>OX442341.1:10015000-15120000 GCA_949358125.1 Idaea dimidiata
GAAAATAAATAAACCTCAATTTTAATGACCTCTGACTATAAAAACAGCTGTTGTCAAATAAACATTGTCACAAAGTTTCCAAGAAGAAAATTTGAAAATTCCAGAAGTCGTAGGACAAAAGTTTTTCGGCTAGACTCCTAGAACAACCCCCTTTCGTCTTTTAGTACGTCTTCGAAACTCACTGTTATACTAAAGTCATTACAAGAACTAAGTACAAGGTAATCAACAACATTGTGAAAAAACATAACTCTTAATAAACTTTTTAAACTGAGTTCCAATTAGTTTAAAAAAAAGTTTAATAGGTTTAAAATAATTACACATTTTCTCTCGAGACCAAGATCATTGTAACAAGAGGCAAGGAAAATTAAAAAGTTAAAATCACGCGATTAACACCGGGTAAAGTGTAAATATGAACAAACAACAAACAAACAAATTACAACAAACGACAAATTATACATCTCAGTCAACCTTGAAAAAGCCAACTGTAAAGTTGGCGAAAGCTCGGTCCTTTAAAAAAGAATAAAACCCGATAAATAAAGTGTTTTATTATGTAAATATGAACATAACCCCTTCCTAGCAGTCGGGTAAAAAAACAAGCATCATACAGGTTTACGATTTCTGGCAAATCCCATTTTTTTCGTAGACTAGCTATAACAATATAGGTACTTACAAGTGTGGGTTTACACCGCAAACACTTTGATGTCTGCTACTGACCTAGAAAGAAACTGAGCTATTTCCGATATAAGATCATCTTAAAGAGTTATGATCGTTTGTACCTATGTTCGTTCATACATAACCTATACAAGTTGAATTTCACAAACAAAATAAGCGGATTATTTGTCAATTTTCTCTTTATACTAAAAGGAAAGACCTCTTTTCCATACGTTAATATTTTCCGGTGTTAAGTGTTTAAAAAAAGATTTATTTTTTGGCCAATACATATCTCTTAGAACGTGTAAGGTTTAGGCACACTAATTTAAATACACAAATAAGTAATAATAAATAAATAAATTCTGTGAACAACAAAGCGTCATCTAGCCCCATGGTCAGCTGCTAAGCTTGTGTTACGGTGACTAAACAACGAATATAATACTTATTTTTCTTTTGTAAATACACAGAAAAACACCCAGACCAGATACAAATATTAATGTTCTACTATAAAATATTTGCACCCGTCGGGAATCGAACTCGTATTGCAGGGCATTCGCAAGACGCGCGCTACAGAGGTCGTCAATTGTAGGGTAAGTTGATAAGACCATTTTGTACCTTAGAGCCACTTTTAAAGAGATAGATATAACTTTTGACCTATTTTACTACAAAATCCAGCAATTGTCCTACAAAATCAGTTATTTTACTACTAAATAAGGGTGTGATTTTACTTTAAGACCATGACTTTGCTCCTCAATCTTTACGAACATTAGCTTTCTGCTGACATTGAGAAATGAAATCAGTAACACTGAAAGTTTTCGGTTCACGTGAGTGCCACAAAATCTATACTTAATAACAAAGCAAGAGAGGACAAAAAGTCTGAACTTGGACGTAAAATAAAAAAATGTTTTTCTATATCTAGGGGACTTACGAAAAGTAGTAGAAAAAAATTATGTAATTTTTAAAATTCATGTCTGTCTGTCTGTCTGTCTGTTTCTCTGTTTGTTCCTTATACACTTAAAAACTACCAATCCAATTAAAATTTGTTTCATCAAGGAACCTCGTGGTATAAAATCCAATTAGTAGAACCTGAGAAATGAACGAAAAATGCACCTATGCACTATTTCTACGCAGACGAAGTCGCGGGTAACAGCTACTCTACAATAAATACATGAACTGGTAAAAGAGTATCATCATCCCGCTAACAAGATCAAAATATAAATAGGCTCAAAATACATTATTTTTAACAACAAAATAAAAAACAAAAATAACAAGCGGTTCAAATCAATTTGTCATACCGGTCTTGACAAGGTGTTTAACAGTCGGTTTTGACACTAACGAATGAAACACAGTGCCTACCAGATTAAGTTTGCATGTGGTCAAAATCGGAACTAATCGCTGTCCACTAACCAGGCGCACTAACTATTAAGTAAACTGTGCCTAACGTTAGACAGTGGCGCCCCCAGTCAGATGCAGACTTATGTGGCGCGAGCTCCACTTCCTACATTTCAGTAACAGACCGACCAAGTTATTTGTGCAGGTAGCGTGGCGCTAGTCCCCTACGCAACGTACGTCAATAATTAGTTCCTCATTTGTCCACCTTCACAGATAAGTTGGTGATGTCGAGAGCTTATTTCAATGAAATTCGCACGGTTACGTGTTGACAATCTCGCTTAGCGGGTGACGTGTGGTGAATTCATCCGTTAGACAGGAGAAAATGGGGCTCAAGGTTATTTAAGTCCTTTCGCGTGTTAAAATATGCGAATGGATTAACACGCTACTCGAAAATAACGATTTTGTTTACCACAATCGTTTCGCTTTTTTATCATCCTCATATCTTGCCCCATCTTACCCCCTTTATGTTTTAACATATGAGGATAGTAAGTTTTTTATCTTGGATGGTTTATTGAGTTATTTTATTGTAGAATAGTGAAGACGTACATCTATAGGTAAGGACGAAAGAAAAAAGACTAAAAGAAAGACGAAAGAAAAAAACATCCAAAAAAACAATCACTAAAAATAAATAAGTAGGTATCCAAAATAGAAAATTTTAGAGAGAGATCAACAGAGGAAAGTGGCAATGATGTCGAGATTCCTCCTTATGTGTTCCGCAAGCCTTTATATTTGGTCTCTATTGATAACCATCAATTTATTCTGCTTGTGCTGTATACAGCACATCAAATAGGCTCACTGTGACTATATTGGTTTAATAAAATAAAACGAAGAAGCAACTGTAATTTCTTGTACCCCATTATACCAAAAACGTTTTGGGCAAGACGGGGTCTTGGGAATTTTCCTAGTTTTTTTTACTATTTTTCATTTAACCATTATTCCAACGTTGCTAAAAGAACTTATTTATCAAAGACTATCAAAGACCAATAATGATTATGAGAATAAAAAACGTGGTGAAAACATAAAACTGTCTATTTGATTCAGCTTCAAACCTTAAGGACCGCGTTTGCCCCCCTCTCCCCTATCTGTAGTTTTCAAGAGTAGTTGGGGATTTTTTTATTTAAAGGGTACTTTTTTTTTGAGCAACAAAAGGACGACAAAGCAACGACAAATAATCATGGTAGGGTCCATTATCGAACTAAACGCTATTAGCGGACTATCTGCGTACTTTTAATTTCAACATTCATACTAAACAAAAGCATTTTCTTTAAATTGAGACTTTCTGTAAGTCGCTTTTAATTAGAATTTTACCTATTGTTGTTTAGTCAAACAATCGTCGTCTACTTCATTATTTTTGTTTGGTCTTAGCACGTTTGTATTCTAGCGACGGAAATTTAAATTCAGTTTGTTATTTAGAAATACCACAAAGATACAGGGGCCAACCAACTTTTTATGAACAAACGATCTATAAATATTCAGACAAACGAAATTTATAACGAAGCTTTGACCGTACTATATTATGTATAGGTAATCATATAATTTTCGGGTCGGTTAACTAACTTTGAATCCAAAGGCAATTATTGTGAATAAACTTTTTGAATGAAATAAATGTGTAGGTAGGTAGGTATTTTTATGTATGGTAACTTCGAATCCATAGACAGATTTTCGTCTGACACTTTTTTTCTTCTTTGTGTATATGGCTTATTCCATTTGGTCATTAGCCAGTGTCAAGTATTATTTATAAATAATTTTTAGGTTTTTGCATTACATCGAAACAGTCAAGTCGTCATAGTTAAAGTCAAGTCGAGGGATTCATTATAAAACGGGAGCCATTTTTTACAACGTTTGTTCACGGAGCTTTGGGGATAACGCTAAAGTCCATGTTTTGCACCGATTTTCGCTTTCATTTAAACTGATTTTCGCTTTCATTTAAATTAAAACTCTTTCACGAAACTAAACTGATTAATATGCCCCCGAAATTAAACAATTTACACGCATTTGAACTAGGTTTAACTAAAATGAAAATTTAGCAACACATCTCCTAACTGCGTTCCCGCCAAAACTCCCCGTCTGACACTTTGGTATTATAGTAAACTACTATAATGGCCATATCGAGTCTTGGCGGGAACTCGTTGAGGAGATGTGGTGCTAATTTTTCATTTTTGTGAAACCTTGTTCATATGCGTGCAAATTGTTTAATTTCGGGGGAATATTAATCAATTTAGTTTCGTGAAGGTGTACAAGTGGAATGAAAGTGAAAATCGGTGCAAAACATTGACTTAGTGTTGTCTCCAAGGCTCCGCGAAGATTGTTTGTAAATGGCCGCCGTGTTTACAAATGATTCCCTAGACTTGACTTTAACTATGACGACTTGACTGTTTCGATGCAAATAACTTGCATAATATATTAAAATACATGACACTGGCTAATTTCCTAATGGCCATAATCGGTTCACAACCGATAAGAAATAAAAAAAAAAAAAAATGGCCATATCGGTCTCAGACCGAAAAAAAAAACTACTATAATTGTCATTAAAACGCGGGAATTTCGGAATAAAAAGTTCCCGCTACCCAGCTCCTATATTTCAAGCTACATCGCAATCCGTCAGTCGTTTTTGCGTGAAAGACTAACAAAGTCACAAACAGACATACATACAAACTTTCGCGTGTAAGACTTCGAAGTATTTTACTTCAAACCACAGTTGTGGGACGAACTAGAACCGTATAGTAGGGAATATACCTATAATACGTCCGAACAAATTGAATAACGTTTTTCATAAACACATAGTAAATTTCCTAGAAGTCTTCTATGTTCCAACGTAAAACGTTCATTTCAGTCTATTAGTTACTTGCTAAAGCTTTTACAATGTTTAATCTATGGTTCTTTATAACATTAAAGCTACTTTCCTAGAACTGTATTCTACTAAGAATTAATATTGAACAAAGATTTTAAATTATCGGTAATCTAAGTACCTAGATAGCGATGCGATGGAGTGTTATATTTAGCGATTTTATAATAAAACCAATACTATCATCATCATCATCTTAGCCTTTATCCGTCCCCTGTACACACACACAAATAATATTATGTTACTTCCAATTTAACTCTGAATTTGACTTTTTTTAAATATTATGTTAGTAATTTTGTACACAGATGTATGCCATTATTATAATTGAATTATTTCTAACCTGACTGTGTAAATTTGACCTGTTTATATACCTGATTAGACATTTTAAATTTTACAATTTATTTAAAATTTAATTATTATGTCCTATTGAGCTTTTGTTTTTTACGCGTTAGTGGACATTGTCTCGTTTTTTTTTTTTTTGCAAAACCTAGTTTTATTGCGTGTAAATTGTTTAATTTCGGCGGCATGTTATCAATTTAGTATTTTAATTTCCTCACAGTCGAAATGAAAAGTAGAGTGTTTAACTCGGGTGAACGTCACGCATTTCACCTTCGAACTATTGGCGCGTGACATAAGTGATCACTTCGTTCGAGCGCCAAAACATCTCAGGTGAGATGCTTGACTTACAGCCCTTGTTTATCAACCTACTATTGTGTGTTTGGTACAATTAGACGTTTTATTTACCTAACTATCTAACTAAAGCAACACAGTAAATATAACAAGTGACGCTCTTCAATCCTTGAAAGCTCGAAGCTCATATCACAATCATTACTCCTGTCAACTGATACTGATACGGACTTAAGGCGAGGCCACAACATTGTAGTGTGACTGATATTTTTGACGTTCATCGCACGAGCGGCGATTTACGCCGCTCAACGCAAAACGCATGGTCGACAATATGGCGCCCGCCGCCGCGCAGTGTCAGTGTCCAGGGGGGTTTCTGTATAATAATTGTACAACATTTTAATCTCAAAATCATTGCAATTTTAAACAAGACACTCAAAATGAAACTTTAATTTGCGACCAAACTGCAAGCGAACCTTCAAAAATAGAAGTCTCGAGTTTCGATTGTAACTCTTTAAAGAAAACTTTACAGAAAAAATTCAAATGTCATCCCTGTAAACATGACATTGAGAAATTGCCAGTTGTTGGTTTTTTTCATTGCGGTAGGTAGGTGTAAGAACAACGCGGTATCGCGACTTGCGCGGGTGAAACCGCGGGGTAGTATAAAAGCATAATATGTAGTAAAGTATAATATCTATATGTAAATTTAAAAAAGGAAATACCAATAAGAAATGTCCACTATGAGTTCTGCGACGTCTGATTTTTGCGCTACGATAAAAGTCGCATTGCACGCTATCCTATGGCCTCGCCTTAACCTATAAATGACGTCAAACCATACCTGTAAATGTGCACAATCTAAATATTTGTCAAACGAAAATGTATTCCGAAATTTCGAAAACAAGTATATATTGTAGGTCGTTTGATAACAAATATTATTTTCTTTTATGGCTGTGTAGTTTAGATGTAATGTTATTGTACGGACCGTATTAATGCAGGAATATAGCTGACTATAACAACGCTCTGCGGTTTCACCCGCGTAAGTCCGTTCCCGCGAGAATTTAGGGAGAAAAGTAGCCTATGCGTTATTCCAGGTCTCCAACTGTCTACGTTCCAAGTTTCATCGCAATCGGTTTTTGCCCGAAACAGTTACAAAGTAAAGTACATACGTACATATATACATGTGGCGGTCGCCCACAGCACCTACTAGATGGCATTACTAGTATGAAATGCTGGATCGCGATATCAACTTTCTTTCCAAGATAAGCTCATATACAACTACCGACGAGACATCGTCGGGCCGCGGCCTACCAGGCAAAAAAACCACCTGCCCGGTGAAAGATCTTCCCTTTGGAGGTATACACCACCTCATACCGCCAAATACATATACTTGCAGATATTTCGAGATCGTGTTTATATATTAGTAGATTTCCTTTATTTGGGCAAAACATGAATTGAACAATTACTATGTTACAATATACCTAATTTTCCTATACAAGGTGTAACGGGTAAGCCCTTTAAAGCCGTAAGGCGGTTGTTCTAGACGTCTAGGCGAACAAATTTTGTTCTTCAAGTTTTGAAAATTCGAACTTTTTTTTGAAAATTTTGAGATTATGTTTCACTGAAAAAACAGCTGCTATTGAAATAAAGGTAAATGAAGGTTTGATTGTAGTAGACCAAACTAAATGATCGGACATCATAAGGTCAATGACCTCGAACTCTAAGAAACAACTGATCTTCAAGTAAACTAACTTTACACTTAAAATTTTCGAAAAGTACTGCGAATTTCCAAAAGTCGTAGAACAAAAGTTGTTCGCCTAGACGTCTAGAACAACCCCCTTTGGGCTTAAAAAGTTTCCCTTGCATACATCTTGCATATAAAATAAATCCCCATTTCTCTCGGTCACGGCATCACGCCTGCACCGCTGGGCCGATTTCGATAATTATTTTTGTGTTGTGTTTGTTACGATCAGGAGAAAGATTTTATGCTAGAAATTTTAAATTTTGAATAATGATTTACGCGGCTGAAACCGCGGGGCGTAGCCAGTGCAAAATAAAACCCAAAATATGAGCAGTCTTTTCGTTTAAAGACAAAATCTTTCAAGCCACCTTTGCAAAAGTGTATGCGAATTGAGAAAACCACAGATACGTAGACAAAGGCAAAGTTCATAATAAAAGCTTGAGTAATTCTCGCAACAAAAAAATAACAAAATAACATAACTTCAAAACGAAAACAAAAAGTAAATGTAAACTAGGTATTTCATACAAAAACATTCAAGTATTCCAAGCCGAAAACTGTAACAAACATGTCCTTAAATATTTCAGAAATTTTACATTCACGGCCATTTTTCCCAAAATATTGTTTTGTCAAAAAATTTCTCTCGAAACAAATAAGTAGGTACTTGAAAAGATTAAATGTTAGAACTGAAGCAGGTTTTTAATTTTCATAACATAATTAGGCGAAAATTAAAAGCTTAGCTACCAAAGACATTAAAACCAGTTGACTGCTCATAAGTATTCCCTCCTCACGAAAATAGTACGTCTTTTTAGTAGCACTCTCTTGCAAGAACGGCCAATCGCAAAGAGTCTAAGTATAGATAGGTACCTAACGCATCGGTCAATCACAAATAGCCTTATTAATAAACGTGGAGTAAGATCGGAGTAGTCAGAACATGCTTTGTACTTATTTGTCCTTGACAAAAACTTTTAAAGTTGACAGACGAAAACAAAATGGGGAATAAGGTCTAAATAACTACTGCAACCTTATTCCTTTTCTATTTATACGGCTAATAGAGTCTAAGAATAGATAGGTAGGTACGCAATTAAAAATCACAAAACACTTTATTTATTGATTGATTGATTGATTAATTCTTTATTGCAACACACCAAAAATAAAGATAATACAACAAAAGAAAAAAAATAAACATAAAAAACTTAAAACTAGGTGGCACAGTGGGCGGCCTTATCCCTTTAAAGCGATCTCTTCCAGGCAACCGGTTTATCCGGTTTTATCGCGTTTTTATTCATTATTTGAAACCGAGCTTTCGCCAACTTAAGCCAACTGTAAAGTTGGCGAAAGCTCGGTTTCAAATAATGAATAAAAACGCGATAAAACCGGATAAATAAAGTGTTTTATTATGCAAAATCGCGAAAATCATAGAAGAAATTAAAAATCACAAAGTTTTATTATTGTCTTACCCCCTGCCCATAACGGTGCGGGTTGTGTTTTATAGAAAAAGTAGCGGTATGAGCAGTCAATTAGCTTTAT
This sequence comes from Idaea dimidiata, assembly GCA_949358125.1. NCBI lineage: Eukaryota > Metazoa > Arthropoda > Insecta > Lepidoptera > Geometridae > Idaea > Idaea dimidiata. The sequence continues at coordinate 10,023,778 of OX442341.1, forward strand.
TGTCTCTGGTAGGCACCTACCTAAATTTTCACGTCCATCCGTTTATTTTCTTATCTGGGGAATTGATTGAGAACCGTTGTTATTCTTCGTGGAAATTCCTTAATGCGCCTAACACCGTTGTTTTGGAGCCAAGTCCATTGGCGAGTGAATAAACAAATGATTGTAAAACTAGCGACCCGCCCCGGAATCGCACTGGTTTTTCGTATAAACTTTCCGGAGAGGGAGTTAGACGAAAACAGCGTCCTGTAACCCTACCATGAGTTGCTACGTAAATACGTCTGTAGTGATTTCTTCTATGGTACGCGATTTTGCATAATAGAACACTTTATTTATCCGGTTTGATCGCGTTCAACCTTGAAAAAGCCAACTGTAAAGTTGGCGAAAGCTGGGTTCGTTTAAAACCATGAATTTTTATTCATGGTTTTAAACGAACCCGAAAACCCGCGAAATACGCGATCAAACCGGATTAATAAAGTGCTTTATTACGTCTGTAATGTTAACAGTATGACTTTGTGCACAGCGCGCCTGCTCTGCGTGTTCCGCACCGCGCGTCCTATTATTTTGAGTTGCGGACATGCCCAAACTGTTCACGTTACAGTTTACGTTATTGCGTACCAACTCATGGTAGGGGTACTTAAGAGAAACAGACAGACTCTGATTTATACTCTGTGTAGATTACAGCCTGTATTTATTAATGTGGAATAACTTTAAGGGCGGGTAAACCTGATTGTTTGCGTGGCAAAACAGGCCGTGGCAACGCTTCACCAAATACAAATACAAAACTTTATTAATAACCCCACGGTTACATGTCATTCATAACTTATACAATTGCTACACTATTTAATTAATTGTTATAATAGATATAATGTAAAAGTCATTCATATTTCATTAATAAAAATAGGCAAGATATTAAGTACTTAGTACATTAAATCATTAAAGGCAATTCTAAAAATTCATTATAATTGTAAAATGTGTGTTCGATTAGCCATTGGTAAGGTTAGGTCAAGGTATATGAAAACACTACGTCCACGTCAAATATAATTTTGTCTAAGGTTTTCGCGATTTTGCATAATAAAACACAGTATTTACCATGTTTTACTCGCGTTTTATTCAATAACGTCATTATTTTTAACGACCGAGCCTTCGTCAACTTTACAGTTGGCTTTTCAAGGTTGGTGTTTTTAGTCAACCTTGAAAAAGCCAAAGTACGGACTATATATTTCAGCCTAACATTCATACAATCTCTGACTAACTGGAACTAGACCCTATAGTAAAAACTAACCAAGTGACCACACTTAAGGTCCCCATACACATATGAAGAGATCAAACTTAACTCTAACAAATTGGTTCAGTCCAGCCTGTCACGCCGATGTGATTGAATTAATGAATTGCTTCAGCCCGTTTCATCCTTACGACATTGATTTATGTCCAGTCAGGCGGAACTGAAGGTGAAACTGCTCGCAAACACCGTAAGTTACCGCAACCTAAACCACAAATTAATAAATTAATAATATAAACTTCACAGCGGATTCATTACATCGTAAATGTTGCAATAACAGTTGCAAACTATAAACCAATAACAATTCCCGGAACGTACGGGAATAGTTGTCGAAATTCCAAACTGAAGGTGTAAACGTGCCTTAATTGACTTTATAATGTTGGATATAATGTTTTATTACATTGCTCTATATAACGAGAGCTTTTAGCATTTTTAATTTTAATTTTTTAAATTGGTGAATGTTTTTTGAAAGCGGTCTAGTAGTATGGACTCTCTGTCATCCTACTCATAATATTATAAAATGTGAAAGTGTGTGTTTGGATGTTTGCTACTAAATCACGCTAAAACTACCGAACCGATTAACGATTGCGTAAAAACTTGGAATATAAGTAGTTGGATACCGGGAATAACACATAGGCTACACTTTATCCCGATATTCCCGCGGGAACGGTACTAATGAGGGTGAAACCGCGTGGCGTAGCTAGTTATAAATAAACAAAAAAACTTTTAACAGAAAATAAAATTAATGTTTCCTTTGTTTTTTTTTTCACCAGAATCAACAGCACTTATAAATTGTAAAACAGACTGCCAATAATAGATTCTTACTTTTTAAAAAACAATAATTAAAGAATATTTGATATTATGTCGCTCTAAAGAAAACTAACCTAAATAATAGAAAACAATGCAATGCAACAAAGTACAAAATAGAAACAAAAATACGCATGCAAATAGCAATTCATCAGGAGGGGGAAGTGAAAAGGAAGAAAAAGGGATAAAGATGGGAGGGGAAAATAACATAGATTATACCCGTAAATATATACTTACTAGAAATAATGCCTAAGTAAAACTTAAAATTCAGAACCGATATTAGTACATAGACATGTGCCTCTAATGTGACTAAAGACCTAAAGCGCTAAATAGTCCACCTATTATAGCGTCATCCGGTAAATTACAAGTTACGACCTTTTCGCAATATTAAAAGAAATTAGAAGTTGATTCTATTATTGGGTAAAGTCAAAATAATAATAATTTACAGCATTCTGTGCTCATCATTGCTAAGATTCATTAGATCTTCACCAACTTTTAATGGCACTAACTAAAAGCTAATACCGTTCTAATTGAAAACAGAAATCATCGTCATCGGACAGCAAACGGCGGAGATATTGGTGTTTACCACAATCGATTCTCTTCGTTTTATCGTCCTCTTAAAGTGTGGGAACAGCAGCCATAGACAACATTCTTATCGAATAACGAAATCGCCAATCGACAGTTTTTTTTGTATGAAATTGACATATAAGTTCGCAAAAGTCACGTGACTTTTCGTGCGATTGCGATTTCGTTAATCGATAAGAATGTTGTCTAGGGCTGCAGGCCAAACATTAAAATAAGTTGTAATAAAAATCCTCGACTACTTTAAAAAGTCACATATTTTGGAAGTTGTTTTTTATCATTAAGTATTTGAAGTTTTATTTTTAAGATTAGTTTATTTATTTTTATTACTATTTAGATCCTAACAATGAGGATCGAGACCATGGTAAGGCCTATTAACAAACAAAAATAGGTATCTGAATTCCGTATTGATTACTTTCCCTTTTTTTTTGGAAGTCAGTGAATTTATCAACTAGGTAATACCAATAACAAATACTTACCGACAAACCGCGTTATTCCCGTCGAGTTTCAACTCGACGTCGATTTGGGAATACGATGGAAAAAGCTACTGCGCAAGGAGCGAGCAAAAATTGTCCATGGCTTTAACGTCGACAATCTCTGCTCGCTCCTTGCGCAGTAGCTTTTGCCAGCCCCGTTATCGAAAGCATCGTATTCCGAAATCGACGTCGAGTTGAACTCGACGGGAGTTACGCGGTAGGGGGGAAGATCATGCAGTAGGTGTGCATGCGCCAACAAAGCAAACTTGTTGGTGTGACGTTGCGCCTTAAGGCCCCATTCTCACAGTGACGTCACTCAATGACGGGACAGGGATAGAGCTAGCAAATTTCTGATGTGTAAAAGAAGGACGTAAGACAGTCGTTTAGTGAGTAAAATCAAACAATTACTAATAACAATAAAACTATTGCTTATTTGTAAAACTGTTCTAAAAAATTCCAAGTGTATGTTATTATGCTTTAATACAGAAAAAATAGAGGTTTAAATATGTCACGTTTAGTTGTAAAATAAAAATTTCTGTTTTAAATGAGTTGTTTTAGATAAAAAAATATCTGTTATAAAAGTTAACTAATCGTGTAAAGAAAACTACGGAAATGAAGATAAAGGCATGAAAAATAAAATACCAATCTAATATTTCCGAATGCTTTGTAATTACTGAAAAAAATTGATATCAATGCAGCCAATATCGCGAGTATGGCACCTTAAGAAATGATATCTCGATTTGCATAGATTATCCAGTCTCTTCACAGATCAATGCGCTCGGATCAAGTAGAGCTTTGGATGAGCTTTCCACAGTCCTCATGAGGACTCTTTTAGGTCCCTAAAGTGTATTCGAAGACGGTATAAGTATACTACATTATCGATTCTTCGCTTATGAGGTTCGCCATCATAATGGAACGTTCCTAATTTTATAAAACTTGCTTTCTGCGCCCAGCGGTTTCCCCCGCGTAAGTCCCGTTCCCGCCGGAATATCGGGATAAAAATTATACTATATGTCTTCTTCCAGGCTTATCTAGCTATTAAGGTTCACCGCTATAGGTTCAGTAGTTTTTGCGTGATAGGTAGGTGAATATCGGGAATAACACATAGACTACTTTTTATCCCGATATTCCCGCGGGAACGGGACTTCCGCCGGTGCAACCGCGGGGCGCAACTAGTTTAATATAAGCCTGTACTGTCCCACTGTCCACATAATTGTGGACCAGTTACTTTTGAAGGGGTCAAAATCATCTCGCCTTCGCGGTCTTGGTTTGCCGGATGGTCGTGTCCCAGACCACGCGGCAATTCTTTTATTATCTGTGGTTTTTTAAAGTAGTTGGGGTATTTTTTATTAATAAAATATTTATTTTTTTGCGCGACAAAACAACGAGAAACAATCATGCTAAGGCAAACCATCGTACCTACTTAATTTTCAAAAATTGCACTACAGGTACTTAGGTACAGAATACCTTCGTTAGTTTTTTCACGACGAAAAAAGCTTCCTTCAGTTTTAAAATACTTCACCTTAACCAGCAAAGATCGATTTCTATGTTAACTGACAGTATGACAGTTATACATTTACTGATGCCCCTTGTTTTGCGGTAATGGGTAACAAATAGCCAACGAAATGAATAATACACGTCAAACTAAACGACGGAAAATTGACGTGTTCTGTTTCTTGTAACGAATGTCAGTATTTTTTGTATAATTCACAATGATTGGCGTTTGACATTAAAGGACGATCCAGACAATTGGAATTACCATAAATCAAAGTTTATTACTATACTATTTACTAACTAACATATTACTATTTACTAACTGAGCTCCTAGCTTCCCGCGGGAATTTCGGGATAAAAGTAGTCTATATGTCTTCTTCCAGGTTTATCTATCTATATTCCAAGTTTCAACGCTATCGGTTCAGTAGTTTTTGCGTGAAAGTGTAACAAAGTCACATTCATACATACCTGCAAACTTTCACGTTTAAAATTTCTAAAAACAAATTAATTATTAGGTCCAATTGGGTATTACATGTTCTACGAAAAACGTTAATACATTTTACAAACGGATTTTAAAGCTTGATTCATTGACGAGATTGGGGTGATTGATTGTTTTTGTTATATTGAAAACTAACCTAGTTACCCTAACTAACTAACCTAAGTAGTTTAACCGGCGTAAGTCCCGTTCCCGCGGGAATATCGAGATAAAATGTAGCCTATGTATTATTCCTAGTATCCAACTACTTATATTCCAAGTGTCATACCAATCGGTTCAGTAGTTTTTGCGTGATTGAGTAACAAACATCCCAACACATACACTTTCACATTTATAATATTGGTAGGATTTATCAGCTACGCTGTTGTTTTTTAGCATTCCCATCGAAAGTACTTCGCGTGCCTACTAACGAAGTTTCAATGAGTAATGTTGCGTGACTCCATATCCAATATTTACCACAATAACGTATCAAGCTGTCCAATAAATTTTAGTAAAGATCGAGCCACTGTGGAAACAGACCGAATATTTTCCAACAATTTTGGATATATGCCAATAAGCAACAGGTCCTACCTTCGGAGCAAATTCAGACACACAATCATGAATCGGCAGATGATTGGCGATAGACGCAGTCTGCAAAGGACAATCCGGCCAGTTTCGACAACAAGCGAGTGGATCTCGTTCACGAAGGGTTTCTTACCATTATTGCAAAAAATAAGTTAATTATTTGTCAATATTTGTTAATTTTTTGTTTTTGTTGTTATACCGGCAACAGAAATACATCATCTGTGAAAATTTCCACTGTCTAGCTATCACGGTTCTCGAAATACAGTCTGGTGACAGACAGACGGACGGATGGACAGCGAAGTCTTAGTAATAGTAGGGACCCGTTTTTACCCTTTGGGTCCGGAATATCGAGGAAGTTGTCGCTTGACAATGAAGCATTTCAATCTAACACTCCGTTAATGATTCGGAACAAAATTCGATCTATGCTAAATAATAATCTAAGCGAAAAATAGAAAATAAAAAGAATTTACAACGAAAAATAGAAAGAAAGAGAGAAAGAAAAACATTTATTGACAACAAACACACACATAAGAAGGTACATTTTACATAGATAATAATATAAGACAAAACGATCTTTATTTTGTGAAAAGGAAGTAAAAACAATATAAAAGAAATATGAGTCCAATTAACTGTAACAACGTGAGCAGTGTGCCTGCTGCCAACGAGGATCTGCCTCGGCATACGTTGTGACTCCAGAAGAAGCCACAACACCGGTCTTCCGGCATCTCCTCCCAGTGACGCATCGAACTTCCAGGCGTAAATAAATTTACGTAATAAATAAAAATAAGAAAAAAAATGTTTACTAAGATTAATTAAAAATACTATAATCTAAATAGCAACTTGAAACACATTTTAGTTATTGCAATCCAAGATGTCGTAAGTAGTGATAAGAAGGACACATTAGATTACCACACAGGTTTATTATCTATATCATCTAGGTACGATCTTGATAAACCATCCGTCATCCGTCAGTCCTTCGTCAGCGTCCAGGTACGCCTTTCCTTTTCAGGTACGCCTTTCCGTCCTTTTGAGCCGAACGGTGTCGAACTTGATGATGGCAAGTGACCCGGTGAAATGACGTTCTTCTCCAGGATTTATGTAGAAAGCCGCTGGTATGAGACGCTAAATAAATTGTGACACGCTGGAGCTTTACACCTCAGTTTCACCCAAAAGAAAGCTGCTGTGGCAGCCAGTGTTTTGAGTATCTATCAAAATTATAAAATAAATAGAAATAGATATAGGTGGCGTGCAATTGGAAAGGCCTATGTCCAGCAGTGGACTGCAACAGGCTGATGATGATGATGACCAAAAATTATGGTAGGTAGTATGAACTTTAGGGACTTTAGAATGTCATTCTTGTCTAATAAAACACTTTATTTACCGGGTTTAATCGCGTTTTATTCACGAGTTTTAAACGAACCGAGCTTTCAGTCAACCTTGAAAAAGCCAACTGTAAAGTTCGCGAAAGCTCGATTCGTTTAAAAATCATGAATAAAACGCAATTAAACCCGGAAAATGTTTTATTGACCGAACGAGCGAAGCGAGTGAGGTCCAGTGTAGACGGGCCTTGTATCTTGGCGCTTGTATCTTTGTATGTTTGTTCGACAATAACATGAGTATCGTAGCTCCGATCTTCATGACCGATGATGCAAAGCTTGACCGGTAGATGGCGCTGAACCAAGCCTCAGTTGGTAAAACAATTAGCGAGGAGAGATATGGCCGAAAAATTATACCATGTCACGTGATTCCTGTGTAGCTCAGCGGTTAGAGCATTCGCCTGGTTAGCGAAAGGACGCAGGTTCGAATCCTGTCATGGGGATTTTTTGGAAATATATTTCCTTGCTAAAAATATTTCTATGATTAAAATAGAGATGTTAATTCTTTTTTTAGTTTAGACAGGCCTGGCGCTTGTATCTTTGTATGTTTGTATATTTGTTCGACGATAACTTGAGTATCGTTGCTCCGATCTTCATGAATTTTGGTATGCGCATAGTTTAGGTCAATAGAATTTATGAGTTCGATGAGCCGGATCGGTAGGGGGTTTGGGGAGATAGGGGGTCTTGAGGTCTCAGGTTGGGGCGAATTCCTAGTTTAATTCCAGATAACCAAAAAATGACAATTAATTTCTGATAATTTTATAGGTAGGTTATCAAAAAAATCACTTTACGAAGTCGGAAAACTATCGGCCGATAAAAAAGTCTGTAATCCACTTTTACCTTCGAACATCTGTTTACAATCCATACCTAGTCGGAGGGTGTGACTATTGTACGGTTTTTATCGAACTACGGTAAACTTGGCAGGTACAATTGTTTACAAAATAATCGACCTTCGTATTTTCTGCCGTTATCTCAAATGATATGGGGTCAATGCCGTACTTCATCTGTACCTGTGTGTGCTTCTTTTTTATTGATCACGGAATATATCAAATATACAAGGTGTAGCGGGTTTGCCCTTTTAAGCCGAAAGGGGGTTGTTCTAGACGTCTAGGCGAACAACTTTTGTTCTAAGACTTTTGTAAATTTGAAGTACTTTTCGAAATTTTTAAGAGTAAAGGTTACTTGAAAATCGGCTGTTTCTGAGAGTTCGAGGTCATTGACCTTATGTTGTCCTTTTATTTAGTTTGGTTTACTACAATTAAAACTTCAATTACCTTTATTTTCAAAAGTAGCTGTTTCAGTGAAACATAATCTCAAAATCTTTAAAAAAAAGTACGCATTTTCAAAAGTCGTGGAACAAAAGGTACCAAAAGGCCAAAAGCACTAGACGTCTAGAACAACCCTCTTTCGGATTAAAAGGGCATACCCGTTACAAATTGTATATGGATCGTATCTATAGATATATTTAAGAAGTCATTACGAACTCACGTTCCTATACAGACTCGAAACTTCGCAAGCTTCATTGGTATAATGATGGTATAATGTATAGCTACTTTATGCTCTATCTATTCGGAAATTGAATATTTCACACATAGCATCCACGTGGTCTTTTTCTTCTGTTTTCGCGATTTTGCATATTGTACGGACTGTTTCAGGGTAGACTGAAACCTACCTGTCTACCCTGAAGAAACCGTCAGTAAAGACGGTGAAACGTCGGTACAGCATTGCATTAATGCTGTTAATAAATAAAACGTGTGTTAACTCGGATAATATTGCGTTTTGTTGCATAGCATCTACATAAAGTTTTTTTAATCAGTACCTAGGTTTTAACAACCGATAAATGCAGTACCTATTAAGCCTATTAAATCCTCCGTCCATCCACTTATTGGTAAGTGGTTTGTGTATACTGTAACGAACGTTAACAGTTAGCGCATATCCGCAACGTATAATATCTTCTATCTATCTATCTATACTTTTAATAAAGTCATCATCATCATCATCATCAGCCCGTTGCAGTCCACTGCTGGACATAGGCCTCTCCAATTGCACGCCACCTAGATCTATTTTCGGCTTCTCGCATCCAGTTTGTGCCAGCCGTCTTGCGCAAATCGTCGCTCCAACGTGCCTGAGGACGTCCTACACTACGTTTGCCGAGACGCGGTCTCCACTCTAGAACTCGTTTACCCCAACGGTTGTCGGTTCTACGGCTAATATGGCCAGCCCACTGCCACTTCAGCTTGCTAATCCGGTGAGCTATGTCGAAGACTTTGGTTTTCTGACGGATCACCTCATTTCTGATGCGATCCCTCAGAGAAACGCCGAGCATAGCTCGTTCCATAGCTCGCTGAGCGACTTTGAATTTGTAGACCAACCGTGCCGTTAGTGTCCACGTTTCGGCTCCGTATGTCATGACGGGTAGGACGCACTGATTAAAGACCTTCGTCTTTAGGCACTGTGGGATTGACGATGTAAAAACTCGACGTAGCTTCCCAAATGCTGCCCAACCCAACTGAATTCTCCTGTTCACCTCGCCCTCAAAGTTGTTTTTTCCTAACTGCAATGTTTGCCCTAGGTAAACATATTTTTGAACAACTTCGAGAACGGCGCCGCGTATCGCAATAGGTTCCGGTAGAACATATTCGTTGAACATGACCTTGGTTTTGTCCATGTTCATCCGTAGGCCAATGCGTACAGAAGAGTCAGCCAGGTCATTCAGCATCCGTTGTAGGTCCTGCAGCGTTTCTGCCATGATGACGATATCATCTGCAAATCGCAAGTGAGAGATATACTCGCCATTAATATTAATGCCACGTCCTTTCCAGTTCAGCGTCTTAAACATGTCCTCCATTGCATTTGTGAACAATTTCGGGGAAATAACATCCCCTTGTCTCACTCCTCGATGCAACGGTATGGGCCTTGTTTGCTGATTCTGTACTTGGACGGACATGGTGGCGGACTCGTAAATACATCTCATCACTTGGATGTACCGCCAATCTACTTGGCAGCGCTGCAGGGACTCCAGAACAGACCAGATTTCAACCGAGTCAAAGGCTTTTTCATAGTCCACAAATGCTAGACACAGGGGCTGATTATACTCTTCGGTCTTCTGTATAATCTGCCGCACTGTGTGGATGTGGTCTATGGTGCCATATCCGCTCCGAAACCCAGCCTGCTCCGGTGGTTGGAATTCGTCAAGTCTTCGCGCAAGACGGTTCGTGATCACTCTAGAAAACAGCTTATAGACGTGGCTTAGAAGGGATATGGGTCGATAGTTTTTCAGCAGGGTCTTGTCTCCCTTTTTGAAGAACAGGACGACCACACTCCTACTCCACGCCTCTGGAGTTCTCCCTTCGAACAGGACAGTGTTAAAAAGCTTCTGGAGCTCCCTCAGCACGGGTTTACCTCCTGCTTTCATATGCTTTCATGCTGCTGCAGCTCTGTGGTAACGCCATCCTCTCCAGGGGCTTTTCCATTTTTGAGCTGTCTAAGAGCGATCTCGATTTCGTCAATACTGACTTCTGGCAGGTCTTCGGTGAAATGGCGTGTTAATGTTGCTCTAGGATCCTCATTTTCGGGATTCGGCTGAGATGCATGCGATGCGTATAATCGGGCATAAAAGTCTTCTACCTCCGAAAGGACTGCCGGCTTCGAAGCAACGACTTCTCTTTGCTCTTCTCTAAGCTTTGAGGCTGTTTCTTGAAGAAGGAGTTCATCAAGAAGAGCCCCTCTCGTTCGAGGAAGTTGACGAGCATTTGCCCCCTATGATTCCTGCTTCCAAATCCATGGCATCCTACTACCGATTCGCTGCAATTCTGTACTCCCACTCTTGCGTTGAAGTCCCCCATAACAACGGTGTACTGGGTCTTTGTAGTGAAGTGGAGGGCCCTCGATATGTCATCGAACATATCCTCCACTTCGCCGTCCGAGTGTGTCGAGGTCGGTGCGTACACTTGCACTACCTTGAGGCTATACCTCTCGGTGAGCTTTACAATAAGTTACGCTACCCTGTTCGACACACTCGATACTTCCACAACGTTGTCAGATAGGGACTTATTCACCAGAAACCCAACGCCACCTTGGGATAGCTGGTCTCCCTCACGGAAGTACATTAGGTGGCCGGATTCCAGGATTATGGTGTCCTCCCCCTCTCTTCGGACTTCGCTCAACCCCAGTATATGCCACCTAATTTTCCCAAGTTCCACCTCGAGTTGCGCCAGATGCGAGTCAAGCCTTAGCGTGCGTCCGTTATACGTCGCCAGGGTCAGTCGGTTATGGTGGCCTCCCGTAGCCCGGAGATTCTTGGCACCCCCCGCCCCGCCGTTACCATGGTCGCCACCATGACCAGGAATAGCAGGGCCGCCGGGAACTAGGGGCCGTGGCTTGTGGTTTCTCTGCATTTGGAGGATTTGCCCATAATCGCCTCGCTGGGCATGCGGGTTGGCGATCGCAGGGCGTAACTACTCGAACCGGTGATGCTGCTGCCCATCACCGGTCTATTGCATTAAGTTACGCCTCTTGGGATGGATATACCGCCATCAGTCGGTCGCCAGACCGACTGATGGCGGATGTTGCTGACTAACTGATGCCTTTTAATAAAGGAAAAGAGGAAAAAAAAACTGTACTTGGAAGTAAATTAAAAAAAAAGTTGTCTGGGGGTTTTAGGAAAAGTAACTTTAAATTTTAGAATTCATGACTGTCTGCCTGTTTTTCTGTTATTTCTTATACAATCAAAAACTACTAATCCGATTGAAATATGTTTTCAATATTGAACCAATTTTCAAGGAACGTCGTGGTATACTTATTTACATCAAATTCAAATTAGTAGATCCCGAGTAATGAACGAAAAAGTCGGCTATGCACTACGCAGACAAAGTTGCTGGTAACAACGCTGAACACAAAATCAAACAGTTAACGTTACAGCGCACGAATTTACGTGTGAACTGATGAGGCAATAGCGCAAAATATTTAATTCTGCAACCGAAAATCGTATCAAAAACGATTTCACCAAAATAACTTAAAGTGCACTCCCAAAACCACTCAAAAAGACGACGTTTATTTTCCACCAAAATATAATGTTGTTCAAATAAAAACCGTGTTACACAGAATAGCTCACCCTTTCCAAAGAGTTTTAATATAACATTGAATTGAAAAAAGAGGGAAAGTCTGACTGAACAAATTTTCCAATAGCAAAAATATCTAGGTATATCAAAATCGGTTTATTTGTTTTCTAGCTACGACACTACAGTATACAAGATGTAACGGGCAAGCCCTTTTAATCCGAAAGGGGGTTGTTCTAGACGTCTAGGCGAACAACTTTTGTTCTACGACTTTTGAAAATTCGAACTTTTTTTTTTAATTTTTGTTTCACTGAAAAAACAGCTGCTTTTGAAAATAAAGGTAATTGAAGTTTTGATTGTAAACCATCAAACTAAATAAAAGGACAACATAAGGTCAATGACCTCGAACTCTCAGAAACAGCTGATTTTCAAGTAAACTTTACACTTAAAATTCTCGAAAAGTACTTCGAATTTCCAAAAGTCGTAAAACAAAAGTTGTTCGCCTAGACGTCTTAAATAACCCCCTTTCGGATTAAAAGGGCTTACCTGTAACACCTTGTATAGTCAAATCAAACAGGTATACAGATTTGTCAAATTTATAACATTATTATTTATCACCGTTAGCGCGATGTATGTGGCCGGGTTGGGCCCAGTTGACTACTATCAGATTCGAAAGGGTACAACCGGTCCCTGGTCCCAGTTTCGAGGGGACGATTTCACCCCTTCGAGAAAGCCCGAACATGATATTTTTGTCGCGACAAAGCGACACGAATATTTGCCTGCTAATGTAGCCTCAGAATTAGGAGTTAAAAAATAGTACAAATAATTTGTATAAGATACATTAATCGCTAATACCAAGTAAAGTACCGCACCTGAACAAGTCCTTTTTCAACTCAAGACATCGGAAAGATTCTGTTGCTCATTAAAAATCTGCGTGTAGATTTTGCACGCTAGCGTTTTTGAAATTTGAACCTTTTTGTTCCATACTTTTTTATAACGCCAGTTTACTTAAAATGCATTTAATATTTTATTTCATGTCAGTGTGCCGTTGTTATTTCTTTAAATAATCGGGCTAGTCAGTCACAAGTGGCGGCATTGGACTGAGTGAAAAAAATCAACTTTGCAGCCTTGAATAACAAACATCTATTTTTGATAGCCCGCACTTTAGTACCAACATGTCAAGTTAGAGGTCTTAGGACGACCTGAAAACTCTAACACTAGGTGAGCCACACCGCTATACGAAAAGAAAAAGAAGTACCAACTGCAGGGTAAAGTCTCCTCTTAGAGGGGTTAGACAGTTAAACGCCATGAGGGCCTACTCCGGATTTACAGCTTAGACCTCAGATAGTTTCTTCATTGTTATACCTTTAGAGTTGCACAATAGCACTGAATCTGGCATAAGCTAAAGGATTGAAAGCTTTACTGCCTTGTTATACCATCAGAGCTCCATAATAGGCATAGGCTAAAAATATCTAGACTCTCCCTTTAAATGTAAATCTCTTTGACCCTTTCGCTTCCGAAATGTAAACGGGGTCAACAACAGCTACAATATTGACCTTCCTACTTTATACATAGGTATTTGCGTTAAAACTCGTAATGGGAAAGGAAAATGAAACTTTTTACGTTTTCCTCGGATCAGTAAGGTACCTAAATCATAGCCATAGGCTTCGAGAGCTTTCTAACTTTTTTTGGACACTAATGAGACGTATAATGACTTCTATAAAGCTTTCTTTAAGATTTCCTAACAATAAATTACGATTTTGTTACATTTTTAAAGTGTTTCCTACAATTGGATAACTATACTTAAAGAAATGCTTTCCAAAAAAAAATTACCAAATTGGAAAGGCGTTGGGATGGATCCCCAGAGATGCAGGTTCAAGTCCTGTCGGGTGCGAAATTTATGGAAAGCATTTCTTTAAGTATAATAAATTACGAGTTATTTTGATGTAACCGAAATTTCGATCCAGTTTTAAAAAATAAATAAAAGAAATCTGTTACTAACACACAGCGCCATCTAGCTCCATTATAAGCTGCTAAGCTTGTGTTACGGTGACTATAGACAACGGATATACTACTTATATTTATTGTTTCTTTTTATTTAGTTTAAGTATCAGGATAGCAAAAAACATACATAATGTACTTTTTTTATGTCTTTTTATAGTAATGTTTTAATTTTATTGTGATGTTTAAAATACTTAATCTATATAACTACCTTACTTCTTACTAACATTATAAACGCGAAAATTTGTATGCATTATGTCTGTGACTTTGTTACTCAATCACGCAAAAAACTACTTTACCGATTGCGATGAAACTTGAAATATAGGTAGCTGGAGGCCTGGAAAAACACATAGGTCTTTTATTTCGAAATTCCGCAGGAACAGGTCATAAGTGGATAAAACCGCGGTATGCAGCTAGTCTTTATAAATAAGTCACATATCATAAAATATCAAAAAATAGTATATACCTATATCAAAATTGCTTCATCCGTTCGTGAGCTGCGATGCCATAGACACATCAACCAACAACATAAAACACCCTTTTTCCGTCAGGGTTTAAAAAACAACCTCATGTAGAAATTCAATCTGCGACTCCGCGTCGTCGTCGCGTCACTTCGCAAGCAATGTCTAGACTATTACAATAGCTCTTTGTTTACTTATCATGTCACTTTTCAATTAAGAATAACAATGGATGCCATGTTTCGTTTGATGTGATATATTCAGAAATTGATATAGCACTCAACGTCTGGATTTCAACTACCTACCGTACGTAAAGCACGGACCGTAAAGAACTTTCATCGAAAGCTTTTTTTTGTGATTGTAATATTCTTAATTAAATAAATAAATAATTAAATTATGTGACCAACACACAGCGCCATCTAGCCCCATGGTAAGCTGCTAAGTTTGTGTTACGGTGACTAGACAACGGATATACCTACTACTTATATTTATTTTTCTTTTGTAAATACATACATATTATACATACAAATACACCCAGACCAGAAACAAATATTTATTTTTAAGCATAAATATTCGCACCCAGCGAGAATCGAACCCTTCTGCTTTGCAGCCAAGCGTTCGCCCGACGCGCCACAGAGGTCGTCATGAGAAATTTTCTTGTATCTTCCAAACCACTCTTTGGACTTCTTTAATTAAGGTATTTTTAGATTCGTCTCATTTCTCCAATAGCTCTTCTTCTTGTTCTTCTTTATATTGGCTTTTCTATTCGGATATTTGCGAATATAAAAAGAATATAGTGTCAAGTATTATCAATATTTGCAAGTGATTTGCATTGAACAAAACAGTCAAGTCGTCATAGTTAAAGTCAAGTCGAGGGAATCATTGTAAAAAGGGGGCCATTTTTTACTATGTTTGTTCACGGAGCTTTGGAGACAATACTAAGCTAAAGTTTATGTTTTGCACTGATTTTCGCTTTTATTTACACTTGTACATCTTTACGAAACTAAATTGATTAATATGCCCCCGAAATTTTACAATTTACACGCATTTGAACTAAGTTTCACAAAAATGTAGGTAAATTTAGCAACACATCTCCTCAACGCATTCCCGCCAAAACTCCCTAATGGTTCTTAGATTGGTGATATAAAAATAAAAACAAAATGGCGACCACTAAGCGCCATAAACTCAATAGGAACTTTTTTAATTAGTTCTAAACCGCACGCCAACCTATCCAAGCGCTCGAGCGCTTAGCTAACTCATCTAGTACGAGAAAACTCCCGACAATACACTGCTGCTTTGTTATTAATTGTAAACTATTTTGTATATTAGCTTCGTCTCTTGGTTTTATTAAGTCTTGCTTACCCAAGAAGAACAGAGTAATAAGTAGTTCCTTTATGTATTTTTTGTGTTTTATTGCTAAAGGCATATTTCAATACTTCGTTTTGTTTTGATTGCAAGGCATTTTAAACATAGAAATATTTTTAGCAAGGAAATATATTTTTAAAAAAAATCCTGTCATGGGAATTTTTTGGAAATATATTTCCGTCCTAAAAATATTTCTATAGGCATATTTCAACTTTGAATTAATTTCGCAAGGAAATAAATTTTCGAAAATTTCTATGACAGTTGGTAAACACTAGAAATATTTTAAAGGAAAAATTCAGTCAAGTATATCTTTACCCGATTGCAAAGAAAGGGTTATATTTTTCCACCAATGTTATATGTATGTATGTTTGTATATTCTTAATTAGCTCGGATCTTCTAAACCACTTGAAGAATTTATTTAATTAAGGCATCGTTAGATTCGTCTCCTTTCTTCAATACATAAAAATAAAAACAAAATGGCGACCAGGCGCCATATTGCATAAAAGAAAAAAATGAAAGTGGACTGACTATGTCGAGTGGGGTATCGTTGAATAGGTTTTGGGAAAATGACTAATAAATTGCAACCTATATATATATATACTTACCTAATCAATAGAGTATCGTAAACTCATACGTTTTATTTTTTGCGTCCATCAACATACACACAAAATGAACGTATTTTCGTCTCATTAATATTTCCTAGTACGTACACTTATCCTAGTTTACATAGATCTATCATACCAATCAAGATTTCACTCTAAAAAAATAATTACCATTCCTTCTCCCAAGTCGAGTAAAAAGAATTGAAACAGCTTCAACCAAGAATCTAACAAAAGCGGAAGGATTAGAAAGCTTATCTTAAAGGTGATTGCAACTTCGTCAAGTTTCAGTGATAAAGCTTTTGTCGGATTTACTTGAAAGTGGGAAAGTTAGAAGTTAATTTGTGTTTTTAATTTACCCACGGGAATATATATTATATTATACTTGAATTCATTGAAATCAGAATTACGTACACTGAAAAAAATAAATAACAAAAATGATTTAGTTAAATTACTTTTAACCAAAAATTGGTTAGTCACTACTAAAGTTGGTTTAAAATAATAAAAGTGGGTAATTAAGGAAACACAAAACAGGTTTTGTTATTTTTAGTTCGGTTGTGTAGAACTAAACTTTAAGTTATCGTTAACTAAAGTAATTTAAACAAACCCCAGTGGTTACATGTTACAAAATCAGTTAAATCAATTTAAAATATTTGAGTGTCTAAACGTTACCAAAACATTGATTTGCCATCAAACGATCGTTTTTGTTAAGCTATAGACAAAAGTTTTACAGCTAATCACCTGTGAAGTTTGACTATTTTTGACGAACATTTCGAACAATTTAGTCTATTTTTTGGCTGCATAGAACAAAACTCAATTTAACAGTTAACAACAAAGCCAGACTTTGATCACGAACCAAATGTTATCTTATGGCAGTCATTTTTTGTTTAAACGAAACTGAACACATTTGTTTAAAACAGGTTGATTCCTGTTCGTTCATTTACATAGGTATAAGTTATCCATCGTGTTTGTAAAACTATTAAAGATTCACGGACTAAAGGCATGGCCGAAGCTCAGCTCATCCTCAAATTATTTGCGTCAATGGGGACTGGAAATGTACATACCTACATTTCAAGGTAAATTTATTTTATTTTTGTGAAATGTTACGTACTTTGATAACAAATTGTTAGATACTTACCTATTTACTTACTAATTGAAGTGTTTCGGACTGACAAAGGTATAGGATAGGAAGGACCTGTTAGTAAAACATACTAAGTACCTGTGTATTTTTTTCCAGAACAATCCATAGATTTGGAAACCTTACAAATGTTATCCGAAAATGATGTTTAGGATCTCATACCCATAGTAGGCCATCGAGCCAAACTCAACACTCAAATCAAATTATTAAGATCTATAACAGGATTGCCATCAGTAACATACAGAAGTAATGAAGAAGAAAATAATATTATTTCGTTAGATATGGTAAAAAAACAATTGTAATGATACCTTTACCTTTAAAATTCTATTCATAACCTGTTTTTATACGATTTCTAATCAATTTTGGCTTTTAAGGTTTCTTCTAAAGAACTGATTTTACAAAGTGCTCCAGATCCAGGCGTGGCAATTGAATATGTGGTACAGCCATTAGGTACAAACTTTGAGATAGATGCTGAGGAACCTGGACATAGTGAACATTCGCAAGCAGCCATTGACAGGTCTTGTGTAAGTTCATTTTAATTTATTTTAATTACCTCTTCGAGTACCTGTTTAATTTATAGTATTGTTATGTATAGTTGATTGCGCGGGCTCGCAAATTGTAGGGATAGAACCTACCGTTTTGTTATGATAATTGATTCTTTTTGACAATTGTATACCTAATTATTTCATGTCATTGTGAACCAGAAAAATCACTTAGTCTTGTCACTTGGGTTAATGTAAAAGAGACGAAATACGAGCCTGGGTCTGTTATTATTCATGATGTTGAAGATCCTACTGACGTTACTTTTATGTTTATTAAAAATATATGTATACTGGGTGAACCAGTTCGATGGACTTTCAGGGGGATATCCTAATCTAAAATGCTAAAAGAAATCGCGTCACCGATTTTGACAAAAACTAAAATGGCATCATTATATTTTTGAAAAATGTATTACCCTAGCCAGGAATCGAATAAACATCCTATATAATTGTACCGATTGATAGTGTTGCTGACAAAGATCAAATTCTGGAAACATAGTATGGTAAATCGACAGAAAAATCTCTTGATTTAACACACTGTTTCCTTCCAGGATTTGATCTCTATCAGCAACATTATCGATAGGTACAATAATTTAGGGTGTTTATTTTTTTACAAAATGACAAGGTTCGATTCCTGACAAGAGAAATACATTTTTCAAAAATCTAATACTGCTATTTTAGTTTATATGTCAAAATCGGGGACGCAATTCCTTATAGTCTCTCTATCTCTTATAGTTTAAGATATCCCCCTGACAGTCCATTGAAATGGTTCATCCTGTATATATTTTTAATAACTATAAAATTAACGTCAGCAGGATCTTCAACATCATGAACAATGACAGTATTTCGTGCCTTTTACATTAACCCAAGTGACAAGACTAAGTGATTTTCCTGGCCCTTATTGTGATGTTACTTTGATTTTAAATAAAAATAAATGTTGTATGTAACAAAAGTGCATTTTATTTTTCAACCATATGATTAGCTACTAGTAACTAAACATGTGATAACACTACAAAACATTTTTGTTATTGTTATCACACTGTTTTGTTACCATTAACTTAAGTATAGGGTTATAAGTAAAACAAAAATCTAGTTACTCATCACAAAATTAGTTGGTTCAAATCAACAAAAATTAATGGCAAATTGTAATCAAGCAAGTACAGCTAAAACAAGCAATCAGTTTTGTTAACATTAACCTAACAAATTATTTACATATAAAATAAGTATGTGGTTATAAGAAAACTAAGGATCTGGTTAGTCAATACAGAGCTAATTGATTAGTATTAACAAAACAGAGTGAGTTAAGTAACGATATGTTACCTAAAAAGTTAAGATAGAGGTAACTAAACTTAAGCTGAGATACAACTCAACTCGTTCGTTTAACCCAGTTGTTACTGTCGTCGTTTTAAAACAACGCTTTGGTTATAAAAATTTAAAAAAAATGTGGGTACTGTTCAATTGTTTCACTGGTGTTACTTGATAGGTGAGCACTTTGTGAATCGCAGTCTGACGGTCAATCACCTTGGTTAACTACATTCTGTGTGTTATTTACTAACTATTTCAGCAGTTTTTAACAATGAGTTTATCAAAGTAAATATTTACAATAAATTACATATTCTTTGGAGATTATTTACAGAAATCGTATTGTTCATTTCTTAGACATTACAAAAATATCAAATTACATATTTTTGGAGCATTTGGAGAGAAGTTATAGTTGAATGTAACCGGTGTTGTTTATAAACGACAGTAGTTAAATGTACTACTTTGTGTTTCGCATTAGTTATCATATTTTATTTTTATTTTAGGAGTAGAGTTCAAAGTTTAACGCTGCATGAAATTGTAGAGGAAATGGAAAATGACGAAGAAACTCCTGTACCAGATTCTTTAGTTATATTTCCACCGGAAAACTGTAATGCAGAGGTTACAGACGAACATTCTGGCGATGAAAATCAAGTGATTTTGCATAATTTACCAGGTTCGCAACTAAGAGCTTATGCAGAAATACACTGTTATTCTTCAGATAGTGAGGATGATCTACCACTGCATGAACTTGCGAAACGCCAGCGAATTGACAGCGGAAGTACTAGTGACATGCAGCAATACTCTCAGGTTCCTTGTACTTCAACACAACCGTTGTCAACCAACAACACTGTTGTCGTAAATGGCACGACATCAGTGTTGTTACTGTGGCCTCGAACGCCGTTAGAGTAATGCCAACTAACAAAACGAAAAGGTTATCGCAGAAGGAAAAAAACTTATCCAAATCGACCAACCAGCTGTATGAAAAATGCATAACGAGAATATGGGTGGGGTTGATCGCTCTGACTAAAACATTTCCTTATATACAGAACGTCAATTAGAGGCAAGAATTGGTATTTTTGGCTGATTGTGCACTGCCTAAATATGACTTTGCATAATGCATAGCAATTTTATAAAGCCAACAATGGTAAATATGATCATCTCAAGTTTCGCAGAAGTGTAGCTACTAGATTATTAGGAACTTTCGAAAAGGATTAGCGAAAGCCTGGTCGTGCTTCTGGAGCCCTTCATGAGTCATCACGATACGATGGTATAGGGCCCATTGTAAAATACAGAGAAGGGCTGCTACGCTACGCATTATGTCACAATCAAGCAAACTTTTTTTTGAAAAAATCAGTGTTACCCTCCACCTAAAACATGTTTTGAACTATATCATACCATGTGATTTTTTTTGTTATTTCGTTTTGAAGATTTAAGAAAATAAGAACAGTAAATAATATAATACTTTTATTACCAAAAATATATGATAGTAGTATATTTTACTAGCGTTGTTTATAAACAACACTAATTTTCCGAATTTCCACTAGGAAAATATTTTTTTTAATATTTTTCCCATGTTGTTTATGGGCTAAAAAGCCACATACATAAAAATCATTAAATTTGAACACAATATTAAATATCAGTAACATCTGGGTTAAATTAGACATCATTGCGATTAGATTATTACAAAACATACAGTTAAAAAATTTAACCGAATCAATTTGGTCATGTATTACCATAGTTTTGTAGTCACTTTTTTTATGTTACACATAAACGAAAGTTTGGTTGCACACAACAATATATTTTTTTCAGTGTAGGTACTTAGTAAAACAATCAGTCCTCCAAACGTTGTTGGACTTTCATTCCGAAGGACGAGGTATCGAATATCAATCGAATCATTGTATTTTTCCATTTGAAAAGATGAGCTCATCACGTGGATCTTACGATGGAGAAAAACATCATGAGCAATCCCGCGCCTGAGTTTTGGCGGGAACGCGTTGAGGAGATGTGTTGCCAAATTTTCATTTTTGTGAAACCTAGTTCAAATGCGTGCAAATTGTTTAATTTCGGCGGCATATTAATCAATTTAGTTTCGTGAAGGTGTACAAGTGGAATGAAAGTGAAAATCGGTGCAAAACATAGACTTTAGTTGATGTTGTCTGCAAGGCTTCGTGAAAAATCTTTCTAAATGGCCGCCGTGTTTACAAATGATTCCCTAGACTTGACTTTAACTATGACGACTTGACTGTTCCCATGCAAATAACTTGTATATTATTATATTAATATTACTTGACACTGGCTAATTTCCTAATGGCCATAATCGGTTCACAGCCGATAAGAAATAAATAAAAATAATACCGCGCCTTATAATCACATACATTACATACTTATACGCTCAAAAAACATAAACCTCGTACGGCGTCAGAAAAAAAGGGGCAAAATCCACCCTTTTTTTTTTACGGATTTCGAAAATGCGTAGGTTTAAATCCTAACAACGATAATAATAACAAAAGGGAAAGGACGCAATATACTTCAAAACTTTACGCAAGTTCAGAAATCGAACAAAATCGACGATGAAGTAGTAAGAGTATGACGAAATAAAACTTGCTGGACCACGCAAACAAACAATTATGCTTTTTGGTATTTTTTAACAAAATTTTGTAATTTGTTGAAAGAGATTTTTTTTCTTTAGGGACCTAACTAGACTGTCTTGATTTAAATGTTCATTTAGCTTTAGTTCGACCAAACTCATTAATCGTCATTTTTTCATTTAAACCTTACATTTTGAATAGTACATACACCATAATTTCTTCTATGGTTTTCGCGATTTCGCATAATAAAACACATAAATAAAAACGCGATTAAACCGGATAAATAAAGTGTTTTAGTAGGTACATACACCATTTTTGTTTAAGAACAGTATCAGTAATTTATTCACTGATTGCTACGTAGCAACGTTGTGTTGGGTTAGGTACATTTAGGGTTGAAAGAAAAAAATCATTTTCAGCAAAATGAGGGTTCGTAGCAACGTAAGTTAAGGGTCCAAATTACAAAATGTTCGTGAAAAAATTTGGCATTGATTCAATTAACCAAGGAGGTCAAAATATCTAAGCTAAATATTCATTTTTATTTCTGGACTAGCTGCGCCCCGCGGTTTCACCCGCGAAAGTGAAATACGCGTTATTACTGCCGCGGGCGGCCGAGCGTTTCTCGAGTAGTTGCACTTTTTTGTTCATTACTCGGGTCCTACTAATTGGATTTCGATGCAAAGTATACCACGACGTTCCTCGAAAATAGGACTATCCAATATTGAAAACCAGATTTCAATCGGATAGTAGTATATAATAATAATAGTAATAGTCTGTTCCTTATACAATTAAAAAATATAATAGTAGTTTTTAAAATGGTATAAGGAACAGACTGAGAAACAGAGAAACAGACAGACTTAATTGTATAAGGAATTGACAAAGAAACAGAGAGACAGACATGAATTTTAAAAATTATATAATTATGTTCTACTACTTATCCTAAGTCCCCTAGACCACATTTTATTTATTTACTTCCAAGTACAGACTCTTTGTCTCTCCTTTATTATAAGTATGGAGTATAGAAGATACGATAAAATATAGTAAGTGGATACGAACTTTTCTTGAGTATTAAAATACATAAAGCATTTGCACAGAAGTCTTGAATGGTGAGAACTACGATACAATGTAGGTAATGATCCTACTTGTATTATAAGGCTGAAATTATTTGTATGGGACTTTGAGGGTATATGCGAGTATGTATGTTTGTTGCTCAATCACGCAAAAACTACCAAACCGATAGCAATGAAACTTGGAATATAAGTAACTGGAGATTTGGAATAACACTTAGGCCACTTTTTATCCCGATATTCTCGCGGGATCGGGACTTACGCGGGTGAAACCGCAGGGCGCAGTTAGTATTTAAGAATATAAGTAACTCAGCGACATGCCTTACCATCCTTATTCGTCTAGCTTGAGTCTAGACGCTACTTTATCCTATTTTTCCAACGACGCGATAGGATTTTCTTAAGTCGATATAAATCTTAGTCTAAAGCTTTCAGCATTTTATAAAAGGCGAGTATTCTGTTCATTTAAACTTTGAAATTGAATGAGAAAATGAGAACTTTTAGGATAAACACAAAAAGTATTAGCCTGAAGCAGAGACGCGTTGTTCGTTCGGCCAATTAAACAGAAAACTACATTGCTAATTAACTTTATAATAATTTCTTCTATAATTTTCGCGATTTTGCATAATAAAACACTTTATTTAACGGGTTTAATCGCGTTTTATTCGCGATTTTTAACCGACCGAGCTTTCGCCATTAGTCAGTCAGTCAGTACTTGACTACTTATTTGGTTACTAAACTTTACCAACTTTAAAGTTGGCGAAAGCCTAATCAACCTTAAAAAAGCCAACTGTTAAGTTGGCGAAAGCTCGGTCGGTTAAAAATCATGAATAAAACGCGATTAAACCCGGTAAATAAAGTGTTTTATTAACTTGATAATATCACAGAAGGCTTGACTCTAAAAGCGAACTCTTCCAGTTTATAGTAGTAACTCAAAAGTAGATAATAAATATACAAAATGTATATGGAACTGGACTATGGTCCTTGTTAGAGACTAGAAAGAAGAAGGTCACATGATAGTGATACATTTCTAACTCGTCTCGAATCGTCTTCGATATACGAACTTCGTCAGTTCCAAAATTGTATTTTTTGGAATATTCCTCACACAGCAACTTTTAGCTTTGGATCACAATTTCAACATCATTGTAAGAATCACCTACCATCTAGTAATTTAAGACAAAATGTAAATTGCCAATGGGCAAATTTCAAATAGATAAAGTGCTCTATTACTAAGATTTTGATTTAAGCCACATTTCATTAGAAACTACAGAAGCAGTAGATACCTAAGTCCTTACCGAAATTTTTCATCAATATTCAGTCAATAAGGTGACGAGAGACCCCGCCTTTGTTCGACCATTTAATTAATTCCTTGACGCAATCTGTCGATCTCATGGACTTCTTGAATCGTTGAGGGAAACCACCGACGCCATGTTACCTATAAATACGTCGGTGAACCTTTTGTATTAGTAAATATTATTGTAGAATATTGATTATCAGAATATTGAATATTGAAATATGATCATTGTAAAAAAATATGTATGAAAATATATTTTTTGACGATTGTAAATAAAAACATGATCACTAAAAACCCCCCCATGAGTTTCTTGTAGCTTCTTCTCATCGGAGGGCGCGTTCCGAAGCCACACTAAAGTCATAGTTGTAAGAACGCTCGCAAAACTGACCTAATACATCTAATTAAATAAAGAAAATTGAATCTTTAAAATTTATTTTTCTGAATGTAAAGCTTTGACCACGCCTTGTCACGAGTGATTTTATAAGTAAATGTATCTTAAAGCTCATCGGTTCTTACCATATTATGGAAGTAACTTTTAAGTAATAGAAGGTCCGTTTTGTAAACCGACTACGGTTAAAGGAGGTTATCAATTTGGTACATCTTAGCTAGGATTACTCGAAGATGGATCGGCGGATTTTGATGTTTCTGATTTTCTTAGAAACTCTATATCTCAAGGGTGGTCCTATTTTACGATTGTCCTACGAGGGTTTTAGGAATGATGATGAGCAGAATAACTTCTATGAATTCGGTACTCCATTAATCGTAATCTAGTTGTTTATCAGACTCGTGGTGCAGTGCATGGCTGGTGGAAGCACAGAAATCGGAACTTGTATAACTTAACTACCCACCTTAATTCATATTTGAATTTGGAATAGAGACACAGAATACATATTAGTATGTAGCAAATGGGTTTTCTACATCCTTTCGAGTTTAAACAACAAGTTTAAACTTGCTTTACATCTACTATGACGAACAAATTTGAACTAAGTTCTATTAGGACATTTTATTTATATAGGTACAAATATTTACGCAGTGTAGTAGTAAATCTACAAAATAAGAATCCCTACGAAGCTCCATTTAACTTATTTATATTACATTTCAGCGCTAGTATGTCGACAAAAAAACGTTATTCACGAAAAGTTCGTAACTATTTCCTACGGGGACTAAATAAATGTTGAAGCGTGTTTTACAATTCCCGATAAAAGAATCTCGGTCATCCAATATTACTGTAATTTTTGCCAATACCCATTTTTTTCTTACCTCGGGGATACAATTTAGGTACCTAACCAACCTACGCATGTAACGCGGAGGGTGAAAAATTCAATATGTATCTACTTATACACCTATCTATCATATACATTATGTACCTCTACCGTACCTGTGTTTGTTTGATATGAGCCTAATATGAATAAATCGATATACCTATAATCTATATGATTTGATGTAAAATTTAGTCATCGCAACGGTGGGAATAAATTAAGTAACCTACCCCGGTTACATCCTCAAATTTCCACACACACCTCATCTCAACTGGTGGGAAACCCATCTGGTGAGATGTGGTCAAATGCGAACCTTTCCCATGTAAAAATCCCTTATAAGTAGGCAACACATCACTACACAAAATACAGAAGAAGAATGGACACGTAAATAATAAAATAATTGGCCTTTTGCATCTAATGTTAGATGATTTATGCAGCGCAAGCAACTTTTAAACCATGCTTTTTAGGGCGCTGTAGTGCCCGGGACATTATTAGGTGGAGTAGGCTTGCTCAGCACCTATACCACCCTCCCAGCATAGTCAGCCATGCCCAGAGGAAATAACTGGTCAATACGTCTGCAGCTTACTACGCCGTGGGTTAGGATCTTTCGTTTAGCCACGTTTTAACAGCATTTTATTTTTTTACAGATAAGAAAATGCGGGACCAAAGTGTTAGTGATAGTGCAGTGTAGTGCAGTGACAATGGGGTGTACCCCTAGCATGCTGTTAAACCACAAGAACCGACGAGACAGCTCTGGCTCGCAAGAAGCAGCCTTGGCTAAAGTCACACCGACTGTGTGCAACAAGGCGGTTCAAGCTGCCAGAGCTCCAAGAGCCTCGTTGGAGTCAGACGGCTTCAGTGTACAGCTGTCGAGTAAGAAAGATAGCTATGTGTCGCAGATGGGGAACAATTTTGCAACACAGCTGCATATAAAAAGGATATCTGGTAAGTGGGTTTTACTTAACAATTAGGTGCATTATTCCTATTTTGGTCCTTTGTAGATGTGAATGACTAAATGCTCAAAGAGAATATAATCACTACGTGTAAATGCTTTTGTCAAGTTGTGGGTCAACTATATATATGGAACACCATAGGTTAACTGTGATTTTGTGATATTGATATTTTTAAAATGAGGTTTTTGTAATATTGATTTTTTTTCGGATGTGGGTACCAATACAAACCTAATCAAGTTTATTGGTACTTTGTAACTACTACCTTAGATTAAGATTTATGTAGAAACTTTTATTACTTAAAATTAATGAAAATAAATAGTATAATATTACTTACTTTTAAACTTACAATATTATCATCCGAGTGATACCTATACCCAGTTGTATCCCTCTCAAGACCCTGGAGACCGCTTTCCTGCCCTTTCGTTTCCACTACTTATAAATCCTTATACAACTTCAATGCCAGCACTTCTGGAGTCTGTAGGTTCCTAATATGCCGCGGCCGGGTGGGTAGCCGGATAGCACAAAATCAGTTCTTGAATTGACTTTGTTCAATGTGGATCGTATGCTTCCGAATCGGTAGGCTAAGATCCTTTTAAATTGGATGTGAGTAGACTTCCTATCGAATCAAGGCATACCTCGTAAATAATGACGTGCCAATCTCGATGCATTTGACGAAGATTGACCAAACCTACCCCAGGACCGTACTGCTTGAATAGACACCATGAAGGCCTTTCCTCAGCAATGGGATAATATAGGCAAACATAGAACCGTAATCATACACAAATTTGATTAAAAAGTGTGAAATTGTACTAAGTACGCAATGTTGATAAGTTTTATAATCAAGGAATTAATAACTCGAAATTATAGTTGTTCACGGCAAATTGCTAATGTCGGTCGTTTCCATAAGGTGTGAAACATGAAACATTTATACAATTAAGATTTTTACCGAAATTAAATACTAATAAGGCTTGGGCTATTGATTAAGGTAAATAGGTAATACGTAAATTACTTGACGTAAATACCTACATAACGATAGTAAAAGTCAAAAGTAACAAATAGTAACATCTTTTTAAGTAAAATTTTCGAAATATTTACCAGTAGGTACCTACTTTTAATTTAAACCGGCTTGCGTAACGTTTCCACACGTTGAAAGCTCAAAAGCGCGATTAAAAATTGACAAAATATCTTGAAATTATTGTTCTTATAATAACGAAAATAAAGTAAAATATTAAAATTTGATTTGATATGCATCTCGATAAAGAAATAAGGAATTAAAAAACGTGTAATTGTAATAGAAAATAAAAGAAAAACATGTATTTAAAAGGAAACAAAGCTATTAGTCGATCATTTTAAAATGATTGTTGATACAAGGCAATCGTCGGAGATTCAAATAGATAAGTACTACGTTACCTGAGGTGTGAAAAATACAATTATAGAGGTATCAATTTTTATTAAAAAATTAATTACAATAAATGTACTTACAACGTGTATGAAATTCATTTACAGCTCTATATTAATTAAATTTAACAATTATCTCAAAATGACGAAACCAAACATCAGCCTCAGCTGATGTAAAAAAAAAGTTGAGGCTTTACATTAACTAAAACTTTTTGCCTTACCCTTCCGTCGAAATAAAAATAGACGAAAAATAGCCCAGTTTTTAGTTTTTTATGTGTATTATGGCCAGTTCGAAATGGCCGTATGCTATCAGAACCTTAGTTCCAAATTTAAACTACTTTATACCTTAGTGTTTTTTTTAAATCATTATCATTCAAGTTTCGACTGCAGCAAAATATACTTTCAATTTGAGAGTTTCGAGTACTAAAATCTAGTTTCGTAACCGTATCTAATTATTTTATCTACAGGTTACCTGTACCTAATAAAGAAGCGTGAAATTCTTGTAATGAAGTATGGAATTATTTAAGATGTGTGGAAGTTATAAAGAAACAAATAAGCTGAAACTGTGAAGTTATATTAACGATATAGGTATTGAAATTATCGGTCGTTTCTATACGACGTTAAAATGAAAAATTTTTGGATAAAGGTAATGTTTTTTAACTGAAATTGATACCGTTAACGTACTTTAAGTTTACTTTAATAGGCTCAAGGGCGAAAACAAAATAAATCAAATATTTAAGGGTCGTCTCATACAACAAACGAGATTGTAAAAATGTAAACGTAACGATATCAGGATTTATTTTTACCACTGGCGCCATCTAGTGATAAACCGATGTCATTTTAGTTCACGGATTTCACTTGGTCTAGTGTTTATGTTAGGACTAGCTGCGCCCCGCGGTTTCACCTCCGGAAGTGAAAGACGCGTTATCACGGGCGCGAGCGGCCGAGCTGTTCTCGAGCGGTTGCACTTTTTCGTTCATTACTCGGATTTTACCAATTGGATTTCGATGCAAAGTATAGCACGACGTTCCTCGAAAATAGAACTATCCAATATTGAAAACCAGATTTCAATCGGATAAATAGTTTTTAATTGTATAAGGAACAGACAGAGAAACAGAGAAACACAAACAGACCGACAGACATGAATTTTAAAATTATGTAATTTTGTTCTACTACTTTTCCTAAGTCCTCTAGACAACTTTTTTTTAAATTTACTTCCAAGTACAGACTTTTTGTCCTCTCTTCCTTTATTGTAAGTATTGATTGATTAATTGATGTTGATATAGATAGAATAGATATAGATGATAGATATAAATAGATTCTGTACCCAATTTATTTGATAATAGATAATAGTACGGGACCTTTTGTTCGCGGATCCCGCACTTGACCACTTGATAGTTTTCGAACATTTAAGCAGGACAATAATGTATTGTTAAATCAAAGAAAGGGAAGGGATGATTATCATTAAGGGGTATATAAGACCTATACTCAAAATCCCTGTCAAGTTTATGAAAAATTGACGATTATTTCCTGACGTAAAGTTTTGAATATTTTTGATTTAGGCTAAAAAGTCATTTTTTTTAACTAAAATGTGTTAGAGGCTTCGAGTTTTTGTCTTGAAACTACACTAAAATGGAGGAAACAAACGCTTCAAACGAAAAAATTGCATCGAAAAATAAGGATTAATTTTCGATGAGTCCGACAAGGATTTTAAGTGTAGGTCTTGTTAGCCCCTTAAAGTTTAACTTAATTTACTTTCAGGTACTATTTTTCTTATTTACTTCCTATTTGACTTTGGTTGCTTCTGACGAGGGATTGAATCCGGAAGAATCAGAGAACCAACTTGTGTCCCAGAATTTTTGGTTGAACCCGGATATAAAACAATATCAACAAATGTCCCAGAATGTGTGGTTGAAACCGGATAAAAAACAAAATCAACCTGTGTACCAGAATAATGGATTGAAACCGTATAAAAAACAGAACCAAACTATGTCCCAGTACTATATCAATAATTGGTATGACTACAACTTATCCAAACCTGTCCCAACCGAAGAACTGAAAATGATTATGGAAAAAATAGCAGCATTCACACACGCGCTTTTCTGTCCTTTTAGATCGAAACTTAAGACTTGTAAAGGAATCGTTTTGAAGGATATCGACATACAAATCGTAGCTGATATTATTGATAAAGCGAACGATGAAGACAAATATTACGTTAACAAACTGAAAAATAGATACAAACCACTTAATACACCAAGAGCAAAAAAACATAGAAAACTTATAAAAATTTTCGGACGACCCATTGCCTACAGATGAAAATGGGAGTAGAACCTATATTTACCAATTTTATTGTTTAGTACATAATATTGTCTTATAATTGTTTTTGTAAATATATTATAGGTCTATATTATTATTTATTATTATTATATATATAACTAGCAGTTCTCCACGGTTTCACCCGCGTAAGTCCCGATCCGGAAGGAATATCGGGATAAAAGGAGCCTATCTGTTTTAGATTTCCTGATATCTACATACAAAGTTTCATTGTAACTGGTTCAGTAGCTTTTGCTTGATTGAAACAAATAATCAAACATCTAATCCTAACTCAAATAAAGCGAAACAGAGCAAGTAACAAATAAAAAAATAGTCAATAAGGATAAAAACTTTAAAGGAAGAATGCATTTTTTTATTTTATTTTTTCATTACTTACAATTTTTTATATAGTAATAAAAGCAAACCAAAAATCACAGAGACATGGAGAATAATTATATGAAAGAAGACCTATAAGTGTAAATACTTGAGATTTCGTGTTTTTCAATTGGGATTGATTTATTTATATCGACTTAGAAACACAATTCACTCAGTTTTGAACATTGCAACTGTACTCAGCGTCCCATAGTCGAGAACACGTTGCCATTCAAGGCGAAAACAATAATGTGAAGTCCATTAATAACAAAATGAATCCCAACGAAAACGCTTAAGAAAGCGAGACTGGGAGGTTTGTCACCGCGAGTGAATTTTTGGAGTATTTTCCTTCAAACATATTTCTAGTAGACATGCGTAAAACAATAAAAATCAAATTACGAAATACACAAATTATTGCTGTTATTGTTATGAAAGTAGTGAAATAACATGAAAATGGAACTATTTTTAATCAGAAAATCCATATCAGAAAAAACTAAACTAACTAATTTTTCTTATTGAAAATTATAGTTTAGATATGTAAAGTATCTACATTAAAAGCTTGTTGTAACTACGAAGTGTGTAATTAAATATTTTACAAGTATTTAAATTTTAATAGCCAATTTGTAGTAAAATAAAAAACAAGAAGATACCTAAAGGTAAAGAAACCTTAAAAATCGTTCGACGCATCTAGGAGCCTTAAACAATTGTGGACGCAGTCGGGTGGGACTTCAACACAATTTGGCGTCATTATACTTTACCTTTAAAAGGAGTCCCACCCGACTGCATCCACAATTGTTTAAGGCTCCTAGATGCGTCGAACAATTTTTAAGGTTTCTTTACCTTTAGGTATCTTCTTGTTTTTTACTTTTCAGTTTTAACGGCAGTCGGCTTTTTATTTTTTTAAATATTTTTTTTATTTAATGCTTTTTAGTTATTAGAGATTAGATACAATTACACCAGAGAAACTCATTAACTCTGGATGTGTATACTCCAGTAGCGAGGACTCGAAATCGGTTAAAGATAGGCTATCTAAAAGCCTTCAATATTATAATAGCTATTCTTTTTGAGTTTTGCTGAGATGGCAATGAAGTAGGCAGGTATTCATCTTAAAATATAATTACCAAATCCGAAAACTTCGTTGCGACTGGTGATACAAAGGCTGGCGGCTTCTTGTCCTAGCGGATTAGCCTTGCTATCCATTATCTACAGCGCGACATTTCAAATTTTTAGTTAATTACTTATTGTAAACATAGTAATTGTTATTTATGTTATCTCTGACAAACTGACAAATCAAACATTCAAATTCCTTCAAAAGTTGAAACTCGGCGTCAAAGTCAAATCGAAAAGTTTTTAAGGAACGTTCCGTTGTCTTTGCTCGGTTTTTATTGTCAAGACAAATCTTGCTTTATAGCGTTTTAAATCTTTATTTTTATTTATTTATTATTTTAATGAACCCTATGTCACTCTCACGGTCATGACGAATCTAACGACGTATCGTTTGTCTAAATCGGCTCAGCCGTTTAGGCCCTACGACGGCACAAAAATAGGTCACATACATACATACATACATACATACATACATACACTCACGGCAAAAACATAACACTTCCTTTGGCAGTCGTGTAAAAAGGCGATAAGTCGTGAAATTTATACATGTCAATTTTATTAGTGGTTGAAATTTTCAAAATTTTTTTTTTTTAATAAGGTAAGTTCTTATTTAATAATCATATTTTGCAGGCAATTTGAATTTGTTGGTTAGTAGAACAAAGCTATTGCTTTTGATAAGGACTTCTTTGAGGTCTTGACTACCCTCCAGAACTAACTTGGTGCAAAGGATTGCTATTGTCACACGAAGAGGCAAACGATGATGAATCGACATTGCCGATATGTGCAACTCCCTGCAATATTTATTTATTTTATGCCTTCATATAGAGAATATAATCACTTAAGCTCTGGTAGAAAACGGTCATTTCCTACTGGTCCTTTTAGACATAACACAACGAATACTAATTGGGTACTTTTTTTATTTCGACTGAAGGGCAAGGCAAAAGTTTTAGACCATACAGGTACAGCTACAATTTTTTTTTCATCCACTAAGGATGATGCCTCGTCTCGTCATTTTGATACAACGTTAATAAATTTAACCCATTCTGGACTCTAGGTACATAATTCCTTCGCTTCGCTCAACTAAGTTTTGTCACACAGCGCGGCGCTACGCTCGGTAATTAACTCTAGAGCCCTTCATATGCTTTGGATTCAATATGCCGCCCTATAAAAGACAGAATAGGTACCTAAATTACAATTTAAATGTCAAAAAACTGTGTTTCAGTTATTTATTTTCTTACTATCTTACAATTTGACTTTGATTGGTTCGCACAAGCTGCATAAAAAGATGACGACAGTAAAACCGGTGAAAACCGAATACTACGTCACCAATTGGGATGGATATAATTTACCTAGCCCTGTCCAAGCTAAGGATCTCAAAAGTGTCATGGAGAAAGTGACGTTATACAAGATGTAACGGGTAAGTCCTTTTAACCCGAAAGGGGGTTGTTCTAGACGTCTAGGCTAACAACTTTTGTTTTATGACTTTTGGAAATTCGAAGTACTTTTCGAAAATTTTAAGTGTAAAGTTTACTTGAAGATCAGCTGTTTCTTAGAGTTCGAGGTCATTGACCTTATGTTGTCCTTTCATTTAGTTTGGTCTACTACAATCAAACCTTTAATTACCTTTATTTTCAAAAACAGCTGTTTTTTCAGTGAAACATAATCTCAAAATTAAAAAAAAAAGTTTGAATTTTCAAAAGTCGTAGAACAAAAGGTGTTCGCCTAGACGTCTAGAACAACCCCCTTTCGGATTAAAAGGACTTACCCGTTACATCTTGTATAATCGAGGGAAGTACTGTAATAATGAATTCGAAAATTGTAAAGACAAAAGAATGAGGGATATTGTAAACCAAATTATAGCTGATGTTGTTAAGACAGATAATAAAGCATACGGCGCCCGCGCCGATGGTAATGAAACAGAAAATAAAACTAAAGAAAAGAAATTCGCTGATTGTGAAAAAAAAGGATCCTAAAGAACACCCCTCGAAGAAAACAACAGCACATACCAATAAACAAATCATTTTTTTTTAATTTTCAATTTCCGTAATAGACCAGGGTCGATAATATTTGAAACCGCAACCGCGCAACAGAAGTCTAACGCCTTCCGACACCAACACCCCATAACCACAATGTGTAACGAGGCAACCCTTTTAAGGCGAAATGGGTTGTTCTAGACGTCTAGGCGCATAACTTTTGTTCTACGACTTTTGGAAATTCGTTTTTTTAATGTTACAGTTATGTTTCACTGAAAAAACAGCTGTTTTTGAAAATAAAAGCAATTAAAATTTTGATTGTAGTAGACCAAACTAGATGACAGGACAACTTAAGATCAATGACCTCTAACTATAAGAAACAGTTGATTTTCAAGTAAACTTTAAAATTTAAATTTTGAAAACTACTTCGAATTTCCAGAAGTCGTAGAACAAAAGTTGTTCGCTTAGACGTCTAGAACAACCCCCTTTCGGCTTAAATGGGTATCCTCGTTACACCTTGTATAGCTTACATTATTAATATCTTAGGCAGGTAGGCACATTCAATTCATTTATATGTTGTTGATTGATCTTAAATACCTTAACTACTTGTCTTTACATAATCTATTTGGTTCAATAATTTACCGGTTATGGTAAAGAATTTTATATCTTTACTAAGGCACTTATTTAAGATAACCCACATAGATAAGATCTGATAGATAAAATAGCTTATTTAGCTAATACATGGTAGGTATGTAGTGAATTATTTAGAAGGAATTTAACGTGAGGTATAAGCTGATAGGCGATGGCACGCGCGACAACTTCAGTTAAGTAAATATAAAACAAATTCAAACTCATCTCCATTCTTTTTATCACGTCCATTCCCCCTCTTATCTAAAGTAAAACCCTAAACCATTTAGAACTTAAGCAAATTTAGGAACCCGGAGGAATGTAACCGGGAACATGGTTACATTCCTCCGGGTTCCTGAGTTTGCTTAAGTTCTAAATTGTTTGGGGTCGGCAAGGTCGATAAATCACCATTGACCACCCTTAGTGAAATAGTTTATCCTAATCAATATGATTTACCAATAAACCTTTACTCCTGTATTTCTCAAAATGTGAATTTTCGAGTTACTGTCCTTTGAATTACGACGGCAGAATAGTCAACAGTCAAATACTGTTTTCGTTTCAGAACATATAAACAAAACATTATTATTTGTATACGTTAACTTAATATTAAGACTTTAGTGTGGTTTTGGAACGCGCCCTCCGATGCGAAGAACCACAAGAAACTCATGAGGGGTTTATTATTAAATTTAAAATTAAACAACATGATCCACGGTCACACAGCAGTAGATGCACACACTGACATGTTCCGTACAGTATTACGTATGATCGACCTTGAATCGACCAATGGCGGACGATCTCTAGTGACAGACTGGCGGTCGAATCATCGTTCTAGGCCCCGCAACCACCGTTTGTGTGGCACATTTTTTTAAAGGATTTCTACTTCGAGTTCGTTGATCTATATGAAACACCTCAATTTCTATGTTAATAAAGTTCAGAATATTGTGAAACAATAGTACAGGACATTATCGTTATCAGAATGACGCACGGTCGTATGGCACTAGTAATTTACGTGTAGCCCACGTTAGATAACACTGAGTAGCAACTGACTTTGATAGCGATTTAGATATTTTGGGCTTTTTTTCTCTATACTACTATGCAGGATTTAAATGGTCAAGATACGATCTAGCTCAAAGTTTGTATAGTGATTGTCTTGTCATTGCAATATCATGGTTTTAAGCTTACGATTTGCATATTTCAAGATGCGACAGACGTTGAATTGCCGATTAGATGTGTTCTTCTTAAACTTTTTAAATTCACACAGTATAATAGAATATTTACCTTTTTAATTTTTTAACATGACTGCATGCAACGTCGTGTCGGATCGAGGTAAGAAAATAAATAAAAGTACGCGATTAAGACCCGGTAAAATGTTAATAGATGTGTTTTTTATAATTACTCGAAAATAAGGCAAAAATAAGTTGGTTTTTATATAGGTACTTGCAAAGATATAATTACATCATCTCACTTATTTCTTACTAATATTATAAACGCGAAATTTTGTATGTATGTATGTGAGTTTGTTACTCTTTCACGCAAAAACTACTGAACCGATTGCGATGAAACTTGGAATATAGGTAGCTGGATACCGATATTCCCGCGGGAACGGAACTTACGCGGGTGAAACCGCGGGGCGTAGCTAGTACTTAATAAGGCACCTATCAAAAAAAGATTACTTACTTATATTAAAATCCCTTTACCCGTTCGTGAACTACGATGCTACAGAGAAACATCTTAATCAAACTTATAAAGTTATAACAAACTAACTGCTCCCCCTGTTTTACCCGCGTAAGTCCAGATCCCGCAGGAATATTGGGATAAAAAGTGTGTTTCTATTATATACTTTTTAAGTAACTACACCCATCTCCCATCTACGATACTGTCTACCTTTGTTTCTCTTGTTGTATCTAGGACACCATAGGGTTACGTCTTTGGCCCATTTCTCGGCATAAGAGCAAAACAAAGCATTAAATGCATAGGGCCATTTGTAAAACAGCTATGAATATCATATCATCTTAAACAGTACCCATTTATCTATGTAATACTTACCTAGTTTCCGGAAGAAATATTTCTCTAATAAAGAAGGTGATAAAATAAGACGGGAAGCCCAACAAAATTTACGATTCTCGATAAAATGTCGCGTTAATGTGATGTCATTCTTTATCTAATCGGCTTAGCGGATACTAGAAACAACGCATGCCCAATATTTTTTCGGATATTTTTTGACCACTTAACCTTCGACCATTCTTGTCTTTACCTTCTTCAATGAAAATGGACGGGACGGTCGGTACAGATTATATAATAGTTACCATATGAATAAAAACTGTCCTTTTTCTTTTCTTATTACCTACTAGCTGCGGCCCGCGGTTTCACCTCGTCATTCCTGATAAAGCGGGAATATCAGGATGTGTTATACATATAGGTAAACCTTCCCATTGAATCACTCTATCTACTAAAAAAACCGCATCAAATTCCGTTGCGTAGTTTTAAAGATCTAAGCATGCATACAAACAGACAGTCAGCGGGAAGCGATTTTTATACTATGTAAAGTATTGCTCCTTATTTTTTTATTTCGTAACGGCCAGCACTATCACACCTGATGATGTAGATGTAGTCTAAGATGACACACGTTGATTTAGAAGGTAGGTACTTGTTCACACGCAATTTAAAGACCCAAATTGTACGTACCAGGGAATACAGTTCCTGGCAGCTGATTTTAAACTCTCGCGGTCAGAGATCTCGTCGCATTTTAGTCGTAAAATGGAGATGGTAAGACCAGCACCCGTATTATCTATGTGGACAACAATAAAAATTGACAGGCACTATGTAGTGACTTTGTTACTCTTTTACTCATAAACCACTAACCCGATTGCGATGAAACTTGGTATGCAGATATCTGGAGACCTAGAATTAAAAGCTAATTCATTTATCCCGATATTTCCGCGGGACCTACGCGGGTGAAGCGCAGCTAGTTTATAACTAGCAGCTAGCTATACAACTTGGACTTGGATTAGCACTTTTGTTGCTTGCCTATTGTAGATTTTATTGACATCCACCGGGATAAGATCCTTCTCGTGACAATCAGGGACCGGTCCGGTAAGACTTTCAGGTGTTTTTGGATGGGGTTTTTGTATAGGTTATGTACCCATACCGTTTAGGCCGTAAAACCCGTTGAATTTTAAGCACTAATTCATAAGGTACAAAACTCCTTCAAACCCCTAAAGTCGAAGTCTAACGTGTAACCAAAACGTATGTGTTTGGGTAACAACAAAAAAAGAATTAGCGAAATCGGTCGAGCCGTAGTGGCGTGATGCCGTGACCACGCAAAATAGGGATTCATTTATATACATATGATAATAGCGGTCATAATCATAGACTCAATTGCGTTTATTGAGTAGGTACTTCTAACATTTAATATCGAACGTTTATTATGCCTTTATAAACTAAAATGACTTACCACGACAACATTTACGATTACCTTTACTGTAATAATAAACTTTAGTGTCCTCATTCTAAGTATTGATCGTCGTTTATCTTTTACTAGTTGCAATATATGGGGTTTTACAAAGGGTTTTACCTTTGGTGAATTGTGTGTTATTTGTGAGCTTAATTACACAGGAACTGGTGACTATTTTATGACAGTCAGTATACCCATATTATCTATCTGTTGACGTCTGACAACAGAGGAAAATGACAGGCACTGTGCAGTACATTGCTGCTTTGAGGTGATCACCGGTAATAACCACGTTACTTCAAAGCAGCAAAGTATTGCATAGTGTCTCATTTTCTACTGTTGTCGGACATCCACTGGATAGATGATATGGGTGAAGGTCTATAGAAAAGTGACAAATATGTACCTACTTATTACTGCATTTGAATCCCTCATTCGGCAGCGCATCAATGTCATTTTCAATCAATGAAAAAGTTATGTGCGCTATTAACATCGCTCTTACGGTGAAATAAAACGTCGTGAGGAAACCTATGGCTTTAAAGTTACCCATACAGGCCCTGTTGTAGGGCTAATTTCGGAAAACAAACAGTTAAAACGTTTACTTTATGTAGGTACCTACTAGTTGCGCCCCGCGGTTTCACCCGCGTAAGTCCCGTTCCCGTTTCAGTTCCCGCGGGATTAAAAGTATTCTATGTCCTTCTCCTGGTTCTAAGCTACCTCCCCACCAATTTTCAGACAAATCGGCTCGGCCGTTTTTGAGTTATAAATGGTGTAACTAACACGACTTTCTTTTATATAGATAGATTTATTAAATAGTTTACATAATATTAGGTATGTAAGTGCACACTCAGTGCTTATATAATACACAATATAATTTTATTTACGAGTAGTTGACAGACTTCGTTACTGTATTAAGTATTATTTATTTAAATTTTAATATAATTAAACTACAATCAACTCTTCCAATTCTACTTCAATAGGTAGGTAGATATTAATGAGATAAGTGAATTAATATAAAATATATAAAAAATATCGGATAATTTTGTCCAATTTCACTGTCATTTCGGCTACCATTGGTGATGTTGTACACACTTATTAACAATCGCAGAGTAAGGTCAGAGTTGTAAAAACATGCTTTGTCTTTTTCCGTGATAAGAACTTTCAGTAAATTACAAAGTTGACAGAACAAAAAGTGATGAAGTTACTCCGATTCACATTTGTTACTAAGGCTTAATAGATTTGTCTTAGATTTGTCTTAGGTTGCATAATATTTACTGGGTTTAACTCGCGTTTTATTTACTAGGCGCCCCGCAGTTTCACTCGCGTAACTCCCGTTCCCGCGGAAATATTGGGATAAAAAATATTTAAAAAAATAAAAAAACCCGACTGCTGTTTTAACAGAAAAGTGAAAAACAAGATGCTTCTAGTAGCTTTAGGAATGGTGGATGCAGTCGGGTGGGACTCCAAATAACATAAAGATAGTATACCTAATTATATAACACTAAGTATTTGGTGTTATTAAACTTATTCACCTTTTATTTGGAGTCCCACCCGACTGCATCCACCATTCCTAAAGCTACTAGAAGCATCTTGTTTTTCACTTTTCTGTTAAAACAGCAGTCGGGTTTTTTTATTTTTTTAAATATTTTTTTATTTATCGCTTTTTAGTTTTTAGAGATCAGATTTAATTACACCAGAAGAAATTTATTAATTCTAGATGTATATACTCCAGTAGCGAGGACGTGCAGTGCTTGTTTTTGCTTACTCAGGGTGATAAGTACAAGAGCTGGCGGTTTCCTATCCAGCGCGGGAATGCCGCCAGCATCTTGGGCGCAATGCCTCGGGTTGTTGTTGTTGACAACTTCTTTTAGATTATTACGTAGGTATTGTTTTCTTTGAAATATAAAATGGTTATTTAAGTCTACAAACTAGTAAGAAGATACTTAAGTATAAAACGTAGTGATTATGTTCTCTTTGCTTAAGTATTTTATGTCATGTCATCTCTGCCAATTCCTTCAAACTCGGCGTCAAAGTCAAATCCATAGATGAGATAAATATTTATACGAGTCAAATCGAAAAGTTTTAATTAACGTTCCGTTGTTCTTGCGAAAATTACCTGCGTAATCATAATGTCATGTAGTAGCAACATAACTTTCGAAGTTAACCATTAGAATTACTATTAGAATACATTATTCACACGCGGATTGTTTTCGCATGCGAATATTGAAATCCAGAGGTAGTGCTAAGCCATAAATTGAAGTAAGTAAAAAGAATATATAAACGTCATTAAAGACAAGACAACCGAGCCGAAGGCAAGTGACATATTAATAAAGACAACCTACTTAAACGACTTCCGATAATTTTATAATTAATTATTTTAAAATTTAATTGTAAAACTTTACAAGCAATATTTTTCAAATGTAAATTTACGAAAGAATAAAACATATCGTTTGAGTGAACATTGTTACGCGTTTTCTCTGTTTTTTATGGTCTTTACAAATCTTGGTTAATAGCGTTTTACGTCATTATTTTTATTTATTTATTATTTTAATGTACCCTATGTCACTCTCACGGTCATGACGAATCTAACGACGTATCGTTTATCTAAATCGGCCCAGCCGTTTAGGCCCTACGACGGCACAAAAATAGGTCACATACATACATACATACATACATACATACATACACTCACGGCAAAAACATAACACTTCCTTTGGCAGTCGTGTAAAAAGTAGCCTATGTGTTATCCCCGGTATCCAGTTACCTATATTCCAAGTTTCATCGCA
Organism: Idaea dimidiata; assembly: GCA_949358125.1. Lineage (NCBI taxonomy): Eukaryota > Metazoa > Arthropoda > Insecta > Lepidoptera > Geometridae > Idaea > Idaea dimidiata. The sequence goes on from OX442341.1 coordinate 10,064,490, forward strand.
ATCGGTTTAGTAGTTTTTGCGTGATTGAGTAACAAACATCCAAACACACGAACTTTCAATTTATAATATTAGTAGGATTAGTAGAATAGTAGGATTAACGGCATTGTTACGCGAATAAAACCCGGTAATTAAGTTTCATTAAAGCCAATAGAAATTATAAAATAGACAATATTTTTATTTTTATTTATTTCAATGATAACAAAACAAAAAAAAAAACAAAAAACCTTAAATAACATTTAAAAACCAATGAGGTTTGTCACTAATGTAATTATTTAGTCTACTTACCTAAGCCAACATAACCAAAATTTATAAAAAAATACTACTGAAAATTAGCAAAGTCGAGTTTAACTTTCTGTGTTTCTAGTCAACTTGATACTGCATTTGACTGACACATCAAAGTCGAGCCTCGAGCAAGATATTTGAAACGCAGAGACTCGTTTGAGATTCAAGAGGCTCAAAGGTAGATGCCATGGGTTAAACAGATACTTGTTATAGCTGGGCATTTAACATAATAAGTTTAAAACACAGCTATATATTATGTAATTAGGTATTTTCACTATTAATATTATTAGTTAACAAGGTATTTACCATGTTTATTTTTATTTACAAGGAGCTCGATATTTCGCCAGTAATTTCGACCAGCTTGTTCACGAGACTCGAGAATGCGGGTAGGTGATGACCAGTTAGAGGCGAGCTCTTACTCTGTCGAGCGGGTTAGGGGTGAAGTCGTCCCCCTCGAGACTGGGACCGGGGACCACTTGACCCCTTTCGAATTTGATAGTAGTCAACTGGGCCCAAAGGTAGTTTAGACATTGGGACGAGTTGAGAAGCCCTTATAGTTTCGCCATATCCGCGGCTTTTGTCAGAGTCGGTAGTACTAAAAAGTTGTAATTTTGCATGAGTACCTATACGTATTGTTCACGCCAAAAAAGTGTTACAATAAAAAAAAAACTTTTGTTTTTTTTCTTGACCCCATTGTGTGGGGTATCGTTAAATAGCTCTTTTAAAATAATTGTGAGTTTTCGTTTTAGATTGATTGTTTTTTTAGACTATGAACTAACAACTTATCATTTAAATTCATTTCTTACTTCAAACTTGACAAGTTAAATTTAAACCCTACTCTCCTATTCTTACTAATATTATTATGAATGCGATAGTTTAGATGTTTGTGTTTTAATCACGAAAAAACCTCTGAACCGATTGCGATGATACTTTGCATGTAGATAACTGGAGATCTAGATTATCCTGATGTTTCTGCAGGTATCCCGTATTTTACCCGCGCATTAGTACCTGATGGTCCATCGGGTAATATGCGGGTAAAACTGCTGCACAAATAGTTAAAAATAAAATTATTGACTAAACATGGACTAACAAGTAAGTATCTAAACAATTTACGCAATGTTTATAATATTGATGCATTTTTGGTGTACTTAAATCTTATGTACCTATGTATCTACCCAGCGCCTCGCAGTGTTATCTTTATATACCCACCTGTTAGACTTAAATTGTGTATGTACCTACCGAATTATTTTTAAATACTTACCTACCTACCTTTTTTATGTTGATCGGCGTAGACTTAATTCTTAGCGTATTTCTACAAACCTAAGTGGTTTAATTATGCTAAGTGAATCAATGTTTAATAAGTTATTTTATATTTGGTAATAAAAAAATAAAAAAAGTACCTTAGTAAGTGTAGTGGAAGCCCCATGACTAATAAAATAAAATAAATAATAAATAAATATTTCACTACATTGCACACAACGCAATCTAGCCCCAAACTAAGCACTAGGTACTATGGGTACTAGACAACGGATGTACTACATATTATACTTTTTTTTTGTAAATACATACATAATATACATATGAAGACACCCAGCCCAGATACAAATATTTATTTTTAAGCATGAATATTTGCATCCGACGGGAATCGAACCCGCAGCCTTCTGCATTGAAGTCGAGCGTCAGCCCGACGTGCCACAGAGGCCGACAAATTGACAGGGATTCAAAAGGTTTAAACTGTTTAGAGACATTGATAAAATGATGACTTCTGATCACATGAATCTGTTATCGATATCGTCAATGTCCTTGAACGAAACAAAATAAATAGAATAAATTTATCTCTGTATCTGCGTGTGCTAGTCTAATGTATTTTAATAAGAGATATATACACATCATGATGCCTGCATCTGCGCGTGGCACCCGCTTATCATTCAACCTTAGACTGTGGCTCGTACGCGCCAACATTATTACAATCACTATACTACGTTCGTTCGAAGTCGAAAATTACAGCAATAATACGTTAAAAATCAACTAAAAAATGTGCAGATCCGTTGTGAACTGTGGGAACAAGATGGCACAGTGTCGTTTTGTTTCAAAAATGTGTTTTTATGTCCATCAAGTGTAATTTAACTAGAGTGTAACCATAACCTTTATAAAAAAAGACTTCTAGTTAAAAGTGCGAAGCTGCAAAAACCGTCCCTTTCTCGCGTAACAAGAGTAAGCGAGGTGACGTAAAAAATCAAGTGAATAAAAAAAAATTTCGATGACGTTTCAGTTTAAATAATTAACATGAAAATGCTACTGCTTTGTTTACTGTCGCATCGTATTTCAGTAGACGATAACGCGCTGACTGACACTGTGATACTGTAGCGTCATACACTAGCTGATAAACATACAAAACTGTCGATAGTTATTACACTGTTATTATACTTGTTGTAACATCGGAATTACTGTCAAATTGTATAGTTAAATTACAAAAACCGAGCAAAGATTACATTGATAGAGATTTATCGATAAACAGTGCGAATTGTTAATTTTAATGTGTTGTAGTGATTTTTAATGATAGTCAGTTCGATTTATTAATGCGGTGTTGTTAGATGATTTGTAAAATGACATTTTTACGGTTAATTAAATAGTTTTTTTTTAAACTTCTGAGTGTTTTGAATAGAATGAGAAAGAATTCGAGGATGGAGTTGGATTTTGATCATGAATTAGGTAAGTTTTGTTATTATTTGTTTTGCGTCTTTATTATTGTTTTAATCTATTGCTGTGTTACGTACGTGTCTATACAAAGTTAATCAATGAAATTGGATAAATTCAATTCTAATAGGACTAATATTAAAACTAAAATAAAACTACTTACTTAAATTAAAATTAAACTAATTAAAAACTGAACTATATCTAAACAGCTAAACTAATCAGCTGTAATAGGACTTACATGTAATAGGTATATTACTAAATATTAGTGATTTTGAAGACTATACATTTTTCATCTAATTTAAGAAGAAGTTCACAATAAATAAAACGTCTTCTTAAACATAAAAAAGCATGGATATTTATGTAGTAGGCAACCACTTATATAAATTCAAAGTCCAACAACTAATTTTGTTAGACATTGAACTTATAAAATTGCTATTAATATGTTTACGAAAATTTCAATTATAGGTAAGTAGGTAAGTAAATGTGTTCGAGACAAGTTTAACCTTCATTTTATCTATTAAGACATTTTAATATTAGGGGTTAAAGTATGACATTGCCGATTTGTACTGAAAATCTTAATTGTTTATTTTTTTAATTTTTAACAAATTTATTTAATCAAAATAGTTGCCATTATTATCTTTACATTGCTGCCATCTAATGGGAAGGTTATTAATGCCTTTGCGATAGAACTCCGACAATCTAGACTGCACAAACTGTGTGAAAGCATTTTGTACTGCCTCCTGGGAAGAAAACTTATTGTCACGTAGATAATTGTCCAAATCACGAAAAAAATGGTAGTCCGTTGGAGCAAGGTCTGGTGAATACGGAGGATGACGAATGGTTTCTAAGTGCAGTTCCTGAAGGGTCAAAATGGTTTCTCGTGCTGTGTGAGGTCTCGCGTTGTCGTGGAGCAATAATGGTGAAGATCGATTCATGAGTCGGGGCTGTTTTACTGCTAGTTTTGTCAACATGGTTCGGAGTTCGGCACAATAGACATCTGCCGTAATTGCTTGACCAGATCGAAGAAAACTATAGTGAATAACACCATGCTGAGACCACCAAACAGTTACCATTACCTTTTTATTGGTAAGTTTTGCTTTAGGACACTGTTGTGGCATTTGACCTGGGGTCAGCCATTGCATTTTTCTTCTCCGGTTATCATAAAGAATCCACTTTTCATCACATGTTACAATTCGATCCAATATTCCGTGTGCATCAGAATGGCGGGTGTACAAATGCAAATTATCATGAATCTAATATGGCTCAAATCTACCTTAATTCTACCTAATTCTACCAATAAAGAAATTAATAGTAGGTACCTCAATAAATATGTGAGCCGCCAATCTGACGTCAGGATGGCGGGTGTATTCCTTTTCTGGGCGAAATATCATTCGTCAATATTTATATTCACTGCCATATAAATCTACCTAATTAGTACCTTACAGAACCGTACGTAATAATCAAATTCAGACAAAGGCTAGAGAGTAATCTTGAAAATAAAATTTCGAAACTTTAAATTTCTGCAATGTTGGTATTTAGTAATGGCGGGCGTGTCGAGAATCTACGCTAAAAAAAGATTGTACTTTTTTATAATTATGGCCGTTTAGAAAGTAGCCAGTGTCAAGTATTATGTTATAATTGAATCGAATTACTCTTATGTTAGCCATTTGACAAGTACATTTTTTATTTACGAAATAAAGACTATTGACTATAAAGTCAATAGTCTTTATTTCGTAAATGATTAAGATAACTTGGCTGTTTCTATAATCCAAATATTATTATTACATGAAGTTTGAGACATCGCGAAAGTCCACGTTTGGTTTTCATTACACTTGTACACTTTCAAGGAATTAAATTGATAAATTATAGTAATAGTAGTATAAATTATACTACTATTTTAAAAATGTACTTGTCAAATGGCTAACATAAGAGTAATTCGAAAGTCTCAAACTTCATGTAATAATAATATTTGCATTATTGAAACAGCCAAGTTATCGTTATCATTTACGAAATAAAGACTATTGACTTTATAGTCAATAGTCTTTATTTCGTAAATAAAAAATGTACTTGTCAAATGGCTAACTTATGAGTAATTCGATTCAATTATAACATAATACTTGCCACTGGCTACTTTCTAAACGGCCATAATTATAAAAAAGTACAATCTTTTTTAGCGTGGATTCTCGACACGCCCGCCATTACTAAATACCAACATTGCAGAAATTTAAAGTTTCGAAATTTTATTTTCAAGATTACTCTCTAGCCTTTGCCTGAATTTGATTATTACGTACGGTTCTGTAAGGTACTAATTAGGTAGATTTATATGGCAGTGAATATAAATATTGACGAATGATATTTCGCCCAGAAAAGGAATACACCCGCCATCCTGACGTCAGATTGGCGGCTCACATATTTATTGAGTTTTCTATGCGTACAGAGAGGTACTATTAATTTCTTTATTGGTAGAATTAGGTAGAATTAAGGTAGATTTGAGCCATATTAGATTCATGATAATTTGCATTTGTACACCCGCCATTCTGATGCACACCAATATTCCTTCATTTCTGTACCGGTTCAACAAGGCAACACAAGTTTCAACACGCGTTTCTTTCTGCAGATCAGTCAAATCATGAGGCACCCATTTTTCGTATTTTTTTATTTTATTGATTTGACGCAAGTGAGTCAATAAAGTGGGTAAGGTAACGTTAAACCATGCCGCTAATTCCTGGGTAGTATGACTAGGATCGGCTTCCACTATCTCTCTTAATTCATCGTTATTCACCTGTGTGGGCGGTCTTCCTCGTGGCTCGTTCTTTAAGTCGAAATTTCCATCACGAAAGCGTTTAAACCAAAATCGCACGGTGCGTTCATTAGTAGACCCCTCTCCAAACGCAGCATTGATATTGCGGGCTGTTTCTGCCGCGTTAGTTCCGCGTCGGAACTCGTATTCAAAAATCACTCGAATTTTCGCAGTATCCATCTTTCTTGTCTAAATTGAATAACATAAACAATTGAAAGTCGATATTCAAATGTTTCACATTTTTTAAAAAAAGAACATCACAGAAACCATTTGAAAAAAGTTTCATTCGAAAACCTCAAACCATGAAGATTCTATGTCAATTCAAAGAACCTATTGCAATAAAACGGCAATTTCATACTTTAACCCCAATTATTAGTGATTTTAGAATCCCACTATAATTCACCTACATTATTATGTTTGGATAGACAGTTTATTAATTTGATAGGTGTTATAAGAACTTAACTTACTTATACGAAGCATTCCGGAGAAATCTATGTGATTTTTGGTTTGCTTTTATTGTATAAAAGATTGTAAATGTTGAAAAATAAATAAAGGAATAAAATAAAAATTACTTGACTATACCACTTATTAATTTTAAACAATATAATAATATATAGAGATACATAAAGGCGGTCCTTCACCCGCAGCATTTACTTGTAATGTAACAAAGTGCGCGCTGTACTTACTCCTCGAATCTGTAACACATTACATTACACGCGAATGTTCGCAGTGAAGGAGCAACTTCAGAGGTACAGCCAAATAATCAAAATTAAATAAATTCCAAAATTGACAAAGTAATATAGAATCTTCGTATAGTTCTTTATTTTATTTAAAATTAATGGAATTGTAACAATTTGAGTAAAAATAAGTGATATTCCAATTAAAATAAAAACTTGGCACTTTTAGTGCACTGACAATTTAAATCAAACCAGTTGACACCACCATTTTTTATTGTCCCACTAGCTCTTTAAGTACACTTGTATAGTTAAAAGATAATAAAGTCAACCAAATTAACTGTGTAACAACCAAAATGTGTCTTTAGACCGTGACAACAAACTGAATCTGAAAAACAAATGGCCTAAACCATACACTGATTTACATGACAAAGTTGCATGCAAAATTATTTAAATGTTGACAAAATCAATGCAAAACCAGAGCAAATTGTATTATCTCGGGCCAAAACTTTAGAGTACGTTGAAATCCTTTTGTAAACTATTGTAGGTACAAGCCATGAGATTGAATAGATATACAGATACTTCAAATATATTTTACTAGCTGCGCCCCGCGGTTTCACCCGCGTAAGATTTATCAAATTCGGTTCAGCATTTTTTTCTTTCATATGATCCTTCTCCTGATCATAACAAACACAACGCAAAAAGAATTATCGAAATCGGTCCTGCCGTTCAGGCGTGATGCCGTGACAACGCAAATGGGATTCATTGATAGAAATGTCTGCTAATTACTAACTTATTAAAAGTTAAAAAAGTTGAAGTTTTAACTGTGTGTTTCTGCAATTAGCCCCACTAACTAGACCTTTTTGCGTGGCTTTAAGCCGCGGGTTCTCAAGATAATTTCTTTCACCGTGAGAGTGATTTTAATAATGCCCATATTTTTTCGAAATGAAATGAAAAACATATTGGCGCGAGGTCGGCTGGGAATCGAAACCACGACCTACAGCAACATCAACATCAACTCTGTAACTAACTTCTTACTTCTTATGGAAGACTTGTAATACCTTCAAAATGATTCTGTGGGTAAGATCCACTACTATTATAACCACCGACCAATAAACCACATTATAACATATTTTATTTAACTCGACTTCAGCCTTTCTTTGTTTACCATTCATTCTTTTCTATTTTTAAAGCAATATTACCGGTCCGCTTCCTAGGTTTTCTCGTCTCGGGGAAATATATAGACAAAAGAATGGTTCATATTAGAACGGGCTGTGGACGTTCTTTTTTTTAGTCTAAGAATATACCGGCTTTTACAAGGCACGGCCCGTTGTAATGAGGACGTTAAGACTTGCCTTGACTTTGCTTTCTAATGTGATGTTCTAATGTTAATCATCGCTTAGGCGAATTTTTAGATAAAAATGAAATGTTTAAAGTTAAGGTTTAACTGTGTGTTTTCCGCAATTAGCCCTTACGAGTATTGGGCCTTTGTGCGTGATTTTAAGCCGTGGCCTTCTTCACGATGTTTTCCTTCACCGTAAGAGCGATGATAACAGCGCAATTAATTTTATCTTAAAGAAAAAGACCTTGGTGCGCTGCCGGGATTCGAAACCACAAAATTCGGAATGAAAGTCGGGGTATCTACCACTAGACCAACACCGTTCTTTTAAAATAAAAATAATACTTATTTTATAGATAAAAATGTAATAATGGCATCTGATTCTTGAGTTTTTCGAAACGATCCGAAATTACAGCAAGCGGGGCTATTCCTCGTGTGCATTACTTTTGCGTATGATGTAATGCAAACCATACATGTACCAAACTTACATTTTCCATATTGAACAGCCAAATACTTATAGAAACGCCACTCCTAATTTCAGGGGTACTCAAATGATTGAGCAGCTTCTAAATTTAAAATTAGTATGGACATTTTTGAGTTTGAGAGCTGCTTAGAAAGAATTTAAATTTTGAGTAACGAGAATATAGATCTGCCATCCAACGTTTTGGACGACGTTAACTCGCTTTTTTTCATTCGTTTCGAAATACAAAAAGCTTTTTATCCAATAGAAAATATCAGGATATTGTGTAAAAGCTCGGCTATCAGTGTTGAAGTTATCTACGTTGGATGAAAATCAATAGAGTGTATGTTGCCGCTCGAAAAGATAACGGTTGAGTAACGTAATTGGTCGAATACTAGACTCTCATTTCTGCTACTGATTTATTTATTAAATTTTGAATAAAAGTTAATTTAAATTTATGACATTTGTACTTTTTCTTTTCTCTTTGGTCTCTGTACACTTTATTATCTTTCTCTATAGTTCTTTCCTTACACCTGAGGTTTGTCGGCAGAGAACTATGTATCTTACCTTAGTATTCATTTACATTAGGTCTTATTTTTAATTCTTGTGTACTGAATAAATAAAAAGATCAAAAGAAAAAACTCATGAGTTTCTTATGGTTTCTTCTCATCGGATGACGCGTTGCGAAACCACACTAAAGTCATAGTTTTAAGTTGACGTTTTGTAATGATCATAATTTTGTAATTCAGTTAAAGTATAAAGTTGACTATAAACGTAGTAAATGCTGTCCACTGCTGGACAAAGGTCTGCACCAACTATCTCCACGATCGATGGCATGTAATGACATCCCCAAATCCTCACCAGATCGTCAGAACTACCCGAGACCGTCCCCTCGCTGCCTTCGATAAAATAAGTAGGATCCGGTATCTAATTTGAACTTTTAGGCCACCATTGAAGTTCGACATACAGTGGTAACAGTAGACGGATTTAATATAATGGGTCATCATCATCATCTTAACCTTTATCCGTCCACTGCTGAACATAGGCCTCTCCCATACGACGCTACAAATAGCGAGCGCGAGCTATCTCCATCCAACGACTCCCTGTGCGAGCTACAATGTCGTCGGTCCACCGAGTACTACATCTACATAAGGGGATTGAACTTGAAATAAAACATTTTAATTTATTTAAAACTTAATGATATTAATAACACACAGCGCCATCTAGCGCATTGGTTGCCTGGAAGAGATCGCCCATAGGCGATAAGGCCGCCCATTGTGCCACTTCAATTTTAAGTTTTTCTATATTTAATTCGTTGTTATTTGTGTTTTTGGTACAATAAAGTGTTAATCAATCAATCAATCAATCTAGCCCCATGGTAAGCTGCTAAGCTTGGGTTATGGTGACTAGACAACGGATATACTACTTATATATATTTTTTGTAAATACATACATATTATACATAGAAATACACTCAGACCAAATACAAATATTTATTTGTAAGCATAAATATTTGCACCCAGCGGGAATCGAACCCGCAACCTTCTGTATTGCAGCCAAGCGTTCGCCCGACGCGCCACAGAGGTCGTCATTCTACCAATATTGTAAATATTATGTCGTATATAATACGCTTGTTATTCTTTGACGGAAAATTACTAAACTATTACCAAAAACAATACGAAATTCGAGAATCTTTTGACGAATAAAGTAGAAATAATATTGTTTTAAACTATTCAAAACTTGGTTACTTTACTTACCCTATTTAGCATATTTTGCAACGCTACAATTTGCTTTTCATTCAGTCGAGTATATTCAATATCTGTTTCATTTCCAAGCCACCTTTGATAAATCACACACAAATGAAGTCGTGAATAAAATTTTCCATTCATTTCCTGTTAATAACGACGCGATACAATAGATAATCAAATCGTATATTTAATATTGAATCCCTATTTCCCTTGGTCACGGCATTACGCGTAACCGGCTGGACCGATTTTGTTAATTCTCTTTTTGTTGTGTTTGTTATGATAAGGAGAAAGAAAAAAGTAATTATTGAATATCGGGTCTTACGCGGGTGAAACCGTGGGGCGCAGCTAGTGCTAGATAAATTATAAACAACATGGTCACTCTACACGTTTAGCAAATAGGTACACTTAAATCGAGAACTACATACCTATTTACATCTAATGTGCTTACACTTTAAAGTTATAAATGTTGAAATTTAAAGTTCCTTTACAACTTTCCAACTTTATTCAACACGGACCATTCTAACAATAGCACTTAAAAAACTCTATAGATGGTACTACTTGTTGTAGCATTTTCTTGTGTTTGTCTTCTAGTTTGATAGTCTAGTTTGAATTGTTTGTTTTAAATCCAGCCGCCATAATATCGATACACGGTAGCAGTTCCATAAACTCGAACCAAGCGATTTGCTTCCACTTTCATCGTGGAAGCTGCCACATTGTGGACTTCCTTGCCTGATTCCTGTTCCCCCAGCACTTTAATTAGCGATCTTCAAAGCAAGAGTGAATCGGTTATTAAGAGCGCTCTATATCCAAATATTGCTCCGATAAACTTGCAAATAATTCGGCATTCATAGGACCTAACTACATAGTAAACAATTGACCATTTTGAAATTGAATACAATGCTATTATCTCCTCAGCGTAAAAACACAATTATAAAAAATAGCATATAAAATAATTATGAAAAAAACACATGTTTCAGACATGTTTTGTTGGGTACCTTTGAAATCGGCCAGTTTTCCTACTGATTTTTCATGTAATGTAGATTTTGGGCCCTACCATGTTGTCTTTTAAATCGTCGCGAACTCGCCGCGTTGCTAAAAAAATAATTTAAAAATACATCAAAGAATTTAAAAAAAAATTAAAAGCAATAATCAAAAGAAGAAAAAGATTTTTTATAAATTATCTGTGGTTTTTAAAAGTAGTCGGGGTATTTTATTTTTAAAATTTATTTTATTTTTTTGGGCGACAAAAGGACGACATAGCAACGACAAACGATCATGGTAGCGCGGATTAACTATTTCTTTGAATTGCTCAACAAAGCTCAAGATATTTGTTTTTTTGATAAACTGTCTAGATAACCTTTAATTAAACGATTATTATTATTAATTAGCAAACATTTGATTTTTTGCTCTAAAATTTCACATAGTCGCTCTGTCAAAATTTAATTTAATTTGACGTTATGGTACACCCTTAATGGGGAAGAGCGCTCCATCATGGATAGATTATAGTGTCGCTTTGCATCAGGTTAACTTCAGTCAAGCACATGCTTATTAAAGCACTCTAATATACTCGCTAAATCGAAAATCCCTGTCGGATTCATCGAAATTTTTTGATTAATTTCTGACGCAATGTTTTAGAATATTTTCGTTTGTAGCGTTTATAAATGACACTATTCCGTTCATTTTGGTGTAGTTTCAAGACCAAAACTTCATTTATTCCTTCCTCCTTCCTTCCTCTATTGTTTCAAAGCCTTAGGACATTTTGGATAAAATCTACGCCAAAATGTACAACAATGTCATTCACAAAAGCTCCAAACGAAAATATTCTAAAACATTGCGTCAGAAAATTATCAACAATTTTCGATGAATCCGACATGGGGTTTTCAGTTTAGCGCGTATAGGGGCCTTAATGAAAATAAAAAAACACTTGATTGTTAATCTTTCGTCCCATTGTTGATGTTTTGACGAAAAACCTAAAAAGTATGATTCATTTATTACAATCTGATGCTCTGTTTACAAATTCCGTCTGTTTTATTTTATCTCTCTCTAAAATAATCGAAGTTCAACGGACGGCGATTGTTTGCAGTCCGGATTTAATCATGTTATGATCATTGATCAAGGACTTTGTTTGTAGAAAGTCTAAATATTGAACACGCTTCTAAATTATCGGCCAACCACAGACTAACACTCAATGGAATAAACGCCACTCCGAGATTAAACGCTTATTTCGATCAAATTTATTTTCAATGGAGTCATACGTAGCGAAAAATAGGTTAAATCATTAAAATTCGAAATAGTAAAACAAAACACTTTATATATTGGGTTTAATCGCGTTTTATTCATGGTTTTTAACGAACCGAGCTTTCGCCAACTTTACAGTTGGCTTTTTCAAGGATGACTGAGATAATTTGTCTATTTTAACATTCTAAAAAGTAACAGTAAACTACCGCCTCATAATTATTTGTAACAAAGCGTTCCAGTGTACGCAGACTATAGAGTTATTGTAATAGTTTTCAATTTAGATTATAATTACTTTTATCCCTAGCTATATAGCTCATAAAACTACCATGGCTTCGGAACGCGCCCCCACATGAGAAAAGCCACGAAGAAACTCATGGGGGTTCTCATTTTACTCGGAAATTTAAAACATTTTTTTAATGAATGAAACGCGATTAAACCCGATAAATAAAGTGTTTTGTTATGGAAAATCGCGAAAACCATAGAAGAAATTATCCGAAACAGTGTTTTCTATTTAAAATATTCTGATTAATTGGCAATTTTAAAAGCATTTTATATTATACATCAGGTATAAGGTCAAGGGTCCGTGACCTTTGGAAGGTTCCTCCACCTTCGAACCTTCTGCCTCGAAAAATACAGGGAACTACTAATCGGCATACCAGTGATGAGATTTAAGTCATCACTGGTATGCAAGAGAGCTCAATTTCTGAGCATTTCTGCTCTCGTGACTCCATTGCGCACTGTGAGCGGGCGATGAAGGCAAGCCATAGGTCGATTTGTCGTCGTGTTCACTCCAACCAGCCAACTAAAACAAGCCGGAGGTGAGGAACGGTGACTTCCTCCTAGGGTCCGTTATATTTTTTATAGCTATTTTTTTTTAATATTATTATTTTAAGATATGTAAGAAGCATATTAGCTTAACATAGTGTGAGGTGCATGCAATAAAATTACCTCATTTTTATTCACTGGAATAATCTGTTTTGCCTTGGCAGGTTGCCACTTTTTAGATGATCCTGAACTACATTCAACGCATTTTACACGTGATTTGAGTCGCTAACTAATAAATTAAGATAAAAATAATATGTTTGTATTTTCTACGTCTAAAAATAGATATATTTTTCACCAGCTGATTGCAAACATAGTAATAAAATTTGAACATTTTAATATTCCGGCCAGACTTCTGAGTGAATCATACTACATAGCGGCATGGAACCAAAATAAAAACACGTCAAAGACTTCTCTTGTGTTTACAAATATAATCTAGACTACGAGTAGTCCTTGTTGACTGTATAGTAATATTCGCAAATAATGGCCTTAAAAGTAGTTTACTATTGGCTTAAATGGCCAAGCTTGGAACATCCTGTATTTAGTAGGAAAGTCTGTATGGGTTCCTTACATCAAATCGAATGACGTTTGATCGAACATCAAATGTCGAAAGACGTTTACTCGATTGTTTACGGGCTTTTATTTTTGACGCGTTAGTGGAACGTCGTCATGAATTTTTATTTTTGCAAAACCAAGTTTTATTGCATTTCAATTGTTTAATTTCGGCGGCATGTTATCAATTTAGTTACGCAAAGTTCAACGAGTTAAGTGAAAATAAAAATACCAGTGCCAATAACGTAATTAGCTCGTTACAAACACATGTTCCATGGGGTTGGAGAAAAATCGTCGCCATTTTTTCTGTAGCCTTCACGCATTGAAAATTATTTCAAACGATTACAGTATAATAGTGGTAGTTCACTATTAGTACGAGAAACTGGCTAAATTGTCCTATATTGCTGACAGAAGCCATAACTAAGAAAGCGAAAAGAAAAAAAGAAATTGTTTACCACACCGATGCATCAAAATCCCGAAGTTTTACGAGACCCACAATCCGTGAGCTCGATAGTTTACCATACCGACGCATTAAAATCCCGAAAAACGATATCTCGGAAACTATTGATCCTAGACAATTTATTCCTTTGCAGAAGTGATAAATCTAAATCGTCGTTCTGGTAGCTGTCAAACTTAACTAAATCTATCTTAGGGCGGGTGCGGCTGCTTTCGGGGCTAAAATTTTATAGGCGTATATATGTGACTCTTGATCGGAGTTACATATTTGAGCCTTTTGAAGTGGAAAATATATAGGTTTTTATCTGAAAGCCTTGTGGAGACAACACAAGAAGAAATTGCTGAAGTTTACTTGGCACAAAGAATAGGCATTGCAATTCAGCGTGGCAATGAAGCCAACATTTTAGCCTCGCTGCCAAGTTTGGCGAAGACTTGAACTGTTTTGAATAAATTCTTATGTATTGAACTGTGTGTTTGAGTGTTTATAATAAAGTTGTTTACTAAAACTTATGCAAATAATATTAGAAAAAATAGTCGTGAAAAAAAACAAGTAAATACGTTACAAATACAGCACAGGTTATTTAAAGAAATGTTTGAAACACTTATCCTTTCAGCGTAAAACTAGAAAGGCTTCTGCATGTCAGGTAGATTTGTGAAATAAAAACACGACATGGGCCTTTATTTTATTTTTTATTCACAATATTTAAAAAATGGGAGTGCTTGTTTTGACTACCTCCTGTCTTTTTTCGGCGGCTAATTATTTTATCTTACTGTATTTTTGTTTATTGTTTACTCTGAAGAAACATTAATTTTACGATATCTTGTTTCCATTTGGCGTGTAAAAGACAAATAATCAACAAAGGCATACCTAATGATATCCTCGTAATTACTTTCCCATAGTTTTTATTATTTGCGAAGTGTTTGCAAATAAAAAATTAGCTGTAGGCCTTTAAACTAGATTATGGTTTAGTTTAGATAGATTATGGCCATCCACTACAAACTATGCCGGCTATATGCTCATTTGTATAATAAACTAGCGAGCCAAGATAAACCAACTTAGTTTCGTTGGCGGTGGACGTTCAGCATAATCAAGTATTTACTACTACAGTACACTTTAGTAAATATATTTATTTACACTTCCGAACGGTTTCGATTTATAGTTGAGTACTGTGTAAATCAAGTTTTGTTTACCCGACGCTTTTCTACATGAATAAAGTAATAATATGAATCCTTACATTTCATTATTATTACACATCCTACTGATATTATAAAGCTGTAAGTGTGTATATATGTTTGTTACTCAAACACGTAGAAACAGCTGAACCGATTACCATGAAACTCGGTATGTAGATAGCTGGCGACCTGGAATAAGACATTGGCATAAAAATGCAAAAAAATGAAAACAAACTATTTAACTCAATAGTGAAAAGTGTTTCAATAAATAAATTATTGTAATTATAACAAATGCACTATGACAAGGAGACAATTCGAAGAATTATTGCAATGTAATTTCTCATTTAAAGGCAATTATTACTGCGATCAATGATTGATAACAATAATAAGGACTTGTACGAAGGTCGTAATACTATTATAGGTGGCTGTAATTATGTAATGTAAAAGGCTACGGCAGCATAGGATGGCGGCTTGCTTAGCGCCTAGTGGCTTGCATTCTGACTAGATTCACAACATAGCTAGGCGCCAAGCGCTTAGTGCAACTGGCCGCGAACTTTCTAGACCAGTGGTGGGCACTAGTGTTGCCGAAATATCGATAGTTTCACTATCGATGGTTTACATCGAAAATCATGTACCCTATCGATAGGCCTATCGATGGTATCGATAGGATCGATACTATCGATACTATCGATAGCATGGTTTACAATAATACTATCGATACTATCGATAGTTTTGATAGTATTATATAATAAAAAGCAATATTATCGATAGTATTGATAGTATTATGCACTAAAAGTAAACTAACTATTGATAGTATCGATACTATCGATTAATCTATATTATCGATTTCTGCTTAAATTTCGATAGTATCAGTCATAGTGCGGTGTTCAAGTATCAGATAGAATAACCAATGCAAACCAAATAATGCTTGTCGACCTGGACTTAGACAAAACAACACTGAACAAAACTTCACTGGCATTCTACCCACTGCAACTTATTAAGATGATTGATACTATTGAATTTTAGGCCACTATCAATGGTACGAAACAATCGACAGTATCGATACTATCGATAGTATCGAGTGCTCTCATGCAATACTATCGATAGTATCGATACTATCGATAGTTTAGTTATTATTAATGTATGATACTATCGATAGTATCGATAGTATTGATGGTAATCGATAGTATTAGTACACACCAAGCTATCGATAGTATCGATACCATCGATAGTATCGATACTATCGATAGGCTATCGATACTATTGTTTTTTAATGAACTATCGATAGACTATCGATATGCTATCGATAGTCGACTATTGATCGGCAACACTAGTGGGCACACTACAGCCCGCGAGCCATCTCTGGCTCGCAAATGGCTTTACCTAATCCGGCCCCAAACCATCAAATTCCTATGAAGTGCAGACTTTGTTAAATAAAATATCTTCGTCTATCCGCGGCCCGTATTACACACTCACGTAGGCACAAGTGGTAACATAGATAATATAAATAGTCTATGTGATATTCCAGGTTTTCAGCTATCTATATATTTTAAGTTACATCGCAGTCGGTTCAGTAGTTTTTGCGTTAGAGAGTTACAAAGTCGCACACATACTTGCAAATTCTCGCGTTTAAAATATTAGTGAGGAAAATTAGGTTAGAATATAAAATAAGATAATAGGATTAAAATACTTGGCCCGCAATAGATTATTTGCGTAAATATTAGCTCGCGAAGGAAATAGTTTACCCATAATTATTTTTCCCGGGTCTTATTCGCGTATAATTATTTTTAAATTCTCTTACCTCGACATTTCGATCATGTTACAATGATCTTGGTCGCGAGGGGACTGGAGCTGCGGCGGGCGTCGTCTTCTATTTATACCCGATGTCACATGTGGTGGTGTGAAATTAAATACGAGTAGTATAATCCATTAGAAATATTTTAAAGGAAAAATTCATCTTCAAAAATTCACTTGCGGCGAGATTTGAACTCGCGTCCCTGGATCAGTACCCCAGTGCCTCAACCGCTCGGCCACGCAAGTTCCCATCTCGAGCAGCGAATTTAAGAATACGAATGTTTCCATGTCTACTATTTTTTCTCGACTTAGGCTCGATTGAGTCGACATCTACAGGATCACTTTCCAGTGATTTACCTGCGCCAATGAATATGCCTTGAGCAATAAAAACAAAATACGAAGTATAATCCATGTCAAAATGAATTACAATTCAAAGCCGGCAGAATTACTAATCCGTTGTTATCAAGTCGAAGCCGGCGACGTCAGATCGCGTGCTGATAACGAAGTCAAGGAGAGTTCCTTCTCTGCTTTTTTAGTTTCAGTTGTTTGTGTGAGAGACAATAGAACGGAGTTTTTGTGTTGTAAGAAATGAGTGTGCACGGTCTTTGAGGAGATGCATCGACATAATAAGATACGGAGAGGTAGGATTATAGTGTTTATGTTAAAGTAATTTTACTAGTTTTACGTGTGTTCGTCGGGAATTCAGGTCTAAGTATTGTTGTATCAGTGGATTATTATAGTGCGTAATTGTTGATATTATGATTTTCCTTAACTTCGGAAAATTACCTAATGATTGGCCTTACGTACGCGTAAAATTATTAATTCTTATTTTTCTTAGAAAAACTTTTTGCTGTTTTGTATCAGTAAGATAAAAGCAGTATTGTTTTAAAACCAAATTGGGTCATAGACAACGACTACCAACTATAGATCGACTACCCCTGTCCTTGCTCCTACCCCTGTCCTCCTATTTACTAGTTAAGCTTATCTAGAACCTTAAATATCTATTTATTACGTTTGGGGATTCTTTTAAAGTAGAGTGACTCCTCTCTGATAATTCAACATAACGCTTCGCACACTTCACGTGAAGGCGTTGAAACTAAACTCAAAAAAAAAATCGTTAGAATACAAGCGTCAATCGTCTGGAAAGGATAGTAGGCACCGGGTTCTTGGCCTAATTTTCCTCTAGTGTTGGATCAGACTATTTTAATATGCAAGTCCCACTAGTCTTAAAAATCGAAAGTTAATTTAGATGTTTGTGCGATAACCCACAGCGCAAAATCAGCTGCATAGTCGTTTTACTTACACTATGTTATAGCCATAACAGACGATCGCCACTCTCAACGGCCCATGGCGGCGGACTCGGGGGAGTCCGTTGCCCTACGGAGGCCCGAGATGGCAGCGGCGTGTGCCCGCGCCGCCTATCGCGAGGATTTTACCCCATTATCCGACGAGACCATCAGCTGCTAGTGCTCACGGATGTACTCCGCAAGGTTCCAGTGAGCTCTGGCACTTGCGGTGCGACTGGCACCGAGGGGTTTTAGTGGGTATACCTCTGGCCGCCCAGCATCCTAGGCCAAAGGGGCTCCCACTCACCAGGCCGCTCTACTCCGAGAGTGGCCTGAAGGTATTAACCAGAATTTCCCTCGTAAAAAAAAACGTAACAGACGATCTTACCTCACCGCTACACCAGTGACATTAGTAATAATGATATGCAACTATATATATTATGACCTATTTGTCTATTAGTATTCAGTGGCGTTCAGCCACAGACGGTACATAATTTAAAGGTACGTACGTCTGTTATGGCTATTAGACTCTATGGTCAACCATAAAGCGTGACCAATTTTTATTAATATTTTTTTTAAACACGAAATTATCTTATCCTCTCCAGTTACAGTAACAACAGTTATCTTATCAATAGTTACGCATTTTATGATCTTTTGTAATTAACTAGTAGTAGGTATCTGTGTAAAACTTGCTGAGTTCACTCGAGTAAGTCCCGAACTCGTGGGAGTTTCGATATTCGATCTCGCCGCAAGTGATATTTTGAAGATGAATTTTTCCTTTAAAATATTTCTAGTAAATATGCCTTGAGCAATAAAAACAAATTGCGAAATATTCACACGATTTGTTCACATAGTTACATTTTACCGGGTCTTAAGGGGACTCACGACCAAGATCATTGTAACATGATCAAAACGTTGAGGTAAGAAAATAAATAATAATACGCGATTAAGACCCGGTAAAATGTAACCAAAATGAACATTATGATCATTATCTCAGCCCACTGCTGTCATCATCCGTCCACTGCTGGACATAGACCTCCTCCATACGACGTTACGCCACAAATAGCGATCGCGAGCTACCTTCATCCAGCGACTCGACGACGTTCGATATACTTATAAGTTCACTTGCGCTGCTATACGTAGCCCTGGCCACTGATCACATATTACCCTGACTAACTAACGTGCTAACTCGTGTGATTGGTTGTGCACTGAAATTTGTGTCAGTGCGACTTCTATACTTATAATAAAGGAAGAGAGGACAAAAAGTCTGTACTTGGAAGTAAATAAAAAAAAAAGTGGTCTAGGGAACTTAGGAAAAGTAGTAGAACAAAATTATATAATTTTTAAAATTCATGTCTGTCTGTCTGTTTGTTTCTCTGTCTGTTCTTTATACAATTAAAAACTATTAATCCGATTAAAATCTGGTTTTCCATATTGGATAGTTCTATTTTCGGTATACTTTGCTTCGAAATCCAATTAGTAGAACCCGAGTAATGAACGAAAAAGTGCAACCGCTCGAGAAACGCTCGGCCACCCGCGCCCGTAATAACGCGATTTTCACTTCCGCGGGTGAAACCGCGGGGCGCAGGTATTAATATATACTGACTGACTGTTGACCTTGAGCAATAAAAATAATAAACACTGACTGTTGTTCATGAATTGCTGATTAAAATATGCTCGCTTTGAGCTATGAAGCCGTCTATTTGTATACGAGTAAATACTAGTTTAGTTTTTTATCAGTTTCTTTTGTATTCTTGTTGTTTAAATAAAGTAAATATTTATTTATCGAACTATATATCTAGTGTCTCTTTCTAGGTATCCTGCAAATAATAAATGATGCCATTCCGACGACGATATACGAAAGTGGTATATTTTTCCTTAAAAATGTTTTGTAACATTTACAAGTACACAATTTAACGGCAGTGCTATTCTCTAATGTAACAGCCTAGAGCTCGACGCTGTTTCAGCGTCGAATCTGACCAATACGACGCTCTGATTGGAGGCTCACTCTGATTCGACGCTGAAACAGCGCGGTGCGGGTTCGATCGTCTGTTACGGCTAGACGGTACGGTACGGTTACCCAGTTATGTGTTAAGGTAATAGAAATTTAACTTAGACTAAGTAATTAATGATTTCAAACTAATCCAATATTCTATTCAAAGTAATTCTTGTCGTGTCAATCAACACGTCGCGTCGCTCGCTTGTGCTTCAGCCTCCAGCTAACATTATTCAATTATAATTCTAATGCAGATCAAACCACATTTTGATAGCTTAAGCTAATTTAACGTGTCTGATTCGACATGTTACGGGTTGCTGATTAAAATATGATCTCTTTCAGCGATAAAGCTGCCTATTTAAACTATATTATATAAACGATTGGAACAAAAATTTTCAGTTGTTAATAGTTTTGACAACGGGGTATAACGAGCGGGAACTACTCCATTGAAATAATGCCGTTAATAAATAAAACGCGAGTTAAAACGCGAATACCGAGCTTTCGCTGACTTTAAGCTTTTTAAGTCATATAGTAATGAGCAGAAATCGTAAGTATTTTGCTCGGAAATCAAGCAAAATAGTAATAAGTTTAAAAAGTGTGTAGCTTTTCAACGTCAAGGAACTATGCTGATTATAGCGCCTGTCGAAACAATGGCCAACAAGCACGTAAAAATGGCAGACTAGGTACCTATTGCTATTACTAGAATTTAAACGTGTAAATCCCGATATTCAATAATCAGTACCTTATATTAAAATTAATCAAAATCCGTTTATCATCTTTTATTCAAAAACCTTCTCCCGATCATAAAAAACACAACACAAAAAGAATTATCGTAACCTTCCAAATCCGTTCAGGCGTTTTTGCGTGATTGAGTAGCAAACATCCAAACACACACACTTTCACATATATATATAGTAGGATAAAGAAGAAGATGTATTTTATTAAATGTAATGAAAAAAATGTACATATTACTTTGTAATCATTCGATATAAGAATTCAATCGAGCCAGACAGAGTTGCAACAACATTGCAATGCGCACGCGCTGCAATCTCTGCGTCATCTTAAAATGGATATGACAGGGTCGTTAAGCTGACGTTCGATTGCCCTACATTGCTCGCATAAGTAATTGTACGTGTATGTATATTACTTACTTACTTTTTGCAATACTAATAGCAGACTTGTGGCTTACGAATAAAATCACAAGTGATTATTTAATAATTATTTACCAAAATACAGTGTTTTATTTTAGTTACAATACCTTTTAAAATTTCAATAAAAATATAAATGAAATTGAAACAATTTCTTCTATGTACTTACTTAGTCGTTTCTCAAAAACCAGCAATGTTTCACTGTATCTCAACAGTGTAGCCTTATTTCTAACCCCTTTACTATAGAATAAATACATAAAAGTATTTCAGAATTTTACGTTGTATGAAACGTTATTTTCGCCTCCTGTAAAGTAGTGATTTTTGAGTTAAAGCATATTGCTAATTCACCGTCGCACACATTTCCTACTGATCTTTTCTTTCTCTTCTTTTTATTTACTCTTAAACTGCAAACTTACCTTCTGTCACAAATCAGACCTTTTATAAAACTGCAAGTGATTAATTGAAAAATATTACAGATTTAATCGTTGAACCGTGAACTATAACAAAGTTAAGACATTTCCTTAAAATTATTAATACACATTCAACGTTTAGTGATTGATTTACCTTACTCAATCACATTATTATAATAATACTGGTGTGTATTTTAGAATAGTAAATGATGTACAAAGTATTATGAACTTTATTTACTATGTGGTTAAGTTTAAAATAAGTTAAGTGTTAGCTTCTTATTCATATTGGAACAAGTTAGGTATGTTTGCACGATCGTTCTAATTAGGATCATGCATGACCGTATCTACAAGTTTCTTTCAGTCAATAACAGATCTTTAGGCGGTTTACACGCCTTCGGTACGTCTATTCGATTTTGCGCGTTAATGCTTTGTAAGAGAGTTCAATTTCGTAAATAGATTTTTAAAACACAAAGATTTATTTTGAACTGTGCGTGTGTGCTTTTGATTTAATTTCGAGTGTGATTTTAAAGCGACGTTAATTAAATGTAGCAGTGTTTATTAAAACAAAATTTAACGTCAGCACATTAATTCATGGTTTCATAACTACTCATAATTATAATTAACCTATCAAGTGATATTACGTTACGTTGGCAGTTTATTGGTTTTTTTTGTTGTTGTTCTGAAGGTTTTTTTGTGGTGGAGGTTAAGCACCCAATGGAATACTGTACCCCTACCATGAGTTGATACGTAGATATATGTACTGATCTTACTTATATACCTATCAAGTGAAATTCCTTAACGTTGGTAGTTTTGGGATCAATTTTTGTTTGTTACCAAATATTTGGTTGACCGAAGCGTCGGTTTTTTAATTTTAAATTTAAAAATGTGTACGAACGCAAAGTTTTAATACTAATAATAATTTGGTTTGTTGTGCAAAAGGTATTTTTGTGGTTGAGTCTGGGAAGTTAAGTATTTAATGGATTGCTGTAGTGTTTATTTAAAAAATGGCAGTTTACTAATACTTACATGGTGCCATACTTATTATATTAACCTATCACATTTTAATTAAGTTATGTTGGCAGACATTTTGTGGTATGTTTTACTTATGTTTACTTAAAATGTCGTTGGTTGTTTGGTAATAGAATACAGTATCCCTAGCATGAGTTGATACGTCAGATTCACCAGTAATTTCAAGTGTGTCGGAATTCGAAACCACGACCCTTAAAATGAAACTCGACACGCACGAGCTCAATTTTCGTCTTGAATGAATATTCCAAAAGATATCTTAAAACTCGCAGATTCCTCGTGACTTCGTGACTGAGACTACTGTTACATAGTTCAAACGTCGAAGAGAATTGAAAAATATTAATATGCGAATGAGCCCCGAGGAAAAATAAAATATAATCTGCTCCCCGTGGTTTGACCCGCGGAAGTCCTTATCCCGAGGGAATATAGGGATCAAAAGTATCTAATGTTACTCTCCATCACTTAATTAAACTAACCTTATGCAAATTTTCATCCAAATCGTTCCAAAAAAAAAAAAAAAAAAAAAATGTTAGGGGTGTACAATCACACACACAAAAACTATTTTTAAGATTATTAAATAAAGGCTTTTGAAATTGAAATTGAAGTAGCCTTTTGTTTTTTGTGTCTCGCACAAACAGCACTTAAAAATTAGTAATGTAATTTAAATAAATAAATATAAATAGGTAAAATAAATTAATTAATGAAATTTCATAAAAATCGGTAATGCCATTTCGGAGGAGAATAAGAACTAACACTGTGACACGAGAAGATGAACATAAAACTTTAAATATTTTTTAAAGGAAAAATTCACCTTCAAAAATTCACTTGCGGCAAGATTTGAACTCGCGTCCCCGGATATGCCTTGAGCAATAAAAACAAATTGACGAAATATAAAACTTTAACTTAAAAAATGCATAATAAAACACTTTATTTATCGCGTTTTATTCATGGTTTTAAACAAACCGAGCTTTCGCCAACTATACAGTTGGCTTTTTCAAGGTTTATTATGCAAAAACGCGAAAACCCTAGAAGAAATTATAAAAAAATTCAACTAGTAAAGTTAAATAAACCTAACCTATCCCAATACTAGTGTTACGCTTATTGATAAGTAATTTGAAACAGGTGCAGCCTTTTATGTTCGTACAAGTACATAAGTAGGTATATAAGGATATTTATGTAGTACAAGTTTGTTACATAAATTACCTATATACTTAGTTGTCTTTCTGTATGTAGTTAAGTAAATAGATAGGTATATTCTGTGTAGGTCATTATTTTAACTTTAATCACGTTCTGTGATTTTTTTTACTCCATCTATTTTTTTTAAACTTAGCTATAACTTTTTTTTATAAGGTAGGCAGGTACATACCTACACTAGGTACCTGCTTGATAATTTTGCAAATTAAGCTTTAAATTGTGGAATTTTAAATTTAAAACTGACCAATTTTACGGATTTACTAAACCTGTTCATTAAACATAAAAAAATTAGTTTAGACTTAAAGGATAATGGTCGCTTGATAGTGAACCATTTCAAACTTGATTCTGACGGCCGAGCTTCACCAAATACTTTTACTTTACGAAATTACTGACACAGCTTTAAAATTCGGAACGAAATTCGAACGTTGTTGTTAGATTACAAACTATTTAAGATGATCTTAAGGCTAAATTTAGCAGTAATCAGGTATTTTGATAGAAAATAATACACTATAAATCCTCGTATTAAACAAATACAATAATAATTACTAAGCCAAACAAGCCAGCTCCCAAAATTTTTAAACGTTAAATTTTGAAATAAATTCTACCATAAAATTGTCGTCGTTTGATTAAGTATTTGAGATTGATACGTGACGTAATTGTATGTTGTTATTTACTTGCAGTAAGTAGATAGGTACTGTATTTAGTAGGTACCAATTTGTTTTAAATCGGTAAACAGTAATCAAACTTACGTAATAAGGAAAAATTAGCAGTCATTACATACCTACCTAGGTGTCTCTGTCTGTCAATTTTAAAACTTCATGTCCCAGTAAAAGACAAACGATACATAGTTATGCAACTGTCAACCAGCATTTATAAGTACGGGGGCAAATGTATATAGAAGTGATAATAATTGTAAATACAGAAAGTTTGTAAATTCAAAATTAGTTCAGAGCTTATTTAGAAACGTCGGAAACTGCCCCTGTATCGTTAACTTTATAATTTGAACCTGCAAACTGTAGTCAGGATCAAGTTTAAGCAAATTTAACTTAAACTAAAGTTTAAAAGCAACTCTGACAATATTGAGAGATGTTTTATAATGATTTATCGAACTTCGTTCCAGTCCTCTTTGGTGTTTCACACAAAATGTTGATTCAAATTTTGGTAAAGTAAAGAAATTATTACATTTTACAAATAAAAACCGGCTAAGTGTGATTCGGACTCGGGCACTAACGGTCCCGTACTATTATCACAAAATAAATAGTAGTTTATGCACCGAGGTACTAAAGTCCTGTCTTATATAGCGGGCGTCATATTGAATCCAAAGCGTACGAAGGACTCTAGAGGGTTAACTCCCGAGCGCAGCGAGGGTGTTAAAAACTTAACTCCTGAGCGAAGCGAAGGAGTTATGTACCTAGAGTCCTGAGTGAAGCGTGGGATTCAAGCGCCCAAGATAAAGACAGACTTTAGTACCGAGGTGAATACTCTACTTTACACATCTACTGCGAGACAATCAAAGGGCTACAAAAATAATCATTTAACTAACAACAAAAAAATATATTAATGCATCGTATATGAAATATATTGACAGCTCACTAACTAATTAATTTTAGCTAATTAAATTTAACAATGTTACATCAAAATGACGAAACCACACATCGGCTTTAGCAAATGAAAAAAAAAAGTTGGGGCTTTATACTAACCAAAACGTTTTGCTTTACCCTTCCGTCTGTGAAAATAGAAAAAATTTGCCCTATTTTTATTTTTATTATGTGTTATGTCTAGGTGGCCAGTTCGAAATGGCCGTATGCTACCAGAACCTTAGTTCCAAATTTAAATTACTTTATGCCCTAGGTGCATAATGAGCACTTTATGCACCTAGGGAATAAAGAGTCGCTTTACGTTGACCTTTTTGGTCAAATAAAGTAACTTTGTAGAGCAGTAGGTGTGTAAACATTATTTTGTTCTGTTTATTTTGTTTTTAGCAGTGAACGGATATAAGCATGAAAGAAGCCTTTCCACACTAACTCACCTCGAATAATAGCGCCAAAATTTACTCAAATACGAAGTATGCATACATACACAAACTATACACCACGCTACTAGCTAAGCAATTGAATGTTTATTGTTTATATTTTCACCAATTGTGTGTTGACAACGGGGACGGCCCGGCGGCAATACGCTGTTATTTTACGTGATTGATTCTTTGAATGACCCGATTCGAGTGCAACCGAAGTAACAGATTCGTGTCGCGGCACACTTTTTAGTCATCGCGGTCTATTTTACGTGGTGTCATTTTGAAGCTTAAGTAATACTCGTACTTCCATGCTTATAGTTATATCCGTTCACTGGTTTTTAGTATTTGTTCCTATAGCGGCAATAGAAATACGTTATCTGTGATGTGATGTATTTCAACTGTTTAGTTATCACGGTTCATTAGACACAGCCTGGTGACAGGGAGACATACGAAAGTGGGTGGAGTCTTCAGAGTTCCGTAATAAAACCCTAATAAATATATTTACATAGGTATTCCATTCTATAGTTGGAGTGAGATACCTCATGCTAAATAAAAAAAGGTAATTCGACACATACCAATGATACTCCGCCCTACCATAATGTGTTATTATAAGTCGTCGCGAAATCGCTGCGTTCAGCTAAAAAATAACATAAAAAATATTAAAAATCTCTTAAATTTTTCTTAATTTTATTTAAAAAAATGTTTTTAAATAATCTGTGGTTTTTAAAAGTAGTCGGGGTATTTTTCATTTAAAATTTATTTTATTTTTTTGAGCGTTATAAGGACGACAAAGCAACGAGAAACGATCATGGTAGCGCGGACTAAACTTAAAAAAATATATTATAGTAGCTAACTCTGTATCGAAATCTATAGTGCGTACTTTGACTTTGCTCAGACTGAGCTTAGGAACAACTAAGCATTAACTTTAAATTGGAATATAGTATAGTTGAAATTCATTTTGTAATTTACGAATAAAATGAAAAGAAGTTCATAGTCATAACAGAGAAGCAAAGTTTAGGTCTTTATTTTTGATTGGTATACATTCTAAATTTGAAAAACTTCGACATTACTAAGCAAAAATTAAAAAAAAAATTCTTAAGTCAAAGTTTTTGCTTAGCATAGACAAAGACGGACTATAGATTTCAGCCTTAGCCCTGTAATTAATTTAGCAGGAATCTAAATGATACTAATCTTCGGTAGGTAGTTCTATAATAAATAATAGGATTGTTGGAAGATTGTATGTCACGATCTCGTGTACGCATTTATTAGCAAGTCCGTTTTAATTTTTGTATCAATATTGAATTTAAAGGGACTAGGAAATGAGACATTTTCATTTTTATTCGTTAAAACTTATTATTTTTAAGCTAAAAATGAGATATGAGAAAATCATAGCGCAAAAAGGTCCTCTTATAAAAAATATCGTTATGGTGCTCCCTCACCGCGAGCTTTCAATGTTTTTTTTTTCATCAAAACAACGAGAAACGATCATTCTATTTATTTCTTATGGCCGTTTGTGAATTAGCCAGTGTCAAGTATTATTTATCTTATATATATAAAAGAAAGTCGTGTTAGTTACACCATTTATAACTCAAGAACGGCTGAACCGATTTGGCTGAAAATTGGTAGGGAGGTAGCTTAAAACCAGGAGAAGGACATAGGATACTTTTAATCCCCGCGGGAACGGGAACGGGAACGGGACTTACGCGAGTGAAACCGCGGGGCGCAGCTAGTTATTAATAAATATATATTCTAGGCAAATTATTTGCATCGAAACAGTTAAGTCATCATAGTTAAAGTCAAGTCTAGGAAATCATTTGTAAACATTTACAAAAATTGTTCACGGAGCTTTGGAGTCACCGATGAAGTCCATGTTTTGCACTGATTTTCACTTTCATTGCACTTGTACACCTTCACGAAACTAAATTGATTAATATGCCCCCGAAATTAAACAATTTACACGCATTTGAACTAAGTTTCACAAAAATGAAATTTTAGCAACACATCTCCTAAACGCATTCCCGCCAAAACTCACTCATCATTTTGTTTATGACTTGTAACTTTTAAATTAAGAATGACAAGAATGAACTTGACTGTTTCGTTCGATGCAAATAACCTGCAAATATTCATAATACTTGACACTAGCAAATATCCGAATGGAAAATCCCATTTTAAAGAAGAAGAAAATTATGAATTTTCTCCGATGAAATTAGTAAGTGAATCGGACTGAATTTTACGAACTAATAAACTAAAATTTATTATAAAAAACTAAAAACATACCTAACCTAACCATAATTGTGAAATATCGCAGTAGGTAGGTACATATAAGTACACGTTTGACTTTTATCGAGACGTTGACCTCGACGATCTTATTAATCTGCTTTAAATTAATAAGTTCAAAGTTTTGAACTTTATTCGAACTGAAATACGGTGGATTTCGTCACTTCTTAATGTTTTATTACCCATCTGAATGTTGCATTTTAAAGTTGAAATCCTAAGATTTTACCCATATTTGCGTATTGTTATTTTTTAATATACTCCCTCACGACTAAGACTAATGCAATAATCGAAACGTCAAAGCAAAATAATTAAAAAATAACGATATGCGAATAAGAATATTAATAAGAGTACAAATCGTGTTAGTTTAAAAAGTTTACCAAAACATGTTTATATTATTTATTATATAAGTTGGCTATAATAAATGTATTTATATAATATACCTGGTTTATGTACTTCTAAATTTATACGGTTTCTGAGATCAAATAGATTAAGAAATCGTCACAGTGTGAGCTTAATTAAGTACTCGATTACAACATACTTGTGTGTTTATTCGTATCAATAAGTATTTATAGGCTATTCTGTCTTTACTTAGCCACATTCACACGCTACTTACCTGTCAGTTGGCTGTTTTATTACACCTTCTTGTACACCTTGGATTCAAGTACATGATTAACATTTTTATGGCGCAAAAACTAGAACAATTAAACTAAAGTAAATCGATTAAAGGCGGATTCGACCATACTTGGATAAAACTCTTATTCGAACCGACCGTAAAGAAAGAACCGAAAGTAGAAACCGAATGTAATGAGGTGGAACGTCGGTACAGCATTGCGACAATGCTGTTAAGACGGCGATAGATGATAATTATCGGTCCTTGTCCGATTGAGCGAGATGGAATTGCATGAAAAAATCTACAATTTCTCGTAAAATCAATCATTAACAAAGATTAAAATAATATTTTTATAAAATGCGATGAAGAGGTTCTAGGTATTGTATTTTCTAATATTATACTGCCTATAATAAAATATAGCGGTTAAGGATTTAGAAGAAAAATTGATTTATTTGTAGAACAGGGATAACTTTGCCTGTATAATAGTGGTATTTAATAGTAGTTTATGCACCGAGGTACTAAAGTCCTGTCTTATATAGCGGGCGTCATATTGAATCCAAAGCGTACGAAGGACTCTAGAGGGTTAACTCCCGAGCGCAGCGAGGGTGGTAAAAACTTAACTCCTGAGCGAAGCGAAGGAGTTATGTACGTGCATAAAGTGCTCATTATGCCCTAGGTGCATAATGAGCACTTTATGCACCTAGGGAATAAAGAGTCGCTTTACGTTGACCTTTTTGGTCAAATAAAGTAACTTTGTAGAGCAGTAGGTGTGTAAAGTTATTTTTTATTGTTTTTGAAATGAAGGGGACACTTTTTGTATCATATACAATAACATAATACATTGTTTAAAGATCTATTTTATACCGGTTATGAAGAAAAATATTCAATCGGAAGGGATTTCACATCAGTCGCGTCCTTAAAAAATAAAACGCGAGTTATACCCGGAAAATATTGTGTTTTATTACAATGCAAAATGGCGACAACAAAAGAAAAAACTAAATTTTCTTCAAATAATAAATTGCCGTTTACTACCAAACATAAATGGCAACATTTAGCGACCCTATCGGACCAGCAGTTCCTGAGATTAGCGCGACAAACAAACAATCAAACTCTTTAGCTTTATAATATTATAATACCATAGATTAATCGCTACACCAATTATCTTGGTGGATTTTGAGACAAATTGTACAGATATTTAAAAAAAGGGTGAATGTCAAGCGTTGATACTAGACCAAATAAATAGTAGGTACAATAATTAC
Source organism: Idaea dimidiata (assembly GCA_949358125.1). Taxonomy (NCBI): domain Eukaryota; kingdom Metazoa; phylum Arthropoda; class Insecta; order Lepidoptera; family Geometridae; genus Idaea; species Idaea dimidiata. Next base: position 10,094,745 of record OX442341.1, read on the forward strand.
TAGAAAGCTTAGGTACTTCGCCAAAAAACGGTCCCGCTTGATGTTAGAAAAACAGTCTGGCTTTTTTTCACTTCAGTTTTCGTCGGTTAGTTGCATAAGGACAGACAGGGATCAACTGGGTTCAACAAGACCGTTTTGATATATCAAAGCAAAAACTACCTTAACCTTAGAGAACATGATTGACACTGATATTTCAAAAATTGTCAAGTCTTCTAGGAGCGAAGACGACGATGTAACAGGTCTCTGTACTAGACTAAAGGTAATGACTGCCACAATATTATCCGACAAAATAGGTATGACATAGAATTAGTTACCCTTTTAACATATTACACGTCATTTCATCTATGGTTTTCGCGATTTTGCATAATAAAACACTTTATTTATCCGGTTTCATCGCGTTTTTATTCATGGCTTAAACGAACCGAGCTCTCGCCAACTTTACAGTTGAGTCAACCTTGAAAAACACAACTGTAAAATTGGCGAAAATCGTTTAAAACCATGAATAAAAACGCGATTAAACGGGATAAATAAAATGTTTTATTATATTACAAGTCATTTTACTTTTACCGTGTTTATAACAGAAAACTCTTCGATACTCTTATTGATATACAAAGAATAGCTTTCCCTCAGATTACAGAAAGATTTCAATAGTTTAGGACCGATTTTTAATTCTTCAGATTATGATATCTTTCGAATAAGTTCAAACCCAACCAAATTTAAAAGCCCTCAAATTTTGTTTATTCTTTATATTATTGTGACGTTTTTTATTCGGTGGTGTTACATTAATTTGTCAGATATCTATATCTAGGGATTTGAAAAATCAGCCCTTAGTCGAGTATCCTTACTAATATTGTAAGTGCAAAAGTGACTCTGTCTGTCTGTCTTTCTGTTACGCTTTCACGTCTGAACCGCTGAACCGATTTTGATTAATTTTGGTATAGACATAATTGGGGCTTTGAAGACGGATTTAGGCTACTTTTTACCCCGATAAAATAGATAAATCGTCGTAAATTAACTCTAGAGTAAACTCAAGTTTGGTCGAACGTACTCTTAGAGGTATATTAAATAGTTTATCCTGACAAAGTTTGATTGAATATTATGTAGAAGAAAACATAGATAATTACATACTTACCGGTCTTTAATGTCGGTTATCTCCTCTCAAATTGATAGTTAGTTGGCTATTAAGTGGTTATAAGACTGATCATAAACTGTGGAATGTTTTATGTAATGAAAGTTTCGAAATAGTAAACACACGCACGCTATAGGCACGAATATATACATAGGTGCTTATAATCGGTTATTTTTATTGTACAAGTGTGTTATACATTTAGTTTTATAATTGTAGATTACGATTTGACACATAATGTCTCAAAAAATTTTTTAAATGACAAGGAACCAAAACGTCAAATTATAGTCTGAAATAAAAATAAATGTAAGTAAGTACTACAGGGTACGGCGGCGTAAGTTTGAAAAAAGTAAAGGTAGAGGAAAAATGTATTTCTTAATCGACTCCAAAACATTAAGGAGATTAAGAATCTTCGGTTTTTTTATATAAGTAGCTACCTATTTACATCGAATCAACAACTCTCAAAGTATGAAAACAAACAGTAAAATAGTTCTTACAACAAATTTAAGAGATTGCTCTTTAAAAACCAAAAACTTTACGTATGTAAACAAATAGGTTATAAAAAATAATTTAATATATTTTGGTTCATGTTTACAGCAAGCTTTAGGATATACGCGCATAGAAAATAAAAGTCGCAGCGTCTTTGCGTCACTAGCAACTATTCTGTTCTGTTGCATTCTTTAATTTTATGACATAATATTCATAACAGTACACACACAAAATTCAACAATACGGTAAAGACCAGTGAACGGATATAAGCATAGAAGAAGCCCTTCCATACTAACTCACCTCAAATAATAGCGCCAAAACTTATTCAAATACGAAGTATGCATAGCATACACAAACTACACACCACGCTACTATCTAAGTAATCGGACCTTTGTTTATATTTTCACCAATTGTATTTTGACAACGAGGACGGCCCGGCGGCGACAAAACGCTGTTCTCTAACGTGATTGGTTCTTTGAATGACCCGATCCGAGTACAACCGGAGTGACAGATTCGTGTTGCGACATACTCTATTTATGGTGTCGTTGTGAACCGTAAGAAATAAATCCATGCTTATACCTACAAGGTGTAACGCGGGTATGCCCTTTCAAGCCGAAAGGGGGTTGTTTTGGACTTCTAGGCAAACAACTTTTGGTTTACGACTTTTGAAAATTAAAAGTAATTTTTGAAAATTTTCAGTGTAAAGTTTACTTGAAAATCAGCTGTTTCTTAGAGTTCGAGGTCATTCACCTTTGTCCTTTCTTTTAGTTTGGTCTACTACAGTCATAACTTCAATTAACTTTATTTTCAAAACCAGCTGTTATTTTAGTGAAACATAACCTCAAATATATCAAAAAAAAAGGTCGAATTTTCAAAAGTCTTAGAACAAAAGTTGTTCCCCTAGATGTCTAGAACAACCTCCTTTCGGCTTACCCGTTACACTTTGTATATATCCGTTCACTGGTAAAGACCAATCTCAAATTAGTGCAAAACCCAGTATCACGCGCGTGATAACTGCCAATACTCCTTCTATGAAATTTGATTGTTACGAAACACTTTACGTTGAACGAGATCCGTGCGTCGATTCCTTATCGAGATTCATTAAATTTGATGACCTATTGATAAAATCAACTCTACAATATTGCGAGACACGCGTAGAATGCTAATCATTGAGTAACAGTCGCTAGACTGTGAATGATTGAGTAGGAGAGTGATTTACGAATAGTAGCTTTAGGGAGGTTACGTTGTGAAATCTTACTTATCTTACTTACAAACGTAAAGTTTTTATAACTTTCGCGTTCATAATATAAGGAAGATAATATTAAGATTTAAACAAACACCGATTTAAGCAAGCTAAACAATTCAAAAAGAAGAACTCAACCTATCCTGCTTAAGAACTGCACAACTTGTTTAGAACTGAAACGGATTGATGTTTTAGCCGAGAACTAAATCATTCGTGCAGTTCCTCATCCTACCAATATTATAATTGTGAAACTGTGTGTGTTTCGATGTTTGTTACTCAGTCACGCAAAAACCGATTGCGATAAAACTTGGAAAGTCAGTAGTTGGATACCGGGAATAACACATAGGCTACATTGTATCCCGATATTCCTGCGGGAACGGGACTTACGCGGGTGAAACCGCGGGGCGTAGCTAGTATAAGTATATTTTTAATTAAACTAAAACTCCTGCTTGCATTAAACATAATATTTTTATCTACTTGTCTACTATTCTCGCCGACTGTATCTTGATAAAGTTTTATTACGTTTACCGGTAGCTCAACAGAGCTGTATAATAAAGTCAGATAAGGCATCCACACGAGTGTTCTATGTTGTGTGCTGTATCTCTACCACAATGACGTCACGGCCGAGTACGACAACAATCTACAACGCGAACGTCCGCGTCATCGCGTCATACTGTGGAATTGTACGAAGGTAACATGACTAGGCTATACTGTAGGTACGTAGGTACCTATCGACTTATTTATTTGTATTGTTACTAACGGTAACGCACCTTTATGACAACATCTGAAAGAAAAACGAATACAATTGTTATCAGATATTTTAAATATCATAGTGACGTTTTTCATTCGGTGGTGTTACATTTTATCTGTCAGATATCTCTATCTAGGGATTTGAAAAATCAGCCGTAAATAACTAGAAAGCTTACTACTACTAAAGCTACTTCGTCAAAAAAACCGGGCCGCTTGATGTTAGAGAGACCCCAGTCTGTCCTTTTTTCACTTTAGTAATCGTCGGTTAGTTAGATAGGGACAGACTGGGACCAACTGGGCAAAAACTACTTTAACCTTAGGCAACATGATTTAAATTGATATTTCAAAAGAAGTCAAGTGCATATTCTTCTAGGAGCGGAGACGACGATGTAACATGTCTCTGATTTAAACAGAGCACTAGATGTACTCAACGTGAATACCACAAGTGGATACAACTACATCAGCACCCATCCATAGTCATCCATCCAGTGGATGTCTGACAACCGTAGAAATTGACAGGCACTATGCAGTACATTGCTGCTTTGACGTAACGTGGTTATTACCGGTGATCACCTCAAATCAGCAATGCACAATGCCTGTCATTTTCCACTGTTGTCAGATGTCAACAGATAGATAATATGGGTACAGTTCATGTATATACGGGCAGTCGAGCAGTCTAACCTATCCACAATCATCTTTCTTTAGAATGCTGTTCGAGCTGGCTGTGACTCATTTAAAATAAAGATTTTACTAATTTCTGCAGAAATTTAATTCTAACTTATTATGAACTTTATTACCATTGCTTTAGGGACCGTCTCCTCTATCTAATAGCGGCGATAATGTCTTATTTCTATACAACGCACCGCGGCATTAACATCGTCGTGTGGAGACACGTTCATAGAGATTGTATAGAAATAAGTGGCTTGACGATAATATCGCCGCGATTCTAACGCTCGTGGAGAAGGTTCCTTACTGCGTGCTTTTTACAAAAGCAAGCATGCAAGCAAGAAGCAGTACTTTTATGTAAAAACCGCTGAGATAAACTCAAAGTTAGTAATTTAGTGAGTCAGTCGAGGCTTTGATCAATTAGAATAACTGTGCAAAGTAATTTGAATATCAAAAGCGGCGGATTGCGAGAACCGAGATTTAATAAACAATATAATAAAATATAATAATTTACAACTCCAACTCGGCGATTTCTTGAGAACATCTTGACTAAATGACTGTTTTATAGATTCTCGACGGATTTGTGTTTACTTTCAAAATCTGAGTACTTAATCATTATTATGAATGCTGAATTTTGTAGGTGATGAGTATATCAAGGTGTATACAGGGTTATGGGATTCGAATCCAAAACTGTGCAGGAGTTGATTCTCCACATCAAAACGAATAACTTTTGTTCTACGACTTTTTTTTCAATAATCGTGTTTTCACGCTATAAACATTTATATTTTAATTTCAGTATTTCCAATTTTATATTATAGGTAGGTCCTAAGTTTTTAGAGCATAATTGGATAAAAAGCGTTCTTAAAAACTTTCACTATGATTGCTTTTAAATATGCTCTACCACAGATAGTCGGTGTCGCCTATCACCGGGTTGATTCATACATTCAAACTGTCTCGTCAGTGCTGCCATTCGTTAGACGATGCAGCCACCAAAAAAGACGGGTTAGTTTTTATGAGATTTTGATTAGAGGCTCCATTAGAGCCATTTTTGTAGAGCGCTGGCATGTTATTTCGTATTTTTTGATTTGAAAAATTAAAAAATGGAAGTGTTTGTCTGTGTATAATTGGCCACTAAACTCCTATGTATAATAGGTCACTAAATTGCAGAGTATACCTATGTAGAATAGGTCACTAAATTGAAGAGTATACCTTTGTATAATAGGTCACTAAATTGAAGTGTATTCCTATTTATTATTTAGGTCACTAAATAAAAGTGCTTGAACTTTATTTTCGAGTAGATTTATAATCCCTATTTCATGTATGGATCTTTAATTAAAATTTGTGTAAGCAAACGTTTTTGAAAATTTTAACACCATGTTGATAAACAGGACACGATGGTTAATGGCTTGCCGCGTGAAAGATCGCATTTACGATACTAAACCTAAGTGTTACCTCGCTCGTGAATGTTACTAGGTAAATAATAATAATGTTAAATTAGCACAAGGTTGCGATTTATCACACCGTTAGGAGACCGGCCTCACCAGTGTTTCTAACACATGTATTCCCCTAACCGACGTTCGAAAAAGGAAGTTATCTTCCTTAATAATGAGAACAATATTAAAGGTTGCCTGGAAGAAATCGTTTTAGCGATAAGACCGCATATTTGTGCAACATTTTAATAATTTCTTCTATGGTTTTCGCGATTTTGCATAATAAAACACTTTTTCGAAAATATGTTTTTATTGCTCAAGGCATATTTACTAGAAATATTTTTAAAGGAAAAATTCACTTGCGGCGAGATTTGAACTCGCGTCCCTGGATCAATATTCCAGTGCCTATACCGCTCGGCCACGCAAGTTCCCATCTCGAGCAGCGAATTTAAGAATATTAATGTTTCCCTGTCTACTATTTTTCGACTACGGCTCGATTGAGACGCCATCTACAGGATCACTTTCCAGTGATTTTACCTGCGCCAATGATTAACTTTACAGTTAACGCTTTGGCCAAGAGATGTCACTCTTTTTCCTAATTAATATTTCGTAAATTTGTTCGCCGCAAGTGAATTTTTGAAGATGAATTTTTCCTTTAAAAATATTTCTACTTTTTAGAATGTTAAAAATAGACTAATTACATCTCAGTCAACCTTGAAAAAGCCAACTGTAAAGTTGGCGAAAGCTCGGGTCAAATAATGAATAAAAACGCGATAACACCGGATAAATAAAGTGTTTTATTCAACATTTTAATTTTAAGATTTTTGTGTAATTATCTTATAATCGTATTTCTTTATTATCTGTTGAACAAATAAAGTGTTAATCTATCTATCTAATATTTTCCATCTGTTTTAGAGACATTTCCTTTTGTAAATATCAATTTCAATCATGTTCTCTAAGGTTACGGTAGTTTTCGCTTTGATCGGTCCTGTTGAAGATACATACGTCGTCTGTCCTTATCTAACTAATCAACAAACACTAAAGTGAAAAAAGGAAAGACTGTTTTCTCTAACATAAAGCGGGATCGTTTCTTGACGAAGTACGCTTTCTAGTAATACTGTACTATTTCTATGGTACTGACAGTTATAGTTACAATGTGACAACTAAGCTGACATAACTCTAAAACCTAAATATTCCCAAAGTTTCAGCCTGATAGCCAGTCAGGAAGTGCCTCAAATGAAAGTTGCAAGATTTCGCCCGGACCGACAAACAAACAAGAATAGTGAGCGTATAAAAACGTGGGAAAAATCCATTCGACCATGTATGATATTTACAAAAAAAAAGTAGTATATCCGTTGTCTAGTACCCATAGTACAAGCCCAGTGCTTAGTTTGGCGCTAGATTGCGCTGTGTGCAATGTAGTGCAATATTTATTATATTTATTCCTATCATCATCAAAATTTGAAGGCTTTTAAATTTGGTTGAATTTGAACTTATTCCATAGATATCTTTTATCCGTGAAGTGAAAATTTTAAGCCCTAAAAAGAATAAAAATATTTTGATTTCATTGATTGTGTTCGATAAAAAAGTAAAAAAGAGAGAAATATTAATTCATAACTAGTCTACTTATCAGAGAAATGTAACCAATAAGAAACGTCTTGTTTTAACAAAATGGTCACCAAAAACCATTCGACAGATGTCTTTTTCGCTCTCTCGTTTCGTCTCGCTTCACAAACAAATAATAATATAAAGCGCGCACTTTCAACATTAAAAAAAAAATGAATTGTTTATAGTTAAACGCTTGACCACTATCTCACCTGATGGAAAGCGACGATGTGGTCTAAGATGTAGCACGCTTACCTAAAAGAAACCTATTCACTCGCGACTTGAAGACCCCCAAGTTGTATACTACCATTCATACACATTCTGAAGTATTTTATTCTACATTCTAAAGAAGGCTCTTCAAAACATAAAGGCTTTATATTTAACAAATGAATTCTAACTTTAAGTCCTCTTTAGTTTAATTAGAGGTGCTCTTGGTTCTTGTAACACGGACCCATTGTAATCTTTGTATGGTTACCTACTGGGCTTAATTGGGCGTAGTGGAAGTATCTTTAATACCTAGTTAGTAACCGCTTGGTGAAGGAATCGACTAGGGACCTCTAGGCAATTTACTTTCAAAAGCCTGACCATTGTAACCAATTAGTGGTTATATTCACTAGACGTGTAAGGCTAATTTTACAGATTCTCTTACTAATTAAAATGGTGAAAGTTTACATATAGGAAAGTTGAGGTTTTTAGTTTTACTTTTTTTTTAATTTTAAAGTCGGTATACTAAAGAGTTTTACTAACACTTTAGTAGTTTGAAATTCTAGTTGTTCTTGGTTCGCACTTTTGCTCGTTGTTTTTTTTTTGGTGTAAACAAGAAATTAGTTATCGTTTACATTACACTAAACAATCAAGAAAAAATGCTTTTATTTTACCTTTAGCTCTTTCTTCGTTCGGTGTAAATCACCTTTAGTTATAAATATTGGAAATTCGCTGCGATTGCTAGGTCATCAATATAGGTACTTTGAACTCTTGTCCCACTTTTTATACCGTCTCAACTTATATGTCTGACTTGACGACTATTAGCCAACCTACCTCTTTACAAAATAAATGAATCTACCATAAAATGTAGCTATGCCTTACTGTTTTGTAATAAGGTTTAAAATCTGATAAAAAATTTCGATACGACTGCAAAAATAGCTGTTGCTTTTACTTAAGTTGTTTACACTCTTGCCGTTTAATTAATTCGATATTTGAACGCTGTAACTCACTGACATTCGATCAACTTTTTTAATTTTAATTTTTTAATTCTTCTTTTGAATAGAACAGTTTTTTTTTGTAAATCGCGCCCAAAAAACAATAAAAAGAAAAACAGTTTATTTAGATTCGGAGGTTCTATTTTTAAAATAGACGAACTTTGTGCAACACCCCAACGATTACATTTCTATTTTTAAATTTTGTGGTTTTTCCTTGTGTTTTGTGCCAGTGTTAGATACTAAATCCGCTTTCATTATATGAATAGGTCGTTGAAAGTACAATAATGTGTTGTGTTGTGGATCAAAGAAGGTGATATCATTTTAATAATATGTGAATGGAAAATGTTAGCTGGTGAGGAAACCAGCATCGAATTAGTGCAGAGATGGTTACAGAGACGTTGCAGTGATGAAAGTGAAACAGGTACAATACATATTTATTTACTTTTTAATTTTTTTTTCTATTTTCTGTTAAAAGGGTCTCTTGTTATGTGTTTGTTTCGGCTCCGCACACCTTCCAAAAGGGCGTAATGATTCTATTTATTTTATTATTAATATTTTAAGGTTTCGTAGTCAAATGAAACCCTTTTAGTGTCGTCATGTCCGTCTGTCCGCAGCTTATCTCAGAGACGCTTAGCACTATGAAGCTTTAATTTTAAAATACTAATGCAGTATACATCTTAATCTTACTAATATTATAAACGCGAAAGTTTGTATGTATGTATGTGAGGTTGTTACTCTTTCACGCAAAAACTACTGAACCGATTGCGATGAAACTTGGAATATAGGTAGCTGGGGACCTGGATTAACACATAGGCTACTTTTATCCCGATATTCCCGCGGAAACGGGACTTACGCGGGTGAAACCGCGGGGCGCAGCTAGTAATATTATAAACGCGAAAGTTTGTTTGTATGTAGGTACGTATGTTAGGTTGTTACTCTTTTACGCAAAAACTACTGAACCGATTGCGATGACACTTGGAATTTAGGTAGCTGGGGACCTGGATTAACACATATGCTACTTTTATTCCCGCGGGAACGTGACTTAGCGGGTGAAACCGCGGGGCGCAGCTAGTATTATTATATTGAGAAAGAAGAAATACTTTGTAGGTAGATACTTATAATAAAAATATTATTTAAACTTTTTCTTGCTTACCCCATCGTGTGGGGTATCGTTAGAAAGCTCTTTTAAAATCATTATGGTTTTTCAAAACGATTTTTCATTATAGGGTTCCGCTTTTGAAATATTGAGCTTTAAAGTGCTAGTTTTTAGATTTACGTGAACCCCCCCTATAACAGGCAAACGGTTATACTTTAATTAGAGTAATGTGAACCCCCCCCCCCCCTAACAGCCAAATGGTTATATTTTAATACGTCATATTTATTCACGATTGTAGTAAGTATAATGAAGTTTAAAGGAAAATTATCACAGCTGAGCTGTCTATTAAATTTACGAGTACTTGTAACTGACAGAAATAAAAAGTAAAATTTCGAAGTAGAAGGGTTTGGTTGTAAATACTTATTTTTGGAAATTACGAAACACTACACTGGCCGTGTTTGGACAAGGCACGCCCTTGCCTAGTTTTTGTTTATTTTTATTAATGCTAAGTAACTTAAGTAGTAAGTACAATTACTTTTCACGACCTGAGTCTGCAACAAGTGAAAAACGATATTAAACCACCAAGACACCAATACAGTGTGGATCGTCTGTCTACCCTTTTACCAAGGTAAAATAATTCCGTTTTTACTCTGTGGATACGGAACTAAGGTAAAATTATTTTACTAAGATAAAATGGTCCCGTTTTTATTATTATATTTTAAGTACGGATCCCTAAAAATAAATTTAATTTAAGATAATTTAAAATTTGTAGTTTAATTGTAATTAGCACAGATTTATTTTTTTGCTTTAAATGCATAGTCGCATCTTAGGCGCTTCATGTCGGTACACATCTGCTGAAAGTCACAATTTAATTTAATTTGACGTTATGGTACGCCCTTTAATCCAGGGACTGTATACCGGTATGAATATCTGTACAATATTTTTCTGTATGATGTCAAACCATTAAATTTCGATACTCAAAAATAGCAGTACAGTTATTTTTTTTTGTTTTAACTAACAATTCATACCTTTATTATTTGGGTAGCGTAAAATTTTGATGCAGATTATTATTATTTCTTATCGGTTGTGAACCGATTATGGCCATTAGGAAATCAGCCAGTGTCGTGTATTTTAATATATTATGCAAGTTATTTGCATCGAAACAGTCAAGTCGTCATAGTTAAAGTCAAGTCTAGGGAATCATTTGCAAACACGGCGGCCATTTACAAACAATCTTCACGGAGCCTTGGAGACAACACTAAGTCAATGTTTTGCACCGATTTTCACTTTCATTCCACTTGTACACCTTCACGAAACTAAACTGATTAATATGCCCCCGAAATTAAACAATTTGCACGCATATGAACTAGGTTTCACAAAAATGAAAATTTAGCACCACATCTCCTCAACGAGTTCCCGCCAAGACTCCTTTGATGCAGATATTATTGACAGTCCTATTATTAATGTATTTCGATCATTCTCGATTGTCTTTATGTTTAAATTATAAATGATTTATTGGTACAGAAATTAAATAACTTTTAAATAACTGTACTGGAAAATATAAGTACAGAAATTTAAACAGTATACATATTTCAATACTGATATTTTACTAGTCCTATTAAAGTACCGATATGCACTTTCTGGGCTGGTAAAGAAGTGATATTTTTGAAATACTATTTAAACATTGTATACCGATATCAGTCCCTGCTTTAATCAACTAATAAACTAAAGTGAAACTGAGTAGAGGAGCAAATACAAAAATTAAATAAGACTTCGTTCGTAATTCGGTTATTCACTGAGTTACGGATCTGATTTTCAATGTACATCCGTACAGCGAACTCGAACCGGAAACTTCATTCATCCATTGAAAATATCTTCGAATTATTAGCAACGGAAATAACTTGGTATTTGTGAGTAAAAAAATGTAACAACATCTGCTGTTGTATGAAATCAGTATGAAATACGATAATTCTATTTCAATTTGAAAATGGCAGAAGGGCAGGGAATGATCATAGAAAAAAAACATGTCAGTACGCCCGCCAAGCTCATTCCTTTGAATAATCGTACTGGCCAGTTACAAATGACATCACTGGCCGGATAAAAAAAAAAAAATTCTTTTGTTTTTTTTTTGCACCTAGTCTTTTCATCGTTGTAGTGTGGTGAAAAATAGTGTGTTGCACTCGGCAGCAACGTTATTTGATATCTCGTACCTTTGAAACCTTCGCTTCAATCAGGATTTAATACTTGAACTTGATTCAATACAATACACTCAAGATACATGTTCTGCTTCCTGCACTCTGCAGGACCTGTATAAGGCTTCGGACAACGCTATAAGGGTTGCCAACAACTGGGCCAGACAAGGTGTCTAGGAAGTGACACGAAAAGAAGAAGAAGGATACATCCTATAGAATCCTTCGTTAGCTCAGGTTTCAATCCAAGTACTCGCTGCAATAATCAACTTTACACCCTTTTATAACAAATAACTATTGCATTTGAATTATAGATTTAAAATATTTTAAAAAGTATTTTGCACCTACTTTCTTTCTTTAAAGCACATTTTAATTGACTTTACAACTACAACTGCAGCAGAATTATAAATTTCTGTGTTGATAAAATAGATAAGGCTTCCTGAAAAATACATTGTCTCTGTGAAGCCTTGTTTGTCGTCTGGGAACCAAGTGTATTCACTTCAGACATACTTGTCGCGCCATTGAATCACAGAAGTAGAAACTGCGACCTCACAGGTTATAGCGCAACCAAAAGTTCGCGCGATGCGCGTGAGAAATATCGTGGTAAGGCAGCAGAGACGTGTTCCTCGTTCGCTATAAACATGCGAGCCTATATTTTTATTACACAGGTTAATTAGAGATTTTACTGACATATTAGCTAATATTCTATTTACATATAACAAAAACAACGTTGAGATGCACTTAATAGCTTCCGGTTACCTTCCGTCTGGGTGCATTCACAGAGATGCAGTTTCAAGTCCTTGTAGGGTGCGAATTTTGGGAAAGTATTTCTTTAAAAATTAGTCGTGCAAGACAATTTTGTTTACACTTTAAATAAATCAAAAATTTATTAGCTTGTGCTTGTGACACAGTGCGAAATTGTGTCCCATTGTTCGTATGTACACTTACTTATGTGTGTGTTTGTTGTCAATAAAATGTTTTTCTTTCTTTCTTTCATATGGAAAGATAAATAAAGTGCCAATTTGAATAGGTAAAACGAACCCGTAAACAATACAAGTGTTTCCTATTTCATACCTATTTTTACCGGACAAATTTCAAATTGTTCGTTTTAACCTTTTTTGTATTTCGTAATTTGTTTTTTATTGATCAAGGCATTTCTAATTTCTTCTATGGTTTTCGCGATTTTGCATAATAAAACACTCGGCAAGCACAAAGCTCGGTTCAAATAATGAATAAAAACGCTATAAAACCGGATAAATAAAGTGTTTTATCAAGGCATTTCTGTTAGAAATAATTTAAAAGAAAAAGAAACATCTTTTCGTATTTTTCTTTTCGTTTCTTTTGTATTAATGTTAGCTGAGAAAATAAATTAAAAGTGGTATTTGATTGTCCGCAGGTAGTTCGAGCGGGTCGCCCGGCGCCCGCGCCGGCCGGCGCTCCTCTCTCGCCCTCACGCCGGAGGACGAGCCTCTAGTCGAAATCGCCGTAAGTTTCATTCCACTATGTTTACATACAGAGTATTCCGAGGATGGCCACTTATGCCGAAAGAGGGTTGTTCTAGACGTCTATACAAACAACTTTTATTCTACGACTTTTGGACTTCAAACTTTTTTTCCAAAATTTAGAAGTTATGTTTCATTGAGAAATATCAGCTTTTTAAAAAAAAATAAAGTCATTCAAAGTTTTGATTGAAGAAGACTAAACTAAATAAAAGAACAACTTAAGATCAATCCGTCTACAAGAACTGTCTTGTAGACGGATGTTGTAGGATATACTGATATCAGATGAAAAAATGATTGTTGGCTGATAAAGTGGAGCCGACTTTTCTCTGACTCAAGCGTAATAACGAGGAACTAAATAACTAACTAATACTGACTTCTGTCAGTGATTAGTTAAAGCAGTAAGTAGCAACTACAACAGTAATTATACTTAGGTACTAACAGTTGTTACTACTTACTGCGATATTGTCCTGTAACCTGTAAGTCGGTGGCACTCTAGCTCAAAGGTTCACAAAAGCTTCGTCTAAAGCAGTGATGGCCAAACTACGGCCCGCGGGCCATCTCCTGCCCGCGAATTGCTTGAATCCGGCCCGCGACTATCAAATAAAAAATCAAATGCTGACTTTCTTGAGTAAAAATCTCGCTGTTGATCCGCGGCCCGTAATAAACAATCACATAAACAGAAGTGGGAATATAGGTAGATATATAGGGAGATAAATAGTAGCCTGCGTGAAATAGTAACAAAATCACATACAGAAAGACACTAGAAAACTTTCGCGTTTATAATATTTGTAAAAATAAGATAGAATAGGATATAAAACAGGATAATAGGATAATTGATTGTATTAGGCGTTACTTTTCGGAACTCCATATCTACTATGAACTAAATATAACTAAAACCTAAATATTAATCTATCTATATATATAAAAGAAAGTCGTGTTAGTTACACCATTTATAACTCAAGAACGGCTAAATCGATTTGTCTGAAAATTGGTGGGTAGGTAGCTTAGAACCAGGAGAAGGACATAGGATACTTTTAATCCCGCGGGAACTGAAACGGGAACGGTACTTACGCGGGTGAAACCGCGGGGCGCAGCTAGTTTTTAATATAGTATGATAATAAGGATTCAAATACTTGGCCCGCCATAGATTTTTAGCGAAAATATGAGCACGCGAAGGAAAAAGTTTGCCCATCCCTGGTCTAGAGTTTCGTTGGCGTTCTGGCAATAATATAAATAATATACCTATTAGGGATTTTTTATGCCTTTTTGATGTATAGAAACCTTTGTCAAAATTTAAACCCCTAGACAGTGTCAACTTTATTCAGAACCATTGTTAAGTTGCTTCTTCTCTTATTACTTTCGAGTAGGTATACTCAAATGAAATTCGCAGGAAGCTTACCTACCTAAAATATATTTATTACAATTTCAATTTGCAAACTTATATTGGGAACTGACACTGAAACTAGTGAATTCTTATATAAATTAGCCGTTTATAATCAATATTTACTCTAAGAATATTACTAATTTTATACAATCAAAGCCGACATTGATTAGCAAAGTATAAGTAAACGCAAAATCATGTACTAATAATCAAAGTAAGACCACTGAATATTCAAGAGATGACTATTGACCAACGTAGTTCTTTGATCAACGAGCCTGGTATGATTGACTTCATTTAGATTGATGGGCAATTAACTACTCTAATGATCTTTGCAAATGGGGACGCGACATCCGGTGGTAGAGGACTAGTTTTGCAGAAAAGTAGTTAGTTACTAAAAAAGTGGCCAAGCACGAGTGGGACTTATGCATGAGGCGTTCCGTACTATTATCACAAAAAAACACTTTGTTTTTAGGAGCCCTTATATTTACTTGAAACTAAAAACTAAATATCAATAATAATTAAGTAATATTTAGTTTTTAATTTTTAGTATTTGTTGGTATAGCGGCAAAAGAAATACATCATCGGTGAAAATGTTATTTATCTAGCCATCACAGTTTATAAGATACAGCTTAGTATTTTTTTAAATCCTTGATTAATACTCGTAGTTATAGAATACATAGATAGAAATTCTCAATTGACACAACAAACATCTACAATTAAAATACCTATATCAATACAAGACAAATACCTATACAACAAGTTTAAAAGTAAAACGCATACGCGAGTTTTAATAGAAAGTGACCAGAAAGAAAATGTAAAGGACTAAAAATTTAATAAATTACTTATTTGATAACTACGAATAAATTTATCGCAATTGTACCTACTAAGATATACGACATAAAGTTTATCAATTCTGAATTATTGTCGTTCAATCATCATTATTTATGGACTAAAAAGTAACCGTTCCAAAATGGATTAAAAGGCTGTCAACGACTAAGTATAATTAATTCTTTACTTTGCGTTGGTAACGATAAGACCTTTTTTTAATTATATCTATTTCCTGGTAAGAAATTGGTGAGAGCCGTCTTTCATGAATTCAATTTAGCCTCTGTTTTTTATGCATTTTGAGACTTCGAGATTTTAGATTGTTCTTCTAAATAGAACGCGGTTAAAACCAGAAAATTAGTTTTATTTCAAGATTTCGTTTTGTTTTCTTTATAATTATGTATCGTTTTTCATT
Source organism: Idaea dimidiata (assembly GCA_949358125.1). Classification (NCBI taxonomy): domain Eukaryota; kingdom Metazoa; phylum Arthropoda; class Insecta; order Lepidoptera; family Geometridae; genus Idaea; species Idaea dimidiata. Next base: position 10,110,661 of record OX442341.1, read on the forward strand.
TATTTTATATACGTATATATGTAGGCTGATATAAAGATAAACAGTTAGTCACTGGTGGTTCTGTAGACACAAACAATGCGATAAAAATATTTGTTCGCATGTTTATCATACTACTTACTAGAAAATCACGGCAGCGGGTAACTCTATTTCTTGTTTAATTATTCGTAATCAGTGCAAATGTATAGATAACATTTCAATCTTATCAAAGAAATACATTACAGACTTTGACGACTCAGTTTTACTTCTATTTGTGATCGATACGTTTGGGTTTGAAGGAAAATTTTAAGCTGACGAAAGAAATTTTAGACTACTGTGTATTTCTTTTTATTAATATATAAAAACATCAATTGTAACAGTGTGAGTGAAACGTTTTATACAGACAAAGAAAATTGTGCTTAAAATGTAATCTCTGGTTGGTATATATTTATCAATAAAACATTAAAGTGGGTGTAACGTTATAATTACTGTTATTCAGGGTAATCAGTTCAAGTTCAGTTTCTTTATAAATGTAATAAAAAGCTTACTGACACACAAAACCAAATATAAACACAGTGATTGTACGAAGTACAACAATCATTATTTTTCCCAATCTCATCAACAAGTGAAATATTGGCTTAGAACAAGAAGTTAACAAGTTACTAAACTACGAAATAGTTAAAAGAAAACACATACAGATTCGAGACCAAAAATACCTAGCAAACAAAGTGAAACCAATATCAAAATGGATAATGGATTGAACCGACCCGTGCACAATGCGGAACCAAACAGCAACAATAAGAACAAAGGATGCTGGGCCCGATTTAAAAGCCTATTCGAAGACAGAGGATTCGATTTAGAATACGAATACACATCTCATCGAGTCCAACCCGTTTCCATCCTAGGAGAAAACATCGAAGAATACCGAAAGATCGAGGAACGTAAAAAGTATATACAGAAACTTCAACATAATAATAATGTATCTCAAACCAACGAATCAAACGGAGTTGTTAATTTCTACGAACAGTTCGCGATCTTAGGTGACGATGTTAAAGATAGTACTGGTGTTTGGAGGAGGGCTTCGAATGTGAGGAACAGAGTTTCGATGAGGCCGAGTATGATGTTTATTGCAGAAGAAACGAGTAGTATAGGGGAAGATGTGGAAGAAATTGAAACGGTAAGTTTAAAAGTTGACATTCACGTATAAGAAAAACAGGAATTCTCATTAAAAAAATAATGTTGTTGTTTATTCTTACAACAATTTGAAGGTGCCGTCGAGCTGGCAAACGTATCGTACCATATTAGGGGCACTAGGCACTGCTAGGTATACCTGCAGCGTAATTTAAAAACTTCACAGATAAGATAAGACAAAACTCGATTGATAAAGTACGTCAAAAATTGATTAGTTTTGATCCCACTAAGTAAAGACATTTGTTTATAAAAATCACGGGTAAATTTGAGCATAATAATTTCTGTCAGAGAAATTACTCAATATAAATTTGGATATTTTATCAATCTTACTAATATTATAAACGCGACAGTTTGTATGTATATATGCGACTTTGTTACTCTTTCACGTAAAAACTATTGAACCGATGACGATTAATCTTGGAATATAGGTAGCTGGGGACCTAAAATAATACATAGGCTTTTTATCCCGATATTCCCGCGGGATCGGGACCTACGCAGGTAAAACCGTCCAGCGCAGCTATTCACAGATAAGACAAAAGTCGATGATAAAGTCCGTCAACAATTGATTGGTTATGATCCCACTAAGTCAAGACACTTGTTTATAAAAATCACGGGTAAATTTGAGCGAGAATCTTACTAATATTATAAACGCGAAAGTTTGTATATGTATGTATGTGAGGATAAAAAAAAAAAAAAAACCAACACAACTCAAAAATACCAACACTAATTTTAAATTAAGAATCTGTTCAAATATTTATGTACATACCCCTGAAATTTCAAATGGCATTTCTGTATTCGACTGTAAGTCTGTATAAAAATCTTACTATTATTATAAACGCGAAAGTTTGTATGTATGTGTGACATTGTTACTCTTTCACCCAAAAACTACTGAACTGATTGCGATGAAACTTGGAATATAGGTAGCTGGGGACCTGGATAACACATAGGCTACTTTTTATCCCGATATTCCCGCGGGAACGGGACTTAGCGGGTGAAACCGCGGGGCGCAGCTAGTTCATAACAATTTCTGTCAGAGAAATCACTCAATATAAATTTGGATATTAAATAAATAAATTATAAATAATTAATATGTAAATACAGTAGCAATATGTATAATTAGAAAGAATTACTTCAACCAGTTCAATTTAAATTAATTCCGAACTGTTGATACCACGAAACTGATACAACGACCTATTGTAGGTGGAGAAATGGGTGCAGTTCAGACCGGTTTACCATACAAGATCACGTATGGCTACCTAAGGTTACTACACACCGAAAGGCCTGTGATTTATTTTATAATCTGAGAGCTAATTAATTAATGAAAGAAGTTTCTAGTATATTTAAGAGCCTGCGACACAAAATGGAGTAATTGGAATTGGGATTTGGATTTGGAATTTAAAAGAAAAACTTATCCACTTGACGGGAATTAGCATCAATTGTGTAATCTTACTTGTTACTTTTTATCTTACTTCTTACTAATATGTTAAACGCGGAAGTTTGTATGTATGTACTATAGCTGCGCCCCGCGGTTTCTATCGCGTAAGTTCCGTTCCCGCGGAAATATGGAGATAAAAAGCAACCTATGTATTATTCTCGGTATCCAGCTACATATATTCCAAAGTTGCATCGCAATCGGTTCTGTGGTTTTAGCGTGAAAGAGTAACAATGTCACACATACATACAAACTTTCGCGTTTATAATATTAGTAAGATTTCTATACAGACTTACAGTCGAATACAGAAATGCCATTTGAAATTTGAGGGGTATGTACTTAAATATTTGAACAGATTCTTAATTTAAAATTAGTGTTGATATTTTTGAGTTTGATAGCTGCCTAATTGTTTAAGTAGAACTCAAAGTTTGAGTAGCGTTTTTGCATTAGGCCGTATTTATGAAAAAAACTATGTACCTAAGTAGGTAGTTGGTACGAGTATTTTAAGGAAACATAGCAAACTGACGGAAAATAGCATTAATGTATAGGTACTCCGTAAATTTAAAATTTAAGCATATTTTTAGATTTCAATTACCGATACACCTACGTTCAATGTAATTGATCAATCATCGAAATGAAACTCATTTTCCTGCTTTAATCGCGTTGCTTTAATTAATTTTAGCATTGTTTGCAATGCTGTTTCTACGTTTCGGAACCTTTACAGAGTCCTTCCTTAGGGTAGAAACAGAAGAAAACCTACGATCAATGATCGTTATAATAATGAACTATACATTTTGTAACGGGTATGCCCTTTTAATCCGAAAGGGGGTTGTTCTAGACGTCTAGGCGAACACCTTTTGTTCTACGAATTTTGAAAATTCGAACTTTTTTTGGAAAATTTTGAGATTATGTTTCACTGAAAAAAACAGCTGCTTTTGAAAATAAAGGTAATTGAAGTTTTGATTGTGAAACATCAAACTAAATGAAAGGACAACTTAAGGTGAATGACCCCAAACTCTCAGAAACAGCTGATTTTCAAATAAACTTAACACTAAAAAAATTCGAAAAGTACTTCGTTTTTCCAAAAGTCGTAAAACAAAAGTTGTTTGCCTAGACGTCTAAAACAACCCCCTTTCGGCTAAAAAGGGCATACCTGTTACACCTTATATACGTATGCTTCTAAACATTGATAGGTAGGTAGATTCCTAAGCACCTTTCAAGGATAAACTCCACTTCCGACTGTGACGCCGTCATAATAGCAATTGAGAATATTGATAATAAAACAATTATTACTATAATTTATCACAATTAAAATTAATTTTCGGTCTTTATCTAAAACGATTAAATTATCGGCGAAACGCGACATCACGTCTCGTCTAAACTTTGGCGTCTGTAATAATTTTACAAAGTAGCAGTTAAGAAGAGAGAAACAAACCTAGGTCACAGAATGAATAATAGTACCACATGACTATTGACTACGCCTAAGTGAAATGAATTCCAAAGCAGAATCTTAAAGATAAAGTTTTAACTGTGTGTTTCCGCAATTAGCCCTACTATTGGACCTTTGTGCGTAATTTTAAGCCGTGCCATCCTCACGATGTTTCCTTCACAGTACGAGCGATGTTAATAGCGTACATAACTTTTTCTTAAAGAAAACGACATTAGTGCGCGACCGGGATTCGAAAATACGACCTTCGGAATGAAAGTCGGGGTATCTACCACTAGACCAACACCGCACTTTCCAAAGCAGAATCTTATCGTTGAGTGTAGTAAATATATGAATTTATTACGAGCTTCCTACTAAATGGTTAAGCTAAGCTATCTATCTATATAAAATATGTATACTAACGGTGAATAATTGCAGGGTACTTTTTATACAAATTTTTCGTTCTAATATCATAATATTATACCATGACTACAATCAATATTATTTACTTTGTCTTTTGTTTGAATTGTTTTCTGTAAGTGGCAATTTCAATTTACGCTAAAAAGCATCAGATTTTGAGAGTGAAATAAGTGACCTTTGTTTTGTATTGATAAGGGGCGCCTGATGCACAATACTTAGCACTAAAGTGGTACAATGGGCGGCCTTTTCGCCTATGGGATCACCCACACTCTTAGGCATCCAGTTAGGGTAAGCCGACAGACTCATCAGTCCTAAATGAGACCTAGTCAGTACAAAGTAACATATCATTTATTTATTTATTGCTTGCATAAGTAATTGTTACAGGTGACATAAATCTTTACAGGACATTCATGATACCCATTGGGTGCAGCATACAATACGTAGTATCCATTTCAGTACTACCTACTGTCACCGCAGTCCCAAACCACACAATCCATCTCATTATCAACACCCAAATGCAGCTATTTGATTGACGTTAAAGCTGTATAGCTTACTACATTCATTTGTTGACAATTTCACGAGACTGACACTCAAACCCTCAACGATAGTTACGTTCTATACAACAGGCTTCAACAGGCGTGAATAGAATTTGAATGACCGTGAATGGCGGCGACTATAAAAGCCGTTTCGAGGACAATACGCAGGTGGTTCGGACGATAGCTAAGCGCTATGAATTTTGGTCCTATTATTAGACTACCTACGTCCATCAGACATTCTATTTCTATAGTCTAAATTATGTTGAATACGCTCCCACATTGTTTATGAAATGGTTTAGTCTATTTTGTTGTTAGAGCTACGTACTTATTAAAATCGTAGTATTAAAATTCATAGACAATATCAACTCCTACATAAAACAACTGACTATAAATTGTTTACACAGTGCGGGCTAGTACACGAGTCAGCCTACCTGTAGGTAGGTACTTACGTAACGTACTAGTAACTTGTACCTAAGAGACAGCTAAAGGCAGGTCCAGATATGTATCATTTGCTCGATTCGATTACAGTTCCGTATCGCCGACGCGTATCATGATCGCCTATGTGGACGGGAGACTGTGTCATGATCGAATATCATCACCCGTCCACATAGGCGATCATCATGCCGTCGACTATACAAATTCGGTGATCGGATCGGCTGCCTGTTTATCTATCTAGCAGACGACAAGCAACACAACAACAAAAAATAAAAGTAAAATAATTAAATAAATTCTGTGACCAACACACAGCGCCATCTAGCCCCATGGTAAGCTGCTAAACTTGTGACGCGATAAACGAAAAACGCAAAATGACGCAATATCTATCAACAATCTAACAAATATTTGTTTGAAGCATAAATACTTGCACCCAGCGGGAATCGAACCCGCACCCTTCTGCATTGCAGTCAGACCTTCAACTGCATATCTGCTGTTAAAGGAATTCAATTTTCAGTTTTGACAGCAGATATTGCGTCATTTTCGCTTCAGTTTGTTGTGTTCCTTGTTGTGTACAAGATAGAGAATCAAATGATACATATCTGGACCCGGCTTTAGGCGTACGAGTAGATGTCTATCTTATAGCTAGGTAGCAGCTCGCACTGTGTAAACATGCTATTACTTTTTACCCGACTGCATGTAAAGGGTTATGTATTTCGCGCCTATTTTGGTATGTTTCTTATTATCCTTATCATAATAATGTATAACTTAAACAAAATTTAAATTAAAAATAATAAAGCTATAATGTGGGATTACGTTCATATTATTTAAAGTACGCAAGGATAAATCAACTAGAAAATATTCTTCGAACGCTTCTTATTTTTGCTGCAGGTTATTTCTTTCATTCATAACATAACGGTCACGTCCTAACTTTATTATCGGCGCCCTAAGTGAAACTGTAGGCAGAGAATCTAAACCAAAATCCATTATAGCACTTTCTTACTAATACCAAGAGTGAACATTATAGAGATCATTCGTTCAATAGAGTCGTTCATTCGGAATGTGACTCAATCTGGGTGATTGGACGTGAAAGGCTCTTCTACCTACAACGCTCGGCCCTATATTGACATTCCTATACTCTCGTAATGGAAACATAACGCTAGATTTCTGTTCATATAGCTAATTGATGTATTTTAATTTAAGACTTTGGCGACAATACTATTATGTTTCCAGATATTTAAAAAAAAATGCAACAATTGCCATTTTAACTTTGGGTTATTTTCCCGACCCGAAAGAAGTAAAATACATAATATTATTATGGTATAAATACATTATACCTTTTTTCAGGTCGGGTAAAACAATGGGGTTGTTTTACCCGACCTGAAAAAAGGTATGTTCACACACCCCATTGACGAGGTAGGTTATGGAACTTATGGATGATATTTGGTGAAAAAAGTAAGAGTTCTAAATTTAATGGATGTAATATAAATTTTAAAGATCAGAATCCATCCAAACCCAATACTTCAAGTATACCTTCTTAACCTATACCTTCCTAAGAAATACCTTCTTAAAACCTTAGCTTCCTGCCTTAGGTTTACCAACTGAACCCCCACGGTGTCGCCCCTCTCGCTCCGCAAGTGTCGAGGCCAGCGGGAATTCCTTGCGAACTACATCTGCCAACTGCGACAGCGGCGGTCTTTTCAGGCTCCATCTCTGTTTCAAAGGACAATCCCTCTCCGAGAGGCGCGGACACGCCACCGACTCGGGGCCCCCAAGCCGGTGGTTCACCCCGAGTTCACCACCAAAGGGCCGAGGTGACTTTTGATAGTAGTTGTTTTTCAAGCGGTCTCTCCTTACGGAAAGGACCCCCGAAGAAAACCAGGCAAGCCCGGCTTTCCACCTCGTGCGCCTTTTAGCTTCACTGCTCGCCTTGCAGAGCTACTGAGCCCCCCCACCACGATAAGGGGGTTGGGAGGGGCACATTGGGAGGGGGAGTAGGCTCCCGCGGTGTCTTACTGCCTTTGCTATGCTGAAGGACAAATTAATGGTCTATTTTATTTTTTTAATTTGCTTTTATTTTTACCAAATAAATAAAATTACCCATATGTTTTTACTTTTATTAACCAAAAATGATTTAATCAGTTGATACTGCCGTCTAACTATCTACATCAGAGAGTCTGTTTTCGACGGTTTCCTAAACTCGTTGATGAAGGCGGCATGGATTTTCGGGTTGTAATAATTCAATTTGTCAATAAACGTCAATCCGAAAAGCTACCCTTGATCAGTGACGGGTTTTGAATGTAGCCGGTTTCAGCGGTAGATTTACGTAGACATTTCGATGAATTTATTTACGCGTGCAGGATTTGTTGCCGCGATAGTTAACTAGAATGTCGAAAGAGAATTTAATACGTCAAGGGGAAACGAGTATTGACTTTAAAGTAAAGAAAAACATGGCTAAAACACTTGGACAAGGTCACCTATGAGACAAAAATACTTGTATATTAAAATTGCTTCATCTGTTTGGGAACTACGATGGAACAGAAAGATATAATATATATAGGAATAACTTTTTGTTCACACTATGTATTAGTGCAAATTCTACTTATTTCGAGCATATAAATAATGTAGTATAAAATTACATTACTTAAGTCTATGTAAGAAATCTAATATTTATACCACCACAACATTAATTTGGTACACATATATTTTTCACTAGCTGCGCCCACGGTTTCACCCGCGTAAGTCCCGTTCCCGGGAAAATATAGGGATAAAAAGTAACTTATGTGTTAATCCAGGTCCCCAGCTACCTATATGCTAAATTTCATCGCAATCGGTTCAGCGGTTTTTACGTGATTGAGTAACAAACACACATACATACATACACAAATACTCACAAACTTTCAGCTTTATAATAATAGTAGGTCAAAATACCAATAGACATAGACACTTCAATTTTATTACATTCCCTTTTCTGACGGGGTAAAAACAAGATTTCTTTTTTTTTGGTTTGGGTATTTCTACTTACTAGCTGCGCCCCGCGGTTCAACTCGCATAGGTCCTGATCCTGCGGGATGATCCTGAGCCTATGGGTTAAACCAGGTCTCCAGCTTTTTCAGTTTCAGTATAATTTGACTGAAGAAGTAACATAACACTACACAGTACACAAGCTTTTACCTCGAAAATATCAATAAGGTCTAAAAAATTTTATTTACACAATACAGAAAACTTTTTCAAAGCTCAATCTGCAATGCGTAAACTAAAACAAAAAGTTTTATGGTTTCTTTACCAAAGTACGCTGAAGGACGTAGGTAGACGCCTTAGAAATATTAACTTTGAAACGTATATTTTTAAATTAATTTATATTTGCTAGTGAAAATATCAAGTTATGCCCTTTGAAGTAGGGTTTTAAAAAGATCGTTCACCTTAATAATGTTTCGCTAAGTATAACGAACACATCTACATAACATTTAACTTTATATCTATACTTATAATAATGAAAGAGAGGACAAAAAGTCGGTACATAAATTTTAAAAAAAAGTTGTCCAGGGGACTTAGGAAAAGTAGTAGAACAAAATTAAATAATTTTTAAAATTAATGTTTTTCTGTCTGTTTTTCTGTTCCTTATACAATTAAAAACTACTAATCCGATTGAAATCTGGTTTTCAATATTGGATAGTTATATTTTCGAGGAACCTCGTGGTATAATTTACATTGAAATTTAATTAGAAGAACCCGAGTAATGAACTAAAAAGTCGGCTATGCACTATTTCTACGCACACGAAGTCGCGGGTAACAGCTAGTCAAAAATAAAAATTGCAGACATAAAAAATTAAATAGGTACATTACGACAAAATTTTGTCTAAGTTTTTCGCGATTTTGGATAATAAAACACAATATTTACTGAGTTTTACTCACGTTTTATTTAATAACGCTTCCTTTGAGCTTTCGCTAACTTTACAGTTAGCTTTTTCAAAGTTGACTGGGCTCGGTACTTTTGTAATAATGCCGTTAATAAATAAAACGCGAGTGAAACCCGGTAAATATTGTGTTTTACTAAAACTTAACTTCAAGATTTACTGAACTTATAGGCAAGGTAAGGTCTTAATATTTTCGTAAGCTTTTGACCTTTTCTCACGGTCTAAGATGTAGCACGTTCATCTACAATAAGGAAGACGGCATTAATCCGACCCGTGTTTCGTGTTTTTTAGTGGCCTTGTGGAAAATACAGTACAAATCGTACGTTAAGAGAGATTTACATTACGAAACTAGTGGCATACATTATGGAGTCAGTTTCACAATACCAAAGTCGTAACAGTTACTGGAAGCAACTTCATCAAATAAGTATATTATTATAGTACCGCTATGTCTGTGCAACTTTTTTAGGAAAATGAATAAATGCATGCTCTAAAATTAATAGTTTCGTAATGTAAATTCCGCTATATGGAGAATGAATTTGTTGTGTTTGCATACCTGCAGATTTTGCATTTTACCATTATATTATTTGACGGCCTCTGTGGCGCATTTGGCGAATGTCCGACTGCAACGCAGAAGGCTGCGGGTTGGATATTTTATCTGGTTTGGGTGTCTCCCTATGTAGGTATCATATGTATGTATTTACGAAAAAAAAAGGTATTAGGTATACCCATGGTACAAGCCTGGTTTGGGGCTAGATTTCGCTGTGTGTAATGTCGTGCTATTTTTATTTTATTTATATTACGTATCTGATTAATATAGTGCTTTGATTAAATACACTATTCAGAACTGAATTGTCACCATATACAAGTAGACAACTTGAGATAAGATAACCTTTTTCTATTTTCGACTTTAATGTATTATATACGACAATATTCTATAAAATACGACGTAGTAAGAAAAATGATTGAATAGGTTTACCCACTTTACCTACTGACCTATTTAATAATAATCATTATCTATTAAGGTGCCTCATTAAAAAAATTATCATTTTTAATCTAAATACAAATAATTTTCTTTAAGATTTTCGCGATTTTGCATAATGAAACACAATATTTACTGGGTTTGACTCGCTTTTTATTTAATAACGGCATTATTACAAAAGTACCGAGCTTTCGCTAACTTAACAGTTACTTTTTTCAGAGCACATCTCAGTCAACCTTGAAAAAGCTAACAGTAAAGTTAGTGAAAGCTTGGTACTCTTGTAATAATGCCGTTAATAAATAATACGCGAGTAAAACCCGGTAAATATTGTGTTTTATTAAATAAAAAACTTACTGCCGTACTCAGTGATTTACCCCCTTACTTATAAACGATGATTAACAGTTGACCAAGTTATGCGGCGTTTGTCTCTGTCTGTCAACTTTGAAACTTCATGTCACAGTAAAAGACAAACGATACAGTTATGCAGCTGTTTACCTGCTTTTATAAGAAAGGGGTTAATGGTATAATAATAAACAATATATCAAATTAGAAAAAAAGTTATGTAAATTTTAAATCATAAAAAACGAAAAATGCGTTTTCCCTAAAACATAATATTTTTTGTATTATTGCATTGTTTTCGCCGATGAGCGACATATTAATTATATCTAGATTTAATTATAGGTAATTTTAATATTTTTTTTTTCAACAATATTAAGCATTGTTGTAGCAAAAGGAAACTTCTTCTCCCTGCACTTATCCCAATTTATCGGCAACAATCATACGCTTTCCTGATAATCCATACACACGAACAGCTATACATATATTAGTTAACGAAAACAGAATTAATATTTATCACAATGCCAATAAAAACTTAAACTTGTATGGGCTCAACATTAAGTTTCTTCCAAGTTACTTGTTTATTTACCTTATTTCTGGATAGTTAGGTACTTTTCTTAAAAAGAATTGGGGTACAAAATCAATAAGCAACATACATACATATATACTTACATTAATCATTAGGTACGTGTAGAGTGTCCCCAATTTCCTTTCCCTTCGTCATTTGATCTGAAACTCCCGCTCGGGTGACCAACATTTTTTCTTTCTTCGAATCTCTCAGGTTTAGGTAGGTACTTACGAGAAGTATGTTTTACTACAGTATTTATACTGAGTGACTTCACCTTTAATGGACATAACATGGGTCATTTACTTTGAAAGTCTCGGTTTTACATCAAAACTACAACCTTTAGGTACTTACCTATATTTAGCCCAGTAAAATTGTATGGGATCGTATGCGTTAAATCCGCCAGCTGTGATTTATGATTTTAGCCTAATGAATAATCCTAGTTTGTGACCTCGAGCGCCGAACACAACTATGTCAAAAATCGAAAATACCGCTAAAATATCATCATCATCATCATCAGCCTGTTGCAGTCCACTGCTGGACATAGGCCTCTCCAATTGCACGCCTCCTAGATCTATTTTCGACTTCTCGCATTCAGTTTGTGCCAGCCGTCTTGCGCAAATCGTCGCTCCAACGTGCCTGAGGACGTCCTACACTACGTTTGCCGAGACGCGGTCTCCACTCTAGAACTCGTTTACCCCAACGGTTGTCGGTTCTACGGCTAATATGGCCAGCCCACTGCCACTTCAGCTTGCTAATCCGGTGAGCTATGTCGAAGACTTTGGTTTTCTGACGGATCACCTAATTTCTGATGCGATCCCTCAGAGAAACGCCGAGCATAGCTCGTTCCATAGCCCGCTGTGCGACTTTGAATTTGTGGACCAACCGTGCCGTTAGTGTCCACGTTTCGGCTCCGTATGTCATGACGGGTAGGACGCACTGATTAAAGACCTTCGTCTTTAGGCACTGTGGGATTGACGATGTAAAAACTCGACGTAACTTCCCAAATGCTGCCCATCCCAACTGAATTCTCCTGTTCACCTCGCCCTCAAAGATTTTTCATTTTTGGCGATTATAACCCTATAGGACCAATTTTTGATAGGTAGGAAAAGGTACTTTTCAGGGCGATTAAAAAGAAGACTAAATTTTCCACAATATGAGACCCAGAGTTGTCTCTGTAGACCCAATAGTTTTTGAGAAATAGTCGTAATTTAGAGGGGTAAGCAGATATAAAGACAAACAGATAGTTAAAGGGACGCGGACAGCGACTACATTTAATTCTTTTTTCTTTTTGGAATAGCAATGTAGCTCACTTTCTTGGGTTTTTTGATCTAACGACTGCTTCAGAGATAACATCCAAGACCAACTAATGTCTAGTGAAAACAACCGTGTTCCTATTTTAAACTTACTTAACAAGATACGCGAAATTTTGAATTTAAGTTAAGCTGTTGATTCGGGGCCGTTTATAAAGAAAAACTTTTGGGGTCGTTATCGACCCCCTGGGCATATATGGGTTAAAAAACGAGGTATTTACCATGTTTAGTTTAATTTCGGTTTTAAAACGAAGCTCGATATTTTGCCAGTAATTTCGTCAACAAGCCAGTTGAAATTACTGGCGAAATATCGAGCTCCTTAACAACAAAACAAAATTAAACATGGTAAATACCCCGTTTTAAAAAAATATTTGTAACAACCATGTTAGTTTAAAATCGTATAGTCTAATATAACCTAAACTGCGATACCTACAACTAACTTCGCTTGCCTATATGTGTTAATCTTTACCTTCTGTGTCAACTCCGTTCTCCCTCTACCTATCAATAAACCGTAATTCAAAGGTTTATCGCCTTGACTGTGTTTATGTGTTAAGACTTGCGTTAAAGACATTAATCTCATCTGAAAGCGGCGCCAACCCCACGTGAATTACCTAAACAAACTCGCAATTATTCTGTTTTTGTTCTGGATGTAAATTGGAATTTATTAGCGGGCAGATTGGTTCGGTGTCCGACGTCTGCGATTAGTGATTTATAGGACGCTAAATTAGAGAGCTCAAGGCCGGCACATTTAGGCAGTTGTCCCACCATCGGCGGCAAAACGACTATAACTATCGGTGATTTTCTAGCTCCGTTCAGTGCAAACATAAGAGATGCACATATACATAGTTGCTCTCTGACTTTTTACGCTGCCGGCGACACCTCGCTTAACTAGTTTTGTCTCACTTTCAGAGCTTTTAAAAATAAACTTGCTCAGCTATACTTGTTTAGCGATAATAATAATAATAATAAATAAAATGTATTTATTGAGTTCTCCACAATGACAATAACGAAAGATACGAGTAAGTACTTAAAATAGAATTAGTGTCTATTGTTGTTTAGGCTATAGGTTATTGTGGTGTTTCTATTTCTAGCGATATTTCCAAACTTGAAATTATACCTACAAATCATTGCGACGACAAATCATTGCGACGTTTGGATTCCAACAAATCATTGCGAGTAATCGCTCGTCGCTCTTACACACTCGCTAATACCCCGGCGACTAAACTATCGAAACTACACACTCGCTTCCCGCTTATCGCCAACTCGTTTATGGTTTCTAGTTTTCGTTTCTCGTTCATCGCCGTTGGTAAGACCACTGCCTATATAACAATATTGCTGTTGCCACTAATAAAGCTGCTGTCGCCATGGAGCTTTTAGCATGACTGCTTGCGCAAAGCTCGCTTGATCGCTTTTCACCGATACCCAGTACTCAGTACTTAGTAGGTGGTCAATTATGAACTTACACGGGCTGACGCTTCCCCACACAAACGTATAATTCCCCTGTTTCCTTCCTGAATGTTGCCTCCTGAGATTACAAAGCATACTATATAGTTTTATTCTAGTTTTTCTGTATACACATGGATTAAATAAATAAATATTCCCAAACTTAGTACTAGGTTTGGACGATGGGTATACTAAATAACTATACTTTTTATTTTGTAAATAATGAACTATAGAAAGCACCCAGACCAGATACAATTATTTATTTTTAAGCATCAATACTTGCAGCCGGCGGAAATTAAACCCGCAACCTTCTGCATTGCAGTCAGACCTTCACCCGACGCGTCACAGAGGTCGTCTATTGTTGTACGATTTTTTCTAAATTTTGTAAAAAAAAACATTCTAATTTATTAATTGACCGTTTTCTATCACCTCTGTTCCATACAAATGTACCTACATGCCTATTCATGTACTTCGCTCTAGTGCTATAAAAATACTAGCTGTCATGAAGTTTTAGCAAAACATATTCGTACTTATTTATTTTATTATTATGTATAATATGTATGTATAAATTTACAAAAGAAAAATAAATATAAATAGTATATCCGTTGTCTAGTCACCGTAACACAAGCTTAGCAGCTTACCACGGGGCTAGATGGCGCTGTGTGTTCGTCACAGGATTTATTTATTTTACACAAGATCAAACAAATCTAAAACTAACGAGCACTCACTTGAGTATGAGTATGACTCTTACTATATATATCTATCAAGTAATAAAACTTGAGAACATCGCATAATTATTCTTTCATAATTATGTACTCTTATAGTTGCACCTAACTAGAATTATTTAGTTCTAGGTACTTAGAATAAGCATATTCACTTTTGAAATCAGAAACTACAGTATTGTAGCCAGTAATCAGTTCTATTTCTGAGTTATGGCCGTTTTGCTTGCAATAAAGAACAATTAAAAGACCAGTCCACGTGTTTAATGGAGTAGGTACTATCAAATCGTTTGAAACAGTTTGGATACGTAAGGAAAGTGTGCCTATTCCAGCGGGACCTTCTATCCTAAAACGATATGATTATGTCTAGGATTGAGTCCTAAATTTATTGTATCAAATGCAGCCAAAATTAGAATTTGTTCGGACTACAATGGCGGCGATTTATTGCAACCCATCCAATGAGAGCATTTGTTGGGAACGCACTAATTCCATGTTTGGTACTGTGTTTTTTATTTTGACTACACTCGTTAACTTTTGTGGAACTAAATTGTTTCACTCTTCTAATACTATTCAAATAAGTGCTCCATCAATCAGTAGCTAGTTCTTTAGAAGCTTTCCATTAAAAATCATCTCAAACGGTCAAGCCATCTTCGAGTAATCGGTGAACAAACATAAAAAATATATTATATACCCGACGAATTGAGCACCTCATCCTTTTATTGAAGTCGGTTAATACAAAAAGAGCGCGTATGTGACATTTGCCAATAGCGAGTCCGATATCGTTCCGAAATCACTTTTGACATTTGAAAAAAACCGACTTAAAAAAAGAACAAAAAATAATTTCAAAATTTAAAAACCACCAAAAAAAATAATTGATAAAAAAGACCAAAATAACCTCTACATACAGCGCCACCGACTAATTAATCTGTTTTATCATCTGACGTCGGGCAGCCAAACTAAGTACAATATGAAACCATACAGCCAGTAAAACTGCCCGACTTCAGATGATAAAACAGATTAATTAGTCGGTGGCGCTGTATGTAGAGGTTATTTTGGTCTTTTTTATCAATTCTTTTTTTTTGGTGGTTTTTAAATTTTTAAATTATTTTTTTTCTTTTTTTAAGTCGGTTTTTTAATTTTTAAATTATTTTTTTATTTCACCCTTTTTAGTACCTACCTACCCACTTTCGACTGCCAAATAAATTAACAATACCTATTGTTACCGTAATTTTAATTATTGAGGAGTTTGCTGATGAGAAGGTGGTTTTAGGTGGCCCATCAATCTGTACTTAGTTCTTTAGGGGTCTATTCTTTTTGGTAAAAGTCCAAAAACGAGTAATTTATTACATTTTAGGAAGCTATCCTGTCCATCATTCCGAAGATACTCATCAGATCCTGACCAATTTTTTATGGGACCACCACGGGGCTTCCACCTTTCCATTAAAAAAAGAATCATCTCAATCGGTCAAGCCACCTTCGAGTAATCGGTGAACAAGTGAATTGAATACAGGTTTTTGTGGAGCATTCCTGGTCCTTACTTCGAAGATCCTCATCAGATCCTCACCAAATTTTTATGGGACTACCTCGGGGCTTCTACCTTTCCATGAAAAAAAGAACCATCTTAATCGGTCAAGCCACCTTCGAGTAATCGGTGAACAAGTGAATTGAATACAGGTTTTTGAGGAGCATTCCCGGTCCTCACTTCGAAGATCCTCATCAGATCCTCACCAAATTTTTATGGGACCACCTCGGGGCTTCCACCTTTCCATTAAAAAAGAACCATCTTAATCGGTCAAGCCACCTTCGAGTAATCGGTGAACAAGTGAATTGAATACAGGTTTTTGTGGAGCATTCCTGGTCCTTACTTCGAAGATCCTCATCAGATCCTCACCAAATTTTTATGGGACTACCTCGGGGCTTCTACCTTTCCATGAAAAAAAGAACCATCTTAATCGGTCAAGCCACCTTCGAGTAATCGGTGAACAAGTGAATTGAATACAGGTTTTTGAGGAGCATTCCCGGTCCTCACTTCGAAGATCCTCATCAGATCCTCACCAAATTTTTATGGGACCACCTCGGGGCTTCCACCTTTCCATTAAAAAAGAACCATCTTAATCGGTCAAGCCACCTTCGAGTAATCGGTGAACAAACATTAAAAAAAAAAAAAAAAAAAAAAAATATATACGCGACGATTTGAGAACCTCCTCCTTTTTTGAAGTCGGTTAAAAAATAAAAATGCAGGTTAAAGTCCTGTCGGTGCGAAAAATTTTTGGAAAGCATTTCTTTAAGTACAAATAAAATTGAAATGAAAAATTCTCACATTCATGAGAAAACAGTTGTAAGGATCCACAAACGACTTTATGCGTAGATTAAGCCACGGATTAAGGTCGTTTGTGACTACGACTGTTTTTCCTTGTCGTCCTCTTGACAGTGATAATCAACGTCAGCAAAAATTTGAAATGCTATGAGTCCATGGATAGACCTTCATACAGAGCGGTGTTGCTCTAGTGGTGTGATACCCCGACTTTCATTTCGAAGGTCGTGGTTTCAAATCCCGGCCGCGCACCAATGTGTTTTCTTTAACAAAAAATTATGTGCGCTATTAACATCGCTCTTACAATGAAGGAAAACATCGTGAGAAAACCCACGGCTTAAAATCACGCACAAAAACTTTACAGTCCGATTAAGAAGACTCTTAATTCAGCTGTATTATAAGTTAGCAATCACACAATTCCTACTTGTATAGATCCTGATAGCCTTATAAACGTGAAGTAAGGTCGGACTATTTACCCACTGTTTGTTTCTGTCTGTTAACTTTGGAAGTTCCTTTCACAGAAAAAGACAAAGCATGTTCTCACTACTTCGACCTTACTCCACGTTTATTAATAAGGCTGTGAGTGTCCTTAGCGGCTTAACAAAGTCATTTTAAATCTAACGTAAAGTTTTTAAAGTTAAAGTTTTAACTTGTGTGTTTCCGCAATTAACCCTACTATTGGGTCTTTGTGCGTGATTTTAAGCTGTGGGTTTTCTCACAATATTTTCCTTCAACGTAAGAGCGATGTTAATAGCGCACATAAATTTTTCTTAAAGAAAAACATATTGATCTGGATTTGAAACCACGACCTTCGGAGTAAAAGTCGGGGTATCTACCATTAGACCAACACTGCTCTATAGGTATATAGTAATCGATTAGAATAAGGTGATGAGTGTCTATCGACCTACTTAGAATATTTGACAACATTTTCCATTTCGGGCGTGTCAGCGTGTCACTTAAAATTATCCTAGGTGAGTGGATACTTGGCAGTTGGGTGGGTAGTGGGTTCAAAGCGTAGGCGTTACAATTTCAATCCTACTACAATACATAATAATTTCCAGACACCCCGCTCCAAACAACAAAGTGACATCAATTTCAGTAATACGAAATGCATGAGTATATACGTAGGTGTATTATTATTATAAGTAACTAACTGCGTCCCGCGGTTTCACCCGCGTACGTCCTGATTCCTAAGGAAGATCGGGATCAAAAGTAGCCTAAGTTACTTCACGAAAATGTAGATTTCTATTAGTAAAAGAACTTTTGAAATCGATCCAGTAATTTCAGAGCATATTCATTACAAACAAATAAATCTTTCTTCTTTAAAATATTATAGTAAAAAGTAGTATAGTAAAATTAAATATAAGTAATGAAACACAATATTTACCAGGTTTTACTCTCGTTTTATTTATTAATGGCATTGTAACAATATATCGAACTTTCGCTTACTTTATTTACAGTTAGCTTTTTCAAGGTTGATAGTAAAGTTAGCGAAAGTTCGGTACATTGTAACAACGCCATTAATAAATAAAACGCAAGTTAAACTCGGTAGATATTGTGTTTCATTACTTAAAATCGCGAAAATCTAAGACAAAACGTTTCTGAGAACCAGAAATAAAATATTTGTTTGAAATCTACAGATTGGGGTGAAGATAATTTTAATAAATCAACTATATTTTTAATACAACAACAATAATTTTAATAAATCAAATTTATAATGCGTCAGATTCGTCTAATCTAAATTTAGGAGAAAATAATCTGTTGGTATAAAGGAATGAATGATTAGATATTTTTAATTAATTGGAAACGCTTATTTATGGTAGATAAATAAGATTTTGTTTATATTATTGACTTTCCTTGTAGATAAAAGTTAACCACGATTGTTACAAATAAAAGGCAAAATTATAAAGAATATTTTTTTAATTATAGTATATTTAATTTATAAAATGTTTTTACTCAAAAACATATTTAATAAAAAGGAACTTATTCAAATAAGTCTAAGTCTTCGTGACTTGGCAGCGAGCCCAAAATGCTGGCCGCATTGCCACGCTGAATGGCAATGCTTATTTTTTTTGCCAAGTAAATTCTTGGTCTCGCCTTGTCTCTACCAGGCGTTCGGACAAATACTTATATGTTGCCTATGCCTATTGCCTATTTATAAAGAAATTAAAAATTAAAATTAAAATATGTGTACTAACGCGATCTAGGCCCAAAGTTGTAATAAGGCGTGGGAATAGCTGTAATCTGTAAACTTTGACAGGGGTAAGTTAGGCTCCAAAAGCTTGAGAAATTCTTAACCGTTGAAGTTATATTACTAGCACTAGTTCTAGTCTATATTATACTAGCTGCGCCTGCGGTTTCACCCGCGTAAGCCCCGTTCCCGCGATATCGGATAAAAAGTACCTTTGTGTTATTCACTTTATCCAGCTACCTTTACTCCAAGTTTCATCGCTATCGGTTCAGTAGTTTTTGCGTTAAAGAGTAACAAAGTCATTTACACACACACACACATACATTACGCGCGCGTTTATAAATTAGTAAGATAAGATAAGATTACTAGTTCTATACTCCGTTTTTTAATTTCAGACTATAAGCTGACGTTTTGGTTCCTTGTATTTGACATTTTTTCTATAGAAAGAAGTGTCAAATGGTTGCATTCAATTAAAAAATGCAGTTTGATAAATAACTACTTTGCCCTGTACAGATTCTACTATCATTACACTGCTTGTCACAAAACTTAAAAATAAAACCCGGGAAAAATAATCATCAGTTCAAAATCGCGTGAGTTTAAAAAGTTTAACATAGAAATATTTAAGAAAATAGAAGAAATAGGAGTTTAGAGTTAGCTAGGTGAGTTAGGTGGTAGGAGTGAGTTGGGTAGAGTTTAGTAAATAGAAGAAATTATAAAAATAGTTTCTACGATATTACCTCTGACACATTTTCTAACCAAATCCTTCGTAATTTAGTTTATCAGGGAATTGTTAAGTGGTTCTGATTCCGGCCTACAATAGCTCCCTAATTGGGAATCAGATACTGTAATAGCCCCTGTTACAGCTTAGGTAGCAGTAGGTAGTAATTTGACCTCAGTAATTACAAATAATAATATTAGTGTACTACGTCCCAAGGATACTATAAAGTTATATAATGTATGTATTTTTTGTTGAGTAATAATATAAACATTATATGATACTAACTGCTCACTGCAGTTTTTACCCCGTATGTCCCGATCCCGTAGAATTGGGGATTGAAAGTAGCCTATGTTAATTTCTTCTATGGTTTTCGCGATTTTGCATAATAAAACACTTTATTTATCGGGTTTTATCGGGTTTTATAATAATAATAATAATAAGCCCGCAGGGCACCTTGAGGCGAGGTGTCGGGGAGTAGCGACCCCGCGGGTTCCCAAGTGCTCCAGGGGGAAGTCACCGTTCCTCACCTCCGGCTTGCCTTAGTTGGCTGGTCGGAGTGAACACTGACGAGGAAGCGGTCCCCCGCCTTTGGCTTGCCTTCACCGGCTGGTCAGAGTGGAGTCGCGAGAGCAGAAATGCTCGGAGGATGGACGCCTCACGTCAGTGATGAGTTGGCCCGCTCCACAGGATCTCGACCTAGGATGGTTTAAAATCCAGTGGGGTCCCTCCATCCTTCAGCCTCTCACGCCCCTGTTGCCCCCTGGCTGTAATTTGCTCGGCTTAATTAGGGTGGCCCAGTTTGTGAGTTGGCGAGTCTCCGTCTGCCATTTTTACGTGTTTGTTGAACATTGTGACGGCAGGCGCCATATTCCCCATAGTTCCCCCCAATACCCGATCCACTACCAACCCAATTCCATAGCCCAAGTAGTTTTCACCCGTAGTTTATTCATAGTTCTATCCGACCCGGGGGTTGTCCTTGGCTGCATTTTATAGTGCAGACAGGGATAATTGCCGGTTTGGTGTCCATCACATATTTTGAAATTAAAATGTTACTAAAACGGGCCTCTACGTGTTGGCTTCGGCCCCACGCACGCCTTCCAAAGGTCCGGGTGCTCCATAGCCCCGAGAATCCAAAATGGTAACAACAAATAATAATAATAATAATAATAATAATAATCTTTATTGTCAGGCAACATACCCATAAATGCTTAAATTTAAATAACTATAATAATACAAAATAAAAAATAAAATATAACTTATTTTCATACATAACATCGCTCTATTATTTTCTATTTTCGCTCTGGTGAGCGAGCATCCAGAACCGGTATATCGGACTCCGCAAATCCTCAGACAGGCACTGCAGTATACCATTATTCGATCTTCGTATTCTATCC
The DNA here is from genome assembly GCA_949358125.1 of Idaea dimidiata. Classification (NCBI taxonomy): domain Eukaryota; kingdom Metazoa; phylum Arthropoda; class Insecta; order Lepidoptera; family Geometridae; genus Idaea; species Idaea dimidiata. The sequence continues at coordinate 10,131,963 of OX442341.1, forward strand.
CAGAAGGAAGCAATGCGGGACCGAATAACTGCAAAGAAATCAGGAACCCGTGCATCAGAAAACATGCCTGACGCGCTGCAGCATCTTGACTTCTTCATAAGGGTGCGAAATGCGTCATTATATTGCACTCTTATGGCATGATGAGCACTTCGGGAATAGTCTGTCTAAAGCTGGCACGTGTATAGACACATGCAATAAGCCTTGAACAGAGTAACCTTTACCTCCTCGGTGCACTTTGCAAACCTTCGCGCGAGCATATTGCACCTGATGGACAGGTTCCTTCTTTCCCGTTCCATGTCCAAGTCGTCCTTCATGGTGTCTGTCATAACATGGCCTAAATATCTGAACTGTTTCACAACCTTCACCGGCGAACCCAACAAGTACACATTAGGTATAGTCTCCGGACCTTTGCCTGCACGAAAAACAAGCATCTCCGTTTTGGTGACGTTGTATTTAAGGCCGTGCCTGGCAGCATACTTCTCACAGATGGCCAGTAGTTTTCTGATACCTCTGATCGAAGGACTGAGAAGCACCATATCGTCAGCGTAACTTAGATTATTGACACATACGTTACCAATATGACATCCGATTTTGGTGCTTCTCAGCTCCTCGATCAAGTCATTAACATAAAAATTAAAAAGGTCCGGAGACGTAAGCCCCCCTTGACGTACCCCGCATTCCAACCTGTATTCGCTGGATGTCGTGTCGCCCCATTTCACTACGTTGGTTTGGTTTCCGTACCAATATTTAAATATCTTCAGGACTTCTGCGGGGACCCGAGTCGAGGAAAGTTTGTTCCAGAGAACTTCATAGTTCACCAGATCAAATGCCCGACTCAGATCCAGGAAGCATGCATATACGGACGTGTCACGTGATCGGTAATAGTTCACTGTGTGCTTCAGACTAAAAATGGCTAGGTCCGTCGATAGTGCTGGACGAAAACCAAACTGCGCGTCATCTATATGTAGATTGTTCACCAATAAAGGCTGCAAAAGCCGCTCAAACAACTTACCAATTACTGTACCTAAGGAAATGGGCCTGTAATTACTTGTACTGGCAACCTTCCCGGTTTTGTTTTTTATGATCGGTACAACAACGGTCTTCATAAGATCCGATGGCAAAAAAGAATATTTTAAACACAAATTGTAAAATTCACTTAATTTTAGATAAATTATATTACCAGCACTGCAGATATGCTCGAGACTCAGGCCGTCGTGACCCGGCGACTTGCCTCTGTTCATACTTTGCACAGCCCTCACTACATCTCCAACACCAAATAAATCATTATTGATACTACAGATGTGCGCGCTAGGCGGATACCTGTGAACATTCACAGGTAGCTCAGATTTTATTTTAAATTTATTTACAAAAAGTTCGGCAATGTCTTTCGGATTGTGTTGACCATCGACCGCCACTGGAAGAGCTTTTTTCTGATTAAAGTTTTTAGTAGAATTCCAAAATTTTACAAAGTTTTTATTTTGCCAATGTGTAGCTAATATATCCATCCTTATCTTTTCTTCATTAGATTGACACCATTTTAACTTATTTTTAAATTCACTGCGCGATTTAGCCATATTCCTATACAACTCACCATCGGACGGCCTACCCGCGAGCACCCAACATTTAAAATGTAGTCTAGCCTTGTCATGACTCACTTTGACGTGGTAGTTCCACCCGGTCATCTGTTTTTGCCTGTGCCCACCCGAACGACGACAGGCACTTATCTTGGCTGCATTTTGCAAAGTCTTAACAATATCGCTATAAATAGTACTTATAAAACATAAATGATTATTAAAATTAGAACATATGTTGCCATTGTCGCAGTCGGTACATTCAATACTCGTTTCAATTCTACTTAAGTTATTATTACATTCTTGAGTATATATATTTATTTGACTAGAGTTTCGAGCGCCCCATAGTATACCTTGAAGAGGTTTTATCTCAGCGCACACATTTACCCTGCTACTTATGTCCTCTGTATCGCAGTTAATTATTAATGGAAAGTGGTCCGACCATAAAACATCATACATAACGTGTATCGAGCGGATCGAGTCAAACGCGGCGCGAGTAGTTACGCAGTGATCTAACCATCGGCAGGAGCCGTGCGCCTCACTAACGTAGGTATATGTTCCACTACTCTCACCAAGCTTCACGCGGTCGGCCCATGTCCAAGTCGCTTCATCACAAAAATTTTGCAATTCGTCACCAAAAATAGAGATAGGGTGTGCATTAAAATCTCCGACAACATATGCGACTTCCAATTCACTTTCTTCGATTATAGTACTTATATTTGCGAGTATATTTGTAAATTCGAGAATATTTTCTACGTCATCTTGTGGCATATAAACTGAAAATACTAAAAAAGATTTCATACCAATGGTAAACTTAATTGCCGCAAGCCTATTGCTATCGCACTCCACCACGTCTACCTGACTGAACCTTGACCTGTTCCACAGCACCGCCAGCCCACCGTAGGGCCTTCCGCGCAACACTCCCACGGAGGTATCCACCGAGGACTTAGCAAAACAATCAAACCTACTATCTATTCCGTTAAAAAGATCTAGCTCGTAGGGCATAGCCCACGTTTCTTGTAAACATAGTATGTCAGTCTTGGTACATAGTGTTCGTATTTGTTGCATGCTTCTTTTAAAAGATTTACAGTTAAAGCTAACTATTGATAACATTGAATTGTGTCTATCCATACTATTTTTGTAAGCTACGATTATCTTGCGGTCGCGAATACTCGCGGTACTTTCGGTACTTGACGCCCGCCGGCCAGAATGTTGCTTGTCTTTAATGTGTTCTTTAATGTTATCTATTGTGGTGGATTTCGATAATCTTGATATATAAACTGAACAAAATTGTTCCGCTACTTGAATTTTAGAAGGTCCGGTTGCAGTTCCGCACATATTCAATCGCGAATTTCGTTTTCTAGCAGTCACTAGTGTATATCCATCATTGACCTTAGCTGTATCTGACGCATGGCTCATATTAGCTTGAGGCTGGCTCGCAGGCAGTAAAATATCACGATACGACGGAGTGTGAACGTCACTGGACTTTGTACGCGCTCGAGTCTGCCTTGTAGGTATCGACGCACCCTCGCCGCTCGCGCCTCCCGGTCTCCTATCACTGCATTTCTTAGTCAGCTGTCTAATCGGCGTAGTAATAATTTGACACGCCTCGTCATTTCTGGAATGTTGCTGTTTATTGTTAATTTTGGTACTACAGGAACAACAGTTATTTTTCGACATAATCACCGTAGATCGCAAGCCGTTTATATCCGAACTAATTTTCGTTTGAAGATTTTTCATCTCAGCCCTCGTAGCCGTGTCACTTCGTATATCTCGCAGCTCTGCCTTCATCCCGGCTAAATCCTTAAGGAGCCTAGATACGTCAACGTGGTCAAATCCGACCGCTGGCAACCGGTCTAGGTTTCTTGCCACAAAAATCGGTTGAATTGACGGGTCATGCTCCTTCATTAGCTTCATTATGTCTTTAACGTTGTTCTTGCTCTTCTCTTCTCCTTTCCGAGTAACATTTCTGGAACTGCCTTCTGGCAGCGCTTTCACTAACGTCGTTTTCCCGGTTTTAATTTCGCTATCCGAGAAATTACTTACGCAGATTTGTGTAATACTAATCTCGTCTAGCACGTCAATTTTATTTTGAATAAAAGTTAAAAACTCATTAATGATAATAAGCGGCGGTTCCGTCATGGTAAACAAATAAATGTTCACAACATGCGAAACCAAAACAGCAGCGAATAAAAGAGCACGACCACTCACATCCGGCACTAGTGAGTTTTAAAACCATGAATAAAAATTCATGGTTTTAAACGAGCCGAGCTTTCGCCATCTTTACAGTTGGCTTTTTCAAGGTTGACTGAGTTATAATTAGCCTATGTTACTCCTCGATAATGTAGTTTTCTATTTATTATTTTTTATTATTAATAGTTTAGCGTTGGACCACTATCTCACCTAATGGAAAGCGACGATGTGGTCTAAGATGTTGCACGCTTACGTACCTGTTCCCTCGTTACTTGAAGACTCCCAAGTTGTAAACATCCGGGAAGACATACTCGGGCAACTTTCACGTGTAAACCGCTTAACCGATTTTAATGAATTTTGGTATGATAGATGGGACCTTGAAAAAGGACATAGGGTTTTGATTCCGGTATCCCCGCGGGAACGGGACTTACGCGGATGACACCGCGGGGCGCAGCTAGTAAGTACATAACAATACTGTAAGTACGTAATGTACGTCACACTTTATATTTTCAATTAAAAAGGTGAACCCGCAAGCTTAGCCATTGTACATATTCACAATATTGTTTTGTCCTCTTTTTTTTCATAAAACTACAGTCCCATTGCTTTTTTGCTCTTTTAATCGAAAGTTAAGAACCGAGCTTTAGTATACCCACATATTTTAATCAAGATTCATTACACAGAAGACGGGTCAATCCACCACAAAAATAACTTCGACCTGTCCTATTGACATCATATTTATTGGAAATCCATTTGATAATAACAATTGACTAAATACAATACAACCATCTGTTTATTGAAAGAGTAATATTAACATTGTGCCTTAATTATAAATTTTAATTAAAAAGAACATTGTATACTGATGGATAAATTAATTCAATGATGTGTCATTCGATGCAGTTTGAATGATTTATTGCCATTTTCAATAACGATTATTAAAATTAATTAGTATTAAGAACTGGACGCATTTTACGAAATTTGTTTTTATATTGACTAGCACCGTCTCGCGGTTTCACCCGTGTAAGTCCCATTCCCGCGGGAATATCGGGATAAAAAGTAGCCTATGTGTTATCCAGGTCCCCAGCTACCTATATTCCAAGTTTCATCGCAATCGGTTTAGTAGTTTTGTGTGAAAGAGTAACAACCTCACATACATACTTACATACAAACTTTCGCGTTTATAATATTAGTAAGAAGTAAGATTAGTCATAACAATTAGATATAATATTAAACTAACTAATCCTTTCATTACTTTTCCATATTTACAATAATTATCCCGTCCAGTATCACGGGGCTATAGAGCCCCAGACCTTTGGAAAGCTTGCGTTATTAATCATTATTAAATAAAATTATTCCTTAATATCCTACGTGAAATAAAACACACGTTAGAAAATGCAACCAATTACATTCACACTTGAAAGTTTAAAGGCATTTATAACTAAAATTCATGCTTATAAAACTAAAGCCCATGTTTTCACTACTTAGCAGCGAGGCCAAACTGTTGCCAGCATTACCACGATGTTTAATAATTATTCGACATACAGTTAGACAGTATGCATACAGTATGCAGTTAGACAGACACGTGTAAAGAGAAATCTCTTTACACGTGTCTGTCTAACTGCACCTTCGATAGAAATCTTCTTGTACTCATCCAACTGCAAGTTATCAGTATCTTTGCAGTATATGCACTATACATACGTCGTCGTTTTCTCGCATTTCCGTAGACATCTCCGCAAATCTGTAATCGGATCATCCGAGCGTCACAAGACTAGAATCTCCGGGGAATCGTGTCCCCGTTTAAGGAAACTGGAGGCGTGAAAATTATTTATCTAGGGGTAACACTGAGCTTCGATACTATTTTTACCCGACTGAGGGGATTTTTACAAAATGGTCTTTATAATATTTTCCTCATACTTATAGACATATTATTATGTTAAGACCTATGCAAAGAAACTTACAGTGCCGAGCGAAATTGGTTTTTGTTTACCATCGACCAAAATATTGTTCTAGACTGAGATGATCTTATCGTTAGTGCCAAAACAATTTGAATGTGGAAGTTTGTGTTCTTGCTATTTGGAAATTTGACATTTTGGGGGTATTAAACTTTTTCAGAACTCAACTCAAATTTAATAACTCATATTTTAGTAATCCATAATTTTATTCAAATTGGTTTTATTGTTAGGAGGATGCTATTAGATAAACATTAAATTAAGGATTTTCTTTAAGAAGGCGAGACGCATCTACTCACATCGTTGGTATCTACTCACATTTTGCACAATTTCCTAATGAGTTTACTGACCTACTGCGGACCCTAATGGAACTTAACAGTGTCCTTGGGCATCTCTTTAAGAACCCGTGTCCTAAATTATTTCTACGATGATGACTGAGTCTGATCTTGCCTACCCACGTTGCGTTTTCTGATTCGTGACCACAACTTGAGAACCTTCCTGCCACCAGAAACTGTTGTCCGTTCTTGTATATTACACATGTTTTTTGTCTGCAGAACAGATCACCGCCGCCTGCACACATACCCTCGGCTCTTCTCTACGTGCCACAAGAACCCTTAGAGGTAAGATTTCTATTTTTCAAAGAATATAATGATGATTTCCTGAAAGACGAGATTGTTAGGCATAACGCAAATTTCCTTTGTGACTATCTCTTATTTTGTGCTAATGTCGAAAGGATTTCTCTCCCGCTGTCCCCGTATCTTATCGATGTGCTTTAAATTGCGGATGAAAACCCCAGGTTTTCAGCGATCAGTATCAGCTCCAAGATGATCTTCAGTACAGAAGTTAGCTGTAGAAGGATGGAATCCCTATTCCATTTATCTTCTATTTTATCTGCGGCTTACTTGCAAAAACGAATTAGCAAATGGCGATGCGAAATGTCGAGATCTGTCACTAATACGCGCAGGCTAATCCTAAACAATTAGTTAGTTCGATGTGGCGGCGCAAGCCAGCCTTAGCCTTCTATCAATGCTAGCTTGAACAGTTTAGCCGTGTAGCTGCGGCATATAAAAGGGTTACCCCATCTGGTCCCGTGGGTGTAAAAGACGAATAAGGGGATCTTTGGGAGACTAGCCAACCTTGAGTTCTCTTAATAAACATCTTGCTCCCTAAAAGAGTCAGTGTAAGGCCGTGTAGTCAATGATGACTTGCCTACTGTGTCGACTCCAAGTAATTTGGTGTTTTAGCGAACCCCGGGCTCCCGAGAGGGATGCAACAGGGAACATAAGATGAGAAGAAGGCTGGAACAGCTAAATCAACCTCCACATTGTCCTGCAGTTACTATGCGTGTTCTCGGAGCGGACATCCCGCGTGTGCGCCGCGGCGTGCACCGCGGCGACCCGCGCCGGCGGCGAGGCGAGGGCTGTGCGGTCGCCGCAGGAGGCCCTCGTGGCACTGCGGCGCGACAACGACGCGAAACCACCGCACGTCATCGTCGTCGACGCAAGGCAACCGCAGCTACTTGACGCGCAGCTGCTTGCTAGGTATGTACGTCATGTTTATGTTTCACTAGCTACGCCCCGTGGCGTTAAAACCCGCGTAAGTCAGTTCTGTTCGTATCTGGTTCAGTAGTTTTTGCGTCAAGAAGTAACAAACATACTTACATACCTACCTTATTTACTTTTGTACTTATACAACAAACTTTCATATCACTAGGATAGAGACAAGGATTTTAAAAAAAGGGTGTTTTTTTTCCACACAAATTATCGGTCACCCATCCAAGTACCTAATGACCTAAATAAATAACAGTGTCCAGAAAGAAAATCAAAACAAACTCCAACTTTAATAATGTTCCCCCACTTAAAGCCAATTACTTTCCTATTCCACAGATCTTACGTATTCAATTTGCATCCCGCTTGCCGCTCGCCCTGAAAGGCTTGCTATGAAAAGTTCACATTTCACATCGTGCATACAAGTTATCTACATTATCTCTAACAACTTAAACCTTTGAAAGTAACACAGACCTTATTCAAATTCAAAATTTGCGATAAAATCAAATCCATACATTATCTTTTATTACTTACAATAAATGTACTTATATTTTTATTACCGTAGTATATTTTTAACGGTGAGAATGATTTTTCATTAGGACCTCATTCCCTTATACAAGTTCAGCAGACGCAGTCATATATTATTATAATAAGCCAATGAGGTCGCGAGGGTTAGCGACTATACAATTGTGTGGGTTAAGCAACCCTAAGCACGGTCAATACACGATGGGTTACCGATAATAAAACGTATAATTCTATATTGTAGACGCCACAAAACTTATAGAAACAAGTAACGTAAAAATCTTATCTAGATAGATACCTATCGTGTAAATGTGCATTAATACCATAGATGGACCCAAATAACATATCAAGTTTACCGCAATTATCTTATTTATAAAAATGAATCCCTATTTCTCGTGGTCTGAACGGCTAGACCGATTTCGCTAATTATTTTTTTGTTGAGTTGGCTTATATCATGAAAAATGCTGAACCGATTTTGATAAATCTAACGCGGTTGAAACCGCGGGGCGCAGCTAGTTTTGAATATATTCGAAGCAATATATAGGACTGGCCAATATGATATTCGGGCACCAAAAAGTTTTTTATTTTGGGGACCCAAAGTGTAAAAACGGGAACCCATTTCTGAGACTCCACTGTCCGTTTGTCTGCCTCTCTACTATATATACTTGATCAGTTAGAGGCAACAAAATACCTACCAAAAAACACACGAACTCAGGCTTTGTATGCTTGAATAAAGGCTTCAAAATGAAGTCTAGCATACACATTACACACCCGTATTTGCTGCAACGTAGATACATGCCATTATTGTAGAGTAGGTAATGCAATTTGTGATCGCTTCACAAATGGCACCGTTCGACGATGTTAAATTGGACACGGGCTCATGTGTCGTACCAAACATGGCTCGCTATCGCCATGCACAATGCGCAAACAGGTAAATTGGAGTGCATGGCCTGTCTTTATTGCTTTGTGATACGAAAATTATATTTTGATATGAATTTTGAACTTAATGGCTTTTTGAAATGAAATATCTATAGGCGAGGGTAAACCTGATATAGGCCGTGGTGACGCATCGCCACGCTATATGAAAACAATTTCGATGTTTAACATCTACCAGGCGTCCCGAGAGGCACACGTAATTTTTCTTATTTTCCAATTTCGATAAATAAAGCTCATATGTTACAATTTTAATTTGTAATTTGAATTGAACATGTTAATGCAATAATATTGTTTATCGCTGTATTATGAACAAAATCGTAAACAAACTAGTTCTATTAGATTTCTCCCGAATAGCCGGAAATGAAATCGGATAGTTTTCTCCCATCATCATCATCATCATCATCAGCCTGTTGCAGTCCACTGCTGGACATAGGCCTCTCCAATTGCACGCCACCTAGATCTATTTTCGGCTTCTTGCATCTAGTTTTCTCCCATCCTATCAATATTTCTAAGTACTCAAATCAACATTTATTATTTAAAAAAATACGTAAACTACGGGCTCCGGGCTTAGAGAATTTTAAATTCTAAAACTTCATTAGTTGTGTACGTTAATACTTAAAACAATTATAATCGATGTAACCAAATTATTCATTCATGCAATTTCCCTTAGAAACTAAATTACCAGGCCTACCTACATATTCAGTGACTTTTATTAAAGACTGTCGCTCCACTTAAAATGGAAACTAGAAGCTTTAAGTGGACTAGTGTCAAGATAACATCGAGGTACCGTACCTACTCGTAGTTAGATAAGACAGCCAGCAAGTTACTCGACACTAATTTCGAACGATTACTGGTTGATAGATTGATTGTCGTTCCCATTCCCTTTTATTATCATTTGCATTTTATCAGATTTGATAGATTTTCTAGTTGATATCGGGTTCTTTTGAACAAACAGCGCCGTCTCGCAGTTAGGCTTGTGATTTGATGGTGCGATATTACAAAATATTGGATCCTATGGATCCATCCTACAGCCATACATCGGGCAGCCATACCTACATACCTACTACAATATGGACCCAGCCAGTAAAAATGTCCGACTTCAGATAACAAAACAGATAAGTTGGTGGCACTGTTTGTAGAATGAATGAATGAATTAATGAATTTATTTATTAATATGAATCTTAGCAAACATAGAGAGGAAGACGTAGAGGTTATTTTGTCCATTTTGTAAGACCGTTTTTAAATTTTTGAATTATTTTTGCACTTTTTTTTAAGTCGGTTTTTTTTCACGACCTTTACTGAGAAGTAGATAGAAGAACTCAATGGATTCTTATTCGTATACGGATCTTATCCTCTTTATACTTCTTTGCAGCAAATTCCAATTGTCTAATATTTGATGGCCCGAATATGCCTAAGATGACATCGCTTCATTCTAATCCCCTATGTTTGCTGTCCAAAGACAACGTAACGGTCACGTAGCGATGTTTCCCACAAAACCATTGATTAGGCGTCTCATCGCTTCAAATAGTCATACTTATACAGAACTTGACTGGTCTCTATTAGAGACTAAAATGAGTAAAGTCGCCTAATAGTAATGCGTTACAAACTCGTCTCATACGGAGGAATTTCAACAATAAACTTTTTAAATTCTCACGATTTGTTAACAAACATACATAGATGGTTTTAGATGATTTGTCTTGGTTGCGAGGGGACGATTTCTCTCCACCCGGCCAAGACCATTGTAACATGAAACGTCGTGGTAAGAAAATAAAATAATAATTACGCGATTAAGATCCGGTAAAATGTAACTATGGAACTTTACCAGTTCCAAAGTCAAACTGTTCAGTTAATAATACACAAACCTCAGAGTTTTGGTGGGAACGCGTTGAAGAGATGTGTTGCAAAATTTTCATTTTCGTGAAACCTAGTTCAAATGCGTGTATTGTTTAATTTTGGGGGCATATAAATCAATTTAGTTTCGTGAATGTGTTCAATTGTAATGGAAGTGAAAACCGGTGCAAAACATGGACTTTAGCGTTGTCTCCAAAGTTCGCGTGAACAGTCATTGTAAATTTACATTTATAATGACTTCCTCGACTTGATTTTTACTACGACGACTTGACTGTTTTGATGTAAATTGCCAGTATAACTTGCAAATAATAATAATAATTGACACTGGCTACTTTCCACACAGCCATAATCTCAACCGATAAAAAAGTAAAAAATAACACTCAAAATTCAAACATGCAACGTTGTTAGAATAGCAACCGTATAGGTAATCTAAGCATTTACCTATATTTGTTTTTCCGTCCCATACATCACGATAAACCACTTTACAATACAAAGTTAAATTTATTGGACATACCTATCCCGAGAGCCTAGTGTTTGTTTTTTTTTCATATTCAAACCCTTTTAAATTGAAGTAAATGCACGCAATATTTTTAGAACCAAATTTGTGTGGAAGACAATAATTTTATTCAGAGTTTGAATCCTCTTAGCATGTAACTACCGGGAACATATATGACGACTATTTAAACCGAAAGGGGGTACCCACCACGGCACGATTCGTTAGTCTCACCCAGACACCTTTTAATACACCACATATGGGAAGCTCTATTCCATGTCGGGGCCACAGTATCTACTTCATCGCACTGCACTTTGTTCTATTGTCTTATCATTAGTATTATATTCTCTGACTGCACTCAAATTTGATTTAATTAGAGTCAATAAAACGTGGGGTACTCAGCAAAATTAAAGTCATTTTATGTTTATTGACGTCTAGTCTAGACGAGATGTTGGACTTTTTATATTATGGATGGCAACGATCCAAATTTTGGTCGTGCATTGACATTTGACACTACCTACATAACAGAAACAGTCGAAATAGCATAGTTCTAAGTAAATATTTTTATATCATACCTAACTTATAGTTGAACGCGTTGTCAGTTGACACAGGCGCGAGCGGCCGAGCGGTTCTCGAACGTTTGCACTCTTTCGTTCATTACTCGGGTTCTACTAATTGGTTTTCGATGCAAGGTATACCACGACCTTTCTCGAAAATAGAACTATCAAATAATAAAAACCAAATTTCAATCGGATTTTTAGTTTTTAATTGTATAAGGAACAGACAGAGAAACAGACAAACAGACATGAATTTTAAAAATTATATAGTTTTGTCCTACTACTTATCCTAAGTCCCTAGACCATTTTTTTAAATTTACTTATAAGTACAGACTTTTTGTCTTCTCTTCCTAAGTATAGAAGATATGGATTATAAGTATATAGAAGATTACTTCCAAGTACAGACTTATGGTCGACTCTTTCATTATTATAAGTATCGATAGATAGCAAAAACCGGAGGTTCACCGATGTTCTTTGCAAGTTATTTTAGGGTTCCATAAATTAAAAGGTTTAAAAGGAACCCTCACTCACTCAGTATGTTTGTTTTGACACTAAAGTAACTTCTACTTACTAAAATTATAAAGGTGAATGTTTGTGTGTAATAAATTGTTACTTCTTCACAGAAATACCGAACAGATTGCAATGAAACTCGGTGGAAGAAAGCTGGAGACTTGGATTAACACATAGGCATTCATTTTTTATCACTCATGTATCCGTCAGTATGTTTGTTTTGACACTAAAGTAACTTCTACTTACTAAAATTATAAAGGTGAATGTTTGTGTGTAATAAATTGTTATTTCTTCACAAAAATACCGAACAGATTGCAATGAAACTCGGTGGAAGAAAGCTGGAGACTTGGATTAACACATAGGCATCCATTTTTTATCCGGATATTCCCCAAAATTGGGATTTACGAGAGTAAAACCGCAGAGCGCCACTAGTAATTAATAAAGAGTTTCAAAAAGGTGACGCTTAATTCAATAAAATTAATTTAATAAATTGTCGGAGGTAGGTATGTAATTAAAATTACTTATTCGCAAAATTAACGTCGTTCCTTTTAATAAAATTCATTTGGTTAGTTGTTTTATGCAAACAAAGGTCATCCCTTGAAAGTAATAAAATAGGGGTCTATGCGTGACTTTGCGGGTAGTTGGCAACTAAGTTTGGATTATCTAGCACAATTTATCTTTAAACATACTAATTTCTTCTATGGCTTTCGCGATTTTGCATAATAAAACACTTTATTTATCCGGTTTAATCGCGTTTTTTATTCATGGTTTTAAACGAACCGAGCTTTCGAGTCAACCTTGAAAAAGCCAACTGTAAAGTTGGCGAAAGCTCGGTTCGTTTAAAACCATGAATAAAAACGCGATTACACCAGATAAATAAAGTGTTTTATTTAAACATACTTATAGGAAAAAAAATTACCTATTGGTTTTGTAGCTCCGCCACAGTATTAGGGCTACTCCATCTCTTTCAGTGGATATTAGGCGACTAAGGAATTTGGGGAACCTACATACCTAGCAAATCTGAAACTCTCCCCTTCGGTGGCGGGTAAATTGCTTGGTCATAAACAGAGTTGGTGTCGGACTGGCGTACAGTACTAAATAAATACGACATTAAAGTTAAAGTTTTTACTGTGTGTTTCCGCAATTAGCCCTACTATTGGGCCTTTGTGCGTGATTTTAAGCCGTGGGTTTTCTCACGATGTTTTTCCTTCATCGTAAGAGCGATATTAATTGCGCACATAATTTTTTCTTAAAGAAAAACACATTGGTGCGCGGCCGGGATTTAAAACCACGACCTTCGGAATGAAAGTTGGGGTATCTACCACTAGGCCAACACCGCTCTACATTACCGACATTACCCACATCGCATTGCAATAACAAATGAGAACATTCGATTACGCACAGATAAACAAACTAACAAACAAGGCTCTCACCCTTAACGCAAAGGTACTCCGTTGTGGGTAAAAGACCGCAACTGAATTGAGAACCTTCTCCTTTTTTGAAGTCGGTTAAAAAGGCGCATAATCTAAGAACAATTGTTTGTAAATTACTAAATCTTACTAATATTATAAACGCGAAAGTTTGTATGTATATATGTATGTATGTGAGGTTGTTACTCTTTCACAAAAACTACTGAACCGATTGCGAGGAAACTTGGAATATAAGTAGCTGGGGACCTGGATTAACACATAGGCTACTTTTTATCCTGATATTCCCGCGGGAACGGGATTACACGGGTGAAACCGCGGGGCGCAGCTAGTTATTTATAAAGCGTACCTTTCCGCACTCCCCACTCCCCAGTATTTAGTTTATGACCGCAAAACAAGAAACAAATCAACTGTTAATAAAACAAATGAGGGAACAAACATTCTCGTTTTCAATTTATTTTAACTTTTTAGTTATAACTTTACATTTTGTTTTCACGGACAATTTCTAAAGGCCTTCCTTTATTACCTTTTCTTTCATTTACCTAACGTGTGTGTGTTTGTTGCTCCTTCGCGTTAAAACCGCTAAACTGACGATATAGAACTGACCTAAAGATATACCTGTATATACCTAATATTTATATATATTGTAGATTAGGGCGTTATTTATGTTCATGTACAAATTTATAAATTTATTATAATTAGGCTAAAACAAATCTATTCCATCCAAATGTTGCCTGGAAGAAATCGTTTTCAGCAATAACTAAAAAAATAATAAGTGGTCTTGGAGACTTAGGATAAGTAGTAGAACAAAATTATATAATTTTTAAAATTCACGTCTGTCTGTCTGTTTGTCTGTATCTCTGTCTGTTCCTTATACAATTAAAAACTACTAATCCGGTTGGAATCTGTATTGTTGTTTACTGTTTTCTATATTGGATACAAAGATACTGTTTTCTCTATTGGATATACCAACGTTCCTCGAAAATAGAACTATCCAATTAGTAGAACCCGAGTAATGAACGAATAAGTGCAACCGCTCGGCCGCCCGCGCCCGTGACAACTGACAACGCGTTATTCATTTCCGCGGGTGAAACCGCGGGGCGCAGCTAGTTGTACAAATGAAGTTATTATCTATCTATATTCGATTCCCTAGTGTACTAACAGCAACGGTTCTTAAAAAACGGCGCTCTTGAAAGCTCTCAATCCTTTTAATTACGGCTCATATGAAACACTAGATCAAGTTATGGATATGATCTGGACCCTGATTCTCTAAAAACATAGCATGCGACAAACAGGCGGGATGCATGAGCATTGCAGAAGTCGATTTGTTGCAAGAGTAAAAATAATAGCTATTCTATAACTTCTTTTAATACTGATTGGCTGGGGAACAAGGGGAGCTATTCAAATAATTAAGTAACCCTTAATTTTGAAGGCTACTTAACTAATTAAGTAGTAATTAAGTAAAATAACATTTACAGAATACGAAATAACGTACATCTCCTGCACGTGGCCGTCGCCTGCATTCCGCCAGCATTTCGCATGCTATGTCCTTACCGAATCGATTTGGAGTTATAGACCTTTTTTAGTATAGATACATTAATTACTTCGATAGAATCAGAAATAAAAATCTATCTAGATAAAAACAAAATGCTATCGAAACTGAAACACGAAAAAATCAACGAATAAGCAACAAAACTTCTGTAATAACTTATAAGTCCATAAATATAATTATAACAACAAAATACTATCTACCCAACTATAGCACTATACTAATCGTTAAATTCCACGTAGAAAGCTTACCGTATACCGTACCATTATTACCATAACTTGTTTGAGCAACCTTCAGAGTTCAGGTTAAATAAATATCATTAATATACAAAGCCTTGCCTGAAATGTTCAGCAGGGAACATCGTAGATAATTCAGGAACTAGTAGCGCCTCGCAGTTTTACCCGCAATGGAAATATTGAGTTGGGCTGCGACTCAGATACAAAGGCGGGTTCTGCTGGATGTAACCCTACATACCTGGAAATATCAAGGTATGTGGGAAACATGCAAGAAGTGTCGGTGCCCTTAAAGTAGACATGGGGCGGGTACCCGGTTTGGATCCGGTACCCGACGGATCCGGCACTTTTTCTAGGATCCGGCCGGGTACCGGGTAATGGTGCCGGGTATCCGGCTCTGCCGGGTAATTTAATAGACCAAAAATAATGAAACATATTACACTTTTTAAATTATTTATTATGCTGAACACTAACGGTAATCATTATAATTATGTTTTGCTCACTAATTTATCAGAAAAAACTAAAAAAACTAAATATATATTTTATTTTAATATTGGTAATTTAAGATGGGTAAGTTGTGATGTAAAAACGCAAATTTTTCTGCGCGGTTAGCATTTAGGCGACTGCGTTTCTTGTCATAAATTAGCCGTGGTTCTGAGAACAGGCGTTCGCTGTATACAGAACTAGATGGTGTGCATAGATATTTCGCCGATACTTTTCGCACCCCGCGGGAACATGCGCTAGCCAGCCGGTACGCGGCGATTCGAGCTATCAAAGACGCCAGCGCCACCTCTATTTCACTTCAGTTGCGCCTGAGCGGGCAAGGAAGACACACACGCGTCACGACGCGTTACCGCTGCCGGGTACCCGCCGGGTACCCACGAGTACCCGGCGCAGAATGAGTCGGGTACCCGTTCAGCGAGTACCCGGCAAAACCACTACCCGCCCCATGTCTACCTTAAAGGGACAGTAGTTCTATCTGGGATAACACAGATACACTAGGCAGGATGCAGGCTACGGACCATTAGAGTTTTCTCAAACATGCTTGGAAATTTGAGTATTATATTGACAACCTACTTCGAGATAAATCGAACTTGCTGTACTAGTCGAGCAGCGGCCGGCAATAGTTGTATGAAAATCCATATCTGTCGTGTTTAGCGGCCAAATAAATTACTATGTAAAATCATATTTGTCGTGTAATTTAAAAATGGAACGATATTCTTCTCCGCAAAATGGCGACCAAAGAGGTAACTTATCATTCATCATTTAAATTTCGAACTGGCTTGCACATTGAAAGCTGTTTAGTGAAAAAAAATACTAAAATTTTAAGAATTGTACTTTCAATAATTGTATTTTCTAAAGTTTAATATCCGCGCATTATTTGAGAAAAGTACCAAACAATTAAGCCCTGGTCGCAACTAGACATTAATGGACTTACGTATGTGTTCACACGTTCGTCCATCAATGCCTCTCTTGCCGCTGCAGTATTGTACTATAACTGTACAGTTCTTAGTTTTGCCTACACACTTAACATTTAACTGTACAGACAAACTATATAGTTAAAACTTCGCAATTAAATCTAATGGCCTGTAGCCTGCTTTACCAGAGATGGGAGAGGATACATAATTTCGGATGTGTTGATTGTTAGAACCAATAGAACAGCTTGATTTAAAACACGGCTCCTATCCTATTACCTATTATCGGTCACCCATCCAAGTAATGACCGCACCAAGTGTTGCTTGACCCGCACTACTATTCAAGATCGGCTAGTGCGACTAGGCCATTGCCCATCTTGTATAGTGCCGATCTTGAATTAACTGAGGAGCTTCACTGAGCTTCTCACTAGTAAATTTTATTAATATGTAATTAATTAATGAGAAAACAAAGTGGACTGTCTTTTAAAAATAAACGTTCACTAAAATATACAGAACTCTTTAATTACTCGGTCAGAGTCAAAGGAAAATGATGATGTTTCTTTTACTTTGTACCTAACGTACATTCCCGACGTTTTCTTCAAACAGACAACAATTCACCTCGCGTTTCATCTAACCGTAATATCTAAATATTAAAATTAATTATCTTAATTAGTGCTCACAAGATACAGTTCCAAGGAAACGTAAATGTAAATTATTATGAATTATTGCAGGAGTCTAATTGGAATGATGAAGATGGGAGTGACTGGAAATGTTAGGTTCAAGACAAAGGCCTTGTTTATGAGCATGTTTTCTTTGAAGCCTACCTTTGAAGAAGTTATTCTAGGTTGTAGAGATAATAATTGAGACAATACTGCGAAAATAATGTTTATTTATCATGGAAAAAACTCCCTGATAGTTGGCGCCTCGGCGTTTCTTGTCTATTAAAAATATTAGGGGTTAAAGTATGAAATTGCCGATTTGTACTGAAAATCTTAATTGTTTATTTTTTAAAATTTTAACAAATTTATTTAATCAAAATAGTTGCCATTATTATCTATACATTGCTGCCATCTAATGGGAAGGTTATTAATGCCTTTGCGATAGAACTCCGACGATCTAGACTGCACAAACTGTGTGAAAGCATTTTGTACTGCCTCCTGGGAAGAAAACTTCTTGTCACGTAGATAATTGTCCAAATCACGAAAAAAATGGTAGTCTGTTGGAGCAAGGTCTGGTGAATACGGAGGATGACGAATGGTTTCTAAGTGCAGTTCCTGAAGGGTCAAAATGGTTTCTCGTGCTGTGTGAGGTCTCGCGTTGTCGTGGAGCAATAATGGTGAAGATCGATTCATGAGTCGGGGCTGTTTTACTGCTAGTTTTGTCAACATGGTTCGGAGTTCGGCACAATAGACATCTGCCGTAATTGTTTGACCAGATCGAAAAAAACTATAGTGAATAACACCATGCTGAGACCACCAAACAGTTACCATTACCTTTTTATTGGTAAGTTTTGCTTTAGGACACTGTTGTGGCATTTGACCTGGGGTCAGCCATTGCATTTTTCTTTTCCGGTTATCATAAAGAATCCACTTTTCATCACATGTTACAATTCGATCCAATATTCCTTCATTTCTGTACCGGTTCAACAAGGCAACACAAGTTTCAACACGCGTTTCTTTCTGCAGATCAGTCAAATCATGAGGCACCCATTTTTCGTATTTTTTTATTTTATTGATTTGACGTAAGTGAGTCAATAAAGTGGGTAAGGTAACGTTAAACCATGCCGCTAATTCCTGGGTAGTTTGACTAGGATCGGCTTCCACTATCTCTCTTAATTCATCGTTATTCACCTGTGTGGGCGGTCTTCCCCGTGGCTCGTTCTTTAAGTCGAAATTTCCATCACGAAAGCGTTTAAACCAAAATCGCACGGTGCGTTCATTAGTAGACCCCTCTCCAAACGCAGCATTGATATTGCGGGCTGTTTCTGCCGCGTTAGTTCCGCGTCGGAACTCGTATTCAAAAATCACTCGAATTTTCGCAGTATCCATCTTTCTTGTCTAAATTGAATAACAAAAACAATTGAAAGTCGATATTCAAATGTTTCACATTTTTTAAAAAAAGAACATCACAGAAACCATTTGAAAAAAGTTTCATTCGAAAACCTCAAACCATGAAGATTCTATGTCAATTCAAAGAACCTATTGCAATAAAACGGCAATTTCATACTTTAACCCCTATTATTTAATTTGTTAAAAAGTTTCCAAAGCCCATTTTTTACATTTTCAAGAAAAATTAAGTTTTATCAAATAATTAGCATGAAAGAATTTAAATTTTTAGTGTCTAATTAATTAGTTAGTAAGTAAGTTTTATAATTAACTAGCTGCGCCCTGCGGTTTCACCCGCGTAATCCGTTAAGTTTCTATCCAAAATTTAAAAAAATCTGGCATAAGATCCTTCTCCTGATCGTACCAAACACAAAGCAAAAAGTATTGGCGAAATCGGTCCAGCCGTTCGAGTGTGATGCCGTGACCAAGTGAAAGAGGGATTAATTTTTAACCGACTTCAAAAAAAAAGGAGGAGGTTCTCAATTCGTCGCGTTTACATCGAGGCTTTCCGCAACAAAGGGCGTAACTCCATTTTGCATACTCTTGGCAATGAGCAAAAAACGTAAAAAAAAAAACTTTCTTTCATAACTTTTGTGTTTTTATATTTACCTATAATGGAACGTCCCATGAAGTTTTTTTTTTTTTTGCGGTTCCTTATCTCATATTCAATTAATCTTATATATAAAAATATTTTTTTTATATATAAGATTATTTCTACTAAGGAAGGATGAAGCTTTACCTATACTTCACGTGTGTATCTGTATTTTAATATCTTCGTCTTCAGGAATACATTTTCCATCTTCACGATTACAACGAAACGAGGTTCTTGTCGTTTCATTTTTTAAACTTATGGATCTTTTTATGAACAATCATATTATTCAGTTTATGTCTCTTTTACAGAGCTATCCGTGGAACGAAGAATGCTCAGCACATTATCCTCATAGCTGTCGTGAAGAAAAGGTAAGTCGACATTTTTATGGCTACTTACTAAATGCTTTTTTCAATAAAAAAACGAGCGGAAGATCTTTTACTAAACGTCGTGAAACAGCTCGTGTTTTTGAGTTGTTACATTCACTTAAATAGTTATAATTTATGAGGATAATTAAAACTTAATGATTGGAGTCAATTAAAACCAGAACTGATTGGCCAGTTAAGGGGCCGTAGTAGGCCAGAACTGGTGTTCCTAGGATGAATTACCTACTACAAAAGTTATTTAAAATAAAAGTTTTTGAAACCATATTTATTAAAGTGGATGATATTTACTAACATGTGAATATCGTGAAAACACGATTCCTGAAAATTTTCTCGATTGAAAAAATTCCAAACTTCCCTCTAAATTGTACAAATAAGTGATATCACTCAGTCAATATTGTACGAAAACTAATAAATAAAAACTGAACTTAGCTCAATACAGGCAGTGAATGTTTTAAATTTCAAGAATAACATTTAGTTATCTTAAAACTGGCAATTGTTTGATTTTACGCACAAAAATTTTGCAAGGTCGCATCTTACGTCCTTCACTTACACATCTGAAATTCGCTGGCTTTATCCCTGTCACGCTATTAGGGTTGTATAGGCCCTTAAGACCCTATCTTACACGTTACGCCACCAGGCCAATGGTGTCCACCATTGGCCTAACCATTCCAATAGACCTAAAAGGGTTCCTTATAGCAATCTGCCCGCAATATTGCATTTTGACACATTCACATTAAAGTGCACCTGGTTCTCAAGCTTATAAAATTCCTACGTCCATGCTCACGGCTTTCTTCTGTGACAGGCACGGTTATTGTGAATCTGTTAAAAAGCAATATTGCTAGCAGAATTGCTATACGGAACCTTTTTGGTCTACAGAAATATATAGGTCAAATTGATGCGTAACCATAAGCATAAATGTACGTACCTACAGTCGCTTTTCCGTGCAACCTTTATGTAACAACCTCAAAAAGGGTTGTTCTTTATATACAAAGATTCTTTGCCATCAATATTTCCGCATTATTTGAACTTAGATATTAATACCCAGTTTAACTACATAGATAAGATCCCTTCATACTTATTTATTCCGCTTTAAAAATGAAACATTCTTTCTATTTTTTATTTATTATGAAGTTAAGAGGGTTACTCTGAACTTTGCCTTGTATCCATTGGATATTCGTAAAGTTGAAAATTTTCGTTTTGAAATATACCGAACATCCTGGCGCTTGATCGTGTGTACCTACACTAATCATTTTCCGTTTACTAATCTTGATTTTGTTTTTAAACCGCTATTTGAAAGAGAGGCCGTAACGCACCATCTTAACATGATTATTAGTTATATCTACTATAACATTTGATTCATCCAAATATAATAAAGTCAATTGACTGTTTATTGTAATTAAGTTTTGCAACTTGATTCTTATCAAAACGTCACAAAATACTGTATCAGAAAAGTTAAGTGTGATCTTTGAATGTCTCTCAAGACTTAAGGAAGTTATTAAACAGTTCAACTTTTGCTGTTCAAACTTATCTTTGAAGTACTTAACATATCTTTTATCTATTGCAAACTCTTTTTTCTTTTTCCTTGTTTACGTTTGTTTGTTATGGAAACGTAAACAAGGATTTTAATTTTTGTATTTGTTGTTTGTTGTTTAATATGGATTACGATTGAAATTAATCAAAACTACATACAAATAGGTAATAATTACAACTAAATACGATTCAAAAGATCAATGTATCCTATTGAATAAAAAATAATTATTTTTATTTTACACAATTTGCGGTGAAATGTGGAAACCAGAAAACAAATTTTGAACCCAAAACTTACAAAACCTCCATTACTATGTAATTTTAACTATAAGCTGTTTAAAGTTTTGTAAACCTTTAATTTTACCCATTTTCCTAAATTATTGTTAGCCAATCTTCTATACAAATTTAAAATCAGAGTAAAATCAAAGGCGGCTGAGGCAGTTTATAGTAACTCTTTAGAACAAGAATCTCACCCTACCCTGAGAAAGGTGACTGTAATGGCACCGAAACGATGTAACGGTATTGCAACAATGCAGTTAATAAGAACAACGCTATTAAAATCAAAAAACGAGTTTTATTTCAATACAAAGTCGCGAAAACAGAAGAAAAATATAACGTAGTTTTACTAGGTATTGAACTAAAACACTTCTGCAATGTTAAATAAATCATTTATTCATGTCAAACTATAAAATATTTGTCACAACTCCAGAATTATGGTAATCAAATAACCCACCCCTTATCGTTCCCTGCGCAAAGGTACCCATAACACTGGTAGCATTGCCACGCTGAATGGCGATGGATAACCTCTGCACCAGAAACAACCTGGAGCGGGAGTCACCTCCATTCTTTTTTGATCTTCTATATATACTTATAATAAAGGAAGAGAGGACAAGAAGTCTGTACTTGGAAGTAAATTAAAAAAAGTGGTCTAGGGGACTTAGGATAAGTACCTAGTAGAACAAAATTATGTATTTTTTTAAATTCATGTCTGTCTGTCTGTTTGTTCCTTATACAATTAAAAACTCCAAATCCGATTGAAATCTGGTTTAAAATATTGGATAGTTCCATTTTCGAGGAAGGTCGTGGTATACTTTGCATTGAAATCCAATCAGTAGAACCCGAGTAATGAACGAAAAAGTGCAAGCGCTCGAGAACCGCTCGGCCGCCCGCGCCCGTGACAACTGACAATGTGTTTTTCACTTCTGCGGGTGAAACCGCGGGGCGCAGGTAGTTATAAATATAGAGAATAAATAAATGAGCCCCGAATAGGAAGTCACGTCTAAAACTATTAATCCGTCTAACAAACGTTCGATCCCGGATTAGATAACACAAACTAACAGAACCAATTGGTGTCGGATCCGAAGTCTGGAGTCTGATAAGTGAAAATCCAGACAATCGGGTGCGGCGTCTTGTCGGCTTTTAAATGTTCCGATTATCATTTGATGACCTCTGTGGCGCGAGATGCAAATACTCGTCTGCCATAGGTACAGAAGATTGCAGGCTCTGTGAAACAATTATATCTATACCAATTCAAATATCAAATTGGGTCAATGACGGAATAAATGGAGCTATCTGCAATGTCCTGTGTGTAATATTATTTTATTTCTAACTATATTTGAATCAGAATTCGTCCCTAACGGACCGTAAAACATTACATTGGCTCGATATATTATCAGCGAAATACGTCGTGAAATATCATTCCGGATATGGCCCTTTCTGTTGACGGATATGAACATATTCACAACTTACACAACAAATAATACAAAATATTTGTTTTTTTATACGTACGAATAGTGCCAGTATACTCGTACGTAGGTATATCCTACTTATATTATAAACGCAATAGATAAATTTGTTTTGCGTATGTGACTTTTCCCGGAAAAACTACTGAACCGATTGCGATAAAACATGAAATATAAATATTTCGTAATTTGTTTTTATTGCTCAAGGTATATTTATTACAAATATTTTAAAGGAAAAAATCCATCTTCTAAAATTCACTTGCGGCGAGATTTGAACTCCCGTCCCTGGATCAGTACCCCAGTGCCTCAACCGCTCGGAGTACATGAAATATAGATAGCTGGATACCGGAATAACACATAGGCTACTTTTTATTCCGGTAATCCCGCGGGAACGGGACTTGCGCGGGTGAAACCGTGGGGCGCAGCTAGTAATTTATGATTTCTTTCATCTGGGCATGACTGACTAGGTTAAAGTGGTAAAGCCACTCCACCTAATAATATCCGGGGAACTTCAACACGATGCCATAAACAGCGTAGATTAAAGTTACTTGTACGTACTGTATATATTACTATATCTCGTGATTTCGATGAAAAAAGGCCTGTAGTTTAACTATAATTGCTAGTTTTAAAACGTTAGCGTAAATATGAAAATTGTTCATCTAGAAACTGAATAAAGAGCTTGAAGATTACTCAAACGTGATTGAAAGTTTTATTACATTTAATATAGTTCTTCATATAACCTACTAGCTGCGCCGCAGCTGTTCCCGGGGGAATATCGGGATAAAAAGTAGCCTATGTGTTAATCCAGGTCCCGAGCTACCTATATTCCAAGTTTCGTCGCAATCCGTTTAGTAGTTTTTGTGTGAAAAAGTAACAACCTCACATACATACATAAATACATACATACATACTTACATACATATTGACATACAAACTTTCGCGTTTATAATATTAGTAAGATATACCGAGATTATTACAACGCAGGCACAGGTCGCTCACTTAGATGAACAGAGTATTATGTCAATAACGCTGTTTTTTCAATAGATCAATTTCTTGGAAGCTTATCTCAGATCCTAATTATATTTGGTTTACCTTACTTTTACACTTCTATAGCCTATTTATTTAATAGTATATCTGTTATTTTAATTGCGTTTTCTGTTTTTGTATTTTCTTATTATTACTGCATTTCTTATCCAAAAGTCGAGATTTTTTAGATAATACCCTGTTCATTAAAATGAACGAGGTGTACTTAGACTGAAATCTATAGTTCGTAGGTACTTTGCTAAGCAAGACAATTTTTGGTATTTATAATGCGATCTCCGCAACTATCAAAAGTTTTTGCTTGGTTAAGTCGAGGTTTTTCAAATTTAAAATGAACCTAAAGCAATCAAAAATAATGACCAAAACTTTGCTTCTCTGTCATGACTATGAAGTTATGTTTATTTTTTATACAAAATTAATTTCGACTATAAATTCCAATTCAAAGTTTATGCTTCGTTTTTGCTAAGTCCAGTCTGAGCAAAGTCAAAGTACGCACTATAGATTTCAGCCACAGTACACCGAAGTAAGCCCAAAAAGTGTTTTGTGCTCATTTGCTTGTAGTAACAAATTTATGAATACGCTCAATGTAATATGAAGTTACAAGGGTGGTATATATATACTCGTATGGGTAGGTATACCTTATTTAAGGCGCACTCTGCAAACCTTCAATCTCATATCAAAAAGCAGATTAATCAAATAATCCGTCACGTTCCAACTCTAAGCTAAGTATAGACGTGCGAGGAGACAAACAAAACGTCGGCATCTCGTGTGATTAAACCGACTTCGTTGACAGAGGACCGTTCCGGACCTCGGACTACGACCCGTTATAAATCATGGTGTAGACATATCCGATAGGTAGGTAGGTCGATATAGAGACGTAGATTTTTATCTGTTAAAGGTGAGCGCTTTACTTACTATCTCATCAGATGGTATGTAAAAATATAGGAATATGGTATAGACAATAGACATATACGATAGTTAGATACATAATATAGAAACGTAGGTACATTTTTTCCCGTTATAGATGAGCTACTACACCAGGTCATCAGGTGGTAATTAATAACAATGCGGTCAAAGATGAGATAAAGTTGTGAAAATATAGGAAGAATAGCTGCGTCGCGCGATTTCATG
Source organism: Idaea dimidiata (assembly GCA_949358125.1). Taxonomy (NCBI): domain Eukaryota; kingdom Metazoa; phylum Arthropoda; class Insecta; order Lepidoptera; family Geometridae; genus Idaea; species Idaea dimidiata. The sequence goes on from OX442341.1 coordinate 10,157,234, forward strand.
CACGTGTAAGTTTTGATTCCGTAGGAATATCTGGATCAAAAGTCTACGCACCAGTTTTTTTTTTAAATTAAAAAAATAGCAGTTGTCTTTTAAACATATTTAATAGACAAACTTAATTCAAAACCAACAAGGTGTGTACCTATGCTAAACTTTAAGTTTACGTCGATCAGCGTTATACCTACCTAACGATGATCGACGTACTTATTATTTTCATAAAGTCTATGTTACTCCTAATAAATGTAGCTTTCTTTTGTTGAATTTTTGACATCGTTCCAGTAGTTTTGAAGCCTATTCGTTACAAACAAACAAATAAATCTTTCCTCGTCATAATATTAGCATGGGTGAGTAGGTGAGCGAACTGCTAATACCTCATCACTATTCATCAGATGGTAACTGACGATGCCATCAAAGATGTGATACGCTCATAAAAGATAGGAAAATGACACTGATGAAGTTATAAGTTTGAAATGACGTCGCTGACTAAAACACTTGAAATCAAAAATAGAAAGTTTTCATGATTTAGCTGAAACGAAAATGTTGTTTCGATGATTTTTGGCCTAGTTTCCACAAAAGACTGAGTGTTGACAAATTGTCTATATGCGCACTGCCGATTCGCGTTGCCATAGCGTCGCGATCCCTTTGACATTTTAAAACGCAACGCCACGCTCTATATGGGTCACTTTGATGAAACTAAACAATTTCAAATACTAAATGATGTATCTACAGACTTACTTCCCACCTCTATTAACTTCCTTCTACCTAAGTTTTTATTTGAACAGTGTTCGAAACAAAATTGTTTGTGAAAAGCTTCTGAAATAAACTCGCCTTGAGGCTTGTGTTTTTGGGTACCTACGAGTAACATTTCTTAGTAAATTTAGTTTAATTTTTTCTCAGGTTTTCGCGATTTTGCATAATAAAAAATAATATTTACTTACCGTTATTAAACAAAATGCGAGTAAAAACCGGTAAATATTGTGTTAGGTATATTTTAAATAGGCTATAAAAGTGAAAAAGTTAGGTAAACCAAATATAATTAGAATCTGAGATAAGATTCCAAGAAAATTTGAATTTGGTCTCCTGAAAAAACAGCGTTTTTGACATAATACTCTAATCATCTAAGTGAGCGAATATAGAAGAAGAAGATTATATTTTCTGTTGTCGCTATAACAACCAACACTAAAAACAAATTAAAATTAATATTTAAGTGGGGCTTCCCTTGCAACAAACATTTTTTTTTATGTAAAAAAAAACGCAGTCGGCCATTTTTTTTCGTAATGGATTCCATATCGAAAAATGGGAGCATTTTGTGAAGTTTAGAACCACACCTAAATGGCAACCATCAGTGTTTTATATACATTTTTATTTTAGTAATAACGTTTCTATATTACAAGCCAAGTTGCAAATATTTGTGCTTAAAAATGAATATTTGTATTTGGTCTGGGTGTCTTTCTATGTACACGTACAATATGTATGAGTTTATAAAAAAAAAAAGTATAATATGTAGTACCAGCTGCGCCCCGCGGTTTCACCCGCGCAAGTCCCGATCCCGCTTTGTTCTTACACCTACGTCGTCCGTTGAAGTGTGGAGTTTTGCATTGCGGTAGGTAGGTGAAGTAAGGCAAAATTTGTGGATGACGATCGATGACGATGGATGACGATAGATGACGATGGTTAAAAAACAACGAAATTACGCAATTTTTAAATTTTATCCGGATATCCGGATACCCGGACTTGATATCCGGAAATCAAAATATCTTTCAAAAACCGCTAAGTTACGATATTTTATTATAAGTATAGATAGAAGATATCCGTTGCCTAGTACTCATAGCACAAGTGTAGTGCTTAGTTTAAGGCTAGATTGCGCTGTGTGTAACGTCATGCAATATTTATTTATAGTTTTCAACTACTATAGAAAATTTGATCTATATAAAGCCTACCTCCAGATTCCAACTGACACGATGACACCCTTTCTCAAAGTTAATATTAAGTAACACGCACCCCAGTTATGTGGGTAAACTATCGAACTTTCAGCCGAATGAGGCCTCAATTAGTTGACTAATAACTTCTGTGCGTTGTTCAATAACAATATAAACTTTAGTTAATATTTGCTACGTGTCTGTAAGTTTGTTGATACCACCCACCTCCTAGAAGTTTAGAGTTGTTGTGAGGTAGATTAACCAAGATTAAACGTTAGGGAGGTACTTACCTACTTAGAATATGTTTTAAATAAGTGTTGATATTGTCAAGATCAACATTTTCACAATCATCACCATCGTCCGAGTCATGATCTCTTATGCAACCGGAGACATGACTCGGAGGGGTCCGCTTTTGCGTCTCCACTTCGCACTGTCTTTGGCATCCCGTTTAGTATTTTTGCACGCAGCTTTCATTTTACAGTCTAATTACAGTCACCGTCATTAGAGCGGTGTTGGTCTAGTGGTAGATACCCCGACTTTCATTCCGAAGGTCATGGTTTCAAATCCCGGCCAACCAATGTGTTACACCAATGCGTGTTTCTTTAAGAAAAATTTATGTGCGCTATTAACATTAACAACGCTCTTACGATGAAGGAAAACATCGTGAGAAAACCCACGGCTTAAAATCACGCACAAAGGCCCAATAGTAGGGCTAATTGCGGAAACACACAAGTTAAAACTATAACTTTTTACCGTCACAAAGTGACAGTCAGAGACAGACTCCCTTATTTATAAAAGCTAATTACTGCGCTGCATAACTATGCATTGTTTGTCTTATACTGTCACATGAAGTTTCAAAGTTGACAGACAAAGACAAACGTCCCATACTCAGTCATGTGTAAAAAACATTTTATAAACAAGGGAGAGAGAAATAGAGTCCTTCAGTCAGTCAGTGATTAAAATTCTCACACAACCAATGGTAACTATAATTATGTACTAAAATACTATTGAAGACTATTAGTATGTTGATGTTATTTGAGTCAGTACAAGTCGATTATTTTAACCGACTTCATACAATAAAAGTTTTTACTCCGTTGTGCCTATATTTTGACATCTATAGTGTGAAGTATCTTAGATGGGTATATAAAAAATGCACTTAGTTTAAAACTATTGTCGATATGTCAATACTGAGTTACTTTAGAAGTCTTTGAAGTTCACGCTAACAGAAAGTTTCCGACTACAGCGAGACTTTGCACATTGCTTCAAAAACCATTTAAAGTAACGTAAGTGAAAGTAATAGCGAAGTGCAACGACATTGTACTGCGATATATGAATAGGGTGGAATAGGTAAGTACGTAGGTATGTATAGGTAGGTATAGCCACCGTTTAAAGCCTGTTTTGCAAATAAGCTGAACGTAGTTTCATGCGAGATTGAACAATTTACATAAAGATGGGAGGGTTCTATTGATGTTGTTAGTAGTTTGATTTGTTTGAGGTATGAGTTTAAATTTTGTTTCGCTCTGCTAGTTGCAATGAATTTCCTTGAGATATAAGGTGTGGCTGTGAATCTGGGCTGTAAGACGTACCAGACGATCGTACCAAATCGCCACACCACCATCGCATGTCGACCTCTGTGGCGCTTCGTGCCAATGCCCGACTGCAATTCAGACAGTTGCGGGTTCGAATCCCGCCGGGTGCAAATATTAATGCTTAAAAATAAATATTTGTATCTAGTCTGGGTGTCCTAATATGTATGTATTTACAACAAAAAAAATATAAATAATTATATCCGTTGTCTAATCACCGTAACACAAGCTTAGTAGCTTATTATGGGACTAGATGGCGATGTGTGTTGTTCAGACAATTTATTTATTCAATTTCGACCACAGAAAACATAACAGTAGGTACATAATTTGACGGTACGGTAGGTACAATGCGAGTTTGATTGACTGGTACCGCTATTTCTAATCTACTTCAGTGGTCTCTGCTGTTTTATAAGAGCTGTTTCAAAATATATTCGTCTAATTAATGTTTCCCGTGGAAAAACTAATTTCAACGTTAACATTGAATATGTTTAACGAATGAATGCCGTAGAAAATGTTTACGACCACTGTTTTAATGCAGCATAAAGCCGATCCCCGGAATCGCATCAAAAAGTTATTATTTGTCGCATAAAATTTGACGCAAAACAAGCAACGCGTCACATCGGTTTTTTCTTTTCTCGTTCTGTCGTAAAACTCGTGTTTTGGGATAGACATAAACAACCTTTAACATTCTAATGTTAAGTGGATGTGATTGAAAAGGTGATAAATTCTGCAGTTGCGGATTACGTGAATACTTTCACACGATAAAGGATAATAACAGGGAGACCAACTGAAGCGGAAGCTCGGAGGAACGTTTTAAAAAATCGGAAAATCGGAAATGTTTTCGTTTGTTAAATATAGTACATTACTGCAGCGGCCGGCAAGAGAGGCATTGATGGACGAACGTGTGAATGTGGGCCGAGGCGAGGCTGAGGCACACATACAAAGTCAAAGTCTAAATAGTTTATTTCCTTTAGATTCTTGTACAACATTAAATGAACATGATGTCTTTGGTGTATTGATTTTAGTGTGGCTTCGGAACGCGTCCTCCGATGAGAAGAAGCCACAAGAAACTCATGGGTTTTTTTGTGATCATGTGTTAAATTACAATCATCATAATACATATATTATCTATAATTCGAACAGGAGCAATCAATAAATTATGTCCATGGATTTTTTTCATTAAAATAATATGACGACGTATAGTACGCCTTTTTACACGACTTATGTTTAATTTATTTTTTGAATCTTGTGATGGACATCTCCGTACGTACGTAAGTTTATTAATGCCTAGTTGCGGCCAAGGCTTGTATAGTACTTTTCTCAAATAATGCGCGGAAATTAAACTCAAGGTACAATTCAGAACATTTATTTGAAAATCCAAATTTTGAATGTACAATTCTTAAAATTTACGTATTTTTTTCACTAAACAGCTTTCTATGTGCAAGACAGTTCGAAATTTAAATTAAACCTTAGATAAGTTACCTCCTTGGTGGCCATGTTGTGAAGTAGAAGATCGTTCCATTTTTAAATTACACGACAAATATGATTTTACATGGTAATTTATTTGGCCGCTAAATACAACAGATATGGATTTTCATACAACCATTGCCGGCCGCTGCTCAACTAGTAAAGCTAGTTCGATTTATCTTGAAGAAGGTTGTCAAAATAATGCTCATATTTCCAAGCACGTTTGAGAAAATAAATAAATAAATTAGGTACTATTAATATATAGGTGAGCGTTTTCATATTATGATAATAAAACGTGCTGTTGGTGTGTTCGTTTAATATTGTCATGAATGAGTAATTAATACTTTTATAATTTAAAAACAATAAATATAATAAATAATAATTGAAATCTGTTTCGTACAATGATTATTTATTCCTCATTGGTCATATGAAACTACGGTTACGGTGAACTGCCGAAAGGAATTAGGAAAGTTAAAACCACGGAATGCAGCTTTATCTTACTTCTTACTAATGTTATTAAACACGAAAGTTTGAATGTCTGTCACTTTGTTACTCAATCACGCAAAAACTACTGAACCGATTGCGATGAATCTTGGAATATAGGTAGCTGGAGACCTGGAATAACACATAGACTTTTTATCCCCATATTCCCGCGGGAACGGGACTCACGCGGGTGAGATCGCGGGGCGCTGCTATAGTCCATAGTCTTACTTGCCTTTTCCGAACGTTGAATTGATTAATAATTTTTCAAAAAGTATCCGAACGACGAGGTTCGAAATTTAAAATTCGTTTGAAACAGCAACAGTAAATTATTGATCGTTTCTTCGTTCTAAAACATAGTAGCTGTACTAACTTAAGCGAAGCAATATGTGTAACTTTTTCCGTGACAGTTTGCACTAAACAATCTACTTAGCTGAGACGGTGCGGTCCACAAATTCAATTTATATTGGATCGAAATGAAATTGTTGGTCGTCCCGCTACGGGGCTATCTCGGGGCAATTCATTGCTGCCATGTTTAGTTCAGCCACTAGAGAGTTTCCGAGGGCTAGCGCGGTGACTTAGACAACTTCACAAATTACTTACTCACTGATAAGGAAGTTGTAGAGTAAACTTCGTTTACGTTGAGTACTTAGTTTTAATTATCCTGTAGGTTAAGTACTACTTATTTTAATATAATGAATGATTTTCTGATGTGTAAAAGAAGGACTTGCGACTATGCAATATTTTAGTGAGTAAAATCAAACAATTCCTAATAACAAGATAACTATTGCTAATTTAGTAAAACTGTTCTACCAATTTCAAGTGTATGTTATTAAGTTTTAGTACAGACAAAATATCGGTTTAAATACGTGACGCTAAAGCTACAGCTTTTACAGCTTAAGTAAAATGAAAATTTGGGTTTTAAACGAGTTGTTTTAGATTTCTTTTTTTTCTGTTATAAAAGTAAATCAATCGTGTAAAGATAACTATCAAAATGAAGATAAGAGAATGAAAAATAAAATACCAAAATAGTAATTCCGAATGTTTTGTAATTACTGAGAAATATTGAGATCCTTCCCGCCAATATCGTGAGTATGTCACCTTTTTGAGATTTTTCTTCGGTTTTCGAAGCATAAAAGGCAACTCACTTTCTTCACACTTTGGTTTCTAGTGTTCGAAATTTAAAATTTGATTGAAACCATAGTAATTAGGATGAGTCTTGGCGGGAACTCGTTGAGGAAATGTGGTGCTAAATTTTCATTTTTTGAAACCTAGTTCATATGCGTGCAAATTGTTTAATTTCGGGGGCATATTAATCAATTTAGTTTCGTGAAGGTGTACAAGTGGAATGAAAGTGAAAATCGGTGCAAAACATTGACTTAGTGTTGTCTCCAAGGCTCCGTGAAGATTGTTTGTAAATGGCCGCCGTGTTTACAAATGATTCCCTAGACTTGACTTTAACTATGACGACTTGACTGTTTCGATGCAAATAACTTGCATAATATATTAAAATACATGACACTGGCTAATTTCCTAATGGCCATAATCGGTTCACAACCGATAAGAAATAGTAATTAGTTATATTAGTATAGTTTATTTATATTAGTATAGTTAGTTATTTAGATACAACGGTTTTCGTTGACATAAAGTAGCTACCCTGATTTTTAAACTTCGCATAAAAATGATAAATCTTATTGTTTGTATTGTACGTCACATACTTCCGCATTTTTGTAATTGTCAAACCGATACTTTTTTATTATTCGTAGGAATTTTCTTGAACTTTTTACGCTTTTTACAAACGGTTCAAACAAATAGGGACGAACAATAAATAAATTAATTTCGTTACAAAAGCGATTCTTTGAAAAAACAGATGAGTAGACTATATTATTATTAAATTTAACGAGGAAGTTGTATGTTTTCTAAAATTGCTTTTCTTTCTTTTATCTTGCCCAGTGTGTTATGATACAAAAAAAATTGGAATTTTCCGATTAAGTCTAACATTAAAAAAAGACAAAAAGTAACAAAATAAATTTGTACAAAAAAATAGCCTCGAGCGAATCGAGAACCTCTTCCTTGTTGTGGTTGGTTATAAAATTATTAATTTCGAACTGACAGCAATTCCCATCTAGAAGCAATGTAATAATAAAAACGCGTTCATCAATTGAAACGAACCCTAATAAATTTCATTTTTTTTTCAAACGAGATTAGTGACGACCCTTCACACAATACCGATATTATAACCATTTGACTGAGTGTGGCCAGTATAATAAGCAAAATAGCGAAATACTTAACAGGCCCGTAAAATAAAATCCTATTTTGATACAATGCTGGATTGGTTTAAAACTAACATGGTTATTTTCACTACTAAAATTACTAAACATGGTAAACACCCCGTTAATAAGTAATTTTAGTAATGCTGGATTGGTTTAATAAAGTGGGTGGATAAACAAATACAGCTGGAGGTTACGCAAAACGTCATCTAGCCATCACGCCAGCCAAATCTTTGTGATTTTTAGCCTGCATTAATCTTCAATTTTAAATAAATAAAAATAAAAAATAACACCCCATACTAAGTAATTAGTCTTGGAGTATGGGTACTTAAAGTATTTTATTTATTTTAATTTCCTGATAATGTAACTTTCTATTGATAAAATAATTTTCGGAATTGAGTCAGTATAAGTACGCTAATATAGGTACCTATGTATGTACATACTAACATATTATATGTACCTACATGTTACCAAAACGTCACCTCCTTAGAATATTATTCGTAGTGATACCGGTCAGGTGTCGGGACTCAAAACTAGATATTAATTTTTAACAAAGTTGGTATGGAGTTCCGAAAACACGCCTAACTCAATCAATAGGTAATATACATATAACAACTAGAAACAAACATTTATGGTTAGCATAAATACCTACTTGTCTCCAGCGGGAATCGAAACCGCATTTAATGCGGTAAAAATATTAAACCTGATTTAATATCGTAAAACCAGTGCCACCTTCGTAGCCCATAACGTGTGTACCGAGTATTATAATTATACTAGCTGCGCCCCGCGGTTTCACCCGCGTAAGTCCCGTTTCCGCGGGAATATCGAGATAAAAAGTAGCCTATGTGTTAATCCAGGTCCCCAGCTACCTAAATTCCAAGTTTCATCGCAATCGGTTCAGTAGTTTTTGTGTGAAAGAGTAACAACCTCACATACATACATACATATATACTTACATACAAACTTTCGCGTTTATAATATTAGTAAGATTATAAAACGCGTCAACTATGAAATGTTGCTATTTTTCGAGTTTTTATTTCGTCTGGATATTGCTCGTAAAACATCTTGTTTCCTGTTTCGGTATACAGTTCCCAGTTAAATTACGTTTTAATATCGGAAAATTGCTTTCGAGGGCAATGCGATCCTAAACTGTACTACCTATAGATGGCTACAGGTAAGAAAACTCATTTCATTTCGGAGTTACGAGTCAATTTGTTTCGGTTCTCGAGGTCAGTGTCGGATTCCAAAGGGAAAATGATAGGTTAATTGCTTAGAGGTACTTTTGATCAATCTCTCTTTGAGTTACGAACATTTCCATAAGATAACGAGGGACTGAAATATTCTATACTTCATAGTCTTTCTATTTTCCTTTCTTGTAGTGGTGGGGTTCACCTACTTCTAGTCCTTGTTGTTATCTCTGATAGCAGTGGTTAGGTCAAGTTCGAGGGCTTAGGAAGACCTGAAAACTCTAACACTAGGTGAGTCACACCAGTATCCGAAAAGAAAAAAAGAACCTTGTTAAAGTTATGTTGCTGGTACCTAATAAATAGCCTTATAAGGCCTCAAACCTGCTATCAGATATAACAACCTGCAGCCCTAGACAACATTCTCATCGAATAACGAAATCGCAATCGACAGTTTTTTTATATGAAATTGACATAAGTTCACGAAAAGTCAAGTGACTTTTGTGACTTTTTTGTGAGATTTTTTCAACCCCCTTATTGACAGCATCGTATTCCTAAAACGGCGTCGAGTTGAACTCGACGCGAGTTACGTGGAAGGGTTCCAGCTCTAACATGTCTTCCGAAGCACGGAGAAAGACAAGATTTTTGCAACCCATCTAAATAATAACCTCACCAGGCGTTGCTTAACTCGCACGATTATACAAGACAAGCCAATTAGGCGCTGCTAGGCCAATTAGGTCTCAATGATACTGCTCAGTTAGACATATACATTCGAAATGGCAACATCCTCATTAGGAAAAATTCATCTTCAAAAATTCACTTGCGACGAAGTTTGAACTCGCGCCTCCGAGTAGATATAGTAGATATGCCTTAAGCAATATAGAAATCTACGAAATATCCTCATTTTTAGAAGTCTGCTAAAAACAAATCAGTTTGACGTCAAAAAACCAATTGAATCTCGAATAACAATTGTAAAAATGTCGGAAAATCTTTTGAATATTGTTATTGACAGACGTTAAATGACTAGAAGTAGGTCGAAGTAGGTAGGGTTAGTTAGTACGTAGCACGCACATGCGTACAAACTGGTAGGTAAGTTACAAAGTTACCTACATTTACCAAGTGAAATTGTCCCCCGCTACGGTTTGAATGACACGAAAGTAAAAATTGTATGTAAAAGTTGATATGCTTTGATCACGAACACTCCGTTTGTTCTCAACGAGTCACACCCTACCATGTTATGCTGTTCCTATGAGAAAAAATATTCCCGTCGAGTAACAGTTGTATCGAATCACATCCGCACTTTTTATTTTTATTCTCACCTGCACTCAGTTGGACAATTTACCAGTGACGGCATAGTGCTGAATCTATTTTTTAGTATCCTTCTATCTTTTTAAATAGGTCTTCTGGTGGTTCTAATTACCTATTAATTTTTCACACGGGCCTGTAGTCTATTAGCTAAATAGGTATATTTTTAACCGCACTTTATGAATAAACTTTAACTGATTAAATTAACTGACTGCTGCTGACACGAGATCCCTTAAAATAAAGTCATTTTTCGGTTATAACCGCGTGTTGTTTATTTTTTTTAACATTGTTTTAATGCTTGACGTTTAGAGACTTTTACAGGTCTTTTCTTCTCGAATTGAGATCCCTTGTTCTAAAATAAGTATTAAATACCTTTGTATTAACATTTAGGGTCTAATCATTTTGTGCGTGGTTTGTGTTACTCGTTGAGATTCACAAATCTGATCGAGTAACAGGTGACTTTTTCAGGACAGAGGCCCTGCCGTGACGTCACCTGTCGAACACACGCACGCCTGTGGCTTTTAGACTTCGGTTTTATAGTGAAAATGCGTGTTCAAAAGAAATTATTTGAAATATGAATTGTGAGTAGTTACGCTGTTTCGGATACAGGTTATTTATGAATCAGCCTTAATGATTAACATTAGATAGGGAATAATAAGATCAGAATCAAACCGTGAGCAGTCGTGAAAATCTACTGGCGTAACCAAAACATACCTTTATGCCATTCGGAAATCTTGTCCGATTCCATTGAAATAATATACTAAAAATAGTTATAGAAACTTACATAAAACTGTTCAAATTGAATAGAAAAATTTAATCATAAACTTAATTAAAAATCGAATAATGAGTACCTAGGTACTCTAGGTAGTGTACCCAAAAGGCTGTTTTTTTGTTAGATATTTCGAATAGCAATATGTACCTTTACGTTGAGGAAAGTCATCTCATCATTCATCTCAGCCCTTATCCATCCATTGCTGAACATACGCCTCCCTCACATTGTTAAGCAAATTAAACAGCAATTTTTGAGTAATAATTAAATTTTGATAATGTACCTAAATAAATAATTTTAGGTCCCACCCTTCTTCATTTCAAGCATTCAAACTCGCCCAGACCTTTCCTATACGTAGGTATATAGTACAAGTAGGGACTTACTATTGGTGTGCAAAAAATATTTAGGTATTTAATTTCAAATCTTTCATGAACCTTTCCATTATCAATTTCACAATCTCTTATAAGTCGTCGCGAAGTCGCCGTGATATCAATCAGCTAACAAAATATAATTAAAAACAACATTTTTTTTAAAACCAACTTGAAAAAAAATATTATCTGTGGTTTTTTAAAGTAGGCGGGGTATTTTTTATTTAACTTTATTTTTTTTAACAAATTTTATTTAACTTTGAGCTTTAAAAGATAAAGATAAACATAATTTATTTGGTCAAGAATTTCGTATTACATAAGGTGTTACAAAAATATAAAGTTACAGAAATTCTTCCTGCAGGCGTCCAAATATTTTTGAGTAGTAGCTTTTGACGACAAAGCAATAAGAAACGATCATGGTAAGGTGGAATGTAAATATTGAATTAAATATTAAAACAACTTGCATAAACATACGTGGATATGACCGAATGTTGTAAAAACACACAAAACACTGCGCTTTCTCTGAAATATGGCAACGATTTGTCCCACCTGCTACCTACAGAGTTTAAATATAAATGTTATATTTAATTTCACACTGTTTCCTCTGAAATTCATTTTTATAAATTGAGCATCTTGTTGAGTTGATGTAGCTGTAACAATTTTTTCTGAAAATATTCGTATTCACGTAATTCTCTCAGAATTGACTGGAAATATGAAATTCTTGGAAGGTGAATTAGATTATTATCAAATAGCTTTTCTGTTAGTTGTCCGCTTCATTTCGTACAAGTTGATTTTTTTGATGATGAGAAACAATTATCTTTTACAAACTGTGCTGTGTTGTAAGAAGTAGTTTTAACCGCACTTTATTTAATTTTTTGTGGCTGTTAAACTCAAGGAGATTATACTATTCTAAATTACTATTAAAGCTCAATACTTAAGTTAAATGTAATTAGTTTAATTTTAAGTGAAAGCGAAAAAGACTGATGTCGAATAATTGTTATATTTTATCAACATTCTGTTAGAACGAGGCGCTTCTACCAACACATGGTAAGTAATTTACTTTACAATGCCCTAAAAGGTTTGACTGTCAGAATACCTATATCTATATACCTAAGTATGCTGAAACTCGAAACTGGTGACCCAGCCCAGTGAGCAGAAAATGCTAACATAGTTTCCATGACGATGTACGTACATTTTGTAGTCAAACAGAGTTAGGTAATTGGTAAATTTGGTAAACGTCGTAAGTGAGAACGAATAAGTCCAATATAGGTGAAATATATATCTGTAAAATGCGTAAACGTGACTGACTGATGGATCGACGGCCGACGCACAGTCTAAGCTGCTGATAATAGAAAGCTGAAATTCGGAGTGTGTGTTTGACTGATGAATCGACGCACAGCCTAAGCTGCTGATAGTATAAAGCTGAAATTCGGAGTGTGTGTTTGACTGATGAATCGACGCACAGCCTAAGCTGCTGATAGTATAAAGCTGAAATTCGGAGTGTGTGTTTGACTGATGAATCGACGCACAGCCTAAGCTGCTGATAGTATAAAGCTGAAATTCGGAGTGTATGTTTGACTGATGGATCGACGCACAGCCTAAGCCGCTGATAAAATAGTGCTGCAATTTGGAGTGTTTGTTCTTCATAATATGACGTAGGGATCGGGGCCTCTACTTTAATTCTATGAACGAACGAAAAGAAACTGTCATCCAAAACAATGATCTGTAATTTGCTCGTAAAATTAAAATACATGAGGCCCAGATAAAAAAAAGATTTTCTAAATTTCCAAGAGATCAGGAATTACACGGACGAAACCGAAGGACACAGCTGTAGTACAACACAAAAGCCGAAACTTTACAAATTCATCCGAGTTCGGCATGACTTAGGTATCATGTTTTTTTTATTTCCAAGTAACATCATTCTATTCTTCCGTGACAAAGGCCCAAAGTAAAGTAATGAAGTAGGCTCAGAGCTTTTGGAGACTACAGATTATCACTTGACCGATACTTCAATTTCCTGCGACCACCTACTCGGTGGACCAACGACATTGAAGTAGTCGCGGGGAGTCGTATGGAGGTAGCTCCCGCTCGCTATTTGTGACGTCGTTTAGGTGGATGTTCAGCAGTGGACGGATAAGGGCTGAGATGATGATACTTCAGTTCAATTATCAAATAGTCCGCTGTTCCCAGCAGGGAATGTGTCCGATCCTCACCAGGATGTAGGTCACTTCGGTACGCACACGGATGTGTGCTGGCAAGTGAGCGTGCCTTTACAGCTCCGGTATCACACTGGAGATATGGTAGGTGGCTTCTCTGCCGGCCCCAGCGAGGTTGTCGTTAGATCCTCATTGAGGTGCGGGTGGTGAGCGGCCTTATTGCTCCGGTACCTGTCTGGATAACCAGGCTGGGCACGAGGCTACTCTCCTTTATGAGAACCAGTCTAGCATTGGGGACTAGATCAGTCTTAAACTCGATCCCCAACGTCGCCCTTCGGGGTGTTCGTTCGGGTACAGCGGCCCCTGCTGCTATACCAAAAGATGGGTCGGTGGGGACGCTATAACATATATAAATAGCTTTCGAGTTGAGGATGGTTCCCAGCAGGACACTCTGAAGAGCTGCGTCGGAATCAGTTAAAGACTGATCTAGTCCCCAATGCTAGATTGGTTCTCTTAAACCTAAACTGTAGCACTCTAAAAATAAAAGAAAATGATAAAATAAATAATTTTACCTGGCATTTACGTTTACAAACGTCGTTGGCCGATTGCAAGTTTTCGGTATGCAAGTGTTCGTAGGTACGGAAGTTACACCCATCAGATCCCGTGACAAAGCACGGGGCCCGTGACTTATCTTAAACAACGATGTTTTAGTAACGATAACTGTGTGAAGTGTGAACATTGAGGTAGTTTATCTTTTGAAAGTGGAACTGAAACTATTATAGACTTACCCCCTTATTCATAAACGCTAATTAATGCGCTGCATAACTATGAATCGTTTGTCTTTTACTGTCACATGAAGTTTCAAAAGACAGACAGAGACAAACGTCACATAACTTAGTCATGTGTAAATAATATTTTATAAATAAGGGAGTTAAAAAATATACCAGTTGCAGTTTTTAAAGAGAACTGATTAGATCGTTCAATTAGGCCCCATTTTATATACCTACTTACTAGATTTTTGTGGTGCGACCGTCCACGATTTAATATTTAACCGACTTCAAATAAAGGTGGAGATTCGGAATTCGTCTGTATGTATAATTTATTCTTTTAATGACAGCTCATTACTTTTTTAAACTAAATAGTTGTTGCCAGGCGTCTTAATTCAGGATAAAGTGGTCGTTCACATATAACAACCCCTCGGATAATTTATAGCTACAGGCTTCAAGTTATATCGACGTTAATACAACTTAAATCCATGTTTGCGAAAGTAAATCCTAAAATGCCAATTAGGAAAAAAAATAATACAATAATATTTCGTAGAACTTTGATAAGTAGCTCCATTACCAAAATCGTAACAACAATAACTTTCCGAAAATATCTCTGTTGCGGTCTAGGTAACAGTAAGGCCCAGCACACAAAGCGCGCGGCGCGGCGAAAATTCTAAAAAAATAACAATTTAAATTAAATCTTAACTTCTATAACATTCGGTTGAAAATAGCATGCTTAGATCGCGTCGCGCCGTGCGTCGACAAGCTGTCATGTCAGTGAGCGTACACTATTTTCAACCGAATGACATAGAACTTAAGGTTTAGTTTAAATTGTCTTATTTTCCGCGCTCTGTGTACACTAAGCCTAAAAGAAAACAAGGACCTTATCATAGAGATACATATAATAATTCCCTCGCTACATTACTTTATCGTCGTTTGTTGTTCGCAGCCTGAGGCGAGACAAGTCCTTTCAAATCATAAATCTCAAAGACAATAAAGCAAATTGACTGACCATACCTAACAGCTTATTGGCTGCTGCTAGTTGCACCTACCGATCTTGAATGGTCATGGGTTAAGCAACGCTTGGCGCGGTCTTTACTTGGATGGTGATCGAAAATTTGTAAGGCAAAAATCATTTTCTCGAGCTCCTCCGTTCTTCGGAAGGCACGATAAGCAGTTGGTTCCGGTTGTTATCTCTGATAAGCGTCGTCAGGTCAAGTAAGAAGCGTTAGGGCGACCTGAAAACTCTTACATTAGGTGAGCCAAACCATAACACAAAAAGAAGAAGATGAAGACTGATCTATTCTTAAATTCTATTCTACCGCAAAAATTTCCACAAAACACAACTCAACGTTGCGGGCAGGAACCAAACTTTGTGATTGGCTATTGCGTTACCTATCTACACTTAGGTAGATTCTTTTAGCATTGTTAATAAACGTGCACTGAAAAAAAAAATTGTTATCATTCATCAAAAAAATGTTTATTGCTATCAAGTCACTTGTTTATATACGAGCGCATAAAGCATTGTGATTCCGGATATGAAGTTTGCTTGATTGAGAAATGTAACAAGCAGACGTAGCACATTCAAACAAGTTATGTTCGGCCTAATCAAGAATAATCATTATTTTTGTCAACTGTTCTTTGTGCTTGTTACCAAGACTTGATAGTCCTAAATACTGTCATATATTTACTTCAATTAAGTACAGTAATCGTGTAAACAAGTAACTTGTTTGAATGTAAAATCAAATGAACAAATTAATTGTTTTCATAATGAAACCTAGTTATGCCTATACAGATGCATATTAGATCTAATATATATAAATGTTTTGGTTTATAAAGTTTATTATTGTTCTATATGTATAGTTTTTTGTTTTTAACATACCATAATATAAAAATAAATGTTATCTCTTTAAATGTTATCAAGTGATCTTATTAGAATCAACTAAGATAATGCTATATTCCAATATTGTACTTTGTTAGATCTAGTATGCAGGATATCCCAGAAATACCACATCAAAGCTACAGAATATGATCAGTCAGTGAAACTCTGGAAGTAAAGTTTCACTGACTGATCACATAATGTATCTCTGATGTGGTATTTCTGAGACACCCGATGCAAATTAAATGAAAACACATGAAATGATATTTCAACGATTTATTTTTTATCACGAAACGAAAATAAAAAAATAATATTTATGACTTAATACGACTGTGATGTGGGAGCAGCACAGAACAGCACAGCAAAGCTACCGCACTAAGCTATCGCTAAGCATTGCGACACAGCAAAGCTACCGCGCTGCTCCCAGACTTTGCGCCATTTCTAAGAGTCGTAAGCGAAAGTAAAGCTTTTTTCTATAATTTTCTCATGTCTCTTATTTATCAATAATTTTATATAGCTGTCATCGTGAACGTTGACGATAAACCTTTCCCGGCTTTCGGCTTTTGTAGGCTTCCATCTTTTATTTTTAATTTTCCTTCTTTGAGATGATGGAGGGTCGCTAGGGCTTGAACTAGACTGACCGGGCAGTACTACCATGCATAGGCTGATAAGTTCAGACAAATTTAATACAGCCGCAAGATTTATATTTTCTTCATTCGTGTCTGAAATCAAAAATATCGTTATCAGAAAACAAACTTACTATACCTTTAGTGTGTTTTTTAACTGGGACAAAAAAAAACAGGGAAAGTGTCTTTGGAGGCTTTAGCTATTAGATAAATGGGAACTTGGAGAAGTAAGCCTACCTTTTATACCGATTTTGGAATAGCGCAGGTGAAACCGCGGGGCGCAACTAGTTTAACATAAATGTCTTGTCCTTTTAAATTCAAATCTAATTATTGTTTTAATGTTTTCATAACAAAGTACCTATATAGTAAGTAACACTTACCTTTTGCAAATTATTGAGATCAGTTCACTTTTTCACTTTTTGCACCGCTTGAGTATAGTCACTTTTTGTTGTTTTCTTTGACATCAACTCTATGAGTCTATTGTTGTGATAGGAACATTTGAATAATAAAAATTGATTACATGTTCAGGGTAGCTTTTATTAAAGTCATTTACAAGCTGAAACAAAAAGAAAACAACGTAAGTAGGTACACAAAATCATATTTTTTAATTTAATCATCGAGAACTGTTAACAACTTTTATGTATGTAATAATTAGATTTACTTTTTTAAATTAGATTTACAAATTCTTTAACATCTTTTTATGATAAAGAGTTGCAGAGTTACTTTTGAATTTATAATATTAGTTAGCAAGATAGGATTTTTTGATAGGTACTATATAATATGCACTTACCATTTTTATATCCCTGAGGCTTTTGTAATGAGGGGTATTTCTCAAAGTATAGTTCTATGGAATATTCTGTCTTTCTTCAGTTTATTAGATGCTGTGACAAAGTAGCCGTCCACTTAGATTCTACAATGTTTAAACTGCTTTTTAGCCAAGTTGTCTTCTACAGTGTTATTGGTAGTCTTAATTGTATGAAATGGGAGGGTGATGAAGGAGACCCTGTGCTTTGAAGTTTTATTTCTTTGGAATCCAGAACACCTAATTTTAGGTATTTACGCCGTGTCAATGGGTTGAGAAATTTGCCTCTTGCTTAACGGCGGAATATAATAAGGAGTAATTATTTCTTCCGGAAACAACACTTTTATAGTTTATATCCATTTGCACTAGCTCTGGGAGCCCCCAGGCTCTAAGTAGATCCATTTTCACAGTAGGTACCTACTTACGAACTCACTACTCACTCAATATTCGTTCTAACACACAAAAAAGTGAAATTGGCAAACAACGAAACTTAACGTTAGGACACCGACATCGACTGACTGCAATCAATGTAAAACCGTTACTAGCATTTAGGGACGACCGAAATGCAACACGTTCCTAATCGATCAAAAAAGTTATTAGAATTAACTACTTAGCTATTTCTTTCAAATAGGCACTTGTTCGTTCTTAATAAGTTGAGTGATATAATGAATTTAAGAAACTATGAAATCAAAAGTTTTATAATATTTGATTTAGATATGTTTTAATTTAAATCAATAAAAATCTTTTTTAGAGTAACCATTGTAAATGTGGGGTAATAATAAAGCAACTTGATAAATCTGAATAAATTGATGATGGGATACTACATTGACAAAGTGAACATATTTAATTCAAAACATTCGTCTTAATAGATGTTCAATCATTTTAGCTTTATTGGGGCAACAAACCGCAAATTGTTGTTTTTGATATTTTTTTGAATGAATCAATGACTTTTTTTTTAAACAAGCAAGATTGTTACTTGTTTGGCCATTATTTTTTTCAGCACGTTTCCACTACTCTGACCTAATTCCATGGAATTAGGTCAGAGTAGTGGGAACGTGCTTAGTCTTTTTTCATGACAAGAACTTTCAAAGATAACAGACAGAAACAAAACGTGGTAAAATTACTCCCACCTTACTCCAAGTTTATTAATAAGACTATTTGTGATTGGCAGATGCGTTATCTATGTTTAACGATACTTTTTGTGATTGGCCTTTCTTGCACGAGAGTGCTACTAAAAAGACGTATTTTCGTATAAGTGGGGAATACCTATGAGCAGTCAACAGGTTTTATCGTATTTGCGTAAATCTATATCTACGTAAATGTCGGGTACTTATAATGACTTGTGAAAAATATAACATTGGCTTTCAAGAAGTAATTTATATTGTATTTTTGGTTATACAATTACAAATCTTGCATAGACTAGGTGTCCTCCGCGGTTTCACCAGCGTAAGTCCCGTTCCCGCGGGAATTTCGGAATAAAAAGTAGCGATAAAAAGTAGATGTGTTATTCCTGCTATCCAGCTACCTATATTCCAAGTTTAATCGCAATCGGTTCCGTAGTTTTAATATTTGGTCGGTCCAACGCTTGGTACTCCGTCCACGTGGGTTTTTCTCCTCAACCTATTAAAGACCATGATTTATTCAAGACCATTAATACGTAATACTTGAGAGGAACTTAGATATATAGATAGATAATCATTTATTCCACATCACAAAAGCACATTAGTAGGTACAAACAGTGTAGACACAACAGATGTGAGGTGAGTTGTGTGCTGAAGTGGTGCAGACGGGACACTGCTCAGTGATATATTTGCTAAAGAGCAAAACACTGATTTTCAGCAGTAACCCAAAAGTAAGGACGCTGCTTTGCATGGACCAGTGTTAAATAGAAACTTGGGAAAGTTCCTCTCAAGTACTACGTATTAATGGTCTTTGGTATTACGTATGATCGACCTCTGGATCGACCAATGGCGGACGATCTTTAGTGACAGAGTGGCGGTCGAATCATCGTTTTAGGCCCCGCAACCACCGTTGACGTGGAACATTTAATTTTTCAAAAGATTGCTACTTCCATATATACTTGAATTCGTTGTGTTTATGGCTATACAGTAAATAAAGAATTAAGTACTTACACAAAAATATTATGTTTGTTTCAGTGCGTATCTAAAAGATGAGTTCGCCCTTCTGCCATATCTGGAGGCTGGATACAATAGGGTAAGTTATACCTACTTATAAAATATAGTTTTACTAACTAGACGAATTACATCTGAGGTGGGCCTTGAAAAAGCTACCTGTAAAGTTGGCAAAAGCTCAGTACATTTAACGATGCCAGTTTTAAACAAGTTAATAAATAAAACGAAAGTATAACCCGGTAAATATTGTGTTTCATTAACTGCTGCGTCCTGCAGGTTGTACTTGGGTGTATCTAGGTAGGTGGACAGTGTCGGTGTCCTAAGGAACAGAGCTGTATTTGGGCACAGTACATAGAGGGATCAGTATGGAAACTGCACACGCGTACGTTCACACTCGTCGTGACGAAGTGGTGACGCGGCACTCAATACTGACTGCACCACTAAGCATACCCGCATGTTTGTGTGAGTGAGCCGTTTCGACCATTTGTACCTACGTAGTTTCCTTACTGCTCTGCCCCAGCCTCAGCCTTTCTATGTACTGTGATCTGAGGTAGCCAAAATATATTGTAATTATATTGAGTACTAGCTGCGCCCCGCGGTTTCACCCGCGAAAGTTCCGTTCCCGCGGGAATATCGGAATAGAAAGTAGCCTATGTGTTATTCCCGATACCCAGCCACCTATATTCCAAGTTTAATCGGTTCAGTAGTTTTTGCGTGATTGAGTAACAAACACACATACATACATACACACATACTTTCAGCTTTATAATATTAGTAGGATATTAACCATGACAGAAAAATCTTTTACTAGCAGTTTAACTAGTGGTCACTCAACATCAAATCATTTTAACATTTTAATAAAGCTCAGCGTAAATGGAAGTTATTTTTGTACTCAGGTATTTACTGTTATTTTAATAACCTGTCTCAAAAAAAACTGAATTTTATTTATGTTCTTCTATTTGTAGAAATTTGTAAGCTTTTAGTAATAAAACTGAGAAATAAATCATGATTATATTTCTCTGAATTTGATTAAGAACCCATGGGAGTACACGGTTCACTCGGCTGAATTTTATATTGTAGGAACTCTGTTTAATCATTTATTAATTGCATTTTATACACGTATTATTTTATTGTAGGCCAGTTTTATTTTTGGTTATTACGTTCTATCTCCATTTATTTATTTATCAAAAAACAATAGGTTTCTACAACAAATAAAGACACTACTAATAGTATGTTACTGCAGCGGCCGGCAAGAGAGGCATTGATCGATCATGTGTACGCATACGTAAGACCATCAATGCCTAGTTGCGGCCAAGTCTTGTATAGTACTTTTATCAAATAATGCCCGGAAATTAAACTAAGTAGTTCAATTTAGAAGTTTTATTTGAAAATACAATTATTGAATGTACGATTCTTAAAATTTAAGTATGATTTTTCACTAAACAGCTTTCTACGTGCAAGCCAGTTCGAAATTTAAATTAAACCTTTTATAAGTTACCTCATTGGTGGCCATTTTCCGGAGTAGAAGATTATTCCATTTTTAAATTACACGACGCATATAATTTTACCTAGATTTTACATAGGAATTTATTTAGCCGCTAAACACGACAGATATTATGGATTTTTATACAACTGGTGCCGGCCGCTGCTCGACTAGTACAGCAAGTAAAATAATGCTCAAATTTCCAAGCATATTTGAGAAAACTCATTAAGTCCCCATAGACAGGCGGCTTGCTTACCGCCTAGAGCCTAGTGAGCACCTAACAATAGCTAACGGTCTAGATTCTAGAATGTAAACTTTGAAGGGGGTATTTTTTATTTAAAATATACTTTATATTTTTTGAGCGACAAAAGAACGACTAAGCAACGACAAACGATTATGGTAGCGCGGAATGGGCGTACAGACCTAAATTTTAACGAAACAAACCCCTTCAACTAAATATGAAGTAAGAAGTAATAATTCACAAGGGAATCAGACAATTATGAAGGATAATTATAACACGCGAGTTTTCGTGAACAAAGCCTACAATTGAGGTTAACCGAATAATTTACCTTCACTTAATATTAAACCTGTCATTAATTATATTCATAGCGTTGGAGTAGTCATACGGGGCACCTATACTATTATACTAACATCATTTATTTTTTCTCAAAAACTGTAGGGTTTTTTTTGTTAATTTCGCAGTTTTGTTACAGCTTTTGATGTGCTAGTGATTTCTTGCAAAATACCACAGACACATACTCTGTTAAATTTTTCTCGAAAGCCGTTCATTATTTTTTGAAAATTTGGCAGTTTCGCTAAAGCTTTCGATATGATTTCTTGTAACATTACCAACAATAACTGAGCTAGTTTTTTCTTCTGTTTTCGCCATTTTCCTTTAATAATAAATAGTAAAACACCATGTTTCCCGACTTCCGACTCGCGTTTTATTTATTAATAGTATTGTTGCAATGTTCAATAATTAAACTATGTATATTCGAGAAAAATTGAACAACTGAAGCGTAGTTGAGGCATCTTAGGCACCCGAGAATAGGTATACTCTACATCTAAAACAAGCCTTTATCTACAAATGTTAGTAAAAATTTTGGCGGGGACGCGGCGAAAAGTGTTGCTAATTTTTCATTTTTGTGAAACCTAGTTCAAATGCATGTAAATTGTTTAATTTCGGGGCCATTTTAATCGATTTCGTTTCGTGAAGGTGTACAAGTGTAGTGAAAGTGAAAATCGGTCCAAAACATGGACTTTAGCATTGTCTCCAAAGCTCCGTGAACAATCATTGTAAATGGCCGCCGTTTTACAATGATTCCCTCGACTTGACTTTAACTATGACGACTGTTTGGGTGCAAATAACTTGCAAATATTATTAATACTTGACACTGGCTAATGTCCAAAAGGAATATAGCCATATAAAAGAAGAAGGAGACGAAATGTTAGTAAGTACCTACCTACAATGTTCCCGATACGTAAACGATGGTTTATGATGCTGATGACGTAGTAAAATTATAATGGCGTAGTATGTGTGTGTGTTATATATACATAGATAGTTAATGGTTTGCTTTAACGATTCAACGTGGAATGGGATGATAGTAGGTACCAAATTTGGAGGTGGTGCAAAGGATAGCATTGATAGATAGATAATACTTTTATTTGATCAATCACAAAAATATTACAAAAACAACACAATTAAAACTAAATAAATGTTGAACAAATAGGCGGCCTTATCGCTTAAAGCGATTTCTTCAAGGCAACCGCATTGCCATACAAAAAGGCAATGCTGCCAGTATCCTCGGGTCCTTTGCGGCGGGTACGATCAGGGGTGGTTTATTTGACTGACCATAATTATGTATTAAGCATATTCTATGTTTTGTGTTTGTATTTTGTGACTTTAATTTTATTTAATTGTATTAATAAAGCATTTTTCTGATAATATTATTATTTAAAAAAAAGTACCAAATTAAGATTATTAAGGTGAGGATGCTTAAAAAAAACACGGTCAGACTCCAGCCGGGACCCGTCTTCGTATTCAGGCTTTCGAGATCTATGATGAAACTACTGAGATTACTATGATCCTACTAATATTATAAATGTGAAAGTGTGTGTGTTTGAATGTTTGTTACTCAATCACGCAAAAACTACTAAACCGATTGCGATGAAACTTGGAATATAAGTAGTTGGATACCGGGAATAACACATAGAGTATATTTTATCCCGATATTCCCGTGGGAACGGGACTTACGCGGGTAAAACCGCGAGGCGCGGCGAATGTGAATGTTATGCTTAAAAAACTTGGTCAGTCGCGAGTCAGCCTGTCAATTTCTACAGTCAGCCTGTCAGTCACCCTGTTTTATTTATTTATTTTATTTGTTTATTATCCAATACATAAATCTATCATTACAGAGTTACCCATTGCGATAGATACGCATTAGGTAGGTAATTGTTTTTACAAATTGTACATCCTAGTTTGCATTTCTACTAAAACCATCCCAATTTAAACGTCTATGAAGTAACTATGCTTTAGTATCTATTGGTACTAAATCATAGTTAATAGATACGTATTTAGGTAAGTACTACGCAAACAAAATCAACAAACAACAATTTTTTTTTTAAGTTTTTGGGTTCCATTCCCCATATTTTATTTATACTTTTTTATTTCTTTCCTTCTATTTTCGTTATATTTCTTTCTTTCCCACCTCGTGGGTATTATTAATTAGATAAAAGATAATCTAAAACAACGTTCCAATTTAAAGTACCGTTTGCGAAATATTGAATACTTACTTACCTATAACAATCTCATCTTGAAAAAGGAAGACATCAGTGGAACAAGATTCGAACCGTCTTCCTTGTATATATGTATGAATTTCGGTTAAGAGCGTTCATACACATGAAATGTTGTAACTTTGATGGCCGGGGTTTGATTGAGCCACTCACACTACTGTACGCATTGCTTGGACCCAATTTATCGCTGACCGTCAAAGTAGGTAAACTTATGTAATGGACCCCTACCTTGAGTTGATACGAAAATACGTATATACCGTAACGTTATATACTCCGACTTTCATTCTGAAGGTCGTAGTTTCAAATTCCGGCCGCACACTAATGTGTTTTTCTCTAAAAAAAATTATATGCGCTATTAACATCGCTCTTACGATGAAGGAAAACATCGTGAGAAAACTCACGGCTTAAAATCACGCACAAAGGCCCAATAGTAGGGCTAATTGCAGAAACAGACAAGTGATAACTTTAACTTTTTTAAAATTTACTGTAACGTTAAAGCTAAGTCCGCATAGGCAGGAAGCTGGCTTAGCGCCTAGAGACTAGCGAGTTTCTTAACTAAAACGAACGGTCTAGAAACTTCGCGACCGGACCCACTGAGCGCTCGGCGCCTAGCTGTGTGTCTAGTTAGAATGCAAGACATTAGGCGATAGACGCTAAGCAAGCCGCTTTGATTTGCGAACGAAGCAGAACAGTTTGAGCATGTTCGCTACGCAAAATATTGGCTCGTGCGGCCTATTATGTCACGACCGGTACGGCGCGGCGCCAGAAATAAACGGAGCGGATGCGTTACATACAAGGTCCAACTGGCCTGTAAGCAGAATTTCTTTAACTCTATAATGTTTTTAACATCTTTTGTAACGAAATTCTTAACCAAATAAATTATCTTATCTTGACTGTTAACGTTACAGTGCATGTATTTCCGTATGAACTCATGGAAGGGGTACTGAATTACGTTTGAGTTTACAGTTCGGTCTTTATTGGTATTATTAAGTTGATTACCTTACAGCTGTAAATAAGTTACGAGAAATGGAAGTGTTGTAGTTTGGAGAAACTATTTAAATTGAGATAGGGTTCCTTTGAACGAGGTCTGACTATACAATTACGAAGTTGGTTAAAATTAACATTTGCTGGCTGTGGCCCGCGGTTTTACCGCGCCATCTTCGACCCTCTTATCGGTCTCCCGACCTGGTACAATCGTGTTCCCAACGGTCACCCCCATGTTTGCCACACGGGTATGCCTTAAATAAATAGCGATAGAGTATATTTACATCCACCAACTAATTAGTTAAAAAGTTAAAAGTTAAAGTTTTTTAACTGTGTGTTTCCGCAACTAGCCCTGTAACTGGGGCCTTATTGCGTAACTTTAAGCCGTAGGTTTCCTCGCGATGTTTTCCTTCACCGTAGGAGCGATGTTAATATCGCAAATAACATAATTGATTAATAACATAAAAAATTAAAAATTAATATTTAGCTTTTACTCCCGACAAATGAGTAGTACATAATCGCAAATAACTTGATCTTAAAGAAAAATAAATTGGTGCGCGGCTGGGATTCGAAACCTCAACCTTCGAAATGAAAGTCGGAGTATCTGCCACTAGACCAACACCGCTCTCAACCAATTAGTTTTTCAAAGCATACTCGTAGCTGGCATTCTTTGCGGTGGGTGTATGAAAATCTGTCTCAACTATGCGAAGCTAAGTTAAACCAACTTAGTTTAACTGGCTGTGACCGTTTATCTAAATGGATAAATGCGATAGAAGTTATGATATGATATTCTATCTATTTTGTATACTGGTGTGGCTCACTTAGTGTAAGGCTAAAATCTATAGGCGCACTTAAATGTCTCGTGCAAATAAATGACATTCATTCATTCACTTTGACTTTGCTCAGACAGAGCGAACTTACCAAAAACTAAGCTAAACTTTGAATTGGAATTTGTAGTCGAAAATAATTACGTAATATACGAAAAAAATAAAACGAACTTCATAGTCATAACAGAGCAAAGTTTAGGTCATTATTTTTGATTGGTTTACATTCTAAATTTAAAAAACTTCGACTATACTAAGCAAAAGCTTTAGATGGTTGCGAAGGATCGCTTTATAAATACCAAAATTGTCTTAAGTCAAAGTTTTTGCTTAGCAAAGTCAAAGTACGGACTATAGATTTCAGCCTTAAAGTTTTCAAGTCGCCTTGAGGTCTCTAAACTGACCTGACGCGCTCCTATAAAAGACACCAAACAACCGGGACCGAAAGCTCGATAAAATGTGATGCCGCTTTATCACGTCCACCATCGACTTTGTTCTCGTCCCTTTTCAAACACAAATAACACTAAACCTTTCATACACTTTATTAATTAAAATTCTGATTCAAACTCCCCAGACTTGTATTAAAATAATAAAAATGTTATAAAAACCACCTTGAGATTGTTTTAATAAAATATTCTGAGAGGATTACAGAGCGGTATTAAAAGCTTAAAATAAACTTGAGATAAGCTAATATCAAAGTGCAATCTGCATCAAAAGTTAAAGTACTTAGACTGGAACTAAACGTAAATGTTCTAATACACAGGGTGGTTCAACTACTGACGTCACTAATTTCTTTTTTGGTTTCTCACACCTGAGAGAGTCAGAAAATACCCCATGTATGTTCAACGACTTTTTGTAGTCGTATTTCGAGTAACCAATTACTACCTGGCAAGCCTTTTTTTAAGTAACTTTAAATAATTTCAGGGAGCTGAGTTATTTATTTATAAAAATAACATTCAAACCAATGACGTCACAAAAAAGCTTGTTGGACAGAAAAAATTAAAAAAACACAAAAATAAATTATAAAACATTGCTAAATATAAGTACATGGGGTACTTTCAGACACCCACAGGTGTATAGAATCTAAAAACAAAATATTGACGTCACTAGTCGTAGTCATATCACCCTGTATTAGGTACATTTGACATTAGCAGATGGGCCCCTAGTTTAGTGAAGGTGAAAGCACTAATCTAAGGATCCTTTGGTAAAGTTTTACTGTAAACCCACACGAGCGTGACTTGCAGGGCTGTATTTAGGAGTAAGTCAATAAACGGTTTTAAATTTACGTGGATGTTTTCACTACAAATATGATTAAATAACGTAGTTGACCAAACGAGCGAAGCGAGTGAGGTCCAGTGTAGACGGGCCTGGCGCTTGTATCTTTGTATCTTTGTAACTTTGTATGTTTGTTCGACGATAACTTGAGTATTGTAGCTCCGATCTTTATGAATTTTGGTATACGCGTAGTTTAGATCAATAGAATTTATGAGTTCGAAGATGAGCTGGATCGGTAGGGGGGTTGGGGAGATAGGGGGTGCAAAAAGAGAAAAAAAACAAGTTCTAAAAATTTGTCAATAGATGGCGCTCGACATCACTCTTAGATCGCGGTATCGTTGCGTTTACTTGCGATATATACTACAAGATCTGACATTTTTGTATGGAATGTAAACGTCTCTTAGTGTTCAATGTAAATAATTCATGTTTATGTTACGAATTGTGGTCGATTGTCGTAATTAAGGAATAATTCTTATTGTGTTATCGTTTTTACTTGTCTTTCGTTATATTATTCGTTTAATAATAATTCTTATTTTGTAAAAAAATAAAGCTGTTGGTGTTAAAATCCTACAAAAAACAAAATCTCTGTAAATGGATTCTCGTGAGGTCTCAGTTCGGGGCGAACTACTAGTTTACATTGAATCGTGGTCGCCACTCGAGGACTTTTACCCCAGCCAGTTTAAATTACTAGTGAAATATCCCCCAGTCATTGACCTCCGGCTCCGAAAACACTAATTAAAACATTGTAAATACCTAGATATACTAGGAGTTCGCCCCGAACTGAGACCTCACGACCCCCTATCTCCCCAACCCCCCTACCGATCCGGCTCATCTTCGAACTCACAAATTCTATTGACCTAAACTACGCGCATACCAAAATTAATGAAGATCGGAGCTACGATACTCAAGTTATCGTCGAACAAACATACAAACATACAAGCGCCAGGCCCGTCTTCACTGGACCTCACTCGCTTCGCTCGTTCGGTCAATAACTAGTAGTTCGCCCCGAACTGAGACCTCACGACCCCCTATCTCCCCAACCCCCCTACCGATCCGGCTCATCTTCGAACTCATAAATTCTAATGACCTAAACTAGGAGTTCGCCCCGAAATGAGACCTCACGACCCCCTATCTCCCCTACCGATCCGGCTCATCTTCGAACTCATAAATTCTACTGACCTAAACTAGGAGTTCACCCCGAAATGAGACCTCACGACCCCCTATCTCCCCTACCGATCCGGCTCATCTTCGAACTCATAAATTCTACTGACCTAAACTACGCGCATACCAAAATTCATGAAGATCGGAGCTACGATACTCAAGTTATCGTCGAACAAACATACAAAGATGTTGTCCAGTGTAGACGGGCCTGGCGCTTGTATGTTTGTATGTTTGTTCGACGATAACTTGAGTATCGTAGCTCCGATCTTCATTAATTTTGGTATGCGCGTAGTTTAGGTCAATAGAATTTGTGAGTTCGAAGATGAGCCGGATCGGTAGGGGGGTTGGGGAGATAGGGGGTCGTGAGGTCTCAGTTCGGGGCGAACTCCTAGTATATCTAGGTATTTACAATGTTTTAATTAGTGTTTTCGGAGCCGGAGGTCAATGACTGGGGGATATTTCACTAGTAATTTAAACTGGCTGGGGTAAAAGTCCTCGAGTGGCGACCACGATTCAATGTAAACTAGTAGTTCACCCCGAAATGAGACCTCACGACCCCCTATCTCCCCTACCGATCCGGCTCATCTTCGAACTCATAAATTCTACTGACCTAAACTACGCGCATACCAAAATTCATGAAGATCGGAGCTACGATACTCAAGTTATCGTCGAACAAACATACAAAGATACAAGCGCCAGGCCCGTCTACACTGGACCTCACTCGCTTCGCTCGTTCGGTCAACTACGCGCATACCAAAATTCATAAAGATCGGAGCTACGATACTCAAGTTATCGTCGAACAAACATACAAAGATAAAAGCGCCAGACCTGTCTACACTGGACCTCACTCGCTTCGCTCGTTCGGTCAATCATATTTGTAGGTAAGATAACGTTCGATTCTCATAGTAATCCTAGTAAATAGTTGTCGCTACCAAATCCTGACTAATAATAGATTTATAAGGTAAAAGTAATTGTGTCTGTGACATTTTCACGCCTCGGGGATTAGTGGATTATTTTGATTAATATTGCTACTGGGATAAATGGATTCTTGGAGTAGGACGTAATATAACTTGTAGGTGGGCTTCTTTTCATCCATTTTCCGATCTAATAGTCATGCGGGAGTAACAGTAAATTAAATTATACATAACTCACAATGTAAATTGTATACATATAAATACATATACATATAAAATTCGAAATCTCGAGTTTTGACAAATCTTACGCGGGTAAAACCGTGGGGCGCAGCTAGTACATTATAAATGTTTACATGCTCAAGATATAATTGAAATGATTTTATCAGGAACACTCCATGGGGTCTTACATCTGAAACCAATGATTGATTTGAATATCATTATCATATCTGTACTAATTTACCACTTCGGTAGTAAAGTCAGTACACTCGAAGTGCCTAGGAAGACACGTTTAATAGTTGGTCCAGGTTGTTATCTCCGATAGCAGTCGTTAGGTAAAGTTAGAGGTCTAGGGCGAGCTGAAAACTCTATTACAATTTGTATCAAAACAGTCAAGTCGTCGTAGTAAAAGTCAAGTCAAGGAAGTCATTGTAAATGGTGGCTCTTTACAATAACGGTTCACGCTAGATTTGGAGACAACGCTAATGTCCATGTTTTGCACCGATTTCCACTTTCATTACACTTGCACACCTATACGAAACCAGATTAGGTAATATGCCTCCGAAATTAAACAATTTACACGCATTTGAACTAGGAATCACAAAAATGAAAATTTAGCAACACATTTCCTCAGCGCGTTCCTGCTAAAACTCCAGTAGGTACTTGTGGACAAGTAACACTTTATTCAGAGATTTAAAAACCCACACAGCAGCTTTTTCCCTACATTTGCAACAAAATACTTAGGGAACTTCTAAGTGAAGAATTTCATTAAAATGTTAACCTTCATCCGCCCCTGTCTGTACCTTAATGAGCCAAACGAGACGAAGTTTTTAAAGTGCGGTACCGAACCTCGACTTGGCAATACACGGTAAAATAAAAAATTTTACTCATGATCACGATATTGCAGTAAATATAGGTATTGTACCTATAGAACTGTAATAAAAGAGCTTTTGCTTCATTATTTTTTTAATATTTCATGAGTAAAGTTCTAAAACTTTCCCTCGAGTCCGCGTTTTCATGAACAACAGTTCAATTTCAGCGAATTCCCAGAAAGGCTATTCTGCAACTAAATCGAGTAGATACTAGATGGCGTGTAGCAATCGTGTAGATGGCGTCTAGCTTCTACACGGTACGGGTTAGTCGCCATGTCGCTTCGATTCACCAGTAACTTTACGCCTTTTGGTTAAAGAATTGGAAGAATTGTACTCAGCCGAGATTAAAAATAGCCTACCCGAGATTAAAAATTACGTAATATTTCGATCAAAGAATCCTACTAATAATAGGGGTTAAAGTATGAAATTGCCGTTTTATTGCAATAGGTTCTTTGAATTGACATAGAATCTTCATGGTTTGAGGTTTTCGAATGAAACTTTTTTCAAATGGTTTCGTTGATGTTCTTTTTTTAAAAAATGTGAAACATTTGAATATCGACTTTCAATTGTTTTTGTTATTCAATTTAGACAAGAAAGATGGATACTGCGAAAATTCGAGTGATTTTTGAATACGAGTTCCGACGCGGAACTAACGCGGCAGAAACAGCCCGCAATATCAATGCTGCGTTTGGAGAGGGGTCTACTAATGAACGCACCGTGCGATTTTGGTTTAAACGCTTTCGTGATGGAAATTTCGACTTAAAGAACGAGCCACGAGGAAGACCGCCCACACAGGTGAATACCGATGAATTAAGAGAGATAGTGGAAGCCGATCCTAGTCAAACTACCCAGGAATTAGCGGCATGGTTTAACGTTACCTTACTCACTTTATTGACTCACTTGCGTCAAATCAATAAAATAAAAAAATACGAAAAATGGGTGCCTCATGATTTGACTGATCTGCAGAAAGAAACGCGTGTTGAAACTTGTGTTGCCTTGTTGAACCGGTACAGAAATGAAGGAATATTGGATCGAATTGTAACATGTGATGAAAAGTGGATTCTTTATGATAACCGGAAAAGAAAAATGCAATGGCTGACCCCAGGTCAAATGCCACAACAGTGTCCTAAAGCAAAACTTACCAATAAAAAGGTAATGGTAACTGTTTTGTGGTCTCAGCATGGTGTTATTCACTATAGTTTTCTTCGATCTGGTCAAGCAATTACGGCAGATGTCTATTGTGCCGAACTCCGAACCATGTTGACAAAACTAGCAGTAAAACAGCCCCGACTCATGAATCGATCTTCACCATTATTGCTCCACGACAACGCGAGACCTCACACAGCACGAGAAACCATTTTGACCCTTCAGGAACTGCACTTAGAAACCATTCGTCATCCTCCGTATTCACCAGACCTTGCTCCAACGGACTACCATTTTTTTCGTGATTTGGACAATTATCTACGTGACAAGAAGTTTTCTTCCCAGGAGGCAGTACAAAATGCTTTCACACAGTTTGTGCAGTCTAGATCGTCGGAGTTCTATCGCAAAGGCATTAATAACCTTCCCATTAGATGGCAGCAATGTATAGATAATAATGGCAACTATTTTGATTAAATAAATTTGTTAAAAATTTAAAAAATAAACAATTAAGATTTTCAGTACAAATCGGCAATTTCATACTTTAACCCCTAATAATATAATAATAATAGCGCGTCAGAATAAAAAAAAGGCGTAAAATCACTTGAGAATCGAAGCTACATGGTATCTACACGGTTAAGTTGCAGAATAACCTTCCGATTCTGTAGAAAATAACGGGACTTTACGGTACCTTTTGAATTACCTAGTAACTACTCCCAATTAAAACAGCTTATCAAATATTGATTGAAAATAAGGGACTGCTGAAAGGTTATGTTACTTTTACAGAATTCTCGAACCCTTTAGAATTAATTTTCAATGTAACGATAACTTATTCAAAAGATTATCTATATCTATACTAATATTATAAATAGGAAAGA
This sequence comes from Idaea dimidiata, assembly GCA_949358125.1. Classification (NCBI taxonomy): domain Eukaryota; kingdom Metazoa; phylum Arthropoda; class Insecta; order Lepidoptera; family Geometridae; genus Idaea; species Idaea dimidiata. The sequence continues at coordinate 10,189,478 of OX442341.1, forward strand.
TTTATTTGTTTGTATCGAATTGGCTCCAAATTACCGATTTCAACAATTCTTTCACCAATAAAAAGATACATTGTCGAAGAGTAACATAAGGCTACTTTTTATTCCGATATTCCCTCAGGAACTGGAGTTAAGCGGGTAAAACCGCGGGACGCTGCTATAAAGTATAACACAGGCTTCGTATCAGAACTGTCATTATTATAATTGAAATGTGGCTTTCCTCCTCAATTTGTTTACGGAAAGGTTGTCATCAATCATATTTTCTTGAAAACCAATTCAATCTCACCAGAATCATAGCTAATTTTGGTGAACTCGCATTATTTATTCATCAATCAATAATTTGGAATAATTACAATTTCTGTAAAATGTTGTATTGGGTTTTAGAATTTAAATTTGCTTTGACATTTCACACAGATTTGTATGCCCTTATTTTCTCCTGAACTCTAGTTTTCAAACTAATTATGGACGTATAAAGTCTGAAAAATATAAGTGCAATAATAATTATGTAGGTATTAATTATTTGCCCGAGTATGTTTAATTATTGAATACTTGATAGGATTGACAGAGTGTACTGTACCTAATTATCTCGCCATTAAGTCTCACAATAATCATGTTGTTTTAAATGTGATATTATTATGTTGATAGAAGATGATGAGAGCGCTGTTGGTCTAGTGGTAGATACCCCAACTTTCATTCCGAAGGTCGTGGTTTCGAATTTAGGCCACAAACAATGTCTTTATCTCTAAGAAAAAAATATGTGCGCTATTAACATCGCTCTTCCGGTGAAGGAAAACATCGTGAGGAAACCCACGGCTTAAAATCACGCACAAAGGTCCCTACTATTGGGCCTTTGTGCCTGATTTAAAGCCGTGGGTTGCGGAAACACACAGTTAAAACTTAAACTTTAAATGTGATGTGATGACTCTGCGAATGAAAATTGTTTGAATATGACACAGTCTGACAAATATTGAGCCTGATATTGATTTTCCATTTAACACGTCCACACAGATATTATGATTATGAGTCCTATCCTGGGACCCTAATACGAAACAACTTCGGTCGAAACTTCGGAGCTGATCAAACGTTGACACCGAAACCGAGCCGAAACGTGGACATTAACGGCACGGTTGGTCCACAAATTCAAAGTCGCTCAGAGGGCTATGGAACGAGCTATGCTCGGCGTTTCTCTGAGGGATCGCATCAGAAATGAGGTGATCCGTCAGAAAACCAAAGTCTTCGACATAGCTCACCGGATTAGCAAGCTGAAGTGGCAGTGGGCTGGCCATATTAGCCGTAGAACCGACAACCGTTGGGGTAAACGAGTTCTAGAGTGGAGACCGCGTCTCGGCAAACGTAGTGTAGGACGTCCTCAGGCGCGTTGGAGCGACGATTTGCGCAAGGCGGCTGGCACAAACTGGATGCGAGAAGCCGAAAATAGATCTAGGTGGCGTGCAATTGGAGAGGCCTATGTCCAGCAGTGAACTGCAACAGGCTGATGATGATGATGATGATCAAACGTTAGTAGGTAGGTGCTTATCATTCGTTCTAGAATCTAGCTATACCAATACAAAAAAAAAACAAAGAATGTATTGATATTAATTATGGATCCAGAATAAAGGATAATCACCTCTCACGTTTGATCGGCTCCGAAGTTTCGGCCGATGTTGTTTCGCATTAGGGTCCCTGGTCCTGTCCTATGCTGAGTGACAAATCTGTAGATTATATGAGCCGTTGATCAAGTAATCTGTTGATCTTATGAACCGTTGATCAAGTAATCTGTTGATCAAATGGTGTTGATCAAGTGAATTTTGACCTAATAAATGTTGATCTTACGTATGTATCCCGACAAAAGTTTTCTACTTCTAATTGACTGTTTACAATCAATGAGTGCGATTGCCAATCTGGCAAAACATTGTCAAAACTATCTTATCATCTATATATATTATGTTGCTTACTGGCTACATTTCTTAAAACAGCGTATTCGCTCCAACAGGTGATGGTAGAAACAATAGCCACGGTGGCATGGTGTGCGGAGATCTTGCAAGCGCGTGCGGCGGCGGCGACGTCGCGGGCGCAGGTCGCTGCGATGGCGGCGCTTGCGGCTGCGACCGACCGCTGCAGGGACCTTATTGCTATCACTGATGATCAGCAGAGGATACTGGTAAGTATGGCAGATGAAATTTTTGTCAGTCATTTGTTTTACTTTTTCAATAATAGACATATTATCGATGTTTATTCATGTTCTTTAAAACCTTGAACATTTTATAAAAATAATGCCGCCTATTTTTATGCCAAAGGAGAAAAAGAAGGGTTATCAACATTCTAGCTTTCTCATTCCTTAACTTCTTGTCCGTCCAAAGGTTGCCTGAAAGACCTCGATTTAAGAAGCTGTTTATGTTTTTCTTTGATGTATCTATTTCGTAAACTAACTCTTATGGAAAAAACTAGTCAAAACCGAATTGAGAACCTTCTTATTTTTGAAATCATTTTATCATACTATATGTATGTATAAGGTGTAGTAGACGTAAAGGCAACTGATTCCAATCCCTTGCAATTTGAATGACGAGACAAACATATGCGGGTCTGAAGAAACTTCACCACGAACCGATATCGCACAGTACTCCATTATAACCAACCAACCTTTTACCCATCCACTAGCTCACAAACAAGGCCTGGTGCCGAGTGTTGGGCTGGCGAACGGAGGAAGGTCCCCGGCCGCTGACGGAGGCAGCTAGTGGCGAAGCCCTACGCTTGGCGGCGACCGGCGCTCGCGACTGGGAAGCTCCCGTCACGCTGCGCAGGCGCGCCTCACCTGACACTGTTCTGCTTCCATGTAGGGGTGCTACTATTGGACTTACCAGGTATTTATTGTTTTTATGTTCCAGGCTATTTAGGGTTGACAATCTACAAATAAAATATTATAGGTTATTATATCATAATTATTTACATATTTATTTATAATTATTATTACTCATAATTATTTACATATTTTTCCGGATCTTAATCGCGTGATTTTGACCGTTTGATACCAAAATGTTGAATTTCAAAAATGTTGAACTTTCCAAAATGTCGAATATCCCATAATTTTGAATTCCTTTTAAATGTTGATATTTTCCAATTTTCATATCTCGATGTTTCCGTAACCATGTTACAATGGTAACTATGTATTTTCATCTGTTCCAATCATGTTAGTTTAAAATAGGTAAGTATATCTATTGAATAATATCAAATACTATCTAATTAATAAGCCTTACAGCCGAATACAGAAACGTCATTTAACATTTGAGAAGTACTTAAATTATTGAGCAGCTTCTAAATTCAAAATTAGTGTGGCAGTTTTTGAGTTTGAGAGCTGCTTCTTTGTTTAAGTGGTTCTCAAATGTTAGGTAGCGTTTCTGTATTTGGCCGTTAGAAGCTTAAACTCTTTCTAGAAGATTGTGACGTTTTAATTTGTGTTACATTTTATTGAACATATACCTAGGTATATTTTATCCAAAGACTGAAATACTAGCCCTTAGTCGAAAATTAATTCGTGTAGCTCAATAAATAACTCTTGACAAAATAATGAATTTCAGCAACTAAGTTTTATGTACCTACTTCAATTAGTTACTATTTACCTTAAATGGATTACCTACTAGCTGTGTCCTACGGTTTGACCCCTTTTTTGACCCGTATAAATTTCGATTGCACGGGAATATTGCGTTCAAAAGTATCTGCTATGTCCTTCTCAAAAGCCCCAAATTCATCTATTTCTTACCTAAAACTTTTCAGACAGACTTACAACAGATACAAAAACGCCACTAAAAATTTGGGGAATAGGTACTTACTTAAATAAAAAAGCTGCTTCTGAATTAAAAATTTGTAGGTATATTAATTTTTGAGTTTGAGAGCTGTCCTATTGTTTAAGTAGAACTCAAATTTTGAGTAGCGTTTCTGTATCTACTAACTTTCGCATTTATAATATTAGGAGCGATACTAATGTTTACCAAGCTTTGACTAAATTTAATTATTAGGTAATTTAAAACATATAAGAATAACGAATGCTAAGATTTTTTCGAAAATATGTGTTTACATATTATTTATCGTGACTGTACGCAATACATAAAAAAGTAATTGTCGATAAACAAAGCAAAATACTTGAAATAAAATTGTTTTGTAACAATTTAAAGTAATAGAAGATCCATTACGTCAAGTTAACCATTCAAGCGCTTACAAGACCTTTCAATCATCTAGTTTACGACATTGAAACGCCGTTAAAATTGTTCTCAAATACCTTCCTTCTCTTACAAGGACATTAAGGAATTTGATACGGATTCATTGTATTTAGAAAATTTATTCCGAATTCCGGAATTTTATTTAAGACCACAATGCGGTTTGTGAGAGATTTACCAAGATATTTTATTACATATAAGGTAGAATAAGGTAGATTTCATCATCAAGCAGTTTCTAAATTTAAAATTAGTAATGTGGGTATTTTATAGTTTATTGCTGCTTCAATGTTTAAGTAAAACATTTTGTTTTGTTTCGACGTTACTTACCTACTTACTTACGCATTTTTAATATCAGTAGCGATAGGGATGTACCTACGCAATATATGAAAAAGTAATTAACGATATACAAAGCAAAATACTTGAAATATAATTGTTCTGTAACAATTTAAAGTAACGAAAGATCCATTACATTACTTTAGCTATTCAAGCGTGTATAAAACGTTTCCAATCATCCAGTTTACAATATTGAGATGCCGTTGAAATTGTTCCCAAATACCTACCTTCTTTTACAAGGACAATAAGTAATTTGATACGGATTCATTGTATTTAGAAAATATATTCCGAATTCCGGAATTTTATTTAAGGCCTTTACGCGGTTTGTGAGAGGTTTACCGAAATATTTAATTATAGGCAGATTTTTTATCGATAACATTGAGATAGATATATTTATCAATGAAAAAATGTACACGGCCGCCTGCGTGCAGATTTTCTTAAAGTTATTGTAAGAATTGTTATTTGTGTAAAACGTAGATTTAATTTTATTTCTCACTTGTTTTGTTTATTCGCACCTTTAAATTTAAATCGCTAAATATTTTCGAGAACTAGGAAACTGATTTGGTTAAGTATTTGTCTATTGCAAAATATGAATTAGGTACTTTGTCTTACTCCAATGATGTTATTTTGGAGACATTCCACCATGATGTCTAAAAACATCAAACTAATATTAAAAACATCAGATAATAAAAAAAAAACTTCTTCAAATTTTTATTTTATTTTTAAATACCTATCTGTAGATTTTAAAAGTAGTCGGTGTATTTTTTATTTAAAATTTAAAAGGACGACAAAGCGGTCATGGTAGCGCAGATTATTTTATTCTTCAGTGTCTTCCTGTGATTCAATACTCAATGAATAGAACGCTGTAAATTATCATGTCGGAGTACTAATTAAATAGCGTCCAACACACGTTCTACTAATCCATATACATTGAGAGAATACCCAGTATAAATCTATTTCAATTAGTATCGCTGTCCGTGTTCATGGAATACCATGTAGGTAATGAACTACATATTTCTTGACGCGTCGGGATCAATTTGCACTAAATAGCTTTAATGTTTTGATCGTCCTTTAAGTTAGTTCTATTTTTTATAAATTTTGTTTTTATTTGCTCACCTAGTGGTAGTTTTCATATTCGTTCTGTAGCCTCTTAAACTCGTTAGCTCGTTAGGTCAGGCCTAACGACTACTATGAGAGATAACCGGAACCAACAGGAACATGAAAATATTTGGGAAAATTTAGCACTTCTTCTTTCTTCCTTCCTGTCCTGACACCTTATTAAATTTGGTTTGCGCAGAAGTATTCAATTAACTATCTCATTACCACTATCATAATGAAATCGGACAAATCATTTTGGAGTTAAGGTTTACTTTTAAAATTTAACATCCGACATCTTGCTACCTTGAGCTACCTTGAGATGTCAATCATAGTTTTTTCACATCGTAATAAACCAGATACTGTAAGAAGGCAACTTGGTACCCATAAATTATACCATTATACCTACTAAATTTGGCTAGCTGGCACATGCACTAAAAGATCATATAGGAACTTAGTTATATATGTAATAAAATGTTCTTTGTTCTAGATGCACATCGCACATAGTTTTCGTGTGCGAAACATCGAACGCAGTTGAAACCGAACGGGGCCGGGGCTCCCTGCACTCCATCAGACGAGGATCTTTGGACGTCCGCTCAGTGGCATCGGACGGCCTACGTAGGACTTCATTGGCTAAACTACAGGGATTGCCGCTTGAGGCGCCTATCACTAAGGTACGTAAGACTTAGAGTTAGACTACTCATATCTACATGTTATATCGTCCCCACTAGACAGCCATCTACAGGCATTCCCGGCGAGATCCGGTGCTCTTGGGAGGGGCTGTTTCATCAGGTGTGGCCTGATGATACAACCACTCCCAAGAGCACCTTCCGGGATCCGTCAAGCTTTGAGGTCACGATCTGTTTATAACTTTACTGATTCCGCACTGTGCTAAGGTTAGGTACATAGAGATTCGTTGGCCAAACTGCCAGATGGGTACCCACCTTAGTAATCAGACTACGGTGGGTTTGAGTAAAATGAACCTCAAACCTATATTGAAACAGCCGTATCACAGTTTACCAAAAAGCGGCGCTCTACAGTTGCCAAGCCGTGATACAATTTAATGTTCTTTCCCGGGACCTGTTTCTTATTTCTAAGAACGGTTCCTATGTTGAAGGAATGTGTAGGAAATTTGACACATGCTTGTGTGTCTATGTATGTACAATGATTCGTTTAGTTCGAACTGTTGCAAGTGTGCCTGTTCACTTTACCTTCTTCTTGTATGAAGATCTTTAACGTAAAACCTACACAAACATCATCATCATCTCAGCCCTTATCCGTCCACTGCTGAACATAGGCCTCTCCCATACGACGCCACAAATAGTGATTGCGAGCTACCTCCATCCAACGACTCCCCGCGACCGCTACAATGTCGTTGGTTCACCAAGTAGGTGGGCTTCCAACACTCCAATTCGGATTATATCGTGGTCGCCACTTAAGGATTTTTACTCCCCAACGGTTATCTGTCATTCTAGCTATATGACCTGCACCCATATTTATCTATCCAGTGGATGTCTGACAACAGTAGAAATTGACAGGCACTATACAGTACATTGCTGCTTTGACGTAACGTGATTATTACCGGTGATCACCTCAAAGCAGCAATGTACTGAATAGTGCCTGTCATTTTCCACTATTATCAGACGTCAACAGATAGATAATATGGGTAGGTACAGCTCAGTGCTTATTGCTACTACACAAGAGACTATAATAATAATGTGTAGGTACCCACTATTCACGTACAACTCGCATTTTCATGATCTAACTGTAGTAGAGTAAGACGATAATACTATTCTAACTCGTGATAACTCAGCTCACGAGGCATCTAAACTTTATGTGTGGAATAGAATGAAAAGTTAAGGGTGCATCGTAAACTGGCACTTACCTGCTTCTTGGGAATATAAACTTTAGCTTAACATCCTTTTAGACGTGATGCTAGACGGTTTCATATGCCATTACTCTTCTTCTGCTTATTATTTGACAAGTATGTATACTAGTCTAAGAGCCCACGACATTAAATCTAGTTCGATAAGACTATTGATATAGAGATAGAGTATAGTTAGATAGAGTATATATAATTGGTCAGTTACTCACGTCATTAACACGGAATGGCGATGCAAGAAATCTGGCGGCGAATCGGCGATAGTTAAAAAACTAATCCGATTTCTAATGTAATACGACTCCCATTTTTCGTTTGTTCCGTTTTGGGAGGGGATTTATATGATACATACAACCAGACACGAACTCTTGTAAATATATACACATAGGTATATTTCATTTATTAATTTCATTATAGTGAGTAGGTTTTTAGCCAGCACTAGACGTTGTAAAAATGTTTTTGCAATACCCAACTTGTAAATATTTCTACTTACCTACATCTACAATATTTTTACATTGTCGACTGTCGTCAGTGTCGACTCACGTGGACTGGTCGTCAGGTCGCCTGCCCGGCAAGTAAGTTTTAAAGGAAAGATTTTTTCTTCTGGTAAAGAACCAACTATACCTAGGTGAAGGTTTAGATTTTTCTTCGGTTTTCGCGATGCTGATTTGACTTATTTCTTGGATATTAAATAGCATTTTTGAAAGTTAATTGTGTAGGTACCTAACAGTCTATTCTTTAGATAAGTTGTTATGTCTGGTAGAGTCGTTAGGTCAAGTTAAAGGCCCTAGGATGACCTAGAAACTCTAACATTAGGTAAAAAAGAAGAAGAAGCCAAGTGGTAGGTTGACAACCTATAATCTAGCTTCGGTTTCAAAGATCCATGTAATGAAACTGTAACTATCTTCCCAAATATGGGTATATATTTGTGATACACACATGTAATATTATTTTGCTAAAGTGGAACCTACGCCCGCCTATATCTTGGTTCAATTTATTTCTAGATGTGTCTGGGGATGGTAATAAATCTTCATAAACTGTACTTTAACCCCAGCCTGATATAAGATAGCTATCATGATATTCAATAGACTGAGAAATATTTTAGCAAAGAAATATATTTTCAAAAAATCCCCATGACAGGATTCGAACGAAAGGCCTGTAGCGAAAGGACGCAGGTTCGAATCCTGCGTCCCTTCGCCTGTACTACTTATATAAGGACGCAGGTTCGAATCCTTTCATGGGGATTTTTTGGAAATATATTTCCTTGCTAAAAATATTTCTAAGTTTAAAATGCCTTGAGCAATAAAAACAACAAGAAATATTATTCAATAGACTTGCCAAATATTTAGGTAGGTACGCTAACTTTTTAAGCCGAGCTCGCAAACTCGACGATTTCTGTGGCACGTCGGGAGACTAATAAATGTTAAATCGGTTGTCTAGTCACCGTAACACAAGCTTAGTCGCGTATCATGTGGCTGTAACGACCTTCTAGTTGCTTTTAGCAATAAAGCCACCCAATCTGCAACTTATTTAAAGCTTTCTGTGTATTTGTCTTACTTTATTTGTAGTAGTACTATATGTAATGTTATTCGGTAGATTGTTTGTTGTACGAATAAAGCGTATTAACACCTGTCTAGATATGCGGTACCTATATGTAAAAATAAGCTGAGACGGTACTTGAACGATACCGAAAGTTGCCTTTTCACTACAAATTTACCTATCTTATAGCACCTACTTATAGGTTACCCTATTTCCCCTATGACAGGCACCACAGTGCTATAAACTGCTCTATATACCTACCTAAATAAAATACCAATTCAGTAACCTTAAAATTCTTTTCTGACTTATTAAATTGGACATCGGAAAAGTTTGATCCAATTTATCGTTTATTACATTTTGTGATCATAAAAAAGACGATTAGGGAAGTAAAGTTACTTGTTTAAACTTTTGTTGAGTTACCTACGTTTTATTGGATAATATTTTTATGAGGAAGTAAAGACGAATAGGATAAGGTATTTTTAAAGCCATGCGCTGCTTTTACTTTTTTCCGAGCTTAATAACAAAGGCTAGATAGATACTTTTTTTTCTAAGTATAATACCTATATGTGAGGGAAATAATCCTACTAATATTATAAAGCTAAAGCTGAGAGTTTGTGAGTATGTGTGTATGTCTGTTTGCTACTCAATCACGTAAAAACCGCATAACCGATTGCAATTAAACTTGGAATATAGGTAGCTGGAGACCTAGAATAACACATAGGCTACTTTTTATCCCGATATTCCGCGAGAACGGGACTCACACGGGTGAAACCGCGGGGCACAGCTAGTAATACTTATACAGCTGTTACCTTTAACCAATTTTCTTGGAAAAGAGTAGCTCTGTACAATGTAGGTTTAATCCATTATAGAATAAGTAGAGATTTAAATATCAGTAAAACTTCTTTACGATGCCATAAATTATAAATGCTGTAAAGCTCATTATAGGGAAAGTTGGTGGTCTTAGCTTTAGCTATTAGCAATTATTTAGTAGAGACATGTTATTTTTAGAAAAAATGATTATTTAATAACCGTGTTAAGCAGTAATAGAGAATAACACTTACCTTTATAATTGGGTATTTCTCTATGTATTATATGTATGCACTAGCTGCGCCCCTCGGTATCGCCCGCGTAAGTCTCGTTCCCGCGGGAATATCGGGATAAAAAGTAGCCTATGTGGTATTCCTGGTATCCAGCTACCTATATTCCAAGTTTCAGCGCAATCGGTTCCGTAGTTTTTGCGTGATTGAGTAACAAACACACATATACACATACTCACAAACTTTCAGCTTTATAATATTAGTAGGATATGATTTACAAAATAAAAATATTAATTTATTTATTTATTACCCTTAATTTAAAAGGATACCGGATTTAGTAGACAATCTCCTTAGTACCGTTTATTATTTTTTATTTCTTAATAAAATTTACTTACTATAATTAATCATGACATGTACGAGTTTATTATTATTTAGTAAATAAAAATAAATAAATTCTGTGACAACACACAACGCCATCTAGCCCCATGGTAAACTGGTAAGCTGCTAAGCTTGTGTTACGGTGACTAGACAACGGATATACTACTTATATTTATTTTTCTTTTGTAAATACATACATATTATACATAGAAATACACCCAGACCATAGACAAATATATATTTTTAAGCAGCAATATTTGCACACAGCGGGAATCGAACCCGCAACCTTCTGCATTGCAGCCAAGCGTTCGCCCGACGCGCCACAGAGGTCATAAAAAAAAAAGTTTAAAATTCGACTTAATGAATTAAACGCATCAAATCATTTGAATCGAGTATCTAGGCATGATAAGTTACCCAAAAGGCTAATTGCATTGCCCCTTTGTACAGCAATACCTATTTGTTGGTCAAAGTAACAGCCAGCCATTTGGTAACTAGAAATCTAAAGCCCCGTGTGCACATAGTATTGTGCAAAAGCCAATAGAAGCATATTCTACCGTTTTTTTTAAAATTTATTTTAATCAGAAAAGAGTACACATTTAAACTTAAACTAGACTCCCGCCAAACTGACGAGCAGTTTGTTGGCGAGTGAACGTTTTTAACATTTATTTTATTTATGTGCATCTACTTACAATTACTAACTCCCTAACCTTCATAGTATTTTTAATATTTATATTTCCAAAGATACGTGTATACTGGTTACCTATTTTCTTTTCACACTACGTAGTATGAGTAGATAAAAAGTCAGAGCATCCTAGATACGACAATTTTGATTGGCAAATAGTGGTGTTGATCGAGTGGTAGATAGCCCGACTTTCAGTCTAAAGGACGTTGTTTCGAATCCCGGCTGACCACGTAAAAATATATTTTTCTTTAAGAATTAACATCGCTCTACGGTGAAGTGAAACATCGTGAGCAAACCCATGGCTTAAAGTCACACAAAAACGCCCATTAGTAGGGCTAGTTGTGTAAACACACAGTAAAAGTTTATCTCTGGTGATTGCATGACTTTGATTCATCACCTTATCAGGCTTGCATAAACTAATAGGAGGTACAATATTACTAAACGTTTAGTAACAGGAAACAATGTCCGATAAACAGTCAAAGTCGTAAATAGGAAAATCTAGATCATTATCGATCAAACATCTCAGGATCAGTGACGTCTCAAAACAGTGCCGAGCGAAATGTGATTTATTATTACTATACTTGGTTTTTGATGTAAACAACTTTATAAGCGACTTATAAAGTTGACAAGACAAGCGTTTTATCGATTATTTAAGTTTCTATTAGGACATAATCGTTTCAAAATAAGGTACGTATCATTATTCGTGTTAATTTCTTCAATTGCCTGGAAAAGGCCGCTCTCAGTGGTAAGGCCGCCTATTGTGCCACTGTAGAATAAGACTTTATTTTATTTTGTACCACACGTTGCAGACGTGCAACGAAAATGGATAGAAATCGAGGTATTTAAAACGCTCAAAGTGGCGCATTTGATTCAAAAATCGAGTCCCTGTACAGTTGAAGTTTGAAGGGACAAATCTAATCGATAAAACTGTATAGTTAAAACTGCGCAGTTAAATTCAAAGGTCTGTAGCTGGAAAAGCATAAATTTCTACAATTAAATCATGCATTTTCGTGTTTTTCCAGGTGATATCTCTGCTCTCAGCCGCCACGGAAGGAGCTCCCCCCTCAACCGTAGCTTGCATCGAGCGAGCTGTCGACATGCTGCGGACTTCCGAGCTGTACTCCCCGCAGATGAGGGACGAACCCAAGCTGCGTGTAGAGGATCCTATAGCCACTGATCTGATAGGAGCTTTGCTGTCGGTAAGTAGATTTTTTATAAACTATACGGCATGAGGTGTTATGAGTGTTTTCTTCGGGATATGACCATGAATGTGGGATTCGCAGACTTTATAGGATCTAACTATTTAAATTCACACGATTTGTTAACTTAGTAATACAAATTAAACAGTTTTTTCAAATCGGAGCTGATGATGGCGGTACTTTAATGGGCGACCGTTTATGTGTGGATTTTTGCATTGCGGTAGGTAGGTGTTCGAACAACGCGGGATCGCGACTTGCGCGGGTGAAACCGCAGGGTGCAGCTAGTATAATAATGAAAAACTACGGAGTAATGCACAAAAATCACGTCAATTTAAAAAATGTGTAAAATGTCTTAGTTTATTTAATAAAAAGAGTACCAAATAATACTAGTGAGATTGTATACTACCATTATTCATGTTCATATCCCAATAGATTTGCAAAAGTTTAAGTTTTCAATTAATGTAAATATTGATGCCGATAGACTTGCTCCCTGAACCTTTTATACTAAAATTTTGTTCATCGTACTTTAAAATTATGCATGGATTATTTAAATGGAACCCCAGATTATAATAATAGGGGTTAAAGTATGAAATTGCCGTTTTATTGCAATAGGTTCTTTGAATTGACATAGAATCTTCATGGTTTGAGGTTTTCGAATGAAACTTTTTTCAAATGGTTTCTGTGATGTTCTTTTTTTAAAAAATGTGAAACATTTGAATATCGACTTTCAATTGTTTTTGTTATTCAATTTAGACAAGAAAGATGGATACTGCGAAAATTCGAGTGATTTTTGAATACGAGTTCCGACGCGGAACTAACGCGGCAGAAACAGCCCGCAATATCAATGCTGCGTTTGGAGAGGGGTCTACTAATGAACGCACCGTGCGATTTTGGTTTAAACGCTTTCGTGATGGAAATTTCGACTTAAAGAACGAGCCACGAGGAAGACCGCCCACACAGGTGAATAACGATGAATTAAGAGAGATAGTGGAAGCCGATCCTAGTCAAACTACCCAGGAATTAGCGGCATGGTTTAACGTTACCTTACCCACTTTATTGACTCACTTGCGTCAAATCAATAAAATAAAAAAATACGAAAAATGGGTGCCTCATGATTTGACTGATCTGCAGAAAGAAACGCGTGTTGAAACTTGTGTTGCCTTGTTGAACCGGTACAGAAATGAAGGAATATTGGATCGAATTGTAACATGTGATGAAAAGTGGATTCTTTATGATAACCGGAAAAGAAAAATGCAATGGCTGACCCCAGGTCAAATGCCACAACAGTGTCCTAAAGCAAAACTTACCAATAAAAAGGTAATGGTAACTATTTAGTGGTCTTAGCATCATGGTGTTATTCACTATAGTTTTCTTCGATCTGGTCAAGCAATTACGGCAGATGTCTATTGTGCCGAACTCCGAACCATGTTGACAAAACTAGCAGTAAAACAGCCCCGACTCATGAATCGATCTTCACCATTATTGCTCCACGACAACGCGAGACCTCACACAGCACGAGAAACCATTTTGACCCTTCAGGAACTGCACTTAGAAACCATTCGTCATCCTCCGTATTCACTAGACCTTGCTCCAACGGACTACCATTTTTTTCGTGTTTTGGACAATTATCTACGTGACAAGAAGTTTTCTTCCCAGGAGGCAGTACAAAATGCTTTCACACAGTTTGTGCAGTCTAGATCGTCGGAGTTCTATCGCAAAGGCATTAATAACCTTCCCATTAGATGGCAGCAATGTATAGATAATAATGGCAACTATTTTGATTAAATAAATTTGTTAAAAATTTAAAAAATAAACAATTAAGATTTTCAGTACAAATCGGCAATTTCATACTTTAACCCCTAATATTTTATCTAACTCTTAGGTTGAAATCAGACTGCAAACTTTTTAATAGGCTGATAGATGCCGATACTTAGGCTGAAATATATGTATAGTGCGTACTATATATTTCAGCTTAAGCATAAAATTTGAATTGAAATTTGTACTTAGTCGAAATTCATTTTGTAATATACGAATAAAATAAAAGAACTTTATAGTCATAACAACAGAGAAGCAAAGTTTAGGTCATTTTTTTAATGGTTTACATTCTTAATTTAAAAAACTTCGAATTTACCTACTATGCAAAAACTTTGGATAGCTGCGAATATCGCTTTACAAATACCAAAAATTGTCTTAAGTCAAAGTTTTTGGATAAAAGGGGCTTCAGTGTTATTCCAGGTTTTCACCCACCTATATTCCAAGTTTCATCGCAATCGGTTCAGTACTTTTTGCGTGATTGAGTACCAAAGTCAGGGACATACACCTAACTATAATTGGATTATTTTAAGTACCTAAAAGTTATTCTAATCAAAATTGGAGTAGCTAAGCAAATCGTCCTTAAATTGAAAGATGTCGGTGAAATATCAGCCTAATCTAAATAGATATATTTATATGTTGTAGTCAGATTTCATCCTTAACTAAGTATCTTATTGAAATAATAAGTAAAAGTTTTGGTTTCTTATGATAATTATTGTATCAGATGTTTTATGTTCAAATAATTACGTTTTATGTTTTAAACTTGGTTATATTGACTAACATGTATATTTATTTTGTTCACAACCCTGTTCGGCATTGGATAGAGGGATCAAGCCAACGCAAACCTTATGTATATGGTAGGAGGTTTTAAATTAAACGATTGTCCTATAATAACTTCTATCTTCTTAGACTGCCAATTAGCACCAATTAGTTAAATAGTTAGCAAAGGTTTCTTAAGGTTTGTAATTTTACAATCTTCATTGCTACGGACAGCTATTTACCATTACCGCTACTATTTATGTACCATACACTAATACCGTGTATTCCGAAGATTATGATTTAAGCCCAAAGGGGCTCTTAATCAAGCTCAAAATAAGCTGTCTCTTAGAGTTATTGACCTTAAATTGTCTTTTATTTAGTTTGCTACAATCTAAACAATAGTTGCCTTTACTACCAAACATACTTTTTTTTTCAGTAAATACACAATTTGTAACGGGTAAGTCCTTTTAATCCGAAAGTGGGTTGTTCTAGACGTCTAGGCGAACAACTTTTGTTCTACGACATATGAAAATTCAAACTTTTTTTTTTAAAATGTTGAGATTATGTTTCACTGAAAAAACAGTTGCTTTTGAAAATAAAGTTAATTGAAGTTTTGATTGTAAACCATCAAACTAAATAAATGAACAACATAAGGTCAATGACCTCGAACTCTCAGAAACAGCTGATTTTCAAGTAAACTTTACATCTAAATTTATCGATAAGTACTTCGAATTTCTAAAAGTCGTAGAACGAAAGTTGTTCGCCTAGACGTCTAGAACAACCCCCTTTCGGATTAAAAGGACTTACCCGTTACACCTTGTATAAACTCAAAATTTTCATTGTATTTTGACGCCGAATGAACTAATAATCGTTTTTCTACTAACTGGGACCTTACCAAGCAACTTCCATCTCAATCAGCATCAAAATCCTACCGCGCAAATAAATAACATGCGTGGTGAAAACGACAGCGTTGATTTGCACGCATTTGAAGCCAGCACCGTCGACTTGAGCTGTCATTAAATGCGAGGTCTTTTACGCTGCCGGTTTCAATGATTGTTGAACTCAACGGCGGGCGTCGCCTTCAAATGCATGCTAATTAATGCTATACTTAGTTTGAACCGCACAGGTTATTCCAATTTCGATGCCGATTAGGCTCCTGCTTATTAAATGATAGATTTACCAACGAGTAGGTATCTAATCCTACAGAGCAAAAGCTTCATAAGTACAAGCCTGTAGGTATATACACCACTACATGTGCAGCATGACTTCTCATCATCATCAACCTGTTGCAGTCCACTGCTGGACATAGGCCTCTCCAATTCACGCCACCTAGATCTATTTTCGGCTTCTCGCATCCAGCTCAGCGGGCTATGGAAAGAGCTATGCTCGGCGTTTCTTTGAGAGATCGCATCAGAAATGATCCGTCATCGACATAGCTCAACGGATTAGCATAATTAGCTGAAGTGGCAGTGAGCTGGCCATATTAGCCGTATAACCGACTTCTCACTGCTTTATAAATCGGATGTGCCCGAAGGGTATACTCGGCTCACATATTTACGTGGGCCCGTCACCACAGGGTGAGAGAAGTCATACACACAAGCTGTACCTATTTTTTTATTTATTTAAAGGACATCCACAGCTACATACACATAATAGAAACTAAACATATAAGACAGAAAGCCAATTACGGAAATCACAAATGAAAACAAACTAAGAGAATATAAATACTCCTGACAGAACACAAGAAAATATATAAACTAATACACTACTAATACAATATTACACTACATAACACTAAATACAATTTACGACTCATAACAGAATAAACAAAAAAAAAACACAATAATGCCGCAGGTTAGTTTGTATAAATCTGTTTCTCTGTAGGATAGATCCTCAGTGGATTTACTCTGCGTTATAGTACCAGTAACAAATCTTAACCGGTAGGTACATAATATATCCCGTAGTTACTACTTAATAATTTAATATAAGAAGTTTTCGTACGAACTTTCTTACTCTTTAATGAGCCATTATGAACAGCTATAAACCCTTAATAAAATGTCTGTAGCGTTTATAAAATTACAACCTTGAGAAGTGCCTTTTGGAACAGCTGATGCGTCGCGTAATTTCTAACATAGTATGAATACAGTAGGTACCGTATAATCTAAAAGACGTTACACTTAAATACCTACCAAAAACTTGTTAGTTTCGGTAAGAACCCAAATTCACAGTCATTTACTGCTTTATTCTACTTACAGTTAAGTAAATGAGTAAGAATCAAATGCCATATGAAACTTGGTATGCAAATAGCTGGAGATCTGAATTTTTATCCAACTGCATCGGGATTTTACCGCGCTTAAATGTTAAGTAAATGAATATGAACCGAATGCCATGAAACTGGGTACCTATGCAAATAGCTGGAGGTCTGGAGTTTTCCAGATCCATCAGGATCGAGACTTAAAGCGAGGGTCAAAGCCGCGGGAGCTCCTTTTAAATATTTGATAGGAGTAAAGCAGTTGGGCCCTGTAGGTTTGCCCTATCTATTGTTGGTAAGGTATTTACTTGATTCAAACGTCTCTTAGGAGATATAGTACTGTATACTTTCTTTAAACTGTGTATCTACTGTGTGTTTACTGTATACTTAAAAGTTGCATTAGTGATTGATTGAATGAGTTAATGAGGAATGCACAGAAGCAACGTACACTTATGCACTTTTTCGAATACTTAAACTCACACTTATGAAACAAACGCGTCGTTGTGGCTGAAAACTGTAATCTGAACTATTGCGGCATCCGCTTAGTATCTGCAACTTAAACTAACCAAAGATAGTAAATACGTATACTAGCTAGACTGCTACAAGTAACTTGACTAATCTTAGGATGCTTGTTAGTCGATACAATTTCTTCTGCCCCTTCGTTACTAAT
This sequence comes from Idaea dimidiata, assembly GCA_949358125.1. Lineage (NCBI taxonomy): Eukaryota > Metazoa > Arthropoda > Insecta > Lepidoptera > Geometridae > Idaea > Idaea dimidiata. The sequence continues at coordinate 10,207,320 of OX442341.1, forward strand.
TTCAGACTAAAATATTTTAGTATAACATTGAATGTTATTTTATTACATTTATTTCTAAGTAGACTACGCTTCACCTATTTTATTTGTAATATTATTTTGCATGAATATTTTAAATCCGATTAAGGCTTACTTTCGGTACCTATATTATAATTCTTGCCTTATTTTGATTTTGTTTATGTTTTACATAAATATTTACTCGATTTAAATCTTCATTGTTATGTTTTTCTTAATTTTATATAACTAAGGTCAGGCTTTTCTTATAGTAATATAAGATATTTAGTTAATCAAAGAACCTATTACCATACTTTTGTAGTCTCTGATACCAAATACTTTGTCACTATCAATGTAGGCGTCTACTTTTCACATAAGTATAATCAATTATGTATTTGTTTATTTCAGCAAGGACCTACAAACGTGCTGTCATCACGGAGAAGCAGCAACGACTCAACTGTTGTCAGGTCTCAGACAAATAGATCTAATATTAAACATAAGGTATGAACAATTTAATTTTAAAACAATCTTATTATTTCTATTAGAATGTCACTGGGTCTATCTATACTATAAGGTTCAGCAGCGCAACCTCGACTCCGGGAAATTTCGACTATTCTTAATAACTTGCGTAGAAATGTATGAAACAGTACCATCTATGTAGAAACTTATGAAGTTGCTTTTGCGCTATCCGGTCATAGATGGCACTTTTTAAAATGAAGTACAATACAGAAGTTATTAAAAATAGTCAAAATATCCCGAAGTCGAGATTGCGTTTTCAGAATCTTAGATCAAAAATGTAAACAAAAACTCATACACTTATTGTGACAGGTCTATGCTTACTTTTTCTTTTGATAATTGACAGGTCTATGTTAACATTTTTAGTATAGTTGTCTACTTGGATAACTGCGCGTCGTAATAGCTCTAAATCTAAATGTTTTTAAAAACAGAAAAGTCGCTGTTATCGTTTTTCACTTAACATTAAGTTCTATTATTTATCAATTATTTATTAATAATTGTAGTTTACTTTGTAATCATTGAGCTTGCACGCTTAACACACAAAATCAAGGCCAATTTTATCTCGTGCCGTTGTCCATTTTCTCAAATTTACTTTGCGACCACGAAATCAATATTGTTCTCTCATCTTCAGACAACAGGCCAAGTCCGTGATCTCCTCGACACAGCCTTAAACTGGGACTTCGAGATATTCCGCCTCGAAGATCTAACCCGAGGTCGACCACTAGTTCACCTCGGTTTAGCCCTTATGGGCGGGCGGTTCGATATTTGTTCGGCGTTAGAGTGTGAAGAACTTACATTGATGCACTGGCTAACGGTAATCGAGACAAACTATCATGCGGTGAACACGTACCATAATTCTACTCATGCTGCTGATGTGCTTCAGGTAAGAGATTATTACTTAATTTTTTTTCGCCATTTTACATTGTAATAAAACACATTATTTTTTTGTGCTTAACTTGCGTTTTATTTATAAACAGCAATACTGTGCCAACGTTTCACCGTCTTTACAGACGGTGTTTTAGTGTGCATCAGAATGGCGGGTGTACAAATGCAAATTATCATAAATCTAATATGGCTCAAATCTACCTTAATTCTACCAATAAAGAAATTAATAGTACCTCTCTGTACGCATAGAAAACTCAATAAATATGTGAGCCGCCAATCTGACGTCAGGATGGCGGGTGTATTCCTTTTCTGGGCGAAATATCATTCATCAGTATTTATATTCACTGCCATATAAATTACCTAATTAGTACCTTACAGTATCGTACGTAGTAATCAAATTCAGGCAAAGGCTAGAGAGTAATTTTGAAAATAAAATTTCGCAACTTTAAATTTCTGCAATGTTGGTATTTAGTAATGGCGGGCGTGTCGAGAATCTGGGCTAAAAAAAGATTGTACTTTTTTTATAATTATGGCCGTTTAGAAAGTATCCAGTGTCAAGTATTATGTTATAATTGAATCGAATAACTCTATGTTAGCCATTTGACAAGTACATTTTTCACTTACGAAATAATAAACTATTGACTTTATAGTCAATAGTCTTTATTTCGTAAATGAAAAATGTACTAAAAAAAATAAAATTTCTTATTGACCATAAAGTCAATAGTTTATTATTTCGTAAATGATGATGATAACTTGGCTGTTTCTATAATGCAAATATTAAATTCTTTGCATTATAGAAACAGCCAAGTTATCGTAGTTAAAAGTGGAGTGAGTGTAATTGGCGGTTAATAACAAAGAATTTTACATGAAGTTTGAGACATCGCGAAAGTCCACGTTTGGTTTTCATTACACTTGTACACTTTCAAGGAATTAAATTAGTAAAAGAAATGGGAATAAGATGGATTGGAATTTAAATAGTAGTAGTATTTATAATTATGGTAGTATAATTATAAATTATACTACTATTACTATAATTTATCAAGTATAATTATAAATGATACTACTATTACTATAATTTATCAATACTACTACTATTTTAAAAATGTACTTGTCAAATGGCTAACATGGAGTAATTCGATTCAATTATAACATAATTCTTGACACTAGCTACTTTCTAAACGGCCATAATTATAAAAAAAGTACATTTTTTTTAAGCCCAGATTCTCGACCGCCATTACTAAATACCAACATTGCAGAAATTTAAAGTTGCGAAATTTTATTTTCAAAATTACTCTCTAGCCTTTGCCTGAATTTGATTACTACGTACGGTACTGTAAGGTACTAATTAGGTAGATTTATACGGCAGTGAATATAAATATTGACGAATGATATTTCGCCCAGAAAAGGAATACACCCGCCATCCTGACGTCAGATTGGCGGCTCACATATTTATTGAGTTTTCTATGCGTACAGAGAGGTACTATTAATTTCTTTATTGGTAGAATTAGGTAGAATTAAGGTAGATTTAAGCCGTATTAGATTCATGATATTTTGCATTTGTACACCCGCCATTCTGATGCACACGGTGTTTTAAGGTAGATTCAAGCCTTTTTGCTTTGTTGCCAACCCCAAAATTGCAACAATGCTGATAAAAAATGAAAAAACCAACCTCAATTATAAGTTTTTTCTCTCTCAAAATTATAATCAAATTAAATAAATATGAATCCTGTGTCCTTTTTTCAGGCCGTAGCATACTTCCTAGAGAAGGATCGACTGAAGACACTTTTAGAACCACTAGAAGCAGCGGCAGCTCTAATATCCGCTGCCGCCCATGACATAGACCATCCCGGAACCTCATCCGCTTTCCTCTGTAACGCGCGACATCCTCTGGCTGTGCTCTATAATGACGTCTGTGTGCTAGAGTCCCATCATGCGGCGTTGACATTTAAATTGACGCTTAGTAAGTTATTTCAATATGTAATGGACTTTTAACTAATTTGGCTTTTTTCAAATTCACTTTGGTGTGCTTTAAAGGGGTGATAGACATAGTACTTTAAGTACGCAGTTTATAAGATCTCGAACTTACTCGGCTTGCCGTCAGTGACACACTAGAACAAATTATTGAAGATTTTAAACCAGTTGGATTTACTCGGCTCCATGTCGGTGACATACAGGCACTTGCACGTCTATCACCTCTTTTAAATCAGTAGTACTGCCAGCGAATAATATCATTATCTAATTTCAATAACTACGGTTCCATGTTTTTCATCATTTCTGTCATTCTTTAATTTTACAGCTGATGATCGCGTGAACATATTTAAGAATCTCGACCGGGACACGTACAAGCAGGTTCGGCATAACGTAGTAGATATGATCCTCGCCACAGAGATGACGAAGCACTTTGAACATCTCGCTAAATTTGTTAACGTCTTTTACGCTAAATCTGCGGGAAGCAAGGAAGACGGCATGCATACTGACGTAAGTAGAGCTGGACAAAAATTATTTCCAAACTTCAGTATGGGGAAATTAGAAGACATTTTTACAATCATCTGTCTTTGTTTGATAAATTCCTCATTTGTGATAGACGTTTTGATTTATTGATAGAAAATATGTCATATTGGTCGTTAATAAAAAGTTGATGTGCCACAAAAATGTAGCATATAATTTTCACCTATATTGATGACATCGTAATTGTGTTTCTCGATTTTAAGGAACCACTGTCTCTGGACACAACGGCACTGAACCTACCTGAGAACGTAATTCTTGTGAAGAGAATGATGATCAAATGCGCTGACGTTTCCAACGCATCAAGGCCACAGAAATTTGCCTTCGAATGGGCAAGAAGGTTAGTTAAATGTTTATTGAATCATAACGATAAAATGAATGTTAGGTTTAAGAATAATTTTAGAAGACGATTTTAAATACATACAATGTCATCTAATCCAAAGCAATTTTCTGCATTACATTTCTGATGAATACCTAATATAATTTTTGTTTCACCCACACTGAATAATGAATTGTAAAATTTAAGGATCGCGGAGGAATATTTCCTGCAGACAGATGAGGAGAAAGCTAAGGATCTTCCGGTTGTGATGCCAATGTTTGATCGAGCGACTTGTTCGATCCCGCGCTCTCAGATCGGTTTCATCGACTACATTATTATTGACATGATGGAAGCTTGGGCTGGTTAGTCATCTTGGAATTTTTAAAAAAGTTTTAATATTTGCTTATTTTTTCTTCCCTTTCTCTCCTTTCCTGTGACCTTTGTTGAAATTGTGTAAAATTAGTTCGATTCAAATACAGTTTGCCCATCCAATGGCCATAGTGATAAATTTTCTAGAGTTACAAAGTGACCAATTTAGACTGCCATAAAAAACTAGAAACCTAAGTATATTAAGAATTCCAAGTAGTTGTTAGTAGTGTCTTCTAATCAATCTTTTCAATTCAAATTCCAGCATTTCTCGACATGCCAGAACTAGTAACTCACGCCCGTAACAATCATCAACGTTGGCGTGAACTAGACGAAGCTGGAGTCACTACCATAGCAGACGTGAGACGAGCGCAACGTCAGAGCGCGATCCAAGCCCCGCCGACCACCACGTCTGAGCCAACCGCTGAAGAATGACCGGCAACGTACAGCACGCTAGCGAAATTTACCAGGGAATTTGTGTATGGAGCCCATCGTGCGAGTGTTTAGGAGAGAAAAATAATGTGTGGTGTAAACAACGGCATAACGTTACTTAGGAAATGGAATAGGATCCTTTATACATTTACTAATTGTGTTTTATGTGAACACCCAACATCTGTTTCGTTTAAGAGACAACAATTATAAGGGAATTTGCGTACGGAGTGTTTAGGAGGGTAACATTATGTATGAAGCAAAATACGGCAAACAGATATTTAATAGGGTCCTTCTCACTCAACTATTTTAGATTTGAAGATGAAAGGATGGAAATTTTGTAATACAAATGCTTAGAAGCAGTAGGTATTGACCTAGATAAAATGCAAAGGATAAAAATAAATAATTATGATTCAATATCGTCCAAAATTAATAATAGTGTTTGACTATAAATTGGTGGTAAAACTTCGCGCTTAATAGTGCCTGATGATGATTGACAATCTTGTGTTTAAAGGGGCCATGGTAGAAATGACAGTAGAATGATTTCCATCCGGATATTTTGTTCCAGTTGCAAATTACATGTAGAAGTTAATTGTACCAAATGTTTGCTAAATAACTAACAGTTTGAAGTATAAATGTAGATATTGGAAATTCAAAAAAGAACCTTATTTTAAAAATGTAGTAGTTGATACATATTAAAAATACAGAGCAACTGGAAAAATTTAAGAAAAAATCAGAAGTTATAAAAAGTATTCAGAGGACGAATTTGGTAGATAGGTAAGAGAAATACTAAGAAGCCGAGAAGGCGTTAAAAATGTGACTAGCGATGTTCAAACTAAGTTAGGCTGACCACTATCGAACTATTGCTTTAGGAAGAGCAAAACAAACTACTTATAAATTGAGCTATAATAATGATTTACGGTGTCCATTGAGATACGTAAAAATCAAAAGTCAAGAAGGTGTATTTTTGTAGGGTAATTCCAGAGAGGTTTGGCCCGAAACCGAAGATCGACTTGACATGCCTAACACAGTCTTATTGAATCCCGCTGAGCGAGATGCAGATATAATTTCCGACATCGGATTCGGACTGAAGCTCTCTGAAAACCCCTACAGGTTTTATAAAGCCAGTACGCCTACAAGATTGTTCATGCTAATGATGCTAGTAATGATTCGATGAAAGGAAAGCCAGCGATCAAATTGTGAATTGAAGTCTGAAGAAACAGGCACGACCGTGCCAACGGACTTACCGTGAAATACGCTTATTTACTTCCGTGTTAATTATAATATAACAATTAACTACGGAATTGTTGGTATCTACTTTTGAAAGTAGCTGTACTTATTTGTAAGGATATAAAACAAAAAAATATTCTATATCGATGTATTTAACGTTAAAATTGGTGTTATCTAAAATTGTGATGCTCTATGCCATTTACACGGGTAGATGAAACGTAAAGTTTTTTTTAGATGAATTATGTACTTATGACGTTATTTGAGATCAGTCGATTTTAAAATGTAAGATTGTATTGAATTTTAATTATAGTAGTTATAAATATTATACTGATTCCGTGATATGAGTGCCATATATGAGAATTGGCCAATTCATATTGTAGTTGTTTTATTCGATGTTATTCAATTTCATACCATGACAGATATACCTGTTATTCAATGTAGTACTATTACCTCTCATGAATATTTTATATTGGGTTTATAATTATAATTATTATGATGCTAGCAACGCATAAACAGCGATTGCAGCGTTCTTAGCGGCGATAAATTCTTAACAATTTTATCAAAGAGATCTGAATAGGCCTAAACATGTATCATCACTCCTTAAACATCATTTTCAAGGATTTTAACTTCCATTGATACGTTTACATTGTTCAGATCAATTAATATAAAATTAAAATACTATAAAATAAGTATTTATACCTATTAGCTATTTATAAAATTTGTCGGTCCATTTTAAACTTGAGCTTTCGAAAATTCCTATTTTTATATAAATAACTTTTATACCAACTCTTCCTATAGGTACCCTATCATATCAAATTTCTACTTTACATAATATATTTCGAAAAACTTTCTAATTTTGTTTTCATTCCTATGAAATATACATAGCTCCTAAAAAAAAATATAAACTTGTAAACTACCTTTATTAAATGTTATAGTTATAACTGAGTAAACAAATATTGTTTTCAATAAACAACTTGAATTTCTTAGTATAATTTATTGTAATCGAATAAGGTTCTAACATAATAGACATAGCAACTAAATATTCGTCTGTATGACGCTGGTATTAATAGATAACAATATTAATGTAGTTCGTAATTACATAAAAAGATCATACGCTTTTTGTGCTCAAATCGGTCTAAATAAAATAGTTTAAAAATATATGTGTACCTATCAATGTTCAACTTTTTAACTAACTTACTGTAGATTTTTTGCTACTTCCATAAAATTATGAGCCATTTACTTCAAATCATGCTAGATTCCGAGTAATTTCACTTCCATTAAAGAAAGGTTCATTAACCTATACCTCGTTTTTTAACTGTTTATAAAGATTTGACATATCATCCTGAAAAAAATTTCAAATACGAAGAATCGAAACGTAAGATTATGTTCTGAAAATCGCTATACCAACAATCCGGGTTACCCGCGCCTATAAATGTTTCACATCAAAATTATAAATGGAGATTATCTATTGGAATCAAAGAGAATATAATCACTACGTTTTAATTGGAATGACCTGTCAGTCAGATAGACGCTTACGTTAAACTTGTCTTAAAAAGTTGAAGCTTCACTTTAATTCCGTTAGAGGCGCTCTACAATTTTCCATGCAATTTGAGCGTTTACGGAAACGAGATAGTAACGTTTTTTTATATAAAAGAGTCACACTAGGTCCTGTGTTGTCATAATAGTGATTCTTCTATAGTACCTTTGTTTTTTTAATTTCAGTCTTTAATCTGACGTTTTGGTTCCTTGTATTCGACAATGTTTCTTCAGAAAGAAATGTCAAATCGTAGTCTACAATAAAAAATAGGGATGTTGGAATTTCGTGAGCTAACCCTATACCTAAAATACTGAAAAATATTGGCTTGGCCTTGTCGAATAACTCGGAAATCGGCACTGTAAATGGACCATCATAGTTTTGACTGTCAATATATTTAAAATGTTTAGATCGAAGTGTTCAATCTCATATTTTATAAATAACATTAAAATAATTGATACAAAAACCAAAATGTTAACGCCTACTAACAAAATGTAATCAATTTTAATTGTTAGCTCAATTTTTGGAGACGTTAAATTAAAATGAAATTTATTTCAATGTTAGAGGCAGTATGTAATCGATGTTTTAATTAAGCTAAGTATTTGCATCGGTACCTTTAATTTATCTGCTAATTTAATGTTTCTAATTGACAGCCACTGTCAGTTTAAATAAAATAGCAGATTGATTATAGTTTATTTGTTAGGACAGAACAGCGCAAACGCAGAAATTAAACTACTGTTAAAAAAAGCGATCAACGACGTCACACGCAAGTTTTAATTATACCCTAGAGAAAACAACAGTAAATTGTCTATAGATTAATTGTTCTTTTGTTGTTGAATCTTGCGCCAGCTCTGTCCTAAAGCCAAATGTCCACTAGCAGAAACAGTTGTATTCACAATGGACCATTTGCGCGGACTTAGCTTTGGCACATTTTCGCTAGCGTTGATTGCCACTAACAAGAGCAAGACAAAGCATAAGCCACGGAGTCGTTTGTGAATACTGGTGTAAATCTTGCAGAAGTTTACTTACACTTGCGGAAGCGACTACTAACTTGTTTAAACAGGACGATTCTTTGAAAGGTTCAGTTTGACTGAACTATGAAAGTGGTTGAGAAAATTGCAAATGGACACTTGGCTTAAAGTTAACCAACTGCATGGTTATTGAAGATTCTGTCAGCTTAAACTTAAGTTAATAATTTAATAATCATGTTTAAAAGTTAAACAGGGGGCTGGTCCTCTATGTGGAGTTAGAAATGTTGTGAATTTTATAAGAGGAAGTGTGCGTTGTAACATGTATAACTAAGTACCAATTAATGTTATCGTAAAGCCAATAAATATGAATGCTTCTGGTTTGAAGTCAATCAGTTTGTGATTTTATTTTTCCTGCGTGTCTTTGATAAAGGAGTAAGGCTGCGGCCGCATAGGAAGGAGGTTGGTTTTAAAAGATAACGAGTCACTTAACTAAAATTACGATACGCACTGAGCGCTTGGCGCCTAGGGCAAGGTGTCCAACAGTGGCTCACTTTTTTTTCAAAATCGTGTAGTTCAGGTCTAAATTGAGTAATGATGTTGAAATCAAGAGTGTTCATACCTGGTTATCCAGACCGGTACCTGTCTGGAGCATGGGGTCATGGGGTCGAAACACCCGTCTTGCTCAACCTATTTATATGTATATGTTAAGCGTCTCCACCGACCCATCTTTCGGCATAGCAGCAGGCTATGGGGAGCAGCCACCCGGAATACACAGTGGATTGGAGTAGTTTTGGAACATTTCTTCCGTTTCAATGCTGAATTAAAAAAATGAAACGCTCAGTGACCCCATTTGTACCCCAATTGGGTCGCTAGGTACTCCCACATTATTGGCGATTGATTGATTGATTGGTCGGAGTGAATACTGACGAGAAAGCGGTTCCTCGCTATTAGAATAGGAAAGTATATCCAGTAAAGTAACAATTTTCATCAATACTAATTTTGAGATGGCACAAAAATTTAACTTACTCTAGAAGTTGATTTTTCTATTCCAAATAACAAAAATCGCCTAAACACTAACAACATGCGTCGTGAGCGCTGGCCGATTAATTGCAACGAGTTTATATCCTGAGTGAGCACTATAGAGGAGTGTAAGAGACAACTGTATACCTATCCTGTAAGCCTGCATACTGTTGCTGAGCCACTGTGTCTGACATAGCCACTGTTGGACACCTTACCCTATACATTATATTATGTATATACCCTTTTTCAGAAACTTAGATCAAAAATATAGCCGTGTCTAAATCCTAGACTAGACATACTCATATCGGTTTGAGGTCCCGCTGAGTGTAGGTACACGTGTATCTTAGTTTTTTAATGTTTTCGCGATTTCTCCTTGTAATAAACACAAAATTTACCTATTTTACCACCTAGGTAGGTAGGTCTCTACCTTGATAAAGCTGACTGTAAGTACCGAAACGTTGGTATGTGCGAACACTGAATTAATGTCGTTAATAAATAAAACGCAGGTTAGACCCGGTAAATATTGTGTTTTAGTCGCGTGCCTATGCGACCGCAGCCTTATGGTACCTACACCAGATGCGTGGCGTATAATATACCTACATATGCATACTACTTGCGTGACGTGTGACCGCACCGCTTTTGGTTGGTGCTGATAACTGATAAGATAACAGTGAATCTATTCTTCTAATAAATTACAAACCGATTCGATAACAATACGATTAGAGTGACATCTTAGTCGCAACTCAATTGTAAAACTATTCTTGTTACCATAGATACTGTTTGTAATTATTTAGAAGAATTATTAATTACTAGCAGCCCTCCGAGGTTTCACCGTAAGATTATTGGGATAAAAGTAGGTAGTAGTATCTGTATACCAAGTTTAATCGCAAGTAGTTTTTGCGTGGTTGAGTAGCAAAGTCACAGACATACATCCACACTTTCGCGTTCATAATTTTAGTAAGATTTAGACCCTCAGGTTTCACATGTACGTCACGCCACGCTTTTGGTATGACCCCGCTTTTATTTACCCCGCATAGTTATATTACAACCAACTATAAGGTAGGAATAGTATGGAAGCAACTATCTTACTTGTTATAATGAAAACACCAAATGTCTTGTCATAATAAAAGTACCAAATGCTTCGTTAAAATTAAAATACCAAATGTCTCGTAATAATGAAAAGGCCAAATGTCTTAGGTTGCCTGGAAGAAATAGCTTTAAGAACAAAACAAAACTAGAACAACCTGGATTAGAACTACAAGGACGTCATCAATCTCAGGTGGACGCCTCACCTGCTCTGTGATAGTTCCTGCGATAGTTCCGCGTACCTACTACAAACACCGCCGTCGCCACTAACGATGACATTAAATTCAACTTAGATTAAGATTTATCTTGGTATAGGATATCGTGTAATGTTTTTATTACGTATTTTAATTATTTTATGATTTCGTTTACTTTACTTTGTAAAAGCGATTCTCTCGGCTTCCCATCGTTTTCGGGCTAGTAGCATGTACGAGCCATCGTACCTTTTTTCAGTTATTTGCACTTAATCAGCAAACTTTAATTTTAGTACAAAAATCAGCTTATTACCTAGCGCTCGTGTCGCGAGAGTCGCATTGTTTACCTACTGTCTACTGTAACTTAATATATCTTCAATAAATCGAGTTTTTATTCGAAGCATTTTGTGCTCATTACTTAAGACTTACAACAAGCTAGCTAACTTATCTCAAAGCTGTGTACCAAACAACTGGACGGTACAGTCGCCCATTTGTACAACGTTTTACTTTTAAGTTTTCTGTGTTATATTTGTCGTACTTCTGATTTTACTGATTGATATTTGTTGGTTGTGCAAATATAAAGTTTAATCTATCTATCTTATTATAATGAAAGGACCAAATGTCTTGTTATAATGAAAATACCAAAGGTCAATCATAAAACATTTTATTATAAACAATAATTATTAAAAAAAACATACATTATATAACTTACAATACCAACATTGATGTATCCATAAATGCAATATATTCGGGCACTATAATACATATTCGCCTCCACCTAAACAATAAGGATGACTTATGTATACGAATACATACATAGCGACAAGATTCTTTTGATACCAACAACTTTTGTTAAAATAAAACACTTTATTTACCGGGTTTAATCGCGTTTTATTCATCAACGATTTAAGGGCTTATTTTTCATTCCTCAGATAAAAGATATCTGTCGAATAAATTCAAACCCAACCAAAATTAAAAGCCCTAAAATGTTGTTTTTTTTTAATATCATGAAGACGTTTTTCATTCGGTAGTGTTACATTTTATTTGTCAGGTATCTCTATCTAGGGATTTGAAAAATCGGCTCTAAGTCATTTATATAACTTAGAGCTGATTTTTACACTTTATTTTATAATAGTGTTTTATCATGTAAAATCGCGAAAACCATAGAAGAAATTAACTTCTTTCAATTTAAAAATATCTTATAAACTTATTAATAAACGTGGAGTAACGTCGGAGTAATGAGAACAAGCTGTCTTGTCTTTTTTCGTGACAAGAACATTCAAGATGATGAACTTAATTTTTTTTCCTTTAAAAATATTTCTAGTAAATATGCCTTGAGCAATAAAAACAAATTTACGAAATATTAAGAATATTCAAAGTAGACAGACAGAAACAAAAAGTGGCAAAATTATTATTAGTAGTTATCTAGTCACCGTAACACAAGCTTAGCAGCTTACCATGGGGCTAGATGGAGCTGTGTGTTCGTCACAGATTTTATTTATTTATTCCGAACTTACTCCAAATTTATTAATAAGGCTATTAGTGAATGTTTAACAAACCATTTAACGATTCATCAAACGAAATAATGTTGTATTGAATAAAGCTTAGAAGACAGTTACAAGAAAACTGGCAAAAATATTTGTAAAAAACATAATCAATGCATTAGTTCATTAAGGACTAGCTGCGCCCCGCGGTTTCACCCGCGAAAGTCCGGTTCCCGCGGGAATATCGGGATAAAAAGTAGCCTATGTGTTAGTCCAGGTCCCCAGCTACCTATATTCCAAGTTTCATCGCAATCGGTTCAGTAGTTTTTGCGTGAAAGAGTAACAACCTCACATACATACAAACTTTCGCGTTTATAATATTAGTAAGATTGAACGGCAGTCGACAATACTTTTAAATCCCGTTCATTTACTAAAGTTACTTATCAACGGGGTGTTTACCATGTTTTAAAATTTATTCGCGGAGCTTGATACGTCTCGTGAACAAGCTGGTTGTAAATGCTAGCGAAATATCGAGCTACGCGAATAAATTATTAAACATGGTAAGCACCCTATTAATAAGTAATTTTTTTAGTGAAAAAAACCATGTTAATTAAAATCCCGTTCATTTAGTTCCTTGTCGCATGTAGATATATTTTAACTAACTGATCATTATTAACAAAATTATAAAAAAATATTTATTAAAATCTAAAATTAATAATGATACAAAATCGTGTTTGCGATAATAATTGAAATTCTGTTTTGTCAGCGTTTAAAATTTTAATTTTCAAATCATGTTCGCAGACAACAATAAAATACAAAATCGTCTTTGCATTAGCCGTACAAATTCTATACTTTTATTGTTAATATAAATTTAATGAATCAATCTTGTGTGTTATTTATTAAAGATTGTAATTAACTTTAAAAACTGAGTCTCTAATTTGATTCTACGATCGAATGAAAAAATAAATGTCATCGAGAAAGGAAATCTGTTATTAAAGACGGCATTATATCTGACAGATTATTCGTTCGTTCGTAGAATTAGAGTACAGGCCCTGGAATTTTAAAGTCGTTTTGACGTTGTTCATAGAAAAATAACAAGTAATTTTACTGTGAAGCTGCGTTTCCACTAGCGCTGAGCGAATCATCATCATCATCATCAGCCCGCTGCTGTCCACTGCTGGACAGCTGCTGCTGAGCGAATAGATTTGTTAAAACCATTACAGCATCGGTTGATTAAAAAAGCAAGCGACCTTATTATTTTTTAAAAAGCTATCCGTAAACACTTTTTCGTATAACTCTGGTGGAAACGCAGCCTAAAACCGGCTGATAAGAAGTAGGAATAAAAAACAAAATGTTGATTTTGTAGGTATATATATTACTAGCGGTTTCACCCGCGTAGGTCCCGTTCCCGCGGGAATATCGGAATAAAAAATAGCCAATGTGTTATTCCAGTATCCAGTTACCTATATTCTAAGTTTCATCGCAATCGGTTCAGTAGTTTTTGTTTGAAATAGTAACAAAGTCACATACATACATACAAAGTTTCGCGTTTATAATATTAGGAAGAGTAAGATTTCCTATCTTCTAATCACCGGCTTTTTATGGAATGAAAAGTCTTTGAGAAATAAATATAATACAATAATACCAACTAAAAAATAAACTTTTTAATTCCTATTGTATGAAAAATAATGAAAATAGTACAGTCGTTTTAGTATCGTCAAGAATAAAGATCGGTTTATATCATTACTAAAAATTTTCAAAAGCTTATCATTTTGTCTGACCACGCAGTGTTTATCTATATAAACCGGCCTTTAGATGAATACCACCTGTTCGACCATTTTACCATAGTTCCTTACTATATTTGTTATGCTATAAGTCCCACCCTGTATCTAATATGAAGGTATAGTAGATTTAGCTATCAGTCGATATGCACAAAAAATACTGTTCACGAAGAAAGTTTAATATTTTCAACTTTGTTTTACGAAAAAAAAAAGTAGTTTTTAATTTTGAACCTTATTAAAAAGCTGTAAGGTATATATTCCCGCACATATCGACTAATCAACTGTCAAAAGTCGATCCTATCTAACTGAACACATCATTATTAGCTCTTTTCTTTTACCAACACTCTATAGGACGATTTTTACAGTAAATGGATATAGGTATATTTACACAAAATATTCGAAATCATCGAATTATCATTTTAACCGACTTCAAAGAAAGGAGTAGGTCTTCAATTTAAAAAGAAGGTTGTAAACATTAAAGTAAATAATAAGCTAGTATCAAATGCTGCCAAACTATGAATGGTATACAGGGTGAACCATTTCCATGGGCTTTCAGGGGGATATCCTAAACTATAAGAGATAGCTTAAAATCCTGAACGGAGTTGCGACCCCTATTTCGTCAAAAACAGTAATGAAATTTTTAGATTTTTGAAAATTCTTGTTTCTAGCATGATCTTTATTAGCAATACTATCGATCATACAATTTAGTGTTTATTTTTTTCAAAAAGACAAAGATCGATCCCAAGCCAGGAATCGGCTAGGAGCCAACCAATTTTTCAAAAATCAAACAAAATAATGCCAATTTAGTTTTTCAACTTAGAAATATTATCGCAAGGAGATATATTAAAAAAAAATTACAGGATTTGAACCTGTGACCCTAGCTATCCGGGAATAAATTTAGTTTTTGTCAAAATCGGGAACGGAAGTACTTTCAGCATTTTTAGCTATCTCTTATAGTTTAGGATATCCCCCTGAAAGCCCATTGCAATGCTTCACCCTGTATACCTCAAAATGACAACCTCTTTCTTCGAAGTCGGTTTAACAACATGGCGTAAAAGTTACGGATATTATGGCTCGACTCGAATTGAAAATTAAGTAATAAATTATATACATTAGAGTGTATGGCCATTTCTCGTATAACTTTACAAATACATGCCAATGCTTTCATTTTGTTAAAAGTTTAAAAGTTCGTGTACGTTTATTTATTATACGTACAAACATACACGCCCATTTTAAGTTGACCCCGCTGAGGAGCCCAGGTGAAAGGAGTACAGGTACTTTTTAAATTGGTCGGATTACCGAACGCTTTACGCGATTGGTTAAAACATAACTGACGGACCAATCATGTGGCTCGTAAGTATAGAAAACAGCGTTGATTGGCGCATATATCTTCCACTGCAACTTCTGATAATTACGCTTTTCAGGTTTATATTTGGGTTACTTTGAAAAATCAAGGTTATAAGAGATCTAAGTTGATTTTTATTAATTCAACTTTTCTTTTTGTTTACATTTTGTCTCATTCCAAAGTTTTTGTGGCTCAAATGTTTGAGGTGCATAATAAAAATTACAAATCTAACATTAATAAACATTTTTAAATAATAATCTGTAAAAGGTGTGGGTATGCCTAGCAAAAGCAAGAAAATGTATATCGTTTTAAACTTCTTCGCAGTTCGGAAAGCAAAACATCAGTTTTCATCCACCAGACCGACCTATATAATCTAACTACACCATAAAAGGAATAAGTAAAAAGCTTTGATTATTTCAGTATTTTCGATGTTCGGAATGTCACAGTCCAGAGACATTGTAGAATATTCCACTTGAAGAGTATTGGGGAAAAATATGCCAAGTCACTAACAGTCGTATTTATAGACGTGTCTTAGGCCGACATATATAATCCATACTTTGACTTTGCTAAGCAAAAACTTAGACTTAAGACAATTTTTAAGTATTTATAAAGCGATCTTCGCAAATGTCCAAAGTTTTTACTAGGTAAGGTCAAAGTCTTTTAGATTTAGAATGTAAACCAATCAAAAATAATGACCTAAACTTTGCTTCTCTGTTATTATGACTATTTGACGTGCTTAATTATTTCAAAAATGATGATGTTTTTTTAATTTTATTGGTATTACAAAATGAATTTCGACTATAAATTCCAGTTCAAAGTTTACGCTTAGTTTTTGCTAAGCTCAGTCTGAGCAAAGTCAAAGTATGTACTATGGATTTCAGCCTAAGTAATTTCTTTGGCTAGGTAATGCCTTGTCTCGTTCTTATGAAGAATTTTCAACGTCAGAGAAAATGTCAGTGACATATGTTTAAAACTTGTAATTACTAGACTGGTCTACCTATAGATACGGCAGTAAGACAATGTGAACTGAGAAAATATCAAATTTATATTTTGATCTTGCTTTTTATAGCACTGTATCAATATTTTCCTACGAAGATTTTTTTTGTGATTCTGCATGTGACTGCAGTGTGTTATTTTGGTTTGGTCAACCACATTAGTACTATAAAAATGTATTGCCAGTTCAAAAAACAGAAAAATGTGACATACCATATTTTCCCCCTATGCTTTTCATTTAAACTTAAGTGTTTAATTCTATCATAGAAATATTTTAAAGAAAAATACATAATCAAAAAATTCGAACTTGCATCTCAGTTTTTTAAAAATATTTCCATTTTAGGAAAAGACACAATTTGCATTTTTGTGCTATTCATTGGCAAGTTTCCAGAGGTAATTAAATGACAGGAGAATGTTTGCAAAACCTAGATTTAAGAGTTTAATTTGAATCCATCCTGGAACCACTTTTAAAAGTTATCTGTGGCACACTTTAACCTATAAAACCCCATATTTATTCCATCCATTGCATTGGTATTAATAATATCCAGGGATGTTATAAACAGTGTCATTTAAGAGTTAAATTTAAAACCATTACGAAACCCACTTTAGAATTTACCTTTAGTACATGAAAACCCACTTTGAAGTCATATTAAAAACCCACTATTTTCAAAGACACGGGAGCCAATCACCCATTTCTTACAAAACGAAGCTTTAACTTTGGTGAGTCGTCAGTTATCCGGACTTTGATCTAAAATAAGGGCTTTAGAGTGCAATACATATATACATAGATTGATAGTGTTATCGCTAGATAGCTAGTGACTTCCCCCGACATTGGTCGACGACGTACTTCGTGAACCGGTTGAGGAACTTGGGGTATTCCCGCTTGTACACCGCGCGGAGAACTCCAGCAGGCGCCCAGCCGCCGGGGTTTACTGTACATAGAAAAAGTTACATTTTATTTTCACTCAATATAATCGCAATAAACAGTAAGTTGATATACAACTAAAACACCGAAGGTAAATATTGAGTTTTAGTTGTATATCAACTTACTGTTTATTGCGATTATATTGAGTGAAAATTAAATGTAACTGAACTCGACAGGAGTAACGCGGTAGGGTACCAGTTGCCTGAGTATGTCTTCCCGGATGTCTCCAACTTGGGTCTTCAAGTCACGAGTGAACAGGTATCTCCTAGGCAAGCGTGCAAAATCTTATTAGACAACATTGTCGCTTTCCATCAGTTGAGATATTCTATTCCCTCGTAGTACGAATAAGGAAGGAGGATGCGAAGCGTCTATGAAACAATGAACAATGTATGAACCGACCTGTGCTGCAGTAGGCGATGCTAGTGGTGATGTTGTTGCGATGCGGCTGCTCGCCGGCCGGCCAGCTGCTGCGGCACGCGAGGCATACCGTCACGAACAGCCGGATGCAGGCGCCCGTGTTCGCCTGCCAACATACATACATGTTAGAGATATGTGACATTTCAGTTTTATCGATATAACGGCCACAGATCGGCCGATTATTACACCGTTACGGCCAGACGCGCTTGAACGTCTGGATGATATTTCTTCCATACTATTGTTATAAACAGGGTTTTACAGAAATAGTGAATAATCCTGCACGTGCGTGTGCGGAGAGGAGGTAAGGCCCCAGATCCCATAAAAAATCTATTCCCAAAAATAATAATTAGGAAATTCCCAGTTATCCTCACAATTGTGGCCATGACGTCCGCTATATGAGGCTTAGTTTGAATTATTTTTTAGAAATATTTTTAAAGGAAAAATTCATCTTCAAAAATTCACTTGCGGCGAGATTTGAACTCGCGTCCCTGGATCAATATTCCAGTGCCTATACCGCTCGGCCACGCAAGTATAAAATATTTCTAAAATAAAAAAAAATATCTCATAAAAAATAATAAAAATATTCATAAAAATATATTTCATTAATTTCATAAATATTTCAAAATATTTCTAGTAAATATGCCTTGAGCAATAAAAACAAATTTACGAAATATTGAATCATTTTCTTTTAATGCTACGTGCAGTCCTCCGCGGCTCTAACGTCAACTCACCGGATAGTCGACGTTGGTGGTGGAATGGTTGGTGACCGCATAAGTGCAGTCTTCTGCGGCTCTAACGTGCGACCAGAACAGGGCATCACGCTGCGACGCCGGCCAGACTCGTTTGAACGTCTGGTGGAATACCATCGCGTCGGATGATATCTCTTCTACTATCGTCATTGTTTCTAGTGTTGCTGTAATTTAGAAACAAAAATTAGGTTTTTTATTTATTAGTTTTTCATTTTTTAACTATATAAATATAATATCTACATGCTATAATCAAGTTACGACTATTTAAAAGTCAGATATTAGTAAAAAAAAAAATCCTGTACAATCAGGAATCTATGGTTTATAATAAAAATGTTTAAATCAATCAAATTAAATTAAAATAAAAACCTGTAGAATCAGGAACCTATGGTTCATTTAGAAAAATGTTTAAATAAATAAATATTGCACGACATTACACACAGCTCAATCTAGCCCCAAACTAAGCTAGGCTCGTACTATGGGTACTAGAAAAGAAACTTACTTTCCCATTCGTATCTGTAGCGTGGATTGAAGAAGTAATGGCACATTTCACGCGCGGAAACTCCGCGGACTTTGTGGATCGCCTTCAACGGGTCCATTACCATACCGTCTACTTCCATTTCTCTGCGAATACATTACAAAACCATTGAATAAAACAATGTCTTCTCACATGTGTGATGAAAACTCGGAGAGGAATATACGAACGATTTTAGGGATAATAACAATTTTGGTTCTTAAAAACGGCGTATAAAAATGCGGTATTTTTTCAAATTTCTATTGACACCTTGGAGAGGAATTTACAAACGAAGTTTGGGTCCAACCAAATCATTTTCTGATTGTTAAAAATGCATTAATTTGCAATTATCTTCAGCAAAGAATACGTGGCCGATTTGAAACATCTGTCTTACCTCCTGTACATTCTCATATCTCCATCCTCCGCGAACAATTGCCACCCTATTTCACCGCCGACACCTTCGAACGCTGCTTGTATCTGTTCCGTTGATATCCTATCTATCTGGAATTAGAGACAATAAGTAAAAATCTTCTTCTTTAATATAGCTTTTCCATTTGGACATTTGCCAGTGTCAAGTATTATTAATATTTGCAAGTTATTTGCATAGAAACAGTCAAGTCATCATAGTCAAAGTCAAGTCGAGGGAATCATTGTAAAACGGTGGCCATTTTTTACAAAGATTGTTCACGGAGTTTTGGAGACAACGCTTAAGTCCATGTTTTTCACCGACTTTCACTTTGATTACGCTTGTACACCTTCACGAAACTAAATAAATTATTAACTATTGACAGAAAATGGTAATCAATAATCATAGACTGGGACCATGAAATTTATTTAGGGAAACGAATCGAATAATTATTCGTAGATTTGGTTGTCAATATACATACATACATATCGCAGTAATAAAACATACGGAAATCATATTTTGGTATTTTATTTATCGGTCTACACTCTTGAACTCTACAACACATATTTTTTTAAATAAAAACAACCCTTCAAAAGATAATTTTCCATTTTATAACGAAACGGGATAGGTTTATTTGAACATTGTTTTTTCCTTTTATGATAAGAAGTAATTCAAATTGGTAGAACAGTTTGGCAACATAATTAAGATTAGAAACGAGAAAGTATTTCTCCTTTTGGCGATCTAGCTAGCTACCTATAATAAACTAGAATGAGTTTTTAAGTTTACACTTTTCACGATTTCTGTTCATTATTATTAAGTACTAGCTGAGCCCCGCGGTTTCACCCGTGAAAGTCCCGTCGCCCCGGGAATATCGAGAAAAAAAGTAGCCTATGTGTTATTCCCGGTATCCAGCTACCTATATTCCAAGTTTCATCGCAATCCGATCAGCCGTTTTTTCGTGATTGAGTAACCAAACACCAACACACACACTTTCACATTTATAATATTAGTAATATTAGTAGATTTTCGGGTCTAGATTTTTTAGTTTATCTAGCCAGTATGAGTAATGTAACTAGAATGAGTTTTTAATCCTTCGCCTTAAGTAGCGTACCTCAGTCCATAGCGTGTGGACAGTGAGCCGGTTGTCAATAGCCGGCGGTGGCAACTCCACTTGATCTCTCGTGTCGACTGAAGGAGGAGCGACGCGTGCGCACCGCTCTTCCTCCATCTTGTCGAACCCTGTTTCAACTGCATCGTAGAACTCGTCGTCCGGCAGTGTGGAATGAGGACCCTCCTGGAACAAAGCATATAGGAATTTGTACTTGAAAGTTATCTTCGGTTTTCGCGATGCTGGTATCAAGTTAAACTCATTTTTTCTGAGGGTTTGTACGATTGGCCACATATTTGCATCTATATCTATGGTCGTTTCATATGTGTTTTGTATGAAATGTCAATCAACGAAAAAGAATCCTAACGTTTTAGAAATATTTGATTTAATCAAATATTACTTAAAACTTAAACCTGGATTTAAAATTGTGGAGCCGGATTGAACTTATATTTAAACAGGGTTGTTACACCCCGGGTTTGAAAATTGTAACTACAAGAGTATTGCTATGGTAAATGGTGTTTGCATAATTATATCGTTGATATGTCATATTGTGTTAAAATCCCGGATTAAAAACTGACTCTAGCTTAATTATTTATACAAAGTATAAAACTAACTATCTTAATTTAAAAACAAATATCTATTGCTAGATAGTTTAAAGAGAGATTTACATTACGAAACTGTAGCTCACATTATAACCAATTTCACAGTAGAAGTCTCGCAGCAGCTACTAAATGCAACTTTAACAAACAGGTAGACAGTACCACAGAGTATACACAACTTATTTGTGAAAATCACTCTTAAAGTACATGCCACTTGTTTATTTACAATAGTTCATTATTAAACCTAAACATTACAATACAAGAAGTACCACAATTTCTAATTCATTATTCCGTCCTTATACGACCTACTTTGTCGACTAGGCAAGGGCAACTTGGGAAATTTTCGTCGATTGCGTTCACCATTTTGTCACCATTGGCACTACCCGCGCATACACAAGTGGTATCACGAATTATGTTAAATTCAAGTACAATTAGGAAGAATCATGCCGCTGTTTTATTCGTTGTTTTGTAAATGGGTATACAGGTTGCTGTAAACAAATATCTACTGGTCCTGAGATATTTATTTTTCCAATTTCCAATTCATTTCACTAAGGCCGATTTGTACAAGCCACTGTTGGTAACACACACACACACATACTGGTTTATTCGATAGGTCAGAGACAAGCGCAGACGCAGCTGAGCGATAGGTACTATAGCTACCTACCTATCTACATAACAGTAGTGCTAAAAGCGCAACAACTGGCTGCACTGCCTCCTCTAGGTCTCGTAGCTTACTCTACTTCATGAACATCAATCACAAGCAACATGAATCCAGATGCGTTATTGTTCCCTAACCAAATAACACGAGCAAGCGAAGGATTTTACAATTCTAACCAGACACGAGGTAGCATACCTGAAAGGTGCTTGAAGTAGAGGAATGAAATTCGCCATACGATAAATAATAAAAATACTAATAAGCCCTGATGGACGAACTTTTAATGGATGTATAAAGTTCGTAATTATTTTTGAAAATATAATAGAATTTCTGATGAATGTCGTAGGTACTTCATTGAAGGTCTAGTCTAGTTAATCCCGGCTAGTTAAGTCTGGCGAATCAACCTAAGTGGATAGGCCTACCAACGGTTGCTTTTACTACTGACTTAGTGGAATAGATCGGAAATGGGCACCTTATAATGGTTTATATATTTTGTAAACTCTACAAGAAAACCGCCAAAATAATAATACGTCCCATGTGTATACGAACGAAGAACATCCCACAACCAATAGTAATCAGAAAGAATCCGGAAAAGGGACTGTTTCATTAAATTGCGTTTGGTAAAGGTTAGGGGGTTTGACGGGATGACGTCACGATGACGTCATCATTGCGTCACTAACGCAGTATGGCTATCTATTTAGTGCCTTGTGTGGTGTTTGCGCTCGTGCCTCTAATGAACCTCTTTTAGGGATGATTTATCTTAGACCGTCACGAGCGCCTGCCGCCACTCGGTTGCAACAGACCGATAGACTGCTCGCCGAGCAATGAACAACGAAGCTCGGACCCGGCCCGCGCTCGTGACGGGTTAATATAAATTGTCCCATGTGGTGCCGATATCCTTGGCCGATTTTAATAAACCAATTAGTAATTTTAAGCCAATAAAAAAACATCGCGTTGCATGGGCCTGATATTCTAAAATTGAAATGTCTCAAGTACGCTTCAGCTCTGTCCTGTCTGTTTTTTTTTAATACGGCTTCTAAGCAATTTCGAAAACTCCTTTTACAAAGTTGTTTAATTTATTTCGAAAGCCGCATCTTAGTTAAATAAGTACATATTTTAAGTTGTGTGTTTTTCTTTGTACTTATTGTAATTAATATTTGGTGTGTACAAAAAAGATTTTATTCATTTATTTATTCAAAATTACAAATAAAACAGTCAAACCAAAACTACATAATAATTGGCAGAAATCAACATAAAAATACAAAACAAACGCCACTATTAGTCTTTCATTAAAACCAGACATAATTTAGTACAAACTTCAAACAGATAAGGGGAAACATCTACAAAGTTATTGCCCCTAGCTACTTAATATACAGTCGATAATAAAACTCCGTATAAGTACTAACTAAAACATTCATAATATACATGGCGAACCATTTCGATGGGACGCAACTCCTATCAGCATTTTTGGCTATCTCTTATATAGTCAAAGTCAAATTTGACTTTGACTTTGAAATTTCTTTATTTAATTGGATGTATTGATCACTTTAAATACGTCGAGTGTTCTTACAGCCATGACTCTAGTGTGGCTTCGGAACGCGCCCTCCGATGAGAAGAAGCCTGAAGAAACTCATGGGTTTTTTTTGTGATCATGTTTTTATTTACAATCGTCAAAATATAAATATTTTTTACATTTTTTTTACAATGATCATAATATGAGTATATATAGTTTAGGATATACCCTTGAAAGCCAATCGAAATGGTTCACTCTGTATATACCCCGTCCTAGAATCTTCGATTAAAAATGTAAGCAAAAAAATACATTTATTCGAAAATGACAGCTCTTGGATTTTTCGTCTGATGTCGCGACTTTGTATTGAAATAAAACTCATGTAACGATTTTAATCGCGTTGTTTTTATTATCAGCATTGTTGCAATGGCGATCCGACGTTTCAGAGCCTATTACAGACTCCTTTTTCAAGGAAGACTGAGATGTAATTCGTCGTTCATATTAATACGATTATCAACTTACATGGTTGTTTTTACTACAATGATTGTTAAATAACAGGGTATTTATTATGATTTTGATTTATTTTGTCTCGTTAACAAGTCCGTTGAAAGGCTGAAATATCGAGCTCCACAAAATAAATAAAAATCATGGTAAATACCCCGTTATTTAACAAAAATAAAGAATGTTAATAGGTATGCCGAATTGGTTACAGTAAAACTTGTATGTATACAAGTACACTAGTTTTTGTTGTAGTCGAAAATACCTATTAGTTTTGATTTTACAGGCATTTAAACTTACGATAAATATTGAGAACCGATTCCAGTCACGTGACGTCATTTACAATGCTCCCCTAATGAAACGAAAACGACACTGTGCTGACAGCGCGAGCGGACTAAGCGACTGCTGTCTGATGACATCACACCTGAGTACGAGTCCGTATCGCACGTTTACTTCTATAAATCGGAAACGAATTAACGTATCGAAGTAATTCTTTCACTAGTATTTTTTTTATTTTTGACAGAGAATATAGAGAGCTATAATGTTCAAAGTCAGTTACATTTTCCTCATTGTAGGCATTCACATTGTTTTAAAATATACTGCAAATAAGTAGTTTCACTCAAATTATAACCATAACTTGCAACTGTACAAATAAAATGTTACGAATTCTTCTACTTTTGTAAGTTAAACAAGAGCGATGTTGAACTACCCGACTTTCATTCTGAAGGTCGTGGTTTCGTAGCGCATCAATGTATTTTTGGCCTCTGTCGCGTCGGGCGAACGCCCGACTGCAATGCAGTAGGCTGCGGGTTCGATTCCCAAATATTTATGCTTAAAAATAAATATTTGTATCTGGTTTGGGTGTCTATCTATGTATAAATGTATTTAATTACGAAAAAAAAGTATGATATGTAGATATCCGTTGTCTAGTACCCATAGTACAAGCCTAGTACTTAGTTTAGGGCTAGATTGTTGTGCAATATTTATTTTATTTATTTATTTTTCCTTGCGAAAAAGTTACGTGCGTTGAAAACACTTACGGTGAATGAAAACATCGTGAGGAAACCCACGGCTTAGTTAGCTCCAGACATATTGACCAGTTCTTTCCTCTGGGCATAGCTGACTAGGCTAGGACGGTGGTATAAGTGCTGGGCAAGCCTACTCAACCTATAACGTCCCGGTCACTACAGCGCCATGAATAGCATGGATTAAAAGTGGATTGCGTATGAATCATCTAAAATTAGATAAAAATGCCAATTATTATAATTATACATACAAACAAGCAAGGAAATTAACAATAATACTACTGCAGTAATAGACAATAGTTGTATATTTATTTATAGCTACAAATGGAAGTTAAAACCCATATCTTTAGTTCCATCACCATTATAAGGGCACGTCAATTTCCGAACTAAATTAGAGCTGCACGAATGTCAGTGGAACATTTACTATAGAAAGCTAGCAAGGACCGTTTTGGAAACAAAGGTTTATTACCAAAGAATTTAAAATTTGGTTGAAAATAGACCTGGCAACGAATTAATAAACGTTTATTTTGAAAACAAAATGATATATAAAAACACGTATTGTAATTTGTATGGGAGCCCCACTTTAATATTTATTTTATTTTGTTTTGTTTTAGTATTGGTTGTCATAGTTGTATCATAAATACATTATCTGTAAAAAAATCAACTAAGTACTTAGTTATCATCTCACGTTACGGTTCATGACACACAGCATGGTGACAGACGGACAATGTAGTCTTAGTAAAAGAATCTCATTTTTACCCTTCGGGTACGAATCCCTAAAAAATGTCTCGGTACATTTAAACAAAAAAAAGCTTGTTTTTGATATATTTTAAAGTGTTTCCTGACTACACTTGGATGACTTTAAATAAAAATCGGGACGGATCCCCGGAGATGCCCTGCGTCTTGCATGCACCTTCAAGTCCTGTCGGAAATTTTTGGAAAGCATTTCTTTAATTATAGTCAAAAAATGCTTTCCAAAAATTTGCAATCGACAATACTTGAACCTGCATCTCTGACATTCGAAGTCAACGCGCTACCAATTACGCCACAGGTGCTCGTCTTGTCGTGATGAAATTACGGACTGCATCTGAGGCAACACTTTAAAATAATAAACCAAACGACTAGTTTTCAAACATTTGTATCGAATCTTGAGCAAAAATCGTCTTAATGTCCGCTCTTAAGTTGTAAAATGAATCCCTTTGTTTATAGACCGACGGCGACGCTCCTGCACGGGCTGTTTGTTCTACTCTGACCTATTTACAGATTACAATAGACTTACGCCTCGACCTCGCGCTCGGTTCAAATCAAACTGCTAACATTTACTACCTATATTGGTTTACCAAATTGATCAACAATACTGTTTAATGAACATACGAGCCTTGGTTAATAGACAAAGGGCAACGTATCAGGTTTTTCTACTATTGCTATGAATGCGAAACTCAGTCTGTCTGTTACGTTTTTACGCTTACGGATTTTGATGTCAATAATCAATAGTGAAATACTTTATTCCTTCCAGAACATATGAATAAATACATGATCATTTACATAGGTATGTTAACTTAAAATTATGACTTTAGTGTGGTTTGTGCCAGAATCTGAGCGTGCCAGTTACCACCTAAGCCCACGATTTCACTACTTAGGTTTATTTTAAAAAATCCTGAAAAAAACCTTTAACCAAAAAAAAAGTATTATCCTACTGATATTACAAAAACAAGTTTGTTGTATGTATGCGTAGTATGTGTTTGTTGATCCTTCACGCAAAAACTGCTCAACCGATTGCGATGACAAAGGTATGTAGATAGCTGCACTTATATTATCTATACAGTCGACGACTCACAAGCAAGAGTGAAAATTGACAAGAACTTTGCAGTACATTGCTACTTTGAAGTAATCACTGGTAATAACCACGTTCCGATAAAGCAGCAATGTACCGCAAAGTTCCTGACAATTGCCACTGTTGTGAGTCGTCGACTGGATAGATAATACAGATGCTGGAATAACACATTTCTGACAAAATGTCAATAAGAGTAAGTAATTCAATATTACTCAAGTGGATTATGTCCATAGAAATAGTACGAGTAACTAGAAAGCTTACTTCGTCAAAAAACGGTCCCGCTTGATGTTAGAGAGACCCCAGTCTGTCCTTTTTTCACTTTAGTGTTCGTCGGTTAGTTAGATAAGGACAGACTGGAACAGGGTTCAACGGGACCGTTTTGATATATCAAAGCAAAAACCTTAACCTTAGAGAACAATATTGAAATAATATTTCCAAAGTGTCAAGTGCACAGTCCTCTATGAGCGAAGACGACGATGTATGGCATAATCAGTTGCAGATTGCAACTGATTATGCCAAACATGCCATACATGCCATACAAAAAAATATCTCAGTTCAGGCTCCAGACTCCATAATAACAAATAAAAAACCACCTACCCTGTTTCATTTTGATTATATTTTATGAAGAACCATTAATGTTTAAACCTAAACCTAAGCTAACTTAAGCACTAAATGTTATTCTGGAGAAATAAATAAAATGATTATTATTATTATTGCTGACAAGATGACAGAAAAATAGTTTGCAATGCTGCAAAGAATGACGAAATAGTATACCTCGATAAGGACAGCACTGCCGATAAACTATCGGAAAAGAATGCTAATAGAATAGGGCACACCTACTTAGATAAAACTAAACATTACATACAATTTGTGGAGTACAAGCACAAGCAAAGATGCAGAGATAAAATTATGTAATACAAAGTAGTTTTTCTAGTTCGTCGCTCAGACTTCTGCAACAGATTTTGTTATGGTTATCACCGTCGAAATCTAATACTGGCGTTATCAATTTAAAAAAACCTTGCTAATATTATAAGCGTAAAGTAGCTAATGTGTTATTCCAGGTAGTTTTTGAGTGAAAGAGTAACAAAGTCACATAGGTACATACATACATACATACTTTCGTGTTTATAATGTTAGTAAGATGCACACAACAATGCCTCGACGATGACGACCTCTGTGGAGCGTCGGGCGGATGCTCGACTGCAATGCAGAAGGCTGCGGGTTCGATTCCCGTCGGGTGCAAATATTTTACTTAAAAATAAATGTTTGTATCTGGTCTGGGTGTCTTTCTATGTATAATATGTATGTATTTACTAAATAACAGTATACCATGTAGTATATCCGTTGTCTAGTCCCCATAGTACAAGCCTAGTGCTTAGTTTGGGGCTATATTGCGCTGTGTGCAATGTAGTGCAATATTTATTTATTAACAATGCATTAAGAACTGAAACACCATAAACCTATTGAGCATGTGAAGGTCGAAGAATAAGTATATTTCTTAGACCTTCACATGTTCTAAGTATACCTTGTGCAAATCCAGTTCATATAAAGTTATTTATATACCTACTACATAACAAAACACAGTAATTTAACAAAATACATATTTGTCCATGACGCGGATGGGTAAAACATCAGTTTATTATCACGGAAAATTGATAGCGGGAGATAAGATGATGAAGTGAAACTGTTGCAGTACTTAAAAATTAAACTCGGTAAATATATAATTTATTCTATGGTTTTCGCGATTTTGCATAATAAAACACTTTATTTATCCGGTTTTATCGCGTTTTATTCATTATTTGACCCGAGCTTTCGCCAACTTTTTCAAGGTTGACTGAGATGTAATTTGTATATTTTTATGTTAAAAATAGACAATATTTTTATGTTAAAAATTGAATATATTTTTATAACAATTTTAATAAAATTGAATATATTTTTACAATATTTTTATGTTAAAAATAGACAATATTTTTATGTTAAAAATTGACAAATAACATCTCAGTCAACCTTGAAAAAGCCAACTGTAAAGTTGGCGAAAGCTCGGGTCAAATAATGAATAAAAACGCGATAAAACCGGATAAATAAAGTGTTTTATTCGGTAAATATATTTTTGGGATTTTTAAAAGAGTAGGCAGTTACGATTTTAAACTAACATGGTTATTTTCACCACTAAAATTACTTATTAACGGGGTGTTTACCATGTTTTAGGGGACCGATAACCAGACGTTCAACTCGTGTCAGGAAGCAGGTAGTCCGATATGGACGACTCTAACTGTCATCACCTACCCGCATTCTCCGGTCTCGTGAACAAGCTGGTTGAAATTACTAGCGAAATATCGAGCTCCGCGAATAAATTATTAAACAGTTAGTAGGTAGGTAATAAAAATTTGGTCGACTAGGGGCTGATTTTTCATTTCACGGATAAAAGGTATTTATCGAATAAGTCGAACCCAACCAAATTTAAAAGCCTTTAAATTTTGATCTTCTAAATTTAGATTTATTTTCTGTTTAAATATCAAAGTGACGTTTTTTATTCGGTGGTGTTACATTTTATTTGTCAGATATCACTATTTAGGGATTTAAAAATCAGTCCAAGGTTTACTTTTAACTCTTTGACAGTTAACGTTGAAATCGCAAATTCGAAAAATCGCAAACTGCTTAATCAAAATCGCAAAAACACTTTAGTATTTAGTTTCATTTTACCGGGTCTTATCACATATTATTTACTTACTAGCCGAGTTCAGCGGTTTCACCCGTGTTAGTCCTGACATATATACTTGCAAACTTTCGCGTTTATAATAGTAAGAAGTAACATTCTGTCGACGTTTTAAACATGTCACAATGATTTTGGTCGCGAGGGGACTAGAACAGCCTCTTCCCCTCGCGCCTGCTGAACCACACACGAGTCTGTTTTCAGCAGTCAAACGATATTTGAATACTTATTTTAAATTTAAAACCGGCTCAGTTATTGAAGTACTTATCCCTCAAAATTTAGCTAACGTCTCTGTATTACAGTGGCTGTAAGATACTCTTTTAGTGCTTTGATGAAAGAATGTTCAGTTTACTAGAAAACATCGTTGTTTTATTTCATACAATTCCATCTCGCTCATATCTATGCAACCGGATAAGGACCGATAATTATAATCTATTGCAGTCTTAAGGCCCCATTCTCACAGTCACTCGATGACGTGACAGGGATAGGGCTAGCAAATTTCTGATGTGTAAAATAAGGACGTAAGACGCGACTATGCAATATTTTAGTGAGTAAAATCAAACAATAACAAGATAACTATTGCTAATTTAGTAAAACTGTTCTATCAATTTCAAGTGTATGTCGTTATGCTTTAATACATAAAAATAGAGGTTTAAATACGTCACATTTAGCTGTAAAATGAAAATGTCTGTTTTAACGAGTTGTTTTAGATAAATTTTTGTCTGTTATAAAAGTTAACCAATTGTGTAAAGAAAACTACAAAAATGAAGATAAGAGAATGAAAAATAAAATACCAAAATAGTATTTCCGAATGTTTTGTAATTACTGAGAAATATTAAGATTGGGATCTTAATATTTCTAATATCGCGAGTATGGCACCTTAAAATCGATCTGGAATAACACGTAATGTACGAGATTCCAGCATAATTGGAACTTACCGGTAAGTTTCACAAGACCACGGAAAGCTAGTAATTACCAAGGCATGACATAAGTTGTACCTTGTTGTAAGGCACCTATTCCATTCATAGATATATTGATAAAGAAACAGTTTGAATGTGTGATTGTTGGAGGTAACCTCCGAAACTAAGGATCTTCGGGAGTGACAAGTATTGGAGTAATGGTTATTTCCACGGAATCAAAACCAAAACCTTAATTTAAGTTGATATTTTTATGTTTACATAAATAAATTAAATTAAAATACTGTAGGTAGCTACAGTATTTTAATTTAATTTATTTATGTAATTACTAGTTATGCCCCGCGGTTTCACCCGCGTAAGTCCCGATCCCGCGGGATCATCGTTGACATGACTTGTATAATTTTGAATGAATGGCTTTGACTATTATTAATAACAATTTTGACATAGTTATTCGATGTAATTGAAACTTTGTTTATTTTCTAACACTATTCGTATGTCGGAGGATCCGACGAAGTACGGGCTCACTCTAATTGTATGTACCAACTGTATAACCTACTTCAGACGAATAAATATATTTCATTTCATTTCATTTCATTTCATAAAAAGTAGCCTACGTTTTATTCCAGGTTTCCAGCTACCTATATTCCAAGTTTCATGGTAATCAGTTCCGCGGTTTTTACGTGATTGAGTAACAAACACAAATACTTTACATAGTAATATTATTAGGATTCTCTTGTTCTACAATTTTCTAAAACAAGACGGACCAGCGGTTTGGGCTGTGCTTTGATATATACTTCAGTCATTCAGACATTCAGTTAGTACTTAGAATTTTATATGTACATAAAGATTCGTACTCAACAATTTCAACAAATAACGAATAGGTCAGCGAAAGAAACAACTCGACAACAACAAATAACCTTATATTACACAATGCGAGTAGGTATAACAAAAATGTTCCTGACCAAACATAAAAATGAATAGCACAATCGACATTTCAGAAATGGCGTGCTTCGTTAAAATAGCTGAACATTGCCAGCATAACTTGGTGGTACATTCGGAGATTCGGTTAGAAGGGTAGACCCGACACACCCCGTGGAAATGGGCTGACCATGGGCCTTGGTGACGTCATGTTGCCGCTCCCTTCAAGGTACTATACTATGAGTGGTACATATCTAGTACGCTCGCTGTCAAAATTGGAATGAATATTTTGTTTTAGACACGATTGGTGAGCGTTTGTCTACTATCTCACCTGATCTAAGATTGAAAAATGAATGCCTATTTTGAGTTGTCACGGCATCACGCCTGAACGGCTGGACCGATTTCGCTAATTCTTTTTTTGTTGTGTTTGTTATTATCGGGGGAAAGGATCATATGAAAAAAAAAATACTGAACCGATTTTGATAAATCTTACGCGGGTGAAACCGCGGGGCGCAGCTAGTATCGATATAAAATTAAATCTAGCTAATTAGCAAATCGCTCAAAATTGCCATGCACCAATGAACAAATACTTTCATGGTATCTCATAGTTCATATTTGAAATTTGAAACTTTTACTTTTGGCGGTGGCTGTACATATAAAATTTTATTAACATGATGACGTTTTCTACCTTCCCTAGCAACAGAACTTATATTTTAGAAATGTCTCGTCTATTTTACTTTTATCCGTGGAATATTGTAGAATTTCCGTACCTATTTCATTTCAAGGTTATGTTGCAACAATATTTATGTTAAAAAGCAAGAGATGCAATCTATAATTTCATCACGGCAGGACGAGCACCTGTGGCGTAATTGGCAGAGCGCATTGACTCGAAATGTCAATAAATATTTGTGTCTATGGTCTGGGTGTATTTCTATGTATAATATGTATGTATTTACAAAAAAAAAGTGTAATGTGTAGTATATCCGTTGTCTAGTACCCCCACAGTACAAGCTTAGTGCTTAGTTTGGGGCTAGATTGCGCCGTGCGCAATGTCGTGCAATATTTAGTAAACAAAAATGACATCCAAATGTAGGAAAAACACTTTAAAAATAATCACAATGTTATGTTTTTTCAGGAACTCGCTTCAAATAACAATTAGATGTGCTTACTTTCGATAAAAAGGAATGTAAACGTCAGATGTTTATTCCTGCTCCTACAAGTAAGTACAGTAAACCCCGTTTAAGGCGATTTTACGGGGACCCAGTCAATAACGCGTCTGAACCTGAAAAAGTTACGCCCTACCATGATATCTTAATCAAAGTAGGGTAAATACGCACGGTACGGTATGGGATACGGTAACTCGTCGCTATAACGTTCAGATAAAAAAAACATCGAATAATAAAATGAAAAAAGCAACTTTAAAAACAAGATTTATTTTAAATTAGGTACTTATCTAAAGTTTTTAAAGTAGTCGAGGTATTTTTTATTTAAAATTTACTTTATTTTTTTGGGCGACAAAAGGACAACAAAACAACGAGAAACGATCATGGTACGGCAGCCCGGCAGGTAATGTAGCGTATTATGCGGAAAATCGTATTTATTGTAATCGTAAAGCGGGTTCTAAAATACGTGTATTTAATAAATATGCACGCGTAAATATAATATAAGTTATTATTATTTTACCCTCTTACTTATAAAGGCCAATTAACAACTGCATTACTATGTAATCGTTTGTCTTTTACTGTGACATGAAGGTTCAAAGTAAACAGACAGAGACAAACGTCACATAACTTAAAACGGTAATCATCGTGTAAAAATAAGGGGATTAAAGTATAAATGTATGTATGTATAAAATAAAACAACGTACTTATGTTCTATTAGCTGCGCCTTTCGGTTTCACGCGCCTAAGTCCCGATCCAGCGGGAACATCGGGATAAAAAGTAGCTTGTTTTAATCCAGGTTTATGTTCTACTAGCTGCGCCCCGCGGTTTCACGCGCCTAAGTCCCTATGGGAACATCGGGATAGAAAGTAGCTTATGTTTTAATTCAGGTTTCCAGCTACCTATATTCCAAGTTTCATCGCAATCGGTTCGGTAGTTTTTGCGTGAAAGAGTAACAAAGTCACAGACATTCCTACATACAACTTTCGCGTTTATAATATTAGTAAGCAGACTAGGTAAAAACGTCTATAGCACAGCATAGTTACATAGTTCATTAGACTACATAAAATACTCATTAAAATTAAACTCGATTTCATGTACGCATTTAAATGTCTGCTTAAGTGTACCAACTCGTATCTCCCGAGTTGTATCGACCAGTATTATGCTGAAGTAATAACATATCAAAATACATTTTGATATGTTTTTAGGGTTTCCGTGCTTAAAGGGTAAAACGCTGGAAAATTTTACTATGACCACACTATCCGTCTGTTTGTAACCTGGCTGCATCTCATGTCAAGATGAAATTAAGATAATTAGACAGTTGAAAGTTTCACAAATGATACTAAAAATCCGATTAAGTGCGAACTAGCGTTCGGAGGGTTCCTTATTAGCATTTATTCTAGCTTCAATGTTTAATTTATTTTCACCACTGGCTAGTACTGTACGCCATTTTTATAATGGCGCCTTATACTGGCGCGAGTGGTAAGAATTATTGAAACATTGCTTGCGTTCACCGATTACACTTGTTTACAGTTCTATACCCAAAGACATCTTTTTTATAATTGAAAGGTAAGCGTTTGACCACTATCTTGTCTCGACGACTAAACGACTAAGTGGTCTAAGATATTCCACGCTTACTTAGGAGATGTTGTAGACATCCGAGAAGACATACTAAGGCGACTGATTGCATTCCCTCGCAGTACGAATAAAGAAGTGTGATAATAGTTCTTATAAACGACCATTTTATTACTTTAATTGTAAAAAGAGAAGGTTATTAAATCTGTTTTAATCCATCTAAAACACGTAACTAAACTATTAATAGTTTTAATTTTACACATACATATATACTTTCACTAACATTAGTTTTTTGTCTATTCTGTGCTTGTTATACAATAAATTGCTATTGCGTGCTCTATAAATATATTTGAGGCTAGTCGATTTTAGTTTCGTAACGCAATCATTCCGATAAAACTGCTTATTAGTTCTTTTTATTCGCTTAACTTTGAATTTGATGATGTACTGATACCAATATCATATAATAGTATATATACTACACGCTTTAAGACCCGCACAAGTCGTACGAGGATAGTTACTTCCGAAGATGCAATGTTTATTTACATTCAATTTCCTCAAAATTAGTCCATTAGGTACGGAAATTAGTCCAAACATAATTAAATGATATCAAAATATCATAATTATATTCTTCAGAA
The DNA here is from genome assembly GCA_949358125.1 of Idaea dimidiata. Lineage (NCBI taxonomy): Eukaryota > Metazoa > Arthropoda > Insecta > Lepidoptera > Geometridae > Idaea > Idaea dimidiata. Next base: position 10,242,121 of record OX442341.1, read on the forward strand.
ATTTAGGATTATTGACCTCTGCGCCCAGAAAACAGTGATTTTTGCAATTAGAGAAATGCAAAACAAAAAAAAACGAAATTCCAAAAGTCGTAGAACGAAAGTTGTAACGCATTATGAACCCTGATCCGCGTTCATAATGCGTTACCAATAACCTTGTATATGTATGTATGTGACTTGGTTACTCTTTCACCCAAAAACTACAGAACCCACTGCGGTGAAACTTGGAATATAGGTAACATACACGATAATAAATGCACAAGAATTTGTCACTGCATCCTGCAATTAGTCGAAACACTCTTGAAAATTTTATTATGGTTTGATTTTATGCTTAATTTTGACTGGTAGATATTTTTAAACTTTACAGGGTTTTTGATCGTTTGCAAGACTTCAGTTAAGGCGAGGAAGTTAGTTTTTATTTTTTTAGGAAAAGACTCGAAAATCAGCTGTTATTTCAAATTTAAGGTTACTAGGAGTTCGCCCCAAAATGAGACCTCACGACCCCCTATCTCCCCAACCCCCTACCGATCCGGCTCATCTTCAAACTCGTAAAGTCTACTGACCTAAACTACGTGCATACCAAAATTCATATAGATCGGAGCTACGATACTCAAGTTTTCGTCGAACAAACATACAAATATACAAAGATACAAGCGCCAGGCCCGTCTACACTGCCCGACGTCACTCGCTTCGCTCGTTCGGTCAATTAACCTTGAGTTCAAATTTCTTCTTCTTCTTCTGTCGTATCAAAGACTCAAATTACATGTGCCCAGAACTTGGCGATGGACACAGCAGCGTCCGACGCTATTATCAGGTCCTCCGCTGAACAGAGTATAGTAAGTAGGGCATTTGGCGCAGATCGTAAGGTGCTCCATCGTCTGTTCGAATTTCTAAAAGTCGTAGAACAAAATTTGTTCGCTTAGACGTGTAGAGTAACAGCTTTGATGCATAATAAAAGTTAATTAAAAATGTATTCGCTTCTAACCGCAAAAATACAAAACCCTAGCTTTACCGTTCACGTAGAGGCTTTAATGTGCTAATTCCCTTTATCCTAAAACAATGAATCTTTGATCGTTTTACCTTGCCTATGACGTCATAACCTTGTACCTAGAGCTTCCTATATATCTATAAAATCGTGAGGGGTTTACTAACGAACACTAGTTTCTAACGAGAATAATAATGAGAAACTAACAGCCGAAACGATACTCAAAATTTGAGTGCTACCGCTTTAACTGCTGTTGTTGAAATCGCAAACCCAAGCAAATTGCAAAACCGAAAAATCGCAAATCGCTGAATCAAAGTCGCAAATAAAATCAGTGTGTTGTGTTTGGTTAAGTAGCTCTCAAATGGAAAAATTGTCATACTTAATAATTTTAAATTTAGAAACTGCTCAGTTATTTAACTACTCCTCGAAATTTAAGAAGTTTCTGTATTCAGTCGTTAATGATGTATTTGTCTATGCCCATGGAAACAAGAGTGATCTTATAAGGGCATTAAAAGGTTACCATTTCCGAACTGCACATAGGCCGGTTGTACATTTTATTGTAAGATCTATGTCAATACAACAAGAAAAATGGAAAATTTGTGCTCTCTTTGTGCTCACTTATCAATTACTATCAGTCAGTATCCCCAAATTATTCAGCTAGCCACTATTTAGCCGTCAATCAGAAAGTCCATTTCTTTCTAAGAAATATAATTTAGTAAATGTACGAGCTAGTTAGAAGTTAAATATCGTTTACATGAAGGTGAGCTGTCAAAACGAAATAAATAACATGTTAGACGGACCGTTATCTATCATGTACCTATCCGGTTAATATTATTCGCTAGCTGCCCTCCGCGGTTTCACTCGCGTAAGTCCTTATCCTGTGGGAATATCGGGATAAAAAGTAGCCTATGTGTTAATTTAGATGTCCAACCATCTGCATACCAAGTTTCATCGCGTTCGGATCGCGAACGCTTTTGCGTGACTGAAAGACAAACAAACACTAAAACCTTGAAGTCTTTAAGGCAAGAGTGATAAGGTTTCTTCTAGGCAAGAATGGAACACCGTCAACCTCATCGTCGCTTTCCACCAGATGAGATGAGGTCATTAATGATAGCTTATGCCATGTAAAAAAAACATATCCAACCATCTGCATACCAAGTTTCATTGCGATCGGTTTAGAAGTTTTTGTGTGACTGAAACACAAACAAACACTAAAACCTTGGAGTCTTTCAGGCAAGAGTGATGAGGTTTCTTCTAGGCAAGAATGTAACATCGTCAACCTCAAGATGTAACACCGTCAACCTCATCGTCGCTTTCCATCAGATGAGATGAGGTCATTAATGATAGCTTATGCCATGTAAAAAGAACATCCAAACGAACAAACATTGTTTTTTCTTCTGTTTTCAAGACTTGAAGGAAAAGGCTCTTTGAAAAAGGAGTCTGAAATAGGCTCCGAAACGTTGGCTCGGCATTGCAGCAATACTGATAAAAGCAACGCGATTAAAACCTAAAATTATTTTTATTTTAAAATACAAACAGTTAAACTTTCGCATTTATTATATTAGTATAATACTAACCTAACCTAACCAAACCTACCAAATTTTACGCTATATAAATCTGAAGGGTAAACTTTACCCATATAATGATGGATAGATATCGTGACCTTATAAAATCATCGATTTAGTTATTTATTATGAATGAGTAAAGATGGCAGGTAAGTGATGGAACGTTATTGATAGGTATTCATGAGGTCATCAGAAATGTATACATGATGTAACGGGTAAGTCCTTTTAAGCCGAAATGGGGTTGTTTTGGCCTTCTAGGCAAACAACTTTTGTTCTACGACTATTGAAAATTCGAAGTACTTTTCGAAAATTTTAAGTGTATAGTTTACTTGAAAATCAGCTGTTTCTCAGAGTTCGAGGTCATTGACCTTATTTTGTCCTTTCATTTAGTTTGGTCTACTACAATGAAAACTTCAATTACCTTTATTTTCAAAAGCAGCTGTTTTTTAAGTGAAACAAACTTTAAAAAAAAATTCGAATTTTCAAAAGTCGTAGAACAAAAGTTGTTCCCCTAGATGTCTAGAACAACCCCCTTTCGGCTTAAAAGGGCATACCCGTTACACCTTGTATAAGTTTAAATGACTAGAAGCTATAAAGAATTTGCAGCGTGAAGCGACCACAGGCGTCAAAAGTCAACAGAGCTCATATAAAATGTGAACAAGACGGCCTCTGTGGCGTGGCGGGCAAATGCCGGATTGCAACGCAGAAGGTTGCGAGTTCGATTCCCGTCGTGCGCAAATATTTGTGCTTAAAAATAAGTATTTGTTTCCGGTCTGGGTGTTTTGCTATGTATGTATTTACAAAAACAAAGTATAATATGTAGTAATCCGTTGTCTAGTACCCATAGTACAAACCTAGTGCTTAGTTTGGGGCTAGATTGAGCTGTGTGTAATGTTATGCAATATTTAGGTAATAGTTAGTAGTAATAATTACAATTACTTTAGTAATTTAATTATACCCCTTTGACGTTACAACATCATCATTTAAAAAATAATTATTAGCCGTGTTCTAGACGTCTAGGCGAATAACTTTTCCTCTGGGTTACGACTTTTGGAAAAATCGATCTTACGTAACTCCTAATATTCGAAATTTGAATTTCAGTTAAAGGTATCTACTTGCAAATAAGCTAACAAATAGCCAAAAGTTGTTCTAGAACAACACACTTTCCGCTTATATTGCAATCCTTGAAACACACTACTATAAATTAATTAAATGCCCATCATTTGTATCGAACCTACAAATTTACATAAATATTGACCTATATTTAATTTTCAACACTACAATTTTCACTCGCTCTACTTCTAAATTAACCTCCAAAACCCTAAATGTAGCTTAATGTTACAAACCCTCTAACTGTAACGCGCTAATTTAATAAATTGAAGGACGGACGATAAATTACTACGCAAATCGATAAGTTTATTTATTTACAGTGTATATTTTTACAGAGGACTGAAACATATGATCCAAAGTTATGACAAATAATAATAATTAACCCTTTCATCTAATTTTTAAATGATTTATACAGCGCAAGCGCACTTTAATCCATGCTATTTATGGCGCTGTAGTGCCCGGGACATTGTTAGGTGGAGGCTTGCCCAGCAGGTCATTGTTATGCAGTACTTTTATTTTATAGGTACTTATATTAAATAGAAAAGATGTGCTTTTTTTCCTACTAGAAAGAAGAAAGAGAATGTGTTTATTAGAACAATCATACGGTGACAATACAACAATAGGTAGGAACAGAAACTGGAATAAAAAAAGAAGAATTTCACAAAATATTCGGGCCAGAAATCACAGCAAAGAAAAAAAATTGGGGCTACCAAACATACTTAGCCACAGCGTTGGTTTTCCGACCAGAGGGGCTGTCTACATCTTCATCGAACCACCGTGTAAAGAAATAACATGGGTACAAACCACGGCGCGGGCGTTGATATGCATACCTGTTAAGCCGACGCCGTCGATTTGAACTGTCATTGAAATCGACGTCTTGCGTCGCGTCGGCTTCAAGCTAAAGCTGTCAAATTGACAAAAATCTCGCGCGCATATTATTCCCATTTCTTGACAGTTAAAGCCAACGCGACGTCGTCGACTTAAACTGTCAAGAACTTTATTACTTCCTAATAAAGCGATTGCGATAAAAGTTATCTAAAACGTTGGTAAAACCGCAAGATTCAACTAGTAATCTGATACGTATACTATAGGTCAATTTTTTCATGCAATCGTGTATACTTTGAACTTTTCGCCTTACTCATAATACTTTTAATAAGGTACCTAATTAAAGTAATTGTTTGTACCACGATAACGGCACCTTATCTACGCATGATTCATGAAAACCCTAAATTTTGCATCGAATGTAAATACGTATAAAACAATAACTGACACATAGTTAATAATGAGTAATGTATTAGCAACATATTTATCTTTAGAGTTTCTGTATTGTTTTGAAGTTGAGTATGGACAAGCTCGATTCAGTTCAAAGTAATAAAAACTGAAATCTCAAAAGATCTAGGAATTTCTTATTATTGATCAGCTGATGTTTTAGGGTTCCGTATCTAAAGGTTAAAAGCAGGATCCTTCTAAGACTCCACTGTCCATCTGTCTGTACCTATGTCTGTCACCAGGCTATATCTCATTTACCGTTAAAGATAGTTACTTAATTTTTTTACATATAAAATTAATACTTAAGTGGCGCTCACTTACAACAAACGTGATTTGTTTGACGAAGGGTCAGTCGTGCGCGAGACGCACTTTTGTTTTTTTTTAATTTATTCAACTTTTATTATGTCCCGACTACCTGACTTGAAAAAATTAAAATAAAATAAAGCTAATTCATTTATTTCAGGCAAATTGTACTCATACATTAAATTACTGAATATATAACGGCAATGCTGCCAGTATTCGGGGTTCGCTGCCGAAATATGACTTAGATTTATATCTCATTGTATTGTCTATTATTATAAAGAAAGAGACAACAAAAAGTCTGTACTTGAAAGTAAATTTTAAAAAGTTGTCAAGGGGATTTACGAAAAGTAGTAAGTAGAACAAAACAAAATTATAAACGAATATTTGTCTTTGATTCCTAAATTAAATTACTAAAGTATCGTACATAATTTAAATAATAAATGTATCGTAATTTAATTACTGAATTATCGTAATTTAATTACTAAATTATCGTAATTTAATTACTAAATTATCGTAATTGAATTACTAAATCATCGTAATTGAATTACGAAATTATCGTAATTTAATTTAATTAGAAAAAGTCGATCATTTTAATACAGATATTCGGGACAAATTGAGATATATTCGGGACAAATTCAGGACCGAAATTTTCGGTATAAATTGTCAAATTGTGACGAAATACCAAGTCACTTGTGTGAGTGACCAGTGTTAATATTTTACAAGCTGGGTCCAGCGGTTTTACCCGCGTAAGTCCCGATCCTGTAGTTTATCCTATTCTATATTATAGGGATCAACAGTAGCCTACCCCTTAAGTTGGAACAAAACACACATTAAAAAAAGTTAAAAATCATTTAAGTAATTTAGGAGACCTTCGCGGACTAACTTAACTTCGCTTTCCGCTGTTTGTACGTATGCTTAGATATTTGAAACTACGCAACAGATCTGCGGTCGTTGGTAAATAGAGTGATTCAATTGAAAGGTTTATAAAATGTATAACGCATCGTGATATCCCCACGGTATCGGGTAAAACCGCGGGGCGCAGCTAGCTTATACATTAAAATGTTGTCTACATGTGTCAATGGTAACTTTAACATATTCTATGTGTAATATGTATGTATTTACAAAAAAAAATGTATAAAATGTAGTATATCCGTTGTCTAGTACCTATAGTACAAGCCTAGTGCCTAGTTTGGGGCTAGATTGCGCTGTGTGCAATGTAGTGAAATATTTATATTAATTTATTTATTCTCCAAGTATTAAATTACTCTAAATACCGCATGCTCACTGTTAGTAAACCACATGAACTCATTGGATGACGCTGTTTGGACTATAAAATCAAAACTATTGGTCACTTGGTAGTTTCCACTTAAGTACTAAACTTAAAATGAGGTCATTGTGGAACGGACGGAAAAATGATCTTATTTCCAAAAGTCGTAGAACAAAAATTGTTCGCCTAGACTTGTAGAACAACCTCTCAAATGGCTGTTAATTTTTTTAATATTAAAATTTAATTAAATAATACTGAAGGCTGATTTTGCAATCTATTACACAAAGATGATCATTGCACATGATCGAAACGTGAAGGTAAGAAAATAAATAATAATACGCGATTAAGACTCAGTAAGTAACTATGTTAAGAAATCGTGTGGATTAAAAAAATAAAAATATGCAATTTAAACCGGAAAATAAGTTTTGTTTCAGATATTTTTTATCAGTAGAATCTAAGGGCTGATTTTTCAAATCCCTAGATAGAGATATCTGACAAATAAAATGTAATACCACCAAATAAAAAATGTCACTATGATCTTAAAAAGAAACAAAATTTGAAGGCTGTTAAATTTGGTTCGGTTCGAACTTATTCGATAGATATAATTTATCCGTGGAATAAAGAATCGGCTCTAAATAAAATAAATATTTATTTTCGTATCCGGGACCAGTTAAATTATATCAACCATAATAATGATAATGTTTGATATCAATATTATTGTGGGTGTGTGCGGGTTACGTAAATTGTGCTAAAATGTATCTCACGAACTCATCAAGAGCCTCTTTTAAAGTAGATATATCAATAGCGTACTTTAAGAGACAAACTATTCAACCTTGAAAATAATGAAACAATTGAATTTTATATGAATTTTACAAAGAAGCTAGATTACTAGAACTTGAATGCTCACGTAGAACCAAAAAGGGACAGAACGCTACATTGACACGTGCTATCCCTTTCTAAATGTTAAAAGAAAGGGACAGCATGCTCAATGTAGCAGAACACTTTTTTTTCTACGTGAGCATCTAGTTTTTTTTTTATATTTCGCCGTTGCTAGGATATGAATTACAGCAATCTGTCTTTACGACAATAAGCCCTTCCTGTGGCTTTTCTTATGTTTTATGTTATCATTTCAGGTGAAGATTCCATTGAATCTTTTTTCTCCAGCAGATCAGCTAAAATCTGTCCATGACTGTAGGAATGTTGTGTCTCTTCAGTCGACTATACTCCGTGCTTCCTCACAGCTGAGTTGCCAGTTAATTCACGGATTCTAGTTCTAGTAATATAACTTCTTTGGAATTTTATAGCGGTTTTACCATCATAAGGTTCGATCCAGCAAGAATATCGGGATTAAAAGTAACGTTTGTTACTTTATAGATTGTAGGCGTCTATTGGTGAAAGAATTTTTGAAATCGGTTTACTAGTTTTGGAGCCTATTCTTTACAAACAAACAAATCTTTCCTCTATACAGCGTGTTCCGACGATGACCATTTAAGCCGAAAGTGTAGTGTTCTAGACGTCTAGGCGAACAACTTTTGTTCTACAACTTTTGAAAATTCGAAGTAGTTTTCCAAAACTTCAAGTTTAAAGTTTACTTGAAAATCAGCTGTATCTTAGAGTTAGAGGTCATTGACCTTATTTTGTTCTTTCATTCAGTTTGGACAGCTACAATCAAATACATTTGCTACAGCTACATTTGATTACCTTTATCTTCAATAACCACTATTTTTTTAGTGAAATAATAACTCAAATCATCGAAATAAGTTAGATTTTTTTAAAGTCGTACATCGAAAGTTGTTCGACTAGACGTTTAGAACAACCCCCTTTCGGCTTTAATGGTCATCGTCGGAACACGCTGTATAATATCAATATAGAAGTATAGATATTTTAACTAACCCTTTAATAGAGAAGGTACTATTATTTATGCCGTGCTAAAATAATAAATTTAAATGATAGAAGTATAGATAAGTTAATAAATAATTCGAAATAAATCAAGACTTGACCGTATCAATGACGACGGGCGGTCATTATTGCGACCTTAAATATCTACTACTTACTGTAGTGTAATGATATATTTGTAGCCATATAAAACGTAGGGCTTTGAACTGACGGCAATGACAGTGAAAACAGCTGGTAAATCACGGTGCCAATGTAGAGAATCTTTGTAAGCAACTATTTATATGAGCTGTATCACTACACCACGAAAGAGTTTTTCACGATATTTCTTTCACAGACGATTTTTTCATAAACTTATTCACGAAAACTTTTATACTAAAGACTTTTTTACCAATAGACTTTTTCACAAAAAGTCGATTCTTGAAAAAAAAATTCGTTAATAAATTTTTTCGTGAAAAAGTTTTCGTTAAATCATTTTTCGTGGGTACGATTTGATTTGATACGATTTATATGATTTTTATTTATGTGAAAACTTATTTTACGTAATCACTAGTAATCACCAGAGATTCTCCAAAAAAGTTTACACAATGAAACTTACGTTATCAACTAGCTAGATGGAGTTATGGCGGGAACGCATTGAGAAGATGTGTTCACTTCTGTGAAAATTAGTGCAAATGCGTGTAAATAGTTTAATTTCGGGGGCATAAAGTTAAAGTTAAAGTTTTAACTTGTGTGTTTCCGCAATTAGTAGGGACTATTGGGCCTTTGTGCGTGATTTGAATATAATATAATAATAAAACAATGATTATAGGGGGCATATTAATCAATTTAGTTTCGTGAAGGTGTACAAGTGTAATGATAGTGACAATCGGTACAAAACATAGACTTTAGCGTTGTCTCCAAAGCTCGCGTGAAACGTCATTGTAAAGAGCCACCATTTACAATGACTTCCTTGACTTGAATTGTACTACTACGACTTGATTGTTCTGATGCAAATTGTAAATAACTTGCAAAAATTTATAATACGTGACAGTGGCTACTTTCTAAATGGTCATAATCGGTTCACAACCGATAAGAAATAATAATAACTAGCGAGATAGATATAACGGGCGCTTTAAACAAATACAGTATTGCAATAACTCAGTAAAGTAAAACAGTGAGTTTTTATGCTCACTGTATAACAACCATTCACCACATAGAGAACATGGAGCTAAGAATAGAAAAAGCTGAACACAAAAGTACCTACTTAAAATCATTAAACTAGAATTCCATCCACTGCATACCTTCGCGTTTCTATAAGCAACGTTTGATAACCAACGCTCGCTTTACAATGTATGTAGTGTAGTCTAGTGACTGTAGTGCTGTCGCCGTTCGATAATTCACTATCGATAGTATCGATAGCGTAGCAGGAAAGTATCGATCGTTGTTACAATAGTCAGATCCGGTACTATCGATAGTTTTACGCTATAAATAAGGTAAAACTGTCAATAATATCGATACTATCTTACTTCTTACTAATATTATAAACACGAAAGTTTGTATTATGCTACATTTTATCCCGATATTCCCTCAGGATCGAGATTTGCGCGGGTGAAACCCCGGGGAGTGGCTAATAATATTATTGAAGTGGAAAGTTTGTGAGAAAGTAGGTATGTTGGTACGTTTGTTACTTAATCACGCAAAACCTACTGAACCTTTGACTGAACCTAAACTTGATATACCTATAGATAGTTTAGAGACCCGGAATAACATATAGGTCAATTTTTTCCTGATATTCCCGTGTGAATGGGACTTATCGGGGCGCAGCTATTTGATATAATAGATGAATTTTGGAGGTAAGCAATCGATAGTCAAAATATCGACAGTTCGGCAACACTAGAGACGAGAGTGTTAGAAAGAAAGTCAATAAACATTGAATTGCTATAAATACAAGGTCGTGGGTTTACGAGTACTTCTAAGTTATATGGTTATATTTTAGTACTAGCTGCGCTCCACGGTTGCACCCGCGTAAATCGCGTTTCCGGGGGATTACCGGGATAAAAGTAGCCTATGTGATATTCCAGGTCTTTAGCTACCTATATTCCAAGTTTCATCGCAATCGGTTCAGTAGTTTTTGCGTGAAAGAGTAACAAAGTCACATACAAACTTTCGCGTTTATAATATTAGTAAGAAGTCAGATCTATGTATTAGTCGGACAAATGTATTGACATCAATATGTTACTGTAATTATACTCACCTGTATTTCAGAATAAATAAATGGAATTGAACTTCGTTAATAATTACTTAATCAATCATATTCTACAATTCTCAACTAAATAATTCAATATCAAGGATTCTTTAAACATTATAATGAATCAAAATATTTCAAGAAAATATTACCTAAATCTATGTTGATATTATAAAAAGATTTTATTTGTTTGTAACGAATAAGCTCGGAAACTACTGGATCGATTTCAAAAATTCTTTTACCAATAGAAAGCTACATTACCAAGGAATAATATAGGCTTCTTTTTATCCCGATATTCACACGGGATAGGGACTTACGCGAGTGAAACCGGAGGATGCTGCTAGTATCATATCATTATCTATACTCTATACATATAATATAGGAAGAGAGGGCAAAAAGTCTGTACTTGGAAGTAAATTAAAAAAAAGTTGTCTAGAGGACTTAGGAAAAGTAGTAGAACATATTATATAATTTTTACAATTCATGTCTGTCGGTCGGTTTGTTGCTCAACCAATTAAAAGCTACTAATCCGATTGAAATCTGGTTTTCAATTTTGGACTATCAACTATTTTCGAGGAACCTCGTGGTAAACTTTGCATCGAAATCCAAACAGTAGAACCCGAGTAATGAACGAACAAAAAGTTGCTATGCACTATTTCTACGCAAACGAAGTCGCGGGTACGCTTCCCGCTGTCTGGGTGTTTGTATGTATGCTTAGATCTTTAAAACCACGCAACGGATTTTGATGCGGTTTTCTTAGTAGATAAAGTAATTCAATAGGAAGGTTTATATGTATAACACATTCTTATATTCCCGCGGGAACGGGACTTACGCAAGTGAAACCAAACGACGCTGCTAGTGTAATAAATATTTTTCAAGATTTTTTTATTATAATTGAGCCGAAATCCCAAAGAAACCAGACAGAGCGTATAAAACGGATTTATTTTGGTCGCACGTACCCACAACGTAACACAGTGGCCAGCGTCATCGAAGTTACAGGAAATGAGCGTGATTGCTACCATTCATATCATGTCATGTATGACTAATATTCAACATTATCGAGAGTTGTAATCTCATCGGATATTGTTGTATAACTCGTATTGTTTACCGGACATTTACGGAAATTAAAAAATAATCTGGCTCTATGGTTTACTTATGTATAGTCTAGTATACATAAGCAAACTATAGAGCGCGCCTATGGGTATTTGCCTACTGTGCAAAGTGTAAGCAGATGCTTATACACAGATATTCAAATGTTGAGGTTGAATAGTGATCCGCGAATCATTTTTACACCGCGGCACTGAACATTTCATATTTAATAATTATTACTAGAATAAATTCTAACGAGAGAAACGGTCAATTCCCGTAACCCTAGGTGGCTGATGACATCGTTTTTGTCATTTTTGACTGTTCATACCGCTTACAGTTCATACTCGCATACCAGCGCTCTATAGCTTGCTTATGTATACTCAAAGATATGGTGTCATTAAATAAAACTAATTATTCAGTTTTAATCGCGTTGTGTTTATTAGTTTTAGTATTGTTTCAACGATCAACTTTTCAAATCTTACTATCCTACTAATCTTACTAATATTATAAATCCGAAAGTCTGTTTGTTTGTTTGTTTATTTTGTTCCTTCTTCACGGTCAAACGGTTTGACCGATTTGCACGAAAATTTGCATAGGGATAGTTTAAATGATGGAGAGTAACATAGGATACTTTTGACCCCGAAAACCCCATCATTATTCATCATCGTCATCATCACTTGCAGAAATACAAATTTTACCTTACTGTTGAAGCCAGGCGCTGGCATCGTCAGTACTTCCCTGGTCGTCCGTTTAAGTGTGGATTTTTGCACTGCGGCAGGTAGGTGTTCGAACAACGCGGGATCGCGACTTGTGCGGGTGAAACCGCGGGGCGCAGCTAGTAATATTTATAAACGCCAAAGCTTGTATGTATGTATGTATGTGACTTTGTTACTCTTTCACGCAAAAACTACTATGCATAACTAACTATGTACTTTGCCTGTAAATAATGGTATTTAAAGTTATTTTTTTAAGTTTTTGAAATGAAGGGGGCACTTCTTTATCATGTACAATAACATAATATATGTATTGTTTGAAGATGTATTTGATAACGGTTGTGAAGAAAAACATTCGATTCGATTCACATCAGTCGCGTCCTTAAGTAGTATGTTTATTCAAATAAATATTTCTTTCTATAAATATCCCTTTCTCATCTGTAGGATATGATACATTATAAATTATAATGCATTCGCACGTCTATTGAAAACCTGGTGTCAAGTGATTTGCATTGTAAGTGATACTTTGTGGATATCATTTGTTTGCTTAACTAGCTGCGCCCCGCGGTTTCACCCGAGTAAGTCCCGTTCCAGCGGGAATATCAGGATGTGATATACATATCAACCTTACTATTGAATCACTAAAATCTACTAAAACTATCTACTTAAAACATCAAAGAAAAATTTTATAGAACCAAGCATAACTACAACAAACCGCGGAAAGCGACTTTGTTTTATATTAGTAAGGACTAGCGGCGCTCCGCGGTTTCACCGGCGGAAGTGAAAAACGCGTTATCACGGGCGCGGGCGGCCGAGCGGTTCTCGAGCGGTAACACTTTATCGTTCATTACTCGGGTTCTACTAATTGGATTTTGATCCAAAGTATACCACGACGTTCCTCGAAAATAGAACTATCCAATATTGAAAACCAGATTTCAATCGGATTAGCAGTTTTTAATTGTATAAGGAACAGACAGAGAAACACACAGACAGACATGAATTTTAAAAATTATATAATTTTGTTCTATTGCTTTTCCTAAGTCCTCTAGACAACTTTTTTTTAAATTTATTTCCGAGTACCTACAGACTTTTTGTCCTCTCTTCCTTTATTATAAGTATAGATAGATGGATAATAGTGTTAATGCCTGCCAAGTATAATTTACAAGTAACATATGCGAAATATTCAGTTTAAGCATACTCTTTTTGTTTAGTTAGCAAATGTTAAATTCTAAAAGGTGTCGAAAACATTGTTGTTAATTTTGTTAAGAGGATGAATTGAAGAATTTATAGATTTGGTTGTCTCTATAACTCAGTAATTACAAAACATATTGAAACCACATTTTGGTATTTAATATATCCTTTTTTTCCTTCATTTTGGTAGCTTTATTTACACGATTAGTAAACTTTTACAAAAGAAAAATAAATAAAATAAAACAACCCTTTAGAAACAGAGTTCTTCATTAATTTTACAACAAAAAAGATATATTTGAAATTTGTTTTTACTGTATTGATTAGTTGTAATATACAGTTTCACCTAATTAGCAATATGATTAATATTAAACGAGAAATAACTATGGCGCTACGAGACGTTGTCGCCTTTAGCCAGCTGCCCATAGTAAAAAGGTTTTAGTTTTTTCTAAATATTTCCTAAATAAATAGCTATTCTTTTTAAGAACAGTTTTAATCAAGTCATCCTTGAGCATCATAGAGTTCTTCTAAAGTCTGCGTACACAGAAACGGTTTGATACAAATATTAGATAAGACCGTAGTTTACACTAACTTTTTAGAACAATATGAATGACATATTACATCTCAGTCACCTTGAGAAAGGAGTCCGCAAAAGGCTCCAAAACGTCGGAACGCATCGCAACAATGTTGATAACGAAAACTACGCGATTAAACCCGGAAAATGAGTCGCGAAAACAGAAGAAAAAACATCTTATTAAAACATTTTTACTTTAATTTTCGATTTATATAAATTACTAGATGCTCCCTGTGGATTCACCCGCGTAAGTCTTTATCCAAAATTTCAAAATTCCTGACATAAGATCTATCTCCTGATCATAGTAAAAACAACGCAAAAAGAATGATCGAAATCGGTCCTACCGCTCAAGCGTGATGCCGGGACCACGCGAAATAGGGATTCATTGTTATTAAGATTTTAAGTAGGTACAATACATACTGCTTAATTAGAACCTACCGAAATTGTCAAATAAAACATATATTTTGCTAGACAGATAAACCCAAACATAATCCACTTAAACCTAACGATATTAAAATCAATTAACAAACCGTAAACTGAGACTTCACTAAACATGAAACACATGAAAATCTTATACAAACAAAAACATACCTGCCGGAGTATTTTCTTGAAAATCTTAAACTTCATTATAAACACTGGATTAAATATAGTTTTTATACACAAATTATAAACAAAACATCACTGAAATTAAGAGTAAACCGTAACTAAATGAAATTAACCATGGCCGGTGATAAAAGAAAGTGCGGGAGGAGAAAAAAACCGGGTGTAAGCGACCGCTTGCTTCCGCGTACGGCCTGCAAGTGAGATTGTGGTATGATACGTCGGCGTACACTTTTAGAATGCGATTGAAATGCAGACGGATTTTAGCAGAACTAAAGAGAAACGTAGGAATTAATTCACACAATACGAAGACGCTAGCGCTACCCCCAATTCAACAAATGACTTTGTCAAACTTGTGTTGACTGATTTCACTGTATTCGTTAGTGTAAACGCATATTTTTAGTCGTTTAGCTGGAAAATTGATTCGTAAATTATTCGAACGGAAAATGGAGGATTTACAAAATCGAGATACATTTAATAATTGTAGAACTAAAACGGAGAAGCTACGGGTTCGATATCCGCAGGGAAGAAATGTGTTATTGCCTAAAAATAAATACTTGTTTTAGAAGAAATATTTTAAAGGAAAAATTCGTCCTCAAAAATTCACTCGCGGCGAGATTTGAACTCGCGTCCCTGGAGCAATACTCCAGTGCCTCAACCACTCGGCCACGCAAGTTCCCATCTCGAGCAGCGAATTTAAGAATATGAATGTTTCCCTGTCTACTATTTTTCGACTAAGGCTCGATTGAGTCGCCATCTACAGGATCACTTTCCAGTGATTTACCTGCGCCAATGATTATCTTACAGTTAACACTTTGGCCACGCGATGTCGCTATTTTTCCTAGTAAATATTTCGTAATTTGTTTTTATTGCTTAAGGCATATTTACTAGAAATATTTTAAACTTATTTGCATGTAAATTAGGTTATATTTAGTATTACGAATGTTTTGAATTCTGAAACGCTACTTAAAAACTGACGTTAACTCTCTTGTAAATTTAAAATAAGTAGGTACTGTTTCGATTTTTTCAATTTTAGTTACTGCTAAATAGCTTAAGTAGACCTCAAATTCGAGTAAAGTCGGCCGTTATTTACACCCTGATTTATAAAATATTATTTACACCCTGATTTATAAAATATTATTTACACATGACTATGTTACGTTTGTCTCTGTCTGTCAACTTTGAAACTTCAAGTGAATAAGGGGGTAAGTATTTTAAGTTTTATGTTAGGGTATAGTTGCCTATTATCTAGTTAGTAATTTAGTTTGAAGCTTATTGGCACTATGTACGATGTCCAATAAAAAAAAATCATAAAAACAAAAACTACAATTAGGTACAGTTGGAAGCTCTGACAAACCTTTTTACTTTTCAATTTAATATTAAGTTAAGTTAATTGAACATCAATTTAACATAATTTCTTTTATGGTTTTCGCGATTTTGCATAATAAAACACTTTATTTATCTGTTTTATCGCGTTTTTATTCATTATTTGACCCGAGCTTTCGCCAACTTTACAGTTGGCTTTTTCAAGGTTGACTGAGATGTAATTAGTCTATTTTTAACATTCTAAAAAGTTACAGTAAACTACCGCCTCCTTATTATTTGCAATAAAAACGTTCCAGTGTACGCAGACTATAGAGTTATTGTAATAGTTTTCAATTTAAATTATAATTATTTTTATCCCTAACTAGCTCAAAAAACTACCATGGCTTCGGAACGCGCCCTCACATGAGAAGAAGCCACGAAGAAACTCAACAATAGACTAATTACATCTCAGTCAACCTTGAAAAAGCCAACTGTAAAGTTGGCGAAAGCTCGCGTCAAATAATGAATAAAAACGCGATTCAACCGGATAAATAAAGTGTTTTGTGTTAAATAGTCTAATTATCAAGGAAGCTTATGGGCTACTTTTGATTCCCACGGGATCGGGATTTACGCGAGTGAAACCGCGGGACGTTGCTAGTAGAATGTATAAAATCCATACCCTTCTGACGCGTCACTTCATGATGTAATTCTGGCTTTAGTAAGCAAACGAGTATGTTTGGTACTCCTTCGGGCAAAAACTACTCAACCGATTACGATGAAACTTAGTATGAAGATAGCTGGAGATCTGGATAAACACATAAACTACTTTTTATCCCGATATTCCCGCGGGATCAGAACTTACGCGGGTAAAATCGCAGCTAGTCTTCTTATATATAAACATGAATCCCTATTTTGCATGGTCGCGGCATCACGCCTAAACGGCTGGACCGATTTCGATAATTCTTTTTTGTTGACGTCGTTATGATCAGGAGAAGGTTCTTATAAAAGAAAAAATGCTGAACCGATGTTGATAAATCTTACGTGGATGAAATCGCGGGTCGCAGCTAGTAGTAAATAAAAGTCTGACTTACCTCGTGATCTGGTCCCGGCTTCGAAGCTAATCTTGCTTCTGTTAGTTGATTTTTCAACGCCCTGTGAATATGAATTAGAATTAAAATACGCAGACAAAACTAAACTGAAAATCCCAGTCTGATTTGTATCTAGCGTTTGTAAATGACATTTTTCCCTACATTTAAGTGTAGATTCAAGACAAAAACTGCTTATTGTTTCGAATTCTTAGCACATTTTAGTCAATAAAATGACTTTTATGCCTGAATTGTGTTAAGGCTTTAACTTTCGTTATTGGTAAGTGTTGCGCCGCAAGTCGCGCGGATCGACGCGGTCGTCGCTCGTACTTCACCCATATAGTTCCTCATCTAGACTTAAATATATAGTTCTTCAGCCTGCCTCGCCTATTTCTCCCGCGGCCGCAACATCTCGACGCAATTTTGCAATGTGGTAAGAGTTGCGCCGCAAGTCACGCGAAATCAGGCGCTCGTCGCTCGCACTTCACCCATATAGTTCCTCATCTACACTTACATATATAGTTCCTCAGCCTGCCTCGCCTGTTTTTCTCGCCGCCACAACATCTCGACGCAATGTTGCAGTGTTGTAAGTGTTGTGCCGCAAGTCACGCGGAATCAGGCACTCGTTGCTCGCGCTTCACCCATATAGTTCCTCTTCTACACTTACATATATAGTTCCTCAGCCTGCCTCGCCTGTTTCTCCCGCCGCCGCAACATCTCGACGCAATGTTGCAGTGTGGTAAGTGTTGCGCCGCAAGTGGCGCGGAATGACGCGCTCGTCGCTCGCACTTCGCCCGCGTGGTTGCTTAGATCGTTGCCTGGGAAATAAAAGTTGGGTTAGGGATGTTTTTAGTGGATAAATTACACAGAACACACACTAGAGACACGCCAGAAATCTATAGTTTCTGGCTTTGACACTCGTCGTCCTCTGTGTCCTCGTCGTTATTCTTGTTTGTTGTCGTTGTTATAGAGGACGACAATGATCTTGGCCATCTGGTCCCCTCGCGACCAAGATTACTGTAACATGATCGAAACGTCGAAGTAACAAAATAAAAAAATAATGCGATTAAGACCCGGTAAAATGTAGCTATCTTTAAGGTGTATTTTCAATCATTTTATCTTACGTATCGACTATGTTATACAAATTGTCTTGGCCTCCTCGCAAGCTCGCAAAAAGACTATTGCAACAATTAGGACACGGTAAAGTGAAAATATTAATATATAAAATATAAAAGAAATAAATTCTGTCAATACCATATACAGCGCCATCTAGCCCCGTGGTAGCTTCTAAGCTTGTTCGATACGACAACGGATATAATATTTATATTTTTCTTTTAAAAAATCTTATTTCTTATCCTTAGTCTTATTGATTTTCTGATTTCATTGTTTTTTTTTCATAAATATATAAATATTTAGGATTTTTAACATTTGTTTGGAAATATCTATTACGCTATCCGAATATCGGGATAAAAAGTAGTCGGTGTTTTTCTAAGTCTCCAGCTATCTAATATATTCCAAATTTCATCTAATCGGTTTAGTAGTTTTTTGCGTGCAAACATGCATAATTAATATCATATAAATACAAACTTTAAAGCTGAAAGTTTGTATTATATAATATAGTAAAATATTGATTACAAACGCCACACAGGCCATCTGTAATCAATAACATGTTATACTCGTAAATAAAATATAGAAACATAGATACACTAAATAATAAATTACACATGTAAGCTCCACAATACAACACATAAACACTACGAACAAAATCACGCTAAAGCAAACGTACCTAATTCTAAAAACCGGCCAAGAATGAGTCGGTCTAACGCACAAATGGTCCCGTACTATTTTCTCAAAAAAAATAAAACATTACTATATAAGTGAAAATTGCGGTATGATGGTAGTTATACACAAGGCGGAATTTCAAGGAGCCGAAGGCGAGGGCGTAATAGTGCCTTATAACACACAAGGCAGAATTTCGGCCGGAGCCGAAGGCGAGGGCGTAATAGAGCCGAATGTGTTTAAGACGTTCGTATCTTGTACGACTTTTTTAATACACTTGCGAGGAAATAGAATAAAAATCATGATATTATACTTTATAAATAAACTCGACCATAAAACTGTGATGCACATTGCTTTCCCGCCGTTTTTCTTTTTTAAATCAGTCTGGCGTGCTACCTACTGGTTAAAAAAAAGAATTGAGAAAAAGACCAAAATAACCTCTACGTACAGCGCCACCGACTAATCTGGTATGTTATCTGAAGTCGGGCAGTCAAACTACAATTTGGATCCAGCCTGTATAACTGCACGACTTTAATTATTGAGGAGTTTCCTGATAAAAACATTCACATTCATGTAATCTGTACCCAGTTCTTTAGTGGCCGATTATTTTTGGTAAAGTCCAAAAATCAGTAATTTACTACATTCTGGGATGCTATTCCGTCCTTCATTTCGAGGGTGCTCATCAGATCCTCAAAATATTTTTATGGGACCACCACTAAAACGTTAGACGACATGTATTGTGACATCGACACATAGAACGCGAGCGGACTGGCGAGTGTGAGATGACGTCATACCCGAGTATGAATTCGCATCGAACATTTACTTCTATAAGTCGGAAACGAATTAACGTATCGAAGTAATTCTTTCACTTGCATTTCTTATTTTTGACAGAGAATATGGAGAGCTAATATTTAAAATTAGTTATTTTTACTCATTATACCCTTTAACGATGGAACTCTAAAATCATAGCTACACTAGATTTATGCCCAACAAGACTAATACGGTAATGTCACGCAACGCAGGTCGATGCTTCTAAACACTTGTATTCGAAAAATTCAAGAATTTTTATTTAAAGCCTTTATTTTTTAAATTGCGTTCCATTGGAGGAGTAGGGGAGGGGAAACATTTCAGATTTCAGATGGCATATTCACGTAATAAAATTATTTAAAATAGCTTTTCAATATCATTTTCACACTTCAATTTCAAATTAGTCGTTTGTCAAATAATATTTTATTCGATAATTTTTTTTGGAGAACACCGTTTTCCATGTATTTTTTGAGTCAATGAAGTTTCAATTGCAATCCAGTTGCAAGTTATAGTTTAATTTTGAGTGTATTGTATGCAATTATGTTATAAATTATATTATTAAGTTATAAAATTTTGGATTAATACTATTACATGAATAACCACCTAGTGCTTTCCCGAAAATTTTGTTAGCTACCTATACGACGAGCGGTGTTGGGGTAAAATCTATAGTGCGTACTTTGACTTTGCTCAGACTGAGTTAAGCAAAAACTAAGCATGAACTTTGAATTGGAATTTATAGTCAAAATTCTCTTTGTAATATACGAATAAAATAAAAAAAACCTTATAGTCATAACGTTTACATTCTAAATTTGAAAAACTTCGACTTTACTAAGCAAAAATTTTGGATAGTTGCAAAGATCGCTTTATAAATACCAAAATTGTTTTTTTGATTGGTTTACATTCCAAATTTAAAAAACTTCGACTTTACTAAGCAAAAATTTTGGATAGTTGCAAAGATCGCTTCATAAATACCAAAAATTGTCTACGTCAACATTTTTGCTTAGCAAAGTTAAAGTACGGACTATTAATTTATTCTACAGCCTTATTCTAGTGGTAGATCTAGATCTAGTGGTAGACCTCGACTTTTACCCCTCAGATCATGCGTTGAAAATCCATCCGACCGCGCACGAATATCTTTTTCCATACGAGAAAGTTATGTGTAAATAAATGACCATAGGAACTGTGGAGTCCCCAAAATGCCAGGTTTATGTAACTACTAGCTGCACCCCGTTTCACCCGCGTAAGTCCCGTTTCCGCGGGAATATCGGGATGTTTCATCGCAATCGGTTCAGCTGTTTTTACGTGATTGAGTAACAAACACACATACTTACAAACTTTCAGCTTTGTAATATAAGTAGGATAATGTAAAACTTTTTGTAGTTTTTAATCTACACTAATATTATAAACCTGAAGAGTTTGATTGATTGTTTGTTTGCTTGAACGCGCTATTTTAGGAACGACTTTTGGGTCCTTATTAGACCTAATTTCTTCTTCTTTAAAATGGCTTTTTCCATTCGGACATTTGCCAGTGTCAAGTATTATCAATATTCGCAGGTTATTTGCATCGAACGAAACAGTCAAGTGGTCATAGTTAAAGTCAAGTCGAGGGACTCATTGTAATAAAAAACAAAAAACCAGACTGCGTAAAAAACTCGATTAAAAAATACGCATAGAAACAACAAAAAAACTAAAAAGAAAAAAACAAGCCCAGTAATTTGAAATTACGTTAAGTAATAATAGTTTTGTAATCGATACACACGGAACACATAATAAATGAGTAAAAAATTACTCACAGTCGGGACCCATTCATTTTACCAATCTAATTTTTCCAATGGGTCCCGATACACACGGAACACATAATAAATGAGTAAAAAATTACTCACAGTCGGGACCCATTCATTTTACCAATCTAATTTTTCCAATGGGTCCCGACTATGAGTAATTTTTTACTCATTTATTATGTGTTCCGTGTGTATCGGGACCCATTGGAAAAATTAGATTGGTAAAATGAATGGGTCCCGACTGTGAGTAATTTTTTACTCATTTATTATGTGTTCCGTGTGTATCGATTACAAAACTATTATTACTTAACGTAATTTCAAATTACTGGGCTTGTTTTTTTCTTTTTAGTTTTTTTGTTGTTTCTATGCGTATTTTTTAATCGAGTTTTTTACGCAGTCTGGTTTTTTGTTTTTTATAAATTATTTTTGTTATTTTACGCTTTTTAGTTTTTTTCATTTATTGATGGTAGGTAAGTCTCGTAATCTATTCATTTCATTACGGGGTTATAATCTACTAGCTGCGCCTCGCGGTCTCATCCGCGTAAGTTCCGTTCCCGCGGGAATAATAAGTAGCCTATGTGTTAATCCAGGTCCCCCAGCTACCTATATTCTAAATTTCATCGCAATCGGTTAAGTAGTTTTTGCGTGAAAGAGTAACAACCTCACATACATACTACATACATTCATACTTACATACAAACTTTCGCGTTTATAATATTAGTAAGATTCTATTTCAGTTAGGGTTTAGTTATTTATTGTTTAAATTTATTATTATTCTTTTAACTTTTTTAGTACCTAAATGTTATTAGGCTTTTATTCAGTTGGTAGGTACAATTTATGTAAATTTTTTTTTAGTTTATTTCAATAAATTTCTGTCACCTGTACCATCACGGCTTATACTTTGATAGTTCCAAGCGTAACTACGTAACAAAAATAAAAACTTGTTCGTTAGTAACAAAAAGCAAGAATACCTAATTGTAAATTAACTTTAAACCGTTATATTTCCTAAACGGTTCTTTAAAATGAAAAATAGTGAAAGAAACCTAATATTTATTTTTAAAAACCTATTCAACGATACCCATCTTGACATACTTTGACGATTTTGGATTTTTTAATTTTGACAATATGGCGTCTGGTGGTGACATACGTTACTTTGGATTACTGTCATGTCTTTAGTCACACTCGCCAGATTAAGACGAATCGATTGACGTATGAATCATCAAAATCGGTCCACGCGTTTGGCCTCTAGAACGCCACATAGAAACATCCATACATACATACATACATACATACATACATACATACATAGACCGGTAAACACATTACCCTCCTTTGCGTCGCGCAGTCGGGTAAAAAGGGGGCCATTTTTTACAATGTTGGTTCACGGAGCTTTGGAGAGAACACTAAGTTCAAGTCCATGTTTTGCACCGATTTTCACTTTTATTTTCACTTTTATTTTCACTTTTATTTTCACTTGTACACATTCACGAAACTAAATTGATTAATATGCCCCCGAAATTAAACAATTTACACGCATTTGAACTAAGTTTCACAAAAATGAAAATTTAGCAACACATCTCCTCAACGCATTCCCGCCAAAAAACCCCCTAGACCTAATTTAAAAATTATTTTTGTGTTTTATAGTCCATTTTTCTAGGACGGTTATATAGACTACCAGCTGCACCCCGTGGTTTCACCCGCGTAAGTCCCGTTTCCGCGGGAATATCGAGATAAAATGTAGCCTATGTGTAATTCCCGGTATCCAACGACTTATATTAGGGGTTAAAGTATGAAATTGCCGATTTGTACTGAAAATCCTAATTGTTTATTTTTTAAATTTTTAACAAATTTATTTAATCAAAATAGTTGCCATTATTATCTATACATTGCTGCCATCTAATGGGAAGGTTATTAATGCCTTTGCGATAGAACTCCGACGATCTAGACTGCACAAACTGTGTGAAAGCATTTTGTACTGCCTCCTGGGAAGAAAACTTCTTGTCACGTAGATAATTGTCCAAATTACGAAAAAAATGGTAGTCCGTTGGAGCAAGGTCTGGTGAATACGGAGGATGACGAATGGTTTCTAAGTGCAGTTCCTGAAGGGTCAAAATGGTTTCTCGTGCTGTGTGAGGTCTCGCGTTGTCGTGGAGCAATAATGGTGAAGATCGATTCATGAGTCGGGGCTGTTTTACTGCTAGTTTTGTCAACATGGTTCGCAGTTCGGCACAATAGACATCTGCCGTAATTGCTTGACCAGATCGAAGAAAACTATAGTGAATAACACCATGCTGAGACCACCAAACAGTTACCATTACCTTTTTATTGGTAAGTTTTGCTTTAGGACCTGTTGTGGCATTTGACCTGGGGTCAGCCATTGCATTTTTCTTTTCCGGTTATCATAAAGAATCCACTTTTCATCACATGTTACAAATCGATCCAATATTCCTTCATTTCTGTACCGGTTCAACAAGGCAACACAAGTTTCAACACACGTTTCTTTCTGCAGATCAGTCAAATCATGAGGCACCCATTTTTCGTATTTTTTTATTTTATTGATTTGACGCAAGTGAGTCAATAAAGTGGGTAAGGTAACGTTAAACCATGCCGCTAATTCCTGGGTAGTTTGACTAGGATCGGCTTCCACTATCTCTCTTAATTCATCGTTATTCACCTGTGTGGGCGGTCTTCCTCGTGGCTCGTTCTTTAAGTCGAAATTTCCATCACGAAAGCGTTTAAACCAAAATCGCACGGTGCGTTCATTAGTAGACCCCTCTCCAAACGCAGCATTAATATTGCGGGCTGTTTCTGCCGCGTTAGTTCCGCGTCGGAACTCGTATTCAAAAATCACTCGAATTTTCGCAGTATCCATCTTTCTTGTCTAAATTGAATAACAAAAACAATTGAAAGTCGATATTCAAATGTTTCACATTTTTTAAAAAAAGAACATCACAGAAACCATTTGAAAAAAGTTTCATTCGAAAACCTCAAACCATGAAGATTCTATGTCAATTCAAAGAACCTATTGCAATAAAACGGCAATTTCATACTTTAACCCCTATTATAAGTATTATAGTTATAGTCAGCTGACTTGTGTCTCGATGGGCGTGAACAATGACTACGGTAGGAGAACGTCTGAGTATATTATTCCTCGTCTTATTGATAAACTACCTTCGGATCTAAAGGCTGGTTTCTCAAGTAAGAGCATAAAATATAAACTTAAAGCACACTTTTTTAGTTGCCTTCGTAACACATAATTAAATTATAATATTACTTGCATAAGATAAATAAATATTTATTATTATGTCTATACTATATTGACAGATCGATGTAAATATGCCTAGTTAATTAAAAACCTTAGTGGTTTACATTACTAGGTCAAGTATTGAATGTTTTTTTTAAGTTTTTAAATTGGTAATAAAAGAAAAAAAAAAAAAGTTATTAAGTATTATTATAAGTAGTAGTGTATTCCAAGTTTCATCGCAATCGGTTTAGTAGTTTTTGCGTGATTGAGTAACAAACATCTAAACGTCCAAACACACACTTACACATTTATAATATTACTAGGATATAGTAGGATATAACACACTACGACCAATAGGAGCGGAGCAGCCATGAAAAATGTTGCAAACATGGGAAAAAATGCCCCTTTACGGCTAGTATAATATACAAGATGTAACGGGCATGCCTTTTTAAGCCGAAAGGGGGTTGTCCTAGACATCGAGGCGAACAACTTTTGTTCTACGACTTTTGAAAATTCGAACTTTTTTTTTGAAAATTTTGAGGTTATGGTTCACTGAAAAAAAACAGCTGCTTTTGACAATAAACGTAATTGTAGTTTCGATTATTGTCGACTAAACTAAATGAAAGGACAAGATAAGGTCAATGACCTCGATCTCTGAGAAACAGCTGATTTTCAAGTAAACTTCAAACTGGAAATTTTTGAAAACTACTTCGAATTTCCATAAGTTATAGAACAAAAGTTGTTCGCCTAGACGTCTAGAACAACCCCCTTTCGGCTTAAAAGGGCTTATCTGTTACACCTTGTATAACTGATGCTAGTATAACATAATATATAACATAACGTATAACGCAGGAAAAATGACGCCATTTTTAATGCGACACCTATAATTAGATATGGTTTGCCCAGCAACTACACAACTCTAATACCTAAGTTTATTGAGATACGATACGATGTCCATTATTCCCAATTAGATATATCAACATACCACACCATTAGCGATGTCTACGTAGCTATAGTTTAAATGTAGATGTGAAACGTAATACCTAACTGAAAGAATCCATGGACATTGTTTTAATTGTTCAACAAATTATACGCCTACAGAAATGTTGGCGGTTTTGATTACATAATAGTTTTTAGGGCTCCGTATCTAAAGGGTAAAACATTTCGTGATGTGTTTTTTTATTAACGGAAAAATACATCTTCAAAAATTCACCCGCGGCGAGGTTTGAACTCGCGCCTCCGGATCAGGAGGGCTATTACGAAACGGACCGACCAATCCGACCGAACATCAGTAGGTTGTTAATGTTCATTCTGAACCAATAATTATTGGTTCATAATAAAAATTAACTACCTACAGTATGTTTCGTAATAACCCTCCAGTGCCTACTCCGGTGCCATTACCAATTTTTGGAGCTCGCGTACCCTAGTTGGTAAGGGCACCGGAGTAGGTAGGTTCTAATCCAGACGTGCGAATTCAAGTGAATCTTTGAAGATGTATTTTTCATTTAAAATATTTCCAGGTAAAACCTTAGTTCTTTCGATCGCGTCAACTTCCTCGTCGCCGATCTGTGGGTAGGACACTACGCACATCTCAAAGTAATTCTACAGTTGTGACCGCGATCTATAGGTACGCACATCTCAAAGTAATTCTACAGTTGTGACCGCGATCTATAGGTACGCACATCTCAAAGTAATTCTACAGTTGTGACCGCGATCTATACTATAGGTACGCACATCTCAGAGTAATTCTACAGTTGTGACCGCGATCTATAGGTACGCACATCTCAAAGTAATTCTACAGTTGTGACCGCGATCTATAGGTACGCACATCTCAAAGTAAATCTGCAGTTGTGACGCTTTATAGTTTATACACATAAAAAATACCCAAAAACCAGCTCCAGAAGAACCAACAATCGACATCCAACATCCAAAAGCCAAAAACAACATGGAACTAAATAAAATGAATGTGTAAAACCTTTTAGAACGTTACCATCAGCGACCGCGACCGCATCGATCGCTTCCACTCCCTCGTCGGCGATCTGTGGGTAAGACGCGACGCACATCTCGAAGTATTTCTGCAGCTGCACGGCTTGCTTTGAGAGTAATTCGCCGTAGGTATCCAGTTCGGCGATCTTTTCTGTTAGACGTCTGGCGGTTCGGCCTGTGGATGGTACGAAGATGAATATAAATAAATATTGCAAGGCACAGCGCAATCTAGCCCCAAACTAAGCACTAGGCTTGTGCTATGGGTACAATATAACGAATATACCACATACCTAATATAATTTTTGGTAAATACATGCATATGATACATAGGAAATAGCCATGATATAATGATGATGGAGTAATTAGTATTGAATAAAAATATAATATTACTAGCTACGCACCGCGGTTTCACACGCGTAAAGACCCTATTTCGTCTAGGAGTACCTTTTTATCGGGGCTTATGCGGGCAACATTTTAGTCTGCAGTTAGTTTTAATTTATGTACGTACATTAAAACAATATCACCCACATACACCTATCTACTGATGTCATTCAAAAGTCTTATTATGGTAATAAAGATCACGATCTCAGAATGACATCCCTTCTATTCATTTTAATCAAAAGCACCATTAAATAATTAATTCGTAACGACAAGAATTAGATGTATTCGGCCTAGACACCGTTCGCCAATTATGGTGTTAGGAATTATAAGCGAAAAACTACATTTAAATCGGTTCATCCGTTTGTGAGCTACGTACGATGCTACAGACAGATACACAAACATAACATATTTTTCCGTCGGGGGTTAAAATTCAGTTTATTTGTCGGGCGAACGCCCGACTGCAATGCAGAAGGCTGCGGGTTCGATACCCTCCGGTTGCAAATATTTATGCTTGAAAATTAATATTTGTATCTAGTCTGGGTGTCATGCTTTGTATAATATGTATGTATTTACAATAAAAAAGTATAATTATGTAGTATATCCGTTGTCTAATACCCATCCATAGTACAGGCCTAGTGCGTAGTTTGGGGCTAGATTGCGCTGTGCGTAATGTCGTGCAATATTTATTAGCAGGATATTTATTATTTAAAATTTCAGTAGGTTACGGTAATTTGTTAACTTTTTATTGTTTATTTCGGATAAGGATAACATACGCTAATTTATAAATTCTAATTTTATAACAGGATCGCTATTTCCGCCTACGAAACTGCGGAATTTTGACCATTTTGTGATTGGTCGATAAGCAAGCGATGTAGAATTGGTTTGCTTGTATTGTAAGCAAGCACTTATAATATTAAGCAGGCTACAGACCATTAGATTTGACTGCTAAGTTTAAACTGTACAGTCGAACAGTTCAGTTAAACTGTACGTGTGTAGACAAACCTAAGAACTGTACAATTCGCAATATCTTTCGATAAAACTGTACAGTTTAAACTGCGTAGTTAAAACTAATTTTGTGTAGTCCGGTTTAGTGGTCCAGAACGAACAAAAACTAACGTACGTTTGGTCAGGTCCGAAGTTTAGGCCGAAGTTTTCTCGTATTAGCCCTCCAGTTACTAGCCAATTTCTATTCTTTCTTTATTCGATATTGAGTTACGAAGCAAGAAATTTGGTGGTGAATTACGAGAAACGGTAAGGTTTATAAGTATAACAGATCCCGAAATTCCCGCGGGATCAGGGACCCTAATACTAAACAACTTCGGAGCCGATCAAACGTTAGTGGTGGTTAGTAGGTGGTTATCGTTCGTTCTGGACTAATAATTACTATACGTTCAAGACCAAAAAAACAAAGAATATATTGAGAATTATTGGTCGGGTCCGAAGTTTCGGCCGAAGTTGTTTCGTAATAGCCCTCCTGGACTTACGCGGGTGAAACTGCGGACCGCTGCTAGTTATAAAATAATAATTACCATTTGAACCAGTCGATTGAAGAGATGTGACAGACCCATGCCTCCGAAGACCACCGCCATTGGAACTGCTGTCTGAACTAGTTCCATAGCCGGACTCCACCTGCAATTTAATTTGTAATTGTTAGTGACACCATTGAAGCTGACATCAGCAGCATCTTGACTTGAGCAGATTGACGACCTCTGTGGCGCGTCGGGCAAACGCTTGGCTGCAATGCAGAAGGTTGCGGGTTCGATTCCCGCTGGGTGCAAATATTTATGCCTAAAAATAAATTTTTGTATCTGGTCTGGGTGTATTTCTATGTATAATATGTATGTATTTACAAAAGAAAAATAAATATAAGTAGTATATCCGTTGTCTAGTCACCGTAACACAAGCTTAGCAGCTTACCATGGGGCTAGATGGCGCTGTGTGTTCGTCACAGGATTTATTATTTATTATTATTATTTATTTATTATTATCTTTTATTGTAAATAATATTGTAGATTGTTCAGATAACTTTGAGTGCTTCTATCAATATAGGTGTAACTAAAGCACGCACTTTAAGAATTTAATATTTTACATCAAATATGGATTATTAATATTTTATTTTACAGTTTAGAGTAAGCAATATAGCTTGAAGGACAGATAACCGTTGGGGAGTAAAAGTCCTCAAGAGGCGACCACGATGTAATGCGAAACGGAGTGTTGCGTTGTAGCGACCACCTACTCAGTGGACCGACGACATTAAAGCGGTCGCGAGGAGTCCTTAGACGGAAGTAGCTTGCGATCGCTATTTGTGGCGTCGTATGGGGAGGCCTTTGTTCAGCAGTGGACAGATAAGAACTGAGATGATGAATCCAAACCTATACAAGATTGAACGGGCAAGCCCTTTTAAGCCAAAAGAGGGTTGTTTTGGACTTCTAGGCGAACAACTTTTGTTCTACGTCTTTTGAAAATTCGAAGTAGTTTTCGAATATTTTAAGTGTAAAGTTTACTTGAAAATCAGCTGTCAGAGTTCGAGGTCATTGACCTTATTTTGTCCTTTCATTTAGTTTGGTCTACTACAATCAAAACTTCAACCACCTTTATTTTTCAAAAAAAAAGTTAAAATTTTCAAAAGTAGAACTAAAGTTGTTCCCCTAGACGTCTAGAACAACCCCCGTTCGGCTTAAAAGGGCATACCCGTTACACTTTGTATAATGTTTGTTCCCGCTTTATGTTCAAACGGATAGACAGATTTAGATAAAAAAATTCATTTAACTGATGGAGTAACATAGGATATTTTTGATATAATCGTAGCGCCAAGCGGATTGGTCGAATCCGCTTGGCGTGTTGGATACGTAGACCGGTGCAGTCGGTACATTATAGATTAAATACCATATTATCACTAATTTTGAAGTAGAATAGATAGTTTATCGCTTATCTATCGTGTACATAAAACGATCAATTTCTTTAACCTAAAGTAAAGTGAAGCGCGTAGCATAAACCCGAAACGCAATGGTGAAGAAAACTTAGTGATGTTTTTTTTTCTCTCGGAAAAACTAAAAACCCTGTATTTTGACCAAATAAAAACTAGAAATATTTAAGAAGGAGAAATGCATCATCAATAATTGTCTCGTGATAGAATTCGAACTTGTGCTTTCCGAGCGTTTCCGCAACAAACAAAATAAATATCAAATAAAAACTAATATAATGTTTGAAAGAGTTGTTTTCAACAGATTAAATTTAAAAACAAATAATATCTACGTAATATAGCAAAAGATATCATATCAACAAACACAGTCATGATTCATAAAATATGCAACTGATAAACGCCATAAGCCAATCATAAGCCATGCTAAGTAACATGATATTTGATAGTAATACAACCGTATTACGGATATCGGCAAACCGGCCAAGTGCAGGATTCGCATACGAAGGGTTCCGTACATTATTACAATTGGGCACCGAAATGAACACTGGATCAAATAGTAGTAGTATAACATTAGTGACAAACCTCATTGGTTTTTAAATGTTATTTAAGGTATTTTGTTTTTTTTTGTTTTGTAATCATTGAAATAAATAAATAAAAAAAAAGTAAAATCCATGAACGCAACTTACTCTATATTTTATCACAGGATAGCGTCAATGGTAAAAATAAATCGCAGTATCGTTGCGTTTATATTTCTAACAAGCTGCGCCCCGCGGTTTCACCCGCAGAAGTGAAAACGCGTTATCACGGGCGCGGGCGACCGAGCGGTTCTCGAGCAGTTGCACTTTTTCGTTCATTACTCGGGTTCTACTAATTAGATTTCCATGCAAAGTATACCACGACCTTCCTCGAAACTACTATCCAATATTGAAAACCAGATTTCAATCGGATAAGTAGTTTTTATAAGGAACCGACAGATAAACAGACAAATAGACAGACAGACATGAATTTCAAAAATTATATAATTTTGTTCTACTACTTTTTCTAAGCTCTCTAGACAACTTTTTTTTTATTTACTTTCAAGTATAGACTTTTTGTCCTCTCTTCCTTTATTATAAGTATAGAAAACACGTTTGTTGTATGGGGGGCCCTCCTTATTTCTTTGTTCAATTTTGTTTTTAGTATATCTGTTGTTATAGCGGCAACAGAAATACGTCATCTGTGAAAATTACAACTGTCTAGCTGTCTCGGTTTTTGAGATACATAATGGTGACAGACGGACAGACAGCAGTCTCAGAATAGATTAATACAGTCCCGTTTTTACCATTTGGGTACTGAATCCTAAAAACTACATTACATAGTTCTGAATCACTAACAAAACAGATAAATTGAATAATTACAACTGTCCTTGAATTTTAAGTGAAGCAGTAATGGCGTGAGAATTTAAAAAAATAATGTTCGTGTCATTCTTAGAAAATTACTGGTCAAGAACGTATCGAAGAGCTCTGCCCCGAGATAAAGAGTGACATACAACAAAAAAGTAATACTATAAGAGTACTTGTTTAAACTTTTCAAATACGGAACTCTAAAAAAATTAAGAAAAATCTCACGACTTTTTTCAAATAACGTCCTTTATCGTCCCCAACCAAACCGAGTCAGCCTTTTTCCGTCAAACATTTAGACATGTGGCGTAAATGAATACAAATATTATAAACGCAAAAGTGTGTCTGCCAGTAACAATTTCACGTTTCAAATGTTAAACCGATTTTAAAGAATTTTAGTATAGAGAATGATAGGACTTTGGAAAGGGACATGCATGTGCAACTTTTGATCCCGATATTCCCGCAGAACCGGGTCTTAAGTGGGCTAAACCACAGGGCGCTGTTAGTAGATGTAGATTTATAATAATAATAAACTAATAAACTAGCTGCGCCACTAGGTTTCACCCGCGTAAGTTTCGTTCCCGCGGGAAATTCGGGATGAAAAGTAGCCTATGTGTTATTCCGTTCCACTACATTCCAAATTTCATCCAAATCCGTTCAGCCGTTTTTGCGTGATTGAGTAACAAACATCCAAACACACACTTTCACATTTATCATATTAGGAGGATAGTAGGATAAACTGTTAGCAACTGATGTGGTTTTTATTCTAATAAGGCTAACTTTTATTTAGGAAAAAAAATATAACAGAAGAATTATGCCTACAATGAAAACGCATTTTATTTCTAGATGACGAAATTTTCTTACATTTGTTTGTAGAATTAAAGTAGATATTCTGGTTTACTGAATTAATATAAAATTTAAATTTTTATCCTAGCACTTTCAACCAAAAGCCTATACTACAAAAAAATAGCAATTCTCCCCAGATATAATTATATAAAATGTTATAAAAAACAAACTGGATTGGATGCAACACCGTTAAATAAACATTATGAATATTTTAATAAAACCAGTTTTAGATGCATTGTGACCTTTGTATATCAGTACAAGAGTACAATAGACAATTCATTAATATAACTTTATTGTTTTGTTTTAATTTTAGAGTTATAGTTAACCTAGTCTAAGCCAGACTCCATAGTCTTTAATAGTTGGTGTGGGCTAATACCATACCAACTATTAAGGACTATGGAGTCCTTAAAATACTTATAATTTTTTATAAACCACATATTTTTATAGAAATGTGCTCCGAAAATACCCACCCAACAGGACTTGAACCTGCATCTCTGGAAATAAAACCCAGCGCCTTTTAGTCATCCAAGTATAGGAAACACTTGTAAAATTAAACTAAAAACCACATTGTACTTTTAATGTACAGTTATGTAGTTACGTCCCGTTCCGGCGGGAATGTCGGGATAAAATGTAGCTAATTTGTTATTCCCGGTATTCAACTACTCTTTGCATGATTAAAACATAAACAAAGATCTAAACTTTCAAATTTATAATATTAGTGTCAAGTGTGATGATATACATCCAACTAATATTCCTTCTGTTTATTGCTAATACATTTTTCTAGAAACATTTATAAGGAGAAGGATTTTTAATGATGCATTTCTCCTTGAAAAATATTTATATTCTAACTTAGTTTATGTTTCCTTTCCTTACACAGGAAATAGCAAAGGTCTTTAAGAATTCAATGTTGGATTTAATATTTTTAAATATATGCAATTTAATTATTTATTTCTCAGTAGTTTAAAAACATGTTCATATAATTAATATAACCATTATTATTATTGCACCAGACGGGTGATCAGTCTTCTCATGTTGGGACCATTTCACCCGGTTCCAAAAGACCCTTTTAGAATTTGCGTTAACTGGTAACTCGCAGTGATGGCCACCTACTAAGTCTACCTGTTACTTTGCAGAATTTTATTAACTGCCATAATGTAATGTCACTCAGGTTACTCTCAGAATATGGTATCTAAATCATCAAAGATTATTTGGTGTAAATTATGCAGTGTTTTGAAAACAAACAAGGTATTTGACTAAGAGGACAAAATATGTTTTGCTTACAGTGCCTAGTACCCTAGGGCCCAATTTAGCCCCCAATTAGGCAACTAGGCTTATACTATTGGTACTAGACAATGGATACATTAATTACCTACAAAGGAAATATTGGGTTAATAAAAAGGCTAATTATTGTTATCCCACATACCGAATTTCATAACACATCGGTCCAGTAGTTTTTAATGAGAAATAATTTCAAACAACCCAACAAATTCTTGTGTTTATAATAAGTATAAGGATTAACATTTTATACATATAGATGGACTAAGATAAACTTACTTTAAATGACTCCAGCACATCAATCCATTGCTGTTTCTCTTCAGGATTTGAAGCTCTCAAGTACCAAACACAATCATTAACAGACACATCAAATCGGCAGTCATCAAACTCATGAGGCTGAAATAAATACATTCATTAGACCAATTTAGCATATAGCTGAGAATCATCATCACAAATGTTATCTACTACGTCAATATCATCCGACTATTAACGCGACAAAAAAACTGATACAAGGGCAAATTCATTTTTCTTAGATTTGTTTGTAAAAAGATCTCACCTTGACTTTGGCTTTTTTCAGACATAAGGCACCTCTGCATCCAAGATTGCTCTCCAATTCACTCTTGTAATATGATAAAGTAGAATCCTTCAAAACAATAAACCTGTCCTGCCAACCGTGAATGTAGTTTGTCCATTTACTCAAATGTCCGCGGAGTTCTTGAGTTCCGCCATCGTCTATATCGGAGTTATCGCTCACAGTTATGTTTTCATCAATCATTTTTGTGGTTGTTGTATGGATTTACATTAATAACGCAACAAAGTAAACGAACGAAATTAATAATAAAAAGTCGTTGATGTGCACTGAAATTGTTACTGTTTTTGACGATTTTGACAATTCCGACTCTTCTTCGAAATATTATGACATTTTCTTGGACAGAGTAAAAAAAACGGCCGAAAGCCCGGCAAAATAATTACAACCGGATGAAAAACGTCCAGTGTGAACGTCGTCAAAATTTTTGAACGAAATTATTCTTCCACACAATCAACCGGATGTACCACTCTGCACGGTATTGATTGCTTAACGTTCGCGTTTGTCATTGGTAGATATGCGATAAGCGCCAAATCTGGGTGATCTCGACCAATAGCAGACAGTTATTCTAGAAATAAAGCGCAATTTCCTTTCAAAATGGCCGACAAAACTATGCCTATTTTTGTTCCATCCGAAAAGCCTGTAAAAGTGACGAAGTGGAAGATAAAACAAGGTGCATTTGTGTCGCAAGGCCAAATATTATTTTTATACAATGATTCATCGGGTAGCAGCGTTGAGGCTAAGAAATATAAGGCATTGCGGGCTGGTACCATATCGTCGATCAAAGTGAAGGAAGGAGACATTGCAGAGCCTGGGTAAGTGACGTCATTCAAAACATGTGCTATAATTATTTATTCCCTAATTATTATCCTAAATTACCGCTAATTACAATGTATAAAAAGCTAAAATGTAAAAATCAAGTCAATACTTTGTATTGATTGGAAAATATTTGCGCGGTAAATTTGACAAACAAGTAGCCCGCGTAATTCAATTTTTCTAGACCATGAAATCTAACACAATTATCTATAGAAAATCAAAAAACGCAAAATCGAAAAGATCACACCTTCTCCGATCTAATGAAACTTTACAATAACACTTCTCTGGCATTCGTGTAATAATGAACAGTCTGCAAATGTTTTCCATGTGCATTTAGCATAAATATCCCACTAATTGCGATGATTGCAATGGAATTTGATCCCGATATGCCCGCGCGGTCAGGATTTGCATCACAGCAATGGGTTTACAAAACGAGGTGTTTCGTAAACCCATTGCCATATTATATTTCCTATTTTCACTTACATAATATACATATATATCACACTAATTTGCCTACTATTTAATACATACCTATAATTAATGAGAATAGATAAACACATAAATAATAGGTAATTAACTACACTCATGTTTCACAAGTAATTAACGCTCAGAAACCTTGTTAATTTGTTTTCCAATCCTATTACTTTGCTACATTTTTAGTTTCACAACACTTTATAACCATGCTTATAAATAGATACCTAAATATTATTTCTTCTATGTATTGTATGTTCATTTTTTATCTACCTTACCTAAAATCCTTCCCTTTTAATGGTTGCCTGGAAGAGAAGGCCCTTAGTCAATAATGCCTTCCATTGTGCCACATAAGATTAAATATTTTTGTTTGCAATATTTGAGCTAAATATCCATTTTTTAGATAAACACTTTCCAGTCATTTGATGCACAAGAAATGGAGCTTCCAAGTCCTGTCAGATACAAATATTTTGAAAGTGTTTCATAAAAGATAGTCATTCAAATCAAAATAGTTTATTTCCTTTAGATTCTTGTACTTACAACATTAAATGCACATGATCATTTGGCTACGACTTAGGTGTATTGATTTTAGTGTCACATAATATACTATAGGAAACACTTCAAAAATATATAAAGGTAATCTATCTTGTTAAATTCCAGGGCTCCGATAGCTGAATTGGAAGAATGTCGTCACCCAACGGTGATGAAGGAGATGTGTGCTGGATGCGGGGCAGACCTCAGGACCGACCAGGTCAAGCCTGGGGATGTTGCTGTCGTGCCCATGGTGCACTCTGTACCTGAACTTAAGGTGATCATCATACTTTTATCATAATATTACTATTAGTCAATGAGTCTTATTATTATTATTTCTAGCATGGGACGCCAGCGCAAGCACCAGACGG
The DNA here is from genome assembly GCA_949358125.1 of Idaea dimidiata. NCBI lineage: Eukaryota > Metazoa > Arthropoda > Insecta > Lepidoptera > Geometridae > Idaea > Idaea dimidiata. Next base: position 10,278,467 of record OX442341.1, read on the forward strand.
GTGATCTGTCCTCTCATGTTGGGACCATTCCACCCAGTTCCCCAAGACCCCTATAGTTTGAGTTAACTGGTAACTAACTCAAACTATAGTCAATCATACTACTGTATGTCTAGGTGTTTCTATTTATCAAAACCAAGTATGCACTTTGGAAGAAAAATAAGTATATCCGTTGTCTAATACACATTGTACAAGCCTATTGCTTAGTTTGGGGCTAGATTAAGCTGTGTGTAATGACATGCAATATTTATTTATTTATTTAATTACATTATCCAGTCTTGATTTATCCATTGTCTAGTGATTATTTTGTATACGGTATACCACTGTATTCCTCGGAAACAGTTATTCAATAGTAAAAACCAGTTGTATTTATGTTCAAGACAAATTTACACAGGTAGACAGACATAATTTTGTTCCACCGATTTTCCTAAGTTCTTTTTCTTTTCTTCCAAGTAAGTACTGACTTTTTGACAAAATGTAAAATTCAATATCCTGACTAATTGACTGAAATATACATAAACTTTTTAAATTCACACGATTTAGTAACATATTTTCATTTTTTTTATTTATTTTTATTGTTCATTTTGTTACCTGGACCCGGTCTACCTTACAATGATCGTGGTCGCGAGGGGACTGGAGCTGCGGCGGGTGTCGTCCGCTTTACATATATAACCGTTGTTTATAGAGGATGATTTATATTGTTAACCATATTTTACCATTTATTCCAGGTATCAGAAGAATTGGCACAGAAGTTAGGACGAGAAGATGCAGATCGTCTCCTCAAGGATCGGAAGCTGGTTCTACTGGTAGACCTTGATCAGACACTGGTGCACACCACCAACGATAACATACCGCCTAATTTGAAGGTAACATTACATTTAAAAACTAAACCTAAAAAATCAGATCCATCGAAAGTCTTTGATTATTTTTTCACACAATGTTTTTGAATATTTTCGTTCAAAGAAGTCTTAGATGGCATTATTGCCTTCAGTTCTTACACAATAAAGACATACTTATATGGCAACAGAAACATGTTTCACATAAGTTGTGAGGTGCACACACAAACACAGCGTTTACCGTTCATATAAAATTAGGTTTGAGGTAATGCTTATTCACATTTTAAAAGTTTGGTTTGAAAGAAATATTTGTTTCTGGTTTGTGTGTTTTCTATGCGTATCATATGTATTTACAAAATGAAAGCATAACCGTTGTCCAGTCCTAATTGACTGAACGATTGAAGCGAGTGAGGCCCAGTGTAGTGTAGACGGGCCTGGCGTTTGTATCTTTGTATCTAAAACTCCCCTACCGATCCGGCTCATCTTCGAACTCATAAATTCTATTGACCTAAACTACGCGCATACCAAATTTCATGAAGATCGGAGCTACGATACTCAAGTTATCGTCGAACAAACATACAAAGATACAAGCGCCAGGCCCGTCTACACTGGACCTCATCGCTTCGCTTGTTCGGTCAACCAAGTCTACTTAGTTTGCTATATTTGTTAATTATTTATTTTATATATATCCAGGGAGTGCTGCACTTCTTCCTGCGCGGTGGGGGTGGTGTGGGGGGGCGGTGGTGCCACACGCGGCTGCGGCCCCGCACGCAGCAGTTCCTGCAGTCCGCGGCGCGCCACTACGAGCTGCACGTGTGCACGTTCGGAGCGCGACAGTACGCGCATGCGGTCGCTGACCTACTCGATCCCGAGAAGAAGTACTTCTCGCACAGAATACTGTCCCGGGACGAGTGCTTCGACCCGAGAACCAAGTCTGCTAATCTGAAGTTAGTTCTGCTAATGGTTCTTAAGAAACTGCTGTCTTAAGGACGCGACTGATGTGAAATCCCTTCTGATTGAATATTTTTCTTCATAACCGGTATCAAATAGGTCTTTAAACAGTGTATTCTGTTATTGTACATGATACGAGAAGTGTCCCCTTCATTTCAAAAACGATAAAAAATAACTTTAAATACCATTATTATACAGGCAAAGTTACCCCTGTTTTACAAAATAAATCAATTTTTCTTATTTTCTTATAGGCATCATAATATTAGAAAATACAATACCTAGAACCTCTTCATCGCATTTTATAAAAATATTACTTTAATCTTCGTTAATGATTGGTTTTACGAGAAATTGTAGATTTTTTCACGCAATTCCATCTCGATCATTTATATGCAATCGGACAAGGGCCGATAATTATCATCTATCGCCGCCTTAATTACGAATTTGATGTTTAATAATGTCTGAGGCTGAAATCTATAGTGCATACTTTGGCTTTGCTCAGACTGAGCTTAGCAAAAACTAAGCATAAACTTTGAATTGGAATTTATAGTCAAAATTCATTTTTTAAAATACAAATAAAATAAAAAAAACTTCGTAGTCATAACAGAGGAGCAAAGTTTAAATCATTATTTGTTATTAGCTTACATTTTACATTTGAAAAACTTCGACTTTTGTCGCTTGAATTCGAAGTTGCGAAGATCTCAAAAATACCAAAAATTGTCTTAAGTTAAAGTTTTTGCTTAGCAAAGTCAAAGTACGGACTATTATTATTTGTAGTAGGGGACGCCAGCGCAAGCACCAGACGGGTGATCTGTCCTCTCATGTTGGGCCATTCCACCCAGTTCCCCAAGATGGTACAGAAGAACGGACTATAGATTTCAACCTAAGTCTCAGTTCTATGAGTCAGACTAATGTTTCAAAGCTGAAGGCAGAGGGACATTCTTATCCTAAAATTTCATTTCAGCATCATAATAATATTTAATTTTTAATTTCAAATTGGACACATTTTTCAACCATATTTTTTTCTAACAATTGCAAAATGTTTTTCATATATTTTTCAATCAGTAAAGTTTCGATTAGAGATGAATTGCTAGTTACAGTTTCGTTTTGAATGTATCTTTTGCAATAGTAATTGCAATGATGTTAAATGAATTTTTTGATTTAACTGTACTGTTCTATGTACAACTGTGGAGTTTTTATCTCAGATTTATCTGTACAATTAAAATTTATCTGTAAATTAACAATCAGTTAAATCTAAGGGACCGTTTCCACGAGCGTTAGAATCGCGTCGATATTAACGTCGGGCCACTTATTTCTATACAATCTCTATGAACGTGTCTCTATACGACGATGTTAACATCGTCGTATAGAGACACGTTCATAGAGACGACGCGGTTAACGCGGCGATGCGTCGTTTAGAAAGACGATAATATCGCCGCGATTCTAAGGCTCATGGAGACGGTCCCTAAACTTCTGTAGTTTGCTTAAGATGTTACTTGTCTATCAAATAGTCAATGTAATCAATGATTACGTTTCAGAGCGCTATTCCCGTGCGGCGACAACATGGTGTGTATAATAGACGACCGGGAGGATGTGTGGCGACACGCCTCCAACCTGATACACGTGCGGCCATACTCCTTCTTTCAATCCACGGGCGATATCAACGCGCCGCCGCCACCTAGTAAGTTTCATTTATTATTCATTTAAGGGTTTCTTTTACTAAAAAGCCCCGCTGTGTGTCTGTCACCAGATTGTATCTCATAAATCGTGATAGCTAGACAGTTGAACTTTTCACATATTATGATGTATTTTGTTGCCGCTATATTAAATACTAGCTGCGCCCGCGGGTGAAATGCGTTATGACGGGCGGGGCGTTTGTCGAGCGGTTGCACTTTTTCGTTCATTACTCGGGTTCTACTAATTGGATTTCGAGGTAAAGTATACCACGACCTTCCTCGACAATAGAACTATCCAATATTGAAAACCAGATTTCAATAGGATTAGTAGTTTTGAATTGTTTAAAAGAACAGACAGACAGACATGAATTTTAAAAATTATATAATTTTGATCTACTACTTTTCCTAAGTCCTCTAGACAATTTTTTTTAAATTTACTTCCAAGTACAGACTTTTTGTCCTCTATTCCTTTATTATAAGTGTACGGGCATTCACCCGGTACATTGATAAGATTGTATTTTGTTAGTAGATGATAGTTACACAGATTTGACGGGGCTTCGATCACCATCACCATAGTACCTATAATTACTACCACTATTTTATAGTTATGTACTATATACCACTATTAATATACTACCATACATATATACTACCACTATTTTATAGTTATCTACTATACAGGGTTATGGGTTTCGAATCCAAAACCGTTCAGGGGGTGATTCTTCACATCAAAACGAATAAGTTTTGTTCTACGACTTTTTGAAATTCAAAGTAGTTTTCGAAAATTTTAAGTGTAAAGTTTACTTGAAAATCAGCTGTTTCATAGAGTTAGAGGTCATTGACCTTAAGATGTCCTTTCTTTTAGTTTGGTCTACTACAATAAAAACTTAAATTGAATTTATTTTCAAAAACAGTCGTCTTTTTTCAGTGAGATATAACCTTAAAATTTGCAAAAAAAAAAACGAATTTCCAAAAGTCGTAGAACAAAAGTTATTCGTTTTGATGTGGAAAATCACCCCCTGAACGGTTTTGGATTCGAAACCCATAACCCTGTATAGGTACCACTATTTAATATACTACCATACATATATACTACCACTATTTTATAGTTATCTACTATATACCACTATTAATATACTACCATACATATATACTACCACTATTTTATAGTTATCTACTATATACCACTATTAATATACTACCATACATATATACTACCACTATTTTATATACTACCATACATATATACTACCACTATTTTATAGTTATCTACTATATACCACTATTAATATACTACTATACATATATACTACCACTATTTTATAGTTATCTACTATATACCACTATTAATATACTACCATACATATATACTACCACTATTTTATAGTTATCTACTATATAGGTACCCCTATTTAATATACTACCATACATATATACTACCACTATTTTATAGTTATCTACTATATACCACTATTAATATACTACCATACATATATACTACCACTATTTTATAGTTATCTACTATATACCACTATTAATATACTACTATACATATATACTACCACTATTTTATAGTTATCTACTATATAGGTACCCCTATTTAATATACTACCATACATATATACTACCACTATTTTATAGTTATCTACTATATACCACTATTAATATACTACCATACATATATACTACCACTATTTTATAGTTATCTACTATATACCACTATTAATATACTACTATACATATATACTACCACTATTTTATAGTTATCTACTATATACCACTATTAATATACTACCATACATATATACTACCACTATTTTATAGTTATCTACTATATAGGTACCCCTATTTAATATACTACCATACATATATACTACCACTATTTTATAGTTATCTACTATATACCACTATTAATATACTACCATACATATATACTACCACTATTTTATAGTTATCTACTATATACCACTATTAATATACTACTATACATATATACTACCACTATTTTATAGTTATCTACTATATAGGTACCCCTATTTAATATACTACCATACATATATACTACCACTATTTTATAGTTATCTACTATATACCACTATTAATATACTACCATACATATATACTACCACTATTTTATAGTTATCTACTATATACCACTATTAATATACTACCATACATATATACTACCACTATTTTATAGTTATCTACTATATAGGTACCCCTATTTAATATACTACCATACATATATACTACCACTATTTTATAGTTATCTACTATATACCACTATTAATATACTACCATACATATATACTACCACTATTTTATAGTTATCTACTATATAGGTACCCCTATTTAATATACTACCATACATATATACTACCACTATTTTATAGTTATCTACTATATACCACTATTAATATACTACCATACATATATACTACCACTATTTTATAGTTATCTACTATATACCACTATTAATATACTACCATACATATATACTACCACTATTTTATAGTTATCTACTATATACCACTATTAATATACTACCATACATATATACTACCACTATTTTATATACTACCATACATATATACTACCACTATTTTATAGTTATCTACTATATACCACTATTAATATACTACCATACATATATACTACCACTATTTTATAGTTATCTACTATATACCACTATTAATATACTACCATACATATATACTACCACTATTTTATAGTTATCTACTATATACCACTATTAATATACTACCATACATATATACTACCACTATTTTATAGTTATCTACTATATACCACTATTAATATACTACCATACATATATACTACCACTATTTTATAGTTATCTACTATATACCACTATTAATATACTACCATACATATATACTACCACTATTTTATAGTTATCTACTATAAAATAGTGGTAGTAATTATAGGTACTATGGCGATCCCGTAGTGCACCTAATATGGAGGTTAGGGAGTTTGAGTAAATGAAACCCGCGTCCGCACTCGTCCGAGGCGTTTATTGTAGTGTGTTTGAAATGACAATTAAAATGAATAAAAGTAGGAAAAGTGCAGCGTTAACTTAAATGTCGAGCTCATGCTCGTACAATAAGTATAGATTGTAAGTATATTTATATACAATTTCATAAATGTATAGTCATTTCACTGGATTTATGATACAAGTCGCATCATCAAAGTTTTGATGTGATTTCACTTTAAATCCAGAAAGCAAACATGGCCCTTCTGAAGACTTTCTTTTATTAAGACTTTAAAGAAAGACAGATACGAGGACCACAAAAAATACAATTTCGAGATTATATACAGGTATTATTCCTTTAAAGTACCTTTATTTGAAAATATTGAAATTTAAAGGTGATACCGTGATATTACGATACCTAAATTTTTCGTTTATCCAGTCACAGGCGGCTAGTCTATGAAAATTTAGAACGCTGTTGGCTGGTGGTAGATTGAATACCACGACTTTCATTTTAAAGGTCGTGAATTCGAATCTCCGCCGACCAATGTATTTTTCTTTAAAGAAAAAGAAATGTGTGCACTAATAAACATCGCTTTTAAGCTAGCCTTACTGCCGACTGCATTACTGTTAGTTAAAACATCGCGTTGAAACCTGCGCGCTTTAAAGTCACATACAACGTAATCTAAAAATGCATTTTTCTTAAGAATATTTTGATAATGAAAACAATGTCTTTATTTCAGTTGAAGACAAAACAAAAGTTATAATCGGAAAAAATGGCTCACAATTGCCTGTACTTAATCAAATGCCCACCCTAGATCCAGAGCCAGAAACAATTCAAAAAGAAGAGAAAGAAAATGAAAAATCTACCGAAGGGGGTAACGGAAAGATAATTTCTAAAGATTCCAGTGATAAAGATAAACTAGATGCTACTAAAGATGTTAAGGAAAAAGATAAAGAAAAGGTATGACTTTTTGTAAAAGTATGTTTGTATGTATCAATAGATTCGTGTCACACAGCTCTACTTTGACCAATTTCTGATTTTCTTATTTCATCCTTTTCAGTCCCTCTTTGCGTAAATCTACGTAGTTAGGTTGTATATTTTTAAATTATAATAATTATTTTTTATCTTTAAAGATTGACGAACAAAAAGAAAAGTGTGAAGAACAAAGAATTGAGCCGGAAGAACCGAAATGGATTGAAACTGAAGACGGACAAATCGAACAAGAAGATTCTGATGATTATTTAATATATCTGGAAGATATATTGAAGAGGATACATACGTAAGTTGATATCTTAAGCTAAGCTTACTTTATCATATCATGTTCTCAGTTGTATCCCTTTCGGGAGGGGTCCAATATTCAACTCCAAATGAATATTGTTCGTGAGATTTCTATGCGTAACTTTTGTGATCCAAATGGATTAGCAAGCCTATGGTCAGTTAAAATCCAAAGTTATTTAGAGGATTAGCAAGCCCAGTTAAAATCCAAAGTTATTTAGAGTCGGCGCAGTCGGTAAGTCATCATCATTGACCGCACCTACTGTAAAAAGATTTGACAATGTTTAATGCGTGCCGCCTGCCAAAATATTCCAAAACTCAAAGTGGCAACAACAACCTGCAATTTTGAAATTTTAACTAAAATTTCAATCACCCGACTGCAATGTAGCAGTTTGCAGCTTTAAATGTATTTTTTTCTGGTCTGAGTGTTAAATATCATTTGAATTTACAAAAATTCAAATTATACTTATCGTTGGCTACCCATCAATTCAATTCAATTAATTTATTTATCAGATGTCACAGATCCATTGATTGTTAGTATATACTTAAAGACAAGCCTAGAGCTTAGTTTGGAGCTAGATTGCGCTGCGTGTAATGTCGTGCAATATTTATATTGTCCATTAACTGAATTTTCTTACTTTAATGTTTGAATATTATTGTTATTTTCAGACATTTTTATGACCTCTACGACAAGATGGGTAAAAAGCAGATACCCGATCTAAAAGCTGTGATACCTGAAGTGAAAAATGAGGTGTTATCGGGCACGAGTCTAGTTTTCAGTGGCTTGGTGCCTACTCATCAGAAGTTAGAGACTTCGAGAGTGTATTTAGTTGCAAAGAGCTTAGGAGCCGAGGTCACTCAGGATTATACGGAAAATACCACACATCTTGTAGCTGTTAGGGCAGGTATGTAGAAACTGGTTCTAAATTAGCCATCATAAATCTATTGTTATACTATAAAGAGGAGAGATTTTTGTTTCTTTGTAATGAATGGGTTCCGAAACCATAAGCCGATTTCATTTTTTTTTTCTCAAATAGAAAGCTACATTAACGAAGAGTTACAGTTAGTAGCATAGGCTGTTTTTGATCCCAATTTTCACTAGTATTTTCACACTATTTTCACGCAGCTAGTAATTTAAACCAACGTTCCAGGTACGGCAAAAGTGAACGCAACTCGTCGAATAGGGGAAGGCAAGGCAAACAAGTTACATGTAGTGACACCGGACTGGCTGTGGACGTGTGCCGAACGCTGGGAGCGAGTCGACGAGCGACTCTACCCCTTGCTGCGGGGCGGACAGGTAATGTTTAAGTGAACAAGTTACATGTAGTGACACCGGACTGGCTGTGGACGTGTGTGCCATGTCAATAATAATAATTTATTTATTACAGAGCAGCTCGCGACGGCCCCCCGCGCACTGCAGCAGCCCGCCGCCGCCCGCGCCGCCCCCCGCGATACGCGGTCCGCCGGGCGCGGCGCCGGTCGCGGCGCTACGACGACGCACGCCCTCCGGCCGGTTCATGGACACTCTTAACCCGCTGCTGTCCTTCTCTAGCGATGATATCGCTGACATGGATCGAGAGGTAAACTTATAAAAATAAATAAATAAATTCTGTGACCAACACACAGCACCATCTAGCCCCATGGTAAGCTGCTAAGCTTGTGTTACGGTGACTAGACAACGGATATACTAAATATATTTATTTTTCTTTTGTAAATACGTACATAATTATTATACATAGATATACACCCAGACCTGATACAAATATTTATTTTTTAAGCATAAATATTTGCACCCAGCGGGAATCAAACCCGCAACCTTCTGCATTGCAGCCAAGCGTTTGCCCGACGCGCCACAGAGGTCGTCGTGTCTATATCTGGGCTTTGAGCCCGATATTCCCGTGAGATCGGGACTAACCCTGCAGCTAGTTACATAAAAAAATAATTGTTCACAGGTAGAGGATATATTCAATGAATCCGATGAGAGTTCATCGGATGACAATTCCAAGCAAGGTGGTGATGATTTAGATGATGAGGAGAACCCGCCCGATGACAGATTGATATCCGTTGAAAATGAGGACAGCTCACAAGATACTAGGTACGTTACTTTATGGACTGCAGACTTTCTATTAGAAGTATAGTATAGAAAAGATATTAATTTTCTGGTTTTAATCTCGTTCGGATCAGCCGGATCTGAGCTTCGTTGTCCATTGCTTGGCCAGCACTCGGTTGCAACACACTGATCAACTGCTCCCAAGCAATGGACAACTAAGCTTCAGACCCGTGATGGTCTAACATTAAAATCATCCCGTTCCGAAATATAGGAATAACATTACCAAAGGCTAAAAAAAAAAACAATGTGAGATTAAAACTGGAAAATGAGGAATGTATGTAAAAATAAAAATATATCATGGAAACAGAATAAAAATTCTAAGTGTAATATAGCTAATAGAAATGTTTGTTTTAGGATGGAAGAAGATAAACCAGAGGGTGATGATCCCAGCGACTCAGAAGGTAATTTACTCTGCTTTCATACCAATATTATCCGAAAACAGAAACGTAAACGAAATTTTGTCATTTATTAAATTTTGGTGCCCTAATTTAGTTTCGTAAAAGTGTAGGGAAATGCAACTTATCGCATTTCTTCCAAATCTCGTAATGAATTTGTGCAAAAACAATTGCCACCATTTTTCTAAGTCCCAATTTCTGTTCAGTAATCCTTATACTAAACTTGCTGTTTTCATTGCGTTGTTTGGTGAAAGAATACTTCGTGAGGAAGCCCACGGCTTAGTTAGCTCCAGACGTATTGACCCGTTCTTTCCTCCCTCTGGGTGTGGCTGACTAGGCAGGGAAGATGGTATAGGTGCTGGGCAAGCCTACTCCACCTAACAATGTCCCAGGCACTACAGCATTATATTATTTCATTTCATTTCATATTTCAAAAGAATTAAAAGTTGATTGCGCTCTATAAATCATCTTAAGTTAGATGAAAAGGCAATTATTACTGTTAGCACCTGTTAGTTAATACATCTCTTTTTTGGTACCACAGACGAGGCTGTACCCCGAAAAAGGCCGCGCCCCTCCAGCCCTCCTTCAGACGACGAACCGCCCGACGACGACGATAGTTCATGGAACCTTATGGGAGCCGCACTAGAACGGGAATTAGAGGCGCAGGACTGATGGCCGGAACAAATCACACTTGAGCAAACCAGCAAATAAAATAGTTTTACATACAATAACTGGTGTTTTATTTGGATGTATGTTTTTAGTTGAGGTACTAAAACCTGCACGGGGCGTTCGGTTTTTTTTACAGGAAAAATACCATGCATGGTTGATGCTGGATTCAAACCAATAACGCATCGGGGAGTAAAGATTTTACCAATTAGTTAACTAGCGTGAACCAATTTTGATGAATTTGGATGCCTAGCAAGATTGATGTAGGTTTCAGAATTTTATCTAACAATTAACCAAAAAGATTACAGTCAAATGTATATTATGTCATGTCAATTAATTATGTAGTTGTAATGAACAAACTGTTCATTAAATAGTTTGATTGCATCAGTCTCATTAAAACATAATTAATACTTTTTATAAGTAGTTCAGATTCAGGTACAGATTGTTCTTTGAGGCCATGAATGATGATATGAAGAGTCAGAAGCGAATAGTTTAGGTAAGAGTGGGCTATTATGGTCGGTGGATCAATAGTAAAAAAATTTGAAAAAATAAAAATAACTTTGCCATTGACTAAGTATTTAGAACTAATTTATTATAAAAACTAACATCTATAAATTAAATAGCATAAGGATCATTTTCATCAAACACATGAAATTTCGTATAAGTAGGTTTCGATGTGAAATCCTTTTTGCCATCTTGCCAGCCTCTCGGTGGAGCCTTCTTATAATCAAAAGTAGAGTCTAATTTCCCATAGATGTTTGCTTCATTATCCACATCCTCTCTGTATCTTTCTTTTGCCACTTTCTTTCCAGAGATTGGGTCGGTAATATCACCAAATGGGTAAACTACTTCTTTGACTTCATGGGTGATCAGTTTTGTCAGTTTTTGAGGTAGTGCTTCTATCAAAACAATGTCTCCTGTTTTGCAGACTTTTGCTGGATCGTGGCAGTAGTAGAATTCATCTTTTCTGAAATACTATAGAGATAAAAAATAGATTAAATTTCAAGTTTACTTATACTGAGAATATAGAATCTTTGTAGGTTTTTCTGTTGGGTCTCTTTACACCTGAAGTCTTGGAACTGGAGTCTCGAAACACAGAACCAAAATCAAAGCAGACAAAACCGCAGATGTGCTCAAATTAATAATGCAATCTTTAGAACACTGAAAATTACGTAAAATACTAACCATTAGCAGATTTTCGTCGAGTTCTAACCTTTTTACTCTTATTTTAGCAGCATTCTGTTTTACTGTTGGAACACACTGTCCAAGTAATAGGACTTTGCGAGCTGCTTCGACTAGATTGCGAGCCATTTACAATTTAATTTAAGAATAATTTACCCAGAAACAAAAACAATACTTGTCCAATTTTTAGGTTAGAATATTTTTTTGACAAAAAAACCCAGTGACAATTCGTACTTTATTTATTTCTCGGTTGTGAACCGATTATTGCCATTAGGAAATTAGCCAGTGTCAAGTATTTTAATATACTATGTAAGTTATTTGCATCGAAATAGTCAATTCGTCATAGTTAAAGTCATGTCTAGGGAATCATTTGTAAACCGGGCGGCCATTTACAAAGATTGTTCACGGAGCTTGGGAGACAACACTAAGTCCATGTTTTGCACCGATTTTCTCTTTCATTCCACTTGTACATTTTCACGAAACTAAATTGATTAATATGCCCCCGAAATAAAACAATTTGCACGCATTTGATTGAACTAGGTTTCACAAAAATGAAAATTTAGCCATCTCCTCGACGCGTTCCCGCTAAAACTCCGAATCAGTGTTGTCCCATGACTTAAGAATAATATAAGGTGTTGCCATTGTAAAAATGAAAACCATGTTTCCGGGATGGGATGCGGGAAATTCGAAACATTTATGTATTGAAAAATATAAATTCAATATAATTTCCGAATTTTGTCATGCACGATTTCGTATTCCAGGGCAGTTATCTAATAAAGTTTAGGCTATGCAATTTTTTCTACGGAATAAAAGATCAAGTTAGTAATGTAATATTGATTTTTATAAAAGTTAACCATCTTAACAAATTTATTTCTTTAATATTAACAATTCAATGTACTCATAAATCTACATTTATAACAATAATATACATGACATGCACCATAAACCCCAATTCCTATATAATAAAATATATAAATCATGGCACTAACTTAGTAATAGGCTTAATAATAGTAACTAAGGCAGCTATAGAAGAAATTGCACCCAAAACTCCAACAGCACTGGGGCTCAACTTAGTATAACCTAAAGCAGTCAATGGAATGAATAAATCACATGAATTCTTTACTGTATCTATGAAAACATCTTTATGACAATTAACAAATGCATATGCATGTTTCATATTGCTATAGAAATTGTAATGTTTAACCATTTCATTTACTAATTCCGAGGGCTTCAAGAACTTTGTATAATGTAGTTCTAAAATATGTAATATTTCATAGAAATCTCTGGCCAGATTAGCAATTATTGATACAAGCCAGAACTTATTGGCTGTTTTATTCCATCCATCAGAGTCAGTTTTAAGGAACCCACTTTTTGTGAGCCAAACTATGTGGTCAGCATATAGGAATAACGCATGAGCTATTTTGCTGAGAGTTATTGTTAGTTTGAGGTAAGGATCTTCTATGTTGATCGTGTTCAATGCAGTATAGAATATGTCTATGCATCTTCCAAAACGTAGAACTGTAACAAGGAGAAATAACATGAAATTAAACATGTTATTCAAAGGTCTGAAAAGACCTCAAGACAACATTCAGTTAAGTTTTACCTCTAAAAAAAGGATCAACTATTAAAATATCTTTAGAGAATAGGGAATAGCTGCACCCCATAGGCATCAAAAGTAGTAGCCAAGATCCCATTTATATCTATACTAAAATTTATCATCAACTGGTTCAGCAGTTTATGTGTCAAAACAGTTTATCAGAGAATTACATGATGAAACATTCCAAATTTCATACTTACTTTTCCTAAAAGAACTAAATGCTTGTTCCAAATTTTTTATTCGATCAACAGAATATTTATTAGCATGTTTCCTTTCTAATTGATGCCATATTAGCCTACTTGTGTACTGCATTAACCTGAAAAAGATGCAAAAAGTTACTTTTGAATGTAGGTACCTATCTAAATTTTCATGATATGTCTACTAGATTTGAATTATTGTTTGATTTGTTGCATGAATTTAATGTTATTGCTTTGTTATTGTTATTATATTTATAATAGTGTTGCAATAATGTTTACTTTTGGCAATGCCTTGTAGCTTTCACACATCAATTCCAATCCTGTGGGAATTTAGAGAAATCCTTTCTTAGTGGTTACTTAAAAACAGCAGATTAATACACATTTCATGTCTCTGGCTAGGTAGTTCAGTCAGTTAAAATTATGTAGATTCTTTTCCATTATGAATTTTCCTTGAATCTGTTCCTCTTGCGTGACAACTGTAGGTATTATTTATTATGAAATAAAGTGTTATCGAGCACTTACCTCGCTATTTTATCTCTTCCATTTGATTGATTGTTTACTTTTATAAGAATATCCATGTTTATTTTCTCTTCAAAAGTTTTTAAACTGTAGAGTCTAGAGGAAGCACAGGGTACATTCCAAAATATGTGTACTATGTTACTAATTACCGTAATCGATAAGATATCGATGACTTTTGAGCCCCTAAATTTAGGAGTTTAGATTGAAGTCATAAAACTTTATTTATGCGTCGGAGCCAAAGGTCACAAAAACATTATACTGGAGAAAATAGATGGCAAGAAGCCAGCTGTGAATGTTTTTTTTACACTTTGTAAATAGGGTACGGGTAGCTTGTAACAGTATTTGGTATACGAATTTTCTTAGCACGTTTTCTTGGGTTTATTTTAAGTTTTTGGAGAAAAATATATTTTTCGGAACAATGACACGGACAACCACCGATGAAGATAACTTTCTGACACTAGAACAATGTTTTTAAAATATGGCTTCGCCCGGCTTATACATACATCCTACGAATGGTTTATTTATTTTATGCCTGACGCCTGACGCATTTTCCGCTCTTCAATAATCAATGTTTGTTTGTCAGTGTGAAAGCTTTGTGTTATTGTCTATAGCCAAAAGCACAATTTTAATTGGTTTATAAACTTGTTTGCTTCGTAATTGTTTTGTCGTCATTGGTTACTTTGATAGGGTGGGGGAAACTGCGGAAGTGACGTTCAGACAATGAACTATTCGTTCAGCCATTTTGGTAAAAATATTAAGCATTCATTTGCTTGCGGTCGATTGTGGTGCGGTTCGTGACCCAACGAATAGTGTGATTATTTCATATCCCATTAACTATGTGAAATTCGTGGCTTTTGTTTATTTGTGCATATGTGTTGTAATCTAGCATAGTGGCTAGCATTGCATATTGTTTGTGGTAAGACTAGAGACATAGTGCGTTGCAGTGACTAACTCTGGAACAAAGCGACATTTTGAAGTGACGTGTAATGTTGTGCATTTCAGATAGTGGTGCGTCGTACTGAGCTTTCATGATTGGATTACCGCGTAGCGATAGAGATCGAATAACGGTGAAAATACGTAACATGAAGCGGAGTTCGTCAAGGGATAGTGGTCCGCCACGTTCAAAGAGGACGCGTAGTAGCATCGGTCGGTATGACGACAGCTCGGATGAGCGCGTCACGCCCGAGAGGGTGCGCCGGCGGGTGCGCTCCCCGAGCCCCCGTGGGCGGTATGTCTCGCCCCATCGCGACGACTACGTGCGTTCTCGCGAGGTCAGAGAGGACTCGGTCCGACCTTATTATAAAGTTTTATGTGTGAGTGCTCTTCACCCTAAGGCTTCGGACGAAATAATCAAAGATACCCTATATCGCGAATACAAGAAATTCGGAGACTTTAGTATCAAAATATCACATGAACTCGATGAAAGAGTTGCCTACATATGTTTCCGCAGTGTCGAAGATGCAAGAGATGCGAAACATGCTAAGCCGAGGATAATTCTTTACGATAAAGTAGCTATTGTGGATCCTGTGTATGAGCCTGTGCGTTCGGAATACAGAAGTAGGCCAAGAAGCATAACTCCTCCGGACTACGAGCGTCCTTACTCCGCTTATGCTTGGTCACCGGCGCCGGAGCGTCGACGACCGCCACCAGACGATAGAGCCTACGGCATCCCACCGACTGTGCCTCCACACCACAGGGAGTTCCGCCCTCCGATGCACGAGTACCCCATGGCTGGTCCCCACGGACCCCCCATGCATCACCGGCCTCCGATGCATCACCCCCCGCACCCGCATTACATGCCGCGCCCGTACATGCCTAGACACCCTCATCCTCCATTCGAGAAAATGGAAAACAAAAAAGATAAATTCCCAAACTATCTCCACCACGTTCAGCCTGAGGACGATCCTCTCGCGACTAGAACTCTTTTCGCGGGTAATCTCGAAATAAATATTTCTGATGAAGAATTGCGTCGTATTTTCGGTCGGTTCGGTATCGTCGAAGATATTGATATAAAACGCCCCCCTCCGGGTACTGGCAACGCTTTTGCATTTGTGCGTTACCAAACTCTAGATATGGCACATCGAGCTAAAGTAGAACTATCCGGCCAATATATTGGTAAATTTCAATGCAAAATCGGTTACGGTAAAGCAAATCCGACAACTCGGGTATGGGTAGGAGGGCTTGGGCCTTGGACGTCTGTAGCTCAACTGGAAAGGGAGTTTGATAGATTTGGGGCAATTAAGAAAATAGAATATGCTAAAGGCGAAGCTCACGCGTACATTTTGTATGATTCTATCGATGCAGCACAAGCTGCTGTTAAAGAGATGAGAGGTTTTCCTCTGGGAGGGCCGGATAGGCGTTTACGCATAGATTTTGCTGATGTAGGAAACGGTGGTCCATACAGACCAAAGCCATACGCGGCGCCAGTTGGGGAGGATGGTAGGCCTGTAGAGGGGTATGAGGGTTACGAGGGAACATCTTGGGAAGATGGATATGGGTATGGCACGCCGGGTTACAGAGGACGCGGAGGCCATCGCGGGCGCGGCAGAGGAATGTACAGGGGCGTGTATCATGGATCGGGTGATTATCGTGATGATGAGTGGAGACGACCAGCGGATGGTGACTATGAAGGTGGCTTGCGTCGGTCCGGCTCCCGAGAACCCGGCGCTGATCGCTCACGATCCCGAACACCACGCAGACGCTCCCCTGATTCAGACTCTGATGGCTCGCCTCGCCGCAATGGTGGCATGCTCGCTTCAGCCAGAACATTACCTGAAGTTGTCCGCAAAGCAACTACAATCTGGAATGGGGCTCTAATCCTCAAAAACTCATTATTCCCAACTAAATTCCACTTGACTGATGGAGAAGCTGACATAATTGATAGTCTTATGAAAGACGAAGATGGAAAAAATCAGTTGCGAATAACACAGAGACTACGATTGGATCAACCTAAACTTGATGATGTACAGAAAAGAATTGCCACTTCGACATCACATGCTATCTTCCTCGGAGTAGCAGGTTCGACTACATCTGTGACAAATGAAGATGCCAGTATTCAGACAAGGCCTATGAGAAACTTGGTATCCTATTTGAAACAAAAGGAAGCTGCCGGTGTAATATCTTTGTTAAATAAAGAAACAGAAGCTACGGGTGTCCTCTATTCTTTCCCGCCTTGCGAATTCTCCACAGAACTTCTTAAGAGGACCTGTCACAACTTAACAGAAGAGAGCTTAAAAGAAGACCATTTGGTTATTGTCGTTGTTCGGGGAGGGGCAGCTTAATTTAAAATTAATGTACCTATATTTACGATAACTAATTATTACTAGATTAAGTTTTTTATTGTTTACAGATAAACAGAATGTTCTAATGTCCAATGTGTTGTGTAGTGATGTGTGTGTAACAATGTGCAGGTTTTGTCGAAGCCTAGTTATTTGTGCAGTGTTAAAAGTTAACACACATACTTTATGTAGTGACCATCTGACTAGCGAATGTTTGTTTTTGAAAATCTAATAATTTAGGGTGTAGTGAGGAAGTACTAAGTGTATTTTAGTGTATAATAATCAAAGGTGATAGTGTAACGTGTTAGTGTAAGTGTGTCTTACAAATAGATTTATTCATTCTGACATGTGTTGTTTTTTTACTCCTTGTGGTACAGTGCTAGTGGTATAATGTGTCTTGTGAGTTTTTGTGCTAAACCTACTAGGTTTTTTCTACTATTACTGTGTACTAGTTTATTGTTTTAGTGATAATTTGCACTAGAGTGGTTGTGTGGTCGATGTCAAAAGACTCAAGGTGCTCTAACAGTGAAAGTGTGCGCCTAAATATATAGATTTCGTAATTCCTATATTTCTTTGATATTTAAACATTTATTGAACTGCCTGGTGAGTTCTGAATAACTTAGAAATATCCATAACACACAAGTAATGTACAGTCAGGCTCCATAATTGCATACCTACCTACTAAGGTTATAGAAATATTTGAATGAATTTTTTGGAGTTTATCCTTCTATTGAACAATTTCGATCTCTCGTAGTGTCGTCGGGCAAAGCCTCGAGTGTGACACTGGTGGTTGCGGGATTGGTTTTATTATTATTTATATTTAATAAATTATATAACATGTGTATCTGTTGTCTGGTAACCATAAGGTGGGTATTGATGTGTGGCCGACTGTACCCACCTACGTACATTGATAAATAATGTTACCTACTTGAAAAAATCGCGACCTAAAAACTCCAGACATCCTAATATTGTAAAGTAAATATGCAAGTATGATAAACTTGGACCAATTTCAATGAGTCCTTAGGTAGGTACAGTCTAGGTTGTGAAAAGGAAGTACTGGAAGGAATTTGAATTTTTATACATTAGGTAGGGTATTTCAAAGATTTAGCAAGGAAATGAAGCAAATGAAGACTGGGTCAGAAACTTGGCGGTTGGAGA
Organism: Idaea dimidiata; assembly: GCA_949358125.1. Lineage (NCBI taxonomy): Eukaryota > Metazoa > Arthropoda > Insecta > Lepidoptera > Geometridae > Idaea > Idaea dimidiata. Next base: position 10,297,294 of record OX442341.1, read on the forward strand.
CTTGGCTGCAAATGACAAGATAAATGAAACTAAATGGTAAAAAAAATAACCCTTTCCTTGCAGAGCCGAGTAAAAAATAAAGAGCCTTCTTTTGCTTAAGCAACGTAAATAAACTCAAGGGTAAATTATCTTACAATTTCTACTACCAGGTTTTTGCTGTTTTCCGTAAGAAAGTAGCCTAATAATTGCGCTAATGTGCGTGATTTTAGGAGGCTGGTTTATTCCTGATGATTTCCTTCACCATAAGAGCTATGTAAATAGCACACAGAACTTGCGTAGGTACGCAGTTGGGGGAACTCGAATCTAGGACCTTCTGAATTTATTTATTTACTACCATTAGATCAACATCGCTCTTACTTAATAAATAATTTATTTTACTATAGAAAACTCTAAATTACTATTGAGTAGAAGTTCAGATATTCCTTCTTACCAAAATTATGTGAAAATGTTTGCTACTCTTTCACGCAAGAACTACTGAACCGATTGCGATTAACTTCGGTATGAAGATAGCTGAAGACTTGGAATGAATAACGCATAAGGCTGGTAAAATTCCCTTGTTCCTGCGGAATCGGAATTTACGCATGTGGAATCTCGGTGCGCTGCTAACTAATACCTATTCCATAATTAAAATGAGCCTCTAAGTAGGAATAAGTAGATAAATACAGGTCTTATGTTTACAGGGTCAAAGGATAAACCGAGCAGGAGATAAGTTAGTGGTTTGTGATAGTGAATGTGAATAAGAAGTTAAGTGGTAAAAGTTAAGAAAACTGAAAGTAATTAAATGATTAATTGAAAATAAACTAGTTTCTGTTTACTTGAAACTAAACTCATTTTTCCGTTTTGATCGCGTTGCTTTTCTTGATCGATCACGGGTAGTTATGAGAACCTACCTACCTACCTATAGTCCACGAAACGTCGCCACGGGCTCTGAAAAAAATCTAAAAATAAAGCAAAGCGATTAATACCGAAGAATAAGTTAATTTCATATGAGCATCAAAAATTCTTCTAAGATAAATTAATTTACTAGTAACTTGTCAAATTAGATATAGCAGACTCCAACATAGGTAGGTAGGTAGGTACCTACCTCTTGGTAAATCAACTCCCATTTAATTTTAAACTTAAACGAAGTTCAGGGCGGCCGCCACTTTTCAACCCTCCATGCTTGCGCGTCACCGCAAACTAGATACCTACCTACTTAGAATAAAACATCCATGTACTTGTCCATGTATTTACTTGTTTCAAAAACTTGCGAGCAAGCTTAGTTTATTTGGCGGTGGGCCTTAGTCTTAGTATTCAAAATTAAGAAAATATTTTACTAAGCGGTAAAAAAAAAATACCTTTTACCTTTTTTTCTACCTCAAACACGGTAGATGAGAACAAAGGGTTTAGTCGTCGTTTTGGTTTGGTGTAAATCTATTGCGTAGTCCGGCCAAGCTGACGGCACACGAACTAATGGTAAGTGATGAATTGATGATGATGGTCTAATCTAAGATGTAACATGCTCATTTAGAAGATGGAAAACTGCAGTGTAACAAGACCCTTAGATATTCTGCTAATAAACCATAGTTTATGCTTGCGACTTTGGTAAAAAGGGGGTAAAATCAGGCATTCCTTTGGTTATTTGTGACACTCGCAGAATTAAAACTAATTGATTTTATAAAGCTGAAAGTTTGTAAGGGTGTGTGTATGCGTGTTTGTTACTCAATCACGTAAAAACCGCTGAACCGATTACCATGAAACTCGGTATGTAGATGTGTTATTCCCGGTATCCAACTACCTATATTCCAAGTTTCATCGCAATCGGTTCAGTAGTTTTTGCGTGATTGTGTAACATACAATCAGGCAAAAATTCCAATCATTCAGTCTTTATAATAAGTAAGTAGGTATTCGCATCATTCGCTAGGAGTAATATGTAGTGTTCCGTGATCATGTCATTGCATGGCATTTCGATGATGGATGTGACAGGTGACTGAGATAAGTTGAAAATATTTGTAATATAATATTGTACTGCGGGCAAAGATAGATTACCTATTATATTTTGAGCTAAGTTCATTCAAAACTAAAAGATGGATTCTACAAATTTACAAAAGAAACGTAAGTGCTCAACCTTTCTAAAGACTCAAAATATTGGTTATACTAAATTATACCTCTACTTATATAGGTCATGGATTCAAATGTGTTGTATCTTCGTCGGGTACCTAGGTAATACTGGAGCTCCCTGAGATAGGCACTAATAGTTCACTTCGAGGAAGTTAGCACCTACAACAGTATCTAGATTCTAGATATTATTATACCGCTGTCTTCTACCCGTATAATCTACTAGCTGCGCCCCGCGGTTTCACCCGCGTAAGTCCCGTTCCCGCGGGAATTTCGGGATAAAAAGTAGTCTATGTGTTGTTAGTCTATGGTCCCCAGCTACCTATATTCTATGTTTCATCGCAATCGGTTCCGTAGTTTTTACGTGAAAGAGTAATAAACTCGCGTACATACATAGAAACTTTCGCGTTTATAATATTAGTAAGATCTAGCTATTGGATAATAATAATGTAGACAGAGTTATAATTAAATAAGTACTTACCTAGTTAACTTATTGCCGAATACCCAACATTTAAGAACCACATAAACAAAGAAGCAGCTCTCAAACTCAAAAATTGCCATACCATTTTTGAATTTAGAAGCAGCTCAATAATTTAAGTACCTCTCAAATGTTAAATGACGTTTGTGTATTCAGCTGTTAGTCTCATAAGCACTCCGATAGGAATTTTCAGTTTAGGTCTTATTTACCCCTAAACAGAACGTACGACAACTGACTACGACGACTACATGACTGCAATGAAGCGAGTTCGCCAGCGGAACACCCTGCGGGAGTCGTTACCAGTTGAGATGCTGAGCCCTAGAGAGCGACACCGGAGCAGAGCTGCTCACGAACGAAATTCGTAAGTTACCTGCCTAAGTAAATAAAAAATAAATAATTCCTGTGACGAACACACAGCGCCATCTAGCCCCATGGTAAGCTGCTAAGCTTGTGTTACGGTGACTAGACAACGGATATACTACTTATAATTATTTTTCTTTTGTAAATACATACATATTATACATAGAAATACGCCCAGACCAAATACAAATATTTATTTTAAGCATAAATATTTGCACCCAGCGGGAATCGAACCCGCAACCTTCTGTATTGCAGCCAAGCGTCCGCCCGACGCGCCACAGAGGTCGTCATTCATTATTGTAGTGTCGGTGGAAAGTGTTGAGGAAAAGTGGTGTTGCATTCAAATTATTGTGAATTGTGACACTAAATTCATCACCAGTCGAAGCCAACCAACTAATTAGCTAAATTGTGGAAACTGTGGATTCCATTCGCTCGCAGTCCGAACAAAGAAGGACGAAACGAAACGTTTCGTTCGGGTGACGGGTATTTACCTAATTTTGCAAATGCAAATCAACGCTGTCGTTTTCACCGCGTAGGTTATTCTTTTGCGGAATAGGACGGAAGTTCCGCAGTAAGGTCCCTGCTCGACTACCTATATTATGATCGGCAGGCGTAGCTAGACTATCGAGCTGCTCATACGCAATTGGGAATAAATGTATTACTAAGCTAGGTAATATAGATAGATAATATTATGTTAACTGTGGTTAAACCGACCTCCACCTTGCTATATTACCTCTCCCGTACCTACTCCAGGCTTGAATGCAAGAAATTTAAAAGCGAAGCTACTCGGGACGCGCAGCGAGTCAGTGTGATAGCATCAATGGTCCCTGATGAGATCATTTACAAACATTTCGATCATACTATGAGGAGCTACGAGACCGCTTTGATGTTTATTGATATTTCTGGTAAGCGTGTTGGTAAACTGCGTTAGTAGTAGATTAATAGAAGTTTACGCAAACTGCCATCATAGGTAAACGACACCACTTAAACCTGATAGTAACATTTTCTATAAGTAGGTACCTACGAAAAAACCTAGATTTCATCCGGAGCCAATCTCAGATTCATGTGAGCGACCTATATAAACCACGGTCACATGAGACGAATGTAGTTTGCTAACAAAAAAACATTTGTATGTAGTTGCCAGACCATCTTTTTCTGGGTTAGATTCCCTGCTGATCTGTCAGATTTGCGGATCTGAAAATTTGCATTGGCATACTGGCCTGGCTTAGGAACATTATGCTTTGAATTCGGTGTCATATAAATCTTGGCGCTGTTTACCTTAGTCTTAGTTGTCGAGTATAGTATAATGGTTAGTGGCAACTTAGAGGAGCTTTTCTTTCAACTTTTCAACTCAGTTTTGGCGTCATCACAAACACGGTTAAGTGTAGGACCTACATAGAAAGTTGATTAACAAAAAACTCTTATGTAAGTACTTGAGGTAGTTACTTACCTACTTCTCTAATTCAAGGTAAGTATAGCTCACCTAGTGTTAGAGTTTTCAGTCCGCCTTAATGCCCCCGCCTTAATACTTAACCTGACGACTGCTATCAGAGACGACAACCGAGACCAACTGCTAACGTGCTTTCCGAAGCACGGAGGAGCTTGGCCAAATGTTTTTTTTGCCACTAAAATTATCGGTCACGCATCCAAGTTATAATGGCATGTCTTTAGGATTCACGGAGCTATGTGAAAACTGTACCAAAGCCGCCGGTCGCGGCGGACCCTCGCGTCTCACCCAGATCCTGAACTCATACATTGGAGCAATGGTTCAAGAAATCCTGACGCACAACGGCGATGTTCTGAAGGTTAATCTAAATCGTCGATAGGTACCTTCTTCACGGAAGTTGCCCAGTGTGATACCTATGTTTTAGCTGAATTAGATATTCCAGCTACATAACTGGAGTCTGGACTATCTAACCAGCTCATTGAGCATGCACATTTTAAGTATAGTATCTACTTAATCAAAATAAAAACACATTTTGTAAACATCACACACCGCCATTTACTCCATGGTAAGCGAAGAAGCTTGTGTCATGGTGACAAAAATGGATATAGATACCTACCTACTAATAGCCTAAATTATACCTATTTTTCTTTGGTAAATAAATACATACCTACTATTTAACATAGTAAAGAAAAGACACCCAAACCAGAAACAAATATTTATTATTAAATGTAAATACTTATTGATACCCTCTGCATAGCTAATAGCGGGCGTGTGCGCACTTCGCCGGCAAACCGTTCAACATTCCGCTAGCGCTCTCGATCCGCTGCCCGCTTTCAGACCGCGCCCTAAAAGCTATAGGTACTAGCCACAGTACTAGCCTACAAGCGAAAGCTCTTGTCTCCGTGACTTAAAAAGTTCTATAATTGTATTAAAGTTCGCTGGAGACGCATTCTTGTCGATGTGGAAGAAGACGCCGAGCCTGACAATGCAGGAGATTGTCCACATGGCCATCGACTGTGGCCTGGCCATACAGAAGAGTTACGGTACTTATGTGACGGATATTGGTGTTCGGTTGAAAGGTTAGACCACATGTATGCCTAGTAGTTGGTACCTTGGCTAAAGCTATCTAAAACAGAATAAATAACCTACCTGCTTTTTTAAATCACAAAAAACTTGCGCGACTGGCTCTTCTTTATAAACGAATCTGCGCCCTGGGATAAAAAGTAGCCTATGTGTTAATCCAGGTCCCCAGCTACCTACATTCCAAGTTTCATCGCAATCGGTTTAGTAGTTTTTGCGTGAAAGAGTAACAACCTCACATACATACATACTTACATACAAACTTTCGCGTTTATAATATTAGTAAGACTAGCTGCGTCTCGCGGATTCACCCGCTTAAGCCCTGATCCCGTGGAATTATCGTGATCACCTATGCCGTAATATATCGTGATATATAGCCTATGTTACTAGATAAGTAATATAGTTTTCTATTGGTAAAAAAGGTCCAGTAGTTTCGTAGCCTATTCGTTACAAACGTAACAAACAAATCTTTCCATTTAATAATATTAGTAAAACAGGTAGGTACTTCTGTAAGTACCTCTCAAACTCTCATTTGCCTATGGAAATGAGAGTTTGACCAAAACCACACCTGACGAATCATCTAACCCCCCAGTAAAAGTAGCAATATCAGCCGGCATGGCCCACTTCTCGATCGTCGGCGGCGTCAGCAGCTCCCAAGCCAGTTACGTGATAGTCGGACAGCCAGTCTGGGACGTGAAGACGGCGGAGTACTTGAGCACGGCGGGGGATGTGCTGACTAGTGCTAGCGCATGGATCTATGTGAACGAGACAGAGTACTGTACGATGCCGTGTGGGGATGGACGGCATACCAAGGTGAGAACCTTCTTTGGACCTACATTAGGTTCTGGGTGGAAGACATACAGACGGGTTCGATTCCCGCCTGGCACAAGTATTTATTTATGTAGGTACATATTATACAATTGCAAAAACACTATACCAGTAACATGAAACAGATGTAAATCCTGTTCAGGTTTTAGGAGTTGGAGCAATGTGGAAGCGAGTAAAGAAGATGCATAGTTCTCTTGGAAATGTCATGGAAAGAGATGGAATAGAAGGAAAAAGACCGTCGCCGATGATTGAGAGTAATTTCTTTGCGGACATCCCTGAAATCAATTTGAGAGAGTTTTCGTGTAAGCAAAATACCTACATACTGTTGTTAGATTACGCGGTTTTATCTACGTAACCCTCATAGTGACTGATTGACTTTTTCTTTCCTCTGGGCTAGGTTGATCAAAATCATACTTATTAAAATAAATTTATTCATTATGATAAGATAAGATATCACAGTATCGTTTTAAAACATCAGCAAACCGCTGAGGTTCATAATGTCCAAATCCCAAAATGTCCAGCGGGTGCAAATTATCCATATCCCAGAATGTCCACATCCTTAAACAAACTCAGTAGTGTGTTTTCAGAACGCGATCTCTAATAAGAAGAAGAATATAACTCATGGTAACTCGGTGTTATATAACTCATCTCGGTTATGTAACACCGTAGATAGATGGGTTCCTATTTTCCCATACAAAAGAATCCCCTGTATTCCCGAATATTGCCTCCAAAGCCACTGTTCACTCTTGATTCTTATCCCAGTGCGTCCAGCAATAGTAACAGCTATGCGAAGCAGCTGGACCCCGGCGCTCCGGCGGTTCATGCTGCCGCCACTCCTACGGGCGCTCGACAATGATGAGCCGGTCGAGTTCCTCACGGAGATCAGAACTGTGGTTGTGGTCTTCTTCAATATCATCACGAGGTCGGTCACCGATGCCGTGCTTCTTGGGATTGTCGATACCGCTTATAAGTGCATTTCAAGGTTTGTTAGGAACCTTTGGCTAATCTAAGCTCTGATAATAAGGAACAGTTTGGATGACTATGTGGATGTATTTAGGTATGTGACAAGAAGAATAAGTGTGTTTTTTGCTCTTTCATGCAAAAGCACCTGAACCGATTGCGATCAAATTTGGCAGATAACTGAAGAACTGGATTACCACAAAGCATATTTCAGGTTTATAGCTTTTTAAAAAATGGTATTACAAAATTCTGCACCCTTCAGGATCATTTCATTTATGTCATGTCATTTAAAAACAACACTCTTGCAAGTGTTGGAAACAATTGAAATAATATCAACACAGGCTATTTTTTATTCCGATATTACCACGAGATCGGGATAACCTATTTGTTCCATCTGCAGTATGACAACTAACAACGGTGGGCTGGTGAACAAGGTATCGATGTTCGATAAAGACATGATGTTCCTCGTGGTCTTCGGTTTGAGAGGGTTGAAGCACGAAGACGAGACGCAGAAGGCATTGCAATGTGCCTTACAGTGCAAGAAGACCTTGAACGATGAAGATATTATCAGTGTTTCTGTTGGTGTCACTTCAGGTACCTACTTTACCGTCAGATAACATTTTTGAACGAAATTGTGTTATCCTGGTTCGAAATTGGAAATATCCTATCACAAGGGTATTTCTAGTGTTTTCAGCGTAGGTATACCAATTTAGGCAATGTTTCGCTTTAAATTCAGTAACTGTCTGTTTTTTTTGTCTATAACTGGATCTGTATCCTAACAGTAAAAACTACACCCTGTTACTAAGACTTTGCAGTCTGTCCGTTCGTCCGTCCGTCTGTTAGCAGGCTGTGTCTCATGAACGAACGGTGATAGCTTGACCGGTTTTGATCTATACTGCGGTGGATTTAGTATGTGCACTACTAGAATCACATTAAATGCCACAATTTCATCAACCACAGGAACAACGTACTGTGGCGTTGTTGGTCATGCACTGAGAAGAGAATATACTGTTATTGGACCAGCTGTTAATAAGGTATACTCGAACATAACAATTCTTTGATATTTTCGATATTTTACTCGGTCAAACAAAGTAGGTATGTACCTAATATTATATTCCGTAACTTAACCTATCAACAAGGACTCAACAGTATTAGATTTTTTTCCAAAACGGTGAGGAAAGTTTTGCAGCGTTAAAACGCGTAAGTTATGTGCCTTTACTCCACGTTCGTAACTGATCTTTGATAACCAGATACGAAAATGTGCACATAGAATACGTTCCTAGCACATTTACAAAAATCAAGCCTCACCCTATAAGTAGACAGTAGATTAAAGAATCAAGAATCAAGAAAATTTATTGAATAACTGTGTACATTAAGGTGACATTAAATATTAAAGGTATCAACAGTTTGTCCATCCCGGACATACAATATAGAGTACCTAGAGGTACTTAGGTACTTAATTTAAGCACTTCTTTAAATTAAAAATAACAAAGCAAGTTATAGTAAAGTAAACATCTAAATATAAATATAAATTATTTAGATGCTTACTCTACACTTCTTATGTAAAGTAAACATTTAAATCTAAATATTCTTTGACACTATAGAAAGCTTTAGAGATTAACCATTTTCTTAATTTGTCGCAGAACAATTTGCCATCTAGCATTTTTATTTCCAGCGGTAGATTATTAAAAATTGTAATAGCAGAAACGAAGGTACCTTTTTCATACATAGCATTATTTATTTGATGGTAACAAATGTTGTACTTAAACTTGTGACGCAAGCTATTAGATCTGTATGATGATTTATTAAAGAAATAAGTCTCATTATTTTTTACAAAGTGACAGATTTCGAAAATATATATAGAAGGTACAGTAAGAAAGTTTTCTTTTCTAAAAATGGGATTCAGTACTCTGCATGTTGTATATTGCTCGAAGGCATCTTTTTTGGAGAATCAATGTTGATTTAATGTCAACGGAATTGCCCCAGAATATAATTCCGTATGATATATGAGGGTAAATGTAACCATAATAAGCTTGTTTAGCAATTTTTCTAGAAGATATAGAACTGAGAACTGAAAGAGCATAACAATACTTTGAGATTTTCCTATTTACTTTTTTTACGTGCATAGTCCAATTTAAATGACTGTCAATTGTTAAACCTAGGAAATTGGTTTCATTGACTTCTTTAACTATATTCTTATTATTTATTATTTTAGAGCTATTCCTCATCACTTTTAGGTGCAGCGCTCACAGAAAATAACACAATTTAAACTAAAACTTAGAGCTGTTCAGTTCATTCAGTTAAAAATAGTGTACGCTCGCTCATGACAGCTTGTGGGCGCACGGCGTGGCGCGCTCCTTACCTAAGCACGCAATTATCTACAGAATGTCATAGAACTTAGGGTTTAATTTCAATTGATATATGTTTAGAATCTTCCATTAATTATATTATTCCATTTTTAATATTCCATTATATTAAAAGGGATCAATGATGTTATTTCCTTCTATTTCCCAGGCAGCAAGATTAATGATGGCATACCCAGACAAGGTGACGTGTGATAAAGAGACGTTTTTGAGAAGCAAACTGAATCAAGAACATTTCAGGCTTCTCGAGTCGAGACCTTTGAAGGGTATCGCTAAGCCGGGACCTATTTATGAATATAATAAAGCGAAGTACGAGTCTGATCATTTTTTTAAAGTTCTGACTGACCTAAATGACCTAAATAAAATTAAACTCTAGGACTTGTGGTTTAGACTGTGCGTTGATATACAGGGTGTTCTTGTTCTGAGGATGGCAATTTAAGCCGAAAAGCGGTTATTCTACAGGCAAATAACTTTTGCTCTACGACTTTTGGAAATTCAAACTTTTTTTACGAAAATTTTGAGGTTAAGTTTTACTGAAAAAACAGCTGTTGACAAAAGGCAATGAAAATTATGATTTTGGAATGGTTTATCTAAATACTAGCTATTCCGGCAAACTTCGTATCGCTATCGGCCATGTTTAATTAAATATAATGCAAAGAAACCGCTCTGTTCCAGTATTCAAAATATCTACCCATACTGTACTTTATGTGCTTACCTATATAATTATTTTTAGTTACTGCCAGTATTATTCAACGAGATGTCTCTACTATCTCAGAACTATTTCAAAAGTTTGCAAAAGTTACAGAAAGTTTATTTTTCTTATTAGTTATATAGAACGTAGCAACTGGCGTCATCCTCTTCTGGGAAGAAATGAGGAAATTCGAAAGTACAAGACAATTCTCCAAAATGCCACTCTGCAATACGGACAAAGATTCACAAGATATAGAGATCATAAGTTTGCTGTCGCTATTGTGGTTGGTTTTTTATTTCATTTTACTCTTTGACTGTCAGCTGCTGATCTCAAGATCGCAAATCGCAAAACCGAAATACTTATTGTGTTTGCAAATCGCCGAATGAAAATCGCAAACACAAGGTGTGTGATTTCAACAAAAAAAAAAACAAATGACTCATCTACTCGTGACTGTAAATGCCATCAACGCGAGCCCTGTTTTTCATGACGATCAAAAACCCCAAAATTTAAGGTTTTGTTGGATATTTTCTGTACGTTGCCTCATAATTGAGCTTAGAGGAAGTGATTATGAATTACGCCTTCTATAGACTAATCTCCTTACTTATAAACGCTAATTAATGCGCTGCATAACGGTGAATCGTTTGTCTTTTACTGTCACATGAAGTTCCAAAGTTAACAGACAAAGACAAACGTCACGTAACTTAGTCATGTGTAAATAATGTTTTATAAATAAGGGTGTAGCACCGCGCCTTGAAAAAACACATTTCCAAATTGAAAAAAATTAGTTGACACTTGCGTGCGTGATTTTAAACCGTGGGTTTCCTCACGATATTTTCCTTCACCGTAAGAGCGATGTCAATGGCGCACATATTTTTTTTCTTAAAGAATAAAACAATGGTACGCGGCCGGGATTCGACACCACGACCTTCGGAATTAAAGTCGGGGTGTTTTCCACTGTAAGTCGAAACAATATCAGCAACTATCGACACCGATCTAAGTCTTTTTTAAACAAACTCAATTATTATTTTTCTAGGGCCCAAGATTAGTTGGCAAAACAAGATTACTAGAAGAATTTATTAATCTAACGCCAAACGACGTACCTGTAGAGAAAATTAAAATGTCTGAAGAATCGAATGTGAGCGGTAGAATATACTAATCCTATTCTATTATTCCTTTTTTTCTCTTTTCGTATTAGCATGTATTAGTGACCTCACCTAACGCTAGACTGCGTCTCGCAGTTTCACCCGCATAAGTCCCGATCCCATGGGTATATCGGGATCAATAGTAGTTTAGTTACTCCACGATAATGTAGCTTTCTATTAGTATTTTTTTTTAAATCGGTCAATAGTTTCGGAGATTACCCCCAATTCCTAATGACATAAGTTTATAAATTTGCGAAAATGGTCGTAAAATAATACAATTTATCTCTCATTTACAATCCTACGGAAGTTTATAATTTGCCTAGGAAATTAAGTGACATATACATTGTTATAAATGATGATGATCTTAATTGTTATAGGTACCATACGGACTATTTCGTCAAATAACAACAAGGACATTCAAATTGAGAAGAACAAGGAATCTGCGTGATATTTATGAAAATATTATTAGACACAGGTACCGAACACGACATCCATTTATTGTGTCTATGTATTAGGGGTTAAAGTATGAAATTGCCGATTTGTACTGAAAATCTTAATTGTTTATTTTTTAAATTTTTAACAAATTTATTTAATCAAAATAGTTGCCATTATTATCTATACATTGCTGCCATCTAATGGGAAGGTTATTAATGCCTTTGCGATAGAACTCCGACGATCTAGACTGCACAAACTGTGTGAAAGCATTTTGTACTGCCTCCTGGGAAGAAAACTTCTTGTCACGTAGATAATTGTCCAAATCACGAAAAAAATGGTAGTCCGCTGGAGCAAGGTCTGGTGAATACGGAGGATGACGAATGGTTTCTAAGTGCAGTTCCTGAAGGGTCAAAATGGTTTCTCGTGCTGTGTGAGGTCTCGCGTTGTCGTGGAGCAATAATGGTGAAGATCGATTCATGAGTCGGGGCTGTTTTACTGCTAGTTTTGTCAACATGGTTCGGAGTTCGGCACAATAGACATCTGCCGTAATTGCTTGACCAGATCGAAGAAAACTATAGTGAATAACACCATGCTGAGACCACCAAACAGTTACCATTACCTTTTTATTGGTAAGTTTTGCTTTGGGACACTGTTGTGGCATTTGACCTGGGGTCAGCCATTGCATTTTTCTTTTCCGGTTATCATAAAGAATCCACTTTTCATCACATGTTACAATTCGATCCAATATTCCTTCATTTCTGTACCGGTTCAACAAGGCAACACAAGTTTCAACACGCGTTTCTTTCTGCAGATCAGTCAAATCATGAGGCACCCACTTTTCGTATTTTTTTATTTTATTGATTTGACGCAAGTGAGTCAATAAAGTGGGTAAGGTAACGTTAAACCATGCCGCTAATTCCTGGGTAGTTTGACTAGGATCGGCTTCCACTATCTCTCTTAATTCATCGTTATTCACCTGTGTGGGCGGTCTTCCTCGTGGCTCGTTCTTTAAGTCGAAATTTCCATCACGAAAGCGTTTAAACCAAAATCGCACGGTGCGTTCATTAGTAGACCCCTCTCCAAACGCAGCATTGATATTGCGGGCTGTTTCTGCCGCGTTAGTTCCGCGTCGGAACTCGTATTCAAAAATCACTCGAATTTTCGCAGTATCCATCTTTCTTGTCTAAATTGAATAACAAAAACAATTGAAAGTCGATATTCAAATGTTTCACATTTTTTAAAAAAAGAACATCACAGAAACCATTTGAAAAAAGTTTTATTCGAAAACCTCAAACCATGAAGATTCTATGTCAATTCAAAGAACCTATTGCAATAAAACGGCAATTTCATACTTTAACCCCTATTATTAATTCACATCTCCAGCTATCTGCTTAGCAAGTTTCATCGCAATTGGTTCACCAGTTGGGTGATTGAGTAACAAAACATACACATTCGAATTCGAATTCGAAATAATGAAGGCTTGCTGTTCTTCAAAACATGAAAATATAAAAAACAAAATTTTTGTCACTTTCTACTTACCTATATAAGCAATAAACTAATAGGTAAAGTCCTCTTTTTGAGAAGTGCTCATTATGCGAAATTTTCATTATTAGATGAGTGCTAATTTTGAGAAGTGCCCAATCTGCGTCAGACCCGTAATTTTTTCCAGTATCGATCTTATGTCGGCATCCCCAACACAAATCTACGCAATAAATACTATATTCAACTGCCGATTTCCATTGCCAGAGAATTTCATGTACACCGACGACTTACTCGGCGATTTCAGTGTAAGAGCTATAATAAAGGAAATATGTCAACAGGTAAGATGAATCTCATAGTTCATAGACACTATTGCGCTGGTTCCATCTCAAAATGTACGAACATTAAGAGCGATATTTACCTACTTTATCATGATCTATACTGTATTTAACGTTTCGTATATAATAGTCAACAAGAAAGACTATTTACGTTAACTACGTGTCCGCCTGTTTGTCTGTCTACCAGCGGCTTAGCTTCTAAACAAAATATTAGATATCCAAAATAGTTTTAGTAGGTAAGAAATTACCGAAACTGTAACAATAACTTAATCATTGAATTGAAAAGTTTTCTAATGAGGAGGTGGGTTTAGATTATATCTAAATCTTTACCTTTTTTCACGATTAGTGAGCGTTTGACCTTATCTGATGGTAATTGATTATTTGGGTTAAGCAAGTTCATTTAGAAGTCCTGACGGCAGTGTAACTAGAATCTACTCTTCTTAGTGACTGCACTGGTCTACTTATGGAATACGGACAAATTCGGTTGGTCCTAGGGATTAGACCGATCGCGGTGGGTAACAAGTCGCGAAACCAAGAAACTCCTTTTGGTCGCTTTTTACTTTTAGACCTGGGCCTCAGGAACAAGGTCATATGCATGAAATGTACCTACCTAGATGCAAAGTTTGTCGTACGTACCTTACACTAGTACCTAAGCGAATTATTTTCCTCAGCATTTCAAACAATTTACCATTTTTGCCATTGAAGAAGCCCAATACGCTGATCTTGAAACCTGGAGAATTATACTGCTGATTCTTGACTGGAAATTGATGTTTTTTGTGATGACAATCACTCCTGGAAATATTCCTCCGCGTAAGAATTGTTTTGCTCCAAGTAAATCTATTACTATCTATAAAATGCTTTGGCCTGACTGACTGATAGATCAACGCATAGCCTAAACCGCTGATAGTAGAGAGCTGAAGTTTGGAGTGTGTCTTCTTTATATGATGTAGGCATTCGATTGTGTAAGGGCTCATTTAGGCCTTTTGGCCCGAGTCAACCTCTCATGCTAGCTTGCCGTTCTTCAGTAGGGGTGCCCCTGCTGAAGAACAGCATGGATGAGGCTCTGGCGCAGAATTTCTTCAGATGAATCGCTTCGAGCTAAATTGGCCGGAGGTCGCAAAAGTTCACGACAAGTGGAAAAATGGGAGCGGCCTTTGCCCAGCAATGGGATAGCACACGCTGAATAAAAAAAATATATTTTACATGCCACCTTTTCCAGCAATCAGTAGATGTTTAGCAAACCACATGATTGTGAAAACAAAGTTGGGTGGCATCGAAAGGTGGTATCATGCAGCTCTTGCCTGTCAACTGTTAGACGTTCAAGCTATTCCACCTGATTTGGAGAAGTGAGTAGAATCGACAATCAAGTATTGCTAATTGAAGTTAGCCCCAATTCCTGTATTACAAATTATCGTATTATATGTGGTATATCCGTTGTCATAACTCTCAAAAACCAATGATGTAAATATCATTAAAAATAAATAGGCCGCCGCAGATTGGGAAGACCCAAAAAATGCTGGCTTGACGTTTAGATTGATATGCGTGCAAATGGCCTCGCTACACGGGGTGCCGAAGATCGTGCGAAGTGGAGACGCTAAAGTGGGAAAGCGGACCCCGAGCTCCCGAGAGGGATGTGACCGGAAATATCGCTCGAATGATGATGATATTCGTTGTCCAATACCAAAACCTAGTTGCTTAGTTTGGGATTAGATGTCGTGTGTGCAACGTCGTAAATACTTATTTATTTACATTTCATTTCAAAGGGTAATAGAAAGTGCAAGCAGCGGAATGCCTGGTTGGATCCAGAACTTCGTCATCTCGCTCGTACAGCGGGGAGCTCTTACCGTAGTGACTGTACCGAGGACGAAAGCGGTGGCCTGTGGAGCTATTATGCCTTCACCTGCATTGCTACATAAACCAGCTGGTCAAGAACTTGCAGAAGATCTTGTATTAAAGAGTCAGACTAGCTTCATGGTAAGCATTCCGTAGTTATCTATAGTTTAGTGACTGTACCGAGGACGGAGGCATTGACCTGTCGTGCTTATGCCTTCACCTGAATTGTTACATGAACCAACTGGTCAAGAACTTGCAGAAGACCTTGTATGAAAGAGTCAGGCTAGTTTCATGGTAAGCATTCTGTAGTTATTTATAGTGTAGTGACTGTACCGAGGACGGAGGCATTGGCCTGTTGTGCTATAAAGTCTTTACCTGCATTGCTACATAATCCAGCTGGTCAAGAACTTGCAGAAGATCTTGTATTAAAGAGTCCTTCTAGTTTCATGGTAAGCATTCTGTAGTTATCTATAGTGTAGTGACTGTACTGAGGACCTAGGCATTGGCTTGTGGTATTATAATGCCTTTACCTGCATTGTTACACAAACCAGCTGGTCAGGAACTTACAGAAGACTTTGTATTAAAGAGTCAAGGCTAGTTTCATGGTAAACATTCTGAGTTATTTATAGTGAAGTGACTGTACCGAGGTCGGAAGCAGTGGCCTGTGGTGCTATAATGTCTTCACCTGCATTGTTACACAAACCAGCTGGTCAGGAACTTACAGAAGACCTTGTATTAAAGAGTCAGGCTAGTTTCATGGTAAGCATTCTGTAGTGATTTATAGTGTAGTGACTGTACTGGGGACCGAGGCATTGGCCCGTGGTGCTATAATGCCTTCACCTGCACTGTTACACAAACCAGCTGGTCAGGAACTTACAGAAGACCTTGTATTTAAGAGTCAGGCTAGTTCCATGGTAAGTATTTTTAGTTATAGTCTAGGCAGCGGAATGTCTGGGTCGATCCACAACTTCGTCATTTTGCTAGTCCATCGAGAACTTCTTACCTTTCTAAGAAACACATCATTTACCCACATCAAAACAAACTACTTTTATTCTACGACTTTTAATTTTTACTGTATGTTTATTGAAAAAAAAAAGGTTTTATCGGATTGTTGGTGACCCTTTTAGGATATGACAGGAGCTATATGGATTTATTTAGAAGGACAATTGAATAATCGTTACCTTCAGATCTCTTCTTTTCGTAACCTGTATTAGCGTAGTAGTGGTAGACTTTCATGTCGCCCTAAGGCCTCTCTTGACCTAACGACTGTCAGAGCTTACAAGGAACCAGCGGCTTTTGAAGCAAGAATTAAGCAAAGTAAAGTAGGTACTTCCATCACTTTCAGAGTATCTACAGTACAATAAGCGCTACTGCACTAAGTTCACACACCGTAGATAGTATAATGACGATTCAAGATTCTGACATCATACAAATGGCTGTTCTCGCTGATAACTATAATTTTGACGATATGGCTGTAGATATGGCTATGGATGGTAAGATTTTCTTAGCAGATGTTCTCAATTCTGGATTAAAATAGCAACAAAAACCGAACGACCATCATGGTATGTCCTACCAATATTCTATTAAGTGGAAGTTTGTGTATTTGTTGCTCTTTCAAGCAAAAGCGATTCTGATTTTGATATAATTCGGTATGTGGAGTATTTGAGACCTAAAATAACGAGCCTATCCCATTTTTACCCAGAGATTCCCACAAAATCGAGACTTATACGGTCGAAAACGCGGGGTGCCAGTGGGTTTTGAAATACTTAACACTTGGAATTCCAAGAGAGGACATGTAATCAATGAAGTTCCTTTGCATTTGATTCAGTAGTTATTTATAGTCTATTTTTTAGTGGTAATCTTGAAAACATATGACGCGTTAACACCTTTTGAGAAGATGTTGCTAAAATGTGCTTCCGTGTTGGGTGACGTGTTCTCAAGGAGGATGCTGTTGCATCTATTGCAGAGTGACTCGGCCAGGACTGTGGCCCAAGGTTCGTATTTGACTTCATTGTAAAAACAATTACATGAGGCTTAACTTTCAATTTTTAATTGCAGGAGCTAACTCGTGCAATTCCTGACTTTTTTTTCATTAACCCTTAAGATATTTATTTAATATAAGATATAAGATATTTTATTTAATATATTTTATATAAGATTTTTTAGCAAATAACATAATAATGTTACACAATTTTTGTCATTATCAATTATCATTAGAATCGATCTAGTCCCATCAGGACTAGATCGCGTTTTAGATGATTTAGATTTAAAGTACCTAATTCGACCTTTCGGCACGGGGTTTACACTACACAGGCAGTGATCGCGAGCAGGCGTGTCGTTATTAATAAATATCATTTTGGACAACCAACTTCCTAAGATTTTTTTGTGTAGGTACCTATTTGTAAGTTAAGTATATTTGAACAATGTCCTACTTTAGCAAGCCACGCAGGACTTAATCTGTCTTTCCCATGAACTGCACTAGTTATTAAAAGCTAAAAGTAAGGCCCATAAGATTTATTACTACGATATTGGTCCCAAAACGTTTTATCTAATATTTCTTATGTTTATTACTATACTTACCTATTTTCTTGACACTAACCCTTGATTATGCATATATATCTCTTTGAAAATATTTATATATTTTTCTTACCTCAGCGGTGGCAAAGCTGTTCGCGATCAGGGTTCTGGAGTGCGAAGGTGGTGACTTTACCAGAGACTCGTCCATCGTCCTCATTCACCCCGCCCCCGCTATGCATGGGGCGAAGCCTCCGTATTGCACCTGCCTTGGGACAAGACAACCAGGTTGTTAAGGATTCTCTTATAGGCTTTTTAGTCTTTTTACTATGACGAATCACTCGTCTCGAGTCTTCGGTGTTTTTCCGTTGGGATTAAGATAAGTAAGAAGTATTAAGCTATTAGTAGACTTCACATTGCTTTTGGGAACGATCAAAGGATACATCATAAAGGATACTTGTAATGAATTTTTTACCTATAAATAATATGAATATGAATACCCTGTCAAGTTAAAACTCTTAGATATACCTAAACGTCAACAAAATGTGGTATTCTCATTTTACCCGATTGCAAGGGAAGGGGGAAAGGAAGGGTTGTGTTTTTTGTAATCTTATTTATTCCCCATATCACCCCTAACACTGGACGAACTTGTCGCACTTTAAGAAACTCTAAAGCATATCTAACAGCAGAAAACATCTAAAGTCGAAACGTTTACGTAGTTACGGCTGATTCAACACCGCAGGCCACTTAAAAGGCTTTATAAAAATAATTGAATTTTCCAAGAGAAAGAAGCTGATTTTACATTGATAATGTGTTTATGTTCTACAGTGGATTGTCGAGATCTGCCTATGTATGCGTTTTGTGGTTACATGAAGTTTCGGCATACTTTGTTCAGAACTACGACGTATGATCTGCTGACTGAGATTCAGAAGGTAATTAAAAAAAGTTAGCAGAAGCCCATGCTAGAGACATTGATGTAGTTATCTATTTCACATAATATTTATCACGCCGACAAAGTGGTAAAATACAAATTCAAATTATTTGGCGTGGGAACTGTAAGTATGTCGTCTTATCCCTATAAGGTAGGTATTTGCTACACAAATATTTTCCAAAAACATTTCCAGATTCGGAAAATATTAAAAGGGGTGGAGAAGTGGTAATTTCGTTGTATGGAGAAGCTTGTTTTGTTTGACTTTCCGAATATAAATGGTGCAGTCAGTCGGACCGCAGACCAATGTCTTTTTCTTTAAGAAAAAAATATGTTCGCTATTAACAGTGCTCTTACGGTGAAGTAAAACATCGCGATGAAACCTGCGTCTAATCACGCACAATTGCTCATTTATGAGGCTACGTACCTACGGAAAAAGCCTAGCGAAATATCTTAGTCTTATGATAATATTTTAAAGTTTCCTACACTTTAATAATAAATAAATAAATAAAATAAATAATAAATAAATAAATAAATCCTGTGACGAACACACAGCGCCATCTAGCCCCGTGGTAATCTGCTAAGCTTGTGTTACGGTGGCTAGACAACGGATATACTACTTATATCTATTTTTCTTTTGTAAATACATACATATTATACATAGAAATACGCCCATTAATGACATTTTTTTAAAGAAATGCTTTATTTTATTTATTTGCACCCGACAGTCCAGTCGGGTGCAAATTTTTGGAAAGGATGGCGGGACGAGCTGGACTCGTACCTTAGTGACTGGACTCAGCTGGCACTAGATAGGGACCAGTGGAAAGAAAGGAAGGAGGCCTTTGCCCTGCAGTGGGACGGTATGGGCCAGGAATAACAATAATAATTCCTAAAAAAAATGATATTTTTTTTATATTTATTTATTTTAAGTTTAGTATTTTAGTCTTCTTAATTCATATTTGTTTCTAGAAAGAAATGCACTCACGTGCACTAATGTTCCTAGAACGCTACACTAGACGATGCGCTGAGTGCGGTGCTGGATGTTTCATCAAACTTTTGGGCGTAAAATGCGATGAAGTGAGTTATTTCTTTAAAAACTATTTTGTCTAAATCTGGAATTACGACTAGTTAATAGATAATTAAATTTCGATACGATGTATAGTCGAACTTAATTAATTTTTTAATTGTTAAAAATAAAAGTGTTCACTTTTTAGGGTTTGATAAACGAAAGCGTTGAGCTGAAACGAACTCGTGAGCAGATTTGCGCTTTGAGTGCTGAAAACAAAGTTCCTTTTAATGAACCTTATGCTCCGTTTGTGCAAGACAGTACTGTACTTGAGTTTAATAAGGTAATTTACAAAGATTTATACACAAGTCTCCTAAATACAAGTTATACAACTCAAAGGGAATGCTGAGAATCAGCGCTGTGTTTAGTGCGTGCGCCTCAAAGTTTAAGGACGCGACTCATGTGAAATCCCTTCCGATGGAATGGTTTTATTCATAACCGGTATCAAATATATCTTTAAACAATGTATTATGTTATTGTACATGATACAAGAAGTGTCCCCTTCATTTCAAAAACAATAAAAAATAACGTTAAATACCACTATTATACCCCCCCTCGCGACTGTCATTAGAGAAAGTGGTGTTATTTTTGGCTCTGTGTTTGCGGAATAACTGTGGCGGACAAAACGATTATTTTTATTTGTGATAGATATCAATCTGTGCCACAGAAACTCCGCTACAAAATAGTGTAAAAATCAGTGAAAATAGTGCTAATATTGGACATATAACCAATAATAATCTTGTGAGAACTAAGGATTGAATGACTTCTCTTTTTGTTTTTCTACATTTTTTTCGTAATACCGTCACTGACGAGCCCCTGACAAAATTACAAAAGCAAGAAGCACATAGTAGAAATGCCCCCAAAACCACCGAAGGTTGCTGCTGAGCGGTCCGAGACCAGTGTGGCTAAACTTAGACCGAGAACAAAGCCCATCGATGGGCAGGTGGGCTCGACAAGTACCCCAGGCACGCCAGAGGGAAAAGATCTATTTGAGAACGCAGCAGAAGCCCTGCAACAAAAACTGGAGCTGACAGGTACTAACTCTGAACTTCAACCAATAGTGTCTGAAATTAGAATGCTGTTTGCAGCCCTTTCTTCCAAAAACGAGAAAAAACTGGATTCTCTAAAGGTATCTATAGATTCATTGAGATCTGAATTCAGTGAAATATATAAGAGTATTGAGTTTTTGAGTACCAAACATGATGAGTTACTTGAAAAATATAATGAGTTGCAGAAGGAGAGGGTCGAGGAACGCAAGCGAATGTGTTTTTTGGAGGACCAGATGGAGGTATTGCAGAGAAAAACAAGAAATTCCTCTATTGAACTTCGCAACATACCATACACCAACCCTGAAAATAAAGTACATTTGCATGGGATACTCACGAAAATAGGCGATAGTACCAACTGCAAACTGAATGAGTACGACGTTAAGGACATCTATAGAGTCCATAGTAAGAAAGAGGGCGAAAAACCTATAATAGTCGAGCTTACTTCCACTTTGAAAAAAGAAAAAATCTTGAATTCAATAAAGAAGTTTAACAAAGGTAAAAAGAAGGAGGATAAACTGAATACTAGACACATAAAAATGGACGGTCCGGTCACACCGATTTTTGCTTCAGAATGTCTTACTCAAAAAGCGAAAGGGCTCTTTTATCTCGCACGGGACTTTGCTAAAACATACTCCTACCGTTACTGTTGGACTTCAAATGGAAATGTGTATTTGAGACAACAGGATAACCAACCGCATATCCGAGTGAATGGAGAGATGGACATCAAGAAGTTGAAAAGCATGAGTGGGACATGACTGGAGTTGGGTCTACGAGTACTCTGCATTTGCGAATTAGAAATTAGTTTTATATACAATGTCTGTTCTTTGGTTACTTATTTGCGTTTCTACTGTAATGTTTGTGACAACAGTGCCTGTAATTGTCTTTTGAACCAAAAGAAAAATAAGGATTGTACATGCAAACAATTCAGTTCCTTAGACTATCAATATGTTATCATAAATATACCTACATCTAACAAATGTATTTATGAAATATTATTGATTCGAGTCCAAATTCGTTATGCATTTCTTTTGCTCTATGTCTTTAGTATACCTATACCTAGTCAATGTATGTCTGAAAAATTAATTCAAGTTATAATGAGTGGTGCGATTGTTTTACTTCAAGTGTACATTATACCTATACACGCTAACCAATGTAGATCTAAGGTGTTAATTATTCGGGTCCTGATTAGTCGTGTAATTGCCTCACTTTGTGTTTATAATGATATATATTATATACTTGACCAATATATCTGTAGGAAATTTCAAGTTCTCATAGGTGGTGCATTCACATTGCTCTATGTTTCTGATGGATAAAGATTTAAATAACATTATGTTGGATTTAGATAAGTGCAGCATTCAATGTTGCACTGTCTCAGATCCAAAAGACTGTATAAAAATTATTGGAAACTCTACTCAGTGTCTGAATATTTTGACTGTAAACATAAGAAGTATAAATTGTAATATGGATAGTTTCTTGGTATTTATTACGGCACTTCAAGTGAACATAGATATAATTGTACTTACAGAGTGTTGGACTAAGGGTAAAACGATATTGCCATGTATTAACAATTACTTGAGATATAAGACGGAATCTAATTATAACCAGAATGATGGCGTAGTGGTATTTGTCAGAGATTCCCTTAAAGCGACGGCCTCGGATCTTGATATTGTGGAGGGAAACTGTTTGAGAATTGACTTAGATGAAGAATTCTCAATATTTTGTACTTATAGACCTCCTTGTTTCAGAAATCCCTCTCTCTATATTAGCTCCCTAAGTGACTTTATTATTCAGACCAAAGCTAAAAATGTCATATTAACGGGTGACATGAATATTAACTTACTGCCAATAAATGACATTATTTGCGGCTCCATTGCTAAATATTTAAATATGGCAGCCCTCTGTGGTCTTAGACAAGCTATAAACCGCCCCACTAGGGGAGACAAGACTTGTTTAGATCACTTTTTGATTAAGACTTCACATCAGGCTAAAACATTGGTTTTTGAATCATTTACAGATCACTGCCCAATTATGTTGAACTTGTCAAACACTGTCGTTCCCCGTTCTAACTTTAACTATGTTAAGCAAACTGTTGACTATGAAAAAATTGGTTTATTGCTTGGGAGTGCAGACTATTGGACTGACTTCTTTAACATACTCGATGCTAACGAAGCCGCCTGTACTCTAACTCGGAAACTTCAACACTTACTAAAAGAAAACACTGTGACTAAAACTCCCTCTAAAAAAAGGCAATCTTTAAAACCGTGGATTACTGAAGGTATAGTAAGATCAATTAGAAAACGAAATACAATGTATAGCAAAGTAAGAAAAACTAACGACGCAAATCTCAAAGACAAGTATATGGCGTATAAAAAAATATGCAATCGATTAATAAAGACGGTTAAAAGGCAATATTATAGGGCGAAAATTAGAGAAAACCTGGGTAATTCTAGGGAAACATGGCAATTAATAAGAGAAGTTTGCAATATCAATAGAACTCGAACTCAATATCGGGAACTATTAAGTACTGAGAGTACGCCAACAGCAGCGTTGGACAAAGTGAATAGTTATTTTACTAGTGTGGGAAGCAATTTAGCTGGGGATATCATTGCTAGGTTGAATAAAAATGAGACTGAACTAGTTACGCAGGCAAGGTCACCAAAGAGACATTCGGCATCCATGATGCTTTTGCCGACAAACCGCATGGAGGTACTGTCCGTCCTAAGTAAATTAAGAAATAGCAGGTCAGTTGGCTTTGATAATATACCTACACAATTGCTTAAAACTTGCAGGAATGAGTTAGCTAGTCCTATTACTCATTTGTGTAATCTTAGTTTCTCCAGTGGTATCTTTCCAGATATTTTTAAGCGGGCAATAGTTTCTCCAATATATAAGACTGGAGATAAGGAAAAAGCATCTAATTACAGACCTATCTCTCTTCTGTGTGTACTGTCGAAGGTATTGGAGAAGCTGATGAACAAACGACTGATCACGTATCTGGAAAGAAACAAATTGTTGTCCGACAGACAGTATGGTTTTAGAGCTAGGCGTTCAACTGAGGACGCAGTTCTGAGGCTGACTTCGTATATAACCTCCTATATTGAAAAGGGTGACCGATGTTTGGGTATCTTTTTGGACCTGCAAAAGGCTTTTGATACCGTTTCGATCCCAATTCTTCTAGCAAGACTCGAAAATATGGGAATAAGAGGAATGCCTTTGCAATGGTTCCAGGACTACCTAGGCAATCGGAAACAGCAGGTCAAATTGGGTGATTGTGTTAGTAATACATTATCTTGCACGTATGGAATACCTCAGGGTAGCAATCTCGGTCCAACGCTGTTTCTAGTCTACATTAACTCGTTATGTGAACTGGATATCGGAGATGCCGAACTTGTGATGTTTGCTGATGATACTGTGCTTTTATTCCATGACAAAACCTGGGCCTCTGTCCAATACTTGGCTGAAAATGCTATGACTAGCGTCGTAAAATGGTTGGAGAATAGTTTGCTGTCTTTAAATACTTCCAAAACGAAGTACATGTGTTTTAACAAAACGGCTGTCACAAATCCTCCTAATGACCTATCCATGATAGTACACACATCGCCTTGTGGTAATGCAGACGACATTTCAGACTGTAACTGTAATGAATTAGAAAGGGTAGTTAGTATAAAATATTTGGGAGTGGCGGTTGATGACAAACTCAGGTGGGAAAAACACATAACCAATACTGCAAGTCGCATAAGAAAACTTATTTTTATATTTAAAGGTCTCAGACATGTTGTGGATAGAGAACTTGTGCTACAAACATATAAAGCCCTTGGTCAGTGTGTCATCAACTACTGCATTAGTTCCTGGGGTGGAGCGGCGAAGACGTTCATGATTGAGGTTGAGCGTGCTCAGAGGGCTTTGCTAAAGACAATGTCCTTTTTACCATTTAGATTCCCGACAATGTCTCTCTATGCACTAACTGAGCAGTTGAGTGTTCGAAAGTTGTACATCTATCAGTGTATCCAACGCTATCATAGTGAAATCGTTCCCACTGAAGCTAAACTAAAAAAGAGAACTAATCGCTGTCCCATTCCATTTCTTGTTAGTAGTACAGCCAAAAGACATTACATGTACACTGCACCTAAACTGTATAATGCACTGGACTCTAAATTCAAAATTATATCATTAAATAAGCATAGGTTAAAAATTTTGCTCATAAATTGGTTGAAAGACATTGATTATGATGGTACTGAAAAATTACTAGATTAAGATACGGAACATTTATTGCATGCATTTTTTGTCAATTTTGAGTAATATTTAATTATATAGATAGATATATATGGGGAGAACTGTATTCCCGGGCCACAGCTCACGCTATTCCGGGAAACAGGGTTACATGTAATTATATTGTTTAATATGTGCTAATAAATCATTTATTATTATTATTATTATTATTTTATTATACAGGCAAAGTTACCCCTGTTTTACAAAATAAATCATTTTTTCTTCTAAATCCTTAACCGCTATATTTTCTTATAGGCATCATAATATTAGAAAATACAATACCTAGAACCCCTTCATCGCATTTTTTCAAAATATTATTTTAATCTTCGTTAATTATTGATTTTACGAGAAATTGTAGATTTTTCACGCAATTCCATCTCGCTTATTTATATGCAATAGGACAAGGACCGTTGCTTATCATCTATCGCCGCCTTAAGCTGAGCATGTGCCTTTTGCCACCGTTTTATTTAATTAATTTTAGTTTTAACTCATTTAGGCTGAAATCTATAGTCCGTAATTTGAAAGTTAAATTTAAAATTTGAGAGCTACTTAATTAAGTAGCTCTCAAATTTTAAGTCGCCTCAAATTTGAAGTGGTGATTTAAAATTTGAGGACACTTAAAATTTGAGGCCTACTTAAATAATTAAGTAAGTAGCTCCCAAATTTTAAGTGTCGTAGAAATGAGAAATATCACTACTGTCAATATTTTCTGAAACTATGCTAAGCTTGAGCTAAGCAAGTTGCAAAGATCGCGTTCTATTAAATAGTACCAACATTGTCTAATAGGACCAAAAAGTCATGGTTTTTGCTTAGCTCAAGCTTAGGTAAGTCTGAGCTAAGAGAAAGTACGGACTATAGATTTCAGCCAGACATGGCAATATGAGCATAGGAGCATTTTATTTTTATTATATTCTTAATTGTTTTATAGGATTTAAGAAATGAAAGACTGTCCAGTTACGTTCTTTTAGATACAGAAGATATTACAATGAGCATCTCTAATTACAAAGGCAAGAAATCTAATTATATCGCTAACATAATAAATGCGAAAGTTTAATTGTTTCTTTGTTTGTGTTTCAATCACGCAAAAACTACTAAACCGATTACGATGAAACGTAATCGGTTTAGTAGTATACACTTATGACACTTACGCGAGTGAAACTGCGGAGCGCAGCTAGGTTTTATAACCATAACATAAAAATTTATATGTAAGTAACTGTTTTTTAAATGAACTAGTGTGATTAAAAGTCAAAGTTTTAACTGTGTGTTTCCGCAATTAGCCCTACTATATGGGACCTTTGTGCATGATTTTAAGCCGTGGGTTTCACGATATTTTCCTTCACCGTAAGAGCGATGTTAATAAAATTTGGTTTTATTTGGTTTTAATAAAAGAGTTTAAAAGTTTTTAATGAAAAAGATATGTATGTATGTATAAATGTGTGCGGCCGGGATTCGAAACCACGACCTTCGGAATGAAAGGTAACTGTCACTAGACTAACACTGCTCGCGCTAGTGTAATTTTATTATTACCTATACTTGCGTTCTTCTTTTTTTATAAACAGAAACACGCACAATCGTGTTTTCTTGCATATCATTATGATGAAACAGTCATAAAATGCCATTATGTTCTGTAATAGCAAATTTATGACTGTTTCATAATATTATGACAAATTTATAAATAAATTTATGACAGTTATAAATTGCGATTACGTTCTTTAATAGCAAAATTATGACTTTCTTAATATATATTTTTTCTTTCAGAGAATAAAAGCCTTACGAACGTTCAAGAAAATCGTAGATTCAAGCGTGTCCGCTCGTTCTATTCTTTGGAGATAAATAATTGCGAATGTCTCGCCATTTTGTTGTCTGTCTATTGTCAACTCATCGATCATTGTCGAGGAGCTGGTTATTAGAATAATTATTCGCTCTACTATGATCTCTTTATATAATAAGTCGTCGCTAAGTCGCCGCTAATCGTTCAATAAAAAATAACGACAATTTATTTTAAATAGTCTGTGTTTTTTTAAAGTATGTAGTAGGGATGTTTTTCTTTTTCCTAATTTTTTTTTTGACAAAACAATGTTCATGGTGCGGCAAAATATTCCTATTTTTTTTTAGATTTGACCACTGACCATAATATACTAAGGATTTGACCCACACCATATTTGAAAACATTCTTTAAAACGCAATAATTAATTGAATAAGTATATCAATTAATTTTGTTAATTACCTAATTAACTTCGCTTCGTCAGGCACTTTAAGTACTCTGTTTCTGAATCTTCGATCAAAAATGTAAACAAATCCTCATTACATTTATTAAATTAAAAGACAGCTCATTAAACATGTACATTTTCCATTGATAATTGAAGTTCTATACGTTTACATTTTTGATCTTAGATTATTCACAGAGTGTCCAGTAAATGTCAATATTTTAACTCACTTCTATTTTCAAAGGTGAATATGAAAAACTTTTAGAAGCATATCTAGAATACGCCGATATAAATGTCATAAATATGAATATCCCTCAAGCAATCAGACTATTGTTTGAAGTTGAAACTTTCTTGATGGTAAGTTTATTTATAGTAGTTAATTAGAGGTAAATTTTCATTTTACAGATTTCAAAAAAATCTGTTCAATTCAAACACGACCGTAAAAAGCCTTTGAAAGATTGTGATGTTTTTATTTAATGGTTTTGCATTTTTTCGAATAAATATCTTTGCCTAGAGATTGAAAAAATAAATATTTCAAATGTAACCAAGTATATTAACAAATCGTGTGAATTTAAAAAGTTTATTGGAAAAATTAGCCCTAAGACATATTTTTATATCTAACTAAGTTCTTGGTAACTAAAAATAGAATGAGGCGTACCCAGATTTCTTTATAAATTGAAATACAGAGCACGTTAGGGTGAGACCGGAATATTTTGAGGCGTTTTGCGTGATATCGAGACGCATATTGAGGTTGAGGTATTTATGTATGTGCCCGTATGCTCAAACTGACCATGCGAAGAAAACGCCCGCACCGCATTAGGGTTTGTTTTGATTTATACTAGACCGTCACCTTGCCGTGCCGTGCCCGAGCTTCGTTGTCCATTGCTCGGCGAGAAGTCGAACGGTCTGTTGCAACCGAGTGGTGGCCGAGCAATGGGCAACGAAGCTCGGACACGGTACGGCTCGGTGACGGTCTAATATAAATCACGGGCGTTCGCATTGAACGTATTTTTTTTAAATCACATATAGCCATCGTTTCACCACTATCACACTTGATGGTAAGTGCTACACCGTTAGTGTAGAGATATGTCCTAAAAGAGAGAGAGAACCTAGAAGTCGAGAATCTACCAACTAGCTGATTATGTAACTCTGTTGCTAACAAAGTTCGATTGAAACGATTGAAAATATTGATTTTTGCTATAACTGTCAAATGTTATACCCGTAATAAAATTTGACAGTTACAGTCGCTAGGTTTAATTGCAATGGGAGTTTTGGCGGAAACGGGAAAAGATGTGATGCTTAATTTTCAGAAAACTAGTTCAGATGCGTGTAAATTGTTTAATTTCGGGGGCATATTAATCAATTTAGTTTCGTGTAATGAGTAAAAATCGGTGCAAAACGTGGATATACTTGACACTGGCTAATTTCCAAATGGGCATAATCGGCTCACAACCGGTAAGAAATGAATAAGTGCAATGGTAATTTGTTTGCTACTGAATGTCGTGAAAAGTTACGAGAACATAACAATTTTAATTGTTTCAATCGAGACTTGTTCGCAACAGAGTTACGTAATCAGCTTGCTGTTCAACAAACGTATAGGCCGAATGAATAGAAAAATGAGTTTAACTAATTTAATTGAATTTTCTAGTCGCATAAAGAATCACTGGGTGGTATATACAAGTCGTGGATGGTAGACTTCCAGCTGGCCCGAATTTACTCGTTGAGAGGAGTCTGCATGCTAGAGTCTGGGGACGCGATGGAAGCGAAAAACCTGTTGTTTTCTGCTATGAAGCTTTACTGCGATCCAATACCTACATCTAAGTAATTCTCTGTGTATATCTTTTTCTTCTTTTTTTCTTAGTTATGGCTTCTGTCAGTAGTATAGGACAATCTAGCCAATTTCTTGTATAAATAGTGAACTACCACTATTATACTGTAATCGTTTATTTCGAATTTTTGGTCCATTTTGAACGGTCTTCTTTAAAGAACTTCGACTTTAATAAGCCAAAACTTTGGATAAGTTGAGAAGATGAATACCGAATACCAACAATTGAATGAATACCAACAATTGTCTTAAGTCAAAGTTTTTGCTTCAACGTCAAAGTACGGACTAAATTTCAGCCTAAGACCTTTGAGCCTAAGTAAATCTCACTTGCTAACTTGGTGCACCTGCTGAAGAACTGTGAGGCTCTGGCGCAGACTTTCCTTTCGGTTTTGGAAAGTCAGACAGCAGCTGCTCCAGTAAAAGTCAAACATTATCAAATGTAAGAGGATCTGACTGAGGGCTTTTGATAGGGAGGAAACCATTGGCACGATTCTGTAAAAACATAGCATGCGGAATGCCGGCGAACTGCAGGCGACGTGCAGAAGATGTTCTGTAAATGTTATTTTACTTAATTACTACTTAATTAGTTAAGTAGCCTTCAAAATTAAGGGCTACTTAATTATTTAAAGAGCTCCCCTTGTTAATCAGCCAATCAGTATTTAAAGAAATTATAGAATAGCTATTATTTTTACTCCTGCATCAAATAGACTTCTGCAATGCTCATGCATCCCGCCTGCTTGTCGCATGCTATGTTTTTACAGAATCGACCCACAGGAACATCGCTCGGATGATTATATTTCTACATTCTTGATTGATTGATTAATCCTTTATTGCACTACACCTAAAAGAACAAAAAATAATACCAAGCGTTTCTGAGCTGAGCCGCGGACAGACAGACGGACGGACGGACATGACGAAACTATAAAAGTTTTTTGTTGAATACGAAACCTTAAAACTACAAGAACCAGCCAATCAGAAATCATTGCCTATGTAGTGTAGGACGTCCTCAGGCACGTTGGGCGACGATTTACGCAAGACGGCTGGCACAAACTGGATGCGAGAAGCCGAAAATAGATCTAGGTGGCGTGCAATTGGAGAGGCCTATGTCCAGCAGTGGACTGCAAAAGGCTGATGATGATGATGAAGATGAAAAATACAAGAAAAAGAAAACTTAAAACAGAATAAGGAATTGAAGTGAAGAAAGTTGAAAGGTAGGGTGTACCTACCGACAGGAGAACAAGTACTTGAATAGTATTCTTCTATATTTTACAGGGCTATGATAAGGTTCTGTAATGTGAAGGGCTCAATAAGACAAAAGATGACGTTATGTTTCCCTAAATGCTTCATAGGAACGGAATCAGGCCTGGTCGGTGCGTTCTATGAACGTATAGCTGTGTGTTTGAACAGATTGTATCGGTTCTTTTCGGTAAGAGAGTAAGAGAGTAAACTACCTACCTAACCTTACATTTTAGATTGAATGCCTGTAGTATTTACAACATAAAACTTAATGTACTTATTACTTACGTTGCTTGGTTATAATCTAGCTGATTACTTAACTCTGTTGCAAACAAATCTCCATTCAAACAATTGAAACTGTTGTATCCACGTCATTCAGTAGGAATAAAATTGCCATTCCAATTAAAACTAGTGACTGTAACTGTCAAATTGTATACCAATAATCGCAAAAATCAACAATTTCAATTGTTTTAATCGAGATGACTTGGCAACAGAGTTACATAATCAGCTAGCATGTCTATATTAATACAACGGTGATTAGATAAATAGATAAATATTGCACGTCAATACACACGGCGCAATCTACATACTATACTTCTTTTTTGTAAATACATAGGTATATTATACATAGATAAGTAGGCTTCCCAAGGGAAGTTAAAAAGCGCCTATGGAGCACAACATTTCCAGCTCCCTCAGACTTCGTCCCTCTTGTCGAGCACCTGCCCCCAGGTTCTGGTCTACAGTGGCCTGTCTGGCGAACAGACTTCGCTCTGGGGTAGGGCGTTGTAGATCGAACCTGGTACAGTGGGGATACTCCTCCAGACCGGAGTGTGACTGTGGGGCGTTGAGCCAAAATATGTCGCACTTACTCTCTTGCCCTTCATGCCCGACCACCTGCACAAGGAAAGACCTAATGGAAGCCACAGAGGCCGCTGTGGATGTGGCTGAATACTGGTCCACCAAAATTTGACATACCTATTGTTGTTTTTATGCCATTGACACGAAAAGAAGAAGAAGTAGACACCCAGACTAGATACAAATATTTATTTTTAAGCTTAAATATTAGGGGTTAAAGTATGAAATTGCCGATTTGTACTGAAAATCTTAATTGTTTATTTTTTAAATTTTTAACAAATTTATTTAATCAAAATAGTTGCCATTATTATCTATACATTGCTGCCATCTAATGGGAAGGTTATTAATGCCTTTGCGATAGAACTCCGACGATCTAGACTGCACAAACTGTGTGAAAGCATTGTACTGCCTCCTGGGAAGAAAACTTCTTGTCACGTAGATAATTGTCCAAATCACGAAAAAAATGGTAGTCCGTTGGAGCAAGGTCTGGTGAATACGGAGGATGACGAATGGTTTCTAAGTGCAGTTCCTGAAGGGTCAAAATGGTTTCTCGTGCTGTGTGAGGTCTCGCGTTGTCGTGGAGCAATAATGGTGAAGATCGATTCATGAGTCGGGGCTGTTTTACTGCTAGTTTTGTCAAAATGGTTCGGAGTTCGGCACAATAGACATCTGCCGTAATTGCTTGACCAGATCGAAGAAAACTATAGTGAATAACACCATGCTGAGACCACCAAACAGTTACCATTACCTTTTTATTGGTAAGTTTTGCTTTAGGACACTGTTGTGGCATTTGACCTGGGGTCAGCCATTGCATTTTTCTTTTCCGGTTATCATAAAGAATCCACTTTTCATCACATGTTACAATTCGATCCCATATTCCTTCATTTCTGTACCGGTTCAACAAGGCAACACAAGTTTCAACACGCGTTTCTTTCTGCAGATCAGTCAAATCATGAGGCACCCATTTTTCGTATTTTTTTATTTTATTGATTTGACGCAAGTGAGTCAATAAAGTGGGTAAGGTAACGTTAAACCATGCCGCTAATTCCTGGGTAGTTTGACTAGGATCGGCTTCCACTATCTCTCTTAATTCATCGTTATTCACCTGTGTGGGCGGTCTTCCTCGTGGCTCGTTCTTTAAGTCGAAATTTCCATCACGAATGCGTTTAAACCAAAATCGTACGGTGCGTTCATTAGTAGACCCTTCTCCAAACGCAGCATTGATATTGCGGGCTGTTTCTGCCGCGTTAGTTCCGCGTCGGAACTCGTATTCAAAAATCACTCGAATTTTCGCAGTATCCATCTTTCTTGTCTAAATTGAATAACAAAAACAATCAAAAGTCGATATTCAAATGTTTCACATTTTTTAAAAAAAGAACATCACAGAAACCATTTGAAAAAAGTTTCATTCGAAAACCTCAAACCATGAAGATTCTATGTCAATTCAAAGAACCTATTGCAATAAAACGGCAATTTCATACTTTAACCCCTATTATTTGCACCCTGCGGGAATTAAACCCAGAATTCTGCATTGCAAGCAGACGCGCCACAGAGGCCGTCAATTACGAATCTATTTTTTTTTCAGGATATCAAGGATGTAGAAAGCGCCACCTATTGCGCGATATCAGCGTTAGACTACGCCTTACGCGGTAATTTGGATTTCAGGACAATTTGTGTTTCGTACGGAAACATGATATGCACTTACCGCCTCAAGCAAAATGTACGGCGTTTTCTAGAGTACCTTCCTACTTTTCAAGAAAGGAGTCGCGCTGATTCCTATTAGATATTAATATTAATAAAAATAGCGTCTTTAAAACTAGAAAATAATTCTGTACTAAATCGAATAGTTAAACTGTACCTAGTGAACTTTTACATTCTCAAGAATTTCATTGTCCAATCCAGAGATATGTAAATAACTCATTGGTGCAATCTATTAATAAGTACTTACCTTTTGAAACGATTTTACAGAATGGTGAAAAAATGTAACCTATAGCAGAGATATGTAAAACTTCTAGATACGTAATAGGGCAAATTTCTTGGCAACACAAATCTAAGCTAACTAGCCAAAGAAGTCTTAGTTCCATCCCAGCGCACGTCACGATCGCTTTAGTAATAAAATTATGACATCTCTTTCTAACTTAATGCAAGTAGAGTCTTATGTTTTAGAAAGAGATAACAATAGTTTCGTTGTATAGAATAGTTTGTGCCGCTTTTCAATGATGATTTGTTTTGCAATGGCGTCTCTATAACTTTTATAGACTCATTGACCTATAGTATACTTATCTACAGTTAACATTAACATGATTTAAACAGCCTTTTAATTCAAGAATGATACAAAAGCCTTATTGTATGTAACAAAACGATGACAAAATTTTGTCATTAATTTCAATTAGTCTTTTAAAGTTAGATTAATTTAATGGTTTTCTTGATCACACTTATGTAAAATGACTCAAGTCGTTACCTACATCAAGTTCGTTCAAACTTGGATGGAATTTATACCCTGACTTATTGAAGTTAAATATTTGTTTTATAAAACACATCTTTGCATCTAGATTCTGAGGAACTTCTTTCTTGAAAATAACTCTACGTATTACAAAACTCATATTTTATCTGTGGGATGGATGATGTATTTTTACCCGACTGCGCGACGCAAAAGAGGGTAATGTGTTTATCAGTCTATGTATGTATGTATAGATGTTTCTATGTGGCGTTCTAGAGGCCAAACGCGTGGACCGATTTTGATGATTCTTACGTCAATCGATTCGTCTTAATCTGGCGAGTGTGGTTAAAGACATAACAGTAATCCAAATTAACTTTTGTCACAACCAGACGCCATATTGTCAAAATTAAAAAATTCAAAATCGTCAAAGTATGTCAAGATGGGTATCGTTGAATAGATTTTTAAAAATAAATTAGGTTTCTTTCACCATTTTTCATTTTAAACAACCGTTTAGGAAATATAACGGTTTAAAGTTAATTTACAATTTGGTATTCTTGCTTTTTATTACCAACGAACAAGTTTTTATTTTTGTTACGTAGTTACGCTTGGAACTATCTGAGTTTATGACGTGATGGTACAGGTGACAGGAATGTATTGATATAAACTAAAAAAATCTTACTAATATTATAAACGCGAAAGTTTGTATGTATGTATGTGTGGTTGTTACTCTTTCCCACAAAAACTACTGAACCGATTGCGATGAAACTTGGAATATAGGTAGCTGGGGACCTGGATTAGCACATAGGCTACTTTTTATCCCGATATTCCGGCAGGAACGGGACTTACGAGGGTGAAACCGCGGGGCGCAGCTAGTATTTACATAAATTGTACCTACTTACTGAATAAAAGCCTAATAACAGGTGCTTACTTACCTAAAAACGTTAAAAGAATAATAATAAATTTAAACAATAAATAACTAAACCCTAACTGAAATAGAATAATAAAAATAAATAAAGTTGGAACATTAAGTACCTACTTTCCTATACTTAATTATAATATTAGTTATCTACTGAATAATCCACAGTATACATTATAACCCCCTTATGAAATAAATAGATTACGAGACTTACCTACCATCAATAAATAAAAATAACTAAAAAGCGTAAAATAAAAAAAAAATATTTATAAAAAAACAAAATACCTGACTGCGTAAAAAACTTGATTAAATAATACGCATAGAAACAGCACAAAAACAAAAAAGAAAAAAACAAGCCCAGTAATTTGAAATTACGCTAAGTAATAATAGTTTTGTAATCTATACACACAGAACACATAATAAATGAGTAAAAAATTACTCACAGTCGGGACCCATTCATTTTACCAATCAAATTTTTCCAATGGGTCAAAACTATTATTATTGGTTCTAGTTTAAAATGTGTGCAAAGTTGGAGAAGAGAGCTTTAGAATTGTGTCAACGCAAGCGAGGGAATCTGGACGTGACTCAAATCTCAGCAGTTTGTCATCTTTATACGAACATATTTTTGTATTAGTGGGTATTCCATACCAGTAATAATAATTCAAAACAAATATATAGGCGTTGGGCGAAAGCCCGACTGACTGCAATGCAGAAAGTTGCGGGTTCGATTCCCGCCGGATGCAAGTACCTATTTATGCTTAAAAATAAATACTTATTTGTTTCTGGTATTGATGTTTTGTATGTTTCATATCCGTTGTCTAGTACCCACAGCATAAGCCTAGTGCTTAGTTTGGGGTTAGATTGCACTGTGTTTAACGTAGTGCAATATTTGTTACCTACTTATTTATTTACTGTTGCAGTATCGAAGTTGGAAAGAAGGTGGAGAGCCTCGAGTTCGGTCTATCTGTCATGCACTTGATGACAAACTTCATAGATCTGAACACGAGACAAATGCTTGTAATATGGTTACTTAAGTTGCTGTTAACTGATTTGAGAATACACGACATGGTGGCTATTATGAGGGAGTTTTTTTATATGTCTGATTATTATGATCTTAGTGGTTAGTACCTATGTCATATTGTGTATATTTATTATAAGCCATTATCGTCCCACTGCTGGGCAAAGATCTCCCTTTTGTTCCTCCACTATGTAGGTATGGTTTATTTAAACAGAGCAGGGGCTGTACACACTACACTGAACGCAGTACAGTTGGCGTCGAGTTCAGCTGTCATTGAAAGCGGCAACTCAAGGGACGTCGCTCGCATTGAACTCGACGAAGCTTGCGCGGTCGAGCCCATTCAATGGGTAGAAACGTTTTAAAAAGCAGCTTGCTTCTAATAGCAGCGTTTTTTAAATTTAAACACTATAGATGAGCCACACCACCCACACGAAAAATAAGTAAGATTAAATTTATTTAGATTTCAATTCAGCTAAAAATTAAAACAATTCCTTTGTTTTTATTTACACCAAACTTCCATTTAAACCCATGAAGCAAATCAAAAGCTGTAAAAGGCTCCCCTGCACTAGGGTTATCTTACTTCTTACTAATATTATAAACGCGAAAGTTTGTATGTATGAAAGAGTAAGGTTGTTACTCTTTCACACAAAAACTACTGAACCGATTGCGATGAAACTTGGAATATAGGTAGCTGGGGACCTGGATTAACACATAGGCTACTTTTTATCCTGATATTCCCGCGGGAAGGAGACTTACGCGGGTGAAACCGCGGGGCGCAGCTAGTAAGACTCTAAATAAGATTCTACCACTGATTTTCAGCTGAAACTTGGTATTACTACTACGCGTGTGTGATAGTACTGGACACAGGCTACAGTCTCGAAACTTACGCCACATGCGAAAGGTTTTATATCAAGAAAGGAGACGCTATTCTGAGGTCTAGGACGCCTGAAGCAGCTTGGAATTTCTTTGTAGCCATGTGGTTATTGTAAGCTAATGACTAATGACTATATTAGTAGATTATCTATGTACCTAATTGTGATCTCACTCCTTGTGTTGTTTTAAGTTAGGTAAGATAATTATGACATAATTTGACCTCAGCCCTTGTACAGCTGCAAATAACCATTGACATTATTTTTATTTTTGAACATGTTTTGCTATCAATTATTTATTATCATTTATTATACTGACAATGCCTCTTTACAGCAGCAACTGAAACTCTTTATTTTTTTTTGTAAACTCAATTAGGTATGTATTTTATTTTAAACCAATTTATGTTATATTTTATTTTTTATTACTTTTGACGTGACCAAGTGTTCCAAATAATTTATTATTGTAGTGTTCCTATGGTCTGAATAAATGAGTAAGAGTAAGAGTATCTATAGATCGTTAGATCCGGCTCAAAGAAAATATAGGAGTATTGTGAAGTCAAAATGATATTGACGGTTAATGTATGAGAAATTTTAACAGACATGTCCCTTATTCATTAATTGCAGAGTATTTGCAGTCATCAAATGGCGATGCCTTACAATATTAGGTTATAGGTAAGAGCGGTGTTGGTCTAGTGGCAGATACCCCGGCTTTCATTCTAAGAGTCATGGGTCCGAATCCAGACCAATGTTTTTTTCTTTAAGAAAAAGTTATGTGCGCTAATAACATCGCTTTTACGGTGAAGGAAAACATCGTGAGGAAGCCGACATGTCCTATGATTATGACTCTTCACGGTCCGAAGACATGGGACATTCGCCAATCCGTGGTAGGCTCCTGTTGCGTCTTACGGCCTACCCTCTAAGAGGAGGCCCTTGCCTTGCAGTGAGACAAATTAACGGGTTGATAAAAATAAACACAAAACAACATAAGGGGATGGGCTCGACCGCGAAAGCTCCGTCGGGTTCAACTCTACGTCGCGTCGGTTTAGGATACACACTGCGCAAAGAAAAAACCGCGCGGACGACGCGGAGTAGGTACAGTACATTTGCCGTCGAGTTCGATATCCCTTGAGCTGTCGCATTCAATGCAAACTGAACAGAAACAGTAGGTATTTAAACAGGCGTCTAAAGGGACCTGTCGTACTGTGGTAAAACTAACAGCTGAAATGAATGAATGAATGAATAAATTCTTTATTATACACACCAAATACAAATTCATACAAAGAAAACAAACAAAACTTTAAAATAGGTGGCACAATGGGCGGCCTTATCGCTTGAAATTCGGGTAGCTGACAGCTGTCAACTGCGCTGACAGGTCAACTGCTTTACAAAAGTTTTTTTCAGAACTACACGCGTAGGCGCATGGGAAAAGTCTCTGTTTTGGGAAGACAAAGTGTATACAATAATGAAGATAAAGTTTTCATGGCAGGAATTCAGTATAATGATCGTTGTGAGACTCGTTGAAGGACTACTCATCACTTTGGTTAGGGAGGTCAGTGCAAGCCACAGAAAGTTACATAACTAGACGAGTCATATAAATAAAATAAAAACATTATTTCTGAAAAATCGTTAATTGTTTCTAATGTTTAAATCTATAGTCCGTACTTTGACTTTGCTGACCAAAAACTTTAACTTAACACATTTTTTGGTATTTATAAAGCGATCTTCGCAACTATCCAAAGTTTTTACTTAGTAAAGTCGAAGTTTTTCAAATTTAGAATGTAGACTAATCATAAATTGACCTAAACTTTGCTTCTCTGTTATGACTGTGAAGTTCTATTTATTTGATTCGTATATTACAAAATGAATTTCGATTATAAATTCCAATTCAAAGTTTATGCTTAGCTTAGTCAAAGTACGCACTATTATAGATTTCAGCCTAAGGCTCACAGTTTAGGCTGTGTCGATATAAGTATAGTTATCGTCAGCATCATCATCCCTTATATATCCTTATACGAGCCCTAATACATCTATGGTTACACCATGCTTATTGCAAATAAATCTTTGAATCTATCCGTTCACTGCTGAACATAGGCTTCCCCCATACAACGCCACAAATAGCGTTCGCGAGCCACCTCCATCCAACGACTCCCCGCGACCGCTACAATGACGTCGGTCCACTGAGTAGGTCGCCACAACACTCCGTTTCGCATTACATCGTGGTCGCTACTCGAAGACTCCCCAGCGGTTACCGTTCCTTTGAGCTATGTATATGGCTTGCCCATTAATGCCCATATTGCCACTTCAGTCTACTAACTTTGTTACTTCTGTAATTAAATTTTGTTTTAGATGGACAACAGAAATGTTAAAAAGCTGATAGTTTTAGATAAATCCATTAAACTACTATTTCAACAGTTGAAAGAACTTTGCAAGCATTCTTCAATGTATATGCCACGGTAAGTTTTTGTGATGTTTCAAAAATACCTACCTAGACGCAATGAGGAGAAGAAGGTATGTGCCTATTCTACTACTAAAACGTCTCAACAATGTCTCAGCATTGTTAGATTTTTGCAGCCAAACTAAGTACAATATGGAACCAAGCAATAAAAACTGCCCGACTTCAGAAGATAAAACATATTAATTAGTCGGTGGTACTGTACCTATGTAGAGGTTATTTTGGTCTTTTTTATCAATTCTTTTTTTTGGTTGTTATTTAAATTATTTTTTGTTTCTTTTTTGAAGTCGGTTTTTCAATTTTTAAATTATTTTTTTATTTTACCCTTTTTAGTGTATCTACCTACCTAAAAATCAACAATATTGTTACCGTTATTTTAATTATTGAGGAGTTTGCTGATGAGAAGGTGGTTTCAGATGCCCTAACTAAGTACAGAGAGAACTAAGTACAGATTGATTAATCTGTACTTAGTTCTTTAGGGGTCTATTCTTTTTGGTAGAAGTCCAAAAATGAGTAATTTTTTGAATTCTGGGACACTATCCTGTCCATCATTCCGAAAACACTCATCAGATCCTTACCAAACTTTTATGGGACCACCTCGAAGCTTCCACCTTTCCATTAAACAAAGAACTATATCAATCGCTCAAGCCATCTTCGTGTAATCGATGAACAATTGAATTGAATACAGCGTTTTAAGGAACATTCCCGGTCCTCACTTCGAAGATCATCATCAAATTTTTATGGAACCATCTCGGAGCTCCCACCTTAACATTAAAAAAAGAATCATCTCAATCGGTCAAGACATCTTCGAGTAATCGATAAACAATTGGATTGATTAATGCGTTTTGAGGAGCATTTCCGTTCATCACTCCGAAGACCCTCATCAGATCCACATCATATTTTTATGGGACCATCTTGGAGCTCCCATCTATCCATTAAAAAAAGAGTCATCTTAATCGGTCAAGCCGACTTCGAGTAATCGATGAACATACAAAAAAAATATATATTAAACATACAGACGAATTGATAACCTTTTCCTTTTTTTTGAAGTCGGTTAAAAACATTGCATAGTAACGGAAAGCTAATTTCTTGGAATATTTGCAGTTTCGCTTGTAAACTTACTAATAAAAGCGGAACGGATCCCGAAAAACGTTTAAATATTTAAAATTTTAAATTTATTAATTAAATGTTTTTAAAAACATTTTAATAATTATATAATTATTTCGTCGGTTTCTTAATAATCCTGGAGAACTTCGAAAAAGAAAGAAAGAAAGAAAAACATTTATTGTCAATTTTTACATACAGAAATATTTTTAGAGGAAAAATTCATCTTCAAAAATTCACTTGCGGCGAGATTTGTACTCGCGTCCCTGGATCAATATTCCAGTGCCTATACCGCTCGGCCACGCAAGTTCCCATCTCGAGCAGCGAATTTAAGAATATGAATGTTTCCCTGTCTACTATTTTTCGACTACGGCTCGATTGAGACGCCATCTACAGGATCACTTTCCAGTGATTTACCTGCGCCAATGATTAACTTTACAGTTAACGCTTTGGCCAAGAGATGTCACTCTTTTTCCAAATTAATATTTCGTAAATTTGTTTTTATTGCTCAAGGCATATTTACTAGAAATATTTTTAAAGGAAAAATTCATCTTCAAAAATTCACTTGCGGCGAGATTTGAACTCGCGTCTCTGGTTTCTAGTAAATATGCCTTGAGCAATAAAAACAAATTTACGAAATATTAATTTGGAAAAAGAGTGACACCTCTTGGCCAAAGCGTTAACTGTAAAGTTCATCATTGGCGCAGGTAAATCACTGGAAAGTGATCCTGTGGATGGCGTCTCAATCGAGCCGTAGTCGAAAAATAGTAGACAGGGAAACATTCATATTCTTAAATTCGCTGCTCGAGATGGGAACTTGCGTGGCCGAGCGGTATAGGCACTGGAATATTGATCCAGGGACGCGAGTTCAAATCTCGCCGCAAGTGAATTTTTGAAGATGAATTTTTCCTTTAAAAATATTTCTAGTAAATATGCCTTAAGCAATAAAAACAAATTTACGAAATAATTTTTACATAGATAATAATATAAGACAAAACAATGATCGTTAAAAAGAAAGAAAAATAACATACTTAAAAGAAATACATGGTGCAATTAATTGTTAGAATTAATTCATTGTTGTAAAAGCATTTTTATCGGATGCCTACCTATATCATAATAAAGAACACACTTTCCAAATTTCATTTTTTAACTATCACAGCGGCTTGCTTTGCGATGATCCATCAGTCAGTCAGTCAGTCAGCACATTGCATCCTATATATTTTGCAAAAGTTCGCTAAAACTTTTGAACTACTACCTAACTGACCTAAGTCACTGATGTATATCTTACAAAATTACTTACCAACTATTTTTGAACCCTTTGCGGAAGAAAATTGAACAGATCTAAGACATAGTTGAGACATGTTACTTTTAGAATACGGGCCCCGGCCTCATTACTGCAAAAACAAATAAGATTTAGCTAAGGTTAATTCAATTAGCATTGAACCGAATGATTCGGTTTTTGGCCTTAATCAACGAAAAGGTCAAATATGCTCGGTCGATCTTGGTCAGACCCTGATTTCCCTTTTAAAATCCTACCATCCTACTAATCCTACTAATATTATCCTACTGTAACATAAATAAATAATAATCATAACAAAACAAATGAGAACAACACACAGAATGAACACGCGAATACAACCATCTAAGAAATTGCAAAGAAACTTTAGTTCCGAATAATTATAAGAGATGGCGCTAGTGAGGTGAATGCAGTTTTCTGGATCGCGGTATCGTTGCGTCGAGCATCCCGCGGGATCGGGACTTACGCGGATGATAATATTTATTAGATGAAAATTTGCATAGGGATAGTTTAAATGATGGAGAGTAACATAGGATACTTTTGATCCCGAAAATCCCGCGGGATCGGGACTTACGCAGGTGATAACCATTTCTTAGATGAAAATTTGCATAGGGATAGTTTAAATGATAGAGAGTAACATAGGATACTTTTGTTCCCGAAAATCCCGCGGGATCTGGACTTACGCGGGTGATAATATTAATGGATGAAAATTTGCATAGGGGTAGTTTAAATGATGGAGAGTATCATAGGATACTTTTGATCCCGAAAATCCCGCGGGATCGGGACTTACGCAGGTGATAACTATTTATTAGATGAAAATTTGCATAGTGATAGTTTAAGTGATAGAGAGTAACATAGGATACTTTTGATCCCGAAAATCCCGCGGGATCGGGACTTACGCGGGTGATAATATTTATTGGATGAAAATTTGCATAGGGATAGTTTAAATGATGGAGAGTAACATAGGATACTTTTGATCCCGAAAATCCCGCAGGGTCGGGACTTGCGCGGGTGATAACCATTCAATGAATGAAAATCGACACAGGGGTAGGTGATAAGTGATGTAGAGTGGCATCATCATCATCGTCATCCATCGTCATCGTCATCCTTCGTCATCGTCATCGTCACTTACTGACGAAATACAAACTTTAACTTACTTCACCTACCTACCGCAGTGCAAAAATCCACACTTAAACGGACGACCAGGGAAGTATTGATGATGCCAGGCGCGGTAGCGCCTGGCTTCAACAGTACTTCAATGGGCGACCGTTTAAGTGTGGATTATTGCATTGCGGTAGGTAGGTGTTCGAACAACGCGGGATCGCGACTTGCGCGGGTGAAACCGCGGGGCGCAGCTAGTTTATTATAATTGTGAAAGTATGTGTGTTTGGATGTTTGTTACTCAATCAAGCTAAAACTACTGAACCGATTGCTATGAAACTTGGAATATAAGTAGTTGAATACCGCGAATAACACATAGGCTACATTTTATCCCGATATTCCCGCGGGAACGGGACTTACGCGGGCGAAACCTAGTAGCCTACTAGGGCGCAGCTAGTAGTTCATAATGTCATTTCTACATCACTACAACTAACAATACACTCAAAATGAAACTAAACTTGCAAAACTGCAATCAAAATGTGTGGAATAAAACCGTTTATTCTGCTTTTTTTAGGGTTCAGTACGCAAAGGGTAAAAACGCGACCCTATAATTACTGAGACTTCGCTGTCCGTCCGTCCTGGCTGTCAGGCTGCATCTCATGAACCGTGCCCCCTACCGCGTAACTCTCGTCCAGTTCAACTAGACGTCGATTTGGGAATAGGTACGATGCTGTCGATAACGGGGTTGGAAAAAGCTACCGCGCAAGGAGCGAGCAGGAATTGTCGACGTTAAAGCGACTTTTTCCAATGCCGTTATCGACAGCATCGTATTCCCAAATCGACGTCGAGTTAAAGTGTAGTGGTCCGTGATAGCTAGACAGTTGGAACTTTCACAGATGTTTTTCTGCTGCCGCTATAACAATAGAGATACAAAAGACAAAATTAAACAAATATTTAAGGGGGGCTCCCATACGATAAACGTGTTAATTATTTTTCCCGGGTCTTATTCGCGTATTATTATTTTTAAATTCTCTTACCTCGACCTCAGTCCCCTCGCGACCAAGATCATTGTAACATGATCGAAATGTCAAGGTAAGATAATTTAAAAATAATGACACGAATAAGACCCTGGAAAAATAATGAGTTCAAATCGTGTGAGTTTAAATTTACGTGATTTTTAATCTCACTTCTACGAACGTGAATACTGTTTGTTTGTATACTGTTGCCATGGCAACAAGAATGTCACCCTAATTTTAGTGTATTAATAAATCGGTTTGTAATTGCTTAGAAAAACCTTCACTGGTCATAATTTTAGAGTTCGGTAAGTTTGTACCTAATTGTGATAATGGTACGAAACATTTCGTGTGCGAATCCCGCACTTGACCAATTTTTTAATTATCTTTTTAGGCTGTACAGTTTTTAATTATTTACTTGGGTTGTAATACGATTTTACTTGTAGTCCTTTAAATTTCAGATATCTCATACTATTGGCGTATTACAACTACATAAAGGGGAAAAAAATGCGTGCTTTTAATTTATTGAACAAAGCAAGCGAGACCTCCAAATCTACGGGTATACTACCAATAAAAGTTTGGGCGGAACATCTTAAAGACGTAGGTTAATTTTCCTTACATGGGTCCAACCGCGCATCTTCCGTCGTAATCGACATCGAAATCCCACTGCGCAAATTTCCTGCGCGGTTCTAACCATAGCGATAATTTGCATGAATTTGAAGACGACGCCCGCGCTGTAGACTTCAACTGTCATTATAACCGGCAGCTCAACAGAGCCCTTAGTATGAGTTTTGATAGTTTATTGTCTCGATGAAACTGGCAGTTTACTTCATACATTTTCCATCAGCGCCCCTAGCGGTAACTATTTAGGTTTAGGGGAAAACAGCGCGCAGCGGAGCGGGCAGAGAATTCCACCTTTCGCATCGCCATCGCGATAACAGAAGAAAAATCGGACGTAAGATTGTATTTGCTACTATATAAGTAATAATATATACTACTACATATATCTTACTTTATTATAAACGCGAAAGTTTGTATGTCAGTATGTATGTATGTGTGTGAGGTTGTTATTCATTC
The DNA here is from genome assembly GCA_949358125.1 of Idaea dimidiata. Taxonomy (NCBI): domain Eukaryota; kingdom Metazoa; phylum Arthropoda; class Insecta; order Lepidoptera; family Geometridae; genus Idaea; species Idaea dimidiata. The sequence goes on from OX442341.1 coordinate 10,342,061, forward strand.
ACACAAAAACTACTGAACCGATGGCGATGAAACTTCGAATATAGGTAGCTGGGGACCTGAATCAACACAGGCTACTTTTCATCCCGATATTCCCGCGGGAACGGGACTTACGCGGGTGACACCGCGGGGCGCAGTTAGTTATAAATAAGGAGGATTTATTTGTTTTGTAATAAATAAGCTTCGAATCAATGTGGACCGATTTCAAAAATTCTTTCACCGATAACAAGCTACCTAAACTCGTATGTTTTACTCCTGTATCATGGGGTTTTGATCCCGATATTTCCACAGAATCGGGACTTACGCGGGTGAAACAACGGAGTAACTAGTATCTCTAATATTTTGTTTCACTTTCAGCACTGGAAAGGCACTTTGAATCCAAACCATCTAGACTATTGGGTTGAGCACGTCGAGACTGATAAACTACTTCCTTATCGAGAATTTGATCCTGATACTACTGAGATAATACCTTACACTCTCCCTTTACCTAAAGAACATAACATATAATAGTCGTAACAGACGATCGAACACGCGCCGCCGGACCGTAGGTACTTTTTTTATTATGTATCCTGTGGGCGACACTACGGAATAAGTCATAATATAGTCGAACATTTGGTACTAGATTAGATCGTCTGTTACGGCTATACTTTTACATCTATACTATTATACTATTATAATATTATAAAGCTGAAGAGTTTGTTTGATTGTTTGTTTGATTGTTTGTTTGTTTGTTTGAACGCGCTAATCTCAGGAACTGCTGGTCCGATTTGATAAAATCTTTTTGTGTTTGATAGTCCATTCATCGAGGAAGGTTATAGGCTATATTACATTACGCTACGACTAATAGCAGCGGAGCATCCATGAAAAATGTTGCAAAAACGGGAAAAAAATCATCCTGTTCCGAGATTCTGTCGCGTGCGCTGAGTGAACGGTCAGAGTTACATAAAAACCATATATGAGAGAATTCTTCCTCTAAAAAGGATCTAATAAATAGTCCGCGACAGCATATGTCTAACTCTTAAGGTTGACTCAATATAACATCTTTTAGAGTAATGAAATTTATTGTAGAACAGTGCATTGTTTCCGAAGGTAATTTTGTAAATATGATATTAATCCTTATCCAAATAAATACGTTATTCATTAAAAGTATTTAATTTTAAACATAATTGTCCTTAACATCACTTGATTTCAATGAATATCTCACGAGATATTACAGTTTTAAAATAACTCCACAATAAATAATTAATAAGTACCAAGCATGCATATTATACACGTAGCGGGCGATTATGATGAGGGTGACCAGCCAACTCTGTGAGGCATCATGCCGCGCGGCTCAATCGGTCGGCTCCATGCGAGACGGTTGTGTCACCAAACTGCAGTGCTTTTTAAAAATTCTTTTGCAATATCTCATTGTACTTTTGATTCTTAATATTTTGTTTTATGTTGGTATAATTAATATTATAAAGAGGTTACGTTGGTAACATGTATGTATGTATGTATTTTGGGGGTCATCTCAGAAACATCTAGACCTATTTCAAAAATTATTTTACTAATAGAAAGCTACATTATCCAGATATGACATAGGCTACTTTTGATTCCGATATTCCCTCGGGATAGGGACTTACGCGTACGACATACTAATACTAATATAATTAATATTATAAAGCTGAAGAGTTTGTTTGATTGTTTGTTTGTTTGAACGCGCTAATCTCAGGAACTGCTGGTCCGATTTGATAAAATCTTTTTGTGTTTGATAGTCCATTCATCGAGGAAGGTTATAGGCTATATTACATTACGCTACGACTAATAGCAGCGGAGCATCCATGAAAAATGTTGCAAAAACGGGAAAAAAATCACCCTGTTCCGAGATTCTGTCGCGTGCGCTGAGTGAACGGTCAGAGTTACATAAAAACCATATATGAGAGAATTCTTCCTCTAAAAAGGATCTAATAAATAGTCCGCGACAGCATATGTCTAACTCTTAAGGTTGACTCAATATAACATCTTTTAGAGTAATGAAATTTATTGTAGAACAGTGCATTGTTTCCGAAGGTAATTTTGTAAATATGATATTAATCCTTATCCAAATAAATACGTTATTCATTAAAAGTATTTAATTTTAAACATAATTGTCCTTAACATCACTTGATTTCAATGAATATCTCACGAGATATTACAGTTTTAAAATAACTCCACGATAAATAATTAATAAGTACCAAGCATGCATATTATACACGTAGCGGGCGACTATGATGAGGGTGACCAGCCAACTCTGTGAGGCATCATGCCGCGCGGCTCAATCGGTCGGCTCCATGCGAGACGGTTGTGTCACCAAACTGCAGTGCTTTTTAAAAATTCTTTTGCAATATCTCATTGTACTTTTGATTCTTAATATTTTGTTTTATGTTGGTATAATTAATATTATAAAGAGGTTACGTTGCTAACATGTATGTATGTATGTATTTTGGGGGTCATCTCAGAAACATCTAGACCTATTTCAAAAATTATTTTACTAATAGAAAGCTACATTATCCAGATATGACATAGGCTACTTTTGATTCCGATATTCCCTCGGGATCGGGACTTACGCGAGTGAAACTGCGGGACGGCAGCTATGAAAAATAAAGTCGTGTATTTCTAACTCAACAACCCGTGAACCGATATGAATGAAATTTGTACAGGGTTGGTTTAGAGGTAGAAATAATATACATATAGGGTACTTTGAATGATCGTACGGGTTAAGCAACACTTGGTACAACATACGTGATGGGTGAAAAAGAGCGGGTGACCCGATATTCATAAAACTTGGTACAGGGTTGGTTTAGAGGTAGAAATATTATATAGTACTTTGAATGATCGTTAAGCAATACTTGGTATGACATACGTGAGGGATCATTAACGTTACGGGATATGAAGTTACGCGGGTGAAACCGCGGGGCGCAGCTAGTTTATAATATACTTAACGTGTCGGCGAAACACAAGCTTAGCAGCTTACCATGGGGCTAGATGGCGCTGTGTGTTGGTCACAGAATGATTTATTTACCTATCTTACTAATATTATAAACGCGAAAGTTTGTATGTATCGAAGTTTGTTACTGGACTAACGCGGGTAAAACCGCAGAGCGCAGCAGCTGCGCCCTGCGGTTTTACCCGCGTTAGTTCCGTTCCGGCGGGAATATCGGGATAAAAAGTAGCCTATGTATTATTTTAGGTTTCCAGCTACCTATATTTTACGTTTCATCGCAACCGGTTCGGTAGTTTTTGAGTGATTGGTTAACGAAGTCACAGACATAGATGCAAACTTTCGTGTTTATAATATTAGTAGAGTAAGAGTTTAACTCTTATCAGCTATTCACTTTTATCTGCCATTATTATCTAGTCTTAAGGTTTACTAAAATAAAACACTTCAAGAAACATTTGTCTTGTACTCCATTTATTTGAATACAAAATAAATAACAAGCAGTTCCTTTTCGATAAAAACTCAAACAATCCAAAAAAAACTCCAAGTATAAAAACGCGATGTGGAATGAACAGCAATTTAAATAATTTTATTGTAATAATATCACAAAAGTATAAATTTATCAATCATAATAATTATAAACAGAACAGCCAGTTACCTAATTCATCATAGTAAACTATAAATATTATATTATCAAGAAATTATTGGCCATTGTACGTACAGCTAGCTTATTGGGCTCGACCCAATAAGCTAGCTGTACCGGAGCGGAGCTGATTATGATTGTTGATTTTTACCCGGCTGCAAGGAAGGGGTTATTGCAATTATGAGTTTACAATTTGACAGTTACACTAGCTAGTTTTGATTGCAATGGTAATTTGTTTGCTACTGAATGACTTGAAATTTTGCAATCGTAATTTGTTAGCAACAGATTTACATAATCAGTTAACGGACTAAACCATCCTAAACTCTAAAACTATTTAGGTATATAGTATACAGCGTGTTCCGACGATGACCATTTAAGCCGAAGGTGTGTTGTTCTAGACGTCTAGGCGTACAACTTTTATTCTAAAACTTTTAAAAATTCGAAGCATTTTACGAAAATTAAAATTTTTAAAGTTTACTTGAAAATCAGCTGTTTCTTAGAGTTAGAGGTAATTGACCTTATTTTGTTCTTTCATTAAGTTTGGACAACTACAATCAAAACTTTGATTACCTTTATTTTCAAAAACGGCTATTTTTTTTTCAGTGAAATATTAATTCAAAAACATCGAAAAAAGTTGTACTACCCCAGCACTACCGGAACAACGGTACAAAGTATAGAAGCTTCCGTTGTACCCGAGCGAACACCCCTAAGGGCGACGTCGAGGATCGAGTTTTAGACTGATCTAGTCCCCAATGCTAGACTGGTTCTCTTAAAGGAGAGAGCCTCGTGTCTTGGTTATCCAGACAGGTACCGGAGCAATAAGGCCGCTCACCACCCGCACCTCAATGAGGAGCTAACGACAACCTCGCTGGGGCCGGCAGAGAAGCTACCTTCCACATACTCAGTTAGCAAACTATTAGGGTAAGACTCAAACATTTTACTACGAGAGTAAAATGTTTGAGTTTTGAGTAATTTTCCGCCCCGTGTGGATAAATCCCACCTCCCTCCTCCCCCATCCATCCCCTCCCTCATTGACAAGGCCGCCCATTGTTCCACATTGGTTTTAAGTTTTTGTCTTTGTAATACTGGTTTAAATTAAGTTTTTATTCATTCATTCATAAATGAGGGAACTGGCTGTACAATTTACACAAGTAATAAGAGAAAAGATCTATTTGCGCATCATACTTACCTTTAGATCTTCGAAGATTCAAATACTGGAGATTAATGAGCCGCCACCGACATTTCATACCCGGTTTCCATGCTTGCCAAGTCTTGCCAAGGCTTAAAGCAAACATCTCTAAGCCCGAACTCGCTTGGCATTAGGAAGTCGTTTTCACTAGACCGTGTAACTCCCGTCGAGTTCAACTCGACGCGACGTCGATTTGGGAATACGATGCTTTCGATAACGGGGTTGGAAATTAAAAGCTACCGTGCAAATAGCGAGCAAAAATTCTCTATGGCTTTGGCATCGACAAATTCTGATCGCTGCTTGCGCGGTAGCTTTTTTCAATTTCTGTTATCGAAAGCATCGTATTCCGAAATCGACGTCAAGTTTAACTCGACCGGAGTTACGCGGTGAGGGGAAGATCGGAGACAAGCATCTACAAGCTCACGTAAGAAAAGCCTATACCGTCCTATATGTATACACGCTTATTGGCAACACTGGCCAAGCCTTGGCAAGCATGAAAACCCGGCCGGCATCATAGGTTTAATATAGATTCGCCATAGATCGTTTCTTGTTTGTAAATTAAGGTGGCAGTTTTTGCGGGCTACGAGCGGCCACACAATTTTATCTCTTATTACCACAACATAAAGTAGCAATTACAAGGTAAAACTTGGGGCTACCCAGACAACTTCTTTGCAGATCTTATCGGTAGGTATATTATGTGCAAAACTAAAATACATTGCAAAATATAAATGTTGTATCCGTAAACTTACTAAACTATACATTAAAAATCTATTTAATAAACTTGTTCATAATAACATTCATTCGTGTGGCACAACTTCGCACAAAATAACTCTTGAAAGGATAAAGTTATCTACCTAAAGTCGACAAATATAATAAAAACATGTTTTTATCTATAAAATACAAGATTAAAGGATTGAAACTAAAGCACAACAGTGTACCTGTAATCTAACGGTTGTAGAGCATAATATCGAAAGTCAGTATATCGATGGTCACTTTATCAAAAACGTAAGTACGCCATTTCTAAAGTACGTTACTTCGAAAGGACATCCATCATATCGATAGTACGCTGCATCGGAAGTTGATTATACTGAAGGAACCCTACGTCCAAAAGATATCATATCAGTGGAACACTACAACGACAGTGAACTATATCGAAAGTATGCTACACCGATGCAGTGACTTTCGATATTATGTTCTACACTCTTACCTAACAAATCTACTCATTCATTGGTCTGCTGCAATATTAATTCAATTGGCACCCGGAGTTCCATGGTCCCTAAATTCTCAATAGAAACCATTTTACTGTGGCTTTAAAAGAAACATGGTAAAGTATGCTGCTCTAACGTTCGTCCCAAACGAACCAACGACGGCTTAATGCGTTGAACTATGCGTCTTAGCACAAAGCATTTATGTATGCGACAAACGACAATGTGTATCACGTGATCATTGCAACAAAAAAAAACCTTGAGTTTCTTGTGTCTTCTTCTCATTGGATACACAATAGTTTACTTAAAGTTTCTAAAAATATGTAATAATATTTGAAAGAAGTAATAAAAATATTTTGATTTTGTCTTACTCTTGTGAGTGATAATTTACATCAGCAAATGTGACCAAAGCTGAGTCAACGCATAGGAATCGACTCTGTTAACATTTGAGTTGACATCAATAGAGAAATTCATGGACTTCTCGACAAGCTTACGTCACTGATGTGTATGGACCTTTAAAACCTATTACATATAATCTGATTATGTGACCCATTAACATTCAAGACAGACTTGTCAAAATGTTCAAGACAGACTTGTCAAAATGTCTGCTCTCTTTGATCAAGCAAAGAAACGTTGCATTGAGATTGCACCACCTCTCTCCCCTGAAGCTATAAAAATTGAAACGATGAAACTCTCAGACATTCTGCACATGGAGTGTTTCAAGAATAAGAAGACGGCCCTTACCAGAAAGCAGATAGAATCAGCCATTATCGAACACGCAACAAGACATCCACCCCAAGAGCAACAGGAGCAAATGCAACAGACAAGCTCATCAAACCTTTTCACAGAGCTATCAAGTGACAATAGTATCACTGAAAGGATTCCAGCCTCAACAGGAGAAGAACCTCAATGCGCATATCCAGCAGTAACCAAACAAACACCAGAAATATCGGATGCTGAAGAAGAAGATCCATATGATCAATATATTGACAGACAACAATCGGAGAAAAACAGAGCTGAAATCAACAAGAGTTACATGAGTTTGCCAAGATTGAAATGCCCCAGAAAACTATATATAAGCACTTTGAAACCAAGCTACATTAATGCAGTTTACTTAACTGACCCGGCAGCATTTCCGGAGAATTGGAATACTTTAAAACAAAAGGATCCGTTACAGGCTTGGCACTCCCTTAACCAAACATTTATTAAATTCATGAATAAAAAATGGGCTGTTTAGTGAAACAGCAATCGACTACTTCAATATAAATGATGTAAAAGGATCTATAATCGATACAATAGACAAGCACATGCTGAACCTAGTGCCACAAACATCCAGCTCAGGACAACATCAGGATACAAAGCATGCTGATTTATTTGAAAAGTCGGTAACCAGACTGGAAGAGTTATACAGGAGAGTAAACTCAGAACTCGTTAAGCTGAGGAATACAGAGACCATTGTACCCAGAACTGTATCAACTATCCAGCCAAATTTGAGCTTCCCAGGAACGTCAAGACAGCCTGCAATTCAAGAACAAGTGCCGCAACCATCTCACACTGAGGAAGATGACACCATTTATTTTTAAGCGAATTAAACATAGAGTAATCGATTAACTCCCCATTACAGGACTATAAAACAGCATTGATTAAAAGTTGCTTGTGCTGCATAAATCAATCAAAGTTAGATGAAAAAATCCTATTATGTATTATATGACATAAGGTTTGGGGGCCTCTTCAGTTGTATGCTTTCTCACTCTTGAATTGGTACATATCCCGTCCCGTTAAAAATAAACTTTAAATCTCGATAAACTAATTATACATGATTCTTTTAAAACCACAGCTAAAAATTCTACATTAATATCTCCCTCAACACTCTATCATACATTTATACTACGTTTTTTAATTCGAGACCACGATCTAACACATCTTTCTAAAGAAAAAACGTCAAATACAAAGAACCAACACACACATCAGATCGTAGTCCAGAAAAAACGTAGTATACATAACGAGTGGCCAAACTACGTACTAAAGACGTTTTACCTGAGGAAGGCAGCTCGGCCATGAATGCACGAGTGTCTGGAAGCTTCACACATATTTGTATCTATATGCGTGAACGCAATAGCTAAAGGGATAATTTATAAAATTAGTCCGTCACGTGCGCCAGCCGGGTCCAATAAGTTTCGTTGTACATTGCTCGGCCACCACTCAGTTGCAACAGACCGATCGACTGCTCACTAAGCAATGGACACCAAGCTCGTGCTCGTGACGGTCTAATATAAATCATCCCTATACAAGGCGGGTCCAGATGTGTCAATCAATTGCCCGATCCCATCACCGTCCGTAAATTAATTTATTATACAATCAAGACCAAGAGGCCATCATAAGGTAAAACATCTATACATTGCCATTCATCTATCAAAAATTCTCACCTAGGGTGTACTTTAAGAAATTGGCTGTGAGATTATTTTAATGTCATTAGAAAAAACATCCCCTTTGATGGTACTTGTATGATGCATGCCCAAAGGCAACCCATCATAACAGTGTTGTAAATAGCTTATTAATAATTTAATTGAGGAGATTGTCAACAGCTTGACATGATTAAGATGGTGACTGAATGAAAATTTGATTTGACTCCAACTGATCATTTTTCCATGTCATTGACTATCATTTAGATCATCAGAACAAGTTATGAGCAGAGGAATGTTTGCCTCTAACTTTCAATCTGCTAGAACCTTCATGTCTTATAAAATAACAGATCTTATGTTAATGACATTACTAAAAATATTAAAATTTCGTTCAAGCCTCTTATAGTTGCTTGAGTGTTTCTATAACTACCTAAGTATAAGCAAAAACAGTAGAAGGCAGTCATACACCTTTCATTACAACTAATTATGCAAAGGGTAGGTAACAAATATCATACAATAGTTTGATCAAGACTTCGTTTAAACAGCAGCTTTAATATTACTTTAAAAAGATATGCTTTTTATGAAAAATGATTGTTTATTTCCTGAAATTGATTATTCCCCAAAATTAAATACTAAAGTCAAAGGTACTCAGAGAAATGATAATTTGTCAATCTACTCTTTCAAGAAAATATCACCTGAGTGAAAACTGATAATCATGAACAGCCTTATTGTCATCTAATCTCCACTTTGACACTATGAGAGCAAGAAATCCTTTAAACACTTTGGCAACGGCAAAGATTTCACAGATCCATTGTTTATGTATTGAAGTATTACATCTCGGCATACACTTTGGAGTGTTTTCACTGGAATTAAATATTTTATGAGAATTAGAAAACATTTAGAATAAATGATATTAATACAGTATCATAACTTTTTCAACATGACAAGGCCTGAATGTTGTTGGCTTTTTTGGTGCATTTTATTATTTATTTATAATATACTTACTAGTTTCCATTGTTTTTAAACAAAAATGCAGAAATAGAAAATAGACAGACAGGTATCGAAATGTAGGTTGCTGACTTACCCCCATAAAGTTGAACAATCTTTACTTGTTTTGTTGTTCCATAAACATCAACAACAGCATGCAACGGTCCTCTGGTGTAGGGGATAGACTTTGTGCAAGGTCCCTGATCTTCTCCGTTTATTATAAAGTGCATCTCTGCCATATCTGGATCGTCCCTACTGACTTTAGGACAAGGTACAAACATAACACCGATACGGCTGCCAGCATCCATAGGTAAGATTCCTTGAGGAGTACCATTTTGGGTCAGTATTTGAGGCTTCAGTACCATCTTTGAGAAGTTGCCGCGAGGTGTTCTAACGACGTGACCATCACCTAAGACTGATACGCGCGGTTCGCTTTCTCTACGCCCGCTGGTCACTTGACTCACGAGTTCAACTAAAACATTGTTCTGGCATTTCGATATTGGGAAAATCCATGACATACCAGTGTTCGCTAAGTCTGGTAAAGCATACTGAGGAAGACCTTTATCGCCGAGCGCAGCGGTCTGCGGATCTAATAATGTTAACCCCAATCGCATATGCCCACTCCAACCACGCTCCGTTTTCTCGATTTCAACAAGAAATATTTCGCCCGCTTGTAAAGGCTTTTCGCTAAATGTCAACCCATGAGCGAAACTTGCTTTTCTGTAGGCGATAGTGTTATCGTCGAATAGTATGATGTTAGAACCATGATAATGGTGGAATCTAGTAAGCATTTTTTATTAGCATTTACTATCTAATATATCAATTTTAATTCCGCTAATGATAAACACTGCCAATTACATTTTTTACGAAACAAACAAAACGCGAAAGTAAGAAAATGATTGAAGTAAAAATGAATGACGGACGGCAGAATCCCAGACAGACAATGACAAGATTTTACGTTTCATTTCACGAATAAACTGTCAAATTACGCATGATAGTATTTCTTTTCTTTGTGAATCGGAATTCAACGTAAAGCAAACCAAGCTCAAAATTGAATCAAGCAAGTTCAATCATTTGACAAGCAACACTGAATCAAACAAAAAAAAAACGAAATGTCTGCTTGTGTTTTTAGGCGAATTTTTCAATTGACTTTACAAAATTCCCGATTTTTCAGAAATACAAGATATTCTGCCTCGTGCATTTCGAAACCTATTCAAAACACTTATTCCAGTGTACAATTTTGTGTCGTAAGCAGACATTTTGCAGGAAGAAAAACCCAAACTAAAAGGTAAGAAACAGGCTCGTGTGTTGCTTTATGTCCGCCACGAATTACTGTTTATTGCAATGTTACAACTGCGTAGGGCTGATTCCAGATGATTCTATCAAAACACGTGAGTCTTATTTTGTGGTATGAAAAGCCTTTGTGTCCTAAACCAATGGGCTACGTCCACATCTACCAACTTTCGAGTTCACCGGCCTCCACTTCATCATGATTTGCTTTTATTAAAAAATTTCCATTGAAAACACGTGTAAGAAGGGTATAAATAGTCGAGGAATATCGACAAATATCACTTGTGCCTTCGTGGCGACGTGAAACAGTCTAAAACCACTCCCCAGCAGTAACAATACAAGGTAAGAAATATAACCTTAAAATTATATTTTGCTCTTTATTTTCCATTAACATCGCATATATTCTAGCTGGGCAACAAGGATAATCTTAACAAAATGTCCATTGTACCCACAAGGGCCTCACAGTCACTATTCTTTGTAAAATACCAAGGTACATTTCAAGTTCGCTACTTAAGTATCTAGATATTCCTTCAATACAATATCCTGTCGAGCCACGCCCTTGTCTTTGCTAGAAGTAGAATTAACTAATAATCATATAGTTCTATATTCCCAATTCTAATTATAAAATACGCCGAAGAGCTTGGAATCCATTTATTCGGTGGAGAATACTTGCCCTAATTTCAGTGTAAAATAGGTATACCTGCTAAGAATACTTAAAACAAATGTATTAGTCCACCATTTTGTTCATGATTGCTCATATATGTGTAATAACAAAATGGTGGATTTCAAAATCAATTTATCGGTGTGACTATTTCAATGTCTAACTGAGACTTATAGCCATATTCACAAATATGGGTGGCGTCAGCTTTTGTCACATTTTCACTGATGTTAATTGTTACTCATTTGAGCAAGACAAAGCATTAAGTCCCTTTGTGAATACTTACATAAGTCTAATCAATAATTTAACCTAATAAAGGTCTTGTATTATTATCACAAGACCATAAAATAACAAAATCTGCTATCTTAACATCTGCTTTAAGCCTGGCAAAAGTTTCTTTTGTCTGTCAGTATGTTGCCTCTCCTCTACAGGACACATTTATCAAACAATCTTCATGGAATTTGGTTGTATCTGTACTTTGAAAATATTGATTTATTTCATTGTCACGAGTTCTTGTTTGTTGCGGTATTTCGTCCACTAAGGGAACTGAGCGGTGTTGGTATAGTGGTAGATACCCCGACTTTCATTCCGAAGGTCGTGGTTTCAAATCCCGGCCGGCCACCAATGTCTTTTTCTTTAAGATAAAATTATGTGGGCTATTAACATCGCTCTTACGGTGAAGGAAAACATCGTGAAGAAACTCACGGCTTTAAATCACGCACAAAGGCCCAAATAGTAGGGCTAGTTGTGGAAACACACAGTTAAAATTTTAAGGAGACTAAGTGGTTGCAATCTACTAATCTACTATTCACAGTATTATTAGTTTAATAAATGTAACAAATTAAGTATGTAGCAAAATGTCATGAGGCAAGGTGAGGTTTGGGGTTAGGCTGTTGTAAAAATCCCTAAAAAAATTAACTTCTACAACTCTCAGATCAGCACCTGTATTATCTAGTGGATAACTCAGTTTCAAAGGCACTATGCAGTGCAGTATTGTAGTAGATAGTAAATAGATATGCAAAGTTTCAGCGTATGAGTCACTGACGCTGGTAGGCTAATTGGTTTAGTTATAACTCTTGTATTGAGTAAAAATGCTATGTCATCCTTTTAAAATATTACTGCTGCTTTGCCAAAATCCCTGGTGATCAAAGCAGCAGCAAAACAGCAACGTACTTCATAATGATATCGGATAGAAACCAACAAACTACTAAACACCTCTTATCTCTCTTTCTTATTATCACTAAGTAAATCTTTACGTCAAATTGTACAATTTCGCAATTTAAACAATAGGTAGGTACTCAACTACAGTAATGAAAATACCTTTTAAATCTCATTGTAACTATGATTTAATATTCATTTTGAAATCCATAACATCTATTTATTAGAAAGTAAGCTGTATACCAGTATGTTTCATAATACTTAATTCATGCAAAACTATTGAACCAGTTGTTATGAGACTGGGTATATGCAATTTATCTTCGATCTTATTATTGATGCAAGTACTTCCTGTGTGGTTCTTATTTTTATAATATTGGGACGATGGATATGTCTACAGTTATGGTGTGGTCTTGTTTTGTTTTTGCATTGATATAGATCTTATTTGTATTTATTTTTAACGCTTCGCAGATCATAGTATTAGCGTTCTACAAACCTTAGTGGTTTATTATGCTATATTTAATAAAATCTTGTTATTTAAGTTCTTTTATATGATAATAAAGGCAAAAAAAAATATAGGTAGCCACAACAAACACACAGGTTATTTAAAAGAAATTATGGTGGGACTGAGTGCTCCATTTTTTATAAAATATCATATCATAACACTTAAGATATGATTTCTTAACTTCTTTCCAAATTTAATGATCATTTTTGACAGCTCTTATCTACGAGTATTATGTCGAATCTTACTTAGTGTGACAAACGCGAAAGTTTGTATGTATGTCTGTATATATGTGACTTTGTTACCCAATCACGCAAAAACTACTGAACCGATTGCGATAGAACTTGGAATATAGGTAGCTGGAAACACATCGGCAATTTTTTATCCCGAAATCCCCGCGGCATCGGGACCTACTCGGGTGAAACCGAGGGGTGAAGCTAGTTTAAGATAAAGACATTGCAAATAAATAGGGATGTCAAGACAAATCTATACATCATAAACTCATAATATTTGTCTTAAAGTAGTATAGATTGTCAACTAACGAAGCACTAAATTCTTTGCAAGCATTTACATCAAATACAATCTTGAATTGTTAAAAAAAATTGCCAGAACATCACTCACAGAAAATCGATAATAAATCTGGTTACATCATCATTGGCGTGTTTTAAATAAATGCGCTGATTGTAACTGTGTTCAATCAATACAGCCGCAGCAATGAAATTGATTATGTTTTTATTGTTGATGGTGTTTAGTGAGCTGAAAGCCATGGCTGCCTTGAGTCCCCTGGATCCGTCTTCGTTTTCGAGGCCTGGTAAGTTTATCAGCTATATAATAACTTACTAATATTATATTTCATATTTTACCGTTCATAATTGCGTGATAAAGGCTGAAATCTATAGTCCGTACTTTGACTTTTACTTAGAATAAAACGAAGTTGTTTCCCTGTCTGTATGTATGCTTAGATCTTTAAAACTACGCAACCGATATTGATGCGGTTTTTTTTAGTAAATAGAGTAATTCAATAGAAAGCTTTATAATTGTGTAACACGTTTTGATATTCACGCGGGATCGGGACTTAAGCGGGTGAGACCGCGGGGCGCAGCTAGTAGGGGAGAAGGAGTACCTACAATAAAAATTTGTAGGTTCTTTGTTTTGTAAATACAATACATATCAATGTTATGTACCTATCGTTTTTTTTTTCAAAAATATACTAGGAGTTCGCCCCGAACTGAGACCTCACGACCCCCTATTTCCCCAATCCCTCTACCTGCTCATCTTCGAACTCATAAATTCTATATACCTAAACTACCCGCATACCAAAATTCATGAAGATTGGAGCTACGATACTCAAGTTATCGTCGAACAAACATACAAAGATACAAAGTTACAAAGATATAAGCGCCAGGCCCGTCTACACTGGACCTCACTCGCTACGCTCGTTCGGTCAACTATCTCCCTTAGAGCGGTGTTGGTCTAGTGGTAGATACCCCGACTTTCATTTCGAAGGTCGTGGTTTCAAATCCCTGCCGCGCACCAATGTGTTTTTCCTTAAGAAACATTTATGTGCGCTATTAACATCGCTCTTACGATGAAGGAAAACATCGTGAGACCACGGCTTAAAATCACGCACAAAGGCCCAATCATAGGGCTAATTGCGGAAACACACAAGTTAAAAACTTTAACTATCTCCCTTATTTATAAAATATTATTTACACATGACTAAGTTATGTGACGTTTGTCTCTGTCTGTCCACTTTGAAACTTCATGTGACAGTAAAAGACAAACGATGCATAGTTATGCAGCGCATTAATTAGCGTTTATAAATAAGGGGGTATGTCTTTAATTAGTAGAATGTTGTTGTATTGTTGTATGTGTTTCTTATTTCAGAATTAGCGATCGTGAAACATATATCGCTCTCTCTGAACGTAGATTTCGACAAGAAGGTACTCAGCGGGTCGGCTGTGCTTAGCATTGATGTGTTGGACGATGTGGATGAAGTTGTAAGTATAGTTGTGTGTTTAGGGCTGATTTTTAATTCCACTGATAAAAGATATCTATCGAATAAGTTCGAACCCAACCAAATATAAAAGCCTTCAAATTTTGATTTATAATGACTTCCTTGACTTGACTTTTACTACGACGACATGACTGTTTTGATGCAAATTGCAAATAACTTGCAAATGTTAATAATACTTGATACTGGCTACTTTCCAAATGGCCACAACCGATAAGAAATAAATAAAACCTGCTATAAATAATAGCCACGATCAAATTTCTATTCATCCAACATACAAAATTAAAACACTATCTATGGAATATTATATGCTTAGGTACCGATTACATTTCTTGATAAAGTTTAGTTTATGTAAACAGATTGGTCATCTGTTTTTGCAATGTAGTGAATAACCTATTAACTAATCCACTGTTTAGTACCCCTGAGCTAAGGTTAAGTAAATAAAATAAATATTACACGACAGTACACTTAGCGCTATGTAGACCCAAACTAAGCGCTAGGGTGTACTATGGGTAATGGACAATCGATTCACTACATATTACACTTTTTTTTGTAAATAACTACAAATTAATGATATGATACATAGAATACACCCAGAACCAGAAAAAAACATTTATGGTCAGCCATATACAAGGTGTAACGGGTAAGCCCTTTTAATCCTAAAGGGGGTTATTCTAGACGTCTAGGCGAACAACTTTTGTTCTACGACTTTTAAAAAATCAAACTTTTTTTTTTTTAATTTTGAGATTATGTTTCACTGAAAAAACAGCTGCTTTTGATAATAAAGGTAATTGAAGTTTTGATTGTAGTAGACCAAACTAAAAGGAAGGCCAACATAAGATCAATGACCTCGAACTCTAAGAAACAGCTGATCTTCAAGTAAACTTTACACTAAAACAATTCGAAAAGTACTTTGAATTTCCAAAAGTCGTAGAACAAAAGTTATTCGCCTAGACGTCTAGAACAACCCCCTTTCGGCTTAAAAGGGCATCCCCATTACATCTTGTATTTATTCCCGGCGGGAATCGAACCCGCAACCTTTGCGTCGCAGTACGGGCGTCGCCCGCCGCGCCACAGAGGCCGTCACGTCGTTAAAGTTTTTAACTGAGTGTTTCCGAATTAGCAATAAAATTGGGCTTTGTGCGATGTTTTCCTTCACCGTAAGAGCGATGGTAAAAGCGCACATATTTTTTTCATAAGAAATAGACATTGGCTGGGATTCGAAACCACGACCTTCGGAATGAAAGTAACAACCTGCGCGGTTCGAACCATAGCGTTAGATTTGCATGCATTTGAAGGCGACGCGGACGCCGCCGTCGTCGAGTTCAACTGTTATTGAAACCGGCAGCTCAAGAGACCTCGCTTTCAATGACAGCTTAATTTTGTAATATAAAACGTGAGCAAACCCGGTAAATATTGTGTTTTATTATGCAAAATCGCGAAAACCTAACACAAAATACTGTTTTATGTTATAGATTTTAGACGTGAGCGGTCTGAAGATAGAATCGGTGGAGACTGAAAATGGGACCAATTTGTCGTACACTGACGACAGTGAAGTACCTAACTTCGGATCGAAGTTGACCATTAAACTGCCGACGACTGCCCGCAGTGGAGAGAAGTAAGCATCTACGCCTCACTACTTATAGGGTTTCGTAACTCAAATAGAAAAACGGCAACCCTTACTTAGGGATACGTCAAGATGTAAGGCTGGGAACATATTCCTAAATCTAAACCTTTCTTAGGTGTCAGGCTGGGAACATATTCCTAAATCTAAACCTTTCTTAGGTGTAAGACTGGGAACATATTCCTTATCTAAACCTTTTTTAGGTGTAATGCTGGGAACATATTCCTAAATCTAAACCTTTCTTAAGTGTAAGGCTGGGAACATATTCCTAAATCTAAACCTTTCTTAGGTGTAAGACTGGGAACATATTCCTTATCTAAACCTTTCTTAGGTGTAATGCTGGGAACATATTCCTATATCTAAACCTTTCTTAGGTGTAAGGCTGGGAACATATTCCTAAATCTAAACCTTTCTTAGGTGTAAGACTGGGAATTGTAAATCTGAAGCCAAGGCAACCAAATATATTCGTGTCTCAAAATCCAACTACGAAACAAAAAATGGAACCGACTTATGTACCAAGTTAACTTACTCAGGTTATACTTACGAAGCAAATACTCATATAAAAGATGTTAAAGTGAATGTAAATAACGACAAATCTTGCTCCTGCCGAGACAGAATTGAAACAGGTCCCAATATCAAATATCGGTTAGATTTTACACCTTATTTCTTAAGGTAGTAAAGTTGATTTTGCCTTGTAGAGTAGAAGATATTAATGTTTTAAAATCTAACCGAAATTTGAATGTCATCGGTTGTGGAAATATTTTGAAAGAAAAAACTTTTTTTTTTTTCATCAATTGGTTTTTTTGTATGTTCAGTTTGTATTGCTCTAAGGTGAAAGAAATACTGTCGGTTAGATTTTGAACTTTGCTGTTTTAGCGTTTGGTCGCTTTTGGTTTACAACATAAGAAGACTGGTGTAACATTTACGTCCTTATTAACCGACTTCAAAAAAAAGGAGGAGGTAATCAATTCGTCTGTATGTATAATATTTTTTTTTTTTTTTGTATGTTTACCGATTACTCGAAGACGGATTGACGGACTAAGATGATTCTTTTTTTAATGGGTAGGTAGGAGCTCCAAGATGGTCCCATAAAAATTTGATGTGGATCTGATGAGGGTCTTCGGAGTGATGAACGGAAATGTTCCTCAAAACGCATTAACCAATCCAGTTGTTTATCGATTACTCGAAGATGGCTTGACCGATTGAGATGATTCTTTTTTTAATGAAAAGGTGGGAGCTCCGAGATGGTCCCATAACAATTTGATGAGGATCTGATAAGGATCTTCGAAGTGAGGACCGGGAATGCTCCTCAAAACGCTGTATTCAATTCAATTGTTCATCGATTACACGAAGATGGCTTGACCGATTGATATAGTTCTTTTTTTAATAGAAATGTGGAAGCTACGCGGTGGTCCCATGAAAGTTTGGTAAGGATCTGATGAGTATCTTCGGAATGATGCACAGGATAGCATCCCAGAATTCAATAAATTACTCATTTTTGGACTTCTACCAAAAAGAATAGACCCCTAAATAACTAAGTACAGATTGATGGGGTACCTGAAACCACCTTCTCATCAGCAAACTCCTCAATAATTAAAATTACGGTAACAATATTGTTGATTTTTAGGTAGGTAAGTATACTAAAAAGGGTAAAATAAAAAAATAATTTAACAATTAAAAAACCGACTTCAAAAAGAAACAAAAAATAATTTAAAAAAACAACCAAAAAAAAAAGAATTGATAAAAATGACCAAAATAACCTCTACATAGGTACAGAGCCACCGACTAATTAATCTGTTTTATCATCTGAAGTCGGGCAGTTTTACTGGTTGGTTCCATATTGTACTTAATTTGGCTGCCCGACTTCAGATGATAAAACAGATTAATTAGTCGGTGGCTCTGTACCTATGTAGAGGTTATTTTGGTCATTTTTATCAATTCTTTTTTTTTTGGTTGTTTTTTTAAATTATTTTTTTATAAAAGCTAATTAATGCGCTGCATAATTGTGCATCGTTTGTCTTTTACTGTCACATGAAGTTTCAAAGTTGACGGACAGAGACAAACGTCACATAACTTAGTCATGTGTGAATAATATTTTATAAATAAGGTTGTTTAATCATAGTTTTAGTATTATTAAAGCAATTCTTTTAAAGGCACACATACTTTAGACACACTTTTATACACACACTTATAGATTTTCGTTTCCTTATTCCTCAGATTAAAACTAAAAGTGAAATACAGCACCTCACCGACCGCTTCAGCGTTACAATGGTTAGATCCAAATCAAACTTCGGGGAAGAAACACCCTTATCTCTTCAGCCAGTGTCAGGTAGAATTCTTTATTTACTAGATGGGTACTAGAATAGTATTTATTTTATTTATTTATTCACCAACAGTAAGATACACTATAGCTAATACAGAAAGATACATTTTTCTAAAGATGGACAAGTGCGCTTACCAATTATAGGTTATAAACGTTACCATAAAAAGCAAAGTACGATTAAAGGTATAAATAATATGCAATGCAGAAGGTTGCGGGTCCGATTCCCGCCGGGTGCAGATATTTTCTGATCTGGCGAAAGCTCGGTCGTTGATAATGACGTTATTTATTGAATAAAACGCGATAAATATTGTGTTTTAATAAACAAACTTTCGTAGGATTGTAAACGAAAGATAAATTGTATTATTTAACGCCCACACTCTAAACTCTCGTTTAGAATCCTACGAACGTTTATAAATTTCCTAGAAAATTTATAAATTTGCTGTTTTTTTGTTATTTTTCGGTGACATATCCATTTTCCTTCCAGCCAATCCACGCTCGCTCAATCGTCCCTTGCCAAGACTCTCCCGCTGTAAAGTTCACGTACGACGCTGAAATTAGCGCTCCTGAAGAATTCACAGTACTGATGAGCGCGCTCAGATCCGAAACAAGGGGAAATAAGACCTATTTCAACCAGCCCATGCCTTTACCGGCCTATTTATTGGCTATAGCTGTCGGTGTGCTCGAGTCTAAGGCCTTGGGACCGCGGTAAGTGTTGGACCTATCTATAGCTACATATAAATTCCTAAGTCCTCACCTGACTGACTGAACTATAATTAACATTTTAAACTCACACGATTTGAACTCAGAAGAAAAATAATTATGAACTATAATTAACACGCATCCTAAACTGCTCTGGGGCTCGACCGCGCAAGCTCCGTTGGATTCAACTCGACGTTGGTTTAGAATACACACTGCGCAAAGGAAAAACCTGCGCGAAATCTGCGCGGCGAGAACCATTGCGTTGTTTTGCATGCATTTGACGGCGATGGTGCGCAGTACAGTACAGTTGCCGTCGAGTTCAGCTGTCATTGAATGCGACAGCTCAAGGGACGTCGCATTGAATTCGACAGTGCACGCAACTCAACTGTACTATACTGCGCGTCGTCGTCTTTAAAATGTTATTTGTTTATTTAAAAAAAATAACAAAAAACAACCCAAAAATTCAAAAACCAAAACAACCTCTACATACAGCGCCACCGACCAATTAATTCGCTAAATTGTAAATTAAATGTCATTAAAATGCATGGAAATCAACGCAATGAAATCGACGCGCGAACCGCCGCGCAGATGTTCCTTTGCGAAGGAGCACCGTCGAGTTGAACTCGACGGAGCTTGCGCGGTCGAGCCCCTGGTTCTAGAAACGTGAAATTGGAAAGTCGTGTTCTTTGTTATGTGTATCTCTCAGTATCTCTAAGAAATATTGACGACTCTGGTATTCCAGATCGAAAGTATGGGCGGAGAAGGAGATAGTGGAGCGCAGCGCTTGGGAATTCGCAGACACTGAAAAATACTTGCAGACAGCGGAGCACCTCTGTGGGCCGTACGAGTGGCAACAATACGACCTGCTGGTGATGCCACCTTCCTTCCCTTACGGCGGCATGGAGAATCCTTGCTTGACCTTCGTTACGCCTACCTTGTTGGTGAGTCTACAATATAGAAGGAAAGAAAATTCGTTTATTCAAACAGGCTCACAACTACGATTTTAAACTCACTTGGTTATTTTTACTATGAATATTATTAGACTAGCTAATAGGTCCTAAGCTTCATATAGCTAGCAGGACCTCGGGTTAGTCCCGATCCCGTTAGAATATCGGGATAAAATGTACCCTAAGTAGTTATTCAGATCTCCAGCTACCAGCATACCAAGTTTCATCCCAATCGGTTAAGAAGTAACAAATTTACATATATATTTTACATAGAACTATTTTTAAAGAAAATATATATCCACAAAAACACAGCGCACGGTCTACGTCAGGCGGGATTCGAACCAACTCATCTCAATCCAAGACGGGGAATGCGACTTAGGCTTCTTAGTCTACCGACGCGGTGACCCATACGCCGAATTATCGCTTCAATATATTTTCCATTCACTACAACTTGAGCATGTTTATCCCGCCTGACGTAGACCGTGCGCTGTGTTTTTGTGGATATATATTTTCTTTAAAAATTGTTCTATGAACGCCCCAGTGCAGGCTTAAATATAAAATATAATTTATATTGTACATAGTTTTCCGTTTGTAATATTCGTAGGTGGAACGGAAAGACAACATAACCAATTGGCGGCTCATTTTTTTTTTACAAAACACAGTTCAACGTTACCAAGGCGTTAGGCAATATTCAAACTTTGTTATTGGCAATGGCCAATCATTCAATGTGTTACCTATCTATCTATACTTAGACTCTTTGTGATTGGTTATTGCGTTACCTATCTATACTTGACTCTTTGTGATTGGTCGATACGTTACCTACTCTTTGTGATTGGCCGATGCGTTGCGTCAATGAGAACTACTAAAACTATTTTCCTGAGTGAGGAATACTTATGAGCACTCAACTGGTGTTATCGTCTTTGGTAGATCTATATCCTATGTTCAAGAAACCTACCAACAATTATACGATAGTAAAACCTCAAAGTATGATTTACTAACTGCACCTCGCGGCTTCACCCGTTGCCGCGAGATTGTCGGGATAAAAGCAGCCTATTTGTCAATCCAGATATCCAGCTACCTATATTCCAAGTTTCATCGCAATCGATTCAGTAGTTTTTGGGTGAAAGAGTAACAAAGTCACGTACATTACATACAATCTTTCGCGTTTTTAATATTAGTAAGATTTATTATTCGTTTCTCAGGCAGGCGACAGAAGCCTCGCCAACGTGATAGTCCACGAGATAATGCACAGCTGGACCGGGAATCTGGTCACCAACCGGAACTTCGAGCACTTCTGGCTGAACGAGGGGTTCACTGTGTTCTTGGAGCGGAAGGTTGGCTCGGCGCTGGTAGCTGATCCTGTCGAGTCCGTCAAGATCAGGGACTTCCAGAGTATATTGGGCCTCCAGGAGCTTACTGAAACTGTGAGTTACATTTTTTATTTAGGATGTCCCAGAAAGTATTTATAAGCAGACGTACAACACCACATTAAAAAAAACGACTAAAACACTTTATTTACCGGGTTTAATTGCGTTTTATTCATCAACGATCATGATTTTTAAACGACCGAGCTTTCAACAACCTTGAAAGACCTTGAAAAAATCAACTGTAAAGTTGGCGAAAGTTCGGTCGTTTAAAAATCATGATCGTGATAAAACGCGATTAAACCCGGTTAATAAAGTGGTTTATTATGCAAAATCGCGAAAACCATAGAGAAAGAACTATCTTAATCATCGCAGTATATGAGCAAGTAGGTCTCAGTGGTCGGGTTTTAGTAGAAAATGGAAAAAAAGGTCATAACTCTTAACGGCGTAAAATAGCGGAACATACATAGGAGTGATTCGGGTGAACCTTTGTTCTTGTATGAAGAAGTAGACGCGTCAAACTGAAGAGCCGTCTCCACCGTTTCAGATTAACCACGAGTTAGGTGCGGACAATCCCCTCACGCAACTGGTGCCCGATCTAACCGGCGTTCATCCCGACGATTCATTCTCACGCGTGCCTTACGAAAAGGGCTCCTTATTCCTAAGATATCTGGAAGATATACTCGGAGGACCCGGTAAGATAATCCCTGTTTTACACCGTTGCATTGTAGATCAAAGATGAACTTGGTGATGGTAGCCCTATGACGCGTTTGGTCATCGATTTGAAGGGCGTGCATCCTGATGATGCGTTTTCAACCGTCCCGTATGAGAAAGGATCGCTGTTTCTGAGGTATCTTGAAGATTTGGTTGGGATCGGTGAGTTCTTCATTCCTTTATTAAAACATCACTAAAACTCTTTTTTATATCGCTTTAGATGCTTGCTACATTTACTTTAAAGTACTCGTTAAAGTAAATGTAGCAAGCATTTACTTTATCGGTGTTGAACGTACTCGGTACGTTCAACACCGATAGGTACTAACTGCGGTGCATACAGCGAGCGCGCAAGCGGTGCTATAATATTGAGAATGTGGCGGTAGTTTGGCAAAATCCAAGGCATAATTTTATTTGTTTGATATTGAATGGTAAATTAATTGATTTGTATTTAATGTTAAGATACTTTACCTATAATTTAGCATAAATGTGACTGTTGTTTTGGTGTCAATGAAGAAGGAACTATCGACTGTGATACAGGCTCGGCCTAGTTCAGTCGGTAGTATCAATTAAGTAAATACAACAGTACCTACTTTGTCAAGTAAATAACTACTACTTTTAATTGTCCTATTTACTTATAATATTTTGTGCGTAAAGAATATTGAAATAAAGATTTATTTATTTATTTATTACTTTGTTATATTCATCAGTCTAATGATAATGACTATAAACAGATGAGATGAAGTTTTTTTTTTTAGTTTTCGTTTATTTATTTCTACATAATCAACATCACTTAGGAATATTATGCTACCGCAAGTTATACAAGTCATTAGAAATTCTTACTATTTACAAAAACTAACATAAAAGAAAGAAAAATTGCATATAAGAAAGCACGTCGGCATGCGGGTAGGGTAGGACAGGATAAAATAAATAATCAACTTTTTAAATTCACACGATTTGTTAACATATTTACATTTTACGGGGTCTTAATCGCGTTTTTTTTAATATTACGCAATTAAGACCCGGTAAAATGTACATAAAGTAAATAATCGCCTGTAGTCACCTACAGGCTCCCACATTCTGCCTACATAATCACAGAATAGGGTTATAATTTGAAACAAAGTTTTATACATGCATACTATAGTGTTAGAAAGAATTATGACCCTCTTTCTAAGCTTTAATAAATAAAGTCAAGGGGGGCAATCACGGCAGATGCTGATGAAATCAAATAACTATAACGCCTTTTATTTAATCTCAGAAAGAGCAGATTTTAATATGCGGATAAAGAAAAACCATATTCATTTAATATACTCTTGTTTTATCCGCTCTAGATGTCACTACTGCCCAAGAGTTTATAGAAAAGGGTGTTATAGTCATTTCATTTTATTCGCCGTCGACGTGATTGTCCCACTTGACCTTATTTATTTATTTACAGAAAAATATTTAAGTAACTTAAATTATTTTTGTTCACCAGCATCATTCGACGACTTTCTCCGTGCCTACCTGACCAAGTTCAGCAAGAAGTCACTCGACACGGACCAGTTCAAGGCGTTCCTGTTGGAGTACTACAAGGATGATGAAAGACTCAAAAATGTCGACTGGAACACTTGGCTCAGCAAGGCTGGTATGCCACCGATTATACCGAAGTAAGTTGTTATTCTGTTGTGGCGAATAATTCTTTAGCTATTTACCTGCGCCACAGCCGAAAGTTTATTTGGAGGTTAATCGAATAACTGAAAATTTTATGGTTTTTCACTTAGCATAATAGAATTAAGAGATTTAATTCTTATGATTGATTGAGTGATGCTACCGCGCGACAACATTAGATTACAGACTTTTTTTTCAGAGTGTAAAATTTATTACCAGTTTTTTTTAAACAAACAATATAATCCACCCTATCGTGATGTCATATAGTCGTCGCGAAGTCGCCGTGTTGTTTTTAAGCTAAAACAAACGTCAAATAATAAAAGGAAATTAAAAACCAACTCCAAAAAAAAAAAGACTTTTTTTATTATCTGTCGTTTTTAAAAGTAGTAGGGGTATATCTTTTATTTGAAATGAAATGAAATGATTTATTAGCACATATCAAACAATACAATTACAAGTTACCCTGTTTTAAAGAATAGTGTGAGCTGTGGCCCGGGAATACGTTCTCCCCATGTATATCTTTATAGTTAAATATTTCTTTAAATTGCCAAAATGCATGCAAAAAAAAAAATGTTCCGTATCTCAATACAATATTTTTTCCTTATTTAATGATGTCATTTTAAATTACAATTAAAATTAAAAACATTACATTTAAAATTTACGACAAAAGGGAGACAAACGATCATGGTAGCGCGGATTATGTAAATGTATTGAGCACCTTTTTGATTGAAGTCAGTGTTTGTTCCTGCAGTATTTATTACCTAAAGAACTACGTAATTTGTTTACAGTTACGACAATTCAAAAACAAAAGCCGTAAGCGGTCTCGTTGGAAGAATTACGACTACAAACTGCACCATCGAAGAGTCAGATGTGAAAGGTTTCTGTCCTCATCAGATGATATACCTGCTGCAGTCGCTGGTGACTCACACACCCGCTCTGCCCTTGGAAAAGGTGCACAGTATCGGAGCAGCTTATAAAGTGGCTGAAAGTCATAATGCTGAGATTAGATTCAGGTAAATATACTGTTTGAAAACGATATCCATTGTCGGCATAACTAGGCCTACGGTGCCGCTAACTCCAGTGTTTAACAGCGTATCAGAGGAGAATAGAATGCGAGGGTTCCTAAGTAAATTAGGTATCTACTCACCCCTGGAGAACCGAGGCTGACCGCGCATCTTCCGTTGCAATCGGTATAGCAATACCACTGCGCAAAGGAATATTCTGCGCTTTGGAACCATAGCGTTAATTTGCATGCATTTGCGACGCCGTCGAGTTGAACTGTCATTGAAACCGGCAGCTCAAGAGACCTCGCATTCGGGAGTTTCGGCGGGAACGCGTCGAGGAGATGTGGTGCTAAATTTTCATTTTTGTGAAACCTAGTTCAAATGCGTGCAAATTGTTGAATTTCGGGGGGATAATAATCAATATAAATTAAAATCAATTTAGTTTCGTGAAGGTGTACAAGTGGAATGAAAGTGAAAATCGGTGCAAAACATGGACTTAGTGTTGTTTCCAAAGCTCCGTGAACAATCTTTGTAAATGGCCGCCGTTTACAAAGATTGATGATGATACAAATGATTCCCTAGACTTGACTTTAACTATGACGACTTGACTGTTCCGATGCAAATAACTTGCATATTATATTAATTATACTTGACCTCGCATTCAATGACAGCTCAACTTGACGGTGCAGGCTTCGAATGCATGCAAATCTACGCTGTCGTTTTCTCCGCGCAGGTTATTCCTTTGCGCAGTAGGATTTCGATGATTATGACGGGATTTGCGCGGTACTTCGCCGGTTTCAACGTTACAAACACAAGCTTAGTAGTCTATTGTTGTGTTAGATGGCGCTGTGTGTTGTTCACAGAATTGATTTAATAAGTATTATTTATTGAATAAACTATTTTGTTGTAGATGGATCCGCCTGTCAATCCGAAGCAAGGACCCGTCCATACTAAAAGATGCACTAGACTTCGTGAACGAACAAGGCCGTATGAAATACGTCCGTCCCGTGTACAGGGATCTTTACGCGTGGGAGGAAGTGAGACAGAAAGCTATCGACAACTTCTTGGAGAACGAGAAATATATGATGCATGTTTCTGCGTATACGGTTAGGAAAGATTTACATCTCAACGTGTAAGCACTTACATGTTCAGATGTAAATCTTTCCGGACGTCCGTGTAGAATACATTTCACGGGTTAAAAGCGCCCACGCGCCATTTTAGTTTGTCACAGCCAACTAGAGTTTTGTCGACCAATCAAATGCGTTCTTTAGTGGCACAGTGCTGTCTACTCATTTGTAGCGGATAAAATTGAAACTAAAGTTTTATCAGAAATTCGTTGTTTTCATAGTAAATTAGAGACTGCACGGATTTAAGTAGAAGTGTAAAGATTTAAAAAAAATCGGGATTAATTTGCGCTTTTTTTTCTGCATTTCGACTATAATAGTCAAAAATTTACAAGTTATTTGATTAAAACCTATACGTATTTTATTTTTTACATAGTGATAATTATATTAAATTTTGATTTTATTCAATGTAATAATAAATATTTTTATTGGATTGTAAATAAAAGTACCTTTGTGGTATATAAAAATGATCTGCTTTGATGCAGTAATTATGTGTTATTTTACATAGCAATATCATATGACTAAGACAATGTTATTATTCAAAGGGATTTTTTTTATAAATAAACTTAAGGTGACTTGCATGAGATTGTACTCTGACAGCTGGTTATGATATAAATAATCTGTTTATAAAAAGTTATGCAAGTCGCCTACTTTACAAATTATTGTTTTTTATTCAATAACATAGAATACCACTTGCACCTGTGATGCTTAACAGTGAACTATTAACTTTGCTTCGGATGGTCCCGGTTGTTATCTTAGATAGCAGTCGTTGCGTCAAGTAAGAGGCATTAGGGGCGACTTGAAAACTCTTACTCTAGGTGAGCCACATTACGAAAAAAAGAGATAAAAAAGTAGCCTAAACTAAGCAAAAAGTTTGGTTAGTAATGTAACGTAACTAATGATTATTACTTAGGATAAAAAGTCTGTACTTGGAAGTAAATTTAAAAAAAGTTGCCTAGAGGGCTTAGAAATAGTAGTAGAACAAAATTATATATTTTTTAAATTCATGTCAGTCTGTTTATCTCTTTCTCTGTCTGTTCCTTATACAATTAAAAACTACTTATCCGATTGAAATCTGATGTTTTCAATATTGGATAGTTCTATTTTCGAGGAAGGTCGTGGTATACTTTGTATCGAAATCCAATTAGTAGAACCCGAGTAATGAACGAAAAAGTGCAACCGCTCGAGAACCGCTCGGCCGCCCGCGCCCGTGATAACGCGTTTTCACTTCTGCGGGGAAACCGCGGGGCGCAGCTAGTCTATGATAAAGCTTCACTGAGCGTGGATTTAGTATGTATAACTAACGATTGGGAGTATCATGTTTTTTTGCGTTCATTGATAACCAAGAAATATCACGAATATCTTAATGAATCTGCTTCGCAACAGTACTAAGTGCATGCAACAACGCGCACGCGTCACACCACGCGAATGAAGTCTAAGGCATAGCTAGTCTACGATAAAGATAATTTTGAATGGCAGATATTTTTTATCATATACAAGTACCTACCTACCTACCTACCTGCTTCAAATAATGATGCATTTTTGAGAGTTTTTAAAATAAAGATGCCTACTACGTATATGTTCAGTCAGCGTCAAAAGTGACCATAAATTCATATTTTCTAAATCGATCGGCATACTCACTCATACATCAATTGTGAGAGATCACAGTCATAATAATATGGTCTCAATAACACCTGCAAAAAGTACTATACGAATGGTATCGTGAATAAAACTACCCGTCCACAAGATTTAACTCTACCAGCCTGTACATAGGTTCCTACCTGCCTAGTCCTAGTACCTTCCTAAGGCGGCTAACCTTTAGATTTGACTGTGAGGTTTTTAACTGTGGGTACAGTCAGAAATTGTGCACAGTTAAAACTAATGATCTGTAGCCTGCTTAATAGACATTGTTGTTTCTAACTAACGATTTCTAATAATACTTTGTTTCTAATGTATTCAAATCTCATTCAAGTCAGTGTGATAATAAAATTCGATAAGTATAGACTTGTCCACGAAGACAGCGCGCCTAGAAGTCATGATTAAATTAAAAATAATCGTAACTTGGATGTTTTTAACTTGTTGTGGTATTTGTGTGTGCGACAACTTGAGTCCGTTAGATCCATCATCGTTTTCAAGACCTGGTGAGTACCTACCTCCTACTTGCTTACCTAAATTAAACCTATTAAGTAGGTAGGTACCATAACAACAAACTAAAAACACCAGTAGTACTTGTAGTAATATAAATAGTTAGGTATTTTATCTTAGGTTTTTTTGTTTGTTGTGTGACCTTAAACTAGAACGACCACTTTTTACCTAACTTATAATAAGTACCTAGGTAGGCTTTCACCTTGGTTTATTGTTAGAGCACTCAGTTTTTTTTTGTCTTGTCAGAAGAGGCGACTTCGCTTCGCACACTCTTTGTCGAGTGCCAAATCTGTATGACTACGAGTAGAGTAGGTACCTGCTTTTTTGGGCATTATGATTTATGATTGACAAATTATTATGGGTTCGACAGTTGACGTTAAGAAGATCGGCGTTTTTCCTCAGAGCTCAGACCTAGTGCGCCAGACACCTAGGCTCTCTGGCGCCTCTCTAGCGCCTGGGGGGCGATTAAGTCAAATTGAGTCAATCCCATCAATCCAGTTCCCGAGAGTCTTGGCGGGAACTCGTTGAGGAGATGTGGTGCTAAATTTTCATTTTTGTGAAACCTAGTTCATATGCGTGCAAATTGTTTAATTTCGGGGGCATATTAATCAATTTAGTTTCGTGAAGGTGTACTAGTGGAATGAAAGTGAAAATCGGTGCAAACTTGACTTAGTGTTGTCTCCAAGGCTCCGTGAAGATTGTTTGTAAATGGCCGCCGTGTTTACAAATGATTCCCTAGACTTGACTTTAACTATGACGACTTGACTGTTTCGATGCAAATAACTTGCATAATATATTAAAATACATGACACTGGCTAATTTCCTAATGGCCATAATCGGTTCACAACCGATAAGAAATTAAAAAAAAAAAAAAACCAGTTCCCAGCGTCGGCGGCGCGGCCGACGCGACGACGACCGTGCTGTAATAATTACTGGATCCTGACTGGATCAATGTAAATCAGCCTTTTAATCAAGTCCATACTGTTAGGTAGAAGTTTTTTTACGGAACGATAATTATTGTTTCGCAAAAATAGGTAGGTACCAATTCGCGAAACTATTATTTCTATCTAAAAATCACGCCAATTGTTATGTAGGTATATGCAGCCAACTGCTATGAATCCTTCTCTTCTTCTTCATTAAAATGGCTTTTTCCATTCGGACATTTGCCAGTGTCAAGTATTATCAATATTTGCAGGTTATTTGCATCGTACGAAACAGTCAAGTCACAGTTAAAGTCAAGTCGAAGAAATCATTGTAAAAAGGGGGCTATTTTTTACAATGTTTGTTCACGGAGCTTTGGAGAGAACACTAAGCTGAAGTCCAAGTTTTGCACCGATTTTCACTTTTATTTTCACTTGTACACCTTCACGAAACTAAATTGATTAATATACCCCCGAAATTAAACAATTTACACGCATTTGTACTAAGTTTCACAAAAATGAAAATTTAGCAACACATCTCTTCAACGCATTCCCGCCAAAATTCTCGCTATGAATCCTATTTCATAAAATGTCCAAAGAAACAAATTTCATACAGTATGTTATTGAAGAGATAATAGTTATCTCTTCAACGCATTCCCGCCATAATTCCCGCTATGAATCCTATTTCATAAAATGTCCAAAGAAACAAATTTCATACAGTATGTTATTGAAGAGATAATAGTTATTTGTTATGCAAGGTTTACAAACTTGATTTTTTAGTAGGTAAGTACTTGGATTGAATTATAAAAAAAAAACAAAAATAAAAATACAATAACTACGTATTGTATTTTTTATAGAGTTGGCAGTCGTTAAACACATATTCATATCCTGGAATGTAGATTTCGAGAAAAAAGTCCTCAGTGGGTCAGCGGTACTTAGCATTGATGTTTTAGATAACGTTAACGACGTGGTAAGTGCTAAAACGTGTTTTATCTTAAAGGCTCTTATTGCTTCAATGTAACCTATTATTATGTTTATTTAGATTCTAGATGCGAATAATCTGACAATAACGTCCATAGAAACCGGTGACGGTATACCGCTGAACTTTACTGACGATAATTATGTGCCTAACTTTGGATCTAAATTGACTATCATATTATCAAATCAAGCTAAACCCGGAGACAAGTAAGTAATATATTGTTTTCTGGCGTTATCATAGGCGCAAATTGACTAGTAAATATTCAGAGCATAAAGCGACTTTAGAGGGTTTTTAGGGAAGAGGTGGCAATTTATTTAGATTAATAATTCATTATTAGAATTTTAAGAAGCTTTTTACGATTTCAGATTGAAAATCAAAATAAACTACAGCTCATCTCCGACTGCTTCAGCATTGAATTGGCTGGACCCGAACCAAACGTCAGGGAAGAAGTATCCCTTCCTCTTCAGTCAATGTCTGGTAAAGATAAGATACCTAAGATGCTCTTACGAAAATTACGTCGAAACAGTCCTGTAATAAGATGTTGAACGAGCTTTTCATGATTTTTTAACCTTTTGTGTTGTTTTAGTTCGCAAAAGCCTCGCCCGTGATGAGGGCAGTATTATTTTTCAGAAATATGGTTCTGAAAATGTATGAATTATGATTATTTTTTGTTTTTTTAGCCAATTCGTGCTCGTTCGATCCTACCCTGTCAAGATACTCCAGGTGTAAAGTTCGCGTATAATGCAGTGATAACAGCACCCGAAGAGTTCACTGTATTAATGAGCGCATTACGAAGCCGTGTAGATGGAAACAATACCTATTTATACCAGCCAGTGCCGTTGCCTTCGTATTTATTGACAATTGTTGTTGGTGCGCTGGAATTCAGGGAGTTAGGGCCGAGGTTTGTCTACTAATACTTAAATATTGCTGAAATCATCTATAATCTGTCATGTTACTATATCTAACTATGGAATATTTTTTGTTTTTATCAGATCAAGAGTCTGGGCAGAAAAGGAACTTGTAAATAGCAGCGCATGGGAGTTTGCCGAAACTGAGAAGTATCTTCAAGCTGCAGAAGCTTACTGTGGGCCTTACGAATGGAGGCAGTATGATTTGTTAGTGATGCCGCCGTCTTTCGCTTATGGCGGCATGGAAAACCCGTGTTTAACTTATGTTACCCCTAGTCTTTTGGTAAGATAATCTTATGTTCATTTCCTTTTCTCGTTAGACCCCACCCCACTGTCCTGTCTCCCACCATCCTACTCATAATGACAACTGTTCTTTTCCTCTGTAAGTATCGCTTTCTATTAAATCTGCGCAAACCCATATCTTTCTTCTACTAGGATTCCAAGTAGCATTGTGAGGAAGATAAAAGGCCTTATAAAGCTAAACCCATATTTATCAAGTTGTCCCTATAAGTATACTGATTTAATCGTGATTCGTTTTGACAGTCGAAGGTTTTATCTGCGTGCGTGATTTAATAACTAAATTAGTTATTTAGCACACACTGACTTCAACGTCCTTTAAAACTCAAAAATTATTCATTCAGGCAGGTGACAGAAGTCTCGCGAGCGTTATAGTTCATGAAATAATACACAGCTGGACTGGAAATCTAGTTTCAATTAAGAACTTTGAACACTTCTGGATAAATGAAGCCTTCACTGTGTTCTTGGAAAGGAAAATCGGGGCTTCTCTCGAAAGCAATGCTGAAGGAGCTAAGAAAATTAGAGATTTTGAAAGCATGTTGGGGCTCCAAGATCTTATTGAAACTGTAAGTTGGACTAATATGAATCTATATTGTTTTAATTTTAATTTACTATTTAATTACTTAAGTTTTGGTTTCTTTATAATGTCCATCATTCAATAGCATTGTTATTGATGCAGTGTAAATTTTGACTTACTTTTGATTGCTTTCAGGTGAACGATGAATTAGGCCCAAATAGCCCATTTACGCACCTCGTATTAAACCTATCCAGCACACACTTTGACGATACCTATTCGCGCGTGCCATATGAAAAAGGCTCTCTATTCTTGAGATATTTGGAAGATTTACTTGGAGGACCCGGTAAGACTTGGAAATTAAAATATTTTTCAAAGTCTTCGGTGTGATCTTGAATGTCTCGTATCAACATAGCCATTGCTCTAGCTAACTAAGCCACGTGAACCACATGCCACCGAAGCTAAATTAACGGTAAGGTTTTTTAATGATGAATTATGATACTATTCTTAACGAATCTTCTTCAATGTTGTAGAGTTCGATGGATTTGTGCGCGCCTTTATCATCAAATTCAGAAGGAAGTCTATTAGCACGGATCAGCTTAAGTTGTTTATAATCGCATACTTTAAAGACAATGCCCGAGTTGAAAATGTGGATTGGGATACTTGGTTTTATGGGAGTGGTATGCCTCCTGTTATTCCTAGGTAAGACTTAAATGTAGCGCAATTTTAAAATATCGGTCGCTGAAAAATGATCGTCCATAAATCATAAAAATCACGACAACTCGTTAATAATTGTGGCAAATATAAAAAAGCAGCTTGATTAACATAGTTACATTTGATACTGCATTTTTTTCGATGCATTTAAAATTATTAGATAATTAATTGTCACTACTAATTTTCTCAGGAGCGGTGGCAACGTAGCAAATTGAAATGAATACCAGTTATAATAATTCGGTACTCTAAAATTATTTTTCTTACAGATACGACGACTCTCTGGCAAAGTCAGTGGACACCTTAGTTGAAAATTTAACCACATTAAACGCACACATTGATTACGAGGACGTAAAAAGTTTTAGTCCACGCCAGATGATATATCTGCTTCAAATGTTGATAGATCATACCCCGTTGCCTTTGGATCTGTTACATAGAATTGGAGAGGTTTACAAAGTTGATTGTAGTGAAAACGCTGAAATTAAACTTAGGTAGGTACCCTAAAGAAATCCTATTTTTAAATTTGCTTAATTATTTGTGATCATTCGATGAAATCGGTTAGATCATTTCTAAAAATGTTAGAATAACTTAAAAAAATAAGTTGGTGTGAAGGCATAATAATTAATGTATGTGTGTTTGTTGCACCTTCACACAAAAACAGCTGAACCAATTGCGATGAAACTCTACAAGTAGATAGCTGAAGACCTGTAATAACACTTTGCTACTTCTCCCTCGTTATTAAGCTAAAAGCTGGACATACACTATTTCTTCTCATTTACTTCACATAAATGTAAGAAGGTATGGTATCGGATTGGTTACTGGAACTCAACTATGACGAGACGGAGGCGCTTCTGGTATCTGTGTTCAGAACATAACTCAATCCTTGTGTTCTGGGGGCAGATATTGGGGGAGCTTAGCACTCATACTTATT
Organism: Idaea dimidiata; assembly: GCA_949358125.1. Taxonomy (NCBI): domain Eukaryota; kingdom Metazoa; phylum Arthropoda; class Insecta; order Lepidoptera; family Geometridae; genus Idaea; species Idaea dimidiata. The sequence continues at coordinate 10,375,910 of OX442341.1, forward strand.
CCCTATTATACACCCACACTCAAGCACTGCCGCACATACACACTCACTCACTCACCCTCATATACACTCACTCACTCACCCACATACACAATTACTTACTCACACTTATTCACAAACTTATGAATTGAAGAGTCTGTTGCTTAAATTATCTATTTTTTTGTACTTACTTGTACTTGGCATGTAAAGTTACTACCTATGTTAAGTTTCTCCATTATCATAATTATAGTCATTAAGTTCGAAGGTAGAGGCCCTGGTACCTGTAGCACAGGGGATCCTAGTTCAGGTGCCAGTCTCTACAAATAGTTTTTATATCACTTATCTATTACTTTATACCTACCTACTGTAAACAATTTGTGGAGAAAGAAATAAACGATTATTATTATTATTACTACTAGTATAATTTAAAAGAGCCGCTTAAAATATTTATTAAAACAGTTTATATATTTTAGATGGATAAGAATATGTATCAGAAGCAAAGATCAATCAAAACTGGAAAAGGCGTTCCAATTTGCGGAAGAACATGGACTCATGAAGTATCTTCGACCATTATACAGGGATCTTTACGCTTGGGCGGATGTAAGACAGCAAACAATTGAGAATTTCTTAGAAAATGAGAAATATATGATGGAGGTCACGGCTAATGCAGTCAGAAAAGACTTAAACATCGTCGTTTAAAAAATAAGATTTGATTATCTATTTAAATCTATGAATAATTAAAAATGAAGTATGTACTTATTTTTGTTTTATTATTGTATCTCTAACTGTACACCTTGTACATTTTTATAAAATGAGTATTTTTTTCATTGTTCTTGCTTATAGTGTACATGTTTAATGGACTTTAAAGTGACGTCAATGTCATCTATTTACTTCTGTCAAATGTCAAAGGCATTCTAACTAAACATACGGAGTCTTGGCGGGAACTCGTTGAGGAGATGTGGTGCTAAATTTTCATTTTTGTGAAACCTAGTTCATATGCGTGCAAATTGTTTAATTTCGGGGGCATATTAATCAATTTAGTTTCGTGAAGGTGTACAAGTGGAATGAAAGTGAAAATCGGTGCAAAACATTGACTTAGTGTTGTCTCCAAGGCTCCGTGAAGATTGTTTGTAAATGGCCGCCGTGTTTACAAATTATTCCCTAGACTTGACTTTAACTATGACGACTTGACTGTTTCGATGCAAATAACTTGCAAAATATATTAAAATACATGACACTGGCTAATTTCCTAATGGCCATAATCGGTTCACAACCGATAAGAAATTAAAAAAAAAAAACTAAACATACATTACCTCAAAAAATATTTTGTTGATGTAAATTTAGAAGTGATATAGACGAACAAATTAATACAGAAACCTATTCGAATGAACAATGTCCGCTGCTAAAAGAGTGCAGGTATGTAACAGTAGAGTGCAGGTGTAAATTAATGACTATAAAACAGTCATTTATGATACAACTATATTGGTAACCTAAAATCATAAATTCAGTAGAAAAAAAAACATTTTTCTTACTATTTCCAGCAATGGGCCACTTTTGCTCGTACGTGGCACGTATTTGACTGCAAATGGCAAGATCCATATGAATCAGCGCCTCTGATTAGGAAGTATTTAATGGGAATGCACAAACCTATCTATCATCCTCTGAATGACTGTGGAGATGTAGTAGTCTGTATAAACAGCCGCGCTATTGCATTGAGAGGTGATGAATGGAGGAAGAGAGCGTATTTCCATCACACGGGGTACCCTGGAGGTGCGTCGTGGACTGTGGCATGGGAATTGCATAATAAAGATCCTACATTGGTAAGTTTTCATACAAGACTTCTATTTAAACTTAACTTATAGGATAAGCATAGATTATTGTTGTTTTTTTAGTGTTTATACTCCTTCTTGACTACTACTAAAATAAAAACAAAGCACTGCTTTGTTTTAGTTTCATCTTAGACTTGATAAATATTTAGCAGGAAGTGGTTGTTTTGTTTTAAATAATATGTGCTGTGTGCAATATACTGAAATAAATTGGTTGCACATAGTGGAATCTATCCTCTATCAAGACTACCTACCAAGATCATTGTAACATGATCGAAATGTCGAGGTAAGATAATTTAAAAATAACGACAAGAATAAGACCCGGGAAAAATAATGAGTTCAAATCGTGTGAGTTTAAATTTACGTGATTTTTAATCTCACTTCTACGAACGTGAATACTGTTTGTTTGTATACTGTTGCCATGGCAACAAGAATGTCACCCTAATTGTATTAATAAATCGGTTTGTAATTGCTTAGAAAAACCTTCACTGGTCATAATTTTAGAGTTCGGTAAGTTTGTACCTAATTGTGATAATGGTACGAAACATTTCGTGTGCGAATCCCGCACTTGACCAATTTTTTGATTAAGTATTTTTTTAGGCTGTACAGTTTTTAATTATTTACTTGGGTTGTAATACGATTTTACTTGTAGTCCTTTAAATTTCAGATATCTCATACTATTGGCGTATTACAACTACATAAAGGGGAAAAAACTGCGTGCTTTTAATTTATTGAACAAAGCAAGCGAGACCTCCAAATCTACGGGTATACTACCAATAAAAGTTTGGGCGGAACATCTTAAAGACGTAGGTTAATTTTCCTTACATGGGTCCAACCGCGCATCTTCCGTCGTAATCGACATCGAAATCCCATTGCGCAAATAACCTGCGCGGTTCTAACCATAGCGTTATTTTGTGTGCATCAGAATGGCGGGTGTACAAATGCAAATGATCATGAATCTAATATGGCTCAAATCTACCTTAATTCTACCTAATTCTACCAATAAAGAAATTAATAGTACCTCTCTGTACGCATAGAAAACTCAATAAATATGTGAGCCGCCAATCTGACGTCAGGATGGCGGGTGTATTCCTTTTCTGGGCGAAATATCATTCGTCAATATTTATATTCACTGCCATATGAATCTACCTAATTAGTACCTTACAGAACCGTACGTAGTAATCAAATTCAGGCAAAGGCTAGAGAGTAATTTTGAAAATAAAATTTCGAAACTTTAAATTTCTGCAATGTTGGTATTTAGTAATGGCGATGGCGGGCGTGTCGATAATCTGCGCTAAAAAAAGATTGTACTTTTTTATAAATATGGCCGTTTAGAAAGTAGCCAGTGTCAAGTATTATGTTATAATTGAATCGAATTACTCTTATGTTAACCATTTGACAAGTACATTTTTCATCAAATCAAGTCAAGTAGTAGTATAATTTATAGTACTATTACTATAATTTATCAATTTAATTCCTTGAAAGTGTACAAGTGTAATGAAAACCAAACGTGGACTTTCGCGATGTCTCAAACTTCATATAAAATTCTTTGTTATTAACCGCGTTAATTATTTAACAAAATAAATATTAATTAATTACACTTACTCCACTTTCAACTACGATTACTTGGCTGTTTCTATCATGCAAATAATAATATTTGCATTATAGAAACAGCCAAGTTATCGTTATCATTTACGAAATAAAGACTATTGACTTTATAGTCAATAGTCTTTATTTCGTAAATAAAAAATGTACTTGTTAAATGGCTAACATAAGAGTAATTCGATTTAATTATAACATAATACTTGACACTGGCTACTTTCTAAACGGCCATAATTATAAAAAAGTACAATCTTTTTTTAGCCCAGATTCTCGACACGCCCGCCATTACTAAATACCAACATTGTAGAAATTTAAAGTTTCGAAATTTTATTTTCAAAATTACTCTCTAGCCTTTGCCTGAATTTGATTACTACGTACGATTCTGTAAGGTACTAATTAGGTAGATTTATATGGCAGTGAATATAAATATTGACGAATGATATTTCGCCCAGAAAAGGAATACACCCGCCATCCTGACGTCAGATTGGCGGCTCACATATTTATTGAGTTTTCTATGCGTACAGAGAGGTACTATTAATTTCTTTATTGGTAGAATTAGGTAGAATTAAGGTAGATTTGAGCCATATTAGATTCATGATAATTTGCATTTGTACACCCGCCATTCTGATGCACACCGTTAATTTGCATGAATTTGAAGACGACGCCCGCGCTGTAGACTTCAACTGTCATTATAACCGGCAGCTCAACAGAGCCCTTAGTATGAGTTTTGATAGTTTATCGTCTCGATGAAACTGGCAGTTTACTTCATACATTTTCCATCAGCGCCCCAAGCCGTAACTATTTAGGTTCAGGGAAAAACAGCGCGCAGCGGAGCGGGCAGAGAATTCCACCTTTCGCATCGCCATCGCGATAACAGAAGAAAAATCGGACGTAAGATTGTATTTGCTACTATATAATAATATATACTACTACATATATCTTACTTTATTATAAACGCGAAAGTTTGTATGTCAGTATGTATGTATGTGTGTGAGGTTGTTATTCATTCACACAAAAACTACTGAACCGATGGCGATGAAACTTCGAATATAGGTAGCTGGGGACCTGAATCAACACAGGCTACTTTTCATCCCGATATTCCCGCGGGAACGGGACTTACGCGGGTGACACCGCGGGGCGCAGTTAGTTATAAATAAGGAGGATTTATTTGTTTTGTAATAAATAAGCTTCGAATCAATATGGACCGATTTCAAAAATTCTTTCACCGATAACAAGCTACCTAAACTCGTATGTTTTACTCCTGTATCATGGGGTTTTGATCCCGATATTTCCACGGGATCGGGACTTAGGCGGGTGAAACAACGGAGTAACTATCTCTAATATTTTGTTTCATTTTCAGCACTGGAAAGGCACTTTGAATCCAAACCATCTAGACTATTGGGTTGAGCACGTCGAGACTGATAAACTACTTCCTTATCGAGAATTTGATCCTGATACTACTAAGATAATACCTTACACTCTACCTTTACCTAAAGAACATAACATATAATAGTCGTAACAGACGATCGAACACGCGCCGCCGGACCGTAGGTACTTTTTTTATTATGTATCCTGTGGGCGACACTACGGAATAAGTCATATAGTCGAACATTTGGAACTAGATTAGATCGTCTGTTACGGCTATACTTTCACATTTATAATATACTTAACATGTCGGCGAAACACAATCTTGTCAGCTTACTATGGGGCTAGATGGCCTTGTGTATTGGTCACAGAATGATTTATTTATCTTACTAATATTTTAAACGCGAAAGTTTGTATGTATGCAAGTTTGTTACTGGACTAACGCGGGTAAAACCGCAGGGCGCAGCAGCTGCGCCCTGCGCCGTTCCGGCGGGAATATCGGTGTGCATCAGGATGGCGGGTGTACAAATGCAAATTATCATGAATCTAATATGGCTCAAATCTACCTTAATTCTACCTAATTCTACCAATAAAGAAATTAATAGTACCTCTCTGTACGCATAGAAAACTCAATAAATATGTGAGCCGCCAATCTGACGTCAGGATGGCGGGTGTATTCCTTTTCTGGGCGAAATATCATTCATCAATATTTATATTCACTGCCATATAAATCTACCTAATTAGTACCTTACAGAACCGTACGTAGTAATAAAATTCAGGCAAAGGCTAGAGAGTAGTTTTGAAAATAAAATTTCGAAACTTAAATTTCTGCAATGTTGGTATTTAGTAATGGCGGGCATGTCGAGAATCTGGGCTAAAAAAAGATAGTACTTTTTTATAATTATGGCCGTTTAGAAAGTAGCCAGTGTCAAGTATTATGTTATAATTGAATCGAATTACTCTTATGTTAGCCATTTGACAAGTACATTTTTAAAATAGTAGTATAATTTATACTACTATTACTATAATTTATCAATTTAATTCCTTGAAAGTGAACAAGTGTAATAAAAACCAAACGAGGACTTTCGCGATGTCTCAAACTTCATGTAAAATTCTTTGTTATTAACCGCGTTAATTATTTAACAAAATAAATATTAATTAATTACACTTACTCCACTTTCAACTACGATAACTTGGCTGTTTCTATCATGCAAATAATAATATTTGCATTATAGAAACAGCCAAGTTATCGTTATCATTTACGAAATAAAGACTATTGACTTTATAGTCAATAGTCTTTATTTCGTAAATAAAAAATGTACTTGTCAAATGGCTAACATAAGAGTAATTCGATTTAATTATAACATAATACTTGACACTGGCTACTTTCTAAACGGCCATAATTATAAAAAAGTACAATCTTTTTTTAGCCCAGTTTCTCGACATGCCCGCCATTACTAAATACCAACATTGCAGAAAATTAAAGTTTCGAAATTTTATTTTCAAAATTACTCTCTAGCCTTTGCCTGAATTTGATTACTACGTACGGTTCTGTAAGGTACTAATTAGGTAGATTTATATGGCAGTGAATATAAATATTGACGAATGATATTTCGCCCAGAAAAGGAATACACCCGCCATCCTGACGTCAGATTGGCGGCTCACATATTTATTGAGTTTTCTATGCGCACAGAGAGGTACTATTAATTTCTTTATTGGTAGAATTAGGTAGAATTAAGGTAGATTTGAGCCATATTAGATTCATGATAATTTGCATTTGTACACCCGCCATTCTGATGCACACGAATATCGGGATAAAAAGTAGCCTATGTATTATTCCAGGTTTCCAGCTACCTATATTTCACGTTTCATCGCAACCGGTTCAGTAGTTTTTGAGTAATTGGTTAACAAAGTCACAGACGTAGATAAAAACTTACGTGTTTATAATATTAGTAGAGTAAGAGTTTAACTCTTATCAGCTATTAACTTTTATCTGCGATCTAGTCTTAAGGTTTACTAAAATAAAACACTTCAAGAAACATTTGTCTTGTACTCCATTTATTTGAATACAAAATAAATAACAAGCAGTTCCTTTTCGATAAAAACTCAAACAATCCAAAAAAACTCAAAGTATAAAAAAACGCGATGTGGAATGAACAGCAATTTAAATAATTTTATTGTAATAATATCACAAAAGTATAAATTTATCAATCATAATAATTATAAACAGAACAGCCAGTTACCTAATTTATCATAGTATTATATTATCAAGAAATTATTGGCCATTGTACGTACAGCTAGCTTATTGCAGTTATAGCTATAGCAGCTGGCTCGACCCAATAATTTATGATTGTTGATTTTTACCCGGCTGCAAGGAAGGGGTTATTGCAATTATGAGTTTACAATTTGACAGTTATACTCGCTAGTTTTAATTGCAATGGTAATTTGTTTGCTACTGAATGACTTGAAATGTTGCAATCGCAATTTATTAGCAACAGATTTACAAAATCAGTTAACGGACTAAACCATCCTAAACTCTAAAACTATTTAGGTATATAGTATACAGCGTGTTCCGACGATGACCATTTAAGCCGAAGGTGTGTTGTTCTAGACGTCTAGGCGTACAACTTTTATTCTAAAACTTTTAAAAATTCTTTTAAAAAATTCTTAAAACTTTTAAAAATATTTTTTTTAAAGTCACACGATTTGAACTCAAAAGAAAAATAATTATGAACTATAATTAACACGCATCCTAAACTGCTCTGGGGCTCGACCGCGCAAGCTCCGTTAGATTCAACTCGACGTTGGTTTAGAATACACACTGCGCAAAGGAAAAACCTGCGCGAAATCTGCGCGGCGAGAACCATTGCGTTGTTTTGCATGCATTTGACGGCGATGGTGCGCAGTACAGTACAGTTGCCGTCGAGTTCAGCTGTCATTGAATGCGACAGCTCAAGGGACGTCGCATTGAATTCGACAGTGCACGCAACTCAACTGTACTATACTGCGCGTCGTCGTCTTTAAAATGTTATTTGTTTATTTTAAAAAAATAACAAAAAACAACCCAAAAATTCAAAAACCCAAACAACCTCTACATACAGCGCCACCGACCAATTAATTCGCTAAATTGTTTAAAATGTCATTAAAATGCATGCAAATCAACGCAATCAAATCGACGCGCGAACCGCCGCGCAGATGTTCCTTTGCGAAGGAGCACCGTCGAGTTGAACTCGACGGAGCTTGCGCGGTCGAGCCCCTGGTTCTAGAAACGTGAAATTGGAAAGTCGTGTTCTTTGTTATGTGTATCTCTCAGTATCTCTAAGAAATATTGACGACTCTGGTATTCCAGATCGAAAGTATGGGCGGAGAAGGAGATAGTGGAGCGCAGCGCTTGGGAATTCGCAGACACTGAAAAATACTTGCAGACAGCGGAGCACCTCTGTGGGCCGTACGAGTGGCAACAATACGACCTGCTGGTGATGCCACCTTCCTTCCCTTACGGCGGCATGGAGAATCCTTGCTTGACCTTCGTTACGCCTACCTTGTTGGTGAGTACAATATAGAAGGAAAGAAAATTCGTTTATTCAAACAGGCTCACAACTACGATTTTAAACTCACTTGGTTATTTTTACTATGAATATTATTAGACTAGCTAATAGGTCCTAAGCTTCATATAGCTAGCAGGACCTCGGGTTAGTCCCGATCCCGTTAGAATATCGGGATAAAATGTACCCTAAGTAGTTATTCAGATCTCCAGCTACCAGCATACCAAGTTTCATCCCAATCGGTTAAGAAGTAACAAATTTACATATATATTTTACATAGAACTATTTTTAAAGAAAATATATATCCACAAAAACACAGCGCACGGTCTACGTCAGGCGGGATTCGAACCAACTCATCTCAATCCAAGACGGGGAATGCGACTTAGGCTTCTTAGTCTACCGACGCGGTGACCCATACGCCGAATTATCGCTTCAATATATTTTCCATTCACTACAACTTGAGCATGTTTATCCCGCCTGACGTAGACCGTGCGCTGTGTTTTTGTGGATATATATTTTCTTTAAAAATTGTTCTATGAACGCCCCAGTGCAGGCTTAAATAAAAATATAATTTATATTGTACATAGTTTTCCGTTTGTAATATTCGTAGGTGGAACGGAAAGACAACATAACCAATTGGCGGCTCATTTTTTTTTACAAAACACAGTTCAACGTTACCAAGGCGTTAGTCAATATTTAAACTTTGTGATTGGCAATGGCCAATCATTCAATGTGTTACCTATCTATCTATACTTAGACTCTTTGTGATTGGTTATTGCGTTACCTATCTATACTTGACTCTTTGTGATTGGTCGATACGTTACCTACTCTTTGTGATTGGCCGATGCGTTGCGTCAATGAGAACTACTAAAACTATTTTCCTGAGTGAGGAATACTTATGAGCACTCAACTGGTGTTATCGTCTTTGGTAGATCTATATCCTATGTTCAAGAAACCTACCAACAATTATACGATAGTAAAACCTCAAAGTATGATTTACTAACTGCACCTCGCGGCTTCACCCGTTGCCGCGAGATTGTCGGGATAAAAGCAGCCTATTTGTCAATCCAGATATCCAGCTACCTATATTCCAAGTTTCATCGCAATCGATTCAGTAGTTTTTGGGTGAAAGAGTAACAAAGTCACGTACATTACATACAATCTTTCGCGTTTTTAATATTAGTAAGATTTATTATTCGTTTCTCAGGCAGGCGACAGAAGCCTCGCCAACGTGATAGTCCACGAGATAATGCACAGCTGGACCGGGAATCTGGTCACCAACCGGAACTTCGAGCACTTCTGGCTGAACGAGGGGTTCACTGTGTTCTTGGAGCGGAAGGTTGGCTCGGCGCTGGTAGCCGATCCTGTCGAGTCCGTCAAGATCAGGGACTTCCAGAGTATATTGGGCCTCCAGGAGCTTACTGAAACTGTGAGTTACATTTTTTATTTAGGATGTCCCAGAAAGTATTTATAAGCAGACGTACAACACCACATTAAAAAAAACGACTAAAACACTTTATTTACCGGGTTTAATTGCGTTTTATTCATCAACGATCATGATTTTTAAACGACCGAGCTTTCAACAACCTTGAAAGACCTTGAAAAAATCAACTGTAAAGTTGGCGAAAGTTCGGTCGTTTAAAAATCATGATCGTTGATAAATAAAACGCGATTAAACCCGGTTAATAAAGTGTTTTATTATGCAAAATCGCGAAAACCATAGAGAAAGAACTATCTTAATCATCGCAGTATATGAGCAAGTAGGTCTCAGTGGTCGGGTTTTAGTAGAAAATGGAAAAAAAGGCCATAACTCTTAACGGCGTAAAATAGCGGAACATACATAGGAGTGATTCGGGTGAACCTTTGTTCTTGTATGAAGAAGTAGACGCGTCAAACTGAAGAGCCGTCTCCACCGTTTCAGATTAACCACGAGTTAGGTGCGGACAATCCCCTCACGCAACTGGTGCCCGATCTAACCGGCGTTCATCCCGACGATTCATTCTCACGCGTGCCTTACGAAAAGGGCTCCTTATTCCTAAGATATCTGGAAGATATACTCGGAGGACCCGGTAAGATAATCCCTGTTTTACACCGTTGCATTGTAGATCAAAGATGAACTTGGTGATGGTAGCCCTATGACGCGTTTGGTCATCGATTTGAAGGGCGTGCATCCTGATGATGCGTTTTCAACCGTCCCGTATGAGAAAGGATCGCTGTTTCTGAGGTATCTTGAAGATTTGGTTGGGATCGGTGAGTTCTTCATTCCTTTATTAAACATAACTAAATTTTTTTTTTATATCGCTTTAGATGCTTGCTACATTTACTTTGTTATATTCATCAGTCTAATGATAATGACTATAAACAGATGAGATGAAGTTTTTTTTTTAGTTTTCGTTTATTTATTTCTACATAATCAACATCACTTAAGAATATTATGCTACCGCAAGTTATACAAGTCATTAGAAATTCTTACTTTTTACAAAAACTAACATAAAAGAAAGAAAAATTGCATATAAGAAAGCACGTCGGCATGCGGGTAGGGTAGGACAGGATAAAATAAATAATCAACTTTTTAAATTCACACGATTTGTTAACATATTTACATTTTACGGGGTCTTAATCGCGTTTTTTTTAATATTACGCAATTAAGACCCGGTAAAATGTACATAAAGTAAATAATCGCCTGTAGAGCCCTACACGCTCCCACATTCTGCCTACATAATCACAGAATAGGGTTATAATTTGGAACAAAATTTTATACATGCATACTATAGTGTTAGAAAGAATTATGATCCTCTTTCTAAGCTTTAATAAATAAAGTCAAGGGGGGCAATCACGGCAGCTGCTGATTAAATCAAATAACTATAACGCCTTTTATTTAATCTTAGAAAGAGCAGATTTTAATATGCGGATAAAGAAAAACCATAATTTCTTCTATGGTTTTCGCGATTTTGCATAATAAAACACTTTATTTATCCGGTTTTTATCGCGTTTTTATTCATTATTTGACCCGAGCTTTCGCCAACTTTACAGTTGGCTTTACAGTCAACCTTGAAAAAGCCAACTGTAAAGTTGGCGAAAGCTCGGGTCAAATAATGAATAAAAACGCGATAAAAACCGGATAAATAAAGTGTTTTATTAAGAAAAACCATATTCATTTAATATACTCTTGTTTTATCCGCTCTAGATGTCACTACTGCCCAAGAGCTTATAAAAAAGGGTGTTATAGTCATTTCATTTTATTACCGTCGACGTGATTGTCCCACTTGACCTTATTTATTTATTAACAGAAAAATATATAAGTAACTTAAATTATTTTTGTTCACCAGCATCATTCGACGACTTTCTCCGTGCCTACCTGACCAAGTTCAGCAAGAAGTCACTCGACACGGACCAGTTCAAGGCGTTCCTATTGGAGTACTACAAGAATGATGAACGACTCAAAAATGTCGACTGGAACACTTGGCTCAGCAAGGCTGGTATGCCACCGATTATACCGAAGTAAGTTATTGTTCTGTTGTGGCGAATAATTCTTTAGCTATTTACCTGCGCCACAGCCGAAAGTTTATTTGGAGGTTAATCGTTGTACTGTACTGTTGTACTAAACAAGTAAAGGTAACATTATTTAATGCATATTGCCAGACCTTCTACACGTGCAGCCTGTGGGCTAGCTTTACACAGCGGGCGTACAAGACACTGAACATTCAGTATAACAATGCGTTCAGGATATTGTTGGGGTTCCCACGTTTTTGTAGCGCGTCGGCAATGTTTGTTGAGGCGCACATTGATGATTTCCACGCTATAATGAGAAAAAGATGCGCCTCGCTGTTAAGGCGTATGCGTGGCAGCCCGAACGGTATCCTGAACATATTGTCAGAGAGGTGGGATTCGCCTATGTTAGGGAGGTGGATGCAGCTGCACGCCAGTGGTCCCTCCTATTTATAATTATTATTTTTTATTTTTATTCTTTATTTTATATTTTGATTTTTAAATTTTAGTTTCTATTTCTATTTCTTATCGGTTGTGAACCGATTATGGCCATTAGGAAATTAGCCAGTGTCATGTATTTTAATATATTATGCAAGTTATTTGCATCGAAACAGTCAAGTCGTCATAGTTAAAGTCAAGTCTAGGGAATCATTTGTAAACACGGCGGCCATTTACAAACAATCTTCACGGAGCCTTGGAGACAATACTAAGTCAATGTTTTGCACCGATTTTCACTTTCATTCCACTTGTACACCTTCACGAAACTAAATTGATTAATATGCCCCCGAAATTAAACAATTTGCACGCATATGAACTAGGTTTCACAAAAATGAAAATTTAGCACCACATCTCCTCAACGAGTTCCCGCCAAGACTCAAAATTTTAGTTTGACATGACATGTACATATTTAATAGTTTGTGACATTTAAGTTCAGTGTATTATTTATTATTTAATGTGACATTATATCTTATTTTAATGTTAATGTAAATGTAATTATGGATTGTAAATATCTGAAATAAATGAATTGAATTGAAATTGAATTGAATAACTGAAAATGTTATGGTTTTTCACTTAGCATAATAGAATTAAGAGATTTAATTCTTATGATTGATTGAGTGATGCTACCGCGCGACAACATTAGAGTACAGACTTTTTTTTCAGAGTGCAAAATTTATTACCAGTTTTTTTTAAACAAACAATATAATGCACCCTATCGTGATGTCATATAGTCGTCGCGAAGTCGCCGTGTTGTTGTTAAGCTAAAACAAACGTCAAATAATAAAAATAAATTAAAAACCAACTCCAAAAAAAAAAAGATTTTTTTTTTATTATCTGTGGTTTTTAAAAGTAGTCGGGGTATATCTTTTATTTGAAATGAAATGAAATGATTTATTAGCACATATCAAACAATACAATTACAAGTTACCCTGTTTCAAATAATAGTGTGAGCTGTGGCCCGGGAATACAGTTCTCCCCATGTATATCTTTATAGTTAAATATTTCTTGAAATTGCCAAAATGCATGCAAAAAAAAAATGTTTTTAAATTTTAAATTACAATTAAAATTAAAAACATTACATTTAAAATTTACTTTATTTTTTGAGCGACAAAAGGGAGACAAACGATCATGGTAGCGCGGATTATGTAAATGTATTGAGCACCTTTTTGATTGAAGTCAGTGTTTGTTCCTGCAGTATTTATTACCTAAAGAACTACGTAATTTGTTTACAGTTACGACAATTCAAAAACAAAAGCCGTAAGCGGTCTCGTTGGAAGAATTACGACTACAAACTGCACCATCGAAGAGTCAGATGTGAAAGGTTTCTGTCCTCATCAGATGATATACCTGCTGCAGTCGCTGGTGACTCACACACCCGCTCTGCCCTTGGAAAAGGTGCACAGTATCGGAGCAGCTTATAAAGTGGCTGAAAGTCATAATGCTGAGATTAGATTCAGGTAAATATACTGTTTGAAAACGATATCCATTGTCGGCATAACTAGACCTACGGTGCCGCTAACTCCAGTGTTTAACAGCGTATCAGAGGAGAATAGAATGCGAGGGTTCCTAAGTAAATTAGGTATCTACTCACCCCTGGAGAACCGAGGCTGACCGCGCATCTTCCGTTGCAATCGGTATAGCAATACCACTGCGCAAAGGAATATTCTGCGCTTTGGAACCATAGCGTTAATTTGCATGCATTTGCGACGCCGTCGAGTTGAACTGTCATTGAAACCGGCAGCTCAAGAGACCTCGCATTCGGGAGTTTCGGCGGGAACGCGTCGAGGAGATGTGGTGCTAAATTTTCATTTTTGTGAAACCTAGTTCAAATGCGTGCAAATTGTTGAATTTCGGGGGGATAATAATCAATATAAATTAAAATCAATTTAGTTTCGTGAAGGTGTACAAGTGGAATGAAAGTGAAAATCGGTGCAAAACATGGACTTAGTGTTGTTTCCAAAGCTCCGTGAACAATCTTTGTAAATGGCCGCCGTGTTTACAAATGATTCCCTAGACTTGACTTTAACTATGACGACTTGACTGTTCCGATGCAAATAACTTGCATATTATATTAATTATACTTGACCTCGCATTCAATGACAGCTCAACTTGACGGTGCAGGCTTCGAATGCATGCAAATCTACGCTGTCGTTTTCTCCGCGCAGGTTATTCCTTTGCGCAGTAGGATTTCGATGATTATGACGGGATTTGCGCGGTACTTCGCCGGTTTCAACGTTACAAACACAAGCTTAGTAGTCTATTGTTGTGTTAGATGGCGCTGTGTGTTGTTCACAGAATTGATTTAATAAGTATTATTTATTGAATAAACTATTTTGTTGTAGATGGATCCGCCTGTCAATCCGAAGCAAGGACCCGTCCATACTAAAAGATGCACTAGACTTCGTGAACGAACAAGGCCGTATGAAATACGTCCGTCCCGTGTACAGGGATCTTTACGCGTGGGAGGAAGTGAGACAGAAAGCTATCGACAACTTCTTGGAGAACGAGAAATATATGATGCATGTATCTGCGTATACGGTTAGGAAAGATTTACATCTCAACGTGTAAGCACTTACATGTTCAGATGTAAATCTTTCCGGACGTCCGTGTAGAATACATTTCACGGGTTAAAAGCGCCCACGCGCCATTTTAGTTTGTCACAGCCAACTAGAGTTTTGTCGACCAATCAAATGCGTTCTTTAGTGGCACAGTGCTGTCTACTCATTTGTAGCGGATAAAATTGAAACTAAAGTTTTATCAGAAATTCGTTGTTTTCATAGTAAATTAGAGACTGCACGGATTTAAGTAGAAGTGTAAAGATTTAAAAAAAATCGGGATTAATTTGCGCTTTTTTTTCTGCATTTCGACTATAATAGTCAAAAATTTACAAGTTATTTGATTAAAACCTATACGTATTTTATTTTTTACATAGTGATAATTATATTAAATTTTGATTTTATTCAATGTAATATTAAATATTTTTATTGGATTGTAAATAAAAGTACCTTTGTGGTATATAAAAATGATCTGCTTTGATGCAGTAATTATGTGTTATTTTACATAGCAATATCATATGACTAAGACAATGTTATTATTCAAAGGGATTTTTTTTATAAATAAACTTAAGGTGACTTGCATGAGATTGTACTCTGACAGCTGGTTATGATATAAATAATCTGTTTATAAAAAGTTATGCAAGTCGCCTACTTTACAAATTATTGTTTTTTATTCAATAACATAGAATACCACTTGCACCTGTGATGCTTAACAGTGAACTATTAACTTTGCTTCGGATGGTCCCGGTTGTTATCTTAGATAGCAGTCGTTGCGTCAAGTAAGAGGCATTAGGGGCGACTTGAAAACTCTTACTCTAGGTGAGCCACATTACGAAAAAAGAGATGAAAAAGTAGACTAAACTAAGCAAAAAGTTTGGTTAGTAATGTAACGTAACTAATGATTATTACTTAGGATAAAAAGTCTGTACTTGGAAGTAAATTTAAAAAAAGTTGCCTAGAGGGCTTAGAAATAGTAGTAGAACAAAATTATATATTTTTTAAATTCATGTCAGTCTGTTTATCTCTTTCTCTGTCTGTTCCTTATACAATTAAAAACTACTTATCCGATTGAAATCTGATGTTTTCAATATTAGATAGTTCTATTTTCGAGGAAGGTCGTGGTATACTTTGTATCGAAATCCAATTAGTAGAACCCGAGTAATGAACGAAAAAGTGCAACCGCTCGGCCGCCCGCGCCCGTGATAACGCGTTTTCACTTCTGCGGGGAAACCGCGGGGCGCAGCTAGTCTATGATAAAGCTTCACTGAGCGTGGATTTAGTATGTATAACTAACGATTGGGAGTATCATGTTTTTTTGCGTTCATTGATAACCAAGAAATATCACGAATATCATAATGAATCTGCTTCGCAACAGTACTAAGTGCATGCAACAACGCGCACGCGCCACACCACGCGAATGAAGTCTAAGGCATAGCTAGTCTACGATAAAGATAGGTAACCTCAGAAAAAAAACCTTTATTAATTAGAAGCGTGAACACCGTTGCTAGGTATGAACTACTATAAATAAAGTGGTTACGTATCTATATACTGTCTAAATAAAACTAAACAACTGAAACAACATAGATCTTAGAGTATATATTACTAAATATATCCTCCAAGATATAAAACAACAGCTGTCAACTGCAACGTATAATATCTTCTTCAAGGCAAAGGTATTATCATTTTGAATGGCAGATATTTTTTATCATATACAAGTACCTACCTACCTACCTACCTGCTTCAAAAAATGATGCATTTTTGAGTGTTTTTAAAATAAAGATGCCTACTACGTATATGTTCAGTCAGCGTCAAAAGTGACCATAAATTCATATTTTCTAAATCGATCGGCATACTCACTCATACATCAATTGTGAGAGATCACAGTCATAATAATATGGTCTCAATAACACCTGCAAAAAGTACTATACGAATGGTATCGTGAATAAAACTACCTACCCACAAGATTTAACTCTACCAGCCTGTACATAGGTTCCTACCTGCCTAGTCCTAGTACCTTCCTAAGGCGGCTAACCTTTAGATTTGACTGTGAGGTTTTTAACTGTGGGTACAGTCAGAAATTGTGCACAGTTAAAACTAATGATCTGTAGCCTGCTTAATAGACATTGTTGTTTCTAACTAACGATTTCTAATAATACTTTGTTTCTAATGTATGCAAATCTCATTCAAGTCAGTGTGATAATAAAATTCGATAAGTATAGACTTGTCCACGATGACAGCGCGCCTAGAAGTCATGATTAAATTAAAAATAATCGTAACTTGGATGTATTTAACTTGTTGTGGTATTTGTGTGTGCGACAACTTGAGTCCGTTAGATCCATCATCGTTTTCAAGACCTGGTGAGTACCTACCTCCTACTTGCTTACCTAAATTAAACCTATTAAGTAGGTAGGTACCATAACAACAAACTAAAAACACCAGTAGTACTTGTAGTAATATAAATAGTTAGGTATTTTATCTTAGGTTTTTTTGTTTGTTGTGTGACCTTAAACTAGAACGACCACTTTTTACCTAACTTATAATAAGTACCTAGATAGGCTTTCACCTTGGTTTATTGTTAGAGCACTCAGTTTTTTTTTGTCTTGTCAGAAGAGGCGACTTCGCTTCGCACACTCTTTGTCGAGTGCCAAATCAGTATGACCACGAGTAGAGTAGGTACCTGCTTTTTTGGGCATTATGATTTATGATTGACAAATTATTATGGGTTCGACAGTTGACGTTAAGAAGATCGGCGTTTTTCCTCAGAGCTCAGACCTAGTGCGCCAGAGACCTAGGCTCTCTGGCGCCTCTCTGGCGCCTGGGGGGCGATTAAGTCAAATTGAGTCAATCCCATCAATCCAGTTCCCATCGTCGGCGGCGCGGCCGACGCGACGACGACCGTGCTGTTTTAGTTACTGGATCCTGACTGGATCAATGTAAATCAGCCTTTTAATCAAGTCCATACTGTTAGGTAGAAGTTTTTTTACGGAACGATAATTATTGTTTCGCAAAAATAGGTAGGTACCAATTCAATTTAAAAATCACGCCAATTGTTATGTAGGTATATGCAGCCAACTGCTATGAATCCTTCTCTTCTTCTTCATTAAAATGGCTTTTTCCATTCGGACATTTGCCAGTGTCAAGTAAGTATTATCAATATTTGCAGGTTATTTGCATTGTACGAAACAGTCAAGTCGTCATATTTAAAGTCAAGTCGAAGAAATCATTGTAAAAAGGGGGCCATTTTTTACAATATTTGTTCACGTAGCTTTGGAGAGAACACTAAGCTGAAGTCCAAGTTTTGCACCGATTTTCACTTTTATTTTCACTTGTACACCTTCACGAAACTAAATTGATTAATATACCCCCGAAATTAAACAATTTACACGCATTTGTACTAAGTTTCACAAAAATGAAAATTTAGCAACACATCTCTTCAACGCATTCCCGCCAAAATTCCCGCTATGAATCCTATTTCATAAAATGTCCAAAGAAACAAATTTCATACAGTATGTTATTGAAGAGATAATAGTTATTTGTTATGTAAGGTTTACAAACTTGATTTTTTAGTAAGTACTTGGATTGAATTATAAAAAAAAAACAAAAAAAAAATACAATAACTACGTATTGTATTTTTTATAGAGTTGGCAGTCGTTAAACACATATTCATATCCTGGAATGTAGATTTCGAGAAAAAAGTCCTCAGCGGGTCAGCGGTACTTAGCATTGATGTTTTAGATAACGTTAACGACGTGGTAAGTGCTAAAACGTGTTTTATCTTAAAGGCTCTTATTGCTTCAATGTAACCTATTATTATGTTTATTTAGATTCTAGATGCGAATAATCTGACAATAACGTCCATAGAAACCGGTGACGGTATACCGCTGAACTTTACTGACGATAATTATGTGCCTAACTTTGGATCTAAATTGACTATCATATTATCAAATCAAGCTAAACCCGGAGACAAGTAAGTAATATATTGTTTTCTGGCGTTATCATAGGCGCAAATTGACTAGTAAATATTCAGAGCATAAAGCGACTTTAGAGGGTTTTTAGGGAAGAGGTGGCAATTTATTTAGATTAATAATTCATTATTAGAATTTTAAGAAGCTTTTTACGATTTCAGATTGAAAATCAAAATAAACTACAGCTCATCTCCGACTGCTTCAGCATTGAATTGGCTGGACCCGAACCAAACGTCAGGGAAGAAGTATCCCTTCCTCTTCAGTCAATGTCTGGTAAAGATAAGATACCTAAGATGCTCTTACGAAAATTACGTCGAAACAGTCCTGTAATAAGATGTTGAACGAGCTTTTCATGATTTTTTAACCTTTTGTGTTGTTTTAGTTCGCAAAAGCCTCGCCCGTGATGAGGGCAGTATTATTTTTCAGAAATATGGTTCTGAAAATGTATGAATTATGATTATTTTTTGTTTTTTTAGCCAATTCGTGCTCGTTCGATCCTACCCTGTCAAGATACTCCAGGTGTAAAGTTCGCGTATAATGCAGTGATAACAGCACCCGAAGAGTTCACTGTATTAATGAGCGCATTACGAAGCCGTGTAGATGGAAACAATACCCATTTATACCAGCCAGTGCCGTTGCCTTCGTATTTATTGACAATTGTTGTTGGTGCGCTGGAATTCAGGGAGTTAGGGCCGAGGTTTGTCTACTAATACTTAAATATTGCTGAAATCATCTATAATCTGTCATGTTACTATATCTAACTATGGAATATTTTTTGTTTTTATCAGATCAAGAGTCTGGGCAGAAAAGGAACTTGTAAATAGCAGCGCATGGGAGTTTGCCGAAACTGAGAAGTATCTTCAAGCTGCAGAAGCTTACTGTGGGCCTTACGAATGGAGGCAGTATGATTTGTTAGTAATGCCGCCGTCTTTCGCTTATGGCGGCATGGAAAACCCGTGTTTAACTTATGTTACCCCTAGTCTTTTGGTAAGATAATATTATGTTCATTTCCTTTTCTCGTTAGACCCCACCTCACTGTCCTGTCTCCCACCATCCTACTCATAATGACAACTGTTCTTTTCCTCTGTAAGTATCGCTTTCTATTAAATCTGCGCAAACCCATATCTTTCTCCTACTAGGATTCCAAGTAGCATTGTGAGGAAGATAAAAGGCCTTATAAAGCTAAACCCATATTTATCAAGTTGTCCCTATAAGTATACTGATTTAATCGTGATTCGTTTTGACAGTCGAAGGTTTTATCCGCGTGCGTGATTTAATAACTAAATTAGTTATTTAGCACACACTGACTTCAACGTCCTTTAAAACTCAAAAATTATTCATTCAGGCAGGTGACAGAAGTCTCGCGAGCGTTATAGTTCATGAAATAATACACAGCTGGACTGGAAATCTAGTTTCAATTAAGAACTTTGAACACTTCTGGATAAAGGAAGGCTTCACTGTGTTCTTGGAAAGGAAAATCGGGGCTTCTCTCGAAAGCAATGCTGAAGGAGCTAAGAAAATTAGAGATTTTGAAAGCATGTTGGGGCTCCAAGATCTTATTGAAACTGTAAGTTGGACTAATATGAATCTATATTGTTTTAATTTTAATTTACTATTTAATTACTTAAGTTTTGGTTTCTTTATAATGTCCATCATTCAATAGCATTGTTATTGATGCAGTGTAAATTTTGACTTACTTTTGATTGCTTTCAGGTGAACGATGAATTAGGCCCAAATAGCCCATTTACGCACCTCGTATTAAACCTATCCAGCACACACTTTGACGATACCTATTCGCGCGTGCCATATGAAAAAGGCTCTCTATTCTTGAGATATTTGGAAGATTTACTTGGAGGACCCGGTAAGACTTGGAAATTAAAATATTTTTCAAAGTCTTCGGTGTGATCTTGAATGTCTCGTATCAACATAGCCATTGCTCCAGCTAATTAAGCCACGTGAACCACATGCCACCGAAGCTAAATTAACGGTAAGGTTTTTTAATGATGAATTATGATACTATTCTTAACGAATCTTCTTCAATGTTGTAGAGTTCGATGGATTTGTGCGCGCCTTTATCATCAAATTCAGAAGGAAGTCTATTAGCACGGATCAGCTTAAGTTGTTTATAATCGCATACTTTAAAGACAATGCCCGAATTGAAAATGTGGATTGGGATACTTGGTTTTATGGGAGTGGTATGCCTCCTGTTATTCCTAGGTAAGACTTAAATGTAGCGCAATTTTAAAATATCGGTCGCTGAAAAATGATCGTCCATAAATCATAAAAATCACGACAACTCGTTAATAATAGTTACATTTGATACTGCATTTTTTTCGATGCATTTAAAATTATTAGATAATTAATTATCACTACTAATTTTCTCAGGAGCGGTGGCAACGTAGCAAATTGAAATGAATACCAGTTATAATAATTCGGTACTCTAAAATTATTTTTCTTACAGATACGACGACTCTCTGGCAAAGTCAGTGGACACCTTAGTTGAAAATTTAACCACATTAAACGCACACATTGATTACGAGGACGTAAAAAGTTTTAGTCCACGCCAGATGATATATCTGCTTCAAATGTTGATAGATCATACCCCGTTGCCTTTGGATCTGTTACATAGAATTGGAGAGGTTTACAAAGTTGATTGTAGTGAAAACGCTGAAATTAAACTTAGGTAGGTACCCTAAAGAAATCCTATTTTTAAATTTGCTTAATTATTTGTGATCATTCGATGAAATCGGTTAGATCATTTCTAAAAATGTTAGCATAACTTAAAAAAATAAGTTGGTGTGAAGGCATAATAATTAATGTATGTGTGTTTGTTGCACCTTCATACAAAAACAGCTGAACCAATTGCGATGAAACTCTATAAGTAGATAGCTGAAGACCTGTAATAACACTTTGCTACTTCTCCCTCGTTATTAAGCTAAAAGCTGGACATACACTATTTCTTCTCATTTACTTCACATAAATGTAAGAAGGTATGGTATCGGATTGGTTACTGGAACTCAACTATGACGAGACGGAGGCGCTTCTGGTATCTGTGTTCAGAACATAACTCAATCCTTGTGTTCTGGGGGCAGATATTGGGGGAGCTTAGCACTCATACTTATTCCCTATTATACACCCACACTCAAGCACTGCCGCACATACACACTCACTCACTCACCCTCATATACACTCACTCACTCACCCACATACACAATTACTTACTCACACTTATACACAAACTTATGAATTGAAGAGTCTGTTGCTTAAATTATCTATTTTTTTGTACTTACTTGTACTTGGCATGTTAAGTTACTACCTATGTTAAGTTTCTCCATTATCATAATTATAGTCATTAAGTGCGAAGGTAGAGGCCCTGGTACCTGTAGCACAGGGGATCCTAGTTCAGGTGCCAGTCTCTACAAATAGTTTTTATATCACTTATCTATTACTTTATACCTACCTACTGTAAACAATTTGTGGAGAAAGAAATAAACGATTATTATTACTAGTATAATTTAAAAGAGCCGCTTAAAATATTTATTAAAACAGTTTATATATTTTAGATGGATAAGAATATGTATCAGAAGCAAAGATCAATCAAAACTGGAAAAGGCGTTCCAATTTGCGGATGAACATGGACGCATGAAGTATCTACGACCATTATACAGGGATCTCTACGCTTGGGAGGATGTAAGACAGCAAACAATTGAGAATTTCTTAGAAAATGAGAAATATATGATGGAGGTCACGGCTAATGCAGTCAGAAAAGACTTAAACATCGTCGTTTAAAAAATAAGATTTGATTATCTATTTAAATCTATGAATAATTAAAAATGAAGTATGTACTTATTTTTGTTTTATTATTGTATCTCTAACTGTACACCTTGTACATTTTTATAAAATGAGTATTTTTTTCATTGTTCTTGCTTACAGTGTACATGTATACAATGGACTTTAAAGTGACGTCAATGTCATCTTTTTACTTCTGTCAAATGTCAAAGTCATTCTAACTAAACATACGGAGTCTTGGCGGGAACTCGTTGAGGAGATGTGGTGCTAAATTTTCATTTTTGTGAAACCTAGTTCATATGCGTGCAAATTGTTTAATTTCGGGGGCATATTAATCAATTTAGTTTCGTGAAGGTGTACAAGTGGAATGAAAGTGAAAATCGGTGCAAAACATTGACTTAGTGTTGTCCCCAAGGCTCCGTAAAGATTGTTTGTAAATGGCCGCCGTGTTTACAAATGATTCCCTAGACTTGACTTTAACTATGACGACTTGACTGTTTCGATGCAAATAACTTGCATAATAAATATTAAAATACATGACACTGGCTAATTTCCTAATGGCCATAATCGCTTCACAACCGATAAGAAATTTAGAAAAAAAAAAAAAAAAACATTCATAACCTCAAAAAATATTTTGTTGATGTGAATAAGTGATATAGACGAACAAATTAATACAGAAACCTATTCGAATGAACAATGTCCGCTGCTAAAAGAGTGCAGGTATGGAACAGTAGAGTGCAGGTGTAAATTAATGACTATGAAACAGTCATTTATGATACAACTATATTGGTAACCTAAAATCATAAATTCAGTAGAAAAAAGTAGAAAAAACATTTTTCTTACTAATTCCAGCAATGGGCCACTTTTGCTCGTACGTGGCACGTATTTGACTGCAAATGGCAAGATCCATATGAATCAGCGCCTCTGATTAGGAAGTATTTAATGGGAATGCACAAACCTATCTATCATCCTCTGAATGACTGTGGAGATGTAGTAGTCTGTATAAACAGCCGCGCTATTGCATTGAGAGGTGATGAATGGAGGAAGAGAGCGTATTTCCATCACACGGGGTACCCTGGAGGTGCGTCGTGGACTGTGGCATGGGAATTGCATAATAAAGATCCTACATTGGTAAGTTTTCATACAAGACTTCTATTTAAACTTAACTTATAGGATAAGCATAGATTATTGTTGTTTTTTTAGTGTTTATACTCCTTCTTGACTACTACTAAAATAAAAATAAAGCACTGCTTTGTTTTAGTTTCATCTTAGACTTGATAAATATTTAGCAGGAAGTGGTTGTTTCGTTTTAAATAATATGTGCTGTGTGCAATATACTGAAATAAATTGGTTGCACATAGTGGAATCTATCCTCTATCAAACTATGTAACTAGGCTAGTACTGGGACAAGAGATATACAGGTGCCGGAAAATAAATTGGAAAATATTATATACAAAATGCTGCCTGCTAAGTTGATTCAAATTTCTGCCTACAGATAATAAAAAAAGCAGTCTACAGAGCTATGGCAGGCAATCTACAAAGAAGACACACAATGCAACGCCTATTTATTTACCCAGGTGAAAAGGTACCTGACAATATTTTAGAGAATGTCACCAACCAGATAAGGCAAATTAGGCGAGTCCCAGCCAGACTTGATCACATACCCGAGGAGGAAATGAAAACATTCCCCAAAGTCATGGAATACCCAGAAGATTATGTGCTTAAATAAATTGATTAATTACTTACTAATTAGGTCTGTAGATAAGATTATAGTTATTAAATGTGTAGTTCAGTATTATCTTGTTTTGGTTTTAACAAAGAACACACTCTAAATTTCATGTCATAGGACCAGCCATTTGGGCTCTGCATTGATATACTATAGTTCAGTAAAATAATAAATAAAAAGTAAAAACATAACCCTTTTCTTGCAGCTGGGTAAAAACTATACCTTGCCTTACTCGGTTCTCTCTATCCTAATAGGTAGGGAGGTAGATTCTACAAAATTCGGTCCTAGGTTCCTAGATAGTTCACAAGTTTTTGCAAACTCACATAACAACAAAGTTGCTTTCACGTTTTTATTACAAAAGTAAGGATTAAAATGAGCTAGGGATTATGGATTATCGATAAGGGCGATTATTTATCTGTATTTTAATTTCGTAGAAGGGCTTTGTTTTAAATAAAAAATGGGTAACAGTTTTTTAAATGTATTAACATATTTAAGCAATTGAGGTTTTGCAGCAACTTAGGGCATAACCACTTTGACGGGAGTGACGACTGGTTTCGCTTCCATCATCTCAGGGGTGGCTACCTTCACAGGGGAAACCTTGACGGGTTCAGAAGCTTCAGATAATGGAGCATCAACAAAATGGACTCTTAAACCGTCATCCATATCTCGGACCTGGGGCGGGATTGGGGCTGGCATTTCGATGGGTTCAGCGTCAACAAAACGCAATCTTAAGTCATCAACTTGTTGAACTTCCTCTGGTAATGGAGAGTCAACAAAATGCACTTTTAAACCGTCATCCATATCTTGGACCTGGGGCGGGATTGGAGCTGACATTTCGATGGGTACAGCGTCAATGAAACGCACTCTTAAGTCATCGACTTGTTGAACTTCCTCTGGTAATGGAGAGTCAACAAAATGCACTCTTAAACCGTCATCCATATCTTGGACCTGGGGCGGGATTGGAGCTGGCATTTCGATGGGTTGAGGGACGTCATAGGCGAATGATGCTGGTACTTCTGGGACGGCTACCATGACAGGCATGACGACCACAATAGGAGCAACTGGCTCGGCGATCTTGATAGGGCTGGGCGCGAAGGCCGGTAGCTCGTCTACCACTTGGACTCCAGCGACGAAGGGAGCGACAGGTTCAGGCATAACCACCTGCACCGGCTGCACTTCAATCTCGGCCGCAAAGGCCGCGACGAATAGTGTAAATGCGATCATGAATTTCATATTGCCTGAAAAGAAACATTTGTTAGAATAGAATAAGAATTGAACCTAATTATTACCAAGTTGGTATTGGTTTTATAGTCAGAAAGCCAAGAATTTGTTATAGTTGTTCTAGGTATGGGGTTTCAAAACAGGACACGCCCAACAATACAACATT
The DNA here is from genome assembly GCA_949358125.1 of Idaea dimidiata. NCBI lineage: Eukaryota > Metazoa > Arthropoda > Insecta > Lepidoptera > Geometridae > Idaea > Idaea dimidiata. The sequence goes on from OX442341.1 coordinate 10,401,633, forward strand.
TCGAGGTCTAGCTAATTCGGATTAGTTAGTTCGATGTAGCAGCGAAAGAAAGGAAAGGTAAAGCCTTAGCCAGCCTTAGGTAAACCTAGGTGCATTGGAATACCTAACAGGCGACCCGACCTTACACAAGATGCAGTTTTTATGAATGATGAGGTGCGTTGATGATACGACTTACCTGACAGTTTTATTGCTCATCAACAATACAATTCGCTTTTAATTAGACACCTGTTTAAATACATACTTACGAGTTACTTACAATATCTAATCTGGTCTGGTTTATCGTCTGTGATTTGATAAATTAAATCCATTTGATACCTTCAAAGTTGTGATTTGTCCACGTAGACTGGATTAAGACGGAAAAACCTAGTCCGATTCATTGAAAGTTCTAGTAAATAATGAATCAATTATAGAATTTCCTTTTTTTCGATTAATCATAAGGCAGAAGAAGTAAGTATTAAATATTTAATAACATTAAGTAGGTAATTTTTTATAACGAAAATTTTTGCGCAGTAATATCGTGTAGATATTTAGCTATAGGGACTTATAGGGACTTATCAATAAGTCCAGTTAATAAAATGTGTAATACGGTCTTGTCAAAAGGCATAGAACTATTGTGCAGCTTAGTTTTGCTATTGTTATCATTTTTAGGCGCCTACTAGAAAAGTGCTAGCAACTTTCTACGTACTATAGTTTGGTACCTACCACTTGCTGTGTATCTACATTTAGCCTGTGATTAAGATCGACTAGTAATTATTTGATTAATTAATTAAATCAATAAATAGTAGTAAGAGATATATTTTCTAACGTTATGTTCCAAGCATATAACCACCTAGGTACTTGTGTCCAATAAATATAGTAAATAAGAAGCTGATGATGATATACTTGGATGACTTCCCGTCTTTTCCATGTGTTTATATGTATTTACCAAGTATTACCTACCTTCTAAGTTTTAGGGTGCTTTAAATTCTTAAAACACAAATATACCTAGGTACCTACTGTGTCTTATCTAGTCATTTTCGTCTAGAAAGCAACTACCTACCTACCTACTACGCAATTTCTATTATAATAATTATGTAAGAAAATAAAAATCAATAAATGTGATCATAAATTTCATTCAATTTAAGACATTCTTGATTACATTTTTGATTTTGTACTTAAAGATACCTAATCTTACTTAATAATGGCCTTAATATGTCTAATTATAGATGATTTACATAGCGCTGTCAATCTGTCAAGTAAGTACTTAATAATTAAGATCATTATTATTATGAATTGCCTGAAATTATCGCAAAGTAGGATCCGAGTAAACTTTCCAAGGTCTCTGAAGCGGATCAACCACTTGGACCTTCGGATCTGGAAGGTCTATTACGCGAAGATCAGTAGGGTCCTCAGGGGCGGCACCAACCACCGTTTCTACTTCTGGTTGTGCTGGCGAATCCACAAATTGAACACCTGGATTTTCTTGACCTGGTAAATCTTCGATAAGAACGGCTACTGGAGAAGGAAGTCTGGGTCTTGGGCCGTCATTGTTTGAGCTGGATGCAGGACCAATGATAGTTTCTCCGAGATATAACGTAGGCCCGTCAAGCTCGGCCAGAGCTACGGCAAAGAGCGTGAAGGCAACGAGATATTTCATCTTTTCTGAAAAAAAAAAGACGTAGGTAAACATGTAGAGGTGTACTTACTTAAGAAATTACGCTTAATGTTTTAAACGTAGGGTGTCAAGCCACGTAGTCAAAGTTTCGTAGGTTGTTGCCATGAACGAAGCAGGTTAAATCAAATCAAATCATTTATTCATCATAATATAGGTTAAGTACAGGCGGTAGGATTAAGGATTAAGGCCTACCTATTCGAATATCTGAGCAAAGCTACGGGCAGACGGCGGATTGGGTGAGTAGGTAAGTACCTATTATGTTTGTTCATTAAAAAAACAATAACTTTGATAACAAAACATGGGTAAGTACCTACGTACCTACGGGCGCGCCTTACGCTTTCATAGAAAAAACGTTATTCATTGCAATAGACATATATACGATTTCGTTACATTTCAAATGTTATATTTTATACATTATATTACCTAGATTTTATAAAGAAGAAAACAAACGCTTACCTGTGTGTATGTCCAATGTCGATACAAACGTTTTAAATAACAAAATGCTAGCTTAATCTAATGTTATCGCGGTATCGTATCGATATGAGAAGTGTGTCGATGAGTGTTCTATTCAACATTTCATAGGAATTGAATCATCAAAGATACATACCTGCTTTGTAGTTCTTATTATCAGCAAAATTATTCACCTTTAGTTCTATCAAGTTCTATGTAAACTGGTTTAATAAAAGGTTAGTTTCTATGGGCGTTTTCCATAATAATTGGACCATTAACGTTTCCCCGTGATATTTTAATTCCTTCATCGTAAGAGCGATATTATGTTACGTACAAATTTTCCTAGAGATATTGATGCGTTTCAACGGGATTCGAAAGTTGGAGTATTTACGACTATACCAATACCGTTTTGAGTTGTGTATGATTTTAAATTTATACGAAAATGGAATTTCAGCAAAGTGTTAACTTTTAAAATATGCACCTGGTACGTCTTCAAGTCGTATTCTGACAGTACCTCTAACATAAAACAATAAATAAAAAACTTATAATGAAATGGAAATCAACATTTTATACTTTATTTATATTCTCTTCCAATACACCATATTACCACTAAATATATTTGGCAATATAAAAAATAAGGAATACGTTTAGACTCGATTTTTCAATCAAACTATCTAAGTTTTACATAAGTAATATCTACCTAAAGTATATAACATGTTACGGTCAAGGTAGAATTTGGACTAAAATATCTACAGACATAGCCTTTTACATAACAAAAAAAAACCTTTAAGACAACTATGTATTAAACACAAATTGGTACATTGACAGTAACACATATTTGTAGTACTTTAACTATAATTTGATTACCTAACTTTCGGTTTCTCGAAATTTTTACAGACGATTAACTTGAACGGTGTTTAAACTACGGGTAAAGTTACACTAAACTTTTGACTCAAATTGTTTTAATAACTATATAGATAGATGTCACAATAAAATTCCAAGGATTTAATGACTGACAATGTTAAAGTAAACAGTCGATAAAAATCTATAGAATTTCACACTGCCAGCTGTCAAAAAGCCCTGAAACTATTTTTTAAGGATTTTTTCGCCACTAGAGAAAACGGGTCGGATCTTATTCCACTGCCGTCCTCCTTCATCTAGATGGGCGTGTTATATCTAAGACCGTATTATCACTTACCATCAGGTGAGATAGTAATCAAACGCTCATCTATAGTGTGTAAAAAAGCGTAACTCGGAAAAACCGTTGTTAAAAATTTCGAGAAACTCGTTACTTATTTATTACAAGTATTTTATATTTATAATAAAACAAATGACTATAAAAATATACAATTATACTATGTATAACAAATATGGATCAACTTAAATCTTTAATGCGATACACAAATGAGATAGCTAAAGGTTAGCCACGAATGTAATGGAAGACGGACACGACGAAACTATGAACGAAATCCTTAGGCTACGTCCGCATAGGCAGGAGGCTGGCTTAGCGCCTAGAAGCTTTCTATGACGATTGTAATTTAACATATAGCATATAGAAGCCACAAGAAAATCATTGGTTTCAAATCAATGATTTTCTTGATCATATTACGAAATCAATGATTTTCTTGATCATATTATGATCACAAAAAAAACAATGATTTTCTTGTGGTTTCTTTTTATCGGAGAGCGCGTTCCGAACCCACGCTAAAATCTTTAGTTCTAAGACGTAACGTATCCAAGCGACCATACTTTTGTATATAATAATTTTGACTTTGACTTAGCACTGAAGTCACGGACGGTCTAGAAAGTTCGCGACCGGCCGCACTGAGCGCTTTGCGCCTAGTTGTGTATCTTGACATAATGCAAGCCACTAGGCGCGAAGCCGCCTGCCGTGTAGCCTTATAGTTTCGTCATGTCCGTCTGTCTATATGCAGCTTAGGTAAGAAGCTGTAAATTTGCATGAGTATTGATAACGCCGATAAAGTAGTACAATAAAAAAAAAGATAACATTTTTAGATACCTCCCTCACATATTTAAATTAGGAATGTTTTTTTTTCCGTTGCGCAAGTGCATGTTACATGTATGATTTTTTTTTAAATTTCAGACTATAATCTGACGTTTTGGTTCCTATTAATTTGAATTTATTTTCTAAGAACCAAGTGTCAAATCGTAGTCTCCAATTAATAAATGAAGTATTGTTGAACGCATGATTTGGAACTATATGAAACTGCAATAATTATGTGGCCACCTTATAATTATAAATGATTAATGAAATTCTTTGATCCTTGAGAAAGATTTTTATGATTTTAAAAAAAAAATATGCTAATTCTTATATGACGTAGGTACTGTACTGATATTTACATTTAAATTTCGCAATGATCTCATTTAACTCTAAAAAATAAGTTTAATTATGTCTATGTATACATAGATACATAAATAGAAATGTGTAATTTTTACGCGTGGTCGTAATTATTGGACTTTGAAAATTTATGGTTAAGAAAGATCAGTGTTTACATTTAAAAGGTGCTACCTATCGTGCCATAATCGAGACACAAATTTGCGAAGCCTCTGAATGATTAAATTAATTTTAATCGGAGAACAAAATTGTTCAAATAACGCTTTGCTCACGAGTGCAAAATTAATATAAAAATTAAAAAAGAACTAGCAATGCTATCAAACACAAATTTTAATTTACTTAATCTCTTTTAGAAAATGACGAAACGAAACGAAACAAAAAATCTAAGTACTTATTAAAAAATACTCGAACAATACAATAAAAAAGTTCATTTGAACATCAAAAACAAGAGAACATACATTTCAGTCATACGAGATTTTAACTTAGGTAATATAAAATCGACTTTACGTGTTTTTGTTCATGAGTTCCTGACTCTTTATAGTAAAATTATACACTAAACTATGTGACCAACTAGACTTGATTTCAGACTAAACAGGGGGCCAACCGCGCATCTTCCGTCGTAATCGGCATCGAAATCCGACTGCGAGGTTCAAACCATAGCCACAGTACATAAAAAGACTGGAGCCTGGGGCACAGCAGTATGAAAACTACCTACAAATGCTCGAAAACGGCTCACTCACACAAACATCGCGTAGATGTCAGTAGTGTGTGTGCAGTTTCCATACTGCTCCCTCTATGTACTGTGCCATAGCGTTGTTTTGCATGCATTTCTTCTTCCTCTTCTTCTTCTTTAAAATGGCTTTTCCATTTGGACATTTGCCAGTGTCAAGTATTATCGATATAGGTTATTTGCATAGAACGAAACAGTCAAGTCGTCATAGTTAAAGTCAAGTCGAGGGAATCATTGTAAAAAGGGGGGCATTTTATACAATGTTTGTTCACGGAGCTTTGGAGACAACACTAAGCTAAAGTCCATGTTCTGCACCGATTTTCACTTGTACACCTTCACGAAACTAAATTAATTAATATGCCCCCAAAATTAAACAATTTACACGCATTTGAACTACGTTTCACAAAAATGAAAATTTAGCAACACATCTCCTCAACGCATTCCCGCCAAAACTCTTGCATGCATTTGAAGGTGACGCGGTCGAGTTCAACTGTCATTGAAACTGGCAGCTTATGAGACCTCGCATCCAATGACAGCTCAACTCGACGGCGGCGCTGGCTTCAAATGCATGTCATATTCACCGCGCAGGTTATTGATTAGGTGGTATTTCGACGCTGTCAACGGAAGTTGCGCGGTAAAGTCCTTTGTTTTGGGCACGTGCTCGGCCTAACGGATTTCCTATCAGCTAGCTTAGCTTTTTACGGATAGGTGAAATGAGAGAAACTACTCGGTTTGGCCTGAAATCGAGTTTGACTCAGCCAAGCCTATTGCTAAATTTCTATCTAGAATTAATTTTCATGAGATTTTTATTTATTTTTAAAATGCAATTAATAGTCTTAAGCTGAAATCTATAGTGCGTACTTTGACTTTGCTCAGTTTTAGCTTAGGAAAAACTTGGCAGTTTATGCTGAGCAAAAACTTTGAATTGCAATTCAATCGAATAAACTTTATAGAATAAACTTTATAGTATAAACGATATAACTATTATAGTATAACGGTAGGAAGCAAAGTTTAGGTCATTATTTTTTATTGGTTTACATTCTAAATTTGATAAATTTAGATTGTGGTAAGCAAAAACTTTGGATGGTTGCGAAGATCGCTTTATTTATAAATACCAAAATTGTCTTGAGTCAAAGTTTTTGCTTAGCAAAGTCTAAGCACGCTTTATAGATGTCAACCTAAAATACTTGTTAAATTAATAAAGAAGGATTATTTTTATGTTATTTGACTTGATGATCGAACTGAAAATAAACGTATGGAATGTATTAAAACTATAAGATTGTTCCATAGTGTAACATATTGGTTCTATTATTCACTGGCCGTTTATAGAAATATTTCAATGGAAAACACATCTAAAATCATAACTAAATTGTAATAGAATTGGATTTCAAGTGATTTATCCCAGATTGAGAAAAGATGCGTGGTTCGAATCCCGCTCAGTGTCGGCCAAGCGTTTTGTTTTGGTATTGCATTATTCGTGTTGTTGTGTATTTTTCCTTTAAAATATTTCAATTATTTTGTTTCCATAAAACGGCCTTTCTCATAGAAGGAATTTTAAAGATCAAAGTATAATCATTTCAAATACTATTTACAGTATCCCTTTACTTATAAATCAGACCAAAACACATTTCTATTTTTTTTTTCTATTGAATTACTACATTTTTTATCACAAGAAGAAAATTTTGCGATATTCTAATAGAAAAGAAAAATTTACATATTGAAATCTAGACAAAATATTATACTTATATATTTTTCATCGATTTTTACGATAATACATATTATTTATTATAATACACATAATATTGAGTACAACGATCAAAGTATAGACCTGGGTACGTATTCTCTAACTAAATCGTGTCAACATCGCTTTAGCATTGTTGGACTTCCCCAAAATCGGTAATTGTTGGTATTTTAGCAAAAAATTACTAACATTTCAAAAGCTTTAGCGAAGCTCTGCAAAATTTCCAAAAACTGTTAAACTGAATAAAACACAATATTTACCGGGGTTTGCTCGCGTATTATTTACTTAAATAACGGCATTATTACAAAAGTACAGAGCTTTCGCTAACTTTACAGTTAGCATTTTCAAGGTTGTCAACCTGGTATACTTATATTGTGTTTTATTTTGCAAAATCGCGAAAATCTTAGACAAAATCATTGATAAACTGTTTTCAAGACAAATCGAACGATGCTGAACCGATGTAAGGACGATTTAATCATTGAATAAGTACCCTGTTATTTTGATTAAAAATGATATTTTCAATACACGAATAATATATTTAAATTACCTTTTGTTTCACAAATCTAGTCCTAACTAATCTAAACTTCGAATAACTATAAATTCATTTCTTTACATTTTATTTTATCAATATCTATACTTACTATAACTTAGTTTCAGAAATCAGATAAAAAAACGTAAATAGACGTTAGAATATTACAAAAATCAGGAAAATTAAAAATATTTCTTACGTTTATTGTTCAAGGCATTTTACTAGAAAGATTTTACAAGTACAAAACGCATTATCATAAATTCTAATTTTGTAACGGGGCAATTTTGATGATGCATTTCTCTTTGTAAAATATTTCTTTAACTAGAGAAAAAACTGTGAAAAAGATTTATTAAACAGGTTTATGGGATAAATCCTGGTGACAGACTTAAAAGTGCTCAACTAAGCAGCTCTTAAACTCAAAAATAACTCATTTAAATTTTAAATTTAGAAGCTGCTCAATTATTTAAGTACCTCTCAAATCTTAAGAGGCATTTCTGTATTCGGTTGTTAGAACCGATCGAAATGTCGAAGGTCGTACTGCGTACTGCTTACCGTTTCAAAATGAACTGTATTAGAGATAAGCTAGGGTTGTGTTTGGCGTGCGGTGAGCGGGCGGGGCGCGGGCGGCGAGCGGCGCCGTCATGCGCATCATTTGATGGCGCGCGCTTCCGGTAGGAATAGGTCCCAGTAGCGGATAGCCTGCGAAACGTTACAGAATTATATTAATTTAAAAAAAAAAGAGTGTGGTAGCTGGATACCGGAAATAACACATAGGCTACTTTTTATTCCGATATTCCCGCGGGAACGGGACTTACGCGGGTGAAACCGCAGGGCGCCGTTATTTCTATAATAATATCTTAATAATATCGCCGCGATTCTAACGCTCGTGGAGACGGTCTATATCTTTCTCGCTCGGGTACACTCGAAGGTCCCGAGTTCACCCGATCGAGCCTTCCACCTCGCGTAACGGATCAGCCTTACTACCTACAAAAATTACCTACATACAAAAGAAGTTTTCACTTTAAAAATGGCTAACTGCGAATCGGACAAGTCTGAAGAATTCCATTACAATAACACCAAAAATCATATATCATGAGAGATCCACTTCTACTCCCCATTGGCGATTGTCTCACGTCTTTGAACCTAACCAAGGAGAGAAAATGCTTTTTTTAAATTGTCTGTGGTTTTTAAAAGTAGTTGGGGTATTTTTTATTTAAAATTTACTTTATTTTTCGAACGACAAAAGGACGACATAGCAATAACAAACGAGCATGGTAGTGCAGAATATTTAATCCGTACCTGTGCCTGATGCTTCATATGTTCCTCCAAGTACCGCAGTACGGTGGTCCTCAGTTCCGTCACTCGGATCTCCTCCCACCTCTCCAGCTCCTTCTTTATAACGCGCGATATCATGTCGAACTCTTGCTGCCCTCGCTCCACTTTCGCTTCCCACTGAAACGTTGACAATTAGGAACATTGGTTGCCTGGAAGAGATCGCCCATAGGCGATAAGGCCGCCCTTTGTACCACTTAAGTTTTTAATATCTAAAATGTAAGCTTCTTATAATTTGTGTTTTTTGGTACAATAAAGTGTTAATCAATCAATCAATCAACATTTCATATTTTGGAATGTTGTAATGGTGGAAGTTAATTGAATAACATATTTTTGCACACAATTAATGTTTAGTAGGAAAAAAAACACCAACTAGTTTAAGGATTTCGAAATCGTGCCAAAACAACGCTTCCGGCCAGTTTCAATTGACACTTTACAGCTTGACGTCAATGACGTAAACAAACTGTCAACATTTCAGGTTTTCAGATGCTAATTTAGAGTTTTCGCGGGAACGCGGTAAGGAGATGTGTTGCTAAATTTTCATTTTTGTTAAACCTTGTTAAAATGCGTGTAAATTGTTTAATTTTGAGGGCATATTAATCAGTTATTTTCGTGAAAGTGTACAAGTTTAAATGAAAGTGAAAATCGGTGCAAAACATGGACTTTAGCGTTGTCTCGAAGGCTCCATGAACAAACGTTGTAAAACATGGCCCTCGTTTTACAATGATTCCCTCGACTTGACTTTAATTATGACGACTTGACTGTTTCGATGCAATGCAAATAAAAACTTCCATAAATTAATAATACTTGACACTGGCAAATGTCCAAATGGAATAAGCCATATATAAACGAAGAAGAAGAAGACGCTAATTTAGGAGTTTTGGCAGGAACGCGTTGAAGAGATGTGTTGCTAAATTTTCATTTTTGTGAAACCTAGTTCCAATGCGTGTAAATTGTTTGATTCCGGGGGCTCAATTTAGTTTCGGGAAGGTGTGCAAGTGTAATTATAGTGGAAATCGGTGCAAAACCTACTTTAGCTTTGTCTCCAAAGCTCCGTGGAAAATCATTGTAAAAAATGGCCTCCGTTTTGCAATGAATCCGTAGATTTGAGTTTAACTATGACGACTTGACTGTTTGGATGCACTGCACTGGCGAATATAGCCATATATAAGAGAAAGAAGCTGAAAGAAGAAGAAATAAAGAAGAAGAATGTGTTGCAGTACAGGTCGCCCTAAACCCTCTAACTTGACCTAACGACTGCTATCAGAGACAACAACCGAGACCAGCTGCTTAACGTGCCTTCCGAAGCATGGAAGACCTCATGACCTCACTGTAATGTTTCCCATTATTTATTTCATACTTCCTTTTGAAATTATAAACACGAATGTTACCAAGTATACTAATATGTGACTTTGCATAAACTACTGAACAAATTGCAATGAAACTTGGAATATTTTTTGTGCGTTTTTTTAGGTAGCTGGAGAGTATAAATAAATATTGCACGACATTACACACAGCACAATCTAGCCCCAAACTAAGCACTAGGCTTGTACTATGGGTACTAGACAACGGATAAACTACATTTTATACTTTTTTTTTGTATTTATGTATTAAAATTTTTTTAAGCATAAATATGCACCCGACGGGAATCGAACCCGCAGCCTTCTGCATTGCAGTCGAGCGTTTGCCCACAGGGGCCGTCAGAGAATAGCAACACATAGGCTTCTTTTTTTTTATACTTACATGGGTAATACCGTTACCTCAATAATCTCATTAGAAGCCTGTTCAATCTTCTCCGGTCGGTTGGCCAGCTCCGCCTTGGCCTTGTTCTCCCTCCGCTTGGTGAGCTGCATCTGCGCGTGTTGCCAGTTCTGGAACACCTTGACCCGCTCGTGGAACACATCCTTGATGGCTCCCACCAGCCCGAGGTAGTCCTTGATGTGCTCCGTCAGCACGTAGAAGTCGGTGTTCGATTGCTCTATCCGCAGTTGCTCTATCTGGAATTGGATAAATTTATATTAGGAGGTTTTGTAATGTTTGAGTACTGTCAGGTCCATACTTTTGGAAAGCATTGCTCTAAGAAATCCTACTAATATTGTAAATGTAAGTTAAAGTTATAAGTTTATAGTTAAATAAATATTAGAAAAAAATCAAGGAGTAATGCGTCGTCAAAAATGCTTCCGGGATAGGATTGCCTTAATGATATGATTGATAGGATCGCTTACCGGTCGAGTGCGTTAGCTATTACGCTACACGGTAACCCATGTGTTGTAGTGTGTGCTGTGTAGTGTGTAGTGTAGTGTTGTGTAGTGTGTAGTGTAGTGTTGTGTAGTGTAGTGTTGTGTAGTGTAGTGTTGTGTAGTGTAGTGTAGTGTAGTGTGTAGTGTAGTGTAGTGTACCTTCTAGTGCAGGTCGGCGGTGTGTGAGAGCGCGCGGGAGAGCGGCGCGTGCGTGTCGGCGGCGGACAGCGCGGCGGCGGCATGCGCGGCGTCGTGTGTTGTAGTGTGTGTTGTGTAGTGTAGTGTAGTGTAGTGTAGTGTACCTTCTCGTGCAGGTCGGCGGTGTGTGAGAGCGCGCGGGAGAGCGGCGCGTGCGTGTCGGCGGCGGACAGCGCGGCGGCGGCGCGTGCGGCGTCGTGTGTTGTAGTGTGTGTTGTGTAGTGTAGTGTAGTGTACCTTCTCGTGCAGGTCGGCGGTGTGTGAGAGCGCGCGGGAGAGCGGCGCGTGCGTGTCGGCGGCGGACAGCGCGGCGGCGGCGCGTGCGGCGTCGTGTGTTGTAGTGTGTGTTGTGTAGTGTTGTGTAGTGTAGTGTAGTGTACCTTCTCGTGCAGGTCGGCGGTGTGTGAGAGCGCGCGGGAGAGCGGCGCGTGCGTGTCGGCGGCGGACAGCGCGGCGGCGGCATGCGCGGCGTCGTGTGTTGTAGTGTGTGTTGTGTAGTGTAGTGTAGTGTAGTGTAGTGTACCTTCTCGTGCAGGTCGGCGGTGTGTGAGAGCGCGCGGGAGAGCGGCGCGTGCGTGTCGGCGGCGGACAGCGCGGCGGCGGCGCGTGCGGCGTCGTGTGTTGTAGTGTGTGTTGTGTAGTGTAGTGTAGTGTACCTTCTCGTGCAGGTCGGCGGTGTGTGAGAGCGCGCGGGAGAGCGGCGCGTGCGTGTCGGCGGCGGACAGCGCGGCGGCGGCGCGTGCGGCGTCGTGTGTTGTAGTGTGTGTTGTGTAGTGTAGTGTAGTGTACCTTCTCGTGCAGGTCGGCGGTGTGTGAGAGCGCGCGGGAGAGCGGCGCGTGCGTGTCGGCGGCGGACAGCGCGGCGGCGGCGCGTGCGGCGTCGTGTGTTGTAGTGTGTGTTGTGTAGTGTAGTGTAGTGTACCTTCTCGTGCAGGTCGGCGGTGTGTGAGAGCGCGCGGGAGAGCGGCGCGTGCGTGTCGGCGGCGGACAGCGCGGCGGCGGCATGCGCGGCGTCGTGTGTTGTAGTGTGTGTTGTGTAGTGTAGTGTAGTGTAGTGTAGTGTACCTTCTCGTGCAGGTCGGCGGTGTGTGAGAGCGCGCGGGAGAGCGGCGCGTGCGTGTCGGCGGCGGACAGCGCGGCGGCGGCGCGTGCGGCGTCGTGTGTTGTAGTGTGTGTTGTGTAGTGTAGTGTAGTGTACCTTCTCGTGCAGGTCGGCGGTGTGTGAGAGCGCGCGGGAGAGCGGCGCGTGCGTGTCGGCGGCGGACAGCGCGGCGGCGGCGCGTGCGGCGTCGTGTGTTGTAGTGTGTGTTGTGTAGTGTAGTGTAGTGTACCTTCTCGTGCAGGTCGGCGGTGTGTGAGAGCGCGCGGGAGAGCGGCGCGTGCGTGTCGGCGGCGGACAGCGCGGCGGCGGCGCGTGCGGCGTCGTGTGCGCGCGTCGCCAGCTCGCGTCGCTCCGTCGCTAACGCTTCGCACGCGCCGTGTAGACGACGCAGGCAGGTTTCTACGCCTTCCACGCGGACTATGCGTTCTTCGAACCACTGAAATATAATGTTTATAAAATAGTAGATCGTAGATACAAGGGCTGAAGGTCAAGCATTTTCCTGAGATATTTTTCGAGGGTGAAATGCGTGAAGTTTACCCGAGTTAAACACTTTTCTTTTCATTTCAACAATAAAACAAGTAAGTATATTGAGAATCAGTTAATATATCAAGTAAATATACTCTTAGTTCCGGATTTTAAACAACGACACGCAAATTACAGTTTCGGACGGTGGGTACATGGTACAAGCTTTTCAAGTGCCCTAATTATATTCCCTTTACCCACGTTTTTATACTATTACTTTTCTTGTTTGTTTAATTTGTTTGTCCGGGCGGAATGTTGCAATTTTAATTTAAGTCACTTTCTGACTAGCTAGTTTAAAATTAATGTTAAGGGATGGTGTATAAAACTGTACGCTATTATTGTTGAGCTCAAATGTAGTAGTTAGGTTAGTACTTTAATTTGATTAAGAGATGGCGCCACCCTCACCAATTAGATCGCGGTATCGTTACGTTCTACTAATGTATAGGCTAGGAGAGCAATGTTTCCTATTGTTTAACCTCGCTATGGATACGATAAGTTGAGATAATACATATACATCTATACAGCTTTGTGTTTCATTATTGGAGCCTGGCTGTAATGGTGTTTTTTGAAGGAACAGGCTAGAGTCTGAACAGATGTAAAAAGTTTTTTTTTTGTATTACTATCGAGGTACGCGCATCGTAGTGGACTAAAGTGAAAATACTCGGTGATATTAATACCATGTCACTAGACTATACTTACAGGGTCAGACTCATCCATTCTATAAGTGATTTTGTTGACAGTTTCGCCGACTTTGTTGAAGAGACGCAACACTCCCGCGCCGCTCAGAGCAGACGTACTCGTCGCTTTTGGAAGCTCGTTCTCTGGAAACATAAATTAAAATAGAACATCACAATCAATAGTAAAAAAAAAACTTTAAAAACTAACTGTTCTTCTAGAAATATTTTGTAGGAAAATTCAAAACCTCGCAGCGAGTAACTTTTAGAAAAATATTTTTCCTAATATTGCCTTGATCAATAAAAAACAAATTACGAAATATCAAACAGTTCCTTTTCGTTGGCCTAGCTGCGCCTGCCCATCTGGTATAGTGCTGCAAGTTAAGCAACGCTTGGCGCGATCATTACACGGATGGAGGCAGATAATTTGTGCGGCAAAAAATCATTTTCCCAAGCTCCTGTGCTTCAAAAGGCATGTAAAGCAGTAGTTTCCGACTTTTGTCTATGATCGCAGTTGTTTGGTTAAGTTAGAGGCTATAGGATGACTTGAAAATTGTAACAGTAGGCAAGTCACACCATTATACGAAAAGAAATAGCTTAATATTGATTCATAGTGCAAACGCCGCATATAAATTAAAAGTAGCATATAATTTTGCATACCTATTTTAATAACAAACATCAACAATTAAAATTCAAGGTAAACAAACAGAAACCTTTCAAACAGTGTACAATATCAGTGTTGATAATTAGCAATGAAGACCTTGAGTTTTAGCTAATTGGTATCCCCGTACTTATGTTTAGCGAACTATCATAGGCACTTCAATTCAAACAAACAATCATACTTTTATTGCTATCTAACGTAAGTTCTAAGTGTTGAGCACTTAGGAAATATTTCTTTTCAAAATAAAAAGCGTACTTGACGGGATTCGAACCCGTGGCTACTAGAAATTCGAACGAGTCTTAGTTTACGTTGTTATTTTTTAATGCCATTTTATGCCGCTGCTGACTTGATTGATAAAATAGAAAAACTATTTTATGACAAAGGAGCAAAATAGAATACTTTGAAAGCGCTACTTTGAACCACAAGCGAAGCGAAATATTCTAACGTAGAGTCCTGAATAGTAGATTCTAGAATAGAATCCCGAGCGTAGCAAGGGATTCAAAGTACCGCCCTTGGCTTAAAAATAATATTTTGCTCCCTAGTCATATAATTTTGCATCGATCAATTCGCCAGCCATTAGTATGTATTTGGAACGGGCTTTTATACCTGACTCAAGGAAGTCTCTGAAGTCAGGATCGATGCTGAGTACAGGATGTTGCGCCACTCGGTTCAGGAACCGCTCGAGTGCGGCGCGGCGACGTTCAACGAACTGAGATTGCACGCTGCCCGGACCAGACCCGTTGGCCGTCTCCGTTGATGGTGTTGAAGTCATCTTTAGTTTTGTTGTACCTGATCAAAGTTAGTTATGTTAATACGGGCGTTCAGTCAACCTTGAACAAACCAACTGTTAACTTGGCGAAAGTTCGGTCATTGATAATAATGAAGTTATTGAATAAAATACGAGTAAAACCCGGTAAATATTGTGTTTTATTATATAACAATTCTGTCACATAGACTTACACACTACACAGATCTTATTGTCAATGATCCACATGAGGATATTTTTTATGATTTTGGTTTAGAGTATTGTAAACTATTATAAAACCATGAAAATTATAAAAACTTTATAGTTATTTTGTAACTTACCTACTATACTCTTTTCAGGGGCTGGTGGTATTATTCGTCCTGACCTTAAATATTTTTCTGTCAACTTTTCATGTAAACCAAGAAAGTCACTAAATCGCCTTAGCACCGCAAACTCAAATTTACTGAATATAGGCATGTTGGTTTTGGTCAGGACTCTGTAAGCTACATATGAGCTCATTCCTTCACCAATCTTCTGTGGCTCTGTGACTGTTACTATTATGTTGTTTGAGCGTTCTGTTGCAATCTGTAAGAAGAATAATATATGAATTCAAATGTATCAATTAATTTCTTGCCTAAGTTTTGTTCCAATCTTGTAGCTGTATTCACAGATGACGTTATGCGTGGCTTACTGCTTTGTCCTATGATAATTATCAACGTCAGTGAAAATGCGACAAAAGTAGAGTTCTCATTTCTGAATGTCTTAGGCTGAACTCTATAGTGCGTACTTTGCTCAGACTGAGCTTAGCACAAACTAAGCATAAACTTTGAATTGGAATTTTTAGTCAACTTTTTTTTAAAAATATGAATATAATTAAAAGAACTTCAGTCATAACAAAGAAGTGAAGTTTTGGTCATTATTTTTGATTGGTTTACATTCTAAATTTGAAAAACTTTGACTTTACTAAGCAAAAAATTTGGATAGTTGAAAAGATGTCTTCTTAAATAGTACCAAAAATTGTCATAAGTAAAAAAAATAAGCAAAGTAAAAGTAAACCATCTTAGAGGCTGAGGGCTTGACTAAAGCTCCGGATCTTAATTAGTGCAAAGAATAGCTGGTGCCACGCAAAGAGGTAATGCTCCAGCATCCTTGACTCCTTTGCTCCCCGCAACAGAGTCAATCAGGGGTGATTTATTTGATTTAATATGTGTGATTGGATACAGTGATGATACTAGCTTTAAATAACAGCTTTAAGCAGATTGATTTGATCCAAAATAAGTAGCAAAGTCCAAGACCTTACAGTATACTGGGGCTAGGGCAGATGTAAATACAGTTTATTTAATTTGTATCATTAAAATTACAAAGAATATTTTATTGTTTAGAGTGGAGTTATCTCTTAGTCTGGTAGTTTCAAAGTCAATGGACATCCCACAATATTGATAAACAATATTGACCACAATATTAATAATAGCACAAAACATCAAGTTTTAAACACATTTATTTTTACTAAGTACATTATAATATGGGTTTATCCCTAAGTATTTCATAATATAAACATGAAAACGTATTGTTAGTTATGATAGTAAGTTTAGGTCTGTTATGTGTAGGTAATTGAATAATAAAAAAGAATGGACTTTTTTAATCTTTAATGCTAAAAGTCGTTGTTATAGCAAGATAAGCGTGAAAAACATAACCTTATCTTTAAAGCCGGGTAATTTGAAATATAACAAACATATGTAGATGTAGCCACATGCCACGTTTTCACCCACGTAAGTTCCGGTCCCATGGGAATATCAAAATCAAAAGTAGCTTATATTTACTCCTCAATAATGTAGCTCTTTATTGCTGAAAGAATTTTTGAAATCAGTGCAGCAGTTTTGGAGCCTATTATTACAAACAAATAAATCTTTCCTCTTTATAATATTAGTAATAGATAGGAGTATGATTTGTACCTCTTCCATGACTGGGCTACTGAGTGTAGCTGTGATAGACGGTACATCACCAATGTTGATCTTCTCCAGGCCATCTCGGGCACCATTCACTTCAGGATCCAAGCTGACCTCCTGTAAAGAATATTTGTTCTAGCATTTGCATGATACCATTTCACTCTGCTATAATTACGAAATGAGTGTCTATTTGATACTCAAAAGTTTACATGATGTTATTGGTAGTTTGACCAACATACTTTTAATCTAGTTAAATTAGAATTTAGACCATCGAACCGCCTTGTGATTTCAGCAGCGAAAGTCCCGATTCCACTGAAATATTGGGAAGGCTATGTGTTATTCTAGGTACCCATCCAACTATCTAAATTCCAAATTTCATTACAATCGGTTCAGTGGTTTTTGCCCTAAAGTGTAACAAAGTCACAGAAATACATACTTGCAAACTAGTTTTTAATATTAGTAGGATTAAATACTTAAATACCTGCCTAGTCTAATAATTAGAAGTATGGATGAATTATTAAAAACGATAAGACAGACCTTGATTCATAAATTACAGAGAAAAATCCTCTCTTAGTCATGTTATCAATGTGATTAAAAATGTGTGAGTTACACATACTCATCTAATTAGTATGAATGATGGAATGTGATGGAATAAGTTGGGTGATAACAAAGATACTGGGGTAATAAAATAAGTTTCTCCCATAGTACTTTTAAAAACTTGTTGTCGTCAATAATTTTATAGATAATTAAACTATAATTCTATAGTTATCAAGGGGCGTCAACATAGCACCCGGCAGGTCATGGGGGGCGTACACAAAACAAGCAAAGCAGTAAAACAAGATTCTAAGATACCTGTACCGCGGATGCGAAGAGATCTTCGTCATCTCTGTTGTCGTTGTTGATATCCACCGAGCTGAAAGGCGGAGAATCTGGGGCGTCCGACATAATTGAATCTAAACTAAACCAACGATTATTAGCAGAAATTAATAACACAATTTCCACAATCACCAATATCCCGCAAAAGCAAGCAACTTTTTCGTTTTCCAATACGACAATTTGATTGATTTGACAGCCCGAGAACCAACATGACAAACTTAATTTTATACATAAAAGTGGGATAGCAATACACGACTTTTTAAGAGAAAGAAGGGAAAAGCTGAAATTTCATGCTTAAAATAATACGTTAAAACTGCAACATTTCGCTGCATACGTGTGACGTCTGTTGAATGACATTTTATATTTCGTTCAAAAACCAATGCAGAATTGTGCACCACGAAATCGGTCTCGTAATATCTCAATAATTTATTTCGAGTTTGAGGGACCAATTTTAAGGCGCAACATAATATCGCAATGTCACAAAAACGTCGCCATCCAGCCGCAGCCTTTTTGATTTTGACTACCACTGAAACATAAACACATTTTTCTCATCATAATAATATTGTTTTTCTATTTGAATTCTATCTGGAATATTTATTCTTGACGCAGTGTGAGTAAAATGACTTAGAACAAGAAACGTGTAGTGTAATAGGACACAGAATGGTGATAGATTTACCTATGTCTTGCAGGAAACAATTCTAAGAATGAGCGGGCAGGAAAAGCCGAAGATCCCTGCTCCACCGACAGTGGCAGGTGGTGGTAACCTGCTGTCCAGCGTAGCTCCCCCGCTGCAACTACCCAACTTTGTTACAGCACCAGCCCTCGTTGATACTGTAAGCTTAACTCTTTGAAGTGTGTTTCTTTAAAGTTTACAAGTTTCCTTAAAAATCTTTTGATAATGCAGCACTAACAAAAATGGTTTTGTTCTAATTTGGATACTGAGTTTGTAAACTTTGAGAACTGTAAGTTTCAAAATCAAACTACATTTTGTTATGTTGTTGAACTGTATTAATTTCCTTGATTCAAATTTTAATACTTTAATACTTTCAACCTCAATTAGCCCCAAAACTGTTTATATTAAAATGTCCATAAAAAATCATGTACACTTCAACATTTTCTGTTAATATGTGCTATAAGTATATTCTGCTGCTGTAGAAAGTTTCCATATGTGTGCACCCAGGCTTATACTGGGAATAGAATAGAAAATAGTTTATTTCATATACAAAAATGTTACATATCCATATTGAGGTAGGGTTCACCTTTTAGGTATATATATACCTGTGCCAGGTAAACCCACTCTTCCTAACTAATTTTTATAATTCTTAAAATAAAATAAACTAAATACATAAAATATCTTACTTCTAAGCAGTTACAATTACTTATTTATAATTGTAACTGCTTAGAATGAAACTGTTTATGTAGAAACATAACAATTTTAATGGTATTTTTCCAGGCCACTACTCATGCTGAAGCACAAGCACCTGTTGCTCCAGCAATAGTCTCAGCCATTCCCTCTCAGCCTATTCCATCAGCCATGTTACCACCACCACTACCAGTCCAGCCTGTGCTGGTTGGGACAAAGTCTGAGGAGGATAGATTCAGGTATGGCTTATTAGGAATAATGTTTGATATAATAGTTTTATTGTCCAAAGACTTGTCGCCAATCTAGAGTAGGTTCCCATGGAGTCTCACTGCCTAACCCCTCTAAGAGGAGGCCCTTGTCCTACAGTAGGATTCTACAAGTTCATGGATTAACACAAAATAGTTTACCATTATCAAAATTTTTTCTTGGCAGATATTTAGGCCCTCAGTACTTCCCGTCATTTATTTGATTAAATAGTGACGTGAGATTGCACACACTCTTGTCTTCTTTAGTGGCTGAGCTGGCTTACTTTTTAAAACACAGAGATGTCAGCATGTTGTGTTTTACTTCATTATATGTATAGGTGTTTTCTATGTAACATGTATGTATTTACAAAAAAATACATGTGGCACTCAGGGCTGCCGCGGTAAAGCAATTGTATAGCATTTTTGCATCACCGCTGTGCTGGTCGGAGTGTGGGGTGTTTGGTTTATTTTCGTTACACAATTTCTTGATTCGATCGCCGCGCTCAAAGCCCGCGATAAAAGCTATGCAATAGCTTAAAAGTATAATATGTAGTATATTCATTGTCTAGTACCTACAATACAAGCCTAGTGCTAACTGAAACTGTCGCAGAAACTTGATTTTTGGGCAAAACTCGTCCGAAATCGAACTATCGGTTGGACACTAATGATTATTTGTAATAGGCTCATCAGCAAAAATTCATGTTCCAGCCCAGCTATCCCACTAAGTAAAGGAGTGACAATGCCAATGAGGTCTCCAGAAGATTCTCAGGGGACGGACGCATCTGAATCTCTGCCTGAGTCTACTCCTGAACTTGAGAAAATTGGTATGCTTATTTCATAATTGATTTCCTGTATGTAGTATATGTATATAAAGTTTTTCTTAATTTTGTAGTGGTGTTAATTAAAAATGGCCCTATTTACATTCAGAACCATTTTCCCTTACAGTTTTCGTATTATCTGTTTTTATTAGTAAATTAGCTGCGCCCCGCGGTTTCACCAGCGGAAGTGAAAAACGCGTTATCACGGGCGCGGGTGGTTGCACTTTTTAGTTCATTGCTCAGAATCTACTAATTGGATTTCAATGCAAAGTATTCCACGACGTTCCTCGAAAATAGAACTATCCAATGTTAAAAACCAGATTTCAATCGGATAAGTAGTTTTTAATTGTATAAGGAACAAACAGACAGACATGAATTTTAAAAATTATATAATTTTGTTCTATTACTTTTTCTAAGCCCTTTAAACAACTTCTTTTTTATTTACTTCCAAGTACAGACTTTTTCTCCTCTCTTCCTTTGTTATAAGTACAGATAAAAGAAGATAGATATAGATGTTTTATGTTTTCAGGAGATATAATGCCAGGTAGTGGTATCCTAACGTGGGTGAAAGGAGCAGTATCGTCTGGTGGTATCCTACAAAGAGTTGCGGAAAAGGCAAAGAGTTCTGTCGACACAATGATCACAACTCTCGACCCACAGATGAAGGAATACCTCTGTAAGTTTACCTTACAAGATAATAGGTGTGACATATTAAAAAATCTAGTTTTAAATTGGTTCCTGCAAAATGACTGATCAGTAATTTCATCACAAAGCATTATTTTTTTCTTGCTCTTGAAGTGATTATGATTACAAAGCTTTAATTTTTTTTTCATGCTTTGTAATTCAAGATTAGGGTTTTTCTTCGATTTTTTATTTTTGTAGGGAAAAGTTTGCAAAAAAATTATTACTGGCCAAATAAGGCCTGTAATATTTTTTTTGCAAATTACTGGCCACAAAAGAAAAAGAGGCTTAATGCTCAAGGCTATGAAGATTGAAGAAAATTTAAAAAGAACACAATTTCTTTTTTAAAAAAAAAACTTCATTCAGCCAGTGAGTTTTACTTAGGAGTTTCGATGTTCAACTAGAATACCTACTAAGTTGAGAAGATGTTTGCATTACGAAACAACTGGCCACAATTTTCATTAGTATGTTTTTAAATTTCATTCAGCCAGTGACAATGACCAGTGACCATACTTGAAAGGAGTTTGGTTGTTGAAATTAAAAAATAAGAAATTTATTTCTTGGTGGAAAGAAATTTATTTCTTTATTTCTTCTTGGTGTTATAAATAAAATTTTAAGTCAAAAATGTCACCACGTGTTATCATTTTTTACATTTTTTATCTGTCACACAATAAGAATTTTTTGAGACCATTGTCTACAAAATTTACATTTTTTTTTCTAGGACTATGAAAGAAATAAAGAAAATTTATTAAAAATAATAAACTGTGATAATCATTTTATATTCAGAACCATCAAACTTTAGGTTATAATCATTTTATTTTTTTGGGGCCAAATAAAAATTAAACAGCTAAATTTTGAGAATTGCTCATTAAACAAAAAAGTTTGCATTAGGTACCTAATGGCCACAGCTTGGGGGAAAAATAAAACGCTAATAGAGATGGCACACAGTACCGTTTTGTGACAATTTTTTTTTTCATATTTCAGATAGTGGCGGCGACATGTTGATAGTTGTAGCGTCGGACAAAGATGTAAAAATATCTCCAATACGAGAAGCATTCCAGAATGTCTTCGGAAAGGCGACAATTGTGTAAGTTAATACTATTTTACTAAATTAATTTACAGGAAAGATGCATATTCAATTTCACTGTGTCACCCCAGTTAGTGCAAAAAACAAATAATTGCATTCTTTCGTGTTTTCGACTGAGCTACGTGGCTATATCTACCCGACTCTGCATTACTGGCTTGTTCAGTTTACATTTACTTCCAATCACTTAGACTACGAATTGACATATCTTCCTGAAGAACGAATGTGAAAACCGTCAGATTTGTCTGTAATATTTTAAATTTAAAATACCTAATACTTAATTTGAAAACTAAACTCCATTTACATGTTTTCGCATATGTTACTCTAGACGCTTGTGTCATGTGTAACAAGAACAAAAATAATCTGTGCCCCCTTGCTAACCAGGCGAGTGCTCTAACCACTGAGCTACACAGGAATCACGTGTCATGTTATAATTTTTCGACTATATCTTTCCTTACTAACTTTTGAATATTGTTATTAAGATTTTTGAAAATATATTTCCTTGCGAATAATATTTCTAAGTTTTAATATGCCTAACTCCCGGCTGCGCACCAATCTCTTTTCTTTAAGAAAAACATATGTGCGCTATTAACATCGCTCGGTCTTACGGTGAAGGAAAACATCGTGAGGAAACCCACGGCTTAAAATCACGCACAAAAGCCCTAGGGCTAATTGCGGAAACACACAGTTAAAACTTTAACTTCTAACTGTATGCCTTGACCAATAAAAAGCAAAGAAATAAAAACAAAGAATTCTGGATAATATAGATAGAACCAGTTGACCGATAAAAATAAACTAAACTTAAAAATTTTAAGATGATAAACATACCATAGTATAGATATAGTATAGTATGTAGTATAGTAAGTCGTTTGTTAGGGGGTTGTCATCCCGTCTTTGCGAGGTTTCTGGGGACCGCAGGTCTGGGGGTTTCTTGTCCCAGCGTATAAACCTCACGATTCAGAGGGGAAACGCCGCCAGTTTGCTTGGAACTTTGGGTCGAAGTACCTTCGAAGATGACCTTTTTTATTTTGTTTGCTGCTTTAACGACTTTCTATAATTTTGTAATTAATTATTTTCTATAGTATAGATGATATCTTATGTTATTTGTGTTATGTCCAGAGGTAACGAAGCTCAGAGCTCCGTGACCGCCACTCAGCCGGTGAGCTACGCGGCCGCGTACGCCGCGGCCAAACAACGCATCGCGCACGTCCGGTCCGTACGGACCGACCTCAGTAACAACACGCCGGTCGTCGCCGTCGAGAGCTTCTTGCATGAAGCCATGGCGGACAGGTAACGTACCCTTAAACGTAAATAAACTAGTAGTTCGCCCCGAACTGTAACCTTACGACCCCCTATCTCCCCAATCCCCCTACCGATCCGGCTCATCTTCGAACTCATAAATTCTACTGACCTAAACTACGCGCATACCAAAATTTACAACAAAAGGTGTTCGCCTAGACGTCTAGAACAACCCCCTTTCGGATTAAAAGGCATACCCGTTACAAATTGTATACACGGACTTGCCAGAACCCATCCGCGTGTACAGGATAGCGTGCAAAAAAGAAGAGAAAGGAAGAGAGGACAAAAAGTCTGTACTTGGAAGTAAATTAAAAAAAAGTGGTCTAGGGGACTTAGGACTTAGGACTTAGAACAGAATTATATAATTTTTAAAATTCATGTATGTCTGTCTGTTCCTTATACAATCGAAACTACTAATCCGATTGAAATCTGGTTTTCAATATTGGATAGTTATATTTTCGAGGAAGGTCGTGGTATACTTTGCGTCGAAATCCAATTAGTAGAACCCGAGTAATGAACGAAAAAGTGCAACCGCTCGAGAACCGCTCGGCCGCCCGCGCCCGTGATAACGCGTTTTTCACTAACCGCGCGGCGCAGCTAGTATATAATAATATTATGTAATTGTTAACAGATGGTATGAAGCGAATCTCCTAGTACTTTCTCAACCGTCGCTTGGCATTGAACTACATATGCAGTCTCAAGGTTAGTTCGGCTCCTGACTACAAACAACAATCTCTATCTATCTTCTGTACTTATTATAAACGCAAAACTTTGTATGTATGTGAGGTTGTTACTCTTTCACGCAAGAACTACTGAACAGGTTGCAATTAAACTTAGAATATAGTAGCTGGGAACCTGGATTAACACATAGGCTACTTTTTATCCCGATATTCCCGCGGGAACGGGACTTACGCGGGTGAAACCGCGAACGAACCGAGCTTTCGGTTCGTTTAAAACCATGAATAAGAGCGCGATTAAACCGGATAAATAAAGTGTTTTATTTTGCAAAATCGCGCAAAACCATAGAAGAAATTATTTCGATATATTTGTTTATGTTATTATTGTACTTAAACACCCAACAGGTTTTAGATGAAAAAGTGAGGCTCACATAGTATGGATTCAGTTTGGTCTAAGTTCAATATGTTATGTTAAATGGATTACACTGTACCTACGATTTTGACTGTAGAATCTGATTTGAAATAAACAAATAAGTGTCGATAATCCCCTCACCGGAGTTTTGGCGGGAACGCGTTGAGGAGATGTGTTGCTAAATTTTCATTTTTGTGAAACCTAGTTCAAATGCGTGCAAATTGTTTAATTTCGGGGGCATATTAATCAATTTAGTTTCGTGAAGGTGTACAAGTGGAATGAAAGTGAAAATCGGTGCAAAACATGGACATTAGTGTTGTCTCAAAGCTCCGTGAAAAATCTTTATAAATGGCCGCCGTGTTTACAAATGATTCCTTAGACTTGACTTTTACTTTGACGACTATTTGACTGTTTCGATGCAAATAACTTGATGATTATGATATATTAAATATTGACACTGGCTAATTTCCTAATGGCCATAATCGGTTCACAACCGATAAGAAATAAAATAAAATCCCCTCACCAGGTACGGTGGTACCGGTGGGTGCTCAGGCAGCCGCCAAGGAGATGACACCACGAGATTACGAACACTCGCAGACCGGGTACTGTGTCACTGTGGGCTCCATCATGGCTGACAACTTGAGGGTTCGTATCTATCTATACTTATAATAAAGGAAAAGAGGAGAAAAAGTCTGTACTTGGAAGTAACGGTAAAGCTTTAAGGTAAAGCATGGTTGATCTTTCTTTATGTATTTTATAACACCATTATTTGTACCGATGTTTTATGAGAAATAAATAAATAAATTTAAATTTAAGTTGCCTAGGAGACTTGAACAAAATTGTATTTTTTTAAAATTCATGTCTACCTGTTTCTCTGTTTGTTCCTTATACTATTAAAAACTACTAATCCGATTGAAATTTGGTTTTCAATATTGGATAATTGGATTTTCGAGCAACCTCGTGGTATACTTTACATCGAAATCGAACTAATAGGACCTGAGTAATGAACGAAAAAGTCGGCTATGCACTATTTCTACGCAGACGAAGTCAACAGTAACAGCTAGTTTATTTATATAGGGAGAACCAACAGCTTAAACTAAGAAAAAACTTGTATCATATTACATAACCGAAAGCCATGTTAAAGGTTCCTGCGATTCTTGATAATAAAGTATTTATTTATTTTATTTTTATTTAACAGGAAAACATACAGTTATACATAACAGCTTACAAAACTAAATAGATAACTAAAAAACAATTACATGTTTTCACAATACAAGACTAAATACAACAAAAATATGTATGATACTATTGACGACCTCTGTGGGCGTCGTGGGAACGCCCGACTGCAATGCAGAAGGCTGCGGGTTCGATTCCCATGGGGTGCAAATAATTGTGCTTAGAAATAAATATTTGTAGCTGGTGTGGGTGTCTTTCTATGTATGATATGTATGTATTTATAAAAAAATAGTATATATGTAGTATATCCGTTGTCTAGTACCCATAGTACAAGCCTAGTGCTTAGTTGGGGCTAGATTGCGCAGTGTGTAATGTTGTGCAATATTTATATAATACTAGCTGTGCCCTGCGGTTTTACTTGCATAAATTCCTATCCCGTAACGTATGTGACGTATCACGTATGTCATACCAAGCGTTGCTTAACCCTTATGATTGTTCAAAGTACCCTTAACTATCCCTATACAAATTTAATTCAAATCGGTTTAACCAAAACAAAAATCAAAAGTATCCTATAATCTTCCTCGATAAAACTATCAAACACAAAAAGAATTTTGAAATCGGACCAGCAGTTCCTGAGATTAGCGCGTTCAAACAAACAATCAAACTCTTCACCTTTATAATACTAGGAGTTCGCCCCGAACTAAGACCTCACGACCCCCTATCTCCCCAACCCCCCTACCGATCCGGCTCATCTTAACTCGAACTCATAAATTCTATTGACCTAAACTACGCGCATACCAAAATTCATGAAGATCGGAGCTACGATACTCAAGTTATTGTCGAACAAACATACAAATATACAAACATACAAAGATACAAGCGCCAGGCCCGTCTACACTTGACCTCACTCGCAGATGAGCCAGATCGGTAGGGGGGTTGGGGAGATAGGGGGTGCAAAAACAGAAAAAAAACAAGTTCTAAAAATTTGTGAATAGATGGCGCTCGACATCCCTCTTAGATCGCGGTATCGTTGCGTTTGCTTGCGATATATACTCCAAGATCTGACATTTTTGTAGGGAATGTAAACGTCCATTAATGTTCGATATAAATAATTTATGTTCATGTTACAAATTGTGGTCGATTGTCGTAATTAAGGAATAATTCTTGTTGTGTTATCGTTTTTCTTGTCTTTCGTTATACTAGTAGTTCACCCCGAACTGAGACCTCACGATCCCCTATCTCCCCAACCCCCCTACCGATCCGGCTCATCTTCGAACTCATAAATTCTACTGACCTAAACTACGCGCATACCAAAATTCATAAAGATCGGAGCTACGATACTCAAGTTATCGTCGAACAAACATACAAACATACAAATATACAAGCGCCAGGCCCGTCTACACTGGACCTCACTCGCTTCGCTCGTTCGTTTATATTTATTTTACCCTTCCCAGGTACCACACACGCAATGGCAAGAAGCATCGACAGGTGTATCGAGACGAGAAATCTTAGTACTAGCTGCAAAATCACTCGCCGGCTCCTATAAAAGACTGTTGGCAGTTTCCGCTGCTGAAACTTAGACACCCCACTGCTATGGAATGACTAACGAACGGCGCTACTTATTTGACGGTTAGTATTTTAAGGAAAATAATCTACTAGCCTCTGCCATGTAGAATAGGGCTACTCCTATTTTGCATGCCACCTTAGAGTATACATAAGCAAACTATAGAGCGCTGGTATGCGAGTATGAACTGTAAGCACCGGTATGAACAGTCAAAAATGACAAAAACTATGTCATCAGTCACCTAGGGTTACGGGAATTGACTTTTTCTCTCTTTAGAATTTATTCTAGTAATAAAAAATTATGGTGAAATGTTCAGTGCCTCGGTGTAAAAATGATTCATGGATCACTATTCAACCTTAACATTTGAATATCTATGTATAGAGCATCAGGCAAATACCCATAGGCGCGCTCTATAGTTTGCTTATGTATACTCTAAGCATGCCACCTACTGGCACTGACTATTACACACTTACCACTAAAATGCCACTTTTTCTCATTGGTGTCGTAAAAAGCGCACTTTAAAAAAGTGGAATTTTCTACCAGCTCCGCTGTTTCTCATAAACTACAACCTTGGAGTCTTCAAGTCTAAAGTGAATAAGGTATCTTCTAGGTAAGCATGCTACATCGTGGACCTCATCGTTGCTTCCCATCAGATGAGATGAGGTCAAATGCCAGCCTATTAAGGCGACTATAGTCCATTACTGCAGCGGCCGGCAATTGAGGCATTGATGGACGAACGTGTGAATGTGTGTGTGAACACATACGTTAGTCCATCAATGCCTAGTTGCGGCCAAGGCTTGTATAGTACTTTTCTCAAATAATGCGCGGAAATTAAACTAAGTAGTACAATTCAGAACTTTTATTTGAAAATACAATTATTGAATACTAGCTGCGCCCCGCGGTTTCGCCCGCGCAAGTCGCGAACCCGCGTTGTTCGAACACCTACCTACCGCAATGCAATAATCCACAGTTAAACGGACGACCAGGGAAGTACTGTTGAAGTAAGTTAAAGTTTGTATTTCATTAGTGAGTGACGATGACGATGATGCCACTCTACATCACTTACCCTACCCCTGTGTCGATTTTCATTCATTGAATGGTTATCACCCGCGTAAGTCCCGATCCCGCGGGATTTTCGGGATCAAAAGTATCCTATGATACTCTCCATCATTTAAACTATCCCTATGCAAATTTTCATCCATTCTCCATCATTTAAACTATCCCTATGCAAATGTTCATCTAATAAATAGTTATCACCCGCGTAAGTCCTGATCCCGCGGGATTTTCGGAATCAAAAGTATCCTATGTTACTCTTCATCATTTAAACTATCCCTATTTAAATTTTCATCTAATAAATAGTTATCACCCGCGTAAGTCCCGATCCCGCGGGATTTTCGGGATCAAAAGTATCCCATGTTACTCTCCATCATTTAAACTATCCCTGTGCAAATTTTCATCCAAATCGGTCGAGCCGTTTGACCGTGAAGAGGGAACAAACAAACAAATAAACAAACAAATAAACAAACAGACTTTCGGATTTATAATATTAGTAGGATTTTCATCCAAATCGGTCGAGCCGTTTGACCGTGAAGAGGGAACAAACAAACAAATAAACAAACAAATAAACAAACAAACAAACAGACTTTCGGATTTATAATATTAGTAGGATTAGTAGAAAGTAGGAAGTAGGATGTACAATTCTTAAAATTTAAGAATTGTATTGCAGAGTAGAAGATCGTTCCATTTTTAAATTACACGACAAATAATAATATGATTTTACAAAGTAATTTATTTGGCCGCTAAACACGACAGATATGGATTTTCATACAACTATTGCCGGCCGCTGCTGGACTAGTACAGCAAGTTCGATTTATCTCGACGAAGGTTGTAAAAAAAATGCTCAAAATTCCAAGCATGTTTGAAAAAAGAGCTTTTAGGCTAAAATCTATAGTCCGTACTGTGACTTTGCTAAGCAAAAACTTTGACTTAAGACAATTTTTGGTATTTATAAAGTGATCTTCGCAACTATCCAAAGTTTTTGCTCAGTAAATAAAGGAGCAACAAAGTTTAATACCAACTTCCACATATTTCATATCATAACACTAACTTAACTCAGTTAGTTTACAAGCCGGTATAGGTTTCGGTGAACGCAAATGTATGCAAAACTTGCTTGACTGACTATACAAAACTAAGCTAAACTAACTTAGTTTAGTTGACTGGTGACGAAAGAAAATTTTTTTGTTACTTGTAAATTTAACTTCGATTTTGTTCTTCTTTCAGGTTCGGAAACTGGCACAACAATGCAAAACGTTAATGTAATAAAATAAAAGATAATGATTGTATATAATGTGTACTTACGTTGTTAAGTAATTATCTATCTAAGTATAGTATTTATGTACTTAGGTAAATGTTAGATAATTCTCATATTGTTTATATACCTAACTCATATAAAATGAATTGATATAATAAATTATATCGGGTCCAAAATTTGTTTCTTTACCCTTGTTTCACCCCATTTATCTATACATAGTAAATCAAAATAAATAAGCAGGTAGGTACTGTTAGGTTTAAAGACGTTTATTCTCATAAGACCAATGTCACTTAAAATGAGATACAAAATTAAATATAAATAATTGTGGGTAGTTCAAACATCTCCGGCATGTTGGGTTCCTGGTACATAATTGTTTAAGAATAAGTTGTGCAAAGATGGGTAGATAATCATGACTCAGCAATGTATGATTTAAGTTTACTTTTAAAAAGGTTAATACTATCGCACTCCTTAATATCATTAGGTAGATCATTATAAAGCCGTACTCCTTCAGATAAAATAGTCTTTTTTCCGTATCCAGTCCTATGTTGTCTTACCACTAGCCTATGTTTATTTCTTAATCTTTGTGTTGCTAGGCTTTTGTGTAAAATTATATTAGAGAGTATATTATTAGAAGCTATGTTTTTGACTAGTATACACATTTTATATTTATATAATTGAGTAAGGTTAAATAGTTCAGTTTTTTTATATAGTTCTTCGGTAGGTTAAAATAGTCATAGTGATAAAGCACTTTTATGATTTTGTTTTGAGCTCTCTGCAAGGAAGTTAGGTTAGTCGGCGCACTAGATCCCCAAATCTCTATTAAATACTCAAGGTGGGATTTTACCAAGGAGTTGTAAATTATCGATCTTACTTTTATAGGGATACAGTGCGCAACCTTACGAAGAGCTCCCAACACAGCTGTAAGTTTCGATAGGATGTGGTCAATGTGCGGCTTCCACGTGAGCTTATCGTCAATTACTAACCCTAGGTATTTTTCTGAATAAGATCTCTGTAGTGGTTCATCATTTATTTTAAGTAGAGGGTAGTCTGGGATCGGTTTATTTTTTGCAGCTAGAATCATAAACGATGTTTTGGCCGTGTTAATCGTCAACAAATTATAGAGAAGCCATTCACTTAGTCTATCGAGGTCTTTTTGAGCGTTAGGCACCATGTCTCCAAGTGATTTACCAAAGTAAAAAAGGCAAGTATCGTCGGCATAAAGTGTTAGACGCCCAGAGAGCCCTATGCTACTTAAGTTGTTGACATAAATTAAAAACAATAACGGACCGATTATCGATCCTTGAGGAATGCCACATGTAACACTCTGAGTTGTGCTAGAGTAATCATCGATCTTGACAATCTGAAGCCGATTCTGCAAATATTATTTAAACATTTTGAGAGCTGTGCCAGTTATACCAATGTCCTCCAATTTCAAAAGCAACTTTTGGTGACTTACGGTATCAAAAGCCTTACGTAAGTCAATAAAAATACCCAACACATATTGCTTTTCATCAATGCTAGTCATTATTTTAGTGATTAAGTCAGTAGCGGCAGAAACTGTGCTAGATTTTGGGCGAAACCCGTATTGTTCCTCAATTAGGATTTTTTTTCAGTTAGATGGGCACTTAGCCGATCATAGAGAATTCTTTCGAATATTTTTGAGAAGACAGGCAGCACCGACACAGGTCTGTAATTGTTAAGATGAGGAATTGAAGAATTTGTAGATTCAATAATGAGGAAAATACCTACCTAATTTTGAATATTAACTCTCCATATTTTATGTCAAAAATAAAAAATACAAGTGAAAGAATGACTTCGATACGTTATTTCGTTTCCAATTTAGAGAACGTAAACGTGCGATGCGGAATCGTACTCGGGTGTGACGTCATCTCACACTCACCCAGTCTGCTCGCACTCTCAGCACGGTGTCACAGTACATGTCAGTACAACGTTTCAATAGCGGAGAGCGTTGTAAATGACGTCACGTGACTGTTAGCGCGACTCAATATTTATCGTAAGTTTAAAAGCCTATAAAATCATAACTAATAGGTATTTTTGACTACAACAAAAACTAGTGTGTTTGTAAACGTACGAGCTTTACTGTGACCGATTTGGCATTTTTATTAACATTCTTAATTACAAAACTTATTAATAGCGCAGCAAGTAGGTATGTGTCCCGCGGTTTCACCCGCTTAAGTCCCGATGCCGTGGGAATGTCAGGATCAAAAGTAGCCTGTTAGTTACTCCTATGTTACTCCTGGATAATGTATCTTTCTATTGGTGAAATAATTTATGATATCTGTTCAGTAGTTCCGGAGATCACCCCCAACATACAATGTTAGGTATGACTTGTAATGAAATTATTACCAATAAATGATATGAATAGGTACTTTGGGAACTATGTATGTTCCCAAAGTTTCCTCTTTAGATAATTAGTAAAGATTTAATTTGTCCTTCCTTTATCTTCAATTTGGAAGTTTTGTTTGCACAACAAGTTACTTTTACAACATGTTTTTTTAAACAAGTCGTTGAAAACCATAGAAATAGTAGGTACAACTTAGGAACTAGAAGTTTACTTCTAGAAGTTCTAGAACTAGTTTGATGTACAGAGACGCCTGTCTGTCCTTTTTTCACTTTAGTGTTCGTCCGTTAGAAAAGGACAAACTGGATCTAACTGGGTTCAGCGGGACCGTTTGATATATCAAAGCAAAAACTACCTTAACCTTAGAGAACATTATTGAAATTGATATTTTAAAAGTTGTCAAGTGCACAATCTTCTATCAGCGAAAACGACGATGTAACAAATCTCTGTAAAAACGTAGATTTTCAGTTTGCAACGAAACGGGATATATTTGATCATTGTTTTTTCTGTATTTTGATTAGTAGTAGGTACTAATCTGCATTTTAAATTGGAAGAACAGTTCTACCTAATTAGCAATATAATTTATATTAAACGAGAACACTGTTTTGGCGCTTACGAAGTCTCAACCCGAGCTAGGGAATTATCTAGTTTATCAATGCTCCACCTTAACTTACGTCTTAACCTCGTGCGCTAAAATTGAACAATAGAAACATAAATTATGTATAGTAGTTAATCCTTCTATAGGGGTTTGGAACGATTGACCACATATTTACGCTGAGGCAAGTAATACAGAAGGCCCAAGAGTATAACAGACCTCTATACATGGCGTTCGTGGACTACGAAAAAGCGTTTGACTCTGTAGAACACTGGGCAGTAACAGACTCTCTAAATAGATGCCACATAGACGAGAGATATGTCCAGATCCTAAAAAATCTGTATAAGTCCGCTACAATGACTGTACAATTAAGAGAGAACACCGACCCGATCCCGGTCCAGAAAGGCGTTCGTCAAGGAGATGTAATTTCACCCAAATTATTCAACAATGCTCTGGAAGACATCTTTAAGACACTTGACTGGAGCGGGAAAGGAGTCAATGTGAACGGCGCGTTCTTGAATCACCTCCGTTATGCAGACGATATAGTGATCTTATCCGAGTCAATGCCAGAACTACAGGCAATGATAACAGAACTGTTCCTCTCGTCACTCAAAGTAGGTCTTAAAATGAATATGGATAAAACCAAAGTTATGACTGCGACTAACTCAATTCCATACCCCATTTCATTGGACGGCCACGAGCTTGAGAAGGTGAAGGAATACATATATTTGGGACAAAGGATTGCTCTCGGAAAGGACTCTATTGAGACGGAAATAAGTCGTAGAATACAATTGGCATGGGCAGCTTTTGGAAAGTTAAATATTGTATTCAAATCCAAGAAACTACCACAGTCACTGAAAACAAGGGTGTTCAACCAATGTGTGCTTCCGACAATGACGTACGCTTGCGAAACCTGGCCGCTGACCGTCAAACTAATCCGTAGATTGAAAGTCACACAAAGAGCTATGGAACGCATCATGTTAGGAATATCACTACGCGACAAAGTGCGCAACACTATAATCAGGAATCGCACCAAAGTGATAGATGTGGGATACCGCGTCGCTAAGCTAAAGTGGTCGTGGGCCGGACATGTGTGCCGAAGGGATGACGGAAGGTGGAGCAGAGACGTTCTAGAGTGGAGACCGAGAGTAGGAAAGAGAAGCGTGGGCAGACCACCTGCCAGATGGTCCGACGATTTAAAAACTCATGCCGGTGCAGCGTGGTCCAGGAAAACTAGCGATAGAAGGGCGTGGAGAGATATTGGAGAGGCATATGCCCTGCAGTGGGCAAATACATGCTGCTGAAGAAGAAGAAGAAGAGTTAATCCTTCTAATATTGTAAACACAAAAAATTTGCAAAATAATAAATAAATCTTGGAAATTCCATCCCCATCGCGATCGGCAGCACGAAGATGCAATGCGATGCGATTTCATCGTGCGATGATTTTTGATTAGGTCGCATCGCATGATAAATAAATAAAATGAATAGTTGCACTGTGTGTAGCGCAATCTAGCTCCTAACTAAGCACTAGGCTTGTACTATTGGTACTAGACAACGGATACAAGACATACAAGTGTCGCATTGAACAAAACATTAAGAAAAAACTATATTTAGTTTTTTCTTATGTTTTCGCGATTTTGCATTATAATAACGAATACCACACAATAACTAAGTATTTACCGGGTTTAACTCGTTTATTTATTAACTAATTTATTTATTTACGTTTCACTAACTTTACAGTCAGCTTAATCGAGGTACTTTATAAGGATAAGGCTTTATAAGGACTGTAAAGTTAGCGAAACCTTGGTATGGACTTGAAACAAATAAATAAATCACGAATCAAATATAGCCATTATATTACATAGAAAACACTCAGGCCAGAAACAAATGCATGCTAGAAATATTTTATAATTAAATTATTAAGTAGCTCTCAAATTTTAAATCGCCACAAATATTAAGTGGCGATTAAAAATTTGATTAATATTTGAGGCCACTTAAAACTTGAGGGCTACTTAAATAATTAAGTAACTCCCAAATTTTAAGTGTAGTAGAAATGAGAAATATCGCTACTTAGGTTAATACTTTCTGAGACTATGCCAAGCTTGAGCTGAGCAAGTTACAAAGATCGCGTTATAAATACCAAAATTATCTTAAGTCAAAGTTTTTGCTTAGCTCAAGCTTAGATAAGTCTGAGCTAAGACATAGTACGGACAATAGACCACTTTATTTTTAATTTACTTCCAAGTACAGACTTTTTGTCATCTCTTCCTTTATTATGAGAAGAAAGAATAGATTGATATTATAGATTCTGTGCTTATACCTACGGCGCTATCACACGAAAAGGAGGGCGTTTTCTCGTTCTCCTACAGTTTGACCCTTTGTCCATTGTCATAAAGCTACCGGGTTTTTCCTATCTCAATGTAATTGTAGCGTAGATAGCACACCTTACGTTACAAAACA
Source organism: Idaea dimidiata (assembly GCA_949358125.1). NCBI lineage: Eukaryota > Metazoa > Arthropoda > Insecta > Lepidoptera > Geometridae > Idaea > Idaea dimidiata. The sequence continues at coordinate 10,436,436 of OX442341.1, forward strand.
CTGATCTATTATACCTTGGCCACGTTTGTTTGGTTTACCAGTAAAGTCATAGTTATAAGTTGACGTATCATAAATGATCATGTATTTGTTAATAAATAAATATTGCACGACATAGCACCTAGCCCCAAACTAATTTTACTTTTTTTTATTTGTTATTGATTATATTTTGATTTATTAAATAAATAAAATTTGCTTTCTGTGTCAGTTTGTTGGTTTGTTGAAGTCGTATTTATCAACTGACTAGCTGCGGCTCGCGATTTCACCCGCGTAATACCCGATCCCACGTAATATTGTAGCAGGATAAAAAGCTATGTTTTAATCCAGACCTTCAGCTATCTGCGTACCAAGTTTCATTGCAATCGGTTCAGTAGTTTTTGCGTGATTGAAAGCCAAACATCATAAATAATAAATATAAAGAAATAAATTATTTGACCCATGATAAGCTGCTAAGCTTGTGTTACGGTGACTAGATAACGGATATACTACAAATATTTATTTTTCTTTTGTAAATACTTACATACATCTTATAGATAGAAATACACCCAGACCAGATGCAAACATTTATTTTTAAGCATAAATATTTGCACCCGGCGGGAATTGAATCTGCATCCTACTGCATTGCAGTCGGGCATTCGCCCTCCCTGCCACAGAGGCCGTCCAGTATTTCATGAGATATATATAGTGTAACTAACACGACTTTCGTTTTTATAGCTGCGTCCCGCGGGATTTACCCTCGTAAGTCCCGACGCCGTAAGAATATCGGGATCAAAAGTAGCCTATAACCTTCCTCGATAAATGGACTATCAAACACAAAAAGAATTTTTCAAATCGGACCAGCAGTTCCTGAGATTAGCGCGTTCAAACAAACAAACAATCAAACAAACTCTTCAGCTTTATAATATTAGTATAGATAGATATAGATTAGTGGGATTTAGATGAACCTCTGTTTACAGATTCTATGAGTCTATATAATTTGTTTGCCGCTAACGATTTTTGATCAGTAGAGTATTTCTCCCACGAGGGACCTAAATACGGTTGTTTTCTGTACGTAACCTTATACTTAGACCATTGTACGTGATTTTAAGACGCAGGTTTCTTCGCAATACCTATAATCTTAAATTTTAATGGATAACAATAAGCAAAATGGTCACCAAACTAGGTGAACGTGGAAGTAAAAATCCTCGAGCGGCGCGGCGACCAAGATGCAATGCAAAACAGAGTGTCGGAAGACCGCCTAGTCGGTAAGCATTGAAGCGGTCGCGGGAAGTCGTTGAATGGAGGTGGCTCGGTATTGCTATTTGTGGCATCGTAAGGTGGAGGCCTATGTGAGGTAGTAAACTAAAAAGCTAAGATTATTTATTAACACAGTTTTCGAACATTTAATCATTTAAAAATTAAATTACAAAATCAAAATCAAATTACAATACTTAAAGAAATGCTTTCCAAAAATTTCTCACCCGACAGGACTTGAACCTGCATCTCTTGGGATCCGTCCCAACGTATAGTCATCCAAGTGTAGGAAACACTTTAAAATTTAAAATATATCAAAAACAAATTACAATAGATACACAAAAGCTAAGATGATGATGATGATAGTAAGAAAAATGGACACAAGACAAGTGAACGTGGTCTTGGTACGATGATACCTAAATACTATTAACTATGAACTTACGCACGTGATAATAAATTAATATCTAATAAATTACGTTTCATGGATTAGGATTAGGTTATATCATTATTTATTGACATAATAAAGTTCAAATTTATTTTTCAATGATAATTGTTTTTCTTATCAAACGATTTTCGTATAAATATTGCAAATTTATCGAACATTACCAAATTTACTAAGGTAAGTGTTCCAAAGTGGTCTAATTTACCTTACTATTAACAAAGTGTTTTTTTTTATATTTGAATAACTGTGATTTTTTTAATCAAAACGTAATTCAAGTGTTTAATGCAGTTTGAGGTCTGTTTACGGAAGGCTTTCTTTAGGCAAGAAATATGGTAAATTATAGTTAGCTATCGGTTAACTTATTTACCACTTTTTATTCGTCTACTGATGAAAGCCTTTAGTAAATCGTTAAAACCAGACGATAAATCTTACTTTCCTTCTCTGACTTTGTTTTGAAGAAATATCTTTTTATCCATTTGATTAACCCCCTTATTTATAAACGATAATGAAACAGCTGCATAAACTATCGTTTGTCTTTTACTGTGACATAAATTTGCAAAGTTGACAGACAGAGGCAAACGTTGCAAAACTTAATCAACTGTTAATCATCGTTTACAATAAGTAAGGAGGTTAATTTTTAGATGTAAAGTGCAAAAGTACATAACCTTTAGTTATAAAAGCTTAGATTTTAACTGAACATCTCTTTACTCGTGTGGCCGAGTGGTAGAGGCACTGGAGTACTGATCCATTGACTCGAGTTCAAATGTTGCCGTTTTTTGAATTTTTGAAGATGATTTTTTCCCTTAAAATATTTCTAGTATTTCTTTACTTTTAACAGGTAAACTACAAAAACTCAACATGAAATTCCTGGCTGTATTCGTCGCTGTGCTGGCCGTGGCCGCCGGTAACCAATGGACTCTGCAGGAGCTCTCCGATGCTCTCCAGAACCCCAACACCGACCCCGCCATGATCCCCCTTCTGGAGGAGGCCCTTAACGAGATGATGACCATCATCTGGGCTGGAGGCCACATTGTAAGATCTAGTTTTACGAAATAGGCATTTTGCATTTGACTTCTCCAAATGGACGATGATGAGGTTGATGATGTTACAAGTTACCAATCGACAATTTTGTCGTATGATCATCGCTTCTAAATCGTTTGATATGTCTCGAAAAAATTGCATTTTTTTTAGTTTTATTTTCTTTTAAAACCTTTAAAGTGTAGTAATTTTTTTTCAAAAATTACCAACGAGACAAAAGATAATGCATTCTCAAATAAAACCGATTTCCTAGGTATAAATTCGTTTCTTTTTTACAGGACGCTATCTCCGTGGGATCTCCCATCGACGTTAACCCCATCGCTGTCAACCCCATCGGTGTCAACCCCATCGGCGTCAACCCCATCGGCGTCGTCGACCCCGTCGAACAACCCAGCGCTGCTCCCCTCGTCCAGATCATCGTCAACGTTAAGAAACAACAGGAGGTGAGTTATTTATACCTACGACTTTTTTAACGCGTTCGATGATTTCACTTAATAGTCATAAGCTATTAAGTTACTACATACAGATGAAAAGAGAACTCTTAGTAGTGATATGGTTCCGTTGGTAAAATGGTTCCTTTGGTCCACCCTAAAATGTACACACACGGAACCCAAAAATTATGGACGCCTTTCATATGAATGATTTCATATTCAAGTCTTAGCTATTTGAAAATGAAAATCTCAACTGTCTAGCTATCAAGGTTAATGATATACGGCCTCGTCAGACGCACAGGCGGAAAATAAACTCTTAGTAGTAAAAGGGTCGCATTTTTACCATTTGGTGTAGCTACACCTTACACATCTTGAAAAGCACCCTAAAATATAGTTTTATAAATATAACACGATTTGTAACAATTCTGTATTATTTCCAGGCCCAGCCAGAGCTCATCCCTGTCATGCCCGTGGTCGACCCTGTCCAGCCCGTGATCATCCCTGTCATGCCCGTGGTCAACCCTGTCAACCCGATCGTGCCCGAGCCTGTGGTTCTCCCCGCCCCCGTCGCCCCCGAGGTTCACCCCCAACCCGTGATCCTCCCCGCCCCAGTCGCCCCCGAGGTCGTCGTCAACCCCATTGACACCATCGCCGTGACCGCCCCCATCGTCAACCCCGTTGACCTCATCCACCCCATCCCTGTCTCCCCCGTCGCCGTCGTTGATGCCGTCGGACCTATGTAAATTTTATAACCTAACCTAACCTAACCTGACGAAAAAAAGCAGTTCAAGCAATCTACCCGGAATTTCAAAAGCAACTATGTTGTGATAATAAATATTGAGTTTTTTGTGCATACCTAAGTTGATTTGTTTTTTTTTTTACAATTAGTTTTATAAGTGATGTAGATTCTGAAATAAAGTCATTGTTCTGTTAAAAAGCAGTTTTTGGTGTTGTATCCAATAACCGAAAAAGTGTTTAGTTTTTCAGAATGTGTAGTTTAGAGATGAGGCAACTGATCGGTAAAAGCCGATTATTCGGCACCAATAGTCAGTTAGTCACCCCGATTATAATCGGCAACTAATGCAGTAAAACGAATGTTTATTTATTACTAGGTACCTACTTCGTAGTAAAATTAGTTTCTGAGAATAAATACATTTACACCTAAATTGAATATAGAAATTAATAGAAAAACAAATGGGATATTATTATGCAAGATTAGGCTCCATTAACTTCACTGCATTCAATGTAGTCTATTCGTTAATCATTTGTTGTAAACGATGATGTCCTGCACTAAAAAAATAAAAATGTAATTTTTTAAATACCATTTGATCAAGCACACAATTCGGTCTGCTTATGAAATGTATTTTAAAAGATGATAGTAAAGACTTTGGTATATGGCTTTCCACATTGATATGTGGAAAGCCCATATACTAGAGTCTGGGTCTTTATAATAAACAGAGCAATTTTTAAGCATAGCTGTTTACAATCTGCTAAAGGTAAGAGTACGAAGTAAGGGCTCAGGTTAATAAAGTCTTTATAACTATTCATAATTTTCCACTATACCTAACTACGAAGTAATTTTATATTGATTTGCGTTATCGTTACTAATAGCAATAAATGACTACTTTATTTTAAATAAATCGTCATGTTCAATTTTATGGCTTGATGTCAAAGATAAGGACACTTATTTATGACTTTATGACTATTTAATACCTAACGTACAGTTTATATCGGTCTTAAGCCATAAAGGGCAAGATAACGCACACTACTCTGCTACTATTTTCGTTTTTTATAAATTTGGTAAATAAATAAATAAATTTGGATAGCTTCAGAGCCCCATCTAGCTCCATGGTAAGTTATTATAAGCTTGTGTGGTAGTCCAGCAGTGAATTTCCTGTGGCAGATATGTTGACGATTATGCAGTTGATATGAGTGCACCATGTTTTGTAATGTCAAAACTATTTAAAAGAAAACAATGCCAATCAAATATTTAAATCGCATCTGATCGCATTCGGTACGCAAAGTAGCCGAAGGTGCGGTTCTTGCGTAGGGCCAGAATTTCAAGTAACGTATTTTTACAGGTACCTACAGGTATTTGCAGGTAAATAATTAATGAATAAAATGAAATGCCTGGTTACATTGCTTGCTATTCTCGCTGCATCCTGTGGCAACCCATGGACGTCCAGAGAGCAGTCAGTGTCTTCGGAGAAATCTAACACCGATGTGATAAAGATGATTCAACATTATTTAGTTCAGTTGATGAAGTTTAACAAAACTAATGTCAATGGAAACAGTGTAAGTTATAAATAACTAGCTGCGCCCATGGTTTCACTCGTATAAGTCGTAAAAGTAGCCTAAATGTTCTTCCAGGTCTCCAGCTACATTTTCCAATCTATTCCAAGTGTCATGGCAATCGATTCAGTCCTTTTGCGTGACAGAGTAACAAAGTCGCACACAAACTTTTATATAATATTAGTAATAAGTAAGAAAAGATTAAATTATAATAAGTTAATAAAAATAAAAAAATAGCAAAACGTTTTACACACCTCAGGAAAAACTGGTGTTTTAGCATTTAAGTCATTTCATCGCTAAACGATACTTGTGTGCGGTCAAGTGGAACTGAAAATAAAACTATTTATAGATAGATATATCGCGAAAAGGCGAGTGATTTATTTTTCTTCCAGCGAGGGGCCTCGCTGCACTTAGTTTAAGGCCAAAGTTCTTAATGTTTAGGTGCTTAGAATTTTATATTCTAGGCAAATGTCTTACTATGAAGTTTTTTGAAATGCTTTTCAAATTGTATTATTTTCAGGCTGAACCCGACATCGTCACTGCTAAGCCTGTGATCGTACCGGCTGAACAAACGAATATCCATAATGACTCTATGATCTTTCGTATTCAAACCTTTTCTGTTGACTACATGAACTTTTCTGATGACTCCACGTACCTTTCAGACGAGTTCCCTTCTTAAAGCCAGATTTTGTTCACCCCGTGTTTTCCCTAATGGACCCTTAATCTTTCTGACTGAAAATATGGTCCCACTTCCTACTGAGCATGAATTCGAATCTGATGAGCAAACGATCGTCCCCAAAAACCCAACGTCTCATATCTGAGCCCACCGTTGTACCTGATGTGCCCACCATTGTTCTCGATGAACACGCGATTGTTCTTAATTAGCCCATAACAGTTCCTGATGAGCCCACAATCATTGCTGATGAACTCTCTATCGTCTCTAATGAGGCCACGACCGTTCCCATCTCGTCTACTGCCGTCGCCGCCGTAACAGCTAAGGCTTCTCCTTTCGTTCAGACTACGAGTATGGTCGCCCATTTCAAGAAGCGAAATTTATTACTACATTAAAATGAGCCCACTGTTGTTCATGATGAGCCCATATGGCCCACAATCATCCCTGATGAGCCACCGTACCTTCTCCTTTAGTTCAGACTATGATCGTCGATAGTAAGAAGCGGAATATCAACAAAATGAGCCCACACCATTGTTCCTGAAGAATCTACAGTCATTCCTGATTCGATCTCAATCGTCCCTAATGAGGCCAAGATCGTTTCCATCTCATCAACACCCGACGACTCGTCAGTGCGCGTATAGCCTGAGTCAGTATTCAAGATCCACACGATACATTTTTTTAAAATTATTCATTAAGTTATTTATTCATTTATGAATACGTGTACCACTGTTTGTCCAGTAAAATTGTAGTCCGAATGTAACCATCTTTTGTATTTTGAAACCATCTTCTCATCTGAATGATGTTCTTGGTTGTAACCCAGCCGAGAGGGATGCAACCAAGAACCTCAAATCATTAGGGTTGGCACAGGTCAGTAGAAATTAGGTTTTGCAGTCGGTGGGTCATCATTGGCCATAACAACTTCAAAAAGATTTACCCCAATACTCGTATGATCTCTCCCAGACCTCTTAGTCGCCTTTTACGACATTACGGGTACAGAGATAAAGTAACTCTATTCTATGCAGAGATTACACAACCTATTATACATAATTTGGTATGTTGTACAATCACAGCTACTTAAATAGTAAACATGAATTAGCTAGTTTTGCTAAATGTGGGCCTACCCACGTCCTACCCATCCATTACACTGTTATCCGCCACTGTTTTATTTCAGAGCGACTCTGATAACATCTCACTAAGTATTAGCAATAAGGAAATCTATTTAGTATGAGTATACCTACACCCGGCAATTTATCAGCAATAAATTACATTATTTTTTATTGCGGGATTAGGGTTCGTTGTACATTACTTATATACGTAATCTTTTACGCCTAATCTTTAGTTAGAGGGTTCCGTGGAAGAGCTGTAAGGCCTGTTGTACAGAATACAAATGTAATCAAGGTTATAAGGCCAAAATACTCGATTTGCTAAAAATGATAAGGAATAACCGTCTCTGAGCAAAGCCGCGGAAAGACGGAGAGACGGACGGACGGACGGGTTTCTACGTTCTTCTTTAAAATGGCTTTTCCATTCGGACATTTGCCAGTGTCAAGTATTGTCAATATTTGCAAGTTATTTGTATTGAACAAAACAGTCAAGTGGTCATAGTTAAAGTCAAGTCGAGGGAGTAATTGTAAAAAGGGGGCCATTTTTTACAATGTTTGTTCACAGAGCTTTGGAGACAACACTACGCTAAAGTCCATGTTTTGCACCGATTTTCACTTTTATTTACACTTGTTCACCTGCACGAAACTAAATTGATTATTATGCCCCCGAAATTAAACAATTTACACGCACATGAACTAAGTTTCACAAAAATGAAAATTTAGCAACACATCTCCTCAACGCATTCCCGCCACAACTCTTGGTTTCTACGTTGTTTACTACGAAACCCTAAAAAGGGTCAAGTTTGTTCCCTTTTACTTCCACTCACTCGCCCCAAAATCGTCACTGACTAAAGTTTAGTGCATATATCAATAAGTATAAAGTGTTTTAAGTACTACCTAGTTGGGGGTAAAATATCCTGAAAATATTTTGCCTAACAAAGGAAAATCCGAAAAAAATGTGCTCAGGGCTTCCGTTCGCCCTAATAATCAGAGGATTATTAGGGCGAACGGAAGTTTTCCAGAAAACCGGCTTTTAAGAGGTCGGCAAAATTTAATGGTTTTTTTCGTTCTTGCTAAAAAAAAACTTTAAACTGGATTTCCACCCGACTGCATCCAACATTCCTAAAACTCCTAGAAGCATCGAAAGATTTTTGAGGTTGCTTTAGGTATTTCTAAGCTTCGAGATCAGAAGAATAGCCTATGACTGATTCACTCCAAGGCTCGTGTTGTTAATCTTCTTTTATAATAGGGGTTAAAGTATGAAATTGCCGTTTTATTGCAATAGGTTCTTTGAATTGACATAGAATCTTCATGGTTTGAGGTTTTCGAATGAAACTTTTTTCAAATGGTTTCTGTAATGTTTTTTTTTTAAAAAATGTGAAACATTTGAATATCGACTTTCAATTGTTTTTGTTATTCAATTTAGACAAGAAAGATGGATACTGCGAAAATTCGAGTGATTTTTGAATACGAGTTCCGACGCGGAACTAACGCGGCAGAAACAGCCCGCAATATTAATGCTGCGTTTGGAGAGGGGTCTACTAATGAACGCACCGTGCGATTTTGGTTTAAACGCTTTCGTGATGGAAATTTCGACTTAAAGAACGAGCCACGAGGAAGACCGCCCACACAGGTGAATAACGATGAATTAAGAGAGATAGTGGAAGCCGATCCTAGTCAAACTACCCAGGAATTAGCGGCATGGTTTAACGTTACCTTACCCACTTTATTGACTTACTTGCGTCAAATCAATAAAATAAAAAAATACGAAAAATGGGTGCCTCATGATTTGACTGATCTGCAGAAAGAAACGCGTGTTGAAACTTGTGTTGCCTTGTTGAACCGGTACAGAAATGAAGGAATATTGGATCGAATTGTAACATGTGATCAAAAGTGGATTCTTTATGATAACCGGAAAAGAAAAATGCAATGGCTGACCCCAGGTCAAATGCCACAACAGTGTCCTAAAGCAAAACTTACCAATAAAAAGGTAATGGTAACTGTTTGGTGGTCTCAGCATGGTGTTATTCACTATAGTTTTCTTCGATCTGGTCAAGCAATTACGGCAGATGTCTATTGTGCCGAACTCCGAACCATGTTGACAAAACTAGCAGTAAAACAGCCCCGACTCATGAATCGATCTTCACCATTATTGCTCCACGACAACGCGAGACCTCACACAGCACGAGAAACCATTTTGACCCTTCAGGAACTGCACTTAGAAACCATTCGTCATCCTCCGTATTCACCAGACCTTGCTCCAACGGACTACCATTTTTTTCGTGATTTGGACAATTATCTACGTGACAAGAAGTTTTCTTCCCAGGAGGCAGTACAAAATGCTTTCACACAGTTTGTGCAGTCTAGATCGTCGGAGTTCTATCGCAAAGGCATTAATAACCTTCCCATTAGATGACAGCAATGTATAGATAATAATGGCAACTATTTTGATTAAATAAATTTGTTAAAAATTTAAAAAATAAACAATTAAGATTTTCAGTACAAATCGGCAATTTCATACTTTAACCCCTAATACTTTTCAGTTAAAACTGCGGTCGGTTTTTTTTTAATATTTTTTTATTTTATATTGTTGCTTAATTAATCCGGTGGCTTGGATTACTAGTGTTTATAGACGAACCTCAACGGTCGTGGTCACTAAAAAGGGCGATTTTCTTCTGTTTTGAAAACTGCTTTGCTTAAAGTTCATATAACATTTTAAAGAAAAATATAGTTTCGGTACAGTACATTAACGAGGCTGGGGTCTGGGACACAGCAGAATGGAAACTACCTACAAATTCTCGAACACGGCTAACTCACACAAACATGCGCGTCGACAAGACCCTAAGAGGGTTTCGCGTAGAATATGTCAGTACTGAGTGCCGCGTAGACAAAAATCATTTACTTTCTTACGTATTTACACAAAGGCCCAGTTGTAAGGCTAATTGCTGAAACACACAGTTAAATCATTAACTTTTAGGTAATTTACTTATACTATATACTTAAACACCCAGATTAGAAACAAGTCCCTATGTAATTTTTAATTTAAAGATCGAACCCGTAACCTTCCACGGCGCAGGCGGTTATAAATATACCAGGTTTGTTTTGTTTACTTGCAAACAATGTTAGAGTAAACGTAAATAACAGTTATAGCGTAAGCGGCAGGCAATATAATAAACTATTCAAGCGCCTGTAGGTGCTGCGAAACTGAGTTTGGCTTATTTTCTTAAACTTAAGCCGAAGACATTTACATTCTAAGGAATAGAGAGAAAATAAATCTTGGTTAAGCTAAAGATCAAATGATCGAAAATGAGCAAACGAACGAAAGAAATCGAACAAGTGTGTGGATCAAAAGCGATATCTCAACCTATTAATTTCAATGTCAATTGAAAAATGCAAGCTGGCAAGGTCGGTAGATGGCGCTGCGTGCCTTAAACGTAAACAAATAAGAAATCCGATCCTTAATTTTAACTCGACTGGACGAGCACCTGTGGCCAAAATGGACTAAGGCGTTGGGGCCGGACTCCCCAAAGATACAGGTTCAAGTCCTGTCGGGTGCAAATTTTAGGAAAGCATTTCTTTAAAAATGTAGGGTGTTGATGTCAAATCGATAGAAGCGAACCGAATGGTAAAGCGATCGACTATACGCCACCGATCAGTGAATTGATTACTATTTGTTTTGTTTTGGAAAAACCTTTTCTTTGTGGATTCGTAGTAAATACAAAGAGCAAACCCTGCGAACTGCAGGGCCTTTAGGACCAGCAGTTTAGGTTCCAGACAATTTACAGTTCACTTAGTCAATCAGTCAGAGCTTTGAATTTTATATGTTACTAGCTGCGCCCTGCGTATCATCCGCGTAAGTCCCGTTCCCGCGGGATTTTCGAAATCAAAAGTAGCCTATGTGTTATTCCCGGTATACTTCCCAGCTACTTATATTCTAAGTTTCACTGCAATTGGTTCAGCGGTTTTTACGTGATTGAGTAATATACACACATACACACATACTTACAAAATTTCAGCTTTATAATACTAGGAGTTCGCCCCGAACTGAGACCTCACGACCCCCCTACCGATCCGGCTCATCTTTAAACTCATAAATTCTATTGACCTAAACTACGCGCATACCAAAATTCATGAAGATTGGAGCTACGATACTCAAGTTATCGTCGAACAAACATACAAACATACTAAGATACAAGTGCCAGGCCCGTCTCCACTGGACCTCACTCGCATCGCTCATTCGGTCAATTAGTAGGAAGGATAAATAGATGAGCGTTTCAGTACTGTGTCAGGTCTATTCCGTTGTAAATTTAAAACTCTTTTATCTTGAGAAGTTTGCCTACTTTGGTCGTTAACAGGACTTGCCGGGACGGCCAAACTAGAATGATTATAGACCTCTTGCGCATCTCTATATATACCTATACTATAATCCCTAAGTTTGAGACTTATGTGCTTAGATGGGACGAGCTATTTTCGACCTCTTAGTTACTACTTTTCTACACAAAACACAGTATTGGGGTTATACAAGGTGTAACGAGGATACACATTTAAGAGATGATTTATATTAGACCGTCACGAGCATGAGCTTTGTTGTCCATTGCTCTTCGAGCAGTCGATCGGTCTGTTGCAACTTGAAGTCGATCGGTCTGTTGCAACTTGCAGTCGATCGGTCTGTTGCAACTTGCAACCGAGTGGCGACCGAGCAATGTACAACAAAACTGGGATCCGACCGGCGCTCGTGACGGTCTAATATAGGTAAATCATGCCTAAGCCGAAATAGGGTTGTTCTAGATAACAGGTAGCAACAAATAATAAGGTAGGTATAATATAGGGTATAAGTGAACTTCTTTTGTTCTACAACTTTTGGAAATTCGAAGTAGTTTTCGATTTTTTTTAGTTTAAAGTTTACTTGAAAATCAGCTGTTTCTTAGAGTTATAGGTCATTGATATTAAGTTGTCCTTTCATTTAGTTTGAAAGTCTACTACAATCATACAACCAAACGAAAACGAAATCAAACCGTTCAGCAGCCCTAGACAACATTCTTATCGAATAACGAAAACATAACAAACTTATGTCAATTTCATACAAAAAACTCTGTCGATTGGCGATTTAAAAAAAAAGTTAGAATTTCCAATAGTCGTAGAACAAAAGTTGTTCGCCTAGACGTCTAGAACAACCCCCTTTCGACTTAAATAGGTATCTTCGTTACACCGTGTATAAAAGTGACCCTTTGCAGTGGGCAAATTAAAGAGCTAATTATAATGTCGGTGACTTTCGATCTTCTACGGATTTCCATAGGTACTTCGCATTTGGTGTAATCTTATCTTACTAATATTATAAACGCGAAAGTTTGTATGTAAGTATGTATGTAAAGTTGTTACTCTTTCACACAAAAACTACTGAACCGAACTGAAAGCTTGGAATATAGGTAGCTGGGGACCTGGATTAACACATAGGCTACTTTTTATCCCGATATTCCCGCGGGAACGGGACTTACGCGAGTGAAGCCGCGGGGCGCAGCTAGTATTATTGACCGAAGGAGCGAAGCGAGTGAGGTCCAGTGTAGACGGGCCTGGCGCTTGTATCTTTGTATGTTTGTTCGACGATAACTTGAGTATCGTAGCTTCGATCTTTATGAATTTTGGTATGCGCGAAGTTTAGGTCAGTAGAATTTATGAGTTCGTAGATGAGCCGGATCGGTATGGGGGTTGGGGAGATAGGGGGTCGTGAGGTCTCAGTTCGGGGCGAACTCCTAGTATTATGTCTTACCTAATTAGAATAACGTAGTGACGTTTACAACCACACGTACCTATTTCTAACACGACGATGATCGACCACTGCGGACAATCGACCGTGGCGTGCCGCGTGGTCGCGTGTCAACGCTGCGTGCCGCCCGCCTTTCTTGAACCGACGTATTTACTGCTAGTGGTACAGTTAGCAGGTACGCGACAACTAATTAATAGCTATACCTACCTAGGTATTCATTATGATATTGAAAAAATGATATTGTAAGTACTGTAATTAAAAAAAAAAAAAGAAATAACAGAAAAAAAATAACAACATTTGACTGCAAAATTACAACATAAACTCTTAAGTCTGAGATACAAGCCTAACCGCTTAGTTCAGACACAGATGTAACCAAATTGTAAACCTGTTTACTGAAATAAAAATGATTTATTATTTATTTATTATTATTAAACAAGTGAAAAAAAAACTAAATTAACCTGAAAATTAGTTAGTTTATATGTCACTTAAATGGTTATATTGTAATTTTTATTGTATTTGTTTATTTTTTCATTTTTATTTTGTTTGTTTTAATTTGGTACAATAATGAGTTAACCTAATCTAATCTAAAATTAAAATAAATAAAAAAATCGCTTGCCAGGCGTGGTCATTATGGCAATCCCCCCCTCCAAAGGTTACCTGGAATAAATCGCTTTTAGCAATAAGGTCGCCAATTTTTGCAACTTTTTACTTTTAAGCTTTCTGTGTATTTTGTCTTACTTATTAATTATAATTTAAACTGATTTTAATTGTTGTTAATTGGGCGCTAAAGCTTAAACTAAGCGCTAGGCTTGTACTATGGGAACTAGACAACTGATATACTTACTACATATTACACATTTTTTTAAATAGAAACAATATAATTTATTCTATGATTTTCGCGATTTTGCATAATAAAACACTTTATTTAACGGGTTGAATCGCGTTTTATTCATGGTTTTAAACGAACCGAGCTTTCGCCAACTTTACAGTTGGCTTTTTCAAGGTTGACTTGCTTTACTTTACAGTTGATATTCAAACCGATAAATAAAGTGTTACATACAATACATAGAAAACACCCATAGAATTCCGACCGAAGGCGTACCAACAAGCGCTATTGACATCGCTCTTACGATGCTCTGTGAAGGAAAACATGGTGATGACACCGACATAATAATATCCTTTAACTCAGCACAGTCTAAAATAAATAAATATTTCACTACATTGCACACAGTGCAATCTAGCCCCAAACTAAGCACTAGACTTGTACTATGGGTACTAGACAACGGATTTACTACATATTATACTTTTTTTTTGTAAACGCATACATATTATAAATAGAAAGACAAAACACTGAAGGCATGCAACATTCTCCAATGATCGAGCAATCTTTTTACAGTGTCGAAGAATTTCTAACTCATGATCTATCATGAATACTATTTATAATATTATTTTATTTATATTTATTTTTTGTATTTTAAATTGACCTTAAAATGATAATTAATTGTATTTTATTCGTAGTACGAAATATCACTTGACTATTTCATAAAATGCTACGTATTGATTTCATTAATTGTATTTTATTACTTAATTACTCTATGTAAGGCATTTGACATGTAAATTTTTAACTTACGAAATAAAGACTGTTGACTATTGACTAATGAAGGAAGGAGTAGGAACTCCGGCTCCTTCCACGCCACGGGATTCCTTGTGCCTTACTTATAGCCTTACTGCAATACTCAGAAACATTTTTTTTCTTGCAATCTGTAATGATCCCGTGACTTACGCGGGTAAAACCGCCGCGCAAAACATTTTATAAAGGTGAAAAATTGTGTGTAGGTTGTAAGTATGGTTGCTTCACGCAAAAACTAATGACCTTTTTGCTATGAAACTTGGGAAATAGACTACTCTTTACCCCCGATACTCCAAAATCGTAACTTACGCGAGTAAAGCTTTAAAAATAAAATAAAAATCAATGTGTTTCTCAGTAGGGCACCCTGACAAGACAAAAAAAGGTTAATTATTCTGAAACTACAAGGTATTTCTTGAAATTCTATTTAAAAAAATACTCCTACAATGCCGTAACTAAGTAGAATTCGATTCCTTACGAAATTCAATATCACTTCCCAGAACGGTAGCGTAGGCGTTCGTAGCGGTATGACGTAGCTGCGTAGCATCACCGTAGCACTGCTACAAAGGGTCTACGAGACAAAGCTTTGCTTTATGCGGCCCGCTCTCTGTTACTCCCTGTTTCTATTAACATGCCACGCGCCATGTGTCATAATATGTGTGCTCACTTTTTTTTTTAACTTAAACCATTTTTCAAAGCGATACGCTTTAATTTCCTCTCCCGAGCCTCCATACAAAGCGAGTAAACCTATAAATCACTTTTTATTTTACTCGATCAACAAAAACTATATTTTAAATACGAAAGACAAATTAACAGCAACGAAAACGAACGCTCCGACCCGTAAATTATTACAACTTAAAAGCAAAAGAATCAATAAATAAAAGTTTGTTACCATTTGTGACCTAGAAATGGTAATCGTGCTTTCGTCATAGAAGTGTTGACCGCATCATAGTCGTATATTCGATCGAGTTAAAAGTTTAACTTTAGTTTCGAGTAACGTAGGTACGCGGGGAATCGATAGTGCGGCCGTCGCGGCTGCAAGCGGCGGCATGATTATCGTGGTGAACGAATGTAGGGCAGGGAAGCGGGCACGTTAGTGCGGGGAGGCGAATTCGGTGCAGGTCGATTTCGGAGTAAGAAGTTCTTACGACGACTTTGACGACCTAAGTGGCGCGTCGGGATAAAATAAAACCTAAGTGGCGCGTCGGGCGTTAAAAGATGCTGGTTCGAGCAATCTCCGTCGTGACGCATTCCCATCGAGAAGTATGTAAATAAAAAAAAAAAAATATTGCACGACATTACACACAGCGCAATCTAGCCCCAAATTAAGCACTAGGCTTGTATATACTATGGGTACTAGACAACGGATATACTACATATTATACTTTTGTTTTTTTTTGTATATGTATAAATGTAAATGTAATGAAATGTACATGTATTCTGGTTCTTGAGGCTTTCTATATGTTTCATATCAAATAGAACAGGCAAGACCGAGCAATCGAGTGTCGCATTGAGAATCCTGGAAGGCCTACTGGTCCATGAAGGAATTTGTGTGGAGTGACCTCCCATTGTCCCTTAAGCCAGATACAACGGGATGTACTCCAGCCTGTAGCGTGGGTTAATCCAAGTAGAAGGGGAGTGTCGGCGACCTTATAAAAAACAGTAGCTACGGAAACTCGTCGACATGTGCGTGTATTCTGCCCTTCTTAATGTTATCGATAAATTTTGATTGATTGATTGATTAACACTTTATTGTACCAAAAAAAACACAAATTATAACAAACTCACATATTAGACGTTATTGATATATTTCCCAACGCCTTTTTCCAACTTGGCCACGGATGCATGTCCAATCGAGTCGAAATTAAGGATTGCATTTCGTATTGTTTTACGTTTTGGTGCGGAACTTTTGGAAAGCATTTCTTTAAGTATATTTACATATTAGATCTTTAAAACTAAAGTGGCACAAAGGGCGGCCTTATCGCCTATGGGCGATCTCTTCCAGGCAACCAATGGAAAAGACTTAAAAAGGGGAGGGGTAATGTGTTTTTCGTTGGAATTTTATCGGTAACTTAACGTTAAATGTTGTCGTAAGGTGTACAGACCTTCATCCGTATTATATATCCAACGATGGAGACGATGAACGTCAGAGAACAGTGGAAATTGACAGGCATTATGCAGTACAGTGCATTTTATTCTTATAAGTATAGATTATGTATGTTAGTCTGTCAGGTATAAATTAACAATTTGAATTATTATTAAATGTTTTATACATCATTATATTAGTATCTCGGTCACTGCGATACAAGCTTGTGCTTAGTGTAGAGCCAATTTCAAATGTAATTTGATAAATGTTTAGTAAGATTCATATTAATAAATAAATATCAGTATTATCAACATCAGTACATTGCTGCTTTGATTAACGTGGTTATTATCAGTGATTACCTCAAAACAGCAAAGTACTGTATAGTGCTTATCATTTTCCATTGTTGTCAGACGTCCACTGGATAGATAATATGGGGGCTGGTTTTTGACCGAACTTCAAAAGATCAAATAAAGTTTTGCCAGAGAGTCATGGAGCGAAATATGCTTGAGCCTGAACACGTAAAAGATGGTGTGATGATCTAGATGCATTCGTTCAAGACTGGCTAAACACTGCCCAAGACCGACAAGCTTGGAAATAAATGAGGGAGACCTTTGCCCTGCAGTGGTACAACATAGGTTGATTGAAAAAAAAACGTTTATGTTTAAAATATAATTATAATTAGTTCCGATTAGGGTGTTTAAAAACACAGGTTAAAAGACGCCAGGTGCAACGTCTCAAGTCACAACTGAATTGGACTTCGGTTAGTCAGTTAAAGTCAGTCAAAAAAATTTTGTAACTTTTATCGTAGTGTGAGGACTTTGTTCTATTTAAGCAGTCGTGACATGACCGCAGTTAGATTTTAGAGCAAAATGGTACTTTCATCACTTATGCTATTTGCAACTATGTTATCTACTAACAAAACACAATATTTATCGGGTTTTCCTCGCGTTTTATTCAATAACGTCATTATTATCAACGACTGAGCTTTCGCCATCTTTACAATTGGCTTTTTCAAGGTTGACTCTAAAGACAACGGTAAAGTTAGTGAAAGTTCGGTCGTTGATTATGATGACGTTATTGAATAAAACGCGAGTAAAACCCGGTAAATATTGTGTTTCATTATGCAAAATCACGAAAACCTTAGACAAAATTATATTTTATATACTGCCGTAAATAGCTACAGAAAGATATATCGGTTTTAGATAAATAAATAAATATTGCACGACATTACACGCAGCGCTATCTGGCCCCAAACTAAGCACTAGGCTTGTACTATGGGTACTAGACAACGGATATACTACATATTATACTTTTTTTTTGTAAATACATACATATGATAGATAAAATACACCCGGAACCAGAAACAAACATTTATGGTCAGCAGAAATATTTGTTCCCGGCGGGAATCGACCCCTTAATCTTCTGCGTTGCAATCCGAGCTCCGTTCGCTGCGCCACAGAGACCGTCAGTTCAATGGACAGTATCTAAGAGTCGCCGACTTCCGAGACCGATTCAGTCAAAACGCTAAGGACGTCTTGTTCCGAAATCTACCTGAACCGAATTCGTGTAGGCGGTATCGGTGGGGCTGGCGGGCGCGGCAGTTCGCCACGCGTCCCGCGCCGGCCGCCCGTGTCCCGCCGGTCGGTGCTACCCGTGTCCGACCATGTTCCTAGTGCACGCCGCCGAGCGCTCGCTCCCTCAGTGACCGAGCCAACAACGCACAGTGCCGCGTTCTCTACTCCCGAGTGAATCGATCGAACACTACACGCACGAGATCGATACCTTGACGGTGAGTCGATTTGTTGATTCATTATTTATAACCGATATTTGAACAGAATCCCTAATAATAGATTACGGGTGAATTGTTGATGAGCATCGGAAGCACTGGCTGTCAAAGTGTTTTTTTGTAATGTTTCTTTGGCTGAAGAAGGAGGAAGCTTTGGTAGATGGTGCTTTGATCATACTTAGAATAACTATAAGAGGTTATGAGCTCTACAATCTGGATCGCGTGAAAAACGCTCCTATAGGGCAGTTCTTGTGAAAAACTTAAGAAATATGGCTCATAGGGCTGCAGGATTAATTAGACGGCTAGTTCTTTGATAATACTAATAATTACTATAAAAGATTAAAAGCGTTAGTATTTGGAAGGCGTGAAAAACGGCCCATGACTGTTTCTTTAGCTTAGTTCAGATTTTAGCCTTATTCCTGAAGAACTGCATGAATTAAGCTAAAAAATGGACTAAGCTAAGGAACAGTCATGTCTGTAACGCTTTAATAGTCTGTAATAATGATGATTTTGGTTCTGATACGACTTTGTTTAACAAGACGTCTTCCAATCTAGATTTTAGGTTCAACTTAGGGCTTATTGTACTATAAACCGGCGACAACATGCTCTATTAGAAGTTAGTAGCGATTGTAACCTATGTAAGTTTATCCTTTATCAATCATCGATCATATATCATCGCTTTAAGCTTTAATTGAGCTCTAATTGGCGATTAATTTATTTATTTAGCCGATACGTTGTTAATTTGTCTTTATTTCACATCATTTACAATAGATAGACGCTTTTTAAAGTTACACTGTTTCTGTCCATTATACGTCCAGTATCACGGGGTTGTAGAGCCCCGAACCTTTGGAAGGCGCACGTAGAGCCGAAGTCAACACGTAGAGGCCCGCGTCAATAACAATTTTACTATGAAGTGAAGTGACTACTAAGCGAGCCATCCTGTCTGCACTATAAAATGCAATCAAGGACAACCACCGGATCGGAACACTATTTCTGTCCACTATTCATAGAATGACAGGTCTAGACCACGTTGTAGCTAATTTTGGATTTTAATTCTCTCGACTTTTCGACATAATTTAGACTTAATGTCGACATAATTTAAATCTAAAGTTATTTACAATGCAATCTAGACCTGTAGGTCCAATACTTACTAATTATTATTAACTGGGCTGTTATTTAACTGACTCTTGTAAATCGGTAGGTATTTAACCTTTTATAATGACAGCTGTTAAGCCTTTGGAGGCACCAAAGATCTAAGTTTTTTTTGGAGATACGAAGCAAAGGTCATATAAAAGCACTGGCTCATGTTGACCATTTACCTAATATAAATGAAATTAACTTTTTTTTGTTTCCTTTTCTACACCCGCTCGTAACACCCACAAAGGGGTGTTACGAGCTAAACCAAAAATCCTCTGTCGAATTCATCGAAAATGGTTAATTCTTTTCTAACGCATTGGTGAAGAATATTTTCGGTAAAGCGCTTTAAAATAACATTGTTTCCGCCGTTTTGGTGAAGATTTTAAGTAAAAATGTTAAAACGTGATTGAAGCTTTAGCATATTTTAATTAAAAAATGACTTTTACGCCTTAATGATTGTGATAAGGCTTTAACACCTTTCGATATTTTTATTCAGAATTTACATCAAAACGTCGGAAACAATGTCATTTTTAAACCCTTTTACCGAAAATATAAAACATTCCGCGCTACCATGCTGCTATGTCGTCATTTTGTCGTTCAAAACAATAAATTAAATTTAAAAATAAAAAATACTCCGGTTACTTTTAAAAACCACAGACAATTAAAAAAAATTTTTTTTCAAGTGGTAAAGGTAGGGCCCATTGTGTCAGAAAATAATCAACAATTTTCGGGGAAACTGACCGGGATTTTCAGTTTAGTTTCAGTTCAGTATATACAAGCTAGACGAAAAATCCCTGTCGGTTTCCTCGATATTTGTTAAGCTTTAATATAGGCAAGCTAAAACCAGCGCTGTGTAGATGCACAATGCACATAGTTGCGTATTGCAGCTTTTTCTGAGCTTGCTCTTTTTGTCGTTCGCGTTTACCATGTTTTAAATAGTTTAACTTGTATTTTTCTTGGCAATAAATAATTTTATTATTTTAATATGGTATCGTCATCGTTCTAACTGCGATCGTTTTTACTTTGGTTTGAATGACTTTCTAATAAATATTTAGGTATTTAATAATTATTTACCATTTTAGGTACGGAATCTTATAAACTAACTGTAGTTGGCGCATGTTGGTCTGAAACGAATGAAATGTGCTACGCTACAGTAACTGATATGTTATTGTAACTTGTTTAAGACGGCGATAGATGATAATTATCGGTCTTTGTCCAATTGCATATAAATGAGCGAGATGGAATTGCATGAAAAAATCTACAATTTCTCGTAAAATCAATCATTAACGAAGATTAAAATAATATTTTTATAAAATGCGATGAAGAGGTTCTAGGTATTGTATTTTCTAATATTATGATGCCTATAAGAAAATATAGCGGTTAAGTATTTAGAAGAAAAATTGATATATTTTGTAAAACAGGGGTAACTTTGCCTGTATAATAGTGGTATTTAAAGTTATTTTTTATTGTTTTTGAAATGAAGGGGACACTTCTCGTATCATGTACAATAACATAATACATTGTTTAAAGATCTATTTGATACCGGTTATGAAGAAAAATATTCAATCGGAAGGGATTTCACATCAGTCGAGTCCTTAAGGATAATTATTTATACTAGACCGTACGGGTCCAAGCTTCGTTGTCTGTTGCGCGGCCCCCACTCGGTTGCAACAGACCGATCGACCGCTCGCCGAGCAATGGACAACGAAGTTCAGGCCCGGCACGGTCTAGCATAAATCATGCTTTAGATTAGTTGACGACGATTTGTAGTTTGTAGAATTAATAGAGCTTAAAAGTAAGGCAGTTTCGCATAGTAGTTTGATAAGGCAAACAGACAATTCTGTCTGTATTTGGTTCTTATAAATCTGTGTGTGACCATACCTCTATTGTAACAATAACATTATGAGCGACATTACCGTTTGTTCGGTAAAGCTCTTTATTAAATAGATAAAAAAAAAAAATAACAGTATCCGTGTTTCCTTAAATTTCCCTACTATCATACGCCATAGCATGTGTTTTAAATTGATGATTATTTTTAAGAACCATATTTGTATGCTCACGTGGTAGGACCAGAGATTCTTTAATTATTTATCTATACCTAGATCCACAAACAATAAATTTCATTTCATTTCATAGGAACTATGGCAGTTTCGCAAAGTAGTTTGACAAGTAAAACAGACCGTTCTATCTGTATTTGTTTGTTACAAATCTGTGTGTGACCGTACCTTTCCTAATTCCAACGAAATAAGTATTTCCTTCAATTTCGTCATGTTCATTGTTCAATGTTCATATGCCAATTCTAAGGTATAACAGTTGTGCAAAGTAGTTTGACAAGGAAAACATACCACTCTTTCTATGTATTTGGTTGTTACAAATCTGTGTGTGACCGTACCTTTTCTAACAGTAGCGATATTCCAACGGTATCCATATTTCCTTCAATTTCGTTATGTCATTGTTCATAATATGCCATAGTTCTAAGGTATGGCTGTTTTACAAAATAGTTTGACAAGGAAACATACCATGTCTATCTATGTATTTGGTTGTTACAAATCTGTGTGTGACCGTACAGATTTTTATACCTTTGCAACAGTAGCTGTTCCAACGGTATCCGTGTTTCCATCAATTTATGTTCATTGTTCATATGTCATAGTTCTAAGCTATGGCAGTTTTGCAAAGTAATTTGATAAAGAAAGCATACCACTCTATCTATGTATTTTGACAAGTAAAACAGACCGTTCTTTCTGTGTTTGGTTGTTACAAATCTGTGTGTGACCGTACCTTTCCTAACTGTAGCGATATTTCAACGGTATCTGTATTTCCTTCAATTTCCTTATGCTCCCAGTTCGTGCCACCACGGTCCGCCGCCGCCATAGACCGAATGCTCTGAAATTCGCCGCAAAACATTCTCTTTATTTTCTTTAACGTTATTTCCTATGAGTAAGTTGGCTTGCTTTGAGCTTTGATATTGAGAAAACAAAACGATTCGGACGAAAACAGTGGTTTTTAAAAGTATAATGTTATTTCTAAACCAGAAAAGGAATTGGGATAAGAATAAGTGATGAACAAGGGTCTTACTCTCAGCTTTGAACTACCGGAGTTAAGTTATGCAGTTATTTTATCCCTTTTTTTAAAAACCATCTTACTTTTTATCTTACTTATATTAGGTCCCCACATATGAAATTGGTAACGTGTTTTGTCAAGTAAAGTATTTTTTTTTTAAATATAACATATTTATTTAATCAAAGTATGTACCATTGCTATCTATACACTTTTGCCATCTCATAGGTAGTTCACGGGTAAACTCGCATAGTAATCGATAATCGATTTTTGCCACATGACAAATTATTAACAACGAGGGGTACAAAAATTAGATAGATAGATAGATAGATTAACACTTTATTTGCACAACCAACAACAATTAAAATCAGTTTACATTAAAATTAATAAGTGAGACAAATTACACAGAAAACTTAAAAGTAAAAAGTTGTACAAATGGGCGACCTTATCGCTAAAAGCGATTTCTTCCAGGCAATTAGTCATCTAGACAACCTTTCTTGTAGAAGCAGAGATCTCCTTTGCCCGGATTGTTCTTAGTCTACCATCTTGGAGTCATGGACCTATGCTCTCTAGATTTGGAGACTCCAAGGTTGTATTAAGAGGTTAATGTAAATACGAAATTCTTCGAGCAAAGCGATCGATATTTAACAATACTCGTAGTAGCTATGTTATGATGAAAGCACGTGTACACGCTTGTGTGTCCATAGAATGGACTTAAGAAATAAACAGGACTGATTAGTTGAACATTTTGCCTTACAATAGACAGAGGCTAATCCGAGCCGAATGAGATAGCAATCGACGATGTAGTGTGTCTCGTTCTTTCATCTTGCCAGCCTACAAAAAATATCATATATAAAAAAAAAAAAACATTAAAAGAGGTTGCAGTTATTGTACGGCCAGATAAAGCACGACCCGATAATGTCCCTATAATACACGACCTGTTAATTGGACGCCAGGGTCTCCTTTTAACACTCCGTACAAATTGTATAGGATCTTACACGAATATCCTGGCTTCCATTTATCTTGTCGTAAATTATCGGGTCGTGTAATAAGTGATTGTCAAGTACATTATTGGCTCCCATTTCCTTTTTATTATTTTAATGGTAACCCAAGCGTCAGTGTCATGGTGGCATCATGGCGGTAAAATATTAATTATTTAATTTATAAAATTTCTGCGTTAAATTGCATAAAATAGTGAAAACGTGTTGTGTTTTTACTTGTACAAGTGAATCATAATATGGTGGTTACAATATATCATTTCATAGGTAAGCCAAAATATGTTTATTATTGTATTCTACAAATGTTTTGTTCTATTACAAGGATTTATGGTGACTATGATTTTTGGATTTTTGTATTGAGTTCGGGTAAGTTTTTTTTTACTGTAATTTTATTATTTCAGCTTTCCGAAAAATGAACAAATACGACAAAAATGACTCAGCAGTATGGATATGAAGTAGAAAATTACAAAAAAATCAGTCGTATGCAGTCGTCACTTCGATCTTTCCTGCTTTTACTCCCGTCGATTATTGAAAGCCGATGTAATACCAACAATTCCGCTGGTGGTACAAATACTGTTAGATATTTTACTACTTACCTGCTGAACATGAGTGATAATAAGTAATTAGTCAAAAAGTTTTATTTTTGAAATTTTCTCTAGCTTTACATTTGATGAATTTTGAGGGAAGTACTATATTAAATTTAACGTAATTGACTGTCATGTCTGTTAAAATTTGATTTCTTCAGTCAGTATGTAGTATGTGTCTTTGTGTGTATGTATTTTTATTTAATTTAATTTCTTCTTCTTTCTTCGAACCTGTGCCTCTTGCATGACGGGCGAGAGCGCTAATCTTTGCCTCACGGAAACCCGTCGTGATACGGTGATTTTTGATGATACATTTCTTTTTGTAAAATATTTATACTTATTAATCAAAGTGTTCAAAAATTAATAAGCATACTATAACAATTAATAAAACTGTTTTATACCGTGTCCTTTTGTATTATTTCATTAATCCTTAAAGAGCGTCTATTGCTAATGGAAATCTTCAATTTGCCAACAGAGACTGAGACGTAAGTCTCAGTAATATTATAAACGCAAAAGTTTGTATGTATGTCTGTGACTTTGTTACTCAATCACGCAAAAACTACTAAACCAATTGCAATGAAACTTGAATATAGGTAGCTGAAAACCTATAATAACACATAGGCTATCCCGATAATCTCGCGGTAACGGTACTTACGTGGGGGAAACCGCAGGGCGCAGCTAGTAAATAATACAATTGCACTTGCATTATTTAATCTAACATCTGTCACATAAAAAAAAAATTATTGTCACCCTATTAGAAAATGACACAAGTCCTTTGCTACAACCATCTTGCTCAGCTCGTTTTTATTCTGACAGTGTTTCCTCCAGTTGTTTATCTTACCTCCATGGTCCATAGAGATAGTTTTCAATAATTAAAGATTCGAAACTGTTTGTTATTTTTAACTTGTTTTAATTTCTTAATAACTAATTTAGTTACAATCATTTGTCTATACGAGTATATAATAATTTGTGGTAAAAAATCTGACATCTGTCAGATTAAATGTCTGTCACTTTTTAATGTTGGCATCGACCGACTCAAGCGCCACTTCGGCGCGAACAGCACGTACACACATAATGTACTTTAAATAAACTTCCCATAGAGCTAGTGCAACGTATCTTGATCTAATTTCAGTACTTACATATTTCATTTAAAGAGTTATGTGCCTTCGAAGTTACATTAGGGTGAGTACAGACTACAGCATTTTCTCGAGCATCTCTATGTAATCTTTCCTTTTCGTATAGTGGTGTGGCTTACCTAGCGTTAGTGTTGTAGCCCTAAAGCCTCTAAATTGACCTAACGACTGCTATCGGAGATAACAACCGGGACTAACTGCTTCACATGCCTTCCGCAGCACGGAGGACTTTGAGAAAGTGATTTATACACAAATAATCGGTCACCCATTTAAGTGATGACCGCGAAAAGTGTAAAGTAACGTTTTTACGAATAGTACTACAGGTAAAATCTCAGTTTCCAAATCAAATTTCTATGTAATGTAAAGTTTCGGCGAATGTTCACAGCGAGTGTGCATTTTAATATTTTGTTGGACTTTGCGTTCACTCTTTCCTGAAATGTCACGCTCGTGCAAAGGCTCGGCGTCGGTGAACGGAAATATGCATGAAAGAAGCCTTTTCATACTAACTCACCTCAAATAATAGACTTCAAAAATTAAGTATGCATATACACAAACTACACACAACGCTACTACTCGTAGCTAAGCAATTGGACCTTTGTTTAACTTTTCACCAATTGTGTGTTGATAACGATGACGGCCGCGCGGCAATACGCGGTTCTCTAACGTGATTGGTTCTATATATGAATGACCTGATCCAAGTACAACTGAAGTGACAGATTCGTGTCTCGGCACACTTTTTAATCATGCATTATACGTGGTGTCATTTTGAAGCGTAAGGAATACATCCATGCTCATATATCCGTTCACTGCTCGACGTAATGTTGCACCAATAGGTAAGTTCGTACTCTTTGGTTTTTTAAATCAAGTTGTAACAAGACATCGAGCATTCATGTTTGACGGTCAGCTCGAAAACAGCGAACGCTCCAGTTTCGGCTGGTAGTTCTGCTCAAGTCTGTGTCCACCCTAAGCACCTATATGTTCGTTGAAATCACGAAACAAAGCGTTTAGCTTCGAATAATGCAGAGCTCGGTCTAATTGTTGTTGTTAAGAAACCGAAATAGTTTGCCTCATCATAAAAGAGTCGTAACGTTATAATTTATGTGCTCGGTTGTATAATTACCGTTAAACAAAACGTCGTACAATTCGGTGCCCGGTGAAAGGACGACGAAACTTTGATTTTTATGTTTATTGATGGTTTTTAGTTACATTTTTTCCCCGGTATTACTTATAGCACTGTGGTATTCGTACTGTTTGAACGTAAAGCCTAATTTACATTACGAAACTAGTGTCAAGCATTATAGAGTCAGTTTCACAAAAGCAGCCTCGCAGCAGTTACTGGAAGCAATTTTATTAAATAAATAAATAGTATCGCTGTGTGAAAATAACTATAAATTGCTTGCCACTAGAATGGTAATGTAAATACCGCTTAAAGTACGAGTAATGTATGTGTGTCTTGTTTTTTCTTTCCAATGTATTTTTCATTAACAAAAAATTATGTGCGCTATTAACATCGCTCTTACGGTTAAGGAAAACATCGTGAGGAAACCCACGGCTTAAAATCACGCACGCAAAGGCCCAATCGTTTTTTAACTGTGTGTTTTCAGCTAATTGTGAAAACACACAGTTAAAACACTTTAACTTTTAACGTACGAGTAACTCGTATGTGCCAGTGCTGACGTACTTACATGACATCCGAGACCAGCCGAGCTCCTGGCGTACGATTTGGTTTACTACTGGCTAGAACTACTGAGTAAATGAGCCATTAAATGTGAACTATTTATACTAACACTAGCTGCGCCCCACGGTTTCACCCGCGTAAGTCCCGTTCCCGCGGGAATATCGGGATAAAATTTAGGCTATGTGTTATTTTCGGTATCCAGCTACCTATTTTCTAAGTTTCATTGCAATCGGTTTAGTAGTTTTTGCGTGATTGAGTAACAAACATCCTAACATCCAAACATCTAAACACACACACTTTCACTTTCTCCTATCTACCATTTTAAAGGAGAAAAACAACAAAAGGAACAGAAAAAGAGAGATATTATTTAACTTGGCCGATATTTGCGTATTTTCGCTTAATAATTCTATTAATTTAAGATATTTTGTTTTTATTGTTTCTGTTTGACAGCCACACATCTATGCAAATTTAACTGCCCCTTTATTTATTAACTGATAACGAAAAAACTTTCCTGTATTGCAACTTCGCTGCGGTTACAAGACACAGTCACATAGGTGGGCGAAAAGATATAATTTTGTAACTGGTTACGTGTAAGGAGAAAATTTTCTTCTTTTGTAACTGGTTACAAAACAGTTACATGGGCCGCCGAAAGGAACATTTATCTCGTTTCACTGGCGGGTGATACTTTTATCACAGTTAAACAACCGATACTTACCCTACCTGCTACCTATAAACCCTCGATAGACATTTATTGAAATCGTATCGGTATAATGAAAATTAATTGAATCGTTATTACAATAAACTGTAGTTAATTAATGGTCTTTGAACTTACTTACTGTGATTTATTTAGTTAAATTATAATATTGTTGACTTTTAAAACGGTTAATAAACGTAATTAGTTATTTATAATTCAAAAGTTCATAATAATAAAAAAATAAGCTTATGTTTCCCGCGGGTGTAGAGCAATTTCGAAGGGCACTGGATTGTTGATCGCTACATCAAAAACGTCCCATCGACAGGTTATCTACTGTAGCGAAAATACGCTGTACGGTACGCCATACCGATGGTACGTTTCGTCGAAAAAACATAATATTATCATATTATCGGTGAACGCTGCATCGAAAGTACACTAGACAGAGGTACCGAAAGTACGCCAAATCGAAATAACATAATATCGATGGTACACTACATCGACAGTTTGGAGGACGTTGCACACTGCGCAATTTAGCACTAAACTAAACAACTAGGCTTGTACTATGGGTATCTACTACCATTGTTTTGTAAGTACCTTATAATATACGTTTAGTTTGTAATTTTTCTTCGTCTAAAAGTACCTA
The DNA here is from genome assembly GCA_949358125.1 of Idaea dimidiata. Taxonomy (NCBI): domain Eukaryota; kingdom Metazoa; phylum Arthropoda; class Insecta; order Lepidoptera; family Geometridae; genus Idaea; species Idaea dimidiata. The sequence continues at coordinate 10,464,832 of OX442341.1, forward strand.
CTTACGTCTTGTTTAGGGGGCCTAGGCCAGTAACGAAACAGGTAGAAATATCAAAAGCAAAGTTAAAAGTGGTAAAGGGTTAAAATTACATGAATAAACCTGGAACAAACGTTAAAGTCGCGCCAAGCTACCGGCAGAATGCCCGGGAAAGGTCTTAGGTCAAGTCGTGTGATGTCACTCAGTCTAGTGACGACAAATGTTTCTGTATTGCGATATATAATAGATGATAATAGGTATATCTTACTACTATCCAGGATGATTAAAACAGGCGAATTTGTATTGTTATTTGCGCTTAAATGAAACAACAACAATAGATTTGTATTAATCTTACTTCTTACTAATCTTACTATTATTATAAATGCGAAAGTTTGTACCTATGTATATGTATGCGCGTGTTTCACCCGCGTAAGTCTCGATCCCGCAGGATTATCGGGATAAAAAGTAGCCTATGTATTATTCCTGGTTTCCAGCTACCTATATTCCAAGTTTCATGGTAATCGGTTCAGCGGTTTTTACGTGATTGAGTAACAAACACTCATACACACATACTCACAAACTTTCAGCTTTATAATATTAGTAGGATTAAGAAGAACTGTGCTCTCCTGGTAAAATGAGTACCTACCGGTCCACGTGACCAAACCATACCACTATAATACCTTATACGAGTGTGTATACAATACATTATAATAGGGGGTGTCGACAAACGCCGCGAACACAAAAAAAGTCTGAAGTAAATTAAAATGCATAAAATATGAATGAATTAAAACTCAATCACTATCATGTTGATAAATACCCACTATCCACGAGTACGTAGGTACTTTTATTTCGATTAAACACGTTGTACGAACAACTCTGTATATATCTGTCTCTAACTGACTCGGGTAATTCCCAGTGGTACCACATATTTCCGCAGAATTGTGTTGTTTATGGGAATCCGTGAAAATGTGTGGAAAAATCGGAACAGACTCTACTTATAAGAATAAGTGAAGTGTGCGTAATTTGTGAGATAACTTTAGTGTGTTTTGGTGACAGGAATATAAATCGAAATAGGGTTGTTCTAGACGACAACGACTATAACTATAACGACTTAAAACTTATTAAGTATAGATTTAAAAATAAGGTGCTTTTTAGAAGTCGTTGACCTTAAATTCACCCCTAATTTAGTTGAGATACTTATTTTTTAAATGTTCATTGCTCTTTCAAAATGTTTTTTGTCTGTTTTTCTATTTTGGAAAGCACAGAAAGTTTACATTAGAAAACATCAAATGGCCCTTCGAGCCGGATGTAGGGTTGGAGGTACATAAACATCCAAAACCAGAAGAAACACTTGAAATAGAGTAAATATATTTTTTTGTAAATAAAAATCAGTAACTTAACTAACAAAGAAAATAAACCAAATACTTGTACAACTGTAAATCTACCTCAAGAGAGTTGTGTAATAAAATCCATCTTTTTGTTTGGTCGTTTGTAAATGTCATAATAGAAAGGTCAGAGGTCCACCGTGGAGTCGGCCGTGGCGTCAGAATGGCCAGGTTTATTTGTTCTACCCTCTCCTTGTTCGAGGGAAATATCACGTATCGCCTATTAATATGAGTTTGCAATATTTTGTTTATGTTACGTACGGTATATTTTTTTCTAAATGTTTGAAGATAATCTTGCTTTTCTAATTTACATTTTTTCCGCTTTTTTTCGCGTATTGATATTTTATACTTTGGTCCTCAACTTTCGACTATAATAAATTAGTCTAGGTAACGACAAGGTAGGTACGGTACAATAGTCATGGTAACAAATATTTTACAATTTTTTTGGTCTAACGACTATATTCCAATAGTCTTGGTTGCGACTAAGTTACAATTTAATAGTGGACATCATTAAATTTAACTAAACTTTATCTGTTAGAAAGAATATTTAGTTTTTAGTTCAGATTTTAGTACAACTAACAAGCAGCTATAGCTCTGTTCAATTGATATCTTTGTTTTGAAATTAATTAAATCATAAAGTGCAACAGCTTTTGCTGACAGAATAATCCTAACAAAATACAACAAAAGAGGCTTCATTAACAAATATATTTCCAAACAAAATTGTTGGTACCCGTGTCCAATAAAACCTTCGAAAAACCATTACACGATTTCACCATGAGATGTTAATCCGAGCTTCAAAAGTTAACCCTCGGTTATTGCGCATTAAGCAGAAGCAGCCAAGTTTTAATCACTGATTGTAGGCGCGGAGGTTCGGACAAACAATAGTGGGCCGGCCCACCAAAACGGTTCTGCAGGTGATGTAGTTAGTACTTACAAGTCAAACACTGAGTTGGATTTGGGAAGTAACGGGTAGCAGTTTAGATTTTGATGACCGTGTTAGTTAGTTAATAGTAGTTGAGCCCTGGGGCTTTACTCGCATCTGGATGAAGTGCAAGCTTGCTGATTTCGCCGAAATTATAGTTTTTTTAGTTGCTTTCAAAGAAACTGAATATTGCGCAGCCATTGGTAAGCAAGTTTCCAATACAAAATACGTTCTAATTCTGAATTTAATACCTATTTTTAGTAAGAGTCAGTTTTTAGTAAGATTCTTAGTATTCATTAATTAATTCCTTTTTAGTGGTGGAAAACGCCTTAATAACAATAAATTAGATACAAACTATGAGCACAATAGTTAAACCTAAACAAATAATTAACATTCAAAGTTTAACCAACTTTGTGACAACGCCCCGGGTAAATCCGGCCGAAGCCGTGTTTACAAAAACCGGAAACGAAACTGAATACAGCCTTACATGGGGTAGTAATTATGTTTTTGCGGTGCCAAAAAGCTTTATGTAACGATTCCGAACCTTTTTGTGAGACATTAATCTCATAATTTTTCAGTCATCACTTTAGCTATTCACTAGCTGTCTCTCGAGGTTTCATCCGTATAAGTCCGAGGAAATTTTAAAAATCTTTTCTTAATTGATACCTAGCCACATCATATAAAGAACACACACTTATATTTCACTATCAGCGGATTAGGTAGGCTGTGCGTTGATTCATCAGTCAGTCAGTCAGTTAGTCAGGCAGGACAAAACCTTTTGTAGATAACTGTATCAGTATCAGTATCTTTATTTGCCAAAAACACAGGTGAATAAATAAGATGGTTACAATATTAAGTTCCATTATGTTCTACCTTACAAAGGCATGCAAATGTTAAATGCCATAAAATGTAACATGTCTAAGGATTAATACATTTAATTACATACTAAAATCACAATGTCTAATTTAAAATAACATGTCAATTCATTAGCTCTCAAATAAATAACATGTCAATTCAACTAGCTATGTCCCAATGTTTTATTTCCATGACCAGTGCAAATTTTCTAAACTCTTATCGGATGCCTACATCACTTAAAGAAACACTCAAAATATGATCGGCGTTTTTCCTTAGAGATCAAACCTAGGGGGTAGAAACATTAATGAAATTTTAAAGGCATTTCTGAAATACAAGATATAGATTATTCAACTGACTTACGTGACCTAAGCCACGGTGTTAGTACCTATTTTAGTTTATTTTCCGCTAAATTAAAAGATATTGTATTTTAAAGTTTCATAGTAAAGAGCTCCAAACCTAAAAAATGGCGGCTCAATCTCTCCTAATTTAGGATAATAGTGTAGTGCTCCTAAATGTGAAAGTTAAACATATGATATCTTTTAATTTAGCGGAAATAAAACAAAAATATTATACTAACTTAGTGGCTTTAGATCACGTAAGCCTATTAAATAATCCATATTTATTTTTTTAGGAATGTAAAAATTTCGTATTAAAAAAGTTGTTTGAAGTGCCAAATTTGATATCTGTGGAACATAGCTGGTCCATTTTGAACGGTCGTCCTTCAGCTCTCTACCGTGTTTCTCCACTATTATAGGCTATGCGATGAACCATCATCAGTCCGTTAGATATTCAGAAAAATATTTTTAAAGATCTATAAATAATGTTAAATTTTGTTGAATATATAATAAAGAATTTAAGAGGCATTACTCCAGCAAAATCTTCGTATGAATTTGAATATAAATAAAATATAGAATATGGAGTCTTTTCCGGATCACTGCCTCTGAAAGTTAAATGCTCCATATATTCGATACGAAATTTAGTATTGGATACACATTAGGGAGTTCCTGTTACCAATTTCCGTTTGTGCGGAAGCTTCGTTTTACCGGAATATTGACGTACAAGTAAGTACCTACAAGGAAGTAGGTGGTATATCCATAAAAAATCATTTGTTTTTATTATTAGACAGTAGAAATTTTGTGCCATTTTTCAGATTTGGCTTTATCATTTGATCGTATTATTTTAAAGAAGGTGGATCTGGTAAATTAAGTTTTATTTTTTGTAACTTGAGGATCTTGTGTTATTAAAAGAATTTACGGACTTGTCATTAAAAAAGGACCAATTTAGATTACTCTCATTTTTTCCTTTCTTCTGTTTTCCTGATGTTGGATTGAAATTTTTAAAGAAGTTATATATATTATATTAGAAATAGAACTATCCAATATTAAGAAAAATACAAACTCATCATAACAGATATATAAAAATTATTTAGTTCTTCTGTACAATCATTATCAGGTAGGTACACCAACATACTCATATTTAAATAAAATTAACTAAAATTAAAAATCCAGAAATGCGTCCCTACGTAAGGTACCCAAAAGGCTGGCTGCATTGCCTCTTTGAATTGCTATACCAATTCGTTGGCCAAAGTAGCTACCAGCACTTTTGTCACCCGAAATATATAATACACATATATTATATTTATATTATATTAGAACAATATAATATTAAAAAGTTCATTGGGGTGTATATGACCATAGAAATAGTACAGTAATTACTTGATAGCTTACTTCGTCAAAAAAAACGATCCCGCTTGATGTAAGAGAGACCCTAGTCTGTCCTGTTCACTTTGTTTGTCGGATAGTTAGATAAAGGCAGACTGGGCTAGGACCAACTAGTTCCATAAGGCCGTTTTGATATATCAAAGCAAAAAGTACCTTAACCTTATGGAACATGATTGAAATGTTTATGGCGGTATAATGGCGCTTCTGTTTTACATTCTAAAAAATAGGAGGAGATTCTTAATTCGGTTGTGGCTATATTTTTAACCCGCTGACTTCGTTCTGACAAAGTAATGAACAGTTGGTACCTACTTAATTGTCCTTATCACTGTGTTTAACAACGCTGCAACAAATTGCTAATTCATCATGCGTTCCCTTCGTTTACTCCGACAAATTGTTGTAAACACCAAGGACCTATAAATTAAATACTTTGGAGGGACTCGCCTTTAGAAAGCAGACATTTATCAAATGTTTTCCAAATCATCACATGGCCAGTTTAGTAGGTTATACTAGACTGGTTTAGTGGACTAGCTCGGGAATATAGGTAAAGTTTGACTCCAATGCCATTCTCCTTAAATGCCATTATTCACCACACTCAAGACACACACGCTATTATTAAGAAATACATTAAAAAATAGTGCTATGACTTAAGTCATACTATACATTTTTTAAACTTACACGATTTCCGTTCATTATTATTAAATATTAGGTTCCGGGAAGACTCCCGGGACCACGGCCGGTGTAATCCGTTTGCCGAAACGTCGGGGTAATTTTAAATTTATTTACTAAATTTAAAATAATTTAGTTGATATAACGCGATCTAGACCCGAAAATCTAATATTTAAGTCATACTGTGGATGGACCTATAAATATAAGAAAAAGTACCTAAGTTTCACAAAAATTGCTTAGAGCTCGAGCGGCTTCGAAATGATAACTGAAATTCAGAGGGTTGGTTGATTCTCGCTTCTGCACACGCACGCGGATTATCCACTCATTTTGGGACACACATATCCATAGCTAATAGCATTAGGCTACTCTTGGTCCCGATATGCCTACGGCATCGGGAGTTACTGTAGCAGACGCTGGTTTATAGTTTATGGATCATTTAGCAAGTCTACCACACACTGTCCTAAAGATCATCAGGAAGGACAATACGCTACTTTTATCCCGATACCACGGCTACGGAGTTCCGACTTACTGTAGCAAACACCGCTACTGGTTCATAGATAGATATATTAGAAAGTCAGCTATGCACTATTCTGCAGACCGAGAAGGATAAAACTAATAGGCTACTATTTATCCCGATATTCCTACAGCATTAGCAAACACTGCTTCTGATCCATAGATAGATCTTTGGTAAGTCAGCCACACACTGTCCTGAAGACCAAGAAAGGAAAACACATAGGCTACTATTGCTTCCGATATTTTTATACCATTAGCAAACGCTGCTTCTGATCCATAGCTAGATCTTTGGCAGGTCAGCCACACACTGTCCTGAAGACCATCAGGAATAACACATAGGCTACTTTTACCCAACATATTCCTACAGCATTAGCAAACGCTGCGAACTGGTATAGGTAGATCTTTTAGCAAGTCAGCCACACAGTGTACCAGTGTCGAATTAAGCTGTCAAATTACCGAGACAGACATCATTAGCATACCTACCTCGTTAATCATTCTCTAGAGCTGTGACAGCCCCGCAATTGTTTCGCGTCAGCGACCGGATAAACAGACTTCACCTACTTTGTTGTACATTGTAATGTAGGATTGATGTATTGTTCCACTTTGTTAGACGTGTATTCATCTGGCGATAAAGTCGTTTATGATTGACGAGTTTTTGCGGGGACGCGGACTGGTCGACTATAAATACTACTTATATTATAAAAGTGACCTTTACGCAAAAAATACTGAGCTGTTTAAAACATTTTCTACTTTGGTTCCGATATTCTCGCGGGATCAGGACTTACGCGGGTGTCAGCTGCAGTGAGAGATGCTGGTAAATAATAACTTCTGTACAGTGCCCTCTGGCTCCATGGTATAAGCTACAAGGTTTGTGTCTAGGCACCGGATATAATACCTATTATATTATTATGTTTTTTATCTTTTGTCGATACATACAATATACTCATATAATAAAATGTCAAAATTATATGAGATATAATTCATTATTGTCCCATTTTACAATCCTACCTTACTGTCCTATCTTACCTACTATCTTCTAACTCTCATAACATATAGTCCTACCTAACTGACTATCTTCACTGACTGGCCTAACTTACTACTTGTTTCACTATCAAGCGACCGTAAAACTTCTAGTCTCATATAAGAAACCAGTCTAAATTCTTTGCTTCCATTATTTCCTTCTCATGCTTCTTACAAAATGGAAGAATCTCACGTCAAACAAAATTACTTTAGATACAAACTGCACCTCTCTGGTTACAGAAAAGGTGTTTTCTCTGAAAGTAGGTAATCGTTTCTTTCTGAGGGTAGCGGGGCCGTGTATTCATCCCTTTGACGAGGTGCTCTCTATACCTACTGTGCCCACATAAAACTACGAATATATAGCCCTACATTCAATGTAAGCTATTATAGGTGTACCTACCAGAATCTGATGGCAAATAGGGTAAATAAAATTTTTATACAGCAACCCTCGGATTGCTATCGGATTAAACCGCGTTGATACTTTAATGAACCATTTTGAAGGGCTTTCAGGGAGATATCCTATAAGGTATAGCAAAAATGCAAAAGGAATTGCGTCCCCAATTTTGACAAAAACTAAAATGGCATTATTCGATTTTTGAGAAACTTGAAAGGAATCGAACTTTGTCTTTTTGAAAAAAAAAAACACTCTATATTATGTCAATTTTGAATAACTATTTTCAATTTGACTATAAAATATCATCAAGAACATTTCAGCCCTTATCCGTCCACTGCTGAACCGCTGAACATAGGTCTACCCTATATGTCGTCACAAATAGCGATCTCAAGCCACTTCCATCCATCGACTAACCGCGACGGTTACAACATCGTCGGTCCACCAAGTATACGCGGTCTTCCAAAACTCTGTTTGTCATTGCATCGAGGACTTTTACTCCCAGTCCTTCAAGCTATATATCCTGCCTAGTGCCTATTACCACTTCAATCTGTTAATTTAATATTTTATATTGAATTGTTCAGCTAAAATTATAAAATGCAAAAGTCTATGTGTCAAAAAGTGAAGTGAACCAGTATAATTATATTGTTATTTCTTCACCTGAAAATGGCGCGATCGCTAGAGCTTATGAGAAATTGTTCTACAAGATAACTAAAATACGAATAATTTACGACTTTATTAAAAACAACATTTGGGATTTTTCATTAAATAGTTTATTTTATTAGCTGCCCTGTTTTCGCGCTAAAGAGGACGATAAAATAAGGACAAACGATTGCGGTAAGTACCTTTTTTTTTTGGTTTCCAGCATCCAACATTATATAGGAACTTGCGTACTTTGGGCAATAGCTCTAAGATCTCACGATTTAAAATGGCGTCGCCTTATTGATTACCTATGCAGTCTTTAAGTCTAGACTCTTAGAGTAAATAGTTGATGATATAGTTTAAGACGCAGCACGTTTATCTAGGAATTAGGAAGACGTAGTGGAACAAGATTCGTTCATACGTTGTTAAATTTACAGGCTTGGAGTAGGAAATTTGCACCATGTGAACGATACAGACTGCTCCTAGTTCTTGTAACTGCATTAAAGTACTTACACTACAAAGAGCTGAACTAGTTTCTATTGGATACTAGATAGAAGGAGAAAGTCTGCCTGATAGTGAAGCTTTTTTATCTCGGCCCATACGTTCCAAATTTAAACTGTTGGGCTACGTCCGCATTGGCATGAGGCTTGCTTAGCGCTTGGAGGCTAGCGAGTCGCCTAGCGATTTACCTAGCAAGACACGTGACATAAAACCAACCTGTTTGTTTACTTCGATGCACGCCAAGCCACTAGCTAGGTATGTCAGTAAATTTCCTTTAGGGCTACGTCCGCATTGGCACGTCAAGCGACTAATTGGCGACTAGCTAGCCTCCAGGCGCTAAGCAAGCCTCCTGGCTATGCAGCCTATGGAAATTTACTCGCATACCTTTAAAAACGATGACTAAAATGCGAATGTCGTTGTCCCATTACCCATTATTAAGCTATATCTAAAAGTAGAGATGAGTAGTGATGTTGGCATGGTTATCAATCCTTTTCCCAACCTTTTCCCTTTTTGTACCGGCTCGGCGCTAGCGTTTGCCTCGCTTCCATGGGTTGAAATTGAATTGTCTATTTAAGGGTGATTGTGAGATTTCCCCTTTGTACGTAAGTGGATAGCTGCCACCCGGGGTCGCTCCTTGTAATGATATTTAGAATTACGCACGAAAATGTAAAGATGTTTTAAAGTATTTTTTCTTTTTGATTTAGGGTCGATTTTTCAATCTATACCTACGGCTAAATGATAGGTCTGTCGAGTCAAATCGAATACTAAATTTAGAAATATTAGAAAGTTTGATTTCTTTTTATTTTAGGGATTGTGACAGTTTTATTCAGAGGCACAGATACTAAAGTATTTCAGGGGTGTTATTAATTTTTTGGGCAGATATGTTTACTTGTTTACTTAGATACTTACTGAAAAAAAAAATATATAGGCAGGGTATTACCTACCTTTTTTTTTATATTGGAGAAAATGCAGCCTGATGCACCGTCACGCCACGCGTGCGAGAGAGGCGCGGTGTGTGGAGCTCCCTATGGCCTAGGATGTTAGGCGGCCATAGGTTTACCCACTAAAAACTCCACCGGTTCCTCACTCGCCTTTGTGTCGGGGACTAAAGGCACTTGCGAGTCTTCCGCGGTTCCCAACGGCAATGGTCCGATTCGGCCGGACCCTTCTCCGTAGAGGTTTGACGACCTCTTCCTCATGAGCAGCGCACGGGAACCACGTGCACCCCGCCCGGGCTCTTACATGGCAATAGGCCCCCCCGAGCCTGTCGCCTGCGAGCCCATTTACGGAGGCATCAGGTCGTCATACCATACCTACCTAGCTATACAAGATGTAACGGGCAAGCCCTTTTAAGCCGAAAGGCGGTTGTTCTAGACGTCTAGGCGAACAACTTTTGTTCTACGACTTTTGAAAATTCGAACTTTTTTTTGAAAATTTTGAGGTTATGTTTCACTGAAAAAACAGCTGCTTTTAAAAATAAAGGTAATTGAAGGTTTGATTGTAGTAGACCAAACTAAATGAAAGGACAACATAAGGTCAATGACCTCAAACTCTAAGAAACAGCTGATCTTCAAGTAAACTTTACACCTAAATTTTTCGAAAAGTACTTCTAATTTCCAAAAGTCGTAAAACAAAAGTTGTTCGCCTAGACGTCTAGAACAATCCCCTTTCGGATTAAAAGGGCTTACCTGTTACACATTGTATATGGGTATACTACCATGCCTATTTGCAATTGCAAACAATAACTCTTTTTCTTCTGTCCAACGAATTTTACGTCAAATTGTACATACGTGTACATGACATCTTTAATACAGATGGTCTTGAATATATTTAGAATTAACTTAACAATAACTTAGTCCCTATTTTATTAATTGGCACTAAAATTTGTGACAAATTTACAAAATATGGCAAGAATGAACAAATAAGTGATAATACAGATGTAAAACTGGCACGCATTGATCTTTAAACAAATTAAATAGAACACTTAAAACAACAATAAAAATGGCGGCAAATTTTATTGCAACTTCATGGGACATTTGTTGGTAGCGCGCTAATTCCGTGTTTGGCACTGTTTTTTTTATTTTCACTACACTGGTTGTATTTAGCGGAACTAAATTGTTACTATGATACTGAAATTAAATAATTACACTAGGTTTAACATTAGGTTTCATGAAAATTCAGGACAACGTTCCATAAATGCGTTGCAAACAAAAGACCATTCCAATATCTATGGTGAACCCATTATAGGCTCATTAATATAAAGATATAGATCACCACTGTCCCAGAGTAAAGCAAATAAGTGTCAGTCTATACAGCCTAAGGACTAATATGCACCACGTTTTTGAAGCTCATCTCTGTTCACTTTTACCTACTCGGCAGTTAGAACACATATTAGATGCGGTTTCTGTGACTTAAAATAATTCTTAGTTAACTCAGAAAAAAGAAAATCCTATCCTACAAATATTATAAAGCTAAAAGTTTGTGAGTATGTGTGTTTGTTACTCAATCACGTAAAAAACCGCTAAATCGATTACCATGAAACTTGGAATATAGGTAGCTGGAAACCTGAAGTAACACATAGGCTTCATAACTTAACTTTTAATCAAGATAATCCCAAAGGATCGGGACTTACGCGGGTTAAACTTTGGGGCACAGCTAGTTTAAAATATTTTACACGAGATTCAAAGTCCGCTAACATGACAGGAGACGCCACGGAAATCCATCTGAGAGACATGTTACATCGTCGTCTTTGCTTCTTTGCCATCTGCGATTAGCTTTCACATAAGTAATTATTACTCCAAGGCTTTCACCCACCGGCCAACCCCATTGGCCAATGAAAAAGTTTGCTTCCTGTGTTCACACTTCAAACGCGAAATTATTTTCGGTATTCTATTTCGGCATCGCGGAAGACGGAGGCTCGCTAATTATGCAAATCTCCTTTGTCATGAGCTTATTCTATTAACGCTGAAACTCTTTTTCTTCTGTCCAACGAATTTCACGTCAAATTGTACTTAATTGTTAAAGTAATTAGATTCAAATCACTTTGACTTACCGTGTAGACATCTACTCGTTATGTTTTGTAATCAAAATGGATAATTCTGATGAAGATTATATCTAACATAATTTAGTAGTTGCTTGCTTAACCTTAATTAGTTAAGGGTGGGGAAGAAACTTACAACATCAGTTAAGTGTTGATAGTGTAAGTATACTTAAGGTTTATAAGTAGCTCAGACACTTAAATGTAGGAAGGTATTAACTCATCGACACGCCTTGTTTTAAGAAATTGGTTAACAAATTTGACACTAAAATTCGACAACTGATTATATAAAAAGAAGTTGTTTAAATATTGTGAAATAGTGCCCTGCAGTTTCATACGCATAAAGAAAGAAAGAAGAAAGAAAAACATTTATTGACAACAAACACACACATAAGAACAATGGGACATAATTGGTACAGGATATTGCAAGAATATCGGGATAAAAAGTAGCCTTTATCCTCATCTAGATTTCCAGCTATGTGGATATCAAGTTACAAACAAATCGGTTCAGTAGTTTTTGCCTGATTGAATAACAAACATATATACTCGTTCACTTCCTTAGTAAGGATAATAACCAGGAAACCAAAAAGTAATACGAGTAACATGAGGCTAAAAATATTAATGGATAAAATGTGCTTTCATATTTAAACTGGAGGCGTGAGGTGGAATTAATTAAAATATACAGATTAACCTAGACAGTAGACAGTTCAGTAGGAGTAGACTGTAGACATTTCATGGTTATTTAATTAAGTTTACTTTGAGAAATTAAAGTCTATAATCTCTTCAAACATCTTCTTCGTAATATTTTTTTTAAATTTGCACGATTTGTTAACATAGTAACATTCATGTTACCGGGTCTTAATCACATATTATTATTTACTAGCTGCACCCCGCGGTTTCACCCGCGTAAGTCCTTGTCTCGCGGGAATATCGGGATGATAAGTAGCTTATGTGTTTTTCCCGGTATCCAGATTGCAATGAAACTTGGAATATAGCTAGTTGGAGACCTGAAATAACATAATATTGGCTTTTTATTATTCTAATAATCTCGCGGGATCGCGGGGCGCAGCTAGTAGAATTATAACGAAGAAAGATCTATTTATTATTTAATAAGATCTTTCTTCTTTAAGACAATATTTCAGGTCTCCAGCTACCTATATTTCAAGTTTCATCGCAATCTGGATACCGGGGTTTGCAACGAATATGCTCCGAAACCATTGATCCGATTTTAATATATCTTCCATCAACAAAAAGCTACGATTATCGCACTAACATAAGCCACTTTACACCCGACATTCCACAGGAATTTACGCGGACATAGCCGGTTGAAACCGCGGGACGTAGCTAGTCTTATATGTATAAATAAACCCCAATTTCGCGTGGTCTTATTATTTAACGACAACAACAAAATATATGAATAAAAATAATGATCAGAAGAAGGTTCTTATGAAAGAAAAAAATCAAACTATTGAATATAGCGACTGACGCGGGTGAAAACATAAGGCGCAGCTAGTAAATGGATCAACGTTTTCCGGAACCAAGATCACACTAGTGTAGGTACCTATTTAATTTTTTCCGCATGGGCGCGCTGTGTGGCCCCACGATCGATATTTCCCGCGGCACTCACCACCACCGAGGTTTAATGACGTCAAAACTATGTATACCAGCATACTTAACTATGGATTTCAATTAAAAATTAGTTATAGAGAGAAAACAGTTTGTATTCCACCAATACAACTTTTTTCTATAACTAAAGAAACGCGTTCTTAAAATGTCTGCACCCGACAGGACTCGAATCTGCATATCCGATAATCAGTCCCGACAGCCTTTTCAATTAGGCCAAATTCGAAAGGCGTTCGGGACGGATCCCCGGAGTTGCAGATTCAAGTCCTGTCGGGTGCGGAAATTTTTGAAAAGCATTTCTTTAATGTTACTCATCAAAGTGTAGGAAAGACTTTAAAAATATATCAAAAACTACTTATTTCTTTTTAAAGACTAGAAAAACAAGGATTTTCAAGGAAAAGCAAGACGTTCTTGGCTTTTATCGAAGACATGAAGCCAAATGTGAATCAATAATTTCAAAAGGAGCAACAAATATGGGTTCCCTACGCTACTTTGAAACATTATCCATCGAAACACCTATCGCCGAAGACGATTGACCGATAGATTACATTACCGAATAGTATTTCCCCGATTATTCATTTCCCCTAGGGTTCGTTTCACCGAAAATAGAAATATACACAATTATACTTCAAAAACTTTCACATAAATAATTGGTAGGTATACTTTTACTTACCTATATTTTCTTACAACTTTTCATTATAATATCAGTAGGATTTCACTTTTATAGTTATAATAGGATTATTTCCGAATAATCCTATAACACAGATTACCATTAGCAGTTGTGCATCTTGGCACTTGATAAACCTAGGTTTCAATCTTCTAGAAGTTTAAACAATCACTTTAAAGTCTATACTATAATTAATATTACAGAGGAACGATTTATTTGTTTGTTTGTAATGAATAAGCTCCAAAACTACTACCCCGATTTCAAAAATTTCTTTACCAATAAAAGATACATTATCGAGGAGTAAAATAGGCTACTTTTGATCCCGATATTCCCAAGGGATCGGGACTTACGCGGGTTAAACCGCAGAACGTAGCTAGTCTCTAAATAAAATACAAAATTTGGGAGCAAAGTCTTCAAGTATAGGTAGGTTTCAGGAGTCCATGACCTGAGACGCCGAAAGCCAATAAAATTCCTGAAATACTTTGTACTTGTTGTGCTTGCTTTAGTTGAAATATCTGAAACCCCGCAATATGTTACCAACAATGTAGTTAGGTAAAAGCTAAAGGGAAACATAATATTTCAAAGATTTTAAAATATTTTAGAGTGGCTAACGGTCACGGAGATGGTATGTAATAGGGTAAGAGGTGTCTGTTTCTGAGTCCGTAGAATCCATTACAAGCAATAAAAGAAAAGAAAACGTCCATAAACAGAGTGTTTCAACGATAACCATTTAAGCCGGAAAAGGGTTGTTCTAGACGTCGAGGCGAACAACTTTTATTCTACAACTTTTGGAAATTCGAATCAGTATTTGAAAAAAATGAGTATGAAGTTTACTTGAAAATCAGCTGTCTCTTAGAGTTAGAGGTCATTGACCTTAAGTTGTCCTTTCATTTAGTTTGGTCAACTAATATCTTAATTTAAATTGCCTTTATTTTCATGAACAGCTGTTTTTTTTTCAGTGAAATCCTACTAATATTATAAAGCTGAAAGTTTGTGAGTAAGTGTGTATGTGCGTATGTGTGTTTGTTACTCAATCACGCAAAAACTACTGAACCGATTGCAATGTATTTTGGAATATAGGTAGCTGGATACCGGGAAAAGCACATAAGCTACTTTTTATCCCGAAATTTCCGCGGGAACGGGACTTACGCAGGTGAAACCGCGGGGCGCAGCTAGTATTATATAAAAACAAAATTAATATTTTTTTTACATAGTCGTAGAACAAAAGTTGTTCGCCTAGACGTCTAAAACAACTCCCTTTCGGCTTAAATGGTCATCGTCAAAACATCCTGTATAGCAGAACTTCAAACGGTTTCAGCCTTGGGTAGTCCAGGAACTCATTTCTGTTTCGTTACCATCTTTCTTTTTAACTTCGTTGAGTATCTGTTCTGTTCTATTCATGTTCTATTTCGTTCAAAAGAGTAACTTTACCAAATAACTGTAATTCTTCAACACGAGAGTGGAGATAATATAATGCAAATACGATACCTATCTCAACTACCAACAACAATAACTTACAATTTATATCGAGTGAGCTTCTACCGAAGTGCCATTCTATTACACAAATAGATATTATCTGCATTACCTTTTAAACGTGATGCTTTTAAAATAAACGCTAGTGTCGAGAAGCTGTTTAAATTCAGACTGCGGTAGCTTGTACGATCGAATTTTAACGCGGTCTAGTAAGTACATTTTATTTTCAAACTATTCGGTTTAATAGTTGTATGTAGGGACTTTATGTTGCTTAAATACATTTATGTTACTCCTCGATAATATGGCTTTCTATTAGTGAAAGAATTTTTGAAATAAAGAAAACCTTTTCGGTAAACAAACAAACAAACAAATCTTTCTTCTCTATATTTTAGGATAGATAGTTACATTCAAAACACCCTTAATCTAAAGCAAATATTAAAACCGAATCCACAATCTTCTACCTATATCGCAATTTGACTATCACACAACAGAGGTAAACAAACAAAATATATCATGTTCGCACCACTTATCTTCTATCTACCGATACCTACATATTTCCCTCGCTTCACACCTTCCGTGGAAGTAATCAACTCCCCTAGAGAACTGGTAGTATGGAGGTAATCATTCAACATCTGGTGCAGGCCGACAGTGCCAGAGCTCCGCGCGCCACCCGCCCGAGAGACTCGTATTCAGAAACTAAATGAAATTTGTTAGTACTGGTACTGCGCTGCAGCGTTTTAAGCCGTGTTTTCGCGAAAGTTATAGTCCTCTTTGCAAAAAAAAAAGCGTTTCACCAGCGATTTTTTAATAAAACTAGTGTCGAGCAACTAATTTTGTGAAGTTGACTATAACTTTCGCGACGCTATTTTCGTAGTGAAAACGCAGATTTAGGGTCAAAGACTTGTTTGTTTGAATAAAAAAATGGTAGGTACTGATTGGTATGGTATGTAGGTATGGATTGAGCACAAAATAGACTCTTGCAGTCATAGTAACACCACGACCACTATTTATTTATAAGTTATCCATCCCCAATTATTCACTAATATTGGCCTCTACCATGATGTCTTATAAGTAGTCGTCGCGATGTCGTTCAGCTAAAAAAAATAAAATTAAAAACACAAAACACATTAAAAACACATAAAATTAAAAACACAACACATAAAAAAAAAAAATTTTTTTTTAAATTGTCTGTGGTTTTTAAAGGCGGGGTATTTTTAATTTAATTAATTTTTTTGAACGACAAAAGGACGACATAGCAACGACAAACGAGCATTGTAGCGCGGATTGAATTGAAAACTGGATCTGAATTGGTCAAGCCGTTTTGGAGATATATAAATGGGTATCTTTAATTGCACTCAGCCAAGCAAACAATTAACTTTTCACTTTAAATACATAAAATACCTGCCCCGTTCCTAAGTGGGTACTAAATTAAACATAGTAGGAAGTAAATCCGTAGCGTCGTTCTTAATTAAAGTGTTTTTAACATTATTTTTGTAATACCCACCGACTGAATCTGCAAGGCGTACTAGTGAATGAATAAATGAACATACAGACCTACTAATTTTTCAGTAAAGAGGTAACTAAGTCATTGATCGCAACTGACTAGGATACATATGAATAAATTCTATGATTTTTTAAAACACAGCGCCATCTGGCCCCATGATAAGCCACTAAGCTTGTGTTACGGTGACTAGACAACAGATATAATATACTTACATATATTTCTTGTAAAAACATACATATTATGCATAGAAAGACATAGACCAGATACCTACAAGTATTTATTTTTAAGCATGTAATTGCTTCCTGTGGAAATCGAACCCGCAACCTTCTGCATTGCAGTCGGCCATTCGCACGGCGCGCCACCGAGGTCGTCACATAATATCTCAATGTATCTAAAGTAGATACATAGTGCACTCTATTTGAAACCGATGTTTAAGCACTTCCATTTTAGCCATGTTTTCATTACGGAACTAGTGTCGCGAAACCACCAGCGATTTTTTGATAAAACTATAGTGTCGAGCAACTAATTTGTGAAGTTGACTATAACCTTCGCAACACTACTTTCGTAGTGAAACACAGCTTTGAAGTTCCACTGAAAGTACTGAAAAACATAACCCTCTCGCAGCGGAGTAAAAAACACGAACATCAATCATGCATTCACGTCTACATGCGATTAGCTATCATTCGCACAAACATCGAATCAATTTATTATTTATTTATTTATTATTAAATATTGTTAGAACCGTACACTGTCTGTAGGTAGGTACCTACGTAGCATACTGAGGGTTCAAAAGTCATAGTTTATTCAATGAACCGACACTCGTATGCCGTTGTATCGTGAGATCAATTTGTGTTGTTTCACGTTTATATACAAACTAGCTGCGCTGCGTCCCGTAGCCGCGGAAGTCCCAATCCCGTGGGAATATCCCGATCAAAACTAAGGTATGTTACTCCTCGATAATGTAGCTTATTATTGGTGAAAGAATATGCTTAATCAGTCCAGTAGTAAATTATATTTTTATTTTAAGTGCTTAAGCCCGCACTGGGCGTAAGTTGTAGTCAATGGAAAAAATATTGAAGCGATAATTCGGCGTATGAGTCACCGCGTTGGTAGACTAACGGCCGAATACTGAAACGCTACTCAACATTTGAGAACTACTTAAACAAAGAAGCAGCTCTCAAACCCCAAAATTGCCATACTAATTTTGAATTTAGAAACTGCTCAATAATTTAAGAACCTTTCAAATTTTAAATGACGTTTCTGTATTCGGCTGTAAGAGGCCTAAGTCGCATTCCCCGGATTGGATTGAGATGCGTTGGTTCGAATCCCGCCTGACGTAGACCGTGCACTGTGTTTTTGTAGATTTATCTTGTTTTTAAAAAGTAATTCAGTCCAGTAGTTTCAGAGCTGAATTATTACAAACGAATAAATTAATATTTTCTCTTAATATTGTGCTATGTGCCCGCGGTTTTACCGACTAAAGTCCCGTTCCCGCGGAAATATTCGGATAAAAAGTATAAGTGTCATTCTACAAGGTCCCATCCATTTCTATACCAAAAATCGTCAAAATCGTTAGGCAGTTTAGACGTGAAATCGAACAGACAGAGTTACTTTCGCATTTATAATATTAGTAAGGATGTATCTATACTACCTATAGATGTATTTCTATGCTCCGTGACGAGGTACCTGCAAACATATCCTATGTGAAAACTTAAAACATAAAAACCGACAAAACAAAGAAAAATTTACGACATTTACTTTATCTGAAATTAAGCTAAACTGTTAACTGCAAGTCAGATTTTTATCTCCCACTCTAACTCACGCGTAGTAAATTCTCTAACTTAACCGCTTGGAATCTGGTTCCAGGTTCTCCATTCAAACTGTATACTTTTCGACTTCAATGAAAATCTAACATCATCATTATACATATTTGTTTGGTCTTAAAGGCTCCGTAACGTAGGAATGGTTTTGCACGAATGCCGAAAATAATAAAAATCGGGAAATGAGTTTCATTCCAATTTCAAACGGAAGAAAAATCTAAAATCTTATCATCAAGTGAGACAGCCGGGCTGGCGCGGCAGCGGCAGGCGCAGAGGCCCTCAAGACTAGAAAGTATTCGGAGGTGGCGGATAATTCGTATTTGCACCGATAGGGGTGGTGACTTTGGGTCCTTGGGGTCCCGAGGCATCAACCTTTTTCAATAATCTCGGGGCGCGTCTGAATGAGGTTTCTGGTGACCGGATATAAATTTAAATATTTAAAAAAATAAAAAAGCCGAATGCGATTGTAACTGAAAAGTAAAAAAATAGGTCACATACATACCTACATTCATACACTCACGGTAAAAAACATAACACTTCCTTTGGCAGTCGTGTAAAAAACAAGATTAACAATACTCGCTTAAGACTCGCTTTGTAGTAGATCAGTTATAGTCAAGCTGGTCTTATTAGGCTATTAATCTGATCTCGTAGCTTAGGAATACCTAAAGGTAAAAAACCTTAAAAATCGTTCGTCGATTGGAGAGAGCTTGTGTTGTCTGAGCAAAATGGTGTCTCGCGTCTGTCTCTGGTATCCCTATGTCACTAGCGCGGTCATGACGAATCTAACGACGTATCGCTTATCTAAATCGGCCCAGCCGTTTAGGCCCTACGACGGCACAAAAATAGGTCACATACATACATACATACACTCACGGCAAAAACATAACACTTCCTTTGGCAATCGTGTAAAATAAACTAACGTTACTTGTTATTAAGTAGATTTTTTATTTTAAAACTCACCTTTATAAAATATCGTGCGGCCGATACGTATGCCAGTTGTAACTTTGAGTAAGACATACTTCCTACGCTGGATCGATCGCGTTTGACCTTGGGGGCTTTGGGTTTTGGGCTATGAATGATCCTTTATACTTTGTTAACCTGGTCGAGCTGTTTTTGCGGTATTTCAAAGGTAATATTTACACATTGTTTTTACAACTTTTTCCTGGTAATAAACTGTATAATTATGATGTAGGTAGGTATCAATGGTAGGCACCTAGTAGCCGTAATTGACGATCGAACCTGCACAGAAACGTACCGTCAAATTATGTACAGACTATTGTGTATTCTGCTATCGAACACCACTATTACAGATATTATAGTGACAATGGGTAATATTACTGCCTGAATAAAGCATATCAGTATTAGATACACACATCTTGATACATACCTAATAATATGTAAATTTATTTTCTTCCGCAATACGATGGTATTGATTGGGAAAAAAAGATACTTATAATATTATGACTAGAACAAAGAGAAAACGTCAAGTTGAAAATAATAGACTTCTTTCATCATAAATGACGACCTCTGTGGCGCGTCGGGCGAACGCTTGGCTGCAGTCCAGAAGGTTGCGGGTTCGATTCCCGCTGGGTGCAAATATTTATACTTAAAAATAAATATTTGTATCTGGTCTGGGCGAATTTCTATGTATAATATGTATGTATTTACAAAAGAAAAATAAATATAAGTAGTATATCAGTTGTCTAGCCACCGTAACACAAGCTTAGCAGCTTACCACGGGGCTAGATGGCGCTGTGTGTTCGTCACAGGATTTATTTATTTTAATAAAAAAAAATCATAAGTCTAGCCTCTGGTACTTGGAATTTGGTAAATAAATAGATAAATTTTGTGAACAAGAAACAGCTCCATCTAGCTCCATGTTAAGCTACGTGTTACGGTGATTGGACAACTTATATTTATTTCCTTTTGTAAATACATATATATTATACATAGAACAGGTGCTAGGTATAACAAAGTAGTATAGAGACGAGTCGATTGCATCCTATTTTGGTTTACTTAGAACCTAAGTTAATTAAATGTCGCTACAGCAGTCACGTGTTACAAATTATTGCAACAATTTTTTTTTAATTTAATAGGATACTTGTATACAATACTGTAATTAAACACTTTAAAACTTAATATTTCTTTTTTGTTTTTATTGCTCAAGGCATTTTAAACATAGAAATATTTTTAGCAAGGAAATATATTTCCAAAAAATCCCCATGACAGGATTCGAACCTGCGTCCTTTCGCTAACCAGGCGACTGCTCTAACCACTGAGCTACACAGGAATCACGTGACACAGTTTAGATTTTTGGCCATATCTTTCCTCGCTAATTGTTTTACCAACTAAGGCTTGGTTTCTGCGCCATCTACCGGTTAAGCTTTGCAGCTTTTATTGACTGGTTCAGATGGGGATTTTTTGGAAATATATTTCCTTGCTAAAAATATTTCTATACTTTGAAACTTCTTAAAATAAAGATTTTAGTGTGGCTTCGGAACTCGCCACTCGAACTCGAAGAAGCCATAAGAAACTTATGGTTTTTTTGTGATCCTGTGTTAAATTACAATGGTCATAATTCAAATATCTATAATTCGAAAAGGAGCAATCAATAATCATGTCTATGGATTCTTTTCATTAAGATATGACGACGTATCATAGTACGCCTTTTTACACAATTTAGGTTTAATATATTTTTTAAATCTAGTGATGGACATGTCACAAACGTCTTTAGGTAGTTCATTATCATAAAGAACGCCCTAGAGCCTTATTTTTGAATCGCTCGATGCATTTTAGGCGATTTAAATAATTCGATAACTACTGATTTTCGTTAAATGTGGGAGTCCTGCGGCGAGTGGTTGATACCACTCTTTGTGGTCGTGCGATTCACATTGAAAAAAAAAATCGAGCGAAAATCAGTAGAAATAGAGATATTTTAATCGCTCGAAGTGGCGCATTTGATTCAAAAATAGATATCCTGCTTTTTTCCGGAGCCTGCTATGGGGCATAGACACTTCACCCTTGTGTCTTACTTAAGTTACACTGGCGGACATCACTATAGGTGTGAAGTTTACTTGTTTTGTTTTCATGCACATAGAAAAGGTTTTCATAAATATATTGTGAGTAGAGCGTTAAAATATTTTTGTCTTTAAACATTTCTTCAAGCGATTCCCTGGAGCCCATTGTAGATGGCTCGCTTGCCTGGATGGCTCTTTGTAATATAAAAATAGTGTCTATATCAAAATTAGTGCCACAGCAGAATACCATATGGTAATAAAGCTCCTAGTTACAACAAAGGCAGTAACTATCAATATTTAACATTACAAATCCTTCTTCATATATTTCTTTTAACTTTTAAATTTTGATTAAGTAAACAAAATCCCTGGATGTTACTGTAAATGTTCCTAAACTGGGACAAACGACCCAATGACTTTGCATTTTAATTATTTATCGGGCCATTGTTCTACACAAAGCTCAGTTCATAATAAAATAAAGTTCATAATTGTTGGCGAGTTTCAAAAACAAGCCCATTTACGAGGCGTGTTGCAAGACCTTTCTCGTCGTTTATATTTAGAACATACTGTATTATATTACAGTTTATCGGTCTACTTTATGAAGTGACTCTATTTCTGCTCTGAAAGGAAGTGTATAAATAATGATGACAGATAAAGTATTTAACAGAAACAATTTTGTTAATTGAAATAAATTTAATTATCTACCCAACTGGGGCCTTACTTTCAATTATAAATAATTACTCTTAGCTCTAAATTGCAGGAACTAACTGTAGTGTGTAAGTTCAAGCGCAAGCGCGCTGTACCACGCAAGTTCAAGCCGACGCCGCCGACGCGACGTCGAGTTGAAATATCAAGAAATTAATGTATTATATCACAGTTTATCGGTCTATTTTATGAAGTGACTCTATTTCTGCTTTAAAAGGAAATGTATAAATAATGATGACAGACAGTATTTAACAAAAAACATTTTTGTTAATTGATATAAATTTAATTATCTACTCAACTTCAGCCCTTACCCTACCCTTACTTTCAGCTTCAAGCCGACGCCGCCGACGTCGAGTTGAGCTGTCAAGAAAGCAACACCACGCAAAGGAATTTGACGATTAGTTTTGTTTGGTTTCAGATTAATTTTGATTTGGCTCTTTATACTTTTTATATAGCTAATAATAATGTAGTATAATAATGTAGTTTACTTTAACAACGAGCAAGTCCGTTGCCAGCTAATAATCGACATTTTAAAAAAAGTCGTGTTAGTTACACTATTTATAACTCAAGAACGGCTAAACTGATTTGGCTGAAAATTGGTGGAGAGGTAGCTGAAAACCAGGAGAAGGACGTATGATACTTTTATCCTGATGTTCCCACGGGAACGGGACTGACGCGGGTGAATCCGCGGACGTAGCTAGTAATAATAATATAAGTACCTACCTACACCATCTTAAAGAACGACATTTGTGCGCGATATTTACAATTCGTTAGTCCTTTGTCGTTGTAATTTACAACTCATTTTTAGGGACTTTGTGATGTAGTCTCAGTCGAAACGGAGCTTTACAGTGGCACCGCATTTCTCGACGAGGCGTAACAAAAGAAGCAGACAAAAGACGGCAAAAGATCTGATAAGAGAAATCGGAAGGGATGCCTATAGCGCTGTAGCAGCGGCAGCGTGATGGGCTGAATAGATAGCGTTTGTTCCCGTGTATTTGTATAATATCTACTGCTTGGGGTTTCGCTTACCTAATGATTTCGTACTTAAAGACTTTAGCTAAGAAATGCTATGTTTTATAATCGAAAATGTTTATAAAGTAAGAACCTAAGCACTTACCCACTCCTTAGTAAAATATGACAAAATAAGTTTTGAATAACAACGAACCAGTTTACCCGCCACTGCACGGGGAGATTGTCTTTAGATCTCTTAGTTGCCTTTACGCCTAAGTGGGCCACAGATAGGATGGCCTTATTCTATGACGGGGCATACCTACACCTTAATGATATTAATAATTAATTATGTTTGTACGAAATCTAAATAAAGACGGGAGAATAAAAGATTTACCTACTTTATTAAAAACCGATTTTTCATTCTACGGATAAAAGATATCTATCGAATAAGTTCGAACCCAACCAAATTTAAAAGCCCTCAAATTTATGTTACGTTTTTGTTGTGCTATGTTTTTATTCGATGGTGTTACATTTTGTATTCTGTCAGATATCTCTATCTAGGGATTGGAAAAATTAGCCCTAAGTTATAAACTAAGGTAACAATTCGCCTAAGGTAAGAATTTGAAGGATTAATGTTAACGTAAGGCGCAACGCTCACTGATAAGTCGCTGCGGCCAGAGGGCGCCGCGTAAAATTCCTCTGAGATTAATTGATTATTGACATTAATTCTTTCCGCATCTCCACAACGACTGCGCTATATTGATATGATATTAATAAGGACTCAGGTATTAGGTAGGTACCTACTATATCCTATGCACTAAATCTGCAGATGTTAAATTATTATCTTGGCCGCTGCTGGAATCGCTCATATTTAATGAAACTACGATTCAAAACAAATCATAGAAGCTGAATTTAATAATAAATAGGAGATTAAAACATTAAAAAAAAAAAAAAAATCATTCAGTCCTGTGCTGCGACCTGAGTCCGACGTGCGATTATTCAAAGAAATGAGTTAAAAAATAAGTATTTAGTGCATTTTCAGTAGACTAGACTGGGACGAATGTAAAAAGTATGGAACGAATTCGAATTTTAAAAAGATTCGATTTTTAATACTCTCTTTACGCTAGCAAAATCCACTTTTGCACGCAGTTTTCTAATAACAAACAGAAACTTTAGGAGGCTCTTTTTTTTTGGAATTATCTTAGGAAACACTTCGTGCGAGAGTCCGACTCGCACTTGACCGATTTTCCGTGAATAGATTGCGTTTACACAGATTATTAAACCAAATCGTACAATTGGTACCTACAAGCATTTTAAGTTTAAACCAGAGTTTTGGCGGGAATGCGTTGAGGAGATGTGTTGCTAAATTTTCATTTTTGTGAAACTTAGTTCAAATGCGTGTAAATTGATTAATTTCGGGGGTATATTAATCAATTTAGTTTCGTGAAGGTGTATAAGTGTAAATAAAAGTGAAAATCGGTGCAAAACATGGACTTTAGCTTAGTGCTGTCTCCAAAGCTCCGTGAAAAAACACTGTAAAAAATGGCTCCCTTTTTACAATGATTCCCTCGACTGAACTTTAACTATGACGACTTGACTGATTCGTTCAATGCAAAGAACTTGTAAATATTGATAATTTAATACATGACACTGGCAAATGTCCGAATGGAAAAGTCATTTTAAAGAAGAAGAAGAAGCATTTTAACTTTAAACCAGCTTAGTAAGCTGCGTAGAATATAAACTAAAATTGTGCGGCCTGTAACATTTTTCACGAACATTTAGACAAAGTTTTACATTATTAACTTAAAACTCGTTGGGAAAGTAAAAAGATAGGGGAGCCAAGAGTTTGCAAAAAAGTCGACTTTTAGTCGTACATAATATTACGTTTTAATATTTTTATTGTTACATTGAAATTAATTCGCTATCTACAGTATAAAACTTGACGTTTGTGCAAAGTTTTAACTTATGATAAGACTAGCTGGCCCGCGGTTTCACCCCGTAAGTCTCTTTCACGCAGGAATATCGGGATAAAAAGTAGCCTATGTGTTATTCCCGGTATCCAGCTACCTATATTTTAATTTTCATCGCAGTTGGTGCAGTAGTTTGCGTGAAAGAGACAAAGTCACATACAGACATACATAGCTTTCGTGTTTATAACATTAGTAAGAGTAAGATGAGATTAAACATTACTTATCTTGATAATAAAACTTTGTATTGTAGTTGAAAATAAAAATATGTACTACTTAAATAGATCCTGTACCACCTAAACAGCTCCTAAATAAAAAATACATATGAACACAACAAGCCTACTCCACCTACCAATGTCCCGGGCACTACAGCGCCCTAAAAGGCATGAATTAAAAGTTGCTTGCGTTGTATAAAATCATCTAAAATTAGATGACAAGCTCAATTAAATATAATTAAAAAAAACCATAAACATTTCCTTTCATTCGGTAAAAGAAACGATGGAGTAAGTTTATTCCACGAGTAAGTTAATCTAAACCTATCTACCTATGCGTAAACAAGATACAAATCAGGGGTAAGCTAAGATCTCGCTCTATTTGTTCAAATTATACAGCGTAGTCGGGGCTGCGCAGGAATTAGATT
This sequence comes from Idaea dimidiata, assembly GCA_949358125.1. Classification (NCBI taxonomy): domain Eukaryota; kingdom Metazoa; phylum Arthropoda; class Insecta; order Lepidoptera; family Geometridae; genus Idaea; species Idaea dimidiata. The sequence goes on from OX442341.1 coordinate 10,490,825, forward strand.
CACCCTGTTTACAGATGCATGACATCACACGATAATTGCGTTTCGTGTTGCCTACACTACCCACTTCATGTATGTTAACCTTATTTATTAGCTATTATTAAACTACGCAACCGGAGATTTGATTTAGGCTTTCGTTGAACAGAACTTTGCCCTAATTTGAGGACCTCGACACGTAAAGATGAGTGTTGTATAGTTCCAGACTCATTTTCTTAGTACTGAGTACTGAGAAGATGTCAATGCCTACACTAAAATGAACTTTAAGATAAGATAAGATAAGATAAGATAAGATAAGATAAGATAAGATAAGATAAGATAAGATAAGATAAGATAAGATAAGATAAGATAAGATAAGATAAGATAAGATAAGATAAGATAAGATAAGATAAGATAAGATAAAACTTTAATGTACCAAAAGAAAAATTTACAATAAAAGAATAAACATAAAAAGAAAAAAACAAAAAAAATAAATAAACAACTGCATTAAAAGGAGACTGAATGTTTATTGTTGTATGGAAGAGCGGAATACTTCTGATACAAGTGTCTTTGTACACTTAATAGAAGGTTCCAACCTTAATGTATTTACTAAGTTAAAGAAATAAACTATTTCTCATGTTCATTTCAATGATTGAATAAATGGAGTTAAAACGCCGACGCTTCATTTTTTATTTTTGCTACTCTTTGTAGGGTATGTAAATTTATGAAAAGAAAAGAATAAACTTTTTATTTATTTTATTTATTCAGTACACATGAGACAAACATACATCAAACATATTTATCGTTAAATAAATAAAATTGTGTGAGCCACTCCTGAACAGAGCCCTCCTCGCCCCTATTTCTGAGTTTTTTTACAAGCTTGAGACTAACGTGAAAGCAAGCGGGCACAGTTTGTTATAAAATAATATTTATCCTCTATGCACACTATCTTAGGGTTGTGTGGTAAAGCTTGTGATAAAATATTGTTCCAGGTCCACTATTGCCCCTAAATATGCGACTATGTGAATCGCATGATAATTGCAACAAAAATAGATACATAAAAAACCGCATGAGTTTCTTGAGTCTTCTTCTCATTCTTCTTCTCTTTCAGGCGTTGTCCATTCAAGGTCAGCAGGTACTGCTGCTAGGCCAAGGCCTCATTGGCTTAGCTGGGTACAGGCGTTTTTTTACTGGCTTACTGGCCTGGTTTATGCCCGGTTTCTGAACATCTGAAATAAACTCTCACTACCTATAGATTCAATAAAGATATTCTTGAGATAAACTCCAGTTATCTGTCTCCGTTTTTCTATGCATGTGACAAGCCGTCACTGTCACTCCGCTGTTCGGAAACGCATTGACGCTCGCTAGTTACGGACCAATAGTTATATCGAATAGATAAACCACCGACAAACAGACTTCAGAAACCGGGCATTAGTAGAATAGAAAAAAAGCTCCATGTAAATAGCCCATTACACTCTCTCATTGTAAAATGGCTACATTATTTACTCCGGTATTTCTTCGCTTACCCATCACGTGTCAAGACACATATCCAAGAATATCTCCCGACTATGAGTGATGTGAGGTGAGGGTAACTGGAGTTAGATTAATCAAATTTCTCTTCCAAAGTTAATTTATTCAAATTCCTATTAAGGGATTAAGGTTTTGCCTTCCAAAAGCTGTGGAAGATTAACATCTTTAGAATAACAGTGAACGTTTGTGTAAGTAGGTAAACGAGTATATTTTTTTATTCCTTTATACAAAACTACTGAACCCATTGCTATAAGACTTGGTATGCAGATAGCTAGAGATCTGGATTAACATAAACTACTTTTTATCCTGATAGTCCCACGGGATCGGGTAGGTAATACGCGGGTGAAGCTGCGGAGCGCTGCCAGTTTATAAGTATAAAATTGAAAGCCTTGACTGATTGACTGACTGAACTATACAACATGTAACGAGGATACCCATTTAGGCCGAAAGGAGTTTGTCCTAGACATCTAGGCGAACTAGGTTTTACTTTTGTACAACTTTTGAAAATTCAAAGCAGAAAATCACCGACTTTCACTTTCATTACGCTTGCACATTTTCACGAAACTAATTACTAAATTGATTAATATGTCCCCGAAATTAAACATTTTACGCGCATTTGAACTAGGCATTTCCGCCAAAACTCGAGTGATTTTGACCCGCTTGATTGCGGTAAGAGCTTTAGGACCTGCCTATTAGCTGTCGATTCGATCGATGTGCTAATAAAGAACGTCTAAATCGTCGTCGTTTAGTAAATTCGTTTTTGCTTGCAACAATACCGGTCGTTCGAACGATAATCGCCGGGGCTTATACTTCGATCGTGCTGTAATGACTGCCATCTAAATTGGTTGGCTTGTCTTGCCCTACCTCTGTTTTATATTGTTCGACTTATTTGTAAATTTGTTTGTATAACTGCTTATCTATATGAATTTGTTTAAGGTCTAAGACGCTACGATAGCCTACCCCCGGCCGGATACAAACAATCAGACAAATCTTTCGTCTTTAAAATAATAGGGGTTAAAGTATGAAATTGCCGTTTTATTGCAATAGGTTCTTTGAATTGACATAGAATCTTCATGGTTTGAGGTTTTCGAATGAAACTTTTTTCAAATAGTTTCTGTGATGTTCTTTTTTTAAAAAATGTGAAACATTTGAATATCGACTTTCAATTGTTTTTGTTATTCAATTTAGACAAGAAAGATGGATACTGCGAAAATTCGAGTGATTTTTGAATACGAGTTCCGACGCGGAACTAACGCGGCAGAAACAGCCCGCAATATCAATGCTGCGTTTGGAGAGGGGTCTACTAATGAACGCACCGTGCGATTTTGGTTTAAACGATTTCGTGATGGAAATTTCGACTTAAAGAACGAGCCACGAGGAAGACCGCCCACACAGGTGAATAACGATGAATTAAGAGAGAGAGTGGAAGCCGATCCTAGTCAAACTACCCAGGAATTAGCGGCATGGTTTAACGTTACCTTACCCACTTTATTGACTCACTTGCGTCAAATCAATAAAATAAAAAAATACGAAAAATGGGTGCCTCATGATTTGACTGATCTGCAGAAAGAAACGCGTGTTGAAACTTGTGTTGCCTTGTTGAACCGGTACAGAAATGAAGGAATATTGGATCGAATTGTAACATTAGATGAAAAGTGGATTCTTTATGATAACCGGAAAAGAAAAATGCACCTGACCCCAGGTCAAATGCCACAACAGTGTCCTAAAGCAAAACTTACCAATTAAAAGGTAATGGTAACTGGTTGGTGGTCTCAGCATGGTGTTATTCACTATAGTTTTCTTCGATCTGGTCAAGCAATTACGGCAGATGTCTATTGTGCCGAACTCCGAACCATGTTGACAAAACTAGCAGTAAAACAGCCCCGACTCATGAATCGATCTTCACCATTATTGCTCCACGACAACGCGAGACCTCACACAGCACGAGAAACCATTTTGACCCTTCAGGAACTGCACTTAGAAACCATTCGTCATCCTCCGTATTCACCAGACCTTGCTCCAACGGACTACCATTTTTTTCGTGATTTGGACAATTATCTACGTGACAAGAAGTTTTCTTCCCAGGAGGCAGTACAAAATGCTTTCACACAGTTTGTGCAGTCTAGATCGTCGGAGTTCTATCGCAAAGGCATTAATAACCTTCCCATTAGATGGCAGCAATGTATAGATAATAATGGCAACTATTTTGATTAAATAAATTTGTTAAAAATTTAAAAAATAAACATTTAAGATTTTCAGTACAAATCGGCAATTTCATACTTTAACCCCTAATATTAGCATAGATATGAAAAATTAAAATAATATATACCGGGTTTTACTCGCGTAGTCAACTTTAAAAAAGCTAACTGTAAAGTTAGCGAAGCCTCTAATAATGCCGTTGCGATATAAATTTGTATGTTACTATGTAGCCCAGCAACATAGAAAGAACCCGATATTTTTTCGCAAAAAAAAGTGTCATTCTAAGTCTTCTAGTAACTACTTAGAGACTGAGACTGGGATTTTTATTAACAAAAAACTAAAATGTTAATTGACAAATATTAACGCGTTCAAGCAAACAAACTCCTCAGTTTTATAATATTAGTATAGATTAAAGATTGACAGCGATGGTATTGAAACGACGTTGAATTGAATTTCTGAATAATTTTAATACATAAATTGGGGGCCTGAATTCGAACTAAATCAATTTTCCCTACAGCCTGTCAAAGGGTGCTAACAAATAACAAATCGCAAGCTTTCAGGGCGCCCACAACACTTCCGGTTCGGTTCAACATATTATTATTTCTTTACGTCCGTCCGCGGGCAAATCGCTTTTATTCAACCTATATTAAACCTTCTTCTGTCCTTTTCACTTTTACTTTTATAAATGACTAGCTGCGCCCCGTGGTTTCATCCGCCTAAGTCCCGCTCCCGCATAATTATCGGGATCAAAAGTATGCTATGTTACTCTCCATCACTATTTTTCATCTAAATCGGTCGAACCGTTTGACCGTGAAGAGGTGAAACAAATAAACAAATAAATGAACTTTCAGATTTATTATTAAGTAAGGAAAAGGATAGACGCAATAACACATAATTTCATGGGTTATACCTAATAATACTAACCTTTTCCCGCATAATTATCGGGATCAAAAGTAAGCTATGTTACTCTCCATCACTAATTTTTATCTAAATCGGTCGAATCGTTTGACCGTGAAGAGGTGAAACAAATAAACAAAGAAACGAACTTTCAGATTTATTATTAAGTAAGGAAAAGGATAGACGCAATAACATATAATTTCATGGGTTATAATAATACTAACCTTTTCCGCATAATTATCGAGATCAAAAGTAAGCTATGTTACTCTCCATCACTATTTTTCATCTAAATCGGTCGAACCGTTTGACCGTGAAGAGGTGAAACAAATAAACAAATAAATGAACTTTCAGATTTATTATTGAGTAAGGAATAGGATAGACGCAATAACATATAATTTCATGGGCTATACCTAATAATACTAACCTTTTCCCGCATAATTATCGGGATCAAAAGTAAGCTATGTTACTCTCCATCACTATTTTTCATCTAAATCGGTCGAACCGTTTGACCGTGAAGAGGGAACTAATAAATAAACAAAGAAACGAACTTTCAAATTTATTATTAAGTAAGTAAAAGGATAGACGCAAAAACATATAATTTCATGTGTTATAATAATAATACTAACCTTTTCCCGCATAATTATCGGAATCAAAAGTAAGCTATGTTACTCTCCATCACTATTTTTCATCTAAATCGGTCGAACCGTTTGACCGTGAAGAGGGAACTAATAAATAAACAAAGAAACGAACTTTCAGATTTATTATTAAGTAAGTAAAAGGATAGACGCAAAAACATATAATTTCATGTGTTATAATAATACTAACCTTTTCCCGCATAATTATCGGAATCAAAAGTAAGCTATGTTACTCTCCATCACTATTTTTCATCTAAATCGGTCGAACCGTTTGACCGTAAAGAGGGAACTAATAAATAAACAAAGAAACGAACTTTCAAATTTATTATTAGGTAAGTAAGGAAAAGGATAGACGCATCAACAATAATTTCATGGGTTATAATGTTAAAAACCTTTTAGATAACACTGTTCGTCTTTCTGTCACCAGGCTGTATCTCTTAAACTGTGACTAGACCGTTGTATTTCTTTAGTTACGAAAAATGAAAATTGTATTATAGCTTGTAATGGAATATTGATTTTCAGCAAATAATATTACTTAAACTCAGGTCAGGTTATCTAAAATTAGAAATAGTATGTTTCGAGGACGGCAATTATAACCGAAAGAGCTTAGAGTTTTTCGAACCGGTGTCGACAACGAGTGAAAAACTGTACTTACTTACTACTTTTCTAACCTACAGTATAAATATTTAAAGATACCTAACATATTTATTCAAAATCACCCAAAAAAAAAAACAAATACAAATAAAAAAATATATATTTATTTATTTTCTTTTTTGACATGGAATCAACAGCTCCTACAAAACATTAGAAGCAACAAATAAATATAACTTATAGCCAATAATAGATTCCTAATTTAAAAAAACAAAATAAATAAAACAAAATCGATACAACACTAAATACAACACTAAAACAAAAGGAAATTGTCAATTCCCGCGGCATAATAAATAAATAATAAATATTGCACGTCATTACAATCTAGCCCCAAACTAAGCTCTAGGTTTGTACTATGGGTACTAAACAACGGATATAATATATGTTATACCTTTTTTTTGTAAATACATACATATGATACATAGAAAGACCCAGACCATATACAAATATTTATTTTTAAGCATAAATATTTGCACCCGACGGGGATCGAACCCGCAGCCTATGCATTGCAGTCGGGCGTTTGCCCGACGCGCCACAGTGGCCATCAAATCACAGTATCCAAGTAGTATTATACGTAGTGCTTTTATTTATTCTGTGTCTACAGCCTATTGTATTTATACTTTGACTAGACAGAATTTGGTCCGTTGAGTTCTTTAAATGACGGCTTAATAGCCGTCAAGAATCAAGAACCTTCGCAGCAGTTCCCGCACATGCCACGCTCTACTGAGACCGATTTGTTAAAACGACGGCTTTTGCCCACAATATGCTTGACATCCTGATAGATAAGAGGTCGGTTGAAGCGACCGACAACGGAACGAACGGGGAATAAGAATAAGGGCTCTCATTCACAAGACGGTAATCGTAAATGGAATTAATATAAAAAATAATAAAGCACTGAACTTTAGGTATGATCCGCCATGTGGATCATTATTTTTTTTTTCGATAAGACAAACGAAGAGTTTCAATCAAGAAGTTTCACGTGACGTTTGGATGGGACCCAATCATCGTGTAAAACCTCAAGCCTTATGTATGATCCTGACTCATGGGGCCTTCTTGACATGTGCTGTCAGGTGACTCCAGCCTCCTTCATCATCATGTCAGCCCTTATCCGACCACTGCTTAACATAGGTTTCCCCCATACGACGTCACAAATAGCGATAGCGAGCTACCTCAATCCAACGACTTCCCTCGCCGCGACCGCTATAAGTGTTGAGGTAAACGAGTTCTAGAGTGGAGACCGCTTCTCGGCAAACGTAGTGTAGGACGTCCTCAGGCACGTTGGAGCGACGATTTGCGCAAGACGGCTGGCACAAACTGGATGCGAGAAGCCGAAAATAGATCTAGGTGGCGTGCAATTGGAGACGCCTATGTCCAGCAGTGGACGGCAACAGGCTGATGATGATGACCTCTACAATGTCGCCGGTCCACCGCTCCGTTTCGCATTGCACCGTGGTCACCACTCGAGGACCTTTACTCCCCACCAACCGACACCTTTGCTGCTCTTAAAACGCTGAATTTAAGTAGATACAATTATCTACTATCAAATTCGAAAGAGTACAAGTGGTCCCTGGTCCCAGTTTCGAAGGGGACGACTTCACCCCTAACCCAACATAACCTCAAAAAAAGTTCGAATTTTCAAAGTCGTAGAACAAAAGGTGTTCGCCTAGACGTCTAGAACAATCCCCTTTCGGCTTAAAAGGGCTTACCCGTTACATCTTGTATATAATCATGTATTTAGTAGTTATATTTTCACAGAAACTTATATCAAAGATTTTAAAATTAATCAGTGTATTGAAATCGTTATACCACGTTAGGTATTTACTTGATTTATGAAAGTGCGTGACTGTCACAATTCTTTTAAAGTGACTTTATTGACTTTCTCTAGCTTAGTAATATCAACTCTAACGATCCGAAAATAGAGTTCATTTTTCGTTATCGTTTGGTCCTGAAAGTTGTCATGTTTGCGCAACATAATCCTGAAATTAGGAATAGCTAAACTAATCAAAAGATCGTTATTAGTTCGGTGTACCGTAAACGGGTATTGTGCTACTAGAATCTTGTTTTAAATATTCATTTCGGTCTCCGTTATAGACTACCAGCTGCGCCCCGCGTTTTTACCCGCGTAAGTCCCGTTCCTGCGGGAATATCGGGAGTAAAAAGTAGCCTATGTGTCAATCCAGGTCCCCAGCTACCTATATTCCAAGTTTCATCGCAATCAGTTCAGTAGTTTTTGTGTGAAAGAGTAACAACCTCACATACATACATACAAACTTTCGCGTTGATAATATTAGTAAGATATTGAATCTCAAATTTACCGTTTTGGTAGATTCGTTCAGTTTTATTTTTTATAGGTACTTACAATAACATGACTTTATAGCGCCAAAAACTTTCTTTATTAATAAAGCTAATTTTCCCGTTTTTCGGAGTTTTTATTTAATTTTGAAATTGAAACTATCTATACAAGATGTAACGGGTAAGTCCTTTTAATCCAAAAGGGGGTTGTTCTAGACGTCTATCTAGGCGAACACCTTTTGTTCTACGACTTTTGAAAATTCGAACTTTTTTTTGAAAATTTTGAGATTATGTTTCACTGGAAAACAGCTGTTTTTGAAAATAAAGGTAATTGAAGGTTTGATTGTAGTAGACCAAACTAAATGAAAGGACAAGATAAGGTCAATGACCTCGAACTCTAAGAAACAGCTGATCTTCAAGTAAACTTTACACTTAAAATTTTTGAAAAGTACTTCGAATTTCCAAAAGTCATAGAACAAAAGTTGTTCGCCTAGACGTCTAGAACAACCCCCTTACGGATTAAAAGGACTTACCCGTTACATCTTGTATAATTTGATTGATTGATTAATTCTTTATTGCAACACACCACAATTAAATAATCCCCTCTATTTGCTTTGTTAAAAGAAATTTAACAAAAAACCATTTAAACATTTTTGTGAAATTTCTAAAAAATACTTATCACTAGACTATTATTGGGATTACGTCTATTTAATCGAAGTATTTTTGTTTAATTTATGAAGCAAAATAAAAATTACCTGTCATAACTTCATTTCTGACTACAATACATACTTACGATCTCAATGACATTTATTTACCTACTTAAAGTTCAATTTCGTGTATTGACATAATCTTCCAGATTATCCCTTAGCAAAATCAGTTTGTACATTACAGCACCATACATATTGCTCGAAGCTAAATGGTTTGTTCCTCATAACTCATAGCACTTTAATATGACCTAGATTTTTTTAAAAACAACTGTAAAACCGATCAATCAAAATTATTTGTGTATTTAAAGTAAGCTTCAGTTACTATGTTGAATTTTCCAATTCATCATTCATACCTACACTAATGCATTTTTATTCGAAAAACTTTGAGCAAGTTTATCGATAGGTAAACACGAAATTGTACTTTATTTCAATACGACAGAGTATATTTTTAGTTTAGTGATGATCGTGTTCAACGTTTTGAAGTTGGAAATCGAAAAACGATTTAACGTTGAGGTAGACGTTAATCCCTGAGGAAGGATGTTAGTGCAAGCCAAATATCACTTTAGAGACGGATCATGGAAAGTGGAAACCTTTTGCAAGATGCTTTTTGCTATCATTTATCTACAGTACCCTAGCTAGGTATATGAATGAATGAATAAATGAATTTATTTATTAATATGAATCTTACTAAACATTTATCAAATTACATTATAAATCGGCTCTACACTAAGCATAAACTTGTATTGCAGGAACTGAGATACTAATATAATCCTACTAATATTATAAATCCGAAAGTATGTTTGTTTGCTTATTTATTTGTTTGTTCCCTTTTCACGGTCAAACGGCTTGACCGATTTGGATTAAAATTTGCATAGGGATAGTTTAAATGATGGAGAGTAACATAGGATACTTTTGATCCCGAAAATCCCGCAGGATCAGGACTTACGCGGGTGATAACTATTCAATGAAAGTGGCATCATCATCATCGTTATCGTCATTGATATCGTCATCCATCGTCATCGTCATCGTCACTTATTGATGAAATACAAACTTTACCTTACTTCACCTATACAAGTACAAACTTGGCTTCAACAGTACTTTAATGGGCGACCGTTTAAGTGTGGATTATTGTATTGCGGTAGGTAGGTGTTCGAACAACGCGGGTTCGCGACTTGAGCGGGTGAAACCGCGGGGCGCAGCTAGTAATGGATAAAACATTTGACAATAATACAAATGGTAAATATATACCTAACATACATATAAAATATATAGATCTAAAATTAGGTGTATGAAGATATGTTATTACCTAAGCAAGATTCTATAGTTTATGTAATTAATAAATGTGGCGTCGGAAAAGATGTTAGTTTTTTTAACGCATTAACGTATTTTACATTCACTCGTCGGTGTCCTAATCAAAGAAGTTATATTACTACAACTATTATATTATTATTAACTATTATTTAACTGCTCAAGTAATACAACTTATTTGGTTCAAACTAAGCTATACAAATAAAAATGTAAATCTTTCTGCCTTCACTCGTCACCTGTTTAAACTATAAGCAATGAATTCATTTATTTTGTTGAACTCGACCTTTCTGCCGGCAGATAGTTAGGTACACGATCATCTTTAAGTCATCGGACTACAGAAATATATTTATTCGGTCTAGCTCAAAGTTAAAACAGTTTCAAATTCAATGTTAAACCACGGTGCTTACGGAAATCCCCCTGTGTGACTATTGCCTAATTCTGTGGTTATGTCAAAGGAGTTTTGCGCTGCTTCGTCCCTTTTGCTGCTGCGACTTATCAAAGCCCGTTAGACTTTACTATCTAGTGAGCGTACCCACGAACCATATACAAAGAGGACATACCTTACTAGAAATATTTTAAAGAAAAAAACATATTAAAAATTTAACTTGCAGCGAGATTTGAACTCGCGTCACTGGATTAGTACCCCAGTGGATTACCACTCGGCCACACAAAATCCCATCTCGAGCAGCGAATTTAAGAATATGAATGTTTCCCTGTCTACTATTTTTCGACTAAGGCTCGATTGAGTCGAATCCCATCCACATATTCACTACAGGTTATGCCATTATCAGGTAGGCCTGGTGAAACTTTTTGACGTAAGGGCCTACTTACTAAGCTAGAGTTTAGGGTAGTTAAACTACGGAATTTGACTACGTTTTTGATTTTTATGTACGAGGTAAATTCAATTATTATTTAGAACGAAGCAAGCAGTTTTGCTATTGACCTGTAGATGAAAAATAAAAAAGTGGACGGATCTTAAATCTCACTTTAATCATCACACACAATTCGTCATGCGTTTTTTCAGACAAATCTAAATACAACATCTCTACTCTGTATCTGATTCTGTTCTGTGAGCGTCCACTTTCAGACTTACAGATAGTAAAGTATACATACCAAGTGTATAAAAATGGGTAAGGACGTAATTTAACCCACCGATAAACGTGAATATCAAAAACCAATTTTAACGCAAGTCAATTTGCATGAAGCTTGTTATTTGTATGGCCCTTCGCACCGACCGTAGGTGTATGTTGTACCGAAGGGTACATAAATAATCTACAGAATAGCTCTAGACTGCAGACTTTCTGTTAAAATGGGTATCCAAAGCCTTTTAAGATTTTTCCATTGTTACTTTTTTAACAATTTAGTTTTCACGCTTATGAGGTGAGGCCTTTATTCTGTCTCTCGATTTTCATATTATTTATTATCTACCATGAACAGCGAATTATTCGCAAAATCCAGAGACTTTCATGATATTAATAGAAAAGAATAACAAAATAAATCTTAGGAACTACTATTTAATAAAATACAATATTTTCCGAGTTTTACTCGCGTTTTATTTATTAACGGCATTATTACTAAGACCGTTTAATAACTTTTTAATTTTTTTTTATGCTGATTATAAGATTTAACCCATTTTAAGGGTTTCGTACCTCCAAAGCTAAAATACCTATTCAACGATACCCATCTTGACATACTTTGACAATTTTGAATTTTAGAATTTTGGCAATATGGCGTCTGGTTGTGACAAAAGTTAATTTAGATTACTGTCATGTCTTTAGTAACACTCGCCCATGGAGGTAGGATTAAACACTCACCAGATTAAGACGAATCGATTGACGTAAGAATCATCAAAATCGGTCCACGCGTTTGGCCTCTAGAACTCTAGTGTCCTGAACTTATCATATTGGTTTGTTTATTATTTCGGGACTTGCAAAGAGGGCCAATTTTTATGTGACAAATGGGGAGGTATTAAACTTCGGTATGAGGAGTTGTTTAGAAGTCCATCGCGGACAAACAATGTGACACGTAATTTATATAAATTAAGACTGGAGAATAGTCTGGAGTCTGGATTCTCTTTTAGTAGGTAGGTACATACATACGCGTTGCGTTTGGCGCTTTTAAAAGGTGTTATCCCTTTATGATGGAGGTATGACAGATACGGGCGGCGCAGAATTATTGTTATGAATGGAGAACGAGTAAAGGTCATGTCGAAAAATTGTTTATTATGACAAGGGTAGGTAGTATAAACATAATTATCTATTTATAACCTTTTTATATGCAGTCAAAAGCTAAGAACCTTTAGAGCTTAAGAGGCTCTTGTTTTAAGGATAGTAGGTCAAAGGACATGGCAAAGTGAGTTTTAGATACAGCATACATTTTTAATAAGCGTCACGCCTCCACCTTTCTTGTACGCACTGCCAATAAGTGGAATTCTCTGCCAGCTTCACTGTTTCCCCAAACCTATAACCTTGGGGTCTTCAAATCCAGAGTGAATAGGTACTTTCTAGGTAAGCATGCTTCATCGTCGACCTCATCCTCGCTTCCCATCAGGTGAGATGAGGTCAAATGCTAGCCTATTACGTATATAAAAAAAAAAAACTTTTTAAACCAACACGATTGGAACTTAAGACCCGGGAAAATGTGTAAATACAGCATACATTTTTAGAAAAAGTTCTTGTCTTTGCAAGCTGAGGTGAGGTGAGGTAAGCAAAGTGAGGTAAATAAAATCGTCCATCGTCATACGCTAACAATAAAATTAATACTAGATTTTGACACCTCGCTGTTTCCCCCGCGTAAGTCCGGATTCCGTAATGAGGTTAAAAAGTCTCCAGTTATCTACATTACAAGTAAGTAATGTATATAAATAAATAAATCCTGTGACCATCACACAGCGCCTTCGACCCCCATGTAAGCTGCTAAGCTTGTGTTACGGGGACTAGACAACGGATATACTACTTATATTTATTTTTCTTTTGTAAATACATACATATTATACATAGGAATACACCCAGACCAGATACAAATATTCATTTTTAAGCATAAATATTTGCACCCAGCGGGAATCGAACTCGCAACCTTCTGCAGCCAAGCGTTCTCCTGACGCGCCACAGAGGTCGTCAATATTATCATTTACACATTTTTACGTGAAGGGGTGACAAACATAGTCGTTAATTACCTACACACAAACGTTCACATTTATAATATTGGGAAGATTGATTAATACTACATTAGAACAACACACAAGAAACTTACTCGTACTCGTAAAGATGAATTTAGAGATTAACATTTTCCAAATCGTACATTTTAACGATTTTATTAATTAAGACAAGTCAAAGCAGTTTAAAATATATTTAGAGTTCAGAGTTCGTACCTTAGCTTTATTAATTCTCGAAGATCTATAATCCCAAGGCAATTGTAGGTAGTGAAACTAAACCGTTACAAAAGCATATCAATTTCCACTTCTACCAACCAATCATGTTTGCACAGTCCAACCTACGATAGCTCACATTCGTAGGTACCTACTATTAGAAACAAAGATAATATTTGCAAAACAAGTTCCAACCTACACCCCCACCATGAGTTAATAGTTGAATACGAGCACTGTAACGTTAACAGTTTGATCTTGAGCTTGAGCGACCTCCGTACCTGTCGCATATTTTGCGTTGCGGACATATCTAAACTGTTCACGTTACTATTTTTATTACACTAAGGGCGACTTACACAATACAATTAAAAAACATTTTTAACTAAATCAATTTTAAAAAATGTATGGGAAATCGAACATTGGACTCTATTTTCATTAAGTGGACGATTGATAATAATAATATGTTGCCACACATTGACTTTTCTTGACATTCTGACAGATTTTAAACACGTTTAACAGCTTAAACATGTTTAGGAACCGTTATGCAAGCCGGCCTAAAATTCTTAAGTGCTGTTGAAAGAACTAATATTATGCGAGCTTGTTTTGTGAAAACAGGCTTTGACAAGTCATGCGTTGAATTGCTTCCACTTTTCGTCAATTGATGTGACCATGACTTTTCTACATATAAGAAACCGCCCCCAGAAAACAAATTTGTATGACGCTTGGCAACTGTTAGAGCACCGACGGTAAACTGTGTTACAGTGTAATAACAATAATAATAAATGCCCTTGTCATCTAATTTTAGATGATGTATACGGTGCAAGCAACATTTTAATACATGCTATTTATGGCGTTGATTGATTGATTGTTTAATTCTTTATTGCAACCCACCAAAAATTAACAAAATTCAATAAAAAGAAAATATAAACATAAAAAACTTAAAACTAGGTGGCACAATGGGCGGCCTTATCGCTTTAAAGCGATCTATTATAGGCAACCTTTGGATGGAAAAGAAGTTAAGATAGATGAAAGGCGTCAGGGCATGAGGAGGTGGCGTTGTTGTGCTTGGGACATTGTTAGGTGGTGTAGGCCCAACACCTAAACTACACCCTCTCAGCCCAGTCAGCCATGCTCTGAACAAAGAATTGGTCAATACGTCTGCAGCTAACTGAGCCGTAGGTTTCATCACGATGTTTTCCTTCACCGCTACAGTGGAGGCACGTATTTTACGTACCAACTCATGGAAGGGATGCTGGTACGTTAACTGGTGGTTTTAAAGTAATCACATCAGCTCAGTAGATTAGCTCGAACAGCTAGCTTCAAGCTGTAGGTACTGAGGACGGAGAGAATAAACGAGATTTGTGTCAGTTTATTGCAACGTATGGTACTAGGAATCTCGGGGACTTATGACAATTGGAGCTGTAGTGAGATTTGGTTTTTACATAGAGCTAAGTATATTACTAGAGTATAGATCTATAGGGTTATAGTATGGTGGCCATAGATTGCTGTGTGTCAGCACATCTTTTGACATTCCATCGCTACCGCGGAAATACGTCGTGTTTACTTGTGATTAAAACGTAGTGATTATAATTATTCTCTTTGCTTGTGATTATCACATATTAACGTGCTACGTACCGTTACCCTTTCCTATCTAGATATTTTGTACTTAGTAAATAAGCTATTACTAAGTGGCACTTTGGAGTGACAATTTGCGCAAGACGGCGGGCACAAACTGGATGCGAGAAGCCGAAAATAGATCCAGGTGGCGTGCAATTGGAGAGGCCTATATCCAGCAGTGGACTGCAACAGGTTTATGATGATGATAATATTATTATAAGCTTTAATTTGTTTTCACTTGGGAGGGTACTTGGACAATAAATCTACCATCAACATGGACGGCTAGTTTAGTAACAGTGGTGACCAGCTGTGGTATCATCTAATTACGCTAGTAAGTTGCAGTACATTGCTGCTTTGACGTAACGTGGTTGTTACCGGTGATTACTTCAAAGCAGCAATGTAAAATACGAAATATGTTTTTTTGACAGTAAATAGCAACTAGTAGCGGTAAATGCTAATTAGATGATACCACAACTGGACGTGATCCAGTATTGTCTAAGGTTCATTATTGTCTATCTTTTCTTGTGAATGTCCAATGCAACGAGTTCTCCATATGCGGTGGCGGGTAAACTACTCGATCAAGAAATAAATAGTAGTAATGAGTGGCTTCAAGTGGCAGGACGTTAGTAAAGCTGTGTTTTGTGGTTCGTCTAGATACACCAACGATTACCTACATGTTCTTACTTCTACGTTTTGACAATTTAACAATGAACTTTGTCGAGATCAGATCAGGTTTAAGGAAAGGTCTTTTGGAATCTACGCTGTCAGATCATAAACTGCAAAGTTGTTATACAGAATTTAGGGATCGTAACAAATGTCCCATCATGAAGGGAAAATTCGCAAGAAACACAAAATGTGTAAAAAATTTCGTAAGAACCTTCCCATTTTTCTTTGAACAAAATATCGACAGAATGGTAGCAAAATTGATATTAGGTTTATACCGACCGAACTCTTGGAATAAAATCAACCCCAAAACTGCGGTTTCGGGGTAAGGCACTTAGTAGCTGACCCCACTTCCGACGGCGAGCTCTTGTGGTAAATTTTACTGCATTCAAGAAGCTAGGTTATGCACTGGAAATACTAGACTAGCTAGGTGCAACATTTTTGTACTAGTGTTTTAAGCAAGAAAATACATAGATAAAGCTTTTTAGCTTTTTTGTGAATTGTTGTTTCCTTTATTTACTTTTTTAAAGTATTTCTTTACACTTAGATGACTAATTTAAAAGAAATGTTTTAAAAATGTTGTTTTCTTTTTATTTTTTGCTCGTAACTCAACCGCGTTTCTAAAATAGGCTAGGAGAGAGAAAACAACGTTTTGCGAAGTTCTTAAAAGATAATGATCACGACTCTCCCCATAAAAATGTGTTTCGTCTGACGAACAATAGAGATCTCGTACCTACTTGAAACGAGTCAGCCCTCGAGATATCCTCGACGTAGGTACTTATTTCTCGCCGTTTTACGGATGACTCTGTCACTGCACAGCGTAAACATTTCCTTAGTAGGCTGACTGGATAAAAGCCGTCGCCTTAAAATCTCAGTACACTCAGCATAATATGCAATTGTGCATTGTGAAAGCAATTCACTGAACTAGCCGTGAACGAGACGCAATCCCGTGGGAAACAGGAATTAAATGTAGCTCGATAATGCAACTATGCTTTCTAATATTGGTGAAAGAATTTTTGAAATCGATTCTGTAGTGTCGGAGCTTATTCATTACAAACAAACAAATAAATCTTTCCGTTTAATGACATTGTAGAATAGATAATGACAACAACAAAAATCTGAATTTCTTGGGTCTTCGTCTCATTGGAAGTCGGTTTCTAAAGACGCACCAAATTGTTATAATACTACAAGTATGACGATTCAACAGGGTAATGTGAAATTTTAATGAATATAAATAACCATTTTATTTTAAATACTTATTATGTAGCATATCCGTTGCCTTGTATCCATTGTACAAGCCTAGTGCTTAATTTAGGGCTAGATTGTTGCTTTTGGTGCCGCTTCCGACGCGTCAACTAACTAACATGACTAGGTCGCGCTACGTAGTACACACGTATACGTCGTCGCGCGAGGGAAGGATACGAATCAGCCTACTGTGTATCTTCGTACTATGACCCTGTGCTTGTGTCTCATGAGACAATCGGGGTCAGTATGGCCCCGGCACGTTTCCTGAGTGTGCTCTAGGTGTAGTGTCAACACTTCACCGCTCTCGCGCTCGCCCTCCGACCGCACCAAGCTTTGTGAGGAAATATCACTTGTATTGGAAAACTTCTTGTCGGATAGTCGGGTTTGAGGGAATGCAGCCGGTTATTTTCAAATAAAATATAAAAGACTTTATTTATCCGGTTGAATCGCGTTTTTATTCATGGTTTTAAACGAACCGAGCTTTCGCCAACTTTACATTTGGCTTTTTCAAGGTTGACTCAAATAAAATATAGTTCAGGAAAGTCGCTTGTTGTCCACTTTCAATTGAAATAGGTATCTAATCAATCGAATGAAGCTGGTTATTAGTTATAGATAGATACTAAACCCAATGCAAAAGAAACAATTCTAATATACAGGTTTTTACATCTTACATCCTTAAAAAATGCCGCTAATGCGTTGAATCCTACAGTTCAACTATAATCAGAGATTAAATGTAAAATAGGTAATCATTGTTGCAAGTCTATAAAGGACACCATCGGTATAGGTTAGTTTCAACTTCTACTGTTCAAAGTGAAATCAAATAAAATAACATCACACAACGCTATGTTGCCACCATGGTAGATTACTAATAAAAAGAAAAACAAAAGTTGCTAAGTTAATAGTTTACCATTACCATACTCTAGGTGAGCCACACCAATACACGAAAAGAAGAAGAAGACCACGCAAGTTACTTATAATTCATTTTACATCAATGTATACTTCGTTTTTTAATCGTAGACTACTTTTTGACACCATCTTTCCAAAGAACAAAATAAATGTCAAATACAAGGAGCCAACAGTTTTTGGCGGGAAGGCGTTGAGGAGATGCGTTGCTAAATTTTTATTTTTGTGAAACCTAGTTCAAATGCGTGCAAATTGTTTAATTTTGGAGGCATATAAATAAATTTAATTTCGTGAAGGTGTACAAGTGCAATAAAAGTGAAAATCGGTGCAAAACATGGACTTTAGCGTTGTCTCCAAAGCTCCGTGAACAATCCTTGTGAATGGCCGCCGTGCTTACAAATGATTCCCTAGACTTGACATTAACTATGACGACTTGACTGTTTCGATGCAAATAACTTTCATAATATATTAATAAAACTTGACACTGGCTAATTTCTATAATCGGTTCACAACCGATAAGAAATAATAAGAAGCCAAAACGTCAGATTATAGTCTGAAATTAAAAATAGTATACTATTATACTTTTTTTAGTGAAACCCAAAATTAAAGGCTATTATTTTAATGAACAGTTTAACTTTATTAGCGGTTTGTTTCAATGTACAGCTACGAAATACCCCGACAGAGACAGGAGTGTTTATGAAGCCATGTTTGTGGTCAGCTGGCTGCACATGCGAAATACACCTGCATTTCGAGAAATTAACACGAAGTTTTTCACAGTTGCATGAAGTTGAAAATAATATTTGTTTTAACTTTTTACTAAAATAGCGTATTTATTTGACTACAAAATAAGCTCAGTAAGTTTGTCTGTGGTTCGACAAATGTTGATACCAAAACGTCATGTACTGAAACGCCACTTAAAATTTGAGGAGGTTCTAATTTGAGGTTCTAAATTTAAACTAAGTATAGGATTTTTTAAGTTTGAGATCTGCTTAGCTGTTAGAGTAGTCTTCTAATTTTGTTTAGGGTTTCGGTATTTTTCCGTATGTATAAGTATTTCTTTAAATGTTATAACTAGTATCAACCAAATTTCGCGTCGTATATTAAGCCAGCTTTTAAATGGTTTGCCTTGTTCTTTACATATCAGAAGAACCTAAAAGCAAAAGCTCTACGTACTAAAACGACTGACGATCTTAATGATTTAATATTAGCAAAACGACCTGCTAATGAAATGTTATATGTAGAGTAAAAAAAAAGTGTTATTGCTTTACAAACACTTTAATAATAACATAAAATGCGAGAGTCCGAGGAATAAAATATTTAAAAGTAAACGAGACCTTCTAAGTCCAAAAAATTGAGGGACTCATCAAATGTTGGTCATGGTACAAATAAAGAGAATATTTTACCCAGAGTAGTTTTTCTAAAACCCCGCACTGTATACTGTATAGCTAACAATCATTCTTAACCTAAAAATCCTAACAAATTTGACCCAATACCTCATTGTATTTTTTTTTTTTTTTTAAATAAATAAATCCTGTGACGAACACACAGCGCCATCTAGCCCCGTGGTAAGCTGCTAAGCTTGTGTTACGGTGGCTAGACAACGGATATACTACTTATATTTATTTTTCTTTTGTAAATACATACATATTATACATAGAAATACGCCCAGACCAGATACAAATATTTATTTTTTAAGCTTAAATATTTGCACCCAGCGGGATTCGAACCCGCAACCTTCTGTATTGCAGCCAAGCGTTCGCCCGACGCGCCACAGAGGTCGTCACTTATTAACTAGTAACAGATTTGCATAGACATAATTTGCACACAGACTATATTTCCGTTTATCGAGACGACCAGACGCAGCTAATTATCAATTCTAAGCGTCCGTAGCCTAGGCCAAATACACAAATGAGATTCAACAATATTAAACTGTAGAAATTATACCTACCCTACCTCTGACCCTGGTCGGCGGTTTGTGGTTAATCGAAACTACAATGCCGCTGCCACCGACTTATTTATTCAGGCGGACTAAATCGGAACTACGATGGTATTATACAAATTTGTAGTTTCGTAGGAGACTAGCGCCACCGCTGGCTGCATAGATAACTTGGCCGGAGTTTACCGCGCTGTGACAGGACTCCGGTCAGCCCTTGTCAGGGTCTCCAACAGATTGGAATGGGTAGAAAGGGTATAAAGTTTTGCCGAGGTATCCGTGGCTGTTAGATTTTTGTAAAGGGAACTCTCAGTTTTAACATACACTCCGTGATAGTTTCTAAAGCTAATTTAAAACAAAAATCAAGGAGTTTCTTCTTGATGATGAAAATCTTTTGCTTTAATTCCCTTCGTTTTTATTACATAACTACGAATTCTAGTAGAATGTACCTAGTCAGCAGCCAAAACAAACCCAAAATAGCAGGTCCTATAGACAAAAAACGCTTAAATTTAAACACAAAGAATTTAGACAGGTAAGAGACTAGAAGGTTAATGGTCGCTTGACAGTGAAGCATTTTAAACTCGGCTCTGACGGACGAGCTTCATCAGTCTTAGAGTCAAATTGTTCGGGAAATTACTTACACAACTTCAAAGAAGGCGAATCAAAATTCGATACTTGGCCCTTGCCGTTGTTGTTTAAACACCCATTATGATTAAAACAAGTATTTTCAAAATTGTTTACCTACATAAAATTCAACAAATTGTTTAAAACCGCCGAAATTCGACTAAGTACAATCGTTACCATCAGACTGGCGAGTGATTTGTAACGTATGGCGAAGAGAATATTCAAGAATCGCTAGCGATTCTGCTAGTGGCCACAGCATAGCTAATGGCCTCGTCATTCTATAGGGAATACGTATTCAATAATTTTATTCTATGAACTACATAAATGTAAATATTGTTTCTCAAAAATATTTTCAAAAATCTAATTTTGTTGAAATAACTAAACACTAAGCATAATAAAATCTGTTAAATTGCATGCCATGTAGCTGAGTATGGCGATCTTATAGTTTTTAAGAACTAATAGTACCTATGTAACACTAAACTGTACCCTTATTCGCAATAAATGATTTTGATTACTTAATAACTTATGATTTTCCATACTAAGTAAGTATAATAATAATTTCTTGAAGGTATATAGAAGGCTGTTCCATTTACTTCTTGATTCATCGAGTGGCCCTTTCATTAATCAAAACGACGCCATTAAAGCTCTAAATCGACGCTCTGTAAACATTTCTCCGGTCAAATAGATAAAACTGAACAAACAGATCTTCGATGATGAATAGCCAACCATCTACTATTGGAAGGGACTGTTTGTGTTTCTGTTTATTGCAAAATCGAAGTTGGGAAATGAGTTTATTTTTTACTGTGCTGAAATGGAATCCGCAGTGCGAATTAGCAATAGGTATATTATTTACCAATAATGCGGTGGTAAAAAGTAGTACGCGGATCCCGAGCTCTCGAGAGCCTGGTTTCAGCGTACAACTTAGGGATTATCGGGATCAAAAGTATCCTATATCTCAATCATTTCAAGTATCCCTATGTGTATCCCTTGTGTATGGGCCGCGCATTTATGGTAAAACTTCTAAAGTCATACAACGTGTCCAGAACGCATGTGCCAGGTTCTGTTTTAATGTCCCCAAGAGAGCGCATGTCACGCCGTTCTTTAATGAGAAGGGCATGTTGAAAATGGCCGCTCGAAGGGAACTGCACATTGCGTGCATGGTAAAGAGAATATTAAGGAGCAAAAGGCCCACTTATTTATATTCTCTGTTACACTGGAATTTAAAGAGCAATAACCTGGATCACCGAACTCAGAATGAGAATAGGTTGAAGATACCGTCTCACAATCTGGTTGGGTTCGAGGGTGGTTTCAAATTCAGTGCGGCAAAGATCTGGAACGACCTTCCTCCACCGCTGCGTAAATGTGAGATGTCTTTGTTTGCTTTTAGAAAACAACTGCGTGCTGCTTATTTGAAGCAGCAAAGGACAAGCTTATAATTATTTCAATGTTTTATATTGTTTATGTTATTTATTAGGTATGTTTTTTTTTAACACACGTTTTAGCTATTTGAAATTTATGTTTTTAATTTTAATTTTAACGCTGTATACCTAAATTACCTAACTAATTTTAATGTTTTTTTTTAACTTGTTATTGAAATAATTGGAGTTATTTATTGTAATGATACATTGCACTGTGGCCTGTTTTTTGTTTTTGTTGTTGTTTTTTTTTTCTTAATGTTTTCGTGTTTTTATTAATCTTATATATTTACTTATTCATGTTTATGTTAGTTCATTTGTAATTTTTAATGTTTATTACTACCCTTTAATTAAGTCAAAATGTGAGAAAGGGGCAAGCTGAAAACCAGCGCTGTGTAGATGCTCATAGCTGCGTCTTGCAGCATTTGCTGAGCTTGCTCCTTTTGCCGTTTGCGTTTACCTAGTTTAAGTTGTTTTTTTCTCTTTGGCAATAAATACTTTTATTATTATTATTATTTGTTGTTACCATTTTTGGATTCTCGGGGCTATGGAGCACCCGGACCTTTGGAAGGCGTGCGTGGGGCCGAAGCCAACACGTAGAGGCCCGTTTTAGTAACATTTTAATTTCAAAATATGTGATGGACACCAAACCGGCAATTATCCCTGTCTGCACTATAAAATGCAGCCAAGGACAACCTCCGGGTCTACTTGGGCTATGGAAATGGGTTGGTAGTGGATCGGGTATTGGGGGGAACTATGGGGAATATGGCGCCTGCCGTAACTATGTTCAATAAACACGTAAAAATGGCAGACGGAGACTCGCCAACTCACAAACTGGGCCACCCTAATTAAGCCGAGCAAATTACAGCCAGGGGGCAACAGGGGCGTGAGAGGCTGAAGGATGGAGAGACCTCACTGGATTTTAAACCATCCTAGGTCGAGATCCTGTGGAGCGGGCCAACTCATCACTGACGTGAGGTGTCCATCCTCCGAGCACTACTGCTCTCGCGACTCCACTCTGACCGGCCGGTGAAGGCAAGCCAAAGGCGGGGGACCGCTTCCTCGTCAGTGTTCACTCCGACCAGCCAACTAAGGTAAGCCGGAGGTGAGGAACGGTGACTTTCCCCATGGAGCACTTGGGAACCCGCGGGGTCGCTACTCCCCGACACCTCGCCTCAAGGTGCCCTGCGGGCTTATTATTATTATTATTATGTAAATTTTCATCCAAATCGGTCAAACTGTTTGAGCGTGAAAAGGAAACTTTCAGATTTATGATATAGGATATAGGCAAAGGTGCTACATTAAATAAAAATAAATAAATATTGCACGACATTACTCACAGCGCAATCTGGCCCCAAATTTAGCACTAGGTTTATACTATGGGTACTAGACAACGATATACTACATATTATACTTTTTTTTTGTAAATAAATACATATTTTACATAGAAAGACACCCAGATCAGATACAAATATTTATTCGCGTGTAATTGTAACGATACAGATTCGAGCATACCTACCTAAAACGCGCATCATTGGAACAAACGCGCACTCCGAATCTATAATTTGAATATTCGCAGTGAAGGGGCTGTTTTTGCGATATTGTATAGAAATAAAACCCATTGCCCGGTTTTGATCGCGTCGTTTTTCCTGAATGCTGATTCGAAAACAATAAAAAACAACGAGATTGAAAGCAGAAAATTAGTTTTATTTTACAACTACAGCTATGTCCGCGACTTCGTTCGCGTGGTGTGGCGCGTGTGCGTTGTTGCGTTCAGTACCTAGTATTGTTGCTGAGCAGAAATTCGTCATTGCGATATTCGTGATCTTCTTTAGTTTTCAATGAACTCAAAAAATATGATATTTCCTATTGTTAGTTATACTAATTCGACGCTCAGTTTGGAAGTTTGGATTATTCAATACCGTTCATTGATAAAACGATGTAAGTAAGCTGAATGAGCTTCAAAAAGCGGAGCAACTGAAATGATGAAAGCGGATGATAAACTCGAGTGGTAAATGTATCGGAAAATCTCCTGCTACTTCGACTCGACGACGCCGACTATATTTTCGGACATTATCGTTAAGTAGATCAGAAACTGACGGTGCTCTATAAACTAGCTTTTAGGTTGGATCTAATAGACACACGGTGGATAAATCCTAGTTTCCACCCACAGCCATTCTAGCTCGTTGAAATGTATGAAAATAAGTACACCTTTTGTGTACCTTTATAATTCAGACCATGCATCTATACCGTCACACAACTGAGTTATTGACGATAAATATATAGGTTTCATCTTGTGACCACACATTTATTCCACTATGACAATATTTAACATCGTCAATAACTCTATTGTGTGACGGTTTAGAAGCTTCATTGTGCGACAACATATTGAAAATAAAAACAATATGGATGCCGTCGACTATGCCAAGGTCCATACATTAGATTCAAGTTCTCCTTTCTACAAATTATTGAACCGTTTTTGAGAAAACAATTAACATTGTCTAGGCCTGAGATCTATGTGTTATACGTACCTACAAACCTTCCTTTTGAATCACTCTATCTACTAAAAAACCCACATCAAAATCCGTTGCGTAAATTTAAAGATCTTAGCATATACATACATACAAGATCCAGACAGATGAGGAACTTTGTTTTATACTATGCAATCATGATGATTAGTATAGTTTCAGCGCAAAATAAAAATTGTTGTAAAGTATGAAATGTTTATTTTCTCAAATAATGGGATGTATAATGATTTGAAACTGTTTATGAAAGACAGTCTAGTATTCTTGCCAACAAAACTTTTACGTCTTACAAAGCTTGGTGCTTCAACTTTTAAATTGGCCAAAACTTTTAAATAAATTATTTCGTTAAAAACGTTCAAAGAAAAGTTAAATACGAACTGATTTTAAATTAAGTAAAAACGATTTACGATGTTTTAAATACTTAGTCGAGAATATTATGCCACGTCGCTCTCATAATTAGGTCTGACATTTTATTCTAGGTATACGTAAACGTCTATCTTTTTCTTTCGTACAGTGGTGTGGCTTACCTAGTGTTAGGTTTTTTAGGTCACCCGAAGACCCCCAACTTGATCTAACGACTGCTATCAAAGACAGAAACAGTTTCACTACTTTTAAAATGTTTTGCTTAACCTTTTAAAATGTTAAATTAAAAAAATCTTGCAAAATTATCAACTTTGTTTCTAGTTTTGCGAATAGTATACCGCTAACGAGCACTTTATAAAATAATCTACAGATGTAGGTGTATTTAATTAAAAAAAACCTTGCTAAATTATCAACTTTGTTTGTAGCTTTGCGAATAGTAGCGCTAACGAGCACTTTTTAGAAGAACCTACACAGGTAGGTGTATTTAACCAAAAAACAAACAAAATTCAAGTGAGTACATAAACTTATACACATTTATTCCAACAGAACAGAGTTTACTTTCGCAATTGTAATGTTAGAAAGGATTATGGTAAAGATTATTGCTCCAGTTCACTACAGTTCTGAATGTGCGACAGTGTGTATGACATGATCATCGCAAACAATAAATCTGCCGAGTTCAGACGAAAAAGATAAATCGGTGGCTCTGTATGTATGGATTATTTTTATCGCGATCCAAAGACACGGTAGTTTGCCGACGTTTTTAGACGATGATGTAAATGTCTTATTGAATAAACTAGCTGCGCCCCGCGGTTTCACCCGCGGAAGTGAAAAACGCGTATTCACAGGTGCGGGCGGCCGAGCGGTTCCCGAGCGGTTGCACTTTTTCGTTCATTACTCGGGTTCTACTAGTTGGTTTAAATATACCAAAGTAAAGTATACCACTACCTTCCTCGAAAATCGAATATTGAAAATCAGATTTCAATCGGATTAGTAGTTTTTAATTGAATAAGGAACAGACAGAGCAACATTAATTTTAAAAGTGATATAATTTTCTTCTACTGAGTCCTAAGTCCCCAGACCACTTTTTTAAATTTACTTCCAAGTGCGGACTTTCTGTCCTCTCTTCCTTTATTATAAGTGTAGAGTAGGTATAGACAAATGGTTTCTGATCAATGTGGTATCTTGTATAGATTTTGTTCATTTAAAGTCATGTGACTATTATTTCAGTTTCTCAAGAGCTCCAAAGTCATATTCGTCACCTATTTAAAAACTACAAGCTAGTACCTAACTAAATTACAAACTACGATGAGAATTGAACAAGCCAGTTAAAGTTATAGTTACCTTAAAGTACAACTCCAATTGAAGTGTGGTCCTTTAACAATATTGACTCTAAGTGGATGATAGGGTGAGATAGACTTACGCCATTTCATAAGTTTAATTGCGTTACACTGTAGAAGAAATGTCAAACAAAATAAAAATCACTACATTGCACACAGCGCAATCTAGCCCCAAACTAAGCACTAGGCTTGTACTATGGGTATACACGGTATAACGGATATACTACATATTATACGCCCGAAATGGCGACCTTGATGCAATGAAAAATAATTTATAAAAAAAACAAAAAACCCGACTGCGTAAAAAACTTGATTAAAAAATACGCATAGAAACAACAAAAAAACCAAAAAGAAAAAAACAAGCCCAGTAATTTGAAATTACGCTAAGTAATAATAGTTTTGTAATCGATACACACAGAACACATAATAAATGAGTAAAAAATTACTCACAGTCGGGACCCATTCATTTTACCAATCTAATTTTTTCAATGGGTCCCGATTGTGAGTAATTTTTTACTCATTTATTATGTGTTCTGTGTGTATCGATTACAAAACTATTATTACTTAGCGTAATTTCAAATTACTGGGCTTGTTTTTTTCTTTTTGGTTTTTTTGTTGTTTCTATGCGTATTTTTTAATCGAGTTTTTTACGCAGTCGGGTTTTTTGTTTTTTTTATAAATTATTTTTTTTATTTTACGCTTTTTAGTTATTTTCATTTATTGATGGTAGGTAAGTCTCGTAATCTATTCATTTCATTAGGGGGTTATAATGTACTAGCTGCGCCCCGCGGGTTCACCCGCGTAATTTCCGTTCCCGCGGGAATAAAAAGTAGCCTATGTGTTAATCCAGGTCCCCCAGCTACCTATATTCCAAGTTTCATCGCAATCGGTTCAGTAGTTTTTGCGTGAAAGAGTAACAACCTCACATACATACGTATGTGAGGTGGTTACTCTTATACATACATACTTACATACAAACTTTCGCGTTTATAATATTAGTAAGTTTCTATTTTAGTTAGGGTTTAGTTATTTATTGTTTAAATTTATTATTCTTTTAACGTTTTTAGGTACCTAAGTGTTATTAGGCTTTTATTCAGTAGGTAGGTACAATTTATGTAAATATTTTTTTAGTTTATATCAATAAATTTTTGTCACCTGTACCTTCACGGCTTATACCACGGCTTATACTTTGATAGTTCCAAGCGTAACTACGTAACAAAAATAAAAACTTGTTCGTTAGTAATAAAAAGCAAGAATACCTAATTGTAAATTAACTTTAAACCGTTATATTTCCTAAACGGTTCTTTAAAACGAAAAATAGTGAAAGAAACCTAATATTTATTTTTAAAAACCTATTCAACGATACCCATCTTGACATACTTTGACGATTTTGGATTTTTTAATTTTGACAATATGGCGTCTGGTGGTGACATAAGTTACTTGGGATTACTGTCATGTCTTTAGTCACACTCGCCAGATTAAGACGAATCGATTGACGTAAGAGTCATCAAAATCGGTCCATGCGTTTGGCCTCTAGAACGCCACATAGAAACATCCATACATACATACATACATACATACATACATACATACATACATACATACATAGACCGGTAAACACATTACCCTCCTTTGCGTCGCGCAGTCGGGTAAAAACGGAGCGTTGTGGCGACCACCTATTCGGTAGATCGACGTCATTGTAGCGGTCGCGGGGAGTCGTTGGATGGAGGTAACTTGCGATCGTTCCTTGTGGCGTCGTATGGGGGAGGCCTATGTGAGGCAGTGGACGGATAAGGGCTGGGATGATGTTGATGATGTCTCAAATATAGTTATTCAATATTCTTTTTTAATATTAAAAAGCAGCTGCAGAGTTGGAAATAAACATTTCACATATTGTCAGCATGAATATTTGTCCTCGGCGAAAATCAAACCTGCGAACATTTGCGTTGTAGCCAGTGGTTCGACCGACCGGTGCGCCAAAAAGGTCCACTTTCGAAAGTATATATATTTGAATAGCTATAACATTGTCATTGATATCAATGTTTGAGGGTAGTTCTATTCTACGCCAGGATTACACGGAGTAATAACTATCTATCACAAGAACTGGACTTGTCTCTATTGAAGACTATAGAAGAGATAATGATGCATTCCAAATTCGTCTCTGACGGACGAGCTTCACCAGTTCCAAAGTCAAACTCTTCGGGAAAATACTCACACATCTTTTATAACGTGAATGAAATTGGAAGTTATTGTTAACATACGAATCTAAGTTTTCAGTTTTGTGTTCAACGTTGACATTTTTTTACAAAAGACTCATAATTCTGAAGGTCTTGAGCTCTAAGTATTATTTATAAGACTAGAGTTTTAAAAAAAGCTCAAGTCTTATAAAATAAGACTCCAAGACTCGAGTTTCTTACAACACTAGACACTGAGGATAGTCCTATGCTATGCCGAGGCTACAAGAAGGATAGCACCTATATTATTCAACGTATATTTAAACAATTGTTTACCTACCTCGAAACTTCAAGTTCAGTGCACCTGGGTAGGGTTGCATACAAAGACAATAAAACCAATTGTCTGCTCATCCCTCGATTTTTCAACAAAGCACAACTCATCGTTGCGAGTAGGGAGTGAGGTAACAATTAAACTTTGTGAATGGCCATTGCGTTACCCATCTATACTTGAAGTCATTGTGATTGGCCGATACGTTTCCTATCGATACCTAGAGTCTCTGTGCGTATAGACTCTTTCTGACGCCCGATGTGGTGCGGGCGAACGTCCAGGTGTAATGCAGGAGGCTGCGGGTTCGATTCCCGCCGGGTGCAAATATTTATGCTTAAATAAAAATATTTGTGTCTGCTCCGGGTCTATCTATGTATCATAAAGTGTGTATTTAAAAAAAAAGTATAACATGTAGTATATCCGTTATCTAGTACCCACAGTACAAGCCTACTGCTTAGTTTGGGACTTGATTGCGCTGTGTGTAATGTCGTGCAATATTTATATTTTTTTATTTATACTCTTTGTGATTAGCCGCGTTCTTGTACAAGAGTGCTGCTTAAAAGACGTACTATTTCGTGAGAGGGGAATACTTATGAGCAGTCAACTGGTTTTATCGTCTTTGGTTGCAGAGTTCTCATAGGTATCTCTGGGTATACTGTCGCCGGTCGTCAACAATTCAAACTATGCTTTTGATACGGGACTGGGCGGTATATACACGGTTCACGAATTGTGTTGGAATTGTTTTAGCATATACAGCATACCTAACTAAATTTGATTTAGGTACGTAGAAGGTTGTTTAGTGTAGGTAAACCAATAAAAGTTAAAGTTTTAACTGTGTGTTTCTGTAATTAGTATTCTGATTGTACATATATAAATGTACGTAGGTACGTAGTCAGAATACGACCCATCATAATCTTACTAATATTATAAACGCGAAAGTTTGTATGTATGATGTAGGTACTAGCTGCGCCCCGAGGTTTCACCCGCTAAGTCCCGTTCCCGCGGGAATATCAGGGTTAAATGTAGCCTATGTGTTAATCCAGGTCCTCAGCTACCTATAATCCAAGTTTCATCGCTATCGGTTCAATAGTTTTTGTGTGAAAGAGTAACAACCTCACATACATACATACAAACTTTCGCGTTTATAATATTAGTAAGATGTATGTATATATGTGAGGTTGTTGTTCTTTCACACAAAAACTATTAAACCGATTGCAATGAAATTTGGAATATAGGTAGCTGGGGACCTAGGGAACTTTTTATCCCGATATCCCCACGGGAACGAGACTCACGCGGGTTTGACCGCGGGGCGCAGCTAGTAATATAATAATCTCAGATCACTTACTTGTCCTGTTTGTCCGTTTTAATAAATGCGTTTTAAAACTCTAACACACACCACTGTACGAAAAGAAGAAGAATCGCGAAGAATGGCGGGAATCGAACCCGCAACGTATTACATCGCAGGTAGACTTCCACCCTACGCTTCACAGAAGTCACCAAACATAAACCGTGTAAAAAGGAAGCGTCTTAAAGAAACACTGCCCCGTTTACGCAATTAATAAATGATGGATAGTTAATTAACGAACAAATCCCACAAAGAAAATAATTAGGTAGGTTTATAGTGAAGGTAAACGTAGCGCTGATTTTACCGGATACCCGGCTAATCCAAGATGAGACGGGATGACAGAAATATTAAACTAACCTGCTACTTTACAGCGGTGTTTGTCTAGAAGTTGATATCCCGACTTTAATTACGAAGGTCGTAGTTTCGAATCCCGACCACACACCAATGTCTTTTTCTTTAAGAAAAAAATATGTGCGCTATTAACATCGCTCTTACGGTGAACGAAAACATCGTGAGGAAACCCACGACTTAAAGCCACGCACAAAGGCTTGTTGTAGGGCTAATTGCGGAAACACACAGTTAAAAATTTAACTTTACTCAACTTTAACTTTTAACTACTACTTTTATTTACACTAGCTATGCCGTACAGCTTAAAAAAGGGGAAAATAAAAAAATAAAATAAATACATAAATGAGAGAGATATAGTTTACCTACCTGAGTACTTATACCCAGTTTAAAAAACCGGATCCACACTAACAAACTAACCGTAATTCTTGCATATATCATAGAACTGTAAAACTGTTGCACGTGCCAAAGAAAAGTTACCATAGAAGCGGCTTGTTCTAAAAAAAAGACCAAATTTTGACATTTAAATACGACAGTTTCTTTTTTACTCTCACTTAAATTTAAAATGATATAGGTACATTTCAATCTTTCTTTAAACTTAAGGTTATACACTTTTTGTAGCCAAAAAAATAAATAAAGAAGGAGGATTTTAGACTTCGTGCTTTTTTGACGCATCACTGAGTGTAGCGTCGTTGGTCGTTCGAGAGCCTATGCTACGAGCTTTTACTTCACAATCTATGATTGTCGGTGTCTACCGCTAACCAAAGTGCGTTCGTGCATACTAGAATGGTATTACGGATACGTTACTGCTTGCTAGTGAGTACCCAGCTTAAGGGCCTATATAACCTATATATTAAATTTAAACTCAAGTCACACTTTTTGAACACTCTCTAGTTAAACAATCTGCATAACTATGCACTACCTACTGTCCACTAAAAGATGGAGCGTGTTGTTGCTAGGCGGGAAGGTAGCTTGGTCTCTTTCCCGCTTGGAAACGATGAAGGAGCACGATTGATGTGTATCTGGTTTTCGTACTTATCTATTATTTTACTCAACTTTGTACCTACATACCGGACAAATCTTTGTGATTTTTGGTATGTTTGTTACTTTTTTGTGAACGTTTAAATAAATGAAAAAAAAAACCCTATATTAGCGTGACAGGGATAAAGCTAGCGAATTTCAGATGTGTAAGTGAAGGACGTAAGATGCGACTATGTAAAATCAGACAATTGCTAGTTTCAAGATAACTAAACGTTGATCTTGAAATTCAAAACATTCACTGCCTGTATTGAGCTAAGTTCAGTTCTTATACAAAGTTTTATTAGTTTTCGTACAATATTGACTGAGTAATATCACTTATTTGTACAATTTAGAGGGAAGTTTGGTTTTTTTTCTATCGAGAAAATTTTCAGGAATCGTCTTTTCACGACATTCACGTGTTAGTAAATATCCTCGACTTTAATAAATATGGTTTTAAAAACTTTTATTTTAAAGAACTTTTGTAGTAATTCACCCTAGAAACATCAGTTCTGGCTTACTACGGCCCCTTAATGTACCTACTACTTATTCACAGCTCGATCATACCCGCTTTGCGTATCCCCGTATTTTAAAAAACAAATAGCCTTTTTTACACAATCAAACTTTTTTGTTTTTCTTTCATCAAAGGCCGACCTCCACCACATGGTCGTATCGTAAAGTATTAATCACGCTTTTAACAGCCTAAAAGGGGTCTTTTGTTGACATTAATTCTCAGGGAAAACGAGGATGTTTAGAGTAACCATGTCATTAGCTCGGCGATTGCGGATGTCCAATAACAGTAAAATATACGTGAACCGTGCTTCCGACTTGTAATATGTTGTTCTGTTGCCTTTAATTTGTTTAAAGGCTCAGTGATTTTACTTTATTTTAATTTCTTCTTTGTGGGAGGCTTTGGCTGCGGTTTGTTACCGGCCTAAAGCGGGATTTACATTACAAAACCAGTGGTATGGAACATTTTAATGGACTTACTTAATAGGCTAGCATTTGACCTCATCTCACCTGATGGTAAGCGACGATGAGGTCGACGATGTAGGATGCTTACCTCTAGGTACATCGTCGACCTCATCGTTATCAATCAAAAATCGATAAATCGATGAGGTCGACGATGCCTAGAGGTATACCTAGAGGTAAGCATGCTACATCGTCGACCTCATCGTCGCTTACCATCAGGTGAGATGAGGTCAAATGCTAGCCTATTAAGTAAGTCCATAAAAATATTCCATACCACTGGTTTCGTAATGTAGGATACCTAATAATATTATACCTATTCACTCACACTTTTTGAGTACCGATTATTCAGTATGAATGTATGGATGTACGCCTTATTATCATAATCAGTTTGCATTGCAACATGAAAAAGCAAGTTAAACTGTATAATACGCCTAAAAATAATAATACTTTTTGATTGATAAAATCTTTCAGTTTTTCTTTAGAATGGTTAGGCGGGCGGGTGCGGGCTGTTACAGATTCGAAGACAATGCCGGTGGTCACAATAGTGATTTGTACCGTCCTCAATAACGTGGCTTTGAAGCAACCACTATTCGGATTGTTCGCTGCTATTTTATTTTTGTTTCTGGTTAAAGAGGGGGTGTTTTGGATTAATTAAAAATCTTTCGCCTCTTCTTCGTTAGCCGAATTTGTTTGCTCACTGCAGGACATATGTTTTTCCAATCTCCTTCCACACAGCTCTGTCACTGGTTTTCCGAAGCCAAGTTGCCCTAAAAATGTCATCGGACCATCTCAGGATGGTGGTCTGCCCACACTTCTTTTCCCGACTAGGGAAAATCGACCGACTCTTTGCTCCACCTGCCGTCTTCCCCTTGGCACACATGACCGAATATTTCGCTATAGTTACACTATTATCAATTTTGTGTTATTATGCTGAAGCTACAATGAAAGACAAGCTAGTAAAGTTGTTTTATTTAACGATTGCGTCTCGGTCATGGTTGTGTGAATAGATTTACGTTCATGTACACGTTGAGCTCTAATTATTAACGTTCCATCTCACGCACACAGGAATAATATGCACGTGAATGTACTCACCCAACCAACCAACCTCTTGGTTGGGTTCCAAGACGCAGTAGTGAATTACCAAAACTGTACCTACGTAAGTATAATAATATAATTGGCCGCTTTCATCTAATTTTAGAGGATTTATACAACGCAAGCAATTTTCAATCCATGCTTTTTATGATGCCCGGGACATTGTTAGGTGGATTAGGATACCTCTCTCTGTTTGGCCCCCTTTCTCCCCGGGAGCAGCCTGAAGGTCTCGGGAGGGAGCTTAATTAAAGAACCACCCACTTAAGTATGTGTTTATTAATAACGATGATACAGTATACAAATTTGGTAGGATCTGGTAGGTAGGTACTTAGACAAATTCAGTTAATTTATATTTATTCAACATACATCGCCATGTTTATGTAGATAACAAAGCAGAGCCGTATCGCACACTGCTACAATAAACATTTAACGAGTGTGCAAACAGAATCTGGTATCGATTGTAGGTACATCAACATTATTAGGCTTTACTGCTTATTTATTTTTAAATCTGACGCCGGGCACATGCAATGTGTTTTTTTTATAACCCGGTGTCAAATTCTAAATAATCAATATGTGTAAGAGGTAAAATCAAGTTTTGGCGGGAATGCGTTGAGGAGACGTGTTGCTAAATTTTCTTTTTTGTGAAACTTAGTTCAAATGCGTGTAAATTGTTTAATTTCGGGGGCATATTAATCAATTTAGTTTTGTGAAGGTGTACAAGTGAAAATCTATGCAAAACATGGACTTTAGCTTAGTGTTGTCTCTAAAGCTCCGTGAACAAGCATTGTAATAAATGGCCCCCTTTTTATAATGATTCCCTCGACTTGACTTTAACTATGACGACTTGACTGTTTCGTTCGATGCAAATAACCTGCAAATATTGATAATACTTGACACTGGCAAATGTCCGAAAGGAAAAGCCATTTTAAAGAAGAAGAAGAAGAGGTAAAATCACTGACTCACTCATCACGAAATCTCTGAAACTACAAGTAGTAGGAGACTCAAATTTTGAATGGGGGTTCCTTTTAATACGTAGGCGCTCACTAAGAATTTTTTCGAAATTAACTCCCTAATGTAGATATTAGTATAGTAGCACCATAGATTTCTACAAAACACACTGGAACCTGTAACTGTTATCACGGTTACAGTAACAAGAAGGCTATTACGAAACGTACCTACTGATGTTCGGTCGGATCCGAATAGCCCTCCTGGTTTTATTAAAGTGTCGCATTTTGATACGGTTTTCATTATATCACTATACTCCTATTATGAGGACGAATGTAACCATGTGGTCCCCCCCCCCCCCTTAACCATGTGGTCCCCCCCCCCCCCTTAACCATGTGGTCATAATATACTACACAGGCGTTTTTTTTCTATTAAAGGGATAAATATCGACACGGGTTGAATAGGCGATAAGGTGTAGTGATGTCCTAACAGAGCGACATAACCGTTTGTTCGGTAAAGTTCTTTATTTAAAAGATTAAAAAAAAATGTCAACTTACATATCGCATCGACGTCGCCCGATGTCTTGTCTCCGTCCACATCAGTTTTAATCATTAGGGAAATGTCTGGCGAGGTCTATGGCAACGTCCCCCGAAGCCGCCCGATGTTTTTAGGGACACGGGTTGGTCGACATTTGACGCCTACCTATTGGGTACGACACTTACTGTATGACTTGAACTAAGTAATTTGCGATTAGAAAAAAATATCTGGAAGATTTATAATATTACGTAAATTATGCACGTACACGATTGAATCTGGGACATATCGTTAGTTAGTAATAAATATTCCCCGAATTTAACGTGGTGATCGATTAACGAGGTGTTATTTATTGTCCGCAGGTGGCAGTAAGATCGGAACATGGCGTCATCACCGGTGGTAGTATAGTGAGTGTGTGGTGGGTAGGGGCCGCGTGGCGATGGGGCGAGCGCGCGCGTAGCCCGGCCCCATGGAGGAGGACGAGAGGCGGTTCTCGTTCCCGCCGCCGGCGCCGCTCCACTCGCCCGGCGAGGAGATCGACGGCTCGCGGCTGCTGGGCGAGATCGTGCGAACGCTCGAGGCCACCAATCCCGAGGTGGCCGCGCCGCTCGTCGCCTCGCAGTCGCGCGATGCGCTCGACGCCGCCGGCGACGATGTCCCGGTCGGCGTCGACGAGCGCCCGCGCCGCGATGAGCTCCGCATTCCGCTTGAAGGAGTCACGTTCGCGAGCGACGCAGGCGGCGGCGCGGGCACTAGCAGCCGGGACGAGCCTCGCGCTGCAGTCACTCCCTTCACACGCGAAAGTGCCCGTCGCGCCGGCTCCCGAGGCGCGCAACTCGTGCGAGAGTTCGGCTTCATGCCGCGAAGACGACTCAGCGTCGAAGACGGTGCCCGCCTACCGAGAAAGTACGAACCCTTCCCGCCCAAACTGTACGGACGACCACTCGAGGAAATCGACAATTTCATTTACGATGAGGTAAGTTCGGTCCGCTTCTTTATACTTGTTGATCTCATCGCTGTGAAAATGTTTTCTCATAAAGTGGAAAACACGGACGTAACTCTGCTCTACGGACACAATGTTGTTCCAGCCATAAACTACGTTTATGTGTTTTTAAATTAATTCGAGCTTAATCGTTATTTCCTGTAGGTACCTAATAATTTTTACGATATTCTGCAACGTAGAGTTAATGCCGAGTATATTCAACACGATCAAGGCTACTGTAAAGGTCGCGAGTGACTGAACATAAAACTTTTAACCTGCGTTTTCCCGATATTACACGTTTTAAAGCTACAATGACCCCGTTCGGTACTAACAAGGCAATGTAAAAGATGTGCCCAGTCTACTGTGAGCTGCGGAGTTCATCTAAGCGAGTTTATTATCGTGTAGCTTAACAAACATGGAGGGGTCAGGTTGAGTTGGCCGGTGACCGGGTTATAAGTGCAAGGAACAAGTGGGATCGTAAAAAATAATGCCTTAACGTTCGGTCGTCAGCGAACGATGAGACCGTTAATTCAACTTGAACAGGCTATTTTGTTGAAAACTTGTTTTATAGTGCTCTAGGAAATTGGTTATCGGAAGCCGAAGGGTGCCTTGATACTGGCGTGGTTCCATCAACATGTAGGTTCAACTTTCTTTTAAAATATTTTATAAATTCTGTTCCATCTCGTGTTCTTTGATACTCGATAAGTCACGAGTGGGATATATCGTCTCACAGACGACTGCGATAAAGCAAAGACTTTGAATCTTACTGAAGCTGTAAACTTAATATCTTATAGAAATAAAAGAACAAGAAAATGGACGTCGATTTTGTCAGCGCCATGTTTTCAAAATGGCAATGTTTCAGTTTTGTATCGAAACATATTGTGCTTTGTCTACTCAGTGAATGTATATTTGATACATAGCAGCACCGCATACATATTGTATGTATTTGATGTTGGATTTGTATTATTATATTATGTTATTACTTTTTATTTCTTTATTGATGAATGTTGAACAATCCTGTAGGCGAACAGTCCAACAACGAATCGGTCGTAGGTGAACGTTTGCCTTATCCGCAATTTATTGATCAACTTGACATTTAAACTAAATATGGCCTTCTGGCAAAAATATAGGGTAATTTGGACTTGTATATTACGTATATATAGCGGACAGCAAGGAGCGAAGATTTCAGTTTAGGATACGGCGGTACAAAATCTTCACAAAATGTAGAGCCATGTGCCGAATTTATTCACTGAATAAACAGAGCATAGAGAAAATATATGCACTGTAGTATTTTTCCCGCTGCCAGTCGATGTCGTTCGGATTTGATTGATGATTCATCTCATCGCTATGCAAAATCACTGACCAACGGTTTCACTTCTACTCAAAGAGAATTTCAAAAAGTAAAAACTTGAAATAAATCGAAAATCGGATTGACGCTGGGCTGAAGTAATTTAAATTTATTCAAATTTCTTAATACACGGCGTATGTACATACCTACCATACCTATTCAGTTTTAGATTTTTTTGGTTACCATGAGGAAGGAATCTGCAAAGACTCCGAAATGTAGCAACTGCATTGCAACAATGCTGCAAATCATAATAACCACACGATAAAAAACCGGCAAATGAATTTTATTTCAATTGACCATCGCAAAAATAGAGGTAAATACTTTTTTGTAGATGACAAGAAATAGATTAAATAAAATTCATAAGATGTTTATGATTATTTCATGATTTATGAGCTAGCCTTTTCGGAAGTTGTCGTTTTAGGAAGTTGTCCTTTTCGGAAGTTGTCGTTTTAGGAAGTTGTCCTTCTCAGCCTAAGGGAAATAAATGTCTTATTGGATAACTGGTTGAGGCGTGAGAACGTAACAGAGTTCATATAATATTAGTAGGAATAGTAGGTATACGGCCCGATATTTATTAAAAACAATCGTCATTTTTACATTTTTGTTTCAGAAATCTGAACAAAATTCTAACGTTGTTGTTAGAATATCCTCTTTCTATGATATGATAATCTAAGACATAGTACATAGAAAAGCTGGGCACAGCACAGCAGTATGAAAACTACCAACAAAATATGGTCGGAAACGGCTCACTCACACAAACATGCGCGTCGACGAGACCCCTAAGACATGATTTATAATAGACCGTAAACGAGTCATGCCGTGCCCGAGCTTCGTTGTCCATTGCTCGGCGAGAAGTCAATCGGTCTGTTGCAACCGAGTGGTGGCCGAGCATAGGCAACGAAGCTCGGACACGGTACGGCCCGTTGACGGTCTAATATAAATCATCCCTAAGGAGGTTTTGCGGTAATGTCAGTATACTGCGTGCCGCGTCACGACCGCGTCACGACTAGTGTGCACGTGTGTGTGTGCAGTTTCCATACTGCTCCCTCTATGTACTGTGTCTAAGAATACTTATTTATACAACACAGACAATGTTTGACGTTACTAACAGGAAATTGTAACAAAATGTTGACATGACCAACTTTGTGATGGAAAAGGAAACGTTGTATGCATACAAACGTATTGTTTTAGAGGTATTTGGGACGAACCGACTTTGCGATTCGTTGTAACTCTGTTTTCAATTTTACCTCGATGACTCTTTCGGGTAAACTGGTGAAGTAAACGATACTGCTGAAGGCTCAAGCGTTTTATCTGCAGCCTTCACGCATTGAAAATTATTTCAAACAATTACAGTATAATAGTGGTAGTTGACAATTAGTACGGGAAACTGGCTGAATGGTCCTATATTGCTGACAGAAAGCCATAACTCAGAAGGCTAAGTCGAGTCCAAGACATAGAATTTGGCCAGTAATTGGAAGATGTGCTAACGAGGAATTATTTTATAGAAGATTTTCATACACCCTTTATCTTTAGATTCATGCGGTTGCACTGGTTTTCATTATAGGTATTTGATTTGTTAAATACATAGATAATTCAAAA
This sequence comes from Idaea dimidiata, assembly GCA_949358125.1. NCBI lineage: Eukaryota > Metazoa > Arthropoda > Insecta > Lepidoptera > Geometridae > Idaea > Idaea dimidiata. Next base: position 10,529,687 of record OX442341.1, read on the forward strand.
AGTTACAAGTAAAGAGCAATAAATTTCATATGGGTATATTTTGCATAGAAATAGTACAAGTAACAAGAAAGCTGACTTCGTCAAAAAACAGGTCCCGCTTGATGTTAGAAAGACCCCCGTCTGTCCTTTTTAAAAAAAACTACCTTAACCTTAGAGAATATGATTTAAATTGATATTTCAAAAGTTGTCAAGTGCACAATTTTCTAGGAACGAAAATGACGATGTTTGATGTCTCTCATATTTTGAAATTTGTATAAAAGAGAGGATTCCATTTTCAAACAAACGAAAGCCGGAAATAAAGATTTTTCTTTAGTAGCGGGGGTCGCTAGACCGTTCTCCTATAAGCCAATGTCAAGTTTTTTTTTCAATGTGATGGTAATGGGGTTATAATTTTAATTAAAAAAAACTAGCGATAAATTCGTTAATTTTATTACAATGACCGGCTTTTGCGCTATTAACCACCCGATGGTAAGAAAGTAGATAATTGATAACACCACAATATACCAATTAATTGGTACACCCCTAAATTCTTTAATGATAATTATTATTCTATTTACTATTAAATTATACTATACTACAAAATATAGAGAATCCGAGGTGCTTAGCTAAGACAAAGCAGTTTAATGGCCACATAACACAACATACTAAGTACGTGGTAACTCGGCGAGTTCGCCACAGGGTGAGTACAGACTGAAACGTTTTCTCGAGCATTTCTGTGTAATGCAACTTTGTTTACGAATAGTATGTACAATACAGGTAAAAGCTCAATTTGCAAAGCATTTCCATGTACCTAATGTAAAGGTTTATTTTCACCAAACGAGCGAATGCTCATTCTATCCCCACTCTATCAAATTCTCATTTAAATATTTAAAAAAAGAACGTTCTTGTTCTAACTCTAGCTCTTTGCTCGTTTGGTGTAAATCTACCTTAACATTCCTGCGAATGCTCGGCGTAAAGCTCAGAGCGAGTGTGCATTTACCCATAACATTTGGTTGTACCTTGTTGAAATTATGCGTCGACTTCGAAAATCGAACTCATTTTCGAAGTTCAGCTTGAGTGAATTTAAAGACTCGGCTCGTTTTTCTGCTCAAGTCTGTGTTTACCCTTAGAGAAACATTGACTTACTTAATACCGTGTGACCGCGCACTAAACTTGCTGTAACACCTTGCACACTGCGGGTACCTACTTGTTGCTTAACAATAACAACACTTAGATAGTGTATTGGTGACTTAAGTTACTTCAGTAGTTCGGTATAAGGAAGTTTTTGTCTGTGGCATATTGTGTGCGAACTGACAACTTTGTCTGCGTAGGATAGTGTACTTAAAAGTAAATCTTTTAAAGCTGTCTATTTTAATTTTATTTGAAGTGTTTCTTACACTTGGAAATTTTTGTTAGGTTTGCAGGTTCAAGTCATGTCGGGTGCAGAATTATAGGCAGAACCTAGCTGATTTATTTTGCTTTTAATTACCTACATTCAACGTGTATATATTTCTATAAATAGAGCCTGCCATAGGTTGCCGGTAAATGTCGCTACGTGCCTCAGTCGCAGAAACGATGTGCCCATAATTTCATCACGACCGAACGGGCCCCTGTGTCGCTTATCGGTTGTGAACCGATTAAGTGTCAAGTATTATTAATATAATATGCGAGTAATTTGCATCGAAACAGTCAAGTCGTCATAGTTAAAGTCAAGTCTAGGGAATCATTAGTCAATACGGCGGCCATTTACAAAGATAGTTCACGGAGCTTTAGAGACAACGCTAACTAAAGTCCATGTTTTGCACCGATTTTCACTTTCATTCCACTTGTACACCTTCACGAAACTGAATTGTTTAATATGCCGCCGAAAAAAACAATTTGCACGCATTTGAACTAGGTTTCACAAAAATGAAAATTTAGCAACACATCTCCTCAACGCGTTCCCGCCAAAACTCGCGCATTAACTTGGAATGACAGATATGCACGTTCAAGTGTTTTCGGATGCAAAATTTTGGAAACCAAAAAATAAACTTTATTTAAAAAAACTTTGCACTTTTGTACGCGACACTCGCAGCTTGATGAGCCGAAATTAAATTGGTACAAAATGTAAATTTAATTTGCGACGTTTAAATTCAGAAACATGTTTTAATCGCCATGTTTAACGTTTGCACTGGACATTAACCGGGCATACGGGGTAATGCGATATAAATAATTATTTGAATTCATTTATAAAATGAATGATTAATTTGTAAGTAGCTTTAATAATAAGTAAGCCGCTACAGGACGCCTAGGAGATGTGAAAAATCGAAATTGTTTTCATATCACGTGGCGGCTTGGATCACCACGTCAACACTTAGGTTTACCCTCTTACCCTCGCCTATAGATTATGTTTCGCATTAAATTAATATGGCTACGGTATCCCTGCCTGACATAAAGGTGAAAGAAACGAGTGTCTTGGTGGAAAGCTTTGACCGGGGCTTGTTAATAACCTCCCTAGCCCTCCCTTACCTCCCTCTCCTTGCTAAGTACCTCCCTACTGTTTCAACTCGAAACGCCAAGCGGAATCGTGAGTGTTCCGATATGTAGCCAGGTGCAGCTACCAAGGAAAAAACATCAGATAAACTTGCAGTATTAAAAAGCTGCTGTATTCTATACCCCTACAAATCGATACAATAAATACTTGCACTGTAACGTTAACAGTTTTGCCATGTCCGTAGGTGACGCAAAAATGGCTCGCGCGCCACGCCGCCGTCAATGCAGCAGGGAACAGGCCGTAGCGTGCTGTGCACAAGATTAAACTGTTAACGTTAAAGTGTACTTTACGTATTAACTCATACTAGGGATACTAGATATGGCCCTTGACCCAATCGAGTGAGAGCCTCTTGAGGTATTGGTCGAGACTCTTCGCTATTAGTACTCCGTTAATCGATACGTCTATTGGAACCTCGTAGATCGTAACTATACTTGTCGAATTAACGCAGTTGTGGCAGGTTGTGGATTTTACACACGTGAAATCGTATGGCATGAGTTATGTTCTGACTGTACCAACTCTGACTGTGTTCTGTTCTGGCCGACTTGGTGGCTCAATCAGCCATCGACACTTGAGCCGTAATAGTACCAAAGCATTTCTATGCTCGTGGGACAAGTTCGAGTCCATACAGAGAGGGAATGTTGTCAGCCTTTTGGGGACGATGCCTCGTGTGGACCCCCTCGATGACATTTTTTATTTATAGCCTTAGTAAAAATGTTTCTTGTAGTTTTATAGGTTATATTTAGTTTTCATTTTATTAAGTTCCGTTTATATGTTACTTTTTATTTTGCTTGAGATATAGTTTAGTTTTTTATATGTTTAATTTTATGTAAGTATAGTTTTATCTTAGTTTTAATATTTTTGTTCATATACACAAATAAATGCATTACAGTTCGAGTGGGTAAAATAGGTAGGTAGGTACTAGGTAAAACTTCAAGCTAGCCATTTTTTTGTAACAGTAGCCAGTCACGAGCTTTTTTTTGCGGAAAATAGGCCAATAATAAGTACTATTTAAGTTAGGTATGTCGGGTAAAAAGGAACACGTTTGACCATTTTTATTACTCGAAAATCGATACTTACATTGAGTATTTTGAACTTTCTCTGACAATAGCGATATAAAGAAGAGGCAAGCAAACTTCTCTATTCCTAAAAAATACAAACGAACACCCGAATAAGTACACATTTTACCCTCAATTATTTAAATACAAAATTCTTGAAACAGATTTATACTGATTTTATCAACATAGTACAGTTTCCTGCTTTTTATTTAAGTATTTTCGATTCCATTTTCCGTGATTTGCCTACTACATTTAACTTGTATCCGATCAGATATTCTGTCTGACTTGAATAAAAAAAGTTGAAAATTGTTTTTTTTTCTTTTGGGCCATTTGGGAATTAGCCAATGTCAAGTTTTTTTTTAAATATTTGCAGTTAAAGTAGTCAAGTGGTCATAGTATTAGGGGTTAAAGTATGAAATTGCCGAATTGTACTGAAAATCTTAATTGTTTATTTTTTAAATTTTTAACAAATTTATTTAATCAAAATAGTTGCCATTATTATCTATACATTGCTGCCATCTAATGGGAAGGTTATTAATGCCTTTGCGATAGAACTCCGACGATCTAGACTGCACAAACTGTGTGAAAGCATTTTGTACTGCCTCCTGGGAAGAAAACTTCTTGTCACGTAGATAATTGTCCAAATCACGAAAAAAATGGTAGTCCGTTGGAGCAAGGTCTGGTGAATACGGAGGATGACGAATGGTTTCTAAGTGCAGTTCCTGAAGGGTCAAAATGGTTTCTCGTGCTGTGTGAGGTCTCGCGTTGTCGTGGAGCAATAATGGTGAAGATCGATTCATGAGTTGGGGCTGTTTACTGCTAGTTTTGTCAACATGGTACGGAGTTCGGCACAATAGACATCTGCCGTAATTGCTTGACCAGATCGAAGAAAACTATAGTGAATAACACCATGCTGAGACCACCAAACAGTTACCATTACCTTTTTATTGGTAAGTTTTGCTTTAGGACACTGTTGTGGCATTTGACCTGGGGTCAGCCATTGCATTTTTCTTTTCCGGTTATCATAAAGAATCCACTTTTCATCACATGTTACAATTCGATCCAATATTCCTTCATTTCTGTACCGGTTCAACAAGGCAACACAAGTTTCAACACGCGTTTCTTTCTGCAGATCAGTCAAATCATGAGGCACCCATTTTTCGTATTTTTTTATTTTATTGATTTGACGCAAGTGAGTCAATAAAGTGGGTAAGGTAACGTTAAACCATGCCGCTAATTCCTGGGTAGTTTGACTAGGATCGGTTTCCACTATCTCTCTTAATTCATCGTTATTCACCTGTGTGGGCGGTCTTCCTCGTGGCTCGTTCTTTAAGTCGAAATTTCCATCACGAAAGCGTTTAAACCAAAATCGCACGGTGCGTTCATTAGTAGACCCCTCTCCAAACGCAGCATTGATATTGCGGGCTGTTTCTGCCGCGTTAGTTCCGCGTCGGAACTCGTATTCAAAAATCACTCGAATTTTCGCAGTATCCATCTTTCTTGTCTAAATTGAATAACAAAAACAATTATTGAAAGTCGATATTCAAATATTTCACATTTTTTTAAAAAAGAACATCACAGAAACCATTTGAAAAAAGTTTCATTCGAAAACCTCAAACCATGAAGATTCTATGTCAATTCAAAGAACCTTTTGCAATAAAACGGCAATTTCATACTTTAACCCCTATTATTTATAAGTTATGTGGAAAGAGTCGTAGTAAAATCGCTAACAAATGTTATACCACGCTTAACGAGATTTGGAAGGAACGAGGAAAGTCCAAGGATAATATTATTGTCATTGACAGTACGTTGTATATAGCGCCATCTAGTCCTTAACTAAGCCACTAGGCTTGTACTATGAGTACTATCCAAAGTATATTTTACATAATAATAACAATATTTTTTTTAAATACCTACGATCCTGTGACTACCTAGAATGTGTTTAACAGTAACGAAGCCGACGTTCGAATTTTGAGTCATCTTTTTTAAATATGAGAGAGTAAATTTACCGAACGCATGAAACTCGGCCGCCAGGGCCAAGACAAAAAAAGATCTACTATCAAGCAGCTTTTCTCTTTCTAGTCTCGAATAAAGAGAGACCTGCGGCCCTAGCCAAAATTCTTATTGAATAACGAAAACGCTAATCGACAGATTTTTTTGTATGAAATTGACATAAGCTCGCGAAAAATCAAGCGTGACCTTATGTCAATTTCATACAAAAAAAAAAAAAAACTGTTAATTGGCGTTTTCGTTATTCAATACGTCGTTATTTGAAAAGAATTTCGTTATTCGATAAGAATTTTGGCTAGGGCCGCAATTCAGTTCTATGGTACATACAGGTTCCAGGCAACCTTAGGATGGAGAAGATTAAGTTACCCACATTGATAATTACCCCTTGTAGTCAAAACTTAGTAACAACCTGACACAATCAATCGAAACAGGAAATTACGTTCTAGTAAACTTACAACTAGCTCGCAACTTCCTACTGTCAACGTAAGAAGGAAATGAGCAAGTTTTACTCAAGGTAGGTGTCTCACAGGCAACGAGTGAGCATGAGCGAGTTGGCTATTCTGAGGCTTAAAAAACTTACTCACTAATGAAAACCGGCCACGAAAGATTTCGTATCATTATTTAAAAAAAAAACCCGCAAATAAACACGTTTGTTGTATGGGAGCCCCCCTTAAATATTTGTTATTAGCTGCGCCCCGCGGTTTCACCCGCGCAAGTCGCGATCCCGCGTTGTTCGAACACCTACCTACCGCAATGCAATAATCCACACTTAAACGGACGACCAGGGAAGTACTGATGATGCCAGGCGCGGCAGCGCCTGGCTTCAACAGTACTTCTATTTTTGCACTGCGGTAGGTAGGTGAAGTAAGTTAAAGTTTGTATTTCATCAGTAAGTGACGATGACGATGACGAAGGATGGCGATGACGATCAGTGACGATGGATGACGATGACGATGATGATGATGCCACTCTACATCGCTTATCTTACCCCTGTGTCGATTTTCATTCATTAAATAGTTATCACCCGCGTAAGTCCCGATCCTGCGTGATTTTCGGGATCAAAAGTATCTTATGTTACTCTCCATCATTTAATTAAACTATCCCTATGCAAATTTTCATCCAAATCGGTCGACCCGTTTGACCGTGAAGAGGGAACAAACAAACAAACAGACTTTCGGATTTATAATATTAGTAGGATGTTTTGTTTTAGTTTTTGTTTTATTGGCAACAGAAATACATCATCTGTGAAAATTTAAACTGTCCAGCTATCACGGTTCTCGGGATACAGCCTGGTGACAGACAGACGGACGGATGGACCACTCGTCTGTGAACGTTATGATAAATGGACATAATGATACAGTGGACATTTCGATACTATGGATTTTTTGACACAGTGGACATTTTGATATAGTGGACTTTATGAGGCTAAAGGCCTGTCAATTTCCACTGTTGCCTGACATTTACGGGATAGATAATACGGGTGCAGGTTCGAAATGTAATGAAAAACTATTCTAGATCTCTTGAAGAGGCAATTGAACAAGAACATTTAGTTTTAAAATTCATGACTGTCATTTATTAAAAAAAAAGAACATAAAGAAATTTAAAAATTCAAAAACCACCAAAAAAAAAGAATTGATAAAAAAGACCAAAATAGGTAACCTCTACATACAGCGCCACCGACTAATTAATCTGTTTTATCATCTGACGTCGGGCAGTCAAACTAAGTACAATATGGAACCATTCAGCCAGTAAAACTGCCCGACTTTTTAAATTACTTTTTGTTCTTTTTTTAAGTCGGTTTTTTAATTTGTAAATATTTTTTTTATTTCACCCTTTTTAGTCCCTACCTACCTACTTTCGACTGCCAAATAAATTAACAATACCTATTGTTACCGTAATTTTAATTATTGAGGAGTTTGCTGATGAGAAGGTGGTTTTAGGTGGCCCATCAATCTGTACTTACCTAGTTCTTTCTAAGGGTCTATTATTTTTGGTAGAAGTCCAAAAACGAGTAATTTATTACATTCTGGGAAGCTATTCTGTCCATCATTCCAAAGATACTTATCAGATCCTCACCAAATTTTTATGGGACCACCTCGGGGCTTCCACCTTTCCATTAAAAAAAGAACCATCTTAATCAGTCAAGCCACCTTCGAGTAATCGGTGAACAAACATAAATAAAAAAATATATATACGCGACGAATTGAGAACCTCCTCCTTTTTTGAAGTCGAAGTTGAAGTTTTCCAATGGGTCGAGACAATTGCTAGTGAAACCGCGGATCGCAGCTAGTCTCAAAATAAGATAGCAACTTGAACAACAAACTTACGCGAAATGCCAATTTAAAAACCTTCTTCAAAATTCTATCTATCGAGTAACTGGCCAGAAAGAAAATTGATATTTAAACCACGTAGCACGAACGACCGGTTTAAAGTTTAAAACTTGAATTTTGAAATTCGAACGAAAAATGTATCGCGATTTTCTAGCGCTTATTTTACAACGCTTCTAAAGCAACTTGGAAAGATACTGTTAAAGCTCGATGTATGTATATACAAGACTCTCGAACACATATTAATAAACGTGAAGTAAGGTCGGAGTAATTTTACCAATTTTCTTTTTGTCTGTCAACTTTGAATGTTCTTGTCACGGAAAAAGTTAAAACATGTTCTCACAACATTTGTACAATAAACAACAAACATGTTTATTTATTTTACTGTGTTTGTTTCCAGGATTTGATCTTTTTCAGCAACAATATCGATCGGTAAAATAAGTAATATAGGATGTTTATTTTTGCAAAAAGACAAGGTTCCATTCCTGGCTAGGGTATAAATTAAAAAAAAAAACTAATAATGCCATTTTAGTTTTTGTCAAAATCTGGGACGGGAGTCTTGGCGGGAACTCCTTGAGGAGATGTGGTGCTAAATTTTCATTTTTGTGAAACCTAGTTCATATGCGTGCAAATTGTTTAATTTCGGGGGCATATTAATCAATTTAGTTTCGTGAAGGTGTACAAGTGGAATGAAAGTGAAAATCGGTGCAAAACATTGACTTAGTGTTGTCTCCAAGGCTCCGTGAAGATTGTTTGTAAATGGCCGCCGCGTTTACAAATGATTCCCTAGACTTGACTTTAACTATGACGACTTGACTGTTTCGATGCAAATAACTTGCATAATATATTAGAATACTTGACACTGGCTAATTTCCTAATGGCCATAATCGGTTCACAACCGATAAGAAATAATAATAATAATCTGGGACGCAACTTCTTTCAGAATATTTCGCTATCTCTCATAGTTCAGGATATATAACCCCTAAAAGCCCATTGCAAATTTTACCATGTACTAATAAAAATAAAAAAACAATGTACGGATGCAGCTGAGATTACAAAAATCTATATAGCAATTTCATTTTTTCTGTTAAACCGTTGTCATGACAACTGTCAGAACACAATCAAAAAAGGAAATGCACCGTCACGTCGTGTACATAATACTTATAAAAATCATTAAATATGAGAAGTATCCATAATACTATAGAACTTTTGAACTAAAACTATAACGCATTTAAACTAGGTTTCACAAAAATGAAAATTTAGCAATACACCTTCTCAACGCGTTCCCTCAAAAACTCTAATAATTGACTTAGAATGTTTTCTTCTAAAACCGAAACACAAGACGGTCGAATTAAACTAAATGAGATCGAAATAAAATTGGTTCTTATAATCAGTCTTACGAAAATAAAAGAATGTGAAATTCTTTTTTCAAAAGTTTGCAGCGCGGTTTATAGCGGAGCCTTTGAATAGTCCATTACCTTCGTCTGCCTTCGTCCATTACACATAATTTGTTGGTAGCTGTCAAATGCAAACTCCATTTTACGACGCGCCATGCCATCCAGAGGGTTAACGGGTATACTAGGAACACTTTTACTTTGTCTTCTACATCAAGCCACTTTTGAAAGATTAAAAAAATGACGATACTCAATTCGACCCTATATTGTTTGTATGTGTATATTATGTATTTCGCTACATAAAGTTCGATTTCGATAATTCTTTGTTTTAGCCTTAACTCCAGTCTAGATCGGCAGGTGCAGCGTAGGGCGTCCTTGACTATTTGTAGCCATGAAACATGAAAGAAGGTGTATCTAAAACTACTTATTTGTATATGACCCATCACTCCTTGAGTTTTGTAGTCATGCAACATGAAAAACAGAAGGTTTACATATATAATATAACAGTTATTACATGACATAACATTCCTTATTTCTGCAGCCTTGAAAAGTGAAACAAGATGCATCTTAAATTATCTCTTTTTTAAATCAATTCAAATATTTATTTATTAATATTAATCTTACCAAACATTTATCAAATTCCATTAGAAATCGGTTCTACACTAAGAATAAGCTTGTATCGCAGCAACCAAGATACTATAATATAACAGTTTAGATAAAATTTAATAATAACTCAAATAGTAAATACATAAGTACCTTAACTCGTCCGGCGTAACATACATATAGAATATATATAAAAATAAATAAATAAATAAAGTTAATGACACATCGCTGCCGCGAACCAACTGAGCGTGGTTCTGCTACAGAGTCGAGAGTCAAACAGTTCCCGAAGAGATTTGTTAGTTTTATTTCTCTCGCCTCTGGCCCGGCTTTGCGGGAAATTGGAAATCTAAGAACGGATTCCGGGATGCATTTCGGTCAATTTAGACCGTGGTGGGGTTAAAATGTTGAATTTGGAACAACATTAAGCGAGCTTTACATTCTAAACTAGGTGGCTTGCAATGTATAGTCATTTTCACAAATTCATAATTCATTTATTGCAAATAAGGGTACATAGTTGATCTTACATAAATATATTATTTCGGTCAATTTAGACCGTGGTGGGGTTAAAATGTTGAATTTAGAACAACATTAAGCGAGATTTACATTCAAAACTAGGTGGCATGCAATGTATAGTCATTTTCACAAATTCATAATTCATTTATTGCAAATAAGGGTACATAGTTGATCTTACATAAATATATTATTTCGGTCAATTTAGACCGTGGTGGGGTTAAAATGTTGAATTTGGAACAACATTGAGCAAGCTTTACATTCGAAAGTAGGTGGCATGCAATGTATAGTCATTTTCACAAATTCATAATTCATTTATTGCAAATAAGGGTACATAGTTGATCGTACATAAATATATTATCTCGGTCAATTTAGACCGTGGTGGGGTTAAAATGTTGAATTTGGAACAACATTAAGCGAGCTTTACATTCGAAACTAGGTGACGTGCCATTTATAGTCATTTTCAGGCAGAAAATAAAAGAAGTAGTATATCCGTTGTCTAGTCACCGTAACACAAGCTTAGCAGCTTACCATGGACTAGATGGCGCTGTGTGTTCGTCCCAGGATTTATTTATTTATTTTCACAAAATCATTGCGTTCAAACACAGTGCTATTAATCTGTTTGATAAAAATTGCTTTCAGTAACTGCTACGAGCCTGTTTTTGTGAAATTGACATTATAATTGCATGAGACTATTTTCGTAATGTTTCGTATGTGTTGTGTATGTCGATAGGTTGTAGATCGATAACTCTCTAAAGCTGTGGGTATTCTAACCATGACGTTTGAACTTTGATTCAACTTTTTTAAAGGGGTGTGTAAGTAATTTTCCGAACAGTTTGTTTGAATGAATGAATGAATGTCATTTATTTGCACGAAATATGGTTACAACAGATGTTTGAAGCTGGGAAAGCTCGTCTGTCACAGACGAGATTTTAAAGCATCACCGTCTGATGGTGATGCTTTTAACTTCTCCTAGGCCTGTACTTTAATTCTACGAACGAAAGAATAATCTGTCATAAATAAATCCTGTGACCAACACACAGCGCCATCTAGCCCCATGGTAAGCTGCTAAGCTTGTGTTACAGTGACTAGACAACGGATATACTACTTATATTTATTTTTCTTTTGTAAATACATACATATTACACAAAGAACATACACATATGTCATACCTAATACTCTCGTATAATGAGCGATTTTCTTTCTGGATTACAGTCTTTTTTCTTCGTTTGTAGAATTAAAGTAGAGGCCCTGCATGTAGAGACTGCTAATGTCTAATATTACCCTTCCTTTTGTCTTCGTCGTAGTCGGGTAAAGTACCATTTTTATAGTCATATTCTTAAGTAGATATGTACCTATGTAAATTGTAAATATTATTAAGGTTAGGTGTTGATAAAAATATTCCTTGTAAACAGAAAACACCTGGCGTGTTTCAGAGCTTGCTATTATTCTTCACCTTTTCAAATAGGTAGTTCAGAATAAATCACTTCGTTTTAGAATGAAAACAAACTCGCTACTCAACGGGAGTCACGTTTAAGGTCGTGCTACATTACTATTTATAACCAAGTAAAAAAAAATAAGGAAGGATATTGTTTGATTGCTTTCTATTGCTATAGAATCACAAGCAGAGACTGTTTAGTGACCACGACCACTCTGTCAAGAGTATTCCGACTAAGACTTGAATAAAAAACAATATGTGACAATTGACTTGAATAAAAAACAATATGTGACAATTGACTTGAATAAAAAACAATATGTGACAATTGACTTGAATAAAAAACAATATGTGACAATTGACTTAAATAAAAAACAACAAAACTAAATATAGTTCAACCAACGATAACGACAAGAAAACCAACCAACGCTTTTCAATCGTCTGATTTTTTCCGTTTACGGTTCACAATTTGTTGGTAATTTTACAAGAAACAATACTTCAAAAACTTTAGCATAAATCAATCAATCACGTTGGCGGTTCATTAAATTAAATAACTATACCTCCTTTTCTATACGCTTTTGAGCTATAGTTTTATCTAAAGTGGACAAAAAAACGAGCATATTCTTATTCATTAAGCTCTTTCTTTATCCGCTTTAGATGTCACTACTGCCCAATAAGCAGCAGTATGACAACTGCTTACAAAAAAGTAGTTATAGTCATTATTAATGGCCTTTTCATCTAATTTAGATGATTTAAACAGCGCAAGCAACTTTTAATCCATGCTATATATGGCGCTGTAGTGCCCGGGACATTGTTAGGTGGAGTAGGCTTGCCCAGCACCTATACCAACCTCCCAGCCATGCCCACAGAAAATAACTGGTAAATACGTCTGGAGCTAACTAAGCCGTGGGTTTCCTCACGATGTTTTCCTTCACCGTACTACCACTAGACCAACACCGCTCTTCGTCATTAGAGTTAATTAGACACTGCCGTGACTGCCCCGCTACAACTAATCATTTTCGAGAAAAATAAGTCGATGCTGAAGCTATGTCGAGACGATTTAGTTAAATAAATAATAAATAAAATAAATAATAAATAGTCAATAATCGCAGGCATACAATATCCATAGAGTACAAAGTAACATAAAATTATATAGACAAAAATTTAATTAAGTTTAAACATTCTGTACTTTTACATGTCGAATAATTGTTAGGTATAGCTATACCTACGTCTACTTATAATATATATTAAAATAATATTATGCATAATAACATCAGTAACATTTTCAAATTAAAATAATAATAACAATAGTCCACCATTGGCGACCTCTGTGGCGCGTCGGGCGAACGCTTGGCTGCAATGCAGACGGTTGCGGGTTCGATTACCGCTGGCTGCAAATATGTATGCTTAAAAATAAATATTTGTATCTGGTCTGGGCGTATTTCTATGTATAATATCTACCTGTATTTACAAAAGAAAAATAAATATTAGTAGTATATCCGTTGTCTAGTCACCGTAACACAAGCTTAGCAGCTTACCACGGGGCTAGATGGCGCTGTGTGTTCGTCACAGGATTTATTTATTATTATTTTATTTATTTATATGCGTTGGTGTTATTCTCCTTAAGGTGCATCGCCGTCCAGTGCTTAAACAAGGGGCTCGTTACATTATTAGAGACAGCCCTGTTGCTGTTGTTAAAGAATAGGTGCACCTGGAACGGTACTGCGGGTTCCGCAAGTTTACATCCTGTCTGAATATATAATTTAACGCGCACACCGAAAGAAAGCTGTTTCGTACTTTACGACTATTGTAGTATTGTCCCGATGTTTTGACAGCGCTATAGTTTAGAATTAGATTTTCAATTGTCGCTTCTATTGAAAACAGGTTTACTCGAATTGCAGTCGAACTGCTTCGGGATTTATTGGAAATTTTCAGTGTGGTGCATTGATCTAAAGCTTCAGTAGATGTGACTTCAGAATATTTATTCGCCAATTCGCCATATGTTTTACCAGTTGCGCCGCGCGCTTACTTCCGCGTAAGTTACGTTCCCGCGGGAACGGAACTTACTCGGATTAAGTCAATCAGTCAGTCAGACTAGGAATTTTATATCCCACTTTATCAATATATATAGAAATATATATATATCCCTATACTTATAATAAAGGAAGAGAGGACAAAAAGTCGGTACTTGGAAATTAAAAATTAGTATAGAACCCGAATAATGAACGAAAAAGTTGGCTGTGCACCATTTCTGCGCAGAGGAGGTCGCGGGTAACAGCTAGTTATAAATATAAATGCGAATGTTTAGACGTTTTTGTGTATTTGTGTTTTAATCACGCAAAAACTACTGAACCTATTGCGATGAACTTGATATGCTGAAAGCTGGGGATCTGGCTTAAAACATAGGCCACTTTTATACCGGAATTTCCGTGGAATTTTAACTTGAGATCGCGCGGAGCGAGTGAACTGTAAAAGGCTGCAAGTGTTTTCATAAATGTTATTTATCGGTTTTACTGCACCAAAAAGTTCTATTTTAAACCTAGACTACTTTTTGGGATTAAAGCCGGAAAGCCATGTTAGGTTAGATTAGAACTGTACCTACCTACCGCACTACCTACTCTCTAGGGCGGTTAAAGTTCAGACATTAATTTTCCTAACTTGAAAAAATGCGCGAGAATATTTTCTGTGCTATAACCATTGAGCTAAAGTACCTATCAGTACAAGAAATTCTAGCATGTGTTCCTTTTATTGACGACCTCTGTGGCGCGTCGGGCGAACGCTTGGCTGCAATGCAGAAGGTTGCGGGTTCGATTCCCGCTGGTTGCAAATATTTATGCTTAAAAATAAAATATTTGTATCTGGCCTAGGTGTATTTCTATGTATACTATGTATGTATTTACAAAATAAAAACAAATATAAGTAGTATATCCCTTGTCTAGTCACCGTAACACAAACTTAGCAGCTTACCATCCATATAGGGCTAGATGGCGCTGTGTGTTCGTCACAGAATTTATTTATTTTTACGTCAAACATGTAGATCCTACATTAACAACGGTTTCACCAGAGTAGGTAGGTAAGTTTTAGAACTTACCTACATACTCTGGTGAAACCTCGCTGGATTAGTCCAGCGAGGTCATCGGAAATAAAGGTATGAATATATCGGGATAAAAAGGGATATAGGATCGGGATTAGGACAAAAGCTACCTAGCCTATGTCTTAATCCTGATCTCCAGATAATGCATATCAAGATTCATCTCCATCGGTTCAGTAGTTTGTGTATGAATGAGCAATATACAAAAACATATCTGCTCGTTTTCTTACTTACTTTATAGGTACACGAACTTTCACATTTATAATTTTAGTAAGAACTAGCGGTCGAATACCAAAACCATAAACAAAGTTTTAGTTCTATTTAAACCATTTAACAGCACTCAAGCTTAAAAATACCAATGCTAATTTTATTTTTTGACCTTATCAATTATTTAAGTACTCCTCAAATTTTAGGTTTCGTTTCTAAATTCGGCTATAGGACTGATTAATTTCGTCCGAAAAACAAGAACCAGCGTTATCAACAGTTCATTCAGTATTTGGTTCTGATATTATTATCCTCTCTTTTATAAACAGATCACGTATCACACCGTCATTCATCCGTTGTCCCATAATCTAGGTCAAAGCGGGAAATGAAAACGTTGTTCAGTTATTCTCGGTGTGAATGAAGCCCGAATAAAATCCAAAACGTTTTTGTGTTATTACTTTTATACAATAGAAGTTTATAGAGATTTTAAAATTAATTCGTATTCTAACAATAGAGCTGTGAGCCGTAAGAGAAGCCTTTTGACCGACTTTTAAAAGACCTACCAGCACTCCCTCATCTTCTTTATAAAATTGTAACTAAAATGTGGTACCATCTTACGGGTCTGTTTATTATATTTAATATATTTTGGTCTTTTTTATCAATTCTTTTTTTTTGTGGTTTTTTAATTTTTAAATTATTTTTTGTTCTTTTTTTAAGTCGGTTTTTTAATTTTTAAATTATTTTTTTATTTCACCCTTTTTAGTACCTACCTACCTACTTTCGACTGCCAAATAAATTAACAATAACCTATTGTTACCGTAATTTTAATTATTGAGGAGTTTGCTGATGAGAAGGTGGTTTTAGGTGGCCCATTAATCTGTATAGTTCTTTAGGGGTCTATTCTTTTTGGTAGAAGTCCAAAAACGAGTAATTTATTACATTCTGGGAAGCTATCCTGTCCATCATTCCGAAGATACTTATCAGATCCTGACCAAATTTTTATGGGACCACCACAGGGCTTCCACTTCCACCACAAAAAAAGAACCATCTCAATCGGTCAAGCCACCTTCGAGTAATCGGTGAACAAGTGAATTGAATACAGGTTTTTGAGGAGCATTCCCGGTCCTTACTTCGAAGATCCTCATCAGATCCTCACTAAATTTTTATAGGACCACCTCGGGGCTTCCACCTTTCCATTAAAAAAAGAACCATCTTAATCGGTCAAGCCACCTTCGAGTAATCGGTGAACAAGTGAATTGAATACAGGTTTTTGAGGAGCATTCCCGGTCCTCACTTCTAAGATCCTCATCAGATCCTCACAAAAATTTTATGGGACCACCTCGGGGTTTCCACCTTTCCATTAAAAAAAGAACCATCTTAATCGGTCAAGCCACCTTCGAGTAATCGGTGAACAAACATAAAAAAAAAAAAAAAAATGCATACGCGACGAATTGAGAACCTCCTCCTTTTTTGAAGTCGGTTAAAGAGTTCTAGAGTGGAGACCGCGTCTCGGCAAACGTAGTGTAGGACGTCCTCAGGCACGTTGGTTTGCGCAAGACGGCTGGCACAAACTGGATGCGAGAAGCCGAAAATAGATCTAGGTGGCGTCCAATGGGGAGGCCTATGTCCAGCAGTGGACTGCAACTGCAACAGGCTGATGATGATGATGATGATGACATCTACATTGACATTGACATTGATGATGACATTACAAAAGAAAAATAAATATATGTAGTGTCTAGTCACCGTAACACAAGCTTAGCAGCTTAGCATGGGGCTAGATGGCGCTGTGTTGGTCACATAATTTATTTAATATACTTGGATATATGTGGACTTGCTGAACCATGTTCTGTTTTTTTAAAGAGGTTTATTAAGATCACGTTTTAGGGTTTCGGTGGATTCTTGTGTTTGAAATTTGAACCACTAGGCTCCATCTAAACTTAAGCGTTGCGATCTTTTTCAGTTCCGACAGCAAATCAATATAGCCCAATTTGTATCAGTAAATTAGTATCATGCATCATAGAGTCTATTTCACAAAAACAGTCTTGTATAGCAGTTACTGAAACCAATTTTATCAAATAGATAATTAGTACGGACCTGTGTCCACGCTTTTTTTTTAAATAACTGTAAATTGCATGCTACTAGTTTCGTAATGTAATTTCGTAATGTAAATCCCGCTTCAGCCGTGTTTTCACAACGAAAGTAGTGTCGCGAAAGTTATAGTCAACTTCACAAAAAGTTTCTCGACACTACTTTTATCAAAAAATCGCTGGTGCTACTCATTTTTTTTGCAAAGATCAATATAACTTTCGCGACACTAGTTCCGTAATGAAAACACGGCTTTATAGTTAAACTGATGCTGCAGCCAGGAGTGGCTCCTCATAAAGGAACACGCTTTGAAGTAGAGCTAAGCGTTCAAGGTGCTAAAATGAAGTCGAGGAATAACGCAAAAGTGTCATTGAATTTGAGGTACTTACTTCAGAGGCTTATTTCAACTGTATTCTTTCTGAAGCCATTTATAATTATCTACCTACTGTTAAGGTTGCGATCGTGGTTGCGATCAATGGTCTACTACGATATAAGCGTTTATTAATAACATTGTTAGGGAAGCATATATCTATTTGGGACTGTTATCTTTGTCACCAAATTCAGTATTTCTTTCTTATTATTATGTTCTTAGTGACAAAGAGTGTTATAAATCCAAAATTATAACGCTAAATTGTGACAAAAATACTCTATAAGATTTTTTATCTCGCCTTTCTGCGATATATCTGAATTCTTATTGCTGTTTAGCTCTATAAGCCAATTAGTAACATAATTAGTGATATAGTGCTGTATGTCACTAATAAAGTTACAGTTTTGAAGCTGCGTTATAATGATTTCAATAATACCGTTTTATTACTACTTATCTCTATAACTGCTGTCCAGTTACGGAGCTATAGGCCTAAATAGCAAAAATATTACAGTTATGTAACTTTTATAGTTTAGTGATGTATTGACAGCGGTGCAGAGCAGATTGGCACTATAACATGTTATCACGTCACCTTTTGTTTCTAATTGATTAAATAATATTCCGTTGTTTACTTGTATAGTTCAGGCATTATATATCAGACATTTTAACTTCTTTATAGTATTAAGGAGCTTCCTAAGAGCGAGTACAGAACACTTATAGTTCAAGATTTTTATAGTGACAAAATGAATTTGTAATTGAAATTATGGTGCTAAACTGTAATAGATTGTTGGTAAGTTCATTACTTATAGAGCTTATCCGTGTTATATCAACTTTTTCTGTACCTTTTATTATCTGTTGCCTCCATTACGCATGTTGGAAAATTGAGTTAAAGAAATAAGTGTTCATTGAGGGTTCAAACCCTCAATGAAGACAAAATTAATAAAATTTCTGAAGAATATTATATTGTCGTGACTGATTCTAATGAATTCAACGTATCTCAGCAAGCCGTCAAGAGATTATTAGAAATAAATAACAAGCTCCTTCCAGTTTTTTTGACCCATTACCTATTTCATATGAAGCGTTGCTTAACCCGTACAATCATTTGAAGTAACTTATATCTTATTTCTACCTCTCAACTAACCCTGTACTAAATTTCATTCATATCGATCTAGCCGTTGTTTTTGACCCATCACTATATCATATCAACCGTTGCTCAAACCGTAGGATCATTTAAAGTACTTACCCTATATCCTATTTCTACCTCTAAACTGACCCTGTTCCAAATTTCATACCAATCGGTTCCCGCGTTGTTAGGTGCAATACAGTATCCAAGTATGCCTTGTTTTAAGTTCATCTTTTTTATTACAGTAAAAAATTTGATTCTAACATAATTATTTATTATAATTGTATATTAAAGGATATATTTATTTATTCGTATGACATAATTTTAATACAGTCGTTCACAATGTATTACATCATCAAAAAGTAAAGCTTAAATATAAAATCTATAATATAATTTTATCCCTCAACAATCTAATCCAGGAGATGGCGTCATTTTCCTGGGAGTACAGGTCTGCTGGGTTGCCATAGTATTTTGGGAGGGGGCATTCCACCACAATGTGCTCAATGTCCTGGATAGGAGCTCCACACTCACATTCCGACGACTCCCTCCAGTAACACATAGATAGGAAGGCATTACTCCGTCCGCATTCCCGCTTTGGCAGCGTAAACCCAACGGGCTTAGGGGGGCTTAGTGTAGGGTTTATGGTGACCCAAGCTTTAGGAGTTTTTGCGTTCCGCTCTTGCGCCCATCTCATGGTAGTGTTGAAATCAGTCTTCAGGAGTTCACATGCAGTCTGATACGTTGGGTGACGTGATTTCAAACGATACGGGGGCTGATTCGTGAACTCTGCGGTGTGCCGGCAGCTTAGGGGTTCCGTGGATTTTCTGTGCCTCTCGAACAAGAATTTGTTGCATTCTTAAATGCGGTGGTTCTATATGGCTCAAAACAGGGAGCCATATATGATATAATGAGCCGCATTTGATAGTTCCAAACGTGTCAGTCTCCTGAAAAAAGTACTTGGTTAGAAAAGGACAAAACAGGAAGGGAGAAAGGAGAGGAAAGAAACAGTAAAATACAATGACGTCAAAGGTAAAATTTGTCGGTACTGCTTTTCTCTAGGGAACCCCAATTCCCAAAACACGTTATTATCATGGCCGCTATTAGTGACAAAGCAATCACATATATCACCAACTAGTGATATAAATGTGTTCAATGATAAAAATTATAAATTTTTACTTAAATTTTGTAATAAAACAGTGCCAAAATAGAAGCGCATTAAAAATTTAGCATAAACCACTTAATAGTTACTCAGTGAAATTCACACCGCATGTTCTATCACCTTACAATAGTGAATCCACGACATACTTAAGTTTTTACAGCTAGCGCACACCATTTTACATAAATAAAAACACAACACTCACCGTGGTAAACACTCCTGTCACTTCAATCTTTCTTTTTCCCATATTGATGTTTTTGACACTGGTTCAAAGCCAAGTAGCTCTGTAATTTGGTCTCGGTGACCAGTATAACGCTATATTGCGATATAAAGACAATTTATTCATTATTTTATCACAGAGAAGTGGGAAGCTGTGACTGTTTATCACTATTATAGAAACTAGATGTAATTCAACAGAGATAATATATCGCCACAACATCACTAATTAGCTACGTAATGTGCGCCTTTTCTCGATGATATAAGCGCTTATAGTATTAATATAGAGCTGATTCAATGGCCTATTTAGAGGCGTCAACTTGCTTATAGAGCTTATATGTGACATATTTTTGTTTCTTGGGGAAGGATCGTTAGCTGTGTAAAAGCTTTGTGAGCGATTGTAAAGCACGAATCCAAAGGGAAATTCTATTTAAATAGCGATATATTATTTCTGCTCTTTAGGTATAACTCTTGAGTCGAGTTTTTTTGGCATTTGCTTATAAATAAATTTCTTCAAAAATAATTAACTTTTTCATCTAATTTTTAGATGACATGAACTAAGCAAGCAATTTTTAATCCATTGTATTTATGGCGATGTAGTGCCCGGGACATTGTTAAGTGGAGTGGGTTTGCCTGAAACCATAATCCCAGCCTAGTTAGCCATGCTTAGAGAAAAGAACTGTTACGTCAGGAGCTAACTAAGCCATGAGTTTCCTCACGATTTTTTACATCACTGTGTTTTGCAAGGAAAAAGGCATTGGTGTGCGGTGAGCGGGACTCGAACCCACGACCTTCGGAATGAAAGTTGGGTTATCACCACTTTAGAACTATTTACTACTAAACTTTACTTTTTTTATTTTTTTTTTCTACTTAATTATCCTATCTATGGAAGGTTTCTTCCAAGAAGTTAAAATATAGCACATACAGTATACATTTCAGACCTCTTGGTCCCGGGTAAATTTGACGTGAGCAAGAGATCTGAAGATTCAGATTCAAGATTCAGCAGTTTTTAAAATGTTAAATGATGTATAGGATAGTGCAAATAAGAAAAATACTGGAGTAGCTATATTTTTAGACCTGTCTAAGGCATTTGACTGTGTTGAACATAGCATTCTTATTGATAAATTAGAGAGAGTAGGTATACGTGGGTCAGCATTAGCTCTTTTAAAATGTTATTTAAAAAATAGAATTCAAACTACAATGATAGATTACTTTAACAAAGACAACAAAACAATAGAAAGGAAATACTCTAACCCAAAAAATATAAAAACTGGAGTGCCGCAAGGAAGTATCCTTGGCCCGTTATTATTTTTAGTCTATATTAATGAATTGCCCAACTTAGTTCATTATCTGTGCGTTATGTTTGCTGATGATGCCACTATATACATACCCCGAAATAAACTACCAACTCAAGCTTTCGAAAAAGAAATAAATAAAACTCTAGATACTATAGTAAAATGGTTAGCCTCTCTACACCTTAAAGTAAATATAAATAAAACAAACATGATTCGATTCAAAAATCATAAAACACCTCCAATAAACCTAAAAATAATAAATAATAAGAATATAGTTAAAGAAGTCAATGAAACCAATTTCCTAGGTTTAACAATTGACAGTCATTTAAATTGGACTATGCACGTTAAAAAAGTAAATAGGAAAATCTCAAAGTATTGTTATGCTCTTTCAGTTCTCAGTTCTATATCTTCTAGAAAAATTGCTAAACAAGCTTATTATGGTTACATTTACCCTCATATATCATACGGAATTATATTCTGGGGCAATTCCGTTGACATTATATCAACATTGATTCTCCAAAAAAGATGCCTTCGAGCAATATACAACATGCAGAGTACTGAATCCCTTAAGGATATTTTTAGAAAAGAAAACTTTCTTACTGTACCTTCTATATATATTTTCGAAATCTGTCACTTTGTAAAAAATAATGAGACTTATTTCTTTAATAAATCATCATACAGATCTAATAGCTTGCGTCACAAGTTTAAGTACAACATTTGTTACCATCAAATAAATAATGCTATGTATGAAAAAGGTACCTTCGTTTCTGCTATTAGAATTTTTAATAATCTACCGCTGGAAATAAAAATGCTAGATGGCAAATTGTTCTGCAACAAATTAAGAAAATGGTTAATCTCTAAAGCTTTCTATAGTGTCAAAGAATATTTGGATTTGGATGTTTACTTTACATAAGAAGTGTAGAGTAAACATCTAAATAATTTATATTTATATTTAGATGTTTACTTTACTATAACTTGCTTTGTTATTTTTAATTTTAAAGAAGTGCTTAAATTAAGTACCTAAGTACCTCTACTCTATATTGTATGTCCGGGATGGACAAACTGTTGATACCTTTAATATTTAATGTCACCTTAATGTACACAGTTATTCAATAAATTTTCTTGATTCTTGATTCTTGATTCTTGAAAAGACCTCAAAACGTTAGGCATTGATAAAATGCTTTATATAATTAAAACAACGAGATTAAAACCGGAAAAATAACTTTAATTTCAGTCTTTAAATATTTTCTGATTCCAACCCAGAAATCTGTTGCTTATGGACCATTCACCATTAAGTACAATCACAAACAAAAGAGTCCCAGTATTACAATAAAGGGTTTCATAATGGCGCCAATGGCCCGTGATCAATTAATTTGAAATTTAATCTGATGTACGGATAAAATTCTGTTTGTCCCGGTGTCGCTGCTTTCTATGGAACGTTGAGTGTTCTTGACATGTACTGTCGACGACAAAAGGCAATTTCAGTTCCGAATTCTTTTCAGTGCAGCTGCGTTTGATGGATATTTAATGATATCTCGGTTTTATAGGTTTCGGATTTTGGTCTTGGTAGGTGGAAAAACATGAATCGGATCGACATTGCTCCAACTTGACTAAATTATCTTCTTCTCATTCATTTTATTTTTATGTACAATAGTGTGGCTCGCCTAGTGTTAGAGTTCATGCCGTCCTAAGACTATTTTGACTTAAGACTTAAAGTGTTTCAGCTATTTACTTAATAACTTAAAATAATTATTAAAAAAATACGCGTCGATTTGACATTCTTCCTCCGTTGTTACGTCGGTTAAAAATCAGCTGTTTCTGAGAGTTAAATGTCATTAAACTTAAATTGACCTTATATCAAGGTAATAAATACAATTTAAACAATAATTGCCTTTATTATCAAAAACAGAAAGAACAAAAAATCAGAAATTTCGAAATACAAAGTTTTTAAAAAGTCGTAGAACAAAAGCTGTTCGACTGGACGAGTAGAACAACATAATTATATAAAAATAAAAATTATAAATTCCAACATCCTATAGTTTTAATGGATTTACGAAAATAATAGTAATCTCTCGAAATATTTTTATAGCCAACATTTCGTCGGCGACTGTACATAAATTCGTTTCTCTTTAAAATTCTGTAATTAGCCAGTTCTGGCCGCTCCACCCGTTGGGATTAAGTTATGGCGTTTTCGGACTATTTGGTGGGTTATTTAAAATTAAAACAAACAGTTTTGGCACAAAGATGTTAAAAACTTTCGCGATGTTAATCGGAATGTATGGTTATTTGTGTTTGTTAAGTTTGAACAAAGGTTGTTTTGGTGATTCAATATGATTACTTTTATATAAAAACAAAACCACAGTCTAGCGCGGAAGTTCACCTCATGATTTACAAATCATTAAAGCAATTTTGCAACAAATTTTTGAAAGAAACTTCAAGGTTATAATATATTTTACACTCGGTTTTTAGTAACTCTTTTTTTATGAGACTTGCAAAAGTTTTGCAGTTTTTTCTGAAATGCAAAATCCTTAGTGGGATTTGAACCCAACGAGACATTGAGTTTTGAAAATCCATATTTTCAATAGGTATCAATAATGTTAGTTACTATGTTATTTATAATCAAAATTTCAATTCCGCCTTTCGCTTAGTTCTATACAATAAAATGTCTATAAAACAACAATTTGACATCGACATCCGACAGCAAATCCGTGTGGAAGCTGTAACATACTCATATAAAGATAACATAAAACGTTTTACTGCGCGTAAAATTACTATAAATCTCGGTTCAAACGCGTCCGAGTCCCGTGACCGACTGTATAGGGCTACCACAGATTATAGACTTTTAATCAATTTGATTTGTTAGGAGATATATATACGAGCAAAGCTCAAAGTCCCTGTGGATTTATCGAAAATTGTTGATTGTTTCATGACGGAATGTTGTTGATTATTTATTTGTGTATGGGATGAACATGACACTATTATAGTGTTAAATTACTCAACTTTTATGATCTATTTGCCTTATTTCTACCTTCTAAGTTCTAAGTGAGTGTATAGACATGTGTGTACAATTCTTTGTTTTTGTTTCCATTTTTTTGTTTTACAAGGTGTAACGTATATGCCCTTTAAAGCCGAAAGGGGGTTGTTCTAGACATCTAGGCGAACAACTTTTGTTCTACGACTCTTGAAAATTCGAACTTTTTTTTTTTAAATTTGAGGATAGATTTTTCTGAAAAAAAAAGGCTGTTTTTTGAAGTAAAGGTAAATTAAGTTTTGATTGTAGTAGAACAAACTAAATGAAAGGACATAATAAGGTCAATGACCTCGAACTCTAAGAAACAGCTGATTTTCAAGTAAAATTTACACTTGAAATTTTCGAAAAGTACTTCGAATTTCCAAAAGTCGTATAACAAAAGTTGTTCGCCAAGACGTCTAGAACAACCCCTTTTCGGCTTAAAAGGGCACACTTTGATGATGCATCCTTGATTATGTTACTCCAATAACCAATGTTTTACTTTTAGGTCTTATTCAAATTTATTTTTATTAGAAATAGATAGATTAATTTTTTAATTCTAATTTAATTAACACAAATTTAGATGTTGATAACTTATAGGTGGAACAATGGGCGGCCAAGTAGTGAAGATATTGGGCCCTACCATGATGTCTCATAAGTCGTCGCGAAGTCGTCACGTTGTCGTTCAGCGAACAAAAAAAGCATTAAAAAAATTTAAAAAAGAAGAAATAAAACTAAAAAAAAAGATTTTTTAAATTGTCTGTGTATTTTAAAAGTAGTCGGGGTATCTTTTATTTAAAATTAACTTTATTTTTTTGAACGACACAAGGACGACATAGCAACGACAAACGAGCATGGTAGCGCGGATTATTATAGTTTAATAATAGTGGTCTTGACAATAACCAAAATGTAGTCGTACCAAAACCATCGACCGATCAACAAATCACTGGTCTACCTATAAGAACTCCAAGTGGCCCTTTTACCTTAAACTAGCCACAATTGTAAATTCATTCGTCGAACGGTTCGACATCAACCTAGTAATTCTGGAAATAGAGTTAGTTGAAAAAACAACGGTTTAAATAAAATCGCTTGCTTTTATTGTGACGGTAAGTGCTGTGTTGCATGAGTTAATTATAGACTTTTGTCGGCATCGACATCGTAAATTATGTACTTTATTGACTAGGTAAGCTCCGCAGTTTTTCTTGCACTCTGCAAGTATAAAGCCTAATTTACACTTTACTATAACTTGCTTTGTTATTTTTAATTTTAAAGAAGTGCTTAAATTAAGTACCTAAGTACCTCTACTCTATATTGTATGTCCGGGATGGACAAACTGTTGATGGCTTTAATATTTAATGTCACCTTAATGTACACAGTAATTCAATAAATTTTCTTGATTCTTGATTCAATATATTATACGGTTTTAAACTTACATGGTTATTTTCACTATGAATATTATTTATTAGATAACGATGTATTTACCATGTTCATTTTCTTTAATTTACAAGGAGCTCGATATTTCGCCAGTAACTTCGACCATCTTGTTCACGAGAAGATAAAAGTGAACATGGTAAATACCTCGTTAGCTAATAATATTCATATGAAACTATTGTCATGCGTTATATAGTCCATTTTATAAAAGCAGTCTCGCAGCATTTACTGGGAGCAATTTAATCAAATAGATACCTATATAGTACCGCTGTACCGCCCTAACAGTCGTTAGGTCAAGTTAGAGGCCTTAAGGCGATCTGAGAAACTCTAACACCAGGTGAGCCACACCACTACACGAAAAGAACAAGAAAGAAGAAGACCGCTGTGTCTACGCAATTCTTTTGTTAAATTGACTATTAATTCCATGCAACTAGTTTCGTAATGTAAATCCCGCTTTTAACTGTCGTCACCAAACCGCAATCTCAATTCTTGCGAGCTCCGTAAAAAAACAAATGGTATATTATTAATAAACCGTTTTTAAATACATTATATATACTTTTAATATTATAAAGCTGAAGAGATTGTTTGTTTGATTATTTGTTTGAACGCGCTAATCTCAGGAACTACTGGTCTGAATTGAAAATTCTTTTGTGTTTTATAGTACTTTATATAGTACATTTATCGAGGAAGGTTATAGGCTATTAACATCACGCTACGACTAATAGGAGCGGAGCATCCATGAAAAATGTTGCAAAAACGGGGAAAAAATGCCCTTTTACAGAGCTTCTGTCGCGTGCACTGAAGTCAGACACAAACGTAGTGATTATATTCTCATTGTCCTACGCAGCGCAGCGACAGGGGCTCTATTTATTCAGAGTGGTATCAACTACTCGCAGCAGGAGTCCGGCATCAAACAATAATCAGCAGATATCGAATTATTTAAATCGCCTTAAGTGCAACGAGCGATTCAAAAATAAGGCTCCAGGAACGGGACTTACGCGAGTGAAACCGCGGGTGCTTCTAGTTTGTTTTGTAAATATTTGTAATCAATGTAATCATTGTATTACTCCAACTTTTCGATTTTATGTAAATACAATTTTTTTTCGATGATTGCAAGTACCTTAACTTGTTTGTGCAAATATTGGAGAAAATTCAGCCTTATATGAAATTAGGTGGACTGGAATAAAAACTCGGAATCAGGTCGGTCGGTAGAGCTATTGTTTATTGTTCTATTGTAAACCTCGCTGTTGCCGATTGTACTCGCATTCTGTTTGAGAATGTATTTTCATTAAAAAAATGAGTAATAAAACATTACGATTGTATCGATTGAAATAGGTGTCGGGTAATGGAAGTGCGTGTCAATATAGTTTGTTTTTTGTCTGTGGATACATTGGTGTTGTGTTTTGTAATTTGTTTGTTCGATAATGGGCTAGGGCCCATGATGTCTTATAAGTCGTCGCGAAGTCTTCGCGTTGTCGTTCGGCTTAAAAAATATAAAATTATAAACACATCAAATAATTAAAAAGAAAAAGAAAAACAAACTACAAAAAAAGAAAAGATTTTTTAAATTGTCTGTGGTTTGCGCTACCATGATCGTTTGTCGTTGCTATGTCATCCTTTTGCCTTTAAAAAAAATTAGGTAAATTTTAAATAAAAAATACTCCGACTATTTTTAAAAACCACAGACAATTAAAAATATTTTTTTTTTTAAAAGTTCGTTTTACTTTTTTTTTTAATTATTTGATATGTTTTGTTTTTCTTTAACTGAACGACTTCGGGACGACTTACAAGACACCATGGTAGGGCCCTGTATCTTTCGTATTTAAGTGTGTACCTGTTGAGGTTAGTTTTCTTCAAATAAAATCCCCAATCTCAAAAAAAAAACACAACAATTCACAAGAAAATCAGTAAAATACGACGTATTAGTAAAACACCACCTAACCAACAAAATACCCTGCCAGATGTAAATGCAAAACTCAAAACAGAGACGCCTCGGTCTCTCGTCGTGTTATCAAGTAAATCTTACTTTACTCCTCTGCTGGGGACATTAAGTGCAGTATTCATTTCACACTACGAGATGTAGAGCTTGGCGCTGAAACTATATGCATGTTTTATGCTATGCAGCTGAAAGTCACTTACCTACTGTACCGCTGTGCCTTATGATATGCCTAAAGTTCGGCGGTAGGTGGGTGCATATAGAGAGAAATAAGTAATATTATGCCAACTTGCCTGTTTTCTGAAAACGCGCTTTAAATAACAACTTATGTGTCAAATTTTCTACAATTTCCAACAACTGATGGGACGTTTCCTACATATGTTACCAGTGCCAGGAAACAAATTTGTATGAAAGCTGAGCAACTAATGTTTTCTACAAAAGACCTTTACTAAACATACAATAAAACTCAATATGGAGATAGCTGAATAGCACTACTCTCCATATCTCGATATGGAGATATGGAGAATAGTGCTTGGGTTAATTTTTATTTTCCCGATTTTTCCGCATGATCTGTAGAGCTATTAGGAAACGTAGCGACCGAACAGGTACTAGTTAATGTTCGTTCTGAACTAATCATACTCAATATGTTCTTTGTTTTTTTTATCTTGCTAAATGGCTAGTAACTATTGCTTTATAACGAACATTAACTACCTACTGATGTTCGGTCGTATCTCTCCTATTACGAAACGTACCGTGTGTAAAACCGCTGCTAGTAACAAATAAAAAGAAATTTGACAAAATAGAGACTTAGTTCTCTACGGATCCCCATGTCAATTCGAAAGCCATGCAATCGATTTTGTTTCCACGAACTACCTACTTTTTTACTTTTAGTGTGCTTTTCTCCCAAAATATAAAGCTTAGGCATAAAAAATAGGTATACTTAGGCACGTCTAGGCTATTCTTATTTGGCATTTTGCTCGCGCATCCTCGTAGAGTAAGCTCGAATGTTTCCCGCCTCCGGGAATACCGGACCTATTTCGGATCCAACTCACGGATCGACTAAGTAATGTAGACAGTCTCCACTTAATTCTTGCTTAAGTTAGTTTTTCCATTCCATACTGTAGTGTTAATCTAGCGAATTGAGGTCATAGGGCGGCTTGCAGTGTTTTACGTGGAATTTTGTTATATAATACTTCTGATTTTTACGTTAGGTATATCGTTTCGTTATCGGTATCTATAGATATTTGGTGTCTAGTAGGGGTCCATTGTACAAGCCTAGTTAGCTTAGTTTGGGACCAGATGGCGTTGTGTGCAACATCCAGCTAACATTATTTCTAACTATAGCAGCATCCCGCGTTTGCATCCGCGTATGTCCCAATCCCCTGAGAATTTCAGTAGGTACAAAATGTAGCCTTTGTGTAAATCTAGATCTCCAGTTATCTACATACTTAGTTAGATTGCAATCGGATTAGCACTTTTTGCGTGATTAAACCACCAACAATCTAAACTTTTGCATTTATGATGAACTTGGAGCGCCCCGCTGTTTCACCCACGTAAACCCGATCCCTTAGAAATATCGGGATAAAAGGAAGCCTATATATTATTCCAGGTTTCCAGCTACCTATGTTCTAAGTTTCATCGTAATCGGTTCAGTAGTTTTTGCGTGAAAGAGAAACAAAGTCACACACATACATATACATGTATGATGAATACATGTATATGTATAATGAATACATATATATGTATGTGTGTGTATACAAGCCTTCGCGTTTATAATATTAGTAAGAGTAAGAAGTAACACAGTAAGGGCCGATTTTTCAAATCCCTAGATAGAGATATCTGAGAAATAAAATGTAACACCACCGAATGAAAAACGTCACTATGATATTAAAACGAATCAAAATTTGAAGGTTTGTAAATTTGGTTGGGTTCGAACTTATTCGATAAATACAAAACGACAAAACGATCTTTCTTTTGTCTTATATTATTATCTATGTAACAATTATGTCCCATTGTTCTTATGTGTGTGTTTGTTGTCAATAAATGTTTTTCTTCTTTTCTTCTTCTTTATAAATATCTTTTATCCGTAGAATGAAAAATCGGCTCTTAGTAAGATATTGGGCCCTACTATGATGTCTTATAGGTCGTCGCGTTGTCGTTCAGCTAAAAAAAGTAAAATTTAAAACACATCAAATAATTTAAAAAAAAAAAACAGAAAAACACACTTAAAAAAAAGATTTTTTTAAATTGTCTGTTATTTTTAAAGGTAGTTAGTTGGGGTATTTTTATTAAAATTTACTTTGTTTTTTTAAACGACAAAAGGACGACATAGCAACGACAAACGAGCATGGTAGCGCGGAAGTGGGAAGTGAGATTTGTTGTACACCCCAAAAACTAACTAAGCAAAAAAACAAAGCGACACAAGACGGCTTCGCCAAAACAGCAAAAGTAAAATCTCCCAAAAAGTTGAAGTGGGTAACCTAGCTTGGTAGAACAGCAGCCAACTAGCAGTACATTTTGCTTTAGAACAGAAATGGGCGATTCCTTTAGAACTAAACGTCTCAACTCCGGTCACCTTTGCGCTTGGGGATTCAAGAAACACAATTACCAAAGCGACGAAAAGCGAAGTGCCTGCAAAGAATACGATGCAATGCTTTTCGTTGAACATTTTCTCTGAGAAAGGACTGAATCAATTGGTTCTATTCCCGAGATGTTTGGATTGAAATACTCTACGGTGGATATTCACGTTTCTTTCCTCACTTGTTGATACTAAATGGTGCGTTCAAGCCAAAAAACAAAGCACTACCTAGTACTTATACAACTTGGATTTTTATGTTTTTTTTGTATACCTACTTGTTAATTCGGTTTCAAGTCAACTTGAAAATAACCTTTAATTTGGACTCGGTATATAAATATTAATTGGTTCTACTCTCAGTTATTATTGAAATTAATAAATTCTTAAAATCTTTTCTTAAAAATTTATATTAGCCTCAAATTTTTTGAAAAAAAAAAGTTAAATTTATTAAAATCGTAGAACAAAAGTAGATTCATCTAGACTTGTAGAGTAACCACCTATAGCCAATATTACTAATAAATATCCCAAACATCATCTGTCCACTGCTGAACCTAAGATTCCCCCATACCACAGTACGTAGAGGGAGCAGTATGGAAACACACACGAGCACACTCGTCGGGACGCAGCACGCAGTACTAAAAAGCAGTACAATAAAATTGTATCAATGAATCTTGAAATAACTAAACTAAGCTTATAAAATCTGTTAAATTGCATGCCCAGTGGCTGAGTAAGACGATCTTATAGTTTTTAAGAACTATGTACTATGTAACACCAAACTGTACCCATAATTGCAATAAATGAATTGAATTGACCTACTGACATATAAGC
This sequence comes from Idaea dimidiata, assembly GCA_949358125.1. Taxonomy (NCBI): domain Eukaryota; kingdom Metazoa; phylum Arthropoda; class Insecta; order Lepidoptera; family Geometridae; genus Idaea; species Idaea dimidiata. Next base: position 10,560,850 of record OX442341.1, read on the forward strand.
GAAACCCCCTTAGAGGCTCGGTGATGCGCATGTTTGTTTGAGTGAGCGGTTTTCCAGCATTTGTCGGTAGTTTCCATACTGCTGTGCCCCAGGCCCAAGCCTTTCTATGTACTGTGCCTATAAGACGACGCTACAAATAGCCACCGCGAGCCGCCTCCATCCACAATCCTCTTTCGGGTTAGGTATATTACCGTACGCAAAACACACAGTTATAGAGAGTACCTATAATACCTATATATACTCAGCTACCTTTTCTACATACAGGGAAAGCTATAATCTAAAGGTTGCGATGGTAACGTGAATGCAGCGATAACAAATGCTGGGCTCGATATCGAAGGCTCCGTGATTTCGCAATGTTACTCCATTTCCCTCGGTCGTTACAGGGAGCTGTTCCAACGAATACATTCCTTTAATGACTGTTGTGTGAACATAATGGGAAGGCAAATACGGTAAATGGCTACCTGTACCTACTGAAGGGTACAATCCAGTTCATTTGATAACAGGGTTAAGGGTGTTCAATACTTCCGGCCTGCAAAAATATCCAAGTTTAAAAATAAAATGTAATATGCTGCTTTTAACGCCGGTCGACGCGTCGCTGCTTAAACCATAGTCAGGCTTTGAAAATATTCTAAACTAGCTGCGCTAGCCTATGTGTTATTCCAGGCTTCCAGCTATCTATATTCCAAGTTTCATGGTAATCAGTACAGCGGTTTTTACGTGATTGAGTAACAAACACACATACTCACAGACTTTCAGCTTTATAACATTAGTAGGAGTAGGATTTCATTAAGTACAGCTGGCCTTTTGAGGGCCGCCTGCTCACATGTGTACTGTGCTAGTGTGCCGAAGTTTTTTGCAAGAAATTTTGGAAGCGCCGCCGTCTTTTGTTTTTGATGAAAAACTACTTTTATCTATTTATCACACTATAAACTAAGATTTTTCGTACTTATTTCGTAGAGGACCGATGGGTTTGAACTCGAGATCTTTTCAAATCCTAAATAGCAAAATGTTCTAGGGTGTCGACGTAGTAGAAAATATCACAGTATTTAGTTTTTCACCGTTGAGCAACGTACTTGGGCGCTAAAGTTTTCTTCTTTATCTAGGATTTCGCAAAAATTACAACGTTGAAAAACTAACACTCAAGTTGTTGCACTGTTGACACTCTAGCTTGCACATTGTCCTATTTATTTACTTCGGTCTTTCTAGATTGCTACGTTTAATGATGTCGGCGTTCGTCGCCGTCATTTAACAACTACCCGTGTTCTTCGGTTGCATCCGCATAAAGGATGATTTAGGTATATTAGACCGTTACCCGTGCGTGCTTTGATGTCAATTGTTCGGCGAGCAGTCGATCGTTCTGTTGCAACCGAGTTGCGGCCGAGCAACAGAAAACGAAGCTCGGACCCGGTACGGCCGCGAAACGATCTAATATAAATCATCCCTAAGTCCCGATCCCGTGGGAATTTCAAAGGACACTTTGTTTTCGGACGCCTACATCATAATTAAAAAACACATTATCCGAAGTTCAGATCTCTACTTTGTGTTAATCAGTATGAGTTCTGAATTAACTTTATCGTAACGATATCGTTAGTCGTATTTACATTTTACCGGGTCTTAATCGCGTATAATAATTAATTATTCTGTGTGTTCTTTACTGTTAATATAGAGGACGACACCCGGCACAGCTCCAGTCCCCTCGCGACCAAGATCATTGTACCATGATCGAAACGTCGAGTAACGAAAATTTTATGGTATGTTAACAAATCGTGTGAATTCAAAAAGTGTATCGTTAGTCGTGTAGCTCCGGTATAGAATAGGGTAACCTACCCCATCTCTTCATGTGGGTGTCGTAAAAGGCGACCAAGAGATCAAACCTTAAGTTCTACCCGTGCAGTGGCGGGTAATCTTCTTGGTTCCTAGGAAAGTTGGTGTCATGCAGACGGCCGACCGTAAAAATATTGCCAAAACTATTTGCAAAGCCATAGTTAATGACGACTTCCTTACTATGCCGATTCCAAGTAATTTGGTGTCTTCAAAGTCAAAGTCAAAGTCAATTTCTTTTTTATTTAATTGAATGTGTTGATCACTTTAAATACGTCGAATGTTGAGAAGAAACTTATGGAGTTTTTTTTGTGATCATGTTTTACAATCGTCAAAATACATAGGTTTTTTTAAAATTTTATTACAATGATCATAATATGATTCACATTGTCGCATATTTATGACTATAGGTAATGGAACCGTAGCAATATTCTACTAATCTTAGCGAACTTTCTAGAAGGATGCAAATTGGAACAACTCACAGAAGGTATCATAATAGTATAAACATCGATTTATTCATCCATTTCTATCACTACAATGGCAGACAAACTCCGTTGCATTTAATTTTAATTTGAAACAGAAACTTGGTCCGCAAGCGTTGTCTACTTTAATTAAACGACTTTGAAGTTGACGAATGAATCTCTAAGAGAAATGTGAAGCCGAACGCTTTAAGCCCGCACTACACTTGAGAGCAATTTGTTACAACTGGATTTTGAAAACCCACACAATACAAAAAATGCTTTACGACTTCCGGATCATTAACAAGTTCTCTACACTTTGATCTCGGTTTCGAAAAATCAGTATATAAATTGAAAGTATTAATACAAAAGAATTAATGAAATTATCCACCTATTTATTTATGTATAAATATATCGCCTTACCTATTAATAAATATAATTGAATTGCAAATAAATACCGTAGTACAAGACCTGTCGTATAAGCTATAAATTCACATATATACGGAACCGGATATATTTTTGATATTAAAACTAAAGAAGCAATTAAATTAATAAATATTATTTACTAAGTACTTAACTAGGTTTGTACTGTAATGGGTACTTACTTACCTACTAGACAACAAAATTTATAGTCAGCTTGTTTCCGGTGCGAATCGAACCCGCTACTTTTGTATTCTACAGTGCAAACATAGATACAAGGAGGATAGTTGTACGAAGTATTTTATACATAATCACAGTGCAAACTTAGATACCTACAAGGAGTGATAGTTGTACGAAGTATTTTCATAATCTTATCTTACTTCTTACTCATATTATAAACGTGAACGTTTGTATGTATGAATGTATGTATGCGTTTGTTACTCTGTCACGCAAAACTACAGAACCGATTGCGATGAAACTTAAAATGTAGGTAGCTGAATACCGGGAATAACCCGATAGGCTGCTATTTATCTCGATATTCGCGCGGGAACGGGACTTAAGTGCGAAAAACCCTACGTACCCTTGAATTAGCGAGATGGATTTTCTCGGAATGAGGGTAGTAAGAAAACGAGTTAATAATAATATAATCTATTGTAGGTAGGTATTGCAAACTGTTGGAGTAGGTACATAATAAATATATACCTATCTAACATAAAGAGTAACATAAATGGTAAATACTCGTTGGTATAGGAAGGTAGAAAATAAAATAGCTATGAATAAATAATATAATAATATATAAATAAAAAAGCTATAATTAAATAACGTTTATTCACCAAAAGGCATTTATTTAGAAAACTTTTTACACGACTGCCCAAGGAAGTGTTATTAAAAATCGTTTTAATCGATTCGATGATCAATCAAACAGTCCAATTTCAGCTTGTCGTTTTCAGGATTCGGAAATTAATGTAACTTTCATTAAATATAGATTTCTTTACGGTTCTCAGTTAAACTACTTTTAAGCAAATTATTGGCGCTTACCACAATCGTTTCTTGTTTTCTTTTATTGTTGTCCTCTTACAAGACTTTCCTATCATCACTTAGAACCTGCTTTTCTCGGGCTATTAGAGGACAATAAAAAAATATAAAAAAAAATTGTCTAAGGCGATTTTGCATAAAAAAACACAATATTTACCGGGTTTTACTCGTGACCGCTATCGTTGACCTTGAAAAAGCCTATTGTAAAGTTGGCGAAAGCTCGGTCGCGTTGTCTCCAAAGCTCCGTAAACAATCATTGTAAATGGCCGCCGTTTTACAATGATTCCCTCGAATTGACTGTTTCGATTTCGATGCAAATAACTTGCAAATATTAATAATACTTTACACTGGCTAATGTCCAAATGGAATATAGCCATATATAAGAAGAAAAAAAAGAAATGAGAAATCCTTTTTGTCGGTTGGGTAAAAATATGAAATAATCCACTAAACATAAAATGCGGTCATTAGTGTATTTTAATGACTTGTCGTTATACGTAATAAACATTTGATTAATTGCACGTTAGTGTACGTGGCTTTCGGTTGAACCAACAAAAATAATGGGAAATACGGAACGCTAGCAAAAACATCATTTTAATATAGTTTTGAGAGAAAGTATTACATATTATAGTATTACATATATACATATACTAGCTGCGCCCTGGCGGTTTCACCCGCGGAAGTGAAAACGCGTTGTCAGTTGTCACGGGCGCGGGCGTCCGACCGGTTCTCGAGCGGTTGCACTTTTTCGTTCGTTACTCGGGTTCTACTAATTGGATTTCGATGTAAAGTATAGCACGACCTTCCTCGAAAATAGAACTATCCAATATTGAAATCCAGATTTCAATCGGATTAGTAGTTTTTAATTGTATAAGGAACAGACAGAGAAACAGACAGAGAGATATGAATTTAAAAAAATTATATAATCTTGTTTTACTACTTATCCTAAATCCCCTAGATCACTTTTTTTTAATTTACTTCCAAGTACAGACTTTTTGTCCTCTCTTTCTTTATTATAAGTATAGAAGATATGGTTTTGACTTTTTGGGTCTAAAAGTCAACAAGACCACAAGGTCTTTTCGCGGCTTGGCTCAGAGACGCTTCGTAATAAGAAGCTGTACTGTGATTAGTACTAAGAATGAATTTTTCTAATTGAAAACTCCGATAAAAGATTTTATCATATAACTAGCTGTTACCAGCGATTTCATCTGCGTAGAAACAGTGGATAGGCGACTTTTTCGGTAATTACCTACTCGGGTTCTACTAATTGGATTTCGATGTAAAGTTCATATACCACGACGTTTCATAAAAATAGAACTATCCAATAATTAAAACCAATTGCAATCGGATTAGTAGTTTTTAATTGCATAAGGAACAAACAGAGAAACAGACAGACATACATGAATTTTAAAATTTAAATTGTTTTGTTCTACTACTTCTCCTAAATCCACTAGACAACTTTTTAAAATTTATTTTCAAGAGCATACTTTTTGTCCGCTCTTCCTTTATTATAAGTATAGAGTACCTACAGATTACCTATAGATTATTATAAACCGTCATAAACGAATCGAATTGTAAAGTTTCACTTTTCTTAGTCGATTAAAAACACGGTAGCTTTTTCTCGATCGAGAATATAAAAAACCGGAATCAGATAATGTTAAGGGCTGGAAAAGAAGTTTTTCTATTTGAAGGGAGTTACGTGTCAAATAGCTCGTTTGACAAATCAAAAATTTGTTTGATTATTATCTATCAGTTATCATTGCTGATAACTGAATGATAATAATAATTGGCCTTTTCATCTAATTTTTAGATGATTTATACAGCGCAAGCAACTTTTAATCCATGCTATTTTATGGCGTTGTTAGGCCCGCGTTATAACATCGCTTATACGGTGAAGGAAACCATCGTGAGGAAACCCTCGGCTTAGTTAGCTCCAGGCGTATTGATCAGTTTTTTCCTCTGGGCATGGCTGACTAGGCTGGGAGGGTGGTATAGGTGCTGGGCAAACCTACTGATAGATAAGACATAGATTAAGGAAGGTATATTAAAAACTCCATTTTTAAAGCAAACAAGTAGGTAGGTACGGCTATAACATAAATTGTTTGTAAAAAAAGGATCACAATGGCAATAAAACGGGCAATAATCGTAAATACTGGACTATAACTCAATATTTCCGTACATATATTTACGTACAATGTACCCTTAAATATGTATATCTAAACATTAAATGGCCCATTTATGTTATATTGCTTCTTTTGCTCGGGTCTGCTTAAGGTCTTCTGTTTGATTTTTAAACAGAATTGTACCAGTTGAGGGCACATTTTATAACACAACTTTATAGTTATATTTTAAAAGATAAGATATCCACATCCGGGGAATGCTTGCAACTTAACGTTAACATGCCTAAGTTGTAGTGATTGGAAAAGATATTGAAGCGATAATTCGGCGTATGAGTCAGCGCGTCGGTAGACTAAGAGGCCTAAGTCGCGTTCCCCGGATTGACTTGAGATGCGTTGGTTCAAATCCCGCCTGACGTAGACCGTGCGCTTTGTTTTTGTGGATATATCTTTTCTTTAAAAATAGTTCTATGAACGCCCAGTGCGGGCTTAACACTTTAAATAGAAAATTTAACTTTATAGTTGTTATTATGTTTCCGCGATGGTGGATTCGAATCGCGTAACGTTTATTATGCTTAATTTACATTACGCGATTAAAATAAAACTTGCTGTCCAGTTTACCTTGAGAAATGAATGTGGTAACCCTCCGAAACGTCGGAAAGACATTGCAACAATGCTGCCAATAATGGAAACGAAGCAATTAAAATCAGAAAATTAGTTTTTCTTATGTATCTGCGATGTTGTATTGAAATTAACTAATTTTTCGGTTAAATTGCTTTTTTTATTTTTAGCGTTGTTTCAATGCGTTTCGACTTTTACAGGTCTCTTCTTCAGGACAGCATATACCTATAGGACTTCTTATAACATGTTTGTAACCTATTCGCACGAAGAAAAGAAGGGTTAGGAGAAGGAAGAAGAAGAAGAAGAATATCAATAAGTCTTTTGAGTAGAATGTGTACATGGACATCTAGGCTGTTTCATATATTCTCTTCTCTACATAATGTAAGACCAGAGACATTATGTTACATCGTCATCTACGCTTCTAGAAGACTGTGCACTTAAGAACTTTTGAAATTTCAAGATAAATCATGTTCTCAAAAGCTAAGGTAGTTTTTACTTTGATAAATCAAAACGGTCCTGTTGAACCCAGTTGAATCCAGTTTGTCCTTATCTAACTAACCGACGAACACTAAAGTGAAAAAAGGACTTACTGGAATCTCTCTAACATCAAGTAGAACCGTTTTTTTGACGAAGTAAGCTTTCTCGTTACTAAGAAGTACTATTTCTGTGCACAGAACTCATCAAAGAATTCTGTATTTAGTCTGCAGGTTCTAATTTACAAAAAACGTCCAAAGGTAAAAGCGTCGAACGGTAAATTCAATGACCCTAATTTGTTTATCGGTTGTGCACGAACTTTGTGCTTATTGAGGGTCCGTTGCCACCGTTACTGGAGCAAAGAATCCATAAGGTGCCCATAAAAATTTGATTACGTTTTAGTCGGACGAACGCATTGACAAAAATTGTATAAAATATTGTAAATCACATTTTTTTTAAACATTTATTTTAATATTTATTTTCTTTAGATTATATGCATGTGCTTGACTATAGTACGTCTAATGGACACTGTAATCTACGATAGAGCGCGCTGAGATGGTAATGGCTGACTTCTGGTCAGCTGGCATAGTCTACCGACGCTTTAGGGAAGCGCAACCGACGATAGAAAACCCTACAACTTAATTTTAGATTTATATATTTTATATGTATGTTAGTCTCTAAGGTGAGGTCCGCCGCTAAGGTCTTGAAATTGGCAAAACAGTTTTACTAAATTAACAATAGTTAACTTGTTAATAGGATTTGTTTGATTTTACTCACTAAAATATTGCATAGTCGCATCTTACGTCCTTCTTTTACACATCTGAAATTTGCTAGCCCTATCCCTGTCACGTCATTAAGTGACGTCACGGTGACTTAAACGGCATGGGGCCTTAAATTCACTAATGTACCCACCACAAATACATAGAGAGATTACTATGGGTAAAACATGTACATAGCTTAACCGAGCTTAACCCTAAAAAGAGTTCAAAATTTACTCGTACAGCTTTAAAATAGATGACTCAATATTCTATTACCCACAATCGACTAATCATTTGTAATACCCAAAACTTCGTTGTTCAATTACCCATCATTTAGGTAATCTAGGTCTGTAGCATTAATTAAACTTAAACCCTGCCCTGAGTCATATTGATGCATGTACATTGTACATACACACTAATGATCAAATTACGTGCTCCTATCCTACAGAAAGGCAAAGACCTAGGTTTTCAACCTAGAAGTTTCGATAGTACATTCATGACGGAATTTTTGCAGTTTACAGAACACTAAGATCATTAATTTCACATTCCTCATAAAAACTAATGTTCACAGAATCGCTCAAGGATCATCGTTACTTTTCTAGAAAGCATAGATTTTCTTGAATTTTCATCTACAATTGGGACCAATATTATTAGATAACGAGGTATTTACCACATTTATTTTCTCGTTTTCTGGTTTTTCAGTCTCGTGAACAAGCTGGTTAATTACTGGCGAAATATCGAGCTTCTTGTAAATAAAAAATAAACATGGTAAATACGTCGTTATCTAATAATATTCATGGTAAAAATAACCATGTAAGTTTAAAATCGTATAATTAGGATCTAGTTGGGAAATCGTTTCGCAGTGCGAAAAACTTGAATAAGGGATTCTCTTGCACCTACCTCTTCACTTTCATCAACAATTTACCATCAAGTGGAGCGGAACTTATCATGGTAATAGGAAAATTTTCTACTTTACATACAGAGGCGCCGATGTTACAGTATATTTAGGGTCATTAGACTCTAGACTATTAATCGGCCCATACTTTGTTGACGTAGGTAAACCACCTATTTTGAAATGCTTTTTTGAATACGATAGATGAGCGTTTGACCATTATTACGTGATGATATGGTCAAATATCATTAATTAATATTTGTATCAAAACGTTCTTGTCTGTGTACCTACACAGAAACGTTTTTATCCAAATACTAGCTGCGCCCGCGCCGGTTTCACCCGCGGTTTCACCCGCGGATGTCCCGCACCCGCAGGATTATCGGGATTTAAAGTATCCTAGGTACTCTCCATCATTTAAACTTCCATCTCCCTTCTAGCATCGGACATCCAGGCAAACTGATAAGATACCGGTTCGGTTCGGTACCGGAATAAGCGGTAAACTTGGGGGCCTTTAAGTCACGAGTGAACAGGTATCTCCTAGCTAAGCGTGCAACATCTTAGACTGCATCGTCGCTTTCCATCAGGTAGTGGTCAAACGCTTACTTATCAATTTTCATCCAAATCGGTTCAAAGAATTAAAAAAATTAAATGTTAGGGGTGGACAACCTTTATCACTTAGGGGTATAAAAAGTACGGTACGGAGTTTACAGTAAAGAACGGTAGTTTACAGTACCTTCTGTGAAATCGAACTCATGACTAAAGTTATTAATACTTTACCGCCGCAATGCGAAACAAAGTTCATTTTCGGCAATATAGATATCTGGCAAAGCCTCGGACATAACAATTGGATGTTTGTTCAAAGTCAACTTATTAAAGTCTCAATACAATGTAATTCAAACGTTAAAGAAATATCTGTCAAGGGAACTGGCATCTTATCCTTGGAACCACAGTGCATAGCATTCTGTAGAAACGTCAAATTATTAGCAATGCGTAACCTAGAAATAGACATACCTCACATCAACTCCGACTTCAACCTTATTGACGATGACTGCTGCAAAATAGAAACTTTCAAGAAAGTTTTTGTAAACACTTCAAAACTAACCTTGACCAACATTGACTTAGACAGTTTGAAAGACCTAAAGGACCAAGCTGACTTACAAATTAAAGACTTAAACAATTTAACAAAAAATAATAACCTGATATTTTCAAATCATATCACGTTTCCAATACTGACTATTATCCTGATATTAGCTTTTGCTTTATTTCTAACTTTCTTCTTTTACAAATTTTATTCTGTAATGTTTAATAAATCAAATACAAATGTCGAGAGCGAAGTACCACGTCATGAAATACAACCATCCCCGATCCCTAGATTAAGAATAGAATAAGTTTTAGTTTTTAATGCTATATTATTATACTACTAGCACGTCCTTCCATCTCCTAGTAAACTTCCCCTACGTGGTAAGTTTACTCCTAGTGGGGGAGATGTTATACCCTGGTTTCCTTCCCCCTAAACTGCTGACTAACCCCTATCCTTAGCCTCTTATTCACAGGTTAGCAGTATCATCCCTCCATTCATCCAGTCTCCTTCCATCTCCCGACTCAACCGGTCGTGCCAAAGATTATTTTATGTAACAATAAATCATAGGAACAATTAAAAATCTTTTTTTAAAACTCGATTCACGAAGCCCCGTATAACAGTTCGGTTTTACCGGCATTCTTGGAATGCCGGTAAAACCGAACGGAAGTAAAACGTGATTAAAACCGGAAGATAAAAATAATAAATAAATTCTGTGATCAACACACAGCGCTATCTAGCCCCATTGTAAGCTAATTAACTTATGTTACGGTGACTAGACAACGGATATAGATAGATAGATAGATTAACACTTTATTTGCACAACCAACGACAATTACAATCAGTTTACATTAATACTATTATTCTTATACTTATTTTTCTTATACATACTATACAGCAAGGCACCCACTATAAAATAAGTTTTATTTAAGAATCCTATAGTCAACGTAGAGACGACTGAGTCATCGGCCGATAGAAAATTAATAGTCTGGTTAAACGTTCAGCCTCAGCGATGGAAAATTCTAATAAAATTTATTCTTGTCATAAATTTAGTTCGGACAGGAAGCTGGGATCTATGTTTCAATGTATACTGTTTTGTAGGTAGATTTATGTAAAGATAGACAGTCTGACGCATATCCACGGATGTTTAGAAGCATTTGTTCTGTTTTATCAATTCTGGACGTTCCTCTATGAAAATATTTGAGAATCACGTACAAAACACAATATTTACCGGGTTTTACTTGCGTTTTGTTTATTAAAGGCATTATTACCAAAGTACTGAGCTATACCCAAGAAATATTAAACTTGACGAATTTCATCTCAGTCAAAATTGGAAAAGCTAAATGTACCTAAAGTTAGCGAAAGCTTTACTTTTGTAGAGCTGTTATTAAATAAAACGCGAGTAAAACCCGGTAAATATTGTGTTTTATTATGCAAAATCGCGAAAACCTAGGACAATATTAAACACATATAAAATCAGGTTATGTGAGTCGTTGTGTTGCGTCCATTGGTCATCTTTTGGACAACTTGCTTGTCCCTTTAGTTAGATAATCTAAATAAAAAATACTTGGTTTTGACTTCCGTTGAGTATGCAGTGTCTAGAAATAAGTAGACAAAACTACTGTGGTTTTACAGGATTTATTAGTGTTACTTTTACAATGTGAAATATATGAATACTTATGATATAATTACACTCTTTTGGTTATACGCGCGTCCGACCATCTCGAATGTTAGATGGGAAAGGGAAAAGAATGCCAGTTCGCTGGCGAGTGAAGCTCGTATGATAGTTGATATTGCGAGATGGGCTTGACCTGCGTATTCACCGCGTAGTTCACGTCGATCGCGCACTATGGCGCGAACATCCTCCCCGGCGTTGAAAGCTCAATCTGTAGCTTTTCAAACATTTTTCAATCATCAACATTCGGCCCTGGTAGCGGGCATATCCGATTGAGGGCCCTTCTCACGGTGCCGTGTGGCGTGGCGACGTCAACAACTCTAGGTACACCATCCACTCCAGGAAATAGACGGCTGACTCGCCCTAGGCGCCATTGCAGGGGTGGAGCATCATCCTTGATGAATACAAGGTCATTGAGTTCGATAGGTGGCATTTTGAAGCGCCATTTTGTTCTCTGCTGCAGCTCAGCTACATATTCTTTGGACCACCGTTTCCAGAAGTGATATTTTGCTTGCTCGATGCGATGAAATCGGTTGACGAGGGGCTTGTCATCTTCTTCGTAATCCGCAGGCGGCAGCGTTGTCAATGATCTACCAATCAGAAAGTGAGCGGGTGTAAGGGCTTGGAAATCATTAGGTAGTGAGCTGAGAGGACACAGGGGTCGGCTATTTAGGATAGCTTCAATTTGCGCAAACACAGAAGTCAGTTCCTCGAATGTTAAGTGAGACTGGCCTATGATGCGATGTAAATGAAATTTGGCAAGTTTCACGCCGGCTTCACTTAAGCCATTGTGATTAGGAGCGTACGGTGGCGAGAATTTGAACTCAATACCTTGACTAGTGGCAAAGTCGAGTAGTGAATTTCTACTTGTATTTAGTAAATGACCGATTTCCTTGGCGGCAGCTACGTAGTTGCGACCATTGTCGCAGTATATTATCCTAGGCATTCCCCTACGGGATATAAATCTTTTAAGGGTAAGTAAAAATGCATCTTTACTCAACTCACTTACAAGTTCTAAATGTAGGCACTTATATCTAAAGCACACAAATAAACACAAATAACATTTTGTTATTTTACATCCCCTCCCCTTACGATCAGTTATTAGGAAAGGCCCGGCAAAGTCAGTACCTACAGTACTAAATGGGTAGTCAGGCTGGACGCGCTCGGCGGGTAAATCGCCCATGATATTTATCATAGTATTCCCTTTGAACCGGCTGCACACTAGACAGTTTCGAGCCACGTCTCTCGCGAGTTTTCTACCTCCCATAGGCCAATATTGTTCGCGAATAGATGAGAGTAGATGCTGGGGGCCTGCATGTAGTAAACGGGAATGTTCAGCTCTGAAAATTAGTTTAGTAAGACAGTGCTTGGAATCTAAAAGAAGGGGGTGTTTTTTCTCATATGGATAACCTGATTTATTTAGTCTCCCTCCAACACGAAGTAAACCGCTGGAATCAACGAAAGGGTTCAAAGAGCAAAGATTAGATTTTTTGTTTAAAGTTCGTTTGGAAGACAGTAATTTAATTTCTAAGAAATAGGAATCTCTTTGTGCAATTTTGACAAGGGTTAAACGTGCATCGTTGAGTTCGTTGACCGATAGCGGACCGGTTAATTTGTTTTTACTATTTTTACAGTTATGTACGAACCTAAGAACCATAGCATAACATCGTTGAAGTTTATGTAGTTTTGAAAATCTTTGAAAGTCATAGCTAAGGGAATTAGTTTGAGGTTTAGTTATCAAAACTGGAAATGCCTTTAACTCAGGTAGTACAACGTCATCGTATGTAGAATTGAGCGGCCAGTTCGTTTCTGGCTGCTTTAGATAGGTAGGCCCAGACCACCAGAGGACAGCATCTTTTATGTGCTGAGGGTCGACGCCCCGCGATGCTAGGTCGGCCGGATTGTCTGAGGTAGGTACATATCTCCAATCGGAGATACTTGTAATATCAAGTATAGCCGCAACTCGGTTGGCTACGAAAGTTTTAGTTTTATTCGGTGATTTTAGCCATGCTAGAACAATTTGTGAGTCAGTCCAGTAATAGGTTTTATCTATGTCTAATCGAAGAGCTTTAATTACAGCTCCGCTCAGCTCTGCACCGAGCAGTGCGGCGCACAGTTCTAAGCGAGGGATAGAACACGGCTTGTTTGGGGCTACGCGTGTCTTAGCGCATAATAGATTAATTGAAACGTTATTATCAGAATCGATTGATCTTAAGTATATAGTACTACCTAGGGCTAACTGGGACGAATCAGTGAAACAATGTAATTCTACTTTAATGAAATTAGGTATGAGAGCGAGTCTAGGCAAGGTCAACGAACTTAGCTCGTTGATATTGCAAGCGAATTTCTTCCACGTGTTACTGATAACAGTAGGCACGGGATCGTCCCAACCTACTTTCTCTGCCCATAGACGCTGAAGTAAGATTTTTAATTTAATTGTACATAAGGATAGTAGTCCTAGCGGATCGAAAATTTTAAATGTTGTAGATAGTATAGATCGTTTCGTAAGTTTCAAGTCGCTAGAATACTTGAAAGGGAAGTGTATTTTGTCCGTAGAAGGTACCCAACCTATACCCAATGTACTTGTGGAATTGCTAATTAATAAATTGTTATTCATAGTCTCTTTACATTGGTTTAATTCATCTGGAAATAGTATATCTATAATATTTGAACGATACTTTCTAAGTGGAAAACAACCTTTAGCGAGTTCGCTAGATACGGACCTTTGGATGTGACGTAATTTTTCGATTGAGTCACAGCCCGTTAACAGATCGTCACAGTACATATCTGATTGTATTATCGTTTTGATGAGGGGGTCACTAACCTCCTCACCTACCTGCCAAATACTCCTAGTACTAAGAAAACTGGAACTCGCGAGACCATACGTTACTGTATTTAATCTTAGCGTGCGTAAACGTTCATTTTCGTTATCCCGCCAGAGTATCAGCTGTAAATTACGATCCGATTCACGAAGTGTCACACAACGATACATTTTTTGGATATCGCCGGACAAAACATACCGATGTTGACAGAAACGCAGGAGTATATTGAAAAGTGAATCTTGTACCGTCGGCCCTATCAATTGAAGGTCGTTGACCGACAAGCCAGACGTCGTGCGTTGATTCCCTTGAAACACTACGCGTAATTTAGTTGATTCTGAAGTTTCCTTGAAAACAGGGTGATGGCACAAGAAGTATGAATTTTTTGGTCTCTGTACTAAAGATTCAGATAGGTGACCCATTTGGGCATATTCTAGGATGAATTGAGAATAAAGTCTTTTTAATTCGGGATTCTTTTTAAATCGAGATTCTAGATTAAAGAAGCGTTTTTTAGCTATGAAGTATGACTCGCCTAAACAGTCCGGCTCGTCTTTCAACGGTAAGGCGACGATGAATCTACCATCACTGTCTCGTTGTGTAGTTGAAATGTAATGTTTTTCACACGCCTTTTCCTCGGCTGTGTAGGGTTTTGCATGAGGGACATTTTCTAAATCCCAAAAAGAAGATAATTGGTGATCTAAGTTTTGTTGTTCGGATTTACAATTTAATAATAAATTGCAGGAAACGGATTTATTTGGTTTCGAAATTATGTAATTAGGTATACGACCCGCAATAAGCCAACCAAGTTTAGAGCTTTGGAGGTTTAGGTTATTGGGGCCTAGCGATTGCTGTTTATTATCCAGCAAATCCCAAAATAGATCGGCGCCAATCAGCATATCGACGGCGGCCGGTTCATAGAAAGTGGGGTCAGCTAACTCGTAGCCGTTTAGATTGAATAGACTTACGTCAAGTACGGTCGTAGGCGTGTTGCTAGTGATAGTATTAAGTACTAGACAAAACATAGTGACCTTGAAATTACTTGTATTGGAATGTAAATCAAGAGAGCATCGCTCGAGATTTGTATGAAGTTTGTTGTTACCTATAGTTTCTAAATCGATGTGTGATGGCTGAGTAGTCAGACCTAGTTCCCTTTTTACCCTTTGGGAGATAAAGGACGTCTGGCTACCGCTGTCAAGTATGGCTCGTACGGTCATAACTTGATTTGAATTTGGGTTAGATAATAGTACCTTTGCAGTACATAGTAGAACCTTTTGGTTGGAAAATGTAGACATAACCACAGCACTGGTGGCGTTGTCGTTGGTAGTAGAGAACATGTGAATTAGTGTATTATGTTTTTTCTTACATATACGACAAGTCCCGGGGAGTTTACAAGCTTGTGTACTGTGACCACGTCTCAGACAATTGTGACACAGGTTTAGAGATTTTATTATAGAATATCTTTGCTCTGGGGTTTTTGATTTGAATGAGGTACAATCAAAAACGCGATGACTGCCGCTACAGACAGTGCAACGAAAGTTAGTAGAGGTATTCTCCTCAGAATTTACTATAAGTGATTTGAAATGAACTTTATTTGTAGTAGGCAGTAGCTTATTATTAGTCCTATCATTATTGATACTACGTTGGTTCGATACTTTTGAAATAACGTTAATTCGATTTTTAAGGAACGAAAAGAACTCTTCGAGAGTAGGTACATCAGACGACAGACTATTTAGATGCTCTTCCCATTTGTAATTGGTACTGCTGTCTAACTTTGCCGATAAAACATGAATTAACAAGACATCCCACTGGTCAGTGGGTAGGCCTAAGGTGCGCAAGGCGCGTAAGTTTTTAGTTACTTGATCTATCATTGATTTTAAGTATTTATCGGTGGCTCTAAATGGTTCAAATTGAAATAGTGAAGTTAAATGGTTATTAATTAGTTCCTTAGTGTTATCAAACCGGTTGCAGAGTATAGACCAAGCTACAGAATAATTCTCCTCGTTAAATTCTAAGTTACTGATTGCGTCCGCGGCCTCCCCTTCTAAGTAGGAGTTCAAATAATGAAATTTATGAACATTTTCTATTTTTGAGTTATCGTGTATTAGTGATAGGTAAGTTACTTTGAACTGTAACCATTTCGACGATGTACCGTTGAATTTAGGCACATTAATTACTGGTAGTCGAAATTCTGAAACTTTATTATAGTGACTACAATTAAGGTTCGAATGAGAACACTCAGAGTTAAACCTAGTCTCCTGTTTAGACGGGGGGCTGTGGGTTTGGATAATATTCTGTGCTGAGGCAATACAGTTATCAAACTCGTGTTCAATTATATCGCGAATGTTAAGTTCACTCGAAAGATTATTTTCGTCAAAATGTTGTTCTATTCGACTCTGCAACTCGTCAAAGGCACTAAATAAGGCTTCCATTCGTGATAGCTTCATCGAAAGTTTACTGAGCTCGATGCTTGAGACAGTGGTCAAGGTCAGCAAATTATCTAGATAAGTTTTAAACTTAGTGACGCGACCCTTGATCGAGCCACGTTCTGCTCGTAGTTGCCTTAGTTCAAGGTCACCACTCAAGTCACCGGGTTTCGTGTCAGTAGCCATCACGATGAGATATCAGGAAGGATTATAAAACACTATAAATACCGTACGCCCCTTGTTTCACTGCTGGCTGGAGAGGTGAAGCCGGCGCTCACTCACGAAGTGGATTTGGTCTGCGCGCCGACTGCACTGTATGGTGGCTGCGGTGTAAGGTGACGCAGGCCGTCTCAACACTGGAATTGAATTAGATAGTGGTGAATAATCACGCACTGATGATAACACAAGGGGCTCGCTCTATAGGTTGAAACTAAATAGGGAGTTTGCGATTTGTAATGTAATGGAGATTATGAAGTATATTTCCTAGATATATTTCGGCACTTGTTATGCTGTAATGTTAACAATAATTATAATGATAGGTTGCTATTCTGCATGAAATTTGTTTGTCGAGTGGTCGGATCGATGAAATTGATGAAGTAATAGTATGGGAAATTGATTTTAGCTTGTAATATACGATGAATGAATTGATGATTATGAATGACGAAGCTGGAAACTTGAATTATGTACGTATGAAAATTAGTGCATGCGTACTGACTTCCTGTAAAAACACAAATAAAGTGGAAAGAAATTAGGAAAAGAAATATGGAACGGGCTCACTTTCAGGTAGGTAAGGATGGGAGCACGTGGTAGCACGTGGTGGGTGAGCACGGCGGTATGGCTGCGGTCAGGGTGGGGCCACACGTGGGTGGCTCGTGAACGCGTGGCGACCCGCAGGCGTGGTCTTTTCTTGGGTGTGCACGCTCTAAAGCACGCTGAAGGAGGCCCTCGGCTTGCGCCTGTGGCCCCGGATGTGCCCTGGTGGCACGTGGTCGTGCGCCCGGGGAATTTGCCTTCGGGTACGTGGTACCGACCACGTCGGTGCGCTGGCGTCTTCGATGCAGGCGCGGCTTCGGGGCCTGCGTAGGCCCGTCAGGGGGCCTTGACGGCTGCTGCTTCGGCAGGTCACCGGGACCGGGCCACGCGGCCGGTCTCTGGTGGTTATAAAGTACGACGCAATTAAAAAAAAAAAAAACTTTTGTCTAGAAATAAGTAGACAAAACTACTGTGGTTTTACAGGATTTATTAGTGTTACTTTTACAATGTGAAATATATGAATACTTATGATATAATTACACTCTTTTGGTTATACGCGCGTCCGACCATCTCGAATGTTAGATGGGAAAGGGAAAAGAATGCCAGTTCGCTGGCGAGTGAAGCTCGTATGATAGTTGATATTGCGAGATGGGCTTGACCTGCGTATTCACCGCGTAGTTCACGTCGATCGCGCACTATGGCGCGAACATGCAGAAATCGTCCCATCTTACACTGTCGCTTTTACTTTATTGCTGCAACACACCACAATTAAATAATTACAATAAAAAATAAATATAAACCACTTAAAATTAGGTCGTTCAATGGGCAGCCTTATCGCTTAAAGCGATTTCTTCCAGACAACCTTTGTATGGACAAGAAACGACTTTAGAAACTTTAAAACTACTTTATGTCCAAACACACTTTCACCTCTATTGACTTTTCAACATTCAAAGGATATCGGAAGAGTTCGCTTTGAGCGATAAAGCCACTTAGATTATCAAGATACAGTCTGGTGACAGATGGACAGAAGGACGGACTGTATAATCTTAGTAGAAGTGTCCCGTTTTTACCCACGCAACCCTAAGGTTACCTAATACCCATTAAAAGAAGGTTAGGCGAATTTGCAGAGTTCAATTTGTAGGTACCTAAGTGAAGTCTTTAGTCGAGTTAGAAGTTGCAAGCTGAACTTTTCTTTCGGCAGTTCGAACTTGTTGAGCGAGCTTTAAATTGGACCAGCTTAGTATATTACTTCAGATAGGTAGGGGACTTTGTATGTGTTAGTATGTTACTAATAGGTCGATTTGTAGAAAGTGTTTTGAAACTTTAGTCTCCTTTATTAAACTTTATATTTTCCTTTACCATTTAAAACGTGTCATACAATTGACCAAAGTGAATTTAATAACTACGTTTACTATTGACTGCCTCTGTGGCACGTCAGGCGAACACCTAGCTGAAATGCAGGAAGCAAATATTTCTGTTAAAAAATAAATATTTGTATCTGGTTTGAGTGTCTTTATAATAGGGGTTAAAGTATGAAATTGCCGTTTTATTGCAATAGGTTCTTTGAATTGACATAGAATCTTCATGGTTTGAGGTTTTCGAATGAAACTTTTTTCAAATGGTTTCTGTGATGTTCTTTTTTTAAAAAATGTGAAACATTTGAATATCGACTTTCAATTGTTTTTGTTATTCAATTTAGACAAGAAAGATGGATACTGCGAAAATTCGCAGTATCCATTTGATTTGATTTTTGAATACGAGTTCCGACGCGGAACTAACGCGGCAGAAACAGCCCGCAATATCAATGCTGCGTTTGGAGAGGGGTCTACTAATGAACGCACCGTGCGATTTTGGTTTAAACGCTTTCGTGATGGAAATTTCGACTTAAAGAACGAGCCACGAGGAAGACCGCCCACACAGGTGAATAACGATGAATTAAGAGAGATAGTGGAAGCCGATCCTAGTCAAACTACCCAGGAATTAGCGGCATGGTTTAACGTTACCTTACCCACTTTATTGACTCACTTGCGTAAAATCAATAAAATAAAAAAATACGAAAAATGGGTGCCTCATGATTTGACTGATCTGCAGAAAGAAACGCGTGTTGAAACTTGTGTTGCCTTGTTGAACCGATACAGAAATGAAAGAATATTGGATCGAATTGCAACATGTGATGAAAAGTGGATTCTTTATGATAATCGGAAAAGAAAAATGCAATGGCTGACCCCAGGTCAAATGTCACAACAGTGTCCTAAAGCAAAACTTACCAATAAAAAGGTAATGGTAACTGTTTGGTGGTCTCAGCATGGTGTTATTCACTATAGTTTTCTTCGATCTGGTCAAGCAATTACGGCAGATGTCTATTGTGTCGAACTCCGAACCATGTTGACAAAACAAGCAGTAAAACAGCCCCGACTCATGAATCGATCTTCACCATTATTGCTCCACGACAACGCGAGACCTCACACAGCACGAGAAACCATTTTGACCCTTCAGGAACTGCACTTAGAAACCATTCGTCATCCTCCGTATTCACCAGACCTTGCTCCAACGGACTACCATTTTTTTCGTGATTTGGACAATTATCTACGTGACAAGAAGTTTTCTTCCCAGGAGGCAGTACAAAATGCTTTCACACAGTTTGTGCAGTCTAGATCGTCGGAGTTCTATCGCAAAGGCATTAATAATCTTCCCATTAGATGGCAGCAATGTATAGATAATAATGGCAACTATTTTGATTAAATAAATTTGTTAAAAATTTAAAAAATAAACAATTAAGATTTTCAGTACAAATCGGCAATTTCATACTTTAACCCCTAATATTATGTAAAATATGTATGTATTTACAAAAAAAGTCATATTATATAGTATATCCGTTGTCTAGAGTACTCATAGAACAAGTCTAGTGCTTAGTTTGTGGCTAGATGTTCGTTGATTCATTCATTTTTTTCGTTCATCTTTTTATATTTAAGATGATGTATATGATATATTGTGGCGGTCGTCCACAGCACCTACTAGATGGTGTTACTAGTATGAAATCCTGGATCGCGATATCAACTTTCTTTCTGAGATAAGCTCATATACAACTGCCGACGATATCGTCGGGCCGCGGCCCACCGGGCAAAACCACCTGCCCGGTGGAAGATCTTCCCTTTGGAGGTCACCACCTCTTATCTCCAAAATATAAGAATTTAAAAACATGAATAAAACGCGATTAAACCCGGTAAATAAAGTGTTTTGTTATGCAAAATCGCAAAAACAGAAGAAACTATGAAGAAGTTTAATTTGTTTGTATTGAAACTCCTAAACCGATTTAAAAAAATATTTCATCAATCGAAAGCCATTATCAAAAACTAATATTAATCCCGATATTTCTACGGAATCGGGACTCACGCGGGAAACGCAGCTAATAAAATGTATAATCTAAAGTTAAATTCATCAAATGTGGACGCTGTGCACCATTCTCTCCCAATTCATCTAAATAAAACTTGATTCATCTCAAAGAACATTTTCATCTTGGAAAAAGCAATACTTGAAAGATTCAAGACCCTCAGTAAAATCGCCCTTAGAAAACAGCTGTGAGCGTAAAAAATACGACAGTTTGTAGGATTTGCATTTTAATATTATTATGCTTTTTAAATTCACACACTTTGTATGCGACGATTCAACCATGCTACAACGGTCTTAGTCTCGAGTTGCTAATAACTATGTTAAGAAATCGTGAGAATGTATTTTTTTATTTAAATATTAGTGTCTATAAATAATGTTTGAATATGGCATCGGATACATTTATTTGTAGTGTACACGTTGCGAGCGCCGACAACACGGCATTGCGACACGCGTGACGTCATCACGCCCTCCAGGGCGGTGGGGGGAACCTCCCCCCACCCCCCACTAGGGGGGGCGTGTAATGAGCCACCTGCCACTTGGTGAGAGGCGATACAACCCGCGCTTTGACCACGGACTGTTTGAAAATTCCCACGGCGCACTCATTTACCGATGCTTTTGCATGTCATACGCGAATGTTTTTTCCGATTAATTGCATAGAGTAGTAGGTTACTTACTATTGCTGTTCTAATTTCAATCCCCACAAAAAATGTCGAAGCGAAACTTTCGACCGCATTTCTTTCAAAATATGGAGCTAAACATAGTAAAGGGACGAGCATATTATGCTGCAAAATAGAACCACCGATGCTTTTGTATGTTATACCTGACTGCTTTTCGAATCATTGCAGTTTAAAATTGTAAACACAAATGATCACAAGAAAATAACGTTAACGTTTCATGATCATGTACGTATTGTATACAAGTTTTATATGAAATATGGTATTTGTCTTAGACTATTTTCATTCTACTCCTGACCCCTTAGTATGAGTTTTGATAGTTTATCGTCTCGATAAAACTGGCAGTTTACTTCATACATTTTCCATCAGCGCCCCTAGCGGTAACTATTATGAACTAAAATAATGTATGGAAGTAAACTGCCAGTTTCATCGAGACGATAAACTATCAACTTCATACTAAGGGCTCTGATGACTCTTATAATTTCAATTCTGGTCCAGAAGCGCGAGTTCAAACCTCGCTGCTAGTGAGTTTTTGAACATGTATTCTTCCTTAAAAATATTTGCATTGCATTGCAGTTTCCATTGTACTCCTATAGCCATTCTAATTTCAATTCCAACAAAAAATATCGCGGAGAAAACTTTCGACCGCATTTCTTTAAAAAAACATAGCGACGAGTACATGCAGTGACATAGCGCTAAAGTTTTTCTTTCAAAACCATTTTCTACTTTCCGAGCTGCGCCTATTTAACTTTTCACCTGAAGAATGGTAGGGAAGTAGTCGTAAAACAGTTCTGCATCTTTAATGGCCTATATAACCCTAATAGCGTGACAGGGATAAAGCTAGCGAATTTCAGATGTGTAAGTGAAGGACGTAAGATGCGACTATGCAAAATTTTATTGCGTAAAATCAAACAATTGCTAGTTTCAAGATAACGAAACGTTAATCTTGAAATTCAAAACATTCACTGCCTGTATTGACTAAGTTCAGTTCTTGTACAAAGTTTTATTAGTTTTCGTACAATATTGACTGAGTAATATCACTTATTTGTACAATTTAGAGGGAAGTTTGGTTTTTTTTCTATCGAGAAAATTTTCAGGAATCGTGTTTTCACGACATTCACGTGTTAGTAAATATCCTCGACTTTAATAAATATGGTTTTAAAAACTTTTATTTCAAATAACGTTTGTAGTAATTCACCCTAGAAACATAATATCAGTTCTGGCCTACTACGACCCCTTAACCTGTAACGCATTCCCTCATGAATGAACGAGGGCGCGGCACCAAAGGCCTTGAAGTAAAACATTGATTCGAATAAACACTAAGTAGAACGTTTTAATGCCAGGAGGTAGGTACGAGTATAATACTTGCCTAAAATATTAATGGCTATGGAGTTTGAATAATCCTACTAATAATAAAACACAATATTTACCGGGTTTTACTCGCGTTTTATTCAATAACGTGAGTACAAACTTTCAGTTTTACAACATTAGTAGGATTTTGTCAAAGGTTTTCGCGATTTTGCATAATAAAATACAATATTTACCGGGTTTTACTTGCGTTTTATTCAATTACGCCATTATTATCAACGATCGAGGTTTCGCCAACTTCACTGTTGACTTTTTCAAGGTTGACTGAGATGTGACCTTGAAAAAGCTAACTGTAAAGTTGATGAAATAAATAACAAATATTTATTAATAATAATAAATAAATCTCGGTCGTTGATAATAATGACGTTATTAAATAAAACGCAAGTAAAACCCGGTAAATATTGTATTTTATTATGCAAAATCGCGAAAACCTTTGACAAAACGCCTACTTATGTTGTAAAGCTGAAAGTTTGTATATTAGTGTGTAGGTATGTATGTTTGTTACCTACTCACTCAATCACGTACACCGCTAAACCGATTGCGAAACTTAGAATATAGATAGTTTAAGTCCTGGAATAACACTTAGGCTACTTTTTATTCCGATATTTCCGTGGGAACGGGACTTACGCGGGTGAAACCGCGGGACCCAGCTAGTGTCTTTTAGAAAACATTTTAATGTAACCACGAAGGTACGTTTAAAAATATATGACGCTAGAGTTTCATTTTTATTGAATTAAATTCAATCACCCAGGATCTTTATCCACACCCATCTTTAAAAAAGATGATTAATAAACGTCGTTGTTCTTTTACCTCCCGACTATATTTATTTATTTCAAAAACAACTACAGATATTTTACAGGATCCCCCAATGCAATAAAGTAGGTAAAAGAGCAATAGAGCAATAGAGGTATGGTAGTGCAATGGAGTAGGTATATATTCCAAGCGCCCGGGTTCTCCCCTCCACCTCGGAATACCACCACCGCACGGCTATCAAATGGACCGCGTTGGAATTCATCACAAATTACCCCATCTCACAAGATTGCGGCTAGCACCGTCCGCGTCGCCGGGCGGCCGCTTGAAATAATTAGATCCAGCTAAGGGGTTACACACGAGGAAAAATGCAGTCTCACCCGTAAACTTGTAAAGAAAATAATGTGGGTAGTAGTTTTGTGAAAGGACTTTATTGTGCTGTGTCATGTCATGTTGCCGTTTTGTATGTAGGTCTACATTGAACTGATAAAGGGTTGGTTTTCAAGGTGTGCTTAAGACCGCTCTATATCCAATTTTGCTTCGTAAAATTTGCGAATAACTCGGTATTCATGGTACCTATAAAGCAAGAAATTAGAAAATCTGAAACTAGAACATTAATGCTGTTATATTCTCAGCGTGAAAACACGATTATAAAAAAACGATAGAAAATAATTTAGAAAAAGTACCTATTTCAGATTTTTTTGTTAAATATCTTTGAAACCGGCAATTATTTCATATTTATTTTTATATATTATGTAGGTATTAGGTTTAAAAAAAACACGTTATAATTTACAACTCTAACACGTGCTGAGTTTTCCTTGAATATGTTCAAAATATATTTTTTACTAGCTGCGCCCCGCGGTTTCACCCGCGCAAGTTGCGAACCCGCGTTGTTCGAACACCTACCTACCGCAATGCAATAATCCACACTTAAACGGTCGCCCATTGAAGTACTGTTGAAGCCAGGCGCTACCGCGCCTGGCATCATTAGTACTTCCCTGGTCGTCCGTTTAAGTGTGGAGTTTTGCACTGCGGTAGGTAGGTGAAGTAAGGTAAAGTTTGTTTTCATCAGTAAGTGACGATAACGATGACGAAGGATGACGATGCCGATGGATGACGATGACGATGATGATGATGCCACTCTACATCACTTACCCTACCCCTGTGTCGATTTTCATTCATTAAATAGTTATCACCCGCGTAAGTCCTGATCCTCCGGGATTTTCAGGATCAAAAGTATCCTATGTTACTCTCCATCATTTAAACTATCCCTATGCAAATTTTCATCGAATAAATAGTTATCACCCGCGTAAGTCCCGATTCCGCGGGATTTTCGGGATCAAAAGTATCCTATATTACTCTCCATCAAATAAACTATCCCTATGCAAATTTTCATTTAATAAATAGTTATCACCCGAGTAAGTCCCGATCCCGCAGGATTTTCGGGATCAAATCCCGCGGGATTGACGGGATCTGTTGAAGCCAGGCGCTACCGCGCCTGGCATCATTAGTACTTCCCTGGTCGTCCGTTTAAGTGTGGAGTTTTGCACTGCGGTAGGTAGGTGAAGTAAGGTAAAGTTTGTTTTCATCAGTAAGTGACGATAACGATGACGATGCCGATGGATAACGATGACGATGATGATGATGCCACTCTACATCACTTACCCTACCCCTGTGTCGATTTTCATTCATTAAATAGTTATCACCCGCATAAGTCCCGATCCTCCGGGATTTTCGGGATCAAAAGTATCCTATGTTACTCTCCATCATTTAAACTATCCCTATTCGAATTTTCATCTAATAAATAGTTATCACCCGCGTAAGTCTCGATCCCGCAGGATTTTCGGGATTAAAAGTATCCTATGTTACTCTCCATCATTTAAACTATTTCTATGCAAATTTTCATCCAAATCGGTCGAGCCGTTTGACCGTGAAGAGGGAACAAACAAACAAACAAACAGATTTTCGGATTTATAATAATACAGTAGGATTTGATAAACTGTCTAGTTAACGTCTTGTAATTACAAAAAATCGCAGGTAAAATCAACACTAGGTTACTTATCGCCCGCCACACTCAGAGCAGTTTAACGGTTACTAAGTACCTAAAGATTTTAGAAAATCTTACTCAGAGTCGTTTAAGGGCTACTTAAATTATTACTAGTAAAAGATTTCAGAAAGAAAATTGACATGCATCACAACAGTGGTGCAACGTATCACGCGTCAAATTATAACCAAGTGAAGACATAGAAAAAGAAAACTAAAAATGGGTACCTATATGTATAAGCCATAAATACAATAAGTTTCAAACCAACAAACTAACAATGAAATACAGTAGTCATTTCCCAAGTAACTTTATCGAACACTATCTATCTATACTTATAATAAATCTGTAGAGAGGTCAATTCTGTACATGGAATATATTTTCAAAATAACTATCGGGGGGTGTTTAGTTATCGATACTGATGTCAAAAATGCAATCAGTAATTTTTTTTTCTGTCTGTCTGTCTGTCTGTCTGTCTGTCTGTCTGTATATTCGTTATAGAAACAAAAACTACTGAACGGATTTTAACAAAACTTGGTACAATAATACTTTATACTCCTGGGCAGGTTATAGAATACTTTTCATCATGCTACGATAGATAGGAACGGAGCAGTAAAGAGAAAAGTTTCAAAAACGGGAAAATTTACTCCATTTTTTAAGCTTCCGTCGCGCGTGTGCAGCCTGAATGGTTTAAGTTACACAGAAATCATGTATGACGGATTTGTTCCGCTAAACATGCCATAAAATAATAAATATGTAAATAAAAAAATTAAAAATTAAAAAACCGACTTCAAAAAGAAACAAAAAATAATTTAAAAACAAACAAAAAAAAAAAGAATTGATAAAAATGACCAAAATAACCTCTACATAGGTACAGTGCCACCGACTAATTAATCTGTTTTATCATCTGAAGTCGGGCAGCCAAACTAAGTACAATATGGAACCAATCAATAAAACTGCCCGACTTCAGATGATAAAACAGATTAATTAGTCGGTGGCACTGTACCTATGTAGAGGTTATTTTGGTCATTTTTATCAATTCTTTTTTTTTTGGTTGTTTTTAAATTATTTTTTGTTTCTTTTTGAAGTCGGTTTTTTAATTTTTAAATTATTTTTTTATTTTACCCTTTTTAGTATACCTACCTACCTAAAAATCAACAATATTGTTACCGTAATTTTAATTATTGAGGAGTTTGCTGATGAGAAGGTGGCCCATCAATCTGTACTTAGTTCTTTAGGGGTCAATTATTTTTGGTAAAAGTCTAAAAATGAGTAAAATATTGAATTCTGGGATGCTATCCTGTCCAACATTCCGAAGATACTCATCAGATTCTTAACAAACTTTCATGGGACCACCTCGCAGCTTCCACCTTTCCATTAAAAAAGAATCATCTCAATCGGTCAAGCCATCTTTGAGTAATCGATAAACAACTGGATTGATTAATGCGTTTTGAGGAGCATTTCCGTTCATCACTCCGAAGACCCTCATCAGATCCACATCAAATTTTTATGGGACCATCTTGGAGCTTCCACCTATCCATTAAAAAAAGAATCATCTTAATCGGTCAAGCCGTCTTCGAGTAATCGGTGAACATACAAAAAAAAAAAATTATACATACAGACGAATTGATAACCTCCTCCTTTTTTTTGAAGTCGGTTAAAAATATCCTGCGACAGCATGTCTATCTTTTATGGTTGACTCACAATCAATCAATTAATCAATCTATATTTTCTATACTTATAATAAAATCGTAACTTAGCGGTGTCTATTTTTAAAAGATATTTTGAAAAAACTATTTATAGGGGTATGTACTAACGTAACAGACCATTTCCGTGTTTAACTTTTTGTCTGTTTGTCTGTGCGTTTGTGCGCGCTAATTTTTTAAAAGACCGATTTGAATGAAATTAAGTATGCAGATAGCTTAAGATTTTGATTGACATATAGGCTACTTTTTTCCGGATATCAAGTCTGGATATCCGGATAAAAAATAGAAATTGCGTAATTTTGTTATTTTTTAACCATCGTCATCTATCGTCATTGATCATCATCCATCGTCATCGATCGTCATCCATCGTCATGAACAAATTTTGCCTTACTTCACCTACCTACCGCAATGCAAAAATCCACACTTAAACGGACGACCAGGGAAGTACTGATGATGCCAGGCGCGGTAGCGCCTGGCTCCATCAGTACTTCAATGGGCGACCGTTTAAGTGTGGATTTTTGCATTGCGATAGGTTGGTGTAAGAACAACGCGGGATCGCAACTTGCGCGGGTGAAACCGCGGGCGCAGCTAGTACTTAATAAACCTGTGCACACAACTTTGTTTCTTGTTGCACTTACTGTGAAAATTTATTGGTTAAGATGTACTAGTTTCTACACTGTTCTTAGTTGTGCAAAAAGAGTTTATGGATTGTATTTTGTTATTGCAACATTTTGCCTTGCCATGATTGTTTCTCGTTACTTTAAAAAACCACAAAATAATAAATATATTTTAATTATAATTTATGATTTATTTGCACAACCATCATCAATTACAATCAGTTTACATTTAAAAAATATCAAAATACCATGTCAAACTATAAAATAATATAAATTAAACAAAGGTCACTCCAGAATTATGTTAATCAAATAACCCACCCCTTATTAACCGGCGCAAACCCATAACACTGGTAGCATTGCCACGCTGAATGGCGATGGATAATCTTTGCACCAGAAACGACCATGAGCGGGAGTCACCTCCATTCTGTCTGATTAGGATCAGACAGAATGGAGGTGACTCCCGCTCATTAGGCCCCAATTCCCTAAACAACTTTATAAAGTTGTATTTTATTTTATTATATTTTTGACGTGTTTGTGACTGAAACGTATTACTCATTGATTTACTATTACTGAAATTGGCTTCAATTTGTTATTTGGAGCGCGATGTCTGAAAATTATCTAGTCTGAGTTCTTTATCCAATATTTCAACCATTATATATTATACATTTCGGCAACAGGACGTCCGAAATACTAGCCCAATAAATTACAAGTTCACATGAATATGGCTTACACAGAATGTGCTCTGCAATGTGAGTGTGCATGCCACTCTATAACTGCCAGTTGTAGTTGAGCACAAATGTCAACTCCGCAAGTTTAACTCCGACCGAGTTAATTGTGCAGGCCACAGATATATCGCATTTCACTCTTACAAACATGCGCATTTCGACGACCTCGGTGGCGCAAAAGGCTGCGTGTTCGAGCCGTTTGACCGTGAAGAGGGAACAGATAAACAAACAAACAGACTTTCGGATTTATAATATTAGTAAGATAAGATAAGATTACTGCGATATGAATTTTGTTAATACGATAGTAGTTTTAACTGTAAAGATGTTATATAATTAGTTTCAATAAATAATCCGCCCTACCGTGACCTCTTATAAGTCGTAGCTAAAAAACAATAAATAAAAAAACATCAAATTATAAGTTTAAAAAAAACTTAAAACAAAAAGTTTTTTTTCAATTATCTGTGGTTTTTTTAAGAGTCGGGGTATATTTTATTTTTCGAGTTTTGGCGGGAATGCGTTAAGGAGATGTGTTGCTAAATTTTAATTTTTGTGAAACTTAGTTGAAATGCGTGTAAAATGTTTAATTTCGGGGGCATATTAATCAATTTAGTTTCGTGAAGGTGTACAAGTGTAAATAAAAGTGAAAACCGGTGCAAAACATGTACTTTAGCTTAGTGTTGTTTCCAAAGCTCCGTGAACAAACATTGTAAAAAATGGCCCCCTTTTTACAATGATTCCCTCGACTTGACTTAACTATGACGACTTGACTGTTTTGTTCAATGCAAATAACTTGCAAATATTGATAATACACTGGCAAATGTCCGAAAGGAAAAGCCATTTTTAAAGAAGAAGAAGAAATTTTATTTTAAGAAAATAATTACATCGAATTGAAATATAACTATCGAATATTAAAAAATACAAACTCATAACACAAAACCTAACTTAAAAAAGAGCACATTAAAACACAAAATTAATAAAATTTAAACTACAATAACCCATCTCCAAGCGCTCCCGCTGCAAAACTGCCCAAAATGCTAGCAGCATACCCGCGCTGAACCGCAATGGACAATCTTTGCAGCAGGAACGCTCCGGAACGGACATCAAGAATGGGGTCTTATTTAAATTACTTTTTATTTGAGCGACAAAGATCATGGTAGAGCGGATTAACTCTAATCAGGCATATTCTATTTTTTTGTATTATTGTATTAGAAACTCCTAAATAGGTACTGTTTATTACTACTAACCTAAAAATCTGTGCTACAAATCCAGAAAATATTACAACCACAAAGATTGGCAATGACTGACACATAGTTAATTCTACAATCAAAAACACATTGTACGAAATGTTACTCGTTCCAAATCAGAGTAAACAATGAGTGATTTCTCGTTATTCGGGTATTGTTCTAAAAAAATGTTCTGTTTGGCACTCTGCCACGCCATATGAGAGCTCTTACTTCAAATATGAAGTACGCAGAACTTCACCATTTAGAACATTGGTTCTGCAAACTTTTATGTTTTCTTTCAGAGTTCAAAGTTGTTTTCGAAATATTTGTGCTTAGTTTAGCATAGTTTCGTTATTTATTTGTTTCCTGTTTGCTAAGTTTGTTGTAGCAATACGTTATTTTTTCGTCTCGCCTTTTTTATCCCCCGACGGAAAAGACGGGTGTTGAAGTTTGATGTGTCCTGTCTCTCTGTGTTTAAATATGTCTGTGGCATTGTAACTCACGAACGAATGAACCGATTTCAATGTATCGGTTCATCCCATTTTTTTATAAGAATAAGAATAATTTATTGTTCAAACTATATAGGTACATTGGTCTTAAATATGTACTATATTAGTGTACATTTCGAGCATACAATAATGTAGCATAAAATACATTAGTTAAATCTAAGTAATCTAATATTTATACCAGCACCATAACAATTTGGTATTTATTTTTCAATGGTCAAAATACTCAGATAGGTTTATAAAAGACCTTGCTGATTAATCAAGACTTTAGTTTTTTGTTTGGTTAGTATTTTTAAATAAACTGGTAAAAAAATCTTAATTTTCATTGATAGGTGATTAAATAAATATAACTTACATTTCAGGTAAAATTCCTTAGTCAAGAGTAAATACCTCGAAAATGTTAAACGTTTCACCGAACTCATTCTTAGTCGATGGTTGGTAATACGAAATAATCCTACGCTGGCAATTAATTTCCTACATCAATAACATGAATATAGAGCAAGTAAGCGTGTTGAATGTGTTAGAATGAATTCACAAGTAGCAAAGCATATCAAGCACATAAAGTTTGCGTTCTCGTTTGAGCAATGTTTCCGGTTGCATTACTACAATATGTAAATGGAATATGAATAGCAGTTCGTCTCGGTTGTTATCTCTGATAGCAGTCGTAAGTTAGAGCCCTTAGGGCGACCTTAAAACACTAAGGCTGCATGAAATCCATAGTGCGTACTTTGACTTTGCTCAGACTGAGCTTAGCAAAAACTAAGCATAACCTTTGAATTGGAATTTATTGTCAAAATCAAGTTTGTAATATACGAATAAAATAAACAGAACTCCATATTAATAACAGAGAAGCAACGTTGAGGTTATTTCATTATTGAGGTCATTATGTTTGATTGGTTCATATTCGAAATAGGAAAAACTTCGACTTTACTAAGCAAAAACTTTGGATGGTTGCGAAGGTCGCTTTTTAAATACCAAAAAATTGTCTGAAGTCAAAGTTTTTGCTAAGCAAAGACAAAGTGCGGACTATTGATTTGCCTAAGAGAAGCAAAATTTAGGTCATTATTGTGTTGGGTTTAGAAGGTTGAGATCAATGGGTAGAATGTTAACCTTTAAAAACAAAATTTGAAAACTTCTTCTTTATAAATACCAAAAATTGTCTGATGTCAAAGTTTTTGCTTAGCAAAGTCAAAGTACGGACTATAGATTTCAGCCTAAGTACCCACTACTACAAAGAAGTGCAAGATTTTGTTACTAAAATTGCATACATTGTATAGTTTAAATCACCATGTTATTACCGCTTTCTTATCAAAGTAACCAACCAACACGGGTAAGCTCATAAAACCTATTAAGCGTTATGATGCGGGCACAAACAAACAAGAAAAACCGGTCAAGTACGAAACGGACTCGCGCACGTATGGTTCCGTACTATTATCACAATTTGTTACCCAACTTTAAAATAAACACTGGTTCAAGCGAAATCCTTGTAAGCAACTTACGCTAATATCACTAGTGCAAAAGTGCATCGCGGTATCGTTGCTTTTATATTTAAAAAATTACTACTATTTTTATTAAAACTCTCGTTTGTACACTTCTTATAAATTTATAATTACCCCGACGTTTTAGCAAACGGATTACACAGGGTTTAAAAAGTGTACAAACACGATCGGGACACGAGTTTGAGTTTAAAATTGTGTGAGTTTAAAAAGTGTGTTGAAAAATCACGTTTGTTGTATGGGAGCCTCCCTTAAATATTATTTGTTCAATTTTGTTTTTACTATTTGTCGGTATAGTGGCAACAGAAAAACTTCATAATTATACATAAAGAAATGCTTTCCAAAAATTTCGCACCCGACAGGACTTGAACCTGCATCTCTGGGGATTCGTCCCAACGTCTTTTCTAATTTGGCCACGGACGCATGTTCAATCGAGTCGAAATTAAGGATTGCATTTCATATTGTTTACGTTTTTAAGGCACTTCATAATTGTGAAAATTTCAACTGAAGCTATAACGGCTAGCATGGTGACAGACGGACGAACAGACGGACAGACAGCAAAGTCTCAGTAATAGGGTCCCGTTTTTACTCTTTAGGTACGGAACCCCACCGACGCATATCGCCTTAATTGTATAACAAAGTGACTGTTTTACAGGTAATTTAGCTAATCTTTTTACCGTTTCTCTTTCGAAATTAGGTACGAGGTTAAAATTTCAATTGTGTTTTGTGAATTGAGATTTCACTGGAACGTGATACCTACCATGATACTAGAACATGTCTTTTTTTGTCATTTTTTATAAAAGCAGCAAAATATTACTAATTATATGAGATTTCCTGAAAATACATGAAATCGACTTTTTGTTCCCCTTCCCTCGATAAGTCGCCGGAAGTTTTTTTTAGTAACTAGAAGTCTTAAAGGTTACTTTTCCTTTTCTGACTGTAGGTACCAGGCTCGCATGAAAGGCAAGTAGGTCAAGATGTAACACGACCGACACGCATTTAACTCTTTTCAAAGGCAACGATGCGCGATATGGTGTGCCATCTACATTTTGTTCCCGTATAAAAGATTCTTTCACTATTTCCACACAAGTATAATTCCTGCTTTCCACTGCGGGGAGAACGGACCAATTAATGTGTTTTTTTAACATACAACGATCGTTTTCATCCACGAAAAAGCCAAAAATAGTCTTATGACAATAAAGGATAATGAAATGATGGAAAAATACATAATCAATGATATAAATAGAAAACACCCAGAACAAGAAACAAGTTGCCTACTATGTAATTAAATATTAGATTTTCGGGTCTAGATCGCGTTGACGCGTTGATTTTGTAGAACTAACGATAACGCGATCTAGACCCTAAAATCTAGAACGGAACGGAAATCGTGTAAGTTTAAAAAATGTAGGTAAGTTACTGCAAATACAACCGAACATCACACAACTTAGCACCAGAAACAAAAATTTTGTGTCAGAAAAAATGCATGTCTCCGGCAGGAAATGAACCCGCAATCTACATCGCAGCGGAGAGTAAACCCGAACATTCTACATAACTACGTCGCGTCGTCAGAATAAAGTTCTTAAGCAACAATAAAATAAACTGTACAGAATTAAGAGTCGTTTTTTACTTTATTGGCATAGCCTGTATTTTGAACCTTGAAGAGAGATAACCTAGTTATTGCACAAGATTGTCGTATTCGTCCACAGTGCTTCTCTGTACGATTGTAGGCACAACTCCTTCCGCAGGTGGTATCAGTCCAACTGGAGTCACTAACGTTACATGTTCCTGGAATAAAAAAAACCATGTCAGTTGTACGGGAGCCCCACTTAAAAATTTATTACATTTTCTCTTTAGTTTGTTATTTTAGTGGCAACAGAAATACATTATCTGCGAAAATTGTAACTGCCTGGCTGTCACGGTTACGATTGAGATACAGCAGCCCTAGGCAACATTCTTATGGAATAACGAAATCGCAATCGACTGGTTTTTTTTTGTATGAAATTTTTTGTATGACATAAGTTCACGAAAAGTCACGTGACTTTTTGCGAACTTATATGTCAATTTCATACTAAAAAATGTGTCGATTGGCGATTTCGTTATACGATAAGAATGTTGTCTAGGGCTGCAGGCTGGTGACAGACAGACTGGCAGACGGACAGTGTATTTATTTATTTATTTGGAAACCTAACAGCTAAAAAACAAAAACATGAAAAACAGTGTAAAAACGGAAAGCCAATTATAAGGTTTAACGGCTAAAAAATATCTTTAAAAAAAAAAGCACAACAAGTGCAAGTCTAATCTAAGGTGTGCATAGTTTGCACTACATACCTAAATGTACATAAACAAAACTAAAGAATTAGATAAATTAAATTTTAAATTATAAATACATAATATTTCAACATAATAATAAATAATAAAAAGTGATAGTGTGTAGTGTAGTCTTAGTAAAGGGGTCCCTTTGAGTACGGAACCATTAAAAGCAATAATTATCAATAACTAGCTGCGCCCCGCGATTTCACCCGCGCAAGTCGCGATCCCTTACTTAGGTGAAGTAAGGTAAAGTTTGTATTTCATCAGTGACGATGACGATGACGATGGATGACGATTGATGACGATCAATGACGATCAATGACGATGGAGCCACTCTATATCACTTACCCTACCCCTGTGTCGATTTTCATTCATTGAATAGTTATCACCCGCGTAAGTCCCGATCCTGCGGGATTTTCGGGATCAAAAGTATCCTATGTTACTCCCCATCATTTAAACTATACCTATGCAAATTTTCATCTAATAAATAGTTATCACCCACGTAAGTCTCGATCCCGCGAGATTTTCGGGATCAAAAGTATTCTATGTTACTCTCCATCATTTAAACTATCAATATGCAAATTTTCATTCAAATCGGACGAGCCGTTTGACTGTGAAGAGGGAACAAACAAACAAACAAACTTTCGGATTTATAATATTACTAGGACTAGGAAATATTAGTAGAAAGTAGGGTAAGCTAATTTAATAAAACACAATATTTACCGGGTTTTCCAAGCGTTTTATTTAAAAACGTCATTATTCTCAACGACCGAGCTTTCGCCAACTTTACAGTTGGCTTTTTCAAGGTTAAAAACAATATTGACCTTTTTCAAGGTAAATATTGTGTTTTATTTTGTTGTGAAATGAAGTGCAGTAATTTATTATATTTAACTTAATTCCAATTCTTATTACCTACTAATATAGTTTTTAAAGAAAATGTTACTAACAAATGGATCAAAGACATCTGAAAATAAATGATTTTAACGAAAATCTAGGACAAAATTATAAGTAAATATATCAAAAACTAACTGGGTCCCGCGGTTTCACGCAAGCCCGCGGAATTATCCAAAATCCCAAAATGAAATCTTAGTGAATACCCACACACCACAAAGAACACTCTCCAAATTTCATGTGTCTAGGACCAACTGTTTGGGCTCGGCGTTGATATACAAGGTGTAACGGGTATGCCCTTTTAAGCCGAAAGGGGGTTGTTCTAGACGTCTAGGCGAACAACTTTTGTTCTACGACTTTTGGAAATTCGAAGTACTTTTCGAAAATGTTAAGTGTAAAGTTTACTTGAAAATCAGCTGTTCTGGGAGTTCGAGGTCATTGACCTTATGTTGTCCTATCATTTAGTTTGATGTTTCACTATCAAAACTTCAATTACCTTTATTTTCAAAAGCAACTGTTTTTACAGTGAAACATAATCTCAAAATTTAAAAAAAAAAATTTTTATACCTAGACGTCTAGAACAACCCCCTTTCGGATTAAAAGGGCATACCCGTTACAAATTGTATAGGTCATTATGTCAGTCAATCAGGACTTGACTTGAATTGATGTGTTTTAAAGATAGAGAAAATAGATAGGTACCTTGTCTTGTCCTTTGTCTATAGCGTCATCGAATTGCTTCTGCGCGTCCTTTAGATAAGGTAGTAACCCTGGCTTGGTGTTAGGATCTTCAAGAGCTGAGAGGACATCGTCGGGTGTCCACGTCGATATGTCCACTGCTGGTATCCATACTTCTGTAGCATCCTGACAAAATAATTATCTATACTAATATTATAAACCAGAAGAGTTTGATTGTTTGTTTGAACGCGCTAATCTCAGGAACTGCTGGTCAGATTTGAATTTTTTTTTGTGTTTGATAGTCCATTTATCGAGGAATGTTATAGGCTACTTTCGGTTTTTTGCTTTGGTTGAACCGATTTGAATGAAATTTGGCACAGGGATAGTTTAGTGGTTGAAATAAGATATAGGGTACCTACTGTGAATAATCATACGGGTTAAGCAACGCTTGGTATGACATACGTAATGCGTCACATACGTTACGGGATAGGAATTTATGCGGGTGAAACCGCGGGGCGCAACTTTATAAATAAACCAAATATTGAAGTATCTACCTTTTTCGTGCTATCTTCTCTAGAGTTCTGATTCATCAGAAATTGGTATGCCTGGGCTACGAACGGTACTAGATTAGAGTCGGTGTGTGACTCCGTTTTGAGAGCCTTCTTCAGTTGATCCAAGGTCCAGCTCTTTGAGCCAGTTGGTGACATCACTAAGGCTTGGACATGCTGTAATATAAAGAATACTAGTCGAAATGGTAGGTACCTACCAAGTTTAGTTTAGTTTTTTGGGCCCTTTAGCCAGTTTAAGAATTTGGCTACAGTATTCCTTCATCATAAGTAAATATAAATAAATATAAGTAGTATATCCGTTGTCTAGTCACCGTAACACAAGCTTAGCAGCTTACCACGGGGCTAGATGGTGCTGTGGGTTCGTCACAGGATTTATTTATCATCTCAGACCTTATCCGTCCACTGCTGAACATAGGTCTCCGCCATAAGACGCCACTATAGCGATCGCGAGCCACCTCCAACCTTCGACTACCCGCGACTGTTATAATGTCGTCGGTCCACCGAGTAGGTCTTCCAACACTCCGCTTCGAATTACGTCGTGATCGCCACTCGAGGACTTTTACTCCCCAACAGTTTTCTTTTGTAGTATTTCCTTGGTGGGATGCTTTGGCCGCGGATTGTTATCTCCGTTCGGCATAAGATACGTAGACCGTGTTGCGGTAAATTTTAAGTAAAAAATACCCCGACTACTATTAAAAACAACAGATAATTTAAAAAAAAAAAATTTGACGTTTGTTTTTTTTTTTTAATTATTTTTTAGCTGAACCACTACTTATACGACATTATACTCGTAGTAGGGCCCATTATAATAACTTACCAGCAATTAAGATCGTGTAATAGGAAGGTACCTACCAAAAGTCGCGCTAGTCGATGCAGAGAAAATAATGAAACAGGGATATAAAAGTTACTTTCTACCGTTTAAACATTATAAACGTGAGCCCTAACTATTATAAAATTTTAATATTCGTATGATAAAGTCTTTCACGTCTCAAGTACTTAGCCAATTTTAATGAACTTTACTTTGAATGTGGTAGTCTTGAAGAATAATAAAGAAAACTTTTATCTTTATATTTTAGTTTTTAGTTTTGGATTAATATTAAATATAAGAAATGGTTTTTTTTGTTAATTAATTTAATTCTGTAGTGGGACTCGAGCCCCGGTAGCCTTTTTAATAAAAGGGTAGTAAGGTCGGAGCTGTCAACTTTGTAAGTTCTTGTCACGGAAAAAGACAAAGCATTTTCTCCGTACTCCGACCTTACTCCATGTTTATAAGTGGGGAGTTCAGAAAGCTATAAGAGCAATACATTTTGTAAAAAAAAAACCCAATTTTGTCTAAGGTTTTCGCGATTTTGCATAATAAAACACAATATTTACCGGGTTTTACTCGCGTATTTATTTAATAACTCAATTATTACTAAAGACCGAGCTATCGCTTAGGTACTTTATAGTAACACCTTGAAAACCAACAACTGTAAAATTAGCGATAGCTCGGCCTTTAGTGATAATGCCGTTATTAAATAAAAACGCGATTAAAACCCGGTAAATATTGTGTTTTATTAAAACTTTTTTTTAATTGTTTTTCTTTTAAATATTAATGGTTTTATTTTTATAAGTGTGCTGGGGGCGCATTTGTTAAGATAAGGCATTTAATTACAATACATTATAATAAGATACTCACTTCCTCCTTTCCAGTAAATAAAGCAGCCATTATAAGATCAAAGGCATCAATTAAGGGCTTCTTTTCGGGATCTTCGTTTGCAATAAAGGGATTGTCCTTCTCGATCTCGTGCGATAACTCGTGGAATGTCCATGTTTTTACAACCGGATGGGCGGATACACTCGCGACAATAATTGTTAAAATAAGGATTTTCATTATAAAAAACTCACTTGCAGTACTTTCTTTTATATTTGTATTGATTTTAATAGGAGGTGAAAAACAAGACAGGCTTGAACTGTTGGAAAATGGTAATATTTCTGAGTTTTTTTTTTACGTAACGTGGTTTCAAAGATTAGTAGGCGAAGGCACGCCAATTATAATATTTCGGGATTGAAAATATATTAACTAAAATCAACTCAATATTTGGCTTCACTTTGGTGTTGGCTAAGAAAATATTTATTATTTATTTATTTAGAAAACCAACGTTACAACTTAACGATAACTTAAGTATAAAAAAGCCAATATTTATATTTAAATTACAATAAACTTATCAGTTAGTCTCTAACGGAAATTGTAGTTACAAAAGTCCAGTTAAAAACTTAACAATTCTATTTGTTACATATAGGGTCTGAACATCTAATTTCTATTTTTTTTTTAATAAAACAAATAAATGGCCTCTGGTATTTCACCTCTTACAGGTTAAATTCTGTTGTATATTTTTGTACAATAATAACAACGATCACAGTGGCCAGTCGATACACCGAGACAGTATAAATGACACTGAGTACGTAAACCAGCATGGTGACTAACTTTTACCTACTTACCAATCACTGTTAGATAGGTGTACAGACTACATACTGGCATGTGGTGGTGGTA
Source organism: Idaea dimidiata (assembly GCA_949358125.1). NCBI lineage: Eukaryota > Metazoa > Arthropoda > Insecta > Lepidoptera > Geometridae > Idaea > Idaea dimidiata. Next base: position 10,599,665 of record OX442341.1, read on the forward strand.
CACCTATCTATAGGATATTGGTAATCAGCATAGATTAAAAAAACAAATTAACAAACAGCTACTTAATTAACTACAATTTAAACAAATTGTTTCACATATATATAATTTAATTACAAATAGGGGTTCTTGATGTCCGTTCCGGAGCGTTCCTGCTGCAAAGATTGTCCATTGCGGTTCAGCGCGGGAATGCTGCTAGCATTTTGGGCAGTTTTGCAGCGGGAGCGCTTGGAGATGGGTTATTTTAGTTTACATTTTATTAATTTTTAATGTGCTCTTTTTTTAAGTTAGGTTTTGTGTTATGAGTTTGTATTTTTATTAATGCATGTAGGTTGTAGGTATACCGACTACGAGTATAACGAAATTATAGGCAGTTAAGTAAGTACCAAACAAATTAACCAATTTCCTCTAATTTGTCACATTATTTCTACGATTTTATACAATTTCGATTAGATTTATGTGATTAAAAATTTCTAAGTAAAAAAATTCATTTTTTTGTAGACATGTAAAAAAAAAATTACAAATAGGAAAAGAATGATTATCTTGCATGTCACTCGTTTCGTAATATAAATCTCGCATGGAGCGGGTTATTTGATTGATTTTTTTAATGTACTATTTTAATTTAACCTACCTATTTTCTATCTATACTTATAATAAAGGAAGAGAGGACAAAAAGTCTGTACTTGGAAGTAAATTTAAAAAAAAGTTGTCTTTGGAAAAGTAGAAACAAATTATAATTTTTAAAATTCATTTCTGTATGTCTGTTTGTCTGTTTCTCTGTCTATTCCTTGTAGGTACAATTAAAAACTACTAATCTGATTTAAATCTGGTTTTCAATATTGGATAGTTCTATTTTCGAGGAACGTCGAGGAATCTTTTATTCAGATTTCCATCGGATTAGTAGTTTTAATTGTAAAAGGAACAAACAGAGAAACAGACAGACAGACATGAAATTTAATAATTATATTAATTTTTCCAAGTACAGACTTTTTGTCCTCTCTTCCTTTATTATAAGTATAGAAGAAGAAGATAGATGCTAGTTAAGTATACTAATTATTAACCAGATTGTTGCTTATTTCTCATAAATTCAAGCAGCTCCTTATGATTTGCTATCACATTTTCCCCAGCAGGCCTAGCAACGAACAGAATTCGTTCCCCTTCCGGTTTCGGTATTACTCCAACTGGTGTTATTATTTTCACTGATTCCTGGAATAATACAAAAGATGAAAATAGTTTTCGTATATACATGTTACTGCTGATGAAATAAAATAAATCAATTATAAAAATATCTATGTCCTTACTGACTTAAACGGGATTTACATTACGGATCTAGAGGCAAGCAATTTCTAGTCTTTTCACATAAAAGTTATATGTTATATGCTTTGGAATATACGAAAACTTGTAAATGGTATTGAGTTAATTAACTTATTGTTACTTACTCCCTTACTTTAAAATATTATTTACACATGACTAAGGTTTTCATACGTTTGTCTCTGTCTGTCAACTTTGAAACTTCGTGTGACAGTAAAAGACAAACGATGCGTAGCTATGCAGCGCATTAATTATTTTATAAGTAAGGGCTAGCTTTTATTCACTGTCGCCCTTATTTATAAAATATTATTTACACATGAGTAAGTTATTAGACGTTTGTCTCTGTCTGTCAACTTTGAAACTTCATGTGACAGTAAAAGACAAACGATGCAAAGTTATGCAGCACATTAAAATTAGCGTTTATAAATAAGGGGGTATATGTTAACCAAATGAATTAAAACTAAATAAAACTAGTAACATGAAACTAGTAATGTAATGTAAATTAGACTTTACTGATGGATCAACGCATAGCCTGCTAACTCATTCGTGGTGGAAACCCAAAATTAGAGGAGTGAGTTATTTATGTCATAGATATCCGATAAGAAAGAATTATAGGTTAGGACTTCAGGTCTTCCAATTGAAATGATAGGTAAAAGAATTAAGTAAGTGGTAAAAGATGTAATTAATTTACCAGTTTCTCTCCCTTTTCTTTAGCGTCGATAATTTCCTTTTGGGCACCTCTCAAATATGGGACCAAGTCGGGTTTGACTTCAGGACCTTTTAATGCAGTTGTAAGTTCATCTTCAGTCCATGTTGATATATCCAGGGTTGGTACCGAGACCTCAATTGTTTCCTACGACAAAAAAATATTAATATAGAATCAATTTAGTTAGGGACTTCGGATTTTATATTTATTTAAATGGCGTTATGGCTCATCGAGTGTTCGAGTTTTCAGCCTTTCGGCCGCCATGGTAACCGAGGTTTGGTAATCAGTTACCTTCAGATGGCCATAAAGATGCACTCTCACACATCAGTCACCGTCACGTCACTTATGACCTTATTCCCACACGTCGTTGACTGAGGTGTGGAAACAAGCTCATACTAGCAGTATAGACACATTTTTTTTTAAACCCTGTTCGGTGACGTGACTTGACGGTGAAGTGCCGGTGACTGATGTGCGAAAGTGCACCTTAGACCTTTAACTTTACCTAATGCAGTAATACCAACCGTGACTGACTATGGAATCCCTAGTCTCGCTCTTATCATTAATGAGGAAAAATAAGAAATTTTGAATATTAACTCTATTTTCTCCGTTAAAAATTATAAAAACACTAGTGAAAGAATGACTTCGTTACGTTAATTCGTTTCCGATTTTTAGAAGTAAAGGTGCGATGTGGACTTGTACTTGGGTGTGACGTCATCTCACACTTGCCCTGTCCGCTCGCGCTCTATGTGACGAAGTCACAGTACATGTCGTCTTACGTTTTGATTAGGGACCGTCTCCACGAGCATTAGAATAGCGGCGATATTACTTTATTTCTATACAACGCACCGCCGCGTTAACATCGCCGTGTGGAGACACGTTCATAGAGATTGTATAGAAATAAGTAACTCGACGATAATATCGCCGCGATCCTAACACTCGTACAGACGGTCCCTTAGGGAAGCGTTGTAAATGGCGTCACGTGACTGTTAGCGAGACTCAATATTTATCGTAAGTTTAAATAAATGCTTGTAAAATCAAAACTAATAGGTAGGTATTTTTGACTACAAGCGATACTGTAACAAACTTCCAACCGATTTGGCATACCTATTAACATTCTTTCTTCACTTTTGCAAAAATATGATTGACTAGCTGTGCCCCGCGGTTTCACCCGCATAAATTTCTATCCTGTAACGTATGTGACGCATCACGTATGTCATACCAAGCGTTGCTCAACCCGTATGATTATTCAAAGTACCCTAAATCTTATTTCAAACACTAAACTATCCCTGTACCAAATTTCGTTCAAATCGATTAAACCGTCATTTTTACCCATCACGTATGTCATACCAAGCGTTGCCTAACCCGTACGATCATTTAAAGTATCGTATTTATACCCTTAAACTAATCCCTGTACCAAAGTTCATTCTAATTGGTGCGATCGTTCCTGTTGACCCATCACGTATGTGTCACGCCAAGCGTTGCTTAACCCGTACGATCATTTAAAGTACCCTATATTTTATTTAAACTCATAAACTAACCCTGTACCAAATTTCATTCTTATCGGTTCCGCCGTTCTTGAGATTTAAATAGTGTAACTAACTCGTTTTTATAGCTGCGTCCCGCGGGATTTACCCTCGTAAGTCCCGACCCCGTAAGAATATCGGGATCAAAAGTAGCCTATAACCTTCCTCGATAAATGGACTATCATACACAAAAAGAATTTTTCAAATCGGACCAGCAGTTCCTGAGATTAGCGCGTTCAAACAAACAAACAAACAATCAAACAAACAAACTCTTCAGCTTTATAATAATAGGGGTTAAAGTATGAAATTGCCGTTTTATTGCAATAGGTTCTTTGAATTGACATAGAATCTTCATGGTTTGAGGTTTTCGAATGAAACTTTTTTCAAATGGTTTCTGTGATGTTCTTTTTTTTAAAAATGTGAAACATTTGAATATCGACTTTCAATTGTTTTTGTTATTCAATTTAGACACGAAAGATGGATACTGCGAAAATTCGAGTGATTTTTGAATACGAGTTCCGACGCGGAACTAACGCGGCAGAAACAGCCCGCAATATCAATGCTGCGTTTGGAGAGGGGTCTACTAATGAACGCACCGTGCGATTTTGGTTTAAACGCTTTCGTGATGGAAATTTCGACTTAAAGAACGAGCCACGAGGAAGACCGCCCACACAGGTGAATAACGATGAATTAAGAGAGATAGTGGAAGCCGATCCTAGTCAAACTACCCAGGAATTAGCAGCATGGTTTAACGTTACCTTACCCACTTTATTGACTCACTTGCGTCAAATCAATAAAATAAAAAAATACGAAAAATGGGTGCCTCATGATTTGACTGATCTGCAGAAAGAAACGCGTGTTGAAACTTGTGTTGCCTTGTTGAACCGGTACAGAAATGAAGGAATATTGGATCGAATTGTAACATGTGATGAAAAGTGGATTCTTTATGATAACCGGAAAAGAAAAATGCAATGGCTGACCCCAGGTCAAATGCCACAACAGTGTCCTAAAGCAAAACTTACCAATAAAAAGGTAATGGTAACTGTTTGGTGGTCTCAGCATAGTGTTATTCACTATAGTTTTCTTCGATCTGGTCAAGCAATTACGGCAGATGTCTATTGTGCCGAACTCCGAACCATGTTGACAAAACTAGCAGTAAAACAGCCCCGACTCATGAATCGATCTTCACCATTATTGCTCCACGACAACGCGAGACCTCACACAGCACGAGAAACCATTTTGACCCTTCAGGAACTGCACTTAGAAACCATTCGTCATTCTCCGTATTCACCAGACCTTGCTCCAACGGACTACCATTTTTTTCGTGATTTGGACAATTATCTACGTGACGAGAAGTTTTCTTTCCAGGAGGCAGTACAAAATGCTTTCACACAGTTTGTGCAGTCTAGATCGTCGGAGTTCTATCGCAAAGGCATTAATAACCTTCCCATTAGATGGCAGCAATGTATAGATAATAATGGCAACTATTTTGATTAAATAAAAAATAAACAATTAAGATTAAAAATTTAAAGTTTAAATTTAAGTTAAAAATTTAAAAAATAAACAATTAAGATTTTCAGTACAAATCGGCAATTTCATACTTTAACCCCTAATATTAGTATAGATATAGATAAAGCATTCTTCTATACCTTCTTATTGAACCAATACAACGTGCAGCTTTCTATTTAACTGGCTTACTGATTTGGCAGTTTTGGTACCATTTTGAGCCGAATCGTCCAAAAGTCATTACTATTAGGTATTTTAGTACTATTAGTACTATTAGGTACAATTAGGTATTTGCTTACCTGCTTTGTTCCATTTCTTCTTTGTTGCTCGCGCAAGCAAGCGTAAGATTGCGCCAGCCACTTTTGTAATACAGGGTCTGTGTACTTGCTTGTCAGGACTGTTCTTAACTCATCCATGGTCCAGACCTTCGAGTCACTTGGTGACAACATCAGTGCTTGTACATACTGAAAAATATAGTTTATTCGTATTAGCACTAACTGTGTCAAGGAGTCGATGCAACAACTACTAGATAGGACAACGTCAACATTTTTTGTGTTGTAGAATTGGTTATAGAATATATTCTAGGTACAGGTACTAGTTTCTAGGTTACTAGGTATACCAACTAGTACTTAGCATTTTGATATATAGTTTGTTCTTGTAAGCAACGAAACTCCCATGACTTATATGGCTTTTTGTAAAAACAGGGTACGTTCCTTAACATTTAAAACATATCGAAGTACATGTAATCAGTGCATACTTAGAACTTTTTTAGAAAAGTAAGTTACTGTTATCTATCTATCTTTTATTTATTTTCTTTCTTTTTCTTTTATTTCGTACTAACTGCGTCCCGCAGTTTCACCCGCGTAAGGCCCGATCCCGTGAAAACCCTTCTTGATAATGAAGATTTCTATTTGTAAAAGAATTATTGAAATCCGTCCAGTAGTATCAGAGATCCTGTGATACAAGCCTACTTAGTTCAGGCACAGATATAATAATTAAGTTAAAGTTTGTACTGTGTATTTCTGCAATTAGCCCCACAACTGGGCCTTTTTACGCCACTTTAAGCCATGGGTTTCCTCACAATGTTATCCTTCACCGTAAGAGCGACGAACTAGTCCAATTAAACATAAAATTACAAAAACAAATTAAAATACAACCAACACACAACAATAACTTAAAATTAAAAACTAAAACTAAACACACCTACAAATCGAAAACACCCTCCAGGACGTCACCCTGAGGCATCGTGCCCAGAAGGCTAGCGACATAGTACATACATAGTGAACTAGTTAATAGTGCACATGAATTCTTCTAAATGAAAAGACATTAATGCACGCTCAGCCAGGATTTGAAACCACGACCTACGGAATGAAAGTCGGGGTATCTACCACTATAGACCAACACCGCGCAAAGTAATAATGTACATAAAGTAATGAATAAATTAAACTTACGTTTTCTTTACCGGAATACAGAGCGAGCATCATCTCATTGAAGGCGTCGGTCAGTGCTTTTTGTCCGGGACTAGTATTTTGTTTGCAGTTCTCAGATTCCCTCAGTTGTGTATTGATCATAATCGAGACTACTGGCTCTAACGCATGGAACGTCCACGTTTTTGCCTCTGGGTACGCGTAACTAGCACTCACTATCAATAAAATTAGCAGGCCTCTCATTTTGACTGCAAAATACAAACGAAACAAATATTTGTAAGAGAATTTGTAGTTTTACTGCGCTGCGATACGTTGGACGCAGTGCAGCCGGATTCAAAAACTGTTTCATATGTATTTATTTATCGTATCTTTTACCTAAGGTTCTTTAAAACTTTGTTGACTTTAGTATAGTGAACTACTCGGTGAGATTGCCTTAGTATTACTGAACGGGATAATTTTATTTTATAAACTTATACCTACATCACTCATAAGAAGAGGTCACATAAAATTAAAATTATCTGTCGGCCTACATTTTTTAAAATGATGCTTAATGCTCCGTATACAAGGTAGGTGCTAACTGAGTGAGCGAAATTTAGACTAGCATCAACATGACCTTTTGTTTTAAACAAATATAGATACCAACTACGGACTAATGATGATATACCTACTTGATGAATGAGTACTTACTACAATCGTGAAGTACAATATATATTATAGGTACATATTTACAAAATAATTACGAACTTTTTGTCAATAGTTGCAATTGATTATTGACCGCGAGTTCGTACCTTGCTAGATTCACATCAACGGATGAATTTTTCCCACGTTTTTTTTTATTATACACTTTTCTTGTTTGTCTGTCCGGGCCCCGGGCGGAGTCTTGCAACTTCAATTTGAGACACTTCCCGACTAGCTAGCGAGCTGAAACTTTGGAAATAATTCAGAACCAGATGACGATGCAATCTTAAGCTAAAATAAATATTTATAGATTTAAAAAAATCTTAAAACTCTCGTTTTTAAATGTTCTAAAAATAGTACTTTCAAAAAATTTCAAAAAATTGCCATCGTGTACTTTGTAATGATGCCTCCAGTTAAAACTTATGTAAACTGTAAAGTTTTTAGTCTGCAAGATAATTAAATTTGACATTTTGATCTCTCTTTCTTGTAATCATTTTCATTTATCAAAAACTGACCTAGGTATTAGTATTTATCGAGTATTATCACCTTGTTTTTGTAAATTTCACTTCTAATTTCTTGCTTTTTCAAAGTTATTTGTAAAACGTTTGTATTTACATCATAAGGGAGGGCAGAAGTAGAATGATAGGGATCGTCTCCACGAGCGTTAGAATAGCGGCGATATTATCGTCGAGCCACTTATTTCTATACAATCTCTATAAACGTGTCTCCACACGGTGATGTTTATGCGCGGCGGTGCGTTGTATAGAAAAAGGATAATCCGCACTACCATGCTCGTTTGTCGTTGCTATGTCGTCTTTTTGTCGTTCAAAAAATAAAGTAAATTTTAAATAAAAATTACCCTGACTACTTTTTAAAACCACAGACAATTTTTTTTTTTTTTTTAAGTTTTTTTTTTAATTTGATGTGTTTTTTTTAGCTGAACGACAACGCGACGGCTTCGCAACGACTTATAAGACATCATGGTAGGGCCCAATATCACCGCGATTCTAACGCTCGTGGGAGGCTCGTGGCTCGTCGCTCCTAGGATAGAAGTTTTTTTCCTTAGTAAAATAACTTAGAATGGGTTTCAATTTTTTTTATGTACTTTTCCTTTGAATTAGAAGCTACAACAATAAGTACTAAAATGGCATTTTTATAACGAAACCAGAGGCATGTAATTTAAAGTCATTTTCACAAAAAAAATGCGTAAACACAGCGGCACTATTTGCCTATTTTCAGTAACTGCTGCGAGACTGCTTTTGTGAAATTGACTCTGTAATAAAGTTTATTTTATTTTCAAACAGTCTTTTCGTGTATATAAAGTGTTCCTGGCCTGGCCATGATCATTGGTATACAGTAGGTGCGACCATGGCTCTACCTTCACAATTTTTGTTCCTTTGCCTTTCTGGATTTCTATCTAAATTATTTTCTTGTTTCGTCCTTTTTAGACAGGTTTTTTACTACACTTTTTACGGTCACTATAAAATATCTTCGTGGCCCTTATTCGTTTTATAATTAATGACTAAATTCGCATTGTTGTGTCAGGTAAAACAGCCCAGACCTTACTGAGGTCAATGAAGCTGGTATTGCTCTGGCACGGTTTTGAAAGAAAAATAATTTCATTTTTTAAGTATTCGTATCAATTGAAGTAGAAATGGGTTGTTAGGTGGGTGTCATGTTCGACTAATATAAATCTGAATACTGATATTATTAGTCTAAAAGATCGTTTGTGGTTTGTTTGTTAGTTCCCTCTTTACGGTAAAACGGTTCGACAGATTTGGATGAAAATTTGCATAATGATAGTGTGATAGAGAGTGACTTTTGATCTCAATAATTCGGCGGAAACGGGACTTACGCGAGTTAAACCGCGGGGCGCAGTTAGTTATTTATATAATACAAGAATAAAAATATGATGAGCTATAATAAATTTGAAAGTAAATTTATTATAGCTTTATCTTATTTTTAAACAAAAATAATTATATTGTTGAAGATATTATTATGTCTCTAGGGCGAGTGCTCAAAAGGGGTGTAGAGCATAATATAGAAAGTAACTACAACTATGGTTGCTACATCAAAAAACTTCCCATCGAAAGGTTACTCTAAAAATCGTACTATGTGGCGAAAATTCGCCACATAGTACGATCTTACTTAATATTATAAACGCGAAAGTTTGCTTGTAAGTATGTATGTACTAGCTGCGCCCCGTGGTTTTATCCGCGTAAGTCCCGTTCCCGCGGAAATTTTGGGATGAAAAGTAGCCTATGCGTTCGTCCAGGTCCCCCCCAGTTACCTACATTCTAAATTTTATCCAAATCCGTTCTGCCTGCCGTAAAATTAATGAAATTGACTCTACACGGTTTTTAGGTTTGACTATTGATAACAAATTGACATGGAAAGATCATATTGACATTGTATGTAAAAGAATTTATCAGTTCTCTTATGCTCTATACAAGTTAAAAAAAATCGTAAACTTAAAAGCTCTATTAGCAGCATACCACGGTCCATACTTAGATTTGGAGTAATATTTTGGGGTAATTCCACTGACAAAAAGAAACCATTAATTGCCCAAAAGCGATGTATACGGACAATATGTCAGTTAGGTAGAATGGAATCATGTAGAGAATATTTCAAAAAATTAAAAATACTTACATTCCCTTCCATTTACATCAGTGAAGTAGTATAATTTGTGAAAGAAAATTTGCATTTATTTCATAAATTTAATGATAACGGAAGGAACAAAGGAGATCTTCGGGCTATTGTGCGAAAGACTCGATTGATGAGTATTAGTGTGTTTAGTATGGCTCCCACAATATACAACAGAATCCCACTGTCATTAAGGAAGATTGAGTCTCCTGGGGAGTTTAAGCGTGCTGTCAACAATTATTTCATCGACAAGCCTTATTATTCGATTTAGGAATTTTTAAATGATAAAAATGTAATTAAATGATAGTGTTCCATTATATTGACATTATTGAATTTAAAATACCTAGTTCAATTTCTATCTTGACATTTTCTTAATTTAATTTCACTTGACATTGTTTACTCTTTTTTTTTTATTATTTCAAATTGTAACATTATTCTCTTTTCTTATTATTGACATTGTAATCATTAAACTCAAATAATACTATACAGTTTTATTTTATTATGTTGACATTAGGATTTATAAATTAATTTCATTTTATTATTAATATTTGCATGCCTAGTTAAGTGCTGGTGAAATATGTTGAACTTTATTCTCTTATAACAACTGTTGTGACCATATTTCGTGCAAATAAATGACATTCATTCATTCATTCATTCATTCGTTTTTGCGTGATTTAGTAACAAACGCACATACACACAAACTTTCAGCTTTATAATATTAGTAGGATGTCTGTGATTGCAATGTAACTTGGTCTGCAGATAGCTGGAGATCTGGATTACTATTCAGGCTAGGTACTTTTTATCCCGATACTGATTGATTGATTGATTGACTAACACTTTATTGTACCAAAAAACACAAATTATAACAAGCTTACATTTTAGATCTTAAAAACCAAAATGGTAGAAAGGGCGGCCTTATCGCCTATGGGCGATTTCTTCCAGGCAACCAATGAGTGGAAAAGACTTAAGGAAGTGGATGGGTAATGTGTTTTCCCGCGATACTCCCGCGTGATCGGAACTTACGCAGGTTAAACGACCGCTGCTAGTTCAAATAAATATATATTTTGATATGCCCCCACTAAGTCGAAATGTTTGTATATGCTACAAGACCTTCCTAAAAGCCTGCTTGATCCCCTCAGACATGCCCTTTACCCTCCATATTCAAATAACTTCAACCCTGAAAAGGGTAAGCAAATATTATTATTTCCGGTCAACAATAGTCTTAGATTATTGACCGGAAATCATTCAAGCTGTTGACAAATAATGGACTTTGTGGTAGATTGTTTTTTTTATTATAAACCCTTTTTATAATAAAACACTTTATTTATCGGGTTGAATCGGTTTTAAACCATGAAACCATGAATAAAACGCGACCCATGGTGTTTTATTATGCAAAATCGCCAAAACTATAGAAAAAATTAACCCTTTTTATTTTATTGAGAATAGTTTTCTATCTCATTCTTCTCATCATTCTCATTTTATTTCTCAAAATGATACCCTAGAAAAGTCTTGTCACAAATTATCCCTAGTTTGTCATTCATAAATTATTCTCAATTTACGGTATATAATTAACTAGCTGCAGCCCGCGGTTTCATCCACGTAAGTCCTGTTCCCGCGGTAATATCGGAATAAAAAAATAGCCTATGTGCTACCTATATTCCAAGTTTCATCGCAATCGGTTCAGTACTTTTTGCGTGATAGAGTAACGAAGTCACATTAAAACTTTTGCGTTTATAAATTAGTAAAATTGAGGGTATCACGCAAGGGGTTGCCACGATGTTAATTTGCAGTCAAACTCAAAAAGAAATAACGTCTATTGAAGATTTAAAAGTAATATCTATTTTTAATTTAATTTTTCTCCTCGTGATAAAAAAATATATTGTAAAAATGCTTAATAAAAATGTCATCTCACGCCCGGCATGGTATAAAGAAGAAGCACTTTATTTGAAGCCCTAGAAGTTTATAGCTTAAGAAATTGTTCCTCACCTGTGTTAGAGAAATAAAATCTTAACATTAAATATCTAATTTTGAATTTTATGAAGGTCTACGTTCACTATTAAGTGCCTCTTGAATTGTGACTGGCTGTTGAACACATTTATCAGCGGGCGTAGCACACGCGGTTTTTCGTCAGCGTCAAAATTGCAGGTCACCTGTAACGTATGGCATTAAGAGTATAATTAAACACTTTATTTATCCGGTTTTATCGCGTTTTTATTCATTATTTGAACCGAGCTTTCGCCAACTTTACAGTTGGCTTTTTCAAGGTTGACTGAGATGTAATTTGTCTATTTTTAACATTCTAAAAAGTTACAGTAAACTACCGCCTCATAATTATTTGCAATAAAAACGTTCCAGTGTACGCAGACTATAGAGTTATTGTAATAGTTTTCAATTTAAATTATAATTATTTTATTACCGGATAAATAAAGTGTTTTATTATGCAAAATCGCGAAAACCAAAGAAGAAATTATTAAGAGTATATTTAAAAACTAGCAGCGCCCCGCGGTTTCACCCGCGGAAGTGAAAAACGCGATAGAACGGGCGTGGCCGGCCGAGCGGTTCTCGAGCGGTTGCACTATTTCGTTAATTACTCGGGTTCTACTAATTGGATTTCAATGCAAAGTATACCACAACTTTCCTCGAAAATACAACTACCCAGTATCGAAAACCAGATTTCAATCGGATTTGTTTTTTTTTTAATTGTATAAGGAACAGACAGAGAAACGGAGAAAAAGACAAACAGGCAGACAGACAAGAATTACAAAAATTATACAATTTTGTTCTACTACTTTTCCTAAGACCTCTAGACAACTTTTTTTTTAAATTTACTTCCAAGTACAGACTTTTTGTCCTCTCTTCCTTTATTGTAAGTATAGATTTGATATCCATTTTCTAGTATTCGCTAGTGTTAGCAAAAAATGCTATCTATAAAACATTCTGAGATATTTAAATATTTTTTTGACCAGCCATTCTCGTATCAGGATGGCTGGTCGCTTCTTTGTTCGGCAATTACTACGCCGAGTTACTGAAAGTGGGATTTACAAGAAAATGCTATATATTTGCTAGTATCCGGATTTAAAGTGTTATATACGTAAGTATATTAATTACAAAGTTATGTCAATTTTAAGATTTGTGGAAAAATAGCGCCTGATAAATTAAAATAGCAATGGCAAAAAACCGAATTAATTGTAACCCTAAAAAATGTACTGCATATTTTTTTCGGTATGATTTATATAGGTTTTTTTTCGTATCTCGACGTTTCAACTATGTCTTGTCTACAATAGTCTTAATCGTATGAAGATAGATCCTCAGTTAGTGTATGTTAATTAACAAATAGTGTGTATTCAAAAAGTTTCTAAGCTCATAATAATCGCCATTGCATCGAAATTGGTCGAATCGGTTGAACTTCTAAAACAGACAATAAATATCATCTCTCCCAAAGGCGGCACAATTAGTAAGGGATCTGGTAATTAGGTAAGTACGTCTAAGTGAAGCTCTTGAGGGTCGTAAACTGTAAAGTTTAACACCATACGTTCAGTGAGTACGGACGGTGTCCCAGGGAGACGCTAGAACGTGACAATCGCGGTAACTTAACTATGAAGTGTCTGTTGCTATTATTTCAGGAAACAAAGGTTTATCTCGCGTATTAATTAGTAGGAAATCCTAAATGGTTATCTTAATTAAACACTTTATTTACCGGGTTTAATCGCGTTTTATTCATGATTTTTAAACGACCGAGCTTTCGCCGGCTTTACAGTTGGCTTTTTCAAGGTTGACTGGTTATCTAAAATGAAAAAAAAACTGCGTGGTGGTAAACAAAAGTGGGACTCGCGCATTAAGTGTTCCGTAGAGATTATCACGTAAAAATCGCGTTTGTTAAATGTTAAAATACCCCAGTTAAATATTTACATTCTGGTTTGGTTGTAATAGCGGCAACAGAATTACATTTTAAAATTTCAAATCTTTAACTGAACAGTGGTTATTAAACAGTTGAAATTTTTATTCATATTCAATCGTCTTTTGTTTCTGTTTCGATCGTTCTATAGGGTCATAGACCATAATAATTGCAACAGTTAGCATTATAAAAGTTTCAGCTTTGCAACTAAGTGCGTAACCCGAAATAAAATGAGTGATTACAATGATTATCCTCAAAATTTGATTAAAAATTAAATCAAATACAGTACTATTTAACTGTATTTTATCAAAAGCATTGTACGCAACTTGTCTAATTCACTTTATTTGACTGCCTGTCCGGATGAATTGTGTCGCTCAAAAAGGGCCATTTGGCACACAATGCGGTTCTAACTTGGCCAATAAAATCAAATAATAGACGAACTTTCTTTCCTCCGAATTGGCACATCTGATCACAATGGACGGTCACTTGTATAAGTATAAGTGACGTAAATCGGTCTATAAGTTGATTAGTTCGTACTTAAGGCCCCTATACGAGCTAAACTGAAAATCCCTGTCGAATTTATCGAAAATTGTTGATTATTTACTGACGCAATTTTCATTTGTAGCGTTTGTAAATGACTTTGTTCCCTACATTTAGTACCTACTAAAACGTAGGAGTAGATTTACACTACATTTTGGGGAAGATAAAATAAATAAAAAACAAAATAAAATAATAAATAAGCCTTTATTGCTGTAATAAACACAAGTGATAAACTAATATTACCTATTTCAATACCTGACAATATGTTACTACATTCTAATTTTTGGAGTAGAGTAGGCACTTAAATAATTGAGCAGCTTCTAATTTTAAAATTGTTACCAGATATTTTGAGTGTGAGAGCTGCTTCATTATTTAAGTAGAACTCAAAATTTTAAGTAGCGATACTGTATTTGGCCGTAAGCACAGTAAAATTGAATAAACGTTGCTTTTCAATTTTACTTTAATGCTAGCCTATTACCAAAGACAATTATTAAGTAATAATTTATCTACGCTATTACGTATAAAATAAAAAACTCACCATATTACACTGGCACTGAAATTTCAATCAAAATGGCCTCAATAACCCCTTTTCCTGAAACCCTAAAAAGGAAAACACGGCGCCTCCATCTTGAGCCCTAGTTAAACTCCGGCTTCCTCGTGAGCAATCTACCTGTTGAATAATACGAGTAGTAATAACTAGTAAACTTAGCCGGCCTCTGTCGCGCACCAGGTAAAGACCCGATTGCAATATAGAAGGTTACGGGTTCGATTCTCTCCGGGTGCAAATATTTGTACTGAAAAACTAAAAATATTACTATGTTTATGATCTGGGTATGTTTTATACAATTTGTAACGAGTTTGCCCTTTTAATCCGAAAGGGGGTTGTTCTAGACGTCTAGGCAAACACCTTTTCATCTACGACTTTTAAAAATTCAAACTGTTTTTTGAAAGTTTTGAGATTATGTTTCACTCAAAAAACAACTGCTTTTGAAAATAAAGGTAATCGAAGTTTTGATTGTAAACCATGTGGACAACATAAGGTCAATGACCTCGAACCCTCCTAAACAGCTGATTTTCAAGTAAATTTGACACCTAAATTTTTCGAAAAGTACTTCGAATTTCCAAAAGTCATAGAACAAAAGTTGTTTGCCTAGACGTCTAGAACAACCCCTTTCGGATTAAAAGGGCTTACCCGTTACACCTTGTATACGATTTTAAACTTACTTGGTTGTTTTTACAACTAAAATTACTTAATACGGGGTATTTACTATGTTTAATAATTTATTATTCACGAAACAAGCTGGTTGTCTCGAGAACAAGCTGGTTGAAATTACCAGCGAAATATCGAGCTGCGCGAATAAATTATCAAACATGGTAAATACCTCGTTATTAAGTAATTTCAGTAGGGTATTTTCTATGTTTCATATGTACCTAATGTATAAAAAAACTATTATATAGTATATTGTTGTCTAGTACTCATATACTAGTAACCCAAGTGCTTAGTGAAGACCTTAGAGTATACATAAGCAAACTAAAGAGCGCTGGTATGCGAGTATGAACTGTAAGCACCGGTATGAACAGTCAAAAATGACAAAAACGATGTCATCAGTCACCTAGGGTTACGGGAATTGACTTTTTCTCTCGTTAAAATTTATTCTAGTAATAATTATGGTGAAATGTTTAGTGCCGCGGTGTAAAAACGATTCGCGGTTTACTATTCAACCTGAACATTTGAAAATCTATAGTATAGAGCATCTGCTTACACTTTGCGCAGTAGGCTAATACCCCTGCCCTCTATGGTTTGCTTATGTATACTTTAAGGTGAAGACAGATTGCGCTGTGCGTAACGACGACCTCTGTGGCGCGTCGGGCGAACGCTTGGCTGCAATACAGAAGGTTGCGGGTTCGATTCCCGCTGGGTGCAAATATTTATGCTTAAAAATAAATATTTGTATCTGGTCTGGGCGTATTTCTATGTATAATATGTATGTATTTACAAAAGAAAAATAAATATAAGTAGTATATCCGTTGTCTAGCCACCGTAACACAAGCTTAGCAGCTTACCACGGTGCTAGATGGCGCTGTGTGTTCGTCACAGGATTTATTTATTTATTTATTTATTATTTATTTATTATGGTCTATGTTTCTTTTCAGACATTCTGCGTGGTATCAAAACGGTTTCGAAAGAACTACATCCACCGGTTCACCGCGACCAGGTCGTTATTCTGGTGGTCCCCATGGTCGCCAGTGCGGCGTGCCTGCGTCTACTTCTCCACGAACCAGTACTTCGATTACTTCGTCATGGCAACAATCCTGCTCAACTGTGTCTTCCTCGCCATGTCGGAGACTATCGAAGAGGCTGAGTGAGTACTAATGTTACAAATAGTCTTTAACTTTGGACTACTGTTATAACCCTGATACAGCGACATGTATGGTGGCCTCTAGCCCCTGGACCTGGAGTTATCCAGGTATATAATGTTACAAATAGTCTTTAACTTTGGACTATCGATACAACCCTGATACAGCGACATGTATGGTGGCCTCTAGCCCCTGGACCTGGAGTTATCCAGGTATATAATGTTACAAATAGTCTTTAACTTTGGACTACCTTTATAACCCTGATACAGCGACATGTACGGCGGCCTCTAGCCCCTGGACCTGGGGTTATCCAGATATATAATGTTACAAATAGTCTTTAACTTTGGACTACCGTTATAACCCTGATACAGCGACATGTACGGCGGCCTCTAGCCCCTGGACCTGGGGTTATCCAGATATATAATGTTACAAATAGTCTTTAACTTTGGACTACCGTTATAACCCTGATACAGCGACATGTACGGCGACCTCTAGCCCCTGGACCTGGAGTTATCCAGGTATATAATGTTACAAAGAGTCTTTAACTTTGGACTACCGTTATAACCCAGATACAGCGACATGTAAGGCGGCCTCTTGCCCGTGGACCTGGAGTTATCCAGGTATAAGGGAGCGTCGACGGCGTTATTAAGACAGTAGCTGATTCTGGGTTTAAATAGCTTTACCAGGTGAACCGATTATGATACAATTGAGTAAGAAACATAATATTAATTATGATAGCTTTATTTTCCGAGTAACTAACCATTATAATTATTTGCAACAAGGATGTTCTAATACCGGGAATATGTGAAACTTGCAAAGAATATTCAATTTTATTTTAGAAGTTGAAATACATACCTATCATCATTTCAAACATATTTTTGAGATTATAGAGTATTGTCAAAAGCTTTATTAATTTAAATTTTTGTAGCATGAAATATCTAGTACCTACTTATAATTAAAATGATGGTGTTTTTTTGTGAAAATTAAAAAAAACAAGCTCTTTTGATACCTATACTTAGTAACAAAAATTCTTTGAAATTACGTTTGTCATGAAAACCAGTAGGTACCTTAGTACCGAATTCCCATGTGCGGTGGAAATTGGTACAGTTTGAATTCCTTAACATGTATCTACATAATATACATTGTTCCGACCTCCCACAGGGCTGGCTTTCCGGCCTTTATGGCTCCAACCGATGGTGGATCTAATTCATTAAATAATGCCATTAGGTTTACGATGCCGCTGTATAAAATAGGTAACTTTTAGTATTTGGGTGCTTGTGCGTCTATTACACTTCAAGAGGTACTTGAACCTACCTACCTGTTGAAAGTTCTTGTTTCGGAGGTAAATATTTTTCTTATTTTTATTAGGGTAGCTATAATATCGTGCTGAAAAAAAATAGAAGTTTAGGAAAAAGATTTAGTTAGAAATCAAAATGACTCGATTTTGATTTTGTTAGTTAAACGAATAAGATTATTTTTTGAGATAAAAAAATAATGAGGCAGTAGTTAACAGTATCTTTTAAAATTGACGAATTCAGTCAGCTTTATCAAAATAAACTGAGATGTACAGTCTATCTTGATAAAGCTGACTGTAAAGTTAGCGAAACGTTAGTAAGTTAGTACACAATGCCATTAATAAATAAAACGCGAGTTAAACCCCGAAATATGTACCGAAATATTATTTTTTATTAAGAATATTTCATAATAAAAAATGCATTATCAAAATTTATCTCGTGAAAGACTTCGAACACGTGCTCTCTTTTGCCGGACGAGTGCGTCAACCATAAGGCCACGCGTAAATACTAACTCAAGAAACTGTAAACGTGTAAGTAAATGAAAAATAAAAGATGTTTTCCAATTGAAAACAGCGCTGAAGGGTTTCTCGCCTCCGAAAACAAATTCAATAATTTTAAACCTACAAAAATGTTATCTAAAGCAATTTAAAACAAAATCCTAATTTAGTTCGACGCGGAAATCCCGATAAACATAATCAAATGACAGTAAAAATACGGAACTTATTTCCGTACGTTTAAACTGAAAGTGCGTAGTCTGGTCACGAGCCGGCGGCAGTTCGAGGGCCGCACGTAGCACGATACTTGCAGACCTTTGCAACAACTTTAGACATTGGTAAATTGACTGTGAATATCTTAGGGTAAAACCGGACAAAATCGTCGAACGAAGCGATAGCTTTTACTTGAAGACAAATAAAAAAAAACAAGCCTAAATATTTCGTACTTGTTTCTTATTGCTCAAGGCTAAGAGAAATAAATTGATTGGAGATCTAACTTCACTATTAAATTCGAAAAAAACATGTTCCACGGTCACACAGCAGCAGATTCACACACTGACATGTTCCGTACAGTATTACGTATGATTGACCAATGGCGGACAATCTTTAGTGACAGACTGGCAGTCGAATCATCGTTCCATATTATTATATTCAAGTTTTTGGCTCAAGGCAAGAGACAGAAAAGAAAAGATTACCGATTTAAGATTAAGAAAAGAAGATTCGAATAAACCAGTGACTGGCATCGAAACTAACCAAGTTGAAGTTACTATCATTGTGTAAACTAGTATTTTTTTTAGAAATATTTTAAAGGAGAAAAACATCTTTAAAAATCCACTCATTGCGAGGTTTAAACTCCTGCCACTAGATTCAGTACTCTGGTGCCCATCTTACCACTACCAGAGTAAAGTTAAAAGTTAAAGTTTTAACTGTGTGTTTCCGCAATTAGCCCTACTAGTGGGCTTTGTGCGTGATTTTAAGCCGTGGGTTTCCTCACAATATTTTCACCACTACCAGAGTAATGATCTGGAGGCGCGATTTCAAATCTATCAGCGTGTGAATTTATGAAAATGTTGTTTTCTTTAAAATATTTCTAAAAAAATACTAGTTTACACAGTGACAGTAACTTAAACGTAATTTTCGATGCCAGTCACTGGATTGTTCGAATTCTCTTTCCTCGTTTTACAGTCAGCAGCAATATACGACCAAAGCGGACTAATTATTAATTAAATTAGTTGCACTCTGCGGTTTCGGTTATTTCGTGTCGATAAATAAAATAATAAGTTCTATAGTAGCGAAATAGTTACTTCGTCATTATCTGAGCGATATTCCCGGTTGTTACACTCGAGAGCCCGGGGTCCTCTTACATCTTCACTTTGCACGATCTTAATTTATTGTTTAATTAATTTTTTATTTCAAAACACCACAAATAAATAAATTTTAATGAAAGGAAAATACTTAAGCAATAAAAAATTAGATGGCACTATGGCGGCCTTGTCGCTTAAAGCGATTTCTTCCAGGCAAACTTTGGATGGACCAGAAAGAAAGATGAAAGGTAGGGTGTTACTTGAATAATAATACAACAACAAACTCCACCTATTTGTTTATTACTGACGTTTACTCCACAATGAAATCAATAACTCCTTAGTGTTAGATAGGATAAAGCTATACGTTCCAGATAATTTTATCCGGTCAGGGGATAGGAGAAAACATCGGCTGTTTGCCAATCGTTCAAGTCGTACCTAGCATTCAAGCAATGCCCCGACGAACAGAGCATTGGCCTTGATTAATGCGTTTTTGCAAGACTTCCAACAGATCGACATATTTGATGATAAACTGTTTTTAGTTAATGGAAATCTTAGATTATACCTTAGTTGTAATTTAAAATTACAACTAAGGTATAGTGTGCGTGTTGGTGTATACTGTAAGCTACTATTTGTCTTAAATAAATAAATAAATAAGCATTTTATTACAGCAAGCATTGTATAACATTTGAGATAGTAGTCAAATTGTTGCCAATATGACTGTATACTAACACAATTTGCTAACAAAGTTTGAACATATTCGATCTAAACATCTAAATATAGTCAGTATGTATTTATTTACCTCTAAATAATGTGACGCCTGAATTGATAAAGTTTCTGATGTAGATTCGACGATTATATTCGTATAACTAGTAATACCTAAGTGAAGTTTGCATACGTATCGACGGATATGTGCTGTGATGAGCGATGAATGTGGTATTCGGTTCGATTAGGTTTGATTGGTTTAGCTGCTGAGGTATTCAAGTGAATCATTTGATGGTATCAGTAACGAAATGCATGAAACAACCTCTAAGTATTGTTGACCGGGGATTAGGTATAAAATCTGCCCAAAGCCAATTTCATTGTAATTTTATAATAGCCCGTATCTTTTTCTAATAAACTTAGAAATAATACTTATTAGAACGGGCCATCAAAAACCTTTTTTATAAAGAAAGCACGGCCCGTCCGCTTCTTAAAGAGAAATAAAACTTTCTAATGAGAATGCTGCGACAACGTGCCGCGTCCGTATTTTCTTCATACTTAAAAGCCCGTCGCCGCCGCGGCCCTACTAAAGCCCTTTCTAAGGAGAATCATCCCTTAAGCGCTTAATTCATGTATTAGGTGGTTATTTTGCATGACTTAGGCCTAATTTTTCATTCTTCGGATAAAACATATCCATTTTAACAACCAAATTTAAAAGCCTTCAAATTTTGATCTTTAGAATTTCGAATTATTTTATTTTTAAATATCATACTGACGTTTTTTATTCGGCGGCGTTACATGTTATTAGTCAGATATCTTAATCTAGCCCTTAGTGTATATTTAAAAAATATATATATATATATTTTTACACTTTTTGGTTAGCATTAGGTAGGTTAGGTTAGGTTAGATGTATAAAACGTTTAATTATATATCAATTCATTGCATTGAGGGAGTTATTGCAGGATTATTTAGTAGGTTGCGGTCTTTTTATAAACAGCTGCTAACCAGCTTTAAATCATTGTAGATCCTAAATGGTACCTTTAAATGAAAAATGATTGAACCTATTGACCTATTCAACGAAACCCCTCTCGACATAGTCAGTCCGCTTTTATAATATGGCGCTTGGTGGTCGCTATTTTGTTTTATTTTTATGTCACTTATCTCACAACCATTGGATAAATGAGACAAATCTAACGATACCTTAATTAAAGAAATCCATCTTGTGGTTTGGAAGACACGAGCTGTGGAAGAATATTACAAACATACACACATACAAGAAAGGCGCGAACATACCCCTTTTCTTGCAGCTGGGTAAAAATCTTCAGTCACTGAGATGCTGTACCTACAAAACAAAGTTAAATTACAGTTTACCTAGTATAGTTGGCGCCTCGGCGCTTGTTCTTTCTACAAAAGTATAATGAATTTAAATCCAGTTTTGCAGAGAGCGCTATGAATGATAAATTGGTACCTTTTTAATCCGACTGTCTGCAAGGTGTTTACTGATTCCACAGGGAACAAATATTACATGTTAGTTTCTGGTTCTGGGTGTTTTCTATGTATCATATGTATGTATTTACACCAAAAAAAGTAAAATATGTAGTATACACGTTGTCTGGTACCAATAGTACAAACCTAGTGCTTAGTGCTAGGCTAATGTCGTGCAATACCTATTTATTTATTTATAATAATGGTACGGAACAGTTCGTGCCAAAGTCTGACTCG
This sequence comes from Idaea dimidiata, assembly GCA_949358125.1. Taxonomy (NCBI): domain Eukaryota; kingdom Metazoa; phylum Arthropoda; class Insecta; order Lepidoptera; family Geometridae; genus Idaea; species Idaea dimidiata. The sequence goes on from OX442341.1 coordinate 10,621,763, forward strand.
CGTTTGACCAGTTTTTTCTATGAATGTCACTCACTCCCACTTACCTACTACCTATATATCTGAAGGCAGAAAAGTTCTACAGCCTATGGTTCAGAAGTAAAACCAGGAAAGTCGTTAACGGAAAATGGCTCGAATATGCCAGGCTTTACTACTAACAGAGGTGAAAGCCATAATTCAGTAATGATTAAGGCTTTACCTACGATTATCTTGACGAGGTTTCAATAGGCTTGGGGTATATTACGGTTATTTTATGCTACTATAATAAAATAGCCGTGGTATCTTGAACAAAATAAGTTCATTCGCCTCAGCCGCATTAAATTTGACTTTGTGAGCGCTCATTTTGGTTACATTGATGGGCGACCGCACGCGACCATCACACAAAATCCAGATTTTGTTTGTCTGTTAATATTTCCCATTGTAGGGATCTTGGCCTCGTCATAGAGGGATTAGGCAGTAAGGCACTACAGGACTCCAAATTGGCGAATGTCCCATGCCTTTGGACCATGGTAAGTTTTTTAGATCGGTTACCGCACAATGTTTTCTTTCACCGTAAGAGCAATGTTAATAGCAGCACTTAAATAATACGTTCTTAAAGAAAAGCCACTGTGGTGTTTAGCCGGAATTCAGCTACTTAAAAGTAAAACAAACAAACAAATTAAATATTAAGTTAAAAGGAGCTAAGTTAGGGATGATTCATATTAGACCGTAATCGCGTCACGAGCGCGAGCCGGCAAGCCTATTAGTAAAATTTTGTAGTAGCGATAGCGACAGCAACGTGACAACAACGCGACAGCAATCGCTACGTTGTTGTTGTTGTTGTATACGAAAGTGAAGTATGACAGCGACAATCGCAAAATTTACGCCTGTTGCAAACTTGTCGCGAGAATCGTAATCAGGCTGCGGGTCCGAGCTCCGTTGTCCAATGCTCGGCTAGCAGTCGATTGGTCTGTTGCAACCGAATGGCGGCCGAGCAATGGACAACAACCTGAACCCGGCCGGCGCTTGTGACGGTCTAAAATAAAACGTCCCTTAAGCTTAAAAGAAGCAAGATAAAACTGAATTATTACTTACAATTTTATCCCAAAATTCCCATGAACTCTACCTAATTTCCAATAGAAATAACGTCAACCGAACACCCTTAACCAACCTACGTACGTATCCTATGCTAAGGAGAAACATTAACGACGATTACTCGCTAATGCAAGATCGATCGTTCGATAGTGTACAGAATTTCTATAGCCTTATTGTTAAACTAAATTGCTGTTGTAGTTACCCCTTTCAATAGTTTGCTATAGGATTTCAATTAGGGTTTAGATTGTAGACAGTAGACCTTGGAAGGCGTTTTATTTAATTAACGTCGCGTCGCTATCGTCATCTGTCAATCGGGCATTAAATTAAGATTATTTTCCTGTTTGATGCAAATAAATTATATTACTAAAACTAGAATGCTCACGTAGAACTAAAGTGCTCCGCTTAAAGCGTAGCGCTCCGTTGCGTTCTGTCTCTTTCTAATAGTGTTATTAGAAAGGCACAGCATGCCCAATATAGCGGAACACTTTTTAGTTCTACGTTCTTTTAGAACTAGAATGCTTACGTAGAACTTAAAAGTGTTCCGCTACATTGAGCATGCTGTTCCTTTCTAATAGTTACCCTCAACGAAGTTACCAAAAAATGTTCCATGGGGTTGAATTGAAAATTTTTCAACCTTTACGCAGTGCTAAAATTATTTTAACCGTTTTGATTTGCTCTATATTGCTAGCAGAAAGCCCATAACCAAGAAACCGATGTTAAGGATACGTCCCTAATTTAAGCAAAAATCGCTATTTTTTATCTAGCACGGCGGCGGCGTAAGGTTCTCGTGGCGCAGTTAGTTGGAACCAATTAAAATCATCTAAGCTATAGGCATAGGCAATAGACTATGAGAGGCGATCGTTGGCAACCCATATTGTCGAGTACCAAGTTGTGACTAATATGGTGAAAAGTAAAGTAAAAGTTATGCTTAAACTCTCGGTCAGCTGCGATTCAGCCTGGGCCCGACTTCAATCAGCCCATTTGGTCCCATTCAAGGGGTCAAGCCTATGTCACAATGGGCATTGGTAAAGGGCGGTGCAGCACAGAATCCCACACCCTGCGAGAGCAAAGTTTTTGAAAAGCAATCACAAACGAGTAAACTCGATTGGAACCCCAATAAAATATCAAACCAATCTCTTTATTATCCTGTCTTGATTTTCCTTTCAGTGGAAAGAAGGAAAAGTTACCGACGAGACGAGACGCAATCGTGTAGGTAATACACCTACATGATGTAAAAGTTACATTGGATGCTATGACGTCGAGGCGTGACATAATTCAGGGAGTCAATAGACTAGATAGATGACGCTCACGGTTCAGGTAGCTTCACCCATCCCACAAATTGAATAGTGACTGCGTAATTGATTTTCCTCGGCGCGATATTGACGTACGTATAGGTACGTAACTGCAGGGTTTAAGCAAATTGTTATAATTGCTTCTAATGCATTCGTGTTCGTGTGTGGTACTGTCTCATATTGATTTCTGAAGCGACTACGTGATTCCAAAATTATCTTTCTTAGATAGACAATAATATAAAATTCAATGTCCTGACTGCCTGAACTGACTAACTGATTGAACTATGTATTAAAGCACAACCTAAACGGCTGATTCTAGAGACATGAAAATTGGAGTGTGTGGTGTGTAGAAATCCGCAGTAAGATGTTTTTGGAAAATCGGTACTTAGGAACTCTGCTAGTAATATATAACTTCTATTAGAACACAGGATATATTAGGAGGACGTGTTGGACATTAATTGTTTTAGCGCCGTTTTTATGTTACTATTTTTGTAATAAAACTCGGGTCTCGATCGCGTTTGTACACTTTTTATAAATTAAAAAAAAGTTTTTTAACGAAAAGACTAACTTTTTATTAATTTATATAAAAATAGTAATGAACAATGATATTTTCTAGATGAGAGTGCTACATCTTAAACCACATTATCACCTGTTAATATAATGGTCAAACACTCACCTATGATAGTCAAATGAGTTTTCCCTCACAAGATTTCAGTTATATACTCCCCTGTCGAACTAGTAATAAAGTTACCCTAAGCTTTCTTGACGACGCCAATATAAACTTGACCCTTCAATCTAGACGAATTTATTTCGATACAATACTCTAACTTGTCCAATTCTTGGTTCTTTACAAGTCAGGAAAGTTAGTTATTTTTCAAGTTTCGTACCCCAAGTAATTTTAGGGTAAACGTAAAGTATGATAGGCGTTTATGAAAATAAAACGAGGACTCGGAAAGTTGTTGAAACAATCCGATTTATCGACGGAGGAATTCGTCCATCTTCATTTAAGATTAAAACCATCATTTCACGGAACGTAATTTGTAAACTTTACGGAATTGGCCTAATTTGATAAAGATATTTTTTCACGCTTTCTTGGTCCGTTCGTTCGTTTAATCAACGTGGATTAGGGATTTAAATTGGCAATCCTTGATTTTAATGAAGGTTCATTTCTTATGTAGGTACTCCAAATATTAAAGAAAAGCAAGTACCTACTTCTGATTCTTCAAAGAACAAAATTCATCGAGTACCGGAAATATAGCTAAATTTAACGAATACTACTTCATAATTTTCTCTAAGGTTTTCGCGATTTTGCATAATAAAACACAATATTTACTGGGTTTTATTATGAGGCGGTAGTTTACAGTGACTTTTTAGAATATTAAAATAGACGAATTACACCTCAGTCAACCTTGAAAAAGCTAACTGTAAAATTAGCAAAAGCTCGGTACTTTTGTAATAATGCCGTTTTAAATAAAACGCGAGTTAAATATTGTGAATTCATACCACTTCACTGTGTGTATTTGGATTATGTATTTATTAGGTATAATGAAAAACAGACCTTGAGGGGCCGTAGTAGGCCAGAACTGATGTTTCTAGGATGAATTACTACAAAAGTAATTTGAAATAAAAGTTTTTGAAACCATATATATTAAAGTCGAGGATATTTACTAACACGTGAATGTCGTGAAAACACGATTCCTAAAAGTTTTCTCGATAGAAAAAAAAACCAAACTTCCCTCTAAATAGTACAAATAAGTAATATTACTCAGTCAATATTGTACGAAAACTAATAAAACTTTGTATAAGAACTAAACTTAGCTCAATACAGGCAGTGAATGTTTTGAATTTCAAGAATAACATTTAGTTATCTTGAAACTAGCAATTGTTTGATTTTACGCACAAAAATTTTGCAAGGTCGCATCTTACGTCCTTCACTTACACATCTGAAATTCGCTGGCTTTAACCCTGTCACGCTATTAGGGTTGTATGGGCCCTTAATAACATTTTCAATGTCGCTCCTCCCTTTAAACCGATAAGCCAATGTCTGATTACAGGCTAGAAGCTGCCTAAGCCTGTACTGATTATATTATTTTGCACCTACAAAGGGCCATGCAAAGCCTAACTGTCGAATACACCATATTTTACACAGTACATATCTAGTAGGGTACTTTAAGAATTTTTTTTTCTTATTGCACGACATTACACACAACGCAATCTAGCCCCAAACTAAGCACTAGGCTTGTACTATGGGTATTAGACAACGGATATACTACATATTATAATTTTTTTTTGTAAAAAGATACATATTACACATAGAATAAATGAAGCTTCCGATTGAAGCTCGATAGCCACCCATCTTATCTTACTAATCTTATAAACGCGAAAGTTTGTATGTATGTATGTCAGGTTGTTACTCTTTCACGCAAAAACTACTTAACCGATTGCGATGAAACTTGAAATAAAGGTAGCTGGAGACCTGGATTAACACATAGGCTACTTTTTATCCCGTTATTCCCGCGGCAAGGTACTTACGCGGGTAAAACCGCTGGGCGCAGCTTGTATTATATAAACGTGAAGGTTTGTATGTATGTATGTGAGTTTGTTACTCTTTCAGGCAAAAACTACTGAACCGATTGCGATGAAACTTGGAACATGGGTAGCTGGATACCGGGATAAACACATAGGCTATTTTTTATCCCGATAGTCCAGCGGGAACGGGACTTACGCGGGTAAAACCACGGGACGCAGCTATGTAAAATGCTCTGTGCCATACTAAATTGGGTTAATCACCTACTTCTACAACTATAAAGGAAGAACAATTAAATTTAGATACGCAACATAATGTTTAAAACTTGTCGCTCATCAGTCTGCGGAGTTTCCACGCGGAAGGGCCCTTCGGTCAAACATTAAAACGCTTAAACTCCAACTTGAGATTGTTTCTACAATTGCAGTCCACCCACATGCCTCATGAAATTGTGGGTTTCAGTTTGAGTCTCATACTTAGAGTATAGATAAGCAAACTATAGAGCGCTGGTATGCGAGTATGAACCGGTATGAACAGTCAAAAATGACAAAAACGATGTCATCAGTCACCTAGGGTTACGGGAATTGACTGTTTCTCTCGCTAGAATTTATTCTAGTAATAATTATGGTGAAATGTTCAGTGCCGCGGTGTAAAAAAATTTCGCGGATCACTATTCAACCTCAACATTCTTCCGGTTTCCTATCAGGTTTTTCATCAACCCACCCATCCCCTAAAATCAATCCAAAGGTTTCCTGGAAGAGATAGCTTTTAGCGATAAGGCCGCCCATTGTACCTAATTGTTTTTTTTATATAGTGTTAAGTATATTAATAATAAAAATTCGTTTATAGTTCATATGTCACTTAAATGGTTATATTGTAATTTTTAATGTATTTATTTTGTCATTTTTATTTTGTTTGTTTTAATTTGGTACAATAAAGAGTTAATCTAATCTAATCTAACATTTGAATATCTATGTATAGAGCATCTGCTTACACTTTGTACAGTAGGCAAATACCCATAGGCGCGCTCTATAGTTTGCTTATGTATACTCTAAGGTCTTATATAATTGGCAGAGGATCTAAATTATAGGGTTTATACCAGGTTTATACAGGTAACTGAAGGTCAGACTCAACAAGTAGGTGCGGCTGCAAAAAATAATTGAATTCTGAATCTTATTTCTTTAATATACGGTACAAAAATGTAACAGGTAGATATCGTTCTGTATTTGCGGTTCATTGCCGTAGCCAACAAACTTACCTTTATTTTAAAGGTGTTGTGGGTAGTTTGAATTTTAGGTTAAGTAACCTCTTTATAGTTCTGTACAGGGGAATAATTTTGAGTATGCGGTTGGTAAGTTGAACATGTAAGGAAGTCCCTGTGGTATAATTTGACGTTTAAGGAATAGAGTGATGTTGTTACCTCTGAATGTGAGGTAATAGGTAGGTATTGTTTATACTTACCTACTTTAGTTCATCGCTTAGGAAAGATATCATTTATTTATTTCATTTTCTTAGTTATGGCTTTCTGTCAGCAAAATAGGACAATTTAGCCAGTTTCACGTAATAACCACTATTATACTGTAATAATTTTCAATACGTAAAGGCTGCAGAAAAATGGCGACGATTTTTCTCCAACCCCTTGGAACATTTTTTTAACGTGCTATTTTCGTGTTTGGCACTGGTATTTTTATTTTCACTATACACTCATTGAACTTTACGTAACTAAATTGACAACATGCCGCCGAAATTAAACAATTTACACGCAATAAAACTATGTTTTGCAAAAATAAAATATCAATACAATGTTCCACTAACGCGTCAAAAACAAAAGCCCTAGGAAACATATCGTTTTAATGTTATATCAATCGTATCAGTTGGTATTATAAAAAAAGCGTGACAGATGTATGACATTGCTGTATAAAACCCGGCCAAGTGCGAGTGGGACGGCGCACGAAGGGTTCCGTACCATTATTGCAAAAAAGACGTTTGTTCACGTTTGTTATAATGTAACAAACGTGAACAAACGTCTATCAAACGTCTATATAAAACAAAACAAATATTTAAGGGAGGCTCTAAAACAAAACAAATATTAAAGGGAGGGATATATTATATCAGAGCCTCCCTTAAATATTTGTTAATTTTTGTTTTTAGTTTTGTTGTTATAGCTGCAACAGAAATAAGTATATCATCTATGAAAATTTTAACTATACGATTTTAAACTAACATGGTTATTTTCACTACCAAAATTACTTAATAACGGGATATTTACCATGTTTAATAATTTATTCGCGGAGCTCGATATTTCGCTAGTAATTCCAACCAGCTTGTTCACGAGACTGGAGAATGCGGGTAGGTGATGACAGTTAGAGGCGTCCATATCGGACTACCTGCTTTCTGACACGAGTTGAACGTCTGGTTATCGGTCCCCTACTATTGTCACTAACTTCATTATTTACTCGGTCCTGCATTCGACAGACCACACTCACGGTATCTGCTCGCAAATTTTTTGTAGTGCTCTTCATGGGTTTGCATAATTTAACTACCGGATTCCAGGCTTTCGACAATTGAAACCCATCTTCCCTGTTGAAATTACTATACTTAGTAATTTCAATGGCTTCACGTACCATACAGGGTGTGTAGTGGGGTGTCTCGAGACACAGCCTGGTGACAGAAGGACGGACGGACAGACAGCGAAGTCTCAGTAATAGGGTCCCGTTTTTAGCCTTCGGGTACGAACCCTAAAAACACGAATATATTTTTCAATGTCATCTACATCTTTTTTTTTAAGGTTTAATGGCTTTATGTGATCACAAATTCTGCCAATGACACGTAGTGAAGAAAGTACATAAGATTTTAGGTTCTTTCCTCGATTATACCATCTAAATCTTTGTCATGATTATGTCATTAGTTCACATAACTATATTTGGTACGTTTTGACTTTTGTTTTTGACGCGTTAATGAAACGTTAGCGTCGTCCTGAATTTTTATTTTTACAAAACACAGTTTTATTGCGTGTAAATTGTTTAATTTCGGCGGTATGTTATCAATTTAGTTACGCGAAGTTCAACGAGTGAAGTGAAAATAAAAATACCAGTGCCGAACACGAAATTAGCATGTTACAAACAAATGTTCCATGGGGTTGGAGAAAAATCGACGCCTTTTTTTCTGCAGCCTACACGCATTGCAAATTATTTCAAAAGCTTACAGTACAATAGTAGTAGTTCACTATTAGTACGAGAAACTGGCTAAATTGTCCTATATTGCTGACAGAAAGTCATAACTAAGAAAATGAAATAATGATGGTACGTTTTTAATACATTATTTAAAGTATCAAGATGGTATAATTTAATACCCGAGGGTGCCAGAGGGTTGCTGTATAAAAATATTACTTACCCTATATACTATCAGATTCTAGTACACCTATACCACTCGTACTTGTCAATATCACCGGATTCGAACGCTTTGAATGATAAACGAGCTGCCAAACATGGTTCATTCAACCTTCAACAGGCGGAGAAATGTATGCTGGGACAGTTTTTTTAGAGTATCTCAGAGGGTACCTACATTTTTCTGCTGTATCTTACTGAAATCTTATGTTACTTCTTCTTACTTAATATTATAAACGCGAAAGTTTGTATGTATGTATGTATGTGAGGTTGTTACTCTTTCACGCAAAAAACTACTAAACCGATTGGGATGAAACTTGGAATATAGGTAGCTGGGGACTTGGGTTAGCCCATGGCTACTTTTTATCCCGATATTTTCGCGGTAACGGGACTTAGCGAGTTTAACTGCGGGCACAGCTGTTCTAGTCTTTAAATATAAATACTTCGAATTTCCGAAAATTGTAGAACAAAAGTTGTTCGCCTAAACGTCTAGAATAACCCCCTTTTGGCTTAAAAGGGCTTACCGGTTACACCTTGTATTTACTATAACTTGCTTTGTTATTTTTCATTTTAAAGAAGTGCTTAAATTAAGTTCCTAAGTACCTCTACTCTATATTGTTAATGTCACCTTAATGTACACAGTTATTCAATACATTTTCTTGATTCTTGATCAGGACTTGTGCGGAAATATTATCATTTTCTTTTAAAATCTATCTTCTATATATATAAAACTCTTTGTCCTGAGTGAGTGACTGAGGGATCAACGCACAGCCTAAACCGCTGGTGGTAGAGAGCTGAAATTTGGAGGGTGTGTCCGTTATGTGATGAAGGCGTCAGATAAGAGAGGATTTTCCGAAATTTCACCCCTAAAGGGGGGAAAGGGGGGGAAAACGTTTGTATGCAACTTCCAAGTCGCTTGACCTACAAAATTGAAATTTAACACATAGATTACTGTGGGGTCGTAGATGAAGCACTAAAAAGTTTTTTTTAGAAATTCAGTCCCTAAGGGTGTTAAATTGGGGATGAAAGTTTGTATGGGAATTGGTTTACCGCTTCACCTACAATCTTAAAATTTTATACGAATATTGCTGTAGGGACGTAGGTAAAGCACTAAAAAGTTTTTTTAGAAATTCATCCCCTAAGGGTGTTAAATTGGGGAAGAAAATCTCAATGAAAATTGGCTTTCCGCTTGACCTACAAACTTGAAGTTTAACACAGAGATTGCTATGGAGTCATAAATGAAGCACTTAAAAGGTTTTTTTTTAAGTCATCCCCTAAGGGTGTTAAATTGGGGATGAAAGTATCTATAGCATATTTTTTTCCGAATTTGTTTTGAAGTATTTATCCGTTTTCCGTGTCGGTTTCGGTTCCGATTGCGGTTCCGGCTCGCAGTTTCCGGTTCAGGGGAATCTAACCGCCCCCCGAAAGGGGGACTTAATCAATCAAACACAAATTCAGGGGACAAATTTTGGTGTAAACTTTTTATTCAATAGAATTGGTACATATACCTACGTACAGTTTTGTACATACAGTACAGTAGGCGGCGCGGGAAAATACTAATTATATCCTACCCTGAATCTATCCTGATTCTATACCGATCCTATGCTGATACAAAAGGTAGCGATAAAGAATGGTGACGGAACCTATGCTGATCCTATGCCGATCCTATGTTTAACCTAGGCTGATCGGATCGTATGCTGATTCTATGCTGATCCTATGCTCAAGCTATGCTGACCCTATGCTCATGCTATGCTGATCCTATGCTGAACCTACCCTGATCCTATGCTGAACCGATGCTGATCCTATGCCGATCCAATATTGAACCTAGGCTGAACCTAAGCTGATCCTGTGCCGAACCTAGACTAATCCTATGCTGAACCTATGCTGATACTATGATGAACCTATGCTGATTGTAGGCTGATCCTATGCCGATCATACGCCGATCCTATGCTGATTATATGCCAATCATATGTTGATCCTATGCTGAACCTTTCCTGATCCTATGCTGATCCTATGCCGATCCTTTGTTGAACCTATGCTGATCATAGGATCAGCATACGATCAGCATATGTTGCTGATCCTATGCTGATTCTATGCCGAACCTATACTGAACCCATGCTGATCCTATGTTGAACCTAGGCTGATCCTATGCTGATCGTATGTCAAACCTAGGCTGATCCTATGCTAATCCTACGCCGATCCTATTTTTAACCTAGGCTGATCCTATGATGATCCTATGCCGATCATATCCTGATCCTATGCTGATTTTGCATCTAATTTTTAACCTTTTTATTATCTTAATCGATAGACATAATTATTTATATACAAACAGTTATATTTCCTAAATGCGGGCGAAGCCGCGGGCAGAAGCTAAACTCAAAGGTGACTGACTGACTGACATAGTGATCTATCAACGCACAGCCCAAACCACTGAACGGATCGGGTTGAAATTTGGCATGCAGGTAGATGTTATGACGCAGCAGGCATCCGCTAAGAAAGAATTTTGATAAATTCTACCACCAAGGGGATAAAATAGGGGATGAAAGAAAATACTTCTTAACGCGAGCGAAGCCGCGGACAAAAGCTAGTATTTCCAATAATTAAATGAGCATATGAAATGGTAAAAATAAGTTTTTTCAAGAGTAATGAATTTTCGTAATTCTTATTGTAGAACCGAATCTTTAAAAAGTATCAGGACACTTTTACTTATTGGGCATTGCGATGAAAACCCGCCCCAATACCAATTTGCGGCAATTTTCTCAGTATAAAATATTAAAAATTTATTGCTCAAATACTGAAAGCTTTAAAGCCAATAAATTGTAAATAGCCGTACTAAATGCAAGTTTGTAGGCACTGCGGTATTTCATAACTGTGGCTATTGAAGTTGGTTCGTTTTACCGCGGCTCTATCAACAGGTATATTGATTCTAGGCGGCGCGGGCGAGCGGCGGAAGTGGCGACCGTCAAGCAACGGTTCACTAACGTTTTATACCTATAATATGTAAAACTTATTACTATGGTTGTTTTCCATTAATATTATTAGTAGAATAAATACATAAACCGATATGACTTGACCTACGAGTAAATCAAAGTCCAAACAGCTGCTGGTTCTAGAGACAGACAAGAGAGTGTGATCTTTGTGTTGTGTATATATATTCGTAAAGCAAGAGTTTTTAGAAAATAGCGCGGAATTAGAACTTACGCGGGTGAAGCCGCGCTGCTAGTAATCTTACTAATATTATAAACGCGAAAGTTTGTATGTAAGTATGTATGTATGTGAGGTTGTTACTCTTTCACACAAAAACTACTGAACCTATTGCGATAAAACTTGGAATATAAGTAGCTGGGGACCTGGATTAACACATAGGCTACTTTTTATCCGGTATTCCCGCGGGAACGGGAATTACGCGGGTGAAACCGCGGGGTGCAGCTATATTATAAACGCGAAAGTTTGTATGTATGTATGTGTTGTTACTCTTTCACACAAAAACTACTAATCAGATTGCGATGAAACTTGGAATATAGGTAGCTGGGGACCTGAATTAACACATAGGCTACTTTTTATCCCGATATTCCCGCGGGAACGGGACTTACGCGGGTGAAACCGCGGGGCGCAGCTATATTATAAACGCGAAAGTATGTAGGCATGTATGTGAGATTGTTACTCTTTCACACACAAACTACTGAATCGATTGCGATGAAACTTGGAATATAGGTAGCTGGGGAATTGAATGACACATAGGCTTTTTATCCCGATATTCCCGCGGGAACGGGACTTACGCGGGTGAAACCGTGGGGCGCAGCTAGTAAACATATAAACCGATATGTATAAATCTCAAGGTCCTGCCTGACTGACTTGACCTACGAGTAAATCAACGCAGAGTCCAAACCGCTCCTGGTTCTAGAGACAAGAAAGTGTGATCTTTGTGTTGTGTATATATGTATATATATACAGTGGTGGTCATATAATTAAGAACGCTGATATAAAGGGAAGATTTTTTCACACTAAGACGCAAAAACAATTGCATGTATTTTTTTTTTATTTTCTCTGTATCGTAAAACTTTTCCACAATATCACTGCATGCATTGATACACACGAATTAGCTATAAATAAATAGACAAACTTTTTACACTACTTCTAAACATAGTATTCCTATTTACTGGCTGGTCACGTAATTAAGAACGTTAAATAGTTTATATCTTTATTCAAATTTAAATAGAGAATACCCGGTCGATTTATTACTGTTTGTATAATTTTGGCGCCATTTAGTGCTGTTTAAGATTAAAAGTGATTGCTCCTTATGAAAAACCATGGAAAAAAATCAAAACTATGACAAATCTACACGGGAAGTAATAATAAAACTTCGCCGGAAGAATTGGTCTTATAAAAAGATAACCAACCATCTGCAATGTTAAAAAACGATGGTTTTCCACGCTGTAAAGTATTTTGCTACGTATAAAACTTCTTCGAATGCTCCACGAGTACCTACCTAAACAGAGAAAAACAAGTCTTTGAGATGACCGAAACACGGTTCGTATGGCAAAACAAAATCCTTTTAGGGTCCAATGAACTGAGAAAATAATATTTTGGTGAAAACAACCCTTCAGCAATCTCAACACGCACTATTCGAAGACGTTTTTGTAGTAGAAAAATTGCACAGTAGGATATCAAGAAAGGTACCCATGTTGAAACTTTGCCACAGGCCCGGCTTGCTTTTGCGAGAAAGTATGAAAACTGGACTGTGCCACAGTGGAAAAATGTACTATTTTCTGATGAGACGAAAATAAACAGAGTATGTTCTGATGGACAACGATATGTACGACGTCCCCCAAATACAGCATTCGACCTTAAGTACACGAAAGTTACATTAAAGCACGGTGGTGGAAATGTGAAAATTTGGGGGTGTTTTTCTGGACATGGTGTAGGACCTGTAAAGTTGATAGGAGATAACATGGATCAGTTCCAATACAAAATTATGCTGGAAGAAACAATGTTACCCTATGCTGAAGACGTTCTACCGGTTATTTGGACTTCCAGCATGACGATCGTAAAGGAATTTCTTACAGCGCAATCAGTTTCTGTCTTAGACTGGCCAGCTAACAGTCCAGATCTAAACCCAGTAGATAATCTGTGGTTCGAACTAAAGAAAAAGGTTTTAAATACAAAGTGTGAAAATTTAAGAGAGCTTTACAACGTTTTTTTAGAAGAATGGAACTCTATTTCTCTTTGCGAACGGAATGGAACTCTATTTCTATTTGCGAGATGACAAAAATTAATAGAGTCAATGCCTCGCCGGTGTAAAGCAGTAATTAAAAGCCGTGGATATTAGCTATTGATTTCAGTTAAACATGTAGGTATTAAATCCTGCTTTGCTTAATGCTTTTAAAATTTTCCGCGCTACATATTATTGTGAATTTTTTAATGTAAGTGTCATAAAAAGCAATTCCCGAGCAGCTTAATAAATCGTTCTTAATTATTTGTCCAGCTTCAGTACTATTGGAATGTGTTACTTTGGTAAAATAATTAAAATATAAAAAAAATATATAAGGACATTATATTTTTTATTCCTAAGTCACGTTGCTCTATTAATGTAGCTATTTTATAACATAATTAGTTGCTTCTCAGAGGGTTCACATCTCTGTGTATTACACGATTTATATAGAAAACTTCTAAAACTTCAAATCGTTCTTAATTATATGACCACAACTGTATATATCTCCACTAAAAAAGGTTTTTTGAAAATAGCGCGGAATTAGAACTTACGCCCGCGCCGGTGAAACCGCGGGGCGCTGCTATGATGTATAGTGTATAGTAATTTCTTTAATAAGAAATTTCCAAACTTAACTACTGTCTGTTGTCATCACGTGTAAACCGCTAAATGGATTTTGATGAATTTCGGTACAGAGATAGATGGAACCTTGGAGTAGGACAAAGGTTACCTTTGATCCCGATCCCGAATCCCGACTCCAAATTACGAATTAAAACCCTGTACGCTTTCAAGCCTTGTTAGCATGTTTTTTGTATCGAGATAGATAGGACTTCGGAGAAGTATATAGGCTACCTTTCATCCCTAATTCCGAATCCCGATCCCAAAAATACGGTGTGAAAACACACTCGCAGTCCAGTTTTTATTCTAAAAATCGGCTAAGTATGGAGTATTTCTACGCAGATGAAGTCGTGGGTAATAGCTAGTTCAAATAAACAAACAATTAAATGTTTTCTCTTTATAATAATATTAGTATAGATTTAGTACATACCAAGTTTATTTATTTTCATACCAAGTTTAGTGCTGGTGAAATATGTTGGAATATTATTTAAGTGACATCTCTGTAACCATATTTCGAGCAAATAAATGACATTCATTCATTCATTCTGTATAAAATTAAAAAATATATAATGTTATAACAGTAAGCACAAATCAAAATAAGTTCAGGTAGTAGGTATTTACCCAAACAGATAGACTACAAAATGCACAAAACTACAATATTTGAAAAACTGCATTTTATTTCAAAAGTTTTAAAATGTAGTTTCATTTTTATTTGGCTAGAACTTTCAATTCAGAGTTTCACATTGTTGAAATCTGTGAACGTTCTACCAACGTACCTGCTCGGAATTAAATTACTTCATATAATTTTCACTGTGCTTTTATGTGCAAATAAAATAATAACTAGGTTTTTCATCTTATTTTAGATGGTTCATAGTGTGCTAGCAACCTTAAACCCTAAAGGTGCACTCTCACAAATCATTTCATTTCATTTTCATTTTCTTAGTTATGGCCTTCTGTCAGCAATATAGGACAATTTAGCCAAATTCTCGTACTAATAGTGAACTACCACTATTATACTGTAATCGTTTGAAATAATTTTCAATGCGTGAAGGCTGCAGAAAAAATGGCGACGATTTTTTTTCCAACCCCATGGAACATTTGTTCGTAACGTGCTAATTTCGTGTTTGGCACTGGTATATTTATTTTCACTTCACTCGTTGAACTTCGCGTAACTAAATTGATAACGTGCCGCCGAAATTAAGCAATTGAAACGCAATAAAACTATGTTTTGCAAAAATAAAAATTCAGGACAACGTTCCACTAACGCGTCAAAAAGAAAAGTCCCTCTCACAAATCAGTCACCGTCAAGTCACGTCACCGGACAGGCTCTTCAAAAAAAGTATACTGCTAGTATGAGTTTGTTCCTACACGTCAGTCACCGGCACGTAATTCATCAGTCACTGCCGGTGACTGACGTGTAGGAACAAACTCGTACAGTATAGACACATGTTTTTTTAAAACCCTGTCCGGTAACGTGACTTGACGGTGACTGATATGTGAGAGTGCACCTTAAAGTGGGATTTACATTACGAAACTAGTGGCATGCAATTTTTAGTCATTTATAGAAACATCACTGAATACGGCTATTTGTAGGTATTAGAAAAAAAGAAACAAAAATTATGACTTTCCGCGCTACTATGACCTCTTTGCTTTGTCGACCTTTTGACGCTAAAAAAATACCTAAAGTAAATTTTAAAACACACGGAAAAAAATACTTTAAAAACCACAGAAAATTTTAAGAAATATTTTTTTCTTAAGTTGTTTTTTTTAATTATTTGATGTGTTTTTAATTTTACTTTTTTTAGCTAAACGAGCGATGACTTATAACACATCACGGTAGATCTATCAGTTAGTTACGTGCTATAAAGCCGTTATATCACACTAATGTGAATGCATGCCCTATAATGATCATATACCTACCTTACACAAACAGCACAGTTTTATCAAAGAAAGATTTCCGCAGTGCGCATTGCACCACAAATACCTAATGGTAGATATCATGTATCGTATACCTACCTACCTATTGTAAGCCTATGTAAGTATATGTATAACTTCATATAGAACCAACGCTCGTGTAATACAAATTCATGATTTCTTTGAGCATTACGTTCGTACTTAATGTCAAAAAGCTCGTTATTTGAAATTTTTGTTGATGCTTATAATGCGACCACATGCGACCTTAGCCGCGGATTTTATTGCATCATAAATGTTTTTTTCATACTAGCTGCGTACCGCGGTTTTGCCCGCGTAAGTCCCGTTCCCGCGGGAATATCGGGATAAAAGTAGCCTATGTGTTATTCCCGGTATCCAGCTACCTATATGTCAAGTTTCATCGCAATCGGTTCAGAAGTTTTTGCGTGAAAGAGTAACAAAGTCACATACAGACATAAAAAGTTTCGCGTTTATAATATTAACTAGCTGCGCCCCGGGGTTTCACCCGCGTAATTCCCGTTCCCACGGGAATAACGGGATAAAAAGTAGCCTATGTGTTAATCCAGGTCCCCAGCTACCTATATTCCAAGTTTCATCGCAATCGGTTTAGTAGTTTTTGCGTGAAAGAGTAACAACCTCACATACATACAAACTTTCGCGTTTATAATATTAGTAAGATAAGAAGTTAGATGTATATAATAATATGTGTGTGACTTTGTTAGGTACTCTTTCACGCAAAAACTTCTGAACGAATTGCGATGAAACTTATTCATAGCTGGCGACCTAGAATAACACATAGGCTACTTTTTATCCCGATATTTCAGCGGGAACAGGACTGCTAGTTTACTAATAAACCTTTTCAACCAATGCCATTATCAATAAAATCATACAAAATAACCCGATACGTTTGAAGTGTAAGTTGGTTTTAATCGTAGCAAGTGTATTTTACAAGTTTATAGCAGGCACTATAACGCACCTCTACTTATTCAGCTCGCTATATCCACTTAAAACTTGCCCGCCGCGCCGCTTAGACGTGGCTTTTAACAGTTTTAGCTTTACTACGTAGTCTGCCTCTTAATAGATACTTGCCTACTTCGTTAATGGGATTATTTTAAGTCTCGTGTGCCAGTTGGAGGAAACATTTTAAATTGAATGGAAGTTGAACAAAGATGCATATAAGCTAAAACATTTGATTACACACGATAGATGACCGTTATATTTTTGACCACAATTTCACCTGATGGAAATGATGATATGGTCTAAGATGTAACATGCTCATCCAGAAAAAGGCAGACGGCAGTGAAACAAGATCCGACCCATCTTTCTTAGTGGCTACACCGGCCAACGCATCGGAACACGGAAGTTAATAAAAATCCTACTAATATTATAAAGCTTAAAGTTTGTAAGTGTGTATGTGTGTTTGTTACTCAATCACGTAAAAACCGCTAAACCGATTACTATAAAACTCGGTATGTAGATAGCTGAAGACCTGAAATAACACATATGCTACTTTTTATCCCGATATTTCAGCGGGATCGGGACTTAAGCGGGTAATACCGCGGGGCGCAGCTAGTAATAAATAAATAAATATTGCAGTACAATGGCGTTTATACACGCGCGAACATTATTGTACCTACGTTTTCACCAATGATGTAAACTGTCAATTTACTTGAACATCTACAATTAAGAATGTAAATGGACCTATGCCAAATCGATTGAAAGTTTGTTACAGTAAAGCTTGCATGTATACAAATACACTAGTTTTCGTCCGCATCGCACGTTGAAGAAGATTACGCAGAATATGGAGAGCTAATGTCAAAATAAGTTATCATTCTTAATTGTATGTTGGTGTAGAATAAATAAATTGCTAATATTCACACAGTCAAAATATACATAATATTTTCCATGCAAACCAACTTCAAACGTCTAAGACGCAAATGTGTCGTAATATTTTACATAGGACTTGCCTTATAAAATCGCCCCCTTAGGCTCTAACCACAAAAGTAGGTAGCTAAATGTAAAAATAACTTGACTCGACGATATCAGTCGGATCAGCTAATTATGTCACCAGTTCATAGCCTGGAGCTGTTTAAGATTATCTTTCTAATTTTGGTTTTCATTGAGAACGTTTTACGGTTTCGGCGGCGCGGGCGGTTGCTCCGTTCTTTCCAGTTTCCTTGCTTATGAATGAAATTTTTATCGCAATGAAATGTTTATTCAGCTTGTGTTCGAAAGTTTAAATTAACAAAGTGTTACCTTAAATTCTTAACAATTTTTAATACCTAGTTAATTATTTTGATAATATTTTTAAAGTGATTCATAGACTTAATTGTGACTATTTTTATTTAAGGAAACGAGTTTCAAAAATTTGACACAAACACCCTACTTGAATCCGCATCTCTGGTATTCCAAGTCAAGGCGCTAACCAATTACGCCGCAGGTGCCTGTCTTGACGTTATGAAATTACGGACTGCAGCTTTTCGTTTTTACGACTTAAAACAAAAAACTAAAAATAGAGTTAGCATAATAAAACACTTTATTTACCGGGTTTAATCGCGTTTTATTCAATAACTTCATTATTTTTAAACGACTTTCGCCAAGTTTACAGTTGACTTGCTTCAACTGTAAAGTTGGCGAAATAAAGTGTTTTATTAAATAAGTATTCTTTAATTTTTTAACTGATCTTATGTAATACTTGGATCTGAAATAAATTATTTAATTTTACTAAGACCCTGTTGCACGACTTGTGTAGACTAGTACAAAGTTTCTTGTGTGTCGGTCGTACTTGTTGCACTTTGCCCATAATCTGATATTAATATTTTTAATCATTGTCGTGCAAACCTTTCATCTACCTACATGTAGAAATCCAAAAGGCCAAAATCGTTTACTGCATTCTGGCGGGCGGCTATTCCAAAAATCCGCCTCAGATATTTACCATCTTTTAATGGGACCATAAAATCACCACAATCGAGTAATCTAGTATACTTATACGTACCTATATACTTTTACTAAAGTGGGTCAAAAATTTACTACCAAGTTTTTTCTACATAAAATTGTCACTTTAGAATAATCCAACTACCAGTTAAAATGCGGTACTAATATGCGTGCCACCTCACAATATGGGATGCCGACGAAGTGCGTGCGAAGTGAAGACGCAAGAGTAGGAAAGAGGACCCCGGACTCCCAAAGGAGATGTAACAGGCAACAACACTCAAATGATCATGATGATGAGTTAAACTGTGATATAATTAACAAAAAGTTATCGAATATCGAATTAGCTGGATCGCCAATTCACGTCGAGCATAATTGCAAACATCCGAGCGTGACATCGATTGGACCGATCGGATGATATCAGCTTTTGAACAAGCGTGACGCGACTCCGATAATCTTGCGGGTGACGTGACAGTTGACAGTTGGCCTGGGATCATCCACCAACTATGCTGTAGAACGTCACGTCACGTCAGGTCACGTCATTTTAGAAATGTGTTCTATAGCTTGTGAAAATGGGTTTGGCAGAGTACAGGTAGCATTGAATTTAAGCCAATATATGTACATTGTACGTAGGTAAGTGAATTTGACACATAACAGGTATTTCTCTCTAAGTAATTAGATAGGTAGGTACATATATCTTATTTAGCCGTCTTCTCTGACATGTGATTACTTATTTAATTCAAGTGATATTATAATCTTATTTGAACAGGTGACTCGTTTATCTTATTACTAGCTGCGCTTCGGGGTTTCACCTGCGTAAATCCCCATGCCGCAGAAATATCAGGATAAAAAGTAGCCTATGTAGTAATCTAGATCTCCAGCTATCAGCTACCCCAAAAGTATAGTTAGTATAGTATACATTTCATCCCAGTTCATTCCTATTAGCTATTACTTACCTACTTGTTTGGTCTAGACTAGAGTAAAACTAAGCCAACTTTTCAGCCACATTCGCGTTCAGTAATAGATAGGTATAAAAATAACTTAGTGTTCGGAATAAAAAGCAGGGTTAGGCTGTTTCGTCCCTCCGTAGGTTAGGTACTTAACATATTGTTTTCTATTTCCGTTTTATCTTGAACCGACTTCCAAAAAGGGAGTAAGTTCTCTATTCGGATATATGTTTTTATTGTGTATATGTATACCGTCACGCTGGCAGCATAATCGCGCTGTATGGCAATAGCTGGTCTTTGCACAGGTGTTCTAAGTAGCAGTTTCAGCGGCAATTAATAATCATTTCAGTGGATCTTTCGGAGATAAACCTTACGACACTCCGCTAATTGATTAGGTTCGAGGCCAAATTTAAAAATCTTCTAAAAACACAGGGTTGCAAAACAATTAGGTCGGAGTGTTTTCTTCACTCTATTTCACTCTGTTACGAGACTACCGTTTCCAATTGTCCGAAATTGTTTTATGTTGCTGGCATTTTGCCGGAGAAAAGCCATTTGTACCGACCGGCACATTTACAGGGAACTAGCTTGTAGATTGCACTCGAACATTATTAACTCAATATTTTTTAAGTTAGTGTTTGTTAGAACCGGTTTTCAGTAAGAATTTTATTGGTTTTGTACAGATGTTTCGAGAAAACGACAATATTATCATCTTGCTGAATGAAAATAAAATTTTCGAACGGATGATGCGTGTAATATTATAATGGCAGATTTTCTTTATGGATGACAGATTTTCTTTCGTTCTTTCGTTCGTAGAATTAAAGTAGCTATACTGTATACGAATAATTTCGTATATTGTTTGCACCGCGGGTAATCGTCCTTGCATATATGTATACTTATCATATGCATATATTACATTTTGTACACTAAAACGTCATTTCACCTCGTCGTCGTAGCGAATTTTTTTTCGCGTAAAACCGCCGATAGATGTTAAAGCATATTAAAGGTTTTTGTAAGGTAAATTTAAAGTAGTATATAAAATGGACATGGTTCTCTAGGTTAAGACTATAATCTGGCTGTTTTTTTTTATTTACTTTCAAATTGTGATTTGCCGATATAGTTTTAGATAGATAGATAATACTTTATATGGTCAAAATCAAATTACAAAAGCAACACACTTAACTAAATTTAAAACTAAATAAAAGTGACAGGAGTGTCGGGATTAACATGTCTAAGTTATAGCATAGATAAATTATTATTGGTTATAGTGAATAGAAAATATATTGAAGCGATTATTCGGCGTACGAGTCACCGCGTCGGCGTCGGTAGACTTCCCCGGATTGGATTGAGATGCGTTGGTTCGAATCCCGCCTGACGTAGACCGTGCGCTGTATTTTTGTGAATACCTATATATTTTCTTTAAAAAATATTTCTTGAACGCCTAGTGCGGGCTTTAGCACTTAAAATAAAAATATAATTTTAGTTTTACTTAGTTTTCATCCCGATACTTTCATTGGATCGAAACTTACGCGAGTGCAATCGCGGGAGCCAGTTACATGTTATAGTTTGTCTTTCGAAGAAGCAGAAGAAACGGCGCGCCGTTTCCCCTTAATTCTATAAGAAATGTATTTGGATTTATCTCTTACTTTCAAAACTGTACCTACATAACTCTGGCAGGAGTTAAGCCAGGAAAGTCAGTCGCGACTTTGTCTCCAGAGATAGATAGTTTTTAAAAGTAATTAGAAAGTTGGACGAGTGACCAACTTTTCCCTTTTCATTGACACAAGCTAAGCTGTAAGTTACTTTCGGATTAAATAAATGTGACGTTAAATATGCTTATGGATAGTGCCGCCGGAACTTTGCTCAGTATGTTGACTTGGTAAGATAAGTCAATCGTGTGATGTGATTGCGATTTGCTCCGCATATAGGTATGTGGGTTTGGATTATGTTGCTAAAATTACTCGATATCGGGGTATATACCATGTTTAATTAGCCATTTTTTAGTGAAAACAACCACGTAAGTTTAAAATCGTATATTGGATTATGTTGTTTAAAAAACAATCATTTGATAGAAGGTTTTGGTCGCAGCATATCACACTTGCCGCATCGGTCTAAATCGTAGCGCCCTACCGGTCTTAATCGTAACGTCCGTGTTCGTGAAATAATAGGTACAAATGAGAAATGACCATTTATCAAATGGTCACTTCAATGTATGATCACTTTTACAAAGTCAAAGTCAAAAGTCTTTTTTTAATTTAATTGGATGTATTGATACGTTGAGTGTTCTTACAACTATGTCTCTAGTGTGGCTTCGGAACGCGCCCTCCTATGAGAAGAAGCCACAAGAGACTCATAGGTTTTTTTTTTGTGAACATGTTACCACTATAGTAATGACCATAAAATAGAAATCGACCATAGTGCCATCACTTATGACCAGTTCAACGTACGTAGACGTACGGACCAGTAGAACGTTTTTATAAGTTTGCTATTCTGAAACAAACAAGAGACCATAGAAACTATAGACAATCTCGAAAAGCAAAGAACGATCGAAACAGAAATAAAAGTCGATCAAAACTATAAACGATCGAAGATGCAACAAAAAACGGTCGAAGAACGTTCGAAATAGAAAAAAAAGCCGAGCGAAACACATGTTTATATGTAAGACGTAGGTATGTCTGTAAAGCAGGCTAGACGATCAGATTATCTGACAGTTTAACCGACTGTTAGTATTATTTCTTTTCGATTATGGCCCTTTGGAAAGTAGCCAGTGTCAAGTATTACTAATTTTTGCAAGATATTTGCTATTCGCATCAAAACAGTCAAGTCATCGTAGTAAAAGTCAAGAAAATCATTGTAAATAGTAGCTCTTTACAATGACGATTCACGCGAGCTTTGGAGACAACGCTCAAGTCCATGCATCCATTTTTATTTCTCATTTTCACTTGTAGACCGTCACGAAATTAAATTGATCAATATGCCCCCGAAATAAACCAATTTACACGCATTAGAACAAAAATAAAAATAGCAACACATCATCTCCTCAAATCCTTAAAGCGTTTCCAACAAAAACTCCAAACTAAACAACCAACTGTTTACCTAATAGTTTAAATAACAGTTTTATTTGACGATATTTCGATTAGATTGTCAGTTTAAACTTTAACTGTGCAGTTTATAGTTTTGCCTACTCATGTATGATTTCCCTGTACAGATAAAACTGCAAACTAAAACTTGTGTAGTCTGCTTCAGTAAGATTTCTGTCTGAAACGATAGGTATATTGACTTGAACGATAAAGACTTAATTGTTCGGAACTCGAAGCTGCAAATCGCTGACGTCATGCACAGATCCAGCCATCAATCATAATGAAACCGTATATCTATCATCTATCAATCAGATACGAATCAACGTAGACAGACAGACATCTCTTTCATTGAATCGCGAATAAAAAGTTCGGATAAATGATCGTAAAACTTCACCCGATCCGGTATTACAGTTGAGTCGTGTTTGATTTTGCGTGTTCATCGATGCTGAGTTTGAAAACGGTATCAGGTAGGTTTTTTCTAAATGATTCGGCTAAAGGGGAATGGTATGTGGGGCTCTCTCCGACCTATATAGTTAGCTGTATCTAATTTACTCACTAAGAATGTAAAGAAGCATGTTAAAAATACATGCATGTTTGTTGCAAGTAGAAGGCTCAAAATGTAGAAACGTAATTTTGACACTTCCGCCAGTTAACTTGACAAAGTCAAAATGAAAATCTTTAAGCCCCTACTGTTCACTGCTAACTAATTTAAGATTGACTTGCGCTGCTATACTAAGCCCTAACTAACGTGCTAACTCTTATGATTGGATGTGCACTGACATTTGTGTCAGTGCAAGACCAATCGCAAGACAGCACTGGGCTAGCTCACTAGTCCGGGGCTAAGTATAGCTTAGATAGTTTAGCTTAGCTAGCCATTTTTTTAAACAAGCGAGCACAGCTGGCATTGCTGGGTACCATAAGAGTGTAAAATAAGGTTCGAATCATTATACGCTTATGATTGTATGAAATGTATACAAATTACGTCATATGATAAATTTATAAAGTAAGTATTTTGAATGAATTGCTATTTCAATTCATTCAAAATAATAATTATGAGTAGGTGAGTAGGGGTAGGTCTTAGCTCCGGTTTAGTTCTCCATCACTAACAAGAATTCAAACTTAGAGTCATATCAAATCAAATATTAAATAAATAAATATTGCACGACATTATACACAGCGCAATCTAGCCCCAAACTAAGCAGTAGGCTTGTACTATGGGTACTAGACAACGGATATACTACATATTATACTTGTTTTTGTAAATACATATAAATATCATACATAGAAAGACACCCAGACCAGATACAAATATTTATTTTTAAGCATTAATATTTGCAACCGACGGGAATCAGCCTTTGCAGAGCGTTCGCCCGATACGCCACAGGGAATTCAAGTTACGTCAGTATTTATTTATATTTATAAAATTTACTCAACATCTCCCAATTTACACTAAAAATCGGTTCTACGCTAAGCACACGCTTGAATTGCAGAGTGTACAAAATTAGCTGCTAAAAGCACTAATTCACTTCAAAAGCTTAGTTCTTTCACGAAATATTAAATCAGTGTAAAATATAATGTACGTAAGATATTAAGCAGTAAATTACTGAGATAAAACGTTGGCTGCAACGGGGCGGAAGGGAGACCAGACAAGTAATAAAGTTAACTGAGATTTACTGAACTCATTGTGCTCTCTACCTATCCTACTTCTTACTAATATTATAAACGCGAAAGTTTGTATGTAAGTATGCATGTATGTATGTGAGGTTGTTACTCTTTCACGCAAAAACTACTGAACCGATTGCGATGAAACTTGGAATATAGGTAGCTGGGGACCTGGATTAACACATAGGCTACTTTTTATACCGATAAATTCGTGGGAACGGGACTTACGCGGGTGAAACCGCGGGGCGCAACTAGTATGTTATAAACGCGAAAGTTTGTATGTATGTATGTGACTTTGTTACTCTTTCACGCAAGAACTACTGAACCAATTGCAATGAAACTTGGAATATAGGTAGCTGGACACTGGGAAACCCATGCGCCCTGCGATTTCACCCGGGTAAGTCCCGTTCCCGTGGGATCCGGCTTGTTAAGTATTAGCTTGGCTCGTTTAAGGAGTATTTTGCTATATTGTTTTATATACAAAATACAAATACAAATACGTTTATTCATTGAAAGTAGGTACAAACAAAACTTATTCTAACATGCATATCAGTAACTAAGAAAGCGAAAAATTATGTTTTGTTTTTAAACGAGCACTTTAGTCCCCACACTAGGATACCCCGTGAATAACATAAGCTAATGTGTTTATTCCTTAGTATATAATAATTGTCTAATTTCTGTTTTGTAATATATTTCTCGTGATATATGGATTATGTACGAATGAATAATAAAATAAATTCAATCTGGCTTAAATTCTTAGTAAAGCTTTATCCAAAATACGATAACTGATACAACAATGGCTGAAAATATTGATCTTGATTCCAATTTATAATTACTTACCGGAAATTGTGATTGTTACCTACCAAATCATTTCAATCAAAACGTACAATTTCCCCTTTTCGAGTTATTAATAGGTATAAAGTTCGGGTCCCTGTTTCATTTCAGAAGCTGGTCGACTTTTCCATACAAATATTTATGTGTACCTATAGATTTAGGTGTCAAAAATAATTACTCTAAATTATTTATCTTTCCACATTGTTATAGAGTTAAATATTCAAGTTTAGATACATTCTATTTGTAAATTATTTTTTCGTTGAAAATATTGTCATAAATGAAATTGCCACAATGAGGTCTTCGTAGCCTACATACTGCAAGCGTATGCAGTATTTAGGCTACGAACTAGCAGCTTATATTATCCTAAGCGTTGAATTGTTTTCTAGAAACCCATTGAATTTTAAATGGTTTGCGTTATATTTTCTCGTATCTAATATATGTTACATGTTGCATTGCAATCGGTTCCGTAGTTTTTGCGTGATTGAGTAACAAACAGACATACACACATACTCACAAACTTTCAGCTTTATTATATTAGTAAGATGACAAGTAGAATAGAACAAGAAGTTTGAATGATGCGACTTATCGTTATTTCCTATGTAAACCCTAAACCCTAATAACTCTAAGACGAGATGAAAATATCGTATTTTGTTTGTAAAATTAACTTGAACTAATTTTACAAAATTTACATTCATATAATACTGATTTAATTCTCAAAATGTAACTGTACTTAATTATATCTTCCGTTTGCACTCCTGCCGTTCTAATTCAGTTATTCAGTAAGTCAGTCGTCAACATTGCAGTGAGACAAAGATGAAATAAAATATGAAACAGTATAATAGTATAATATTTTAAAGGAAAAATACAGTTTCAACAATTCTTTATTTCAAAGTGTGAACTCGCGTCTTTGGGTCGTAACGAACAAGAATTTAAGAACACCAAATAAGCTTATTGTACCGATTGTTTTCGATCTTCTTACACTTTTTTTTTGTTTTTATTACATTAGGTTTGATTTTTCAATCTAGGTAGATACAGATAAAAAACATATCCGTGGAAAAAATCGAACACGGCCAATGTTAAACAGCTTCGAAGTTTTATTTCTTATTAAAAGATTGTGATCTTTTTTCGGTGGTACGTGTTGCATTTTATTGAACAGATATCTTTATCTCGAGTTTTTTAATTAAATCAAACTATTTTAATATATTGTAAAGTGTTTGTAGATGGCGCTGCGTGCCTTAAAAACGTATAACAATAAGAAATGCAATCCTTAATTTCGACTCGATTGACATGCATCCGTGGCCAAATTGAAGAAGGCGTTGGGACGGATCCCCTAATTATTTAACTAGATTGATTTAAAACAATCTAGTTAAATAATTAATCTAGTAAAATTTCTCTAACAGAAACACAGAGTGTGAAGTTAAAATACGAAATAAGTCCCGCAAAGCGAGAGTTCTTTAGCTCATACACTAGCCTCTTTATTATGCTATATCTACTTGTTGTGTAACAAAAGATACGCCGGTCCCCTACTCTCATAAATTAGGAAACCGAAGGATTGAACCTCACAATGAAGGTTTATCCTTTAACAGATAAGATACATGTGCCCCTTTACTACGTCATGAACCCCAAAGTCCCCAGTTCTTTTGTGAACTTAACAATCTGTACAGGATTGACACAGAAATGAATGAAAAATATAATCGTTTCTGTTTGTGGTTGTGAAATGAGGCATATTGACAGGGATATATACCACCGACCATGTACGAAGAGGACATGCCTTTATCAGGTAGGCCTCGTGACACTTTAAGAGTAAGGGCCTACTTACTAAACTAGAGTTGAAGGATGTTAGACTACGGAATTTGACTACGTTTTTAATTGTACTACGAAGTAAAGTCAGCATGGCCGAAGCAAGCAGTTTTGCTATTGACCCTGTAGATGAAAAATAACAAAGTGGATCTTAAATCTCACACTCAACCGCAATTTGTCATTTAATTTGTTTCATAGAGAAATTTGAATACAACATCTATCTTATCTTACTGAAATATTATAAATCCGAAAGTCTGTTTGTTTATTTGCTTGTTTGTTTGCTCCCTCTTCACGGTCAAACGGCTCAACCGATTTGAATGAAAATTTGCATAGGGATAGTTTAAATGATGGAGAGTAACATAGAATACTTTTGATCCCGAAAATCCCGCGGGATCGGGACTTACGCGGGTGATAACTATTTATTGGATGAAAATTTGCAGAGGGATAGTTTAAATGATAGAGAGTAACATAGGATACTTTTTATCCCGAAAATCCCGCGGGATCGGGACTTACGCGGGTGACAACTATTTATTGGATGAAAATTTGCATAGAGATACTTTAAATGATGGAGAGTAACATAGGTTACTTTTGATCCCGAAAATCCCGCAGGATACTGACATACAATCTTTACCTTACTTCACCTTGAAATACTGTTGAAGCATCATCAGTACTTCCCTGGTCGTCCGTTTAAGTGTGGATTTTTGCATTGCGGTAGGTAGGTGTTCGAACAACGCGGGATCGCGACCTGCGCTGGTGAAACCGCAGGGCGCAGCTAGTACTCTATATATCTGCTCTGTGATGTATGCTTTTCAATGAAAATGCCTTATTCGGATTTTATTAATTTCTTATCGGTTGTTAACCGATTATGGCCATTGGGAAATTAGCCAGTGTCAAGTGTTATTAATATATTATGCAAGTTATTTGCATCGAAACAGTCAATTCGTCATAGTTAAAGTCAAGTCTAGGGAATAATTTGTAAACACAGCGGCCATTAACAAAGATTGTTCACGGAGCTTTTGAGACAACACTAACACAGACTTACATGATTTGCACCGATTTTCACTTTTATTCCACTTGTACACCTTCACAAAACTAAATTGATTTATATGCCCTCGAAATTAAACAATTTGCACGCATTTGAACTAGGTTTCACAAAAATGAAAATTTAGCACCACTTCTCCTCAACGCGTTCCCGCCAAAACTTCTAATTAGGATTTTTTGAGTTCGTTAAATTTTTAGTAAGTGGATGAAATGGTATGATCTTTTTTTAATCTGTATTTATCTATTTCAAATAGTTTTATTAACTATGTTTAATTCTTTTATTTTTTTAAGGAAACTCAAGGCTTAGTGAGTTCTAGACGTATCTTTCCTCTGGATATGGCTAACTAAGCCGCAGTACATAGATAGGCTGGGGCACTTTAGTAAAGAAACTACTTACAAATGGTTGAAACAGCTCGCTCATTGACGAATTATTAATATAATTATCCTTTGACAATGTATGTTTATTCTATATTAATATATTTAATTGTGTATTGTGATTAATATGAAAACAGTTGCAATTGTAAAAGTGAACGGGACATGTTAGTAGCCTACCCTCACTATAAGAATGTGTTTTAAATTTGACTATTATTTCTAAGAACAATTTTTGTATGCCCACGTGGTAGGACTAGAGATTCCTTAATTGTGTATACAACTATTTTTACCTAGATCCACAAACAATAAATCATTTCATTATCACTCACACGAACATGCGCGTCTATGAGACTCCTAAGTATGCTTCGCGGTGTATTCAGTACTGCGTCCATATATGCCATGGATTAGAGTTACTTACGTAATTAACAATCCATAATTACATGAAGGTTCCTTTTGAAGTTGTGTAGTTACAGACGTCCAACTGACAATTTAACTAAATAAGGTTTAATAAACATTTATAAATTGAAATAAAAACACTTAATTCAGACTTTGCAACTTTCCTTTAACGATGTGGCACATATCAATTAAAATAAAGCTAATTCACAACTTTTATAACAAGTAATTATTTTGAAACTTCCCAGACGTTAATTCA
This sequence comes from Idaea dimidiata, assembly GCA_949358125.1. Classification (NCBI taxonomy): domain Eukaryota; kingdom Metazoa; phylum Arthropoda; class Insecta; order Lepidoptera; family Geometridae; genus Idaea; species Idaea dimidiata. The sequence goes on from OX442341.1 coordinate 10,651,111, forward strand.
AAGCAAATACTCGTTAAAGCTTTCACAAGAAACATGTCTCGAGTCGTTTAATTTACATTATTAAAGAGATAAATAAACGTCAACAAGAAATAACTCGAGAGTCGAGGCCTCAATAACCGCAAACATTGGTAAATGCTAAGCTCAAGAGGTTCCCGGTTTGTTCTATTTCAACACTTTAACTTAAGTTTGAACCATAACGTAAAGTTCTGCAGAGACAGCGCCAACGAATTTCAATTGTATAAAAGAAGTCGTACGATGCGACTATGTAAAATTTTAGAGCAAAAATCAAATCTTATTTGATAATTACAAGTCAACTAGACAGTTTACCAAAAAACAAGTATATTACCTAATTATAAAACTATATACTAAATACTATTAAAACTAGAGTAATCTACAGATTTTCAATAAAAATACCAGTTTTTAATTAAAAAAAACGTATCGAGATTTTTTATAACACTCCTGTTTTCACTTTTAGGAGAAGAAGTCGTATATATTATAATATAAGTCTAGATTTTTAAAAATTTTAGGGCTTGTACCCGAAGGGTAATTTAATATGGGATCCTATTACTAAGACTTCGCTGTCCGCCTGTCTCTGTCTGTCACCAGGCTGTATCTCGAGAAAGGTGATAGCTATAGACAGTTAAAATTTTCACAGATGATGTATGGCTATTGACGCTATCACAACAAATATTAAAACAAAAATAAACAAATATTTAAGGGAGCTCACATAAAACAAACGTGTTTTCTTTGCCTTTTTTTTTAAATAATGGTGCGCCAGTCCCACTCGCACTTAGCCGGGTTTTTTTAATTACGTGTATACCATGAATAGTTATTCACAAATTTATCGGAGCAAATTGACTATGGTGGACTGTTAAATGGTAAGCTCAAGAGGATCTCGGTTTGTTATGTTTCAACACTTTAACTTAAGTTGGAAGCTTGTCTGGTACTGATTCAGAGCTTTACAAGACTTATAATTGACGTTCGAAGCTTATCTTCAGGGTATTGGTTGGTCTCCGGCACCGTGCGTGCGAGGAACCGGTGGAGTTTTAGTGGGTAAACCTCTGGCCGCCCACCACCATAAGGCCAGCAGGGAGCCCCACATAACCTCGCTGCTCCCCCCCGGGAGCAGTGGGACGATGGATAAGGCTCATTTCTCCACATTAAAAAAAAAAAAAAGGATATTGGTTGGTCAACTGAACTACTCCTACTATTCTACTTCCTACTAATATTATAAATGTGAAAGTGTGTGTGTTTGGATGTTTAGATGTTTCGATGTTTGTTACTCAATCACGCAAAAACTACTGAACCGATTGCGATGAAACTTTGAATATTAAGTAGCTGGATACCGGGAATAAAACATAGCTAATTTCTATCCCGATATTCCTGCGGAAACGGGACTTATAGGAAATATTTGTTGTTACTATCTATACTATACTATACTTACTATAAAATATTATAAAGAGGAAACGTTGGTAACACTGTATGTAAGTTTGTATGTATATTAGGGATATTCTTTGAAACTACTGGGCCGATTTAAAAAGATCTAATAGATTGCTAGAATATCTATATTCTAGGAGTTTGTGATTGAGTAATCTCGCAAAAAGTACTGGACCGATTGCGATGAAACTTGGAAATAGGTAGCTGGAGACCTAGAACAACACAAAAGCTACTATTTAGCTAGCTAGTAAGTAAATAAATCTTTCCCATCACACAAAATCACTATTAAAATTAAGTAAATTTAATTAGTTGGAACAAAGTAATGTTCTGAAATTGATAACAAAGCCACAATTGTTGCTCGCCACTACCTCGATCAAATTTAGAAGAATTTACACCCCATTCGTTCATATTATTTTGCAAATGCTCCCTACTTTTCAAGAATACATTTCTAAATTTACTTTCGCTTTAGAGGTTATCTCGAAACATCTGCAAATTATAGCAGTTATAAATTAAATTACCGACCTAATTTTAAGCTTATAATTTATGTAGAAGGATTGAAACAAGAGAATATGAAAAGGGAACCTTTTTGTGGTTTTACATTCTTTTTTTATTTAATTAAAACGTGAGGTAGACGTTGGTATGCGCTGGTCATACCTTTCGGTTGGTTTTAATAAAAAATTTGATTGTTCCTATGATTTCTGTGGGTATGCCTAATTGAAAATTTAAAAAAATATTACCCTGCGATATGTTACCGGATACCAGCTATTCAACAAAGTTCCACAGATGTATGTATTTCAAGGATTAGAACAAAAAGTAGATTACATTCATACAAAAAGACCCAGGTTGGCAACTATACGGCTACGTCCGCATTGTCAGGCTTGCTTCGCGCCTAGCGCCTAGCTGCTTACATTCTGACAAGATACACAGCTAGGCGCCAAGCGCTCATTGCGGCGGGCCAAGAAGACTTTAGACCGTTCCTTTTAATTAGGTGACTCGCTAGCCTTTAGACGCTAAGCCAGCCTCCTGCCTATGCGGAGGTACCTTTATTATTATTTTATTTATTTTATCGAATAAGTAATTAACATAATACTTACCTACATATAAAGACGGCACATAACCTCAATAAAGTTTTACCGGACGTCAGTGCATGCCGTCGCGAAGTATAATCACTTAGCTATAATGTTTCGTTTTTCAACTATAACTTAACCTGTTAGGGAGTGTACAGTATCATTACAACAATTAGGTACTGTCACATTGCGACAAAAACAATGAATAGATACGCAGGTGCAGTTACATAGATGTGGAATGTGGGTAGGCACATAACTGCACCTGCGACAGCTTACCTACCTAATTGACGTTTAAAGCGTCAATTAGGTAAGCTGCGCTTTTTTTAGGTAAGCGCGCTGAAGGACAAGATAAGGTCTATGACCTCGAACTCCGAGAAACAGCTGATTTTCAAGTAAACTTTAAACTTAAAATTTTCGAAAACTACTTCGAATTTCCAAAAGTTGTAGAACAAAAGTTGTTCGCCTAGACGTCTTGAACAACCCCCTTTCGGCTTAAAAGGGCTTACCCGTTACACCTTGTATAATCGGGACCTTTCTTCTTTCCAGATACATTTTCTTGGCGATCTACACGGCGGAGATGATAATAAAGTGCATAGCGAAAGGGTTCATACTGAACAAATACACATACCTGCGGAACCCTTGGAATTGGCTCGATTTCGTGGTGATCACGTCGGGGTACGCAACCATCGGGATGGATGTGGGGAATTTAGCTGGATTAAGGACCTTCAGGGTACTGAGGGCGCTCAAGACTGTTTCTATTATGCCTGGTAAGTTTTATTTTATTGATTCAGTACACAAGAGAATTACAAAACAGTAGAGGTTTTCGGAGAGATTCTTTCTTTTTCTTAGCTATGGCTTCTGTCAGCAATATAGGACAATTTAGCCAGTTTCTCGTACTAATAGTGAACTACCACTATTATACTGTAATCGTTTGAAATAATTTTCAATGCGTTAAGGTTGCATAAAAATGGCGACGATTTTTTTCCAACCCCATGGAACATTTGTTTGTAACGTGTTAATTTCGTGTTTGGCACTGGTATTTTTATTTTCACTTAACTCGTTGAACTTCGCGTAACTAAATTGATAACATGCCGCCGAAATTAAACAGTTTAAACGCAACAAAACTAGGTTATTCAAAAATAAAAATTCATGACGACGTTCCACTAACGCGTCAAAAACAATAGTCCTCGGAGAGATTCGGTCAGAATCCGATGTCGGAAATGATATCTTCATCTCGCTCGGCACGATTCAATAAGACAGTGACAGGTTTATCAAGTCGATCTTGATCTCTGAATACACCTACAGGTGAGGTGAGGTGAGTCTAACCCTGTAAGAGGTTTCTCTTGACAGATCGCAATGAAAAGGAAAGAATATAGTTTAAAGTCGTGAAGTGTTCAACGAGAATAAGGTTATCATTTTATTAACTTTATTTTTCATATTACTAGGTCCATTAGGGCATTCTCGACTTCGGGAAATTTCGACTATTCTTAATAATTTGTACATTTTACTTTATTTTTAAATTGCCATCTATGACCGGATAGCGCAAAGGAAATTTCATAAATTTCAACATAGATGGCACTATTAAAACACTTTAAGTATTTATCCGGTTTTATCGCGCTTTTATTCATGGTTTTAAAACGAACCTCATCTCAGTCAACCTTGAAAAAGCCAACTGTAAAGTTGGCGAAAGCTCGGTTCGTTTTAAAACCATGAATAAAAGTGCGATAAAACCGGATAAATAAAGTGTTTTAATATGCGAAATCGCGAAAACCATAGAAGAAATTATAGATGGCACTGTTTCATAAATTTCTATATAAGTTATTTAGAACAGTCGAAATTTCATAAAGTCGAATTTGTCCCGCTGGACCTTATTCATATACCTATTGACGACCTCATTGTTCTAACTGATTTGAAATAGTCGTGTGGATTAGGAACCTCTTTTGCTACGGTCATTATTTGAATTATATATAGCAGATGTGTATGGCAAAAAATATGGGACGACGGAAAGTGAAGCCATCTCCACCACACAATGTCCAGGGCACAACGGCACCATAAAAAGCACGGATTAAACGTGGCTTGAGTTGTACAAATATCTAAAATCTGAAAAGGCTATTTATTATTATAGGTATAGAGTAGGAACAAAGACACTTAATCTGTAATAAACGCTGGCTTTCATAGATCATTTCGTTAATGCTATAATAAAACGTCGCTAAATTAGGCGGTTTCCTCTACAATCAAAACGGTTTATACGCCGTCTTTGAGAGACACATAGAGCCATATTTAATGTAATTCACATGTGTAAATACACTAAAACAAATTCGGTTTAAGACGGATCCACGCTGGCATGTTTAAGAGCCGAAGTTTTTTTACTGGCATTTACATTTTAGCGCGAGTTTTGGCCTAATGGCTTTCGAAATAGGTTGTCTTATTTTTATAAATTTTGAGAGCTTTAATATGCACGTAGAGTAGGTATACATTTATTTGATGTTTTCACAAACGCAAACTATTTTTTTAAAATGTGACTGAATATAATTTAAAACCATGGAGCAGATTTAAAACGATGCACAGTTAATCCGCTCTACCATGATGTCTTATAAGTCGTCGCGTTGTCGTTCAGCTAAAAATAATTTAAAAAAAAACACATCGAATAATAAAACTTCAAAAAAAGAAAACAGATTTTCAAATTATCTGTGGTTTTTAAAAGTAGTCGCTGTATTTTTTTTCTAAAATTTACTTTTTTTTTTTTGAGCTACAAAAAGACGACAAAGCAGCGACAAACGATCATCACAGCGCAGATTATTATTGATTTATTTCTTCTATTTGCTTCTATTCGTATCAAATTTCTTAAACTCTGTGAAAATGAAATAGGTATAAGTAAAAAAGATAAATAAATAATATAGGTTCGATAGATCACCATTTTGAATAATATTTTCAAAATTACGTTTATGTTACTACTCCGATTTCGTTAGCTTATTTTCTTATCTTTCTTACTTTTCGTATAGTTTTCAAGTCGCTCTAAATTTAACTTGACCTAAAGATTGCTATCAGCGATAACAACCAGGACCACCTGCTTAAGGGTTATATAGAAACCAAACTAAAAATCCAAATCCGGTTCGGCACTTTTTAATTATTTCATCACGGAACAGTGTTGATTTTTTATTTTGTGTATGGATTGTACTTATGTGACATTATTTTCTACATTTTAATGCAGTTTCCAAACAAATACATCGAAGAGTAATGAAGCCTATCCACATTAAAACCAAAACAGTAAATTTTTGGCATAAACGTGTAGGTATAGGCTTTGAAACAATAAGAAGTTAGAAATATTTTTAGCAAGGAAATATATTTCCAAAAAATCCCCATGACAGAAAGGTTGCATAAAGGTTGCCTGGAAGAGATCGCTCTTAGCGATAAGGCCGCCCATTGTACCTAATTGTTTTTTTTTATATATAGTGTTAAGTATATTAATAATAAAAATTAGTTTATAGTATATATGTCATTTAAATGGTTATATTGTAATTTTTAATGTATTTGTTTATTTTGTCATTTTTATTTTGTTTGTTTTAATTTGGTACAATAAAGAGTTAATCTAATCTAATCTAATCTAATCTAATGACAGGATTCGAACCTGCGTCCTTTCGTTTTTTGGAAATATATTTCCTTGCTAAAAATATTTCTATGTTTATAATGCCTTGAGCAATAAAAACAAAAAAGAAACAATAAGAAGTTTTTAAAAATACATCGAAATGTAGAAAACAATATCACCTATAATAAACAAGTACTCAACAATATGCCGTCAATAAACAATCAACATTTTTTGATGAACTCGACAGGAATTTTGAGTTTAGCTGGTAGGTATGCAATAGAAAGATAGATTAATACTTTATTTACACAACCAATAACAATACAATCAGTTTACATTTAAGGTAAGACAAAAACACAGAAAGCTTAAAAGTAAAAGTTGTACAAATGGGCGACCTTATCGCTAAAAGCGATTCCTTCCAGGCAACCTTTGGATGGAGAAGGTTAATAAAGTTTGACGACGATATACCTCGATATACCTCTTAACTTGCCAGCTTTTTTTAAAGGGAAACAAATGAAACACAACACTTTATTAGACACGCATAAGTACTTGACAAAGATATGTATTACAAATGATTACGACTAGAGTCCTGAGTCCCGGCACTAAAGCAAATGGAAATGTTCGTAGTTCTCATCAAGTGGTTGTTATGTAGATTTTATAGTCATATATCCGATGTTTTCCTGCTATTGTAACACTACGCTGTTCATATTTTGAGTTGTTGGATAATATTTTGTAGAGAATATGAAGTATAATTCGACGATAGAATATTGTTCGTTGCACGCTGCACACTGCCCGCCTGTAGTGATACTAGTCAGTTGTTGCGATTAAAAACTAAACATTATTCCTTAACAAACAGTTGTTATGAACTTCCGAAAACTTTCAACTTTCAATGAAGTTCCGAAAAGAAACGCCTAATTCAAATCTATTATTCCAATCTAAATCAATTTTCACGATAAAATCATGTATTCTGAGGTCGTTGGTAAAATACCGTTTTTCATACGCATTTACTAGTGTAAGGACGATGGAAAGTCCCAGACATGGGATTAGCAAAAAATCTGTTAGATTCGTGAAAATGTTTTTTAACCGACTTCAAAAAAAATGTGTTTTTTTTTTTGAAAAAAACAGTTATGGGTAAAAGATATTTGAACCGAATTTCAGAAAACATCAGTAAGGGTAGAAAGGACTTGACATGCCTGTCACTGTCTTATTGAATCCCGCTGAACGAGATGGAGATATCATTTCCGGCATCGGATTCGGACTGAAACTCTCTGAATACCCCTACAGCAGCCCCTACAGCCCTACAGGGCTGCAGAACTATGACAGATAGATATCGATTTATAGAACTAGACTGGTGACATTACGATTTCAGCTCCACCGTGTAACCGATACATATTTAATACGGCTGCACCAGCCTGTACAGATAACTTGAACGTAGTATGCACACGAATGTACGGCATTTTCTAAAACACTACTCGATTTTCAGGTTTAAAAACCATCATCAACGCGCTACTCCATTCGTTCAAACAGCTCGCCGAAGTAATGACGCTGACGATATTCTGTCTAATGGTGTTCGCGCTGTTCGCACTTCAAGTCTACATGGGAGAGCTCAGGAATAAATGTGTGAAGAATGTGGTCGTGCCGGTGGGAGAGAATTTCACTGAGGAAATTTGGTATACGTAAGTATAAATATACATATTGCACAACATTACACACAGCGCTATCTAAATAAAATAAAATAAAATAAATAAATAAATCCTGTGACGAACACACAGCGCCATCTAGCCCCGTGGTAAGCTGCTAAGCTTGTGTTACGGCGACTAGACAACGGATATACTCTTATATTTATTTTTCTTTTGTAAATACATACATGTTATACGTAGAAATACGCCCAGACCAGATACAAATATTTATTATTAGCATTAATATTTGCTCCCAGCGGGAATCGAACCCGCAACCTTCTGCATTGCAGCCAAGCGTTCGCCCGACGCGCCACAGAGGTCGTCAAATATTACACAACATTACACATAGCGCTATCTAGCCGCAAACTAAGCACTAAGCTTGTACTTTGGGTGCTAAACAACGGATATACTACATATTATACTTTTTTTTTTGTAAATATATACATATTATACAGTGATAGACACCCAGACCAAATATAAATGTTTATTTTTAAGCATAAATATTTGGACCCAGCGGGAAGCGAACCCGCAGACTTCTACATTGCAGTCGGGCGCTCGCCCGTCGAGCCACAGAGGCCGTCAGGGTATTGAGGAAAATTCTCCCAGTTGACCACTGAGGGAATTGCAGCTTTGGGGAAAATGCTGTGATCATGAACTCACGGGACACTAAAAATTGTTATATTGAGTCATTAGTTTTTTTTATTGCTCAAGGCATTTGAAGACGCGAGTTAAAATCTCGCCGCGAGTAATTTTTTGAAGATGTATTTTTCCTTTAAAATATTTCAAATTGTTATATTGATCATTTCGACATCTCTTACGTAGCGTAGGCAAAGATTCTGTTGAACAAGAACAAAATGCTAATAATGTGCCACATTTTGATAAATTATTTGTATACCGGATGGAAGCGCTCCAAAAAGGGTTTAAACCTGACAATAATAACCTATGGCTATGTTAATAAGGGTTTTATATTCCTTCGTAAAAATCGTGTAAAATCGTGTAACATTTGCCAATCCGAAGTAAAGTCGTCTTTCCACCTATCTAACCCCTCTAAGGGTGAAATCTATAGTCCGTACTTTGACTTTGCTAAGCAAAAACTTAAGACTTTAGACAATTTTTGGTATTTACAAAGCGATCTTCGCAACTATCCAAAGTTTTTGCTTAGTAAAGTCGAAGTTTTTCAAATTTAGAATGTACACCAATCAAAAATAATGACCTAAACTTTGCTTCTCTGTTATGAGTACATAGTTCTTTTTATTTGATTCGCATATTACAAAATGAATTTCCAGCATAAATTCCAATTCAAAGTTTATGCTTTTTTTAAGTATTTCCTACACTTGGATAACTATATTTTTTAAAGAAATGCTTTTCAAAACACCCGACATGACTACGTGTCTCAGTCATAAAATCTAAGACATGCATTCCATAATTTCATCACGAGCACCTGTGGCGTAATTGGTTAGCGCATTGACTCGAAATGTTAAGGATACAGATTCAAGCAGTGTCGGGTGAATCAAAAAAATAACTTATTAATGTTTATTTGTCCAGGTGGATAAGCGACCCGTCAAACTGGATGGTGAACGACGAAGACATCCCCATAATCTGCGGCAACCTGACGGGCGCGCGGCACTGCCCCGAAGGGTTCACCTGCCTCTGTATCGGCCCTAACCCCAACCACGGGTACACCAACTTTGACAACTTCATGTGGTCCATGCTGACCACCTTCCAGCTGATCACGCTCGATTACTGGGAAAATGTTTATAATATGGTGAGTATTGTTACTCACTTTTTAAACTTAAACGATTTCCGTCCAACATTATTCTACTAATCCTACTAATATTAGGGGTTAAAGTATGAAATTGCCGATTTGTACTGAAAATCTTAATTGTTTATTTTTTAAATTTTTAACAAATTTATTTAATCAAAATAGTTACCATTATTATCTATACATTGCTGCCATCTAATGGGAAGGTTATTAATGGCTTTGCGATAGAACTCCGACGATCTAGACTGCACAAACTGTGTGAAAGCATTTTGTACTGCCTCCTGGGAAGAAAACTTCTTGTCAAGTAGATAATTGTCCAAATCACGAATAAAATGGTAGTCCGTTGGAGCAAGGTCTGGTGAATACGGAAGATGACGAATGGTTTCTAAGTGCAGTTCCTGAAGGGTCAAAATGGTTTCTCGTGCTGTGTGAGGTCTCGCGTTGTCGTGGAGCAATAATGGTGAAGATCGATTCATGAGTCGGGGCTGTTTTACTGCTAGTTTTGTCAACATGGTTCGGACTTCGGCACAATAGACATCTGCCGTAATTGCTCGACCAGATCGAAGAAAACTATAGTGAATAACACCATGCTGAGACCACCAAACAGTTACCATTACCTTTTTATTGGTAAGTTTTGCTTTAGGACACTGTTGTGGCATATTTGACCTGGGGTCAGCCATTGCATTTTTCTTTTCCGGTTATCATAAAGAATCCACTTTTCATCACATGTTACAATTCAATCCAATATTCCTTCATTTCTGTACCGGTTCAACAAGGCAACACAAGTTTCAACACGCGTTTCTTTTTGCAGATCAGTCAAATCATGAGGCACCCATTTTTCGTATTTTTTTTATTTTATTGATTTGACGCAAGTGAGTCAATAAAGTGGGTAAGGTAACGTTAAACCATGCCGCTAATTCCCGGGTAGTTTGACTAGGATCGGCTTCCACTATCTCTCTTAATTCATCGTTATTCACCTGTGTGGGCGGTCTTCCTCGTGGCTCGTTCTTTAAGTCGAAATTTCCATCACGAAAGCGTTTAAACCAAAATCGCACGGTGCGTTCATTAGTAGACCCCTCTCCAAACGCAGCATTGATATTGCGGGCTGTTTCTGCCGCGTTAGTTCCGCGTCGGCACTCGTATTCAAAAATCACTCGAATTTTCGCAGTATCCATCTTTCTTGTCTAAATTGAATAACAAAAACAATTGAAAGTCGATATTCAAATGTTTCACATTTTTTAAAAAAAGAACATCACAGAAACCATTTGAAAAAAGTTTCATTCGAAAACCTCAAACCATGAAGATTATATGTCAATTCAAAGAACCTATTGCAATAAAACGGCAATTTCATACTTTAACCTCTATTATTTATTATAAATCTGAAAGTAGGCGTATTTGGATGTTTGGATATTTGAATGTTTGTTACTCAATCACGCAAAAACTACTGAACCGATTGCGATGAAACTTGGAATATAAGTAGTTGGATACAATAACGCATAGGCTACATATAGATAACTGTGATATTTAATTACCTCGACGTTTCGACAAACGGGTTACACCGGCCGTATTCCCGAGACAACTGGAGCGGTGAATTTTGATTTCCGTCGAGGCGACCATCGTGTCCGATATTCAGGCTCCCATTTACACTAATGCACTGCGCGGGTCGCAGCACTATAATACTGCTGCGCCCCGCGGTTTCATCTGCGTAAGTCTCGTTTTCGCGGGAATATCGGGATAAAAAATAGCCTATGTGTTATTCCAGCTACCTAGTTTCATCGCAATCGGTTCAGTAGTTTTTGCGTGATTGAGTAACAAACTCGCAGACATAATATGCATACATATTATTATATACATGCAAATTATCGCGTTTAAAATATTAGTAAGAAGTAAGATTATTTAATAGGTTTTATGGCATTAAATATTTGCTATATGTCTTTATTCAAAGTCGAAACGAAAATCAGAAAACAGACGACTATTTGATGAAGAAAGACTCGTACGTATCCTTAAATATGACAGAACTTTACCTAAAATTGTTGTGTGGCAGTACCTTAAATCCCCAATTTTCTCCGCAAACTGCGTTAAGTTTGAGTTAGAACATATTACACGGCGTGTTCACGCTCCAACCGCTACTTTCCATAAGGGGTCATCACGAAAATTAATTAAGGGACCACGAACCTTATGTTACGTACTGAACCCTCGGAACCCTTTGTAATAAAATTCTGAGGCCACAGTTATTATCAGTTGAGATATGCCTTCATATTCTTCACCGTAATGAAGAGGATGGATGATGAGTTATGAGAATCTTGGGACGTCCTTGAGTCTATACTATGTTTAAGATTCGAATCTTAAATCAAAAATGTAAACAAAAAAACTCATACATTTATTACACGACTGCCAAAGGAAGTGTTTTGTTTTTTTATTTCTTATAGGTTGGGAACCGATTATGGCCATTTGGAAAGTAGCCAGTGTCAAGTATTATAAATTTTTGTAATTTATTTGCAATTTGCATCAATACAGTCAAGTCGTCGTAGTAACAGTCAAGTCAAGGAAGTCATGGAGTCTTGGCGGGAACTCGTTGAGGAGATGTGGTGCTAAATTTTCATTTTTGTGAAACCTAGTTCATATGCGTGCAAATTGTTTAATTTCGGGGGCATATTAATCAATTTAGTTTCGTGAAGGTGTACAAGTGGAATGAAAGTGAAAATCGGTGCAAAACATTGACTTAGTGTTGTCTCCAAGGCTCCGTGAAGATTGTTTGTAAATGGCCGCCGCGTTTACAAATGATTCCCTAGACTTGACTTTAACTATGACGACTTGACTGTTTCGATGCAAATAACTTGCATAATATATTAAAATACATGACACTGGCTAATTTCCTAATGGCCATAATCGGTTCACAACCGATAAGAAATAGAAGGAAGTCATTTTATTTGGTGGCTTTTTACAATGACGGTTCACCGAGCTTTGGTGACAACGGTAAAGTCCATGTTTTGCACCGATTTTTACCTCCATTACGCTCGTACACCTTCACACAACTAAATTGATTAATATGCCCCCGAAAATTTCCACGCCTAGGTTTACCAACATACATTTATTTGAAAGTGACAACTTTTTGTTTACTTTTTACTTAAAATCCTTTTATTGTCCTGTTAGATTTTAATAGAGAGATGGGTAATTCGAGTTTTAAATTGTTTAGATATTCATTTAGATTGCAGTCAATCTTCAAGTTCTTTGCCGGTTATCAAATAACATTTGAATTCTTTAGATAATTTTCCTTAGAGAATACCGTTTTAGAATACTATATGTTTTCCATACATTCTAAGTTCTGATTACAGTTATGTTAGAAGTATACTAAGTTTTAATTTAAGGGTATTCGTAATGATGTTGAAATGAATTTGGACATTAATAAATACAAGATCTAACCCCCAGCTCGAAACAAACAAATGGTTCAACTTACAGATAGATGTGATGATGTAGTAGGAATCAGAATTTTAAAAAACACGCAATTGGGATTCAGGCGGGTGAAATCGCTGAACATTGCTAGTAGGTACAATATAACTAATAATTGCTAATAACACTCCAATTTCATTTCTTAAAACCGATTTCTCAACAATCTTGTGTAAAATCTCAAACATACCTTTAAAAAATTATTATCATTAAAACATCTTACTTCTTACTAATTATTATAAATTCAAAAATTTGTATGTATGTCTGTATGTGACTTTGTTACCCATTAACGCAAAAACTACTAAACCGTTTGCGATGAAACTTGGAATATAGGTAGCTGGATACCAAGAATAGCACGTAGGTTACTTTTTATCCCGATATTTCAGCGAGAACGGGACTTACGCGGGTAAAATCGCCGGGCGCAGCTAGTACTTTAATAAGTTAAAGAAAGAAGTCGAAATTACATCGCCTAAACAAATGTTTGAAGTGCTAATCTTGACTCTGCTAAATTACTTTTTAAGTGATACTCAAGTTATGGACTAACACCTGGCATTAAGTTGAAGTATGTTTACATACTTTAAACTTGAGGGTTTCGCCTATAAATCCTGCTAAAATTAAGTATACGCGTACATATGTGCCTTCGTTACCCTTTCACGCAAAATCTACGGAACCGATTGCAATGAAACTTGGTATGCAAATAGCTAGAGACCTGGGCTAACACCAGGTCTAGTTTTTATCCTAAAATTCTGCCGGGATCAGGACTTACGCAATAGAACCCGCTGTGCGCAGCTAGTTGTATTAAATGTTATCGTAGTCTCGTAGCGTTACAGCTACGATGCTACGAAACGTCTACGAGTACGAAGTGAATGTCTACGAGTTTGAGTTGCATTTTTATTCAGAAAGTTCAAAGGGAATAAATTTTAAACACGTATGCTATTACACAAAATTCCCATTGTATTACACCGGTGTGTTAGTAATGGGCTATGATATTGCGGTCCGTGAGAGAAAAATGTCTCTTATTTATCGCAGAAGTGAAAACGCGTTATCACGGGCGCGGGCGGCCGAGCGGTTCTCGAGCGGTTGCACTTTTTCATTCATTACTCGGGTTCTACTAATTGGATTTCGATGCAAAGTAAACCACGAACTTCTTCGAAAATAGAACTATCCAATATTGATAACCAGATTTCAATCGGATAAGTAGTTTTAATTGTATAGTGTTAAGTTTATTTGAAATCGGTTCTGTAATAGAACTCAATATTTTCTGGTGAACTCGCGTTTTATTCATTAAAAAAATTGTTACAATGCTGTACCCCGTTACCCGGTAAAACGTTTCACCATCTTTACAGTCTTTACCTTTGAATTATTAACTCACTAGCTGCGACTGGCGGTTTCACCCGCTTAAGTCCCGATCTTCAATAATTAGTAATACCAAAATTCATCAAAATCGGTTAAGCATTTTTTATAAGAACCTTATCCTGTCAATAGCAAACACAACAGAAAAGAATTAGCGAAATCGGTCCAGCCCTTCACGCGATGGGGATTCAATTTAATATCTAAGAAGAATAATTATACACTGCCCTACAATGATGTCTTATAACTCGCAGGGAAACCGCCGCGTTATCGTTCAGCTAAAAAAAAATTTAAACACATCAAATAATACAAAATAATTAAAAACTAACTTCAAAAAAAGACAATTTTAAAACTAACTGTGATTTTTAAAAGTATTTTTTATTTAACATTTACTTTATTTTTTTGAGGCACAAAATTACGAAAAGCAACGAGAAATGATCACGGTAGCGCGAATAGATGATAATTCTGTTGTTTCCACAGGTGTTATTAAAAGTATTGTTTATTTAAAATTTACTTTTTTTTTTGAGCAACAAAATCATAATCATTTATTGATTCACAGAAAATAGAGTAAATAATAATTAGGTCTTACAAAAACAATAATAGTGCGTCTATTTTGCCATAGTTAGGCACGTGAATATAAAGTTAGAAAATTTGAATTTAAATTATTGATATACGTGTAGATACAATGTCAAAATATTTTGTTATTGCTGAGATGGTGTCAAACAGACAAGCACACAGAATCCAGACAAAAACATACAAATTGTTGTTACAGTACCAATACAAAAATATAAATTACATAAGTAAAAATAAAAATAAATGTCATGAGATAGTCCTATCCAAAAGGATGAGAAAGCAACGAGAAACGATCACGGTAGAGCTAATGGATGATAATTCTGTTGTTTCCACAGGTGTTATCATCATGCGGACCGATGTCGGTGTCATTCTTCACGGTGGTCGTCTTCTTCGGCTCGTTTTACCTCATCAACTTGATGCTGGCTGTCGTCGCGCTCAGTTACGAAGAGGAGTCGCAGATTACGCAAGAGGTAAGCTATGACGACCTCTGTGGCGCGTCGGGCGAACGCTTGGCTGCAATGCGGAAGGCTGCGGGTTCGATTCCCGCTGGGTGCAAATATTTATGCTTAATAATAAATATTTGTATCTGGTCTGGGCGAATTTTTATGTATAATTTTTCAAAGACACTGTAGTTTGTTGGCGTTTTCTAAAGGATAATGTGATATCTTATGGACTTAAATAGTTTTTATGTCTTTTTTTGACATGCTTCCGACATAGTAACTTGTAATTGACATTAATTTGAGTACCTTTTTATAGAAATGACCAATGTTATGTATATAATTTGCACCAAAGATAAGAGCATCATTTTATTTAATATTAGTTTTTATAAGAAAAATTTTCATGCCATGTGACGGCTTGACTGTGATGTTACTTAAGTAAATGAAACTTTTATGTAATATAAGACCAATTTGTACTTTAGTTTATGCGAATAAATACCTTTATCTTTGTCTTTCTTACGAACAGTACAGCGTGGGTTGAAGGATCGACATTCAGCTGATTCACCGTAATATTGCGTTTTTATAGTAACTAGACTCGACGTAGAAAAACTTACCGCGAATCTATTGACGGCGTCAAAACACTCGACGTGCAAGGACTTGCTATAATTTCGGGGCACTATAGAAAGAATTCGACGCAATAAACTTTTTAAATTCACACGTTTTGTTAACAAATATACATTTTACTGGGTCTTAACCACGTACTATTATTTATTTTCTTACCTCGACGTTTCGATCATGTCCCTTCGAGACCAAGATCATTGTAGATCTTGGTCTCGAGGGGATAGTCTTGTCTCGAGGGGACAATGATCTTGGTCTCAGTCCCCTCGAGACCAAGATCATTGTAAGATGATCGAAACGTCGAGGTAAGAAAATAAATAATAGTATGTAAGAAAATAAATAATAAAATAGTACTTACGCGATAAAGACCTGGTAAAATGTAAATATAGAATTCGACG
The DNA here is from genome assembly GCA_949358125.1 of Idaea dimidiata. Classification (NCBI taxonomy): domain Eukaryota; kingdom Metazoa; phylum Arthropoda; class Insecta; order Lepidoptera; family Geometridae; genus Idaea; species Idaea dimidiata. The sequence goes on from OX442341.1 coordinate 10,667,462, forward strand.
CAACCAAGAATCGACGTCCACAGAACAATTATTCGTTTGAGTTTTCTGCACATAATTGAACCCCTATTCAAAAGCGCCCTTATTGCGTTCCCGGCACATATTCCAAGTCCAAGTATTTGTGAAGTAAATACATTAAGTATCAACTTAGCTCCCGAATGCAGTCAACAACGAGACTCACAATGTTAACCAGGGGTCTTATGGACTTCTTCTTAATTAACTTAGCATTCTTAGGTAACAGTATGAACAGGAGAAATAACTTGTTTGTTGTTTTACTTTTCTCTTTAGCTGAATGTTTGTAAGTTTAGTTTAGTTAGTTAGTTCTGAGATAGTGTGCTAATTTAAGAACAATGTGAACCATCCTACTAATAATATATTGTATGTATGTATTAGCTGCGTCCCACGGTTTCACCCGTGTAAGTCCCGTTCCCGCGGAAATATAGGGATAAAAAGTAGCCTATATATTATTCCAGGTCAGGTTAGCAAATTATTTTGTTTGTTTTCTTTATTATGCTGTTTTATTACGTTCGCTTATATTATTTGTTATGTCGAACGAGGAAATGGAAGAGGAATACAGGAATGGTGCGAATGAGGAACGTGGGGGAAGCAGGCACGATGAGGGATTCCTCAGCTTCATAGTTCGCAGTGTCACCGGCTGGGTTTCAAGGGAAGACCAGAAGCGACGGCAGACTGTGTACTTTACTGCAACTTTTGTTGAGGTGTGACCCTCTCCTCTGATAGAAAATGGCTAACAACCGAGTACCTACAGACACCACTTAAAATTTGACGGCTACTTAAATAAGAAAGCAGCTTCTAAATTTTAAATAGTAATGGGATTTTTTGCATTTCAGAGCAGCTTAATTGTTTAAATAGAACTCAAATATTGAGTAGATTTTTTGTATTTGGGCGATAAGTGGCTCATTAACTTTGTGCTTCTCTTTGTTATTGTTGGCATGTCATTATTCTTCTTTCCTAATAATAAACTGGTCGTTCTTATCTTTAATTTTCCATTGTTTTGATAATAATTAGGCATGGGTTTAAAAAACTTGTTTTAAAAATGACCTATAATGTGAAATGAAGGCAATAAACTGTATGGGCTTTGATGAGATTTACTTATGTTAGTACACAATTGTATCTATACAAGGTGTAACGGGTATGCCCTTTTAAGTCAAAAGGGGGTTGTTCTAGACGTCTAGGCGAACAACTTTTGTTTTACGACTTTTGGAAATTCGAAGTACTTTTCGAAAGTTTTAAGTGTAAAGTTTACTTGAAAATCAGCTGTTTCTGAGAGTTCGAGGTCATTGACTTTAGGTTGTCCTTTCATTTAGTTTGATGTAGTACTCAAAACTTCAATTACCTTTATTTTCAACAGCAGCTGTTTTTTCAGTGAAACATAATCTTAAAAATAAAATAAAAAAGTTCGAATGTTAAAAAGTCGTAGAACAAAAGGTGTTTGCCTAGACGTCTAGAACAACCCTCTTTCGGATTAAAAGGGCTTACCCGTTACAAATTGTATATTATGAATGTCGTAATATTTTAAAGGAAAAATTCATCTACAAAAATTGGCTTAAGACCCCCATCTACATAATCATTTTCCAGTGATATCGTCGCGAGTGAATTTTTGAAGATGAATTTTTACTTTGAAATATTTCTAGTAAATATGCCTTGAGCAATAAAAACAAATAACGAAGTATTTAAAAGTAACTTCTCTATCCACAGGAAAGAAAGAAAGACTTAAACGAGCACCGAGACGACTCAACCTTCAGTTTCGACCCCACTTCGCTAGCAGTCCGGACTCTAGCGAAGGACTCTAAAAAGCGGATAGACGCACGAAAAGGACTACTCTTAGCGTCTTACTCGAGGAAAAGGACGAGGCGACGTAAGAGAGGGCGAAGTGCTATCCATCACGCAGCCGCTGTCGCCGCCGTGGCTGAAAGGTAAAGTTTTATAATATACTGCCTAGATAAAACTTTTATAATAGAAAAAAATATACAGTTACTCAGGTGAAGGCTCGTATTTTTCAAGCTTACTTAGGGAGTTATCATACTAGCGGTTTTTGAGCGGATTCAGAGCGGTACGGTAAAGCTACGCGTCAGAACCCTTACTGTAAATTTTTTCTTAAAAAAAAACGCGAACGTGATGGTTAAGTTAACGCGTATTTTGTATGGAAACTCAAAAAGCGCCCCTAGCGGACGATATCGAAGTTACCAGTTTCCTTACAAAATACGCGTTAACTTAACCATCACGTTTGCGTTTTTTTTTACGAAAAAACTCACACTAAGGGTACGGAACTGTCTAGTTACTTATTTATTTAAGGACGCGACTCATGTGAAATCCCTTCCGATTGAATAGTTTTATTCATAACCGGTATCAAATAGATCTTTAAACAATGTTTAATGTTATTGTACATGATACAAGAAGTGTCCCCTTCATTTCAAAAACAATAAAAAATAACTTTAAATACCACTACTATACAGGCAAAGTTACCCCTGTTTTACAAAATAAATCAATTTTTCTTCTAAATCCTTAACCGCTATATTTTCTTATAGGCATCATAATATTAGAAAATACAATACCCAGAACCCCTTCATCGCATTTTTTCAAAATATTATTTCAATCTTCGTTAATTATTGATTTTACGAGAAATTGTAGATTTTTCACGCAATTCCATCTCGCTCTTTTATATGCAATAGGACAAGGACCGTTGCTTATCATCTATCGCCGCCTTAATTACATATTTGGAAATCAAACAGCTATACTTTAAAAATAGACAAAAGAATAAGGTTGCCTGAAAAAAATAGCTTTAAGCGATAAGGCCGCCTATTTGTTCAACATTTATTTGGTTTTAAATTTTATTTTTAAACGTATTGTATTTGTAATGCTTTTGTTTTTAATCAAATAAAGTGTTATCTATATCTTCCTATTTAAAACTAGGGTAAAAATAGAAATCCATATAAAGGATTTCATGATCAACAACGACAACAGTTTTTGTGAACTTAACAAATACCAACAAAAGTAAACCATACCACCGTATTTATATGCCATTTATGCAACACATAGGTACAAAAGGAAAAAAACATACACAAACATAGGTACACACCGCGCCGCGAATCCGTCAAACTTAAGCTGTTTTTTTTTAAATCTATATTAATATTATAAGGCAGAATTGTTTGTTTGTTTGTTTGAACGCGCTAATCTCAAGAACTACTGGTGGAATTGAAAAATACTTTTTGTGTTTTATAGCCCATTTATCGCGGAAGGTTTTGGCTATATAACATCACCAATAGGGGCAGAGCAACCATGAAAAATGTTGAAAAAACGGGAAAAACATTGCCCCTTTACAGAGCTTCTGTCGCGTGCGATTATTAACACATTATTTCTAAAAGTGTTCACTTATTAAAACACTACGAACAGTAGGTAAGAAAATTAAGAAGTATTTTTTCCACTAGATGTTTAATTTCGAAACAAAGATGTAACAAAAATGCCATGCATTTATTTAAAAGCCACAGATCTTTATTTACTTTAATATTGACACTTCTATGTTTACATTTTTGATCTAAGATTCTAAGACAGAATAGTAATTATTTTATAATACGAACTGAAACCATGGGTATTCTAAAATGCCGACAAGTCTCAAAACTTCAAGAATATCCCTAATATGAAATGCCGACAGAATGGCTACATTGAACATCATTAAACATTTCTGAACCCAAATTCTTTACATCAAAAATAACTGCCCCCTTTCGTAGGCTCCATTATACAATTAATCTTATCCAAGACCGTTAAGTGATAGAAAAAATGAGATATTTACGAAGGATAGTGCTTCGAACCATTGAATAGCTTTCAGTTGATGGTTTTGCAAAGGTTACGCTGGATACGCCATTAATCTCATAGTTCAAACTTAACACAAAGGTTTTGGTGGCCTCTGTGGCGTATAATTAAAAAAAGTACAATTTTAGTACATGCGTTGTCTAGTACCCATAGTACAAGCCCAGTTAGTAGTTTATTACTAGATTGCGCTATGTGTAATGTCGTGAAATATTATTTTAAAAAAAAGTTTCTGCAGTAGGCAGGCGGTAAGTAAAATAAAAATAGTAGAAATTATATCAGAAGGGAGCATAGACTTGACTTTTACGACGACTTGACAGTTTTAATACAAATTGCACATTATTATTATTATTATTTCTTATCGGTTGTGAACCGATTATGGCCATTAGGAAATTAACCAGTGTCATGTATTTTAATATATTATGCAAGTTATTTGCATCGAAACAGTCAAGTCGTCATAGTTAAAGTCAAGTCTAGGGAATCATTTGTAAACACGGCGGCCATTTACAAACAATCTTCACGGAGCCTTGGAGACAACACTAAGTCAATGTTTTGCACCGATTTTCACTTTCATTCCACTTGTACACCTTCACGAAACTAAATTGATTAATATGCCCCCGAAATTAAACAATTTGCACGCATATGAACTAGGTTTCACAAAAATGAAAATTTAGCACCACATCTCCTCAACGAGTTCCCGCCAAGACTCCAAATTGCACATAACTTGCAAAAATTAACAATAAAATACTTGACACTGGCTACTTTCCAAATGGCCATAATCGGTTCACAACCAATAAGAAGAAAAAAAAGTGTATAAAAAATAAAGCTAACGCCGCAGTCTATTCCAGTTAAATAGAGCTTATAACACTCTCTCTATGATGATAAAAGACTTTTGATATGGGTCCGGTGACATAACCGATGGTGCGTTAACGTGGGAACTTACGAGGTACCCGGTATATTGAAGGGTTTTTGGCTTTAAGATTGGGACGGGGACTATTGACTTCTATCTGATCTATTTTAGGGTCACTTGTCGTAAAATAAGTAACTACATTATTTTGGTTTTTTCCCATTTATTACCAATTAAACAGCTTAAAAAAACAAATAATATTTAGACTTAACACTTAAAACCAACAACGTTTATACTTACGCTAAGCCTTAAGTTTACGTCGACCATGTTCAAACGGTTTTTAAACTTAAAACATAAATAGAAGTTGGACAAATAAGTATGCAAACACATAATAGTTTATGTCAATATAGGCAAGTTCCCTGTCCTGTTTTGTTTTTTGGTTTTTATAATGTCTCAAATGAATATTTTAATGATGATTTCTAGAAAAGCAACATATCCTAACAATATTACAAACGTAAAAGTTTATGTTTAAGTAAGTAAACGAGTTTGATGTTTACTCCTTCACGCAAAAACTATTAGACTGATTACGATAGAACTGAATGGAGATTTGGGCTGCTTTTTATTCCAATATTCTAGCGGATTCGGAACTTACTAGGGCGAAACAACGGGCCTATCAGTAAACTGTAAAACTATTGAAACACAATATTTAACTTCTATGGTTTTCGCGATTTTGCATAATAAAACACAAAAGGTTGACAACCTTGAAAAAGCCAACTGTAAAGTTGGCGAAAGCTCGGTCGTTTAAAAATCACGAATAAAACGCGAATAAACCCGGTAAATAAAGTGTTTTATTAACACAATATTTACTAGGTTATACTCGCCTTTCATTTATTAACGGCATTGTACCGAGCTTTCGCTAATTTGACAGTTAGCTTTTCCAGGTAAGTATCAATATACTTATGTGTCATTATGCAAAATCGTGAAAACCTAAGACAAAACTATTTTTACTATTCTTCGTCAGTAACATTTTTTATTTTTCATTATAAAATTTTCGAAAAATAGATCGAATTTCCAAAAGTTGTTTATCTCGATGTCTAGAATAACCCTTTTTTGGTCTAAATTACCTTCCTCGAAACACATTGTATACTATAGTCATATCAATCTATGGTGACTCGTTCGTGGAACCTTTTCAAAGTAAATAAAAAATTACAAATGCTTAAAATAAAAGCAAAGAAAATGCGTAGGCATTTGTCAATTTTTTATGTACTTTGAAAAGGTTTCATCAACGAGTCATCGTGGATTGCTACTACTACTCATTTCAAAAACATAAGTTTTGAATAATAAAACACTTTATTTACCGGGTTTAATCGCGTTTTATTCATGATTTTTAAACGACCGAGCTTTCACCGACTTTGCAGTTGGCCTTTTCTAGGTTGGTTCAAATGTTTTATGATGTAAAATCGCGAAAACCATAGAAGAAATTATAAGTTTTGAAATTAAGCGTGAGTTAGGTAACTCTTAAAAATAATAACATCAAGTGATATTATCACGTAAAATAACATTTCAAGAGTTTCTCAGAGAATACTTGAACGTTGCAAAGACAGTTTGAGCGAAGTTTCAGCAAACATCTAGAATATTTAAGCATTCAGGAAACTCACCGGCACATAAATGGTTTAACGCCTTAAAAAATGGTTGTTTGGACAGCAGTTTTTTAGAGTATGTGCTTTGTCTTATAGCAGTGGTATCTTCTAATATGTTTAAAATTCAATTTCCAGACTGACTGAACTGTATACTAAATTAGCTGCGCCGAATTCACCCGCGTAAGTGCCGTTCCTGCGGAAATATTGTGATAAAAAATAGCCTATGTGTTATTCTCGGTATCCAGCTACCTATATTCCAAGTTTCATCGCAATCGGTTCAGTAGTTTTTGCGTGGCAGAGTAACAAAGTAACTTACATACATACAAACTTTCACGTTTATAATATTAACATGATTAACGCACAGCCCAAACTACTGGTCCAAAATAAATCGGAGCTAGTTTACTACAAAACTCGTATATTTGGAATTGATTAAGCTCGTTCGTCAGAGCCGAGTTTGAAATGCTTCATAGTCAAGCGACCATAATATGGTGGTTGGTCGCTAATCTCTTAAAAGAGACCTGTCTAAATTATTTACAAGCAAAATTAAAACATTAAACCAACTTGATGTTCATAAAACGGATAAAATTAAGTTCAGGGTAGAAACCATAAAAACAATTAAAAAAAGGGTTTGAACAAATGGACAGACAAACAAATTAATCCTGGAAGAACATGTCAAATTATAAGAGATAATTAAGAAACTAGAAGGTTAATTGTCACTCGCAAGCTGATGTACTGCCAACAGCTTCCTGCGTTGCTCTGGCACAACCCGTTCTCGAAACTCTATTTATATATGTTATAGCGTCCCCACCGTTCCCACCTTTCGGTATACCAGCAGAGGCCGCTATACCCGAGCGTACACCCCTAAGGGCGACGTCAGGGATCGAGTTTAAGACGGATCTAGTCCCCAATGCTAGACTGGTTCTCATAAAGGAGAGTAGCCTCGTGCCCTAGGACACTACCTGGTTGTCCAGACAGGTACCGGAGCAATAAGGCCGCTCACCACCCGCGCCTCAAAGAGGAGCTAACGACAACCTCGCTGGGGCCGGCAGAGAAGCCACCTTCCACATCTCCAGTGTGGTACCGGAGCTGTTGAGGCACGCTCACTTCCCAGCACACATCCGTGTGCCTACCAAAAGTGACCTACATCCTGGTAAGGACCGGACACATCTAGCCTGGTGTCCTACGCATTAAGGCATAGCGCAGCCGGGGATGCGGTCCCAACGGTCCGACTTTCGAAGGTCCGAAGGACACAGCTAAAGGCCCACCCCATGGCCTCGCGCACTCGTCCACGACGTGCAAAGCGCTCGTCGCGTATGAGGGCAGCCCCCGGTGACAAGCATACCGGGGAGACGCCGGGCAAGTCCAACCCCATTGCCACCCTCTGCGACTGCAACCACAACCCCCACGAGTCCGACCTAAATGTTGGACGGCGTCCCCTACTAAGCCACCGATAGATGCAGCCTTTCTGGGACGCCGGGCAAGTCCAACCCCGTGGTAACCTAGTCACAGGGGGAGACCCGTAGTTCCCCCCCCGACCCGACTGGCTCGGCTCCTGCCAGCCGGGGTTGCTCTGGCACAGCGCCGTGAAAGGCACCAAGGGGTTTTAGTGGGTATACCTCTGGCCGAATACCATCCCAGGCCAGAGGGGACCCCCACTCACCGGGCTGCTCTCCCCCAAGAGTAGCCCGACGGTCTTAGTAAGATTTCCCCTTGTAAAAAAAAAAGGTTAATTGTCACTTGACAGGGAAACATTTTCAGCTCGGCTTAGACGCCTGAGCTTCATCAGACAAAGTCAAATTGATCGGGAAATCACACATACCTTTAAAAGAGACGAAATAAAATTCGAAAGTTGTTGTTATCTAAGGGTTTGGACAAGAGTAAAAACAAATGGATCCTGTAATGGTTTTGTTTTTAGGGTTTCGTAGTCAAAACGCAAAACAACATCGTAATAGTTTCGGTCTGTCTGTCCGTCTGCGGTACACCACAAACTTTGCCTTTGTGTACGAAACTTGAAGCACGGATCACAAAAACAACAATTGCCTTTCGTATTAGTTGGCTAAATTGAAACCTAAGATTAAGTAGGACTTAATTGACCGAACGAGCAAAGCGAGTGAGGTCCAGTGTAGACGGGCCTGGCGCTTGTATCTTTGTATGTTTGTATGTTTGTTCGACGATAACTTGAGTATCGTAGCTCCGATCTTCATAAATTTTGGTATGCGCGTAGTTTAGGTCAATATAATTTATGAGTTCGAAGATGAACCGGATCGGTAGGGGGGTTGGGGAGATAGGGGGTGCATAAAGAGAAAAAATCAAGTTCTAAAAATTTGTCAATAGATGGCGCTCCACATCCGTCTTAGATAATAATAATAATAATAATAAATTCTTTATTTAACCAAACTTGTTTACCATGACAAAGTGAGACAACCAGCATTCGACTAGTCAGTGACTGTATCACGAATGCTAGTTACTTCTCCCAGTGTAACAATTGTACTTATTATTAAACAAGCTAATTACAAAAAGTAAATATATAATTTAAAAAAAAATACACAAACAGCGTGAGTAAACTTAGGTAGAAGGGAACAAGTAATAAGGTAGGAAATAGTATGGGAAAGGAAGAATATGACCAATAAAAGTGATATGTAATATAAGCCAGGCTAGAGTAATGTTTAAGCGTCATCTGACGCTGCGTACACATGATTTCTCTGGCTATATGAGTATTCGTGTGTGTAAGTAAAGTCCGTGCATGTATGTGCAGAAATAAAAGTAAAAGTAAAACCTATTATTGAGACAGTTGTGACTACCTATAATCTATATAGTATTAAACTGTGTATTTTATGTAAAAATGTAAGATTCCATACTGTCATAATCGAATTTACGTATCCATTCTAAAACTAAAATCTTGAAACTGTTAGCGTTAAGTTTTTTAATACTAAAATTGCTGTTACGTTCAGATAAGTCCTTTATAATTTTATTGTAAATGTATGCAGATATATAACTATAGTGTTGTTGACCAAATGCTGATTTCATAAACGGAACTGGACAATTATCTATTCTTCTCGTATCATTATTTGGAAGGTAGGGTACGGTTTTACTATGATAGCGTCTAAGGCTGTCAAAAAGGAATAATTGTCGAACAGACAGAACCTGGGCTTGAGAATATATTTTCACTGTAGGATGTCTAAAAGGTAATTTAAGAAGAGTTTTGATAACTGCTCTTTGGGATCTTTCTAAATCAATCAAGTGAGTTTTGGCAGCGGATCCCCATGTGCAGATGCCATATCGGATAATACATTCACACAAGGATTTATACGTCTGAATGAGCAATGTCGTATCGGCTACAGTTCTTAAGTTTTTAAAGACATAAATAAGTTTTCTCACTCGCGAGCACATATGTTTTATATGCTGGCTCCAATTTAGATGTTTGTCCACCAACACACCTAAATATTTAATCGTGTTTGTACGATCCAACGTGACACAGTCACAAACGTTTGAGTAGTGGTTACTCCTGTTACACGGATAAGTGTGAATTTTAAGATTAAACTCTGGACATGGCTCACCTGCTTTTGTTTTGGAAAAGCATATATATTTTGTTTTACCCGTATTAATTGACAGCAGGCTGTCTTCAAGCCATTTAGTAACTGTAGCCAAACCATGTTCAGCTACATCACGCAAAGCTAACCAGTTTGAAGCATGGAACAGTAGAACCGTGTCATCGGCAAACATGAGAATGTCCAGACCAGGTTTGCTGACTTCATTTAGTTTGTTGACATAAACTAAAAACAGAGTTGGTCCTAGCGTACTTCCTTGTGGCACTCCATATGTGCACAAAGCATCGTGACTATAAATACCATCGACTCGTACTCTCTGTGACCTACCTAACAGGTATGACACAAACCAGTCAAGGGCTATACCTCTAACACCAATGTTCTCAAGTCGGTTCAGCAGAATGTAAATAGATACGGTGTCGAAGGCTTTTTGGAGGTCAAGAAACACTCCAAGACACTTTTCTCCACGATCTACATAGCTTGTAATATTACCAGTAAGTGTTAAAAGTGCATCCTCAGTAGACTTGCCTCTCCTAAAACCAAACTGGTTGGTATTAAGTAAACTATTATTTTCGAGATAACTTACAAGTCTAATATTCATTATTTTTTCAAGAACTTTAGATAGCGTACATAGGAGAGAAATTGGTCTGTAGTTCGATGGTTCATTTTTTCCTCCTGTTTTATAGATCGGACACACTACGGCTTTCTTAAAGACATCAGGAAATACACCAGTTGCAAGGCTTAGGTTGCATAGATATGCGATGGGTACAGCTAAAGATGCTATGTTTTGTCTTAATATTTTAGTTGTAATTTTATCACAACCAGGTGCAGTATTTATTTTTAGTCCCAGAACAACATTCCTAATCTCACACGGATCGGTAGGTGAGAGTGACATAGAATTTTGAGGAGAGTTACCGGAACCATCATTAGCTGCTAATGAAGCTTCTGTCATTCTCATTTTAGTCATAATGCCCTTGGCCAAAGTATCACCAACGGAGGTAAAATAGCTATTAACTACATTGAGTGATTGTTCAGGAGTATCTTTGATACTCAACAACTCACTTGACTGATTTTTAATACAATTAATGTTGCAAACTTCTTTTATAATCTTCCAAGTTTCTTTCACGTTTCCTTTAGATTTAATGAATTTATCTAGGTAATATTGCCTTTTTAGATACTTAATTATCGAATTACAAATATTTCTATATTTTTTATATTTTCCCTTTGAATCGTTATCTTGTCTTATTCTCATTAGTTTATGTAGTCTATCTCTTTTTTTGATACATTTAACTACTCCTTTAGTTATCCAAGGCTTTAGAGGCTGGTTACGTTTGGAAACAGTAAGTAATTTAGAGTTTGAAATTATCAAATTATGCAAGGTTTTTAAGATAATATCCGCTGCAAGGTTAACATCAGTAGTGTTAATAAGACCACCCCAATCAATGTTTGAGATTTGATCTTGTAACATACCATGCATGATGGTCAGCTGAGAGTGGGTCACAACTCGCCTACTAATGTTGGTATGATCCACATATAGCAAAATAGGTGAGTGATCAGTAATTGTTTGCTTGAAAACGAAACATTTCCAAGCGCTACTGCACTTAACCATGAAATGGTCAAGGCAGGTTTTAAGTCTGGTAGCAATGGATACACCCTGTACTAGGCCATACATAGCCATAAGGTTTAGATAATCATGTGCACACCCCATTATGCTATCAGGCAAGATATTTATGTTAATATCCCCCGTCAAAATTACGTGCTTACTATGTATATTTTGTAGGAGGCTATCAAGTGATTCAAGGTAAACAGCGGGTGATCTAAAACAGGAGGGTCGATAGGTACATACAATGGTGTAATCCATTGTTATATTTATCACTAGACAATTACCCTCACTAACAATTGGCTCATAACAACTACAAGGAATATCCTCACGAATATAAACTACCACACCATCATTCTGGTTGTAGCTATGCTTAGACCAATACAAAACATAGTTATTAATTTCAGTTGGCGTATTGTTTACGTTGGTCCAACACTCTGTGAGTACTAGAATATCGATACGAATATCTAGGCTGGACAGAAATGCCAAAAACATGTCAAAATTACAGTTTATACTTCTAATATTCATTGTAATTATGGTTAGTGAATTGTTTTGAGCGTAATCAGTACCTATGGCCTGCCTACAACTACCTCCAATATCTATTGTGCAACAGTCTGAACGCATCGTGCTATCCAAGTCATCATCCAATAAACTAACTAACCCATTGAATTTTAATAACAATAAAGTACTGGGGAATCAAGTTAAATGCAACTAGGTTATTATTTAATAGTTTATATTTTAGATTACAATTAGTCAAATTAAGTGAATTAGATTTTAACTTGGATTTTAAGATTAAATAATTGCACAAATCTAAATGGGATACAATGAATAAACGTTTTAGCGTATGGTTATTATTTTTATTTGGAAATAGTAGGTCAAATCCGGTTCGTCTATATATTAGAAAATCATATTTACATCGAAGAAATATTAATATGTTGTAGTAGGTATTATGAGTGTAGTTCTGTTTGTATGAGTAGAATGGGATTGGCGTAGGTATGGGGTATGGAATACATGGGATTAATAAGTTTACATTTTGTTTGCACGGCACAACTTTAGTACATATATAAGTCATTCGTATTTTATTATAGTATCTATGAGTATATAAACACAACAAACTATTATTATAACACATTATACTTAGCACTAAAATAATTACACGCGAACAAAGAGCGATAGCCAGTCATTCCACAGTTAACTTTGTCAGGTCCTCTTCAGTATTCACTTTGATAGTCGGCGATCCCTCAGCTTTCCTCAGATAGATAACTCCTCCTGTAGTCCAGCAGAACAAGTACTCACGGTGCTTCGCGAACTCCCGGGCCAAATAAAAAAGTTTTTTTGTTTTTGCAGTCAGGTTTTCAGATATATAAATCGGCCGTTGCGGTCCTTGCAGTTGGACTGTTGATGTGCTTAACTTATCCATTTTGTTCAGTTTATTATAGCGCTTGATACCTTCAACGAATTGTTCTTTAAGCAGGACAGTGGTCATTTCGGCGATAATTGGCTTGTTCGATTCCGACTTGGTATTTAAGCGGTACACATCACGAATATCCGATTTTTGAACTGGAACTTTGAGAGCTGCTCCAATTTTTTGAATCAGGTCGATAAGTTGACTTTTTGTTTCAACATTGGATTTCGGTATATTTCGCAGTTCAATAGTTGTGCTCCTGCCGCTTCGTTCCATTGATTCTATTTTGTTCTCTAACTGTTGTATGCGTACACGATCAGCCAATTTTTCCTCTTCCAACTTGTTTACCTTAAGAAGTATTTCGTCGTATTTTAGTGACAAAAACTCAATTGACGACTTGATGTCGTTATTTTGTTCCGAGTGGATACGTATGCCATTTTGAACTGTAGACAGTAGCTTTTCAAATCGTGCTTCCTGCTCAGATCTAAACGATTCAATTATAGATGTCATCTCTTTCTTGCTTATTGCATTGGTGGTGCGCTTAATATTAGGTCTTGTGGGTAATTTTAAGTTTTCATTAGAGCCCATCTCATTCGCACTCGCAGCCGATGACGCGTCGCCTTTCGACTCGCAGTCTAAGTAAATCGGTGACGCGACGGTAACAGTACTTCGTTTTGACATCTTAGTACCAGGCGATTATAAGTGCAGGGACTATGGAGGGGTATGTTATGCACACAGGTGTAGTTGTGTTACTTGTGTGAGTGTTTCGATGCAATGGCACTCACCCCGGTAGGCTCCGTGCTGATTATGTGCTCCTATTATTTTAAGCAAATTATTGTGTGTAATTTTATTAAAAAATACAACAAAATTTAATTAGCGAAACCAGCAGCACACGTCTGCACTGTATCGATCCAAGGGGGAGAAGGAGATCGCGGTATCGTTGCGTTTGCTTGCGATATATACTCCAAGATCTGACATTTTTGTAGGGAATGTAAACGTCTATTAATGTTCAATGTATATAATTCATGTTTATGTTACAATGGTCGATTGTCGTAATTAAGGAATAATTCTTGTTGTGTTATCGTTTTTCTTGTCTTTCGTTATATTATTTGTTTAATAATAATTCTTATTTTGTAAAAAAAAAAAACCTACAAAATACAAAATCTCTGTAAATGGATTCTCGTGAGGTCTCAGTTCGGGGCGAACTACTAGTTATTTAAGTTTCTTACAAAAACAGTTAAGCGCTTCATTTTTAGGGCCTAAAAATGCCTTTATTACTAAACCTCTACTGCCCGTCTGTCACTATGTTGTACCTACTTATGAACCGTGATAGCTTGACAGTTCAAAGTTTGACACATAATGTATTTCTGGTGTTAGGGGGGAAGTCGTCCACCTCGACACTGGGATCTGGTACCAATTCCACCGTTCCTAATTTGATAATCTTATCTTTATAGTTATAGAAAACTGAATCCCTATTTCCCTTCGGCACGGCACACGCGTAAATGGCTGGACCGATTTTGCTACTTTTTTTTTATTGTGTTTGTTATGATCTGGAGAAAGTCCTTATGAAAAAAATAGGCTGAATTTTGAATATCGGGACTAACCGCGGGGCGCATTAGGAAATAAAAGTAGAAAATAAAAGCGCTCCAAAAGGGCCCCGTCAAATTTATCGTACTATCTATTAAACATAAATAAAAACAGACCGACAAAACGGTTTAATCTCACTGCTCTAACTTTACTCGAGTCGGTTTTAACAAAGACCTTAATTGTACAAGGGTGTAATAACTAATTGATCCCTACCCTCTACCCTCGCCTTAAGGTCCGTGAATGAAACACAATTCCGTTTGGGTAACTTCGAATATTATAGATGTCGACCACATACCACAGGGCACAATAGGTAGGTTACCCTTTCAGATATAGGTAAGTACGTACATAAAATGTGGTAATTTAACGTGATTATGTGTGTTAATTATTAAAAACTTGCTGCGCCCTGCGGTTTCACCCGCGTAAATGCCGTTTTTTTTTCATATTATGAAAAAAAAAACGGGACCTTCTCGTGATCAAAACGAACACAACAAAAAAAAGAATTACTGAAATCGGTCCAGCCGTTCAGGCGTGATGCCGTAATCACGCGAAATAGGGATTCATTTATAATACCTATTTTTTCTTCAGTTTTCATGATGCTCATATGAAATTAAAGTTTTTTTACCGTTTCAATAGCGTTGCATTTTTTTACATCCTCGAAACGTCAGTTGATTACAGTTCTCGAAATACGTTGTATAACATAGTACGTGACGAATTGAGAACCTATTTCTTTTTTGAAGTCTGTTAAAAAGTCGTTCATTAGATAAAGATATTATGTAAGTTTATAGATAAGTTTATTGGTGTATTTGTGTTGAATGATACAGTACTTGTACTGAAAGTAGAAAGCATACAGTTGTCACACCGACTCGAGTAAATCATTCGTTTTCATATACCTACTCGTACTAAACGAGTTCTAACTTCCGATTGTATAAAGGTATGCGATAACAAAACCCAGTTATGAACTTGTGTTTCAATTGTTCCCAGGATTTATGTAGAGCTGTTTCAAAAAGCGGTTATTTAGCCACTCGTGTTTATCACGTTGTTTATTCATTTACGTGAATGTAATGAAATGAAATGTGTACTTTCGAAATAATTTTTTAGGGAATTACGACGGTAAAAAAATCGTTTTTAAATAATACTTGACAGGTACTGAGCTTAATAGATGTTGTATCTCAAGCCTATCGTCGGTTTACGACTTATTCTAAGTCGTTTTTCACTACTTTCACTTTTCTTCTTTCTTCTTTTCTAAATTCTACCCATACACACTCGTCTATGCTATATAACATCAAATTAACGCATACTTAAGCAACCTAGATTAAGTAATATCCCAATTAGATAAACTGCTTTCAAACCCGAAAATCTGGTTCAACATTCAACACGAAAAACGTGCAATTTATTCAAATTTCAGTGTGCGAATAAATTAAAAGGCTTAGTCGAGTACGGAAAGTTTTCCGCTAAAGCAAACACTTAATTACTGGCGCTCACAAAAACTGGCTCGCAATCCCCAATTCAAGGGGTGGTCTGAATAAATATAAGAAAATGATAGCGCATACAAAGAAAAGGCATTATTAAGTCAGAGAAGTCTTAACAAGATCTGCAGTTCTATACATATAATGAAATTCCAAATCCTGACTAATTGATTGACTTAAATAAGGACTCAATTGTATATCACCGCAGAGCCCAAAGCTGGTCTGGTCTGGTCAAAGCGTAAAATTTGGAGTGTATTCTTAGACTTACGCGGGTCAAACCATGGAAAGCAGCTGGTCTGTATAAGATTTATTTGTTTGTTTTTTTGTAATGAATAGGCTTCAAAACTACTGGACCGATTTCAAAAATTATTTTACAAATAGACATCTACAGTTTCGAAGAGTAACAGCTACTTTTTATCCTTCTTGAAAGTTTGTCAGTATGTGTGTATGTGTATATGTGTGTTTGTTTAAATTAATTGTAAAAAAATTAAAACATTTTACTAATATTTTTAGCGCGAAGTTGGTATGTATGTATGTGATTTTGTTACTTAATCACGTAAAAACCGCTGAACCGATTACGATGATACTTGGAATACAGGTAGCTGGATACCGGGAATAATACATAGGCTACTTTTATGCCGATATTCCCGCGGGAACGGGACTTACGCTAGTGAAACAGCGGGGCGCAGCTAGTATTCTATATAACTCAAATCTCACTTCACTAGTGACTTTCTTCTTTACTCACATACAGCTCACGACCCAAAATTTTCTGTTTCACGAATTTCCGCAAATCATCTTTCGTATCTTGAAACCGAGTGAAGTTAATATACAGATTAGACTCGGCTACTGAGCGAAACAGAATGATTATCTCAAAACGAGGATTCCTTTATGAAAATACGGTCGGGAAGACAACGGCCACTGTAGTGCTTAGAACTTAAGAATTGCGTTTACCTAGCTATAGATAAATAAATATTGCACGACATTACACACAGCGCAAACTAGCCCCAAACTAAGCACTAGGCTTGTACTATGGGTACTTGACAACGGATATACTACATACTCTACTTTTTTTTTGTAAATACATATATATGGTACATAAATTCCTATCCCGTAACGTTAATGAGCCATCACGTATGTCATACCAAGCGTTGCTTAACGATCATTTAAAGTACCCTATATCTTATTTCTACCTCTAAACCAACCCTGTACCAAATTTCATTTGTATCGGTTCAGCCGCTCTTTTTGACCCATCACGTATGGCGTACCAAGCGTTGCTTAACCTGTACGATCATTTAAAGTACCCTTTATCTTATTTCTAATTCTAAACCAATCCTGTACCAAATTTAATTGATATCGGTGTACGGGTGGTTGAGTCATAAATAGAAATACACCACTTTATTTTTCAAAGCTGCCGTCCCGCAGTTTCACTCGGGTAAGTCCCGATCTTGAGGGAATATCGGGATCAAAAGTAGCCTATGTCACTCCTGGATAATGTAGCTTTCTATTAGTCAAAGATTTTACCCCCAAAACACATACTTACATACATGTTACCAAAGTTACTTCTTTATAATATTAGTA
This sequence comes from Idaea dimidiata, assembly GCA_949358125.1. Taxonomy (NCBI): domain Eukaryota; kingdom Metazoa; phylum Arthropoda; class Insecta; order Lepidoptera; family Geometridae; genus Idaea; species Idaea dimidiata. The sequence continues at coordinate 10,684,955 of OX442341.1, forward strand.
TTGATAGAATACACCTAGAACCAGAAACAGACATTTATGGTCAGCAGAAATATTTGTTCCCGGCGGGAATCGAACCCGCAACCTTCAGCGTCGCAGTCTGGGCGTCGCCCGTCGCGCCACAGAAGCCGTCAAAGTATTTCATAATAACTATGATTATGAAATACTTGTGTGGAATGTGTTAAAGGTGTTTCCACACAGGAAACCTTTCATTGGTTTGTATGTACGTAACCTCACCGCGAGTTGTGAATCTTGGGTTTATGTTTAAGCGTTTTGGCAAACGCCCCAAAGACTCTACCTAATAATAAATTACTTATTTCAAATTGAGTCCACGACTTGGACATGAATTTAGACTAGTTGCCAAAATGGTATGAAATGTTTATTATTATAAACTTCTCATTTAGGTAGGTGAGGTAAAATTGAATGAATGAATTAATGAAAATTTTACACGTGTGTTTTTTTTTGTCGTAACTTATAATTTAAGTATTCTGTTTTATTTTTGTATGTAAATTTAGTATATTATTTGTTTCTTTTTTAATTTGTAGTTATTGTCTTTGTATGTATTTTAATTGTGGTTAATTCCTTTTTTTTAAGATTGACATTGTATTTGTATTTATTTATTATGTGTACCAATTATTATTAAACTCCATTCTAAATAGCTTAAATATTTAATTTATTTTAAATTATTAATGAATGTCTTTTATTTGCACCAAAGTGGGTACATACAACAGGTGTTATCAATTAGTAAGTATGGTTCTACATATTTCACCAGTAATGCAAATATTGGACATGAATAAATTTTAATTTAGCATTAGTACTTAAAGCGATTTTCGAAAACTACTTCAAATTTCCAAAAGTCGTAGAACAAATGTTGTTCGCCTAAATGCTTGCGTTGGGAAGTAAAAGTCCTCGAGTAGCGACCACGATACAATGTAAAACGGAGTGTTGGAAGACCACGGTTCCTTCTCGGTGGACCGACGACATTGTAGCGGTCGCGGGGGTTTATTGGATGGAGGTAGCTCGCGATCGCTATTTGCGTGGCGTCGTAGGGGAGGCCTATGTTTAGCAGTGGCCGGTTAAGAACTGACATGATGATGTGCACGACTTAACCGTCCTCGAAATACGCTGTAAAATCATCATAATTTTGATCGCGATGTACCTACTTTCTTTGTACGAGTCGGTTCAAAATAACCACTATTCCTAACACCTGAAATAAATCCTCAAAGAAAGCTCGGAACAAAGGTACAAAAAATTCGTTTAACTTGATTTCGCTCCAAAATTATCCAGCATTGTAACCTGTGAGGTGTCTGATGAAAATGAAAAATCTCATTGACAAAGCGGTCCTTTGTTCCAAGTCTAGTTTATTAAGTCAATCAGTGTGATTGCATCGACGGTCGACAGACCATAGCGCGAACTTTCCAGACAACGCTATATATCTGAGACGAAAGTAAACTCTAAACCTAATCTTAAAATAGCTTTTGGTAATGTTTTGATGGGAGACTTTCTCATTTTTATTCGTTAACATTTAGTTATAGGTATCTACCATATAACAAGCTCTTTATGCAATGATTTGCTATATTTATTCATATGAAAATTCATCCGAATAAAAATGCCAACCAAATACACAAAGTAAATGCGAAAACAGATAAGGTAAATGGGGATGTCCGCGACAAATGCACTACCTTGTTATGAGTGTATTATATCAGATTTCCGCCGTACCCCACTTGACCTGATTCGCCGTTAGGCCAGGTATACACGATAAGGCAAGGTTTTCCAAAGGTGTGTGTACGTAAACGAATTACACTTCGTATAACACTGCAACAACGTACGGCTCTTACGTACGGCGAAAACCCCGTGATCGCCTTCACACGTGGTCGATTTCCAACCCAATTCAATAAAAAAAGATTTTTCTTTTTATTACGTTCCCGCGTAAGTCACGATCACTTGGGAATATCGGTATCAAAAGAAGCCTATGTTACTCATCGATAATGTAGTTAACTAAATAAATTAAAGATTTTTTGTAATCGGTTCAGTAATTTCGAAGTGTGGGCAGTCGTAACAAACAAACAAACAAATGAAATCTTCCTCTTTATACCTGATGGTAAGTTTTAATGCATTATAAGATAAAGCACGCTGAAGGTTACCCAGATGGTAGGCTAAGTACCTCTTCACAGGCGAATTAAAGACCTACAAATTGCTCTCACCTGGGAATACTCATTTGGAAACAGCTGTCTAAGAGCAGCTGATTGTTGATTGAAGTTAATAAATGACGATAAAAACGTCAAAAGCATTCTAGTGTCATATCAGTAGGAAGACATCGCAAAAGCTGTTTACTGTCTTCCTTCTAAAATGACAGTAAATATGACTATTGTTAAGTTTGGGATCAACCGTTTTCTCCGCCGTGTTTTAAAGCAAAGAACTCGTGTGTGCAAAAAGCCTAAGCCGCAACCAACGTGTTGAATTTGAATGATAATGCTGTTTGTTGCCACGACGATTTAGCATACAAACCGTCTTTGTTAGGTTTGTTGCCATCACTGCTGTAATTTGACGCAGTAATGTATTACAAGGTCGGCTGAAACGGGCGCGCGGCCGCCGGTTGTTAGAACTAAGGCCTATTTAGGGGAGCTTTAGGCTTTTTATTTTTTAATTCTTTTTGGTTATTTAGAGAGGTTAACCACTCGTGTGTTACTGGTAACTTTTTGCCTACACACTAATTTCAAGGCTAATAAAATTGAAGTTAATTAAATAATAAATTGCGGTTGCTCTAACCAACCGAGCCACGTTCCCACACACAGGCTTGAATTTAATATTGAAGCGTTTTTTGAAGGGCTTTCTTTCTTGGAGACTTTGTTGAAGGTAGTCAAAGTGAGCATATTCTCCTATTTTTATGTTGGGTAAAAAGTATTAAGAAAACCAAACTTTTTAACTCAAAGGTCTTTTTTTATACGGTATATCTTAAGGCCAAAGTTTGAACACTGTCACACATGGGTATTGATGCGGTCTTAGATGAAGCACGCTGGCCTAGAAAAAACCTCTTCTCCCGCATTTTTACACTAATAACTTACAAGCACACGGAACAAGCAGAAGGTAGTTGTACTACTAACTTTTGTCGTAGTGAAAATAATAATTTAAAACTTGGCGAAAATCAACCCTTAAAGACGCGACTGATGTGAAATCCCTTCCGATTGAATATTTTTCTTTATAACTGGTATTATCAAATAGATCTTTAAACAATTTATTATGTTATTGTACATGATACAAAAAGTGTCCCCTTCATTTCAAAAACAATAAAAAATAACTTTAAATAAGTACCACTATTATACAGGCAAAGTTACCCCGGTTTTACAAAATAAATCATATTTCTTCTAAATCCTTAACCGCTATATTTTCTTATAGGCATCATAATATTAGAAAATACAATACCTAGAACCTCTTCATCGCATTTTATAAAAATATTATTTTAATCTTCGTTAATGATTGATTTACGAGAAATTGTAGATTTTTTCATGCAATTCCATCTCGCTCATTTATATGCAATCGGACAAGGACCGATAATAATTATCATCTATCGCCGTCTTAAATAAAAATACCTACCTACTTAATATTACCGACATGACGGTTCCTTTAGAAGTCTTCAATTTGATTGAAGGTTCCAAAGTTTGCGTTCTATTATTCCACCCACGATCTCACAATTTAATAATTTCGGTTTTATTTTACAGTAAATTTGCAAGCGGCCATTATGTAGTCAGGTAGATATGGGGATGAGGGAGGGTGGATGAAAATTTAGTTGAGCTTGTAGATGAGAAAATCGAATGCATAATAATGATCAGATAGCGTTTTATCCGCACAACTCGATTCCAATCGGATTTGGATTGATAGATATGAATTTTATTCACTAACAATTTATGTTAATCGGTTTTAAGTTTCTATTGCTAGTGCGTAAATACCCTTTGTTCCGGGCCCTAGGCTCTAAGCTGTAGACTTTAGGTTTCTACTTGGCTGTTGCCTAGCTCTGGGGACATAGGATTTGACCGCATCTCACCTGGGTAGTGTGGGCATCCCATAAAAAAAGATTTTTTAATATTTCCCACAGAGTCAGAAGTTGCAGGGATACAGCTAGTCTACTTATCTTTCTTTATATTTAAAAATGAATCCTTATTTTATCCAGCATCACGTCTGAACGGCTGGACCGATTTCGCTAATTCTTCTTTAATTGTATTTGTTATGATCAGGAGAAGGAAACCGTGGTGCTTAGTTAGTAACCTATTTATTATTAAGCATGCATAATTATTTTGCAGGTCATCGCGGTCTCGGTCGCGGTCAGTGACCCCGAGCGCGTCGTCGCCTCCGCCTCCGCCGCCCTGCGCCCCGCCACCGCCCCCGCATACTCTTCACCCAGACAATGCATTAGGTAAACATCACCTATCCACCTATCATTACTATCACTAGGTACTGAGGTATTTTATAAGGGCTACCTAGGTAGGTATCAGGTATAATAATCATCTAGGAAAGGTAGGATGTGGAGGTCCACATCCTACCTTTCCTAGATGTGTGTTCATTATGAACAAATTATTTGAAAAGAGTAAGGCTACGTACACATAGCCAGGAAGCTGGCTTAGCGGGTAGAAGTTAGCGCGTCACTTAACTAAAACGAACGGTCTAGAAAGTTCGCGACCGACACTGAGCGCTTGGCTTCTAGTTGTGTATCTTGCCAGAATGCAAGCAACTGGAGGCTAGGCGCGAAGCAAGCCGCCTGCCTATGCGGCTGCAGCCTAAGCGCCGCATAAGTCTGCACCTTGACTGCGGACGCCATTGTCTTAAATTAGGCACAGTTTACCAAATAGTTGGTACGCCTCAGTTGTGGACAACGATTAGTTCCGATTTTGACCATGTAGAGACTTATCTAGCATGTACTCTTTCTTCCTAGTTATGTAATGATATGCCTATAACATTGTACCTAATTATAGTGCATATAGCTCAAGCTCAAAGGACTGATAACCGCTGGGGAGCAAAAATCCTCGAGCGCCGACCACAACGCAATGCGAGCAGTGTGGGAAATTCATGGAAATTTATGCATATAATCGCCCGGCAAATGCATTTTCTGTAATCTGGGCGTAATACATTACATATACACACAGATATATAGAGTAACGAACGAATTTTCTATAAGACGACAGCTCTTTCCACGTTCCTTTTGCAATAGAATGTTCCATAGAATAAATGACTCCAACTCCTTGCATATTTGCAATTACATTCTCCATCCCACACATAGATACTCGTAACTCAGCACAGCTGCTGCAAATAGAAACTTTCACGCTACATTCACTCCTCTAACATAAACAGTTCGTTGGAATTTAATTTATACGATGCCTCAACGCTTTTAAATGAGTCTGATACTATGATGTTGTTTCGTTGTTTACGTAATTGTCAACGCAATTCCATGCTGTTGGTTTAGGGTTTGGTTAAACGTAAAGAGTGTAGTTGTCTTAGGTTAAAGTTAACTTCTCAGATAGATTTACCGTTTAATTAATGGTCGTGATTGAAACTTTAATCTGAGGCTTTGTAATTTACATATAGTATAAAATAACTGACCATAATAACTTATTAATTAATATTTCATCAAGCGAGTAAAGCGAGATAAGGCTCTGAAGAAGACGAAATGTAACTTGTAAACATAATAACAGTAACATTATGAATTGATTTCTATGTTTGAATCAGGTCGGGGAGCTCTCAGCGCTGCTGGTCGTCAGTTAAGCGATCACAGTAACAACCGCGAGTCATCTTTGGACGACTCTGGTGTGGTGGATGACCATGACGACGGAGAGCACACGTCGGATGACCAGGCGCCTCACCCCCACCCGCACCCTCGGAGGCATTTGTTACTGCCGCCGCCGCCGCCGATACCTCCGCATCCACCGACGCCGATGCCCATGCCCATGCCCATGCCCATGCCCATGCCGATGCCAATGCCCGCTGTTATGCCTATGCCGACGCCGATGCCCTCACCGATGCCAATGCCCATGCCAATGCCGGTACCAGTACCACAGATACAACAGGTAAACTTCAATCAGTACTATGATGATGTCATCTACATAAAATACATTGCCAACATTACACAGGTAATTGCTTCAAGAATACATTTTTAGATTCAAGAAACCCAAACGACTCAAGAGCCAAAACCGAAACAAAAGAAATCATGGAGATTTGGGAAAAAAACAGAGAAAATAGAAATGACTGAAAAGGCCAGTTACCATGAAAGATATCCACTAAACCCAGATTATCTCAACCAGATCGTCGTGCTGGGTAAGTTTATAGATGATGCACTTTTTAATTAAACCTCACTGTGATGCCATCGAGAAACCTAATCAGTTGTTGATGGTATTACACGAAATTACGATTTTAAGCACGGCTTCGACACTGAAAAGCACATTACAAGTGACACTCTACTTGATGATGCTGACACGACAGATTGAACGCTTTGCGACACAAAAGCATTTCAATATCGTTGTTAGAAAATGCAATAATTTGCATTTACCCAGTGTTTTGATCCAACACTATACGTATTTCAAATTCTGTAGTTTAGTGTTCATTATGAACAAATTATTGGCTAATTTGCATGGTAAAATTGTCTTCGGTCTGATAAATTTATGAAAATTAGGATAAAACAATTTTAGGTCTATTTTTACAGTCTTTTTGAGCTTGCGGTCTTGGCAATTTTCTATTTTCTAAATTTAATTATAATGTACAGTACTTACGATTTTTTAAAATTCGCCACAACAACCTTTTTTATCTCTGAATCTAATTTTTCACTTTGTTTCAATTCTCATTTGCGTCCAGACATTTTCTTTGGAAATCCTAATTATGTAAGATCTTTTTGATTTTAGTTTTATCAATCAATTACATACTTTCGTGAGACGTTTGATTTAGGCGGACATTTTACACTATTGGCTAAGTCGAAAGCGGTTTCATCCATATTCATTCCGACACTGAGGGATTATCGTAGCCTTTAATGTTATCCTGGTACCTAAATCTGGCTATATTCAATTTCGGTGTGATTGATTTTGTAAGAAGTATTTATACAGACTGAACATGGGAAAAGTATAAAGTATGTTGTTTAAAATTTTACAAAGGTACGGAGCTCACATGAAAAAATATGTTATTGAAAAATCTATGTAATCTGGGGGTGTTACGGAGTTTGCTAGAGTTAATTTTTTAAACTATATCGATGATACTAATAGCCTATGTTATTTCTAGACATCGTAAGTAAAAAATTGTGCAAGACTCATTTATTATTAATACTTTATTATTTTAAACTAACATGGTTGTTTTTAAAATCTTTTTTGTAAAAAAAATGCTGGTTTTATTGATTAGGAGATTAGGAACTTGCAGACCTGAACAGGGATATTTGTAATAATAATGGTGTGACATAGAAACATCTCTTTGTAATATCATAGTAGGTATTATAAAGTAACACTTAGTCCTTAAATCAAATGTTATCACGTAGGTACTTAATGACATAAGGTTGCTTTGAGAATGACTTTGATTTAATAAACATACTACATATATACCAAAATTATTCGATAAGCTACCAACATTGTAGAGAGCAATTTAATATGTACAGCTATAACGAGCCGTAGAAACGGTCATCGATTTTGTAAATAATAAGACAACCTGCAGTGGTATTCTCTAATGTAACGGCCTAAAGCTCGAAGCGGTTTCAGCGTCGAATCTGAGCAATATGACGCTCAGATTGGACGCTTACTCTGATTCGACGCTGAAACAGCGTCGAGCTTCAGGCTGTTACATTAAAGAACACCACTGCTGAAAAACAATGGCTGTTTCTAATGGCTCTTAAGTTCACAAGTAGCTTCACGACCCAATGAAGGAATACTTCATTGAGTAGTTTTATAGAACACTGTTGCAATTCGCTTCTACCCTCATTAATATCGTCAGGGGCGGACTGGCCATACAAGCGCGCGCCCGACCTCCCGCTCCCTCAAGCGGAGACGACGAAAATTAATGAGCTCAGTTTATTGGCAGCCACGCACAAAACTCATATGGGCAATTACGAGCAAAATTGCACTTACTTCACAGGTTAGTAAACACAAACGCCAACGCTTCTTACCCCCAGTCCCCCCCTGTTCCCCACAGGAAGACTGCAGGGTCACTTTGCGATTGGTAACATTTAATGTTGTCTTTCACCAAGAATCGCATCCAAGTATTTTAACGATTACTTTTGGGACATTTTCAACAAAAACAACATGATATTTGTTTAATGTAAACAACTTTTATGCGATTCCTCATTGGATACACAAAATTACAGTTTTTCAGTGGGATTTAGAATCACGTTACTGGTAATACACACCGGCTGATTCAGATCTACATTCATTGGCATTTCAAAATTTTATCTTGTATTTGGTTCTACTCAATGCAATTTTCCTGCATTTAGTTTTAATAACGCTTCGAAATGCATGATTTTATACCTTAGGTAAAAAATAAGCAATTTAAAGCGGTCTGAAAAGACGAGTTTTGCATTAATAAATTTTGATACGCCTCACAATGCAACGCTTTTGCTAATCTATTTCTTCGTCACTTTTCCTTCGGTGCTAGTTGTACATTCACATTATATTGCGATATGTTCAAAAGTTTAATCTATATCTCCGATTTGATCACAGATGAGCTGATGGACAGAAACTGTGAATGTTGCGTCAGTTGCTGCATAGACTATGAGGGGTGGTTACAGTTCCAAAACTGTTTGTATGGAATCGTGAAAGATCCATTATTTGAGTTGTTTATCACAACTTGTATTGTTCTAAATACTCTCTTTCTTGCTTTGGAACATCATGGGATGAGCGAGAATGTCAGACAGGTCTTAGATATAGGAAATAAGGTAATTTTCTTCTCACCCAAAACATTAAGGCGGCGACTGAGATGAGCATTTGATTGATGTGTGTAATTCAATTTGTTACCCCATTGTAACCTTAAGGAAAGAGAGCAAACAATTCCGCATCTGTTGGTATGTCCTTCATGGCCTGCTTCCTGTACTCTGCAAGACCTTTATAAGGCTTTAGACAGCGCCATAAATGTCGCGAACTACTGGAAAACGAAAAGAAAAACAAGAATTGCATTTGATCGTCAGAATTCTGCTCGGTTCACTGTACTGAAATGTCAAATGTTAGACATTGTAATATTCTTACAGCAAATGCTTCTCAATCGCCACCTTAACATAAGTCGTTAATCTTGTCGGTGTTTTAATGAGACATAATTCTTGTTTCAGGTGTTCACATCAATATTTACGTTAGAGTGTATAATGAAAGTGATGGCAATGAGTAAAGACTTTTTTGCGTGCGGTTGGAACATATTCGATTTAATCATAGTTTCTGCCAGTCTTCTAGATTTAATATTTGAACTCGTTGATGGCCTATCAGTACTTAGGGGCCTTCGTTTGGTAAGTATCTCAAGATTCTAAATATTTTTGATGTGTAAAACCAACACTTAGGAAATTTAAAATTTTGTAGGCTTTGCACCTACGCCTAATTATCCCCGGTGTCGTTCTTCCAACTGAAATACATGACAAAATCTACTGGGGGAAGTAGCTTTGTAAGGATACCGGTGCGACCTTTAAGCGCAAAGCACGAATACCTACAAATCCGGAACCCTACCGGATGTTTGAATTTTCTGAAAAAAAAAACTTTTCCATTCTAAGCTTCTTTATCTTCATTAAATATTTAAATTCTCATGGAAATTATGCAATGAAAATTAACTTTTTTGTCCACAGTTGCGAGTGTTAAAGTTAGCTCAATCATGGACTACAATGAAAGTGTTGTTGAGTATAATAATATCGACAATAGGTGCTCTCGGTAACTTGACGTTTGTGTTAGTGATAGTTATATACATTTTCGCCGTGATTGGTATGCAGTTATTTTCGAAGTCGTACACCCCAGATAAATTCGAGCCGGATCCTGTTCCCAGGTAACGTACATTAACGCATATAATTTAAAACTATTTCAACATTATTTCCACTATTTCCACAAATGTAATTGTATTGTATACTAGCTGCACTTCTCGGTTCTTCCAGCGTAAGAACTGTTCCCGCAGGAATATCGGGATAAAAAGTAGAATATTCCAAGTCTCCACCTATGCTATATAGCATGTATATATAGCTATGTTCCAAGTTTCATAGCAATCGGTTGTGTGAGTTTTGCGTGGGAGAGTAACAAAGTCACACACAGCCATACAAACTTTCGCGAGATATCACAATATGCTTCTGGCTCCAGAATACAACTCGATATTGCTTGGTCGTCGTCGTTATTTTCCTAAAGAAACTTTGTTTTAAAAAAAACGTATGTCTATACTTTATGATCGTTAGCGAAGATTTTACAAATCATAACATTTTTTTAATTGTATTTTTACTAAAAGGTGGAACTTTAACGACTTCTTCCACTCGTTCATGATGATATTCCGGATTCTATGCGGGGAGTGGATCGAGCCTCTTTGGGACTGCATGAGGGCGGAACAGGCCACCGGCGCAGAAAGCTGTTTCTTCATCTTTCTACCAGCTCTAGTTATGGGGAACTTTATGGTGCTGAATCTCTTTCTTGCCTTGCTGCTCAATAGCTTCAACAGTGAGGAACTCAAAAATAAAAAAGAGGTAAAACAACACTGTGTATCTGTTCATAGTGTTTCATAGTGTTTTTCATAAATGTTAAGAATTTATAGCAATGTTATGCTTAATTCTAATGTAAACTTTCAGGAAGTAGGTGACGATTCAAAATTAGCTAAAAGTTTCGATAGAATACGTTCTATAGTAAGGAAAAAAGGTTTCCTTATATCGAGAAGCAAAGAGACTGAAAAAAAATCTAAGTTAGAAGAGCTAGTTAATGAATTTATGTCACAACAGAAGACCGTAAAAGAAAAAACTTCGATACCCAGCGAACAGAGATATTCATCCTCAGTACAAGAAACCATTTTGTTTCCCCACGACAATATCTATAGTCATAGCTATCAGGAAGCGTTAAATAGGTACGTATACTGCATATGAATACATCAGAACAGTTTTTCATATAATATTTTGTTATACTATCCACGAATACAAAACTTTTACAATTTTAATATAATATTTTCAGGCCAATATCTGTTGGGTCCGATTTTGCATATCCACATCTCTACCAAGCGAGCAACAACTTTAACCACGGTAGTCAGGAAACTTTAAAAGACGTGCGTGACTTGGCGACTGAACATAAAATAACTAGTATTAGAGAAGATTCAAAAGAGAACCTTGAAGAAACATCACCGACCGAGCAAGTTGTAGCGCAAAAGTTATTAAACCAAATGTCCTCTGGATATCATACGCAACCTTCCGACTCAAGAGGTAAACAAAATAAGCTTTATAGCATATTAAGACACATAAATAACTGTTTCTTTATTTTGCAGACGAATATGAGCACTACGAAATGGCACAACTATCGAGTAAAACAACCCCAGAAAAATCACGGAAGGAGGGCAAGGAACCACCGAATATTTTAAGTAAGGATGGCAAAAACCCAGGCGATGAAGACATGAAACATCCCTGGCAAACTTTAGTCTCATATGTGGATGAATTAACCGTAGGTGGGAGAAAAAACTCCAAGGGGCAATACGTTGACGCAATGGGAAACTTTCCAGGATTCGGAAAACAAAAAGAACAAAAAGTGCCGCAAGACTGTTTTCCGAAACAATGCTATGACCTGTAAGTAGAACGTAAAATTAAAAAAGTAAAATAATGACAGCAGTTACTTATATTAACATTTGTCTTTTTCAGGAGTTCTTGTTGGGATACATGTATTGAGACGAGGATGGGTCAACGATGGATGGTTGTTAGAACATTCGTACTACGTTACGTAGATACACCAGCATTCGAATGGTTCATTTTGGTTTTGATTTTTGCGTCAAGTATTACATTATGTTTCGAAGATATTCACTTAGAGAAAAACATACCGTTGAAAAAGATACTTTACTGGACCAATCTGGGATTCTGCTTAATCTTCATAATCGAAATGTTTCTAAAATGGATAGCTTTGGGTTTCTTCAGATATTTCACTAGTTTTTGGACGTTACTAGATTTTACTATAGTGTTTGTAAGTATCATTCGTGAATAGGTGTTGTGTTGCTATAGAAACATCCCCTTACGGTGGATTCGGTGTGCTACTAGGTGTGTTATCACTATCTCAAACTAAGTCTTCCTATTTAACAAATTGTTCCTTTTCAGGTTTCCGTATTTAGTTTGTTAATAGAGGAAAATGAAAATTTAAAAGTGCTAAGGTCTCTAAGAACTCTTCGCGCCTTAAGGCCTCTCCGAGCCATATCTCGTTGGCAGGGTATGCGTATTGTTGTGAATGCCCTTATGTACGCCATACCCAGTATCTTCAATGTGCTCTTAGTATGTTTAGTGTTTTGGTTAATTTTCTCTATAATGGGGGTGCAGTTTTTCGGTGGGAAGTTTTACAAGTGTGTGGATGATGAAGGAGAGTTGTTACCATTAGAAGTAAGTGTCGTATCAACGCTACATTTCCTTGTTGGTACATGAACAGATTTACCAACGAAGCATTTAAAAAAATAATGTTTAAATTCCAGATAGTGAACGATAAATGGGAGTGCTATTATAATAATTTCTCCTGGATAAATTCAAAGATATCTTTCGACCATGTCGGTATAGCTTATTTAGCTTTATTTCAAGTTGCAACCTTTGAGGGTTGGATGGAAGTTATGGCTGATGCCGTCGACGCAAGAGGAGTAGACTTGCAGCCGGCGAGAGAGGCCAACCTTTACGCTTATATTTATTTCGTTATATTTATCGTGTGCGGATCGTTCTTCACACTCAATCTATTTATAGGAGTAATTATAGATAACTTCAATATGCTCAAAAAGAAGGTAAGGGTAAAACCATCAAAAAACTAATGACGGTTTAGGCAATTTTGGGAAATTCTAAGAATATTCGTTAATTTCAGTATGAAGGAGGAGTATTAGAAATGTTCCTTACAGAGAGCCAAAAGCATTACTACACAGCAATGAAGAAATTAGGAAGGAAGAAACCACAGAAAGTGATAAAGAGGCCTCGAAATCAGTTTCTCGCTATGTTTTACGATTTATCGAATTCGAGACGCTTTGAGATAGCTATCTTTGTGCTTATATTTCTGAATATGCTTACTATGGGTATAGAGCACTATGATCAGCCTCATTCCATTTTCTTCATCCTAGAAGTTAGTAATGCATTCTTCACTACAGTATTCGGTTTAGGTAAGTATCAACCATTACCATACTTCTTCTAATTTTCCTAATCTATTTCATTGCTAACTTTTTTCATCTCTTTTGCAGAAGCAATAGTAAAAATAGTAGGTCTAAGATATCATTACTTCACGGTTCCGTGGAACGTTTTCGACTTCCTGTTAGTTTTAGCGTCAATATTGGGCATTCTCATGGAAGACATCATGATCGATTTGCCCATTTCACCCACTCTGCTCCGAGTTGTCAGGGTTTTTCGGATAGGGAGGATTTTAAGACTGATTAAAGTAAGTACCTTTTTATTTTAAATACCTACCAATCTATCTTTTATATTGTACCAACTATCTTTGATCATACCTATATTTCCCCAATGCTGCCACTTAATCATTATTAGTAGGTAGATTCTTCTGCAGTAGGCTTCTTTTTCTAATCATTGGTAGATATATCTTTTATACTCTTTTATATAAATTTTGCAATCAGTATTTAGAGCAACTGAGTTTGCGGATAGGATTGGTCCCGGAAGTTTAAAAGGTACGATAGTTTTAGGCGATCTCGTACTGGGCACAATACTTAACAGAAACACCCTTGAATGTTTCAGGCTGCGAAAGGCATTAGAAAGCTGTTGTTCGCATTAGTAGTCTCCTTACCGGCTCTGTTTAACATCGGAGCTCTACTTGCACTTATCACGTTTATCTACGCAATTATTGGCATGTCTCTATTTGGACATGTCAAAGAACAAGGTGCCCTTGATGATATTGTCAATTTTCAAACCTTCGGAAGAAGCATGCAGTTGCTTTTTCGGTAAGTGTTTCAAAATGAGTAATGATATTAAGTTGTCTATTTTTACAGCAGCATACCTTTGGACTGGGTAATATTGCCTTATTTCTAGATTTATGAACATAGTAATACCTTTTTATTTATTTTCCTTTAATGAAACGTTGATTTTACAGTCTTATGACCTCAGCGGGATGGAACGACGTTTTAGAATCGCTAATGATTCAACCTCCAGATTGTGAGTTAGGAGAAAATCCCGGTCAAAATGGAAACTGCGGAAGTCCTCTTCTAGCCATAACATACTTCACATCTTTCATTATCATCAGCTACATGATCGTGATTAACATGTATATTGCCATTATTTTGGAAAACTTCAATCAAGCCCACCAGGAGGAAGAAATCGGTATCGTGGAGGACGATCTCGAAATGTTCTATATACGATGGTCCAAGTAAGCATTACCAAGTTACTTAATATTTGATCTAACATCAAAAAACAACCTTATTCATATTCTCTTTTTCTTTTTTTTCTTTTTTATATTAACATTTCGCAACGAGCGACCCGACGTTTTGAGAACTTTACAGTGCTTCATGGTTGACTGTCTACATGTGTCTAAAGAGGCATTGGTCACTCCTGTAGAGCAGAATCGCGAAAACCAAAGACAAAGCAACTTAATCCTAACGGTTTCTTTCCATTTTCAGATACGATCCACACGCAACTCAATTTATAAGCTTCGCTCAACTTTCCGATTTCATAGCGTCACTAGATCCTCCATTAGGCATCTCCAAGCCAAACACTGTCGCTTTAGTAAGTTTCAACCTCCCCATAGCCCGAGGCAACAAAATCCATTGTTTGGATATTTTGCATGCTCTCGTCAAACATGTGCTAGGACATGTTGAAGAGACCGACACCTTCCGACAACTCCAAGAGCAAATGGACGTCAAGTTCAAGAAACAGTTCCCAACTAGAAAAGAACTGGAAATAGTATCCTCAACCAGAATATGGAAGCGAGAGGACAAAGCGGCACGCACAATACAGCGCACGTGGAGAGAATATGTGAAGTACGTAGCAATTTAGAGCATTTTATTAAAAAAGTTCCGTTATGGAATGTTGCTAACTGCGTAATAACTGGTTGCGACTTTGTTCGGAATCCGTTTTAATATGTGCCCAATATTTTTAGTGTTTTTCTTTGTTATGTATCAAAGTGGTCATTTGTGCCATAAAACTTACAGAGATTCGGTATGGAGCTTAATTTTCACTATACTCTCACACAAGTATTTATTATTTCCTTGAAAATTTAATTCAAGCAACTCATAATTTTGGTAAATAAAACTGGAGTATTGATCCAGGGACGCGAGTTCAATTCTCGCCGCGAGTGAATTTTTGAAGATGAATTTTTCCTTTAAAATATTTCTAGTAAATTAAACTCGGTTTGAAATTGCAGGCGTAAAAATCGAAGTCCCTCAAATGAAGAAGAAAGCACAAAGTGGTCACCGGGAGGTGGTTGGAGCGGAAAGCTGACCGCTCTTTTACACGTCAGAAGGGGATCCCACGCATCTAGTAGAAAGTCATCGAGAGCTTCCGATGCTTCAGATGTTAGTGAATTGGGAGGCGCTTGGCTCAATCTGCCTTTACTGTTACTCCCAGGAGCCGCTGGCGAACAGGTGACCTGAATTGCATTGTTAGAAACATTTTCCAAGATTTTTTTATTCAACTTTTAATCTTTACCCTTAAAGGTAAGACGCTAGAACAGACATTATCATGTTGTAGTTATACTGTACAAGTTCAGTCTTAACATTTACATTTATTCATGGTAATGAATAGAACTAGAAGTCCTGAGTAAAATCTGTCTTTCACTTTCATCGTAGAAGCTTTTCAGGATTAGCACTTTTGTGTCGAAAGGGACTTTTATCTCTGATGTAAATTAATTTTTGTATTTGCTTGAAAGTATTTGGTACGTTATGAGCAGGCAGCGAGCGGTTCGGAACCGGGCCCGCCTCGTCGGCGGTCGGCGTACGGTTTGCCAATATTCCTTCGCCATCAGGACGCGATGGACGAGGATGGAGGCGTCAAACGCGCAGGTTCATATGTAATGTTATGCTTTTCGTGTTTCCCATTCTTAGTAGAACGCTGTTGTTACAGAGCGGCATTGAGTGGTTAGATTCCCAATTTACAACCATCTCTTAGGCCCTTATTACAAAAAGATGATTCAAGGAGAGGTCTTAACTTAAGACTCGATTTAGATATGCCATCTTTGTGATTTTGACATAAGCAACATGAAGGTAGCTGTCAATTTCCAATGATGCGGACTATAAGTCGTATCTCAAGTTGAAAACTCAGCTTGAGTCACGTTCTAAACGGGCATCCATCCTATTTTTTATTATTCCATCCTAGTTTCTTTTCTGCTCCGTTTCTGTCGTTCCTAAAACTCCTCGTTCCTCTTTTCTCTACCACTCTTTGTGCCTGTACGTAGAAGGTTCTAGAATGAGCGTTGACTCCTGCATTATTTTACGAATTAATCTGCTTTTGAATGAATTTAACGTCTCTATGTTTTCCATTTTAGATGGCGTGTTTACCCTATCTATTGGCATTACCCAAGGCTAAGCCCCTTGGGACAAAATAAAAATTGTAAAAGCTTTAGCACTTGTGCTTGTGGCCATATATTCTGTGCTTTTGTGGCTTCGGTCAATGTACCCTTTAGTAGAGTGTTTTCCGCCACTTTATTCTTCCTTCACTTTTAATGCATCTCAGGACTTCGTAAGTAAGGAAAAAGAATTTAAAATATAAACATTCAAGAACTCAGTAGATCACAAGGATACGATAAAGTTGATTAGATTTTAAATACAAATTAAAACCAGTCTGGTACTTAAATTCACGAGAAAGTAAACATCAGAAGTAAACAAATCCAGAAATCCACAGAAATCAGAAAACAAACGATGCACAGTGCACACGATATTTTTACTATTCGTAGGTTGCTAATAGACACCACTGAGCTCACATGCCACATCTACCTCGCTATACTAACGTGAAGTGACTGCAAGCAAGCTTTATGCTTTTTGGAACCGTGTCACGAAGACGATCACCGTTCGGGATCTCAGCCTAGTCACGATTAAAAGACACCCAGATCACCCCAAACGTTTGATCGTTTTCCATGATAAAGCTGTTCAACAGCAATCAACTCTATCTAAACATAGCGGAACTTTCAGGTTCCCTTCGTCTAACATCACGGCGAAGTTCCGCAAGGCGAGCTACGACGCCCGCGCGCGCTCGCACGCCGTCCCCTCACGCAAACAATAGCGAGGTGAGTATACTGGTGACTGAAGCCTCACCGGACGCAGCGCCACCCCCCTCGGCTCCCCCCACAGTGGTCAAAGTTCTCGTGCACAGAGAGAGCGACGAACAGCCTAGCTGATCCACAACCAGTGAGCCGCAAGCTCCATAGACTCAACAGACTTGAAGAGACAGTGCGTGAGTTGCGTTGCGTGCCCCGATCGATCTCTGTGTTCAATCGTGATATCGATCGTACTTTGTGATTTTAGTAGTTTCTATATTGTATGGCCGTATGGGTAATGTGAAATTGCGAACCGTTTAACTGATAAAATTTTATTAAATTTAAATCGAAACCGAAAATTGCAGCTGCGACTAGATCTTGTAAATTTCATGCAGGTGACTTTTCACTAGTCGACACGGCAGTCGAACGTTACGGTTTGGATTATCAGAGACACAAAATTCCTTTAAAATATTTACAGTTCGGGTTGTTACAGCGGTTTGCTTATCAATTACTTACCTGTTTTGCATCACTCAGATGGCTAAATTATGATACGAGGTAGATAGACAAATCGATATTAAACTAACTAGATACTAAAATTAAAACTTTCAAGAGCAGTGGTAATTCGAAACTATTCTAGTTAACTTAGGTACTCAAATATTCATGTGTTCAAAACATGTTAGCTATGAAAAAATGTTTAAGTACATAAGTTGTGTCTATTTACCTCGAAACAGAACAATAGGGCTCATGTTTTAAATAAGCGTTTCGATATCAATTTATTTTAAGACTATTTATTTCAATCAATATCAATTAGTATTCTAAGTGATAAATTACGAGGCACCAAAACTTTGCTATCCATTTTCTTTGATAATGAAATAATAATTCGAAATGTGGTACGGGCAGAGACGCTTATTTAGATCGGAGTTTATAAATAAATTCATACGTAATAGAACATGGGACTTCCAAAATAGTTGCAATACATTTTTTACAATATATCACGAATTTCAATAATGTTTTAAATTAATCATAAAATTTATGATCGAACACTGCGGAAACACGCTGTTATTTTATTATTAGATGATGTAAACTTTGTTAGCGTTACGCTTTATTAGTGTTTAGGCAGTCTATTTCGGATCATGAACATCAAATAAAAATTACCTTCAAAACAAATAAAAAAATATACTTCCCGTTAAGTCTGTCTTGTGGCAGCCAAATCTAGTACTTATTTAAAAAACTCAAGTAATTTTCTACTCATTTCTTTTTAAATTTGCGACGTAAATAAAAAATATATTGTCAAATACGCCTGGCTGCGCTCTTAAATTTCGATTTTATAAATATCGATCCAGTAAAATAAAAAATAGCCCATGGCTAGTCAGGCCTCCAGCTAGCTCTATTTATAGGCGTGGTGGGAAAGTGTTAATACCGTCTAAGATAAAGCACGCTGACCTAGAAGCACCTATTATGTTTGAGTTTTATTGCAATTAACTCAAATACAAGATCTCTTGAAATTAATTGATGTACATGATCGGAAACTGGAAAAGCTGAACATCTTTGGTTCGCACCGGCCGCAACTCACACGGCACTCGGCACGAGATGGATTTTGATTTGCTTATCCAAACAAGGACTAACTAATTTTATTAAAGGCTTATTGTAACATGTTAACCTATTTCACTTGTGAAGAGAGAGTTCGTTTTAATTTATAGTTTTTTGTCTGCGACGTATTGTAACGTAACAGAGGAAATGTATGTCATTCATTGTCTTACATTGAGTCTAGTTTTATTTTCAAGATCAAATTACATAAGTTATACCTATTGCACCAACTGCCAGCAGTGGCGGCGAACCTATGAATTCGCGCAAAGCAAACCAAAATCCATCAGGTCGGGTGCCGTGCGGCCGGTACGGTCCATTGGAAGGTCACGAACAATATTTGAGATATTTATTTTCGTTGCGATTTAAAACAATTAAAAATGGTTGTAAATTGATTTGTTGTTGTATGTAGTAACTTATTTATAAAGAGAACGACTGATACGACAACTTTACGTAAATTCTTTAAGAAAATACTGCCCGCCTATACTGGCTAAAATGCCGTTACAAAAATGCAGTGCTACTTAAAATACTGTGCTGTCGCGATGTTCACTTAGGGATTATTTTAATGTATCTATTTAATCTTTAATTAAAACACTAATTGTGTACCCGCGTAGTTCCCTTCATTTAGAAAAACCGGGGTAAAACTGTATCCTATGTGTTGAACTAGCTGAGTGCTAAATTTCACTCAAAACGTTTAGCCGTTTTCGCGTGATTTGCACACAAACATCTTAACTTTCGCATTTATAATATTAGTGAGATTTATTATGTTTCGCAAGTATTAAGTGTTAACTAGCAGGGTTTTTCGTTTTCACTTCCATATTTCCCGATTCTTTAGGAATATCTGGATAAAAGTAACCAGTTATTCCAGGACTGTTTTAACTCCTGTTTTAAGTTTCATCGTATTTGTTGTTTACAAACGGCAAACACATTTTCATATTTGTAACATTAGTTGTATACGATATTAGCAGTCTTCGGTGAAGATTAATAGTTCTGGCAAAGTTAAATGGATGAATTCAAATTCAACATCACATAACTATCACTTATGCCCTCTGCTAGTTATAATATAGTTAGTTATAATATGTTGCAGTACTGTTATTTTTCGTACGAAAGCATAGTTTAAAACAAAAAAGGGTAGATACGTTACTTAGTCACGACAAGACAAATGAGACTATAAAAATGCGTCTAGCGATGCATGTGACAGAGATAGCGAGACGTTCCAAACTGTAGCGCGAACGAGATACTCGTAGTAATCCCTCTAGACACAGTTTATCGTCTCATTTGTCGTTGACTAATGTATCGTAACGTTGAAGTGACGATTTGCGCAAGACGGCTGTCACAAACTGGATGCGAGAAGCCGAAAATAGGTGGCGTGCAGTTGGAGGGGCCTATGTCCAGCAGTGGACTGCAACAGGCTGATGAGGATGATGAGGATGAAATAACGTATCTACCCGTTTTTTAAATCAAGGCTGAAATTTATAGTGTGTACTTTGACTTTTCTCAGACTGCTTAGCGAAAACTAAGCATAAACTTTGAATTGGAATTTATAGTCGAAATTCATTTTGAACTTCATAGTCATAACATAACAGAGAAGCAAAGTTTAGGTCATTATTTTTAATTGGATTACATTCTAAAATTGACAAACTTTGACTTTACTAAGCAAAAACTTTGGATAGTTGCGAAGATCGCTTTATAAATATCAAAAATTTTCTGAAGTCAAAGTTTTTGCTGAGCAAAGTCAAAGTACGGACTATAGATTTCAGCCTAAGGACGAAAGAGATCAAAGAAACATATTTTGAAGGTTTATTAAAGTTTTTGTTAGAAAAGGGTTAAATCTTGCTGTGGAGTCAAATAATGGCTGTGAGATTACATTAAGAACAGCAATTCTCTGTTTGAATATCAGCTTTTTTTAGCAAGCACTAAAATAGGGCTTTAATAAAAATTACACACATTTGATGGTTCGATTCAGTAGTTTTAAATGAGCTTTACTAGATGACGTGGTTCCATTCTTTCTCGGTAGTTGTCGCCACTGTCTGAGAATCAGAAAGAACAAACTGAAAAGCAGCTGGGCCCTGATTCCCTAAAAACATAACATCCGACAAACAGGCGGGATGCATGAGCATGGCAGAAGTCGATTTGTTGCAGGAGTAAAAATAATAGCTATTCTATAACTTATTTTAATACTGATTGGCTGAGGAACAAGGAGAGCTATTTAAATAATTAAGTAACCCCTAATTTTAAAGGCTAGTAAAAGTAGTAATTAAGTAAAATAACATTTACAGAATACGAATTAACGTACATCTCCTGCACGTCGCCTGCATTCCGCCGGCATCCGCATGTTATGTCCTTGCCGAATCGAGCCCCTGGTAACTAGAGAATGCCTTTCTTTGTGCATACCACCTAGATCTAAGAACTAGATCAAGATCGTTTTATCAATTACCTACTTATCATGTCCCAATTTGGTTTACACTCTTTAAAATTTCACTTTCAATTTCATTTCAATTTCACTTTGACAAAATCCTACCTAAAATTCGGACCTTTTGAAAATTTCGAAATATTTTTTAAAAAACAATGTTTCCTACGTGTCGGTAAACGATTAATAAATAATGTTAGCACTTCAATAACATTTTTGTGACATTTTAAGGACATGAATATCATGAATTTCGGTGTTAGCCTACGAGGAATGGATATCTCTATTCAATTCGAAAAAAACATGTTCCACGGTCACACAGCAGCAGATGCACACAGACATGTTCCGTACAGTATTACTTATGATCGACCTTGGATCGACCAATGCCGGACGATCTTTAGTGACAGACTGGCGGTCGAATCATCGTTCTAGGCACCGCAACCACCGTTTGCGTGGAACATTATTTCAAAGGATTGCTACTCCCATACACATTCGAGTTCGTTGGTATTAGCCCGTAAATCCCTTAGGAAAGGGGTTATTTGGAATTTGAATTTAGCTCCATCTATCGAGCGGCTCGGAACTAGTTTTGAATACAAAATCTAGTAAAGCTCGTTGGTAGTTCAGACTTCGTTAATCTTGCAAAATATGGTCTCGAGTATTTATTTTATAGAAAACCCACGAGAAACCCATTAAAAATTATCTTTAAAAAAATATTTCTTGATAGTATGGAATAGTTTGAATACATTGCATTCGCACAAATCTTTTTAGAACAGCATAGTAAGTATTAGAATATAGAACTAGTATTTGTGGAATTACACTGAAAATGAGCTTTGCAGTGAAAAGTACGTTTTTTGTAAAGGAAACTTGACAGAAACCAAATTATAAAGAAAAAAGTTAAGTAGCCTAAATAATGTAGCATAATATTGGTGAAAGAATTATTGTAATCGGTCAAGGGTTTCGGAGTCTATATTCAATACTAACAAACAAACGTTAAAATCTTTCTTCCTTATAATTTTTTCTTATGTTTTCGCGATTTGGCGAAATTAGATTTTTGATTTGATTAAAGCTAACTATAAAGCGAAAGCTCGGTGCTTTTGTAATAATGGCGTTATTAAATAAAACGCGAGTAAAACCCGGTAAATATTGTGTTATATTATTAGTACAACAAGTAATTCTCAATTGAATTGTATGGACAGAATGGCGCTGATGTATTGTTAACTATAATGTAGTTGAAAGTCCATCAAACAGTTGAAAGAAGTTGTGACAACTATGTTGAAATCAGTGTAATTCCATCAAATCCTAAAATCAGGACAATACCTTTTTCAGCGTTTGAATTACGAACAATTTGCTGTATAGTTTTTAAAGTTAGTTTCAATCAAAACCCTTAATTAAGGCCAGGTCATACAGGATGCGCGGCATGCACGCGTAGTTATGTCAATTTTCATAAGCTACGCTCTCCATTCCCGCGTGAGTAACGTAAGCGTGAGCTTAACGCCAATCGGAAATCTGCTAGCTAATTATGTAACTTTGATGCTAACAAATCTCGAATTGTAGTCAATGAATTAGTTACTTGTCCGTCGTTTTAACAATCACCGATATTCAATTTGACATTTACTTACAGCCGCTAGTTTCAAATGTTGTAATAATTTGTTACCGACTGTGACTTTTCAATTATCGCAAAAGTTACGTAAAAGTAGCAAATTCAATAATTTCGATTGTGATTTGATAATAATAGCAACATAATCAGTTAGGCCCGCACTTACGATCCTATTCAGAATTTCCGCTGGCGCTTCGCTAGCGCCACGCCGGCGTACCGCCCCCGGCTACTTTACACCTACCAACCGTAATGAAGAACGCAGCAGTAAATTTATGAAACTGAAACACACGACTCCAGATGGGTGGGCACTTAGATCTCTCTTTCAGATACATACAATGTAAATCAGATAACACATCGTATCTTAACAAAGAGCACACTAAACGCATTCTGTGCAACCTGGCCTTAAATCGCCAAATTAAAAACGAAAAATCTAGTCACTTTATTTAGCAGTATTTATAGCCCGTCCACGAACGTTGTTTTTAATTAAATTGTTGATTATTTTTAGCTTTGTTCTAGTCGAATAGATTTAGCCGCACAAAGTGCTTTTAAAAAAAATATTATCCATTAATAAAATCCTTTTAAAACTGTTCATAAACACGAAATAAAACTCGACGTATTAAAATAGTTTTGAGCTTAAATAGTTTTAGCGTAATTAGTCGCTTAATATCTCATGATAAAAAAACGACTTTTTAAAAATCAACTAGAAAATACCTCGACCTGTAGTTTTAAACCTCAATTTCGATTAGCAAGGACCAAATTAGTCTATTATTTTAAAAAGTTTTATCTCAATTTTTTCTATCTTGACCAAAGTCTTTTTGAATTCATTTGTACGTATTGTAGATTTTTTGAAACCTGTATTTTTCTTAAAACATAGTTATATGCTTAATCACATTTTATCTAGACACCTCGCTTGAACGGTCACTATGCTTTGACAACATTTTGAATAGCCCCACCAGCACCCGTATTTTCTATCCGGTCGACAACTGAAAACAGTTGAAATTTACAGGAACTTTCCAGTACATTGCTGCGTTGACGTGACGTGGTTGTTACTAGTGACTGCCTCAAAGCAGCTACGGACTGCTATGTTCCTGTCAATGTCCACTGTTGTCAGTCGTCCACTGAAAAGATACGGCTGCAGTTTTGAACAGCTAAATTTAATAGAAATAGTAAATCTCTTGAAAATGTTCATTATTACGTATTACTTGTATAGTATTAAAAATAAATGAGAAACGCAATAATTTTATCATAATTCTATTATTATGTAGTTTATCTTGAGGTTGTTAGAGTTAACTTTTAGATTCTAATATGATTTGTATGTACGATGTACATGTAAAACTTAGCTAGTTAAATTGCGATATGGAAAGCGTGTGGGCATGACTTTGGACGGAGTGTAAAATAAATTTTAAATTGTATGATATGTAAATAAAAAGTTTAAGTGAGTCCTGCGAAATATAATTTTCTTCCGAGGTACAAATATAAATTAACCATGTTGAAAACTATGATTAAATGAAAATATAGAAAGAATTTACCTGTTTTTTTTTATTCCTCTAACAGCCGAATCACAGAAACGCTACTCAAAATTTGAGTGCTATTTTAAAAAATTAACAGTGCTCGAACTCAGAAATTCCTATACTAATTTTAAATTTAGAAACTGTTTAATTATTAAAGTATTCCTTAAATTTTAAGTCGCATTTCTGTATTTCGTAATTAGTAGGTACTACAATATTTCTTGGTGAGAGGCGTCCGCGATTTGTCACATCCCCCTAAGTTTAAACGTATCGTCCAACAAACTCGTCCGTATTCCGAAAAATTTAACGTATCCTCGTACACAGTTTCATCAAAATCGTCTAGTAATTTCAGTGCTTTTAAGCTTTGCTTACAAAATAAATTACGTATACTACTAACTTCTAACAACACTAAACAACTAGACCTTTATTACAAGACGAAGTCTTTGTGTAAACCTTGATTTAAAGTTACGGTAGGCTT
The DNA here is from genome assembly GCA_949358125.1 of Idaea dimidiata. NCBI lineage: Eukaryota > Metazoa > Arthropoda > Insecta > Lepidoptera > Geometridae > Idaea > Idaea dimidiata. The sequence goes on from OX442341.1 coordinate 10,709,829, forward strand.
CTGGAAGACAAAAAATATTAAAAACACAAACGCCAAATTCAGAAACACAAATAGCTTTTCTGTATACGGCTGTTAATTAAATTGTTTTCATTTTTCATGTGCCTAGATGCCTCAGTAAGATTTACAAACCCTAAAAACTTGCAATTTTAAATCATAAGCAATTGTTCACCCTTAGTCGAAACGCAAACAGAATACGGATATGGCGAAGACAATTTAAATTAAATCTTAAATTATATGACATTCGGTTGAAAATAGCGTGCTTAGGTGAGGAGCGCGCCGCGCCGTGCGTCGACAAGCTGTCATGAGCGAGTGTACACTATTTTCCAATGTTATAGAGCTTGAAGTTTACTTTTAATTGTCTTATTTTCAGTAACTTCGCCGCGCCGACTTCGTTTTGTTATAATCATTCTAAAGATTCTCAAGTAAAAACTACAGTCACTTGCCAGAATTTTAATAATTTTCATAATTACAGTAAGTAAATAATTCTACTAACAATCTATACATAGGATTTGCACTTAATTAAGAAGTCTCTGTGGGAAAAGGCAGCCCCAAATATTCTCAAGGGAAATCCTAGTTTATATAAAAATAAATTCGCCTATTATCATCCTTAATAATGCCATTAGATATAAGATTGTTTTCTCCTTTCCTTGTTAATATTTTTCTATTATGTTAGGGTATTAGAGGGTAACATTTTTACCACTTATTAATTGTTACAAAATATTATGACAAAAAAAAATGTTGCTTGTAAAAATGTAACAGCCAGACTTATTTTCGCACTTTTAATTTTTGCAATAATGTTAATCACATAATCATAGCAGAAAAAAAACCCAATGAGTTTCTCGTATCATCTTCCTGATTCCCATCTTCCGTCGCGTTCCTGATATGCGTGCAAATGGCCTTACTACATAATGCAGAATAACGTGCGACGTGGAGACGTAAATGTAGAAAAGTGGACCACAGAGAGGTATGTAACTGGAAACATTGCTCGGATGATGATAACGATCTGTACTGTACCCACGGAGACATCTTAATTAACCACTATCCATTTATAAATAAACAAAACAACAATCTTACTAACATCTACTTGGTAGAGACTCGGGTGCGACGGTTCCAGTGGAAGTTTAATCCGTAATTCTTCACCTTGTATTCCTTTTCAGTTTTAGGAACATCGAGGTACCAGATCCAGCCGTTTTTCTCGCAATGTTCGATAGCTTCGTCCGGCGATTTGAACTGTACCTAGATTAGAAAAAGAAACAATTATGTTACCACTCAGAAAAGTTTCTTGAAAACCCCTAACCTAAAAAAAGTTACTAAAAAATAAAATAAAACAAACTGCAAAAAGTAGGCTACTGGAGTGTTCGCCAGATAAGTCTACGCGTGATCAACATCGGAACTAATCGGTGCCGCAACAATAACGATAAAATTAGGTACTTACCCCCTTACTTATAAACGATGATTAAGAGATGACCAAGTTATGTGACGTTTGTGTCTGTCTGTCAACTTTGAAACTTCATGTCACAGTAAAAGACAAACAATACATAGCTATGCAGCCATTATCAAGCATTTATAAGTAATGGGGGTTAATGTTTAGCACTGGCACACATATAAAAAGCATAAGTTCAGCTGGACAAGTACTTACCTATTAGAAGTTTAGTAGCCAAATACAGATACGCTACTAAAAATTTGAGTTCCACTTAAAAAACCAAGCAGCTCCCAAACTCTTAAATTCCGACACTAAATTTAAATTTAGAAGGTGCTCAATTATTTAAGTACCCTGCAATTTTATATTGCTTGGTTGGCTCAGTTGGCACGGTTGGTATTTATTGAATTACCTCAAGCAAAAAGGACCCAATATGAGGGGGTATTTGTAGAAAATGAGGCATAGACAATTACCTTCATGTTTGAAAGAGGGTCACCAGTTGAAGTCCATCCCATAAGTGGGTTCTCCCATCGTTGGCGGTTGTCAAACTCCATTTCCCAATGATGTATGTTGTTAGTGCCAGATTGCATTGCATTTTTGGGTGGCTGGTAGATACGGACTCGTCGTGTTTTGATGTGCTCCTCAGGTACTCCAGAGATAGGGGTTAGGTCTACCTGAAATGAGTTTGTAAGACAGTAAGTATAAATATTGTGTGAGGTACTGATCCATGCATTAACTATTTAATCAACTGACTTAACTAGGACTTTAATGTGTAATGTTGTTCCTATTGTACTTGTACATACAGACATTTTACATTCACAACATTTTTGTCCAAAATGAAAGGTGAGTAATGAAAATTGTTTTTTTATACATTTATAATTCAAAGTTCTGACTAATTGACTGACTGTTGGCTGGTCCCAGAGACATGGAATTTTGGGGGATATGTACTTTGTAATGTGGAAGAATCCATTAAGAAAGTCTTTTTGGATATTCCTACGGGATCCAAGCTTACGCTGGTGCAACCGCAGTTTCAGTTTAGGATAAAATAGCTGTTTTAGCATCAAACATTGAAATTAGTTTGATAATTTTTGGATTAAGTGTATATAAACAAGACAAGCTTTTGGATTTATACAAATAGTGGCTTGCTACGACTTATTAGCAGGTTTTTATTACCTAAACCTTACCTTAGCAGGCACAGTTATTGTGCCTTCCAAAGAGGACTTTTCCTTGACCTCATCAGGCGAGGCGGTTATTGATTCATTATCAATTATAGGAGCTTCACGAAGACTGTAAGGATCCTTTGCAGCAAGCTGACTAGAACTAGTAGAGAATGCTGGCAAAGATCTACAAAATAAAATGTAACTTCAGTTTCATACATTGATTTTTCTCATGTATTGTGACAAAACTAAAAACTGCATTCTTACCTCGACAGATGGGTTTTTGTTAAACCCGTTGCGCACCGAATTACTTTAAACATGTCTAGTTTTTACGTAACAATGCGTGGTGGAAATAAAACAGTGGATTTGTTTTGCGAAAAAGACGATTTTTTGACAAGTGATGCGTCCATTTGACAATAACAGTAAATTTTACATAATTTTTCTTCGGTTTGTAAAGCTAAAAGCTTTTAGCTTATTCTACCTGAACTGATGTGTAATTTACTGTGTTTAATATTTATCTTGTTTCTGTTATGATTTTCTTGTCTTTGGAATTTTTAGTTCAATTACAGTCTAAATTCACTTTATAATATTTATAACTTTTTATTGAATTTTGTTCTTGTTAATAAAAAACTATAAAAATCAACAAAACTGGACACTGTCTTCTTTCCAAAAACAAGTGATGTGAATGATGCCAAAACTTAAAAATAAAATTGGAGAAAAAAGTATTTTGCGATATATTTCGTGTCGGACTCTCCGAGTTTTTCGCAATTCGATTTTTATGGTCTGAGAATTCATATTTTCCACCAAATATATGCTCCAGTGCATAACGACTTTGTGTTAAAAAGTGCTAGTCTGCTGCATGTGTGTTATTTACTTTTATCACTGAGAAAAATGGTCTTATCTTCCGTGTCCTTCAAGTATCGTCTTACAACAGCTGTTTTCATGTAAAGGTAGGATTTTTGTGCTTTTACGATGCCGGTATGCCGGGCTAAGAATACAACAGAAAAGGTTTACAGGTAAAGGTTTTCATACGAAAAGTCAATTGAAAATCAAGTAGGTATCTAATTTATATCTGTGTTGCTACCCAAACCTGCTTATGTAGGTATCAATGTGGTTTAAAAACATTATGAAATAGTTCAGAAACAGCGTACTCGGCAAAGACAAACACCCTGAGGCTCCTTAATGTAATTTTCTGCTTGATTTTGTGCCTTTTTTGTTTATTTTGATCCTGAACATATGTACCATATTTATTATATTATTCACTTACTTACAATAATATAAAATATCAAAAAGATTTCATGGTTAAAAAAGTATTGTGAAATATTATTATATTATATGAACAGGCAAGCAGTTGTTACAACTGATAGTGCCAGTATCCAGATTTTTTCATTGTTTATTTTCAAAAATCTAGCCTATTTTTAAATTAGTTGATGTTGGAAATACCTACATAAGTAAGTATTACCGACCAATTTGTGGTTTTTAGTTAAAATTGCACAACATCTTGTTACAGACTGCTCGAAACCTAATTATGGCCTGTTGAAGAGACTTAACCCAGCTCCTCTGGGCATTGCCCTTGAGAGCTGCCAGCTACTCAGTACCTGCCATCATTGTTCATTGATCACAGATATTATTCTACATTATTGATTTATTTTATAGAGTTTGTGCTATCATTTCATACTTCATAGATGTTAATTTTATATGCCAGAGAGATATTTTAGTCTTATCAGATGTATAAGCAGAAAGAAACTGTTGTATTTTAGTGATGCTAGATTATTTTATACCAGAAACTGAACAGAAAGAGAACCAATTTTAATTGAGTTTGCAGTCATTTTGGTGAGGAACAGAATTTCAGGCCCATTGCGACAATAATCTAACTGAAGTTAGTTGAATCCTATAAGAAACTAGTTTGACAAGATTCAGTTTGACTATAAAGGTAAAAATTGTCGGGAAATAACTGACTTGTCTATGACAAACATAGATGAAACTTAGTAATATGTGATCTGTGATGAAAATTACCTATTTGATAGGTACTTTGAAATTCAGAATTTGGACTTAATATAAAATTAACTTGTATTGGTTATTTACCATTAACTCTTAATCAGCGGAAAGGCGTACACGTCTTGTACTCCGCCACCTGTGGCGGCCGGCAATATGGCAGAACATACGAGAACTTAAAGGATTATCTTCATTTAGAGCCTACCTTGAAATTCATAATTTGGAGAATAAAACTCATTTGGTATTTGTATTTACCATCTAGAAATTCAATCTAAGTACCTTCTATTTGAAGAATAAAACTTATTGATTAGGTACCTTCTAATTAATCTTTTAAAAATCAAAATTGACTAAGAAAGTCTTAGTACAAATTCGAAGAATAAAACCAGTTTGGAACTGGAAAAAAATGAGTAAGAATAAGTTAGAAGTGGACTGCACCAAGTGGTGTAGGTCTAGGAAACATGGACAGATCATCACCAGTGCGATTACAAAGAGATCTATATCTGATAAGGAGTTAGCAAGTTTTATTAAAGGGACATGCTCGAATTTTATCAAGGCTTTTGATTATGAGGTAAGACATTTTCTTCATTAAAATATTTTTTATATAAGATACTAACTGCATCCCGCGGTTTTATCAGTGGTGTTTCTTGATAAAAAGTAGGCTATGTGTTATTCTAGTTCATCAGCTATCTATATTCCATGTTTCATTGCAATCACTTCAGTAGTTTTTTGTGAAATAGTATCGAAGTCAGATACATACAAATATACATACATACTTGCAAACTTTGCATTTATAATATTAAAAGAATTTATCACAAATATTCTTGACTACTAAGAGGCAATGCCATGGGATGCAGCTCATAGACAATTATGGCTTCAGCTTGCATATTCTCAAAATTTGTAAAACTAAAGAAATTATCAAATTTGTACTTTCAGGGACGTACTGCACTTCACATGGCCGTATCTCGTGGCAGAGTCGATCTAATGAAATGGCTTGTCCATCACTCATCTGAAGCTTTTGCTAATGCACGCGATCGCGAGTCTGGGTACACTCCGTTACATAGGAGCATCTTCTATGGACAAATCAATGCTGCTGTTGCTCTTACTAATATGGGTAAGTTGATAATAGATCCATATATTTATTTGTACAACATAAAACATGACAGACACACATACAAAACAGACACTGCCATCAATATAGCATGTTTGCAGTAAGTTTGTACACCTTAATAGTAAGTTGCTTACAGTAACTGTATTACTGACGGCAGAGTACACAAAGTAAATAATCAAAATGCCTAATAAATTTAAAACTAACAGGTATTTTTGACTACAACAAAAACTAATTTATTTATTTATTTATTTATTTAATGTATTTGTATACATACAAGCTTTACTGTAACGAACTTTCAACCGATTTGGCGTATCTATTAACATTCTTCATTTAAAACCCGCTAAACCAATAAGCTTTATAATATTAGTAAGTTAAAGTTGTATTCATTCTATCAATTGTATTATTATAATTTCTTCTATGGTTTTCGCGATTTTGCATAATAAAACACTTTATTTATCCGGTTTTTATCGCGTTTTTATTCATTATTTGACCCGAGCTTTCGCCAACTTTACAGTTGGCTTTTTCAAGGTTGACTGAGATGTCAGTCAACCTTGAAAAAGCCAACTGTAATGTTGGCGAAAGCTCGGGTCAAATAATGAATAAAAACGCGATAAAAACCGGATAAATAAAGTGTTTAATTGTATTATTGTAATATTTTGGTTTAATTGTATTACTCTCAACTAGCTGCGCCCCGCAGGTAGTTATTAGTTTCACCCGCAAGAGTGAAAAAATGTGTTAAAAAGGGCGCGGGCGGCCGAGCGGTTCGGTCTCGAGCGGTTGCACTTTTTCGTTCATTACTCGGGTTCTACTAATTGTATTTCGATTCAAAGTAAACCACGACTTTCCTCGAACATAGAACTATCTAATATTGAAAACCAGATTTCAATCGGATTTGTAGTTTTTAATTGTATGAGGAACAGACAGACATGAATTTTAAAAATTATATAATTTTGTTCTACTACTTTTCCTAATCCCCTAGACTACTTTTTTTAAATTTACTTCCAAGTACAGACTTTTTGTCTTCTCTTCCTTTATTATAAGTATAGAGTATAGATATTAAATTCCAGGTGCGAATATCGATATCACGGACAAGGACGACTACACGGCCTTGGACCACGCTCTACTGGACCGTAACTTCATGTACAAGCACGACCCGACGCAGCCCTGCGACGCCTACGTCTGGGGAACCAATACCAACTACACGCTGGGCACCGGCTCCAATAGACCGAGGACATGGGCTGAGCTGCTTTCCACTTTCAGCAGGGCTAATGCTAATGTTAAGCAGGTATGAATTGCTCACCACTAATTTCTCAGAGCCCTACCATGATGTCTTTCTTATAAGAGCGGTGTAGTGGTAGATACCCCGACTTTCATTCCGAAGGTCGTGGTTTCAAATCCTGGCGCGCACCAATGTGTTTTTCTTTAAGGACGCGACTGATGTAAAATTCCTTCCGATTGAATATTTTTCTTCATAACCGGTATCAAATAGATCTTTAAACAATGTATTATGTTACATGATACAAGAAGTGTCCCCTTCATTTCAAAAAAAGTAAAAAAATAACTTTAAATATCACTTTTATACAGACAAAGTTACCCCTGTTTTACAAAATAAATTAATTTTTCTTCTAAATCCCTAACCGCTATATTTTCTTATAGGCATCCATAATATTAGAAAATACAATACCTAAAACCTCTTCATCCCATTTTATAAAAAATATTATTTTATACTTCGTTAATTTTACGAGAAATTGTAGATTTTTTCATGCAATTCCATCTCGCTCATTTATATGCAATCGGACAAGGACCGATAATTATCATCTATCGCCGTCTTAAGAAAAATGTATGTGCGCTATTAACATCGCTCTTACGATGAAGGAAAACATCGTGAGAAAACCCACGGCTTAAAATCACGCCCAAAGGCCCAATAGTAGGGCTAATTGCGGAAACACACAGTTGAAACTTTAACTTTAAGTCGTCCCAAAGTCGCTGCTTTGTCTTCAGCTAAAAAAAATACTTAAAACACATCAAATAATCCTAAAAACCTTATTTAAAAAATGTGATTTTTAAAAGTAGTCAGGTTATTTTTGATTTAAAATTTGCTTTATTTTTTGAGCGGCAATAGGACGACATAGCAACGAGAAACGATCATGGTAGCGCGGATTATTACGACTGGCGATTTTATCCGCGAAGTCCCAATCCCGTGAAAATATCGGGATAAACTTATCCTACTAATATTATAAATGCGAAAGTTTAGAGGTTTGTTTGTTTGTGTAACAATCACGCCACAACCACTAAACCGTAAACGATGAAACTTGAGATACAGAAAGCTAGAGATCTGGATTAAAACATAGGCTACTTTTATCCCGATATTCCCGCAGGATCGGGACTTACGCGGGTAAAACCGCGGGCACAGCTATTTTTAGATTATAATAATGCGTAAGTAGAGTAGTTGTTTAAATGTTTGTGTTTCAATCATGCAAAAACAGAACCGATTGTGATGAAACTCAGTTTACAAATGGTTGGAGATCTGTATTAAAACATAGGGTACTTTATATCCCAATATTACTACGCGATCGAGACTTACGAGGGTAATTATAGTAATAGCAAAGTGTTAGATGTATTATTATGTAACATAACATAGATCATTTTAGCATCATTTTAGCCTCTTTTGGTTTTGTCAGTTAAATAACATTCTAACATTCTAAACTTTTCTGTGTCACAAACTCACGAAAATATTTAAAAAGGAAACACCAACAACGACATTTGATTGACAATTTGACATTAACACCAAAACAACAATTACAAAATAAAGTGTGAAATTATTGAACGAAAATGCACACCATAGGACTCCCTCGAACTTGTTTAGGATTCACCAACTTCGTCTTCTTCATCGCCGGTCTCATTTGTTGCCTAATCTGCATGTGGTGCGCTATAAACACGGAGTTCTTTAGAGAAGTCAACTACACTGTGACGAAAAGCTCTTATGTTTCTGCTATAGCTAATTTCGTTAATTTAAAACTATGGCTTACGCCAATAACGACTGTTTTGATACCTATAGCGATAATAGCCATGCTGACGTCTTGCTGTGGCATTCTTGGAGCAGGCTGCAGAGTAAAATGCGCAATGAAATCTTACATCTTCCTGGTAACAGTCATATCTGGAGTCGCTTTCTGGATCTTCTTCATTTCTGGAGTCTACAACATCTATACGAACAACGAGAAAACGACAATCTATTTGCAATCATCTTTGAAAAATTACTACGGGAAGGAAAACGATTTTATAACTTCCATGTGGAATTATATTATGGTCGATAACGAATGCTGCGGCGCTGTTAGTTGGAGGGACTTCGAAGGTTCATACTGGAAGACTTTAAATACTTCGACCGATTCGTTTTATCCAGTTCAGTGCTGCGTATTAGCGAATAAGACTGGCTTAATTCCAGTATCGGAAAATTGCACTCGAAGATTTGATGAAGAAAATAAGACAAACAGGAATTTCGGATGCGTTTTCGCGTTAAGACAGTCGATAATAGATAACAAAAGTAAATTGATTTTGTACGTTATTTTGCTGGGGATTGCTTATTCTATAATAATTTTCTTTGCGTACTGTATTATGAGGGGTGAGCCGTTGCTGAGTTATATGGGGCTTGGTTTGAGACCGCTGTTATCTTTGAAGCCTAGAGAGCCAGCTCCTATAGAGGTTCCAACAAACTTCAACCCAAGTGCTCCACCTATTTCGGTTGAGAACATGATGTATGTAGAACCTCCGAAGAAAGTAGTGCGTGTCGTGTCAGCATCGAATCCGTTTCAAACGTACAAGTTTACACCGAATGCGTATGCTAATAGTGAAGCGATATATGGACATCATAATGTTCGGCCTCCAATGTGATTTGTAATAAAAGTATATGTCTTATTTGAAATTTTGGTTTCATTTCATTGCGATGTAGAAAGTTGTGTATACATTTTACAAAAATTGGTTCAGCATTAAATCAATACTATAACAACCGACGGTAAGCATCAATGCATTCTAATCTTATCCATCTAACCTTTAAGAGATTTCTTTAAGCGATAAGGTCGCCCGTTGTGTTACCTAGGTTTAAGTATTTTTCTTTGTTTTCTTTTTATACCTTCAAAGTTGTTTTGCCTTTACCAATTAAGATTGCCCCGCTGGACCTTAATTTTATATTTTGGTGTTACAATAAAGAAAAAAACAATCAATCATGAAATGTTTTGCAATTAAGTTGCAACTAAGATGTTAGGTACTCTAATCGAATAGGTTTGTAATTAATTAGCAGAATGAACTCACAAGCCGGAGTTTTTTTTACATGTATATTAAATCTATTTATTAGAGAGCTTTACCAAATAAACGGTAATGTCACTCTGTTGAGACATCAGTACACCTTAACGTATATGCAACCCTAGAAAAACAAGTTTAAAAAGCGCCAAAGCTTCCTCTGACAGAGGGCACGCCAGATCGCCTGTTACACCTCCAACAACAACCTTACCGCCCAACATCCCATCAAAATCGAGGTCTTTTTACCCGACTGCGCGACGCAAAGGAGGGTAATGTGTTTACCGGTCTATGTATGTATGTATGTATGGATGTTTCTATGTGGCGTTCTAGAGGCCAAACGCATGGACCGATTTTGATGATTCTTACGTCAATCGATTCGTCTTAATCTGGCGAGTGTGACTAAAGACATGTCACCACCAGACGCCATATTGTCAAAATTAAAAAATCCAAAATCGTCAAAGTATGTCAAGATGGGTATCGTTGAATAGGTTTTTAAAAATAAATATTAGGTTTCTTTCACCATTTTTCGTTTTAAAGAACCATTTAGGAAATATACCGGTTTAAAGTTAATTTACAATTAGGTATTCTTGCTTTTTATTATTACTAACGAACAAGTTTTTATTTTTGTTACGTAGTTACGCTTGGAACTATCAAAGTATAAGCCGTGGTATAAGCCGTGATGGTACAGGTGACAGGAATTTATTGATATAAACTAAAAAAATATTTACATAAATTGTACCTACCTACTGAATAAAAGCCTAATAACACTTAGGTACCTAAAACGTTAAAAGAATAATAAATTTAAACAATAAATAACTAAACCCTAACTGAAATAGAATCTTACTAATATTATAAACGCGAAAGTTTGTATGTAAGTATGTATGTATATGTATGTGAGGTTGTTACTCTTTCACGCAAAAACTACTGAACCGATTGCGATGAAACTTGGAATATAGGTAGCTGGGGGACCTGGATTAACACATAGGCTACTTTTTATTCCCGCGGGAACGGAAATTACGCGGGTGAAACCGCGGGGCGCAGCTAGTACATTATAACCCCCTAATGAAATGAATAGATTACGAGACTTACCTACCATCAATAAATGAAAATAACTAAAAAGCGTAAAATAAAAAAAATAATTTATAAAAAAACCCGACTGCGTAAAAAACTCGATTAAAAATACGCATAGAAACAACAAAAAAACCAAAAAGAAAAAAACAAGCCCAGTAATTTGAAATTACGCTAAGTAATAATAGTTTTGTAATCGATACACACAGAACACATAATAAATGAGTAAAAAATTACTCACAGTCGGGACCCATTGGAAAAATTAGATTGGTAAAATGAATGGGTCCCGACTGTGAGTAATTTTTTACTCATTTATTATGGGCTTGTTTTTTTCTTTTTGTTTTTTTTGTTGTTTCTATGCGTATTTTTTAATTGAGTTTTTTATTAGCTGTCAGTTTCAATGACAGTTGATCTCGACAGCGTCGCCTTCAAATTAACGCCGCGCAGTTTATTTCTTTCCGCAGTGAAATATCGATGCCGAATACGACAGAAGATATGCGTTTGGCCGCCAGATACAATGTCAAAGTTAAATTTACATTACATTGTATGTAAAGAGTTATTTATTTATTTATATAACAAACACTTTCAGACATACAGCATTTAAACACCAAAACGTCTGAAAGCCATTTTACCATAATGACAAATAATTATTGAAAAGATTTTTTTAATCACATAAATTAGATTTAACGAAAACAAGGTAGGCATCAAAATGAATCAGCTAATACCAGAATAGAGAAAGATCTCCAACAATATTTGTGCCTTGGCTCAACCAATCCATGGACAAATTAACAAATAATAAAAGATAAATGAATCGCAATTGTTCTCAGGTGTGCCTAGGCAAGTTCCACAGCGTGTGGGTGGTGGAGGGTGCGGGGGAGGCAGCCCGCACGGTGTGGGCGTGCGGGCAGCTGTCCCGCGCGGGCGGCCCGCACTGCACCGCGCTGCGCGCCACGCCGCTTCGTCTACCGGAGCCGTGCCGCGCCGTCGCACTCACCTTGACGTCCACTGTCATGCTGTTGGAGAGTGGATTGGTGAGTCACTTCACAATATATATATCTTACTAATATTATAAACGCGAAAGTTTGTATGTAAGTATGTATGTATATGAGGTTGTTACTCTTTCACACAAAAACTACTGAACCGATTGCGATGAAACTTGGAATATAGGTAGCTGGGGACCTGGATTAACACATAGGCTAGTTTTTATCCCGATATTCCCGCGGGAATATCGGGATAAATAGAAGATATAAGAACCGCCGAGGGGTTCTCGAGCGGTTGCACTTTTTCGTTCATTATTTCGGGTTCTACTAATTGGATTTCGATGCAAAAGCAAAAGTATACCACGACGTTCTTTGAAAATAGAACTATCTAATATTGAGAACCAGATTTCAATCGGATAAGTAATTTTTAATTGTATAAGAAACAGACAGACGGACATGAATTTAAAAAAATATATAATTATGTTCTACTACTTATCCTAAGTCCCCTAGACCACCTTTTTCTTAATTTACTTCCAAGTACAGACTTTTGTCCTCTCTTCCTTTATTATAAGTATAGATTAGTTAGTAAAAACTAAGATTTTTATAAAATTTCAATTCATAACCTCCATCGAACTCCATTTTCAGGTACTACAATACAGTCTAAACAGCGCCGACAACGTCAGTCAATCCAGCACCAAAACCCCGTCAAGCATCAAGCTGCCATCCATCAAGCCGCTCATGAAGCTAGCGTCAGCCATCGGCATTTGCACGGGCAAGTCGCACGGAGTCGTGTGGAATAAGAACGCTGTCTACACTTGGGGAACTAATGTGGGGCAGTTGGGACATCCTGAGGCTGAGAAGGAGATCGCTGCGCCTAAAAGGGTATGTTAATTAAATTTATTGTTTCTTTATACAGCGAGTTCCGACGATAACCAAACGAAATACTGATTGGCTGAGAAACAAGGATAGCTATTTAAATAATTAAGTTGCCCTTAATTTTGAAGGCTACTTAATTAATTTAGTAGTAATTAGTAAAATAACATTTACAGAATTCGAATTAACGTACATCTCCTGCACGTCGCTTTCATTCCGCCGGTCCTTACCGAATGTCCTTACCGAATCGAGCCCCAGCCGACGGTAAATAGGTGCATTTGTTTTGTTTCTGTAAAATAAGTTACAATGGGTGTATATCTGTTTTTTTTATTTAATTTCATTTTAATAACCATTTAAGACGAAAGGGGGTTGTTATTGACGTTTAGTCGAACCACTTTTGATCTACAACTTATAAAATGGAAAAAAAAACTTTTTTTTTACTGAAAAAGTAACTGTTTTTGAAAATAAAGGAAAGATTTGTTTGCAGTTGTATAAACTGAATGAAAGAACAAAATAAGGTCAATGACCTCTAACTCTAAGAAACAGCTGATTTTCAAGTGAACTTTAAACTTTTTTTTTGTAAAACTACTTCGAATTTTCAAAAGTTGTAAAACAAAAGTTGTTCGCCTAGACATTTAGAATAACACACTTTCGGCTTAAATGGTCAACGTCGGAACACGCTGTATATAAGTTTTCGCGAAAGTACGGATTTATCGTTTTTGGTTTGGACTCAGTATACCTTGATTTTTACACACATCTAATAGGAACCCCAGACCTCAGTATGTTTATAGTTTGAATTTCAATTCGACACATCCGCGCGTTCCCGAGATAATGAGTTTTGATAGACGGACTGACAGACAGACTGACAGACGGACGGGCAACAAAGTTATTTTATAAGGGCTTCTTTTTACCTTTTGAGGAACGAAACTCTTCAGCTTCTTCTCAAGGTGCCTCCAACTAATGAAGGTAGGCAGTCAGTTCAGCATATTCAATTCGATCTCTCGCTATTCCTGTCCACTTTCTTAATGTTTCGAAGCCTCGACTTCTTCCTACGACCAACTTTCTTTTCCCCGCAACTTTTCCCGTCATAATTAGTTGCAGAAACCGTAACCGAAACCGTCAATTCTTGTCCATCCAACTGGTTGCCTGGAAGAGATCGCTTTTAGCGATAAGGCCGCCTATTGTACCATAGTTATAAAAATTAGTTTAAGTATCTATTTCTTGATGACATGGTTTTATTTTCTAAATGTTTATTTTTATATTGTAAATGTTTCTTTTAGTACAATAAAGTTTTATCTTATCTTAAATAAATAATAATAAAATTTATTTAATTGAGATAATAAAATCCATAGTTACACAAAATAATATTATAAAATCGTCAATTCATAAAATAAAAATAAAGATGTCATAGGTAAGTCATAGTAATTGTCTAGGAGTCATAGTAATCGTGGATCACGTCGATAGTACAGGTCGGTGGTTTACCGACCTGTACTAACGACGTGATCCACGATCCATGAGCATAATATCCATAGGCTGCTGGTCTTCGGTCTTCTACCGCAGACGGTGTGTCGAAAGGATGATGATGAGGTCCACGCGTGATACGCGGCGCGGACGATAATGTTTGATGCGCAAACGGGTGTTCTCGCCCAAAGGCGGCTAGTCAATGTGTCGGTGGTTCGTTCGATATTCAAACTTGATAGATTGTATGAAATCTACCCATAAGTTGTGTTTTCTTACCAAAGGTACCTACCTACCCTTAATTCTAATGATAAAAATATTCAAACTAAAACAACCTGTTCCACTACGGAACAGTAATAATAATAATTAATAGTTGAGATAATAGTCAGTTATCGAATTAAATGGATCAAATGAAACAAAAATATAAAATAATAAACAAAAGGAAAATGAAATTTAGATGTAAGGGGGACCGCTGGCGTGCAGCTGCATCCACCTGCTCAACATCGCGGCGAGTCCCATCGTTTTCTTTTTTTTTTTTAAGTGAGAAAAAATATTGCAAGAAATTAAAAAAAATATGGTATAGTTGTCACAGTTGACGGTACCTGGAGTCTTGGCGGGAACTCGTTGAGGAGATGTGGTGCTAAATTTTCATTTTTGTGAAACCTAGTTCATATGCGTGCAAATTGTTTAATTTCGGGGGCATATTAATCAATTTAGTTTCGTGAAGGTGTACAAGTGGAATGAAAGTGAAAATCGGTGCAAAACATTGACTTGGTGTTGTCTCCAAGGCTCCGTGAAGATTGTTTGTAAATGGCCGCCGTGTTTACAAATGATTCCCTAGACTTGACTTTAACTATGACGACTTGACTGTTTCGATGCAAATAACTTGCATAATATATTAAAATACATGACACTGGCTAATTTCCTAATGGCCATAATCGGTTCACAACCGATAAGAAATAGAAATAGACGTTACCTGCTACTATCTCTGTCCGTTGCAGGTGTTAATACCAATGAACAACAAGGAGGGCGTGACGTTAGAGCTGGCGGCGGCGGGGGACGCGGCGTCAGTGCTCGCCACGAGTCGTGGAGACGTCTACTTGTTACACAACTACATATGCAAGAAGATCGCTGTCAAGTGAGTTGCATAGCTTTCCTACACCGACTTACAAGGTGTAACGGGTATGCCCTTTATATCCGAAAGGGGGTTGTTCTACACGTCTAGGCGAACAACTTTTGTTCTACGACTTTTGGAAATTCGAAGTACTTTTCGAATTTTTTTAGTGTAGTTTACTTGAAAATCAGCTTTTTCTGAAAGTTCGAGGTCATTGACCTTATGTTGTCCTTTCATTTAGTTTGATGTTTTACAATTAAATCTTCAATTACTTTTATTTTTAAAAGCAGCTGTTTTTTCAGTGAAACATAATCTCAAAATTTTCAAAAAACGGTTTGATTTTTTAAAAGTCGTAGACCAAGACCGTTAGCCTAGACGTCTAGAACAACCCCCTTTCGGCTTGAAAGGGCATACCTGTTACAAGTAGTATAGTAATAGATGCGCCCCGCGGTTTCACCCTCGTAGTTCCCGTTCCCGCGGGAATATCCGGATAAAATGTAGAATATGTGTTATTCCCTGTACCCAACTACTTATATTCCAAGTTGCCTAGGGGACTTAGGATAAGTAGTAGAACACAATTATATAATTTTCAAAATTCATGTCTGTGTGTTCCTTATACAATTAAAAACTACTCATCCGATTGAAATCTGGTTTTCAATATTGGATAGTTCTATTTTTGAGAAAGGTCGTGGTATAATTTGCATCGAAATCCAATTAGTAGAACCCGAGTAAGGCACGAAAAAGTGCAACCTCTCGGCCGCCTGCGCCCGTGATAACGCGTTTTTCACTTTCGCGGGTGAAACCGCGGGGCGCAGCTAGTAATAAATAAATAAATCCTGTGACGAACACACAGCGACATCTAGCCCCAAGGTAAGCTGCTAAGCTTGTGTTAAGGTGACTAGACAACGGATATACTACTTATATTTATTTTTCTTTTGTAAACACATATATATTATACATAGAAATACAGCCAGACCAGATAGATATATTTATTTTTAAGCATAAATATTTTCACCCAGCGGGAATCCAATCCGCAAACTTCTGTATTGCAGCCAAGCGTTCGCCCGACGCGCCACAGAGGTCGTTAAAATATGTACATAAATATATTATAGAAGATGTACAAAAGTTGTTCGCCTAGACGTCTAAAACCACCCCCTTTCGGCTTAAAAGGGCTTACCTGTTACATCTTGTATATAATACATTAAATAATTATTCATTGTGATTGGCGCCTCAGAGCAGTCGCCTGGTTAGCGAAAGGACGCAGGTTCGAATCCTGTCTTGGGGATTTTTTGAAAATATATATCTTGCTAAAAATATTTCTATGTTTTGATTGTATTTTGATTGTTACAGACAAATAAATCTACGTCAAGTGTGCGTGCACGGTAGAGTGAACTCGGCGGGTGTTCACTCTAGAGTCACTGTTCTACTTCTAACCAACGTCGGCCAGCTCATGATATGGGAGGATAATACCAACAGGGTTACTAGGTAAATTCCTCTTTCGTTTTTTTTTATCAGTTGTGAACCTATTATGGCCATTAGGAAATTAGCCAGTGTCAAGTACTATTAATATACAAGGTGTAACGGGAAAGCCTTTTTAAGCAGAAAGGGGGTTGTTCTAGACGTCTAGGCAAACAACTTTTGTTCTACAACTTTAGGAAATTCGAAGTAGTTTTCGTAAATTTTAAATTTAAAGTTTACTTGAAAATTAACTGTTTCTCAGAGTTCGAGGTCATTGACCTTATCTTGTCCTTTCATTTAGTTAAGTCGACAGCAATCGAAACTACAATTACGATTATTTTCAAAAACAGCTGTTTTTTCAGTGAACCATAACCTCCAAATTTAAAAAAAAAAGTTCGAATTTTCAAAAGACGTAGAACAAAAGTTGTTCGCCTAGATGTCTAGAACAACCCCCTTTCGGCTTAAAAGGGCATGCCCGTTATATCTTGTATATTGCAAGTTATTTTCCTCGAAACAGTCAAGTCGTCATAGTTAAAATCAAGTCTAGAGAATCATTTGTAAAAACGGCGGACATTTACAAAGATTGTTCACGGAGCTTTGGAGACAACGCTAAAGTTCATGTTTTGCACCGATTTTGTTTTTAATGCAGTTGTACACCTTCACGGAACTAAATTAATTAATATGCCCCCGAAATTAAACAATTTACACGCATTTGAACTAGGTTTCACAAAAATGAAAATTTAGCCACACATTTACTAAACGCGTTCCTGCCAAAACTTTCCTCTTTCGATGTTAATTCATTGGACCAGGAGGGCTGTTACGAAACAACTTCGGCCGAAACTTGAACCCGACCAAACGTCAGTAGGTAGTTATTGTTCGATCTTAACCAATATTTCTCAATATATTCTTTATTATTTGGTCTTGAACGTACAGTAATTATTAATTTGTAATACCTATTGACGTTTGGTTGGGTCCGAAGTTTCGGCCGAAGTTGGTTCGTATTAGCCCTCCTGCACTCGTACCATACTTTATCGATAAGCTATAATTAATACGGGTGAAACCGCGGGGCGCAGCTAGTTCTAAATAAACATAATAATAATAATGCCTTATTCAATAACCATACAAAAATTATAATACTTGTTTCAGAAGGTTCCGCTCTTCCATATCCATAATTTTATACTTCAATTTATATGGTTACAGACAAAATCAAAGGTATTAGACCAATGTGAATAAACGATTAAATACCAAACTTCTCTTCCAGATGTGTATTCGGTCTAGCCCACCAAGTTCTAGTAACCCACATGGCCCTATTCCAAGACACAATCTACTTCACCTCGAAGCACGGTTCAGCTTACATCGGCCATATTCACCGCCGACCCCCCTCCACCCCCCAACCGGTGAAGAGGGAGAAAGAAAGAGACGAAAGATCCTCGCTGGTGAAGTTCTTAGAGAAGGACGACTGTACTTCTGTGAAGATAGCCAAGATACCGTACATTCATCGAGCGGTCGCTATTGCTGTCGACGGCGAAGGGCTTAACTTTGCTTGTTTACAGGTAGGTTGAATTTTTGCAGCTGTATTTTCCTTCAAAATATTATACAAATTACGGACCCAGTTTTAGTAGATTTATTTTTATGGGTTTTAAAGTCGTTACTGGTCATTTTTTGTACGTAGTCTAATAATTACACGTCATCGTACGTAATTTTAAGGGGGGTATTCCTCGAGTTATATAGTTTTCCCATTGGAATTGTTTAAGTAATGAGTGAAACTCGAAATTTGTTTATGGTAACGGGTTGTCTTAACAGCAACTTGTCCTCGGATAATAGAATAGAAAACATTTATGGGCAACAAACACACAGAAGAACACCAACGATACAAAATAAAAAACAAAATTTTACATATAAAAAAAAAACAAAAGGTTGCATTTTCGATTCCTGCTGGTACAAATATTTTATGCTTATTTTCAGGTGTTTTCTAAATCATACTTCTTACTAAAATTATAAACGCGAAAGTTTGTATATATGTGAGTTTGTTACTCTTTCACGCAAAAACTACTGAACCGATTGCGATGAAACTTGGATTATAGGTAGCTGGATACCGGGAATAACACATAGAAAGAAAAACATTTATTGACAACAAACACACACAAGTAAGTACATACGAACAATGAGACACAATACTTACGCGGGTGAAACCGCGGGGCGCAGCTAGTATTGATATACTAGACAATTGAATACTTGACAATAAATGTCTATACTACCCATAGTATAAGCCCAGCATGGAATGTTTTCCTTGCACAACTAGACTTGTACTATGAGTCCTAAAGGCAAAACAACGCGTATATTCCTACTAGTGTCTAGTATCTAGTAAAAACTTTGTTTATCCAACAGACAAAATCGACTTGCGGTCTAAAATCTCTGCCGACCCTGTCACCTTCGTGTATGTCGAAACATATGGACACATTGCGGGAGACGGCGAACCAGGACGACTTGTTACACGATGTCGTCTTCCAGGTAAACTGCCCCTAGATCATCTATCCAGGGTCTCTATTTTTGAATCACTAGCACTACTTCGAGTTATTTTAAAATCTGATTTTCGTTAGTTTTCTGTAATTTTTCTTTGTGAATAGCACGACCCCAACGAGTGGTATCAATCACTCGTCGCAGGAGTCGGTCATCGAACGAAAATCGGCAGATATGAAATTATTTAAATCGCCTACGAGCATCGAGCGATACAAAAATAAAGCTCCAGTGGATGTCTGGAAATGGAAACCAAAAATGGAAAATAACAGGCACTATGCAGTACAACGTCCCGGGCAAACAGTGCCATAAAAAATAGCATGGTTAAAAAGTTGCTTGCGCTGTATAAATCATCTAAAAGTTTATTTATTTTTTTCAAAAACAACTACAGCTATTTTACAGGAACCCCCAATGCAACAGAGTAGGTAAAAAGCATTATTATTTTTTAATGTTATAGCAGATTGTCCACTGTGCTACTTAGATGCGAATTAGATGAAAAGGCCAATTATTATTATGCAGTACACTGCTGCTTTGACGTAAAGTGGTTATTACCGGTGATTACCTCAAGACGGTTTCTGTGCCGCGTCGGGCGTACGTCTGACTGCAAAGCAGAAGGCTGCGGGTTCGATTCCCGTCAGGTGCAAATATTTATGCATAAAAATAAATATTTGTATCTGGTCTGGGTGTCTTTCTTTGTATAATATGTATGTATTTACAAAAAAAAAGTATAATATGTAGTATATCCGTTGTCTAGTACCCATGGTACAAGCCTAGTGCTTAGTTTGGGGCTAGATTGCGCTGTGTGGAATGTTATGCAATATTTATATTTAAAGCAGCAATGTACTGCATAGTGCCTGTCATTTTCCACGGTTGTCAGATGTCCACTGGATAGATAATCTGGGGGCTTGGAGCTTATTCCTGTATTTAAATTGAGGCATATAAAACCAATCCGGACTTGGAGGTCGAGTGAAAAGGTATCTCCTAGGTAAGCGTGCAATATCTTAGACCACACATCCTCGATCCACGTGAGATCGTGGTGAAACGCTGACCTATCAGTTATTTAAGAAAAAAAAACGATTGTGAAATTTTAATATAAGCTGAAGTATGTGTGTTTGTTACTCAATCACGCAAAAACTACTGAATCGATTTCGTTGAAACTTGGAATATAGGTAGCTGGGGACCTGGATTAACACTTAATATTAATACTTTTTATCCCGATATTCCCGCGGGAACGGGACTTACGCGGGTGGAACAGCAAGGCGCAGCTAGTTAACTATGTTTTCTAAATGGTGTGGTTTTCAATTAGGCTCGAAAGATTTATTTATTTCTTAGCATCTTGACTTTAACTATGACGACTTGATTGTTCGATGCAAATAACTTGCAATATATACTTATTTATAATATTTGACACTGGCTAATTTTCTAATGGCCATAATCGGTTCACAACCGATAATAAATAAAAAATAAACTCCGACCTTATTCCACTTTTTAACCGACTTCAAAAAAGGAGGAGGTTCTCAATTCGTCGCGTATATATTTTTTTTTTTTTTTTTATGTTTGTTCACCGATTATATCAATTAGGATTATCAGATTAGGAGAAGAAGTTATCTGTATTTTGGCGTAGTTGTGTTTTGTACTTTTCTAAACAATAAACTAAACTATATTATAGAACTAGCTGCGCCCCGCGGTTTCAACTGCGGAAGTGAAAAACGCTTTATCACGGGCGCGGGCGGCCGAGCGTTTCTCGACCGGTTGCACTTTTTCGTTTATTACTCGGGTTCTACTAATTGGATTTCGATGCAAAGTATACCACGACGTTCCTAAAATCAAATCAATTTTTTTTTTTTATTTAATTGGATGTGTTGATCACTTTAAATACGTCGAATGTTCTTACAAACTATGACTCTAGTGTGAACTCGAAAATAGAACTATCCAATATTGAAAACCAGATTTAAATCGGATCAGTAGTTTTTAATTGCACAAGGAACAGACAGCAAAACAGAGGAACAGACAGACATACATGAATTTTAAAAATTATTTAATTTTGTTCTACTACTTTTCCTAAGTCCCCTGAACCACTTTTTTTTAATTTACTTCCAAGTACAGACTTTTTGTTCTCTCTTCCTTTATTATAAGTATATAGACTATAGATTTAGCGTGATAGATAAAAAAAACGTGTATCATATTATCTAGGCTTCGTAAATTAAACTTATATCCATTGATATTGTTTGATAGCTACGTTTTATCTGAAATGTAAATATTAAGGGATATTGTGACATCATTAATTTTATAACTAATAATTCATGCGATTTAAGATAGTCTAGATATATGTAAGGATTAAAGTACAAGATATTCATGGGGTTTTTTTACTGGCAAAGTTTAAGTTTTAATTCGATAAATAAAATTAATTCGATGATTAAATAAATATTGCACAACATTACACACAGCGCAGTCTAGCCCCAAACTAAGCACTAGGATTGTATTATGGGTATTAGACAACGGATATACTACATATTATACTTTTTTTTGTAAATACAAACATATTATTCATAGATTTTCATTCAGACTAGAGAGAAATATTTATTTTAATATTTTTTAAAGTAGAAATCATTGACTTATTTCCCAAGTGAAGAGGAATAGGTATCATATAATATACTAATATTATAAAGCTAAAGAACTCGTAAGTTTGTTTATTTGTTTGAACGCGCCAATCTCAGGAACTGCTAGTCCGAATTGAAAAAATCCTTTTTTGTTTTATAGCTGGACTATAAAACACAAAAGGATTTTTTTTATAATATTATACTAGCTTCGCCCCGCGGTTTCACCCTAAAGGCTAAAAGTAGCCTATGTGTTATTCCCGGTATCCAGCTACGTATATTCCAAGTTTCATCGCAATCGGTTCAACGGTTTTTACGTGATTGAGTAACAAACACACATACACACATACTCACAAACTTTCAGTTTTATTATATTGTAAACATTTTAAACTCACAAGATTTGAGCTCATAATTATTTTTCCCGGGTCTTATTCGCGTATTATTATTTTTAAATTCTCTTACCTCGATGTCTCAATAATGTTACAATGATCTTGATGATTTGACGACCTCTGTGGCGCGTCGGGCGAACGCTTGGCTGCAATACAGAAGGTTGCGGGTTCGATTCCCGCTGGGTGCAAATATTTATGCTTAAGAATAAATATTTGTATCTGGTCTGGGCATATTTCTATGTATAATGTGTATGTATTTACAAAAGAAAAATAAAATATAAGTAGTGTATCCGTTGTCTAGTCACCGTAACACAAGCTTAGCAGCTTACCGCGGGGCTAGATGGCGCTGTGTGTTCGTCACAGAATTTATTTATTTTTATTTATCTTGGTCGCGAGGGGACTGTCCCCTGTAACATAAACACTTCATAAACATTGTAACATATAAAAATATTATATTTTATTACAGGGAAAAATATTTATAATATTAGTAGGATTGCAGTCAGGTACTGTTCAGAGTCGGTATTAGAATGTGAAGTTCATACATTTTATGTTACACGGAATTGTACTAGATGTCGTTAGTGGCAATATTAAAAGTCGCTATCGTTGCGTTCTTGTCTTTGATAGACCCGAAATCGTATTTTGAATAAATTATCTTGCTTCCTGGAGAGTTTTTGTTTTTATTGCATTACCTCTCTCTTCGCTCTTTGGGGTCTTGTGCCAGTCGTGCACATGGTCCTTCGGAGCCGGGATGCTTTTTGGCGGAATTCACAAGTGTAAATAGTGGTGAGTGAGTGCCACAGAACACTATTACTCCTAGCGGAGAAGAACTATAGGTTCATACTTTCGATATGCGAACACAGCGCCCCCTAGCGCTGCAGTTCCCGCCCACATGAACTACGATCGCGCGGGAAACGCTAGGGAAATTTAAATGCTAGTATTACTTCCGCACTCAGAGACGTTTATTGGTTAAACTATCATTACCGTAAAGATTTTCGAATTCTCTATTTAGTGATAGTTGTAAGTAACCATAAAACGTATCTGAGTGCGGCAATTAGTGATTGAACATTTGAATCATAGCACAGTATGAATGGGTTGGATAACACAATCAATATTACTTGTGGACTCTATGCGTCAAATGTTCGATGACTGAGTTTTCAAGTTTGATTGCACCACGAGTTTGGTATAAGTATAATATTATAATTACTTATAAACCAAACTAATGCTGGAAATAAATAAAATGTAGTCTCGATGATGAAATTATTTATTTAGATCGAAGCATGTTCCATGTAGGCTTGTTGTGGTACGTTTGTATGTAAGGGTTTACTTCGTTTTCGGTCAACTAACGAGTCTTATGTATAGAAACCACAGCCGCAGTGGCAATAGCCTCTTGCTGTAATTCGTCTGAAATAGATTAATACTATATAATCTCTACAAAAATATCCCGTAGTTGAAGCCTAGCCTCTATCACTTACGCTAAGAAAGGGTCTATTGTCAATAACCAAACTCATTTGGAGTTACAGGTCAGTCTTTTTACTAGAAAATTTCTAAGTCATTTTAACACAACAAAAATGTTTGAAAATCGGCATTTTTGTACCAAAGCATTTGACAAAAACGGCATTAGTATGCCAACTCCTATAAATTAGACATTGTTGTCATTTTCGGAAGATGTCGTTTTCAGAAGTTGTCGTTTAGGGAAGTTGTCGTTTTGGGAAGTTGTCTGTGCTATTTTCATACAAAAATCGGCCCGTCTCGGCTCGGTGACAATGTAATATAAATCATCCCTGAATTGTTGTGACCAACAATCTTTTTATGAATATTCTACTAATATCATAAATAGGATAAACAAAATAAAACACTTTATTTATCCTGTTTTATCGCGTTTTTATTCATTATTTAAACCGAGCTTTCGCTTTTTTTGAGCTAGTTAGGGATAAAAATAATTATAATTTAAATAGAAAACTATTACAATAACTCTATAGTCTGCGTACACTGGAACGTTTTTATTGCAATAATTATGAGGCGGTAGTTTACTGTAACTTTTAAGAATGTTAAAAATAGACAAGTTACATCTCAGTCTACCTTGAAAAAGCCAACTGTAAAGTTGGCGAAAGCTCGGTTCAAATAATGAATAAAAACGTGATAAAACCGGATAAATAAAGTGTTTTATTAGGCAAAATCGCGAAAACCATAGAAGAAATTAGGATAAACAAATAAATAAATTCCAAATACCTTGATTTGGGTTACTGGGATATTTTTATTGGGCTGTTCTAATGACATTAAACCTTGTGAAGTGCTAGCAACAGGAACGATCTGAAACACATAGGCACATTTTGTATGAGTTGTTGTGGCCGACCATCTTTTTATGAATATTCCACTAATATCATAAATGTGAAAGTAATTTTGTGTGTTGTTTTCATGCCTAAACTGCTGAACCGATTTTGGTGAAGTTTGGTATTGAGATAGATGGACCTTGGAGAAGGACATACCTACTTTTGATTCCAATTCTGAGTAATACCGAGGGGCACAGCTAGTTTGATATATTTATCTATATATATAAAAGAAAGTCGTGTTAGTTACACCATTTATAACTCAAGAACGGCTGAATCGATTTGTCTGAAAATTGGTGGGGAGATAGCTTAGAACCAGGAGAAGGACATAGAATACTTTTAATCCCGCGGGAACTGAAACGGGACTTACGCGGGTGAAACCGCGGGGCGCATCTAGTATCCATATAGAATTAGATCAAATTTACTATACTTAGTAAAGAAATAGGACCATGAAGTAAGTAGGTAGTTATATTATGTACGTAGTTACAACTCACTTGTATTTTTGGTGTTGGTGGTGCTGTTGACGAATGAAGCTCCTTACTTCGTAACTCGACTAATATGTGTCGAGCCTCAGTAGGTATGGCAAACTTATCAATCTCTTCCTATCATCACTGGTGTAAGATGAATTATCAAAATGTCCACCACATAGAATTTTGTGTTGTTTGTGTAACCTGATCCATGATGGAACAGAAGACCAATGTTCATCAGGGTAACAAAATGTAGACCATACTTTAGCCCTAAAATAAAAACACATGTTTTAAAACTTGAAATTTTTATAGAGGTATTCTTCTGTGTACAGGGAGCAAAGGATACTTACTACAAGGAGTTATTTACAGAAGGCTCGGGAAATCGGTGAAAAGTCACCAACGAGTCTTCTTTCTGCACGAATACCACACTTTATAACAAAAATCGTCAATTTCGCAACGGAGTCTCTTTCTCACAATATAAACATCGAAAATATTATCTTAATTGAGTCTCTTTTTCATAGTACCACTACTCTGCAATATTAAATTCTAGCAAAAACTCAAAACAAAACAACACAATGAAAAGTTTCTGAAAATTCAAAAAACGCCATTTTGGTTTGAAAATGTTTCAGTTCCAACCATAGACGAAATATTAAATGAAGTAAGTTGAAGCATAATCTTTGCTGTCTTGCTCTTTTGTAGAGCTTTATCTCAGTTCAAACATCCCACCCTCATTTGATGCTCGTGTTGGCATGCGTCTGTTAAAGAGCTGGCCTCCCCTGGTGAGTGCGCAAACTAATTGAAGATAGACGGTGTCGGCGTTAATGGTGGCGCCAGGAGATGATCCAGCACATCGACTAAGGAGAAACTGGACTTGGAAAATTGCGGCAAAAGTTTGGACAGTGAGATAGTGAAGCTAAACTGTGTGCTACTTTGTGTTATTAAAATAACTTAGAAAAATTTCGTTGTGCATGAACTTGTAAAATTTTAAAAATTTAAATTAGGACTTAGAATATTTTAACTAAAAGTGAAGAGACGGGGAATCCATGCCCGATTTTAGTTAGAGTTACAACTGTTTTCAAACACTTAGAAAAATTCGTGATTTGGGACTTAGTAAATTTCGAAATAAGCAATATGGATATCGACATTAAAGTGATGGAGTATTTGCTGAAACAAATAGAAAAAGGGAAAGTCAACTTTAAGAAGAGCCCTAAAGATAGGTTGACCGAAGGCTATGTTGTTGCAAGATTAGAAGCATTAGAAGACCTGATTGGGAAGTTTTCTCAGAAACATGAAATGATTATAAGAGAATATGACGCAGATATTTTAGACAAAACTAAATATATCACGCAAGATACTTTCGGCCAAGGATATGAGTTATATCTCGAATACAAAGGGGAGTTACTTTCCAAGCTAAAGCCAAAAACAGCGGTTAGTCAAAATCAAAAGGATGAGTCAGGACAAGTGACTGCGTTTTCATCAATGTCGAAGCTTCCGAAGATATCAGTTCCTACGTTTAGTGGTGACTATGAAGAGTGGACCACCTTCCATGACTTGTTTATCTCGTTGATACATAAGAATGCTGCGCTCGATGATGTTCAACGCTTACACTATTTAAAGACTCTAGTTACGGGTGAGGCACAGCGTCTCATCAAACATGTTCAAATTACTGCTGCTAATTACAATAAATGTTGGGAGATATTAAATGCTAGGTATAACAACAAAAGATATATAGTTAATAATATTCTAAAGCGATTGTTTAACCAACGTAGTCTTAAATTTGAATCAGCCAATGGTTTAATGGATTTGTTAGATACTACGACAGAATGTCTACACGAATTGTCATGTTTAGATATAGACATTTCTACCTGGGATGTGCTTATTATTTTCCTTGTAGCTTCAAAGTTGGATGCTGTAACTCGGAAAGAATGGGAACTCGAAGTTAATAAGTCCGGTGATAAGCTACCTAGTTACGAAGTGTTTACTAATTTCATGCAATCTCGTTTTAAAGCTCTTGAAGCTATTGAACCACAAAAAAGCAAATCTAAGTTTACTCATAGTCGTGTCACTACAAATCACTCGATTCAAACAGCCACAAATCTTGTATGTCCACACTGTACCGACAATCATAGACTTTATAATTGTAAGGAATTTATTAAAGAAGATGTCAATAAACGTCGAGAATTAGTTCGCACTTTGAACCTATGCTTCAACTGCTTAGGTACCAACCATGCCGGCAGGCAATGTCGCGTTGTGACTAAATGCCGTATATGCCAAAAGCGTCATCATACATTATTGCACCCCCAAAATGTTAATGTAGTCGCTGCCGCTATGGCAGTCGATACAATCAGCGAAGAAGAAGAAAGTAATCACTCTGAGGACGAAGATCAAAATGATTGCACAAACGAAATCAAGGCCCATTTTTCATCAAATAACGTTCACGGTCAGACGTTATTAGCCACAGCTCTTCTAAGGGCTGAGTCAAAGAATGGGTGTAAAATAACATTGCGGGCTCTTGTGGATCAAGGGTCACAGGCTTCTTTTATCTCAGAAGCCGCGGTGCAACTGCTGAAGCTTCCAAAGTTAGCTTCCAAAGGCTACATCGTCGGAATTGGTGGAGGCAAGGGTGAATTGACATCAAAATCTGTTGTCATGGTAAACATTCATTCACTTTATGACCCCACTTTTCAATTGCAAATTAAAGCGCATGTGCTTCGCACTGTCACTTCGGTTTTGCCAAATCAAAGTTTTCGTGTACAACCGTGGACTGAAATCAATGGTTTACATTTGGCTGATCCGCAATATTATATTCCTAATAGGATCGATGTTTTATTAGGCGCTGAGGTGTATTGTATGATTCTTAAAGAAGGATTTAAGAAGAATCCGATTACTCCTATGATAGCACAAAACACTTACTTGGGTTGGATATTGTCAGGTCAACTAAAGAATGACGAGATAACTGCAAAATTCGTAAGTATGCATGTACAAATGCCAGACTTAGATATCCTTAAACGTTTTTGGGAACTTGAAGCTGAACCTAGTTCATCAAACAAATTACTTACCCTGGAAGAACAGGAATGCGAAAATCACTTCAACAAGACTGTATGTCGGGACAAAGATGGTCGATACATTGTTGAGCTTCCATTTCGGATTGAAAATCCTAATTGCCAATACGGTAATACTCGGGGTATTGCAGTAAAGAGATTACTAAGCTTAGAAAAACGATTAGATATTGATTCTGTCAAAAAACAGCAATACTCAGAAGTGCTCAACGAGTATCTCGAGCTCAATCATATGGAACAAGTTCCTGAAACTGAGGACGCGACATCTGTTGGCTTCTGGCTTCCTCACCACGCAGTCGTCAGGATGGATAGAACAACTAGTAAGACACGAGTGGTGTTCAATGCATCGAGTAAAGGTACGAATGGAGTATCGTTAAACGACACCTTAATGGTAGGACCTACCTTACAGCCAGATTTACGGCATACAGTCATGCGGTGGAGATTGCATCCAATCTGTTTGACAGCAGACATAATTAAAATGTACCGGCAAATTAAGGTTGCGTCAAAACATGCAGACTTTCAGAAGATTGTATGGAGAAATGACTCTACATCTGAAATAAAAGATTTTAGGTTGTTAAGGGTAACATTTGGTACATCTGCTGCTCCTTATCTAGCTCTCAAGGCATTACAGCAAATTGCGATCGATGAAGGTCACGCATACCCATTAGCGGCTGGGAGAGTTATTTCTGATTTCTATGTAGATGATTTGATGACCGGCTGCGATACTGAAACAGAAGCTATTACAATTTATGAAGAAATGAATCAACTGTTAGGAAAGGCTGGTTTTACATTGCAAAAGTGGTCAAGCAACAAGACAGAATTATTAGGAAAACTGAAGATGGATGATACAGGAAATAGTTTAGAAATTAGAGAAGATGAAATCACAAAAGTTTTGGGACTGACCTGGAACCGTAGCACGGATAACTTTGATTACTCGGTGAAATTATCGACAGCATCGTCGCAGCACAGTGGACCTGAAACAAAAAGAAAAATTATCGCGGAAATATCACGTATGTATGACCCAATGGGATGGATAGCACCTTGCATTGTGACAGCAAAAGTATTCATACAAAAGCTATGGATAGCAGGCTTAGATTGGGATGACTACCTACCTGATCACCTGATGTTGGAGTGGCGCAATTACAGGGAAGAATTGGCGCAGCTTCAGAATTTTCATATTCCTCGTTGGCTACGAAGAGGCCCAGATGATGCAAAGGTTGAGTTGCACGGGTTCAGCGATGCTTCCAATACTGCGTATGCTGCTGTTGTATATATGCGAATCAAAAAGGCGAATGGATCGATTCACTCTAATTTGGTAACGGCTAAAACGAAAGTTGCACCAATTAAGCAAATTTCGATTCCACGACTGGAGCTGTGTGGAGCAGTGCTAGTAGCTAAGCTACTTAAAGAAGTCTCGACCGTGCTGAAAGTCGATACGAAGGATGTTCATGCATGGACTGATTCCACAGTAGTTTTGGCATGGTTGAGTGATCATCCAAGTCGTTGGAAGACATTTATTGCAAATCGGACAAGCGAAATTTTGAATACCATTGAATCAAAACAGTGGTCGTATGTACAGTCCAAGGATAATCCTGCTGATGGAGCCTCTAGAGGGCTTACTCCGGCTGAATTGTTAAAGAGTAAGCTATGGTTGGAAGGCCCTGATTGGCTAACAAATTCTATAATTGATTACAAGAAACCGGCCGCAATATGTACCCGCACTGAATTAGAAGCAAAAAAGATTAAAGTTCATTTTATAGCTAATAGTCAGGGCAGTTGTCAGCCCTTTCCATGGAGCAAGTACTCAACTTTAAGAAAGTTAGTACGAATTGTTGCTTATTGCCGCCGATTTCTTACCGCAAGACAATACCGTCAGATGGGAGACACCCTTCCACCCTATCTTTCCGCCGAAGAACTCAGTGATGCTCGTAAATGCTGCATACGTTATTTTCAAGGCTTATTCGATGACAAGAATTTATATTCGAGACTTAACCTCAATATACTCAATCCTTATAAGGATAATCATGGTTTGCTAAGAGTTGGTGGACGTCTCGAGAACTCTTATCTTTCAGAAGATAGCAAACATCCAATAATTATCCCAGAAAAATCAGTGTTAGCAAAGTTAATCGTAAAGGAAGCTCATGAACGAACGATGCATGGTGGGCAGCAACTTACCATTAATTGTATCCGCTCAAAATACTGGATACCTAAGATAAAAAATTTGGTGCGTTCATTCATACATGAATGTATCCCTTGTATTCGACATGCCGCTATTACAACAACGCAACTAATGGGACAACTGCCTGTCTGCCGTGTAACTCCAAATAAGCCTTTTCTGTGCTCAGGTGTTGATTACGCTGGACCAATTAACATCAGAGTCTCCAAAGGTCGAGGACATAAATCGTACAAGGGGTACATTTGTCTCTTTGTTTGCATGTCTACGAGAGCAATACATTTGGAGGCTGTATCGGATCTTACAACTGAGGCATTTCTGGCAGCGTTTAAACGATTTATTGCTCGGAGAGGTCGTTGTAACCATATTTGGAGTGACAATGGCACCAATTTTGTTGGAGCTTCTAGAGAGCTTAAACGCCTTTTCATCGACGAGGGCCATGCTATGCTGACGGATATCGCCTCGTCGTTGGCAAACAATGGGACTGAGTGGCACTTTATTCCTCCACACGCTCCGAACTTTGGCGGACTGTGGGAGGCAGGGATCAAAAGCACCAAGCATCATCTTAAGAGAGTTATTGGAGACTCCACCCTCACTTTTGAAGAGATGTCGACTGTCCTAGCACAGGTTGAAGCCTGCCTTAACTCCCGTCCCTTATTCCAAGTGAGTGCGAACGCAAGTGATGCAGTACCGTTGACACCTGGCCATTTTTTAATTGGTGAACCTTTATTAATTGCTCCTGATAGGTCTTATGAAACGACCCCTGTAGGAAGTTTGCGTCGTTGGCAGTTAATTCAAAAAATGGTACAAAGTTTTTGGAAAAGATGGACACAAGAATATCTTGCAAACTTCTTCCAGAGCTATAAATGGAACACTCAAAAACCAGAACCGAAAGTAGTTCAACTTGTATTAGTTCGGGAGGATAATTTACCCCGTCTAAATGGTTGTACGGTAAAGTTGTGGACATACATCCTGGTCGCGATAATATAACCCGGGTGGTCACATTACGCTGTAAAGATACAACTATTAAGCGTCCTACTTCGAAGCTTTGTGTTTTACCTGTTTGTGACGATTAATTTACATTCGTTAGTAATATTACGGTAACGTTAGAATAAGATACTGTTTTCTTTAATCTACCCTCCAGAACGTCTTTATGTTACCTCGTTAAATGTTTATTTTGGGTATGTTATCTTTTGTGTTTATTATACTGGTTATTTTAAATGAGTATTCGGTATTTTATGTTTGATGATAAATGAATTATATATTTTTAGTTTGTTTATGTGCTGTCTCTGTGAAGGACTGTAGTCCTTGGTGGGCAGAATGTTCAGAGTCGGTATTAGAATGTGAAGTTCATACATTTTATGTTACACGGAATTGTACTAGATGTCGTTAGTGGCAATATTAAAAGTCGCTATCGTTGCGTTCTTGTCTTTGATAGACCCGAAATCGTATTTTGAATAAATTATCTTGCTTCCTGGAGAGTTTTTGTTTTTATTGCATTACCTCTCTCTTCGCTCTTTGGGGTCTTGTGCCAGTCGTGCACAGGTACCATTTACGCCTCTCTAAATGGAAAAAATTCTGTCTGTGAGCTTTTAAACCTGCCTTACTTAGTAAATAAGAAAACTTAGTCAATGATAAAAACCCAGTTAATCACGTTCCACAACATTACGACATTTTTCTATGTATAATATGTATGTATTTACAAAGGAAAAGTTTATTTAAGTAGTATATCCGTTGTCTAGTCACCGTAACACAAGCTTTGCAGCTTACCATGGGGCTAGATGGCGCTGTGTGTTGGTCATAGAATTTATTTATTGTATTACTTTTCATAAAGGTCGCCCACCGAAGCTTTCCAGCACACATGTTCATAGTAGCCTCGAGCTCTGAACACCTATACAAACTCTACCAAGATCAAATAACTCCACCTGGTGAAAAACCAACGATTACACTAGACAATGTCCACCCAGAGGCCTTCGAAAGGGTCTTGAAATATATGTACACGGGTAGTTGTGACGTCCTTGAAGTAGGGCCCTGCCCTTTGATGATAAGGAAGGAAGATTTGGTGGGGAAAAAGGAGAAAGAAGATCTTGAGATGGAAGATATTAGTGAGTATTATTCAAAGAAATTATATTACTTGAACTATAATGCTCAGGTAGAACTAAAAATGGTCCGCTTCAATGTGGGGTTTTGTCCCTTTCTAATAATGCAATTAGAAGAGGACAGCATGCTCAATGTATCGTTCTGTCCCTTTCTAATAGTGTTATTAGAAAAGGACAGCATGCTCAATGTAGCGGAAAACTTTTTAGTTCCACGTAAGAAATCTAATTTTAGTAATTACTAGCTGTGCCCCGCGGTTTCACCCGCTAAGTCCCGTTCCCGCGGGAATATCGAGATAAAAAGTAGCCTATGTGTTAATCCAGGTATCCAGCTACCTATATTCCAAGTTTCATCGCAATCGGTTCTGTAGTATTTGCGTGATTGAGTAACAACCTCACATACATACATACACATATGCTCACAAACTTTCGCGTTTATAATATTAGTAAGATAATAGGAATAACTTCTTTGGTATTATTTAATGACTGGCTAACTAGAATAGGTCTATCTATATCTTTCGGTGGGTGTGGTAAAAAGCGACTATGGGAAAGGTCTCCTAAGACATAGAGTCCGTGCTAGGTCCCAAGGAGGGATGTCTGGCAAGTGCCTGGTCGTAAAAGTCATTGCCAAATCTATTTGCAGTAGCTGTGGTCAATGATAACTTTTACCTACTGTGCCGAATAATTTGTGCTGTTATTAATATTATGTATGACATTTTATTGACTTCTTATTTTATACCAATACACACCACATTTTACAATAGAACCTAACTACAATGGACCCCTACTCTTATTCAACTAATAAAATGACCATAACATAGATCCATAGACCATAATAAAACACAAGTTCAGTTGAAAATTAAGACTGATGGGGTCATAATTACCAAATAAATAGGGTCTAAAAATAGTATAAATAGGGGACACGTTCATTAAGGTACCTAATATTAAAGCATTGTTCTAATCCTTATAACTCATTACAATGCCCAAACAGGTGTCATGATGAAATTATTTATTATAATGTCACTATCTGTAACTATTACTCATAATTCAGCAATAAAGAAACTTGAAATTTGAAACTGTACAAAACAGTTAATATGACGAATTAGAGTAGGCGTGGTTAATGATTACTCACCTACCGTGCCGAATAATATGTGTTTTACATAATGACGAATTATAGGAGAGACTCATTTACTTCAAAAGCAGCCCTTTTAAGCTCAATATTTCGAAAAGGAACCCTGAAATGAAAAATAGTTGCTCACAACAACTCACAAAATTGTAGGCTGTAAGCTGTGGGATATTTATCCAATGTTTTAATGCGAATTTGTTGAATTTATGTTTTTCATAATTAGTTTCTATGATCATTATTCTAGAAATATATTTAGCAAGGAAATATGTTTCCAAAAATGATTCCTGATGAAATGATTCCTTTCCATTTGATTCCTGTGTAGCTCAGTGGTTAGAGCAGTCGCCTGGTTAGCGAAAGGACGCAGGTTCGTATCCTGTCATGGGGATTTTTTGGAAATATATTTCCTTGCTAAAAATATTTCTAAGTTTAAAATGCCTTGAGCAATAAAAACAAAAAGAAATAACATTATTCTATTCCAGAAAACCCATTAGAAATATCAGCATTCCAAGCTTACAAGAAAAACAACAAACGTTCTCGCATCTCGCCGGAAACACGACGCGTTAATATCTATGTAGACCCCGTTAAGTTCGTGCAGGCGACGGCTAAACGGTTGCAGGTCATGCAGCTTCACAAACTGCTGGATAACTTTTTGTGAGTTAAATGTACTTTACGTTCATATATATGTAGATCCCGTTAAGTTGGTGCAGGCGACGGCTAAATGGTTGCAGGTCATGCAGCTTTACAAACTGCTGGATAGCTTTTTGTAAGTTTAATGTGCTCTACGTTCATATCTATGTAGATCCCGTTAAATTAGTGCAAGCGACGGCTAAACGGTTGCAGGTCATGCAGCTTCACAAACAGCTGGATAACTTTTTGTGAGTTTAATGTATTTTACAAGTACAAGTGTAATGATTTTCACTTTCATTACACTTGTACACCTTCACGAAATGAAATTGATTAATATGCCCCCGAAATTAAACAATAAAATAAATAAATTTTCGCATTTGAACAAGGTTTCACAAAAATGAAAATTTTGCAACACGACTCCTTAATGCGTTTCCGCCAAAACTCCCTATTGGCTTAAAACCTCCGTCTAACAGTTGCAGAGACGGCGTAATCCTCCTGAAAGAGAGCGCCAC
This sequence comes from Idaea dimidiata, assembly GCA_949358125.1. Taxonomy (NCBI): domain Eukaryota; kingdom Metazoa; phylum Arthropoda; class Insecta; order Lepidoptera; family Geometridae; genus Idaea; species Idaea dimidiata. The sequence goes on from OX442341.1 coordinate 10,744,643, forward strand.
CATCGCGGCTGCGCCCGCGCCGCTCCGCTGGAGTCGCGACACGTTCCCAGCTCTAGTGGACACGCACGTGTGCTGCAAGGACGGGGAGCTCATCGCCGCGCACAAGTGTGTGTTGGCAGCCAGGCTGGAGTACTTCCACGGGATGTTCATGCATTCTTGGACAGAGGTATGTTACTCTTTAGGGGCCATATAGAGTCGCGACACGTTCTCAGCTCTAGTGGACACGCACGTGTGCTGCAAGGACGGGGAGCTCATCGCCGCGCACAAGTGTGTGTTGGCAGCCAGGCTGGAGTACTTCCACGGGATGTTCATGCATTCTTGGACAGAGGTATGTTACTCTTTAGGGGCCATATAGAGTCGCGACACGTTCCCAGCTCTAGTGGACACGTATGTGTGCCGCAAGGACGGGGAGCTCATCCAATGTGTGTTGGCAGCTCGGCTGGAGTACTTCCACGGGATGTTCACGCATTCTTGGACGGAGGTATGTTACTCTATAGGGACCATATAGAGTCGCGACACTTTCCCAGCTCTAGTAGACACGTATGTGTGCCGCAAGGACGGGGAGCTCATCAAATGTGTGTTGGCAGCTCGGCTGGAGTACTTCCATGGGATGTTCATGCATTCTTGGACGGAGGTATGTTACTCTATAGGGACCATATAGAGTCGCGACACTTTCCCAGCTCTAGTAGACACGTATGTGTGCCGCAAGGACGGGGAGCTCATCAAATGTGTGTTGGCAGCTCGGCTGGAGTACTTCCATGGGATGTTCATGCATTCTTGGACGGAGGTATGTTACTCTATAGGGACCATATAGAGTCGCGACACTTTCCCAGCTCTAGTAGACACGTATGTGTGCCGCAAGGACGGGGAGCTCATCAAATGTGTGTTGGCAGCTCGGCTGGAGTACTTCCATGGGATGTTCATGCATTCTTGGACGGAGGTATGTTACTCTATAGGGGCCATATAGAGTTGCGACACGTTCCCAGCTCTAGTGGACACGTATGTGTGCTGCAAGGACGGGGAGCTTATCAAATGTGTGTTGGCAGCTCGGCTGGAGTACTTCCATGGGATGTTCATGCACTCTTGGATGGAGGTATGTTACTTTACATCATCTAATGTTAAATGATTTAGCATACAGCACAAGCAACTTTTAATCCACGCTTTTTAAGATGCTGTAGTGCCCGGGTCGTTGTTAGGTGAAGAAGGCTTGCCCAGCACCTATACCACCCTTCCAGCCTAGTCAGCCATACCCAGAGGAAAGAACTGGTCGATACGTCAGCTGACTAAACGGTGGGTTTCCTCACGACGTTTTCCTTCACCGTGAGAGCGATGTTACTAACGCCCATAAGTTTTTCCCAAGGAAAACGACATTGATGCGCGTCCGGGGCTTGAATACACGATCTTCGGAATGAAAGTCGGGGTATCTACCATTAGACCAACACCGCTCTCTATACACCTACTCTTTTGTAAAAAATGTAAGGTGACTTTTATTTTCAAAATTACCTGTGCATGGGGTTTTATATTTCATTAATTGAAAATTTCATGAAAAATCGAGTAGACCTCTTTTAAAAATGACCTACCAAGTTTCATCGCAATTGGCTCAGCGGTTTTCAAAGAAGCAACGAATTCATCCGTTGGTGATCTAATAACAAACTATCACTTTTGAAATATTAGAATTTAGAAGAATTGGTGGCCATTTTACCCACTGTACGGCGATTTGCGCTAAGATGTAGCACTTGTGATCAAATAATCATGATTGAAGAAGTAGGAAGTTGGATATGTTATTTTAAATCATCCAAAGTGGGTTTCGGTCGCTGACATTTGTCAGGGCGTCTTAAGTTAGACTTAAGTTAGAGTGTAAGTAAGTGTCTATACCAATGACGTATTGTCGCGGACTGATAAGAGAAACTCTTCTTTAAAAACAAATTTAGTAGCCCAATTAGGCAATAAAAGCCAAAAAACTACTGCGGAATAAAAGTGACCAAGTCATTTCAACTACCGCATTCGACTACAATAAACTGAATAACACCACTTAATCCACCTAATTCACTTCAAAAATATTATCAATCAGTAATCTTTTATTGCAGAGTAAAATGCTATCAAAAGTGACGTTGCCGTATACGCATGGAATATTACTACCGGCTATAAATTTCTTATATACCGATACTTGCCCAGAACTTGAGGAAAACGAAAGCATAGATTTCATTTCCAAAATAATGGTAGTGGCCGATCAACTTTTCATCTCGAGATTAAAAGAAATGTGCGAAGTTGCTTTAGCAAACCTTCTATCCCTAAAATACTACCCAGAGTTATGCCAATTCGCGCACTTTTACAACGCTCCTCAGCTAAAACAATGTTGTATGGAATTTATTTCTCTGAACCTCACAACTGTATTGGAAACTAGAGGATTAGATAACTTAGATCCTAAACTTATCGATGATCTAACAGAGTACTATTGCAAATACAATCCTATTATGTCTTCAAGGATTATCACTCCGTTCTTTAACGCAATAGACGATTGTACTATAGAAGAATTTGCCAAACAATATCCAGTAGATCTGAATGTTATCGATGAAGATGTCAAAAGAGATCACAGCCTTCTAGACACTTCTATTAAAAAGAAGAATAAACAATCCAAGAAAATCGAGTACACTGTAAGCGAGAAAGAGAGGATGCGATACGAATCTGTATCCTCAGTTAACTCACTGGACTTATCAAACGAAACTGGTGACATAACGCTATCCCTCGCTAAAGTTAAAGAAGAGAAAGGCACGAAAGAGAAACAAGAGAAATGGATTGAAGTCCCTTCGTCACAGAAGCAACAGAAAGTCGTACAAGCGAGATTGAAAGCTATAGTCGCCGCTAAAGACATACTAAACGAAAAACCTGTCGAGTCATTTACTAAACTGGTTAAGAATTCAAGTGCCATAAATATTGCTAACTCTCGTGACAATGCAAGCACTTCCCGTCTATCTATGTCGCCGAAAGATTCTCCTTTAGATGCACAAATATTAAGAAGTCCACAAGGCAACATGACTATAAGTCTAGTTGGCCCAAAACTATCTCAGAAACAGAGGAAGAAATTAGCTCTCCAAGGGGAACAAAGCCCAGTTAATTCTCCGCAAAATTTAAACGATTATTTCAGTAAATTGAGTGTAAGTCCTGAGAAACCGAAAAATCCTTGGAAGATAGTTGAACAGCCGATTGCAAGTACTCCAAAGGCAAAGGCGTTGGAGTTTAATCAAATTTTGACAGATCAGAGGAAGCAAAAGGAAGATTTTTCAAGGATCATGACGAAGCCGTTGGCAATGACTCAGGTATGGGAACAATATTTCTTATTCATTTTTGTGTTGTAGGTAATGCAGTGAAACCTGATTAAACGGATCTCAATAAGTGATAAGCAATTTGTAACTCAGACTTTTATTTTATTCATAGATTTTTTCGAAGTTTACCTCAATAACTATTATTTAAATTTTCCACTGAATTAAGAAAGCGATACATTGATACTCCTCGAAGCGATACTTCCTCTATAAATGAGGTTTGAAATGGCATTCAAACTTACCTAATTGAGAAACAGAGTAATAAATAATCGTAATCAAATATTTCTATTTATTAAGAATACCTATGTACACAAAATATATGAACATTCTTCCTAAAAATGATGTGTAGATAAGATCTGGTGAGATAAAAAAAATATCTGTAGTCTGTACGTCTCTAGAGATCCCAGTTAACCAATTATCACTGTACTTTACTAGTAATATGGAATTAAAATGCATCATAAATGCTAGTATAAACTCGGCTGGCCGGCTGTACCCGAATTTATTACATGAAGTTTACACTTTAGCCTTGCGGTCTTTATCAAACACTGTTTTTGTAGTAGGAAAGGTAGGTAGGTACCTTTTTTCTTTGAACCGAAAATTCAAAAGTTACCATAATATCAAACTTTATAAATTATCCCTGATTAAATTTCACGTGACAATAAACTTATCTATCACGTTTAATTCGATAATTGAACTGTCAAAGATACGAATTGATTTAGAGTACCTACGTAGGTGAATCATGTATCTGATACATTATTTCATTCAATCGATCTTTATTGATTTTTATAGACTGCATTTGTCTTACATATAAATCAAGTACGTAAGTAGTATATTAGGTGCAGCTATAAACTTTTCGACATATTGATTGTACTTTTTTAACTACAAATATTATTAAAAACGGTGTATTTATTTGCCATGTTTAAATTTGTTATTTACGAGACTCGATATAATTATTGCTAGTAATTTCAACTGGCTTGTGCCGAGACAAGCCGACGATTGTACTTTTGTTTTTGTTAGCCCTCTAATTTGCCTCACTGCAAGACAAGGGCTTGAATGGTTAGACATAGACAGTAAGGCTGAAATCTATTCTTTGACTTTGCTTAGACTGAGCTTAGCAAAAACTAAGCATAAACTTCAAAGTTAAATTTATTTTGTAACCTTATATTTATGTCACCGTAAAGTAATAAGAAACGTATATTTATAAATTTTCTCGGAAATTTATAAACTTTGGTAGGATTCTAAACGAGAGATTAATTGTATTATTTTACGAACATATTTTCGTAACTTACCAATTAAATAATAACCTACCGTGCTCTTACCGGTTTATTTATTTATTTCTTATCGGTTGTGAACCGATTATGACCATTAGGAAATTAGCCAGTGTCAGTGTATTATTAATTTATTATGCAAGTTATTTGTATCGAAACTGTCAAGCCGTCATAGTTAAAGTTAAGTCTAGGGAATCATTTTGTAAACACGGCGGCTATTTACAAAGATTGTTTACGGAACTTTGGAGATAATAAGTCCATGTTTTGCACCGATTTTCACTTTCATTCCACTTGTTTATGAAAGTGAAAATCGATAAATTACCACGATACTAAATTAATTAATATGCCCCCGAAATTAAACAATTTGCACGCATTTGAACTAGGTTTCACAAAAATGAAAATTTAGCACCACATCTGTGACAGCTTTACTGTCACAAACTCTCAACCGATTTGCCATACCTATTAACATGCTTGATTTTTTTTTTATTATATTACAGTTGGAGGACAAAGCTATAGAGCAACTAGAAAGGTTCTACAACGCCCATGAAATAGACGATGAATTTATAACAGTCCGACGGATTGAGTTACAAGTGTCCTCACCACAATGGCTGCACACAGCATCTAAGTGATATTGTACATATTTTATATTTCTTACACCTGTAAGATGTCTTAATTAAATCATATTATGAGAAGGTTACTTGGTTTTTATTATGATTATTACTAGCTGCGCCTGCGGTTTCACCCGCCTAGGTCCCGATCCGGCGGGAATATCGGGTAGCCTATGTGTTATTCCAAGTCCCCAGCTACATTCCAATTTTCATTGCAACCAGTTCATTAGTTTTTGGGTGATTGAGTAACAAAGTCACTTATACAGACAATAGATAAATTATTAGGTAGGGGTTAAACTGTAGATAAACTATCAATTATCTTTAATACATAAATACAAACGCCCCGCAATTTCACCAGCGTAAGTCCCGTTCCCGCGGGAATGTTGGTCGGAATAAAAAGGAGCCTATTTGCTATTCCCGGTATCCAGCTTTATAAGTTTCAAGTTACATCGTAATCGTTTTAGTAGTTTTTGCGTGAAAGAGGAACAAAGTCACAAACATACATACAAACTTTCGCGTAGGTAAATATATATATATTAGAGTATATATTACTACAAGTAGTTAAGATATACTCAATGTGTAATCTGTGTCTTTAGTAAAAAAGAACTAAAAGTTATTCCGCAACTAACACAAGCTTAGTAGCTTACCATAAAGCTAGATGGCGCTGTGTGATGTTCATAGTTTTTTTTACAACTAAACAAATCACCAGCGTAAGTGCCGTTTTCGCTAGAATATCGGGATAGAAAGTAGCGTATGCCCTTCTCCAAGGTCCTATCTATTTCTATAGATAGGTACCAAAATTTATCACAATTGGTTCAGCAGTTTAGACGTGAAAGAGTAACAGACAAGCTTCTTTCTCATTTTTAATTGTAGTTAGTAAGGAAGGATATCTGTTTTAGACTTCTATGTTTCCTATACAAGATGTAACAGGCAAGTCCTTTTAATCCGAAAGGGGGTTATTCTAGACGTCTAGGCGAACACCTTTTGCTCTACGACTTTTGAAAATTCAAACTTTTTTTTGAAAATTTTGAGATTGTTTCACTGAAAAAACAGCTGTTTTTGAAAATAAAGGTAATTGAAGGTTTGATTGTAGTAGACCAAACTAAATGAAAGGACAACATAAGGCCAATGACCTCGAACTCTAAGAAACAGCTGATCTTCAAGTAAACTTTACACTTAATTTTTCGAAAAGTACTTCGAATTTCCAAAAGTCATAGAACAAAAGTTGTTCGCCTAGACGTCTAGAACAACCCCCTTTCGGCTTGAAAGGGCTTACCCGTTACATCTTGTATACTGTTATACCAACTGATCAGAGATAATCATTAATTAATCACATGTATATTGTATTTATTTACTAACAAAAAATTACAATATAAGTGAAATGAATCATTTTTTTTATCTGAAATGCATACCTATACAAAAACTATAGGCATATTATTATTTGTTTATGTTTTAGAAACTTAGAATATTGCATGTCATACATAGCTTAAGAAAAATAGGTACCAAGTATAAGTACTCTAATATTATAACTAGCTTGCACCCCAGCAAGTTCTGATTTCCCAGGAATTTTGCGATAAAAAGTAGACTAAATGTTAATCCAAATCACCAGCAATCTACATACAGAGTTTTATAGCAATTGGTTCATGAAGGAATAAAAAAAATATCTACTCATTTACGTACTTCAACACAAACTTTCACCTTTATACTATGAGTAGGATAGGACTTATTATAGTGAAGACAGATGAGATGATCCATTTGTCACACATTACAAGGTTAAATAAACAACATAAGATGAAGGAACAATCATGCGGTGGGAGTCTTAGGCCATGGCTTGTCACTACCAATCATTCTTAATCATGGAACCTAGCTAATTGCCCTAGGGCCTCCTACTTGACAATTGGGGCATACTGCATAACATACTTTACAGAACATGGGAGCTATTTACACCTGATGATAAGTAACAATGCAGTCTAAAGATAAAGCACTATTTCCCTAGAAGACACAAAATGTAGTAATTATATTCTCTTTGGAAGATACCTGTTAACTCACACAGATTATCCTCTTCTATGCGCTATTTATTATATGTATATGTTATAGACTCCCCACTGACGGTCAATCTGCAGGCATTATCATCTGCATCTATTACGTCACAAAATTAGATATAAGTCTAAAAAATGTAGGTGTGTCTTGTAGATACAAGCAAGACTTTGTAGCACGGAGGAGTTATGGTATAGATAGGCCAGACACTGCAGCAAAAACTCACAATCCATACAGACAGCACCTATTACAATAAAATGTTGTTTTGTACTTGCTTTCGATGCGTTGTGTAGCCGGTCTAATAAAAGATAAATTTAAACAGTCAACACTTTATTGAAAGGTACACTAACACTAGCACTATTTTAATTATTATTTACTATAATTTTACACTATTTCTTGGGTGGATAGTTCTTCAAAAGTTGGTTCATTTGTTTATGCGTTAAATTCTTCTCTCCAGGAATTAAAACACCCTTTCTTCCTTTCTCTCGTAGTGAGCTAGAAGATTGTTGATATTCTTTGTAACACCCTTGGAAAGCGGATATTTCTTTCAAACATTCCTCCTGAACAAAGTCTGATTTCTTAAAACAAGCGAACATAATTGCTAGTTCTTGCATACACACAGATTCTTTTAATTTGTCGCCTTTACCAGATACTGTTTTCTTAAGTTCCAATGGGAGTAACTGTTGAAACGGCACAGGTTCCCTTTGTGGCCGTCTGGCATCTTTGCGGGTTGCACCGCCTAATAATGTGGGATTTAATCGCATGATTTACTTAATAATTGCTGTAGAAATGCTAAATTATCGACTAAATTAATGTTTTCTTTGATTTCAATTTTTTATTTATTCTACTTCTAGGAAAATTGAGGTTATATTTTTCTGTCAAACGAGTATTTGTAGGATAAGAAGCCCGTTTCTTACTTTACATACATTGAACAAAGATAGCGCTATGAACAGTTGCGCTAATCACAGTGAGAAGGAAATACGAAAGATAAATAGATACAAATTGACAACCACAGGCAAATAAAAAACATGGAACGGAAATGTCAAAAATCAGTGACATTGGCAGAATACAAATGTTGAAAGGGTAAAAGTTTCATTTGATTGGAAGGATTCAAAACTATGAGCGCCAGATTAAAACTTTGAAAAAATACAATGAAAACCTATTCATTTTCTGTGTTTTTATCTCGGTTTTTATCATCTTAAACCGACTTTTAAAAAATCGAAGGAGGAATTTCTCAATAAATCTTCATAGTACCTGCTTGATAATCATTTCTGTATGACGATGGTAGGAGATCCGAGTTGGTCCTGGTGATTATCTGATGTGGAACTTCGAGATGATGAGTAGAACACCTCATATTGCTGTAAATTGTTTACTAGGGGGACAATTTGGTGGGGACTGATGGAGCACTAAAAACCTCCTGCTCATCACAAAACTCCTCAATGGGAAATGAGAATGACACGTGACACAATTTGGGATTATTACCATGGTGTAATAATGGTGTGATAGTCCTTTAACAACTAGGTAGGGAGGGATTGACTAAGCAACTGGAACCACCATCATCATCTGAGTTTCCGGTTGCATCCCTCTCGGGAGTTTTCACTTTTCTCGATCTTTGACATCCCGTGTAGTGAGACCGATTGCATAAATATTAACCCTTAGAGGCGACGTCAAGCCACCATTACTTGGATCTTTCCAAACTGCCGCAGCTGGGCGGAGGTGCCTTAGCAAGACGTTTGTTCCTTTCGCAACTATTCGGTTTTCGTAAGATAAGACCGTACCATCGTAAGCAGCATTCTTACAATTTATCTGCAATGTCTCGATCTTGTCACGTCATTGCACACATCCAGTGCAGCAACATTCATCTCCATGACACACAGTTCCTGCACTGGCCACGCCTCACTACCATACAAAAGGACAGGTCTGGATCAAGCACAGACGCCGCAAGTAATTAAACTGATCTGTCCGCTTGACCATAACATGACCGTCTACGCAGACAAGTGGGAGATCTGTGATAGGTATTGATAGCCAATATTCGGTCTTCGCCACATTGAGTTGTAAACCACCGTTCTCAAGCGATTTTTTCTACACATTCACACTTCTTCCTGCTTCGTCCAAACCGTCCCTTATCAGAATCCGCCAGCGCAATATGATCAGCATAAATGAGCGAGGCTGTTTGTGTGCGATACATTACAAAACTCCTCAATGGGTACGGGTTTGCAATTTGAACCAAGTGGTAGGTATATCTACTACATAAAAAGTAAAGTAGGTACCTATAACTTACCTAACTATCGGTAAGTACCTAGCTAGTCTTTTTTGCTACTATCTCATCAATTTACGGCATTTCGATAAAAGTTGATTTTTCTGATTAGATTTACAAACTTTTAGCAATAAACTTTAGATAATTTCTAGTATAAAAGTTTGAATCGAAGTAACCAAATCATATTCGAATCTACGACAAGAATAGCATCACCATGAAATTCCTTATTGCCTTCGCTTTGATCGCCGTGGCTTCGGCCAGCTCCTACATCAAGCCCACCGGTTCGAGCGATACCTTGGCTGAGATCGAGCAGATTGTCGCCGCAATCAACAGCCCCAGCACCGACCCTGCCACCGCCGCCGCCCTCGAAGCTCTGCTCCTGGAAGCTCTTGGCATTAGCGCTCCAGTCTCCCCCATCGCCGTCGGACCTGCCATAATCGCCCCTACTCCTGATGGTGGTGCTGTCACCGCTCCCGTTGAGCCTAGCCCCGTTATCGTCGCTCCCATCGCACCCTCTCCCGTCGTGATCGGTGAGATCCCCGCTGGACAGTCTCCCTTGGTGCAGATCATCGTGAACGTCGCCGGTGAAGAGTCCAACCTGGTCACCCCCGGTGGTGTCGGTGAGGTCATCGCTCCCGGACCCGTCAACGTTGTCGACCACGTGGTCCCCGAGCCCATCTCTCCCGTCCAGGTCGTCAACCCCATCGTGGTCTCGCCCGTCCAAGTAGCTGAGCCCGTTGTGGTCTCTCCCGTCGGTGTTGCTGAGCCCGTCGTTGTCTCCCCCATCCAAGTTGCAGAGCCCGTCGTTGTGTCCCCCGTCCAAGTGGGAGTCCCCATCATCCCCTCTCCCGTCGTCGCTCTTCCCGACAGCCTTAACTAATTCCAAGTTTTAATTAATTTTAAATTAGTTAATTTCTTCTTTAAACCCAAATTAATCCCTGATTTTTTGTAAGTGTACAAAATTGTTTTCTGTATAAATTAAAAAAACACGTTATCTGTTGCAATCTCATTTATTTATTTTATTCAAATTACGTAGGTACATAATTTATATTACCTTTATTAGGTTAATAGGTAGGATAACTAACCTAACTGAGAGCTGGTGATCTGCCAAACAGGATACCATTACATTCTACAGATTTTAAGTTGTTACCTATTTTACTATGGAATATTGACAAATAGTAAACTCAACAGAATACACCTATTAAGTTGTGACAGAGTACGTATAGAGCCAATGGGTTTACCTCAATATGTAGCTGGACAAGACTTGCTAAAGCACAGGGCGGTTTTACAGATTTAAAATACATACACACACTCAAGGCAAAAAAAGAAGGCGGGCTTTATTAATTCTCAGCAGAAATCGGTAGACCTTCTAGGTACTTAGTGACCTACACCTATAACCCTGTCTGAAGGTCTGATAAAAGGCGCATTTTTGCAAGTGCGGCTGACCTGTTTTAGAGTTCCAGGTCTTCCCAATGCCTGTAACTGGACCTCCGAACAACTGCTATCAGATATAGTTAAAATTACCTGAACCAACTGCTTAATGTCCCTGTCGAAGCACGGAGGAACTTGTACAGTATTTACAGTATTTGTCGTAGTTTTTTAATTTATTTAATTTAAACCAATACCGTCCCACTACAGGACAAAGGCCTCCGTTCTTTCTTTCCACTGGTCCCTATCGAGAGGCAGCTGTGTCACATCTCCTTCTGGGTCTACCGCCGGATCGCCTGCTGTGCTGATCCCAGTCCGACGTGGATTTTCAGATTCAGATTCATTTATTCGTCCATAAACATAGGTAAAACAATGGTCTTAATAATTTAAATATGGTACAACTATGCTTCGCCTAGTGGCATGTGAACGTGGCATTTTGTCCACATTTCGTCGGGTATGCGGCAGATGTGGCCAGCCCAGTTCCTGCTTGAGCGCGGCAGCAGTGTGGTCTCCCCTGTCCAAGTTACTGAGCCCGTTGTTGTGTCGTCCAAGTGGGTGGTCCCATCATCCCCTCTCTCGTTGTCACTCTTCCCGACAACCTTAACTAATTCCAAGTGTTATTAATCTTAAATTAGTTAAAACCTAATAAAACTCTGATTTGGTTTGTAAGTTGATAAACGAATATCTGTTCAATAAAAATCTCATTTTCTTATTTATATTATTTTATTCAAATTAAGTAATATTTACCTAAATATTGCACAACATTACACATTGCGTAATCGAGCCGCAAACCAAACGGTAGGCTTTTATTATGGGTACTAGATAACGGATTACTACATAATTTTTCAAAAATACATACTACATAAGATACATTGAAAACATCCCGACAAGAAACAAATATTTATTTTAAAAATTAAATACTTTTTCTCTGCGGGAATCAAAGCCGCAGCCTTCTGCATTGCAGAGGCCGTCTATGTTTATGTACTGTACATACCTAACTACCTAGCTAAACTTTTATTAGGTACCGGTACCTAAAATCTTAAAAACCTGAGAGTTAGTGATCCGTCATACAGGATATCATTATTTATCCTTGTCCATTGTTATCTATTTTTAACCGACTTCAAAAAAAAGGAGGAGGTTATCAATTCGTCTGTATGTATAATTTTTTTTTTTGTATGTTCACCGATTACTCGAAGACGGCTTGACCGGTTAAGATGATTCTTTTTTTAATGGATAGGTAGGAGCTCAAAGATGGTCCCATAAAAATTTTATGTGGATCTGATGAGGGTCTTCGGAGTGATGAACGGAAATGCTCCTCAAAACGCATTAATCAATCCAGTTGTTTATCGATTACTCGAAGATGGCTTGACCGATTAAAATGATTCTTTTTTTAATGGAAAGGTGGAAGCTGCGAGGTGGTCTAATAAAAGTTTGGTAAGGATCTGATGAGTATCTTCGGCATAATGGACAGTATAGCATCCCAGAATTCAATGAATTACTCATTTTTGGACTTCTACCAAAAAGAATAGACCCCTAAAGAACTAAGTACAGATTGATGGAGCACCTGAAACCACCTTCTCATCAGCAAACTCCTCAATAATTAAAATTACGGTAACAATGTTTTTGATTTTTAGGTAGGTAGGTATACTAAAAAGGGTAAAAAAAATAATAATTTAAAAATTAAAAAACCGACTTCAAAAAGAAACAAAAAATAATTAAAAAAAATCAACCAAAAAAAAAAGAATTGATAAAAATGACCAAAATAACCTCTACATAGGTACAGTGCCACCGACTAATTAATCTGTTTTATCAATGTTTTATCATCTGAAGTCGGGCAGTTTTACTGGTTGGTTCCATATTGTACTTAGTTTGGCTGCCCGACTTCAGATGATAAAACAGATTAATTAGTCGGTGGCACTGTACCTATGTAGAGGTTATTTTGGTCATTTTTATCAATGTTTTTTTTTTGGTTGTTTTTTTAAATTATTTTTTATTTCTTTTTGAAGTCGGTTTTTTAATTTTTTAAATTATTTTTTATTTAACTATGCAATTTTGATAAAAGGCATACTTTTTCAATATCTAACTGAAATAACTTGCTTGAGCACTGGGCGGTATAATGGATTTTGATATCATAGATCGTTCAGCAGGTTTTTTCGAGTAGGTGTAGTCTGGATTTTATTCTGCGACATTGTGATTTTCGAAGCCTTCAGGCGGTTTTAATTGTCTGCCCTTGAATAACTTTGGCCCGTGACGGTTTAGTTGGATGCATGGTTTGAAGTATTACTGAACTCTATGGTTTGATTAAGATTGTTTGGTTTAATATGTATTCAAATCTATCCGCAACGTGACATTTTATAGAACAAACTACGTAATATTTTGTTTGTATCAGAACTGTTATAGGAAACTTTAATCGTACCTTACTTTTTATGGTAACGTTGTGTACACCTATAATTTGTAAGCGCACTTGTCCATCTTTAGAAAAATGTTACTTTCTGTATTAGCTTTAGTGTATCTTACTGTTGGTGAACCTAATAAATAAATAAACTTTCGAACAGTTTCCTTAAAAACTTCATAGGCCTAACATAGGCCTTCACTTCATAGGTCTCCGAAACGAGTCACTTTAGGACAGACATAGCATAATATATGATGGAATGCTTTCTGTTTATTAAGGGCTCATCTATCCAAATATACTTATTAGGTTTCATCATGCAACAACATATTGAAAGAAAATAACAAGATAGATGCCGTCGTCTATGCCAAGACCATACATGGATTTAGGTAAGTCGCGGAGATAAATTACATCCTCCTAGGCTTTTTTTTGCAAGGAGAAATCTAATCAGGACCATCAGTTAGCTTTTGGGGTAGAGCGGCCCGGTGAGTGGGGGTTCCCTTTGTCTTGGAATGATAGGTGGCCAGAGGTATACCCACTAAAACCCTTTACGCCTTTGATGTCGTTCACGCCGCTGTGCCATAGCCCCCAACTGTTAAATACCCGGGTCAGCTCGGGGTTCGGGGAGAAAATTACGAGTCTTATAACAGAAATAATTACCTGTTACTTTCCATTATATAGAGAACCAAACTAGTATTGGAGACTATATCAGTCTATATAACTGAGCCCTGACGGAGCTCCTCGAATTGTCCTGCTGGAAACAGTGGACACCACCGGGTATGGCTGCAAATGGCTGTGGAATAAGGATGCTATAATATAGGCATATAAATAACTTTCAGTTTGTGGATTTATGTCCCAAAGCACCGCAGGAAGCTGCTGTTGGCAGTCCATCAGCGTGCTCCGGCGGTGGGTTTTAGAGCTGATATTCAATGCATGGTCCGCTTTGAATATCAGTTCCAAAACGGTGAAAAACACTCTTGGAGCGCCACAAAATTATGTCCTCGATAAACCTACGGATGGCATGTCCTCGTTACTGTCGACCATAGTGTGAACTACAGCTGTCTTGACCACTGACGACGGTCGCCGGGTCCTGACGCTTATGGGACTAAGCTGGGCACACAATGAGCGTACACAGCTTAACATTGTCACAGCTGGCTGGGCAGTGACAATAGCTCTCGTCCGCCGCCCTGTTTCCGGCTTCAGAATTTGCTGGAGCATCCATGTGCCGTTAGCAGCTGAGTGAGACAGAACGAGAGCGCTTCATGACTACGGCTCAATCATTCTTCCAGTAGAGGGGCCTAATAGCCTCGATAGACCATATGCCTAAGGGAGGGAACCAGATAATATAGTGGCCGCATCCCCCGACATGGTGCGATGCGGTCCTTTATTTTTGTTTCTAAGCGCAACTTGATGTTTCTGATCTTGTCAGTTAGTTTGGTACGTTGGCAGATGCCGATGTCGGCCTATTGACGTAAAGTTATGATCAGAGCTTAGTATGAGATTTGATAGTTTATCGTCTCGATGAAACTGGCAGTTTACTTCCATACATATTTTAGTTCATAATAGTAACCGCTAGGGGCGCTGATGGAAAATGTATGAAGTAACTGCCAGTTTCATCGGGACGATAAACTATCAAAACTCATACTAAGGGCTCACGTCTGCTCTCCGTAGGTGAGAGACTAGGTAGGCTTTATTTTATTTTAAGGGCAGTTAATAAAATTAGTTATCTTTTCGACTATCTCATTAATTTATGGCTCTTCCATTACATATTATAGAAGATCCATAAAATAAATATATAAGATAACTTCTCTGATTAGATCTACATACTTTTGATAATTTCTAGTATAAAAGTTTGAATCGAATTATACCAAATCATATTCGCATCTTCGACACGAATTGCATCACCATGAAATTCCTGATTGCCTTCGCCTTGATCGCCGTGGCCGCTGCCACTCCCCTCAGGCCCACCGTGGTGAGCGAGCAAATGCTGGAGGTCCAGCAGATCGTCGCCGCCATCCAGAGCCCCAGCACCGACCCTGCCACCGCTGTAGCTCTCGAAGCGATGCTCCTGGAGGCTCTTGGCATTGCTGCCCCAGTCTCCCCCATCGCCGTCGGACCTGCCATCATCGCCCCTGCTCCTGATGGTGGTGCTGTCACCGCTCCCGTTGCGCCTTCCCCCGTTGTCGTCGCTCCCATCGCTCCCTCTCCCGTCGTCATCGGTGAAATCCCCGCTGGACAATCTCCCTTGGTTCAGATCATCGTGAACGTCGCCGGTGAGGAGTCCAACCTGGTCACCCCCGGTGGTGTCGGTGAAGTCATCGAGCAGCCCCATGTTCCCGGACCCGTCAACGTTGTCGACCACGTGGTCCCCGAGCCCATCTCTCCCGTCCAGGTCGTCAACCCCATCGTGGTCTCGCCCGTCCAAGTAGCTGAGCCCGTTGTGGTCTCCCCCGTCCAGGTGGGAGTCCCCATCATCCCATCTCCCGTCGTCGCTCTTCCCGACAGCCTTAACTAATTCTGAGTTTAAATTAATATTTAATTGGTTAATTTCTTCTTTAAAACCAAATGATTCCCTGAAGTTTTTGTAAAAATAACAAAATTGTCTTCTGCTGAAATATAAAACTAATTTACCAGTTGCAATCTCATTTATTTATTTTATTTATATTACGTACATACGTACGAACCTACGACAAATATTTACTTCCTTACCTGTCTAAACCTAAAATAACTAAAATTAAGATAATCTAACTGAGCTGATTAATAAATAAATAAATAATATAAATCATGTGACGAACACACAGCGCCATCTAGCCCCGTGGTAAGCCGCTAAGCTTGTGTTACGGTGACAAGACATCGGATATACTACTTATATTTATTTTTATTTTGAAAATACATACATATTATACATAGAAATACGCCCAGACCAGATACAATTTTTTTATTTATAAGCATAATTATTTGCACCCAGCGGGAATCGAACCCGCAACCTTCTGCATTGCAGCCAAGCGTTCGCCCGACGCGCCACAGAGGTCGTCAATATTATATCCCAGTAAGTAGGTACATACAGACCTTTTTATCTATCTATCTATCTATATATATAAAACTCTTTGTCCTGAGTGACTGACTGAGGGATCAACGCACAGCATAAACCGCTGGTAGTAGAGAGCTGAAATTTGGAGGGTGTGTCCGTTATGTGATGAAAGCGTCAGATAAGAGAGGAATTTCCGAAATTCCACCCCTAAAGAGGGGAAAGGGGGGGAAAACGTTTGTATGCAACTTCCAAGTCGCTTGACCTACAAACTTGAAATTTAACACATAGATTACTGTGAGGTCGTAGATGAAGCACTAAAAAGTTTTTTTTAGAAATTCAGTCCCTAAGGGTGTTAAATTGGGGATGAAAGTTTGTATGGGAATTGGTTTACCGCTTCACCTACAAACTTAAAATTAAATACGAATATTGCTGTAGGGACGTAGGTAAAGCACTAATAAGTTTTTTTTAGAAATTCATCCCCTAAAGGTGTTAAATTGGGGAAGAAAATCTCTATGAAAATTGGCTCTCCGCTTGACCTACAAACTTAAAATTTAACACAGAGATTGCTATGGAGTCGTAGGTGAAGTACTTAAAAGTTTTTTTTTAAACTCATCCCCTAAGGGTGTTAAATTGGGGATGAAAGTATCTATGGCATATTTTTTTTCCGAATTTGTTTTCGAGTATTTATCCGTTTCCCGTGTCGGTTTCGGTTCCGATTGTGGTTCCGGCTCTCAGTTTCCGGTTCAGGGGAATCTAACCACCCCCCGAAAAGGGGAGGGGGGACAAATTTTGGTTTAAACTGTTTATTCTAGAGAATTGGTACATATACCTACTTACAGTTTTGTACATGCAATACATTAGGCGGCGCGGGATAATCCTAATTATATCCTACCCTGAACCTATCCTGATTCTATACCGACCCTATGCTGATACAGATGGTACAGATAAACAATAAACCTATGCTGATCCGATGCCGATCTTATGCTGAACCTATGCTGATCCTAAGCCGATTCTATGTTGAACCTATGCTGAATTTTGCTGATCCTATGTCGATCATATGCTGATCCTATGCCGATCCTATGCCGATCCTATGCTGATTCTATGCCTATCCTATGTTGAACATATGCTGATCCTAATCCGGTCATATGCCGATCCTATGCTGTACCTATGCTGATCAAATTCCGATCCTATGCTGATCCTATGATGAACCTATGGTGATCCTATGCCGATCCTATGTTCAACCTTGGCTGATTCTATGCCGATCATATGTTGATCCTATGCCGATCATATGCTGATCCTATGCCGAACCTATGTTGATCCTATGCCGATCCTATGTTGAACCTAGGCTGAACCTATGCTAATCCCATGGCGATCCTATGTTGAACCTAGGCTGATCTTACGCTGATCCTATGTTGAACCTATGCTGATCCTATGATGAACCTATGCTGATCCTATGCCGATCCTATGTTGAACCCAGGCTGATCCTATGTTGAACCTATGCTGATCCTATGATGAACCTATGCTGATCCTATGCCGATCCTATGTTGAACCTAGGTTGATCCTATGCTGAGCCTATGTTGAACCTATGCTGATCCTATAATGAACCTAGGCTGATCCTATGCCGATCTTATGTTGAACCTAGGCTGATCCTATGCTAAACCTATGTTGAACCTATGCTGATCCTATGTTGAACCTAGGCTGATCCTATGCTGAACCTATGTTGAACCTATGCTGATCCTATGCCGATCATATCCTGATCCTATGCTGATTTTGCATCCAATTTTTTAACCCAGTTTTTATCCAATTTTGATATTATATTTCCTACATTTCTTAATGCGGGCGAAGCCGCGGGCAGAAGCTAGTTACCTTATATTTTATTACCTATTGCAATATGGACAAGTCAGGTGGTAAAATAATGAAATATAGTAAGTAACTAAGGTTGACTTGCGCTGCTTTTACTTAGCACCGGGCTGGGCTAAGCCCAGCTAGAACACAAAATGTCAGTGCACAACCAAACACAAAAGTTAGCACGTTATTTAGTTAGGGCTAAGTATATCAGCGCAAGTCAACCAAATTATATCTACATACTACCTTAGGACCTAACTACACAAGATTTAAATTAGCGAACGATGAATGTTTCATAAGTACCTACATTAAGTTTAAGTTATTGTTAAGACACAAGTGTCACATAAGTGACACTTGTGTCTTTGTCGATAATAAAATTCTTTAAACCTAAACCTACCTACCCGCAAAGACTTGCTTGAGCATTCCTATGCTCAAGGACGGTACTACAGATCTTTAGGTAGTGACCGACAATCCGACATATTTCATTTCGGCATGTATGTGCAACTCTCCTGCCTAAGGTGGTTGGCGCTCAGAAGTTCACTCAAAACTCCTCTGTGTCATTCTCTTCACCGTTTTCCAGGGGTTAGCAGGCACTGTTCCCACTCACATGATGAATCTACCAAGTACCAGGGTCTGACTGATAGAACTCTTTTGAGAACCATTGAAACCCTATCAACATGGAAAATTTCTCACTAGAGGCCAGATTCTGCCAGCACTTGCCAGGGTAAAAGAAAATCATTCAGACTTTCCTCCTGGTACCTCGAGAGCGAGCTAGATCAGAGGTAGTTTCTTCCCTGTCCCTTCCCGCTGCCTTAGTGGATATTTGGGCCTCGCAATCTCGAATTCTCGTCATTCTTGGGTGCCTCGCCTCGGCACGCAAAAATGACAAATTGAAAAAAAAATACAAAAAAATGTTGTGGCGTATCTCAAGGAATAGCACAGTGATGGTAGTTCAATGGTGAGGAATCCGAGCAATCGCCTTTTGCGACTTGCACAATTTGGTGATGAATTGGTGCTTCAGGGTGTCGGCCCATACCGGCGTGGGGTACTGTAGAGTTTCATGGATCGGCCGACACCGGTGAATAGATGAGACGTTTACAAAAGGGCCCTTCGAGATTCAGTAGTAAGCGAGAAAGTGCTCTCACAGTCCTCGGCGGTGACAAGCGTAGATATTATCCGCGTAACAGCTTGCACCAAGGTTTCAAAGAATAGAATAGAATAGAGAACAATTATTAACAGCAAACACACAAAAGAACACCAAAGATACAAAAGAAAAAACCACATTTCACATACCAAAGTATGAATATCAAAATATCCAATCCTAGCCAAAGGACCGAACCCTGTGGAACACCGCACGACATGGGCTTACCTTTCGACTCCTTCCGGGTTTCAAAAAGGGCTGCCCGGTCTGAGAAGTACCTACATTCTAATAATGTCACGCAGGTAAAGATGGAGTTGAAGGTACAGCGGGCCTATAATTATGTTCTCCGAACATACCCGAACTAACTAACACATATCAAAGTCACGTTAGACTTTATCTTTATAAAGGCAGCCCTTAGGGTACCTCAACAATGCGTAAATACCTCTACGAAATTTCGTGCCTGTACAGTTGACAGTTATTTGGAACCAACCCAGTGGCCCGATTCTGTAAAAACATAGCATGCGACAAGCAGGCGGGATGCAGGAGCATTGCATAAGTCGATTTGTTGCATGAGTAAAAATAAAAGCTATTTTACACACCTACTGCTCTACAAAGTTACTTTATTTGACCAATAAGGTCAACGTAAAGCAAGTCTTTATTCCTTAGGTGCATAAAGTGCTCATTATAACCCTAGGGCATAAAGTAATTTAAATTTGGAACAAAGGTTCTGGTAGCATACGGCCATTTCGAACTGGCCACCTAGACATAACACATAAAAAAACTAAAAACTGGGCTAATTTTCGTCTATTTTTATTACGACGGAAGGGTAAGGCAACAAGTTTTAGTTAATATAAAGCCTTCACTTTTTTTTTATCGGCTGAGGCGGATGTTTAGTTTCGTCATTTTGAGATAACATTGTTAAATTTAAAATGTATTTCATGCACGTTGCATTATGCTTAGTTTTGTAACTTTTTTGTCGTCTCGCAGTAGATGTGTAAAGTAAAGTATTAACCTCGGTAATAAAGCCTGTCTTTATCTTGGGCGCTTGAATCCCACGCTTCACTCAGAACTCTAACGCTTCACTCAGTTAAGTTTTTAACACCCTCGCTCCGCTCGGGAGTTAACTCTCTAGAGTCCTTCGTACGCTTTGGATTCAATATGACGCCCGCTATTATAAGACAGGGCTTTAGTACCTTGTTGCATAAACTACTATTACACACCCACTGCTGTACAAAATTACTTTATTTGACCAAAAAGGTCAACATAAAGCGAGTCTTTATTCCCTAGGTGCATAAAGTGCTCATTATGCACCTAGGGCATAAAGTAATTTAAATTTGGAACTAAGGTTCTGGTAGCATACGGCCATTTCGAACTGGCCACCTAGACATAACACATCAAAAAAATAAAAACTGGGCTAATATGTTCTATTTTCACGGACGGAAGGGTAAAGCAAAAAGTTTTGGTTAGTATAAAGCCCCAACTTTTTTTTTTCCTCAGTTAAGGCCGATGTGTAGTTTCGTCAATTTGATGTAATATTGTTAAATTTAGTTAATATAGAGCTGTCAATATATTTCATATAGGTACGTTGCATTAATCTATTTTTTGTTGTTAGTTCAATGCTTATTTTTGTAGCCCTTTTATTGTCTCGCAGTAGATGTGTAAAGTAAAGTATTCACCTCGGTACTAAAGCCTGTCTTTATCTTGGGCGCTTGAATCCCACGCTTCACTCAGGACTCTAGGTACATAACTGTATACCGTCAGTCAAGTAATGTTAGACTTTAAAATACGATATTTCGTGTCTGTGATATTGACTGTTTGAACTCGACAGCGATTCTCGCGCCGCCGTGAGATTTATGTCATATTAAAAGATATTATTATGTATGTCAAAAAACATGGCGGATATCTATAGAAAACAGATTTTTCCTACGACATCTCAAATGTGACATAGGAGGACATAGGTAAATCTCACGGGGCGAAAATCACTCCGCAGCTGGAGTAAACTCCACTAAAACTCCGTCAACTCGTAAACTTGTTGGTAGTAAACTCCATTTACTTTATTTAATAATAAAGTGGGCTATGAATACGTAGGTATACGAATTTTGGTGCCTTATTGTTTAATGTTAAATAGGCGCACAAAACATAAGCCTTTCCTTGCATTCGGGCAAAAAAAGAATCATCTTATTCGGCCAAGTCGTCTTATCGCCGAATTCTGAACATGCTCTCCTTCAGTTTTTGTTAAAATCTGTAAAAAGACTGACTTTTCGATCCTGTGGAATATCTTTATTTACGAACAATTCACCGACCATGGACACGGTTGCCCATTTGTGGTGAGTGGTGAATCGGTGCCCATGTTTAAGCTATTCCATTTCACTTAGCAGACGAGTAAGACAATATAAAAGCTGCAAATTCCTCTTAGATTTGCAACTATTTTACATTTTACTGACTAAGTGGATTTACTTAGTGAAATTACCTAGAAGTCTAAATAATCCTTACATTTCCTAATATTTTATACCACCTGTGGCAAACAGAAGGGCAGTAACGGAAAAAAACTTAGGATTTAAGGTAGACAGGTATGGGATTATAATAATAAAAAAAAAATAGTGTTCAGTTGTTACACAAGGAATTTAATTGTAAATATCTCATTGCAAAAATACAATGTTTTAGACAAAACAAAACAATTTCCTACTTATGTGTAAACGATTGCTCCTTAGTTAAGGCTGTCGGGAAGAGCGACGACGGGAGAGGGAATGATGGGGACTCCCACTTGGACGGGGGAGACCACAACGGGCTCAGCAACTTGGATGGGGGAGACAACGACGGGCTCAGCAACACCGACGGGGGAGACCACGATGGGGTTGACGACCTGGACAGGAGAGATGGGCTCGGGGACGACGTTGTCGACAACGTTGACGGGTCCGGGAACATGGGGTTGCTCGATGACCTCGACGGCACCACCGGGGGTGACCAGGTTAGACTCTTCACCGGCAACGTTCACGATGATCTGCACCAAGGGAGTTTGTCCAGCGGGGATCTCACCGATCACGACGGGAGAGGGAGCGATGGGAGCGACGATAACGGGGCTAGGCTCAACGGGAGCGGTGACAGCACCACCATCAGGAGCAGGGGCGATGATTTCAGGTCCGACGGCGATGGGGGAGACTGGGGCAGCAATGCCAAGAGCCTCCAGGAGCATAGCTTCGAGGGCGACAGCGGTGGCAGGGTCGGTGCTGGGGCTTTGGATGGCGGCGACGATTTGCTGGACCTCCAGCATTTGCTCGCTCACCACGGTGGGCCTGAGGGGAGTGGCAGCAGCCACGGCGATCAAGGCGAAGGCAATGAGGAATTTCATCTTGATGGTGCTGCAAAGTTAAGGCGAAATCAAAGGTTAGTTAATTGAATATTTATATTTTTTTAATGACTGCAAATAATATAGATAATATAGGTACGTATATTTCCAACTTACTTTATTAGCCCGGGTCGTATACTCGACTATGATTATTCAGTTGCTGAATTAGTTTTTATACCAATAGATTATCAAATTTTATATCGCTTTATGTTCACGTGGTAGATATTGGGAACAATAAAATTTATAGACGCCCATTTACGTCGTGATATCAGAAAAAACCTTGTCATTTTCCGTCTGAAAATCGTAATTAGGTACTGAACCAAGTATTCTATTAAATAAAGTTTTTCGTGAGACAGTAACAGAGCTAAAAACTTTCATATAGGATTGGGTTGGTACTCTGGGTACCTTTTTAGAATTTCGTAGCCAACAAGAAACCCCTACAGTGTTATGAGATAAAATAAGTGCACCCTTGTTCCTTTAGGAAATCAGCTGGGGTATTGGATATGGGGCTACCTCTAGCATAGCGAACCATTTACAAAACTTGCCGATTCACGAGATTTTCCAGTAAGCCAGTTCAGTAAGGCAATTAAAAATGACTGAAAGTATGTCAGCTTGGGAGAATAATCCAGTGAATACTCTATTCTCATGATTATTTTTATTAGCTTACTTGATTGATTATTTCGGGGGGATAATGGAGTTGTTGATTCAGAAATTCCACCGAATCCTCGCTATCGATAATGCCGAAACTACGGTGGTTGGAACTCAGTAGAACAGTTGTGTTGGAACTTGCCATCCAAAGGGAAGTACTTATAAGTTTTCTTTTCCGACTATATTTATATAATGAAGAGGTCATTGGTCTAGTTGGATCTGACGATCTTGAAAGATCATGCGGATTAAGCAACACTGGGCGCGGTCATTACTTGGATGGGTGACCGATAATGTGTGTAGCAAAAAATCGAAAACTCAAGCACTAGGTGATCCACACGAAAAAGAAAGGCCAGATAGATAAATATGTAAATAACCATCATCCCAAATCATTGTTCTAAAAATCTTTAACCGCTAAAACCTACGTAAGTTACCTTCATGAAAGAGTTTTCGTTAATTCCAGTAGGAAAGTTTTGACAAATTGCAACTAAACTAAACTTAACACTGATAAAGCTTATTCTCGTGATTTACGACCTTTTATTGAAAAGTAATTTCCCAGTGTAATTGTATAGCAAAATGCATCTACCTAAATTTTACCTCTTTTTCATAGACCATAGGTAGGTTAGGTATACCTAATTCAAAGAATTAATATTACTAGAACTAGAATGTGAACGAATAGCTACCAAGTGGTTCGGGGGAAAGGGACAGAGCTACCTGCATTAGAAAGAATTAGAAAGGGACAGAGTTTCTGCATTTATCATGCTGTTCCTTTCTAATTACACTATTAGAAAGGGACAGAAGAAAGTGACAGAACTCCTCATCGAATCGAATTACTTTTTCTGTGCTTTTTAGTTCCACGTGCGCATTCCAGTAATAAGTACAATTTTCTTGACCTTATTCTGTTCCTGCTTAGTTAGGTATATCGTTCTTGTATTTTTAAAACATGTTAATAACATAATTATTGAGATTAGTTCTAGGTACAGAATCACTGAAGTTCCAATTAAAGAACATTTAGATCTACCTATGTTCTATTGTCCACGTAAGTCCGATCCCGTTTTCAAAAAACCTTTTCACGTATCTGATGCCTACAATCTACATTATATAAAGATCGTAACATACTCTCCAAATTTTAGCTCTCTCCTCGGTTTATATTGTGCCTTCATCCATCAGTTAGTCAGTCACGTAGGATAAAGCAATATAATAGATACTTATACATTTCTTATTCAACTGGATACCCATATTGAAGCTTTTAGTTTCTGATAATATTAGCATACCTCAAGTAAATAATAATATTTTTTATAAAAGTTCATATTACACTGCAATAAAAATTTACAATTACTTACCCTTACGCTTAAAATTACTAAATGGTGTTATATATTCAAAAACAAATTGAAAGCTTGGCTCATTTTTAAGGTTTTTTATAATGTTGCAGAGTTTTTCGATCATTAAGAAAAATTACCAAATTACAATTATTGTTATGTTTAATAAACCTTAGGATTAAAATTTTATTTTAAGTAGGTACCTACTACTGTTTTACCTTATTGCGCTCGAAATTAGTAAACTGTTGAAACGTTGTACTATTGTAAGACCTTTAATTGTACACAGTTATGGCAAAAAAAATATTCTTATTCTTATGACTTTTCAAAAACAAACAACCCCCGCCTCTCTTCCTCTTCCTCCTTTGCTTCCCTCTCCTTTCTGTTGTAAAGGAATAGTAATTATGGGAGGTACCTTACCTATTTAATCATTATTATTACCAAAACATTGTCCTACCGAACAATGAATTTTGGTTTTACAGCATTGTAAATCTATTTAATCCCCGATAGGTAATCAAATTGAAGCAGTTAAAAAATATCGGAAAAAACGGTTGTAAAAAACTGATAAGTAGGAGCAACTTACCTAGTTGGGGAATTTCGATTTTTGTGTGACGTCACGATGTTTTGACAGGATCAGCGAGTCTGATTCTAAAACCTAAAATGCTAAGGAAGATAACAAATGTTGTTTTTCAAGGAAAAAGTTTATTAACAGATTACTATACTATATTGATTGATGCAAAAAAATGATCTATTTTCTAACAACACAGGTTAGAATCAATTAATTTTTGATAAATTAACAAAGGATACTGATTGTTTTGTCTGTTACAAAATTCTTTTTGTAATTAAGGAATTATCCCTATGGGCCTTATTCAATTAAAAGTTTTGTAAAACAAAAATATGTCAAAAAATACAGCAAATGAATAGTTTATCGAGCTTGCCGCTTACATGGCCGCAAGTAGACGACTGCGTTCTTTTGTCCTGATATCTATGGACGAAAACGTATTTCCACGCGAACATTCAAATTATTCAGATCATTTGAAGTGAGTTTTTTGACAGTGGGCCTTTTTAGGGGGGTAGGCCCTAAATGGGTACAGCAACTTAATAATTAATTGAAATAGAAATCCAACAAGAACAATATTATGTTCGATTTTAAGTAGGTACCTACCTAATAGATCCTTTTCTCATACAAAAGTATGCCAGCCCCGGACCGTTCAAAGAGATCAATCCCAAAGTCTCGGGTGATCGATCACAAATATTTTGCGATATGCTTTCGGATCGTGATCTCTCGCCATTGCGTCGTCGGCATCAGTTCATTGATCATATTTAATTTAAGGGCTAATACGCCCTTGATTTGATTCAACCTTCTGATTGGAGACAGACCTTACGCCAGCTGGCCGAGGCGTAAAAATTACGATGATTTATGTCTAGGTTCAAGGGGATACATACATACGTATGATCAACATTCAGTAGGTCAAAATTTACTAGATCAACACCATTTGATATGTTAAGACCTTTTCTTATTTACGTGACCAAATTATGCGTTGGTGGGAACAAGAGCATAGACATAAATCGGATCGGACTACAGATTTTCAACAAAACAAATAGAATATTTAATCGTGTAGAAAAGTTAGCGGGCTACATCTTAGACCACATCGTCGCTTTCCATCAGGTGAGATTACCTATCAACAATAAAAAAAAAAAAGAAAGATTGAGCACCACTAATGCCGCGCCAGCCGATCCTGAGAATACTCTTAAGACGGGACGTCTTAGAAATATTCCCATGCGCAGATAACTCCTCCTCTTGCATTGGCCTATGCAGCAACTGAGACAGCTATGGTATATGGTGCTCCATGAATGGATTAGGTACCGACTACCAAAGACTATTATTTAATACATTAATAATATATTAATCTATGCTACTACTAATTATATATCATGGAAATCAGTCAAACCTTTGTTCTTGGCCTTTGTTCCACAATAAATGATATATGAGCAAAGATGTAATATTACTAGAACTAAAATGCTCATGTAGAACTAAAAAGTGGTCCGCTACATTGAGCATGCTGGCCCTTTCTAATAACACTATTAGAAAGGGACAAACGCTGCATAGAAGCGGAACACTTTTTAGTTCTACGTGAGCATTCTACTCCTAGTAATATAACTTCTTTGTATATGAGACGGACTAGTTAGTATAGATTAAAGCACCAATTAGGTAAACTGTGGTACAGATTTAAAACCCATATAAAACCTGAAGCTAGTAGCTAGGTTTACTTTTATAACCATTTCTATGTCCTTCCTGGAATCCGTTATCGAAAACTGTTATTGCACCGTTATTGCTTAATAATTGCTCTTATGGTTATTGCTGATAATATTTTATATAAAAATATGGTCCAGAATAGTAGATACTATAGTTTGACTCGTCCAGTTGAATTAACAGGTGCGTTTTGTATAGGGTAGTGTAAATCTTATCATATAAGGTTAGATTCATTATATTCGTATTAACGCCATTCCATCAGCAAGCGGAATCGTTCAGATAGACGGCGCTACTAATATCGCATGTTTGGCAAAACGACTTGGGCCGACAACAATTCGCAATCAAAGCCTTCCACTAAAGACATCCCATTTAATATGTGATTATTTTTCAGCCAAGATGAAATTCCTGATCGCCTTCGCCGCTGTAGCCGCCGTCGCCATCGCTGGCCCCGTCCAGCGCGACCTGATCGCTCCCGTGGGTGCCGGCCCCGCACCCATCATCTTCGAGCCCATTTCCATCGTTGACGTCCCCGAAGTATCGCCCATCGCAGTTGGCCCCGCCATCATTGAGTTCCCTGTATCCCCCGTCATCGTTGCTGAGCCTGTCGCGCCTGAAGCCATCATCGGACATCCTCCCACGATCATCGATCAAGCTTCCGCTTCTCCCCTCGTCCAGATCACCGTGAACGTTGCCAGCCAGGGATCTTCCCAAGTCACCCCCGGTGGTGCCGCTGAGGTGGTGGAACAGCCCCATGTTCCCGGACCCGTTAACATTGTCGACCACGTAGTTCCTGAGCCTATCTCGCCAGTCCAGGTCGTTGACCCCGTCGCCCCAGGACCTGCCCCCGTCAATGTAGTCGACAATATTGTTCTCCCTGTCTCCCCTGTCCATGTTGCTGAGCCCGTCGTTGTCTCCCCCGTCCAAGTGGGGGTCCCCATAATCCCCTCTCCCGTTGTCGCTCTTCCCGACAGCCTCAACTAAGAAGTAACGAGCTGCTTGTATGCGGATATGGCTGTATCAAATTAAATGTGTCTCACATGAGATACAGTTATTATTCGTACAGTAGTTTGTACGGCGTGGTAGAACGCGAAACATCTTCTACAGGATTTTCTATTTCAACTGGATTTTCGATCTAAATCTTAATAAAGTCGAACGCTTATTTAGATACATTTAATTTTGTAATTTTACGCACCTTCATAATGTCCTAACTCCCAACTTTATAATCCAATAATTTTGTATTTTGCTCATCCATACCTAGATAAGCATAAGCAAACTCCAACCTGGGGTCAAGATAGGGGGCTCAATCCTTGACCTCAATAATATATTAAGGCGTTTTATTTATTTTTTAAAGTTAGTTCTAACTCTACTGGTGTTTAAAATCTAATTACACACTCATTTGTTTATATCGGATCATAGATTTTAACAAGTAGGCAAGTAGGCAGGTGAAGTTAAAAGTGTCTCTCGTTCAAAAATTAAATAATCTATCTTCATGTACTAAACCATACGATTACAATACAATTTATAGTGATAGTTTTTTACCACTTCACGAAGATTCTAATACTTTAACTAAATGTAAAACTATTGCTGATGGCAGTATAGTTTTAGTCCAATTAGGTAGGATGCCTATTGGAGCTACTAATGTATAAAGCAAAGCCAAGGCTACGGATTTTTACATAAACGCAAAATGTTTATGAAAAAAACCTCAGGGAAACACGACCTATATAAAACTTTGCCTATAAAACACTTTATTTACCGGGTTTAATATTTATGCTTAAAAATAAATATTTGTATCTGGTCTGGGTGTCTTTCTATGTATAATATGTATGTATTTACGAAAAAAAAAGAAAAGTAGTATATCCGTAGTACAAGCCTAGTGCTTAGTTTGGGGCTAGATTGCGCTGTGTGCAATGTAGTGAAATATTTATTTATTTATTTTATTTAATCGGGCTTTATTCATGATTTTTTATCTACCGAGCTTTCGCCAACTTTACAGATGGCTTTTTCAAGGCTGACACCCCGGTAAATAAAGTGTTTTATTATGCAAAATAGCGAAAATCTTTGCCTATACTTTGCGTATAGCGAGTTGGACTCATGGTATCTGTGTCAATTCTTACTTCACCATTCAAGTTTTTACATAACTGCAGTAGTATAGGGTTTACCTATTTGAACCTTTCGATGGGAACGTGGGGTCCTGGTGCTAAACACATTTTTAAATATCTGTCGTCGGAGCGGAGACAACGCAAGACCAGAATTCTGGACTCTATTTGGCTCAACGGATCATTATTTCTATTCAGCGTGGCAATGCGGCCAGTGTTCTGAGCTCACTGCCAACATATGACACATACATTTTTAGTTAGTTTTATTCTAAGTAATTTAACCATAAGTACGTCGTTTTCACGTTGTTTTATAATTTTAGTAGTAAAGTAATGTAAATTTACTGATGTCGCGTCGTCCGTGGTGAGCCTATTGAATCATAAGCCAATCAATCGAATCACAGATAAGCTAGGTGGTGGAAAAGAGAGGTGAAAGAGAGGGGGTACCTCACTGGTACCCCACCCTCCACCACTGAATGGCATTCTTTCAGTCTGTACACCTTTCAAGAGTAATCGTGAGTGAATGCTGACTCTTTATTTCGTTATAAGGTATTATCGTTGCAGGCAGTATTTACAAAAAAAAAAGATTGCTCTTTAAACACTCTTCAGGAAGAAATTGCCCCTTTTTTTATTGATATACCTAACCTATCACTAATAAAACCTACAAGTAAAAACAAACAAGAATTGTCTTCTTTTTCTTCTTCAACAGCATGTATTGGCCCACTGCAGAGCATATGCCTCTCCTATGTCTCTCCACATCTTCCTATCACAGGTCTTTCTGGACCAGGTTGCCCCGGCATGTGCCCTGAAATCGTCGGACCATCTGGCTGGTGGTCTGCCCACGGCTTTTTTCCCAATCCGAGGTGTCCATTCAAGCACAGATCTGCTCCAAACAAGAATTGTGAGTGTATAAAAACGTGGGAAAATACGTAGATACCATAGTTACCTACTGGTTCTATTACCATACCTATGTTGTGCTCATTTTGGTGGATTCTATATTATGATACTTAAGATAAGTTCAGGGAATCCTCCACCTTTGTTATGACAAATTGTAGAAATTATGAAATAAAGTTTATTATTATTATTATTTGGTATATGAAATTTCTTTCATCTCGGCTTTTAACCGGAATTAATATCTATTACGGGCCTAAGCCAAGTAAATTGATATGTTAAACGCTGTTGCTGTTAACTAAATTGGGGAGCGATTCACTGTATCGGTTTGTAGAAACTTGCGAACAATCCTACAAGTATTTAAAATGACTGCTTTTTGTAAGTTGGTGTAAGTGAAGGTAGGCAAATTTAAAGACTCTAAGGACTGATGCAGCTGTTTCGGTATAACTCCGGTTGTTGAAAGTACTACGGGGACAACGATTACATTACGGAGGTGCCACATTCGCATTATCTCATCTTTTAGCTCTAAATACTTACCGTTTTTGTTATATTTTTAAAAGTGTTTCCTACACTTGGATAACTATACTTAAAGAAATGCTTTCCAAAAATTTCGCACCCGACAGGACTTGAACCTGCATCTCTGGGAATCCGTTCTAAATACTTAGTTAATTTTTCGGTTATTGTATTCTGAATGTTATGTGTGTTTGGGATAGCTATATCTATTAATTTTGCTGTTTTATTTACTTTGTCTATTAGAGTTATGTCTGGTCTATTGTAGTGTATTGTTTTATCAGTAGTATACCTCTGTCATAATACATTTTAAAGCACTCGTTTTCTAGTACAGATTCTGGTGCATATTTATAATAGGGTGTAATGGTTGTTGCAGGAATAAGGTTATGTTTTAAAGCTAATTGTTGGTGTATTATATTGGCAACCTGGTTGTGCCTGTGCTTATAATCAGTCTGAACTATTGCTCTACAAGCTCCTGTAATGTGTTGTATGGTTTCGGAGGAACTATTGCAGCGTCTACATATAAATCTGTCGGGAGGTTAGGTATCTTTATAATGAATTTCTGGTAGTTTCTAGTCTTAATAACCTAATCCTGGATTGCGATCATGAACCCTTCGGTCTCTGGAAAGAGCTCGCCTCGAGTCAGCCAAGCGTTCGACGCAGCTTTGTCGACGTTACTCTGGCATAAGTCGTGGCGATGTCTTCCGTGTAAGGCCTTGCGGGTCCAGTCGTTGATTTTAATCTGTGGGTTAATCTGTTCTTCGTTCTTTTGGGCTTTGGTGTCATTTAAATTCAGAGGTGTAAATCTATCATTTTGTGCTATTGCTAGGTGGAGGTTTGAGGTGTTTGACTTATTATGAAAATATTGGCGTAGGTTTGTAATTTGGCTGTTGTGGAGGTTGTAAATACCGATAATACCTCTGCCACCTTCACTGCGTGATAGTGTTTGCCGTTGAACACAAGCTCGGGGATGGTGTTTTCTATTTTTAGTCATCGTTGTATTAATATTACGCTGAAGCTGTTTTAACTCTGTTTTAGTCCACTTTAAGATGCCAAACGAATAGGTTAGAATGGGAACTGCAAACGTATTGATGGATTTAACAAATTTTTTTGAGTATAATTGAGTTTTCATAATACTATTGAGTCTATGTTTGAAATCATGTTTTAATTTAGTCTTTGTTTCTTTGTCTAAAATTTGTTGTGCCTGGTTGAAACCTAAATATTTATATGTGTGCGTTTCTTGCAACGGTTCTATTATTTCTCCGGATTGGAGCTCGTAATGAGACTTGTGGCTTTGCCTTGCTTTAACTGCATTTATTTTGCATTTATCAATGCCAAATTCCATTTTTATATCTAGGGAAAACTGTTCAGTGTGTTTGATTAAATTTTCTAATTCTGTTTGAGTGTTGGCATATAATTTGATATCATCCATATAAAGTAAGTGACTCAGTTTAAAGTTTTCATAATCTGGTTCTGTAGTTTCTGGGGAGTTTGTTCTATATGCCATGGAATAGCCGTTATCTGTAGAGTTTAAAATATTGGACAAAGGGTTTAGCGCGAGGCAAAACCACAGCGGACTCAGTGTGTCTCCTTGAAAGATACCACGTTTTATTTTTATTTTGTCAGTCTGTATGTTTGTGTTTTGTAAATTTAATTTGAGTTTAGTGGTCCATGTTTTACTTGAATGTTCTAAAAATGTAATGATATGTGGATGAATTTTATAAATTTCTAATGTCTTAAGCAACCAAGTGTGAGGGATAGAATCGTACGCCTTTTTATAATCTATATACATTGTAAAAAGATCTGTTTTGTTTTTATGAACTTGTTTGAGTACTACATTGTCTATTGTTAATTGCTCTTTGCAGCCCTGACTAAGTTTTCTGGATCCTTTCTGTTGTTCGTGTAATATGGAGTTACTATCAATATGGGTGTAAATAGATTCTGATAAGCATGCAGTGATTATTTTGTATATTGTTTGTAAACATGTAATAGGCCTGTACTTTGCTGGATTTTTTGTGTCATTTAAATCTTTTGGCAACATGAACGTAACCCCTTCCGTAATATAGGCTGGCATTGAATTTGGATCTTGGACAAAGTTGTTAATATGGTGATAAAGGTAAGGGTGAATGTAACTTTTTGTACCAATAGTTGTGGATGTTGTCAGGCCCTGGGGCCTTCCAATTGTGTAATTTTTTTAAAACTCTGTGAAGTACTTCAACCGGTATATGTTCAAATTGCATCGGTTCAGTAGCTTTTTTTTTTTTTTTTTTTTTGGTTGATAGGTAAACGCTTGACCACTATCTCACCTGATGGAAAGCGACGATGTGATCTAAGATGTAGCACGCTTACCTAGAAGAAACCTATTCACTCGCGACTTGAAGACCCCCAAGTTGTATACTACCGGGAAGGCATACTCAGGCAACCGATTCCATTCCCTTGCAGTCCGAACAAAGAAAGACGAAGCGAATCGTTTCGTTCGGGTGACGGGTATTTCAACCATGAACCGGTGCCGCCTTTCTGTTTGCCTCGATGTATAACGGTAGAATGGAGAAGGCAAAACCAAATGGTGCAGCTTCGTATTTGCGTTCCTCTTCCTCAATCCAAACGGCTTCACTATTATGACTTACAGAGTTTTCCCATATGTCAGACCAAAATCTTCGCAGTTCTTCAGGGTCAGGTGTCTGGACGTCAGTTGTGTTGGAATTATTAGTATTGCTTGTATGAATTCGGAGATTTTGATAGAATTTTTTCTCATTGTTTGTGAATTGTGTGTTTTGTGCCATTGGATTTAGCTGCAGTCCATGCTGCGACATAAAGTATTAATTGTTGTTTCTCAAATGAAGTATCTGCATCGATGTATTTAGGCAAAATGTTTGTATTTATGTAATGAACTATTTTAGCAAATTTTTAGAAGTTTTTTGTTTCGGGATATATGGTCTGCCAATCGGTTCAGTGTTTTTGAAGTAATTAAAAGCCTCATCGAAGGGTACATCTATATCAGGTCGGCTCTTCTGCTCAGTTTCATTGTTTTGCTGCTCTATTGTACCAATATTTACGGTTTCTGAAATAAGTAAACTATCAAAATTGAACATTTCAGATTGGTCTATAGTTGTGAGATTATTGTTTTCAATTAGTGTATCAGGGATATTAAGTGTGCTAGCTACTTCATGTCTAATCTCTTCAAGTCCATTGCTGTTTATAAGTTTATTATTTATAATAATTCGTCTCTGGTCAGACACTCTCTGTTCAGAAATGTGCGCTAAATGGGGGAATATTTGAATAAAATGCTGATGAAGTAATTTTCGATATGATGTTTTGTCAGTTTCAATTGATGTGATTCTATAGTACGCTCTCATTATTTCTTCGTTTAGTTCCGAACTCCACCTCATTCTATGACCGGTTTGTGTTTGTGGCTTTGGTATTGGTGTTTGAGGTTGTGTTATTTTATTATAAAATAAATAAAAACAAATAGCTAGAGCTAGAAATGCGATAATCATATAATCTATTTTATGTTTACAGGCAAGGTTACCTATTACTTCAGTTCAGGAAACCATAAAATAACATGTTCTTAATATTATCCGCCAAAACGTTGAACTTTATTATCTTGCTAATTATTATCTGAAAGCAATAAACGGATTAACTATTTTCCAATGAATGATAACAGTTTTATATAAATGAACCAAGGATTTTTGACCAATTCATACTTGGATCGAAGACCCAACAAAATCAGGTGAGCAACCATATTATGCTAAAGATTCTAAAAAATGTGTTGTGTAAAATGAAATTGGGGAACACCCAAAACTAGAGTATCAAGCTGGTACAAAATCATTTTTATGCATAATAATAATGCAGGATATGATGCGAAGCGTCGATAAAGTCAACGATGTAGCGTAGCTCGAAGACTACAAGGTTTTAGGGGAACAGTGTTGAAGATAGAGAGTTCCTCTTCATAGCAGTATTTTTGTTTCAGGCAAAATGAAACTGTTCTTGACTCTCGCCGCTGTTGTCGCCGTCGCCGTCGCTGGCCCGACGCGCGGACTCATCGCCCCCGGACCCGCTGGACCTGCTCCCATTCTCCCAGAAGGGTCTCCCATCTCTGTCGGACCCGCCATCGTTGACTTCACGCCCATCTCTGTCGGACCCGCCATCATTGACTTCACACCCATCTCCGTTGGCCCCGCCATCGTTGACATCCCCGTAGTTTCCCCTATCGACGTTGGACCCGCCATCATCCCTATGCCCGTTGAGCCTAGCCCCGTTATCGTCCCTCCCATCGCTCCCTCTCCCGTCGTGATCGGTGAGATCCCCGCTGGACAAACTCCCTTGGTTCAGATCATCGTGAACGTCGCCGGTGAGGAGTCTAACCTAGTGGTCCCCGGTGGTGTCGGTGAGGTCATCGCTCCCGGACCTGTCAACGTTGTCGACAACGTGGTCCCCGAGCCCATCTCTCCCGTCCAGGTCGTCAACCCCATCGTGGTCTCCCCCGTCCAAGTGGGTGTCCCCATCATCCCCTCTCCCGTCGTCGCTCTTCCCGACAGCCTTAACTAAGAAGTTACAAGCTGCTTGATTTCGGATATGGCTGTATCAAATTAAATGTGATTCACATGAGATGCAGTTTTTACCCGTACATTAGTTTGTACGGCGTGATAGAACGCGAACATCTTCTACAGGACTTTTTATTTCAACTGGATTTTCGATCTAAATCTTAATAAATTTTATCGAGCGTTTATTTAGTTATTTAATTTTACGAATCCTCCTAAATCCTTATATTGCTCCTCCATTTTGTAGTTTAATAGGTGGAAATCAGATTTTCATAAATTCAAATCAAAATGCATAATGTTATCGACACGTCATATTATAGTATAGTTAAAATTGATACCAACCAACTCTGTTTGTTAAAATCTAATTGCACATATTTACTCAGAGGTTTAAAGGTTTGGACGAGCTGTCACAAAACGACATCGGGGTGATAAGGCAAAAAGGTCAAAGGCAAGAGCGAGCGAGGCGAGCCCTTGGACTTCTCGAGGTTCTTTTTTAAACCACCCAGAAAGGTTACATTCCCAGATTCCAATTTTCTGCCACAGTACGACATCATGGTGATGGGTGAGAAGGTTAAAAGCATGAGCGAGCTCTTGGTTAACCTCTTTAAGGTTATTTTATTTAACCACCCATTCCCGATCGCTGTCTAGGAAATATAAAGAATTCCTAGGAGATGTTTGTATTTTTTTTATTTCACATAATATTTCCGGTCGATTTTAGGAATTGTAGGTAATACAATGCATAATAGAAGTATAGGAAATGTATAGTATACAATTTCTAAAAAATAGGTATTTAGAAATGACGGCTTGCATACATTTCCTATAATATGTATACGGGGTTTTGACGGGGATACCTACTTCACTGCGACAAACGTTCAATCGAATTTTGTTTCTTCGATAACTTTTCATCGATACCTCTGTACTGCGACGCTTTATTAAATCGACGTAATGTTACTGCGATGTTACGTTACATCGAAAAACTATACTGCGAACGATTTTACTGCGAAAATACCATACTGCGAAGGGCTAAGGGGGAAGTCGTCCACCTTGAAACTGGGACCAGGGACCAATTGTACTCTTTTGAATATGATATTAGTCAACTGGGCCTAAGTGGGTCTAGCGTAAGTTATAGAGCTCTTCGATATATTCATTTTGGATGACAGCTGTCAAACTAAAAACGTCAATATCTCTGAAACTATTGACGATAGAGCACTACTATCTTAACATAAGTAGCTCTGCTACTTAAGATCTTCATTTTGGATGACAGCTGTCAAACGTAAAACGTCAATATCTCCGAAACTATTGACGCTAGACCCCTAATATCTTAGCATAAGTGATAGAGCTTCTTGAGATCTTCATTTTGGATGAAGCTAGGCCGCTACTATCTTATGCTAAGATATAGAGCTTTTTAAGATCTTCATTTTGGATGACAGCTGTCAAACTTAAAACGTCAATATCTCGGGAACTAGTGACGCTAGACCACTACTATCTTGGCATAAGTGATAGAGCTTTAAATCTTCATTTTGGATGACAGCTGTCAAACGTAAAACGTCAATAACTCGGAAACTATTGACGATAGACTACTACTCACTTATGCTAAGTTATAGAGCTCTTCGATATCTTCATTTTGGATGACAGAGAGCCGTATCACTTATGCCAAGAAAGTAGTGGTCTAGTGTCAATAGATTCAGAGTTAGGTAACTTAAGTTTGACAGTCAGTCTGTCTGAGATATTTGTGCCTATATCAATTGTCTTTTGTTTTCCAATTTTCAAATTTTCTTTTTTTTTGTAATTAGGTCTATTTTGATTTGATTAACATGTTTTGGACATTCTTTTAATTTCGAGTTAAACAAGCGCTTCGATTCAACAATTTTGGAGTAAACATCACCCTGCGACGGGTTTCTATAGTAGTGGTCTATCGTCAATAGTTTCAGACTAACCTAGTGGTCCCCGGTGGTGTCGGTGAGGTCATCGCTCCCGGACCTGTCAACTTTGTCGACAACGTGGTCCCCGAGCCCATCTCTCCCGTCCAGGTCGTCAACCCCATCGTGGTCTCCCCCGTCCAAGTGGGTGTCCCCATCATCCCCTCTCCCGTCGTCGCTCTTCCCGACAGCCTTAACTAAGAAGTAACAAGCTGCTTGATTTCGGATATGGCTGTATCAAATTAAATGTGATTCACATGAGTTGCAGTTTTTACCCGTACATTAGTTTGTACGGCGTGATAGAACGCGAACATCTTCTACAGGACTTTTTATTTCAACTGGATTTTCGATCTAAATCTTAATAAATTTTATCGAGCGTTTATTTAGTTATTTAATTTTACGAATCCTCCTAAATCCTTATATTGCTCCTCCATTTTGTAGTTTAATAGGTGGAAATCAGATTTTCATAAATTCAAATCAAAATGCATAATGTTATCGACACGTCATATTATAGTATAGTTAAAATTGATACCAACCAACTCTGTTTGTTAAAATCTAATTGCACATATTTACTCAGAGGTTTAAAGGTTTGGACGAGCTGTCACAAAACGACATCGGGGTGATAAGGCAAAAAGGTCAAAGGCAAGAGCGAGCGAGGCGAGCCCTTGGACTTCTCGAGGTTCTTTTTTAAACCACCCAGAAAGGTTACATTCCCAGATTCCAATTTTCTGCCACAGTACGACATCATGGTGATGGGTGAGAAGGTTAAAAGCATGAGCGAGCTCTTGGTTAACCTCTTTAAGGTTATTTTATTTAACCACCCATTCCCGATCGCTGTCTAGGAAATATAAAGAATTCCTAGGAGATGTTTGTATTTTTTTTATTTCACATAATATTTCCGGTCGATTTTAGGAATTGTAGGTAATACAATGCATAATAGAAGTATAGGAAATGTATAGTATACAATTTCTAAAAAATAGGTATTTAGAAATGACGGCTTGCATACATTTCCTATAATATGTATACGGGGTTTTGACGTGACGATGGCCATGGGGTTGGTAGATGTCTAGGCGAAAAACTTTACCTAGTTCTACGACTTTTAAAAACTCGAACTCTTTTTTGATTTACTTACCTAGAGCAATGAGTCTATTAAAGTTATAGAGACGCCATTGCAGAACAAATCATCATTGAAAAGCGCCACAAATTATGCTATACAAACTCATTATTTATATTCATTCACATAATTTAAAGAAGAAATAGACGAAGCTATTGTTATCTCTTTCTAAAACATAAGACACAATGCTACTTGCATGACGTAAGAAAGAGATGTCATAATATTATTATGACATCTCATAGAGGTTAGGAGAGAATGATAAAACGTCAAAGTCAAAAACTTCGTTGAGTTTTTGAAAAAAAAAAAAAAAATTCACAAAATAAACTAAAATAAATAAGTACAGCTTTACTTACACGTATAAAATGAAATATTTTTGCCAGTTTTTGAAGTACAATTCGTGCATCGCCTAAATACGCCCGAAGGCATTGTTGTCTGTGAATAATGTAGTGAAAGTGAACTGAATGTACTGTGTGATAACAAGCGGGTGATCGTGACGTGAGCTGGGATGGAACTAAGACTTCTCTGGCTAGCTAGCTTGCATTTGTGTTGCCAAGAAATTTGCCCTATTACGTATCTAGAAGTTTTTACATATCTCTGACCTAGAGGTTATGTTTCACTAAGAACACATCTGTTTTTAGAAATACTTCAAAGCAATCAAAGTTTTGATTGTAGGAGATGTGTAAAAACTTCTAGATACGTAATAGGGCAAATTTCTTGGCAACACAAATGCAAGCTAGCTAGCCAGAGAAGTCTTAGTTCCATCCCAGCTCACGTCACGATCACCCGCTTGTTATCACACAGTACATTTAGTTCACTTTTACAACATTATTAACAGACAACAATGCCTTCGGGCGTATTTAGGCGATGCACGAATTGTACTTCAAAAACTGGCAAAAATATTTCATTTTATACGTGTAAGTACAGCTCTGTACTTATTTATTTTAGTTTAATTTGTGAAAAATTTTTTTTTTCAAAAACTCAACGAAGTTTTTGACTTTGACGTTTTATCATTCTTTCCTAACCTCTATGAGATGTCATAATAATATTATGACATCTCTTTCTTACGTCATGCAAGTAGCATTGTGTCTTATGTTTTAGAAAGAGATAACAATAGTTTCGTCTATTTCTTCTTTAAATTATGTGAATGAATATAAATAATGAGTTTGTATAGCATAATTTGTGGCGCTTTTCAATGATTTGTTCTGCAATGGCGTCTCTATAACTTTAATAGACTCATTGATTGTAGTAACCAAACTAAATGAAAGGACAACGAACTAAATTAAGGTCAATGACCTCTAACTCTAAAAAACACCTGATTTTCAAGTAAAAATTTGAAATTTTCGAAACTGCTTCGAATTTCCAAAGGACATGAACATATCTCGCCCCAGAGTTTGAGAACACTAAGTGTATTGTCTTTTTTACCATAATTATTGGTGTTTTTTTTAAATCAAAGTTAGTTTTTAAATTGAGACGGACAAGTCCTAATCTCAATAACATCTACTAGAGTTTCTAAAGATTCAACCGGTAATCGTCCATCGCCATATTGATTGATTCGGACTACCTGTTTAGTGTTTACCATGTGTTTACCATACATATGACGTTAAGAAACCCAAAGACTAAGGAAACGTAGTGATTTCCAACCTCAATGAGGAAACCACACTCACTAACAAACAATCGATATTTGTTTGGTAAAAATTGATATTTTTAATTATTCAATCACATGAAGGCTAACACCTATAGTTTAATCGATTGCATAAATACTGAATCAGCAATGTACGTAAAGCACTTCGACCCACAGTTAGCGCCAAAAACCACCGTGCATACGTAATCACGCAAATAATAGTTTGTTTCGTTTGATTTAATCGAGTCGAACTATGCACCCACGCCTAGCGCGTTTGTTTGCTCGTCTGACTGACGTTTGGTCGTCTGGCGACATTTGTTTGTTTGTATTTAACCTCTGCTCGGTCGTTGATCGATATGTTGTGTTACTTGTTTGTGCTTTTCCTCGAAATCCTTTGCCTTTTTATGTGCTTGACTCCCTTGCGACCCTGGCTCACCATACGGATACCTACAGACTTACTAAGAACATCGACTTGGCAGTGATTTTTATGGATTTGAGCGTGTAATTACTGTAATATGGTTCATAAGCTGGGCAAGACACCAAGCTTCTGTAGTCGATCCCCCTGCTCAATTTTTAGATTTTTTTAAAAAATTGGATGAAATAAAAGATGTTAACAATATTAACTCTTTTTTTATAATACATAGAATATTCAGTAATATTAATTATAATACATGACATTAAACGTTAAATGTAATGAAACAACTTTTCATATTTAAAATGAAGGTAAATCCCACTCAGAATTCATACGTTCATAACCTCAAAAACTGGTAAGTTTTTTGTGTTTTTTATAGTCTAAGCAAGTGTCCGTGACTAGATTTAAATTGAAATAGCTCATATGTACAAGATGTAACGGGCAAGCCCTTTTAAGCCGAAAGGCGGTTGTTCTAGACGTCTAGGCGACCAACTTTTGTTCTACGACTTTTGAAAATTCGAACTTTTTTTTTGAATATTTTAAGGTTATGTTTCACTGAAAAAACAGCTGCTTTTGAAAATAAAGGTAATTGAAGTTTTGATTGTGGTAGACCAAACTAAATGAAAGGACAACATAAGGTCAATGACCTCAAACTCTAAGAAACAGCTGATCTTCAAG
This sequence comes from Idaea dimidiata, assembly GCA_949358125.1. Taxonomy (NCBI): domain Eukaryota; kingdom Metazoa; phylum Arthropoda; class Insecta; order Lepidoptera; family Geometridae; genus Idaea; species Idaea dimidiata. Next base: position 10,785,307 of record OX442341.1, read on the forward strand.
TAAACTTTACACTTAAAATTTTCGAAAAGTACTTCGAATTTTCAAAAGTCGTAGATCAAAAGTTGTTCGCATAGACGTATATAACAACCCCCTTTCGGATTAAAAGGGCTTGCCCGTTACATCTGTATAGTAATTTAATTATAGATCTCAAAAAAAATTACATGGCTCTCTGAAGTCCCAAGGCGAAAATGTAGGGATAGATGTTCATGTGCTTTGTATAAGTACCTAATAAAAGTTGTTCGCCTCGACGTCTAGGACAACCATGGTCATCGTCAAACACCCTATACCTTCCTATCTTTACATGGTATAAAATAAAGTAGCTTCCCTGTCGAGATGTTTGTACATAGAAACATCCAAAGATTAAAGATCTAAGCATAATATACATTATATGCTTAGATCTTTTAAACTACGCAATGGATTTTGATGCGGTTTTTTAGTAGATAGTGATTCAACAGGAAGGTTTATATATGTATGACACATCCTGATACTCCCGCGGGATCGGGACTTATGCGGGTGGATCCGCGGGGCGCAGCTACGATAATCTAATTTATAAAATTGAATCCTTACTTCCCTTGGTTACGGCATCACGCTTGAACAGCTGAACCGATTTCGTTAATTCTTTTTGTGTTGTGTTTGTTATGATCAACAGAAGGTTCTTATGAAAAAAAAATGCTGAACCGATTTTGATAAATCTTACGCGGGTGAAACCACGGGGCGCAGCGACAATACAATAAAAAATATAGGTACCTACCTAGACCTACCTACCTAAACTAAATAAATTCAGTACACCTACTTATTATGTCGCCCGTGGAAAAAGAGTTGTGTACTAAACAAATAAATGCTCCTATAAAGTCTATCATTTCTGATCATTTCGTAAGCCTAACTACGTAAACAATATTATCAACTCGTAAATTAAAAGTTAATCTTAATCTAATCTAAATCAGACGGCTTCAGCTTCAGCTTCTGCAGGTACTAACAAGCTGTTATTTATTTTGAGAGCTACAATACTCAAGTTAAAACTCCTAAAACCTTTAAACTTTTTTAATCACACGATTTGTCATCATCATAGTTACATTTTGACAGGTTTGAAACAGACGGAAGATGCGCGTTAACTTCGCTGTATAGGAGAACCAACATAGGTATTGCATACAATACATACTATTATTATTATGTACTAGTTGCGCCCCGCGGTTTTACCCGCGTAAGTCTTTATCCAAAATTCAAAAAATTCTGGCATAAGATCCTTCTCCTGATCATAACGAACTAAACAAAAAATAATTATCGAAATCGGTCCAGCCGTTTATGCGTGATGCAGTGACAACGCAAAATAGGGATTCATTTTTAATTTTTGTATATAAGAAGACTAGCTGCGCCCCGCGGTTTCATCCACGTAAGAATTATCGAAATCGGTCCAGCATATGTTTTCTTCCATAAGAACCTTCTCCTGATTATAACGAAGACAACGCAAAAAGAATTATCGAAACCGGTCCAGCCGTTCAAGCGTGATGCCGTGACAACGCAAAATAGGCATTCATTTTTATATAAAGATAAGAAGATATACTTAAATAAGAAGATAAGATTACATAGTGACAGACGAAACAAAGACCGTTCAAAATGGACCAGCTGTAATCCACAGATAACACATTTTGCACTTCAAACAACTTTTGATACGAATTTTTTTTTCATTCCTATAAGAAATATGGATTATTCAATAGGTTTACGTGATCTAAAGCCACTGAGTTACGTTTTATTTCCGCTAAATCACTTTTAATTTAAATATTGTATGTTAGTTTCACAGTTAGGAGCACTACACTATTCTCCTAAGTTAGAAGAGATTGAGCCGCCATTTTTAGGTATGGTGCTCCTGCTTGACCGTAAAACTTTAATAAACAAAATATTTTAATCTAGCGGAAAATAAACGAAAATACTAACACCGTGCCTTTAGATCACGTAAATTAATTGAATAATTTATATCTTGTGTTTTAGGAATGCCTTTAAAATTTCATTAATGTACCTCTACCCCTAGGTCTGAGCTCTAAGGAAAAACGCCGATCTTCTTTGGCCAGACTTGAAGCAGAGACTTCGTTCGCTCGATCAATGAGGCTTTGCTCGGACGGCGACTGCTAAACACTGACGTATGAATCAAACACTTGTGAAAGAGAGTGCTAACGTTTCTTGGTGCTATAATACCAAAACGACCGCATCGGTCGATAACTGCCGATCAGACGTCATCAGCCGATTTCTAACGGGACGTCAGACTGCTGGCGAGGTCGTAGGATGATTTAATACGCTGGATTTTCGCGAAAATAATAGTAATTTCTAATGTCTAATTATCCGTGTTTTTGCAAAAAATTCTATTATTTTCGCAAAATACCGGCAACGTTCAATGTCGGCACAAACTGTTTACTGTTTTGGCTGGCGTAATATCATGTAACAGTATGCCTATCAGCAGGTTGACAGTGTGACTAGTTGGGAATGATTTAAGAAAGGTCTCCCAACGTGTTACAGCGTGACTAGTTGGGAATCATTTTACAAAGTTCTCCCAACGAGTCACAGTGTTACAGGTTACAGTGTGACTCGTTGGGAACAAAGGTTTATATATCTTTTTATCTATACATAAGTAAAATAAGAAGCTGTATGTTTTCTTAGAATAAATAAACTTAATAGTATGTAGGACCATAGTACCAATATCAATACCTATTATTTTATTTATATTGCTTCATTCTTACATTAGGTACGTTACTAGTTAATTACATTAACTACAGTTGCAAATTTACTGATGTTGCCTGTGGTAAGTCTATTGAATCCTAAACCAATAAGTCGAATCACAGATTAGCTAATGGAAGATCGAGAGCTGCTTTCGCACTGGTATATCCACCGCTACTCCGCAGTCCCTCAGTCTGTGTCATTTTCCAGGTGTTGGTAACAGTGATTGCAAACTTAAACTCACTTACAAACCAGCCCCTTATTTAGTTACTTGCTGCGCCCCGCGGTTTCACCCGCAAAAGTCCCGTTCCCTAACCTGAAGAGTACCCTAAAAAGTAGCCTATGTGTAACTCCCGGTAGCCAGCTACCTATATTCCAAGTTTCATAGCAATCGGTTCAGCGGCTTTTACGTAATTGAGTAACATGCACACATACTCACAAACTTTCAGCTTTATAATATTAGTAGGAATAGGATTCTGCCACTCCGATTAGGAAAGACAGGCAGTATTTTAGTAATATTTTTCAGGAAGGAAATATGAGACATGTTTGTATCGAGACCTCGCTAATAAAATTCTTAACTATGCGTAAAGTATGTACTAGGTACCCGGTTACCTCCTGGTTCTTTTACCATTTTTTTTGTTGTGGTAATTCTGGAGCAATTTAAATAATTTACGCTAGCTAAAGCGCCAGAAATGTTTAACATTATAATTAATTTCATGTTATAGGCAAGGTTGCCTATAGATAGGTACTTCAGTGCAGGAAACCATAAATAAAAAATTAAATGTTCTTAAAGTTATCCGCCAAAACTTTATTATCTTGCTAATTATTATCTGAATGCAATAAAAGGACTAACTATTTTCCAATGAATGATAAGAGTTTCATATAAATTAACCAAAGATTGTTGACTAATTCATACTTGGATCGAAGACCCACGAAATCAGGTGAGCAACCTAATTATGTTAAGACTCTAAAAAATATTTTGTGTAAAATGAAGTTGGGGAACACTGGAGTATCTAGCTGACACAAAATCATTTTTATGCATGATAATAATGCAGGATTTGATGGGAAGCGTCGATAAAGTCAACGATGTAGCGTAGCTCGAAGACTACTAGGTTTTAGGGGAAAGTGTTGAGGATAGAGAGTTCCTCTTCATAGCAGTATTTTTTATTTCAGGCAAAATGAAACTGTTCTTGACTCTCGCCGCTGTTGTCGCCGTCGCCGTCGCTGGCCCGACGCGCGGACTCATCGCCCCCGGACCCGCTGGACCTGCCCCCATACTCCCAGAAGGGTCTCCCATCTCTGTCGGACCCGCCATCGTTGACTTCACGCCCATCTCTGTCGGACCCGCCATCATTGACTTCACGCCCATCTCTGTTGGCCCCGCCATCGTTGACATCCCCGTAGTTTCCCCTATCGACGTTGGACCCGCCATCATTCCTATGCCCGTTGAGCCTAGCCCCGTTATCGTCCCTCCCATCGCTCCCTCTCCCGTCGTGATCGGTGAGATCCCCGCTGGACAAACTCCCTTGGTGCAGATCATCGTGAACGTCGCCGGTGAGGAGTCTAACCTAGTGGTCCCCGGTGGTGTCGGTGAGGTCATCGCTCCCGGACCCGTCAACGTTGTCGACAACGTGGTCCCCGAGCCCATCTCTCCCGTCCAGGTCGTCAACCCCATCGTGGTCTCGCCCGTCCAGGTGGTTAACCCCGTGGTTCCCGCTCCTGCCCCCGTCAACGTTGTTGACAGTATTGTACTCCCCGTCTCCCCCGTTGGAGTCGCCACCCCCATCATCCCCGCCCCCGTCGCCGTCTTGCCCGACATTCTTAACTAAATTACCTCCTAAGTAAATTAGTTTAGAAATAAGGAAAATCTGAGACTTATGTTATAAAAATTTATCGAATGATCAAATTGCAAATTGCAGAACAATGACAATTGGAGTAAACAAAGACGAATGAAAAAATAAATACCAAATTATTCAAATTGTTTTGCCATTTTATTTCATAGACACGAAATTAGGCGACGAAATTAGGTGCCTTAAGTACCTATTAGGCAGGTGGACTATTCAGAAGAATCATTATACCAAAGAATGTGCCATTAAATTAGGTGTAGGTGTACTTAATGTAGATAGCGGTGTAAAAAAAAGTGAGCATTTGTGTTTAGGAAACATTTGACCACTACCGCAGACCACTACTATCTTACCAAATTGTCTAAGTCTAAGTTTGTGATTTGAAACAGGAATTACAACATATGAATGTACAAATTTCTGGTACAAAATTTCAAATTCTCGATAAAATAACTAGTTAGCTAGCTAATGAATGACACAAACAAACCAAGGTTTTGATTTTATTATAACCTAAAATCATCGATTTTGTCACTCACTCATTATAAAAACCTCTAGGGTAGGTAGGTAATACGTAGTCTTTGGGTAGGCATTACTCCCAAAGTTCTAGGAACCTGAAATTTTGCATACGTATGCCTTTTCTTCTTTGCGTGTCAAAGTTGAGTCAATCATTTATCTTTTTTGCCAAAAACTGTGTCATCGCGACATCAGCCTTGTTAAGGTCGCCTACGTACACTTACAGGTGTTGGAGCAAAATGGGTTTGAAGTAGATGTTCCATGGTATGTGTTGGAGTCCCACGATCACAAATTACCCTCCGAGGCGGGTATTTAGCCCCAACGACTCATGTTTTGTATGCAGCAGCCTATTTGTGTCCACTGCAGATCGTTGCTAGCTTTTCATATGGTGGCATAAAGTTCGATGGAGGAGGTATATCGATTTCCATCTTGTGAGCTTGTCCTCAGCTGGCTAACTTCTGCAGGCTTTTAAGTTTAGCTGGGGGTGGAATTTGCTGAAAGAGGGATGCCGGTCGTCGGATTCCTGCTTCCATGCTGGAAATTACTTCCAAGTGAAGCGGAACAGCTATATGTAATTTTTGGCAGAGTTGGTGCTTAGTTAGAGTTTGGCTCCTCATACCATCTGTTGACTTTTTGGAAGCTAAAGAGAAACGGACTAGTCTTGGATCTTTTTATTACAAGTGTTTTAACGGGATAAATAGCCTGCAGGTACCTAACGACCGCTATATCGGTCTAGATACATAATCAGGACGATATAAGTATAGAAACGTTAAGAAAGTTATTTAAAAAATATATAAACTTACTAACCTTTGTAATCTGGGATTATGGAAGGATTGAGTGGTAACAAATTATCAATGACATAGATATTTTACTTAAAGGGATTATTTATAAATAATAATAAATAAATAAATTCTGTGACCAACACACAGCGCCATCTAGCCCCATGGTAAGCTGCTAAGCTTGTGTTACGGTGACTAGACAACGGATATACTACTTATATTTGTCTTTTGTAAATACATACATATTATACATATATACAAGATGTAACAGGTTAGCCCTTTTAAGCCGAAAGGGGGTTGTTCTAGACGTCTAGGCGAACAACTTTTGTTCTATGACTTTTGAAAATTCGAAGTACTTTTCGAAAATTTTAAGTGTAATGTTTACTTGAAGATCAGCTGTTTCTTAAAGTTCGAGGTCATTGACCTTATGTTGCCCTTTCATTTAGCTTGGTCTACTACAATCAAACCTTCAATTACCTTTATTTTCAAAAACAGCTGTTTTTTCAGTGAAACATAATCTCAAAATTTTCAAAAAAAAAGTTCGAATTTTCAAAAGTCTTAGAACAAAAGTTGTTTGCCTAGACGTCTAGAACAACCCCCTTTCGGCTTAAAAGGGCTAACCTGTTACATCTTGTATACCTACACCCAGACCAGATACAAATATTTATTTTTAAGCATAAATATTTGCACCTAGCGGGAATCGAAACCGCAACCTTCTGCATTGCAGCCAAGCGTTCGCCCGACATATAAATGCAATTAGTTGCGATTCGAGGTTTCACCCGCGTAAGTCCCGACCCCGCGAGAATATCAGGACGTATTAAACATAATTATAAACCTTCTTATTGAATCACTTACTAAATAACTATAAAAACCGCATCAAAATCCGTTGCGTGGTTTAAAGATCTAAGCTTACATACAAGCAGACAGACAGTCGTTGGTTTTATATACTATGTGATGATAACTTTAAAGCTTTATCTGTTGTCCCTTGAACCTATACCTAATTATAATTACATACGAAGTTCAATCTATAGGTACTAATATTACAAAGCTGAAGAGTTTGTTTGTTTTGTTGAAAACGCGCGTATCTCAGGAACTACGGGTCCGAATTGAAAAAATCTGTTTGTGTTTCACTGACCATTTATCGAGGAAGGTTATAGGCTATTTATGATGCCGATATGAAACCGCGGGCGCTGCTATTTTCACACAATTATATGGGTAGGTAAAACGGGTAAAATACCTAGTTTGATTTGTTTTGTTTACGTTTGTAATGTAGGTACATTGCACCATGCACCATCAGCCCCCCACCGCGTAAATCCCGTCGAGTTCAACTCTTTAACGTCGAGAAATTGTTTATGACTTTAACGTCGACAATTTCTTCACGCTCCTTGCGCGGTAGCTTTTTCCAACTCCGTTATCGAAAGCATCGTATTCCCAAATCGACGTCAAGTTGAACTCGACAGGAGGTACGCGGTAGGGGGCAGGCCACTATCGAGGGCTAGCAGCCCGGTGTGTTGGGTTTCTAGTGAGATCGATGCAATACCGCACATAAGTTTACCAACTCATCCTATACGGTGTCCCTTGTTCCGCAAGCTTCGAGGGCGGCGGGAAATTCCTCCCGGACCACATTCACCAGCATCGACATGCGTGGTGTCGGCCATATTTAGAGTAGAGTAGTATATTGCCAATTTTTTTTTTATTCAGCCCGTTAATTTGTCCCACTGCAAGGAAAGGGTCTCCTCTTGGAGGGGTTAGGCACTAAGATACCACGGAAGCCTACACCAGATTAACGAATGTCCCATGTCTTCGAACCGTGGCGAATCCTAGGACATGTCAGTCTCCTCATGATGCTTTCCTTCACTGTAAGAGCGATGTTATTTGTAACTTTTTCTTCAAGAAAAAAACTATTGGTGCGCGGTCTTTATTCGAACCCAATTCCACGGAATGAAAGCCGAAGTATCTACCACTAGACCTATATATAAACATAAACTTTTGCCTACATTTGAATATACTAAAATTGTGTCCCTAAGTCCAACGGTTAGCTCACAGGAGCAAGTAGCTCCAAGGTCGGTTGTGCCAGTGATTGTGCCAGGTAGCCAGGTACAAACATACACCAAATTGATTTTGAATTGGTTTTATTAGATAATCTTTATACTAAATTCTTTATTGTTTGCGAATTTCAAGCTTCACCACGTTTCAAATGCACCTTGCTAAAGACATTCGATTAGCTTGATGGCAGTACTGCGTAAATATTACGCATTTTGCGTTGCGTTGCTGTAGTGTTGCTTTTTACATGGTATGAATGAATGCGTCCTCATGCTGGCGCATGTTGGGCTATTCGAGTATTTGGCGCTGTTAAGTTCAAGTGGAGGCGGAGGCGCGTCGTTGTAGCGTCGCGAATTTATTTATGACCATTCTATGATTATGTCGACGGAATTTAGGACGTGACGACATGTTTTCACCACGACTGATCAGTGCGCGTGTAGCCTTAGCCTTGCCCTGCTTTCTGGGCAATAAAAAATCAATGGTCCCGAAAAACAATCCCTCTCCGAGAGGCGCGGACATCGGTGGTGAACCATTTTGAGTTCATCACCCGGGGCCGAGGTGATTTTATAGTAACCATGTAAGTAGTCATCTGCACGACCCCCTGTTTGATGAAAGAATCCCCGAGCCTTACGACAATACGAGTATAGGTGTGCACGATGCACCCCACGGCTTAGGCAACCCTGGGTCTACAAGTAAATTGAATATTTAAAAGCATGTTGCTGGTGGATGATCCTATAGTATCCAAGTGACTCCACCAAGTTACCTATGTCTATGCGAAAAGGTACTCGCCATTGGAAGGATGAGAACATTCGAAAATGGGTGATTTGGAAATAATAGTTCTTTATCTTTCCTTGGTCGGTAATTGTACCGACAAATTGGCTTTTGAAATGAGATTACCAAAAGGTGGCCAGCTGACCTACTGGCTAAGCGGTGGCTGGCGTTTTGGGACCTCAATATGCAAAAACGAATGTCGGGTGCCAAAACTGAAACAGATGCCGAAACCGACACTGTTCGCCTGTAGGTCACCTGTTCACCAAATCGAGGAGATCTACATCAGGATTTGTAGAATAAATAAATAAATAAATAAACATTGCACACAGCGCAAAAAAGAGATAGCAAAAACATAAAACCTCCAGAGAGGCTACTAATGGTACCTTATGCTTATATCAAATGTTTTTGTGACGGTTCACTCTGCTGCTTTACAAAAGAGAACTAGCCCTTTTCACAATGAGCGAGGTTTCTGATAAATAGAGGTAGTTTCCACGTTTTTATACTCTCACTTTTCTTGTTTGTTTGTTTTAATAAAAAGACATCATTTTAGACTTCAATCAAGTGAAAAGAATTTAATTACATGTAAAAAATGACAAGTTTACAATAGTCTTAGCTTAAAATAGAGCATATTGGTTTAGTTTCTTAGTTGAAGATTTCGGGGAGGACGACAGCGGGAGCGACGGCGATGGGCTCCTGAGCCTGGACAGGTGAGACCACGATGGGCTCATCTACCTGAACGGGAGAGACAACGACGGGCTCACCAACTTGGACGGGGGAAACAACGACGATTTATTTGGGTTTAAAGAAGAAATTAACTAATTTCAAATTAATTAAAACTTGGAATTAGTTAAGGCTGTCGGGAAGAGCGACGACGGGAGAGGGGATGATGGGGACTCCCACTTGGACGGGGGACACAACGACGGGCTCAGCAACTTGGATGGGGGAGACAACGACGGGCTCAGCAACACCGACGGGAGAGACCACAACGGGCTCAGCTACTTGGACGGGCGAGACCACGATGGGGTTGACGACCTGGACGGGAGAGATGGGCTCGGGGACCACGTGGTCGACAACGTTGACGGGTCCGGGAGCGATAACCTCACCGACACCACCGGGGGTGACCAGGTTGGACTCTTGACCGGCGACGTTCACGATGATCTGCACCAAGGGAGATTGTCCAGCGGGGATCTCACCGATCACGACGGGAGAGGGAGCGATGGGAGCGACGACAACGGGGCTAGGCTCAACGGGAGCGGTAACAACACCACCGTCGGGAAGGGGGAAGTCGATGATAGCGGGTCCGATGGCGATGGGGGAGATTTCGGGAACGATAACTTCAGGTCCGACAGCGATGGGGTTGGAGGCAGCGATGATGGCAGCGAGTTGTTCTTCCAGGAGGATAGCAGTCATGGGGTCGGTGTTGGGGCTCTGAATAGCGGCGACTATAGCCGCAATCTCGGCATTGACATCGCCGGCTGGTTTCAGCGGGTTGGCGACAGCCACGGCGGCAATAGCGACAAAAGCAACGAGGAATTTCATCTTGTGCTGCAAATGAAAAAAAATAAGTAAGAGTAAGTACCTTTATCAAACTAGGTATGAGCACAATAGGAAATATGCTGTTTATATTGGTAATTATTTAACACTGAATCACAACTAGAAAGTTCAGAAAGTTTCAGTACCAGCTAACATGATTAAAAAAAAACAATCAAATAATAAAATTTTGGTAAGTGTAGGTAATTATAAAAGTAAATTTGGTGTTTACTTACTTTTTTACGGTATAAACCTTTTCACAATGATCCATTGTAGATTCGGGATAGTTCTTTTATACCACATAAAAAGTTCGTTATCGATTACGAGGAGCATAAAATAATTAAATTATATTTAGATAAACCGTATGTTTAGATAAAGTTTTTTATTTTTTTATTAACAGTAGGCATCTAGCTACTAAATATCTATTTAACGACATAGATAGCTAAATAGCCTCACGTATATAAAACAATAATGCGTAGTATACCTAAGGACCTTTATTTCCTAGGTAGGTACCTACTTACATAACACCTATCTATTATATAAAACCCGCATAAATTCCCATCCCGTAACGTATGTGACGCATCACGTATGTCATACCAAGCGTTGCTTAACCCCTATGATTATTCAAAGTACCCTATATCTTATTTCAACCGCCTAACTATCCCTGTACCAAATTTCATTCAAATCGGTTTAACTAAAACAAAACAATCACAAGTAGCCTATAACCCATCCTCGATAAATGGACTATCACTATCACAAATGGCGAGAATCGCTCTCGGTGTTATGTATATAATTCACCATCGCATCGTCACTAACTTCAATTTTCTCAAAATTGAATAAGGTGCTTTATATTCCTACTTACCAATAAACACACAACTTTTTAGCTGCGTGTGATTAGTTAATTAGATATTTATCTATTAAAAACAGCAGAGCAAAGTAAGGGATGATCATATTAGACCGTTTCCCGACCGTGCAGGGTCCGGGTTCGTTGTCTGTTGCTCGGCCGCCACTCGGGTGCAACAGACCGAAGGACTGCTCGCCGAGCAATGGACAACGAAGCTCGTCCGGGTGACGATCTAATATAAATCATCACTTACTAGTTTTTATTACTAAAATTATTAAGCGCGTACCTAGTAGTAATAATAAAATCAAACAGAACTGGCAAAAGAGATGCGATCCTTAATTTTGACTCGACGAGACGAGCACCTAGTCCAAATTGGATAAGGCGTTGGGATGGTTCCCAAAGATGCAGGTTCAAGTCCTGTTGGGTCCGAAAACTTGGGAAGCATTTCTTTAAAACAAAGTCATCCAAGTGTAGGAAGGAAACACTTTAAAAAATTATATATTAAATAGGTAATACTAATTACCATAAAACTATAAAAATATCAACTTGATATATAGAACTATAGAACACCTTGTTTACAACATCTTACAAAGTAAAGGAACTATACATTGGGGATGTACCTAGATTACCTACTAGCATCAACGTACTACCTACCTACTAAAATAGATCACACGTAAACGGTCGTTTGTAAGATAGTTATGCTGCGGTCTATTGGGCAAAATCACCTATCTGGTGAAAGAACTTCCCTTTGGTACACACAACCTTCTACCTCCAAATACCTGTAGAGCCAGACGAAAATGTCTTTATCAATAAATATTGCCAATGCAGTAGAGGTAGAGGAACCATTTCTAACTACTCCCCCCTCCCCCCCCCCTTCCCTCAATCTATTTACCACAATCACGTCACTATAGTCCAAGATGTTCCAAGATTTTTCAGGCCTAAATTATCCTTAAATAAGCCTCTAAAATGCCTTGCCTACTCTCAATTCAGCAGATTCCAATCTCCAATTCAGAAATATCTGTCATATACTGGTAACACAATGCATCTACATACTCCATTGTACCCAGATTCTATTTTCATTCTACAAGAATCAGATAAAAACGTACGTCTTCCGGTCCGTGACCTATGCTAATAGGTTTGCCATGCTCCAATGCAAGGCACCATCAATGAGCATCCGCTTTAGATTCTATCTACGCCATGTTTACAATGTTCGCTTCTTTCTTTTGTTGAAAGACCTTGTAACTTCATTAGTGGATCTGTATTGTTAAGCTAACGTATTCTATAGTTTTCCTGTTGTTCTTGATCTTGAGGAATTTTCAGCCTTTTCTAATGTTTACGATATAATAAAGCTATTGCCGAGTCGACGCGTTTTTCTCTAGAGGGTAAAAAAACCTCTTTTCCAACTTCTTTTGACCGGGGGTGGCATTCAAATTACCCCACCATTCCCCCAATCCCCCTTCCATAATTTCAACTCGACGAGACGAGCACCGATGACCGAATTGGATAAGGCGTTGGGACGAATCTCCAGAGATGCAGGTTTAAGTCCTGTTGGGTGCGATTTTTTGGAAAGCAGTACTTTAATATTTATACCCAACCAGTCGAAAATTTTCGATTGCAAAAAATCTACAAAATAAACCAAGTTTCGTGAAGGTCGCTTGAAAAATACCACCTTTAGGTGAAAAAAAATACAAACTTCCCTCTAAATTGTACAAATAAGTGATATAACTCAGTCAATATTGTACGAAAACTAATAAAACTTTGTATAAGAACTGAACTTAGCTCAATACAGGCAATGAATGTTTTGAATTTCAAGAATAACATTTATAGTCATCTTGAAACTAGCAATTGGTTGATTTTACGCACAAAAATTTTGCAAGGTCGCATCTTACGTCCTTCATTTACACACCTGAAATTCGCAGGCTTTATCCCTGTCACGCTATTAGGGTTGTATAGGCTCTTAAGGTGTACCTAGTATCTGTGTCATCGTAGCTCCCAAACGGATGAAGCGATTTTAATGCTTACCTATACCAATTTTTGCTAGTTTTCTGTTTTCGCGACGTTGTATTGAAAAAGTCATTTAAGGGGGCTATTCTAAAGAAGGAAACTAAAAGGCTCCGAAACGTATTGCAACAATGCTGAAAAAAATTACAACGCGAACACCGGAAAAATTAGATTTATTTTATGGTTTTATGTTGGATTGGAAACCATAAGGAAACGCCGGCGCCGGACTACTCAAACGTTTTATTTATCGAACAAGACGTAATAACCGTGTAAATCCATAAATAATGGTTATCTTAAAATGTAGTAGGTACCTACCTAAGTGTGTTGTTTATCTATCAGTAACATAAGCTAACCGCATGCGAAGGTAAAGCAACACAACGCTCGCGCTGTAATCGGCTTCAGTCATCGGTAATCCAATATCCATATCTGACAATTATTACTCGAGTTCATTTTTAATTAATTCGTGTAAGTATGTGGCTATGTTTACTTTTTATTTAAATGTGGATTATTTAATATTCAATCGAATAAAACAAATTTGCCTAAATATTTATCCCAGAACGTCCAAATGCCAAAATATCCAAGTCCTAGAATGTCCATATCACTGAATGTCATATAAATAACAGTCTCTATTTTACATGGCAGCAAAAAAAGGGTTATGTTTTTCGCGCCTTTCATGTATGTATGTTTTTTACTTTGAAACAAAATCATATGATTTCACCTGCGTAAATCCCGATCCCGGAATATCGGGTTTAAATTTAGCGTATGTGTTATTCCCGGTATCCAACTACTTATATTTCAAGTTTTATCGCAATCGGCTCATTAGTTTTTGCGTGATTGAGTAACAAACATCCAAACATACACACTTTCACATTTATAATATAAGTAGGATAGGATTAAATTGTACGGCCTCTAGTCAAAACCGTGCTTAATTGGGTATGTAAAGTTTTTTGGCAGACATTCTGGGATATAGACATTTAGGGATACGCACATTCTAGGATTTGGACATTTTGGGATATGGTAAATAAAAATGGTAAAAAAATCACCAGCACATTTTGAGATTTGGAACATAAGAACCTAAACGATGACAAATTGTAAAACAAAGTGGCAAATTCCAAGTAAAAAAAATATTAAGTAATAAACTTCCTTGGATTCTATTTGAATTACTAATAGTTAGGTTCTATACAGAGAAATGTAACAATATAAATGCCTTTTTCCAACAGAATGGTAAACCAATTCGACATTAAAATTCGACAGCTGTATTTTTTGCTCTAACTTAAAATGATAAAGTAGGTGTTAGTCAATACATTTCGCCCTTGCTTCCAACTAAAACATACATCTCGATCAAAAAGAACCTTCCTTTTGCCGTAGTCGGCTAAAAATTAAACCCCCACTTTCTGCAGCAATTAAAAATCATCATCATCATCATCAGCCTGTTGCAGTCCACTGCTGGACATAGGCCTCTCCAATTGCACGCCACCTAGATCTATTTTCGGCTTCTCGCATCCAGTTTGTGCCAGCCGTCTTGCGCAAATCGTAGAAATGAAAAATCAAAGAATGTGCATGTAAAACTACTAAATACATATTCAAAATTCACCAGCGGCGAGGTATGAACTCGTTTCTCTGGGTTCGCCCCGCTAGAGCATAAAAAAAACAAATTACGGCACACCTACTTGTTTTCAGTGACACATCAGTGTTTTGATGTCATTAATTGACATTGAATTTGAATTGATTATTTTAAAAATCCTGCATGTACAATGGTACATTACATATCAGTGGCAGACAATTTACTACACCTATAATAAGTAAGTAAAACAAGATATTACTTCTCGGTTCAAATTCCAAAATGGATAAGATAGGTTGGTAGATATAGGTACCTACAGTCAAATGCAATATATACAGTCAGTCAATATAGTACAGTAAAATAATAATTGTCGTCCGACTGTATGGGCTCGTATGCGGTAAATCCAGTCGCTGTGATTTTTTGCAGATATAGGATGTTGGCCTAATGAATAATCCAAGTTTGTGACCTCGAGCGCTGACCGCAACCTTGTCAAAAATCGGAAAAAAACCGCGAAATTTTTGGTCTTTTTTAAAATATTGGTGATTATATCCCTGAAGGACTAGTTTTTGATAGTACCTTCTCAGGGTCGCTGATAAAGTAGACTACAATATGAGACAAGAAATGTCCCTGCAGACCATATAGTTTTTGAGATAAAGCCTTACCAAGTTTGTAATTTTTAGAAGTATTTTAGACTTCACGGTCGGAACTCCACACGTAATAATATGGTAAACGTTCCAATTTCACGTACAAAGCGTCACGCCTCCACCTTTCTTGTGCGCACTGCCATAAAGTGGAATTCTCTGCCCGCTCCGCTGTTTCCCCTAAACTACAACCTTGAAGTCTTCAAGTCTAGAGTAAATAGGTATCTTATAGGTAAGCATGCTACATCTTCGACCTCATCGTCGCTGCTCATCAGGTGAGATGAGGTCAAATGCTGGCCCTATCCTATCCTACTAATATTATAAAGCTGAAAGTTTGCGAGCGAAAACGGCTAAACGGACCTGGAATAGGCTTCTTTTTATCCCGAAATTCCCGCGGGAACGGGACTTACACGGGTGAAACTGCGGGGCGCAGCTAGTTACGTATAAAAGAAGACGCTTTGTTCGCTAGGTCATTTATTCTATTTCTAGATATCACAATTTCTACGAGTGTAACATGAACATGAATAGCGAGTTATTTGCACAATTATCGGATCGAATTGACTATGGTGGACTGTTAAATCGAGAATCGATTCGCATTAGCACCTACGCCTATGTCTAATAGAAACCCGTTATTTTTAAGAGACAACATTTTCATAAGTAGGTTAGAATAGAAGTATGTGAGCGGAGTATCCACTAACGAAACAAATAAACTATTTGGTCGGTTATGTAGAAAGAGTGAACTGTACGTCTGTACCCAAAGTAATACACCTCGCCGAGAGTGAATTTTTAAAGTATTTTTCCTTTAAAATGTTTCTAGTAAATACACCATGATTTATTTATTTATTATTTAGGACATCCAACAGCTATTACAGAAGTATAAATTAACGTGTATCACCAGGAAGCCAATTTATTTTTAGTCTTTCCTACAATTGCGAAGTTGAGACACTTGCGTAATTGGTAAACGCGTTGACTCGGAATGTCAAGGGTGCAGGGCAGGTTCAAGTCATGTTCGGTGCAATTTCACCTGCGATCCCGATGTAATGTCGGGATCAAAAGTCTATTAGTCTTCGATAATGTAGCTTTCGTTTGGTGTAAGAATTTTTGAAATCGGCCCAGTAGTTTCGAAGCATTCATGACAAAATAAACAAATTTTAATCTTTCCTCTTTATAATAGAACTAGCTGAACCCCGCCAATTTCACTCGCTTAAGGCCCCATACTTACCAAAATGACGTGACAAGTATAGAGCTAGAAAAAAAAAACGTTCAAAATGAACCAGCTATGTTCCACAGATTTCACATTTGGCACTTTAACCTACTTTTAATATGAAATTCTTTCATTTCTAAAAGAAGAAATAGATTTACGTGATCTAAAGCCAATGTCTAAGCTCTAAGCAAAAACGCCTTCTATCAGATCGCGATCTTCTATCAGATGTGTTTTTACACATCTGATAGAAGATCGGCGTTTTCGGACGTCAGATGCGACTATGCAATATTTTAGTGAGTAAAATCAAACAATTCCTAATAACAAGATAACTATTGCTAATTTAGTAAAACTGTTCTACCAATTTTAAGTGTGTTATTTATTTTATTAGGGGTTAAAGTATGAAATTGCCGATTTGTACTGAAAATCTTAATTGTTTATTTTTTAAATTTTTAACAAATTTATTTAATCAAAATAGTTGCCATTATTATCTATACATTGCTGCCATCTAATGGGAAGGTTATTAATGCCTTTGCGATAGAACTCCGACGATCTAGACTGCACAAACTGTGTGAAAGCATTTTGTACTGCCTCCTGGGAAGAAAACTTCTTGTCACGTAGATAATTGTCTAAATCACGAAAAAAATGGTAGTCCGTTGGAGCAAGGTCTGGTGAATACGGAGGATGACGAATGGTTTCTAAGTGCAGTTCCTGAAGGGTCAAAATGGTTTCTCGTGCTGTGTGAGGTCTCGCGTTGTCGTGGAGCAATAATGGTGAAGATCGATTCATGAGTCGGGGCTGTTTTACTGCTAGTTTTGTCAACATGGTTCGGAGTTCGGCACAATAGACATCTGCCGTAATTGCTTGACCAGATCGAAGAAAACTATAGTGAATAACACCATGCTGAGACCACCAAACAGTTAACATTACCTTTTTATTGGTAAGTTTTGCTTTAGGACACTGTTGTGGCATTTGACCTGGGGTCCGCGTTAGTTCCGCGTCGGAACTCGTATTCAAAAATCACTCGAATTTTCGCAGTATCCATCTTTCTTGTCTAAATTGAATAACAAAAACAATTGAAAGTCGATATTCAAATGTTTCACATTTTTAAAAAAAGGAATATCACAGAAACCATTCGAAAAAAGTTTCATTCGAAAACCTCAAACCATGAAGATTCTATGTCAATTCAAAGAACCTATTGCAATAAAACGGCAATTTCATACTTTAACCCCTATTATTATGCCTTAATACAGAAAAATGGAGGTTTATATACGTCACGTTTAGCTGTAAAATGAAAAATTAGGTTTTAAAAGAAATTTTTAGATTAAAAAAAACTGTTACCTATGAAAGTTAACCAATCATGTAAAGAAATCTACCAAAATGAAGATAATAAAAATTAAAATAGTATATTAATTAGTAATATTTTGTAATTACTGAGAAACTAGCTGCGCCCCGCGGTTCCACCCGCGTAAGTCCCGTTCCCGTTCCCGTTCCCGCGGGGATTAAAAGTATCCATGTCCTTCTCCTGGTTCTAAGCTACCTCCCCACCAATTTTCAGACAAATCGGTTTAGCCGTTCTTGAGTTATAAATGGTGTAACTAACACGACTTTCTTTTATATACAGATGTAACGGGCAAGCCCTTTTAAGCCGAAAGGCGGTTGTTCTAGACGTCTAGGCGACCAACTTTTGTTCTACGACTTTTGAAAATTCGAACTTTTTTTTTGAAAATTTTAAGGTTATGATTCACTGAAAAAACAGCTGCTTTGAAAATAAAGGTAATTGAAGTTTTGATTGTGGTAGACCAAACTAAATAAAAGGACAACATAAGGTCAATGACCTCAAACTCTAAGAAACAGCTGATCTTCAAGTAAACTTTACACTTAAAATTTTCGAAAAGTACTTCGAATTTTCAAAAGTCGTAGAACAAAAGTTGTTCGCATAGACGTATAGAACAACCCCCTTTCGGATTAAAAGGGCTTGCCCGTTACATCTTGTATATAAAGAAGATATTATTAAGATCCCTGCCGCCAATAACGTGAGTATGTCACCTTAATATACGTTCCCGTGGGTATATCGGGATAAAAAGCCTAGGTATGTGTTACCTGCAGCTATCTATATTCAAAGTTTCATCGCAATCGGTTTACGTGATTGAATAACAAACATACCTTATTTTTATTATATTACCTATCAGAAATAAAACGAATGTAAATAGGTAATTAACTTCTTTATATTGTATAATAACATTACAAAAGGTGATAATTTAATAGACTTTGAAATGTGAAATTCATTTTAATATGATATCAAGTATAATCAGGCATCAAAAATGTATATCCACCGCAGAGTTTGTAATAAGATATTACCAATTCCTTAAAATTATCAAATCAAGAATTTTAAAACACAGTATTTACCGTGTATTAATCACGTTTTATTTATTAACGGCATTGTTACAATGTACCGAGCTTTCGCTAACTTTACCGTAAACCTTGAAAAAGCTAACTTACGCTAGTAAAACCCGGTAAATATTGTTTCATTATGCAAAATCGCGAAAACCTAAGTCAAGAATTTTAACTTGAATTTCTAAGGCTCATTGGGTATCGGAGTTGCCCCCTTACTTTACAAACGATGATTAACAGATGACCAATTTATGTGACGTTTATGTCTGAAACTTCATGTTGCAGTAAAAGACAAACGATACATAGTTATGCAGCTGTTAACAAGCGTTTATAAGTATATGGGGTTAGAGTCACACGGACCCATAATATGTAGGTACATTGTATCATGATATTATGAATATGTGTGAGTGATCCCAAAACTTGTAATCCTACAAGACTCAATCTTTACAAAAGAAGAGAACTTCATATGTTATCTATAGTGATCTACTTAGAAGTCTACAGTGGATATGCACAATTATTACCTGCCTGGTAAGTTTGTACAATAGGATTATTGTAATTAAATGCCACCAACAATGCAAAATTTGACTTAAAGATCTTTATTTGTATTCAAATAAGACATTTCCATTTCATTCACTTTCTTGAATAATTAAATATTATACATATTTTCATAAATAGATTTCAATGTGTTCCTAGAACTTGATTTTTCGAAAACGCTTTTCATTTAAGTATATAAATATTACATAAAAAAATAACAATTATACTACATAATTTATAACACTCTTTTAGCAAAGACAGTTTTTGATTTAGTCTCAAACTTATCTATATAGATTAATAGAACAAAATTATTCTATTCATAATTAAACTCGGGGTCAAAATAACATTATAAACATTTCCTTATCAAATAATATTCAAAGGCTACCCATACTTAGACCAACTGTATAATTAAAAAAGATGATATACCGACATACTACTATCTTGCTGTTTTGACTGTGCTTCCAATGGCTTAAATACACTTCCAGCCTAACAGTTATAATAGCAAACTCAGAACCAATCATTAAAGCTAAGAAAATATCTTTCACCAACAATAAATATTAAATGATTAAACTAATAAGTGCAGAACCCACATAATGGAAACAGAAGCATCAATGGGGTATCGATTTTTGTGATGTTAAAGTTCTATGCAACATTCATACATATATCAGACATTTGTGCCGGCTCCCAGACAGTATCTAGCATGTGTGATCTGCACCTAGGTGTTACCCACCATAAACTCTAAAATTACACTAAAAATGACATGCTGCATGCTCATAGTTTCCTTTCATACGTTCTTCTTCTTTGGTCATCAATCTTAATGAGGTAGTAAGTTCCAGGGAATAAAGCTTCTATAGATCCTGAGGGTTCATACGGGGCTGTGTGGTAGTTCTTGGTCCGTACATCCATCAATTCAGAGAACACAGTTGGTTCAACTTTCTCTCTCTTTTCTAACATGGACACAGTTTCACCTAGGGAGCTTATGAGCTTTTCAAGTTTAGATCCGACACTCATGTCATCACAGATATTTATCGAGTACATTGTAGATGCTAGTCCAGACCCATATGAGAATAAAGCAAACTTCTTTCCTATCAACTGGTCAGGTGATTTACTAATCAAGTAAGAGACTAGCCCTCCATATAGTGATGGTGTGTACATGTTTCCAACATTTCTTGCAACATGCAAGGAGGGTTTTGTCTTCTCATCAAACAGTTCTTGACTATATGCCATGAATGCCTTTTCTACATCCCGATCAAAGTATGTGTCTTTCAGTTTCTTATCACTAAACTCTGCTAATCCTGGAAACTGTTTCTCCCTGTGTTCCGGAGATGCATTTAGAAAATCATTAAAACATACTCTAGCTAAAGATTTCTGCACCAACTTGCAGTACGGAGAATGGAACAACATTCCGTCTAAGCTCAGAAGTCCCTTGAAATCTGCAGTTGTTTTTCTCATTTTCTTACAGAATAAATTATAACAATTATCTAAAGCACTGAGGTAGCAATGGATTGAAAGCTTGCCATCGACAAATGGGAATTCAGAAGCTAAATCTGGCTTGTAAAAGTCATATGCGTGTGTCATGTATGATGCACGTACACCACAGTCCAACACGAGAGGTGCATCTGGTCCTATAAGCATGGCCACGGCTCCAGCACCACCTGTAGGCCTCGCCGGGCCTTTACCGTACACAGCTATATCCCCAGCCACAACTATAGCCATCCTTCCATCCCAGGATGAAGATTCCACCCAATTAACTGCATTAAAGAGAGCTGCCGTTCCTCCATAACAAGCATTTGTAGTGTCAATCCCTTCAATATCTGTGTTACCTTCTTTAGCAAACAAGGTCATGAGAAAAGTTTTCACACTTTTACTTTTATCTATAATAGTTTCCGTGCCAACCTCCAGCCTACCAATGTCGTGCAAGTTAAGCTTGTTTTTCTCAATGAGCCTGTGTAACGCCGTCATGCATATCGAATTGATATCTTCTCTATCGGAACAGAAACCCATTCTGCTTTGACCAAGTCCGATTGTGTATTTGCCGGCGGAGACTCCGTCAAATTGTTCTAGTTCACTTTGATCGACGTATTGGGAAGGGAAATAGAGTTCCATAGCGAGGATACCGACGTTTTCAACGCGCCCACCCATTTTACTGGTTACTTTCACAATTTTAACTGATAAGTTGACGTGTTAACAGAGCGATGCCGGAGCGGTGAACTGAGGTGTCGTCTCTCACGGAGTGGCGACGTCACTGACTCACGCTACTCGCTAGCTCGCTACCGGCTCCAACACACAGCACCGTTGACCCAATACCATTAACCACTAACCGGCTTTCTTTTTCTACGCGAAAAACAGGACGAACGTCTCCACTTACGCACGCAGCTATAATTCAAATTCTCAGTAAAATAAAACTACGTACCGCTTTTCCTGTTCGGAGTTTACTTGAGTTTCAATCTAGATTTATTTAAGGCAGCAGAATGCTCCAATTATCTATCTAATTCATTTAATTTCTTAGAATAATACTTTTATTTTTCAGCAATGGCAAAAAATCAAAAAACTAGGAATGCGATTTTTTTTCCTGTCTTTCGTTAGGATCGGCTTTGTACGATTTCTGCATTTAGCCAGTGTCAAATTAAGACTCATTTTTTAACCGACTTCAGGAGTCTTGGCGGGAACTCGTTGAGGAGATGTGGTGCTAAATTTTCATTTTTGTGAAACCTAGTTCATATGCGTGCAAATTGTTTAATTTCGGGGCATATTAATCAATTTAGTTTCGTGAAGGTGTACAAGTGGAATGAAAGTGAAAATCGGTGCAAAACATTGACTTAGTGTTGTCTCCAAGGCTCCGTGAAGATTGTTTGTAAATGGCCGCCGTGTTTACAAATGATTCCCTAGACTTGACTTTAACTGTGACGACTTGACTGTTTCGATGCAAATAACTTGCATAATATATTAAAATACATGACACTGGCTAATTTCCTAATGGCCATGATCGGTTCACAACCGATAAGAAATAAAAAAAAAAAATTAAAAAAAAAAAAAAAAAAAAAAAAACCGACTTCAAAAAAAAGGAGGATTTTTTTTTGTTTGTTTACCAATTATTCGAAGATGGCTTGACCGATAAAGCGCCTGTTAAAATATTTACAGAATTGGTAAAAGTTACTACACTAAGACTTGTCTATTGATTTTTAACAGGCGCTCTAATTTTTTTTTTGCAAAAACCGGACTGTGAAAATAAAATATGTGTAGCCGTGTAGAGGTACAAGATAGGTACAAAATCTTGCATATACATAATATAACGTGGAGTATTTAGCGGTGGATCAAAGGTGGTCCAGCCAACTTGAAACGGACACAACATCAACGAATGAAAGAACAAAAACTTTAGGAATCGACTGTACTTCGAGACGTGTAGAGAGCAATAAACTTTTTAAACTAACACGATTGGAACTCATATTTACACTTTTCCCGGGTCTTAATCGCGTGAAATTTAACTATTCCTTACCTCGACGTTTCGATCATGTTACAATGATCTTGGTCTCGAGGGGACTGGAGCTGCAGCGGGCGTCGTCCTCTATTTATAACCTCGGTGTACCGGTTAATGTTCGTAATTGTGGGTAGTTACCGAAGTACCCACATCTTCGGTGGTAAAAATTGCGGGTAGCCGGCATACCCTCACTTTTAAAGTTCGCTATAGACTAAGGGCGGCGACACACTAAACTAACGACATCCGAAGAACTAATCGGATTTTTATCGCGACACTTGCATATCTTAATTACTGGATTCCACGTAGACGATAGAGCCTATAACCACTTTCCCGGTTGAAATTGTCGTGTTTTTTGATTTCGACCGCTTCACGAACTATCCTTGGATAGTAATGTCGTTCTGTGGAAAGGATTCGAGGCGCGTGCAACTCAATCCAGTGGTTTGATCCCGATAATAAAAGATGCTCAGCTATCGCCGATTTCTCCACCTGGCGGTTCTTGACTGCAGCTATGTGCTCCCTCACTCGTTCCGCGATGGTCCGCTTAGTTTGCCCGATGTACGAACTACCACAGCTGCAATCAATTTTATACACACCCGGTGTTTGGTAGGGGATGTTGTCCTTCGGGGTACACAATTGCTGTGACATTTTTAACAATGGGGAGTAAACAGTTTTTATGGAGTATGACTTCAATATCGATCCTATCTTATCCGTTACTCCCTTAACATACGGTAAAAATGCCGGGTGTCTCGGTACATCCGGTGGTTTTCCCCTCTTACCTCGGAGATGTCGAAAATCTCTAGCGCCGTACCCATTTCTCCGGAGCACCCCCAGCACATGAGACAGCTCCTCATCCAAAAACAGTGTAAATATGTGTAGAGAGCAGTGTGTTATTTGCCGTAAATATAAGAAGCCTAAAATTAAAAGCTCTCCTGTGATGGATTTCCGCTGGCCAATAAACTTTATAAACTAAAACAAATGAAACTCATAACTAAATATTTTCCCGGGTCCTAATCGCCTCAAACAAGATCGTTGTAACATGATCGAAACGTCGAGGTAGGAAAATAAAAAAGTGCAAAAATAACGCGATTAAGACCTGGGATAATATTTAGGTAATTATCGATATCCGTTAGTTTATTTTACCACAAGACGTCGCGAATTGATAAATATGCGAAAATATGAGCATAAAATAACACAATTTACCTCTCGTTTAGAATCCTTCGAACGGATCTTGTTATCTTCCGGTGACATTTTTACTTATATACCGAATGGCACTCGCTTATCTATAGACATGCCACCTAGTGGCATACGTTTTGTGAAGGCAGTACCAAAGACAGAGTAATATAAAGAAAGCACACAACCTAAGAAGTTGAAAGCTCACAACTACTTAAATATAGGTTAAAAGTTAAATCTTACATTAGAAACGCGAATTTGTATGTATGATGTGACTTTGTTACTCTTTCACGCAAAAACTACTGAACCGATTGCGATAACACTTAGAATATACGTAGCTAGCGATCTGGAATAACACATAGGCTTCTTTTATCCCGATATACGTGCGGGAACGGGACTTACCTTGGTGAAACCGCAGGGCGCTGCTAGTTTTAATAAAAGTTAATTAATGTTTAGGTACTATCAGTACCTACCTGATATCAAAGCCAGAACAAGTTTAATTAAGTATCAAAACAAGATCGTTCATTTTGACTGTATAATGGAATAAAGACCATAATTATTATTACTCTGTTCCTTATCTTTATTATCAAATTCTAACTAGGCCATTGATCTTTATAGATCTCACACAAACAAGTTTTGGGCCAAATTAATATTACTGATTCAAGGAAATAGATAAGTTATACCATTCCCTAACTAAACTAGGTATGTACCTACTTACTATAACCTTCACACTTTTAAAACTTATTGTTAAGGCCCCTATACGCGCTAAATTAAAAATCCCTGTCAAAAACATTCTAAAACATTGCGTCAGAAAATAATCAACAATTTTTGATGAATCCGACAGGGATTCCCAGTTTAGCTCTATAGTATTAAACCATGTCCGCGTTGTAGATAATTTTAATTATAGTTTTTTTTTAGGTTGATATAGGCCAGTGGTAGGCAAACTACGGCCCACGGGCCATCTCCGGCCTGCGAATGGCTTCAATCCGGCTCGCGACTATCAAAAAAATCAACAGCGGACTTTGTTGAATAAAAATCTCTGTTGATCTGCGGCCCGTAATAAACAATTACATAGACAGAAGTGGGAATATGGAGATAAATAGTTAGAAATAGAAAATATTTATTTATTTATAAGTATTCCAAGTTATATTGCAAAAGTAGTTTTTGCGTGAAAGAGTAACAAAATCACATACAGGCACTTGAAAACTTTCGCGTTTATAATAGCTATTAGAAAGATAATAGGATTTAGAAACTTGGCCCGCCATATTTTGGCGTAAATATTAGCACGCGAAGGAAAAAGTTTGCCCATCCCTCATTTAAGCTGTGATCCGTAGTGATTATTATTGTCTTTGGCTGTGATTTAGGTAAGTAGGTACCTCAAGTGGTGTCAAATTTAAGTATAGTCAAGTAGGGGAAATGCGACAATAAAGAGTTTTTTATTGTTTGGAAAAAATCTTCCTATAATGAACTATCAAGTTCATTGCATTTATCTAGGAAGGAGTCTACTTATGATTACGATATTCCCGCGGGATCGGGACTTCGCGGGTGAAACCCAGGGCGCAACTAGTCCAATATCAATGGGTGGGTAGGTATGCTTAATTATATGGACAAGCACAGTATAAATAATAGTGCACAAGTTATAGGTATTCTAAACAGACGGATAGATGTCCAATGGAGTTTTAGTGAAAGGGCCAAGTTATTACCCAACTACGGCAAAAGGAGGGTTTTGTTTTTGACCGCGATGTATGTTTGTGCCATAATAACGTCTAATTACTCTTAAACAAGTAGGTGTATGTTATCTTTTTTATCATCCTACTAATAAAATATTATAAAGAGTTCGTTGATTATAAAGCTGAAAGTTTCTCAGTAGTTAATTATGTATGTTACTCATGCACGCAAAGATAGCTCAACTGATTACCATGAATCTCGTTATATAGATAGCTGATGACCTGGAATAATACATAGGCTACTTTTTATCCCCATATTCCTGCGGGATTGAAAGTTACACGGGTGAAACCGCGGGGCGCAGCTAGTAATAAATAACACGAGCGGTTAAGGCACTGAGGTACTGATCCAGGGACGCGAGTTCAAATATCGCCGCAAGTGAATTTTAAAGATGAATTTTTCCTTTGAAATATTTCTAGTAACACAAGCGATTTTTCCACATTAAATAAAACTACTTAAACCTCTACAGCGCAAAGCGAGCGCCACAATGCAACCGGAGTGCGGAGTTGGGTAAAGTGCTGGAGGAAAGGACATCTACGCAAACTCCAAAGCCACAACCGAATTAAGAACTTCCTTCATTTTTTGAAGTCGGTTATAATTATCTATATAACTTTATAACTTAAAAATATAGGGTCCATAAACAAAAACGTAAGAAAAGTCAATGTGGTCAGACTATACCTACCTACTTTACAACATTAGAATATGAATTCGGCTTTAGATATTAGATATGCTTCATATATAGATAGGTATATTAGTAGCCCAGGGTCAATCATGAATGGGATAAGGCATCCGAAAGTTCAAACTAGTTACCAATTAAAGCACCCACGCCTTCTATCGTTATTACACCAGTGTATTCTACCGGCCACAGTCGAAATCATAACGCTCTAGTGGTCGCTCTAGTATTTCGTGGAATACATTCAATACTATTTGTTTCTTACAAAATCTGTCTATTTTGAGCTCTACAGTCTGCAGGTGCAATTTTTTTCATACACGCAGCTATGCAGCAGGTGTGTGGTCGTCCACATTTTTAATTAAATTTTACTCCAATTGGCAACGCCATCTATGAAATACAATTTGAACTCTGTAGTGCAGTTAAAATCCGGTTCGATTCACGCAAGAAGATATAGCTGTCGATTAGATTTTGAACATGTTTTAGGTCTCATTCAATGTACAACATGTTGAATAAGGCGTGATTAATAAATATAAGGGTAACCGTTTATTTTGAAATGCAAATCAACATTTTTTAATAAAGTGCACATAAATATTTTGTGGAATGTCTAGTTTTGTAAAACGGAGCGTTAACAAAACGTAAACAAACTTTGGTCAGGAAGCTGGCTCGACGTTATTTTAAAATTTAATAAAAATAAATGTGTAGGAAGCGAGATAAAATTTAAAATGAATTGATAAAATAGTGATTGTGTATCGTAAGTTAGGTGATAATAGTAACGGTGATAGAGAAATCAGTAAACATGTACACCGGGCGCAGGAAACCACACAGGAAATGATTCAAGATTGTCGACAACAAAAAGCACTTTCGAATACGAAATCATGGGAACAGCGTACAAAGAACTTTTCAAATTGTACGATTTGATACAAAACGGAGAAACAAGGTACCATTTAACTTAGTTTTTCTTCATTTTCATACATAACAAAGGTTTTTCCTACCTTCAAAACTTTTAGTAAATGTGTTTTCGAAGAGTGTACTTATACGGTATCTTTCATTATTATAATGTATTGTAAGCAAAGGACACGGTAACCTCCTCACAATATACAGAATATCGAAATATTCTGATCACATAATAGCGCCTATCACTTCAAATTACAGTTTTTTTTAACTTCTAATTTTGAACCCACACCTCTATAAAAAAATTACTTATACCTACACTAAACTGCCGTAGGCAGTAGGCGCATGTGCTGCAATCAACAAGGCTAATAAAATCTATTTAGAATTGTTCACAATATTTTCTTTTAAAATAAATGATAGTATGATGTCCTGAACAAACCATAGCATGTATTATATATAACTATGCCCCAGCTCTTGTCAATTTTCTTCACATAGTTAAAAAAATATATTTGAAGTATATGTTGCCTTGCCTATCTTAATCAACACTATGTCTAATTTTAGCATTTTAAACTAAGCCAGTCCTCGTCCTGTGAATGTCACTGCAGTTTTACTAGTTTTTCTATTTTTCCAGTTCAATAAGAAAATTTCTGTCCGATGTTGCTACTTTAGAAGTCAATGAAATAATCCCAAGTAAAGGTATAAGTGTCTTACACTTGGCGGTTGGCATTGAACCAGTTGAGAAGTCACGAGAGTGTACAGAGCTACTGCTCAAACATGGTGGAAATCCCAACATTTGGTAAGAATTTTAGCATGTTTGAACTTTTAGTAAGCACACGGTTCCTTGGATTGCATCATTAATTCATCATCCAAGAGATGTTTCCAGTTCAGCCCTCTCAGGAGCCCGGGGTCCGCTTTCCTAAATTTATGTCTCCACTTCACATGATTTTAGCCTTGGATTGCATGAATACCTGTTTTTAAACAAACATGAATACCTATCTTTTTTTTTCTTGTCAACCAAAGATTGCCTGGATTGTGCCACCTAATTTTAAGTTGTAATATTTTTCTTTTCTTTTTGTTGTAATTATTTAATTGAAGTGGTTTGCAATAAAAAAATTATCTATCTATTTTAATATATTAATAATTTTTATGAATATTTTTTGTCTACAACATTATGGGATTGTGTGTTTTATCTAACAAAAAGTCTTAACTTTCTTTCTTTCCAGTTTGAAAAGAAAATCAAAAAAGTTGCTAGTTATTTTCTTACTAAGTTTTGAAACAATTATTTCACCAAATACAATTTGTAATTTCTGAAGAAGTATGTAAAGAAAAAAGCAGCTAAAGAAAGCTTGCTACAAAAAGTCGAATGCAACATAATAATAATGTTACACACATGTGGCTTCCAAATGTGTGAAGTACACATTGTAAGAAATGTGCAATAACGGTAGTTTTTGTCTATTATTAAAATGGTTAAGACTCATGCTATCAACCTCGAGTGGTTTCTTCTCATCAAAGGGTGCATTCTGAAACCTCACTAACACCATAGTTATAGGAAATAAACTATTGACAGTAGTCAATAGAAAAACACTGTTTCACCCGCGTAAGTCCCGTTCGCGTGGGAATATAGGGATAAAAAGTAGCCTATGTGTTATTCCCCGTATCCAGATTCTACCTACATTCCAAGATTCATCACAATCGGTTCAGTAGTTTTCGAGCAATTGAGTAACAAACACACATAGTCACAAACTTTAAGCTTTATAATGTTAGTAGGATTGGTAAGCAAAATCATATGTACAATTTCCGCAGTAATGAAGATGGTGTAACACCAGTCCACATCGCTGCAATATGGGGCCGAGTGGACAACATGAAATGCCTGATAGGGTTCGGAGGAGACCCGTCCCTGCAGGACATAGAAGGGATGACTGCATTTGACTACGCAGCCAGAGAGGAGCAGTGGGAAGTCTATGACTATCTGCACAATGTGGTGGATTTGAACGATGACTCAGAAGACTCTAAGTGCGCCTACACTTTACATTTAGGTGAGAATCATTTATTTTATTTAGGTAAATGCTTACCTGACAGTTTATAGGCTGTTTCGACGACGACCATTTAAGCCGAAAGGGGGTTTGTTAAAAATAATCTAAAATTTTGCAAAAACAAGTTTGGGAAAAGTCTTAGAACAAAAGTTGTTCGCCTAAACAACCCCCTTTCGGCTTAATTAAATAGTCGTTGTCGAAGCACCCTGTAGCACAGTAATTGGTCTTTTCATCTAATTTAAGATGATTTATACAGAGCGTAAACAACTTTTAATCCATGCTACTTATGTCGCTGTAGTGCCCCGGACAGTGTTAGGTGGAATAGGCTAGCTCAGCACCTATACCACCCTCCCAGCCTAGTAAACCATGTCAAGAGGAAAGAACTGGTCAATACGTCTGGAGCTCACTAAGCCGTGGGTTGCGTGGAGCACCCTGTGTAATAGTAATATCATAAAGAGGAAAAATTGTTTTTTTTGTTTATAATGAATAAGCTCCAAAACGATTGGACCGATTTCTATAAATCTTTCACCAACACTCACGATTTGCACTCCCACAGTTTTCTCGGATAAATCGCGCATTGTTATTTTCAAATTCTTATACCTTGACGTTTCGACTATATTGTTATATTCTCGGACTTTAGTCGCGAGCTGTCCCCTTTGAAAATATAAATAGAAGTTTAATTAAGCAGGTGTAGCATAAACTTAATTTTTAAATTAAGCATACTTACTAGCATCACCAAATATGGCGCCCCCATATGGGACAGATGTAACTTAATTCATTCGATAATATTTAATTTTATAATTCAGAAGTGTTGAGTCATCTTCACTGCACCTTGTAGTGTTAAATAACACTTGAACTCAATCAAATTAATGACGAAAGTTATAAGATTAAAGAGATAAGTGTTAATAATGTACTTTGGAGACGTATAAATAAGCGTCAAAAAACGGCCAAGTGCATATCGGACTGACAGGGCAATCTCGATCCAAACTAAGTACTTAACTAGGCTTGTACTATGGCCACTAGATAACTGGCATAGTGATATATTACTTTTTTCACTTGCAATTTTTATTTATTTAATTAAAATTGGAGAACCCGTATTACATTAGATGAAATCGGTACACTAAAACTTCCGTTATTTGCGTATCTTACCTACATGATTCATTCTATAAAAGTGGTGCAATCCTTAGAGCTTTTGCATAACATTATCTCAGTTTTTATAAGGCACAGTATTAAATTATTCAGTATGAATCATACGATTCGCTTATATTTTTAAAACTTTAAGTATCTAGCTAGGTAGGTTACTAATTTGATTGAGGATAATCGGAAACAATCATTTGTTCACAAAAATATTGCTTATTGTACCTCATAGGTGGCTTGCAAGACTATTTATAAAAATATTTAGCTAAATCAATTTAGAAATCATAGATAGGTACGTTAATTAATAATAAATAATAAATAAATCCTGTGACGAACACACAGCGTCATCTAGCCCCGTGATAAGCTGCTAAGCTTGTGTTACGGTGACTAGACAACGGAAATACTACTTATATTTATTTTTCTTTTGTAAATACATACATATTATACATAGGAATACTATAATAATACATAGGAATAATTAATAGGAATAATTCGTTAACGGGTCTTAATATATTTCGTAAATCAAAACTAATAGGTATTTTTGACTACAACAAATACTAGCGTATTTGTACCTAAACAAGCTTCACTGGAACAAACTTTCAACCGATTTGGCATACTTATTAACATTCGTCATTGATTCAGTATCTTTTAGAAGACGTAACAAACAAGATAATACGTCTAAAATGTGAATAGTGTACCGAATGGTTGGCTATCTACTACATTATACAATTCTTGGTAGTAACACCAGATTCTGAGTAATGCAAGCAAATCGGTTCTTCGCGCATCAATTGATTTGAAAAGCTACCTGCTTTGTAAGCTCAATTTAAACCGCAAATTTCTCAGAATAGTTTCCTTTACAATATTTAGATGAACCAACTTTCAGGTACGTTTATAGTGTAGGCACTTTTACGAAAAATTTACTTAACTGTGCGAAGCTTAGATAAACTGAAGTTTAGTTCTCGACTTGCACTGGAAATTAAAATCTATCAAATGGAGCTACAAGTTTATGAATTTCGGTTGTTAAGGTCATAATGCACTAGTGTGTCAGGGATAGCGCTAGCGAATTTCAGATGTGTTAAAGAGGGACATACAATGCAATTATGCGCAATTTTAGAGCAAAAAATGAAATATTTGCTGATTACAAGTTAATAGGATAGTTTATAAAAAAATGTGTTAAGCATATTCAAGAAATTGTTATAAAACCTAGGTACCTATATGAATAATAATTAATAAAGTAATAAATAAATAAAAATTTTTTTTTTTATTTTACTGAAAGATATTCAATAAAACAAAAAAAAAACTCTAGTTTTTATTAATCATCGAACAATCATGTTTTCGGGCGTAGGAGATGCAGTCATTATATATATTCTATTTCAAGATTTTCAAATTGTTTAATACCTATGTACCATGAATAGCCCGTTATTAGCAAAAACAGCAAATCAACTATGAAGGAAGGCGACAGACAAGCCGTGGGCAATCTTGTAAATTTTCCTCACGTGTCCTATTTGTTGCTTACAGACAAAATCCTAGTAACCACGGATCAAATAGTTGCAGAATATCAATACCTAACCGAAGACAGAACAAACACAACTTGTCGAAAGTCAGAAATGGTCCGAGACTGGTGCGAATCCAACTCTTTAGTCGTAAACAAATTATACCCCACAATACTCAGCGAAACGTATCCCTTAGACATAACAGAAGAAGAACCGTGGAACAAAAACATCACACTAGATTTAACTTCAAACAACTCATACAAGACATGTCTCTCTAAAAAGCCTGATTCATTAATCATAAGCGGCATAAACCCTTTAGATCTCACTTCGGACGTTACCCAAAGCGAAAGTCTTAAAAGAATAAGTGTTTACGAAAACTTTTCTCTACCGGGCTCACCTAAACTTGTTACACATAAAAATTACAACACGAAAAGTAGTCTGAGAAAGAAATCAAAAGACCTTAACGATAAGACAGACCGAAGTTTGATTCCAAATGAAAATAGCGATTTTAAACCTCTATTGGATCAGAATTTTATGAAAACAACTGGAGATTCTCTAATCAGTAGCTTTAATAAGCTGTCATTTGATCAGAGTTTGATCTCTAGTGATAGATCGCTTGAGAAGGCACTAGCAGTAGTACAGAATAGGACAAATGAGTGGCTTTCGAAAGACATTAAGGAGAGTAACACAAGGAGGTCTTCTGCTAGTAGTGGAGTCAGTAGCAACTACTCTGGAGGGAGTATTTTGTTGGCGAATGTCCACGAGGAATATAAGTATGAAGACAGACAAGAGGATGTTGTTTTGATTGAGAAGAGATTGCTGGCTTCGCCTATAATGTAAGTACATTACCACCAGTAGTTAGAATTTGTTTGTTTGCTAGAATCTTTTGATTTTTTTACAGTTTAAGTAGTTCTCTAGTCAATAACAAATACTTAAATCGAAATTAAACAAATGTTTATCCTTTCCTACTAATTGACCGAACGAGCGAAGCGAGTGAGGTCCAGGGTAGACCTGGCGCTTGTATCTTTGTATCTTTGTATGCTTGTATGTTTGTTCGACGATAACTTGAGTATCGTAGCTCCGATCTTCAAGCGCGTATTTTAGGTCAATAGAATTTATAAGTTCGAAGACGAGCCGGATCGGTAGAGGGGTTGGGGAGATAGGGGGTCGTGAGGTCTCAGTTCGGGGCGAACTCCTAGTATTATAAAGCTAAAAGTTTGTGAGTGTGTGTGTGTATGTGTGTTTGTTACTCAATCACGTAAAAACCGCTGAACCGATTGCGATGAAACTTGGAATAACACATAGGCTACTCTTTATTTTATTCGGAAGACAAACAATGACTAAAACTAAATAAAAACAAATATTAAAACTAAACACCATATAAATGTCTCCGCATATTAAAAACCAAACACCTGCGACGTCATATCAGACATCACTCTAGAAAAAAGAAAAACCATTACAAAGTATATAAACATCAATAAAGATAAAAAAGGAAGGCATAAAAAACTAGTTACAAATAATAATAAAAAAAAAAGAAAAAAATAATACCATACAAAAACTAAAAACCAAGTTAGTTAAGTGTTTGCATTCAACCATCGACTACCTAAAGTTCTCCTAATACTTTATAATTAGTAGACGTGTTGAAATGATCCAGCTCAGGACAGTCAACGAAGGCATTAACACTGTTAGCAGCTCTTATTAAGTACGCATTGCGTCTATAATTCTATAATTATCCCGATATTCCCGCGGGATCGGGACTTGAATGAATGAATGAATGAATGAATGTCATTTATTTGCACGAAATATGGTTACAACAGATGTTATCAAGTAGTAGATATAGTTCAACATATTTCATCAGCACTTAACTTAGCATGCAAATATCAGAATCAAGTAAGTACTTACGCGGGTGAAACCGCGGAGCGCAGCTAGTATTTCTATAAACGCCCAATTTTCTTAAAATAAAAATGGGATCATTTTTTATATTCCAGCTTACCTCTCGACGAATCGACTGAAGGAAGTCCGGACCAAACCATCCTATCCATCGCGTCCTCTCTCCCCACCACATTCCGCTACGACGACACGGCCCTAAGAGCCGAGCTCATTAAACTAGGCTTCACGCCCGGACCCATACAGGATAGCACTAGGACTCTGTACTTGAAGAAACTCCACTCATTGACGCAGGATCGAGCTCAAAATGAAGAGGAGAGGAGAAGAATGGACGAGCTTAGAGTGGAACTTAGTAAACTCGATGTCAAATCGGACCCTATTCAGGATACAAGGAATTTGGGCTTGAAAAATTGTGGACCATTTGTTGGGAAGGAGAGGAAAAGTAAGTAGATATTATAATTTATTTTTAACGTATTTACTAAACTTAAAACTTTTTTTTGAAGAATTTTTTTACTAAAATTAGCACCCGAATGGCATTGAACCTTTATCTCTGACATTTCGTGTCTTGCGCTCACAAATTACGCCACAGGTGCCGTGATGAAATGATGGGCTTTGAGTCCTTTCGGGTGGATTTTTTTGGAAAGCGCTTAAACAAATAAATAATAGATATTATTAGTGCAGGCCTGTTTTACAATTGTCCAAATAATCATTTTAAAAACATTGCAACCCCAAAAACCTAATCTACTAACGTTCACATGCCACTAGGCGAAGCATAGTTGTACCATATTTTAATTATTAAGACCATTGTTTTACCTATGTTTATGGACGATTAATCCGAAAAACTAGCAACAGGATTACAGATACTTTATTAAAATCATTTTGTCTTAGATTTTCGCGATTTTGCATAATAATTTAATAAAACACAATATTTACCGGGTTTAATAATGCTGAGCCGACTGTCAACCTTGAAAAAGCTAACTGTAAAGTTAGCAAAGGTTCGGTACTTTGTAATAATGCTGTTATTAAATAAAACGCGAGACCCGTTAAATGTTGTGTTTTATTAAACTTTATTGACTCGAAAATTTATAGAAAATCATATTCTCCAAATAAAATTTTATCGAATAATGGCAAATGTTATTTGTGATGTTGAAATGAAATTTTGGACAATTCTAATTCAGGAATAGCCAGCCCCCTTAGCATATTATTTTGATCCCACTAATTTGTAAATAAAATAATAGGACCTTATTTCATTCCTCCCTTATCTACCTACATAAATACATTATGTCAAAAATGACTTTCAAGTCACGTCAATTTGATCCATTTCAGTTTGGAGGGAAAAATATTTTAGTTTATTATTTTGATTTTCTAAATTAAATAATGGTTATTAAATTGTATAAATTCTCTAGTAAACTCTCGAAATTGAAATGTTGTAAAATAGTGTCAGGTAATTTCTTGCCTTCATCAAAGTATTCTGTATTTGAAGTTACCAACTTAAAAATTACCTATTTTTCACAGCATACAGCATAGAACTAGAAAAATCTATCCAATCAGATGAATGGATGAAAAATCTCGCTCGTTACGAAGAATTAGAAAAGAAAGTACGCGCTGATTTCGCGGACGTGAACAAAAAATGGCGGGAAGGCAAATCTAAGACGTCGTTTACCTATTTACTATTAGATCCGAGATTAACTGATAATTTACCGGCGAAAGATGGAGTACAAACTCGACATCAGATGTGGGTTACGTTTGTCAATTCAATATTCTATGTTGGAAAAGGTAAGCAAGTAAAACATATAAATCTAAACTTATAATAAAGGAAGTGAGGACAAAAAGTCTGTACTTGGAAGTAAATTGAAAAAAAAAGTTGTCCAGGGGACTTAGGAAAAGTTGTAGAACAAAATTATATAATTTTTAAAATTCATGTCTGTCTGTCTGTTTCACTGTTTGTTCCTTATACATTTAAAAACTACTAATCTGATTGAAATCTGGTTTTCAATATTAGATGGTTCTATTTTCGAGGAACGTCTTGGTTTATGTACATTACATCGAAATCCAATTAGTAGAACTCGAGTAATGAAAAAAAAGTCGGCTATGCACTATTTCTACGCAGACATAGTCGCGGGTAACAGCTAGTTATAAAATATAAATATTGCAGGATGTTACACGCAACGCAATCTAGCACAAACTAAGTACTAGGCTATTACTACGAGTACTAGATAACGGATATACTACATATTATACTTTTTTTTATTGTAAATACATACATTTCATACATAGAATACACCCAGAACCAGAAACAAACATTTATGGTCAGCAGAAATATTCATTCCCGGCGGGAACCGAACCCGCAGCCTTCTGCATTGCAGTCGGGCGTTGGCCCGGTGTGCCATAGTGGCCGTCGAGACAACAAGATACATAAATAAATACTTCTTCTTTCGTAAAGTGGTATGGCTCACCTACTATCCTATACTGGGAAATTCTCATCCCGTGAAAATATCAGGATCAAAAGTAGCCTATGTTACTCCTCGATAATGTAGCTTTCTATTAGTGAAAGAATTATTAAAATCGGTCCAGTGGTTTCGTAGATTACCCCCAATAAACATACTTACCTCTTTATAATAGAAGAATAGAAAACACGCAAAACCAGAAACAAATATTTAGGGTCCGCTATGAATATTTTGCAGGAAAGCGTTCAAGACCTTACGCGCACTTATACCAAGCTCTAACACTATGGAAACGCGGCTTCACAACATCGAACGACAAAAAAGTCCAACATATTCTAGACATCTGGAAGAATAAGGTGGGAGTAGTTTGCCTTCATATATTTCAGAACGTAATACCTGCCGAAGCCTATACATACGAAGCTGCCATGATAGATGTTATGAGTTTAAACACACTGAAAAATCTTAAAAGTGGGACCTATTATGGCGTCGTGGAATCTTGGCCCCATAAAGAAAGACGTATGCTTGGTTTGTACTTACTGTATAAAGCGATGCAGATTTTTATTAACGAAGGCGAAAGACAGTTACGGCCTGATGATATTTGATTGTTTATTACCGTTTGCCCCCGTTTTAGCTGTGATCGTGGGGGCAGATGAGAGTTTTTTGATGTGAAACATCTATAAGTAAACCTAATTGTTAGTGTAATACAGGCCTAGGCGACGCATCGCCATGCTATGCTACATGAAAACAATTTCGATGTTTCACATCTGCCAGGCGTCCTGTGACGGCTCACACTTTTTAGTAATTATGTTATGACCATGTGCCACCTGACATTTGGATTTCAATTATTACCGGCCTGGTTAATCTAATTCAAAAAAGAACAAAAATATGGGTTCCTTGTTTGGAGCACATTTTCTGATGATGTTTGACTTTTATAAATAAAGTTGTGATTTGATTCGGAACGAAATAACAAGTCGGACATAATGTTTTAGGTTTTATATTGTAAGTAACTATTTATTTTAACACACATTGTAAAATGCATTTCATTAGTATTTTTTAGAAATTGGGTTAGTGTACTAATGTACTTGGTGATTTCGAAAGGACTAGCAAATGTTACAATTAGTATTTTGAATTTGTATTAAAAAAAGGAACAAAATATGACTTGAGTAAGTAGGTTTAAGGTGTATCGATTAATAAGCACTAATGTATGAAATGAATTTTTGTATAAAAGTTTATAAATCAATTTTTTAAATAGTACAAATTACCTACAATATCTTAGAGTCACCGATCGATTCTCACTTGCCACCCCTGGTGGATATTAATATTTATTTTTACAATATTTTTAAAAAATGGTCTTAATTAACAAGTTGGTTGTGAATATTCTTGATAAAATTATTAAATTATAGTATTTATACAACTTAGATTAGGTTGCCATGAAATTAACTTATTGTCCGGCCTTTTTAAATTATGGCAATTAGCACGAATCGTTCATAAAGTCAAAACCGTTTTAACTGTAAAATAACAGCCCAATGAATTGTGTACCTTTTTTAAGATTGTATTTTTTGTAACGTCAAAGACCAAAGATTTTACAATTGTAATTAGTTTGTTTAACTTAACTATGTATTGATTTTGTACCTCTTTACAACTGTATTTTGCACCAGTATTTTTTAGAATAATCATTTAGGTTACCTGCACTGTACAAACATGTAAAGCACTGATATTTTAATTTAAACGTACCTATACCATTTTTATGTCTATTTTACATATTTTAGGTAAATAATTAGCTTCCATTTATATATAATCTACTACTACTGCATCGCAGTTTTACCCACGTAAATGCAAGATCGGAGAAAAATCTATCTCTAATAAATTCAGTGAAATTGACTTAGCAGTTTACGTAAACCGTAACACAAGAAACGTGTCAAAATAAATGAAGTTAGTAAGTTTCACATTTATAATATTAGTATGGATTTGTAGTGAGTTCAGATAGTAAAAAAGCATCTCGTTTAAGAGTTAATGTATTTAGAAATTTAAAAAACATTTTTAAACTATACAAGATGTAACGGGCAAGCCCTTTTAATCCGAAAGGGGGTTGTTCTAGACGTTTAGGCGAACAACTTTTGTTCTACGACTTTTGAAAATTCGAATTACTTTTCGAAAAATTTAGGTGTAAATTTTACTTGAAAATCAGCTGTTTCTTAGAGTTCGAGGTCATTGACCTTATGTTGTTCTTTCATTTAGTTTGGTCTACTACAATCAAACCTTCAATTACCTTTATTTTCAAAAACAGCTGTTTTTCCAGTAAAACATAATCTCAAAATTTTCAAAAAAAAAGTTCGAATTTTCAAAAGTCG
Organism: Idaea dimidiata; assembly: GCA_949358125.1. NCBI lineage: Eukaryota > Metazoa > Arthropoda > Insecta > Lepidoptera > Geometridae > Idaea > Idaea dimidiata. The sequence continues at coordinate 10,823,948 of OX442341.1, forward strand.
TAGAACAAAAGGTGTTCGCCTAGACGTCTAGAACAACCCCCTTTCGGATTAAAAGGGCTTACCTGTTACATCTTGTATGTATGTGTACTTATTAGTTTTATATTCACCTAGAAATGTTTTTCTAATAGAATTGGTATGAATTTGATTTTGGCTTGTACATGATACTAAAATTAATTTATAAATATTTATTAAGGTGGTCCTCTAACACGACTTTCGATTTTTTTGACGAATAAAATAAAGATCATACGATGATTAACAGACGCAGTAAACAACAAACGGTACTTTATTCATTAATATGTAATTCATCGTTTATAAGTTAATCATCGCATAATTATGCAGTTTTAGATCAATAATAGTCAAAATTATCCAGAGCCGTGAAGCGACGCCAAAAAGGCGGACAAACGACCTAGTCAACCATCACAATTTAGCATAATTTATCAACTGTCATGACAAATAAACTAAATAAAGTTACGACCTATGTAAGCTTTAAATAAAACACATTTTTAAGAAATAATTTATCTTTATTATTCCTTTTTTTTCAGAGTCTCGAATTCTTTTCTAAGACAAATCAAACTTTGCTTTGTTACATCAAAAAATACACAAATGTTGATAATAATATATCCATTGTCTCGGGGACGCCAACAGCGGTGACAACTGGGCTTTTTAAATAGAAATATCATTTGCCACCATTGTGGACGTCACCAGTGGTGACAACTGGGTATGACCCATTAAATACTTCGTACCTAGCCTTTTGGGCTCGTTGGTACTAAATGATAGAAGCGTAATTTTATCGAATGAGGAGTCAAATCGAAGTGTCAGTCTATGCGAGGGTCAAAGGTGGCTTGCTGACCGACCGGGGTCAAGTTTTACTATCCAAATAATTTTTTAATAAACAACTATTTCAATTATTTTCATTTCTAACTTCCAGAAAATAATTATATGTATAATTAAACACTTTATTTACCGGGTTTAATCACGTTTTTATTCATGATTTTTAAACGAGCCGAGCTTCCAACCTTCTTCCTTCTTATCAACCGTGAAAAAGCCAACTGCATAGTTGGCAAAAGCTCGGTTCGTTTAAAAATCATGAATAAAAACGCGATTAAATCCGGTAAATAAAGTGTTTTATTAGCAAAATCGCGAAAACCATAGAATAAATTAATTATATGTATAAAATCTTTTTTATTTAATAACTATCAATTAGCGAGGCTCAGCTTAGAAAAAAGCAAATTGGCGGTGTAGGATTTCTTAGTCTTCGAATCTAGGGCTGCGGTTTAGGATTTAGATTCGGATTCTTTTCATGTACCTACTAAAAAGTCAGTTTTTTTTTCTTTCTTTTTAAAGCTATTACAGATCTGAGCTTTATTATCTATTGCTTTGAGTAGAAGTAGCTAATTTCTTTAAGGTTTTCGAGATTTTGCATAATAAACCATTTTATTTACTGGGTTTAATCGCGTTTTATTCATGATTTTTAACCGACTGAGCTTTCGCCAACTTTACAGTTGGATTTTTCAAGGTTGACGAGGTTCAAGAAGTAGCTACCTATAAACTGCGCGGATTTTGCTTAGGTCTTTAGTATGAAGTTCGGAAATAGATTCGCAACTGAATAGTCGCGGTCCATCGCGACACAAGCTTAGTAGCTTACCATGGAGCTAGATGGCGCTGTGTGATATTCACTAATAATTGACCGAACGACCCAAGCGAGTGAGGTCCAGTGTAGACGTGCCTGGCGCTTGTATCTTTGTTCGACGATAACTTTAGTATCGTAGCTCCGATCTTAATGAAATTTGGTAGGTATGCGCTTAGTAGGTCAATAGAATTTATGAGTTCGAAGATGAGCCGGATCGGTAGGGGGGTTGGGGAGATAGGGGGTCGTGAGGTCGGGGCGAACTCCTAGTATTAATTTGGACATAAAACTTGACCGTAGATGCCAGGTCGATCACTCGCGTCACTATGAGATCAGGTCGGCCACACAACGCGCCGCAACCCGCGGCAACACCCATACAAAACTAACAATAACAACACTCAACTGTTTCTACATTATTATATCAAACTATAGTAGGTACCATAATCTCAGTAATTAAGAGGGTTGCGGTGCTTGAACTTTTCATACAAGCGTTACTTCATACAATGTACTTAGTGATTGATCTTTTTTAAATGATTTATTTAAGTTGCAATGTATGTACTTAAGTATGTTTCTTCGGGTAAAATCGAACTTGATTTTGAAGTAGAATGGTCAATGGTCATAGGACTAGATATATTTCAATCTTTGTCTTTTCCAAAAATGTTACTAGAAACAATGGAATTTTTCCATCTAATTTTGGGACTATTTGACTAAATAGACAATGTTTATCTATGGTTTATCTGTATTGTACTGTAATTACTGTATCTTTTCCCATAATATTTGTATTATAAATTGTAACTTTCGTTTTCAAACGACGTCGATTTCAGCGAAAATTTTAGACATACCTAGATAGAAACACGTCTTTATCCGAATATCTTTATATTAAGAATGATTTAAAAATATAGGTCTGTTGTTAGAACAAACAATTATATTACTTACTTTTGTATTAGATTATTGCATTGCATTGATATGAAAAATTCAACCACCGAAGGCCTCTTAATAAGCGCTTGTTTTTCGTCGACCATTAAAATTTTAACCTTACTTTTACAATAAATACACCGAAAGTACAATTAAGTAAAAAAAGACAAATTAAAAAGAAAACTCACTGGTGAAATTGTCTATTACACTATACATAAAGTATATATATATTAACTAAACGGTGTCTTCGGAAATTAGGCCCACATTCTAAAAACATATTTATTTAGTTTCATAAAAGACAGGTACGCGTGTACATTGACTAATTCCATGAAAACAATACCTTTTTACTACGATTAATTAAATGTTAAATAGTTTTTTTTTTTCAATCTCTAAAGTGAAATGCAATTGCTTGGTTTCGATTACACTATAAAAATCCTCAGACGAATCTTAAATATAACACTCGATCTTTACAAAAAAAAAACAATACACAGATATTTAAAATAATTTTGGCTGTTCAGAGAAAACAACCTACAAGACAACATAGGAATCTTCAAATCAACCCGTTGGAAGACTACGAAACAATAGACTACATTCGATATTTAGCACTCTAATAGGATTAGTATTTATAGTAGGAGTCATTCCTCACGTCTCACGGGGCGATGAAACCTGGGAGACGTCGAAGCTTTGAGCATGCAAAATAGCCTCTTAGACACACGGTTTTGCCTCGTGGGACGCGAACCCTGAACTCAAGTTTAGTTTAAATGCATACACGAAAATATAATATCGGTTTTGAAAGAATGCAGTCGTTAACTATTGTGCAGTAGAGAAAGTGTAGGAAACTCTAATAACTTTTACTCGGATAGAGTTAGCGGACTGGAAAGGGCGTCTGACACATCGGCACACTGCTCTGTCACACTGGTGTGACGGCGAAGGTACTAATTTCCGAACTGCCACCGTTAGGCTTATTGGTGACGTAGTTGGTGAATTGTTTTAGACGACCACTTACTCCCTTACTTATAAAATAATATTTACACATGACTAAGTTATATGACGTTTGTCTCTGTCTGTCAACTTTGAAACTTCATGTGATAGTAAAAGACAAACGATGCATAGTTATGCAGCGTATTAATTAGCGATTATAAGTAAGGGGGATAATGTTTAAATAGAGAAACTACTTGTAGCAAACTTGTTTTTAATTTTATTGCAGTTTAATTAAGAAACTAAAGGCATTTACGTTATTTAACTTCGACTGTATTTTTTTATTTTATTTTTTTATTTCGATCGTGTTTTGTTTGTTATCCGATCACACATACTCTGCAATAAACCATGTGGGTTAGGTAAAAAGTTTACGTACATCACTAATAAATCAAACTCAGTGTGGTAGTTAGGAAACTAACTTCCGTTCTTTCACACCGGTGTGCCAGTGCAGTGTGTCGGCGAGTCAGTGGCCCAGTAGTGATGATAATGTCGATGAATAAAGCGAGACAGTAATCACACACACGTCGCACAGCAATGTCCACACTCGAACGAGATGAGATGCTACAATATGTATTACGAAAAATCGGACCTCCCTCTCTTATACATTGATTCTAAGGCCGAGTTCACACGGGGCGATTTAGTTGATCAACTTATTACGGTTGCTCTTTGTGATTTAGTTGATCAATCAAAGTTACTGGTTAGTTCACAGTGACGATTTTATTGAACAACTATTTAAATTAAAACACAAGTTCTGTCCATTATTATTAGAACTATGACCACGGCCGGGTTCGGGACCGGGACCGGGTAATTTTAATCCAAAATGATCTGCAACCGTAGTTGTAATAATTTAAGTTATTTAATAATTTGAGACGAGGCAAATTGAGCTGATCGCTAAAGTTGCTCATAGTGAATTAACCCGAGGCGATTTGATTGATCAGCTATCTATTTTGTAAATACATTAAGACTTTTTACGATATTTATTCGCGCCTCACAAGTTAATAATACACAAGTACAATTGAATCAATTAAGTTGAAAGAAGATACATTTTATTGCACCGAATTTTGTCGCTTCATTTCAATTGAGAGTTAATGCAGACGGTTTGTTAGTTATAATTAGTTAGTTGACTAACTAAACTGATTAATTAACAAACTGGCTCCATGTGAACTCGTCCTTAGACCGAGTAGGTATACGATTTGTGCAAACTACATTACTATACGATACTAACCATATTGTATGATCACATAAACGCATTAAACTTACACTACCTATATTACTTAAACAATAAATTATTATTAAATTTTACATCTAAATATGCTCGCTTTCGTTTTGTGGAATGCTGTTTTTATAAATAAAGATCTTACAATCTTACAGAGCTGTAACGTTTATCGAATCGATACAAATTTGAAGTCGGGGGCGTTCTCAAACATCAGTACAATGCCCAGATGGAAAATCGGAGATTTCGATGTTTATAATACATTAAAAAAAAAGTGTTACACGTAACTCTAACAGAATTTAAGATAATTTACACATTTATGTACCTAGAGTAATATTTACAGAGCTAGTTTTGTGCTTCCACTAGTAAGTAGAGGTGCGGAGGCTTGTTACTCGACGCGAACGTTCATATGAGTCTTCGTAAACTGCAGTTCATACACACACACACACAACACTTGACTACAAGGTAACTATATGTTCGGACACATTCTATAACATTCAAAGCACGTCACAAACACGGTTCGTGGATTACGCGAGATCACAGTGTTTTAAATTATGGCTACGGCATTAGAGTTTAGCTTCGGAGAGTCTAATAGTTCAAGCGTCTTGTGATATTTACGCGGGGGTTTCGCGGACGATCGCGGGGTTTCGCGGACGATCGCAGGGTTTTCGCGGGCGATCGCGGGGTTTTCGCGGGCGATCGCGGGGTTTTCGCGGGCGATCGCATGCGGTCAAGTCAGGTAGATAGGACGAAGTCACAGGAGCTCTTCCAGCCTTCTGGAGTCAGCATTTCACTTGGGAGGCGTCGGGAACGAGTTGACAACTGCTTGCGTGCTTGCAAGCACGGCCGCCGCTGGAACACACAATCCATTATTCCTTCTCTTTCTCTCTTAGAGCCACATACGCCGTCTGGCGAAAGGGCAGATATCGCGCTTTACACGCCTTTGTGTGCCCAGATCGAGAGGAGCGCATGAAACTGTGCCTGTCTCTCTCTCTCGTATCCCGAACGGTCACCTCAGGTGCGATAGCTAGACCGGCTGAGCGGGGCTCGACCGCTTGTCTCTATGCTATCGCGCCCCTGCAACCAATTAACACATATTTATTAGCGAGCTTCCGCTAAAGACTGACGGTTGAGGGGAGATACGAGATGACATCCGGTCAAACGAAGAGTTAGTAAGGAGACCAGCCAAGTAAAGAGTGAATAGGCAAGCGTGGTACATCTTAGACTTAGTCGTTACTTATAGGGTCGATGATTAAACCCAGTATCATAGAAATTCTTATACCCAGTGAATGGTATCTTGTTACCATTCACTGGGTATATGTTATTGTTACATTGTCATAGTTGTTGTCACAAACGACCCATGCGTGACTTATTACTTTGTCTTGCTCTTGTGTGTGATAACATGTAATAGAAGCTGAGTCCACGCAAAGGGTTGGTTGTGAATACAGCTGTCAATTAGCGCTATTATGTAGCAGACACTCGAGGTACAGAACAGCTTTGTGGACAAAGAACACAATCTTAAAATTGTGTGTCCCTATAAGACCAGCCGTTAGGGCTTTGCGATGATATACATATATAAATAGTTCATTCTTAAATCATTGAATTTAATGTGTATGTATATAATAAATAAATCAAAGATAATCCGCAAATTTCCTAGAAAATTTATAAACCTTCGTAGGATTCTAAACGAGAGATAAATTGTATTATTTTACGCCCATATTTTCGTAAATTCATAAACTTACTGAACTCAAGTGCGCTCTGATTGGTTGAATAAGTCCTATGTTCCTTCAGACAGTGGTAATATTAAAAGCTCTTCTGTGATTGGTCGAACCGTTTACAATCTTACGAATAGATATCCGTTAGTTTATAAATTTACCACGAGACGTCGTCGCAAATAGATAAATTTGCGAAAATGTGGGCGTAAAATAATACAATTTATCATTCTTTTAGAATCCTACGAAAGTTTGTAAATTTCCTATGCGGATCTTGTTATCTTCCGGTGACATATATCTCTTCAGCCCTAATGGCTGAACCTCCAAAGACCTCGCAACATACTGAAGTGGACGGGTTTAACCACATTTACCTGTATTTTTTTTGTATAATTGACACGATGAAGAATAAGAATTGTCGTTACCAGGATAGGGCGGCGGATAGAGCGGGTATACTAGCCCTACGTGCGTGTGATGATGCGTGTGCACGTCCCGCTGCGGCTTGTATATCTACAGCATTACTACATGAGTGTTCTCACCGGGATAGGGCGGCGGATAGAGCGGGTATCCTAGCCCGACGTGCGTGTGATGATGCGTGTGCACATCCCGCTGCGGCTTGTATATCTAGAGCGTTACTACATGAGTGTTCTCACCGGGATAGGGCGGCGGATAGAGCGGGTATCCTAGCCCGACGTGCGTGTGATGATGCGTGTGCACATCCCGCTGCGGCTTGTATATCTAGAGCGTTACTACATGAGTGTTCTCACCGGGATAGGGCGGCGGATAGAGCGGGTATCCTAGCCCGACGTGCGTGTGATGATGCGTGTGCACATCCCGCTGCGGCTTGTATATCTAGAGCGTTACTACATGAGTGTTCTCACCGGGATAGGGCGGCGGATAGAGCGGGTATCCTAGCCCGACGTGCGTGTGATGATGCGTGTGCACATCCCGCTGCGGCTTGTATATCTAGAGCGTTACTACATGAGTGTTCTCACCGGGATAGGGCGGCGGATAGAGCGGGTATCCTAGCCCGACGTGCGTGTGATGATGCGTGTGCACATCCCGCTGCGGCTTGTATATCTAGAGCGTTACTACATGAGTGTTCTCACCGGGATAGGGCGGCGGATAGAGCGGGTATCCTAGCCCGACGTGCGTGTGATGATGCGTGTGCACGTGCCGCTGCGGCGGCGGAGAGCGCGCGGCGCCGGGCTCCTTGGCGGGCTGGTCGGGGCGCGGCGGCTTGCCCTGCGGAGACTTGGCGTGCTCCTGCAGTTCGTGTATCTTGTGCGGCGGGTAGTACTGCAGGTCCAGCTTGCCGGGAGCGCCGCCGCCGCCGCGGGACAGGTCCTCCGGCGCGTGGTAGCGCGGCACTGGAATTATAAAGGGAGATATTGACAATCACAGCGGAAAAAGCTTTTAGTTTCTTCGCGTTGGAGGACACTTTGCGAAAACACATACTTTTATCTTAAATTAATAACTTAGATGATACTTACTATTGGAAACATGCAACATATTTGCTTAAAGCCATAAAAGGCTGTTCGCAAATGAAACACAGAGAAAAAAACCTATATGATGGATGATAATGTGCATAAACAATGTCCCGGGCACTACAGGCAGCGCTATAAATAGCATGGATTAAAAGTTGTTTGAGCTATATAAATCATCAAAAATCAGATGTAAATGCCAATTATTTATAACTATTATTATTAGATTCTTAGACAAGGGCAAATTGTCACTTATTGTCAATAGTTCGAGGGTGAAATGGGTGACATCCACTCAAGCTTTAAAAAACGTTTCTATTGATTACAATATAATCGAGTTGGTCATCTAGGCGGCCATGGCGAAACGTGAATAAAAAAGTCATGCTATCGTGGCATTATGACGTAATTTAATTATCATCCAATCCACGCCATGGCTAAAAACAAATTAAAAAAAGTACTTTCTATCCTGGATATGAAGTTAGCAATTTTCCACCCACCCAAGAAAATTAAACTTTCGGAACAGGGAAGATAAAAAATATAAGCAGTGTTGCTCACCGGACCAGCCTCCCCCGAAGCCTCCGACCAGCATGGGCGAAAGCGGCGCCCTGTACACGCTGTCGAAGGGCAGAGCCCCGTAGTGCGGCGTCTGCATGTAGGGGGGCAGGTAGTACTGGGAGGTGGGGGGCGGGGGAGGACCTTGCGTCTCCGTCGTCGGCTTCTGGCCTTCTTGCTTCACCTAGACAATACACGACAAACAATCAATACAAATAATTATCTTATGTATTTTTAAACACTTACTTTATTTAAATATTACTGCGACCCGCGACCATGCTATTACCCGCGACTTTGTCTGCGTTGAAATAGTGCATAGCCAACTTTTTCGTCGATTACTCGGGTTCTACTAATTGGATTTCGATGTAAAGTATATCACGCCGAAAATAGAACTATCCAATATTGAAAACCAGATTTCAATCGGTTTAGTGGTTTTAAATTGTATAAGGAACAGGCAGAGAAACAGACATGAATCTTAAAAATTATATAATTATGTTCTACTACTTATCCTAAGTCCCCTAGACCACTTTTTTTGAATTTACTTCCAAGTACAGACTTTTTATCCTCTCTTCCTTTTTTATAAAACGACCTCTGTGGCGCGTCGGGCGAACGCTTGGCTGCAATACAGAAGGTTGCGGGTTCGATTCCCGCTGGGTGCAAATATTTATGCTTAAAAATAAATATTTGTATCTGGTCTGGGCGTATTTCTATGTATAATATGTATGTATTTACAAAAGAAAAATAAATATAAGTAGTATATCCGTTGTCTAGCCACCGTAACACAAGCAGCTTACCACGGGGCTAGATGGCGCTGTGTGTTCGTCACAGGATTTATTTATTTATTTTATTTATTTATAAGTATAGATTAAATCTTACAAAAGATGCAACATGTATGTCTGTGAGTTTGTTACTTAATCACGCAAAAACTACTGAACTTGAAACTTGGAATATAGGTAGCTGGAAACCGGGAATAACTCAGAGGTTTTTAATCCCGATGATCCCGCGTTAATGGGACTTACGCAGGTAAAACCGCGAGGTGCAGCTAAAATGTACATATATTACACTTTAAATATGCTTGAGAATGTGTGTTTTCTGTGAAGGAGTAGTATGGTGATTCACCTTCAGGATCTTTTATTTCAATATGTTAAATTACGTTACATAAATCGTGTTTTACAAGCTGTGTTTTTTCCAAATAAAATAAATAAATCATTCTGGTAAACCAAAAATATCGATTTTTCATCTGTTTTTGAAATTTTGCATTGAAATAAAACACATTTTTCCAGTTCAAATCGTGTTTACTTGCAATGCCGTACCAACGTTTCGTAGCCTATGGCACCTTTTTCAAGGTAGAGCACAAAAAAACGGAAATAAAGTTTTATTTCTAAAATTACACCTACAAAACACAAACAAACTCGTCAATTCATACTACTTTCTTACACACAAACTTTCGCACTATATTAGTAGACGACTCTGCGTTCAAATCTCGTCGCGAGTAAATATTTAAAGATGAATTTTTCCTTTAAAATATTTCTAGTAGATATGCCTTGAGCAATAAAAACAAATTACGAAATAGGTATTTATGATTTGCTACGTCTCCTTGTCAAAGAATAGTTGCGTGAAGCAAGCCTGCGTGTTCGATGATAAACAAGGAATGTCAGTTCAAATTGCTGGCCATTAGCACTTAATTAATTGGTCTATGTTCTATTGTTAATTGACAGCTGATTTCATTAACTCCCTCGGCTATATTTAGCCGGAAATTCTAGTATTTTAACTTTAATTGTAGCGGGTAAGAATAATTAATGTATGAAACCTTGATTACCTAGATGGTAGGTATTCTAACAGCGATTTTGTCCCTAAAGAGTCTAAAGTCTTTGTACTTACTTTGACCTCTTTCTTAGACTCATCGGCTCATATAGTACTTATCTCGTCTCGTAAAGAGTCTTTGTACTTACTTTGACCTCTTTCTTAGACTCATCGGCTCATATAGTACCTATCTCGTCTCTAAAGAGTCTTTGTACTTACTTTAACCTGTTTCTTAGTCTCATCGGCTTATATAGTACCTATCTCGTGTCTAAAGAGTCTTTGTACTTACTTTGACCTCTTTCTTAGACTCATCGGCTCATATAGTACCTATTTCGTGTCTAAAGAGTCTTTGTACTTACTTTGACCTCTTTCTTAGACTCATCGGCTTATATAGTACCTATCTCGTGTCTAAAGATCTTTGTACTTACTTTGACCTCTTTCTTAGACTCATCGGCTTATATAGTACCTATCTCGTCTCTAAAGAGTCTTTTTACTTACTTTGACCTCTTTCTTAGTCTCATCGGCTTATATAGTACCTATCTCGTCTCTAAAGAGTCTTTGTACTTACTTTGACCTCTTTCTTAGACTCATCGGCTCATATAGTACCTATTTCGTGTCTAAAGAGTCTGGGCACTTACTTTGACCTCCTCCTTGGGCTTGTCATCCTTGTCCTTGAGCGGCGGCTTGTGCGGCGTCGGTAGCGGCGGGGCGCGCGGCGCCGGCGGCAGCGCTCCGACCGCGGCTTTGTCGCCGCCCTCTTTCCGACGCTGTTCCAGGCTCATGTAGTATCTAGAAATTATGAAGTTTTAAATGTTTGAATGCAGGCTAATGGTTCATAATACAAGATAATGTATTCAATGAGTTAAGAAAGGACTTTTTACAAGAAATATTTCAAAGGTAAAATACATTTAGATTTTACTAATATTATAAACGCGAAAGTTTGTATTGAAGTATGTATGCATGTATGAATGTGTGTATATATGTGAGGTTGTTACTCTTTCACGCAAAAACTGAACTGAACCGATTGCGGTGAAACTTGGAATATAGGTAGCTGGGGGCCTGGATTAACACATAGGCTACTTTTTATACCGATATTCCCGCGGGGACGGGACTTACGCGGGTGAAACCGCGGGGCGCAGCTAGTTTAATAATATGTACCTATGTATGATAATAATTTGTATTCATGTGTGTGTTGTTATTGGTGCAAATAAACGTTTTATGTATCTATCTATTTTTTTAAATTTACTATACTCTGAACAATTTAGATGTTCAGTTTAAGGACCTGAATAATACTGTTTCCATCGCCAAGGGATTTGGTCAAATCACAATTATATTAAATCTTTGATACCTATGGATAGAAGTAGGAGAATCTAGCTGATGCCCTATTCCCGTCGCGAAACTATCGAAATTATTATTCCAATATCATTGCAGTCAAATTTAATTCTAAATTTGACGTTAGTCAAATAAAATTTGATTTTTTCCGATAGAAATTTCTTTGGAAAATACCGTTTTTGATATTTTTTTTATTAATAAAGTTTCAATAGCAGTCCAGCTGCAAGTTAAAGTTTCATTTTGGGTATGAGTAGTGAGTAATATTTCTAATTGTAATGATGTTGAAATGCAATTCTACAATTGTGATCTAATTCTAAATCTTCCTGGAGCCTTATTTTTGAATCGCTCGTTGCTCGTCAGGCGATTTAAATAATTCGATATCTACTGATTATCGTTCGATCTCTAACTCCTGCGGCGAGTGGTTGATGCCACTTGTTGCTGTCGTGCGATCCACATGGAAAAATTACAGAAAGCTAACGAAAATTGGCAGAAATACAGGTTTTAAAATCACTCGAAGTGGCGCGAGCGTTTCAATAAATAGAGACCCTGAATGTATTGAGTCAGGGGTGAAGTCGTCCACCTCGATATTGGGACCTGGGACCACTTACCTCCTGAGTTCCTCTTCCCTGGCATGCGGCGGTCTCTGGAAGCCGTAGGGCCCCATCTGTGCCTTCATCTCGATGCTCTCCTTCAGGATCTGATGATTGTCGTTCGGTCGGGACGGATTCTCCTTGCCATCCGGTGGGCGAGCCTTTAAAACACAAATCAAATCATTTATTCCGTAAATCACATGTAAAAAGGGTTTTATAATTTACATTGATAATTGTTGTCCATTGTGATTTTGCAATATGTGCATACGAAACCAAATTATGAATTTACTCACGATACAATATCAAATACAAGCACAAGTATTTATTATAAAAATAATGTACAATTAAAAATGTGGATCAAATTGGACTGAAATTAATGTTTATTTGACCTCTGGATTGCAGTAACAAATAAGTACCTCAAATACGGAATTTATAATTTAAAAAAAAAATGACATTTTCCCCCTTACTTATAAACGCTAATTAATGCGCTGCATAATCATACATCGTTTGTCTTTTACTGTCACATGAAGTTTCAAAGTTGACAGACAGAGACAAACATCACATAACTTAGTCATGTGTAAATATATTTTATAACTAAGGGAGTAAATAATTGAGCTAGCTCGCATTTTGAATGATTAGTGCAGAATTTTAACCTCCTACGAAAAAAGAAGAATGTTATAATTTTGACGTGCCTCTGTGCGTATCTCTGTGGCGTAGTCAAATAAGTTATATTACTAAAACTAGAATGGTCACGTAGAACTAAAAAGTGTTCCACCACATTGAGCATGTTGTCCCTTTCTAGTAGTAATATAATAGTGTTATTAGAAAGAGCCAGCATGCTCAATGTAGCAGAACACTTTTTAAGTTCTACGTGAGCATTTTATTCTTGTGCGTAAGTACCTTCGCATCTTGCCACCTCATTGCGACTCAGCAATTGGCTGGTGCTGGAGCGGAAACGGCGGCCAGAGCCAAGCGGATCAAATACGCGTGTTTGGAATCAGCGTACGACTTCGTCCCGTTTGCCGTTGAGACCGCGGGTTCCTGGGGTTCGGACGCGAGGCAGTTTGTTGCTGAGTTGGGGCGTCGCCTCAGGGAAAAGGGTCTGGACCCCCGGTCGGGGCTCTTTTTCGCCCAGAATATATCGTTGGCGATTCAACGGGGTAATGCCGCCAGTGTGATGGGCACTTTTAGACTCAATGGTCATTCTCATTAGATAATTTATATTATATATATATTGTAATTTTTTTTACTTAAATAAATTGAGTATATATGTGTTCTAGTAGTAGAAGTTATATAACTTCTTTGGGCATAGTAGCTTACCAACACGATTTTGATATCCGGTTGATAAGTGACTTATGAATATTTTTGTTCTGCAGATCATGTATTCTTTAAGCACTCAAATAACTTGTCCCCGAATTTCGTGTATATTAAATTAGATTTCACTTAACTAAATTCATATTAGGTAACTACGTTACACACACATACTTGCGAACATAAGAAACATACCTGTTTGCTTTTATCTAAAGGGCTGGGAGTAGTTTTGGATCGATCCTCTTTGTCTCTCTTGTCGTCTAAAGGGGGCGCCGCCCCGGGCTCCACGTTGTAGGAAAAATTAGGAACATAGTTGTAGGGGTAGAAGTGTTGGGGCAACACTTTTGGTGGGTTCCCGTCGGGTTTGCCATCCTAAAATTAATAAAATATATTAGCTTATTATCAGTATTTAATTTAACGGAAAACACTAAAATAACCCATACAGACATCCAGAATAAATAAAATTTTTATAAAATACAAACCATCGAATATTGTAATGTATGAAATTTCTTATGTCCCATCTATCAAGCCGGGAATTCTAACTCAATAAAATATTAGTTTTGTCAAAGGTTTTCGCGATTTTGCATAATAATGCATAATAAACACAATATTTACCGGGTTCAGCCCACCGACCAAACCCGGTAAGTAAATATTGTGTTTGTTAAATATTGCTCGGCCGGTCGATCGAAAGCTCGGTCGTTGATCATAATGACGTTAAACCTGGTAAATTTTGTGTTTAAAAATATTAGCTGTAAGTAAATACTATACAGACAAATTAGGCATTTCTCTTAATTTACCATACTATGTTTGTATTTATCTAAGATTTTATCTCTATCAGCAACACTATCGATCGATACATGGATATAGGGTGTTTATTTTATTTTGCAAAAAGTCAAGGCTATAGAGACCGTCTCCACGAGCGTTAAAATCGCGGTGATATTCCGCGCTACCATGATCGTTTGTCGTGCCTATGTCGTACTTTTGTCGTCCAAAAAAATAAAGTAAATTTGAAATAAAAATTCCCCGACTAACTTTTAAAAACCACAGACTATTTAATTTTTTTTCTTATTTTGTTTTATTTACCGAGTTCTGGGTTTTATCGAGTTTTATTCATGATTTTTAAACAAACCGAGCTTCTCAGTCAACCTTGAAAAAGCCAACTGTTAAGTCGACGAAAGCTCTGTTCGTTTAAAAATCATGATTAAAACCCGGTAAATGAAGTGTTTTATTATAATAAAATATATTTGAATGAGACGATATACTTACTTTCAAGTCAGCCTTAGGATCTCCTTTCGTGAGGTCTTCCTTCCCTTTATCAGCGGGAGGGGGCGCCGTGGCAGGGTGTGTGGGGGGCAAGTATGGGGGCTGGCCGTAGTACTGGAAATATTATACAGGTTTATTGACGATTAGAGTCCCGCGGTTTTAACTGCATATATACTGATCCCGTAGGAATATCGGGATCAAAATAGCCTATGTTACTCCTCGATAATATAGCTTTCTATTGGTGAAAGAATTTTTAAAATCGGTCTAGTAGTTTCGGAGCATATTCATTCATTACAAACAAACTAACAAATAAATCTTTCCTCTTTATAGTATTACTAGCTTCGCCCCGCGGTTTGACTTGCGTAAGTCCCGTTTCCGCCGCGGGTATATCGGGATAAAAAGTAGCCTATGTGTTATTCTCAGCGGTGTTGGTCTAGTGGTAGATACCCCGACTTTCATTCCGAAGGCCGTGGTTTCAAATCCCGGCCGCGCACCAATGTGCTTTCTTTAAGACAAAATTATGTGCGCTATTAACATCGCTCTTACGATGAAGGAAAACATCGTGAGAAAACCCACGACTTAAAATCACGCACAAAGGCCCAATAGTAGGGTTAATTGCGGAAACACACAAGTTAAAACTTTAACTTTAACTTTATTCTTAGTATCCAGCTACCTATTCCAGTTTATTCTAGTTTATATTCAAGTTTCATCGCAATCGTTTTTATCTTTTTCCCGATATACCCGCGGGAACGGGACTTACGCGGGCGAAACCGCGGGACGCAGCTAGATAGTCATAGAACTTTATAGCATAGAGTTAAACTTGAAGAAATGTTTGGCTTAAAGACATGTTCAATCATATCCATTTCTCGCTCCACAAATGAGGTCACGCACGGGAAATAAAAGAAAGTTAGACGGTTCGCTACATTGGGTGTGTCTCATAGGAATATTTCGGTCCAAATTATTATGTTGGAATATTGAAAAGTTTCGACTTATAACAATATGAGTTTGGGCAATGTTAGGAACTTACATTGAACTGTTTTCTTTGTGTATTGTTGAGTTTCATTGTCAGTTCTAGCAAATTGTCGGAAAATTTCTAATCTTGTTTTCATGTAGTGGTGTTGCTCACCTAGTGTTAGAGTTTTCAGGTCGCCCTAAGGCGTCTAGCTTGACCTAACAACTACTATCAGAGATAGCAACCGGGACTAACTGCTGAGCGTGCCTTCCGAAGCACGGAGGAGCTCGAGAAAGTGGTTTTTTTCCACAGTAATTATCGGTCACCCTTCCATGTAAAAACGATAATTCTAAATTTCTGATAGCGCGGGACTTGCACATCAATGTCCGACCCAAAGCTACAGATTCCTTACTCATGTAGCTATATTTGTAGCGCTAGCTTCAGTATATTCACCTGATGATAAACAGGGAAAGGCCGATGATCAGGCTCCGGCGGTGTATCCCCCGGCGCCGCATCATCAGATATGTCGGAGTACGCAGGCGACCGCACGCCCGGCGTCGGCGACCGTCTCCCGCGTCTTTTGCCTGGGGACTCTTCTATTGGAGACTCCGTCGACTTGCGCTCTTCCGACGGCATTAGCGCTGAACGGGGTTTCACCTGGGGGTAGAAGATTGGTTAGTTAGTTGATGCTGCAAGGATTAGGAATTAGATGTTTGATGTGGTGAAGAATTGGTCCATTATCTCTTTAGATGGTCAGTGGTGTGATGAATAATATAGCTTATACATAATCCTGAAGATAGCCGTCCACTCGTGATTTGGAATTCAGGAATGGAGTCTTCGAGGATCAGGTAAGAAAACAAGCACAGAGGAATCAACTTAGCCTTTGGCCACTGAGTGGTGAAGTTAGTGCTAGGCTCAAGAATGTGAGTGAGAAGTAGATTCCATAAATCCACCTCAAGTTTCATTGCCATAAACTATTTATGGTCTATCCACAAAAATAGAAAATTAAGAAGGTTATAAAATCTGGCATAAAAAGAAAATCCACAGAATGTATAGATACCTTGAACTGAGTGGTTTGTAAATTGGGCAGAGGTTCAGGAGTAGAAGGTGTTGGAGGCGGCGTGTGTTGCCGCTCGGGCTGCGGCGGCGGCTCGGGCGTCGCCAGCTCCTCCGGGAACCTCGGCGCCGGAGACTCCGCACTTGTCTCTACCTTCTCTGGCGACTTCTCCGGAGTTTTATCTACTTTAGGAGGCGCTTCGGGAGATTTTGCAGGGGTCGGAGATTTTACTGGCGTCGCAGGCGTCGCTGGGGCGGACGGAGGTCGAGCTGGTGACGCCGGCTCGGCTGCAGGCTCCTCTTGTTCTGAGCTAGAACCGTCCTTGTCCTCATCGTCGGGAGTTCCGTGCGCGTGTGACCGGTGGTACTTGAGCCCGTTCGCGTGCTTGTACTTCTTGGAGCAATTCGGTTCGGGGCATTCGAGGAGGACTGGGTCGGGGGGAGGCGACGAAGGCTGCGGCGGAGGTCGCTTCGCTTTCGGCGTGGGAGGACGCTCTTCAGCTTCACTAGTGCGCTTTCTTTTCGAATCGGGGCGCGGTGGGGTAAACGGCGTAGGGGAAGGTAACGCTCTCCGCCCTTTGGCGCCGCCGTTTCGCAGTTTACTGTGTACGGAGGAGCGCGTCTCCGTGAAGTTTGTCATGTCGGTTGGAGCGGCGCCGCGCCCGCGCTTCGCCCCTCGCCCCTTCGGTGTCCGTGCGTCCAATTCTTCCGTTGGCGAGTCACAAAACCTGCAAATCACAATTATCAACTATGCAGCTTCCATCGTAGAAACATTGGTGGGTAAATTCTGAATACGAACCGGCAATATAGAGGTTTGTTACGTGACACCCAATAAATCGTTATAGTATTGTTAGACACAGCATGTACGTACCGTATGAGTCTTATCACATCGATCGATTCAACAAAGTCAGCTAAACAGCATAGTTTCCGTTACGTTCACCGAATCTGACTCATGCAGACATGAACAGATGTCAACATTCGTACTCATGTTTCATATCGTATTAGTATTCCACGAGTAGTGTCGTTGTTAAAGGAACTTGGTATAAATGTAAATACTAACCGCGGTGGCGCCCAATCGTGCCTCGTGCAGTCCAGTAGAGTTCCGACGTAAGTCTTCCCTCGCCACGTCACATTTACAACTAATACACCTGTAACAATAACATAACAAGTTGAAATTATGGCTTCGGTAAATCTACCGACTGTGAAATAGGATTAGTTTGAAAATAGTGAAGATGGTGCGTTGAATATAAGAGCTCTGCTTCACTGGGATGCTATGGCGACATGTCGCCAACTACGCATCCAAGCAGTTAATATCAAAATATGCTGCTGCCAAACCGTCGCCAAGTGAGTTACGTGCCATACATTTTAATATAAACTGCTTGGATACGTAGCCGGCGACGTCGCCATGGCATCCTAGTGAGGCAGAGCTCTAATAACATAATAAGATAAGTATTTGTGCATTGGGGTTATTGGCGGTGCCGCCAGGATCCAATTTGTCAGTAGATAGCTCATTTGCATGGGGATGCGAGGCTGGCGAGCGTCGGAGACAGCAGCGAACGCGGAACGTGACTTCTGCCGCATATTTAGAGGCGTCCGGATCACGTCACGCCACCCTCGCTTATCGCGGTGGCGTGCTAACTTATGCAAATTTAATTAATCTATTTCACCCTAACATTCTCGACATTTTTTCGCTTAAACATAGTGTATTTTCCGGGTGGTATTTACCGAGTAGCTAGTAGCATTGTATTTTATCTTTTCCTTTCCTTTAAAGTTGTTACTTTGCAGTAAAACAAAGCGTGAAAGATTAATTAAGTAGTTCAGATCGTTGCACAAGTTAGTTTCTCAACAAAGTTACCCGGCCATTATAATTATCGTCTTATTTAATTACAGAAATAAAATAACATTTGTATACTTCGTATTTTAAAACATAAATTGTTAAATCCTATTATTATATTATAGTTATTAGATTTAAATGAAGGCATAGATAGATCCTCGAGTTAATCTTTTTGTCCTCGAAATGTTTTCCGTAAACAAGTGTAAAGAAATTGGGGGTGAAATAAAATTGAGGGTCTTGGGACAATCCCTTTTTAATCCCGGGCGAGCTTTCTGTAGTCGATTTTATGTAGCGGTCTCGTTTTATTGTAAATAGGTAGGTAAATAAGTTTTAAATGGATATGCTTATATAAAGGCGGATTTACTAAAACAAAGAGGTTTGCGAGAGAAGATATCGTCAACAAAACAATTGCGAAGAATTTATTTTTCTTGAATTGGTTCAATATGTAACTTCACCTGGTAAATCTCCATTTGAATTTAATATTTAACACTGAATTTTGTCTCACGATTTTGCATGGGTGGCAAGGTTAACTAAACAACCTTTAAAAACCTAACTGTACAGTTAGCGAAAGCTCGCCGGTCTTTGGTAATAATACTGTTATTTAATAAAACGAGAGTTACACCCGGTTAATGTTGTATTTTATAATTTAACACTGATTAATTATACCAAAATATATTTGCATTTAGTAAAAACTGTCATTTGATAGGTAGACGAGATAGACGAGTTTGGTCTCCCTGTATACTATGAGTGCTATATCGGTTAGCCTATATATATATCTATTCTATAGGAGCCTAAAAGGCCATCATTATATATTATATTATATACCTATATGACCTATATGACAATTTAAATTATAAATGATTCCCTCGCTGCGGTGCGCGGAAAATAAATCCTCTGAGCCCTAACACATGTCTACAGGTGTTTTTTTTCTTTTACGAAAACCCGTTGTGAATTAACGTTCTTTTATTAATACACCTTTATGATATTTTATTTTATTATCCGTCGTCGCGAAGGTTTGATGACGACATTTTAGCCGCGGTTTCATTAATCAAATTTGGTCGTCCGCTTAATAAGGGTTTGGTGATTTTACATTCCGTGTGACACGTTATTAAAAATATTGTTTTAAGGGCATAATATGTAAAGCCTAAGTAATTTCAAGACAAAAACGTTATAGGTAGCGTGTCGAAGTCAACCGCGGGGTGTACCTAGTAGTTTATAAGTAGTAAGTAATGTTATACAAAATATCATGCAGGAAAAATAGAAAACGTATCTAATTTAAGAAAACTACAGAAACCACAGACAAGTATGAAAATGATACTTATTATAAATCTAGAGTACATCGACAAATAAGTTAACAACAACAACAACTTGTCAAAACGTATCTACTTTGTTATTTATTGTACCAGGAAACAATGAACACATAAAGCAGTTCTCTATAAGCCATTAGCATGAAATGATCGAGTTGTGGTCTGAGCTGACATTTTTGAAAAATAACATGATTAACACCTACGAGGAAATGAAACTTTATTCTTAAAACTAGAGGTTGGCACTAATCGTGTTTGTTTCAGACGCAATTTTGATTTAGCGCGATTTGTCATTTTTCCATTTTGTGTATGAATTGCAATTTTGAATTAAAGAATTAAGACGGTTTTGACATACCTATACAAATTTCGATGTTCGAGGCTCTCTGCAGACGTATGTAAAATTAATTATTTTATTTATTTATTGTAATGTAACACAATATTTATTGGGATTACTCGCGTTTTATTTATTAACGGCATTCGATTACCGACGTTACGCTAACTTTACAGTCAGCTTAATCATGGTAGACCCGGTAAATTATGTGTTTTTTATATGAAATTCCCTTAGTTTATAGAGAGATAGACAGATAGGTAGGTCAATAACAAAAGGCACCAACCACAGTGCAAATCTAATTCCCAGAACTAGTGATAAAAATCCTCTAAATGTAAAAGCAAGTACCAGGCAAACAGCAGTGTAAGGAAGTAAGAAGCGTGCAGATGGCGTCCCCACTTCCCGACTTGAAAGGAAATTGTCGGGCTAACTCCGCACTTTTACGTTCCTTTATTATTTAGGGACGAAAATCCCTTATAAATTGTTAATGCGGGTTGCCGGTCGCTTGTCACGGAAAACTTGAATTAGAGCTTGTCCGGTCTTTGTTTACTCGTAATCGGTTCGATTTGTATGTTTTTGTAAGTACATAAGTCGTTTTGGTGATTAGTTCCCTTACTTATAAACGATGATTAACAGATGACTAATTTATGAAATGTTTGTTTCTGTCAAACAACTTTGAAACGTCATGTGACAGTAAATGACAAACGATACATGGGTTATGTTATGTAGTTGTTATGCATCGTTTATCAGTAAGGGGGTCAATAAGTATTGTAAAAACCATTATCGGGGACGTTCCTAAGAGGCATATTTAACCGGAAGGTGACTCTTGGAATGTTTTGACATATTTTCGTTGAATGCCAGTCATTACAAAATTACTTTGAGTTGTATTTAACAGTCAGGTTAGCTCAGGACACATATTCTATAACTAAAACGTATCAAAGTCTCCTCAGCATTATTCAATTTTTCTCACTTGGATTCAATTTACGTACGAGTATCTACAAACATTAATCATATTAATATAAATGGCTTTATTTTTTATAGAAATTAGTAATATTAATTCTTCTATTAGCAAGAAAATATAATTAAGGAAGGTTTTTGTCTGTTTTAATGTCATTGAAAATATTTATTTAACTTTTTAGATACCTACTTCGAATAAATAGGATTTGAGACTAATGATGATTAACAAGTAGTACAGTCAAGTACTTAAAAAACGTGAAGACTCACCGAAATGTTCTGAAATTGCTTGCATGCTATACTAAGTTAAAAATGACCATTTTAACTAAGTATAATAAGCACGCATTTTTAACTTTGTAGAGCATGCTTTTGGAGTCTAATAATAACAACCGTTTCAACTGCGATTAGGGCCGTAAAAATTGTCTATTTTTGTTCCAAGTAATAATCGTAAAAAGTAACCTTAAAATACAATAAAGTTAAATAAAAACTTTTACAAATGCTAACTTAATGTGTGTATATTTATTGATATCTAGTTTATGTAGGTTATATGTATACTTGAATTATAATACATAGATATTTTATGGGTTTGTGTATAGGTATTTATTTATGATATTATTTTCACATTTCTACCTACCACTCAAGCTGTCACAGTTCTAATCCATCCAAAGGTTGCCTGGAAGAAATCGCTCTTAGCGATAAGGCCGCCCATTTGTACAACTTAATTTTTAAGCTTTTATTTTAGTATTTACTGTTGTATATGTGTGTGTTGTTTTATATGTATATGTTGTGCAAATAAAGATATAAAATAAATAAATAAATAAATATAACCGTGTCAGGTAACAAAAAAAAACCTGAAAATTAATGCCATGTCAAGTCAAATGTTATGAAACAAAAAAACAGAACAATGACGACCTTTAAAATCTTCAAAAAAACCTAATAAATAACCAAAGAAAAAACCCAGCAAGCACTTCATTTTACAACATTTACTTAAAATTCCAACTTGAAAACTAAATGGACAAACAACCAATGAGCAAATATGTGCTCTATACGTTTGAACAATAGAGTAGGTAAATCTTTCACATTCAAGAGATCGTTTTACTCGTCGAGTTCGCCGAGTGGGTGTAGATATATTTGTCTATAAATTTGTCTCGGATAATAGATAAACCAATAATTTTATTGACGACTAGCTGCACCCTGCAGTTTCACCCGCGTAAGTCCCCATCCTACCGGAATATCGAGATAAAAAGTTGTCTATTCCCTTCTCCAAGGTTCCATCTTATCTCTATACAAAAATTCACTAATTTTCCAGAAGAAAAAAATAGTTTTCTATAACCTAAGGCTCTATACGAGCTAAAATGAACATCTCTGTCGGATTCATCGAAAATTGTTGATTACTTTCTGACGCAACCTTTTAGAATATTTTTGTTTGTAGCATTTGTAAATGACATTGTTTCTTAAATTTTAGTGTAGATTTCAACTAAAAAATGTCGAAAGGTGTTGAAGCCTTAGCCTTAGCACAGTTTAGACAAAAAATATTATGTCTAAAATGTCCTAAGGCTTCGAAACAATAACCCCCTTACTTATAAACGCTAATTAATGCACTGCATAACTATGCATAGTTTGTCTTTTACTGTCACATGAAGTATTCAAAGTTGACAAACAGAGACAAACGTCTCATACCTTAGTCATGTGTAAATAATATTTTATAAGCAAGGGAGAAATGTAGGGAACAATGTCATTTACAAATGATTTTTTTTTTTTAAATCCTGTGACGAACACACAGCGCCATCTAGCCCCGTGGTAAGCTGCTAAGCTTGTGTTACGGTGACTAGACAACGGATATACTACTTATATTTATTTTTCTTTTGTAAATACATACATATTATACATAGAAATACGCCCAGACCAGATACAAATATTTATTTTTAAGCATAAATATTTGCACCCAGCGGGGATCGAACCCGCAACCTTCTGCATTGCAGCCAAGCGTTCGCCCGACGCGCCACAGAGGTCGTCAAATTATTTTTTTAAGAATTAAACGGAAATATTCTAAAACGTTGCTTCAACAATAATCAACAATTTTCGATGAACCCGACAGGGATTTTCAGTTTAGAAAATCCCAGTCAAAATTAAGGAACATATATTTTTCTAATATCCTAA
This sequence comes from Idaea dimidiata, assembly GCA_949358125.1. Lineage (NCBI taxonomy): Eukaryota > Metazoa > Arthropoda > Insecta > Lepidoptera > Geometridae > Idaea > Idaea dimidiata. The sequence goes on from OX442341.1 coordinate 10,847,310, forward strand.
ATATCCTTTGTTTGTTACATATCCATCGTAAAGGTTCGAAGAATTTGTAAATGAATTCGAAATGAAAATATTTGGTAGAATATTACAAAAGGGATCTCTTTGTTACGGCTTTAGGCTTTGGTTCGGTGTAGGTTTGTGGATAGACAATAATATCCAAGGTTTCTTTGTTTACGTACGCCAGGGGCCAGGGGCCAGGGGCAAACAGTCGGAGGTACAGAAATTAGGAAAGTATACTTAGTAGTATACAAGGTGTAACGGGTAAGCCCTTTTAATCCGAAAGGGGGTTGTTCTAGACGTCTTGGTGAACAACTTTTGTTCTACAACTTTTGGAAATTCGGAGTAGTTTTCGAAATTTAAGTTTAAAGTTTACTTAAAAATCAGCTGTTTCTCAGAGTTTGAGGTCGTTGACCTTATCTTGTCCTTTCATTTAGTTTAGTCGACAACAAACGAAACTATAATTACGTTTATTTTCAAAAGCAGCTGTTTTTTCAGTGAACCATAACCTCAAAATTTTCAAAAACAAGTTCGATTTTTTAAAAGTCGTAGAACAAAAGTTGTTCGCCTAGATGTCTAGAACAAGTAACAACCCCCTTTCGGCTTAAAAGGGCTCGCCCGTTACATCTTGTATACTATGTAAGTAATCATAATCACGTCTATCTTTATATTATGTGCTCTACTATACCGGGTGTGTCTGTGTTGTGATCTAGCCATATAGATAAATCTTACTAATATTATAAACGCGAAAGTTTATAGGTATGTGTGTATAAAAACTTTTGCCCCGTGGTTCACCCGCGTAAGCCCCGTTCCCGCGGGAATATCGGGATAAAAAGTCTATGTAGCCTGTGTTATTCCCGGTATCCTGCTAGTTCAGTAGTTATTGCGTTAAAGAGTAACAAAATCACATACATACAAACTTTCGCGTTTATAATATTAAAACACTTTATTTATCGGGTTGAATCGCGTTTTATTCATGGTTTTAAACGAACAGAGCTTTCGCCAACTTTACAGTTGGCTTTGTCAAGGATGACAGTCATCCTTGAAAACTTGATGGATGACTGTCATCCTTGAAGCATTTTTATAACATTTTTGTTATAGAATACGGTCCGCCGAGGCTAGTAGATATTTAAGTTTTAAATTTAAAAGACTTTGAAGTCTATCTATCTTTCTATCTTCAACAGGTTCTTTTAAGGAAAAAATAAAAAGGTGGGGAAACAGATATAAGCACTGAAAAAAACTAATCTCGAGCATAAAAAATAACGAGTAGGTATAACAATCATAAATCGGTTAAATGTCAGTTAATTAATTAATACTAAAAATAAACATAGATCATAAAACATTTATTAAAATTAAAAAAACAGATCCTATTTTAAAGTCTCTTATTACAAAAGATTGCATCAAGACTAAATTAGGTGCTATTAATAGTCAGTACTGACAACCGGTTTCGCAAATTAATTTTAAATTCAAGATTGCCTATCTTTCTAAGAAAATAAAATAATCTTTATTAATCATTTGAGAAATGAAGCATTCAAGACTGCTGTCGTAATTAATTTGATAAAATAGTTTCATAACCGTAGCTAATTTCCATAAACAAGATTCCGCTCTAGCTTTTATAAATAAAACAGGGAAGGGCGACCGACACCCTCGGTAAAGCCACGCCGCCGGATAAATTTGAAAAGTGCCAAAAGATTTCAGATGGTGATTTATTATCCCGTTTTAGAATAACAACCGGGACAGGGATCACCGAGCTCTCTAATAACATCACAAAAATTATTAATAACACTCCAGGGTGTTTCATTTAACCGAATTTTAAACGCAATTTCATTCAAATCATTGATATAATTTAAAACGCATTCATATTCCGTGCTCCCGTCCAAATAACTATCACTATTTACTTTACAAATAGTTTGCTTTGTAAGAGAACCAATATAGAAGCTGTTATGGACGAAATAATTCAAATAACTGTTAAAGTAATGGGCCAATTCGGCTGGTTCAATAGCATAATAGAATCCAATACGATTCCGAAGCGAACGAATGCGACTGAATGATTTCCGAACCACAATACCTATTAGACGAAACATTTATTGAATATGTCGCCGATGGCGATACTTATATAAAACTATAATGGAGATGGTAAAATATCAAGCCATAAAAATAAAAGATAAATTGAACATTGGCAGTTAAGAATTGATTTCGTCGTAAACAAAATGAAATAACGATTTTCATATTTATTTGGCCACCCTAACGAGTGGTGCTGTGAGGCATTTTATTACCAGGAAAACATAAAAGGTGTAAAGGTATTCTGCGATACTATCTGCCCCTAATAAGCGAGCAGTAATTAGGTACGATGCGGGGCTGGGGTGTATCATTGACTAGGGTTTTATGTTAGTACGTTATGAATATGTTAATACGAACACAGAGATTGTGAGTATAAACAGTAGGTAAAATGTAAATCATATCACTTTGAAAATGTTGAAATTGTTAATGCTGGGCTCACGAAACTCGAGTAACGACAAAAAGGTACAACCATTGTAATCACTAGAGCCGGGCAGGTGTAATAAATAAATTATTATTATGGCTTCTGTAAAACGGACGGTCGTTGCGTGTAATTGCAGCTTTATGATGGTTTAATCATTATAACGAGGGCTGTTATTGAAAACGAGCAGGACCTTGCTTCTATTAAGTACGTTTTATTTTATTTCTTTTAGACCAGAATCTTAGTTTAAATTACACCTATTAATAAATTGTTAAAGACGTTTATGTTTTTACGAGCTCATAAGTAGTAAGTAGTTTTTTTTTTTAAATTAACTATCATTTTAAATATTTTATTAACAAATAGAATCTCGTAAACTTGATTAGCCTAATTAATAAAAGGGGCATATGGTTGGAGTAGTGAGAACATGCTTTGTTTTTTCCTTAACAACAACTTTCAGAGTTGACAGACAGAAACATACTACTTCGACCTTATTCTCTTTTATTATAAAGGCTAAATAAGTACATATAAAATGGTATGTGTGATTGATTAATAATGATGATGGGTGAATAACACTAGAGCAAAGCCAAGAGATATACCAGGCGTGCATAAGCGTGCGGAGATGAGATGAGGCGCTACAGTGCGACACGTGCGCTAGTACAAACTCACCACCTTCCGTTTCATGCCACACGATTCCCTCCAACGTCACCGAGGTCCCAGGCTCGCAGGGTCCGAGGCAGTCAGGCTCCGTTATCGTGCCCACTGACGTCCCGACGCATACTTCCGCAGTCTCCTGAAAATAAAATACCATAATAAGTACCTATATCATACATTAGCTGCGTGCGCCCCACCGTCAGGCCCGTTCCCGCGGGAAAATCGGGATAAATAAATAAATCCTGTGACGAACAAACAGCGCCATCTAGCCCCGTGGTAAGCTGCTAAGCTACATGGCTACTTTTTATAAATAAATATAAGTAGTAATGTCCTTCTCTAAGTCTAAAGCCCATCTATCACTATACCAAAATTCAGACAGTACAGTAACAGTCAGATACACAAGAGTTACTTTCGCATTTTTAATATTAGTATGAATAATAGCTACATCCCGTTAGTTTCGATACAAATCATTTGATAGTGCTATAAAACATTACATTACAGAGTTTTTATGTTTCATTCCCTTCGTTTAAATTGTATATCTATTTTATCTATATACTTGTAGTAAAGGAAGAGATGATAAGAAGTCTGTACTTGGAAGTAAATTAAAAAAAAGTTTAGGGGACTTATAGGGGATTATATAATTTTTAAAATACACGTCTGTCTTTCTGTTTGTTCCTTATACAATTAAAAACTTCTAATCCGATTAAAATTTGGTTTTGAATATTGGATAGTTCTATAGTCGAGAAACCTCGAGGTATACATACTTTACATCGCAATCCAATTAGTAGAACCCGAGTCATGAACGAAAAAGTCGGCTATGCACTATTTTTTACGCAGACGGAGTCGCGCGGGTAACAGCTAGTTTAAAATAACCTCAGAAAGTACCTAATAATTTGATTTTAACAAAATAGATTAAACAGACATAAGAAAATATCTAACTAATGAACAATTAAAATACCTGAGAATCTTGAGAAACAACAAAGAATAACAATCACAGTTATATACAACATAAGATTAAAGCGACGGTTTTCATGATCGTCCGTCTAACGTGTACAGTACAATAAAGATAAATAATTTACAGACAGACCTCGCTATTGTTAAAGGAAATAACGTTAGTAATAAAATAATAAACGAAAACGAAATAAAATACTGTTTCGAATCGTACACGCACAGTAACAGTAAACACAAAGCGTAATAAAGAATTCAATATACGATTTCGATATAAAAACCTTATAAAATAATATTTAACAAACATTCGGAGAGTTTAATTATTTTATCCAATATAGGTACTGTTATTAAGAGGACGAGTCGTAGGATTTATAGATTTGGTTGTTAATATATGTATCTCATGCAGTAATTACATAACATAAGGATAAAATGGTTTGGTATTTATTTATGGTTCTTTTGTTTACACGATTAGTTAACTTTTACAACACAAAAATAAAATTAAAACAACTATTTCGTAAATTTGTTTTTATTGCTCAAGGCATATTTACTAGAAATATTTTTAAGGGAAAAATTCGGGAACTTGCGTGGCCGAGCGGTTTAGGCACTGGAGTATTGATCCAGGGACGCGAGTTCAAATCTCGCCGCAAGTGAATTTTTGAAGATGAATTTTTCCTTTAAAAATATTTCTATAAAAACAACTCTTTAAAAACAGAATTTTATATTTTACAACTAAACGAGATATATTTAAACATCGGTTTTTCCTGTATTGATTAGTTTAGTAATCTGCACTTCAAATTGATTCAACAGTTTTATCCAATTAGCAAAATACCTAATTAAAATTAAACGAGATATCTGTGGGGCGCTTACGAGACGTCGTCGCGTTGCGTCGAGAATCGAGATAGCTAGAGTTTTTAGTTTATCAATCCTTCGCTTTAATTGTTATTTAGTATGGATAACCATATTGTAAATTACTTTCGTTCACCAATAACTCAGTGAATAATTAATTATTAATTAAATGACGAAAACGCAAATTCGTATTACATTATTGAAAACGTGTTGTTGACTATTCGTTCGAATAATCAATTTGGCACAATCTGTGGTATTAATTAAGTTTTTATTATATAAATTAATAAACATTTAGAAGTAGATACGTAGATTATTTTATTACACGATGATGATGAATGATGAAATGAAATGAGTTTAAATATAAATCATAGAAAATGAATACTAAATCATTATTAGACACGAAGTAACAGTAAATTTTTTAACAGTTTCTTTATACTTACTTAGAAATATTTTTAGCAAGGAAATATATATCCAAAAAAAAAACCCCATGACAGGATTCGAACTTGCGTCCTTTCTTGAGTTTTTTTATATTTCATAATGGAATAAAGTAACAACTAAAGAATTTATGTAATAATGGCTGGGCCTAGCGGTTTTACCCGCGTAAGTCCCGTTCCCGCGGGAATATCGGGATAAAAAGAAGCCTATGTGTTAATCCAGGTCCCCAGCTACCTATATTCCAAGTTTCATCGCAATCGGTTTAGTAGTTTTCGTAAAAAAGTAACAAAGACACATACATACATACCAACTTTCGCGTTTATAATATTAGTAAGATTTCAGCTTTATATCAGCCTTCCAGCTTCTAGACAACCTACATTAGACGACCATTTCAATGTAATCTCAGTTTAAAAGTTTTGGCAAGAGAAGCGTTTAGAGAGATCGTAAAAAAATCTTTCCAAAAAGCACTCTGAGAAATGGCTCTTCCGTCCCGGTGATTGCGGTACCGACTTACTAGGATTGCATAAATGCAAAGAGCGTTTACGACGCAGAACATAATCAAATGAAGCCATTTACATTCAGCGCTTGATCCGAAATAGGAACGGCTATATAACCCTGTCTCTCTCACGCACACACCTAATGGCATCACAAATTGAGAACTAAAGTACTCGAACGGAATCCGAGAGATTGTCGACTTTCCAACCTTCTTAATAATGGAAAAGAATAACAGTTTTATGCGAATTGACAGGTATTACAATAGTCGAACGATGTTTTTATATATTTTAGCTAAAAATAAAGAAAGAAATAATAACGATATTGAATTCTTCTTATTGTCGATAACAGAAAATGTCTTTAATAAAATTCTTCCAATAAAGTTTTATTTATAACAGCGTTATCGACAGAACGGATACGCTTTATCGATTTAACTTTTAATGTCTTGTATTGGAATTAGTAATTGGATACGATCCATAAGCCGTTCGCCAGATGAAGTCATAACTTTAGCATACACTGTAGTTTGAATACTCGAGAGTGATAAGCAAATAATCGATTGAATCATACCCACGCGTAACGTATAAATAAAATTAAACGGTTCATTGTTAGTGGCTTGACAAATGCGATATCTCCTTCCGCCCACAGTCCGACGTACTACATAGTATCGGTACGGATAGTCATCGAGGCGGGAGAGCGCCAGATTTACACGCTAGAGACAATCCCCTGCTTGATATACTATCACCACAAACATATTAATGTTTCGACACGCCATATCGCTATTAAAACCTTTATGGGTGGCAGCGTGAACGTTACAAGTCGGGAGATTGGTATAGACGGGAGGTATAGACGGCACATAAGGGGTCGCGACCGAAGTTATGAGCGCTCGGCTCAATTCAGCCCGGCAGTTGGTTCTCTACAAACAGAAGGGGACGAAGCCAGCTGCCGTTTTATCTCCACGAACGAACTTAGAAATAATAATGTATTACCAGTTTCGAATTTCAATAATACAGACGAAGCTAAAAGGCGTATCGAAAGCAAATAATGGACGTAGAAGCGCAGAGGTGCCGGTGTTGGTGCCACGAACGAAAACAAAGGAGTGTAAATCAGTTTCAAAAGCAAGACGAACAAAAGAGAGCGCCGGAGAGCTGTAATGAGAGGTCCAACGATCGTGCGTCGCGTCGGTCGGGCCCGGGTTTAATGAAGTCGCCGAAGATACCTGTTCAGAGATATTTCGTAGCTACGTTCTGTATGTAATTTGTAGTCGTTTCGTCGGCAAGTCGAGCCACAAAACAAAATCGTTCCTCTACCATCCCACACGCCTAATGACTTGTAACATCGTCGCTCGCACTCTGACTCACGATGGCGTCGTTTCCAAAACTTATAACAATTTCTGTTCCGCGCTATCGACTAGGTATGTCGCTCGAGTGAATATCAGCGGAAATATTTGGCAACAATGAGTCCATAACGGTAAGGGAAACGATTTCAAAGCGCGTAACCGAATTACAATCTACTAAACCAGAGGAACATACTCGTACGTCATTAAAATAATTTAGGGAAATAGCACGTTTTAGTGCTCGCGTTTATGGCAGCCTGGTGGATAGGCCCCGCTCGCGGCGTGCCAGAAGCAATAAATACCGGGGCGGAGCCACCCACCATCTTGTTTATACACCACCTACCCGGGACGGAACATTAATTTTCTGCTATGCGGAATAAGTGACGACAAAGAGTGTTCGTGCCAGCTAATGGGCCAGAACACATCGGCATTACTACTTGTGCGTGTACCACTTCTGATAAGTATCATGTGGAAACATCAACATATTCTGAAAATTCATACTAATTTATAGGAAAACCAATATACTGAGTAATAAAACGAGCCCGGCCTCGTTGTGATAAATGACTAGATAACTAGAGAGTAAGCGTATAAGTTTGCCAGAATTCTCGGGAGAATTTACGAGTAATTTGGTAAATGTTGGCAACAAAGAAATCGGCGACGGATGAGACAAATGACACAACAATGGGAGGACGTTATTTGTCAACGGAAAAGCTTTACGATAAAAATAACATTTAATAATTAGAATCTGGCGTCCCTTGAGATTCAATTAAGCCGATGCGATAGCTATGGTTTAACGAAAATGTGCCATGCCAAGCTTCCATGGTTTTCAAACACTGTGTTATTTATATTGTACCAGTTGGGTGCCGCGGAGTTTCACCCGCATAAGTCCCGATCCCGTGGGGATTTTAAAAAACCCATTCTTGGCTGCTTTCATAATATAAAGAACACACTATCGAAATTTAATCTCTCTACTGTCAACGGTTTAGCCTGTGCCTTGGTCCATAGTCAGTCAGTAAAGACAAAGCTATACAAAACTATACTTCGATCACCTTTTATTGCTGTTGCGATCATCTTTTGTTTTAGTACGATCATTTTTTGTTTCCGTTGAACTTAATATTACTAATTTTTAAATCTTTTTTCTTAAAAGCGTGTCAGTATTGACTGTATTTATAATGATTTGGTTATTTATTTGCCTAAATCTTAAAACTAACTTAAGCGCAAATCGATTTAGTCATATAAACAGCGGTTAAACAGCAAACTGCAGCAACAACATACAATTTAGTATGTGCATTGTGAACCAACTATTTTCTCGGTTCCATAATATTTTCCTAGACCTATCGGAGAGCAGTTATGCAAAATAAAAGGTAGAATACATATCCCGAGGCCGGAGCGAGCCGTACGTTCTAAAATCTACATTTCAGTCACGGATCCTTTTAAACTTGGATTGGTCGGGAGTTGCGTAGTAAATCAATGTTTTGTGGAAAGAAACCATCCGTAATACATAGACGAGAATTTGAGAGGGTTCTGTATAGTAGCTTACTGTGTGCCAAAAGTTATTTCGATTGATGGAATTAAAACTCTAGAAATCTTTGGAGATTTTAAAAGTAGGTATAAAGTCATCATTAAAATTAACTACCTACACTAATCCTACTAACATTATAAAGCTGAAAGTTTGTATGTATGTATGTATGTAAATGTGTTTGTTACTCAATCACACGAAAACTACTGAACTGATTGCGATGAAACTTGGAATATAGGTAGCTGGGGACCTGGATTAACACTAGGCTACTTTTCATCCGGATATTCCCGCGAGAACGGGACTTACGCGGGAGAAACCGTGGGGCGTATCTAGTAATATTATAAAACTGAAGAGTTGGTTTCCATGATTATTTGCTTAAACGCGCTAATACTGGTCCTAATTGAAAAATTCTTATTGTGTTTTATTGTCCATTGTAAAAAGTATTAGGGATGATTTATATTAGACCGACACGGGTACGAGTTTCGTTGTCCATTGCTCGGCGAGCAGTCGGTCAGTCGGTCTGACAATCGGTCTGTTGTAAACGAGTGGCGGCCGAGCAAAAGACAACGAAGCTCGGACCCGGCCGGCGTTCGTGACAGTCTAATATAAATCATCTCTTATCAGGATAAAAAGTAGCCTATGCGTTATTTCAGGTTTGCAGCTACCTATATTCTAAGTTTCATCGCAATCGGTTCAGTAGCTTTTGCGTGAAAGAGTAACAAAGTCACGTATACTATAGAAACCTTTCGCGTTTATATTATTAGTAAGAAGTAAGATGATTATGAATAGGTAGCTGTTCTAAAATATCACTCGAACTGTGTAGGTAACCTTTCTTTTTAGCGAGAATAGTTTAAGAAATTTACGAGACGAAATAAATTAGCTTCATAAAACCGGTTGACGATCCAAATTATTTTATATCAACACATTTTTTTTAAAGATAGAGGAGCTAAGGTTAATTTTAATGACGATCATTAAGGTGGCAGGTAGAAGATAAATAGAATGTTAAAAAATGTTATTTACAGAGCTCTTGATTTTATTTTGTGATACAAAACTTTTATTTTAGCTGCTTGGAGCAGTCGCTATCTTACTAAAGATTAAATTTTAAAGTTTGTATGTATGTGACTTTGTTACTCTTTAACGCAAAAACTACTGAATCGATTGCAAAGAAACTTGGAATATAGGAATTTCCTATATGTTAAATTAGGTCTCCAGCTACTTATGTTCGTAATTTCATTGCAATCGGTTCAGAAGTTTTTGCGTGAAAGACAAACAAACACCTTTAAAATGTTGGTAGCATAGAATTGACAGAATGTTTGATGAATATCTCATCAGGGTGGTAACATGTGGTCTAAGATGTAGCTTGCTTACTTAGGAGATAGGTACTTACCTACATATAGCTGCACCGGCCCACGAATCCGAACACAGACGAGTCTTTTAATAAAATTAAATCAAAAATTTTAATGTTAACAAGAAGTTTGTATACAAGATGTAACGGGTAAGCCCTTTTAAGCCGAAAGGGGGTTGTTTTGGACTTCTAGGCGAACAACTTTTATTCTACGACTTTTGAAAATTCGAAGCACTTTTCGAAAATTTTAAGTGTAAAGTTTACTTGAAAATCAGCTGTTTCTCAGAGTTCGAGGTCATTCACCTTATTTTGTCCTTTCATTTAGTTTGGTCTACTACAATCATAACTTCAATTATCTTTATTTTCAAAAGCAGCTGTTTTTTCAGTGAACCATAACCTCAAAATTTTAAAAAAAAGTTCGAATTTTCAAAAGTCATAGAACAAAAGTTGTTCCCCTAGATGTCTAGAACAACCCCCTTTCGGCTTAAAAGGGCTTACCCGTTACACTTTGTATACCTAGATATACTTATTGTGAATAAAAAGACAAATTAGTAAATGATCTAAGGGTTCCTTTTTTACCTTTTGAGGTACGGAATACCTACTATATTAAAATTACCTTTCTAATTTACAAGTTCATTTACATTCGGTCCTTAATTAGTAGCAATTCAAACATAATAATGCTAAAACAAAGATCTGTATTAAAACTTTTGAAATTATTCACAAAAATTCGTTGGATAATCTTTGGTATTTAACTTTAAAACACTTTTTTTCTCTTTAAAATAAATAACGAGAGTTCTCTAATGACATTTTGGTTCAATGAAATGGAAAGTTTTAATGTTTCATTTCGTCTGGAGTTCAAAAGAGACAAATTAAAGCGACATTAAATTTTCAATAAAATGTTTTCGAGACTTTCAAGCGTCATTTGTAATTTTGTCCATTTGTAAGCCGCCGTATAGCAGTTACCTCAAAGTATTTCAACAGGTCTTTTATAAAAGACTGGACGGTATATGATCACTTCACAGTAAATAAAGCATTTTAAACTCGACTCTGACCGACGAGCTTTATCAGTACCAAAGTCAAATTGTTCGGGAAATTACTCAAAAGTTGGAACAAAATTAGAAGTTATATTATATAAAGAAGAAAGATTTATTTTTTGTTTGTAACGAATATGCTCCGAAACTGCTGGACCGATTTCAAAAATTCTTTTACCAATAGAAAGCTACATTATCGAGGAGTAACTTAAGCTACTTTTGATCCCGATATTCCCACAGAATCGGGACTTACGTAGATATAACTGCGGGGCGTTACATTATCTGAAGTGTGCTGTAAGTCAAAGAGCATCTGCATAATAAACAAGTTTTAAATAAAAAAGGAACCAACAATATAAAAATGTCGATTCTCGATAACAGAAAAATAATACTCGATATCGAAAACAATGAAACCGTTTTTATAGCGGTATTAAACGTGAATCGTTTTATCGAATAAGATTAATTAAAAATAATACCTTACCGACCGCTCGGCTGTAACACAACGGCATCAATTAAGATTTCAAAGGAAAATTTTATTTAATTTAAAACTCGGGAATGTGGGTTTTCTCCTGAAGAGTCTTCTATTCCGGTATTGGTGTGGCTCACCTAGTGTTAAAAGTTTTCAGGTCGCCCTAAGCCCTCACTTGACCTAACGACTGCTATCAGAGATAACAAATGGGACCAAGTGTATAAAGTGCCTTCTGAAGCTCAGAAAGTGTTTTTGTTATTTTAATTATGGGTTTCAAATCTAGGTAATGACCGCGCCAAGCGTTGCTTAACCAACACGACTACGGCACGGCAGGTGCAACTAGACCAATGAGCTTCTCAAACCTCTGGAGGAGTAACAAGGTGGTTCACATGTTAGGGAAACTATAATACGTCAAGTACCACGGAGCTATGGAGCCTCGTACCTTGGGAAGGCGTGCCGAAGCCCTTTTCAATAACAATTTTACTCGCTAACTATGAAGTGGACATGTTAATATGATTAATCTTAAATATAACAAACATAAAAAATATATACATACGCGACGACTAGAGAATCTCCCCCTTTTTTTGAAATCGGTTAAAAATGAATCCCTATTTCGCGTGGTTACAGCATCACGCTTGAACAGCTGGACCGATTTCGATAATTCTTTTTGCGTTGTGTTTGTTAGGTGGAGAAGTTTCTTATTAAAAAAAAGCTAAATATCGGGACCTACGCGGGTGATACCGCGGGGCGCAGCTATAGTTACCAATCAGAGTATTTGTATTTGAGTATTTGACACCAAGCCGGCGATTATCTCTGTCTGCACTATAAAATGCAGACAAAGACAACCACTGGATCGTACCTATAGAACTTCTAGTTTTACCAACTTCTTAATTATTCTATCTCTTGTCTTCAACTGTGATATTTTAATTTGTGGACAAATTGTGATAGAAACCACGATCATATGTACTTCCCAACTAAATAAAATAAAATGAACGATGATCATAGCAACGGTAGCAAAAATATTTCCACAACACCCGACAGCTTATTCTCGTTGGTCAAATAATCCAAAATATAATTTCAACATTATTTCATCGCAGTCAATATTTAACTACCAATTACACGTTCGTTAAATAACCTTTAACATTTTTCGAAACATACAGTCTTCCATACAAGAAGATGAATAATTGTCATCTTCTTGCCTTAAATTTCATTTTAAAATTATGTATTTTTATAATAAATAAAAACTCATTACCGGTCGCGCTCATCTCACTTCTGTAATTCAGGTCTTATAAAGCAAACAAACAACTTCCATAATTTTAAGAGGAAAATCATTTTCAAAACAAATTACGCTTTCAACAAACATTAACACAAAATACGATGATTAAGGATAGAGATAAGCCTCGGTTTATGGACCTTATTAAGAGTAAAGTTCAACCCCTATATTAACAACGAAACCCCTCCCCCCTCTAAAGGCGGTCTAAAGAGGGATACTGAAATCGGATGTCATGGACAGAATGAAAGTATGACGAATAAGTATGATTCTATTATGTTGCCAACAAAAACAAATTGACAGTAAATACAAATCGTATTATGAATATTAGTAAATAGAGTCGAAAAAGGGGGTTTTTTATTGTTGTTAAATTTAAAAATCATTGCAATTGCAAACAATGAACTCAATTTGAAACTATACCTGAACTGTAATCGATTTTTTTTTCAACTTAAACATTATGTATGGAAAACGGTATTTTCTCCAAAGAAAGTTTTAATTAAAAGTGTAAAATGTTTTTGTGTCATGTTTAATATTAAATATTGACTGCAATGACATTGAAATAATATTTTGGATAGTTATATTACGTGAATAAGACATCAATCTGCTGTCTTGTCTCATCTTGTCCACAAAAATGATCATAAAATGAGTCTCATAAATAATCGCAATTACTTTGAAATAAGAAATGAAGTAAAAGTTAAAGTCGCGATTTTATAGCGAGCTACGATTTCCAATGCTTGTTAAAACTTACACGAACTGTTTTGAACAAAGTGAAACGAAATTAAAACATCAACCAAATCAAATTAACATGTAAACTTTACCTTTTAAATAAATAAAATATTTCAATTCTAAAAGAAATTAAATCAAATCATATAAATATCTATAGGTACGACAATAGGTAAAGGTAAAAATATGTTGCAAACCGAAAAAAAAATGTTTAGTTAAAAAACCTTTTATTTCCGTTTTTATTTGTAGCAAAAGCTCTATATTCCCCAACGATGTTTCAAATACTCGTATTCAAGCTCGTTGATAAAAAATAAATTTGAAAACCATTTCAAAAGCTCTTGGTTTATGTCCAATAAGCCAGTTCTGCGGGAAATATGGTGTCGTCTATTATTTTTATATCAACATTTGTTTTTATGTTTGGCAATATAATGAAATGGCAAATTCTTTATTAAAATAAAGGAGAATTTAACTCTTTTATAAATATTAGTATTTATTTAATAGACACACTGTGGGTATATTTGATTAAAAATTATACAATATTTAGTACTAGCCGTCTATAGTCACGAAGGGAATATCGGTATCATAAATGGCCTATGTTACTCCTAGATAATGTAGCTTTTTTGAAATCGGTCCAATAGTTTCGCAAATTGACCCCAATATACACACTTACATACGTTTTTACCAACTTTTCCTGTTTATAATACTTATTAGTTTAGATTCGCAAGTTTGAAATTATTTCAAATTAATTTATCATACCCTAATTATCAAAGGAATTTTGTTTAAAAAAAAACATTTACCAAGACATGACAGCGGCCATTATCAATGTTGTTGTTTTTATGATAATTTGTTGAAGAATGTGGTTATCATTTTAAAATCTGTTTCCAGTCTTAGATGAGTATTGAGCGCATACTGTTTTTTTTGTTTGTGATCTTATCGTGCCTCCATCAGAATTTAGTCACCATTCTCAGGATATTTTAATTTACATTCAATCTTTAATTTCAAATTTAACGTTCAACAAATGATATTTTAAATTTTTCGACAAAAAAAATCTTTGCAGAATACAGTTTGTATTACAGTCAATACATTTCTATTCTTCTAGCTATTGCAGCTCAGTGCAATTGCGGTTCATTTTGAGCGTAAGTATATTGTTTGCAATTGTAATGATGTAGAAATGAAATTTCGAACAATTCTAATATAGGAATTACCTCCAGTATGCAATAATTTCTTTTTCATTTTGTAAGTCATGTATGGGAGTTTTGGTGGGAACGCGGTTAGGAGATGAGTTGCTAAATTTTCATTTTTGTTAAGCCTAGTATTTGAACTAGGCGTGTAAATTGTTTAAGCTCGTGAACAAACGTTGTAAAAAATGGCCCCCGTTTTACAATGATTCCCTCGACTTGACTTTAACTATGACGAATTGACTGTTTCGATGCAATGCAAATAACTTGCAAACATTAATAATACTTGACACTGGCTAATGTCCAAATGGAATAAGCCATATAAGAGGAAGAAGTCATTTTCATTTCTGTAAACTAAAGGGTAAAGTAAAGGGCAATTTTAGCCAGTTTCACGTGTTTAATAGTGTACTATCAAATCGTTTGAAACAATTTCAACAATGCGTGGAGGTTGTAGTAAAAATGGCGAAGGTTTTTATTCCAACCCATTGGAACATTAATTGTTGGTAACGTGCTAATTTTGGCTCTGTTTTTTTTTCGCTACACTCGCTCGACTCGTTAAACTTCGCGTAACTATAAATGATAATATGCCACAATTTACATTACACGCATTAAAACTAGACAAACTGACAAACAATTCTTGTTCAAAAAATGTCGTTGAACGATGTGTGAAGAATTTCTCTTTGTTTGTAGGTTTAGAGCTGTCTTTGTAAACGCATCGTATTGGCAACATGGCGACCGGAAGCGAGTTTTATGAGAAAATATCTGGAGACTGCAGTGACTCGCGATAAAATGAAATTGCAACGAATGTAGAAGCAGAGAAAACTATCGTCAAAGAGTTTCAGTAGATCCCTAACTCCGCTCCTTACTGAAAATATTAGATTTCAGTACCTTATCTGCTCACATGTATTTGAACGTATGTACTATGTTTATTACGATGTTTGTCCACGATGGAGTCCTACCACTTAACCGATTTTTTTATATGTATTTGTGTATTCGCGCGATAGTGCGCGTCCGACACGACGTAAACTATGCGATGAATACGCCAGCATTAATAACAATCGTATGAGTTTCACTGAAGATAGCGAGATGTCCTCCTTAGTTCTCTTTTCCATCTAATCATCGAGATGGTCAGACGCGCGTACTCACCAATTTAAGTAGATATAGTCTAATTTACAAATATTGTAATCTAGTAATAAAGTCCTGTAAAACACAATTGGTTTTGTCTACAATATTTTTAGACTACTTTTGATCCCGATATTCCCACGGGATCGGGACTTAAAAGGGTAAAACAGCCCGACCGAGCTAGTATACCGATAATTTATTTTCTAATCTTGAAAAACTAACGCCCTGTCTTGTTGTTTTAACAATGTTTGGACACACTTGCTGAATTTTAACGGCAAGGGTGTCCAAACGTATGTATTATTTGAAATACTCGCATTTTAAACGGGGCTATAATTTTGCACGTTTACCCACCTCATTAAAACAGTTATTTGCATTAAAACAGATCTCAAAATGTCATGCAAAAGTCAAAGGAATAACACCTGTTGTTACAAAGAATTTAAATAATTAGAACATCTGCCGAATACCTACTAAGTCGTACTTAGCGACGTTACTAAGGCTATGGCCGCATTGGCAGGAGACTTGCTTGGCGCCTAGAGTCAAGAGGCTTGCATTCTGACAAGATACGCAGCTTGGCGCCAAGCGCTCAGTGCAGCCGGTCGCGAAATTTTTACACCGTTCGTTCGAACTTCTCGTTTTCGCTTGCCTCTATCCGCTAAACCAGCCTCCAGCCTATGCGGACGTAGCTTCAAGGATGTGATTTGTCTCACTCTTGTGTGATGTGATATAGTTGTCGACAGCGAAAATGTTACAAACCATTCTTTAGTTATCTAAATGTACATAACAACGTCAAAGTTGAGTTATTCTGTGGTAATATTCTTCGCAAATTCATTTTTCAAATACTTTAATGAAATTCCGTCATACTTTAATGACAAAATATGTTATTTGCGTCAACGATAAATTAAAAACACGGGGGACTGTGACCAAGGGACTTGGTCTTAAGAGGGGTCAGACAGTAGCTATGACGCCGAAGCCACGTCCGAGTGCCTATTCGGATTGGCGAATGTCACATGTCTTCGGACCGTGTTGAGTCCTAGAGTCCTAGCCTGGGACTTAGGACATGTCGGTTTTTAAAACATTCTAGTATGCTGCCGTATTGCCGCCGTACCATGATCGTTTCTCGTTGTTTTATCGTCCTTTGTCGATAAAAAAATACTTTTTTAAGTTATTTTTTTGTTTTTTTTTAACTGAATGATAAAGCGGTGACTAGGAGATAATGGTAGGGCAGATTATTATGTCACGATTTCCATATTTACCATTTATATCAAACAAGCAATAACATGGCTACCATATCTGAGCATGAGCTACGAGTAGGCAGTAGAAGTAGCTACTAAAACACTTACATAATAATTGATTAAATAAAATTATAAACCTTCTTTAAGTACCTGTTATAATTATTACTTATATAACACCACATACTTACCTAAATCCCGTTTACACTAATTAACAAACAGAGCAACGGATATATTTATCTACATAATTATTTTGTTGGCTTATCTGTATCGACTATACGTACCTACCTACTCGTTTGCTATCATACAAACAACCGGTTCTTATTCTAGCACATTATTATTGAATAAAACAGCTTGATTAATGCCTTGTACCAATGTTAGTCCACAAATTGTTGCGATAATACTACGTGAAGTTAAATTTATTGTGGTGTGCTTTATGAACTCATTACGGGCTTCCGTTAAATGTAAATTGGGTAAATTATAATGATGAAAATTATCATTTTGATAAGTCAGATTATCATGGGTTATTTAAGGTTATTAAGTTTAAGTAGGTGTATTAAAATTGTGATTCATAGTTTCACTGTAGATACTTAATTTAAAGTTGGAATCCGTTCAATTAACTTAATTTAGGCCTGATTTTTCATTCTACGGAAAAGATTTATCGAATAAGTTCGAACCCAAATTTAAAAGTCTTCAAGTTTTGATCTTCTTCATTTAGTTTAATTTTCTTCCTAAATATCATATAGTGACGTTTTTTATTCGATGGTGTTACATTTTATTTGTCAAATATGAATGAAAAATCAGCCCTTTAACAAGCTTGTTTTCTGAGAATCTAGGAAGTATTTATTTTTATTAGTTTACTAGCTGACCCGGCGCACTTCGTGTCGTCAACGATCATTGCGGAAAAAGATTGCATATCGAACTTACACTAACTTTGTTTTATTATCTGTTTGAATTTTGTTACATTTTATAACAGTCTGTTAAATACACGATACTTCGATTAAACTTCGAAAAAAGTATGCCTGAGAGAAGCGTATGAGAATAAAAAAAAACATTGGTCATCCTTTTTAATAGATAAAACAAATTTAAATTGCTTTGGTATTTATACGACTAATTTTACTGGTATAGGATTGTTTTAAGTATACAAACAAATACGACGTATCGTAAAAATAACTTAAGTATACGATAAAAAGTTTCGAAAACATCATAATTTTTGTTCAAAGCCATTTAATTTAAGCTCAGTGGGTTGCGAGCGAGAGAGAATAATCTGATTTATATGTGAAGGCTGTATTTCTTCTTTGTGCTGGGGATTCGGCTCCACAGCTACACCCCGCCTTAATTCGTTGAAAAACACACGAATGTGGTTAAGTGCTTACCCTGTTTTTTCTGTTTTTGTTGCTAACTTTATTCGCAGAAAAGTAACTTTGAGCGTAGTCTACGATTTTAATACAATTTTATGGGTACCTACTTCAAAACGAATGGTATAGAAATCATAGGTAACGTACACATTTTTCTTCGGTTTTCGCGATGTTGTATTGAAATAGTATCAATCATTTAAATATCATAAAATTGATCTTATAATCAAACAGCTTATCATGTAGGTATTCATTTTGAATAATTTCAATCATTTTTGATGTGATACATCTATAGGCGGGAGTAAACCTGATTTGAGGTTGAGGTGGCGATACAAGCCGTGGCGAGAATTCGCCACGCTATGAAAACTCATTGTCAATGTCAAATGTTTCACATCTGTCGGGCGTCCCGTGTCGGCTTACATTTTAGTTCCGATTTACCCTGAAATCGTGTGGGAATAGGCACCTTCTAGGTCAGCGTGCTACATCCTACACTACATTTACACCTACCATCAAGCGTGGTAGTGGTCAAACGCTGGTCTATAAGTAATCCTACTAATATTATAAAGCTGAATGTGTGTTTGTTACTCAATCACGTACAAACCGCTGAACCGATTGATTCTTGATTTTGTTACTCTTTAACGCAAAAACCACTGAACCGATTGCGATGAAACTTAATATAGGTAGCTGGATACAGGGAATAACACAAAGGCTACCTGATATTATCCCGATATTCCGGCGGGAACGGGACTTACGCGGGTGAAACCGCGCGGCGCTAGTAAAATATAAAAACCAGTAAAAGCACCGAAACGTAGTCAGGAACGGTATTGCAACAATGCTGAAAATAATTATTATATGTAGCGATAAATTGAGTTTTAATTCAAAGATACCTTAACTAGAACTCTACAATTTGTTAGTATTAGTTCTAGTGGACGCTCTCATATTAATAAAATCGTATTTTACAAAACAACAATGATATCAAAACGAACAAAGCAGAAGTATACTTTCCAGTGTAGAATCCATTAAATTCTGAACACACAAAAGATCTCTATTCTTGGCTGTCCCGCTTTGTTTTGTGAAAATGCGCTATCGTTTATAAGAAATTTGTCCACAGTACGAGGTTGTTTTTATAAACTATCCTACTAATATTATAAAGCTGAATGTTTGTGAGTATGTGTGTTTGTGTGTTTGTTACTGAATCACGCAAAAACTACTAAACCGATTGCGATGAAACTTGGAATATAGGTAGCTGGGGACCTGGATTAACAGATAGGCTACTTTTTATCCCGATATTCCTGCGGGAACGGGACTTACGCGGGTGAAACCGCGGGGCTCAGCTAGTACTTATTATAAAGGCGAAAGTTTTGATTTTTTTTGGTTGTTTGTGTCTTAAACACGATTAAACGGCTGAACGGATTTGGCATGAAATAAAACACACAGATTTAGATAGTTTAAAATATGAATTAACATATACGATACTTTTGTATTTCCGAATACGAATACGTACGAACATACGGTACGAATAAATACATTTATTCAAGTAATAGATAAATATGTATATCGATTTATGAAACAAATTAAATTCAATCGATACAATTCCAACATAAATATCTTAGATACGAATATTTTATTGCCTATCGATTTACATAATAAAATTAAGTTTGTTTAATTTTCTAACAATATCCGAGAGCTATTTGACTACATAACACAGTTTTACAACTTTATTTTGATGTAAAACAGCAACATTAAAAATCAATTAGAGCAGATCATCTTTTATCGCTTTATAAATGTCATTTAGGTCATCGAGTTTACAGGTTTAATAATAAAAGAAAAACAAGTCGAGATACGGGCGAGATATCATAAAATAAGTACCTAATATAACACAGTACCTATTTTCAATAAATCCGATACTTAAATTGGATTTGCTAGCTATCTATAAGTAAAAGAGAAGCGTACCGTCGTCGTAGGCGAAGTTATTTATTCCCTTTGGGACGCCCTTTACGAGCACAATATCGGATCTCGATTGCGCTTTGCCTCGGGCCCTGACGGCCATTGTGTCACGTCATGCCATACCACACCACCCCTTAACAATTCAATAAAACTTTCAAATGAAATCATAAATTTAATCTTATTTTATTTGTTTTACGCTGTAACCGTAAGGCAAAAATCTATAGAGCGTACCTACTTAGGCTTTGCTCAAACTTAGCTTAGCAAAAACTTGGCAAAGTTTATGCTAAGCATTAACAGAATTGGAATTTATAGTCGACATTGTCTAAGCAAAATTTTGTAATATGAATAAAATTAAATGATCTTCATAGTCAAAACAGAGTAGTAGGCACTTGCTTTGTCTTTTTTCCGTGACAAGAACTTTCAAAATTGACAGACAGAAACAAAAAGTGGTATAATTACTCCGACCTAACCCTATTTTTTTATTAATAAGGGTATAAGGGATTAAGCAAGCAACACAAACCCCAAGATTCCATATACATATACATTCCTGCCTAGTCGTAAATTATAAACAAACACACGTAAAGAAATGTGTCGCCTAATCATAATATTTCAGGCTAAAGAAGAAACTCTTGTAAGAATTTGTGAAGCCACCGAGCTACAGAGTAAATATTCATGATCCCCGACTCATATAAATATTAGGCGAGGCACTGGGGACCGTTAATGAAACAAGATGCTAACTCCGAAACATCTCCAAAACCTTAAATTATTCCAGTCGCATTTAGCCCGTGTGTTTCTGCCTTTCGCTATTATTTCAAATTATTTTTAATTGAGTAAAGGCAAGCGAGAAACACAATAACAATTCGAGTTAATTACCTTTCCGGGCGACGCTCCGGCTCTCTCATAGCAAATACAAACGTTAAACTTCACGCAATATTGTTCGGTGTTTTGTCGACGCTTCACCAATTTCTTACAAATAAAAGGAACATGAAAATCATATCGTAACAATAGGCGGTAATGAAATCTCTTTTTTACGGCTGACGGCTACGTCGTCGCTGCCGCACAATTTTAACCTCGTTTTCATTGAAATTCACATTACATCCGAGCAACAAAAGGGTTTGGCTCTTTGCAAAATGTCAATTGTGAGGAGGGTAGAGCGGTCCGTGATGTTATCCTGGTAGCCTGGTACACGTGTACGTGGCATGAGCGTGACAAACACACATACCACTGTGTGTACGTTCGCTACAGAACACAGTGTACACACCGGTCTATGTGTTGTAGGTATCTATCTACCTACCCCGCACCGGCAATACTGAATAATGCATGAGCACCAACGAATGCTTTAAAAAGTTAACAAGTTTTTCCCGAGCTTTCCTTTGTTCTGGTACTGGAGAAAAAACAAATTGCTTCCACCAGTTCAGTGAAAAATTTGATTTACCCTACTTTACTTTGTGTCTGTTCGGAGGAGTTTATCAATTTTTAAACGCACGAACCCTTTGCATTGTCGATTCCTTAAACAGTTCCATATGTGTCTGAAATGATATACTTATGTAAGTGTAATGAATGTTTTGACCTCTGTAGATGATGCCTGTATCTCAGGCCTGTATGTCAGGGTTAGAATATGAGCAAAGAACATTTGATTCAATAATTTTCAAACATGGTATGGTACGCAACAATGACACGTACAGTTTTCTAACAAATAATAAGGGGATCGTATCCTACAGAGTACAGCAACGATACCACTGATATGTTTCGTACGCTACAAGGATTTCATAAAGCAGAACCAGCTCATTTATATTGCGGTGGCGACTCGAAGAACAACAATTAAGTAACAACTAAGAGGGATAAGAAGTGTATCTGGTAAAAGTTATTTCTTGGCAAGTAGGAGGAGCAGAGTTACGGATACCTCTAGCCGATAACAAGATTAACGCGCCCTCCCCGTGTTGTTGCCGGCTAATTCGCACGCGAACTTGCCACGCCAACTCCTACATGATAATGCTCGCCTGGTACTTACTCTAGTTGATTTTCACTTAAACTTTCTGAGGTTCTATCTATCTATCTACTCAATCAAGTTCTGAAACTTTTTGGTGATGTAAACAGGCCTCTTTTCTTTTGATATGAGGATGTTTTCTGCAGTCTGAATTACATTCTTATTCGAACTTGTGTAGTATTGTTTCTATTATCAATCATCCTGAATACACATGCACCTATTAATTGACCGAACGAGCGAAGCGAGTGAGGTCCAGTGTAGACGGGCCTGGCGCTTGTATCTTTGTTCGACGATTACTTGAGTATCGTAGCTCCGATCTTCATGAATTTTGGTATGCGCGTAGTTCGGGTCAGTAGAATTTATGAGTTCGAAGACGAGCCGGATCGGTGGGGGGGGGGGGGGGGTTGGGGAGATAGGGGGTGCAAAAAGAAACAAAAATCAAGTTCTAAAAATTTGTCAATAGATGGCGCTCGACATCCCTCCTAGATCGCAGTATCGCGGTATAGATAGGGAATGTAAACCACGGAACTCTATTACATGTAAACGTCTATTAGTGTTCAATGTAAATAATTCATGTTTATAAGTTACAAATTGTGGTCGATTTTCGTAATTAAGGAATAATTCTGGTTGTGTTATCGTTATTCTTGTCTTTCGTTATATTATTCGTTTAATAATAATTATTATTCTGTAAAAAAATAAAGCTGTTGGTGTTAAAATCCTACAAAAAACAAAATTTCTGTAAATGGATTCTCGTGCCAGGGGGTCGTGAGGTCTTAGTTCGGGGCAAACTACTAGTATAGCTATTAAAATAACACTGAAATTATTGTTATAAATCGACGTACCAATATAAGCTCTTATATGAAATAAACTATTTAACTAATAACAATTAGTATATTTAAGATGATTTATAGTCTAATGTAGTTTGTATTTAGTAATGACACTATGATAATGATATTAATTACAGTTATATATAGATAATAATTATCTTAAAGAGCGCAAAGTTATAATTCTGTTGATTTCATTATCTCACTTAGCAAACAGCGGAGGATGAATATTAAACTTTGCTGAAAGCTCCTCGTATTCATCTCAAAACTTTCCAACTCCATTGAGGATTTTAATTTTATAATTAAAATAAACTTTTAACAGTTGACGGGAGTCGTGAAACGTTTACGACATTATAAAATGGTAATGGATTAACTCGATCGGCTCAGTCGGCGTTCGGCGTCCTAACGACCGACCTGGGCCAACTTCCTCAATAAAATTATTGTCTGTCATCATCTATATCGCTCAAGGATACAAACTAAACACTTTAAATAACATACGAGCACATTATTGTAATGGAACACCCAATATGTTATACTTCTCGTATCTTTTCACAAAAACATTTCCAAATTCTTCGGTAAATTGGCAAAATAAGATCAAAGTAAATAACAAGGGTGAAGCAAAGAAAACAAAGGAACACTCGTATAAAAAGATATTATTATGTTGTTCTTTAGAAGTAAAAGTTTATGCTCCCTTCATAATATTACAAATTGCCTCGACTCTTAACAACCACATTTCTCTTGAACAGCTATTTAGATAAAGGAATATTTCAAAACATCTTTTTTATGATTCGTATTTTAACTGAGACTGGACAGAGTTGTTTAATAAGGAGATATTGGATATTGTTTTTTCATTTTTAAGCCCGCTAATGAGTTTAATTAAAGCATGAATAAATATATACTTAGATGTACATAAAAGTCACGACGACGTAAGGTCAGAAGTGGGAATTAACACACAAGCTCTAATCAAATTTATATTTTATTTATATTTGCAATTTTGAGACTTACAAATCACAGAGAACTGTTAGTTAATTTATAAAAGTAAATATGCTTTGTATCTCAATTTCGTAAACAATCGAAAACAGTCACCGATTTTAAAACTTGCGAAATATGATCAATTTAACTGTAAATTATCATTATCTAAATTAAAACTTAGTGCTAAGAGAAACATATTAATAATTACAAATAAAAGTCGACCCATTCGCAATTAAGAGTTCATTTTGTGACAACCTCTTAGAATTCACTCCACGGAGCCTGAGCGAAGCTCAAAGGCGAAATAATTAAAGCGGAGGGTATAAGAAAATGTAGGAAGGGAGGGAGAGATCAAAGCGTGGAATTTCCCCTCTCTGGTAAATAATATAGCAGTGTTGTACAAGATTTGGGCATTTCGCAAAGATTACAATATAACCATTAAGGAAATGTTATTGACTCGGTTTACCTCAATCAAAATTAATTATTGAATTGATTAAAATTTATTGCGATCTATGCAATATCGAAGAGTATCGTAACAACGTCTAATTAATGAGCTAGTACAGTCACGAGCAATAATATGTACACATACTCAAATTTCCATTACCGATTTTGTTTCATGAAAATTAATGTGAAACTTAGTTTTGACATAATTTGATGGTTAGGTAGTTTAGAACATATTTAGCGTATACTTATATTTGAAATGGCAGATGCTAAAATATTCTAGTAAATAAGACAACGTATGTATACATATTATTGCTCTTGACTGTACAAAGTGGGTAACCAACATTCGCACGATACCACTATAGGGGGCGATGTAATTACAATTACAGTTGTAATGGCTCACGGCTTATCTCCACTTTTTATCGGACCACATACGGACGTCAATAATACAATTTGTAAGGCAATAGAAGCGGTACATGAATATGAAACATAACCATTTATTAATGCGGCACGTTCACGCATAACGCATTAAAAAGAAGTTAATGATTCAAAAAGTGTAGATTGCAACTTTGTATCCAACATTTGTAAAGATATAACAAGGTTATAAACTTTTTCTTTACGAAGTCAATAATTTCAACATTGTAAATGAAATTATTATTGGTGGTTCTTTTGTAGGAGTTTAACTAGTTTTTGTAGGTAACATTTTTAACGGTTAAGATACATAAAACGAAGTAATTATGATTTATCGTTCATCCTTTATCTAAATCAGTAATACGTACTCGTATATTTTGTATGTTTGATAATGTATATCCATTTTCCCTTTTTCTAATAATTTTAGAAATATATTAGGTACTGTTTTCTTTGTACACAGAAAAAATACCAGTGCTGAAATGTAAATTATTTTCATTACCTAAATCAGTCATTCATATATCATAACAAAGTATATTTAAATGTGTAAAATTAGTTAAAAATAGATTTTGTGTTAGTAATTTACTACAGTGTGAAAGGAACTTTAACTAATGTAGGTTTAATAACGCTAATAAAAGCGTAAGTAAATCAAGTTTCAACACTTATTACGTAGGAGTATAACGAGCCTTCACTTGTGGGAATCAATATCGATATCTAAATACCCTCATAAACGTATCATAAGCTATAAAATAACGTAAGATTCGTGACATGAACCTCCATAAACATTAGCATAATTGCGTCGATACTCCACGTCACTCGCTTTCAAAGGTTACTGAAAACATTCAATTATGCAAAGCACACGACGTTCAAAATTTTATGAATAATACCTAATTGAACTAATAAGAAATACTGTATTTAATATAATCTTAGATTATGTTCGAGTGATTCTTACCTTTGCGTATTATAATTATCATACTTGTTAGGGTTGACTCCTTACCTGGAAAATAAGAAACTATAATTAAAAGCAATTCGAGTTTATTATATACCTAACATTGTACTCGTAGACATTTAGATTGATAATAATTTTAGTTTATCGATATTTATGTTTTGCTTATTATAACAGTTTATCATCCTAATTTTATGGTCTAAGCTCGGAGATATCCTTTTTGAAACACGTCCTTACACGGATCTTTAGTTTTCTAAAGCCTTTGATTTTTATTTAGCTGTATAGAATATAATTCGCAATATAAATATAAATCGAAAGACTTCATTTGAGTACGTAGTAAAATCCATTTAATTGGAAATACACGAGCGCCTAGGGTACACAATAATCGTAAAATCGCATTACGCCGTCAACCTTAAAGGCTGCTATTTCGAGCGTAAATCTGAAATGAATGAGCTACGGTGTATGTACTACGTAGGTATTACAAATTCAACAGACGCGCTTCAACTCATAACGAAGTCACTAAACAGTCTTAAATTGTTAAAAATTAACATTCAAATTGGGGGAATGTTGTTAGTGGAATTAGTGCGAGTTTTACTCATAAATCGTCTGGAGAGGGTGGCGAGTATTCGCCGGTTTATTGGCTCGACGTCGACATTCGCCTGCTAATAAATGAAGCAGAAAACTTCTACTTGTGTCGTACGGCTGTTTGTCGGGGGCGGAAGACATCAACCGAGAACCGACGAAACCAAAACTGCATCTTCACGGATCGACGTAGAGCTCAAACTTCGTCGAGGCACACTTTTATAACAGTTCGCGTCCTGCTCACTCAACACGGGGAGACAAGGACAGAGATGCCGCATTATGGGTTATGAAATGAGCTCCGTTGCCTCATGTTACCCCGACTCACAAAATGAAATTATGACCGTAGCTCGCGCAAAGAAAGCGGACATGACATCTCTAATTCTTCCATGCGCCCGCTTTTACGAGCGGACGGTTTTCAAATAAAATTTGTTCTCGAGATTTGAAAACATTTTGTAACAACGTTGCCCGAGAATAATCTGAAATATTAAATTGAAACTTGTGTTCGTATTATAACTTAATTACCATTTACTGTGGCGTTTATTATCGTGGGCAGGATTTTATTACAACAGCGCTGTAGGCAAATTACCAGTCTTAATGATAACATTAAGTGAGTTTAATACAATTGTTTATAATGAAATGAAGAATTTGCTGCATAAATTGCTCGCTTATTGAATGGGCTTTAATATGAAAATCAAGCTCACGTGAATTCATTAATCAAATTCTAATTAAGCTACGGAGTAGACACTTCCTTTGATGTTCTGCGCGCAGATACATTATGATTATGTTAATAGCCGACGTTTGAATTAAGATGGTAATAAAGCGTGAACCTAATATGTTACTGTAACTAATTAAGTAACGAATATTACATTAGAGCGTTTATTTGAAACGGATTTAAAATCTATTTGAAACCTTTGAGACGAAGATAACTTTAAACTAACCATAATAATGTCGTCTATATAAGCTACAAAAACTTCATGTAAAAAATCTACAAAGCAGAATTCAGATTGTTTAAGATAAATCGAAATCGACAGAACTAAATTACATTAAAATAAGCTAAATACAGTTGAAAGGAAAACGAGATTTAAATAATTCGCTGTACACGTTCAGAAAAGGTATCTGAATGAATCCTTGGGATAGCGCGAATTTGATTATCCTGTGTTAAATGTAGTTTGATCTTGACCTATTTTGAGAGTCGTTGATGCATGTACAAATCCGTGAGTTAACGCATATCAATGAATGTTATCTCGAAGTTTATGTAACTAGGTCCACCGCCTGCCGCGCGAATAATGTTTGCTCTATCAATTACTGAGTATTATGTCACGTATGTAGGACCGCAGTCGTGTTATCAATTTAATTCATCGCTCGCCCAACGCTTATTTTAAAACATGTTTAGAAACGTGTGCGAGTAAAGCGGGTAATGGAGTGTTAGAGCGAGAGAGAGACAGAGTGAGCGGCTCTCAACATGTCGAGTTTAGCGGTGTTAAGGTTAATAGCGCTATTTGTACAGTGAGTGGAGATGTTATCGGCCGGAGGCTGCGGCTGCGGCTCCGACATGACCAGTTTATTGTCTACATCATTGACACCAGATAATAAATTAACAAACCGACCACTTACTCCGAGAAGTCCAAGATATTTTACTAATATCTCAAGTTCGAATTCTAAATATTTATTAAGCACTGCGCCCCGCGGTTTCAACCGCGTAAGTCTCGTTTCCGCGGGAATATCGGAATAAAAAGTAGCCTGTGACCTTCTCCAAGGTCCCATCTATCTCTATACCAAAATTCATCAAAATCGGTTTAACGTTTTAGACGTCAAAGCGTAACAAACATACAGAGTTACATTCACATTTACAATATTAATAAGGATTTGACCAAATCACGAATGCACTCTATAGTCCTCAGTGGTAACTAGAATTAATGAGGTAATTCACTCACCTACAGTAAACGGTATTAAAATTTACTGCATACTAAATTAGTGTTCTATTCTCCGACACAATTCACAGAATTATTATCTACTTTTATTATTTAGTGTCTTGTGTGTTTGCTTACATCGATAACAATAAATTCGTAAAAACTGTTATTTACAAAGGAACATTAATAATAAGATGAGTTAGTGCTATCAATAATAATATAATAATTGGCCTTTTAATCTATTTTTACACGACTGCCAAAGGAAGTGTTATGTTTTTGCCGTGAGTGTATGTATGTATGTATGTATGTATGTATGTGACCTATTTTTGTGCCGTCGTAGGGCCTAAACGGCTGGGCCGATTTAGATAAACGATACGTCGTTAGATTCGTCATGACCGTGAGAGTGACATAGGGTACATTAAAATAATAAATAAATAAAAATAAAGATTTAAAACGCTATAAAGCAAAATTTGTCTTGACCATAAAACCGAGCAAAGACAACGGAACGTTACTTAAAAACTTTTCGATTTGACTTTGACGCCGAGTTTCAACTTTTGAAGGAATTTGAATGTTTGATTTGTCAGTTTGTCAGAGATAACCATGAGATAACTGGAGATAACATAAATAACAATTACTATGTTTACAATAAGTAATTAACTAAAAATTTGAAATGTCGCGCTATGGATAATGGATAGCAAGGCTAATCCGCTAGGACAAGAAACCGCCAGCCTTTGTATCACCAGTCGCGACTAAGTTTTCGGATTTGGTAATTATATTTTAAGATGAATACCTGCCTACTTCATAGCCATCTCAGCAAAACTCAAAAAGAATAGCTATTATAATATTGAAGGCTTTTAGATAGCCTATCTTTAACCGATTTCGAGTCCTCGCTACTGGAGTATACACATCCAGAGTTAATGAGTTTCTCTGGTGTAATTGTATCTAATCTCTAATAACTAAAAAGCGTTAAATAAAAAAAATATTTAAAAAAAATAAAAAACCCGACTGCCGTTAAAACTGAAAAGTAAAAAACAAGAAGATACCTAAAGGTAAAGAAACCTTAAAAATCGTTCGACGCATCTAGGAGCCTTAAAAAATTGTGGATGCAGTCGGGTGGGACTCCTTTTAAAGGTAAAGAAGTATAATGACACCAAATTGTGTTGAAGTCCCACCCGAGTCCATCCACAATTTTTTAAGGCTCCTAGATGCGTCGAACGATTTTTAAGGTTTCTTTACCTTTAGGTATCTTCTTGTTTTTTACTTTTCAGTTTTAACGGCAGTCGGGTTTTTTATTTTTTTTATTAGACGATGTATACAGCACAAGCACCTTTTTATCCATGCTATTTATGGCGCTGTAGTGCTAGGGACGTTGTTAGGTGGAGTAGGCTTGCCCAGAATTTTTACCACCATCCCAGCCTAGTCAGCCATGCCCACCCGATAGAATTGATAATATGAGTACTATTCTTATTATATATATGATAAATACGATACCTACTCAATGAGTAGGCATCGTATTTGTTATAAAGCCGTTATAATACAACGTAAATAATTACTTAGCACTTCAAGCGCGATAAGGTTATTAATAAACATAGCTACACGAGCATACAGTACAACGAAACATGCCAAACGTGGTGTTTACAATGTTAGAAACGAATAAAACAACATCGGCATGCGATATACAGATAAAATACACAAAATTTATAATGTTTGTTGCAAACACGCTCGACGTATAAACAACCCGTTTACACAAGAGATTTCCAAGCAAATAACATCTACAATACATCAAATTGCTCGAGAGAATATTAGGTTAACAATGGTGTTATTAAACGAGGCTATAACACAAAATGAGACATGGTTCAATGTTAATGCAACAACACATGTATAAGGTAATGACACCACAATTAAGTACTGTATGTAGTCATTATCATTGCTCTTGACAAGCAAGAGAGAGAAAAAATAAATATAATGTCGGTTCAATAGGATGATTGACATTTTTGTTGCCTTCCGACGTTAAACCTGTTTAGTTTTGAGCAGCTTTAAGCTTTTTATTGGTGTTCGTTGAACATGTAACATCTGGCTCGATTTTCTTAGCGGTTATAGCATAATAAACATCTATTAAATGTCTGTGTTTCCATCCATTCGATCCACGTTCCCCTATGGCAAATGATCCTCAGCAAACGTTATGTCATGCAAATTAAATATGGCCCGAATCTAAATAGCTCGTACAACACAAATAGACACTATTAGGCCTGTAGCCAAGCACCCGGAGGGATCTTAGAAGCTGTGTAAGTAAGTTTAAGCCGCCCGTAGTACGCTAACTTAGTATTTGCATGAGAACGACTTAATAATTTGCATATGCAAATTATTTTCCGTCTTTATTTGTATCGCTGAATACCGCTGTAATACTAACGTGTGACCGAAACGATTATGAACTGAATATTGAAAAGCCTATTTAGCAGAAGTCCCTTCAGAATATTTTATCATGTCGAGTTTTTTATCATCCGGTTTCTTGAAACAATTAAGAGCGCTATTTACGAGCGGAGCCGTACAAAAAACAGACGTGAATAGAGCGTTAACAAGGCAAAAACTGAAGTCTATTACTGCGTTTTACGCTTCATAAAGGCTTCGGAGGAATCACACAGAAACGACAGAACGAACCGAAGACAAGAGACGAGTGAACAATATAACGTGCAGTTCATTTCAGTAGACTCAAACGAATACAATAAAACAAAGAGAGCTTAAAAACGACGCCGGGCACGCAAGCTCTCGAAAAATGGCAACAGCTCACACGCGACACGACACTCGGGCGATAGCGACCACGATCGCAACCATAGCCTGCTACACATGCAACCGTAAAAAAACCGGTTAAGTACGAGTCGAATTTGCACACGAAGGGTTCCGTACTATTATTCAAGAATTCAATTTATTGCATAATCATAATCGTACAGATGGTGATAAAATTCAATGGTATACATCGCGATATCATGGAACAAATATTTAAGGGGGGGGGGCCTTAAATATTTGTATAATTTTGTTTTTAGATTTGTTGTTATAGCAGCAACAGAAATACATCATCTTTGAAATTGTCTAGCTATCACGGTTTATGAGATACAGTCTAGTGACAGATGGACAGACAGCGAAGTCTCAGTAATAGGCCTTTTTACCCCTTTGTACGGAACCTTAAAAACAGGGAACCGCAGTACACTTCGAAAGCAAAACGAGCTTACCCTCAGCACTTGTGGAAGCATTCGTGCGTGAACTCGGCCGACTCGCTTATTGTGCCACACCGCATCTAAACATGTACCAACTTATTACTCATACGTGTTTTGTAGTCTCTCTCGAATGCACACGCTACGCCCCCGCGTATCCATTACGTGGTGGAAAAAGCGTAGATCAACGAGACGTGTAGGTGTGTCTAATTGATTAACAGTTTGATAGTCTGCCGGCGACTAACGTCGTTTTAATACAAGAGAATGAGAATTCCCACACACGAACGCAAAGCAGGATCACAGGTCGCATTGAGATGTCAGTAAATGAATAATATTTTACTATCAATGTATAAACGAAGCAAGACGGCTGCCTCTCTGACGACTTATTATTAAAATTCTTATCATTTTTACTCATTTTTCACAATGTAACGGAAACAATTTTATAATTATTTTATGATTTCCTTCCATATATAAACCAATAAAGTCTAATGTGAATCAAACACGCATTCCTACCATTGTAGAACACAAACTAACAATTCCTTTGCCGTCAATGTAATATAAATAAGTTTCTATGAGAGTATATGGGCAGTAAACGTAATGAGAACCTATAAAACGTACGAATTGTGTGATATACTAATAAAAATCGCAAGGGAAAGAAGAATAATTTATAACAATAAAATGTTGTGAGACGATGTCGCGCCGCGGCTGGATGCTCCCTGCCGACATCAATAATTCATGCGACATCGCACCATTGAGAAAGTGCTCTGTGAACGCCATACTAATTCAACCATTGAATCACTAAAACATTTCTTTGTGATACCTCTATGCATGTAAGATAAGCGGCAAACCGATACCCATTTGCATTGCTTCAAATAATAATGGACCGTATTGCGTATATTATTTACTTTTAACAAACCACTATATATGGACAACTTAAAAATACCTATACTAGGATAAAAGTAAAGAATTTTTTAAGTGGCAACGCTACAAGAATTGTAAAAACATTTCACAGTATATATAATCTTATTTAAAGAGTAAAATTCTGTTAAAATCTGTAACGTTGAGTAGCGAAGCGACTCTCGGTAAAAATACTAAGCAATTTGAGGAGTCTGTAAGCACATTTATCCCAGGGGAGAGCCGAGAACCCGCCTGGATTAATTCGTGTAATTTAAACTCCAGGACTAGGGAGAATACAAAATCGGCAGCTATCAAGCAAAGTCAGACTGTAACTCATACAGTAAATGCATTTATAACATCGTTCACAGCAAAACCTCAATAAATTAAGGTGTTAAATTAACATACCAAGTTTGATTATTCAAATTCGATCTCGGGGTGTATATCTTAAATGATAATGATCTTAATACTAAAACAGCAGCGGATGTTTTTAATTTTATAATGACCTAACCATATCGAGTAGATGATTTTGTAGATAACAGTTTTCATTTTAGATGTTAATTTTAAAATTAAAGATAAACTGCGTGGGCCTGATAAAGTTGAATGAAATGTTTAGGTAATATTTATAATGGCTTAAATTGGGCTTAAGTTCATTAATGATCTGTAAGTTGAAACCCGATTGAATGGGATTTCAGTGATAGGTGCGTGTGTACGGCGAATGGGTGGTTGGGGGGTGAGTGAGGGAGACGGGAAGGGCGGCCTCCCTCGTTGGATGGAGGGAGTGGAGGGTATTTCATCGACTTCGGGTACAAGATGGCAGACGTTTGCGGTTGATAGTTTATAGTTATTGCGAGCGAGCGCGACGTGTCCGGAGCCGCTTTATCACATTGTTAGCGTTGTTATCCGACTCCACCAGATTAAGTGGGAGATCACACTCGAGCGTTGACTCACTGCGCGGACAATGGCTTCCGTAATAGCTCTTAACATTTACACCATCTTCATTATAGCGATCTCTTTGTATATCACTGTAATTTTATCATCATCCGTTGTATTATTTCACTATAAATAGTAAACCGTTAAATCGTGTGGCGTTTTAATTAAAATCAAGGACCGAGCTCGCCCGGAATTTATTCCCCCATCTCACACAACTTCAAAGGGCGAAGGTGTCGCGCGTGAATATAAATCTTCAGACGGAATAAAAGTGGGAAAACTCGAGGCGGATCTATATAAATGTTGCAATTCGTGCGTTTTGCCATGATCGATTGCTCTCACAGCCGTCTCACTATTTCAACTACAAGACGTCTCATTTATTCCTGTCATAATCGAACAGTTTTAATTTAGCCGGAGGCATTGTGCCACTCCTTGCCACGGAAATGATTTTATGTTTTAAACGGTTCTTGTAGTTTTCTTTAGACATATTTCAAACGTTTATTTCATTTATTGCTTACGTTCTAATTGGATAGGTTTATTGAAATTAAACTGATTAAATAGCATTCGTTTGTTACGTATTCTGGTAATAGTTCGCAGCTGGAAGTACCAGGGGAACATAAAGCTGAGAAGATAGACGGCGAACATCGAGCCTTCCGCCCATAAATTCAACGAAGCAAAGAAAGCGTTAACTCTGATTTACAGACATTTGCGTCAGTCGTGACTCGTGACGGAGTGAACATGAGCGTTTCCAACACGTTGTGTTTACGAATACATTTTATTACAAATATGCAATAATTATTTATTGAATATTTAGTGTATTATTACGAATAATTGTTGATGTCATAATAAGCATAATTGTTATTTAATTGGTATACTCATATTTAAAGTAGATACTCAGACTTGCCGACACAAAGGTCGTCGAAGATATAATGTCATTGAAATAAAGAGTCTGGGTTAGCGAGAAATTCGCTCCGACATTGAGATAATATCGTGACCGATCACAAAAGCCGGAGAATTTATTTCTCACGGACAAAGGAATCACAACCACGTGGCCGACTGCTACGACCGACCACGCGACAGAATAGATATTCTACTCGATATGACAGACATATTCCAAGATTCGTTTTTATCTACCGATAAAGTTGAAAACCGTAAAGATTCAACTTGACATTCTAGTAAAATTGCTTTTAAACTGAATTCAATTAAAACTTTATTAATTTAGCAAAGAATCGTCGAAGAAACTTCAATTCGAAGAAATGGTTAAGTACGTTGCCAAAGTTAAGTAAAATTTAACTAATACAATTTATAAAGAGATAAAACTTGAAACTCGGCCGGCTTTGGTCTCGGTCCCGATGAAGAATGGACGCAAAACGAAACGAACAAGTAAAACGGCTTTAATAACAAGTACTTACAGCAGTTACATTTATGAAGCAGGGGGTTATTTATTTAAAAACGCAGCGTTCCAAAGAAATATCATGTCGGAACCAAATATAGAGGTAGTAATTTGTAGGAACGAGCAGGTTATTAGTTAAAAGTAGGGCTATGTAATTAAAAGCACATTTGGTATAGAGCGCGGGAGCCGCAAGCCATGTGTCGACCTCGACGCCCGCGCCCTCCACTCTGCATTCATTAAATAATTAAAACACACTGCTCGTTCGTGCACTTACGCTAATAGCCATTTAAAAAACTAATAGGAAACAAACACCTGCCTGCAGTGCCCGTACTGAAGCGAATTACATAACCTCTTTACGCTGCACTACGGCACAACTTGCACATGACTGTTTGAGAACACGAGAATAGTTTCTCGCCTTGCAAATTGCACCATTAATATTTAAAACCTAGCATTATAAATGGTTAAAGTAAACGAGTACCTTCGCAATTGGTACGTTGTTAAACTAGTTATTTAAAGTTTGATTAGCAACTTTATCTACGGATTTTAGTGTTTGAAAAGATTAGATGAATGGTTTTGATAAGATAATTCGAATGTAGATTAAAAATTAAGTGACAATAACTGTTATAATATAATTAATCGGCTTAAATAAACATAATCCTTTACGAAATAATGTTGTTCTATCATTGGACAAGCAAACATTAAAATAAACAGCGCAATAGGATTTAAAATTTATGAGCATAGACACTCAAGGAGATTTATATACGCAGACTTTGAATCTTATAAACGTTATTTTAAAACCTTATTTGAATATTTAATATTCGATGGTGGTAAATACAGATTATAAACGACGGCGTTAAAGGCTTTCGTTTTACACAAATCATTAAGATTAGTTAGGTAGTTTGATTTGTAAAATAAATTTTTAATCAAAAACTTTAGTTAGACTTTTAATTGAATTTATTTTAAAACACTGATTCTGAAAGGAACCTCGGAAACAATCATCAGAACGAGTTTGATTGAATATTTACGGCCAAAACTAATCATAATGATAATAAAGCAGTATTTGAAGACGTAATCCAATTTGATATAGAACGTTCACCACGAGATTATTAAGAGAGATTAATTTAACAGTCAGATCAGATGGATTTTATCTGTTCAGATTGAACTAATTGCGGTTTCTAAGTTATGGTACCATTCGGCTTTTATCGAGTTTCATCGCGTTTACCGTTAGGAGCTGAATGAACCGCTAACAGCCGTTCATTTTGTAATGTCAGGTTATTAACGTAGTGTTTGTAGTTGAGAGTTGTCGTTTGCGTTTCCCACAGGATGGAAGTGGGCAGTTAAAGTCACGGTGTATATAATCGTGGAGTAGACGACTGCTTAATATCCCGGCTGCGTACCGAGCCGACTTCAGTTTACTTATAATTTCCTGCCTTAGCTAGCTTAGCTACTTCTAACGGAATATCATTTTGTTTCGAAACGTTTAAAAACGTGCGTTTTTTCTCTTCCGATTTTATTCTTTATAATTTTTTTTCTTAATATTTTTTACATTTACGCGATGAAACAGTTATACGATTACATTCGTTGAAATCATTTAATTTTGATCGTCTTTGTTTTATGATGAGTCGACCGAACCACTTTTCTCATTTAGCTATTTAACTCTGGATGAAGAAAAATGAATAATCAATTTTATTATGTCTTTTAATCCTCTAAATCCTCACCTCATATTGACAAGCATTTTCGTACAATCGCTCGGAGCCACAAATAAACATTAATAAGTCAATATATTTGCCATTCTATTATTGCGAATTGGAGCAATAAATATCTGTAAAGCCATTAGTCGGGCATACGTCTACAATCAGCAGCGAGCGATCTCTTTATTATCTCGTCGAGACAGTAAAATCTTCGTCAATAAAAGTGCCTTCATATATGTTCATGGCGCTGTTTTATCTTTACTTAATGAATCAATCAAGTCGTCAACAGTTCCAGCTCATATATTGTTTCTTTACTTATTTATAGGTGGGCTTTTGTCCATAATTTCATTATATGGCTCAACAGTCTCACCAGTAATCCCTTATTAGTAGGTGTAATAATAATCCCTAATGAGAAACTCATCTTCACCATTATCATTTTGTTATTATATAATACAATGTTCTCGACATAAGCGTCTATTCGCTCGTTCTCAGCCAAACGACTGGCAATTCCAATTATGCGATGTTCAACTACAATATTAATAAATATCAAATAAAACAAAGCCTTTTTGTACAACTCGAGCTCAAGTTTTCCGCAGGCATTACGTTCTGGATTTAATGGAATGAAATATGCTGTTGAAGCAATGCATGTGCATACAAAACAAGAACGGACGAACGTTATGCCGTGAAACAAAACCATAAACTCCACACACAAAACATCAGAGAAATACAATTGTTGTTTCATCTAGCCGGTTGGACGGTGAGCTGTTATTTTCAACATGCTTCCGACAGGCATTTAGAGTTGGTTAATAAAGTCAAATGGATAGCGTTTGTTGTTCCCTTTGCGTTTTAAATACGGGGTCTGTAACAAAACATGACAGTACCTCGTCAGTACCGTCTCGCTACTGGGTTCTAAAAGACACTACTTTCAACCCAGTCCAACAAAAGCACAGTGCTTTCGCCTTCGAATGGGTTGAAAGTAAACTGGGTTACATCTTGACGTGTCACGATGTGTCTAGCAAGTCAACGATGGTCAGGATTACTGTAGGTATCAGTTTATTGTGTTTTCCTCTCATTGTGGTTTTAGAACGATCATGTCAATGAAACTAAATCAGTGAACATTTTTGCGTCGTGAGTTTTGTACGTTGCCTTATACGTTGCTAACTGTATAAGGCAGCAATAACTGTTATCTAGAGTTATATAACTAAGAAATAGTCACAATAAATACCGGTTAGCCACAGAACACTTTTATTGTTACGAGCGTTAATGCGAAAAGACAGTATACCTAACGACAATGAGCCCTCATTCTTCTGAATGAAGACTAATGCACGAGTGACTCGCTCATCGACACAAAGATTATATCGTTATATCGTTTCACATTAAAGTTCACACGCATCGTCGGCTACACAAACAATGAGACGTTAACGTTTTTTTAACATTGCAATTCGTCGTAAATTATGATAAATTCAGTGCCACGGAACCGTTGCTCAAGCGTGTAAATTTGCTTTGAGATAGCTTAACTATTTGTGTAAATACGCGTGACTCTCCTATAACATTTAACTTTTTATATATGCGATAAATGTTTGGGTAAACTGGTAAACATGAGTTTTGGGATATGCATTAGTGGCTTGGACTGGACGTGGTGGAGTAAAGTCTAATTTACAATACGAAACTAGTGTCATTCATTATAGAGTCAATTTCACAATGGCAGCCTCACAGCTGTTATTGGGAGCAATTTTATCAAATGAAATAGTGCTGATGTGTCTACGCATTTATTTTTGAAGATGACTTTAAATTGCATATCACTAGTTTCGTAATGCAAATTCCGCTTAAAACTCACAATAACCTGCATCTTAATAAATTTCACACATGTTCCTCCGACCGCAAAGAGAATAAAAGTCT
This sequence comes from Idaea dimidiata, assembly GCA_949358125.1. NCBI lineage: Eukaryota > Metazoa > Arthropoda > Insecta > Lepidoptera > Geometridae > Idaea > Idaea dimidiata. The sequence continues at coordinate 10,885,756 of OX442341.1, forward strand.
CACCTGCTCTGCCAGTTTTGTCTTACCTGCAAAAAATAAAAGAATTTTGTTAGTGCTTGGCAAAGCTAATGTAGTTGGGAATTTTAAAATATCTAAAACTATAAAACTGTCATTTTAAGCTTCACAGATTTTTATTTTGCTGAATAAAATCAAGAGTTCTCAATGCTTACGAAGCAAACAAAACTAAAATACCAGGCGAACATAAAAAGCTAGGAGCTTTCTGTAGTTGATTCACCATTTGCATCGCACCAGGATATTGCACGGAGGAGGGAAATAAAGAACGTTCATTCTGAATTCGAAAGACAAATGCACTAGGTAAGTATGTAGATAATGTGGTTCTTTAGTAGACTATAAACGTTTTAGTGTTTACTGACGAACTAAAGTGTTTAGATATTAGATAAGATAAAAAAATGGTGAACCAAATATTTACTACAACTACAATTAAAAATAAAACAATAAAAGGGATTCTTGTTGACTACGAAATCCTAAAAACGAATATGCAGGAATCGTGCAAAACATAATTAAGGAAGAAAAATAAGAGTTAGAAGTTAGAAGATATAACAAAAGGGCAAAATAAATTTTATCGCTAAAATAGATCCCAAATAGTGACATTGAGTGGGTATTCAATAATGCGTACACTAGCGGAGCAGAGGGGTGTAGAGAATGAGCAACGAGCGCCGGCTGTCAACCAAGCCAAATTGCAGTAAGTACCAGGGGTCCATCAAGCCGAGGCGATCGGTCGGACAGCGGTCACCGAGCCAATTACCGCCCGCGTCCACTGTGATTTACAGTATAATGGCCAATAGCAGATGAACGTTGGTATTTCTACCTACTACGTTTATTGCAATTGACCAATGATCTATGAATATTTTATTAATAGCGGAAGTACTGAGGTTTATGAATTTATATTGCATGTCTAATGTTTCAATTTGATCTACAGCTGTAACGTTATTCAATTTCATTAAATCAATATAGACTACGACGTCAGTTTATGTGACTTGAATTTATGCAAAGACGATAAAACCAGTTGACTGCTCACAAGTATTCCTCCTCACGAAAATAGTAAGTCCTTTTAGTAGTACTCTCGTGTAAAAACTGCCAATTACAGAGTCTAGCTAAGATAGGTAACGTTTCGGCCAATCACAAGTAACGCAACGGCTAATCACATTTTTTGTTATTACCTCATCCCCTGTCAACGGTGAGTATTGTGTTGTAGAAAACTCTCGATATGATCAGTCGATTGACTTCATTGTCTTTATAAATTTATGCAACTATGTATTAATTACTTTCCCTAATATACTGACAAACCGTTTTGAGTAACTGTGTTCAATATAAAGTACGAGTATAATACCTGTTTGAGAGTTAACAAATCTTTAAAAAAACACCGTAAGAACCTTTAATGATACATCCTCTTTTATTTTAATCCTCTTTTATGACAGCTAATAACTAACTATGTAATTAAGGCATCAATTTATAAGCGATCGATCCCAAAAACCGGTCTTAAAATTTAAATGCATATTTTAACTTAAGTTGGTAGTATTAGTAGGTATTGATCAAATGAGTATATTATTTATTAGAGGGAACACAGTCAATTAGATATTAATAAATAAAGAAATTAAATTCCATGAAAAACACACAGCGCCATCTAGCCCCATGGTCAGCTACTAAGCTTGTGTTACGGAGACTAGACAACGGATTTAATACTTTATACTTATTTTTCTTTTGTAAATACAAACATATAGATATAAATAAATAGAAAGGATAAAAATACACGCCGACTAGATATAAAAATTTATTTTTAAGCATAAATATTTGCACCCGGCGGGAATCAAACCGGCAACCTTCTGCATTGCAGCCAGGCATTCGCACGACTGCAATGCAGAATCATTAAATTTAACCTGTATTGTATAATTTTATTCTGTAAATTACTAGGCAAGTAGTTGTAATAATTAATATTAATAAGTTTTTATGCGATGGCATAAAAATAAACGGCATTGGTTCATTTTACACTTTAATTGCGGTTCTAATTGTTAATAAAGAAGCTATATAATTATATTTAATTGTTCTGTTTAATGTTACTCATTTGCATTATTTATTGTCTGATTAATTGCCTTATGAATACTAATTATTTAGATAATCCAAGTTGTAAGTAGGATAGAAGTTGTTCGCTAAAACAGACGTCTTAAATCAACGCCAAAGACAAAAATGTTTAAATTAATTAGAATTCTTCTTCGTCTATTATATGGCTTATTCCATTTGGAGTAAGTATTATTAACATTTGCAAGTTATTTGCATCGAAACAGTCAAGTCGTCATAGTTAAAGTCAAGTCGAGGGACTCCTTGTAATACGGTGGGCATTTTTTACAATGTTTCTTCACGGAGCTTTGGAGACAACGATAAAGTCCATGTTTTGCACCGATTTTCACTTTCATTTACATATTTACCTTTACGAAAATAAATTGATTAATATGCCCTCGAAATTAAACAATTTACACGCATTTGAACAAAATTTTACTTAAATGAAAATTTAACAACACATATCCTCACCGCGTTCCCGCCAAAACTCCAAATATTTAAATTAAAAAGCATTGTGTCAGTTTAATAAACATATAAATTAACGAAATAAGGAAGGGATACCATCATATTATCTTACTAATATTATAAACGTTTAAAAGTTTGAATGTATGTATGTCTGTGACTTTGTTACTCAGTCACGCAAAAACTACTAATCCGCTTGCGATGAAATAGATACCTGGAGACCTGGAATAACAAATAGGCTGCTTTCATCCCGATATTCCCGCGGGATCGGGACTAATGCGAGTGAAACCACGGGGCACAGCTAGTTATCAATATTTGTGATAAATTGGTGACTAATGATGACGCACTACATATTTTGTTTCTATTTTATCGTCTTTTGTTTTCATTTCGATAGTTTTTTTTGATAGTGGACGTTTCGAAAAAAGTGAACAATTTGGTAAAGTGGTCATTTAGTGGTTTCACACGCGTAAGTCCCGTCCCCGCGGGAATATAGGGATGAAAAGTAGCCTATGTGTTATTCCCGGTATCCAGCTACCTATATTCCAAGTTTCATCGCAATCGTTTCTGTAGTTTTTGCGTGAAAGAGTAATAAGAAACTCACATACATACATACATACATACAAACTTTCGCGTTTATAATATTAGTAAGATATGAAATTGTATAGTTAGCCAAAAATAATGTAATATTCCGAAGATGCAAATTAATATTATTAATTACCGTATTTTACAGTAATAAAAGGGACGGCCAAGTTATTTACTTTTATAAGAACAATTTCACAACAATGCTTTAATCGTACTCAATTTGCATCAAAAACTTGTTAAAAGTTACACAATTCAAAGTATTTAGGTAAGTCAGCTACAATTTTAGCATATAGCATTCATGAATAATAATATAATAAAATATAACTTAATTAAAAATGAACATTGGGCGATAATAATGAATGATAATTATCTTTGAGAATTTAACACCTTAAGTTTATTGTGTGAAGATAAACCTGTTTATTATATTTAACTAACCTATTTTAGTTTTAAAGAATTATGCCCAAAACATGCCCAAACCAGAGTGGTTCTTTGGTGGGAAGGACCGGCAGATGTCCTAACTAATTAGTTCGTATCTATCAGCGGACTGCCCTATAGTACCTAAAGAACGTCCACCGAGAACTAAACTAAATTATTTTAGCTTAGCTGCGCTAACTCGAGCCAGTTTTTGTCTGTGTCCACCGAAAACAATGTCTGCTACGCTCGCTTGTTTGAAAAACTACCAACTAAACTAACTTAGTTGGCGGTAGACGGTCAGTTTAGTTTTTATACGAAGGCCAGCTGTGGTATCATCTAATTAGCATCCACCGCTACTAATTGCTATTTACTGTCAAAAAACATAATTCGTATTTTACATTGCTGCTTTGAAGTAATCACCGGTAACAACCACGTTACGTCAAAGCAGCAATGTATTGCAACTCAGCAACTACTAGCGGTGGATGCTAATTAGATGATACCACAGCTGGGCGGCTATCACGATGCTTAAATAAAAAGCTACTTATATTTTTAAATAACTATAATACCAAAATTATCTTCTGTCTAGATTTCTAATAACGGTAATTAATTATTGAATAAATTTTAAATTATTATACAGATTATTCTCCATTAGCACGGAGTTACAGACACCTTTTGTTATTTACTTTGTCTCAAAGGTTTCAAAAAATCACAAAGGACTTTAGGTTACTCGACATATTTTAAGCAAATTTTAAATTAAAATGCAAATGGAAGACCGTATAAAGCAGAATAACATAGCATTATACTAAGTTTGTCTATTCTTTGTATATCACACAGTGGCCTAAATCTCTTTAGAAAATGACCATTCTCCTTTTAAACGGACTAATAAATGGATCGATACAAAACGAATACGGTTTTGGTATGTCGAACGAAACGTAATTTCGAAGCGGTATCTATTGAAGTTTTAATGGCGATGATCTGATCGCATTTGCATACCTACCTATAGCATTACTAATTGAGGATGCTATAATTTATACGTATTTTGTGTTAATCTTTAAGATTATAACGTATCTTTGCCTATAAAATAATCTAACTATGATTATTTAAATGACAACACTGATAGAAAAATTAAAAACAACTACAAAATATAAAGACAAATAAATAAACATTTGGATTATATGGTTTCACATATAGGTTTCACACAGCTCAATCTAGTCGCAAACTAAGCAACTAGGCGAGTGCTATGGTTACTAGAAAACAGATAAACCAAGTAGATATATAGAAAACACCCAGATGCGCCACGGAACAAAAAGTTTGTCAAGACTTTGGACTACCTATAAAATAATCTAAAAACTATCGATTATTTAAATGAAAACACTGATAGAAAAATTAAAACAACAAATATGAAGACAAATAAATAAACATTGGTATAAATAGGTTTCACACAGCTCAATCTAGTCGCAAAATAAGCAACTAGGCTTGTGCCATGGTCACTAGAAAACAGATAAACCTATATAAAAGAAAACACCCAGATGCGCCAAGGAGACGCAACAAAAAAGTTGTCAAGACTTGGGTCTTACTGCTAGAGTCTTTTCGAAGTTTTTTTGCTTTTTGCCAGTGATTTTATCTGGACCAGCGCGTGTGAAATTGCGGATCATTAATTTTGGAGGTTCGTAGCTAAATCCTTTATCCCAAAAGTTCTTATTTTATCCGCCTTTAAACCATTCAGATAATCGTATTCCAAAAACAAAATTGTTCGGCTCCGAAATCGAGATTTCCGAGTTCCACGGACTCAGTTCCGAGAATCAATATCAGTTCTTTTTTTCGTGCATTTTTATGATTAGCACGCGATGTAACGTGTCTGAAGGCAGTTGCCTCGATGCGGCATCTCGGCTCAATTATCCACGCGATTCAATTATATCTATGTATTTATTACCGGCTTATGGTACACAACCTTTGAATCGTTCATGATCGCCTGGTACTTCTACTTATTAACATTGAAAAGCTGCTAGCTGAACTCTGTTGCTCAAAAATCTCGATTGAATAATTTAAGCCAACCTTTCAGCACCAAGCAGTTTACCCGCCACTGCCTTACTCATGTCTCATTAGGTAAATAAAACAAGCTGGCTGATTATGTAACTTTGTTGAAAACAAATGTATCTATTTAAACTATTGAAATTGATTTTTGTAATTACAGGTACACAATATGACAGTTACAGTTGCTAATTTTAATTGATATAAACGGTAAACGTTCCAATTTCGCGTACAAAGCGTCACGCCTCCACCTTTCTTGTACGCACTGCCAAAAGGTGGAATTCTCTGCCAGCTTCGCTGTTTCCCCAAATCTATACCTTGGAGTCTTCAAGTCTAGAGTGAATAGGTACCTTCTAGGTAAGCATGCTTCATCGTCGACCATGAGGTCGTCATCCTCGCTTCCCATCAGGTAAGATGAGGTCAAATGCTAGCCTATTACGTTTAAAAAATTATAATATTTAATATATAGATTTACATTATCAGCTAGTTGTTTAGCAGCAGAAAAAGAAATCATATACGTACCTACAACTACAACAGAAGTTTTTAAAATAACAGAATTATTTATTATATTCTGAGCACTTCTAACAATAAATAAAAATGACCCATTATATTTTATTGGCCGAGGCATTTATCCGAAGCATTTGAAGCTGAATGCCGGCAAGCTGACAACTCCGGCATGCCCTCGGTATTTTCTATTAAAGAAGCCGTCTCATTAAGGCCTTGCCTTTGCCATCGGCTCGGTGGTGGCAATTTACTCCGTATAAAACTTTATTCAGATGTCTCTGCGAGCTTTCAAGGAGGGTTTTAAGAATATATTTATATAATAAAGGTTACTTTTAGGTATTTTAACATTAATTGGTTTATGTTCTTGCTCTGTGTTGGTACTAATCTCTGTCTTTGTATCCATATTATTATATATAACTAGCTGCGCCCCGCGGTTTCACCCGTGTGTAACCGATCGGTATTTTTATGAGGATTTCACTACATAGAAAGAAATGGATACAAGAGGTTTAGATATTTTTAATTTATAAGTATTGTATTTTCGTTGTCTATACATACCCATAGCACAAGCCTAGTTGCTTAGTTTGGGGCTAGATGGCTATGTGTGTAACGTCCAGCTTTAGAAAAAAAAAGTCAGTGTAAATTGGTAAAAAAAAATGTGAGATAATTATTAGAATGGTTCGGGGGAAAAAAATCTTTAATATGCAACGAGAGCACTGTAGCCAGTATCATTTTTTATAGCAATACAAAGTGCACCGGGTCAGCTAATATAATATAAATTAAATATTTTTAGCTCATCTGTAATTTTTATTACTACCACGACACGAGTCAGCTCAGTGACATCAGAATTCGGAAAACATCCAATTTATTGATAAATAGGTTGTTTTTTATTTACATCAACAACGTTCTGGTGATAATTATAAGCATCGAGGTTAGCCAAAGACATGATAGTTTCACAATTTTTGGGGTTCCGTACCCATGGGGTAAAAACGGGACCCTATTCCTATGACTTCACTGTCCTTCCGTCTATCACCAGGAAGCTGTATCTCGAGAACCGTGATAGCTAGACAGTTGAATTTTTCACAGATGATGTAGATGATTCTGTTGCCGCTATAATAACAAATACTTTTATTTTTTATTTTTATTAACCTATATTGTCCCACTGCTGGGCAAAGGTCTCCCTAACAAAAATTAACAACAATTATAACAACAATTAATATATAAATATACATATATCAAATATATAAATATAAAAAATAACAACAATTAATAACAAATACTAAAAACAAAAATAACCAAATATTTAAGGGGGGCACAACAAACGTGTTTTTTGGCGTTTTTTTTTTAATAATGGTAAGTACGGAACGTTTCGTGCGCGAGTCCTACTCGCACTTGACCGGTTTCCATAAAAATCCACATAAAATCGTTATCGTTCAAATCGCGTGTTAATAAATAACTCTAATAGTTTTCGATATCGATCGACATTATAATTTATGCTTCAATCAATAATGCTGATAAATGATTTGCAGTTATTATAAAAAGCCTACGCAATAATATACTACAAACGGGTAGGTAATAACATCGAATTATAGTTGCGCCCCGCGGTTTTATCCGCGTAAGTCCGGTTCTCGCGGGAATATCGGGATGAAAAGTAGCCTATATGTTAATCCAGGTCTTTAGCTACCTATGTTCCAAGTTTCATCGCAATCGGGTCAGTTTTTTTTGTGTAATTGAGTAACAAACACACATACATACTCACAAACTTTCAGCTTTATAATATTAGTAGGATTTCATCTCATTTTAGATGATTTGTGCAGCACAAGCAACTTTTAATCCATGCTTTTCACGGCGCTGTTGTGCCGGGACATTGTTAGGTGGACGAGTCTTGTCCAGCTTCCTATCCCAGTCTAGTCAGCCAGCAAGAGGAAAGTATGATAATAATAAACGAGATAAGTAGGTTACTTCGTTTTTTAATTGTAAACTAAGATTTGACACTTCTTTCTGAAGAATAATGGAACCAAAACTTCAGATAATAGTCTGTAATTAAAAGTGCACTAAATATACTAACTATGAGTATCTAAAGGATATTTCAATATGGACGGAACCAAGTTGATATTGAGTAAAACAAGCTGAGTGTGAGATGGACCAAGATCGTGTGATTTGACTCCGCTAGACTTTTTATTGTGGGGTTTTCTGCAGTCGCAGGTCTATGCCAATAAGCCACAATCGACCGTTGCTCTTAAAGTCGACATAACGCAGGTCATCGCATCGCTCAGATTCAGTCGAATCTTTGCAGCAGAGTCATCAGAAAATTGGACCTCTCGGATTCTAGCCACCATTCGAAGTCGCGGCGGACATTTGAACGATGTTATATTCCATTCAAAATGGCATAAATGGGCCTTTCAAATAAATAAAAAAAATCGTTAAAATCTCACATACATACAGTTTGTTTTATTCAATTTTAACATCGTTCCGTCCATATTGAAAGACCCTTTAGATACGTTATGAAAGGATTATTTTTAATCCTTTCATAGATTTATCGTAGACATATCACAACAAATACCTTGATAAGATGATTAAGTATTTTAGATATGTAAAGTCATGATATAAGAAAATCACTATTCAAAGATAAAAGCTAGGTAAGCAAGTAAAAGGAAAAGTTCCCTGGTTTGAAAACAAGAACAAAGCATGCTATAATGACTTTGTTAAATAAAATAAATAAATTCTGTGACCAACGCCATCTAGCCCCATTATAGGCTGCTAAGCTTGTGTTACGGTGACAACACAACGGATATACTTACTACTTATATAATATATTTTTCTTTTGTTGATAACATCTTACTGTGACAGCGCCAGAAGTTTTATTTCACTGTATTTACAGATGTTTTACAGCTCATCAGTCATCAGAGTCATCACATCAATTGTATATCTAATAGATACCTACACTAAAGTACATTTTTATTTTGGCTTCTGATAACCTATTCGAAAAGAGAATTTTTATGAGAATTTATTCATCAATTTTCTTTGGAAGTTATCTTAATTTTATTCTTTTGGAGTAAGCGTCTAGTATTAGATGTCTTCTCTATTTCCTTTTACTATAAATAAAAGTGAAAATTATGTTTGTTTGTGTTTCCAAAATAGTCAAATAATCATATTAGTCTAAGAAATACTGGGCTGGTGAGTATTGTAACAAGGAATTTCGAATTTTGAATAATATTTTTGAAAGATGTTTGATTAATCTCCCAAACAATTAAAGTTTGGAATGCTTTGGAACTGGTGCATGAAGGACGTTCGTCAGAGACGAGTTTGAAATACACTATTATCAGGCGAACATTCTCCTTCTATTCTGTAATGAATGAATGAGTGAGACTACCGGGAGACCTTAGTTGTTGGCACAACGCTAGAACCTAGAACGCTTTAGAAATCAAAAAGTTTAATCGTTAGATTCCAAACTTTTTATCAAATTAAGAGTAACTTTATTACTTACGTTTTTTGGACTTATGCAAGATATGCTAGGGTATAAAACTTGTCATTTATGCCATTTTTATGCTAATTTTGTTTAGTCACTCAATATCTTGCTTTATGCGACTCCTCTACGAAGTAAACATAATATTAAAAGTATATACCTATAGGTATAATACGTATTGTTAATAGTGCTCAATGTCACCGAGTGAAGGTCGAAATTCCAATTACTAGAAACACATAAATATCACCAAAACATCGCATCATACTCATATCGAAAAAAAACACTAAAAATGTAAATCGAATGCTGTAATATCGGACGTTATAAATTTTGATGAATTTATCGCTTCAACTGCTTTATTTTCAAAACGCAGTTATCCCTGCCAGAGGCGTATCATTCATAACTCATTTCACGAAGCTTGGTCCAGGCAAAGTGAGAGGTCAGGCGCACGATGATTAAAATTTTAATAACCCTCTGAATAATTGATTGATGTGATAATATAAAACGTCGGATAACGAAGTAATAAGTAACAAACAAGTTATCACGATCAAATTGGAACAAATTGACATAGCTAATTGAATCCAACAAGCAACACAATCACAAAAACAATCTATTCTCTGTTTTACAAATTCAACCTAGAAAGTAGGACATTTAAACGACTGACAAGCTAAAACGAATGGGTTGAATAAAATCGCAATACTTACGAGTTTTTCTTTAACAAAAAAACAATATTAATTCCATTGAAAAGACTGGAGTCTCGCCTCGATGCTTTCTACAAAACATAAAACGTTTCATTTTTAACAATAACAAAAGATTTCTTTCGTCAACAAGAAAAGCTGAAAGCAATTCTAATTCTGAAAGAAGATAATTTGAAAGGTTTTTAACAAGCATTGACTTAAAGAATAAGTAGATAAATGCCTTGGAAAGTTAGGGCAATATCTCGGTAAGTTGATTACGTAATAGATGTAGACAGTCAGACAGCTGCTTCTGTGTAATTATTATTGGCGTAATTAGGATGTGGGGCGGCCCGAGGCTCGCCGATGCCATTATTATTTCCGTTTCGCATTATATTACACCACACTACTCTCAACAGTTGTGGTTGTTACTTGCTACTACGTTTATCAAAGACTTGATTGTTGTCATAATATAATAATATGTCTTTGGGTACGCCATTTAAAGATCTGATTAAAAAAATCTGTTCGGACTGAACGTTTAAGAGATTTACCTACTATTTTCCGCATTATGCCAATATGGAGAATTATAGTAAGTTATTAATTAGTCTTTCAAAGATGTAATGACGTGGATTCGGTTTGGACTTTTTTAAAGAGTACTGCTTCCTTAAAGCCTAATAGGTACTCGATCCTGTTTAGATTTTCTAATTCCGTATTTCTCTCGTAAATTTTTAATAATTATCTCTCTACTGTTAAACCTATGTACATTGTTTGACTCGGAATTGAAATTAATAATTTCAGTTAAATACGTTTTACCTCTCAGTATTACGTCGCTTCTCCTAAAATAACCCCAAAACCAATTTTAATATTAATTGAAGCTATCCGAGCCGATCACGATTCACAGACAATCATTCAAATATTCAAGTTGTTTACAGTTACTTATTAACGGTTTTGCAATTTGACTGCGCAGCGCTGAATATTCCATTCGAAATGTTTACCGTCCAACTGACAGCCACATTGGCTCGCCTACAACATTTATTACTTCAAATTAACGCTAACATTGTTCAAAACACATTTCGTCTTGTTCTTGTCATCGTAGGTATAGTAAATTCCCCCGCCTCAGTTTTGATAAACCCATTTAAGTTAGTTATACGGTTGCGTTGCTTGCGAGGGAGTTCGCTCAGCTTCGAGCGCCGTTGGGTAGTTCGGTTCGGTATTCGTCGGTTGTTCCTACTGGCGACACTAATCTGCAGCTGCCGTTTACCTGCTCGTATCTTTGTTCACTCGACAGCTTTGTACCAACGTATTATCTTTGAATTCGATATAGCCACGTCTTCTCTTCTCGATGATATGTTTACTCTGACATACTACACTAGGTATTCTAGATCTATGATCACATTAAAATTTGGACGTTACAGTTTTCAGTTTCAATCGTGCCTAAACCCCAAACAAATAAAAATAACTACAGATCAAACGGAATCGACTGAGATCCGATCGCTCGACTAGTCCGCCAACTAATAAAACGTTCAGAACAGAATTGAGGGGAGCTAAGGGATCAAAAGGCGATTTTTTGTTACCTTTTTTATAAGCTGCTATTTTGCCCTCTTTTGTGTCCGTGTTGTTTACTAATGGGTTCTGGTGGGTTCGACTTAAGATAATAACTTTGGGTTTTTTCTCGACCATGTGTCGTGGAGCGCGAGTTTTTGCCGCCGGAAATGCGAGAACGCTGTTGGATCGGATTAAAATAATATATTTGTTGATCTTTCGGCTTAATCTGTAAACGGGCGAGTGGCGCGCATGCATGCACCTCGTGTTGTTTTATTTCTGTTCGACAAGCGAGACGATACCGAGCTTTGAATTCACTTTCATTTCGATCGTTGTTTGTTTAACAAATCGTTTCGTCGAACGAATGCCGACGCAGACCGCCATTTTTCTCCCCAACATTATGGCGGGGTAACCGCACCGCAATATCGTAATCCTTATTGTCCGTTAATCAATCATCGGGTTCGTTTAATTCTCCAATATCCTGCGGTACCCAACTAACAATTACATGTGAGAGGGTCTGGTATCGGCTATCGGCCGCGTCCAGCGCTCTGTGCCAATAACATAAATTGTCACGGGTGGTCGGAAGTACCCCTCGCCGCACTTCGCCCTCGCCCTCGCTACACAGGGATTGCTGTCGAGTGTCGACTCGACAATCGATATTCAATCTCTTTTGACGTTTTATACTTTCAAGTCTCTCTGCTTTCTTACTTTGTGCCGACTTTTAGAGGCAGAAGATTGCGATTTGACAGCCATCTTTCCCTCTAAACCACTATCTACAGGTCTTTTGTTCTCGTTATCCAATGCTGGTGGAGTTATTTCAAAACGTTGCCAATAATTTTGTACAGTGACATTTTTCATTTATACATTCATTTTATTTTGCATTGCAAATATTTTTGCGCACGAATTATTCACGACGTCGATGTCACATCACGGCTATCAAATATCTCAACTAACAACTTTTATGTGTGCACGTACAACATCATTAATTTGTATGTAAACATTTCAGCGATCATTTTCGCCGTTTCGTACACGGTTTCGGTTTTATTTCTCCTTCAAATACCGACGTGACACTCGGAGTTAAGTAAATGCGATGAAATATCCTTGTAACGCGTTGTGACTGAGCTAAAAGCTTTTAATAGTACATTTGCGATGTGTGCTCATAATTGCTACATGGTTGAACTAATTAGCGAATTCCGGAGTCGGCAAGCGGCATCGGGCGGAGGTAATTACAAATCCAGGCTGCGTCGTTTATCCGGGCTCGGTACCAACCAAGTTATAATTGAAACCTCGCCGGTCCAGAATCAGACAGTTCGTTCGTGTATCGCGTTATTAGATCCGCATACGTAATTTGTTTGTTAAAGACGGCACGCATTTATACCCGCTGTGAATAATTTAAATTCATCCCCTGGATGGTGCCGCGGGGTGGCTGGGGTGCGTAGACTCTCGTATCGATTAATGGAGCCGTGCTATGTGTGCGTGGGGTGACGAGGTGTGCGCGTCGCTACTCGCTCCACACCGCCCGGCTACTTTCGGCTATGGCATGTTGCCCTGGTATTAGCGGGTTTGAATTCTCGGCTCGTTCACTCGGCAAGCCACAAAGCCCCGGTATCGGTTGACATGGGGCTGCGGCCAGGGCTACCCCAACGCTTAGCCTCACTCCAACTCCATGCAACCATTACTTTACCAGCCTCGAGGGAAACATCATCGCCCAGTTCTCCCAATCCTTTAATCCCTATCCAAGTCGCACGAGCACAATAAAAAAATAAAACTTTATCGCTACGCTAATCGTGAATTCATGAGTAGTTTCGCTTTTGTGATGCTAATTTCGTTCTAATTTTAATAATTGAATTCAAAACATGTAACGTTATCCGATGACAACCCTACATTAATTCCGATGGACGGTCCGGATTTATTTGTTACATGGAGGTCGACAGCGACACATGAACTTGTTATGTTTCAATTGTTCTTTTGCGTTCGAAACCACTCAACCTTACAAATGCATTTATCATTTCTTATTAAGAAATAGGTAGTTACCTATTTCGATTCGGACCTTTTTCAGTAGACGTGTTATCTTATATATATAAAAGAAAGTCGTGTTAGTTACACCATTTATACTCAAGAACGGCTAAATCGATTTGTCTGAAAATTGGTGGGGAGGTAGCTTAGAACCAGGAGAAGGAAATAGAATACTTTTAATCCCGCGGGAACTGAAACGGGAACGGGACTTACGCGGGTGAAACCGTGGGGCGCAGCTAGTTTTGAATAAAAGATTGATCCAAATTCCATGTTTAGGTCTTTCCAAAGTTATATCTATTACTAGAACTTGAACGTAATATTGCCGTTATTAAATAAAAAAAAACCAGGGTTAAATATTGCACAACATTACACACAGCGCAATCTAGTCCCAAACTAAGCACTAGGCTTGTACAATGGGTATACTAGACAACGGATATACTACATAAGTACATATTATACTTTTTCGTTTTTATATAATAATATTGTAATATTTAGAGTTTTTCAACGAACCACTTATTTAAGCAACATAAACTCTAACATCGTGTATATAAAAATATCAAAATTATGATTCTCAAATCAGTTTAGTAAACGCTCCAGCAAACACTGTTTTTTCTTGAAATAGCGCTTCCCTTTCAGGAAGCATGTGAATTATTAACGAGGAAACCAAAAACACGCCGCAAAAAATATACACGAAGTTGAATATACAGAGTTTTTTTCTCTAAAGAAAAGCAAGATTATTTTTATTCTTAAAACATTTTAGGTGACGTCTTTTCTAAAAACGTATAATTACTCGTATATGAAATTCGAGCACAATTATTGATACATTCACACTCGGGATAAAGAAAACGAAAAGTACTATAATAATAAACACTTTGATTAAACCCAAATAATGTAAAAACACGATGATATTGACGTCCATCCACCAACATAACATTGGGTTTATATAATTCTGTAAATCAGTTTATAATTTTATGCGATACTAATTCGAATGTTTTTGCCCACAATATTTTGATGTGGCCTCCTACGCAAGCGGGGACGTCTATTTTAAATGATAAACTGTAAATACTCGGTTTCTATTTACTCGGACAATTTGGTGAATAAATACTACAGATATTTACTATCGTCCGATAACCGGGAACGTTTGAAAGTAAACACAAAAACATAGGTGTGCCTCCGCATAATACCCCACCAATGAAACACAATATTTACCGGGTTTTACTCGCGTTTTATTCATTAATGGCATTGTTACAATGTACCGAGCTTTCGCTAACTTAACAGTTGGCCTTTCCAAGGTCCACCAACCAACCAGCAGTAGCCTTGAAAAAGCTAACTGTAAAGTTAGCGAAAGCTCGGGATATTGTAATGCCGTTAAATAAAACGCGAGAAAAACCCGGTAAATATTGTGTTTTAATTTGAGGGGTTTAAGCGAACTGCTGTCGATGTTTCCGGGCTCCCGATAGGTATCTGTAACTTATCTAGATAATCGTATACCTATCTAGATAAAAGAGTCGGCTAAGCATAAGCCGACAGAAGTTTTCACTCTAGGCCGCTATTGAAATAACGCCAAGAGATAGATCGTGATGATTACGTTGACAAGTCTTTGTGTCTGTTTGATTTGATAAATGGGTGTTGTTAGAGATACTATTAGGTACCTATATATATATACTTTACTTACATATACAAGATGTAACAGGTAAGCCCTTTTAATCCGAAAGGGGGTTGTTCTAGACGTTTAGGCGAACAACTTTTGTTCTACGACTTTTGAAAATTGGAAGTACTTTCCGAAAAATTTAGGTGTAAAGTTTACTTGAAAATCAGCTGTTTCTTAGAGTTCGAGGTCATTGACCTTATGTTGTTCTTTCATTTCGTTTGGTCTACTACAATCAAACCTTCAATTACCTTTATTTTCAAAAACAGCTGTTTTTCCAGTGAAACTTAATCTCAATTTTTTAAAAAAAAAAGTTCGAATTTTCAAAAGTTGTAGAACAAAAGGTGTTCGCCTAGACGTCTAGAACAACCCCCTTTCGGATTAAAAGGGCTAACCTGTTACATCTGTATACAAGTATTGAGAGTACGTGTCACTTGAGAATGTACTCTAGTGCTCTTTATTGACCGAGCAAGCGAATTAGGCGTCTCGATTCAAACTTGGCAAAATTTGCTTTCTGTGCCGGTTGGTTGGTTTGTTGCTTCTTCTCATGTTGTATTTTTAAACCGATCTTGAAGAAACTTTTTTATACAGGTATAACTCACCTGTATTATCCACGTCGTTGATAATTGAGCGTGATAGCCACTACGCGGTACATTGCTGGTTTGACATAACGTGTAATTATTTTTCCCGGGTCTTATTCACGTCGGGTCTTTCGTCGTCGTCGTTTCATTCATCGTTCGGGTCTTATTATAATGATCTTGGTCGCGAGGGGAGGGGCGCGAGGGGGATCATTGTAACATGATAGAAACGTCGAGGTAAGAGAATTTAAAAATAATAATACGCGAATAAGACCCGGGAAAAATAATTATGAGTTCAAATCGTGTGAGTTTAGAATGACATAACGTGGTAATGAATAATCACTAATGATCACCTTAAAGCAGTAATGTACCTTATACTACATGCCAGCAGTGCTTATTAAAATAAAGTTAACAACTAGAATATATTAAATGTTTATTAAACTAGACAAGTTTATGACTTAATTATCGTGCTATTTTCTATAAACTATGCTATATATAAATAGTCCTCTGTCCCCTTTGTGAAATCTAGTGTTGACACGGTGCGGAGGCGCGTGTCTAAGCACTTTTATGGTGGTGTATGACGATTGGCTAATTTTATCTGGTAACGTTTAGAATTATTTTTATTTTTTCTGATTAAACAATAACGCAATGCAGGTAAACTAAATCATTACACAAGAAATAAATACTACAAAGATAATTAACAATATAAATAATCTAAGGTGAATGACCATTGAGTCGAAAAGTGCCCATCACACTGGCGGCATTACCCCGTTGAATCGCCAACGATATTTTTCTGATTACCTACTCTTTGTATTGGTTAGTTATTATTAGTATTTAAGCTCATACCTACATTGTAGTATATCTACATTGTTTTTTGTTCGTGAGATCCTATAATGAGCCTTCAGGTGTGTGATACTTTAATTTATACTTCTGTAGTAACTGTTGGATTTCCTAAATAATAAATAATTATCTTAAATTAATGAGCAAACTATTTTCTACTTGTGATGTTGACTAGTTTTATAATTATAGTATTTTCTTATGTTTACGCGATTACGCATAGTATTAAAACCCTATATTTACCGGGTTTAACTCGAGTTTTATTTATTAACGGAATTGTTTCAATGCCATACAAACATAGAGAGCTATGGCCAACGAACTCTCGAACGGTTGATAAATAAAACGCGAGTTAAAAATAAATATCGTCTTTTATTACAAACGTTTTTTATACTTTTCTATCATCTACATTACATGAAAAGGCCCGGAAGTTTCTGGATTGATTGTTATTTTTTCTTTCTCAAGAATTATCAATACAAATAGGGGCTAGATTATGCTGGGTGTACCTAATGTCGTACAATACGTATTTATTAATTTAAATCAGTAGACTTTTTGATCATTGATTTCACTAACTATAAAAAGGACATAATCTATACTATAATTATAAAGAGGAAAGATTTATTTTGTTTATTAGAAACCGATTTCAAAAATTCTTTCACCAATAGAAAGTTACATTATCGAGGATCTTCTTGTGAACCCGCCGCTGGCATAATTTACCCGGTTGACTAGTGATTGCGATATTCCCACGGGATCAAGACTAGGCGTGTATGTATTAAACAACATATTACGTACCGATGTTTTACATATTTGGAAGTTCCTAATCGAAAGGGCCATAAATACGAGTAGTAGGCGATCGACAACACGCTCCCACGCACCCAGCACGCCAGCTCCCTCATACATGGTAATGATATTTTAATGGGACCTTAATTAAACTAATTACCCTAAAACTGGTCAGTGGTCATATTGACGATGGTGATTGGTATTTTCTATTTACGTTTAGAAGCAAGATATGTTAAGATATTTGTTGAAAAAGTTGCTTCTCGTGACTCGTGAATACATTATAGAAGACACGATCTTAGACAATTTTCATGCCATATTAGGAAGTTACTTATTTAGATTTCTACGAGTGTAAGATTCGATGAACTTTTTGTTATAAGTACACACTACGTTAGCAGCAAGGATTTACGCTGGTGAACCGGGACACTCAGCTAGTCTTTATAATACGTATGTTCAGTTAGGTAAATCTGAACTTTAAAATGAAAATGTAATTTTTTACTAAAATACTATATTTTACAAGCAGGTAACATTGATGTTGGTATTAATTCTAAGTTAAATATGGCAACTTTCTCTCTATCGTTTTAACTTTTTTATGAAGCTCTTGTACTTTATATAAATCTTATCTTACTTCTTACTAATATTATCTTACTTCTTACTAATCTTATCTTACTTCTTACTAATATTATAAACGCGAAAGTTTGTATGTATGTGAGGTTGTTACTCTTTCACGCAAAAACTACTGAACCGATTGCGATGAAACTTGAAATATAAGTAGCTGGGGACCTGGATTAACACATAGGCTACTTTTTATCCCGTTATTCCTGCGGAAACAGGACTTACGCGGGTGAAACCGCGGGGCGCAGCTATTAGCAATAAACGCGAGTTTAAGTCAAATCAAGCTTGAATTTTATTTATACAACGTATATACAAGATGTAACGGGTAAGCCCTTTTAATCCGAAAGGGGGTTGTTCTAGACGTTTAGGCGAACAACTTTTGTGCTACGACTTTTGAAAATTCGAAGTACTTTTCGAAAAATTTAGGTGTAAAGTTTACTTGAAAATCAGCTGTTTCTTAGAGTTCGAGGTCATTGACCTTATGTTGTTCTTTCATTTAGTTTGGTCTACTACAATCAAACCTTCAATTACCTTTATTTTCAAAAACAGCTGTTTTTCCAGTGAAACATAAACTCAAAATTTAAAAAAAAAAGCTCAAATTTTCAAAAGTCGTAGAACAAAAGGTGTTCGCCTAGACGTTTAGAACAACCCCCTTTCGGATTAAAAGGGCTAACCTGTTACATCTTGTATAAAAGTAAAATATAAAAGATTTGTTTTTTTTTCTACATCAGTAACAAATAAAGTTCATTAATATGTATTCTGCCGTACCATGATCGTTTCTTGTGTTTTTTCGTCCTTTTGTCGCTTAAAAAAAAAGTTAATTTTAGATGTATATTTTTTTTTGTGTTGTATTGTATTTTTTATTTTTTTATTAATTGATGTCCTTTTTTTAAGCGGAACGTTATAGCGTTGACTTAGCTACGATACGACTTATAATGGTAGGCTTATCTGGTAAGGCCGATTGTAGGAACATTTTGCCCGATGATGATAATTAATAACTGATGACTTGATGATCGTTTGAAATCCCACTTGCAAGCATCAAGGCATCAGGCACAAAAGAACGTGATCGGAATCGTACAGAGCAAAACAAAAGTTGACTCATAGAATTTGTTAAACTAATTTACACAACGGTATATTTTAATATTATATCTGTCAATTTACTCAATCTTAAAAAATAAAGTTCAACGTATTTACTATCGTATAGGTACCTATTTATTGACTCAATCTTAGTCATTGTTAGGTGACCACACATAATTAGGATTTAATCAAACAAGACCTGCGTTCGAAAATCAATTTGAATAAACAACTATACCTACAGCGTATTGGAGATTTTAAACTCACATGGTTGTTTTCACGTGTATCTTTTCGTGAACAAGGCAGTTGAAATTACTGGCGAAATATCGAGCTCCGTAAAAAAATATATTTAGGGATGCAAATATTACAACGTTTTCAATAATATCTGTAGGGTGTTGTAGTTTATGAAGTAGCTGCTGGTCGTCCAGGCGGACAAATCTTACTTTTCTTGTAACTTGGTTGTTTTTTAATGTTTAGTAATGTCTCTTTTTACAGAAAACAGCTGTTTTTAAAAATAGGGGCAATTAATGATCAGATTGTAGCAGAATAAAAGGACAATTTAGGGCAATGACCCCAACTCTCAAAAACAGCTGATTATCACTTTTAAAAATTTCGATAACTTTTTCCAAAACACAATATTTACCGAGTATAACTCGCGTTTTATTTAATAACGGCATTATCAACCAACCAAAACACAAAAAAACAAAAGCTGTAAAGTTAATGTAATAATGCCGTTATTAAATAAAACGGGAGTAAAACCCGGTAAATATTGTGTCTTATGATGCAAAACAAAATTAACTTTTTTCTGTTTCCAAAAGTCGTTTGCCTAGACGTGTAGAAAAGCGTTTATGAGCAGCTGCTCCATAAATTCAAACACCCTGTATACCAATTTGTTTCGTCAGTAAATATTAATATTAACAAGAATTTACTTGAAATTATTTAAGTACATATTGTAGGGTGACACAATACTCCCCCTAGCCTAGGTATTACCACAGAATATCCATATAATAGTTTATTTTACAACTTAATATTATACGTAGATAAGTTTGAAACCACACATGCAATGAGCTAAAATGTTTACATGGCGAGGCTTAGATAATATTTAGCTGTGGTTGACCGCTAATTTTACAATCTTGTTAGTTCCAAAAACTATATCTATCTTCTATTTATACTTATAATAAAGGAAGAGAGGACAAAAAGTCTGTAAGTACTTGAAAGTACATTTTAAAAAAAGTTGTCTCGGGACTAAGGAACAAAATTGAACAATTTTGAAAAAAAAAATGTCTGTCTTGTCTGTTTCTCTGTGTGTTCCTTATACAATTAAAAACTACTAATCCGATTGAAATCTGGTTTTCAATATTGGATAGTTGTATTTTCAAGGAACCTCGAAAATAGAACTGTACTTTACATCGAAGTCCAATTAGTAGAACCCGAGTAATGAACGACTTTTTGTCGGCTATGCACTACAGGAATCCGGCCTCTGATGGATAAACCGAAGAGAATTCCCTTAAAAAATCTTACCATTCGGTACATTGCCTTAACACCAGTATAACAAACGGAGAGCGGGCCCACCTGTATAGTACCTATTGGTAAACCATGATTCTACATCACCCTCTCGCGTAACCTAACCCAGTAACACAACCTACCAGATACTATCGATCGCCTAATACCAAACAGATAACAATAATCTCATGCTAATCGTCCGATTGCTCTTATCGCGTGTGTATCTGATTGTTTCTGAACATTGTATTTAATTGTCCGGGCTTAGAGTGTTTGCGAGCTTGATTGAGTGCAAACGGTCGTGGGGTGTAATCCGCGCCTGTCCCCGCCGCATCGGTTCATTAAATCACCCCAACCACCCCCTGCCACCACTATCACCACCTTGTACTACCGCTGCACTCCGCAAATTAATGCGATTGTGGCCGCTCAACCAAATAAGGCTGTGTTTCTTGTCAATTTTCTAAGCTCGGCTAAATCTAAGGAAACAGTGATAGCTCCAAACACAAGCTCTCCAAAAGACAAGTATAATAAATCTATCAACCTCGATTGTAGAAACAACAGGTTTTGAAATGACTTTCCCTTAAATGTTAAAGAACAAGTGACAGAGATTGTTCATCATGTCGAACTTCTGCGACGACGTGACTTCGATCTAAGCAAAATACTTTAAAGGGCAATATATTTACCGGGTTTAGTCGCGTTTTATTCATGATTTTTAACTGAGATGACATCTCAGTCAACCTTAAAAAAGCCAACTGTAAAGTTGGCGATAGCTCGGTCGTTTAAAAATCATGAATAAAACGCGATTAAACCCGGTAAATAAAATGTTTTAGTATGCAAAATCGCGAAAACCATAGAAGTAATTACTTTAAAGGGAATAGGTACGTATATCTTTAAACACGTCGACCAACGTTTTCCTTGCTTACAATACTAATGTGTTGTCCAATAAAGTGCTGAAGTAACTCTCGCATCATTACATCCTACTAATCTTATCTTATCTTTTATATATAGAAGAAGAAGAAAGAAGAAAAACATTTATTGACAACAAACACTTTTTATATATGGTTTTTATATATAAAAATGAATGCTTATTTTGCGTTGTCACGGCATCACGCCTGAACGGCTGGACCGATTTCGATACTTCTTTTTGTGTTGTCTTCCTTATGATCAGGAGAAGGTTCTTTTGCCAGAAATTTTTAAATTTTGGATAAAGATTTACGCGGGTGAAACCGCGGGGCGCAGCTAGTAGTATATAAAACAAAGTCGCTTTCCGCTAACTTGGATGTTTGTATGTGAAATCTTTAAAACCACGCAACAGATTTTGATGCGGTTTCTTTAGTAGATAGAGTTATTGAATATTAAGGTTTATATGCATAATTCACCCAGTTATTCCCACAGAATCGGGACTTATGCTGACGAAACCGCGGGGCGCAGCTAATAATATTAAAAGAGGAAATATTTATTTCCTCTTTTGAAAATGAATAAGCTCAGAAAGTAAGGAGTTGATGTCAAAAAATATTTCTATAATAGAAAGCTACATTATCGAGGAGTAATAAAGGTTACTTTTAATCCCGACATTCCCACGGGATCGGGACTTAGGCGGGTGAAACCGCAACGGGGCGCAGTTAGTAACATTGTAAGATTGTCTGAGAAAATCTGCAGTGGTGCAAACCTGCGGGCGATGCAACCACCATCTTTCACAATGCATAAACGAATGCATGTCTCGCGTCATTAATCAAGCTGACGTGACTCCGCGGTATTGGTAGGTACCTTGGTAAGTACTTATTGCCAAAGGTTTATGCAAACCACTCTCGACTCATCACGTTTAACCGCGTCAAATTATACCTATAGCATAGCTAGTTCTTAGATAGTTAGTGATCATTGGCCAAGTCGCACCTGCCGAAATTTGGGTCTGATCTGGGTATTTCTATGTATAATTTGTATGTATTTACAAAATAAAAATAAATATAAGTAGTATATCCGTTGTCTAGTCACCGTAACAGAAACTTAGCAGCTTACCATGGGGCTAGATGGCGTTGTGTGTTGGTCACAGACATTTATTTATTTTATTTAATAGTCGTGCGGGTTACGCGACGCTCGGCGCTGTTATTACTTGGATGGGTGAACGATATGGAAAAAACAAATCATTTTCTCAAGCTCCTCCGTGCTTCAGATCAGAAGGCATGTCAAGCAATCGGTTTCGATTGTTATCTCTGACAGCAGTCGTTAGGAAAAATTAGAGATTTTAGGGCGACACAACGACACGATAAAAAGTAAAAGATATACCTAGTA
The DNA here is from genome assembly GCA_949358125.1 of Idaea dimidiata. Lineage (NCBI taxonomy): Eukaryota > Metazoa > Arthropoda > Insecta > Lepidoptera > Geometridae > Idaea > Idaea dimidiata. Next base: position 10,908,832 of record OX442341.1, read on the forward strand.
GGTATTAGAACTATTTTAAGAAAAAACATCATTTTGTCTAAGGTTTTCGCGATTTTGCATTATAGAACACAATATTTACCGGGTTTTACTCGCGTTTTGTTCAATAACGTCATTATTTTTAATGACCGAGCTTTCGTTCAAGGTCGTTAAAAATAATGACGTTATTAAGTAAAACGGTAAAAACATAACACTTCCTTTGGCAGTCGTGTAAAAATCGTCTAGTTCGTTAAGACGCTAGGTATCCCACTAGGGAAGGTGACCCAGAGACGCGAGTTCAAGACCTGGCCACAAGTCACTTTTTGAAGATGTATTTTTCCTTTAATATATTTCTAGTAGATATGCCTAAAAACTCGAAACGTCCGTCGAGGTATAAGAAAATTAAAAAGTAAAAATCACGCGATTAAGACCCGGGAAAACATAATATTTTGAAATCATATTATTATGTCTAGAGCATTTAAATGATATTTTACGAAATAGTTAGTTATTTTAGGATTTTATGAACAAACAACTGCTTAAGCAATATCGCGGTCGCAATATTTTACGGCAGTGAGATTACGCTGTAAATGTACAAATATAATAAAGACAGGGGCGTCTCCCCTTTTATTATTCCAAGTACCAGGGGCGCATGAGACGCGGACAGTCTGATCGCAGCCTCCGAAAATTCCTTTCATTAATCACTGTCGAGGGCTCTAAAAATTTCTAAAGTGCTCGTGAAATCAATTTAACGTTCGTCCCCTATTGTTAAAGTTTGTGAGCGTGATAATTAAAGATGAGAGATCAATTTCGAAATCTTTACCTTAAATATATTATTATTTAGTTAAAACATTGTTACTTTCTCTTTACGACACCAACGGGTTTTTATTTAGTATTTACTCATTAACATCATAATTTCGGCCTGAACATAGGCTACAATGTCGTCGGTCCACCGAGTAGGTGATCTGCCAACTGCCAACGCTCCTTTTCGCATTACGTCGTGGGCGCCACTCGAGGACTTTTACTCTCCAGCAGTTATCGGTCCTTCAAGCTTCGTATTTACTCACGTCAATCAATCTTACTCTTACTAATATTATAAACGCGAAAGTTTGTATGTATGTATGTATGTATGTGAGGTTGTTACTCTTTCACGCAAAAACTACTGAACCGATTGCGATGAAACTTGGAATATAGGTAGCTGGGGACCTGGATTAACACATAGGCTACTTTTTATCCCGTTATTCCCGCGGGAACGGGACTTACGCGGGTGAAACCGCGGGGCGCATCTAGTATAATAATATAAGAGATATGCGTCTTCTTATAACATTGGCCCAAGTACATTATATCATAAGAACTGACAAGCTTTATTTTCTTAAGTATTTGCTCAGTATAGATCATTAAATTAATACTTTGCAAATAGGTTGTGAATGCCACTTATTATTATGTTCGCTAGAAACGGAAACTCCATTGTTGAGTGTTACGGTGCTTGTTATAAAACGCGTCGGTTCAACGCACACCGTGACCGGTGTGTGAATGTTTTCCATCTACGTTTTTAGGGTTCAGTACCCAAAGGGTAAAAACGGGACCCTCTATTACTGAGACTTACCCCCTTACTTATAAACGCTTATTAATGCGCTGCATAACTATGCATCGTTTGTTTTTTACTGTCACATGGTCACACGAAGTTTTTTTTTCCCGTTTTCCCGTTCCCGAGGTCACACGAAACTTAGTCATGTGTAAATAATATTTTATAAGTAAGGGAGTTAGCCGTCTGTCACCAGGCTTATGTATCTTATGAACCGTGATAGCTAGACAGTAAAAAATTTCACCTAAAATAAAATAAATATTTAATGGGGGCTCCCATTTGTTTACTGTTGCAGTGTTTTGCTATCAAGTTGCTACTAAGTCACTCTAAAATTTATATAAATCGTAAAAAAATATTAGAAGAACAGACAACGCTGGTCATAATTTTAGGGTTCGGTATCCAATTGTGACAATGGTACGGAACCTTCCGTGCGCGAATTCGACTCGCACTTTTCCGGTTTTTTTACTACAGCTGTTGCAATATTACGTGACGAACAATTTATCATTATATTGTACCCTATTGAGGCTATATTTAATCTTTATTACATCGGAGACCATTTATTGAGAGTTATATTAGAGCTGTTTTTGACCGTTAGATATTGTGTTGTCGTTCAATTTATCTGTCATACGGGCTTTATCATTTAATATCTCATCATTGTACTGTGTGAATGTTAAATGGTTTATCTGATTCTCAGTACCTACACTTTGTTTTGAAAGAACTTTATTAATTTCCTTTTGAAATACTTACTTTATATGAACAACATTCATATTCTTAAATTCCTCGTAATTATTTACTATTAACGTGGTAATAGATAAGATACAGTATACATACAAGTTTTATCTATTACTTACAATAATACATCAAAGTATTAGGGGATAAAGTATGAAATTGCCGATTTGTACTGAAAATCTTAATTGTTTATTTTTTAAATTTTTAACAAATTTATTTAATCAAAATAGTTGCCATTATTATCTATACATTGCTGCCATCTAATGGGAAGGTTATTAATGCCTTTGCGATAGAACTCCGACGATCTAGACTGCACAAACTGTGTGAAAGCATTTTGTACTGCCTCCTGGGAAGAAAACTTCTTGTCACGTAGATAATTGTCCAAATCACGAAAAAAATGGTAGTCCGTTGGAGCAAGGTCTGGTGAATACGGAGGATGACGAATGGTTTCTAAGTGCAGTTCCTGAAGGGTCAAAATGGTTTCTCGTGCTGTGTGAGGTCTCGCGTTGTCGTGGAGCAATAATGGTGAAGATCGATTCATGAGTCGGGGCTGTTTTACTGCTAGTTTTGTCAACATGGTTCGGAGTTCGGCACAATAGACATCTGCCGTAATTGCTTGACCAGATCGAAGAAAACTATAGTGAATAACACCATGCTGAGACCACCAAACAGTTACCATTACCTTTTTATTGGTAAGTTTTGCTTTAGGACACTGTTGTGGCATTTGACCTGGGGTCAGCCATTGCATTTTTCTTTTCCGGTTATCATAAAGAATCCACTTTTCATCACATGTTACAATTCGATCCAATATTCCTTCATTTCTGTACCGGTTCAACAAGGCAACACAAGTTTCAACACGCGTTTCTTTCTGCAGATCAGTCAAATCATGAGGCACCCATTTTTCGTATTTTTTTATTTTATTGATTTGACACAAGTGAGTCAATAAAGTGGGTAAGGTAACGTTAAACCATGCCGCTAATTCCTGGGTAGTTTGACTAGGATCGGCTTCCACTATCTCTCTTAATTCATCGTTATTCACCAGGAAGACCGCCCTCCTCGTGGCTCGTTCTTTAAGTCGAAATTTCTATCACGAAAGCGTTTAAACCAAAATCGCACGGTGCGTTCATTAGTAGACCCCTCTCCAAACGCAGCATTGATATTGCGGGCTGTTTCTGCCGCGTTAGTTCCGCGTCGGAACTCGTATTCAAAAATCACTCGAATTTTCGCAGTATCCATCTTTCTTGTCTAAATTGAATAACAAAAACAATTGAAAGTCGATATTCAAATGTTTCACATTTTTTTAAAAAAGAACATCACAGAAACCATTTGAAAAAAGTTTCATTCGAAAACCTCAAACCATGAAGATTCTATGTCAATTCAAAGAACCTATTGCAATAAAACGGCAATTTCATACTTTAACCCCTATTAATTCAATTTTGCCGCGAAAGACATCTATTGTCTATTGTTTCTCTATTGGTCCTTATATTTTGGAGTCGATCTCTGTATTAGGCATAGAAATAGTACTACAGAGTAACTAGAAAGCTTATAGAGAGATACCAGTCTGTCCTTTTTTCACATTAATGTTCATCGGTTAGTAAGATAACACTGGATCCAACTGGGTTTAACAGGACCGTTTTCATGTATTAAAACAAAAACTAGAGAGACTAGAGAATATGATTTAAATTGATATATCAAAAGTTGTCAAGTGCACAGTCTTCTAGGAGCGAAGACGACGATGTGACATGTCTCTGGTATTAGGTGAGTTAATCAATTTCAAAATAGAGGTTTAGTTTTGCATCAAATGTGTAATACGGGTACAAAACTGATCCTTAACGGATGTTCACATACACTAAAGTATATCTTAAATAAATTTGTTCCAACATTCAAAAGAAAACAATTAAAAATATACGGGACAAAATATCTCTGGAAAAGGAATGTAAGAGAAAATATCTTCTTTCTCGACTAGATATAAAAGAAAAAGTCAAGATAAGCCGAAAGCAATGACTTCTCAAACTGTATCTAATTAGTAGTATTCAAACTTAATAATAAAATATCAATCGTAACGAATCTGAAATTCGAACCAACCTATTATTAAATCAATCGTAAATGAAGAAATAATAGGCAAGCATAGCGAGTATAAAAACATCTATAAGTTCACTATAACTTCTCTATAACCACAACTCTATAAACGCAGAGTTTCATGATCATTTTATAGCCCCTTTGAAACGTGATTTTTATCGCAATCAATAAAAGTAAGGAAGTGGGGACAAGTATGCTGAAAGCCGAGCTTTATACATCTGGTGTGAAATTATAAGACGTTAGTGGGTTTTATTAAATAGTTAAGTAATGAGAAATCGGAGACTAAGCCCGCTTCCGCAAAGTTGATTTAAATAACTGCACCATCGCTGGATTGTCGAGGACTTCAACAGTAGGTAATCATTTCTCTTTTTTGGACGGCAATATTAGTATACTGGTACATAGAACTGGACTGGTCTCTATTGCCCTGACCCTGGCGGCTGAGTTTCATACATTCCAAAGTTAAATGATGACTAAACATTTTAACGTCGTTGTTCTATTAGTTCTATTACCCACCACCATCTAATTATTCTAAGAACTTTGATCATCCTGTTCAAAGAGTTGTTTTATACAGAGTCAGTGAGTGGAGTCAGTGCCATAGAGATTGACCAACCTAGAAGCTGGATCAGAAAATACCGAGGCATTGACTGGATAGCCAGGCCGGTACTGCATCAAGTGTCTGCCAAGAACTTGATAAATAAAATAAATTAGGATGACTTACCTTAGGTTCTGTTTTCTGTTTCTTTGCTGGTGGTTGTAACGAATGCGCTTCTTGCCGGGAATCGTCTGGTTCTGGTTTGTTGGGAGGTGTCGGAGGTGGCGCGGGCGCGGGCGGCGGGGGCGCAGTCGCGGGCGCGGGGGGAGGCGGCGGCGGAGGCGCGGGCGCAGCCGCCGGCTTCGCGTCGAGGCGCGGCGCGGGCGACGGCCGCGGGGCCGCATCGGGCTTCGTGCTCGTAGGGGAGGGAGCGGGAGCTCCCGGGGAAGGCGGCGCGGGCGGGCCCGGGGCGTTCGGCGGCGGCGGCACCCGGGCCACGCCGTTCATATCATGCGGCGGATGAGGATGATGGTGTTTGTCTCTCGCCTTGTCCCGCCGGTGCCCGCCCGACCCTCGCTTTGCCGCCGCAGACGGCGTCGTCGGCCCCGCGGCCGCGTTACCCGTCTTCGGTTCACCGTTCATTTCATTAGATTTAACTATCTCGTGCTTCGCCTCGGAGCTCTTCGTGCCGGGCTTCGTGCGCTTGATTTTCATCTTGAGCGCGGTGCGCTGCGCGTCAGGTTCGGCGCGCGCCGCCATGCCGCCCGCCTCGTCCGTCTTCTCTATGTCGGCATCGAGGTCTATGATGAGGTCGCCGATGCCGATGTCCCACTCGTTGTCATCGTACTCGAAGTTGGCGTGAGGCGCGGGGCGAGCTCCGCCGACCGGCGCGCCCTCCCTCATTGGCGCCGCCATGCGCGCCGCTCGGCACCGCCCGCCCCCCGCGAGCCGACACACGCACACACCATTGTAGCCCTGGAACAATCACAGACGAAATCATCATCATGGTCATCACAACGCACATATCATCATCATCATCTTATCTCATCAACACGCAACATTTTCCAACATAGTATAAAATTACCTAGATGCGCATGAACGTACCTAAATCGAAACGTAAATTGAACATTGATAAACCTAAACTAGGTTAGTTGATGTAGTTGACCTGATATTTTCGTAACTCTGTTTAACATTTTTTTTTCTAAGTGTATTCCATCATTTTAGGAATTCAACATTTTTGCACTATAGGATATTTTCTAGTTGACTGAACTTTTTGGCACATTGATGTTTTTAAGACAACTTGACGAACTTGTGAACTGGACATTTTAAGACAGCGGTCATTCAGGTAGACTAGTCATTTTGAGGCACTAGCCATTTTGACACACTGGTTATTAATATTACAGTACGCTAGATAGTTATTATCGAACAGAACGATTCCGTTTATGTAACGCATACAGAGTAAACAGATACATAATACAGATACAGAGTAAACAACTGCATAGTTACATACACGTTATCTGACTGTCCAAGACGGCAGATATAATCATCAAAAGAAAGCAATTTAATTAAAACGTAATTAATACGAGATAATCTGAACATTTCTCCGTAGTCTGCGGTCGATTGCCCATGTTTACGGGCGCGATAATTGACTGCAAGATGAAACCAATTTTATAGCCAACCAGTATAGGCTCGGCGCAATATCGAGACGTTGGTTTCTATTGCTTCATAAAAATTAATATAAGGCCGTAAACGTACTAAATGAACATGTCCATTTAAGATTATTCTTTTATAGAAATTTCATATCGTACGAGGCTGTAATATACAATTCTAAAGGGCTATAATCGTAAAATTGTCGTAAAAAAATAGCGTAGATAAGGACAGTTTCATACACAAAGCGTAACATGTACAGACAGAATACGACTTGAGGTAGGTACCAGGTGCATATATTAAAGTTTTCTTTATTCGGCTTGATATCACTAAAGCTTCCGAAGTGTAATTCTGAAATCTATAGTTAGTGCGTACTTTGACTTTGCACAGACTGAGCTTAGCAAAAACTAAGCATAAACTGTGAATTGGAAATTAATTTTGTTATAACTATGCGGATAAAATAAAAAGAATTGTATAGTCATAACTATAACAGAGAAGCATAGTTTAGGTCATTATTTTTGATTGGTTTACATTATAAATTTGAAAAAAAAACCTGTGCAAAAACTGTAGTGTTGCGAAGATCGCTAACCTACCAAAAACTAATAAAACGCTATTGAAAAAAAAAAAAAAAATATATATATATAAAAATATGCACCTTGAGTCGTATTCTGACTGTACCTATACTCAGACTGGGTGCGTATTTACAATACAGCTAAATTCATGTTTATTACTACAATATACAAGTATTATAATATGCTCAACATTTACTTGTACCTAAATAATATCTTAATGATGCTCAAATACTTAGAGCGCATTATTAGTTTATCTATTTTGTTTAGATGGCTTCAGTATAATTTCTTCTATGGTTCAGTAGCTAAATTCTTAATTATGTAGTTAAGAAAACACGTCATTACATGCGTACAGTTGAAAGGCAACCTATTTTTCTCCGTTACCTACGATGTACGCTGATGTTATTTCAAATAGTAGTTTATGCACCGCGGTACTAAAGTCCTGTCTTATATAGCGGGCGTCATATTGAATCCAAAGCGTACGAAGGACTCTAGAGAGTTAACTCCCGAGCGCAGCGAGGGTGTTAAAAATTTAACTCCTGAGCGAAGCGAAGGAGTTATGTACCTAGAGTCCTGAGTGAAGCGTGGGATTCAAGCGCCCAAGATAAAGACAAGCTTTAGTACCGAGGTGAATAGTTTACTTTACACATCTACTGCGAGACAATAAAAAGGCTACAAAAATAAGCATTTAACTAACAACAAAAAAATAGATTAATGCAACGTATATGAAATATATTGACAGCTCTATATTAATTAAATTTAACAATGTTACATCAAAATGACGAAACCACACATCGGCCTTAGCTGATGAAAAAAAAAAGTTGGGGCTTTATACTAAACAAAACTTTTTGCTTTACCCTTCTGTCCGTGAAAATAGAAAAAAATAGCCTCGTTTTTATTTTTTTATGTGTTATGTCTAGGTGGCCAGTTCGTAATGGCCGTATGCTACCAGAACCATAGTTCCAAATTTAAATTACTTTATGCCCTAGGTGCATAATGAGCACTTTATGCACCTAGGGAATAAAGAGTCGCTTTACGTTGACCTTTTTGGTCAAATAAAGTAACTTTGTAGAGCAGTAGGTGTGTAAAGGTTTTTTAAAAGTCAAGTTGGACCTTATGTATGTAAAGGCGACCTGAAAACTCTAACACTAGGTGAACCACACCACAATATGAAAAGAAGAAGTAAATTTTAAGATTTTTTGCAGCCAAAAGCATGCTATAAGCCAACTTGACTGTAATTTGCGTCAATTACGCAAATTCATGGCGTGATAATGGGTCTTAAATTGATTAACCTAACGGCAAAAAACTAACTACCACAAAATAGGGGTATATAAATAGTGTCTTGACGCGCTGCTTTGCTTCGGCAATGATCTCTAACCTTTTAATAAACTACCCGGCTTATGAGGGGAAGCCGATACTTAAAACGAAACTTTTTTCCGTGCCAACATGCTATTTTGAAAACCATTAACTTGTGTGTTATTTAGTTGACCTAAAAAAATAAAACGCTACTACGATATGCAATATCTTTATGGCAAAACTGTGAAATAGTTTTTTTTATAAACGCGTGAAATATATTACTGGATCGGGACTTCACCCGCATTAGTCCCGTAGGATTATCAGGATTAAAAGTAAAGTAAAAGCTTATGTTATTCCTCGATAATGTAGCTTTCTATTTTGTGAAAGAAATTTTGAAATTGGCTCGGTAGTTTTCGAGTTTATTCATTACAAACGTACACACACACAAAAATACAAATCTTTCATGTTTATAATATTAGTGTAGATGTAGATAGAGTAGGGTTTGATCTCTTCTTTTACCTGATGGTGAGTAGGTACTTAAGTGATGATATGGTCTAAGGTGTAGCAAACTTATCTAGAAGTTAGGAAGACGGCAGTGCACCAAGATCCGACCCGTCTCTCTTAGTGTCTACCTACATCGGTCTATGTATCAGAAAAGAAAGCACATTTATTATTTATTAAAAAAATGGAACTAAAAGTAAAAGACGCCCTTGCCAGAATTCGGTGGAGTTAGACCACAGGCTATTTTATTCTTCTATTAAAATAAGTATCTCAAATTTGTCTCAACCTTGTTCAATTATCAAAATTCTATAAGTCCTAATTTAACCTAATCTTAGGATCTAATGAGGGCTATAGTCGTCGCGTGCGCATAAAAATCTTGATCAACGTGGACAACAAATTTCACAAGTCAAACCCAACATTTCGTAGAATGGTAATAGTTTGGAAAGTTTCGGTAACAAAACTTTGACAAAACCATCACTCGACAACTCGACATCCATTGAAGAATTCACAATATTGGGAAAGCGGAATGGTAGAGTTGAAAACTTATCGCAATTCGGAAAAGTTGCAACACTTGCAACTAATGTTCAAACGACTCTGGGGACTATAATATCCAATGTCTCAGAAAGTTACTTAATGATGCGTAAACAGCAACTAGAGTTATGACAGTAAGTCGTTAATGCTTGGCTGGCTTGAGTTTAATCGAGAAGAGAAGTAGGTAACAGAATTTGCACTACAATAATCTTGTTTATCAGTTTCCCCAAAAAACCTTTTATGCGATATGAGATTGCTTTTAGCCTCTTCAGGAATGGAAAGTGATGTGATTGAGTTTCGAGAATAGAATAGGTATAACATGTAGTAACAGAATTTTCACTAGAATAATCTTGTTTATCATTTTCTCCAAGAAATCTTTTATGCGATATGAGCTTGATTTTAGCCTCTTCTAGAATGGAAGTGATATGATAGGGTGTGTAAGGGAAGACTCTCTGAGACGTTTGCGCCTAAGTTAACCTTCTCTGCGACCTGGTGCACCTGATGCATAAGACTTTCCCACAGACTTTCCATTTGGGGTTGGAAGGTCAGACAACAGTCGCTCGGTAAAAGTCAAAATTAGAACATTTTTATGGACAGGATGGTTAGTAATAGCGATGTTTGTCATGCTTGTTTTGAGAAACTACGACGCGAGCAGAGAGTTCTAATTCATAGCAGTTCACATAAGTGAATTCGTAATGCGGTATAAGGTTGTGCCTACGTCAAAATGACAGTTGAAAACCACCCATGTTTGGATGATGATTGTCTGTACAGTTACCAAAGTTATAGCAGACATGAAAAACCAATGAAACGTTAAATGTGTACTCGACGAATCAACAGGAAACACCCTATACTTGACGAATACCATTAAAAGTAAGTACCGAAGAGTAAAACGTACGCAAAAAAAGGAAAGGTTTTTAGAGAAATTCGACTAGTTACGATAGACGGGAGCATCTTAAATGCATCGAACCGGACGTAGAGAGCCGAGGTCTCCATCCTTCTAGTATATTTTATCCCCGTATGATAACCACTCGTAACTTTTTTATGAGGCGCGTGCTTATTTGAACACTTTATACGATACATAGACGGGTAGGTTACGTTCTGTGTGTATGTAGCTCTTAGAAACGAGATGTTTGCCAATCCCGTAGAGTCTGTGTTTAGATAAGCTTGTGATATATTAAAGCCATGTTAGTTTAGATTGCGAAGTTTGTCCGTGTTTCTCTCGTTTAGTATTAAGTGAAATAATGACAGTTTTCGAGATTCTTGTGATTCTATAGGTAATGATGCCGTGACTTAACTACGGGCAGTGTAAGAAAGAAGTAATTTTTATGAAGAGTTGAAATGCGTCCATAATGATAATTAATGATAAAACGTTCCACATACGGCACGGATTGAAAGCTGCTGAGAAACTATATGAAGAAAATTAGAATTGGTTACTGTAAATTGAATGGAATTAAATGTCTAAAACGATTTATCTAAACAAGTAACATTTGATATGCTTTACCAGTTTTCTGCTTAAACTCAACGGGTTTCTATCTCCGAAAACTAAAACTGTTTTCAACAAATGCAAAACTAAACTTTAAAGCGATTCGATCGAGGTAAACCAAACAGGATCATGCAAATTTTCAAACACTTTGTTTTACGATTTGAAACTTGCTATCTAGCGATAAAGAGAAGTGATTTTAAGGTCGATATTTAGCACCTATTATGAGATCCTACTAACATTATTAAGGTGAAAGTTTTTGAATAAGTAAGTACGTAACCTAAGTATTTGTGTTTACTATCGCAATCGGCATTAGTGTGCGAAGGAATACTCCTTCAGTACTTTTCACTAATCTTCTCACAAAAACTACTTGATTGATTCCAGATTGCGATCAAACTTGGTATTATTGAATCGTGCTTTTTTGGGCGAATGGACACGCGATTTCTGCTGATTTTACCCCATAAAAAAATTATAAATATCGAACGAAAATCAGTAGAAATCGAACTATTTAAATCGACCAAATTGGCACAAGCAATTTAAAATAGAGCCTCAGACCAAAAAAGTATTAGGTAAAATTAAATATTACCAGTGAAAGACTAAGCTAAATAAAAAAAAATCCTTTGTTAAAGGTATTATGGTATATGAAAGGATATTTTAAAAGAATATTATATTACCACAACTGTAATAATAAGGAATAGATGTAGGTATTAGGGTGCCCCAGACGGTTTTAGCTACCTCTATTTAGAAAAGGTTTTTGCTGAAAAAATATTATTCAGTAGGTATTTATACGTAGCTACAATATACCAAAGTAATAATAATCTCTAATAAATAAAAATGAATGCCCATTTCGCGTGGTCACGGCATCACGCCTGAACAGCTGGACCGATTTCGCTAATTGTTTTTTTATTTAGTTTGCTTATATGACGAGAAGGTTCTTATGAAAGAAAAAATGCTAAACCGATTTTGATAAATCTTACGCAGTGAAACAGCAGGGCACAGCTAGTGAATAATGAAACTATTTTAACCAATAAATAAAGACGCTGATAATTAGGTACAATTTTTATTAGTTAAAAAGAAAGCAGAGTGTTAGTGATTTTAAATCGTTATACATAGTTACAGGCATAGGAAGGTAACTTTTCTGTGGTTCTATTCTTACTTTTTAGACTAGGTTTTTATTATTATTTGATCAATAAAATCACAAGATTGGATCAGTCACTAATATGTCATAATAATTAGCAGATATTCCTCTCTAAAATGCTACACGTTAAATCACCCTACCTTAAAAGTAATTCTTTTAAAAAAGTAGTGTGTCACAACCACAATTGCCTACACTCCTCTACTCCTCCCTCGTCTTTATGTAGCTGCCCTAGCATAGAAGTTATCAATAACCAAAAATATCTTGGGTTAATAATTGATAGCAACCTTAAGTGGTCTACTCACGTAGAACATGTTTGTACAAAACTAAGACAATTCTTAGCAAACATTATTATACTTAAAAACCGAATACCCTATAATGTTAAATTAATGTTATACAATTCACTTGCGGAATCGTATATACAATATGGTCTTTGTAGCTATGGACGCACCTATACAACTTACCTAAACAGGATTTATAGGTTACAAGTCAGTATCTTAAAAAATATTGTTTCAGCTAAAAACCGCAACCAATTTCGTAATGATGATAGTGGCCTCTTCAAACACTGTAATGTGTTACCTGTTCACACTCAGTTTAAGTATATGTTTTTAAAACAATTGTTCTTCAATACAAATCTTAAGTCCGAAATCAATCACCCTGTGCATACTAGAGCAGTTGTGCAGCGTCGACTTTGTACCACGCATATCCCTCGCTCGAACAATGTATACGGCAAGCGAACCGCTGCTTACCTTCTACCACGTCTTATAAATAAGCTACCTCTCGATGTACGCGATAGCCTAACCCCCAATAATATTAAATATAAACTTAAATCAAAGTTAAATTAAAGTTAAATTAAACTTAAATTAAAGTTGTTAAATTCAACACTGCTATGAATAAACTTTATGATAAACATGCTCCTTTAAAGGCCGTAAAGCTGAAATATCATCCTGCTCCATGGCTAAACGACGAGATAAAGTTGCTTATTCATAAGAAAACCGTTGCAAAAACCAAACTTCGCATCAATGCAACTGATGCAAATAGGGATAAGTTCATTGAACGACGAAATCGCTGCAATAGAATTTGTAGGGATGCACAACGCCGTCACATACATAACTCTATCAATGATGGAGACCCAGCCAAAGTCTGGAAATTTTTAAAGTCACTAGGAGTTGGTAAACAAACTCAACATTCTACTCCCGACGATTTAAACATGGATTTACTAAATCAACACTTTTCCTCTTCGTCATGCTTAGACAGTTCTGTGAAGGCTCAAACTTTACAACGTCTCTTCTCTGTTTCAACTCCTGACTCGCCATATTTTACTTTCGAACAATTTACCGCTTGTGGTGTAAAGCAGAGCATGAAACACATAACCTCTAAGGCCGTCGGAAGTGACAATATCAGTCGCAGCATGCTTATGCCCATCATTGACGAAATTCTTCCTATAATTCTACACCTTTTCAATTTCTCCATCTCTCACAGTGTAGTTCCCACCCTTTGGAAAGAGGCACAGATTATCCCTCTTCCGAAAAAAGCTAACCCTAAAACTTTCTCAGATTATCGACCAATTTCCATTCTGTCATTCCTTTCTAAAGTCCTTGAACGCCTTGTACACCATCAAATATCCAAATTCCTCAATACTCATATTTTACATAATCCTTTCCAATCCGGATTTCGTCCGGGGCATAGCACAACTACTGCTCTTGTTAAAATCACTGACGACATCCGTAAGGGTATGGATAATCGTAAGTTGACGGTATTAGCATTACTTGATTTTAGTAATGCTTTTAACAATGTTGACTACGACATTCTACTCGGTGTTTTAAGCTCGCTTCGCATATCTCCAACGGCGATTGATTGGTTTCGTAGTTACCTGTGTGGTCGCCGGCAGCGTATTCGTGTCGAAGATGTGTATTCATCTTGGTGCAATGTGACTGCCGGTGTACCCCAGGGCGGCGTGCTTTCTCCTCTCCTTTTTTCAGTATTCATTAACTCTATCACTTCTAATCTTTCCTCTTCCTACCATCTATATGCAGACGATCTTCAAATCTACTCGCAAAGTGACTGGCTTGATCTCAATAGTGGAATTGCCGCTATTAATGGTGACTTGGCAAATATATCAAGCTGGAGTAAATCTTTTGGCATAGCTGTTAATCCTTCCAAATCTCAAGTCATCATTATAGGTAGCTCTAGGCTTTTGGGTAAAATATGTTGGGATGATGTGGACTCGGTGTTGCTTGACGGGAACCGAATTCCATTCACTAAAACTGTGAAAAATCTTGGTGTGATCCTGGATGCAGAGCTGAGTTGGCAGCCGCAAATAACTGAAACCAGTCGGAGGATATTTGCTGCTGCGGGCTCACTCCGTAGACTGCGGAACTTTCTGCCAACTGCCACTAAAGTTAGCCTCGCTCAGTCTCTCATGCTCCCTATCCTCGACTATGCCGACATCTGCTACCTCGATTTAACTGAAGAGCAACTAGATAAACTTGAGCGTCTCCAAAATGTTTGCATACGGTTCATATTTGGATTGCGTAAGTATGACCATGTCTCTGAATTCCGCCATAAGCTCAAGTGGTTGCCAATCCGCCTTCGCCGGAATGCTCATATTCTCTGTTTCCTTTATAAAATCCTATTTGCTCCTTCCTCTCCTCCCTATTTAAGAAATTGCTTCAGGTTTTTGAGTGATTCTCATGATAGAATTCTCCGCTCTTCTGAATCCCTTCTCCTTCAGGTTCCAGATACCAATTCAACCTTCTACAATAAATCCTTCGCTGTTCATTCTGTAATCCTTTGGAATTCTCTTCCACAACCTATCCGATCTGCTAAGTCCCTTCCCATTTTCAAGGCTATGGTTACTAATCATTATCTCAGTACTATCTGATTTATATGTGTATTACTGTATTTATATGTGTAGTTATGTGTTTGTATATATTTATATATATTTATGGTTATTTATGTGTGGGTATATTTATTTGTATCTAGTTTATGTAGGTTATATGTATACTTGAATTATAAATAGATATTTTATGGGTTTGTGTATAGGTATTTATTTATGATATTATTTTCACATTTCTACCTACCACTCAAGCTGTCACAGTTCTAATCCATCCAAAGGTTGCCTGGAAGAAATCGCTCTTAGCGATAAGGCCGCCCATTTGTGCAACTTAATTTTTAAGCTTTTATTTTAGTATTTACTGTTGTATATGTGTGTGTTGTTTTCTATGTTTATGTTGTGCAAATAAAGATATAAAATAAATAAATAAATAAATAATAAATCGCACTATCTAAACAATTTACGCAACGTTTATAATATTGATGCATTTTTGGTGTAAATCCTATGTGCCTATGTATCTACCCAGCGCCTCGCAGTGTTATCTTTATGTACCCACCTGTTAGACTTAAATTGTGTATGTACCTACCGAATTATTTTTAAATACTTACCTACCTACCTTTTTTATGTTGATCGGCGTAGACTTAATTCTTAGCGTATTTCTACAAACCTTAGTGGTTTAATTATGCTAAGTGAATCAATGTTTTATAAGTAATTTTATATTTGGTAATAGATTAAAAAAAAAAAAAATTAAAAAAAAACATTCTAATCGATAACCTATTGATTGATATCTTTAAATTACGAGACTGGTGGCAAACAATTTATAGTCATTTTCATAAAAAAATGCGTAAACACAGTGCTAAGTGAAAGAATACTAAACACACTTTAAATGTTATTAATAAATCGATATTTTTCTAGCTATAGATTTTATTTCCTATTATTTATTCTAAAGTATACAATACAGTGCAGACAGTGCTATTTGACTACTAGATAAAATTTATTTCAGTAACTATGCATGACAGCATGACACTAGTTTCGTAATGTAAATAAGGCTTAACTATTCCGATCCTAAACAAGCGTAGGCTACTAAACGGGATTAAGAACAGTCAAAATATCAAAACTCAAAGTGCTAGGATCCAATGTTCGATTTTTCATAAATTATTTAACTTCATTTAAATTTACCCACATAGTTACTATTTTAAATAAGCAGAGGCACTAAAACGAGTACAAAGAACAATTCAAATTGTGTAAAACCCATTCATATTCTAATACAAGTTTTAGTATTTCCATAAAATTTAATACTTTATTCATAAAACCTTTTTGTTTTAAAATAAGGACGAACATAGGTTATTATTATTATAATAACCCACTAGCTGCGCCCTGCGATTTTACCCGCGTAAGTCCCGTTCCCGCAGGAATATCGGGATACAAAGTATTCCCAGTATCCAACTACTACCTATGTTACAAGTTTCATTGTAATCGGTTCAGTAGTTTTTGCGTGAAAGAGTTACAAAGTCACATATATACATAGACAAACTTTCGCGTTTATAATAGTAAGGTCTCTATTATAGAAATCATATTTTCGATAGATTTACTTGCTACCTATTTATCTTTACTCGAAATTTTCGACTATCTTCTATTTTCAAAGGTAAAAAAACCCTGTCTGTCTGTTTGTAGAAAACCAAGTTTTCAAGTTAGAGACCCTTAGGGCGACCTGTAAACTCTAACACTAGGTTAGCCACACCACTTAGCCATTAACACTAGGTTAGTCACTTACCACACAATATCTTCCTTGCCAAAGGGAAGAGCCAACCTGAAAGGCTACCTCGCATCTTCTGTCGTAATTGGCATCAAAATCCCACTGCCCAAAGGAATGAATTTAAAGGCGACGCGGACGCAGCGCCGTCGAGTTCAACTGTCATTGAAACCGGCAGCTCAAGAGACCTCGCTTTCAATGACAGTTAAACTCGACGGTGTCAAATGCATGCTTTGCGCAGTGGGATTTAGATGCCGATTACGACGGAAGTTGCGCGGTAAGGTCCCGGGCCCCGGGCCTGGACTTACTTCGCTAATAGCCAAGCACAGAGTTTTTACTTTAAACTGGAATTGCAAACAAAACGAGTTAGGAGCTACCTATCTGCCTAACGGCCGAATACAGAAACGCTACTCAACATTTGAGTTACTACTTACACAAAGAAGCAGCTCTCAAAGTCAAAAATTGCCATACTAATTTTGAATTAAGAAGCTGCTCAATAATTTAAGTACCTCTCAAATGTTAAATGACGTTTCTGTATTCGGCTGTAATCTACCTAGACATCGCAAGCGAACTAACTGAACAACACTAAAATATATTTATGAAAATTACAACTATTTGAAGTACCGTTTTGGATGTGTGTGCAACAACAACTGGGCAATTACTGGAGGTTCTTCAAGAAGCTATTGTTTTAGAGAAACGGATGATGAACAGCGGTTTGTTTGCAGCTAAGATAAGTATCTTATTTTTTTTCATTCTCACTCGTATTATTTAAAGTAGTTTCAAATTATGTTTTCTACGTCAGGGTTCGTATTCTCTGGCTAAAACCTTTCGACATCAGTTTGGTTAGTTTTTTTTTGTAAACGGTTAAGCAATTGTTAATAATTTTGCGAACACTATGTGTCTCAAGTCTCAACATCGTAAGGGAGTATGTTTGTCATTGTCACTTCTTCACGCAAAAACTACTGAATCGGTTGTGATTAAATTTGGTATTCAGATAGCTGGAGATCTTGATTGCCACACATCTATCAGGTGAAATAAGAGATCGAACACTCATCTATCTACATCCACACAAATATTAAAAAGAGGAGATCAAGAGGAGGTTTGTAATTTTGTGTGTGTGTGTGTGAGGGTGTGTGTGTGTGTGTATGTTTGTAATTTGACTGATCTGAGTTTGTAATGAATAAACTCAAAAATTACTGAGTGAATTTCAAAAATTCTTTCACCATTAAAAAGCTACATTATCGAGGAGTAACATAGGCTTCTTTTGATCCCGATATTCTCAAGTGATCGGGAGATACGCGGGTGAAACTACGGGACGAGCAAGTGCACAATAGTCACAGATGGATGTATCCGACGTTTTTGTTTAATAAACAAATATAGCAAGTTCAGTGTATCATCGTCATTAATTCAATATCAGAAGACAAACATCCAGATTCCATTATAGTCGAGCCGTATGTTTGTCAATAGCACAGCTGATTGGGGCTCCACGATTTGGTGGCCAGTGATTTACCGACTCGATCCAGTTGGCAGAATGCCGAGCCGGCCCATGCCACCAGTCACGGCGCATTCGAAGAAAAATTGCATTCCATGAGGAATGAGAAGGACATTAAAAAAGTTCGGAATACGTTGGTGGAATACCTATAAGCCGGCTTAGATCTATCTAATCTAGGTACCTAATATTTCCTTAAAAGGAAAGATACTCTTGTCTCTGCGATGTTGCGTGAATTAAAAAAAAACCTATTAAGGACGCGACTGATGTGAAATCCCTTCCGATTGAATATTTTTATTCATAACCGGTATCAAATAGATCTTTAAACAATGTATTATGTTATTGTACATGATACGAGAAGTGTCCCCTTCATTTCAAATTATAGGCATCATAATATTAGAAAGTACAATACCTAGAACCTCTTCATCGCATTTTATAAAAATATTATTTTAATCTTCGTTAATGATTGATTTTACGAGAAATTGTAGATTTTTTCGCTCATTTATATATGCAATCGGACAAGGACCGATAATTATCATCTATCGCCGTCTTAAATTAATTGTTATTAACTCATTGTGTGACTATGTTATATTTATGCTTGTTACGTTTACGTTGACTTTGAAATGAATCGAATTACCTTCATTCTCTACCCCGTATATTGCAGTAGTATAGTACCGATACATACTACAAATTATAATATAATGTATAGTAATACGGTTGAACGGACACGATATGTAATTTGCATATGATATTAATGATGCTGGATACGATCACTTTAATTGCTTTTGTAAATTATTGCTAGTTAATTGCTATTTCAATGGTATATTAATTTTAATTAGATGCTCATTGCATTGGTTTGCACGTTAAACATGACTTTATGTTATATTTTTACATAATTTCTCGACTCCGTGCTTCGGAAGGCACGTTAAAAAAGCTGTTTTTTCCGATTGTTATTTCTGATAGCAGTCGTTATGTCAAGTTGGAGGCCTTAGGGCGACCTGAAAACTCTAACACTAGATATACTTATAAACAAAAATTATAAGAAATGAAATGAAATACAAAATACAACATTTTGTATTGTATTTTTTTTTGAGATGAAATGATTTATTGTATGTGGATCTAGGTAAAAACAGATAGTATACACAATTAAAGAATCTCTAGTCCTACCACGTGGGCATACAAACGTGGTTCTTAGAAATAGTAGTCAATTTTCAAACACATTTTTATAGTGAGGGTAGGCTACTAACATGTCCCGTTCACTTTGCAGTACGTCGACAGAATACATATACAATTTGTAACAGGTATGCCCTTTTAATCCGAAAGGGGGTTGTTCTAGACGTCTAGGCGAACACCTTTTGTTCTACGACTTTTGAAAATTCAAACTTTTTTTTGAAAATTTTGAGATTATGTTTCACTGAAAAAACAGCTGCTTTTGAAAAAAAAAAGGTAATTGACGTTTTGCTTGTAAACCATCAAACTAAATAAAAGGACAACATAAGGTCAATGACCTCAAACTCTCAGAAACAGCTGATTTTCAAGTAAACTTTACACCTAAATTTTTCGAAAAGTACTTTGAATTTACAAAAGTCGTAGAACAAAAGTTGTTCTCCTAGACGTCTAGAACAACCCCTTTCGGATTAAAAGGGCTTACCTGTTACACCTTGTATAGTGGTATACAGTATTAGTACACAATTATTAGTCTATTGGTGTTAATCTGGAGAAAGTGGTAAGTCTTATATCTGAGTACGCTGTGCTTTGTAAGTAATTGTTCTTTATTTACTAAAAACTTAGTTATGTCCTGTTTTAAGAAGACTAAACTGCCTATTTTTAGGGTTCTGTTCTGTAGCTCAGGAGGTTTAATAAAAACTATTTATAGGATCACATTGTGGTACGTCTTTCTGTCCATCCGACTTTCAAGATCATTTATTAAAAAAAAAACCTTGGCAATTAAATAAATATGAATTAAAAACAATTTTTTGTCGCATTAAGATTCGTACGGCATGAGTAGTGAACCGATTTTGATAGAACTTGGCAAATTAAATTGTAACCTTTATTATTTAACTGACAGTCTAACAATATCGAGATGTAGAATTGCTACATAATACATATTTTTTCAAATTCGGCTAATGGACAAAAAAACACGTGTTTACGAAGTTTTTGTCCATGTTGTGTGCTGTAATCAAAATGGCTATTTCCTGCAGTACGTGGGAGTTCTTACGTAAGTTAAACCAAAGGGCGTTGCTAGCTTTAACTATTGTACTTGTCTCGTCTTCCAACATCGCATATTGTTATCCCCTTGCGGCAACCCCTTACTTCATTATTGTAGATTTGATTTTTTTTAAAAGGGTTCGAAATATAATTCCCAAATGAGTTGTTGTTATTATCCTTAATAGCTTTGTTGCTTAGCTACCAAATTTAGAAATACATTGATGCCGACCGACGACGTAGTAAATTAAAAAAAACTTTTTGTTTTTTTTGGAATATCAAGTCTGGCTTTAGGTATAAATAGGACACTAGCGTACCAACTTGTAACTTTTAAAAATGTTCCTATCGCCCCCCGGGCAGTTCAAAGCAGGTCTGCTTTTGAATTATTGGATAATTATCTGCTTTTGAATTATTAGATAATTATCTGCTTTTGAAAAAGCAGCAATTTTGAAGCAAGACGAAATAGGTCCTGCTGGACTGGCAACAAACTACAAATAGACGAGATGCGAGCGAGACGAGATCCAAATGGGACGACTTGTTTCATGAGAACCATCTACGTCAAAGACGATAAAACCAATTGACTGCTAATATCGCGAATATTTCTACAAAACACAACTCGGGGGTAAGGTAATAATCAAACTTAGTGATTGACCGTTACCTATCTATATATAGACTCTTTGTGATTTATGACTAAAAAGGCGTATCTAGTTAATTTCATGAGGGAGTTTACTTTTTTTATTTTTTTATCATAATTACTACAAAAATTTATAACAAAAACATAACCAATAAATCACAGAGATTTGTCCGGTTATGTCATAACGTTGAGTTACTTATAAACAGTCAACTGGTTGTTTTGTCTTTGATCTACGGTAATCCGTGATTTCCGGCAAAGTGGTATATATCAGCTAAGCCAACCTCAACTCAGGTAATAACAATTTGATAACATTATATATGTGATGTGATGATAATCCCATGTTCTAATGAGGTATGTACTTGAGTAAATTACTGTAATTTGCCGCGTATGAACTATACACATCTACTTACCTACTTATTTGAGTCTATTCAATACACCTAATAGGTACACAAAAATTGACTAAAATCAAATCAATGTCAGTTGCTTCCTGCGCAACAAGCAACTGACCGTTATTTATATATTACCTCGCTACCTGCGCCATGCGGTTTCACCCGCGTAAGTCCCGTTCCCGCGGGAATATCGGGATAAAAAGTAGCCTATTTGTTATTTCAGGTCTCCAGCTACCTATGTTCTAAGTTTCATCGCAATCGATTCAGTAGTTTTTGCGTGAAAGAGTAACAAACTCACATACATACATTCTTACATATACAAACTTTCGCGTTTATAATATTAGTAAGATATACCTAAATAATAATGGCCACTGTTTACTAGTAAATAGTGGTTGGTTGGTTTGTTTTATATAATGAAATGAAAAAGGTTTATTAAAATTTAAATCTTCTTAGCTGTTTCATTCAATATATTTAATAAAAAAGCTACAGGAAAAGAATACTATAGTTTATCTACTCCTACTAGGCTAACATAAATATAAAGAGATAGCAATCATATCAATTCTACTCATCTTCTCTACCTGTCATCGTTTAAAACTACTACATCACCGCTTCCGTTCTTATGAACCCTTCAAATTTAACTTCCCCTTCATTTCCCCTAGTTTGGTTTCCTTCTACTATAATACAAGACACGGTCAAATAACGAGGGGTGACATTTTCGAACAGTATAAAATTGTAATTTCGTAGGTATACATTTCATATTTTTTTCCCTTGGTCTCAGAAACATTTTGAACCGATTTTGAAATTGTTTCTTTTGCGTTGAATAGATCTTTAAGATTGTAAACTCGATACTGAGATTCTTATGGCATATTAGTGATAATTCCATTACCTACGTTGAACCTAGCTAAGGCCAAGAAATCTAGACAGACACCATTTCCATCTCAAAATGTATGGAAACAAAGCATTCCAGTTTTTCACTGGCATAATTTATACTGTTAACGAACTACGTATTTGTACATTTCTATTGCGTTAAACGATTTTTTCAACAAATTTGTTCAACATGTTTCGATAGGATCGTTACAATTGGAAGCAGAGTGACTCTAATCGGCCTCAAATCCTGGCATCAAGAACTGGAGTCAAAATACACTGAATACAGGGAATATTATGCAGCAGAATTAGTACACAGTAGGTAGGTAGATACACTTAAAACGTTTTGCCTTTTGAACGGTCCGACGCGCTCTCGAACTAATTCTGAGAAGGAACGTGGAAATTGCATTAGATCTATTAACAGGCGGGATCTAATGAGCTAATAACGTCTTTTTCAATCGAAACTGAAACACTTCCAAGTTCTTTGTAGCAAGTTTTAACTAAGTATTTCGTACGTTGGTTAATGGTTAAAGACTTATAGAATCTTGAAATTTGAAGTTGCTAAGTTACTCTACCCAACTTTATGAGTTTATTTATTCACAGGTACTTTAGAATGAGTTTTTTTAATACAGCAGCAGTATCAGGGCTTATTAGGCAGGAAGGCTGGTGACCTTTTAGTCTGAAAGTTGACAGTAAGAAGAAAGTCAACCAAAAGCATGCACTTGGAAAAAGTCAAAATTTCGCAGTCTAGATTTGCTTTGTACATTATACTGTAAAATTGAACCATCAAGAAACATGTGAACGTTGGAAAACCTTAGACTAGATGGTGATCCAGGGTATTGATCCAGTTTTATGTGTCAACAGTGCCTTTATTCCCCTGGAGTATGGTAAACAGAATGACACCGAGGAGTTTTAGTGGGTACACCTGTGGCCGCCTACCATCCCAGGCCAGTATTGCTCCTCACACATCCCCGGAGCGGTGGACAGTGCATAAGGTCGCATTTCTTAAAAAAAAAAGATGGTTCTGTTTGTATAATACTTACCAATTTAAAATAATTCAAGCCAATACTTTAACGTTAAACGTGTCCGGCTATTCGAGTTTGTTGGTGTCAGGCATTAGACACGGTAATTGGTAACCGAGAATAACCCCCCTGGGTTTAATTACCACGTGGGTGGGTGGGCATTACAGTACTAGTAAATCCAAATAACGCTTTAAAAATCAACAAGCACCTACATACAACAGCCTTAAATCTTAGGTGTTGCCAAGGCGACTTGTTCGTTTCACGAAACGTAAGCCGGGGCAGCCACTAAGGAAGGAACTAGTTTGCGTTGTAAATGGTTTCACAACCATCTTACGAATTTTACTCATTACGGTCAGTTAATCAGTCACAAGTGAACGGTATCTTCTAGATGGGCGTGCTACATCTTAGATCACATCGTCTCTAGCGCGTCTCCTCCGTCGAGATAGTTCATAATTATCTATCATCAATAAATTTATTGAAAATGACAATAAATAGCTATCGGAGTATTCTACAAGTACCAGGCGCTCATAACACGTAAAGAAGTTCCGTCCATGTTTCGTCATTTAAAACGTGGTCATTTTACGCGCGAAGTAATTCCAACTTCTATCCACGGCAATTTCCTTTTCAATAAGCATCCTGGAGCTTTCACAGTGTCATGAACTAACCCTAATGGGATCACTCCGACCCTCCGTGTCTCAAAATAAACAAAAGGGAGCGACCGGGCGACCGTTCACTCGGGCATCAACAAAAAATATTACCTACCAACTTTTATTTGCTCACTAAAATTTAAATAAACTCAACATAGATAATAAACGTATTTTATACTGAGTCATTAGCATTTATAAATATTGGCAACGCGCAGCGGAACCAATGCACGTTTTTTTTTTGTAGAGGAGGTTGGGGAAAATTTTACCGGGAGGCAAAAAATATCGAAACACAGTGAAAATAATCTTTGGATGTTAATCCAATTACGCAATATTTAATGAAAAGACCGCGAACGACCCATAAAATATTACTTTATATTTTATTCTATTCCAAATATTAATTGTTTTATTTTGATGACTATATTATTTTGCGTTTTGTGTAATGACATAAAATTCAGTTTTATCGACAAACTTACTAGAAATATAGCCCACGGTTTGTTTATTCCAGCTAAAACAGTTTTATCATCATCATTCAAACTTCTAAGCGACCGTAAAACATGAAATTTATTACTTATAAAAACTTTTGGTGACGTGTCTTTTATGAAATTTGTGATATACAGCAGCTGACAGTTATTGTTATTTCTTAACCATTTTATTTATAAACTACAGCTATCTTTTAATTTCAATTTATTTCATACGAGATGAGCCTGTCCATACCATCATTAATTAATTTGAATGATTAGATAACATGTTATTTACGAGGCTATTGCATGCATGATTGACGACATAATACAAACGAGATACATTATAATGCCAAACCAAATATTTAAGTAAGGTAATCATTATTATTCAAATAGCTACATAAACGCTGTCATACATAATCTATCTTATCAAGATTTTTTTATTTGTTTTATCCTTATCATTTTACTAACAAACGAATTCAGATTTGAAACGTGGTATGTTACAGGTATACATTCAAACACAAATTCCAAGCAATTAGTTACAGTTACAGATGGATTTAAAAAATAACACAACAGTTAAAACTTAACTACAAAAAATTCTTACCGTTCCCAAGTTGGTCTATTGATGACTCGCGATGGCAATCCAAAAAAGACACAATCCATCCAGCACTTTATGTAGCACTATACTAACACTAACACTGTTAGGTACTGGCACGCACGACCTCAATGCACCATCACTAGACACACTGGCATCCCGGTAGTAATCCTTGCAGTCTGGCTTCAACACACCTACGGGCAAACAAAGGGGCTATCAGCATACACTATGCACTAAACAAGGATATTATAGACTGTATACAGTGTTATATTATATATAACGCAATAGTACACGGAGTGGAAACGAACGCGCGTCGCATTCGCACGCTACGCGAGTACTGGCTTGGTCGGACGGGCTCAATTCCAATCGTGATGCTCTGTGCGCGGCAACAATCATTTAACGCTTCAATAACTACAAAAGTAAAGTGTAAAATCACATGCAAATTGTAATTGATATTTACATTAATTTACATTTTACCTCGTTTTTTGTACTGGTAAGTCTTGATACTGCATTTTGTACTTTCGTTCAAAATGCAGTATCAAGATATTTATATATAAGATATTTTAAGATATGCAGACTAAGCTGGGAGGGTGGTATAGGTGCTGGGCAAGCCTACTCCACCTAACAACGTCCCGGGCAAACAGCGCCATAAAAAAGCATGGATTAAAAAGTTGCTTGCGCTGTATAAATCATCTAAATTTAGATGAAAAAGGCCAATTATTATTATTATTATAAGTCTTGATACTGCATTTTGTACTTTCGTTCAAAATGCAGTATCAAGATATTTAAATTACTATAGCTGCAAAAAGTTAAATGAGGCTGATTTTTATACTGAGGTATTGATTTGTAATCTGTTGTCGCACAAAATGTTTGTTGAGGTCAAATTTGCAGGTATTTTAAATATATCATTGATGCCTTAACAAATCGCCGGACGTGTTCGTTTCCACGGCCACAAACTATAAAATAGTTAGAAAGAGATACAAGTCATGGTGAGACGAGCAGCGCATTGCAACGTGGCTCGACTTGTGTAAGGGGAGAGAAGGTACAACAGAAATATGGCATCGAAACATTACGGAAACATTTATGCATGAAGGGATAACAAAATATTACAACGTCAGATTTAAGAATATTGAATTTATTTCGGTTCTTACAATGATTGATTATTTTACGGCTGACTTAATGGACAAATTATGGAACAAAGTAATGAGACCGCACGTTCAGAACGCGGTAGGTGGCAATAAAACAGATTTTTTCTCCTGTACTTACCTACTACAAAAACACGTGAGATAGTAAAAACTTGAACGTTGGACTCGTAAAGTTTATTTGTGTAATGCATTTTTAAACAAACGGATAATTACGGAGCGTTTATGGTCAGTTACAGCTAACAATGTTCGCCGGTCGGCCACGGGATAAATTATAGCACGAATTGCCTTTAAATAATCGGGATTTAGATGGGTAATGCTGCTTTATCTTTCGTGGAATCCGTCGTGATTTAGATAAATATGCATGAGACATAAACCAAACAAAATGAGGCGTTGATATCCGTTTTATATCATGGTTATGCCAATGAATGGGTGTTTACATTAACATGTTTAACCGATATTATCATAATGACTCCAATATCAAATGAAAACGTTAATATTAAAACAATTTTCTTACGCATATTTTTTTGTAGTAATTGAATAGAACGTAGGTAATTAATTTCCCTTTGTGTCATTAATGCCTATTCTCATGGAATAAATTATCTTGCCTTAGACGACCGCTTTTGTGTCGCAATAGAAGTAAGTGACAATAAAGAGCCCTCTGAAGCGGAAGGAATTTAATCAGGGCATCAACAGCGATTTAAATCGTGAATAGGCTTGTATTTTATTCGAATACGATAGAAAGTTAACTTTACAAAAGTGCATCACTTGAATCATTTCCAACACTGATAAAACCAAACTGACATTAGTTTATAGATACACTCGAAGTCACAGTCGATCGCAACGAAGCAAGAAATATTTTCCGATATACAACCGAAGCAGCGAGTAGCGATGCGCTTCGAATTATACGAATACAGATATTTTTCAATATTCTTTTGTTAAGATCCTTGCGGTTAGCTCTTTGTTGTGAGTTATAGGACTATACTGAATAAGAAAAACCGAAGTATTATTCAAAAGTCGTTCCCGCAACCGGAACACGTCGAGAACGTTAACTACGAAACTTTGCGGTGCTGTCGTGAAATGTGAGAAGAGAACGGAGAACACGTATAAAGAGAATGCAAACAAAAACTCATCTTTAAACTATATCAACTTTTAAGTGTTTTCTAAGCGTCTTCTATTATAAAACGAAACTCCGACCGCATGAAAATGTTTATACGAGCTAAGGATATAAAAGATACTGTTGGAAAAGATTTCCCAAGACAACTATTGAACGGTTGAAACGTCTATTGACATTGTAATCTTAGTCAAGTGACGAGACAGGGAGACGCAGAGCGCCGGTAAGTATGTGCCAGCTGGCTTTCCGAGAACCAACCTTAATGCCACCGGATGCTTTTGCAACCCTACCCGATAACAATGCCCAATGCACACAATATATCGAAAGAGATACCGGAAACTATAATCGATACGCGTTCACAAAACCGAAAATGACACACTACTAAAATATGCTCGAAACTTAATTCCAATCCTTCACTGTCAATCAACGTTGTGCAAATAAAATCTACCTGATGTTTTGAAATACCTCGCTCGATTGACGCAGATGGTTTTATATCGAGGGTGTGCTTGCATCGAGCGGTATTATTAGAACGTTGTTTGTTGTAATACAATTTGGTAGTTTGTCAGCAGCGTTCCGAACGTGACCGAAGCATACATTGTTAATCACTGGAGCGACAGCAATTTGTACCCGATAACCACAACTGCAATATGACACCCGTACACTCTCGATCGACCCACTCACTTCATAGTGATTGATTGCGCAGTCTCAATTTTACGTTATCACGACACCCCTATTTCGCGACTTCAATATTGTTGTAATATCTGTGGTACGGGAGAATATAAAAATCGTTTATACGGGTAAAACATAACATATCGCGGAAATATGACTACCTCGCTCTCCCGCGTCGTTGCTTCTTGCTACCGATGCCGGTTTGGAGAGAAATTACAAAAGAAACTGTTCTTTACTTAATTCCTTTGTTCTTCGGATGTACTTTGAAGTATTTTTTAAATGTGTTGTTGGTTTTATAATTCACACATAAAGTCATTAACACTAAGATTATGTTTCTAATTTCTATTTTTTTACGAATCTAGAACAATGAAATTGTATGTAGATACAAAGAAGACAGGCCATCACAAACATTTAATAATATTAGGTTTTTGGTAGTCTTCTTCTTTCTCTCATGTAGTGGTGTGGCTCACCAACTATTAGAGATTTCAGGTCGACCTGAGGCCTTTAATTTGACATAACGACTGTTATCAGTATCACCTGCTTAATGTTCCTTTCGAATCGACGTTGCTAATATGTTTACTATTTCTAATTGCCAATGACAGACAGAATTTGCAAAAAACATGTTTGAATTATTTGACGAGTGCCGCAAAACACATTTCTAAGTAACGAAGATTAAATAAACATTTTATGTATAAGCGGGTTAGTATAGAACCACGAAGCATCAGCATCAGTAAGTTAGTACCAAATCATGAATCGAGATTCACTTCAGATAAGATCGGTGCGTCGATAAAATACGTTACAAGAAATAATCTGAGCTCAACGCGTGGGATAATCGATTCAATAAACAAAAGAAACAAAGTTGATTAGGATCATGTTTATGTCTCATTTTAATTTATAAATGTTGTTCGTCTTTACAAACAAAGGTCGGATCGGTTTCTTAATAATAATTGGTGTCGACTATTAATGGTTCGTCAGAGCTTAAAATAAAAACGTTTACAGAGTTGCAGTCGGCGATGGATGAAGTGAGGCGTGTAACGAATTATTAACGCCCCGAACAATTTGGACAATACAACGAGCAGCTTGTGCTACCCTCTGTCGTCTCTCCCCACAATATTCTCTTCACTCAACACATTTATTTTCTCTACAAAGCTTTGTTAATCTCGCTAGTCTCGCTACCCTAGATAACACTCATAAATATTAGGTTCCACTTTAATTTACTTTATCATTTTAGCTTTAGGAATTATTAAATACCTTCTTGTCTGAATCAAGTATGGAGCTGTCTGTATGATATTCATTTATGAATGAATGAGTTAGTGTGATTAAAAATAGATTTAGTTTTTATGTTGGTAGGAATGAATAGAAAGTATGTGTATAAAATGAAGGTTTAAGGTATACATAAATGTAGTTTGTGTAAGGTTACCCCTCGTGTCTTTGCTACGTAATAGGCAAGCCTGCAGTCATTGCACGTCGTTAGCTGAGTCGCGCTGGTTACAACATAAAAAATAGTAATGTTCCAACTCATTCAAAATAAGTACATATTTAGGTGAAATTATATTTTTTGTTGTTATCACGAATCTGATTTGACTGCCTGTGACCATGGGGAACTGGAAATTCATCGAAACGAAACGCGATTAGATCCGCTAAAGTCGTTTTATTATGAATTTGAATTGCAAAACTAAGAAACATATATTTTTTTTGGTGCAGTCGGGCCGATATTCATACTGAACACTTTAACGTGTAGTTCTTGAATTAAATTTAAAAAAGATAACGATAAAAGACTACGTTCCTATTACTTAACCTTTAAAGAACAATTATTTTACAACTGTCTGTCTGAATTGAAGACTTTATGTATGAGATCTCCATTAAACGTAAATGCCAAAGTTATTACCTATTCAATTTACAATTTACAACTTTGACGATCATAACTTAGCTAATAAACTTAAATAACCATCCACTCTATTCATTGTACACTCGACACTTATTAACGTGGTAAAAGAAATCAATTTTAATCTTAATACAAAGAGAGAAAGACGTAAAAGCTGAAAAAAACCTCAAAGATTATTACACCCAAAGCTATCGTAAAACGTATTACCTATATCTGGAATTCTGTATTCATGTTAGATTACAATATTTCCGACGCGGTACAGCTATATCTTATAATATAACTCGTAACATCAATGCGGGGGACTCGATAAAATCCTTCACGGGTCCCTTTTCCCCTACTCACTCCCAATATTCGACGTCGAGTCGTTCGCGGTCTTACTCGCAAGCACTTTTGATCTCCCTTTTTGATATAATATAAATATTTTTTGCCTCTCAAGCGGAATTCATTTAGAACGAAATGATATACGGCTGCTTGTTAGAATATTTTATATCTACTAAGGTGGGCTCTAAGTTCTATATTCATTTTAATCTCTATTTATGTGAGTGGCACTTATATTTATTTGACAATACATACACCGCCTTACTTTTACGATTCGAAGACGTTTATTAAAAAATATTGTCGTTATTTCAAACGTAATGTTATAGAACATTCTCTTTCAGAGTTTTTATATTTAATATTAAAAGACACAGAGAGATTTAACTCAGATTGATGATATATTTATCTGTGGGTTAAGCCATGTTTAGAGTTAAAGTCGTAAAATACGTCTTAGAAACGCCTTCTGTTATATATTTGGCATTAAAACTATTTTTACGGGTCTTATTGAGAGTTTTTTTGTAAAAACTATGAATACAACAAAATAATACTTACCTACGCAGAAATGGTTAACAGTGGGCTGATAATTTAAAACGGATTGCAAACACAATTGAAACAGATTTATCAAAAGTACTACCACGTTTTCATAAAAACCTATTTATTTAGATACTTATTTCTTTTCTTCTTTTCTTAGTTAGTTCAAATAGATGACCTACCCAGCTAGAAGAAGTAAATAGATATGTAATATATTTCAAATTATACAAACTAAATATTTTAAAAAAATAAAAAACCCGACTGCCGTTAAAACTGAAAAGTAAAAAACAAGAAGATACCTATAGGTAAAGAAACCTTAAAATTCGTTCGACGCATCTAGGAGCCTTTAAATGGTGGATGGAGTCGGGTGGGACTTCAAACACTATTTGGTGTTATTATACTTTACCTTTTAAAAGGAGTCCCACCCGACTGCATCCATCATTTTTAAGGCTCCTAGATGCGTCGAACGAATTTTAAGGTTTCTTTACCTATAGGTATCTTCTTGTTTTTTACTTTTCAGTTTTAACGGCAGTCGGGTTTTTTATTTTTTTAAAATATTTTTTTTATTTAACGCTTTTTAGTTATTTGAGATTAGATACAATTGCACCAGAGAAACTCATTAACTCTGAATATGTATACTCCAGTAGCGCGAGGACTCGAAATCGGTTAAAGAAAGGCTATCTAAATGCCTTCAATATTATAATAGCTGTTCCTTTTGAGTTTTTCTGAAATTACTATGAAGTAGGCACGTCCTGGTATTCATTTTAAAATATAATTACCAAATCCGAAAACGTCGTCGCGTCTGGTGATACAAGGGCTGGCGGTTTCTTGTCCTAGCGGATTAGCCTTGCTATCCATTATACATAGCGCGGCATTTCAAATTTTTAGTTAATTACTTATTGTAAACCATATCTCTGTTGTAAACATAGTATTTGTTATTTTTATGTTATCTCTGACAAATCAAACATTCAAATTCCTTCAATAGTTCAAACTCGGCGTCAAAGTCAAATCGAGAAGTTTTTAATTAACGTTTCGTTGTCTTTGCGAAAATTACCTTCGTTACACAAAAATGCAGCGGCAATATAACTTTAGAATTATTACAAAATCCGCAAAAAAGTGGCCATTAGAAAACACTTTTCATACGCGGATTGTTTTCGCATACGAATATTGAATTCTTGTGCGAAAATTCAGAAATACCAAACCAGTGTTCGTGCTGAGCCATAAATTGAAGTAAGTAAAAAAAATCATTATTAAGACAAGACAACCGAGCCGAAGCCGATTGACATATCTCTGAAGACCTACTTTAACGACTTCCTGTAGTTTTAATAATTATTATATTTAAAATATCATCGCAAACTTTATCAGTTAAAATTAATAGTCGTTAATTTACGAAGGAATAAAACATATCGTTTGAATAAACAAAGTTGCGCGTTTTCTCGGTTTTTATGGTCAAGACAAATCTTGCTTTAAAGCGTTTTAAATCTTTATTTTTATTTATTTATTATTTTAATGTACCCTATGTCACTCTCACGGTCATGATGAATCTAACGACGTATCGTTTATCTAAATCGGCCCAGCCGTTTAGGCCCTACGACGGCACAAAAATAGGTCACATACATACATACACTCACGGCAAAAACATAACACTTCCTTTGGCAGTCGTGTAAAAAAAGAATGAAATAATGAAAGTCGAAAGTCTAAAAAGGGTTTGCCAATATAGACAGTTATATTGGCTTAAAACCAGTACGATTAGTCGCCCAAAGGCTTCGCAACATGAAAACGAGAGACAAAAATACCAGAAAATAAATCCCGACGTAATTATCTGTCGTTCATTGTGAGTCGATCAGCCGTCAAGTGAGGGCAATAATTCTCATCAGGCGAGCGGCGAGCCCATGTGCCGGCTGCCCGGAGCTCTCCCACTCGCCAGTCGCCACGTTCGTCGAACAAAAGCAATTTGTGTCCGCGGAACGTGCGTTGCCTCGTAGGTGTTTATTAGTCCACCCAAAGACGATAAAACCAGCTGACTGCTCATAATAAGTATTCCCACCATCACAAAAATAGTAGGTCTTATACTTAATTTTTTCGGTTTTTTATTGCTTATTATTTAAGTTTAGATATTTTTTTTAAACTAGCTGCAAATTAGAGAATATGTTTGAAAATTACAACATGACACGTGATTCCCGTGTAACTCAGTGATTAGAGCACTTGCCTGGATTGCTAGGGAGCACAGGTTCGAATCCTGTTATGGATATTTTTTTAAATATATATCCTTGCGAAAATATTTCTAGGCCATACACTTTTTAAGCTCACACGATTTCTGTTCATTATTATTACTAGAACTTTAGGTCTAAAAGTATACAAACACGATCTAGAAGTTCTAGTAATAACTAATATGAGTTAGTCTTTTTAGTAGCACTTAGAGTGTGCAAGAAGGGCCAATCACTAAGAGACTTGGTAAGACGAAGAAGAGTCTAAGTATAGATAGGTACTCATCGGTCAATCACAAAGCATCTAAATATAGATAGGTAACGCATCGGCCAATCACAAAGTTTGATTATTACCTCAAACCTTGCCGCCAAGAAAAATTCACGGTATGAGCGGTCAATTGGCTTTATTGTCTTTAGAGTCCACCCAACTAGGGTAATAGTACTGTTAGAGAGTGACTTGCGTTCTGAGTTCAATGTTTTTAACGTAAAATAAATGCTTTTTTAAGTGTATTAAAAAAATTCCTTCAAAAAGTGCGGTACACCATCCACTCAATTTCCTTGCCATATTTTTTTTATAAAAACACGCGTAAGGTGATGAATACAAAACGAAAGTGTGACATGTTAGGATTTGTTAATAAGTCGAGTCGAGTTTTAGCGGGAACGCGTTGAGGAGATGTGTTCCTACATTTTCATTTTTGTGAAACCAATTTAGTTTCGTGAAGGTGTAGGTACAAGTGCAATGAAAGAGAAAATCGGTGCAAAACATGGACTTTAGCGCTGTCTCCAAAGCTCCGTGAACAATCTTTGTAAATGGCCGCCGTGTTCACAAATGACTTGACTTTAACTATGACGACTTGCCTGTTTCGATGCAAATAACTTGCTTAAATACATAATTATTAATAATAGC
Source organism: Idaea dimidiata (assembly GCA_949358125.1). Lineage (NCBI taxonomy): Eukaryota > Metazoa > Arthropoda > Insecta > Lepidoptera > Geometridae > Idaea > Idaea dimidiata. The sequence goes on from OX442341.1 coordinate 10,942,551, forward strand.
TTGACACTGGCTAATTTCCAAATGGCCATAATCGGTTCACAACCGATAAATAAATAAATAAATATTGCACGACGTTACATATAGCGCAATCTAGCCCCAAACTAAGCACAAGGCTTGTACTATGGGTACTAAAGAAATGAATAAAGTAGGTACCTACCTAGTCCTTTTTGTCACATTTTAATCGACTTTTAGGTGGTTTAAATTTGGTTGAGGGCTATATAAATTCTTAATGTTTTATGTCTCTTTTAATGAGTTCAATGTTGTGTGCCCCTCCCAAAACAAATACTAAACTATATTTGATCTAAAAAAAAAAGATTCGCAGTACTCAACGACGCAAAAAAAAAACCTACATCATCAAGGTTATGCTGACGTGATGCTGACATTATCTAGATTCATCACAACAGTAAAGTGGCACAATAAACTTAAAGAAAGGTATTATTTTATATACTACTAGCTGTGCCCCGCGGCTTTACCCGCGTAGGTCCCGTTCCCGCGGGAATATCGGGATAAAAAGTAGCCTATGTGTTAATCCAGGTCCCCAGCTACCTATATTCCAAGTTTCATCGCAATTGATTCAGTAGTTTTTGTGTGAAAGAGTAACAACCTCACATACATACATACATACTTACATACAAACTTTTGCGTTTACAATATTAGTAAGATACTACTAGCTGCGCCCCGCGGTTTTATCCGCTTAAGTCCAATGATCCCGTGGAATATCTCCTAAAAAACCGGAACAATATCCGTTGCGTAGTTTAAATAAACTAAGCATACATACAAACATCCAGACAGTGGGAAGCGACTCTGTTTTATACTATGTAAGTATAATAATGACAATATCCACACACAAACCAGAACACAGTGTGTGCTGCACTAATAGGTAGGTATAAAAATGTAGGTCACAGTTCAGTGTTCAACATTGTCTGTAGAACAAGCGTTGTTTTTTACACGACTGCCAAAGGAAGTGTTATGTTTTTGCCGTGAGTATATGTATGTATGTATGTATGTGACCTATTTTTGTGCCGTCGTAGGGCCTAAACGGCTGGGCCGATTTAGATAAACGATACGTCGTTAGATTCGTCATGACCGTGAGAGTGACATAGGGTACATTAAAATAATAAATAAATAAAAATAAAGATTTAAAACGCTATAAAGCAAGATTTGTCTTGACCATAAAAACCGAGCAAAGACAACGGTAGGCCTATTACGTATCTTTTTGCAACATATTGCAAAGTGAAAGATCGTGTGTCAAACTCAAATTTTTGAGTTTGACACACGATCTTTCACTCATTTGCGATTGTGTACGCACCATTTGACAGTTTGTGTTACTGAAAGAACCTTATTGAAAGAGAAACAATATCGATACAACCTAATTGTATGAAAAACGCGATCACGTATGGTTGTTACAATGAAAGTGACAACTTGGATCACTATCAACTCTCAATGTTATTGAAAGAGGTCCGAGGCTGTTTCTCATCATTGAAACATTTAGTTTTCGGCCTTTTCTAGTCTGAAAGCCTGGAAAAAATAGTGTGGAAATTGAATATTTACGTGCTTCTCTGTGTTTTACCCTAAGAAAGAGTTATTTGTTAAATAAAAAACAATTTCAGAAGCAATAATGGCAAGCGCCAGTTCTTTGGAATTTTACCAAGAAGTGACGGTAAAAGAAGGCCTTCATGGCCTGTCTGTGTAGAATAAGGGATGCTAGCGACCCTTTGGTACTGCTGCACAACGAGTTTAGTGCGATTCCGCCATACAAAATCCACTTTTGGTAAGCTATGTTAAACACTGTGATCACACTTCTTTCAGCTTCCAAATGAAGTACAAAAATACGAGATGAACTCAAAGAACGCAGTCTATCCAACTCTACATTGTGACTATGTACTTATACATACACTGACAAATCTTATTTATTTATAGTTCAGTTGGTTAGCTAGCCATAGCATGCTGAGTCGGTTTGAACCCCGCTCACATCATTATTTTTCAACACATCTTTACAGACTAAATTTTAAAGAACAAATGAAATTAGTATATCAACAATCTTTTTAGTTTATTTATAACTATTATAGCATCAATATGCTTCAGTGTCTGGAATGTCTGGAAGAATTAAGTGCATTCATAGGACACATTTTTATTGTCATTCATAAAAAAGTTACAGTAAGTGCCAACAGTGCATACAAAAGTTACCTACTTTAGCAGACCATCTCTTAAGTTTAACTATATTAATGAATTTAGTCGGTGATTATTTAGTTGCGAAGTAAAAAAATGTGAGGTCTGCAATTTTAAAAGTTTTTAACATGGTCTGTTATCTTGTCTTAACATACATTTATTTTTATTTTACAGTGACATAATGAAGACACTACTGAGATGTCAGGAACATCCTGTGCAGAGATTCCCTAACAAGCATTATTGAATATATACAATATACTTTCCTTACATTAGAATATTGTTTCAATATTAAATTTACCACTACCTGCCTAAATGAATAAATTCTTTATTGTACACTCCATATAAAATTACAATATACACAGATAGAAACAAATACAGCTTTAATTTAGGAGGCACAATGGGCGGCCGCTGAAAGCAATCTCTTCCAGGCAACCTTTGAATGGAAAGGAAGCTAAGAAAGGTGAGAGGTAGGGTGTCTACACTTGAAAAAGGTAAGTATAAATAAATATGTAATTACCTATTATCTGTCTGATATTTTGGATTTAAAAAAACAACTAAGTACTACATATTTTAATAATTGAGATTTAATCATTACTGTGAGACAGTTATATAAATGAAGATAGCTACTATTATATAAATTCTAGGGCTACATAAATAAAATAGCAGTTTTTAAACTCAATTTTATTTTATATTTGCTTTCCGTAATAACCATTAAATTTTTCTAGGGCTACATAAATAAAATAGCAGTTTTTAAACTCAATTTTATTTTATATTTACTTTCCGTAATAACCATTAAATTTTGAGTAGCTTTTCTGTATTCTGCTATACAACAAGCTGCTGCAATCACTCCAGGATTTCAATGTTGGTTGCTCCCAATCCGGTAACATCTCACACCGATCACTCCTTCACATCATGATGCGTTCTACTCCTCCAGGAGGGGGTATTTAGTGGGGACCTCCTCGAGCGGGTGGTTGGTGTGGAATGGGAGGGGTTACGATCCCTCGCAGCACCATACCAACAACCCCTGGTATACTCTGGGCAACGGCACTGGTCAAAGAATAGCTTCAGTCCTATCTGGGGCCAGTGTCGGCCAACAACCACTCGGAATCACTGGGAAGGGTGGACGTACCCAGTGACCTATTAGTCCACCTGCGTTGGTCCTGCGCAGCGGTGCCGCTACGGTGGGAAGACGGGATCCTGGAGAGCTGAGCCGAGCGTTTGCTGGGGTGTAATGCAGCGTTAGGCAATACGCTTTCTTTGGCCCTTATTTCCAACAGGACGGCAGCCCTGGGATGTAGCCGATTCCAAGGTAATGGACATTGTGGGCTCGCTTAGGCGGACCACAGGCGAGATTTGTGGAGTCTGTGGAGGTAGTCTCGACTACCAAAACAGTGGTGAAAGGCCATGCTGACGGCGCGCGTACTGGTGGACTAAGCTACGGGACGTACTGACCTGGTACGAACCTGTGGCCCACCATGCACGTGCCCGATGTCGCGCAACTAGCCAACTCTGCGGATCTATACTTCTTCCGGTAGTCCTAACGTCCGAACCCTTTTATACGGTTCGAGTAGACGTTCCCAGGTGCGGGCTCCGTGGAGGGTGGGAAGCCGGAGAAGTGAATGTTTTTCTTTTTGCAAATATGGAACACAGGTCCAATAACCCCCATCAGGTTAGCAATAACCTAAATGCAGGTTTGACCAGTAACGGACAACCGTCTCTGGTTAAACCCCCAGCTAATAATGCTTTGCCCGGACGCGCATTGGAGAAATCTCCAATGGGCGACGGGGTTTTACAGGTGCAGCAGCTGCAGAACTGGACGACGGTAGCCCGGAAGGTCAAGCAACCCAGTAATGGGAAGCCTGACCAGGCGGGTCCGGCAGCCAGGTCCGTGGCCCCTAAGCAGACGGCAGTGCAGCTGCCGTCTAAGAGGAAGAAGAAGAGCAGGAGTCAGCGCGAGGCCGGCCGCCGTCATAGGGCCGCTGAGGCTCTAGCGACTGCAGCCTTGGCCGCTAGTGTTGATCCCATTGCATCGGATACGGTTGCCAGTTCTGGGACCAGTGCAAGGGGGGGTGGGCTGGGAGAGGAGACAGGGACATCCCTGGCACCGACTCCGGCTTGCTCAACCATAGAAACTGGCCCCCAGGCTCTGGCAACCTGCTCCGACACCCTAGCTGTGTCATCGGCGACAGCTGCTGGGCCAGACACCAGTGCAAGGGGGACCAAACTGGGGACTGAGAAGGGGAAATCCCGACCTCCGGCCCTGGGGAAGTCTACCAAAGAAACTGGACGTCTGGCTCCAGCGGCCAAGCCGAAGACCAAGGGTCTGGCGGGCAAAAAGGGGAAAGGGAAGGGGATATTGCCAGCCAGTTCCAAGGTCCTTGGGGCGGGCGGCGCCAGGTCCATCAAGTCCAGTGGCGCTGCGGGGACGGGGACCCCTAGATCTGCGGCGCCTGCTGGAAGAGCTGGTCGCTTCAAACCACCGGCCTCCGTCGGCAAAGGTAAGCCAGGCCCGGCCAAACGCACTCGCCTCGACGACACCATATCGCCGAGGGGTGAGCGCAAACGGCAGAGACTGGACGGCCAGCGCCGGCAAGGCACATCTTATTCAGCGGCTGCCTCATCTGACCTGAATGTCGCCATTTCGGACGAGCATACGGGTCACATCACTCGGCAGCTAGCGGATCAGCTGCTCATCGGTATATATGACTGCCTGCTGAAGGAGTGCATGCTGCCATATGAGCAAACCGGCGCTATTGGCCCCGCGTTTGTCGGTAAGCCGGTCTACCGGGACGGACATTTGCATCTGAATGCAGAGAGCTCGTCTACGGTGGAGTGGCTGAGACGGTTCGTGGCTACGGCGCCGGCTCCCTCAAACATCAAGCTGGTGATGAAACGCCAGTGTGATGTCCCAGGTAGGGTGATCTGCGGGATCTTCATCCCAAATGAACATAGCTGGTGGAAGAGCACCGACCACCTAGGGCGGATGCTCGGCTACCAGAACCGCTGGGCCCAGACGGAGAGATGGATCCTCACCGCCATCGAGAAACGGCAGGACGGCTGGTGGATACGTCTTGCTATCCCGGAGGATCTCGTCCCGACGTTCCAGGAGAGGGACCGCCGCCTCTCTTGTCTGGCTGGTTCAGTGTACCTGAACTACCGCCAGTCGGGTGGGGGGTTCGGTCCCGAACCACCATCGCCCCGAAGTTGCTCCCAACAAACGTCCGCCATGGATGTTGAGGGACCTATGCAGCCATCGGCGGAAAAGGCAGGGAGGAGCGCGGAGGGCCTCAGTGAAGAGGAGCTGCTGAGGTCCCCTGTCCGGACGGCTACCGAACCGTCGGAGGGGGCGAAGGGTGAACAGCCACCTGGAGTGCCTTCCGTTGGGGAAGAGCTCTCGGGACGGATGGCGTTCGGGCTCTGCTTGGAGGAGGAGGAGGGGGATCACCATGATGCTCCCTTCAACGCCCCCCGCCTTTAGGGTCATCGCGGCCAACCTCCACCACAGCTCCACCGCGACGGCTCAAGCGAGACGGTGGATGGCTGGCCAACCTACAGCGGCTGCGCTGATCCAAGAGCCGTGGATCAGAGGCGGCCAAATCTGCGGGCTATCGAATACAGGAGGTAAGTTATTTTACTTCGCGGATTGCCATGCTCCTAGAGCATGCATCCTAGTATCTAAGAATGTAGACGCACAGCCACTATCAGAGTTCTGCTCTAGAGATCTGTATGCTGTGCGTATACAAGCCCAAAAAGGATCAGATTGTAGTAAGGTCGTTCTGGCATCGGTTTACATGCACCAGGATGACGAACCTCCACCTCACGGTATGTATAATCTGATAAATTTCTGCGAGAGAGTCGGAATGGAGGTGATAGTGTGCACCGACTCCAACGCACACCACCCGCTGTGGGGGATGGCTAAATGCAACCCTAGAGGTGAGAAGCTAGTAGATTACTTGTTAACTACTAATCTAAGCATAGTGAACAAAGGCTCGGAACCGACCTTCATCACATCAAAATGCAAAACGATCATAGACTTAACTCTAGCCACTGACAAGGCTGCCGAGCTCATACAGGGCTGGCATGTCTCGAAAGAGGCCTCCTGCTCCGACCACAGATGGATCAGGTTTGACTTGAATATGACGTTTCCGGCTGCTACTCCTAAGAGGTACCCGCGTAAAACGGATAAGGCCAAGTACGTAAAACTACTCGCTGAGCGTTTAGAGTCTCATCATTGCCCGGAGTACCTTGAAGGGATTGAAGTAGTAGAACAGCAGGTAACCACTATGACTAAAATTATAGTAGATAGTTACCACGATGCATGCCCTATCAAACCCAACGTGAGGACCAATTTAAGGGGCCAACCATGGTGGGGTCCAGACCTGGAAAGATGTCGCACCAGAGTCAGGAAAAAACTTAATAGGGCAATGAACACAGGTAATCTGCAAGACTGGGACGAATACAGAAATGTAAAATCCCAATACAAAAAGCTTCTAAGGTACAAAAAATCCATAGGTTGGAGGAGCTTTTGCGACAGCATTGTGACCTTAGACAAGGCAAATCGGGTAAGGAAAATTCTTGCCATGCAGTCATCTGCTGAGCTTGGATCACTCCGTAAGCCCGATGGTACGTATACAACAACTTCCGAGGAGACCCAAAGGGTTCTTCTGGAGTCACATTTTCCTGGCTGCAGGCTAATGAGGACATCAGTTGCTCGTGAGGAAGATATTGCTACCCATGAAGACGGTCTGTCCGTAACGGGTAAAATTATTACGGCTGAGAAGCTCAAATGGGCCATAAGCGGTTTTCAGCCTTTTAAAGCTGCTGGGCCAGATGAGATCTTCCCCGCCTTGCTTCAATGGGGACTTGGCTCCCTATCCAGCGTGCTGGTTAAGGTAATGAGGTCATGTCTCTTCTACGGGTACATTCCCCGGAAGTGGAGAGAGGTGAACGTGGTATTCATTCCTAAACCAGGTAAGAGCGACTACTCCAACCCTAAGTCATTCAGGCCGATCAGTCTCACCTCTTTTCTACTAAAGACCATGGAGAAACTGTGCGACAGGGAACTAAGGGACGGACCACTGCGGGATATACCCATGCACTGGAATCAACACGCGTACAGTGCAGGTAAATCAACAGAATCAGCACTTCACACGGTGGTAAGCTGTATTGAAGAAGCTATTGGGCAAAAGGGAATTTGTCTCGGCACCTTTATTGATATAGAGGGAGCCTTCGATAAGACTCACTTCTCTAGCATCAGGGCTGCACTGGGCAAGCATGGTGTCGATCCAACTATTATAGGCTGGATCGACAACATGCTGAACAAGCGCATAGTGCATTTTGCAGGTGAGTCTGATTCAGTGGCGGCGGCGGTTGTGAGAGGGTGTCCCCAAGGGGGAGTACTATCGCCGCTGCTATGGAATCTGGTCATTAATGATCTTATCACCAAGCTGAACAACAACCGGTACTTCACTGTGGGGTATGCTGATGATCTGGTCATTTTAGTCTCGGGCAAATTCGCCAGTACAGTATGCGACCTAACTAGAACCGCTCTAAAAATGGTAGAGCGTTGGTGCGACGAGTATGACCTGTCAGTGAACCCCACAAAGACGGAACTGGTAATGTTCACTAATAAGCGAGTACTGGGAGAATATAGACTGCCGAAACTCTTCCAGACAGAACTCAGATTGGCAACAGAGGTAAAATATCTTGGTATTACCCTGGACAGCAAACTTAACTGGAGCAGCCACCTAAATAGCAGACTCGACAAGGCCAGTATTGTCTTCTGGCATTGTAGGAGAATGCTGGGTAAGAAATGGGGCCTCTCTCCCAAACTAACCCTCTGGCTTTACAAAACAGTCATTCGACCAACTCTTTGCTACGGAGCGCTGGTATGGTGGCCAAGAACCAAGCTGGCTACTGTGGAGGCGCAACTAGCAAAATTTCAGCGGTTAGCTTGCATGGCAACCACAGGTGGCTTGAGGACCACACCGACAGCTGCCATGGAAGTCATGCTTGACTTGCCACCACTGCATCTCCATATACGGCAGGAAGCTGCCGTAGCTGCGGTAAGGTTAAAAACACTGAACCTATGGAGAGATGGCACGGGACCCCACTCCCTGGCGCTCAGGGAGGCCTACGAGGATCTTCCAATCCTGGCATTAGGCAACGACAGGATCCCGAAAAGGTTTGTATTTGACAAAAAATACAAAATTCAGCTGCATGAGGACGACAACTGTGAGGGCCTTAATTCCAGAGAACTAAGGATCTTCACGGACGGATCCAAAACAGAAGCAGGTACAGGCTCTGGGGTATTCTCAGAAGACCTGAATATCTATATTTCTGCGTCGCTAGATACCCACAATACGGTGTTTCAAGCGGAATGCCTGGGAATCATTAAAGCGGCGCAAGCCGTTACAGTCAGAAAGGTAAGAGGACTCTCCATCCGCATACTCTCCGACAGTAAATCGGTACTGCAAGCCCTGGACAGTCACACAATAAACTCAGGGCTCATTCACGAATGTCATATGCAGCTTATGATGATAGGCTCTTGCAACCAATTGACGCTGCAGTGGATCAAGGGACACAGCGGTTCAAGAGGTAATGATGCAGCTGATGAGCTTGCGCGAAGAGGGTCGGACGGAAACGCTAGGCCCGCTTTCGACATACCGATACCCTTTGGTAAGGTAAGCTCACTGATTAATGAACGGACCAGGGCTCAACATGGTACCTACTGGGCGAACTGTGAGGGTTGTAGGCAGGCAAAAGAAGCTATGCCCACGATCAACCCCAAACTGACCAGGACTCTACTGAAGCTGAAGAGACCCCAACTTCGGATGATAACAGGAGTTCTGACAGGTCACGGTTCTTTTGGCAAACACCTATTTACTTTAGGTGTTACAGACAGCCCCCTCTGCCGCGGATGCATGGAGGAGGAGGAGACGGCCGCGCACGTGCTCCTGGAGTGCACCAGCGTGGCCCTTTGCAGGGCAACTCACCTCGGCTCTCCGAGGTCTCTTCCCGAGGTAACAAAGAACATTAAGGGTCTTTTGGCTTTCCTCGGGGAGTTGGGTTGGCTCGATTGAGCACAAATCCCACCCGGACGCAAAATAGGCGCTCAGACGTCGACTTGCGGAAACCAGCCCGACAAACAAATACAAATACAATACTCCTCCAGGACAAGGTCCAGCACAGCAAGTTTACATCGTGATCTAAAAAATAATTACAATTAGTTTGTAAAATAGTAAACATAAAATAAAAGGCACTAGCTGCGCCCCACAGTTTCACTCGCGTTTGCCTAACTATTTCAATATGAAATTTTATCAAAATCAGTTTTGCAGTTTTGGTGTGAATATGCTATTGCGTATTGCGACAGACAGAGTTATTTCGCTGGCAGGGAGGTCTTAAAATTATACCATTACGATGACCATGCATGGGGCCATCCAATTACAGGCAAGTAAGTATAAGGGCAATAATAGATTTTTATTATAACCTAACTTAGGGATTCTTAAAATTAGTTTGTGCAATGAAGTCATAGATGAGATGTAAAACTAGAGAATAAAGTTGTCTAGTCAAAAATATCCCACTTATCTTGGGTTACAACGAAGTTTTGCTTTACTATATCGACTAAAACTTCAAAATATCAAGTGTGCGGTAAACTTACATTTTAGATTTTCGGAAGCGTTTTCGGGTGTTTTCGAGGTTCTACTTCTATGCGATGAGCTCGTAGCAGACCTAGAGCTCTTGGACTGTGTATTGAGGGAAATATCACTGTCTTTTAACAAAAATGTAGAGCATAAACCAGTCTTCGTTCGTTTATTAGTCGTATAGACAATTTGCTGAAAAACAAGTTAATAATTAGCTTGACGTGAATAATAATCATCTATACGTTAGTAAAACGCTCAAATGTTCACAATTCGCACTTACTTTTACTCTTTTAGCTTCAAAATTAAGTAAAAATAACCATTTATTATTCCATTGTTTTCAAACGAAAGATGATCTTCTTTTTTTAGACCGATATTTGCCCATTTCTAAATTGCCAACGTCAAACGAAAATGACATTTGAAACAGATGTAAAACACTGTTAAATTAAATATGCTCCATAATATATGACGCTGCACCGCAAAATTGACTCTTTAATTAAGTCGGGTTATCTGCGGCTAGTGTTGTGTTTGGGTTGTAGTAAATGTCGATAGCAAGGGCGCTGCAAGGTTATAACATTGCTTACAAAATCACAAAATTTATGCAAGCAATGTTTCAGATTGAAAGCGCTTTCAGATTGAAAGCGCTTACAGTAAAAGTTACATAATAGGGCAGCGGAACGTTACTTAAAAACTTATCCATTTGACTTTGACGCAGAGTTTCAACTTTTGAAGGAATTTGAATGTTTAATTTGTCAGTTTGTCAGAGATAACCATACATAAATAACAATTACTATTGAGGACTTTTGTTTTTTTCGCGTTAGTGAAATGTCGTCCTGAATTTTCATTTTTACAAAATCATGGTTTTATTGCGTTTAAATTGTTTAATTTCGGCGGCAAGTTACCAATTTAGTTACGCGAAGTTCAACGAGTTAAGTGAAAATAAAAATACCAGTGCCAAACACGAAATTAGCACGTTACAAACAATTGTCCCATAGGGTTGGAGAAAAATCGTCGCCATTTTTTCTACAGCCGTCACGCATTGAAAATTATTTCAAACGATTACAGTACAATAGTGGTAGTTCGCTATTCGTACGAGTATTTGGCTAAATTGTCCTATATTGCTGACAGAAGCCATAACTAAGAAAAAGAAAGAAGAAATTACTATTGAGTTTTGGCGCGAATGCGTTGAGGAGATGTGTTGCTAAATTTTCATTTTTGTGAAACTTAGTTCAAATGCGTGTAAATTGTTTAATTTCGGGGGCATATTAATCAATTTAGTTTCGTGATGGTGTACAAGTGAAAATAAAAGTGAAAATCGGTGCAAAACATGGACTTTAGCTTAGTGTTTTCTCCAAAGCTCCGTGAACAAACATTGTAAAAAATGGCCCCCTTTTTACAATGATTCCCTCGACTTGACTTTAACTATGACGACTTGACTGTTTCGTTCGATGAAAATAACCTGCAAATATTGATAATACTTGACACTGGCAAATGTCCGAAAGGAAAAGCCATTTTAAAGAAGAAGAAGAACAATTACTATGTTTACAATAAGTAATTAACTAAAAATTTGAAATGTCGCGCTATGGATAATGGATAGCAAGGCTAATCCGCTAGGACAAGAAACCGCCAGCCTTTGTATCACCAGTCGCGACGAAGTTTTCGGATTTGGTAATTATATTTTAAGATGAATACCTGCCTACTTCATAGCCATCTCAGCAAAACTCAAAAAGAATATCTATTATAATATTGAAGGCTTTTAGATAGCCTATCTTTAACCGATTTCGAGTCCTCGCTACTGGAGTATACACATCCAGAGTTAATGAGTTTCTCTGGTGTAATTGTATCTAATCTCAAATAACTAAAAAGCGTTAAATAAAAAAAATATTTTAAAAAAATAAAAAACCAGACTGCCGTTAAAACTGAAAAGTAAAAAACAAGAAGATACCTATAGGTAAAGAAACCTTAAAATTCGTTCGACGCATCTAGGAGCCTTAAAAATGATGGATGCAGTCGGGTGGGACTCCTTTTAAAGGAAAAGTATAATGACACCAAATTGTGTTGAAGTCCCACCCGAGTCCATCCACATTTTTTTAAGGCCCCTGATGCGTCGAACGATTTTTAAGGTTTCTTTACCTTTAGGTATCGTCTTGTTTTTTACTTTTCAGTTTTAACGGCAGTCGGGTTTTTTTTTTTTTTTTTTAGCTGAATATTAGACATTAGCTTGTCTTGGATAAGAATTATTGGACTTCTTATGAGATAAGCGATAAGTATGTATAATTAGTGTTAATTCAGCTTCATTTACCTGCATATAAAATTTCAGCGGAATCGGTTCAGTGGTTTTTATGTGAAGTAATTTAGAAACATTATAGTGCAAATTAAATTAAAAGAGTCCACTAGACAGCTTTGCCCCCTCTCCTCTCAAAGTTAGAGGTCACAAACTTCGCTCGATAGCATTGCGTTGATCACGGATCACACAATATTTAAGTTAGTAGTTTCTTAGCTTATCCCGAATTATAGAAATATTTATACAGTTTTTTTTTCAAGTTGACTTTTTGGGGACTTTACAAACCCTATATTTACAATATAACGTGTCACAGACAGATTGAGCATTATTTTTTATTTATATATCTTCTAAAATTTAAAACATCGTTAGTTTTTGTCCCGCCAGTACCAGGCTAACATAAATGATTAGCAAGTAAAGGAAGTCTAAAGTCAACGAGCCGTGCTAAAATATTATCATCTACTAAAGAAACATAAGCCGTATTTTGATTACCCTGTTACGAATACTCAGCTAGTTGAAAACAAAGTAAGTAACATTGGCGGAAATCCAACGCCATTTACAATTCTGATTTAGTACAACTGCATGAACGAACAATTTAAAAATGTTATCCATAGTTATCTGGCCACACGCTGGATGAAAGTTAGTCCATTTAATTTATATTTGACTAGCTGCGCACCATGGTTTATCGGGATAAAAAGTAGCCTATGTGTTATTCTAGGTCTCCAGCTACCTATATTTTAAGTTTCATCGCAATCGCTTCAGCGGTTTTTACGTGATTGAGTAACAAACACACATAAATACATAATTACATACACATTACTCACAAACTTTCACCTTTATAATATTAGTAGGATTTAGGCCGGCTTACAATAATACAATACAATACAATATTTTATTAATAACTCCATAGTTACATGTCATTCATGTCGTGTCTTACATAACGATTCCTAAACATGTTTAAATAAAAAAGCTCTTAGAACGTGAGAAGTGTCAATATCTATATTAAAAACTGTAAAAAAAAGTTTATCAGTTAATTAGTTAAAAAGTTTATCCTTCTATTCTTGAAAATCGTCTGTTGTAATTCGAGTTTCCGTAAATTATTTGAAATTGATGTAGCTTGATGTTTTAAACAGTCTTACTGTTGTTTTTGATATATTTAAAAGTGTTTCCTACACATGGATGATTATAATTATTAAAGAAATGCTTTCCAAAAATGCGTGCCTTAAATGTAAAACAATAAGAAATGCAATCCTTAATTTCGACTCGATTGAACATGCATCCGTGGCCAAATTGGAAAGGCGTCAGGACGGATCCCCGGAGATGGAGGTTCAATTCCTGTCGGGTGCAGAAATTTCGAAAGCATTTCTTTAACTATAGTATTACTGTTTGTAAAATTTTAGACAGCTTCCAGTGTTGTTGTTGTCTCTACGTAATCCTACCTAGACCTAGGTACCTAAGTAAGTAATTTGTATCTGGTGAACATCATTCGTGTTTGTTTTAGGTTTTCACACGTTCCATAGTAAGCAACTACACGAACTAATCATCAATCATTGTATTGTTCAATCGACTTCAATGTTATTCGTCGAAGTAAGTACATGTAGGTAGGTAAGTACCAATTATAAGTACGGTAGTCTATATCTTACTTCTTATATTATAAACGTGAATATACATCCAAATGTACCTATGTACATACATAGATAGGTACATTTCGATGTAAGTGACTTTGTTACTCTTTCACGCAAAAACTACTGAACTGATTGCGATGAGACTTTGACTATAGATAGCTGGAAATCTGGAATAACACTAGGCTACTTTTTATTCTGGAAATTGCGCGGGAACGGGACTTACGCGGGTGAAACCGCGGGTCGCAGCTAGTCCCTAATATAGGAAGAGGGCCGCGCCGCTAGGCGCACCAACTATTGGGTAAGCTGTGCTAATAATGTCTAATGAATGAATGTCTGTCTGTACTCTACACTAGGTACCTACCTACACCACCTACATGTTTCGGTATATCTATTCGACAAGTACTTCATTTTTGATTGAATGCCGCCATTAAACACTTCTTTCAACAGAAAAATTGACAAATATAAGAACCCAAAACGATAATTAAAAAAACGCTTTAGGCGCTTTTTTTATTTCGATTATAATTACCTATACTACCTAACCAACCCCAAAAACTTCCTGTCTTAGATGCTATGATTAATCAAGATAGGTACACCTACCTACGCAAATCGGAATCTCACTAAGTCCCGAAACGATAAATCCCTTTCAAAAGACATAGAACAATAGGAGCTCAGTCAGACAGTACACTCACTAGCACACAAATAATGTCTACTATTCAAGTATCCCACATAATAATAACAACAATGTGAGAACGAATTAGTGTGTACATTCGGGTACAAAACAATTGAGAATAATTTATTACTACTTATAGGGCTTTATGCTTTAAACGCCATTTATGGGAAAGACTTGGCCGCAGCTTGTGTCCAACGCTATTACGGTCGTTTATATTTTTTATAATTCATTTTTAAATAGTAACGTACGACGTAACTAAGTATGTATTAATTAATTACAGTTGAATTCAATGAAATACTTAGTTACTTTTGTGCAAAAAATCTTTATTTTTTAAAAGAATTAATAACTCATTTATTTTTTCCTACAATTAGCTATTCATTTATTGTTTACTATATTTCAGCAATTGTTTTCATTTGATATTGCTTTATTAAATCCCTGACAACAATAAACAAACCAATCTGACAGTAATTTGAGATAATCAATCAGACGGTAATTTCGCGTCTACTGTCTACCCACAGCGTCGCCTCAATAATACGCCGATCGTTCATCAAGCTATATTAATTAACATAACAATGGATTCCAATTAACCGAACGTTCGATAATGTGCTAAATCTGATGCCAGTGTTACGTGTAGGTACCAATTTGCAAACAAGCTATTATAGGGGCCGAAGTCAAAAGCGCGCCAATAGAATTAAAATACTATTACGGCAATACAAAGTTGATTGAGTTGGAGGGCGGTCGGTTCTGTGCCGGTTGGTAGCGCCAGCTCAGCGCCCAGTGCCGCGCTAGCTCTTGTAATTTGATTTGGAGAGGCGCGCGGGAGACGCGGGCGGGAAGCGGGATCGATACGACGCGGGGGGAGACGTAAGCGCGCGCGGGCCGGGGGGAGAGGGCACCACCACCGCCGCGTGTTGTTATGGTAACCGTACCTACCCTCGCACCTCCAGATTTTGTCGGTTGTCCCACTAAATTAAACAAAGGAGATCACTGATATCACATTTCGGGTGCAATGGCTTTTTAATGAATCAGAATTCCTTTATTATCATTGTTTGTAAAGGTTTATGTTATCATAATAACGATTTTATAATGCGATGTTATGCGTAACGCACTTGATTATTTAGATAAAGTGGTTACTTTAAGAACATTGTTTTGATATTTATTTAATTCTGAACTACCTACAGAATATTACAGAGTCAATTTATCTGACAGTAATGAGATGAGACCTTTGAGGTTGAATGCTAATGAGCTTGCCTGTACTTTACTGAAGAATGTAGATAGGTATTTACAAACAACAAATTATGAAAGATACGTAATATAGTTTCAAAACTATTACGTACCTAATATAATAACAACACAGAGGGAAAATAAACCCAAACATTTCCAAATAGAGCTTTGTATAAAATTAGCTGAGCGACTAATTAACGTCGACGCTAATGTGGTGCGTGACAATACCTCGCTTACAGTCGTTATTAAAGTTATTTTAATAATAAACGTTCTAATGGATAAATATTTATGTGGTAACCTACAATAAAATGGCGTCTGTTTGAATGCTTTGACTAATATGGATATTATTGACATACATAACGCTACCATTTTCGCAATTAAATGTTAATAATGTTATGTACCTATTATACTTAACATAAATATTGGATAGATCAGACAATAAAGGTTGAAAAGGCAATGACAAAAGTGGTCTGAGAAACCGAAGCCATGTTTCACTGTGGCAATTCAATAGGGTCATTTAAATTGCCTAGACCAGGAGATAAGCAGACATGAAAGGGCGAGCGATGATGCTAATACAGTGCACTTAACCCGGCCGCCGCCGGCACCTTGCGGCGTCCATCCAGCCAAACTGGTTCCGTTGTCGACCTTCGTGCCGTCTCGCTCCTCGCGGTTATGCTCCCCTGGTTGTTCTGATAGCGACGCTTGATTGATTTTATTGTAATTTTCATTTGAAATTCAATCAATCGATTGTTCTTTTGATGACAATATTAATATGTTGACTTCATTTTTTCGTAGAGATTTAAGAACAATACTGGTCAGTAAGATCTGGAAATTCCTTTAGATGAAAACAACTGGAGTACTTCTTCTTAATTAGTTTTAATGTTAATGTTGCGGTTTTGTTTCCGGGAGATAAACGTATAAGGTGAGTTACCTTAGGTGAAGTGCAAAATAAGTACTTGGAAGAACAAAAGCTACAAAGAGGTTTGTGAATTGTAACAGTAAATTCAGTTTATATCCAACAATAATACAGAGAATTTAAACGACAATCAATTTGTATCATGACGATAAGCGGGCGTAATGTTATCGCAATGATCGAGGAGGCCGAGCCCTTGCTCGACAGTCCCGATTTAAACTTATGTAATACACATTTAACCTCTATTGACTTTACATTATCAATATTTCTACTATTGGAATTAATTTGCGAGTCAATTTACATACGCTTTTGGCAAAGTTAATTAAGTAAAATTTCCTTTTCCATAATCGTTGACAAAATTGTAATTTGCCACGGCAGAATGGAATGATGATCATGCGGCGCGACTATTAAATTAATCTCTGACCGCAATCATTAAGCTTTCGAACATGGAAATGGCATGGCAATTCATGGTATGGTAATGAAAGAGGCGTCTCTCTTTAAATGGTGGGGTTATCCGTTAATCGCGACAGTATAATCGCGTGAAGACTATAATTGACTTTAATCAAGCTAGATGGCGTGCACGGAGTGGAGCAATGTTGGTTCTATGTTCAGTCATTTGCAATGATAATTGGTCAGATTATTTGTTCCAGTGAATTGATTTATGCTTGTGTGCCGTTCGTCAAAGATACAAACATATGTTTTTATATTATCACGTGGAATAAATTGTCTACCTAAATAAGTAGGGTTAAATTATGTGAGGTTAAATTGGTAAATTGGGTGTATTGAATTGAAGTCATGATCCAAAATACGGTCAATTCTGGATTTCATTTCAATGTTCCTACTTACGCACAATGTATAAAACAAAAATTCTATTCCGCTTACTTACCATTTATGATACTATAAGAATTTACTCGAAGCTATAGTAATTGCCAGTTACATAATACACGACTCGGTAATGTCGCCAAGAAATTTCTCTTGGGAAATGGGAAAACAAATGAGAGAGCTGTTATCTACGCATTACCACCGCGGCGTGATTTACGAGTCTGCTACTAACTCCACACATGCGAGCCTCTCCTATTTACCCGTATTATACCGGTTTTACCGAGCGAAAAGACATAACCTGGTTGAGAAACAGACGTGAATTGAGTGTTAAACACGCCGGCAGAGTTGCATAAATGGATAAAGATAAACAAGATTGTATGATGGGCCATTCCAACTACGGACGAGATTCACCTCACGAACCCATCATAATGGCCCTACATGTTACCAAACTAGGCACTTACCATACGATACGTGCAAAACAGTTTTCAATGACTTCAAAATTGCTCGGTCCATTGTGACGTTTACGAAATATTGTAATGTCATGCGTGAGTAAGCTAAAGTGGCTAAGGTAACCATTAAAGTGCTAAAGAGGATTTGTGTATAACTTTGTAACGAGAAAACAAACAATTTCGAAAAGGAATTACCATGTTCTCCGAAAGGATATTATTACAAAAGGCGGTTCAGTCAGGTAAGGGAAAACGTCAAGTGATGTAACCCATTATTAATAGTGTTTTGATGACTAAAGTGATGAGATGACACAATCATTACAATTTTATATTAAAATCGGGAACAACTAATCTTTAGTTGTATATTCTAAAAATAGACATCCATAGATCTCAACACTTCATAATGAAACAAAGTATGCACTTACTTATTAAACTAAAATCAGTTTTAATCGTCTCCTTACAGATATTATATAATGAGGCGGATAAAGCCGTTAAATTACTTTTTAATGAGACGTCTGTGTCAGCAACTTTACATCCCTTTGAAATTAGCAGTGAGCTGTGTTCAAATGGAGCCCATTACATTAGCATAGCATTTAGTTTGAAAGCGTGTTTTTTAGCGAGCAAGTGAGTAGGTACGTCGAAGGCAGACAGCAAATTGCCAGTGGGCGGCGCGGCACTCCGTGATCCCGCGACCCCTCCGATAAATAAATCCCATCCGCGCAATATCGCATACCTTCAGTCGACAAAAACAACATCGCAACCTCATTGAAAACAAGAAAAAAGACCTCAGAAATGAATTGAAAAATTCAGAATTAAAATTAACCCATCTGGAAAACAGAAGGATATGAAAAGTCCAACAAAAGATACAAAGGAAAAAATATGAAAAGGAATTGTGTTGGAGATGAAAGAGACAAAAAAGAAGCACAAGTTCGGAGCGGCTCGTATACGGAGGACCGAGCGAGTACCAGGCGCGCATACCGCAACTGGAGGTTCAATTAAACCGCGTTCAGATCTAATCAAGTGTGATTTTAATAGACTGCTGGCTGCCGTTCGAGCGATGCGGGAGCATATGTGCGCTGCGAGGGCGACACAGCTCAATAACGATCTACATAACAATGCATTTTTAATAATTACCCTGTGGATGTCAATATCATTATAGCACATCGAAGTCCGTTAAGTCTCACTGAGATCGACTTTAAAGATACAGCAAAGTAAAAAATAAAAATAACCAACAGCTTTTATGATGTTCGTCGTTTGTAGAAGATAGGGATCTTCTACAAACAAGTACAGGCATTATACTTACAAACTTATCGAATAAGAAGCCATATTTTGAAAGACTTCGAGCAATAGTGAGCAATTCTATTGTGAGCACAAAGAGTAAAGCAATAAATGTGTACAATCACTATGTCCGTGAAAGGGAAGGATCGTGTACAAAGCGAGGGTTTTGCAGACCGCCCGCCGCGGTTCCCGTGGCGCTGCAATCGCCGAAAAAACAAATTGGACTCGAAGCGAACACTCGAAGAGCGTTGTTATGGAGCTTTGAGCACACCACTAACAAGACACGATGTTTTAAACATTCACTCATGTTCATATTACCCGTCCGTATACACATTGCATTTGGAATGCATGGATGCATACGAAACGTTAATCAATTATTGCTGCGATGTAAAGTAGGTATACAAGAATTGTAAAGGTACTACAATCATTGGCATAATAATATGACATTATACAATGACCAGTCACAGTGTTAGATACAAGAAGGTTTAGATTGATCGTTATTAATCAACTATATCTAAGTGATTGTGTCGTTTATGATCTTAATGAAGATAAATAAATTCATAGCCACCTATTTAAATCTTAACCTTTGAAGTTGTAATAGAATGAATCATTAGCGACTGTTAAACTGATTGTAGGTAGGTAGGTCTACATCGGGCCTACTGTAATCTACTAAATCCTAATTGGATTTTGTTAGTAGTATTTCAACCGAGCTATAATTTATACGGCATCTGATATGAAACTTCTGTAAACCGGTTTCAACGCACGCAACCTTCCTAACGTATTCGAAACAATTTGTCGTTGTTTAATCCCACCAATGTCATTGATCAATTGATCGATCATACAAACGTTAGGTTGATTATTTAAGTGTTGTCATTATTTAAATATGACATGATTCGAAAATCAAAATATGCCTATATGCTAAGTCAACTAATATGAGGCAAGATTTGGGTCAATATTTGGATCTCGATTTGGAGTGATACTTGGAACCAATTTTGATGATTTTTATACAAATAGATAAATGACTGATATAACCCGAATTATCTAGAAGTAACATACTATAGCTTATTACGATAAAATTATACGAAACCGACGAATAATATTTCAGTGCAGCAAATCTAACATTTAAGTAAGTAACACAAAAACTACTTTTGGCATGGAGAATGGAGATAAATCTATATCGGAGACTATAAAGCGTAATGGTTATCGAGACGTTTGGGCGATACGACGAAACACAGTCAATTTACACTAAATGTCAAAAAAGGTAGGTAAATTATATTTACACGGACCCTAAATCAACAGTGTTTTAAGCAAAACGAAAATGGCAGTCGCTTCGAAAAAGGAAATGAGAAAACGGCACATTCTTCTGAGCACTTGTATGTCATCAAGCGACGCCCTCTCTCTCTCTATCCGCTCGATGTTCAACAACTTTCTTCCCCTCAAGTGATTGGAAGTGTTTACAATGAATTTCAATACGTGTTTATTATCAGCTATCTAACTTAAAGGCACTTCCTTTGTCGTTCGATGGCTTCAACTGACACTTATCGATTAGAATTCAAACTATACCTACAAGTATATCTATGACGCCGTATCTACATTTGGTTTATTTTGCTGTAAATCTTGGAATGCATGTAAGACATTTTTTTTACACAGGATCATTAATATTTTTTTATAGCTTCTTGTACTCATCTGTACCTTCTTGGGATTTCTTGTAATCGATTTTGTACGCGTCCATCGCCTAATTCCACCGACACATGTCGGGTTAATGATCGAGGTACACTGATGAGGTAAACGTTAACTTTTTTTAAATTGCTTTAAGGATTTTTTTACTCTCTGATTGAGTCATTCATTACTTATGTCAATTGTCTATTTTGTCATATTTTCGGGTTCCCAATAGCCCATTTAAGTAAAGAGAGAGATATCTAGGTGAGCAAGACCAAGCTGCATCTTTGATAAATAAAATAAATGTTGCACGACATTACACACAGCGCAATCTAGCCTCAAACTAAGCACTAGGCTTGAATTACGGGTACTACATATACAGACCCAGACCAAATACAAATATTTATTATTAATATTAGCACCCGACGGGAATCGAACCCGCAACCTTCTGCATTGCAGTCAGGCGTTCGCCCGACGTGTCACAGAGGCTGCCATCAGATCGTCTCTTCCCTACGATCTGGTGACTTGGTTAATTGGTCACCTATCAATTATTATGAAAAGGTCAGAAAACCAGTTGAAATTAAAACACTGTCCATCGTAACACAGGACCTATTAAACGAGGCCTGACTTATCGGCTCCCTCGGCCTTCTAAATGGGAAAGCAAACAGTCCTATGTTGACACTGCGCGATTCGACCGTTCTTTATAAATATTTCGAGACCGACGACGACCTGCCATTATCCCATTAGGGCCGAGCCAGGGCATTACTCACAACGTGGACCTATTAGCCGGTGTCGGCGGTACCGTGTGTGTTATAATGAAGATAGCCGCTTCGATGTAAGTACCTACTGAGGGGAGGGTTGAAGGTTTGGCTGACTTCCACCTTCTATAGATTATCCAGTAGGTAACTTTCAATCAGTAATGTTTAAGTGATTTATTAGCATATTAGCGCTTTGCCTGTCTAGTAGATTTTTTAGACTTATAACATGTTTTTTCACACTAAGTATAAGTGCAAGTATAAGCACACTAAGTATAAGTATACTTATACTTGAATTTCATGTCATAAATTGGTATGTACCTACATATTTAATAGGTAGTATAGTTAGTACAGTTACTCGATTTTGTCCAGACATGTATGATCAAAATTATGTCGAGCAAATTTATTATCGGTTTGTTGGCCACACAGACGATTTAATCATGTTATTTATCTGTAGATAGGCTACTATTATTCTCGTTTAGTGTCGACATTTTTGAAAATCGCTCGCCACAGAAATTAGCGCGTAGGCTCTACCTATTTACTTGTACAATCAAAAAATCGGATTGGAACACCCAAAACTCGTTTTAAAGCGGATAAGGCCACTCTAATCGCTTAAAAGCGATCTTGAAATTGTAAGACTAGTCTCAAGATAAATGAAAACCATCAGCATGTGGTTTTCACTTACCTATCTGAATAAATGAACTGTACCTAGGTTCATGTAAGCCGACCATCGTGCGGTATCCGCCAACCGACTCTTGTAAGTGTCTTGTAAGTTGTAACTTAATGACTGGATGGAATGGTTTCCACTCCTGGGAAATTACTCCGCCATTTGCTAGTGGGCTCGGTGTTGTGTTAACGTTTCTACTATCTCATTCAGTTTTAACAAAAGGATGATACTAGATAACGGGTACCTACCTACCTGTTTAATTTTTTGTTTGCTTTTTAATCGTTTTGGGAATTTTTAGAGGGCAGTTAATTTTTTTGTCGAATAGGTAAGTATCTAAGTAGTTTTAAAGTTAGTTGACACACCTACCTAACGCAAGAACGGCTTAAGGGATTTCGCTCACAGGTATAATTTACAAACTGTTTTTTTTTCGTTTGTACTTATTTCAATGGGAAGACTTAGGTAACGCAGATAGTAAGTAGGTTGATAAACACAAATATAACAAAAAAAATGGTAGTTACTTAAATGAGAACTGCGTGGGTAAACCCGCGAGCAAAGGTAGTAGTTATAAATAATACATTTATACCTATATTACGCGATAACGTGATGACACCGACTGTACTTAAAACTAAAAGGTAAGTAGGTACGCAATTAAACTTCTACATTTCGTCATTATTCCCCAAAAGGTATAATTAAAAGTAGGAACTTACATTATGCTGATATTAGTATACCTAGTAAATAAACTAAACAAGTATTTAAATTAATTCGCTAATTGAGTTAGCTATCCTTAATTTACGTCTATCTGCACTATGATAAAGATATTAATCTATGAAATACCTATTGTGTACAAGCAAGCGTTCACAATAGGCAATAAAATCTCTACATTCTGTTTTGTTTGCTACTCTATGACAAAAAGACATGTTCTTCGTTCACTGATGTTCCCGACTGTACTTATAGCTATAGCTAGGTAGGTACGCTATTGTACCTACGAACGAAGGATCGGACCGAATAGCCGGCCAAGAGAGCTTATCGTTTTCACGTTTAGTGACATTGCTTCTGAATATTATGATCGCTTACCTTATTTAAACAGTTCCCCTCCACATTCCACAGTTCTGTCTCTCAAACACGATCGATAACCAACCCTCAACACCGTAAAAGCAAAGTAAATTACTTTTAATCACCATTCAACACATAAAACAACACGGCCGACTCGTTTCACGGCAGTATTTCTCTCCGAATCTCACACAAACACGTACAGTACACTTCACAGTTTATATCCTCGAGATGTTTAGCACAATCCTTGTGATGTTTTACAGTATATAAACAAATAGCTGGTGTGATTTCAGTACAATAAAATCACAAATTGTTTTAGGAGCGTTAACGTACGTCAGCGCCGCGTCGAGTCGGCGGACGACCGCGGAACTCGATCGTAGTGGAATCGAGCCACGCTAAACTCAATCCAATCAACTCATTCGCTCTACAGTGGCGCTACTGTCTACGTAGACTCAGAAACTTGCCTTGAAATTCTACAGTTCAGTTAAAATCCGTTTTCATAAAATAACTTTGTAAAGTGTACGTGTCCCCCTGTTTGTGAGGTCTACGCGAAAACGAGACGGACTATGCCCGGTGTTTGGAGTGCGAGCGAGTAAAGAATACTTATAAGGTGGCATAAAAAAGGGCGAGTACGGACGAAGTACAGTCAAGTCAGAATTTCATACAAAATTGTTAAGCGGTCGACCACTGCTTTGTTAGATTGATTCACCAGTGAATTTCGTACTGAAGTTTGTGGCCCTCACCGGCAATGTCGCCCATTCTGTGTACTAATTGATTCGACAATTATTATTATTTAAGCGAATGGTCGCTAACTGTTGTAGGTACTTATACCGTAGTTTTACTCTAAGTAGGTACGCAAGTTCTTACATATCTCTGAGGTACGCTTAATTTCTCATGCATGATTTGATTAATTAATGGGCTGCCAATCATTCAGGGCACGTATTCTTGAACTCAAAACGTCTTAACAATCCCTGAGCATCGTTAGATTTTTCTCGAAACTGGATCAACAATTTTTGGAAATTTTGCAGAGCTTCGAGCTTAGCTATGCCTTTTGCAGTTTTAAGTAGGTACCTACATAGTAACTTCTTGCAAAATAATCAACAATTGCTGAACGGTTTGCGAGGAAAATCAAACGATGCTGAAGCAATGTTGATACGATTTAGTAATAGAATACGTGGGTACCATGGGCACCTATTCTATAGTGTAAAAAAATGCAATGTAAGAAATGACTAACATTTCAGAAGCGTTAGCGAAACTGCATTTTAATCTAAACTGCGATGCTGTATAGATACCTATAATATAATACCTACGTCCAGCAGTGGTATTCTCTAATGTAACAGCCTAGAACTGTAATCAGAGTGAGCGTCCAATCAGAGCGTCGTATTGCTCAGATTCGACACTGAAACAGCGTCGAGCTCTAGACTGCTACATAGAGAATAGCACTGCAGGTTTCACTAGATTTTCTCTATAGTTCAATGGGCATTCGAGCGAAGTTTCCAAAGTGTTCCGGTGATAACCTTGCAATTTCTGTAGTAGCGCACGAAAGGTCATGGTGAGCTCTCTTTATGGTAAGGTACCAATCATAAAGAGAGCACCATTGGGACAACTGTACCCCTATTGTGAGGTGATAAGTAAACACTGTAACGTTAACAGTTTCACCTTGTACACAGCGCGCCCGCTCCGTCCGTTCTCCGCCGCAACGGTCGCGATATAACGGCCAGCCGCGCGAGCCATTATTTTGCGGTGCTAACATGCCCAAACTGTTAACGTTTCAGTGTAGGTTAAGTATACGTATTTTATGAAAGGGGTATTTTACTTGAACTGCGTCACCGTAACGAGCTTTCTACCATTATTTGACGGCCTCTGTGGCGCGGCGGGCAAATGTCCGACTGCAATGCAGTAGGTTGCAGTTTAATTCCCGTCTGGTGCAGATATTTATGGTTAAAAATAGATATTTGTAAATGGTCTGGGTGTATTTCTATGTATTATACAGGGTGTTTGGCGCATGGACCGACATGATTTTTTGGGGGGTTGGGGGGGTCATGCGCTAGTTTTCCCAGGTAGACCCAATGTCCTAAGTGTCACGGTTGTTTAGATATGGGATTTCTTAGATTTTTGAAAAATCACCCGAAATTTTGCCTTTAATTCGTCCTAACTTTTGTGTTTGTGGTTGTAACTCCACAAAAATTTATGCTTTCTATTCTGCTATGTATTCTTATTTTAAGTACATCATTACTTGATACGATTCACGTCAGAAAAAAAACTTCTGAGCTTTCGAAGTTGTAAATCTGCATAAATGATTTGATAAGTGACACCTTCTAAATTCATTGTAAAAAAAACTAAAAGCTATTTTGTAATTAGCTTTCTTTTAAAAAGTTCTTTAGTTATTACCCTTTCCAACGACATGCTACATTAAACAGGAAATCGTTCATAAGGTAGTCAAAATAAGATTCGTTTGCAAGGACCCAGGGCTGAATACACACTCTAACGATGATGTAACCTGTTTAAACAATGCTACTTGCAGTAAATACCTAGTAAGAAAGAGACAAACTTTTTACTATTGTTTGCGTAATTATTGTTGTCTTTATCTATCGGGTTGGAAGTTGACCGGAAGTCAGTCGAGATTACTCTGCTATTAGAAGTGCCCGTATGTTTCCCGTTGTTCTATCTTAAAAGTTATTGTTTTTTGTTAATTCTGTTGTTGAACTGTTATTATTTTGTTGTGAAGTTACAATGCCAAACTTCAGTAATGAAGAGTATGCTGACATGTTACTGGCTTATGGCAGTGCTAATTGCAATGCGCGTGAAGCGCGAAGAGTCTATCAAGAACGATACCCTGATCGACGTTTACCACACCACGAGACCTTCTCAGCTACCTACCGACGTCTGAGGGAGACCGGAAACTTAAATTTACGGGAGCCCCGGGTGAATGTGAGGCAACATAATGTTCAAGTTGATGAAAGAATTCTTCGAGCTTTTGATGACGATCCTACAACAAGCATACGAGTTGTTGCTGACAGGCTTAACTTAACAGTTTGGAAAGTTTGGTCCGTTCTTCATGCAGATAGAAAGCATGCATTTCATTACACTCCTGTTCAAGGTAACTACTAAGGTATTCATTTAAAACGCGACATTAAAACATTTTTATCGATTCAAATCCTAATAAAATTTGTTCGCTTTCACTGTTTTTAACATATCTTGTAATTGTTGTTATTGTTTAGTTGACTTCTTGTTCAGTTCTTTTCGTGACTTTAAATTAGAGAAAAAAGATCGCCTTTGTTATTTTTTTTCTAATTTAAGCTCACGTTGTTGCGCTGTTATTATTACAAACTCACGGATTTCTTTAATTGTTCCAGGTATCGAAGAGGGTGATAATGCAAGACGGTTAGAGTTCTGCCGATTTTTATTGCACACAGATGTTGAAGATGGAGACTTTTTGAAGCGAATTTTATGGACCGACGAGTCAAATTTTAGCCATGAAGGCATAGTAAATCTGCACAATTTGCATTACTGGGCGAACAAAGGCCAAAATCCTCACAAAAAAAGGCAGAGTTCATTTCAACAAAAATTCAGCGTTAATGTTTGGGCTGGGGTTATTGGGCGAAATATTGTCGGCCCATATTTTATGCCAGAACGATTAAACGGAGAAAATTACTTAGAGTTTCTACAAACTGATTTACCTAAACTGGTACTGCCAATTTTAGAAGATGATGTGCCAATTGTTTTCCAAAATGATGGCTGTCCGGCACATTACCAACGAACGGTACGAGAACATTTAGATAATGTATTTCCCAACTCGTGGATTGGTAGAGCTGGCCCTATTCCATGGCCAGCACGGTCCCCAGATTTGACACCCCTAGATTTCTACATCTGGGGACGTGCTAAAGAAATAGTTTATGCAACAGAGGTGCCCACAAAAGAAATTTTAATAGAAAGAATTAACGCTGCATTTTTAAAAATGAAAGCTGAAATGCGACTTCAAATCACAACCACAGAAATCCGAAAAAGGTGTCGAGCGTGCATAAGGTGTGGAGGCGGCCAATTTGAGCAAATGTTGTAATTTGAATTTAATAAATCAACTTATCATAACAAAACGTGTTTTCTTAATCTTGACCCTAGCAACCAAATACTATCAATTAGTCGACCCCTGATGAATGATTTTTGTCAAGTAGCATATCGTTGGAAAGGGTAATAACTAAAGAACTTTTTAAAAGAAAAGTAATTTCAAAATAGCTTTTAGTTTTTTTTACAATGAATTTAGAAAGTGTCACTTACCAAATCATTTATGCAGATTTACAACTTCGAAAGCTTAGAAGTTTTTTTTCTGACGTGAATCGTATCAAGTAATGATGTACTTAAAATAAGAATACATTGCAGAATAGAGAGCATAAATTTTTGTGGAGTTACAACCACAAACAAAAAAGTTAGGACGAATTAAAGGCAAAATTTCGGGTGATTTTTCAAAAAATCTAAGAAATCCCATATCTAAACAACCGTGACACTTAGGACATTGGGTCTACCTGGGAAAACTAGCGCATGACCCCCCCAACCCCCCATAAAATCATGTCGGTCCATGCGCCAAACACCCTGTATATATTAGTATGTATTTACAAAAGAGCTTAGCAGCTTACCATGGGGCTAGATGGCGCTGTGTGTGGGTCACTTTTATTAAAAAAAAAACCTAAGGTAGGGGCTCTGTTACTGTATCACACGATGAAAAATAATATTGAATCGTGAAAAAGATTTTCGTAATAAAGTCTTTTCTGATAAAGTTTTCGTGATACAGTAGCTGAGCTAAGGTAAAGGATGCCAATTGTTGGCACTTCATTCCAATTCTTGAACACAGTAAATTTTCCTACTAAAACTCAATTTTTGTAGTGGAGTGCCAACAAAGTACTACCTCAAAGATAGAACCATTATCTTAATATTTCAGCGATAACAACCCTGCGCATGATTGTTGGTTTTTTTAAGTACTAGCTGTTATCCGCGACTTCATCTGCGTAGAAATAGTGCATAGCAGACTTTTTCGTTCATTACTCGGGTTCTACTAATTGGACTTCGATGTAAAGTATACCACGACCTTCCTCGAAAATAGAACTATCCAATATTAAAAACCAGATTTCAATCGGATTAGTAGTTTTAATTGTATAAGGAACAAACAAAAATTGTTGTAAGGAACAATAATATAAGTAGGTATTATATATCCGTTGTATAGTCACCGTAACACAAGCTTAGTGGCTTATGATGGAGGTAGCTGGTGCAGTGTTGTACAACTGGGAAAATAATTCCCAGCTGTCCCCCCGGGGGACAGGGCTAGAGGGGACAACTGGGAATAATCGTGTTGTTCACACAACTTATTTATATTTATTGTTGTTGCATTGTAGAAGTAATCTTCAAATAAAAACAAACACTCAAATTATTTACAATTTATTTAAATCTACATTCTTACATTAAATCATCAAATACCTACTACAGTTTTCAAGCAATTTTCAATCTTCGGTACAATCAGAATCACATAAACTTATACACTAACAAAAAACTTAAGTAAATAAATTAATTAAACAAAATTAATATTAAAATTACGCTATTCCGCAATTAATTATAAAGTAAATTAAATCAATTATTTAACTTAAATTACAGCTCCTAAACCAAAAAGAAGGGGCAAATAATAATCAAAATATAACTTATTTTTACCCGACTACGGCAAAATAAAAAGGTTATTTTTCTGTTTGTACCTTTGTTTACAAACTAAAGATAAAAATAACCGCCTTGTATCAGTAAGTACCTTTAGTATGAAATTAAGTTTATTCACTTTTGGGTTCTGAAGGAACTGGGGGAGGCCTTTGCCCAACAGTGGGATACTATGGGCCAAATATAATAAAAATAATAATTTATGTAGTACTGAATTACAATTTAACACTTATTCAAGACTGAATTTTGTTGTCTCGTGAACAAAGCCAATTGAAATTACTGGCGAAACATCGAGCTCCGTGTAAAACCAAATTAAACATGGTTATTTAATTATATTTGTAGTAAACGAAGATCGTCTAAATACAAAAGCCCTTGTTAGAAGTTGTTATCATTAAAACATGACATCATCAAAGTATTTCATCATTTTAATTGCTAGGTAGGTACTTACTTAAATATTTTGTTATTTATTTATCAAACGTTTTCAACTAATTAATTGTGTATTTATCTGATTAGAAGGTCAGACATGCAAAGTCACGTATTGATATCTTTTCTAAGGATTTTTAAGAAAAATGTTTTCTAGTTGATAAATAATGCTTTCCAAAATTGTGGACCTGTAGGAAACTTTACTAAACTGAAGCGAAATTTCATTCAAATACAATAAGAAAACATGGAAATAATTATTTACCCCTATTTTGTTTGTCTCTTACATAAAGTTTCAATGTTCACAGAAAGATACTAACTTTACATATTATAACCAAGGGCTATTTTTTTACTCTTTAGATAAAATTTAACACGAACCACTAAAACCTTCCAATCTTTTGAAAGCAAATCAAAGTTTAGAAGGCTTTTAACATATGGGTCGATTTTTAAATCAACAGATAAAATATAAGTATCTGTAAAATAAAATTGAACACCACCAAATTTGAAAATTTTGAAAGCTTGATTAAATGACCAAATGAAAATGTCACACAATATTTTAAAAACATAACACTTCCTTTGGCAGTCATGTTAAAAGTAAGCAAGCTTGTAATTTGTTTTTACTGAGAAAAACCCATCCTCAAAAATTCACTCGCGACGAGATTTGAACTCGCGTCTCTGTTTTTTTATAATGAATTTTTCCTTTAAAATATTTCTAGTAAATATGCCTTTAGCAGTAAAAACAAATTACAAGCTTGATTACTTTTTACACGACTGCTAAAGGAAGTATGTTATGTTTTAAAATTAATATTGTGCGACATTTTCATTTGGTAGTGTTAAATTTTATTTGTCTGATTAAAAAACCGGCCAAGTGCGAGTGGGACTCGCGAACGAAGGCTTCCGTACCATTATTGAAAAAAATAAAACACAATTGTTGTATAATCCTCCCTTTAAATATTTGTTATTATAACAGCAACAGAAATACATCATCTGTAAAAATTTAAACTGCCTAGCTACCACGGTTCTCGAGATCCAGCCGGGTGACAGATAGACGGACAGCGAATTCTCAGTAATAGGGTCCCGTTTTTACCCTTTAGGTACGGAACCCCGAAAATACCCCTTAGTCATCTGTTAATCATCGTTTTTAAAGGGTTAGTATCTAACATAATCTGTATTCGAAATAGATTCGATTCATCTTTACAATTATTTCTAAACATAAAACT
Organism: Idaea dimidiata; assembly: GCA_949358125.1. Taxonomy (NCBI): domain Eukaryota; kingdom Metazoa; phylum Arthropoda; class Insecta; order Lepidoptera; family Geometridae; genus Idaea; species Idaea dimidiata. The sequence continues at coordinate 10,973,081 of OX442341.1, forward strand.
ATAATACAATACCTAAACTAATTCAAATATTATTTTAAAATGCGGTCGCAGATGAGCACCCGTATTATCTATATAGTTGATAACTGAGTTTGATAGCCACTATGCAGTACATTGCTGTTTAAACGTATTATTGTATTCACCACTGATTACTTCAAGGCAAACAGCCAAGGTTCTGGGCCCTGTAGCCCTAGAATATGGCTACGGTATACTCTGATCGTCGTAAAAGGGGTTTCTAGGTGGGAAGCTTCGGTAACCGCTTTTAATCTCTCACAGGTCTAAGTCATAGCGCCAAACGGACTCGTCTTTGTTCCAATATGTTAGCTGGGGCTGATACAAAGACAGTTCAAATTTTGTTCCACTGTCGTCTTCCTTCTAGACGAGCCTGTTACATCTTAGACTATATTACCACTTACAATCAGGCGATATAATTGGTTCCTCGGTTACTGCGATACAAGCTTGTGCTTAGTGTAGAATCGATGTCTGATATATGTAATTTGAGACATGTCTAATAGGTGTCATAGTTAATAAATAAATATTTGATTTGATTTGATAATTCGAACGCTCATCTTTAGTGTTTAAGCATTTTTTGCTGTATAGTGGCTATCAAACTAAGTTAGGAACGAGTTATACAAGATGTAACAGGCAAGCCCTTTTAAGCCGAAAGGCGGTTGTTCTAGACGTCTAGGCGAACAACTTTTGTTCTACGACTTTAAAAATTCGAACTTTTTTAAAAAAAAATTGAGGTTTTATTTCACTGTAAAAACAGCTGCTTTTGAAAATAAAGGTAATTGAAGGTTTGATTGTAGTAGACCAAACTAAATGAAAGGACAACATAAGGTCAATGACCTCGAAATCTAAGAAACAGCTGATCTTCAAGTAAACTTTACACTTAAATTTTTCGAAAAGTACTTCGAATTTTCAAAAGTCGTAGAACAAAAGTTGTTCGCCTAGACGTATAGAACAACCCCCTTTCGGCTTAAAAGGGCTTGCCTGTTACATTTTGTATAATACGGGTATAGGACAAGTATTAAATTATTAACCTACGAAATTCTTTCTAGTCCGCGACCGTACGAAGCAACGATTCCATTAGGCAAGACTTGTTTTAGTATGACGTCTTACTTGCATACAAGTTAAAATTACCTACATATCAGACTTAACTTTCTTGTATCCTCTTCGCATTGGAGGTCGCGTTCCAAAGACACTGATGCAGAAATCTATAGTGCGTACTTTACCTTTGCTCAGTCTCAGCTTAGCAAAAACTAAGCATAATTGAATTGGAATTTATAGTCGAAATTCATTTTGTAAATACGAATGAAATGAAACAAACTTCATAGTCACAGAGAATTATAGTTTAGATCATTTATTTTTGTCTGGTTTACATTTTAAATTTGAAAAACTTCGACTTTACTAAGGAAACACTTTGGATAGTTGCGAAGATCGCTTTATAAATACCAAAAAATGTCTGTAAAGTACGGACTATAGATTTCAGCCTGTATCGCTGACAATTCAAAACAATCATGTAAAATCCATAGAATTAAGAAGTACTACGTACAACAGTACTTCTTAATTATATAGTAAAATCCTATGGAATTTTTTTAATTTTACAACTTGCATGCAATTTGTATGACGTCATATTAATATACCAAGTCTTGCCTTATTAAATTGAGGCTTGAAATCTCTTTGGGTGCCTTCACCATTTTGGATCATTGCCGATTGTCACCTCAGGGGCTCGATTCGGTAAGGACATAGCATGCGGAATGCAGGCGACGTGCAGGAGATGTACGTTAATTCGTATTCTGTGTTATCTTCCTTAATTAGTTAAGTAGCCTTCAAAATTAAGGGCTACTTAATTATTTAAATAGCTCCCCTTGTTCCTCAGCCAATCAGTATTAAAATAAGTTATAGAATAGCTATTATTTTTACTCCTGCAAAAAATCGACTTCTGCAATGCTCATTCATCCCGCCTGTTTGTCGCATGCTATGTTTTTAGAGAATCAGGGCCCAGGTGATATGTCACCATTTTTTATTTTATTTTACACAAAGTACCAATCAAATGAAAATTCCTAACGATGACTGTTGAAGTTTCGTTCAATTTTACCACAACAGTCCATTCTAAACATTTACTAGGAAACCGATCAACGGTTCCAGAAAATTCTTAATTAACTAGGTGTTAAGCGGGATTTACATTGCGAAACTAGGGGCATGCATTTGCATATATATTTAATTTTTTAATTGTAGACTACGATTTGACACATCTGTTTGAAGAAAATATGTGTAGTACAAGGAGCCATAATATCAGTTTATAGTATGAAATTAAAAAACATACCTACCAAGTAAAGAGTCAATATGAAACATTACACATTTTGAAAAACTGTCTTAAAATGTTTGGAAAACTGTATTCTTTACAATGATTTATCATACTTTTTTTGCACACCATTTTTGAATAAATAAAATAAATAAATTTGAGAAATTAAAACCAAAATGGCTTTCAGTGTAACGGATAAGGGGTAACGTCATTGCAGTAAACAAACCATCAACTTTTAAGGATTTTAGGCGTTCATTAAATAAATGCCGCGCCCTGCAGTGGGACAAATTACAGGGCTGATTCTTGATTATGTTATGTTTATGTTAATAAAGAAATTAATGATTTTGTGATGTTGATTATTAAGTATTAAAAATGGTGTACTATTCATCAGTGTAAATTGATGTCTTCAGGAAATCGAGTCATGTGCTCAAATTTAATATCCTCCTTCTTTTTGGAAGTCGGTTAAAAATAGTATTGAAGCAGATACTGAAACCAAAAAGGTACGTAGTAGCGCTGTCTACACTTTTTTTTTGTAAATACGACTTAAAATACATATGCCACTAGTTTCGTAAATGTAAACCCCGCTTTATTTAACCAAATGCTATATACCTAATCGATTGGAAGAAATTCACAGTTGTTAGCAACCAAATCGTCGATTGTTTACAATTATCATGATATATTCTGGTTTCATAGGGTTGGTACCATGATAAGTTATAGAATACTTAAAACTGCCTGGATATTCGAACCATGAACAATAAATATATGACGAATCGAACAATAGGCAAGCAAGCTTATGAACTGCCCTGCCTTCAGATGTTTTTTTAAGTTAACAGTACATTTACAATCGAATACTCTGCTTAATTATTGAAGTAGCACTCAAATTTTAAGTGGCATTTCAGTATCTCACTTATGCCCCGAGAGTCATCGCCGTGGAACATTACAACACGAAATGACTGAGGGACACTTTGCAATGTTGCAGCGATACGTTTATCTCGTGTCGCGTGGACAAAATGTCCTCTAGTGTATCTGAGGCTGAATGAAAAACCAATATGAAATCATAAGTTTATTGTAAAAGTGTGTGTGTTGACGCGTCAGCGGGTGCGGGTGCGGCAGCGGGCGCGGCATAGTCATGTTCCCTCTCCGGTTCCTCAGAAGAATGACCGCTCAATTCGGAGGGGCAGTCACCCTTCTCCGACAGTCAGTATCTAATCGACAATAGTTTTGGTTTTAGTGTATCACCCTTACAGAGTCGTTTCCTCCACTCGACTCGACCTCGACTCAACTTGAATGATACTTGTAGAATCGGTATGATATCGGTATCGATAGATTCGAGGATACCTTAAGGTAGATCGCGACGTACCTTGAGTTTGACAATTATAATTCCTCGACTCGACTGAGGAATTTCCTCAAGAATACTATCCTTCAAGTTGAGTCGAGGTCGAGTCGAGTGGAGGAAACGACTCTGCATATGGGTGTAAGTCTATTACCAAAATAGAAATAAGTCCTATAAGGCCAGATTTTTCATCATACGAATAAAAGATATTATCTACTTATCGAATAAGTTCGAACCCAACCAAATTTAAAAGTCTACAAATTTCGATCTTCTAATTTTAGATTTATTTTCTTTGTAAATTAATTATCATAGTGACGTTTTTCATTCGGTGGTGTTACATTTTATTTGTCAGATATCTCTATCTATAGTGATTTGAAAAATCAGCCCTAAGTGGAAAAAGTTTTAAATGTTACAAAAAAAAGTATTATAATGTAGTATATCCGTTGTCTAGTACCCATAGTTCAAGCCTAGTGCTTAGTTTGGAGCTAGATTGATCTGTGTGTAATGTTGTGTTGTGCAATAACTAGTGAATTTTAGCGTTGTTTAAACATAATTTAAGTGATAGTACGCAAACATGCTTGTTTTCTTAAAACGGGCTTTAATGCTAAGCATCCACCTTTTTGCATCGGTCGGATCACATCAAACAGATGAATTTTTCACAATGCAAACAAGTCATATTATCTGTTTTTTATATATTTTAAAGTGTTTCCTAAACTTTGATGACTATAATTAAAGAAATGCTTTTCAAAAATTTCCGCCAGGACTTGAACCTGCATCTCCGGGGATGGTGTGGTGCTCCGGTGCGGAAATTTTTGGAAAGCATTTCTTAAATCAAAGTCATATTCTGTCAAATTTTCTACAACCTATGTGAGCGGTTTTACCCTAGCGCATCTTTATTTTTTCATTTATTTGTATGATTTTGTGCACATTTAACTAAATCTAATTTCTTGCTAAACTGTTTTGCAGTTTGTTGGCTTTTTTGTTTGTTGTAGGCCACAAGATTTCCCATCTCGAGATGCGAATTTAAGAATATGAATAATTGTCTACTATTTTTTGACTAAGGCTCGATTGAAACGCCATCTACAGGATCACTTTCCAGTGATCAAAAACAACTACAGCTATTTTACAGGATCCCCCAATGCAATAGAGTAGGTAAAAAGCATTATTAATTTTTAATGTTAAAGCAGATTGTCCACTGTGCTACTTTACAAAATTCATTCTTTCCGCATGTAACAACATCAATCTGTTCGGCAACTGAATTTAGTATATGTAACGCCCGTACGAGAGGTGACTTCACCATGTTAGTCACCAAAATTTCTATCGACTTACTTTCTATAGCCATCTTCCCGTTCGCTATCCGCGTAAGGTGTCCAGTGCGCGGCGCCGGACTCTGTCTCCTCTCGCTCCGAAGTATTACTTGCACCTAGATATAGACATGGCATACATTACTGGGGTACACGGAAACACGATAAGGCCGCCTTTAGTGCTTGATACAGATATAATTTCTTTTTCGGTTTTCGCGATTTTGCGATAATAATTAAACACTTTATTTACCGGGTTTAATCGCGTTTTACTCATGCTTTTAACCGACCGAGCTTTCGCCAACTTCACAGTTGGCTTTTTCAAGGTTGACTACTCGGCAGCTCGGTCAGTAAAAAATCATTAATAAAACGAGATTAAACCCGGTAAATAAAGTTTTTTATGATACAGATATCTTACTAATATTACTAATTTTGTAAAAAAAACTAAGTGTTTCCTACACTTGGACTTGAATGGCTAATTTTGTTTTAAAAAGCATTTTTTTAATATAAAACATAATCTTACTATTATTATAAACGCGAAAGTATGAATGTATGTATGTATGTATCCGAGTTTGTTACTCTTTCACGCAAAAACTACTGAACCGATTGCGACGAAACTCAGAATATAGGTAGCTGAATACTGGGAATAACACATAGGCTAGTTTTTATCCCGATATTCCCGCGGGAACGGGACGTACGTAATATCATAAACGCAAAAGTTTGTATGTATGTATGTGTTGTTGTTGCTGTTTTACGCAAAAACTACTAACCGATTGTTATGAAACTTGGAATTTAGGTAGCTGGAGACTTGGACTAACTCAAAGGCTACTTTTTATCCCGATATTCTTGAGGGATTGGGACGCGGGTGAAACCGCGGGGCGCTAATAGTGTTTCATAATCTAGCGTTTGTGGCACCCTAGTGTTTCATCATCATTATTCGAGCGATGTTCCCTCTCAGGAGCCCAGGCCCAGGGGTCCGCTTTCTTACTTTTGCGTCTTCACTTCGCATGATCTTTGGCATCTCGTGTAGAGTGACACCTTATGGAGACGATTCGTAGAATATGTGGATTCAGTTGTGGATATATCTCAGCAATTACAAAACATACAAAAACCATATTTTGGTATTTTAATCTATCCTCATTTTGCTTGCCATTTGGTTGTTTAGTTTACACGATTGGTTAACTTTTACAACACAAAAAAAAGATAACCTTTTAAAAACAGAGTTGCAATAAAATACACCGCCATCTCTATTGCTTAGCCTCAAACGAATTGATAGCAGACTATTAAGGACGTGAAACTGGCCTAAATCGCTCTGTATTGGTGGCAGTATGGCCATGAGTAAGAGAGTGTATGTATACTAACACCTGTCGACGGGTGTGATGGAGAGGTCGGGCGGCGGTGCGGGGTCGGGCGAGGCGGGCGCGGGGGGGGAGGGCGAGTCCAGCGAGATGACGCCGCCGCCCGCCCCGCCGCCCGCGCCGCCCCCCGCCCCGCGCGGCGACTGGTAGCCGCTCGACGATACCGCCTCCGCTGGAACATACACACAAGATACCACTTGATTACATGTATTACTAGGAGTTCGCCTCGAACTGAGACCTCACGACCCCTATCTCCCCAACCCCCCGATCCGGCTCATCTTTGAACTCATAAATTCTATTGACCCAAACTACGCGCATACCAAAATTCATGAAGATCGGAGCTACGATACTCATGTTATCGTCGAACAAACATACAAAAGTTACAAAGATACAAACGCCAGGCCCGTCTACACTGGACCTCACTCGCTTCGCTCGTTCGGTCAACTAGCCTACCAGGAGTTTCGGAGAGAACGCGTTGAGAAGATGTCGGTTTTAACGGCCTCTGAGCAATGCAAAAGGCTGCGGGTTCGATTCCCGTCGGGTGTAAATATTCACGCTTAAAAATATTTCTTTTTTTTTTATACAAGAAAAATACATAAAATTGATACATAAATTACATTCATAAAACCATTGTTGGTTTGTCTTGAACGTAAGTATTTGTATTTGGTCTTGGTCTGGGTGTCTGTCTACCTATGTATAATATGTATATATTTACAAAAAAAAACTATGATATGTAGTATATCCGTTGTTTAGTACCCATAGTACAAGCCTAGTGCTTAGTTTGGGGCTAGATAGCGCTGTGTGTAATGTCGTGCAATATTTATTTATTGAATCTTACCGCTAGCAGTAGAATAACCATCTTCACCCTTAGGCTCGACAGGGGGTGTGGGCTTCGGTTGAGGCACCTTACGTTTGAGTGGCATCTCATCTTCGGAATCCGATGTGAGGTCGACGAGTAACTCCGCAGGTTTGGGTGTTCTCTCCTCGCCGACCGCCACTCGCTTAGCGCTGTTGTCGCCTGTACCTTCCACTGGGATCACTTCTGTTGGATAATTCAACTTATTTACTACTGTGTCATAGTAAGTGGACTGTGGTACATTGCAATGTGATTTATATTTGTATTGTATTGTATTGAGTAGTAATTTTCTATTTCGTTATTTAATTTTTATTGCTCAAAGCTTATCTACTAGAAATATTTTATAGGAAATATTCATCTTCAAAAATTCATTCGCGACGAAATTTGAACTCCATTTTAACACACTCATCTCACAACATTCATCTTAAAAAATTCGCTCTCGTCGCAAGTGAATTTTTGAAGATCAATAACTCATCTTCAAAAATTATTTTTCCTCTATGGTTTTCGCGATTTTTAATAATAAAACACTTTATTTACCGGGTTTATCGCGCTTTTTTCATGTTTTTTTTTCCTTATCTTGAATAAAGCACGATTAAACCTGATATATAAAGTGTTTTATTATGAATATTTCCTATAAAATATTTCTAGTAGCAATTTTCAGCCGGCTACACTACTTTTTTTTCGGATTAAAAGGGCTTACTCGTTACACTTTCTATTTTCGAGTTCTTTGTAGGTAATGTGGGTAATGGTTGTTTTTAAATGTGGGCATTTTACGTTAATAACCTTTTAATAATTAATTACCTCAAGAAATAGTGCTTAGTTACGTGATTTAGGTGTGACTTATCTGACGCTTTCTAATTTATCACCTACCAGCCTACGCGCTTATTGAAGTCGTAATAGAATTGTATAGTTACCGAGATCATCAGATATGAGTGTGACAGGCTCCGGCTGCAGCTGCGGCAAGGTGTGGTGCGGTCGCGGCGGCGGCGCGTTCCCCGACCAGCTGCCGTCCACGTGGAGCTGTATCTCGTTACACTCGTTGCCGAGACGCTGGGATGCCAACACTTCTTGGAAATATCTGTGGGCAATCGTATGACTTAAATTATATAAGGTTTACATCATTCTTGACGACCTCTGTGGCGCGTCGGGCGTACGCTTGGCTGCAATGCAGAAAGTTGCGGGTTCGATTCCCGCTGGATGCAAATATTTATGCTTAAAAATAAATAATAAAACTCTTTATTTATCCGGTTTTATCGCGCCTTCGCCAACTTTACAGTTGGCTTTTTCAAGGTTGACTCAACCTTGAAAAAGCCAACTGTAAAGTTGTCGAAAGCTCGGTTCGTTTTAAAACCATAAAAAAAAGAAAAAAATATGGAACGGGACTTACACGGGTGAAACCGAAGGCCGCAGCTGGTATTAAATAAAAATAGCCTTTATTGCCCAAATTAAAAAAAGTACATTTCAGACATCACAACACAAATACGCCGCGGGGCGCAGCTAGTTATAAGTATAGAAGAAACTTACCCGTCAACAACGAGGGAGTCATAGGTGGCGGGTCGATCGCAGACGGGGCACAACCAGGTGGGTTTCCTCTCGTTCATCTGTAGGAACAGCGAGGCGTCGAAGCACTGGAGATGTGGGCAGGCGGCCGGTCGACATGGACACGACATCCGCATCTTGCCCAGCGGACACATGAGGGACACGCGGAGCGAGGTCGTCGCTATCTCACTGTCGTAGTCTTCTGATAACTTTTCTTTTACTGTAAAAAAAGAGAAAATTAACATATTTCTCTTTGTTATTATTGCTCAAGGCATTTAAACTTAGAAATACTAGGAGTTCGCCCCGAACTGAGACCTCACGACCCCCTATCTCCCCATCCCCCCCCCACCGATCCGGCTCATCTTCAAACTCATAAATTCTATTGACCAAAACTACGCGCATACCAAAATTCATGAAGATCAAAGCTACGATACTAAACTCATCATCGAACAAACATACAAAGTCTACACTGGACCTCACTCGCTTCGCTCGTTCGGTCAATTAGCAAGGAAATATATTTCCAAAAAATCCCCGTGACAGAATTCGAACCTGCGTCCTTTCGCTTACCAGGCGACTGCTCTAACTACTGAGCTACACAGGAATCCTGTGTATGTATGATTCAGCTTTATAATTTTAGAAGGACGTTTCATAGTTGAATTTGGAAAAGAATTTCGAGATAGGAAAATAACCATTATACAGGGTTACAGAAAAAGTCGTGCTAGATCCGTTGAGGGCGTGGAGTACCCATCATTTCTGACTTATTTCACTATGAAACACCCTACCCTAAACTTAACCCTTTTTGAGATATTCGACTTTTAATTTTTTCATTGAAAATTGCCGATATTTAAGCTACTAAATTTATTTTTGTTTATTTTGTGTGTCTTATTATTATTATTATTGCATTTTGACATGCGTAATAAGATGCTTAAAGACGTCAATCATTAAAATAGTACATTAGTTAATTGAATAGACCGTAGCAGACAAGTGAAAGTTAAGAAATAAAAAAATAAATTAGAAAGTTTATTTTTCTCTAAGGGATATCTAAAAAAACTATATGGCAATTGTTCGGCAGATGTTTTTTAAAATATCTACGTTTCATCAGCTATCTAACGAGGTATAATAATCAAGTGTTTTATTCAAATACATTATAAAAAAAATTAGTTTCATAGGCGACAGTGGAGAAGAAAATTTATACTTAGCCCTAAAAAATAAAATAAAACAATAGGTAAGCATGAAATGTTATTTATTAAAGCTTTTCACACAACTTTTTCTTGTTTACAGTTCATGTTCAACATGGCCGCCTCTATTTCTGATACATTGTCGCATTCTTCTACGGAGACCAGTCTTCACTACTCCAGTGGTCAATGTGGTCCTCATTTTGTTAGCTGCATCCACAATCCTTTGTCTTAAGTCTTCCACAGACGAAACTGGATTCGGCTCGCTGTATACTAGACTTTTCATGCACCCCCACACATGAAAATCCATGGGGGTAATGTCCGGACTTCTTGCTGGCCATGGCAACGGCCCACCTCGTCCTATCCATTTGTTTGGATAATTTGTGTCCAGCCAGTCTCTGACACTTCTTCTGAAATGGGCAGGGCAGCCATCGTGTTGGAACCACATGTCCCTGATCAGGTTGAGTGGCAGATCATCCAGCAAATCACTCAAGTCTGCTCTCAGGAAATTTTCGTAGCTTTCCCCATTTAAATTATCCGGGAGAAAGTAAGGTCCAATCAAATGATTGGAGATAATGCCCATCCACACATTCACGCTGAATCTACGTTGGGACCCCTTCACTCTTTTCTTATTGGGATTCCTTAGTTCTTTTGGGGCCCAGTAATGGGCGTTGTGATAGTTAGTTATGCCATCTTTATCAAATTTGGACTCATCCGTCCACAAGATATTTCTTAGAAAATCTGGGTCTTCCACATCAGCATTTAGCATAAATCTGCAAAAGTCCATTCTCCTCGCGGGGTCTCCTTCTTCAATAACGTGTACCGGCGTATAATGGTATGGGTATAGGCCAGCAGTGTGCACGGTAAACCACACTCTCCATTGCGAAAGTCCCAGATCACGGGCAACAATATTAGTGGAAGTAGTCGGATCCGCTCGAAAGCGTTGCACTATCTCATTGTCCTGTTCTTCGTCGTCAATTCGTGGTCTTCCCATGTCTGTATTTCGTCTCAAAACAGAGCCAGTTTCACGAAGTCTTCGATAAACTCTGTCAATAAAAAACCCGACTGCCGTTAAAACTGAAAAGTAAAAAACAAGAAGATACCTAAAGGCAAAGAAACCTTAAAAATCGTTCGACGCATCTAGGAGCCTTAAAAAATTGTGGATGGACTCGGGTGGGACTTCAACACAATTTGGTGTCATTATACTTTACCTTTAAAAGGAGTCCCACCCGACTGCTTATTATTTTTGCTATATTATTTTTTCTTTTGAAAATACATACATATTATACATAGAAATACGCTTAGACCAGATACAAATATTTATTTTTAAGCATAAATATTTGTTTCGTCATGTCCGTCTGCTCAGTCCGCGGCTTTGTTCAGAGATGGTTATTTATTTAATAACCGCATTATTTCTAAAAACCGAGCTGTAATCCACTTAGATGTGTTTTGGATATTTTAACAATCAATTTTAAAATAGACGAATAAGAGAATAATAGACGACGAGGGATAATAATAATTATAATTTAAATTTAAAACTATTCCAATAACTCTTTAGCGCAGACTAAAGAGTTATTGTGGACACTGGAACGTTTTGATACAAATAATTATAAGGCGGTAGTTTACAGCAACTTTTTAAAATGTTAAATTAGACGAATTACATCTCAGTCAACCTTGAAAAAGCTAACTGTAAAGTTGACGAAAGCTCGGTCTTTAGAAATAATGACGTTATTTAATACCGGCATTAATAAAAAGTACCGAGCTTTCTTTCAAGGTTGAAAAAGCTAACTATGAAGTTACGGAAAGCTCGGTACTTTGTAATAATGCAATAATGACGCTAGTAAAACCCGGTTAATATTGTGTCGTAGTAAAGTTTTTAATTGTTTGTTTATGCTAAAATAACCGATAGATAGGATATAATATAGTCCTTTTTCCATGCCAATAAGGTTGGAAGAAATCGCTTTAAGCGATAAGGCCGCCTATTTGTTAAAAATTTATTTCTTTTTTATTTTATTTTTAAATGTGTTGTTTTTGTAATATTTTTGTGGTCGATCAAATAATGTATTAACTATCTATCTATACAGGGTTACAGAAAAAGTCGTGCTAGATCCGTTGAGGGCGTGGAGTACCCATCATTTCTGACTTATTTCACTATGAAACACCCTACCCTAAACTTAACCCTTTTTGAGATATTCGACTTTTAATTTTTTCATTGAAAATTGCCGATATTTAAGCTACTAAATTTATTTTTGTTTATTTTGTGTGTCTTATTATTATTATTATTGCATTTTGACATGCGTAATAAGATGCTTAAAGACGTCAATCATTAAAATAGTACATTAGTTAATTGAATAGACCGTAGCAGACAAGTGAAAGTTAAGAAATAAAAAAATAAATTAGAAAGTTTATTTTTCTCTAAGGGATATCTAAAAAAAACTATATGGCAATTGTTCGGCAGATGTTTTTTAAAATATTTACGTTTCATCAGCTATCTAACGACGTATAACAATCTAGGGATTGTATTACATTTCGAGGAAAAAAGGGACGCTCCAGTAGTAGTAGTAGTTCTAACGGTACCGCGCCTATTGTCCTTCAAGTTAAGACGCACCGTGCGAGCGAGACAAGTGACGATTTATGTAGGTGCGAATGAAAGAAAAAATGTGTAGAGACCGGTTAGGGCTGTGAATACAACAAGGGGTATTGTTTTGGTTGTCAGTCAGTCTGCTTTTGTGCTTCGTACATAGTAGATGTGACATTGTATTGCTCTTTTTCTCGACTTGGCTGTGATTCTGGACTGTTTCTTCTGATTTGTGACTACTGTGCTTGTTAACCGGACTCTGATTTGTACCTGCGATACGGAAGTGTTGAAGATGACGTCCTACACACCTGAAGAATATGCTGATATGCTTATTTGTTACGGATACTGCAATTGTGTGTCTGCGCAAGCTCGCAACGACTACATAACTCGCTACCCCGGTCGTCGAGTGCCGGATGTGGCCGTTTTTACACGACTGCCAAAGGAAGTGTTATGTTTTTGCCGTGAGTGTATGTATGTATGTATGTATGTATGTGACCTATTTTTGTGCCGTCGTAGGGCCTAAACGGCTGGGCCGATTTAGATAAACGATACGTCGTTAGATTCGTCATGACCGTGAGAGTGACATAGGGTACATTAAAATAATAAATAAATAAAAATAAAGATTTAAAACGCTATAAAGCAAGATTTGTCTTGACCATAAAAACCGAGCAAAGACAACGGAACGTTACTTAAAAACTTTTCGATTTGACTTTGACGCCGAGTTTCAACTTTTGAAGGAATTTGAATGTTTGATTTGTCAGTTTGTCAGAGATAACAAGTCCATTGAGATAACATAAATAACAATTACTATGTTTACAATAAGTAATTAACTAAAAATTTGAAATGTCGCGCTATGGATAATGGATAGCAAGGCTAATCCGCTAGGACAAGAAACCGCCAGCCTTTGTATCACCAGTCGCGACGAAGTTTTCGGATTTGGTAATTATATTTTAAGATGGATACCTGCCTACTTCATAGCCGTCTCAGCAAAACTCAAAAAGAATAGCTATTATAATATTGAAAGCTTTTAGATAGCCTATCTTTAACCGATTTCGAGTCCTCGCTACTGGAGTATACACATCCAGAGTTAATGAGTTTCTCTGGTGTAATTGTATCTAATCTCTAATAACTAAAAAGCGTTAAATAAAAAAATATTTAAAAAAAATAAAAAACCCGACTGCCGTTAAAACTGAAAAGTAAAAAACAAGAAGATACCTAAAGGCAAAGAAACCTTAAAAATCGTTCGACGCATCTAGGAGCCTTAAAAAATTGTGGAAGCAGTCGGGTGGGACTCCTTTTAAAGGTAAAGTATAATGACACCAAATTGTGTTGAAGTCCCACCCGAGTCCATCCACAATTTTTTAAGGCTCCTAGATGCGTCGAACGATTTTTAAGGTTTCTTTGCCTTTAGGTATCTTCTTGTTTTTTACTTTTCAGTTTTAACGGCAGTCGGGTTTTTTATTTTTTTTAAATATTTTTTTATTTAACGCTTTTTAGTTATTAGAGATTAGATACAATTACACCAGAGAAACTCATTAACTCTGGATGTGTATACTCCAGTAGCGAGGACTCGAAATCGGTTAAAGATAGGCTATCTAAAAGCTTTCAATATTATAATAGCTATTCTTTTTGAGTTTTGCTGAGACGGCTATGAAGTAGGCAGGTATCCATCTTAAAATATAATTACCAAATCCGAAAACTTCGTCGCGACTGGTGATACAAAGGCTGGCGGTTTCTTGTCCTAGCGGATTAGCCTTGCTATCCATTATCCATAGCGCGACATTTCAAATTTTTAGTTAATTACTTATTGTAAACATAGTAATTGTTATTTATGTTATCTCAATGGACTTGTTATCTCTGACAAACTGACAAATCAAACATTCAAATTCCTTCAAAAGTTGAAACTCGGCGTCAAAGTCAAATCGAAAAGTTTTTAAGTAACGTTCCGTTGTCTTTGCTCGGTTTTTATGGTCAAGACAAATCTTGCTTTATAGCGTTTTAAATCTTTATTTTTATTTATTTATTATTTTAATGTACCCTATGTCACTCTCACGGTCATGACGAATCTAACGACGTATCGTTTATCTAAATCGGCCCAGCCGTTTAGGCCCTACGACGGCACAAAAATAGGTCACATACATACATACATACATACATACACTCACGGCAAAAACATAACACTTCCTTTGGCAGTCGTGTAAAAACGGCCACATCCGGCACTCGACGACCGGGGTAGCGAGTTATGTAGTCGTTGCGAGCTTGCGCAGACACACAATTGCAGTATCCGTAACAAATAAGCATATCAGCATATTCTTCAGGTGTGTAGGACGTCATCTTCAACACTTCCGTATCGCAGGTACAAATCAGAGTCCGGTTAACAAGCACAGTAGTCACAAATCAGAAGAAACAGTCCAGAATCACAGCCAAGTCGAGAAAAAGAGCAATACAATGTCACATCTACTATGTACGAAGCACAAAAGCAGACTGACTGACAACCAAAACAATACCCCTTGTTGTATTCACAGCCCTAACCGGTCTCTACACATTTTTTCTTTCATTCGCACCTACATAAATCGTCACTTGTCTCGCTCGCACGGTGCGTCTTAACTTGAAGGACAATAGGCGCGGTACCGTTAGAACTACTACTACTACTGGAGCGTCCCTTTTTTCCTCGAAATGTAATACAATCCCTAGATTGTTATACGTCGTTAGATAGCTGATGAAACGTAAATATTTTAAAAAACATCTGCCGAACAATTGCCATATAGTTTTTTTTAGATATCCCTTAGAGAAAAATAAACTTTCTAATTTATTTTTTTATTTCTTAACTTTCACTTGTCTGCTACGGTCTATTCAATTAACTAATGTACTATTTTAATGATTGACGTCTTTAAGCATCTTATTACGCATGTCAAAATGCAATAATAATAATAATAAGACACACAAAATAAACAAAAATAAATTTAGTAGCTTAAATATCGGCAATTTTCAATGAAAAAATTAAAAGTCGAATATCTCAAAAAGGGTTAAGTTTAGGGTAGGGTGTTTCATAGTGAAATAAGTCAGAAATGATGGGTACTCCACGCCCTCAACGGATCTAGCACGACTTTTTCTGTAACCCTGTATAGATAGATAGTTAATACATTATTTGATCGACCACAAAAATATTACAAAAACAACACATTTAAAAATAAAATAAAAAAGAAATAAATTTTTAACAAATAGGCGGCCTTATCGCTTAAAGCGATTTCTTCCAACCTTATTGGCATGGAAAAAGGACTATATTATATCCTATCTATCGGTTATTTTAGCATAAACAAACAATTAAAAACTTTACTACGACACAATATTAACCGGGTTTTACTAGCGTCATTATTGCATTATTACAAAGTACCGAGCTTTCCGTAACTTCATAGTTAGCTTTTTCAACCTTGAAAGAAAGCTCGGTACTTTTTATTAATGCCGGTATTAAATAACGTCATTATTTCTAAAGACCGAGCTTTCGTCAACTTTACAGTTAGCTTTTTCAAGGTTGACTGAGATGTAATTCGTCTAATTTAACATTTTAAAAAGTTGCTGTAAACTACCGCCTTATAATTATTTGTATCAAAACGTTCCAGTGTCCACAATAACTCTTTAGTCTGCGCTAAAGAGTTATTGGAATAGTTTTAAATTTAAATTATAATTATTATTATCCCTCGTCGTCTATTATTCTCTTATTCGTCTATTTTAAAATTGATTGTTAAAATATCCAAAACACATCTAAGTGGATTACAGCTCGGTTTTTAGAAATAATGCGGTTATTAAATAAATAACCATCTCTGAACAAAGCCGCGGACTGAGCAGACGGACATGACGAAACAAATATTTATGCTTAAAAATAAATATTTGTATCTGGTCTAAGCGTATTTCTATGTATAATATGTATGTATTTTCAAAAGAAAAAATAATATAAGTAGTATATCCGTTGTCTAGTCACCATAACACAAGCTTAGCAGCTTAGATGGCGCTGTGTCACAGGATTTATTTATTTATAAACCTTAAAAATGTGAGTAAAACCCGGTAAATATTGTGTTTTATTATACTAGGTTTTTTGACTCACTCAAAGATCTAGTGTAATCAGGATTCTTGGTGCCCTTATTCTTCAACCGCTGCAGTAACTCAGCGGAGGTCAGCTTCCGCACCATGAACACACTGAGTACGTAGGCGCGAGTGAAGTCCGCTGCCCACGTCACATGTATCTGGTTGGCCACCGTGGGCGATAGCTTTACGAGGGAGGTGATGTTCACTGGTCGCGGTGGCCGCTTCGGTTCTGGCGTTGGCTTGTTTGTCGGTATCGGGTTCTGAGGAAAGAAGACATTTGAGTTAATACTAGAAAGAAAGAAATGCACTTTCGCTAAAATTTGTAACTACCCAAATGTAGGGCCATAATTTTAAACTTATTTTGTTTATAAATATTTTAAAGGAAATAATCATCTCCAAAAAATCCAGGCTTGAACTCGCGCCTCTCTAGGTCAATACTCTTATTTTATTTGTTAGAGTTTTCCTTTTATTTGTGCTGTAAACTTTGCTTTTCACAAAAAGTTACAAATCTAGCCGGAACCGGAAGTACCAATATTTCTTGGGTCGAAAACCTAAATGGTACTTCCCATTGACTTGGAACCAGATTTGTGGTCTTGTAGCAAAATGGTTCTGGTCTTGAAGGCCACCAAAGAATAAATCGGTAAGGCTATGTCCGCATTGCTTAGCGTCTGGAGGCTACTAAGTCACGTGACATAAAACCAACCTGATACCCACCCTACCGCGTAACTCCCGTCGAGTTCAACTCGACGTCGGTTTGGGAATACGATGCTGTCGATAATTGGGTTGGAAAAGGCTGCCGTGCAAGGAGCGAGCAGAAATTGTCGACGTTAAAGCCATAGAGCCATAGTAGACAATTTCAGCTAGCTCCTTGCACGGTAGCGTTTTTCAACCCCGTTATCGACAGCATCGTATCGACTCGACGTCGAGTTGAGCTAGATGGGAGTTCCGCGGTAAGGTCCCAGTTTGTTTACTTGGATGCCGCCAAGCGACTAGCCAAACGCCAAGCGCTCGCTACGAGACCGTTCGTTTTAGTAAGGTGACTTGCTACATAACTTGCGAGCCTCCAGGCGTAAGCCTATGCGCATATGGTCTTAGATATAAAAAAATATAGCACGACATTACACACACCGCTATCTAGCCCCAAACTAAGCACTAGGCTTGTACTACAGGTACTAGACAACGGATATACTACATATTATACTTTTTTTTTGTAAATACATACATATGATACATAGAATACACCGAGATCCAGAAACAAACATTTATGGTTAGCAAAAATATTTGTTCCCGGCGGGAATCGAGCCCGCAACCTTCTGCGTTGCAGTCCGGCCTTCGCCCGCTGCGCCACAGAGGGCGTCAAATGCACGTTTTACATGCATGATATGCATGTTTTTATGTCCAACAGAGGACAAGAAGAGGGAAATAAAAATGTTACAAGTACTTACTGGTAAGGGGCACATTTTGTTGTTTACTTTAACATTAACACTAGGTGGGAAGTGATCTTCTTGTTCACACGATGTTTCTAGTAGACAGAACCGTAGTTGTGCCTGTAACAATTATCAATCACTCACTTCAACTTCCTGCTCATTTCTAACATTTTATTATTCACAATGAAGAGACTATTCAGACTTTTATAGATAACGCTGGAACCCAATCTTTTATGCTAACTAGCTCCTGCCCGCGGCTTCGCCAGCATATCCCATAAGAAACAGCATTAGGATAGATGTAGGATATAATTAGGGTTATCCCGCTGACTTCGCCAGCATATCCTTTAAGAAACAGCATTAGGATAGATGTAGGATATAATTAGGGTTATCCCGCTGACTTCGCCAGCATATCCTATAAGAAACTGCATTAGGATAGATGTAGGATATAATTAGGATTATCCCGCCATCAACTGTATGTGTACCGATTGAGAGAATAAAAAAATGGACCCCCTCTTTTCCTTAGAGGTGGAATTTAGGAAAATCCTTTCTTAGTGGATACACACACACCACAAAGAATACACTCTCCAAATTTCATGTCTCTGGAACCAACAGTTAGGGCTCTGCGATGATATATAGGTAAGTCATTGAGTCAACAAGTCAAGACATTGAATTTTAGGTAGGTACATTATTTCCTTATTATATTAAATAACTAGCTGCGCCCCGCGGTTTCACCCGCGTAAGTCGCGGTCCCGCGGGATTATCGGGATAAAAAGTAGCCTATGTGTTATTCCAGGTTTCCAGCTATATATATTCCAAGTTTCATGGTAATCGGTTCAGCGGTTTTTACGTGATTGAGTAACAAACACACATACACAAATACCTACATTTAAATATTAGTAGGATTATATTAGGTACTTAAAATTAAAATTTAGTTTATACTTAAACCGCAGTCAGGCACTCTACTTGGCTGTGGAATTTTAATTAATTTTATACTAGCTGCGCCCCGCGGTTTCACCCGCTAAGTCAGGATAAAAAGTAGCCGTGTGTTAATCCAGGTCCCCAGCTACCTATATTCCAAGTTTCATCGCAATCGGTTCAGTAGTTTTTGCGTAAAAGAGTAACAAACTCACGTTCATACATACATACAAACTTTCGCGTTTATAATATTAGTATAATATTACTATGGGTAAAGTAGTGACCTGTATAACATAATCTAGTTTGTTGCTGGCACCGACGACATCCTTGCCAGTGGCTATCTCCGTGGCTTGCTGCGGCGTGAGATGGAACACGTAGGTCCCCTCCTGCATGCGGCCCGCCTGCATCGGCATCATGGTCGACGGCTTCATCAACTCCGTTATTACATCGTAGAATGGTAATCTAGAACAAACGCAGGTGAAACATTTACACAGAAACGCTGCTCAAAATTTGAGAGCCACTCAAACTTTTAAGCAGCTCCTAAACTTAAAAAGGTTCATACTAATTTTAATATTCTAAATTCAAAAGCATTCAATATTCAAAAATGTTCATACTAAACATTTTTTTCTGCTCCAGAAATTTAAGGACTACTTTATTAACTACTAAAGTTTACTTTACTTTAATTTCCTACTAATTTGAGGCCTACTTAAGTAGGCAAATTTTAACTGGCGTTTCTGTATTTGGCTGTTAGATTTTTATTAGTTAACGCGACATCTTAGATTGCATCTACATTTGGGATTGAAGATTCACTTATCATCTGGTAACAAAGTGGTGAAACCACTCATTCATTCAGTCATTCATCTGTTTTCTTTTCGTATAGAAGTGTGGCTCACCCTTACCTTAGAGCGTAGACCTTAGAGCGACCAAAATGCTTAACAAGGTCTTAGGGACTTAGGGCTCTTATCATAGATTACCACTTGGAACAGCCTAATCTTTCTTCCACAGCACAGAGGAACTAAAGAAAATATTTCTTCCACTTCTTATTACTAGGAGTTCGCCCCGAACTGAGACCTCACGACCCCCTATCTCCCCAACCCCACTACCGATCCGGCTCATCTTTTCGAACTCATAAATTCTATTGACCTAAACAACGCGCATAACAAAATTCATGAAGATCGGAGCTACGATAAGTTATCATCGAACAAAGATACAAGCGCCAGGCCTGTTTACACTGGCAAAAAATACTCACTTCTTAAACTTAACATCAGGGTGTACTGGGTAGGGCGGCAGTGGAGCGGTGGGTGAAGGCGACGGCATCGGAGCGAGGGTCGCACCGCCCGCGCCCGTGCCGTATCCGTGGTACATACTGCTCGCGTACATCGGATTCTGCCGCGCCTGTGGAGGTGTCTTCTGTTCTATTTTAAACGGAACCCGATCAAGTGAACGGTAGATGGCATAGGGAAGTGAAAACCGATATTATGCCATCTTACTTCACTTTACAGGTCTCTCGAGTAAGCGTTTTGATAGCTGCAACCAGTGTAGCTAGTATTGACCACTTTTTTCCTTTGGTATCGTCAATTAAGATGAGTGATGGGCAAACTTACTCCTTTTAATACATGTCCCAGGCACAACACCAGACATGAAAAGTATGGTTTAATAAGTATAAATAGTTTAAATCAGATGTAGTGGGCGTTGCTAGGGAAATCAGCAGTTACCTCCCATTGTGCAAAATTCCACACTTAAGCGGTGGCCCATTGAAGTACTGACTGTGTGCAAGGCGCTGCAAGATTTCTCTTATTAAATAAATGAAAATGTAATAGATAAGTGAAAATATTATCACATATAGGGCAATAGATGCAATTCATACTTAATTTGGGATTAGATAGACAATGTTTGGAACTAAGGATCGTAAGGGAAAAGGGAGAGTCTTATGATGGATATAATAATATTATGCAGTGTGTAGAAACAAGCTGTGAACTTGTGTGATTGGAAGTAATTCCATCGTACCGAGACAGGCATGCCTTGCCCGCGTGAATCCTGCGTATTGTATCCAGTGACTGCCGGGTGCTGGTACATGCCGGCTCGCGAGCCCTGCAGAGCGGGTGCCAGTGGGTCCTTGCCCTGCGACCCGCTGCCCCCCACGCCGCTCGACTGCAGCGACTGCCCGTTCCTGCAATAATCACTACTATTCACAACCAGCTTGACGAAGACATTTCTTTGCAACAGTATCAACCCGGATAAAGCTACTGGCTTTTATAAGGACGCTGACCTCGATAAATCCAAGTATATGGGCTATGAATTTCGCTGTATCTGGGTTATAATATAACAATAATGAATAGTAAATTTCGGTTTAATTAGTCAAAGAGGTTCAAACAAGGCTCATAATATTGTTTCTGGAAGTTTATAGATTGTAAGGGCCGACAACGCCTCCCTTTAGTATTTGGAGAAAATTTCTACTTAAACAATAAAGCAGTTCTCAAACTCGAAAAATCCGATACTAATTTTAAATTTAGAAGCTGCTCAATTATCTAAGTACTCCTCAAATTTTTAGTAGCGTTCCTGTATTTGGTTGCAAGAGTGAATCCTACGCCAGACGCGTGACGTATAAATGTACGAGTACCACATACGTAAATACTTGCATAATGTGCCTGCGTGGGTGCGATACGTGTCCTACTCCACTCCAAGCAGTAGTGACAGAGTTTACGCGCGTACTCAATGTATTTTACGCACATTTTACGCCACAGAAACGCATGCCACAGCGCTTGAGGTAACCTGTGTTTAGGGTATTGACTGAACCTCTTTGTAATCCCATCCAAATACCAAACAAATGGATCCACTAACTTTCTATGGACTCGAGACAAGTGTAAAACACTTACTATTCATTATCTCTGTACAAAATTCATGCTGTAACATTTCAATGGCGATTTCAATGCTAGCTGCAAAAGCCCATTGAGAACGCCATCACGTCAAACAGCTAGTCGACCGCGCAAGCTCCGTCGGGTTCAACTTGACGTCGGTTTGGGACACACACTGCGCAAAGGAAAAGCCTGCTCGAAACCTAAGCGGCGAGAACCATTGCGTTGTTTTGCCTGCATTTTATGGCGACGGCGCGCAGTACAGTACAGTTGCCGTCGAGTTCAGCTGTCATTGAATGCGACAGCTCAAGGGACGTCGCCGTCGCATTGAACTCAACGGTGCACACAACGCAACTGTACTGTACTGCGCGCCGTCGCATTCAATTGCATGCAAAACAACGCAATGAACTCGACGCGCGAACCGCCGTGCAGGTTTTTCCTTTGTGCAGAAGCACCGTCGAGTTCAACTCGACGGAGTTTGCGCGAGCCGCAGTACAAACACCTTCAAATGTAGAACATATACCCAACACCGGAAGCTCTCTCATGCGTCAGCTTTCGTCACTATTCACGAAAATTCCGACTCTATTCAGAGAGCTGTCTTCTTACAACTGGAATTAGCCAGCTGAGGCAGTTAGACAGGTCTTTGAATACAGTTTTAGGTTAGTATACAGATAGAAAGTTGGTTACAAGAGCTGATCTACCAGCGCACAAGAACTGCTAAAGGCACTGCAATGGTAGACCAGCGCTGGAATCCAGCTTTCCAGCTATACTATATGCCCTAACAGTGGACAGAGCAGACAAGGTATTATGACATTATGTGCGGAAGAACATGCTTGTAGCTACGCAAGGCAAACGCAACAATGCGCTCGGAAGACTTGCCTAGGGTAGGTCTTTTGTGAGCGATGGCCGTTCTCTGTTGTTTTGAGTCGGCTCCTAAGTTCGGAGGATGTCCCATTTTCGGGGGGCGCACTCGCCGTCGAGCTTCCTACTCTCGCTGCTGACCGTGTTTTAACCATTGTTGACGTGCCAACATATCAACTGAAATTAAGGAGTCCAAAATCGGACAAACTAACGTAAGTAACCACAAGGTTTTCTGGAAAATTTACTCGACGTTGCGAAATAAATGACACGTGACTCCTTATTTCTCTTACGGCAGTATTCGACGGGGAAAGGGGCATTGAAAGTAGTACATCTGCAATTGAATAATTGTCCATTTTAGCCTACAATGGTTAAAACAAGTCTGACAGCATTCAAATTATCTAAAACAGTATAGGTAAATGTCCGAAACCGTTGATTTCAAATAAACAAATTGATGGTGATCCTTTGTATTATGTTTTGTCAAATTATTCCACTGCAGCTGTGAAAGGGCATTGTTTAAAACAAACTAGTATATCTTGAACAATTTATTGGGACATCTTATTAAGACAGGAGAACAAGCTTGGTAAGAGAAATAAGGGACAATTCCTGTCAATGAAATTTTCCAGAATACATAATACAAAACTTATATTACAACCATTAGGACCACATAAAGCGAGAGAGTAAGATGGAATATAATAGCATTTTAGAAGCTAATGTATAACGTAAATCCACACCTTTAAACATGGATCTGATTAACGGATATAGCGAGAAAAACACTTCTTAGTAAATCAACAGACAAGATTTCCACTTTTACTTTCGTTTTTGGTTTCAAATACACATCCTAAGCCCTATGTTAGAGAAAAACAATTTAATACCTACTGATTTCTAAATACAAGCAGTTACTTACTTACATACAAGTTAAAAATTTCAAAAATTTATGCATAGGTTAAAAAATATGTAGTATTTTAATTCGTTAATATGAAGACCCAGAGCTTGCAGTCTGACCTATACACAGTGTATTTAGGATGGTAATTTAAGCCGAAAGGAAGTTGTTTTAGAGGAGAACCTATCTAAGCCAAAAGAAAGGGTAATGTTTAAGGGGTATAAACGAGCGAAACTGAAAATCCCTGTCAGATTCATCGAAAATTATTGATTATTTTCTGACACAATGTTTTAGGAAATTTTCGTTTGTAGCATTTGTAAATGACATTGTTCCCTACATTTTGGTGTATCAGTACATATACCTGGACCTAAAAATAGCCACCGTGAGAAAGGAGATACAAGACTACCTTAATAGATATATGTGCAGACTAGCAAATCACCCCAACCAGATGGCAAACAACCTCACAGCTGACAATGATGTAGAGTTTGCGAGACTAAGGAGGCATAGCGTGACTAGCCTATGACACAGATTTGTGTTAATCATAACATGGGACAAATGTTGAGGAAGGGGTCAATGGATACCCTCTCAAGCACAGGATAAATTACAGTGGAAATGGACAAAAGTGTTGATAATTGCAGACTTGCTGCAGATGGCAACAAGAGATAATGACATAAAAGAAAAAAAAAACAATGTCATTACAAGCATTACAAATGACAATATTGTGTACACAATTACATTGTGTCAGAAAATAATCATCAATTTTCAATGATTCCCAAGGTTTTTTAATTTAGCTTCTATAGGGGCCTTAAATCTATAAATTAGTCCTAAGTTAATGATATGGAAACTTGTTGAAAACAACTAAATAGATAGTATCAATATTGTGTGACACAAAAACAAGCAGTATTTGCAGGAATCCCACAAACAATTTCTATAATAGCAGCATAGAGATAAAATATGGATACAAAAGGAGCACTTCTTTTATCAATAATCTTATTTCACTTTTTACACTTTTTTTTACTAGGAGTTCGTCCCGAACTAAGACCTCACCCCTATCAATCCAACCTCTCTACTGATCTGGCTTATCTTCGAGCTTATATATTCTTTTGACCTAAACTACGCGCATACCAAAATTGATGAAGATTGGAGCTACGATACTCAAGTTATCGTTGAACAAACATACAAACATATAAAGACTAGTTGCGCCCCGCTCTTTCACTCGCGTAAGTCCCGTTCCCGTTATCGCGGGAATGTCAGGATAAAAAGTCCTATGTCCTTCTCCTGGTTCTAAGCTACCTCCCCACCAATTTTCAGCCAAATCGGTTCAGCCGTTCTTGAGTTATAAATGGTGTAACTAACACAACTTTCTTTTATATAGATAGATATAAGATACAAGTGCCCCAGGCCCGTCTACACTAGACTTCAATCGCTTCGCTCATTCAGTCAATAAATATCCCTAGTTGGTACTTTTTTATTTTTAAAAAAGTAACTGGGGCAAAGTAGTCCACTTACTACAACCAGATGAACAGTGAAGTCTTAGTAAAAAAATTCAATTTTTACCCTAAGGAACCCTAAAAACACCCAATGGTCTGGAAGCAATATGACAAGTAAGTTCGATAGAAAACACAGGTTTTGAATTGCAAATTGTATAATTATGTTGATTTTTATGTTACAAGGCAAGAGTTTTTTTGGTTACAGGTTAATGGCCTCCATGGTTTTGCTGCAAATATCAGACAGCAGATGTTAGGTCAAGTTAGTTCTAAGGGCGACTTAAAGACTAACACTAAGGCTGTGGCTGCATAGGCAGGAGGCTGGTTTAGCGGCTAGAGGCTAGATCGTCACCTAACTTAAACAAACGGTCTAGAAAGTTAGCAACCATCTGCACTGAGCCCTTGCCTTCTAGCTGTGTATCTTGTCAGAATGCAAGCCATGGCCTAAGTGAGTCACACCGCTATATGAAAAAAGATGCATTCTTTCTTAATTTTTCATTACCACTCCAAATACATTTTTTAGATGAATGTGTGACCACTATGTCACCTAATGGTAAGTGATAATATGATCGAATAGGTAGCACGCTCTTCTAAAAGACAGGATCACAGGAAGATGGTAGTGGAATAAGATTCAAGCCATCTGCTTCATGTTTTTAAGTTGATCAACCAACCAGCCAAGTGTGCTATCCGATCAAGTGTAACACTGAGTGTAAATGGACTTTTAATTTTTTTATTAAATTTTAACTAAAAATAGAGTGTGCTTTGATTGTTCTTCAGAATTTTAAGTCTGTGAAACTATAATCATTACTAATAAATAAGGACAAAAATATAATGGAAAAAAATGTGTTTTCTTCTGCATTCTTTTTGGGACACCCACTAGTTTCTGAAATTGTCATGATATCAGAACTAGTTTGGAAAACAATTATGGTGCCAATGGTTCCTAATGTGCTATATGTGTAAATAAAATCAACTTCTGGTTTTCATCTTCTGTTTCAATATTTAGCATTGTTAGTTTTATGTAAATCTAGAGCTACTAGCTTCTGAAGCAAAATCAAATGCTAAGGACAGTTCAATGGTGATGTTCTTTCCATAGTAGTCTAGGTGTTTTATCTCTATGGTCAGCACAAGACACAATAAAACAGTTTGAGGTCACCGACAGTCTATGTTTCTAACCCCCTTCATTGAAACAAAAATCAATAATTTATTTTCAAAACGCTTGTTTATTGATAAAGAAAATTGATCCAACTGGGTGCAATAAATATACGTATCTCAGGGCTTAAATCTATACGTTTTGGCGAGGAAATAAACGAATATATAACAATCAAAAGGGGGTATTTAACACGTTTCTAAGTGCGGGTTGTAAACTTAATTATTTCAAAAAAGCCCGGTAATATATATTCTATGCGCTATGTATTCCAAGTGTTATTTACCGGCTGTTAAGGTTATGTAAACAAATTTAGAGATTCAGTGGTATTTAGTCTAAAAACGGCTGTAAAACAGAAACGTACACAATTTCTAAGCAATATGGATGTCGGGTGAATTGTTTTAACGTAAACTTACCATGATATCCCGTTACCATAATCGTAATATCTACTCATATTTGAATTCACATTGAAATACACTTAATTTGAAACATTTAACTCTATATTCACTATTTACGAACTTTCACAAAACGCCATAGCTTGACGCTCTTTTACTAATCGTCCGCCACATTGGCCATAGTAAACAATGTTTTTTTTTAACTCAGGTGTGCTCACATCCCAATTTTATTACTTTTTGCGAAAGAAATTGCCAGTCGTTTCAATATTTTAGAGCAATTTACATTACAAAATAGCTAGACATTTGTATAATTAAATTAACAGCAAAATTTAAAATAATAATATTTAAAAAATAAGGTCAAGTTCACACCCAGAGAGTAAAATATCATAGACAATGACGTATTTCTGACGTCACATTTCCTTTTCCTACCTGTATAGGGTTGTACAACAAGCTGAAGGGATTCATTTTCGATATTTTACCATTAATCAAGGCTACGTTCACTCTTCAGAAAGTCCTCATGAAGTGTTAAATGTGTTCAATTATCTTGATAACCCAGTAAAAATACTTACAACAGTTGAACCACAATGAAATCAGGAATTTTCTTCGACCACGCAGCTTTTATAAAAGGAAGCCAGACGTCACTTCCGCTGAAGTCGGGGTTCCGTGGGAACTATGCGCGGGGCATTCAAAAGTATTGTAACAAATCTCACTAAAAATAATAAATCTAGTTTATGCAGCCTTTAAAATAGAAGCTACCTAGGTAAGAAACTATAGCCGTTTTTATATAGGCGATGGATATAAAAACGGGTAATTGTTAAGTATAAATCTACCAGTATAAATA
Organism: Idaea dimidiata; assembly: GCA_949358125.1. Classification (NCBI taxonomy): domain Eukaryota; kingdom Metazoa; phylum Arthropoda; class Insecta; order Lepidoptera; family Geometridae; genus Idaea; species Idaea dimidiata. The sequence continues at coordinate 11,000,414 of OX442341.1, forward strand.
TATCTTAGTTTATTAGGTACTTCTTTTCTCATTGAAAAATTGCTATAACCGAATTGAGAATATTCGGTTGTAGCAATTTAGAGTTGAATAAATAAAAATAAGATTGTTTAAAGCTAAATTTAATGACACGTAAAGGTGTTATGCGTGCACCAGTTAGACCACAATGGTGCTGGCATTACACCCCTATTCATAAGCCGTGTCCGATGTACATCGAGACGCGCGTGTACCGGCCTAGTCGCACCCTCGGGACGATCAGTCCACAACCGCTCAGCTAACGCCGCAGCTCGAGGCCACACTCTTGAGTCCAGGTCATCCCGATTCAAATCCCGAGACCACACTGTTGCTTCTCCACCTTCGATAGGACAGCCTCCCCGTGCCCAAGGCCTATGTTCATATACTCTTTGCCAGGAATTATACGTCCCACCACTATCATCATACCAATGTCCAAACCCACTGTTCAAATTCCACGCATCTTCATGTGATAGAACAGTACGTAACCCAGTGATGTAATTTTTAGCCCATTCTACGCTCCGCACCTGTAATCCTATTGTGTGCACATAATTTTTAAGATCAGATTTAATCCGTTCACTCAAATGTGAGTACCAGAAAAGAGTCAGGTTAGGCAACTTTCCATTAACGGCCTTAAGCCTTTGTATCGCTGCTTTGGTAAAATCAATCCAAACAGACATTGAATCGTTTGATGCTATATTATCAATCCAACATCTCTCTGACACATCATCTCCTCCTAAATGAAATAGATCGTCAACTCCTGTCATGTGTATGATATCAAAAAATACGCGTTGTAAAATCTCTAAAACATGATGGTTTTGGGGATTGAGTTGTCCACAGGGTGGTTCTTTACAGTATGTGGTCCAAGGTTCAGAATCTAAACAGTAGACAAGGTCCCCGATTCCCATAGTCGGTCCCCAACTAAAGGCTCTACCTACATGAGCAGGAATATCCACTTCGATGAGAACACGAATTCCTTTTAGTCGTGCTCTGCGAGATAGAGCTATAACTTGCTCTGGAGTATAAACATCACGATCGCTGTAAGCGCCATATTCAGTCAGTTGTGGCACGCTATCCAGATGCAGTGAAAACGACTGAGAATCACTAATGTGCCAATGGAACGTATTGAGTTTCGACGCAGCCATCGCATCTATTGTACGAATAAGATCAGGAAATGGAAAATAATTTCGTGCTGTATCCAACATTAGGCCACGATACCGAAATTTGGGAGCGTCAGCTATTTCTGCCTGTTGCAAGATTATCAAGGATTGGGCATAAGTATCTAACCAGATCAGTTGAGACAGCGTTTCGATACCATGTCTGGCACCACAGAAAGACCGGGCCATGATGTCAATAATTAACGTGTATTGTGCAGAAGTTATTGGCTTAAGTGACAATTCGTAACTTTCATCTGTGTCAATGAGCATACGAGGATCCGTGCTGTCAGTAACCGAAATTCGTAAAATAACATGATGCCATTCTTCAAATCCACGATAATTAGATTCGATATGACTAAGTTCATGACAAAACATTTCGAACGCGTCGCGTACATGTTGACGCACTATTCTAGAAGGTGCCACAACTTTGTCTAATCTGATACGATCAGCTCGAATGGGTACGGCTGTGGATGATAAGCTTACAGCGCCAGTAGGTTGTGGCCATAGTTGCACACCGGAACATAGCATGTTGCATGTTTCTAAAGATTGCAATTTTGTATGTTGCGTTGCTTTGGATGGCACACATTTCTCGTTCTCGCAGCTCCAGCTCCATATGGGCCTTGTCTGCCTATTTATCAAATAAGAAATAGTTTTAAAAATGTGTAGACATGTTTGGAATTATAAACAGGTACCTACATAAATGTATGTTACTTACGAAGAATTCTCTGCAAAACAAACGAAGATAGTAAAAGAAAAAACAAATAAAATCATCGAAAGCATTGATTCCATTATATATATACATTTTCATGTTAAACACGATGATAAAAATAAAGTTTTAACAGAAATGTAAAATAAAACAACAGTAGTTTATTAACATTTTTACGACTATACTTGACGCAAAATCATAATGACTTTGATGGATCAATAAATAATCCTGCTACCAATAAGATTCGATCGAAGAAGAACGCAAGGTAGCAGGCGGTGGAGATTGAATATCAGAAGTTTAAGTAGGTAGTATCCAGTTTCAGGTTCAAAAACTGTTTACAAAAATACCCAGTTAAGTAAGAAATAGCTAAAAATATTAGGTCTAGCACCAAAACTTTCCTTTAGCATTTAGTTATACGTAGTAGACGTAGTACTGTTATTTATTCTGCGACTTGGTGCTGCAACCCAATGCCCTAGGACTACTTGAGTACATTGCAATCATTTCAGAGTTGCGGCGGGGCGCTGCATTTAGAACTAAATCCTAGACTAGACAAACTCATATCGTTTTAGGATAGGGGGTTCCGCTGCTGAGTGTAGGCACACGTAGTTGATAGTTGTCATTTATTATTATTATTGCAGACCGGTTAGTATAGCCCACCGAGTCTCTAAGAAGTATTTCTTGTGCAGCCACTAAAGAAGACGTTGTGATCAACTGGTGCAAGATTACTAGCTTAAAGATTACGTAGCTGTAGGTACATCTACGTTTCAACACAGATAAATTAATGCAAACTTTAACAAAACTTTATTCATAAAAAAACTATATTAAAAAATATTTAGCTAAATAAAGTCCTCATTAGGGCGTGCACTAAAATTATTTACTCTCGAATGGATTAAAGATCCACAGAGTATTCCTCCAGAAATACAAGCCAGCATTCCAAGGACGATGATGAAAAGATCCTTTATAAGAACGATGCTGAACTTTCCGTAAGGTCCAGGGTACATGAGGCAAATCTCCATGAGGGCAGGGCAAACGAGAGCCAATATCGTCGTGCATAGATTCCCGACGAAAGCAACGAATGGCCCTTGGAATGGTACTGTAAAAGCTATTATAACTACAACAAAAAGTACATTATTTATTATACCATAAGAAGATCACCATAACGTGTCGGTTGGATAGGTTATGTATTATATAAAACAAGCGAATTCACAAGAATATGTTCGAAAAATTATTACAATTTATCTCTCGTTTAGAATCTGAGGAAAGTTTATAAAATTCCTAAGAAATTTATAAATTCGCGATTCTTATTATTTTCCGGGTGACAAAAACGCCGATTGGTGACATACGCTTTTTGCAAACGACATTTTGCAACTTCGTCCGCTTGCTTTTGCTGTGAAACTCACTCTGACTGGGTGCGATTAATCTATACATAATAGGTATAATTTGCACTCAGCTTTATAATCAAATGCAAGTGTAATTTGATGGACAGCACACAGCCTAAACCGCTGGGCCAAGAAAGTTATGTAAAATTTGCTAAAGAAATCGCTTTCGGTTTATAAGCGAGTATTAAGAAATGCATACAGAGCTCCTTTTAACTGGTTATATTTGCGTTTCACTGAAACGAAGATGCTGCCCTAGATGTGTGGCGTGACGCGAAAAGACGGCGCCGGTGGGCGTCAAGAATTCAGGGCATCCTGCATCAAGGCAAGCTCTCATGTCTGAGACATTGCAGGTAAATTGCAAGAATGCCGCTTAGGGTGCACGGTCACATCTTACAAAAACCGGCTTGTTACGTGAGGAACAAATGTCTTGCTACTAAGTATTTAAATAAATCTAACTTACAAGACAACATGACAAATATAGGCCTGGCGAAACTTTCCACAGCCCTCAAAGTGGCTCCTGACGGCTCATTTTCTGGATCATGGTTCTTTATAACTTCCAGTATTATCGAGATGCCTGGGTAACATTGTATTGGGTACGCAAGAAGTATGGAAGCACTGTATAGAGTTATTGCTGCCATCGCTGAGCTAAAATATGAAGAAGAAAGATATAGAAATTAAACTAATTTTACGGTTTTGTCGTCTGAATAGGCTTCGAGACGTTTGATCGTTTGATAGACGGTCTCTGTACATAGCGCGTTGGGCAATCACCTGACTCCAACGCAGAAGGTTCGATACTCACAGGGGTGCTTGTTTTTTATTTGTATAGAACCTTCCGTGGACGAGTTCCACTAGCATTTGCCCGTTTTTTAATTTATTTATTTATTTATTAGGAAGTTCAACAGCTATACATATACACTTATAAAACATATGGTAACAATAGGAAGCCAATTACAGAACTTCACGAACAGTAATCGATTTAAACAAAATAACCTTAAGTGCATCAAAAAAAAATCAAATTAACACATTAAGAACACACTTCACATTAAGAAGAAACAAAAAATAAATTAATTAGGCCTAATCAAATCCAGGATCAAAGAAAATATTACTTAGCCGCAGTCTTGCTAATGCTACGCTAGTGCAAAATAGGTCTAAATCAGCAATTCCACATAAATTATTAAAGGTCGTACATGCTCGCAGCAGATAAGTATTCTGTCTATAGTTGGTAACAGCACGCGGTACAAATAAAGTGTTACTAGCACGAGTTTTAGCAGGCGTTCTCAAATTAATCTTGTCCAGCAAATCGCAACAATCAATGGAACTAGATGCAATCTTTAACAGAAAAATCACGTCAGCTATTTCGCGCCTATTAGAGAGAGGAAGAAAGTGCAGCTTTTTGCAAAGCACCTCATAAGTATGATCATAATAAGGGATTCGTAACCGATAGCACAAATATTTTATAAATCTACGTTGGATGCTCTCAATACGTGATGCATATACAAAATAACATGGATTCCAAATCTGTGACGCATATTCTAGCGTGCTCCTGACATATGCACAGTACAATATTTTAAAAGTTTTTGCACACTTGAAATCCTTAGAACTTCTCATAACAAAGCCTAATGCTTTCGACGCTCTGGTACAAATATTGTCGATGTGCTTGTCAAAAATTAGCTCGGAATCATGCAGTACCCCAAGATCCCTAGTACAACCTAACTTATCCAACTTCATGCCTTTCAAAAAGTAATTGGAAGGAGTTGGTCTGCGCCTACGCGTAAACGAAACAACAGAGCACTTAGCGGGGTTAAGATCTAATTTGTTCACCATACAATAATCATCAAGTCTTTGCAAATCCGACTGAAGATTGGATATATCAGATATCGTACTAATACTAGCAAATATCTTCATATCGTCGGCGAAACAAAGTAGTTGACTGTAATGTAAACAGTTCTCAATATCATTAACAAATATGAGAAACAACAGTGGTCCTAATAAGGACCCCTGCGGAACTCCGCTAGGAATAACTACCCAGCTAGAAACATAGTTGCTTACCACGACAGCCTGCGTTCTGTTGTCAATGTACGAAGCAAACCACCTCAACAAGTCTCCTCTTATACCTATCCTAAGAAGTTTTGATAGCAGTAATTTGTGATCAATCCTATCGAAACACTTGCTGTAATCAGTGTAGACTACGTCTACCTGACCACCACCCTCCATTGTCTTTAGTTAAATAATCATTAAGGATTATCAAATTGGAAACGGTGGAACGACCACGGAGAAAGCCATGTTGAGTTGAGGAAAATGAGCAACGGACGGCCTGGTACACTTGATTGTAAACAATCCTTTCAAACAATTTAGCAACAATACACAATTTTGAAATGTGTCGATAATTTTCTACATCTTGCTTTGGACCTTTTTTATGAACCGGGGTTATGAACGCAGACTTCCAAAGGCGAGGAAAGGTGCAGGTAGAAAGAGACTTTTGAAATAATAAAGTTAAAGGAACTGCAATTGCATTAGAAGTTTTTATCATAAAAATAGGGCTTAAATTGTCCGGGCCAGCAGATTTAGATGGGTCTAATTTAGAAAGTAATTTGGAAACTTCGTTTTGGGTTACAAAGATCTGGTGAATATCAGACACCGAAATATAGTGACCGATGCCGTCCGAGTTGGGATTGGAGGAAGAAGAAGATGAAGCGGCCAGAAAAGTGGAGTGAAAATAATTAGAAAACGCTTCACATATATCGGTACCAGTTGAGACCGAGTCATTACGGAAATTCAATGATTGAGGAATTGCACCTGACTTCCGGCGTGCTTTGATATAAGACCAAAATTGTTTAGGATTGACTATAATATTTTTTTCGATGCTGCTAATATATTTCTCATAACATTCACTTTCAATAGTTTTGGCCCTATCACGGAGAATGAGAAATGACTTAAGATACGAAGAGTTCCCATATATTTTAAATTTCCTAAAAAACTTAAACTTTTCCTTCAAGATTTTAATAAGGGCTGGCGAAAACCATTTAGGATATGTACCCGGAGAAGTGATTTTACTTGGGACATATTTATCCTTAAGTTTATTCACTACATCATAGAAATAGGACACCGAATCTTCCAGCGATTGACCTTGAAAAACAGTCGCCCAGTCAGTACTCGTGATCTCAGCATTAATAATATCATAATTCCCTCTATTGTACAAATAACGCAGATATTTCAGGGGTTTTAAAGAGGGTAGTTTTATAAAATCTATCTCAACTAGGATAGGTTTATGATATAAATCAATCTTAACCAGTGGTTCACGACATTCTACAACACAGACATCCTCATTAGATAACACCAAGTCTAATATTCTGTTACTAACATTTTTAATATTATTAAATTGACGTAAATTAAACATAGCTATCTCATCAATCAAATAACATTCATCGGCAGTGGTGTAACTAGCTGGCTTCAAATACTTATACAACGAAGATTCCCACATAATATAGGAGAGATTGAAATCCCCTACAATGAGGAAATTGTCCTCTGGATTGGATAATATGTTTTCACCCATCTTACTTAGAAAATTGGGTAACTGATCTGAGAAAGAAAAACCGTGTTGCTGATCAATAAGGTAAACACAACAAATGTGCAAGTTCCTACAAGCATTACCCTTAAACGAAAGGGTTAGCCATAAATCCTCAGCCGATGAATGGAATGCAGGCCGGGCGCAGACCGAAATATTTTTACGTACTGCAATCAACACACCACCACCATAGACCTGATCCAGCTCGTCATACTCACGATCGCGCCGCCACACTATATAACGGTCGTCAAACAAGGACGACGAAGCCACCGAGTCAGGCAGCCACGTCTCCGTAATAGCGATGACGTCATGGTTACTGAGACATAAGTTACGATAAAAATCGGAAAGCTTTGTTCTCAACCCCCTTACGTTTTGATAGTAAATGCTAAGATTATGCAAATAATCTTAGCATTTGTGTTAACGTTTGTGCAGCCATTGTTCTAAATATCTACCAAAAACTGAACAAATTTGACAATAATTTAAAATTGAATAATAAAAAATCTCTAATAAAATAATAAAGCATATTTCATAGCCCTTTAAACAGAAAATAAGGAATCCAATCCAATCGGAATGCAATTGGGAGAAAAGGTCAAATAAATGAAAATAATTTATACCGTTGTTGCATAAAATAATATAAGCTATGATTACGTTCCATAATCGCATAAACAACGGAAACAGTAATTGAGTACTACTCAAAACTAAAGCTGAATAAATTACATAATTAGGTAACTCACGTAAATCGTAAAAAACTAATTTATAACGTAATAACAATATATTGATATTGACGGGATCATAGTGCAAAAACATCGGTAATGAAGGTGTATTAAGTATTGCTGGACAAGACTGATGAGAGATAGCTAAGCGAGAAAAATAGTACATATACAACACGAGTGTAAAAGGGATAGACAATACGTAAACTAAGTGCAGCATCACTATACGTAAACAAAAACGGAGGTAGTCATCGACAACAACCGAGGAGACCAAGGCAGGGGTGGCAAACATTTCATGCGATGGATGAAAAATACCGAGAAATGGTTTTATAACAACTAAAATTAAGTAGTAATGGTTTAGGCAACTTTGTTTAAATCCTCTTCCTTTGATATTATGAGCACCGGTGAAGTATCATTTCGACGGACATGAATTTTTCCGTGCTTTACCCAAACGTAGTCAAATTTCATATCTTTTACTCTGGCCTTGGTTTTATTCAGCAAGATCTTAGCGTAAGCGTTGAGATGGTCATTCACGAAGACACGCTGGCCAGAATTTGCATAACCCAAATCCGCAGCCTTCAACGTTTTACACGCCCTAGCTGCAACCACAAACTCATCCTTAGCATATCTGTTAAGGAAACTAACGATAATGGATTTTTCCTTGGTACCATGCAGCGGCGCTCTATGAAGGAAGTTTATTTGTGTTTTCGAAAAGACCAAGTTGGTCTTCTTATAAATTGACTCAACAACGGAAAAAAGGTTTTCATCCCTCTTCAAAGGAACACCCTTTATCTCTACATTATTTAGTCGAGACCTCTGATCCATCACCGACATCTGGAATTTTAGGTTCTTAACTTCGGACTCCAAGGAGCAAACTGTCCTCTTTATGTCTTCAACCTTAGAAACTCGGTTTTCGATCTCTGATATCTTCTTACTAAAATCATCAATTCTGCCGCTCACATACTCATTACTCTTTATGATATCTTTGAGTTCGCTCTTCATCATTTTGATATCCTCAAACAAGGAGGGAAGACCATTGAGCTTAGACTTCATTTCACGTACTTCCTTTAGGATGCTGTCCATCGTGGCCGAATCACCCGGAGTGGATGGTAATAAGGGGAAGTAGACCTTCCTCTACAGAGGGAGCATTTCCATGCCAACCGCCGGTCATTTCCCAGCTTCTTCCAACCAGTCTCTGATATCTGGGCGCAACCAAAATCAAGATGTCTATGACAAACTGAGCACTGTACTCCATCATCAAAAACATCTCCACAAACATCATACTTCATTATTAGACCCGTTGGTTTACGACCTCTGGCCTAACGAATGATAAACGTAGGTGAATAATAGCATTGGAACGTGTTAACTGAGTGAGTGCACTCATCTGACTGACTGATCTTAATATAAGAAACAAAGCATAATTGAAACCACGTACGGAGTATCAAACGGCAAATATCTGAGCACATTTTCCTCCATTGGACCAAAGGAATAGTAACCGAGACACCCGAATATTGTTGCAATAGTGACAGGTACCAATATTCCGACAGTGATCACTCCGAAACGCTGGGTGATCTTTCTGCGGTCCTTCACAGCTCTATCCATTGATAGGATCTGAAAAAATACAATATCTTCTATGGTTTTCGCGATTTTGCATAATAAAACACTTAATTTATCGGGTTAAATCGCGTTTTATTCATAGTTTTAAACGAACCTAGGTTTCGCCAACTTTACAGTTTGCTTTCTCAAGGTTGACTGAGATGTAATTTGTCTATTTTAACATTCTAAAAAGTTACAGTAAACTACCGCCTCATAATTATTTGTAACAAAACGTTCCAGAGTACGCAGACAAAAGAGTTATTGAAATAGTTTTCAATTTAAATTATAATTATTTTAATCCCTAGCTAGCTCAAGAAACTACCATGGCTTCGGAACGCGCCCTCACATGCGATTTAACCCGATAAACAAAGTGTTTTATTATGGAAAAATATAGCAGAGAAAAACTTAACCTGTTGTTGTTGAAAATAATATATGTTAAGCGATCGTTACACCATCCGATTTGCAGGCTCCCTTTTGTCCACGCTCACAGTCTCACAGTACACATCGACATTCGATGTGTGGGGTAGGTGTGGACAAAGGAAGCCTGCAAATTGGATGGTGTAACGATCCCTTAGTATACAAGGTGTAACAGGAAAGCCCTTTTAATCCGAAAGGGGGTTGTTCTAGACGTCTAGGCGAACAACTTTTGTTCTACGACTTTTCGAAATTCGAAGTACTTTTCGAAAAAATTAGGTGTAAAGTTTACTTGAAAATCAGCTGTTTCTGAGAGTTCGAGGTCATTGACCTTATGTTGTCCTTTTATTTAGTTTGATAGTTTACAATCAAAACTGCAATTACCTTTATTTTCAAAAACAGCTGTTTTTGCAGTGAAACATAATCTCAAAATTTTCAAAAAAAAAGTTCGAAGTTTCAAAAGTCGTAGAACAAAAGGTGTTCGCCTAGACGTCTAGAACAACCCCCTTTCGGATTAAAAGGGCATACCCGTTACAAATTGTATATTATTTTCAATTCAATTTTTTTAGTTGTGGCGTGTTTCCCAGCAGTAAATTACAATTAGGGCTAGTATTACGTGTATGTACCTTATATTTATCCAATTTTAAAGATTTTTAGCAATGCGAAAGGGTACAATAAAAATAACATAGCGAATTTTATTGCAACTCCATGGTAGCATTTGTTAATAACGCTGTAATTCCGTGTTTGGCACTTTATTTTTTCGCAGAACTAATTAAGATTATAAAATGATTATTGCCTACTCAAGATTTCACGAAAATGAAAATTTAAAAACCACGTTCCAAATAAAAGTTTAAGTATTTTTGAAGCAAAACTAAAGTGATTCAAAAATTAAAATACTTTTAATTTTTTCAACAAAAATATCCAATTTGGAGCTGCTAACATACTACCTGAAACTTCTGAATCGAATTTCTACAACAAGAAAATGGCGATGGGTCTTTGATGTTGATTGATGACGAAGTTTCTTTCGATGTGTACCGGCTGTCTGTAGGGATTCCAATTCAGAAATTACCGGCTGTGTATAGCAGCCCTTAAACTAACCACACCAATAGCACTCAGGTTGAACATGAACGTTCCAAAGGCAAAGCAAAGAGCCCTTGGTTCAGTACAAGCGTTCACCACTCTGCCATGAGGGTCTTCGAAAATATGATAGAATACAAGGATTAAGGCAATAAAGTTCATAACGTTTCCTGTAAAATAATAAATCAAATCAAATCAAATCAAATCAAGATCAAATCAATCAAAAAGGAGTTATCCTTTTTTTTGACAGACTATAAAAACCGGTCAAGTAAAATTCCGTACGGCTTCCTTTCCCTAGATGAGTGTGCTACATGTTAAACCATTTCATTCAATCGGTACCTATCATCAGGCAAGATAGTGGTCAAATGCGCATCTAACTATGTATATCTATAAAATGCTATAAATCTATAATCTATGATCGGAGAGTGTGTTCTTCATACGATGCAGATTTCCAATAAATGATTTTATTAGACCGTCACGGGTCCGAGCTTCATTTTCCACTGCTCGGCGAGCAGTCGTTTGGTCTTTTGCAACCGAGTGGCGGCCGAGCAATGGACAACGAAGCTCGGACCCGGCCGGCGCTCGTGACGCTCTAATATAAATGAAAAGGTTTTTTCGAAATTCCCACTGGACTTATGCGGGTAGTCGTGATCGTACTTTTTCATTACCGCACAATTATGATATTCATACATGATGTATTGATTTTTAAAATCTAAATGTATTCATCGAATTTATTTAAAATAAACCTTTATATGTACTTATTATAGAAGAAAAAGAATTACCCGTCATTGAAACGTAACTGATTGTTTTCAGACTTTTCATGAAGTATTCTAAAACTAAATAAGCTGGTAGAAGAACGAAATAGGAAGGTTTCGATGTTTTCCAATCCATTAACTAAAAAGCAGAGCGTTGAAATTACTTTGATGTGTTGAGGTGCTCTATATTTGAATCGCTTGTGTCTTTTCGAGCCATTTATATAGCTTGATTTCTATTGATTTTCGTTCGATGTCGGTTACTTTTATATGTGATCGCCAGACCGCAACGAGTAATCGCAACCACTCGCCCCGTGACAACAAACGAAAATCAGCAGTAATCGATCTATTTAAATAGTCCAAAATGGCACGAGCAATTCAAAAATAAAGCTCCAGTAGTGTGACAAAAGAAAACCAGCAAATAAGATGGTCACCAAAAGAAAACATATAAAGAAATTCGCGAACACATCGACATTTTCTTTCGATGTGTGCTGAATAGTGTAACGACCGCTTTACCGACTAGTTACTCACATCTCTCAAGCCGTCAGTTGTAAACAAAACGAATACGGTGCAAATTCCGATTTGACTCATTACCATGAATGTGGCTATTATGCAACTGAAACAGAATTACCAAATACCAAATTAACTAATTAACCTGGGTTAACCTTATTAATGGGTCTTAGTAATATTTTTCCCGGGTCATATTCGCGTTAACATTTATTTTACCACTGTCGCCCGCCAGTCTATCACTCTACCACTAGATGACGCCTGCGGTAAAAATAAATCGCAATAACGTTGCGGCTCAACGTTGCGGTTACATTTTAAAAATGAAGTTTGTTGTAGGTATGGGTTTCTTTTACGTTTATTTTATCATAAATAAAAAAAACTTAAATAACATGATTTTATTTAATATAGCATATTAAACCACTAAGGTTTGTAGAACGCTAATCCTATGATCTGCGAAACGTTAAAAATAAATACAAATAAGATCTATACCAATGCAAAAACAAAACAAGATCCTTTTACTCTTAAATATTTGTATTCCTGGTGGACGCAACTATAATGTAATAGAAGACTAGCTGCGACCCGCGATTTCACCCGCGTAATTAATGGAATATCAGCCTATATTTTACTCCGTGGTCTTATCTATCTCTATCTTTACCAAAATTCATCAAATTCGGTTGAAAGCGTAACTTAGATAGGAAACATACCGAGTTACTTTCGCATTTAGGTATAGTGTAGATAGTAGGGATGCGACATACGGGCCAATTTCTCCAAAATACCGGCAGCAAGGCGGTCCGTGTAGCAGAGCCATTCGAAAAGCGTATCTATAGGATATGCGTGGTATCCTCAAACGCTTGCTTATTTCGTATAAAGATCTCAGCTGAAATAAACATAGATAGAGATTTTTACACAAATAGCCACGTTTGCGTAAACGCGAAACCTTTCGAAATATGTTTTAAAGGAAAAATATATGTGCAAAAACACAACCCATGATGGCCAACACTGAGCGGGATTCGAACCACGCATTTTTTCTCTATCCGGGAGAAATGACTGGAAAACCAATTAGTTTACCGGTCTGTGAAATTTCTCTTTGGGAAGTGTGACGTCCAGTAGGTACGGTCCGCTTTTCTGCTTCCCAATAACTTCTTAAATTGAAGGCGTTTATGCCTTTAAAAATAAAAATACCGTTTGTTTATAAAGATAAATTGGTTATATACCTAGTAACTTTTTTAATGATCAAACGGACACAACCACTGCCAATAAGTACTACAAAACAAAATCTTCCGCAGTAAGTAGTAACCTATTATATAAAATACCTAAGATGGCCAAGCTTATGGCCAATATAGTGCAAAATTCTGGCTTACACATTAGTAGGTAATTGCTTCGATGGATGAACGAACAATGTATATATGTGTCTAAACATTTTCTAGAACCCCTCCTTGCTTTGAAAGAAGCGGCTACTATTTCTAAAAGCAGGCTTGAGATCGCAAGCTAGTGACCAATGCGACCTAAAAGCTCTAAATGAAAAATAATACTTTTTTTTTTCAATACTAACCAACATCAAATGCGTGTGAACTATGAGTATGCCAGTGCCCATGGCAACAAAGGCACCCAAAACTATTCCGATCTGACTGATCGCCAAAGGAATACCCAAGACTCCAGCACCGAAGCCCATCCTTAGCACATTCAAGTAGGCCATCCATAACCTTAAAAATGATTAAGAGGAGTGTTAAGGCGCGTGTGTAGTGTGTAAGGCATTTAAAATCTATCCATAACATGTAGTGGAGAGTGGAGAGAGTTAAAATTCGCCTGAATTCGCATGCAATATTAGTTTCAGGGAGTCTTGTTGTTATCAACCATAAATCATTACAAAATAGAGAATTTCGATCTCAATACATTTTAGTAAACATCGATTTAAGGTTGTGACTCTGTTTTAATATTTTCTGTGTTTTATGTTTCATCCTGATATCAGCTTGGTTCCTGTTGTTAAGTAGGTTTGTTTGTAAGTTAGGCAATTCCAGATGTCCAGTCACCTGCATACCAAGTTGTATCGCAATGGGTTCAGTACCTATGTAGTTTTTGTGTGATTGAAACACAAACAAACATCTAACTTTCACATAGATTTGACCACTAGTCACTTGCCTCTACAGGTACCTGCAGGTACTTCTTACATAGGCGTGCCTACTTCTACCTTTTTGGTACTTATGTAAATAAAAGTTCCAGTTCTTACGGGATGGTTTTTTTTGGCACCCTGTGCTCGTGGGGATCATAATCGATATATTCAAGGGAATCTAAGCGCATCGAAGGTAACCTGGCAAATCTAATATCGATGGTAGATTCTCTGTTATGAGGCTGTATGGTAATTTGACTAATATTTTCAAAAGCAGCCCTAAAATTAAAAATACAAACTGTTAACGAAGGCAGACGCCCGGCGGGGAGTTTTGGCGGGAATGCGTTAAGGAGATGTGTTGCTAAATTTTCATTTTTGTGAAACTTAGTTCAAATGCGTGTAAAATGTTTAATTTCGGGGGCATATTAATCAATTTAGTTTCGTGAAGGTGTACAAGTGTAAATAAAAGTGAAAACCGGTGCAAAACATGTACTTTAGCTTAGTGTTTTCTCCAAAGCTCCGTGAACAAACATTGTAAAAAATGGCCCCTTTTTTACAATGATTCCCTCGACTTGACTCTAACTATAACGACTTGACTATTTTGTTCAATGCAAATAACTTGCAAATATTAATAATACTTGACACTGGCAAATGTCCGAAAGGAAAAGCCATTTTAAAGAAGACGCCCGGCGGCGGTATAGCCCGTATGTAGGTATACTCAAGAGTGTATAATATATATAAGTGTATACATATCAAAGACTCATTGGTTAGGCAGAACGTGTAGCACGCAAGGCCCTATGCGCGTAGGCATAAAAATCCTTCATCACGACGACGACGGCTGGTAAACGCGGCTCAAAACTCGTTTTATCGTGAAAAAGGCATAGCTCTTGCATAGGTATTTAAAAAACTCCACCGTCGCTCGTCGTAGGACCCGAGACGGGTTCTAGTGAGTCAGCCTTTGCGATACCATAGTTTCCTTGATTAAGTTATGTAAAAGGAAGGTAAAAGGTTAAACAATTTCTGTACAAACATTTTGATTTGTTAGAGTTACAAGATAATAAAATTTTATTTTATTGTTTCGTACAAGTTCGTACAAAAACATTAGAAAAAAGTGACATTTTATAATTCATAGAAAGACGCGCGCTGTCACTACAGGCTGTCACGGAGAGAATCAGCTCGAGTCTTGGCGGGAACTCGTTGAGGAGATGTGGTGCTAAATTTTCATTTTTGTGAAACCTAGTTCATATGCGTGCAAATTGTTTAATTTCGGGGGCATATTAATCAATTTAGTTTCGTGTAGGTGTACAAGTGGAATGAAAGTGAAAATCGGTGCAAAACATTGACTTAGGGTTGTCTCCAAGGCTCCGTGAAGATTGTTTGTAAATGGCCGCCGTGTTTACAAATGATTCCCTAGACTTGACTTTAACTATGACGACTTGACTGTTTCGATGCAAATAACTTGCTTATAATATAATAGTGTTAGAAATTAAAGCCTATTAGATATAAAAAAATAATACAGTCGGCCTACACGGCCGTTAGGTTCGATACAAATGAAATATTTATTATGAAAATTAGAAATTATTTATTTTACGACTTATGAAACATTAACAACTTACAAAATAATAATTTGATTTATCCAAAATTATAATAAAGGGTATCGGACAGAGATTGTGCCTCTTAGAGAACCGATGACGAAATAGGCCCGTCTACTGCGCGCTCCGTCTTTTTATACCGGCGAAGTGGGAGGGAAGCGTATTGGTAGGGTTCTGCTTTTTACTCCAACACGGCTTCTCCTGACGTGGCAGCGTCCTCGCAGCCATCATCACCAGGGTATTCAGGTCCAGCAGCAACTTCGCTAGATGGTTCAGCGGTCACCTCAGTAGAAGGACCAGCGCGCGCTTCAGAGTCCTGTTGCTCGTCATCGAAACCTGGGAACATCAAACAAAATGCCCGTATTAGAAAGGCTTATTCATAAATCTGTTGCATTGTTTTAAAGCAGACTTTAAAAGAAGGCAACAGTTTACATTAAATCACACATGAAAATCTGACTATGTACCAATCAATACACAAAACACTGCCCACACAGGCGCAACAAAATAGCCCACACAGGCTCAACAAAAATAGCCCACACAGGCTCAACAAAAATAGCCCACACAGGCTCAACAAAAATAGCCCACACAGGCTCAACAAAAATAGCCCACACGGGCTCAAACTAACCCACATGGGTCAACAGAACAGGTAGGCTTTAAACAGATCTGCACCCTAAGTAACCGAAGACCTTTAAACAACAGTTGTGCGCACAAACGGGCTTTACATCGGTCTACAAAGGTCAGTCTGATACCTACGGTAGGCTTTACACAGGTCCTTAGTCGGCGGGCCCACCGACGTCACCCAGACACCTACCCGTACCAACATCGTCAGTACTTTCACACAATTGTGGTCACCCCGATGCCATGTGCACCAGGACTTCTTCGGGTATCTTCCAACAATTGACAACACAACACCCCAGACACCTACCCGTACCAACATCGTCAGTACTCTCGCACAATTGTGGTCACCCCGATGCCATGTGCACCAGGACTTCTTCGGGTATCTTCCAACAATTGGCAACACAACACTCGTATAACTAACGAGGTTAAACATAAAAATTAGATTGTTATTGTTTGGTACAAAAGTCTAAAACAGTTAAGTCAAGCGAAAGCAGAGTACATGAAAATAACAAAAAATACATAAATTCTACCCTCTAGATAGGTACTAACATTCAAAGAATCCAGCACAGGTCTCTGGCGTCCACTCGCCACGCCACAACACCATGTACCCAGCAGCCGCCCGACTAGTTTTACCATACGATCCGACCAAATATTGTCGAAAATGTTGCAGTGATTTCACAACGGCTAAGGTCTCCAGCTCATAGCTGTGGTACCTAGACTCGGCTCCCGCGGTTAATCTGCTAAAATATGCAACTACCCGCTTACGATCTCCTTTGTGAATTTGCATTAAGATACCGCCATAGCCTATTGAACTAGCGTCGGTGTGTAGTTCTGTAGGTAACTCGGGATCGAATATTGTCAACACCGGCTCATTAGTTAATCGAGCTATTATTTCCTGACGACATTTTTCCTGTTCATCGCCCCAGTGAAAACTAACACCTTTTCTAGTCAACGCGGCGATGCTAGCTATCTTAGTCGCGTAATTAGGAACGTAACGACGAAAGTAACCGGCCAAGCCAAGGAATTGACGAACCTGTTTAACGTTACTAGGCTTCGGAGATTTGACTAACGCTTCAATTTTATATTCGCTCGGTCTAACCTGACCTTTACTAATGATTCTGCCTAAATATTCTACTTCGTTACACCACGAATCGACATCATGAACACTTGGATCAAAATCAGACACAAAATATTGGTTTGATCTCACCGGGAGTGACGTCAATGCAGCCACCAAACACTCAGCTGCGGTCCTCATGTCCCCTTGTATTTGCGGTTGTAGGTGGTCGAGACCGCTGTTTCGTCCGCCTAGTACTTTGTCGCCTACCTGGCGGCATCACTCTCTGTCTGAACCGTTAAAATTTAAATAAACAAATAAAACTATTTTTGTTGTTTTTGTCAGAATGTGGTTTCTGCAGCCAGAAAGCCTTCGAATCCCACTTCTGATGTTAGAAATTAAAGCCTATTAGATATAAAAAAATAATACAGTCGGCCTACACGGCCGTTAGGTTCGATACAAATGAAATATTTATTATGAAAATTAGAAATTATTTATTTTACGACTTATGAAACATTAACAACTTACAAAATAATAATTTGATTTATCCAAAATTATAATAAAGGGTATCGGACAGAGATTGTGCCTCTTAGAGAACCGATGACGAAATAGGCCCGTCTACTGCGCGCTCCGTCTTTTTATACCGGCGAAGTGGGAGGGAAGCGTATTGGTAGGGTTCTGCTTTTTACTCCAACAATAGAATACATCACACTGGCTAATTTCCTAATGGCCATAATCGGTTCACAACCGATAAGAAATAATAAATAATAAGAATCAGCTGTCACCTGCCACAGGAAAAAAAAAACACTTCGACCATAGACAAACAGTGACAGTGACGGTTTGTTGACTGTTTATTTCTAGATTTTCAATCTATGGCTTCGAACGGTTCAATTATAAATATAACTTTTGTACAAACTTAGTTTTCTTTCTTGTTAGTACTTTAACCTTTGAATATATAAATAAGCAGGCTAAGCTTAGTTTTATTATAGGCTAAGTCATTTTGAACGTTCGATTTTCGTTTATATTATTAAAGAATAAAAAACATAAAGACGTCAAATAAGACTGCATGGTTGGAATCCTATTTACTTACACCGTTCTCTAATTCTCTAAAACTAAAAAAATAAATAACAAAAGTGCTAACTAAATAAATCGCGGATTTTCGTATATTTCTTCAAATATTTTCATGATATTCCGTTTTATTTCAATAATAACACTAGAACATAATGATGTCGACTACTGAAGGAGAGCTGGATGTCGAGGTCTCCAATGAACGCGAGGATGGGGAGGTTAGAAGTTGCAATCTTTGATACCCGCTTTTATGTTCTTTTTATCTCACTAACACTTAAAAAAACTTTATAAAAACGACTTCTTTACTTTTATTAACACTCTTGCGACGAACCTAACTATTTTTTATCTAAATTACGCTTTAAATAGACTGTCACAGAAAACAGAATATTAAGGCGTTTGCTAAGCATTGTGTCGTCATTACAGCTGGACGATTCAGACGTTGAAGAAGGCACTTACATACCCCTGGCTCGTCCAGAGGCTTTTAACCCTCCTTCATTAGTTAACATGCAAATACAAGATGAGCAAAGTGACGAGGCTTCAGCTCAGGAGTCCACCTGCACCGACTCGGATGAGGAACCTCGGAGACGGCCGAAGCGCACTAAGATGAGACCTCGAAAGCCGGTACCACAAACAGATAAAAAGGAGAAATATAATGTTTGGTGTAAGGCATTACAGGTAAGTGTTTAAAAGCAAATTAAGCTAAATACTAACCAAAATTATAATAATAATTTATGTTTTTCTACATTTTACTTCATTACTTTGACGTCAGTAAGTACTCTAGTTTGATTGAATAGTTAGAGTAATGGTGCATCCATATCACAGTAACATATTGGTGAAATTAAATAATATTACATTTTATTATCTTCCGATAATACTATAAAATACATCTTCAAAGAAACTTCTCAGAGTTTCCATACCCCTGGACCACATGAGATTTCTAGTAGATAAGTTAGAGTGGGGCAATCTCGTTGGTAGCTAATGAAATCAAATGACTATAACTCCCTCATATTAAGTTCTTGTGCAGTAGTGACATCTAAAGCAAATAAAGAAAGAGCATATTGAATGCTTTTTCTTTATTCACACATTGAATCTGCTAAAAAGTTTAAAGAAAGGTAATTACAGTTGATTTGATTTGCCCCCCTCGACCTTACGCCTACAGCCTTAAATTAAAATAATAACTTTACTTTCAGGAAGAGCTACTAACAGAGGACATGGTCACATGTGATGTTTCTAAAAAAAGTAGATATGGCATTGAATCTTATGACTACACAATTAAGTATAGACTAGATGATAACTATGTTTCTAAGAAGGTATTTAATAATGACGACGAAGTCGGCGATCGCACATCAAATAAAAGAAGACATGCGGAAAGATCTAATATAAAATTAAGGTGAAAAGTTATTTTTCATTTATTAAGGTGGGGAAAATGCAACCCTTTACTTAAATCCCATTGTCCGTCTACCTGCCTGTTTCTTACCAGGCTGTATTTCGTGAACTGTGATAGCTAGTACTGTTGAAATTTTCACAAATGATGTATTTGTTTTTCCACTATAGCAATAATTCTAGAAACAGAGTAAAAAAAATGTTTACATGTTTTTTTTTGTGATAATGGTAAGGAACTCTTCATGTACGGGCCAAACTCTCTCTTGGCCGGTTTCTTAATTGTATTTTTATTAAAACTAGTTAAAAGGTTTTATAAACCTAGAGTTAACTTGCCAGCCGTCTATGCTATAACTATAATAATAATAATAATTTTAATTTAGACACAAATTAAACTTATAAAACATTGGAGTCTTACAGCTATTTAGTCCATAGATTAAAATTAAATTAAAATATATTAAACTGTCAACAACAAATCAAATCAAATTACAACATTAACATCAAACCTGTCTATCTCCTCCTATCATCAATACCCTTTTTGACACAGTGTAGTTTCATCCAGTGCACCATGAAAGGACTATCTAACCTATCAGCTAGAGTGTTCAGATTAGTGTTGGTACTCTCACACAGTCACTTCAGAGGAAAGATTTATTTGTTTGTTTGTAATGAATAAACTCCGAAACTACTGGGCCAATTTCGAAAATTCCTTCACCAATAGAAAACAACTTTATCGAGGAGGAACATAATCTACATTTGATCCAGATATTCCTACGGGATTGTTCTTTACGCAGGTGACACTGCGGGATGCAGCTATTATAACATAATTAAACTAATTTTACCAATGTTCAACTAAAATTAAACTCATTTTACGGTTTAAATTGAGCTATTAAAACCGGTAAATGAGTTTCATATCAAATTTTTTGTTTTTGTTTTGAAGGCTCGGAAAAAGAGTGAATAGTCAGTACCAAGGAGAGAGACAGCTGCCGCGATATTTGCCCGACTTAGTTGTAACCACAGAGGACCCTATAGAGAGCATTGCCAATGATATCGCGGAAAAACTGTCTGAGGAGAAGAAGGAATTAGTTGGTAAGTCTCTTTTTGACTTAGATGTGTGCTCTTTTTTTGTTCAATGGCTTATTATATTATTGTTGGTCCAGTGGTAGATACCCCGACTTTCATTCCGAAGGTTGTGGTTTCAAACTCCGACAATGTGTTTATCTTTAAGAAAAATTTATTTGCGCTATTAACATCGCTCGCTCGAGAAAACTTTATGTGCGCTATTACGATAAAGGAAACCATCGTGAGAAAACCCACGGCTTAAATCACGCACAAAGGCCCAATAGTAGGGCCGCAATTAGCCCACACACAAGTTAAAATTTAATATTATTGTACTAAGTTTGAATTGTATTTTCCAGGTAGGATAGTACAAGTGCTTGGTGCTAATAAAGCAATGGAACTGTATAAAGAAACACAGAGAGTAGAAGCTGACGGAGGAATGTTGGTTATGGTGAGTTGAATTACTTCTGCTTTTCGTGTAGCAGTGTGGCTCACCTAGTGTTAGAATTAAGGCCGCACTAAGGCCTCTAACTTGATCTAACGACTGCTAGTAGAGTTAACATTCGGAACAACAATGAATTATATTTATGACTAGCTGCTCCCCCCAGTTTCATCTGCATAGGTCCCAATCCAGCGGAAATATCGGCTGCTTTTGCAGCCTATATTTTTCTCCAAGGTCTTATCATTCTCTATGCATACCAAAATCGGTGCAGCTGTTTAGGCATGAAAATCTAACAGGCTGAATACCGGCTGGTGCTTTTCCAAATTTGAGTTCTACTTTTAAACAATTATGCAGTTCTGAAACTCGAAAATTTCGATACTAATTTTAAAGGACATCATTCAAATTGTACCCAAAAATTAAAGAGCCGGCCAATGAAAAAAAATATTTTTATCTTATGGAAAATGATGTTTTAAATATTTTTTATCAAGACGGTAAATGTCTACGACCAACTTTTGAACCCTATAGGCGACATCAAAAATCATAAATGAGCATATCAATATATCATCAATATAGATAATTGTAATAAACTATAAACAACGCTAGATCGCCTTCGTATGCTTGGAACTACCTGTTTGCTCCCGTTACTCAATAAGGTCGGCCATAAACTCCATCTCTTTCCTTCTCGTTATTGTTATTAGTAGTTACCTGCTTTGTTTATCCCGTTCTAGGTAAGGATTCGGTAGTTGACGATATACTTTGTAGTTATCCATGCGACTTTAGTTACATCGGACGACTACTTACTTGCGAATAATTATTGTTTTTTTGCTTTTTTAACATTAAAATGGCGGAACGATTGTGTATACGGTGTCGTGAATCTGTGGAAAATAGAAGAAGCTATTCCTGGATATCTCGAGAGGAGAATCATATTGAAGTAGCTCAGATTATTATTCAAGAGCTACTAGATCAGCAGGTATGTGGTTTTATATTGTATGTATTATTTAATAGTAATATGCATATTGTATAGCAACAAACGCGCATTAGGCGTGAGTGTGAGTTTCTTGTCACTTGAAAAGAGATTTTCAAAACATGGTATGAACTTTTTTCGTTCATTTATACATAATGCCACTATCATAGATATCATAATAAAATATGGTAGGTATATATGAGTTCAGTGGCTACTATATCGGAAACTTCATATGCATAAGCCCATAATTGAATACATTCTATATCTTTACAAAAACTACAATAAGCAAGTGTAGTTAGACTTATTACGTTAGGTGCAGTGTAAACTCTAACGAATCTCAAGAGACCGAACATTTTTTATATCGTTGAATCAAGAGTGAAGGATAGGATTTTTTAATTCCTAACAGTTTCAACATTATTTTGCGACTGATAATACGATAGATACCTGATGTGTTTATTTCGAAGCCATAATTTTCAAGCAAGCAAGGGCATATTAAATATCATATTTTCTTGGTGCATGTCACAGATGCTGGTTTGTGGTCCACGTCTAATATGTTTAATTATTGATATAATTGAAACCTTTATTTTTTCACTTTTCAGTCTGTGCCTACGGATTTCATTTGCCGACCTTGTTGGCAACGAGCGGAGAGAACATACGAGAGAAACTTGCGAGAAGCGCGTCTGGCTGATAACGACGACGACGACATACAAGCACAACTTGTTGAAGACAATTCATCTTCCACTCAGCCCTCAATAATTACTCTGCCTGGATTCGTGCGTACTCCGAATACAAGGCGAACTTGTGTCTTTCAGCATTGTGAAAATAGTTCCAGGCATCGAATTCCGGATAGCATTGTACTTAGAATGCTTAGCCGGTACAATTTATTATTGACGGAAAACAGCCGTGTTTGTGATGAACATTTGCAACAAGATTTATGGTACCTGCTTGCCGTACAACAAAATAATATTTCCGAGTTCAGATCAGAACAAATAGTACGAGCATTATCAATATTACAAGCTCATGTGACTACAGAAGTTCTAAACTTCGAGCACTACGAAGTAATAGATGACAATGAATTCCATACTTGGACAGGCCTTACTCATGCACAGTTTGCTGATCTGCTGATCAAAACCAGCAGTCTCAATAATAATAAAAACAAAAAAGTTATATTAGCAGCTGTATTGATAAAACTACGGACTGGGGATTCGAACGCTCGATTAGCTTCAATTTTTAGAACAAGTGAGTCCACTTTTGCACGCATGCTTAAAACTGGTCGTACGGCTTTGGTACAAGACTTTGTCCCACTACATTTGGGGTTTGATCATTTAACCCGCGAAGAAGTTGCCGAAAGGAATCTTACAGTACCGGAGGCACTATTTGGAAATCCTGATAGCCCTCTAGCGGAAAGAAAGGCGATAGTCATCTGTGATGGCACCTACATATACTTGCAAAAAAGTTCTAATTACTTTTTCCAGAGAAAGTCTTATAGTCTTCATAAATTCCGGAACTTACTGAAACCTTTTTTGATTGTCTGCTGTGATGGACACATAATTGACGTATCTGGACCTCATGCTGCCACCACATCTGATGCTCAAGTTATGAACAGTATAATCAATAATGAAACTGATGGCGGCGATGGTGTATTCAATTGGTTTTTTAGACAAGGTGACGTTTTTATTTTGGATCGCGGATTCAGAGATGCCATTGCCCCTATGGAGTCACTGGGATATTCGGTACATATGCCACAAACCAAGCTTCGAAATGAAACTCAATTAACTACGATACAGGCAAATAAATCCCGTCTTGTTACAATTTGTCGCTGGGTTGTGGAAGTAGTTAATGGACGATTTAAACGGGATTTTCGGTTTTTGAGAAACGTTAACATAAATCGTGCTCTACATTACATGTTTGATTTTTTCAAAATAGCAGCCGCTATCATCAATGCATATCATCGCTTGATAGAAGACAACATTCATGCCCAATCGTTTTTGGCCATAATAAATCAAAGGTTATCGATGCCCAATACGCTAGCTGATATTATTATAAGACACAACTACAATCAAAAACGAGCTTCATTTCGCATGATGTCAGCTGAAATGCCCGAGTTCGACGAGTTTCCGAGGCTTACAGAAGAAGACCTAATATTATTTAGTTTGGGCATTTATCAACTCAAACAAGCCAGAAGCTATTACGGCGAGCACCTTAACCCAAATGGCGTCTTCACAATCGAGCTCGGTGACAGAATTCCCACTCGACACACCAGAGAGTTAGGTGAAAATATAACAATCATAAGAGGTAGAATACAATCTCGCCACGTTCGGGTCAGAAAATACTATGTATATATTGGAATAAACTCAACACTGAGTGGTCGTGATGCCATAGCGCATTATTATTGCAGTTGCAACATTGGAAGACGAACGGTGGGCTGCTGTTCCCACACTATGTGCATAGTGTGGTATATGACATATGCAAGACATGCAGAACCCCGCATAAATCCTCCTGCATTAGGTTTAGAAAATGTTATAGTAAGATCTGCGGAAATATAATTGTAATTAATGACGAATAAAGCAATATTTAATAATAATAATCATATTTTTTTAATAAGTCTGCCATTTTTACATGTTTGTTGAACATTGTTACGACAGGCGCCATATTCCCCATAGTTCCCCCCAGTATCCAATCCACTACCATCCCATTTCTATAGCCCAAGTAGTTTCACCCGTAGTTTATTCATAGTTCTATCCGACCCGGGGTTGTCCTTGGCTGCATTTTATAGTGCAGACAGTAATAATCGCCGTATAGGTGTCCAGCACAACTTTTTACATTAAAATGTTACTTAAACGGGCCTCTACGTGTTGGCTTCGGCCCCACGCACGCCTTCCAAAGGTCCGGGTGCTCCATAGCCCCGAGTATCGGAAACGGTAACAACAAATAATAATAATATAAATCCTTATAAACATTCAATGATTACAAAAGTCCATATAATTAACAATTGCGGGAATCACATCTAACACGTCTGATTTGTTATACTAGGTTTTAATAGGCATAATTTTAATTAGTAGATTTAAGTTGATTTACCTATATAAATAAAGAGAAGAAAAAACGTCCAGACGAATTTAAAAATGCAATAATTTAGAATTTCTATATCAAATAACTTTAAAAAAATTGATCATAGCTTTTAGTTGTCAAAAGAAAAAATGTTTAGAATGTCATTCCCTAAAATATACATACATTTTTTTTTGTTGGCCGGCACTTTTTTTTTTGGGTACTTTTTGTATGCAACTTGAATGATCTCCTTTAAAGGCTGGTCAATAAAACTTAAATTTAATTAAACAACCCTCCCTTAAATTATACCCGGCGCATAGGTACACAAAACACTGGCAGCGTTGTCAGCCTTTGCTCCAGATACGAACCGGAGCAACACCCAGCTTGATTAAGCTTAATATATTTTTAAATGGTCATATGCAAGCCACCCTGAGTAAAGGTTTTATAAAAACTTTTTAACATTTGAACAGAACGGCACCAGACGGAGAACGGCTGGTGGAATCTACTTCTTCCTTCTAAAACGAGACGACCACGTCTCTCAGGAAATGGTCTCGCAGATCTTTAACGAGGAGAAAAAGGAAACGCAGAGGAAAATCAAGAAATCCAGAGCCAAAACTAGGCAGAAGGTCATGGAGCAACTAAAACAGAGTTTAACTGGTAATTATGCTACATTTAGGATAATACTTGAAGCCCCAATCTTACCTGTCAAACTTAGACTTTTAACTTGCTATGTTTGACTGTATGATAGAGTCAAATCTTGTATATTATTCTATCCTATACACCTTGGATATTGTCGCAAAACTGTCGGCATAGAAGAGAAGATAAAGAAGAGATATTAAATTAATAAATATTACAAGACATTGCACACAGCGCATCCTAACGCCAAACTAAACGAAAAGGGATTGCATTATTATACTTTTTTTTACAAACGTTTAAGGTCCAGCGGGGCAATCTCGACTTCGGGAAATTTCGACTATTCTTAATAACTTCTGTGTAGAAAATAAAACAGTGCCATCTATGTAGAAATTTATGAAACAGTGCCATCTATGTAGAGAATTATGGAATTGCTTTTGCATTATCTGGTCATACCGCGATTTTTCTACAAAACACAACTCACTGTTGCGGGGAGGGGGTGAAGTAATATTAATAATCAAAATTTATGATTAGCCATTGAGTTATCTATCTATACTTAGACTGTTTGTGATTGGCCGTTGCATTACCTATCTATAACTTGACTCTGTAATAGACCGTTCTTGCACAAGAGTGCCACTAAAAAAACGTACTATTTTCGTAAGGGGAATACTTTATTTTTCTTATCTTTTATATGGCTATATTCCATTTGGACATTAGTCAGTGTCAAGTGTTATTAATATTTGCATTGAAACAGTCAATTCAACATAGTCAAGTCGAGGGAATCGTTGTAAAACGGCGGCCATTTACAATGATTGTTCACGGAGCTTTGAAGACAACGCTAAAGTTCATATGTTTGCACCGATTTTAACTTTCACTACACTTGTACGAAACTAAATTGATTAATATGCCCCCGAAATTAAACAATTTACACGCATTTGAACTAGGTTTCACAAAAATAAAAAATTGGAAACACATCTCCCAACCACGTTCCCATCAAAACTCTTTATTTCTTATCGATTGTAAACCGAGTATGGCCTTTTGGAAAGTAACCAGTGTCAATTATTATTAACTAGCCGCGCCCCGCGGTTTCACCCGCTGAAGTCCCGTTCTCGCGGGAATATCGGGGTAGCCTATGTGTTATACCCGGTATCCAGCTACCTATATTCCAAGTTTCATCGCAATCGTTTTAGCGGTTTTTACGTGATTGAGTAACAAACACACATACATACTCACAAACTTTCAGCTTTATAATATAGTAATATTTGTAAGGGGGAAAACTTATGAGCAGTCAACTGGTTTTATCGTTTTAGTTATATGTAATAGGGGTTAAAGTATGAAATTGCCGTTTTATTGCAATAGGTTCTTTGAATTGACATAGAATCTTCATGGTTTGAGGTGTTCGAATGAAACTTTTTTCAAATGGTTTCTGTGATGTTCTTTTTTTAAAAAATGTGAAACATTTGAATATCGACTTTCAATTGTTTTTGTTATTCAATTTAGACAAGAAAGATGGATACTGCGAAAATTCGAGTGATTTTTGAATACGAGTTCCGACGCGGAACTAACGCGGCAGAAACAGCCCGCAACATCAATGCTGCGTTTGGAGAGGGGTCTACTAATGAACGCACCGTGCGATTTTGGTTTAAACGCTTTCGTGATGGAAATTTCGACTTAAAGAACGAGCCACGAGGAAGACCGCCCACACAGGTGAATAACGATGAATTAAGAGAGATAGTGGAAGCCGATCCTAGTCAAACTACCCAGGAATTAGCGGCATGGTTTAACGTTACCTTACCCACTTTATTGACTCACTTGCGTCAAATCAATAAAATAAAAATATACGGAAAATGGGTGCCTCATGATTTGACTGATCTGCAGAAAGAAACGCGTGTTGAAACTTGTGTTGCCTTGTTGAACCGGTACAGAAATGAAGGAATATTGGATCGAATTGTAACATGTGATGAAAAGTGGATTCTTTATGATAACCGGAAAAGAAAAATGCAATGGCTGACCCCAGGTCAAATGCCACAACAGTGTCCTAAAGCAAAACTTACCAATAAAAAGGTAATGGTAACTGTTTGGTGGTCTCAGCATGGTGTTATTCACTATAGTTTTCTTCGATCTGGTCAAGCAATTACGGCAGATGTCTATTGTGCCGAACTCCGAACCATGTTGACAAAACTAGCAGTAAAACAGCCCCGACTCATGAATCGATCTTCACCATTATTGCTCCACGACAACGCGAGACCTCACACAGCACGAGAAACCATTTTGACCCTTCAGGAACTGCACTTAGAAACCATTCGTCATCCTCCGTATTCACCAGACCTTGCTCCAACGGACTACCATTTTTTTCGTGATTTGGACAATTATCTACGTGACAAGAAGTTTTCTTCCCAGGAGGCAGTACAAAATGCTTTCACACAGTTTGTGCAGTCTAGATCGTCGGAGTTCTATCGCAAAGGCATTAATAACCTTCCCATTAGATGGCAGCAATGTATAGATAATAATGGCAACTATTTTGATTAAATAAATTTGTTAAAAATTTAAAAAATAAACAATTAAGATTTTCAGTACAAATCGGCAATTTCATACTTTAACCCCTAATATTAACTGAAAACCTCCATAGTCCAATATTTAAACATTGGATATCGGCGCACACGGAACGAAACAAGAAAACGTTTAACACAAGCCAAATAGGTTTTGACTTTAGGTATAGAGTTACCTATCAATTACCGCATACCTAGAATGTTAACTATAAACAACTGTAATTGTTATTCTTTTTTTTGTACAACTAGTTTTATGTTTCATGGGACCTGTGCCTGCAATAAATCTATTTTATTATTTATTTATTATTACTTTTGTAGATTCGGAACTCCCATCACTATCCCGCGGCGCGGTGGGCGGTGCGGGCGAGTCCACGGCGCAGTCGGAGCACGGGTCCAACCCGCCGCCCTCACCCGCCACCGACGCGACGGACGCGCGTGACGGCTCCAGTGACACTGACAACCCGCACCCGCTCCCGCATCAACACCCGCACCCGCACGCGGAGAGAGAAAGACACATCAACACCTACGACGACGATGAGTACTTAGAGATCACTTGTAACGATGATATGGATCTGTTTTAAGGCCTTTAAGGTGCATGCGGGTAATATCGCCCGGCCTTTCAATATCACTATACTGACAGTTTAGAGATGATTTATATTAGATCGTCACCCGGCCGAGCTTCGTTGTTCACTGCTCGGCGAGCAGTTGATCGTCTGTTGCAACCGAGTGGCGGCCGAGCAACAGACAACGAAGCTCGGACCTGACATGGCCGGGAAGCAGTCTAATTTAAGTCATCGCTTATTCGGCCTGGTGTTAATGCCTAATTTACATTACGAAACATGGACCCTAATACGAAACAACTTCGGAGTGGTCAAACGTTAGTAGGTGGTCATCGATCGTTCTGGAATTACTATACGTTCAAGACAAAAAGAATGAAAGTCCAGAATGAAGGATAACCACCTACTGACGTTTGATCAGCTCCAAAGTTTCGGCCGATATTGTTTCGTATTAGGGTACCTGATATTATGCATTATAAAGTCAATTTCCCAAAAGCAGTCTAGCAGCATATACTCGGAAGTAATTTTAGTACCGCTGTGTCTACGCAATTTATTTTGTGATAATGACTATAAATTGTATGCCACTAGTTTCGTAATGTAAATCCCGCTTAAATGTAGGTATTTTTGAGCAAAGACATTTGCCTTTTAGGTTTTAAATGACTATAAATAATGACTTTGTTTTATTAATTATGTTCCTTTAGAATGGTGCGTTTTCTTTTGACTGTTTGATGATGATTAATATTAAAAAAATAAAATAACCTATGTTAGTAACTAGCTGTTGCCCGCGGTTTCACGCGCGTTAGTGTGAATATTGGAATGAAAAGCCAATGCGTTATTTTACATCCGCATCGCGCTCATTCTTCTTCGAAATAAACTATATAAACTTTTTCGATTACAATATGGTTAGAGAGACATCTTTCTTAGTCAAATCAAATCAAAATGTTTTTGTTCTAATAAAACACAATATTTATCGAGTTTTACTCGCGTTTTATTTAATAACGGTATTAACGGCACCGAGCTTTCACTAACTTTACAGTTCGCTTTTTCAAGGTCGGTTTTCAATATGGTCAATCTTAATTTCTTCTATGGTTTTCGCTATTTTGCATAATAAAACACTTGAAAAAAAAAACAACTGTAAAGTTAGCGAAAGCTCGGTTCGTTTTAAAACCATGAATAAAAGCGCGATTAAACCGAATAAATAAAGTGTTTTATTATGGTCAATCTTGCCAAAGCTAACTGTAAAGTTAGTGAAAGCTCCGTACTTTTGTCCGTTATTAAATAAAACGCAGCAAACTCCGGTAAATATTGTGTTTTATTATGCAAAAATGCGAAAATCTTAGACAAAATTATTTTTATTCTTTTAAATATTACCTACATATTTTTAGAAACGTCAAGTAAACTACCGTGTCTTCGGAACGCGACCTCTAAAGAGAAGAAGACACAAGAAACTCATGGGGTTTCTTGTGTCTTTAGTCGCAATTTAATTGCAAAACAATTCTTGTTGCTGTATATCTTATGTCATTTACAAACGCTACTAACGAAAAGATTCTAAAACATTGCGTCAGAAAATATTCAACATTAATCAATAATTATTGATTTATAATCAATAATCAACAACAAAAATTTTTTTGATGAATCCGACAGGGGTTTTCAGTTTAGCTCGTATAGGGGCCTTAAAGGTGTGTGAATAAATTTCCGAAAAGTTTACCTTTGGAACGTATGAAACTCGACTGACTGGGCTGAGATAAAAATGCTATCAGACGGCTCTTTCCTTCCAGTCTTTATTTGATACCGGGTCAGTTCTATGCATTACTATTTGAAAATTGTAGCTTAGTAAAATGTCGGAAGCCGAAACACAACATAAGAAATTGAAATAAACGAGCTGCGCCCCGATTTTTACCCACATAAATCCCGATCCTGCGGGAATATCGTGATAAAACTTAGCCTATGTCTTAATCAAGATTTCCAGCTATCTTCATAACAAGTTTCATTGCAATCCCTTCAGTAGTTTTTCCGTTAAGGAGTATCAGTCCGCGAAACTTCCGTCGAGTTGAACTCGAGTTTGGGAATACGATGATTTCGATAACGGGGTTGGAAAAAAATACCGCGCAAGAAGCGAGCAAAAATTGTCGACGTTAAAGCCATGGGCAATTTCTGCTCGCTCCTTGCGCGGATTCCCAAATCGACGTCGAGTTGAACTCGACATGAGGTACGCGGTAGAAGGGCGTATCATAACATATAGTCTACATTTTATCCCGATATTCGGGATCCGAACTTACGTGGGCAAAACCACGGGGTGCTGCTATAGTAAAATATATTATTTTACTATAAATAAATAATAAATAAATCCTGTGACCAACACACAGCGCCATCTAGCCCCGTGGTAAGCTGCTAAGCTTGTGTTACGGTGACTAGACAACGGATATACTACTTATATTTATTTTTCTTTTGTAAATACATACATATTATACATAGAAATACACCCAGACCAGATACAAATATTTGTTTTCAAGCATAAATATTTGCACCCAGCGGGAATCGAACCCGCAACCTTCTGCATTGCAACCAAGCGTACGCCCGATGCGCCACAGAGGTCGTCACTATAGCAGCACCCCGTGGTTAATATTGAAATTAAATATCATAACATTGAAACACAATATTTACCGGGTTTTACTCACGTTTTAATTATTAACGGCATTGTTACAATGTACTAAAGTTTCTCTTAACTACACGGGAACGGGAACGTTTTGATACAAATAATAATGAAGCGATAGTTTACAGAAACTCTTTAGAATATTAAAATAGAAGTTAACTGTAAAGTTAGCGAAACGTAGACACATTGTAACAATGCCGTTAATAAATAAAACGCAAGTAAACCCCGGTGAATATTGTTTAATTATAATGTTAAATATCATGGTTTGAAATTGTCAAATAATACGGTACTGCCATAACATAATACAATAAATAAATGGATATAATTCTATAAATAGAACGCCTTAACATTGCCTCAGCATTGTAAGATTTTTCTCAAAAATCGTTCAACAATTATATTGGAAATTTTGCAAAGTTTCACATAATATTTTTTGCAATTTTTTATTCTTTTAATCTGTGACCAACACACAGCGCCATCTAGCCCAATGGTAAGCTGCTAAGCTTGTGTTATGGTGAATAGACAATTTTTATACTACTTTTTTCTTTTTTTTGTAAATACATACATATAATTCTGCGTTCACAGGAACGTTTTGATACAAATATTATGAGACGATAATTTACAGTAACTTTTTAAAACATTACGAAACAAACAAAATACATCTCAGTCTACCCTGAGGAAGGAGTCTAAAGGCTCCGAAACGTCGAAACGGCAAATGCTGCCGTTTCGACGGAAAATGCTGAAAATAATATTTTAAATAATAAATAAGACTGCGGGTTCAATATTACGGGTTCGACAAATATTTCTGCTGACCATAAATGTTTGTTTCTGGTTCTGGGTGTATTCTATGTATAATATGTATGTATTTACAAAAAAAGTATAATATGAAGTATATCCGTTGTCTAGTACCTAGGCATAGTACAAGACTAATGCTTAGTTTGGGGCTGGATAGCTCTGTGTGTAATGTCATGCAATATTTATTTATTTATTATTATTCTATAAAAGCAATGCTATTAAAACAGTTAAAATTAGTTTTATTTCAACACACAATTTGCTGAGCCGTTTTCGAGAAAAACCTGAAAAATCAGTGTCGGAGTTTAGTTGCCCAGATGCGTTTTTTTATTGTAATCTGCATACAATAAGCATTTTGAAACTATTACACGAGGTGTCAGACTTGTAAAATATTTGTGATTTTCACTGCCAAAATCATGCCTAATTTTATTGTAAAAATATTGAAAAAAAAAACTGATTTGTCAACTATTTTAAGAGGTAGTTAATAATTTTTACAAAGGGTACGCGTCTT
Source organism: Idaea dimidiata (assembly GCA_949358125.1). Classification (NCBI taxonomy): domain Eukaryota; kingdom Metazoa; phylum Arthropoda; class Insecta; order Lepidoptera; family Geometridae; genus Idaea; species Idaea dimidiata. The sequence goes on from OX442341.1 coordinate 11,033,304, forward strand.
ACATAGATTCAATGGAATCTTTACCAAACTATGTACTCACTTAATAAGTTGATATGTAAATATATATACTAAAAATATATTAGATATTGGACACAGCGACCGCCAGCTTAAAACTGAACTTGAATTGAGCTTTATATTTCAAATAAAAAAGAAACATCTTAATTGGCCAAGCCGGTTTAGAGCAAACTGTGAACATGAATACACATAAAAAAATATCTAGCGACGAATTGAGAACCTAATCTTTCGCTTTTTGGAAATTTGGTTATAAACTAAAATATTCAAACAAAAAAAAAAGCAAATAATTAAAACAAATAACCACAACCCGAATGAGAACCTCCTTCTTTTTTGAAGTCGATTAAAACAGGCGGACAGTACAACCAATTGAAATGCCTTTTGAGAAACCGAGTGCTTATAAAATATGCTTTTGAAATGTTAGATGATGAAATGAAAGATGTAAATTTTAGAGAACGTAGTATCGAGAAAAATATAGTAGCATTATAAACATAGTATAAAAGAAAGTCGCTTTCCTATGTCTGCCTGTTTGTATGTATGCCAACGGATTTTGATGCGATAAATTAAATAATATTATAATGTAAATATAAAATCAGGGCATTATGTTCATGTCCGCCTAAGATATATTTTTACACGACGACGACCGACGGAGTAATATAAAAGAAGCGGCAATTACTGATCGAGCTATACAAGGTGTAACGGGTAAGCCCTTTTAAGCCGAATGGTGGTTGTTCTAGACGTCTAGACGAACCACTTTTATTCTACAACTTTTGGAAATTCGAAGTAGTTTTTGAAATTTTTAAGTTTAAAGTTTACTTGAAAATCAGCTGTTTCTAAGAGTTCGAGGTCATTGATTGACCTTATCTTGTTCTTTCATTTAGTTTAGTCGACAACAATCGAAACTACAATTACGTTTATTTTCAAAAGCAGCAGTTTTTTCAGTGAACCATAGCTTTAAAATTAAAAAAAAAAAGTTTGAATATTGAAAATTCGTAGAACAAAAGTTGTTTGCCTAGATGTCTAGAACAACCTCCTTTCGGCTTAAAAGGACATGCCCGTTACATCTTGTAATGTACTGATTAAGAGGAAAGGAAAGGACTATACAGGGTGTCAAGCGAAAGTCCAGAAGTAGAGGACTTTAAGGGGCACCCGAATCACCCCTGTATGTTCCGCGTTCAGTGACAGAGATAGTGAGACGTTCTAGACTGTAGTGCAAACGAGGTAGAAATCATTCTAGACGCAGATTTAGCACAGTACATAGATGAAGCAGTATAGAACGATGATTCAACCGCCAGTCTGTCACTGAAGATCGTCCATCATTGGTCGATCATACGTAATATACTGTACACGGAACATGTGCGTGTGTGCATCTGCTGCTGTGTGACCGTGGAACATGTTTTTTTCTAATTTAATAGAGAAGTAGATCTCCAATCTAATTATTCCTCGTAGGCTGCCCCAGCCTTTCTATGTACTGTGCTTAAAGTCTCATTTGTTGTGATTAAGTACGTTTAAATCTAAACCTTAAATGATTATTATTATTTAATATGTATGGTATGCCTCATAAATTAAATAATTATAATTATTATGGTATTCATTTTTACACATTTTTGTCTACTTTGGTGGAAATTAGTTAAGCCGTAGATAACATTGGGTTATATAATTTTACTAGCTGCGCCCCGCGGTTTTACCCGTGTAAGTCTCGTTCGCGCGGGAATATCGGGATAAAAAGTAACCTATGTCTTATTCCCGGTATCCAGCTACCCATATTCCAAGTTTTATCGCAATCGGTTTAGTAGTTTTTGCGTGATTAAGTAACAGACACACATACCTTAAGCTTTATAATATTAGTAGGATTGTGAACTGTTCCACTATCTATATTCTGCCAGCTTTCTATACTTATTGCAAGTTTCATCGCAATCGGTTTGGTAGGTAGTGCTTTAAAGAGTATCAAATATTCTTACAAACAGCAGCGCGTGCGCCTTCCCCGCGGTTTTACCTGCAATTCCCTTTCCTGTCGGAATACCGGGATAAAATGTAAGTATCCTGTGTGTTTATCCAGCATATAAACTACCTGTGTGCCAAATTTCATTAAAAACCGTACAGCCGTTTTTGCGTGATTGACACACAATATTAACTTTCGCTTTTATAATATTAGTTGGATAAGTAAGTAGTAATAAATTGTAATTTTATTATAATGCATTGTGTATATAAATGCTTTAAGATTTTGTTTGAGTGACTTATTATGTTATTTAAGAGGTACCTAAATCCTCGTAAGTACAATCGGAAGCCAAAAGTCCAGTCACACTTTAAGATCGGTTGAGATTGACTTGAGTTGGTTGGTTGAGGTTGACTTTAAGAAGGTTGAGAATCCTTCTTTGCAAGTGTTTTCGTCCGTACCTGCACCGTATTATCTATCCAGTGGACGTCGGATAATAGTGGAAATTGACAAGCACTATGCAGTACATTGCTGCTTTGACTTAACGTGGTTATTACCAGTGATTACCTCAAACCATAATATGGTTGCTGGACATCTCGATGGATAAAAATGTAAAGTTAAAAAAAATCCTAAAAGTGCGCCTGGACTTCTGGCTACGATTGTACGTTCCCTCTTTCCCGAGATAATTTTGATTATTGAATTTTATTAAAAAATGATCTCCGAAAAAATTGTAAAGGACATAAAAAGTACCGATCTGATGTAATGTTGGGTGGGATATTTGTAAGGGATTTTACCCTATTTTTATGTGTAAAAATATTTTTTAGTTTTAGGAAATAAAGCAAATTAAGTCAATATTTACTTTTTGTTTTGTTTTACACCTAAATAAAATAAACTAATATTGCAGGGCCCTGATTCTATGAGGACAAAGCATGCGGAATGCCGTCGGAACGCATGCGACGTACAGGAGATGTACGTTATTTCCTATTCTGTAAAAGTTATTTTATTTAATTACTTCTTAATTACTTAAGTAGCCTTCAAATTTAAGGGCTACTCAATTATTTAAATAGCTCCCCGTTTTTCTCAGCCAATCAGAATTAAAGGAAATTATAGAATAGCTTTTATTTTTACTCATGTTAGGAATCGACTAATGCAATGCTCGTGCATCCCGCCTGCTTCTCGCATGCTATGTTTTTACAGAATCGGCCCACAGGTCGTTGCACATAGTGGCCATCTAACCCCGAACTAAGCAACTAGGCTCGACCTATTGGTACAAGACAACAGATATAAGTAATACATAATAATACTTATTTTTTTATAAAGGCATACATTATGAATTTATGATACGTATAAAAACACACAGGGACTTTTTTTTAGAGCGGCGCGAATCGAACCCGCATAGTAATTTATATCCTTTTTGCCCGCCACGTTCTGCGGATAAGTCACACACAGTCGGGTATTTTCCCGACGCGCAACAAACGCCGTTGGAGGTGGACTTATAGGCCCTCATAAACGTGGAGTAAAGTCGGAGTAGGTAGTGAGAACAAGCTTTGTCTTTTTGCGTGTCAAAGACGGAAAAAAAGCGGAATTAGTATTCCGCTTCCGCTCAGTAGTCTCCGAATTTACTCCCCTTTTATATACAGGCTGAATAATTTTGATAGGCTTTCAGGGGGATATTTATTTATTTTATAAATAAATATCATCATATAATTTAAAAACTAAGTAACAATAAATTAATTAACTCAACACCATTTACATATCCTAATCTATAAGAGATAGAGAAAAATGCTGAAAGGAATTGCTATAAAAGGAATGGCTTTATTAGATTTTTGAAAAATGTATTACCCTACTGTTGTCTTTTTGCAAAAAATAAACACCCTATATTATTGTGCCATTTGATAGAGTTCCTTTTTTTCACCCTGCATATTTAAGGCTAATAGGGCACAATAAAACGGACAAATAATTAAAATACGATGTTTATTGCTTAAATATTTTGACCAGCAAAATATGATACCTACCACAATTATTACAACAGATGAACATAACAACATTTATCTAGTTTTTTTTTGTTTTCGCGATCTACTTCATAAAATGGTTCATGAGAACTAACAATAGAAAATACAGCCAAACTATGTTACTCTTCTGAAAGTCGCGACCAGCGCTACTCTGCGGCGAAACTGCGCACTTACCGATGGACTTATGGCGGCTGTACACTCTCACCGAGACGCCCCGAGACAGGCCGAGTGCGAGAGTGTACGTGGTAGTTCTCGGCTCGCCTCCCTCGGGATGTCTCTGGCACATTCGCTGGTACGCACTCGCTGAATGCTGATGGCCTATCAGCAAGTGCGTACCAGCGAATCGGGAGCGACTTAACGAGAGCACTTGTTTGAGAGTGTATAGCCGAAATTAGTTTTTATCGGTCATACCGGTCATACACTTACAAGATTTCAAAGTCTTGTTATTTCATTAGTTTCAGGACTTATTGATTGATAAAACTTCTATAGTGTACTTAAAGTTAACGCCTGTTAACGGTTTGTGTAGCAATGTATAGAATTCTACTGAAGTCCATATTACAGAAACGTCATTTAAAATTTGAGGATTACTTAAATAATTGAGTAGCAAAATTATGACTTTTTGAATTTAGGAGCCCCTTAATTGTATGAGTAGCCCTCAAATTTCGAGTAGAATTTCTGTATACGGCCGTCTTAGGTGCCTGCATTATGTTTGAATGGACAATATTCAAAAATAAAGTTAGGAATTTTTCCATTGTAATGGAATGTTAATAAAATCGCCTACTTCTTTGCTTGATTCATGGAAAATCCAGCATCTGAAAAAAAGTAAGAAATGTTTAAAATTTATAGAAAATAGAAAAGAATATTTTTCCATGGGTGGTTTTTTGAATCCAGAGAAGAGCGAAGGATTCTTAAGTAGAATCCTGAGCAAATCGAGGGATTCTGTTGTCTCTGAGACTGAGGGGAGCAATAAATGATTGTCTGGTTCTGGGTGTTTTCTTTTATGTGCTTGGTTGACTGAGATGTAATTCGTCTATTTTAACATTCTAAAAGTTACTGTAAATCTTTAACCATAGTAAAGTGATGGTTGACAAAGAGTGGCAAATGTCATTGTAGCCTTATATTTCAATAATACTTACCAGCTGTGGCAAACATTTCTCAATATGTTCAATATCGACTTTATCGTTATTCTCTCGTAGTGCGTGACTAGAGGCTCGGAGGCATGTCTCTGTTACTACACACTTGGCAACCTCAACAAGCAACGTCAGTGCATCGTTGCCCAACTTCGTTTTATTATCTTGAAACGAGTTTTTGAGCAGTTCTTTTATTAGCTCCTGGAGAAAGTAAATTAATTATTTAGAAAAAAAAAATTAGATTGGGTTAGGGACATCCATAACAATTTTTGTCACACGTAATGTATTTTCGCGATAGGTATGAGATAGAAATGGTTTGATTCATATCGAGATCCTTAGTAAAACTAACGAATCTTGAAAAAATATTTAGTTTGGGAACTCAACTCTCTGGCGCAACATCGTGGCCCCGGAGGTTAAGGTTTAAAAGCATTGTTGGAATATTATCATCAATTTTTATTATAAAGTAGTCGAAACCAATTTGTAGATTTGAGTTAGGTATAGGTAGTTTATCTTTACTCACAGATTTTATGGTGCTTTTCAAACCGGATGAGATAGAGGTAGGGTCGATGTTGTCGTCCTCGTTTTCATTGCAATTACGAGCCATTTTTGAGTCAGAAAATATTTATTATTTGGTATTTTTTATTGATTTACAATTTGTATCGCGCCCTGATCGCGCCGCACCTTTCCAAAACGTTGTAAAATGTTCCGAAATTCGTGATCGAGCGAGACAGAGACGGTAAGTAGTGGAAAAAAAGATAACGTTATACGAAAGAAAGAGCTACCAATAATCATGCTCTAGCTGGCCTGTCATATAACCTGAAACTGTCACTGACCGCCAACTGACGGCCACTGTCACTACCAACTGTCTGTCAGGTGCTCTGTTTACGTTTTTTCATCTCTCCTCAACATTCGGAGTTTACTTTTGAATAAAACAATACCCCGTTGTTTTCTTATAGTCGTGATAATTGCTTGAAGAACTGCAAGCAGTACGGTATGCGTGCATGCAGTCGTGGTAAGATTGTGCAAGCAAAGTAGGTACTGTAGTAATTTCCTAAGTCTATGGTAGTAATTCAGTATGGTGGAAGGAAATTCGGAACTCCTTGCTCGGTGCCGAGTATGCCTTGCGAGCGACCGTGCTATGCATCATCTCACGAGCCCGCCGCTCAGGGAGGCTTACGAGCAAGTGACCAGAGAAACGGTGAGTGAGAGTATAGTGTGGCGTCGCGTCGCAGCGACCGTAGGTAAACTCATCTCGCACGCAGGAGTAGCTTGTATGTATAAAATATGTATGAAGCTATTTCGTTTCGTTTCGTCTAGTTTCAAATAAACAAATAAATCTTTTATCAATAAATAATATTATACTTAGTACAGTATAAAAGGCGTCGCCGGTAGTCACGTCGCCAGTTTAGGATCTATTTTATTGTATCTTGCGTAGCCATTAAATAATACTTACCAATGTTATGTGAATGTGTGTACAGCTGGACGTGGAGGGGTGGCCGTGCTGCCTATGGGGCGTGTGTCTATCTGTGCTGCGCCGGTCAAACCTGTTCATCGAAGCTGCGCATTGAGCCAACATGGTCCTCCAATCAGCCTTTAAGGGGGGCTGGAGTCCACACAAGGAGGTAAATATTAAATAGTTAATATTTCACAACATTACACACAGCGCTATCTTAGGCTCATAGGAAAGATTTCTCACAAAAGAGAAATACGCCCCTGTGTACTACATGTTATAAAGACAAAGATTAGCCTTTATTGCTGATAGGTAATTAATTATAAACAAACAGTTAATTTATTATTTTTTAGGTTGTCAGCTTTGTCAGCAACTTAGGTTGTCAGGTTGCTGACATAGGCCTCCTCCAAGTTCTTCCATATAGTTCGGTCCCGAGCACTCCTGGTCCATAATGGACCTGCCACCTTCTTAAGATCATCTTCCCACCTTCGGACCGGCCTGCCTTTTTTTCTTATTTTGCCCCTTGGGTACCAATTAATCACCTTTTGGGACCACTTAAGTCTGCCCCTGATCACATGGCCAGCCCATCTCCATTTTAATTTCTGGATGATTTCCTACTATTTCCTACTTTCTCATATCTTCCCACTTCATTCACTTTCAATTATTCATTGTGTTTTCAGGTGAAGCTCAAAGAGACACCGCTCTTCTCATTGACACATACTGTCCCCGAGGTGTTAGATATCTTGTCATGGAGTACAACACCAGTTGTCAAACAAGAAAATTACAATACTGATACTAAAGATGATCAAATATTGACACAAGGCCAGAACAATTACTTCTTTACTGAGGAAATAAAGTATGAAGACACCAATGACCACAATGATGTAAATGACATCCAAAAAGTATTAAATCTTAAAAAAGATCAGACACTAGACTCTAAAAATGTGGAAAGTATAAAAAAGAATAGTTCAGTTGTAGCTGATGTTGTTCATTCACAAATGTTTTGAGTATATTGATTATGAACACTTAAATTATGAAGAAATTGTAGCAGTGAAGACAGAGATGTCAGATTATGTTAAATGTGATCTACCAGAGAAGTTAGACAAAATCCTTTTGAAGGAGCATATTACCACACATACTGGCGAAAAACCGTATTTGAAAAAGCATTATTTGACGCACGTCGATGAAAAAATGTTAGCGTGTGATGTTAAATTCGCTAATAAAAAATTATTTAATAGGCACTTAGCGAGGCATATTGGTAAAAAACAGTTTTCGTGCTATATTTGTAATTTTAAGTGTTTAAGAAAGCTCCGTTTGGAAAAGCATATGTTGACAAATCAAGCTGACGTAAAACAGCCAAAGCCGTTTGCTTCCGAAATGTGTGATTGTAAATGTACGCAAAAACAGAGTTTAAAAAAACACTTAATGACGCATACTGGCGTAATCCCATTTTCGTGTAAGATGTGTGATTTAAAATTTAAATCCAGGTCAACATTGAAAGTGAATATTTGTAAGGAACATAACGGTGAAAAACCTTTTTCGTGCAACAAATGACATTATAAATGTGCTTTAAAAAGCATGTTGAAGAAGCATTTATTTACTCACTCCGGTGAAAAACCGTTTTGGTGCCAGAGATATGTAAAATGTGAGATATGTACTTTAATAGACTCATTGGTTGAAGAAGCATTTATTCACTCACTCTAGTGAAAAACCGTTTTGGTTTGGTGCGATAAATGTGACTACAAATGTTTTCAAATCAGCAATTTAAAGAAACACATAATGACGCATACTGGTGAAAAAGCGTTTTTGTGTGATAAATGTGATAAAATGTGATAATGTGATAAATGTATTCAGAAACAAAGTTTAGTAAAGCATTTTAAAGCAGTTTCCTGTATTTACGGACATACTTGGTATTACAAAATGTTTGAATATAAAATTAAATGTGTTTGTTTGAAAGAAATGCCTCTTTTTATTTGGTTGATAGTTAGAACCTTTGCCGTTAAACAGCAGAATGCGAGAAGACTGTTAACCAAACACATCCTTTATAAATGTTATTACCTACGATTTGTACCAGTCGAATATTCTCAAAAAATAGACGAAAAAATAATATAAAAAAAAACAGGTCTCTATAAAAAAATATCGAGCGAAGTTACTTATATCGTGTTTTTAACCGAATTTTTCCTCATTAGGTTTTTTGAACTGCGACATATTCTTATCAAACCAAGAAAATAATTTCTTCTATGGTTTTCGCGATTTTGCAGAATAAAACATTTTATTTATCGGGTTGATTCGCGTTTTATTCATGGTTTTAAACGAACCGAGCTTTCGCCAACTTTACAGTTGGCTTTTTCAAGGTTGACTTGAGATGTAATGTCTATTTTAACATTCATTTTTGTAAAACGCGATTCAACCCGATAAACAAAGTGTTTTATTAAACCAAAAGAATTTACGATTACTTACCATTGAATCAAATGTCGATATCGCAAATTCCAACGTAAACCTCGCCTTAAATACGAGTATGTTTTCCCATAAACATACTCGTATTTAAGGCGAGGTTTACGTTGAAACGAAAATATAAACAATCTGGTTAAAAAAAAACATTTATTAACAACTTTCGCTTAAAACTAGCAATGACAACAAGTAACCTACTCTCTCTTTGACATCTTCCATTGACTTGTGCTCTAGACTCTGAGCTAACATTTCATAAACATTCATGTCTTCTAACAATTCAGCTATAGGCTTGCCTTTTCTCTCTTCCGGAGTTAACTGTTGAGTTAAAAAAACAAATAATAATAGTAGTTTATGCACTGAGGTAGTAAAGCCCTGTCTATATAGCAGGCGTCATATTGAATCCAAAGCGTACGAAGGACTCTAGAGAGTTAACTCCCGAGCGCTGCGAGGGTGTTAAAAACTTATGTACCTAGAGTCCTAAGTAAAGCGTGGGATTCAAGCGCCCAAGATAAAGACAGGCTTTATTAGGCGAATACTTTACTTTACACATCTACTGCGAGACAATAAAAGGGCTACAAAAATAAGCATTTAACTAACAACAAAACAATAGACTAATGCAACGTGTATGAAATATATTTACAGCACTAAAAAATAAATATCAAATAATTAAATAATGAATAATTATTTTTGTTATTTCAATTTAACAATGTTACATCAAAATGCGAAACCACACATCGGCCTATAGCTGATGCATAATAAAAATTGGGGCTTTTTAATAACTAAAACTTTTTGCCTTACCCTTCCGTCGAAATAAAATAGAAGAAAAATAGCCCTGTTTTTATTTTTTTTAATGTGTTTTGTCTAGGTGGCCAGTACGAAATGGCCGTATGCTACCAGAACCTTAGTTCTAAATTTAAATTACTTTATACCCAAGGTATAATGAGCAATTTGTGCACCTAGGGAATAAAGACGCGCTTTACGTTGACCTTTTTGGTCAAAGAAAGTAACTTTGTAGAGCAGTAATGTGTAAAATATATAAAAAAGCTTGTTTCTACTGAAGCTGATAGTTGGTTGTTCTAGTCTAGGTAAACAACTTTGGACCTAAGATTTTTGAAAATTTGTAGTAGGTTTCTTAAAATTAGGAAATTACTTAAAAATCAGCTGTTTCATAGACTAGGGGTCATTGACCTTATTAATTTTGAACTACTTTAATTGTTTAGATTAAAGTAGTTTTAATTGCCTTTACTTTAAATAATACCTGTTTGTTTTAAATAAATGTGAACAGAGTTGAGATGTATACGTATAGAAGAAGATGTAGATGTATAGAGTATAAAGATGTATTTTATACTCTACAAGATGTAACGGGCAAGCCCTTTTAAGCCGAAAGGGGGTTGTTCTATACGTCTAGGCGAACCACTTTTGTTCTACGAGTTTTTAAAATTCGAAGTTTTTTTCGAAAATTTTAAGTGTAAAGTTTACTTGAAAATCAGCTGTTTCTTAGAGTTCGAGGTCACTGACCTTATGTTGTACTTTCATTTAGTTTGGTCTACTACAATCAAACCTTCAATTACCTTTATTTTCAAAAGCAGCTGTTTTTTCAGTGAAACAAAACCTCAAAATTTAAAAAAAAAAAGTTCGATATTTCAAAAGTTGTAGAACAAAAGTTGTTCGCCTAGACGTCTAGAACAACCGCCTTTCGGCTTAAAAGGGCCCGCCCGTTTATGTATTTTGAATTTATTTATTGTAAACAAATAACTTAATATTTTTGTGGTTTTTTTTTTGGGATCATTTATAGTATTTATATTAATATTAGTTTATATATTTATGTTATTATACATGTAATATATTGTGTAGTGATTTGCTGTTGTCAAGAGAGGGGCCAGCCCATTTAGGGTTCGCACATGGCTTCCTAGTTTGTACCTATCTAATATTGTTATTTTTTTATTTTGTTTTGTTCTGTTTTGTATTTGTTGCCGTATGCTTGTCCTAATAATACATATTCTATTTTATAAGTTGTATTTTCCTTGAAGATATTTTTAACATCATATTTATAATAAGAACTTACTTGTTGCTTTAATACTTCAAGGATTAATTTGTCCTCTTCCCGTTTCCATTCCGACGCTTCTTTCTTTATTGATTCATCTTCAAACTCTATGTTCATTGAGGAGTTTGTGTTCTCTGAGATAAATAGGTTTTCCGTCTGGTTTTCATCTTCAACGTTCTCTGATGTAGCTTTGTGGTTTCGTTCATCAAGATCTGGTACGGGTTCCTGAAATAAATGAAGAAATTATAGTAACAAACATAAATTGCAAATTTTAATGACTAGCTGCTGCGCCCCGCTGTTTTACTCGCCTACTTCCCGTTCCCGCGGGAATGCCGCGATAAACAGTAGCTTATGTACCAATATTCCCAGTTTCATCGCACTCGGTTCAGTGGTTTTTTACGTGATTTAGTAACAAACATAAAATATACTATACATACATGCTCACATCTTTATTAATTAGTAGGATGAACATGATGAATACGATGTCGGTGTCTGTGGCGTGTCGGGCGAATGCCCGACTGCAATGCGGAAGGTTGCGGGTTCGATTCCCGCCGGGTGCAAATATTTATGCTTAAAAATAAATATTTGTATCTGGTCTGGGTGTCTATCTATGTATCATATGTATGTATTTACAAAAAAGTATACTGTATCCATAGTACAAGCTTAGTTTGGGGCTAGATTGCGCTATGTGTAATGTCGTGCAATATTTATTATTTATTTACCTTTTTCACAGTAGGTGCAATATCATTTTCTTCTATTGTAATTTCATAGTCTAGTATTTCATCTTCGCTGCTGAAACCCACATTAAAACAAAATGAAATATTTCGTATTTTGTTTTTATTGCTCAAGGCATATATATATACTGGAAATATTTTAAAGGAAAATTGCATCTCTTATAAAACTCATTCGCTGCAAGCTTTGAACTCGCGTCTCTGGATCTGTACCAACTAGCCCACGCGAGTTCTTAAAGAGTGGTGTTTCTTTCAAAATAGATAATATTTAAGAGTATTCATAAGAATCCTTAAAAAAATTTTTTTTTTTTTACGTTTATTATCATTAAAAGAACTTAAATAACATGAGTTATTAAATATAGCATAATAAACCACTAAGGTTTGTAGAACGCTAATACTATGATCTGCGAAACGTTAAAAATAAATACAATTAAGATCTATATCAATGCAAAAACATAACAAGACCACACCATGACTTCTGAATTCGACGCTCGAGGCGGAAAGTCGCGTGGCCTTGCGAACTGGCGTTAGTTGTGTTTGTTTAAAGGAGTCTGGTTTTTTTTTCTCGCGCTTTAAGACGGCGATAGATGATAATTATCGGTCCTTGTCCGATTGCATATTAACGAGCGAGATGGAATTGTATGGAAAAATCTACAATTTCTCGTAAAATCAATCATTATTGAAGATTAAAATAATATTTTTATAAAATGCGATGAAGAGGTTCTAGGTTTTGTATTTTCTAATATTATGATGCCTATAAGAAAATATAGCGGTTAAGGATTTAGAAGAAAAATGGATTTATTTTGTAAAACAGGGGTAATTTTGCCTGTATAATAGTGGTATTTAAAGTTATTTTTTATTGTTTTTGAAATGAAGGGGACACTTCTTGTATCATGTACAATAACATAATACATTGTTTAAAGATCTATTTGATACCGGTTATGAATAAAAATATTCAATCGGAAGGGATTTCACATCAGTCGCGTCCTTAAGGACGAGAAACGATCATCGTAGGACAGTACAACTAACTGGAATAGGCCTGTATTAATACCTTGAATTAGATGATTCCGTAACATTTCCGTTTCGATTCTTCTCAGTAACTTCTTCTTGTTGTTTGTTGTTGACATCCGTGTAGATCGCGTCTGTTACTCTCGCAGGTTTACATTTACAACAGAAATGACCTTTCTCCTTTATGTTACACCTGGAAATTGGTAATTAATAAATAAAATAAAAAAATAAATCCTGTGACGAACGCACAGCGCCATCTAGCCCCGTGGTAAGCTGCTAAGCTTGTGTTACGGTGACTAGACAACGGATATACTACTTATATTTTATTTTTCTTTTGTAAATACATACATATTATACATAGAAAAACGCCCATACCAGATACAAATATTTATTTTTAAGCATAAATATTTGCACCCAGCGGGAATCGAACCCGCAACCTTCTGCATTGCAGCCAAGCGTTCGCCCGACGTGCCACAGAGGTCGTCAGGTCGTTAAATCGTTAGAGGTCGTTAAATAAAATTAATAAATGATCTTCTCGCGACCAAGATAATTGTACCTAACCAAAGAAATTTACGAAATATTTACTAGGAAAAAGAGCGACATCTCTTGGCCAACGCGTTAACTGTAAAGTTAATCATTGGCGCAGGTGAATCACTGGAAAGTGATCCTGTAGATGGCGATAGAAACCGCGGGGCGCAGCTAGTAAATAAATAAAATGTAATTATATAAAACTAGGTGCATAGATTGGGACCCCATTCATTACAAACAAACAAATAATTTTTTCCTCTTTATAATTTTATCAGCTACCTATATTCCAAGTTTCATCGCAATCGGTTCGGTAGTTTTTGCGTGAAAGAGTAACAAACTCAATTTTCAGGAATCGTGTTTTCACGACATTCACGTGTTAGTAAATATTTTCGACTTCAATAAATATGGTTTTAAAAACTTTTATTTCAAATAACTTTTGTAGTAATTCACCCTAGAAACTTCAGTTCTAGCCTACTACGGCTCCTTAATAGTGAATAAACAATACGTAAACAACTTACCCAGTTTCGTTTGATTTAGCCTTATTTGTCGAAGCCTCACTTGATTCATCTATTTCAGATATCCTATGTGGGAACAAATGGAATGTAAACTCCGCCAATTTAGGGCAAGTCGCCATTTTCTCTAGAAGAAATGTACACATTTCGCAGGAACTTGATCTGTTGTCGCTGAATATCTGTTTCATTCTTGTGAATATACTTTTACGCACTTCTTTGTCTGTTACTAGTTCCTGAAAATTAAGTATATCGTCCTAATAATCTGACCGCTGAATCTCAAACCATACTCAAAATTTGAGACTAATGACTAACCACAGATTTTTTTTAATTGTTTTTTTTTTCTTATTTGAGGTTATTAATTTTTTTTTACTTACAAAAACTTACATCAATCTTGCCCAAAAGCTCCTTCAAAGGCTCCCGTACAAAATAATCTTTGAACGCGTTCATTTTCTCCGCTTGTTCCGGAGTAAGAAAACCTAAGAAATCCATGTAGAGATCCAGAAGTTCAACATCAAACAGCTTGTGTAGAAAGTGCGCCAAATTGACGGCGTCTCCCGTGTACGTGTTGAATTTGGTGAATAAGTTCTTTATGCGGTATTTTATGTAAGTTTTCTTAGTCATCGTGGCACGGGTTAGAACTTTCAGTTGAAAGGTCGATACTGCGGCTGAAATAAAACATCAGTTTGGCTAAAAAGTTTAATAGAACAACAATGTTTAACGGGTTTTAATCGCGTTTTAATTAATGAAGGCATTCTTACTAAAGACCGAGCTAACTTTACAGTTAGCTTCTTCAACGTTGACTGAGTCGTCTTTTTTAAAATTCTAAAAAGTTAAGAGAATGTTAATCGAATTACTTTTGAAAAAGCTAACTGTAAAGTTAGCGAAAGCTCGGTCTTTCGTTGTAATGGCGTTATTAAATAAAACGCGTGTAAAACCCGGTAAATATTGTGTTTTATTATGCAAAATCGCGAAAACCTTAGAAAAAATTATAAAAAGTTAAAGTTAAACTGTGTATTTCCGCAACTAGCCCTACTATTGGGCCTTGTGCGTGATTTAAAGCCGTAGATTTTCCTTCACGATCTTTTCCTTTACTGTAAGAGCGATGCGCATATATTTTTTTCTTAAAGAAAAGACATTGTTGCGCGGCCGGGATTCGAAACCACGACTTTCGGAATGAAAGTCGGAGTATCTACCACTAGACTAATACGGCTCTATAAATTTAGCTATAGACAATTTTTTTCACACACTATGTATGAGCGATTGGAAATATGTACCATGGGGGATGTTTTTTTCCCTCAGGCTGAGAACGACAATTTCCTAAAACGACAACTTCCGAAAAGGACAACTTCCAAAAAGGACAACTAGGACTTTATTCAAATTTTTGTGAAAAAAAGACTTAGAAAATTTAAAGTAAAAATTTATAGATATAGATCATAAATTCAATATAGATCATAAGTATGACGACCTCTGTGGCGCGTCGAGCGAACGCTTGGCTGCAATACAGAAGGTTGCGGGTTCGATTCCCGCTGGGTGCAAATATTTATGCTTAAAAAATAAATATTTGTATCTGGTCTCGGTGTATTTCTATGTATAATATGTATGTGTTTACAAAGGAAAAATAAATATAAGTAGTATATCCGTTGTCTAGTCACCGTAACACATGCTTAGCAGCTTACCATGGGGCTAGGTGGCGCTGTGTGTTCGTCACAGGATTTATTTATTATTTATTTATACAAGATGTAACGGGTAGGCCCTTTTAAGCCGAAAGGTGGTTGTTCTAGACGTCTAGGCGAACAACTTTTGTTCTACAACTTTTGAAAATTCGAATTTTTTTTTTTTGAAAATTTTGTGGTTATGTTTCGATGAAAAAACGGCTGTTTTGAAAATAAAGGTAATTGAAGGTTTGATTGTAGTAGACCAAACTAAATGTAAGGACAACATAAGGTCAATGAGCTCGAACACTAAGAAACAGCTGATCTTCAAGTAAACTTTACACTTAAAATTTTCGAAAAGTACTTCGAATTTCCAAAAGTCGTAGAACAAAAGTTGTTCGCCTAGACGTCTAGAACAACCCCCTTTCGGCTTAAAAGGGCTTATCCGTTACACCTTGTATCACGAATCACTCACCAATATCTTCTAAATTGTCTTCATCACCCGTCTGTTTCCCCCGGACGCCCTCCTCTATTTTCTCTTGCAATTTATTGTACAACACTTCAGCACTATTCTGATAACTTTCTGCCAACAACTTCAATTTGCTAGTCATTTGCGGCCTTTTTATATCTCTACAGTAGCAAGAATTACGCGGAGCTTTCGATAAGAAATTTCTAGGATTTCTCTCACTGATTTTATCCGTATTTTCAAGACTTTTTGTACGGGAATATTGGGGATTTTCTTCACTGATTTCATCTGCATTTTGCAGATTAGTTAGAAGATTAATTTCACTGTCTTTGTCTTTATTGTGAGAACTCGATTTTTGAGTATTTTTTCCACTGAAATAATCTGTAATTTTAGCCTGTTTCTTCCTAACTATCGATCGCAATAAAACACAACAAGTACAGTGATCGCCTAAAGTGTTTTTCGAGTTACTTTGTTCTGAGTTTTCTCTTCTAATTGGCAAAGAAGTTTTGATTTCTAAAGGAGTTGTGATGGTGTTTGTACTGTTAACAGTTTTTGTAGTTAATTGGACATTTTGTATTGAATTTAAAGAGTTTGTATTTTCTAAAGGTAGCAAGAATGATCCGGTGGTAGTTTGTACTAGGCGGAATAAGTTTGCGGCGAGGTGTGTAGTGGTGGCGATTTCTATGTCGTATTTGTCCTGTGTTAGGGGGTCTGGTTTCATGTGCGGTATTTTCTTGGTGAATTCGATGGGTAAATGCCTTTTTAGGGGTTGGTTTTGACCCAATATAGGGACGCCGTCTGGTGGTCTGCCAGTCTCTTTGACGCCGCGTTTGTAGCGGAATTTCTGGGGGC
Source organism: Idaea dimidiata (assembly GCA_949358125.1). Taxonomy (NCBI): domain Eukaryota; kingdom Metazoa; phylum Arthropoda; class Insecta; order Lepidoptera; family Geometridae; genus Idaea; species Idaea dimidiata. The sequence continues at coordinate 11,050,088 of OX442341.1, forward strand.
AAGAAGAGTTGATATCAGTGACATGTAATATAACAAATCTTACTAAAATTATATCCGCGAAAGTTTGTCTGTATGTATACGTATGTGACTTTGTTACTCAATCACGCAAAAACTACTGAACCGATTGCGATGAAACTGGAGACCTGGAAGAACACATAGGGTACTTTTTATCCCGATATTCCTGCGGGAACAGGAGTTACGCGGGTCAAGTTCTGCGAATATCAGGATGTGCTATACATCACATGCCTTTTTATATTATACATATATACAAGATGTAACAGGCAAGCCCTTTTAAGCCGAAAGGGGGTTGTTCTATACGTCTAGGCGAACAACTTTTGTTCTACGACTTTTGAAAATTCGAAGTACTTTTCGAAAATTTTAAGTGTAAAGTTTACTTGAAGATCAGCTGTTTCTTAGAGTTCGAGGTCATTGACCTTATGTTGTCCTTTCATTTAGTTTGGTCTACTACAATCAAACCTTAAATTACCTTTATTTTCAAAAGCAGCTGTTTTTTCAGTGAAATATAACCTCAAAATTTAAAAAAAAAGGTATGCCACACTTTCCTATTGAATCAGTCTATCTACTAGAAAAAACTACATCAAAATCCGTTGCGTATTTTTAAAGATTTAACGCACAAACAGACATTATTTACCAGGTTTATTACTAAAGACCGGGCTTTCGCTAACTTTACAGTTAGCTTTTTCAACGTTTTTGTAATTCGTCTATTTTAACATTCTAATTAGTTAAGTGAATGTTAGAGTAGACGAATTACAACTCAGTCAACCTAGAAAAAGCTAACTGTTAGCAAAAGCTCGGTCGCGCGTGTAAAACCCGGTAAATATTGTGTTTAGTTTTGCAAAATCGTGAAAAACTTAGAGAAAATTATAAAAAGCCAAAGTTAAACTGTGTATTTCAACAACTAGCCCTACTATTGGGCCTTAGTGCGTGATTAAGTTAATAAATAAATATTGCACGACATCACACACAGCGCTACTAAGCATTAGGCTTGTACTATGTACCCTAGACAAGGGATATATTGCTTTTGTTTTGTAAATACATACATACGATATACAGCATACACCCAGAACCAAAAACAGACATTTATCGTTAGCAGAAAAATTAAAAAAAAAAGCGCGCGGTCGCGCGAAACCACGACCTTCGGAATTAAAGTCGGGGTATTTACCACTCCTTTATTTTATTTAGATAAAGCTACATGCAGGTACTCTCACGGGTGAAGGTACTTTCACAAAAACGCAAACACACAGACATCAACACCGGCCAGTCATCTGCAAACAGGGGCTCGACCGCGCAAGCTCCGTCGAGTTGAGGCGACGACACGCAGTACAAACTACAATACAGTTGCGTTGCGTGTACCGTCGAGTTCAATGCGACGTCCCTTCAGCTGTCGCATTCAATGACAGCTGAACTCGACGGCAACTGTACTGTACTGTGCGTCGTCGCCTTAAATACATGCAAAACAACGCAATGGTTCTCGCCGCGCAAGTTTTATCTTTGCGCAGTGTGTATCCCAAACCGACTTCGAGTTGAACCCGACGGAGCTTGCGCGGTCGACTGGCAGGTCGGTATCAGGGTAAGCATCTAGGAGAGCATTGAACCTCATCGACCTACACCGCTCTTTTTGTTTTAAACAATGTAAGGATGAGTTACCCTGAATCGTTCGCTAGTCTTCCCCAAGTACCGCACCCATATCCGGGGCAGCTCGTGTTCCGGCTGGTCGTACAGCGTGAGGCGCGGGTTGTACGGCAGCAGGCGGTGCACCACTGGGGTTAGCTCTTGATGCTTGAAGTACCGCTGGAACAATCCAATACAATTCATCTTCAAAATTCATTTCTACATTTTACCGGGTACTGTAAACTAGGAGTTCGCTTCGAACTGAGACCTTACGACCCCCTATCTCCCCAACTCCCCTACCGATCCGGCTCATCTTCGAACTCATAAATTCTATTGACCTAAACTACGCGCATACCAAAATTCATGAAGATCGGAGCTACGATACTCAAGTTATCGTCCGACAAACATACAAAGTTACAAAGATACAAGCGCCAGGCCCGTCTACACTGGACCTCACTCGCTTCGCTCGTTCGGTCAATTAAAAGGAGTTTTTGGCGGGAACGCGTTGTGAAGATGTGTTGATAAGTGGCCGGGTTCCATCATAAAACTTACATAGATAGGGTTGTGTTTGTCCCCAGCCAGGCGGGCAGAAGTGACCCGATGGTGCAAGGTTTTGGAGCTCATCCAGGGGAACATGTACTTGGTGACCAGCTCCACGGTGATGGTGAGACCCCACCTCGCACGCGGGTTGCTCAGCTTGTGAGGCTTGTACAGCTGCGGGTTGGCTTCCACGTACTGCCAGAACTGGTCCAGACCTAGCACTATTAGTCTGGAGGAACGACAAAATAATATAGTTCTTCTTTTTCGAGGATTTTTCGAATTTTTCTTTGGAAGATCGTCAAGAACTCCCGCATTGGGAGCAGCCACGGACCATACTCGAAGAGGACATGCCTTTAGTTTATCAGGTAGGCCTCGTGACACTTTTAGACGCAAGGCCCTACTTACTAAACTAGAGTTGGCGGTAGTTGCTATAGACCTGTAGATAAAAAATAAAAAAATGGACAGATCTCAAATCTCACACTCAACCGCAATTTGTCACGCGATGGTTCATAGAGAAATCTGAATACAACATCTCTACTCTATATCTAATCTGTGGGAGCAGCCAACGCGAGATTGTCCGAGAAATTACACATAATTTGTAAGAATGCCGCTTACGGCAGTACGGTTAAATCTTACGAAAAAACCCCCCAAGAAAGCTGGCTGACCGTCGTTAGTGCTGATATGTTTGCAAATGACCAAACTACACGGGATGCTGAAGATCTTGCAAATCGCTCGGATGATGAGAACAAATCAACCTCCAACCTAAATCTACGACCTTAGAGTCTTAAATTCAAGAGTGAATAGGTTATCTTCCAGACAAGCATGTAACGCCGGCGACCTGCCCCCAGATTATCTATCCAGTTGATGTCTGACAACAGTGGAAAATGACAGGCACTTTGCAGTACATTGCTGCCTTGAGGTGTTCACCGGTAATAACCACGTTACGTAAAAGCATCAACGTACTGCATAGTGCCTGTCAATTTCTACTGTTCTCAGACATTCACTGGAAAGATGAAATGGGTGCTGATCAATACTCACTCGTCCTCCGAGTGGAAGTACATGGCTCTCCTGTTCCCTTCACCGCGGTAGGGCATGGCCGGCAGCAGGTAGGGGTACAGGAACACGGGACTGTTGGCCACCACCTTCAGGTATGTCTCGTGGAAGTCTCCCACGTAGAGGCTGTTGTGGGCGTAGCGGCGGCGACTGGAATATCACACAAAGGGTAAAAACGAGGCCCTATTACCAGGACACCACTCTTCACCTGGTGGTCTGCGGATGGTCCGTGGGACCGCTATAACATATATCCATGTATAATTTCAGTTTGTTGCTTCATATCCGGAAGTCCCTACTATATATCCATTCGCAGGTGTTCCTGGCGGGGTCCGCTGTAAAGCCAGGCAACTCCCTGGAGCGCCGCGTGTCAGGGATCAGTTATAGACTGATCTAGTCCCCAATGCTAGATCGATTCTTTATAAAAGAGAGCTGCCTCGTGCCCAAGTGACAACCTAATTATCCAGACAGGTATAGGAGCAATAAAGTCGCTCACTACTCTCACCTCAGTAAGGAGCTAACGACAACCGCGCTGAGGCCGGTAGAGAAGTCACCTCTCACATCCCCAATGTGGTGCTGGAGCTGTTAAAGACGCGATCACTACCTGGAACGGAGCATAAATCCATATGCCTACCAAATGACCCGTAAATCCTAGAAAGGACCGAACATCCCCAGCGTAGTGTTGAGCAGCTTTATTGCTCTGATCTGACCTGTCTGGACTATCAGGTAGCGTCACATGGGCATGAAGCTACCCTCCTTTATAGAGAACCGATCTAGCTTTGGGGTCTAGTTCAGTCTATAACGGATCCCCTAAGCGCTTCTGGGAGTTGTTGGGTGGGTACAGCGGACCCCGGTCGAGAATGCCTGATTAATATTATTACTAGCTGTGCCCGCAACTCTGTCCGCGTGCAAAGAATCAGGAGTTATACAAGATGTAACGGGTAAGCCCTTTTAAGCCGAAAGGGGGTTGTTGTAGACGTCTAGGCGAACAACTTTTGTTCTATGACTTTTGAAAATTCGAAGTACTTTTCAAAAATTGTCTAAAGTTTACTTGAAGATCAGCTGTTTCTTACAGTTCGAGGTCATTGACCTTATGTTGTCCTTTCATTTAGCTTGGTCTACTACAATCAAACCTTAAATTACCTTTATTTTCAAAAACAGCTGTTTTTTCAGTGAAACAAAATCTAAAATTTTCAAAAAAAAGTTCGAATTTTCAAAAGTCGTAGAACAAAAGGTGTTCGCCTAGACGTCTAGAACAACCCGCTTTCGGATTAAAAGGGCTTGCCTGTTACATCTTGTATGTGTTATTGTGAGTCAACCATAAAAGATAGACATATGCTGTCGCAGGATATTTTTATGTCACATTAAGCGGAACAAATTCGTCATACATGATTTCTTTGTAGCTTTAACCATTCAGGCTGCACACGCGACGGAAGCTTAAAAAATGGACTAACTTTTCCCGTTTTTATAACATTTCTCTTCACTGCTCCGTTCCTATTGATCGTAGCGTGATGAAAAGTGTTCTATAACCTACCCAGGAGTATAAAGTACAATCGTACCAAGTTTCGTTAAAATCCGTCTAGTAGTTTTTGTTCCTATAACGAACATACAGACAGACAGACAGACAAAAAATTTACTGATTGCATTTTGGCATCAGTATCGAAACAAATCAACCCAGTTGTGAAAATATATTCAACTAGCTGAGCCCCGCAGTTTAATCCGCGTAAGTCCCGTTCCCGCGGGAATATCGGGACTTTTCTTTCATAAGAACCTTCTCCTGATCATAATAAGACAACAAAAAAACAATTATCGAAATCCGTCCATCCGTTCAGGCGTGATGCCATGACCAAGCAATATAGGGATTCATTTTTCTTTTTTTTTTTCACTGAATTTTTGTCATTTTTTATATATATAGATGTACAAAATTGACCTTTCTACAGATTTATTAGAAGTACAGCGCAATCTAGCCCCAAACTAAGCACTAGGTCTGTACTATGGGTACTAGACAACGGATACACTACATATTATTATTTTTCTGTAACTATACATACATATCATACATAGAAAGACATATTATACATAGAAATGCGTCTTTTAAAATCCTCCTGAGACAGGATTCGAACCTGTGCCCCTCGCTTGCCGGGCGCTAACCAATACGCCACACAGAAACCTACGTGAGACGGTGAAATGGTGACTATGCATCATCTCCTTGATTTGATGATCGATTTCTCCTTGTAAAATGTTTTACAGGTTCCTATATTATGTATATACTATATTATATTCAATTATTCATATACGATTATTAATTTCAGCCTATAATCTGACGTTTTGGTTAATTGTATTTGACATTTTTTCTAGAGAAATATGTGTCAAATCGCATTTAAAAAACGAAGTATTTTCATAATTTTCTAATTGTATAACTTCGACTTAACAAAGCTTTCTTAAGAAAAAGTGTCAAATGCGAGGAGCCAAAACGTCAGATTATAGTCTGAAATTAAAAAAACGTTCTATAGCTAAATGTTTTGGAGGAAATAACTAAACAGGTACTTACGATCTTTCAAGTTCTTTGTTGATAAATCTGTAAATAAATAAATAGTTAATTAGTTTTTCTTTATTATCGTCACACTCGTTTTTGACGACTCAGTTTGCAGCGCTGAAGGTTCTGGGTTTAGGTCCCGCCGAGAAGCTTTTTGCTTTTGGTCTATGTACCTTTATGTTTAATAAGGATTTTTTTTTACATCTGTTGACTAATCACCATAAAACAATGGCCTAAAACGTTTATTTGGCTTCGAGTTTATTCCGAATTATACAGGGTGAACCATTTCGATGGGCTTTCAGGAGGATTTCCTTAACTATAAGAGATAGTGAAAAATGCTGAAAGGAGCGTCCCCGATTTTGACAAAAACTAAAATGGCATTATTAGATTTTTGAAAAATTTATTACCCTTGCCAGGTACCTTGTCTTTTTACAAAAAAATAAACATCCTATATTACTATACCGATCGATAGTGTTGCGGATAGAGATCAAATCCTAAAAACAAACATAGTGTGATAAGTCGAAAGAAATGTAAATTTTTAATAAAAAATTTCAATTTCAACCTAAAAAAAATCTAACAATTAATAAAACACTTTATTTATCCGGTTGTATCGCGTTTTTATTCATTATTTAAACGAACCGAGCTTTCGTCAACTTTACAGTATGCTTTTTCAAGGTTTTCAATGCATTATGCAAAATCGCGAAAACCATAGAAGAAATTAAATCTAACAATTGTTCAAAATGGTATCCATTAATGCTTTGAGATGCTTTGGGGACGCAACTCCTTTCAGCATTTTTGCTATCCCTTATAGTTTAGAATCCCCGGAAAGCCTATCGAAATGGTTCACCCAGTATATCCGGTTTTATCATTTTGATACTTTAACAAACGTAAACAACTAGCTGCGCCCCAAGGTTTCACCCGCGTAAGTATCACAATATCGTCTACTTACTCAATCATTTCCCTATTCTCTGGCGTGTCTTCCGTGATAGATTTCTCCCAAGTGTTCATAAGTTCAACAGCCGGCCTTAAGTTGCACACATCAACCACAGATTTCGGATTTTTTTCCAACATCTTCATAAAAGCTTCCTGAAAAATGTTATCACTCGAAACTTTCATCCAACCAAGGCGTGCTTAGGCTTTGCTAAACTTTGACTTAAGGTTTTAACTGTGTTTCCGCAATTCATAAATAAATTAGCTGTGCCCCGCGATTTCACCCGCATAAATTCCTATCCCGTAACGTATGTGACGCATCACGTATGTCATACTAAGCGTTGCTCAACCTGTATGATTATTCAAATTACCCTATATATTATTTCAATCACTAAACTCTCCCTGTACCAAATTTCGTTCAAATCGGTTTAACCGTCATTTTTACCCATCACGTATGGCATACCAAGCGTTGCTTAACCCGTACAATCATTTAAAGTATCGTATTTATACCCTTAAACTAATCCCTGTACCAAATTTAATTCTAATTGGTGCGATGGTTCCTGTTGACCCATCACGTATGTGTCACGCCAAGCGTTGCTTAACCCGTACGATCATTTAAAGTACCTTATATCATATTTATACCGTTAAACTAACCATGTATCAAATTTCATTCTAATTGGTGCGATCGTTCTTGTTGACCCATCACGTATGTGTCACGCCAAGCGTTGCTTAACCCGTATCATCATTTAAAGTACCTTATATCGTATTTATACCCTTAAACTAACCCTGTACCAAATTTTATTCTAATTGGTGCGATCGTTCTTGTTGACCCATCAAGTATGTGTCACGCCAAACGTTGCTTAACCCGTGCGATCATTTAAAGTACCCTATATTTTATTTATACCCCTATACTAACGCTGCGCCAAATTTCATTCCTATCGGTTCCGCCGTTCTTGAGATATAAATAGTGTAACTAACACGACTTTCGTTTTTATAGCTGCGTCCCGCGGGTTTACCCTACTAAGTCCCGACCCCGTAAGAATATCGGGATCAAAAGTAGCCTATAACCTTCCTCGACAAATGGACTTTCAAACACAAAAATAATTTTTCAAATCAGACATGCAGTTCCTGAGATTAGCGCGTTCAAACAAACAAACAATCAAACAAACTCTTCAGCTTTATAATATTAGTATAGAGTATAAATAATAATAAAAAGTTTATTTACTAAGATCATTACAAAGATTATTTTTAACTATGGTCCCAGCACAAGGAAAATCCTGAATCGCGAGAGACCTAAATACAGGTTTGATTTCAAATATTATTTCAATTAGCCCTACTATTGGGCCTTTGTGCGTGTTTTTAAGCCGTGGGTTTCCTCACGATGTTTTCTTTCACCGTAAGAGCGATGTTAATAGCGCACATTTTTTTTTTAAAGAAAACGACATTGATACGCGGCCGGGATGTTTGAACTTTTAAACTTTGACTCAAGACAATTTTGGTATTTATGAAGCGATCTTCGCAACTATCCAAAGTTTTTGCTTAGCAAAGTCTCTGTTTTTTAAATTTACACCCTTATTTATAAAATATTAATAACACATGACTAAGTTATGTGCCGTTTGTCTCTGTCTGTCAACTTTGAAACTTCATGTGACAGTAAAGACAAACGATGCATAGTTATGCAGCGCATTTATTAGCGTTTATAAATAAGGGGGTACAAATGTAAACCGATTAAAAATAATGACCTAAACTTTGCTTCTCCGTTATGACTATGAAGATTTTTTTATTTTATTCGTATTACAAAAAGTTCCTTAGACAATTTCGACTATAAATTACAATTCAAGTTTTTTCTGAGTTCAACCTTAAGGACCCATTCTCACCGTGACGTCACTCAATGACGTGACAGGGATAGGGCTAGCAAATTTCTGATGTGTAAAAGAAGGACGTAAGATGCGACTATGCAATATTTTAGCGAGTAAAATCAAACAATTACTAATAACAAGATGACTTTTGCTAATTTAGTAAAACTGTTCTACCAATTTCAAGACCATGTTATTATGCTTTAATACAAAAAAAATAGAGGTTTAAATACATCACATTAAGCTGTAAAATGAAAATTTCTATTTAAAAGAGTTGTTTTAGATTTTAAAAAATCTGTTATAAAAGTTGACCAATCATATAAAGAAAACTACCAAAATGAAATTAAAAGAATGAAAAATAAAATACCAACATAGGTCTTTCCGAATGTTTTGTAATTACTGAGAAAAATTGAGATCCCTGCAGCCAATATCGCAGAATGGGACCTTAAGTTTTAAGTGGCGTTTATTTAAGCAATGTTTGACATACCCCTTATTTAGCTACGCGGTTATAAGGGGGTTTATTTATTTATTTATATTACAACTAATAAAACACTTTATTTATCCGGTTTTATCGCGTTTTTATTCATTATTTGACCCTAGCTTTCGCCAACTTTACAGTTAAGAATAAATAATAATAAGTAATAATAGTTAGTAATGAATAAAAACGCGATAAAACCGGACAAATAAAGTGTTTTATTATGCAAAATCGCGAAAACCATAGAAGAAATTATATATTACAACTTTCACGTTAGTCTATGAGTAGAACTTACCAAGTTATCCTTATAGGAAGGGGCTACTGCCCAGTGCACGGGATGCACCAACAGCTGCAGGAAGTTGGAGGCACACAGCTGCACGTGAATACGCAGCTGTTGTACCAGGATTTGCAGCTGTTCGCTGGACAGCTGGACATATAGAATAAAAACGATTATGCCCTTGTAATCTTTACTAATATTATAAAGAGGTAACGTTAGCAACATCTTATATAACTTATGATGACTAGCATACTTTTTAGGCAAATCTATACTACTTATAATAAAGTAAGAGAGGACAAAAAGTCTGTACTTGGAAGTAAATAAAAAAAAAAAATGTCCAGGGGACTTAGGAAAAGTAGTAGAACAGAATTATATAATTTTTAAAGTTCATGTCTGTCTGTCTGTTTCTGTTTATCTGTCGGTTCCATAAACAACTAAAAACTACTTATCTGATTCAAATCTGGTTTTCAATATTGGATAGTTCTATTTTTGAGGAAGGTCGTGGTATACTTTGCATCGAAATCCAATTAGTAGAACCCGAGTAATGACCAAAAAGGTGCAATCGCTCGAGAACCGGTCGGCCGCCCGCGCCCGTGATAACGCGTTTTCATTTCTGCGGGTGAAACCGCGGGGCGCAGCTAGAGTAAAATAAATAAACTCTGTGACCAACACACAGCGCCATCTTGCCCCATGGTAAGCTGCTAAGCTTGTGTTACGCTGACTAGACAACGGATATACTAGTACTTATATTTATTTTTCTTTTGTAAATACAAACTAATTATACATAGAAATACACCCAGACCAGATACAAATATTTATTTTTTAAGCATAAATATTTGCACCCAGCGGGAATCGAACCCGCAACCTTCCGCATTGCACCCAAGCGTTTGCTCGACGAGCCACAGAGGTCGTCATGTATACCGATAAAGAGCAAGCCACTAAATAGGCACGTTAATCAGAATTGTTATTTAGTGCTATATGTATCTGTACCTTAACAGGTTCTTCGATCTGTATTTGTATTTTATCTGTGGTCTTTTGTATCTTCGGTCGGAGTATGGGAGGTGGTCGCTTCACCTCGAGCCTCGGTAACTCGGCCCCTGAAGGAATGGTTGTTTCTTCTATGTTCATTTGTATAGTTTTCAGTGGTTCGATCGTCAGCATCGGTTGATGAGGCCTGGGAAGAGAATAGAGAATTCTGAATCGCGCTAGTGGTATTATTCGGCACATCTTTTTTTAAATCTAATCCATTTTATCACGTTTCGGAATTTATGACTTGTTCGTTTTTTGATTTGTATGGCTAACTAGACATCTAACTCATTTATTTCTATTGTGTTTATAAAACAATAAAATAAAAATAAATAAATATTGCACGACATTGCACACAGCGCAATCTAGCCCCAAATTAAGCTCTAGGCTTGTACTATGGGTACTAGACAACGGATATACTACATATTATACTTTTTTTGTAAATACATACACACTATACATAGAAAGACACCCAGACCACATACAAATATTTATTTTTAAGCATAAATATTTGCACCCGACGGGAATCGAACCCGCAGCCTTCTGCATTACAGTCAGGCGTTGACTATTGAATTATTATACCTACTGCATTTGACAAAATTTATTAATATTTAATTTAATTGAATTGATTGATCTTATTATTATGATTTTGTAAATTGCCATGCCAATATTATGCAATGTAATTTTATGGTGAAATAAATGAATTGAATTGACATAATAATTTCATATTATGGCCCCATACTCACCTAATGACGTGACAGGGATAGGGCTAGCAAACTTCAGATGTGTAAAAGAAGGACGTAAGATGCGACTATGCAATATTTTAGTGATTCAAATTATCATCAAATATTGCTAATTTAGTAAAACTGTTCTACCAATTCCAAGTGTATGTTACTATGCTTTAATACAGAAAAAATAGACGTTTAATTACGTCACGTTTAGCTGTAAAATGAAAATTTCGGTTTTAAACGAGTTGTTTTAGATAAATATTTTTCTGTTATAAAAGTGCACCAATCGTGTACAGAAAACTACATGAGAATGAAGATAAAAGGAAGAGAGGACAAAAAGTCTGTACTTGGAAGTAAACTAAAAACTAAGTGGTCTAGGGGACTCAGGATAAGTAGTAGAACAAAATTATACAAGATGTAACGGGTAAGTCCTTTTAATCCGAAAGGGGGTTGTTTTAGACGTCTAGGCGAACACCTTTTGTTCTACGACTTTTGAAAATTCTAACTCTTTTTTTGAAAATTTTGAGATTATGTTTCCCTGAAAAAACAGCTGTTTTTGAAAATATAGGTAATTTAAGGTTTGATTGTAGTAGACCAAACTAAATGAAAGGACAACATAAGGTCAATGACCTCGAACTCTTAGAAACAGCTGATCTTCAAGTAAACTTTACATTTAAAATTTTCGAAAAGTACTTCGAATTTCCAAAAGTCATAGAACAAAAGTTGTTTGCCTAAACGTCTAGAGCAACCCCCTTTCGGATTAAAAGGACTTATCCGTTACATCTTGTATAATTTTTAAAATTCATGTCTGTCTGTCTGTTTCTCTGTTTATCTGTCGGTTCCATATACAATTAAAAACTACTTCTTCGATGCGATTAAATCTGGATCTGGTTTTCAATATTGGATAGTTCTATTTTCGAGGAAGGTCGTGGTATATTTTGCATCGAAATCCAATTAGTAGAACCCGAGTAATGAACGAAAAAGTGCAACCGTTCGAGAGCCGCTCGGCCGCCCGCGCCCGTGATAACTGACAAAGCGTTTTTCACTTCCGCGGGTGAAACCGCGGGGCGCAACTAGTTTTAACATATTTTCTTCTTTCATCTATAGACGTATAGTTGGATGGAGGTAACTCGCTGTTTGTGGGATCGTATGGGGGGGGGCTATGTTCAGCAGTAAACGGATAAAGGCTAAGACGATGATGATGATTTCAAAAGGTACGTACGTTTTTTTCATCGGTTGTGGAACAACGTTGTCTTCAATATTTTCCACGTCCGGTATCTGTGTTAGTTTTAATTGCGGTAGGATCGTTAGCATTGGTCTGAAACAATTATTTATCTATATCAATAACATTATTATTCCTGACTGACTGATTAAGGCTACGTCCACATAGACCGGAGGCTAGCTTAGCGCCTAGGCCCTAATTAATAATATACGGCAGGCGCCATATTCCCCATAGTTCCCCCCAGTATCCAGTCCACTACCATCCCATTTCCATAGCCTTAGTAGTTTTCACCCGTAGTTTATACATAGTTCTATGCGACCCGGGGTTGTCCTTGGCTGCATTTTATAGTGCAGACAGGGATAATCGCCGGTTTGGTGTCCATCGCAAATCTTTAAATTAAAATGTTACTAAAACGGGCCTCTACGTGTTAGCTTTTAGTGTGTTAGTGTTAGCCAATTTAAAATTGCAAACGATAAAATTGAACAAGCTGGACAACTCAAAAACATTGTAAGTTAAACAAAATAAAAAATAAATGCATTTTCTCTGCTTAATGCCAATATATGACAGACTCAATTAAAACGTACGTTCTAGACTAGAATTTTCGCGGTCGCCGGGTCAGAGCGCTTGACTCTAGACCGTTCGTCATAACTAACACCCATAAGCAGAGACGTTTCCTCCACTCGATTTAACCTCGACTCAACTTGAAGGATAATAGATTCGAGGATACCTTAAGGTAGATCGCGACGTTACCTTGAGTTTGACAATTCATTCCCCGACTCGAGTGAGGAATTTCCTCAAGTGGAGGATTCTCATAACAACTAAGCATACCGATTCTATCCTTCAAGTTGAGTCGAGGTCGAGCCGAGTGGAGGAAACGACTCTGCATATGGGTGTAAGGCCTCGCTAGTTGTCAGAAATAAATAGTAGATTGTTTGACAAGGACTGAATGTCAAGCTTTTCACTTACACATTTCTATAGTTCGACAGCCAATAAATAGTTCGAGGGTGAAAAGCTTGATAATCACCCGAGCTAAACACTCTGCTTTTCATTTCGACTGTGAGGAAATTAAAATACTACTCACAAATATAATAAAACAGGTATAAAATATCAAGTAAAATTAGAACAAAATTAGAGTTTCATCACAATCGGTTCAGAAGTTTTAATATCTTTATATTAGTAATAAACTTACACGCCAATTTTGAACTTTATTAGTAGGTTAAGGGCTGATTTTCCAAATCCCTAGATAGAGATATCTTTATTTGTCATAAAATGTAACACCACCGAATAAAAAACGTCACTACGATATTTAAAAAGAAAATAAATCTAAATATAGAAGATCAAAATTTTAAGACTTTTAAATTTGGTTGAGTTCGAACTTATTCGATAGATCTCTTTTATTTGTAGAATAAAAAATCAGGGCTAAATTAAACAACAACTCACTCACTTTAAATAGCAACTCACGTTTTATTTATCCGCTCCACTTTAATGACACCGACATCATTCTGTACATTCTCTCCTTGTTTAACCCCATCGACTTCCATATTGTTGTCTCGTTCTAGATCTTGTGGCTCGCTCTTCCCTATAGAGATCCGTGCTTGACGACTGTTTGTCTCTGTCGCGGGGAGTCCGGTGTTTTCTTCGTCTGACGGTGGTTCCTGTTTTCCGTCCCATACCGGTACCTGTCAATATTTCTTGGTTAAAATAAACTAGGAGTTCGCTCCGAACTGAGACCTGACGACCCCCTATCTCCCCAACCCCCTACCGATCTACTGGCTCATCAAATTCTATTGACCTAAACTACGCGCATACCAAAATTCATGAAGATCGGAGCTACGATACTCAAGTTATTGTCGAACAAACATACAAAGATACAAGCGCCAGGCCCGTCTACACTGGAATACTGGATACACGATTACATATTTTATCTATGTTCTTCTATCTTTTTATCTTATTCTACTTATCTTCTATTCTTATAATAAAGGAAGAGAGGACAAAAGTCTGTACTTGGAAAAAATTTAAAAAAATGTGGTCTAGGGGACTTAGGATAAGTAGTAGAACAAAATTATACAATTTTTAAAATTCATGTCTGTCTGTCTGGTTGTCTGTTTCTCTGTCTGTTCCTTATACAATTAAAAACTACTAATCCGATTGAAATCTGGTTTTCAATATTGGATAGTTCTATTTTCGAGGAAGGTCGTGGTATACTTTGGATCTTAATCCAATTAGTAGAACCCGAGTAATGCAAAACGAATAAGTGCAAACCCCTCGGCCGCCCGCGCCCATGACAACTGACAACGCGTTTTTCACTTTCGCGGGTAAAACCGCGGGGCGCAGCTAGTATACTTTTATTTTTTTGTAAACACATAAAACATTATACAGCGTGTTCCAAAGATGACCATTTAAGCCGAAAGTGGGTTGTTTTAAGTCGAACAATTGTTCGACTTTAAAAATCTAACTTTTTCTTTTCGATATTTTTGAGTTAATACTCGTACTATTTCATTGAAAAAATAGTTGCTGTTTTTGAAAATAAAGATAATTAAAGTTTTGATTGTAATTGTCCAAACTGAATGAAAGAACAATATAAGGTCAATGACCTCTAACTCTAAGAAACAGCTGATTTTCAAGTAAACTTTAAACTTAAAAGTTTCGAAAACTACTTCCTATTTTCAAAAGTTGTAGAAGAAAAGTTATTCGCCTAGACGTCTAGAACAACATACTTTCGGCTTAAATGGTCATCGTCGGAACACGCTGTATACAGAAAGACGCCCAGACCAGATCGGGAATCGAAAAGCGTTTGCCCGACGCTTGCCCGACGCACCCGAGTTAATTTTGGTATACTCTTGGTCCCAAGGGTCCTAAGGGTCAGGGAGCCGGCTGGCCATAAAACAGTAGGGATGGTCAATAAGTATCCTACTGTGGTCAAGCTGACCTTGGGCTCCCTGAATTTTGGTATGTTAGTATACGCACCAGTTTATGCACCGAGGTACTAAAGCTTTGTCTTACTTAGAGGGCGTCATATTGAATCCAATGTGTAACGAAGTACTCTAGAATTAACTCCCGAGCGTAACGAGGGTATAAAACATTTTTCTGAGCGAAACGAGGGAGTAATGTACCTAGTCCTGAGCGAAACGAGGAAGTAATGTACCTAGTCCTCAGCGAAACGAGGGAGTAATGTACCTAGTCCTGAGCGAAACGAGGGAGTAATATACCTATTCCTGAGCGAAGCGAGGAAGTAATGTACCTATTCCTGAGCGAAGCGAGGGAGTAATGTACCTATTCCTGAGCGAAGCGAGGGAGTAATGTACCTAAAGTTCCGAGTGAAGCGCCTTCTCCGACTGGCATTCCTACTTTACAGCGGGCAACCCAAAAATGCGTGTATGACCTGTCACACACAGAAGCTGGCGCCATATTGTTTTTTTTCCGCTTGTGCTTCCGCACTAAATAAAAAATTAAGTGATCTCATATAATAACCTATGTTATTATTCCTTGTAAAGCATAGTTTAAGTAGAAGAACAGATAGGCAGAAGTAGTTGCCGAGTCACCCGATACTAACCATTTATTGTGTTATGTCTAGGTGGCCAGTTCAATTTATGAAATAAATTTATTTTTGACAATGACTATGAATTATAATGTTAAAAAGTGAAATTACTTTAAGCCCAAGGGCTCTATGAGTTCTTGATTTAAGTTGACTTTTTTGGTCAAATTAAGTACATCGTACTTTTTTCTTTTTCGGAAAACAAGGCGGTAAACAATGACAACGTACCTCAGTCTGTGTGGTGTCGACCAGTACAGAGTTGGCCAGGTCTTCAGCCAGAGCGTCCTCCACCGCCTCACCAGCCGCCGGCATTATGTTGAACAGTTCTGTCACCAGGTCGTTGAGTTCCTTCTTGGATATCTTGAGGATACTGCGGGATAGTGCTTCCTCATCTTCTTCTTCTGTAAAATAAAGAAAAGATAAGATAAATACTTTATTTGTACCTCTCTCTTTCTCGTCTCTCTATGTATAATATGTATGTATTTACAAAAGAGAAATAAATATAAGTAATATATCAGTTGTCTAGTTAACCGTAACACAAGTTTCAGTAGCTTACTATGGGGCTAGATGGCGCTGTGTGCTGAACATACAACAGAAAAACAAATCTAAAAGTAAGACAAATACAGTCTTAAAACTTAAAAGTAAAATAGGCGACCTTTATAACTAAAAGACATTTCTTCCAAGGATTAGGTTCCCGTCAGATCTTCACCAACTTGGGACTTACTAGAAGCTGCCTTTTTATTTCTGTTTCTTTTTTCGGATCTGGAAGCACTGCTACCAGAAGTTAACCCTGTTTTTTTAGGAATAAAATTGTATCTTAGGCATTCTAAGCAGACGGCCCTGTTTGTTATCTCTGATAGATAGCAGTCGTTAAGACTTACTTAAACTATCTCACTAAAGATTTCATATAGAAAATATTTACTTAGTGATAATTAAGTAACTATTATATGTCTCTGACTCTGAATACTGCAGTTAGTGGGACCTGCAAACTCTAACACTAGGTGAGTCACACAACTACACGAATAGAAGAAAGACTAAACTCACGCGCATCAGGATCCTGAGCGACATTATACTCCGGATCTGCCTCGTCATCGTCCTCGTGCCTCGCGGGAAGATCCACATTGAGCCTCGTGAGGAAATCGCTCCATTCAGCGTCCACCGCGGGGGGAATGTCGTCGGGCGGGATGAACGTCGCTTCGATGTGTTCGATGGATGTGGCTGAGAGACTCAGTTTGGAGCGCGTGCGCAGGGCTATGGTTGCTTGGTCTTCAAGCTCTAGTTTGCGCCGGGATTGGGTAACGTCCTGAAATAACATAGAAGTATATTTGCTAGTCTAAGTATACTCAAATCTATTGTCAACCATTTTCGCCTGAGATACAGAATTTTTTCTAGTTCAGACATATGTTGGGTTTTTAGGTTTTATCGAAATTTTGTACACAATATTTTGGGAAATAAATTATTTATTTAAGTAATATGTCTATTTGTGTGTCAAATTCTTTTTGGGGGTGTTAAAAAAACATTGACTTGGCTGTATGTATAGCCCTTGCATTGAATAGGTCTACCCTAGTTCCTTTAATAATTGTCAAGGCAAACTGTTATGAATTTCCAAAACTGTAGAACAAAAGTTGTTCGCCTTAACGAGTGTAGAATAGCATATATATAAACAGCTGCTCCATAAACTCCAATATCCTGTATAATAGGGCTATCTGAAGAGCTTATTGGCCTGGCTGCAAAGCATAATCTCGGGAAGAGCCCGAGGGTGTCGTCTAAACGCGACTGAGATATTTGGGAAGAGTTGCAAAGATAAGGAGTATAAAATCTCACCTGAGGCACTTTAAAGGGTCCATCTTTGACAACCTGTGGGCTAGCTGGCATGCTTTTCGGTGTAGCCGGAGTCCGAGGTTGAGAATCCAGGTCAGAGAATGACTCCTGATGGTCATCGTCACTCTGGTAAGGAAGATCGCAATGATAGTGCTGAGAGGAAGCCACGTCAACGAGAAATTATCAGACATCACAAGAGTACTATTACTAGATATATATATAATATAATACTATAAAACTAATAGAATAGAATAGAATATAATACTAATATATATAATACTATAATACTGACAAACTAGACGCAAATATTGATATAACTATCCTACATAAACAAGCCGCCATTCATACAACCATAATCTTAAGTAAAGTAAAGTATTAGGAAGTAAACTTCATCCATCATCACACAAACTATTAACAAAACCAGTAGCATACCGTCATCATTTGATTACTCTCTTAATAGGGGGCAATGAGCATCCTTTTTCCCGTAGGTTACGGGACAGGTGTTCATTTATACCGGGTCAAACCGAGAGGAGAAAACTCCACAAAATAATACTATAATACTAATAGAATATAATACTAATAGAATATAATACTAATAGAATATAATACTAATAGAATATAGTTATTACCAAAATAATCAAATTGCACTTACTTTAAACATTACTTTATCCTTACCATAAATGGTTTCATTAAAACTGAATTGACTAACCATATTATACATTTAATAATTACTTTGTATTTATTTTGTAATTTGTTTTTAATGCTCGGCATTTCTACTAGAAATATTTTAAAGGAAAAATTCATATTCAAAAATTCACTCACGTCTCTGCGTCAGTTATATTCTGTATTCAGTACTTTGTGCTTTTTAAATTACCTACAAACGCGATCTGGAGCCGTAATTCTGATAACAATAATTTAATTGACCTTAAAATTTCCTAAACAGATAAAAATAAATTAAGAAGCTTTAATTAATTCTTTTGGAATTTGGAAACAGATGATTTACGATTCAAAAAGGTCTGTAAGGTAACATAATTCCTTGTGATCATATGTGATCTATCATTTTACCTCATCATGAGTAGGTTCATATTCATCATCATCCTCATCCTCTGGCAACTCCTGAGCGATGAGTGCCTTCACTTCAGGTCTGGTCTTTACGTGGATGTGCTTTATCGGAGTCAGTTCCAAGTTGTTTAAACTCCACGCTGCTGACTTGGGTGATACTTTCTTTAACTCTCTGTATGATTGAAAAGGTTTTCAATTTTAAAAATGGGTTTGCACTAACATGGTTGTTTCTACCACAAATACTAGCAGAGTACCGTTGTTTCAACCTCGTAATTCCTGTTCCCGCGAAATGCTCCAAAATCTCTTAGTGGATACCTACATATCTCAAAGAACACACTCCAAATTTCATGTCTCTAGGAGCAACGGTTTGGGCTCTGCATTGATATTTAGGTCAGTCAGGACTTTGAATTTTATAAAATATTAGATTATTTAAAAACAAAGTATTTACCATGTTTTAATGCCTTAAACTCTGACAACTTGCTGTCTCGACTTATCAGACTGTGTTTCACCATTTTACATGATTTAATTAATAAATTAGTTCATTTGAATCAAATGAACTACTTTTTTTTAGTATAATTAGTAGAGTGATAGCAACTTACTTGACTTTGGACCGAGTAAGTTTAGGTTGTAAGTTCATCTTCTCTTCTGTCCCAGAATCTTCTTCTTCCTCTCTTAATTTAACAAGGGCAAGTACATGATCATTTGTTACTACTTTCTGTAATAAAGACAACATAAATATTAAATACTTTAGGTAAGTATCTAGTTTTACAGTGTAAAAATGTCATCCAAATGCATAATTATCGGTATCCCAAGTTTGATGGATGTCCTCATACAGATATAGAGATTATATATAGATACAGAGGTTTTCAAATAGGTACTTTAGGTAATTTTGTACCTTTCTGTAGATACTATAAAAATGTTCATCAGAAGTAACCAAGGCATATTATGACATTTCTAAATTACCTTTAATATCTTTCTAACACTAACGTCATCCAAATTATTTTTGACAGCCGACGCATGGACATTTCTCTCTGTAGCCAGTGCATTATCTGGTAAAATGACTTCTCCATCACTGCTGCTCTCACTAGAAACACTGGAAATTAAAATACAAAATGTTTAAGGGCTCTAGATACTACCTGCTTCTTAGTTATTGGTTTATGCTCACTATAAAGCTGTAATTGTGCCAATAATAAAATTGTGAAGTTGAATTGCAATCTGTAGACAGACTGACAGACAGACAGATGTTCTGTATGTCTAATATGGCCAATAAGGCCTGTAAGTCTAATCTAGATAATTATAGTGCTCAAAGAGAATATAATCACTACATGATAGTGCTAACAACATAAATCCATGCCATTTGTGGTGCTGTATTGCCTGGAACAGTATTAGATGGAGTAGGTTTAGAGAATGGAGCCAATGGTCAATATGTTTAGAGCGAAATAACTCTTATATAAATAATTAATATAAATTAAATAGCCCAAATCATATATTACATCAGAGATTACTTGGCATCCTATTATTTATGCAAAGGTATTATTTACTATGTAAGTATTATATTATTTATTTATGTCAAACTAACGGCCCACCCCAGCTTACCACGGCGATACATACAAACTGAAAGAAGTTCTAAAACTGATGGTGAAAACGGAATCAAAATCCGATGCCGGTTGGTTGCGGGGTACATAAATTATTGGAAAACAGAACACAAACAAAAACAATTTCGCTTTTATTTACAGATTAGAATATTTGTTGCAATTTCTTGTCGTAAAATAATCTGTTTCATACCGTTTTCTCTTCTTTCCTCTGGTTTTATATCCTTTTTGTTTGGTATCATCTTCCGGGGATTTTGAATGTGTGAGAGGTACGGAAGATTTTTCATTGCATACAGGCGTATCAGACATGATTTACACAGAACAGTAATGACAAAAGAATGACCATTTCTGCAACTAAAAATAAACTCTTATTACTATAATCAAAATGTATAAAACATAAAAATTCACACTGTGATTCGCATTAGGCAGAATCAAACAAAACATTTGTTTGACGTAAATCTGACGTGACAGCGTGTGCGAAAACAAAACACACAGACTAAAATAACAAAACGAACAGACTAAAAATTATAAAACGAACAGACATAATAACATTCAGCTTCATTATGCCATTCACGCTACGACACACACGCGTTTTTGGCAAAAAGAAAAAGGAAGGTAACGATGGCCGTGTAGCGTGAAGCCCCGATAATCCAGATATGTATGTAGAAGTGATGTAACTCTACATCTCTTCCAGTAAGTGTCGTTAAAGACAACATAGCATGGAGTCTTGAGGAGACTAGTTAACTTGGGGTTCTTCCATCGTGGTGGCGAGTAAACCGCTTGGTTCCAAGTAAGGTTGATGTCAGGCAGGTGGCCAGCCTAAAGATATCACGAAATAAAATGTAACGTTTTAAAGTAGACCCTGAGAAGCATCGCTTGGTTAAGAATAAAAAAAAGGTAATGAAACCCTTTGAGCGCGATATTTCCACCTTGATACCTCAACATTGTTTAAACTACACTGATGATATTGATTTAGGTATTTTCACCAAATACCTGTTGTTTTAGAATAAGTTTTAACTAAAAACATAGATTTTATTAATATTTTATACTTTAATATTCCTCCATATAACAATAAAAGTTAAACAAGCTTACAAAATTTTTGATAAATATTTTTTATGTAACAATATAGATTTCGCCGACGTAAATTCCGATCTTGTGAAGAAATCGGGATTTATTCCGACATTTTAATGTATGTGTGTTCTTATGTGTTTATCCCGACCTGCAGCGTTCTTCATACTCAAGTTTCATCACAATTGGTTCAGTAGTTTCAGAGTGATTAAAACATAAACATCTAGGAACAAAAACTTCGTATTCATAATATTAGTGGTATGGGATTTGGTAGACGTTATCAGAAAGCGTATTAATTTATTCATTCTTCGACTTTGTCTTATAATTTAATAGCCTTATCATTAAATTCAACCAGCAGCTGCTTCATATCATCAAATCCAGAGAGTTCCTGAGCCTTATCAAAAGGCAGCCATTTAAAATCCTGGTGTTCATCAGAGAGCTTTACTTCTGTTTGAGGATTCTTCAGTTTTGCAAGCCAATACACTACTGATTTAGGTTTACCTTTGACTTTGTACTGCAAAGTTTTTGTAACATCTTTGTAAATCTGAAAGGGAATACTATTTTATATAAATTATTTTTTATATGTAAGAGCAACCGAGAAAAGTGCCTAATTCATTACGTAATATTAACCGTTACTATAGTATATTGAGTTTATAAAAGGAAAATCAAATATTCCCACCTCCAAATCACTTTCTGATAAGCCAGCTTCTTCTTGTGTTTCTCTCAAAGCAGTCACCCAGTCAGACTCACCAGGGTCTACATGTCCTACAATACAATGCAGTGCAATAATGTTAAATTACTTTAAAAAAAAAACAGGATAATGATTGTGAATGTGCCAGTAACCCTGTTTACAGGTTAGGTTATTTCTTTACCAGAAAATTATGAAAACAGCGTTTGACAATAGTATAAATGGACCTTTGAAAGTAAAAAAACTGCACACATTTAATTTATTACACAATACAAGTGCATGTTTTATTATTTAATTAAATTAACCTTTCGGTGGTGTCCAATGATGTTCCCCATACGAAGTTTGTAACAATAAATACTGAACAGCTTGATTTACATTTTTATAAATAACTAAGCCTGCGGCTCTAGTAGGCGTCATTTTATTCGATATTCATACGATAGCTGTATAACTTATAGCACTTATTTACAAATTATCACAACATCAACATTGAACGAAAGAAAACGAATGAATGACATTCTGTAAAATAAAAACCGTAGTTAATTTTCACAATCGGACACGGACGGACAGACTATCGAACCGGAAATGCGTAGTCTATGCTTTTCATTGATAAATGAATGAACATTATTCCTCATATACGCAGAGTAGTAGAGTGAGTAGTACACATAGTATCATTCGTTCCCCGCCGGCGGCGGCCGGCCGGTCGTTTTGTTGTTTGACGTAAATTGACGTTTGAAAAAACAAAAGGAAATTCAAATTTCAACGGCGTGTAACAACATTTTTCGAAAATAGTATCTTACAGTCGAAATTGTTTGTTTCTTTCTTTATTACAAAACAGATAAACTATTGTGCTTGTGCCGTGCTAATGGAAGTACTTCATAGTTAACACTATGTTGGAACGCTGGAAATTGATTCTTTCGAATTGGGTAAGTTTAGGCGTAGTTTGCACAATACAATAATGTAGGTAAACAAGCACAGAATTTCTGTGTACTCTTCTTTCTCTCATCTGGTAATTGCATTTATCGATTACAAGTAAACAAACAAAACATTATGACCTCTTGACCAAAGTAATGATAAGAATAACAACATAGCTAACAAGATTCATACATGCTATTATTTCACAGAACAACTGTTACTTTAGTGACAATAACAAAAATGGACCTGCTCTCGACTTAGATTCGCTAATTAACATCATCTCGCATTTGAGAGAGAATTTAAACTTGGACGAATCTAAATCATCTGTACTGGAAGCTCATACAGTCAAAGAATTCATAGAAGAAAAGTATCCAAGGTTTAAATTTGACAATGGAACGGTTGAGCCGACCAATGATGATGAGGTCTACCTCGTGGGATCACTATTGCTCTTTTTTGTGTGTATTAATTCGAAAGATGTTGATATTAAAAATGCTATGTGCAGTAAATTGAGCAGTGAAGATCAGAAAACTATATTGAAGTTCAGTAAATGTTTGATGGAATGTTCGGTGATCACTTGCAGTGATGTGCAGGCAGCTATTACAGGTAAGTTTTATATGCTAACATAAAAAATTGGAAAGACTTATTTGTTTGTAATGAATAGGAACCGAAACTACTGGACTGATGTCAAAAACTCATTCATGAATAAAGAGCTAAATTATCAAGTAGCTACTTTAGATCCCTATATTCCCATGGGGGTGGAACTTATGTAGGTGAAACCACGGGACACACCTAGTATATTATTATAAGACAATGAAAGTACAATAAATCTGTAGAGTCTTATGGTTTTGATGGTTCTTCTTAGGGACCGTCTCCATGAGCGTTATCTTTATACAATGCACCTCCGTGTTAACATCGCCATGTGGAGACACATTCATAGAGATTGTATAGAAATAAGTGGCTCGACAATAATATCGCCGCAAATCTAACACTCATGGAGACAGTCACTATGTGTGATAGGTAGCTGAAACATGCTGTAACTAAGCTATGCAGAATTTTTGTGCTGCTTAGTTAGCAGCAGATTAACTAGTAGTAACTTAACTTTTGCTTTGAAGACTGCCAAAATTATAGTCTAGATTGAATAGAATAAAAACTCCGTGACCCTAAATGTACAAAATATAAAGTTAAAATTAACACTTTGCATGTGATTACACACAGAGAAATTTAGCCCCAAACTAACCACTAGAAAACGACCAACATAAAATATGTAAGTTACAATAAAAGTTACATATTTTATTATGTATGTAAGTTACAAAAGAACCCTAGTACATACTGGGATACATAGATAACACCCAGACAAAACCAAATATTTATTTTTTAAACTTATAAGCATAAATACCTACTTGCATCCTTGGGAATTAAACCTTCTAAATTGCAGTCTGACCTTTGCCCAATGCACAACAGATGCAGTCAAATACTGTTTTTTTTTATTATCTACTCGGTTATTGACATTAACATAAATGTTGATGTGGGTTGGGCAGTACTTGTGTACTAGGTACCTATGATTAGAAAAAAAATACCTATACTTAGGTAAAAATATAATAATAATAAAAATAGGTACCTAACCTATTTTTACACTTTTAATCATATTTACTACCATACCTATATCGCAAGTTTGAGGCTAGATATCACTATGTGTACTTATTATTTATTTATATTTTAATATAAATAAATAATATGTAAATAATAAATATATATATAATATATATATTTATATTAAAATATAAATATATATAATATATATATTTATATTAAAATATAAATAAATAATAAGTACATCTTATTATTTATTTTAATGTTATCATTTTGTAAAATACACGCCGTATTAGTTTCTAAGTGATTCTTGTTAGTGAATTAGAGGTTCTGTTATTCGAGATCGCATGACTTCGGTGCTAACTTTTTCGTGGTGGTATGAATGAATTCCTTGACGTGATATTCGTGGTGGCGTTCATTCGTTGTCGTGTTATTTGGTGTAACACTTTTCGAAGTCATGTATCGCACCCGTAACACAAGCAGCTTACCATGGGGTTAGATGGCGCTGTGTGCGTGCTGGTCACCAGGTTTTTTTTTTAAATAATAGTAGAACTGAAAATAGCAATCTAAAATACATTTTTATTAGAAAAAATTTCCTGACAATTAAAATGAAAAATATAAGCAAATCAGTTAAAACTAAAAAAACAAAATAGTTAAAATTTCATATCAACCTATAAAACCATAGCTATATCCACACAGGTGAACTTTTTAATGAAGGTTGTTCCCTGAATCAAATATTACAAATGCAAGTTTAGATGTTTGTGCTTCAATGATGCAAAAACTGCTGAACCGATTGTTATGAAACTTGGTATGCAATAGCTGGAGATCTAGATTAACACATTGGCTTCTTTTCATTCCGATATACTGACGGGATCGGGACTTACGCGGGTTCCTCCTAGTTCATATATTTACTGCAAGTTGCAACTAAAGTATTATTAATTCAATAGAACAGCTGTCTCAAAGCAGCTGCTTCAACAGATGGGGAGACTCAGGGGTTGAAAAAACAAGTCATTGCACTTTATAATTTATATATATGTGGTTTTGGAGAATATTAAGATCAGTTCCTTATAAATTTAGTTTTTGGTTTGTTATGTGTTGTGATATTTCTAATTTGGAAAGTGTGAAAAAGTGATAAACAATTAAGTGCTGCTAAAAAAATTGCAAGTAACTTATATTGATTTTTCTTTGATTTTCGTGATGCTGATATAAAATTAAATTAATATTTCAGTTTTAATTGTGTTGCTTTTATTGTAATTTTTTAAGATTTTTCATCAGTAAATGTTAAACTGTTTGTTTTATAGAAAATGTTGTTATTTTTTATTTAATTTATACACAGATTGCAAAACATTGGTTGCCTGAAAGAGATCGCCCTTAGGCGATGAGTCCGCCTATTGTACCACACTCGTTTTAAGTTAATGTCTTTATAGTATTTGATTAATTTAAGCATGTATTTATTCAAAATATTTTTTATTTGATATTGTATCAAAATATGATATGATTCACATATTGATGATTTAATACCTTGGCACATTACATTACTAGCAGCGCCCCGCGGTTTCTTGCGGGAATATCGGGATAAAAAGTAGCCTATACATACCTACATACGAACTTTCGCGTTAATAATATTAGTAAGATTTATGTCACTGATTTTAAATTTCATTCATATTCTTAGACTTGTTTGAAAAATATTTTTATTTGATTCTTAAATAAAACAAAAAATTGTTTTATAATTATGTTTTGCGTTTATTAGTAAGATTTAAATGAATTTAAATGAAATTGTAAGTTTGTCATATTCAATTATTTACTTAAAACAATGTCATAGGATCAATGTAACTATAATTGATTGGTTTTAAAGCTTGTGTTACATTTGCTTCACTTTCACTTTCGTTATTATCACTTTCCGGGCTGACATCACCCTTTAACGAAGCCACTAGTTCTCTCCGATTGACCTTTTGAATTCGATCCTGTTGCCAATACTCCCACTCTATCCTTTCTATATGCATAAACTCATTCTGCCAATCCATAGATGTGATACTATCTAAAACATTTACAGGGGGTTGTCCATTACTATCTTTCTCGAAGTTGTTTGTTTCCGTTTCCATAGATTCTGTTTTGTCATTTGTTTCGAATTCGGCTCGTTGTTTTACAAGTTTCCATATGTATTCTATAGGATTTATGTCACTGTGATATGGCGGCAAGTGTAATACTTCATGCCCGTGTTCTTTTAGCAAATCATCCATGTCATGTTTCTTTGGAACTTTTGCCGATGACACAATCGCAAAAAGAGTTTCTCTAGGCATGTTATCAATGAAAGGTATATTGTTTGTACGCAACCAGTTTTGCAATTCTCCTTTATCAGCTGTGCTGGTTGGTTTTTTATCTGTTAAAGTCATTGAGTGAGGTGCATTATCGATAACAACAATTCCATTTGGTGGTAAGTTTGGTATTAGTTTCTCGTTTAGCCATTTTTTGAATTCATTTGTATTTAATTCTAATCGATAGTCTCTTGTTGCTACACATTTGTGGATCAACGTTGCATCTTGTATGAACCCAGTTTCGTATGCAACATGAACAATCATTATGCGTTGCCCCATTTTTATTGTTTTTTTAACTGTAGTATCACCATAACTTAGCCAACATTTACTAGCAACTGAATGAGTTAAAAACCACGTTTCGTCCACGAATTGTAAGTATGTAACTGGTCTTTTGTTTGGCCCGAGAGCATTATTTTTTATCTTCCGACGTAAATAATTTACTTTCCAAGCTGCAAACTCAGGTTTTGGTGATAAATAGTGACCATTGGGGATCTTCTTTACTTTATATCCTAGAATGAGAAACAAGTTATGTAGGTAAAAATATAATATAAAATTTCTGACTGACAGTCTAAACCACTTGCCCTAAAGACATGAGATTAAAAGGCTTTTGTTATTTGTAAAGTGAAGTATCCACTATGTATAAATTATTGCTTTGTTTTTGGTTATTTTTGTCCTGTTTAATTGTAAAATGGACATAAGGATAGGACTTACCTAATTGGTAGAGTAATATCTTTCTAAGCATAGTTTTTTCACCCTTAAAATTGAGATCTCGTTTCGCGGCCTCAACGATTTTGCTCATAGTAGGAAGCTGTTTGACAAAGTAGAAACTATTAACGGTATTTCTCAAAGCGCAAACATCGAAGTTGTCGATGACAACCTTGTTTGCTCTCTTGCGCTTCCTCCCTGGAGTTGGTAAAACTATTTCTTTGGGCTCTGAACTAGTGCTAGCGTCTGCGGTTTCGTCGCTCATCGACCTTTCCGACTCCATCAATTTCTTCGCTTCGGCTTTGATCTTCATCAATGTCCTTTCCGAAATACCTGTAGCCGCACAGGTTCGCTTCACCACTTTGTTAACAGGGAACATGACATCTTTATTAGCTTTTTCCTGCTCGAAATATTTCATAACTTTCAGGATTATTGTTCTAGCTTCGCCGGGTATTACTTTTGTCTTTCCTCCCATTTTGAAGAATTTTACAACATTGCTTTATTTCAAGAAATAGCCGCAAATTGTTTCTAAAATCGATAAACTGTTTGTCGGCTGGCTATTATTATTGACTTGAGTGACGCGTTTTTGACGTGCGACTGACACAATGTTGTTTGACAGTGACAGATCAGATAATATGGTCGCTAGAGCGAGAGGGTTTTGTTTCTCCCTTTGAGTTTGGTGCGCGCGCGTTTATGAAATTCTATAAAATAACTCCGGAGTTTATACGGTGGAAAAAAATACCGTAGTTGGAGTAAAAGTACCCTTAACATTGATATTAAGGAAACATTTCTTCATTTTCAAAAATAAGAGAGAGTGCTTCTAAAGATTTTTGAACAATTCATAAGTTAATTAAACTATTTTCTTTACTTAGATAGCAAGTAAGCTTTACAAAAAAAAATTAAGTCCTTATAGATTAATTACTCTTTCGGTTGATATAATAAAATAAAGCATTACATTTCACAGGTTCGATTCCTGGCTCAAGCAATTTTCAAACTCTTTAATCTTCATTTTACTTATTTTTGAAAATTCGAAACTTGGAACTTTCAAATTGAAAGAAATAACGAGACGGAAATATGGCGACGCGAGCGAGCGCGAGCCGTCGCTTTTTTGTATGAATAAAGCACTGACGCGGCACGTCCGTCACGTTATGTTCATACAAATAACCCTTTCTAGTACGGCTTGTTAACTCAAAAGCTTCAAAAAAAGCTATGTGTGAAGAAACAAACAAGCACACTTACATATTTGTAATATTACTTTTTCTACAAAAACGGTAGTAATGACTAAATAATTGTCTATAAATTACTTACAAAACGACACTACATTTATAGTGATAGGACTATTTTTTTTTAAATAAAACCTTGATTACCCGCGTAAGTCGTAAAAAAACCCAGAAAAAAACACATTTTAGCCTTTTGCATACCTACAACAGCGTTTTCTTCAAAATAGTACTCCATTGTTGTATTTGATTATCGTACTGTACCCGCAGAGGCATGTGGTCAAGACATAGCAGCCATGGAAGTCTCTCCGCGGCTAACCGTCGCAGAAACCCCGCCAGCCCTCCGGTCTTTGCATAGTGAAGTGAGGAGGCTACAAGCTGCCCTCGATGCCGAACGTTTTGATAGGAATTACCTACAAGAAGAGCTGAATAGAACTAATTTGAGGGTTGAGAAGTTAGGTGAGTTAATTCATTATCCCCATTACTTGAGCGATGTTGGGCTCGTGGTCTGTGGTAGATACCCCGACTTTCATTCTGAAGGTCGTGGTTTCAAATCCCGGCCGCGCACCAATGTGTTTCTCTTTAAGAACAATTTGTGTGCGCTATTAACATCGCTCTTATTATGAAACGTGAGAAAACCCACGGCTTAAAATTTACACACAAACGCCCAATAGTAGGGCTAATTGCGTAAACACACAGTTAAAACTTTAACTTTTTTAACTTTATCCTCCTTACTTATAAACGGTGATTAACAGCTGCATAAAATATGTATCGTTTGTCTTTACTGTGACATGAAGTTTAAAAGATGACAGACAGGAACACGATATGTGACTTTTTAATCATTGTTTATTATTAGTAAGGGATTTTATAATTAGGTCCATAATAAACTTTTCTTCCGTCCTAGTACGTAAACTACCTATAAATTGTACCTGTACCTTATTATTGAACCAACTTCCAGTAAAAGAAAAGAAACAATACAAACTCGACATAGTAAACTTGAAGTCTAAGATATCGCTATGCGGCCTAGAGGCTGAGTCTAAGGACGCGGACGCTGTGGCGGATAAAAGCGCGAAGCTTTCGCGCCAATTGCAACAAATTGAGGACAAGTTGGCAGAAACGCAGGCGCAATTAGATGATTCCGTTTATGAAAGGGATATTTATAAGAAAAAGGTGAGTTGTGAAAATATTTAGAATTGTCTTAATTTCACATTGTAACTCACTTGCAACTGAACTGTAATCAAAGATCCTCACTAAAATAATAGCCTTTCAATCAAATTCTACAATATTCAACTAAAATCTATTAAAAGTTTATCATCTGTCAACACCTCTCCAATTTTTTTTCATAGACTCCAATTTCTTGCTAATCTAGACCATGCATAGCATACCATACGTTCCTCATTAAAAAATAGTAACTATCCTATTTTTAAATAATAATTGAACAACAACCATGTTAGTGTTTATAACTCAAGTCCTCCTTCTGGGTTTTGTTCACAGGTAGAGGACCTAAAACGAGAAAGAGATAAATACTTATCCCTGAGCCAATCAGAAGCTACTCGAGTAGCTCAACTATCCGACGAACTCGACACTGAACGTCGACACGTACAGACGTTGAAGGATCTAGTCTCTGAGCTGAGACAGCATAACAGGCTGAACGGACTGGATTCCAGTTCCCTTGAGTGTGATGATCCTGATGCGAGCATACATTCATTGCCTCACAACTCTTGTAAGTATTTTATTAACTAAGGGCCGACTACAAAAACGCTATTTAATTTTCGAGGGATACTTAAATAAATCGATCTAAAATTTGAAATGACTATGGAAAGATTTGAGTTTGAGACCTGTTAATGTTATAAGTAGAACTCAAATTTCGAGTAGCGTTTCTTTATTACGCCGTAAATGTGATTTCTATTTTCATCTAAAGGGTGTGCAACAAATATCTTCATTATCTGAGTAATAGTCCCCGTTGGATCTCTCTCGAGAGTCTGAGTCGCTTTCCTGCTTTACGTATCGATTTTGATCAATCGCAAGCACTCTGTTTCGGTAAGGTCATTTGCACTCATGTCAGCTCCTACGACGTCAAGCCAGCACTTCTTGAGACTTCCCAATCTGTCGCGGCCGGGCAGAAGCGCCCCATAGCAAGATATTTGTTCCTCATGTAAATGCCGGACAAATGTCGTAAGTTTATATTAAGATTAAAAATATTTTACTTCACGCACGGTCGCATAAATTACCCGTGCTAGTGCTAGACAATACGATAACTTGACAATGTTTCTTCCAGCTGTGTGTAGTGAAGCTTGTGCTAATGTTGTTGAAGTCCAACTAGGAGAAGAAAGAGCTAAAATTGTTCTATTTAAACAACAAATACAATCTCTTCAGGTAAGAAGTAAAAAACGGATACATACTTTATTATTAGAATGTTGTTTAAATTTAAAATATTTTCCTCTTTATGTCAACGGCGTCAAATAACCTACTGAAACCTACCAATCCACAGGATCAACTCAACGAACTTACTACAAAAGCTGAAGCAGAAAAAATGACATTACAAAAAGATATTTCTGAGAAAGAATACAATATTTTTAACCTCAAACACCGCATCAACGAAGAAATAGAAGAAAATAAAAATCTAAAAGCTCATTACGATGACGATATGACGAAACTGAACAATGAAATTAATGAATTAGAACAAAGGCTTACAAATAACAGTGAACATTCAAGATCTATAATAGAAAAGAAGATGCAAGAGATACAAACGTTACAAGAAGAGAAATTGTCCTTACTGCATAGCCTAAACAATGAAACAACCAAACTTGACAATATTATAAAAGGCTTACAAAACGATTTAGATTCAGAAAAACAAAACAAATCCACCATGAAAGAAAATTATGAAGCTCAAATTATGAAACTAAATGAAAAAGTCTTAAATAGGAACAATGAACTTGTGGAATTACAAAACAGCGTTTTCGAAAAGGGGGAAATGATAGAAACGTTACAAATTGAGCTGAGGAAGGAAAGATCGGCAAAGGATGAACTTACTAAACAATACCAAGAACTCAATGAACAAAAGGGACTTGTTGAAAACGATCTACAACAAAAAATATCTGACATAAACGAACTTCAAATAAAAATACAAAGAAACAATACTTTTATGGAAGACATGAAGAGTGAATTGTGTGATTTACATAAGTGTATTTCGGATTTAAACGATAAGTGTAAAATATTAGAAGATGCAAGAGAAATTCTTGTAACAGATGTCCAAAACCGGGATATGAGAATAGAAGACGCACTCAAGGAGATCGAAGAAATAACTAACAAATTCAGTGAAGAAAATAGAAAACTTAAACTAGAATTGGATGAAAAGAAAGCCACAGTGCATTCACTACAAACTCAATTGAAAAATGAAATACAGTTTAAAGTGCAGCTACAAAATGAACTGGAAAATGTGAATTCTTTGCTTCAACAAGTAACTGTGTTGAATGAACAACTCAATATAGAGTTGAATAAACTAAAAACCGCCGTTCAAGACAAAGACAAAACTATTGACGCCATGGACTTGTACTTACAGGAAGAAAAGAAATTAAACGCTCAAGCTAATGAAAAAATTCAAAAACTTGCAGACCATGTAGTTAAAAAAGAGAAAGAAATAAAATCACTCAAAGAGGAACTTGTGAGAGTTAACGAATCACTCTTGACGGAAACACAAACGAACAAAGAAAATTTAGATGTAGAAAAAAATAAACTCTTGTGTAAAATAGCTGAAAAAGAATCTCTACAAATGCAAGTCAAGTCGTTAGGAGAAGGAAATGTACAAATAAAACATGTGATTGCTACGAAATGTGAAGAAATAAAGCTGCTTCAACTCAAAGTGAATGAGCTTTTAGAGAAAGTCAGCGAGAGAGACGCACGTAAGTATAAATTGTATTACATTTATTTTTCCTAACAAAACATTATTCATATGCTAACCCTATCATGCTTTTCCAGTTATAAAATACGTTGAAAAACAGTTACGTGCTGAATGTAAGAAATATAATCAGCTTGAGTCAAAGTTTGAAGTAAATATGGCTAAATTCATGAACAGATTTAATGAAATGGGCAAATTTGTTGTACAAACTGCAAATACATTAAGGAATGAACTTACTGAGAAAGAATCGAAACTACAGGCATTGAATATAAATCTACGTCAACTCAGACAAGAAGTTGACTGTTCTAACAATGATTTGGCAAATGTAATTCGAAAAAAAGACGATTTGCTAGCTAAATTAAATGAAGAAATATTATGCAAAACCATGCTACAAGATAAATATGAAACTCAATGTGATTATTCTGAAAGTTTAAAACTACAAATTAAAGATTTAAGTGATGAAATTTATAAAAAATCTAAAGGTTTGTTATTGCAGTTTTGTTATAGAATAAAAAAACTATAAATAGAATCATAAAATTTACCGTTTCAAAAATATTTGGTTAACAGTTTTGAATAAATTAGAAGCTGATTTAATATTAGAAAGACAGAACAAAAAGAAGTTAACTTCTGAAATGTTATTGTCTGTTATTATTTTTGTTTTTTTGTTGTGTGTTTTTTTAGGTTAGTTATTTTTGGCATTGTATGTTGAACTTATTATTTTTAAACATTTAGGCCGGCTTGCATAACGGTTCCTAAACATGATTAAGCTGTTAATCGTATTTAAAATCTGTCAAACTGTCAATGTCTGGCAACATATTATCAATCGTCCACTTAATGAAATAGAGTCCAATGTTCGATTTCCCATAAACTTTTATGCCAAAAAACTTTAATTTTATTTTAATAACTTTAATAAATGCTTTTGTGTAAAAATCTAAATTTTATTCGTAAGTCCCTGTCGCGACATTTTGCGAAAGAGACATTGTGCGAAAGCTACTTTTTGCGAAAGAGGCATTGTGAGAAAGCGAAATTATGAGAAAGAGACATTTTGCGACAAGGAGGTACATTTTGCGAAGTAGACATTCTACGACTAAGCCGCCTTGATTAATGCGTTTTTGCAAGACTTCCAACAGGTCGACATATTTGATGATAAACTGTTTTTAGTTAATAGAAATCTTAGATTATACCTTAGTTGTAATTTAAAATAGTGTGCGTGATACTGTAAACTACAGCTATTTGTCTTAAATAAATAAATCATGTAGTTAGCGCCTACGTAAATTAATTTCATATAAAAAAGTCGGCTTAGTTACACCATTTATAACTCAAGATACGATAACTGCGTCTATAATTGAAACTCGTCGATATGTAGTAGCCACAACGATGCATAATATATTGATTATTTATTTATTTAACTTTTAATATTTTATACGGATACGAAATACGAATAAATCAAACGTTATAAAAACCTGTCCAGCTATTCTCGACTGATTTCATTTAGAACTAACACAACTTTAGAAATATTTTAAAGGAATAAATCGTCCACAAAAAATCACTCGCGACTATATTTGAACTCGCGTCTCTGCGTTCTAATCTCGTTGCGAGTGAAATTTTGAAGAAGAATTTTCCTTTAAAATATTTCGAGTAGATCATATGCCTTGAGCATTAAAAACAAATTACGAAATAACACAACTTTATTTTAAGTAAGTATATCTATAAATATATATCTTTATATACTCGGCGCAACTAACGTATAATACGGGTACAACCTGGTGTAACGATTTTTACACCTACAACCTACCTACCTAACTTTTTATCAAAAGGACAACGTGCTTCCCTCAGAGTTCATTGTAAATACATAATTACATAACTACCAGTAAGTATGTTGACATTCAGGTGTCTTTAATTATAGCTGGGGCCTAATTACGTATGAATGTTGCAAATGTCATTTCATTGAAATTGGTGATGTTTCATCTCAGAGGTATGAATAGTAACAGAGTAAACATTAGCTATTCAAATGCGTGCAATTGCACTACAAACAATGTTATTCACACAGACACAAAACACCGGGCCGCGATA
The DNA here is from genome assembly GCA_949358125.1 of Idaea dimidiata. Taxonomy (NCBI): domain Eukaryota; kingdom Metazoa; phylum Arthropoda; class Insecta; order Lepidoptera; family Geometridae; genus Idaea; species Idaea dimidiata. The sequence continues at coordinate 11,084,836 of OX442341.1, forward strand.
AGGTGGCAGCTTCAATTATTTTGTAAATTAAAATCTTAAGTTTGACGACATCAGTGGGGGGCGCGTCGTTAGACATAAGCTAACGTTTACTCTGCTATACGTCGGAGTAAAAGTCATGTCATTGAAAGCATTGTAAATGGTGGCCTTTTACAATGACGGTTCACGCAAGCTTTGGAGACAAAGCTAAAGTCCATATTTTGCACCGATTTCCACTTTCATTACACTTGTACATCTTTACGAAACTAAATTAAATATATACAAGGTGTAACGGGTAAGCCCTTTTAATCCGAAAGGGGGTTGTTCTAGACGTCTAGGCGAACAACTTTTGTTCTATGACTTTTGGAAATTCAAAGTACTTTTCGAAAAATTTAGGTGTAAAGTTTACTTGAAGATCAGCTGTTTCTTAGAGTTCGAGGTCATTGACCTTATGTTGTCCTTTCATTTAGTTTGGTCTACTACAATCAAACCTTCAATTACCTTTATTTTCAAAAGCAGCTGTTTTTTCAGTGAAACATAACCTCAAAATTTTCCAAAAATAGTACGAATTTTCAAAAGTCGTAGAACAAAAGTTGTTCACCTAGACGTCTAGAACAACAGCCTTTCGGCTTAAAAGGGCTTGCCCGTTACATCTTGTATATGCTCCCGAAATTAAACAATTTACACGCATTTGAACTAGGTTTCACAAAAATGAAAATTTAGCAACACATCTCTTCAACGCGTTCCCAGATGAAACATTACTAATTTTATTAAACTGATATTTGCAACATTCATACGTAATTAGGCCCCAGTTTACCTAAATAGTCGGTGCGGCTCGACTAAATAGTACAAGGTGCAACATACCAGCAATCAGCATGTTATGAAAACTAGATTATTAACTGATGCAACTGCCTTTTTATAGCTATCTGTAGCTGATCTTTACGTATACTGTTTATACGCTATGTAATACTAACTATTAGGTAAACTGGGGTCCAATTACATTAACATTTACATTAAATACTTTTTAACAGACTTCAAAAAAAGGAGGTTCTCAGTTCGTCGCGTATTTTATTTAATGTTTGTTCACCGATTACTCGAAGATGGTTTGACCGATTGAGATGATTCTTTTTTTTTAATGGAAAGGTAAAAGCTCTATAGTGGTCCCATAATTTGCGTGGATCTGATGAGAAACCTCGGAATGATGGACAGAATAGCAACCCAGAATGCAGTAAATTACTCATTTTTGGTCTTCCACCAAAAATAATCGGCCCCTAAAGACCTAGATTGATAGAGCATTTGAAACCAGCGTTTCATCAATAAATAAAATTACTGTTACAATTTTCTTGATTTTTAGTGGCAGGCAGGGCAGCGGTACAGTAAGGTTGAAATAAACAAAAATTATACCGCCTTTCAAAAAAAATTTAGAAAAAAAAAAGATCAAAACAACCTCTACATACATCGCAACCGTCTTATCTGCTTTGTTATCTGAAGTCGGGCAGTATTTCTGGCTGAATTCATAATGTAGTTTGGAAAAATAAAACACGTTAAGTTGACAAAGTATCGTCATCTATTTAGATACGAGTATTAAAATATATCTATCAATACATCCGTATGTATGTACACAAACATTAAATAATTAAGAAACTTTCAAATTGTCAATGGCCTCAAATTTGAAGTGGATTCATAATTAAAATTTAAGGCCACTTAAAACTTGAGGGCTAATTAAACAATTAAGTAGCTCTCAAATTTTAAATATGGGGCGCCTTTTATTTTCTCATAGAGGGTAATGAATAGTGTATCACTCGAGCGCTACGTTCAGGATTCTACTCTAGAATCCCTTACTTCGCTCTGGATTCAAAAAGGCGCCCTCGCCGAAAAAATAGTAGATTGTATACCAAAGGAGAAAAGACTATCTTTACGGCGAGAGTGTTTTTTGAATCCAGAGAGAAGCGAAGGATTCTTGAGGAGAATCCTGAGCGAATTGAGGGATTCAAAGTAGCTCACTCAAGCTAAAAATAGTATTTGCTCCTGAGGTAGGCATTCTACTTTTCATCGCCCTCTATGAGAAAATGAGTACCTTTAACTTGTTAACCCAATGTTTCAAAGACTATTCCTAGTCTATTCGTAGTATGTTCCAAGACAATACTTGTTTATTCTTAGACTATTCCAAGACTATTCCTAGTCTATCCCAGGACTATTCCTAGTCCGTTCCAAGTCTATTCGGCTTAGTCGCAGAATGTCTACTTCGCAAAATGTCTCCTAGTCGCAAAATGTCTCTTTCTCATAATGTCGCTTTCTCAGAATGCCTCTTTCGCAAAAAGTCGCTTTAGCACAATGTCTCTTTCGCAAAATATCGCGACAGGGACTTAGAATAAAATTTAGATTTTTACACAAAAATCATTTATTAAACTTATTAAAATAAAATTAAAGTTATTTATTAAAAATTGAGAAAAGAGAGTTAATATTGGGACAATAGAATAACAGAAAATTTATTTACTAAAACAAAAAACAGACAGAATAAAGACAAAGAATGTACTTTGACAGTAAGTACAAAAAACTATTGAGACAATTTGAGCGTAAGGAGTTGGCGCTTCCACAATTAATAAAAAAGATTATTTTTTTACAAATGTTCAAATAGATTAATTTTGGTGTTACTGTACTAAAATGTATTTTTTGACTTATTTGAATTTTGATTCTTTTGTTTGATATCATATTTTATAGGTATCAACTTCGGGTATCAATGTTAATTTTAATTCGCAATACTTTAACCAAAGTAAATATTAGTGTAAAAATGATGATATTCATTTTTTTCTTTAAAAGTGATTTATTTTTTAAAATCATTTATAGAAATAATAAAATAAATTTTTTAATTCGCATCACTTAAAATTTACTTTAGTTATTAATTAACAACCAAAGTAAACTTTTATGCCAAAATGAAGATGTTTATGCTTTTTTTTCTTAATAAGTGATTTATTTTTAAATCATTTATAAGACTGATATACAAAAATTCGCAATAGATACTTCATTAATAACCCAAGTAAATTTTAATGCCAAAATGAAGATATTTATGGTTTTCTTTTCTTTATAAATGATTTATTTTTTAAATTATTTATAAAGTGATAAAAAAATATTTAAATTCGCAACACTAAAAATTTACTTTAGTTATTAATTAATAACCGAAGTAAATGTTAGTGCCAATATGAAGTATTCTTTTTATAAATGATTTATTTTTTAAATTATTTATAAAAATTATAAAAATATTTAAATTCTCAACGCTTAAATTTACTTTAGTTATTAAAGTTTATTAAAAATCAAAGTAAATTTTAGTGCTTAAATTATGACATTTATGATTGGTTTACTCTAATAAATAGTAACTTTAATTTTATTTTAATACTTTAATAAATGCTTTTGTGTAAAAATCTAAATTTTATTTCTCAAAATGTCGCGACAAGTCCATGTCGCGACATTTTGAGAAAGAGACATTGTGCGAAAGCGACTTTTTGCGAAAGAGGCATTGTGAGAAAGAGACATTTTGCGACTAGGAGACATTTTGCGAAGTAGACATTCTGCGACTAAGCCTGTATTTGCTATTTTGTTCAGAATTTTCCTATTGAATTTCGTCCGTATGTGGCGCTTATAATACATTTTTCTGTAAAATATGATATTTGTAAATCTTACCAAATCGTTTATCAACTTTTTAGAATTAACAACACAATCAGAAAACTACTCTGCAATGATAAACTCCAAAATAAAAGACATCAACACACTTCAAGATGAAAATAAATCTCTACACAATGATTTGAACGATGTTAAACTTCGACTGGAAGTCAAAGTACATTCTCTCAAAGAAAAACTAGTAGACAACGAAAATGTAACTGATAAACTGAAAACAACATACGAGTCACAGATAGATAATTTGAACATAATGATTACGAAGTTAACTAATTATATGAAAGAAAAAACTATTGAGTTAGATGCCTTGAGAAAGGACAAAGATAATTTGCTGAAAACTATTGATGATAGTTGTAAAGGTAATATTGTATTTTTAACGATAGAAACGCGACTGTAGGAACGTGGTAAGACTTTTTGAATTAGGTTTCTAAAATCTTGACCATTTTACTTATGAACGGTGATTATCATCTGTTGATAAACTTTTAACTTTCACCGCAATATAAAGTTTCAAAGTGGACAGATTTAAACAAACGTTATATGTAAGTTGGTTATCTGGTAGTATAATTTATACGCAATTTTGGTTATGTACCTTTATTGGTCTGAAAATTTTTACCAAGAAAATGTCCTATTTATTTCTTACAGTCCTAAAGACTTTAGAAGAAGAATTAAAGTCAGAAAAGCAAAACATTGATAAAATTGTATCCGAATTCGAATCAGAACGACTCGTTCTCAAAAACATGGTAACTGTCACAGAATCAGTTATGGAAGATCAGAAAACAAGCCTTAATAAGGTTATAGAAGAACATCTTAAAACTATTGAGATTTTAAACGAAGAAAATGATAAGTTAAAGAAAAGTATCATAGATTATGATGCGAAATACAACTCAGTTGAAGTAATCAATGAAGTATTACGATGTATGAACAGGCAAGAGAGGGAAGTAAAAATGCAAGTAGAAAACGAATCAGAGATGGTTAGAGAAAATCTCGATGAAATTATTAGTGAACTTATAAAGGAAAAACAATTGACAACTAATTTGATGAATGAGAAGATTGAATTATCAGCTGATATTGAAAAGTGCAAGGAAGGTAAGCACTTTTAACTCGCTGATGACTTATTCTAATACATCATTGGTAAAATGAGAAAAATGTCTTAATTTCCAATATTATGTAAAAATATGTGTTTATTGTGGTGAAATAGTTGTAAGTATGTGTAACTACAGGTTTATTTATAAAAATTAAAGTATCCTTTTTATTTCTTTAGATTTAGAAGCAATGAGAAATGTTGTTGAACAACTTAAAAAGATAAACACAGCTGCCGAAAAAGAAGGCCATTCCTTACTAGATGAACTTAAAACTGTAACTGAAGAAAGAGACAATCTGACTATAAGATTAACAAACATCATCGCGGAAAAAACGGAATTACAAAACACACTTGAAGAAAAAACACAAATGATAGCAACATTCCAAATCGAATCAAAAAATTTAATAGACAAATCGAATCAACTTTTAAAAGAAAAACACGATTTAGTCGCAAAGGTAGAAACACTTATGAACGAATTAAAAGGACATAAAAAAATAAGTGGAGAAGTTATTGACATGTTGAAGGTTGAAAATGAACAGTTAGTTAAAACTGTTGATAAAATGACTAATGGTAAGTTTAAAATATTATTAGGGGTTAAAGTATGAAATTGCCGATTTGTACTGAAAATCTTAATTGTTTATTTTTTAAATTTTTAACAAATTTATTTAATCAAAATAGTTGCCATTATTATCTATACATTGCTGCCATCTAATGGGAATGTTATTAATGCCTTTGCGATAGAACTCCGACGATCTAGACTGCACAAACTGTGTGAAAGCATTTTGTACTGCCTCCTGGGAAGAAAACTTCTTGTCACGTAGATAATTGTCCAAATCACGAAAAAAATGGTAGTCCGTTGGAGCAAGGTCTTCAGTTCCTGAAGGGTCAAAATGGTTTCTCGTGCTGTGTGAGGTCTCGCGTTGTCGTGGAGCAATAATGGTGAAGATCGATTCATGAGTCGGGGCTGTTTTACTGCTAGTTTTGTCAACATGGTTCGGAGTTCGGCACAATAGACATCTGCCGTAATTGCTTGACCAGATCGAAGAAAACTATAGTGAATAACACCATGCTGAGACCACCAAACAGTTACCATTACCTTTTTATTGGTAAGTTTTGCTTTAGGACACTGTTGTGGCATTTGACCTGGGGTCAGCCATTGCATTTTTCTTTTCCGGTTATCATAAAGAATCCACTTTTCATCACATGTTACAATTCGATCCAATATTCCTTCATTTCTGTACCGGTTCAACAAGGCAACACAAGTTTCAACACGCGTTTCTTTCTGCAGATCAGTCAAATCATGAGGCACCCATTTTTCGTATTTTTTTATTTTATTGATTTGACGCAAGTGAGTCAATAAAGTGGGTAAGGTAACGTTAAACCATGCCGCTAATTCCTGGGTAGTTTGACTAGGATCGGCTTCCACTATCTCTCTTAATTCATCGTTATTCACCTGTGTGGGCGGTCTTCCTCGTGGCTCGTTCTTTAAGTCGAAATTTCCATTACGAAAGCGTTTAAACCAAAATCGCACGGTGCGTTCATTAGTAGACCCCTCTCCAAACGCAGCATTGATATTGCGGGCTGTTTCTGCCGCGTTAGTTCCGCGTCGGAACTCGTATTCAAAAATCACTCGAATTTTCGCAGTATCCATCTTTCTTGTCTAAATTGAATAACAAAAACAATTGAAAGTCGATATTCAAATGTTTCACATTTTTTAAAAAAAGAACATCACAGAAACCATTTGAAAAAAGTTTCATTCGAAAACCTCAAACCATGAAGATTCTATGTCAATTCAAAGAACCTATTGCAATAAAACGGCAATTTCATACTTTAACCCCTATTATTTTCTTTAGCAACACTATTGTTTTAAAAGCAAAACTTGATCTTAATGACAAATGGTTTTTTTTTGTTAAAGATTTACAAGATAGCGTAAAAACTCATAACGAATTAAACCAAACAAAACTAGCTCTCGAAAACAAAATTGTCAGCCTCGAAGAAGAACTTACAAATTCTATTAATGAAAAATCTGGTTTAGAAATTCTACTCACTCATAAAACACAGCAATTGAGTAATATCGAAACAGACTCCAAGGAACTAAAGGATAAATTAAACGAACTTCTCAAAGAGAAAACTGAATTAATTGAAGATAAAAATGCGTATATTGGTAAACTAGAAGAAATAAATAAATCTAATAAGGCGAATGAGAATGAACATATTGTACTATTGAAAAAGGAAAAGGAACGGCTTGATAAAACAGTAGAGGAAAAGAATGATGGTAAGTTTATATATCCAGTTTAGTAGTTCTAGTTATCTATTAAACTTCTTGTGGCTTGCTAAGATAGTGTTAGATTAGTAATTTACCGATCCTTCAAACACGATCATAAAGAGTCAGCTTTGGGCTCAAAATATGCTTATTGTTGGGCAGCGACTACCGCTTAATCTCACTAATATTGTAAAGGTTATAAAGGTATTGTATTTTTAATACAGTTGCTCAAAAATTGGCGTATTGCAGGGACGTATAGCGTTCGGGCTTTTACATATTCGAGCTTTTTCTTTACCTTTTCCGAACTCATGAGTTCTCTTTTCCAACTGTTTAAATAATGTCTATTAAAAAGAAAAAAACAACCATGAAGTTTTTATTAAAAAAAAAACAGAAGTTTCTATGATTCATGCAAATATTTCTAAAAAGAAGCTACTAATTTGTTTCAATATCATATTTAATGATTTGATTCAATGAGTTAGTTTAGGTTTCATTTCATATAACCTCATTAAATTTCATTTTCATTTAACATCAATAAAAAAAATCTACTGAAGACTTGGCTGTATGGTCATAGTTCCCTTTGCCTAACCAAAATGGGTGAAAAAAACAAAAACAAATCTCTGCTTATATTCTTTTACGGTTGGCGACATTTTCTATAAAAATTGTTTGCGAATTTTATGTTTTTATTAAATTGCTTCATTTTTCATTTTTCACCTCATTAAATTTCATTTTCATTTAATATCAATAAAAAATTCTACTGAAGACTTGGCTGTATGGTCATAGTTCCCTTTGCCTAACCAAAATGGGTGAAGAAAACAAAAAAAAAACTCTGCTTATTTATTCTTTTACGGTTGGCGCCATTTTCTAAAAACATTCTTTGCGAATTTTATGTTTTTATTATTTTATTAAATTGCTTCATTTTTTCGCAACTGTATTAAAAATAGTTGTTCAGTTCACGTACGGAACCGTCATTGCAATTTTTTCCGAACCCGGAATGTAATATACTATTGTGAGTGTTGCTTTTGGCAACAGTATAGGTACAGTTGTCTAGGTACATAAATAAATAAACTAAATGATACAACTAAAAAAGTAAATCATGTTGCAGCAATATCAAAACTTGAACAAACAATAAAAGCCAAAAACGAACTTAACCAAAAACTACAAGAGGACAATGAACGAGAAAAACAAACTCGCATAAACGAATGTACATTAGTACACGAAAATCACAACAAAGTTGAAAAACGTCTCGAAGAGAAAGAGACAGAAATTACCACATTGGAAAAAGAACTTTCTGACTTAAAAACTAATATTGAACTAAAAGACGAATTCATTAATTCTTTAACTCAAGAGCTCTCAGATAGCAAAACCACTGTCAATAATTTACAACAAGAAATTATCAATTTAAAAACGACTATCGTACAAGATAACAACGCAAAAGAGAATCTAATTTCTGAAATAACTAATGAAAAAGAAAAAACAATTAAATTTTTAACCCAAGAGCTCTCTGAAAACAAAACTATAAACGACACTTTACAACAAGAACTAATTAATACTATCGAACAAAATAATTACGAAAAAGACTGTCTAATATCTGAGATAACTAAAGAAAAAGATGCATTAATTAATTCTGTAACCCAAGAGCTTACAGATGAAAAGGCTAAATTAGATACTTTACAACAAGAACGCAAAGCGAAACAGGATCATATATCTGAAATAAATAAAAAAAAGGATGCAATAATCAGTTCTTTAACCACTGAACTTGCAGAAGAAAAGACTAAAATTAACACATTGCAAACCGAACTAACTAATCTAAACGCTAGTCTTGAACAATGTCAACAAGATATTAAGGCAAAAGACGATCTATTATCTGAAATAAATAAAGATAAAGATGCAATCATCAACTCTTTAGTCACTGAACTTGCAGAAGAAAAGACTAAAATTAACACATTGCAAACCGAACTAACTAATCTAAACGCTAGTCTTGAACAATGTCAACAAGATATTAAGGCAAAAGACGATCTATTATCTGAAATAAATAAAGATAAAGATGCAATCATCAACTCTTTAGTCACTGAACTTGCAGAAGAAAAGACTAAAATTAACACATTGCAAACCGAACTAACTAATCTAAAAGCTAGTCTTGAACTATGTCACCAAGATAACAAGGCAAAAGAAGGTTTAATGTCTGAAATAAACAAAGAAAAAGATGCAATCATCAATTCTTTATCCACTGAACTTGCCGAAGAGAAGACAAAAATTATCACATTGCAAACCGAACTAACTAATCTAAAAGTTAGTCTTGAACAATGTCAACAAGATACTAAGGCAAAAGACGATTTAATAACTGACATAAATAAAGATAAAGATGCAATCATCAACTCTTTAGTCACTGAACTTGCAGAAGAAAAGACTAAAATTAACACATTGCAAACCGAACTAACTGATCTAAAAGCTAGTCTTGAACTATGTTACCAAGATAACAAGGCAGAAAAAGGTTTAATGTCTGAAATAAACAAAGAAAAAGATGCAATCATCAATTCTTTATCCACTGAACTTGCAGAAGAAAAGACTAAAATTAACACATTGCAAACCGAACTAACTAATCTAAACGCTAGTCTTGAACAATGTCAACTAGATAACAAGGCAAAAGACGATCTATTATCTGAAATAAATATAAAAAAGGATGCAATCATCAACTCTGTAACCACTGAACTTGCAGAAGAAAAGACTAAAACTAACACATTGCAAACTGAGCTAACTGATCTAAAAGCTAGTCTTGAACAATGTCACCAAGATAACAAGGCAAAAGAAGGTCTAATATCTGAAATAAACAAAGAAAAAGATGCAATCACAAAAGAACTCTCGGAAGAAAAAATCAAAATCGACACTTTACAGCAAGAAAACAAAGCGAAAGACTCAATTATATCTAAAATGAGTAAAGAAAAGGATGCCATCATTAATTCTCTAACTTCAGAACTTTTAGAGGCGAAAATCGCTCGTGAAAAGAGTGAGAAGGAAGCTAATGTGTTATTTAATGAATTGAAGAATAATATGGAAGTGCGAAGGGCTTTGATGAAGGAAAACGATCAGTTGACGCAAGCGGTCGGCCAGCAGGAAACTTGTAAGTTCTGTTTTTCATCACTTATGTTGTTTGATGGGCACAGTTTACTATTCGATATTATGATGTTTTAAAAGTTATTATAAATCGAAGAATTGACCCTGCTAGGCGCTGCTACACCTTGTAGCGGTACTTTTCTAGGCATTTTTAAGATAGATAGATCAACGCATTATTGTACCAAAAACATAAATATAGTTTTTACAAAGAAAAACTTAGAACTAAAGTAGCACAATGGGCTTTATCGCCTATAGGCGATCGGTTCCAGGATACCAATTCAGATTTAATTCAGAAAGTTAGAATTACGAGTAAAATGGCTGAAATCCTACTAAGATTATAAATGTGAAAGTGTGTGTGTTTGAATGTTTAGATGTTTGTAACTCAATCACGCAAAAACTACTAAACCGATTGCGATGAAACTTGGAATATAGGTAGCTAGATACCGGGAATAAGACATCGACTTTTTTTTAGACTTTTTATCCCGATATTTACGCGGGAACGGGACTTACGCGGGTGAAACCGCGGGGCGCAGCTAGTTAAATTATAAATTTTACTTTTTGGATAGATGGGTTTCGACGAAAAACACGCAAGATATGCACACTGATGTCTCTCTTGCAGCTTTCCTTGAAAACCAGAGTTCACCCAGCTAACTTAGTATTAAAATTATTTTATCAAAAGAGATAGCCGCTGTTGGTTTAAACATAATGGTATCAAAACCTCTGCTAAAATCAAAATTTCAAAATGAAACTTATTTTCAAGCTTTAAATCAGTTGTTTTAATTATTTTCAGCATTGTTGCATTGTTTTGGAGCCTTTCCGCAAGATAGGCTTTGTCGAAACGGCATTGCAACAACGCTTAAATAGTAGATTGTATGACAAGGGAGCCAATAGTAGATTGTATACCAAGAGAGAAAAGACTATTTTTGCGGCGTGAGTGTTTTTTGAATCTAGAACGAAGCGATGGATTCTTGAGTAGAATCCTGAGCGAATCGAGAGATTCAAAGTACCTCACTCGAGCTAAAAATAGTATTTGCTCCTGAGGTAGACATTCTACTTTTTATCGCTCTCTATGAGAAATGAGTACCTTTAACTTGTTGTTAATAAACAAGAAATAGACTTGGAATAGACTAAATATAGTCTTGCAATAGATTACAAATAGGCATGGAATAGGTTAGGAATAAACTTGGAATAGGCATGGAATAGGTTATGAAAAGACAATGAATAGACTTGGAACGGACTAGGAATAGTCCTGGGATAGACTAGGAATAGCCTTGGAGTAGTCTAAGAATAAACAAGTATTGTCTTGGAACAGACTAGGAATAGTCTTGGAATAGACTAGGAATAGTCTTTGAAACATTGGGTTAACAAGTTAAAGGTACTCATTTTCTCATAGAGGGCGATGAAAAGTAGAATGCCTACCGCAGGAGCAAATACTATTTTTAGCTTGAGTGAGGTACTTTGAATCCCTCGATTCGCTCAGGATTCTCCTCAAGAATCCTTTGCTTCTCTCTGGATTCAAAAAACACTCTCGCCGTAAAGATAGTCTTTTCTCCTTTGGTATACAACTATTTTTTCGGCGAGGGCGCCTTTTTGAATCCAGAGCGAAGTAAGGGATTCTAGAGTAGAATCCTGAACGTAGCGCTCGAGTGATACACTATTCATTACCCTCTATGAGAAAATAAAAGGCGCCCCATATTTAAAATTTGAGAGCTACTTAATTGTTTAATTAGCCCTCAAGTTTTAAGTGGCCTCAAATTTTAATTATGAATCCACTTCAAATTTGAGGCCATTGAAAATTTGAGAGTTACTTAATGTACATACATACGGATGTATTGATAGATATATTTTAATACTCGTATCTAAATAGATGACGATACTTTGTCAACTTAACGTGTTTTATTTTTCCAAACTACATTATGAATTCAGCCAGAAATACTGCCCGACTTCAGATAACAAAACAGATAAGTCGGTTGCGATGTATGTAGAGGTTGTTTTGATCTTTTTTTCTAAATTTTTTTTGAAAGGCGGTATAATTTTTTTTTATTTCAACCTTACTGTACCTCTGCCCTGCCTGCCACTAAAAATCAAGAAAATTGTAACAGTAATTTTATTTATTGATGAAACGCTGGTTTCAAATGCTCAATCAATCTGTACCTAGGTCTTTAGGGGCCGATTCTTTTTGGTGGAAGACCAAAAATGAGTAATTCACTGCATTCTGGGATGCTATTCTGTCCATCATTCCGAGGTTTCTCATCAGATCCACGCAAATTATGGGACCACTATAGAGCTTTTACCTTTCCATTAAAAAAAGAATCATCTCAATCAGTCAAACCATTTTCGAGTAATCGGCGAACAAACATTTAAAAAAATACGCGACGAACTGAGGACCTTCTTTAGTCTGTTAAAAAGTATTTAATATAAATGAAATTGGACCCCAGTTTACCTAATAGTTAGTATTACCTAGCGTATAAACAGTATACGTAAAGATCAGCTGCAGATAACTATAAAAAGGCAGTTGCATCAGTTAATAATTTAATTTTCATAACATGCTGATTGCTGGTATGTTGCACCTTGTACTATGTAGTCGAGCCGCATCGACTATTTAGGTAACCTGGGGCCTAATTACGTATGAATGTTGCAAATATCAGTTTAATAAAATTAGTAATGTTTTATCTGGGAACGCGTTGAGGAGATGTGTTGCAAAATTTTCATTTTTGTGAAACCTAGTTCAAATGCGTGTAAATTGTTTAATTTCGGCAGCATATAGTAGAAGATGTAACGGGCAAGCCCTTTTAAGCCGAAAGGCGGTTGTTCTAGACGTCTAGGCGAACAACTTTTGTTCTACGACTTTTAAAAATTCGTACTTTTTTTTGGAAAATTTTGAGGTTCTGTTTTATTGAAAAAACAGCTGCTTTTGAAAATAAAGGTAGGTAATTGAAGGTTTGATTGTAGTAGACCAAACTAAATGAAAGGACAACATAAGGTCAATGACCTCGAACTCTAAGAAACAGCTGATCTTCAAGTAAACTTTACACCTAAATTTTTCGAAAAGTACTTCGAATTTCCAAGTCGTAGAACAAAAGTTGTTCGCCTAGACATCTAGAACAACCCCCTTTCGGATTAAAAGGGCTTACCCGTTACATCTTGTATATATTCAATTTAGTTTCGTAAAGATGTACAAGTGTAATGAAAGTGGAAATCGGTGCAAAACATGGACTTTAGCTTTGTCTCCAAAGCTTGCGTGAACCGTCATTGTAAAAGGCCACCATTTACAATGCCTTCAATGACATGACTTTTACTCCGACGACTTGACTATTTTGATGCGAATTGTAATTATAACTTGCAAAAATTAATAATACTTGATACTGGCTACTTTCCAAAAGGCCATAATCGGTTCACAACCGATAAGAAATAAATAATGTTTCATCACAGAGGTATACAGAAAATAGCAGAGTAAACATTAGCTTATGTCTAACGACGCGCCCCCCACTGATGGCGTCAAACTTAAGATTTTAATTTACAAAATAATTGAAGCTGCCACCTTATTGCGGTCCGGTGTTTTGTGTCTGTGTGAATAACATTTGTTTGTAGTGCAATGCACGCATTTGGATAGCCAATGTTTACTCTGTTACTATTCATACCTCTGAGATGAAACATCACCAATTTCAATGAAATGACATTTGCAACATTCATACGTAATTAGGCCCCAGCTATAATTAAAGACACCTGAATGTCAACATACTTACTGGTAGTTATGTAATTATGTATTTACAATGAACTCTGAGCACGTTGCCCGTTTGATGAAAAGTTAGGTAGGTAGGTTGTAGGTGTAAAAAATGTTACACCAGGTTGTACCCGTATTATACGTTAGTTGCGCCGAGTATATAAAGATATATATTTATAGATATACTTACTTAAAATAAAGTTGTGTTATTTCGTAATTTGTTTTTAATGCTCAAGGCATATGATCTACTCGAAATATTTTAAAGGAAAATTCTTCTTCAAAATTTCACTCGCAACGAGATTAGAACGCAGAGACGCGAGTTCAAATATAGTCGCGAGTGATTTTTTGTGGACGATTTATTCCTTTAAAATATTTCTAAAGTTGTGTTAGTTCTAAATGAAATCAGTCGAGAATAGCTGGACAGGTTTTTATAACGTTTGATTTATTCGTGTTTCGTATCCGTATACAATATTAAAAGTTAAATAAATAAATAATTAATATATTATGTATCGTTGTGGCTACCACATATCGACGAGTTACAATTATAGACGCAGTTATCGTATCTTGAGTTATAAATGGTGTAACTAAACCGACTTTTTATATTAAATATAATTTACGTAGGCGCTAACTACATAATTTATTGATTTAAGACAAATAGTAGCTTACAGTATACACCAACACGCACACTATTTTAAATTACAGCTAAGGTATAATCTAAGATTTCTATTAACTAAAAACAGTTTATCATCAAATATGTCGATCTTTTGGAAGTCTTGCAAAAACTCATTAATCAAGGCCAATGCTCTGTTCGTCGGGGCATTGCTTGAATGCCAGGTACGACTTGAACGATTGGCAAGCAACCGATGTTTTCTTCTATCCCCTGACCGGATAAAATTATCTGGAACGTACAGCTTTATCCTATCAAACACTAAGGAGTTGTTGATTTCATTGTGAAGTAAACGCCAGTAATAAACAAATAGGTGGACTTTCCTTCTAAAAATTATAAAAAATAATAATAATTATTATTATATTATTTTTTTCCTTCTAAAAATAATATTCACAAATAGTTACCTGATACGTTTTAAACATTATATTAATAGTAACTCTGTAATTTTCAGTCGCTGAACTATGTCAAGGGAAAGCCGGCGGCGAGAAATACCTCTGCCTTCCAGAATCCCGCGACTTCCAGGTATCTACTTCATCTGACTCACACTCCTCGATCGAAAGCCTCAAAACCATATCAGACTTAGAAAAAATCATTCACGACAAAAACCGCACCATCACAACATTGCAAAGCGACATCACATACATGAAAACACTGATGGCCGAATCCGAGAACAAACTATTGGATGTGAACAAAGAATTGGAAGTAACGCGAGAAAACTGTCAACAACTATCGAATCAGTTAAAGAAGATAGTCTATCAAAAGAATGAGGAGATAGCCGAGCTTAGAAAACAAGTTAATAAAATGAGTGTAACTGACACAAGAGCTACGCAAATCATTAAAGTATCAGCTAAATACCAAGCTATGATTCTCAAACGCATTGCAGAAATAAAGACCAATACTGTATTGAAAGAGCTAACGAACTTTGGCAATGCAGCGTCTGAAAACGATTTACGAAAGAGCCTGAACGCTGGCACTATCACAATGGAAGAGTTGGAAAACTTTCTAGATACTACTGACAAACATCTAAAACGATGTGCAGAAAAACAAATAGGCCTACAGAAAGAAAGAGATCGACTGTACGAAGTTAATAGAATTAACGAATCTGAGATTATAAATCTTAAGAAATTTTTAAACGAACTGTCTCTGAGTTTCCAAACTTTTAGTTCAGTGAAGAATTTGTACGCACAGAAGTTGAGTAGAGTTGTTTCTGTGCAGAGGACTGTAAGACGAGAGATTCTAAACTTGGAAGGTCGTGTCACTGACGTGGCTATGTGTAAGTTGGAGCGAGGGTATGCAGCTGTCATGCAGGATCTTGCAGAGTGCGCTATGAACTTGGAAAGATGGGTCGAACGATGTATCAGTAGAACTGTATCCGTCGAGAAGATCAAACAAGCTTTCACAAGCGACATCGAGCGTTCCTCTCTATCTTCCCCGAGTTTCCAAAACACAGGGTTAGAGATACAACTCGAGGAATTGGAAAAATCATTCCAGAAGCTTCTAGATGAAATTTCGAATGTGCATAGTGACTCGCGCGAAACCCAAGCGACGACTGTAATGGAGGTCAGGGCTCAATACGAAGACAAACTCAACCGAATGAAAGCTAAAATGGTCAGTATCACACCTCTATTGTTAATTATATTATTATATCAAGTAGTTTGGTGGTTTTTCCTTCAAATGGATCACTGATTGCTTATTTATTTATACCTCTGTTATATTATAACTTATTACGACTTGTGAAGTCAATGAAATGTTTTTAATAAAGTATTTTTTTAATGGATGCTTTTTGTTTTATTTGACTTTTTTCGTTTGGAGTGTTCATTTAGAAATAGTATGCTTTAGTGCAAAAGGTAATTTTGTTTCTCTTTATGCATGTGCACGATGCAACTTGGAAGTAACGAAGCATGCGTAGCTTTCGTAGCTTTTAAGTTTAACGAAGAAAGAAAAAAGATAATACTATATATTACTAAATCAATCTAAAGCACAAAACATAATTAAATAATCAAAAATAATAGAAAGAAAGAAGTCTTACCAGGCTGCAAGTAAAGGGTTGTTTTCGCGCCTATCTATGTGTTTGTAAAATGTTTTTTTTTCTTACTTTTTAAATTTACACGATTCGTTAACATAGTTACATTTTACCGGGTCTTAATCGCGTACTATTATTATTATTTTCTGAAAAGATAGCCCGTAATATCTTTGTTCTGTGCTTAAGACAAACACCTAACACTTTTTTATTATTTCCGTAATTTATTTTGACCTCAAACTGAAATAATTGTTAACATTTCAGAAAGAACTAATGAGCGAGCAAATGGCAGTTTTAAAAGACAGGCAGAGGGCAGAGATCGGTCTGCTAGAGCGTGAGTTGCAGAAGACCAGAGACAAAATGGAGGAAGCTAAGGTAAAATGAATAATGGCGTTGTTACAAAATAATAAATCCTGTGACCAACACACAGCGCCACCTAGCCCCGTGGTAAGCTGCTAAGCATGTGTTATGGTGACTAGACAACCGATATACTACTTATATTTATTTTTCTTTTGTAAATACATACATATTATTATACATAGAAATACACCCAGATCTGGTCTGGGTGATTATTGACAAATATTTATTTTTAAGCATAACTATTTGCACCCAGCGGGAATCGAACCCGCAACCTTCTGCTTTGCAGCCAAGCGTTCGCCCGACGTGCCACAGATGTTTAACACAGAGGCTAAATTTACAGTTAGCTTTTTCAAGGTTTACTGAAAAAGTGGTTTGGGGGGTTTGGTTGAGGTTGGTTTAATTTGTTAATGTTTTTAAAGAGGGGATACGAAGCCCACATCAGAGAGCTGACCAAGGAGCTGTGGAACGTCGGAGAGAAGTACTTGGTGAAGACAGATGAGGCGGAGTGGCTCAAGAGGAAGCAGCATTCCGGCTCACTCATGTCTCTTCAACATGTCCATTCGGTAATATGTCCCTAAGTTCGGTTCCTCATATAAACATGTCTAGTTAGGGTTGCCAACACTTTTTTCCAAAAATATAGTATTTGCAGCTAAAAAATAAAGTGCCACACAGGTCGTCAAATATTAAATTATAGGTCGTAAATTCGGATTCAAGTTGGCACGCGGTATTTTTGTGGGTTAGGGGTGAAGTTGTCCCCCTCGAAACTGGGACCAGGGACCACTTGACCCCTTTCGAATTTGATAGTAGTCAACTGGGCCCAAAGGTACTTTAGACATTGGGACAAGTTGACTACATATTCATATTCTCTAGGGGTGAAGTGGTCCCACTCTCTAGTTAATCTTACTAATATTATAAACGTGAAAGTTTGTATGTGAGTTTGTTACCCTTTCACGCAAAAACTACTGAACCGATTGCGATGAAACTTGTAATTTAGGTAGCTGGGGACCTGGATTAACACCCGATAGTCCCGTCCCGCGGGAACGGGACTTACGCGGGTAAAACCGCAGGGCGCAGCTAGTATTGTTAATTTATATAGATTGACCTAAAATTTAATTGAATAAATTAACTATAGTTTTTACGAGTAAGTACGTTACGTAAAATAATTTATGACATTTTCATGACATGTAATTTATCTCGTTACCAATAAAATATCTGTATCTGTATCTGATAATGGTAGGGGAGTCCGTTTCTACACAGTGAAGCAGTAATTGAGGGAAGGGAGCTGTTCTAAATATGGACATGGGCATAGAGTTAGCATGCTCGTCGCATATTCGGCTAAACCAATGCCAAGAGGAAGGCCCAAGTGCCTATTCGTGTCGGCCCCGAGTGGCCAGTGAACATGGCTCCTGCAATGGAGTTCAATGGTGTAACCCCGTCAAGGGTAATCGAGTAATGACCGCAAGTGGTCTTCAAGTGTTAATTGATGAAATTGTAATGATACAAATGTAGGTGAACCCTTACTCGAAGCCGACTCGCAGTTGTTACCGGATGTTGTTTGAACTTTCCAGTCCGGTTTGGTGCCGCTGCAGGAGCTTCCGTCCCGTCCGTCCGACGCGCATTCATTGCGGTCACTACCCGTCACAAACAACACCAATAAACGTGGTACGTTATCTTACTCTTACTAATATTATAAACGTGAAAATTTACTTGTATGTATGCAGTGGACGGATATACAGCGTGTTTCGACGATGACCATTTAAGCCGAAAGGGGGTTGTTCTAGACGTCTAGTCAAACATCTTTCGATCTACAACTTTAAAAAAAACATTTTTTTTTCGAATTTTTGAGTTAATATTTCACTGAAAAAATAGCTGTTTTTAAAATTAAAGGTAAATAAAGTTTTGATTGTAGTTGTCCAAACTGAATGAAAGAACTAAATAAGGTCAATGACCTCTTACTCTAAGAAACAGCTGATTTTCATGGAAACTTTAAACTTAAATTTTTCGAAAACTACTTGGAATTAACACAAGTTGTAGAACAAAAGTTGTTCGCCTAGACGTCTAGAACAACACACTTTCGGCTTAAATGGTCATCGTCGGAACACGCTGTATAAGCATGGAAGTATTCGTTTACTTCGGTTGTACTCGGATCGGGTCATTCAAAGAACCAATCACGTTAGAGAACAGCGTATTGCCGCCGGACCGTCCTCGTTGTCAACACGCAATTGGTGAAAATAAACACATAAATAAATAAATAAATTCTGTGACGAACACATAGCGCCATCTAGCCCCATGGTAAGCTGCTAAGCTTGTGTTACGGTGACTAGACAACGGATATACTACTTATATTTATTTTTCTTTTGTAAATAGAAATACATCCACAACCAGAAACAAACATTTATGGTCAAACAAAGGTACAATTGCTTACCTAGTAGCGTGGTGTGTAGTTTGTGTATGCATACTTTGAGTTTGAGTAAGTTTTGGCGCTATTTTTGAGGTGTAACTCACCTAAAATAATAGCGCCAAAGGCTTCTTCCATGCTTTTATCCGTTCACTGTATGTATGTATGTGACTTTGTTACACTTTCACGCAAAAACGACTGAACCGATTGCGTTGAACGTTGGAATATAGGTAGTATATAGCCGGGTATGACACATAGGCTGCTTTTTGTCCCGATATTCTTAAATTTACCTTAGAAACTATGAACCAAATGGTTGTATTGGACTTACATAAATATGTAACTCCAATACAATAAACATGACTATCGTCATGTTTATTACGTAAAATAAACATGACTTTCGTCATGAAACATGACTTTCGTCATGTTTATTTTACGTACCCATGAAAAATAACGGTAAATATCATGAAAGAACTTTTTCACGAATTGACTTTTCTAACGAAAAATTATACTTAGGACCCCGACTTATTACACACAGTGCCGCTGCGGCGGTCGCCAAAGCGCCGAATAATAATAAAAAAATAGAATAAGGTCATTTTTCGTGAAAAAGTCTTTTGTGTGTTTTTTTTCGTAAATTAGATAGATAGATAGATTAACACTTTATTTGCACAACCAACAACAATTAAAAACAGCTTACATTATAATTAGTAAGACACATTACACAGAAAGCTTAAAAGTAAAAAGTTGTACAAACCACTGACCTTATCGCTAAAAGCGTTCTTCCAGGCAACCTTTGGATGGAGAATGTCAGTAAAGATTGTGTGGTAGGCAGAGATATAGAATATGTACGACATAGTATAAATATGGGATAGAAATACTTAAATAGACTATAAGACTTTTAAATAAATAAGTCTTGTGATATAGTAAACCTACAGCCTTTATTGTACTCCTTTTTAAATTCATACGATTTGTTAACATAGTTACTTACATTTTATCGAGTCGTAATCGCGTATTATTCATATTCATATCATTTATTGGTAATAATTTAATTACAAGTAATAAAATTAGGCATACAAATTATTAATTAAAATAAAATAAAAAAAAACAAAGTAAATTAAAAAAAATCATAACAAATAGGAAATTATGTATTAAAAATAAATTTCAAAATTTAGGAATAAACAACAAACAAAAAATAAATAAAAAATTAAATAGTAGCACAAAAGTGGCTCGAAATAATAAATACATAAATTAGTCAAAATAAAATGTCAAAAATTGGTGAAACAAATGTTAAATTACAGTTTTATATTTATAGTTACAATTATAAACAAATTAATTATTATTATTTATTTTCTTAATATAAATAACGAGCTGCGCTCCGCAGTTTCACCCGCGTAATTACCGATATTTAGATATTTTTTTACAAGAACCTTTTAATAACAATCACAACACAAAAACAATTATCAAATTCGGTCCAGCCGTTCAAGTGTGATGCCGTGACCACGCGAAATAGGGATTAATTTTTATCTATACTAATATTATAAAGTTGAAGAGTTTGATTGTTTGTTTGAACGCGGTAATCTCAGGACTACTGGTTTGATTTGAAAAAATCTTTTTGTGTTTGATAGTCCATTTATCGAGGAAGGTTATACAATTTGTAACGGGTAAGTCCTTTTAATCCGAAAGGGGGTTGTTCTAGACGTCTAGGCAAACAACTTTTGTTCTACGACTTTTGAAAATTCAAACTTTTTTTTGAAAATTTTGAGATTATGTTTCACTGAAAAAACAGCTGCTTTTGAAAATAAAGATAATTAAAGTTTTGATTGTAAACCATCAAACTAAATAAAAGGACAACATAAGGTCAATGACCTTAAACTCTCAGAAACAGCTGATTTCCAAGTAAACTTTACACCAAAATTTTTCGAAAAGTACTTCGAATTTCCAAAAGTTGTAGAACAAAAGTTGTTCGCTTAGACGTCTAGAACAACCCCCTTTCGGATTAAAAGGACTTACCTGTTACACCTTGTATAGGCAACTTTTGATTTTTTTGTTTTTGTTAAACAGATTTGAATGAAATTTGGTACAGGGATAGTTTAGTGGTTGAAATAAATGTAGGGTACTTTGAATAATCATACTGGTTAGGCAACGCTTGGTGTGACATACGTGATGCGTCACATACGTTACGGGATAGGAATTTATGCGGGGAAACCGCGATGCACAGCTAGTATAAATAGGTATAACAAGAAGATAATACACGATTAAGATGCGGTGAAATGTTACTATTTTTATTGTACCCTGTTTCCCAGAAGGCCGAGGTCTCCACATGTCGGACGAAGAAGGCGAAGTGTTCGACAACCGCTTCCTCAAGGAGATCACCGCCACCCCGCGGCGGGGCGGGGCGGGAGGCGGAGGCGGGGGCGGGGCGCGAGGCGGGATGCGGCTCTCCGAACTACAGTTCCGGAACTCACTGTGTCCGCCGCATCTGAAAAGCTCGTACCCTGCAGAGACTCAGTTCGTACCTGTGTTGGATGAAGAAGAGATTAAGGTAGGTTCCTTAACATTCTATATTCTATTATTACTCATTACTATCATCATTACTATACTTAATGAAATGCATTCCAAAAATTTCGCACCCTACAGGACTTGAACCTGCTTCTCTGGCGATCCGTCCCAATGCCCTTTCCAATTTGGCCACGGATGCATCGGAAAAGGCGTTGGGACGGATCCCCAGAGATGCAGGTTAAAGTCCTGTCGGCTGCGAAATTTTTGGAAAGCATTTCTTTACGTATAGTCATCCAAGTGTAGGAAACACTTTAAAATATATAACAAACAGGTTCCTTAAAATTAAAATTAGACTACATCGATCTCCTTAGAATTAGACTACATCGATCTCCTTAGAATTAGACTACATCGATCTCCTTAAAATTAGACTACATCGATATCATTAAAATTGGACTACATCGATCTCCTTAAAATTAGACTACATTGATCTCCTTAAAATTAGACTACATCGATATCATTAAAATTGGACTACATCGATCTCCTTAAAATTAGACTACATTGATCTCCTTAAAATTAGACTACATCGATATCATTAAAATTGGACTACATCGATCTCCTTAAAATTAGACTACATCGATATCATTAAAATTAGACTACATCGATATCATTAAAATTAGACTACATCGATATCATTAAAATTAGACTACATCGATATCATTAAAATTAGACTACATCGATATCATTAAAATTAGACTACATCGATATCATTAAAATTAGACTACATCGATATCATTAAAATTAGACTACATCGATATCATTAAAATTAGACTACATCGATATCATTAAAATTGGACTACATCGATCTCCTTAAAATTAGACTACATCGATATCATTAAAATTGGACTACATCGATCTCCTTAAAATTAGACTACATCAATCTCCTTAAAATTAGACTACATCGATCTCCTTAAAATTAGACTACATTGATCTCCTTAAAATTAGACTACATCGATATCATTAAAATTAGACTACATCGATATCATTAAAATTAGACTACATCGATATCATTAAAATTAGACTACATCGATATCATTAAAATTAGACTACATCGATATCATTAAAATTAGACTACATTGATCTCCTTAAAATTAGACTACATCGATCTCCTTAAAATTAGACTACATCGATGACTAATGGACCAATGTTTTTATTCCATAAATGATTTTCTGAACTATAAAAGAAACAAGTAGACTAGTAAAGTGGGGAGATATTTATTATGTTTATTATACTTGCTAACTTTTCCTAGATGATATTTTATACATTTACCTTTGCAATTTATATAATATGACCTAATCCAGTCTAAAGACTAAAGTTTGCATGCTTTGTAAAAGTATAAATACTAGAACGACTTGTAATAACTGCTGTAATATTTCGTAACTGCTGTAATATTTCGTCGTTTTTATTGCTCAAGGCATATCCAGCATTAGGCATTTTTCTTTTAAAATATTTCTAACTGCTGTAATGTTTACCGCTGTACTGTATTTTTGACAAATAAACTATCTGAATCTTCCATGAATAGATCTGAAGCACACAGCTTCCTTAGTCCTTTTGCCGGATTTAAAATAACTACGCAACTAGCACTATAACTGAGCCTTTTCTGCTGACCATAAATGTTTGTTTTTGTTTCTGGGTGTATTCGATGTATCATTCATTATGTACGTTTTTACAAAAAAAAGTATTATATGTAGTATATCCGTTGTCTAGTACGCATAGTACAAGCCTAGTGCTTAATTTTGGGCTAGATAGGTTTATGGGTTACTAGCTGCGCCACGCGGTTTCACCCGCTAAGTCCCGTTCCCGCGGGAATATCGGGATAAAAAGTAGCCTAGTTATGTGTTAATCCAGGTCCCCAGCTACCTATATTCCAAGTTTCATCGCAATCGGTTCTGTAGTTTTTGCGTGAAAGAGTAACAACCTCACATACATACATACAAACTTTCGCGTTTATAATATTAGTAAGATGGTTTACTGTGTGTAACCGTTGGGGTAAACGAGTTCTAGAGTGGAGACCGCGTCTCGGCAAACGTAGTGTAGGACGTCCTCAGGCACGTTGAAGCGACGATTTGCGCAAGACGGCTGCCACAAACTGGATGCGAGAAGCCGAAAATAGATCTAGGTGGCGTGCAATTGGAGAGGCCTATGTCTAGCAGTGGACTGCAACAGGCTGATGATGATGATGATGATGGTGTGTAATGAAATGACTAATGTCGTGCAATAATATGAACACTTCCTCCACTCCAATCTTACCTAGTTTTTATTTATTTATTTTTTCTTATATCCATATTTACAACTCATTCCTTTTAATCTTTATTAATCTTGATTGAGTTCACCTTATGCACGGTTTATTTAATGTTAGTAGGTATAAGTAGATATATTATGTATTCATAATGTGGTATTTATTATTATAACATAATATTTGTTTATTAGTATATTTATATAAATATATATATTTAAGGTAGATTATTTATGGTGTATTTTAATTATTTATTATATTTATCACAACGTGACCTACCAGTACAACTAAATAGTCCCTTTTCCATACCAAATAAGGTTGCCCGGAAGAAATCGCTTTAAACGATAAGGCCGCCTATTTGTTCAACATTTATTTAGTTTTAAATGTGTTGTTTTTGTAATATTTTTGTGATTGATCAAATAAAAGTGTTATCTATCTATCTATCTAATATGAAAATTTAGCAACACATCTCAACGCATTCCCGCCAAAACTCTCTAATAAATGGTTTGTTCTAGGCGGGTTCTGTAGGGCCCGGCGCCGGCGCGGGCGCAGCGGGCAAGGCGCTGCGCAAGGAGGTGGGTATCACGGCGTACAAGAAACCCGGCCCCCCCACACCCAGCAAGCAGGCCGGCAGGCTCTCCGCTACGGTACCTACCCTACATTTACTACTCTAACGGCCGAATACTGAAACGCTACTCAACATTTGAGAACTACTTAAACAAAGAAACATCTCTCAAACCCCAAAATTTCCATACAAATTTTAGATTTAGTAACTGCTCAATAATTTAAGAACCTCTCAAATTTTAAATGACGGTTCTGTATTCGGCTGTTAGATTCACTTCCACGGCTATACTTAGCCAGGGCTTAACTAAATAAATAGCTAGCTTACTAGTGAGTACTGGGTTAGGTCACTAGCCCGGGGCTAAGTAAAAGCAGCGCAAGTCAACCTTATTTACACATTTTTCCGGGTCTTAATCGCGTGATTTTAATTTTAATCATAATTTTAATTACCTTTATTTTCAAAAACAGCTGTTTTTTTTTTTCAGTGAAACATAACCTCGAAATTTTCAAAAAAAGTTGGAATTATCAAAAGTCGTAGAATGTTGAGTCGTAGAAAAGTTGTTTGTCTAGACGTCTAGAACTACTCCCTTTCGGAAAGGGCATACCTGTTGTACCTTGTTATGACTTAAATTTCATTTTATGTTTAGGATTCGGAACTCCGGGAATCGTTGCGTGTAGAGTGCGACCCGCACCCCGCCGACCGCAAGACTAGCACTCCCGCCCGGATCCGCGCCTTCCTCAGCTTCAAGTCTAGGGACACTACCGAGGTGAGTGTACAGACAGACAGATAGATACCTACCGATGTAGGTAGACCACAGTTTATACCACAGCGAATCGGATTAGGGATGATAGACCGTGACGAGCACGAGCTTCGTTGTCCATTGCTCGGCGAGCAGTCCATCGTCTGTTGCAACCGAGTGGCGGCCGAGCAATGTACGACGAAGCTCGGACCCGGCCGGCCGAGTGACGGACTCATATAAATTATCCCTTATACCATCTTGCTTGATACAATGTAAGAAACACGGATCAAAACTAGTTAAGCGTATTAATGACAGTTATAATCATGCTGTCAAGGTTTTTATCATTTTAAGTTTTATTTTTATGGCAATGTCATCTTTATCTGTATACAAGGTGTAACGGGTAAGCCCTTTTAATCCGAAAGGGGGTTGTTATAGATGTCTAGGCGAACAACTTTTGTTCTACGGCTTTTAGAAATTCGAAGTACTTTCCGAAAAAATTTAGTGTAAAGTATACTTGAAAATCAGCTGTTTCTGAGAGTTTGAGGTCATTAACCTTATGTTGTCCTTTTATTTAGTTTGATGGTGTACAATCAAAACTTCAATTACCTATATTTTCAAAAACAACTGTTTTTTCAGTGAAAAATAATCTCATAATTAAAAAAAAAAAGTTTAAATTTTCAAAAGTCGTAGAACAAAAGGTGTTCGCCTAGACGTCTAGAACAACCCCCTTTAGGATTTAAAGGGCATACCCGTTACAAATTGTATAAAAATCTAACAATTTGAAACTTTACCGAAACTTTTTTTTAATCATTTTTTTCTTATGCCATGAGATTCTAGTAGACCTATACTAGTAACATATCGAAAGCTTTAGCGAAACTTTGCAAATTTTCCAAAAATTGTTGGACCGATTTCGAGAAAAACCTAACAACGCTCAGGCATTTTTGTGTCATTTTAGTTATAAAACTAGCTGTTACCCGCGATTTCGTCTGCGTAGAGTGCATAGCCGACTTCTTCGTTTATAATTCGGGTTCTACTAATTGGATTTCGTTAGAGGTTCCTCAAAAATAAAACTATCCAATATTGAAAACCAGATTTCAATCGGATTAGTAGTTTTTAATTGTATAAGGAACAAACAGACAGTCATGGATTTAAAAAATATATAATTTTGTTTTACAACTTTCCCTAAGTCCCCTCGACGTCCCCTAACTTTTGTTTTAATTTACTTCCAAGTACAGACTTTTTGTCCTCTCTTCCTTTATTATAAGTATAGAATATATCGTGCCTTGGTTTACAAAAACAGAAAATCCCCATGACAGGATTCGAACCTGCGTCCTTTCGCTAACCAGGCAACTGCTCTAACCACTGAGCTACACAGGAATCAGAAATAATCGGAAATGCCTTGAGCATTAAAACAAAAAGAAATAGAAACTTAAATATTAATATTAATGCTTACAATAAATATTTGTATCTGGTCTGGGCGTATTTCTATGTATAATATGTATGTATTTACCAAAGAAAAATAAATAAAAGTAGTATATCCGTTGTCTAGTCACCGTAACACAAAGCAGCTTACAACGGGACTAGATGGCGCTG
This sequence comes from Idaea dimidiata, assembly GCA_949358125.1. Lineage (NCBI taxonomy): Eukaryota > Metazoa > Arthropoda > Insecta > Lepidoptera > Geometridae > Idaea > Idaea dimidiata. The sequence continues at coordinate 11,111,791 of OX442341.1, forward strand.
TGTGTTCGTCACAGGATTTATTTATTATTTATTTACTTGTTTTTTTGTTTCAGGGTACCCCACGCACTAGAAGATTGAGTTACAATATATTCAGAAAAAAGTGATTCAGCGTTGCGTTTGACGTTTCAATTTTCGTTTTTTTTAATTGTAATAAATTGTAATGGAATAAATGTACTAATTTATTATTGTCAGTCTGTGTGTTTATTTCATCTTACCTTTGATATCAAACTTAAAGCGGGATTTACATTACGAAACTAGTGTCTTGCATCATAGAGTCAACTTCACAAAGGTAGTCTGGCGGCATTTTCTGGAAGCAATTTTATAGATAAATGGTAGGTAGGTACTGCGGTATCTATTTTTTTGTGTAAATGACTATTAATTGCGTAATGTAAATTAGGCTTAACAGTAGTGATACAAAAGGAGGAAGACAGGTGTAAACAGCCAGCATAATCCTATCCTACTAATATTATTTATAATAGCTTTAGCTAAAAGTTTGTGAATATGTGTGATTGTTTCTCAATCACGCAAAAACTGAACTGATTGCGTTGAACTTGGAATATAGGTAGTTAGAGAACTGGAATAACAATATAGGCTACTTTTATCCTGATATTCCCGCAGGAAAGGGACTTACGTGGGTGAAATCGCGGGGCGCGGCTAGTAATAAAATAAGTATAAAAAGCCGAAAATATTTTTACAACTTTTACATGAATGTTTCTGCGGGCGCTAAGATGCAGTCGATGAATGACATGAAACGTCAAAAGCGTCATTGAGTTTGCGGTAGTGTTACCGCAGTGGCTGTTTACACCTGTCTTCCTTCTCGGAATCACCGTAAACGGAACGTTACATTAAAAAGCAGAATAAATAAATAAATAAATCATGTGACGAACACACAGCGCCATCTAGCCCCGTGGTAAGCTGCTAAGCTTGTGTTACGGTGACTAACTAGACAACGGATATAATACTTATATTTATTTTTCTTTTGTAAATACATACATATTATACATAGAAATACGCCCAGACCAGATACAAATATTTATTTTTAAGCATAAATATTTGCACCCGCGGGAATCGAACCTGCAACCTTCTGCATTGCAGTCAAGCGTTCGCCCGACGTGCCACAGAGGTCGTCAAGATAATTCTAGGGTCGAGAGAACTCCACTAAATTATAAATGCGAAAGTTTAGTTGTTTTTTTGTTTGGACGTTTGTGTTTTTAATCACGTTATGACTACTTAATCGATTGTGATGAAACGATAGTATGCAGGTGGCTCGAGATCTGGCTAAAACAGGTGGAAATATTGGGTTTTTTCTTATCTCAATACTAGCTGTGCCCCGCGGTAACGTATGTGACGCATCACGTTATTATATCATACCAAGCGTTGCTTAGCCCGTATGATTATTTAAAGTACATATATCTTATTTCAACCACTAAACTATCCCTGTACCAAATTACATTCAAATCTGTTTAACCAAATAAAAAAATCAAAAGTAGCCTTCCTGGATAAATGGACTATCCAAACATAAAAGTATTTTTTCAAATCGGACCAGCAGTTCCTGAGATAAGCGCGTTCAAACAAACAATCAAACTCTTCAGATTTATAATATTAGTATAGATTCCCGTGGGATAGTTGCTCTATTTGCTGAATTGTGAGAACCAATTAAAACGTTAATAGCTCGATTTCTATTGAATTTCGTTCGACAAATTTTTGTATGTGAAATTTCACGACCGCAACGAGTTGTTTCAACTACTCCGCGCATCGACATCGACATCGAACGAAAATCAGCAGAAATAGAGATATTGAAATCGTCCGAAGTGCCATGAGCGATTCAAAAGTAGGGCTTCTGGACTAAAGGATGATTATACTTTACTAGATCGTGCAGGGTCCGAGCTTCGTTGTCTGTTGCTCGCCGCCACTCGGTTGCAACAGACCGATAGACTGCTCGTCAAGCAATGGACAACGAAGCTCGGACTCTGTACGGTCTAGTATAAATCATTCTTTACGCGGGTAAAAACGCTGGGGCTGGGGCGCTGCTAGTATTAACTAATAACCAGTTATAAGTCTAGAAAACGAACGAGGAGTTAGTTAAAATGAAACGATAAGGAGTTATTGTTGATTGTTTTTATTATTTCGTAGAGGTACACAAAACACTATAGCACCAAACATTACATACAAAATGTACAAAATTGTGCCTATTGACATCACAATCAATGTCGAGATAACATTCATAAATTAATTATCATAAATTTAAGGAAATGCTTTCCAAAAATTTGCACCAGACAGGACTTGAACCAGATGTCGCAAAAAAGACAAATCCCCGACTACTTTTAAAAACTTCAAATAAGTGATAAAAAATCATGGACCAAGGAATAAGTTATATTTATATTAAGTCCATGAAAAATATAGACTTAATTTTTTTAAATTAATAATTATTTGAAGTTTTAAATCATAATTAGGTACTGCAATAAGGAGACCACGGTAACCCCCAATTTAATTACGACAAGATGAGCACATGTGGCGTAATTGGTTTGCGCGTGGAACCCCGAATATCAGAGATACAGGTGAAGTCCCGTCGGATGCATTTTTTTTAAAACATTTCTTTAAAAATAGTCATCCAAGGGTAGAAAACATTTAAAAATTATTTAAATTAAGTAATTAATTAATATTGATTTAAACTGCCGGACTCAGGAACGCGCCTCACCGAAGCCATAATTAAGGAATTATTCGTCATTTGTTTCTGTTTTGATCGTCCTTTGTTTCCAATTCGATCGTCTTTTGTACATGGCTAAAGGTAATAATAAACAGTGAAAATAAAAGATGGCGGCTCCATTTTTTTCATTTTTTGGCTACGGCTACACTAGAGAAAGTTTAAATGGTTATAATAACTTGGTCTATCTAAAACTAAGTTTTGTTTTTCTTTAGGTAGGTATATTTCTGCATTTAGTGCAGTAGCTGTCTTTCATTTGAAATCTGGAAATATTCAATGCATTTACGTTTAAGAAATTCGCGGAAAATGTTTCTTCCAAAAATGGCGTTTGAGATCAAACCTAATTTTACATTTACCATATTAAAAAAACGGTAAGTACTTGAGTTTTAATTGTTGAACTGTTATTATGTCTGCCTTGCATTAAAAAAAAGGCTAAAATACGAATATTTGAAAAATAAGATTACTTAAATTTGCGTCAATTATTCGAACTTAGGTTTAGGCCGCACTGCGGAAAAAGTCAACGCGATTGTAGGTTATTAATAACATTTATATTTAACACTATTTCTAATGTAATGTAATGCGTAGTGCGTCGCGTTGCACAAAGAATAAGATTTTCCACGTATAGTAAGTAGGTGTTTTTTAATTTTGGACGTTTTGGCTTTTTATTTTTATTCTTTCTTATCGGTTGTGAACCGATTATGGCTATTTGGAAAGTAGCCAGTGTCAAGTTTTATTTATTTTTAACACCTGAAACTCTGTTTCGGCTTCTTGTATTTACAGTTTTTCTTCAGAAAGATATTATGTGACAAATCTAAGACTATTTATAGGATTTACTCATGTAATCTGCGATAACTAAAACCAAAGTCAATCGACCGGTAAGTAAGAATTGATTAATAGTAATAAAATATGACTTCTCAATGTAAATAAATTGATTCTTCTAAAACTAAAATAGGTACTTAATAATAAATATGAATAAATAATAAATTAAAATAGGTAAGTGTTCTATAAAATAATACAATGAATATTTACAAAATATAGTTTCGTTAAATCAACAGTGTGTATAAAAATAAAAAATAGTGAAATCTATTATTAATAAATTAATTGAACTACAAAAATTGTACGTGAATTAGAAATCGTAAGAATTTGTTAGTTAGAAATTATATTCTATGCCTACATATATTTCGTGGTTTGTTAGTTTGTTCACCATAGAAAAATGAAAAAAAAAAAAATAAGACAGCATTGAACTGTAAAAACGATATTATATTACTAAAGTTATGTTACTAGAACTAGAATGTTCACGTAGAACTACAAGTGGTCCGTTTCAATGTAGCGTTATGTAACGTCTTTTCTAATAGTCTCATTAGAAAGGGACAGCATGCTCAATGTATCGGAACACTTTAGTTCTACGTGAGCTTTCAAGTTCTATTAATGTAACTTCATTGGTAGAAACAGAACTAATTTGATTTTCACTAGTAACACTTTATTTGTTATCGGTTGTGAACCGATTATGGCCATTAGGAAATTCGCCAGTGTCAAGTATTATCAATATATTAAGCAAGTTATTTGCATCGAAACAGTCAAGTCGTCATAGTCAAAGTCAAGTCCAAGGAATCATTTGTAAACACGGTGGCCATTTACAAAGATTGTTCACGGAGCTTTGGAGACAACACTAAGTCCATGTTTTGCACCGATTTTCACTTTCATTCGACTTGTACACCTTCACGAAACAAAATTGATTTATCAATCAATTTAGTGCCCCCGTAATTAAACAATTTGCACGCATTTGAACTAGGTTTCACAAAAATGAAAATTTAGCACCACATCTCCTCGACGCGTTCCCGCCAAAACTCCTAGTAACACTTTATTTCTTTATAGGAAAGATGTCAAGTGTTGCCATGGCAAATTCGTTTTGGCATAGATAGTGGCGCCTCCATTATGTTGTATTCTTATTTGACAATCTCTAATACTCATATTTTTTTAATTCGGAGTCAAAATATTGTGACATCAATTATTTTCGAGAAATTAAAAAAAAACAACTATTAAGTTAATGAAACGTTTTAAATGAAAGAGACAAAATACAAAACCATTAAGTATTTTCTAGACGATTATTCCTTATTTTGAATTCCTTAAAAAAGGGCACTTGACCCGCCTAAAAAACGAAAGGTTGCGGGTTCAAATCCCGCTCACTGCGTTGAATTTTGGAACAAAACCTTTTTTTTTTTCTAAAATAGGTACATATTGTTTTAGTGAAACTACAATTTTAAGTCAACTCATACCTATGAGTAATACAAACTATAGGTTTCAAGTAAATTTCAGGCATTATCTTATTTTAATTTTACACACAAGAAATAACATTATTCAACAATTTGACAAACATCATCGAAACAATAGAAATACAATTAACATTTAACGAAATACAAACAACAATTTAATGCCTCATTAACACAATATTATTGCCTACAAGGTAACTAAGTATTTAAATTGCTTGCAAATTTAACTAAGCCCCGTAAAGGTACGAGTAGGTATGTTCTTATATTCTAGTAAGCTATTCAGCTAGCTCAATGTAACCAGTAAGCTCTGTACAATCACTCTACAATTAACACTATATATTTATGTACAAACACAAAGACAATATAGCCAATTGACTGTTTCCCGAAACTAGTACTACTAAAAAGTAGCACTCTCGTGCAAGAAAGGCCAATCACAGTTGTGTATTTGAGTTTAAGTATAGATAGGTAACGCAATGGCCAATCACGAAGTTTGATTACTACCAAAAGCGTAGCGTGCCTTGGCAGGGCGCCGTATAAAAATATATTTGGGGGCCCTCAGGAAGGGTGCAGATTACTCACAAAAGAAAAAAATGCATAAAATTAAAAGAAATATATACACATCATACATAATTATCTATCTGTCGCTATTTCCAAAAAAAAAACAAACAAATCAATTTAAATATACACTCTCCTTGTCATTTTTTCGGCAAACTGATTTATTTAATAAATCATTTGGGAAGTTTTTATTGATGTACGCACGTTGGCCCCGCATAATTGATACTGCGGATACGGCGGTAGCTACGCCTCTGATTACTACCACACCCCCTGCCCGCAGCGGTGAGTTGTGTTTTGTAGAAAAATCGCGGTATGATCAGTCAATTGGCTTTATTGTTTTTGTACAAACACAGCTTTTAGTTCGAGAACAGAATTATTCGTCCTCTTATGGTGGGTATCCTACTCCTTTTTTGTGCGCTTGTGTAAACTACATGCGACTTCATTATGCCATCATTATCAATTATTAACGAAAGCATCGATATTATTTTTATACCGATTAAGTATTTATTGCTATGCTACCTATCTAAGTTATTGAACTTTTTAAACTTACACTTTTTTTAATTATAGTATCATTTAGTTATTTTCATACAATTTTAATTCAAGACAATTGTCGAGGTCAAAAACGCAAATACGCGAGTAAAAGATAATATGGACCTTAAATAAAACTCATATTACTGTGTTTATCGCGTTATTTTAATATCAGCATTGTTACATCTACAATGCTGATATTAAAATAACGCGACAAAACCTTAGATAAAAATAAAAAGGGTAGATACGTTACTTAGTCTCACGACAATTGAGACGATAAAACTGTGTCAGAGACAGAGATAGTAGAAGCTCCCGACTGTAGCGCGAACGAGATAGCAAACACTCTAGACATAGTTTATCGTCTCATTTGTCGTGACTGAGCAACCTAAGATAAAAATATCTCCCCTTTTCCAAGATTAAAACCGTAGGTATAATGAGTTTTGTTTAAATACAAAGTCGCGAAAACACAAGAAAAGGACCTATCTAAGTTGTCTAATCGAGTACCGACCGAGTAGCTGGTAGTGTCGAGTCACACACACTGGCTAGTGGCAGGCGTGTGGGTTGTGCGAGCACCAGCGCGGCCAGAGCGGCGCGGCGCGCACGCCTCGTGCGACGAGCCGCGCGCGGTGCGTGTCCAACCTCAGGTAGACGTCAGCGGCCGCTCCCTCCGCGCGGTCCGACCACAGTCGCTCGGCTAACGCGGCCGTGCGCGGCCACACACGCGCGTCCAACCCGCCCGACGCTAGTTGCTCGCTCCACTGGCACGCCACGCCCCCCTCCACACGCCACGGTTTAGCTGCCGCAGCTCCCATACCCACGCTTTCCCCCCCAGCCCCGCCTACCGCTGCCGGCAGCGGTGGTGTCTCTTCCGTCCACGGGCGATGCTCGTACACCTACACAGGTACAGGAATTTCCTAGTTCAGGCATGTGTTACTTAGTCGCAACGCAAACGGGATAAAGCGCGGACACGGCGCAGATACTAAAAATATAAAATATATGTCTTTCTATTTATAATATGTATGTATTTACAACAACAAAAAAAAAAGTATAATATGTAGTAAATTCGTTGTCTAGTACCCATAGTACAAGCCTAGTGCTTAGTTTGGGGCTAGGTTGCGCTGTGTGCAATGTAGTGAAATATTTATTCTTTTATTTATAAAAAATTAAATTAAACCTTAAGATGTATGACACTTGGTTGAAAACAACGTGCTTAGGTGAAGGGCGCGCAATTCTTAGATGATTTCAACCGCATGTAATAGGACTTAAGGTTTAGTTTTAATTGTCTTATTTTCAGTATCTTACTACTTAGTCACGACAAATAAGACGGTAAAACTGCGTCTAGCGACGCATAAGTAGGACAGAGATAGTGAGACGCAATCACTGTAAACGCAGTTTTATCGTGTCATTTGTCGTGACTAATGGGTAAAAACGGGACTCTATTACTGAGACTTCGCTGTCTGTTCGTCCGTCTGTCACGAGGATGTAGCTCACGAACCATTATAGCTAGACAGTTGAAATATTCACAGATGTTGTATTTCTGTTGCCGCTATCAACAAATACTAAAAACAAAATTACACAAATATATCTGCCATACAATAAACGTAAGTTAAAATACAGCGATGTATTTCATCGTATGTATGCATGTATCGTATGTATGCATGGATGTATGTGTAGTGTCATCTAGTGGTGCCAAATGCGTTCCTATCTGTTTACAGTCGCTCGGTTGCTAGGCAACGGTAGCAGGAGGATAAAACATTGACGCCAGTAGACTAAATGGTTAATCGCTACTTCCCAATTGAGTTGAGATGGTGGTTCGAATCCCGGTCAGCGTCGACTGTGTGTTGTTTTTGTGGATGTATTTTTTCTATAATATAGTTCTAAATAAAGTATTTATTATTATAATGACCTGTTGCCACGAGCGGTACGGGCCGCAATGTCCGTCCGAACTATCACGCCACGAGCCGAACCCGCAGTCGAGGTACCAGGCGTCCACGTGAGAGATCACCGAGCGGAACCCGGCATCCAGCACCGCTCGTGACTCAGGCCACCGCGACGCGCCCCACACCTACAATTAAGAACAACATGATGTAAATATCTTGAGAGAAAATATACCAAAAATTGGCACCCCCGGATCGGCGTGCAGGTTAACAAATTAAAATAAAATAAGTTTTTTAACACAAAAAAAATAACATCATTTTCTTTTTAACATATTTTTAAAGTGTTTCCTATGCTTGGATAACTATTTCTTTAGAGAAATGCTTTCCAAAAATTCGCACCCAACGCACCTGAATCTTTGGGTACCGTCCCAATGTCTTTACCAATTCGGCCATAGGTGCTCGTCTCGTCGAGTTGAAAAGATTGGATTTCTTTGTTTTTTTGCTCCTGAGGCACGTAGCCACATCTGCCGGTTCTCTTACCAGCTCCGAAGTCGTCCCCCTCGAAACTGGGATCGGGGCCCATTTGACCCCTTTCGAATTTGCTCTAACCGCTCGAGGTACGGCGAGCGCGTCAACGGCGATGACCACAGCAATGTGAGCTCCGGCGCGCGCCCGCCGTTTGCACGCTCGAGGGCGCGTAGTGCACGCCGAGTGAACTCCAGCCACAGTTTCATAGGTTACTAACCTGCACGCCGATTCGGCGAGAGTCTAACCGCTCGAGGTACGGCGAGCGCGTCAACGGCGACGACCACAGCAACGTGAGCTCCGGCGCGCGCCCGCCGTTTGCACGCTCGAGCGCGCGTAGTGCACGCCGAGTGAACTCCAGCCACAGTTCCATGGGTTCCGTGTCGTTGAAACGTTCCGACCAGCAGCGTTCGGATACCTGGCGGTGGAAAAAATATATAGTTTTATAACAAACTTTATTAATCAAGTTTTACATCAAGTTTTTTATTAACAAAAAATCTTTTAAAGACAGCAATCAGACAGAATCTTTTTAAGACGCAGCATCCGAAAGCATAGACTGTAGACAAGAGAAGATCCTCATAACGGACACTTTTATGTCTTTTTTCAATTTTTATAGCGTGGTTTTTAAAACACTTTATTTATCGGGTTAAATCGCGTTTTTGTTCATGGTTTTAAAACGACTCCAACTTCGCCAACTTTACAGTTGGCTTTTTCAAGGTTGACTCAACCAGGTTTAAATATTTTATTAATAGTTTTATTATGCAAAATTGCGAAATCCATAGAAGAAATTGCGTGTTATTTATGTGTGAATCTCTCATATATATTTTTAGTACCGGTTCTATTCGTGGGAACCTATAACTGGATCTCAGTTCCCAGTTATTTAAGTTAGTATTTATTTGAAGTTGTTGAGTCTTTTAATAAATAAATAAACAAAATAAACGAAACAAACCTCATCGCCGCCTAGATGAAAGATATCATCGACTCCTGTAAGCTGTATAATCGCGGCGTAGACTCGCTCCAGCAGCTCGTACACATGCGGATTACGCGGATTGAGCTGTCCACAAGGCGGCTCGCCGCAGTATGCGAGCCAAGGTTCACTCTCGACACAGAAAGCGAGCTCCCCGAGCCCGGCGGCAGGGCCCCAACTCCAGGCGCGGCCGACGTGCGCAGGCGCGTCCACTTCTATCAACACACGCACACCGCGCAATCTCGCGTGCTTCACTACCGCACGGACTTCCTCCTCGCTGTATTCCGCGCCAGGACCGTAAGCCCCATGCGCCGCCAACTGAGGAACCGCAGCTAATCGCAACGGAAACGACTGCGAATCCGTCACGTGCCAGTGGAAAGTGTTCAGTTTGGAAGCGGCCATCGCGTCGATTGTCCGCAATATGTCGTTGACCGGGAAGTAGTTCCGCGAGGTGTCTAGTAATAGTCCACGGAGCGGGAATTTTGGTGCGTCTGTAACGGTTGCAGCTTCGAGCATGAGTAGAGAGCCAGCGTACGGATCTAGCCACACGATCTGGCTTAGAGTCTCGAGGGCGTGCCGCGCGCCGCAGAAGGAATGAGCGTTTATATCGGCTGTGAGTGGACCGTTCGAAGCCGATCGCAGCGACAGAGTGTAGCTTTCGTCGGTATCAAGCCGCATGCGCACGTCGCCGGTCCCATTGACCGCGACTCGCACGGTTAGGACGCGTGGCGCGGGAGCAGAAACCGCGCGGCTACCACCGCCGGCGCCGCGTTCAAGCGCGCGCAACTCCTCACGTAGTAAATTAAAGGCCCCGTGCAGATGTTCGGTAACGTCTGTCGAGGGTGAAGCCACCACTTCCAGGTGTATGCTATCAGCTCGTACAGGCACGGCTGCAGTCGCTAAGCTCACAGGCCCGGTCGGCTGCGGCCACAGCTGCGTCGACGCACATAACATGCTACAAGTCGGCAACGACTGCAATCTCGTCGCCTCTGCCGCCGCCAGCCGCTCGCAGCGGTCGTTTCGACATACCCATGACCACAGTGGCTCGATATCCCTGAAAGAAGATACAGAGAAACGTTATAGAAACTATTAAACACGAAAGCATCAATAATTAACGTAGTTATGGCAAAATCGCATTAGGTCGACTATTTACTAGTCTAGGCAGAAACAAAAGAAGATGAAGTACTTATATAACATGTAATGATATTGTAACTTACGTATACAAGGCATGTAAAGGTCGGTGATGGTTGTCGTCAGTCTGCTGGCGCCAGTAGAGCAGGGCAGCGGCGGTGCAGGCGAGCGCCGCTAGCACGACGAGCGCGCGCCGCATGCGTGCTACACGTGACACCCCCACCGGCACCAGGCCCTCGCCCCACCACGCCATACCGCGCGCGTTTATATCACCCAACACACATCTGCAAACAAGAATATGGAATTTTATTTTTAAGTGAATATGGAATTTTATAGTATACACTAAAAAATGCTTTCCTAATTTACAAATACTGACCGGAACCTTAGATTAAAACAAAAATAATTTAAAAATTAAAAAACCGACTTCAAAAAGAAACAAAAAATAATTTAAAAAACAATTAAAAAAAAAGAATTGATAAAAATGACCAAAATAACCTCTACATAGGTACAGTGCCACCGACTAATTAATCTGTTTAATCATCTGAAGTCGGGCAGCCAAACAAAGTACAATATGGAACCAACCAGTAAAACTGCCTTTAACCACCACCAGTTAAACTTTAAAAACCAACTTAAAAATGTGTGGATTTTAAAAGTAGTCGAGGTATTTAAATAAATTTACTTTATTTTTTTTAACTGACAATAGTCATGGTAGCGCCGATTGTTCGAGCGATTGACATTTCAATTGTTACTTAAATAAAAAAAAAGGTACCTCCTTAGTTATATTGATTAACAGCTGCATAAACTATGTATCGATTGTCTTTTACTGGGATATGAAGCTTTAAAGTAGACAGATAAAAATAAACGCTACATAACTTCATCATCATATCAGCCGTATATATAGGAAGTCCACTGCTGGTCATAGGCCAACAATTAGGTTACGCCTAGGACCTACTTCGTTTTAATTGTAGGTTACGGTTTAATACTGCTTTCTGCAGAAAAAAAATTAAATGTCAAATACAAGGAAGGAAAATGTTACATTTTCGTCTGAAATTTGTAAAAAAAAACGTACCATAGGTTTATGGTGTGAGGTAACTTAACTTAATTTATAAGTAAAGGGATTATTCGCGACTGGAAACATTCCAAGAATATATTTAGGCATTTAAATAAATAACTCAGCCCTCTTTGAAGTCAGTCAAATCCTCATTATCGAAGAAGCCCCATAAAATCGTTCTCAGTGAGACGCGAATTTGGACACGTTTTGATCATTTACATAGGTGTCTTTCGTGTAAGTAGGTATCCGCAACGACGTCGTTAAACATTTTATCTGCCTATTTTATACTGAGCGTTCCTATTTTAACGTATAATCCTAAAAAAACACAGTGTTTCCAAGCTCTTCGGAATTGAGATAAAGATGTAAGAGCCGATACTTTACTGCTAGTCTACAAAAACGACGTTGGTATTTCAAAGGTTCGTATAATCCATTTTGTATTTAAAAAAAACATGTGGCACTCGGGGACTACCGTGGTAAAGCTATTGCATAGCGAGCGCCCGCCCCGCACTACTGTGCCGGTCGGAGTCGGGGTGTTAGGTTTATTTTCGTTTCGGAATTTCTTGATTCGGTCGCCCCGCTCAAAGCCCGCGATAAAAGCTATGCAATAGCTTAAAAAATATTTGTATAAGTAAAAAAATCATTGTATAAGTAAACTAGAACCGCCCGCGGTTTTACCCGCGTTAGTTTTGATCTCGCGGGAATAAAGGGATCATAAGTAGCTAATAACCTTCCTCGACGAATGAACTGTCAAACGCAAAAAGGTTTTTCAATTCGGACCAGTATTTCTTGAGATTAGCGCGTTCAACCAAATATACAAATAAACGCTTTAGCTTAAAATATGATAGGTACATTAAAATATAATATAGGTATAGTAGGTATAGTATACTTAGTATAGATGCCAAGAAAAGAAGTAGATGCATACAATGGGGCAATGCAGCCAGCATTCTGCACTTATCCTTTCACCAAGGGTTTAGCTGATTTAGATTTAGTTTAGTTTTTAGTTAGTGTTATTTTAATTAGGTAGGTAAATCTTTATGTTTTTATTTTATTTTAGGTTTTTATTATGTTGCTATTTGTAGAATTCGTAGCAGACGAAGTTATCAAACTCCATTTATCCTAAGAACACTTAACAATGAAGAACAACTATAAATCTCCATTTCTAAAACTTGCAACTTCACAAACCTAAATTAAATACGAAGAAAACTTCACTAAGAAAACTGCTGACATTCTATTAGACAGGGTGTCTATTTCTAAAGCTAGGGAGAGCTAAAAGGCATCCCAGACGTGCATGCTTTTAGGTCACTTCACTCGTACTTCGATATAGGGTGTTTTGTTTTCATTTTACTTGATAACACACTAGACTTTAGACGTATCGTTTCATGATGCGTGTTCATCTTATAGAATCGAATATTAACTTTTTTAAACATAATATACTTCAAACACGGAACACGGATAGAGAAAAAAAACCGGCGACCCTGAGGTTCTGCCATTAAAATTTCTTAAGACTAGTGAATCTTCCAAACTAGGTAAGGTGTACTAGGGTAATTCTATAAGTGGGATGAATACCGAACAAACCTTTAGTTTAGGGTAGCATTAGGGTAATTCTGAAAGTGCGGAATTACCCTCGTGCACCTTAAAGGTTTTCCGTGTTAAAATTAAAAACAAAAACAAAAGACTATCGAAATAAAAACAAAAGACGATAAAAACTCAACAAATCTTCTAATAACAGAATACTTGCAAGTAAGCATTTTGTTGCATGTGCTTCTGAAAATAAAACTTAAGTAACTTGCACAAAAACATAATGTGATATTTCTTTTAAGCATAAGACGCAAGTGTTGGAATTTACATTTTTCTACTTCCTCTACAATTTAAACGTGTTTTCCGGAATACACTGCACTAAGGGTGAACGCAACCTATCGACTCAAAGTTGGGCGATAGTTAGAAAAAGTCATAAGATTTTTAATTTTATTATTTGATAATCTTACTTCTTACTAATTATTATAAACGTATGTATGTATGTCTGTCTGTATGTGACTTTGCTATTCTTTTTCGCAAAAACTACTAAACCGATTGCGATGAAACTTGAAATATACGTAGCTGGCGACCGGGAACAATAGGCTACTTTTTATCCCGATATTCCCGCGGGAACGGGACTTACGTGATTGAAATCGTGAGGCGCTGTTAGTCTTATTTTTTATGTTATATAAAAATGAATCCCTATTTCGCGTGGTCACGTCATCACGCCCAAACCCGCCCGGCTGGACCGATTTCCATAATTCTTTTTGCGTTGTGTTTGTTATGATCAGGAGAATGTTCTTATAAACCTAATAATGGTACAATCATAGAACCGGGTTAGAACTCTATTAGAGACCATTGTGATATCGCGATGTTTGTGGGGACACTATATCATAAATAAAGTACAGTTGTGACGCAGTATTGTCTGTTCAATCTGCCGACCGTTTGTTTGTGGTCTGTTCCTTTAATTACATTGCATCTTGAAACGTTCTTACGTTCCTTTATGGTGTCCTGGTTTTGTAGAGCACTTGTCTTCGTATTCTTACTTAATTCCCTTTTTAATTTCATTTTTCTTTTGATATACTTAGATTAAAACTTCAAAAAAGTGTTGTAGTTTTGATCGCGTTGGTATGTCGTACGTGAATTCATAGTAAGCCTATGGTATTCTCAAGGATTCATTCTAAAAGTATCATCAAATCGATTCACTAACTTATTCATTAAATTGTAAAGAAAGTTAGTTAAAGAACAAAATGGATTTAGATTGGAAGCTAAAACACCCTGTGGTTTCCATACTTGTAAGGTATTGATTGTATATGTGCTAAACTTAGACTAGAACAAGAAGGTATTGCAAGAAGTTTACTTTAAAACTATATTTAGATAGGGTGAGTCGGGGGCTATTGTAACGTAGGGCTAAAATAATTTACAAAATCAACAACTCGACTCAGGGTTACAAACCTACCCTGGTTTGGACCAGTTTGTATATTGGTATTGTAAAACATATTATGCCATACTACGAGTATATGCCACATTTTAAACACAGAACTTTTTTATTGTGCCAGCCGTCTTGCGCAAATCGTCGCTCCAACGTGCCTGAGGACGTCCTACACTACGTTTGCCGAGACGCGGTCTTATGCAAACTGCGGCAACCTGCGGCAAACTGGATGCGAGAAGCCGAAAATAGATCTAGGTGGCGTGCAATTGGAGAGGCCTATGTCCAGCAGGGGACTGCAACCGGCTGAAGATGATGATGATGATGACCTTTTTATTATTTTATTCGGTGTGTGAGTAATTTTCCGAACAGTTTGACTTTGGAACGTATGAAAATCGGTCGTCAGGGCCGAGATAAAACAGCTTCACCACCAGGAGGCTGTTCTCGTTTTAGTCTCAAGTAGAGTCCAGTTCAGTTCTATGTACATGAAGTTCTTGTGTCTTTTTCTCAATAAAGGTGTCCCAAGACTAATTGGGCCCTACCATGATGTCTTGATGATTGAGTTTGTCATCACTCACTCAAGATGATTGATTCACTCAGCATTTCAGCATCTCAGCATACCAGTCATTTGTTTTGTTTTTATTTCATTTCAATCGGATATTTACAATTGTTATAGTTTTAATAAACTGAATGTTGTTATTTATTTTCATATAAATACGGAATTATCTTTGTAATGTGACAATTTCAATATTTACAATTGGCATTAACAATAGCTTAGGCAAAGTATAACATACTTATGCTTTGTTTAAATCTGGATAGCTTGCGACAGACTGGGTTCATAAATGTAATTTAAATGTAGTTTGCTAACAAGATATTTCCTGTTTACATACATTTGGACACTATTTACCAAAATTAGGTTTAATTAAACTTAGAGTCAAGAACTTACTCTGGCTGAAGTATATTAGTAAACAATTTGATTGCGTTTTTTTGCGAAATAAGAAACTAAATGGAATATTCAATTTGATTGCGTTTTTGTAAAACTAAACGGAATATCTGACGTAAATATTTTTTAAACATCAATAAAATTATAGAAGTTATAATACATTTGCCCCACAGTCCCAATAACCCAATTCACCATATCAATCGTGCATAATAAATAGGTATTAGTCGCCTACCTAACTACTTCGTAGTTTTGATACAATCACGAACTTTCTTTAGTATCATATTTAATTCAAGTCCAACAGTTGTAACTTCGGGAAAAATGTACGGAAATAATTTCAGTGAGTGGTGGTTAACTATTTTAGGGTTTTGAGTTCGTATTTAATAACTAAGCAGGAAGTTTGTAAGGTAGTATTTTGCAGTAGACTTATCTACTAGTATTGATTGATTACCCCAAAACCTAACTTAAGATAATATTCTGTATTCTTCACATTCTATACTAGCTGTGCTCCGCGATTTAACCCGCGCAAGTCGCGATCCCGCGTTTTTTTTACACCTACCTACCGCAATGCAAAAATCCACACTTAAACGGTCGCCCATTGAAGTACTGTTGAAGCCAGTACTTCCCCGCACAGACAAACGGACAAACAGACAAAAAGTTAAACATGGAAATGGGATCTGTTTTTGGTACATACCCCTAAAAATATTTTTTTCAAAATATCTTTCAAAAACAGACACCGCTAAGTTACGATTTTATTATAAGTATAGATATAGATTCTGTGTTAGTACTTACATTTACAATTTTAATTATTATTAATTGTTATTATATGTACTTACTTTATCTTATTATGTTAGTATCTCGGCTACTGCACTACAAGCGTGTGCTTAGTGTAGAACCGATTTCTATTGTTATTTGGGAAATGTTTAGTAAGTACTTGATAATCATAATAATTTGATTATTATTCTTTCTCAGAGTCTATACCCAGAGGTGAGAAAGAAGTCTGTAAAGGCTCCAACACGTAGGAACAGCATGCAACAATGCGAAATTAAATGTAATTTCAATTCAACATCGCGAACTTCGATCGTCTTTTGTTTTCCACCAATCTCTTCTACTAACTTTTTTGTTATTTAAAAAATTACCAAGTCTTTTTTTGACTTGAGTATCTTCTCATTGGGAACCACTTAACCTCTACAGAATATTGATATGTAGTTTAATCGTCCCAATGTCTAAGCTACCATTGGGTCCAGTTGACGGCCATCAAATTCGAAAGGGTACAAGTGGTCCCTGGTACCAGTTTCGAGGGGAACGACTTCACCCCTAACCTTCGACAACAGAAGGAAGATTTCAAAACTCAGTGGGAATTTCAATCTATTTTTTTTAATTTTAAAATATAAATATAATAATAATAGTATATCCGTTGTCTAGTCACCGTAACACAAGCAGCTTACCACGGTCCTAGATGGCGCTGTGTGTTCGTCACAGGATTTATTTATTAATAAAAAAAAACAAAGAAGCGTTGTTATTTTCTAAGCAAATAATATTCCTAATAGAACAGGTGTAGGTTTATACCTACCAAGTGTGCCCTTGAAGGGTGACACCGCGGTAGCATGACACCATTGGCTTGCCAATTTACCCCACCTCAAATTGAATGTGGTTTTAGCCCTGACCCACCCTGACCCGCCCTCCTGGGTCATGGTATAAAGTCATCGCGATTTGCTTTGCCCTGTCCTAATAGTTACGTATTATAAAAAATATTTCTCTTTATTCATAGACATTTTCAAAAATCCATTTTACTTAAAAATAATTGTTTCCCTTTCGCTCTTTAGTAATTGACAGACGTACTTAACTTGTTATATTCAAGTAAAAGAGGTTTAATATATGTTTATTACTTAGAAGATCTATACCTATCTAAGGCCGGCTTGCATAACGGTTTCTAAACATGTTTAAGCTGTTAAACGTGTTTAAAATCTGTCAGAATTGCAAGAACTGTCAATGTGTGGCAACATATTATCAATCGTCCACTTAATGAATAGAGTCCAATGTTCGATTTTCCATAAATTATTTTAAAATTGATTTTGTTAAATATGTTTTTAAATAGTGTTATGCAAGTCGCCCTAAGGGCGATAATAATATGCGCGATTGATAATATGTTGCCACACATTGACAGTTTGACAGATTTTAAATACGATTAACAGCTTAAACATGTTTAGGAACCGTTATGCAAGCCGGCCTAAATGTCGGAAAATAAACGACTCAGGGCCAACGAACTCAAATATATTATATGGAAGTAGCAATCCTTTGAAAAAATGTTCCACGCAAATACATAGTATTTAAAACACTATCTGTCTGTTTATATGCTTAGAACTTTAAAACGACTCAACAGATTTTGATGCGGTTTGTAGTAAATACCTAGAATGATTCAATTGCAAAATTTATATGTATAACACATCCTAATATTCCCGCGGGACTATAGCTGATTTATGCTATATGCTATAGCTAGTTTCCTATAAAGAAAAAAAATACTGGCTTTACCAGATTATGCCTTAATTATGAAACTTGGCTGCCCCCACAACAAAACGTGACCACGTTCACCCTGCGGTTACTACCCCGGCCTTCACAAACTATATCCAGTTAATTAACTCTTACTTTTTAGCCTAATTACCTACATGCTAGTTAATAACATGTTCAGGGCTTCAAATACCTAACTACAAGGACCTATTAAACGTTAAATTGTAAGTTTAAAAAAAAAGCAAGTCAGCCTAATAGACTAGAATATAAAATGTATGTATTGAATTCGGCGTTCGGGGTGGGTGCGTGGTCTAGTTTATTAAGACGCTGGGGTGCTGACCTAAAGACGCGAGTTCAAATCTTGCCGCTAGTGAACTTTTGATTTTTCAAAATATTTTAGTAGGCTAAATATCTAGTAGGCATATGCCTGGAGCAATAAAAATCAAATTACGGAGTAACCGAGTTTCATCGCAATCGGTAAAGAAAAACTTTACACTCTCACCTTTTTCTTCTTCTTTTCGTGTAGTGGTGTGACTCACCTAGTGTTAGAGTTTTCAGGTCGCCCTAAGGTCTCTAACTTGACCTAACAATTGCTATCAGAGATAACAACCGGGTACAACTGCTTAACGTACCTTCCGAAGCACGGAGGAGCTCGAGAAAATATTTTTTGACACACAAATTTTCGGCTACCTATCCAAATTATGATCGCGCCAAACGTTACTGAACCCGCACCTTTATAACATTAGAAGTATGTTACACCTTTAATAGCTGCGCCCCGAGGTTTCAACCGCGAAAGTCCCGATCCCGGCATATAAAGAAGCGTATGTGTTATTCCAGGTCTCCAGCTATCTACATACCGAGTTTCATGGTAATCGGTTTAGCGGTTTTTACGTGATTGAGTAACAAACACACATACTCACAAACTTTCAGCTTTATAATATTACTGGCTGTGCCCCGCGGTTTCACCCGCTAAGTCCCGTTCCCGCGGGAATAACGGGATAAAAAGTAGCCTATGTGTTAATCCAGGTCCCCAGCTACCTATATTCCAGTTTCATCGCAATCGGTTCAGTAGTTTTTGCGTGAAAGAGTAACAACCTCACATACATCCTACTATCCTACTAATAATATTATAAATCCGAAAGTCTGTTTGTTTGTTTGTTTATTTGTTTGTTTGTTTATTTGTTTGTTTGTTCCCTCTTCACGGTCAAACGGCTCGACCGATTTGGATGAAAATTTGCATAGAGATAGTTTAAATGATGGAGAGTAACATAGGATACTTTTGATCCCGAAAATCCCGCAAGATCGGGACTTACGCGGGTGATAACTATTTATTAGATGATAGTTTAAATGATGGAGAGTAACATAGGATACTTAAGATCCCGTAAAACCCGCGGGATTTGATCCCGAAAATCCCGCGGGATCGGGACTTACGCGGGTGATAACTATTTATGAGGTGAAAATTTGCATAGGGATAGTTTAAATCATGGAGAGTAATATAGGATACTTTTGATCCCGAAAATCCCGCAGGATCGGGACTTACGCGGGTGATAACTATTTATTGGATGAAAATTTGCATAGGGATAGTTTATATGATGGAGAGTAACATAGGATACTTTTGATCCCGAAAATCCCGGAAAATCGGGACTTACGCGGGTGATAACTATTCAATGAATGAAAATCGACACAGGGGTAGGGTAAATGATGTAGAGTGGCATCATCATCATCGTCATCGTCATCCATCATCATCGTCATCCATCGTCATCGTCACCCTTCGTCATCGTCATCGTCACTTACTGATGAAATACAAACTTTACCTTACTTCACCTACCTACCGCAGTGCAGCGCCTGGCTTCAACAGTACTTCAATGGGCGACCGTTTAAGTGTGGATTATTGCATTGCGGTAGGTAGGTGTTCGAACAACGCGGGTTCGCAACTTGCGCGGGTGAAACCGCGGGGCGCAGCTAGTAAGTAATAAGTATAAGTAAGACTAGCAGAGTCCCGCGGTTTTACCCGCGTAGTTCCCCATCTCGTGGGAATATCGGGATAGTAGTCGGGATACGAAAAGTAATCTATGTTACCTACTTCTCGATAATGTAGCTTTCGAATTGTGTTTTTTTTTAAATCGGCCCAGTAGTTTCGGAGCCTTTACATCACAAACAAACAAATAAACGAACAAATAAATCTCTCCTCTTTATAAATTAGTAAGATATTTGCCTAAATTAATAAGAGATTTATAAAACAACCTAGTACATACATATACAAACTTTCGCGTTTATAACATTAGTAAGAAGTAGGATAGGATTATGAAAACACGAATCGATTACATCATTGTTGGAATAAAATATTGGTGTTCATGCACCAACGAGCAAACTCACTACATTTTCAACATTTGCAATTGCCATAAGTGGTCCGGGCGAATCCTACTAACTTGCATATTTGATAACTTGGGAACCTACTGGGCCCGTCTGTCGGAGGAATTTAGCCAACCCATACGTCACACTATGCCAAGGCAAATCGACCCTTATCACGAAACAATAAGATCTACAACAACCGCACGCGTAAAACTTGTAAGAGCTAATTTAATTTCCTGTAATATGAAATTATGGGCGATGCTGTTACGATACGACATTTTTAGTTTCGATTAATTTAATTAAACTGCAGTATTTATAAATATAATAGTTGATTTATATCTCGTGGGAATTTTCAAAAATCCATTCATATCTTCTTCTTTTACGAGTAAATGGCTATTTTCCATTTGGACATTATAGCCAATGTCAAGTATTATTAACATTTTATTTGTTAAGTTATTTGCATCGAAACAGTCAAGTCGTCATAGTTAAAGTGAAGTCGAGGGAATCATTGTAAGATTATGAATAATTTATTGTTCAAAGTATGTAGGTACATTGGTCTTAAATATGTACTATATTAGTGCACAGTCTACTCATTTCGAGCATACAATAATGTAGTATAAAATTACATTATTTAAATTTATGTAATGTAATGTAATGTAAAACAGCGGCCATTGACAATGAATGTTCACGGAGCTTTGGAGACAACGCTAAAGTCCATGTTTGCACCGATTTTCACTTTCACTACACTTGTAGTGTCACCTTCACGAAACCAAATTGATTCATAAAAATATGCTCGAAATTAAACAATTTACACGCATTTTAACACAAAAAGAAAATTTAGCAACATGTCTCCTCATCACGTTCCCACCAAAACTCCCCTTTCTTATCGGATATTATAAATAACTCACTAATAAATTAAAACTATCAGAGGTTTAGGCTTTACGTTGACCCATCAGTAAGTCAGTTAGTCAGGTCTAAGCTTTTTATAGACTAACAAAGTAGTACCGAATAACAAAAACACTTCAACACTTCACACACTTCACTTCACTGTAAAGTTGGCGAAAGCTCGGTTCGTTTAAAAATCATGAATAAACGGGATTAAACCCGGTAAATTCATGCTATATCCTATTATGTAAGCTCGGTCGTTTAACAAATAATGACGTTATTGAATACAAAGCGAGTTAATTTCCGGTAAATATTGTGCTTTATTATGCAAAATGGCGAAAACCTAGGACAAATTTATCCTATATGTATCTTGTAAGTACATCTTAGTTCTCGTTGTTATTTATTTATTTATTTACTTCTAAATAATTAAAGAATCGACCGTATGTGGGTTTTCATGAAATATTGTTCTGTATGTTTCGGCTTTTCATCACCAGGCCGCTTTGAAAGGGAAATGCAGTTAAAATTTAAACTTCATGAATAGGTTATCCCTAGCCGTATCGTTTAATAGAATCTTGAAAGGTTTTGTCGCGAGGTACTAGGCGCGCATAAATATGTAGGGGCTAGTACTCCGCCCGTACACTGCCTTACTTCGAGACTGATTCTAATATTTATGACTTGATCGATGGTGATACGGTGGTACTAGCACTTCATAAAGTTGCTGCTTTCAAAACGATCTACGTGTACTTATTTGATTCTTTTCTAGCTTTTGTTAACGACCTATTTGTACCTACCTATTGGTAGTTCGTAGAATTTAGATCGATTTCACATCACGGGCCTATATTTACTGGCTGTGAGATTTATGTCATGTTAGTGTTAGAGAGATATGTCGAAAAACATGACTGTTTTCTATGAACATCCGCCATGTTTTTTCGACATAATGGGCCCTACCATGATGTCTTATAAGTCGTTCGCATTGTCATTCAGCTAAAAAAAAGAAAATTAAAATAACATTAAATTAAAAAAAAACGAATACATACTTAAAACCAAAATATTTTTTTAATTGTCTGTGTTTTTTTTAACGACAAAATGACGATATAGCAACGACAAGCGAGCATGATTATGTCAACGGATTATTGTCGAGCCAATTATTTCTAGACAATCTCTATGAACGTGTCTCCACAAGGCGATGTTAACGCGGCGGTGCGTTGTATAGAAATAAGATAATATTGTCGCGATTCTAACGCACATGGAGATGGTCCCTATGTAATGATGTAAAGATATCGCGCCCAGTATTTAGAACTAAAATCCTAGACATACTCATATCGTTTTAGGAGAGAGTGTCCCGGTGAGTTTAGGCACACTACAAGTCTTTGCAAATAGTATTATATCAAAGCAGATGCTAAACACAACACAGTTAATACATACTCCATATCAGGCAGTTATATTTGAAGCATGTCGCTTTTGATAAAGCACACTCACAAGATCGACTGTAATGTAATGGCTAAGTGCAGACAAGACGCATTCCTAGCTTGCAAGTTTACGTAGTTTCATGCGAAGCATTTATAGAGGCATGTAGTACATACACGTTGAATGCAGTATGTGGCTTAAAGCGTTTGTATTTTGTGCATGAATCGTTTCATAGGTATTTCTGTAAGGCGTCGAGGTGGAGGCTTTGCTTATTTATAGGTAGTTGGCAAAAAAGTTGTATTATTGGAACGCGCACGTGGAACTAAAAAGCACAGGAAAATCAGTCCGATTCGATGAGAAAGCTACAATACCGTAGATTAACATACCTAGGCTACGATTTGATCACGACATTCCCACAGGATTGGGACCTACGCGGGTGAAATGACAGAACGTAGTAAAAACTAAATAACCAAACATCAGATAAATAGATTGTTAGATGTAAGGCGGAAAACATTTCTATGTTAATCAATATCAGGCTTTCGCTATACAGGCTATGCCTAGTGTGAAAGCCGCTGTATAATCGTTATAATTATTTTCTTTCTCAGCACCATGTGAGTGCTTCCGTTTACTGTAATTAAGTATAAGGTATTATTCTGTTTGGTGCTGTTAAAAACTTTTTTCATTTTTTTTTTTCATCAGAAAAGACACGTAGAAATTCAGTATAACTTTGCTAATATATACTAGCTGCGCCCCGCGGTTTCTCCCGCGTAAGTCCCGTTCCCGCGGGAATAACGGGATTAAAAGTAGCCTATGTGTTAAACTTTATTATTAAATATTAGATTTTCGGGTCTAGATCGCGTTATATCAACAAAACCAAACCACTGGATAGAGTTACATGCACCAAAAGTCCTTTCTACTGAACGTCAATATTACTCCCGTATTGTACGTGAAGCGGTTGAAATCAAGAAACACAGGAATTTTAACCGGGTTTTAAACTCTCTTCTGTGTGGAATCCAGTGATCAATATTTGTAAGCATCGTGTACGAACGCCTGTTATATCGCGGGATGTTGTTAGTGTAGTGTGCCGCGGCCCTAATAACTTTTTGTGAGATTGGGGGTAGGTATAAAAATACCTACCCAGTCAACGGTAAACGAAGCTCGCCACTCCAGTCTTCCCGGGACCACGGCCGGTGTAATCCGTTTGCCGAAACTTCGGGGTAATTTTAAATTTATTTACTAAATTTAAAATAATTTTGTTGATATAACGCGATCTAGACCCGAAAATCTAATATTTAATAATAATGAACGGTAATCGTGTAAGTTTAAAAAATGTATATTTACATTATACCGTGTCTTAATCGCGTACTATTTTATATTTTCTTACCTCGACGTTTCGATCATGTTACAATGATATAAAATAGTACGCGATTAAGACCCGGTATAATGTAAATATAGCCTATGTGTTAATCCAAGTCCCCAGCTACCTATATTCCAAGTTTCATCGCAATCGGTACAGTAGTTTTTGCGTGAAAGAGTAACAACCTCACATACATACATACATACAAACTTTCGCGTTTATAATATTAGTAAGAAGTAAGATACGAAGTAAGAAGTAAGATCTCCACTCACCGGTTTTTGATCATAAAATAAGAAAACTGAATTTCATCGGTGTGAATTTAAAATATCGCCTGACATATTCGTCTTGGTTTACATTTTGTAAATGAATTAGCTTGTGGATAGAAGCGTTTAAATATTTTAGTATTTGGCAAAGTTGAAGATATATTTTAAAGAAAATATGTTTCTTAAAGCATTCTACGAAAGAAGGTAGCAGGTTTTATTTTGGAAAGGTGTCAACAACATTTACTGAGTATAATTTCATGAAACTAAAGCTAAAGAGTTTGTTTCTTTTATTGTGTGATTGTTTGTTTGTTTGTTTCAACACGCTAATCACAGGAAATGGTCCGAATTGAAAAAATATTTTTATGTTTTATACTTATAATCAAAGTATTATAGTTCATTTAACGAGGAATTTTATAGGCTATATAACATTACGCTACGACTAATAGGAGCGGAGCATCCATGATGAACGAATTGTTGATAGATGAGATGTTGCCAAAACGGGAAAAATTGCCTCTTTACAGAGCTTCTGTCGCGTTCACTGAAGTACTACGCAAACGTAGAGATTATATTCACTTTTTATAAGGCGTGTGCGGCGACGGTGGGGTTAGGCTACTTACGACACTACATTCTCGCCGCGGGATCGAACTTTACGCGGCGGGTGAAACCGCAGGCGCTGCCAGTTAATAAATAATCGGAAGAATAAGGTACTACTCAATTAAGGGCTGATTTTTCAAATAGCTAGATGGAGATTTCCGACAAATAAAATGTAACACCCCCGAATAAAAAACGTCACTATGATATTTAAAAAGAAAATAAATCAAAATTAAGAAGATCAAAATTTGAAGGCCTTTTAATTTGGTTGGGTTCGAACTTATTCGATTGATATCTTTTATCCGTAGAATGGAAAATCAGGCAAGTTATATGAAAAAAAACCACAAATGTGGAAATAAAAAAAACAATGCCGAATAGTGACTTTTCTTGTTGATCAGACATCTTTAATTTTACAAATAGACCTTGATTTGACTTTGACTTTGGAAATATTTTGGGCTTGATTTTTTGAAACGACATATACCTACAAAAGCAAAAACATCCCTTTCGCAGTCGGGTAAAAAAGGACACATTACTAACCTGGAAGACATCGCGTTTAGGAGATAAGTCCGTCTACAATGAAGCGTTTATGTACTTGTTTTGTTATTACACGACTGCCAAAGGAAGTGTTATTTTTTATTATTAAATGTGTTATTTTATGATATCACTTGTAATGAATGAACTTATTAGCAATACTTAATGAAATGAATATCTATTCCCTCAAAAAACTTCCATGTGAAATACCTATGTGTATACAAAACATCACACTAAAGTACCAGGAGCACATAAACTGCACAGAGCTGTTAACTATATAATGAACTACCTATCCACGTATCCACATACGACTGCTTCCCTTGGGAACCTACACCTGTCTACGCTCACACCGTCATAACCAATAAGACAAGTCAACTTTAATAATTCATATTTTGATCTAATAATATAAATATATACCTACCTACAGTGAACGACTGTTTATTTTCTTTGTTCAGTCTTGAGTGGGAAACGCTTTGAATGATCTGGCGATGTGTACTTTTTACTTCTTCTTTGTGTCAATGCAATGGTAACAAACTATCTATTTTTTACAGTGTCGTGGCTTTGATCAATGGCAATCAATGGTTTCTGCGTTTTCTGTGGCGCATAAAAGCCTAATTAACATTACAAAACTAGTGTCGGAGTTTGGCGTGAATGCGTTGAGGAGATGTGTTGATAAATTTTCATTTTTGTGAAACTTAGTTCAAATGCGTGTAAATTGTTTAATTTCGGGGGCATATTAATCAATTTAGTTTCGTGAAGGTGTGAAAGTGTAAATAAAAGTCAAAATCGGTGCAAAACATGGACTTTAGCTTAGTGTTGTCTCCAAAGCTCCGTGAACAAACATTGTAAAAAATGCCCCGCTTTTTACAACGACTTGACTTTAACTATAACGACTTGACTGTTTCATTCAATGCAAATAACTTGCAAATATTGATAATACTTGATACTGGCAAATGTCCGAATGGAAAAGCCATTTTAAAGAAGAAGAAAACTAGTGTCATGCATTATAAAGTCAATTTCACAAAAGCAGTCTTGCAGCAGTTACTGGAAACAAATTTATCAAATAGATAGCTAGCACTGCTAGTCTACGCATTATTTTTTATGAAAATGATTACAAATTGCATGCCACTAGTTTCGTAATGTAATTTCCGCTTTATTGTTTGGCAATTTCATGGTCGCCCATGGTGTTCTAACTAGAAAATCTCTACTTTTCCATGTTTTTGTCTTCTTCTGCGAGGCTTTTACGTTTGCTTAAATAAAAAATATGTATAATATTTGAAAATACGTTCAATATTTTGATTTTTGCATACCTCCCACCTCCTACAGTCGTTCCCTTAATGCTAAGGATCGTGACTCCTCTGGTGCAGTCGATTGACCGCCTTTTTCCATTGCCCTCTATCGGTGGCTTGATGTAGCGCAGTGGTCAGTGGTACATACAGGTGTTCGGATACTTGGTCGGGCGATCCAGGTGTTCGGATACTTGACACAGAAGAATACTCACAAACGCCTGTGTCCCCAACGTAAAGCACGGGAGGAACTCGTTAGGTTTTTAGTGGGTAGGCCGTTGCGCTTCACGCCCATGGAGCTCCACATACTCCTCCGCCTCCCCGCGGGGGTGAAGGGGATGTAATTCAATACATTTTCCTAACATAAAAAAAAAGTTGTTCGGATACTTGGTCGGTCGAACGCTTGGGACCGATTGATTTTTGCATACAAACAAACCAAAGTACGTACTACCTATGTTGTGATGGAATCAAGATATCCGAAATTACACGGACGAAGCCTCGTCTAAAAGCTAGAAGCAATTAATACTCGAGAGAACAGAGAATATTCAATGTATTAGATTGAGTTGACGGTAATGAACTCAGAACTGTAGTTCAATGTCTTATGTATGAGACAAATAAACTTACATACTAGCTAATCTAGCTATATATAGGTAGGTATATATCCACTTGATTGATTATAAGACTCTGTTATTTATTTTCTTGAAGGTTTTCAATAATATTTAAGGTATAATAACAATTTGAGGTAAGGTCTAGAAACAAAAGTGTAGAGCAATACTAATAATTTGTTAGGTATTTATCTAAAGTTTTTTATGTAGTTTTTGAATATAAATTTAATTGCGAAAACCGAAATTAAAACTATAAAAAAATATTAATAACTATTTTAATGAGATTATAATTTTTTGTGACTTTTTTGTGACTTGAATCTATATCTATACTTATAATAAAATCGTAACTTATCCGGTTTTGATACGGTGTCCGAAAGATATTTTTAGGGGCATGTACTAACGTAATAGACCCCATTTCCGTGTTTAACTTTTGTCTGTTTGTCAGTTTGTCTGTTTGTCTGTGCGTTTGTGCGCGCTAATCTCGGAAACGGCTGGACCGATTTCAATGAAATTTGGTATGCAGATAGCTTAAGACTTTGATTAACATATAGGCTACTTTTAATCCGGATATCAAGTCCGGATAACCGGATAAAATTTAAAAATTGCGTAATTTCGTTGTTTTTGAATAATCGGCATCCATCGTCATCGATCGTCATCCATGGTCATCATCACTTACTGACATACAAATTTTTCCTAACTTCACCTACAACCAGAGAAGTACTGATGATGCCAGGCGCGGTAGCGCCTGGCTTCAACAGTACTTCAATGGGCGACCGTTTAAGTGTGGATTTTTGTATTGCGGTAGGTAGGTGTAAGAACAACGCGGTACCGCCATTTGCGCGGGTGATACCGCGGAAATGATTTTTAATAATTATATATTTTTAGTTTATAATTATGTATTTTTTGTATTGAGACATTTTAAAATATGTAGGTACTGTTTATTTATTTTAAGATTAATATAATTGTATCCCAAAGTATATGAAAATAAAATCATAGTCAATAACTATTAATTTGATTGTGTATTTTCTTATAGGCAATTATGGCAATATGTGAACGCCCGAGATATTTTTTTTATTTATTTTAAAAATAATTTTATAAGTGTGGATATGCATTTTTGTGTCCTGGCTGTACAAACGTCTTAAGGGTCGTTCACATTTAAAGTTGAACTTTGTAAAAATAACGAAGTGTCCAATAATCTAATGAAATTACATTGTAACTAACATTGACATGTGAAAGTATAAAAATACGTAAAGGTTTGATGATATTTAAAGTTCAAAGCTCTGATGACAAAGCTATAAGGCTGCGTCCGCCAAGGTAGGCGCCTAGCGAAGTGCCTAGCGCCTAGTGTTTTTTTTTTTAATTTAATTAATATAGAGCTGTAAATATATTTCATACACGTTGCATAAATCTATTGTTTTATTGTCATTTAAATATTTATTTTTGTACCCCTTTTATTGTCTCGCAGTAGATGTGTAAAGTAGAGTATTCACCTCGGTAATAAAGCCTGTCTTTATCTTGGGCGCTTGAATCCCACGCTTCACTTAGGACTCTAGGTACATCACTCCTTCGCTTCGCTCAGGAGTTAAGTTTTTAACACCCTCGCTGCGCTCGGGAGTTAACCCTCTAGAGTCATTCGTACGCTTTGGATTCAATATATCGCCCGCTATAATAATAATAGCGGGGCTTTATAAGACAGCATAATATAGCATAATATAAGACAGGGCTTTAGTACCTCGGTGCATAAACTACTATTAAACTGCATTTTTTTCAAAAAAGTAGTTAGATAGGCAGCCCTATCTCATCGAGTACCAAGTCGAGACTAATATGGTGGAAAGTAAAGAAAAGTTATGCTTAAAAAACTAGGTCAGCCGTAATTCACAACTGGATGTAATTCCTAGTAAACTTTCTTTAAAATATAATCAATAACGTAGGTACTCTTTTATATAATATTTAAAGTTATCGATCAAGACCTGCTGCGATAATTAGACTGAGGCTTCGTCGTTGGCTTGTCTATTGATTTTCGTATTGAAGCTACAACTTAATTATAGGTTCTATTGATGTATGTAGGTAAGTTGTTTACCTATTGTTGGCAGGTATGAATACTGAACAAACATATTGGCTTTGTATGGTTTTGAATGGAGCTACCAACAGCTACATGTTCGTAGAAAATGAACTGTTTTACTTCGTTTGTCTTTTAAATTTGTAGATCAAAGAATTTAGACAGGCCTCTTAGCAAAGACTAGAAGGTTAATGGTCGCTTGACAGTAAAGCATTTTGAAATCGACTCTAACGGCCGAGCTTTATCAGTTCCAAATGCAAATTGATCGCGAAATTACACACCTCAAAAATATATAAAGTAACAATATTAAACATTGCTGTTAGAATACCTACCCACTAACTAGGAGATTACCTATAAATTGAATTGACCGTCCACTTTCCCTACTCAACGGCAGAAATTTAACTTTTGGTCAATTTTCGCATAATAAAATAAAAAACAAGTTGACTCAAAAATCTGAATATAGCTATCATTCCATTTATGAATAAAATGCGAAAATTAAGTGTTTTATTATGCAAAATCGCGAAAACCATAGAAGAAATTAAAGCTATCATTTTAATACACTTAAATGTTCTATGGGCTACCTAAATACGTAGGTATTTAAATACGTGCCTAGACGTATTTAAATACCTACGTATATAGGTACCTATACGTACCTACTAAGCGTATTTTCCACAAAACTTCACTTATCCCTAGGAAACTGCTCGGGCACAACAATGTTTCGGCAAGTCGACCTGATAACTCAAAAAACCGCGTACCTACATACCTTGATAATGTTAACCGATTTGAGGTGAAGCACTTCTAGACCGAGAGGCATTCTCTATTTCCCCTACGTCATTGAGTACCAGAGTGTTATACTGATATTTGATAGTTTTTTTCGTTTTAAATATTCCTCACAATCATTGTCTAAAACTTAACAGTAACTTTAATGGCATCAGGGAAGTTTTGGCGGGAACTCGTAGAGGAGATGTGGTGCTAAATTTTCTGTTTTTATATCATCTGAAGTCGGGCAGCCAAACTAAGTACAATGTGGAACCAACCAGTAAAACTGCCCGACTTCAGATGATAAAACAGATTAATTAGTCGGTGGCTCTGTACCTATGTAGAGGTTATTTTGGTCTTTTTTATCAATTCTTTTTTTTTGGTTGTTTTTTAAATTATTTTTTTGTTTCTTCTTTGAAGTCGGTTTTTTAATTTTTAAATTAGTTTTTTATTTTACCCTTTTTAGTATAACTACCTACAATCAACAATATTGTTACCGTAATTTTAATTATTGAGAAGTTTGCTGATGAGAAGGTGGTTTCAGGTGCCTAATCAATCTGTACTTAGTTCTTTAGGGGTCTATTCTTTTTGGTAGAACTCCAAATATGAGTAATTTATTGAATTCTGGGATGCTATCCTGTCCATCATTCCTTTTTTCCTTTCCTTCCATTTCAAACTTTTATGGGACCACCTCGGAGCTTCCACCTTTCCATTAAAAAAAGAACTTTATCGATCGGTCAAGCCATCTTCGTATAATCGATGAACAATTGAATTGAATACAGCGTTTTAAGGAGCATTCCCGGTCCTCACTTCGAAGATCCTCATCAAATTTTAATGGAACCATCTCGAAGCTCCCACCTTTCCATTAAAAAAATAATCATCTCAATCGGTCAAGCCATCTTCGAGTAATCGATAAACAATTGGATTGATTAATGCGTTTGGAGGAGCATTTCCGTTCATCACTCCGAAGACCCTCATCAGATCCACTTCAAATTTTTATGGTACCATCTTGGAGCTCCCATCTTTCCATTAGAAAAAGAATAATCTTAATCGGTCATGCCGTCTTCGAGTAATCGGTGAACATACAAAAAAAAATATTATACATACAGACGAATTGATAACCTCCTCCTTTTTTTTGAAGTCGGTTAAAAATAATACAGTTAGCTTACATTGAGCTTAATTTGCATAAGTAAAAGAAAGTAAATTTTACAATTAATTGTGGCAGTCTGAAGGACTTCCATAGATATATTAATAAACATTTTAAAGGTTCATTAACTTGTGTACTTTCTGTTACGGCAGTGACATCCTGGAATTATAGCTGGGCCTTTAAATTACTTAAAATCGAACGATCGAAAAAAAAATGTAATCTAGGAAGAAACTCATTTTTCTGTCAATTTTCAAGGCACCATCCGTCCGAAAATCCTACTAATATTATAAATGTGAAAGTGTGTGTGTGTTTGGATGTTTGTTACTCAATCACGCAAAAAACTACCGAACCGATTGCAATGAAACTTGAAATATAAGTAGTTGGATACCGGGAATAAAACATAGGCTACATTTTATCCCGATATTCCCGCGGGATCGGGACTTACGCGGATAAAACCGCGGGGCGCGGGGCGCTAGTAAAATATACTCGTAAGTAAGCAAAGAAACTCGGCTGGTAGTCACTGACGTAGGATTACCAACGATGACATCCCGGTCTATTCAGGGATGACAGCACCCAAACACCTATCACAACGTTACTGCCTACCTTCATAATGTTTCATACGATATACAAAAGGTTTGATGTTGGACATAAATCTTGACAACCCTACCAATCTACCGTGAGATAATGGAATGGAATCGTTTTAAATTGATGTAGGTACCTGTGCCCTTTTGTGTGTGGAAGGTTGGAAGTTAACTATTGACAAAATGATGGCATTTAATCAGTCTTAATCATATTCATTTATTAGCCCTATATAACATTTACTGTTAAAGGTAAGTCACATTTTACAATTAATAACAAATCTTCAATATTAAAAAAGAAATATAAAAAAAAACCAGACAAACAATAAATAAAAAAAAAAAAACAATTACAAATACTGTAAAATACAAATACACTCCAGCAAAATAAAATAATTTACCGAACGAGCGAAGCGAGTGATACAGTGTTAGCTTCTATTTGAACATAGTCCTAAACCGTTTGAACATGGTCGACGTAAAATTAAGGCTTAGCGTAAGTACAAACCTTGTTGGTAAGTGTTTAAGTGTTAAGTCTAAATATTATATGTTTTTAAGTTGTTTAATTGGTAATAAATGGAAAAAAAAAAACATTATACATCATGTAGTGTATTTACAAAAAAAAACGTTTTATTTAAATGTATAGTGTCGTAGGTAGAAACCTTAGTTTGGAGTAGGTGGCGCTGCGTCTCCCTTCCGATGTGCGTCCACCTTGTCGTGGTGGGAGGGCTCAGTAGCTGCAAGAGGGGCAGTGAAGCCAAGAGGCGCACGAGGTGGGAAGCCGGGCTTGCCCGGCTTCTAACCCGTAAGCACGCGTCAGCGGGCCCGGGGGCCCTTTCCTTAAGGAGAGGCCGCGTGGAAGAAAACCACTATAAAAAATTACGAGAGGGTGCCGGGCCGTCGTGGTATTTGCCGGGGCCTGGCTGCCAACCGTAAGCCCGCGTCAGCGGGCCCGGGGGCCCTTTCCGCAAGGAGAGGCCGCGTGGAAGAAAACCACTATAAAAAATTACGAGAGGGTGCCGGGCCGTCGTGGTATTTGCCGGGGCCTGGCTGCCAACCGTAAGCCCGCGTCAGCGGGCCCGGGGGCCCTTTCCGCAAGGAGGGGCCGCGTGGAAGAAAACCACTATAAAAAATTACGAGAGGGTGCCGGGCCGTCGTGGTATTTGCCGGGGCCTGGCTGCCAACCGTAAGCCCGCGTCAGCGGGCCCGGGGGCCCTTTCCGGAAGGATGGGCCGCGTGGAAAACAACCACTATAAAAAATTACAAGAGGGTGCCGGGCCATCGTGGTATTTGCCGGGGCCTGGCTGCCAATCACCTCGGCCCTTGGTGGTGATCTCGGGGGGGATTCACCACCGGCTTTAGGGGCCCCGAGACGGCGGCGTGTCCGCGCCTCTCGGAGAGGGTATCACACTTCCCACCCTTTTTATTAAAAAAGGGTGTCTGGAAGTGTTTGTGAGAGGGGGCCGACCGCGGCCAACCGCCGTCGGGGTCAACGGTAGTATTATCAGGTCCCGTTGACCCCGACAATTGCGGCGTGAGGGACACCGTGGGTTTTTAGTGGATATACCCCTGGCAAACACCATCTAGACCAGGGGGGACCTCCACTCACCGGGCCGCTCTCCCCCGAGAGCGCCTGATGGTCTTAATCAGATTTTCCCACGAAAAAAAAAAAAAAAAAAAAAAGGTGGCGCTGCGTCTGGGTGCAACGCCCTAAAATATTTAAAACCGGAATTATTTAAATTTCGAACGTAACTTAGGTACCTACATTTATTAGCCTATAAATAAAATAACACTAAAACTGCATTTACAGGCGCAGTTAGGTACTGTAACCGTGAACATGAGTTAAAACATGTACACTTTATAACCTCAACATTCTTACAGTCTTTAATTACTCAAACTGAGGCCCTTACCATGATGCCTTTTATGCAGGACCTAAATCGGACCGAAATCGTTCAGCTAAAGAAAAACATCAATAAATAAAAAACAAATCTTTTTAAATTATTTTAAGTTTGATTAAAATAATTTTAACTGAAACAACGAGAGAAGTTTTGGCGGGAACGCGTTGAGGAGATGTGTTGCTAAATTTTCATTTTAGTAAAACCTAGTTCAAAAGCGTGTAAATTGTTTAATTTCGGGGGCATATTAATCAATTTAGTTTGTGAAAGTGTTAGTGTGTAAATGAAAGTGAAAACTGGACTTTAGCGTTGTCTCCAAAGCTACGTGAAAACGAACATTGTAAAAAATTGCCCCCTTTTTACAATGATTCCCTCGACTTGAAATTAACTATGACGACTTGGCTGTTTCGATGCAAATGACTTGTGAATAATAATAATACTTGACACTGGCAAATGTCCGAATGGAAAAGCCATATTATAGAAGAAGAAACAACGAGAAAAGAACGATAAATTAACGAGAAACGATTATGGTACTGCCCTAAGTTTGCCATTCAATTTCAGATACTGCTGAACAATAAATTGATTTCAAGGTTGGCCATTGCATTATTCTGTAATTAATTTCATGTTTGTAGAAAGTACCTACTATTATTTTCTTATTATTTTTATTTTAATTCTGTTGTTTTCGATTTTGGATTGAAGATAAACTCATTTTTCAGCGACAAGTATTTATGTTGATCATAAATGTTTGTTATCAATAATTAATTATGAACATGTATGTAAAAAAAATAGCATATAAAAATGTAGCATGTATATGTGTGTGTGTGTGAGGGTGGGAGTATGTGTGTATGTATGTATGTTTTTTCTATCTTGTGTGCTATTTATGAATAGGTAGTTGTGTGCTTGTCCGAATAAACGTTTTTTCTTTCTTTCTTTCATACCCGTTGTCTAGTAGGCACCTTTAGTACAAACCTTTACTTAGTGTAGAGCTGAATTGAGCTGTGTGCAACGCGCAGCTATTGTAAATCTAGGTTGGGCAATGAATAGGGTGGCGAAAAATCGGCTTTTCGTGGTTTCCAAGTTAATTAGAAAACAGCTAACCTTGAATAGGCTTCGCCGATTGATGAAGCCGTAAAAATGTCTAGTAATAGTTTAACAC
The DNA here is from genome assembly GCA_949358125.1 of Idaea dimidiata. NCBI lineage: Eukaryota > Metazoa > Arthropoda > Insecta > Lepidoptera > Geometridae > Idaea > Idaea dimidiata. The sequence goes on from OX442341.1 coordinate 11,146,656, forward strand.
CAATTACTAAGTGAAAATACAACCTTTTTATTAACTCTGGTAAGAAGAAAATGTTCTAGTTCGTACATATTTATAAAATTAAAAATGAAATTACATAAATAAAATAAATAAATATTTCACGACATTACACACAGCGCTATCTAGCCCCAAACTAAGTACAAAGCTTGTACTATGGGTACTAGACAAAGGATATACTACATGTTATATATTATACATAGCAAAACACCCAGACCAGATACAGAAATTTATTTATAAGCATAAATATTTGCACCCGACGGGAATCGAACCCGCAGCTTTCTGCATAGCAGTCAGACCTTTGCCCGACGCGCTACAATAAATCTCAATCTTCGGAAAAAACATGTTTGTCATTAAACTAGACTTTTCTCTGTTAGACAATTAAATGGAAAGAGAATGGACGCCTAATAGTGATGACATTTTAAACTCGCCTCTTAAGGACGAGCTTCACCAGCTCTAAAATCAATCTAGATATACTGTGTTGAAGCGGATCCCGGAGATCCCGGGAGAGAAACGCAATCGGAAGCATCGCTCGGATGAGAATGTGAAAATAAGTTCAAATAAGTCTGTTACAATTTGGGTACAAAAATATTACAAACTGAAAGACTTCATAATTCCGAGTCCAAAGGAAAGGGAAATTCAATTCAATTCATTTATTCAAATCAGATGTCAAAGATTCATTGTTTTGTTAGTAATTACTTATAGCTATGTTAATAACAATTGGCCTTTTTACACGACTGCCAAAGGAAGTGTTATGTTTTTGCCGTGAGTGTATGTATGTATGTATGTGACCTATTTTTGTGCCATCGTAGGGCCTAAACGGCTGGGCCGATTTAGATAAACGATACGTCGTTAGATTCGTCATGACCGTGAGAGTGACATAGGGTACATTAAAATAATAAATAAATGAAAATAAAGATTTAAAACGCTATAAAGCAAGATTTGTCTTGACCATAAAAACCGAGCAAAGACAACGGAACGTTACTTAAAAACTTTTCGATTTGACTTTGACGCCGAGTTTCAACTTTTGAAGGAATTTGAATGTTTGATTTGTCAGTTTGTCAGAGATAACATAAATAACAATTACTATGTTTACAATAAGTAATTAACTAAAAATTTGAAATGTCGCGCTATGGATAATGGATAGCAAGGCTAATCCGCTAGGACAAGAAACCGCCAGCCTTTGTATCACCAGTCGCGACGAAGTTTTCGGATTTGGTAATTATATTTTAAGATGAATGCCTGCCTACTTCATAGCCATCTCAGCAAAACTCAAAAAGAATAGCTATTATAATATTGAAGGCTTTTAGATAGCCTATCTTTAACCGATTTCGAGTCCTCGCTACTGGAGTATACACATCCAGAGTTAATGAGTTTCTCTGGTGTAATTGTATCTAATCTCTAATAACTAAAAAGCGTTAAATAAAAAAATTATTAAAACAAAATAAAAAACCCGACTGCCGTTAAAACTGAAAAGTAAAAAACAAGAAGATACCTAAAGGTAAAGAAACCTTAAAAATCGTTCGACGCATCTAGGAGCCTTAAAAATTGTGGATGCAGTCGGGTGGGACTCCTTTTAAAGGTAAAGTATAATGACACCAAATTGTGTTGAAGTCCCACCCGCGTCCATCCACAATTTTTTAAGGCTCCTAGATGCGTCGAACGGTTTTTAAGGTTTCTTTACCTTTAGGTATCTTCTTGTTTTTTACTTTTCAGTTTTAACGGCAGTCGGGTTTTTTATTTTGTTTTAATAATTTTTTTATTCATCTAATTTTAGATGATTCATACAACGCAAGCAACTTTTAATCAATGCTATTTTATGGCGCTGTTTGCCCGGGACGTTGTTAGATGGAGTAGGCTTGCCCAGCACCTATACCACCCTCCCAGCCTAGTCAGCCATGCCCAGAGGAAAGAACTGGTCAATACGTCTGTAGCTATGTTAGTAACAATAATATTCCTAAGATAGTATAACAAAATTACAGTAATATTGCGAACTTATTGGGAACTCGCGTGGCCGAGCGGTATAGGCACTGGAATATTGATCCAGGGACGCGAGTTCAAATCTCGCTGCAAGTGAATTTTTGAAGATGAATTTTTCCTTTAAAAATATTTCTAGTAAAATTATAGTAGTCAACCAAATATCGCACAAATTATCACTCAATCAGTTAATCAATATTACATTATTTAATCAATAAAATATGAACCACCTGCCACTTTTATGCAGTGATACATATTAAACTCATATTTATTGGCCGCAACGCTCAGGATGTTGTTAAAGCTGCCGCGTATACATACGTCAGTATAAATGAAACCAATAGAAAAACATTTTGACAGGAAATGCCTGTCGAAACGTCAAAAGTAACATTTTATCTGCCGACCTGTCTGACATTACGTAGGTAGGTAATTTGTTACCATTACTCTCCTTACGTTGTACCGTACAACGTCGACGAAGGAACAGAAATGGACGCGGGCTCTTTCAGGTATCTACCAAGTGGTTAAACGCTCACCTATCTACTACATAGTTACAATTATCTTCTTTATGTACTGAATAATAATTAATGACTATTTTGCAAAAGAACATAGTATAATGAATGTCCCATTAAAACATGAACTTATTATACTTAAAACAAGAAATAAATACTAAAAATAATACTAATACTTTAAGTACTTATAATAAATGAAGAGAGGACAAAAAGTCTGTTCTTGAAAGTAAATTAAAAAAAAGTGGTCTAGGGGACTTAGAAAAGTAGTAGAACAAAATTATATAACTTTTAAAATTCATGTCCGTCTGTCTGTTTCTCTGTTTGTTCCTTATACAATTAAAAACCACTAATCCGATTAAAATCTGGTTTTCAATATTAGATAGTTCTATTTTCGAGGAACGTCGTGGGATACTTTACATTGAAATCCAATTAGTAGAACCCGAGTAATGAACAAAAAAGTCCGCTATGCACTATTTATACGCAGACGAATTCGCGGGTAACAGCTAGTAAATATTAAGAGTAAAAACATATAACTTAGCTGCGTCTCGCGGCTTCACACGCGTAAATCCCGTCCCTTTGGGAATATCGGGATAGCCTTTGTTACTATATACTGTATCATTAAACGATCATGGTAGGGCGGAATGACCTGAGCCGAAACATAAAATACAAGGTGTGAGCGATAACAACAACAGCGTCTATAAAATTGCAATAAATGGTAAACAAGTTACCTTGGATGCGACTAAAAGGCTAAATGGGCACGGGCCTCTTATGCACGAAAGAAGATCCACCTTTTTATTTCCCGGCTTAAGGGGTCGGAGCAGGCCAGAACTGATGTTTCTAGAATGAATTACTACAAAAATTATTAGATATAAAAGTTTTTGAAACCATATTTATAAAAGTCGAGGATATTTACTAACACGTGAATGTCGTCAAAACACGATTCCTGAAAATGTTCTCGATAGAAAAAAAAATAAAACATCCCTCTACATTGTACAAATAAGTGATATTACTCAGTCAATATTGTACGAAAACTAATAAAACTTTGTATAAGAATTGAACTTAGCACAATACAGGCAGTGAATGTTTTAAATTTCAAGAATAATATTTAGTTATCTTAAAACTCGCAATTATTTGATTTTACGCACAAAAATTTTGCATGGTCTCATCTTACGTCCTTCACTTACACATCTGAAATTCGCTGGCTTTATCCCTGTCACGCTATTAGGGTTGTATAGGCCCTTAAGGTGACATACTCACGACATTGGCGGCGGATCTCAATTTTTTTCAGTACAGAATTTTTCAAAATAGTATTTCCTACTGTTTTGTAATTACAAAACATTCAGAAATACTATTTTGGTATTTTATTTTTCATTTTAGTAGTTTTCTTTACACGGTTGGTTAACTTTTATGACAGTTTTTTAACCTAAAACATGTCGTTTAAACCCGAAATTTTCATTTTACAGCTAAACGTGACGTATTTAAATCTCTATTTTTCCTGTATTAAAGCATAAATTATATACACTTAAAATTGGTAGAACAGTTTTACTAAATTATAAATAGTTATCTTGTTAGTTACATACTCACGTGAGTAAAATCAAACAAATACATTAGGTGAGTATGGGGCCTTAAACAGGTGATTTTTGAAAAATCTTTAAATGCAGTTTTACTTATTTTTGAAAATAAAGGAATGTTTCGTTTTAGCAAGGTTTGCCATCATCAAGGATAAGGATACTTTTCCTCTAACCAACGTCTTATGATTGCATCTGTATATGCAGCAACTTAAAGAAGTATATACACACACGACATTACAGCCCATAGAATCTGGAAGTTTCTAGCCACAATGTTAATTTGAAATTAACTATAAAGGTATTTTTACTACAAAGATTTTACTGGACCTTAAATGTAACTATGTGAATTATAAAGAATTACTATAAACGACTATAACAGTGCCTGTACCTTAAATCAACAAACGAAAAATCTGTCATAGCGGCTACTATAATGACAGATTTCCTTCTCTGGTTTGTAGAATTATAGCATAGGCCCTGTTCGGTGCGTCATCTTAAAAGCCTATAAATGATAAAAACAACTAAAACATTGAATAATATGTTGTGATTGTGAATATCGAACGAAAGCGACGTACCTTGTGGCGCGGCGGCGTGATGGGCCGAGCTCGGGCGCGTTACTGAGTCCCAAACGAAGGGAAGCCTCTTAATGTTGCTATACTTTCATTAATAAAAGCCCCATATCAGACACTATTTATCTGAATGTCCAATAATTACACTTACGAAACGTTTTGTTAACGTAAAATGTTGATTTTGTAAAGGAAACTATAGAACTATAGCCAAATGTAAAACAGTTTTGTAAATATCACTTTTTTTAGGAAATTCCGCAGCTGAGACGGAAAATGGCTAAAGTCAATCATTGCAAAAATTTAAACAATTTTTTTTATGGGGAAAACTTTAAAATGGTGCTAGTTTTGTAGTGGAAAATTCAACATTTGTTTAGGCTCGATTTCTGCGCATTCTCCAACTGTTCTGACTAAGGGCGGGCGGAAGCTATCGCCGTCATTCGGCCGGCATACGCGTTGGGCGGAAGACGTTTGTTTCCCGTGACATTGCCTTACGCGATATATATCGAAAACTTTTCTTAGTTGAAAAGAACTAACTTTCGTTTAAACTCGAACTATAGTGTTTGATCTTTTACTTTGTGATTTCAAGAAAACCGCGGTTGAAAAGTTTTTTATAGCGTACGATTTTTAAATATTTAACTCAGTGATGGATAATAAAAAAAGTTACGCAACAAACGTCAAAAATCACCTTTTTTTTTAAAGAAACGTCTTGAAGAATATTCATTGTGTTTATTTTGCCATAGGTAAGTTTTATATTAATGTCCCCAACCCTTTAGGATTTAAAAAATTAAGCATTTTAAAAGCTTACGTGTTTATTGAAATTCTACTCCATATTTTAAATTTATTTCCATCGCCATCGGTTCAGGAGTTTTTGTGTGAAGATAGATAGATAGATGAATACTCTATTTGCACAACCAAAAACAATACAATCAGTTTACATTTAAAGTAAGACAAATACGCAGAAGTGATAGCAGACATCCTTACAAACTCTTAGTACCTAATAATGTAACAAAAATAAGTACATTTGATTCACCAAATAGAGTTAAGAAAAAACAAAGTAAATAAATTAAATAATAGGTTGTACCTATTTAAAACGACATTATGTCAAACATTATACTCTTTTAATTTATAAACATGTTTAATGTAAAATAAAACTCGGTAAATATGCAAAATCGCGAAAAGATAAGCTAAGACAAAATCAATATTTATACTTGTAAACTAATATTATATAAAGGAAAGATTTATTCGTTTGTTTGTAGTAATGAATAGGAACCGAAAATACTGGATGGATTTAAAAAAATCTTTCAATAATAGACAACTACATTATCGAGGAGAACATTATGCTACTTTTGATCCCGATATTCTTTTGGGATCAGAGTGAAACCGCGGAACGCAGCTAGTTAAAATAATCTTGTATCCAAAAGCCAAGGTTTGATTTTCGAAGAATTTGTAAGCCATTTACTACAAAATTTAATTAAAATGATCGAATGGAAATTAGGGTTTCCCTTTCATAACATAAATTTGTTTACCTTGTTGTTTATATTATTTTACATATTTAAAAAGTTTTAGCATAGGCTTGATTTACGAAAACAAATGTTAAATACTTATTAGGTAGGTACGTACGATTTTGAACTTACACGGTGAAAAGTTATTTTCTATGTGATTGATAGCGATACGAAGTGCGCCTGGCTAGTGTTAATTCATAAAACTTAATTGTAAAAGGAATTCAACAAAATGGAATGATATGATAATAATTTATTCAATTTAAGTTTCATAAAAGTGTGCGTAGCATTTTCGTAGCACTTACTACGACTCGTAGCAAAACTTAAGTGCTACGAGAATATGTTACGCAAAATTTAAATGTTTGGAATGCAAACAAAACAAATATTTTTGCTTTGTGGATTTCGCTCGCTATTATTGTCGCTCAAAAAAATAAAGTACATTTTAATAAATACGCCGACTATTTTTAAAAACTACAGCTAATTTTAAACCTTTTTTAAAGTTTTTTTTTATTATAAGACATAATGGTAGGGCGTGTTATTACAAAATGAATTTCGACTATAAATTCCATTTCAAAATTTAAGCTTAGTTTTTGCTAAGCTCAGTCTGAGCAAAGTCAAAGTACGCACTATAGATTTTAGCCTGGCTAGGGTGAAACAGCAGGACTCTGCTAGTGGACAATAAAATTTAGACTTTTCTCATAAAATACACATTTCAAACTTCAACTATTATAAATAACAACAAGGAACAATAACAATTAACTTCATTATAATATAATTTCATCAAAAATATTGCAGTTCCTTATTGTGAGGCGGTTGCAGAGAACACATTAATTATTGCTAAGTCGTTTTGTTTGGGGACGTAATCAGGGGAGGTCGAATTTGACAAAGGACAAGTACCCCCAATATTAAATTATATTTAAAAATCTTAATAAAATTATGAACGCAAAAGTTTGTATGTAAATAATGTCTGGATGTATGTAGGTGACTTTGTTACTCTTTCACGTAAAAACTACTGAACCGACTAACTTTACAGTCAGTTAGCGAAACATTGGTACGTGCATTGAACTCCCCAATGCTATCGCTAACTCGCTAACTTTGTTTTCTACCTTGTGTTTTTTTTACAAGCATTTGATTTATAAATAAGTGTTTTTTTTTTTCATAAAGCTTGAACTTTTAGATGTACAGAAGGGGATCACGTTACAATGATCTTGGTCGCGAGGAAGATAATAATACGCTATTAAGACCCAGTAAAATGTAACTATACTTGGAATTTTCAACAGCACGAGACCAATTTTATTAAAACGAAATAAATACTAAGGAAAATCTAGAGATATTGCCCCAAATCACCTGTCCTGAATAGGTCCATGTGTTGTCCATCAGTAACTGAGAGTCGAATGCGGGAAAGTTTACGACCTTCTCTAACATTTATGATTTACTCTTATAATAAAACCAGTAGGTACGTTACGTAAGTAAGGTACCTAATAAAAGACGAACTAAAAACTAGCAGCGAACGGTGCGCCGGCGTAGCAAGTTCGAATCCAACAGTAAACTTTGACTTTATTCTATCATAGATTCCAATGAAGATAATTGGGAACATTAAAATGCGCACACACACACAACCTCTCACCCCAAACGCATATACACTGCTCCGTTCCGTCACAAGTTCCGTTGTGGGTAAAAAAAAAATATATACGCGACGAATTGAGAACCTCCTCCTTTTTTGAAGTCGGTTAAAAAATGTAAGTTTCAAAATATTAAACACTAGCTGCGCCCCGCGGTTTCACCCGCGGAAGTGAAAAACGCGTTATCACGGGAGCGGGCGGCCGAGCGGTTCTCGAGCGGTTGCACTTATTAGTTCATTTCTCGAGTTCTACTAATTGGATTTCGATGCTAAGTATGCCACGACGTTCCTCGAAAATAGAACTTTTCAATATTGAACCAGATTTCATTCGGATAAGTAGTTTTTAATTGTATATGGAACCGACAGATAAACAGAGAGACAGACAAACAGACAGACAGACATGAATTTTAAAATTATAAAAAAAAATCTACTACTTTTCCTAAGTCCTCTAGACAACTTTTTTTTTTAATTTACTTCCAAGTACAGACTTTTTGTCGTCTCTTCCTTTACTAAAAGTATAGATTTTTGCATTTGAACTAGGTTTCACACAAATGAAAATTTAGCAACACATCTCTTCAACGCGTTCCCGCCAAAACTCCTGCAAATAATAATATTAATAATACTTGACACTGGCTAATGTCCAAATCGAATATAGCCATATAAAACAAGAAGTAGAAAACTATTCGACAAATTGTTTTCGAATTCCAAATTCAAAAAGATGAAAATGGCATAAGTTTTTTAAATAATCGCGGGAGATTGGCCAACGACACGACTTAAAAAGGCAGCCCTGATACTCGTAGAAGATAAGATAGATTACATTTTATTTATATTGACAGTAGTATCAAAGTAAATAAAATAGTAATTAAATTAGGAATCTACTACAGAAAAAAAACGTCCGGCCAAGTGGATGGCAACAGGAAACCAGCATTTTTCCTTTACGTCTTGTAGATTCCGTGACAAACATGAGCATGCTAAAACTATACATTTTGTCTAAGAACGGACGCTTCCAATAAAATATTCACCCTTTAGCTCGCTTCTTCAGAATTCGTTAGTATTTTTAGAATTAGAGTCTATGCCGACATGCACGTTTTAGTGATGGTACGAACCTAAACAGGCAAGTGAAACATTATTTCTTATATCAATAATGATATAAATCTATTTATCTATCTTCTATAGTTATAACAAAGGAAGAGAGGACAAAAAGTCTGTACTTGGAAGTAAATTAAAAAAAAAGTGATCTAGGGGACTTAGAAAAAGTAGTAGAACAAAATTATATATTTTTTCTAAACTCATATCTGTCTGTCTGTTTCTCTGTTTGTTGCTTATACAATTAAAAACTACTAATCCGATTGAAATCTGGTTTTCAATATTGGATATCTGTATTGAGCTGAGTTCAGTACTTATACAAAGTTTTATTAGTTTACGAACAATATTGAAGATCATTCTGGCCTACTATAGCCGCTTAACCATAAATATTTGCACCTGACAAGAATCGCGCCTGGCGCCTAACTGTATCTTGTCAGAATGCAAGCCACTAGGCGCTAAGCGCGAAGCAAGCCGCCTACCTTTGCGGCCGCAGCCTAAGGCTGAAATCTGCGCACTTTAACTTTGCTCAGACTGAGCTTAGGAAAACCTAACCATAAACTTTGAATTGGAATTTATAGTTGAAATTTATTTTGTATATACGAATAAAATAAAAAGAACTTTATAGTCATAACAGAAAAGCAAAGTAAAAGCCATTATTTTTGATTGCTTTACTTTCTACATTTGAAAAAAATACGACGGGAAAACTTAGAATAGTTGCCTAAACAGGCAAGTGAAAATCGCTTTATAAATACAAAAAATTGTCTGTCCAAGTTTTTGCTTAGCAAAGACAAAGTACGAACTATAGATTTTAGCCTAGAGTTGATAGGCCTCTAAGTTGACCTAACGACTGCTCTCAGAGATAACAACCGGCTAGCAATGGTGGGTATAGGCTTGATATCTATCTATCTATACTTATGATAAAGAAAGAGAGGACAAAAAGTCTGTACTTGGAAGTAAATTAAATAAAAAGTTGTCTAGACGGCTTAGAAAAAGCAGTAAAACAAAATTATATAATTTTTAAAATTCCTGTCTGTCGGTTCCTTATACATTGAAAACTGCTTATCCGGTTGAAATCTAAGATAGCTCTATTTTCAAGGAAGGTCGTGGTATACTTTGCATCGAAATCCAATTAGTAGAACCCGAGTAATGAACGAAAAAGTGCAACCGCTCTGCCGCCGCGCCTCTTATAACGCGTTTTCACTTCTGCAGGTGAAACCGCGGGGCGCAGCTAGTAGGTAATAAATTATTAAAGTCATGACAAATGAACGAGGTCGGAATCTAAATTACTGAAAAAATATATTCAATGCAACCGTATCGAAGACCTAGATATGTCAATTATAATGAGTCAATTAAGGTTAGTCTAAACCTAGTTAGTTACCTTTAGTTAAAACGAAATCTATCGTGAATTGGGGATACTTTGTGACAAGTTTTTTCCAAGATATAATTTTTGTTTCTCAACTTACATCGAAATTAATAATTAGTTTTTTAATTTAAAAGGATTTTAATTGGATGCGTTCATATTTTATGATACGTCATGTTGATTGTCAAGAAGTGGGGTGTCGCAAAGTTAGTGATAGTATGTCACAAAATAACCCAAATTTACACGATATTCTCGCGGGATCGGGACTTAAGTTGAAACCGCGTGGCGCAGCTAGTCTTTATGTATAAAAACGAATCCCTATTTCCCTTGGTCAAGACATCACACGTAAACGACTGGACCGATTTCGATAATTCTTTTTGCGTTGTTTTTGTTATGATCAGGAGAAGGGCCTTATGCCTGAAATTTAAATTTTGGATAAAGACTTACGCGGGTGAACCCGCGGGTTTAAATAAAAATACCTAACTACTTATAACATCCTCCTGTTTTTAAGTCGGTTATTTTAGGTTAATCAAGTCAGGCTTTCATTAAGACTTTATTTGAAACTGACGAATTTTATAAAAAAATCTATAATAAAATGTCAAATTGCGATTATTTCTTTTAAGGAAAATATTTTTACTAATAATTCTTGTTCATTACAAAAAAATTAGAGAAGGAATCGAGGGGAGTTAATTAAAATTCTATTAGCTAATTAAATAGGCTTCAAATAGTTTTTATCCACCTCTATACTAATATAGGATGATTTATATTAGACCGTTAACCGGCCGAGCTTCGTTGTCCATTGCTCGGCGAGCAGTCGAGCGGTATGTTGCAACCAGACATATAATGTCACTCGCTTCGCTCCTAGAAGACTGCAACTTTGTTAAGTTGCAGTCTTCTAGGTTGGTAAAAGTTGTTAAGTTGTTGTAAAGTAACAACACAACACAACAACTTGTGGTAACAACTTTTGCTATATCAACCGAACAAACTGACTAGCTAAAAAAGCTAAAATGAAATCATTTTTTTTATTTTAGTTTTGTGGCTATTTTTCCCACTTTATTCAGTTAGTGAGTTTTACCACAGTACATAAAGGGAGCAGAATGGAAACAGCACGTACCTACGCACGTTCACTGCCTAAACTAACTTAGTTTAGTCAGCAGTGGACGGCCAGTTTAAATTTTGATTCCGTCTATCTGGGCGATAACAGAAACGAAAATATTTTAAAATCTTACTAATATTATAAAGGCGAAAGTTTGTATGTAAGTACCTATGTATGTATATATGTGAGGTTGTTACTCTTTTACGCAAAAACTATTGAACCGATTGCGATGAAACTTGGAATATAGGTAGCTAGGGATCTGGATTAACACATAGGTTACTTTTTATCCCGATATTGGGAACGCGACTTACGCGGGTGAAACCGAGGGGCGCAGCTAGTGTATGTATATCGAAAACATTGGCTTCAATTACTGGATTAAACATTTCGAAATGGAAAATCCATTGAAAAGTTGAGAATCCGTTTAATTGAACTTATTGTTTTCCTTTAGAACGCGTTAAAATTTATATTTAAGGCGTTTATCAGTTAGATCACGCACATTTCGACACTGAAATACGGTCCGGGGAAATGTTTTCAGAATATAATTAAATTTAACAATAGAACTTACAGCTAATTGAACGGAATTTACTGAACTGGCTGCGCCATGCGATTTCACCACCATTAATTAACTAAATAATATTGTAGGAAACTTAAATCAAACTCATTTTTCGGTTCACTGAATATAATGTCAAAAAGTCGTAAAAAGCAAATTCATACTTGTTAGAAAAACATTTTTCACCATTTTTTCAAAAATATTTTCATTGGTTTTCTTTCGCGATGTTGATGTATAATTAAACTCATTCTGTTTTAATCACGTTGCTTCATTTAAGTACTAGCTGCGCCCCGCGGTTTCACCCGTGTTAGTCTTGATATTTTATTTTTTTTTGACCGAGAACCTTCTCCTGATCATAACAAACACAACACAAAAAAGAATTATCGAAATCGGTCCAGCCGTTCAAGCATGCTGCCAACCACGCAAAATAGGGATTCATTTTAAAGCCGTAAGTTCGGCGTGGTGTGAACATATTTTGTTGTTTTCCCCGACAAGAACTTTTAAAATTGACAGACAGAAACTAAAATTGGTAAAATTACTCCGACCTTCCTCCACTTTAATAATAAGGCTATTTTATGTTTAATCAAGTTTTTCTATTGTTACAGATGTAAATGTAATGATGTCGGCCAGTGACTAACCTACGTCAAATAAAACTGCATTAAACCACTGAAATACCAAAACTATTCAGCAAAGCTCTTTCGAAAATGAATCATTGAAAAGCACGAGTACCTACTATTTTGAATAAAGAAAACTAACCTAACCTAAAGCTGAAGAAACCCTCAGAAATCAGTTAAGAAAGAGAGACCTTATGGTATCGCGCGACTCGTGAAGGTCCTACGGCGGTGGCTCGCTGGCGTTCGCTCCTGGTGGTGGCGGGTGTTACCGGCGCGGGCGCACAGCGGAGCCCGCTCGGTTGGGCCATGGGGAGCTCCCAGCGGCTTGCTGCCGTCGCTGCAGTCTCCCACGCTAGACATTACTACAACCACACACAGCCAGAAGTCACGCAAACGAATACCACGCCGTACACAGTCAATATATTTTTTGTCAGGTCAGTTTACTTTTTTTTTAAACAACTAGACTAGTTAAGGGCCTATATTACCCTAATAGCGTGACAGGGCTAAAGCTAGCGAATTTCAGATGTGTAAGTGAAGGACGTAAGATGCGACTTTAGAAAAATTTATTGCGTAAAATCAAACAATTGCTAGTTTCAAGATAACTAAACGTTAATCTTGAGATTCAAAACATTCACGCCTGTATTGAGCTAAGTTCAGTTCGTATACAAAGTTTTACTAGTTTTCGTACAATATTGACTGAGTAAATATCACTTATTTGTAAAATTTAGAAGGAAGATAGGATTTTTTTTCTATCGAGAAAATTTTCAGGAATCGTGTTTTCACGACATTCACGTGTTAGTAAATATCCTCGACTTTAATAAATATGGTTTCAAAAACTTTTGTAGTAATTCACTCTAGAAACATCAGTTCCGGCTTACTACGGCCCCTTAAGCTTGCATGATAGCATGAGAAACATTTTGTCGAATCATTTTTTTAAAGAAATATTTAGAAGTTTACTTTCTTTCTCTCACCGGGGTGTAGGTGCGATACATGACTTCGAAAAGTGTAACACTGAATATAACGTCATCAAATGCACGCCACCACGATAAACTTTACAAACAATTTAATGATCGCCACCACAAAAAACTTTCCCCCTTACTTATAAACGCTATTAACAGCTGCATAAATATGCATCGTTTGTCTTTTACTGTGATATGAAGTTTCAAAGTTGACAGATAGAGACAAACGTCACATAACTTGGTCGTCTGTTAGTCATCGTTTATAAGTAAGGTAATCTCCATTCGACAAACTGTTTCTCTTGCTGTCATGCTAGACTAGCTGATTCCGGCTTAGCTAGGATGTGTACGTGAATTCTCAAATTAAACTTTCTAAATAAAGGCGAAAACCGCATCAAAATCGGTTTGGGAAAACACGAAGAAAAGTTTAATATACTTCTTTTAGTTTACACCGTATATGGCATGGGCGAGAATGTAACAATTATGTTTTCTATTCAACCCTAGAACTAAATAACTGGGTTTGTAATATGGATACAAGACCACGCATAGAATACACTATTTTTTTCGTAAACACATAACCCAACCCGTGTTTTGCGAGAATGTTTCCGCAAACAGTATAAAATAGGTATCGATTTTCCATTAAAACTAGAAATAGATCACCATCGAGTCGCGCGGAAGCCTTTAGTCATTTGCTTAAAAGCCATGGCTTCAATATTCTAAGGGATATCCACTTTTAAAAATAGTTTTACGCAGTGAGTGTTGTTTTACTATACAATTTCCATTTATCTGGTTTCTTTTGTTTGTTTACTTTCAATGCATTTGTTGGGACGTCTTTGTTGGTGTGTAAAGAATTCGTAGTAAATAATAATAATACAAACACTGTACAAATAATATCAAACAATAAAATGGAAAATATAGCCTTATTAATAAACGTGGACTAAGGTCGGAATGGTGATAATTACTTACTCCGACTTTATTACAAGGTTATTAATATGGTTACTATATAGGGACTCAAGTACTTGGACAGAAACAACAAGATGAAGCCATTTTCTTTATGTTTTTTGTATCTAATTATCAGTATAAAGAGGAAAATTTTATTCGTTTGTAATGATCTAAAACTACTGAACCGATTTCAATAATTCTGCGCTTTGTCCCGCGGTCACCCGCGGATGTCCCTTCCCCGTGGGAATCAATCGGGATCAAAAACCTAGTTACTCCTCAATAATGAAAAAAGATTTTTGAATTCGGTCCAGTAGTTTCGGAACTTATTTATTACAAACAAATAAATCTTTACGCTTTATAATATTTGTTAGATGTTTTTATATATGTAACTATTTATTGCAACATATAATATGCGGTGCGGTATATTAAATTTAATCAAAACGTGACACAGGTCAGCTAGTAAAAATGTCGACGAGTCTTTATAACCTTTCAATTCTTACATTGATATAAATATTATCATGAAAATAGCGCCTAGAACTATAAAATCTGGGAATAACGACATGATTGAATGGTGGATCCAAAGTTTCAAGTGAAACTAGTTATAAGTTGGAACAGTGAAGCACCTAGTTACTGTTTTATAACGTATCTTACGCTATCATGTGGGTAATGGGTTGTTTAGACAGTGCGAGTTCGGGTGAGAGCTGCTGTCTAGCCAGTAGATAGCTAACTCGTACACTTCAACTCGCACATACGAGTTACTCGTATGTTACGTTCAAACAGTGAGAGTTATTGCAGTGTAACATCATCCCCCATTCTAGTTGGGCAGATACACTAAAATGTTTTATTTTATTTTACTATTCTATTGGCGCTGGCATCATCAATTATCATTTATCATTCAAAGTTACAGTTCATTAGTACTAAACGTCTCTTAGCTAAAGGATGGAAGGACTACGAAACGCTAAAAATGCATTTAAATTTTTGTATCTACGTAAATTCTACCAAGATTGAATTTCGACTTTTAATTACCCAAGAAGAAAAGTAACCCTGGATAGTATTTAAACATATTTCATTCCCTAAATCATTCAAAAGTTACGATTAAATAGAACTTATCCACTTCCAAAGTCGGCTACTAAATATTTAACGAAAGGCAGTCGGGGATACCTCCTCTATCAAAGGTATATTAACCTTTAACAGTTGAACAAACTCTTGGAAGTGTAGTCATTCTTCAGGATTTATTAAAGAGGATTATATAAAGGGCAAGTGGGGATTTTGGCATTAAAATACTGACGATACCAGCCACCAGGTGCACGGGCCGACTCGACATTTGGCAAATTGTACTCTCGGCCTACCCTTGGGGTTTGGTTGCTATAAGACTATTAATTTGTAAAGATAATTAATTTAAAACAGTATTTAGCTCGGGTACTTAGGCCGGCTTGCATAACGGTCCCTAAACATGTTTGGGCTGTTAAACGTGTTTAAAATCTGTCAGAATTTCAAGAACTGTCAATGTGTGGCAACATATTATCAATCGTCCACATAAAGAAATACAGTCCAATGTTCGATTTCCCATAAATTATTTTAAAATTGATTTAGTTAAATATGTTTTTAATTTTTTTATGCAAGTCGCCCCTAGTCCGAATGACCCACATGGTTACGTGTCATAACAGCTTTTTTAATCTGAACTATTTTCAACTTGACTACTGTGGTCGATGCTTAATGTTTCAAAAGATAAAAGATTTGTTTATTTTTATTGATTGTATGAGTAAGAAAATAAAATAGTGTACTTCTATTGCTAATGACTGTACTTGATTAAGTTGACAAATAGCGTGTTTGGCAAATTTCATAACTTGTCGAAAAGTGGACTTGAAGAATTACCAATTTGACCTATGACAGACTTGACCATTGTCGTGCTACTCATCTCAGGCATTTGTCGTAACTGTTGTTATTTGATCTGCTCATTTACTTAACTTAAAATATTCACCCGCAAGTCTAGATCTCATTGAAATATCGAAATTAAAAGCCTCATCCATTCTGATGAAGTTATTAAATCAACTCTTTGCTCTTCAACTGAACCCAAGACCAGTTATATTTAAACTGGAATCCCTATATCTCCACTGTACTCTACAAGATCAATCTTGAGGCCTCGTTACTACTGTACAATAATCCGTCGAACTTGGACTTATATTATTCACCTCACCATTATTGGCACAATTGCAGCCTTGTGGCAAGCAGAAGCCAATAACTAAGAAGAAGAAGAATATATTTTATTTCTTATCGGTTGTGAACTAATTATGGTCATTTGGAAAGTAGCCAGTGCCAATTATTATTGATTTTTGCCAGTTTTTTTGCAATTTGCATTAAAACAGCTAAATCGTAGTAGTAAAAGTCAAGTAAAGGAAGTAATTGTAACTGGTGGCTCTTTACAATGACGAATTCAAGCTTCTTCTTCTTCTTTTCGTGTAGTGGTGTGGCTCACCTGGTGTTCGAGTTTTTCAGATCGCCTTAAGGCCTCTAACTTGACCTAACGACTGTTATCAGAGATAACAACCGGGACCAACTGCTTAACGTGCCTTCCGAAGCACGGAGGAGCTCGAGAAAATTATTACGAATTCAAGCGAGCTTTGGAGACAACGCTAAAGTCCAGTCCATGTTTTGCATCGATTTTCACTTTCATTACACTTGTACGCCTTCACGAAACTAACTCACGGCTTAAAATCACGCACAAAAGCCCAATAGTAAGGCTTATTGCGGAAACACATAGTTAAAACTTTAAGTCATACATACATACATGTAACCATCGTTACCTCTTTATAATATTAGTTAAGTAGTATATATAGTTATTAGATTATAATAAATGACAAACTACATACATATAATATATACATAATATAATAAACGATAAACCACAACAACTGAATAGCAAAAGTTAACCCACTAGTGAGCTAGCTACTGACTAGTCTATGAACTTGTCAGACAAATTACAACTGTCAAAAGTTAAATACGATTGTTACAGAATATGGCATGGATTAGAGCACAAATATAGGGTTTCCACTTACAGAGGTTGCTTTAAAATTCTCTGAAGTTATAAAACATAGACTTTGTTTCTCTTTTACGAAAAAACTGCTGAACCGATTGCGATGAAACTTGGAATATAGGTAGCTGGGAAGCGGGGCCGGGGGTCCTTTCCGTAAGGGAGGGCCGTGTGGAAGATAACCGTTATAAAAAATTACGAGAGGGTACCGGGCCGTCGTGGTATTTGCCGGGGCCTGGCTGCCAGCCGTAAGCCCGTTTTAGCGGGCCCGGGGGGCCTTTTCCGCAAGAGGGGGCCGCGTGGAAGACAACCACTATAAAAAAATCAACTTGGCCCTTGGAGGTGAACTCGGGGGGATTTAGGGGCCCCGAAACGGTGGCGTGTCCGCGCCTCTCTCAGAAAAGGATTGTCCATCGGGACAGAGATGGGGCCTGAAAAGGCCGCCGCTGTCGAGGTTGGCAGATGTAGTCCACAAGGAACTCCCGCTGGCCTCGACACTTACGGAGCCAGGGACGCCGTGGATTTGTTACGTAAAACGAGCCTTCGGTACTGCGAGCTTCGGTCAAACAATTTTCAGAGAAACGAACCATAGAAGAAATGAACAATCGAGGAAAGAACTACTCGGTAAAGTAATCTATCGGTAAATCGTCTTTGGCGAAAGCGATGGATAGTAGTAGCGTAGGGAACCCGTGGAGATTTAGTTGGTAAACTAAAACAGGGAGCCCATCACACCAGGCCGCTCTCCTCCGGGAATGGCCTGACGGTGCATAAGGCGCATTACCCACTTATAGAAAGGGTACTTATATCATGTCTCCTCGCGTCCCCTCGCGACCAAAGATCATTGTAACATGATCGAAACATCGAGGCAAGAGAATTTAAAAATAACATTACCCGAATAAGACCCGGGAAAATATGAATATGAGTTCAAATCGTGTGAGTTTAAAAAGTTAATTATATCACTAGCTGCGCCCCTCGTAAGTCCCGTTCCCGCGGGAAAATCGGGATAAAAAGTAGCCTATGTGTTATTCCAGGTATCCAACAACTTATATTTTCAAGTTTCATCGCAATCGGTTCAGTAGTTTATGCGTGAAAGAGTAACCACCTCACATACATACATACATACTTACATACAAACTTTCGCGTTTATAATATTAGTAAGATTAGTAGGATGGTAGGACAATGTTATTTATGTTTAAAGCATGGCGATACTACAGTTCGGTTTCAATCCCATTATAGCAGTGCAGTGACACTAATACGACACATGAGAACTAATTTGCGGGGCATTTGGCCGTGTTACAACTGAATCTCGATTAACGTAACTAAATTATGTAGGTAATATGGCAAGGGTAATAGAAACCACCAATCATAGGAGCTTAAGTTGGCCCGGCCGGCGGGTATTGGGCCCTAGCATGATGTCTTATAAGACGTCGCGAAGTCGTCGCGTTGTCGTTCAGCTAAAAAAAATAAAATTAAAAACATCAAATAATTTAAAAAAAACCTTGAAAAAATAAAAATAAAACTGTTGTTTTTCCAAAGTAGTCGGGGTATTTTTTATTTAAAATTTACTTGATTTTTTTGAACAATAAAAGGACGACATAGCAACGACAAACGAGCATGGTAACGCGGATTATGGTCTCAGTTCAAGGTGTTTTCCTTTTTTACCTTTTGAGGTACGGAACCTTAAAAAGGTTGCCTGGAAGATATCGCTTTAAGCCTATTTTGCCACCTATTTTCAAGTTGTCTTTGTTCTCTTTGTACGTACCTATTTATCTATATTTGGTGTGTATAATAAATAGTTAATTAATTCATCATTTTTCATTCATTCATTGAAGGTTTATTACTGTGATTTATTTATTAACATATATTTGTGATTTATTTTTTAGTTTATAAACAGTGGATCATTAGAAAATATCATCTAGACAACTAGTGAACTAAAATCTAAATATATATATCATATAATTAATCTAATGAGAATGACCATTGAGTCTAAAAGTGCCCATCACACTGGCGAAGGCTGACTTAAAGCGATATCTTCCAGGCAACCTTTTTAAGGTTCCGTACCTCAAAAGGTAAAAAAGGAACCCGTATAATATGTCTATCCGTTCGACCGTCAAGACCCATTTTGAAGGTTTTGTAATACAATAGATATAATAGAATATAATTGTAAAGAAAAGAAAAAATCTATATATTTTGTTATTTTTTAAATTGAGCACGTACCATTATCACCAAAAATCACGTCTCACGTCGTATCACGTCTTGTGACAGACAGACGGGCAGTGAAATATTGGTAAAAGTATCCTGTTTTTACACTGAAATTTAGTTTTCATATGTAAAATAAAACACAATATTTACTGGGTTTTACTCGCGTTTTACTTAACCCGGTAAATATTGTATTTTATTATGCAAAATCGCGAAAACCTAAGACAAATTTTTTTATACAGGTTTTATTTTCATTGTTTGAACTATATTAATACAAAAATGTCCAATGTTCTTTAAACTCGATAGCTCCATCTGGCGCAGAGTGCTGACCTCAGCCATATCTAGATATTTACTGAAACTATATAAAACAATGAACTGGACATGTCTTGAAATAGTTCGACGAAAGTAAACCGTCCGTATTTAGATAGTCGAGAAATAGCGCATGCGACAGATACAATTTATCTATAGTAATATTTTAAGAAAGAAACATTTATTTGTTTGTTTCTTTGTAATGAATACTGGGCCGATTTCAAAAATTCTTTCACCAATAGAATGCTATATTATCGAGGACTTTTAATCCCGATATTTTTTGCGGGATCGGGACTTACGCGTTTGAACCGCGGGACGCTAGGGCACGCTAGGATAGCGCAAAAGCAATTTCATAAGCTTTTACATGGCACTGTTGCATAATTTTCTACACAAATTATTAAAATAGTCGAAATTTCCCGAAGTCGATATTACCCCGTTTTTGTCCGCAAACCTTAGATTCGAATTCAGCACCTTAAATTACATAGAAAGAAACGCGAACTATCCCAAAACTTTCTAAGTAAATACACAATTTAACTGGACTCATTTGTAGAATTGATAATTTATAAAATAATTTTTTAAGAATTCAAGAATCGACCAATTATAGACATTTAGAAAATTCGTCATTCCGAAATTTAACCATATTATAAATGCAAAAGTTAAGATGTTTGTTTATTTGTCTTTCAATCACGCAAAAACCCATCTACTAAACCGATTGCTAGGAGACTAGGTACGTGGGTTACGTACAAACAAACGTAATTAGGTTAAATATATAGTTAAGAAAAAAGAATTTTAATTTTTCAGTCACAAAACAGCATTTTTTTAACAAAATTAATTGTTTTTTTTTTTCAGTTTAACCTGAAAAATGGCCTCTAATTTTTTAAAGATCTTAAAAAAACCCAAACCTTGCCCCCGAAAGGCGAACTAAGTAAATCATAAAATTATGTAACCGTTAAACTGGGAAGTACCGGTTTTATCTCGAAGGTGTTTGGATCAAAGTTCAAAAGTCGTAGTCCGGAGTTCGGACATTTATCCCTTTTAGACAACTCGCTCTGCTTTTAGAAAGTGCAAAATTTCGCGCAAATTTGAAATAAATTGAGATAAAGGTCGGCCGGGAAGGAAGTGGAGTAAATAATAAGAATATAATTGGCTGTTACTTGATTAAAATGCATTATAATTTCATTATGGAAAAAAAGCTGAATATGTATGTCGTGTACACGAACTGCACCGTGTACTGCAAAAATTAACCAATTGTGTAAAGAAAACTACTAAAATGAAGTTAAGAGAATGAAAAATAAATTACATACCAAAATAGTATTTCCGAATGTTTTGTAATTACTGATTCCTCATACATCATTCAAACAAATAAAATGATGTATGAGGAATTACAATTGTTCTTTCAGTTTTAAACGTCGAGTAGATACAAAAAATCTGTTATATAAAAGTTCGCGTTAAGAAAATTGAAAATGAAGATAAGATAATGAAAAATAAAATACCAAAATAGTATTAAATAATAAATAAATATTGCACGACATTACACACAGCGCAATCTAGCCCCAAACTAAGCACTAGGCTTGTACTATGGGTACTAGACAACGGATATACTACATATTATACTTTTTTTTTGTAAATACATACGTATTATACATAGAAAGACACCCAGACCAGATACAAATATTTATTTTTAAGCATAAATATTTGCACCCGACGGGAATCGAACCCGCAGCCTTCTGCATTGCAGTCAAGCGTTCGCCCGACGCGCTACAGGGGCCGTCTAATCTATTTCCGAATGTTTTGTAATTACTGAGAAATATTTAGATCCCTGCCACCAATATCGTGAGTATGTCACCTTAAGGACGCAACTCATGTGAAATCCCTTCCGATTGAATAGTTTTCTTCATAACCGGTATCAAATAGATCTTTAAACAATGTATTATGTTATTGTACATGATACAAGAATTGTCCCCTTCATTTCAAAAACAATAAAAAATAACTTTAAATACCACTAATATACAGGCAAAGTTACCCCTGTTTTAAAAAATAAATCAATTTTTCTTTTAAATCCTTAACCGCTATATTTTATTATAGGCATCATAATATTAGAAAATACAATACCTAGAACCTCTTCATCGCATTTTATAAAAATATTATTATAATCTTCGTTAATGATTGATTTTACGAGAAATTGAAGATTTTTTCACGCAATTCCATCTCGCTTATTTATATGCAATCGGACAAGGACCGATAATTATCATCTATCGCCGCCTTAAGGCACTAGAGGGTTTTATGCGTCGACTAGAAAATGGAACACAAAAATGCACAAGTGTACTCTAGGTACCTACCTACAATGCAGTAGGAGAATAGGACGATATTCACACTATCAGATCTCAAACTCCTTAAGACTTGAGAGAACTCGGCCAGTACCAACCCACTTAGACCATTGAATAAGCAATGTACTACTAGAATATATAATATTATCTGTTTAGCTGTTACACAAGTTTGTTGTGAAGTGCTGCTATGTAACTTCTCTTAGAGAAACTTCTTTGGTCACTGTATTTTAAACTAGCTGCAGCTCGCGGTTTCACCTGCGTAAGTCCCGATCCCGTAGGATGTAGGGCTTAAAAGTATTGATATTGTAGCTTTCTATTGGTGAAAGAATTATTCAAACCGGTCCAGTAGTTTCGGAGTCATGAACTTAGGTATTTTCCGGAACTGGCGTATTTCCAATACCGGCTAATTATCCGGATCCAGGTAATTATCCGGAAGAAGAGCGGTTTTTCCGATCTTAAACAGAACTTATTTGATCTAGTACTTTTTAAAACACTTTATTTATCCGGTTTTATCGCGTTTTTATTCATTATTTGACCCGAGCTTTCGCCAACTTTACAGTTGGCTTTTTCAAGGTTGACAGATACCGGATAAATAAAGTGTTTTATTATGCAAAATCGCGAAAACCATAGAAGAAATCTAATACTTTTTATTAAAAAATAAATAAAAAATATGTAGCATATCCGTTGTCTAGTACCCATAGGACAGGCCTAGTGCTTAGTTTGGCTAGATTGCGCTGTGTGTAATGTCGAGCAATAATTATTTATTTATTTTTATGCAGCAACGTAAGTAACAACATAGGAAGCATTTTTACTATCTTTGATAACATGATCAAACACAATATTTAACGATTTTAATATTTGTTAAAACACAATAATAACGGCATTAATACAAAGTATGGAGCTTTCGCTAACTTTGCAGTTTTCAAGGTTAACTGAGATGTAATTCGTCTATTTTAAAATTCTACAAAGTTACCGTAAACTACCGCCTAATAACATAAGATAGACAACATATAGGTACCTACAGACGATATTAACAGGCAACCGACACGATAATCCAGATAATACACGGGCACTATACATTAACGTATACGTTAATTATAAACTCGAGTGCTGATCCGATTTATCAGCCTTCTGATCTAGCCGATGACGATGAATTAATTTTCATCAGCGGATTTTGTAAAAAAGTTTCATTAACCTACTTATTAAAGCCAGTCAATTATCTCACGAGATCGATTGATAATCCGGGTTTGGGCCAGTGATGTGTCATATAAAACAAGAGTTTTAAATGCGCCTTCTTGATTCTTCATGGCTACAAAAAGTGAGGTTTAAGCAAGAATGAGTTGTATCCACGGGTTGTATCTATGTTAGAGCGAAAAAACAGCGAATTTATGTCTAACTGCGCCCCGCGGTTTCACCCGCGTAAGTCCCGTTCCCGCGGGATTAACGGGATAAAAAGTAGCCTATGTGTTAATCCAGGTCCCAGCTACCTATATTCCAAGTTCCAGTATTTTTTGTGTGAAAGAGTAACAACCTCACATACATACATACAAACTTTCACGTTTATAATATTAGTAAGATTTGGTCACCATTTTGTTAGGACTCTGGTTTCAACATGGTAAAAACCTAACTCAGCTGTTTTATCATCTAATTAGCATCCACCGCTGCCAGTTGCTGTTTGCTGTCAAAAAGCATATTTTGTATTGTACATTGCTGCTTTGAAATAATCACCGGTAACAACCACGTTACGTCAAAACAGCAATGTGCTGCAACTTAGCCACTAGTAACGGTGGATGCTAATTACATGATAACACAGCTGATTGGAGTTAGTGGCCGCTAATTATGGTTTAACGGTTCAATGTTTCAAAGCGCGTCACATAAAAAGAACTCTGTCAAAGAAAAAAATAAGTCAGATCTTCCGATTCTTATTTGCGGCAAAAAAAAAGAAGTCAGCGAAGTCAATTCTGCAAATTTGTCTTTTTCATACTCCTTGTAAATTAATAACACAAATAATGTTTTTATCGCTTTGTGAAAGTTTTAAAGGGTATTTATTAGCGAATTAAAGGCTTAACCCAACTAGCAAAATATTGTCTTAGAAATATCCCAAGACCAAAATTTTTAGTCACTTATAAGGGACTTACAGACATCTGTAAGTGTCGATTTGGGCGCAATTTATAAGGGAAAACACCCTTATCGATGTCTTACAGTTGTTTTCATTAAGATTATTCCATCTTACAGCTATTTTGCTAATTCCACAATAAGAACTTTTTGTACTTAGATGAGCCTTACATTAGAATGTCGTAAGGGCAATCACTCTTCGAAAGTTCGTACTAAAGCCATCGTAAGAGTGATTTGACTTCGTATCACTCTCGGTAAGTTAATTGTGAGTTTATTTTCTAAACGGTATACTTAACGTTATGCTGTGTTGATGCCACAGATTATATTGAAATGTACTTAAGTTTTTACTTAATAAACTTTCATCGCCATTTTAATAATAATTGTAAATATATCGTGCATGCTTTTAATGAATTATATCTTTGATATTGCAAGTAATAAGCTTGGGAAGAAAATTTTTTCGAGTACTTTTCGAAAGTAATTGTTTAAATTTTCATGGGCTCTCTTCATAATATATTTAGAGAAATAAAATTTTATAAAGTTTGTTTCATAATTTGATTGTATAGAAAAAATAAATATGGCCGACCATTTATAAGACTTACTGTTCTTCTCTAAGATAAGCTTAAGGCTAAAAGATCTTTTGTAATACTTAATAAGTCACCTCAAAGAATGTCGGTCTTACACAACACTTGGATGAGACAAATTATTGTAGCCATTTTAATAATTTTAAGGTTCCGCTTTAAGCTATCACAAATACAAAGTAGTAGGCCTCTAAGTACTTAATTACAATATTATGATTGCGAAGGTGGTTCATGTATTGTTCTAATTTTTTTGTTTGTTTAATGTTATAATTTTTTAATGTCGTTTTAATAGTAAATACCGCCAAGCTGAGTCAAGATTATTATAATGGTTGTCTTAATGGGTGTTGACTGTATTAGGAACATTTGGTTTTAAATGCTTAACAACGTAAGATGGTCCTGGATAATAACGCATTTCATATTTTCGGAAAAATGTGTTGCTTATGCTTATGCTTCTAATACTTTCAATATCAACGTGCCTTAAAAACCTTTACCTATTACTAAAACTATTGCATGACGAATAAGTACTTTGTAATTAATAAATAAGTAGGTGACGCTAGACATTATCCGTTCTATCCGAATCATCTTCACTACTATCATCTTCTGCTTCGTGACTTGAACTATCAACTATTCATTTCTATATTGTACGGAACCATCACAATAATTACCAGCTCTAACTTCAAGTGATTCCACTAAGACTTGTATTTGTGCAGCAGATTATTACTTATGAAAGAATTTACAAGACAATTGCCAGTGAGGATATTCTCATAGAACCCTTATGAAAGAATTTATAAGAGACAAGCTAGATAAAAAGTTCTCAAGCAACGCAAAATAAAGACAAAATGACTTTAAACAATTCTATTTACATACCTAAGTTCTTAAATACGACTCTGCTAAGGCAAAAATGAATTTACTGATTGTTGCTCTTACAATTGTCTTAACCAAAGATTTAGTAAGAACAAAAGTATTATGGGGCACTAAGTGCAGTCTTTAGTAAGAGCAAATTCTCTTCTAAAATGCTTAATTAAGTGAACATTAATTCTGAAGAGCAATGAGTCTTATTTAAGGTAATTGTAAAACCTTTATTCTGATATATATATTTGAATGAATTCTTTTATACATCTATAAACGTAGGTATAAAGTGCGAATGGTCTGTAAGTGCAAAATGTTTTAATCTATGCATTAATAAGATTTGATCTTTTAGTCAAGATACGTATTAGTATTTTATAATACTATAACACTTAAAAGGATTTGTTTTCAAGACAAATTTGCTAGTTGGGAACTTTAGATATTAATTTGTAAATGGGAGTTCGGTATTGAGATTGGGAATATTTCGGGATTCGGTAGCGATATTCGTGTTTAAATCTATGATTTTTAGTGCCCTGCAGTTTCAACCACGTAAGGCCCGATTCCATAGGAATGTCGGGATTAAAAGTAGCCTATATAACTCCTCGATAATGTAGCTATATTTTGGTGAAATAATTTTTAAAATCGGTCCAGTTATTTCGGAGAAAACCTCAATATCCAAACATACATACATAAATATTTGTATCTGGTCTGGGTGTATTTTTATGTATAATATGTACGTATTTACAAAAGAAAAATAAATATAGGTAGTATACCCGTTGTCTAGTCACCGTAAAACAAGCTTAGCAGCTTAACATGGGGCTAGTATTAATTATACATGTTACCGACGTTACTTCTTATTTAATATTAGTGTAGATAACCACAGAGTAGGCAAGAGTAGGCTCCGTACCTCCATCGCGTCTTAGGGATGATTTATATTAGACCGTGACGAGCACGAGCTTCGTTGTTCATTGCTCGGCGAACAGTCGATCGGTCTGTTACAACCGAGTGGCGGCCGAGCTATGTTCAACGAAGCTCGGACCCGGCACGGCCGGAAAACGGTCTAATGCTGAGGTATAGTTGAGACGTTTTAGTTCTTCTTCTTCTTTTTCGTACAGTGTTGTGACTCACCTAGTGTTAGAGTTTTCTTCTTTTTCCTACAGTGTTGTGACTCACTTAGTGTTAGAGTTTTTAGATCGCCCTAAGGCCTCTAACTTGACCTAACGACTGCTATCAGACATAACAACCGAGACTAACTGCTTAACGTACCTTACGAAGCACGGAGGAGCTCGAGAAAATTATTTTTTGCCAATAAAACACAATATTTCCCGGGGTTTACTCGCGTTTTATTCAATAACATTTTTTTAACGACCGAGCTTACGCCAACTTTACAGTGAGCTTTTTCAAGGTTGACTGCCAACCAACTGGTTCAAGCCAACGGTAAAGTTGGCGAAAGCTTGGTCGTTAAAATAATGACGTTATTGAATGAAACGCGAGTAAAACCCGGTTAAATTTAAGGTTTTATTATGCAAAATGGCGAAAACCTTAGACATAATTATGATTTTTTGCCACGCAAAGTTTCGGGCACCCATCTAAGTAATGACTGCGCTAAGCGTTGCTTAATCTGCATGACCGTTCAAGATCGACAGGTCTAGCTGGGCCATAATGAGCTCCTCAGTTATAGGGTATCTACCCAGGTAAACATTGTCACCTATTCTACACGTGAAATTCACGTTGGACGGTACTGATTGGACTCAAACTAGGTTACACATCTACTTACATTATTTAATCAATCAATATCCTTGGACTGATTTATATAACCAAAGCTTTTACTAACAAATAGTGGGCACGTGACGCGATGGTGTCGATAAGCCAATGCTTGTTCAGATAAAACTCAGGTGTATTTTTTTTTATTTCCGTACGTTACCGTTAAAGTTCCGTAAGGTTAAACTGAAAATACCTGTCGGATACACTATACAAATATACTAAACATACATTGTGTAAAAAGGCGTACTATGATACATCGTCATATCTTATTGAATAAAAACCATGGGCATAATTTATTGATTTCGCCTGTTCGAATTCTAGTTAAATAATAATTAAAAAAAAAATAATATTTAAAAACACATCAAGTAATAATAAAAAAACTTAAGGATTTTTTTTTAATTGTCTTAGGTCAATAGAATTTATGGCCGGATCGGTAGGGCGATTGGGGAGATAGGGGTCGTGAGGTCTCAGTTCGGGGAGAACTCCTGGTTATTTGTGTTATTTGTTTCTAGTGCAACATTATGCGGTGTGCTGGTGGTGGTCTGTGCAGCCTGCCGCCGTTGGAAACCTGCCCCCGACAAGCCTGAAGACGTCGCCGAATGCCAAGGAGTCTACACTGTCAGTTCAGATTCGAGGCTTACACAGGTACGAATAAATAAATAAATCATGTGACGAACACACAGCGCCATTTAGCCCCGTGGTAAGCTGCTTAGCTTGTGTTACGGTGACTAGACAACAATTATACTACTTTTTTTTTTGTAAATACATACATATTATACATAGAAATACGCTCAGACCAGATACAAATATTTATCTTTAAGCATAAAATTTGCACCTAGCGGGAATCGAACCCGCAACCTTCTGCATTGCAGCCAAGCGTTCGTCCGACGCGCCACAGAGATCGTCAAAAATCTTGATTCCTAGTGCAACTGCTTGCTGCCTTGTTCCATAGTATTTCGTTACTTTGTTGTAACGAAATATGTTTTTTTCGCTCTCTAATAATTATATTTTAGAAATAATAATAACTCTCGTAATAATTTAAAAATATTTCTCGCAAAAAATATATTTTCAAAAAATCTCCATGACCGGATTCGAACCTGCGCCCCCTCGCTAACCAGGCGAGTGCTCTAACCACTGAGCTACACAGGAATCACGTGTTTTGTTATAATTTTTCGACCATATCTCTCATTGCTATATAATAATTTCCAGATACTGCGCTCCGAACAGCAAAGTAAAGTCAATCTAAGTAATACTAAATGCATAAGTATTAAATACGTTTGCGCGCTCGTAGGCAACCAGCTGTTACTTGTGTCGTACGCAATAAGTCTATTAAAGTTATAGAGACGCCATTGCAGAACAAATCATTATTGAAAAGCGGCACAAAGTATGCTATACAACCTCATTATTTATATTCATTCACATAATTTAAAGAAGAAATAGACGAAACTATTGTTATCTCTTTCTAAAACATAGGACTCAATGCAACTTGCATGACGTAAGAAAGAGATGTCATAATATTATTATGACATCTCATAGTGGTTAGGAGAGAATGATAAAACGTCAAAGTCAAAAAAATCGTTGAGTTTTTGGAAAAAAAAACTTTTTCAAAAAATAAACTAAAATAAATAAATACAGCTTTACTTACGAATAAAATGAAATATTTTTGCCAGTTTATGGAGTATAATTCGTGCATCGCCTAAATACGCACGAAGGCATTGTTGTCTGTGAATAATGTTGTGAAAGTGAACTAAATGTACTGTGTTAACAAGAGGGTGATCGTGACGTGAGCTGGAATGGAACTAAGACTTCTTTGGCTAGCTAGCTTAGATTTGTGTCGCCAAGAAATTCGCCCTATTACGTATCTAGAAGTTTTTACATATCTCTGGTCGTACGTATCTATGCTAATAAATTGTATAAAAACCAACTTGTAGAGTAGATACGTATGACGCGACAGCTGTTTGCCTACTGATCGCGGAAACGTATAACTGATGCATTTAGTATTACTGAAATTGGCATCACTTGGTCATTAGGAGCGCGATATCTGGAAACTACTTAGTCTAAGTTCCTACTATGTTTCTACTTGATACCATGTTACTTATTGTTCTTTCAATATACAATTTGTAACGGGTAAGTCCTTTTAATCCGAAAGGGGGTTGTTCTAGACGTCTAGGCGAACAACTTTTGTTCTACGACTTTTGAAAATTCAATGTTTTTTTTGAAAATTTTGAGATTATGTTTCACTGAAAAAACAGCTGCTTTTGAAAATAATGTTTTTTTTTGTGTTTTTTGTTTGTACTTCTATGTGTGAGTGTTGTCATAAAATGTTTTCTATTCTATTGTATTTAGAAATTATTACAGTGTTTTTTTTAACCTATTATGTCTAAAACGAAATAGGGAACATTTCCACGCCAGACATTCTGTTTAGAATTATATTTGCCGAAGTATTTCACATTTGATATTAATTAGAAGCATTGCATGTACGTTTCGAGGTGACTTAACCAGCCGGCGGTTGACGCAGCCAGCAGTTTAATTAAAACGGTTTTATACCATAAATTGGCTAATTCTGACTTGTGAACGTTGTTTGCTATGTACGATGTGGGGCCTTTTCGTCACATTTGTTTAGACTGGCAGTTAATATCAGTTTTATCTACAGTTTCGTTTGTCTGAAGGGTAAGAAGATCGGCGTTTTTCCTTAGATCTCAGACCAAGGGGGTAGAGGAATAGAGGTACATTAATGAAGTTTTAAAGGCATTCCTAAAACCGAAGATATGGATTGTTCAACTGATTTACGTGATCTAAAGCCACGGTGCCCACGGTGTTTTTTCGTTTATTTTCCGCTAAATTAAAAGATATTGTATATTTAAGTTTCACAGTAAAGAGTTTCAAACTTAAAAAATGGCGGATCAATCTCTCCTAACTTAGGAGAATAGTGTAGTGCTCCTAACTGTGAAACTTTAACATACGATATCTTTTAATTTAGCGGAAATAAAACTTCAATACTAACACAGTGGCTTTAGATCACTTAAACCTATTGTATAATCCATATTTCTTCTTTTAGGAATGAAGAAAATTCGTATTAAAAGTTCTGTGGATCTGTGGAACAAAGCTGGTCCATTTTGAACGGTCTTCATACATTACGAAACTAGTGTCGTTATAGACTCAACATCATAAAAGCAGTTTCGCAGCAGTCACTGTCACTGGAAGCAGTTTTATGAAATAGATAAAATTTATTCCAGTAATATGCATGCATGCCACTAATTTTCTAATGTAAATCAATAAATATAAATAAATATTACACGACATTACACACAGCGCAATCTAGCCCCAAACTAAGCACTATAGGCTTGTATGTACTATGGATACTATAGACAACGGATAACTACATAGTATACTTTTTTTTGTAATTACATACATTTTATACATAGAAAGACACCCAGACCAGATACAAATATTTATTAAGCATAAATATTTGCACCCGGCGGGAATCGAACCCGTAGCCTTCTGCATTGCAGTCGGGCGCTCGCCCGACGCGCCACAAACGCCGTCAAATCCCGCCTAATTTCGACGAAATAAATTTTTAGTCATAAATGTGCTAGCAATTCGAAGCCAGATATCAAAAGGAAACATAACGCTTAAAATGAAATAAATCGAAAATAATCAACTATAAGTATTCGATGAATCCTTTATTTCTTGTTCGACCCATAATCTTTGTTGTATATCGATAAACGGTTGAACGATTCTTTAGATCTTGCCTCACAGGATGGATTGATCAAAGCCTATTAGGTTTTAAAGCGTCCTTTTGACCGCCACGTGCCGCAAGTCACGCATTTGTAAATAGGTAAATAATTTAATAACTCGTTTATTTGTCCCCACTTACAAAAAAACATTTAACAGTTCATTGAAGGTACATATAACAAATATCTTATAATCTAGATTTCATTATGAGTCTGGTGTCTAAATTAGGCTAAACGTATTTCAATTTTTATCAACTTGACACTGAATAATATGCGCCATACTTTTAGTCCAGTTAAAGTTATTTATTATAAAGATAATTGTTTAGCATTTAATACAAATAAGTTTTTGATGACCTCTGTGACGCGCGGGGCGAACGCTTGGCTGCAATGCAGAAGGTTGCGGGTTCGATTCCCGCTGGGTGCAAATATTTATGCTTAAAAATAAATATTTGTATCTGGTCTAGTTGTATTTCTATGTAGGTATAAAAGTATGTATTTACAAAAGAAAAATAAATATAAGTAGTATATCCGTTGTCTAGGCACCGTAACACAAGCTTAGCAGCTTACCATGGGCCTAGGTGGCGCTGTGTGTTGGTCACAGTATTTATTTATTTATTTTATTTGAAATAACTATTACATAAAACAGGAAAAAATCTAGGTGAGCGAGTGGTACTGTCTCTATGGTGATCAAATTACCAATTAGTCTTTTACCTAAAATAACAAACCATAGGTAATTCTGTGATTTTTCCCTATTTTTTTCCTCAAATAAAGTACTTTGGGGAAAACAAAACAAAGGGTAAGGTTACGCCGTGGGTCGTTAATTTGCGTGTTTGTAAGCATGTTGGGCGAAATAACACGAATCAGGAAGTGAAAATACCTACCTACTTGATTTATTCAGGCTGAAAGTTCAGCACTACAAATAAATGACGGAAGTCACGTTATGTTATTTTATTTCTTATCGGTTGTGTACCGATTATGGCCATTAAGAAATTAGCCAGTGTCATGTATTTTAATATATTATGCAAGTTATTTGCATCGAAACAGTCAAGTCGTCATAGTTAAAGTCAAGTCTAGGGAATCATTTGTAAACACGGCGGCCATTTACAAACAACCAAAGAAAAGCCTTGGACACAACACTAAGTCAATGTTTTGCACCGATTTTCACTTTCATTCCACTTGTACACCTTCACGAAACTAAATTGATTAATATGCCCCCGAAATTATACAATTTGCACGCATATGAACTAGGTTTCACAAAAATGAAAATTTAGCACCACATCTCCTCAACGAGTTCCCGCCAAGACTCCCACGTTATGTTGGCCCTTTCTCTTTACACTATAAACCCTAGATAAAAGTTTGTATTTATACAAGATGTAACGGGTAAGCCCTTTTAAGCCGAAAGGCGTTTGTTCTAGACGTCTAGGCGAACAACTTTTGTTCTCTTTTTTGAAGATTTTGAGGTTATGTTTCACTGAAAAAAACACAGCTGCTTTTGAAAATAAAGGTAATTGAAGGTTTGATTGTAGTAGATCAAACTAAATGAAAGGACAACATAAGGTCAATAACCTCGAACTCTAAGAAACAGCTGATATTCAAGTAAACTTTACACTTAAAATTTTCGAAATGTACTTCGACTTTTCAAAAGTCGTAGAACAAAAGTTGTTCGCCAAGACGTCTAGAACAACTCCCTTTCGGCTTAAAAGGGCACACCCGTTACATCTTGTATAATGCCAAGGCAACGCCTGAGATTTTGTTTGACAAACGTGCAAACAGCCGCCCCCCAGCAATCTTGTTTAACAAACCGATCATCGATCAAAATTACCTCCACACCATTGAGTTACTATGTACTAACATTAAACTACGAGACAATTTGTTTGTACTCTGTGGCTACGGTACGGTCTACGGTATAAAAAACAAATTACGAAATATTAAATCTAATTTGTTAAAGGGCAACACAGATTTCTTGGGATCACCGAACGTCCGCTTTTTACTTCAAACAAGCATTCCAATATTCATAGCGGTGCAAAAGTTCCATAGAAGCTTGCCATTCTTCTTTGAAAAACAAATTGATCCTTTAAGCTTTATAACTTACCAACTAACCAACAATATGTTAATCTTTCACCACCTTGAAACTTGGTCTTCCTTCGCGTCTACGAGATTGAATCGATGCAGGCAATATACGTTAGCCATCGCCGTGAATGTATGCGAGATCAGTTCTACAATGCATTCTGACAAGTCAATGTACAGCTGGCATTACTGGGGATCGTTCGCGTGGAAAGAAATGCTTTGTGGTATTGATGCAAGTGAGGATAAAGGATCGTATAGTAGAGTTATGGTACGTAGGTATTATTTGGTTTACAATAGGTACCTAAATTAAGATGTGATTAAGATAAATTTAAGATGTTAATAATATAGGACGCCAATGTTTTGTACCGTAAGCGTAGATTATGCCAGGACTAGAAAGTGTTAAGGGCCCGCCCCATTTTTGTGCAGTGTTCTGAATTTATGCACCTTGCATTCATTGGTTCATTAGCAAAGCATTAATTACCTAAAGTGTCTCTTTGAAATGTTTTATAGAGGTCAGTAAAACGCTTTAAATTATTATAAATGACGCAAAAAGTGGGAACAAACCTCAACTAAGACACAGGCGCTTAGGTAACAACCCTTTCCTTGCAGTCGGGTAAAAAGCGAGCCTATTTAATTAGCAAACAACTACTGGTAAAGCTATAGGTACACTACAAACTTTTTTATCGGCCGACTGAAGAAGTACAAGAAGTCCTTAGTATTAACTTTTAAAGTTCCGGGCCCGCTTCCATTCGGAACTGTTTTGGGTTATGGGACGCCACTCAGGCTCAATTTAAAAAAGTTAAATTAAAATAAATTTATTAGTTAGTAGGTAAGGTACTTACTTATGTTAAGTAAAGTATAATATGTAGTGTAATCGTTGTGTAGTACTCATAGTACAAGCCTAGTGCTTAGTTTGAGGCTAGATTGTGCTTTGTGTAACATCCTGAAATATTCATCATCATTTATTATAATTTCTTCTATGGTTTTCGCGATTTTGCATAATGAAACACTTTATTTACAGGGTTTAATCGCGTTTTATTCATGATTTTTAAACGACCGAGCTTTCGCCATCTTTACAGTTGGCTTTTTTTAAGTTGACGCGATTAAACCCGGTAAATAAAGTGTTTTATCATTTATTATTTTTATTAATATGTTTTGGTCTGCAAAGTTGTCTACCGTAAGTCGTCTGTCTCATGCCGGAGACATTTATCATTTAAATTTAGAAGATTTATACAGCGCAAACAAATTTTAATCCATGTTTTTGTTGGTGCTGTAGTGCCTAGGACCTTGTTAGGAGCCCGCCAACTCCGCTTGCCCGGAGTATGCCAAAAGTGGAGTCTTGTGCAAAAGCCTTATAATAAAAGTTTATTATTTGTATCCATCCTAAGGGTCCATCTATGAGATTATGTATCTCCGCTTGGCTTTCCACGCCTGTTCTTTCGCCGCGTGTTTACGTAAAGTATATTATTTCGTAATATTCTTGCAATCCTTTTATCAAAGACCGTGCTAAGCTTGAAGGTTTCCTCCACATTATCATGTAAGTATACATAATTAAAAACCTCAGCTGAGTTTGAAATGCTTGATTGTCAAGCGACTGTTAACCTTCTACTCTCTTTTATTACTTATAATAATA
The DNA here is from genome assembly GCA_949358125.1 of Idaea dimidiata. Taxonomy (NCBI): domain Eukaryota; kingdom Metazoa; phylum Arthropoda; class Insecta; order Lepidoptera; family Geometridae; genus Idaea; species Idaea dimidiata. Next base: position 11,181,612 of record OX442341.1, read on the forward strand.
GAGACCTGTCTAAATTTTTTTAGGTCTCCTTTCCCCTTAAGGTTAAGCGGGTGTAAAATTACCGGGCGACGGTAGAGACGAGCAATGCGTTTACAGTTCGGAGTTCCGTTCCGGGATTGTTCCGGTTCCGTTGTCGCCTCGTCAATAACGCAACAAACCACTACTATCGGTTTTAGAACTCGATTTCTATTGCGAGTTTCGACTTTTTTTTGACACAGACTTGCCCCATTGTTGTTTTAATTCCTACTGTTTGTTTTATCTAGCTATTGTCCAAGTAGATGTAGAAAGAATTTATAACGATCTAGTTTTCGCGATTTTGCATATGAAACACAATATTTACCGGGTTTTAATCGCGTTTTATTTAATGACGGCATGATTACAAAAGCACCGAACTTCCGCTAACTTAGTAAGTTATTAGTCGCCAGCCCATTTTGTGTCACTGTTGGGCAAAGTCCTCCAATAGACCATTAGGAAACTAGCGGCATGCAATGTATAATCATTTTCACAAAAAAAATCTGCAGACATAGCGGTACTATTGACCTATTTGATAAAATTGCTTCCAGTAAATGCTGTGAGACTGCTATTGTGAATTCCCCAATGACCATTTATTAAGCAACGTCGTGGTAGGGGAAATTTGTAAACCCAATAAGGTCAGAGAATACGAGTTTGCTAAGCGAACTGCAATAGCTTCGGGTAGAAAGTTACTTTAGGTCCCCACTAACCTGCAACTCTGCTGGAAAACTTTCAGAAATTAACCTGTAATGATAGTGTTACTGCTAGACTGAATATTCTGCGTTATTTTATTCTACTAATCATCATCCGAGTAATGTTCACAGTTGCATTCCTCTAGGATGTCTAGGGTCCGCTTAATATCATATCCTAGTAATACTATAAAAGTGCAAATTTGTGTGTAAGTAACTAACCGAGTATGTTGTTACTCCGTCACGAAAAATCTGCGGTATAGGAGCCCGCGCGGTCGGGCCCCTATACCGCAGATTTTTCGTCGTAATCATCATCGAAATCACACTGCGCAAAGGAATAACCATAGCGTTAATACATGCATTTGAAGGCGACGCTGTCAAGTTCTAGTTTTTTTCATTCGACTAGGTTACACTAATGTAACCAAGTATAGTAAATTTCCCATCAATCTTGCATTTGCCTTCCAGTTTCCGGAGTCATCAGTTTTGTTCGAATAACAATGCTTGGGAAACACCGACACGTTATCCGAACAAGCAATAAGCATTCTTTTAAATGCCCCATTACATTTTAAATAGGTTTGATTTGCATTTAGTTTGAATAGTAGAACTAATTTAATATTTGGTTTGTCGATTGCAATGACACTTAAATCTGAAAATCACGAACGTTAGGTGTTCTCACAAAATATTTTTACGACTATAAAAAGATTGTGTATGCGCAGTTGTCTTGTGTGTTTGTTGCTCTATCATGCAATGCAGAAACAGCTAAACCGATTTCAATTAATTTAGCGATTTAGCGGTCGGTATATAGGTAGGTAGTTAAAAACCTGCATGGAACCCGTAGAAAATTCACAAACCATGATATAAAGAAAACACTTTGCAAATTTCAGGTCTTTACTTGAAACACAGGGTTTGGCTGCGCGTTGATCCATCAGTCAGTAAGGTCTAAGCATAATGAACTCAGATACCCTATCTGAAAGCGACCTTAGTGACATTAGAATAGGGCAGTTAATAAAATTCTGCAAAGTAACAGGTAGTTTTAGTGGGTCGCCATCACCGTGAGTTACCAGTTAACTCAAACCCTAAAACCATAATATTGTGACTAAGCGGATTTATTTGGAACTAAGCGGGGATTATTACAAAATGTAGTTGGATTTAGTAATTAAGTGTTAAATCTTCCATAAAAACATTGAAACCAGGTCAACCATAATCCGTCAACACGATAGTGTCGGTATAACCTAAGCCCTAAGACTAGGATAGACGAAATAGAAGCTATTATCTGAAAACTAGAACAATTTTCCTCTACTAGCGCCAACTTGATGCCTTGATTCCAAATGTATGAAGTTGACAGGAATACCAATTAGACAGGTGGGGGCTACACCTAGCCAACGATTACGGACACTGAGTGAAATGGTCCCAACATGAGAGGACCGATTACCCGTCTGGTGTTTGCGGTGGCGTCCCCTTCTAGAAATAATAAAAATAAGGCCTAAGCATTTTATAGATAACGAGGTTAGAGTACCTACTAAATAATTATTAATTAAACAATCATCCCATACAAAATTGTCGCATAAACAACCCCGTTGTTTGAACAACATAAATGCGCAAACGCAAGCAATATCGCTAATAGCACCGAGGAGCAATTACTGCTAATGCGATTTTTATAAGCGATTCTGAGATGATCGAGCCCCCGGGGAGCCTCGCAATGGTTATCTAGGGAAATCTATTGTTACAGATCTTGTATTGTGGCTATGAAATCTTAATGCATATTTCATTGTTTTTCTTACGCATTTTGTTGGGGTTTTGATAGCATCTATTTGTATATTAGTACATTTCGTGAGAGCGGTGTTGGTCTAGTGGTAGATACCCCGACTTTCATTCCGAAGGTCGTGGTTTCAAATCCCGGCCGCGCACCAATGTCTTTTTCTTTAAGAAAAAATTATGTGCGCTTTTAACATCGCTCTTACGGTGAAGGAAAACATCGTGAGAAAACCCACGGCTTAAAGTCACTCACAAAGGCCCAATAGTAGGGCTAATTGCGGAAACACACAGTTAAAACTTAAAACTTTAACTTTTTACATATCGTGAGGTTAAATTATAACGTGTTTTTATTTGACTTGTTTTGCCTCGTATGGGTAACAAATACAGTAAAGCAGTATCAAACCTTAATCCTGTCTTTTTAGGGTTTCGGGTTCCATACCCAAAGGTTAAAAACGGGACTCTAACTGGGACTTCGCCAGGCATCTGTCACCAGGCTGAATCTTATGAACCGTGATAGCTAGAAAGTTAAAATTTTCACAGACGATATATTTCAGTTTCTACATTTACCTATATATGTCTGGAAAACTTTAATATCCCTTAACAATACCCCGACTACTTTAAAAAAACCACAGATAATTTAAAAAAAACTCTTTATTTTGAAGTAGCTTTTAACTATTTATTTATTTGCTGTTTTTTTAGGGCTGATTTTTCCAATCCCTAAATAGAGATATCTGACAAATAAAATGTAACACCACCGAATAAAAAACGTCACTATGATATTAAAAATATTTAAAATTTGGGGGCTTTTAAATTTGGTTGGGTTCGAACTTATTCGACAGATATCTTTAATCTGAGGAATGAAAAATCGGCCCTTAGCCGAATGCAGCGACTGCTCGACGTCTTATAAGGTGGTAGGGCGAAATAACATTTTAGTGTCATGTGGCCACCAGTGTTTTTATAGGTAGGCACGGAGTAACTTTTTTATTGTTAAAACGTTAATCGTATTGGCTTCACACGATATCTGCATACTCGTAGTATACAATTACAGCAACAAGCCTAGTCAATACTAAACTAATATTATAAGGAAGAAAGATTAATTAATTTGTTTGTAATGAATATGCTCCGAAACTGCTGGACTGATTTTGAAAATTCAACAATAGAAATCTACATTATCGAGGAGTAACAAAGGAAAACTTTATTGATAATCATTACATAAGTGCATGTCAATATAAAATACAATAAAACAAACGCAAACATATCATTAAAATACTCAATACCTAAAAAAAAATAAAAAATATAAATACATAAATATATTTAACTAAATGAAAAAATAAATTACATAGACTACTTTTATCCTGATATGCCCACGCGATAGGGACTTATGTGTGTGAAACTGCGGGACGAAGCTAGTTTTCTTATTATTTCTTTTATTTTCCATTCACCATCGCTTGACTATGGTAACGCGATGTCCTTTCAAACAAATGCCACGTTCTACGATACGAATACTGAATATAGCCACCGACTTACGTGTGCAGGCGGGCAAATGAGGAACTAAAGATCAGGGAACAGAATTTCGTAGATTCGTAGGAAACTAGCGCCATCAGTAGCTGCACAGACAACTCGGTCGGATTCTAGTACACTTTACTGAGATGGCTATTAACATAATTACAATTAGTTGACATTCAGGATGTATATAAAATTGATTACTTCTCTTCGTTACTGGTTAATTATGTTCGTGTTTATGTTAAGAAGAGAAAGAGATCAGTTGTGCTATGTTGGCTGTATGTTGGTAGAAAAGTAAATTAATCAGTGTCCCGCCGTCTCACCCGCTTAAGTCCCGATCCCGTGGGAAAATCGGGATCAAAAGTAGCGATGTAACACCTCGATAAAGTGGCTTTCTATTACTGAAAGAATTTTTGAATTCGGTCCAGTAGTTTATGACTATGAAGTTCTTTTTATTTATTCATATATTACGAAATATATTTCGACAATAAATTCCAATTCAAAGTTTATGCTTAGTTTTTGCTAAGCTCAATCTGAGCAAAGTCAAAGTACGCACTACTTTCAGCCTTAGTGTTAAATGTTCAATCATACTAAACAGAACTCAAACTCCGCTTTATTACACCTCTGTCGGCTTAAATCAGTAGCTTTATCAAAGTGCAACAAGAACTGAGTTGATCTGAACAAAGCTTGAAGTTTGAAGTCAGGATTAAGAAATTTAGTTGTGCCTTGCTCCATCATATCTGGCTGGCTTGTACGTACAGTTTTGAGAGAGACAGTTAGCAAAGAGATCATACCATGATGTCTTATAAGTCGTCGCGTTGTCGATCAGCTAAAAAAAAACAAAATTAAAAACACTTGATGTGTTTCATTATTAAAAAAAAATTATTAAAAGGAGATTTTAAATTGTCTGTGGTTTTTAAAAGTGGTCGGGATGTTTTATTTAAAATTTACTTTATTTTTTAACGACAAATGGACGACATACCAACGACAAACGAGCATGGTAGCACGTACCTAAGACTGTTCCTTCTTCTTTAATATGGCTTTTCATTTGGACATTTGCCAGTGTCAAGTATTATTAATAATTGTTAGTTATTTACATTGAAACAGTCAAGTAATCATAGTCAAAGTCTAGTCGAAGAAATCATTGTAAAACGGTGGCCATTTTTAACAAAGATTTGTTGTGAATTGTGAACCGAAAACATCCTTCATAAAAATGTTAATACCTAAGATGTTACTTTTTTGTAAATGAAAGTCCAAAATTCTCTGAATACAGACGAAAAAATGCAAAAAAAAACAGTTTTTTTTCAGCGAAGTTGCTTATATCCAAATGTTTTTAACCAAATGATCATTATAGGTTCTTTGAACTACGACATATATTTTTATCCGACCAATAAATGAGTTTACGATTACTTAGGTACCATTGAATCAAACAAACGTTGATTTTGGAAAATTCGGGCGCGGGCAGTGAATTAGTTCAATACACGATATAGGAATTTTAGCCCAGCTCACATCTAGCTGATTAGCCTGTTTATTACTCTATCAATAGTTCCCTATCTGGGGATACGGAATACCCCTCCAAAACACGGCAATCCTTATAAACTATATTAAAACTTAGTTTTTATATTTTAGTCCCGACACTTGACTAGTATCACTACGTAAAAGTAACGCCTAATACAATCAATTACGGCAATTATTAACTATCCTTTGAGAGCGGTGATGGTCTGGTGGTAGATATCCCGACTTTCATTCCGAAGGTCGTGGTTTCAAATCCCGGCCGCGCCCCAATGTGTTTTTCTTTAAGAAAAAAATATGTGCGCTATTAACATCGCTCTTACGATGAAGGGAAACATCGTGAGAAAAACCCACAGCTTAAAATCACGCACAAATGCCAAATTGTAGGGCTAATTGCGGAAACACACAAGTTAAAACTTTAACTTTAACTATCCTTTTCTCAAACCAACTAAATCATTATTTTATTGATCTGAAAGTGATGGAATAAAATCGTTTCGTGTTTTCTCATGATCTAATTTATTCAATAGTTAAAATGAAAAACAACAGATTTTTCGAGGCGTTATTTTACACTACCTTCGTGATAAATATTCATGGTTATCGAACTTCATTGTTCAAACAATGTTTTTTTTTTATTCGCATTTTAGGGTGGACGTAGAAAGCTAGCTATTTTAATGGAGTATAAAAGTACCTACTTATACTAAAACTACTAAACCGATTGCTACGAAATTCAGTATGTCAATAGCTGAAGACCACAAGGCTATTATAAATAAATAAATAAATTCTGTGAACAACAGACAGCGGCATCTAGCCCCATGGCAAGCTACTAAGCTTGTGTTACGGTGACTAGACAACAGATATAATACTTATATTTATAAATTAATATATATAATAAATATTCTTTTGTAAATACATACTTATTATACCTACACAGAAATAAACCTAGACCAGATACAAATATTTATTTTGAAGCTTAAATATTTGCACCTGACGGGAATCGAGCCCGCAACCTTTTGCATTGTAGTCGGGCCTTCGCGCTACGCGCCGCAGAAGTCGTCATTTTTAATCCAGACTAGCTGCGCACTGCGGTTTCACCCGCGTAAGTCCCGTTCCCGCGGTAATATCGGAATAAAAAGTAACCTATGTGTTAGTATCCAGGTCCCCAACTACCTATATTCCAAGTTTCTTCGCAATCGGTTCAGTAGTTTTAGCATGAAAGAGTAACAAACACACATACATACACACGTACTCACAAACTTTCAGCTTTATAATATTAGTAGGATTAGATTTTCGGATCTAGATCGCGTTAGTACAACAAAGTTATTTGTCTATGTGTTAATCCAGGTCCCCCCTACCTATATTGCAAGTTTCATCGCAATCGGTTCAGAAGTTTTTGCTTCATTGAGTAACAAACACACATACACACAAACTCACTACATTTCAGGTTTATAATATTAGTAGGATAGGATAGGATATTATTCCCACGGATCTGACGCGGGTGAAACGGCGTGGCGCTGCTAGTAAATAATAAATTGTGAATCTTGCTTGAAATTAAGTTATTTATTATAGAAATCCTATTTAGCGTTCTACTTAATATGACTGTTAAGAGGACGGATCGAAGAATTTATAGATTTGATTGTCTCAGTAATTACAAAACATACATAAACCATATTTTGGTATTTTATTTATCCTTCTTTTACCTTCGTTTTGTTTATACGATTAGTTAATATTTATAACACAAAACAAACTCTTTAAAACGGAGTTTTCCATTTTACAGCGTAACGAAGTATATTTTGAACATTGGTTTTTCCTGTATTGATAATATGTAGTAATCTGCACTTTAAATTGGTAGAACAGTTAAACCTAATAAGCAATATAATTTATTTTTTTAAACGAAAAATACTTTATCTATTTTGGTACGGCTTCACAAGTCCAGCTAGCTACCCATAGAAAACTAGTATGAGTTTTTAGTTTATTAATCCTTCGCCTTAACTCTTAACTGACTTAACTCTATATAAATGGCTATCACCTTTCGGTGCAAAACAAACTAAACAGCGTAAATGGCTTAGCTTGTTCATTAGCTAAGCTATGGAACAGAAGCTATTTGTTCGAATCTAAATAAAGCTATTGCAATTTAAAACGCAATTAAAGCGAAACTCGTTTGATTCCAAAAGTTAGCTCCTTTAAAAGCAATGGTTGTTCAGTTAAGAACTTTGCTTTTGAATTCTAGATAGGTACTTACTTTTGTTTGGGGTTTATTTGAAAACTAGCTGCGACCCGCGGTTTCACCCGCATAAGTCCCGTTCCCGCAGTAATATCGGGATAAAAAGTAGCCTATATGTAAACCAGGTCCCCAGCTCAGCTCGGTTCAGTAGTTTTTGTGTGAAAGAGTAACAACCTCACATCCATACATACATACATATATACATACTTACATACAATTTTTCGCGTTTATAATATTAGTAAGAAGTAAGATGAGCTGACCCGGCGCACTTGGTATCGCTATTGGGAATATAGAGCCAATGGTACGACGAGTTATGACCGTTTCTTACCTAAGTCATGAAATAAACCAATTTATGCCGTGTAATTGTAATGTAGATGATTTATACATCGAAAGCAACTTTTTAAATACATGCTTTTTATGGTGCTGTAGTGCCCGGGACATTGTTAGGTGGAGTAGGCTTGCCCAGCACCTATACCACCTTTCTCCTTGTCAGCCATGTCCAGAGGAAAGAACTGGTCAATACGTCTGGAGCTCACTAAACCGTGGGTTTCCTCACGATGTTTTCCTTCACCGTATGAGCTATGTTATTAACGCACACAACGTAGGGTTGCCCAGCACCTGTACCACCCTTCTATCCTTATCAGCCATGTCCAATGAAATAATTTGTCTATACGTCTGGAGCCAACTAAGCTGTGGGTTTCCTCACGATGAACCCTGTGCTCTGTAGGTATATTTTATTCCCCCTTTCAATTCTTGGCAGGCAAGAATCTTACTTCTTACTAATCTTACTAATATTATAAACGCGAAAGTTTGTATGTAAGTATGTATGTATGTAAGTGAGGTTGTTACTCTTTTACACAAAAACTACTGAGCCGATTGCAATGAAACTTGGAATATAGGTAGCTGGGGACCTGGATTCCCCATATTTTTCCCCATATTCCCGCGAGAACGGGACTTACGCGGGTGAAACCGCGGGGCGCAGCTAGTTTTCTATAAAAATATTATGATATGAAGGATATGACTGACTTCAAAGCGGGTACGGTACGTTTTAATTTTAATTGGTTTTCAGTCGAATTGACGAAACCTTGAGTTTATGCATTAGTACTTGACGCTAAGTCCTAGGACTAGTGAGCCATTCAATATTAATTGGAGCTTGTTTCTTCGAGCCTAACCTAACTGGTTATACGTAGGTACGATTCTAAAACGGTTCTTGATACCATTAGGTACTGAAGCTTGGAGAATCGGGGTTACTAGTCCAGCTGTGTCTCGCGGTTTCACTTGCGTAAATTTCTACTATTTATCATGTTTAAAAACGTATACTCAGACTAAAGTAACACGTAATTATGCGATTTAACGATTACTTTTTGTAGTATGTATTTGTATTATCTTGATTCATGTTATAATTAATATTTCCCTCCAGCAAATTGTTTTAAAGGTTTAAGGAGCCATACGACGTTTTCTTTAACTATATTATATTGATTTAATAGGATTAACTTACACTATTACATCAAATGTTTTCTTAAGTTCATTGTTTTAAAGATATTTTAAAAACAAAAGAAACTTGCGATAATACAGATACTGTGGGTGGGCATTCCGAAAAACACTTTTTCATCAGATACCTCTATCTATTACTAATATTATAAACGCGAAAGTATGGGTATGAATGTATGTGACTTTTTTACTCTTTCACGTAAGAACTACTGTACGGATTGCGATGAAGCTTAGAATAAACGTAGCTGGCGACATAGAATAACACATAGGCTACTTTCGCCCCAATATTTCCGCGGGAACGGGACTTAAGCGGGCGAAACCGCGGGGCGCTGCTAGTCGTAATATAATGAACAGATTGTCAGTCAAGGACTTTGAATTGTATACATATAGGTAGATGAATGAATGAATTGAATGAATGAATGAACTGAATGAATTCATTTATTAATATGAGTCTTACCAAACATTTATCAAATTACATTAGAAATCGGCTCTAAACTAAGCACAATAAGCTTGTATTGCAGGAACTGAGATACTAATATAATAATGTATAAAACATTTACATATAAAATATATAGATCTAAAATTAGGTTTTAGGGTTTTCTATAGATAAATTGCCCATGAGTATATAGACAAAGCCAATATACTTGTCAATATATATTCTTGCAAAGTTACACCCAATCTCTGTCTCTATCTCTGAGCTAAGTTTCAGACAGACATGACGAACCTATGAAGGTTTTATATTGACTACGAAACCCCAAAAAGATAAACGATATTACAAAATGTAATGCGATCCTAATTAATAAATAGCCCAACGTTTCGTGGTCAAATAAATAAAGCTTTGTGAGCTTCGAGCGACCAATCCGTTATTTGCTGTCAACCACAATTTAGATTTTTCATGCGGAATACGCAAATAATATTAACCAGAATAGAATTGTGGATTCTGCCATTTCAATCACAGCGACGAGATTATCGTTCTCTCGCTTTAGCAAATGAAATGTTTCTTCCGAAATTGCGCGAAACGTTAAGTCTGGCCAGCTGAGTGTATACAAATAAATAAATTCTGTGTACATTACACAGCGCCATCTACCCCTAGCACGCTTGCTTGTGTTACGGTGACTATGGTACGTTTTTAATCACACTATAATTTGACGTTTTTATACACGGATGTTTGTCATTTTTTCCATAGTAAGAAATCGTAGTCTTCATTTCAAAAATGAAGTATAGACAACGGATACAATAATAATATTTTTCTTTTGTAAACACATAAGTACATTTTACAATTATACACAGAGAGACACTGTGACAAACCAAAATATTTATTTTTATTACCTCCAACAGACATCCAGACATCACAGACAATATTTTAAAATAGAATAACAGTGCGCGTAACACGTTACTTCCCACTGTGCAAGATTCCACACTTAAACGGTAGCTTACTGAAGGACTGACCGTGCCAGGCGCTGCCTTTCCAGCGGGAATCGTACCCATTGTCAGATACTCAAAGATCGTCTTTAACCTTTTCCAGAAACTAAGATCTAAAATATAGTTGCATTGATATGAAGAGTTATATCAACAGTGTATAACTGAACAGTTTTTTGATTACGCTTTCAAAGCCTAACTTTATTGTGCATATTTCAGGCTTACAACGGTAACTCTTATAAATTTTATTGTTGTTTGTGACATGTCATCCATCATTTTAGAAGTTCGATTTCAGTAATGTAATACCGCTATTTATAATGGATGCAATATTATGTATTTTATATACGATTTCGGTGGATTAATTAACAGATTTGATTGTTAAATGGACTATGTGATGATGACGCATTTTCATTAGGTGCTTACGTCAGATTAATTTAGTATGTAATTATGAGGTACCTGTGTAGGATCATATTTCTGTTACTCGTAAATAAGAGGGTTTGGTATACTTATTTGGTTATTGAAGCCCAGAATGGCAGCTTAAAATTTCCGATTTTATTTTTTAGTGTAATCCACAATTTGGGATACATGCTTGTTTTTTAAAATGCTTTTGTTCTTAATTTCATTGGGCCTAGACTAAAAACTTATTTAAATAAATATAGTAGACCTAGACCTAGGTGCGCGGACGGTCTGGATTCGAACCCACGACCCTTAGAATGAATACCACTAGACCAACACCGCCAATCGCAGGTTTCACTGTAATTATATTAGTAGGTTTATTTCCTACAATTTGCGTCATTCTAACATTAATAGTAAAGTGCTATTCTAGGGAACCACCAGCTGTTCCAATTAAGGTTTCTTCGATCAATATGTTACGTTATTTGTTAGTCCGTTAATTCGTCCTATTGCAGGGCAAACAACCCTTAACTGAAAGACTTTTTATATATGTTATAGCGTCCCCAATGACGGCTATCCAGTTGTCCAGTCCAGTCCAGTAACAAGATGTAAGGGGCATGCCCTTTTAAGCCGAAAGGGAGTTGTTCTAGACATCTAGGCGAACATCTTTTGTTCTACAACATTTGAAAATTCGAATATTTTTTTTAAAATTTAGAGGTTATGGTTCACTGAAATAACAGGTGCTTTTGAAAAAAAAAAAGGTAATTGAAGGTTTAATTGTAGTAGAGCAAACTAAATGAAAGGACAACATAAGGTCAATGACCTCGAACTCTGAGAAACAGCTGATTTTCAAGTAAACTTTAAACTTAACATTTTCGAAAACTACTTCGAATTTCCAAAAGTTGTAGAACAAAAGTGGTTCGTCTAGACGTCTAGAAAAACCCCCTTTTGGCTTAAAAGGGCTTACCGGTTACATCTTGTATATAACTGATCCCCAACGGAGCTCTTCGGAGTGTCCTGCTAGGAACAGCGGACCCCGCAAGCTTGCAGATTGCTGTCAGTGGGGACGCTATAACATGCACTTTCCATCAAAAAAATTGAAACAGCTCAGAAGTATAAGGGCTCAGAAAGAGTTTACTTATTCTTATATTAAACAAATAAAACTATAATAATGCCAGTTTGTTGCGGATATTGTAAGGTAACGTTTAACGTAGATTAATGTTGCAAATTAAAATTTAATTTCTTTAGCTATCGTGTTTAGTCCAACAGGTACGATTTTACCCATAAAGAAAAATTTGAGAAATGTTAGAAGTAAACACGTAAAAAAAAGTTTAAAAATGTTTATTCAACATGTCGTATTGCCTCCCCGGGTTCTAATGACTGCTCTCATGCTATACAAGAGGAAATAAAATAACTATAACTCATCCCATCTAATAGTTTTTGTAGTACTGTTTCGATTTTTTCGATGAGAAGTGTATATAAATAGTGTTTCAGTTAAGGGTTGCTTGTCTCACTGCAGGACAAATCCTCCTCTTAGAGGGGTTATGGAATAAGATGCCACTCCGGATTGGCGAATTTCCCATGCCTATATATACGGACTGGTAACTTTTTAATAATTATTATTTTTACACTTTGATTTTTATTATAATATTTTTTTTTTCGCTTTATTTATTCTTCTATTATATTAGCATGTGGTCCTAGGACTTACCCAGTTTCTTCACGAAATTAATAATATTAAGTAGGTATATACCCATGTTTCGATAATGATACTCACCATGTATATTAATGCTCATACGGGCTTTTAAATTTAGCATCTGTAACAAAAAGAAACATTTTAATTAAGATAACTTTGAAACTTTACTATTAAATATTATAAAATTGCACTTAATCCTAAAGACCCCTATTAATAAACGTGGTAAGGTCGGAGTAGTGAGAATATGCTTTTTCTTTTTCCGTGTCAAGAACTTTTAAAGTTGATAGACAGAAACAAAAAGCTGAATAACTAGTCCACCCTTATTTCCCTTTTATAAATAAGGCTAAAAATGTATAAAACAAAATGATCTAAAGTTATTAGTTATTACTTAACCTATTACTTAAAACATAACAAAGTTATCCCAGAATTTTGAAATAATCAGAAATTGAACATTTCAAAGTATTATTTTTAAAACGGGATTACCGACAGTCATAACCGCACCTTCACGAAAGGAGGTAGGCTGCTACGGTTGCCTCCGAAACATTATTTAATACAAATAACATTGTAATACTTATACTTAATGTTATTAAATAAATTTTATTAATAATTATTACATAAGTGCATGTCAATATAAAATACAATAAAATAAACACAAACATAACATTAAAATACACAATACCTAAAAACTAAAAGAAAAATATTAATGTCAAAAGTTTAATAGATTATAAACAAAAACTTACAGCTAATAAAAACAATTGAAAACTAATAACTAACAGAAATCATACGGTACGGTATAATATACATTATACTGTATATTATACCATATATACATTATACGGTATAATATACATTATACTGTATATTATGCCGTAGCTAATTGTTACAGGGAGATACGTAAATTGGTCCTACACAAACAGTTAAGGCGGCCTTACATTTAAATTTAATTATGTAATTAACGAATAAAAGCGAGTGTTAACATGTTACAGGTGAATCTATTCAGTGATTTAAAACAAACAATTAGAAAAAATAACAATGATGTTATTTCATCGTTCTCTCCCTTTAATTTCAATGAATATACGACACGAATTTTGCTTGGAGTATAAGTAATACTAAAGAATGGGAAAAAGTAAACTTAAATCCATGTATGAGCCTTGACATAGTCGACGGCATCCATATTGTTTTTCTTTTTCAATATGTTGTCGCACAATGAAACCTATATATTTCGATAGAGACTTAAATAAACAAAATATTCTACGACTTCATAGCCCTAAAGTGACTCGTTTCGGAGATATGGGTCTATGAAGTTTCATCGTTCGGCAACATAGAAAAAAAAAACAAGATGGCGGCCGTTTCGACTTATTTATTAGGACCTTTTAAAAACTTGAAATTTAATGATTGTAACGAAGTGAAATTTAATTTCAGACCCAATTGGAAACCCCCGGCCCCCCTCCAGCTTATGAAACCGTGGTAGAAACATCATCCGACCCTAAGGACTGCCACACTTTACAGGTAACCTAATCTAAGTTCAACCAGTCACTTATTTTATTTGCATAGGATACCTTTTAGCCATATTGTTTTAGGCCGGTCGACAGGGTAACATCTGCGAAAATCTGAGGAGCTCATTAGCCTAGCTAAACCTGCCCATCTTTATGGTCGTGCGGGTTAAGCAACGCTAAGCGCGGTCATTACTTGGATTGGTGACAAAAATCATTTTCTTGAGCTCTTGCTTGCTTCGGGAGGCACGTTAAACAATTTTTTTTCGGTCCCAGCTGTTATCACCGATAGCAATCGTTAGGTCAGGTTAGAGGCCTTAGGGCGACCTGAAAACCCTAACACTAGGTGAGCCACACCACTACACGAAAAGAAGAAGGCTAAAATCTCGTCTAGGTCGCATGTTTTTTTTATACACGGTAGCTAGCGTTTGACCATTATCTGCCCTGCTGTGGTATCATGTAACTAGCATCTACCGCTACTAGTTGCTATTAAATGTCAAAAAACATATTTCGTATTCTACATTGCTGCTTTTTACGTTACGGCAAAGCAGTAATGTACTGCAAGTTAGCCACTAGTAGCGGTGGATGCTAATTAGATGATACCACAGCTGATGGTAATTGATGCATTACAAGATCCCACGCTACGACTTAGACTTACGAACTAGGTCACCAGAAACCAGGAATCTTGTTATCAAAACACTTCGTATGAATAATGATAATTATGTAAAAGGTTTCATTTTTTTTTTATTTAAAATTAAAGATAATACTTAAAAAACATAATGCAGGCCAAAAATCCCAAAGATTTGTCTGGCGTGCTGAGTTTGAAATTAAATCAGTACAATTACACCAGAGATATGTAAAAACTTCTAGATACGTAATAGGCCGAATTTCTTGGCTACACAAATCTAAGCTGGCTAGTCAAAGAAGTCTTAGTTCCATCCCAGCTCACGTCACGATCACCCGCTTGCTAACACACAGTACACTTAGTTCACTTTCACAACATTATTCACAGACAACAATGCCTTCGTGCGTATTTAGGCGATGCACGAATTATACTCCAAAAACTGGCAAAAATATTTCATTTTATACGTAAGTAAAGCTGTTGAGTTTTTTGACTTTGAAGTTTTATCATTCTCTCCTAACCACTATGAGATGTGATAATAATATTATGACATCTCTTTCTTACGTCATGCAAGTAGCATTGAGTCTTATGTTTTAGAAAGAGATAACAATAGTTTCGTCTATTTCTTCTTTAAATTCTGTGAATGAATATAAATAATGAGGTTATATAGCATACTTTGTGCCGCTTTTCAATAATGATTTGTTCTGCAATGGCGTCTCTATAACTTTAATAGACTCATTGAATTACACCATTTATTTCACAAACAATACACGTACGACGTACGTACATACATACGAGTATAACATCGTATTGACCGCATCATTTTCATCTACCCATATTAACAAAACAATTTTAAAAAAAACTCAAAACCGAAGACGAACCAAACATCACACCACATTCAAAGTTATCTCGATATACCTTCCCACCGCATTCCCTATCTACAATAATTACCAATGGCTGTGATATGAGCATGAGTTATATTATATATTAGGGGTTAAAGTATGAAATTGCCGATTTGTACTGAAAATCTTAATTGTTTATTTTTTAAATTTTTAACAAATTTATTTAATCAAAATAGTTGCCATTATTATCTATACATTGCTGCCATCTAATGGGAAGGTTATTAATGCCTTTGCGATAGAACTCCGACGATCTAGACTGCACAAACTGTGTGAAAGCATTTTGTACTGCCTCCTGGGAAGAAAACTTCTTGTCACGTAGATAATTGTCCAAATCACGAAAAAAATGGTAGTCCGTTGGAGCAAGGTCTGGTGAATACGGAGGATGACGAATGGTTTCTAAGTGCAGTTCCTGAAGGGTCAAAATGGTTTCTCGTGCTGTGTGAGGTCTCGCGTTGTCGTGGAGCAATAATGGTGAAGATCGATTCATGAATCGGGGCTGTTTTACTGCTAGTTTTGTCAACATGGTTCGGAGTTCGGCACAATAGACATCTGCCGTAATTGCTTGACCAGATCGAAGAAAACTATAGTGAATAACACCATGCTGAGACCACCAAACAGTTACCATTACCTTTTTATTGGTAAGTTTTGCTTTAGGACACTGTTGTGGCATTTGACCTGGGGTCAGCCATTGCATTTTTCTTTTCCGTTTATCATAAAGAATCCACTTTTCATCACATGTTACAATTCGATCCAATATTCCTTCATTTCTGTACCGGTTCAACAAGGCAACACAAGTTTCAACACGCGTTTCTTTCTGCAGATCAGTCAAATCATGAGGCACCCATTTTTCGTATTTTTTTATTTTATTGATTTGACGCAAGTGAGTCAATAAAGTGGGTAAGGTAACGTTAAACCATGCCGCTAATTCCTGGGTAGTTTGACTAGGATCGGCTTCCACTATCTCTCTTAATTCATCGTTATTCACCTGTGTGGGCGGTCTTCCTCGTGGCTCGTTCTTTAAGTCGAAATTTCCATCACGAAAGCGTTTAAACCAAAATCGCACGGTGCGTTCATTAGTAGACCCCTCTCCAAACGCAGCATTGATATTGCGGGCTGTTTCTGCCGCGTTAGTTCCGCGTCGGAACTCGTATTCAAAAATCACTCGAATTTTCGCAGTATCCATCTTTCTTGTCTAAATTGAATAACAAAAACAATTGAAAGTCGATATTCAAATGTTTCACACTTTTTAAAAAAAGAACATCACAGAAACCATTTGAAAAAAGTTTCATTCGAAAACCTCAAACCATGAAGATTCAATGTCAATTCAAAGAACCTATTGCAATAAAACGGCAATTTCATACTTTAACCCCTATTATTTAATTTAATGTACGAGCAGGTAGGTTAGTAGGTATATCTGATACCCCTCATTTAATATAACACATTTTCTACATTAAAACTCGCCACAATAGTTGTAATTTTGTTTTGATTGTAGTACTCGTACATTCGTGTTCCGCAGTCCATGTCTGATCTTTATCAACAAACACGCAAATGGTTTTTGAAATGTACCTTTTTATAAACTGTTCGATTTATTCACACCACTACTTACCTACATCAAATCTGATGATTTTTCCTGTTAGTAGGAAAGTTGAAGGTAGGTACCACTCAACCACCTATTGTTAGGTATGTTATATATATTACTAGCTGCGCCCCGCGGTTTCACCCGCGTAAGTCCCGTTCCCGCGGGAATATCGAGATAAAAAGTAGCCTATGTGTTAATCTAGGTCCCCAGCTACCTATATTCCAAGTTTCATCGCAATCGGTTCAGTAGTTTTTGTGTGAAAGAGTAACAACCTCACATACATACAAACTTTCGCGTTTATAATATTAGTAAGATAATCAAAGGTTATACTTATCCTCATCACTTGGATGGGTGACCGAAAATTTGTGTTGAGAAAAATCATTTTCTCAAGCTCCTCTGTGCTTCGGAAGGCACGTTAAGCAGTTGGTCCCGGTTATTGTGCAAATAAACTTTTTTTTTATTAATATCTGTGATAACAGTCGTTAGATCAAGTTAGAGGCCTTAGGGCGACCTGAAAACTCTAACACTAGGTGAGCACTACTATACGAAAAGAAGAATTTAGGTATGTCCATTCAAATTAAGTATGTCTTAAAGTTAATAAAACCAATCAGCACTCTATAGTAACTACTATTATTTATTCTGTGACTGTTCTTCTACTGTTGCAAAGCGAAATATACACAACACTAGCAGCGCCCGTCGTTTTACCCACATAAGTCTAGATCCCGCGGTGATGTTGAAATGAAGTAGCCTATATTATGTAAGGCGAGGGTTTCCAGCTACCTGCATACCAAATTTCATCCCAGTCAGTTTAGCAGTTTTTGCGTGATTGAAACAAACATCTAAACTTTCGCATTTACAATATTAGTAGTATATGTCAGTCTATACTTACTAATTATAAGTAAAGGTATATTGGGGGTAATTTCCGAATCTTTTTTTATTCGATTTAAACAAAATTATCACTAATAGAAAGCTACAATATTGACCCGGATATTCCCACGAAATCGGAACTTACGCGGGTGAAACTGCAAGACGCGGCTAGTCTATACTTCTTCTATACTTATAACAAAGGAAGGGAGAACAAAAAGTCTGTACTTGAAAGTAAATTTAAAAAAAAGTTGTCTAGAGGAAGTCCTCTAGACAACTTTTTATTTTATTTCCTAAGTAGGAAAAGTAGTATTTTTAAAATTCATGCCTGTCTGTCAGTTTCTCTGTCGGTTCCTTATACAATTAAAAACTACTAATCCGATTAAAATCTTTTTCAATTTGGATAGTTCTATTTTCGAGGAACGTCGTGGTATACTTTGCATCGAAATCTAATAAGTAGAACCCGAGTAATGAACGAAAAAGTGCAACCGCTCGAGAAACGCTCGCCTGCCCGCGCCCCGCGGTTTTCGCGGACACACCCGCGGAAGTGTCCGCGGGTGAAACCGTGGGGCGCAGCTAGTAATAGATAAACCAGATAGATGGATTGATTGTATATATTATTAATTATAGTATATGTATGTTTCAGGACGTGGTAACGGAGCCGTGCCCGCGTTGTACGAAGCCTCCGGACACTGAACTACCGTCGTACGAAGCCGCAGTACTGTTGAAGGACACCAAGTTATAGACTACACTTTTTAAACTTACACGATTTCTGTAGACCTAAAAAGGTTCCTTATAGCAATTCTGCCCGCAATATTGCATTTTGACACTTGCACAATAACCGTGCACCTGTCATAAAACAAAGCCGTGAGAACCAGGTGCACATTTATCGTGAATGTGTCAAAACGAAATATTGCGGGCAGAACTGCTACAAGGAACCTTTTTAGGTCTACTGTTCATTATTATGACCACGGCCGGTGTAACCCGTTTGCCGAAACGTCGGGGTAATTTTAATTTTGTTAATTAAATTTAAATAAATTTTGTTGTACTAACGCGATCTAGACCCGAAAATCTAATCCTACTAATATTATAAAGCTGAAAGTTTGTGAGCATGTGTGTATGTATGCTTGTATTAATGGGTGCATGTGTGTTTGTTACTCAATCACGCAAAAACTACTGAGCCGATTGCGATGAAACTTGGAATATAGGTAGCTGAGGACCTGGATTAACACATAGGCTATCTTTTTATCTTTTTTATTTTTATCCCGATATTCCCGCGGGAACGGGACTTATGCGGGTGACACCGCGGGGCGCAGCTAGTAATAACATATATATGTTACGATATCGTAGAATAGGTATATATATATATAAATTAAACCGCGACTTATCACGCGATCTGTAGGTACAGAAGGCAACAAAAGTGCCTCATGTACTTAATTATGTGGTATATGGTACCTACCTAACCTAAGATGTTATTAAAAAAAACTAACAAATAAGTAGAGCTTTACTCGTAGTTAAATAAAGAAGCTTGCCTTGTTTGTAATATTATTATATTTTATAGATAGGTTTAATGTAAATCTAAATACAATCAAAAGTTATATATATATATATATATATATATATATATATATATATATATATGTATAATATGTATGTATTTACAAATAAAAAGTAATAATATGTAGTATATCCGTTGTCTAGTACCCATAGTACAAGCCCAGAGCTTAGTTTGGGGCTAGATTGCGCTGTGTGTAATGTCGTGCATTTTTTAATATTTTTATTTATATTTTAAACAGCTGAGTTGGTTCGTACATATTTTGGCATTTTTCCATATCTTATTTGTAACTCTTTTTCCCAAAATAAAAGCGCTGAGCAGAACGCCAGGCTTTGGGTATGAAATAATAAAATAAGCTCCAAATAATACAAAATTACACTATTTATTTTTTATACACACTTCAAGGAATAATTATATTAAAAGAGTTTTGTCGTAACGTGTTGAGGAAATGTGGTGCTGAATTTTCTTTGTAGTGAAACCTAATTAGAGTGCGTGTAAACCTAGTTAAAATTCGGTTTAGTATCTCCAGATAACTTTTTATTATTATTTATCGGTTGTGAACCGATTATGGCCGCTTGAAAAGTAGCCAGTGTCAAATATTATTATTCTTTGCATCAACAGTCAAGTCGTCGTAGTTAAAAGTCAAGTCGAGGGAGTCATTGTAAATGGTGGCTCTTTACAATAACTGTTGACGCGAGCTTTGGAGATAACGCTCCATGTTTTGCATCGGTTTTTACTTTCATAACACTTGGACACATCAGTCACGAAACTAAAATTAATATTTAATATCACCCTAAAATAAAACAATTTACACGCGTTTGAACTAGGTTTCACGAAAATGAAAATTTAAAAACACACTCCTCAACGCGTTCTCGCCAAAACTTCTGCAAATAACTTGCGATATTATAAACTACTTGACACTGGCTAATTCCTTAATGGCCCTAATCGTTTTTAGATCGAGAAAAAAAGCAATGAAATTCTGTGCACAAGAAGTTAATTACTAGAACTTGTTCTAGTAATATAACTTCTTTGTTCTGAGCTTCTGAGTATTTTGATTATAGTTTTTATAAAAAATTATACATAGTTAGCTTAAAAAATACGTAGGTACTTAATAAAGTAACATGAGTCCACCTTTTCAACCATTCAACCCTACCATAGACTAAATAACACCAATAACTGACTATAAAGTAATTTAATTAACAAATTAACTAAGTGTGAAGTCGTCAGCGAATCAAAGGCGCTAATCATCTTGGTCCATTTAAAGACAAACGAGGGCACGCAAGCGTGTCTGAAAGAAGTAGCATTACAATCTTATTTATGCAGGCGGATTTTTGTAGAACTAAAGGTATAGTTTCCAATTTCGTACATTTTGGAAAATGCTAGACGCCGCCACCGACTGAGCTGATAACTTGGTCAGATGATGTAAAGTTTCAGTGTAGTGTCTTGTACCAAAGGGAACACAATTTCAGTTGTATCGGCAAGCGGGAATATATTTCCATTGGCCACCACCAATTTCGCTATGGAGTGGCCAAATAATGGTTTTAAGACTATCGAAACTAAAAAAAGAGACGATCGAAACAAAAAACAAGTAGATCGAAGTAAAACAAAAGACCATCAAAGCACTAACCCGTGTTAATGCCGTCTTTAGGTAAGATATACGGTTCAGAACGAAGACGGCAGTGGTAGAAGTTCTGAACCGTCTTCTATGTGAGCGTGCTACATCGTAGACCACACGTAGCTTACTATCACCATTAAAAACTTGTATTGAAAACAAATAACCAATCATAATTTATAGGTAACTCCACATATTATAATAAGAAATAGGTTACATAAATTATTGTCTAGACGAAATGTGAATGTACGTGAATTACCTAATTTATTAACAAAAAAACATCAATTAATGTAACATTCGAAATCTTATGACTAGAATAAGATATTATGAGTATATTTTAATAAAAATATCTATGTAATAAATCAACAAATAATGTAGTAGCTATAATTATGTAAAATAAGTACATAACGATGTTTGCATTTAGTTTATTGGAATGGAATTAAATATTATATTGGTGAAATTGATTGTTTTCATTAAAAATATGTATAATTTACCTTGTAGCCCCGGCATAAAATAGAATATAATCTATCTTAGAATAGGGCGTTCCCTTACCGCGTTTTTTTTTTTTTGTAGAGTGTAGGTAGACAGATCATAATATAGTCATTTTCACAGAAAAAAAAACACGGTACTATTTATTTATATATTTCATAAACTTGCTTCGACTAACTGCAGCTGCTAGACTACTTTTGTGAAATTGCCTCTATAATGTGTGACACTGTAGTTTCGTAATGTAAATTAGACTTAAAGGTGTCGAAACCTCGGGCATTAAAACAATGCTAAAAACAAAAAAACAAAAAGCGATAAAAACTGAAAAATGAGTTTAATTTCAGTAAGTACTTATTATTCTAAAAAGAAACTGAAAACTACACATCCCTACGTCTACCCTTTGAAATGAGTTTGTAAAGACATTTTTTAAACTTACACGATTTCTGTTCATCATTATTATTATTTGAACTTCGGGTATTGATTGCTTTGAAGACATTTTTAATTATTTTTAAAGTTAAATTACCTCGATTTTCCGGCAAAGTGAAGTCCTGTGAAGACTCGGTTCGGCTTATATTTAAAAATGTCTTCAAACGCGATCTTAACCCGAAAAGCGAATTATAGTAATGAATTTGCTGTGCTACGCTGAAAATAATTTAAAACTACGCGATTAAAACTGGAAAATGAATTTCGTTTCAACTACCCTTCTCTCCCGTAAAAAATTTGTAACATATAAAGCAGAGATAGTAAGATATGGCCGGAGCGATCCACTCGAACTCGAGAGAGCTCAGGGGCTTCCACAATGTGAAGTACTTCACTCCACTCAGTCTTGACATGTGGCTACGTTTAGAACACTGTAGCGGGAATCTTTGAGAATACACCATCGAGGTATCTAGCTACGTAGAGCATTAGATTTTATCAGCAGGCTACAGATCATTAGATTTAACTGCGCAGTTTTTACATCGTACGTGTTTAGGTAAAACTAAGAACTATACAGTTGAACATTTTAAACTCACACGATTTGAACTCATTATTATTTTTCCCATAATTATACGCGAATAAGACCCGGGAAAAATAATAATTATACAGTTGAAGTTGGAAAAGGCAATCCAATCGAAATACCTTGATCTGTAGCCTGCCTAAGTTATGATTTTTCTTTATTTCTTAAGTAGGTTTCTACAGCGTGCTTTATCTATCTTACTATCTCTGACGACCTCTGTGGCGCGTCGGACGAACGCTTGACTGCAATACAGAAGGTTGCGGGTTCGATTCCCACTGGGTGCAAATATTTATGCTTGTGTATTTCTATGTATAAGTAGTGTATCCGTTGTCTAGTCATCGTAACACAAGCTTACCAGCTTACCATGGGGCTAGGTGGCGCTGTGTGTTGGCCACATAATTTATTTATTATTTATCTGTCAATGTCAAATGTTTAACATGTTAGGGGTTATGTGACGGTTCACATTTTTGTGCTGTATTTGTTCTCTATCTGTATAAAAATTATATACGGCACTAAAAACTATGTAATGCTCAATTGTATTTTGTGTAGCTTCTACACAGCACTATTCTAGATCAATAAGGAACCTCATACCTAGTCTATTCAGTCCATGACTGGGATGACCCATCCGGTCTGCCTGAACCAACAACTCTGCTTGAACTGACGAAATAATAAATATTTGTATCTGGTCTGGGCGTATTTCTATGTATAATATGTATGTATTTATAAAAGAAAAATAAATATAAGTAGTATATCCGTTGTCTAGTCACCGTAACACAAGCTTAGCAGCTTACCATGGGGCTAGATGGCGGTGTGTGTTCGTCACAGGATTTATTTATTTATTTACTATCATGAACCGTGATAGCAAGACAGTTGAAATTCTCCTAGATGATGTATTTCTGTTGTGACGGCCTCTGTGGCGCGGCGAGGATTCGCCCGACTGCAATGCAGAAGGTTGCAGGTTCGATTCCCGACTGGTGCAAATATTTATGCTTAAAAATAAACATTTGTATATGGTCTGTGTGTATTTCTTTAATATGTACCTATGTATTTACAAAAGAAAAATAAATATAAGTAGTATATCCCTTGTCTAGTCACCGTAACACAAGCTTAGCAGCTTACCATGGGGCTAGATGGCGCTGTGTTGGTCACAGAATGTATTATTTTTTATTATTAGGGTAAATTCGTTAGAGATGGCCATAGTTTTTTAAAAG
Source organism: Idaea dimidiata (assembly GCA_949358125.1). NCBI lineage: Eukaryota > Metazoa > Arthropoda > Insecta > Lepidoptera > Geometridae > Idaea > Idaea dimidiata. Next base: position 11,205,621 of record OX442341.1, read on the forward strand.
GTTAATAAAATCAAAAATATTACACTTTTTATAAAACTTTTATTTAAGTTATATTCATTATTAATCAGTCTTCTTAGAATCGACATCAAATAGACTATTTTAAAAGATAAAAACACTAAGAAAATGAATTAAAAAAAAAACACGAGTGGCCATCTCACCCGGCAAATCAGGGTAAGTTGGCCGCAGTAGTACCAGTGCTATTTTTTGCTAGATTTTTCTATCCCTTTCCCTTTTCCTGTATTTTTTTCTTGCTTTAATTCCTTTTTCTCCTTCTGGTAACATTTGGTGCACATGTCGTCAAATTCTGTACAATTTCATGTACCTCTCAAACTGTTTTTCTCTTAAGCATTTTTCGAGGTATGTCATAGACTATAGATGTTTTGTACGCAGACATTTCTCCATTATTTTAGACAATTTAGGCTTCTTTTAACGATTCTTCACTCCAGTTGGCGCGTGTTGCGATAGCTTTTCTTTGGTATTTATTTGACATCAATATCAAATAAAATCAAACATTTTTAATGTGAAAAATATTATAAACAAATGCGGCTATCTTAACCAGACTTGATATGGCCATCTCTCCTTTTTGTAAGGGTGAGAAGGCCATATCGACACCCGAATGTAAAAACATTGTAACTCAGGTTACAATGAAATTAAACTATACATGTAGCGGAATCAGAAAAGAATGCTCTTTATTTCTGTCTAAGAACCGTATTTCTACGACTATTAGGTTTAATTTTAGGCAACAGTAAAATGCATTGTAACTCGCAAAAAACCAATAGTTCACATATAATATCATCGCAAATTAGAATACAATTATGGCAAAATTTGGCACAGAGCCCATTATAGGTCATAAACAGCGTAAATATCATTGTAACTAGAGTTACAATGTTTTTAAATTGAAAAAAATCCGCAAAAAGCAGAAATATATAATTGTAATTGTTTTTACAATGTTCTCATAGCTGAATATTTGAAACTGATTATTTTTTATTTGTTTAATAACGTTGTAAAATAAAATACAGTCAATCTGGCTATCTTTGGCCCACTCTCGCTAAAAAAGTTAAACGAATCATTAATGTAATCTAGTCTTTTTAAGTAAAAATAATAATAACTTGTCTTTTTCAAGAAAATAGTCGCAAAAAATCGATTAAACCTCCGGGTCAAAGTTACCATATGAGTTGGTCTTAGATTGGCCCAAGTCCCACTTGCCTGCTGTTTTTACTTATTTTATGGATTTTAAAGCGTGGGGCTTACGTTGGCCTACGTATTTACCTTTAAAATACAACGGAGAACCATAGACATAGTTTTTGGATACCTACTCCTGGTTTTAAATTTTTGGGTAATTATGGGGAAATAAAATGTTACCATTAGAGAATCAACACAACTTTTATTAAATCTAATAATTTTGGTGAAATATTAGGAACTTTCGTTTAAAGCTTGTTTACTGACTCTACATAAAGCTAAAATATTTAAAAAACTTATAAATATAAAACATTTGCATAATGCACATTTTAACATGAGATCAAACTTCGCAATATTAATCACCCCATTCCATAGCCAGGAAGTCATCATCTATTGTAAAATGGCCCTTTTCACTTTTGATATGAGAGTCATTTAACACTCTTATGATATTTGAATCGTTCACTGAAGAAATTTCTGGACTCCTAGGCCAAATCCAACCTTCTTCAAACTTTTGCATTACAGAAACTTTGTAGTTTGGATGTTTAACTTGAACTATTCGTCCAGGAAAAAGTGTTCCTTCGTGGTTAATAATACAAAAGCGATCTACAGTCTTTAACGTATGATTAACCGTCTCAAGTTCCAGTATACCTTCGTGTACTTCATATGTCTCTATGGTGGTATACGTTTCTTCAAAAGCTTCGTCTAGTTCAATTTCTTTTTCTTGTGTTATTTCTGATTCCTGTGGCCTTTCTTTACACTCATCAAATGCTTAGTGTCCAGAGATAATAAATTAGCAACGTTTTGACAATTCTCGACTTCATCGTTATCTACTTCATACCTACTTCCTGATGGTTGTGGATAATCTATTTGATAGGTAGTTTTCTTCTTTTTTGCTTGACCTTTTTTAGAACCTACAGGACGCCCCCTTTTCTTAGAAGTTTTAGATTTATTCGTAGTTTCTTCTCGTTGCCTAATGTACTTTTGAATTTCTTCTACCGACACACTTTTCCCGGCTACAACAGGTATTTGGAACTTTTGAGTTTGTTTAACTCCCAGGTCATTGTTTCGTACGTCATCTATATATCTTTTGAAACTCTCTCCAACGCTCTCTCTTATTTCTTCTATTGGCTTTCCATAGTCGGGAAGTTTATTTAATAGTACATTGACATCACAAGGGTACAATCCAGTTGCCTTAAATCCTGCAATTAAGTTTGATCCCGCAGTATCAGCACCGAAATCTAGAGTTTGTTTTAATAAGGCAGCAAAGACATTCTTTGGCAGCATGGTTACGATTTTTCCACGTTTAGTGTCTCTCCATGCGCTTAAAACAGATCTCCATTTGTTTTTTAAAGAACTAAAATAGGCAACGTCTAGAGGCTGCAGTAAATGCGTGGAATTAGGTATCAAACATATAAATTTTATATTATTCTCCTCACACAGCTGCAAAGTCTTCACAGAAACATGCGAGCTTAGGTTGTCTCCAATGATTGCCTTTTTTCCTGGTTTGTTTTTAAGCAATGGTAAAACTAAGGACTGGAACCACTCGTCAAATGTCTCGGCATCGATCCAGCCACTTTTCGTTATATCCATTCTAGTTCCAGTTGGTGCACGATCGAGCCAGTTTGTCCATTTTTGTTTGGCCTTGTAAATTATGAATGGTTGTAGAAGCTCGCCTACGGCATTTCCACAGAACATCACGGTAAAGCAGGATTTTGTTTCGTTTTTGATAATCTCTGGACTTCTGCAACTACGTCTAAATAGAAGCTTCATTTTCTTTGGATTATCGTGGAAACCCGTTTCGTCAAAGTTGTACGAATTCTCGGGAGGTACATCCATTAATTCGGTTTTAAGGTGATCAAAAAATGTTTCTATCATCTCTTTATTTATTTGGGCTCTCTTTCTACTAATATTGTGCGCTCTAAAAAGTTCTTCCTCCATTCCCAGCCTGGCATATTATTTTTGAATGTTTTTATGGTTTTCCCTTCATCGTCTAAATATCTTTTTATTATAAAACGTACGTCATGCATTCCTATCGGGATTCCCAGATCAGCCAAAGCTATAATATGTATATAAATGTTTTCTTCTGAGTCTGAGAGTGCTATTGGTTTTCCAACAGGTTTCGTATGCTGTCCCTTCAATTTATATTTTAGGGTACTGCGTGGTATTTTATAGAATTTTGCAGCATCCCTTTGAGACATTTTGCAGTTTTTTATTTTATCTAAAGCCTCCTCTAGTTTTTTCTCAGAATAGTTACTTTTGGTGCCATATTTCCTAACTCCTACCGCAGTAGTTTTCTTTCGACCCATGTTACCACTATACTTGTACAGTACAGGATAGCCTATGACAAAAAAAACATTATTTTTACCGAAACATACATTTTGCAAACAAGTTTGGGTATTTCTTTGAAATATATTGAAATTTTAAATATCAACACTGATCTCATAAGAAAACCTGAATAACAATCGTGCTAAGATTGGCCCGGGCTAAAGTAACCATGATTTAATATTTTTTACATACTAACTCTACAAATATGGAAATAAAACAGCAATAAACAAATGGGTTTCTTAAATTTTAACAGTGATCAAAGATAGATGTGTAACAGTTAATTTAAAATAGTTCTTACCTCTCAATCGAATTAATTAACAGGGCAACAGGCAACTTCAAATCAGTTTAGTCAGACGCATAGTCAAATAATTTTTATTGCGAATTGGGGAAATCTATTCGGTAGATTACCATAGTACTAGTTATATTTGGTAAAATATAACTAGTTTATTTAATGACATTAGTAAGTAACCCTAAGTACCTACCTACCTACCAACTAATATTTTTACTAGGTACCAGAAACGTTTCTAAATTAATGTGAAATGCATACTAGTATTATTTTGATTAATAACTACATAATTTTAGTGGATGTCTTAGGGCGAACACAGACAACATTTACTTACCTAACCTCGATAGGTTAGGTAATAAAACAGCCGATGTGAGTTATAGACTGATCGAGAAGTGTGTGGTCTGCGTTTACCCGCTGTATTTTTTCCTAACTTAAAGATCTCCATTAGTTTAAACCAAGTTAGTTTATTTTTTAAGACTGTTAATAATTAATAATGATAAATGTTAATATTGCTGACAAAAAATATTTTCATTACCATTTTTTCTAAAGTTAAAAAAAAACATCCTATATTATTGTTACAATCGATGCTGTTGTTGATAACGATCAAATTCTGGAAATAGTGCGGCAACACAAAGGGAAATCAAGAGGTCACTTTTGTAATTTTCTGTATTTTTTCTTTTCCATACCATGTTTTACACACTTAGTTAGCAATTTTAATACCTTAGATTTTTATTGTAACACAGTTAACAATTATGTTCACATTAAGAATATTTTAGTTCCAGCAAACATTTTCATTGTAACCAAAGTTAAGATGTTTTTAAGTTTAAATAAATCTAAATTAATTTCTACAAAACATTGTAACTTTGAGTACAATGTTTTTTAATTGATGTTTTTTAAAAAACTAGGTAAATCGTAACTTTAAAATGGCACTTCCGCAAGTTTTAGCTCAATGAGACCCAAACCATTCGAAAGAGCTTTGAAAAATAAGTACAAAGCAGCTTTCATTGATAAAAATATGTAAAAAATTGAGGGAAAAAACTTGAATTGAAGATTATAAAATGTTTAAAATGGCTCTCCTGAAAACCATACCAAATTGAGTTACAATGTTTTTACATTTGGGTGTCGATATTTAATATTAGAAGTAAAGAAAAGTGAAGCGGCCTTCATTTTGAGTTTAGAATGTCCTTTGATAAATAAATTATACAATAAACACGACAAAAACACATGTAATCAAAATAAATAAGGTGTTATAAGATGATACATGAACACACTATAAAACTTTAGCAAACTTCGTAAAATCAAATCGAATTTACTTACTTTTGATTTAATTTTCGCATAGGATTTCGACTACATGTTACTCCCGGCAATCGATTGAAGCGAATTAACTGCCGCACAGCTTCGTCTAGCAAACGTGTTGAGAAATATTTCGATTGGCCATCTCTCCCGTATGGCCATCTCTAACGAATTTACCCTATTACATAGGTACTTAACAAAAGAAATCAATATTTAAGTGTAGTTCGATTATTTAAGTGTAGTTAGGTAGGGGGTAGGTTAGATACAAAGTAGATACGGAGTTCGATTGGCACTTGGTCGGTTTTTTAACTGTCGCCTAAAAAAGGTCGTGAAAAAGCAAGAATTCTAAATAGTTTAAAGTTATCAACAAAACAAATAAATAGCGCATTAATCTCAAAAAATACATTTATGATACTATAATACTATGTATTTTGTATGTTTTTAAATTTATTATCATCTCGTTTCACTAATAATTTATGATAAGGATTAGATATAGGTACGTAAGGATTTCTTCGATTATTTATCAATAAGTATACCAGAATCTAGTATACCTGCCTACCTAGGTTACCAATTTTTAAAGAATTAGTTCCATTTTCAAATGTTTAAAACTGCAAAGCCCTTTTCACACTAGCGGATTCCGAACGGCTTGAGGGCGAGACGGAAGCGCGGCACTAACGGCCAATTGCCGGCATGCAGCATGTTTTTAACCCTCATTTTCAAAAATAGAACAATAAGTATTTGATGATAATTAACCCTTTTTCGTCACAGGATTTATTTATTTAGAATAAATCCATTCTTTTAGTTATGAGGCCATCTAAACAAAGGATTTATAACAATAAAACAGTTATCGAACCTTATTTTTATCCAATATGACAGGCAGTCAAACGTTAAAGAAAAACAATAAAAAAAATGTGGGCCGTCAAGGGACGCCTGACAGATGTGAAACATTTGACATTGACAGACGTGTTTTCATATAATATAACTTTTGACGGCCTCTGTGGAGTCTTGGCGGGAACTCGTTGAGGAGATGTGGTGCTAAATTTTCATTTTTGTGAAACCTAGTTCATATGCGTGCAAATTGTTTAATTTCGGGGGCATATTAATCAATTTAGTTTCGTGAAGGTGTACAAGTGGAATGAAAGTGAAAATCGGTGCAAAACATTGACTTAGTGTTGTCTCTAAGGCTCCGTGAAGATTGTTTGTAAATGGCCGCCGTGTTTACAAATGATTCCCTAGACTTGACTTTAACTATGACGACTTGACTGTTTCGATGCAAATAACTTGCATAATATATTAAAATACATGACACTGGCTAATTTCCTAATGGCCATAATCGGTTCACAACCGATAAGAAATAGAAATAGACGGCCTCTGTGGCGCGTCGGGCGTACGCCTGACTGCAATGCAGGAGGCTGCGGGTTCGATTCCCGTCAGGTGCAAATATTCATGCTTAAAATCAATATTTGTATTTGGTCTGTGTGTCTTTCTATGTATAATATGTATGTATTTACAAAAAAAAGTATAATATGTAGTATATCCGTTGTCTAGTACCCATAGTACAGGCCTAGAGCTTAGTTTGGGGCTACATTGCACTGTGTGTAATGTTGTGCAATATTCATTTACTTAACTGACGATTTGTCGCATGCAATAAATGGTAAGGAAAGTCACAATTACTAGTCGTGTTTTCCAAATCATTAAACCTACTAAAACTGGTGACCTGTAAGATGGTGCGTGCGGTTAATTCCAATTCTAAACATTAGACGCAGGGCGCATCTTACGACGTCGTTCATTTTCAACACTGACCTAATGTTTTAATGTCTTTTTTTTCCTACTTTCTAAAGCTTGGTGTCGAAAAGTAAACTGTAGAATATGTACAAAGGTGAACGTTAAGCTCTAATATAAAATTTTTCTTAAAATAAAAACAAAGGGTTTCTAAATTCCCACCACACTAAAGTCTTTATACGTGTGCATCAGAATGGCGGGTGTACAAATGCAAATTATCATGAATCTAATATGGCTCAAATCTACCTTAATTCTACCTAATTCTACCAATAAAGAAATTAATAGTACCTCTCTGTACGCATAGAAAACTCAATAAATATGTGAGCCGCCAATCTGACGTCAGGATGGCGGGTGTATTCCTTTTCTGGGCGAAATATCATTCGTCAATATTTATATTCACTGCCATATAAATCTACCTAATTAGTACCTTACAGAATCGTACGTAGTAATCAAATTCAGGCAAAGGCTACAGAGTAATTTTAAAAATAAAATTTCGAAACTTTAAATTTCTGCAATGTTGGTATTTAGTAATGGCGGGCGTGTCGAGAATCTGGGCAAAAAAAAGATTGTACTTTTTTATAATTATGGCCGTTTAGAAAGTTGCTAGTGTCAAGTATTATGTTATAATTGAATCGAATTACTCTTATGTTAGCCAGTACATTTTTTATTTACGAAATAAAGACTATCGACTATAAAGTCAATAGTCTTTATTTTGTAAATGATAACGATAACTTGGCTGTTTCTATAATGCAAATATTATTATTTGCATGATAGAAACAGCCAAGTTTCACAAAAATGAAAATTTAGCAACACATCTCCTCACCGCGTTCCGCCAAAACTCCCCAGATAGTCGTAAACCTTTATCTATATGTTTATAACTATAGTCTGCTTGTGTATAGGGTAACCCCACTATTATTGATAAATAGGTGTGTGTGAGTGAGTGAAAAGAGTGAAAGAAAGTGAGAAAAATTCTAATGATTCTGTAACATTCGACACCTTCTATCGTAGCTTTGGACCCTAGTATGGTGAAAGTTTACTAAACTAAAACAAATGAAAGACTAAAGGCTTGTGAATTTCTAAAGTTAAGTAGGTACCTACTTCTTACTGAAAAGGCTAAGTTTTAAAATATTTCTCAAAGAAACAACCCTAGAATTAAAAGAATGCAAAACCTTTAACTTCAAAGAAACGAAGTGTTTTCTTTTCAGTCTAAAAAAATGCCACTGACAAAAAAATTCATTAAAATGATGACTATGAATATTTTCACGTCATTTATCAAGAGGACCACAATAACAGGACTTGGAGCATTCCTTCATCTAATTTATCAACGAAATCACCGCAATAAATGGGTTTGAATAAATCGAGTTACTTATTAACCGACTCCGAAAAGTATGAGCTTATTAATTCCTTTGTGGTGAAAACGGTCAATCAAAAATGGATGACTTCTCAGCGTATGAGAAACGGAAATCACGAAAGGCTACGACAAATCCTGATATACTTTTGTAATAAAATATGAAAATATGATAATGTGAATTTAAATACAATTTTAATGTAGGAGTCAGGAAAAAAGGAACAATGTGAAAACAGAGACAGAAGAGTTATTATTCGTCTCGCTTCCTCTTGTTTATTTCACAATCGATTCATCTTCGACTGTTATCTATTGTAAAATAGTGACTCTCCATGTTTGTTCCTTCGTCTACGGGCCACTTATTTATCAATAGGTATGTATAAATAATTAGCTTTTGCCCGCGGCTTCGCTCGCGTTAAGAAGTATTTTCTTTCATCCCCTATTTTATCGCGGATGCCTGCGTCATAACATCTACCTGCATGCCAAATTTCAGCCCGATCCGTTGAGTGGTTTGGGCTGTGCGTTGATAGATCACTGTCAGTCAGTCAGTCACCTTTGAGTTTAGCTTCTCCCCGCGGCTTCGCCCGCATTTAGGAAATAGTACTGTTTGTATATCAATAATTATGTCTATCGATTAGGATAATAAAAAGGTTAAAAATTGGATGCAAAATCAGCATAGGACTTGACCATTGTCGTGCTACTCGGATCAGGATATGATCGGCATAGGATCAGCAAAGGATAAGCTTAGGTTCACCATAGGATCAGCCTAGGTTCAACATTGAATCAGCATAGGATCAGCCTAGGTTCAACATATGGTGGGCATAGGATCAGCCTAGGTTCAACATTGGATCAGCATAGGATAAGCCTAGGTTCAGCATAGAATCAGCCTAGGTTCAACATTGGATCAGCATAGGATCAGCCTAGGTTCAACATATGGTGGGCATAGGATCAGCCTAGGTTCAACATTGGATCAGCATAGGATAAGCCTAGGTTCAGCATAGGATCAGCCTAGGTTCAGCATAGGATCAGCCTAGGTTCAACATTGGATCTGCATGGGATCAGCCTGGGTTCAACATTGGATCGGCATAGGATCAGCATAGGTTCAGCCTAGGTTCAACATATGGTGGGCATAGGATCATCCTAGGTTCAACATTGTATCAGCATAGGATAAGCCTAGGTTCAGCATAGGATCAGCCTAGGTTCAACATTGGATCAGCCTAGGTTTAACATTGGATCTGCATGGGATCAGCCTAAGTTCAACATTGGATCGGCATAGGATCAGCATAGGCTCAACATATGGTCGGCATAGGATCAGCCTAGGTTCAACATATGATCGACATAGGTTCTGCATAGGATCAGCCTAGGTTCAGGGTAGGATATAGTTAGGATTATGCCGCACCGCCTACTGTACTGTATGTACTAAACTGTGGGTAGGTATATGTACCAATTCTCTTGAAAAAAAAGTTTATACCAAAATGTGTCCCCCCTCCCCTGTTCGGGGGGCGGTTAGATTACCCTGAACCGGAAACTGAGAGCCGGAACCGCAATCGGAACTGAAACCGATACTGGATACGGATAAATACTCGAAAACAAACTCGGAAAAAAATATGCCACATTTCATCTTTCATCCCCAATTTAACACCCTTAGGGGATGCCTTTCGAAAAAAAACTTTTTAGTGCTTCATCTACGACCCCATAGTAATCTATGTGTTAAATTTCAAGTTTGTAGGTCAATCAACTTGGAAGTTGCATACAAACGTTTTCCCCCCTTTCCCCCCTTTGGGGGTGGAATTTCTGAAAATCCTTATCTGACGCCTTCATCACATAACGGACTCACCCTCCAAATTTCAGCTCTCTACTACCAGCGGTTTAGGCTGTGCGTTGATCTCTCAGTGAGTCAGTCAGTCACTCAGGACAAAGAGTTTAATATACTATATAGATTGACTCTTTTAACATTAGAAATCTGCATGTACAGAAGTCGATTTTGCACGATAGCGCGGAAACAGTTTTCAAATATCGAATCTTTTTATTCCACACCTTTCCGTGACGCTAGTTTTCTTTTTTATTTTATATTGTTTATGATCCCTTTAAAAAGTGGCCAGTGTCAAATATATTTATTTCTGTAAAATCCCCTTGCCCTATGGCTACTACAACACTACAGACAGACCATCAAACCCTGAAATACTTGAGAACTGTAACTGAAAACTATTTTACATTTCCCCAAAGCAGCAATTCCGCAGCTCCATTTCCCGGCGCTTTCACTACAAGTCTACTATAGTACTAGTGCACTCTGCCTCAGGAGAGGTCCAACTAACTCGATTACAACGCCTCTTACAAGACGAATTCTAAATAAACCCGAGAATTTAAATAACAATACGGTTGTTCTATGAATTAAATTTTAGAAACGTACCCAACTTGGAAAACAAAGCAAAAACGTACCTTAGATTATCATTTATCATAGAATTTTGTTACGACTTTTTTTATAGGTGCGTGAGTAATATGACGAACAATTTGACTTTGAACCTGATGAAGCTCGGTCGGTAGAGCCGAGTTTGAAATACTTCACTGGCAAGCCACTACTAACCTTATTCAAGTCTCATAAAAGAGATCTGTCTAAATTCTATGCCTTGACTGTTTGCAAGTGTTACAATCTCAGTGTCTGAGGTCTACTATACTACATTTATCTATCTTCTCATCGCTTAGATGAGAAAACTGACTCCTTCTCAGGAGTCCAGGGTTCGCTAGGCTAATATAAATCATCCCTTACCGGGTCTACACGGCAATCTAAAATCATCATCCTCATCATCATAATCTATCATCATCCTCATCATCTGCTAAACATACGCCTCCCCCATACGACGCCACAAATAGCGATCTATCTTACTGTACAATCTATTGTGGCGTGTAATGTAACTGACTTATAAGGAAGTCCACCCCGGGCCCAGTACCGCTTATTGCCAATTTTCTATCCCGCTGCACCCTGAACGGACGTCAGCCCAAAATTCACATCGCAAATAAACTTGTAAAAACAAAAACAGAGACAATAATGGCATGAAAATTGCTTATTTGGACGCAATAAAGGCATTGTCTATTCAAACGGAAAACAATAACGTTGACTAAAAGTTTCTCAATCGGATTGATTACCTATATTGTTTGTGAATAACTCTGTTTAGCGTGATGTTTATTTAGTACTTGCTGCGTCCCACCGTTCCACCCGCGTAAGGGCGTAAGTCCCGTTCCCGCGGGATTATCGGGATAAAAAGTAGCCTATGTGTTATCCCGGTATCCAGCTACCTATATTCCAAGTTTCATCGCAATCGGTTCAGTAGTTTTTGCGTGAAAGAGTAACAAAGTCACATACATAGATATAAACTTTCGCGTTTATAATTTACTAGCTGCGCCCTGCGGTTTCACCCGCGTAAGTCCCGTTCCCGCGGGAATATCGGGATAAAAAGTAGCCTATGTGTTAATCCAGCCAGATCCTTAGCTACCTATATCCAAGTTTCGGTTCAATAGTTTTTGTGTGAAAGAGTAACAACCTCACAAACATACATATATACTTACACACAAACTTACGCGTTTATAATATTAGTAAGAAGTAAGATAAGAAGTAAGATTTGATGTTTTATTTTATAAGACTTCAAATAATTTAATGATGACCCAAGAAATGCAGTAAATGTAATTCGTAAAGGCCGATATGCGTGCAAATGGCCTCACTAGACGGGATCGTGCGAAATGGGGACATTACTTCTTAACTTCCAACTTCTTCAAAATGCTTACCAAGGCACCGGGGGAATACCTACTCTTATTTTTTAATACTACACTACGATCTGACGTCAGGTTCTTTTATTTCTCTATTTCTTATCATTTTTCTTAGTTATGGATTTCTGTCAGCAATATAGGACAATTTAGCCAGTTTCACGTACTAATAGTGTACTACCACTATTATATTGTAATCGTTTGAAATAATTTTCAATGCGTGAAGGCTGCAGAAAAAAATGGTGACGATTTTTCTCCAACCCAATGTAACATTTGTATGTAACGTGCTAATTTCGTGTTTGGCACTGGTATTTTTATTTTCACTACACTCGTTGAACTTCGCGTAACTAAATTAATAACATGCCGCCGAAATTAAACAATTTACACGCAATAAAACTAGGTTTTGCAAAAAATAAAAATTCGGGACAACGTTCCACTAACGCGATACTCAAGTTATCGTCGAACAAACATACAAAGTTACAAAGATACAAGCGATACACTGGACCTCACTCGCTTCGCTCGTTCGGTCAATTATTTACAATATCTCATATAAACTTACAAATAATCAAAACCATTTTTTTTTGTTTTTATACTTAAAATATTAAACTTAGGTAGGTATATACCTAGAGTTCAAGTGAATTATTTGTCCTCTATTAATCATTTAATTGCTAAAATATAGCTTAATTTCAAATCAAACATGAATTTCAGACGGCAATAAATTGCAGAAACAGGTTATTTACTGTACGAATAAATTGCTCATATCCTTAGCAATATCCGGCGAATGAGTTCCTGCCGATTGCCAGATGTTAACCTCTGCGATATTAGGTAAATACTTAAGTATATTATGTGCCACATTTTAGCTCGTATTTTGTTTGTAGGCTGGCTTGTGCCAGGCCGAGTTAAGCGGGATTTACATTAGGTACGAAATTAGTGGCATATAATTTTTAGTCATTTTCACAAAAGTTGCGTAGACACAGCGGTACTTTGTATCTTTATATTGGATAAAATTGCTTCAGTAACTGCTGCGAAATCTATGTCACTAGTTTCTTAATTTACCCTATCATGATCTCATAAATATAAGTCGTCGCTAAGTTCGCTATATTGTTCAGCTAAAAAAAATGAAAACAAATCAAATAATAATAAAAACTAATTTAAAAAAAAAGTTTTTAAATTTATTATCTGTGGTTTTTAAAGGTAGTAAAATTAAATAAAATTTAAATAAAAAAATACCCCATTTATATTTAAATTTTATTTAATTTTTGGGTGCGACAAAAGGACGATAAAAGAACGAGAGAGGATTATGGATTGTTAATTATACAAACACTGTGTTAGAGTTAGATAGAATACACGGCACTGTGACAAAATGATGTCTTTTGTGAAAATGAAAATGGACTAGAAATTTTCTATAAAAAGTTGTTGTTGCAAATTTTTATATGAAAATAGCATGCAAAGGCTTCTAATAACTAATAAGCCACTTACTTTTTAACTACTCTGATAAGAATCAATCTTGACCTGATAACATTGTTTCTGTTTGGCCTAATCAAGTGATAAATCATTCTAAAAATATATAACATATGGTTAGCAATGTAATTAAAATCTCTTGTTTTTTAGGGTTCCATATCCAAAAGGTAAAAACGGAACCCTATTACTTAGACTTTGCTGTCCGTCTCTCTGTCACCAGACTGTATCTCTTGAACGGTTATTCATAGCTAGACAGTTGAAATTTTCACAGATGATGTATTTCTGTTGCCGCTACAACAACAAATTTTAACAAATTTGTTGCCGCTACAACAAATTTTAACAAATTTTAAGGGTTCCCATACAACAAACGTGATTTTGATTCTCACCTCTTCAAACATGGATACAGAGTCTTTAGTATGAGTTTTGATAGTTTATCGTCTCGATGAAACTGGCAGTTTACTTCCATACATTATTTTGTAATACTGTCATGTTTTTTTTTGATTAAATGAGGGTAAGGCTTACTTAAGTATTTTATTCTCAACATTACCCAATCTAAATCAAGACATTTGCGATGCGGCTACACCTACCGGCGACAAAGACGTGCCCGAATAAATCATCCATCACACAGTAAACAAAATCAGAAATGCACTGTAACATTTGACGAATAGAATATGTTTACATGCAATTGTAGCTGCTCCAATTAACAATGGATGCATTAGACAGGGAGGAATCCGCACAATTTGAGCCATCTCACGTCTGCAATCATCTCAGCAAACGGAGCTAACTTTCAATGAGTAATTAGCTAGATAGGCGGTCGCTATCTGCTCACTAAATCGGCAAGACCATGAGTCGACCCCATTTCCTGTTTTTAAACATTTCCCGGAACTCGCAAAGTACTAAAGTACTTACGTGGAGGAAATGACGGGAACTGCTTTGAGAAAATTGGGAGCTCGAGGAATTTACCTACCTATATTTACACACCTATGTATGAAACCGACCAAGTATCCGAAGATGGATATCTTTCAATCGAAGTTGGCAAACTAAGTAATCACAGTGTCTACCAAAAAAAGTTTAAAAAAAAAAGACGACAAGAAAATTTACTCAGTCCACCGTAAAAATTTCCCGTGTAAATTTCACGATTTATAAAACAAAACTAGAACTTTGTGAACTTTACTGAACTTATTATTACTTCTTATCTATGAATTGATTAATTATGATCATAATCAAAATTTGATATTAATAATATGACCATAACCGAATATATCATAATAATATGATCATAATCGGTATATCGTCATTATGTGCAAGTTTTTGCAGTAAAAGGTAAAAAAAAGTCATCGCATGTATTTAAGGCGAGGAATTGTAAATGGCGTCGATTTACAATGACCTTGCACACGAGGATTCGAGTTTCTTGAAACTAAACTAAATTGATTAGTAGAGCCTAGTGTGACTATTTTCCAAAGTCATTTTAAATTCCAAGCTATTTTCGTACTCCACAAAAAAATTATTTTGTTAAATTCTTGTAACAACCTACTAATGGTTCATCAAATAAAGCGCTTGATTTTTAAATAATAATAATAATTATAATAATCGTTTATTTCAGGCAACAAGGCCCATAGATACATACCTTATAGACTAACATACATAATTTATAATAATAAAATGAATGTGTTAATAGATAGCTTAGAACTATGTTAGTAGCACTTCCATTAGACTACACTAAATGATAACAGGGAGGCCGCAGTCGGTCTACAGCACTTACATCTATTGAAAACGTTGAAAAGGCACGCAGATACACTGCACCCGCAGGTTTTCAATGTTCAACGACTATTCAATAAATACGCCCTAGCCACTAGGTGGTACTCAATTCTATTATATTTATTTCTATTCAAAGTCTGAACAGCATTGTATAATAAGTTATTTAACTACAGCACGTTTTTAAATAGCCCGCTAAATGTATACTGTATGTTTAAAAAACCATTACGGTATCTGGTTTAATGGATTTTAAAATAAGTTATGTAACTACTAAAGTGCATTGTTTTTTAACTCCTTTTTAATTGCGTTAGTTTTATTTTATAGGTACCAGTTACCCCCTAAGTAAGGAAAAGCACCGTTTAGGGTGTTTAAATATCAGATTCGGGAAAACCAAACAAATCCTGGGTAGGTAAGTACTAATAGATTTTGAAATTTAACATTAAATTACCTAAATCGAAATAAGAAAACACTATATTCTCCAGGTTTTAACTCTCGTTTCATTTATTAACAGCATTGTTACAATGCTGGACGGACGTTTCACCGACCAAATTTTCATTTTACAGCTAAACGCGACGTATTTAAACCTCTATTGTTTCTGTATTAAAGCATAATAACAAACACTTGACAGTTAGAAAGCAATAGTTATCTTGTTATTGGGAATTGCTTGATTTTGCTCACTAAATTATTGCATAGTCGCAACTTACGTCCTTCTTTTACACATCTGAAATTTGCTAGCCCTATCTCTGTCACGTCATTAGGTGAGTATGGGAATTAAACCCGAAAATTATTGTGTTTTATTACAATGTAAAATCGCAAAAGAGAAGAAAAGACTTAATCTAAATAATCTTTATAATGTGGAAAGATCAAGAACAATTCTTGTCCATCCAAAGGTTGCCTGGAAGAGATCGCTTTTAGCGATAAGGCCGCCCATTGTACCATAGTTATAAAAATTAGTTTAAGTATATGTTTCTTAATGTCATGTTTATTTATTTATTTTGTTTTCTTTTATGTTTTTTTTGTTGTAAATGTTTCTTTTGGTACGGTCAAAAAAGGACTGGGGGTAAGGTGCCAGGGTACCAGGTGCATAATTTAAACTTTCATTTTTTTCAATAATGGTTTAGCAATTATTTATTATTATGCTTGATATCACGAAAACATGCAAAGTGTTAGTTATTTCATGCAGAATAACCAATAATTACTAAATGGTTTTTGAAAAAAAAAAAAACTTTAAAATATGCACCTGGTACCCTCAGTCCTTTGCTGACGTACAATAGAGTTTTATCTTATCTTATCGTAAAGATCATATTCTGTTAATAGGTATAATTTCTAGTTATACCTATGGTAAATGGTATAAATTTGCATGGTAACGTTGAACTCCGGTTGCTGAAGTGCAGTTTAAGTGATACCTTCTACCGAACTAATAAAATCCACATTTAGAGCAAGAGTGCTCAAAATGACCTACTTCATTTAATGAGACATCCTTATAATTTCTGGTCGCCTAGTATCTACCAGCATAATTCCAGTTTATTTTTAACCGACTTCCCACAAAAGGAAGAGGTTATCTATTCGGTTTTTTTGTGTGTATGTTTACCGGATTTCTCAGTTGTCAGACATCCGATCGTAATGGTTTTTTTTTACTTAAAAGGTATTCGCTTTTAGCAGCTTCAATATAGTTGGTCCCATTTGTTTTAAAATTGGGGCACTGATTCGACTCGCTAGACGGTAGTTTTGAATTTTTATGAAATATGGCTGCTTAGTAGGGTTTATTCAGGTTTAGTCGCGATTTTGGGGTAGTTTTAAAACACTAGTTTTCTTCATAAAATAAGTATTTACAGCTGTTTCACCAGCGTAAGTTCCGATGCTGTGGGAATATCGGGACAAAAAGTACCTATGTGTTATTCCAAGTCTATTATTAGTACATATATCGAGTTTTATCGCAGTCGGTGCAGCGGTTTTTACGTGAAGGAGCAATCAATACAACACTCACAAACATTCATCTTTATCCTTCACCTCTATAGGTAGTTACTCATAAATAATGAGGAAAAATTTATATGTTTTTTTTTGTAATCAATAGACTCCGAAACTACTGGCCGATTTAAAAGATTCTTTCATCAAAAGAAAGCTAATATAGTCGTTTTCGATCCCGATATTCCCTCGGGGTCAGGACGCGGATGAAACCGCGGGGCACAGCTATAAATAGTAAAATAAGTCCAAAACTAGAAGCCGAAAATCGATCTAGGTGGTGTGCAATTGGAGAGGCCTATGTCCAGCAGTGGACTGCAACAGGCTGATGATGATGATGATAAAAACTAGAATTAAAAGAATATAATGAGAGTATCCACCTAGGAACTATTAAGTTTCATTCGCCAAGGATATCTAGAGGTTTATTTAATTAGCTTAAATAAAGATATAATGCGACGCGTTCCTGCGAAGAGGTCGCAAACAATGAATGATGCGATGCTAGACTGCCGTAAACTACTCGAGAACTCTCCGCTTTGCAGTGCAGTTTAGTGTTTATATGGTGATGTATTTAGACCGGGCTTCCGGGTGTTTTCATAACTAAAAAACAGCTGAAAATACTGTCAATTTGTGTATTATATTAAAAACTACCTACGCCACGCGCTTAAGTGCAAATCCTGTGAGAATGTTTAGATCAAAACAAGGCATTTCAATTTTGATTTTGTTATTGTTTATTTTATTAGGCAGGTAATTTAAATTTATAATATATTTCATGTTTAGTAACACAGCATTATTGAAGTAAGTTGTTAATTAATTATAGATAGGTTAATAATTAATTATAGTTTAATAGGTCAATTTCATTTTCAATAATTAAAACAAAAAACTAATTAATCAAATAACCCGCCCCTTATTTTTCCTGTTGCAAACGTTCCCATCACACTTGCAGCATTACCGCGCTGTATGGCGATGGCTAACCTGTGCTGTGCCCTAGAAACATTATTTATTTGAACAAATTCATAATATTGATATCTTTTCGGTAATTAAACTTCGGTTTTTAACGAGTTGTTTTAATATTTATTTTTGTTTTTATTGCTCAAGGCATTTTAAACTGTCTTGAGCAATGAAAACTGAGTTGTTTTAGATAAAAATATATATTGTAAAAGTTAACCAATCGTGTAAAGAAAACTACAAAAATGAAGATAAGAGAATGAAAAATGAAATACCAAAATAGTATTTCCGAATGTTTTGTAATGACTTAGAAATATTGAGTTCCCTACCGCTAATATCGTGAGTGACCTTACGCTGTTCATAACTGAAACAAAATCAAGGTTTAAGAAGAAGAACAAGAACAAAGAAGTTTAAATACCGGTTCAAGCAGGTCTTTTGGACGTTGAAACAATCTGAATACATAATCGTAACATGGTTAAGTGCACTTTGAGCTTATAAGCAGACAGTGTCGACTGCAATTTGAATAATAAGGATACATTTAAATATTTTAACATTACCTTATTGTAATAACAGAGAGCGGTGCTTAGACCTAAGAGAGGTTTTGGACACCAAGAAAATGCTGGCTTGACGTTCGTATATGCGTGCAAATTGCTTCACTGCACGGGATGCAAAAGAACGTGCGAAGTGGCGACGTATAGAAGTAGTAACGCGGACCCCGGGCTCCAGAGGACGTCTGCAAACTACCGTATCTTCGACCTCCGATGTGTCTTTCGTTGTCTTTCTATGTATGTATCCTATCCTATCCTACTTCCTACTAATATTATAAAGCTGAAAGTTTGTGAATATTTGTGTGTATGTGTGTTTGTTACTCAATCACGCAAAAACTACTGAACCGATTGCGTTGAAACATGTAATATAAGTAGTTTAATGCCGGGAATAACGCATAGGCTACATTTTAACCCGATATTCCCGCGGGAACGGGCCTTACGAGGGTGAAATCGCGGGGCGCAGCTAGTATACAAATAAAAGAAAAATGATTAAAGAAACTTAAGAATGATTTTTAAATATGTATTCTACGATATCCCACTCGACATAGTCAGTCCACTTTCACTTTCATTTTTTTCGTTTAAACAATATGGCGCCTGGTGGTCGCCATTTTGTTTATATTTTTATGTCACCTATCTAAGACCATTGGAGAAATGAGATAAATCTAACGATACCTTAATTAAAGAAATTCATCGCGTGGTTTGAAAGATACATGCTGAGGAAGAATATTACAAACATACATAAAAACAAGATAGGCGCGAAAAACATAACCCTTTCCTTGCAGCCGGGTAAAAAGATAATATAAGTTGTATAATCCGTTGTCTAGTTACCGTAACACAAGCTTAGCAGCTTACCATGGGGCAGATGGCGCTGTGTTGATCACAAAAAAAAAAATTTGTAGAACACATAAGAAACTCATGGGGAATTTTATTTACAATTACCATGTGAAATTTAGATATTTGTTTGTTTCCATCACGAAAAAACTACTGAGGCGATTGAGATGAAACTTAGTGTGTAGATAGTCTGAAATCCGGATTAAAACATAGGCCACTTTTTATCTCGATATCCCGCGGGATCTGGCCTTACGCGGGTGAAACCGCGGGCCGCTGCTAGTACGAAACAATAGTCGCTTTTCAATTGAGATTCAACCACAGAGAATAGTTACAACTTATTTAAAACTTTATAATTTGCGGTGAATGTCGGGATTGCTGTTTTAGGGACTCCGTCAGTCTGACCAGTGCAGCCAATTAGCTTAGTTAGGTCATTAGCATTACTAATTAATGCCTAAATTTGAGGATTTTAAACTAACTTTCATTTTAATACAATTATTTTAAAATAGGGCTTCGCAATGTTAAAAAGTTTTTAATTGAAGGTAGATTAGATTTACACTTAGGTATACTAGTATTATAGAGCAGATAAATTTATTTGTTTATGGTAACGAACAAAAGAAACTCGTACTAAACCGATTTCGAAAATTCTTCTATTTTTTTATTTTATAGTAAGACTAGCTGCGCCCCGCGGTTTCACCCGCTAAGTGCCGTTCCAGCGGGAATATCGGAATAAAAAGTAGCCTGTTAATCCCACCAGCTACCTATATTCCAAGATTCATCGCAATCGGTTCAGTAGTTTTTGCGTGAAAGAGTAACAACCTCACATACATACATACAAACTTTCGCGTTTATAATATTAGTAAGATTAGTATGGGTGTTTTAGTGTTCTTAATTAACACCACACATCAGAGTACGCAGAATTCGTAAACAATGAATCAGATAAATTGAGGAGCTAACTCAATGCTGATTGATTAGTTATCTTGTAGTCCAATAATTGTAATCTATCACGTCTTGATTGGGTTTATCATTAATCGGTCAGTTACCGACTGAACTGGGCTAACGAGGTTGTTTATTAGATATATTTAAAGGAAAAATTCATCTTCAAAAATTCACCTGCGGCGAGATTTGAACTCGCGTCCCTGGAGGTTGTTTAGTTTTTTTAATGACCCCTGTGGCACGTCGGGCAAACGCCTGACTGCAATGCAAAAGGCTGCGGGTTCGATTCCCGCTGGGAACAAATATTTCTGCTGACCATAAATGATTGTTTCTGGTTCTGGGTGTATACTATGTACAATATGTATGTATTTACAAAAAAAAAGTATAATATGTAGTATATCCGTTGTCTAGTACCCATAGTACAAGCCTAGTGCTTAGTTTTGAGCTACATAGCTCTGTGTGTAATGTCGTGCAATATTTATTTATTATTTTTACTTTGTTTTATGTACAATTGGAATTTTGTACGTGATTTTAAGACGCGGGGTTTTCGCGATGTTTTTCTTTTGTACAAATATAGACAAGTCCTTCAAAATCGGTAAGCTGAACACAATAGAAAAGTTTTTGAAGACTTTCCGCGCTACCATGCTCGTTTGTCGTTACTATGTCGTCCTTTTGTCGTTCAAAAAAAAAAATATAAATAAAAAAAAATACCCCGACTTACTTTCAAAAACCACAGACAATTCAAAAAATCTTTATTTTTAAAGTTTTGTTTTGCTTCTTTTTTAGGTAATAATTTGATGTATTTTTAATTAATTTTTTTTAGCTGATCAACAATGCGACGACTTCGCGACGACTTATAAGACATCATGGTAGGGCCCAAATATCTGTTTGTTTGTATTCGCTAACAGAAAAAGACAATAGAAAACTCATAAAATTATGTTATTGTAGATGTCATCAACAATATCAAAGGCTTGCAGCGATATTGACAGTAATATTACAGAGCGCATGCCAATCCATCTAAATTTAAAATATAAAAGAAAGTCGTGTTAGTTACACCATTTATAACTCAAGAACAGCTGAACCGATTTGGCTGAAAATTGGTGGGGAGGTAGCTTAGAACCAGGAAAAAGAGATAGGATACTTTATCTTTATATTCCCGCGGAAACGGGACCAACGCGGGTAAAACCGCGGAGCGCAGTAAGTCTTAGATAAATGTTTTCAATATTTTGTTATAAAAATAATGTATATGTATGTATGTGCATGATACATTTTAATTCTACGCCATCTAGTAAGTGCCACTGAAAAACTGAAGCAAGCTTACTGAGCTTCGAAGTTTGAAGTGTCTGTGAAAAGCTTCATGAAAGATTTTACATTATAAACAACAGATGGCGCTTTTCTAAACTTACTGTAAATAACAATTTTACATAATTTAAATGATAAATATTTACAATACCTATCAATATGTGTAAATAAGTACTTAAATATAAGAAACTTGTTTAATATCTTCCTATTAATATCCTATTTTCGTACATTGCAAAAAGCTACGATTTCTACAAAAATCTCGCACTTAATGTTTGTTATCAATTAAATTAAAATGCTGTTATTATGAGTAACAAAATTAAATCATTCCTGTGAGTAAACTTTAAAAGGCGCTGTTAGTCTAAGAAAGTGTCCTTATTGGATGTTATTTATAACTACTTATAAGTTAGTATTTATAATGTTTGTTATTTTATGAAAATAAAGTATTTCAAAAACAAAACACAAATTCTCACTAATATTATAAACGCGAAAGTTTGTATGTATGTAAGTATGTATGTGAGTTTATTACTCTTTCACGCAAAAACTACTGAATCGATTGCGATGAAACTTAGAATATAGGTAGCTGAATACAGGGAATAACACATAGGCTACTTTTTATTCCAATAAGCCTGCGGGAACGGGACTTACGCGGGTGAAACCGCGGGGCGCTGCTAGTACTACATAAATATGTACTAACCTATTCAAATACCGTGAAAACAGTTATTTTTCATTCGTACACCTGTCTAAATAATTTCACAAAGTCAAGTCTACACCACGTCTACACACATCATACAAATATAACGGGATACGCAATAAACGTTGTCATGTCACACGTAGGTAGTTTCATAAAGCGTTTATACCTACATCACGCTATTTTTCTGATTACTGAGATGTTTATGGGCTCTCGTAGACTAACTACAGTCACAAACTTTGGCTAATAATTATGCTTAAGTATTTCTTATCGGTTGTGAACCGATTATGGCCATTAGGAAATTAGCCAGTGTCAAGTATTATTAATAATATTTATGCAAGTTATTTGCATCCAAACAGTCAAGTCGTCATAGTTAAAGTCAAGTCTAGGTAATCATTTGTAAACACGGCGGCCATTTACAAACATTCTTCACGGAGCTTTGGAGACAACACTAAGTCAATGTTTTGCACCGATTTTCACTTTATTCCACTGGTATACCTTCACGAAACTAAATTGATTAAATGCCCCCGAAATTAAACAATTTGCACGCATTTGAACTAGGTTTCACAATAATGAAAATTTAGCACCACATCTCCTTAACGAGTTCCCGCCAAAACTCCATTCGTCTTTGGTCATCAAATTTTTTCTACATTAGTCTTTGGTCTACGAGAGCTTGAAACGCTGACATAAATATAAAACCCAAATGATCCTTGGACCAGAGAAAAACAACATAAAATCGTGATCATTACACATAAGATAACAACGTGCAAGCATTTTGCCGGTAGAGTATGTCATTTAATTATGCCTTACTAGCTGCGCCCCGTGGTTTCACCCGCGCAAGTCGCGATCCCGCGTTGTTCGAACACCTACCTACCGCAATGCAATAATCCACACTTAAACGGTCGCCCATTGAAGTACTGTTGAAGCCAGGCGCTACCGCGCCTGGCATCATCAGTACTTCCCTAGTCGTCCGTTTAAGTGTGGATTTTTGCACTGCGGTAGGTAGGTGAAGTAAGTTAAAGTTTGTATTTCGTCAGTAAGTGACGATGACGATGACGAAGGATGACGATGACGATGGATGACGATGATGATGATGCCACTCTACATCACTTATCCTACCCCTGTGTCGATTTTCATTCATTGAATGGTTATCACCCGCGTAAGTCCCGATCCTGTGGGATTTTCGGGATCAAAAGTATCCTATGTTACTCTCCATCATTTAAACTATCCCTATGCAAATTTTCATCCAATAAATATTATCACCCGCGTAAGTCCCGATCCCGCGGGTTTTTCGGGATCAAAAGTATCCTATGTTACTCTCTATCACTTAAACTATCACTATGCAAATTTTCATCTAATAAATAGTTATCACCTGCGTAAGTCCCGATCCCGCGGGATTTTCGGGATCAAAAGTATCCTATGATACTCTCCATCATTTAAACTATCCCTATGCAAATTTTCATCCATTAATATTATCACCCGCTTAAGTCCCGATCCCGCGGGATTTTCGGGATCAAAAGTATCCTATGTTACTCTCTATCACTTAAACTATCCCTATGCAAATTTTCATCTAAGAAATAGTTATCACCTGCGTAAGTCCCGATCCCGCGGGATTTTCGGGATCAAAAGTATCCTATGTTACTCTCCATCATTTAAACTATCCCTATGCAAATTTTCATCCAAATCGGTCGAGCCGTTTGACCGTGAAGAGGGAACAAACAAACAAACAAACAAACAAACAAACAGATTTTCGGATTTATAATATTAGTAGGATAGGAAGTAGGATTATGAGATCTTACGATGGGAAAATTATCTCAGCACTGGGTACGCCTCCCGTATTTACTTTGGTGAAATTGCTAGCGCTTCGTCTCCCTCCCTCTTCCTTGTTTATTCTTGAATATGCAGAACACAGAAGAACTTTGAATCAGTACCTACTGATATTATAAAGTCAATTATTTTTTTGTTTATTTGCTTGTAATGAATAGGCTCCAGAACTACTGAACCGATTTAAAATAGTAACATAATATGCTACTTTTAATACCTATAGATATCAGATCAATCACAAGTACGGTCAGACTAAATACTTTTAACAAACATAATTATTAACAACATTATTGTAGAAGATAAGGAAATGAACCATCTTAGTACCTACTAGGTACTTCATTCAAGGGAATAGAAATTACAACTAGCTAATCTTTTGCACTTCGTTTCGCTATCATTCATATTGTAAGAAACTCGACACTTGCAGTGAACTGAGGGATAATCCTAAAGGGCCCAAATGCATACATACTTGTAAATAACACTTCCTTTAGCAGTCGTGTAAATAGTTTATTCACTGAGGTACTAAAGCGCTGTCTTATTAGAGGGCGTTTATAACGACGGAGTCTAGAGTCAACTCTCGAGCATAGCGAAGGAGTTATGTACTCAGAGTCCTGAAGCGTGGGATTCAAGCGCCCAAGACTGATGCAGGCTTTTTTACCGAGATGAATACTCTACTTTACACATGTAACTGCGAGACAATAAAAAGGCTATTCGTAACACACAATAACAATAGCGTGTTGTTGTACCTCACGCAGGTTCCTATTCCTACCATAAAATTGTAACTAATTACGTGCGCCCGCCATGAGCGATAAATGATGATCCAACATGACACGTCATCGTCGTTTATCGGCCCGGTGCGGTGTCCAATGACCTAAATACGGCTACTGGATTTGATAATATTTAATAGTGCTCGGTTAGTTAACAGATGGTATTTCGGTGTAGCTCTAATCGTTATTAATTGGGTATTAGTTTCCAGCGTAGAGGGATATTCTAATTTCATAATTAGGTACTTAAAAATACGTAAATATTAAAAGTTGGATGGCTCGGTTATGGCACCCGTGAGTAAAGTGCCAATGTTTAAAACTGACTTTAAAACACAATTCAAGCGGTTTTAATCTTTGCAACTGTACTCGCCCTGCCATAGCCGAAAATACGTTGGCCGTTCAAGGCGAAGCATCTCGATACCTTTGAACATTTCTAGAAACAATTTTGTGAAGTCCATTTTATAATTAAATCAATAACACCAAATAGTCCGCCGCCCGTAACTCTTGAAAATCGTGCTGGACGGATGCAATGGATGCCAAATCAACTAAGGGAAATTTATTATGAACTGAATATTAAACTTAATTCTTTATTGGATGGCGAGTGGGTGCAGAATTTTATTTCGCTTGATTCAACTTGAATTTCTACTTTCTTTTTACGTTTTAAACAAAAACTTCATTGTATCTCAATCGATATCAGAAAGTACTTGAAGCAGTCAATTGAAACTATGTTTGCAAATGCAATATTTTGTAACTAAAATGAAATGCAAATTTATTCTTTCCGTGTGAAATACCTATTTGCATTGTAGCTGAGGTTATAAAACAACTATATATTTTACCGGTACAATGTCGTATCGTAAATAATTCGCTTATTCAATTCCCATATCGATTGAATTTTACTTGCAAATGTTTTTCTAGATTGAATGTTTTAGAATTTTAACTGATTACATTATACAGAAACGCCATTTAAAAATTAAAGGGCAATCAATTGAGAGTGTAAAAAGTTTAATGCAAAATTGTCACCCTCTTAGCGGTGGAATTTTGTTTTTGCATTGATATCTAGATCAAATGTTATATTTAACTACCTACACCTATGTTTTCGTTACTGATTGTGGTGTCTTGTTTGCTAACTTACTTAAGACTAACCCGCGCCCTGCGGTTTTACCCGCGTAAGTCCCGTTCCCGCGGGAATGTCGGGATAAAAAGTAGCCTATGTGTTAATCCAGGTACCTATATTCCAAGTTTCATCGCAATCGGTTCAGTAGTTTTTGCGTGAAAGTTTTATTAAGGTTTAGAAGGCTGTACAGTTTTATGTATTTAACGATATTTCGATTAGACTGTCAATTGAAATTTAAAGTGTACAGTTTTTAGTTTTTCCTACACTCGCACGATTTATCTATACAGATAAGCTGTACATTGAAAACTGCGTAATTAAACCGAATGATCTGTAGCCTGCTTATAAATGAATAGACTGCATGAGAAAATCTATTGTTTTGTTCAGGTGTAATCAAACATATCTCTGGGTGTAATGGACTTATTCGTTTAAGTGCGCGCGCGTCAGACTGTACTTTTACTTTTTAAATAGGTCTGGAACAGTGTTGGATTCTTGTAAATGGAGCTGCATTATGCAGACTTTCCCACAAAATCCGACACTGGTGCAAAAAGCAGGTCATTGTATGTAAAAAATAAATCTAAACATAAGTTCGATTCGATTATACACAAATAAGTGTGTGTGAAGCAGGAAGTTGAACGATTTGCGGGTACCTACCTATCTATCGGTAGGGAGATACTGCTACATATCCTGTGTTTGCCCGGCCCACAATAGGCATTTGATTTCCATGTTATCTGACTATATTTTAACCGGTAAATAAATACAAAATAAAATGGAAACAATAGCGTAAAACTAGCAATTAATTACCCTAATTTGATAAGAGAATTACAAAACATGTTTTTTTCCGATTATTTTGCCATTGTAACTATAAATCGTAATTAGTTACCTACTTATACTTTACTTATTGATTTACATTTTCCCATGAAATTGGCAGATCAATGCACAGTCAAAACAACTGTTAAGTAGTAGAGAGCTGAAATTTGGAGATTAAAAAAGTTTTTTTTTTATTTCCCACGGAATGGGGACTTACGCGGGTAAAACCGCGGGATACAGTAATGAATAAATAAAAATATGCTATTTATTTTTTATTATTTTAATTTAAAAAGTCAATTACTTTTGTCAGATACCTAGTTAAAACAATAGGTTTTAAAGTCAAATTTAAAAAAATGAATAAATTGCACTCAAGCAAACAATAACATGAAGTATTGCACATGGATAACCGATCGCAAGTCAAGCAAGAAGACTCTAGTAAACAACTAACTAAACCTATGGAGATACTATAATTTCCATAGGTTTAGTTAGTTGTTTTGTGTCACTGAGAAAATAAACATTTCTATCATACAGTGCATTTTCCAGCGAATGCCATAGCAGATATTGTTTTTATAGGTTTTTAAATAACTCAAACAATTGAGCAGCTCTGAAACTCAAAAATTCGTGTGCATCAGAATGGCGGGTGTACAAATGCAAATTATCATGAATCTAATATGGCTCAAATCTACCTTAATTCTACCTAATTCTACCAATAAAGAAATTAATGTACTTGTCAAATGGCTGACATAAGAGTAATTCGATTCAATTATAACATAATACTTGACACTGGCTACTTTCTAAACGGCCATATTTATAAAAAAGTACAATTTTTTTTAGCCCAGATTTTCGACATGCCCGCCATTACTAAATATCAACATTGCAGAAATTTAAAGTTGCGAAATTTTATTTTCAAAATTACTCTCTAGCCTTTGCCTGAATTTGATAACTACGTACGGTACTGTAAGGTACTAATTAGGTAGATTTATATGGCAGTGAATATAAATATTGACGAATGATATTTCGCCCAGAAAAGGAATACACCCGCCATCCTGACGTTTGAATGGCGGCTCACATATTTATTGAGTTTTCTATGCGTACAGAGAGGTACTATTAATTTCTTTATTGGTAGAATTAGGTAGAATTAAGGTAGATTTGAGCCATATTAGATTCATGATAATTTGCATTTGTACACCCGCCATTCTGATGCACACCAAAAATTCCAGTACAAATTTAAAAGCAGTTCAATCATTTGAGTATCTACTCCTCAAATTTTAAGTGGCATTTCTGTATTAAGTGTTGGTCGCTGTTTTGTTTTTCTGTTTTCATTAATTTGTACTGTGCTAATAGCATTATCTATTTTTCTGAAAAGACAGCAATTTTGATTTCAACCAATTTTGAAGCATTAATCCTTTTCTTCTATGAGGTGAGTGTTGCAATATACTAAGCAGTGCTGAGTAAAAGCATTGTAAGTTATGATAAAACTTTATTTCAGAATCAGATCATGAATTAACAGAATAAATAATAGTAATAAATAATAATAAATAGCCAATGTTAATTTAGTATAAACTGGTCAAACCTAGAAAATAACGAATGCTTCTTTAATATTACATTTACCTAAGCAGAGTTTTATATTTGACTTAAATAGTAATGGTTCATTCTACCCCACAGTACAACACCGAAAAACATAGCTAAGTAAGTTATATACACAGAAATAAAAATGAATTTGATAATAGATAATATTTTCATTGATAAGATGCAAGCGGCAGAATGTAATGATATCTACGAGTAACTATAGTTTTATTTTGCCATAGTAAGTCTAACAACTTTTTCTGAAGAATTGAGGATCAGGATTCATGGTTCTTCATCAGAATGTGGGCGGGATAGGGAACATCGGATGGGATTTGATGATTTCTGGAACACAGACATGTCTTTATTGACATAGGCTTTTACTTTAACATGTTCCTATGAAACATGTCTGCGAAAGTGTCAATACTGTAAACCATTGGTTCACATGATCAAGAAAACACACTTAAATAAATCAGGTTAAGATTGTTTATCCATAAATCTGTCTCTTATAATACTAGCATTGTCCCATGGTTTTACCCTTGTAAGTCCCAATCCTGCAGGGTTTTCTAAAATCCCCTTCTTAGTGGACATCTACACACCTTAATAAACACACTCTTGAATTTTCATATCCCTAAGACCAGTGGTTTGGGCTCTGCATTAATATATAGCTCGGTCATTCAGTCAGGACTTTGAATTTTATTTATTTAGATAGATAATCATATAATCTACACCACAACACAATGCAAAAAAACACCGAAAAATAAGTAATAACTGCAGAAATACATATGAATTTGAATATAGATAATATGTAGGTAATTGGCATGATACTACAGATGGGTACTATCTAACTATAGTTTTGTTGTGCTAAGGTAAACTTAATGACTTTTTCTTAGGGTTTGGAATCAGAATGCAGGGTTCTTCATCATATCACGAGCAGGAGAAGGAACGTAGGATAGGATCTTGGGATTTCTGGAACACAGACATGGTTTTTATCAGCACATTAGCTGTTAATATTGACATTTATAATGTTTCTTTACTTACCCAGAGAGTGGTGCCAAATTTAATTTGTCTCTGTAACTGCACTCTGAACTCACACCCACTATCAGACTTTTATTCACACAGCACGGATTTCACTGTTAATTGTAGTCTTTTGGAGTATGTAGTATATTTAATTACCGCACCGTTGGTTTTTATTGTTGGCTCCCAATAGGGACTCAGTGTAGGTGTTTTCGTCGTCGAAATCAGATATATTTCTCAACTCATACCAACGATAACTAGTGTATACAACCGTATCTTGATATTAATTTGATAGGAACTCGATTCAAGATAAGCTCAAAAGCTAGTTTTTGCCAAAAACTGATTCTATTCGGACTTCCTGATATAAAAGTGAAAGTTCGGAGAAGCTCATTTAGCAGTCGTGTAAATCATTACTCGTTAAAATTGTTATTTAGACACAGGGAAATCGTTTTGAACACAATATTTTAAATTATAAAATTAATCGAATAAAAAATAAACAACACATGCGCGAAATAAAGACGCGCACAGCCGATTTTTACCAAAACGCCGAACAATGAAAACCCGAAAATGCAATGTCAAAGTCAAAAGACAAAAATTCAACGTCAACGTCATTTCTGACATTGACAACTGGTGCATCGGATGGCCTCAGCTGTTGCAACGGCTGAGCCATAGTCGAACTTTAAATTGGCTTTTGAGGTGAGACATGGCTGAATTTCCATTTTCGCGAAACCTTGTTTTAATGCATGTGTTTTTTTATTTTCGGCGGCATATTATCAATTTATCACTTTAGTTAAGTACGAAAAGTTCAACGAGTGTAGAGTCAACATAAATAAAAAAACTAGTGTTAAACACGTAGGTAGTTAGCACGTTACCAACAAAGGTTCCAATGGGGTTGGGTGGGGTAAAAATCGTAGCCATTTAGCAGCGTCGCCCAATTTGAACCAATTTTAGCAATGCGTGAAGGTTACCGCCGACACCTTCACGCATTGCTAAAATTGGTTCAAACGATTTGATAGTTCACTATTAAACACGTGAAACTGGCTGAAATTGTCCATAGTGTTGACAGAAAAGCCAAAATTAAGAAAATGAATATGAATGAATATGATCTACAATTACCTAATTAATTATACAGCAATCCCACTGTTCCGGTATTGCGAAACCTCCAAAACAGTCTTCGCTCGCTCGGTTAATTTTATTTTACCTATCCTATTCGTGACCCAAAGTTACAGGAGTTCTGGAAATTATGGAAATATACAGATAGAAAACTTTCACTTTTTTAATTTTTAGACAGGGAAAGGTACAGACTATCCAATCTTTCTTTATTCAAATTCAGAAAATAGGTGGAATGAAAAAAGTAAAACGAATATTTCTATTTGTTTTTTTTTTTAATATTAGGTACAATCTCTACCTACCTTAATTTACAATTTTATTTCACGCTTACGCAGTTCGAATAAAATGCCTTTAAACGGCTTATCACAGCAGCAGTAAAATAGAGGTTTAAATAACCAATTATAAAAAAATAAACTATATTTCTTAGAGCGTTATTAACAAATTGGCGTTTGAGGTACTGCTTGCCTATTCGAATGTAGGCTACCTACACAGAACACTATTACTCCTAGCGGAGGCTACCTATTAATTTAAGCTTCAAATATACGACGACACTGCCACTCTGACATCTTAGACTAAAACAGACCACACCCACCCAACCACACCTAACACACATAGAGAGTTTCGTATAGTAACTAGTAACAGAAAATGTTACATAGGAACCTACCTACAATCGCAGTCATTGTTTACAATTCCTAAAATCGCCCGAAAATCTGTGGAATAAATTATTATATTGGTACCTCTACACACATTTCCATAGGAAATTTGACAATAAGTAGTTAGGAATTGTTTACATTTCCTAAACTTCGATCGGAAATGTACCCAGTATCACCCCTATGTCGTGTTTGTGACAGAAAATACAGACCTGCCTCAGACTGATTTTAACTTAATACTTATTGAATGATCTTTGGAACAATATTTTACACATTTCTGAACAAACTCGGAATGAAGAATGACTCGTACTCGGGTGTGACGTCATCTCACACTCGCCCAGTCCGCTGGCGCTCTATGTGTCGATGTCACAGTACATATCGTCTAACGTTTTGATTAGGGGAGCGTTGTAAATGATATCACGTGATTGTTAGCACGACTCAATATTTATTATAAGTTTAAATGTCTGTAAAATCAAAATTAAAAGGTATTTTTGTTGACTACAACAAAAAACTAGTGTATTTGTAAACATACAAGCTTTACTGTAAAAAACTTTCAACCGATATGGCATACCTATACAAGGTGTAACAGGTAAGCCCTTTTAATCCGAAAGGGGGATGTTCTAGACGTCTATGCGAACACATTTTGTTCTACGACTTTAGAAAATTTACTTTTTTTTTTTAATTTTGAGATTATGTTTCACTAAAAAACAGCTGCTTTTGAAAATAAAGTTAATTGAAGTTTTGATTGTAAACCATCAAACTAAATAAAATAACATTTATTTCCCAAAAGTCGTAGAACAAAAGTTGTTCGCCTAGACGTCTAGAACAAACCCCTTTCGGATTAAAAGGGCTTACCTGTTACACCTTGTATAGGTATGCCATATCGGTTGAAAGTTTTTTACAGTAAAGCTTGTATGTTTACAAATACACTAGTTTTTTGTTGTAGTCAACAAAAATACCTTTTAATTTTGATTTTACAGACATTTAAACTTATAATAAATATTGAGTCGTGCTAACAATCACGTGATATCATTTACAACGCTCCCCTAATCAAAACGTTAGACGATATGTACTGTGACATCGACACATAGAGCGCCAGCGGACTGGGCGAGTGTGAGATGACGTCACACCCGAGTACGAGTCCGCATCGCACATTTACTTCTATAAATCGGAAACGAATTTTCGTAGGTACCTATCGAAGTATAATTCTTTCACTTATATTTTTTACTTCGCGCCCCGCGGTTTCACCCGCGTAAGTCCCGTTCTAGCGAAAATATTGGGGTAAAAAGTAGCCTATCTGTTATTCCCGGTATCCAGTTACCTATATTCCAAGTTTCATCGTAATCGGTTCAGTAGTTTTTGCGTGATTGAGTAACAAACATACGTACATACGTCACACATACTCACAAACATTCAGCTTTATAATATTAGTAGGATTTTCGACAGAGAATATGGAGAGCTAATAATTTAAAATTAGTTCTTTTTCTACATTGGTATACAATTCTTAGGAAATGTATACTTTACTTCTAACTTCGTAGAGTGTCAAGTCAATGTCAGTTTTGGCGGGAATGCGTTGGGAGATGTGTTGCTAAATTTTCATTTTTGTAAAACCTAGTTCAATTGCGTGTTTAATTTTGGGGGCATATTAATAAATTTAGTTTCGTGAAGGTGTACAAGTGGAATGAAAGTGAAAATCAGTGCAAAACATGGACTTAAGTGTTGTCTCCAAAGCTCCGTGATAAATGTTTGTAAATTGCCGCCGTGTTTACAAATGATTCCCTAGACTTGACTATAACTATGACAACTTGACTGTTTCGTTCAATGCAAATAACTTGCATTATATATTAATAATACTTGACACTGGCTAATTTCCTAAAGGCCATAATCGGTTCACAACCGATAATAAATAAAATGTCAGTGTCGTCGTGTATATTTGAAGCTTGGACTCAGATAAGTTGGTACAGTCGATCTTAATTAGAATTTTAGATCTAATTGAGATCACCGTCAACTTCCATAGGTTTGACATTCAGTTTCTTAGCCAACGCCTCGCTGGACTGTAACAATTGCTCGACAACTTTCACGTAGCCTAACTTGTCGACCTCCGCGGCATGTTGCTTTTCTTTATCTCCTGGCGCCAATACTGGTTGGTTTGGATCTGTCTGAAAACAAAAGTCTTAAGTTAAAACCTAAGTACTTTTAACTATTTGCCTAAGTCCCAAACTAGCGGGAATGAAAATCACGAAATTCTTGTAACGTAATTAATGGATAGCCCCGTATATCTTTTAACAACAATAGTCTATTTTTATTTTTAAATGCCCATAGCCCAAGTTGTAGTCGATGGCGAAATGGAAATAAAGATTCGGCGTTTGACTCACAGACGATGTCTACAAAATGGGTTAATCGTTACACCCGAATTGTGTAAAGATGCGTTGTTGGTTCGAATCCCGCTCAGCGTCGACCGTGCGATGTATTTTCGTACTTATAGGTACCTATGTATTTTTCGTTTAAAATTATTTTTAAAGAGTTCGCCCCGAACTGAGACCTCACGATCCCCTATCTCCCCAACCCCCCTACCGATCCGGCTCATCTTCGAACTCATTAATTCCATTGACTTAAACTACGCGAACATCAAAATTCATGAAGATAGCAGCTACGATACTCAAGTTATCGTCGAACAAACATACAAAGATACAAGCGCCAGGCCCGTCTACACTGGACCTCACTCGCTTCGCTCGTTCGGTCAACTAGATATCTCCAGCTCCAGACAGGGAGACAGACGGTAAAGCGAGTGTTGAATGTTATAACAGTTCTTTTTTTTTTCTTTTTCAGTGTTTCTTAGTGAACAAGAAACCCTTATAGTTTCGTCATGTCCATTGTTCGTCCACTGTCGGTCTGTTCGTCCGTCCGTCCGTGGCTTAGCTCAGAGACGCTTGTTTGTTACGTACTGGATCTAATTCCCTCCAAGTGGTTATGCAGTCGTGCAACCGTTCGCCGAAGCCGGGAGCGAAGCACTCGGGGTCGATGGCCACAAAGCATTGGCCCAGATTGGCCGGTCCACCTTCGCCCGTATGGCCCCACGAACGAATCTTATGCCCGTACGCTGACCCTGGAAAAAAACCTTGTTTTAATATACTTAGATGGAGCACTTTATTTACCGGGTTTAGTCGCGTTTTATTCATGACAACCTTGAAAAGCTTGGCGTAAAGTTGGCGTAAGCTCGGTTCGTTTAAAAATCATGAATAAAACGCGATTAAACCCGGTAAATAAAGTGTTTTACTATGCAAAACCGCGAAAACCATAGAAGAAATTGCTTAGATGGATCTCACAAAAGAGATTAGAAGATCAATGGTCGCTTCAAAGTGAAGCAGTTCAAACTTGGCTCTGACGGATGAGCTTTATCAGTTCCAAAGTCAAATTGTTTGAGAAATTAAAAACTCCTTTAAAAAAGTCGGAACAAAATTCGGTCGTTGTTGTTTTATACGATAATAGGCTTAAGCCTGTTTAAAAAGCACCCCCATAGTAGATGAAAGGTAGATTAACAATTAACTTTTACTTCTAATATTTAACTGCCTTTTTCTTTCGTTACGACTACCAAATCTATAGTTTATTTTCAGCCTCACTAACCTGATGATATTCCGCAGAATAGTTCAACCATGGCGGCCAATCCGTATCCTTTAAAACCCGAGTTTATTTCAGGACCTCCCAGTGGCATCAGACATTTTGTATCATATCCCTGAAACAATACATTTTTAATGTATCTCTTGTCCACCCCTATTTTCTTCTCCCTTTTTCTTTTCTCTTTTTCTGTTTGCTTTTTCTATTTCTCTCTTCTTTTTGCTTTGCCAATTTGTAAGCGCTTACCTATACCTTACAAATTACCTTACCTTACCTATACAATACTGTTAAGTTTCTGTGTATATTTCTTACTTTTAAACCGACTTCAAAAAAAAGGAGGAGGTTATCAATTCGTCTGTATGTATAATTTTTTTTTTTTTTTTGTATGTTTACCGATTACTCGAAGACGGATTGACGGATTAAGATGATTCTTTTTTTAATGGATAGGTAGGAGCTCCAAGATGGTCCCATAAAAATTTGATGTGGATCTGATGAGGGTCTTCGGAGTGATGAACGGAAATGCTCCTCAAAACGCATTAATCAATCCAGTTGTTTATCGATTACTCAAAGATGGCTTGACCGATTGAGATGATTCTTTTTTTAATGGAAAGGTGAAAGCTACGAGGTGGTCCCATGAAAGTTTGGTAAGGATCTGATGAGTATCTTCGGAATGGTGGACAGGATAGCATCCCAGAATTCAATAAATTACTCATTTTTGGACTTCTACCAAAAAGAATAGACCCCTAAAGAACTAAGTACAGATTGATGGGGCACCTGAAACCACCTTCTCATCAGCAAACTCTTCAATAATGAAAATTACGGTAACAATATTGTTGATTTTTAGGTAGGTAAGTATACTAAAAAGGGTAAAATAAAAAAATAATTTAACAATTAAAAAACCGACTTCAAAAAGAAACAAAAAATAATTTAAATAACAACCAAAAAAAAGAATTGATAAAAAATATCAAAATAACCTCTACATAGGTACAGAGTCACCGACTAATTAATCTGTTTTATCATCTGAAGTCGGGCAGTTTTACTGGTTGGTTCCATATTGTACTTAGTTTGGCTATCTGTATTTGTTTGTTGTGCAATTAAAACATTTCATCTATATATCTTCATTGTTACTTTTGTACCACGGTAAATGGCACCACGAAATTTATGTCGAAAAAAGAAACAATGTGCGTGTTGGGCTGTGAAATGCACATTGCATTGCATATTGGCAAAAACAGCTAGCGATCGAGAGGTTGCGGGTTCAAGTCCAGACGGGAGCGTTGATTTTTGGCTTGAGTATGAGTAAGCAAATGGTCAAAATCTTACAATTTGCGCATCTGTCGTAATATTTCCATCTGGTGATTGAGCCCATCCCGGTGGTATGGGCTCAGATTTTCTTACTTGCATTTCAATCTGTAAAGTGACATGAGTTTTGTTATCTTAAAATTCCTAACTAAATATGAATGTAAAGTTTTGAGAGTAAGTAAGCATACGAGTAGGTATGTTTGTTAATCCACTACTCAAAAACTATAAGACCGATTGCGATGAAACTTGGTACGCAAATAGCTGGAGATTTGAAGTCAAACACAGGTCGGTTACTGTTTACGCCTCCCTATATTCCGACCCCATTACACGAAAGAAGAAAATAGAAAAAGATCTAAAGACCTTTCCAACAGCAACGGCGGTGGTAGCCATGTCTAAATAGAACGATTCTCCGCCAGCGGCCGGTGCCACCACTGAAATTGGATTTGTGCCGAGAGCAGCCTGAAAACAATACGATAATAATATTATTTTTACAACAACAGTTCACAAAAAGACACATTTAAAAAATAACGATACCTTAATTAAAGAAATCCATCGAGTGGTTTGGAAGATACGTGCTGGGGAAGAATATTACAAACATACATACATACAAGATAGGGGCGGAAAACATAACCCTTTCCTTGCAGCCGGGTAAGAAACTATCAGGTAGATCCAATGAGTCTATCTTTACATATCTCTGGTTAGATCGACAGAGCCCTTAGTTTTCTAAGTTAGTTTACTTCATACAATTTTCATCAGCGCCCCTAGCGGTAACTATTATGAACTAAAATAATGTATGGAAGTAAACTGCCAGTTTCATCGAGACGATAAACTATCAAAACTCATACTAAGGGCTCAGGTCTAAAGCTAGACACGAGTCGAGCCGAGACATAGTCAGTAAACAAAAACAGGGAGAAAGCATAATCATTAATTCACCGTGTCACGGGGTTGGTGTGGCGCAGTGGTTAGCGCACTCGCCCGGCAATCGAGGGGCATACATATGGTCGAATTTTTATCTCGGGAGAATTTTTGATGATGTCTTCCTCCTTGTAAAATTTGATTATTTTACCTGTTTACTTCTAGTGGGCGCCATTAAAGGTGAGGTGTTTGTAAATGCCATGCCTATCATGCCTTGGTCAGCTGCCTTCAAGCTCCACCACCCCGCCATGCCGAAGTGATTGGATCCTGGTAAAAATGTCCTGGATTTATACAAGATGTCTTTCTTTTAAGACTGTTGACCCGCTAAAGGCCTGTCTAAATATAGAGTTAATCAGCTAATTCTGGATATAAACTAAGTTTTTTTGAAATTTGATAAGAGTTTCCATGATCTTTTCGAATTTTCTTGCAGGCATTTAAGGATGTGT
The DNA here is from genome assembly GCA_949358125.1 of Idaea dimidiata. Taxonomy (NCBI): domain Eukaryota; kingdom Metazoa; phylum Arthropoda; class Insecta; order Lepidoptera; family Geometridae; genus Idaea; species Idaea dimidiata. The sequence goes on from OX442341.1 coordinate 11,243,136, forward strand.
GACTTCGAAACGCGACCTCTAATGAGAGGAAGTCACATGAAACTCATGGGTTTACTTGCAATCGATGAGTGATATATTACGGGGAAACATATGTCACCTAGGAACATAATATTAGAACCCAGAGCAGCTATCCTAGTGGAATAGTTGAAGACCCATACAAGAAAAGTCGGTTAGATTATGTTTATCTTGCAGGTATTTATTTGCAGGTATTTGAATCTGTTTTTAGCCACGTACTTATATTGCCTATATATGTATAAGCTTTTACTAACAAACTATGGATTGAAAATATCTGATTAAATGAATTTAATTATTATTATTATTTATTAGCTGCGTCCCGCGGTTTCACAAGTCCCGTTCCCGCGGGAAGATCAGGATAAAATGTTTCATGGCAATCGATTCAGTAGTTTTTGCGTGATTGAGTAACAAACATCCAAACACACACACTTTCACATTTATAATATTAGTAGGATTCTTACCTCTCACAGTAACCCAGCCAATGCCAGTAGTCTTAGCTTTGTTTATCGCAACGTCCATGGCAAAATGGCTGGCTGTAGCGCCTAGGACATTTTTCGCATCCACCACGGCAGTGGAAGCGGACTCTTTTACAATACAAGGTTCGTTGTTGGGCTCGCAAGCGCCGGTTAAGATGTCGTTCACGTACATTTCTGAAACATCAATCAGATGGACAATCAGTCTTTGGTTCATTCTCCATCAACAGTCATCTCTGCCTATGACCGTCCACTGCTGAACATAGGCCTCCCCTATACGACGGACGCCACAAATAGCGATCGAAAGCTGCCTCCATCCAACAACTTTCTGCGACCACCACAATGTCGTCGGTCCACCAAGTAGGTCGTCTTCCAACACTGCATTTCGTATTGCATCGTGGTCAACACTCGAGGAGTTTTATTCTTTGGTTCATTGGCAGAAGCTGTGTACTAGAGAGAAGTGAACTGCTTTGTCTTAGATTCTAGACGATGAGAACTCCCGAAATTATTATTCATAATTCATTTATTGCGAATAAAGGTACATTATAATTGATGTTATATAAAAATTGGATCTCCTTACTCCACTAAATTTGGCATGCAACATTGCTGTCAAGCGTTTTTATACATTATTCTTATTTTATTATTCAGTCAAAATTTCTTATTATCACACAGTTTCACTTTCTAGGTAGGTACCTTTATTTTATTAATTTTGAAATGTCAATACTACAATATTTACTATTGTAGAATAAATAACACATATTCGTAGATATTGTAGGGAGCATCTCATCTCAGTGATGTTCCTAGTTAAATTGCTCATGGGACCCCGGGAATGGGGTAACCCTAATTTATTGCGGGGCTATACAGCCTAGAGATGGGGTAAAATTATCCTAAAGTAGTTGTGCCAAGATTATGATAATAATACCTACTAATACATGTCTAGTTAGATAAGGCTTCTTATGTAATATTGTAAGTAGGTATCTACAGAAAAAAACAATATAAAAAATAAACAGACAGTTATATAGGTAGGTACTTTGATAAGATTAAATAATATATCTGAAAGTAAACCTGCCAACTTGTTTTTACGACTCAAAAGCCGTGAAGATACAAAAGACAAAGTATGTGACAAAATTTATTTGCTTAACTTACTAATATTATAAACGCGAAAGTTTGTATGTATGTATGTGATTTTGTTACTCTTTCACGCAAAATCTACTAAACCGATTGCGATGAAACTTGAAATATAGGTAGCTGGATACCGGGAATAACACATTGGCTTCTTTTTATCCCGATAATCCCACGATAACGGGACTTACGCGGATAATACCGCGGGGCGCAGCTACTCAGAAATAACAATAAGTATAATATTATCTGCTAGCAGATTACGTAACTCTGTTGTTAAGAAATCTTGATTGAAACAATTGAAATTGTTGTATTCACGTCATTCAGTAGCAAACAAATTGCCATTGCAATTAAAGCTTGCGCCTGTAACTATCAATTTGTATATCCGTAATCGCAAAAATGACGAGCAATAAAAATTGTTGGCATAGCGATGCAGACCGTGGCGATGCATCGCTACGCTATAAGAAAACACATCTGTCAATGTCAAATATTTCACATGTTAGGGATTACGTGACGGTTCACATCTGTATAGGACTATTGTTTTTGACGCGTTAGTGGAACGTCGTCATGAATTTTTATTTTTACAAAATCAAGTTTTAATGCGTTTATATTGTTTAATTTGGGCGGCATGTTATCAATTTAGTTACGCGGAGTTCAACGAGTTAAGTGAAAATAAAAATACTAGTGCCAAACACGAAATTAGCACGTTACAAACAAATGTTCCATGGGGTTGGAGAAAAATCGTCGCCATTTTTTCTGCAGCCTTCACGCAATGAAAATTATTTCTAACGATTACAGTGTATTGGTCAAAGGATTTATTTATGTTTTTATTTTATTTATTTATAATAGTGGTAGTTCACTATTAGTATGAGAAACTGGCTAAATTGTCCTATATTGCTGACAGAAGCCATAACTAAGAAAAAGAAAGAAAAGAACACATCCTCGACAAATGGCATCTCGAGAATCCGGGGCCATCAGAAAAAGAAAGAACACATCTGTGTAGAAATTATATACGGTAGGTACTAAAAACTTGTAATGCTCAATTGTATTTTGTGTAGCTTCTACACAGCACTATTCTAGATCAATAAGGAACCTCATACCTAGTCTATTCAGTCCATGACTGGGATGACCCATCCGGTCTGCCTGAACCAATAACTCTGCTTGAACTGACGACGCCTTCGGGTTGGCCCCGGCTGCTTTCAGGCAGTCCACCATGAACCTGTACAATTCCTTAGTAGATACTCTACTCATGGTAAATCTGGAAATTAGAAGAATGAAGTTAAATGAATGAATGAATGAGGAAGACATCGTCTGAAAATTAAAATTAATTTAGGCATTAAAAATATTCTAATTAATTGTTATTTTATACATGTCTCTATTGCAGTGTATCATGTTTTTTAGTGTTAGACTATAATCTGACGTTTTGGTTCCTTGTATTTGACATTTTTTCTTCAGAAAGAAGTGTCAAACGTAGTCTACAATTAAAAAACGAAGTAGGTATAGATAGGAACGACTTTTGAACATGGACTGTAAAATCAAGATTAAAAAAAAAATATTGAATATCTGTGTACCTGTGTACATTAAGCAAAGAGAATAATATAATCAATAGGTGACATTAAATATTAAAGGTATCAACAGTTTGTCCATCCCGGACAAACAATATAAAGTAGAGGTACTTAGATACTTAATTTAAGCACTTCTTTATTAAAAATAACAAAGCAAGTAATAGTAAAGTAACATCCTAACTTAAAATATTTGTTAAACCCACATTTGATTGACTAAAGTGATTAATAATTTTCCTCATTCATACTGTTGCACTGACATTGACATAGATAGTAAGCTAAGTAGATGTTTATTTCTATTCAATGTTATCATATCGTCGAGGTAAATAAACACATTTTCTGATAGCAGTCTTTAGGTTTACAAACATTAGCAGAAAAACAAGTTGAAAACTAATCAGTACCTAGATAGCTACGATACTTACGAAAATTCTGTTTTTGGAAACACTTTGAAAACAAAATGAACTTGAAAACAATCGGATATAAACAAAAAAAACTTCAAAAACTGCGTGTATGCTGATTGGCTTTCATGATTATATAGGTATGTATTTGTATGTAGATTGATAAGTGATATGTATAAAATATATTTAGTTTTAGTTTATGTATGTATAATTTAAGGTTTTTATCTTATTATCTTTTATAAAATGAATCCCTATTTCGCGTTGTCACGGCATCACGCCTGAACGGCTGGACCGATTTCGATAATTCTTTTTGCGTTGTCTTCAGAGAAGGATCTTATAAAAGAAAAAATGCTGAACCGATTTTGATAAATCTTACGCGAGTAAAACCGCAGGGCGCAGCTAGTTCATAATCATAATACCTAATCATAATCATTTATTTATTCACACAAAATAGAGTAGATACAAAGTACATCTTAAAATATATATAGTGCGTCTATCTTGCCGTGGGTTGGCGCGTGAATTAACTATAGTCAAATAATTAATTTAAAATTATTAATTAATTTAAAATTATTAATTAATTTAAAAAAAAAAAAAAAGTTATATATATTTATTACCCTTTTTTAAGTGTAGACACCCTACCTTTCTTAGCTTCCTTTCCATACAAGGGTTGCCTAGAATGGATCGCTTTCAGTGATAAGGCCGCCCATTGTGCCTCCTAAATTTACGATGTATTAGTTTATATTTATTTATCTTGTAATATTATATGTACAATAAAGAATTTATTCATTCGTTCATACAAGTACCACAAAATTATAATACTCAAAAAAGGAACCTTACCAGTATATAAACTGCTTCTTGACTATGGCCAGCTCTTGAGAAAGCACTTAATAATTTCCACTTTTTTTGTATTTGCTTTCTTTTCCAAGGCACGTGTGGTGTCGTCCACGCAATATACTTAACTAACCGGCTCGCATGTGTTTATTTATGTGTGGGCTATCTGCAGCGGATTTTGACAGCGGCATAATGGATTTAGTAGTTGATAAGGTGGATATTGCAGTGTCAAGTGGTAACAGTGAATGACCGATTCAAACGACTATGTTGCTATAGTAGGTAGGTAGCTAAGTACTTATTATCAATAACTGTATTAAGAAAGCTACTGACGTTTAGATTATATGACAGTTTAACTGTACAGATAATTCGTACGTATTCAGGCAACATTAAAAACTGCATAGTTATTGTTTAACTGAAAATCTACCATCAGCATCGGTATCGAAATCGCTAAGGGTAACCACAACCAACAAGGGTAATCATTGAAATCGATTTCACATAATAGACAAAAATAGTGGTGTAGTAAAAATGTTTATTCAATCAGAGTAACACAGAATCAGAATGTTCATTGTTCAAGGCTCTCGACAACCTCGTTGTTAGCTACAATATAATCCAAATTAATATTACAGTTAAAAGTTTGCAAATTTGGATAACAAATGATAGAGAAGGTCAAATACTTATCCGTAATTCCTAAAGAATTTGTTTTCAGCACTCGGCCACAACGCCACATGGTGTCGACGACGTCGCCGTCGCTGTGAAACAGTTCGACGTTTGTGCCGTGATGCGGCACCGTAGCCGTATAGGTAAACTTACTTACTTTGACGACCTATGTGGCGTTCGTGGCGGGTTCGATTCCCGCTGGGTGCAAATATTTATGTTTAAAAATAAATATTTGTATCTGGTCTGGGTGTATTTCTATGTACAATATACAAGATGTAACGGCCAAGCCCTTTTAAGCCGAAAGGGGGTTGTTCTAGATGTCTAGGCGAACACCTTTTGATCTACGACTTTAAAAAATTCAAACTTTTTTTTTGAAAATTTTGGGATTATGTTTCACTGAAAAGACAGCTGTTTTTGAAAATAAAGGTAATTGAAGGTTTGATTGTAGTAGACCAAGCTAAATGAAAGGACAACATAAGGTCAATGACCTCGAACTCTAAGAAACAGCTGATCTTCAAGTAAACTTTACACTTAAAATTTTCGAAAAGTACTTCGAATTTCCAAAAGTCATAGAACAAAAGTTGTTCGCCTAGACGTCTAGAACAACCCCCTTTCGGCTTAAAAGGGCTTACCCGTTACATCTTGTATATGTATTTACAAAAGAAAAGTAAATATAAGTAGTATATCCGTTGTCTAGTCACCATAACACAAGCTTAGCAGCTTACCATGGGGCTAGATGGCGCTGTGTGTTGGTCTCAAAAATTTATTTATTATTTATTTATTTATTTAAACTAAGGTTTATCTATTGACTGGTTGTCCCCGAAGATATTATGTTGACAACAAATGGGTTAGGGACGGTTGTAGCAATTGCGCGACAGGTCGCACAACGTTCCCGGAGCGAATCGTCACGTGAATTAAATGTTGCAACGTCGCTCGCGTCGTTGTGACACAAAATGTCGCCTAGGGGCAAAATGCAAAATGTGTTAGTGTATCTGGCCTTAATTGCTTCTCAATTGTATGATTGCGATCCCTTCATCGTTTTATTTAAATAGACCATTTCAAGAGGCCTGTTACTATAAGGTCAAATGATGATTGAGTAGGTTTTTTTACATTAAACTATTTTTAGTTATTTGTTATGTTTTCGAGATTTTACATTGTAATAAACCACAATATTTACCGGATTTAACTCGCGTTTTATTTATTAACTGCATTGCTTTAATGCACGCACTTTCCTGCGAATGTTCGGCGCTATGTTTGGCGTAATGCTCACAGCAAATGTGTATTTACTCATAACATTTCGTTGTACCTTGCCTTGCATTCACTTTTTCTTGAAATGTCACGCTCGTGCAAAGGCTCGACGAAATGTTACACTGTTACGTTGATTTTTAAAATAAGGTTGTAACAAAACAACGAGCATTATAATGTGTATTATAAATAATTTAAAAACAGCGAATGCTTGAGGTTCGGTTTGTTGTTCTGCTCAAGTCTGTATCCACCCTAAAGTAGGCTTCAGACGTTCAGACCTACCTACTACGACTATGTAATCAAACGCGTAGTTATTAGCAGAGATATGTAAAAACTTCTAGATACGTAATAGGGCAAATTTCTTGGCTACACAAATGCAAGCTATCTAGCCAGAGAAGTCTTAGTTCCATCCCAGCTCACGTCACGATCACCCGCTTGTTGACACACAGTACATTTAGTTCACTTTCACAACATTATTCACAGACAACAATGCCTTCGTGCGTATTTAGGCGATGCACGAATTATACTCCAAAAACTGGCAAAAATATTTCATTTCATACGTAAGTAAAGCTGTATTTATTTATTTTAGTTTATTTTTTGAAAAAGTTTTTTTTCCAAAAACTCAACGAAGTTTTTGACTTTGACGTTTTATCATTCTCTCCTAACCGCTATGAGATGTCATAATAATATTATGACATCTCTTTCTTACGTCATGCAAGTAGCATTGAGTCTTTATGTTTTAGAAAGAGATAACAATAGTTTCGTCTATTTCTTCTTTAAATTATGTGAATGAATATAAATAATGAGGTTGTATAGCATACAACTGTGCCGCTTTTCAATAATGATTTGTTCTGCAATGGCGTCTCTATAACTTTAATAGACTCATTGGTTATTAGTACATTATTGCAGCGGCCGGCAAGAGAGGCATTGATGGACGAATGTGTGAAAGTGGGGTAAGTAGTAACTAAGTAGTACAATTCAGAACTTTTATTTGAAAATACAACTATTGAATGTACAATTCTTAAAATTTAAGTTTTTTTTTACTAAACAGCTTTCTATGTTCGAAATTTAAATTAAATCTTTGATAAGTTACCTCTTTAGTCGCCTTTTTGCGGAGTAGAAGATCGTTCCATTTTTAAATTACACGACAAATAATAATATGATTTTACAAAGTAATTATTTGGCCGCTAAACACGACAGATATTAACAGATTTTACAACTATTGTCGGCCGCTGCTCGACTAGTACGACAGCAAGTTCGATTTATCTCGAAGAAGGTTTACAAAATAATGCTCAAATTTCCAAGCATGTCCAGTCGTTCAGAAACATACAAGATAGTCGCAAAAAACATAACCCTTTCCTTGCAGCCGGGTTAAAATACGGCGCGGACAATCGGTAAGTAGGTATACAGCAACCTGACCCCGCGCCTGGAAATTTTCTTATATCAAATCACTCAGCTATACCCAAATTTTTAGTTTTTGTAGGTACCTACTCACGTACTTCCTAACATAAATCGTTTTATACAGTAAGTACCTAGGTTGATCTTTATGAAAATACAATAAAGGTTGCGTAGAAGAGATAGCTTTTAGCGATAAGGCCGCCCATTGTATCTATCTTATAATTATTAGCTGTATGTAACTTTTTGTTTGTGTAATTTGTCTTGAATGAATGAATAAATTCGTTATTGTACACAACATATAAAATAACAATATATATACAGCAGTTCCAGCTGTAAAGTAAACATTACTAACAATATACCTAGGTATACTAATATTACAAAGAAGAATGATTTATTTGTTTGATTGTGTAGGGGACTTAGGATAAGGAGTAGAACAAAATTATATATTTTTTAAAGTTCATATCTGTCTGTCTGTTTCTCTGTCTGTTCCTTATACAATTAAAAACTACTAAACCGATTGAAATCTGGTTCTACCACGAAGTTCCTCGAAAATAGAACTATCCAATTTCAATATTTTCGAGGAACTTCGTGGTATACTTTACATCGAAATCCAATTAGTAGAAAGTAATTAACAAAAAAGTCGGCTATGCACTATTTCTACGCAGACGAAGTCGCGGGTAACAGCTAGTCTGTCATGAAATGAGTGATTGAATGAAAGATGGTGGGTGGGTGGATCTTATTCAACTACTTGGAGGAAACTCTTTGTGGAATGATGTCAAACCTTTTTTTTGAGGTCGATGTTTAAATGACGACGGCACATCTGCATACAAGTTGCATGCAAGACACACACACATTGGAATCACGGTTTTAGGCAAAACTTGTATGCAACTACAGCTGGGTCCTGCGTTTCACCTGCGTAAGTCCCAATACTGTAGATATTTCATGAAACCTTTTACACACCTACTGCTCTACAAAGTTACTTTATCGTAAAGGTGATCGTAAAGCGAGTCTTTATTCCCTAGGTGCATAAAGTGCTCATTATACACCTAGGGCATAAAGTAATTTGGAACTAAGGTTCTGGTAGAATACGGCCATTTCGAACTGGTCATCTAGACATAACACATTAAAAACTTTCTACTTCTTCGACGGAAGGATCTTACGCTTCACTCAGGACTTTAGGTCTCGCTTCGCTCAGGAGTTAAGTTTTTAACACCCTCGCGGCGCTCGGGAGTTAACTCTCTAGAGTCCTTCGTACGCTTTGGATTCAATATGACGCCCGCTATATAAGACAGGGCTTTAGTACCTCGGTGCATAATCTACTATTCTTATCGAAGAAGAAGAATGTTATGTAACCTACATCATATTTATTTAATGTAGGCCTACCTACAGCATTGTTCTTTAGAAACACACTCAAAATGTCAGCTATGTACAATCAGCGGTTAAATGTTGATTCATAATATCAGTCAGTCAGATAAAGACAAAGCAAACAGCAGATTTTTGCAAACAGTAAAGAGAGACATTTATGGCTTGATCATACTTTATTTAATTTTAAGACCTATGTTTGCGAAATAAATGATATGATTATGAAATGCATTTTAATATTCTTTTTCCATACATATCGTTCACCCATCGAAAAAATGCTCGCGCCAGGCGCTGCTAAGCTGCTAACAAGGATACAAGATCGGCCAGCTCAGCTAGGAGAATGAACTCAAATCTTCTTAAAAATGTGGGTAACGCTAAACAATTAAATCTCAAATCTACCCTCAATATTGTGAGGTCTGACTATCACAGTAGTTCATTTAAAAGGCAACAGTAAAGCAGTCGTTACCTACATTTACAATAGTGAGTGATTCCAGGCAGGGGTTTTTTTGATTATCATTGTTTTACGGTAAGCCATATAATGTATTTAATATTAATTATTAGCAACGCGCAGTTTTACCCGCGTAAGTCCCGATTTCACGGGAATATTGGGATAAAAAGTAAGTAGCCAATGTGTTATTTCATAGGTCTCTAGTTGTCTACATTTCTTCGCAATACATACAGAACCTAAATTATCATAGATCGTAGGTATTCTTATAAGAACGTTCTAATTTGGTTTAGAGCCGATTTTTGATTCCACGGATAAAAGGTATCTGTCGAATAAATTCGAACCCAACCAAATTTAAAAGCCTTCAAATTTTGATCTTCTAAATTTAAATTTGTATTCTTTTTAAATACTATCATAGTGACGTTCTTCATTCGGTGGTATTACATTTTATTTTTCAGATATATCTCTATGTAGGGATTTGAAAAATCAGCCCTTAGACTTTTTATAAAGTGGTGTAAATAATTTCCCGAACTATTTGACTTTCGTTTTCTAACGTCTTTGTTAGAACTTAGAGTATGTACCCAACTAGGTTATGATTATGAGGAAAAATAACTAATTTTGAAAATTAGCTCTCTATATTCTGTCAAAAAAAAAACCTATGTGAAATAATTACTTCGATACGATAATTCGTTTCCGATTTTTAGAAGTAAACGTGCGAATCGGACTCGTACCCGTATGTGACGTCACCTCACACACGCCCGTGTCGTCCGCCCATATTATATTATGTACTAACTGCGCCCCGCGGCGCTATACTTTCTAATAACGCGTAATCAAGGGCGCGGGCGGCCGAGCGGTTCTCGAGCGGTAGCACTTTTTCGTTCATTACTCAGGTTCTACTTATTGGATTTTGATGCAAAGTATACCACGACCTGCCTCGAAAATAGAACTATCCAACATTAGTACTTTTTAATTGTATAGGGAACAGACAGGGAAACAGACAAACAGACTGACAGACATGAATTTTAAAAATTATATAATTTTGTTCTACTACTTATACTACGTTACGTCCCCTAGACCACTTTTTAACAGATTTTTGTCCTCTCTTCCTTTATTATAAGTATAGAATATAGAATAGATGTGTCGATGTCACAATACAATGTCGTGTAACGTTTTCATTGTAGGAGCGTTGTAAATGACGTCACGCGACTCAATAATTATCGTAAGTTTATATGGCTGTAAAATCAAAACTCTCACGTATTTTTGACTACAACAAAAACTAGTGTATTTGTATAAAATGTATTCTTTTAACCGATTTGGCATACCTATTAACATTCTTTATTTTTAAGGTTTTACTACGTATACCATGTGTAACGGGTATGCCCTTTTAAGCCGAAAGGGGGTTGTCCTGGACGTCTAGGCGAACAACTTTTGTTCTACGATTTTTGAAAATTCGAAGTAGGTACTTTTCGAAAATTTTAAGTGTAAAGTTTACTTAAAAATCAGCTGTTTTTCAAGGTCATTGACCTTAAGTTGTCCTTTCAATTAGTTTAAGACTGCTGCATTAAAATTTTTAATTACCTTTATTTTCAAAAGCAGCTGTTTTTTCAGTGAAACAACCTCAAAATTTTCAAAAAAAAAAGTTCGAATTTTCCAAAGTCGTAGAACAAAAGTTGTTCGCTTAAACGTCTAGAACAACCGCCCGTTATACCTTGTATACAAGATGTAACGGGCAAGTCCTTTTAATCCGAAAGGGGGTTGTTCTAGACGTCTAAGCGAACACCTTTTGTCCTACGACTTTTGAGAATTCGAACTTTTTTTTTGAAAATTTTGAGATTATGTTTCACTGAAAAACAGCTGTTTTTGAAAATAAAGGTTATTGAAGGTTTGATTGTAGTAGACCAAACTAAATGAAAGGACAACATAAGGTCAATGACCTCGAACTGTAAGAAACAGCTGATCTTCAAGTAAACTTTACACTTAAAATTTTCGAAAAGTACTTCGAATTTCCAAAAGTCATAGAACAAAAGTTGTTCGCCTAGACGTCTAGAACAACCCCCTTTCGGCTTAAAAGGGCTTACCCGTTACATCTTGTATACAAGATGTAACTTGGAGTTTCTTAGAGTTCGAGGTCATTGACCTTATATTGTCCTTTCATTTAGCTTGGTCTACTACAATCAAACCTTCACCTTTATTTTCAAAAACAGCTGTTTTTTCAAAAGTGTTCGCCTAGACGTCTAGAACAACCCCCTTTCGGATTAAAAGGACTTGCCCGTTACATCTTGTATAGTTTAGTGATTATTTGTTACGATTAAAAACCTACCTACAAATTAAAATTAAAACATTTCCATCCAAACCATAAAGTAGCAGGTAGAGATACTTAGTTACATAAGTAACTATAGTAATAAAACAAGTCATTATAACTGATTAGTTCCAGCTGTAGGTACACTGAAGTGCAAAGAATTAGGTCACACTGTGACGTAACATTATATCAAAGCGTGCGGCCTTTAGAAGTGTTACGAATTGGGTCAACTCTCGACAGAGAAATCCTTTTAGACTTCTCGATCTTAAAAACCGGCAAAGGGCGAGTCGGTCTAGCTATCATGGTTCATGAGATACGGCCTTAGTGGCGCGTTGGACTGCAATGCAGAGGGCTGCGGGTTCGGTTTCCGTCAGGTGCAAATATTTATGCTTAAAAATAAATATTTGTATCTGGTCTGGGTGTCTTTCTATGTATAGTGTGTATGTCTTTACAAAAAAAAACTATAATGTCTAGTATATCCGTTGTCTAGTAGCCATAGTACAAGCCTAGTGCTTAGTTTGAGGCTAGATTGCGCTGTGTGCAATATCGTGCAATATTTATATTTATTTATTTATTTATTTATATTTATCCTGGTGACAGATAGACAGCGAAGTCTCAGTAATACTGATTACGGAACCCTAAAAATAATATATTTTATGGTTAATATATTCTGAAATATTTTACTCCCAAGTACTAATCTTAGTCCTACTAATATAAACGTGAAAGTATGTTTTTTACTATTTCACGCAATAACTAGTGAATTAGCACATATAGGTTTTCCTACGATATCGGAACTGATGCGTGTGAAACCACAGAGCGCTACTAGTTACATGATACACTTAACCACTTACTTATAAACGCTAATTAATGTGCTGCATAACTACGCACAGTTTGTCTTTTACGGTCACATGAAGTTTCAAAGTTGACAGACAGAGACAAACGACTAAACATAAATTAGTCATCTGTAAATAATATTTTTTATGTAAGGGAGTTAGATTTCAAATAAAGACTTTGACTTACGATAACAAATAGACACAACAAGAAAATTTGTCCGAAAATCTAAAAAAAAGTTTTTTAGATTGACGCACTGTATGCAATGTTTTGTAATCTTACTAATATTGTAAAGCTGAAAGTTTGTGAGTGTGTATGAATTTTTGTCCATAAAATATGTTTGTTACTCAATCACGTACAAACCGCTGCCGATTATTAAGATGAAAATTGAAACGTAGACTGTTGGAGACCTGGAAGTTGGAGACAGGGTATTTTTCTATCCTGATATTCCCGTGGGATCTGGATTTACGCGAACGAAACCGAAATAAAAGGAAAATTATCCCATATTGTATAGTTCAAGTTGAATTGACAATTTTCTTCTTTTTCGAGGTCTGTTAAAAGGTGAATCGAATTGTTTTGTCCTCGCTTGTACGTTCAGTTACGGTTATCAATAACAAAACAATATCCGAATTATTTGCTTTACTATTTTATCGTGGTATTGTACTAATTTTACACGTCTTGTACTGCCACAATTAATATAAGTTTTTTTGTGCAATTAATTCAATGCTAAAGTTTAATTAATAGGTAAAATAAAGTTTAGTTAAATTTTAATGTTTGTTTCGTATTTAAGTGATTACAGTAGTGTTTTTAGAAACTTTGTGGTTGAGTCGTGAGGTATGATTATTTTTATTCATCGATGGATGTTTTTAGTGTTCCGTAGGTAGGTTAAAGTCGGACCATTTTATTTGGACTCCATTGTCCGTCTGTCTATCTATCTGTTTGTTGTAAGTTACATTCAAATAACTTTATTAGTTATTGATCTAACAGTGAAAGTGAAGGAAATAAGTGAAAAAGAGATCCAATTTCTGCACGATGTCTGCGGTTTGAAACATGATCGTAAAGTACAGAGTGTTTCATTTTCATTTTATTTATTATAATTTAGTTCAACAATACAAATACCAATTCATTTTTAGAGTTTGTCAGTGTGATCCAAGGTAGGTGCCAGCTACTCGTACTTAGAAGTTTACGGATACGAAAACTTACCCTAAAATCTTTTCAGGTCAGATTTGCTTCACCTTGCATAGTGTGTGTATATAATAGAAGTATATACATATTCTGGTATCTGTATGACTCGAGATGAATATATACGTTATACTTAGATCTGATAAAAGAATGCTTACCAAATTATTTAAAATAACATTATTAAACCGTAACTGATAAACATTTACTAAAACTAAAATAATTAAACTCAATGACGTTATATTTACACAAACAAGGTCGATGGCAATTCGACATAAACAAACTCCATTCATTGAAAATAGAGACAGATTTCTTGCTACTTAATTTTAATTCGCTACAGCTGTGTAGTCACAGACAGAATCCTACTAATATTATAAATGTGAAAGCTTGTATGTTTGGATGTTTAGATGTTTGGATGTTTGTTACTTATCTTATCCTACTAATATTATAAATGTGAAGTGTGTGTTTGGATGTTTAGATGTTTGGATGTTTGTTACTTATCTTATCCTACTAATATTATAAATGTGAAGTGTGTGTTTGGATGTTTAGATGTTTGGATGTTTGTTACTTATCTTATCCTACTAATATTATAAATGTGAAGTGTGTGTTTGGATGTTTAGATGTTTGGATGTTTGTTACTTATCTTATCCTACTAATATTATAAATGTGAAGTGTGTGTTTGGATGTTTAGATGTTTGGATGTTTGTTACTTATCTTATCCTACTAATATTATAAATGTGAAAGCTTGTATGTTTGGATGTTTAGATGTTTGGATGTTTGTTACTTATCTTATCCTACTAATATTATAAATGTGAAGTGTGTGTTTGGATGTTTAGATGTTTGGATGTTTGTTACTTATCTTATCCTACTAATATTATAAATGTGAAAGCTTGTATGTTTGGATGTTTAGATGTTTGGATGTTTGTTGCTTATCTTATCCTACTAATATTATAAATGTGAAAGTGTGTATGTTTGGATGTTTAGATGTTTGTTACTCAATCACGCAAAAACTACTGAACCGATTGCGATGAAACTTGGAACATAAGTAGTTGGATACCGGGAATAACACATAGCTACATTTTATCCTGATATTCCCGCGGGAACGGGACTTACGCGGGTGAAACCGCGGGGCGCAGCTAGCTGATAATAATTCTATAAGATAAATCCTAAAGTCTTAGAATCACAAGCGCCGAGGCGCACAACCAAACTATGCTAGATCCTTATCGGAATTTTAAAAAATAAAATTAAACTTAGAAATATTTTTACATGAAGATATATTAGAAATATTTTTTAAAGGAAAAATTCAGCTTCAAAAATTTACTTGCGGCGAGATTTGAACTCGCGTCCCTGGATCAATATTCCAGTGCCACGTAAGTTCCCGCGCAGGGACACGAGTTCAAATCTCGCCGCAAGTGAACGGAACACGCAAATTCCCGGAACTCGCGTGGCCGAGCGGTATAGGCACTGGAATATTGATCCAGGGACGCGAGTTCAAATCTCGCCGCAAGTGAATTTTTTGAAGATGAATTTTTCCTTTAATATATATTTCTAGTAAATATGCCTTGAGCAATAAAAACAAATTTACGAAATATGAAGATATATTTTTAAAATTTCCCATGATAGAATTCGAATATGTTCCCCTCGCTATCCAGGCGAGTGCTCTAACCACTTAGCTAAACGGGAAATATTTCTAAGTTTTATGCCTTATGCAATATAAAACAAAAAAATATTATTTTTTTATTTTTAGATTGCTTCCCCCCGAGTGCAAGTATTTATGCCTAAAAAATAAAAATTTGTTTCTGGCTTGAGTGATTTCTATGTATAACATTTCTATATTAAAAAAAAGTAAAAATATAGTAAATCCGTTATCTACCATTATACCCATAGTGTAAGCATAGTGCGTAGTTTGGGACTAGTTTGCGCTGTGTGTAAAATCGTGCAACATTTATTTATTTTATTTAATAACATCCTGTATTTGTTATTGCAACCACAATAAAATAAAATAAGACGTGACTTTCGCAGTAAATCAGTGCCACAATGCCGAAGGTACGCGTGGAAGACGCTCGCAGGTTCATGGTGGAGGCCCTTACTGTGGTCGGGGCTCCACACTCGGAGGCATACAAGCAGGCGTCGTTGCTGATGCATGCCGATTGCGTTGGACATTACAGCCATGGGATGAATAGACTTGGTGAGACGTTTTACTTATTGACGTGGGTCTCTTAAAAGGAGACCAAGGGATTTGCACCCACAACTGATACACTATTTATATAATTGTTATCGAAAGTTTGTAATACTAGATCAGTCTACTAGATTGGTTTTCTATAAAGGAGAGGATAGGTCACTAAATAAATAGTGACTAAGGGATCTAGGGGAGCTTATCAAATCGTGAGTTCTCGTCGCACGGCGGCAGATCTTCTTGGTCCCTATGAGGGGTGGTGTCAACTCGAAAAATATTGACAAATCTATTTGCAGTAGGTGTGGTCAATGATCTTACTCTACCAACACCAAGTAATTTGGTGTTTTAGCGAACCTCGAGCTCCCAAAAAGGATGCAAACGGGAACATCGCCTTAATTAGAAGAAGAAGGAAGGACTAATTATTTTTGTAGAAATGCTTTCCAAAAATTGCACCCAACAGATACCCGATATTCCGTAATTGCGCCACAGGTGCTTGAATAAGCTTGCTTTCATACAAGTTGTTTTAGTATAGGTATTAGTGCCAATGGTCAGAGGAAATATGGTTTGAGCGCGCCTTTAACGGCTCTAGTACTACATTGGAGATGTCGTAGGAGCCGCTTTATTGCTCCGGTACCTGTTCGGACAATTAGGTAGTGTCACTTGGACACCCTTTATAAGCAGGCCTTGCCCTTGCCCAGCAGTTGGACAATATAGCGAGCTAACAAGTATTCAGTCTTATAGGGCTTCCATTTTCCGCACATATGTCCTCCAATCCAGCTAACAGTATTATGCTATTATTCTCAGAATACTATATAAAAGACATCCAAACGAGGGCCTGTATCCCAGCCGCGAAACCAGTCATCCTGAAGGAATCGGCCGGGACAGCGTGGGTTGATGGCGAGGACGCTTTGGGAGCTACTGTTGGCTTTTTCTGTATGGATTTAGCTATCAAGAAGGCTAGAGAAGCAGGCATTGGAATTGTGACTGTGAAACGTAAGTAAAAGGAATAATAATAATTAAATATAAATAAATAAATATTGCACGACATTACATACAGCAAGGCTTTTATTATGGCTACTAGACAACGGATATTCTACCTACGTATTATACTATTTCTGTGTAAATTCATACATACCATACATAGAAAATACCCAGACCAGAAATAAATATTTATTTCAGTTAAAAATTTACAGTAAAGTTCAATAAATTTCGTAATCGAAATATTTTAAAGGAAAAATTCTTTAAAAATTCACTCGCGGCGAGATCTGAACTCGCGCCCCTGTATATGAATGTTTCCCCTGTCTACCATTTTCGACTAGGGCGGTAAATGGCGATAACTACCCTACAATGCCTGAAAAACATTTACCAGGGCATTTAAAAAATTGTTTATGTTAGGAATTTCGCTTCGAGCTTCAATTACTTAGGGCGACTTGCATAAAACCATTTAAGGGCGCGACTCATGTGAAATCCCTTCCGATTGAATAGTTTTCTTCACAGCCGGTATCAAATAGATCTTTAAACAATATTTAATGTTATTATACATGATACAAGAAGTGTCCCCTTCATTTCAAAAACAATAAAAAATAACTTTAAATACCACTATTATACAGGCAAAGTTACCCCTGTTTTACAAAATAAATCAGTTTTTCTTCTAAATCCTTAACCGCTATATTTTCTTATAGGCATCATAATATTAGAAAATACAATACCTAGAACCCCTTCATCGTATTTTATAAAAATATTATTTTAATCTTCGTTAATTATGGATTTTACGATAAATTGTAGATTTTTTCATGCAATTCCATCTCGCTCATTTATATGCAATCGGACAAGGACCGTTGATTATCATCTATCGCCGCCTTAAAACATATTTATCTAAATCAATTTTAAAATAATTTATGGAAAATCAAACATTGGACTCTATTTCATTAGGTGGACGATTAATAACATGTTGCCACACATTGACAGTTCTTGAAATTCTGACAGATTTTAAACACTTAGCAGCTTAAACATGTTGTGGAACCGTTATGCAAGCCGGCCTTAGTTGTCATTCTGTTTTGTTTCCAGGGAGTAATCACTTCGGCATGGCAGGATTCTGGGCGCTGCAGGCAGAGAAGGAAGGTCTGATCGGAATGGCGTTCACCAACTCCTCACCTATCCTAGTGCCTACTAGAGCTAAAGATGTAAGTTCAAAGAGAATAAAATAGATCTTGTGCCGCGCCTATGGCACGCAGTTGTCTATGGGTTCCAATTTGGAGAATTTGGTACACACGTGTACTTAAACGGTACTCCTAAAACGGAACACTCATGGTTCCGTGTTTTTTTTCTATTTAGGGTCGAAACCCTAAAAAAATATTATACAGCGTGTTCCGACGATGACCATTTAAACCAAAAGTGTGTTGATCTAGACGTCTATGCGAACAACTTTTGTTCTACAACTTTTGAAACTTCGAAGTTGTATTCGAAAATTTTAAATTTAAAGCTTACTTAAATCAGCTGTTTCTTGACCTTATTTTGTTTTTTAACTCAAAAAGTTCGAAAAAAATGGTAGATTTTTTAAAAGTTGTAAATCGTAAGTTGTTGGACTAAACGTCTAGAACAATCCCCTTTCGGCATTCATTCATTTATTTATTTGCATAGAAAGAGGTACAAATGGTGTTACAAATATTAAGAAAGAAAAAAAATATCATCGTCTAATGAGTCTATTAAAGTTTTTACATATCTCTGGTCGGAACACGGCTGTATAGGTAGGTACATAATTAAAAAAAAACTTTTTCGCAGGGAGCACTAGGAACAAATCCTATATCAATGGCGGCTCCAGCGAGTAATGGGGATTCTTTTGTACTTGACATGGCTACTACAACTGTGGCACTAGGGAAGGTAAGACGAATCACTTTTTAGTGTTGTTTTTGACTTGATTATTGTTTCTTTTGCATCTGCTTTGCATTAATAAATGGCCATAATTCACTCTATGACCGAAAAAAAAAAAGGTTTAGGCTTCTTCTTATTCTTTAAAAAGGCTTTTCCATTCGGATATTTGCCAGTGTCAAGTATTCCCAATATTTGCAAGTTATTTGCATTGAACGAAACAATCAAGTCGTCATAGTTAAAGTCAAGTCGAGGGAATCATTGTAAAAAGGTGGCCATTTTTCACAATGTTTGTTCACGGAGCTTTGGAGACAACACTAAGCTAAAGTCCATGTTTTGCACCGATTTTCACTTTTATTTACACTTGTACACCTTCACAAAACTAAATTGATTAATATGCCCCCGAAATTAAACAATTTAGACGCATTTGAACTAAGTTTCACAAAAATGAAAATTTAGCAACACATCTCCTCAACGCATTCCCGCCAAAACTCCGAAATGACAGATTTAGGCTTGGTTTTAGCCTCAGATTTTAACGATATAGAACCTACTTACATTAAAAAAAATAAGACATTTAAAATAAAAACATCTAAATTAGGAACGAGCGACGCGACGCCATGGTTCTTATGTTGTGGTTGACGGCCTCTGTGGCGCGTCGGGCGTACGTCTGACTGCAGAGCAGAAGGCTGCGGGTTCGATTCCCGTCAGGTGCAAATATTTATGCTTAAAAATTGAAAATATTAAAAAGGTCTGGGTGTCTTTCTATGTATAATATGTATGTATTTACAAAAAAAAGCATAATATGTAGTATATCCGTTATCTAGTGCCCATAGTACAAGCCTAGAGCTTAGTTTGGGGCTAGATTGCGCTGTGTGTAATGTTGTGCAATATTTATTTATTTATAGTAAGCATATAGTGTGGTATACTATTTGTACCACGCGACATGGTTGTTTGTATTATACAAGATGTAACAGGTAAGCCCTTTTAATCCGAAAGGGGATTGTTCTAGACGTCTAGGCAAAAACCTTTTGTTCTACGACTTTTGAAAATTCGAACTTTTTTTTTGAAAATTTTGAGATTATGTTTCACTGGAAAAACAGCTGTTTTTGAAAATAAAGGTAATTGAAGGTTTGATTGTAGTAGACCAAACTAAATGAAAGAACAACATAAGGTCAATGACCTCGAACTCTAAGAAACAGCTGATTTTCAAGTAAACTTTACACCTAAATTTTTCGAAAAGTACTTCGAATTTTCAAAAGTCCTAGAACAAAAGTTGTTCGCCTAAACGTCTAGAACAACCCCCTTTCGGATTAAAAGGGCTTACCTGTTACATCTTGTATTTGTATATCTACCTATGTTTGTTTACCACCACATTTAAATACTCGTAGTAGGTGTATAGTATACTATTTGTACCACCGTGGATTGTATTATATGTATTTGTATATCTACTTATTGTTTACCACCACACCGGTGTGAAAATAGTTATAAGTTTGAGATCCCTAGTTACGAATAATAGCAACGAATGTTATTTGTAATTGCAGATAGAAGTCCAAAGGCGCAAGGGAGAGCCCATACCAGAAGGATGGGCGTTGGATAAGCATGGAAACGTCACCACTGATGCACAAGCGGTACATATTTCATAGTTCGATGCCATACATCACTAGAGGGTTATTCCTGTATTGAAATTGTCCAAAATTTCATTTAAACATCATTGCAAACAATACACCCAATCTGCAACCAAAACTTGCAACGAAAAGGATATTCTCTAAACTAATTTTTATCCAAAAAGACATTTTTCAAATGTTATTTGACAATAAAGATTGACTACAATGATATTGAAGTTAAGTTATGATATTTAGATAATTTTGATACGAGAATAAACCATCTGGACTAGGGTATAGAACCGGGTAAGTAAATCGACATCATTATAAGGTACAATTCAATTGGAGACTGAACAATGTTGTGATTTTAGATTTTAATAAGTATTAACTAATATTACTAATATTATTAGGATACTTAATATTTGTGTTAAAAATTGTTTACATTACTAACTAAAACGTAAAAGACGAGAAGTGTTCCGAATTATCACAATTGGGCATGGAACCCTAAAATGGACGAAGAGAAATCCGCTGGTATAACACTGTAATGGCGCCCCAGTAGTAAAAATAAATTCACGTTAACGTTGCGTTTAAAATATATTATTATTTATTACCAATTTATTTAAACATTGTTTATTTATCGACTGCAATGCAATGCAGAAGGCTGCGGGTTCGGTTCCCGTCGGGTGCTAATATTTATGCTTAAAAATTAATATTTGTATCTGGTGGGTGTCTTTGTATGTATAATATTTATGTATTTATAAAATATGTAGTATATCCGTTGGCTAGTATCCATAGTACAAGCTTAGTGCTTAGTTGGAGGCTAGATTGCGCTGTGTATAATGAAGTGAAATATTTATTTATATTTATTTATTTACCACATAAATATTTATTTTATTCTGTTTTCAGTTGGCAACAAAAATGGGTATATCGTCTACTGTCTAACTATTATGGTTTATTTAATTAAATTCATTAAAGATATACAATTTGTAACGGGTATGCCCTTTTAATCCGAAAGGGGGTTGTTCTAGATGTCTTAAATTTTGAGATTATGTATCACTGAAAAAGTAGCTGCTTTTGAAAATAAAGGTAATTGAAGTTTTGATTGTAAACCATCAAACTAAATAAAAGGACAACATAAGGTCAATGACCTCGAACTCTCAGAAACAGCTGATTTTCAAGTAAACTTTACACCTAAATTTTTCGAAAAGTACTTCGAATTTCCAAAAGTCGTAGAACAAAAGTTGTTCGCCTAGACGCCTAGAACAACCCCCTTTCGGATTAAAAGGGCTTACCTGTTACAAATTGTATACATACAAATTTTCATGTTTACGTCGGGCGAACGCTCGGCTGCAATGCAAAAGGCTGCGGGTTCGATTCCCGTCGGGTGCAAATATTTATGTTTAAAAATAAATATTTGTATCTGGTCTGGGTGTATTTCTATGTATAATATGTTGTAGGTATTTACAAAAAAAAAATTATAATATGTAGTATATCCGTTGTCTAGTACCCATAGTACAAGCCTAGTGCTTGGTTTGGGGCTAGATTGCGCTGTGTGTAATGTCGTGCAATATTTATTTATTTCCACTAGGCTATCGATGGGGAGCGTTTGCTTCCACTGGGTGGAACTGAAAAAACCAGCGGCTACAAGGGCTACGGACTGAGTGCGATGGTCGAAGTACTTTGCAGTGGACTCTCAGGTTCGTCATTTTTTATTTAATTTAGTTTTTTGATCGGATTAATACAATTACTAGACTTAGAAAAATCTTCTTTTGAAATATTTAAGGCTACGTCCGCATATGATGCAGGCTTGCTTAGCGCCTAGCGCCTAGTAGCATGCATTCAGTGGCCGTTATCCATAATGAAGATAACGATAATTTCATTTCGACATCATTTCAATTTCTTCGCAGTCAATTTTCAATCTCAAATTTGACGGTTGGCAAATAACATTTGACGTTTTCCCAAGGAAAAGTTTATCGTTAAATGTGGAATGTTATCAATTGTCAAAGACAATTGTCAAATTTGAGATTAAAAATAGACTGCCATGATGTTGAAATAAATTTTTTGTTAATTAAATACAGGAATAAGGGCTCTGACAAGACATACAGCTAGGCGCCAAACGCTCAGTGCGGTTGGTCGCGAACTTTCTAGACCGTTCGTTTTAGTTACTCGTTTAGTGACTCGCTAGCCTCTAGCCGCTACCTCCTGCTTATGCGGACGTAGCCTTACACTTGATAGCGCAACCGACTTTATCGACACAAAAAAAGCTTATAAAACACATTTTTATCCGGGTTTTACCTTGAAAAAAGCTGACTGTAAACTAGCGAAATCTCGATACTTTCGTAATAATGCCGTAATTAATTAAACGCGAGTAAAACCCGGTAAATATTGTGTTTAATTATGGACAATCATAATAAAACATTGACAATAATAAAAAAAGTTGATATGACTTCTTAATTGCTGCCTTTTAATCACCACCAGACCCACCACCAAAAAGAGTTCCGTGCTCAATTCGTCACAACCATCGGTATGACTCGCACTTTACTCTGTTCCTTAACGGTCCTCAGGGTCTGATAGCACTCACAACGTCCGCTTGTGGGATGTGAACTCTGAAGGTAGCCCCCCGAACCTCGGCCAGTGTTTCATCGCCATCGACCCTGGCTGCTTCGCTCCCGGCTTCGCTGAGAGGGTCGCTGACTGTCTGCAGCACTGGAGGAGCATGGAACCGGTACGTTAACAGAGTAATCCTCAAGTTTTCCTGCTTTAATTTCACATTTTCCTAGGTCATGTCCGTTAATTTGCCTCGCGACCGAAATCATTCTAACGTGATCGCAACGACGAGGTAAGAAAATTAAATTGTAAAAATTATGCGATTAAGAACCTAAATATTACACGACATTAGCCACAGCGCAATCTAGCCCCAAACTACACACAAACAAACAACAACAACCTTCAATAAACAATTTTCTATTCTTCTATTCAAACTAAGAAAAGAGAAGAACTAGGAAAGAGAAGCGTGGGCAGACCACCTGCCAGATGGTCCGACGATTTAAAAACTCATGCCGGTGCAGCGTGGTCCAGGAAAACTGGCGATAGAAGGGCGTGGAGAGATATTGGAGAGGCATATGCCCTGCAGTGGGTATATACATGCTGCTGAAGAAGAAGAGATTCAAACTAAGCACTGTACTAGGGGTACTTGACAATGGATACTACTTATTTTACTTTTTGTTTGTAAATACATATGGATGTATTTCTGGGCGTTTTATGTATGTATTTATGGAGCTATTATACGTAGAAAGACACCCAGACCAGGAACAAATATTTATTTTCAAGCAAAAATATTTGCATCTGACGTGAATCGAACCCGCAGCCTTCTGCTTTGCAGTCGGGTGTTCGGGTGAAAATGTGAAATCATGGGTTGAAATCGTGTTAGTTTATAAAAAGTTTCCTGTTTTTCCGTTGTGATTGATTTAATTTTTAGGGAACTTCACAAAACTGATGATTCGCCGTGAATGGCACGTGTTCTCGACTTTGATACAGTTATAATGTTCAGTTTTAGAATTTGCAACTGTATATACATACCTACCCAGCATGCCATAGCCGAGGACACGTTCCCGTTCAAGGCGAAGAACCGAAATAAAATAAATAAATAAATTAAAGTTTAATAAACTTATTTTTTTTATAAATATTTATTTATTTATAATTACAATGAGATATAAATCTTAGTTATATTTAGGCAGCGAGCCCAGAATACTGGCAGCATTGCCACGTTGAATGGCAATGCTGATCCTCTGCGCCAAATAAAGTCCAGCATTCCGGTCTCATAAATTAATAAATAAAACGATTGTTGTAAGCTGAGCCCTTAGTATGAGTTTTGATAGTTTATCGTCTCGATGAAACTGGCAGTTTACTTTCATACATTATTTTAGTTCATAATAGTTACCGCTAGGGGCGCTGATGGAAAATGTATGAAGTAAACTGCCAGTTTCATCGAGACGATAAACTATCAAAACTCACACTAAGGGCTCTGCATTATGTACGTTGCAGGAGGACCCCTCACTCCCGGTGCTAGCACCCGGTGACAAGGAGCGTGCCCACCGCGCCAAGACATCTGAAACTGAGACCATAGACTATCTACCCGCACAGATTGAAGCCTGCCACGAACTCGCGCATAAATTGAAGCTTTGGCCCTTAACTATTCTTTAACTTTACGTCAAAATAATAAAAACGTTTCCCGGGTCTTACAGCTGAATACCGAAACGCCATTTAATAATTGAGTGGTACTTAAATAATTGAGCAGCTTCTAAATTTAAAAGTTGAATAAGAATTTTTGATATTGCGTTATTTGTTTTTATTGCTCAAGGCATATTTTACTAAAAATATTTTTAAACGAAAAATAATAATTCATCATTATAAATTCACGTGCGGTGAGATTTGAACTCGCGTCCCTGGATCAGTAACCCAGTGCCTTAACCATGAATAATTATTTTTCGTTTTTTTAAAAATAAGTATTTCATATAAGAATTTTTCAGTTTGAGAGCTGCTTAATTGTTTAAGTAGAATTAAAATTTTGGGTAGCGTTTCTGTATTCGGCTGTTAATAGCGTATTTTTTACTTTCCCGTCCCCTCGCGACCACAACCATTGTAAAATGGTTGAAACGATTAAGACTCGGGAAATTAAATTTCCAATCGTGTGTGTTTAAGAAATAGTAAATAGAGTATAAATAGAATATTAATTTTAAAACCAGACTTCATTCTTTTTATTGGTCGATGGATTTGTCGGGTTGTTAATTTTTTTAGTTTGGTTAAATTAACCATAATTTGGTTCTGAAAAGTCAATCCTCCTAATATTATTACTCCCTTACTTATAAACGATGATTCAGATGATCAAGTTATGTGACGTTTGTCTCTGTCTGTCAACTTTGAAACTTAATGGCACAGTAAAAGACAAACGATACATAGTTATGCAGCTGTTATCCGGCGTTTATAAGTAAAGGGGGATAAAGTTTGTAAGTAACAATTTCTTGCGATCTGCCTCTAAACTACTTTTTTTTTATAAATTGTCTTTACCAATTATTTGGTTTTTTACGTTCTAAAAATTTACATATTCGCGTCTATACGTCCTTCTTTTACACATCTGAATTTCGCTAGCGCTATCCTTGTCACGCTATTGTTTTATGGTACACCCTAAAAGTAAATAAAACCTATCTGTCGAATGCTATGAAATCAATGCAATGTGCGTACTTTCATACAATACAATCTTCATACTGATTAATAACCCGACTAAACTAACGGCGGACAAAAAGTCTGTAGTCTAAATAATCTTCTTTTAAATAAATTATATGAAAATGTTGCTTGCTTTTTATAAATCAAATTTTAAAAAAATAAATTGCTGTTTTATTTTTACGTCAAATTATTACCCCAGTGACATTACGTCTCTATGCAAAATTTCCAAATACTATAGAACAGTTTTTTTTAATTTTGAAAGTAAAAGTCCAAATCCAATAAAAGGCCAATAAAGGTTAATGACCTCTAACTTTAAAAAACAGTTGATTTTTAAGTACCAAAAATTTTGCTTACTTATTTATTTCCAAAAGCTGTACCTTCAACTATAGTTGTTCGTCTAGATGTCTAGAACAACCCCTTTTGGCTTAAATCTCCGTCTTCGAAACACACTGTGTATCTTAATTATGTCTGTTACCATACCTTACGGTATGTCTGTTGTTTCTAAAAGGACCTCTATTAATTGCCTAACAAAAGTCTAATCGATTTAACCTAGACCCACTGTCTCATCCAGTTATTAAATTAACATAAATAGAGTTCAGCAGCCGAAACTATCGTTTTGCAACTTCATATGGCCGACTAATTAATTAACTTAATTATGATGAAATCTGTATTTATTTTCTAAATGAATCCTAATTTTGTATCGACTGTGCGACAGACAACAATAGCGCGTGTTATATTTTTACCATCGCCATCTGTTATTAGCACTTTGAAACTTAGGTAGGTATCTAAATACAATTGTTAATAATTGTTTACTACCATTTTGTTATAAAGTAGCCAATTAAATATGGCAAACTAATTGATTGAAACGATCTTTTTTACCTACCTATACCATTGTTTAGAAAATTAAGTTTTTTATTATTACTCTTTAAAAAAACATTTTTTTTCCAATAGATATTAGTTAAAAAAATCTAATAAGTAGTTTTCAGTTGTTCATGAATAAGTTGTTCATGAACCCAGCTCGATATTTAAAAAAAACTTTAGACGAAAGTCAGTTAACAGTAACTTAAATAACCTAATTGATTATAATGTAAACTGGTTTTAATTGTTGTTGGTTGTGCAAATAAAGTGTTTAATCTATCTATCTATCTAACCTGAGTTATTTGACTAATGCCCGGTTTCTGAAGTCTGTTTGTCGGTGGTTTATCTACTTATACGATAAACTATTCGCTATTGGTTCGATAACTAGCGTCAATGCGTTTCCGAACAGCGGAGTGACACATTGTCACATGCATAGAAAAACGGAGACAGATAACTGGAGTTTATCTCAAGGATATCTTTATTGAATAATTAGGTAGTGAGAGTCTATGTCAGATGTTCAGAAACCGGGCATTATTGTATGTTTTTCATAGCTCGAGGCTTATTTATTGGCACATATACTAGAAATATTATAAAGAAAAAATACATCTTCAAAAATTAATTCGCGCCGAGGTTTGTACTCACGAACGAGTTAGAACACTTAGGTACAGACCAAGAGACGCGACTTTAAACCTCGCCGGGAGTGTATTTTTGAAGTTGTATTTTTCCTTTAAAATATTTCTGTTTGTGTAGGTTTTTAAAGAAAAGGGACCGTTAAATATTTCACAGTAAACATCATTAAAAGAAAGTTTCATTTGTCTGTATTCGGAGAAGTTAAGAATTATTTATTTAGCATACAATGGTTAAATGTGGTCAGTTATTCGCTAAAACAATCTTTTGTGATTGAGTTAACATGTTCAAAAATGCATGTAGGTAACACTTTTTAAATAATAAAAGTAAAACACAATATTTACCGGGTTTTTACTCGCGTTTCATTCAATAATGGCATTATTTCTTTTAGGAACGCTTTCGGCGACCACGGCCGGTGTAACCCGTTTGCCGAAACGTGGGGGTAATTTAAAATTTATATTTTAAGTATAAAAAAGTGCACAAACGCGATAGAGACCAGAGATATGTAAAGAACTTCTAGATACGTAATAGGGCGAATTTCTTGGCGACACAAATCTAAGCTAACTAGCCAAAGAAGTCTTATTCCATCCCAGCTCACGTCACGATCACCCGCTTGTTAAGGACGCGACTCATGTGAAATCCCTTCCGATGGAATGGTTTTATTCATAACCGGTATCAAATAGATCTTTAAACAATGTATTATATTATTGTACATGATACATGAAGTGTCCCCTTCATTTCAAAAACAATAAAAAATAACTTTAAATACCACTATTATACAGGCAAAGTTACCCCTGTTTTACAAAATAAATCAATTTTTCTTCTAAATCCTTAACCGCTATATTTTCTTATAGGCATCATAATATTCGAAAATACAATACCTAGAACCCCTTCATCGCATTTTTTCAAAATATTATTTTAATCTTCGTTAATTATTGATTTTACGAGAAATTGTAGATTTTTCACGCAATTCCATCTCGCTCATTTATATGCAATAGGACAAGGACCGTTGCTTATCATCTATCGCCGCCTTAAGTCGCTTGTTGTTAAATGTACTGTGCACGTCACACAGTACATTTAGTTCACTTTCACAACATTATTCACAGACAACAATGACTTCGTGCGTATTTAGGCGATGCACGAATTATACTCCAAAAACTGGAAAAAATATTTCATTTTATACGTAAGTAAAGCTGTATTTATTTATTTTAGTTTATTTTTTGAAAAAGTTTTTTTTCTAAAAACTCAACGAAGTTTTTGACATTGACGTTTTATCATTCTCTCTTAACCGCTTTAATAATAATATTATGACATCTCTTTCTTATGTCATGCAAGTAGCATTGAGTGTTATGCTTTAGAAAGAGATAACAATAGTTTCGTCTATTTCTTCTTTAAATTATGTGAATGAATATAAATAATGATGTTGTATAGCATAGTTTGTGCCACTTTTCATTAATGATTTAATGAAAAGCGTCTCTATAACTTTAATAGACTCATTGATAGAGACCCGAAGTTCTAATAAAAATTATGCTATTTTTATAAGGGTAAGTTCAAAATGCTGTGTTTATGAACGCGAAGCATATACCTACAGAATTCATGAGGTGGTTAAGAAGGTGGTTAAGGTCATGAAGTTAAGTCACGCGAGAAATGAACAAAGCTTTTAAATAACTTGACAAAAAAGTGCTAAAAGTGTTTCCCACGAAGAGCCTAACTCGAAAAATTAAAATACAGCGTTCCTATAATAATATATTATACTATTGAAACGCTATATTTTTATTGAAAATCTTGTATCTCCTTTACTTACGCCCACTTTATGCTTGCTAATAGCCATCTTAGGCTTAAAAGCCATGATTTAGATACAAGGTTACAATCTTTATTTCGCCTAGCCTAGAATATTAACTTTTTTGCCATCATTATATATCTTTAGAACGTTGATTTCCGAAACTGTAACAACTCACTCTTTCGTGATAACTAGTTAACTTCCTTTATAATTCAAATATGTTTATGCCTTTAGATAAAACTAGAATAACAATTAGTTTATTTATTTATTTATTTCACAAAATCCACAGCTCTTAATACTAGATATTCCAAAAGAATAAAATTAATCTTACAGCCACTAAAGGATTTACATTGTTTATATTAAAAATATTTGAATCGACTGACGCGAGTTGTAACATTAATGACTATAATAATTTAATATAAAGAAATTAAAACTACCAAAGTGAAAAACCAGGAGTTAAAGTAGGTAGTAGTGGTAGTAGTTTTTATAGAATTAGAAAATAAAACACATAAGTGCTTAGTTAGTCATTGACAGTACAAAAAATTACATTACATAACACTAAATTAAACAACAAATACATCAACTCCCTTATATATAAAATATTGTATTAACACATGACTAAGTTATGTGACGTTTGTCTCTGTCTGTCAACTTTGAAACTTCATGTGACAGTAAAAGACAAACGATGCATAGTTATGCAGCGCATTAATTAACGTTTATAAATAAGGGGGCAAGAGAACAAAATACAATGAACAACAAACAAAACATACAATACAAAAAAAATACATTATTTTGTAGAATTATTTATTATATTGAATTGATTTCTTGAATTATTTTTAGTTAATTAGTATTTTTTTAAAGCAAAACACTTGTTTTATTTAGCGGTAACTTAAACGCTTAAGGCGGCGATAGATGATAATCAACGGTCCATGTCCGATTGCATATAAATGAGCGAGATGGAATTGCGTGAAAAAATCTACAATTTCTCGTAAAAGCAATAATTAACGAAGATTAAAATAATATTTTTATAAAATACGATGAAGGGGTTCTAGGTATTGTATTTTCTAATATTATGATGCCTATAAGAAAATATATCGTTTAAGGATTTAGAAGAAAAACTGATTTATTTTGTAAAACAGGGGTAACTTTGCCTGTATAATAGTGGTATTTAAAGTTATTTTTTATTGTTTTTGAAATGAAGGGGACACTTCTTGTATCATGTACAATAACATTAAACATTGTTTAAAGATCTATTTGATACCGGTTATGAATAAAACTATTCAATCGGAAGGGATTTCACATGAGTCGCGTCCTTAAACGCTTGTCATAAAATGTATAAGGTTAAACTACGATTTCGAATGTCACTAGTCTCAAAAAAAACTAACTAAAAACAATAAATTGTTACTGACATTAACTAAATAAATTGGCAAAAAAACTAGCTGCCTATTATTTGATTTATGTTTGTGATAAATTAAAAATATTTTAATTTATCTCGCAATTAAATACGTTAAATATTTCCTTCATTACGATTTGCGCGTCGTGCAAAAATTTAAGTATAATTCATAGGTTTTTGTTGTCACCTTTATAAGTACCTATCTAGTAGAGACGGCCTCTGTGGCGCGGCGGGCGAAGCCTGGACTGTAACCCGGAAGGTTGCGGGTTCGATTCCCGTCGGAAACAAATAATTGTGCTGTATTTTTTTAAATACGTAATAAGGCTACTAGCATTTGGGTACTCCAATTGCAAAAAACAATTTCTATTTTATTAGCATAGCATTGTAATATAAGTACTGTAGGTATCTTAATTATTGACCTTTTCAACAAAGTCAGGAGTAGGTTCTTATGAAAGAAAACTATAGATATTCCCGCGTAAGTCTTGTTCCCGCGGGAATATCAAAATCAAAAGTAGCTATTCCAGGTCTCAGTCACTTATATTCCAAGTTTCATCGCAATCGGTCAGTAGTTTTTGCGTTAAAGAGTCACATACAGACATACAAACTTTGACGTTTATAATATTAGTAATATATAGTTTATTAATTCAAGATATTCTGTAATTGGTTCTGTAATATTGTTTTCATCACATCTATTCGAAAACAGCTAATCCAATCCCTGTAAACTAGGTTGAAACTAGTCCTTTGCTGGCGCTCACGCTAACTCGCCGGCAAAACGTTTTGCCTCCCTGTTAACAAGGATTTTACTTTTCCGGCTACTGATTGGCCGGGCCGATTTAAATTTGGAATATGTATTTTTTTTTTAAGTTTCTTCACCAAAGAGTTCCAATAGAAATAGAATCTACATAGAAGAGGAATAGAAAGGGAGTAGACTAGGAGTGGACTAGGAGACTCGGAATAGACAAGAATAGTCTTGAAATAGACTAGGAAAAATCTTTGAAACATTGGGTTAACAAGTTAAATGTACTCATTTTCGCATAGAGGGTGATAAAAAGTAGAATGTCTACCTCAGGAGCAAATACTATTTTTAAGCTCGAGTGAGGTACTTTGAATCCCTCGATTCGCTCAGGATTCTACTTAAGGATCCCTCGCTACGCTCGGGATTCTACTCTAGAATCCTTCGCTTCTCTCTGGATTCAAAAAACACTCTCGCCGTAAAAATAGTCTTTTCTCCCTTGGTATACAATCTACTATTACACACCTACTGCTCTACAAAGTTACTTTATTTGACCAAAAAGGTCATCGTAAAGCGAGTCTTTATTCCCTAAGTGCATAAAGTGCTCAATATAAACCTAGAGCATAAAGTAATTTTAATTTGGAACTAAGGTTCTAGTAGCATACGGCCATTTCGAACTGGCAACCTCTAGACATAACACATAAAAAATAAAAATGGGCTTTTTTTCTCCTATTTTTATTTCGACGGAAGGGTATGGCAAAAAGTTTTAGTTAATATAAAGCCCCAATTGTTTTTTCGTCTTTTTGATGTTTGGTTCTGTCATTTTGATGTAACATTGATAAATTTGATTAATGAGCTGTAAATTATATTTCATACACGTAGCCTTAATCTATTCTTTTGTTGTTAATTAAATGCTTATTTTTGTAGCCTTTTTATTATCTCGCAGTAGATGTGTAAAGTAGAGTATTCACCTCGGACCAACCTGTCTTTATCTTGGGCGCTTGAATCCCACGCTTCATTCAGTACTCTCAGTACACAACTCGTAAAAGTAAAGTATTTAACACCCTTCGTTACGCTCGGGAGTTAACCTCTAGAGTCCTACGTACGCTTTGGATTCAATATTATGTATGACACCTGCTATATAAGACAGGTCCTAAGTACGTCGGTGCATAAACTACTATTTCATACAATTTTATTTTATTATAATAGCTGTTGAAATCCAAATAAAAAAAAACCTACTGTAAACGTTCTTATCTTAACTTTATAACCTACTACCTGCGCCCCGCGGTTTCACCCGCGTAAGTCCCATTCCCGCGGGAATATCGGGATAAAAAGTAGCCTATGTGTTAATCCAGGTCCCCAGCTACCTATTCCAAGCTTCATTGTAATTGGTTCAGTAGTTTTTGTGTGAAAGAGTAACAACCTCCCATACATACATACTTACTTACATACAAACTTTCGCGTTTATAATATTAGTAAGATAAGTAAACAAGTACCTATAAAGAGAATAAAAAACCCTTCTAGAAGGGAATTAAGCTAAAAGCAAAATAAACAATATCCCAACATAAATGTAAATGTTAAGGACATGATGTTATATGGAGTGTAACGTGTTGGCTCGCAGGTTCGCCTTGATGTGGGCTACACTAACTAGATTCCACGTAATTTAATGCACCCGACTCTATTGTCAAAGATGGGAGAAAAAAGTCGCTAGTCGCAGATACGACTCTAGATACATAAACATTGATAAACAAGTAAAAAAAGCTTAGGGTTAAATATATACGATTACTAATAATAGGGGTTAAAGTATGAAATTGCCATTTTATTGCAATAGGTTCTTTGAATTGACATAGAATCTTCATGGTTTGAGGTTTTCGAATGAAACTTTTTTCAAATGGTTTCTGTGATGTTCTTTTTTTAAAAAATGTGAAACATTTGAATATCGACTTTCAATTGTTTTTGTTATTCAATTTAGACAAGAAAGATGGATACGGCGAAATTTCGAGTGATTTTTGAATACGAGTTCCGACGCGGAACTAACGCGGCAGAAACAGCCCGCAATATCAATGCTGCGTTTGGAGAGGGGTCTACTAATCAACGCACCGTGCGATTTTGGTTTAAACGCTTTCGTGATGGAAATTTCGACTTAAAGAACGAGCCACGAGGAAGACCGCCCACACAGGTGAATAACGATGAATTAAGAGAGATAGTGGAAGCCGATCCTAGTCAAACTACCCAGGAATTAGCGGCATGGTTTAACGTTACCTTACCCACTTTATTGACTCACTTGCGTCAAATCAATAAAATAAAAAAATACGAAAAATGGGTGCCTCATGATTTGACTGATCTGCAGAAAGAAACGCGTGTTGAAACTTGTGTTGCCTTGTTGAACCGGTACAGAAATGAAGGAATATTGGATCGAATTGTAACATGTGATGAAAAGTGGATTCTTTATGATAACCGGAAAAGAAAAATGCAATGGCTGACCCCAGGTCAAATGCCACAACAGTGTCCTAAAGCAAAACTTACCAATAAAAAGGTAATGGTAACTGTTTGGTGCTCTCAGCATGGTGTTATTCACTATAGTTTTCTTCGATCTGGTCAAGCAATTACGGCAGATGTCTATTGTGCCGAACTCCGAACCATGTTGACAAAACTAGCAGTAAAACAGCCCCGACTCATGAATCGATCTTCACCATTATTGCTCCACGACAACGCGAGACCTCACACAGCACGAGAAACCATTTTGACCCTTCAGGAACTGCACTTAGAAACCATTCGTCATCCTCCGTATTCACCAGACCTTGCTCCAACGGACTAACATTTTTTTCGTGATTTGGACAATTATCTACGTGACAAGAAGTTTTCTTCCCAGGAGGCAGTACAAAATGCTTTCACACAGTTTGTGCAGTCTAGATCGTCGGAGTTCTATCGCAAAGGCATTAATAACCTTCCCATTAGATGGCAGCAATGTATAGATAATAATGGCAACTATTTTGATTAAATAAATTTGTTAAAAATTTAAAAAATAAACAAATAAGATTTTCAGTACAAATCGGCAATTTCATACTTTAACCCCTAATATTATATTTGTATGTATGTGAATGTGTTCCTCTTTCACGCAAAAAACAACTGAACTGATTGAGATGAAACTTGGAATATAGGTAGCTAGGATACCGGAAATAACACATAGGCTACTTTTCCCGATATTCTCACGGGAAGGGAACTTATTCGGGTGAAACCGCGGGGCGCAGCTAGTACCAATATAAAGTAATAGTAAATGAGGTAGGTACAATTTAATAACATTGATCAGGATATTTAATACATAGTATAATAGTGCCGAGTGGTTGAGGCACTGGAGTATTGATCCAGGGACGTGAGTTCAAATCTCGCCGCGAGTGAATTCTTGCATAGTAAAATAAATTGGTTTTTCTACTCTCATAATGCACACATACAAACGTGCAGAAATAAAGCTCAAGAGATAGTTGTTTCCTTGATTCATCCCCCATTGCGTACACAAATAATAAGTTACTGTGTAAAAAAATAATAATAAATGAATGTAACGATGTAGGTACCTACTCGGTAATATAAATAATGCGGAAGCACAACAACTTTGTCATAAAATTATATGCTATTTCCTAATTGTTTACGTAAATAACCATCAATATTTAGTTCCTATTAATTTGAAATCAGTCGATACTTGAAAAAAGTCTAAATTCATATTTTATCGATACAAAAATTCCAGGAAAAAATTTACTAATAAATCGTGTCAGATGGATCTTGTTCCACTGCGCCGTCTTCCTTCTTTTATATGAACGATCTAGCTAGACTCAAAGATCTAGCCCTAATGTCTGAACATTAGCTCCCTTACTTATAAAATATTATTTACACATGACTAAGTTATGTGACGTTTGTCTCTGTCTGTCAACTTTGAAACTTCATGTGACAGTAAAAGATAAACAATGCATAGTTATGCAGCGCAATAATTAGCGTTTATAAGTAAGGGGGTTTGTGTTCAGAGCTCATCTATCTAGTTGGAGTTTATCAATGGAAACGTTTGAAATGAAAAAATAATAGAAAAAATAAAACATTAATTGAAATAAAACACAACATTAAAAAAATAAACATTTATTGTCAACTTTATGAAAATGGAAAAGGAAAACAATAAATAAAACAACTAAATACTATCTAAATAACAAGAAAAAGTAAAATTAAAGGAAAAGTAAACTATGTTTAACTTAATAAAAAAAAATGAATAGATAAAGTCAAGAACAAGTAAAAAGAGCAGTGTGCTTGCTGCCTAAGAGAATCTGCCTCTTTCTGAAAATGGAAGGTGTCGTATTAGGTGTAGTGGAGTGTAGTATTCTTTCTGATTATTTGTATGCTCTATGACAGAAGCCGATCGTTTCTTGAATATCTATTAATGCATTTAGTTCGTTGTATTGGATACGTGTTGTAAAGATGGCCGGTTGGATGCGTGATGCGTAGGTACAACAATTATATAGGTAGTTATGTTATTATGACAATGAACGTATCGATTATCCTTGCTTATTTAGTTATCTATAAGTTGGTAACTATACATTGCTGATTGTTTATTTAATACTGTTTGAAAAAGTAAAATTTTACTGGGTCTTAATCGCGTAATATCCATACTACGATAAAGATTATGGCGTCTGTGAATAAATAAGACTATTGTAATTTGTAACATAGTGAAAACATCGAGTTAAAAAAAAAAAGATATATTTTGACTTTAATTGACAATTATTTTAGCAATAACGAGGTATTTACCTGGAGTTTTGGCGGGAACTCGTTGAGGAGATGTGTTGCTAAATTTTCATTTTTGTGAAACCTAGTTCAAATGCGTACAAATTGTTTAATTTCGGGGGCATATTAATCAATTTAGTTTCGTGAAGGTGTACAAGTGGAATGAAAGTGAAAATCGGTGCAAAACATTGACTTAGTGTTGTCTCCAAAGCTCCGTGAAGAATGTTTGTAGATGGCCGCCGTGTTTACAAATGATTCCCTAGACTTGACTTTAACTATGACGACTTGACTGTTTCGATGCAAATAACTTGCATAATATATTAAAATACATGACACTGGCTAATTTCCTAATGGCCATAATCGGTTCACAACCGATAAGAAATAGAATAATCACCTACCCGCATTCTCCATTCTCGTGAACAAGCTCTATTCTTGGCAAGTTTAAAACTGTACCTTCCATTTATTGTCATTGTTTCATACAATTTAGGCGTTTACGCAAATGTGACCCACATTTGCGTTAACGCCTTAATTGTATGAAAAACTAGCTGCGCCCCGCGGTTTTACCCGCGTAAGTCCTGTTCCCGCGGGAATATCGGGATAAAAAGTAGCCTATGTGTTAATCCAGGTCCCCAGCTACCTATATGCCAAGTTTCATCGCAATCGGTTCAGTAGTTTTTGTGTGAAAGAGTAACAACCTCACATACATACATACTACATACAAACTTTCGCGTTTATAATATTATTAAGACTAAACAGTAAAGTGAATATTGTCATATGTCTCAGTCTTTATCGCCTTTCTCTTGCCGATAGCTAGGCTATGCATGCAATTGCGATTCAGCGGCCAAGTGATACGGCAACGGAGAGAATGGTCCTGGAAGGAACCCAACTACTTTCACCGGAATAAGTAGGCTGCGTAGTAAGTAGTACGTGAGAAAACGTCAAAGTGTTAATTTACGGAGGTATTTCTATAAAAAAAACGGCTTAATGGCGGTACTTTTTTTTTGAGCGTCTTCAGGACGATAAAACTACGAGAAACGATCATGGTATGGCAGCAAGTTTTATGTCTCGCTGATACCTTAAACCTCTTGAGTCTCTTGGCTGATTATCAAACATCGATCATTAAGAAATATCAATTTACTTTTACATGTTATGTGTTATGTTTGTACCGTGAGCGTATGTATGTATTTTATCAATTTTTTTATAAAAAACAATCAATAATTCTATCTGAATTGGCGTTTTTCTGAAAATACATTAAATCACCCTTTTATTTGGCCCTCTTTTTTACTTTAAAAAGCCAGAGTATACAGGATGATATTAACTACACTCAATCGATTTAGTATACAGAAAGCGGTTATAGATTTTTCAGATTTGCAAGAACTCAACCTTACAAACTAGTGGGCTTTGTCATGTTTAGTGATCCAGCTATCAATCCCTTAGAAATATTTTAAAGAAAAAAACATCTTCAAAAATTCACTCGCGACGAGATTGGAACTCGCTTCTCTGCGCTTTTACCTTATTCCTTTAAAATATTTCTAGTAAATATGCCTCGAGGAATAAAAACAAATTGCGAAATAACAATTGTAAAACTGAGAATATCAAGAAAGTAAGATATTTGCTGCAATATTTTACACACTTTAATTAATTTAAATTTAATTTTGTTATGATTATTCTGTTCATCATTCCGAGGATCGTCATCACAACTTTTAGAGGAATTTGATGCTACTGCCCTTAGATATGTATCAAAAAATATCAAGGGCGAGCTGAAAAATCTGGTTAGCAACACCACTACACAAAAAAAAAAGAAGAAGAATACATTTTCATTTCATTTTCTTAGTTATGGCTTTCTGTCAGCAATATAGGACAATTTAGCCAAATTCACGTACTAATAGTGTACTACCACTATTATACTGTAATCGTTTGAAATAATTTCCAATGTGTGAAGGTTGCAGAAAAAATGGCGACGATTTTTCTCCAACCCCATGGAACATTTATTTGTAACGTGCTCGTTTCGTGTTTGGCACTGGTACTTTTATTTTCACTTCACTCGTTGAACTTCGCGTTTAACTAGATTAATGACATAAAAACTACAATTATATTTTTATTTAAAGTGTTTAAGCCCGGACTGGGCTAGCATGCCTAAGTTGTAATGAATGGAAAAGATATTGAAGCGATAATTCGGCGTCGAGTCACCGCGTCGGTAGACAAAGAGGCCTAAGTCGCATTCCCCGGATTGGATTGAGATGCGTTGGTTCGAATCCCGCCTGACGTAGACCGTGCGCTGTGTTTTTGTGGATATTTATTTCCTTTAAAAACAGTTATAAGAAGAATAGGTACAGTTTCATAATTCATCAGTCTACACTAAAATTATCAAAAGGAAAGATTTGTTTGTAATGCATATAGGTTTCGAAACTACTGGACCGATTTTGAAAGTTCTTTCACCAATATAAAGCTACATTATTAAGGGGTAAAATAGGATACTTTTGATGCCGATATTCCCACGGGATCGGGACTTACGCGGGACGCAGATAGTGTTGTATATTGAACGAAACTGATTATCTTACATTATTATGATACAATTTTGAATCGTTTCTGCTACATGCAACTGCAATTAAATTCAATTTTAATATCTGTTACTCCTTAATTGCTACAAAACACATTGTATTGTAATAAAAAATAACAATGTATGTAGAATTTTTGTAATTTCAAAATAGATTTTACAATTTTTTTGTTCACATCAAGGATGTCTAAAAATAAAGAAAAATCCATAGTTGTCGCAGTAATTGTAAATTGAGATGATTGGCTAGAAATTACAGACGTTGGGAGTTTTTTAATTACCCCATTTTGTTTACGCGGTTTCAGCCTCTAAGTCCAGGAATTTTGGGATAAAAAGTAGCCTATGTGTTATAACAGGTCTCCAGCTATCTATATTCTAAGATTAATCGCAATCGGTTCAGTAGTTTTTGCGTGAAAGAGTAACAAAGTCACTTCCAACATAAATCTCGCGTCAGGTTCATCTATCTACGCTCTTGGGATGAATGTGACTGAAGCCGAAAAAAAAAACTATTGTTAATTAATCGCGCAGTATGCAAATTATCTGTTGTTATTTTCCGCTTAAAAGTGGACATTTCATCATCAACGAGCTTTAAATATAAACATTAGGTACATACATAAAGTTTGCGGAAATTCATTCATTTTATACGAAATTAATATTAAATCAAGAATTTTAAATATTATCTATTGTCTCTTAGTGCAAAGGATGGGTGTGGATATACAATTGCGTAATTCTGGCAGTATTCTTGGCAGTTTCAACTCTCAATAGGTTTCCTGAAGAATTTAGATAGGTCTTATTTGGGTCTTATAAAGAGACTAAAAAGTTTTAATGGTCGCTTGACAGTGATGGACTTCAAACTCGTCTCTGCCGAACGAGCTATAACAGTTCTAAAGTTAAATTGTTTGGAAAATTACTCAAAAACCTTTAAAAGAGATTTATTAAAATACGAACGGTGTTGTTAGAACCCAGGGAATCTAAGGCTGCAAGCATTATTAGCCCATTGACATTGGGAATAGTCAGCAGGCAGTCATTAGGTATCCGGTGCTTATAGAAGCACCGAATACACCTGACAAAGGGAAAAGGGGGATGTTTACTGATTTTCTTTAATTGTAATTTTATAAGTACCTACTATAGCCTAATTTAAGGACGCGAGTGATGTGAAATCCCTTCCGATTGAATATTTTTCTTCACAACCGGTATCAAATAGATCTTTAAACAATGTATTATGTTATTGTACATGATACAAGAAATGTCCCCTTCATTTCAACTTTAAATACCACTATTATACATGCAAAGTTAGGTACCCCTGTTTTACAAAATTAATTAATTTTTCTTCTAAATCCTTAACCGCTATATTTTGTTATAGGCATCATAATATTAGAAAATACAATACCTAGAACCTTTTCATTGCATTTTATAAAAATATTATTTTAATCTTCGTTAATGATTGATTTAACGAGAAATTGTAGATTTAATCACGCAATTCCATCTCGCTCATTTATATGCAATCGGACAAGGATCGATAATTATCATCTATCGCCGTCTTAAGTGCTTAAGTTCTTAAAAACTCAGGAAATATGAAATAAGTAAGCAGTTTTACCAAATAAATAAGTAGGTACCTATCTCAACCTAATCTTGAACCAATTAGTGATTTTCAATGAAAACAAACACAATTATGTAAAAACTAGCTACGCCCCGTGGTTTTACTTACTTAAGTCCTGTTCCCGAGGGAATATCGGGTTGAAAAGTAGTCCATGTGTTATGCCAGGTCTCCAAATATCTATATTCCAAGTTTCAACGCATTCGGTAAAGTATTTTTTGCGTGAAAGTGTAACAAAGTCACATACATACAAACTTCAGCTGTATAATATTAATCGAATGTAGAGACAAAACCAGGAAATGTCAAATAAGCAGTTTTACTAAATAAATAGGTAAGTACTTCAAATTACATCACGCAAAAAGGACCCAAATCTAAGGCGGTCTATTTGCGGAAAACGAGTCTGTAAACAATTACAAATTACTTCAAATTAATTTCGCAATTAGTGATTTTCAATCAAAACAAACAAAATCATGTAAAAAATGGTAAAAATAGTTTACATAACTGCGGTTACGTCTTGAAACTGTATGTATAATTGTGTACATCCGATTACAAGATCAAGGTTGCTGATGATAACGTCATTCAATAGATATGTGCAATTATGATCAACAGTTCTAAGAAATTGCCTGTTAAGTTATCTATTAACTGTTACTGTCTCTAAGAGATATCTTAAGGTGCTTTCTCACAACGCGTATTCACTTGTAATGTAACATTATAGATTCGTTACATTTTACAGCACCTTGTTTTTTTTATTGAAACAAAACAAACTGTCATTATAAAAATATGACAACTTCACAACTAAAAAAACAAATAAAAAAAAGACCTAAAACTAAAGTAAATTAAAACCCCACAGCACCTTGTAATGAACAATGTTATAGGTTATAGAGAGCGGTGTTGGTCTAATGGTAGATACCCCAACTTTCATTCCGAAGGTCGTGGTTTCAAATCCCAGCCGCGCACTAATGTTTTTTCTTTAAGAATAAATTATGTGCGCTATTAACATCGCTCTTACGATGAAGGAAAACATCTTGAGAAAACCCACGGCTTGAAATCACGCACAAAGGCCCAGTAGTGGGGCTAATTGCGGAACACACAAGTTAAAATTTTAACAGTAAAGCTTGTATGTATACAAACACACTAGTTTTTGTTGTAGTCGAAAATACCTATTAGTTTTGATTTTACAGGCATTTAAACTTACGATAAATATTGAGTCTCGCTAACAGTCACGTGATATCATTTACAACGCTCCCCTAATCAAAACGTTAGACGACATGTACTGTGACATCGACACATAGAGCACGAGCGGACGACACATAGTGGTCGAGTGTGAGATGACGTCACACCTGAGTACGAATTCGCATCGTACGTTTACTTCTATAAATCGGGAACGAATTAACGTATAAAAGTAATTCTTGCACTTGTTTTTTTTGACGCAGAATATGGAGAGCTAATATTCAAAATTAGTTATTTTTCATCATTAAAGGTACAATTTGGGTGTTACCATGAGACGTTGAATGCGTGTGGGCCATGCGCACTTATTTTTTCAAAGGACCTTGCAGGGCGTTTATGTTTTTGGGAGTACGATTTAGGTTTTGCAATAAAGGGACCATAGTAAGGTCCCCCTATAAATATCTTGATAGAACTTGTAACACTTGAACTTGAATTAAAAAACATTACACACGAACGCTCGTGCAGTCAGGCAGGTTGTAATGTAATGTAATGCCCAAAGTCGAATCTATAATGTTACATTACAAGTGTATGCTCGCATTGAGGGAGCACCTTTATAGTGATTATGATTATACAGTAGGAAACTATGCGATTATTGCAACAGATGTACCTATTGCAGGCTGTTGCATAGAACGTTTAATGCTAATTGCTATATTGGACGGTCAATGGATTTTTTCTAACAATTCCATTAGGCGATGGTGGCGGTTGAGACTTACTAGTGGTAGCCGCCACCCCGGCGTCAAAATCGAGAGTGACTGATCGGAATATTTCATTCTTCTGATTCTTTTCGTGTAGTGGTGTGGCTCATCTAGTGTTAGAGTTCAAGTCGCCCTAAGGGCCTCTAACTTGACCTAACGACTATCTGCTATCGGGGATAACAGCCGGGACCAACTGCTTAACTTGCCTTCTGAAGCACGGAGGAGCTAGAGAAAATGATTTTTGCCACACATATTTTAGGTCAGCAATCAAAGTAATGACCGCGCCAAGCGTTGCTTAACCTGCACGACCATTAAAGTTCGCAGGTGTAGCTAGGCCAATGAGAATCCACGTACGTTTGAAAATGGTGATTTAAGCTGATCATGGGTTGTTCTAGACGTCTTGACAAACAACTTTTGTTCAACGACTTTTGGAAGTTCATTCTTTTTTTTTCGACAATTTAGATGTTAAATTTAACTCATTCAACAGCTGTTTTTTATTAATGTTTAAATTGTAGTAGTCCAAACTAAATGAAACAGCCTTTAGGACTTTTAAGAAACAGCCGATTTTCAAGTAGGTATAGGTGGTCAAATTTAAACTCAAAATTTTCGAAAACCCTTCGATTCTCAAAAGTCGTTGAATAAAACCTCTAGCCAACCTGATTTCGGCTTAAATCATCGTCTTAGACGAGGTTAACTTTCAAATGAAATTATTTCCCGATACCTATCTTAATGACGTCAATATAATAGGGAAGTAAATTTAAAGTTTTAATATTTAATAATGTGACGAATATATTTTGAAATAGACTCTCAGATAAATATATATAAATAAGTATTTTATTCTGTAATTTGAGAACAAAAGCGCGGATGCGACATGGCTAGATTGATGTTAGATAATAAAATGAATTTGTCAGAAATATTACATCACCGAGGAACTTGATTAAAAAGTACCCAGTCAAAAGTAAAAGGTTGTGAATTGATCTTCCTTATAGCAAGTTATAGTCTATATATATACTTATCTATATATTATATCTATCTATCCTTATAATAAAGGAAGATAGGACAAAAAGTCTGCACTTGGTGGAAGTAAATTTAAAAAAAGTTGTCAAGGGAATTAGGGAGATTAGTAGTAGAACAAAATTATATAATTTTTAAAATTCATGTCTATCTGTGTCTGTTTCTCTGTTCCTTATACGATTAAAAACTACTAATCCGATTGAAATCTGGTTTTCAATATTGGATAGTTCTATTTTCGAGGAACGTCGTGGTTCGAAATCTAATTATTTTAGTAGAACCCGAGTAATGCGCGAAAAAGTCGGTCATGCACTATTTATACTAAATAAAGTGTATGTTATTTAGTAACTATATCAGTGTCGGATTTATCCACGTTTGTCTCGATCCCGCAGGATATTCTAAAAAGCTTTTCTTAATTGATTCCTTCCTACACATCACAAAGAAAACGTACTCCAAA
The DNA here is from genome assembly GCA_949358125.1 of Idaea dimidiata. Taxonomy (NCBI): domain Eukaryota; kingdom Metazoa; phylum Arthropoda; class Insecta; order Lepidoptera; family Geometridae; genus Idaea; species Idaea dimidiata. The sequence goes on from OX442341.1 coordinate 11,286,511, forward strand.
TATCAAGACTAGGCACAGCTCAGCTGTGGTATCATTTAATTAGCATCCACCGCTTCTAGTTGCTATTTACTGTCAAAAAACATATGTCGTATTTTACATTGCTGCTTTGAAGTAATCACCGGTGACAACCACGTCAAATCACCAAAGCACCAATGTACTGCAAGTTAGCAACTAATATCGGTGGAAGCTAATTAGATGATACCACAGCTGGTCACTGGTCGCATCGACTTGCTTTGTTATTACACGACTGCCAAAGGAAGTGTTATTTAATTCTTTCTCTGACATATGTACTTTTAACAAAGATTGTTCTTATTTTCTCGATATTAAATTGAAATAAAAGTCATTTTGGACAAACGTAGCTAGCAAATTTAACATATTTTCTGAGAGAAAGTTATGCGAAGCTCAAGGCACTTTGACCAGGTAGTCAGTCATAAACATAACAGGGAAACGTTATAGATTAATATACTAAAATTACGTCTATTGATTTATGCAACCACATTAAAATGTAATATCATAATGTTCATAGAAACCATAGATTATTGCATAATTTGTGTTATTCGTACCGGAAATTATGCATCTAGGTAGGTACGTACGTATTTTGACGTTTGACCTGTGGTCTATTTAGCTACACAAAAACTTGTTACAAATGAATAAATAAATTAGACACTGAGATACATATATTAACTGCATTGCACAACATACCTGTCATACTACGCAGTCTAGACCCAAACTAGGAAATTAAGGCTTGTGTCGATTAGAGCAACCTTCAACTTTTCTGGTAACCTAGAGTCTAGAACTAGATTCTAGACCTTATTAGACAATAACATAATCGCACGAATGATCACTGTAATTATAAGTGAAGCTAATAAAAAGCGTGTTAATAAATAGATGGCGGTTTAATGTAGGTAATTATTTTTTACACGACTGCCAAAGGAAGTGTTATGTTTTTGCCGTATGTATGTTTAAGTTTTGAAAACCTTTTGATGTGACGAATGAAGGTGTCATCATCACAAACCTAGGTAATTGGAATTCTTGACACTTTTATTTTCTTATAAATAAAATCAATAAATAAATATTGGAGTACCTATGCCGCTATTTTATGTAAGTTTTCATATACCTAGTAAATTTTATTTACCCACGACGGAACGAAGCATGTAATGGGTGTTTTTAGAGGTGTGTATAGAACTTTGAAATGGAATAAAACTAGGATAAATTATTAAAATTGACATTAAATTTACGTCATTTAACAGATAATCTTTTGGCATTATAATTAAAATATGATTTCTGGCATAATAATAAAATATGATCACAGCTGGCTCGGAGGTAATCTAATGTAGAGGATCAATTTTCTAACATTTATGGCAGTACTAGCTGCGCCCCGCGGTTTCACCCGCGTTATGCCCGTTTTCGCGGGAATATTATTCGGGTTTGATTATTCGTTTGTCTGTGCACAATCGGATGTTCCCATATATCACCCAATATAGATTTTACTAAAACAAAAATTGGTCCATTTCACTGATTTTGATATGGCGTTTAACCACTGACAAAAACCCAATAACTAGAATACAAAAAATATTGCAGTACAACAACTGCAACACAATAATTTTGCAGTATTTCTAAAAGGTGTAGCACAAAAGTTGTTCGCTTAGACCTCTAGAACAACCCCCTATCGGCTTAAGGATGCGACTGAAATGAAATCCCTTCCGATTGAATATTTTTCTTCATAACCGGTATCAAATAGATCTTTAAACAATGTATTATGTTATTGTACATGATACAAGAAGTGTCCCCTTCATTTCAACAAACAATAAAAAATAACTTTACACACCTACTGCTCTACAAAGTTACTTTATTTGACCAAAAAGGTCAACGTAAAGCGACCTTTATTCCCTAGGTGCATAAAGTGCTCATTATGCACCTAGGGCATAAAGTAATTTAAATTTGGAACTAAGGTTCTGGTAGCATACGACCATTTCGAACTGGCCACCTAGACATAACACAAAAAAAATAAAAACTGGGCAAATTTTTTCTATTTTCATAGACGGAAGGGTAAAGCAAAAAGTTTTGGTTGGTATAAAGCCACAACTTTTTTTTTTTCATCAGCTAAGGCCAATGTGTGGTTTCGTCATTTTGATGTTACATTGTTAAATTTAATTAGCTAAAATTAATTAATGAGCTGTCAATATATTTCATATACGTTGCATTAATCTATTTTTTTGTTCTTAGTTAAATGCTTATTTTTATAGCCTTTTTATTGTCTCGCAGTAGATGTGTAAAGTAGAGTATTCACCTCGGTACTAAAGTCTATCTTTATCTTGGGCGCTTGAATCCCACGCTTCACTCAGGACTCTAGGTACATAACTCCTTCGCTTCGCTCAGGAGTTAAGTTTTTAACACCCTCGCTACGCTCGGGAGTTAACCCTCTAGAGTCCTTCGTACGCTTTGGATTCAATATGACGCCCGCTATATAAGACAGGACTTTAGTACCTCGGTGCATAAACTACTATTAAATACCTCTATTATACAGGCAAAGTTACCCCTGTTTTACAAAATAAATCAATATTTCTTTTAAATCCTTAACCGCTATATTTTCTTACAGGCATCATAATATTAGAAAATTGAATACCTAGAACCTCTTCATCGCATTTTATAAAAATATTATTTTAATCTTCGTTAATGATTGATTTTACGAGAAATTGTAGATTTTTTCATGCAATTCCATCTCGCTCATGTATTTGCAATCGGACAAGGACCGATAATTATCATCTATCGCCGCCTTAAATGGGTATCCTCGTGACAGCTCGTATAGCTGTACCTACCTACGTACCTACATTCAGACAATTGATTTTTTATTAGGCTACACACATTGTTGTGATAATCCCACGCGGATCTGGTAAGTAGTGTCATAAACATTTTAAGTACCTACTTTATATGAATAACTAACTGCGACCCGCGGTTTTACCCGCGAAGGTCTCGATCCCATTGGAATATCGGAGTAAAAAGTAGCCTATGTGTTATTCCCGGTATCGAGCTACCTATATTCAAGTTTCATCGTAATCGGTTTAGAAGTTTTTGCGTGAAAGAGTAACAAAGTCACATACATACAGACTAACTTTCGGGTTTATTTAACACTAGTTGCGCCCCGTGGTTTTACCCGCGTAAGTCCTGTTCCCGCGAGAATATCGGGATGAAAAGTAGCCAATGTGTTAATCTCGGTATTCAGCTGCCTATATTCTAAGTTTTATCGCAATCAGGATAGTAGTTTTTTGCGTGAAAGAGTAACAGCGTCACATACATACATCCTATTAATAATATATAATATATAGCTGCAAGTTTGTGACTATGTGTGTATGTGTGTTGGTTACTCAATCACGTAAAAACCGCTGAACCGATTATCATGAAAACAGGAACAGGTAACAACTAGGTAGCTGGAAACCTGGAATAACACATAGGCAATTTTTTATCTCGATAATCCCGCGGGATCGGGACTTACGCGGGTGAAATCGCGGGACGCAGCTAGTTCATACATACCTACATACAAACTTTCGCTTTTATAATATACACGCTGCGCCCCGCGGTTTCACCCGCGTAAGTCCCGGTCCCGCGGGAATATCGGGATAAAAAGTAGCCTGTGTTAATCCAGGTTGCCAGCTACCTATATTCCAAGTTTCATAGCAATCGGTTCAGTAGTTTTTGTGTGAAAGAGTAACAACCTCACATACATACATACTTACATACAAACTTTCGCGTTTATAATATTAGTAAGAAGTAAGATTTATATGGACACAATGGTCCTGCTACCTACTCGAGGATTCAAATCACACTACACTGTGATCTACTAGGTCAATGGGCGATTCTTTAGACTTTTCGAGAGCCTACGCGAAAGCAAAACATTGTTATTTTAAACGGAAGTTAGCCTGCCGAGTACCAATTGAGAAAGTCTGTATGTAGGTACCTCTTTCTACAATACCAAATACAAACACTTATGTTTTCCGCAAGTCAGTTATTTTGCGAAAGTGAAGGATGCCGTTTTTACATTAACAGCAAATTAACAGTATAGTCTATTGTCATGAAGCCAAGGTGAGGTGGGTATATTCAACATTAAATACCTTTAGTTGGTATCTACTTAACTTTAGATATGTACGTACAAGACGTACATACATGAGATGGGCTGCACGATTTACCTTGGTATATTGTAAAACATTATAAAGGTAGGTGACATCCTAAATCCTGCTGTCTATATCTATCTATCTATACTTATAATAAAGGAAGAGAGCACAAAAAGTATGTACTTGGAAGTAAATTAAAAAAAAAACTTAGACTAAGTAGTAGAATAAAATTAAGTAATTTTTAAAATTCATGTCTGTCTATCTGTTTCTCTGTTTGTTCCTGATACAATTAAAAACTTCTAATCCGATTAATACCTGGTTTTCAATATTGGATAGTTCTGTTTTGAGGGAAAATTATTACTAATTGGATTTCGATGCAAAGTATACCGCGACGGTATACTTTGCCAAAACTCCAAAAGGTAACGATAAGACATTGCTGCATCTGTTGACGGCCTCTGGTCAGGTGCAAATATTTGTGCTTAAAAATAAATATTTGTATCTGGTCTGGGTGTCTATCTATGTATGTATATTTACAAAAAAGTGTAATATGTAGTATATCCGTTGTCTAATACCCATAGTTCAAGTCTAGTGCTTAGTTTGGGGCTAGATTGCGCTGACTACAATGTTGTGCAATATTTATTTATTTAGGGGTGCGGACTGTAAATCATCAATCAAACAATTAGTACGGATAATAGGTAATGTCAAGTCCTTACCTATTACAGCTGGCAGCAGATAAATAATTGTTTCAATGTGGAAACAAATCTTTATTACAAATTGATGACATCTGTATTTGACCTTTATTCGCAAATAAATGATTGATTATTGATTATTATTGATTATTGATTGTTATCTACGTAAGCAGGTACATTACAAGCCTACCATTGTTAGGTATAGAATCTACTCTATTACAATGGTAGGTTTGTAAATTGTTAATGCTATTTATACACAGTTAAAGTTGTGAATGCACGTAGTTGTACGAGTGCGTAAAGCTAGAGGAGATACTGTTGAGTGTGTGCTTTTTTTTCATAAGAACCTTCTCCTGATCATAACAAACACAACAGAAAAAGAATTATCGAAATCGGTCCAGCCGTTCAAGCGTGATGCCGTGACCACGCGAAAAAGGGATTCATTTTCCCACGTTTTTAAACGCTCACTTATCTCGTTTGTTTGTTTGTTTGTCGGTCCGGGCAGAATCTTGCAACTTCAATTTGAGGCACTTCCCGACTAACTAGCGGGCTGAAACTTTTTTATATACAATTTGTAACGGGCACGTAACGGGTAAGTCCTTTTAATCCGAAAGGGGGTTGTTCTAGACGTCTAGGCAAACAACTTTTGTTCTACGACTTTTGAAAATTCAAACTTTTTTTTGAACATTTTGAGATTATATTTCACTGAAAAAACATCTGCTTTTAAGAATAGGTAAAGATAATTGAAGTTTTGATTGTAAACCATCAAACTAAAGAAAAGGACAACATAAGGTCAATGACCTCGAACTCTAAGAAACAGCTGATCTTCAAGTAAACTTTATACTTAAAATTTTCGAAAAGTACTTCGAATTTCCAAAAGTCATAGAACAAAAGTTGTTCGCCTAGACGTCTAGAACAACCTCCTTTCTAATTAAAAGGACTTGTCCGTTACACCTTGTATACAAGAAGATGCATTTCTGCATACAAATACCTATATGTACGTATACATGCAACCACACGCCACATTGAGTTCTTTCAAACAAATCTACATATAATAACCTACTTTAAAGTTGCTTTAAAGTCAAGTCTTAATTATTTGGTACCAAAACAACGTTAGAGTGTTTTCTTTTTTAGGGTTCCGTCCCCAAAAGATAGAAACGAGACCACTTTACTGAGACTTCGCTGTTTGTACGCCGTCTGCAATGGCTGCAATGCAGAAGGTTGCGGGTTCGATCCCCGCTGGGTGCAAATATTTATGCTTGAAAATAAATATTTTGTATCTGGTCTGGGTGTATTTCAATGTATAATATGTATGTATTTACAAAAGAAATAAATAAATGGAAATAAATGTAAGTAGTATATCCGTTGTCTAGACACCGTAACACAAGTTTAGCAGCTTTCCATGGCGTTGTATGTTGGTCACAGAATTTATTTATTTATTCTGTCACCGGGCTGTATCTTATGAACAGTGATAACTAGACATTGGAAATTTACACAGATATACATAAAATATATTGCATGACATTGGACACAGCGCAATCTAGCCCTAAACTAAGCACTAGGCTTGTAGGTACTATGGGCACTAGACAACGGATATACTACATATTTGGCTTTTTTTTTTAAATACATACATATTAAACAGAAAGACACACATACCAATTATAAAAAATGATTTTAAAGCATAAATTTTTGCACCCGACGGGAATCGAATCCGCAGCCTTCTGCATTGCAGTCGGGCGTTCGCCCGTGCTCCACAGAGGCCGTCAGAGATGCATTTATTTCTGTTGTCGCTATAAAACAACAGATATTAAAAACAAAATTATACGAATATGTATGGGGAACTCCCATATGTGATTTCACACACGTGATTTTTCAAACATAAACGCAACGATACCGCGATGTATTTTACCACTGGCACCATCTAGTGATAAATTAGCGTAAGTTGCTTTTAAGGATTTCGCTTGGTCCATTGTTTTTTAGGGTTCGGTGCCAAATTGTGATAATAGTACGGAACCCTTCATGCGCGAATTCGACTCGCACTTGACCGGTTTTCAATTTGTCTAAAAATAGATGTTAGTCAACAAAACTATAAATTAATAGAGAACTAGTATATAATTTAAACAAGTCTACCTACTTTCTAATAATATTGAAAAATACAATAAAAATGGCGTCTGGGGTGGTTGACATATTGTGTACGCGTTGGAAATCCTAGTTTTTATTATTTACATACAAACAAACTTTTGCGTCATTGTTCCGATAAACCCGCGGGAACGGGACTTACGCGGGTGAAACCGCGGGGCGTAGCCAGTTGCAAATAAAACACTTAGAAACTGGACTTTTTGCATCTGCACCTCAAACGTATAGACTCCAAAATGTATAGAAAATAACTAACTCAACTAACTAACTACCTAACTCCATAGAAAATATTAAATTCTTTTAACAAATATTATTAATTTCCGAAATTAAAGATTGACTGCAATGATATTGAAACACTATTGAAATGATGTTTTGGATAATTTGAATACTAGAATAGGCTATCACCACGAGCAACATCGCGTAAATATAAAATTGTAACAAAAATGTTTGAAAATCGCCATTTTTGTTTTCGACATTATTTATAATACTTCGTAATTTTTCTATTTGGTCATTATTATTACTGTACATTTTTATACTTTATCTTTATGTTTTTATACTTTATCTTTATGTTTTTATACTTTACCTTTACTTATGCCGCCAGTGTGGTGGCCACTTTTGGACTCAATGGTCACAGACCTTAGATTATTTATCTTTGCAGTATTTATTTCTTGTGTAAGTATTTTTAGATAGATAGATAATTAAAATTTATTATTGGTTAACAATTTCTTTATCTTTTGTCAGAATAATCTTGTTGTTTGAAAATCGTCGTTTTTCAATATTAGTCGCCTAACTTCGTAATAGGGTAAAATCTAGAACCTACAACCATTATGAAACAAGTCACTTTGCCTCCATAAGTAGGCATGAAGCAATGGTTCCGATCCGGTGACCGTAAACAATACGATTTCCTAGTTTATATTCATAAAGTGTGTGCGATGAAATCAATGTGAAAATTACGGTGTTTATAAATGTGGTCATACAAAAACTACAGTAGAATTGCCTTGCTAATCTATCCTACTTCTTACTAAGAGTATAAACGCGAAAGTTTGTATGTATGTATGTAAGGTTGTTACTCTTTCACGCAAAAACTACTGAACCGATTGCGATGAAACTTGGAATATAGGTAACTGGGGACCTGGATTAACACATAGCCTACTTTTTATCCCGATATTCCCGCGGGAACGGGACTTAGCGGGTGAAACCGCGTGGCGCAGCTAGTATTATATAAACGCGACAGTTTGTATGTATGTGTGTGACTTTGTTACTCTAAGGTTTTGCGTTAGGTACAGTTGCAATATTTTAAACCGAATAAATTATATTTTTTTTATAGTGTTTCTTAGACTAATTTAAAATAAAGGAATAGCGAGGTTGTAGATTCAAGTCCTGTCGGGTGCAATTTTTGGAAAGCATTTCTTCAAAAATTAGTCATCCGAATAAATTATACATTGCCTGGTACCGTGGATATAGCTGAGGAAACGGCGACGCGTCGCCGTTCAAGGCGATGCGCCTCGATCCATCCAAAAACAAAATTGCGAAATCCAATAACTACCTAACCCACGAACGGACTGCCTCCTTAAAATGTGGCAACTTTATCTACAGGAAGTCTTCAGTAAACAGTTAGACCTGACGATAAACTATGGGTTTGCGATAATTGATTGTATGGGTATGGGTTGTATGGGTTTGCGGTTGTTTGTTTTTTAATAATCATAATTATCATTTTATCATAATTAAAAAACCTCAAACTAATCTTACTAATATTATAAACACGAAAGTTTGTATGAGTAGGTATGTATGTATGCGACTTTGTTATTCTTTTACGCAAAAACTACATAACCGATTACGATGAAACTTGGAATTTAGGTAACTTGGAACCGGAAATAACACATAGGCTACTTTTTATCTCGATATTCCCGCGGGAACGGGACAAACGCGGGGGAAACCGCTGGACTCAGCCAGTTTTATAAAAATGTCGATTAAGCCTATTATTATGTGACATCTGGGTTGTCATACCTTAACCACAGTACATAGAAAGGCTCGGGTCTGGGGCACAGCAGTATGGAATCTAGATAGAATCAGATAACTGGAGTTTATCTCAAGGATATCTTTATTGAATCAATAGGTAGTGATTGTTTATGTCAGATGTTCAGAAACATGGCATTAGAGTATACATATATTACTAGTAGTAAGTACTATCAATACTAATATTGTAAAGAGTAAAGATTTGTTTGTTTGTTTTTCATTAATAAGCTCCAAAACTATGAAGCGGATTTCATAAAACCTTTCATCAATAGAAAGCTACATTAATTATAGGCTAATTTTGATCCAGATATTCCTACGGGATTGGGACTAACGTGGGTAAAACCGCAGAACGCAGCTAGTTCTTTTTAACGATAACTCGAACTAATTAGCCGGTAAATTGCATAAGACTATTGTCTTCCTTCGTATCCGTCTCATGATTCTAGGTTCCTTAATTGGCCACTTTTGGGATGCCACTCATTGTTGATGCTGGATGCCAAACATATTCGCATGTTTTATACTCACATGTGACTGCATGTGAGGTCTCACGTAACCAATGCTTTATTTTATTTGTAGTGGTTTTTTTTCCAATGTTTTATTTATAGGGTTTTACCTATAAAGTCGAAGTTACTGGGGGTTTATGTAAATAGGTACCTAGGTTTAAGAAAGAATGAGCGTTTGATCACTATCTCATCTGATGGTAAATAATGATATGGTCTAGAAAGTAGCACGCTCATCTAAAAGAAGGAAGACTGTGAATATTTAAAGATTAATTTTTCTTTTAAATATATCTAATTAAGTTTTATTTCAATACAATGTCGCGAAAACAGAAGAAAAATAAAAAAGAAATTACCTTCACATAAATTTAATTACCTACCTGCTGCGTTTATATATAAAACACAGCAGGTAGGTAATTAAATTTATGTGAAGGTAATTTCTTTTTTATTTTTAAATTTAATTACCTACCTGCTGTGTTTTATATATAAACGCAGCAGGTAGGTAATTAAATTTATGTGAAGGTAATTTCTTTTTTATTTTTCTTCTGTTTTCGCGACATTGTATTGAAATAAAACTTATTTAGATATATTTAAAAGAAAAATTAATCTTTAAATATTCACAGTCTTCCTTCTTTTAGATGAGCGTGCTACTTTCTAGACCATATCATTATTTACCATCAGATGAGATAGTGGTCAGACGCTCATTCTTTCTTAAACCTAGGTACCTATTTATTAAAATCCAAAAAAAATATGTTGTGTCTCTTTCTCCTTGTGCATAGTTTAGAAATACTTACAAAAAGTTTTAATGTTCTCTATATTTTATGGTTATAGTACTTAAGTTCAAGAACAAATTAAAAATAACTTACAGTTAAAAATGTCAACCGAAAAAATGAGAACATACGTGCAGTAACGTTATTAGAAACGGTAAATTCATCTTGACAGTAGCCTTTTATAAATATTTTTCCAGGACACAGACTTTCAAAGAAAGCTCCCGGCCAACGCATAGCGTTGCGTGTGCGCCGATTCTGCACAGACTCCGATAAGCAGCAAGCGCGCGCGCACGTCCGCAACTAAAAACCGCGCAAAATCGCGCGAAAACATCGATCAGTGCTCTAGTGAAGTGTGATCAACATACAAAATGAAACTTTTATTAATTCTAGCTGTGTATCTCTGTACTGTACTAAGCCAAGATGTTAATCAAATGCAGGAAATGCCTAAATACGATGCCCGGTACGACTATTTAGACGTGGACGCTATTTTCACTAATAAAAGACTGGTTAGAAATTATGTGGATTGTTTGATAAACTCAAATCGGTGCACGCCAGAAGGGAAACAGCTGAAACGTAAGTACACGTACTTACTTAGTTATACAACCCGATGGTGTCATATTTAAACTTTCTTTTTATATAATCAATCAGTGAAACCAAACCTGAAAGAGTTATGTGGCTGCATTCATTCTTCAAAACGAAAATTGCTTTGATTGCAAATTAAATTTGTAGCAAATAATTTAATATTACGAGAAAATGCATGTGTGAACACAAAAAAAAACAATGTAAACAAACAAAATAAAGTTATTGGGCTTTATCATTTGTATAGATTTGTATAGTAGGTAAATAAGGTCTTGAAAGAGGTCGATTGTGTCATCTTATCTACTTACTAATATTATAAACGCGAAAGTTTTTATGTATGTGACTTTGGTACTCTTTCACGCTGGAATAACATATAGGTCGAACATATAGGCCGCGGGAATATCGAGAAAAGATATTTCTCGATATTCCCGCGGGAACGGGACTTACGCGGGTGAAACCTCACGGCGCAGCTAGTACAAGAGCTTTTCTAAGTAATATTAGTGTAATTTAAGTTATGATACAGAAATTGCCATTATACTTTTATACTTTCATTCCATAATTTTTGACATTGTATTTGTTTTTATTTGACTCTGTAGCGTTTGTTCCTATTTGTTTACAAAAATAGTTTGTAGGAAACCACTTGATATTGCATGCCTCATGTAAAGGCTGGATAAAGTGTTTCTCAAATATTTAATTTATTATAAGATCATTGTATACCTTTATTCGCAATAAATGATTTGATTGATTGATTGATTGCATGTATCTATTATCTATCTATCGAGCATTAAGATAATCTTATTTTATTCAAATATCCTCACGATTATTCTGATAAAACGCAGGTGAAATTGCATAGCATAATATTTGTATAGTACACCAGCTGCGTCCCACGGTTTCACCCGCCTAAGTCCCGATCCCGTGGGATTTTGGAATCAAACGTAGCGTATGTTACTCCTGGATAATGTAGCTTTATATTGGTGAAGAGATTTTTGAAATCGGTTTAAAAGTTTCGCAGCCAATCCATTACAAACAAATAAAAAAAATCCTTCTATAATATAGTATAGAGTAGAGTACAGATTAAAAACAGAAACATGATTAATTCGCACTTTATCTTGCTATAGGTACGCAGTATCTATTATACTACTTAGGTATCGTATAATTACTACTGTGTTAATTACACCTACCATTTTGATATTTTTTAAAGTGTTCCCTACACTTGATAAACTTCTACACTTGCTAAATTTAAAGAAATCCTTTCCAAAATTTTGCACCCGATAGGACTTGATCCTGCATCTTTCGGGAGTCCGGCCCCAACGCCTTATCCATTTGGCCACAGGTGCACGTCTAGTCGAGTTGAAATTAAGGATCGCATCTCTTTTTGTTTGACGTTTAAGCGCCATCTACCGGCATTCATTGCAGACTACCAGCTTGCATTTTCCTAATTACATAGGAATTAACATAACGTTGAGATGTCGTTTCAGATTATCATTTTTATATTTTTTAAAGTGTTCCCTACACTTGGATGGCTAAATTTAAAGAAATGCTTTCCAAACATTTGCACCAGACAGGATTTATAATAATAATAATCCACGCACGCCTTCCAAAGGTCCGGGGCTCCATAGCCCCGTGATACTGGATGTAATATAAAATCTTACTATCTTACTAATATCTTACTAATATTATTATAAACGCGAAAGTTTGTATGTATGTGAGGTTGTTGCTCTTTCACACAAAAACTACTGAACCGATTGCGATGAAACTTGGAATATAGGTAGCTGGGGACCTAGATTGACACATAGGCTATGGCTTTTAGGCTATAGGCTTTTTATCCCGGACTTACGCGGGTGAAACCGCGGGGCGCAGCTAGTATAGAATAAAAGTCTAGTTAAGTAGCTATAGCTACCCATCTATTATAAGTTGCAGACAGCATCTGCCGGTCACTTAAACTCCTAATAATCGAGTTATTACACGTGTCAACTCTAGACGTGAAAAAAGCTATACGCTTTCTTTGGATAGCGTTAAATGAGTTTACTCACGCTAATAGTATTTATTTTTTTATACATAGACAACAAGTTTGCTCACAATCTACCTACTACCGCCCACTACAGTATAATCGGTCGCTTGACCTCAAAGATCTTACACTTTGCAAACTAGTTTCATAATTAATTGATAAATAATCAAATGACTAATTAAACTGCTATATATATACAAAATAAAGAGGAATGATTTATTTGATTTTGCAATAGATTTTGAAACCACTGGACCGAATACAAAAAAAAAGTTTATCAATAAAAAAATACAGGGATGTGCCAAGTAAGCTTTTTTTAAACTCAAAATTCTCACAGAATCTGGGTCCTGATTCTGTAAGGACATAGCATGCGGAATGCCGGCGGAATGCAGGCGACGTGCAGGAGATGTACGTTATTTGGTATACTGTAAATGTTATTTTACTTAATTAATACTTAATTGTTTAAGTAGCCTTTAAAGTTGAGGGCTACTTAAATAGCTCCCCTTGTCCCTCAGCCATAAAATTATTAGATGCATCGAGTTCGGAATATCGTCAAGATTCTTACCATTCCGTTCAATGTGGGCATATTATTATTTATTATCGGTTGTGAACCGATTATGGCCATTAGGAAATCAGCCAGTGTCAAGAATTATTAATATATTATAATGCAAGTTATTCGCATCGAAATAGTCAAGTCGTCATAGTTAAAGTCAAGTCTAGGGAATCATTTCTAAACACGGCGGCCATTTACAAAGATTTTTCACGGAGCTTTGGAGCCAACACTTAATTCCATGTTTTGCACCGATTTTCAGTTTCATTCCACTGGTACACCTTCACGAAACTAAATTGATTAATATGCCCCCGAAATTAAACAGTTTGCACGTATTTGAACTAGGTTTCACAAAAATGAAAATTTAGCAACATACCTCCTTAAAGCGTTCCCGCCAAAACCAATGTGGTTATATATATAATCTGACTTCCGGTATTCAGAGGAAGTCTCCCCATAATGAAGTTAGCGAAAATTTCATTTCAGTATCATTTCAATATCATACTAAGTCAATTTTCAAGGTTGTTAAATAACATTGACATTTAACGATAAACTTTTCTTTGGAGAAATGTCAAATGTTATTTGACTGAGATGATATTGAAATGATGCTGAAATTAAATTTTTGTAAACTTCATTAAAAGGTTGATTGAATATTTTTTATTTACTTGGTACTCTATTTTATTAACTAAGAAAAGGTATTTGAAAATAAACACTGAAATAAACACGCAATGGAACGACTGGTCTTGTATTTTTTTTTTTTTCTTCCGATGGCCCCGTGGTCTTGTCTTCCTGACTTAGTTCCGGCTTAAATATCGATCTATACTTATATGAAACGATATAATATAGTTTTTTTTTTTATCGTAACCTCTTAACTTATTAAAATAAAACTTCATTTTCCGGAAAATAGAACAAAAATCCCCAATCGTTGCTCCACGGGAATCGAACCTGCATATTCACCTTCTGTACCATAGATGCAGTCAATCTATCCAGAACTAGGTTACCTAATTAGTATTTATATAATCTTAATATTATGGAATATTAAATGCTATTTCATGTAAATTTACCCATTGACTCAATGCTTGTTTCCGTTTTGGTACTTCCGTTTTTCCTATTCTGATTTTCCGGATGTATTTTCGAGGTTCTATGTACTTTTTAGATGTTCTGTGAGACGACTAAAAGTCTTGACCTTTGTTGCACTTAATTTTGTGTGTCATTTTAATGCTAATACGGAGTTAAACAGTTTAGTTTTTTTTTAGATTTGTTAACCCCGTTTTTATGGTTTTTCGCTTCAATAGAGTGCACATTCTCGTATAACTTGAAAGTTAAAAGTTTTAACTGTGTTTATCCGCAATTAGCCCTACAACTAGGCCTTTGTGCGTGGGTTTCCTCACGATGTTTTCCTTCACAGTAAGAGCGATTGTTAATTCAGTTTCGAGAATCAAAGGTTCTAGAAGAATTTGAAACTGGTAAAGCTCGTCCTTCAGAGCTGAGTTTGAAATGCTTCAATGTCAAGTGACCGTTACCATTCTAGTTTCTTAAAAGACACCTGTCTAAATAGTACTGTATAAGTAATAATTACATTGTTCAAAAGTAAGAACCCAAGGCGGGACTCTATAGTTTAGAAATTTAAAAACTTAGGTACATTTAAATCTAAGCAATTCATAAATTCAAATATATTCAAGTCTTTACACATAACAGTTTACATTTGACTTTAGTATATAACTAGCTATTACCCGCGACTTCGTCTGCGTAAAAATAGTGCATAGCCGATTTTTTCGTTCATTACTCGGGTTCTACTAATTGGATTTCGATGTAAAGTATACCACGAGGTTCCTCGAAAATAGAACTAGTTTTTTAATTTTGAAAACCAGTTTTAATCGGGTTAGTAGTTTTTAATTATATATGGAACTAACAGACAGACAGACAGACATGAATTTAAAAAATTATATAATTTTGTTCTACTATTTTTCCTAAGTCTCCCCTAAACAACTTTTTTTTATTTAATTCCAAGTACAGACTATTTTGTCTTGTCTTCCTTTATTATAAGTATAGATATAGATGTACTTTCACTATTATGATTTTAGATAGACAGATAATCAGACTTCGAGGTTGTAGTGTAATATGCAGGAGTTTGTGAATGCAAGGTGATGTGTTAACACTTAACACTGAACGGCTAGATTAAAAATCGTCTGGAGTTGGAGTGTCTTTAATACAAATAAGTAGGTAGGTACTTTTTAAATTACTTTAGCTCTCTTCCTTTATTATAAGTATAGAGTAAAAATACAAATAAATTAAATCTAAATACAAATAAAATTAAATCAACAAAACATAAGGAAATAAATTAAAATACAAATAAATTAATACAATACAAATAAAACATTGGAAACAATTAAAATTACTAAGTAACGGTAAACAGAACAACTAAACAATAATTAAAAAAAAAAAAATTTAAATTGATACGATTTGTTAGTTACATTTTACCGGGTCTTAATCGCGTATTATTTACTAGCTACGCCCCGCGGTTTCACCCGCGTAAGTCCCGTTCCCGCGGGTTTATCGAGATTAAAAGCAGCCTATGTATTATTCTAGGTCACCAGCTACCTATATTCCAAGTTTAATCTTCAAATATGATTTGGTACGTACTGTAAAAAAAAAATCTGTCTCGTAAAGTGGGGTTGAGTTATCTATCTTTATACTTTTTTCTGTTATTGTTTTTATAGTCATGTAACTGTTAATTATTACAATACTATACTTTTTAAAATTAGAAAATGCAAATAGCGTTTTTAATGAAAGTAGGCGATTTGCTGAATCATTCCGCGCTGTCGTGATCGTTTGTCGTTGCTTTATCGTCCTTTTGTCGCTTGAAAAATAAAGTTAAATTAAAAATACCCCGATTACTTTAAAAAAAAACACTGATACCTGTATTTTAAGGTTGGTTTTTGATTCCTTTTGAATTATTTGATGTGTTTTTAATTTTATTGCGCTTGTTATAACTAGCAATTAGGCTAGTAGGTAGGTAGGTATCAGCCCATGATAAAAAACTGCTATAAAACCTTAAAAATAGTACAAACACGTGGTAAACTAAATGTTTAAATCTAGATAAACAAGTACCTTTGAGAAACAAAGCAAAAATAATTGGTGCATTCAATGTATTCAGTTACAAACTTAGTACAGTTGCGTTGAAAAATATTAAAATGACGTTTGCTACTAAGCTTCTATACAATGTCCAATTGTACAAACTATACAAATACAAAATACAAATATTTAATTAATAACCACCGTTACAAGTCAATCACAATACTCCTAATAAATCCATCATCACGTTATTTCCATTACAATACATACTTTTTATTACATTACATTATATTAATTTCATTACATTTTATTTTAATCATATCATTTAATTTAGCTAAGTCTTTTGATAAATTCAATGTCGGTATTATATTAATTTAAAATAAAATCAATAACAATAGATACTACACGCGGGTTTACCTGCGTGGGTCCCTGTTCTCTTGGGAACATAGATAAGAGATATAATGTGTATGCCAAACTTCATCCAAATCCGTTTAGCTTTTTTTAGATCCAAACAAACATGCATCTAAACTTTCACATTTACTCACACATCACATCATTTCTCATTTAAAGAAAAGTGTAGTGTAATGGAAGTGCTACTAACATAGTTCTAAGCTATCTATAAACACATTCATTTTACTATAAAATATGTATAATATCTCATCTTATCTTATTAATATTATAAACGCGAAAGTTTGTATGTATGTACCTATGTGAGGTTGTTACTCTTTCACACAAAAACAACTGAACCGATTGCGATGAAACTTGAAATATAGGTAGCTCGGGACCTGGATTAACACATAGGCTACTTTTTATCCCGATATTCCCTCGGAAACGGTAGGGTTAAGTTGTAGCTACTTAGAGTTAGGCGAATTGAGCGTAATTTTTGAGTCGTGTAAGTTATGCTGCATTTGGTTTTAGAGAAAAGTCCTGTTTGCCACACGGCGAAGTAACATGAGACGTCTATTTTGTTTGTATGTAACTAAATTACGCAACCGAAAATACGCGACTCACAACTCAAAGGTTTGCGCTCGTCTGGCCTTCCACATAATCGTTTGATGGATGTTAACTAATTAATTTTTAATGATGTTGATATGATAACATTTTGTTGTTTTTGTTAGTTCAAAAAAAAAAAAACGACTTCTGATTCCGACTGTACGTGTCTCCAATTTAAAGAGGAGTATACTGTATCTGAATAATTTACTTCCTTAGCGGTATTTGATGGAAATTTTCCGAGTTATTTTTAAAACTATTTTTAAAGCCAAATTCCTAACATACTGTACACACCTCTGTAGGTATGGCATATATCTTTTAAAGATTCCTATATGGGGGAGGGTGTTCCTAATTGTGCTAAATTTCATTACAACGTCATTGCAATTGCAATGATGTCAAATATTCTTATTGTTAGACAAACGAACAAACAAAGTCACATTCTAATTTTGAACCTCCTCCTTATTTCGAGTTAGTAACTTAAACGTTTATGTTCTTCTATACTTATAATAAAGTAGAGAGGATAAAAAGTCTGTACTTGGAAGTAAATTAAAAAAAAGTTTTCAAGAGGACTTTTTTTTCAAGAGAATTATATATTTTTTTAAAATTCATATCTGTCTGTTTGTCTGTTTCTCTGTCTGTTCCTTATACAATTAAAAACTACTAATCCGATTTAAATCTGGTTTTCAATATCGAAAATATGACTATCCAGTCCTATTTTAGGACTGGATAGTCCTATTTTCGAGGAACGTAGTGGTATACTTAAGTAGAATAATAATGAATATAATACTAATTGGTGCAAATTTACATCGAAATCCAAATTTGCATCGAAATCCAGTTAGTGAAACCCAAGTAATGAACAAAAAAGTCGGCTATGCATAAATAAAGTAGTACATTTGACTTGTAATTAATTTATTACCATTTGACTTGTAATTAATTTATTACCAATAAATGATATGGATATGAATATGAATAAATTAGTAGACAATAA
Organism: Idaea dimidiata; assembly: GCA_949358125.1. Taxonomy (NCBI): domain Eukaryota; kingdom Metazoa; phylum Arthropoda; class Insecta; order Lepidoptera; family Geometridae; genus Idaea; species Idaea dimidiata. Next base: position 11,304,906 of record OX442341.1, read on the forward strand.
AGTAGCTTTCTTTTAGTGAATTTTCAATCATACTAGTAGTTTTTAATTGTATAAGGAACAAACAGAGAAACAGACAAAAAGACCATGAATTTTAAAAATTATTAAATTTTTTCTACTACTATCCCCCTTTACAACTTTTTTTTTTAATTTACTTCCAAGTACAGACTTTTTATCCTCTCATCCTTTATTATATGTATAGATTACCCTTAGTACAGGCCTAGTGCTTTAGTGCAACTAGATTGCACTGTGTGTAATGTTGTGTATTTTTTTTTTTTTTTTTAGTATCGAGGTGTTAAATAGGCTACTTTTGATCCCGATATTTCCACGGGAACGGGACTCGCGCGGGTGAAACGCAGTTACTTTTAATCTAACTAAATAATTGAATTACCTACCTAGGTATTTGTAATCATAAAGACATATTTAATTGAGATAATTGATACCTACCTGGCGGAATATAGTTGCGGAAGTGTAAAATACTAACGATAAAGTTCTAAGCATAATAAATAAAACCTACTCACATGAGAACCTATTTTATTAAATCACTGAGAATTATTCTGTTTATAATTAGAATCATAACTATGACGACTTGACTGTTTCGATGCAAATAACTTGCAAATATTAATAATACTTGACACTGGCTAATGTCCAAATGGAATAAGCCATAATATACTTAAATGAAGAAGAATTAGAATCATAGAAATAAGAGTAGTACTACAACCAGAATGTTCACTGCAAAAACTTTGTCATACAAAATTGAACTCTATTCAATAGGTGTTAATATTCAATATAAGATAACTTATTCCAAACACAAAAACGGTCTCGACAGAGGACTTTATCTTTAGTTGTCCCTTTCGCACGCTTGCTAAGGCACCCTATTTAGACAAGGACGTGTAAAGTTTTAGGTCCTCTCCCTAGGCTCGTTTTTACTGCCGCAGTGAACCTTCTATGATATTATTATGAATCCGAAAGTTTGTTTGTTTGTTCTCTCTTCACGATTAAACGTTTCGACTGATTTCGATCAAAATTCGCATATGGATAGTTTAAGTGATGGAGAGTGATGTCATAAATAAAATAACACACATATTTTCCGTTTTATTAACGCGTTTTATTAACTAACAGCATTGTTGCAATGCCGTACTAAGTTTCACCGACTTTACAGTCGACTGTAAAATCGATAATCTTACGAGATTGGGATTTACGCGGGTGAAACCGCGGGGCGCAGCTTTAATTAAGATAGAACCATGAATTATTTATATAAAAGAAGTTATTTAATTTATGTAAACAGTCTGTGGTTTGCGTACTGGGTGTTACAGCAAGGCTATTACCGAAAGGGGGTTGCTGTACATGAACCTGGAGCCTTATTTTTGAATCGCTCGTTGCACTTCTGGCGAATTTAATAAATCGATATTTGGTGATTTTCGTTCGATGTCCTGCGGCTAGTGGTCGATACCACAAGTTACGGTCGTGCGATTCACATTGAAATATTACAGAAATCAAACGGAAATCGGTAGAAATTAAAGTATTTAAATCGCTAGAAATGGCACATTTCGAAATGTGCCATTTCGAGCGATTTAAATACCTTGATTTCTACTGATTTTTGTTATTTTTCTATATGAATCGCACGACCGTAACTTGTGGTATCAACCACTCGCCGCAGGAGTCCGACATCGAACGAAAATCAACAGATATCGATTTTTTAAATAATAACGAGCGATTCAATAATAAGGCTCCAGGGCTAACTTTCATGTGGATTATTTACCTTGGCATACCTATACGTATTATTTTTATTATCCTTTTACTTTTTTTAAAAAACACAAATCACAATTTGTAGGCAATGTTGTCTTTACAATATATATATATGAGTTTTGGCGGGAATGCGTTGAGGAGATGTGTTGCTAAATTTTCATTTTTGTGAAACTTAGTTCAAATGCGTGTAAAATGTTTAATTTCGGGGGCATATTAATCAATTTAGTTTCGTGAAGGTGTACAAGTATAAATAAAAGTGAAAATCGGTGCAAAATATGGACTTTAGCTTAGTGTTGTCCCCAAAGCTCCGTGAACAAACATTGTAAAAAATGGCCCCCTTTTTACAATGATTCCCTCGACTTAACTTTAACTATGACGACTTGACTGTTTCGTTCAATGCAAATAACTTGCAAAAATTGATAATACTCGACACTGGCAAATGTCCGAAAGGAAAAGTCATTTTAAAGAAGAAGAAGAAGAATATAAATATATATATATATAATAAAAATAATCTAAAGTGAATGACCATTGAGTCCAAAGGTGCCCATCACACTGGCGGCATTACCCCGTTGAATCGCTAACGATATTATTATATTCTTTACAATTGTGTTTTGGATTTTGAAACTGTTCGAGCGATGGAGATGCGGCTCGATATGTCCATCGGACTGTTCCCTAAGACAAATTTACGAAGTCCACTAACTCAATCCTAACCGCAACAATGAATTTCGAAAAATGGAACCTTAAAAGGACTTTATTTCAAAGAATAAAATGATTAAACTTAGGGCTAGTCCTATTTTTGAATCGCTAGTGAGAATTAGGAACGCTACATGGGAAACATACATATTATTAAATTCGCTGCTCGAGATGGAAACTCGTGTGGCCGAGTGGTTTAGGCACTGGATGGACGCGAGTTCAAATCTTGCCGCGAGTTTCCTTTGAAATATTTCTAGTGAACATATGATGTGTTTTCATATAGCGTGGCGAGACTTCGCTATGTCAATAATCAGGTTTTCCCTCGCCCATAGATGTTTCACATCAAAATATGAGGCGTCACGGGATGCTTGACAGATTCACATCTGTCAAGCATCCCGACATTTGACATTGACAGATATTTTTTCATATAGGGAGGTGATGCGTCGCTGCGGCCTGTATCGCCAAGCCAAGAATCAGGGTTATCCCCGCCTTTAGATGTTTCACATCAAAAAAAAACACCTGTCCATTCATTCACACACAACTCCTAAGAGAGAGTGAATATACGTCGTAGCGCAGCTGCAAAATCCATTGTTTACATTTTCACTGCTGACAACTAACCGTTGTATGACACACATACAGTGCCCAAAGTTACCTGTTCAGTCAGCAGCGTCGCTGTCGTCGCAATCACCAGTAGCAACAATTACGTATACTGCCAGTAACTCGTTAGTTCCTCATTTGACCGCCTGAATGGATAACTTGGTGGCAGTATAGTAAGGTCGCGCTATCACATTCCAGTCACGCAGTATAGAACGGCTGCGTCGCTTCGATTCATGCTTCTGATCATTATTTATGATCTGATGATTAAGAAGGTTATCGTGGAAAAAATATTAGTAATGTTGTTAAAGGAAAATTCTAAGGACATTTTTAGGAGTTCTAAGAAAGTCTAGAATTTATATTCGATTGCGGTTGTATTTTTAAGCAAAAGAAGTATAGACGTATTCAGCAAAGTCACTATACATATGTGGCATAATGCTTCGTCTTGCTGTTTATTTATTTCTTATCGGTTGTGAATCGATTATTGCCATTAGGAAATTAGCCAGTTTCAAGTTTCATTAATATATTTTGAAAGTTATTTGCATCGAAACAGTCAAGTCGTCATAGTTAAAGTCAAGTCTAGGGAATCATTTGTAAACACGGCGGCCATTTACAAATATTGTTCACGGAGCTTTGGAGACAACACTAACTCTATATTCTGCATGAAACTAAATTGATTAATGTGCCCCCGAAATTAAACGATTTGCATGCATCTGAACTAGGTTTCACAAAAATGAAAATTTAGCACAACATCTCCTCAACGCGTTCCCGTCAAAACTCCGTCTTGCTCTTGTCAGTGACAATCAACGTCAGTATAAATGTGACAAAAGAAGACCGTTCAAAATGGACCAGCTATGTTCCATAGATAACACATTTTGCACTTCAAACAACTTTTAATTCGATTTTTTTCCATTCCTAAAAGAAGAATTAAGGATTATTCAATAGGTTTACGTAATCTAAAGCCACTGTGTTAGTATTTACGTTTTATTTCCGCTAAATTAAAAGATATTGTATGTTAAAGTTTCACAGTTAGGAGCTCTACACAATTTTCCTAAGTTAGGAGAGATTGAGCCGCCATTTTTGGTTTGGTGCTCTTGACCGTTAAACTTTAATATACAAAATATTTTAATCTAACGAAAAATACACGAAAATACTAACACCGTGGCTTTAGATCACGTTAATCAGTTGAATAATCTATATCTTGTGTTTTAGGAATGCCTTTAAAATTTCATTATTGTACCTCTACGCACTAGGTCTGAGCTCTAAGGAAAACCGTCGATCTTCTTTGTAAATATGTTAGCCATAGAATTAAGAAGTACTTTGTACGTAAGTACTTCTTAATTTAATGATGTTAGCCTTATGATCGGTATCGTTCGTCTGAAATTGTCAACTAACACTAACCTCCTTATTTATAAACGCTAATTAATGCGCTGCATAACTATGCATCGTTTGTCTTTTACTGTCACATGAAGTTTCAAAGTTGACAGACAGAGACAAACGTAACATAACTTAGTCATGTGTAAATAGGTACTAATATTTTATAAATAAGGGTTTAATACTCGTAGTCCATAGTCCTCAGGGGCTCGATTCGGTAAGGACATAGCATGCGGAATGCCGGCGGCATGCAGGCGACGACGTGCAGGAGATGTACGTTAATTCGTACTCTGTAAGTGTTATTTTACTAAATTACCACTTAATTAGTTAAGTAGCCTTCAAAATTAAGGGCTACTTAATTATTAAAATAGCTCCCCTTGTTCCTCAGCCAATCAGTATTAAAAGAAGTTATAGAATAGCTATTGTTTTTACTCCTGCAACAAATCGACTTCTGCAATGCTCATGCATCCCGCCTGCTTGTCGCATGCTATGTTTTTACAGAATCGGGCCACAGATCGGTAACAAAAGTAAGTAAGTATCTACTTAAGTAAGTAGGTATAGATACCTATACTTACTTAGTAGGTAGACATGCTATGTATAGGTAGATCGAAAATTCGATAAAATTAGCATTATGGACAAAGAATTTAGACGTGAAGCACTTCAAACTCTGCTCTGACGGACGAGCCTGTCATGATGAAGAAATTACTTACAAAAATTTTAAAACGTTGTTAATATACTCACTACCTTTATTATGGACATATAAGTGGAAATAATGAAATTGATTAATGAATTGTTTAACAAGTAGGTTAAGAATACGCATAAGTTTTAAGTTTAAATAGCCTATTGTTAAGATTTTTTACTTTATTGAAAAAGCCTTTTAAATTCACACGCAGTGACGCCAATGGTAGTCTGAAGTAGTAAGGTCTTAGGCACACATAGCACAGTTGCGTGTAGATAAACTAAATAAATACCTATCTACCTATATACCTACGTACGAGTATGCCCCGTGGCCTACGTACGAGTATAATATACTGTCGGTTTCACCCGCGTAAGTCCCGATATTTAGTTTTTTTTAAGACCAAAATGTTTTATCCCCAAATCGTGAAATTTTGACAGAATATTAAATCTCAATGTTGAATTCCTGTTGGATTTTCCAAAATGTTGAATTCCTAGAATGCTATAAGTCTAAATAATAAAATCACTACATAATAGCCTAAACACCATTGACATACCTAAATCCACCTACATTTTATTACAGAAGGCTGTAATATTGAATACCTGCAGGATAGTCCGCAAATTTTTATCACATCAGATATCATAAGCCGCACTTGGCTACGGCCCGTGTAAAACCACCTCCAAATGGAGAGAGATAAATTTAAATCATCCAAAAATAATAATAATAATATGTTGAATTAACATATTATTTAAAAAAATAATATGGATTCTTATAAACTTAAACCAGGGGCCCGACCGCGCGTGGGAATCGGCATCGAAATCCCACGGAAGTTGCGCGGTAACTTCGCTGTTTTTGTAGAGATTTGTACTTATCTCGCACGTTCTCGGCTACTGGCTAGGCAGCAGCTCGCACTCTAGTAGAACTAGTTTTAAGACTAGTCTAAACAAGATGATTTCCCACCTCCTTCCTACTCGTCAAGGACGTCACCATAACGATTTCGCTTCTATGTCCTGAATTAATTTTATTGTGTTTCGCATAATTTAACTGTCATATTAAGTTACCTAGGTCTTTTTAGATTATCTTGATAATAATAAAAAAAATACCTTATCATCATCATCATCAGCCTGTTGCGGTCCACTGCTGGACAAAGGCCTCTCCAATTGCACGCCACCTAGATCTATTTTCGGTTTCTCCAGTTTGTGCCAGCCGTCTTGCACAAATCGTCACTCCAACGTATGTACATACCTGAGGAAAAATATACCTACAGACTAATTAGTGAGTTCCCTTACTTATAAAATACTAGCTGCGCTCGCGGTTTCACTCGCGTAAGTCCCGTTCCCGCGGGAATATCGGGATAAAAAGTAGCCTATGTGTTAATCCAGGTCCCCAGCTACCTATACTCCAATTTTCATCGCAATCGGTTCAGTAGTTTTGTGTGAAAGAGTAGCAACCTTACATACGTACATACAAACTTTCGCGTTTATTATATTAGTAAAAAGTAAGATTATTTACACATGACTAAGTTACGTGACGTTTGTCTCTGTCTGTCAACTTTGAAACTTCATGTGACAGTAAAAGACAAACAATGCATAGTTATGCAGCGCATTAATTAGCGTTTATAAGTAAGGGGGTAAATATCTTAAGTTCTTATTATATTAACGTATTTTAAAGACGTACCTCGAAGTTTTAAGTTTTTAGTTCTTGTAATACTCGATTAATTTAAGTTTTGGTTTAATAAAGTTTTTATTTATTCATTCATTCATAAGATCAGGATAGGATGAGCATAAGATCGGCATTAGAGCATGCAAAATCGGAAGGTTTTCAATCCCGGGATTGATTTCGATATAAGAACCCGGAATCCTGGGATTAGTCTCGAGATTTCATATATTATTAAAAAGTCAAATCAAATATAATGAGAAATGTTTTGAATTCAATTATTTTACAAATTAAATTTTCTTTACGCAAATAAGTTAGGTTGCCCCAGGAGGACTGCCCCCAGGGGCAGTCTATCTCCAGCCGTCGTCCTAGCTGGGTCCCTGCCCTGGGACCTCGACGCGAAATCCGTCGCGTCACTCTACGAGTGGCGCGAGGAGGCGCGTAGTCGTGGCGACCGCCCGTCGCTCAGGGTGGTGGAGGAGCGGCGGGAAGAGTCACGCCAGGCCCAGGTCGCAGTGTGGCGGACGCGGCTGCAGCAGCCGACGGCGGGTCTTTGGACCATAGAGGCCATCCGGCCTAAGCTGGAGGAATGGCTGGGCCGAAATCATGGTGCCCTCTCGTTCCGCCTCTCGTAAATACTGACGGCACACGGGTGCTTCGGCACATACCTGTGCCGAATCGGTAGAGAGGCGGACGAAAGGTGCCACCATTGCCCCAGCGCAACAGACAGTGCGGCACACACGCTCCTTGAGTGCCCAGCCTGGGCACAGGAGCGCACTGAGCTGGAGCTTGTCGTCGGGCCCGACTTGTCGTTGCCGGCCGTGGTTTCGGCTATGGTCGGCGGCGACGAGGCGTGGCAGGCCGTCAGGCAGTTTGCGGAGGCCGTAATGAGCCGGAAGGAGGCAGCGGAACGGGACCGCGAGGCCCTTCGCGACCCGAACCGCATAGCGCGCACCCGGCGTAGAAGAAGGGTCAGAAATGACCTTCTTCCGCCCTAAGCGGCTCTTGGCGGCGGACTCGGGGGAGTCCGTCGCCAAACAATGAGCACCGAGATGGCGGCGGCGTGTCCACGCCGCCTCTCGAAGAGGGATTTTTCCCCACCCTGGTGGGTTTTGGAGAAGGGGTCTGACGAGACCACCCGCCGCTGGGGCTCACCGATGAACGTCCGAGAGGAATTCCGGTGAGCTCTAGCAATTGCGGAGCGCTGGACACCGAGGGGTTTAGTGGGTAAACCTCTGGCCGAAACACGGCCCCAGGCCAGACACCGGGCCGCTCTCCCCCGGGAGCGGCCTGAAGGTCTTAAGGCGATTCCCCTCGTTGAAAAAAAAAAAAAAAGGGGCAGTCTATCTCACGATTTTGGAAATATAGCAGACAAATAACCGCTGTCTAAACTTTCGCGCCTATAGTTCTATTCGCGCAACTAAATGGACTGTAGCGGTAAAATTTTGCGTTTGAGTTTTTTATGAGTAGGTACTAAAGAAGAACTCCATGTCGATGTGTCCATGTGATGTCCATGCCTTGGCATTGTCGACGTCCGCCATCTTGATTTATTTTTCAATATGTTGTCGCGCGTTAAAGCTTATATATTTGGATAGAGGAAGTCTAAATAGACAGAAAATATTCCATCACATGTACTTATACTAAAATGACTCGTATCGGAGATATCGGCCTATGAAGTTAAAAAAAAAATCTGTTTAAAAGTTTTATAAAATGTCATGTCGCAGTAAGATTTGTTCTTCAAACCCAACAGCGACATAACGTCGAAAAAAGACGTCAAACCAAACAATCTTTTGCTTCAAACTATGCGCATAAACCGTCACGGAAAAAGTTATTCAAGGGTTAAGATTAAAACCGTCCATAGGCATAAACAATCGCCGTAAGTATAGCAGAATAAAACCTATTATATTTTGATGGAGGCGGTCTAAATAGACAGAAAACATTCATCACATGATGTCCTAAAGCGACTCGTTTCGCAGATACAAACTTACTTTTATCGTTTACTTCATATTTGAGAATTAAAACTCATTTTCATGCTTCAAATAATCAAAGTACCTACCGCAACCTTCGGGTGCGATACGTGACTTCGAAAAGTGTCACCACAAATATCACGACAACGAATGAACGCCACCACAAATATCACGTTAACGAATGAACACCACCACAAATATCACGTTAACGAATGAACGCCACCACAAATATCACGAAAACGAATGAACGCCACCACAAATATCACGACAACGAATGAACGCCACCACAAATATCACGACAACGAATGAACGCCACCACAAATATCACGACAACGAATGAACGCCACCACAAATATCACGACAACGAATGAACGCCACCACAAATATCAAGACAACGAATAAACGCCACCACAAATATCACGACAACAAATAAACGCCACCACAAATATCACGACAACGAATAAACGCCAACACAAATATCACGTCAACGAATAAACGCCATCACAATACCACGACAACGAATAAACGCCACCACGAAAAAGTTAGCACCGAAGTCTTGCGATCTCGAATAAAAGAACCTCCATGAAGAAAACGTCATAAAAAATATATAAAAAATAGAAAAAAAATCGTTGTTCGCTGTCATTGATTTGGTTAGGGGTGAAGTCGTCCACCTTGAAACTGGTACTAGGGACCAATTATACCGTTTTGAATTTGATAATAGTCAACTGGGCCCAACGGTAGTTTAGACTTTGGTTCGATGAAACTACATTTAATATTCTTTACAAAGTGTTTTTTAACTTAAATATTTTCTTATTGGAACCAATCCACCCCTAGAAAATATTAAATGTAGTTTTATCATCGCAGTGTCAAAAGTGCCCAGTGCAGTGTCTGGGTCCAACGGTAGTGTAGATACCTACCGTTGGGCCCAGTTGACTATAATAAAATATGAAAGAGTATAATTGGTCCCTGGTCCCAGTTTCAAGGTGGACGACTTCACCCCTAACCCGTGGCGTTAATTCGTTGACGTGATATTCGTGGTGAGGTTCATTCGTTGACGTGATATTCGTGGTGGCGTTCATTCGTTGTCATGATATTCGTGGTGGCGTTCATTCGTTGACATGATATTCGTGGTGGCGTTCATTCGTTGTCGTGATATTCGTGGTGACACTTTTCGAAGTCACGTATCGCACCCGCAACCTTCTGTATTGCAGCCAAGCGTTCGCCCGACGCGCCACAGAGGTCGTCCTAATACTAATTATATGTTTTTTTACTGTCTGTTTACCAATTCTCATATCTTTCAATTATGTATCAGAATAAAAAGTCTTGTTGCAAGACCCTTTATAAGCATATTTGTCAGCGCTGTATACCTACCTATCAATAAATTATTATTAAAACTAATTAAGTTTCTATTTTTATCACACCTACTCGTAAAATACTAGTTTTCGATTCGAGTTAGGATATAAATGTTGAGGCGGTCAGGAACCAACAAACATAATCTGCAAAACTGACCAAGTGCATGTCTGACTTGCGTACAAAGAGTTCCGTACGTATTTAGACAAAAATAAACACGTTTGTTGTATGAGAACCGTACTTAAATATCACTTCGAAGCGAACTGACTGAATTACGAAGTAGGTGGGTAGTTGTAAATACTTATTATTTTCATTAATAATTATTATTTTCATTAACTTTGTTAATTTAACTGTTATTTATAATAATTTGTTTTTGTTTAGTTCCAAAATTGTTTGTTTTTTTTCATATTCATATTCATTTATTCACTATAATCATGGTACAAATCAGTTGGAATAAAAAACAATAGAAAGCCCGACATGATATGCTCAATTGAGCGTATAGTAATTAAAATTTGTCTAGGTACTAATATATAATTTAAAAAATATATCACAATAATTATTACTTGTTTGGCATTAATTAAATTTTATATATTATTAATTTATTATGTTCTGTTTATTGTACCTACTGTGTAATTTGTGTGCCTGTCTAAATAAACGTATTTTTTTTCTTTCTTTCTATTAAATAACTTCGCGACGGCAAGTAATCCTAGTAAACCGACTTGTCTTACTGCACATATGTTGTTTATTATATATTTTTTGATGCTATTTTATGAAAGTAGCAACAGTAGGTACCTATAGTGAAGAATTTCTGATATGAAATGAATAAGCATCTACTTAAGGATAGAGGAAACCTCTTACGTCCAAGACAAACCAAAAATGGTTTTATGGATGTAATTTATGTAATAATTTAATGAATTTATTTTAAAAAAAATATTTATATATATTCTGTTTTTGATGTTTGTTGTTTTAGCGGCAACAGAAATATATCATTTGGGAAAAAAAACTGTATATCTATAGCTATCACGGTTCATGACATACAGCGGTGATGCTGTATGTCATTGGTGACATACACAGACAGTGAAATATTAGTAAAATTGACCCGTTTTTACCCTTTAGGCACGGAACTCTAAAAAGGTTCTATTTTAATGTTGGTTATAGTTTTACAAAATAAAAATAACAGTATAAAATTCAAACAACCGGAACGAATGCTGATTGATTTTGTGTATATTTAATAGTGGCTACAAATAAGGAAGTATTTGCAACACACCTTAAATGGCGAGCTATATATTATTGTTGTTTAAAGTCGTTCCTATATACTTACTTGTAACTAGCTAGCTAACTAATAATAACTTAATAAGCGTTGGCTTTACACAAATGTTACCTATACATTATATAAATCAATATTGCACGATGTTGTCTCTACTCAGTACGTCGTTGTTGACCCTAACTCTATGACACACCCGTCCTTCTCGAATCTAATTTTGATCCTTCTAATCCTTTTCATCTAATTTTGGCGTCCCCACCGTCCCACCTTTCGGTATATCAGCAGGGGCCGCTGTACCCGAGCGTACACCCCTAAGGGCGACCTCAGGGATCGAGTTTAATCTCGACAACTCTGTGACAGCAGCAAAGAAGTTATATTACTAGAACTATTCCTTGGAAGATGGGGTATTATTGATCCAAGCCGGACTCAGTGTGACTGTGGAGCTCCCGAGCAAACTATGCAGCATCTCCTTGTATGCCCCTTCAGCCCTAATAGCTGTACGCTGGCTGACCTGATGTCAGCCAATGAAAACGCTAAAAACCTTGCAATATACTGGATTGGGCGAGTTTAACCCCATTCCACTAAAAACTTATGTGCCATTGACACAAAGAAGAAGACTAGAACTAGAATGCTCACGTAGAACTAAAAAGGGTTTCGCTTTATTGAACATGCCGTCCCTTTCTAATAATAATTGGCTTTTTCATCTAATTTTAGATGATATATATAAAGCGCAAGCAACTTTTATTCCATGCTAATTGAGAGAGCGATATTATGTTGGTCTAGAGTGGTAGATACCTCGACGTTCATTCCGAAGGTCGTGGTTTCGAATCCCGGCTTACCGCGCACCATTGTCTTTTTTCTTGCGGAAAAGTTATGTGTCTTAATAACATCGCTCATACGGTGAAGGCAAACATCGTGAGGAAAGCCACGGCTTAGTTAGCTCCAGACGTATTGACCAGTTCTTTGATCTGGGCATGGCTGCTAGGCTGGGAGGGTGGTATAGGTACTGGGCAAGCCTACTCCACCTAACAATGTCCCGGGCACTACAGCGCCCTTTCTAATAACACTATTAGAAAGGGATAGCATGCTTCAATGTAGCGTTGAAGCGTAATGTAGTGGAACACTTTTAGTTCTACGTGAGCATTCGAGTTCTAGTAATATAACTTCTTTGGACAGCAGACGTTTAAATTGCAAATCGCAAAATCATTTGCAAAACCGAAAACTCGTAAGTCGCTAAATCAAAGTCTTACGCACAACGTGTGTGTTTTTAGCAGTCAAAGGTCCTAACTAAATATAAATCGAGGGTAATACTTATTGTTAATAACATAAATAATATGATACATAATATAAAATCAAAAAGTAATTCGAAGAGGCAATGCAGCCAGCCTTTTGGGTACCTTACGTACGGACGCATTATTGGATTTTTAATTTTAATTAATTTTAAAACACATTAAATTAGCAGATAACCTGACCAAATAATGGGTTTTGACTTGACAAACGGAGTGACGACCAGATGGACAATAAACTGATCTTATAATGGTTCTTTTTAACATTTTGATGTAACGGGACCTAAAAACAGCAAATTTTATTGTGTTTATTTCCCTTCGATGTCAATACGGGTATGCCCTTTTAAACCGAAAGGGGGTTGTTTTAGACATCTAGGCGAACAAATTTTGTTCTACAACTTTTGAAAATTCGAACCTTTCTTTTGAAAATTTTGAGGTTGTTTCACTGAAAAAACAGTTGCTTTTGAAAATAAAGGTAATTGAAGTTTTGATTGTAGTAGACCAAACTAAATGAAAGGACAAAATAAGGTCAATGACCTCGAACTCTGAGAAACAGCTGATTTTCAAGTAAACTTTACACTTAAAATTTTCGAAAAGTACTTCGAATTTTCAAAAGTCGTAAAACAAAACTTGTTCGCCTAGAAGTCCAAAACAATCCCCTTTCGGCTTAAAATGGCTTACCCGTTACACCTTGTATAAACAAATTCATCTATAATTGACTACTGCCAATAAGTTGGGGCTTCCTGCACTAACAACTCAGTGTTCAAACATTAAAAAATCCGACGATCATTTTTTGAAGGAAATAGTGAAGAATAAATGCAAACAATTTGAAAAATATTCCATTAGTTAGATTTCACACCTACTTACTGCAAAAAATATCGATTTATGAATATAACTATTAATAAATATTAAAAATAAGTTAAACGAAGTACCTATTTTTAGCTCAATAAAAACTATCAAATTGATATAATAATTAATTTATAGTTGCAAAAAAAGAAACAGTCATATTTATTATTTTTAAACAAAATCTTTTATGGTTCGATTCACTTCTATGAACCTATAAATACTGCAAAATCCTGTTTCGATTTTAAATATCAATTCGTGTTATCGTATCATATATAATTAATAGGAAAGATTTATTTGTTTGTTTGTCTAGTAGTGAATAGGCCGATTCACAAACCACTAGATTTCTAACAATCTTTCACTAATAGAAAAAGATGTACTGATATTCCCTCGGAATTGATCGGAACTAACGCAAATGAAACTGCGGGAAGTTGCTGGTGATAAACACTTTGGATTCTATAGAGAACTCCCTCACTGTCACCTCATTGCTATATCTCATTCATCACAGATTCCGCGGTTAGTTACAAATTCAAATCTAACTTCCAACTTTCTATTTTAAATGAAGAGTTCACTACTCCATTTCGAAAAACATTTCGTCGAAAGACAATTTATCGGTGACACCTCGTCGATTGTTTGTTTGAACGATGAAGAATATCTATGTCAAATGTACCAACTAAGCAAATAAAGAAACTGAAAATGACGATACCTTTTACTTAACTTTTTAAAAGATCCTTCAAAGTCAAAGTCAAAATAGTATACTTCCTTTAGATTCTTGTACGACATTAAATGCACATGATCATTTGGTTACGTCTTAGGTGTATTGATTTTAGTGTGGCTTCGGAACGCGCCCTCCGATGAGAAGAAACCACAAGAAAGTCATGGATTTTTTTGTGATCATGTGTTAAATTACAATACAGATATTATCTATAATTCGAACAGGAGCAATCAATAAATTATGTACATGCATTTTTTTCATTATTTCTTAAAATGGCCCTACATTTTAAGAAATAATGAAAAATGAAATCCTACTACGAGCTTTTGAAGCAAGATCTCAACTATTAATTGGGTGGAATCCAGATAGTTTTTTTTGAAGATTTATAAGTACTACTGTGTAGGGTACCCTTTGTTAATACGTATAATTTGTCATCTCTTCATTACACGCAATACCTCAGTTGTCGCTTGCGGTAAATCTTAAAATAGAAACAATATTACAAATTGTGGTTAAGCTTTGTCTGCGATAGTAATTTTATATGTATTAAACAATATAATGAGGGTACCTTACCTACCTATTGTAATTATATAAACTCATATGACTAGTTTTTGTGTCATGTGTCTATTCAAGTACTTTACATAATGTATTTTAAACTATTTCCCAGTACCTATTAGTAACCAAATAACCTACCAAATAATTTAAATGTAGTAAGTAGAGGCACCCGTGTATTAAAGGTAGGTATGTCCGTAAATAAAACGTTACAATTTTTCGTGTTTCCGAAGGCACGTTAAGCCGAAGTCGGTCCTGCGTAACTCCCGTCGAGTTCAACTCGACGTCGTTTTGGGAATGCAATGTCGATAACGGGATTTAAAGAAACTACCGCGCAAGGAGCGATCGCGGACATTGTCTATGGCTTTAATATCTCTTATAGCAGTCGTTAGGTTAAGTCAGAGATCTTCTGGCAAAACTGCAATACTAGGTAAGCCATATTACTTTTCACAAAAAAAGCGTTTTGGCAAACTTACCCTCTATACTTATAAACGCTAAATAATGCGCTGCATAGCTATGCATCGTTTGTCTTTTACTGTCTCATGAAGTTTCAAAGTTGACAGACAGAGACAAACGTCACATAACTTAGTCATGTGTAAATAATATTTTTTAAGTAAGGGAGTTAGCGTTTGCCGTAATCTTTTAGAGCGTTCGCCGTACTTCCTATTGGAAGTGACGCCCTTCATTTTTGAACTTCGCCAAACATATTATGTACCTACATAACTTTTGATTAAAATATTTCTGCCCGTTCCGATAACTTAAATAACTACGTAGGTTGTTGGTTTTTACTTTGACATTTAAAAAACACGTTTCCAAAGTGCAGATTCAGTTCTAAAATAGTCATATTAAGTTAATAATGCTTATTCTGAGAAAACACAATCGTTGAATTGAAATATTATAGGAAAATCATTAATAAAATCAAAATTTTCAATGTATGATATCAAGAAGGCTGAGATCTTGGACAGATGAGGAAAATAAGGCGTCAAAAGGAAATTAAAATTATGATAGCTGAATGACGTCATAAGGAAAAAAAGGACACCTGCTGCTGACAATTAATGTCCCTTGTGAAATCCATTACGCACATCATATCGGAAAAATAGTTATTATTCTATAGGTATTGATTACAATTAAAATACCGGTAGGTTTAAAACATGGCTATATGTGTATTGTGTTGTACTATCGACTATTGTGGTATAGGTGCTGCAAGCCTACTCCACCTAACAACGTCCCGGGCACTACAGCGCCATTAATAGTATGGATTAAAAGTTGCTTGCGGTGCATGTATAAATCATCTAAAATTAGATGAAAAGGCCAATATATTTATGTACTATCGACCTGCGATACATAAACTACTTGAACTGTAGATTTTTCTTCGGTTTATGCGATTTTGTATTGTAATAAACCTCATTTTCCGGTTTTAATTATGTTTTTTATTATTAGCATTGTTGCAATGCCGTTCCGACGTTTCAAAACCTTTAGACTCCTTCCTCGTGGTAAACTGAAAAAATGACTGCCCAACTTTGCATGTTTATAAATCTGGATAGATAAATAAGTTTAGTTCAATCTGGTACACATTAATACTCCTATAGGTAAATCAAATGTACGAAATTCATACAGCGCGAGCGCCTCTAATTGTGGATTTCAACATTTTGTTAATCACTAGCTTGTCACTAGCAGTAAAACGTGCACTTACGTTAATTAAAACACATGGTAGACGCACTGGGCTGGAATAAGCTGGGCCATTATCGCCGGTCGAAGTCGATCGATAATGATCTTCGATGATATTTCTAACTTTATTTATAGTAACAAAAATATAAAAAAGTGGTACACATAAATTAAATCATCTATTTTAGCGAGCAGGAAATTATTGTATAACACCTTTAGAACAGTGATCGTTCGATTTGTTACATAAATTATAATTTGTTTATAACACGCGAACTGTTTTAATCATACGGGTTTTTATCGATTCTCTGTCGCAGACACTGAGATTTATTGGTGGCAATGTACAAGTAGAACTAAAAGTAGCTGATAACTCTAACACGTTCCATGTTCCTTTTACGCGCAATATACTTTTATAAAAATCCGCTGCAGCTCTAATCATACTGAATACGTTTATCGTCAAAATAAAAGTCGATGAATAACGCTTTAGGGATGAATCAAGGCACGATCGACACCCGGCCGTGCCGGGTCCGAGCTTTGTTGTCCATAGCTCGGCCGCCACTGGGTTGCAACAAACCGATCGACTTGTCGCCGAGCAATGGACAACGAAGCTTGAACCTGACACGGCAGTGTGACGGTCTAATATGATTTTCATCCTTTAAAAACGTCAAAATAATGAACCTATAATCAAATCTTACAGGATATATTACCATACTGGTAATATACTTTATATATACTTACAGAATATATTACCATACTGGTAATATATCCTGTAGTAAGAGGACCATAGAGAATATATTAGGTACCAGTTTCTTAGTAAGAATCTTCATACTTCAAGAATACTTCAGTGACTTATCTCAACAGTTTTCTTTCTGATGCCATTAACCGAATTTAATCTACATCAAAAACTAAACCTACCTATTCAACTCTAAAAAGTGTGTGTTTCCGCAATTAACCCTACAACTAGGCTTTTGTGCGTGACTATAAGTCATGGATTTCCTCACGATGCTTGCCATGCACATATTTTTTTCTAAAAGTAAAAGACATTGGTGCGCATTCGACATTTGATGGTTTGTTTATTTGTTTGAACGCGCTAATCTCAGGAACTGCTGGTCCGATTTGAAAAATATTCTTTTTGTGTTTGATAGTCTATTTATCGAGGAAGGTTATATGCTACTTTTGATCCCGATATTCTTACGGGGTCGGGACTTACGAGGGTAAATCCCGCGGGGCGCAGCTATAAAAACGAAAGTCGTGTTAGTTATCTTGTATAAAAATGAAACCTTATTTCCCTTGGTCACGGCATCACGCGTAAACAAACGGCTGGACCGATTTTGCTAATTATTTATTTGTTGTATTGTTGTAGTTGTATCAGGAGATGGTTCTTATAAAAAAATTGAATATCGGCACTTACGCGGGTGAAACCGCGGGGCGCAGTTAGTCTCTTTATAACGTTTAGCTTGAAATGAAACTCATTTTCCGGGTTAAGTCGCGTTGCTTTTATTATTCCTAGCATTGTTACAATGCCGTTCCGATGTTTCGAAACCTTTTAAACCTCAAGGAGGGTTTCCTCAAGGTGTCTACCCTGGAAGAAGTTGTAAGGGGAACACGATTAAAGCCTGGAAATGAGTATCATTCCAAATCAACATCGCGGAAACAGAAAAAAAAAACAATGTTTAGATTTCCAGTTTTTGATACAATTATTATCACCATAAAGTTTTTGTAAAACAAACTATTTCATAGTACCTATCTAAAGACCAGCAGGGCAATCTCGACTTCAGGAAATTGCGGCTATTCTTAATAACTCCTGCATTTTACTTTATTTTAAAAAGTGCCATCTATGCGGGTAGCGCAAAAGCAATTTCATAAATTTCTACATAGATGGCAATGTTTCATAAATTCTACACAAGTTATTAAGAATAGTCGAAATATCCATCGACGGCCTCTGAGGCGCGTCGGACGAACGCTTGACTGCAATGCAGAAGGCTGCGGGTTCGATTCCCGCCGGGTGCAAATATTTATGCTTAAAAATGAATATTTGTATCTGGTCTGGGTGTCTTTCTATGTATAATATGTATGTATTTACAAAAAAAAGTATAATAATGTAGAATATCCATTTTGTGTAATGTCGTGCAATATTTATTTATTTATTTATCCAGAAGTCGAAACTGCCCAGCTGGACCTTAATCTTGTTTTATGGCAGATTCTTTAATTAGACGCATTCTTCCTTTTACAAAAAAGTGTTCATGAGAAAAATATTCTATTCAGGTAGAATAATTTGAAGTCTAGTTATTTTTGAAACGCTGTAAAACAAGGCATAAATGCGACAAAAAACCCAAACAAAAACTGGGCAGAGAACTGTAGAGAACAAGTTTAGATATAATTAGAACAGTTTTGGTTTTAATTTGTCGTTTCGGTTATGTTGTTTTTTATATCTAAGTAGGTAGATCCACAAGGCACGTATTCTGTATCTGAAACGAATCAACAAGGCCTCAGCATTGTTAGTTTAATTTTATTTAATGTTTTTTTATACCTAAAACAAGATAAATACAAGGCAAGTATTCTGTGAAACGTATTTTAAACAAAGCCTCAGCATTGTTAGTTTTTTATCGTATTTGGAAATTTTGCAAAGTTTCGCTAAACCTTCTGAAGTGTCAGAGTGAAGTCACAGAGTGTTAGAAAAGGAAATTTTTTAACAATTGCTGAACCGTTTTCGAGAAAAATCGAACAACGATTATGCATTGTTTAGACCACATATATCTAAACATGTTGAGACATATTTATAGGAACCCGTACCATAGGAAGGTTGCGTAGAACCCAACACAACATCCCAGATTTTTCACTATTAAGATTAGAATAACCTGAGTACTTAAAATTTTAGTATTTTAAATTCTAATTAGGTACCCTTATAAACAAAAAACTACAAAGTTAAATCTGTCAGAGTCTGCGCAATTATTATTTTGAACCTTTGCTAATAATTATACTTTGTTTTTCTCTCATTTTTACAGAACAACACAAAAAAGATGATTCCAAATCGAAACACATATAAAATAGTTTGATCGAAGGTACATAATTATTTAATTGGTTCTCTAAAAAAATCCATAATCTTGTCAAAAAGTTTAACAATTTTAATCGTAATTTATAATGCGAACCTCAATTCGAGTATTGTAATTCTAATTAATACCATTATAAACAAAAAACTACAAAGTTAAATCTGTCAGAGTCTGCGCAATTATTATTTGAACCTTTGCTAATAATTACTTTGTTTCTCTCTCATTTTGACAGAACAACACAGAAAAGATGATTCCAAATCGAAACACATATAAAATAGTTTGATCGAAGGTACATAATTATTTATTGGTTCTCTAAAAAACTTCATAATCTTGTCAAAAACTAACTTGTAGTACAAATTCGTAGTTTGAAGAACACTTGGTTTTGCGGTGAAGGAAACAATCGTGAGGAGACCCACTGCTTAGTTAGCTCCAGACCGAAGTTCTTTCCTCTGGGCATAACTGACTAGGCTGAGAGGTTTAGGTTCTAGGCAAGCCTACTCCATTTAACAATGTCCCGGGCAGCACCATAAATAGCATAGCTAGATTTAAAGTTGAATGCGCTGTATAAATTTAAAATTAGATGAAAAGGCCAATTAGCAATAACAAAAGCTTGGTTTAATTCTCCAGCTTTAATTTTTCTACCTATCAATATTTTTTTTAGCCATAGTTATTTCCTCTAGGCATGGTTGACTAGACTGAAAGGGTGGTATAGGTACTGGGTAAGCCTACTCCACCTAACCCTAATTTCTGCAGCGGCATAAATAGCGTGGATTAAAAGTTGCATGCGCTGTATAAATCATCTAAATTAAATGAAAAGGCTATTTAGAACACACTAACACAATCTTTGTTTCATTCTCCAGTCTATAATTTTTCTAATAACACATTATCAAAGTAGGTATTTATTTGTTCTTTGTACGTTTTATGCAAATATCTAGATATATCACCATAATCGTTGTCATAAGGAAATTATTTGAATGCAACGTCATCCGGGTCGATCGGATGACGACTTTTGAATACAAAACACTTCAATTACGTTATACTAATCAAGATAGTAGATAAACTGAGACCTACTGCTGGTACTGGTGAACTCTATTAAATCCAGGTACCAGTATACAAACCAATTTTACTGTAGCCCCAGCTTTAACCGTTTAGACCCGGCATAGGGTTACCCCATCTCTTCCCGTGGGTGTCGTGAAAGGCAACTAAGGGATCTAGGGGGAGACTAGCAAACCTTGGCGAATAAAGTTCTTGGTCCCTATGAGGGTTGGTGTCAGGCGGCCGACCGTAAAAATATTGCCAATTTACATTAGCTGGTATTGTCAATACCTATCAAAACGGTCCTGTTAAACCCAGTTGGTTCCAGTCTGTCCTTATCTAACTAACCGACGAACACTAAAGTGAAAAAAGGACACACAGTTTTTCAGACGAAGTATGCTTTCTAATAAGGGACTGTAATAATTCTATGCTACCACTAGACCAATACCGTTCTTACCACAGAATAAAAAATAGTCAACGTCAGTAAGAGGCCTTAAGAAAACAGGCTATATAAGATTATACTTAACTCAATCCTGTTTTTTTTTTACAATTATAATTTGTCAATCAATCGATTGGAAAGGATTTTTTGCACACAAAATTTTACTGTTATCATGTCTACTTAGGTACTTAAGTGCTTGTTAAAAAACTGACAGCTCATTTATCATTCATCAGTCATCTTCATTCATTACCATTACCAAGATATAACTTCTTTACACATTACTTGCTGAAATGATGTTTATTTTTAGACTTGGTCGAGAAATAACTAGGTGTAAAACATTTTACGGAGTGGAACCAAATGTGTCAATCAATCAACAATGATTCATCTTATTCAAACTTCTTATACTCTAAATTACTTATACAATTTGTAACATTAAATCACTTGTACTCTTCATCCTACTAAAAGTAGAAAGCTGAAAGTTTGTGAGTATGTTTGTTTGTTCGTGTCAATCATGTAAATGCTGAACCGATTGCGATGAAACCTGAAATAACACATAGGCTACTTTTTATCCCGATATTCCTGCGGGAATGGGACTTACGCGGGTAAAACCGCGGACAATAAAGCTATGCACACAATTTAGCTAAAACCGCACCAGTGAAATAAAAAGACTGTGGATAACTGGATACTTAAGTATAATTTAGCGTAAAACTTCTTAAATAAAAACCAAACCGTTCTTAGCAGTCTAATAAAAACAGCACAGATAAAAAAAAACATCAAATTTCTATTTACGTAAACAGACGTAACAAAAACTTAAATGTCTTAAATTAACTCAATTATGTTCAGTATGGAAATACCAAAGATGTAAACTACCAATTATATCACTTTTTTAAACAATAACAATTATCTGCGAGATTATTTCGTTGAAAACAATAATTTTAAACTGGTAGCTTATATAGATAGGTAGGTAGGTATAGTTTAACAAATTGTCGACTATTTAGCATTATATTATTGAGGAAAATAGAATTGAACACCTATTAGTATTTAAATTGTGAATACAACATAATATGTAAGTATTTCGAGACTGAATAGCTCAATGTAAATAAATTAAAAGGTAACAATTGCGCCACAGGTGCCCGTTATGTCGTGATGAAATTATGGACTGTACGTATCTCTTTGTTTTTGCGACTGAGAAACGTAAGTCTTCCAAATTGTAGGAGACACATAAGTTCTAAGTAAAACACTTTAAAAGTAAAAAAAAACAAAGATATTCCATATTTTGTTTTTTTTTAATTGCTCAAGGCATTTCTACTAGAAATATTTTAAAGGAACAATTAATCATCTTCAAAAATTCACTCGCGACGAGATTTCAATTTACGTCTTTGATTTCAAATTTCGTCGTGAGTAAATTTTTGAAGATGATTTTTTCCTTTAAGATATTTCTAGTAAAAATATTCCAAACAGATTAAAGAAAAGCAAATCGAAAATATATATTTTAATACCTACACCTAATAGGTATAATTATATAACTTATGGATGGATATAGATGTAGATTCTCATAAAAACAAATTACCTATTCAAATGCCTAAAGGTTACCTACCTCTATGAATGTCTTTGGCCTAAAGAGCTGAGGAGCAGCTTTGAAACCTGGCCTGTCCCGTGTGGCTGCATGCAGTCAAACCAGTTTGACCAGAGGGCTCATACATGACCCTCATAAAGATTCCTTGCCATTCGTTTAATGCATTTATTTATATAAATCAGGATTAACAAATATCCAATAAATGATAACCATTCAATCAGCGGCCCTAGCCAACATTCTTATCGAATAACGAATTCACCAATCGACAGATTTTTGTGTATGAAATTGACATATGGTCACGCTTGATTTTTCGCGAGCTTATGTCAATTTCATACAAAAAAATCTGTCGACTGGCGAATTCGTTATTCGATAAGAATGTTGGCTAGGGCCGCTGATCGTTTCTTAAATGTTAATAACAAAACGAGTCTGCTATTTTACGTGTTTGTTGAACATTGTTACGGCAGGCGCCATAATCACCATAGTAAGTTATCCCAGTAGCCGATCCACTACCATCACATCACCATAGCCCATGTTGTTTCCATCTGTAGATTTGTCATTAGTTCTGTTGGATTCGGTGATGGTCCTTGACTGCACTGCATAGTGCAGACAGGGATAATCGCTTATCATCATCATCAGCCTGTTGTAGTCCACTGCTGGACATAGGCCTCTCCAATTGCACGCCACCTAGATCTATTTTCGACTTCTCGCATCTTGATCTACTAGTTTGCGAGTAAAATTGTTATTGAAATGAGCCTCTACGTGTGGGCTTCAGCTCCACGCGTGCTTCAAGTCTTTTTTTTTTAATATTTAATGTCTTCCAGTACCAATGTTGCTTTCCCTCTACAGGTCGTATTTATAAAGCGACGCACGTAACTTGGTTTATAGATACTTTGAACCAAACAAAAATCGCTCAAGCCATAAATAAAAAAAAAAGGCTTGGGCGATTTTTGTTTGGTGGGGTAGTTTGCCCACTAAGGGGGCTAAGTGCTTGTCATAGAATTACTATTTACGAGGTTTTCAAAGTTTATTAGTTTTCCACATTTTTTAGTACCTTGCCTGAAATGGGAAAAAATCATCACCTTTTCGGGCGGGGGCCGCCTGAAAAGGGGATGAATTTTTCTCTCGCTTACTCCATAATGTGAGGTATAGTTAAGTAGGTCTTTTAAAATCATAATCAGTTTTAAAAAACAATTTTTAATTTTATTCATTATTTTGTTTTCTCCTACAGGACTACTACCAGAAGCGCTAAGAACGAAATGCGTCCGATGCACGGAGCGCCAGAAGAGGACCGCAGTGAAGATAATAAAGCGTCTGAAGTACGAGTATCCTGAAGAGTGGGCGAAGCTGGCCACCCGGTGGGACCCCACGGGGGACTTCACCAGGTACTTCGAGGAGTTCCTCGCGAAGGAACACTTCAACTCTATTCCCGGTTCAGGTAAGTTCATCAACGTGATCGTTAGGGGTTACCATGATCTCTTTGTTGCAGGGCCTAAATCGTCCAAATAATAACATAAATTAAAATTTAAAAAAAAATGAAAACTATTACAATAACTCAATAGTCTGCGTACACTGGAACGTTTTGTTACAAATAATTATAAGGCGGTAGTTTACTGTAACTTTTTAGAATGTTTACAAATTACATCTCAGTCAACCTTAAAAAGTCAACTGTAAAGTTGGCGAAAGCTCCGTTCGTTTAAAACCATGAATAAAACGCGATTCAACCCGATATATAAAGCGTTTTAAAATTAAAAATCCCATATCCTTATAAAATTTCAAATAATCTTACTAATAGGTATTATAAACGCGAAAGTTTCTATGTATGTATTGTATGTGACTTTGTTACTCTTTTACGCAAACAGGCCTTATGCGGGTGAAACCGCGGGGCGCAGCTAGTTATTTCTAAATCCGGAATGTTCATGAATTACTATTTCATTTCATTTTAAGCAGTCTAGACTTAAAACAGTTTTAGAATATTAATATGGCGACAGGTTGTGATAGATAGAGACAGTTGACACTTTTCGGTACTTAAATTAAGTTGATAATCCACTATCTTACTTCTTACTAATACGCGCGAGCGCGAAAGTTTGTATATGTTTGTATGTATGTGACTTTGTTACACTTTCACTCAAAATATATACTGAACCGTTTGCGATGAAACTTGGAATATAAAAGAAAGGAACTGGAATAGACTAGGAATTCCAAAGTTTGTATGTTTCAAACTTTTTGCGTAAATTATATTAGTAAGAAGTAAGATAACATTCCACAAATAATAAATTCAGATACAAAAATAAACTTACAATAAATAAAAAAACATCTTTAAGGGCAGGAACGCCCTTAATATTTTAATTACATTATAGTTGTCCATTGACTTATGATTCTAGTTTTAATTTTTTTGTTATTTGTATTTCTTTTTCATGCGTTACGTTTATGATCAATTGTATATTTCGCCTACGTCATACGATTAAATAAATAAATATTATAATTGTACATATTTTAATTAAGTAAAGGTGATTCCTCACCAACGCTGTTCACTTGTAATAGAATGTTACATTGGATCAGTCGTGAATGTTCATCAGTCAGTCGAATCGGTCGTACCTCTTTGGACGATTTAAATACCTCGATTTCTGCTTTTGAGACATTTTAGAAAATAAACTACGGAAACAGATAAAATCGCGAGGCACTGATAATCTAAAACACATAAACATATTGACTTGTAAAACAAGTTTCTGTGTGCTCGCTAGATTATTTTATTGCTCTACATATTAATTAATATCCGAATTCATTATTTTTTCATAAATAAAACATATTTTCTGTCTTTTGGCAATCTATTTAAAAAATTATGGATTAAGTATGTACCTACTTTTCTTCTGGAACATGGAGAGCATTATCGTTTATTTTATTTTTTATTTCTTAACGGTTGTGAACCGATTATGGCCATTAGGAAATTAGCCAGTGTCAAGTATTTTAATATTTTATGCAAGTTATTTGCATCGAAACAGTCAAGTCGTCATAGTTAAAGTCAAGTCTAGGGAATCATTTGTAAACACGGCGGCCATTTACAAAGATTGTTCACGGAGCTTTGGAGACAATACTAAGTCCATAGTTATGCACCGATTTTCACTTTCATTTCACCTGTACACCTTCACGAAACTAAATTGATTAATATGCCCCCAAAATTAAACAATTTGCACGCATTTGAACTAGGTTTCACAAAAAAGCACCACATCTCCTCAACGCGCTCCCGCCTAAACTCCAGCATTATCGTTGAGAGCTGAGATCAATGACGTAATTTAGTGACATTTCAAAGCAAAATACATGCAAAATACCATAATAATTTGCCCGGGCATAATACGTGCTTCATCTCATCATTGACAGAGAGAGCGTTAGCGAGCGAAGCGTCTATGATTCAGGTTGGCCAAATTTTTGATAGATTTTTCTGGAAGACGATTCTACAATTATTAGTATTTTTGTAAGAAATTACTAGAACTATAAAAGCTATGCTAAATTTAAAAAAATAACCGTTTTCGAGGAAAATCTAACAATTCTGGGTAATTGTTGAGACGTTTTAGTTAGGTATAGAATTAAATAAAAACAAAAAAGTTTATAGCCATAATAAACAAGCGCAAAAGGAGCAAGTTCAGCATAATATGCTGCGAAACGCACCTCTGTGCACTGGTGCAGAACACCAGTAGAGAATCGAAAAAAAGATTTCTCCACGAATCGTTTTCCCTTCATTTCTAATCATTTAACAAACAAACTCAACAGACAATAGGAACAGCAATGACCTTCTAAACGCAGAAGACCTCCTCTTATTCCACTTGTAGCTACCTAAAAACTTCGCTTTATAAATAGGCATAATTTGACCATTAAGTGTCAACATTACAATGAATTGAGTAACGATGAACTGTACTAATAATAAAAAACCTATTCAAAGTTTGACTACTTACTTGTTTAACTGACTATGGAATTGTAAAAAATGCCAGCAAAAAGAACCAGCATTGTGCCTCATTAGGAAGGTGGAAGACAATTTAATGGATAACCTTTGTTTAGACTAACAATATGTTTTAACTCGTTTTTTCGGTTTTAATCGCGTCTCTTATTATAAAATACTAATATTACTGAGCATTTTTCAACGCCCGACGACGGACCTTTTTGAACGGGTAAAAAAGAAAAAAAACACATTTCATATCAACTTCGCGAAAACGGAAAAAAAAACCTTTTATACCTATTCTTATGCTTTAATAAATACACGATCAAAAGCTAAGGCTACAGCTACAGCACATACCTATATTATAAAGAAATTAATGCACGAATTAACAATTTCTTGTGCTATAGGTGTACTCTAACCTTAGAGTATATATTACTACAAGTAGTACTAACTCTAAGTATGTGTAGTCGTGTGTTTGCAGCTTTGACGACCTTTGTGGCGCGTCGGGCGAACGCTTGGCTGCAATGCAGAAGGTTGTGGGTTCGATTCCCGCTGGGTGCAAATATTTATGCTTAAAAATAAATATTTGTATCTGGTCTGGGCGTATTTCTATGTATAATATGTATGTATTTACAAAAGAAAAATAAATATAAGTAGTATATCCGTTGTCTAGTCACCGTAACGCAAGCTTAGCAGCTTACCACGGGGCTAGATGGCGCTGTGTGTTCGTCACATGATTTATTTATTTATTTGTATTGTGCATTTTTTTGTTTTTTTATCTCTTTTTATCTTGCAGTCAGTCTTTTCTGAGACATTCAGCGAAGAGGTTACACATGACTATGGCGTGACTCCTTCGAGACACCCATTTGTATAGCTTGTTTTGGGTACGAGAGTAGATCGTCTCGTGGAGCTTTCCTTCCTAGTCTCTTAAATACAGAGTCTGCAGTCAACAGTGAGGATGCAAGTCGATTTGAGTGATTGGATATTCTTGTTTTGTACGATATCATAAGGTATTATTTGAGAATAGCCAGTGCAATAAAAGCTACTAATCTATCCCATTCATTTCAGGATCAGTAGTACCCTTATCCACTGGGAACTCAGGACCACCACCGCCGCCGCCGCCACGACCTGTCGTCATCCCCGAGCGCCGCGGCCCGTCGGCTCCCATGGCGCCACCAGTGCCGCTGTCGCCCGCAGCCAACCCGCTGCCGCCGGTATTAGCCGACCCTATGCCGGAGCCGGCGGCAATACCCGAACCCACGATGCCGAGTACGCCGAGACCTGTCATTGCGAATAGGTAGGTAAGATGCACAAGGATAATTCTGAAAGTGAGGTCAATACGTAATAGACCTTTGATGAGGGTGATATTAATTCAATTTTTGGAAAATTCGGAACGAAGAACGTTAATAGGTATGCCAAATCGGTTGAAAGTTTGTGACAGTAAAGCTTGTATGCATACAAATACACTACTTTTTGCTAAAATACGTATTAGTTTTGATTTTACAGGCATTTAAACTTACGATAAATATTGGGTCTTGCTAACAGTCACGTGACGTCATTTGCAATGCTCCCTTAATGAAAACGACATGTACTGTGACATCGATCGACAGTCGACACATACTCCCTAACTTAAGGATATTATTTACACATCACTAAGTTATGTGACGTTTGTCTCTGTCTGTCAACTTTGAAACTTCATGTCATAGTAAAAGACAATTAGATGCATAATTATGCAGTGCATTAATTAGCGTTTATAAGTTTTTTATTTTTATTTTTTTATTTTAGTTTGCTATCTGCGATCGGTCATTAGACCATGAGCTGATAGGTATGTTATGGAGTCATATGTCATTAAGAAGGACATGACCACTGCCTTGTCCTTCTTGATTATAGAACTCGTTTGCGCTTCTGTCTTTGTTTCCCTTCACAGTTTAGGAGCTCCAAAGCGAGTTGGTTGGGGTGATTAACGTTTATAAGTAAGGAGGATAGATAGAGCGCGAGCGGAATGGGCGAGTGTCGTTATTAGATAAAACGCGAGTAAAACCCGGTAAATATTGTGTTTTATTATTATTAAGTATGCAAAATCGCGAAAACCAAAGACAATATTATCTAAGATCCTATTATTATTATTTTTATAATTCTTAGGCTAAATGTAATGTAGATATAATATATTGTTGACAATAACTCGTTAACTTTATTATGAAGCTTTTAATTCATGAAACTGGTTTTTGAATGGATTTTGTCCTCGTTCCAGTATCCAAGTGGGTGGATACAGTTAGCTGTGGCGCCATTCTTTTAAAGGATTAATAAAAAAATATAAGAAACAGGTAATACCTACCTACCCATCTCATTTCGTTGTTGCTGATTAAAATATTTATTTACTTACAGTTCTCATAGGTTTAATATTTTCATAATGTTTTCAAAGGAATTCCTAGGGAATTAGGGTAATTCCGTATTCATCCTATGACATCTCATCCCACGCATTAAATTTTCTTCACTCATCCTAAACTGTATTCCTCGACACATTGGATTATTTTAAATTATTTTCGTTTTTCAACCTAAATGTATTCCTTATTCATAATAAATTAGTGTCATGATTTAAAGAATATTCAAATTTACCTTCTTCTCATCTAAGCGATGTTCCCGGTTGCATCCCTCTCGGGAGCCCGGGAATTTAAAACACCAAGCTCATTGGAGTCGGCACAGTATTTAGTTAAATCATTAGTGATTACTACACATAGGTTTGTGAATATTTTTACCTCCTCCTGTGGACCAATAAGTTCATGCGCCACCGCGCGGGGAGAACTCAAAGCTTAGAGTACCTATACATAAGCAAACTATAGAGAGCGCTGGTTGGTATGCGAGTATGAACTACAAGCACCGGTATGAACAGTCCAAAATGACAAAAACGATGTCATCAGTCACCTAGGTTTACGGGAATTGACTGTTTCTCTCGTTAGAATTTATTCTAGTAATAATTATAGTGAAATGTTCAGTGCCGCGGTGTAAAAATAATTCGCGGTTCACTATTCAACCTCAACACTTGAATATATCTACGAGTATGTATAGAGCATCTGCTTACACTTTGCGCAGTAGGCAAATACCCATAGGCGCGCTTTATAGTTTGCTTATTGTATACTCGAAGACTCAAAGTTTGCTAATCTCCTCTAGATCCCTTGGATTAATTATATTAGACCGTCACGAGCGCCGGCCGGGTCCGAGTTTCGTTGTACATTGCTCGGCCGCCACTCGGTTGCAACAGACCGATCGACTGCTCGCCGAGCAATGGACAACGAAGCTCGGACCCGTGACGGTCTGATATAAATCATTATTCGTTCGAAGAAAGGCCCCAAGCCGGGCCCCCGGGTATCAAGTTATGTTTTAAGCGGAATCAAAACAAGGAAAATCATTTATTTCTGTCACCTTTGTAACGACAATATGCCTAAATCCAAACGTTTGATTATTTTAAAGCCCGAGTTGTTTAACCAGACTATTAAAATGTAAAAATGATTTTGTGGGGATATCCCAATAAATCAAGATGAAAAAAAATGGTAAAAACCTTCCTAATTACGTAGGTAGTAGTATAGCATTAACTAACTATATCCTTTTAAAACTGTGATAAAATCATATTAATTATTGAATGGTATAATAATCTATTTTTTTGCAACTAAAATAATATTTATTAGCATCAAAACAAGAAAAAGATGTTACAAAAAAGCAAAGGTACATACTAATTTAATTCAAAAACTAATTTCATTAATTGCCTTCATTGCCTTCCTTCGATATAGAAAAAAACTCGATAAAAAACCTTAATTATTGCAAATCGGATTCGCGCACCAAGGGATCCGTACCATTTTACAAAAAGTATGCTCCCATACTTTCCTTAACTAAATATTAATTTACATTCTCTTTTAGTATTTGTTGTTATAGCGGCAACAGAAAGTCATGATTATCATCTGTCAAAATTTCTACAGTCTAGCTATCACGGTTCATAAAGATACAGCCTAGTAACTGACAGATGGACAGCAAAGTCTAAGTAAAAGGGTCCGCCGTTTTTACCCTTTCGGTACGGTACCCTAAAAAATGGACAAAATCTGCCTACCTACTTTAAACTTCGGGGTTTAACATAAGCAGTAGATAGGAATCGAATTCTAAGTTTATGAGTTAAGTTTATAAGTATAGTGGGACGTCGATTATCCGAACGTCGATTAACCGAACGACCGCTACGTATTCGTAAATAAATGTTATTTTATAGAATATACACTACATCGATTGGAATTTATTTAAATAATTAAAAATGAAAAATAAAAAGTGTTTTATTCAAATTGTTAAACAATAAAAAACAGATGCGTATTCTGTGTTGGGAATGTGGGAATGTTGACTTTATATCTATATTAATTTTATGTCTGTTGTACGTCCAGTATCATGGGGCTATAGAGCCCTGGACCTTTGGAAGGCATGCGTAGAGCGTAGAGGCCCTTTTCAATAACAATTTTACTCCCTAACAATGAAGTGGACACCAAACCGACTATTATCTCTGTCTGCACTATAAGATGCAGCCAAGGACAGACCCCGGATCGGATAGGCCGCCACTCGGTTGCAACAGACCGATCGACTGCTCGCCGAGCAATGGACAACGAAGCTCGGACCCGGCACTGTCTAATATAAATCATCATAAATCAAAGCTGCCACAGTATAAAAGTCGAGAAAACTGTTGCTAACTTTAGAAAGAAACTAAAAAATTACCTCATAGAGAAAGGGTTCTATTCCGTAAAAGAATATTTAGAATTAAAAGACAGGTGATTTTGTATTGGATTAGTTCAGTACAGTTATATTTATATTTAAGTTCTTGCAATGCCTGGAAAGGCGCTAAGTTGTAAAGTGCCAAAGTAATTTTAAGATCTTGTAACACTTAGCAAGCAAGCAATAAATGATTGATAAATGAAGCAATAAATGATTGATTGATTGATGATCATTTAGCCAATCCACCAAAATTTCTTAGACGCCTTTTGGGACACCCATGGGAAGGGATGGGGTAGTTCCTATGCCCATATCTACTACGCAAATAGTGCATTAGCATTTTCTCATCGTTTAAAAAGCTATACATACATTTATAGACAGCTAAGTATATGTCGGAATTGTTAGTTCCCACGATTGCCTGACACGCGTTGATGAAATTTCTCTTTAGGTCAATGAGATAGATTTGCAATAGACCAATTTACCAGATAAAAACGTCCTCGCTGAGTTTATATTGTAATAGTTCGAAAGAGCACGTTCATTATTCTATTAGTTTCGGATCAAAATAAGATTAAAATGTTCATGTTAATAAGAATAGATCTTGCTGAAATTTAATTAAGTAAGCTAGGTATTCTATCTTTCGGTCTAGACTTCGAAATAATTCTAGCCTTAAGAAACTAAATTTCGATTGACTAGAATCTTAAGTTTTGAAATGAACATTAAAAAAACCTTAATTTCTCGATTTCTTCACTTTGGCGGATAGTGATCTCACAAGACATTAAAAACATGTTGTTATTGACAATAAATCGTATCTTTTACTCCTTTTTTTTGACCTAGCTTATCTGTGCACGTTTTTCATTTAAAATTATAAGATTTGCAAAATGTTAAAGGTTAGGGTAAGATATTTGGCTAGACTAGTGATGACACGACTAGTCGTCACCAAACAATAATAATTAGGCAATAAAAAGCAATTTTTATTGAATTAGTAGTACAGCTCCCTGCACCTAAAATGTCTTATCAAGTAGAGGCCCAACCGTGCATCTTCCGACGTAATCGGCATCGAAAACCCACTGCGCAGTTCAAACCATAGCGTTAATTTGCATGCATTCGAAGGCGACGTACGCCGTCGAGTTCAAAATTGAAACCGGCAGCAGTTCATATTATTATTTCTTATCGGTTGTGAACCGATTATGGCGATTAGGAAATTAGCCAGTGTCAAGTATTATTAATATATTATGCAAGTGTAAGTATCTAGTTTTATTTACTAATATATAAATAACAAAAATATAGATGACAGTATTTTTTAGTTATTGAAATTAAAATTAATTTAAAACTGAATTAAATAAAACTAAACTAAACTTATGCAAGTTATTTGCATCGAAACAGTAAAGTCGTCATAGTTAAAATCAAGTCGAGGGAATCATTTGTAAACACGGCGGCCATTTACAAAGATTGTTCACGGAGCTCTGGAGACAACACTAAGTCAACGTTTTGCAGCGATTTTCACTTTCATTCCATTTGTACATCTTCACGAAACTAAATTGATTAATATGCCCCCGAAATTAAACAATTTGCACGCATTTGAACTAGGTTTCACAAAAATGAAAATTTAGCACCACATCTCCTCAACGAGTTCCCGCCAAAACTCCAAGCAGCAGTTCAGGAAACCTTGCTTTCAATGACAGTTTAAACTCGCCGATGTCGGCTTTAAATGCATGCAAATCAACGCTGTCGTTTATACGACGGAAGTTGTACGGTAGAGTTGCTGATCTGTCCTATTTTTTCGAAAACTGTTCAACCATTTTTTGGACGTTTTGATGACGAATTAAAATTATAGGTACTTTCACCCGTGGAAGTAATTACAATCTGTTTAGCGTTTTTTGCGTGAAGGAGCAACAACATACACACGGAAACGTTCATTCCTTTACAATAGTAGCAGAATGTCTAGGCTTCATTATATAGAAGTAAAGTTTCTAAAATTAGATGTAAACTGTTTCAGGTTTGGCGGAGACGGAGAGCTGATGTTGACCAGTCCATCGTCAGGGTTCGGAACCACGCGACCCACGATGCCTTCCATCATGAAGGTTACTACAATGAGGCCAACTATGCCACCTAAGTACGTTTAAGCTTCCACATTTGATCTTGGAAAATTCTTGGAAAAAAAAAGTTTTGTGGTAGAAATCATTCAATTTATATCTTGACTAGCAGCGCCCCGCGGTTTCATCCGCGTTATTGCCGTTTCCGTTAAAAAGTAGCCTATGTGTTATTCCCGCAATCCAGCTACCTATATTCTAAGTTTCATCGCAATCGGTTTAGTAGTTTTTGCGTGAAAGGGTAACAAAGTCACATACAACCATACATCCATACATACAAACTTTTGCGTTTTAATATTAGTAAGATTTTTTTTAATTAACGTTGCGTCACGAAATGTCCGCTAACAACAGATTCAGATTCAGCATACCAAAATGCATATATTATCTTACTAATATTATAAACGCGAAAGTTTGTATGTAAGTATGTATGTGAGTTTGTTACTCTTTCACGCAAAAACTACTGAACGGATTGCGTTACTGAACTGAGCTGGATATCCGGAATTATAGGCTACTTTTTATCCCGAGATTCCCTTTCTCGTTTTTAAAGTTTCTCACTTTTAAAGTACCTACAAATTGCCTGGATTATGTTTCACTGACAAAACAGCTGCTTTTGAAAATAAAGGTAATTGAAGTTTTGATTATATTAGACCAAACTAAATGAAAGGACGAAATAAGGTGACCTCGAACTCGGAGAAACAGCTGATTTTCAAGTAAACTTTACACATAAAATTTTCGAAAAGTACTTCGATTTTTCAAAAGTCGTAGAACAAAAGTTGTTCGCCTAGATGTCTAGAACAACCCCCTTTCGGCTTTTTTTAACCCGTTACATCTTGTATATACCATACTAGCTACGTGCGACCCGCTGTTTCACCCGCGTAAGTCCCGTTCCCACGGGAAAATCGGGGTTATTCCAGGTCGCCAGCTACGTAGGTATATTCCAAGTTTTATCGCAATCGGTTCAGTAGTTCTTACGCTTAAAAATAAGTATTTGTATCTAGTCTGGGTGTCTTCCTATGTATGATATGTACCTATGTATTTACAAAAAAGTATAATATGTAGTATATCAGCTGTCTAGTACCCATAGTACAAGCCTAGTGCTTAGTTTGGGGCTAGATTACGCTGTGTGCAATATTTATTTATTTAATCAAAACCCTTAACCCACCACATGCGTTGATGTCTTTTCTATGAAATAAGTATCTATCGATCGATGCTATATTTTCACTAAAATGCAACTAGGCAACTACCTACTGCAAAACATAATTGTGAGGTTGACCTAGGTAGATAGACTTTAGGTTCTACAAGATAACTTCTTGTTAATAAGGATATCCTTCCTTCCATTCACATCGCTTATCTAAACCTACTTATCTTGATACCTTCCTCATACTGAAGCAAGATGTCCTCTACATTTTGAATATTTTCTTAAACTCTAGGTACAAAGTTAAAATAAGTTTAGGTATCCGACTAATATTAAGAAAAAATACCTTAGAAGAACTTGACCTTGGCTATTACAAATTGGCCATATCGGTCTCAGTGCGAAAGAGATAAAAAAATACAGATTATAGTCTTCTTCTTCGTTTATATGGCTTGGTAATATTCCATTTGGACATTAGCCAGTGTCAAGTATTATTAATATTTGCAAGTTATTTGCATTGCATCGAAACAGTCAAGTCGTCATAGTTAAAGTCAAGTCAAGGGAATCATTGTAAAACGGGAGCCATTTTTAACAACGTTTGTTCACGGAGCTTTGGAGACAACGCTAAAGTCCATGTTTTGCACCGATTTTCACTTTTATTTAAACTTAATTGTACACTTTCACGAAACTGAACTGATTAATATGCCCCCGAAATTAAACAATTTACATGCATTTGAACTAGGTTACAAAAATGAAAATTTAGCAACACATCTTCTAACCGCGTTCCCGCCAAAACTCCAGATTATAGTCTGAAATTAAAAAAAAACGTACCTAGTATAACCAGAGACATATTATGTTACATCGTCGTCTTCGCTCCTAGAACACTGTGCACTTGACAAGTTTTGAAATATCAATTTCAATAATGTTCTCTATGGTTATGGTCTTTGATATATCAAAACGGTCTTGTTGAACCCAGTTGGTCCCAATCTGTCCTTATCTAACTAACCGACAAACACTAAAGTGGAAAAAGTGGACAGCCTGGGGTCTCTCTAACATCAAGCGGGACCGTTTTCATCTTTCTAGTAATTAGTGTACTGTTTCTATGGTATAAACTATTTATTCTTCTTCCACAGACCAACACCAATAATGTGGAGTGTAGGAGCATCAAACGCCATACCAACCAGATTCCCGCTGCGCCCTACAACAGACATACCGCCTCCTTACTCCACGGCCATTACTCTAATCGACCAAATAGGGTACAAGATCATCAGGACCACCGAACTAGTCACTGATCTACTGAGAAATACTGTCAGAGCAGTTGTAGGGTGACTGTGAATAGAAAACAAATAGATAAAGGTTTATAATAGGGATGTTTGCTCAAGCCATATTGGCAGTTTAATTTTTATTGTATTTGGTTTTTTAGAAATTATAAATCAGTTAGCTGATTGCTTAACTCTGTTGATGTCTGATCTCGATTGAAACAATTGAAATTGTAACTTTTTATGTTATTCAGTAGCAAACAAATTGTCATTTCACTTAAAAATAGCGATTGTCACTGTCATTACCTACCTACTAGAGCAAATATCAACAATTTTGCAAATTGTTTTAATCGAGATGTGTTTAGAGTTACGTAATCGGCTAGCAGAGCGCAGCAGCTGCTGTCAAGATCGACTAATCTAATTAAAAAAAAACGAAGGGTCAGTTTCATAATATGCATCTAGAGATTGTGGATTTAACCGACACAAAAACTGGAAAAAAATCTTGAATTGAAATAAGTTTTAGTGTAGATTCAAGTATAATAATATCGGTAAAGATTAGGGACATCAAATAATGACTATAAAAAACAAACTTACATATAAAGTAAAAAAAGTTCCAGGAACTAGAAAAAAATTGTTACTTTGGCTTCTAAGCTTCGTCTTAAAACTAAGTTTTTGAAGATTTTAGATTCAATCAGCTAATAACTGAATGTCTTTCTTTCTACTTCCATCGGCAAATACGAGTAAAAGAACACATCTAGTCGGCTTGGCTGTTTTTCGATGTCAAAACACTTTCTATTCTAAATTGTTGTTGTTACGTAAATTCTAGGTAACTTATCGTGTTCTACATAGAAAAACAAAAAACCTAAATTATGTAACTTTAAAAATACGTTACCGACCTAAAAAAAACTAAATCTGCAGGCACTTTCAATTTACTATGATTACAGTAATTGAAATAGATTACGATAACCTTTCAAATAAACTGAGATTATTTTTGAATTAAGAACAATGATAGTAAAAAATTACAAGTCAGTTTGCTAATACATACCTAATAATATTAGTATGGATGTGGACATTCCATTGATACAATTTACCTAATTATCGGCGCAATGTGCTGGTGAACTAAATTTATCCGTCCTAAAAGTATTGGCAGCGAGCCTAGAACACTGGCTGCATTGTCACGCTGAATGGCAATGCTGATCTTTTAAATCAAATAGAGTATAGCATCTATCTTAAATTAAATAATTGAATCACCGTGTATGCGCTTAAATTCATGCCGCCAGCGCTAGTAAAAAAACAGAAAATTGCCGAATTAACAAAAGACTCAAATATTTAGGTATTCAGCTTCTATACTGATGCAGATATCGAGCTATGCCACTTTGAGAGAAAAATAAAAAAATGTAGAATAAGTTAGGATAATTTCGTAGAATAATACTAAGTACTTACTCGCTTATTTGTAACTTTTTATACTTAGGTACATAAGTGTTAAATTATTTTTACATGTAAGTAACGTTTGTCTTGAATTTATTTCGTGTGTAAATTAGACATTTATGCCTAGGTTATTGTCTTATTTTTGAGATTCTATAATTTAAGTTATAGTAAGTCAAAATAGATTAAACGAAAAAGGGCCTTGAATAAATGCTTTTTATATTTACCTATCGATGTATTTTAATTTGTTATGCTTATTCTATTCATTTGTCCGTGACATTGGACACTTTGACGACTCTGGACAGAGAAACAACAAAACGAACAAAAAACCTTCGACAAGGTTATTAGATACTCAGATAACTTTGCCAAGTTCAGGTAGTTCATATTTATGTTATGTTAACGTCCTATTATGTATTCTGTGGTTGTAACCTACCTACCTACGATAATATTTTTGGCGCCTGACGAATAATTAATTGTTTTCATTGATCAATGTATTTCATAAGGGGAATAAGATTTAACTATCATAATAATATCGTGCTGTAAATTTTATTTATGTACCTACTCACTAACATTAACTTTAGTAATGTTAGTAAGTAGTAAGTGCTGTAGTGTGTAAGTATAAGCTATACTTACCTTTTTTTTTTACGAGGGGAATCTCCTTAATATTAGGGGTTAAAGTATGAAATTGCCGATTTGTACTGAAAATCTTAATTGTTTATTTTTTAAATTTTTAACTAATTTATTTAATCAAAATAGTTGCCATTATTATCTATACATTGCTGCCATCTAATGGGAAGGTTATTAATGCCTTTGCGATAGAACTCCGACGATCTAGACTGCACAAACTGTGTGAAAGCATTTTGTACTGCCTCCTGGGAAGAAAACTTCTTGTCACGTAGATAACTCTCCAAATCACGAAAAAAATGGTAGTCCGTTGGAGCAAGGTCTGGTGAATACGGAGGATGACGAATGGTTTCTAAGTGCAGTTCCTGAAGGGTCAAAATGGTTTCTCGTGCTGTGTGAGGTCTCGCGTTGTCGTGGAGCAATAATGGTGAAGATCGATTCATGAGTCGGGGCTGTTTTACTGCTAGTTTTGTCAACATGGTTCGGAGTTCGGCACAATAGACATCTGCCGTAATTGCTTGACCAGATCGAAGAAAACTATAGTGAACAACACCATGCTGAGACCACCAAACAGTTACCATTACCTTTTTATTGGTAAGTTTTGCTTTAGGACACTGTTGTGGCATTTGACCTGGGGTCAGCCATTGCATTTTTCTTTTCCGGTTATCATAAAGAATCCACTTTTCATCACATGTTACAATCCGATCCAATATTCCTTCATTTCTGTACCGGTTCAACAAGGCAACACAAGTTTCAACACGCGTTTCTTTCTGCAGATCAGTCAAATCATGAGGCACCCATTTTTCGTATTTTTTATTTTATTGATTTGACGCAAGTGAGTCAATAAAGTGGGTAAGGTAACGTTAAACCATGCCGCTAATTCCTGGGTAGTTTGACTAGGATCGGCTTCCACTATCTCTCTTAATTCATCGTTATTCACCTGTGTGGGCGGTCTTCCTCGTGGCTCGTTCTTTAAGTCGAAATTTCCATCACGAAAGCGTTTAAACCAAAATCGCACGGTGCGTTCATTAGTAGACCCCTCTCCAAACGCAGCATTGATATTGCGGGCTGTTTCTGCCGCGTTAGTTCCGCGTCGGAACTCGTATTTAAAAAATCACTCGAATTTTCGCAGTATCCATCTTCTTCTTCTTCATTAAAATGGCTTTTTCCATTCGGACATTTGCCAGTGTCAAGTATTATCAATATTTGCAGGTTATTTGCATCGAACGAAACAGTCAAGTCGTCATAGTTAAAGTCAAGTCGAAGGAATAATAATAATAATAATAATAATAATAAATCCTGTGACGAACACACAGCGCCATCTAGCCCCGTGGTAAGCTGTTAAGCTTGTGTTACGGTGACTAGACAACGGATATACTACTTATATTTATTTTTCTTTTGTAAATACATACATATTATACATAGAAATACGCCCAGACCAGATACAAATATTTATTTTTAAGCATAAATATTTGCACCCAGCGGGAATCGAACCCGCAACCTTCTGTACTGCAGCCAAGCGTTCGCCCGACGCGCCACAGAGGTCGTCAAATCATTGAATCATTGTAAAAAGGGGGCCATTTTTTACAATGTTTGTTCACGGAGCTTTGGAGAGAACACTAAGCTGAAGTCCAAGTTTTGCACCGATTTTCACTTTTATTTTCACTTGTACACCTTCACGAAACTAAATTGATTAATATACCCCCGAAATTAAACAATTTACACGCATTTGTACTAAGTTTCACAAAAATGAAAATTTAGCAACACATCTCTTCAACGCATTCCCGCCAAAACTCAGTATCCATCTTTCTTGTCTAAATTGAATAACAAAAACAATTGAAAGTCGATATTCAAATGTTTCACATTTTTTAAAAAAAGAACATCACAGAAACCATTTCGACGCTTAAAAGGTAATAGGGGATAAGCGACAATTTGGTCCAAAACGACTTTTTAATGCAGTCTTACTTGAAATTTTCCGCTCTATCGTATGCGCTCACTCCCGTGGCTCTACGTTGATCTTTTTGTCGCTTGAATCCAAGCACTTTTAAATGTCATTTTGGTATTACCGACCGTATTTTAGGCCTTTTTTACTATAAAGGTGCTTGTACCATCATAAAAATAGCACTATTTTTGACTTGTAGTCGGTAATGTCTCTTTACTTTTTACCGATGTAGAGATTCGGGGTGCTTATGTTTCGCTACCATAAACACGTGTTTGAAAAGTTAGAACTTATACCTCTTTACCTTTGTCATCAAAAGTATTAAGCATCGGTTATACCTTACTACCATTCATAAGTTTACAATGTACTTGCCGCTTATACATAACTACCAAAATCGAATTTAGTATGACCTGTCACTTTTAACTTACTACCACTTGCAACGTTACAACACCGTCGACGTTTATCCACTATTACTAAAATATAATTTAATATTGAAGTGTCGGTTATACCCTACTACCAATTACTATTATAATACAACACTGTCGCTATTGCTATACTACCTCGAAATGATCATTCGCTAATTGGTAATTACGCAAACATGCATGCGTGTCCACTCCATTT
Organism: Idaea dimidiata; assembly: GCA_949358125.1. Taxonomy (NCBI): domain Eukaryota; kingdom Metazoa; phylum Arthropoda; class Insecta; order Lepidoptera; family Geometridae; genus Idaea; species Idaea dimidiata. The sequence goes on from OX442341.1 coordinate 11,345,133, forward strand.
CTGAAGTACCTTTTAAGAAGATACGCCTGAGTAGGTACATTATGTTATTTCTAAAACTTTATTTTTGTAACTCTGTAACAACTTTTTATAATTGTCTTTAGGTCATCATCATCATCATATCACCTGTAGGACATCCACTGTTGAACATAGGCCTCCCCTATCGATTTTCAACCAAGGCGGTTGAATGCAACCTGCATCCACCACTGGCTCGCGGTCTTAACCAAGTCATTCGTCCATCGCGTCGGTGGACGTCCTACGCTTCGTGTTCCGGTCCGTGGTCTCCACTCGAAAACTTTTCAGCCCCATCGGCCATCCGTTCTCCGCGCTATTTTACCTACCCATTGCCACTTCAGCCAGCTAATCTGTTGGACTATGTCGGTGACCCTTGTTTCTCCACGTATCTCCTCAATTCTGATTCGATCCCGTAGAGAAATACCAAGCATAGCCCTCTCCATTGCACGTTGAACGACTTTGAGCCTGTACATAAGGCCTATCTATGGTGAAATACCACGTCTCAAATCCGTATCTCATCACTGGTAACACACACAAATTGAAGACCTTTGTCTTCGGGCACTGAATTATTTTGGACGAAAAGATGTTGGAAGTTTCCCGAACGCTGCCCATCCGAGTTAGATTCGACGATTGACCTCTTTCTCGTCTTCCTCTTTCTTGTCCAGCTAGATAGGTCCAGCAACATGGTCATTTCACATGACTTTCGTCTTGTCCATGTTCATCCTAAGGTCTACCCTTTAGGAGACTCGATTAAGGCCTTCTAGCATATTGCCGAGCTCTTCCATCGTCTTTGCCATGACTACGATATCATCGGCAAACCGAAGACAAGTGATGTATTCGCCGTTAATGTTGATGCCAAGTCCTTTCCAGTCTATGAGCTTGAAGGCGTCTTCCAGAGCGGCCGTAAACAGTTTCGGAGATATGACATCTCCTTGTCTGACGCGTCTCTTTACGGGAATAGCCTTCGAAGTCTGTTCCTGTACTCGGATTGGCATGATGGCGTTTTTATACAAGCACTTCAATACTTCGATGTGTCAATAGTCAATTAGGCATCGCTGGAGAGATTCGAGCACAGCCCATGTCTCGATCGAATCAAAGGCTTCTCATAGTCCACAAACGCTAAGCAAAGTGGCAAGTTATACTCTTCGGTCCTCTGTATAACTTACCGAAGCGTATGGATATGGTCTATGACACTGTAGCCTTTTCGGAACCCGGCTTGTTCGGGCGGCTGGACGTCATCAAGACTGCGCTCGAGACGATTCGCGATGACCCTTGAAAACAACTTATAAACATGGCTCAAAAGCCAGATGGGTCTTTAGTTCTTTAATAAGGTGTTGTCACCTTTCTTAAATAACAAAACCACCACGCTTTTGTTCCATTCTTCTGGCGTTGTACCATCAAGCAAGACGGCATTGAAGAGTTTCTAAAGGACTTTAAGTACCTGTGATCCACGCGCTCCATTCAGAAGCTCTGTTTTTATCTGTTTTTATTCTAATCTCGTACAGACTAATGTCCGGGATATCCTCGGTGTAGTGTCGGGTCATTTTGACTCGCGGGTCTCTAGCTAAACTGCTAGCAGGTTTAGCGAACGAATCGTTTAGCTATCCATAGAACCTTTCGATTTTTTTATTTATTTTGTTTATTTATTTACACACAACAAAAATTGAACATAACACACCCTAATTGAGAGGCGAACCTTCGTATAATTTTCAATTATTAAGGTGTTTTAGACTGTAGCCACCCATATAGACCAAAAGATCTGTGCTTGGGTGAACCACCGTAAAACGACATTTTCCCTCAACACTTCGGCTTTAGTGGAGGCTACGCTGCCGTCATCTTTCTTCAGCTTCGTCATCTGGCTTAGCCCAATAGACATATCCCTTGCGTACACTTTGGAGCCCTTGTTCCACTCGATCGTATCCTTAATACGCAAGGCATTAAGAAACCGATATCGTGACGCAAGGATTTCCAAATTCGTCTATTGAGCCGCCTATGTGAGTCCACATCATCGGGAGACTGCAGTCGCAGTGATCTCCGCTCAGCCATGAGGTTAAGGGTGTGATCAGAGAGTTTCTGAGGCCTATTTGTACGGCGGGTCTTAAAGTATTAGGGGTTAAAGTATGAAATTGCCGATTTGTACTGAAAATCTTAATTGTTTTATTTTTTAAATTTTTAACTAATTTATTTAATCAAAATAGTTGCCATTATTATCTATACATTGCTGCCATCTAATGGGAAGGTTATTAATGCCTTTGCGATAGAACTCCGACGATCTAGACTGCACAAACTGTGTGAAAGCATTTTGTACTGCCTCCTGGGAAGAAAAATTCTTGTCACGTAGATAATTGTCCAAATCACGAAAAAAATGGTAGTCCGTTGGAGTAAGGTCTGGTGAATACGGAGGATGACGAATGGTTTCTAAGTGCAGTTCCTGAAGGGTCAAAATGGTTTCTCGTGCTGTGTGAGGTCTCGCGTTGTCGTGGAGCAATAATGGTGAAGATTGATTCATGAGTCGGGGCTGTTTTACTGCTAGTTTTGTCAACATGGTTCGGAGTTCGGCACAATAGACATCTGCCGTAATTGCTTGACCAGATCGAAGAAAACTATAGTGAATAACACCATGCTGAGACCACCAAACAGTTACCATTACCTTTTTATTGGTAAGTTTTGCTTTAGGACACTGTTGTGGCATTTGACCTGGGGTCAGCCATTGCATTTTTCTTTTCCGGTTATCATAAAGAATCCACTTTTCATCACATGTTACAATTCGATCCAATATTCCTTCATTTCTGTACCGGTTCAACAAGGCAACACAAGTTTCAACACGCGTTTCTTTCTGCAGATCAGTCAAATCATGAGGCACCCATTTTTCGTATTTTTTTATTTTATTGATTTGACGCAAGTGAGTCAATAAAGTGGGTAAGGTAACGTTAAACCATGCCGCTAATTCCTGGGCAGTTTGACTAGGATCGGCTTCCACTATCTCTCTTAATTCATCGTTATTCACCTGTGTAGGCGGTCTTCCTCGTGGCTCGTTCTTTAAGTCGAAATTTCCATCACGAAAGCGTTTAAACCAAAATCGCACGGTGCGTTCATTAGTAGACCCCTCTCCAAACGCAGCATTGATATTGCGGGCTGTTTCTGCCGCGTTAGTTCCGCGTCGGAACTCGTATTCAAAAATCACTCGAATATTCGCAGTATCCATCTTTCTTGTCTAAATTGAATAACAAAAACAATTGAAAGTCGATATTCAAATGTTTGAAACCATTTGAAAAAAGTTTCATTCGAAAACCTCAAACCATGAAGATTCTATGTCAATTCAAAGAACCTATTGCAATAAAACGGCAATTTCATACTTTAACCCCTATTACTTAGACCCCGCCGTAGGGACAGTTTCTACAAACTTGCTATTTATTATATCGTTCACCAATGCAACATCAGCTAGGTATCCTTCTTTACCCATTTAAGCTACTCTACAGTCATGTGACTTATGCCCTGTTACCTTATCGTATGTGGATGTCAAATGATACTAAGGCTTCTGTACTCTTTGATTTTTTCTGGGTAGATGTAACTTATGCCGTATTACCTCAAATGAAAATCAAGATCATTTGATTTAAGCGCCATCAAACTAGGTAATACAATGGTTAATCAAATAAAAGAAAATGGCAATTAATGCTTGTCTTTCTCTAGATTTCAAAACTGTTTCCATCTTACAGATATGACAATTAATTTAAAAGTTATGGCCATTTTTCTGAAATTGAAAACTTTAAACTGCTCTCCTGAACAATTTGGTTTTTGTCGCTATTACCTTTTAAGCGTCGATTTGAAAAAAGTTTCATTCGAAAACCTCAAACCAAGAAGATTTTATGTCAATTCAAAGAACCTATTGCAATAAAACGGCAATTTCATACTTTAACCCCTATTACCATCAGGACCCCAACTCCAAAAACCCGCTGATGAGCGGGAAAAACCAGCTTCGAGAGGCGGGGTGGACACGCCGCCGCCGTCTCGGGCTCATGTTCCGGCGACGAACTCCCCCGAGTCCGCCGCCATGAGCCGTTTAAGGTGGCATCAGATCGTTACCTACAGTTGGCTTAACCTAACCTGACCTTACAAGACGCTTTAAATTAATAATCATTAGGTATTGACTATTTAATGAAATCATTCATGCAGCATAAGACCATGGGAACAATCAAAGTTTTTGTTCCAATCAAAGTACTTACCTAAGAACTGACTATACTTTACTATAGGTACTATACTATACTAACTGCCTGTACTTTAGCTGAAGTCAATTATTAATTAGCACCTTAAAAACCTTTAGGAGACTGATCTACCTGATTTTGTTATTTGTGGTGTGACATTCTCCACTCAATTCAATTTACATTCCCAATAGCAAGCTCGCCCAGCTTGCAGGAAAATGCTCACATAATTAAATAAAATAGCTCAATTCATTATTCAAGTTATTTGGGAAATACGCACGATGATTAGCAACGGTTTAACTTACATACGACATTCTTTAAAAAAACCAAATGAGTCACAAAAAGAACCTATTCACCAAATGACTGAAAGTCAAGTAAAATAAATTAATATTTCTGGGTATTTTCCTCCATGTCTATATAATACTTAATACCTAGATCATGAAGGTATCTTTGTGACTTTTCTAAGACCTAAGGTATAAGTAGGTTAGGTACCTATACACTTATTTTTGTACTATGCTGCAATCTTCAATAAAAATTAAACAATTAGTTACGTAGTATAACAATATCTAGACTTTATCAAAGGGTCACCACATTGTGGTCAAACAGATAAAAACAAATGATAATTTTAATATCTTTCTTTACTTATTGTTACTACAACATACAATATAAATATCACATCTAATATTTATGCAGTTATGCACCACTTTCACAGACATTAACATTTACTTTTTAATAGTTTTATAATGAGATTACTTCCATAAATTACTAGATACATTAAAAGCTCATTAAATGGAAAAATTTGCAACAAATAGTTAAGGAATTTATTGTCTATTCAATACTTAGATATAGTTACATAGATTCAATAAAAATAAGACCAAGTAGGCAAGTTATTCGACAATCAAATCAGTTTTACTGTCCTTAGTAACTAGAGCAACCAAACTACCACTCGGTGGCCTCTCTTCACCCTTGATCCACTTGTCAAAAAGCTGAGCAACAAAGGTCAATGGAGTCCATGAACCAAAATCAGCTTTTGGCATCCATTTTCTATTCATTTCTGTATCCAATGTCACGGGCAATATTGCTACAGCTAGAGAGTTGTCAGGAAGACCTGAATCCGGAGATCCGAGTGACTTGGTCAGTTGGTGAACTGCAGCTTTAGCAAGACCATATCCGATCATGCCCGGTGTTGCTTCGAGGGCAGCCTTTGCACCAGTCAGAGCAACAAGTCCTCCAGGAGATAAGTACTTAGAAGCGACTGCAGCGGCTATAGCAGAGCTCCATACCGACTGGCGCCACATTAAGTCCGCCTGTTTAGACAGTTCCTTTGCAGCGTTACCGCCAGCCCATCCACCAGCTACACAGATCACAGCATTCACTTTCTGACCTTGCAAAGCTGCTGCTAGTTCATTTACGACGTGTTCCTCTTGCTGTACCCATGACGCGTCTTTCGGCACGGTAATGTTGATATCAGCTTTGTCGTTGGGGTTAAGATCGATGTTAGCGACCCAAAAGTTTGCTGCTTTGAAATGATTGACACAGGCGGCTCCGAGCGCACCCCTACCTCCGTATACAACGATCCTGCCGCTGGCCATAATGCGTGTAATCACAGTCGCTGTTAACAACGTACTAAAGGCAACAGGTTTCCGATCACCGGTTGCCTTGCGCGGTAACCTCGTTCGACTCTCACTTTTCGTGTCGCGCAGTCTCACGAATTAAAGGATAGCTATTGTTTATGAACTCATTAATATTTTATGAGTCACGTGAATGGCTCACAATAACCTACATATCAATTAATATTATTTTATAATTGACGATGACGATTTGAAAAATAATAAATGTGAGAAAACACGGAAAACAAACAAAAATCACGATGAAGGAACAGTCACTGTCAGATTCTGAAAGCTATCACTGTCTGATTCAGAAGACTGTCACTGTCAAATTATATCAAATGTAAATTATTGATTGGAGTTTTGGCGGGAAAGCGTTGAGGAAAAGGTATGTTTTGAAATTTTCATTTTTGTGAAGCCTAATTCAAATGTGTGTAAATTGTTTAATTTCGGGGGCATATCAATCAATTTGATGAGAGAAGCTCGAGATAGACGCAAGTGGCATTTAATGGAGGAGGCCTTCGCCCGTTTTTGGGTATCCGATCCCAAAAAATAATATTAAGATTAAATTTAAGGTTAAATAACTGTAATTTAATAAGGTTGGAAAAAAAGGCTTATTTATTTATTTATTTTATCAATCAATTTAGTTTCGTGAAGGTGTACAAGTGCAATGAAAGTGAAAATCGGTGCAAAATAGGGACTCTAGCGTTGTCCCCAAAGCTCGCGTGAACCATCTTTGTGAAGGGCCACCATTGACAATGACTTCCTTGACTTGACTTTTATTACAAAGACTTGACTTGTTTTGATGCAAATTAGAAATAACTTGCGAAAATTGACAATACTTTACACTGGCTACTTTCCAAATGGCCATTATCAATAATAAGGAAAAATGGCTCACAACCGATAAGAATTTATAATATAGACTTCCGTAAACAAACATTGAAAAATGGCCCCCTTTTTACAATGATTCTCTCGACTTGACTCTAACTATGACGACTTGACTGTTTCGTTCAATGCAAATAACTTGCAAATATTGATAATACTTGACACTGGCAAATGTCCGAATGGAAAAGCCAAAGCCAGAAGAAGAAGAATTTAAACTTGCCTTGGCAGGGCCCCGTATAAAGATATGTTTGGAGGCCCCTAGGCAGGGTAAAGATTACTCAAAAAGAAACAAAAAGGCACAAAATTAAAATAAATAATGTTTATACGTCATCATAATTATCTATCTGTCACTATTTCCAAAAAAATAACATTATAACATTACTAACATTTCAATTTAAATAGCCTTTATTTTTTCAAACTGATTTTTTAATCATTTGTCAATAAATGAAATCATTTGGGAAATTTTTATTAAAATTTGCTTACGCACATTGGGGCCCCTAGTCCCAAGGGCCCCGTATAATTGATACGGCAGATACGTGCTACTATTAACACAAATAAAAAATAAATATATAGGTAGGTAGTACTAATACACAGGTACTTACTTTAAATTGGCACCTGGCACCACTCGAGATAAATCAAAATGAGATCAAGGATAGTTAAAAATCGTTAGGTAATTCTATAACACTTGGTACATGCCTACTTTCTCGATAATATTAGGGGTTAAAGTATGAAATTGCCGATTTGTACTGAAAATCTTAATTGTTTATTTTTTAAATTTTTAACTAATTTATTTAATCAAAATAGTTGCCATTATTATCTATACATTGCTGCCATCTAATGGGAAGGTTATTAATGCCTTTGCGATAGAACTCCGACGATCTAGACTGCACAAACTATGTGAAAGCATTTTGTACTGCCTCCTGGGAAGAAAACTTCTTGTCACGTAGATAATTGTCCAAATCACGAAAAAAATGGTAGTCCGTTGGAGCAAGGTCTGGTGAATACGGAGGATGACGAATGGTTTCTAAGTGCAGTTCCTGAAGGGTCAAAATGGTTTCTCGTGCTGTGTGAGGTCTCGCGTTGTCGTGGAGCAATAATGGTGAAGATCGATTCATGAGTCGGGGCTGTTTTACTGCTAGTTTTGTCAACATGGTTCGGAGTTCGGCACAATAGACATCTGCCGTAATTGCTTGACCAGATCGAAGAAAACTATAGCGAATAACACCATGCTGAGACCACCAAACAGTTACCATTACCTTTTTATTGGTAAGTTTTGCTTTAGGACACTGTTGTGGCATTTGACCTGGGGTCAGCCATTGCATTTTTCTTTTCCGGTTATCATAAAGAATCCACTTTTCATCACATGTTACAATTCGATCCAATATTCCTTCATTTCTGTACCGGTTCAACAAGGCAACACAAGTTTGAACACGCGTTTCTTTCTGCAGATCAGTCAAATCATGAGGCACCCATTTTTCGTATTTTTTATTTTATTGATTTGACGCAAGTGAGTCAATAAAGTGGGTAAGGTAACGTTAAACCATGCCGCTAATTCCTGGGTACGTGGGTTTGACTAGGATCGGCTTCCACTATCTCTCATAATTCATCGTTATTCACCTGTGTGGGCGGTCTTCCTCGTGGCTCGTTCTTTAAGTCGAAATTTCCATCACGAAAGCGTTTAAACCAAAATCGCACGGTGCGTTCATTATTAGACCCCTCTCCAAACGCAGCATTGATATTGCGGGCTGTTTCTGCCGCGTTAGTTCCGCGTCGGAACTCGTATTCAAAAATCACTCGAATATTCGCAGTATCCATCTTTCTTGTCTAAATTGAATAACAAAAACAATTGAAAGTCGATATTCAAATGTTTGAAACCATTTGAAAAAAGTTTCATTCGAAAACCTCAAACCATGAAGATTCTATGTCAATTCAAAGAACCTATTGCAATAAAACGGCAATTTCATACTTTAACCCCTATTATTAAATTGGGTTAAAACTTGTTTTTCTAAAATCTAAAGATCAATGTCCTACTTATTATTTGATAATCTAGAGTCTTTAATCCATTATCTAGTGAAAATGAACGATCTTGTTTTGATATTATTGTCACTTGTTCTGATGTTACCTACCTATGAAATGGGTTCCTAGGTAATACCCATTTGGTAGGAAATTTCTACCTTTGACTTTGAAATATGTAAGTATACCTGCTGTGTTCAAAAAATGGACCTACCTACAGGCGGCTGCACTAGGCTACTTCTGTGTAACATTTATGTTTATTGAAGTACCTACTCAGTAAGAAGGTACAGTGTACAGTCTAACTAAGTAGGATGTAGGTAGGTACAAAGTGGTACATAAAGATAATGTAGGAATTTACCTATGTAGGAAACACCTGTCCCAACAACCACGTTGAAAATTTTAAGGTAGGTAAGATTTATTTTCCAAATTGGTAACTGGCACGCTCAGATTGTAGCACTAGTGCGAGCTTACCACTTATTCTAATAGCTTAGTGGTAAAGTGGCATAAAGCAAGTTTCCGCTAGGTGCCACTTTACTCTTTTCATAATATATGGTGGTAAACTCGCCCGAAGGGGTTCGGGCGAGTTCGGCCGAAGGGGTTCGGGCGAGTTCGGCCGAAGGGGTTCGGGAGGGTTCGGGTCATTTGCAATCTTAGAAGGGGTTCTAAGATTGCAAATGCATAATATTATCATGTTAAGCCAATATCCGGACGTTTAAATACACAGTTTATGCTGTACATACGCCAAGAAAATAACTTAACCGGTCCCACTAAACTGTTATATGATAATTTGCTATCGGAGCAGACTAGTAGGTACATTGACAGAATTCTCATGTTATCAATTCTGAATAAGAATGAATCTAGGTTCAATCAATGAAACCAACCGCATTCATAGCTGTTCTTTGCCCATTTAACAGTCGTCACTGCAATCGAACAGTCGTACTTCCGTAGTTTTTTTTTTGTATTTACCTTCTCGATATTGCAAACAACTAGGGTGAGTTCTTATTATTATCTTGTACCTACTTACTTAGAACCGGGTGCGAGGACATAAGGTAGGTATAAGTACTTGGATTGATGATCCCATAAAGCCGATATTGGGGGTTACCGTGATCCTATGGCAGGACTTTTCTTTTTCTTTTAATCTGTTTTCCATTTGGATTTTAGCCAGTCTCAAGTATTATTAATATTTGCAAGTTATTTTCATCGAAACAGTCAAGTCCTCATAGTCAAAGTCAAGTCGAGGGAATTATTGTAAAACGGCGGCCATTTTCAATGATTGTTCACGGAGCTTTGGAGACACGCAAATAAATTAAAAAAAATTAATTTATAAAAAATCTTAAATAAAAAAATAAGTCGCAAAAAAAATTAAGCAGTCCTGGATTTTTAGTTTTAAAATAATATAATTTATTAGCTGGACGATTTTGATTCCGCAATAAGGGCGATTTAGTGTGGCAAAAAATATGTTGTCATCTCGGTATAATTCGTTCGGTCGAGTTAGATGCCTTAGAATGAACTCTTACTCTATAACACTAGGTGGGCCACAAGAAAAGAAAAGGATTTGACTTTATTACATCGCTTGTAAATACCCGCCTCACGGAATTCAAATAGATAGACAAATAGGTCGGTACTTATACATACTTTACGCTTTAGATAAGAAGACTGTTCACAATAACATTTAAAACAACTAAGTACCACAAAGCTAAATAAATGTAGCTCTTTCTATGTAACTCCAGGTACCCGTACAAATCTGGCTGCATTGAGTCATTGATTAGCAATTTTATTAGTTGGTCAAAGTAGCAGTAGCCCTTTGGTCACCAGTGTCTTTACTTTCTCGTCTTCCTTTTATTAAGAATTTCGATTTTTTAAGATTTTAAGATTAGAAGAAGGAGGAAAGGAGATGGAGGGGGTGTTGGGAGTCTCCTCTCAAAAATATAAAATCAAATTAGTTTATTTCCTTTAGATTCTTGTACAACATTAAATGCACATGATCATTTGGCTATGTCTTAGGTGTATTGATTTTAGTGTGGCTTCGGAACGCGCCCTCCGATGAGAAGAAGCCACTTAAAACTCATGGAGGGTTCCTCTAAGCGGAAAGGAGGCCCTTGCTCTGCAGTGGGACAAATCAACCATCTAAAATGTATTATTTATTTACTTACCTATTAATAAAGGAGTCCCGTTTTTACCCTTTGTGTACGGAATCCTAGTTACTTACAGAATCATGGTCCTTACAATTTTCTGAATCGGTAAAAATAACAAAACCCGTACCTACCCTGTTTTCAGATGCTGATTGGAATAAGTTTTCTCTTGGGGCTCCTAACTTCAGTCCACGGCTTGGACAATGGGTTAGCATTGACACCACCGATGGGTTGGCTCACTTGGCAGAGATTCAGGTGTATTACGGACTGCAAGAAGTATCCTAACGAATGTATTAGGTAAGACTTGCATCAATAAAATGAATCTTTAAGTACTTAAAGCGCCCTATAAAACTACATGGTAAAAACTCTTTGCTTTTCTAACTAGTTTGTCTTTGAGCCATAGAAATAGTAATAGTACCTAACTAGATGGCTTACATCGTCAAAAAAACGGTCCCGCTTGATGTTAGAGAGACCCCTGTCTGTCCTTTTCTTACTTAGTGTTCGTCCGTTAGTTAGATAAGGACAGACTGGATCCAACTGGGTTCAACAGGACCGTTTTGATATTTCAAAGCAAAAACTACCTTAACCTTAGAGAACATGATTGAAATTGATATTTCAAAAGTTGTCAAGTGCACAATCTTCTAGTAGCGAAGACGACGATGTAACATGTCTCTGATTAGAGCAGATATACACTGATCCAGCTACTGGATCCAGTAACGAGGCAATCCAGCACTTACTGGAATGATTACTAGCATAGTTTAAACTGATCTGAAGCCATTTTAGCACTTTCGCTCGCGCCGGTGTTGGATTTAATTTTTCCGATGGACACTGCCTAATAAAATAAAATGCTGCCTGATAAAATATTATTAGGTACCTACTGAATGGCCATGAAGGTTTTCGTCCAAAGAGGATTAAATCCTTCAATTAGAACTCTAGTGGAATCTAAAACATGAGGAAAATACCTATTTTCCTTAGTAACCCGACGATGAAGAAACTACGGGGCGCAGCTAGTAATGTTATAACATTACTAGCTGCGCCCCGTAGTTTCACCGGTGAAAATACCGTTCCCACGGGAATATTTGGTTAAAAAGTAACAAAGTAACATACATACAAAACTTTCGCGTTTATATTTATTAGTAAGAAGTAAGATAATATAAAGTTGGATTATTTGGAAGTTAGTACCCCACATCGTAATCAAAGGGTCCAGTAGTGGTATTATCTAATGTAACAGCCTAGAGCTCGACGCTGTTTCAGCGTCGAATCAGAGTGAGCTTCCAATCAGAGCGTCGTATTGCTCAGATTCGACGCTGAAACAGCGTCGAGCTCTGAGCTGTTACATTAAAGAATAGCACTGCTGATATACATGCCAAAAAAGCATGCTTATTTACCCCAAAAGAGGGTAAATAAGCATGCTTATTTAGTGGCATATGTATCAATACCAGATTTTTAATGCCTGTCCCTCTTCAGTGCCAACCTAATAAAACGCACAGCCGATCTGCTAGTGAGCGAAGGGTACCTAGCTGCAGGGTACGAATATTTGGGCATTGATGACTGCTGGCTGGAGATGGAGCGAGGGGCAGACGGACGGCTGGTGCCGGATAAGGAACGATTTCCAAAGGGAATGAAGGATATTGCTGATTATGTAAGTTACCTAAATACTAACTGAAAGAAAATGCGTTTATTCGGACAAGCACACAACTACTAAATGGTACAAAAGATAAAGAAAAAAATACAAATTTACTTAGGTACGACTTACCAATACTTTTCTCAATGACAACATAATATGATATTAAAATGCATTTAAAAAAGTACGTATTATATATCTATATAAATATAGGTATTATTCGGGAAGGAATGCAAAATAAAAGATGTGACCCATCTAGCAAGAATAAGTATTGTTCTTTTTTTGTTAGGTGAGTGAACTTAACCCATTTCTTGTGTTTATTTACCTTGCTCTGCATTTAAATTCATTCGTCCGTAAATAAAGTCAACGTGCGTGACATTAATTTTAACACAATATTATGAAGGTACAAAAAAAATATATGAATAGCTACAAATTATAATACAAAACAATTTGTTTCATAAGATTATAAATAATCACATAATCAAACACTTTGTTTACCGGGTTTAATCGCGTTTTATTCATGATTTTTACCCGACCGAGCTTTCGCCAACTTTACAGTTGGCTTTTTCAAGGTTGACGAATCACATAATCGTTTGAAATTGTTACAGTAATTGCGAACTCTATAAGCGAAGAGTAAATGGTGGTACTACGTACCCACAGGTACAGATAGACATGCCATCTAAAACTGTGGGTCCGGCAGACCATACCTATAAAAAAATCATGTACGCATCGACAAATTGTTTCGATGTGTACTGCTAAGTGTTCTTACCTACGTTTTATTTTTCTATTTGACTTTTGTTCTTCAGGATATGTGTCAAATCGTAACAGATAGAAAAACGAAGATGTAAATTTAGATTTGGACTTACTGAATATTCGACCATTTAGTAACTACCTACTGTTATTGATAATTAAATTACTGTGTTAAATTATTATGTTATCTAGTATTTATGCAAGAAATCAAGCGCCATCTGATCAGCTTTATTAATTTACCTCTGTAAATCTTTTTTTTTGACTGTGTGGCTCGAGCGATTCAAAAATAAGACTCCTAGCTAAATTTTTGGCAGTAAAATAGATATTTGTTCCCAGATCCACAGCAAAGGTCTTAAGTTTGGTATGTACGAGGACTATGGTAACAAGACCTGTGCCGGATACCCTGGCGTCCTCGGTAATGAGAGGCTGGATATAGCGACCTTTGTGGAGTGGGAGATCGATTATCTAAAACTGGATGGATGTTATATTGATAACAGAGCTATGGATGAAGGTATGAAGATTGAGCTTGCAGAGCTATGAAGGACATTACCTACCGTTGATTTGTTCGTGTTCCATTCCAATACGTAGGGCGGTCGTTGACGGTCATGACAATTGGCCATAATATCAGTGTTTCATATTCTTAATAAGTTTTCCGCCAAAGGCATAACTCGACTGTTTTAAAGACACATGTAAAGTTGTCAAGTAGTTATATTCAGCTCAAACGACATAACGGAAATGCCATTTATTAATAACATGATTTTCATTTTACAGGTTATCCAGCTTTCGGGAAAATGTTAAATGATACTGGAAGACAAATTTTGTATTCTTGCAGCTGGCCAGCCTATCAAGAACCGGAGAATATTCATGTAAGATACACTATAGTATAGTATACACTATATTTGATACGTAGGATGATAAAATTTGCAAATTGTGGCACAGATCATCCATAGATCCAACTCCCTATTTCCGCTCCTAAGACTAAAGTGGGACTAAAAAAAAGTTAGTTCCGTATAGTTTTATCAATTCAATCATCATCTTAGACTTTATTCACCCACTAAGAGTCCCCCAAACAATGCCACAAATAGCGATCGCGATCGAATTTCATGCAAAGACTCCCAGCGACCGCTACAATGTCGTCGGTATACCGAGAAGGTAGTCTCACAACACTCCATGTCTTTTTATGACTATATTAATAAATAAACATACGTATAAAACTCGATATTCGCCCATTGTGCCTCCTAGGTTTAATAAGTACCAATCTAGAATCTACTTCTAGCCAAACTACGCCTCAATAGCGGAACACTGCAACCTGTGGCGAAACTGGGACGACATCGACGACTCGTGGTCCTCACTCACGAAGGTCATGGACTGGTTCGGTGACAATCAGGACCGGTTCGCACACTTCGCGGGGCCAGGACATTGGAACGATCCTGACATGGTGAGACTTAGTATATAAACTAGTCGTCATTAGCACAGCACTTCTTTGACTTCTTTGGTCTTCCAAACACTGCAACTTGGCGAACTTGGGGACTGCACAATTTGGTTTTGCCATCTCCATTCTATCGTTTTACATCGAGGCAAACTGAAAGGCGGCACCGGTTCATGGTAGAAATACCCGTCACCCGAACGAAACGTTTCGCTTCGTCATTCTTTGTTTGGACTGCGAGGGAATAGGTTTGGGTTTAAAGAATTTTATTATCGACAAAGACACAAGTGTCACTTATGTGATAACAATAACTTAAACTTAATGTAGGTACTTATGAAACATTCATCGTTCGCTAATTTAAATCTTGAGTAGCTAGGTAGGTTATAATTAATTCGTAAGCAAGAAATGTCAGTGGGTAGATACAAAAAAAAAAGAAAAGTTTGTTACGACAATTCGTGTGGGAAATATTTTAAGTTTGGGTTAGGTATACAATAATATACATAAAGTTAGTGTTAAGTTATTTACATTTTATGTAGAACAAAATATCCTATTTATAGAAGACTTAGAATAGACTTTAATAATGAGATACATTTCTTTTATAATTTATTTACTAAGTAGGTAATCTGCCAATTGTTTTTTAAATGCAATAATTGAGCCTAAGTTTTTTATATGTGAGGGTATATTGTTATACAGACGCGCTCCGTCAGTGGTTATCATAGTTTTGCCGTATGTCTTCGTTCGATGCCAGGGTATAGCTATATAACTAGCTCGCCGAGTGCGGAACTTGGTAACTTGTTTTTGCTTTGGGAACGCTATGTTAGTATGGATCGACCCATTAAAATATTTTCTGATAAACATGGAGATATTGTATTTGTACAGATTTTTGATGTTCATTATTTTTGTTTCTTTATAAATTGTTTTTGTTGGCGTAAAAAAGTTATAATTAAAAATCAGTTTGACGATTCTGTTTTCTTGTCGTTGTAGTTTTTCTATTTTAGTTTTGGATGCAGTGCCCCACACTTCCACAAGGTATAACAGATGTGGTTTTACTAAGGAATTGTAGATATTATATTTTAGGCGGCGGGGAATACATCGGACAATGTTTCGAAGGGAGCCGCGCAGAGATATTAATTTGCTTTGCTTTTGAATGGAATCGGTTGCCTGAGTATTTCTTCCCGGGAGTTTACAACTTGGAGGTCTTCAAGTCGCGAGTGAATAGGTTTCTTCTAGGTAAGCGTGCTACATCTTAGACCACATCGTCGCGTCGTACCTATCAACAATAAAAAATAAAATAAAACATTTACTTTCTTCCAGCTTCTAATAGGCAACTTCGGTATAACAGAAGATCAAGCACGTGTCCAAATGGCCGTGTGGGCTGTGATGGCCGCTCCACTTCTAATCAGCGCAGATTTGGCCACCATAAAACCGGAGTTGAAGCGAATTTTGCTGAATAGTGATGTCATTGCTGTGAATCAAGACCCTTTGGGAAAACAGGGGCTTAGGATATGGAAGTCGACTGAGAAGAGAAAACCGGTACATTTGTGTTAAAACAATTGTAATTGCGACTGTACACTCATCGAGACACCCCGAGATAGGCCGAATGCGAGATTGCACATGGTAGCTCGCCTTGCACATGGTAGCTCGCCTTGCACATGTTGGCTCGCCTTGCACATGGTAGGTCGCCTTGCCATCGCATAATCACGATCCCGTGTAGGATTTTTATACCCAAGTCATCGTCTTATGCTTAGCGACCATCGATGATCTTATTTTAGGCCACGATCGCACAGGCAGGCGGCTTGTTTAGCGCTTAGAGCCTAGTGAGTCACATAGCTACCTAAATAAAACGAACGATCTAGAATGTTGAGCGATCGGCCGCGCCGAGCGCTTGGCGCGTAGCTAGTCGTTTGCCACGCATTGAGGTAAATAAAAATGTGGGTTTTTTGTCACGAAGCTCAAAGCAAAGCCGAGGCTAGGCTCTAGGCGCTAAGCAAGCCGACTAACTGCCTGAGCGGATGTAGCCTTATGTCACTTTAAAAAAAAATATAATGATAGCATTATAGTATAACAGCAAAACTGCCTTCTAATGCGTCCATCCTCCAAATCATCATCAATCCATGATAAGTACTAGCTGATAGGCCTCTCGGGCAAGGTTTCTCGGCGAAACTTTACGACAGAACTCGTTCGAGAATGTACAGCCGCCATAACATATTATATTATTTATTACAGATTAACCTTTGTGATGGCGCTTTGCCATAATATTAAAATAAATAAAATTGCAAGTCACATTCTTAGATTACAACCAAAAAGGGTGGATACGTTACTTAGTCTCACGACAAATGAGACATTCAAACTTGGTCAGAGACAGAGATATTCAATGTTCCAGACTGTGGCGCAAACGGGATAGCATTCACTCTACAGTTTTATCGTCTCATTTATCGTGACTAAGTAATAGGGGGGACAAATGGGAGAATAGATTCCCACTTGTCCCCCCGCCGTGACAACTGGGAACATAATTCCCAGTGGACAGCTGGGAATAATCGAATATATTTACCCTTTTTTGTTTTATTCTCAGGGTATATTCTATTATTTTCCCCAGAGATCAGGTCTAGAAGTATGGAAACGTGAGCTGAACGACGGATCATTCGCTCTCGCGTTCGTCAGTCAGAGAGACGACGGCGCTCCGTACCCGGCCAACTTTACCAACACGGAGCTAAATCTACCCGAACAAGCTTACACTGTCAGGGTGAGATAGATAATCATTCATCTTTTCGTATTAGTGGTGAAGCTCACCTAGTGTTAGAGTTCTCAGGTTGCCTTAAGCCCTCTAACTCGACTAAACGGCTATCAGAAACAACAACCAGGACTAACGGCTTAACGTGCCTTCCGAAGCACGGAGAAGCTCGAGAAAATGATGTTTTACCACACACGTTATTTTATTAGTCACCCATCCAAGCAATGACCGCTCTGCTAGCGTTGCTTAACTCGCACTCCCATTAAAAATTGATAGTACCTAACGTTTGCCATACAAAAAAATCTCGCACTATAGGCCATCATTTTTTATTGTAGTTCAAATATTTTGTAAATGAAAAACAAAGGTACAAATACACATTCCACCTAGCTGCTTTCTGCTTTCGCGGCACTAGGTTGCAAAATGCTATTTTGTGGCATGTGTATCTTTACCTTAACTCTCCTTCGGTAGTCGGGTAAAAAGTTTCAAAAAAATATATTTTGCGCAGAAGAAACAGTAAGGCGCAACCTGTCAAATTTATTATTATTTTTATTTCTTTAAAAGGAAGGGCTCTCCAAAAATTCACACCCAACATGACTTCAACCTGCATCTCTAGCGTAGGAATCGTACGCATAACCAATTCGGCCATAAGTGCCTGTCTCGTCGAGTCGAAATTATGGATTGCATTTCATTCGTTTTGTAGAAAGCATTTCTTTGAAGAAATACTCATCCAAGTGTTTCCTAAACACTTGAAAATAAATGAAAAAGATTACTATAATGTTGTTTTTTTATTTTAGGATTTGTACCATGAACAAGAGGACCGATGTTACAGCACCAAAGACGATTTTGAAGTACGAATTAATCCTTCAGGTAAATCAACAATGTTAAGCTCACTTGCGCTGCTATACTTAGCCCCGGGCTAGTGAGCTAGTAGGAAAGAGAAACGTGGGCAGACCACCTGCCAGATAGTCCGACGATTTAAAAACTCATGCCGGTGCAGCGTGGTCCAGGAAAACTGGCGATAGAAGGGCGTGGAGAGATATTGGAGAGGCATATGCCCTGCAGTGGGCAAATACATGCTGCTAAAGAAGAAGAAGAGTCAGCTAGCCCAGTGCTAACTTTAAAGATCGTGCACTGACACAAATATCAGTGCAAGATGAATCACAAGATTTGTAAAGTTAGCACTAGGCTAGCCCGTGGCTAAGTGTAGAAGCGCAAGCGGGCCTTATCTGTATAGTCCCTTCATATAAAAGAGCTACCCAAAGACGATAAAACCAGTTGACTGCTCATAAGTATTCCCCCGCCTTAGAAAATAGTAAATACGTATTTTTAACAGCACTCTCGTTGAACAACAGACAATCACAGAGTCTAGGTATAGATAGGTAACGCATCGGCCAATCACAGTTTGTACTTAGTACTTCAGATTTCCCTAGGAATTTCTCTCAACTGCCTTAATTAAAGTCGGGTTGCAACTTGTCGTATTTATTTTAAAACTAGCTTCGCCCCGCCGTTTCACCCGCGTAAGTCCCGTTCCCGCGGGAATATCGGGATAAAAAGTTGCCTTTGTGTTATTCCCGGTATCCAGCTACCTATATTCCAAGTTTCATCGCAATCGGTTCAGTAGTTTTTGTGTGAAAGTATACAACCTCACATACATACATACTTACATACAAACTTTCGCGTTTATAATATTAGTAAGATATACAGGGTTATGGGTTTCGAATCCAAAACCGTTCAGGGGGTGATTTTCCACATCAAAACGAATAACTTTTGTTCTGCGATTTTTGGAAATTCGTTTTTTTTTGCAAATTTTAAGGTTATATCTCACTGAAAAAAGGCGACTGTTTTTGAAAATAAATTCAATTTAAGTTTTTATTGTAGTAGACCAAACTAAAAGAAAGGACATCTTAAGGTCAATGACCTCTAACTCTATGAAACAGCTGATTTTCAAGTAAACTTTACACTTAAAATTTTCGAAAACTACTTTGAATTTCAAAAAGTCGTAGAACAAAACTTATTCGTTTTGATGTGAAGAATCACCCCCTGAACGGTTTTGGATTCGAAACCCATAACCCTGTATATACGAGTATAGTAGGATTATTTTAAAATGGAAGAATTTTTTAAAGTTCTATCAAAAAAAAATGCAAGGCCCCTGTGCTTGAGGGTCCCTGGGTACAGCCCCGCCTAGCTCTTAAGTAGCTACGCCACTGGGTTTTAAGAGTTATGCTGTTTGGTGTCCGTGTGATACAAGTTACAACCCTTATATTGCAACGCTAATTTGTATTTGTCTCTCACAGGTGTAAAGTTCTACAAGTTTACGCCACAGAAATCATCTGATCTCATAAAAGAAGATGCTGTTGTCACTATGATAGTGGATAATAAGGCTGTGTAATTAAGTTAAAAAAAAACCAAGTAATTTATTATTGTAATTTATTTAATATTATTTTTTTGTTTTTCTCTTGTCTTAACACTCTACCTTTCATCTTTCTTTCGCTTCTGGTCCATCCAAAGGTTGCCTGGAAGAGACCGCTTTAAGCGATAAGGCCGCCTATTGTGCCACCTAATTTTTAAGTTATTTAAGTATTTTCCTCTTATTGTAATTATTTAATTGTGGTGTGTTGCAATAAATAATTAATCAATCAATTAAGTAATTTATTATGTAGTATAGGTCTAAGTAGGTATAGGTGTAAACAATTCACACGATTTGTTAACATAGTTAGATTTTACCGGGTCTAAATGGCGTATTATTATTTTCCATGTTGCAATGTCCTTGGTCTTGGTCGCGAGAGGATAAAGACCCAAAATGTAACTAAGTGTAGGTAGGTAGATACGTAATTCTTAATAAATGTTATGAGTTTTGATTAGGTATAAAAAATTATGAAATCTATTATGTTGTTTAATATTCCACTTGCAGCGCGGGATTTGGAATTAGGTACGCGGTTTCACCCGCGTAAATGCCGATCCCGTGGAATTTTCGGGTCTGCCGTAAAGCGAAATATGTCCCAAAGCGAATAAAAGATCCAGATCTCCAGCTATCTAGGTGCCTTCGATGATGTAGGTACCTACTAAGTTTCATCATCGTAGGTAATCGGATCTAGTTTTTGAGTGAAGGAGCAAAACAGCAATACTCTTTAATTAGGTACTTACCAATTCCTACCTCCTGTCTGAGTCACTAATAGGTACCTACTCCACAGATAGTTCCGCAAAATGAAATTAATAAAAAATATGAAAATCAGTTAGATTCAGTCAGAAAGTAAAATCTGTGCGAAGCCATACCACGCCATACTTCCAAGAAAAATAACTACGGCCGTGAATTTTTACGCATGCGCACTAAAACGGAAAGTTTTTAGTCGAAATTTAAATAAAATAATAGAATAGACTCATTGTAAAATAATAATATTGAGTTTTTCATTAAAAAAAACCCAATGTACCCAGAGATATGTACTCATTGAATGTACCTATTTTTGTTAGATGATTATAACTAACTGTGTCTTGCGGTTCCCGCATAAGTCATGCATGATCCCGCGGCGCGCGGTAATTTCTAAATACCTATCATCTCTTTTTGAATCCGATGCCTACGTGACGCCACAAACTCCAACAGTCCTCTCTAACAGCGGTTTCATACGTGAACTTGTACACAGAATCTGGAAGATATTGACCAAAATCATTTTATCCCATATTTGTTTACAGGGTTACAGAGTCATGCATGTCTAAGGACCTTTTTTTTAAAGAAAAGGTCTTTAGACATGCATGACATGCATGCTGTGTATCCGAATAAGAAGTAGGATAATATATGTGCCTAAACTGCATGGCTTCAGCTGTATTTTCTAACAAATGGTTCAGCCAGCAGTAACTTTACTAATGACAGTGACAAACACAATAATGTGCAAAAACATTCACAATGTTGGGATAAAATATGATGAATGATATTATAGTACTTAAGATACTAGGATAATAGGTAAAAAAACCACCATATACATATTAATCAAAATTTTATTTAGCACACATACCTAAGTTTTTACTTATGTATAATTATGTTATTTAATTATATATTACCCATTGCATGTCTTAATACAAGAATATGTTACCTAGTAGTACCTAATTATTTATTTTCAATAATTTAATGAAATAAACACTATTTATACATTAAAAAAATTAGTAGGTACATACTATACATACTTAAGTTTTGTTAAAAAATCTATAAATTTTCAAGGTTGTGTAACATTACAATTTTGAGGATCAACTACTTACCACACATCGACATCATTATTTCATTTAAAGTCCATTTATTACCAATTAAATGAACCTAAACGAATTTCAAATAAACTATATTTTAAATAACATAAGTACCTTTGGTATTTTCCAATTATTTTGATATAATATAGTAAGTATAAAAGTAATTACTGAATGTCTTTAAAAAGGTTCCTTGTTAGGTAGGTAGCAAAATTGAAATTCTTCATAATCGTAACTTTACTTATTAATATTTGATGATTGTTAAACATTTGTGATTACATTATTATCAATTCCAATGGAATAAAATATATTAATAACTACATTGAGAGTTGTGCATACAGATTTAAACGCTAAACTAATGTTATTCAAGATGTCCGCTTTTCTTTGGTGATGGAAATGGTTTATGTTGAAAATACTGCAGAGGATAACTCCCACTAAGGTAGACAAAACCTAATAAAAAAATAAAAAAGCAAAATAAAAAAACAAAAAAAAACACAACGATAAGGTGGTTAGAAAGAAAATGTAAAAGCAAAAAAATAAGGAACTTATAAATGTAACTGAATTAGCAATACTTTTTTGTAAACATCCAGTGATGTGTGTTTGTTTTTAGATGATTCGGCTGCACGACGTTATTAAATTTGATCTATGAAACCGGCCAATCTCCTTCGTTAATTTCTTTATCACTGGACATTTTCGGAATTGCAACGTACTGAGCGCAGAACTGGCATCAGTTCCATGTCTTGCCTACCTTATCGAATAATTATTGCTTATTTAAGTATTGCTTTAATTTTTAAATTGCCTCCATTAGATTGTAATTTGAAAGTAAAATAGGTGCCTCTAAACCAATCATCTACAGCCTACTAATTTAAGTTAATTTTGCTCAGTTATTTCAAAAAATGAGTAGAGCTAGTATAGTTAGCGCACATGTATGAAAATCTGGCTCGACTATGCGAAGCTAATCTAAACTAAGCTATAGTTTAGTTCACGGCAAACGTTCGCTTTAAATCTATAAATATTATCGACCAAGAACAGTAGTTAAGCCCTTAGGTTTTCCCCTAAAGAGTTTTCATAAACGCTTCATATATTACAGAGCTTTGGTTTCCGAGATAATCTTTCACAGAGAGCGCGGGGTCTAAGCCGAAATTCATTTTGATGACATCGCAAAAAATAACCACTGTCATCATTCCAACGGACGTATGGTAGAGTCCGTCTGCTAACTTCTTGTGTTTTGCATTGTTTTCTCCATCCAAAGATGAAATAATCATAGCCAAAACTCCCGCGCTCGCCTGTAACACAATTTTTCATTACACCCATGTATTTTTTTATAAGGAAAAACGATAACTTATTTTTTTATGCAAGAAATGTTTGTGTAGTTAAAATAAATTAGATTGTATAGAATATATTGACCAACGAAGAACCCACATAAATTTTGATACTTAACACTTTGCTTTCGTAAAAAGTAGGTGTACCAGCAATATTTTTTGTACATAACAATAAAGTATTGTCTTGTAATTTGTTAGGTTTATTACGAAACTGGTGCAGTGGCATTAAATTTCTTTAAATATTCCATATTAACATACTCTAGCCTATCCAAAACAAGAGCGTTATTCGAATACTCTAAACCGAAAGCAGAAATGACCATATTAATTACGGAAATTACGAAAATAAAGATAACAATGACGTCATTCAGGATCACGGCTGAGGGTTGGTCTTCGTGGTCGTTTAGATCCATTCCGCCGATCACCACAAATAATAGCCCAACTAGTAGCTAAAACAAAATGAAACTGATGGATTCTAATTTTTAGGTATATGCAACTTTTTGATCCTCTCACGATTCACTAACGTTACACAATCATGAGATTAAAATTATACAACATTGTTTGTAATCACCTCTGTGATCATAATTCCTTAGAACCTATAGTTTTTACAGCTTCAAATTGCTTCTAATCCTTGATAACGTGCTAATGAAGAATCAAAAGCCGAAACAAGACAATTTAAAACAGTGACAACAAAAGCAGATCCTGTAGTTGCATAATTAATGTTTAGAGCAGAAAGTCGATGCCGAGGATCATGGAAACGGCAATCATGAAGCAAGTTGAGAGAGAGAAGCACAAATCCCATCAGCACCTAAAAACCTCAAAAAAATCAGACTACGGGATTTATTCGCGTTGCTTTTATTATTTTTAGCATTGATGCAATGCTGGTTCCTACGATTTGATACTTATCTACAGATCCGTTCCTCAGGATAGACTTACTCAATTCAACATAGCGATAACAGAATAAAAATTTAAAATCAGACTAATGCAGTTCTTCGCCATGCCGTGCAGTTAGTTCTTAAATAATTTCTACTTTTTACGTCTGACCATATTCGTTACCAACAAATCGATATCAAAACCAACTTTGGTTCCATTTATAAATGTAAGTCAGGTGGATATTCTCACACAATTTTCTATTATTACTACCAGTCTAACCAGTAGAGTCAGCGTACAAGGCGATCTAACATTAATTAATTCATACACCTGATTATTTACGTCGTTTTGAACAAAGGTACCGAGACAAAGAAATCCAGGAGATATCATTATTGTGACTCACCTGAAGGACAATTGATATGGAGATTAAGACGACAAGAAGCGTATAGAATTCGTGTTTAGGACCAACTTGTAAAACGTATTTAAGTTGAGATGCGTTCGAAGTTAGAAGGGCTATGTCTAGCATGCCCTGAGCTACTGTTTTCTTTGTAGCGTAACGATTAGCGTCAAGGCCTTTGACCTGCAAAAAATGGGTTCATTAGTCGGGTTAGCCACCTTTAAAACTGTTTAAATTGCTAATAAAAAAAGGTTAATGTTTTCACGTGCCTATTACCGTTACAGTAAAATACCTATTACATTTTAAAAATAAATAACAAGATAAAAGTTAAACAAAATAGAAGTATTGGAATTTTCGCACTAATTAACAATATTGCCAAAAATAGCGTTTAGTGCGAAATAAATAAATTCATCCAGTTTTTCAAATTGATTAATATATCTAATATTTCTATAATCTCTAGGAGATCTCTATCATTGACGATTAGTCCCTTTAACCTCAAACACAGTCCTCAAACTATATAATGAAAATAATTTGACTTTATTATTATATATCCACAATCCACACGTTAATTGAATTAGCTTGTTTAAATTAAAGTTAGTAAATGTTAATTTCACCGCACCCGAAACGAAACAAACGCTCTAGTGAAATAATATTAGATAGGTATTTACTATGTCGGTAATAATTTCCGTTGCCGCACCATCTTTTGAATCTCTGTCACTTCCTTCAGGAAGATCGTTTTTCTCACTGTCACCAGTTTTCTCACGGTCCTTTGTCTCCTCCGACATTTTCACAATTCGGCTCAAGACGTAGTGATCAATTTTGATGTGTTCTCAATCGCGTCGTAAAGGGAACTGATCACAAATGCATTGTAATGAAACGAGGGAAGCTGACTTCCTTTAAACAAGGTCTTTGAACATCGACGTGATTACTCATTTTAGTATTATTTCCTTAATATTTCTGAAAATTCCGTGAGTAGGTAGGCATATTGTTCACCTACTTGGCTGCCACCATGGTAAACCCTATTTAACAATATTTTAACCAAAACAATGCCACCATCATTTTTATTTCTAGATACTTGCACGATATTTAATATGTTGTTATGTAATAAAATAACAATACCTAACAATTTTAATTTCATTTTCGCAGGAAGTTAATATCCTTCCGATTCCGATTTAACGGAACGAAATACAATTGTTAAGACTGTTTTGAGTAGGTAGATAATTAAATTGAGCAGGTAGGTTATTTTATTACAATATGAAATAGGCTAGTTGGTCATTAAATTAGGTGGATATAGACT
Source organism: Idaea dimidiata (assembly GCA_949358125.1). Taxonomy (NCBI): domain Eukaryota; kingdom Metazoa; phylum Arthropoda; class Insecta; order Lepidoptera; family Geometridae; genus Idaea; species Idaea dimidiata. Next base: position 11,370,625 of record OX442341.1, read on the forward strand.
ACCGATATTTACATCGTCAATAGACCTAATTACATCTGAGGTTCACTCACCCCATTTCGTAACCCAGCCGGTAATATCGCTGCCATTTTTTCCGAAATTTATTTTCCAAAAACTTATAATTGTCACAACTTCATCGACTTCCACGTTATTTTCATAACTATTTCGGTATCCTGACTACTTCCCTTGAATGCTTGGTACTGAGTGAAATAATGGTGTGGTGATGGGTGTAGGTGAAATCGATGGTGCCTGACGACGATCGGCGGTTGGTGGTAAACAAAACCATTTGTACCAATGTAGGTGACATCGGTAGTCGGTACCTCAATGCCATGCTGGTAGACCTTGAATTTTGTAAAACTTTCTATTGTTTTCATAATACCTACCTGAAATATTCGCCATAGTAGACATGTACCTATTACAATATACCTTTAATTTCATATAACAGTTAAACCAGTACGTTTACCTAACACTACTTTCAGCAGTAAAAAATACTCGAATGTTTTATAAATATTAGGTTGTACGACCTCATTTTTGGGTAGGTTAAGTTCATTGCTTTCTATGCAAATTCATAACTCTACAAGATTTTCGGACCTAGCTATTGGCCCTTACCATGATTTTCTTATTGATGGACATCGTTAAGAAAAATACAAAAAAAACCAACTACCTAAATAATAAAATGAAAAACCAACTTATTTTTTATTATTATTTGAGTTTTTTCTAGCAGTTGGGGTGTTTTTTATTTAAAATTTACTTTATTTGTTTGTACGACAAAAGGACGATAAAGTCACTAATTAAATTGACAGAGGCTAGTTGAAGCAACGACAAAAATCATGTCGTCCCTTCTGGTGGTAGAGCAATAAAAGCAAAAGGTGTAATTACTTTTACATTTAAAAATAGGTAAAGATTAATTAAAGTAAATATAGATACACACGCGGTTTCACTCGCGTAACTCCCGATTCCGTGGAGATATCGGGATCAAAAGTAGCCTATGTTTCTCCTTGATAATCTATCAGTAAAAGACTTTTTGAAATTATTGGTCTAGTAGTTTCGGAGATTACCTCCAATATATTATCGTACATACCCATGTAAGTACATACATACTGTTACCAATGTTTCCTCTTTATTATATTAGAATAGAGAATATACTATAGGTAGAATAGACCTACTATCTTACCTTGAGTAATGTTATTTATTAAATAAATAATGGTAGTAAATCAATTATTAATTATTATAGACCTTCGTGAAATTCAAATGGTCAAGTTACCCAATACACCACGCATTGTTCTATTTTTCCCTTCAGAAAATATATTACTAAATGAACTAGAATTATCATGAATTTCAATATTTTAGATGTGTATTTTAGATGTGTAAACTAATAATAACTAATAATTTGTCTATTCTACCAAAGACCCTGTGTCGGTCGTAATCACAGTCGTAATTTTATTCTGAAACTCCCGCCACATGCACACTTTATTTGAGTAAAACTTGAAAATAAGTTTATATTACGTTCTAGAAATGAAGTCAATCCTTTATAAATATTTATAATTTATTTATTTTATTAATAATCGTAAATTATGTTTAAAATGCTTTGTTTTATTTATTATCTAAAATGCTCGGAAGTTTTCGAAGAATGAAACGTTCGCGCCGTAGTCCGCCCGCTCGATTTCGCGTCTCTGATCTGTCAAAAATATTTTCCTTTCTTTTGGTGTTGTTTTGATACAAACAAAATAATGTTTTTATTGTACTATAATGACTTGATATTATTTATTTTGTAATGGAAAATAGAGTTTTTCTAAATACTGTTCACGTAGAAGTTGCAAAAATGTGAAAAATGTAGTGGTGTGTGGTGTATTTTATCGAATTACACCTTTTGGTGGTGTTGGAACTTTAGAAGAAGTCTTCTTGAAATCATCAAAATGCTTCCTTCTATGCCTATATTATTTACGAGGGACAGCCAAGATGCCTTTGGGAATAAAATAGAGCCGAGCACTAGTTTTTTCAGTCAAAATACAGTGGTAAAACCTGATAACAACCCTGAGGTGAGTCATTTCAAAAGCGTATTTATTTTTATAGATTACGCTCTTTCTAAACCATTTATCACGGTAATTGCTGCTTTTAATTACATTTTAATACTGTATCTATATTTATAAATAACTGTTTTATGTGTATTTGTTAATTAAAGTTGATAATTTACCACAAAAATTATGATATACGTAATTTGTCCTGTCGCCATTTTTAAAGTTTGATATAAAATTACGTGATAGCCTGACCTAAATGTTGGTATTGTTGTAGCCACCCCCTATCACCGTTGAGGAGTCCCTTAAACCTAAGAAAGAGGTCAAGAACAGGAAGGAAGATGGTAAAAAGAAAATTGATGAGCCTTCTGACCCCGATGAAAAGAATATTGAAAATGGTAAGCATCTTACATACCAAAATAAAATTAATTTCATAAAATCTAGAATTGGAATTATCATAGTAAATATTCAAAGTTCATATGATTAAATTGTGACAAAGTCAAATAATACAATGTTATAAAATAAAATGTACCTATCTTAGATAATTAGTTCAATTAATATTTCATAAAATTTGCTGGTATATTTCTTGTTTCTGTTGTGTTTATTTTAAATATTTGATACCAAATTCCCACATCTACCTTTACACTGTATGTATATTATCCCTGAACCTGAATAAATCATTTTATATGATAGAAATGATGAAAACCATACCAAAGTCCATAGCTTCATTTATATAATTTAGCGAATAAACAAACAGATAAAAACAGCAGCTTAGTCTAATACCAGTTGATACTGTTTTCAACAATAACTAGGTTACTGGGCGAGCAGTAAATCCTGGTATGTTTATTTAAGTAGGAATTGGTTTATTATTATAGAAATACTAGACAAAGAGTTTGGCTTTTAGAGTTGCTCGACTCTAAGAGAAATTGAATGAATGGCATTTCCAGATTCATTACTGTCTGTAGGCACAATGTAAGGCGGAATTTGTGGGTTCAAATCCTACTGTATTAAATTGATAAAAGCTTGTGTTATGTTCAGGCAAAAACTTCTAATCCAATTGATATACAACTTGGTTTCGGGGGAATAAAACTTAGATACTTTTTGTCCTGGTAATCTTGCATGGTAGATAAAATATAAAGCAGATAATGATATTGAAATTAAAATAGAAAGGCGTTGAATATCATAGCAGTGAGATAAAAATTAAGGTCAATGCTAGACAAATTGAGGACAATTTAAATTTTGTTCTGCTTTTGCATGTCCTTTCACTTTTTTGATTTTGTAATTATAAACCCAAAGCTTTATTTAAGATGACCTCAACTGCTCAGTTGGACACTGTTTGATTCCCAAAAGCAATATTTGTAGGTCATGCAGATATTCATTTTTGACCTGAATATGGGGCGTGACCGATTGTTATTAATTAGAAAGAAATAGGGTTGTTTGTAAACTCTACAGAGTAACATTAATTTAAAAAAGTATGCATATTTTAAATTTCTTAGTTCCATTTGCACTAGCCAGAATAACTTTTTAATCCCCCCAGTTATGACACATTTTTGATCAGATAATATTCAAAATGTATGCAATGAAAAATGGAAATGATAATAGAATTCATACTAGCAAACCCTGTAATTTAAATTTTTAAGGCAGCCATGCACAAGTCTGCCAAGGTCTGTGTTTAACACTGAAAAAATACTTAAATTAGGAAATCTATTTAGTTCTCGTTATGTTAAATTATAAGGAGAACTTTACAGATAGAATTTCATGTCAGCCATGAAGATCTATATTGTATGTCCATAGATTTTTCGTTATGTATGGACTCTATCTATGTATAACTCTATGTATGGATTCTAATTTCCACCTATGTATAACTCTATGTATGGATTCTAATTTCCACTCCTTAAAATGATCTTATTCCATTATTTTTTAAACCTTTTTTAAGTTTCCCCATCCCGTCTAATTGTGATTTTATTCCAATCTTGCAAGTTGAATTTGAACCACTTCCTCTAAACGTAGTACTTTGAAATTTTGCATACTTACTTCTTAATTTTGTGTGTAAATAATTATCTCACAAAAAACTTATCTCTTTTAATTCCAGCCCTAGCTAGATCCTACTACTCCAGAGTACAATCAAGATTTTCCTCAAACCACTCCGTGCCTACGAACAAATTTCTACAATTTAAAAATATTTTACGAGAATTTGATCCTAAGAAGGAGAACCCTGTAGATTTATTTAAAAAGATAGAAAGGTTATTCGGTGAGGAACACAAGGATATTGTGGAAGATTTCCTGTTGTTCTTGAAGCCGAGTCAGGCAGCTCGAGTTGGAAGATTCATGGATAGATACCAGATGATTCGGATATCGGGATTTATTGAGTTGTTACATGTGAGTATTTTTTTCCCTTTGTTAGCCAGTTAATTTATCCCACTGTAAGGCCAGATCCTCCTTAAAAACCCCTTTTTTATAAACGCTAATTAATGCGCTGCATAACTATGCATCGTTTATCTTTTACTGTCACATGAAGTTACAAAGTTGACAGACGGAGACAAACGTCACATAACTTAGTTATGCATGTGTAAATAATATTTTATAAATAAGGGTGTAAGACGCCATAGGAGCTTATTTCGGATTGGCGAATGACCCATGCCTTCATGCCGTGGTAAGTCCTACCACATTTCGTCGTTTTCCTCATGTTCTTTACCTTCATAGTAAGATCGATGTTGATAGCGCTACCTTAAATTTTGTTGAAATAAAACGACATACGACCCTCGGAATGGAAGTCGGGATATCTTCCACTAAACCAACACCAATCTACAATATTGTTTTAATGACATGGCACAGAGCCATAAACTGGCTGGATCAAGACAGACTAAACAATCGAAACATATGTATTTCTGTTGCTGCTAGAACAACATTAACCTAAAAACAATAATATTTAAGTGGGGGGGCTCCCATACAACAAACGTGATTACTAAAAGTTAATCGCAACATTACCGCGATTCATTTTTACCATTGGCGCCATCTAGTAATAAACTGGCGTCAGGTGCGCCAAAAAACGTGTACATACATGATCACCTTGATACGTCAACGGACTTATAGCTATGAATTTAGTGTGGCTTCGGAACGCACCCTCCGATGAGAAGAAACGACAAGAACCTCATGAGGGTTTATGAATTACAGAGTACATTTGCACGTAAACCGACAGTGCTAAGGAAGGTGGTTCGTGCCATTACGACCGGTCTGAACACAGGCAATAGTCAAGAGGCGAAGACGCGAGTCTTGCCTCACTTCAGGTCGCACCCGCGTCTTGTTGAGATGTTCCGATCACTCTTCCCAGACGAAAGGCCACCGGACACGTAAGGAACTGTTCAATAATCTTACTTCTTTCCATCTTATCTTACTAATATTATAAACGCGAAAGTTTGTATACAATATGTAACGGGTAAGTCCTTTTAAGCCGAAAGGGGGTTGTTCTAGACGTCTAGACGAACAACTTTTGTTCTACGACTTTTGGAAATACGAAGTCCTTTTCGAAAATTTTCAGTGTAAAGTTTACTTGAAGATCAGCTGTTTCTTAGAGTTCGAGGTCATTAACCTTATGTTGTCCTTTCATTCAGTTTGGTCTACTACAATCAAACCTTCAATTGCCTTTATTTTCAAAAGCAGCTGTTTTTTCAGTGAAGCATAACCTCAATTTCAAAAGTTGTAGAACAAAAGTTGTTCGCCTAGACGTCTAGAACAACCGCCTTTCGGCTTTAAAGGGCTTGCCCGTTACATCTTGTATATGAACGTGACTTTGTTACTCTTTCATGCAAAAACTATTGAACCAATTGCAATGAACCTTGGTAGCTTAAGACCTGGAATATTTGACAGATAGGCTGCTTTTTATCCCGATATTCCCGCGGGACTTACGGTGCAACCGCGGGGCGCAGCTATATGTTTTTATAAAGAGTAAAGATGTATTTGTTTGTTTGTAATAAAAAGGCTCCATAACTACAGAATCGTTTTAAAAAAAAATATTTACCAATAGAAAGGTATGTTATTGAGGAGTAACATAGGCCACCTTCGATCCCGATATCCTGGATCGGGACTTACGCGTGTAAAACCGCGGGACGAAGCTAGTTAGAAATATTTTTTTATGGAAAAATACGTCTTTATAAAATGCAGACATAGAAACATGATATTTCTTTAATTATTTTAGCCTATATGACTCGGGAACAGACCAATTGACTGAGGGTTTCCTTACAAGCGAAAAAGGCTACGACGTATGGGAGTTTCAAAGCGAAAAGGACAAGAAACCAAAGCTGGAAACTAAACAAAGACTCGATTCTACAGTAAGTACCATTTATATGTAATTATAACCTGCTAGCTGATTATATAACTATGTTGCTAACAAATCTCTATTGAAACAATTAAAATTGTTCATTTTTGCAATTACGAGTACCTATACAATGTAATCCTAAATGTCCAAATCCCAGTATATGTATAATACATAATAATATACTGGGATTTGGACATTTAGGAACATGGACGTTCCCAGTATATGTATAATACATACACTGGGATTTGGACATTTAGGAACATGGACGTTCCCAGTATATGTATAATACATATACTGGGATTTGGACATTTAGGACATTTATTTTATTTGTATACTATATATACTGGGATTTGGACATTTAGGAACATGGACGTTCCCAGTATATGTATAATACATAATACATATACTGGGATTTGGACATTTAGGACATTTATTTTATTTGTATACTATATATACTGGGATTTGGACATTTAAGGATTTTAAGGATACGGACATTCTGGGATTTGGACATTATCACACTAGTCATTCTTTTTTCCTCGTTGAGTTCTTCAACCAGTCAGTTGATTATTTTAACTTTCAGTACATGAACGGTCGCGTATTCCTCCAACACGGGCGGCTGCTTCGCTCGGCTCGCGTGACCTTCCCCTACAGCAAGGAACCGTACCGGGTCCACGCTCGTCGACTGGCAGTCACACACTGCCACCTCTCCCCTCCACACGCAGAAGACAAGAAGAAAATATCACCCAAAACACCCAGAAAGCAAACCAAGTCGCCAACAAAGAAAGACGTCAACGACAACACCAAAAAAGACTCCCTAATCATGAGCCCTAAACCGAAAAAGGCCCAAAAACCCAAGAACGGCAAAAAGGAAGATCGCTTAGAACCACATAAGCGGAAGGACAACAAGCATCCTGTTAGAAAAGATGTAGATTCACCCAAAACGAAACAAGCAAAGATCGAAGTGGGAGCCAGCGAGAAGAAAGATGATGTTAAAGGTAATAATTGGACGAGGGATGAAGATAAAACAATGCTGCAGGTTTTAAAAGGCGAAGCTATCTCTGAGAAGGTGTTTGGTAGGATAAAGGAATTGTTGCCTCATCGCTCCCCAACGGAGATCAAAGACAGATTCTGCCACGTCATGACGTTGTTACAACAAATGGCAGTCGGGGAAGTGACTTAGTTTACGCGACAAAATTTTAATAGATTTAAGTGACATATTTATAATTTTGTAATAATAAAGTGAATAAAATATATTTTACAATCACTTTTTTAGTTTGATTTGGCGAACTAGTTTTTAGGCAAATTGTTTAATTTCGGTGGCATATTGATAACTAGCTGCGCCCCGCGGTTTCACCCGCGGAAGTGAAAAACGCGTTATCACGGGCGCGGGCGGCCGAGCGTTTCTCGAGCGGTTGCACTTTTTCGTTCATTACTCGGGTTCTACTTATTGGATTTCGATGCAAAGTATACCACGACGTTCCTCGAAGATAGAACTAGCCAATGCTGAAAACCAGATTTCAATCGGATGAGTAGTTTGTAATTGTATAAGGAACAGGCAGAGAAACAGACAAACAGACTGACATGAATTTTAAAAATTATATAATTTTGTTCTATTACTTATCCTAAGTCCCTAGCCCAGATTCTCGACACGCCCCGCTCTGATTGGACGCTCATTCTGATTCGACACTGAAACAGCGTCGAGCTCTAGGCTGTTACATTAGAGAATACCACTGCTGATTTTGTACAGATATATATCACATCCTTGCGAGCTTTTTCATAATAATATTATCATTGTTGGGCTCGCAACTATGACAGGTGTTAAGTGACTGTGTCAGAAAAGGGGATTGTTTGCAGAATCAGCTGTACTTTCTTTTTATATCCCTTGATTCGTAGATAGCCCTATACGACTTCGAGATTATGATGTTAATATTATTTTGATAATCTTTTGTTCTTTCACGTACAAGGCCTTTAGAATAGTCATTTTTTTTTAAATCTAATTATAGAACAAATTTTGAACGGGCAACGACACATCACAATAGATTTTAATTAAACGTAGGTACTTATTTATTGTAATTGTGCCTTTCAGTATTTACAAACCTTTCATTAATTTTCCTCGCTAAAATTGTATCGAAGGGTACTCTACTGCACAGCTATTTTTAACGAAACATCATGTATGTAATTTATACACGAAGTGCTTTCTGTTCAAATCCTAACGCAAACTACAAATATTATTTAATAACGGAGTTTATATCATCATTAACTGAGCAATATTCCTGGTGACATCCCTCTTGGGAGCCCGGGATCCGCTTTCATACTTTTACGTCTCCACTTCGCCCGGTCTCCGGCATAATGTAGTGAGGCCATTTGCACGAATATCAGTCCTGAAGTTAAAGCTAGCATTTCTTGGATCTTAACACGTTCACAGTCCGGTATCGATATTTCGATATTTCTCGATGCTCGATATTTCGCTAGACCCCAGTCCCGCCATTACTAATACCAACATTGCAGAAATTTAACGTTGCGAAATTTTATTTTCAAAAATACTCTCTAGCCTTTGCCTGAATTTGATTACTACGCACGGTACTGTTAGGTACTAATTAGGTAGATTTATTTGGCAGTGAATATAAATATTACGAATGATATTTCGCCCAAAATCGGAATACACCCGCCATCCTGACGTTTGATTGGCGGCTCACATATTTATTGAGTTTTCTATGCGTACAGAGAGGTACTATTAATTTATTTATTGGTAGAATTAAGGTATATAGATTTGAGCCATATCAGATTCATGATAATTTGCATTTGTACCTACACCCGCCATTCTGATGCACACAAAATTGAGAGCTACCGAATCCCGTTACGTTATTAATGATCCATCACGAATGTCATACCAACCATTGCTTAACGATCATTTAAAGTACCCTATAAATATTATTTCTACCTCTAAACCAACCCTGTACCAAATTTCATTCATATCGGTTAACGGGTTGTTGAGTTATAAATAGAAATACACAACTTTATTTTTCATAGCTGCCGTCCCGTAGTTTCACTCTGTCCCGATCCCGAGAGAATGTCGGGATCAACAGTAGCCTATGTCACTCCTGGATAATGTAGCTTTCTATTAGTGAAAGAATTTTTGAAATTGATCCAGTAGTTTCTGAGATTACTCCCAAAATACATGCATACATGTTACCAACGTTACCTCCTTATAATATTATAATTTCGGACTTTAATAGTCTTTAGTTTATTGATTGATTCTTATCAGGTACCTATACTATTCATGCATATTTTAGTAACTTATATTTTATCACGCCCTACAAAGTTTTATAATTTTAAATGTTTTAGGAGTTTGATTAGTTTTTTAGTTAGAATCGTGTCTTAATCTACTGTACTTACAAGAACAAACGAAACCTTTTTAAAAAAACTGACACGTTTAAATCGCGCAAAAATACGTAGAATGTCACAACGATGTCACATTTGTAAGTGTCCAATTTCGCGTTCGTTGATTTTCCCAAAATAAATAAATTAACTTCTAAAATTACTAAAAATGTTTCCCCTTAGCGTAAATTACCACCTCAGAAAATGTTTCCTCGAAAGAGAACAAGTGCCAACACAAAGTGTGATGAAGAAAAAGATGGGATTGCCTTTAGCCAATGTTTATTTAAACTCAATGAATTACAAGTTAAAAGTACTCGCTGGTCTCGAGCCTCCGATGAAAGGAGGAGGTAGCGATTGGTTTATGCCGCCGGAACGACTATTGGAAGGCAGAGCAGTTCTTCTTCCCGAAGAAAAAGCGGTCCTCTCTCAACTCGGTTGTGCCGGTATAGGTATCATAGGCGAGCAATTGGTAGAAAAACACTACAAAAGAATGGAAGAAGAAAAACGAAGAGTTCTTCTAGAAAGTGACATAAATTGGAAGAAAACTATTGATTGTAGTTGCCGACAACAATGGGAAGATTCCGCCCAAGTAGCAGCAGAGAAAAATACTGAACGTATTCAAAATGCATTCCATCAATTCACGGTTATTTACAGAACATCTATACACAATATAGAATCAATTCTCTTTGATGGCGCAATTAAAGAAATAGAAAGAATTAAGTCTCAAGCACACAAAGACATGTCAGATCTTTTTAGGAAATTAGTCAAACAACAAGCTACTGAACTCTACGATTTGTACGCTGCTAAGTTAGAGAAAGAAAAACTTAGCCGAAAAGACAAGTTCACAAGATATGTAGAGCAACTCCGTACTGTCTTGTGTGAACATATTCACGACACTAAAGTAGAAAAGCACGTGGTCATTGAAAAAGTTAGACAATTTTTGAAAAGTCGGAATCTAGCGTGCCAGGTTTATGTTGCTCTAAAAGAACGAGATGAGTGCAAGAAAGAAATAGAGCTAGCTAAACACGAACACAAGAAGAAAATGAAAGGGCTCCGAGAACAAATAGCACTGACAGACTTTGAAATAATTCTCGCTCAAGAAAAGGAAAGAAAACGCGAGGAGTTTAACACGTTTTGGAAGAAGAAGGTATGTCATGTTGTGAAAAAGTTGCAAATGTTTGTGAGTTTCTGTTTGAGCTCACTACCAGAATACGCAGACTTTTTCATCGATATGGAGAAACTCATGATGCTGCAGTTGAACAATGTTATAGAAAACCCTAGTGTTGAAAGTATATTCGTACGTGAGCCTTGTGAATTTCACACTCCAGTACCTCGACCTCATCCTTTTTACTTGTTCTGCGATAAAGGGTATAAACAGCAAAATAATATTGATATTGAACAAAATCTATGTCCTAAACACTGCACGTCTAGTGCTTCCCAACTTCCAGTGATCGTTGTCAACAAACGTTGTATCTACGCCGCTTGCGATAATTTCGAATTGTTCCCTAACAAAATGAAAGAGTTCTTACAAGGCCAACGCGGGGAAGACATAGATTTCGAAGACCACCATGATTATACTCGAGACGTGCCTGTCAAAGTCACTTCTAAGGAGCGTATAGAAGAATTAAAATTGGAGAGCTCACTGCACCGCATCTTACAAAGCGAAGTACCAAACGTTAACAAACTGCCGATCGACTGTTGTCTTTGTAAGGTACCGCACTGTTTCTGTAGCCCTCTTCGACCGCCAAAGCTATCCCCAAAATCGTCGGTGTTAAAAAATCCTTCGTTGCTGTCTATACCATCCGGTAACAAGATCAGAACTAGAAGCGTAGAGCTGCTTCACGAACGCGAACCAAAAGTTGAGAGCTATTTAAACTACGTTCATCCGAAAAAGTGCAAATGTGCGAAGATGGCATTGAAACACCTCGAGGAGCATTTGCCTGCCTACATGAAAAAGATGTCCAAATACGAATCTCCTCCGGAACTGCCGAACTATGAAATATGTTCGTTGACGACGTTAAAGACATTGGTCAAGAAGGCACAAGGGAAGCGATCGCCGTCACCTCCTTTGAAAATACCAGAAGCGAGAACTCGTGATATGGGCACGCAGTACTCTGACCAAGAGTATGACAGCTTATGCAATTGTTTTTCGGAAGAGGAAGTGAGCAAGTTGTTCAAAGACTTGATGAAGGGGACGGATTGGGAACGCGCGACTCAAGAGTTCAAAGTGGTCGGCGACGATGTCTCACCTTCATACATGGCCCAAGCCACCAGCACATTCGCGACAGAATGCGCATACGATCTACGAACCTTGTTGCATAATTCACCGCAATTAAAGGAAATATTCAAGAAGAAAGATTGCGACTACGATAAGACTAATTAATCGTTTGATTCGTTTTTTTATTTCACAACGACGCTTACAAATTGTCGATTAGGATTTTGCTGTAACGTATACGTTTTATTTGATATGTGCTTTTACTTTAGCAATTGGAATCCTAGTTTTAAAAATATATTCATGTTGCCTATGTCTGTTACAATGGATTGAATTGAAACGTTTATATGCGCAATACATACCAAACCCCTATGGCGGCTTTACTTTTTGCATGTCCGAAAAGTTTGTCGGCGGGCGGTTCGAGAGAACTTATATACAAGAGCCTTAGTGTCATACAAACAACTGCCGTCAAAACCGCCAGCGAGCTTATCTCGGCAGCTTTGTACCCTGTACAATATAAAATGCGTGTTCCTGACTGACTGATGAATAAACGCACGGCCTAAACTGCTGATTTAGTTCTTTATGTGATGTAGGGATCCGATAAGATTTTGCGTAAGCCCCACGGGATGGGTGAAAACGATATAAGCTGTACAAGATTATTTAAATCAACTACCCGACTTGTGCCACAACACAGTGTGCAGTGAGCAAAGAGCACCATCCTCCCTCCCAGTCTTTGCATGCGGCATAAAATATGAAGTTATATGTTAGACTTATAGAGTAAGGAATCCAGAGCCGCCAGACCTACGTCATTTTAGCAAGGCTGACATTTTGAGGATTTCTAGTCGATATGTGGAAGACAGCATACGTACTTACGAGCTCGAAAGCGCCCTTACACAAGTGCATTTTATGCACCTCTAGTTCGGGCTAGACAACGATATTACTAGTTTTATATTAATCTGACATTAACTTAGTACAGATATATTGATTGCGTTCTCAGTAACAAAATTATCCAAAATATCATTTTAATTTGACTTTTGTTAAATAAAATTAGACATGTTTCGATATTGCAAAATTACTTTCTAAATTAATAGTTACCATACCAGTTAAAGGTTATAGTTTAACTGTCAGTGCATTGTTTGCAATTGAACTGATATTGACATGAAATTTTGGAAAATTCTATTACAAGAACCATGCCCAGGGCTAAAGATAAAAGAAAACGCTTGATTGGTCTATAAAAATCTTTTTATTAATAAAATCACTGTAATGTTGTGTATAATAATCGGCAGTAGATACCTCGCTGCCTGTTTCAGAAGATTACATTAATTAGGTAACATATTGATCTCGAACCTGCGCGGACGCGTTTACACATACCAAACACATCGTTACAACTAAACGAAGCGAAACCAAACCACGCACCTGTAGAAAAGACGAATTTCTAGTATCGAAAACTTCAATCCTAAGTATGTAACAACCGTACATATCGAAGGAAACTATAGATTGACGATTTCGACAACAGAAAACCTATTCATCCACAGACGCAGCACCCATAGATTACGACTTTCCATTACAGAAAAACCTCAGTCTTGCAGTGAGACTTCACTAGCTCCAGCTATCGATTCCTACCTACAATCTGTCTGTAAGTCTGTGGGTGCGAGAAATGCTCAACGATTGAAGAATCACAAATAAATACATTTACGTTGGGGTGAAGGGGGAAATTTATTCGACCGTGACGCGCAGTTAGACTGGCGCGTCGGTGTTTTATGGTTTTTTTTTTCGTTTACAATCTAGGTTGCGGCGACGTCTCGTGATACCTATTGCCTATACGTTAGGTTAGGACGATATGTCGACCGCAATAGTACACCTAAATTAGAGTAAGTCTGTAGGTAGAGGTTATAGAGACGTGTTTAGCTGTAGAGGTCATCGTCGCCGGCCTCCTCTTGGAAGGTGGGCTGGTCGCCGCCCGACGTGCCCGTGCCGCCCGCAGCACCGCCGCTGCTCGGGAACCTGGGGGTGATCAAACATACGTCAAACGTCATACTTGTTAATGTTGTAGGAGAGGAGTCTTGGCGGGAACTCGTTGAGGAGATGTGGTGCTAAATTTTCATTTTTGTGAAACCTAGTTCATATGCGTGCAAATTGTTTAATTTCGGGGGCATATTAATCAATTTAGTTTCGTGAAGGTGTACAAGTGGAATGAAAGTGAAAATCGGTGCAAAACATTGACTTAGTGTTGTCTCCAAGGCTCCGTGAAGATTGTTTGTAAATGGCCGCCGTGTTTACAAATGATTCCCTAGACTTGACTTTAACTATGACGACTTGACTTGTTTCGATGCAAATAACTTGCATAATATATTGAAATACATGACACTGGCTAATTTCCTAATGGCCATAATCGGTTCACAACCGATAAGAAATAATAAAAATGTTGTAGGACGTTGCCACACATCGCTACCTAGCCTCCTGAGCGACTAGTCTTGTACTTGGGCTATTGGACAAACGTTAAATTCCAGTGGGGGCATAGAAGCCAAGAAACCTTGTCCCATTGCCAAAAATTATCCATACTTTTTTCTAGTCGTTTCGGGGAAGGCGAAACCTTTATGTCGATTTAACTAAATGATTATTGTGTTGTTATAGTAAGCCCACAGGTATTTACAATGATCTTAAATTAGAATGCAGCTGTAAAACAAATATTGGTGGTAATACAAATTCAAACTAAACTCACTCAACAAGGTATCAATCACGTTATCGTTTTGATACGTCAGCAAAACCGTGTCTTCACACAGAAGACAGAAAAAACTCATGGGGTTTTTTTATTGCAATGATCATGTGATTCATGTTGTCGTTAATTTAGAACTATAATGGAACATGAATAATAATCTTTACTCATGAAAAGAGCGATAACAACTTTAGTTCGTCTGTTAAAATAAGTTTGTGAAGGAAAAACACAATCACACTCACAAACACACAACACGCCCAACAATATCATCGTTGTGTATTATCTGAAAAAATGAGTACTAATCTTTACTCATGAAAAGAGCGATAGCAACTTCAGTTGTCTGTTAAAATAAGTTTGTAACGGAAAAACACAATCACACTCACAAACACACAACACGCCCAACAACATCATCGTTTTGTATTACCTGAAGTTGGTCCCGAAGCCCCGGCTCTGCTGCAACGTCTGCGCGAACATCTCGTACTTCCGTATGTCGTTGTCGGAGACGGAGCGCCGCGCGAACTTCATCGCCTCCTCGAAGTGCGCGCGACTGATCTCCGGCACGGGGTCCTCCTCGTCCATCTGTAACATACAACATGCCACTTGTTCAACAAGCTCTACACTCTAGATAAATAATAATAACAAAGCCTGTTTATTCCATTTTTTTAAATAATATTTCAAACAACTAGCTGCGCCCCGCGGAAGTGAGTAACGCGTTGTCAGTTGTCACGGGCGCGGGCGGCCGAGCGGTTTTCGAGCGGTTGTACTTTTTCGTTAATTACTCGGGTTCTTCTAATTGGATTTCGATGCAAAGTATACCACGACCTTCCTCGAGAACAGAACTATCCAATATTGAAAACCAGATTTCAACCGGATTTAATTGTATAAGGAACAGACAGACAGACAGACATGAATTTTAACAGCGAGATTTGTGGACACTTGGGGCTTAAAAACGTTTGCGATTTACAAGCATGTACTTGTTGAGCCCTTGTTCCTGTGTATGTGGTAAGGTGTTGCATAGTGTATAGTGTACGGTATACTAACGTCCATGACAGCCTGCGGCTGCTGCGTTTGGCGGGTCCGCTCGCGTGTGATCTCGGCCTCGATGGCCTGACGGATGGCCAGCTTGCACGCGCGCTGGCAGATCTCCGTCAGGTCGGCGCCGCTGAACCCTTGCGTCACCTGCCACGATACAACACGATCGTTAGGTATCAATCACTAACCGGGAAGTGGGTCAAAGGACATTGACCTAGAATGTATGATGTTTTCGTCATTACCCAGCGTCGATTAAAAAAACACATATACCAGTTCATTTTAATAAGCATGGGCGCAAGTTAATTTAGGTATTTTATTCAAACTAACTCTAAATACCTAAATTAACTTGATACCTGACCACAAACATTTTCTTTTGAGCGAAGTCTCAAGTTAACTTAGACACACGCAAACATTAGCGGTTTCAATATAAATTGTGAAAGTGGTTTCACATTTATTATCTTACTAGCTGCGCCCCGCAGTTTCTTCCGTGTAAGTCTCGTTCCCGCTGGGATATTTGAGGGTAAAAAGTAGCCTATGTGTTGATCCAGGTCCCCAGCTATCTATTTTCCAACTTTCATCGCAATCGGATCACAGATCGGTTCAGTAGTTTTTGCGTGATTGAGTAACAAACACACATACACACTCACAAACTTTCAGCTTTATAATATTAGTAAGATATTCATGTGCTATCAACTAGTACTGTGTTTTTTAAATCGACTCTGGGTTTTTTTTAAATCATTATCCTTTAGCTTGCAAGATTTGATCACATACGAGACAAGTGAAACTAAATAAAAGCTTGTAAAAATGTATAGTATTTGCTTCTGGTTTACCTTAGCGATGTAAGTGAGGTCGACGTCCTTGGCGATGGGCGACTTGCGGAGGTTGGCGCGGAGGATGGCCTCACGCGACTTCTCGTCCGGGAGCGGGATGTAGATGAGCTGGTCGAGGCGGCCCGGACGGAGGATGGCCGGGTCGATGATGTCCGGACGATTCGTCGCGCCTGGGGAGTGTATTCACCAAATTAATAAAAGGAACAGTAGACATAAAAGGTTCCTTATAGCAATTCTGCCCGCCCGACGATGTCTCGTCTGTAGTTGTAAATGAGCTTTTCACAGAAAGTTGATTGCGCAATTCAGAATTTCGTACTAGTAACGCCATCTAGTAGGCTCAGTGTGAGTCCGCCACAGGTATATTATACTAACCACTGACCACATTAGCTGAGCATATCACTGTTGTTCAGTGATATGCTACTACTTGCTAAACTAGAGTTTGGGGTGGATAAACTACGGAACTATGTTGATTTTACTACGTAGTAAACTCAACATAGGTCGAAGCAAGCACTTTTGCTATTGATCTGAGATGAAAAAAAAAAGTGGACGGATCCTAAATCTCACCCAACCACAATTTGTCACGCGTTGTTTTTCATAGAGAAATCTAAATACAAGATATCTGCTCTGTGGTACTAACCGATGATAAAGACGTTCTTCTTAGCGCCCATGCCGTCCATCTCGGTCAGTATCTGGTTGATGACGCGGTCCGCGGCGCCGCCCGCGTCCGACACCGACCCGCCGCGAGACTTGGCGATGGAGTCCAACTCGTCGAAGAATAGCACGCAGGGGGACGCTGACCGGGCCTATAACACACGAACAATACATTCAACTTACACTATCACTCTTAGTTCGCCCCGAACTGAGACCTCACGACCCCCTATCTCCCCAAATTATATTGACCTAAACTACGTGCATTTCAAAATTCATGAAGATCGGAGCTACGATACTCAAGTTATCGTGGAACAAATATACAAAGATACAAGGGCCAGGCCCGTCTACACTGGACCTCACTCGCTTCGCTCGTTCGGTCAACTAAGGATCTAATTGGCCTAGCTTATACCAACTAATATGCAACAAACAACTAATACATTACCTTGTCGAAGATATCCCGCACGTTAGCCTCTGATTCACCGAACCACATGGTGAGCAGCTCCGGTCCCTTCACAGAGATGAAGTTAGCCTGGCACTCGTTAGCGATGGCTTTCGCCAGGAGAGTTTTACCTACAAACACACAATCATGTAAATATATAGTTAAAAATGATGTAAAAGTGTCTAATGTAAAGTTGGGTCCAGCAGTTTCACCCGCAAAGTCTAGGTCTCGTAGGAAGGCCACTAGACGGTGATCTTCCTCCTGCACTACTGGATCTTATAAACACTACAAATTCTGTTTTTGTTACAAATTTGGTCCAGGAAAATGCAGGTCAGTGATTATGAAGAAGAAGAGAAGGAACCACTAAATGAAAAGATGAAGAATGCTTCAGTCAATAACTGATCCTTGATGGAGCTCTTCGGAGTGTCCTGCTGGAAACAGCAGCATATATCTTGTAGCAGTGGGGATGCTATAAGTTATATGTATAGTTATCAATTGTAGGTGCTGCTTCACACAAGTATGTATACATACCGCACCCTGGCGGACCATAGAATAGCACTCCCCTCGAGGGCTGCATCCCGAACTTAAGGAACTTATCAGGGTGCTCCACCGGATACTGCACCAGCTCCTGCAGCTCGCGCTTCACCGACTGTAGGCCTCCGATGTCGCCCCACGTCACGTTGGGGACCTCTACCACGGTCTCGCGGAGAGCAGACGGCGAAGACTTCGTCATTGCATACTGGGGAGGGGGAGATATAGAGTTATGTGGGGTGGAATTACAGATAACTACTAGAATATTAGACCAAAGCCGCTCAAACGTTCTGCAGGTCATGCGTACGAATTCCGGGCGACTGGCCATCAATGCCTATTTCCTTACGGAAAAGTTATATGCGTTATTAACATAGCTCTTATGATGAGATTTCCTCCATCGAAAAGAAACCACAAGAAACAAGGGATTTTTGGTTTTTGGGATTATGTGTGTAGTCTTATCCATCCACTGGATAGAACTGTGTTTGTTGGCCACTAAAGACGTATGCATCAAACATTGGAGATCATGCAGTAATCCACTTACTCTAAAGTTATCCATGGAAACAGCAAGAGAGTTGAGGACTTCGGCATCGATCTGATCGTCTTCGAGGTCAATGAGGTCCATCTTCTCACGGATCTGTTGCAGGGCTGCCTCCGAGCAGAGGGAGGCCAGATCAGCACCCACGTGGCCGTGGGACTCCGCTGCGATCTGTGGGGACAGAGATATAGCTAGATTATTTTAGATATAGTTAACAATATATAGAATGCCTCTATGGCAGGACTTAGTGATAAGCCTATTTTATGTAGAATCTTTGTATTGTAGTCAAAAATAAATACTTTGAATTTTGGCTTTAGAAAAAGAACTTTTTCTCTCATTGCACAGAAGTACCTACAAACAAGATTTTGGATCTGGAATTAAAAGTACCCCGTATTGTAACTATTTTTGAATCATAAAAATACAGTATGCAAGTAGAATTTTATTTTTAAAGTGTTGAGGAGTAGTTGTTTATTATATATAAAATTTAAGATTTTATTCAAAATACGAAACCGTTGACATTATGTTTATTCAGATTAATATTAATAACTCTCAATATGTAATTTTATAATTAAGTAGGTAATTAAATTCAATAAGTTTCAAAATAACATTGCATACCAAGTTTAGTGCTGGTAAAATTTGTTGGTATTGTGTTTAAGTGACATCTCTGTATAACCATATTTCGAGCAAATAAATGACATTCACTCATTCATTCACAGGTGCATATGTTTTTGTTTTGTCTCTATGTATGTAGTGATATAAAATACAAACCTGTTCCAAGTCAACATCGTCGCCAAGCTTCATGTTCTTAGTGTGAATGCGGAGAATCTCGAGGCGACCGGTCGCGTCCGGGATCCCGATGTCGATCTCTCGGTCGAAGCGACCGAAGCGACGCAACGCCGGGTCGATGGAGTTCGGACGATTCGTCGCCGCCATCACGATCACGTGCGATGATTTCTTCATACCTAAGGACATATACATTATGTCACGAATCAAACATTCGAGAACGAAGGAGAACACGAAATAACAGTGGTGGTAAGTAACTGATCTAATTTTTAAATGGCCACCATAACGATATTTGAAGCATGAATTTGCAATATATTATTTGAAGCCGTATTTTTCATTTTCAAATATTTCTAGTACGTTCTTTTTCTACGGGATCGGGATTTACGCGGGTAAGATAGTATCGTATAAACCACTCACCGTCCATAAGAGTGAGCAGCTGCGAGACGATCCGTCTCTCGACCTCTCCGTGCGTCTTCTCCCGTTTGGGCGCGATGGCGTCGAGCTCGTCGATGAAGATGATGGCGGGAGAGTTCTTGTCGGCCTCCTCGAACGCCTTGCGCAGGTTGGACTCCGACTCGCCCGCCAGCTTCGACATTATCTCCGGACCGTTGATCAGGAAGAAGAATGCACCTGCACATGATGATATCCGTTAAAAACATAATTGTAACTAAACCGACAAGGTTGTTTTCACTTCAAATATTATTAACTTTCTGGGGTTGCAATTACTTCAACCTGCCCTTATCTCACAGTAAATTTAGATTAAGAGCCTGCGCACACATAGAGAGGTCAGAGTTATGAGTTCTAGTGACAGACCGCCCAAGAGTTCTGACACACACAAGCGGTGTCCAAATTCTGGAGTTCTAGTTTCGTTTGGGTCTTTGCACATGCAACATGTCACTAGAAATTTCATCAAAAAATTATTGCTTTTGTGGAGCTTAGCAGCTTCTAAAAAGAAAAGGAAGTATTGCACCCAATTAACACAATGCGAGAAAAACAAGGCGAATATAGTAGTATTTTTCAGAATTTACTTAAAGATGATAATCTCCATCATCTTAAATTCTTACTAATATTCTAAAGCTGAAAGTTTGTGTGTATGTATGTATGTGTGTTTGTTACTCAATCACGCAAAAACTACTGAACGCTACAGGCTGGCAATATGGATGATACTGATAACTTTTTGTTTTGAATGTTGACTTATTTTCGTAGTTTTTCAACCTGCCGGCAGTGAAACCATATTTCCACCAAAATACCCCTTATATAAAAATAAATAAATAAAATATCAAAAAATCACACAGGAATTCAGGATCCTGTCTTAGGTAAACGAAAGGTATAGTTTATTTTCTTCTTTTTATTACCTGTCTCGTTGGCCACAGCTCTGGCGACCAGCGTCTTGCCGGTCCCCGGCGGGCCGTACATGAGTATCCCGCGCGGCGGCTTCACGCCGATGGCCTTGAACAGCGAGGGGTGACGCAGCGGCAGCTCCACCATCTCCTTGATCTGCGCGAGCTGCTTGCGGCATCCGCCGATGTCGTCGTACCCCACCGCGTTCAGAGCTTCCTCTTCCTCCTGTGGCCGAGGAAAGGGAACGGTGAGGAAGGGGACTAGTTTTTAGGCCGCATCGGTCTAGTTAGAGGCCTTAGGGCGATCTGTAGACCTAAAAAGGTTCCTTATAGCAATTCTGCTGGCAAGATTCACAATAACCGTGCACCTATCATAGAACAAAGTCGTGAGATCCAGGTGCACATTTATCGTGTATGTGTCAATATGCAAATAACGGGCAGAATTGCTATAAGGAACCTTTTTAAGTCTACTGAAAACTCGTAACTCAAGGTGAGCCACACTACTACACGCCACTGCCATTATATAAATAATACAAATATAGTTCAGACTAACTGCACCTAACCGGGGGGGGTTACCTCCTTCCTTACCAACTCGACAGAAAACGAAGTAATAATAAAAATAAAAATAAATAGGGATAATAAAAATATGACTTAAGATTAATAAAAAATCCAAAATCCCTTATAATAAACTGCAATACGAATAAATTAACAGCTCGCATGTCTCCATGAAGTAGTGTCTTACCTCCCGTTTGATAGGCTCCCCTTCACAATGTATGACGGTGTCGGGCGCCACGATGCAGTACGGCGAGGGATCGGTCTCCACCACCTTGAACTCCACAGCTCGCATGCCTCCGCGCACCATGAACGTGTCGTCGCGGTGGATGGGGCGGTATGCCTCCATGAAGTACGGCTTTAGGTATACCTCGAACAAGTTTCTGGAGAGAGATGAATATTTTATGTTAAAATACTATGTTTTTGAGTTGAACTGGTTCTCCCACTGTCAAAAGGAAAAGGAAGGACAATCGGGTAATGTTACTATAAGAGCACGAAGCACCTCTCCGAGGTTTTAAGATTCTCAGGATGTGGGCGCGAAATTAATTGAAAAGGATGTAACAAGGTTTTATTACAAAAGTTACAAATGAATTAGCGCGTGTCTCTAAGATTCAGGAACATTAATGTTTCCAAAGAAATGTATAAGTAGGTGTATGTGTAATATGTGAACAATTACATGTTTGTTCTCTTGGTTTATTTCTTACGTTAAAAAGTAATCCTGAATTTAAATGCATGGCCTGTCTCGAATTCACTGTCACTAAACAGTTATTTGAAAATAACGTCGCTTTTCATTCAAGATAGATAGATTAACGCCTTATTTGCACAACTAAAGGTACAGATTGTTACAATACAATATGAAGTAAAGAAACACAAAAAGCTTACCTATAGAATGTTGCAGAAATGGTCGACCTTATCATATCACGAAGTTATTTACACTTATTTAGGTTATTTAAGTCATCGAAAAGTTGCAACCAAAAAACATCGCTCAAATGAGAAGTAATTACTTCTCTACTTCTCATTTGAGCCTCTAATTTCATACTTGGAAATTTCCAAGTATTCAAACAAGACTTACCCATTTTGATATTAAAGTGTTTCCACACAAAACACTTGAATAGCTAAATTAAAAAAAAAAAAAAACACTAAGGAGAAACTTTTAAAAATATCATAATGGTAATCGGTAGCGACTTCTCAACGTTGTATTAATTCCTATGTAAATAGGAAAATGCAAGCTGGCAGTCTGCAATGAAGGCCGGTAGATGGCGCTCCATGCCTTAAACGTAAAACAAAAAGAGATAAAGATAAAGATAAAGATAGCCTTTATTGCTGAACATTAGTAGTTAATTCTAAACAAACAGTTAATTTATTGTTTTATAGGTTGTCAGCTTGTCTGCTGACATAGGCCTCCTCCAAGCTCTTCCATATAGTTCGGTCCCGAGCACTCCTGGTCCATAATGGACCTGCCACCTTCTTAAGATCATCTTCCCACCTTCGCACCGGCCTGCCTTTTTTTCTTATTTTGCCCCTTGGGTACCAATTAATCACCTTCTGGGACCACTTAAGTCTGCCCCTGATCACATGGCCGGCCCATCTCCATTTTAATTTCTGGATGATTTCCGTTATGGGAATCACCTTGGTTTTCTGTCGTATGTCAGCTATTCTAACTTTGTCTTTTATTTTTAAGTTTAACAAGCTCCTCTGCATCGAGTTTTGACATACTTCTAGTTTCTTAATTGCTTTTAAAGTAAGTGCCCATGTTTGACATCCATATGACAGACATGGCGTTATGCAGGTGTTAATAATCTTACCTCTCTCTGTTGCCGGTATTGCCTTATTTTTCATGATTTCTTTCATTGACCAATAACGTTTCCAAGAGTTACCTATTCTCTTATTGATCTCTTTTTCCATTTGATCGGTGGGGGATATTGTCTGGCCTAGATATTCATACTCGTCTACATATTCCACATTTGTGCATCTTAATTGTATATTTCTCTTTAGTCCATTTGTCATAACTTTTGTTTTAGATATATTCATTGTAAGACCTACTTTTGTGCTTTCTTTGTCCAACTGGTTTATCATTTCCTGTATCTCTGTGGGCTTTTCGCTCAACAGTATTATATCATCAGCAAATCTTAAATGATGTAGATATTCTCCATTAATGTTGAGCCCTTTTTCTTCCCAGTTTAAACTTCTGAAGATTTGTTCTAACACTGCAGTAAATAATTTAGGTGATAAGGGGTCCCCCTGCCTGACCCCTTTTTGTATTTCAAATTCATCGCCAATGGACTCTAATTTTATCTTTGCCTTGTTGTCTTTGTATATTTGTTGTATTATATTAATATATTTTTGCACTTGGTTCTCACGGCTTTGTTCTATGACAGGTGCACGGTTATTATGAATCTGATAAAATGCAATATTGCTAGCAGAATTGCTATAAGGAACCTTTTTAGGTCTACAGGAATAGAACTTTTGAACTTCATCTTTGGGGAGTCCGGCCCCAACACCTTATCCATTTTGGCCACAGGTGCTTGTCTAGTCGAGTTAAAATTAAAAATCGCATTTTTTTATTTTACGTTTAAGGCATGGAGTGCCATCTACCGTCCTTCATTGTAGACTGTCAACTTGCATTTTAAAATTAATTATAAATTTAAGACTTACCCAGTCAAACCTTCAACGGAATCATCGATGGGCAGTATATGCACTCTCTTCCCGTACTTGACGGAGGGGCAGGGCGCTATAGAGACCACGTCGGACAGCCTGACCCGCAGGTTGTTCCTCACTACGCGGTTCATGCGGATCTTCTCGTCCGGGCAGTTGTCGTCTGAGAGCACGATACAGACGGTCTCCTTGCGACGCTTGCCCTTGAGCAGCACGGTGTCACCGCGGAACAATTGTAGTTGTTCCATTTTAGCCTGGGTCATACAAATACAATAAATAAATATAGTCTCCTTCAATAATAATAATAATTGGCTTTGTCATCTAAATTTAGATGATTTATAAGTACAATGCAAGCAACTTTTTTTTAATCCAGGCTATTTATGGCGCTGTAGTGCCCGGGACGTTTGTTAGGTGGAGTATAGGCTTGCTCAGCCACCCTCCCAGCATAGTCACCTATAACACCCTCCCAGCCAAGTCAGCCATGCCCAGAGGAAAGAACTGATCAATAAGTCTGGAGCTAACTAAGCCGTGGCCTTCTATAATATAGACTCTTTTCTCAAACATGCTTGGAAATTTGAGCATTATTTTGACAACCTTCTTCGAGATAAATCGAACTTGCTGTACTAGTCAAGCAGCGGCCGGCAATAGTCGTATGAAAATCCATATCTGTGGTGTTTAGCGGCCAAATAAATTACTATGTAAAATCATATTTGTCGTGTAATTTAATAAAAATGGAACGATCTTCAACTACGCAAAATTGTGACCAAATTGTTAATATATCAAAGGTTTAATTTAAATGTCAAACTGGCTTGCACATAGAAAACTGTTTAGTGAAAAAAAAACTTAAATTTTAAGAATTTTACATTATAAAATTGTAATTTTAAATAAAAGTTCTGAATTGTACTACTTAGTTTAATTTCCGCGCATTATTTGAGAAAAGTACTATACAAGCCTTGGCCGCAACTAGGCATTGATGGACTTACGTACTTATTTATTTCACACGTTCGTCCATCAATGCCTCTCTTACCGGCCGCTGCAGTAATGTACTATTTAGTTTTTACCCGGCTTCAAGGAAAGGGTTATGTTTTTCGCGCCTATCTTGTATGTTTGTAATATTCTTCCTCAGCACGTTTCTTCCAAACCACGTGATGGATTTTTTTAAGGTATCGCTAGATTCGTCTCATTTTTCCAATGGTTTTTAGATAGGTGAAAGACAAAAATCAAAGTGGACCGACTATGTCGAGTGGGTTATCGTTGAATAGGTCATAAAAATCATTATAAGGTTTCTTTAATCATTTTTCATTTAATGATACCATCAATTAAGATGTTGAATTGACTACTCAGAAGAAGAGACCAGCTCTGAAGAAAGACAGAGAGATTTGTTTGCAACAGAATTACGTACCTAACTCTCTTGCTAACAAATCTCGATTGAAACAATTGAAATTGTTGATCTTTGTGATTACTGAGCCCTTAGTATGAGTTTTGATAGTTTATCGTCTCGATGAAACTGGCAGTTTACTTTATACATTTTCCATCAGCGCCCCTAGCGGTAACTATTATGAACTAAAATAATGTATGGAAGTAAACTGCCAGTATCATCGAGACGATAAACTATCAAAACTCATACTAAGGGCTCAGGTATACAATTTGGCGATAAAGGTTGCTAGTTTAAATTGCAATAGCAATTTGTTGGCTACTGAATGACGTGAATACAACAAGCAGAATTGATTAAATCGAGATTTCTTAGCAAAAGGTTTCGAAACGTCGAGCATTGAGCAGTCGCCAGTCACAGAGGTAGATACATTTCAGGGTTAGATATTATGTGTAATTTTTGCAAGATGACTCAGCTAGAATGTGTTATGTACAATAATTTGCTACAAAACTAAAAACAAAACGATAAAAACTGTTAACAATTATGTTTTGTTTCACTTGTAATTGGTTTATATGGATATATTGGTTTAGACGGCCCCTGTGGCACGTCGGGCAGACGCTCGACTGCAATGCAGAAGGCTGCGGGTTCGATTCCCATCGGGTGCAAATATTTATGCTTAAAAATTAATATTTGTATCTGGTGGGTGTCTTTGTATGTATAATATTTATGTATTTATAAAATATATGTAAAATATGTAGTATATCCGTTGGCTAGTATCCATAGTACAAGCTTAGTGCTTAGTTTGAGGCTATATTGCGCTGTGTATAATGAAGTGAAATATTTATTTATACTAATAATATTATAAAGATGTCCGATTTATTTTCCTCATTAGTTTCTTGTGGCTTCTTCTCATTGGAGGGCGCGTTCAGAAGCCACACTAAAATCGCTACACCTAAAACGTAGCCAAATGATCATGTGCATTTTTTGTTGTACAATAATCTAAAGGAAATTAACTATTTTGATTTTGACTTTAAGTAACATAGGCTACTTTTGATCCCAATATTCCTATGAAATATTCAATTCCATGGAATTGGGGCTGACGCGGGTGAAACCGGGAGATGCAGCCAGTGTTATATAGCTTATATTGCTGACTTATTAAAAGATTGTGTCAAATACCAAGTTTTTATGCTTTATTCACTTAGGTGCATGAAACAAAGCAGGTATTATAGATTTTCCTAAGGTTATTAACTCCATTGGCAGTAAGTACCTATTTTTTTTAACAGTTACGTAATGAATGATCTCTAAATGGCTTACTATTTTTAAAGTATAGGTATTTAGCTGTTGGATTTCCAAATAAATAGCAACAGTGAATTTTTGTAGCTTCTTAATTCATGAAAAGTAAAATCATCTTACTAATATTATGAAGCTGAAACTTTGTGAGTATGTGTGTATGTTACTCAATCACGTAAAAACTACTAAACTGATTGCGATGAAACTTGGAATAAAGGTAGCTGGATACGGGGGTTAACACATAGGCATACATAGACACATACTTTTTATCTCGATATTCCCGCGAGAACGGGACTTACGCGGGTAAAACTGAGGAGCGCAGCTAGTAATTAATATATTTTAGATCTTTAAAATATTATTGTCACATATTTTTTTGAACCGTAAAGCAAACTAGGTACTGTGCCTTTGGGACGCAATTTCGGATGGTAAACCAACTGTATTAGACTGAAATGTCACTTCCTACTCGGTGAAACAGTGGTGAAACATTTGAATTAAATTTAAAGTGATTTGATTAGCATAATTCAAGCACTCCAGACTATAATAATTCTAGTTACAATATCTTGGTAACTTTTCGCATAGTAGCAATGACTTGGAAAGGTCAGCATTACTAATTTATTTATGGCATTAAAATTATATTGAGACAAAGGATTCTCATGCGCACACAATCACAACTTCTACTTTACTTATAATAAGTGTGGTTTTAGATTCACCAAGACTGAAAGTGCAAAGTGGAGATGCAAAAACACTCCCTCGATGGTTTTAACCGGGATCTTTACTTGAAAAAAAAACAAACAAAATAGGAATCGAAATATCCAGATTTACACATCATTTTTCTGAGAATTATGCAGATTTCTTTGGCATCTTAGGGACCAAGAAAAAATCATTGTATCCATTGAAATGGCATTTTAGTGTCAAACTTGGAGCCATATTGCAATGCTTAGAATAAATAGCTTGAGAATTGGCATTGTGTAGATTTTCCATAAAGATTTGAATGTTCAACCATTTAGAAAGGCCATGACATAAGTACACACCTACAGAGTATGAAAATACTAATGATAAAAAATGCGAGAAGGTTTTAGATACATGGTGGGAAATGAGAACAAAGAATAGTGACCTGTGACAGGGCGACGACCGAGTTATCATCGCTGACGGCTTCCTCCACGATCAGACGGTTAGGCCTGTCCTTACGGCGGAGGATCGCGGTCGATAAATCATCAGGGCTGAAAATAATATACAGTAGCCATTACGATGCTGTGTCCTACAAACAATTAGATAGTAATAACAAAGGGATCGACGATAAATGAATCTTTTCAAGTTAGAATATTACTCATTTTTTAAAATGATCAAGCAATTTCGACTTTGTAAAGCTTGGTTTGGTGGAAATGACACGATGACAAGCCAGTTTCGATTACCGTTTACTTGATATACGCCGATTGTGGCACAAGTAATCAGTGAAAAGTATAGAAAATACACCTTAGATTGTGGGAAAGACTTACCTTTTATTGTCTGCCATTATTATCAAAAATTTATACAGTAATTTACGAGAAAACTATTTTTTTTATAAACGCCGAATGAATGATCACTTCACCACATCAATTCGTTGAATTCGTGCGTGACGTTGCCGTATTTCATTTGTTCGTTTTTATTGAGCATTGCCAGTCATGAAAAATTAAATGCCTTTGTATAATTTTTCGGAAAATACCGGTTTTGCGAATTATAATCGCTTTTGTCTGTGGTATTTTCCGGTGGCCAAAGCATAAAGAAACAAATCGAAGTCCCAGTCGGCCATTCCGACAACGTAATAGACTCCCATTACAGTTGAAATTAGGATGTTGGTTAAAAAAAAACCTACAACCGCGCGCGGTTTATTCAAACTCTTTTTACAATTACTTGTAATATTTTACGTTAGTATCTCTCTTATTAATTCGTGATTTTATGATATATAAAAAACCAATAAAAAACTTTGTTATTATATTACACGGAAGATAACCATTGGAATAATTTTATAGAATACGATTCAAACGTAGCAAAATTATACTTACGTGAGATACTGGAATTTCTTTCTACATCAATAGCAATGTTAATGAATTTTTGCAAACATTAGGCCTTTATTTTGATTCACCTACTTTGTCAGTTTCCAAGATTGATCTCTATTAGCAACACTATCGCTCGCTATCAATCGATACAATGATGTAAGATGCTTTTATTGTAAAAACACAAAGTATGATCCCTGGCTAGGGAAATGTTTAATAATAAAAAATATATCATTCTAGTTTGTAGTAGTAGACACTAAATAAAAAAAAACAACTCTAAGAAACAAATGGTTTTCTAGTAAATTTTACCAAAAGTCGTTTAACAAAAGTTCAAAATCGTCCACGGAGCACGCTGTGTATGTATAACCTATGTTACCAGCATATTTTGTACCTAGGTGCGCCTTACTCAGTATTCTCGTAGACAAAATTAATAGGTACCAAGGTTTAGCTTAGATCACGTATGAAACAGTGATTGGATTTTGATTTTCTTTTTTTACAGAGTGATATGAATTTTGATAGTTTATCGTCTCTATGAAACTGGCAGTTTACTTCATACATTTTCCATCAGCGCCCTTAGCGGTAACTATTATGAACTAAAATAATGTATGGAAGGAAACTGCCAGTTCCATCGAGACGATAAACTATCAAAACTCATACTAAGGGCTCAGGTGTGTGAGTAATTCGGACAGTTTGTCCTTGGAACTAGTACAGTTCGTCCGTTAGAGACGACTTTGAAAGGCATCACTATCAGGCGACCTTTCTGCTTCTAGTCTGTATAAAGTTCTAGAGTGCAACTTACGTATGTATGTATTGTTTGCTCTTTTACGCAATAACCGCTGAACCGAATGGAATGCCTTAATGCGTAGGACACTAGGCTAGATGTGTCCGGTCCTTACCAGGATGTAGGTCACTTTTGGTAGGCACACGGATGTGTGCCGGGAAGTGAGCGTGCCTCAACAGCTCCGGTACCACACTGGAGATGTGGGAGGTGGCTTCTCTGCCGGCCCCAGCGAGGTTGTCGTTAGCTCCTCTTTGAGGCGCGGGTGGTGAGCGGCCTTATTGCTCCGGTACCTGTCTGGACAACCAGGTAGTGTCCTTGGGCACGAGGCTACTCTCCTTTATGAGAACCAGTCTAGCATTGGGGACTAGATCCGTCTTAAACTCGATCCCTGACGTCGCCCTTAGGGGTGTGCGCTCGGGTATAGCGGCCCCTGCTGGTATACCGAAAGGTGGGAACGGTGGGGACGCAATAACATATATAAATAGTGTTCGAGAACGGGTTGAACCGAATGGAATGAAACTTAGAGGTATATTAGATAGGTGGAGTATTCTCAAGGGATGGGGACCTGCTGTGGTACTAGTGGCTAACTTGCAATACAATGCTGCTTTGACGTAACGTGGTTGTTATCGGTGATTACTTCAAAGCAGCAATGTAGAATACGAAATATGTTTTTAGACAGTAAATAGCAACTAGTAGCGGTGGATGCTAATTAGATGATACCACAGCTGTTCTACTTAGTTATACCACGGGACGCTACTAGTTATGCATAAAATGAAAATCCGCAAATGAACCTATAGCTCTTTAATAATTCATACATTGACAAGTCATACTTCAAAATTATAAGTCTCACTATTACTGTATTCTCTATAAGCAGCTCTCAATTTCCTTTCCAAATCGTTTCGATCCTTAGAGTTCATGTCTTCTAATATTGGCTTCAGAATGGCGTCTTTAAGTAATTTCCTCGTCTGCTCTTCAATAAGGGCAATATGTCGCAGAAGTAATTCTCTCACTTCTGCGATATAATTTCTGAATAAAATGTTTTCTCTCAAAGTGAACACTTTATTCATAGCACCCAAGAACGCCATTCTGCGAGGATGCTTTGCATTCGAATGGTAATCTGCTAGAAGTCCCCTCATTTCATTTCTTACATCTCCGGAATCTCTGGTTAAGCTTTTAACGTATTTTCCAAGTTTATTAGCATACCTATAATCTAGCCTCTCTAGTTCTTTGGCTAAAACCCTTAAGTAGTGTTTTAGCATACGATTAGAGTATTTACTCGACGATAGTACTTCTAGTAGATCTTTAATAAATTGCGCAAAAATGCCTTCGCCTCGTATAACCATATGTGTTTTTAGTGCTCGATTGACGTCTGTGTCATCTATACCATGAATCCGTCTTAATTCATCTTCTTCAAAACTTTTCGAATGATCGTGGGTGAAACTACTTGTAATTTTAAGTAACAATAAGAAATAAACACATTTAAAAAACATGCTTGTTTAGTTCTTTATTGTGTTCGTATTATATGACGTATTTTAGGTTTAAGGAATCAAATTTATCGCTTGGCAGGTAAAGTAAATGATGCTTGAGATTTGTATTTCTCCTTATACTCGATATAAGCCTTCTGAAATTTGTATTCGATATCGAATCTTATATTTTCATGTTGTTTTCTCAATAAATGGAAAACATATTTTGCAAAAACATCTCTCGTTTTTCCACGCATAGTTTGTTTATTATATCCTGCTCCGTACCCTTTTAATTCGTAAATATAATCATCTAATTTTAAATCATCTGTCATTGTATATAATTTATTAATTGCAAACAAGAACTCACCCATATCTGGGTATCCTTTCTTTATAAAACCGAGTAATTCTCCGACTAAATTTTTTAAACGATTCCCGTTATATACTGATAAGTATTTTAACTTCTTACTTAACTTTTTAATAATAAATTTCGTGAAAAAGTTAGTTCCGCGTCCTTTTAGTGCTTTGCCTAGGATTTTAAAGTAATTACTGACTTTAACTGGGTTTTTGAATCTGGTGATTAAAGTTGTGCAGATGTTGACTATGAAATTGTAAAATGGTCCCACGTAATAGGGTATCGATTTAGGGGTGGAAGGAGGGGATGTTATAAGTTCTTGTGATGACAATGGGCAGTAATCTATACTGCATAATTTTACTTGCCCAAAACTTTCCCCGAGTAGAAAACTTAAAAGAAATAGACGTTTCATTAGCGCAGACATATTTTCAAATACTTCATAAGCGTAGATTTTTTTTCTGTTAATGATTGGGCTACACAATGTCGGTTTTTTAAGCAGTTATTAATATTTTCCAATTTTGTGTCAATAGTAAATTTCAACTCCAGTCTTTTCAACTTGATTTCTATTCCCAAACCATTGTCGTGTTTGTTTTAATATCTGAAACAACATAGTATTTTTGTAAGAAATGTGACCCTGAGACGCTGAGAAATAAGCCATAACGACCTCTATAGTAGACATGGGGCGGGTACCCGGTTTGGATCCGGTACCCGGCGGATCCGGCACTTTTTTTAGGATCCGGCCGGGTATCGGGTAATGGTGCCGGGTATCCGGCTCTGCCGGGTAATTTGATAGACCAAAAATAATGAAACATATTACACTTTTTAAATTATTTATTATGCTGAACACAAACGGTAATCATTATAATTATGTTTTGCTCACTAATTTATCAGAAAGAACTAACTAAATATATATTTTATTTTAATATTTGTAATTTAAGATGGGTAAGTTGTGATGTAAAAACGCCAATTTTTCTGCGCGGTTAGCATTTAGGCGACTGCGTTTCTTGTCATAAATTAGCCCTGCTTCTGAGAACAGGCGTTCGCTGTATACAGAAAGAACTAGATGGTGTGCATAGATATTTCGCCGATACTTTTCGCACCCCGCGGGAACATGCGCTAGCCAGCCGGTACGCGGCGATTCAAGCTATCAAAGACCTCTATTTCACTTCAGTTGCGCCTGAGCGGGCAAGGGAGACACACGCGTCACGACGCGTTACCGCTGCCGGGTACCCGCCGGGTACCCACGAGTACCCGGCGCAAAATGTGTCGGGTACCCGTTCAGCGAGTACCCGGCAAAACCACTACCCGCCCCATGTCTACTCTATAGGTTTACTATCCTATATTTAAATAAGTAAGAAGTTTACTTGGCACAAAGAATACGCATTGCCATTCAGCGTGGCAAATGTGGCCAGCATTTTGGGCTCGCTGCCAAGTTATAAAGACTTGTTGTTTGAATAAGTATAGTCCTATGTATTTTAATTATGTTTATGAGTGTTTATAATAAGGAAATATTTATAAAAAGTAAGGTGTAGTCGGGTAAATTTGCTATACATATTCAATTATTAAAAAATCGATTTTATATCATATCACTCATACTAAAGTTCTATTCTGTATTTACCCCACTTTCAGAATCTTCCAAAATTACTCGAGTGCACCTTAAACAATTATTTATTTAAAAGATTAATACACAGTTGTTACCTGCCACAATACAAGAGTAGCCAACGCAGCGACGAGTGTGTCAGCAGTAGCAATGAAAACTGCACTGAAAACCATACCGTCGAATGTTGAGAGATTCCATTCTTCGCCCCACCTTGGTAAAGGAGTAATAAACCTGCTCGTTAACTTACATAATATACTTACAAATAATAAATAAATAACAAATACAAATATACTTAGAAATTAATACTACAAAGATAATTAGCAAAAAACGCGAACGTGATGGTTAAGTTAACGCGTATTTTGTATGGAAACTGGTAACTTCGATATCGTCCGCTAGAGGCGCTTTTTGAGTTTCCATACAAAATACGCGTTAACTTAACCATCACGTTCGCGTTTTTTTTACGAAAAAACTCACACTACCCATACTGGGCAACTGAAGGGGTGAAAATTATCTCTGCAATTGGCGAGGCAACGCCACCGTGTTTATGACCCATGTGAAGCCGAAGCCCATGGCACCACATTTAACTTTGAAGAATCTCCACAAAGAGGGCACGGGGCACGTAATGAACTAATCATTCTGTCTATTTATATTAAGCTTATTTACAAATGTAGCATAAATTAGATATATGTATAATTATAATATATGTTTAACCAATTATAATTATAATATACTTACATCCTAAAATACAAACAAACTTACACATTCTACTAATATTATAATCGTGAAAGTTAGTATATGTACTAGGTATACGTATGTGATATTAATACCCTTTAATGCAAAAACTACAGAACCGATTGCAATGAAACTTGGAATAAATGTAGCTGGAGACCTAGAATAACAGATAATTATGCTAAATGTATCCCGATATTCCCGCGGGAACAGGACTTGTGCTGGTGAAAACGCGGGCCGCAGCTAGTAATTACTATACGTTCAACACAAATAAAACAAAGAATGTATTTAGAATTATGGGTCCAGAATGAACGATAACCACCTACTGACGTTTGATCGGCTCCGAAGTTGAAATATAGGTAGTTGAAACTTTAAATAATTATAGATAGCTGGAGACCTAGAATAACACATTTGCTACATTTTATTTATTTATCTATTTGGAAATCCAACAGCTATTATAAAACAGTAGTGATAGTGTAACAATAGAAAGCCAATTATAGGATCTCACGACTAACAATAGAATGATACTAAAATAAGGAGTGAGCTATCAACCATCAACTTAACCACCTACAAAATCACAATACATTTCACATAGAATATAAGTAATCCCGTTTTTCCCGATATTCCCGCGGGAATAGGACTTGTGCTAGTGAAACCGTGGGACGCAGCTAGTTTAGTAGCTATACGTACTGACCAAGTGAGAGAGTAGCAAGATGGCGTGACGTCGTCATCATACAGCAAGGCACTGGTGGAGCCTGACTCCCGTGACGTCAGTTCCACGTCCAGGAGACGCTCCAGCAAGGTCCTCTCACTGCCCAACCAGTTTAAACCATCTAAAGCCTGAAATCAGAATAATTAAGGTTAGTTTGTAGATTGTTCAGACACCTCAACAGGAAAAAAAAAGTAAAATCAAGAAATTATATTATTATTAATTTCTTATCGGTTGTGAACCGATTATGGCCATTAGGAAATTAGCCAGTGTCAAGTATTCTAATATATTATGCAAGTTATTTGCATCGAAACAGTCAAGTCGTCATAGTTAAAGTCAAGTCTAGGGAATCATTTGTAAACACGGCGGCCATTTACAAATAATCTTCACGGAGCCTTGGAGACAACACCAAGTCAATGTTTTGCACCGATTTTCACCTTCATTCCACCTGCACACCTTCACGAAACTAAATTGATTAACATGCCCCCGAAATCAAACAATTTGCACGCATATGAACCAGGTTTCACAAAAATGAAAATTTAGCACCACATCTCCTCAACGAGCTCCCGCCAAGACTCCAAAAGAAATTATAGTTAAACAATCTTTTATTTTAACAACGTGACATTGGCAAAATTTGTTATCACGCAGAGCCATTAAACCTTCAAAAAAAAAAAGAACAATTAAGTGCCTCTAGAATCTAGAATCATTGATAGTTAGATTTTACTAGAAATATTTTAATCTTCAAAAATTCACTCGCGGGCGAGTTTTGAACTCGCGTTTCTTGATCCGTACCTACCCGAGAGCCTTAACCAACTAGGCCACGCGAGTTCCGCGAGTTCAGGTAGATTTTTTTTTATTTTCGCTAAGTTCAATTGAAACTCTTATTCCGGTTTTAATCGCGTAGTTTTTATTATTTACAGCATTGTTGCAATGCCGTTCCTACGTTTTAGAGCCGTTACAGGTGACTCCCTCAGTGTCTACCACTCAGATGTTTACCCTAAAGTTAAAGATAATTTATTTGGTCAAAAATTTCGTATAGGTACATACCTAAGGTGTTACAAAAATTTATGTTACAGAAATTCTGCCTACAGTCCAAATATTTTTGAGTAGGTAGCTAAATCTAGGCATAAACTACGCATGAATAAAATTTATACAAAATTAACAATTTTTAACATTATGTATGTAGAAAGTATTAATATATGTATCTAAACTCTAGACTCTAGACTATACCCTTTGTGACTATATCCATGAATGAATCTGGAAGGGCTCCGAATGCCCTTACGACTCCGCAGACGGCATTGCAACCTTGCTGAAAATAATGAAGTAGAGATGCCTATATTCAAAATAAATCAAAAACTTACTCTTTCAAAAAATGCAGCCAAGAACCGAGATAACAGAGCGTGCCTCGGTTCTGAATCACCTAGAATACCTGCAAACACATTCCTTAGGAGTCATAAACAACAAGAAAATACTCTCATTCTAAATTACTGTCTGTTGCTAGGTTTCGGTCGCATTTTATTAGAACCACACTTTTTTTCAATTTCATTTCATTTTATCCTTGTAAATCCATCTACCTGTACTTAGTTTAAATAGAAACCCAACATCAGCAGTACCAACAATAAAATAAGTTAAAATCTGAAATAGTATCTCAGTGTAGTATACAAGGTCGCTATTAACCCACTTACCAGGTCCGGGTGTTGACAACTGCTTGTACACTGCTCTGTAACAGAATAAAGTACATTGTGGACTGTCACCAAGTAACGATTTTACATAGAAAATCATTAGTGATAGTTTAATCATCCATTAACAGTACATTACTGCAGCGACCGGCAAGAGAGGCATTGATGGACGAACGTGTGAATGTGGACCGAGGCGAAGCAGAGCCACACAAACTTAAGTCTCAAGTCTCTAAGTCGTGTATTAGTACTTTTCTCAAATAATGCGCAGAAATTTAACTAAGTACAATTCAGAACTTTTTTTATTTGAATTTTCTTAAAATTTAAGTTTTTTTTTCACTAAACAGCTTTCTATAGTTCGAAATTTAAATTAAACCTTTGATAAGTTACCTCTTTGGTCGCCATTTTGCGGAGTAGAAGATTGTTCCATTTTTAAATTACACGACACATAAAAATATGATTTTACATAGTAACATGACAGATCAGATTTGGATTTTCAGTCCATTGGATTTTCATACAACTATTATTGCCGGCCGCTGCTCGACTAGTGCAGCAAATTCGATAATCTCGAAGAAGGTTGTCAAAATAATGCGGAAATTTCCAAGCATGTTTGAGAAATAGATTTTTTCATGCAATTCATTTATCGCGGTCTTAAGTAACTCAGTCAAGGACAGATATTTTTACTTAGATGCTAATTGGGAATCTTACTTCTTACTAATATTATAAACGCGAAAGTTTGTATGTATGTAGGTGAGGTTACTGCTGCTACTACTGAACCGATTGCAATGAAACTTGGAATATAGTTCCAAGTTCATTGCAAGCTTGGTAGCTGGGGACCTGGAATAACACATAGGCTACTTTTTATCCCGATATTCCCGCGGTAACGCAGGTAAAACCGCTAGTGACTAAATAAATACGTAAGGAAAAAACTCACCTGACTTGTGGTACGAAAGTAACTCTGCAGGTGGCGTGGGGTCCAGCCATTGATCTCACTTCCTTAGTGTCATCTTGTCTGAAAAAACATGCTGTACTTAGAGAGATAGAGAGAGAGAGATAGAGTAGGAAAACTGCAGTAAAATAAATCCGACTGTCTTTATATATGACTGCACCGGTCTGCCTATAGCAGTGTTCTATAAAACTCGAACATCACTTCATTAGCCATGTTACTCTTCACTTAAACTCCGCTTAGGACCTATTATTCTCCCTCTCGCTCATTTAACAATAAAAGTATTTAAATAAATACTAAAAAGTAAAAAATAAAAAATAATAAAAATATTTAAATAGAAGTAGCTCGTTGCATACGACCCCAAACAATGCATTTTTGAAATTCTTACAGCGGAATTCGCTGTGAGATGGCAGTTTACTACAGAATCGACTGGCAGAAAACATTAAACAATTTAGGTCTCTAGGACAATTCATAGACGCGAGTAACTTTAGCCGCAATTTTTTAACGGAAAGATAGGGTATTGTTTTAAATTTAAATTCACAAAAATTTTATTCATTGAAATAATAACATCTTATCGTTTAAAACTTCGTGAAACTTCAGCAAACTACCGCAACTTCAGCGCGTAGAGATATGAGACAAGAAACTCTTGGGGATTATAAGAAGTCTAATTTACGTTACGAAACTAGTGTCTTGCATTATAGAATAAAGCCACTAGTTTCGTCATGTAAAACCCGCTTAACCTACCTCCCATGCACATAATGAGCGTAATTCTCCTCTTGAAAAACTAGCAAAGACAGTCCCGCTGCAGTACAAATCTTTGGTAGCGCTAGTACTTGGGAGTTAAGAAACTTTTCCTTGAGCCAAGTCAGTGCTAAGACAGAAGAGTAAGCACACCACCAAGGGACGGCGAATAGGGCCCACTGGTAGGTGATGTTTGGAGGTAGTTTCATTTTTATTGGGGTTATGAACTGTGGACAAGAAATCATTATTTATAAAATGCTGTGTCCTGACCGTCTAAAGTATAATACGAGTAGAACAACGCACAGCCTAAATCGCTGATAGTAGAAAGCTGAAATTTTGAAGTCTTGTCTGTCTCACTAATAGAACAACGCACAGCCTAAACCGCTGATAGTAGACAGCTGATATTTTAAACGAGTGTTCTTTATAATTGTTGTAGGCCTTCGATAAGAAAAGAGGGTAAGTCTAAAATTTTCTAAAAATTAACCGCACGACACAGCTGGATACTCTTAGTATTATTATTTCTAATCGGTTGTGAACTTATAATGGCCATTTGGAAAGTAGCCAGTGTCAAGTATTGTGTTATTTGCAATTTGCATCAACCCAGTCAAGTCGACGACGACGTAGTAAAAGTCGTCAAGGAAGTCATTGGAAATCGCGTTCCCGCCTAAACTCCAGCTAGATACTTATTATTATTATTTTTCATCGGTTGTGAACCGATTATTAATTAATCCATTAGGAAATTAGCCAGTGTCAAGTAATTATTATAAAAGAGAGATGTGGAGAGAACTAAAGCAAAATTATCACATTTTACATATGCACTGTATGAATTAAAACGGAGTACGAATATGAAAACGGCAATTGTAGCATATTATGCATATGCCTTTTCATGGCTCAAATACGGTATCATTCTTTGGGGCAACAGTACGAATGCAGACGACATATTTATTTTACAAAAAAAGTGCATACGTAAAATTGTAAATATTCGTTGCCCTGAAAGTTGTAAGCCCCACTTTAAAAAGTTGCAAATTCTAACACTCACAGGCATTTACATCCTAGAGATATGTAAATTTGTCAAACAAAATCCAGCTATATTTGAACAAACTAAAACACGATATGCTAAAAGGAAAAATAATGAAAGGAAAATGAATCTGCCGAAATGTCGCCTAGTGATGTACTTAAACAGTCCATATATATCAGCCATAACTGTATTCAATAAACTCCCTTATGAATTACGAACAGAAAATAACATTAAGAAATTTATTAGACAACTAGAACAACTATTAATAACCAAATGTTACTATAATTTAAATGAATACCTCAACGACAAATCATTAAATTGGATAAGATTGACCTTTAAAATAAATGGAATTAAACTTGTAACATCATGTTAATAAAAGCTAATCTATTAATTTGACATGACTTTTATAATAATTATTTGGACATACAATACATTGAATATATACAGGGCGACGTTCGTATTAAATACACACTAATAATATTAACATTATATTTATATGACTATAAAAAAATGTTTTGACTACCAGAAAGTTTCACAATCAACAATTCAAACTGGAATCATTAAAAAATGCCTTTTTATAAAATTTCAATCCCACAATAATATAAACGTAAAATGTAATTAATTAAAAGTTGCTAAGCCCAACGGGCATCATGTATGTGCTATATTTATAAAAATATGATCTGTAATACTCATGAAAGAAATCAATAAATGAATGAATGAATGAATGAATGATAAAAAAAATACTTGCATAATGCAAGTTATTTGCATCGAAACAGCCAAGTCGTCATAGTTAAAGTCAAGTCTAGGGAATAATTTGTAAACACGGCGGCCATTTACAAAGATTGTTCACGGAGCTTTGGAGACAACACTAAGTCCATGTTTTGCACCGATTTTCACTTTCATCGCACTTGTACACCTTCACGTAACTAAATTGATTAATGTGCCCCCGAAATTAAACAATTTGCACGCATTTGAACTAGGTTTCACAAATGTGAAAATTTAACAACACATCTCTTCAACGCGTTCCCGCTAAAAACTCATGGGGCTGGTTACCTGTATTATAAGTAGTGCCAAAGTAACAGTGTATCCAGGCTGAGCCCGTCTCAACGTCTGTACCGCACTCCACTCCCGGGTTAGAGTAATCGCTTTCCAACCTTGATTCTCATTGACAAATGGCATTTCTGCTGTAAATTATTTACACATAAAGACAAACGACGCATAGTTAGTTAGGGGGCTAGTTAATAGTTAATACTAAAATATAACTCATTTTATCGTGGTATTTTGAGCATTGTTGCAGTTCAAAAAGCAAAAGCAACGTTGCTGATCCAACGTTTTCGAGCTTATTCAAGGCTCCTTTTTTAAGGTAAACTAAAAGCCTAAGGAGCCTGAAATAGGGTCCGAAATGTTAGATCGGCATTGCAACAATATCAGCATTATTAAAATAACGCGATAAAACCCGTAAAAAGTTTTTTTTTCTTCAAAATAATCGCGAAAATATATTAAAAATGTAGTTAAACAATTTATGAATATTATAATTTATGGATATGTATTGAATTAGCTAGCTTAACATGCTGTAACCTAACAAAGCAAGCTAACAACCTGATTAGTTGACCGAACGAGCGAAGCGAGTGAGGTCCGGTGTAGACGGGCCTGGCGCTTGTATGTTTGTATGTTTTTTCGACGATAACTTGAGTATCGTAGCTCCGATCTTCATGATTTTTTGTATGCGTGTAGTTTAGGTCAGTAGAATTTATGAGTTCGAAGATGAGCCGGATCGGTAGGGGGGTTGAGGGTCGTGAGGTCTCAGTTCGGGGCGAACTCCTAGTAATATTAGTAAGAAGTAAGATGGTACCTACTTACTACTAGTCATTGAATCTCATATCTGAATTCAGAAACGCTTCTCTAATTTTCAGTTATTAATCCAAACAAATTCTCATGCCTACTCATTTTTAATTTAAAGCTGCTCAATTGTTTAAGTACCCCTTAAATATTAAGCGGCCTTTCTGTATTCAGCTGTAATAGTGTATTATTCTAATAGGTAGTCATTGACAAACCCTTCAAAGGGTACTGCTTACCTTTTACTGGAGGGTTGTATTCAGACCAGTTCAATAAGAAAATGTCGTAAGTGCACTGTCTAAAGTTAATCCAAGCAATTTTTAATGCCTGAAAACAGAAGAAAATATTGGGAAGTAGGTAGGTAGGTGTATAGTTTCTTATCAAATCAAAATCAAATATTTATTTATTAAAATGAATCTTACCAAACATTTAACAAATTACATTAGAAATCGGTTCTACACTAAGCACATGCTTGTATCGCAGTAACCGAGCTACTAATATAATAGAAGCTTATGGTGGATTGAACAGGTAGAAAACGTAAAAAAACAAAGTTCGCCTTTGTTAGTTTTCGTGTCCCGTGGAAAAGACAAATCTCAGTTCTATTGATATTCAATTTTTAATAAAAAGAATCCATAACAAAAATGATTGTTGATTGCTCAAACGAAATGCGAACGCGAGAACACTCATTTTTCTAACTCGTGATTCCGAGAAATACTTAATCTCGGCAAAAATACCGACACCAAACGGAGAACGAAAAGGCGAGAAACTCCTCACATTCAAGAGTCTCGGGTGTTCTCGGAGGTTCTAGGCGTGAGTCTGGAGTCGCCTTTAGAGCTGTCAATCTAACATTTAGGATGACACCAAAAGAATAGGAATACTGTCTAAACTTACCCCCTTACTTATAAACGCTAATTAATGCGCTGCATAACGATGCATCGTTTGTCTTTTACTGTCACATGAAGTTCTAAAGTTGACAGACAGAAACGAACGTCATATAACAATGACCAAGTGGTCATGTGAGTCTTGGCGGGAACTCGTTGAGGAGATGTGGTGCTAAATTTTCATTTTTGTGAAACC
Source organism: Idaea dimidiata (assembly GCA_949358125.1). NCBI lineage: Eukaryota > Metazoa > Arthropoda > Insecta > Lepidoptera > Geometridae > Idaea > Idaea dimidiata. The sequence continues at coordinate 11,412,229 of OX442341.1, forward strand.
TAGTTCATATGCGTGCAAATTGTTTAATTTCGGGGGCATATTAATCAATTTAGTTTCGTGAAGGTGTACAAGTGGAATGAAAGTGAAAATCGGTGCAAAACATTGACTTAGTGTTGTCTCCAAGGCTCCGTGAAGATTGTTTGTAAATGGCCGCCGTGTTTACAAATGATTCCCTAGACTTGACTTTAACTATGACGACTTGACTGTTTCAATGCAAATAACTTGCAAAATATATGAATAATACTCGACACTGGCTAATTTCCTAATGACCATAATCGGTTCACAACCGATAAGAAATAATAATAATAAGTGGTCATGTGTAAATAATATTAAATAAGTAACGGAGTTAATTTAAGAATTTTTAGGTTAAATTTTAGGATATAGTGACATTAGAATTGCTACCACTATATCTAAACGAAATAAACTATCGATTTGACTATCAATATTGTAAAGGATTCTTGTTTTTACCTTCAAAGCGACTGCAGTATAAATGAAGACTTTGACGATACGTTCCTCTGACCGTGACAAAGGTAGAGCCATGCCGAGTGTGCCGGCTTCAGCGGCTAACGCGTGTACAGTTGATAGTAACGCTGCCTAAAATATTAGAGTCCCTATTAATAAACGTGGAATACGGTTGGAGTAGTGAAAACATGCTGTATATATATCTGATAAAAACACCACAAGCAATCAAAGAGAATATAATCACTACGTTTTACAAGCAATATCCCACTGGCCGTAGGAATAACCAGTGGGATGGCGATAGACATAGGTAGGTACCTACATTAAACTTATTTCATTCAAACTAAGTAAGCATTGTGTTGTTAATTAATTAGTGATTAAGATTAAATTTATGAATGATTTAGAGAGATCATTACATTATATAAAACTTAGTTGATTAATTATTTGAAAAAAAAAAAAGATAACAGACAATAAATTATTATATAAAAAGCGGGTAGGTAGAAAAACGAAGCATCTACGGCCAGCAGCTAGAACCATTGAGTAGGTACGAACGCACACTCGTTTTGCTGTCGGTGGGGACGCTATAACATATACATATAAATAGTCAAGTAGAGCGTGGTGTTGTGGCCATAGGCCTGCAAGATTAAGTTTTCGTAAGAAACTTACAAAATACAAAGTATCAGCAACACAGCCAGCCACCAAAGGCACCAAGCTATAATGCATTCCACCTCTCCGTAACACGCCGCGCCATTGTACCAGAGCATAGAGTAACAACAACGCACCGAGAACACCAGCCCATATCTGAAATAAACAACTACTTATTCTGACTTTATTTAATTGACACGCGACATGTGTTAGGTATTTAATTTTGATTGACATTGTTTTTAATCTATATTCATTAACTTAATTTTATCTGTGACATTCTATTCTTTGAAATCTTATAGTTTTAATAGTCAATAAGTATATTTGTAAAATCATTAAGTTGACGTTAAGATTGATTCAAAATACTAATTGATTTAACATGATTAGCCAGATATTTGCGTGGTAAGTCTAATGCTGGTAAAATCTACATTTAACATCTGTTGTAACCATACTTCGCGTATCAAACCATCACCAATTAATAACATGCATTTCACTAAAAACCGCTTCTAAATCGGTCAAGCAGTTTTGGAGATAAATGGAAACATTCGATTGCGCATAGACAAACAAATTAACAAAAATTCCTTACTTTATGAAACTAGTTGCAATTTTTAGTCATTAACACGACAAAAATATGCGTAGACACAGCGGTACTAAGTTTTAATCAATTTAATAAATTTGCTTCCACTGCTGCGAGACTGCTTTTGTAAAATTGACTTTATAATGCATGACACTAGTCTCGTAATGTAAATTAAACTTTATGACATCGCAGATCAATACATCAACAAGTTGAGATTTCTTTGAAGAATTTTGTTTCTCTGAAACTCACTTATTAATCCACACTCGAAATCATTTTGAATGGTGAGTGGAATATAAGTGACTATAATGAAGTGTCGTTCGATATTTATAGAATTGACTGCCAGAAAACTCCGATGTTAAATTCCGATGTTGTTGTATTTATAAGTACTCCTATTTTTGTAAGTTGTATAAATCTTCGTTGTACCTATTGTAATGTTACAATAAAGAATTCATTCATTCACTCTTACATTTATTCCTTCATTCTTACATTCATTTATTCATTCATCCATCCATTCATTTAATCATGTATATTTTGATTGAGACTAGACTTACCTCAAGTCCTTTCAAAACGCCAACAGTCGGCATCTCATGTTCTACCTTCCACGTCATAGAGACCATTTCATCGTGAATTGGTTTAATGGCGTATTGAGCTTCTAAAATAATTTCTATACGAAGAGAACCATTTTCGTGTTTCTCGCGTTCTAAACTGAAATGTTAAACTTGTAATATTCAACACTTTTTTATTTTTTTTTATAGCTGCGTATTGCGGTTTCACCCGCGTAAGTCCAGTTCCCGTGGAAATATCGGGATCAAAAGTAAACTATGTGTTAGTCCGGGTCTCCAGCTATTTATATACGGAGTATCATTGCAATCAGTAAAGCAGTTCTTGTGTAAAGAAGCACCAAACACAGACACATGCACTGCATACCTAACACAAATATTCAATTATATTAAGACGAGGTTTTCGTTGGAGTTTCCGAAATTGACTTTTGTTTGATTCAATGGTCAGTAATCGTAAACTCATTGTTTTGGTCGGATATAAATATATATCGTAGTTGAAAAACCTAATATGGAAATATTCGGTTAAAAACACGAAATAAGAATCGCTCGAAGTGGCTCGAACGCTCAAACTCGCTTGTGATATATTGATTCGTGTTACAGTAACAAAGCCCAAACGCCCATTTATCGTGTGTAAAAAAAAACTTACCGAATTCGCACAGTTAGAGTGCGAAGATAGATAGTGTTGGTGACATTAAATGAAGTGGATAAACTGTTGTGAACGAGGAAGAACCGAGTGAACTTGTTGGAAGACCAGATACCTCTCTGAAAAATATTAGTCTTAGATTACCAATTATCGTCAGTTACCAACTATTATTCGACGAGTAACTCGAGGATAACGTGGTGGGTTGCGCATTTAGAATATATTTGTATTAAGTACTTTTATAATTGATTATTTAATTATTTTAATGTGCAACTGTTTGTTATCGCTATCTTATTATTAATATCTTAAACATAAATAAATAAATAAATCCTGTGACGAACACACAGCGCCCACTAGCCCCATGATAAGCTGCTAAGGTTGTGTTACGGTGACTAGAACGGATATACTACTTATATTTGTTTTTCTTTTGTAAATACATAAATAATTATACATAGAAATACGCCCAGATCAGATACAAATATTTATTTTTATGCATAAATATTAGCACCCAGCGGGAATCGAAACCGCAACCTTCTGCATTGCAGCCAAGCGGTCGCCCGACGCGCCACAGAGGTCGTCACATGATTATTATTGGCAAGGTACCTTTTATACTTTTATTGTTATTACCTATTATGTCTATAACTGTGTGTTTCCGCAATTAGCCCTACAACTGGGCCTTTCTAAGTGACTTTAAGCTATGGGTTTCCTCACGATATTTTTCATCACCGTATGAACGATGTTAATACATAATTGACTATTTTAAAGAAAAAGACATTGAATTGAAACCACGACCTTCGGAATGAAAGTCAGGGCATCTACCACTAGACCAACACCGCTCGTAATATAAGTATGTCACAATCACACAAGCTTAGTAGCTTTTCATGGGGCTTGATGGCGCGCGCTGTGTTAAATTAACTTAAAAAAACTTGATTAGTCTTTTTTAGTTTAAAATAAAGACTCTATTTACTTACCATAATATTATATCCATTTGGTTTCCTTATTACAACAGGTAACTGTCTATATTCGCCCCCAATCAACAGGTAAGGTGCTAAAGTCTCGTTCATATCGGAAGACATTAAATTTGTAATGTTCACTTGACACTCTTTTCTACAAAATTAAAAAAAATATTTCAAAATTGCTCCATTAATCTGTACATATTATGTCTTAAGAAGCAGATTCGACTGGCAAAAGTCTAAAAATTAGTAAGTAACTGCATTCTAGGATGCTATTCCGCTCGTCATTCCGAAGGTTCTTATCAGATCTTCACCAACTTTATGGCTGAAATCTATACTTTGAGCTTATTAAAAACTAAACATAAACTTTGAATTGGAATCTATAGTCGATTTTTTTTGGTATTAAACAAATAAAATAAAAAGAACTTCATAGTCATAACAGAGAAGCAAAGTTTAGGTCATTGTTTTTGATTGGTTTACATTCTAAATTTGAAAAAGTCGACTTTACTGAGCAAAAACTTTGGATAGTTGCGAACATCGCTTTAAAAATTTAAATTAAAGTATTTAAAAAGAATGTCACCATCGAACCACAGACGGCGAAGAAATTCAATATTAAGTACTACGAGGAATAAATAGAATGGAGGTCTAACTTCTCTGTTAAATTCGAAAAAAAAACATGTTCCACGATCACACAACAGCAGATGCACACAGTGACATGTTCCGTACAGTATTACGTATGATCGACCTTTGGATCGACCAATGGCGGACGATTTTTAGTGACAGACAGGCGGGCGAATCATCGTTCTAGGCCCTGCGTGGAACGTTTTTTTCAAAAGATACTACTTCCAAATATATTCGTTCGTTGATTAGGTATCATAAATCTTTATAACACATCTGATAACATCTGATCAACCTCATCCTTTTTTTGGAAGTCGGTTAAATATAGCCTCATCACTCATAAGCCGACCCCGGGCTCCCGAGAGGCATGTAACCGGTAACATCGCTCAGATGATGATGATGACTCATGAGCTCATGACACTAGACTGCTTTTGTGAAATTGACTCTATAATGCATGACACTAGTCTCGTAATCTAAATGAGGCTTAAAGTATTGGTAGCAATTGTAATTTAACACATGATCACAAAAAAAAACCATGAGTTTTTTGTGGCTGCTTCTCATCTGAGGGCGCGTTTCGAAGCCACACTAAAATTACTAGATTTAAGACGTATCCAAATGATCATGTACATATTCCGCGCTACCATGCTCGTTTGTCGTTGCTATGTCGTTCTTTTGTCGTTCAAAAAAAAAAGTAAATTTTAAATAAAAAATACCCCGACTACTTTTAAAAACCTCAGACAATTTTAAAAAATATTTTTAATTTTTTGAAGTTTGTTTTTCTTTTCTATAAATTATTTGATGTAGGTATATTTTTAATTTTTATTTTTTTTTAGCTGAACGACAACGCGACGACTTCGCGACGACTTATAAGACATCATGGTGGGCCCATTATAGTCTATGTATTGTTGTACGAGAATCTAAAGGGCAATTCACTATTTTGAATTCTGAACTTACAAAGAATCAACTCCTATTTTCACTTGAATAGGAAATTCACATAGATTCGTATTTTCATCGACATAGTCTAACATGTTTATGCCTCCATTGCTTGTAAACACAGCAGCCACTATGAAAAGAGATGTCTGAAAAACAAAAATAAAGGTATTTTGAGGTGATTGTTAAAGTGCGTGAACTCAACTTCATGAATAAAATGTAATTGGATACCTGGAGGCAGTAGGTACTGAAGCCGAGTTTCCATCGCGTATGGAGCGGAGTGAGGCGGAGTCATTAATGAGTGTGTAACTAATTTACATTACGAAACTAGTGTTATATCAACTGAAAGCAGTTACTGGAAGCAATTTTATCAAATAAGTGGGTTATAAATTATAATATAATAAGAATATAAAGAAATTATCTAATAAATATTACCGTTGTGTCTTCCCATTTTTTTTAATAAGAATGACTATTGGTCCTATCCTATCACAGAGGACGGTAATAGTATCCTATCCTACTTTCTATTATTATATATAACGAAAGTTGGTATTTGTGTATGTCAATCACGCAAAACAATGATGTAAAATGGGTAACAAGATGGCGTCGGATGCAAAAACCACGCTCCGCGAAATTAAAATTGAAAAAAAGTTAAAGATTACCTTATTTAACTCTAAAATAACTTTACCGTGATTATTTAACAATATAATAAGACCATAAACAGTTTTTCAGTAATAAAATTGCGTAATAAATAGTGAAATTGTGATTTAAAACTACAGTTAAAAAAAAAACAAATTTTGCTCACTGAAATCTCAAAAATTAGTAAATATTACCTAAATTCAACTAAAAATAAATAGTATAATAGTGCCCCAGTGACAAATTAATTACCTAAAAGTGAATAAACTGGTGAACTCTAGAAAATAAATGACAATTATTGACAAAACCCACGCTTGAACTCAAATAACCAAATACAAAGTGATCTAACTAAACGTTTTTGAGCTGTTTTTCCTGTTACTCAAGACTAAACTTACATTAGTCTTTCAACCGATGACATTTTTGTGAACAATTATAGTGACAGTTATTGGAAAATACAAACCTTGCGTCACTATTCATAAACATCCTTGGACCCGTAACCTAGGAGTACTAGTGTTCCGTGCCCGTAACATACCTACAGAAAATGGCGCTGTGTGCAGGTTGCTTGCAAACACTTCCGCAAAAAGAATTCCTAACTTGCTCAACATGCGATAAGTCCTATGACTTGCAATGTGCGAATGTTTCCAGTCAAATCTTTTGGAACGTAATGGGGAGAAACTGTAGAGAGGAGTGGTTATGCCAATGTTGTCGATGCAATAAACCTAAAACAGACAATACAAACACCCCGATTCGACTGCACCACAACTCATTTTATCGACTATCTGAAAATATAACACCTAGAACAAGAAACACTACAATGTTGAACGATGACACCTTGAATAGTGAGGAATATAATATTGCTGGAGATACTCAACCATCTCCACCTCTGGATTTGACACACTATTTAGAAAAACTAGAAAAAATGTTTGACAGGAAATTAGAAAATTGCAAAGACTCCTTAATACAAAATCTAAAGGTAATAATCCAGTCAGAGATTGCTGCATCTCAACTAAATTTAAAAATTAAGTTTGCTGAAAACTACAGTACCCTGACTTCTAACCAGGAAAACATAAGTAAAGAAATAACGAAAATGAAGTTACAGATTGATAAATTACAAAAAGAAAAAGATATTATGAGTAAAGATATAAAAGATTTGAAAACTAGATTTGGAAATAACTCTGTAAACTCACACGAGGCACACACTAAAGAAAATCCAAAGGATACAGACTACAAGAGGGAAAACAACAAAACAATAGTCCTTTATGGCATCAACGAATACAATGATGAATCAGAATTTCAACTACACGAACGAATACTAAATCTTTTCCGTGAAATTATGAACATGAATCTGACAGGATATATTGAGGACATGTCTAGACTTGGCAGGAGGGGAGGACGAAGACCTCTGAAGATTGAGCTTTTGAGTAAGAGAGTCACAAAAATCATACTTGAAAACAAGTATTTATTCAAAAACACTGGCCTCTACATATCAGAACTACTAGACAGAGAATCTTTACAAAAACACGCAGAATTGAGGAGACATCTGATAGAAGCAAGAAATAATGGTCAACATGCTATAATTAGAAATGAAAAACTAATAATAAATGGAAGAGAATATGTAGAAGTAATAAATAAAACAGAAACAAGCTCAAATGGAAGAGAATTTGTAGAAGTAATCGATAAAACAGAAACAAGCGATCTCCACTCTCAGACTGTGGAAACTATAGCAAAAGAAATCGGAAACGATACAAAAACGTCGAATTTAATGAAAGATACAACAATAGTTAATATAAAAAATATAGAAGCCTCTCCTGAAATGAACACTCAGCCCACTAAGCTGCAAGATGATACTGCTAAACGAAGCCAGAAGCCCTTTCGCAGACAGCCCTCTCGCCGTAAACTTGGAAATCCTATACCAAAACACACGGAGCTTCAACAGCAAACGTCACCTCATAGAAACAATAACAGATGAAATAAACCTACATGCAATCTGCCTGACCGAGACTTGGATTACAGAGAAGAAACAAGACTTATTTTACTTGGATGGATATAACCCGGCTTCTTCATATAAAAGACAAAACCATGAAGGAGGGGGAGTATGTATATTTATCAAGGAAAATGTAGAATTTAAAGAAAGATTAGATATAGTTAATTTAACAATAGAATTTATATTCGAAATATGTGCAATAGAAGTAAGTAACATGAATCTCTTAGTAATAGTCTTATATTGGCCTGAACGAAATAGGTGTACAGATTTATTTTTTAATGCCTTAGAGAAACTTCTAAAGCTATTGACGTTAAAATATTCTAAAAAAGATATATTAATAGGAGGGGATTTTAATATAAATTTATTAGATTCATCCCCAATTACTCAACGATTGCTATGTTTGATGCAAAGTTACAACTTCCTTCAGAAAGTAAAAGAGCCAACTAGAATAGATAAAACTAGTACTACCTGTATAGACTTACTGTTCTCAAACTTTAGCATAAATAGATCAAACATACAAGTAAAAGAATTAGGAATCTCTGATCATAAAGGCATCTTAGCAACAGTCCCAAATAGATTAATCTTTCAAAGAGATACATGGTTCACATATAAACGTATATTTAATCAAAACAATATTCAAAGATTCAAAACTGAACTTATAAACATAGATTGGCAGAATACCTTTAAAATGTACAAAAATGTCAACTTTAACTACAGTATTTTTCATGAAACACTAATATCAATACTAAACAAATGTATACCAAAAATTAAAGTAAAAATAAAGAGTAAGAAGTCGGTTAAAAATAAAAAGACTTGGCTAACTAAAGGGATAAAAGTGTCATGCAAACATAAAAGACTATTAAAGCTTCTGATTGGTCAAACTGATAGCCTCGTCCTCAATAAGTATTATAAGCATTATGAGAAATTATTAAAACAAGCAGTAATTAGGAGTAAGAAGATACAATACATACGTGAAATGAAAAAATCAGAAAATACTACTAGAACTATGTGGAGAATAGTAAAAGAACGTACAAACAAAAACGAAAATAAAAAAAATAAAAACATAAAGCTAAATATTAATAACAATATCACTAATGACCCTGATATAATAGCTAATGAATTTAATAAATATTTTGTAACCATAGGCGAGGAAAAATTATCAAAAAACCCACAAGGTTGTCCAATAATGGATTTTTCTAAAAACTCCCTTTATTTAAGCCCAGTAGACTCTCAAGAGATCAGGCAAATTTTGAAAAAATTAAAAAATAAGAATAGTTTTGGGGTAGATGAAATACCACCATCTTTAGTAAAACAGTGTGCCGAAGAATTAATATGTCCCCTAGTTTTTTTAATCAACCAATCATTTTCAGAGGGAGTTGTACCTAATCTTTTAAAAATAGCCGTTACTAAACCAATACATAAATCAGGTGATAAAACAATTTGCGAAAATTATAGGCCCATAGCTCTTTTGTCAACTTTTTCTAGGATACTTGAGAGTGCAATGTCATCACGGCTCTATTCATTTTGCGAAAAATACAAAATATTACATGAAAACCAAAACGGTTTTAGAAAAAATAGATCAACTTCTTTAGCAGTGTATAAATATATAAGTAGCATACTAAACATTATTAATAATAAAGAATATGCTGTTGGGATCCTCCTGGATATGAGCAAAGCCTACGATAGAGTATCACATAAAATTCTATTAGAGAAATTGTATGGTATCGGTGTCAGAGGAATGGTTCACAAATGGTTCTCTTCATATTTGGAATCGCGTGTGCAATTAGTAGAAATAGAGCACCGCAACTTCCAAACTGGAGAAATAACTAAAGTCAGTTCTAATAAAATTGATGTTCATAAGTCTATACCCCAAGGCAGTGTCCTGGGCTGTATTCTTTTTCTAATATATATAAATGACCTTCCTAAAATAATAGATGTAGAGAGTATCCTATATGCTGATGACATTTCAATTGTCTTACCATGTAAAAATAATGCGAACCTAAACTTAAAACTTAAAAGCATCTTAGATAAGGTGGTAAATTGGTTAAATGAACATAATTTAGAAATTAATTTCCAAAAAACGAAACTCATGCAATTCCATCCATATCAGAAAAAACCTTTACAGCTTTATTTTGTTTACAATAATATAAAAATTGATAATGTAAAAAGTTTCAAATTACTGGGATTAAATGTAGATACAAATGTAAATTGGAAATCCCATATAAACAATATCAGCAACAAACTTTCAAGATTTACCTATGCTTTATTAGAGTTAAAAAAATCCTCGGATGAAAAAACCGCAATAGCAGCTTATCATGCATATGCTCACTCTTGGATACGGTATGGCATAATACTTTGGGGAAATAGCACAGAATCTGAAGATATATTTATATTGCAAAAAAAATGTATCCGAATTATAACTAATATACAGAATACCAATACATGTAGACCCCACTTCATAAAGTTAAATATACTCACCCTAACTTGCTTGTACGTTTTTGAAATTTCAGTCTTTGTGAAAAATAATGCCAGCTCTTTTACTCAATTGAAAGACCATTTCTCTGTTTCCCACAATTTAAGACATAAAGATAAACTCGCTTTACCTAATTCAAACTTAGCTTTACATTCCACTGGTCCATATGTTATGTGCATAAAAATATATAACACAATTCCACAACATATTAAAGATGAGACTAAAATAAATATATTTAAAAAATGTTTACATAAATATTTATCAGAAAAGGCCTACTACAGTCTTAAAGAATTTTTTGAAGACAATACATATAATAGACATAAGTAAAATATTCCCTCCAAATGAGTACAATAAATTTGAAGTACCTATATTTGTAATTAAATTATATCTACAGGTAATAGTTTTTATGGAAATAACTGTAGTAGTTAGATACTAGTAGACTTTAAGTAGGTAACTACTAACTTAAATTATTAGTTTTAAGCTTAAATTGCAGTGCCCAACCGGGTTCATAATGTAAACAAAATGTCATTTTGTAAACCATTACCTTATGAAGCAATAAATAATAATTATTATTATTATTATTATTATTATTATATTGCATGCCACTAGTTTCGTAATGTAAATTTCGTTTAACTGTTTTTGGAGAAATCACTATGTATACAATTTGTAACGGGTATGCCCTTTTAATCCGAAAGGGGGTTGTTCTAGACGTCTAGGCGAACACCCTTTGTTCGACTTTTAAAAAATTCAAACTTATTTTTGAAAATTTTGTGATTAAGTTTCACTAAAAAAACAGCTGCTTTTACAAATAAAGGTAATTGAAGTTTTGATTGTAAACCATCAAACTAAACAAAAGGACAACATAAGGTCAATGACCTCGAAGTCTCAGAAACAGCTGATTTTTAAGTAAACTTTACACCTAAATTTTTCGAAAAGCATTTCGTATTTCCAAAAGTCGTAAAACAAAAGTTGGTCGCCTAGACGTCTAGAACAACCCCCTTTCGGGGCTTACCCGTTTCACCTTGTAGGTATATTTCATGCATGCCACTAGTTTTGTAATGTTCATCATTTGTAATGTGAATATCGTTTCATCATTTTTCTAGAGCGAGAGGCCCGAAAGAGTCGTCGTAACTCGTTTGACTACTAAAATGATCGTTGGATGTTAAACTGACGCATTAATGACTTTGCATTGCTCGCGGTGGGAACACAGCTTTATGAACCTCGATTAAGAAAAACAAGTAAAATATTCTCAGAATTGTTGGTAGTTGCGGTTTTTTTTACGTTGTTTGGAAAAACAACATTACTTCGACATCAAATATTTCCAACCACAGAGGGTCGCGGTTTTATTCGCGTAAGTCCCTATCCCGCGGAATTTTCGAGATAAAAAACCTATGTTTTAATCCAGACCTTTCCAGGGGGATTTACCAAGGTTTAGAAGTTCTTGCGTTATTAAAACACAAGCATCCAAGTAATCAAACAGCTAAAATTAGGCATTTATAAAATTTGTGTGAAGTGTGTGAATTTTGGGTGAATATTTTTAACATTACCATAGTACATAGAATGGTAGGTACAATAGTACTTAGTACATACTGATATTGGAAACTACCTACAAATGCTCGAAAACGGCTCACTCACACAAACATAAGCGCGTCCACGAGACCCCTAATGGGGGTTTCGCGTAGATGTCAGTACAGAGTCACGACCACGTCACGACGAGTGTGTGTGCAGTTTCCATATTGTGTGCAGTTTCCATATTGCTCCCTCTATGTACGTGACATTACCTTTTCTTTCCTCGATAAATATATTTCTCCTGGTTTCCTATCGTTTACCGTCGGGCTGACCAAGAGCGCTGGTAAGCCTTTAGGGTTAGTGGTCTTGGATTGCAACCACAGTCGGCATGGACCTCCAATATCCGTCGGGTAGAAGTTTTTAACACACAAACCCGATAAAATATGGCAAGCATGGATATCGTTTTGCTAAAAAATACAATGCAATAGGTGGCAATAGTTTAATAAATAATTAAATTTTCCATTCATTTGTCCCACTGCAGGGCAAGAGCCTCCTTTTAGTGGGTTTTAATTCGTACCTATCCTAATTAAAATGTAAATTATTAGGAACATTTAAAAAATAAAGTCTACGTTACGCTATGTCGTGGGCGAAGGCAATAATATGTATGTTTTCCTGTCTACTATTTCCAAGTTTCTGAAGCTCTTTCGAACACTTCTACAGGAACCACTTTTCGGTGGTTTTGCCTAAAGATGTTTTTTCAATAAATCGAGAAGATATGCCTAGAGCAATAAAAATCAAATTACGAAAGCGACTAGTGTTTTGGGCAGCTTTGCGCCAGGATCGTTCAGTGTTTGTTTGATTGACGGGTTTTTTTATTGTATTTTTTGTTTTTTGTATTTTCTTGTATTTGTTGTTTAATTAAAAAAAAAAAAAAAAAAACATGAAAACAACTTACGACACAAAGATACTCAAACTTGACGACGTCCAGCAACTCCAGCGGATGCAGCTGTTTCTCCTCATACTTTGGCCGGTTGTTCACAAATGTCTTCGGTACACAAACGCCGCGTACTACGACGTCTTTTCTGCTACATGCGCAAGAGTCGCAACGGACGCAACTGTTGTCTTCTGCCTTGTAGCCGCGAGCGCATTTAATGCAAGCGACTTCTTTCATTGGTGATCCGTCGAAGTTTTTTGTTACTAAAACATTAAGATTGGATACCCAATAAATGATATAGGATATCTGATATAGGTCAGTTAATATGGTTGATACATTATCGAGGAGTTGCCTATATTATTCTTGATTATGTAGCTTACTTTTGGTGTAAGAATTTTTAAAATCAGTCCAGTAGTTTCGGAGATTACACCCCGTGATTACACCCAATATACATATTTACATACATACAGTTACCAACGTTACCTCTTTATTGGTATCAGTCGTCAGTTCGTCAGATGTGCTGTGCAGTTAAACTGACGATCAAACCGAAATTAATTAAATAAAACTGTGCAGTTAAATCTAAAGATCTGTAGCCTGCTTTACAAATGCGAATACTTACATTAAACTCTGGTAATTAACATAATACCCTCAGATAATCCCTATTTATATATGTTACTATCTGCGCCCCGCGGTTTTACCTGCGTAAGTCCCGTTCCCGCGAGATTATCGGGATAAAAAGTAGCCTATGTGTCATTCCACGTTTCCAGCTACTTATATTCCAAGTTTTATTGCAATCGGTTCAGTAGTTTTTGCGTGAAAGAGTAACAAAGTCACATACAGACACATACATACCTACAAAGTTGCGCGTTTATAATATTAGTAAAATATGTACCTACTACAAATTATAGGATCGGGACTTACACGAGGAAACCGGGTATTAAATGTAATCTTTTCAACCGACCGACAATAAACCTTAATGTGAAGCACGCGTGGTACCTACATACATCTTGCTCGTTAGGTACCTTACTTACTTAAATTGTGAATAAGTAGGTTAACCGGAAAATCGCAAGAAAAATACGAATGCTTGTGAAAAGAACACGGATACAAAGGGCAGTATGAAGTATCATCTTTTAATGATGTTTGTGAAATGGTTATTTTTTGCCATTACGCCTGAAACTTCATGTATTGCGGAGACCCGCTAACGTGGAGGCATTAAAAATAAAGTAGACCGAACTATTAAAACAATAAATCGAGATTTCTATTACGAAACTAGTAGCATGCAATTTATAAAAGTTTTGAAACCGGCTGCGCAGTGCGCATTCTTTTTGTATGTATTATGTGCGCTATTTACATCTCTCACGGTGAAGGAGAACATCGTGAGGAAACCCACTGTTTAAGAGACGCAAAATGGCCCAGTTGTAGGGCTAATTGCGGAAACACACAGTTAGAAATTTAACTTTTAATATTTAAGTTAGTAATTTTAAAAATATGCGTTGATACAACAGTAGGTACAATTCCATTTGTCAATTTGATAAAATTGCTCCCCGTAACTGCTGCGACTCTGCTTATGTGTAATTTACTGTATAAGGCATGAGACTAGTTTTGTATGTATATTAATTAGGCTTAAAACCCACCTGCACATGCCTGCAGGCCTACATTAGCCTACATTAGTTTTTGTTTAACGACCAACCTATGGAAAATCTTTTATGCAAAGGCACTATCTCACTTGACACTTGACTATGTGCTCTACGATATAGCACGATATCATCTGGAAGTTTGAAGACGGCAGTAGAACTTACCCGTCTTCCTTAGTGGCCTACGAATCAGAATAGTTACCTGAGATATAATCCGCTGGACATTTTCTACAAACTATTCTTCCCGAAGCGTTCTGACATTTCCTCGGTACACAGAAAGCGCCGTCTGAGGAGACAAGTTCAGTCGCGTTGCAGGGACGACACCGCTGTGGGCTATGTGGTATACTGTGCTCATCGCAGGCGCAGGAGAACCCTAGGAAGAGTCAGGTAGGTATCTCTCCTAAGTTATTCGAACTCTAAACCTGCTTAGAATTTGGGGGCTAGCTAAATAGTTGAACAGCTTCAGAATCCAAATTTAATATGAGGATTTTTGAGTTTGATTGAAAGCTACATAATTGTTTAATTGAACTGAAAGCTTGAGTAGCTTTTATGTATTCGGTGGTTAGTCGACTACCCCAAGTTTCATTAATGAATAAATAAATAAAAGAGTGCAGAAGCAAAACCTGAAAGAAACACTGAATTCTCTGTTTGCGACTTTGTTTTTACAAAGGAAATGTTAAGTTTTTGCCGTAAAATGTATGTTATACTAAGTATGTAATTGTAAGTACCTACTAGCTTAAATGCGGTGCCCAACCGGGTTCATTATGTAAATAAAATGTAATTTTGTAAACCATTATCTCTTAGTAGGAAGCAATAAATACAAGAAGTACAAGAAAGAGGGCAGTGGAACAAGATTGACCCATCTTCATTAGTGAAGCGTAACACCGATGAGTCCGCTTGACTCTTCGACTTAAGCTAGTGAGTGGTAATAAGCAGTGGCGCAAGCCATCTACAAAGAAATATGTTAAAAACTTAACTCCTGAGCGAAGCGACTCCTGAGCGAAGCGAAGGAGTTATGTACCTAGAGTCCTGGGTGAAGCGTGGGATTCAAGCGCCCAAGATAAAGATAGGCTTTATTACCGAGGTGAATACTTTGCTTTACACATCTACTGCGAGACAACAAAAAAGTTACAACACTAAGTATTTAAGTAACAACAAACCAATATATCAATGCAACGTGTATGAAATACTTTTACAGCTCTATATTAATTAAATTTAACAATGTTATCTCAAAATGAAGAAACCAAACATCGGCCTCAGCCTATGAAAAAAAAAAGTTGAGGCTTTATATTAATTAAAACTTTTTGCCTTACCCGCCGAAATAAAAATAGACGAAAAATAGCCCAGTTTTTAGTTTTTTATGTGTTGTGTCTAAGTGGCCAGTTCGAAATGGCCGTATGCTACTAGAGCCTTAGTCCCAAATTTAAATTACTTTATGCCCTAGGGTTATAATGAGCACTTTATGCACCTAGGGATTAAAGACTCGCTTTACGTTGACCTTTTTGGTCAAATAAAGTAACTTTGTAGATCAGTAGGTGTGTAAATTCTTTTTGTTATTATGTTATTTTGGTAACTTACCGTCAGCTGATTTCACCATCGAGTTATTACCGGCACAGTTAAGACAAGAAAGAGATGCAATATCATAATATTGTTGCTGGCTACATTCATTTGGCAATTGTAACCCTCTTACAAGAGAAACTATACCACCAAACAGAATTACTAAAGGAAATATCTTAACGAAGTAGAGGAACATGCTGTAAACTTTAAACTATCAATTTTCTTATTAGTTTACATATCAATGTATAGCCGTTATCTATCACTATCACTAATTAATTGTTCACATGACGTCATTAATGTGACATACACTAATCGGGACACCTGATAATGATTAGAACCGTAGGATTATATTACTTCAATTTCAAATCAAGCAAGCAAATTGTTATAGTGTTTTGTTTACGTTGTTTAAGGCCGCTGCGTTGCTAGGCAACGGATGTTAGACACGATTCTTCTTCTTCATTAAAATGGCTTTTTCCATTCGGACATTTGCCAATGTCAAGTATTATCAATAATTGCAGGTTATTTGCTTCGAACGAAACAGTCAAATCGTCATAGTTAAAGTCAAGTCGAGGGAATCATTGTAATAAAAAGGGGGGCATTTTTAACAATGTTTGTTCACGGAGCTTTGGAGATAACACTAAGCTAAAGTCCATGTTTTGCACCGATTTTCACTTTTATTTACACTTGTACACCTTCACAAAACTAAATTGATTAATATGCCCCCGAAATTAAACAATTTGCACGCATTTGAACTAGGTTTTACAAAAATGAAAATCTCCTCAACGCGTTCCCGCCAAAAACTCATTCTAAGATTTATAGCTTTTGTTTTTTTTACTCCAAGTTTTTAATGTGACATGGGGAAACTTGACAAACAGAAACAAATTATGATAGCCGTGGTGAATAAGGTCGGATGATAACCTCTACATACAGAGCCACCGACTAATTAATCTGTTTTATTATCTGACGTCGGGCAGTTTTACTGGCTGTATGGTTACATATTGTAGTTACCTAGTTTGACTGCCCGACTTCAGATGATAAACCAGATTAATTAGTCGGTGGCGCTGTATGTAGAGGTTATTTTGGTCTTTTTTATGATTTTTTTTTGTTCGTTTTTAAATTTTTAAATGATTTTTTGTTCTTTTTTTAAGTCGTTTTTTTAATTTTTTAATTAATTTTTATTTCACCCTTTTTAGTGTACCTACCTACCTACTTACTTTCGACTGCCAAAAAAATCGACAATACTTATTGTTCCTGTAATTCTAATTTTTGAGGAATTTGCTGGTGAGAAGGTGGATTTAGATGGCCCATCAATCTGTATATTTAGTTTATTAGGGTCTATTCTTTTTGGTAGAAGTCCAAAAACTAGTAATTTATTATATTCTGGGAAGCTATCCTGTCCATAATTCCGAAGATACTCATCAGATCCTGACCAAATTTATGGGACCACCTTATGGCTCCCACCTTTCCATTAAAAAAAGAACCATCTCAATCAGTTAATCCACCTTCGAGTAATCAGTGAACAACCCAACAAACAATTTACAGGTCGCCACAACGTGCCCATTTTAACTTTCGGTTCTGTAAGCTGGTCGTAAATACGTCAATATCACGTCGGCACTACCGAAAAAAGGCCCATTTTATACTAATCAGTGTCGTAATACAGTGACGTAGCAGTGAAATAAAACACCAATTCGTTGTGTAGTGGTCGTATAGACGTCGTAAGCTGTATCTTTTGTCGAGTAAATGGTATTTGATACCGCTGTTATACGGCACATTGTAGTACAACAGTGTTTATCGCTACTTTAGGAGATCTTGTTTTAAAATAATCATTTATGTGTAGTTTAAATAAAACTTGTGACGGATAAATTATTTTCAAAGTGTTGTTGAAATTTATCATTGAAAATGACAAGTAAATAATTATAGTCTTGAGTGTCGTGGTAAATATCTTTGAAATTGATGCATAAGTACATAAATCTATTGGCAAATTGATTTTATCGAGTAATATAAGCTAGTTTTATCATTATAATTCACGCGCCTTATAAATTCGTTAAATTCAGCAATATTCTATATCTATTTATAGCGAGTTACCTTATTCGCGACGTAAAATTTCAAACATGACCAAGAGTGACATAATAATAATAATGATTTCTTTAACTAAAATATGTTTAGATATGTAATTTAATTTGTATGTTGTTACTGTAAGAAATAAAAAATAAAATAAATAAATAAATATTAATAACATTTTTCATTCTGTCCGCCATGATTTATTTCACAGTCCCAAATTATACGATAATACGACATTAAGTCACATAGCAGTGATATTGAAGTGTTCGGATTGGTATAAACTCATGTAACAGTTACGTTTGTCACTTTTATATGATTGTCTCATTATGGTAGTTCTCGAGACGCTAATGTTAATAAAGTCGGTGTAAAAGTAGCATAGATGTTACTAAGGCGACGTAATGGTTACACGACTGTAAGTTGTGCAATAGTCCCATAAAAAACGTCCTATATAAGGTTTAGATATGACAACGAGTTGTTTAAAGACAAAAAGGCACTAAGTCGTATTTCCGGCCAAAGATACTTCTATACGATCTTTATACCATTTCGAGTTGTGTAAATTTTACTTATACGACTAAAATGTTTGTTGGGAAGTGAATTGAATACAGCTTTTTGAGGAGCATTCCCGGTCCTCACTTCGAAGATCCTCATCAGATCCTGACCAAATTTTTATGGGACCATTGGGGGCCCTACCTTTCCATTAAAAAAAGAACCATCTCAATCAGTTAAGCCACCTTCGAGTAATCGGTGAACAAGTGAATTGAATGCAGCTTTTTGAGGAGCATTCCCGGTCCTCACTACGAAGGTCCTCATCAGATCCTTATTAAATTTTTATGGGACCACCTCGGGGCTCCCATCTTTTCATTAAAGAAAGAACTATCTCAATCGGTCAAGCCGCCTTCGAGTAATCGGTGAACAAACAAAAAAAATACATACGCGACCAATTGAGAACCTCCTCCTTTTTTGAAGTCGGTTAAAAAGCGGAATAACTACTCCGAACTTATTCCCCATTTATTAACAAGGCTTTGTATATTTAATTATTTTGCCTTTAATCATCATTTTTATGTATGGAGATAATGCCTAATCTCAGTTCTATGGCCGTTTCCTTACACTAGGGTCCGTCTCCACTAGCGTTAGAATTGTGGCGA
Source organism: Idaea dimidiata (assembly GCA_949358125.1). Lineage (NCBI taxonomy): Eukaryota > Metazoa > Arthropoda > Insecta > Lepidoptera > Geometridae > Idaea > Idaea dimidiata. Next base: position 11,431,538 of record OX442341.1, read on the forward strand.
TATTATCGTCGAGCCACTTATTTCTATACAATCTTTATGAACGTGTCTCCACACGGCGATGTTAACGCGGCGCGCCGCCCGCGCCGTGGTGGCGCGGCGATGGATTCTCGACGATTCTCCCGCTAGTGGAGACGGTCTCTAAGCTTTCTTGGGAGCGAGTAGTTTACCCGAAAATTTTCGTATTAAAAACACATAGTTTTTAAATTACAGGGATTGCCTATTGGAAAGTACAACTCCGCTCCGTAACTACAAAATCGAAATGGTTTATCCTGAGCCCTTAGTATGAGTTTCAATAGTTTATCGTCTCGATGAAACTTGCAGTTTACTTCATACATTTTCCATCAGCACCCCTAGCGGTAACTATTATGAACTAAAATAATGTATGGAAGTAAACAAACTATCAAAGCTCATACTAAGGGCTCTGTAAATATACTATTAGGTACTTACGGGATAAACCATTTCGATGGGCTTTCAGGGGAATATCCTAAACTATAAGAAATAGAGAGATTTAAACGACTGCCTAGCTTTTCTCATCATTACAGAACATGTTCCAATTTCAAAATTAGCACACAGATCAAAGCACGAGCTTTCATCCTTGACGAATACCATTTAGAATAATTATTATTATTATAACCTTTTTTTGGTAAAGTTAAATATTTTCATTAATAAATAGGCATTTCTATCGATTTAACAGACTATGTTTGTTTCTAGGATTTGATCTCTATTTATTTATCGTTTATTTATTTTTCAAAAAGACAAGGTTCGATTCCTGGCTAGGGTTATAAATTTTTCAAAAATCGAATAATGCCATTTTTGTTTTTGTCAAAATCGGGGACGCAACTCCTTTCAGATTATTGTGCTATCTCTTATAGTTGAGGATATCCCCCTGAAAGCCCATCGAAATGGTTCATCCTGTATAATGATCGACGAAATTTGTTTGGAAACCCATATGTCGGGTTTTGTCCATTTTGTACCATCAGTCTTCAATCTAACCAGTCAGTGTAACATCCCATACCAGATAGATATGTAAACCATCCATCATAGTTACGGCGACTGCAAGATAATAAACAAAGAGATGATTTATATGCATGTCACAGTTTAAATAGGTAGGTGACGGATTGCTTGCACCATTACCTACACGGGCAAATGTGTGTCTGAATCAAAGATACTCAAACATAGAAATTAAGCTTTACCGAAATTCGTCCAGTGGTGTTCCCGACTCAGGCTGGCCTAAACAATCCAATTTGGGAAAAGTGCTTTTTTAAAAAGCTATTTTTGGTAGCCCGTAAATTTGTTACTCTGTAAGGCAAGGCCATCCTCTTAAAAAGGATAGGCAGTAAGATTCCACTTGAGCCTTTTTCATATCAGCGGATGTCCCATGCCTTCGAAGTCGAACCGAGCTGAGTACAAGGACATATCCGCCCGCACGATTTTTTCCTTCATCTTAAGAACAATAGCGTAACATATATTTTCTTAAAGACAAACTTGATACGCGCGCGTTCATACTGAATCTCGCAACCCTCGGAGTAAAAGTCGGGAAATGTACCAATAAACCAACACCGCAAAAAGCATTATTGAATACGAAAATAATCTCTAAAGCCCAGCATCAACGGGTAGAGTAAACGGTAGAGTGTGACTTTCTCTAATGTAGAAAAAATGGTTAGCTCTATCCCACTTTTATTTATTTATTTTTGGCTATTTAAACGACGGTTATATCTGCCAATTTTTAGTCTTGCCTAAACATCCCAACCTACTTAACCTTTTGCCACCACTTATTTGGAACCTTTGGTATGGTCCCTGCCAAATTCATACCAATCTTTTTTATTCATTATACAATAGCAAAACATTCGATCCTAAATGAAAACCCCGCACCGGCTATAATAAAAACAGCAATAGACATCGCCAATTTAAACTTCGACTATCGCAAGACAACGGTTGTGATCGACAAAGATGTGGACGATAATATTGTTAATAACTTTTTAATGAACTATAAAGGATCTGTTATTGTGGAAGTTAAAAGAGAGACGGCACCAGGACAAGTCGTTATCCTGTTGGACTCTTACGCGTCCTTCACGAATATACTTCACAAGTTGAAGCCAGATTTAAAAGGTAAATCGCTTCTGAATAGCAGTTCGAAGTTCTTGATTTTGTTGTTGTCCAATTGGAAGAAAATTGAAAGGATAAACAGTTTACTCTGGAGTTACTATGTGACTGATGTCGTTGTAGTGACAAGGAATAAGAAGAATGCAGTTGTTCTGTACACTTACTATCCGTATAAGAACCATCTGGATTGCCGGAACGTCCAGCCAACAGTTATCGACATCAAGAATAGAACGCTCCACAATTTGTATGAAAATAAAATGCAAAATATGAACGAGTGTCCCGTCTACATTTCTACGAACAAAATTAACTATCCAACGACGGAAATGAAAATGCCTCTAGACACCATAAAAAAGACAATCATAAGATCTTTAAGAGATTTAATGAATTTTACTTCAATAATTATGACTAAAGATTTTATAAGCATTGATTCTATTCGAGCTAGAAATTGGTCGGATTCTTTGAGCGATATAATAACGGGCGATACTAATATTTCTACTTGTACTATTCCTTTAGGAATCGATAAATTGGGACTTCTAGATTATTCTATGCCATATTTTCGTATTCGTCTTGCTTGGATTGCGCCGCCTGTCGCTCCAGGGCCAGGTTGGTGGCGTCTCATCTCACCCCTAAACGGATATTTATGGCTGGTTCTACTAATAGTAATATTCTTTGTAAAATCCCTTCCATACATCATGAAAATGAAACGAGTAAAGAATTTTTGCAACAGGTACTTCAGGAATTCTAATAAATTACGGGGAACGGTTTTTAAAATTTGGGGAGTTCTGGTTGGACAGCCAGTGCGTATGGCACCTAAAAAGTTCAGAGATTTCTACATAATCGGTCTCTGGATGTGGTTCACTTTTGTAGTTCGGAACGCGTATCAAAGTGTCCTTATTGGAGCTCTCAAAACTGAGACAATAGTTGGTAACTTTGCTAATTTGAAAGAAACTGTCGAGGCGGGGTATCAGATCGGTGGCCGCGAAGGTATTTACACACATTTCGAATTTGATCCGGTTATAAGAGAACGATTTCAAATACTATCAGAAAAAGAGTACGACAGTATTTTATCGGAGTTAGTAGAGGGAAGAAAGAAATTTGTACTGGCTACTTCACTAGAATACGCTGTAGCTTATTGCTTGTCGATTGGTAAGCAGGAAAAGGAGTGCGGTCACATTTTACCAGACTCTATAATGTCAGTTCCTTTAGTCGTTTGGATGAAAGAGAATTCTCCTTTCGTAAAACCGTTTGGGATTTGGCTTCCAAGATTAATTGAAAGTGGATTATTGTCTCGAGATAGTATTTTGAAATCTTCGTTCTGTTGTCACGTGCCGTCTGATCCGACACCTTTGAATCATCATCAGATATTGAGCTGCTTATGTTGTCTATTAGCAGGATATGTAATATCGCTCATAGTTTTATTGTTAGAAATGTTTAGGTTTAAGGTTGTAGAACAAGTTATTGACAAGAAGTTTACTTACGTACATTAAACGTGTCTAATGTAGGTACGTACGGTGTAGCCTAAGTTGCTATTAGTTGCTCAGGCTATAGCCGTAGTTGGGGTCGGATTATAGGTAATCTCTAAACAAGAAGAAATCACGCTTGCGTGAAATGCTTTCTTTAGTACCGATGTTTGCGCCGCATAGTACATATTTTGTTATTCTATATTTGAATCTCCCGCTATCTTATTTAATTGATATTTATTCAAATCTACCGCTATTTAGTAATTAATATTTAGTCTTACCCGCGTGGTTGACACATCTCCCATCTCTTTCCTTTACCCGCAACCTTCACTGGCGAGACGGAGATGACAACATACGCGAAATGAGGACTATTCGCCGCTGGCGCTGAGTTCGCGCTCAGTTGGCGTACCTACCCGAAAGTTCGAAAAATATGAACTTTGGTGTGTGAGAAAAAAGATGGCGAATGATTAACATCGCCTCGCGCTTTTAGTTATTGTTACTTCTTATAAACTCGAGTTGAACAGTGAAAGTGGTATCTTTGTGTCGTTATCTTGTGTTTCACGAACCTTAGATATAGTAGCAGACACCGCCCGCACCGCAATGACCTCAAGCGACGGCATCAAGTAGCCAACCAGTCTGGGATCATTCACAAGGTACCTCTCTTTCCTATCCAGTTTGTGTCAACACGCGTATTTATCTATTTAGATACATATTAACTTGTTAATCCTTAGTTATCAACCTATACCCATTTCCTATACTATACAGTCCACTATTATATACAGGGTTATGGGTTTCGAATCCAAAACCGTTCAGGGGGTGATTCTTCACATCAAAACGAATAAGTTTTGTTCTACGACTTTTTGAAATTCAAAGTAGTTTTCGAAAATTTTAAGTGTAAAGTTTACTTGAAAATCAGCTGTTTCATAGAGTTAGAGGTCATTGACCTTAAGATGTTCTTTCTTTTAGTTTGGTCTACTACAATAAAAACTTAAATTGAATTTATTTTCAAAAACAGTCGTCTTTTTTCAGTGAGATATAACCTTAAAATTTGCAAAAAAAAAACGAATTTCCAAAAATCGTAGAACAAAAGTCATTCGTTTTGATGTGGAAAATCACCCTCTGAACGGTTTTGGATTCGAAACCCATAACCCTGTATATTCAAAATTTCTCCAGCGCCTATCTACCGCAATGGTGACGTGACTCTTAGCGCCACCAACCGTTATAGCTTTTTTGTTACATTGTCACAAAAAAAAATTTTGTTACATATTTACTGCCTTATTTACACAATATAACATTTGTGTAAGTAAATAAGGCAGTATATGTTACTGTACATAATTGGCATCACGCATGTTACTAATTATAAAACTCGCCTTCGACTCAGAAAAATAAGTATTTGATATTTAAATAAATAAATCCTGTGACGAACACACAGCGCCATCTAGCCCCGTGGTAAGCTGCTAAGCTTGTGTTACGGTGACTAGACAACGGATATACTACTTAAATTTATTTTTCTTTTGTAAATACATACATATTATACATAGAAATACGCCCAGACCAGATTCAAATATTTATTTTTAAGCATAAATATTTGCACCCAGCGGGAATCGAACCCGCAGCCTTCTGTATTGCAGCCAAGCGTTCGCCCGACGCGCCACAGAGGTCGTCAATTTCCTATAATATTCAAGATTTTTTTGCTAGAACTTGTTTCAAAAGCAACAAGACTAACTCTAACATACTCAACCTTTATATATTTCACGATCCCGCAGCCGGATTTAAAACTAAATTGATGAATCATTTTGATCATTCTGTTCTTTAGATCTAGACTGTTTGTGTTTTCTTATCTTCAATATAGTCTGTTATAGTGGCTAACTTAACTTCTTGTATAGATACTAAGAAGTACATACAGACATGTAATCTTTTGATTGTATCAGAACTGTTTTAGGAACCTTTAAATTGTACGTTACTTTTTATGGTAATGTTGTGTACACCTCAAAGACATTACAACACTACGTATAGTATACAATTTGTAACGGGTATGCCCTTTTAATCCGAAAGGGGGTTGTTCTAGATGTCTTAAATTTTGAGATTATGTATCACTGAAAAAGTAGCTGCTTTTGAAAATAAAGGTAATTGAAGTTTTGATTGTAAACCATCAAACTAAATAAAAGGACAACATAAGGTCAATGACCTCGAACTCTCAGAAACAGCTGATTTTCAAGTAAACTTTACACCTAAATTTTTCGAAAAGTACTTCGAATTTCCAAAAGTCGTAGAACAAAAGTTGTTCGCCTAGACGTCTAGAACAACCCCCTTTCGGATTAAAAGGGCTTACCTGTTACACCTTGAATAATGTGATGTGTTTGGTACACCTATAATTGGGAGGCGCATTTATCCAAAAATGTTTTTCTGTATTACGAGTATAGTATATCTTACTGTTGGTGAACCTAATAGGTAAATAAATAAATAAATATAAAAAAACGATTCCTTTGTATTTATCTTCTTTATCCCTAATAGTAAAATAGGTATGTAGGTACCGAGGGATTAGGAAAAGGTATATAATAGCCGAGTAAATGTATAGTAAATTAATAAAATACAGATTTCATTTCTCAATTTATTTATTCTATTGATTTATACAAAATATGTTTCTGTTTATGAACAGATAATAATATGATATCACGGAGAAAATGACATTATTTTTAGATATCACGGAGTTAATTGACTAACTAAACTAAACTATAACGATAAATGAGCGTTTGACTACTAACTCATCCGATGGTACGTGAATGATCTAACATATAGCACGCTCATTTAGAAGAAGGAAGTCGGCAGTGAAACAAGTTCCCGCCTTCCTTAGATGGCTGCATTGATCTACATATCGGAATATGGGAGTCCGCTCGTTGCTACGACTTAGGCCTGTGGTAACAAGCCGCGGCCAAGGCCTCCCACCAAGAAACCCCTTTTGGTCGTCGTTTACGACGGGCAGAGGATACCGTACATCCATTATTCTTTATCCGTATTTTAGTAACGTATAAAAATATAATTTCGTTTGTGTTTACATTGATCCCACTAATATAATAAATGAGAAAGTTTAAATGTTTGTGAGTCAATCACGTAAAATAACTGATTTGATTTATACGGCACACTAGTACTTTATAACCTAGATTTACACATAATATTATTATGATTGACTCACAAACATTTAAACTACTAACGCTTGTGAACCGATTATGGCCATTTGGATAGTAGCCAGTGTCAAGTATTATTAATTTTTGCAAGTTATTTGCAATTTGCATCAAAACGGTCAAGTTATATTATGATAGGTACTGGTTACAGACAGAAGTGGAAACTACACAGGTGAAACCGCGGGGCGTAGTTAGCAACAATACACATTAAATACAATACTACGTACTACAAAATCTTACTAATATTATAAGCGCGAAAGTTTGCATGTATGTCTGTGAGTTTGTTACTTAATCACGCAAAAACTACTAAACCGATTGCGCGTTCGGCGCTTGTCGTGTGTGCGCGCTTCTAGTCGATCCATCCACCTCAATTGGAGAACGAATTAGGGATGCGACCGTATCGATAGATTTTGCCTTATCGATATCGACGTTACGCCGTAAGAAAGATGGATCGTTATCTTACACGTCATGCATCCAATAGCAGTCTCAGCAGCACTGGAAAAAGACCAGCAGAGGACGACCCAGAAGGCGAATGGAGGTGTCCAAAGCGACATGTGAAACGTTATGGTCCCCGTTATAACTCCAGTGTTGAACTTCAAAATAGGTTCAATGACCTATCGGTTGATACTGAGCCAGAAGGCCGCAATCAAAGCGTAAACCCAACGATGCCTGCCAGGAAGACGACACACATTCCTCCAATTATTCTGGATGTAAAGAAGGACTGGACCCACCAAAATATTAAGGATATTGTGAGTAAGCATGCTACGCATTACCACATGCATTATAGAAATAGCAGCAAGGTGGCAATCATGTGCCATAACTCTGAGTCACATCAAGCCTTAAAACAAGGTTTCCGTAAGGACGATGTGTCTTTTGTGACATATACCCGAAAGGACGAGAAAATGCCCAAAGTAGTTATCAAGGGCCTACCGGATACTCTGGAGGGCGAATTATCAGCTGAACTGTCAAAAATTGGCTACCCAAATAATTTGGTTACAAAACTTAAACCGAAGAACGGAGGCAGCTTAACTTGTCCACCTTTCCTGGTACAACTGTCTATAGGAACGGACATAATCAAATTTCGACAAATCAAATATCTGTTTAACTGCGTCGTTACCATTGAAAAATTCAAGCCCAATCGGATTCAAGGTACACAGTGCTATCGATGCCAGAGATTCAGGCATTCCTCGCAGAACTGCAACCTACCAGCACGATGTGTTAAATGCACTGATTCCCACTCGACCGCTGAATGTCTCAAGAAAGACAGAACCGTATCTGCTCGTTGCTGTAATTGTGATGGCGAACATCCAGCCAACTACAGAAACTGCAGCGTCAGGGTCGCCTATCTTGAACGTCTAGAGAAAAAAAAGGAGACACAGCGTAGGTTCCCCCTATTACCATTCCCAGTAATGCCACAAAAGAACGTGCCGATGAAAACAACGTCATCAAGAACTTGGGCTGCAGTAACTAAGTCCACATTATCTGGCAGAAATCTTTTGGATGATCAGAGGCTACCACGTAAAGAAGAAACATCGCTTTCAAATGGAGGTGTCAACCCATCAAATCTTACGTCGAGTGCGTCCCTAGCAGCGGATGATCCAGTAACTAAGGAAATGCTTGACATATTGCTAGCAATCAAAATGCTTAAATCTCAATTTATAACATGTCAATCTCAGCTTGAGAAAGTCACACTTATTTTAGTTCATCTCGGTACTTATGTATGATTCCAAATTGCGCTTGCTCTCCTGGAACGCCGACGGCGTACGTGGTAAGATGTCTGAGCTTCTTTATTTAGCAGTACATTCTGTACCTGTCGATTTAATTGCTGTTTGTGAAACTAAACTCACATCAAATTCAGTCCTTCCGACGCCAGGTTTTGTCTGTCACCGCAAAGACAAACGTAGTAATGGCAAGGGTCAGGGGGTAGCTATTTTAGTGAAAACCGACGTGGCTCACTCCGTCATCGACATTCCTACCACCAATAATATCGAGGCGGTGGGTGTATCTATTCAACTCTCAGGTATTGAGCATTATGTAATAAGCGCCTATCAGTCACCTAATCTGCCCTTGTTGCAAAATGACCTTGATATTTTGCTTAACTTGTCAAACCATGTTATCGTGTTAGGTGACTTTAATGCTAATCATAGCTATTGGCAAAGTAGCTACACCAATACCCGTGGTCGAGTCCTGTTTCGCCATATGATGTTGAATGATTATTTTATTTATGCTCCCGATACGGCTACACAAGTAAATTATTGCCCAGACAAAAATCCCACAACTCCTGACCTAGTTCTGTGTCGCAATATTAGCAACTTGAGTCACATCGAAACATTAATAGCGCTATCGTCAAATCACTACCCCTTATATTTTACCATTGGTGGTCGTGTTCAGCTTTCAGCAAAACAGCATCGCTTCTGTTACAATAGGGCTAACTGGAAGCTATACCGCAGTGTCCTCGATGATAGCATCCTCCTGAAGCCAGGTACCTTCAAATCTGTTGATGACATCGATCATGCAATAGCTCACTTACAGGCGACAACTATTAAAGCAAGAAATATAGCAGTGCCTACAAGTAACGCCAGTCCCCGTTCGAACAAACTCCCATGTCATATACGACGTTTGATTTCCTACAAAAACTACCTACGCAGAGTGGATCAAAGACTCCCCAAAGGTGATTACAAAAGAAATATCCGTCGAGTTATCAACAACTTATGTGCCATAATATCAGCCCAAACTAAAGCCAATTTGGATGATGAGTGGAACAAAAAGCTCAACAAAGTTGATAATCCCAGTAACGACATCTGGCGGCTAGCCCAAACCTTGAAACCCAGAAACCTTAGAATTCCGCCTCTTCGTGCAAGTGATGGCTCAATAACTTATAAAGAGTCCGAGAAGTGCGAAGTTCTAGCAACAGCTTTTCATAATAATATGCAACTGTCGTCTAATATCACAAACAACGAGCTTGAATCTGAAATTAAAAGAGCAATCCAAGCAATAGATGATCACTCTATTTCTGGCATTTCTAACCCAGTTCGACCTCTTGAAGTTAGAAAAACCTTGACTTCGTTGAAACCCCGCAAATCGCCGAGCGATGATGAAATTACTAACATATTGCTTAGGAATTTTTTGAGAAAAGCAATAGTTTTTCTTACGATTATCCTAAATAGCTGCTTACGTTTGGGTCACTTTCCTACAATTTGGAAAAATGCCAAAGTTATAGCACTTAAAAAACCTGGCAAAAGTGAGACCATACCCACCAATTACCGACCAATAAGCCTCCTACCATCCTTAGGCAAATTATTCGAAAAGATTATTTACACACGATTACTGGTGTGTTCCGAATACCTTTTACAAAACGAGCAGTTTGGTTTCAGGTCTGATCACTCTTGTGCGCAGCAACTGGCTCGTGTATCTGAACACATATCCCATAACCTTAACCTCAAACAATCAACCGGGATGTTCTTGCTTGATATAGAGAAGGCCTTCGATACCGTCTGGCACGATGGTCTTCTCTATAAGTTAGTTCGGCTGGGCATCTCATTTGACTTAGTTAAACTCATAAAATCATACTTGTTTAACCGTAAATTCGCTGTTTTCATCGGGCAGACTAGATCCTCCGTTCGTGCGGTGCACGCAGGCGTGCCCCAGGGTTCTATCCTGGGGCCTTATTTGTTCCTTCTGTACTTGAACGACATGCCTATTCAGCCACGAACTCATCTGGCGTGCTTCGCCGATGACACTGCGTCGTATACCTCATCCAACGACACTGACTTAATCATAGGTAGATTGCAATTCTCGTTGGATCTCTTACACGCATTTTTCACCAAATGGAAGCTAAAGCTGAATGAATCTAAAACAGAGGCTATTTTGTTCAGCCGTCATCGTACAGTACCCAAACGAACATTAAAAATAGGAGGGCATACAATCCCATGGAGCCGTTCGGTTCGCTATCTCGGTGTAACTATGGACTGCAAACTTAACTGGACTAAGCACACTGAGAACATGCGAATCAAAGGAGCTCGGTCCTTGGGTGCTTTGAGCCCAATTATGAACTGTAAAAGCAAAATAAGCTCGCATACGAAAATGAGAATATATAGCACCCTAGTCAGACCAAGCATGACATACGCATGCCCCGTATGGAGCAGCACTTGTCTTACAAATATAAAAACATTACAAGTTGTACAAAACAAAGCGTTAAAAATAGCCTTTAACACCCCATTTAAAACTAATTTATTTAAACTACATCTTCAAATTAACTTCCCTTTACTAATCCAGTTCATATTAAAGTTAACTAAAAACTTTTATGCTAAAAATTACCGAAATAAAAATCCCCTCATTAATAAAATTTGTCGAACTGGTCCACCCGACCTACCTTATATCGACAGGTACAGAACATATCGTTTACCACATCACTACCTTTTGTTCCCTCCGAACGACGTCACTCAAACCGGTGAGTAAGCGCAAAGCCAAATTTGCGATACGCTCTGCCTGCTACACTTTCACCTCTCTCGCCTACAGTACGTATGTGAGCGGGGGGCGAGGCGGTTCTCACCGCTGCCTTTATTCTGGACGCACCACTAACTACTCGTTGAGTAGCTTGTCTTGGTGCATTTATTTAAACCTACCCTATCTGTTTATGTAACAAGTGAAGATTTATACTTAAATCTCGCATTTAATTCTAATTTGTTAATAAGTAATATCTATTGGATAGTGTACTAGTAAAAATAACAAAATTATACTATAAGCTTTTATAGGCGCATCAGCCTGACAAAGTATCTTAGATCGTGTTAATATCAATCGTAGATTTAACGTTATTGTATGTGTAATATTTTATGATAATAAAGAATTTTGAAATTGAAATTGAAATTGAAATTGACTAAACCGATTGCGATATTATGAAACTTGGAATTTAGGTAGCTGGAAACCTGAAAGAAGACAGGTTTATTTAAGTAATAAATAGCCATATTTTTTATTTTGTTTTTTTTTTTTAACTAGTCTCCTTGCATACTAATTACTATGATTTATCTTTTGTCTTTTATGGCGACATGGGGAAATATCCCCATGTTCTGGATGGGAACATGGGGATGTTCCTTCATCCCGATGTTCCCGCGGGAACGGGACTTACGCTAGCAAAACCGCGGGGCGCAGCTAGTTCAATAATAATTGCTACTAGGATCTTTTCATAGAACTAAACTAAAACTACTTACCTACCTACTTACATTTCCGAAAATTGAAGATACTTTTCCCAATATTCAATATTCTCAGTGGGAGGTTGAATCCCCCGGGGATGAGGGGTCTAAATTCCACCGTGAACATTGAATTTGATAAAACATAATTATACTTAATCTATTCCTATATTATACTAATAATATAAAGAGGAAATATTTATTTGTTTGTTTGTCATGAATAGGCTCCCGAAGTACTGGACCGATTTTAAAAATTCTTTCACTAATACAAAGCTCTATACAAGGTGTAACAGGTAAGCCCTTTTAAGCCGAAAGGGGGTTGTTCTAGACGTCTAGGCGAACAACTTTTGTTCTACAACTTTTGGAAATTCGAAGTAGTTTTCGAAAATTTTAAGTTTAAAGTTTACTTGAAAATCAGCTGTTTCTCAGAATTCGTGGTCATTGAACTTATCTTGTCCTTTCATTTAGTTTAGTCGACAACAATCGAAACTACAATTACCTTTATTTTCAAAAACAGCTGTTTTTTCAGTGAACTATAACTTCAAATTTTCAAAAAAAAAGATCGAATTTTCAAAAGTCGTAGAACAAAAGTTGTTCGCCTAGATGTCTGGAACAACCCCCTTTAGGCTTAAACATGCCCGTTACATCTTGTATAGTTGAAGAGTAACAAAGGCTACTTTTTATCCTGATATTCCCGCCGGAACGGGAATTACGCGGGTGAAACCGCGGGATGCAGCTAGTTCTAAATATGGAAATAACACTGTATTATACATCTTAATTTAACATAGAGAATCTATTAGTTATAAGTTTAATTACAAAATAATACCTAACACTCAAATGAGTCTTTACACACTTTTTTTTTATAAATATTAACTACTTTTTTTTAAATATAAACTTAATAAAATAGCTTCACTAATTATCGAATTAGTAGGTATCTGAAATTAAACTATTTTTTTAGTTTTAATCGAACTATATTTTAAACACTACGCGATTAAAATCGAAAAATGTGTTTAATTTCAGAAGAAAATTATATAATCAATAGTATCAATTTCATGAGAAAGTAGTTCACTTTCATTACACTTGTACACCTTCACGATACTAAAATGATTAATATGCCCCCGAAATTAAACAATTTACACGCATCCGAATTAGGTTTCACAAAAATGAAAATCTCCTCAACGCGTTCAATGAAAATTTAGCAACACATCTCAACGCATTCCCGCCAAAAACTCCTAGGCACTTAGTAATAAAAAATTAAGACAGGACAAATACCACTATCCCCCTTACCTATAAACGCTGGTTAACAGCTGCATGACTGACTATGTATCGTTTATATTTTACTCTGACATGAAGTTTCAAAGTTGACAGACAGAGACAAACGTTACATAATTTAGTCATCGTTTATAAGTAAGGAGGTATGTAGGTATCTTTGATAAACTATATATTATGCTAATGACCTATTATTGTGAATACCTTTGTCCTCCTTCCTTAAATATAAGACGCACAGACTTTATAGACATCATTTATAGCATAGAGCAACGCCTCTCTGAGTGTAAAATGCTAATATTATAGCTTCGACAAGAAAATGGCCGACAAGTTATAACAACTGTAGGTAGATATACCTTCTGGATTTTATTTCAAGACAAGAAAACACATTGAACTGTAGTTTACTTAGAGTGAACATCAAAACACTTGTGTTATTAGTGAAAAATTAGAGTTAATATCTTTTTGTTATAATACAGCACGTTATGATATCTATTTAATAAATCTTACTAATATTATAAACGCAAAAGTTTTTATGTATGTATGTGACTTTGTTTCTCTTTCAAGTAAAAACTACAGAACCGATTGCGATGAAACTTGAAATATAGAGCTACCTATATCCAGGCTCCCGGTATCCAGCTGGATACCGGGAATAACACATAGGCTACTTTTTATCCAGATATTTCCGCGGGAACGGGACGTACGCGAGTGAAACCGCGGATCGCAGCTACGATTTAATATCATGTTTGGATATATCGTAATTTAACTTTTTAGTGCTCTAAGCTTATTTACTCGATTTATTCTTAATGAAAAATACATCTTGGAAAAAAAAATCGAGCCTTTTCTCGAGGTCATTTTTTCACATACTTCCCTAATTCAACCTGAACGTATTCTGCGATCTGAACTAATTTAGTTAACCTAAGCTTCACATAGTCGAGCCAGTTTTTCAAAGTGCGTCCACCGCGAACTATGTTAGCTATGCTCATTTGTTTGAAAAACCGAACTAAGCTGTTCAGCAGCTAAGACTTTGTTTAAGCTTAATTTACAAAACAAAACTAGTGTCATGCAATAAGAGTCAATTTCACAAAAGCAAACTCGTAGCAGTTACTGGAAACACTTTTATCAATGAACCCCCTTATTTATAAACGCTAGTTAATGCGCTGCATAACTATATATGCATCGTTTGTCACATGAAGTTTCAAAGTTGACAGACAGAACAAACGTCACATAACTTAGTCGTGTGTAAATAATATTTTATAAATAAGGGAGTAGATAATTAGTACCGGTTTGTCTACTTCCTTGTTAAAATTACTATAAATTGCATGCCCCTGTTTTCATAACGTATACTACCGCTTTAGTTGGCGGTGGGTTTTACTTAAATCTCTTTGTTGACTAGTTTTACGCGTTAACCCGTCATTAATTTACTTATTGTCCGAGATTTTATGAGCAAAGACACTTTGCTGGAAACTGTGTTGTTAATCATCTACTTTTATTACGCTGAATGTTCCTTCTATGGTGCGATTTTTTAGGCTTATATTTTAATGAAAATACCGTAAGTAGGTACGGTAGGAAGGTAATTAGACTGTAGGTTGGTAAAAAACAATCATTTATAGGTTTGTAACCCCTTGGGTTTACATTACGAACAAATAAAAATTAGACACAGCAGTATATTTATTTATTTGATCGAATATTATTAATTGCTTCCATAGTAGGTAACTGCTGCGAGACTGCTTTTGTGAAAATGACTCTATAATGCATGACACTAGTCTCGTATGAAAATTGACTTTTGAAGTACCTGGGAAGTTAAGTACCAGGTACCTTTATGAAAATTATCTTAAAACCCACGTAACTACACCAGATTATCAAAGATGTTCCGATATGTTTCCGTTAAATTAATTATACTATATTACGAGGCGAGGGTTGAATTATTTACCCAAGAGGGTTGTCAAAATAATCCTTTCGTTGCCAAAATGAAGTTAGATAGGTACGAGTATAAAATTAATGTAAATAAATCAAAAATAATATAATATATTTAATTAATGAGGAATTTATAATTAGGATAATTAATTATTTGTTAGTTTGTGCTGTCGGACTTCGACATGGGCCATTCCATTATAACGGAACGTAACACCTTCAACTGGGGATTTCACAATGTTAGGGGAGCATACTAATTGTATTATTTAATGACTATATTATTAAAATAAACTACGGTTCCGAAGACAATCTTTGATCACAGTCTCTCAATCACTAATTGGTATTCTTAGTAGGCGATTCAACAACGAGAGGTGTCGACCCGTGAGCTACACCTCGCCTTGACTCTCTACCTCGCCCTAACTTTCCACCTCGCCTTGACTTTCCACCTCAGCTCGACTTCCACCTTGCGTAGGCTTTCCACCTGGCCTCGACGTTTCACCTGACTTTGACTTTCCACCTCGCCTGAAAGCCACACCTCGCCTCGACGCCTCGCCACGATATTATCTTATCGTTCCAACACTTCACGCAGTAATGGTCGGTGGATCAACGACCAAGTAAGGTACCTGCATACAAACGCAAAGATGCCTAAGTTGTAGTAGTTTGTAAAATACAGATACAATGGTTTTAGGCGTTACTCACCAACGCCAGAAAAACAATAAAAAAGGATTTTGCTTTAGTTTTTTTTTAAATTGTCATTGAAATATTTCTTGATTTTATTGATGTGTGTATTTCTAGGTACCTGCATGATCGGCTGCGGCAAGGCGGGGAACAGGATGGGGTACTGCGGCGGCGGCTGCGGCCCCGCGCCCACCAGGCGAGCTTCAGGCTCCGAGCACTGCAGCAGCCAGTGCGTCAGCATGCGGCCCCTACCCTTCAGCTCTACCTCGCCTCGACTCTCCACCACGAACGTCCCCCATTGCTCGAGCAGCGCTCGTGTGCTTTCACTTAAGTGGATACGGAGAGCTGTGAAACAAATGTTGAATTGAAGGAATAAGTCTGTAACAGCTCCGAAACGTAGAATCGGCGTTGCAACTGCTTCTTCTTGTCGTGTAGTGGTGTGGCACATCTAGTGTAAGAGTTTTCAGGTCGCCCTAAAGCCTTTAACTGGATCTAACGACTGCTATCAAAGACTCTATTCAAGGTCAGCAGGTATAGCTAGGCCAATAAGCTCCTAAGTAGTCAGAAATACGTTACGTTGTCCAGTAGACTCCATGCGGCTGGCGGTGTTGACCGTGTCTCCGAACAGACAGTAGTGCGGCATCTTGACTCCCACCACTCCCGCGCATACTGGCCCGGAGTGCACTCCCACACGGACCTGCGAATATAATATGGGACCATCCTACTAATATTATAAATCCGAAAATCTGTTTGTTTGTTTGTTTGTTTGTTTGTTTGTTTGTTTGTTTGTTTGTTTGTTTGTTCCCTCTTCACGGTCAAACGGCTCGACCGATTTGGATGAAAATTTGCATAGGGATAGTTTAAATGATGGAGAGTAACATAGGATACTTTTGATCCCGAATATCCCGCGGGATCGGGACTTACGCAGGTGATAACTTTTTCTTAGATGAAAATTTGCATAGGGATAGTTTAAGTGATAGAGAGTAACATAGGATACTTTTGACCCCGAATATCCCGCGGGATCGGGACTTAGCGGGTGATAATATTTATTGGATGAAAATTTGCATAGGGATAGTTTAAATGATGGAGAGTATCATAGGATACTTTTGATCCCGAAAATCCCGCGGGATCGGGACTTACGCAGGTGATAACTATTTATTAGATGAAAATTTGCATAGGGATAGCTTAAGTGATAGAGAGTAACATAGGATACTTTGATCCCGAAAATCCCGCGGGATCGGGACTTACGCAGGTGATAACTTTTTCTTAGATGAAAATTTGCATAGGGATAGTTTAAGTGATATAAAGTAACATAGGATACTTTTGATCCCGAATATCCCGCGGGATCGGGACTTACGCGGGTGATAATATTTATTGGATGAAAATTTGCATAGGGATAGTTTAAATGATGGAGAGTAACATAGGATACTTTTGATCCCGAAAATCCCGCAGGATCGGGACTTACGCGGGTGATAACCATTCAATGAATGAAAATCGACACAGGGGTAGGATAAGTGATGTAGAGTGGCATCATCATCATCGTCATCCATCGTCATCGTCACTTACTGACGAAATACAAACTTTAACTTACTTCACCTACCTACCGCTGTGCAAAAATCCACACTTAAACGGACGACCAGGGAAGTACTGATGATGCCAGGCGCGGTAGCGCCTGGCTTCAACAGTACTTCAATGGGCGACCGTTTAAGTGTGGATTATTGCATTGCGGTAGGTAGGTGTTCGAACAACGCGGGATCGCGACTTGCGCGGGTGAAACCGCGGGGCGCAGCTAGTAATAACATAAACATAGAATTAAGTGATTCCAAGTTGCAAAGAACAATAAAGCTTTTCATAAATCGAATAGTCTTTTACTCAAAAAATTGTGACACTAACACTTTACAAAGGCCCCTCACATAGAGCCTCAAAGCGTAAAAGCTAGAATGTTAATACCTAAAGTACCTAAGGAGTAAATCTGATATACTTATTCAATGGAGTAATTCCGAATTTATTCAAAAATCGTTTTCTACTACCCAGCAACGTACCCAAGGATGTCACCGCCCAAATCCCACTCACCTCTAGTCTATATGCCGATTTACCCAAAGAGTTACAGTGGATCACTACTTTAAAACCTACCCTTAAATTATTTACTATATCGTCTCACCTCAAGTTTATGCGCCAGTTTATATAATGTAACAAACCAATCAGAGAGTCACGTTATGAAATGAATGAGCTTACATTGCTTTTACTACCCATGAAACTCTGCTAAGTTTTCATCACTACTCAGAGAAACCCCATACCTTAAGTATTCTCACTTCACTACCCACAAAGAACCCCACTCACTAGTTTCCAGAAAGTGACTCCGCTTACCTCAAGCCTGTGCGCCGGTTTATGCCTCACACAGAACCCTCGTACTGCCTCAACTATCGCGAGCGCCATCAGGCAGATCTCACGCGCGTGTTGGTCGCCGTTCCGTTCAGGCAAACCTGACACTACCATGTATGCGTCACCTATTGTTTCCACCTGTAAGAAGGCCTCTGTTAAATATTCCATCCTTTCTGTTGTCGACAGTTTGGGGATTAATTAATTGATTAATTAGTTTTGTTTTTTTTTTATTATTTAAAATGAAACTTACCTATTAAAGTCTATGTGTTTGGGGATCTTCAAGCCGCGAGTGAAAAGAATATCTTCTTTTACGTCTAAGACACACCAAAACCATCAAATAAAGAAAAATACATCGTCCGAAACTAAATTTAAAATTATATTTCAATTTTCTGTAAAAGAGAGTTAAGAGAGTTATCTCCCTACGTACCAAAATATTTCAACATTTCTATGTTGAAGAACAAAAGTGTGAGTAAAACGTCTATGGGTAGATTTCTAGACACTGTTTTAACGAGTTTGGGAAGCCACAGTTGGAACTAGGTCTGCTTTATCAAGGCAAAAGTTCGAGTCTTCACACGGTGCAAAATTTGGAAAATACTTACTTTATAAACATCATAGAACCCGATGATCCTGTCGAAAGTGCTGTAGAGATCGTTGAGCAAGTCGACGACCTGCATCGGTGTGGAGGCGGCACAGAGCTCAGTGAAGCCGACGATGTCGCTGAAGTAGACAGTCACGCACTCGAAGCTTTCGGGCTGGACCACCTCGCCAGCCATTAGTTGCTGGGCCACTGGCCTAAGTGGAGGGAACATTCCCACAAATTATAGACGAATCTAACTCTAACAGCCGACGAAGTCGCTGACGTACACCGTCACGCACTCGAAGTTCTCCGACTGGATCACCTCGCCGCCCATTATTTACTGGGCCACTGGCCTGGGTGCCTCCACCCAGGCCAGTGGCTCAGTAAATAATGGGCGGCAGTAAATAATACATATATCCCCATGATCCCTCATCATGGGGATATATG
This sequence comes from Idaea dimidiata, assembly GCA_949358125.1. NCBI lineage: Eukaryota > Metazoa > Arthropoda > Insecta > Lepidoptera > Geometridae > Idaea > Idaea dimidiata. Next base: position 11,450,730 of record OX442341.1, read on the forward strand.
TATAAGACTTATACTTAAAATCCAAAACCAACAAGGCATTTTGAGTTTAGGTTTTGAATACCCTTAAAATCGCTATTAGGAGTGACTTTCAACGTAGGCGAGAATCTGACGGAGACATAATAAATATCACTCGGTTTCTCGACATTTTAGAATAGAAAGCCTACTGTATCTAGCTTTTTATGCTGCGCAATTGCGGAAAATGATAGAGAAACAATAGGACGTCTCGTCCCATCACAGGTGCGTAAAGGCCTCAATTCCCATCTGTCTCTTTACCAAAATTTATCAAAACCGAGCTGCAGTTTAAGCGTTAAAACCTAACAGACGAACTGAGTTACTTTCGCATTTATAATATTATAAGAATACAGAATATAGAATTAGTAGGAAAAAAAACAACATCATTTATCTCACCTCGGCAACACCTGGTACAGTAATTCTTCGGATCTCCGTTTTTCCAACGACAGTTGTTCAGTTTTCTCTTCGACAAGCGACTCCAAGTTATTTGCGTATTGTTCCATACGACGGAGCAAATCGTCCATTAGATTATCACAGTAGCCTCTGAAAATATACATATTAAAATAATAAAAGAAAGAAATCTCAGTTTCACACATTTTAACATTACATTTCAAAAAAATGTTATAACAAACTACTTGTGTGCCAAATTTTAATCAAAACTATTCAGTTTTGTGTGATTGACACTCAAACATCTAAACTTTCGCATTTATAACATGATCATGGTCCATCGCAATCGGTTTAGTAGTTTTTACGTGAGTGAACATATTCACAAAGAAACTTTTGCGTTTATGATTATTATCAGGAAAGGATTAGTAGGAAGTAGTTTACAGTATTACGTCAATATCAATATACCACACGACAGGGCAGCAACCCTTTAATAAGGGTGTCACATTTCGTCGCTACGTGTGTCTACCCCGAACATTTGTCGTTCGCAAATCATCACGAGCAGTTCTCTAGGGCATGCCCCTACCCCGCAATGTTATTCTTTACCTTACCACTTATTTTCATTTAAATCGGATTATTTCCTTCAAGATTTTCTTCTACCTCATAAACTTCATACTTTATTGTCCTTTAGAGACCTGCTAGCTGATTACGTAACTCTAATGCTAACAAAACTGGATTGAAACAATCGAAATTGTTGTATTCGCACGTTTTTCACGTCAACCTGGAGCAAATAAATTGTCATTGCAATTAAAACTAACGACTGTAAGAACGGGAAGAATGAGATTGTACCTATCCGTATTCGTAAGTTACCGCACAAATGAAATTCGGACGAAACGTATCCAATGTGTGCCCGACCTAACTGTCAAACTGTATACCCGTAATCAATGAGCCCGTAATCGTAAAAAATAACAATATCAATTGTTTTTCGCGATTTTGCATAATAAAACACAATATGAACCGGATATTACTCGCGATTTATTAAATAACGGTTTTTTAAATATTACAAAGTACCGAGCTTGCATAAATTTTGCAGTTAGCTTTTCAAGGTTGACCTTGACCGGTAAATATTGTGTTTTATTTATATCAATTGTTTCAATCGAGATTTGGTACCAACAGAGTTACATAATCACCTAGTTGAAAAGTCACTGTGTCTATTTCAGCAGCTTAAAATAACCGTTTACGTCGACCTATTTAAGTACCTACCGGGTGCTTACTTTGTTAAGTTTCTGGTTAAAATATTCATAACCTTAGTCCTAAGAGGACTTATTTTGAAGTTTCCTAAAGTTTTACCTTACCTATTGACGATTTCGTGAGTTTCGGTTGACTTTTACTATCCTTCGTGGTTGGATTCGATTAAATTTTTAGGGAGTTGTACGTTTGTTTTGGCGAAATAAGTAATTTAACTGTAGGCCGCGGCGCCCTGCTCCCACATTATCCATCCAGTGGACGTCTGACAACAGTGGAAAATGACAGGTACTATGCGGTACATTGCGGTTTTGACGTAATCACTGGTAAAAACCACGTTACGTCATAGCATCAATGTACTGCATAGTGCCTGTCAATTCCCACTGTTGTCCGACGTCCACTAGATAGATAATACGAGTGCTGGTGCGCCGGTGAAAGTATAGAGGGGCACCGCGTGAGTCATTATTCGAAACTACAAATATTCGATTAGCAGGTACCTTTTTTGAGAGTTTTCAAGAATTTTCATTCTGTTTGCAACATCATATCCCTCCATCCTCTCCCTTTTGGATCTCGGACAAGAGCGAACGTCTCTGGACCCGCACATAAATATTTTTAAAACATTTAATTAATCAAATTTAAGTTATAAATCGACTGGGCTACCAAGAGTTCATACAAGCGAAGAGCTGTACTCAATGCGCGTGAGTAAATAACGTCATAAGGGGCAGTCGAATGCGCTGACACCGATACACACAGACGTAAAGTAGGTGGGCCTTTTGCCTAACCTGCCTGCCACCCACCACTCACACGTACGCACACAGCTGCAGCATATTATTCGGTACATATATACCCTTCTCACTTTTCCCCGACCGGTGCAACCTCACATTTAGGCCTACAACTACATAACAAACATACTGCGCGCTTCAATCATCATGACGGAACGTATGGAAACAAGTCCTATCCCTGATGCTTCGAAATCACAATTGTTGGGAGAACAGGACTCAGGTCGACAGTCAGAAAATCGAGAAATAACAACTCCTGACAATATCACGATTCGAAGAATGAAGAAAAAAACGGAAGGTGAGTCGTCGGAGGTTCACGCTGTTCTCGTAAAAATTCATGATATGTTTGAGAGGTTTGAGCTGAAGCAGGGTAGAAAGATGAGAGAATTAGTCGATTCAATCAAAACAATCAAAGAACAAAACAGCGAAATACGGACTACCATCGAATTTCTGTCTAACAAGTACGACTATGTCGTGGACCACATTTCAGAATTGGAACGCAGAAACGACGAATATAAAAAGAAAATTGAGGCACTCGAGGCTAAGTTTGATGCTTTGGACAGAAACTCGCGTTCTTCTACGATGGAACTTCGGAACGTTCCCGTCCAGCAGCCGGAGCGTAAGGATACTCTGCGCTCCCTCGTGACGAACCTGGGAAAAGCCCTAGAAATACCGGTGATGGACGCGGACCTGCGGGACGTCACACGTATTAAATCAAAAACGGGCAAGGACGGCGCTATTCTGATTGATTTCTCATCCACGTCACTTAAAGACAGTATTTTGAGGAAGAGCCGAGTCTTTAATAAGGAGAACAAAAGTAACAGATTAAATTCATCACACTTAAACATACCTGGCACTCCGAGACCTATATACATTGGTGAATATCTAACCCCTAAAGCTAGAACACTACACTTCTACGCACGCCAACTGGTCACCGAAAGACTTGTCTACAGCTGTTGGACTAACTATGGAAAAATATACGTGAAGCTGAGAGAAAACTCGACACCAATCCGAATTGACACTGAGGAGGACATTAACAAACTTCGTACAAAAGCTGATTGACTATGTAGTTCTGTTTATCATTTCTTTCTGTACAATTTTCCAAAAAACTATAAACAATGCTATGTTTCCCTGCTGTTTCGCCATATCTTTTTTATCATACGTACTCACAGAAAACCTCACACTATATCTCTTACTTATTTCAAATGCTCATACACAAATTATAATGAGCCATATTATATTATTATCCAACTCTATTCCCTTAAAAATATATTTGTCCTATTATTGTATAAAGTATATAAAATATCTTATGCAGTACCAACTACAAGCTATGGGTCGTACCTTAGCTGTGTAACTATATCATATGCTAACGCTTATATATTCATGTCTTCGTTAATGCGGGACCAATATAATGATAAAAATAACTCATTTATGCATGCAAAGGCACCAAACAAACCACTTCACAAAACAAGTTCAAACCACACAACTATTAAAAATACTTATTGTCCCGTTATACCTACTTCACTCACGTTTTATATTCAGATTCGAATTAGTAAAAATAACATAATTATTCAGATTTATAGTGCACACGCAAATACCATACATCTAAACATAAACTCAGACTCGCTCAATTTAACTATTATAAATAACTGTCTTCTTGCATTCCTTTATCGCTTGGTGTACTTTTTATTATTCACTCTGTCTCCCTTTGTGTTGCTGCCGCTGCCGATAATCTATACATATGTTTTTACCGTAAATACTTGTTCAATACACTTTGTAAATATTATAGAAAATAAAATTCGATGACATGATAAATTTTAACAATGACTTAGACCAATTTACTTTCTCAACCTCGCTACAGGCCTCAGTTGAAAACTGTGACAGACAAATTGACAAATGTAAAAACTCGCTAAAAGTAATATCTCAGAACATACGTAGTATAGGTAAAAACTTTGCTGAATTACAAGGACTACTGAGCAGAACATCCACTAGTTGGGACGTTATAATGCTGTCGGAGTGCTGGCTGCGTTTTGCACACTACATACCCGCACTGGACGGATACACTTGTTCAATCACCCACAACAACATTACACAAAATGAGGGAGTTGTGGTTTATTGTAAATCCTCCTTAAACGTTAAAACAGAGGAGTATCTGTTATTGGATGCTAATTGTTTGGTTCTTGAAATAAATAAAAACACGATACTTTTTGCAATTTACCGACCTGACGGTTTCAAAAATACGACACGTTTTATTGAATCACTAAATTCAATGCTGATTAAGTATTCTTCCTATAAAAACATTGGACTAATAGGTGATATTAATATAGATATTAGGCAGCATAATACCGATTCTAATTCCTCCTCCTACTTGAATCTATTAGCGTCGCATGGTTTACTACCTGGGCACACTTTACCGACACATGATAAAACGTGTCTAGATCATGTAATGCTTAAAACGTCCTGTCCTGCTCATTGTTACATAGCTGAAACTACCATCACTGACCACAATGCAGTTATTTTTTCTCTGGAATTTAATCCAATTTTTAAAAAAAACACACAGAAAAAACTAATAAAAATAACTAATCATGACCAAGTCAACAAAGATATTAGGTCTTTTAATTTTACAACTATTTACAATATGCATGATCCCAACGCTGCTATGGTCTATTTTATCGAATCCATAAAGACTATATTATCATTAAACACAAAAGTAATTATTAGTTCTTGCAGGAAACGTACAAAAGTACCATGGATAACACCTGGTCTACTTAAGTGCATGAAATTACGCGATAGGCTACACCTAAAATCTAAAAAAGAACCTAACAATGAAATAATGAAAATTACTTATAAACGATTTAGAAACTTTTGTAAAAATTTGATTACAAAACTTAAAACTAACTATAACAAAAACGCTTTACAAGTGGCTTCCAAAACTAGTAACAAAAAATTATGGCAAATAATAAAAACTACAACATTCACAAATAAACCAAAAGAACCACCATTACAACTATTGACAAGTGATAATCCGCTACAGGACATCGATAACATTAACAAATACTTCGTTAATATTGGTAAAGAACTAGCGGAAAAAGTCAGCATACACAAAAATATACAATTAAATTCATACCAAGTTGATAATATCCCAAATAGCCCACATTCTTTTGTCCTTTTGGACACTGACTATAAGGAGGTTGACCTAATAATCCGTAACATGAAAAGTGATTGTTCTGTGGGACGTGACAATATACCGGCAACAGTACTGAAACGGCATATTGATATACTTACACCAATATTTGTTTACATCTTTAACCTATGTTTCGCATCTGGAAAATTTCCCGATGCATTGAAACTAGCAGAAGTAATTCCAATCCATAAGGGAGGAAGCAGAGACAGTGTCAACAACTATAGACCAATATCAATTTTACCTACTGTATCTAAGATTCTTGAAAAGCTGATTAATACACGTCTATATAATTACCTTGAACACCACAAAATGCTTTCTAATGCGCAATATGGATTCCGAAAGGGAATATCTTGTAATGATGCTGTAGGTGAGTTAACAAATTTTATAGCTGAACAATTAGACAATAAACATAAAGTTTTAGTAATTTTTCTAGACCTCGCTAAAGCGTTTGACACTGTCTCTGCTCCCCTTCTTCTGCAAAAGTTGGAGAGGCTCGGAGTGCGTGAAGTACAACTTTCTCTGTTTAAAAACTACCTTGCAAACCGGTACCAAAGGGTCAGGGTGGGTGATTGTCTGGGTTCTGATCTTCTAGTCCGGCATGGGGTGCCGCAGGGCAGTATTTTGGGACCAACCCTCTTTCTCGCATTTATAAACGACCTCTGTAACCTTGAAATGCCGAATGGTAAATTAATTGCCTTCGCAGATGACACTGCTTTGTTATTTTATGCCGACACATGGGAAAGCGTTTTCACCAATGCTCAGGAGGGATTCAATAGAGTCTCAACATGGCTATTACAAAATGGGCTGACGCTTAATGTGTCCAAAACAAAATACATCCCCTTTTCAGCTTTAAACCTTAAATCGTCTATTCACAACAGTCTCTCCATTGTATCTCATAGTGCCAATTGTTGTAAGATGCTGCCCTGCGCGTGCCCTGCCCTGGAAAAGGTCACGAACATTAGATATCTCGGTGTGCAAGTGGATAACACTCTTAGTTTCAAGCCACATATTGATATACTCACTTCTAGAATTCGGAAAATGATATGTATTTTCAAGAACCTAAGAGACATTGCAGATAAAAAAACATTACAATCGGTATACTTTGCACTAGTTCAGAGCCTTCTAACATACTGTGTCACTAGCTGGGGTGGAGCTCCAAAAACTTCACTATTAAAACTCGAAAGAGCTCAAAGAGCAATCTTGAAGGTGAGCCACCGACTGCCTTTCTTATATCCAACCGAAGGGCTATATAAACTCTGCGAGGTTTTGACGGTTCGACAACTCTTCATACTGCACACAGTCCTACAACAGCACACTAAACTTGAATATAATCCGGATGCACTTATGAACGTTAGACGGGGTTACGCTGTTTGTAAAACCAGACGCTTTAACACCAAATTTTCCCACAAATTCTTCGTTTTCTTAGGAGGATATCTATACAATGAGCTCAATAAAAATGTGGGTATTTATCATTTAACTCGGTTCGAATCAAAACGGAAAATAATTGACTGGATCAAACAGCTTAACTACGACGAAACAGAAAAACTATTAACAATTATCGTATAATAAGCAATTAGTTACATTAGTCATCATTATCTTAATAATGGTTACACTTGTTATATTCTATGATTACTATGGTTGGTTGTTGTTATTATAGTTATATTATGGTATCCATGTATTTATGAGCGTGAGTATTGATTGGTTTATTATTTATACACTTATAGATAAACATAATATTATTATTTCACTTTATACAATATATTGCATGTTGTAATTTATTTACATTACATACTATTATTTATAAACAGCGTTAATATGGTTTGCTTGCATTTATAATATAGGTATATCCCTTGCATATTATATAACTAGTATTTAATTCTAAAATCCTTGTCAATTAAGTACTTATCCATTGACTTTTAGAAAAACGCTTAGGTCCTACCTAGATCCTAAAGGTGGAAGCCTGGAGACCGGTAAAACAGGTTTTGCAAAAAACCTTAGTGCAGGCTCCAGTCTCCACGATAAACAATTGGAAACCAATTTTCTGAACGGATTTTTGTACTTAGTAAATAAGCTATATTTCTTTGTAATTTTTTATTGTGGAGAAACAAATAAACATTTATTATTATTATTATTATTATATCTATGTAAAGCTAGATGTAGCTGTCATCAAGAACAAATATCGCTCAAGGATAAATGTGGAGCAAGAAATGAAAGTAGCAGTATTAAGTTAAGTTATACTCCGCTTTGGAAAACTGTGCGGAGATTACCAAGCTCACCCGTCACGTCACATTGATTTGCCTGAGTAACTACCGTATTATTTTTGTTTTTCTTAAGTCTTTCTTGTTGTGTTCATTTTCAATTATATTGTATTAAAACTTTAATTTCATATTGCAGATGGTTTAATTTTTGTTCCTATCTATAATCTACCTAACTACTATTATTGTATGTGCGTATTTCTCTTAGCTAGAGAGGGCGTCGTAACATAATACTATAAATTGGTAACTGCGCCGCGGGCTGAAAAAGATTGGGAACCCCTGGAGTAGAGCATTGAGAGCGGATATTGTAATGATACAATTTGTTATATCTTGATATGACTTTTAACATCAATGCACTTTTTGTAATAAAATTTCTCGTGAATGCTTGGCTCGTCAGTCAGGGAAGAAGTATTGTAATATAATTCTCAAAGTCGAATCTATAATGTTACATTACAAGTGAGCTCATTGGCCAAGCTACAACAGTCAATCTTTAATGGTCGTGCGGGTTAAGCAACGCTTAGCGCGGTCATTACTTAGATGGGTGATCGAAAATTTGTGTGGCAAAAATCATTTCAAGAGCTCCTTCGTGCTTCGGAAGGCACGTTAAGCAGTTGGTCCCAGTTAGTATCCCCGATAACAGTTGTTAGGTCAAGTAGGTCACTATGGAGGCCCTTAGGGCGACCTGAAAACTCAAACACTAGGTGAGTCACACCACTACACGAAAAGAAGAAGAAGAAGAATTACAAGTGAATGCTCGCGTTGAATATGAGCACTGGTAAAATGTTCAAAATTATTTCGACAACATTATGTATATGATAAAGGTTGAAAAGTTCCTTCTTTGATGCCAACGCCACTCACGTAGACTTAATTATTTTTGAATTTGAATAGAAAATTGTGTTTGATGTTTCTAACATTATACGTGTTCCATACCTCGACTTATGTTTAAAAGCGATTTTGAATTATGTTGCTTTGTTTAGTGCTTTATAAAGGTTGAATTAGAAGTTGTTTGCCGACATACTCGACATATTAATTAGATAAATATTTTTGATTTCATCCCGGTTGAGGTTCTTTATATTCATATTACTTGGAGTCCGCACAGAGAAATCATCATTGACCATACCAACTGCTAGTATTTTAGGCACAATTTTACGGTCGGCCACCTGCCTTACACTAACACTCCTCGGGATCAAGAAGTTTATCCGCCACCGCTCGGGGAGAACTCAAGGGTTGGTAGCCCTAGATTCCTTAGTCGCCTTTTTCGACACCCACAGGAAGGATGTAGTAACTTTATTATTTGCAAGGTCATCCTGTATAGGTATACTAACTTGATATAATTATCATTGACGATGTCAAACGAAGGTCTGTCCTCAGGGTTCTCCACCCAGCAGTTAGCAGCCAGCTCCAGCAGCTGCGAGGCTGTAGTTCCTTCAGCACTCGCTCTACCTGCAGATCCTATACAACTTTACTAACTTGATATAATTAGCATTGACGGTGCCAAATAAAGGTCTGTCATCAGGGTTCTCCGCTCAGCAGTAAGCAACCAGCTCCAGCAGCTGCGAGGCTGTAGTTCCTCCAGCACTCGCTCCACCTGCAGATCCTATACAACTATACTAACTTGATATAATTAGCATTGACGGTGTCAAACGAAGGTCTGTCCACATAGGTTCTCCCGCAGCAGTTAGCAGCCAGGTCCAGCAGCTACGTAGCCGTAGTTCCTCCAGCACTCGCGCCACCTGCAAATCCTATACAACTGTACTAACTTGATATAATTAGCATTGATGGTGTCAAATGAAGGTCTGTCATCAGGGTTCTCCGCCCAGCAGTTGGCAGCCAGCTCCAGCAGCTGCGAGGCTGTAGTTCCTCCAGCACTCGCTCCACCTGCAGATCCCACGCCTAGCGCTGGTCGGAAGGGGGGAGATTCTCGCGCACAAACTCGTGATACCATCTCTAGAACAATCAAATATAATTAACTTCATAGTATCGTTGTACATGCTACGAGCATTTATGCTACGTAGTGTTCAATATTTAGAATCTATATTATTATCTTCTGTCTATACTTATAATAAAGGAAGAGAGGACAAAAAGTCTGTACTTGGAAGTAAATTTAAAAAAAGTTGTCTAGGGGACTTAGAGGGGTGTTATAAGGTTAAGGTGTCTGTCTGTTTGTCGTGAATCTGTGTATCAGTCTGTGGCATCATAGCTCACGAATAAATGAATCGATTTCATTGATATCTTTCTTCAGCATATAATTTATAGCCATAGGTACAAAGACCCGTACAAATGACCCTATGCGTGGCTTAATGCTTTGTCTTGCTCTTGTGAGCGATAATCAACGGCAGTGAAAACGGGACAAAAGCTGTAATAAAAAATAAATTATTTGTTAGACCTGCTTACCTTTATTAGTCATAGCAGGTCTGTAATGGTGGAAAGGTCCAGCTCTCAATACGATCTCCTCCAGTATGATGCCGAAGCTATAGACGTCTCCCTTGAGCGAGGCCACTGACCCCGGGTATATACTGCCCGATATCAACTCCGGCGCAGTCCATAGCAACTCTAAGGTATATAACACACTTGTATACAATACTTTTTACTACCGAATGAAAAAGTCCCTTTTAACTAAAACCTTCGAGTCTTCAAGTCAAGAGTGAATAGGTTTCTTCTAGGCAAGCATGTTACAACGTCGACCTGATCTTCGCTCCCCAACAGATGAGGTCAAACGCTAGCCCATCTCATATAAAAAGGCGGCTTTTTCAAATTATATGACGCCGGAAGTCGTGAATTTAATTAAGAGGGTCATCATTATCGATCGATCAAACAGTTGTAGCACATACAACTGTAGTATATTTATCTATGTTAATATTTATCTATCTCACGCTCAGGAAGTGACGTAATCGTGACTATCTATCTCACCTGCCCCCAGATCACAATAGGCACCCGCCCCCAATAACAGGCACTATACAGTACATTGCTTCTTTGACGTAACGTGGTTATTACCAGTAATTACTTCAAAGTAGCAATGTACTGCATAGTGCCGTCATTTTCCACGGCTGTCAGACGTTCACTAGATGGATTATCTGCAGTGGTATTCTCTAATGTAACTAATCTGTTCTCTGTCCCACCTGACCTGTTACCTCCTTGATTTGACCTGTTATCTATCACATCTGATCAGTTCCTATGACGTCACATCCTGAGCGTAAACATACATAAATATGCTTAACAACTTACTGAAATAATAATTATCATCTTTGATCAAGTCGGTGGGAGTGCACAGCGTGTGGAGACCGTAGTCAGATATCTTGAGTACGAAGCGACCGTCGATCAAACAGTTTGATGAGCGTAGCTTGCCGTGGGCTCCTAGACCGGTGTGAAGGTAGCACATGCCCTGGACGGTGTTATTTAATTTAGAGCCGATTTAACATTCACGGATAAAAGATATTTGTCGAATTAGTTCGAACCCAACCATATTTAAAAGCCTTCAAATTTTGATATTCTGTCTACTTTGATCTTTGGTGGTGTTACATTTTATTTATCAGATATCTCTATCTATCTGACAAATAAAATGTAACACCACCGAATAAAAAACGTCACTATGATATTTAAAAACGAAATAAATCTAAATTTAAAAGATCAAAATTTTAAGGCTTTTAAATTTGGTTGGGTTCGAACTTATTCGACAAATATCTTTTATCCATGGAATGATAAATTGGCTCTTAAATAAATATTACAGAACGTTCGTCAGAACGCAATCTAGTCCCAAACGTACAGCCCTGCGATCCAACAAATAACTACCCTAAGCTTGGCCTACTTGTTTTGCTAATGTGAGTGACAGTCTACATCAGTAAAAATGTGACGAAAGTCGAGTCCAATCAAAAAGTTCTTTGTGAATACGGGTCTTGGCAACTAGGTTTGTGCTATGGGTACTAGTTTTATGCACAAATTGTACCTATAGTGTAAGCAAAAACAACTCTCTATATCCCCACTTCTGGGTGGTTTCTGTGTCACATATAAATCTAAAAAGAAATTACATAATAAAAACAATACGAATAATAAAAACTAAGCATTTCATCCGGCAGCTGTAAGACATCTCAACTGACCGTTACAGTACACCTAGCAACAAAACTGTTACATCTTTATAGCCGAAACAGTGCGTTATTCTGTCGTCATAAAACCACTTTTGTTATATACTTGTGTGTTTGTACGTGAAGAGTTTACCAATATAAGATAGGTCACACTAAACGCTACGCGTGGCGTGGCGTGACATACGTGCGTGTCGCTCTTTCTCTGTTTATAGCCTTACCAGACGATCGAACTCCCATCGCATCGTACCATTTAGTTATGTACAGACAGAAAAGGACTGAGGGAAACAAGTGCACATTTTAAAGTTTTATGATTTTCAATAATGGTTCAGTATTGATAATTCTGCTTGATATTAGTAAAGCGTCCTAATTGTTAGTAATTCCATATAGAATATCCAAAAAATACTAAACCGCTATTTATAAAATTAAAACTTTAAAATATGCATCGGGTACCAGATGACCTTTGCTGACCGTACTATCAACTGACGTTCGGCCACAGAATACATAATATTTGCAGATTATTTTTACTAATATCGGGTTTGCCAAAGCGGTGCGAGTAGCGGTGCGGTTCGATCGTCTGGTACGGCTAGTACCAGACGATCGAAGCGTCAGTATTACATTGTATAAATAAACTGAAAGAGAGATACTACACCAGACACGTGACGTGTCTAAACGCGTGTAAAACACAAGCAAAGAAGCATAAACTGTGCCGCTTTGCATCGAACCATAATGGTGTATTATAAGTCTGTAAATAAACCTACCATGATGTATTATAAGTCGTTGCGAACTCGTCCCGTTATCGTTTAGCTAAATAAACAAAAAAAAATTAAAAACTCATCAATAAAAAAAAAAAAAAAACAAACTTAAGAAAAAGGAAAAGATTATTTTTAATTATCTGTGGTTTTTAAAAGTATTCTTCTTCTTCATGTTATGGCTTATTCTATTTGGACATTAGCCAGTGTCAAGTATTATTTATTAATATTTGCCGGTTTTTGCATTGCATCAAAACAGTCAAGTCGTCATAGTTAAAGTCAAGTAGAGGGATGCATTGTATAACGAGGCCATTTTTTACAACGTTTGTTCACGGAGCTTTGGAGATAACGCTAAAGTCCATGTTTTACACCGATTTTCACTTCCATTTAAACTTGTACACTTTCACGAAACTAAACTGATTAATATGCCCCCGAAGTTAAACAATTTACACGCATTTGAACTAGGTTTATCTAAAATGAAAATTTAGCAACACATCTTCTAACCGCGTTCCCGCCAAAACTCCCTTTTAAAAGTATTAGGGGTTTATATTTTACTTAAAATTAACTTTTTTTTTTGAGCGACAAAAGGACGAAATAGCAACGACAATAACGATAATGGTAGCGCGGATTATTATGTGACAGAGTCTACGCGTGAACAATAAATGTCACGCAACGCGTCGCACGCCACGGGTTTGGTGTGACCCAGCTTTATACTCCGCGACGACGTAAAAGAAAGAAATGGCGAGTTTATCTAGGCAGTTAGTGGATTTGTCGTGTGCGTAATAACAGGACATTGTTGACTTAATAAATCTTTATGTCTATTACTGGGGGAGCTGAGAGGAAAGAGCGAATAACAGAGACTGTGTAAGTTTTAATAAAAAAGAGTTTAACAGGATTCGGAAAACATATTTTTTTTGTTTACGTATTCATAAGACACGCAGTCCAGTGTTTTTGCACCATTTACTCGTCCATTTTACCAGTTTATTCTGTTATTCTGATTCACTTCAATGATGCGAGAGTTATGAGTAACTAACAGCGCCCCGCGGTTTCCCCCGCGAAGTTCCGTTCCCGTGGGAATATTGGGATAAAAGGTACTGCTTATTATAAGACCTTTTCCAAGGTCCCACATATATCTATTCCAAAATTCATCAAAATCTGTTCAGCGCATAACAGACAGAGTTGCTTTCGCATTTATAATATGTTAATTTATTTGTATAAACAAACACTCAAAAACATATTTAAAATAAAAAAAACTTATTCAAATAAGTTTTTTTATTTGTCTTCGTAACCACGGTCCCAAAGTCTCTACTCCGAAAGGCTCAATGTATATGTAACTCCTGTCAAGAGTCACATATTTGCGCATTTTAAGATTTTCGAACCAGAAAGCTGCTGCACCCGCCTTAAGAGAGGTTCCTGGAGGATGGGACGGCGCTAAAGTCAGGTAGTGGGTATTTGAAATCCTAAAACAGTGTTTAAATTAAACTCACCTGAACAATATCATGCACCAGCGATGTCCTGAAGTTCCAATCTAGTCGCAGGTCATCATTTTCAAGGACATCCTTCAAGGAGCCTTTAGGGCAATATTCCGTGAGGATGAATACCAGCGGGCAATCGACGCAGGCGCCGATAAACCGAGCCGTATTCTCGTGGGATACGTTCCTGGCCTGAGATATAAGAAAAAAGTTTTAATCATCTCAGACTATACATCGTAATAATTTCTAGACACCGCGCTTTTAACAACAAAGTGAAGCCAAGTTCAGTAATATATGGTAATACTAAATGCTCATGCAGTTAGTAATACGTTTCGGCGCTCAGTAGGCAACCAGCATGTCGTGTCATACGTTTCTATGCTACTATTTAAGCTACCATTGTATGCTGCTACTATTTTACTATTTGAGCGCGGAAACGTATTATTTATTACTCATGCATTTAGTGTTCCTGAAATTGGTTTCACTTTGTTTTTCGGTGCCCTCTGTCTGGAAATTATTATATAGTCTGAGAAGACAGGTACTTATAGCTGAACACAATCTCTTCCAGGTAACTTTTCTTATCAATTGATGGAAAATCTCTTTTCTAAAAGAGCTTCACATATTTATGTCATACACAATGGAAAATCTTAGGTAGTCAGACCTTGAGTTTAATTTCATATTCCACTGAACTAACGTATTGAAATTGCCATTAATGTTTTGGTGGTCGTAACGTTTATAATACTAGATGTTCTTCGCTATTTTACATATACAAATACAAATCGAATACAAATCATTTATTTAAAGTTATAAGTCATCATGTTATATTCCAGTTACTATAGAATATGAATGTCAATGATAATTAATTTAAAAATTAACTCCCATACTTATAAAATCATATTTACACATAACTAAGTGATGAGACGTTTGTCTCTGTCTGTCAACTTTGAAACTTCATGTGACAGTAAAAGACAAACGATGCATAGTTATTGTGCTTTGATTAGCGTTTATAAGCAAGGGGGTAAGAAATTAAACATAAATATATTAACAAGAAATATTTGAAAGAAAAAATTCATCTTAAAAAATTCACTTGCTTGCAATAAATATAACAAACAAAAAAATAAATAAGGCATAATCTTAAAAGTCACAAAACTCTAAGAGATTTATATATAAAAACTGTAAGAGTTTACTACCTCAGACTCTAGTAACCATTTTTTAAGTTTATTTAAGTAATAATAAATTTAATATGAACTTTAACAATAATTCGAGTGTCTACAATACAACGAGTCGAGAAAAAATCAACAATAAAAAAAATACCTACAACAACAAATCGTAAGAGAAAACCAGCGGATCCAGCTAGTTATAAAACATTAAAGTCATCATTTTGTCTATGGTTTTCGCGATTTTGCACAATAAAACACAATATTAACCGGGTTTTACTCTCGTTTTATTCAACCTTGAGTCAAGTCAACCTTGAAAAAGCCAACTGTAAAGTAGGCGAAAGCCCGGTCGTTTAAAAACAATGGCGTTATTGAATAAAACGCGAGTAAAAGTCGGTAAATATATTGTATTTTATTAATAGGTATAGTATATATGTATTTTATTATCAATATAGGGTTGACCAACCTTGAAAAAGCCAACTGTACAGTTGGCGAAAGCTCGGTACGTTTAGAACAATGAATAAAAACGCGATTCAACCGGATAAATAAAGTGTTTTATTATGCAAAATCGCGACAACCATAGAAGAAATTAATATAGTCATATTTTTAGACGTGTGTTACTTCCATATTTATCATCTCTGATAATTTTGACTGAAATCTAATCACGGTTCAATGAGATACAGCCTGGTTACAGACAGACGGACAGTGGAGTCTCAGCAAAAGAGTCACGTTTTTACACTTCGGGTATGGAACCCAAAAAAATAGCATAAGGTAAAAATACAAAAATAAAGCGGAGTACAAAAATACTATATCCCAGAGGATTATCCTGGAGGACTGAATGTTCAACAAGGTAGGTGATTTGTTTACATATTCACCAGGTAGGTGATTTGTTTACATATTTATAGGTAGCGTTGAAACTACACCTGTAGTGGAAAACTTTGAGTAATGTTCCGTGTAAATAGAGTTGACTAGTGAAGCGAGAGTGCGGAAAGTAACTAATGCTAAGAGAAATTACTCTATCGAATCTTTATCAAACATACAAACATAGCTTAATTACGCTCAAAATTGTATTTTTACCTCACAACCTCGGAAAGATTATCTGAAATGAGTTCTATTTCTAAAGTAAGAGATATTCGTCTGAAGTGAAGCAATAGGTATTTTGCTTTATGTTCCACTAGATACGCCCCGCAGTCCCATTCCCGCGGGATTAACGGAATAAAAATTAGCCCATTATGTTATTTAAGGTTTCATACGTGCTAACTTTCGCGTTTATCTTCTTTATTATTATCTTATCTTTCTTATATATAAAAATGAATGCCTATTTTGCGTTGGCACGGCATCACGCTTGAACGGCTGGACCGATTTCGATGATTCTTTTTGCGTTGTATTTGCCATGATCAGGAGACGGATTTTATGCCAGAAATTTCTGAATTTTGGATAAAGACTTACGCGGGTGAAACCGCGGGGCGCAGCTAGTCTTATATATAAAAATGAATCCCCATTTCGCGTGGTCACGGCATCACGCCTGAACGGTTAGACCGATTTCGATATTTCTTTTTTTGTTTTGTTCGTTATGATGAGGAGAAGGTTATTATGAAAGAAAAAATACTAATTATCGAACATAGGGACTTACTCGAGTGAAACCACCAAGCGCAGCTAGTTTATAATATTAGCAAGAAGTAAGATTTATATTCTATACTGTAATAGTTTGTGGCTTGTATGACGTGAAACACTGTACATACATAGATGACATAGAGCGACTAAATTAATTTCCTGTAAATTTTGTATCAAATTAGCGGTGACACTGGCTAATTAGCTAGTAACCACATTACATCAACATAGTAGTGCCACGTCATTGCTTATTTACGAGGAGTTCATTGGCCTAGCTGCACCTGTCGATCTGAATGATCCTGCGGGTTCAGCAACGCTTGGCGCGGTCATTACTCGGATGGGTGACCGATGATTTGTGTGGCAAAAAATAACTTTCTCGAGCTCCTCTGTGCTTTGGAAGGAACGTTAAGCAGTTGGTCCCGATTATTATTTATAATAGCAGTAGCAGATTTATTTGTGAAAATGACTACTTAAAACTTGCATGGCACTAGTTTAAAATGAAGTAGAACACCCTACCACACACCACACACACATATAGATGCAATAATTAGTCGCTTATTGTAGTATTATTAGATTTATTGTGATTCAATTTGATTTAATTTTAACTATTTTCGATTGGATAATTCAATTGAATTTCAATTGTTTAATGATAAATAAGTAAAAACGCTATTATTCTAGTAATACTGATGTCAGCTGGGCCTAATGTTTGCCTGGGTGAGGGGGTCCTGGTGATCTGTAATACAGGTATCTACATGATGCCTACCTCAGACACCAGCTTCCTCTACTTAGTCATATTTCTTATTGTCAGTGTTCTATGTATAAGTTGTGTTTGAGGAAGAAATAAATCAATTTATCACTCATTTATTTTCATTCTTAAATTTAAGTTTTTATAAAAATAAACTAAATACAAAATATATTATTATTATTATAATTCAAATCGTTTTTTTTTTATATTTCTACCTGGATCATTAATTATTCAGTAAGAATAAGTTGTTCCCAAAATCTTACCGAACAAAATGTTTCCTAGTTTTATCAAAGTAAGTATTTCGGAGTAAATTAGAAAAGTTAAATTACTTCGCTTCGGTTGCAGACAACTTTGGGATAATTTATTTTAATGATTTTATGTTAATCATACTCTCCCGTTATCCGTAGATTCGATTTATAGATCGGTTTTGGTGAATTGTAGAAGACAGAATAACAAACGATCTTGTTTAAAAAGACACATTTGATCATAAGGTAGCATAAAGTCAAATTGTAACGAAGATGTATACATTAACCCCCTTACTTATAAACGCTAATTATGCGCTGCATAACTATACATCGTTTGTTTTTTACTGTCACATGAAGTTTCAAAGGTGACAGACAGAGACAAACGTCACATAACTTGGTCATGCGTAATTAATTCATTTATTATTATTTATCTTTTGGATTCTCAGGTCTATGTACCCGGGCCTTTGGGAGGCGTGCGTGGGGCCGAAGCCAACACGTAGAGGCTCGCTTTAGTAACATTTTAATTTCAAAATTTGTGATAGACACAAAACTGACGGTTATATTTATTATTATTTACCTGTTTAATCTCCCAAAGCAGTTTCTTGTTTAAATCGAGCTTCTTTCTATGTATCTTCTTGACAGCAACTCGGTTGCCCTTGTAGAGGCCGACGGTGAACGAAGACAGCGTCAGTTGAGCGGCGCTTACGTTAGACGCGTTTACGCTGTTACGAGTGCTCCAGCCTAGAGAGAGCTGCGAGGAAATTATTTATAGGTTATTTATTTTCTCGAGCTCCTTTTCGTGCTTTAGAAGGCACGTTAAGCAGTTGGTCGCGGTTGTTATCTCTGGTAGCAATCGTTAGATCAAGTTAGAGGCCTTAGGGCGACCAGCTGTGGTATCATCTAATTAGCATCCACCGCTAATAGTTGCTAAGTTGCAGTACATTGCAGCTTTGACGTAACGTGGTTGTTACCGGTGTTTACTTCAAACAGCAATGTAGAATCCGAAACATGGATGCTAATTAGATGATACCACAGCAACTGTGGTATCATCTAATTGGTATTGGCACCTACCGCTACTAGTTGCTATTTACTGTCAAAAAACATATTTCGTATTCTACATTGCTGCTTTGAAGTAATCACTGGTAACAACCACGTTACGTCAAAGCATCAATGTACTGCAAGTTAGCTACTAGTAGCGGTAGATGGTAATTAGATGATACCACAGCTGAATACTCTAACACTAGGTGAGTCACACCACTGCGCGAAAACAAGAAGAATTTATAGGTGATGAACAGAGTTCTTACAATCATTTTAACATAATTTCTTCTATGGTTTTCGCGATTTTGCATGGCCGATGCAAAATCAAAAGCTCGGTCGGTTAAAAATCATGAATAAAGCGCGATTAAACCCTGTAAATAAAGTGTTTTATCAATCATTTTAACGCCAAAAGAAGCTAACTTAGTAGTAACCAGTCGACTAAGCTTTATGCAGAAAGAGTAGGTACTTAATCATTTTTTTTAAAGTCAGTATCCTTTTTCGACGACCTCTGTGGCGCAGCGGGCGAAGCTCGAATTGCAACGCAGAAGGTTGCGGGTTCGATTCCCGCCGGGAACAAATATTTCTACTGACCATAATTATTTGTTTCTGGTTCTGGGTGTTTTCTATGTATAATATGTAATGTATTTACAAAAAATAAACTATACCTAGGTAATGTGTAGTATATCCGTAGTTGAACTATAACAACAACAAGCAAACAAAACAAAATAACAAATAAACAAAATAACAAACACTAAAAACAAAATTAAACGAATATTTAAGGGGGGCTCCCATACAACAAACGTGATTAGTGACCATTGTTTATTTTAGGGTCCGGTGCCAAATTATGGTAATAGGACGGATTTACGGAACCCTCCATTTGGCTGGTTTTTTACTAGTATTATATGACAACAACAGCGTAAGTAATTAAATATTGCACTACATTGCACACAGCGCAATCTAGCCCCAAACTAAGCACTAGGCTTGTACTATGGGTACAAGACAACGTATATACTACATATTATACTTTTTTGTAAATACATAGGTACATATTATACATAGAAAGACACCCAGACCAGATCCAAATATTTATTTTTAAGCATAAATTTGCACCCGACGGGAATCGAACCCGCAACCTTCCGCATTGCAGTCGAGCGTCCGCCCGACGCGCCACAGAGGACGTCAATTAATTGTAGAATTGTATTTCTATCAGTTAATTGACTGCAAAGGTGTAAAAAGATAGCAACAATTATTTTAATTGACAACAGGTACTCGCACATTATTCCAATTTAATTAATTGAAAGCGCAGGGAGTATCATGTCGGGTGTAAGGTGTCGTCAATTATTGGTAGGTAATTATTAACTAAATTAAAGTGTACGGCGTTGCACAAAGCGCCTTAACTATCTATTATCAAAAACTACTGAAATTATTGCGATGAAACTTGGAATATAGGTAGATGGAGACCTAGAATAATCCATAGGCAAGTTTTTATCCCGATATTTCTACGGGAACGGGACTTACGCGGGTTTCTTTTTCTTCTTTATATGGCTATATTCCATTTGGGCATCAGCCAGTGTCAAGTATTATTAATACTTGCAAGTTATTTGCATCGAAACAATAAAGTCGAAGGAATCATTGTAAAGCGGCGGTCATTTACAATGACTATTCACTGTTCACGGAGTTTTGGAGACAACGCTAAAGTCCATAGCATGTTTTGGCTTCGATTTTCACTTTCACTACACTTGTACACCTTCACGAAATTAGATTGATTAATATGCCTCCAAAATTACACGAATTTGAACTAGGTTTCACAAAAATGAAATGAAAAAACACTCCTCAACGCGTTTCGGCCAAAACTCCCACAGAGGCCGATAAATTTATGGGCTGTGGAGAGCCATCGAGCCACATATAATCTGTGGTCTAAAGACACCGAGTTAAGGCTACGAAGACTATCCACGTGGCAGTATTTCTTTATAATTTGATTTATGATCGCCTAGTTGGATGAGATTGTGTTAACTAGATACCTTCTGCTCCTTCTCGTGTTTCTAGCGCAGTCATTTCTTGTCTACTAACTTTTATTGTTTCTTTAGAACAACTTTTAACCTGGTTTTATAAAATTAGTTCGTACTCTTTGTGCCCTAGTTAGCGGTATATGCGTGACCTACAGCCTTAAGGAATGGACACTCGCCCGGCAAATTATTTTTAAAGCTCGGTTGACAATGGCGGTTGTTTAAAGATGTAAGATGATTTCTGGCATATGTATGACACCTTAGAGTATACATAGAGCGCTGGTATACGAGTATGAACTGTAAGCACCGATATGAACAGTCGAAAATGACAAAAACGATGTCATAAATCACCTAGGGTTACGGCTATTGATTGTTTCTCTCGTTAGAATTTATTCTAGTAATAATTATGGTGAAATGTTCAGTGCCGCGGTGTAAAAATGATTCGCGGATCACTTTTCAACCTCAACATTTGAATATCTATGTATAGAGCATCTGCTTACACTTTGCGCAGTAGGCAAATACCCATAGGCGCGCTCTATAGCTTGCTTATGTATACTCTAAGTATGACACACTAGCTGTGCTCCGCGGTTTCACCCGCGTAAGTCGCGTTCCCGGGGGATTATCGAGATAGAACTTTTTTGTTACTCTTTTACGCTAAAACTACTGAACCGATTACGATGAAACTTGGAATATAGGTAGATGGAGACCTGGAATAACACTTAGTTACTTTTTATCCCGATACTTCCGCGAGATCGGGTCTTACACGGGTAAAACCGCGGAGCGCAGCTAGTATTATAAACGCGAAAGTTTGTATGCTTGTATGTCTAATGTATGTGATTTTGTTACTCAATCACGCAAAAACTACTGAACCGATTGCGTTGAAACTTGGAATATAGGTAGCTGGATACCGGGAATAACATTTAGGCTTTTAAGCCAATATGGATTATAATTTATGTGCAGGCGAAATCGCGGGGCGCTACTAGTTATAAACAGACTTATTTATTAGTTAGGGACATAATAAACATGACTACGTAATAGAAAATTCCCCAAGAGGTAGGTATTTTGGTACCAATAAAGGGTTACGATATATGCTGTACTACATATTCATGACATAATTCGCACGCTATGGTATTATAATCCTATATACTAGTATTTTAAAGCTAAAAGTTTGCGAGTATGAATGTATGTATGTTTGTTACTCAATCACGTAAAAACTGCTAAACCAATTGCGATTAATCTCGGTAAGCCGAAAGATAAAGACCTAAAAATAACACACAGACATTAGACAATTTAAAATCCGGCCGGATCAGTCCCCATATTATTATCTATCTGTTGTCTTACTCGACCCATCTCTAATTTACACGTTATGGTATTATAAATATTAGTCTATAAATATTATTACGATGTAATTCTTTTCTTAAAATATTAAATCCCTAATGTTATTGTTATTTGTTTATAAATCAAAATAAATTATCAAAAAGTGTAGTCTAATAAAAAAAATTAATTAGAGCCGAACTTTTGATTTATTTGTTACTAAAATTCCAACTTTAGCCTACTTTCTTACGATGGCAAAGATAGCAAAACATGACTCCTTAAGGTGCAACCAGACATCACGAGGCGTGCGTCGTATTCATACCACATATTCAGTACTAGCTGTGTCCCACGGTTTCACCCGCGTAAGTCGCATTCCCGTCAGAATAATGGGATAAAAAGTCTTCAGCTAAGTATATTCCAAGTTTTATCACAATCGGTTCAGTAGTTTTCGCGTGAAAGAGTAACAAAGTCACACACATAAATACATATATGCAAACTTTCGCGTTTATAATATTAGTAAGATAATCTATTTCTCTTTACAAAAACCTCAGTCTTAAAGAATTATCTAAAGCCTGGTGAATTGTTGGTGGTGGCATTACAGGTTTTTCTACTACTTATCTCAGGCAGGTCTTTCACAATCCCAAAAACAACGTTAATTAGATCGACGCATGCGTGACGAACGCGGTGCGGTACGAGGTGTGGTCGCTCCTTTATGAATTTAATAAATCATCCCTGCCAACTTTGAGAAAAAAAATGTTGAGTACAGTCAGCAAGAAAAAAGGTAGAGCTCGAAATATCTATTTATTAAAATATTTTATGCTGAAGAAAAAACGTGAAAGGTCTGAACATGGTTGACTAAACTGAGAAAGCTATGCATAGTTTGTTACAGGTTGGCTTAGTATGGCAGTAGTAAAATATACTAGATGACCTTAAGTAGTAAAATAAATATTGATTATTTAAATAAATATGTTTTTTGGCTAAGTGCACTGCACTGCACAAAATATACCGAATTAGTAGATTTCGATTCATTGTCAACGAATTGAACAGTGCTGACTTCTACGAGGACCTCTTCAGGCCTCATTCTCCACGTCATGTGGTTCAACTCCATCTTACCTTAAGTACTTCGTTAATGCTGTGCAGGGCCGGGCTGGTCCCGAGTCCAGTGCCGACCTCCACGAGGACCTCTTCTGGCCTCACTCTCCACGCCATGTGGTTCAACTCTGGGTCTATTCGAGCTTGCCTGTGAAGACCAAACTATATTTACGGACTGCCATTTATTAAAATTTGCTACGAGGAATAAATAGAAGGAGATCTAACTTCTCTATCAAATTCGAAAAACGTTCCATAGTCACACAGCAGCAGATGCACACACTGACATTTTCCGTACAGTATTACGTACGATCGACCAATGACGGACGATCTTTACTGAGGACTTTTGTTTTTGACGCGTTTGTGGTTCTGAATTTTTATTTTTGCATAACCTAGTTTTATTGCGTGTAAATTGTTTAATTTCGGCGGCATGTTAACAATTTAGTTACGCGAAGTTCAACGAGTGAAGTGAAAATAAAAGTACCAGTGCCAAACACGAAATGAGCACGTTACAAACAAATGTTCCATGGGGTTGGAGAAAAGTCGTCTTCATTTTTTCTGCACATTTTCACACACATTGAAAATTATTTCAAACGATTACAGTATATTAGTGGTAGTGCACTATTAGTACGTAAATTTGGCTAAATTGTCCTATATTGCTGACAGAAAGCCATAACTAAGAAAATGAAATAAAATATGAGCTTTACTGACAGGCTGGCGGTCGAATCATCGTTTCAGGCCCCGCAACCACCGTTTGAATGGAACATTTTTTAAAAAGGATTGCTACTTCCATATATTCGATTTCGCTGAAAATTTGCTTTAACAATACACATTCCTCCACTTTACTATGATTAGGCCTGAATACATAAATAAATATTTGCACCCGGCGGGAATCGAACCCGCAACCTTCCGCATTGCAGTTGGGCAGTCGCCCGACGCGCCCCAGGGGTCTGCATATAAACTGACCATGTCAGGGAGGTAGTATTGTAATATAGACTACTTCCCATGACTGCCTCTGTGGCGCGTCGGGCGAAGGTCCTGCTACAATGCAGAAGGTTGCGGGTTCGATTCTCACCGGGCGCAAAATATAAATATATTTGTATTTGGTCTCGGTGTCTTCTATGTATTATATATTATTATTTACAAAAGAAAAGTTAAATATGTAGTATATCCGTAGTCTAATACCACCCATAGTACAAGCCTAGTGCTTAAATTGGGGCTAGGTAATGTCGTGCAACATTTCATGTTCACGAATCTATAATGTTACATCAGTTCAGATTCACTCTTTTTTTTGTAGGTACACATAGGTATACATACCTATCACATATTTAAGTCCTAAAATAATTAATTTATTTATTGTAGGTTATTATTAATAATTATAATAAATAAAATATAATAGGTCAAAAAAAGTCCTAAAATAGTAAAAAAAGCATCTACGTAAAGTATAAAGTTTACGTGGGTAAAGTTAGAAACTTCACAAAACATAGTACTACCTACCTACAGTGGAAAACAATGTAAAAGATAAATATTTCAAAACCCTTTATTAAATGTAGCTATTTGACCTTAATAAGTGAGTTCCCTTCCCAATTTCTGCCCACTTTTCATACATACTTTTGATGGTAAAACTTTACCAACGAATTTTGTTACAAAAATAACAACAGATTGTACGTGATGATATCCAAATTTCCATCCACGGCCACAAAGTTTACAGTTTTATAAAAACAAAAATTTATTAACTCTTAAACCTTTGAATACGATAACTGTATAAAAAATGACTTGACTTTGGTTAAATTACATTGGATGGTAGTGTAATAATTTCAGCCACAACCAGCGTAGATTTATAGAACAAAAATTTCGTTCGTTAAATATTTGTATCTGGTCTGGGTGTTTTTCTATATATAATATGTATATATTTACAAATAAAATAGTATATAGTAGTAATAAACTGCCTAGTGCTACAAGCCTAGTGCTTAGTTTGGGACTAGATTGCACTGTGTGTACTGTCGAGCAGTAGTTATTTTATTATTATTTATTTATTTTAGTCAACTATCTTTTTTACCCCGCTGCAAGGAAAGGGTTACGTTTTTTACGCCTCTCATATATGTATGTAGGTTTGTAGTATTCGTCCTCAGCACGTATCTTCCAAACCACTCGATGGATTTCTTTAATTAAGGTATTGTTAGATTCGTCTCATTTCTCCGATGGTTCTTGGATAGGTGACATAATTGATGTTCGTACCCGTAAGCATGTAAAATGCTACTTATACATCATCATCATCATCATCAGCCTGTTGCAGTCCACTGCTGGACATAGGCCTCTCCAATTGCACGCCACCTAGATCTATTTTCGGCTTCTCGCATCCAGTTTGTGCCAGCCGTCTTGCGCAAATCGTCGCTCCATCGTGCCTGAGGACGTCCTACACTACGTTTGCCGAGACGCGGTCTCCACTCTAGAACTCATTTACCCCAACGGTTTTCGGTTGTACAGCTAATATGGCCAGCCACTTCAGCTTGCTAATCCGGTGAGCTATGTCGAAGACTTTGGTTTTCTTACGGATCACCTCATTTCTGATGCTACTTATACGTCTAAAATTGCGTTTACGTTGCTACGGATTCGTGTTTCAGCCAAGATTTCCACGAGCCTCAGCTTTTTTTCTCGACGACTTAAAAGAGACTAGGACAAAGATTTGTCACACTTTTTAAACTTAGCACGATTTCTATTCATTATTTATTATTAGAACTGGGTCCATGTGGGTCTAGATCGCGTTTGTAGACTTTTTTTTATTTAAAATTCAAATTACATCGTCATTTTGAATTTTTTTAAAGTGTTTCCTACACTTGGATGGCTAAATTTAAAGAAATGCTTTGCAAAAATTGGCTTCCCAAAGATGCAGGTTCAAGTCTTGTCGGGTGCAAATTTTTGGAAAGCATTACTTTAAAGATATTAAAAAAGCGATCTAAATCCTAAGTTCTAATAATATAACATTTATTGCCAATCAACAAAAAAGAGCATAGCCAATACAGGATAAAAAATCAAAGTACCTATTTTTATTATACTATGATCTAGGGGTCATGAACACATTTACGACAGTTTCTAGGTACCAACTTACATGTTATTCGCACCTTCTATTATCTTAGTAAATGTCTTAAAAATATCACTTTTATCTGTGGTTTTATTCTGCTAAATGGACCGATAAAAACGTCAGTTAATCCGGAACTATAAATTTTAACCAAGAGGTTTTACTAGACAGAGCACTTAAGTTAGTAGTAACTTGCTCAGGTAAAGTGTTTGAATTAAAAGAATATGCAATTTCCTCTCCACAGAAATGTGCTTTCTTAGCACTTTTTTATTTTCATTTAAAACTAGGTTAACATGCCGGAAAAATAAAGTATTTAATTTTAAACGATTGGTCAGCATAATTACATTTTACCGTGTTTTAATTTTTATAAGCAGTGTCCCGCATTTTCACCTGCATTATTTACTGATTACGTGGGAATTTCGTCGAAATGCTTACGTCATATAAATTCAGCCCTCTCAAAGCAGAGATATAAATTTAGATACCTCGACGTTCCGACTATGCTACATTAGTCTAGACCGCAAGAATACCAAACAAGGCTAGATAAAAAAAATTGAAAAAATTAAGACCCGGTAAAATGTAACTACTTACACACCAAAACACGAAAACGGCAGAGTTCCTATATACCTACCAACAATTAAATACAAGGCCATTTCAAAAATTACCTAATCGTCTGTGAGCCTGCGGCCACCAAACACTAAAACATATGAGTACTAATGCTACTTAAACACCAATTTTACCTCAACAAAATTTTCGCAGCATTTTCCGTACGAAACCTTCATAAACACAGTAGTTAGGCACTTACTTGTAAACGAGGCAGGCTGTAACCCCGACGAAAGTGAGGAACAAAGCGAGACCGATGAAACAATATATTATAACAGTCTGGGTTTCTGTCCAAAGCAGCGTGGAACACACAACAAAACACGAATTTGTATAAAAAACCCTATTGTGAATTTAATAGAGCACACAATCTATAAGCAAAATTTAAATTAATTCTGATATTAAAGCAGAGGTGAAAAATTACACTCTAAAACCAGATAGGTACATAAAAAACGACCTTATTAAAACAATAGTGATATAAAGTAATACTGTAAATAACTGTAAACTTAGCAAAATATCGATATTTTGTAATAATGACGTCATTAAATAAAACCGCGAGTAAAACCCGGTAAATATTGTGTTTAATTATGCAAAATCCCGAAAACCTAAAACTAAATTCTAACGACTTTAATTATAAAACGACTAGCTTTTGCCCGCGGCTTCGCTCGCGTTAAGAAGTATTTTCTTTCATCCCCTATTTTATCGCGGATGCCTGCGTCATAACATCTACCTGCATGCCAAATTTCAGCCCGATCCATCCAGTGGTTTGGGCTGTGCGTTGATGCACGTTGTGCACTATGTCAGTCAGTCGGTCACCTATGAGTTAAGCTTCTCCCCGCGGCTTCGCCCGCATTTAGGAAATAGTACTGTTAGTAGTTAGTATATCAATAATTATGTCTATCGATTAGGATAATAAAAAGGTTAAAAATTGGATGCAAAGTCAGCTTATAATCTGGATATTATCGGCATAGGATCAGCATAGGTCCAACATAAGTTCAGCATAGGATCAGCCTAGGTTTAAAATAGGATCGGCATAAGATCAGCATAGGTTCTGCATAGGATCAGCCTAGGTTCAACATATGATCGGCATATGATCAGCCTAGGTACAGCATAGAATCGACATAGGATTAGCATAGGATCAGCCTAGGTTCAACATAGGATCGGCATAGGTTCAGCATAGGATCAGCATGTGATCGGCATAGGTTCAGCTGGTATGGCATAGGTATGCTGAACTGCTATGAACTTATGTTCAGCATAGATCCAGCATAAGTTCAGCATAGGTTCAACATAGGATCGGCATAGGGTCAGCATAGGTTCAGCATTGGATCGGCATAGGACCAGCATAGGATCAGGATGGGATCGGCATATGATCAGGATAAGATCGGCATAGGATCTGCATAGGATCAGCATAGGTCCAGCATATGTTCAGCATAGGATCGCCATAGCATGAGCATAAGATCAGAATAGCTTGAGCATAAGATCAGCATAGCTTGAGAATAGGATCAGCATAGGTTCAACATAGAATCAGCATAGGATCAGCCTAGGTGAAACCGACACGGGAGACGGATAAATATTCGAAAAAAAATTCGGAAAAAAAATATGCCATAGATACTTTCATCCCCAATTTAACACCCTTAGGGGATGAGTTTAAAAAAAAAACTTTTGGGTGCTTCACCTACGACTCCATAGCAATCTCTGTGTTAAATTTCAAGCTTGTAGGTCAAGCTTAGCCAATTTGCATAGAGATTTTCTTCCCCAATTTAACACCCTTAGGGGATGTTCTAAAAAAAACTATTTAGTGCTTCACCTACGTCCCTACAGCAATATCCGTAGTAAATTTTAAGATTGTAGGTGAAGCGGTAAACCAATTCCCATACAAACTTTCATCCCCAATTTAACACCCTTAGGGACTGAATTTCTAAAAAAAACTTTTTAGTGCTTCATCTACGACCCCACAGAAATCTGTGTGTTAAATTTCAAGTTTGTAGGTCAAGCGACTTGGAAGTTGCATACAAACGTTTTTCCCCCCTTTCCCCCCTTTAGGGGTGGAATTTCGGAAAATCCTCTCTTATCCGACGCCTTCATCACATAACGGACACACCCTCCAAATTTCAGCTCTCTACTACCAGTGGTTTAGTCTGTGCGTTGATCCCTCAGTCACTCAGGACAAAGAGTTTTATATATATAGATAGAGCTTAAAGCACAGTCAAAATGGTCCGGTAATTCTGAAATAAAAGCACAGAAGCCTTATTTAGGAATCGCTCGAAAAACTATGTCTTGCTGTTTCTTTATGTGCTTGAAGGCTACTTCAAACAGTAGGTCTATTTCTGATGATTATCGTTCGACTTCAGACTCTTATAGAAAAATTATCGACATCAAATGCTTAATTTCTTCTATTGTTTTCGCGATTTTGCATATTAAAACACTTATTTACCGGGTTAAATCATGAATAAACCGCGATTAAACCCGGTAAATAAAGTGTTTTATTATCAAATGCTTATCAATAAAAAAACAGCTATTTAACTTGCAGCAATTCACATAGAGAAATTACCGACATTAAACGCAAATCAATAGAAATTGAACTATTTCAATCACTCGAATTGGCGTGAGCGATTTAAAAATAGAGCTCCAGAGGTGAGAAGCCTGTATAGTATCATAAAGCGCTGTGAAAGTTGCTTTCATTGAATAGAATGACCATTCAATTTAATTTTATCGTGTGACTCAGTAAATTATGTCCTTTTCAATACAATTTGCCTTACGAAGCAGGGGTCTACTCGTTTCGTCACTCCTTTTGTTTCGATCGAACGATCGATCAATTATTTTAGACAAATGATAAGTATTTTTATTTTTAGATAAACTCTAGTTAACTTAATAAGTATTTCTTTGTTTTTAGAAATATTTTTCGCAAAGAAAAATATTTATAAGTAAGTCTAGTTAATTTATATGATTTTTTGCTCTTAAATTTCGCATAGTCACATGAAGCTTACATCTTTCTTGAACACATCGGAAAATCGCTAGCGCTATCCCTGGCAAAATTTTATTTAATTTGAAGTTTAGAACCGCCAAAAAATACAGAAACGAACGAACAATAAAACATTTTTTGTCGAAACAGAGCAACCCCCCAGAATAAGCAAAGCGTAAAACATTCCGCGCTACCATGATCGTTTGTCGTTGCTTTGTCGTCCTTTTGTCCCTCAAAAAATAAAGTTAATCTTAAATAAAAAATACCCCGACTACTTTTAAAAACCACAAATAATTTTAAAAAAGTCTTCTTTTTTTATGAAGTTGGTTTTTGTTTATTTTTTAACTATTTGATGTGTTGTTAATTTTTTTTTTTAGCTGAACGACATCGCGGCGATTTCGCTAAGACTTATAAGACATCATGGTAGGGCCCAATATTTATCCCTGGAGCCCAATGGATATAACAGGTCAATATAGTTCTTTGTGTGACGAATGAAAGGTGCACTTTTATTCGATTTTAGGTTGTACACAACAGGTAAAAACGTGAACCTGACCTAAACGGTAAACGTGTCCTGAGACTTCGCTATCTATCCGTCTGTCACCAGGCTGTATCTTATGAACCGTGATATACAAGGTG
Source organism: Idaea dimidiata (assembly GCA_949358125.1). NCBI lineage: Eukaryota > Metazoa > Arthropoda > Insecta > Lepidoptera > Geometridae > Idaea > Idaea dimidiata. Next base: position 11,481,365 of record OX442341.1, read on the forward strand.
TAATGGGTAAGCCCTTTTAATCCGAAAGGGGGTTGTTCTAGACGTCTAGGCGAACACCTTTTGTTCTACGACTTTAGGAAATTCGAAGTACTTTTTGAAAATTTTAAGTGTAAAGTTTACCTACTTGAAAATCAGCTGTTTCTGAGAGATTGAGGTCATTGACCTTATGTTGTCCTTTCATTTAGTTTGGTCTACTAACAATGAAAACTTCAATTACCTTTATTTTCAAACGCAGCTGTTTTTTCAGTAAAACATAATCACATTATTTTCAAAAAAAGTTCGAATTTTCATAAGTCGTAGAAAAAAAGGTGTTTGTCTAGACGTCTAGAACAACCCCCTTTCGGATTAAAAGGGTTTACCCGTTACAAATTGTATAGGCAGCAAATTTTCACAGGTGATGTATTTCTGTAGCCGCTAAACAACAAATGGTAAAAACTTTATTAAAAAAAAAAAAAATTCACCACTGGCACCTAGTGGTAAACAGCTGGAATTAGTCCAGTGTTTATCGTTACCCAATTGTGATAATGGTACGGAAACCTTAGTGTACGAGTCCGACTTGTTCTTGGCCGGTTTTTTGTGATGTTTGTTTGTTTAGATTTTGAGATTGAATGTGTACTGAAGATAAGAACACAAAGGCTTTTTTATGACGCCCTTTCAGTGCCTAAAGCTTGAAAAACCGACAATAAAATCAATTGACTGCTCATACGTACTGCGAATTTTTCAACGAGACTCACCGTTGCCGCGTTGCGGACAGGGGATGAGGTAATAACCAAAATTTGTGATCGGCCGATGCGTTACCTATACTATACTTAGGCCGGCTTGCATAACGGTTCCTAAACATATTTAAGCTGTTAAACGTGTTTAAAATCTGTCAGAATTTCAAGAACTGTCTATGTGTGGCAACATATTATCAATCGTCCACTTAATGAAATAGAGTCCAATGTTCGATTTCCCATAAATTATTATAAAATTGATTTAGTTTAATAATAGGGGTTGAAGTATGAAATTGCCGTTTTATTGCAATAGGTTCTTTGAATTGACATAGAATCTTCATGGTTTGAGGTTTTCGAATGAAACTTTTTTCAAATGGTTTCTGTGATGTTATTTTTTTAAAATATGTGATACATTTGAATATCGACTTTCAATTGTTTTTGTTATTCAATTTAGACAAGAAAGATGGATACTGCGAAAATTCGAGTGATTTTTGAATACGAGTTCCGACACGGAACTAACGCGGCAGAAACAGCCCGCAATATCAATGCTGCGTTTGGAGAGGGGTCTACTAATGAACGCACCGTGCGATTTTGGTTTAAACGCTTTCGTGATGGAAATTTCGACTTAAAGAACGAGCCACGAGGAAGACCGCCCACACAGGTGAATAACGATGAATTAAGAGAGATAGTGGAAGCCGATCCTAGTCAAACTACCCAGGAATTAGCGGCATGGTTTAACGTTACCTTGCCCACTTTATTGACTCACTTGCGTCAAATCAATAAAATAAAAAAATACGAAAAATGGGTGCCTCATGATTTGACTGATCTGCAGAAAGAAACGCGTGTTGAAACTTGTGTTGCCTTGTTGAACCGGTACAGAAATGAAGGAATATTGGATCGAATTGTAACATGTGATGAAAAGTGGATTCTTTATGATAACCGGAAAAGAAAAATGCAATGGCTGACCCCAGGTCAAATGCCACAACAGTGTCCTAAAGCAAAACTTACCAATAAAAAGGTAATGGTAACTGTTTGGTGGTCTCAGCATGGTGTTATTCACTATAGTTTTCTTCGATCTGGTCAAGCAATTACGGCAGATGTCTATTGTGCCGAACTCCGAACCATGTTGACAAAACTAGCAGTAAAACAGCCCCGACTCATGAATCGATCTTCACCATTATTGCTCCACGACAACGCGAGACCTCACACAGCACGAGAAACCATTTTGACCCTTCAGGAACTGCACTTAGAAACCATTCGTCATCCTCCGTATTCACCAGACCTTGCTCCAACGGACTACCATTTTTTTCGTGATTTGGACAATTATCTACGTGACAAGAAGTTTTCTTCCCAGGAGGCAGTACAAAATGCTTTCACACAGTTTGTGCAGTCTAGATCGTCGGAGTTCTATCGCAAAGGCATTAATAACCTTCCCATTAGATGGCAGCAATGTATAGATAATAATGGCAACTATTTTGATTAAATAAATTTGTTAAAAATTTAAAAAATAAACAATTAAGATTTTCAGTACAAATCGGCAATTTCATACTTTAACCCCTAATATGTTATAAAATGGTTTTATATCAAGTCGCCCTTAGACTATTTTAGCTTTATTTTTAAATGTGAATTAAGGTTGGAGTAGTGAGAACATGCTTAGTCTTTTTCCGTGACAAGAATTTTCAAAATCGTATAAAGAACTTTCAAAGTTGACAGACAGAAACAAAAAGCGGAAAAACTACTCCAACGATTCAACAAACTCGAATATACATTATACAGGGTTATGGGTTCAGGGGGTGATTTTCCACATCAAAACGAATAACTTGTTTTACGATTTTTAGAAATTCGTTTTTTTTTAATTTTGAGGTACTTAGGTACACGTAATATTTCACAGAAAAAACCACATTTTCGAAAAAAATTGTGTCTATTTGTGGTCGGCCGTTCTTGGACGAGTGCTACTAAAAAGAAGTACAATTTTCGTGAGGGGATTAGAATTATGAGGAGTAATTGTCAGTCAGTGACAGCGGTCATTGACAGTCAGTGGTTTTATCGTCGTTGGCTTGATAATAAGATGGTAGCTGGGTTTCAATTGAAGAAATGATTTCGACAGAAAATAAGGTTCAGAAACCTGCGTAAAGTATATGTATTGAATTGTTGCTCGTTAGCTTATTGTGTTACAATCTTGATATAGCAATTGATATAACTATCTTATGGACATATAAACGTAGCCATTTTAAATAATACTAGCTCCGCCTCGTGTAAGTCCCGTTCTCGCAGGAATATCGGGATAAAAAGTAGCCTATATGTTATTCCAGGTCCCCAGCTACCTATATTCCAAGTTTCATCGCAATCGGTTCAGTAGTTTTTGCGTGGTTGAGTAACAAACACACATACATATATACTCACATACTTTCAGCTTTATAATATTAGTAGGATAGGATATATCTGACTCACCTCCTTGACAGTGTGGATCGGTACCAAGGAAGCCGCAGCGCGGTGTGTCGAGCGGTGGGCCGCGCCGCCCACCGGGCCAGTGGATGGCCTTCCCCGCCACCGCCTTGTAGCTGCTGTTTAACCCGTGGTAGAATGCTACCACCTGGACGATAATACAAGCAATGTGGGATCCTCTTTAATTAAGACGATAATACAAGCAATTTATTATCCTCCTTAACTCATATGAAGCTAAGTACATCATAAACAAATAATTATGTGTAGACGCTGAGCCGCTCGTTTTCACCCGCGTAAGTCCCGTTTTCGCGGGAATATAAAGAGTAGTCTATGTTCCGGTATCCAGCTACCCATATTCCAAGTTTCATCGTAATCGGTTCTGTAGTTTTTGCGTGAAAGAGTAACAAAGTCACATACCTACATACAAACTTTCGCGTTTATAATATACTAGCTGCGCCCCGCGGTTTCACCCACGTAAGTCCCGTTTTTGCAGGAATATCGGGACAATAAGTAGCCTATATATTGTTCCCGATATCCAGCTACCTATATTCCAAGTTTTATCGCAATCGGTTCAGTAGGTTTTGCGTGAAAGGGTAACAATTAACCTCACATACATACATACTTACATACAAACTTTCGCGTTTATAATATTAGTAAGAAGTAAGATGGATAAAATGCTATATATTTAATAACACCGAGATTAAAACCGCAAAATGAGTTTAATTTAGTAACGAGATATTTATCACAACAACTTATAAAATAAAAAAAACCCGCCTGCTTAAAACACTAAATAAAAACAAAGAATAAAAATGAAAAGAAAAACAATAAAACAAGTCCAGTAGCCAAGGAACATAGGTAAGTACTTTAACTTTAAAGAAATTCATTCAGTGGTTTGGAAGATACGAGTCAATTAAGAATATTACAAATATAGTACATTTTTAAGACCAATGTACCTACATAGTTTGAACAATAAATTATTCTTATTCTTAAAATGGGCTATAAATATAAATTTACAAAAAAATATGAGATATCCATGAGGTCGTCTATAGTGCATTCCTCTTAATTCTATTGATAAGTTACCGTCGTAAAGGTCCAACTAACTGAGAAATATTATTCAAAATCAGTTCGCTTATTACAAAATAGCTGGACAAAATGGTACGACATGTATCGTGGGTCATTTACAAATTGTTTGCGGACCTTCGCAACACAAATATTTACCGTTCAACAGTAAAGTATGTCGGCAACCTAATATCTCAAATTTCGCTATAAAAATATCTTCCCTTATTAATTTAAAACATATGAAATTGTATGAAAAAAACACTTAATAATAAGAATAATTGGCCTTTTTCATTTTACTTTAGATAAATTATACAGCGCAAGCAAGTTTTAATCCATGCTTTTTATGGCGCTGTAGTGCGTAACATTGTTAGATGGAGTAGGCTTGCCCAGCTCCTACACCACCCAGTCTAGTCAGCCATGTCTAAAGAAAATCACTGGTCAATACGTCTGGAGCTAACTAAGCCGTAAGTTTCTTCACAATGTTTTCCTTCACCGTCAGAGCGATGTTATTAACCCACATAACTGTTTCGCAAGGAAAAAGACTTTGGCACCCGGTCGGCTGGGATTCCAAAGCTTCGGAATGAAAGTCGGGTATCTTTCACTAGACCAACACCGTTCCATTTTATAACACTACCTAATTCACTTTTACAACGCCTATTGAAAACTCTAATCAGAAACTTGGTTCGTGTAATCAAAACAAACGCCTTTTCTCCGCATCAATCACTGAGTATACGGAAATATGGATGTTTTCCGCCTCCCCGTTGTTTCAGAGGTTTATTGAAGACTCACCAATCGAAAATACACCTTGAAGCGGAACAAACAGGATTCAAATATATACGACCGAATGTGTGCTACAAAATAATAAGACGCGTGATGGAAAAGTTACATATTTTAACCTACTTACTTCGAATTTTCCTGTGATGGGATCGAGATCTAAAATGGCGTAATCTGCATCTCTGTCGCCCACTCCATCTATTCGAACATGGCCTGTTATACCTGGAACAAATTATATTTTGAAATATTTAATTCCTTCCTCAGGGTAGACTTCTGTAGAAAATGAGTTTCATTTCTATTGGAATCTGGAAAATTTTAACATTTCGCGCTTATGACGTCATCTCCTTAATGTATCGCTCGGTATTCATCTAAATATTTCAGTTTATGAAAGTCTTATTATATTTTCAGAAAGTAACACAATTTATAAGTAAGTAAAAGCCTAACGAGGAGAGAGGGAGCGGAATGTTGTCTCGTAAAAACCTTCAGTAAATCGTTTGCATTATTTTTATAAAAAGAAAAAGCTAAAAACAAACGTTACACAAACAAAGTGCTAATTTAAGATGTACGAAAAACAAGGTGTGACGTTCGAGGGCTTTAATTTTATTTAAGAGACAGGTTTATTTTATTATTATTAGAACTATGGTCTAGATCGCGTTTGTATTACTTAGATATTTTTAGATTTATATTACCTTGATGTTTCTTCAACATACTACACCGTCGCGAGAAGATTATAATGTATATGAACTATGTTAAAAACTAAATATTAATTTTTAACGTACAGTTGTAATGAAGTTCCGATAGGTAACGCCTAATTCAATCGATTAGATTATAATGTTCCAATATGTTATGAGAGCATTGTAGTGCTGCCAGTATCAAGTTTTTGTTATGGCTATACGAAGTGGCGCCGGGTCAGCTAGTCTATACAAATATAGTAATATTATAAAAAGGAAAGGGGTTCGAGGCGAAGTCGTCCACCTCAAAACTGGGACCATGGACCACTTGTACCGCGAAACGCAGTTATTTATATAAATACCTAGATGATCTTAAAAAGTAACCAGGACTCACCATAGAAGTCTCGTCCCCACATCCGCTTGGTGATGTTCCTCCCGTCCCTGATGTCCCCACCTTCCGTGAGGGTCTCGTTCAAGGCCATGCCCAGAAGGTACACTCCGTCGTAAAACGCACCGATGAAGAAGTTTACCTGTTACAAAAATATCATATACAAAATAAATGCAACTCCTCGTACCTAACGGCCGAATACTTAAACACAACTTGTGATTTGAGGGCTACTTAAACGACTGAGCCACTTGATTTGAAATTAGTATGATAACAAGCGCCGAGGTGCCAACTATTAGGTTAGCTATGGTATTACCAACGAACTCGAATATATATGGAAGTAACAATCCTTTGAAAAAATATTCCACGCAAACTGTGGTTGCGGGGCCTAGAACGATGATTCGACCGCCAGTCTGTCACTAAATATTATTATCGTCCGCCATTGGTCGATCCAAGGTCAATCATACGTAATACTGTACGGAACATGTCCGTGTGTGCATCTGCTGCTGTGTGACCGTGGAACATGTTTTTGTTCGAATTTAAAAGGGAAGTTAGATCTCCATTCTATTTATTCCTCGTAGGGTATTACCTATCTATTCTACCTCTGAGGCTGTCTACTACTATCCATCTAGAAAGTCTTATAAGAGTGTTGAGGATACGATCCAAAACGGAGTGTTGGAAAACCATCTGATCTGTGGATCGACGGCATTGTGGCGATAAAGGATGAGATGATGATGAGAGTGATTAAGTCGTTTTAGTCTGATCTTTATTCTTTACCCTCACCTCTTCTCCATCAGAGAAGCTGTAGTTGTAATGCATCTTAGCCCTCGCTCGGACGGTGTCAGCGAACTCGTCGAACCGGTCGCCAGTGGGCAGTTTGAGGGAGACCCTCAGCAGGGCTTCGTAGGCGGCCCTCGCTGCCGCGTCCTTGTCGTCGCCAGCCGCCCACCCGGTCTCACCCCAGTACTCGCCCTGGGATAGAAAAGTTAAAACGGGATTTACATATGAAACTAGTGACATTCAATTTTCGTCATTGTCACAAAAATTCGTAAACACAGCGCGAGCGGTACTATTTTGATAAAATTGCTCCTGTTAACTGCTGCGAGACTGCTTTTGTGAAGTTGATTCTATAATTCATGACACAAGTTTCGTAATGTAAATGAGGCTTAAAACAATTTTCGATCTATGTACGTTTTAAAATGACAAGTTTAAAAAAGCGAGGAAAGTCCCATTAGATATTGTAAAGTAAAATTAACAGTCAAAGTGTAGAGATACCACTTTTCATCTCAAACCGGAAGCTACAAACTCTAAGTAGATATTTATATTAATTTTGATAAAAGGAATTGCGTGGGAAAAGTCGAGAAAGGAACCCAATAAGGATAAAACGCATTGAAAAACCCCTCAAATATCCGGCCGTTTTAGTCAAATGGGATATAATCCTAGCTGACAGTCCTTCAGGACTCGGGTAAGTGGTACGGCCGGGGAAACGTATGAAACCGCGGGCGCGGTCCTATGTTGAATAAGTAGGGTTGGTAGATGTACAAATACAAATACAAAATAGTTTATTTTCGATAGCTTCATCTAATTTTACAATTTGATACATATGAAAACACTTTTTAAGTCATAATAAAAACTAATGCCAAGATGTCAGGTCACGCTGTAAAAAATTGTATCGGTGCCTGTAAACTAATTCATTGCAATTAGCTGAACCTTCCCACGTATATCTTATGGCATTGAAAGCATGTTTTTTTTTATTTTTTACATAAAACTAAGTTTTTATTAAAATTGTTAGAAATGTTAATTTATACTAAGACCAAGACTATTGTAACATAGTCGAAACGTCGAGGTTATAAAAAATTTAAATAACAATACGCGTATAATACACGGGAAAATTATTAAAATGAAAACAAATCGTGTTACCTACGTTTCAAAAGTTTGTCTTATTTAAATTTATCGATGTCGATATATTTTTTTGTTTTATATTGCAAATACCTGCGTTTAAAAAGTTTATCTTATAATTTATCCATGTTGATATATTTTTTGTTTTAATAATGTCACTTTTTTTCAGTGTTTTGATGCCAATTATATATTTTCTATTTCAATTTTCTACAACAATAATATGGTGGTAAAGAACATAACAATGTAAATTCACATCTGGCAGCCCTACAGAGCCAACCTAAAACTATACCATTCGTAGCGATATAAAAACGTTTACAGTAGAATTGGTAGCATTAGCTACTAAAGTGGACTAACAATAAAATCTTTACAGTGGAGTAACATCGTTAGAAGCGAGAGCGCGCGTGACCGTCGTTCTGAAGTGAGATTAATTAAACACCTCGATTGAAAAGCGAACGAGATCCCTGGGACCAATCTAGTTGTTAACTATGCTATTAAACTGACGCTTTGTTTACCTATGTTACTTGAACATCAAAACGTACAACTTTTGTTCCACGACTTTTAGAAATTCGAAGTAGTTTTCGAAAATTTTGAGTTTTAATTTTACTTGGAAATCAGTTGTTTTTTAAGATTTAAGGTCAATGCCCTTTTAATGGGGTTGACCTACTACAATTTTAACTTAAATTGCGTATATTTTCAAAAACAGTTGTTATTTTATTGAAACACTAGCTGCGCCCCGCGGTTTCACCCAAGTCCGGAATATCGGAATAAAAAGTAGTCTCTGTGTTATTCCAGGTCTCCAGCTATCTACGTACCGAGTTTCATGGTAATCGGTTCAGCGGCTTTTACGTGATTGAGTGACAAATACACAAACACATATACACACATACTCACAAACTTTCAGCTTTATAATATTAGTAGGATAAAATTTCGTAGCGAAATAAAAAACATTTACAGTAGAATTGGTACCATTAGCTACTAAAGTGGACTAACAATAAAGCCCTTACAGTGGAGTAATATCGTTAGAACGTTCGAGAGCCGTGGAACAAATGTTGTGTATACTTATAAACTTTCAGCTTTATAATAATTATTAGAAGGATAGGATTTTTGAAGATGAATTTTTCCTTTAAAATATTTCTAGGATAGGATAAACTAAAAGAGTTCGAATTTACAAAAGTCGTAGAAAAAAAGTTGCTCTTATTGATGTAAAAACAACCCATACACGATTTTGAATTGGAAACAAATAACCCTGTAGATTTATTAAAGTTTATTATCTCATCTGGCAGCCTTATCAAGGTAAAACTATACCATTCGTAGCGAAATAAAAACATTTACAGTAGAATTGGTACCATTAGCTACTAAAGTGGACTAACAATAAAGTCCTTACAGTGGAGTAACACCGTTAGAACGTTCGAGAGCGCGCGTGACCGTCGTTCCGAAGTGAGATTAAACACCTCGATTGAATGGGTTTGGGATAACTCGACCACCTCGAAACTGGGACCAGGGACCAATTATACCCTTTAGAATTTAAAAATACTGGGCTCACCGGTAGTTTAGACATTGGGGCGATTAAACTACATAGGCATTAATATTCTCTTAGGGTGAAGTGGCCCCAATAAGAAGAGACTTAATTAAAAAATAGACTTGATAAATTTTTAAGTTAAAAAAAAGTTATAAGGCGGACGATGTCGCCGGGAACCAATCTACTTGCCAACTATGAACTAATGCTTTATTATGTTATGTTACTTTCTTCGTTTTTTAATTGTAGACTTACGATTTGACACATCTGCGTGAAGATAAAATGTCGAATACAAAGAACCAAAACGTCAGGTTATAGTCTATAATTTTAACAAAAAAGACCCGATTCGTTAAACCAAACTGGAATGAGCAATGCTACGCATTAATTGTCGTTTGGGCGGTTTGGGCCAGAGATTCTTGAGTAATAAAATGGAAATAAAGTAAAATAAAGCACCATTTGTACGGAAAGTTATTCATTCAGTCAAATACAAAATTGAAATTAAATAAAACAATTAAAATATAAATAAAAACAAATTAATACTACTTTTACAAAAAGGAACTTAAATTTTAAAATACAAAAACAAAACACCAAAATAAACGTAAAGAATAAAATACAAAATAGAAGTTAAATAGAACAATTATAACATAAATCAATATAAATAAAAACAAATTAATACTTAATACTTACAAAAAAGAAATAAAAATATTAAAAAAAAAACAAATAAAAACAAAAAAAAACACAAACAAAAAGCTGAAACTAAATCTAAAATAAAAATAAAATTTGTGCGGAGAATTGTCATTCCTTTCTTATTTTAGTTTGGTAGAAACAAGCTTATGTACTTTTATTTGGACCCGTTGTTGTTTTGATAAGGGCAGGCGTGTGTAGGGTTTCAGCATTTGACTGAGCATACATCTTGCATACATTTAATACTAGCTGCGCCCTTCGGTTTTACCCGCGTAAGTCCCGTTCCCGCGGTACCGCGGTACCCGCAATATCGGGATGAAAAGTAGCCTATGTGTTATTCCAGGTCTCCATCTACCTATATTCCATGTCTCATCGCAATCGATACAGTAGTTTTTGCGTGAAAGACTAACAAACTCACATACATAATACACAAATACATACAAACTTTCGCGTTTATAATATTAAGTAAGATTTTTCAATTAAGTACTATTAGAACCTAGTTTAGAGGTATTGCGTCGCGTCGATTCGAGGTATTTAGCCTCAGTACTGGTGGTTCCACCGGCCACGGTACTAACGAAACTACAAGACGCGAGAGAACGTTTATAAAGCGGGATACTCATTCGAAATAAATAACTTTAAGTAGTAAGTAATATTAGGGGTTAAAGTATGAAATTGCCGATTTGTACTGAAAATCTTAAATGTTTATTTTTTAAATTTTTAACAAATTTATTTAATCAAAATAGTTGCCATTATTATCTATACATTGCTGCCATCTAATGGGAAGGTTATTAATGCCTTTGCGATAGAACTCCGACGATCTAGACTGCACAAACTGTGTGAAAGCATTTTGTACTGCCTCCTGGGAAGAAAACTTCTTGTCACGTAGATAATTGTCCAAATCACGAAAAAAATGGTAGTCCGTTGGAGCAAGGTCTGGTGAATACGGAGGATGACGAATGGTTTCTAAGTGCAGTTCCTGAAGGGTCAAAATGGTTTCTCGTGCTGTGTGAGGTCTCGCGTTGTCGTGGAGCAATAATGGTGAAGATCGATTCATGAGTCGATGCTGTTTTACTGCTAGTTTTGTCAACATGGTTCGGAGTTCGGCACAATAGACATCTGCCGTAATTGCTTGACCAGATCGAAGAAAACTATAGTGAATAACACCATGCTGAGACCATCAAACAGTTACCATTACCTTTTTATTGGTAAGTTTTGCTTTAGGACACTGTTGTGGCATTTGACCTGGGGTCAGCCATTGCATTTTTCTTTTCCGGTTATCATAAAGAATCCACTTTTCATCACATGTTACAATTCGATCCAATATTCCTTCATTTCTGTACCGGTTCAACAAGGCAACACGCGTTTCTTTATGCAGATCAGTCAAATCATGAGGCACCCATTTTTCGTATTTTTTTTATTTTATTGATTTGACGAAAGTGAGTCAATAAAGTGGGTAAGGTAACGTTAAACCATGCCGCTAATTCCTGGGTAGTTTGACTAGGATCGGCTTCCACTATCTCTCTTAATTCATCGTTATTCACCTGTGTGGGCGGTCTTCCTCGTGGCTCGTTCTTTAAGTCGAAATTTCCATCACGAAAGCGTTTAAACCAAAATCGCACGGTGCGTTCATTAGTAGACCCCTCTCCAAACGCAGCATTGATATTGCGGGCTGTTTCTGCCGCGTTAGTTCCGCGTCGGAACTCGTATTCAAAAATCACTCGAATTTTCGCAGTATCCATCTTTCTTGTCTAAATTGAATAACAAAAACAATTGAAAGTCGATATTCAAATGTTTCACATTTTTTAAAAAAAGAACATCACAGAAACCATTTGAAAAAAGTTTCATTCGAAAACCTCAAACCATGAAGATTCTATGTCAATTCAAAGAACCTATTGCAATAAAACGGCAATTTCATACTTTAACCCCTTTTATTTTAAAAGATAAATTCTTCATAATTTCTTCTATGGTTTTCGCGATTTTGCATAAACACTTTATTTATCGGGTTAAATCGGGGTTTTATTCATGGTTTTAAACGAACGGAGCTTTCGCTAACTTTACAGTTGGCTTTTTCAAGGTTGACTGAAATAGACAAATTACATCCGATAAATAAAGTGATAAATTCTTCTCTAAAGATTTGAATTTTTAGAACTGATTTTCCTTTAAAATATTTTTTGCTAGGTAGTAGGTAGATATTATTATGCCTTGAGCAATAAAAACAAATTACAAAGATATTTAAACTTTTAGGATTTTGAAATTAGATCAACAAACATTACTTATTGTAATTTTTGGGGTTTTGACATCGGAATTTTAACTGTAGGTATTTCAGCTTTAGATATTAGAACACTTACCCGTAAAAAATACCACCGAATTTCCTTAGAATAGTCAATAGTCGTAATATACTACGAGTATACCTACCTATATTTATTTAGTCTCTATTCCGTTTATAAAACACTAGCTGAGCCCCGCGGGGTCACCGGGGCGGCGTAAGTCCCGATCCCGCGGGAATATCGGGATTAAAAGTAGCATAATATGAGTTATTCAAGGTCTCCAACTCTCTACGTTCAAAAAAAGAGTAACAAAGTCACATACATACCAACATACAAACTTTCGCGTTTATAATAAATTATAGTAGGATGTTTACGAAAACCATGCAACGTGATCTAGATTGAATGTAATTAACGCAATACCTAGCCAAAGCGGTCGTTCATCAAATGCATCCAAACCAACCACTAACCTTAATCCATTGTCCCTTCGATAAGTCACGATCAAAGTACAAACAAACTAACAACTGCGTTGCATCTAGTTGCAACTACGTAGCATAATAATAAACAAATATATATTGCACAACATTACACACAGCGCTATCTAGCTCCAAACTAAGCACTAGGCTTGTACTGTGGGTATTAGACAACGGATATACAACATATTATACTTTTTTTGTAAATACATACATAGAAAACACCCAGAACCAGAAACAAACATTTATGGTCAGCAGAAATATTTGTCCCCGGCGGGAATCGAACCCGCAACCTTTTGCGTTGCAATCCGAGCTTAGCCCGCCGCGTCACAGAGGCCGTAGTAGTTATTAGTTAGTTATCGCTCGGCCGTCGTCGATTGTCTTTCACAGCCATAGGCATTATCTTTAAAATTTGTCAGGAGTGTCCAATTTGTGTCCAAATTTCGAAAGCAAATACCGAACAGCCAATGTAAGTACCAAGTCTATGTAGTAGTTAGCTTCACTGCGCTTCTTACAGTTTTCCCAGCAACTTTATTTCCCAAAATATTATTATGTAAAAACCGCCATGATGCGTTTCAAAAACACACTAAAATCAAAGCTGTATTATGTATTAAGGTGATCATGTACACGTAATGTGAATAATATTGGTCACATAAATTGTACCAGACAAGCATAAATTATTTAACCGGTCACATTTGACGACCTCTGTGGCGCGTCGGGCGAACGCTTGGCTGCAATGCAGAAGGTTGCGGGTTCGATTCCCGCTGGGTGCAAATATTTATGCTTAAAAATAAATATTTGTATCCAGTTTGGGTGTATTTCTATGTATAATATGTATGTATTTACAAAAGAAAAATAAATATAAGTAATATATCCGTTGTCTAGTCACCGTAACACAAGCTTAGCAGCTTACCATGGGGCTAGATGGCGCTGTGTGTTGGTCACAGAATTTATTTATTATTTATTTATATGACTTGACTAATTATTTTTACACGACTGCCAAGGAACAATTATGTTTTTTTTTCTAGTAGGCTACAGCCATTGAGATATTCCGCGTTACCATGAACGTCTGTCGTTGGCTTTGTCGTCCTTTTGTCGCTCAATTAAAAAAAAATAGATACCCCCAACTAATATAAAAATATCTTTCGTTTTTTTATTTTATTATTTGATGTGTTTTGAATTTCATTTTGTCAATTTGTTTGTTTTGTTTCGAAAGTTTGACAGCTGCGTACTTATTCCGGCATTTTGTCTAAAATGGCGGAGCGGCGCGGCGCGGCGTGGGCAATGATCTTACCTGAAATATCTCAACGTCGAGAAAGGCGTAGTCACCCCGCGTCATGCCGAGCGTGTGCGCCGCCAACAAGAACTCCCTCACGAGAGACCCGCGCACGCTCAGTATTACAACTGTTGGGAAATAAATAAAGATTAAACCTTGGATTAACATAGAGGAGTTTTGGCGGGAATGCGTTAAGGAGATGTGTTGCTAAATTTTCATTTTTGTGAAACTTAGTTCAAATGCGTGTAAAATGTTTAATTTCGTGGGCATATTAATCAATTTAGTTTCGTGAAGGTGTACAAGTGTAAATAAAAGTGAAAACCGGTGCAAAACATGTACTTTAGCTTAGTGTTGTCTTCAAAGCTCCGTGAACAAACATTGTAAAAAATGGCCCTCTTTTTACAATGATTCCCTCGACTTGACTTTAACTATGACGAGTTGACTGTTTTGTTCAATGCAAATAACTTGTAAATATTGATAATACTTGACACTGGCAAATGTCCGAAAGGAAAAGCCATTTTTAAAGAAGAAGATTATCATAGACTTCCTGCGCCACACGATTTCTCCTGTTAGTCCTGTTACTCCTGCAATCCCGTGGGAATATCAGGATGTGTTAGACATAGAAACCTTCCTTTTGACGGCCTCTGTGGCGCGGCGATTGACTCGATTGACCTCGACTGCAATGCCGAAAGCTGCGGGTTCGATTCCCGTCGGTTGCAAATATTTATGCTTAAAAATGGGTGTCTTTCTATGTACAATATGTATGTATTTACAAAAAAAGTATAATATGTAGTATATCCGTTGTCTAGAAGGTACCTAATTTCGTGATCAATTTCATTTTGGAACTGATGAAGCTCGTCCGTTAGAGCCTAGTTTGTAATGCTTGGAAGTTCTTTGGATTAACCAACCGTCAACAGTCAAAGAGTAAATCTATGTAATATAATACATAGATTTACAATCTTTGACTGCTGACGTTGAATCGAAACGCTTAAGCAAAATCCCAAACACAACATTTGTGTTTTCAGCAGTCAAAGGGTAAGCCACATTAGCCCGGCGTATACCCCCATCTCGTCCAGTAGGTGCCGTAAAAGCCAGGTCACGATGTATAAACCCCCTGAGGCACCTTTACTCCTAAAGGTACATTCCTTATAAAATAGTTTCAAAACCTATTGATAGATGGCACATTGAAATGCTGGATATTTTCAACAACTATTGACATAATGCAACACAATATTTACCGGCATTTACTCGCGTTTTTTAATTAACGGCATTGTTACAATGTACCGTGCTTAGGCTTACTCTACCGTTAGCTTTTTCAAGGTTGACAGCTGGGTATGTTTTAACCAGGTTTTAACAATGCCATGAATAAATAAAACTTGAGTAAAACCCGGTAAATATTGTGTCTCATTATGCAAAATCGCGATAACCTAAACCAAACTGTTAACATATCTACATTTCATAGTACCATCTGCTCTTGAAACGATTTCAGCAAATCCAACTTTACCCAAAGTTTAGCCATCATTAAGTTTAATATTCATTAAAAATCTTTAGAAACCCAACAACAACAGTTTTATAAATACTTATTTGTATTTTTGAATAACTTCATTTAATTTGCAAGAGAGAACAAAATTGTCTGAAATAAAATTTTAAAATGTTTAAAGACAAAGCTAAGTTGAGTTATAAAGTAAGTTAACAATAACTTAGTTTGCATTTCAAGTTCAAACTTCTGTTGTGTTTACTTAATTCATCCTTCACATTTGAATGTGTCCTCGCAACGTTATGAAGTTAAATCAAGTTTCAAAATGAACGTCCTCGCTTAATTCGAGGATATTCTGGTTTGAAACAAATGTTTTATCTACTATCCTACTAATATTGTAAATGCTGTGGAAGTGTGTGTGTATGTGTGTTTGTTACTCAATCACGTTAAAACCGCTAAACCGAATACCATGAAACTTGGATTATAGGTAGCTGGAAAGCTGGAATAACGCATAGGCTACTTTTTATCCCGATAATCCCGCGGGATCGGGACTTACGCGGGTTAAACCGCGGAGCGCAGCTATTACACGATAATAGCTTAGACAGTTAGGTACATCTACCTATTTACCTACATGTAATATGTATGTAAATCATGATTGATCTAAAAGTTAATCTATTCTATTGCAAATCGCGATGTCGTTATAAGCTGATCTAATCCGCGCTACCATGATCGTTTGTCGCTGCCTTTTGTCGTTCAAAAAAATAAAGTAAATTTTAAATAAAACATACCCGGACTACTTTTAAAAACCACAGACAATTTAAAAAATCTTTTTTTTTTTATTTAAAATTATTTGATGCTTTTTTAATTTTATTTTTTTTAGCTTAACGACAACGCGACGATTTTGCGACGACTTATAAGACATCATGGTAGGGCCCAATCTATCCACATCTTTGTTGGCAATTTGTAGCAGATGTTAGAAGGAACTACGTAATGGATTAGGTACGTAATTCATCTACGTTATCTTATTACTAGCAGCGATCTACGGTTACACCCGCGTCAGTTCCGTTCCTGCGGTAATATCGGAATCAAAGTAGTCTATGTTACTCCTCGATAATGTTACTTCCTATTAGTGAATTTTTGAAATCGGTTTAGTGGTTTTGGAGATTTCCTCCAACAATAAACATACTTACTTATGTACATACACACATACATGATACCAACGAAATCTCTTTATAATATTACTAGCTGCGCCCCGCGTAAGTACCGTTCCCGCGGGAATATCGGGATAAAAAATGTATGTGTTATTCCCGGTATCCAGCTACCTATATTCCAAGTGTCATCGCAATCGGATCAGTAGTTTTTGCGTGAAAGAGTAATTAAGAGTATAACAAAGTCACATACATACATACAAACTTTTGCGTGTATAATATTTAGTAAGATTATAAAAATCAGTATATTAGTATATTAGGGGTTAAAGTATGAAATTGCCGATTTGTACTGAAAACCTTAATTGTTTATTTTTTAAATTTTTAACAAATTTATTCAATCAAAATAGTTGCCATTATTACTTGTCTATACATTGCTGCCATCTAATGGGAAGGTTATTAATGCCTTTGCGATAGAACTCCGACGATCTAGACTGCACAAACTGTGTGAAAGCATTTTGTACTGCCTCCTGGGAAGAAAACTTCTTGTCACGTAGATAATTGTCCAAATCACGAAAAAAATGGTAGTCCGTTGGAGCAAGGTCTGGTTAATACGGAGGATGACGAATGGTTTCTAAGTGCAGTTCCTGAAGGGTCAAAATGGTTTCTCGTGCTGTGTGAGGTCTCGCGTTGTCGTGGAGCAATAATGGTGAAGATCGATTCATGAGTCGGGGCTGTTTTACTGCTAGTTTTGTCAACATGGTTCGGAGTTCGGCACAATAGACATCTGCCGTAATTGCTTGACCAGATCGAAGAAAACTATAGTGAATAACACCATGCTGAGACCACCAAACAGACACCATTACCTTTTTATTGGTAAGTTTTGCTTTAGGACACTGTTGTGGCATTTGATCTGGGGTCAGCCATTGCATTTTTCTTTTCCGGTTATCATAAAGAATCCACTTTTCATCACATGTTACAATTCGATCCAATATTCCTTCATTTCTGTACCGGTTCAACAAGGCAACACAAGTTTCAACACGCGTTTCTTTCTGCAGATCAGTCAAATCATGAGGCACCCATTTTTCGGGTTTTTTTTTTTTATTGATTTGACGCAAGTGAGTCAATAAAGTGGGTAAGGCAACGTTAAACCATGCCGCTAATTCCTGGGTAGTTTGACTAGGATCGGCTTCCACTATCTCTCTTAATTCATCGTTATTCACCTGTGTGGGCGGTCTTTCTCGTGGCTCGTTCTTTAAGTCGAAATTTCCATCACGAAAGCGTTTAAACCAAAATCGCACGGTGCGTACATTAGTAGACCCCTCTCCAAACGCAGCATTGATATTGCGGGCTGTTTCTGCCGCGTTAGTTCCGCGTCGGAACTCGTATTCAAAAATCACTCGAATTTTCGCAGTATCCATCTTTCTTGTCTAAATTGAATAACAAAAACAATTGAAAGTCGATATTCAAATGTTTCACATTTTTTAAAAAAAGAACATCACAGAAACCATTTGAAAAAAGTTTCATTCGAAAACCTCAAACCATGAAGATTCTATGTCAATTCAAAGAACCTATTGCAATAAAACGGCAATTTCATACTTTAACCCCTATTAATATAGATAATGTACTGTTGTTGTGTTCTTGGACTGATATTGATAACTGTTCTAAATACATCGTTATTTATGAATATAATACATTTCTAAAACTAAACCATACCACTATAAAGGTAAAATTATTAATGTATACAATTTGTAACGGGTACACTGAGAAAACGGGTTGTTTAAAAATAAATAAGTTATTGTTGTAAATAACCAAGCGACATTGCTATTATAGAGCCTGCAAAGTTTACTGCTAAAAACAAATAAGTGAAGGTGGCTACAGCACTTGGTGATATTAACCTCATAGCTTTGTTAAAGTTTTATGGCATAAACTAGCCCTTTCCGCTTGTTTATAATCAGCAACGCACAATTTGTAAATCTAAGCCAGTAAATTAGTTAATAAGAGCCACAAATATTAGTAGAAAACAACCTATTTAATCGGTATTCTCACAAGAAATTCTCACTTTACTTCATTATCATAACCAATTCACATTGTAGCTGTCACTGATTTACTTAGTATTTTCAAATGAATAATGTTGTAGTTACTACTAATTATTTCGGTGTCTGGAATTAACTTGCTTTATTCAATTTAACCGATTTAATTGGTAACCCTTGCTCTTATAGTTGGTTATATTTAATAACATCCTAGGTATCCTTAACCAAGTAACTTAGTTGTCGTAGCAGAATTAAAATAATTTTTTAACCGATTTAGTAGGGTAGCTACTACCATGCTACTTGGTTAATGTTATCTAACTTACTCGGTGGAATCTGGTTCTTTACTAGGTATATTTAGCAAATATACTTTATATACAATTTGTAACGGGTGAGTCCTTTTAATCCGAAAGGGGGTTGTTCTAGACGTCTAGGCGAACAACTTTTGTTCTACGACTTTTGAAAATTCGAACTTTTTTTTTGAAAATTTTGAGATTTTGTTTCACTGAAAAAAACAGCCGCTTTTGAAAATAAAGATAATTGAAGTATTGATTTTAAACCATAAAACTAAATAAAAGGACAACATAAGGTCAATGACCTCGAACTCTCAGAAACAGCTGATTTTCAAGTAAACTTTTCACCTAAATTTTTCGAAAACTACTTCGAATTTCCAAAAGCCGTAGAACAAAAGTTGTTCGCCTATACGTCTAGAACAACCCCCTTTCGGATTAAAAGGACTTACCCGTTACATCTTGTATATTCCAGTTAAGTACGATTTACATCTGACTGGCTTCCTTGGAAATACGTAATGTATAGTTCCTTCAGCATTTTGTTTATAGTGCGTGCTGCATCAGATGTACATCGTACTAGCGCCACGTTGCTGCAGCCTAGAAAAATATTTCATGTTATGTAAAAATACAAGTGAATTTCAGGTACCTAGTTTTTTTAATAAATAGCCGAAGTAATTTCTTCAAAAGTATTTTTTTAATAAGCTTCAAAACAGTAGTGACCCTACAATACCTATATTAAAAATATAATAATAAGTTCATATTTTTAAAGTGATGACCCCCGATGTTGATGTTCTAATCCATCTACATACTTTAAAATATTGATATTATTATATGCTTCAGAACGCACAAATGACGGTAGAAATTAAAATTCATATTATTATATATTAATTCTATTAGTAAATTTCCAAAATAATAGTTTCGTTTGTCGAGTTCTTTATCAAATGTACAAAAAAAGGCAATGGATTATCATTCGAAGTAGTTCTTGCTTCTGGTTTAGCACTGCTGTCTTCGCTTAATTTAGTCTTCTTACAATCCAAACTACTCGTATCTTCATCCTCTTTCATTTTATAAGTTTTCTGATATATTTGGGGTTTATATGCGTAGATACTGTGATTTGTAGGCGCTAATAAAGATTGCGATTGATCTTCCTCATCATCGTTTCTTCTTTTTCGTGATTCACCTAAACAAATGTAATATATTATTTACCAAATGAACACATAATAACTACAACTTAACTGTTTTCTTTGCTGTCATTCTATACTTAATAACAAGAGTGAAAAATTATATCAAATTTGCGAATCAATGTACAAATGATCGGTGGTCGCCCCCAATTCTTGTCGTTTATAGTTTTTTTTAATTCTAATCAAAATCCGATCTCCTCATTAGTTTTTATTCCAAAAATTATACTAGCTGCACCCGCGCAGTTTCAACCGCGTAAGTCCCGAATCCCGCCGTAATATTAGGATGTATTATATTTAAAAACTTTCCTATTGAATCACTCTATTTACTGAGAAATAAACCACATCAAAATCCGTTGCGTAGTTTTAAAGATCTAAGCATACAGACAGGCAGACAGCGGAAAGTTACTTAGTTTTATACTATGTAAAGTTAAAGAAAGATTTAAAAATATTGATAAATTACAGCTGCCATTATGTACATTATAAAATAACTTTAAGATATAGGCACTTACCCATTGTATTTTTTTTGCATTTGAGCTAAATAATTCACTGAATTGAACGTCTTTTCACCGAGAGTGGCAGTTAGGTACTATTGATGCAGGATAGATATATTATTAAGTTGCTTTGTTAATTTCTACCGAGTAGACACTACTTTCTCGGTTGTAATTAGATAATTTTAAATAGTTAACATTTAGGTTGGATGTCCGCTAATGATAACCAATATTTTTTATTTAAGTACTTAAACATAAACAAACTACGTATCACGTAATAAATAAGCATGGTATGTTAAAAATTCCAAACAAGTAAGTTTAATAACTGCAAACTTACTTGGTTGCTGTAATCGAGTGATTGGTTAATTTTAATGACACTACATATTCAATATTAAACTACCAATAAAATGCTAGTTTTAAGTGCTTTTTTTAATTATTTTTAACACAGTAACTTATTTACTTTAAACAATCATAATTGTTTATTTCCAATCGAATTCACAATTATTTCAAATTACATTACTGAATTAAGTGTTTGAATTTATCAAGTCTAATTTGGTTGTGCACACTAAGTATTTTATTTAAAATCAAACAAATGCAGTGTTGTAGCTGACCAACAGGATTTAACAATGTTGACGTGTTTGTTTTTGATCATGTATGCTTATAGTTTTTCAGCTAAGACTTGGTTGGTACTAAATAAAATGTATTTAACCAAGCCAAAAAGGTCCTCGGTTAACGTCTCGTTTTCTCAGTGTATGCCCTTTTAATCTGAAAAGGGGTTGTTCTAGATGTCTAGGCGAACACCTTTTGTTTTACGACTTTTGAAAATAAAACCTTTTTTATGAAAATTTTGAGATTATATTTCACTGAAAAAACAGCTGCTTTTGAAAATAAAGGTAATTGAAGTTTTGATTGTAAACCATCAAACTAAATAAAAGGACAACATAAGGTCAATGACCTCGAACTCTCAGAAACAGCTGATTTTCAAGTAAACTTTACACCTAAATTTTTCGAAAAGTACTTCGAATTGCCAAAAGTTGCAGAACAAAAGTTGTTCGCCTAGACGTCTAGAACAACCCCCTTTCGGATTAAAAGGGCTTACCCGTTACACCTTGTATAGTATTATAAATTATTATACATAACATAAGAAATAAAGTATGATACTTTATTTCTTCTTTCTTGTCTTCTGTAGTGGTATGGCTTACCTAGTGTTAAAGTTTTCAGGTCGCCCATAATAGGACCTCCATAATATTTGACTGAACGACTGCTATCAGGGATAACAACCGGAACCACCGACTTAACGTGTCTTCAAAAGTAAGTATCAAGAAATTCAAAGTCGATCCTAATTTAATTGTATTTAATAAAAACCTATTTGTAAAAAGAATATTGTCGATGTTATCGAACACAATAAAATAAAGAAAAATCGAGAGAAAGAACACAGAGGAAACTATACAAAAGCTATATAAAATCAAACACAACTGCCATTTTTCAATTACTTGCGATTCAACGAACTACTTTCATCTGAAGCATGGCTGAAAATGAAATTTTATGACTTTTATTTCTAGGTGAAAGACCAATAGTTTTTTATTCCTGTTATAAAGGGAGAAAAACTGTTATTTCTTTGTGAATAGGCTCGGACTAGTGTTTCGATTTCAATGACACTTCGTTATTTTTTTTTTACTGTTTATGCAGTGTTACTTTTAATTCCTCTTGACCGGACATAAATATATAAAAAAGACGATCTGTTATGTTATTATCTAGACAATTAGTGTCAACAATGCACAATATTTTAATGTAAAAACCTAGATTTAAGAAATATCTCTTAGTTGTAAAGTTGCAATCTGCACGTTGCGTTCACGCTGCTTGTGAAGTAACTCTGTCCGCGTTTCGTGAAATAAATTAGTGTTTTTAAAGAGGTGTTTTAATTTTATTGTGAATCCAAACCCGTGGTCATCCTGCAAGAAGATCCCCGTCATCGTGGACCTTCAAAATAGATCAAAATATCAACAAAAGAAGATCGAGATAGAAACGAAAGACGATCGAATTGTAAACCAAAGCAATTCGAAGTCGAAACAAGAGACGATCGTTTTCTCTCAGCTCTTCTCTATCGTATCTGCCTGACCGGACGGACTGACTAGATTTGCAAGTTCAGGTTGGCCGATCTCGCTTGATTCTAAATTCAAACGACCTTCCGTATTCACAAGCCCTATACACGCACTCAGCTTTGAAGGTACGCATAAGAACAACCATACTTTTATCAAACTTAGGGGAGGTAAACTGTAGTTGAGTCGATTGAATGACCTTAGTCAAGTCGGTAGTTAAGTTGAAAATAGAGCAGATGAAAATAGTCATTATGATACTTAACCCGCTACGCATAGGGTCGTTTGTAAATACGCGAGATCTTGAAACTAATTTGGCTCTCAAATAAATAGGTACCAAAGTATTCTATTTTGTAGATCAAAGACAATCAATGTCATGCCGTAAAAGCCTTACAGATGTAATGGCCCTAGAATTCAAAGCCACAAGTTGTTCAAATCTTAGAACAATCTCTTCGCCTCTCTATTGTGAAATCCACTAAAACTTCTTACCGTCTACTGATTTTTTGTCTGCCGATAGTTTGCCTTTAGTTCATATACAAGGTGTAACGCGTATGCCCTTTTAAGCCGATAGTTCAAGACGTCTAGGCGAACAACTTTTGTTTTACAACTTTTGAAAATTCGAACTTATTTTTGAAATTTTTGAGGTTATGTTTCACAGAATTTTTTTTGTTGTTAAAAGTTAAAGTTTTAACTGTGTTTTTCCGCAATTGGCCCTACTATTGGGCCTTAGTGCGTGATTTTAAGCCTTGGGTTTCCTCACGATGTTTTCCTTCACCGTAAGAGCGATGTTAATAGCGCACATATTTTTTTCTTAAAGAAAAAGACATTGGTGCGCGGCTGGTGTTCGAAACCACGACTTGTTTTTGTTTAAATAAAAGTAAATAAAATTATAATTGTAGTAGACCAAACTAAATGAAAGGACAACATAAGGTTAATAACCTTAAACTCTAAGAAACAGATGATTTTCAAGTACACTTTACAATTAAAATTTGCGTAAAGTACTTACTTTCAATTTTCAAAAGTCGTAGAACAAAAGTTGTTCGTCTAGACGTCTAGAACAAACCCCTTTCGGCTTAAAAGGGCATACCCGTTACACCTTGTATAATATAGTATTATCCGTCTTTGGTAATAAAGAAACCGCTTCAAGCAGATATCCACAAAGGGATAGGAAATGCACGTGGGCCAATAAACTCAAATATACCACTAGAAATGATTTTCCTTAAAGGCATTTTATTGTTGGGCCGCCGGTTTGATTTGCGCCATCTTGCGCTGTTATATTGGAAGGTGATGGTGACCGTCGACTAAACTAATATTTCAGTACCTATATCAATATTAGTTCCGTGGACGGTCACCACGCATAGCATACCTACCTTCCGATAGCCAACAGCGTCAAGATGGCGCAAATCAAATCCGCACCAGAATCAGTGATGCCTATCTATTTATTCATATCTATGGTCTGAACCTAGGTACTGTTTACTTAATTTTCGGATGTGCCCCTGTAGTTTCCTACCTGTGGACCAGTACCTGTTACCTGTACCTACTGGCAAATTAGTTGGAAAATATCTGGCGTAAGGAGGTAAGATCGCGCAGTGCATTTTCGAGCAAAGCATTACTGCATTGCATTTGCACTTACTGCGCAAACAATGTGAATCATATTTTTTATGATCATTGTAATAAAATGTAAAATGTTTTTTGACGATTGTAAAACATGATCACAAAAAAAACCCCTGAGTTTCTAGTGGCTTCTTCTCATCGGATGGCGCGTTCCGAAGCCACACTAGAGTCATAGTTGTAAAAACATTCGACGTTTTAAAGTGATCAACACATCCAATTTTTTTTTTTTTTATTTGATTAGAAACTTACCCTCTCCACGCCAGATTTTTTGCAATTAATTTGCTGGCACATAAAAGTACGTGCCTTTTGGGATAGAACATAGGTAGTGGAATTTAGTACTGTAAGCGTTCTAAATATATTAATATGTTGGTATCCTATAGTAACTAATGTTGATTGTAGTAAAATATGAAATTTTTGTCCATTAAATTTGTAGGTGTTGTTAAAAATAATGCTCTTTACCCGGCTGCATGGAAAGGGTTATGTTTTTACCTATTGTATTATCGGCTCACAAATAGTGTCATGTCTGTAGAGCCCTGAGCCAGATCGTAAGTCCTCTCTCTGATAGATTAACTCGAATGACAATCAGCCGCAGACTGAAATCAACGAGATTTCGTTCTAAATATAGAATGGATAAGCTTTTCAATAGACGACTATTGACCGTTACTTTTCCTTGAGATTATAACTAAAGTTTAAAAGGACTTGTGATACCCATTTAAGCCAACATGGGTTGTTCTACACGTCTAGGCGAACAACTTTTGTTCTACGACTTTTGAAAAAAAAAACGAACGTTTTTTTTAAATTTTGAAGTTTTATTTCACTGAAACAACATCTATTTTTGGAAATAAAGGCAATTAAAGTTTTTGTTATAGTAGACCAAACTTAAAGGAAGGACAAGTTAAGATCAATGACATCTTACTCTAAAAACAGCTGTTTTTCAAGTAAAATTAAAACTAAAAAATTTCGAAAACTACTTCGATTTTTTAAAAGTTGTAGAACAAAAGTTGATCGCCTAGATGTCTAGAACAATTCCCTTTGGGCTTAAATAAGTTTTCTCGTTACACCTTGTATAAGAAAGGCCGCAAGTACGTACCCCTTGCATACATGCTGACATCCCTGAGCAACGCTTCGCAGTCATCTTTCCCCGTACCACCGTCGAGCTCGCGCACCGCTTTCAGCACACCTTCCTTCCTTAGACCCCACTCGAGGCTCTTCCCTTTAATAAATACGGTATTATAAATTGAATTACATGAGGGTCGAGTGGACATGTATTAAATTCGGTTAAAATTATAAGGGAAAATTTATAACCTTTAAATTGGAAATTTCTGAAGAGGATAGTATAAAGTAAAGTACTTATAAAATTTCTATCATTTTTACTGTATTTTTTTTATTACAAATAGGCCAGAGTTCTATCACCACTATCACATCTGATAGTGAGTGTAGATGCAGTCTAAGATGAAGCACGCTGACCTATTCACATGCTTGCCAGGGAATATATCCCGCGGGAACAGGGGGCCCCGCGGTTTCACCTGCGTAAGTCCCATTTTTTTCATAAGACAATAATAAGAACAAATAAAGAATTATCGAAATCGGTCCAGCTGTCCACGCGAAATAGGGATTCATTTTTATATACATATTATAAGACTAGCTGCGCCCCGCGTTAAGTTCCGAACCCGTGGTAATATCGATATTTTTCTTTCATAGGAACCTTCTCCTGAAGATAACAAACACAACAAAAAAGAATTAGCAAAATTGATCCAGCCGTTTACGCGTGATGTAGTGACCAAGGGATATATAAAGATAAAAGAAGAAGAAGGCGAGTTAAACCCGGTAAATAAAGTGTTTTATTATAGACTAGCTGCGCCCCGCGGTTTCACCCGCGTCAGTCCCATTCCCGGTATCCGATATACCTATATTCCAAGTTTCATCGCAATCGGTTCAGAAGTTTTTACGTGATTGAGTAACAAACACTTTCACATTTATAATATTCGTAGGTCTGTCATGTAATGTCTAGTGTAATAAACTGTTCAGTCCTACAAAGTCTAGTGTCTCAAAATAACCATTCCCAAAATGTTTAGTTCCCAAAATGACGAGTCACCTAAAATAACCAGTATAATAAAGTCTAGTGTCTCAATTACCCACTATCTCCAGATAGATATAGCAAGACAAACGAAGTAGAAACAAAAAGACGATCAGTGTAGAAAAAAAGATCTAAGAAGAAACAAAAGATCTAAGAAGAAAAAAAAGATCTAAGAAGTAAAAAAAGATCTAAGAAGAAACAAAAGACGTTCAAAGTAAAAGCAAAAGACGATAGGTACAATAAGACGCTTAGTAACTGTGATCTAACATGAAAACGCGTTATATACCGATTGTGCAAACATTCCTAGAATTCTCGAGGGTCCGGGAGCCCTAGAAACGGTTAAATATTACACAATAGTGTTATGTAGGTACTACCGACTATACACCGGTTATGAGTTTCTTAAACAAATACGTAAGTCAACTTGACTTAGTCAACCACAATAGTTACTACCTACCTTTTTCTTCGTATAAAAATCTACGACCACTTCAACTTTCCTCGTTTTGCGTAAAATATTTGATATTTATTTATTTATTCGAAGGCCCAACAACTTTTATATACTTATAAAACATTGCATAGCAACAGAAAGCAGATGACAGAATCTCACGGATTGAAAATGATGTAAATAATAAAAATTTAGGCGTGAGTGTAAACCAACTATCACTGTAAACTCTTAAGTGGAATAAAATATTTTATAAGAAATAAAAATAGAATATTAAAGATACAATCGAAAATGAAACATATTATTCATCGTATAAAACTTTATAACAAAGCAGATAAATAGTTTTCACGTAGTTCAGAGTTTAATTGAAGTTCGGCATTCCTAAATAGTTTATAGCAAAGTCGACCTTTTCATCTGTCTATTTATCTAATAACATATCCTATATATTATAAATACGAAAATTAGAAATACTAAAGTTTGTTAGTTCGCATGTTTGTGTAACAATAACGCAAAAACTACTGAACCGATTGCGATGAAACTTGGTATATAGATAAGTCACCAGGCTATCTCAGGAATCTTGTTAGCTAGAGAGTTTAAATTTATACAGATTATTGCCGCTATAACAATAAATACTAAAAACAGATTAATATAAATATTAAAGTGAGGCTCCCATACAACATACGCCAATTTTTGTGATAATTGTACGGAACCTTTCCAGCGCAAGCCCGACTCACATTTGGCTGGTTATATTCCTATAGCATAAATCTTTCAAGAAAACAAATGGAAAGACATCACATTAATAGTCTATGTAAAATAATAATATCAAGCAATACCATCTAAAGAAAAAACATATTACAGAGTCATGGCAAAAATCTTACTTAATATTATAAACGCGAAAGTTTGTATGTTATGTATGTATGTGAGGTTGTTACTCTTTCACACAAAAACTACTGAACCGATTGCTATGAAACTTGGAATATAGATAGTTGGGGACCTGGATTAACACATAGGCTTTTTATCCCGATATTCCGGCGGGAACGGGACTCACGCGAGTGAAAACGCGGGGCGCAGCTAGTAAATACATAAGTACTTTACCATCTTTAAAATAAATATAAACTGTATCTTATAGATTTTAAGACTCAATTTGGTAAATTGTTAATCTACGGAGGTACGTTTGGTCATACTAAAGATTTGTCGATTATCAGGCCACGTCCGCATAAACAGGAAGATATATATGACTTAGCGCCTAGAGGCTAACGAGACACCTAACTAAAACAGTCTAGTCCAGAAAGTTTGCGACCGGCGCACTGAGTGCTTAGCACTTAGCTGGATATCTACCCAGGTTACGGCCGTATAAAATTTGTAACGGGTATGCCCTTTTAATACGAAAGGGGGTTGTTCTAGACGTCTACGCGAACACCTTTTGTTCTACGACTTTTAAAAATTCAAACTTTTATTTGAAAATTTTGAGATTATGTTTCACTGAAAAAACAGCTGCTTTTGAAAATAAAGGTAATTGAAGTTTTGATTGTCGTACATCAAACGAAATGAAAGGACAACATAAGGTCAATGACCTCGAACTCTCAGAAACAGCTGATTTTCAAGTAAACTTTACACCTAAATTTTTCGAAAAGTACTTCGAATTTTCGAAAGTCGTAGAACAAAAGTTGTTCACCTAGACGTCTAGAACAACCCCTTTTCGGATTAAAAGGGCTTACCTGTTACACCTTGTATATGCAGGCAGGCACAAAGCGCTCAGTGTGGCCGATCGCGAACTTTCTAAGGGATGATTTATATTAGACCGTCACTGGTCCGAGCTTCGTAATCCATTGCTCGGCGAGCAGTCGATCAGTCTGTTGCAACTGAGTGGCGGCCGAGCAATGGACAATGAAGGTCGGACCCGGCCGGCGGGCGCTCGTGACGGTCTAATTTAAATTATCCCTTAATCGTTCGTTTCAGTTAAGTGAATCGCTAGCTTCCAGGTGCTAAGCAAACCCTCAGGGATCGTCTCCACGAGCGTTGGAATCGCGGTCATATCACGTCGAGCCGCTTATTTCTATACAATCTCTATGAACGGCTATGTTAACGCGGTGCGTTGTATAATATAATAATATAATAAGATAATAATATAACCGCGATTCTAACGCTCGTGGAGACGGTCCCTCAGAGTGGCTTGCACTAGGCTCTAGGCGCTAAACAAGCCGCCCGCCTATGTGGACATAGCTTCAGACATTTTGAAACTATCATCCATCATACAATAGAACAACACCTGGGTCTGAAATAATTCACTTACTGTAACTACCATAACTAGTTTATAGTTGATATATTGCAGGTGCGTCCATTAGACTTGCTAATATGTTTTATGAAACTTAAATATCGAGTCTAGAGACCTGAGTCAACGGCAGAATAGGCAACTAGGTAACTACATCATAAATTATATTTAACATTATATAAAATTTGCATAGAGATCTATAAAACGAGAACGAGATTACTGCAAATGTAATCACTTTACTGATAAGCCCTCGATCTTACCCGTCTTCCTAGCCACGATGATTGCCACAGATTCTCATCGCCCTTCCTTATCTATATATATCTATACTCTATAACTTCTATACTATATCTATTTATATAGGTACTTATAATAAAGGAAGAGAGGACAAAAAGTCTGTACTTGGAAGTAAATTAAAATAAAAAGTTGTCTACGGTGACTTAGAAAAAGTCGTGAACAAAATTTTATACCTTTTAAAATCCATGTCTGTCTGTCTGTAACTCGCATGATGCAGACACGCGACCATATGCGAGTCAGCGTTTTTTTTTTCATTTCGTTCGATGACGTTTTTGTTATCGTTTTTTAACACAGTAAAAAACATGGACGCTCTACATAGGGCGAAAGTCGTCTATCGGACAAGATTTACCTTGCCTTTTTTGTTGAACAGAGTTTGAGGTTGGACCACGTTACGTTAAAAGCGGCAATGTACGGGTATAAACCGCTCGCAGACGCTTGTAAACTCACGCGTCAGTCTGCATTGACATTGAGTCAGCGTCGGGTACTTGCCTTTGTCGTTGAACAGAGTTTGTAATGTCGGACTTTTGTTTTTTACGCGTTAGTGAAATGTCGTCCTGAATTTTCATTTTTACAAAAACATTGTTTTATTGCGTTTAAATTGTTTAATTTCGGCGGCAAGTTACAAATTTAGTTACGCGAAGTTCAACGAGTTAAGGGAAAATAAAAATACCAGTGCCAAACACGAAATTAGCACGTTAAAAACAATTGTTCCATAGGGTTGGAGAAAAATCGTCGCCATTTTTTCTACAGCCTTCACGCATTAAAAATTATTTTAAACGATTACAGTACAATAGTGGTAGTTCACTATTCGTACGAGAAATTGGCTAAATTGCTGTAAATCCTATATTGCTGATTGAAGCCATAACTAAGAAAAAGAAAGAAAGAAGTTTGTAATGTCAAAGCGGCAATGTACTGCTTAGTTCCTGACACTAAGTTATCCACTAGATAAAAAATAAAGTTAAATAATATTAAAATAAATAAATACTAAGTAATAAACTTACCAACAGTAAGAGAGAATAGATCAGACTTGTCCAGCAGAAGCGCGACGTGCGACCATCCAAACCGCTCGAAGACGCTTGTAAACACACGCGGCAGTCTGCATTGACAGTACGACATTCGAGTCAGCGTCGGGTACTTGCCTTTGTCGTTGAAAAGGGTTTGAGGCTGAAACAAAGAGCTTATATCAAATTACGATCTCTGTCGTTTTAGGGTTACCTACCTACTTTAGTTAGACGAAGTTATTGTTATTTACTAGGTACTTATTGAACATTTTTTTTTAGGATCGGTCCCTAACTTCGCATTCAAATTCAAATTTTCTTCTTAGGGTACTCCTTCACTGCGAGCATTCACTTGTAATTATAAACGAGCATTCAATTATAAATTCGACTGAATTCGACTAATATATAAATTCGAAAAAAAAACCCATGAGTTTCTTGGGGTTTCTTCTCATCGGAGGGCGCGTTCCGAAGCCACACTAAAATCAATACACCTAAGACGTAGCCAAATGATCATGTGCATTTAATGTTGTACAAGAATCTAAAGGAAACTATTTTGATTTTGATTTTGACACACAAGATGCGTGCTGTGTAAAATGATCGAATTTGTAACGTTATATTACTTGCGAATGCTTGCGGTGAGGTAGCATTTTTACACTTTTACGTCATACAATTTTCGTTGTGCAATTGCGTAAAGTAATTGAAGAAAACACAACCGAAAGAACGACAAAATATTTTAGTTAAAACAAAGTAAACCTGTTAGCAGAAGACCGTGACTTCTGCACTACGCTAAGGTTCATATTCATAAACGATCCTATGAGTGGACTCGACTTTTGTCACATTTTAAATGATGTTGATTGTCCATTTGTCACTCAACAAGACAAGCATTAAGGTGGCGATAGATGATAAGCAACGGTCCTTGTCCTATTGCATATAAATGAGCGAGATGGAATTGCGTGAAAAAATCTACAATTTCTCGTAAAATCAATAATTAACGAAGATTAAAATAATATTTTTATAAAATGCGATGAAGGGGTTCTAGGTATTGTATTTTCTAATATTATGATGCCTATAAGAAAATATAGCGGTTAGGGATTTAGAAGAAAAATTGATTTATTTTGTAAAACAGGAGTAACTTTGCCTGTATAATAGTGGTATTTAAAGTTATTTTTTATTGTTTTTAAAATGAAGGGGACACTTCTTGTGTCCCCTTCATTTAACATAATACATTGTTTAAAGATCTATTTGATACCGGTTATGAAGAAAACTATTCAATCGGAAGGGATTTCACATGAGTCGCTTAAGCCACGCATAGGCCGTTCGTGAACGGCTTGCACGGGTAGTAGGGTCGATGGTTGCGTGTAACACGCTGTGACATTAATAAATTGAATAATTAATGACAAGAATCCATGGTCATGATTATTGATTGCTCCTGTTCAAATTACAGATATCTGTATTATGTATGACGGTTGTAATTTAACTCAACGGGGTAATACCGCCAGTGTGATAGGCACTTTTGGACTCAATGGTCATTCACCTTAGATTATTTATATTGTTTATTTTATTTGTAGTATTTTTTTCTTGTGTAAGTATTTTTAGATAGATAATATAAATAATACATTTTAATTTATTTGACACATGATCACAAAACAAAAAAACCCTGAGTTTCTTGTGGCTTCTTCTTATCGGAGGGGCGCGTTCTGAAGACACACTAAAATCCTTAGATTTAAGACGTATCCAAGTGATCATATACCTTTGTAATTCTATGGATATAAACAATTTTGAATTGAATGAGTTGTTGTATGTTTCGTGTGTATGATTTTTATTTTTGACTATCTACGACCCGCGGTTTCACCCGCTTAAGTCCCGTTCCCGCGAGAATATCAGAATAAGAAGTGTATTCAGGTCTTCGGTTCAGCGGTTTTTACGTGATTGAATAACAAACACACATATACACATACTCACAAACTTTCAGCTTTATAATATTAGTAGGATCTACTGCTGCACCAAACCACCTCAAAGATTTACAAAAGTAAATTTGTAGCCATATTACAAACATAAATGTTAAATAAACGTTTGCAATAAATGGCAGAATTGCTTGAAAAACTAATCACAAACCAAACACGTTGAAAATCCCTCTCTAACAAAGACTGAAGTTGATGCCGGTCACAATTGGTGCCAGAAAAGCGTTTTTCAAACAGACCCATCCCTAACACTATCAAGGGTAACTAAATTATCCGTTTAGTTGACCCGGAAATGAGTATCTGACTGCTAAAACATACAAGGTTTGTTAGAAGGAGAGAAAAGGCTTTGTCGCCTCTATAAAAATCAATGTTACGACGTCATAGTAGATCCTTTAACAATGAGAGATGTAATGAACCGTGTGGAAAGATAACCCGACTTACATGCCCGAGTAACTTTTGCCCTCCACATAAGCTCTGAAATATGAGTTACTTGCTGCGCCCCGCGGTTTCACCTCGGTCCGGTACCCGGACCCTGGAAGGTCTGTACTTGACCGAAAATTTGTGTGGCAAAAATCATTTTCACGAGCCCTCCGTGCTTCGGAAGGCACTTTAAGCAGTTGGTCCGAGTTGTTATCTCTCATAGCAGCCGCTAGGTCAACTTAGAGGCCTTAAGGCGACCTGAAAACTCCACACCACTACACGAAAAGAAGAAGAATAAGAAAGATGGTCATCTTAAAACAGTGTCATTATTATCAGTTCAAATGGCTGTAATTTGTCATCACATACAATATGTTCAAAAAGATCATATCAACGTACCAAAGTTAGTAATACAATAACAATGAATCTACAAGAAAAGAAAACCTCGGAAATTGAATTCACGACCAAAGTTTGTCAAGAGATTTGGCAAAGTTGGCAAAGCAAAAGAAATGAATATCATAACGTTGGCTTTATTTGACAGTTACAATAGGCGAAGCCTATATGGCCTCAGATACAATGTAAACTTAAAAAAATCGTTATAAATGTATTGAGGATCTTCTTCTTACTGTTTAGTAGCAATATGGCACACCTCGTAATAGAGTTCTCAGGTCGTCCTCTAAGATTCTAACTTAACTTCATACAATATTACTTATTAGAAAGGGACTGCATGCTCAATGTATCGAAACACTTTTTAGTTCTACGTGAGCAAAGTGAGCATTCTATTTTTAGTAATATAACTTCTTTGTTACCCACCTAGCTAGTTAATTGCGTATATAAGAACAGACATGTCACATCTTCGTCTACTCTCTGTCGTACTATTTCTATGCGTTAAACATGAAAAATTGTTGAAAATGTCATTCGAATTTGACATTAAACTTCATCACAGAAGTAGAATTTAGGTATCCAAATGTGTGCCAATAACACTACAAACAAACGTTAATCACACAGACACAAAATACCTACAGGGCCGCAAAAAGGTGGCTTCTCCAAATATTTTGTATATCAAGACCTCTGTGGCATAGCTAAATGTTTACATTCTACTAGGTATATTCTACCTCTGTGATGAATTTCAATTGTCAAATTCAAATGACATTTGCAACCATTTTTGAGAGTTTTGGCGGGAACGCGTTGAAGAGATGTGGTGCTATATTTTCACTTTTGTGAAACCTAGTTCAAATGCGTGCAAATTGTTTAATTTCGGGGGCATATTAATCAATTTAGTTTCATGAAGGTGTACAAGTGGAATGAAAGTGAAAATCGGTGCAAAACATGGACTTAAAGTTGTCTCCAAAGCTTCGTGAACAATCTTTGTAAATGGCCGCCGTGTTTACAAATGATTCCCTA
Source organism: Idaea dimidiata (assembly GCA_949358125.1). NCBI lineage: Eukaryota > Metazoa > Arthropoda > Insecta > Lepidoptera > Geometridae > Idaea > Idaea dimidiata. Next base: position 11,515,707 of record OX442341.1, read on the forward strand.
GACTTGACTTTTACTATTACGACTTGATTGTTTCGATACAAATAACTTGCATAATATATATGCTTGACACTGGCTAATATCCTAATGTCCATAAACGGTTCACAACCGATAAACAATAAAATAAAAAAACAATTCTTACGCATTCTTACGCAATCACCTGGCTGTTGTTTGATAGTTTAAGTAACCGTTAAACGTCTCTGAGTACGGCAGTGAGTAAACTGTTAATCATCGGTTATTTATAAACGAGGATTGTCTCAACCTATAACTTATAAACGATGATTAGCAGATGACTGAATAATGTTACGTTTGTCTCTGTCTGTCAAATTTGGAACTTCATGTCCCAGTTAAAGAACACGATACGTGGTTTATGGAGCTGTTAATCAGCGTTTTTAAGTATGGGGGTTGAGTTTTGGCGGGAATGCATTAAGGAGATGTGTTGCTAAATTTTCATTTTCGTGAAACTTAGTTCAAATGCGTGAAAAATGTTTAATTTCGGGGGCATATTAATCAATTTAGTTTCGTGAAGGTGTACAAGTGTAAATAAAAGTGAAAACCGGTGCAAAACATGTACTTTAGCTTAGTGTTTTCTCCAAAGCTCCGTAAACAAACATTGTAAAAAATGGCCCCCTTTTTACAATGATTCCCTCGACTTGACTTTAACTATGACGACTTGACTGTTTTGTTCAATGCAAATAACTTGCAAATATTGATAATACTTGACACTGGCAAATGTCCGAAAGGAAAAGCCATTTTTAAAGAAGAAGTAAGGGGGTCAATGTATAGGATACGTTCCACTAAATAGTACACGTGGAAAAATATAGTACTATTCGTCCCTAGAGACTTTTGATTAACTTTTACCGAGAAACTACATTTTCCACGCAGTACCTACATGCTAGTCCAATACGGTTCCATCGAATTCAATCTGTCCAGAATATTCCATCCGAACTATTCGATTTAAATCTAAATAACCTTGCCTATTTTGTGGAGATACAATTGAAATGTAGATTAAATTGGAATATAATGTTTGACTCCATTCTATAATAAAATTGAAACAAATAGGCACCTAAAGGTTGTTAGCAAATTGGATTTTTATTTTATATATTATACTAAGATATTGCTAGAATTACATATTATGTTAAAGTTTTTCGAATATACCTTTAAAACATATTCATATTTCATATTTAATAATAAATATAAATATGAAAAAATACATACATACATACACTTACGACAAAAACAACACTTCCGTGGGCAGTCGTGTAATGAATATTAATATATACTACTGATATTAAAAAGTTAACTCTTACAAAAATGGTAAAAGAAACCTAACATTGATTTTTAAATACCTATTCAACGATACCCATCTGGTCATTGACGATATTGGATTTTTTAATTTTGCCAATATGGCGTCTGGTTGTGACAAAAGCTAATTTAGATTACTGTCATGTCTTAAGTGACACTTGCCAGATTAAGACGAATCGATTGACGTAAGAATCATCAAACTCGGTCCACGCTTTGTCCTCTAGAACGCCATATCGAAACATCCATACATACATAGACCGATAAACACATTACCCTCCTTTGCGTCGCGCAGTCGGGTAAAAAACTTATGATGTCCGTAATAGTTTTTCGAAATAGTATTTATTTACCTTACTTCCAACACGTAGGTTCCTTAACCTATGCATTCTGCTCAGGACACTCGCTGGTGCAGCCAGTTCTCCCTCTGAAGGTGGCTGAAACAAAAAACTTCATTATATCTTTTTACTATTATTTTACTCTTCTACTTTGATCCCGATATTCCCGCTGAATCAGGACTTTCGCGTATTAAACCGCGGAGCGTAGGTAGTTCATTATATTAGTAAAACCTTTGGTAAAACAAAAGTTTCTAGTATATATGTATATATATAGTATATATTAATTAAGCAATAAAAACAAGTTACGAAAACAAAAGTTGTTTGTTTAGATTCTACCTGTTACTAAATTCCAAATTTTCCTATAACCTTTTATACTAATTCTATAACAATAACAGAGTTTTTTGATATAAGTAAATATATGAAATAAGTAGTTGAATAGGTAAAAGATAATAATAGGTAGCCATAGACACAAGTATAATACCATCGTTTATATGGGCTCTTAATTTATCCTATTGATATAATAGTGCAAGTTTGTGTAAGTATGTTTGTTACTCCTTAACGCAAATAACACTGAACTGATTGCGATGAAACTATGTAAAGTTTCATCGGATAACTGAAGATCTGAATTAACACATATATGCTGTTTTTTATCCCGATATTCCCGTGGGATTAGAACTTGCGTTATGCGTTTGAAATTGCATGGCGCTGCTAGTAATAATTATTAGAGTTGAATGAAAGAGTTAGAAATGAACACTCATATTTATAAGTTTTTTTACTCATAGTTATAAGACGTTTGTCTCTGTCTGTCAACTATGAAACTTCATGTGACAGTAAAAGACAAACGATGCATAGTTATGCAGCGCATTAATTAGCGTTTATAAATAAGGGGGTAAATAACTTTCGAATAAAAGGTTATTCAAACAAACAAGCTCAGTGAGTCTAACCCACCTAAGTATTAATTTCAGACAATAATTTGTAATATGACTGTTGTTTTATGAATTTTTCTTGTGTACTGAATTAATTATATAAATAAAATAAAAAAAATTGGGTTTAAACCTTAAATACAGTCGAATTTATAAAGTTTCTCGGAAATCGGTTAAAAGCACTCTACTTGTACGTAAATAAATATCCTACGTTAAGTCTACCGTTCGTACGTGTGATGTTAAATTAAACAAGCTGACATCGTGCCACATACACGTCTATTTGTTGTGTAAATATTGAATTAATTTCTACATGTTTTCTGAAAGATTTTTATCGAAGTTCTATAATTTACGTATACGAGTGTGTACTTCCAAAATTCATCTTTCGCTGTTTCTTTCCAAAATTCATTATGTAAATTAGCCCAGATATAAGTGTATAATATATATATATATATGTAAATACCTATGCATAAATTCATTTTTGACTGTAGGCATTTGTAAATAAGCCCTATCAAGAAAATTTAGCACTTAAATAAATGTATTATACTTTACAGTCCAATACAGAAGTGCGACTAAAAATTTTAAAAAGTAGGTACGTAAATAATTGAACACCTTCTAAAATTTAAAATTAGCAGGTATGGATTTTTTTGAGTTTGAGAGCTGCTTAATTGTTTGAGTAAAACTCAAATTTTAAGTAGATTTTCTGTATTTGGCCGCTAGGTATATGGATCTAAGTACTTGTGTCTGTAAACCTCATACTAACTGCCCGGCGCGGGCTTCCGCTGTTTATACTACTTTTATATTTGTACCTATGTCAGTGTGTATGTCTAATAATAAGGCAAATTAGTTAAACACTCATTTACAGGCTACAACGATGTTACCGATACTGGCAATATGAATTCAAGTAGGGGACAAACCACGACTTTTCAGGAGAGACAAAAAACTATTTTTATTTCTAAAACAGACCATAACTTTTTTGTTTATTAAATTATTTAAACGATGACATAGACTAAGTTTCTTAGAATTGTTGCCTACTTTAAGCTAAATAATCATATTTTTTGAAAATAGCCTGTCCCTTACGGTAAAAATATCTGTAGGTATGATTGACTCATACCAATCCTAAGAACTTTAATTTTAAAAAAAATATTATCAAACTATGAAATCAAACAACCAATAATTGAAGATTTATTTGTAACAAGTATACTGTGTGGTTCGCCGAGGTTTGTTAATAAACCACTCGGTATGGTAAATAATACACGGTTCATTGTATCCAAGGTATGCCGCTGCCACGTTGCTGCGGGACCTTGTAAATATTTAACCTAACACGGGTCTGGGTATGAAATTAGATTACAACTGAAAGTACAGACCTGCTATCTACCTACGGACTGAAGGGTTAATCCAGTTGTTGATTAATTTCTTATTTGACTACAACTGATTTTTGTTTGCAATTTTAGACTAGTTCTGGGAATTCGTAGAATGGGACCCTTTTTTTTACATGTGATAGAAGAGTGTTTGACCTCTATGTCCAGCTGGTGGTAAATGATTATATGGTCTATGATGTAGCACGCCCATAAGAACACTAAAAGAAGATGGCAGTGGAACAATTTTAAACATTTTACGTTTAGGTACCTACATCATTATCTTTACCCTTGACGAGCAAAAGTATAATCTTTGTTTTCCCATTCGCGACCATTCATTCATAGAGTTTTAACTTCAATTTCTAATGCAAGATATTCATATAGGTAGGATATTATATCGATCCTTAAAACAACAAAGGCTGTAAAAGCCAAATAGCTACTTTTCAGGAGAGCCAAAAAACTAAAATGGGTAACTTTGTTTTCACAATATCTTCTAAAGTATTAAAGCTATAATAACAAATTAAAGTTCTATTTTATTATAATTGCCATGTGTACAATATTACAAGCCTAAAATTGCGGGGTCTACGCTAGTTTCCGAGATAGCATGGCTTTTACTACAAAAATATTTGGTCTTCACTGGCCTTTACGCCCTAAATTTCGTACCAGGTTAAGGTTTGCAGGTTAAGCAGGTAACGCCAACTTGGAGTAAAAGACTTTAAGAATATTTATATTAGGGTTTTTTTGAAATAAAGGACAAAGATAATTAACGAAAGTTAAAATTATTGTAATAAACGTGACACATTTTTTTTTAATTTACCTGTAAATTTAACATTTAGCATGAATTAACTCATCTAAAGTATGGTAAGAACAATAATTTTAAAGAACTTAAAAAACAACTACAAATTACAACTACAAAAATAGCACCAACTAATCAACATCAAAAAAAATTGAAAGAATTCATTGAAACTATAAATTTTTGCAAGAAAAGAAGTTATATTTTAGAAAATTAAGTTTTAATTGACCGAACGAGCGAAGCGAGTGAGGTCCAGTGCAGACGGGCCTGGCGCTTGTATCTTTGTAACTTTGTATCTTTGTTCGACGATAACTTGAGTATCGTAGCTCCGATCTTCATGAATTTTAGTATGCGCGTACTTTAGGTCTATAGAATTTATGAGTTCGAAGATGAGCCGGATCAGTAGGGAGTTGGGGAGATCGGGGGTCGTGGGGTCTCAGTTCGGGGCGAACTACTAGTTAGAAAATTATGCAATAATTGACCGAACGAGCGAAGCGAGTGAGATCCAGTGTAGACGGGACTGGCGCTTGTATCTTTGTAACTTTGTATGTTTGTTCGACGATAACTTAAGTATCGTACCTCCGATCTTCGTGAATTTTGGTATGCGCTTAATTTAGGTCAATAGAATTTATGAGTTCGTTCGAGTGAGAACTAAGAGCTCACATCCCCCTATCTCCCTAACCCCCCAACCGATCCGGCTCATCTTCGAACCCATAAATTGATCTAAACTACGCGCATACCAAAATTCATGAAGATCGGAGCTACGATACTCAAGTTATCGTCGAACAAACATACAAAGATACAAGCGCCAGGCTCGTCTACACTGGACCTCACTCGCTTCGCTCGTTCGGTAAATCAATTTTGTTAAGGTGCTTTTTCTTGAAAGTAGCTACTCTAACTAGAAGTTCGCATCGAACTGAAACCTCACGACCCCCTACCTCCCCAACCCCCCCTACCGATCCGGCTCATCTTCGAACTCATAAATCCTATTGATCTAAACTAGTGGTTCACCCTGAACTGAGACCTCACGAACACCTATCTCCCCAACCCCCCTACCGTTCCGGCTCATTTTCGAACTCATGAATTTTATTGACCTGAACTACGCACACACCAAAATTCAAAAAGATCGGAGCTACGATACTCAAGTTATCGTCGAACAAACATACAAAGATACAAGCGCTAGGCTCGTCTACACTGGACCTCACTCGCTTCACTCGTTCGGTCAATCAATTTTGTTAAGGTGCTTTTTCTTGAAAGTAGCTACCCTAACTAGGAGTTCACCCAAAACTGAGACCTCACGACCCCCTATCTCCCCACCCCCCTACTGATCCGGCTCATCTTCGAACTCATAAATTCTATTGACCTGAACTACGCGCACACCAAAATTCAAGAAGATCGGAGCAACGATACTCAAGTTATCGTCAAACCAACATACAAAGATACAAGCGCCAGGCCCGTCTACACTGGACCTCACTCGCTTCGCTCGTTTGGTCAACTACGCGCATACCAAAATTCAAGAAGATCGGAGCTACGATACTCAAGTTATCGTCAATCAATTTTGTTAAGGTGCTTTTTCTTGAAAGTAGCTACCCTAACTAGGAGTTCACCCAAAACTGAGACCTCACGACCCCCTATCTCCCCAACCCCCTACCGATCCGGCTCATCTTCGAACTCATAAATTCTATTGACCTGAACTACGCGCACACCAAAATTCATTAAAAATCGGAGCTACAATACTCAAGTTATCGTCGAACAAACATACAAAGTTACAAAGATACAAATATACAACTCACTCGCTTCGCTCGTTCGGTCAAAAATCTGTGTGCCATAAAACATTAACATAATACGGTTTAATGAAATATTGTCCTTTACGATATTATAAACGTTTTTGATTTGTAAAACCAATTCTATAAAATTGTAGTAAAAGCCTTTTTTAAAAAGTCTTGGATATTGAGACAAGTTGTCTTAGATATTACTTACTTCGATATAATCGTAAAATGTAGTATTAACCACATTACTAACAATTTGTGTCTTTTACGCCCTTAATTTGCAGGTTTCGATTTCGATATTGGTTTTAACATCATAAATTATAAAAATATTTGAACAAAAACTAAAAAAATATTGGACGTAAACGCCATTTTTTTGCGAATTTGCCCATTTCAATTATACAGATCGATAGAGCTTCAAAAACTGAACAAAACTGCATTTAAAAGTCATTTTGACCAAAATGGCTTTTACGACATTTGTTGTTTTAAGGATCGATATGGATAGGTCTAACTCTATCTATATCTAACTAACAAATTTAAATTTTACCGGGTCTTCGCCGTTAATCGCGTATTATTATTTATTTTCTTACCTCGACGTTTCGATCATGTTACAATGATCTTAATCGCGAAGGGACACTAAACGTCGAGGTAAGAAAATAAATAATAATACGCGATTAAGACCCGCTTAATCGCGTATTATTATTTATTTTCGATCATGTTACAATGATCTTAATCGCGAAGGGACACTAATCATTAGCAGTAGGCTTGTAAATAAATAAATAAATAAATAATAATAAATAAATAAATCCTGTGACGAACACACAGCGCCATCTAGCCCCGTGGTAAGCTGCTAAGCTTGTGTTACGGTGACTAGACAACGGATATACTACTTATATTTATTTTTCTTTTGTAAATACATACATATTATACATAGAAATACGCCCAGACCAGATACAAATATTTATTTTTAAGCATAAATATTTGCACCCAGCGGGAATCGAACCCGCAACCTTCTGCATTGCAGCCAAGCGTTTGCCCGACGCGCCACAGAGGTCGTCAAAGCTGTACTATGTGTACTAGACAACGGATATACTACATACATATTATACTTTTTTTTGTAAATACATTCATATTATTCATACATTTCTATGTATGAATAATATGAATGTAATATTTGTATCTGGTCTGGGTGTTTAGAAAAACACCCAGACCAGACCAAATAAAATATTTATTTTTATTGAATTGAAACTGAAAGTTTTTTGCATTGCAGTCGGATGTTCGCCCTACACGCCACAGAGGTCGTCAAAAATGGTCGACAAACGAAAACAATTTCCATTACAACATAAGTACTTAGTACAATTTGATAATTCTCTATATCCAGCTAAAACATGTAGGTTCACATACACAGTAGTTACTACGTATAAATACCACCATGAGAGTCCAATTTAATAAATAACATCGAACCGAAACAATCAAGCTACCAATTACAGCGAGACCTCACATTTGTTGCTCGATCGAACTATCCAATCGCATCGAGCATGGCTAGGGATGGTAGAGAGCTTACCTCAGGGACATGCCAACTACGTTATGGATTAAGTTCTACTACAAATTGCAGCATACACAGGCGTCATATTGAATCCAAAGCTTACGAAGGACTCTAGAGTTAATTCCCGAGCGCAGCGAGGGTGTTAAAAACTTAACTCCTGAGCGAAAGGAAGGAGTTATATACCTAGAGTATGCTCGGGAGTTAACTCTAGAGTCCTTTGTTATACTTACTTTGAATTTAATTTGACGCCCTCTATAGCGATGAGCGATGCGAAGGAGTTATGTACCTGGAGTCCTAGGTGAAACGTGGGATTCAAGCGCCCAAGATAAAGACAAACTTGATTACCGAGGTGAATACTCTACTTTACACATCTACTACAAGACAATAAAGAGGCTACAAAAAGCATTTAATTAACAACAAAACTAGGTGTATAATAGTAGTTTATGCACCGAGGTACTAAAGTCCTGTCTTATATAGCGGGCGTCATATTGAATCCAAAGCGTAAGGACTCCAGAGGGTTAACTCCCGAGCGCAGCGAGGGTGTTAAAAACTTATGTACCTAGAGTCCTGAGTGAAGCGTGGGATTCAAGCGCCCAAGATAAAGACAGGCTTTAGTACCGAGGTGAATACTCTACTTTACACATCTACTGCGAGACAATAAAAGGACTACAAAAATAAGCATTTAACTAACAACAAAACAATAGATTAATGCAACGTATATGAAATATATTGACAGCTCTATATTAATTAAATTTAACAATGTTACACCAAAATGACGAAACCACACATCGGCCTTAGCTGATGAAAAAAAAAGTTGGGGCTTTATACTAACCAAAACTTTTTGCTTTACCCTTCCGTCCGTGAAAATAGAAAAAAATTGCCCAGTTTTTATGTGTTATGTCTAGGTGGCCAGTTCGAAATGGCCGTATGCTACCAGAACCTTAGTTCCAAATTAAAATTACTTTATGCCCTAGGTGCATAATGAGCACTTTATGCACCTAGGGAATAAAGACTCGCTTTACGTTGACCTTTTTGGTCAAATAAAGTAACTTTGTAGAGCAGTAGGTGTGTAAAATATACATATTCAAAACTCTTTATTAATTAAATGAATCAACGTTACATTAAAATGACGAAACCAACCAACGTCCTTAGAGGTAAGTAAAAAAGTGAGGTATTTATATTAACTAAAACTATTTGCCTTAACCCTTCCGTAGAAATAAATATAGAAGAAAAAAGTCCAGTTTATATTTTTTTATGTTATGTATGTCTAGGTGGCCAGTTTGAAATGACCGTATGCTAACAGAATTTAGTTCCAAATTTAAATTACTTTATGCCCTAGGTATATAATGAGCACTTTATGCACCAAGAGAATAAAGACTCGCTTTAAAGTTCTTTCATTTGACCTTTTTGGTTTGACCACACGATTTGTTAACATAGTTACATTTCTCTATTTTAAAGTTCTACTAATATAGTAGAGATGAAAGTTTGTGTGTAGTGAAATCCGAAAAAGTGTTACATCGTCGTCTTCGCTCCTAGAAGACTGTGCACTTGACAACTTTTTAAATATCAATTTCAATCATGTTCTCTAAGGTTAAGGTAACTTTTGTTGTGATATATCAAAACGGTCCTGTTGAACCCAGTTGGTGCCAGTCTGTCCTTATCTAAATAACCGATGAACACTAAAGTGAAAAAAGGACAGACTCTCTAACATCAAACAGGACCGTTTTTTGGCGAGGTAAGCTTTCTAGTAATTACTTTCCTATTTCTATGCGTTAAATTGGCCCGTTTACCAGTTATAAATAAATAGATTCAGTGACCAACACACAGCGCCATCTAGCCCCATGGTAAGCTAAGCTTGTGTTACGGTGACTAGACAACGGATATGCTACTTATATTTATTTTTCTTTTGTAAATACAAACATTTTATACATAGAAATACACCCAGACCAGATACAAATATTTATGTTTAAACATAATTATTTGCACCCAGCTGGAATCGAACCCGCAACCTTCTGCATTGCAGCCAAGCGTTCGCCCGACGCGCCACAGAGGTCGTCAAACACAGAGTTGGTGTCATTTATTCCCTCTATTCTATAAAAGTCGACTAGATCTAAACGTCCACAACCCTAAACGTCAATACGAATCGCCACACTCGTGTAAACACGTACTCAATTGACGCCTCATTTGGTTTCAATCCATTTGGTCTGTCAATGCCAAGTTCGCAGCCGCTGGGAATCCAGGCGACTCAACTTGATTTGTATCTACCCTTGACTTGGGTAATACGATGGGATAAAGTAAATGGAATTGAACACTAGTGCCCTTTGGACTAGAATGCGCAATTAGCGATAGGCCCTAGGTGAATGAGTGATTTGGGGATTTGATTTAGATCATGAAAATAGTGGAGAATTTGCAACTTCAGTTAAAAGGTAAAACCTAAAAGTCATTAAAAAAATAGTACACAAGGAAACATATACACAACATACATAGAGCCTTACCATGATCGTTTCTCGTTATTTTATCGTACTTTTCACGTCAGTTTGTCGTTAAAAAAATAAGATAAATTTTATATTAAAAATACCTCGACTACTTCAAAAACAAAAAAAAAATAATTTTTCTTAAGTTGTTTTTTTTTTATTATTTGTAATTTTTTGTATTTAAATTTATCTATTTTGTACGTAGTAGCTGAACGATATAGGCCGGCTTTAGGTCTTGCAATAAGGAAATCATGGTAAGGGCTAAATTCCATAATCCATCGCTCTGGGTGGGAACTCGCGTAGTGTAGTTCGTTAACAAAAGCTGGGGTACAGAAGCAGAGACGCGAATCGCGCCACGCGGCAAGTGAATTTTTAAAAATGTATTGTTTTCTTAAAATATCACTAACTTCAAAAGAGTTAATATAGTAGAGTTTTCACTTGTTGCACACACATTGTAAAACGCGGCACGGTATTTCGCTCTCTCTTTTTTATTAATCGTTTTTTTTATACTTTAAAAACCAAAATGGCCGTCATTAATCGAAATAATACCCAGCTTTAATTATAGGCAACTCTAGTGGGTCTAATTACAAGGACTAATTACTGCTACAAGTTTACATTTAGGCGAAACGTCCTCATTCCATAGCAATTTCGACAATGGACCCGTGTGAAATAAAAATTAAGTATCTAAGAATACAAAAAAAGGTAAAAAAGTGCTACTTACCTATACTTATTTACTTTGTATAAATGTGTAAATTTTGTGTGGAAGTAAGTAAACAAGCATGTATTTTTAGTACTTCACGCAAAAACTGCTGAAACAAAATACACATACACACATAGTTAACACATAGTTAGGCTGTTTTTATACTTCGGTAAATTCCCGGGCCTTACGCGCCTTATGTCGGGCCTTACAAAATCGTGTGAATTTAAAAAGTTTATATTAGAATCTTAATAATACATAAATGCGAAGTTTTAGATGTTTGTTTGTTACAATCACGCTGAAACTACAGAACCGATTGCGATGAAACTTGGAATTTAAGTAGCTGTAGCAGTAGCAGGATATTCCCGTGGGAACGGAAATTACGCGGTTGTAACCGCGGGGCGGTAAGTCAGAAAAAAACCATTTAATGGTGGGAAAATTAGGGAAAATGATAAGACCCCTAATTAATTTTCCTATTTCTAAAATATTCCGTAGCTAATAGACCAAAAGAGATTTAATTTTAAAACATAGGAAAACCGAGCAAAAAGAAGTTTGTTTTAACTTTTTTTTCATAAACTTTTCTTTATATTTCTTGCAAACGCAAGTAACTATTGTTGCCAGTGTCAAGCATTATTTATTTTTCCGTATCACCGATGGCGATATGGAGTTTTGGCGGGAACTCGTTGAGGAGATGTGGTGCTAAATTTTCATTTTTGTGAAACCTAGTTCATATGCGTGCAAATTGTTTAATTTCGGGGGCATATTAATCAATTTAGTTTCGTGAAGGTGTACAATGGAATGAAAGTGAAAATCGGTGCAAAACATTGACTTAGTGTTGTCTCCAAAGCTCCGTGAAGAATGTTTGTAAATGGCCGCCGTGTTTACAAATGATTCCCTAGACTTGACTTTAACTATGACGATTTGACTGTTTCGATGCCAATAACTTGCATAATACCTATATTAAAATACATGACACTGGCTAATTTCCTAATGGCCATAATCGGTTCACAACCGATAAGAAATAGAATAGATGGCGATATAAAGTGCGCAGGTTTTGCTAGTTCCTAACTAGCAAAACCAATAAAGAAAACAAAAAAAAAAACAATCCGATATTACTTTTGTAAAAGATTTCTAGATTAGATTAGCGTTTGTTTTACTCACAAAGTTCGGTCACAAATTCTAACAAAAAAATATCTTGAAGAGGAAGAAATATATTTTTAGATGCAGGACATCCGCCCATAACCGAGCCTTTTCACATCGAGTGGCGGTTTGCTCGTACTTCGTCGGTTTTCACCTTGTTTTCACGTAAAAAATATCAACGCGCGTTTATAGAAAAACCCACTTCAAAAAAAAGGACAAAATAACTCTAGGACTCTGTATACAGGCTGTTTCGATGACGACTTAAATCGAAAAGGGGCTGTTCTAGACATCTAGGCGAACGACTGTTGTTCTACGACTTTTAGAAATTAAAACTTTTTTTCTTCGTAAATCTTAGATTGTGTTTCACTAATAAACAGCTGTTTTTTTAAAATAGAGGCAATGAAAGTTTTGATTCTTGGGGGATTTCGCTAAAACTTTCTAATCCAAGAAGAGGGTAGTTTATTCTCTTACTGATTGATATTTTTTACTACCTACCCTCATCCATCCTTTTTGTATTGAGCACTACGTGTAACACGTAACACAAGTAGTACCGCAGCCGTAGACGACGGATGTCGTATGGAGTACCGCAGCCACCCACGAAGGTGGTAGTATCGCAACCGCATAGTGCCGCATAGTGTGGGACGAGGACGTGGAGTGATCATCATAGTGAATAAGTGCAGTTCAGGGATTTCGAGAGTGTAATTTCCGGCCGGAGCTGATTGATGTCAGGGATTGTCGAGGAAAACAAGGTACGTGGTGCTCTGTCCTAATCTTTTCCTACCTGATTTTTTGTAATCCTTGACCATATATCCGACGGCTATTAATCGGAGATGCCTACTTGAATATCTATGGACTGTATTTGTGTTAGCAGCCTCCCGCAGAAATACAGTCCACTTTTATTATCTATCCCCCTTTTTTTTTATTTAATTTTTTTCTCATGAAATCAGCGCACCAATGGGACGTTAAATATTTTAGCGCCACCAATTCTAATAGACCAGACGAAATGACAACTCAAGGTCAATGACCTCTCACTCTAAGAAACAGCAGATTTTCAAGGAAACTTTAAACTTAATATTTTCAAAAACCACTTAAAATTCACAAAAGTTGTTCACCTAAACTTCTAGACTAGAACAACCTCCTTACGGCTTAAATAATCGGCGTCGGAACAACCTGTATAGGGTTAGACTTACCTAAGTAGTTAATTATGTCTTTTATTTAATGTATATCTCTTTTGTACTGAATAAATAAAATATATAAATAAATAAAAGAACATTAGCTCAGGTTAGCTGCTACTGCCGATCTTGAATGGTCGTGTGGGTTAAGCAATGCTTTGTGCATCCATTATTTTGATGAGTAACCGATAATTTATGTGGCAAAAAAATGCTTTCACGTGCTCCATCGTGCTTCGGAAGGCACGCTAAGCAGTTGGTCCCGGGTGTTATCTCTGATAGGAGTCGTTAGGTCAAGTTTAGAGGCCTTAGGGCGATCTGAAAACTCAAACACTAGGTCAGCCACACCACTACACGAAAAGAAGAAGCTAAACTAACTCAGTTTAGTTAACAATGGGCAGTCAGCTTTACTATAAAAGAAATAAAATTTAAATTTTGCACAACAACACACAGCGCAATCTAGCCCCAAAATAAAAAAAACAAAATAGTTTATTTCCGTTAGATTCTTGTACAACATTAAATGCACATAATCATTTGGCTACGTCTTAGGTGTATTGATTTTAGTGTGTCTTCGGAACGCGCCCTCCGATGAGAAGAAGCCAAAAGAAACTCATGGGTTTTTTTTGTGTGTGTTAAATTAAAATCATCAAGCACTAGGCTTGTACTGTGGATACTAGACAACGGATAAACTACATATTATAATACTTTTTTTTGTAAATTCATACAAAACACACCAAGACTAGATACAAATATATTTTTTTAAGCATAAATATTTGCACCCGGCGGAAATTGATTCCGCAGCCTTCTGCATTGCAGTCGGGCGTTCGCCCGTTGCGCCATAGAGGTCGTCAATAAAACTAGTACAGTTGATCTATGTCGTTAAGTGAATCACAAGGTTCTCTCTTAATACGTATCTTGCGTGATTGTTCAAAAGCCTGAGATAACGTCGATTTAAATTGTTCCTGAGGGTAAATTATTTCGTATTTGATTTAATTGAATAGATTAATGAAACACAATATTTACCGGGTTTTACTCGCGTTTGAGAAATAGGTAAATAGAAATTTTGCCTTATCTAATAAATAAATACTGCACGACATTACACATAGCGCAATCTAGCCCCAAACTTAGCACTAGGCTTGTACTATGAGTACAAGACAACAGATATACTACATAACATACTATTTTTTTTTTGTAAATACATACATATCATACAAAGAAAGACACCCAGGCCAGATACAAATATTTATTTTTTTAAACATAAATATTTGCACCCGGCGGGAATCGAACCGGCAACCTTCTGCATTGCAGTCAAGCGTTCACTCGACGCGCCACAGAGGTCGTCCAAGGAATCTTACAAAAGGAATATTATTCCATGTATGCAGTTGCGGCTGTGGTAAAGGGATGATTTATATTAGACCGTCACGGGTTCGAGCTTCGTTGTCCATTCCTCGGCGAGCAGTCGATCGGTCTGTTGCAACCGAGTGGCGGCCGAGCAACATACAACGAAGCTCGGACCCGGCACGGCCGGGAAACGGCCTAATATAAATAAATAAATAAATAAATTCTGTGACCAACACACAGCGCCATCTAGCCCCATGGTAAGCTGCTAAGCTTGTGTTACAGTGACTAGACAACGGAAATACTACTTATATTTATTTTTCTTTTGTAAATACATACATATTATACATAGAAATACACCCAGACCAGATACAAATATTTGTTTTCAAGCATAAATATTTGCACCCCGCGGGAATCGAACCCGCAACCTTCTGCATTGCAACCAAGCGTACGCCCGACGCGCCACAGAGGTCGTCAAAATAAAATCGTCCCTAAGGCTGCAGTTACACAGTGGCAGCTAATACCTTCCATTTTACCGCAACTGCATAGTACCAACACACATACACGGTAAAACACTTTATTTTCTGGTGATCTGTAATACAGGTATCTACATGATGCCTATTGCCTACCTCAGACACCAGCTTCCTCTACTTAGTCATATTTCTTATTGTCAGTGTTCTATGTATAAGTTGTGTTTGAGGAAGAAATAAATAAATTTATTATAATATTTATCCGGTTGAATCGCGTTCTTATTCATGGTTTTAAACGAACCAAGCTTTCGCCAACTTTAAAGTTGGCGAATAAAGTAATAAATAATATAATAATAGAGTGTTTTATTATGCAAAATCGCGAAAACCATACAAGAAATTACACATACACGGGCTAAAGAATAGAGAAAATTATTACTGAAATTTCTTAATAACGGGGTATTTACCGGTGTCTCGTAAACAGGCTGATTGAAATTACCAGCAAAATATCGAGCTTTACGAATAAAGTTTTATTTAATATTTCTTTTTTGTTTTTATTGCTCAAGGCATTTTAAACAGAAATATTTTTAGCAAGAAAATATATTTCCAAAAAATCCCCATGACAGGATTCGAACCTGCGTCCTGTCGCTAACCAGGCGACTGCTCTAACCACTGAGCTACACAGGAATCACGTGACACGGTATAATTTTTCGGCCATACCTTTCGTCGCTAATTGTGTTACCAACTTAGGCTTGGTTTCTGCGCCATCTACCGGTCAAGCTTTGCAGCTTTGGGATTTTTTGGAAATATATTTCCTTGCTAAAAATATTTCTAAGTTTTATTTAATTATTTATTTTATGTACCTAAGTTTAAAATTCGTATAAGAATATTATTGTCGTAGCACCGCTACGAAACCCTGTAGCACTGCTACGTAGCCTCGTAGCAAAATACTTTGTAGCAACAAACTGAATGTCATTGGGCCCAACCATGATGTCTTATAAGTCGTCGCGTTGTCGTCGTTCAGCTAAAAAAAAATTAAAAACACATCTAATGATTTAAAAAAAATACTTAAAAAAAAAGAGGTTTTTTTAAATTGTCTGTGGTTTTTAAAAGTATATTTTATTTAAAATTTACTTTTTTTTTTGAACGACAAAAGGACGACATAGCAACGACAAACGAGCATGGTAGCGCGGATTAATTCGATTGATTCCCACGGAATCCGTCTTCGTAGTCGATGCGATATAATTTTATGAGAAAAAAAAAACCCTAAGAGGAAGTAATTAAATGATTCAACTTCCTCTTTAAGGGATTTCCTATTCACAAAATTTCCTTGAGATACCTTTAAAAATTTATTCGGTATTGTCTTTTCTTTAATGAATCTTATTTCTTACTAATATTATAAACCATATAAGTTTCTTGACTGTATGTTACATTGTCAATATTTCACGCTAAAACTACTGAACCGATTGCGATTAAACTTGGTAGGTATGTAGGTAGCTGGATACCAAGAATAACACATAGGCTACTTTTAATCCCGAAATTACTGCGACATCAGGACTTAAGCGGTTAAACCGTGTGGCGCGGTTAGTGTTTTATAAATGTAGTTTTTCAAAAATAGTTTGTATAAAAGAAGCAGTTTTAGATGCACCATGTTTTAGTTTTTATAACTACAAAACCTCAAGTTTGAAGCGAGAGCATGGATGTGTAAGTTTCAGTGAGAACAAAAAAGAAAATGTCGAATCACTGTCAAATTTGTTGTCAATCACCGCCGTTTTGATAGAACGCTTCTATTGTTACACTTCTTTGGTTTACGCAGACGAATTTTGGGTTTATGTTTCAAAACGATTTCAAGTTTTGATGATGTATGTACCTACCTAACACGAGTGGAACCGCAGGGCAAAGTTGTTGCATAGATAAACGTAA
The DNA here is from genome assembly GCA_949358125.1 of Idaea dimidiata. Lineage (NCBI taxonomy): Eukaryota > Metazoa > Arthropoda > Insecta > Lepidoptera > Geometridae > Idaea > Idaea dimidiata. The sequence continues at coordinate 11,532,932 of OX442341.1, forward strand.
ACATGAACATACCGATTCTGTTTCTTAAGATTAATTTTTACACGTATTTTTGAAAATAATGAAGATTTACATACAGTACACTTATTCTTAGTAAACATTTTCCATTATTACATTCAGTAGCAACAGAAATAATCCACTAATCCTACTAATATTATAAATGTGAAAGGGTGTGTGTTTGGATGTTTAGATGTTTGGATGTTTGTTACTCAATCACGCAAAAACTACTGAACCAATTACGATGAAACTTGAAAAATAAGTAGGTGGATACACATAGGGTACTTTTTATCCCTAAATTTCCGCGGGAACGAGACTTACGCGGGTAAAACCGCGGAGCGCAGCTAATTTTAAATGAAAAATACCCCGACTACTTTTCAAAACCACAGATAAGCATTTCTTCAAAAATTATTCATCCAAGGGTAGGAAACACCATCAAAATAAAAATAAACCAAAGTTTTTTTTAAATTATTTGATGTTTTAATTTATAGCTGCGCGATACAGCGGCGACTTAGCGACGACTTATAAGAGATCATGGTAGGGTGGATTAAAATTGTGATTGGCCGATGCGTTATCTGTCTATTCTATTCTATTTGTGATTGGCAGTTTTTGAGCGAAAGTGCTATTAAAAATACGTACATTTTTCCTGAGGGCGGAATACTTACGAGCAGTCAACTGGTTTTACCGTCCATGTTTAGAGTCAAAAATGCACATTCTATTGTACACTCAAGGACATAATATTATGATCGTCATTGTCTTACATATCTAGTGATAATTCTTACAATTTATTTGTCTTTGGTAGAGAAAATCTAAACATTCAAACCCAGGGGCGGGTTCGTTTTCCGCCGTAAACAAACCTATCAGCAAGGATATTAAGTACGTGTTTTTTCTTTTGTAAGTATATTCGAGATAGTGATTAAAACAACATCTATTAACGTAGAGTTTCATTCTTATCGGTTTAGTGGTTATTACTCATTAAAAAAAAGATTGCCGAAGATCTAAAACGTAGCACGCCTACATGATCACTCGTAACCTCGTGACATTTCACTTGTCCTGAACAGTAGATGTAAATAAAAAGGCTAAGGATTTTTGTACTATAAGCTCAGTTCAGTGAACAAAGGTTCCTTCGATGGAAGATTACGTTTGAATTGATCGTTAACCAAAGATATTTAATGTTAAAGCCCCTATACGAGCTAAACTGAAAGTCCCTGTCCGATTCATCGAAAATTGATAATTATTTATTTTTGTTAATTGTTAATTATTTATATTAATTGAATATTTTCGTTTGTAGCGTTTGTAAATGAAATTGATACCAACATTTTTGAACCAATAATTCTCAATATATTCTTTTTTTTTATCTTGAACGTATAGTAATTATTGGTTCAGAACGAACATTAACTACCTACTGATGTTCGGTCGGATCGGTCGGTACGTTTCGTAAAAAGCCTCCAGTCTACAATGCTTTCCTCAATTTCAGCAAACGGCAAGAGGTGTAATTTCCGCCTGTTTATAAGCGTAGATACATTACACACAGCGCAATCTAGCCCCAAACTAAGAACTAGGCTTGTACTATGGGTACAGACAACGGCAATAAACTACATATTATATATTTTTTTGTAAATACATACATATGATACGTAAACACCCAGATGCAGAAACTAATATTTATTTTTAAGCGTAAATACTTGCATCAAGCGGGAATCAAACCCGCCACCGTCTGCATTGCAGTCGGGGCCTTCGCCCGACCCGCCACAGGGGCTGTTTTGAAAATATTTCTAGTAGGTATGTAGACTTGAGCAATAAATATAAGAAATAAATAAATCTAGATTTTTTAAATATCTTTGTCGTTAACATTATTTTACGACGAAACGTAAGGTTTGAATTTAATTAAAAAATATATCAACTTGCTTTGAAATTCAAAATAACGTGGAGTCGTACGATAATGTTGTAATTTGTAAGGTAAGGTGTGCTCGGAATAAATTATTTAAACATTTTTCAACCCTTCTAAGTGTATTCACCTTTACTTAAGATATTTACTACCCATTGAACATACATATACCTACCTAGCCAGAGATACATGTTTGTGAAGAATACTAGTTGCACCCTGCGGTTTCATCCGAGTAAGTTTCGATACGGTAATATTGGGTTAAAAGTAACTTATGTGTTATTTCAGTCATCTGTTAAGATGATTAACAGATGACCAAGTTATGTGACGTTTGTTTCTGTCTGTCAACTTTTAAACTTCATGTCAGTCACAGTAAAAGACAAACGACACATAGTTATGCAGCTGTTAACCAGCATTTATAAGTAAGAGGAATAAAGGTTAAATCTGACCTGGTCCCCCATGCCGGTAATGATAGGTGTGTTCCAGTAGGCGGCTAGCCTCGCGCAGTAAAAGTAAAAGACAAACGATACATAGTTATGCAGCTGTTAACCAGCGGTTATAAGTAAGGGAAATAAGGGTTAAATCTGACCTGGTCCCCCATGCCAGTAATGATAGGTGTGTTCCAGTAGGCGGCTAGCCTCGCGACCGGTTCTAAGGCGAACGCACACGCCGGCCCGACGAAAGCAATCACGTCGTCTTTGAAGTGCATGTCCGCTGCCAGGCCCGGGGCCACTGCGCCGGAGCAGGTCGGGTAGCTGAGGGAGGGAGATAACAACAATTTAGTCAACTAGAAATATTTTAAAGGAAAAAATCATCGTCAAAAATTCACTTGCGACGAGATTTCAACTCGCGTCCCTAGATCGAATCCCTGGTCCAAATCAAATCTCGCTGTAAGTGAATTTTTGAAGATGAGTTTTTCCAGTAAAATATGCCTTGAGCAGTAAAAACAAATTACGAAATAACAATTTAGTCTAGGTATACATATAAAGAACCACTTAATAAAAAAATACAACTTAAAAAAAAGGCACAAAAATAACCTCTACATACAGGGCCACTGACTTTTGTATTTCGTCATCTGAAGTCGGGCAGCCAAACTACAATATGGATCCAGCCACTGCCCGATTTCAGATGACAAAACAGATAAGTCAATGGCACTGCTCAACTAAGTACAATTTGAACCAGCCATTAAAACTGCCCGACTTCAGATGATAAAACAGATTAATTAGTCGGTGATGTTGTATGTAGAGGTTATTTTGGTATTTTTTATAAATTCCTTTTTTTGGTTGGTTTTAAATTTTGAAATTATTTTTTGTGCTTTTTTTTAAGTCGGTGAACAAACATAAAAAAAATATATACCAACAAACAAATTGAGATCCTCCTCATTATTTTGAAATCGGTTAATAAAACTGAAAATTACCAACGAACTAAGCAAACGACTTCGTCTTGCATTTGAATACAAATTCAAACCGGCTTGATGTATCTGTCTATCTGAAATTAATTCAGAAATTGTTCAGAAACATCACTAAAGTAAAATAGTACATGACCGGAATAAAATTGACACTTGTCGTCAAATTTATGATCCGTAAATACCAGGGTGCTCTAAAGTTATAGTCAAACAAGTCGTTTAAATTCATATTTTTAGTCAACGAGCGTCATACACAACTAGCTATAAAAGGTGTAACGAGAATACCCTTTGAAGCCAAAAGGGTCTGTTCTAGACGTCTAGGCGAACTACTTTTGTCCTACAACTTTTGGAAATTTAAAGTTTTTGAAAAATTTTGAGTTTCAACATTTTCAACTGAAAAATCAGCTTTTTCTTAGAGTTCGAGATCATTGATCTTAAGTTGTGTTTTCATTTAGTTTGGTCTACTACAATCAAAATAATTGCCTTGTTTTTTTAAAAGCAGCTGTTTTTTTCAGTGAAACATTTCTTCAAAATAAAAAAAACGAATTTCCAAAAGTGGTAGAACAAAAGTTGTTCGCCTAGACATCTAGAGCAACCTAAATTCGGCTTAAAAGGTATCTTCGTTACACCTTGTTTGTTCAAAATCATTCACCTAAATTTACAATTTGAACCTTGGGTATTAAAGTGTTCTATAATAAGTAAATATTTATTCGATTAGAAGTAGGCACCTTTACACAAAGGTAGAAATAACATCCAATTGAAACAAGATAAAAGACGATCGAATTATAGAAACAAAAGACAATCGAAGTAGAATCAAAAGACAGTAGAAACAAAAACAAAAGAAGATCAAAGTAGTTGTGGTACGTATCACTAAAAGAAAAAACGTTCCCGCATTAGATATGTTCATAATTTATTAAAAAAACGATAAAAAACAATGTACTTGTACGAAGGTAATTTATTCTATCGCCTACTAGCATCTCTATCGGCTATCGTAACTACCTACGTTTAATACATACTTAAACTTTTCTATTCTAACCCGTAAGTCTCGTATAAACGTGGTCAGAATATCAAATAGAAAACTACCAATTTGTTATAAATATTTTACGAGAAGAAAAGCGTTCTCAAAGATCTTCCCGTGACGGGGTTCAAACCCGTACTCGTCACTTGCCAGATGCACCAACCATTATGCAACACCGTAGAATTTTTGAATTGGCCTTTTTAAAATTGCATTGAGCAATAAAAAAAAGAAATTCTAATTTGTAAATTATATTTGGAAATCTAAAAATAAATCGGGCAATTGATGATAAACTTTAATGAAATTACAAACGGATACAATATAGCACCAAATTAATAAAACGATCTCATAAGGTTTCTCTTTTTACCCGATAAGTAGAGAAGTGCTAATTGAATCAGTGACAAAATAACTGATTTTTACCGTAATTTTTATTCTTTTCATTGTATTTGTATTTCGGCAATATAAGCGAAAAGGGGTGTTCTAGATTTCTAGACAAACTGCGTCTTTTGGAAATTCAAACTACTTTTTAAAAATCTGAAGTTATGTCATCATCATCATCTCAGCCCTTATCCGTCCACTGCTGATCATAGGCCTCCCCCATACGACGCAGCAAATAGCGATCGCAAGCTACCTCCATCCGGCGATCCCCGCGACCGCTGTGTCATCGGTTCACCGACTAGGTAAGCTTCCCATACTCCGTTTCGTATTGCATCGTGGTCGTTACTCCACATAGAAAATGGCTATAGCTGTATAAAGAGGCAACGGCGATTTACGTTTAGAATAGAAGACTGTAAAGGTTTCATTAATATTAACATAATTTCAATTGATTTTGACAGTGGCAACCTTTTTAACGGCCGGCCAAAAGAAAAAAAAAAGAGGAAAAAAAAATGGCGCAAAAAGCATTCGCGTGTTTTTGTCAATGAGTTTTTGTTTGGAAAATTGTTAGAAAGGCAAATTAAAGCAATGATAAAGATTACTAAAGTATTAGTTAAATGTAGTGGTTATAATTATCTGAGTTTAGTTGACAAGGAATATTGTACTAGTGATTAAGATAAGATGATCTATCGTTGCAAGTAAACAGGTATTAGTGAAGACATTATGTGAGTATTAATTTACTTAGATCCTACTAAGAAGGCAAATCGTAACAAAACAAAACTAAATAATGAAATAAATCGCTCCAATTCCAAAATAAAAGATAATTTTCTAGTAAACATTGTAATTGTAATTGTAATGCCTTTATTTAACTGGAAATTACAAACTAAATTAAAATTATTAGGTACTGCTTATTACTAAATATAAATAAGTAAACTATTCTATTTCCACGTCGGTTTCTGGTTCCAGCGCATCTTTCGACGCAAAGGCCTCTTCCAGTTTTTCCCATTGTTGTGTGCCCTTGCTGTTCTGATCCATAGAGGTCCAGCTATTTTCTTAAGGTCGTCGGCCCATCTTCTGACCGGTCTTCCTCTTTTTCTCTTTCTATTAAATCGTGGTGTCCATTCTGTAAGGGTTTTTGACCATTTCTCTCTAGTGTTTCGGACTGTGTGACCTGTCCATCTCCATTTGAGTTGTTTTATTTTCACAGTAACGTCTGTTAGTTTTGTCCTTTTTCTTATGTCTTCTGCTTTTACTTTGTCTTTTAATTTCAGTCCAAGTATACTCCTCTCTATTGATCTTTGGCACATTCTTAGTTCCCTAATGTGTTTTTTTGTCATAGCCCATGATTCGCAGCCATATGTTAGGCATGGTAAGATGCAAGTATTAAACAGTTTTCTCTTAATTGACAAGGAATAGTGCTTGTTTTTCATTATTTCTTTTAATGCCCAATAGCTTCTCCATCCACTAGCCACTCGAGCATCTATTTCTTGCTCCATTTGGTCTTTAAATGATATAATCTGGCCAAGGTAAACGTATTTGTCGACATACTCTATCTCTTCTCCTTCAATTTTTATTGGTGTTGGTGTTGGATTTGATGTCATAATTTTAGATTTTCCTTTGTTCATAAATAGACCTACTTCTTTACTGTGTTTCAACAAGTCTTCTAGCATATTTTGGAGTGTTTCTGAATTGTCTGATATTAATATTATGTCATCAGCGAATCGGAGGTGATTTAGCTTGGCTCCGTTGATATTAATGCCGATGCCGTCCCATTCTGTTTGTTTGAAAACCTCTTCCAGGACTGCTGACACCAAAACTGTTTTCAGCAGTAGTAAACATTACATAACCTAAACATTTAAAAAAAGTTCTAGCTACCAAAAGTCGTGGAACAATTTCTAACCTAAATATCTGACAGATGCTGATATAATAATATCTTTAAATTAAAAAAAAGAATCATTGAAATCGGTTCGGAGAGTTAATATACACAACACAATCATACTCACCGACGAAAGCAAAATTGGCAAATTTTGCTTTACTGTTATTTTAAAAGAACATTTTGCTATGTAAATATCTTAGTAAATTATTATTTTACTAGCAGCTGCGCCCCGCGGTTACCTGCGTTAGTCCCGAACCTGCAGTATTATCGAGATCAAAAGAATCCTATGTCACTCTCCATCACTTAAACTACCTCTATGCAAATTTTCATCCAAATCATTCGAACCGTTTCACCGTGAAGAGGGAATAAACAAACAAAAACGAACTTTCAGTTTTAATTAAAATAGTAAGGATTTAATCCCTTATTTATAAAATACTAGCAGCGCCTTGCGGTTTCACCCGCGTAAGTCCCGTTCCCGCGGGATTATCGGGATAAAAAGTATGTGTTAATCCAGGTCCCCAGCTCCCTATATTCCAAGTTTCATCGCAATCGGTTCAGTGGTTTTTACGTGATTGAGTAACAAACACACATACATACATATTCACCAAACTTTCAACTTTATAATATTACTAGCTGCGCCCCGCGGTTTCACCCGCGTAACTTCCTATCCCGTAACGTTAATGATCCCTCACGTATGTCATACCAGGTGTTGCTTAACGATCATTCAAAGTACTATATAATATTTCTACCTAACCAACCCTGTACCTACCAAGTTTATGAATATCGGGTCACCTGCTCTTTTTCACCCATCACGTATTTTGTACCAAGTGTTGCTTAACCCGTACGATCATTCAAAGTACCCTATATTTTATTTCTACCCTGTACCAAATTTCATTCATATCGGTTTACGGGTTGTTGAGTTAGAAATAGAAATACACGACTTTATTTTTCAGAGCTGCCGTCCCGCGGTTTCACTTGCGTAAGTCCCGATCCCGAGGGAATATCAGGATCAAAAGTAGACTGTGTCACATCTGGATAATGTAGTTTTCTATTAGTGAAAGAATTTTTGAAATAGGTCTAGAAGTTTCTGAGATGACCCCCAAAATACATACATACATACATGTTACCAACGTAACCTCTTTAAAATATTAATTATCAACATAAAACAATATATTAAGAATCAAAAGTACAATGAGATATTGCAAAATAATTATTAAAAAGCACTGCAGTTTGGTGACACTACCGTCTCGCATGGAGCCGACCGATTGAGCCGCGCGGCATGATGCCTCACAGAGCTGGCTGGCCACCCTCATCATCGTCGCCCGCTACGTGTATATTATTATGTATATGCACGCTTGGTACTTATTAATTATTTATTGTGGAGTTATTTTAAAACTGTAATATCTCGTGAGATATTCATTGAAATCAAGTGATGTTAAGGACAATTATGTTTCAAATTAAATACTTTTAATGAATAACGTATTTATTTGGATAAGGATTAATATCATATTTACAAAATTACCTTCGGAAACAATGCATTGTTCTACAATAAATTTTATTACTCTAAAAGATGTTATATTGAGTCAACCTTAAGAGTTAGACATATGCTGTCGCGGACTATTTATTAGATCCTATTTAGAGGAAGAATTCTCTCATAAATGGTTTTTATGTAACTTTGACCGTGTACTCAGCGCACGCGACAGTATCTCGGAAAAGGGGGATTTTTTTCCCGTTTTTGCAACATATTTCATGGATGCTCCGCTCCTATCAGTCGTAGCGTGATGTAATATAGCCTATAACCTTCCTCGATAAATGGACTATCAAACACAAAAAGAATTTTTCAAATCGGACCAGCAGTTCCTGAGATTAGCGCGTTCAAACAAACAAACAAACAAACAATCAAACAAACTCTTCAGCTTTATAATATTATTAGTGTACAATATAAAAGCGGACTGTATTTACTATTTATGATTAGGAAAGCACGCTAATCAAATGTTCCTTGCACAAATGGGTGCCGCGATCAAAGGTCGAGCGAAAGGTACTATCTGTCGGGGTGCTAACAGAAGAATCCACTTACCTAGACTTTCTGGAGTCTCCTCTCGCAGGGTGCACACGAAACGCGACCTTCGAACTTCCCTAGGGATTGTCAACTCACCGTCGGTCCGTTCTTACCCACGATCGTAGCACAAACCAACAGGACTCCAAGCGGCTCCTTCGCCAGCAGCCGACAGACCTCGTCCAAATCCGCGGGCAAACGCGATTATCGAACGCGAACACTAAACTGGTGCTTCCCTACGATAGATTCTAGCTTTCCGAAGTGTTTGAAAGCAAAACGACGCCACGGGGTTAAAACGAACTAACCCGCGTCGCAACTATGAAGTGACTGCAACGACATTCTATTTTTGAACGTTAGGTGAATTTGTTTTTAATCTACCCGAAGTTTTATGATTAAAAGTCAACCTACGTTCTCCTACCTATATTTTCTTTATTAAAACTAAACATTCCGACCACCAAAATACAGAGTATTTTCAAAAATTAACGATCGATTTTATACAATAGCGTAGCGGGAATGTTGCGAAACGATACGAAAACTAAAACTTAAAACTAGGTTGTTCGATGGGGCAGGATCACAAAGTTGTCCCAGGCACCACCGAGTCTTTATCAACTATAGGCAAGGGTAGAGGGCAGAGCTTAACGACCGGACGTTTGCATTCTCCAGCACTAGTGCGAAGAGTTGCTACTCTACAAATACCATCCAGCCCAAGATGGAGTTCTATCACTCGACCCAACCTCCATTTCATAGGACTACATTGTTCGTTAACTATTAGAACTAAAGTCCCGACCTCTATATTCGGTTGAAAGTCAGACCATTTATGACGCTGCTGAAGAGTGTGGACGTACTCAAGATGCCATTTACGCCAGAAGTCTTGATGCATCTTCTGGATCATTTTCCAACGCTGAAGCACACTAACACCAGTATCGAGAAGAGGTGCTTCAGGTAGCATAGTGAGTGGTTCCATGGTCAAAAAATGACCCGGTGTGAGTACCGTGAGGTCATTTGGATCCGAACTCAATGGTGAAAGAGGACGCGAATTCAACAAGGCCTCAATCTGCGTCAGGAAGGTACTGAACTCTTCATAAGTGAGCCGTTGCGAACCAACGACACGAACGAGATGTGTCTTCATAGACTTGACGCCAGCCTCCACTAATCCCGAGAAATGTGGACTTCCAGGAGGGTTGAAAGCAAAATCTACCCGTTCCGCCGCCGCGGCCTTGGACATGAGATCCTTCAACAAATTACAGGCTCCGACAAAGTTCCGACCTTGGTCAGAAACTAACTTTGAGCATCGACCTCGACGAGCCATGAAACGACGGAGACAAGCAAGATAAGCTTCCGATGTGAGCTCCGAAGCGAGCTCCAAGTGCACAGCTTTTGTAGCAGTGCACACGAATACGCACACGTAACCCTTGAACGTTCGGACGCCTCTACCACGACCGAGAGCTATGTCAAAGGGGCCGGCATAGTCGACAGCTGAAGAAGAGAAAGGTTTCAGCTGGTTTATACGATAAGCTGGTAGGTTACCCATCAAGGGAGCAGCAGCCAATCTGGGTTTGACCCGAAAGCAACGGATACACGACGACAGTACAGTCCGAATTGCTTGCTTTGCAGAAAGGATCCAGAAATCCTGAACTAATAAATTCTGCAGAGTTTGCAACCCCGGATGCATGAATTTCCTATGATATTCTTCTATGATCAGCATCGTCAACCGATGGCTTTTAGGAAGCAACAGCGGATGCTTTTGGTCATAACCGAGCTGACTTTGGGCGAGGCGACCGCCCACCCTGAGCAAACCCTGGGGATCGACAAAAGGACAAAGTTTCCTGAGAGCTTTGGGGAGTTTGTTCCGGCGACTGCTAGTTAGCGCACGGATCTCTGACCCGAAAACACTCTCCTGGACATGACGAACGAGAAAACGAGTAGCATCGTTCGATTCAGAACACGATAATGAACCGACGATCCTTGACTTCGAATATCTAAGGTTGTGCATAGCACGAAAGCAGAACGACAAAACGTTTACTACTTTCCGAAACGAAGAATACCTAGCCAAAATTTCATCAACGAAACCAATGTTTTTCTGTGTCAGCAGACAGTGAATCTTCTGCTCGTCCAAGGCTAAGTTGTCTGTGACGAAACATGGTTTAGGCCACGTGTCTTGCGGACGTGAAAGCCATGAAGGTCCCGACCACCATGATTCACACGAGGCAAGGTCACTAGGCAGTAACCCACGCGATCCGTAGTCTGCTGGATTATCTTTCGTGGACACGTGATGCCAACAATCAGGAGGTATGTTATCTTAGATCTCAGTCACCCGATTGGCGACAAAAGTTTTCCAACGAGATGGACAAGACTTGATCCAAGTTAACGCGACACTGGAATCCGACCAAGCAACCATATGCTCAATACGATGGATCCCCGACAATGAATGAGCTACCGACGACATGAGCTCACCCAACAAAACCGCAGCCATCAATTCGAGGCGCGGGATCGAACGTTTGCGTAGAGGCGCAACTTTCGATTTAGCGCAATATAGGCGCACGACAATAGATTGATCCCTACAAAGTGCACGGCAGTATACGACTGCGCAGTAACCGCGTTCTGACGCGTCGCAAAAGCCATGAAATTGGAGGGTCACGAACGAGGGAGTGACTCTACGAGACAACGAGATAGAGCTCAACGACGACAGTTGAGCCTTAAACTCGAACCACTCACGAGAAATATCAACAGGAGCATCATCGTCCCAGTCTACTCCTGACAACCACAGAAGCTGCATGAGGTACTTAGCGAGGAAAACGACAGGTGACAGTAACCCGAGTGGATCGAATATCCGGGCTATGTCCGACAAAATAGACCTCTTCGTGCAGCGACCGTTGATGGCAGCTGTCCTGAAAGTAAGATGATCAGCCGAAGGCATGTGACCCTTATCCAAGTAATCCCTCATAAAATCAACGTAGGCATCTTTAAAGATTGGATTAACTTTAAACTTTTTCTCTAGATTAAAAAAACGCCTTAAAGCTATTTCCCTCGAATTTCTAAAAGTTGGCTTCTCGTGAGGATCAGCGAAGGTCAACGGGACGACCAATCTGCCCCCTGGAGATCGACTATACGAATTCTCCATGAAACCCTCACACTCGATTTCCACCTTCGAGCGCACGATAGCTCTCGGAGGATCTACCTTTTCTAACTCCCAAAACCGTTTAATCGAGCTGTCCAAAGCCAGGTTCGAAACAAAGAAACAATTTTTATTTTTTGGCTCGTACGATAACGAGCACTCACCCATCACTATCCATCCAAAGACAGTGGATAAGGCCACAGGCTGACCAGCATCTCCCTTTACCAGTCCAGGTTTCAAAATCGATGCGAGTGTGTTAACATTTAGTAACAGGTCTACTGGCCTCGGTCTATCAAATTGAGGATCAGCTAGGTCTAAATCTTTAAGATGGTGCCACTGTGCCACATCAACAACACCTACTGGCATGTCTGAGCATATCCGAGGAAGAACCGATGCCTCCACCGAAACTACATGTTTAATATCCCTACTCTTTGGTATTAAATCTAATTTGACCGAGCCTAAAGTGTTTGTAGACACTTCACCAATGCCATTGACCGAATGTCCATGACTAACGAAACTCAAACCCAAGCGCAGAGCACAAGCTTCAGAAATAAAGTTGCAACCACTTGCACTATCTAAGAGAAGTCGAACCGGCACTAATTTACCAAATCTATTCTTGACCAAAGCAACAGCCGTCGAGAAAAGTGCCATAGACATCTGTCCACACTGACTATATGCTGCTAAGGCTTGGTCACAAACTGAAGGTCCCGGTAACGCTTTCTCAAAATGTAGCAAACTATGATGACTACTAGTCCGGCACTTGCTACATTTAGTCTTTGAATGGCAAAACCTTACTGTATGTGATGGCTGTAAACAAAGAATGCAAAGTCCTTTTTCCTTAACCTCTGCATACCTATCCCTGGGTGTTTTTTCTAAAAACTTAGGACACTGCCCAATTGAATGTCCAACATTTGAGCATAACGCACACTCTTCACTCGATGTGACAATGAGCGCGGTCTTGCCCTTAGAACTGACAAACTTACTTTGACTAGGGTGCCTGTCGACCGAGTTCCCCATAGCACGAGCCTTTTTTTCAACAAACAACAATAAGTCTTCGTACCTTGGAATGTCAACACCAGTATCAGCATACATATCATAGGCTTCCCTAGTACCAGAGTCCAGCTTGGACCACAACAATTGAAACAACATAAAGTTACTATCAGGCAATTGATATCTACTTAATATATCCAAATTTTCACTAAATGTTCGACACACCCTACCTAAGTCTGATGTATTTCGGCTTCTAACACAATCTAAGATCCTGCCATAATATGTTAGTGCAATGTCCCGCTTCCTATCATAATGCTTTAGCAATACATTATAAGCTAATGTATAGTTCTCATTAGTTATGGGATAGCTTTTAATTAAAGCATGAGCACTGCCCTTTACACTGGTAAGCAGGTAATGCATTTTCTCTACATCAGGCAAATCTCTATTATGTATCAAAGAGTCGAACAAATGTTTGAACGAAACCCAATTCTCCTGGGTCCCATCGAATGGAGTTATCGCAATTTTCGGTAGATTAGTGACAGTGTTATTCACAGTGTTCACAATAGAACTAACCGGCTTTTTGCTACAAAGTAACTTTTCTAACACTGAACGAAACTTTTCGTCGAAAGCAACAGTTAGGGGAAGCTCACCTTTCCTATCGGACGCACCAAGACTAAGTATTAATGACTTTTGTGCACTATGGAATTCGGTTGACAATGATTCTAATTCCTTTTCAGTTACTCCTCTTAGGTCGGATGCCTCGATGTGTTCCATTCGCATGAAGGCATAGTCGCGATTTACTCTAAACTCATCCGCACAACTATCATTCAAACTTCTACCGGCATCCATGGCTTCCTGCCTATGTTCCGTCATTATTCTACTATTTGTTTACGATAATAATTCAATTTAATTAATAAAAAACGATATCAAAACAAATTCACCAAACAAAATAAACAATTGGAGGTAAAAATTGACAAGTGACAGTTGACAAGTGATCGCTCTGTCAATATGACTTTGACGTAAAAGCAACGAGACGAAACGACAAATGTCAAAGACAATATTGAACGAGACCGACCGAATGTAATTTGAATGCCATTCATTCAAATAAAAACGAGACTACGAAAAACGAAACGCAAAAATGTCAACCACACTTTTTTCAATTTGACCTTCAATACGAAAATTAACAATTAACGATAATTTCAACGAAAAATTTATCATCTCCTAGGCACGCCTATCAACTAATATGCGGCCGAAGGGCCAAAAACAATGTACAATATAAAAGCGGACTGTATTTACTATTTATGATTAGGAAAGCACGCTAATCAAATGTTCCTTGCACAAATGGGTGCCGCGATCAAAGGTCGAGCGAAAGGTACTATCTGTCGGGGTGCTAACAGAAGAATCCACTTACCTAGACTTTCTGGAGTCTCCTCTCGCAGGGTGCACACGAAACGCGACCTTCGAACTTCCCTAGGGATTGTCAACTCACCGTCGGTCCGTTCTTACCCACGATCGTAGCACAAACCAACAGGACTCCAAGCGGCTCCTTCGCCAGCAGCCGACAGACCTCGTCCAAATCCGCGGGCAAACGCGATTATCGAACGCGAACACTAAACTGGTGCTTCCCTACGATAGATTCTAGCTTTCCGAAGTGTTTGAAAGCAAAACGACGCCACGGGGTTAAAACGAACTAACCCGCGTCGCAACTATGAAGTGACTGCAACGACATTCTATTTTTGAACGTTAGGTGAATTTGTTTTTAATCTACCCGAAGTTTTATGATTAAAAGTCAACCTACGTTCTCCTACCTATATTTTCTTTATTAAAACTAAACAATTAGTATAGATTGTAATTGTATTAACTTTTATGTTTTAATGAATAAATGATTATTTGGAGTATTATAATGTTACATTGTTATTTTATGAACTATGAAACTAAGTAGCTAATTTCACTCTTGTGTTTGGTGTTACATTGATTTGATCACCTCTTAAATGCCTCCAAAATAAGTTCGAGACTTGTAATCATAGACAATAGGAGTCAACTCCAAAAAAGTATTATAGCTTTATGAAATAAGTAGTTTAGAAATATTACACTCCCAGATTTAGGTTTAAAACATAAACTGACTCAAAAAATAAAATAAAATTTATTAGATCGATAGTTTTCACTATAGAATGAATTAAAAAAAATGTATGGAATTATAAGTAACAGTATTTTGAAGTCCAAGATAATAATAATCCTAACAAACAACCTAAGAAGTTTTCGAAAGTGTACTATTACGTAACTGGAGCAAGCTGAGTAGCTAATTAGGTATGGCAGTAGCGCAAAGCAACTTTTTGAATTGTTATTGTTTGGTTGGAATTGAATATAATTTACTAGCTGCGCCCCGCGGTTTAACCCGCGTAAGTCCCGTTTCCGCGGGAATATCGGGATAAAAAGTACCCTATGTGTTAATCCAGGTCCCCAGCTCCCTATATTCCAAGTTTCATCGCAATCGGTTCAAAAGTTTTGATTGCAGTAGACCAAACTAAATGAAAGGACACTTAAGTTCAATCAATGACCTCTAACTCTAAGAAACAGCTGATTTTCAAGTAAATTTTAACTTTTCGAAAACTACTTCGAATTTCCAAAAGTTGTAGAACAAAATTTGATCGCTTAGACGTGTAGAACAACCCCCTTTCGGCTTAAATGGGTATCCGCAACAGCGTGTGTCGCAACAACGGCAACCGAAACTACATAGGGATTTACATACGAAAACTACAAAGCGAAACTACATCCTCGTTAATATTTAATAATAATTAAGCCTCTTAAATTCCAAATAGAAATAACAAAAACTTAACATTCCTTGTTTGTTAGTAGATCTTAAGTAGTTACTTTATTTACCTAGTGTTAGTTGAAAAAAAAAATGAGAGATGAATCTACATAAAAATATATATAAATAAATGTTGCACTACATGGCACACAGCGCAATCTAGCCCTAAACTAAGCACTAGGCTTGTACTATGGGGACTAGACAACGGATATACTACATTTTATCCTTTTTTTTTGTAAATACATACAGCCGAGCGGTATAGGCACTGGAATATTGATCCAGGGACGCGAGTTCAAATCTCGCCGCAAGTGAATTTTTGAAGATGAATTTTTCCTTTAAAATATTTCTAGTAAATATGCCTTGAGCAATAAAAACAAATTTACGAAATACATACATATTAAACATAGAAAGTCACCCAGACCAGGTGCCTTATTTTTGAATCGCTCGTTGCACTTCAGGCTATTTAAATAATTCGATATTCTGCTGATTATCGTTTGATACCGGACTCCTGCTGCGAGTGGTTGACTCTCGTTGAGGACGTGCGATTCACGTAGAAAAATTACAGAAATTGTACGAAAACTAGTAGAATTCGAGGTATTCAAATCGCTCGAAATGCCTCATTTGGTTCAAAAATAGAGCCCCAGACTCAAACATTTATTTTTAAGCATAAATATTTGAACCCGACAGTAATTGAACCCGCAGCCTTCTGCATTGCAGTCGAGCGGCCGCCCGACGCGCCACAGAGGCCGGTCATAAATGTTACAGTTCCATTTATTTGGGACCCATCCTCGTTACACCAACTAAATTCTATCAATATTAATACTTATTCCAAAATATTTGGGGAATACGGGCGGCATTCTATCCCATAACTAATAACAAAGTATTATAAATAGGGAGCTATTTACTTGAACCTTTCTGTTTGTTGAGCTGAGCCGATGTAAACACATTTATAACCTCAGTATCCTTATCCTTACTAATATTATTAATCTGAAAGTTTGTTTGTATATTTGTTTGTTTGTTTTTTCCCTTTTCGCGGTCAAATAGTTCGACCGATTTGGATGAAAAGCCTCCACGTTTTGAGCGGCCCCTTATTTGGCGCCGCAGAATTATTTCACTCTTTTTAGGACATTTAAAAACGTAGGTTTTTAGATTTTCTAAATCTTTTATTTTTTTATTCTCGTGCGTCTATTGTCAAAACTAGCTTTAGGTTGCTTTGTCATCTAGTTCTGAATTATTCCCAAAGTTTCAGCCCGCTAGCTAGTCTGGTAGTGCCACAAATTGAAGTTGCAAGATTCCGCCCGCACCGACAAACAAACAAACAAGAATAAAATCATAGCGACAGCGAAGTTTGTACTTACGTATGTATAGGATGTGACTTTGTTACTCTTTCACGCAAAAACTACTAAACCGATTGCGATGAAACTTGTAATAAAGGTAGCTGATTATCAGAAAAAGTGACAGTATAAAAACGTAGGAAAATATCAATACTTGAATCTATACCTACTAGAAATAGGTAGGTAGAGATTCAAGTAATCTATACCTACTAGAGATAGGTAGGTATAGATTCAAGTAATCTATACCTACTAGAGATAGGTAGGTATAGATTCAAGTAATCTATACCTACTAGAGATAGGTAGGTATAGATTCAAGTATTGATATGTTTATGTCACATACAAAAGGTAAATAAACTTAGTCCTCAAGTATTTTCCACACAATGTTTCAGGGATAGGTATTCCCGGAGGATTTCCCGGCAGTCGAAGTAACACTAACCGTAGGACAACTTTATTGATAATTTAGTTTGAACTGTAGGTACAACAAAGGCCGTGTTAGCCTTTTTCTGCGCTTCGTTTCTGTCTCTGAAAGCTTCTCAGTTTTTCTACCTTGTTTTCGTTATTTTCATTAATAATGTATTTGGTAAACGTTAGACCTAAGTGAAATAGATGATATTAGGAATTATGTCGATTTGGGAAGTGAGCTTTTCTAATAATAAAAATTATAAAACCGACTTCAAAAAGAAACAAAAAATAATTTAAAATACAGCCAAAAAAAAAAGAATTGATAAAAATGACCAAAATAACCTCTACATAGGTACAGTGCCACCGACTAATTAATCTGTTTTATCATCTGAAGTCGGTCAGTTTTACTGATTGGTTCCATATTGTACTTAGTTTGGCTGCCGTTTTTATGTCGGTTTTATTATTTTTAAATTATTTTTTTATTTTACCCTTTTTAGTATACCTACCTACCTTAAAATCAACAATATTGTTACCGTAATTTTATTTATTGAGGAGTTTGCTGATGAGAAGGTGGTTAAGGTGCCCCATCAATCTGTACTTAGTTCTTTAGGGGTCTATTCATTTTGGTAGAAGTCCAAAAATGAGGAATTTATTGAATTCTGGGATGCTAGCCTATCCATCATTCCGAAGATACTCATCAGATCCTTACCAAACTTTCATGGGACCACCTCGGAGCTTCCACCCTTCCATTAAAAAAAGAACTATATCAATCGGTCAAGCCATCTTCGTGTAATCGATGAACAATTGAATTGAATACAGCGTTTTGAGGAGCATTCCCGGTCCTCACTTCGAAGATCCTCATCAGATCCTCATCAAATTTTTATGGGACCATCTCGGAGCTCCTACCTATCCATTAAAAAAAGAATCATCTTAATCGGTCAAGCCCTCTTCGAGTAATCGGTGAAGATACAAAAAAAAAAAATATTATACATACAGACGAATTGATAACCTCCTCCTTTTTTTGAAGTCGGTTAAAAAACGAAACTTCCACACTTTTTAAACATTCACGTTTTATTAGAAATTTGGTACCTACGCAATTAAAAGCTAAAATAAATATGAGTATAAAAACTTTACATAATTTCAAACAATCAACTAAATTTTTTAAACAGAAAACAAAAGTAACTTGAATACAACAAATCTGTAAAGTTAATATAGTTTCGAAAAGTCTCAAAAAACTAATTCGTTGAAAATTAAAATAGCATACAAAACCAAAAAGTTACCCTTACCTTCCTTGCACTTTCTGAAGTTCAACACCATGGTGCGCAAGAAACTTTTCATTGATAGTTTCCAAAGCCACGTCCACAGCTGGACCACATCGCTCCAAGTCGAAAGGGGAGTCCAACCTCGAAGCCATCAACACACCAACGTTATAATATGTCTTACTAGAGTCCCCAGAAGACGCAAGAAGAAAAATAAAAGCTAGTGGCACGTACATTTTGGGCGCCAAAAGTTACAAAAAATACTTTTAACAAACCAACCCAACTATATCGTTATATAATAGTTCATAGTATTCTCACAATTTAAAGAAATCTAACTCATTTAATAAAAACCAAAGTACACGCGAGAATCGTAAACGCGCGCCAATAATAAAGGTAAGCGAACGCGTCCACTCTCCTTCGTTATTCGCTCAACACTGAAAATCCCTTTCGCAAATCTGAATAGTAGCAGACATAATATCACCTAGATATCTACTGTAAGCTTGCATGGTCCCAGCAACAGGTTCTCCCGCTTTTCTAGGCCATTAATCCGCGGATAAAAGGTGACGGAATTTAATTAACTAGACAATCTTTCTTTCTTGGTATTAGGTCGAGATTTTTTCTTCTTTTCAACTCATTTTGTGATAATACGCGGCACGCTCCTGAGGGGTGTTCTATAATTGGTCGGTGTTTCAAATTAATTTCTTTTTGGGACTAATTATGAAATTATTTGGTTTATTATTTTTATAACAAGAACTCTTAAGCACCAATTTTTTTATCTTTAAAAATAATATAGAAGTTTAATTTCGGAAGTTTCGTATTTTATGGTTCCTTATAGGTATTGTGTAATTAAATATACCTACCTAACAAAACATTAACAAAAATAGGGTATGGGGTAAACGATTTGTTCAAAAGAGGGATAGTGTCAGGCATGCGACAGGTCATAAAAGCATTGCCAAATATATTTGCCTTGTTTAGTAATGTTTGGAGTGACAATTTGCGCAAGAGGGCTCGAACAAACTGGATGCAAGATGCCGAAAATAGATCTAGGTGGTGTGCGGAGAGGCCACTGTCCAGCAGTGGACTGCAACAGGCTGATGATGATGATGATGTTTGGTAATAGTCATGTCAATGATGATGACTTATCTACTGTACCGACTCTAAATTATTTGGATCTTGGGCTACCAAGAAGGATGAAACCGGGGACATCGCTGAGATGAAGAATAATTAAAACAAATAATTCGGAACATGACATTTATTAACAAAACCTCTACACACTGGTTACAATCGCAAAAAATTATACATCTGAAAGGTACTATTTGGTGTTATAAATTACTTAAACAGTGTGAACCATTTCGTTGGGTTTTCACTATCGACCAGTACAAAATATAAGGTGTTTGTTTTTTTTGCAAAAAGGACAAGATTGGATTCCTGGCTCGGGTAATAAATTTTTCAAAAATCTAATAATGCCATTTTAGTTTTTGTCAAAATCGGGGACGCAACTCCTTTCAGCATTTTTCGCTATCTCTTATAGTTTAGGTTATCATCCTGAAAGCCCATCGAAATGGTTCACCCTGTATATAACAAAAAATATGTCGGCACTTAACGATTAATACCTAAGCTTTTCAAAATAAGATTGGACTGTGTATTGAAAATTTAAGTTACTATAATATTTTAGATATTTCTTCGTAGGAGGTTTTCAATTCGGTTGAGGTTGTTTTAACCAGACAGCCAAAACAGGGTTATTTTTAACTGACCTTCAAAAAAGGAGAGTTATTTCTTTGTTACTCGATTACGAGACGAGACACAGAAAGTTCTTTATTGCTTTTTTTCATTATACGGTTGAGTCCGAAATTATTTTGAATAGTTTACTTTTAACATATGTAACTAATTACATATCCAACCAACAAAAAATACAACATTCATTACATTATTAATCAATCAATCAATACAAATAAATGTAAATACTTCTTTACATAAAAACTCTAAATACAATCCAATAATTATTGTTCACATCACCTACGTAAGGTTACAATAAGTATTATATTCTCTTAATTACTACATTTTATGGAATATATTAAAAATTATTAAATACATCTTGGTAAACGTCGATTTAAATGTAAACTTTCTACAAAGTTCCGGTTTTAGATCAAAGAGATTTAAACGACAATGGAAAATAATAGAACATCTTAGCCGTTCAAAACAAAGAAGAGTTTGAATATCGAATTGAGGCAAAAGTAATGCAGATGCGACTGTAATGTCACATTTCGGAATTCGTATTTTTAGGGTTTCGTAGTGAACAAGAAAGCCTTATAGTTTCGTCATGTCAGTCCGTCCGCGGCTTAACTCAGACACGCGTGGTACTAAGAATCTGTGACTTTGCTTGAGTATACATATTGTGTGTGACAAAAAAGTGCTACAATAAAAAATAAAATTAAAAAAGGCTGTCCATCGCTGTTCAGCGGGGTAATGCAGCCAGCATTTTGGGCAGTTTTGCACCGTGAACTGTGGGTGGTTGTTTATTTCATTAATATTGTGTTAAAAAATATTATTTTTTTAATCTTTTTTCTATCCCTTTGCTTTTTTTTTTGTTAATTTTAATTTTATTATATTTTAGTTTGTTTTAATTTTATTTTGTATTGTGATTTCATTTATGGATTTAAGCTTTTGATTATTTGTATTTTATGATTTGAGTAAAGGGAAAATAAAAATATTTTTTAGGTACCACATGTAAAATGGGGGATGTTTCTGTTTTTTTTCCTACAAATTTCGTACGATTATCCAATTTCGGATAATTTTAAAATAACTTAATGCCTGATGGCCTGATGGATGATTGATTTGATTTGATTTGAAACGATACAAATTATAATATTCGCAGAAAGTTTTTATAAAATGGTGTTTTTTTTTTAATGTTAAATTTTGTTCCGTAACCGTTCTTACTGTACAAACAGATTAGATGTTCTTTCTATATTTTAACGCAAAGTATAAAATATCTTTGTCTAAAGAAAAAACAATATAATTAATTAGTTATAGATAACTACAACATAAGTAATACATATTTATAACAACAACATACCTACATACATAAAGTCAACTATTAGTATGTATCACGAAAATATAGAAGTTAACATTTTTTATTACTTAAAAAAAATATTAATTTAATAATTGGTTCCAAATACATAGCTTACAAGTAGGTAGGTCATTCATTATTATCATAAAAGACTTAATAAGTAATGAAATTATATATTTATATTAAAATTAATAAATATATTATTATAACATAGGTAAATGTTTAATATTTACCCTAAAAGAAAACAGGCTGCCGTAACAGTATAAAAACTGAATATTTAAGAAAAAATATACTTAATTATGAATGAAAAGGTTTTGTTCATTCATAATTAAGTATATTTTTTTAATGTTTTTAATTTTGGTATAAATTATTTAATGGTAAGTAATTAAAAACAACATTTTCTACTATTATTTTATTTGGCGTCGACCAATCCAAATATTAGAAATTATTCCAGATGAAAAGATTCCAGAGAATCTTTTTACTGTTCACTTTAATTAAATACATAAAAAAGATTAATATGAAAATAATGACTAGAGAGTTAAAACTTAAATACTAAATTTAGTTATTAACCCCCTTATTTTATAAACGCTCATTAATGCGCTGCATAACTATGCATCGTTTGTCTTTTACTGTCACATGAAGTTTTAAAGTTGATAGACAGAGACAAACGTCACAGTCATCTGTAAATAAGGGAGTTAAAATAGAAGTTAAAACATTAACGTCACAAAACTTAATATACATACAAACAATCAGATGAAAGAAAGAGAAGACTATTAAAAGGGGTTTTAATTAAGACTTTTTTAACAAGTCCACAAAACGCTTGTTATATAACGTTCCTAAATCAGGAGTTGGGAAGCTGGTAACACCTAGCTGCTTCCGGTTTATAGTGGTTATTTTTTGGCCGTAAAATAATTTAATATTTACAAATGAATGATAAAGAAAAAGGCAATAATTTTGCGGTCATAAGTTTCATCCAAACCGGGTTATCTTCTTTACCGACTTTTTCTGGTCATAGACAAAGTGTCTGTGGTTTTTTTTTATATCTGTTCATTACCATCTATCCAAATTTAATGGTTTAACTAGTCGTGACCAAAAACCTTGATAAAGTAACTTTTAACCAAGAGCCAATTTTTCAACCTCTAAATTAAGATATCTATCCAATAAAATGTATATAATACCATCGAATAAAAACGCTACAATCTATTAAAAAGAAATCAAACTTTTAAAGAATTTAAAAATTGGGTAGTGTTTGTTTTTAATCAACAAATATATTGTTTTCTGTAATACATTGTAAAACCAATGTAAGTTAAGAAATATTTTAAAAGGAAAAATACATTTTACATAAATTTACTCGCGGCGAGGTTTGAACTTACGTTTCTGGGTCAGTACCCCAGTGTGTTAACGAACTAGACCACGCCGTTTCCATGTCTACAATTCTCGACTTAGGCTCGTTTGAACGCATCTACATGAACCACTTCAATGTAAGTTTAATTACAGAAAAAGACATTTTTTTTCTCAACGTTCTTAAATAAAAAACTGATAAGTATTTGGAATTAAAACGATTGACGTAATAAAAAAACCGTAAAAGCACAATCTTATTATAATAAGGTACCCTATTTTGACACCATACACGTGAAATCGCAGTAAGAATATACTGAAAACATTTAGCAATATACCTTCCACCATGTCTGAAATGATCGCCCGTATTACCGTAAATGCATTCATTCTCTGTAAAAGATGGTTTTCCCTTCTTAATAGTATCTGGGACCCCACCGCGTAACTCCCGTCGAGTTAAACTCGACGTCGGTTTGGGAATACGATGCTGTCGATAACGGGGTTGAAAAAAGCTATCGTGCAAGGAGCGAGCAGAAATTGTCTATTACTTTAACGTCGACAATTTCTGGTCGCTCCTCACGCGGCAGCTTTTTTCAACCCCGTTATCGACAGCATCGTATTCCCAAAACGAAACGACGTCGAGTTGAACTCGACGGAAGTTACGCGGTAGGGTCACTGTTTTTACCTAAGGCTGCGGCTGCATATGCAGGAAGCTTGGCGCCTAGCTGTGTATCTTGTCAGAATGCAAGCCACCAGGCGCTAGGCGCAGCCTAAGGGTTTAAAAGTCGGGCATAGCAAATTTTTTAATAGTCAATTTATAAATTGACGCCATTTAAAACAGGACGTAAGTTTAATGGAAGATAGATGAGCGTTTGACCACTATCCCACCTGATAGTATGTGATGATATGGTCAAAGATGTAGCACGCTCATCTAGAAGAAAAAAGAAGCCATGGGAACAAGATCAGCATTATGTATTAGAAAGACGACTGACAACAGTCGAAGTTGACCGGAACTTTGCAGTACATTGCTGCTTTGACGAAACGGGTTATTAACAGTGATACCTCAAAGCAGCAATTTACTGCAAAGTTCCTATCAATTTCCACTGTTGTTAGTAGTCCACTAGATAGATAATACGGGTGCAGACTCGTCTGCTTTAGAAGCTACGTAAGTCCGCTTGGAGTTACGACCCGAAAAAAACCCCAAAGAAACCAATTTTGGTCGCCTTTTACGACTGTTAAGTT
Source organism: Idaea dimidiata (assembly GCA_949358125.1). Taxonomy (NCBI): domain Eukaryota; kingdom Metazoa; phylum Arthropoda; class Insecta; order Lepidoptera; family Geometridae; genus Idaea; species Idaea dimidiata. The sequence goes on from OX442341.1 coordinate 11,557,091, forward strand.
TTAAATGTTTTCAGTATACCGTACATTGGGGAACGAACACGATCGTACACTAAACACTACATTATAATTTGTGCGTATCGACCTAACATTACATTACAAACCTACGACACCCCAGACAATGCACCACACCTAAATGTTATATTATAATATTATTTATTACTTTAGAAATGGGGATGAATTGAAAAAGTTGCACCATTGCGTTGCTGTCTGTACGGATGCCAACTCTTTCTCCATACAAACGTAATCGACTGTTTTCACCCTGTATATAATTTTATAGTTTTATTTATTTATTAGGTTCACCAATAGTAAGATACACTAAAGCTAAAACAGAAAGTAACATTTTTCTAACGATGGACAAGTGCGCTTACCAATTATAGGTGTTTTGCTCTAAATACATTGAAATCAAAGTCAAAACTAATTATTTATTTCCATAGGATGCTTGTACAATACAAAGGTACATGATCACCTGGATACGTCTTAAATCTTAAGATTTTAGGCAGTTTTTAAGCAGTTGGTCTCGGTTGTTATCTCTGATAGCAGTCGTTAGGTCAAGTTAGAGGCCTTAGGGCGACCTGACAACTCTTAACGCCAGGTGAGCCACATTACTATACGAAAAAAATAAGAACAGCGTATGAAGACATTAGAGCATAATTAAATATTCTTATGCTTTAAAAGCTATATCTGCCATGACCATGTCTATGTTATGATTATTGAAGTAAAACCTTCTTTTGGAGCAACGCACAGGGTTTTTACACGACTGCCCCAGGAAGTGTTGTTTTTTTTCGTAGGTAGTAAGTTAGGTTGATCCGTCAGTCCGCCACGCTCGGAGGTGAAAGGTCAGTTTTCCGATTGCCAATGAAGTTTTCACTTCTACCGTGCGGTCTTAAGCACTTACTCTTTTTTTTTTCATATTCATATCCAGGGAGAAAACAGTCGACTTGTTGAGAAAGAGTAGGTATTTTTTCCCTTAAGCGAGCTACAAATCATCAATTTCAACTGTCAGTTAAAACTGTAATATTTATAAGGTGTGTGGCAAAAACATTTCCTCGGGCTCCTTCGTGCTTCGGAAGCCACGGCAAGCATTTGGTCCCGATTTTTACTTGACCTAACGACTGTTATCTCTAATAGCAGTCGTTAGGACAAGTTAGATAACTTAGGGCGACCAAAACTTACGCTGGGAGAGTCACACCACTACACGTAAAGAAAAAACTGTACAGAAAAAACAACTGTCAGTGAAAAGCCAGTTTAACTATTTAGCTGTAAGGGTCCCTTACAGACGCGTAGATGTAAGGGTCCAGTACAGTTAAAATTGATGCTCCGTAGCCCGCTTTACTCGACGTTGTGGGTTCGATTCTCGCTGTCGAACAAAGTTTTGTGCGATCGATCGACGAATATTTATTTTGGTGTTTTTATTGCTTAGCTTTGTTCAATCCAAATTCACCCCCAACTTACAACACACACACACAATAATATAAATATATAATTTTCACATTTATTTTTCTATATATAATTTTATTGCTGCCTCTGTCGCACAGATGTGAAGAGCTCATGGATCTCACTTACTAATACCTAATTGTACTCAATGGTTTGAAAATCAAAAACAAATATAAACAGGTAACTCACAACTGCTTTGGTTTAACATTATGGCGTAATAATATTAAAAATACTTTTTTGTCTGTTCCTACAGGTCCCCTAATCACGTTTATATAATAATAATAACTAATAGACGTACTCAGAAAAGTTAATAAGTTAGGTGTAACGCTAGCACTGATTGTAGACAAAAACTCTGTCGTCTATTTTTCTCTGAACACCATTGATCTCAACCAAAGCTACGGTTGCATTGGCAGGCTAGCTTAGCGCCTGGAGACTAGCGAGTCACCTGGCGGGTCGCCTAGCGCGTCACGTGACATAAAACCTGGAGCGCCTGGAGGCTAGCCTCCAGGCCAAGCCTCCTGCCAATGCGGCCGTAGCCTTACAGTATATATAGCATCAGAAGTTGCATCAAGCCATTACAGTCCCTCAATATGAAATACAATTCAATTCGCGTAAAAGTATATATTTTTATTTTGTATGAGACTTAACTCCAGTACAAGTACATAATATCTCAATACTTAAAAACTTTTCTGAGTACGACCTAAAATCCTAAATACGAGCTAAACATTAAAATTCTCTAAACAAACGACGTAAAACCACAAGTAATATTGTAAAATATTAAACTTTTTATTATAATAGTATTTATTGCTTCACAAGGGGGTCTTATCTCGGAAGACATGTGCTACTTTAGGCTCTTCAGGAATTCGACTACAGATTATAAACGTGGGGTCTATCCTTAAAAACTAACAATTTAGAACTCACATAGTTGTTTTCACTACAATTATTATTTTAAAACGGTATATTTACCATGTTTTTATTTGTTTCAACTGGCTCGATCAGCAGTGATAGCATAAAAACACGTCAAACATTTTGCCGTATTAACATAAAGGTTTCGTCTCTTTCTCTCAAACGATGAAGAAAAGAGACGGAACTTTTTGTCGATCGAGAAAATGTTTCTCTTGCTGTTATGCTACCACGACAGGAGACATAAATTAGAACATGGTAAATTTAAATTGAACTTGGTAATAACATGCAATAAATAAATGCTCTACGATTTAGAATTATTTAAGAATTAATACGTTAAAATTAGGCATTTTCTTTAATTTTGTCTATTCATTTAACATTGCTTCGAAAGAATTTATAAAAGACTATTTTATTATGACTCAGAGTTGAATTAAAGTGAATGCGTCTTAATTTGTTATCAGAATTTATAGTAGTAATATTATAAATGTGAGAGTTTGTGCGTAAGTAAATAAGTAAGCAAATAAGCTAGTATATTTGTTACTTCTTGGAGTAAACACAAAAACTACGCAAGAACGTTCTTACGAGGGTAAAAACACGGGGCAGATCTAGTTATAAATACATATTAAATGGGTAGACTACAATTCTATACATCGAATCTCACTTTTATTTATTTTAGTCAAAATACACGAAGAATTGAAATACAATATGATTTTAACAAGAGGTAGAGGGGACCAAGGATGTGGATATTCATGGCAAAGTTTTAATAAATAATAAATCGTTTTTTCTATAAGTATGGCAGTAGGCAGGGCCGGTTTCCACTGTGGACTTTTAAGTTAATATCTTGGATTTTTGAACCCAGTAACTTAATTCGAATTTAATTGATGCTCAGTTTCTCGAAGTTTAAACGTACGTTGACTTTAACAACGATTAGACTTTATTAAAGTAATTAGGCTCTACTAAAGTATAAATAGAAATATAAGACCGTTATACAAGATGTAACGGGTAAGCCCTTTTAAACCGAAAGGGGGTTGTTTTGGACTTCTAGGCGAACAACTTTTGTTCTACGACTTTTGAAAATTCGAACTTTTTTTTGAATAACTCTCCAGCATTTAATTACGCCATCTATTAGTAAGTCTTGAAACTATAACATTGGAAAGTGCAACTTTACCCTTGTTTTAAGCATTTTTAAAGTTATCGGTCGTTAAAAAAATGGAGAAACCGAGCACGAATGAACCACTAAGCCCGTATAACCTAGCCCTTATTGATAGGAATCAACGAATGTCCTTTAAAAGAACTTTAAAAATTATACAAGATGTATCGAGGATAGCCATTTAAGCCGAAAGGTGGTTTGTTTTTAGACGTCTAGACGAACAACTTTTGTTCTACGACTTTTGAAAATTCGAACTTATTTTTAATTTTGTTTGAGTTCATATTCATTGAAAAAAAAAACAGGTCTTTTTGAAAATAAATTCTATTAAAGTTTCCATTGTAGTAGAACAAACTAAATGATTAGAATGACTAAGAGATAGCTGATTTTCAAGTAAACTTTCAACTAAAAAATTTCGCAAATAACTTTGAGAATCCAAGAGTCGTAGAATAAAAGTTGTTCGCTTAGACGTCTAGAACAGCCCCCATTTGGCTTAAATGGGTATCCTCGTTATACCTTGATATTTTTGAGGATGTATAATACATACATACATATAAAATTATATATAATTAATTACCATTGGAAAAAATCACATGAGGTAGGTAGAGGAAAATTGGACACAATTATATCACAAAATTATTAATTTATTTAATATTAAATCTCTCCCTTTTCGTTGGTACTACATTGCTTCAAGGTTATCTAATTTAGGACTTTAGTACCTTAATCTTAGGCCCTTATAATAGGCGTTAATTTATATAAATAATATTTTTTTCACCATAAATTCAATACAATCAAATCCGTTATGCATCAATTTTCAAATTTAAGTTTTTTTTTTTGAAATCTTGCGTCTTCTTCGCACCACATTTTGGAAGGAAAACGGGACCCTTTTAAAATTGTTCCTTTTTAGAACCCATGGTTTTAATGTCCAAAGATACAAAACTATGTGTTAACACCTTTTATCCACCCACCTTTTTAGGGATTATTCAGCCAAATGTGGACAAATTATGGTTTTTCATCATTGTTTGTGTTATGTGCCTGAAACAACAAATTTAATTTAAACAAATCTTACTAATATTACAAACGCGAAAGTTTGTATGTATGTATGTGAGGTTGTTACTCTTTCACGCAAAAACTACTGAACCGATTACGATGAAACTTGGAATATAAGTAGCTGGGGACCTAGATTAACACATAGGCTACTTTTTATCCCGATATTCCGAACGGGACATATGCGGGTGAAACCGCAGAGCGCAGCTAGTTGTAAATAAATCAGTACTTCTATAACTAATTATATGTACCTAACTCTGAATATTTGAATCTAATTTTATATTCTTATTTATTTTTTAAACATATTTATTTTCTGTTGCGGACTGTAACTTGAATAGTAAGTATAGGCGCTTGAAAAGAAGTAGAACGTTTCCTATTTGACTTCAATACTGTTTTGTTTTCCAAATTAAACGAATTATATATACAGCCTATTATGCGGCCTTTGGTGCCGGTGAGAGAATTCAAAAAGGGAAGAGTGTTGCCACCATGGATATAATAAAAGTTACATTCTATAGGAAAAATGTTGCCAACTTATTTTACATTTAAAGTTGACATGTTTATGTTGTTCTTTTTTTTTAATATTTCGGCACTGTTGTAAACGTAAGTTCACAAAATTGGAATTTTCAATGGGTACGTCTTCAAAAACTGCAACCGGCGCGGCGTCTTAAGGATAATTCTCATTAGAACGGAACGTAGAGGTTAAGCTCACGGATAAAGTTAGTTTTTACTATTCCGACCTTATTCCACATTTATTATTTATTTGACGACCTCTGTGGCGCGTCGGGCGAATGCTTGGCTGCAATACAGAAGGTTGCGGGTTCGATTCCCGCTGGGTGCAAACATTTATGCTTAAAATAAATATTTGGATCTGGTCTGGGCGTATTTCTATGTATAATATGTATGTATTTACAAAAGAAAAATAAATATAAGTAGTATATCCGTTGTCTAGTCACCGTAACACAAGCTTAGCAGCTTACCACGGGGCTAGATGGCGCTGTGTGTTCGTCACAAGATTTATTTATTTATTTATTAAGACTTAATGCAAGGCTAATTGAGTATAAAATGATAGTAATATCTTACGTTTCCCCCTATACGGGCGCGTGTTGCCGGCGCCGCCTGCGGAACACGAGCGCGAAGATGCTGCGCAGCCGCCGCCAGCGGCGCCGCCCGCCGCCGCCGCCGCCGCCACCGCCGCCGCTCGCGCCGCCACCCATTATGGACGACTGGAACAATTCACCATACTTGTTAATATGAATAACTAGCTGCGCCCCGCGATTTCTCCCGCGTAATTCCCGATCCAGCTGAAATATCTATATATTTCTTTCATAAAAACCTTCTCGTGACGATAACCCACACAACAAAAAAAATATTTGCAAAATCGGTCCAGCCGTTTACGCGTGATGCCGTGACCGAGGGCAATAGGGATTCATTTTATATATAAGATGTATATTATCCTCCTAAGACACAGCGTACCAAATTGTGCCGGTACTGAATTTTTTTTTGTGTTTGGGTCTACCGCTAGATGGCTCTCAAATAAATTATTTTAGCCACGTATCATAGGTGCGAAACCATATTCCCTTAAGATCTCCGGCAGGTCTCAAGAGCATAATATGGTTTCGCAAACGCAAATTTCATAAAAGTGATTCTGAACACAATTTGCATCGGCACGTTTTTTAAAATTATTTTATTATTATTATTTTTTTTACTATTAGGCAACTTTAGCATAATATAAATTATGTATTATATTTATTAGAGATAAAGTACTTATACATTTACACATTTATCCCATGACGTCATTATAGTCGGCCGACGCTGGCGAAGTGTAAATATGTATTCATTATATAAGGTACTATTTCCCGTGAACGACAAACAATCGATTCGTTCTGCTTTGATCCAAGCAGAACGAATCGATTGTTTGTACGTTCACCTTTAGCATTGCGGGCTGGTAATTTGCAACACAATCTACTGATTACCAGGTTGCAGTTGAAATATACATTATAAATACATAAATCAATCTTGTGACTAACACACAGCGCCATCTAGCCCCGTGGTAAGCTGCTAAGCTTGTGTTACGGTGACTAGACAACGGATATACTACTTATATTTATTTTTCTTTTGTAAATACATACATATTATACATAGACATACATCCAGACCAGATACAAATATTTATTTTTAAGCATAAATATTTGCACCCAGCGGGCATCAAACCCGCAACCTTCTGCATTGCAGCCAAGCGTTCGCCCGACGCGCCACAGAGGTCGTCATACATGTTCCCCACCTGTCTCTGCCTCTCCAGCCGGCGCACCTCCCTGACTAGGGCATGGAAGGCGTCGTCCACAAAGTGCCGCAGCGCCGCTGACGTCTCGAAGAACGGACATCCGAGCTGCGTCGCCAGCGACAACCCTTCTTCAGTACTCACCTATATATCAAAAATTAACACTTTACTGACAAATTTAAAGCAAAAATGCATGCTGGCAGTCTGCAAAGAAGGCCGGTAGATGGCGCTGCGTGCTTTAAACGTAAAACAAAAAGAGATGCGATCCTTAATTTCAACTTTACTAGACGACCACCTGTGGCCAAAATGGATAAGGCGTTGGGGCCAGACTCCCCAAAGATGCAGGATCAAGTCCTATCGGGTGCAAATTTCTGGATTTCTTTTAATTTATCCATCCAAGTATAAGAAACACTTTAAAAAAATACCAAAATGGTCACTTTAGTGACACTCGCTGTTAATAGTAAGTTTTAAAGTTATTTTTTTTTAGTTTGTTTTCTTGCGACGCTCAGCAATCTGTTATCGCATTTAGCTGTTTCTGTGTCTGGTAATTTTCCTGTTTTTGGCGTCTGTGCATACAGGAGTCATCCACTGATTCCCCCTATATCAGTTGACAAATCGGTTGATGAGGCATGGAACACTGTTTCTCCTCAGTCTTTTGAAACTAATGCTACCAGATCCTGATAGCTTATTGGCTAATGCGTTGATATGACTTGTTAGCTTGGACTGGTAGTGAGTGCCCCTCTGAGAGATTTCCTCTTTAACGGTCTTCAACCTTAGATCGCGTAGTATAAATAATTGTTGCTGATACAGTTTGGAATGTTGAACATACATCGCATTGCTTTGGTCTGGAATCTTTCTAGGATCTCTATGTTGCTGTTGCTTGCGGTTCCCCATAGTTCGATGCCATATGTCCAGACCGGTTTAAGTATTGCTTTGTATACAGCCATTTTGCTTTCGTTGGACATGTGAGATGTTTTCCCAATGAGCCATTGCATATTTCTAAGCTTAGCGTCCAGTTGCATTCGTTTGCTCCAGATATGTTTTCTCCACGTCATTCTTCGGTCCAAATGCATACTGAGGTATTTCGCGCTCTCATTCTGTGGTATTGGTTCTCCGTGTAGGAGGACAGGTGGACAATCTTTTTGTTTAAGAGTGAAGGTGACGTGTGCAGATTTGCTTTGGTTCGCCTTTATTCTCCACTGTCTTAGCCAAATTCCAACGTCATTGAGATGGTCTTGTAGATGTTGTGAGGCAATGGAACAAATCTCGTTAACTGCCAATATTGCCGTGTCGTCTGCATATGTTGCGATGGTAGTATTGTTGTTAGTAGGTATATCTGCAGTAAATATGAGGTACAAGACAGGGCCCAATATACTACCCTGCGGCACTCCTGACTGTATTTGGTAAAGTTCTGATAGTTATCCGTTGTATTTCACTTCGAAGCATCTTTTCTCTAGGTAGCTCGCCAGAATGGGATAGAATGAGTGTGGTAAAGATTGCTTGATTTTATAAAGGAGGCCATCCTGCCAGACTTTGTCAAAAGCTTGTCCAATATCCAGAAATACCGCAGAGCAGTACTTTTTTTGTTCTATTGTTTGTCCTATTATGTTTGTCAGTCTATGTACCTGCTCAATCGTTCCATGGCCATGTCTAAAACCGAATTGGTGTTCCGGAAGTACATCTTTCAGATGATCCCGTAAACGACTCAAAATGACTTTTTCGAAAAGCTTGCTAATTACAGGAAGCAGACTGATTGGTCTGTAAGACGAGACTTCCTGAGCTGGCTTGCCAGGTTTTAGGATCATCACAACTTGAGCGAGTTTCCATTGGCAAGGAAAGTGCGAGAATCGCAAGCAGGCGTTGAAGATGTGGGCCAAGCGTAATACTCCTTTCCTTGGCAGGTTTTTAAGTAACGTGGAGTCTATTTGATCGTATCCAGGTGCTTTTCCAGCTTTTAGTGTTTTTATTATGACACTTAGCTCTTTTGGACTGACTGACTTTAGAGGTAGGCAAAGTTGAAGTGGGGATTGTAAGTATTCTACCACCTTGATGTCTTTTTCTGGGTTGGTGCTAGTAAACGGTTTAAAAACACCTTGAAGGTGTTTAGCGAATGTCGTTGCTTTGTCTTTGTCTGATCTAGCCCAATCACTGTTTTCCATCCTCAAAGGTGGAATATGTTGTTTTGGCCTTTTCAGGATTTTAGTTGCACGCCATAAGAAATAATTTGTGTCTTTGTGCGCGGTAAGGTGTGTCAAGGTATTCTGAAGAGATTGATTCTCATAATCTCTTAACATTGATTTAAGTTCATCTGAGATTTTGTTGAATCTCTTTTTATCGTGTGGATATCTCGACTCCTGCCAGGCTTTCCTTGCTCTACGTCGCTCAATAACTTTGGTCTTTATTAGTTTAGTGTATTCTTTTAGTTTTGAATTACATGTTTTTAATTTAGGCGTAATTATGTAGGCTGCGGTGTGTATGATATTGTTCAAATTTTCAATGCTGACCTCTATGTCCAAGATTTTTAAGTCCAAGTTGTTTGTGATGTAATCTTTATATTGTTCCCAATTAGTTTTTCTATTGTAAGTTTTAGTTGGTGGATCTATCATAACTACAGATTGGCTCATAGTTATAGCTATTGGTGTGTGGTCTGATGACAGATCAGCATATGCCTCTATATTTACATAGTTTTCGTTTATATTGTTGGTAATGTAAAAGTCGAGAACGTCTGGTATTTTATTTATGTCTGTAGGCCAATGTGTTGGACGTCCTTGAGATAGGCATTTAAGATTTAGGTTCGTCATTGTCTTAAATAGCTGTCGGCCTCTGGTGCTGATTAGTCGCGATCCCCATTGTGTGTGCTTGGCATTCCAGTCACCTCCACAGATGTAACGAGTTCCTAATTGGTCAAAATATTGTCTGAAGTCACCAGACGTTATTTTGCCACGCGGTTGACAATAGACAGCAGACAACACTGTGTCGAGGCTTTTTTGTTGTATGCAGACCGATGTTGCTTGTATTTTGTCTGTTTTATACTCTTCTAGTACAAAGTGCTTTGTATTACTCCTCAGAATGACAGCCGTTCCACCGTGTGTGTTCCCAGAAGGGTGTTCGGTTCTATATATTGCGTAGTTTGGTATGTCTATGTGTGTCTGAGGTGTAAATCTAGTTTCGGAAATAAGAGCAACATCGATATTTTCCATGTTCATGAACAGTTCAAGCTCTCGACATCTATCTTTTAGTCCGTTGGCATTCCACGTAACTAACTTAATACTTAGGAGGCCTTTTGGTTCACAAGCTGTGTAATTAGATGGATCATACGATCCATCATGCTGTCCATTATGTTTTTCATAATTGATTCAAATCTGGTAAACATATTATCTAGTAGTTTCTCCATTTGTCCTGATTCAGTCATCGAATCGCGTTGTGTATTATTATGATAATAAGATGGCGTATCTCTTTTCGTTTTTAGAACATCTGAGTAGCTTTTGTTTGGTATTGCGGGTAGCTTTTGGTTGGTGTTCATTGTTGTCTTTGTTCTATCGATAGGACTGTCACGCGGTTCATGTGTTATGCTGACAACTTTAGGTTTTATTTTAAGTATTTTTTCTTTGTACTGTTGATATTTTGTGCATCCTTTATAGCTTGCCGGGTGTTTGCCTTGGCAGTTTACACAAGTTGCTTCAGTGTCAGGAGATTTCTTACACGAAGCTGTGGGATGGTCATTACCGCATTTGACACACCTGAATGGACTAAAACATTGGTTTTTGGAGTGCCCAAATCTTTGGCATCTTTTGCATTGTAAGACTTCAGTCTTCTTGTAGGGCGGTTCTACAGTTATTTTTTGGTGGCCTGTTTTTTAATTTAAATATCTCCTTGTTATTTGGTTTTGACTCTAGATCTACAAAATATAGGGGCAGTTTTTCCTTTGTGCTGCGATGGAGTATGTTAATAATTTGTCGTACTTCATGTCCATTCGAGTTCAGTTCATTTTTAATCATTGTTATGTCTTCGGTTGCATGTAGTCCTCTAATGACTGCTCTATAGGCTTTCGTTCGCTTTTTAGTCTGTAGGTGTAGTGGCTGATTTCATTTTGTATTAGATTGTTTCTAATGCATTTGTAGGTGTCGATGTCTGCTGGGAATAGCTTTATGATGTGTCCTGATCGTAAGGTTGTCATTGTGTATTTGTTTACGTCGGTCACCTTATTTAAAATTTCCTTGAGTGGTTCAATGCTCACCACACCAGTTATGAATATCGGCTCTGGTCGAGGGATATATTCTTTCGGCTTCACAGCTGGTTCTTCATCTTCATTGTCACCTAAAACTTCAAATTGATTTTGGGTAGGTATAGAGTAGGACAAGCGGGTGGTGTTGGTTTTTTTATTTCCGCTAACTTGATCAAGTTAATTCATTGCGTTTCCGTTTTCTTTTATCTGGTACTGCATCTTTTTGCCAGTCTTGGTTTCGTTCTAACTGTAGTATAGTTGAGGAGTCTTCCTTAGCTTCTTGAGTTATATCGTGGTTAGTCTTATCCAAGGCACTGAGGGAATTCGCCCGGGTACGGCTGCCAAATAAGCGCTTGTGAAATATTTGTTGGGTTAGATTCTTGGTAGTTTATTGTTTATCCTTGTGTTGCACATCTTCGCCCCCCCCCCAGAATACGTGGGGCAGCCCGAGCTATGCTCAGGGAGGGATTCTCTGACGGCGTAACCGTCAGTACCCTCCTGGGGTTTTTCTCTGTTTAGTTGTGCATTCATTTTTATGGTTTAGTGTTTGTAGTGACAGGACTGTCTGTTTTGATTTTTTATCTCAGGGTTGACTCCCTTGGCTAGAGACTCGGTTTTAGGGCGCCAAGGGCTCGCCCGCATCTCACACACTTGGCTATTACCATTACAGGGAGGGTGATATAATGCAAGACCCATAATGGCAACATTGCCCGGGAGGGACGACCCACATGTGAATGTGAGCCCACATGGCGTGCGAAAGCGCGGCTATACCAGAGGTGGCGTGGACGTTGTGTGTGAGATTTAGTTGATGTGCAACCACTTCTGCCTTGCATTCGCTGAAGTGGTCACTAGTAGGCATTGCTCAGCTTTTTTTAGGTGTTCACCTCCTAGCAAAATGAACACCACTGAGACCTATCATCAATCCCCCCCCCCCCCTTTTAAAAAACAAGTTTGATTTTTAAAAAATATTACCCAACATTACACACAGCGCTATCTAGCCCCAAGCTAAGCATTAGGCTTGTACTATGGGTACTAGACAACGGATATACTACATACTATACCTTTTTACATACATATGTTACATAGAAAACAGAACCAGAAACAAACATTTATGGTCAGCAGAAAAATTAGTTCCCCGCGGGAATCGAACTCGCAACCTTCTGCGTTGCAGTCCGAGCATCGCCCGCTGCGCCACTGAGGCCATCATATTAGAAGCTATAGTTTTAAATGAAACTCACTTGTCTGCACCTGGGCGCGAGGTCGAGCTTGTTCCCAACCAGTACGAGTGGGAGTCTCTCAGCGGGGCGCGCGGCGGCGAGCAGCCGGCGGTACTCGGCGGCGGCGCGGAACGAGCGCCGGTCCGTCACCGAGTAGCACAGCACGAAGCCCTCCCCACACCGCATGTACTGCTCGCGCATGGCTGTGAACTCCACCTGGAGACCGCATAAAATAAATAAATATTGCACCAACTTACATCTCAATCTAGCCCCAAACTAAGCACTAGGCTTGTACTATGGGTACTAAACAATGGATATATCTATACTTTTTTTGTAAATGATGCGTGGAAAACAATCAGACCAGAAACAAGTTTGATCAATGACAAAAAAAAATTAAACATAATTTCCCAAAATAACTATTTGGGGGTTAGCAATATAGATATAATTTCCACTGACAATATGAATTGCAAGATACAAATAGAGCATACATAAATAAATAAGCGGGCATAATGGGCGCCTTATCACTTAAAGCAATTTCTTCCAAGCAATCTTTAGATGGACAAGAAGTAAAGCAAAATGGCTGAGATGATAATGTACAGTCGTAAATGTCGTAATATTTGTATTCTAGATACAGAATTCAACTCTGTCTTCATAATTATGAAAAAAGGGTAAACAATATACTATGATTTTAATAATATTTGTAAAGGGTGAATAGTTGAATGCAAAGTAGAAAACTTGTTTACCTGTCCAGCTGTGTCCAGTATATCCAGTAAGGCTGGTTCCCCATCGATCACAGCTTGCTGCTGGTATGAATCCTCTGAAATAATTCATAAATGCACTTTTTAGTGAACCTTTACTTATTACTTACTATTTACATTTTCCAGTCTTTGGACCATTAGCAGATGTTAACAAATTGTGTCGATTTAAAAAGTTTATTTGCATAAAATCTTGTTTAAAAAAGAATATGGGTTCAGTGCTTTAGGAATGTCAATCAATATGATTGTCTTTGGAATACTGAGGCACTGATTTCTGGCTCAGTATTTTTTTCGGTGTTTTAACCAATCCTTCTTGAAAAATCAAATCAAATATTTATTATTTGATTGTTCAAGAAAGTGTCTACAAAGTAGATCAATGTTTGAAAGGCTTGCTTGTTGTATAGTCACAATGGGAAATAAGTCAGATCTCACTGCAATGCCATTTTCCTTCATTCTAAAATAAATATGAGGTGATACATTTTAGATGACAGGAACCAAAAATGAAAACAGCAAAATGTTGAAGGTTGTTTTGTATTAAAAAACAAGAAGGAATGTTAGTAAATAGTAGCCTGGTAGGTACTCAATTGATACAGGTAAGTAGGTGATATAGGTACTGTTGTGTGTCATAATAACTTACCTATAGTAGGGTCGTGGTAATCAAGGAAACTGTGGCTGACGAACTGCAGTGTGACCGCCGACTTGCCGACTCCGCCGTCGCCTAGAACGACGATCTTGTAGACGCGGAGGCCGCGCGACGTGCCCGCAGCCTCGCCGGCCATGCCGCCGCATGCCGGAGCGCCCGAGCCGCGCCCGCCGCCCCGACTCCCTTCACTCGCCCGCGCCCATCGTGACCCACACAGGCCCCCGCCCACCACTATCAACACTGCACCCACGACACGGCTAAACACACAATATACCGAATTCTACAGGTCCTATTTAGTTAAATGTACACATTTTGCAATTAATAAAAAGAAATACAAATTCAATAAAAATCGACAGCTGATTGATTGATTAGGAGCTACTGACATTTGACATTTTTGATTGGAAAATGAATGGTAGAAATAGTGGCCGACTTATGGCAACAATGGTTAAAAATAAACGAGGCGTTTAGCCAAAAACATATTTGCCTGCAATTTTGGTAAATATTTGTAAAAAAAAAAAAGAGTTTGTTTTGTTGTGTTGGTAGTAACTAGTGAAGTCACTGTGTAAAAGTGGCCAATAAAACTTACCGGTTTTATAAATTTGAACCAGTTTTGAAGCAAAATAAATTCGATGCGGAAACTGTATATGATCTAAAGTAATTTTGCTTGCTTTGTAGTCTAAATTTTGGAAAAAAAAATACGTTCTTATTTATTTACATCATTGTGATTTGATTTCGCTACAAAAATAATCTTGAGAACCGAGAAAAGAATCCAAACAATATTCAAAATAATGGCTCATATTCAGTTTGTAGATGAATTAGTGAAAGAATACCTCTTATTCAGAGGCTTCGCTTCAACGTTGAAAGCCTTCGATAACGATTTAAAAGCAGACAAAGATAAAGGTTTCAGAGTGGACAAGATAGTTGAACAAATTGTTCAGTTCATCAATGTTTCTGACCTCAATGGGCTAAAAGAATATTGGTCACATCTGGATAGCTTCGTATTCTCTAAGTTGGAGGTCCATGTTCAACCTGGTAGGTCATCTCAAACAGTTAAAAGTAAAAGTTTAAACTACCCACTGAGTGGTTAAAACTGACGCTCTGTCGAGCGTGTCAGGCGAACATCTGACTGATACATAAAGTTGCAAGCTCGGTTCCCGCATGCAACGAAAGTACTAGTATGATGTATGAAAATACTATAACTACCTACTAGTAAAGTGAAAGTATTACAAACTGAATGATGATGATGAACTGATGAATAAAATTTACTATATCGTATTCCTTGCTTTGCAGCGGTGCGAAAAATAGAATACAGCTTGTATAAACTATACCTGGTGACAGCAGCACAAAGTGCAGGTGGTGTCCGCAATGACAAAGTTGCTGAGTTCTTCACAAAGATGATGCCAGAGTTGCAAGGACAAAACGAATGGAGGGACTGGTTCAGTAAGTGTGATATGGAGGTAGTTTTTATTTTAGATTCTAGTCTGGCCTTTGTAAATATATATCCTGGTGTGAATTTAAAAACGAGGTATTTATCATGTTTTAATGTATTATTTAATAGCTTGATATTTTGCTAGTAACATCAACAAACATTACCCTGTTTTATTTCTTTCTCTATTTTTCACTCATTCTCTTTATTCTAGTGTTGCCATACATCCCGAAGCCAGAAGAGAACCCTTCGTTCTCCCTGTACTACACCCGCGCCTGGCAGGACAGTGTGCTAGTATCTCTCCACAACCTACTGGCTACTGTGTTCCAATGCATGCCGCAGCCGACACTCACCAGCTATGAGAGTGAAGCAGCCCTTATGAAGAGACTGCAGGATAAACTAGCTGCCTTTACTACTAAGGTAAGTAATTCATTTACTTTACACACATCTATGGCTCTACAAAGTAACTATATATGACTAAAAAGGTCTATTTAATGTGAGTCATTATTCTTTTAAAAGACTAAGTAAAAGATTAATTTATTCTCTAGGGCTTAAACTCGCAGTTTAAGCCTTAGAGAATAAAGTAATTTAAGATTGGAATGTTGAAATCTACAAAGGCTCTTGTCAAAGAGGATATGATCACTACGGCTTGGGTAGCATATCTTTCTGGTTCTGCTTTACATTGATCTTCTGGTCTTATTAAGTTACTAGCTGAGCCTCGCGGTTTCACCCGCGTTAGTTTCGTTTCCGCAGAACAATCGATAAAAAGTAGTATTTTACTTCTCCAGGTACCTCCATTTCAAGTTTAATCGCAATCTGTTCAATAGTTTTTGTACGACCTGAAACAACATACCGTAAAATATAGGGTCGTGCGTGCTGGTATCTGGTTGTTTAATAATGGTCGCTGCAACCATCTGACGTAACATCCTCGTCAATGGTTTTTTTCGATATGTTTTTGTAATCTTTTACTATTTCCAGCTCAAAATAAGAAAATACAGCATCTTACCAAAATATCTCCAATTGTTTTTTTTTTTTCACATCTTTATAAAAATCTTAAATAGGTAATCAATGGTGTCAATTCGAGCAAACCACCGACTAAAACTTAACCTAACCGACTTATTTTATCTGCCCCCTTAAATTATCTATCCAGTGGACGTCAGACAACAGTAGAAATTGACAGGCACTTTGCATTGCAAGCTGTTAACGTGGTTATTACCGGCGATTATACCTTTTTGTACTTTAACTAATAGATCATCAATAGACATCATCGGGGGTGTGATTTATCTGGCCGTACGATACCTGGTTGTACATTTTGTGATCATATGACGTCATTAACATAATATTTTTAAATAATAATATAAAAAAACTACTGATCTAAATTACAAAAGAACGAAATTAGCATCTTAAAATAACATATTTTTTTCATATAAAGATACAAAAAAAGATACCTTTTTTTCCTTTACATACCCAATTGAGAACCCCCTTCCTTAAAGGTGACTACAATTGAATCGAATTTCCTCCACAGAGTCAACACCAACAACCAATTGAGAAGACCTCCCCTATCGGGCACGTGTCGCGAGCTCATAGCGACCGGCTGTCCGGGCCCCTGCCGTTAGTAGACGACTTCTGCGCGGCGCCATGCGAGGCGGCCGAGCCCGGGCTACGCGAGGCGCGCGGCCTGCGCGGGTTGCTGCGGCAGATGGGGGGCAGTCCCGTCATGGGGCGCCGCGTCACGCCTGCAGCACGCTCCCACAGTCAGAACTGATCGCATTAAACTGATTGTCCATCGCCAACTACATTAAGGTTTTAGCTTAGCTCGCTTAGCTTATTTCGACCAAACAAGCAATTCTCCGCATACTATTGATCAGCTGGAAAGACTGTCAAACAAAATATTTATACTATGTAGTTTGGTCATTGATCGAATCGAGCGTTAGTTTTTTAGTCGACTTTAAAAAACGAAGATGAGGTTTATGTACTTATGTCAACGTTAAGTTATAAGAAACGGAAATTTATAAATTTCTTAGAAAATTTATAAACTTTCGTAGGATACTAAACGGATTTTCATTCGTAAGATTCTAAACGGTAACAGAAGAGGTTTTATTTTTACGCTGAATTTTACGCAGCTGAAGTACAGAACAGAACCAGAACAACTGGCTTAACTTTGCAAGCTAAGCTAAAACTAATTTAATTTCTATAGGCTGATGCTGAGTCCATAGAAATCGTGCGTCTCAAAATCTCAGCACTCTCAGCATGTGCTAGGAATTGAATTATGGAGTAAATTGTCCTGCTATCAACGCACAGCTTAAACCAGGACAAAATGAATGACATTTATGTTTTAAGTAAATATGAGAACATTCCATAAGTAAGTGTAATTTCTTAGGGTGACTATAGGATTAGGGTCTCATTTCGACCTAAAAACACATAGTTTAAGGTTCCTTACACTTGACCCCTTGGATAATTGAATTGTATATAGTTATTTATTAGTAAGTTAAAACTTGTTTAAGAAAATACAGTGTTAGTATAATAAAATGTTTGTATTTAATAATAAAATCCCTACTGAAGAAGTAAGTCTGTTTCATTTTCTGTATTTATTTCAATATAAATATTTATAGTACAAAAACATGGTGTGATGGCAAAAAATTTGAGGTTTCGAGAGGTAAACGTTATAAACTTTTTAAATTCACACGATTTGTTAACATACTTACATTATACCGGGTCTTAATCGCGTACTATTTTATATTTTCTTACCTCGACGTTTCGATCATGTTACAATGATCTTGGTCTCGAGGGGACTGGAGCTGCGGCGGGTGTCGTCCTCTATTTATAACCGTCGTTGTTTACTGTCCGGTGGTGGATAGGTAAAGAATTTTTTTTAAAGTACGTGAGTAACCGCACTACCCACATTTTCTATTACACTAGTTCGTAAACAGTTTAAAGGCAACTAGTCACCAATTCTTAATACCATAAGGCCAAAGGACTATATAAAGGGTTGATTGTAAGGGCTCATTATTATACTAGGGCACTTTCTATAATAATTTTATGTGAGTTGCAATAAGACAATCTACTCATTTCGGGTAGATATCATTTTTTATTTCCTCAAAACCTTATCAATGGAACCATAAGTAATATAATACGGGGGGCTGCATAACCGTCAATTAGGTTTTTGAGTTATGTGATATGGGTTAAATTTTCATTTGAAATCACCTTTAGCGGCTCCATTTCAAACATCAATCAACAAACTGCTGTCAATCAATCATATTTTTAGTTAGGTAACAAAATTCTTTGTCCAATAATTTTATGTTTTTCTAGTCTATTAAAACTACGCTTGAGCATTCTAAAGTCTACTATCCTGAAAGAGCTACACCAGATCCAACATTTTATAGTTAAAAAAGTCAATTTTCTAAATGGCACCCCAAGGTGGTAAAGAAGAGACTACAAAAATCCCAACAGACGAGTTCTGTGCTGATGCGTGGAAACGAATAAGCCGTCGAAATCGGACCTGGTACACCACTCACTTGATGAAAGTACTTTTAGGTCAAAAAGAGAACCAAGTCAGAGAAATAGATGTTTCTTTAAAACTCGCCCAGGAATTATTAAAGGTTCGTTAGGGCTCATACTTAATCCCTATATAGTATTTGTTTAGGACTCCCTGATTGTTTTACCCGCATCGAACCTGTGGAAATTGAAATTTCCGGATAAAAAGTAGCCTATGTGTTATTCCAGGTCACCAGTTATCTACAAACCCAGTTTCATATTCATCCATTCAGCGGATTTTGCGTTAAGGATCAACAAACCCACACTCCAACTTTCACCTTTATAATATTAATCGGAGTTTTAAGAGCCTAAACATAACCCACTGTAGAGCAAAGGGCTCTCTCTACCTTCCTTTCATTTACAGCCACGAAACCCTAATTATATATAACGGCTAATTACGTAGTTATTGTATTCTCTTTGATGGCAACATCATGATGTACCTACATGTCGACTATTGTCAATATGTCACCTGCTAATAGTTATTACCCAAAGAGTTCTGGAGAAAGACTTGTTGTTCTTTCTCCAGAACCATTCCAACATATCATTCAAACCGGTCAAGCCCTTTGAGAAATGGCTTGACCACGCTCTTTCTTGCAAAGGTCGGTGCAAGTAAGAGTGCCGCGAGGCGCACCAATTATTAGGTAAGCTGTGGTTTCCATAGCAAAAGTTAGGTATCTCTATCCTGTAAGCTCTCGACTCATAATACAAGAAAACCTTACCACCAAACCGTAGGACCTGAACGAGAAGGCTCCAAAATCTATAGAGGTCCCTCTCCGCAAGCTGATCCCGTCTGACGACGATAGTCTGATGAAGCCCATCGAACCTGAAGTGTTAGATATACTGTACGGGAGTCACGAAAAGGGAGGCGATGAGAGGTACCTCAAGGCGAGGAATAAGAAAGCGCCCGAGGACAAGTTAGTATTTACCTCTTTATACATTTATAGGATGACTAGTTGTGTTCCGCGGTTACATCCGCGGAAGTCATGCCAAGTAAGAGACCCTGTAAGGCCCGCTGTTATCAAAAACTACCCGCACCTTCGGGACTGAATGAC
Source organism: Idaea dimidiata (assembly GCA_949358125.1). Classification (NCBI taxonomy): domain Eukaryota; kingdom Metazoa; phylum Arthropoda; class Insecta; order Lepidoptera; family Geometridae; genus Idaea; species Idaea dimidiata. Next base: position 11,576,752 of record OX442341.1, read on the forward strand.
GCGCCTTTCACCCGAGAGAATAACGGGATAAAAGGTAGCCTATGTGTTATTAATTATTTATTAATCTCGGTATCTGCCAAGTTCATCGCAATCGTTTATGTAGTTTTTGTGTGAAAGAGTAACGTAGGAACTTATATACTTACACATTAAATGAACTCGTAAAATACCTACTATAAATATAGGAAGTAGAATACCATATTCTTTCTGTCTTAGATACTTCTTCCGCATAACGTCGAACTGGGACTACGGTTGGCAACAGAAACAGTCGCGGCTGCTATCTCGCGACATCCACCGTGGCCGCTGCGCTATACTACGAGACACATTCTACAGAAAGAACAACCTCGGGCCCGACCCGCCGTACTACGCAGAACCTTCTGGTGGCGAGGTCTCTGTATGTAGCGAGTATTCTTGTAACTTTAGCGATTAGAATACCTGTCAGTAAATGTTATGCAACCCTATGGACTTTTTACAAAGACATTTTTATTTTACTCTTAGTGTTAATAATCTCGTTGAGTATCTATCTTCAACGAATAACGTTACGGGACTATGGGCTAGTGCCATTTCAAGCGAATAAAATAGCTCGATTTCTACTGATTTTTATTCAATGCCTGTAATTTTTCTGAATGTATCGCACGACCGCAAGGAATGGCCTTTATCTCTCGCCGCCAGTGTCTGACATTGAACGAAAATCAGCAGAAATCGAACTATTAAATTTTTTTTTTTTTTTTTTTTTTTAAGTCCACAAATTCAATAATTTATTTATCTAAGATGCCTACACTAGGCTAAAGCCTGTTTCGTAGGCAACAGTTTTACACCAAAGTTAAGGAATTAGGTACCGAGTTGCTCGAGCGATTCAAAAATAGAGCCCTAGCACCCATATTATCTATCCAGTGAACGTCCGACAACAGTGGAAATTGACAGGCACTATGCAGTACATAGTCCGACCCTACTCTTCCTTACAGTTATTAAATTCAAATATAGGCAGGTACTGATATCAACCGAAACAGAGTTCAGTTAAATTGTAAAAAGCTATTATGGTTTAACTCATCTTCCTGAAGAAAAATGTCTACAATTAAAAACAAACTGTAGTTTTAAAAAAATTAGAAAAAAACTGTGTAATCTTCGAGAACAGTCGAACTAAAGCTTAAACAGTTGCCCCTACTACTTGAAAGAACCAGCCAAGGCAAAAAATGTGTAGTTTGGCTGGTTCTTTCGAGTAGGTAGTTGGGGTTTTATTCGGCGACATGGTGACTTTCAAAGCCTTCAGATGGTTTTAATAAATGTCAGCCTTAGAAACACTTTGTTCCGAGACGGTTTAGAGGCATAGTTTGAAGGCAAAGATTGTTTGGTTTGACGTCTTCTTTCGAAGGGTAATCGATTGGTAATCGAATCCAACCATGACATGAACTTTTAAACTGTTTCCTTTAATAACTGTTCATAGGCCCATATCTCCGAAACGAGTCACTTTAGGTCACCATGTGGTGGAATGTTTTGTTTATTTAGATCTTCTCTATCTATCCAAATATACAGGTTTCATCGTGCGACAATATACCGGAAAAATAAACAAGATAGATGCCTTGCACTATGCCTAAGTCCATACATAGATTTAAGTTCTTTAAGATTTTAGGTTTTGATACACATGTTTCTTAAAAATATCCATTTACTCTATAATTATAAAAGCTAATTAATGCACTGCTTATCTATGCTTCGTTTTTCTTTTACTGTCACATGAAGTTATATGAAATGTCAAAGTTGACAGATAGAGACAAACTTCACATAACTCGGTCATATTGTGTAAATAATCTTATCTTACAAGTCTTACTAATATTATAAACGCGAAAGTTTGTATGTATGTATGTGAGGTTGTTACTCTTTCACACAAAAACTACTGAGCCGATTGCGATGAAACTTGGAATATAGGTAGCTGGGGACCTGGATTAACACATAGGCTACTTTTTATCCTGATATTCCCGCGGGAAAGGGACTCACGCGGGTAGAACCGCGGGGCGCAGCTAGTATTTTATAAATAAGGGAGTTGGTGATTAGAAGTTGGGATCTGCAAAATACTGTAGTTACACAAATACAACAAATATACCTACTACAGAATAATACACGTTATTTATAGCAAAAAACATATATTTTTATTATTTACAATAATTCAACTTTTATTTACATATTAACAACAGCAAATGTTACCCACTTGTTTTAAGGCCACATCTGACTGTTCGAAGGGAATCATTACATTACATTACATTAGTAGAGCCGGCTTGTCATCATTACAGAGTTAACACCACAGCCTTACAATGAATGCATCTTGAGTTAAGAGGCAAATAAGACGTAAACTGAATAGCTCCAAGACAAAAACATCTTATTGCTTTGAAGCAGCACTTTAACATTTTAAACAATAAAAAATATTTTTTGTCGAAAATGTGCTACATATTTCTTTAGTTTAAAATCTACACCAAAACGTAGGAACAAACAATTTGAACGGAAATATTCAAAATCATTGTGCCAGAAAATAATCGTCAATTTTCGATGAATCAACAGGGATTTTCAGTTTAGGTCTTAAAGAAGCAGTCAACTCATAGAATGCAGCGGTAGTATGAGAAATATTTTCTCGAATCGACATAAGGGTCATCTCTAAATGACGAGAAAAAGGGACACCTTTATGTCGATCGAGATAATGTTTTTTACGTTTGTATGCTAAGCCTAAGAACAGATTTAAGTGATAGAAGTCAGTGCATACAGTTTCTTGGTTAGTCACTGACTTGGTCGAAATTGTAAGGCACTGACTTCTATCACTGACCAATATAAATCAGCTTTAACGGTAATTTGCCAATAATAAGATAAGATACATTGCGCCATATTATCACTGACCAATATAAATCAGCTTTAACGGTAATTTGCCAATAATAAGATAAGATACATTGCGCCATATTATGACGTTAGTGGTAAAGATTACGCCCCAACTTTTGATTTAGATACTACCAAAGAAGGTTATATTACTAGAACTAGAATGATTCTTCCTTTAATATGGCTATATTTTATTTGGACATTAGCCAGTGTCAAATATTATTAATATTTGCAAGTTATTTGCATCGAAACAGTCAAGTCCTCATAGTTAAAATCAAGTCGAGGGAATCATTGTAAAACGGCAGCGATTTACAATGATTGTTCACGGAGCTTTGGAGACAACGCTAAAGTTCATGTTTTGCACCGATTTTCACTTTGACTACATTTGTACACCTTCACGAAACTAAATTGATTAATATGCCCCCGAAATTAAACAATTTACACGCATTTGAACTGGGTTTCACAAAAATAAAAATTTAGCAAAACATCTCACCGCGTTCCTGTCAAAACTCTGTTGGAGCGGTAAAAGAATGATTACGTAGAGCTACATTGTGCATTCTGTCCCTTTCTAATAGTATTATTAGAAAGGGACAGAATGCACAATGTTTTATTATTATTTTTATTATTTCTAGTAGGGGACGCCAGCGCAAGCACCAGACGGGTGATCTGTCCTCTCATGTTGGGACCATTCCACCCAGTTCCCCATAAACGATGTATGGGGAACTGGGTGGAATGCACAATGTAGCTAACGCTACATTGAAGCGGCCCACTTTAATTTGGTTATTTTTGGCATTCTAGTTGTAGTAATATAGTTTCTTTGGATTTTCTTTCTATTTGGTGGGCGAATTCATCCATACAACAAGGGTAAAAAGAAAAACCCCTTTTCCACCCAATTATCCCATTTCTGTGTAACAGGTGGAAAATAGGTTATTTTTGTATGGTGAGTCATGTCTCAAATAGCCCCCCTAACGGGTTTGATACAACTGCCCCGCGAATTTTGATTTTATACTAGTTTCTTGCAAAAATGACGGTTTGTGAACCCTTTTCGCGTTTATTGTCTTTGTAGATGCATAAACGACAGTTAGGTAAACACATCCTAAATTTTAGATTGTTTTGAATACAATCGATTTATTATAAAACATATTTCATTCCATTTTTGTCATATTTGCGAAAAACTAAATCCAAACTTCGCACCCGGGTGTCGCTATGTCCGAACACATTTAAATATTGAGTTCGTTGTAAATATAGGAAAACGGTTTGGAGGCGGGCCTGTAAACTGCCATTCTGAGGTCAACAGATGACGCCATCCATCGAATTATTATTTATTAGAGACAGGCGTCATCCGTCGAAACCGGAATAGCATACCTGTAGTTCTAGCATACGAACTCGAGAAACATTTGATCGGTCGAGAAAAATGATCAGTCTCTTCTTCTCAAACGACGAAATCAAGACATTTTTTAAATGTTCGATCGAGAAAATGTTTGTCGTGTTCGTATGCTACCACGTCCGGGACGTCATTCTAGCGTAGTTATTGTATCATGTTCATGTGAAATGGTGCATTGTAACTCGACAATTATTAATTATTGCAATAATCCGCCGGCCAGCTTCCGGATCCCTACGGTCTAAGTCGCTTGTAACCAGTCATCTTTTAAATTTTATTTGAGCGCGATGAAACTTGTCTACGCTTTTGTCATATTTTATTTAGGTACTTTGACAAGGCTCCATCACATTCTCATCGCGCGCGAATTAGCAGGCTACAGGCCACTAGATTTAACTGTGCAGTTTTATCTAATGATATTTCGAACTGTGCAGTTCTTAGTTTGGCTACATCCGTTCGATTTAATGCTCTGTAGCCCGTTTTATTTATCGTTCAACACAAACATTGAAATAGAAATTCATCCGCTGGAAACAGAATCAACGTAAAAATGCTAAATTAAAATTAACAAACCAGCTCCGTCAACAATTCTCGCACATTTATCTAAACAAAAACATTTGCTACAAAAAATAAATGAAAATAAAAATTATTATTAATTAATAATAAATATGAGACAGTTTGATCTTTTTAGAAATCAATAGTTATATATTATGTACATTATATAAAATTTAGTATTCAGTCATCTTAAATCGACGTTGAAATTGTATTTTTTCACATAAGAATGTTTTCATTTGATTAGGCAGACATGTTCGTAACGTGAGTTATATTACAATACGCATTAATATACAATGTATCTAATGTTAAATTGAGTAATTTCAGTGATATTTTATTTAAATAAATTTCTTTGAAATTTGATGCACAAAATAAAGTAAATTAAAAATAAAGAAATTCGTTCAAACTTCAGTATAGTTTTGAAGAAATGCTTTCTAACTTTCAACACCAAAATTTTCTTAAAAGTCCTGTCTTTAAAAATCCGTTGTAATGCGTCTAACCGTCTTCCGCCACACACCGGCCCATCATAATCGACATGAATTTAACGACTGCATCCTTTTATGTTTTCAATTGAGGCACGTAAATCTTTAATGATTTATTCAATATCGTGCGAAGCTAAAACTTAAAATAAAGGGGATTTTTTAAATGTACCCAGCCTTTATGTCGTCAATTATTTTTAATAACTGACCTGTGATCCTACCGCGTAACTCTCGTCAAGTTCAACTCGACGTCGTTTTGGGAGTACGATGCTGTCAATAACGGGGTTGAAAAAAGCTACCGCGCAAGGAGTAAGCAGAAATTGTCTATGGTGAAAGCCGTCGATAGCATCGTATTCTCAAAACGACGACGTCGAGTTGAACTCGAAGAGAGTTACGCGGTAGGATCCTCCTTGCGCGGTCCCTGATGCTTAATCAGGATTCCATTTTAATAATTCATATTTTAAACTGTAGTTATATTACCTCATTTGAAAAGAAATCAATTTCCTAAATATTATAAATGCGAAATGTTAAAGTGCGATCTGAGAGCGGGAAGAATTACGTATAGTGCTGCTGGTAATCAGCTTTCATTCTGTATATGTTCTAAGGACTGGTTTTTACAAGATCTGTGATCAAATTTCGAAGCGAATGCCTGGTTTGGTTCGAAATTCGAAGACACTGACTACATATAAACCAGAGGCTAGACCGCTCAAGCTCCGTCGGGTTCAACTGGACGTCACTTTAGGATACACACTGCGCAAAGGAAAAACCTGCGCGGCGAGAACCATTGCGTTGTTTTGCATGTATTTGAAGGCGACGACGCGCAGTACAGTGTGTATCCCAAAGCGACATCGAGTTGAACCCGACGGAGCTTGCGCGGTCGAGCCCCTGCTCTATTTATATTTACACATGAGTCATAGACAGGTAATTCTTACGACTCTGGGACCACACTTTAGCAGTAAGGTTGCCAATCCACATTGGCGAATGTCTGCAGTCTTTGAGCCGTGTTCGATTCTAGGTCATGTAAACTTTTCTTACATTGTCCTATCTCTAAACGGGCTATAATTTACGCGCATTAAGGTCAGATTAGCTGGACCGTGTTTTGTTTTTTACTGTACAAAATTAATACGAACGTTAAAAGATAAGTAATAACCCTTCAATCTCACAACATAACACAACCGAAACCAAAATAATCATTAGTTAGAGTCCATTTTCAATTCAAATAAAAGCGCAGAGTCAAAACGCATGCGTCAATTTAAAAGTTAATGAGCCAAATTCATCCTGAACTCCACACATAACGTTAAAGTAATTCAAAAATAAGTTGGAAAAGACAACAAATTTTTGCGTCGTTTTTAGAAAGAAATATGTAAGTATGCTTCGACTCTGCCCCAGTACGAATTAACCCTTATAGCCACTATTAGGGGAAGTTGATTAACATTATCAGAGCGAGATCGCGCAAAAAGCTTCGCACCAAGTCTGAGCCTTAAATCAACTTCAAGAATCGTTTACACAGTATAAGCTAGCCACAATCCGGGTCATTATCATCATCCGAGTGATGTGCCCGGTTCCATAAGCGCTCTAGACGTTAAACCAACACTTCTTAGGTATTCCCAATCTGCCTCGGCCTTACAGATCGAGTCAGCCAGTTTGAACGTAACATAATACGTACGAGTAAAGGACGGACAATAAATATGCTAGACCGAGCTGCGTCCGAGCCGTGGCTGGGACGTATTTTTATGTATGAAGGTCCGTTCTAATGGTAACTTGTCGGATGTGCTGCGTCCCGTACTTTATTCATACAAAAAACTTCGTCCCTCGGCTTGCTGTAGCATAATTCATCCTTAACTCATACATAAGAGTGCTATGTATAGATAGCAGGTGAAGCGAGATTTACTGTCTTCATAGCTGTCTACAGGCTAGACAGTAGCTTACACTGTGTAAACAAGCTATTATTATAAGTACTTCTGTCTGTAATTAAGCGAGTTATAGGATTATTTTATGATACAAATGTAGCGAAATTATCTGGAAATACTACCTATAATCAATCACATATTTATATAATGTGGTGGTCAGTAAAGGTTTTTTTACGAGTTCCACTCATAGTCACGGTAAAAAGGAACAAATTTGTTGTATGTTTGCGGAAAACGAGCCCATTAACAATTACACTCAAGGTCTATTGTCTTGTTCGTGTGAGCAATATAAAACATTAGTTAGGTTAGGTTTTCTTTAAAGTTTTTGAGGACAATCTAGGTCTAGACTATTTCAGCCTTGCATGGTAGCCATTTTACACAGGTTTGATAACAGAATCGGCCTTCTGCACTTCGGATTTACCTTAAACTCGAGTCATTTTAAGTGTTCTTTAACACACAACACAAACATTACAATGTTGATATGGACTTATTGTCATTTAAAACAAGTAATCTAAATTAATAATGACTCACTTTCTATTAAATCACAGTATTCCTCAAACATTTAATGCAACGCTTGTAAAGGCTTTAGTTTTCTTTAAAACATCTGAGCAGTAGGTAATTAAGTTACAACTTGAAATAATTAATCAAGCATTTGAATTTGATACAGTCTTCACTTCATTTAGATAGTCTGTTATGGAGATTTAAAGCCATGTGGACACCAAACGCGTGGCATTGTACGCCCAGTTTGCTCAGTGTTTGATTTTCTTAAACTGTCTGTGTCACCCTTGTTCCATTTCATACAATAGTTGTAAAATTATAATCTGAATTTTAAAAAAAACCTCCTATACAAATAGTACGTTTTTTTTAAATTTTAGACTATAATCTGACGATATGGTTCTTTGTATTTGTCATTTTTTCTATAGAAAGAAGTGTCAAACCAGAGTCAACAATTAAGAAATGAATAATATAAGAGACATAGTCTCTGATGCGACTCGGCTTTTGTATGTTAAGTTGCACACACCACAGGTGTGACTTAGCTACACTTGCACTCCCCACAGGCCAGTGGTAACGTTCCACCTCAGGCTACATAATAATTTACGCATCCAGTAAAAAACTGGCTGTTACTCATGTCGTCACTATGCTACCATTTGGTTTTTATTCTATTTGGTAGCATAGAGACGTACGACATGAGTAGCTGGTTGTTTAACGTATCACTCTTGCATTTATTAATATTACTGATATTGGCTTCACATTGTTGCACGGAGCGCAGTGTCTGGAAATGATTTAGTGTTTGCGTTCCACGTATGAACAGTCTGGCACTAAGACACTACACTGCACTGCACTGCACTGCACTAGGCGGGCGGCTGCGCGGGCGGCGGCGCGGGCGCGGGCAGCGCGGGCGGCGCGCCGCTCGTCCACTGCACCAGCGCGTGCTGCGGCATCTGCGTCGCCTGGAAGTGGTCCTTGAGCAGCGCCTGCGAGAAGTTGCAGTGCATCTGGTACGCTTCGTTCTCGCGTTCCGTGTCGTTCGCTAGCCGGTACAAGTCTGTGAGAGAGAATATTGAACATTATACTTGGTCAAACACATTGCATGCCAAATGGCTGAGTAAGGTGATCTGTATAAACGTTTACTGTAACACCGATTGTATTACCCTAATCTTTAATCTCTATTAATATTATAAAGTGTTAACGTTGTATATGTATATTGGGAGTAATCTCCGAAACTACTGGATTGATAAAATTTTTTTTTTCAGTAATAGGAACCTACATTAACGACAAGTAACATTCCAAATTGATGATGATGACTGGTGGCTGCCGCTCGCAAACGTAAGACAAATTACTTGATGCAGTACTAATGTTACCTCACAATATGGCGGAAGCCCACAGCTGTACATGATGGAGAGTCAGGTTTGGTCGAGCAGTACAAACGATACCTTTCAATATGGCGGAAGCCCACAACTGTACATGATGAAGAGGCAGGTTAGGTCGAGTAGTACTAACGTTGCCTTTCAATATGGCGGAAGTCCTCAGCTGTACATGATGGAGAGTCGGGTTAGGTCGAGCAGTACTAACGTTACCTTTCAATATGGCGGAAGCCCACAGCTGTACATGCACGTCGGGTATCTTGCTGGCGAGCTGCATGGCCGGCGTGACCATGTTCATGCTCTCCCGGGAGTTGTTGATGGAGAGGAAGATGTGGCCGAGCAGCACCAGCGAACATGACGTCAGCCGGTTCAGGTCTTCCGCGTTCGCCATCTTGAGCGTCTCGCGGAGGTATCGCCTGGGGAGTGGATAAGTGTTATCGCGTATGCAGGTACAAGGTTGGTTCTACTACCAGCGCCAATCATTGCTGGTCTGAGCAGGTAACCAATAAAATAAATTAGGTTTACTTAGGCCGGCTTGCATAACGGTTCCTAAACATGTTTAAGCTGTTAAACATGTTTAAAATCTGTTAGAATTTCAAGAACTGTCCATGTGTGGCAATATATTATTAATCGTCCACTTAATGAAATAGAATCCATTGTTCGATTTTCCATAAATAATTTTAAAATTAAATTAGTTAAATATGTTTTTAAATAGTTTTATGCAAGTCGCCCTTATAAACCGTAAAGGAGTCGAAATATCGATTACGTTTTCTAGTAATGGTCAAAATCCCCAAATAAAAATTAGACTCAAGAGGAAAACTTTATAGGATTTAATGACAAATCTGATCCGAAACCGATGATGGAAATCTAAATAGTTGAGAGATACAGGTTTCCGAACTTCGGTCACGGACCAATGCTCTCTGTATACAATCTCAGACACATAAAATGAGTGATGGTTACATAAGTAATTGAGTCAACTTACTTAGCTTCATTATACCGCGCTTGGAAGAAAGCCTGCAGCCCCAGCACATAGTACGAGGCGGCTCTCAAGCCGTGAGCGTAATGCGGCAGCGCGTCCGGTTTTACCTGAACAAAATAGATAGATAAAATAATAAATATTGCTCGACATTACAAACATCGCAATCTAGCCCTAAACTAAGCACTAGGTAGCATACTAGCTGCGCCCCGCGGTTTCACCCGCGGACGTGAAAAACGCGATGTCAGTTATCACGGGCGCGGGCGGCCGAGCGGTTCTCGAGCGGTTGCACTTTTTCGTTCATTACTCGGGTTCTACTTATTGGATTCGATGCAAAGTGTACCACGACCTACCTCGAAAATTTACTATCCAATTTAGAAAATTACTTAAATTATTTTTTATTTATTACAGCTACAGCGCTACCGAGTAGCTCTGGCACAGAACAGGGCTACCCTATTCTCTCGTGGGCGTTATAAAAGGCGAAACCCGTCTAGCAAACGTGGAATTGTCCCCGCTTAGTGGTAGTGTTCTTTAAGCCTGATCTGAAACTGCTTAGTCTCAGGTATGTGGCCGTAAATACATTGCCGAATCTATTTGCAGTAGGTATGGAAAATAAGACGAGGATGTTAATGTTAATGGTTGTATCTTCCACATCTTGATGTTAATGGTTGTGTCAAGTGGAGGTATAAAAGTAGGAAAACAGACCTGGGGCTTCCGAGGGGATTGCAACCGGGATCATCGCTTGGGTGGTGATGATACACTGGAGTTTGCCGCAGGCCGTAAATAAATAATTCATACCTGTTCCATAAGCTGTGCTAGCTCATTGTCCCTCCTGCCCCGGAGGTAGACAATCGCGAGGTTCAGCTTAGCGAACATCCACAGGTCTCTCTCTTGTGACATCTACAATAGAGTATTATTATTATGACACATATAGAATCAACAACTTTTAAATTGAATTAGAGGAACACTAAACCAGTTTGATAGATAAATTCTTAATTAATAGCAAGCATGCATACTATTACTTGTCTCTACTATATTTGTACTTACATGTATCGCGGTCTGGAACTGCGCCTCGGCCGCGTCCATACAATTCATGGACATGGCGTAAAGACCCAACAGGCAGTGCAGCTGCGGAGTGTGCGCCGCAGCGGTTTGAGCTGTACACACACGGATACTATGTTACCACTATCGATCGTTTTACACAACTGTGTTACAACTACATATAGTTTTACACATCTGTGTTACCACTACAGATCGTTTTGCACAACCATGTTACCACTACAGATCATTTTGCACAACTATGTTACCACAACCAATCGTTTTACACAACTATGTTATCACTACAGATTGTTTTACCATTAAAAATCGTTTTGCACAACTATGTTACCACAACCAATCGTTTTACACAACTATGTTATCACTATAGATTGTTTTACACATCTGTGTTACCACTACAGATCGTTTTACACAACAATGTTACCACAACCGATCGTTTTATAGAACTATGTTACCACTATAAATGTTACTACTACAGATATTTTTATACAACTATGTTACCATAACCAATCGTTTTACACAACTACGTTTTTTCAACAGATTGTTTTACACAGCTGTGTTACCATTACAGATCGTTTTGCACAACTATGTTACCACCACAGATCGTTTTATAGAACTATGTTACCACTGTAGATAGATAAAATTACATTTAGGCATATCGCTCACATACACAAAAGTCGAAACGAAGGCGCGGAGAGCCCTTTACGACTATGACTATTCTGTTGTTCAGTCAAAGAATAGATAGGACTCTCCCGCGCCTTCACTTCGACTTTTAACTACGTGAGCGAAACGTGTTACACAAAGTACTAAACAGATGAACGTACGGTTGGGCGCCTGGTGCAGTAGATGCGCGGCGCGCGCTATCTCCGTCAAGGCTTGTGCCTTGCCCCCCGCCACCAGCCGGCACAGCGCCGCGTGCTCCACTAGCGCCATCCGCAGTCGCCACGCCAGCGCCCAGCCGCTGCGGACCGCGCCCGCCGCGCCCAGACCGCACCCGCTCGCTGAGGACATACAGGTACAGTTCACTTATAATAGTCGTACAGGACACTCGTGTCAATGTCCAGCCTAGAAATAGTACTTCTTAGTAACTAGAAAGCTTACTTCGTCAAATAAAAACGGTCCTGCTTGATGTTCGAGAGACCCCAGTAAGTCCTTTTTGCACTTTAGTGTTCGTCGGTTAGTTAGATAAGGACAGACTGGATCCAATTGGGTTCAATAACACCGTTTTGACATATCAAAGCAAAAACTACCTTAACCTTAGAGAGATGAAATTGATATTTCAAAAAAAGTCATCATTTGTATAGTACCCATAGTACAAGACTAGTGCTTAGTTTGGGGCTATATTGAGATGTGTGTAATGTTGTGCAATATTTACATTTATTTATTTGTTATTTATTTATATAAACCACGTACGACAGATCTTTTTACACAACTATGTTACCACTACTAAGGATAATGAAAACCATTAAACGGATAAAGCTTTTCTACAAATTAAGTCACTGTTTTCTAGGCAGAGGTTGTTCGCTGCCCTGAACAATGATCAGTTTTGGCCAATTATGAACATAAATCAGTCACATAGGGCTGCCAGGTCGCCAAACCTAAAATAGCAAGACAGACCAGCCAGTTTGGCCGGACATTCGGGTGAAAAGGCAATTACCGGGCTTTACTCGCGTTTTAATTAATAACGGAATAATTAAGTACTAAACACCGAGCTTCCGCCAACTTTACAGTTAGCTTCTTCAAGGTTGACTGTGATGTATGCCGTCTATTTTAACATTCTAAAAACTTATTGTAAATCCGGTAAATACTGTGTTTTTAGACAAAATTATTTAAGATTAGTTTAAGTCACTGTTTGTTAAATAAACTGACCGGTCAACTTGTCGATCTGTGCGAGGGCCTTCTCAGTGTACTTGTGCGCCTTGTCCATGTACCCCGCCTGTGCGGAGTGCATCACCGTCACGAGGTACACCAGCACGTACAACTGCTGCCGCGACAACCACACGAACGACTCGCCGCCCGGCGCGCCCGCGCCGCCGCATACCGCTGTCGAAACACACCACATTACTTATACAGTACAATTTGTAACGGTTATGCCCTTTTCATCCGAAAAGGGGTTGTTCTAGACGTCTAGGCGAACACCTTTTGTTCTACGACCTTTGAAAATTCTAACTTTTTATTTGAACATTTTTAGATTATGCTTCAGTGAAAAAACAGCTGCTTTTGAAAATAAAGGTAATAGAAGTTTTGATTGTAAACCATCAAACTAAATAAAAGGACAACATAAGGTCAATGACCTCGGAACTCTCAGAAACAGCTGATTTTCAAGTAAACTTTACACCTAAATTTTTCTAAAAGTACTTCGAATTTCAAAAAGTCGTAGAACAAAAGTTGTTCGCCTAGACGTCTAGAACAACCCCCTTGCGGATAAAAAGGGCTTACCCGTAACACATTGTATACGATTTCAAACTTACATGGTTATTTTCACTACTAAAATTACTTATTGACGGGGTTTCCACCATGTTTATAAATTAATTCGCGGAGCTCGATATTTTGCTGGTAATTTCAACCAGCTCGTTCACGAGACTGGAGAATGCGGGTAGGTGATGACAGTTAGAGGCATCCATATCGGACTACCTGCTTCCTGACACGAGTTGAACGTCTGGTTATAGGTTCTCTACTATTGTCACCAACTTCATTATTTACTCGGTCCTGCATTCGACAGACCACACTCACGGTATCTGTTCGCAAACTTTTTGTAGTGTTCTTCGTGGGTTAAATAGCCGTGGAATTAATTATTAAACATGGTAAATAACCCGTTAATAAGAAATTTTAGTATCTTACATAATGTTACATAGTACCTAAGTATGTATAAGCTACAACCTTACCCTACCCTAGTTACCCCAGGTTGTTCAACCCCCCCCCCCGAGTTGCGTCCACCTTGTCGTGGTGGGGGGGCTCAGTAGCCGCTCACCATAGCAAGCCAGCTATGTTGGGCGGTGAAGCGAAGAGGCGCATTAGGTAGGTACACTTCACATTCGCTCATACACTTACACACACAACTCAACATTCTCACATACACACACACACATTACACATCTCACATACACATTTCACACACATATCAAAGTAGGCACTCACAAAGCTGTGGATCAGCCAAAAAACCAAAATGGATAAAGTCGCCAATGAAAAGATTCTCCGGGCGGGTCCTTCCTGCGACGCAGGAGGGGAATCCCGTCACGCTTCGGCGTGCTGCCCCACGTTATACGGAGGGGGCAACATTTGCGATTATAGCCTAGGGGGTAAGGGGGGGAACTTGAAAGGGGGGGAACATGTGGCTCAAGGGAATGAGTTGAATGGGGGAGAGGGAAAGATTGCTCGGGGGAATGAGCAGAAGGGAAAGAGTGATGTGGCTCAGGGGAATGAGCAGGAAACCAGGGGGGGGGGGAAGAAGGAGGTTCGACTGAGGAAGTCAGAAAGGGTTGCTGGGCGAAATTCGCCTATCTGTCGGGAGAAGGAGAGGGAGAAGATGGCACGACTTTCTGTCAGACTCTGTCGACTTCCAGAAGATGTCCAGGGACGTCAACGCCAGCAAACCCGCGATCGGAGTCGGAGCTCCAGTCTGGAGAGTCAACTCCGTCTCTCTGAGACTGACACCGAGAGCGGGGCGGGCGATGCCGTTGACAGCGACGTCGAATTTTTTGACGTAGCTTCAGACGGTGGGAGGAGCACTGAAAGTGCCAAAGCCCATAAACGTCCCCGAGACAAAGAGGACGAAGAGGAGTGGGGCGGGACCAGTAACGCACCTGCCACCAAGGTTCGAGGACGAGGTAGACCCCCAACGCACGGGAACTACGTTGGACTCGCTGAGGCCAAGGAGAGGGCTGCTGAGGCTGAAAAGCAGCAGCTGCGGCATGAAGCCGACAAGGAGATAGCTGCAATGGCTGCTTCGGCCAAAGCACTCCGAGAAAAATACCCAACGAGGACAGAGCTGTCCTCAAGGGGTTTAAGTAGTTCAGCCGAACTTGTCGCTGGACTTGCTGATCAGTCCACGCTGGGTCTTGGCCTACGTATCCGAGGGGATCTGGACAGTATTCAATACGTGGCCAAGAACAGCAAAAATCTCTGCGGTAAGTTTCAGGGATACCTGAGGGACGCCACTGCCAGCGTCAGGGAGGTATTTGACGAGCTCAGTCGGAGGACCGTGTCGGAGGAAACCGCGGTCCTCCAGGCTGAGAATGTCAAAATGCGGAGGGAGTTGTCCGACCTCCGTAAAGAGTTGTCGTCTATCAAAGACGAAATGGCCAAGATGGCTCGAGAATCCAGTCATCCTCGGCCTGAGACTGCGCCCCGGGTGCCTGCGGCTTCTCTGGAGACTCCTTCCGTTCTCGAGGAACTCCGTCGGTCGCTGTTGGTCGATCTGGGCACAATGATGTCGGCCCGGCTGGCTAACTTCGAGGAGAGACTTCCGCCTGCTCCGCGACTGCGGCCACCACTTGCGGTGGACAGGACGCATGAGACCTCAGAGCCACTGACGCCTCGGGCTCCGCTGGCTCCACCCGTTGTACCGGTCCCTTCCAGCAAAGGAAAGGGCATAGGGAAGAAAACCAAGGGCCCTACCTCACAAACAGCGACTTTTGCTGCTGTGGTTGCTGGTCAACCAGGCGAGAACAGAGGAAAGAACAAGGGTAGAGGCATGGTCTTAGCGCCACCGGTGCCTACAGCTCTCGCTGTTGCCACCAACGGCCCCTCTACCTCAAGAGCTACTGGAACGCCTTCTTCCGTTCATAGCAAGACCGCTTCTGCCAAGTCGACGTCCGCTCCTCCTGGAGCCTGGACTACTGTCGGCAAGAACAATAGGAAGAAGGCTCCTAAGAAGAAAGAGGCCAACCCTAAGGCCAAAAAGCCGCGGATAAGGGTTCATAGGACTGCCGCCATTGTGGTGACCCTTCAACCAGATGCTGAGGAAAGAGGGGACACTTATGACGCTGTCCTCTCGGAGGCCAAATCCAAAATCAACTGGCGTGAGTTGGGGATTGAAGGCCTCCAAATAGACAAGACTGCCACAGGTGCCAGAATAATAAAGGTGCCTGGACAAGCAAAGGCTGAATTGGCTGATGCCTTGGCTTCTAAAATGAAGCAGTTACTATCCGCTGAACGGGTCAGGGTGCATCGTCCTGTTGCCACCGCCGAGGTTAGAATAACTGGCCTCGACGATTCGGTCACTGTTGACGAACTCGTGGCGGCGATAGCGCTGGCGGGCGGATGCTCAGCCGAGCAAATAAAGTGTGGCGAAATCCGCCGTAACACGAGAATGGGGTCAGCCTGGGCCCGTTGCCCAGTGATGGCTGCAAAAAAGGTGGCGGAGACGGGGCGTCTGCTCGTAGGGTGGGTTTCGGCCTCTGTAAAACTCTTGCAGCCCAGGCCACAGCGCTGTTTTCGGTGCCTGGAGGTCGGCCATGTCAGAGTGAGGTGTGAGTCGACGGTCGACCGCAGTGATTTGTGTTATCGTTGCGGTCGTCCTGGCCACAGGGCCGGTGTTTGCTCGGCCTCTCTAAACTGCGCTTTATGCGCAGCGGCCAATCTACCGGCCAACCACAGAGTTGGCACTGCGGCTTGTAAGGAGCCAAAAATCGCGAAGGCGAAGAAGAGGCCGGCAGCGGGTCCTAACCCAGTCCCAGTCGTCGCCAATCCTGCTGCGTCCGAGGTTTCGGAGCGGACGGTGACCGAGGTGGTCGACATTACGGCTCCGTAATGGATCACGGCCCCTCCCATCGTTTTCTGCAGGCGAATATTAACCACTGCAGGAATGCCCAAGACCTTCTTGTGGCTTCCTTTGCAGACTGGTGTATAGAGGTGGCAGTAGTTGCGGATCCGTATTACATCCCACCCGGGAGTGGCTGGTTCGCGGACACGGCGGCAGATGTCGCAATCCTCCCGTCCAGCTCCCTATGCGTTCCGCCGCTAAGACTCCTTGCCAGAGGGACCGGGTACGTCGCGGTGCAGTGGAGGGGCGCCGTGCTAGTTGGGGCCTATTTCAGGCCAAGTCGGCCGGACCGGGAGTTTGAGGGCTTCCTGGACGAGGTTGGGGCCTTGTTGGACCGTACACAACCTCGTCCGGCACTCTTCTTGGGGGACCTCAACTCCTGGTCCACGCGGTGGGGCTGCAGACAGGCGAACTCGAGGGGTTTGATTCTGGGACCCTGGGTCGATTCTCACAACCTAATGGTCCTGAACCGGGGTGCGGTAAGCACCTTTGTGTGTAGGCAGGGTGAGTCGATCGTGGACGTCACCTTTGCTAGCCCGAGCCTCGCACAAAGGGTGCGCGACTGGAGGGTTGAGGAGGCGGAGACTCTATCTGATCATTTATACGTCAGGTTTCAGATCTCCGCCCATACCTCCCCTCTAGTCCAGTCGTCCCCTATTCGCTCGGATCGCCCAAGATGGGCTTTGAAGAAGCTCAACAAAGAGCTCCTCGAAGAGGCCGCGATCATCCAGGCGTGGGTGCCAGTGCCCGAAGTCCTGGGTGATGTGGATGCTGAGGTGGAAAGGTTCACCAGAGATATGGCGTGCGTCTGTGACGCGGCGATGCCCCGGGTCCAGTCGCGATTCCGGTCGCGGCAGGTTTATTGGTGGAGCGAGGAGATAGCCTCCCTACGCGCCGCCTGCGTAGCAGCGCTCCGCCGATACCAACGTCACCGGAGGCGTCGGCACGGCCGACCTCGTGATCCAGATGACCAGACTGAGGACCAGCTCTATATGAACTGGCAAACTAGGAGGAGAACTCTCCGAGTGGCCATACGGGCCGCGAAGGACAGCGCTCGCGAGGAGATGCTCGCGTCTTTGAGTCGGGATCCATGGGGGCGCCCCTACCGTGGCGCTAGGGGCAAGCTCAAACCATGGGCTCCTCCACTAACTCAGACGCTCGAGCCGAATCTAGTCTCCCAAATTGTGGCACAACTGTTCCCTCGCAGGGACCAGCATAGTCCGCCGACTATGGCCCCGCCACCACCTGTGGAGCTGGCGCCACCTAGGGAGGAGGACTCCTTGGAGGTTACTTCCTTGGAGCTGGGGATGGTCCTCCGTCGCCTCGGCGCCAAGAACACCGCCCCTGGGCCTGATGGCATACCAGGTCGTGCATGGGTTCTGGCATCGAGGCACTTGGGGGACCGTCTCCGGGGGCTATTCACCGCCTGTTTTGAGCGGGGTGTATTCCCTGCTCGGTGGCGTGTGGGTAGCCTTGTACTCCTAAGGAAGGAAGGGCGGCCGGAGGATTCGCCATCGGCGTATCGTCCTATTGTCCTCTTGGACGAGGGGGGCAAACTCTTGGAGAGGGTAATCGCTGCTCGCCTGAATAGCCACCTGACCCGGACCGGACCGGATCTGTCGGGAAACCAGTTCGGGTTTAGGAGGGAGCGGTCCACTGTGGGGGCGATCCTCCGGGTCAAGGCCCTTGCGGAGGAGGCAGTGTCCAGGGGAGAGGTGCTGTTGGCGGTATCACTCGATATCGCCAACGCCTTTAACACTCTCCCTTGGTCATGCATCAGGGAGGCCCTCCGGTACCACCGGGTCCCGGAATACCTCCGAAGGGTGGTGGAGGCCTATCTTGCGGATAGGACAGTATCTTATGATACACGGACTGGTCCGCAGTCGTGGAATATGACCTGTGGCGTTCCGCAGGGGTCGGTTCTTGGACCACTCCTGTGGAACCTGGGTTATGACTGGGTGTTGCGTGGCTCCCTTCTCCACGGAGTCACGGTCACCTGCTACGCAGATGACACCCTTGTCACGGCCCGAGGTAGAAACTGCCGCCAGGCCTCAATCCTGGCCACAGCCGGCACCGCGCACGTCGTTGCCAGAATTCGACGTTTGGGCCTCGAAGTTGCGCTTGAAAAAACAGAGGCAGTGTGCTTCAGGGGATCGGGAGTTCGGTTACCGCCGGACTTCCATATCACCATCGGGGGAGTGCGTATCCAGGTCGGGTCCACGCTCAAATACCTGGGCTTGGTGCTCGATCATAGGTGGCGTTTTGATGCCCACTTCGGGCGTCTCGTGCCACGTTTGGTGGGAGCGGCGGGGCCACTTGCCCGGCTCCTGCCCAACATCGGGGGGGCAAGCGTCTCAACGAGACGTCTGTACCTAGGGGTGATTCGCTCGATGGCTTTGTACGGTGCACCGGTGTGGGCCGCGAATATCCCTGGTGGCGTCATCAGCAGACTCTTGCAGGTGCAGAGACTGATGGCCATCAGGGTGACGCGGGCATACCGCACCGTGTCGGCCGAGGCTGCCGCCGTCCTGGCCGGTTCCATACCGTGGGACCTGGAGGCGAGAGCCCTCGCGTCGCTCTATGAGTGGCGAGAGGAGGCTCGGAGCCGAGGGGACCGACCGGCGCTCAGGGTGGTTGAGGAGCGCCGGGAGGAACTCCGCCAGGTCCAGCTGGTGGAGTGGCGGCGGCGGCTGCAAGAGCCGGGAGCGGGCCACTTGACCATTTCGGCCATACGGCCCGTTTTAGACGAATGGACGGAGAGGTCCCACGGGTCCCTTTCGTTTCGTCTGACACAGGTGCTTTCCGGACATGGGTGCTTCGGGAAGTACCTGTGTCGGATCCAAAGGGAGATGGATGAGCGGTGTCACCATTGCCCCAGTAATTGTGACACCGCCCAACACACATTAGCGGTCTGCCCTGCCTGGGCTGCACCCCGAGAGGAACTGACGCGCGCCATTGGCCGCGACTTGTCACTGCCGGCTGTTATTGTGGCCATACTCAGTGGTGACGATGCGTGGCAGGCGCTGCGACTCTTTTGCGAGCGTGTCATGGCCACGAAAGAGGAAGACGAGCGTGCACGGGAGCTACTTGCTGGCACTCACTGCCCCAGGCGCAATCGTCGAAGGGTGCGTAATGACCTGTTACCACCGTAACTCTGCTCTTGGCGGCGGGCTCGGGGGAGCCCGTCGCCAAATACTGAGCCCGAGATGGCGGCGGCGTGTCTCACGCCGCCTCTCGAGAAGGTTTTTTCCCCTTCACTGGGGTTTTTTGAGAAGGGGCCGAACACGGCCATCCGCGGTTGGGGTCAACGGTAGTATGCCACAGCACGTCCCGTTGACCCCGACACTGTGCGGCGATGAGGGACACCGAGGGGTTTAGTGGGTAAACCTCTGGCCGAAACACGGACCCAGGCCAGAGGGACCCCCACACACCGGGCCGCTCTCCCCCGGGAGCGGCCTGACGGTCTTAAGGAGATTCCCCTCGTTAAAAAAAAAAAAAAAAAAAAATAAAAAAAAAAAAAAAAAAAAAAAAAAAAAAGGTTGTTCAACCCTAGTTTTGTCCGTAAAACCCAATTTCGCGGTGATATCATGGTAAAAATTAGCGTATGTGTCATTTTTCATGGCAAACGGTCAGTAGATTTTGCGTGAAGGAGTAACAAACATACTTACACACTTCCACGGATACAATATTAGTTTTTTTTTTATTCTGTGACACCCCCTAGGTAAGCTGCTAAGCTTGTGTTACGGTGACTAGAGATCGGATATACTACTTATATTTATTGTTCTTTTATAAATACATAAATATTACACATAGAAATACACCCAGACCAGATATAAATATTTATTTTTAAGCATAAATATTTGCACACAGTGGAAATCGAACCCGCAACCTTCCGCATTGCAGCCAAGCGTTCGCCCGACGCGCCACAGAGGTCGTAATATTACAATTGTATGTGACTTACTATCATCGTCTGGCCACGTGGGCGCCATGATAGTCTGTATGCTCTGCTGCAGCTGCTTCAAGCATGGCTTCACGCTCTTCACCTGACCGGCCATCAAGTAATGACATACCTGGAACAAACAAATATAAATATAGCACGACATTACACACAGCGCAATCTAGTCCCAAACTAAACACTAGGCTTGTACTATGGGTATTATACTGCGGATCGACTACATGTTATACTATTTATTTTGTAAATCCATACACAGAAAACACCCCGACCAGAAACAAAATATTTTTAAGCATAAATACTTGCACCCGGCGGGAATGAAACCCGCGATCTCCTGCATAGCAGTCGGAACTTCGCCCAAGGCACCACAGAGGCCATCATAGGCCCGCTGTGTGGCTTCCCCACACAGCTGCATTTTTATCGCGTGGTAGTATCGCATGCCTTTTGTACCTTTGTGGGTGCAGTAAAAACGTATGCAATTTTACCGCACGGAAAAAACGCAGCTGGGGATACTTAACTTTTAATATTACTTTAGGACTATACCGAAAATTATGAAGTCCTGAATCTACGGGAATAATGCCATGCGGGCTTAGCTATAGACCCAACCTTAGATCATTTTGTCTTAATAATAAGATTAAATTAAGACAAAATGCACTAAATTATCGTGTGTTTATTTTGTTATTGTAAATAGAACCCTATATTTAACACCAACAACCACGCCATTCAGTTGTAATTACAACAATTATCTAAGTATCGACCCAGCTTTGCCCACATTGTTGCATCAATAATTATTAACCTTGTCGTTGAATAGATTGCATTGACGCCAATTGCATTTATTTATTGTGATTTGATTGGTACAAATACTTTATAGCGCCATAGACGGTCAGA
The DNA here is from genome assembly GCA_949358125.1 of Idaea dimidiata. Lineage (NCBI taxonomy): Eukaryota > Metazoa > Arthropoda > Insecta > Lepidoptera > Geometridae > Idaea > Idaea dimidiata. Next base: position 11,598,419 of record OX442341.1, read on the forward strand.
CCGCATATTGAGCTATTTTAGTTACTAATATTATAAAGAGGAAAGATTTATTTGTTTGTTTGTAATGAATAGACTCCGACACTACTGGACCGTTTTCATTCACTACATTATCTAGGAGAAACATAGGCTACTGTTGATCCCGATATTAATACGGGATCGGGACTTATCGGCCTCGATCGGGACGCAGCTAGTCTTAGTATAATTTTACTGTACCAAAAACTATTTTAATTCAACAGACAAGCTGAAAAATAAACCCCCCATAAATTTCTTGTGGCTTCTTCTCATCGGAGGGCGCGTTCCGAAGCCACACTAAAATCAATACACCTAAGACGTAGCCAAATGATCATGTGTATTTAATGTTGTACAAGAATCTAATGGAAATAAACTAATATTTCGTAAATTTGTTTTTATTGCTCAAGGCATATTTACTAGAAATATTTCCCAAGTTTCCTGAACTTGCGTGGCCGAGCGGTATAGGCACTGGAGTATTGATCCAGGGACGCGAGTTCAAATCTCGCCGCAAGTGAATTTTTGAAGATGAATTTTTCCTTTAAAAATATTTATAGGAAATAAACTATTTAACTATTGACTTTAGCTGCGTCCCGCGGCTTCACCCGTTTTAGTCTCGATCCCGCGTTGTTTGAACACTTACCTACCGCAGTGCGGAAATCCACACTATAACGGACGACCAGGGAAGTACAGTATCTGTACTTCGATAGACCCATAGGTAGGTAAAATAAAGTTAAGGTAGAGTGTGTGTGTAAGTAAGTGATGATCTTGCAGATGATGATGATGCCACTCTACATCACTTAGGTTGACTTGCACGGCTATATTTAGCCAGGGCTAACTAAATAAATAGCTAGCTAACACCCAACCAAAAACCAACAACCAATCATAAGAGTTAGTACTGGGTTAGCTTACTAGCCCACGGCTAAGTAAAAGCAGCGCAAGACAACCTTAAACTACCATTGAGTCCATTTTTTATTCAGATTTGTCTCGATTTGTTAAATATCACCCGCGTAAGTCAAAAGTATCCTATGTCTCGGGATCAAAAGTATCCTATACTCTCCATCACAATAAACTACGCAAATTTTCATCGGTTGAACCGTTTGACCGTGAAGAGGGACAACAAACAAACAAATACACAAACACACAAAGTTTCTATTAAAATAATGCAAATTACAAATACAAAGTTCTAAATGGTAACAAATGTTCAAAAGAGCAGGAAACTTTATGAAAAACATAATAGTTCTCTTAGGTTTTTTTTTATCTAGCTTCACCCGCGTAAAAAGTAGCAAAAATTACAAAAATTAGTACTTTCGCATCTATAATATTAGCTTCACAACTCTTGAAGTATTTTCGGTAACAAATACGTAAATTTATTTGTATAAAAATGACGTGCCAATAGAACAGTCATTTTGTTAACATACCTGAAGTACAAGAAAGAATACTTTGAGGTATTCCTTTTGATGTGGACTTCCGACCCACGTGTCCACGAGGTGTCCCGCTTGGTTCAGTAGAGGCAGAACTTCTTGGATTTTCTTATCAATTAATAATAACTGAAAATATACAAACAATATTTAGACTTTCTTTTCTTTTGTTTTCGCGATGTTGGATTTAAACTAAACTCATTTTAACCTAACCTTACCTAACCACACTGCTTTTATTTTATCTGTCGCTAAGACATTCAGCAACAGATTTGGAAGATCCATAGAAATAGTACAGTAATTACTAGAAAGCTAACTTCGTTAAAAAAACGGTCCCGTTTGATGTTAGAGAGACCCCGGTCTGTCCTTTTTTCCTTTAGTGTTCGCCAGTCGGTTAGATAAGGACAGATTGGAACTAGCCGGGTTCAACAGGAGCGTTTTGATATATCAAAGCAAAAACTACCTTAATCTTAGAGAACATGGTTTAAATTGATATTTCCAAAGTTGTCAATTGCACAGTCTATTAGGAGCGAAGACGACGATGTAACATGTCTCTGGGAGGATCCAAATCAGTTGCTGAATGTCTTCAAACTCATCCTATGCTATCGTGCTGTGCTGTGCCGGCGTTAGATAGGACAGCTCAATATCTTCCCGTAGGTGTCGTACTATGGCAAAAAAAACCCCCTATGATAGGCTGAGATGTATATTTCGAGATCTTTTCAGACCTCTTCCTCAGGGGTAGTCCAGTCTACCCAATGGTCAAGGGTATTCCCTAGACCACTGGGTAGGTAAAATGTTAAAATACAGTTTTTCAAGAATTTTGTAATTTAACACTTTCCCAGCGCAGCGATTTCGCAAGCAGATCTACCCGTACGCGGGGCATTTTTGGCATATTTCATTTGGTTGTACAATGTAAACTAAAATACTAGCTGCGCCCTGCGTTTTCAGCCGCGTTAGTCCCATTCCAGTAGGAATATCAGGATAAAAAGTAGCCTATGTGTTAATCCAGGTCCCCAGCTACCTATATTCCAAGTTTCATCGCAATCGGTTCAGTAGTTTTTGCGTGAAAGAGTAACAACCTCACGTACATACATACATACAAACTTTGGCGTTTATAATATTAGTAAGAAGATATTATTATGTAGGTACTTTTTTATTTTAATTTACCGATTGCAATATTATAATTTGGGAATGAACAATGACAATGACTTACATATAAATATTTTAGTTTTGTTTATTTTAAAAACAAAATAGCACTTTTTGCAAAAATAAAAAAAACTCTTACGCACTGGCCGCCCGCGTCCGCTCGCCTTCTTAAATGAATCGGTTGCCAAAGGTCAATGAATTCACTTACGCGGTAAAATTTTGCAACTATACTAGGATAATATCAACAGGAGTCTTATTTCGCTCGCCGATAACGGATACGATGCGTGATTAATTAGTAAGTAAGAGAATACATCGCGGATTCTATACGTCACGCGCGAGTTGTATTAAAACTGTCATAACGTACAGTTTTAATAAATCGCCATAACGTATACAGTTTTAATAAATCGCCATAACGTACAGTTTTATTAAATGGCATATATAGTTTTAATACAACTCGCAGATATATGATCCGCTGGGAAAGTGTTAAGTCAGATTTATCTTATTTATTTGTTTTTTGAGGATTTTCCAGTGCCTCAATGTCACAGGCTCATCTTCATACTCATCTTTTTTATGTGACAGAAATATTGTGTAATCATCAGTGTAACCTCCTTAGAAAATCAACAAGTAATAAAATTACATTGGCAGGTGACCACTTGGACAAGATAGCATAGTAGGGAGGATTTTGACCCCCATTAAAAGTAACTGGTCTACAATAAACCTTGACCCAATGAACTCGAATATATGGAAGTAGCAATCCTTTGAAAAATTGTTCGACACAAACAGTGATTGCGGGGCCTAGAACGAAGATTAGAAGTTAGATCTCCATTCTATTTATTTCACTTAGCCTAGACCTAATAAAAATACAAAAATTATTAAATAAATGAACTCACCATTACCCTACTGAGTAGGAACAGTACTCGTGTGTAAGCCGCATTGGAAATTTGTGCATAATCCACACCCACTCCCAGTAAACTGCTAGCAACTTCATATTCCTTCTCAGTTGCGTGTATTTGCTGTAATAACATTAAAAAAAAAATATCTAGAGTTAAAAATGTAGGTAATAATTTTGTTTTAGCTATTTGCAATTTTGCATATTTAATAAAACACAATATTTACCGGGCTTTAATAATCACGTTTTATTTAATAAGGGCATTATTAAAAAGTACCAATATTTCGCTAACTTTCTAATTAGCTTTTTCAAGGTTGACTGACAGGGAAACGTAAGTGAAACCTGGTAAATATTGTGTTTTTTTTAATTGTATGTAATTACAATTTCACTACAGCAAAACAACCATGTAGTATAGACTAGAATAATTCATAGTACAAAATAAATGGGGTTTTTTGAAAAAGCATGACTCATACCCAAAGGGTAAAGACAAAACCCTTTTTAAGACACCACTGTCTGTCTGTCCGTCATCAAGCTGTCACCTCTATAACAACAAATACTAAAATCAGATTAATCAACAAACATTTTTAATTCATATTTTTCCTAGTGTTTTAAATGCATGCCAATTACAAAATTACTGAAGTACTTACATCGTTATATATATTTAATTTTATTATGTTTTTCTTTTTCAAATTATGTTTCAAATTTATTACATATAATCTACAAGGCTGGGGCCCTAGAGTTGTTAGCATAGGCAAGCTCTGGAGTAAGCTCAAGAAAATGTTTCATGCCAATGAACCTGTGTGAAGTCTAGCTAGAGTATGTTGGTTTCCAGATGTTACATACTGTTCTCTTTCATTAAATGAGTAAGTATGTGTTTTATCAATGAAATCTGATACTATTTAAATTAGACTTTGAGAAATCTTACCGCCAATTGGAATATCAGCCGACAATGCCAGTAGACGCTATGTTGTGACAACTCTATAGCCTTCCTCAGGATAGGTTTGGAGTGTGTAGGCTGTCCTTGTTGCTCAAACAGTTCTGCTAAAACGCTCGCGGCTTCGAACTTTACGTCGTCGAACCCATTGATAGTCTGCGAGAGACACCACTGCAACCAAATCGAGTTTTATTGCCCAAATGACCCACTTCAAATCATTGTTTACATACTCCGAGAAAGTTGTCGTACAAAATATGCTTAGAAGTTAATGGAATTGCACCAAATTGCAAACGCCTTGGAAGTGTAACGCAGCATTAACCGCTGTGACCGCCAAAACGAATAAATAACAGTAAAAAAACTTACACTTTGCTCCAAATGCGTTCTCGCCAAGTCGATGTTTTTGGTGTGTGTCAAGAGAATATTTCCAAGTTGTAAATGTGTCCTGGCTTCGACTCTCTGCGGTGGTTTGAAATTAAATACCGCTTGTAAGCACTGAATACAACTTTTTATGTCAGGAGGATTCGATGTACGGAAATGTTCGGCTAAACCAAGTAAAGAAATATACCAAGCGTCCTGCGTTGACGCCATTTTGACATTTCTGCTTGGAGGGAACAGTGTTGCTATACTCGATGAAAATTAATTACTACTAAACAAACATTGCTAGTAACAAGAAAGGAAATTGTAGATGGTAGGAAATCACATAAAATAAGAAAACTGTTGGTTAAATTGTGAAAATCAGGACCCCCACAAAGAGAATGATAATTTCTTTCACTGGGAGTCCATAAGGTGCATGCATATTTTTGAAAGCAAAAATTATTTCAAATGTTCAGTAATGAATGTTTATTTCTTGTTTTGTTTGAATCTTGTACGAATCAACACTGGTACGACTGGCCACCCTAAACATATTCATAAAATAAAAAAACAAAATGTCAAACTTGTTGACAAAAGTTCACGAAGGGTGTGTGCTGAATTCAAATTCTAATAAATTGCATTTAGTTTCAGGAAATTATAAATATTACCATTATCTCTGTGATGAATTTGATGATAGGGTAGGATTTACTTAACTTTTAACTTGATTTTTATAGCAAATAAAATAAAGTTTGAGGTTATAAATTATTAATAATATTTTTGATCAGTCATCATAAATTATGATAATTTATGTTGTGTTTAGGGTTGGGGATGTGGCTACAGAACTTTGCAGACAATTTGTTCCTGGATGACCTATAAGTATGAAAATAGCCATCATGTCCCTTCTATTAAAGAAATACAGGATATTTTAGTTAGTTTAGAAGACAAACCGAAAACTTTTTCGGGGTCAAGGCAATGGATTGGAAGTTTTGAGGCAAGTTCAAAATTGTTTTTAACACACATACCCAGGCAGGTGTTTAAAAGATGCATTCTTACCAAAATACATCAACTGCAGTGAACAACTTCCTTAGAAGCTGCAATGATCTATGTATTGGATTGGAACACAAACATGTTTGCTTGGTCCTATAAATTGATAGATATACAGCTGATTTAATTCTAAATACTACCTATAAGGTTCCCACTAGCTAGCATTTAGCTTACCCCATAGATTAAAGCTAAGTTGGATAGCTTACTAGGCTTTTTATAAATATTTTCTTTTACACCTCCAGGTATGTTTAGTGATAGACAAACTATATGACATCCCTTGTAAAATCCTTCATGTGAACAAAGGAGATGAACTGGATACAGTCATAGACATCTTAGTGAGACATTTTGATCAATTTGGCAGCCCTATCATGATGGGTGGGGATGTGGATTGTTCCTCTAAAGGAGTTATGGGAATTTGTACTGATGGAGAAACTAGCTTGCTTATTGTGGTAAATATATTGATTTTACTGTAGCATTAGAGATTTTCAGGTTGCCCTACCTTAATTATCCTCCTAAATGCATTCTGAAAATCTCTAATGCTAGATTTTACTTCTTACTAATATTATAAATGGGAAAGTTTGTATGTATGCGACTTTGTTACTCTTTCACACTGGGTGAAATGGTCCCAACATGAGAGGACAGATCACCTGTCTGGTGCTTGCGCTGGCGTCCCCTACAAGAAATAATAATACTCTTTCACACAAAAACTTCTGACCCGATTGCGGTGAAACTTTGAATATAGATAGCTGGGGTCATGGAATAACACATAGGCTACTTTTTATCCCGATAATCCCGCGGGAACGAGTATTACGCGGGGTTGTAGCTAGTAATATCTAAGCCCCATCACTACATACAAAAGACATAATTTCAACAGTGCAATCTAATAAAATCTACACTTCAAAGGTAAAAAGGACACATAAGTTCTTAAAAATAAATGGAATAGTTGAGGACTTTAATTTGTATAGATATTTGTTGTATATCCACATAAATACATACAAATATAGATATATTAAAATAATACCTATTTTTATTTTCAGGATCCCCACTATGTAGGAAAAGAAGAGACAAAAGAATTTTTACAACGCAAAGGATGGGTAAAATGGATACCACTTAAAGATTTCCTTGCTTCTTCTTTTTACAACTTATGTTTACCACAATCTGGCTATCTACAGCAATAAACTTTTAAAAAGGACAGCTTTGGTTTCTTTTAGTAAATAATTAGGGGTGTTCAACCTAACCTACTTCCTACCTCCACTATAACCCACCAACAGAGTAATAATTACCTTTATTACTCTAAGCCCACCTAGAACTAAACACAACTAGATTTGAATGAAGGGTGTAAGCTATGCCTGGCAGCACAGGACTCCCAGAAACTGATAAGTATTCTATTCTTTGCCAGCAATTGTCCAAACTTCTCCATTGGTGGCATCTCTTCCCAGTGTTGCAGGTTGTTGCTCCATAGACATGTCACTTTTTTCAACTGTCATGTCTGACTGCAATCCATCTGTGTAGCCTAGTAAAAGCTTTAGTAGACCTCTGTTTTGGGAGTTCTGCTTAGGACTTAAAAAAGCCTAGTTTATCCTTCAAGTTCTTCAATAGGCTAGCATTGTCTAGCCTAATTTTTAGACAAAATAAAAAACAAATTGGCTATTTAAAATAGAATTTATTCATCAATAGTCAAGGCTCCGGTGTTAATGTCCGTAATAAGATCATGGGGAGGCCTGCCTTCCACTGTACAGCCAACGGACTGTGCTGTGCCGAGGATCTCCTTTACCGTGCCAGAGAGGTCTCGGGACATTGACCTGGGTCGCATGGTCTTGGCAATGCTGATGACATCTTCTAATGTGATGTTGCCATTGTGTTTAACTGGAAAGAGTAAACAAAAATAAGTTAGGTTCAAGGAAATGTAGAATTGAAGTTTGCTGCTAATGGTAAGTTTTTTCACTGTTAGCAGAAGTGACAGGAAAGGACAAAATATTGTTGTTGCTTTTAGCTGTAACTTTGACTTTGGGTGAACATACTTTAGTTAGTAAAAAGTCTCAAAATGATTTCACTGGCTAAAGAGTCTTGATTTATAATCAAACTAGCTGGGCCCTGCGGTTTCACCCACGTGTAATTTATCAAGATTGGTTCAGCACTTTTTGATAAGTACCTTCTCCTCATCATAACAAATACAACACATAAAGAATTATCAAAATCGGTCCAGCGGTTCATGTGTGATGCCGTGACCAAGGGAAAAAGGGATTCATTTTTATATATCATCAAATTAAAATAAAATTGGTTGATAGTTTGGTAATATAATTAAATTGGTGTACCTTTGTAGGTGTATACAACCAAATTAAATGTAGGCCAATTCAATAAATAGTGGCTAGAGGGTCTTCTAAAGGTTTTTTTATAGTTTTAAGAATTACATTGGAATTAAATAAATAATAGGTTTTGATAACTCACTGTTCTTCTGCTTCTTACGGTCACGCGGGGGCTCTTTCAATGCTCTGATGATGAGGGCAGCAGCCGACGGTACTACAGAGATCTGAGCTTGCCTGTTCTGCACTGTCAGTTGCACTGTGATCTTCAGGCCCTTCCAGTCTCCGGTTGCCTTGGCTATGTCATCACCAACCTTCTTGGGGGACTATACAGAGAAAATATGTTAGCACTGAAATTGGTAGACTAGGGTTGATACTCATGCATATAGGTTAGCCTTTTAGCATCTATGTAGCTTTGTAGTTGTAATATATTAGAATAGTGTGAAATAAAATATTATTACTTCAAGGCTTTCAGCCTCACTCAAGCTGGCACATCAAAGTGCCTGTCATACAATTTTATCTAAGGTGAAAACCTTAGAAAAAATTGTATGACAGGCACTTTGATGTGCAAATCTCATACTACACATGAGGTCACATTTTTACACATAGGTTGCTATGCATGTTTTTTTATATTGTGCACAGGTGATTTACAAGCAGACTGAACTAAAATCTACATAAACAAGCCAAGACTAACCTATATAAACCTGTATTCATAATACTCTATGATAATATTTGTATGTATAAAGGAACAATATTACCAAAATTAACAGAAAGAAAATTTATGGCAGTCAGGCCTGGTCCGCGACTCCTTATTGGGCATTCGGAGTAGCCGCGACAGGGAAACCGGTATCCTGAGTCGCGGGTTCCTTCCATCCGCCACCCGGAAGGACGCGCCTGGTAGGGAGGCACCCCCCAGGATCATACGATCATTCAGACACGACATAAGGCAAGCAACATGTTTGTTGCCTCATCTCTCAATGTTAGGCATTTGCTTAACACTGTTACTTTGTTTGTAGTTTAGACTGCCATAAAATGAACAAAATTGAAAAGTTGAGTTTGAGGTTATGTTCTATTGAAAGTTATTTTCTCACTTACCAAACCCAAAGGACCAATTTTAGGAGCCAAAGATGAAGTAGCTCCTACTTCTCCACCAATACACCTCAAGTTGACTGTAAAATACACGTTTTTATGAACACCACTGTCCGTAAACTTTCTAACACTTTTCACAATTTTCTCAAAACTTACCAATTTTAATTTCATTAGGATCGAACTTAGGCGGCATTTTGACGGCTTTTCACTGTCACAAATGGCGAAATAAATTAAAATCCAAGAAGATGAACTTGGATAAAATTTACGAGCTGCAAGCAAAACGTTTTACAACGTTGACAGCTCGCTGAAAAAAGGTAGATAAATGAAAATGAATGAATGACGTCCGTCTGATAATTTCATTCATTCCTAGCACAGAAAGAAACTAAAACCGGTATTTTCCGGTAAAACCGGTATTATTGATGAGCAGAGAAGTCATCGAATGAAGACCGATAAAAATGGACCAGCTATGTTTCACCAGAGATAACACATTTTGCACATAAAACAACTTTTATTACGAAATTTTTTCATTCCAGAAGAAATTATAGTAAATTTATGATAAAGTTGAGTGAATGACATCAATATTTATATTCTGTGCAAGTCTCCTCCCTTTTTTACTCTGTGCTACGTTGTTGTGCGACTGACAGATGATAAATCTGGGTTTTTGTCTTTTTGTCGAATTTTTTATTTTTCATTGTGACGTGATTTTTAGATAAATTTCGTGCAATTTCTACATAATAATATAGCTGCTGTTGGTGAGCAACAATGGCAAACGATGACGCTGTGTTAAAGCAATATCTGTCTAAGTACAAACACAGAGATTACACTTGTCGAGAAGTAATCAGTTTGATACAAGTGTACAGGAGCTTGACTTATCGTCATGAAGGCTTCGTTTTCAACTCCGGCAGTCGAAAGGACCTACTCAACCTGGAGGGAACAATACCAGTTAACTACAAGGGCGCCTATTACAATATTCCAGTTAGTATATGGCTAATGGATACTCATCCACAGAATGCTCCTTTGTGTTTCGTGAAACCTACGAAGGACATGTCCATCAAGGTATCTAAATACGTAGACAGTAACGGTAAGGTTTACTTACCGTACCTTCACGACTGGAGCCCCAACGGCTCTACATTGCAGGCTCTTATTATGGCTATGATAGCAGCTTTTGGGGATATACCTCCAGTTTACTCAAAGCCCCGAACTGATGCCCGCCCGCCGTATCCGGTGAGTTCGTTCATGCCTTCACCTGCTGGCTACCCGGGCTATCCTCAGGTGTCTGCACAGCCTGTGTACCCAGGAGGAGGTGCTCCATACCCCACGCAACAACCCAATTTACCTTACCCCAGCTTTGGATCGCCATATCCTGGCCCTGTTAACACGAATGGGATGCCGTACCCACCAGCTCCGACAACCAGCCCCTATCCACCTACAGCTGGCTATACTCCTACACCAGATGTAGCCGGAGGGGGAACCATAACTGAGGAACACATTAAAGCATCCCTGCTTTCAGCCGTTGAGGATAAATTACGAAGACGCCTCAAAGAACAAGCTCAGCAATCGCAAGCAGAGCTGGAGACACTCCGCAGAACTCAACAGGAGCTCCGGGAAGGAAAGACTCGGCTAGAAGACATTCTTTCCAGACTGCAAAGAGAGAGAGTTGAATTGGATAAGAACGTAGCTCTGCTGCAAGAGAAAGAAAAGGAAATGGAGGCTGCAGTTGAAAAATTAGCTGATCAAGAAGGCATAGATGTTGATGAAGCAGTTGTGACCACTGCTCCACTGTACTCACAGCTACTGAATGCTTTCGCTGAAGAAGCAACACTTGAGGATGCTATGTACTATATGGGAGAAGCTCTACGAAAGGAGGTGATCGATCTGGATACATTCATGAAGCAAATACGTAGCCTTGCCCGCAGGCAGTTCACTCTGCGTGCCCTAATGCACAAGTGCAGACAGAAGGCACAACTAGCATGTTAGTAATGTTGATCAGTGAGAAATAATAACAATACTCTGTGATTGTCTCAATAAACATTGTTTTATCTCTTGGACTATATAATAATTACCAGACACTGCGTGCCAAACAACAAAGTGATGACAATTTCAGTTATACTGAGGGGCGCAGAGACTTCAAATTATTATATAGTCTGAGGTTCTATCTATACTTAACAATGTTCTATGTAAAAATTATCTGAAATGATAATGATTTATATTATGCTTGTTATTAGAAATTTATTATGAATTGAGCACTTTTTAATGTAACAGGAAAGTGAGCGGAAACAATTCAGCATTATAAATATTTTACTTTTATCGAAATGTTTTATTTCATTATGTATTCAAATAATTATTTTACTGTTTTAGTTTTTAATTTGCATAATTTATACAAAAGTAGTTACTACAGTACCTAACACATGTTGTATCCAGTCATGAATGTGGATACAACATTGGTTATTTAGAGAAGAGTTATTTTGATAAGAAACTACATTATGAGATAATTAGGTTTTTATGTAACATTAATTTACATAAAATAGCATAAACAAACACACACTTGTTATCTTCGATGACACAGTACTAAATATTCTGTTCTTATTCCTTTGATAGATTTGAGGAAATAATGAGGTAAAACTGACACAATTTGTGCCCTTTAACTGCTTTATATAAATGTATTTAGTATGTACATCTAAGATGATGTAAGTTATTTGTTAAAATACCTAAATCCATTAAAATATAGCAGGCTATAATTTAAGTGATAGACAATAAGGTACAGTGGTTATTCATTGGTGTTGTGAAAAAAAAATCATTGATATAATATAAAGGTTGAAATGTTATACATATTGGGCCCTACCATAATATCTTATAAGTCGTCGCGTTGTCGTTCAGCTAAAAAAAATTAAATTAAAAACACATCAAATTATTAAAACAAAAGAAAAACAAACTTAAAATATAAAGATTTTTTTAAATTGTCTGTGGTTTTTAAAAGTAGTCCTTCGCGGTATTTTTTATTTAAAATTTACTTTATTTTTTTGAACGACAAAAGGACGACATAGCAACGACAAACGAGCATGGTAGCGCAGATTATATCCGTAAATGTATAAGTACATAGATTACATTAGTAGCCGGCACTTAATGATTTGTAATATGCAAAATTAACCAACTAATTATATGAAATATAATTTGAGATAAATATTTTGCACAGAATATCTGCACAGACATCAATTCACGAGTTTATTTATTATGTACATGAATATTTTTATGTGAATACTCCATTGAACTAATATCCATAATATGTCGATAAAATACCCAAAGCTGTAACTTTTTAATATCTACTCTTAAACTGCCATTAAGTTATGTATTTACGGCCGTATTCACAAACAACTCTATGCATGAACTCAGCTTTTGTCACATTTTTACTGATGTTGGTTATCACAAGAGCAAGACAAAAGAGTAAGCCACACATAGGATTGTTTGTGAATACATACCGTAATCTTACTGGTTTATTTAAATGATATGGTTAATAATCAAAGACTTGAAGCTCTTGGCGAGAATTTTTACCTGTTCCTTCTTTTTCTATTGACATAGCAAATATTTTTAAGGGTGGAGCTTTCAGATATAAATAAAAATATAAAATAACTAGGGTTAGTGATCTGTTAAGTTGATCTGTCTTCATTTTTTTATGACTAGGTTACACATTGTGCCACGAACTGTGAAGACCTCTTATTGACTAATAAGAGTTTATTGAGCGCTATACTATACATACAGCACACATCGAAACAAAATGTCGATGTGTACACGAATTTCTTTATACGTGTGGATGAGGTGTGATCTAAGTGTCAGTATCGTCATGTATTTAAAGGTTTAGGTGAAATAATAATAAATAAATAGTGCACAACATTACACACAGCGAAGTTTAGCCCCAAACTAAGTACTAGGCTTGTACTTTGGGTACTAAACAACGGTTTTTTTTTTGTAAATACATACATAATATGATTAAAACTTGCTCCATTAATATGTAATGTATATTCTGGGATATTTAATAGCTGTCATGTATTGTGTGGTTTCCCGACGATTTCTATAGCAAGATATATCACACTATAATGTACATATTCAAAATATTGGCAAACACATGCGCGTGGCTCCCTCTCCGTTGTATGAAACCAAAAGGGAGACCATACTACTTATATCCGATGCGTGACGTGTATGCACGCGCGGATTGTAAAGTGTTGCGCACAGTGCATGCGTGCTGTGTGACGTGAAGTCACGTGTTTGGTTAGACCCCGGCCTTTACCCTCACGTTTCATGGTATAATTTGTAATTGTTGAGTGAAGCTGTGAAGCTAATGTATTCTCACTGTACACTCGTAAATGCACTTGTATCCTTAGACTTATTGTTAGCTGTTTTGTATATTGTATTGTACATAATTATAAGTTTTGCATTGTATTATCGTCGGCTGTATAGCCTCACAATAAACGTTGAAATGGATATTAATGGTGTTTTATTTTAAACTAAGGCAATACCTATTCTATTGTCTATTAGTTGAAAGTCGAAATGGTAGTTATAGTATAGCTAAAGATAATCTGATAGCGCTACCATGATCGTTTTTCGTTGCTTTGTCGTCCATTTGTCGCTCAAAAAAATGCGACGACTTATAAATCCTGAGACCAACACACAGCAGCGCCATCTAGCCCCGTGGTAAGCTGCTAAGTTTAAGGTTGTGTTACGGTGACTAGACAACGGATATACTACTTATATTCATTTTTATTTTGTAAATACATACATATTATACATAGAAAAACACCCAGACCAGATACAAATATTTATTTTTAAACATAAATATTTGCACCCAGCGGGAATCGAACCCGCAACCTTCTGCATTGCAGCCAAGCGTTCGCCCGACGCGCCACAGAGGTCGTCAAAGTTATAAGAGTATAAAGTTATAAGACTTATATAGTTATATAAGAGATCATGGTAGGGCGAAATATTCGATATCAACCTACCTACCTACAGTACCAATATAGTACAAAATGATTCATGTTAATAAATGAGTCAGGCATACAATTAAAGTAAACCTAGCCAGCCAAGAAGAGCCACGATTAGATAAAAATAAAAACAAACAGCTTAAATATGGGTGGCTCAATAGACGATATTATCTCTTAGAGAAATCTTCCAGGCAACCTTTGGATGACCACGTAGTAGACGAAAGGTAGGAAAAATGGCAATAAAAATCAGATATACCCAATCACTGTTTTAATCAATATTATAAAGTGTAAGCTTAGCATAAATAAATAGAGTGAATATTTCGCGGCGGAATGGCGTGGCGGTAATTCGTAACGGGTATACCCTTTTAATCCGAAAGGGGGTTGTTCTAGACGTCTAGACGAACACCTTTTGTTCTACGACATTTCAAAATTCAAACTTTTGTTTTTTAAATTTTGCGATTGTTTCACTGAAAAAACAGCTGCTTTTGAAAATAAAGTTTTGATTGTAAACCACCAAACTAAATCAAAGGACAACATAAGGTCAATGACCTCGAACTCTCAGAAACAGCTGATTTTCAAGTAAAATTTACACCTAAATTTTTCGAAAATTACTTCGAATTTCCAAAAGTCGTAGAACAAAAGTTGTTCGCCTAGACGTCTAGAACAACCCCCTTTCGGATTAAAAGGGCTTACCCGTTACACCTTGTATATAATACGATAGTAAAGATGTTTATTTCTTCTCTTGTTTCTTCCCTTTCTTGGCGGCCGCGGCCGCTGCTTCCACATCGATGGGTGCCGGCTTTACGAACGGGATCAACTCTTGGTACTGTTCTGGCATCCACGGTTTTAGGGCTTCCGGTACCTGAGGAAATAAATATTTATTTATAAGGAGATTATCAGTTGCATTGCAGGCTGCAATGTCAACATTTTTGCCATTGTATATAACCATATGAATTTTTTTAGCAAGGAAATATATTTCAGGTTCGAATCCTGTCATGGGCATTTTTTGGAAATATATTGCCTTGAGCAAAAAAACAAAAAGAAAAAAATTTTTATATAACCGTTAATTTCTTAATAGATTTCTTGTATAGATTACTTGACAGAAATAAGTAGGTAGGTAAATCTAAATTCCCATGATTACTCATTAGGAACAGTTCAATCACTACCTATCTCACTAGATGGTAAGTGGCACTTATCTGAAGGATAGTTATAATGTTTACGCGTGACTTGGTGTATAAGTTTGAGTGAAGAGGGTTCCCTAAAAATAGGTGAGTGGACTACAAGAAATGTTCCTGTACCTTGACGCCGTCGTCGGTCTGGTTGAGCTCCAGCAGCGCGCAGATGACGCGCGTGGTGGCGCACATCGTGGCGTTCAGCATGTGCACATACTCCGTGGCTGCGTTCATCTTCTTCGTTTGCCCATATCTATAGATATAAGATACACAAATAAAGGTTATAGGTTCGGAAATGTATAGTATTTACATTGTATAATATAAGAGGACGACACTGAAAGTTCTCAGAAAATTAAAAACTGAGCAAACTGACAATTTATTACTTTTTATTATATCTCTTAGTAAAAGAACATCGCTGCATCCAATAGAACTACTGAGAAAAGCACTTTGCCCACTCTTCTTTATAGGAGTTTTTGAGCTACGGTCAACTTATCTCTTTGAATCTTTATCTCTTTGAAAGGAATCTTTGTACCTCATAAAGATTCCTAACCGCTAAATGTTCATGTAGTATTTTGTGCACTTGACTGATATTGATGCCTAATCTTGTCCAAATCTGCTAATAAGTCACTCTATTGGCAGTCTCTATCATACGCCACACAACACTTATGTTTCAGTCAGTCCAGGCAAACCATTGGCATCGGTGAGATTAGAGCGACCACGGTTAAGTGTATCATACATAAATAACAGCCTTTTTGACTTAAATGACATCGAAAGTCATAAAAAATAATTGTACGAAAATTTTCTCGCGGTAAATTCATGCTGACGTGACACACACAAATTTCAATTTGCCACCAAATCGTAAAACAAATAACAAATGAATAAAGTACATACACCATAATACAGACAGAGTTCCATTTTTGAAATATTTTTTTAAAATTATATTGCCTACTAGATAGCTTCTGCCCGCATTTAGTAAATAGTACTGTTGTCTGTTTTCTTATCAATAATGATGTCTATCGATTAAGATAATAAGAAGGTTAAAATTGGATGCAAAATCAGCATAGGATCAGGATATGATCGGCATAGGATCAGCATAGGTTCATCTTATGATCAGCATAGGTTGAGCCTAGGTTCAACATAGGATCAGCATAGGTTGAGCCTAGGTTCAGCATAGGTTCTGCATAGGATCAACCTAGGTTCAACATATGATCGGCAAAGGATCAGCCTAGGTTCAGCATAGAATCGGCATAGGTTCAACATAGGATTAGCATAGGTTTAACATAGGTTCAACATAGGATTAGCATAGGTTTAACATAGGTTCAGCATAGGATCAGCCTAGGTACAGCATAGGATCAGCCTAGGTTCAACATAGGTTCGCCATAGGATCAGCATGGGTTCAGCATAGGATCGACATCGGATCAGCTTTTGTTTTTATTGGTTTATTGTTTTATTGTAAATGTTTCTTTTGGTATGTACAATAAAGTTTTATCTTATCTTATGATCAGCATAGGTTCAGCATTGGATCAGCATATGTTCAACATAGGATCGGCATAGAATCAGCATAGGATCGGCATCGGATCAGCATAATATGATCGATACAGGATCAGCATAAGTTCAGCATAGGTTCAACATAGGATCGGCATAGGATCAGCATAGGTTCAACATAACATCAGCATAGGATCGGCATAGGATCAACATAGGTTCAGCATAGGTTTAACATAGGATTAGCCTAGGTTAAACATAGAATCGGCATAGGATCAGCATAGTTTCCGTCACCATTGTTTATCTGTACCATCTGTATCAGCATAGTATCGGAATAGAATCAGGATAGGTTCAGGGTACTGTATGTATACAAGATGTAACAGGTAAGCCCTTTAAATCCGAAAGGGGGTTGTTCTAGACGTCTAGGCGAACACCTTTTGTTCTACGACTTTTGAAAATTCGAACTTTTTTTTTGAAAATTTTGAGATTATGTTTCACTGGAAAAACAGCTGTTTTTGAAAATAAAGGTAATTGAAGGTTTGATTGTAGTAGACCAAACTAAATGAAAGAACAACATAAGCTCAATGACCTCGAACTCTAAGAAACAGCTGATTTTCAAGTAAACTTTACACCTAAATTTTTCGAAAAGTACTTCGAATTTTCAAAAGTCGTAGAAGAAAAGTTGTTCGCCTAAACGTCTAGAACAACCCCCTTTCGGATTAAAAGGGCTTACCTGTTACATCTTGTATACAAAACTGTAGGTAGGTATGTATACCAATTCTCTTGAATAAAAAGTTTAAACCAAAATTTGTCCCCCTTCCCCTTTTCGGGGGGCGGTTAGATTTCCCTGAACCGGAAAATGAGAGCCAGAACCGCAATTGGAACTCGAAAACAAATTTTAAAAAAATATGCCATAGATACTTTTATCCCCAATTGAACACCCTTAAGGGATGATTTAAAAAAAAAACTTTTAAGTTCTTCACCTACGGCTACATAGCAGTTTCTGTGTTAAATTTCAAGTTTGTAGGTCAAGCGGTGAGCCAATTTTCATAGAGATTTTCTTCCCCAATTTAACACCCTTAGGGGATGAAGTTCTAAAAAAACCTTTTTAGTGCTTCACCTACGTCCCTACAGCAACATCCGTATTCAATTTTAAGATTGTAGGTGAAGCGGTAAACCAATTCCCATACAAACTTTCATCCCCAATTTAACACCCTTAGGGACTGAATATCTAAAAAAAACTTTTTACAGCTTCATCTACGACCCCACAGTAATTTATGTGTAAGATTTCAAGTTCGTAGGTCAAGCGACTTGGAAGTTGCATACAAACGTTTTCCCCCCCTTTCCCCCCTTTAGGGGTGGAATTTCGGAAAATTCTCTCTTATCTGACGCCTTCATCACATAACAGACACACCCTCCAAATTTCAGCTCTCTACTACCAGCGGTTTAGGCTGTGCGTTGGTCCCTCAGTCAGTCACTCAGGACAAAGAGTTTTATATATATAGAAGATAAGTAGCCAATTCTTAAAACTTTTAGTGTTGCCCTCGTATTTCGAAACACAAAAATGGCTTCACTACACGCGGTGCCGAAGATCGTGGAAGCGCACCCCGGGCTCCCGAGAGAGATGCAACCGGAAACATCGCTCGCATGATGATGAATCAATGAATTATCAACACTGACCTAACAAGCAACCTCCTAGCTTGGTACTCGAGACAGTTGCTACACGACACGAGCTCCCGGAAGGCCCCGGAGCCCGGGAACCACGCCTCCAAGTCCAGCTTCTTGGCAGCCGCGTGGTTCAGAGCTCCCGACACGATGTTGACGACGCGGTACGGGATGCCCAGCAGCTGGTAGAACTCCTCCGCGTTGGCGATCATCTCGTCCATCATGAGCCAGGATGCGTTGTCGTGGGGTGAGGTTAGGACGAATTGTTCCACCTGGAAAGAAAGGGTTCTTAATATATTATTGTGTTCAAGCTGTGGCAGTGTAAGTCCCGGCAAAATACCAGCTGGAGGCGTTCGAGTCAATTGAGAGGAGACCCAAGAGGCTCATCGGCGACGATGAACTTGTGACAAAAAGGCTTCAAAGCCTTGAACATCGTCGTAGGGTTGCAAGTTTGTCGGTCTTTTATCGGATACATTTTGGGGAGTGTGCCCCGGAACTGCACCATTTGGTTTTGCCATCTCCATTCTACCGTTTTACATCGAGGCAAACTGAAAGGCGGCACCGGTTCATGGTTGAAATACCCGTCACCCGAACGAAACGTTTCGCTTCGTCATTCTTTGTTCGGACTGCGAGGGAATGGAATCGGTTGCCTGAGTATGTCTTCCCAGTAGTATAAAACTTCGGGGTCTTCAAGTCGCGAGTGAATAGGTTTCTTCTAGGTAAGCGTGCTACATCTTAGACCACATCGTCGCTTTCCATCAGGTGAGATAGTGGTCAAGCGTTTACCTATCAACAATAAAAAAAAATAAAAAAAACCGTGGGAATAACGAGATCAAAAGTAGGCTATGTCCTTTTCTGATCCCATCCCTCTCTATACCAAAATTCGTCAAAATCTTTTCAGCGGTTTAGGTCTAGGCTCAATATTAGTAATTTCTAGAGTTTATACTGTTAAGTTTTAAAATAGTTTTAAATACCGACGACATAAGGGCGGTCTCGGAGATTCGTCGGATAAAAGCGGCTCGCGATCGCTATTTGTGGCGTCATTTGGAGGAGGCCTACCTTCAGCAGTTCAGAGTAGTGGACGGTTAAGGGCTAAGATGATGATGAAGTATTGAAAATGTAACAGACAGTTGTATACATACATACTTAGGTATTTTTTATAATATTATTAGTAGGTATAGATAGATAAAGTTAAGCAATATACATAAATAGCTATAGTGAGGGTTTGTTACCTTTTCAAACTGATGGACTCTAAATATGCCACGAGTATCACGTCCATGGGACCCTACTTCTTGTCTGAAGCAAGTTGACAAACCTGCGTATCTGTAAAAGAAATATCAATAAAGTATTTTAGTCATTTTAGCCCCGCAATTGATTAAAGAAGATTGAGGGATATGACGTTACCTTATTTACATTTTACATTTACATTATTTTTTGAAATCGCGTATTATTATTTATTTTCTTACCTCGACGTTTCGATCATGATACAACAATCGCGGTCGCGAGGAAATAACGATCCGGTAAAATGTAAATATGTTAACAAATCGTGTGAATTTAAAAAGTTTATTAGTTGACGTTATCTTACATAGTATAAAACAAAGTAGCTTCCTGCTGTCTAGATGTTTGTATGTATGCTTAGATCTTTAAAACTACGCAATGGATTTCGATGCGGTTTTCTTTAGTAGATAGAGTGATTTAATAGAAATGTTTATATGTATAACACATCCTGATACTCCCGACTTACATGGGTAAAACCGCGGGGCGTAGCTAGTGTACAATAAATCTCACAGTGTGTCATTTTAAAGCCAGGTATTTTAAAATATTCTTACTTAATAGGTAAAGAAGCTTCAGGCAGCCATTCGTCCCGGTGGTAGGCAGCTATGGGCTGTTCGGAGGTAGCAATCAAATACTTCTCCTCGACGATGTTGTCCCCTTTGTTCTCCGAACCTTTGCCTATCACTTTGTAAAGCTCCTCATCAAATTGTGCCAGTTGAGCTACTTCTTGCATTACCTATAAGATAGATCATAATATTACTTAGTCAAACTAAGCAATTAGGCTTGTACTATGACTAATAGACAATTTATTTACTACATATTATGCTTGGAACATAGATGGGCTATCTCCAAACAAAGACGAAGTAGAAACCCTGCTAGCTTTGCACGGTCTCGACATTCTTCTAATATCTGAGTCACACACAACATCAAACAGTCACCTGAGGATAAAAAATTACAATATTTACACTACGAATCATCCAGATGGCACTGCTCATGCTGGCTCCGCAATTATAATTAAATCCTCTATCAAACATCACGAGCTGCCACAATATAGGACGGATCATATCCAAGCAACATCTGTAGTTGTACATGATAAACGGGGAGACATAACAATTTCATCAGTCTATTGCCCCCCAAAACATAAAATCACAGAATCCCAGTTCACTGACTACATAGCTACCCTTGGTAACCGATTCGTGGCTGGAGGAGACTGGAACAGCAAGAATGTCCACTGGGGTTCTCGACTCAATACAACCAGAGGCAGAGAACTTAAGAAATGCATTGACGCTAATCACCTCACAACAATTTCTACACCAGAACCAACAAATTGGCCTAGCGATCCAAAAAAGCTGCCAGATGTAATAGACTTCTACATAACCAAGGGACTATCTAGGCTGTTCTTTAAAATTGAGTCGTGCCTAGATGGGTCGTCGAACCACACACCAGTCATACTCACAATTAGTGTAACACTACTACCAAATCAGAGAAATCCGAGACTGTACAATCGACGCACTGACTGGGACTCATTCCGCAAATCAGTAGAGAACTCCCTTAAGCTTAAAGTCACTTTTAAGACAGAAGAAGACTTAGATGATGCGGCTAAAGCCTTTACAGAAACTGTTCAGAGAGCATGTTGGGACAGCACCATTATTAGACAAAATTTGAACCCCAGACAAAGACCGGTTCCAGTTGAAATAAGAGACCAAATACTGGAAAAAAGAAGGCTGAGGAGAGTATGGCAAACCAGTCGCCATTGTGATGACAAAAAAGCTTACCACAAAGCCATGAAGGAACTCAAAGAAACAATCCAACAAATAAAAAACGAAACAGTAGACGCTCAGCTCTCTGCACTTTCGGCCACTCCAGCTACAAACTACTCGCTCTGGAAAGCTTGTAAGTCGCAACACCTCCCCACAAACCCTAAACCACCCATTAAACTAGAAGGCAACAATTGGGCACGATCACGGCAGCAAAAAGCAGATGCTTTTGCAGAACATCTGTCCAAGGTGTTCACACCAAATAAAGCCTCAGATGTTCATGATGATACAGAAATAAAAAATGTGTTACAACAAGATTTCCAGTTAAGCCTTCCTCTAAAACCAATAACACCACGGGAAATAACAAATACAATAAAAGCACTGGACGACAAAAAGGCACCTGGATATGACCTAATAGACAAGAAGGTCTTGAAAGAACTCCCAAAAAAAGCCATAGTGTACCTGACCACTATGTTTAATGCGATGCTAAGATTCGGCTACTTCCCATCACTTTGGAAGGTTTCAACTGTAATTATGATCTTGAAGCCAAGCAAACCCCCTAATGAGCTAACTTCCTACAGGCCTATAAGCCTGCTACCTACTCCCTCTAAGCTGCTGGAAAGGCTACTGCTCAGCCGCCTTAAAAACGACCTAGCTCTCAACTCAGTAATACCAGACCATCAGTTTGGGTTTCGGCAACATCACGCTACTACAGAACAGGTCCACCGGGTGTGCAATGCTGTCAGAGAGGCCCTGGAACGAAAACAGTACTGCTCAGCTGTATTTCTGGATGTCCAACAAGCCTTTGACAGAGTCTGGCATGAAGGCCTACTTTGCAAAGTCAAAAAACTACTACCTCATACATACTTTGGAATACTGAAATCCTACCTCTCTGACAGATTATTTCAAGTTAAAGAGGACGATTGCACCTCGGCATTTTATGATATAAGAGCTGGAGTACCGCAGGGCTCTGTTCTTGGACCAGTACTCTACACTATCTTCACAGCTGACATGCCCCAACGACCTGGACTGACAGTTGCGACATTCGCTGACGACACCGCTATATTGGCCTCTCATGAAAATTCGATGGAAGCCTCGAAATCTCTTCAGGAGGGCCTAAATGACGTAGACAAGTGGCTTAAACAATGGAGAATAAATGCCAGCGCTCAGAAGTCCGTGCACATCACATTTACCCTGAGAAAAGGTGATTGCCCACCGGTCAATCTAGGAGATCAATCGTTACCTATATGCCAAACAGTTAAATACCTCGGCGTACACTTGGATCGCAGGATGACGTGGAGAACCCACATACAAGCTAAGAGAGACCAAATGAACATCAGATTTAGGACTCTACACTGGCTACTTGGCCGTAATTCCAAACTGTCCATTGATAACAAGCTCCTAATTTACAAGACAACAATCAAGCCAATATGGACATATGGGATTCAGTTGTGGGGATCAACCTGCGACTCCAGTGTTAACTTCATTCAACGAGCTCAGAACTATATGCTCAAACAAATCGCCAATACTCCGTGGTTTATCAGGAACTCTGAGATTCACCACTACTTAAACATGAACACTGTAAAGGAGGAAATTCGAGCGTATTCTGGGACTTACAGGGAGAGACTAGAGAACCATCCTAACCCACTGGCAGTTCACTTGACCAAAAAACAAAGTCCATCAAGGCTAAAAAAACGAAAGATAATGGACATCAAGAGTCTGTCCTAAACATAGAGAGGAAATTTGACTAAAAGGAAAATTTGCTCTGAAAGCCACTTCGCTGAACACATCTGCTCATAGTTCCAGGACTGATTGCAAGATCCACTCAGAAAAAAAAAAAAAAAAAAAAAAAAAAAAAACATATTATAGTTACTTATGATCATTATACACACACATTACACATAGCACCAGAAACAAAACTTTTATGGTCAAAATAAACACTAGTCCCCAGTGGGAATCCTCTATGAACCTTCTATGTTGCAGTCGGAATTTTGCCTCAATTTTGATGGATAACACACATGGTTACTTTGATTGTCTTTTTTCCGTTTGTAGTTACCTCTTTCCTCATAAAGAAGGGTGTGTATAGTGGCATGTAGTTCTTCTTCAGCAATATCCTCAGAGACAGCTGGATGAGAGCCTGCTCTAAGAACACAGCAGGACCCTTCAGATAGTATCCACGACCACCGGCCACTGCCGTTCCTCGTTCACCATCCATACCTGGAATCATTATATGCAATAATCATCATCATCAGCAGTTACAGCTAGACTAGCTTAAAAGGGCATTTGTATTACAAAACAGGAAAAAAGGCCCATAAAAAGGCTTTCAGTAATATAAATTTGAAAATGTGTGTTTAGAACATCAGGTTATTTTGCATCAGAATCACAAAAACTTTCGAGACAAATTAGTAAAGGGAGACCTTTCCTGTGCATGGGTCGAACTGCGAACTACAATGAAAAAATAGAAATTATTTTCTCATTTTAATTATGTTGCTATTATTATATTAGAACTTTTTCAACTTCTTATGTTTTAAAGCTTTTCCAGACCTCTTACATGATTATAATTTCAATCTAACATTGCAGACATAGAAGTTGAATTCAAACAAGGTGATTCACATGGAAGTCTTACCATCAATCATACATATAAGATCCACATGTGAGTATTTAGTCCTAAATGCGCAGTCTCCATGGATCCTCTCCACTTTGTTGTGATCCTCATCATCATCCACTGGCACCGATTCATGGAGATGGTTCCCAACTTCTCTGAGAGCTGTGGAGCGAGCCTTCTCTGCTGCTTGCAAACCTTGCTCATTTTTAGATATTGCTTCGTCAATTAATATTCGGACCTAAAAATTAATGGAAACTTAGAATTGGTACTAATTTTTTTGTGGTTGATTAAGATTTATAAAAGAAACTTTTCTGGTGAAGTCTATATGTTCAAACCTAAAGAATTTTGGAAATAGATGGATGTTATGCATGTTTTCCTGTACCTTTTTGATTTGATTTACACTTAGAGGTTTGAGATTTTCTCCAGTCAAATTGGCTAGGTTATCTGCAACTTCAGGCGGCACCGGTTGGTCTTCAGGACCGACGGCTTCCTTTGCTTTCATCTTCAGGCCTATCTCTTTACTGCATACATTCTTCAGCTTATTCAAGTTGTCTGCATCGTGGCGCAATCGTCTCCATAGGGTGTCCTGCTCCACGACTGCATCGACGAGTGCTACATCTTTATACCGCTTGCGCTGGTTTTCACGGATTTTGTCTGGATCGCCGTCTTTGTCGGCACGAAATAGATCTAAATCGAGCACCATTTTCACTTATTTTGTTTGATTTTTTAGTAAATAAGATATTGAGAGAAAGGATCACGTCACGTCACTACTGCATGCGGCAATCAGCTGTCAGCAAGCTGTCTTGAAGCTGTCTATCGAGACATTTGTCATTGTCAGCCAACTGCACTGCCGCATATTTATCTCAACTTTTTTTTTTAAATTCTTGGTACCTTAGACCTAACTTTCATAAAATCGGTAAAGTTTTTAATTATCATTCTCACATCACTATTTTCTCATTCACACATCTATATTTTTTAATTATAGCAACACTGAAAAATAAATGTCAAAAAATACATATGAACGGCCCACTTTTGCAGTCGTTTTGCTTGGATTTTTTATTTATTTTGTGGAAATTATGTGGGTTTGGACGATATTCTGCTGAAATAAAAAGAGTTCATTAGATTACAAACAAATTGTGAGTATAAATTGTCGATAAAACAAGATTCTCCCGTATAAAATTTGGTTTTTGTTTTCCTTGTTTACACGTATTTCGGTCTTGATCTATTTACAAAGGGGTGGACAAATAATGAAAAAACTTTACAAACATAAACAATACAGTTATAAATATAGCCATACTGATAAAGCTCATTAATTAAAGTCATTCGTTTCCGCTTTAGTACACGTAATTACAATATGTGTAACACTTGTGCAGTATACGTAAAAATATTTACGAGTCAGCGCTGATATCACTTACCTACCTACTTTTTTATCATGTTTTAGGCAATGTTAAAATGAATCCTTTGAAAGACAACCAAGATGTGGCGACTTTCCTCGTCACTAAGCATGCTTGGAAGGGAAAATACAAGCGAGTGTTCTCAGTGGGCACCCACGGGATCACCACATACAACCCTGATCGATTGGAGGTGACCAACAAGTGGCTATATGCAGACGTAGTCACCATTACCTCCGCCAAGCATTCAAACTCCACATCCAACCATGACTTCACTCTTGTTATGAAGAAGGAAAAGAAAGTGGATACAATGAAGTTCTCCTCAGAACACAAGTGTCTAATTCTTACAGAGGCTTTCAAATATAGGCATTTGTTTGCTGAAAAACCTAGAGAAGTTCAGGTTCCAGGATACTTATCACCTAAAGAAGTATATGTAAGTATAATCTAATTGAGTAATTAACACACAAAAACTTAAATCTCGAAACAGTAACTAAGACAAGTCAAAATAACCACTAATTTTATATCCTTACTCAAATTTCAGTTTAATTTAATATAATCTAATTTCCTTCCAGAGATATCAAGCCTATAAACACCATTGGAGTGGAACTCGGCTCCCCATTGTTTTGGAAGTAGGCCCCTGTGCCCTCGATCAACTAGATCCATCAACACACACTTTACTAGCCAGTTACCCATACTGTGATATTCAAGGCATATTACCTGTTAGAGATGTCTCGGGTGGCTTTGTGCTGGCAGTTGGAGGGTATAGCAGACTCCACTTGTTCTCCAATGCAATGGATCATCAAATTATTATAAACAAAATGTTGGAGATAGCCAATTTGACGCTCACAATCAGTATTAAAGTGTTGTCCACAATGATAACACTTGATGATTATCATAATCAAAGATTTGGGAAGTACAGGTAATGTATGCTTGAATAACTTCACACACCTTAAAATAAGTTTGATCTAGGCAAGTATGTTATACCGTCTACCTCATTGTTGCTTACCGTCAGGTGAGATGAGATCAAATGCTAGCCTATCGCATGTAAAAAAAGTAAGTAAAAAAAGTAGTTAAAAAAGTAAAATAGGTAAATTAAGTAATGTAAATTAAGGTACTAGAAATATTTTAAAGGAAAAATACATATTCAAAAACCACAAATTCACAATATAGAGCATTAAAATCAAAAAACGAAATGCTTAGAGTACTAAATAAAAGAGTCTCGATCTATTATTTATTGTGAAAGAGATTAGTAAACACATAGTAATTATGTGTTTTCTGTCTGCTGTTGCTGAACAACTGCCCCTAATATAGAAATTGAGAGCATTCTGAGTCACATTTAATAGATTAATTAAAACACTAGTTTGTATTCATAGTTTTTAACAAAAAGCTTGATAATTAATGACTCATTCAGCCTTGATATGTCACATCAGTTAAGTTCTTTATCTATTCAGATGTCAATAGACCACAAGTTATTTTAAGTAATGCTTGTTTTGAATATATTATAAAAGATGGTTCATACACCCACAAAATGTTGCAATGCAAAATAAGAGATAATACTATACAATTATAAACTAACATGGTCGTCTTCACTACAAATATTCAATATCTGTAAAAAAACAATTTAAACATGGTAAATACCCTGTTATTTAATATTTGAAGAGATAATAATTATCATGAATTGCTTTTTATGTGATTTTTGTTTTATATGATCTATATCTTTTGTTATCTTCTATCTATACTAATGCTATAAATGCGGAAGTAACTATCTGTCTGCTACGTTTTCACGCCAAAATAGCTAGACCGATTTTAATGTAGCTTAGGTTAATGTAGCTTAAGCTACTTTTGATCACGGACTTACGCGGTTAAAACCGTGGGGCGCAACTATTATTATCATCATAAAGGAAAGAACTTTCACCTTTATATTACCAGTAGAATGAAGTTTTTGTTGCATTTAAATTATAAATACAAAAATATTAATAACTTTAATTTAGGTCTAACAAAGAGCGGCCTTATTGTTTTTTTTAGTCCAGGCAACATGTTTCCTAGCAACCACTTAATTATTTGAACCGACGACCCCTGTGGCGCGTTGTGCGAATGCCCGACTGCAATGCAGAAGGTTGCGGGTTCGATTCCCGCCGGGTGCAAGTGTTTATGCTTATAAATAAATAATTGTTTTTGGTCCGGGTGTACATCTATTTATAGGATGTATGTTATTAAAAAAGTAAAATAAACAAGTATTATATCCGTTTTAATATTTCTTGTTTTTTATTGCATATAAGTCCCGTTCCCGCGGGAATATCGGGATAAAATGTAGCCTATGTGTTATTCCCGGTATCCAACTACTTATATTCCAAGTATCATCGCAATCGGTGTTTAGTAGGTAGTTTTTGCGTGATTGAGTAACAAACATCCAAACACACACACTTTCACATTTATAATATTAGTAGGAAGACATATTTAAACACATTACACCAAGGCATATTACACCATGTCACGTGATTTCCGTGTAGCTCCGTGGTTAGAGCACTCGCTTGGATAGCAAGGGGCACAGGTCCTGTCATAGGATTTTTTTAAAATATATCTCTGTTCGAAAATTATATCCGTTGTCTAGTCTAGGGCTAGTTGGCGCTGTGTGTTGTTTACGTAATTTAATAATTTTCAATGTCTAATTCCAGTGGAGATCAACATCAAACGTCGCTCAGTGAGTTCATAGTTCACAAGATAAACCCGGCTCGGCACATGGAACCTATGAAACGGACACTGTGTTTATCTGACACATGTCTTCTGGAGAGAGATCCGCAGACTTATTCTGTAAGTTGAAACCAGTCACGTATTTTTGATCCGTCTAAAGCTGCCGACGCTTTGGGTAAAGCGTCTACGTTTCGGCATCGTACGTATTGGACGCATCGCATCAAACGGGACGTAATATTCTTTTCTTCTCTCCAGCAGCCCTAGACAACATTCATATCGAATAACGAATATGAAATTGACATATTAATAAGTTCGCGAAAAGTCACGTGACTTTTCGCAAACTTGTAAATATCAATTTCATACAAAAAAGTCTGTCGATTGGCGATTCCGTTCGATAAGAATGTTGTCTAGGGCTGCTGTTTGGAAAATTTAACTTTCATGGGTAGATAGCCGGGTTGAAAGTGGCTCATTTCATTACTAGGGTTGAAAGTCAACTTCATTTTTTAATTAATGCAACCATTTGACACTTATTTCTATAGAAATATTGTCAAATACAAGGAACCAAAACGTCAGATTATAGTCTGAATTTAAAAAACCCCTTTTTTTTTTTCGTTTGCTTATGATAATTGAATTACCTACTCTTCTATTCTGCCACTTGCTATAATGCCATGATTGCTTACTACTTTCTTTTTTCTCGTGTCGGCATGGCCGCTTAGATGCACGTCTTTCGTGACCCCAAGTCGATTCAACTGTAGCCAATAGATAAGTATTTCGCAAAAAAAAAATGTTAGCAGTAAGTGTATATATTTTTTTAATCTATTAAAAACAATAGCTTTTTTTTATTGAATTTGGATTTTACAAATTGTTACCACCTCATGATAAAACTTCCTATCGACCAATCAGTCTCTTGCCGACTATGTCGAAGCTCTTCGAGAAAGTGATACTCTCTAGAATTCTGCCTACGCTAAAAGAGCACAACATAATACCAGATCATCAGTTTGGATTTAGGGAGCGCCATGGTACAACCGAGCAAGCTCACAGAGTTTACGAACACCTAAGAAAGACCCTGGAACAAAAGGAGTATTGTTCATCGGCATTCCTCGACATACAGCAGGCCTTCGATAAAGTCTGGCACAATGGTCTGCTGTGTAAACTAAAATGGTATCTTCCACATTCTTATTTCCTGCTGCTGAAGTCTTATCTCACCGACAGATACTATTATGTCAAGGAGAGCGACTCGAGATCACCTCTCTATGAGATTCGTGCTGGAGTTCCCCAAGGATCAGTACTCGGTCCCATACTGTATACCCTGTACACGGCAGATCTCCCTTTAACTCAAGACGTCACCACAGCAACATTCGCTGACGACACCGCCATACTGGCGAGCCATAAGGTCCCGGAGGTTGCAACGAGAAAACTGCAAAATGGACTAAACAAAATCCACAACTGGTTGCATAAATGGAAAATAAAAGCCAGTGCCAACAAGTCTGTCCAGGTTACCTTCACACTAAGGAAGGAAAATTGTCCACCTGTTCAACTTGGCGACAATACCCTACCACACGCAGATAGTGTTAAATACCTGGGACTACACTTCGATCGCAAATTAACCTGGAAACAACACATCCAAGCAAAAAAAGAGGAGATGGCCATCAGGCACCGAAATTTGTATTGGATGCTAGACAGGAACTCAAGGCTGTCTCTGGACAATAAACTCCTATTGTACAAAATGATTATCAAACCTGTCTGGACCTATGGCATGCAACTGTGGGGCACTGCCAGCGATACAAATATTGCCATCCTGCAACGACAACAAAATAAAATATTAAAAACAATAGCCAACGCTCCATGGTTCATAAAAAACTCGGAAATCCACGAACACCTAGCCATGGCAACTGTGAAGGCGGAAATAGGAAGAGCTGCGAGGAGATACCAAGACCGGCTAGCTAACCACCCAAATAGTTTAGCTCGGCAGTTGATGAATAGACTATACAACCCGCGTCTAAAACGCAAAAATATACTGGAGTTGACAGACAACTGACTCCCACACTATGAGTGGAGAGCCTCGATGGAGATCTCGCTCGCACGTCATCAACGCACAGAACGCACCTGCTTATAGTCCAAGGACTGATTGCAGAGAATCACAGAAGAAAAAAAAAAAAAAAAAAACAAATTGTTCTAAATTTACTTAATATTTTAATTGATTCTCAATATACCTGTTTTATTAAATGTGTGAGTAGTATTTAAATTTTCTCACAGTCGAAATGAAAAGTAGAGTGTTTAATATACTTACATATTAAGCTACTTTTAAAATGCACCCAGAAAAAAAAATCAATCATTTATGGCCAGCAAAAATCCCTGTTCCTGACAAGAATCGAACCCATAACCAAACCAGTTGTTATGTAAAATTTTCCTTTTGTATTCCAGGTTGTATGTCTAAGACCACTGAGCGACGTGTTTGCTTTAGTGAGAGATCCAGAAAATCCCCAGAAGTTCTCAATAGAGTACCTCAATGGACAGACTCGTACTTATTTGGCTGGTGAAAGGTGAGTGAGAAACACAACATAACATTATAGTTGTAACTTCCTTAAGTATTAATCCCGTGGGAAGTTTGCAACATCCATTTTAGTGGATCTACACATGACGTGGACCGAATTCCCTTGTCCCTACGACCAGAAATTTGGAGAGTGAGAGAGTTTGGGCCCTGCATTGATATACAGGGTGAAACATTCCGATGGCCTTTCAGGGGGATATCCTAAACTATAAGAGATAGCGAAAAATGCTGAAAGAAGTTGCATCCCCGATTTTGACAAAAACAAATATGGCATTATTAGATTTTCGAAAAAAATATTACCCTAACCAGAAATCGAGCCAGCCAATCAGAAACCAATATTTCAAAAATTTAAAAATGCAAGTTTTTGTTTGTTTTAGTCTAAATCGGGGACGCAACTCCTTTCAGCATTTTCGCTATCTCTTATACTCGTAGTTTAGGATATGCTCAAAAAAGCTCATCGAAATGGTTTACCCTGCATAATATGTATAATAAGGTCAGTCAATCAGTCAGTATGTGCTTTGAATTTGATATGTGTAGGTTATAAATAAATAAACCTCTAGCTTCCTCTTTTGACTTGTCCTATATAATTGATAAGTGTTACTTATTCTGAACCGTAATGTAAATATACGATTTTAAACTAACATGGTTATTTTCACTACTAAAATTACTTATTAACGAGGTGCTTACCATGTTTAATAAAACACCAGCCAACCAACTTCCACCAACTTCTGATATCCAGAAGTCGGCTATAGCTGAACACCTTTTAGATACCGGACCAAACCATTGGATTGAGTTTCACAAGCCGCAGGTACTTTCGACACAACGCCATTACACACCCCGTATGGTACGTGAAGCCATTGAAATTACTAAGTATAGTAATTTCAACAGGGAAGATGGGTTTCAATTGTCGCGA
This sequence comes from Idaea dimidiata, assembly GCA_949358125.1. Lineage (NCBI taxonomy): Eukaryota > Metazoa > Arthropoda > Insecta > Lepidoptera > Geometridae > Idaea > Idaea dimidiata. The sequence goes on from OX442341.1 coordinate 11,630,077, forward strand.
AAGCCTGGAATCCGGTAGTTAAATTATGCAAACCCATGAAGGACACTACAAAAAGTTTGCGAACAGATACCGTGAATGTGGTCTGTCAAATGCAGGACCGAGTAAATAATGAAGTTAGTGACAATAGTAGGGGACCGATAACCAGACGTTCAACTCGTGTCAGAAAGCAGGTAGTCCGATATGGACGCCTCTAACTGTCATCACCTACCCGCATTCTCCAGTCTCGTGAACATGCTGGTTGAAATTACTAGCGAAATATCGAGCTCCGCGAATAAATTATTAAACATGGTAAGCACCCCGTTAATACCTAATGTAAATGTTAAAAGAGGAAGAAATAATCGCAATTTATTATTATTTTCCTTTTATATTTTTTAATCTCGGCTTAAAACCGGTTTTTGATCTAATTCACGGGCCTAAGCCAAGTGGAATATATTGTTGTAATGTGTTTGAAAAATCACTTATTATTATTAAATATTATTAGGGGTTAAAGTATGAAATTGCCGATTTGTACTGAAAATCTTAATTGTTTATTTTTTAAATTTTTAACAAATTTATTTAATCAAAATAGTTGCCATTATTATCTATACATTGCTGCCATCTAATGGGAAGGTTATTAATGCCTTTGCGATAGAACTCCGACGATCTAGACTGCACAAACTGTGTGAAAGCATTTTGTACTGCCTCCTGGGAAGAAAACTTCTTGTCACGTAGATAATTGTCCAAATCACGAAAAAAATGGTAGTCCGTTGGAGCAAGGTCTGGTGAATACGGAGGATGACGAACGGTTTCTAAGTGCAGTTCCTGAAGGGTCAAAATGGTTTCTCGTGCTGTGTGAGGTCTCGCGTTGTCGTGGAGCAATAATGGTGAAGATCGATTCATGAGTCGGGGCTGTTTTACTGCTAGTTTTGTCAACATGGTTCGGAGTTCGGCACAATAGACATCTGCCGTAACTGCTTGACCAGATCGAAGAAAACTATAGTGAATAACACCATGCTGAGACCACCAAACAGTTACCATTACCTTTTTATTGGTAAGTTTTGCTTTAGGACACTGTTGTGGCATTTGATCTGGGGTCAGCCATTGCATTTTTCTTTTCCGGTTATCATAAAGAATCCACTTTTATCACTTATTACAATTCGATCCAATATTCCTTCATTTCTGTACCGGTTCAACAAGGCAACACAAGTTTCAACACGCGTTTCTTTCTGCAGATCAGTCAAATCATGAGGCACCCATTTTTCGTATTTTTTTATATTATTGATTTGACGCAAGTGAGTCAATAAAGTGGGTAAGGTAACGTTAAACCATGCCGCTAATTCCTGGGTAGTTTGACTAGGATCGGCTTCCACTATCTCTCTTAATTCATCGTTATTCACCTGTGTGGGCGGTCTTCCTCGTGGCTCGTTCTTTAAGTCGAAATTTCCATCACGAAAGCGTTTAAACCACAATCGCACGGTGCGTTCATTAGTAGACCCCTCTCCAAACGCAGCATTGATATTGCGGGCTGTTTCTGCCGCGTTAGTTCCGCGTCGGAACTCGTATTCAAAAATCACTCGAATTTTCGCAGTATCCATCTTTCTTGTCTAAATTGAATAACAAAAACAATTGAAAGTCGATATTCAAATGTTTCACATTTTTTAAAAAAAGAACATCACAGAAACCATTTGAAAAAAGTTTCATTCGAAAACCTCAAACCATGAAGATTCTATGTCAATTCAAAGAACCTATTGCAATAAAACGGCAATTTCATACTTTAACCCCTATTATATTGTGTACCAGAGACGCGCTGCTAGCGTCGCTACTAGACGGCGTGCGCGCGGCGGGGCAGCGCGACGCCCACGTGCGGAGCTCGCCTACGCCGCGCGGGTACCGGCTGGGGCCGCTGCACCACCCGGTGGACGAGGAGACCGAAGCCAACCATCTCAGGTAAAGGTGACACACCACCCGTTGGACGAGAAGACAGAGGCCAACCATCTCAGGTAAAGGTGACAAACCACCCGGTGGACGAGGAGACCGAGGCCAACCATCTCAGGTAAAGGTGACAAACCACCCGATTGACAAGGAGACCAAGGCCAACCATCTCAGGTAAAGGTGACAAACCACCCGATTGACAAGGAGACCGAGGCCAACCATCTCAGGTAAAGGTAACAAACCTTATGACCTACCAAAGTCATCATCATCATCATCAGCCTGTTGCAGTCCACTGCTGGACATAGGCCTCTCCAATTGCACGCCACCTAGATCTTTTTTCGGCTCGCATCAAGTTACTACCAAAGTATAAAAATATTATGTCATACTAGCTGTGACCCGCGACTTCGTCTTGTAACGACCCTCGATTTTGGTCGTTTCTTTTAACTTGTTTGCTCATAAAAATAACATTAAATTTCACTTTTCTAACCTAAAAATAATTTTATAAACAGATCTTTTTGAGCTATTTGTTTTCACTGCCGGTTTGTCACTTTATTTAGTTAACAATAATAATTGATATTCGTTTTAGTTACCTATTTACTTAATAATTTTGCGTTGACACCAAATAAAACATCTTAATCTCGCATTTATATCCTACAACTTTTTGTACGGTTTTTTACACGACTGCCAAAGGAAGTGTTATGTTTTTTTATTTTATTTAAAAAAAAAACAGTTGTAGGTTATAAATGCGAGATTAAGATGTTTAAAATGATGAAAACAAATAGCTCAAAAACATCTGTTTATAAAATTATTTTTAGGTTAGAAAAGTGAAATTTAATGTTATTTTTATGAGCAAACAAGTTAAAAGAAACGACCAAAATCGAGGGTCGTTACAGTCTGCGTAGAAATAGTGCATAGCAGACTTTTTCGTTTTACCAATTGGATTTCGATGTAAAGTATACTACGAGGTGCCTCGAAAATAGAACTGTCCAATATTGAAAAATCAGATTTCAATTGGATTAGTAATTGATCGGATTTTTAATTATATAAGGAACAAACAGACCGACAGAGAGACATGAATTTTAAAATTTATATAATTTTGTTCCACTACTTTTCCAAAGTCCCCAAGACAACATTTTTTTTTTTAAATTTATTTCCAAGTACAGACTTTTATCCTCTCTTCTTTTATTATAAGTAATAAATAAATATAGATAGATGATTAGGGTAGACTTGATACGGTTGAAACAGGGGACGGTTGAAACAAGTCAAACATCTCATAAACACTTAATTAGTGGAGCAAAGAATCCAAGGGGTCCAGGGATTACCCAAGGGTTGCTGTATTAAAAAATACTTTCCCTATTAGCCATCAGATTCTGGTAACCAGACCCTAGTACCTATAATTTAAAAACACATCTGTACTATAACTATAATATTTAAATGTTATACTTGACTTCCAAACGCGTTCTCACACGAAAAGAAGCCACAAGAAACTCATGAGGTTGAGACTGAGTACAATTTCATACCAGCGCGAGCTTCTCAATAAAAAAACCTTATTTCCACAGGTTATTCCAAAATCCAGTGGGTATGTGTCGGGCGGAGGTTATTGAGAGATTCAACGCAAATATCGGATACAGCGGACTTATCTACTCCGTCAGTCAAGATGTAAGTGCTTTCATACAGTATTATATATACTTACTAAAACTATACATATAGGTACTCTACTAATATGTTACATAGTTCAAACTGCACATCACTTCACGATTAACTTTTTTTTGTTACACGCAACTCATTATGTTAAAGTCAACGAACTCGAATATATAATTATGGAAATAGCAGTTCTTGAAAAAAAATGTTCCACGAAAACGGTGGTTGCGGGGCCTAGAACGATGATTCGACCGCCAGTCTGTCACTAAAGATCGTCCGCAATTGTTCGATCCAAAGGTCGATCATACGTAATACTGTACGGAACATGTCAATGTGTGCATCTGCTGTTGTGTGACCGTGGAACATTTTTTTTTCGAATTTAGTAGAGAAGTTAGATCTCCATTCTATTTATTCCTCGAGGAACCTACGAAGGTTAAGTACAATTTATCACTCGCTGCCCACCGGTCATGAATAACAGTAAGGTTAGAGTTGTAATATTGACACTGCTTGTCAATAATAATGCGCAGCACTGCACCCATCTATAAGACCCATGAGCGGGAGTGAGAGCGAAAAACTCGCTGCACTGCTTCCACATTTGTTGGCCCAACGAGTGCTCAGCGAGTGAAAAACTGACATTATTTTACTTACTTTTAGTTTTATGGTCCGCCATCATATTAAAATTATAAATAAAATCATTTTAAAACAATACAGTATGTTACGAAATGAAGGGGGTTGTTGTAGAAGACAGTACGTTTTTTTTAAAACATTCACAAAACAGTTCGAAATTACAAAAGTTGCATAGCAAAAGTTGTTCATCTAAACGTCTAGAACAACCCCTATATATAGTCAGAAATTCATCTTGTAACATACTCTAGGTATATTTAATTAAAATCTAAGACTTTTATTTTGTTAAATATTCCACATATCTAGTATTTATCATACAATTCAGTAGGTAGGTACACATTTCTTTTTTTTTTTGTTTGATTTCTGCTATGTAAATGTTTGTGATATGGCTTGTAGGCCTCCCGTCCCCTGTTGTGGCTGTTTCTTACGTGGGATCTAGTAAGTCCCTCAATTTTTACTTTACACCTTTTTACACCCACTTTCACTCTTATACTAGTAAACAAATTATAATTTTTAAATGGGGAGAAACGGGTTATTTATTAGGTATTGTAAATTGTTCTTTTTATTTCGTTATTTTAATATTTTAAAACTGTTGCCTCCTGAAGCTAAGGGACCGTCTCCACTAGCGTTAGAATCGCAACGATATATCGTCGAGCCACTTATTTCTATACAATATCTATGAACGTGTCTCCACACGGCGATGTTAACGCGGCGGTTGTATAGAAATGAAGTAATATCGCCGCGATTCTAACGCTCGTGGAGACGGTCCCTAAGAAGTTATTTTTCGGCTAATAAATAATATGTTGAACCAAAGACTTTTGTCTATTAAAGCCTCTTACTCAGTAGGGTACAAAAGTCGAGCGACATCAGTCGCAAAAGTGTTCCGAAAAACATCAGACGACTTCGCGCAATGTTACCAAACCATCGGTGAAAACTGGAAAACTGGACCTCTACTTAAATTCTACGAAAAAAAAAACTGCATTCCGATAGATAATGAAAACTCGGTCAAACATAATGCCCTACTACGACATATTTTATTTCTGAAAGACAGTCTTTTTGTTCGTTCGTATTAAAGCGTAGGCCCTGATGTAGACAGAGACAGACATCGAGCGTCATGCGATGCGTTGCAATGTCTCTGGGGACATTAAAATTCGTCCCCTAGTGAGTACGAGACTTACATTCTGTTCTCACGACTCCAACAACATCTGTATCACAAATCACACTGAATTCTGCAGCGATTATTCGCGGAAAACAAAGAGAAGTTGATAACTGGTGCCCTGAACGCGCTAATGAATAGCGCGACGGCTGCAGCGAGCCTCTCGCCGCGCGACCTCGAGGCGCAGTTCCACGCGTTGCGGCGGCTATGTGCCAGCAAAGTCGGCTTTGCTGCCTTTACTACCTTACCTGGGTAAATATACTAAATCCTTACTAATATTATAAATCCGAAAGTTTATGTATTTGTTTGTTTGTTTGTTCCCTCTTCACGGTGAAAAGGTTCCGCCGATTTGGATGAAAATTTGCATAGGGATAGTTTAAGTGATGGAGAGTGACATGGGATACTTTTGATCCCGATAATCCCGCAGGATTGGGACTTACACAGTTAACACCGCGGGGCGCAGCTAGTTATCTGTATACAACTTATATGAACATAGTGATGGTATGTCGTAGAGGACCATCGCATACTTACCTCCTTGAAAAAATCTTTCCTTTGGAGGTAATATCAGCTGCGGGAAATGCGGCAAACGAGGAAAGCGCGGCTAGCATAAATTTACCCAAAATTACCAATCATAATGATAAACCCCTTTACTTATACACGCTAATTAATGCACATTGTCACATGAAGTTTCAAAGTCATGTGTAAATAATATTTTATAAGGGAGAAAACCGCAAATAACATGACAGGAGTTATCTATATTGTGACTAGCCAAGTCTTGATAACTTTCCACTGAACAGGGAGTGCACTACGTTTAGTAGGCCGCTATTGGACCGCCCACATGTTTTACATAGTCGATACTTGTATAAATGAGTTAATATACTGAAAAGTTTCGCTTGCGCGATTCAGGATTTCGTAGAAGTAGTGACATTTGTGACCTCAAAAATTGATGCACAGATAATGACACTAGTAACTAGGATGATAGTTTAGTCAGTTCAGCAGTGGTATTCTCTAATGTAACAGCCTAGAGCTCGACGCTGTTTCAGCGTCAAATTAGAGTGAGCGTCCAATCAGAGTGTCGTATTGCTTAATACCACTGCAGTTCTCAACTTGCACAATAAAACAGGTTTTAGTAGAACTTTTCTATAGGTTTCTTTAAACGCGTATCCCTTGCAAGGTTGTTGAAAATGCAAATCATAGCCCTCTCCTTACCAGTCCCTCACCTCTGTTGCTACTGGGCAGGTTCCGCGAATGGGTAGGCAGCGGTGTAGTGGGCGCGCTACGACGCATGTCCGGGGGCGGAGGGCAGGCGGGCGGCGGGTGCGCGCACGCGGCGCTGGACGCCGTGTGTGCGCTGATGCAACCGATGCACGCAGACCCTGACCTACGCCAGGAGCAGCTCAACAAGGCCAGCATGCTCTCCTCCAACACCTTCCTAGACTCGCTGCTCACTATGTGGGCCGACCACATCGTAAGTATATCTGCAATTGCATGCTATCCTGCAAAAAGTGTCTCATGTTAGGCAGAATAAACTGCTTATTAGTCTGATATCGCCAGCGGCTTCTGTGGAGTAAATGTACCGAGAATTTCCTGTTCCGCGAATTATGTCGACAAATCCCAAGTCATCGGTCAACCTGTGTACCTTCATGAACGCCTTATATTCACCGTATCATACGCCGTTGACATATCCGCACAAACCACCCCAGTCAAGAATAGAATAGAATAGAATATGTATTTATTAGGTCAAGCACCCGGCAACAAATACAAAACAGAACAAATCTCTCACTATTTCGATTTTGGAAACCATCTTTAATTTAGATCCTGGGTGAAGATTGCTGAAATACCATGAACGCTTAAAGCTAAAGCTTAAAGTTAAAAATCTACTAGAAATATTTTAAAGGAAAATGTCATCTTCAGAGATGCAGAGACGCGAGTTCAAATCTCGTCGCAAGTGAATTTTTAAGATGATTTTTTCCTTTAAAATATTTCTAGTAGATATGCCTTGAGCAATAAAAAACAAATTACGAAATACTGTTAAAAATACAAGTGATACTTTATCATTTGTCCTTTCTTCCCAGGTGGCAGGCAGTGGGGCGTTGGTGGTGGCTGCGATGTTAGACTTCCTTACGTTCGCGCTGTGTGCACCGTACAGTGAGACAACAGACGGCAAACAGTTTGATCAGCTGCTGGAGATGGTGGCGGCGCGGGGCCGCGTCGTCTTCAGGCTGTTTGAGGTTAGACATTGAACGCTGTAGGGTTTTGCTTTGATCCTTTTACACCCTAGAAATTGTTGAGAGCTATTTCAATTAACCTTGCGGGCGCACTGTAAAGCTTCTTCTTTATTTAGCGTTTATGGATGGAGACAGGTACCCTGCGAGTGTTGTTTTTATTTCGATTGTCTATGAAATGACACAAAAAAAAGATTTATTGTCTGTTGATCTCATTGTCTATGATGTAACGTTTTCCCATGTCTGTTCCAGCACCAATCTCTAGCCATAGTGAAAGGCGCAGGACTCGTCACCCAAGCTATAGTCGAAGAGGGCGGAGGCGGGGTCGGGGCCAAAATGCAAGCCCTAGCCCTGGCCGAGGCGGCCTTACCCCGGCACTTGCTCCTAGCCCTGGATAGAGGGGCCAGGCCGCACCATAGACACCTGGCCCGGCGGCTCGTGGCCTTGTGGCTGGCGGACCATGCGCCCGCTACACAGCTGTTGCATCGTATCATGGTTAGTGTCGTGTAACGTAGGAAAACCCCAGGCTCCCGAGAGGGATGCGACCGGGGACATCGCTACCCAAGAAGATGAACGATCGTATAAACGGGCTAAGCCGCATCACAGACATCTGGCCTGGGGCGCCTCGTGGCCTTTTGGCTTGTTCAAATGTAAATAATTAGCGGCCAAAAATTACTTGATTTATATAAAAGAAACATTAATTTGATAAGCACACGGTAAAAATCAAATTAAGTACTTACTAAATCAAATTTTACAGGCACAAGAAAAGAAGAAACAACATTATAAATGTTGTTGGAATAATACTAATTATAAACTATATATCTTTCAGCCTTCAGGTCTGCTAGCGTTCCTGGAGTCAACAGAATCCCCGCCAGCAGAGGCGTTGGAAGCGGACAAGATTGAACAACGAGACAACTTGCAGCTAGCGCAGGCCTCCGCCCCAAAGCCTCGGGCTCCGCACTGGGACCGAGTAGACAGACAGTTAAAAAATGTCGAGCGGCATATCGAGGTACATGTCATAAGTTATCATTCTTTTCTTAGCTTTTATTTTATAAAAAGAGAGCCCAAAACTATTTTGAAAAATGTCAAGAGGTTGTGACGAAGGTCTTCCATTCAAAAGGAGACTTTAGAACAGCCCTTTGTTGCTTTGTCAGAATATACTCATTAGGCCATTGTCGGAATAATTTAATTAGCGCGATTCAGGATTATCGCAACAGTTACGCCATCTATATTTGGGCGCTACAAGTAGTCAACTACGGATGTTACAGCAGGTTATTTTGCTACGTAGCGCTGCAAGTTATAGCCGTGTCAGTTCTTACTGCCGTTGGCACTGGCATGTATGAGAACGATATCGAAATCCAACTACTCCAGTCTAGTCATTGTTGCCGTTCAAAGAGATAAAACCTCGCGAAAGTACGTCTTTTTAGTAGTCCTCACGTGCAAAAACGGCTAATCACTAGCCCCCTTACTTATAAACGATGTATCGTTTGACTTTAACTGTGACATGAAGTTTCAAAGTTGACAGACAGATACAAACGTCACATAACTTGGTCATCTGTTAATCATCGTTAAGAGTCTAGGTATAGATAGGTACCGCAATGACCAATCAGAAAGTTTGGTTTTTTCCTCACCCCCGCGGTATTAGTAGACAATTGGCTTTATCGTCTTTGGCGCCGTTCATCGACTTAAGACGGCGATAGATGATAATTATCGGTCCTTGTCCGATTGCATATAAATAAGCGAGATGGAATTGCATGAAAAAATCTACAATTTCTCGTAAAGTCAATCATTAACGAAGATTAAAATAATATTTTTATAAAATGCGATGAAGAGGTTCTACGTATTGTATTTTCTAATATTATGATGCCTATAAGAAAATATAGCGGTTAAGGATTTAGAAGAAAAAATGATTTATTTTGTAAAACAGGGGTAACTTTGCCTGTATAATAGTGGTATTTAAAGTTATTTTTATTGTTTTTTAAATGAAGGGGACACTTTTTGTATCATGTACAATAACATAATAAATTGTTTAAAGTTCTATTTGATACCGGTTATGAAGAAAAATATTCAATCGGAAGGGATTTCATATCAGTCGCGTCCTTAAATCTGCGTTAAATTGTCGCAGCAATACGCAAACTACGCGCTCCAGCACTGGGCGGCGCGGCTGCGGGCCGCGGACCGCAAGGAGGCGGCGAGCGGGCCGCGCCCCGTGGTGCTGCGCCGGCGCCGCGACCGCGTCAAGACCACCGCCAACTGGCCGCTCTTCTACTACCACTACCACAGGGACCACGCGCTGCCCAACTTGATATGGAACCATACGGTGCGTATACTATACCATTTTAAACTTACAAAATTATATGTATTTTAAAATTCATGTCTGTCTCTCTGTTTCTCTGTCTGATCCTTATACAATTGAAACTACTAATCCGACTGAAATATAGTTTCCGATATTGGATAGTTCTATTTTCGAGGAAGGTCGTGGTATACTTTGCATCGAAATCCAATTAGAAGAACCCGAGTAATGAACGAAAAAGTGCAACCGCTCGAGAACCGCTCGGCCGCCCGCGCCCGTGATAACTCGGTTTTCACTTCTGCGGGTGAAACCGCGCAGCTAGTTATCACATATATGTTTTAAGACAGAACATATTTTTCAATTATCATTTTGGAGTTTTGGCGGGAACGCGTTGAGGAGATGTGGTGCTAAATTTTCATTTTTGTGAAACCTAGTTCAAATGCGTGCACATTGTTTAATTTCGGGGGCATATCAATCAATTTAGTTTCGTAAAGGCGTACAAGTGGAATGAAAGTGAAAATCGGTGCAAAACATGGACTTAGTGTTGTCTCTAAAGCTCCGTGAACAATCTTTGTAAATGGCCGCCGTGTTTACAAATGATTCCTTAGACTTGACTTTAACTATGACGACTTGACTGTTTCGATGCAAATAACTTGTATAATCTTACTAATATTATAAACGCGAAAGTTATGTAAGTATGTATGTATGTGAAGTTGTTACTCTTTCACGCAAAAACTACTCAACTGATTGCGATGAAACTTCGAATATAGGTAGCTGGGGACCTGGATTAACACATAGGCTACTTTTTAATCCGATATTCCCGCGGGAACGGGACTTACTCGGGTAAAACCGCGGGGCGCAGCTAGTATATTAATAATACTTGACACTGGCTAATTTCCTAATGGCCATAATCGGTTCACAACCGATAAGAAATAATAATAATACGATTTGGTACATTGAACCCGGCAGACTCGCGCGGAGCTCCGCACGGCGCTGGAGAGCGAGCTGCGCGCGTTCGCGTGCGACCGCGAGGTGGCGGGCGGCACGCTCACCTCGTGGAACCACGCCGAGCTCGAGGTGCACTACCACTGTCTGCAGAACGAGGTCAAGATCGGGGACTACTACCTGAGGATACTGCTGGAGCAGCGCGATCATGATGACAGCCCTATTAGGAGATCGTAAGTTGTGTTCGAAGGAAGTACCTTCTAAGGTTAACATATAGATCAATCTGGTAGACTAAGCTAAAGTTTTTACTGTGTGTTTTCGTAATAAGCAACTCTATAACTCAGCCCTTTTGCATGAATTTAAGCTTTGAACTTCCTGACAACATTTTCCTTTACTGTAGGCGTACTTTCATGAAAGTAAGAATCTGATTCGTCGACGTTCGGCGATCTATTCTGATTGTCCAAGAAAATATTTCTAAACATAATTTCTAAAAGAAAGATTTTTTTGCTACTCTCACACTTAGGAAACCATTTTCGTAAGAATTTTGAAAGGTTGGGTTAAAAAGTTAAACTCATTTTCTCATAGAGGGCGATGAAAAATAGAATTTCTACCTCGGGAGCAAATACTATTTTTAGCTCGAGTGAGGTAATTTGAATCCCGTGATTGGCTCAGGATTCTACTCAAGAATCCTTCGCTTCTCTCTGGATTCAAAAAACAGTCTCGCCGTAAAAATAGTTTTTTTCTTCCCGGTGTACAATTTACTATTGTTAAATCCACACAATTGGTTCTAAGTGCTTTTTTCAAGTCGTACAGAAAAGGCTAAAATCTAATAAATCGTTTTCAAGGTACGAATTCTTCAACGATCTATACCATCGGTTTCTATCGACGCCTAAAGTGGAGATGAAGTGCATGTGTCTCCAAGCCATGACCATAGTCTACGGACGATATTTCGAGGACATCGGACCTTTCGCCGACACCAAGTGTATCGTGCAAATGTTGGACAGGGTAAGTACACGACAAAAAGTTTGTACAACATCTATAGCTTAGACTACCTAGATGGTGGGTAATAGAACAACGACGTTCGAATTTTGAGTCCTCTTTTTTAAAGGTGTATGCAAAATTTCCGAACACTTTAACTGTGGAACGTATGAAACTCGGCCGTTTGGGCCGGCATAAAATGCTTCACTATCAGGCGGTCCAGATCTTGAACTTTAGATATAAAATTCAAAGTCCTGACTGATTGACTAAATTTAATTTTAATTTAATTTAATTTTAATATATTTATTTCTCATATATTTTTATTTCAGACATGTGACAGAATGGAGCGAGACAGGCTTGTACAGTTTCTAGCTAAATTAATCTTACACAGAAAGAATGTTAGCGAGATATTGGAATGGAATGGAATTAAGTAAGTCCTAGGTTTGATAGTAATATCTTTAATATTATATTTTCTTTCTAAGTCTAAGCCTGGACTTGCCTATCATAAAAATATTTTAAAGATTAGAAAAACTTGCAAAACACTCATTGCGTAGTGTGGCTAGGCGAGATTCGAACCCGCATCACGTCACAAAGTCACAATTCGAATGACAATTGAATATTACAACATGTCCTTTTACAACCTAGATACAGCTACTGGCCTTTATAAGGACACCGACGCTCCGCATATACCTCGATTTATTTATGTAAATGGGCATAATATGGGGTGGTGTACGGGGATATAATGGGTAATATTAGGGGTTAAAGTATGAAATTGCCGATTTGTACTGAAAATCTTAATTGTTTATTTTTTAAATTTTTAACAAATTTATTTAATCAAAATAGTTGCCATTATTATCTATACATTGCTGCCATCTAATGGGAAGGTTATTAATGCCTTTGCGATAGAACTCCGACGATCTAGACTGCACAAACTGTGTGAAAACATTTTGTACTGCCTCCTGGGAAGAAAACTTCTTGTCACGTAGATAATTGTCCAAATCACGAAAAAAATGGTAGTCCGTTGGAGCAAGGTCTGGTGAATACGGAGGATGACGAATGGTTTCTAAGTGCAGTTCCTGAAGGGTCAAAATGGTTTCTCGTGCTGTGGGAGGTCTCGCGTTGTCGTGGAGCAATAATGGTGAAGATCGATTCATGAGTCGGGGCTGTTTTACTGCTAGTTTTGTCAACATGGTTCGGAGTTCGGCACAATAGACATCTGCCGTAATTGCTTGACCAGATCGAAGAAAACTATAGTGAATTACACCATGCTGAGACCACCAAACAGTTACCATTACCTTTTTATTGGTAAGTTTTGCTTTAGGACACTGTTGTGGCATTTGACCAATATTCCTTCATTTCTGTACCGGTTCAACAAGGCAACACAAGTTTCAACACGCGTTTCTTTCTGCAGATCAGTCAAATCATGAGGCACCCATTTTTCGTATTTTTTTATTTTATTGATTTGACGCAAGTGAGTCAATAAAGTGGGTAAGGTAACGTTAAACCATGCCGCTAATTCCTGGGTAGTTTGACTAGGATCGGCTTCCACTATCTCTCTTAATTCATCGTTATTCACCTGTGTGGGCGGTCTTCCTCGTGGCTCGTTCTTTAAGTCGAAATTTCCATCACGAAAGCGTTTAAACCAAAATCGCACGGTGCGTTCATTAGTAGACCCCTCTCCAAACGCAGCATTGATATTGCGGGCTGTTTCTGCCGCGTTAGTTCCGCGTCGGAACTCGTATTCAAAAATCACTCGAATTTTCGCAGTATCCATCTTTCTTGTCTAAATTGAATAACAAAAACAATTGAAAGTCGATATTCAAATGTTTCACATTTTTTAAAAAAAGAACATCACAGAAACCATTTGAAAAAAGTTTCATTCGAAAACCTCAAACCATGAAGATTCTATGTCAATTCAAAGAACCTATTGCAATAAAACGGCAATTTCATACTTTAACCCCTATTATATGGAGGTTGCAGTATATCTGTATCTGGGTTAGAACCACGGACCATATACTAAGAGGACCTGCCCATAACAGGTAGGCTTCGTGACAGTTTTAAGTAGGCTTTTTTACGTCATTAAATGGGCGTGGCCAAAGCTTTGTCAATTCATTGACAGTGCTCAATAGATGGCGTCACTTTGTAACATAGAGACGCGCTGCCATTACCCAGTTAGGTCCAGGGGCTTTATTTTCGAATGGGAGTAAAAAGTGGGCGGATCTAAACCCGCAAATTATCACGCGTTGTTCTATAGGAAAAACTAATTACAACACATCTACTCTATATCTGCGCTGTGGTTAGAACAGTCCTAATCACCGGCCAATAACTGTCTGTTGTTCCCCCGGCCAGGATATTAGTAGAACTAATGACACTCGCCCACCTCCACACTTCCCGCGCGGTGGTCCCCACACAGACCAACGTCATCGAGGCCGGGAGCGCCGCGCCGAACTCCGACCGCGAGTGGTACTACAACTTGGAACACGGAGACAAACTCACTAGGAAGGGCCCCGTTAGCTTCCAACAGGTACCGTCATCATCTCAGCATTTATCCGTAAACTGTTGAACATTAGCCTCCCCCCATACGACGCCACAAACAGCAATCGTGAGCCACCTCCATCCAACGACTCTCCGCGACCGCTACAATGTCATCGCTCCACCGAGTAGGTCGCCACAACACTCCTATTCGCATTGCATCATGATGCTATGATGATGATGCATTACATCATGATGCAATGCGAACCAACCATGGTTGGAGGTTCGAGGTGGTGTATACCTCCAAAGGGAAGATCTTCCAAAAAGCGATTGGTGTTGCCCTGCAGGCCGCGGCCCGACGATGTCTTGTCGGTAGTCGTAGATGAGCTCATCTCAGAAAGAAAGCTGATTGCGCGATTCTGGATTTCATATTGTTAACCCCAATACCCTACCCCCTTTACTCCTCTAATAGGTGCTGTGGGCGTCCGCCACAAGTTCAACACCAACACATACCTATGAAAAAAAAAACAGTGGTCGAAATCTCCCACCAAGAAAACAATACTAAATATCATATAGCATCTAATTACCTGTGGCGCAATTGGTAAGCGCAGGACACGGAATGCCTAGGTTTATGGAAAACATTTCAAAAATCAGCATCATATTTATTCAAAGGTTATTTCTGTTGAGCTTATTTTCAACTATCGTATATTTTACAGTTAAAAGAACTGTACGCTGACGGCGAAATAAACAACAAGACGAAATGCTGGGCGAACAGCATGGAAGGCTGGCGCGCTCTGGCCAGCATTCCGCAGCTGAAGTGGACGCTGGTAGCGCGCGGCGCTCCCGTGCTGGACGAGTCCGCGTTAGCTGCCACAGTGCTGGACCTGCTCACTACAGCTGCTAGATATTATCCCAGCAGGTAGGAACTATGTCTTTTGCAGATTTGGTTATTTAGGTTTCCCTTCATACTTCCCCCAGGGAATTGCAGGCGTGAAGATTAACCGAGGAAGGTTGGAAGTCGCTGGATATTTTCCCAGCAGGCCGGCTTATAATAAATACCCTTTGCCGACCTGCCAGTCGACCGCGCAAGCTCCGTCGGGTTCAACTCGACGTCGGTTTGGGATATACACTGCGCAAAGGAAAACGCGCGGCGAGAACCATTGCGTTGTTTTGCATGTATTTAAGGCGACGACGCGCAGTACAGTACAGTTACCGTCGAGTTCAGCTGTCGTTGAATGCGACAGCTCAAGGGACGTCGCATTGAACTCGACGGTACACGCAACGCAACTGTACTGTTCTGCGTGTTGTCGTTTTCAAAATATATGCAAATCAACGCAATGAACCCGACGGGCGAACCGCCGCGCAGGTTATTCCTTTGCGCAGGAACACCGTCGAGTTGAACTCGACGGAGCCTGCGCGGCCGAGCCGCTGGTAATTTAGGTTTACCTTTCAAACTTCCCTAAGAAATCGTAGGTTCGAATATCAGCTCTAGGAAGGTTGGAAGTGAGCCAGTGGAGAGTGAGCAGCTGGTGTTGGTGTACATCACTGTTTGCCAGCGATTTAAGGATAAATAGGGATATTTAAGGATATTCCGAAAAACATCGGAATCGATGTACTCTACGTTTCAAGCCGTAAAACCGCAAGGTTGGAAAGGTCATAAAACGTTTCTTCCTTCAACATGCTTAGATATCCTTAGATACCCTCAAGAAAAGATGAGGTATCCCTTCACTATGCTGGGTCTATATGGAAAATAATTGGTTTTCCATTAGAAATATTTTTAGCAAGGAAATATATTTCCAAAAAACGAAAACGAACCCCTCCTCCTTGCATTAGCAAGGATAGCGTTTAGTTGGTAAACGATTAGCAAGGAGAGATATGGCCGAAAAATTATAACATGACACGTGATTCTGTGTAGCTCAGTGGTTAGAGCAGTCGCCTGGTTATAGCGAAAGGACGCAGGTTCGAATCCTGTCATGGAGATTTTTTAGAAATATATTTCCTTGCAAAAAATATTTCTAAGTTTAAAATGCCTTGAGCAATAAAAACGAAAAGAAATATTGGTTTTCCATTCTTACTTATTCTATATTCATTTAAATGTTGTATTAATTTCAGAGACGAAGAAGACGCAGTGATACGGCCGTTGCCTAAAATAAAGAGATTATTGTCGGAACCGTCTTGTTTAGCGCACGTTGTTCAATTACTGCTCACCTTTGATCCTATATTAGTTGAAAAGGTATGTGCCATGGAAATGTTGTACCTACTTATCTGTTTTATAAATAAGTCTTACTTTAGAATAACCTCCAACAGTTTTATATTTATTTTTAAGTGCGTAAGCCTGCACTGGGTGTTTATAAAAATATTTTAAAAGAAAATTGCTATTACAAAAACAAAATGCATGCCCGACATTGAGCGGAATTCCAGCCACGCACTTTGTCTCAATCTTTGGCTGGATACTTTTTAAGCTGTCTGTATATCTTTGTATCTATCTTAGGCATCATAGTTCACGACCGGATGAAGAGACTTTGATAAAATTACTTATTAACGGGGTGTTTGTTTACCATGTTTAATAATATATTTGCGGAGCTCGATATTTCGCTGGTGATTTCAACCAGCTTGTTCACGAGACTGGAGAATGCGGGTAGGTGATGACAGTTAGAGGCGTCCATATCGGACTACCTGCTCCCTGACACGAGTTGAACGTCTGATTATCGGTCCCCTACTATTGTCACTAACTTCATTATTTACTCGGTCCTGGTTTCGGTTTACTGTCCACACCTACCCGCATTTTCCAGTCTCGTGAACAAGCTGGTTGAAATTACCAGCGAAATATCGAGCTCCGCGAATAAATTATTAAACATGGTAAAAACCCCGTTAATAAGTAATTTTGGTAGTGAAAATATCCATGTTAGTTTAAAATCGGATTTTTATACAGTTTTTTTTTGGTAGATAAGTGACTCATGTCCACTAATGTATTTCTGGCTTTATTCATATTTCAGGTAGCAACCCTCCTCTACGAAGTGATGCAAGACAACCCTGAGATATCAAAATTGTACCTAACCGGAGTTTTCTACTTTATGTTGCTGTACACTGGGTCCAATTTGCTACCGATCGCGAGGTTTCTCAGGTTGACTCACATGAAGCAAGCTTTTAGAGCTGATCAGGTTAGTTTTATAAACAGGGTAATATCTTTATCTAAAAAATACAAAGTCCCGATTCGGCCTAAATTACCCAATGACTGAATTATATATACTAGTAGCTCGCCCCGAACTGAGACCTCACGACCCCCCATCTCCCCAACCCCACACCGTTTCGGCGTATCTTCGAACTCATAAATTCTATTGACCTAAACTACGTCGCATACGAACAAACATACAAAGATACAAGCGCCAGGCCCGTCTACACTGGACCTCACTCGCTTCGCTCGTTTGGTCAACTAAACAGGTTATCCAGTTAATCAGACAAGACTTTGAAGTTTATATGTATCACTGAAACTCAGATAGGTGAATCGTTTACTTTATCTCTTACCATTTTGCGGCGTTAATAATATAAGTGTAATTACGTCTTCATTGTTCCAGTCAAGTTCGGACATAATGCAAAGGTCGATACTGGGTCAGTTGCTCCCAGAAGCGATGGTTTGCTATCTGGAGAACCATGGAGCCGAGAAATTCGCGCAAATATTCCTCGGGGAGTGGGATACTCCTGAAGCTATATGGAACTCGGAAATGAGGTATGGCTTAGTTCACTGACATATTATATTACTAGTACTAGAGGTGATGTCTCAAACATATTACATATAGATACGTATACATACTGATACGCGACATAAATAAAAATAAAAACTGCAGCGCTGACAATGATGTTGAAGATTTGTATACAAAAGCTACTAAATTACAATGGATGGGTGCGAACGTGTGCATCAGAATAGCGGATGTACTAATGCAAATACTAAACATAAATCTCAAATAGCTCAAGCCTACCTTAATTCTACCTGATTCTACTAATAAAGAAAATAAAAGTACTTGTTTCAACGCACATAAAACGCCATAAATAAGTAAACTGCCAATCAAACGTCATATTGGCAGGTGTATTCCTTTTTCTGACCAATATCATATAGCAATATTTAGATACACTGCCGTATAAATCTATGTACTCATGCTAATTTGACAGCAAGCCGACCTGGGACCCTACCGCCGATCTACCGTCGGCATCAATCAACCAGTGTCGATAGTGCCGATGCCGTGCTAATGCCGACGACGGTAGACATAATCTACCGTCGGCATTAGCACTGGCGCAAACCAATAATAATAAATAAATAAATAAAAGCGAGGTCTCTCGAGATGCCGGTTTGACCGCTCGTTAACCTAAGGCCGGATCCGGTTTTAGGTAGTCGTCTACCGGAAGGCCGGATCCGGTTAGTGATTTGTCAAGTTAGCGCCATACGCGGTAAACGAGGGGTACAAGTTTGAAATCTCTTTGGAATCCGATCAGAGTTCAAATCGACTGCGTCGGCTTCGATTGCCAAATATCTCGCGCGCAGATCATTCCTTTGCGCGTTGCCGTTTCGCTCACACCCGGTTCGTTCGTTTCCGCGTTCCAGACGTATGTTGATAATGAAGGTGTCGGCGCACATCGGCGAGTTCACGCCGCGGCTGCGCGCGCACGTGGCGGCGCGCTACCCGTACCTGGCGGTGCCGGCCGTGCGCTACCTGCAGCTGCAGCACGAGCTCTTCTGCAGCGTCTTCTATCTGCGCCATCTGTGCGACACCGCCACCTTCCCCGACTGGCCCATACCTGACCCGGTAACTATAATAATAATCATGTGGCACTTTGATTCGACGAGTATGTAAACATTCGGTTGAAAACAGTGTATGTTCGCTTATGACAGCTTGTTGACGCGGCGCGTCGCTTATCTCAGCACGCTATTTTCAACCGTATGTTAAATAACTTAAGGTTTAATTTGAACTGTCATATTTTTAGTATCTGCGCCGTATCCGTGCTTTACCGTATTCTGTTTGCATTGCGACTAATACGTCGTTAAGGCGTTGCTTAAGAGATTATTTATTTTAGACCGTTACGAGCGCCGGCCGGATCCGAGCTTCGTTGTCCATTGCTCGGCGAGCAGTCGGTCGGTCTGTTGCAACCGAGTGGCGCTCGTGACGGTCTAATATAAATCATTCCTTACCCGTACGTTTACAAAAAATCGCATACAAGAACCCTGGTTTTCTCTTTTCACCTGTTCAGGTGAACGGAACGGTGAAGGTTTCAGGTTTTTGACGACCTCTGTGGCGCGTCGGGCGAACGCTTGGCTGCAATGCGCTTAAAAATAAATATTTGTATCTGGTCTGGGTGTATTTCTATGTATAATATGTAAGTATTTACAAAAAAAAAAAAAAGTATATCCGTAACACAAGCTTAGCAGCTTACCATGGGGCTAGATGGCGCTGAGTGTTGGTCACAAAGTTTATTTATTTATTTATTATTAGGTACGTCTCCTAAAAGACGTATTAGAAGCGTGGCGGCGGGAAGTGGAGAAGAAGCCGTCAGCCATGACGGCGAGCGCGGCGTACGCGGCGCTGGGGCTGGAGGCGGGCGGGCAGCTCGACGAGGGGGCGGTTAGGAAAGCGTACTACCGCCTCGCGCAGCTGTACCATCCTGACAAGAACCCCGACGGAAGGGTCAGTTCCGAACACCTTGTATTTAACAGATACTTGTGGGTTTACTTAGGGACAAGTCCTAAGGATCTGAAGACCATCTTACTAATATTATAAACGTGTTTGTATGTATGTCTGTAACTTTGTTACTCTTTCACGCAAAAACTATTTAATTGATTGCGATGAAATATGGAATATAGGTAGCTGGAGACGTGGAATAACACATAGGACAATCCCGCGGGAACGGGACTTACGCGGGTGAAACCGCGGGGCGCTGCTAGTATTATTGTAAATGCGAAAGTCTTTGTGTCTGTTAAAACGCTAAACAGATTTGGATAAATTTAGGATAGAGATAGATGAGACTTTGGTTAACGACATAAGCTACTTTTGTTACCCATATTTCTACGGGATCGGGACTTACCCGATACTAGGCGGGATTCGAACCAAGGCATCTTTACTCAATCAGAGAGTACTGACTTGATAACTAATTAGTCTACCGGCGTCGGTGGTTCACACCTTGAATCTTTGTAACTGTGTTTACCATCTACTACAACATAGGCATGTTTACAACATTCCGAGGGCATCGAGTAACCAATGATCACACCCTAGTTTGTTAATTTCATTAACCAGGAGATTTTATTGAATTAATTAATGAATGAATAAATTCTTTATTGTACACACAATATAAAATTACAAGATAAATACATATAAACAAATACAACTTACATTTAGGAGGCACAATGGGCGGGCCTTATCGCTGAAAGCGATCTCATCCAGGCAACCCTTTTTTTATGATTGATTGTCTTGTTCCAGGATCGTTTCGAAGCAGTGAACCAAGCGTACGAGTTTCTCTGCAGTCGCAACGCGTGGACCGGCGATGGACCCAACACCAACAACATTGTACTCATACTGCGCACTCAGACTATACTGTTCCAGCGATATTCCGATGGTAAGAAGCTATACAGTTTGTTTTTACTAAACAATAAGACGGATCGCCGGAGATGCAGGTTCAAATCCTGACGGGTGCGGAATTTTTTAAAAAGCTTTTCTTTAATTAAGGTATGGGGTTATTAGGTGCGAGGTGTTACTGAAACAGTATCGTGTCTCCCCAGTGCTAGCCCCGTACAAGTACGCGGGCTACCCGGCGCTGCTGCGCACGATGCGGCTGGAGGTGACGGAGGAGCAGCTGTTCTCCCGCGCCGCGCCCGCGCTGCTGCCCGCCGCCGCCGAGCTCGCGCACGCCACCGTGCGCTGCTCCGCGCTCAACGCCGAGGAGCTGCGCCGCGAGGGCGGCCTGCAGGTACTGGTGATAACAGCTACGTAGCGGGCCGCATGTGGCTTCCCGTGCGACTTCTCAGGGGCGTGGAGGCTAACCTCCGCAAAGGAGAGAGATCTGAAGCAGATCGACGCCGTCGGACTACTGAAAGATTACGAACGTGCACCCGTAGTTCAGACAATGCGGTGAGAGAGAAACCGGTCAGGGTTTTAGTGAGTGGGCCGGTCGCTTTACGACCGGAGAGCCTTACATTCCACCCTATCGCTTTCTTCGAAGACGGTAGGGATGCGATTACATGCATTTTCCAGACCAAAAAAAAGGTACTTATGACAGTTCCAGCTGGTTACTACCATCATCATCATCAGCCTGTTGCAGTCCCCTGCTGGACATAGGCCTCTCTAATCGCCCCCCACCTGGATCTATTTCCGGCTTTTCGCATCCAGTTTGTGCCAGCCGTCTTGCGCAAATCGTCACTCCAACGTGCCTGACAGTAGTATTTTTCTACCAACTCCTTGTTGCTATATTGGTATTGATGATAACGGAAAAATTTAACTGTTCGTTAAGATATCTATCATCATCATCTCAGCCCGTCATCATCTAACCGTCCACTGCTGAACGTAGGCCTCCCCTACAAGACGCCACAAATAGCGATCGCGAGCTACCTCCATCCGGCGATCCCCGCGACCGCCACCATGATAGATAGATAGATTAACACTTTATTTGCACAACCAACAACAATTAAAATCAGTTTGAATTATAATTAATACTGGCTGCGCCCCGCGGTTTCACCCGCGTAAGACCCGTTCCCGCAGGAATATCGGAGCCTTTGTGTTAATCCAGGTCCCCAGCTACCTATATTCCAAGTTTCATCGCAATCGGTTCAGTAGTTTTTGTGTGAAAGAGTAACAACCTCACATACATAATACATACATGCATACTTACATACAAACTTTCGCGTTTATAATAATAGGAGTTCGCCCCGAACTGAGACCTCACGACCCCCTATCTCCCCAACCCCCCTACCGATCCGGCTCATCTTCGAACTCATAAATTCTATTGACCTAAACTACGCGCATACCAAAATTCATGAAGATCGGAGCTACGGTACTCAAGTTATCGTCGAACAAACATACAAAGTTACAAAGATACAAAGTTACAAAGATACAAAGATACAAGCGCCAGGCCCGTCTACACTGGACCTCACTCGCTTCGCTCGTTCGGTCAATTAGTAAGAAGTATAACAAATTACACAGAAAGCTGCAATGTTGTCGGTCCACCTGGTAGGTAGTCTTCTAACACTTCGTTCCGCATTACATCGTGGTCGCCATTTAAGGACTTTTATTCCCCAACGGCTATCGGTCCTTCGAGCTATACAATATGTAAAGTAACTGGTGTCCCACTCAGGCGAAAAATCAATAAAAGTCGGACAAAACCTTAAAATTACTTAATTAATTAAAAAATTATAGGAATCGTATTTATAAAGGATTGTTGAGTAATAAAAACACGATAATGATTACTTTTGACAATTTTATTTTACGTTCTATGTAATATTTGGTTCTTCTAGTAAGTCTAAAACATCTTGGCACATTTGAAGCGATTTTTTTGGGACTAATTTTCGTAATCCCGTTATATATGGATCGGAAGACACTAAAAGTCTCTTGAACGTGTCTTCCATTGCTAACTGTCTAGAAAATTTTCTTGAAAATCGCTCCCTATAATTCTTTACGTCTTTGTTTCTGCTCTCTTGTGCATCTTCACTCATTAAGCCTATCGCTACTTCACAATTTTCTATTATTCTTGACCCATGAATGAGTACTTTGTGGAGTGTAGTTGGCATATAGTACCACACAATTTTTGGAACTTCACTATATTAATTTTGTATCCACAAGACATTATTCTTAAAATAGTATGTAGTCTATTTATGAGCTGCAGATTGACACCCGTTATTTCATGAACTTCTTCTGCATGTTGAAAGATGGCGCGCGCCGTGTTGCCATCAGTAGACGTGCCTCCACCTTGTCTTGGTTTGTCGACATGCAAACCAAGTTTTTGCCAAAATTCATTTTGAATACGTTGCTTTTCAGCGGCTATCATAGCGTTGCTTTCTGTATTTCTAGTCTTCCATTTTCCCACCTTCAATTTGTAACCCAAATGTAAAATAAATTCCGCAAATCTTATCCAGGCATGTAATGATGAAATGCCATATATAAGGTTTTCTTCAGGAGTGGCATTGGAGACACAGAATTTAATTCTGTTAAAGTCCTTGGATGTGGCTTTACAAATAAAGCAGCGCATGGCAGATTTTGTGTCCGTTAATGCATTTATCATTTTCCCATCCACCATAGTCATCATTAATTGATGCTTCACTGTATGCACTTCTTCAACTAATGTTGGACTTAAATTTTCAATTTGTGTTTGAACATTTTGGGCCAGAGATCTTGACAGTTCTGGTGTTTCATGAGCCATCTCTAACTTCAGCGGACGACAATATCTTGGTGATGATGGCCGTGAATTTTGCCAGATGATCACGGTTTGTTCGTGGTCACATACCAATTGAATTGGTACAATTGAAGTTATAACCATGTTGGAGTCTGACTGCTCTGCATTTTCAAATGTCTGTTTGTACTGGGAATGGCAACCTGAACCGTCACAGCCCCATTTCGATATTAGGCGAAGATTTTTTAACTGGTCTGCTGTAAGCGATTGCAAAACTTCATTTATAGACAAGCACAATCTTTTTGCAGTGTGGTCCATTAAACTCTGAAGAGGAACTTCAGCAAAGGTTTCCGTGCAAATAATGCCTTCAGGGTAACACCTTTTTTTTTGCTTCAGTTATACTCTCATAATTTGGGTACAGATTACAGTTCATCTCCATTGCTGAGGACCGTAACGTGTTGTACTGAAATTTAGTCAGTTGTCCTTCAATCACCAAGGACAAAGATTTGTCTGATGAAAGGCTTTCATGTTTTTCAGGAACGTTGACAAAGCTACTGGGACCAGCAAGAGCAACTTGTTTTATTAGTTTCGACGTCTGGATATCACCACGTGCACGATATTCCACCTGGGCAGCAAAAGCTAGTTCTTTAGGTTCTAGTTGCTTTCGAACTTCTTCCGTCTTCCTGCGTTTAGTACGTTCGGTACATTCTTCAAAATTTTTGGTAGGTCGCCCGCCAAGACTACCACTTCGCTTTCGGGTACGAGTCGGCACGCAAAAATTAACGTACGTTTCAAACCAGTTCTTGTTTCTGCTAACACATCGAGAAAAATTACGATGTGCCTGGAGAAGTTTTGTCTTATAATCGCTTACTAATTTTCCAAGACAACGTTTTATTTCCTCTGTGAGCTCATCCACTTTCAAAGCGTTTCGTACTTTGTCGTGCAGATGTAACACTTTATCTTGCTCCTTTCGAGAAGTTTCTTCTCTATAGAAGCCGATCAAGGTCATTCTGCTGAAGCTCACTTCTTCATCAGTTGATCCTAAAACAACATTAAATGACATTTAAAACCAATAATATAACCAATTCGAAATACAAAAACACGAAAAACGCTTTTTAATGCTATGCGAATAAGTTACAATTTTTACTTAGTCCTCTATTCAAAAGAAAATTTTGTTAAAGCGACGCACACGGACGCATAAAATAGAGTAGGTGTTTTATAAACAAAAGTCAGTAGTTTCTAAAACTGCTATTATCGAAGCCGAATCTATCAGGAAATTGGACTTTTGAGACTATCTAAAGTGAAAAACATGTAAAAAATGCATGTGTCTTAGAAACATGTTGTATATTACACAAAATATCAGGCACAGTTTAACAATAATAATTTAAAAAAATAGTCTCTTACCTCCTGGAAGGGAATCCATTGCAAAAATCCAAAATAGTTCACAACAAAAAATATAGAGCCGCAAACACTTAGATAACAATTTAAGCAGTAAACGCATCCGCCGTTGAACAAGTCGAACTTTGGAATGAGACCAGGATGCCTAGATGACTCATGGGTCGCTTTACCTGTGCGGGAGAAATGCATTGTTTATCGGATAAACCGTTAGGGCTTATTTTGCATGTCTAAAGTACTTTAACATTTTTTTGGTTATATCCGACTTTTATTGATTTTTCGCCTGCGTGTGTCCGGCCGTAAACGGTGCTATTTGGTACCGTATTACGAACATATTCACGTGTTTTTTTTTTAATTTGGAAACTATGTTTTTTCCCCAATTATTTTAATCAATAATAGGGAAAAATTAAAACCTGACCTATGGTTACACTAGCTATACGAACGGCAAACTAGGTATAGCATTAACAAAGGATGCCGACCAAGGGCGGCGCGCGGCGCGGGCGCCTTTACATTTACTTTGTACAAGCCGCCCGCCCGCGATACCTACGCGAAGTAGGTATCAGCTGATATTTCGCAAGTACTACGAAATAAACTTCTCATTTTTTGTCGTCAAGAAACATAATTGTTTGTAGCTCTGAAAAGAGCTGTTTTTCTCTTCAAAGTAGATCAAAATGTAGTGTCTGTCACCTACAAATAAAACAAAAAACATTTTTTCATGAAATACTTCTAATCAACAAAGACTTTTTAGATAGGTAGGTAGGTAGGCACTTACTTAAGAAATAAGCACGTCAATTTGTCGAAGACTTCTATGGTCATGTTCCACGTGTCTGCCACCAACACGGAGTGCGATCTCTTCACCAAGTTTGCGCGCACTTTCTGTAACACTGCACTTGAGTCCGATCTAATTTTATCGAACGCTGCGACGATCCTGGCTCACATTTCTACTTCTGTCTCACACACTTCTTTTTAGGCTAATTGTTTTACATGACCCCATAAAAAAAATCCAGAGGTGTGAGATCTGGCGATCTTGGTGGCCATGAAACCGGTCCGCCAAACCGTGCTTCATAGTCTCTGCGCGCAACTGCGTAATTATACTCACTCCTACCCAAACACATCAACATATTAAAGTACTCCTGATTAGTGTAAGACATTTCGCATCGATACAACCGGACGTCCGATCGAAATCAGTTTCTACGCGGAACTAAATCGCAACGTAACCGCGCGGCGCGCGCGCTACACGTGCCGTTTTTATATCAAAGGATACCGCCGCGCGAGTCCTTTGATAAATACCGAAAATAACAATAAACATTTATCAAAGACACCGCCCAACAGGTGAAATGTTGCAAGAATGGTAAAATTTCCCGAACTTTAGGGTAAATTTATTTTTTTATTTAAAACTTAAAAATTCATAACTTTCGTTTTTCTCGATATAATTTTTTAATTTTATTTTTCCCCGTATCTATAATGAGGTAGCAATACGCCCACGACTGGTCGGACACCCATTTATTTACATATTGTATAGTATATGCTTATCTAACAATAACAAAAAAATACACTTCTCATCAAAAAAATCGAAACAGTCCTACAATAACTATTTGATGGGATGAGTTTTAGTTATTTTATTTTCTCTAGTGTAGCATGAGAGCAGTCATTAAAGCCCGGGGAGGCAATACGACATGTTGAATAAACATTTTTTTTTACTTTTTTACTTCTAAAATTTCTCAAAACAAAAAGCGGTAGCGATAGATTACGAAGATATGTGCTGACACATAGAAATATGTGTCCGCCACACTTTCAAACTTATACTTCTGAGGTATTTCGTTTTTTTTTTGATGAGAAGTGTATATACAATTTGTAACGGGTTAGTTCTTTTAATCCGAAAGGGGGTTGTTCTAGACGTCTAGGCGAACACCTTTTGTTTTACGACTTTTAGAAATTCAAACTTTTTTTTTTAAATTTTGAGATTATGTTTCACTAAAAAAACAGCTGCTTTGAAAATAAAGATAATTGAAGTTTTGATTGTAAACCATCAAACTAAATAAAAGGACAACATAAGGTCAATGACCTCGAACTCTCAGAAACAGCTGATTTTCAAGTAAACTTTAACACCTAAATTTTTCGAAAAGTACTTCGAATTTCCAAAAGTCGTAGAACAAAAGTTGTTCGCCTAGACGTCTAGAACAACCCCCTTTCGGCTTAAAAGGGCTTACCCGTTTACACCTTGTATATTGTATCCCCCAGGTGCTTATATATTGTATCCCCCAGGTGCTGCACTCTGCCCTGTCCCGCTGCGTGGGCGTGTTGGGGGGCGGGGCGGGCGCGGGGGAGGTGGCGGCGCTCGTGTGCACGCACGTGGCGCGATGCTTCGCCGTCGCCGCGGCCTTCGCCGAGTGCCGCGCGCTCGCCGCCACCATGCCGCAGCTGTGCGAGGATATCGTGCCGCTCATCGCCAGGACGGTCAGTGGTTTTTTTTTTATTTCTTAACGGTTGTGAACCGCTTATGGCCATTTGAAAACTAGCCAGTGTCAAGAAGTTATTTGCAGAGTTTTTTTGGCGGGAACGCGTTTAGGAGATGTGTGCTAAATTTTCATTTTTGTAAGACCTAGTTCAAATGAATGAATTTATTTGAATGAATGCATGAATTAATGTCATGGACTAAGTGTTGTCTCCAAAGCTCCGTGAACTCAACACCGTAACTTCTTATCGGTAGTGAACCGATTATGGCCGTTTCGAAATTAGGAGGCGGTGTCAAGTACTATTAATATATGCAAGTTATTTGCATCGAAACAATCAAGTCGTCATAGTTAAAATCAAGTCGAGGGAATTATTCGTAGACACGGCGGCTATTTATAAAGATTGTTCACGGAGCTTTGGAGACTACGCTAGCTAAAGGCCATGTTTTGCACCGATTTTCACTTTCATTACACTTGTACGTCTTTACGAAACTAAATTGATTAATATGGCCCCGAAATTAAACAGTTTACACGCATTTGAACTAGGTTTAAAAAAAATGAGAGTTTAGCAACACACCTCCTTAACGCGACCCGCTAAAACTCTTCCGTTGTACTGGTACAGAAGCTGGGCGAGACGGCGATGGCCGGCGCGGCGGCGACGGGCGCGCTGGCGGGCTCGGGGCCGTGCCGCGCGCGCCTCGCCCGCGCCGGCGCGCTGCACGCGCTGCTGCCTGCCGCGCTGCACTACGACTACACGCTACACGAGTCCGGTCTGGACACTGACGAACATAACACTAAACAGGTACCCCTACCATTCCACAGTATATACCCTAAGCAGCACTACCCCTACCATTCCACAGTATATACCCTAAGCAGCACTACCCCTACCATTCCACAGTATATACCCTAAGCAGCTCTACCGCTACCATTTCACAGTATATACCCTAAGCAGCACTACCCCTACCATTCCACAGTATATACCCTAAGCAGCACTACCCCTACCATTCCACAGTATATACCCTAAGCAGCTCTACCGCTACCATTTTACAGTATATACCCTAAGCAGCACTACCCCTACCATTCCACAGTATATACCCTAAGCAGCACTACCCCTACCATTCCACAGTATATACCCTAAGCAGCTCTACCGCTACCATTTCACAGTATATACCCTAAGCAGCACTACCCCTACCATTCCACAGTATATACCCTAAGCAGCACTACCCCTACCATTCCACAGTATATACCCTAAGCAGCTCTACCGCTACTATTCCACAGTATATACCCTAAGCAGCACTACCCCTACCATTCCACAGTATATACCCTAAGCAGCACTACCCCTACCATTCCACAGTATATACCCTAAGCAGCTCTACCGCTACCATTCCACAGTATATACCCTAAGCAGCTCTACCGCTACCATTCCAGAGTATATACCCTAAGCGGCACTACCCCTACCATTCCAAAGTATATACACGACGTAACGACCAGTCGGTACCTACGTAAATGAACACGGCCTCGACCGCGCAAGCTTCGTCGGGTTCAACTCGACGTTGCTTTGGGATACACACTGCGCCATAGATGCGACGTCCCTTCAACTGTCGCATTCAACGACAGCTGAACTCGACGGCGACCGTACTGTACTGTGCGTCGTCGCCTTCGAATGCATGCAAAACAACGCAATTGTTCTCGCCGCGCAAGTTTCGCGCAGGTTTTTCCTTTGCGCAGTGTGTGTCCCAAAAAGTCGAGTTGAACCCGACGGAGCTTTCGCGGTCTAGCCGCAGGAGAGGTTACCGCGGATCTAGGGTCGATATCGACGTAGAAATCCAAACCGCACAAAGGAATGTTCTGCGCGCGAGATTTTAAACAATAAAACGGTCTTAGATTGAAGCCGACGCCGTCAATTTGAACTGTCATTTAAACTCGATTACAATGATAGTTTAAATCGACGCGTCGACGCGACGGCGTCGGCTTCAATCTAAGGCTGATTATTGTAAAAAAATTCGTTTACACCGCGCAGGTTATTTACGGTGTGGATTTTGGACGCCCGATATCGACGCTGGATCCGCGATAACCCTTAGAAATCAGGCATTTATACTGAAGTATCAGTGGCATCCATTAGAGCTGTACTAATGCAATCCTAACCACTGCATTGCGATTCTTTCTTTTAACTATTCATCTTACTATCCTTAATTGGTCATTTTGCAAAATTGTATAGCAATTTTCGATGCAACAAGTTCTTATTCCTTAGGAACTAGCAAATCAACTGGCGAAGCAATGTGTATCTGCGCTAGCTGCAATGTACGGGCCACACGAAGAGCCAAGTCCAGAGGACGAAGCAATAGTCTCAGCTTTACACACCCTACTCACACCGCACCTGTGTTCCAAACTACATGACACGGATCAACATGAGGTAAGTTATGGTACTTTAAGATTCCGTACTCAAAGGGTTAATACAAATATCGAAAGTAGGTACATACAAAAGTTATTAAAATTACTAAATAACGGGGTGTTTACCATGTTTAATCATTTATTTACGGAGCTCGAAAACAAGCTGGTTTCACGTGAACGAGCTGGTTGAAATTACCAGCGAAATATCGAGCTCCGCGAATAAATTTATTTTATTTATTATTTATTTATAAATTTATTAAGTAATTTTAGTAGTGAAAACAACCATGTAAGTTTAAAATCGTAGATACAAAACTTAATCTAACATGCATAGGTATCAGTAACTATATAAGAAAGCGAAAAATTATGTTTTGTTTTTAAACAAGTACTATTAGTCCCCCCCACACTAGGATACCCTGTGTCGATCAATACATGTATTAAATATAAATCAATACATATTTTTTGATCAAATAGAAATACATATTCATGTTAATAGATTGAAAACTAACTGTCGATATTCTCCCAACAGCTTTTAAAAACCCTAACATCGAACTGGCGAACGCCTTACCTCGTGTGGGACAACAGCACTCGCGCGGAGTTGCGCGACCAGTTGCGAGCGAGTCGCGCGACTCTCGCGTCGGCCGACAGCGGTCCACTCGTCGCACCCTTTGTGTATTCTGCCCACGAGGGACTGTTAGCGGTCGGCGGGGTCTATGTACACATTTACAATGAACACGTGGAGTTCCCTATCGAGGTATGTTCAACTAGCTTTACCTAATATTTATTTTTGTTTTTATTGCTCAAGGCATTTTAAACTTATGAAACTTAGAACTAACCTAACCTAACCAATGAGCTACACAGCAATCACGTGTCATGTTATAATTTTTCGGCCATATCTCTCCTTGCTAATTGTTTACCAACTAAGGCTTGGTTTCAGCGCCATCACAATTAGCAATTAGCAAGGAGAGATATGGCTGAAAAATTATAATATGACACGTGATTCCTGTGTAGCTCAGTGGTTAGAGCAGTCGCCTGGTTAGCGAAAGGACGCAGGTTCGAATCCTGTCATGGGGATTTTTTGGAATTATATTTCCTTGCTAAAAATAATTCTAGCTTTACCTAGGCAACACCAGTGCCTCTACTCTAATTAAATTAACAAAAAAAAGTTTGTCTTCCAAAATGAAAATCATTGTGACAGATATTTCGTTCATTCGTAGAATTGAAGTACAGGGTTCCTTAACTCGAAAAACAGTCTAGTTTTGTAAATAATGCGCGTTTCCGTATATTTTAAATGAGCCTGTTTCGTATTGTAGAATCCGCAACAATTCATCTTGGAACTCCTCAAGTTTGTTCAAGAACAGACTAGGATGGACATGACTGAGGAACGAGTGGAACACATAACGTCTGCTCTGAACGCACTCGCAAATGTATTGATAAAATATCCGGGTAAGTTTACTTCTCGACCTTATCTTATTTGTGACGTAGAATTTCCAACAAGTCAGTAAATCATCATAACACGTAAAACCTAAACATAAAAATATCTTTATTCAGTCCACAAATTCAATAGTATACTTATCTAAGATGCCTACACTAGGCTAATGCCTGTATTGTAGGCAACAGTTTTACACCAAAGTTAAGTCCCCAACCCCCCTACCGATCCGGCTCATCTTCGAACTCATCAATTCCATTGACCTAAACTACGCGCATACCAAAATTCTTGAAAATCGGAGATACGATACTCAAGTTATCGCCGAACAAACATACATGCGCCAGGTCCGTCTACACTGGACCTCATTCGCTTCTCTCGTTCGGTCAATGATTGAATTGAATTAATTTATCCTGAAATATTGTGTTCCTATCGTGTTAGTTTAAAAAGTTAATTTGTTCCTTTACTCGTAGGCACAGAAATCCAATGCATCGGTCAATTCGGTGTTATATTCGGTCTACTGTCGACGCGCGCGCACCCGACGCTCGTGTGGGCGGCGCTGCGCGTGGTGGCCGCGGCCGCGCGCTGCAGGCAGTGTGTGGAGGACATCGCCGCCAGCGCCGTGCTGGGGCACTTGCTGGTGCTGTTGCCCGGCGCGACTACTGTGGCCGAGGCGGTCACTGCACTCGCTGCCTTGCTCAACAACACGCAGCTGGTCAAAGAAGCTAGTTCTAAGGGTTAGTAGCGCTATTCTTATCCTAGCTTGGGTTTACCTGATTGAAAATACGTTATAACGTGTGTGTACCTCCAAACGGAAGATCTTCGACCGATGAGGGGGTCTCATCGGTTGTACAAATATAAGTAGTATATCCGTTGTCTAGTCACCGTAACACAAGCTTAGCAGCTTTCCATGGGGCTAGATGGCGCTGTGTGTTGGTCACAGAATTTATTATTTATTTTTATTATTATTAATTTATTTCTGAAAGAAAGTTGATAGTGCGATTCAGGACTTCATACTGGTAACGCCATCTAGTAGGTTCTGTGCGCGTTTGCCACATCTGCATGAGACCTGTGGGGTATTCATAGACTCCGATCCGACACCGATGATGAAAACCTGTCTCTGTCACATTGAATCGCGCAGAGTGATCTTTGATATCGAGCACCTCTGATACCCAGGGTCTCTGAATATCCCCCTTTCATGCGGGAATTTCGTAATAAACACCAGCTATCTATATTCCAAGTTTCAACTCAATCGGTTAGATATTTTTGTAAGACAGTACAAAATATACTCACAAACTTTACCATTTGTAATATTGTAGGGTTTTATTATTTTTTGATCTGACTCAAAGGACTTAAATAGTTTTAAATTTGTAATATTTATGTTGCAGGAGCTGTGATATACTTATTAGATCTCTTTTGCAATAGTAAACTACCCGAAACTAGGGAAGCGGCTGTCGATTTGCTGGGTCGAATGATGGCCGATAAATTACATGGACCCAAGGTAAATATATTTTTGGGTCAATTTGGGCGTGTCTAAACTGACTTGAATGCAAAACCCAAGGCAACGAAGGAAAACTAGCATGCTAGGTGATGAGCATGCCATTGCACCAGCATGCTGATTTAGCTGCATGTGTATTTGTACTTTATTTTTTTATTTCTTATCGGTTGTGAACTGATTATGGCCATTAGGAAATTACCCAGTGTCAAGTATAATATATTATGCAAGTTATTTGCATCGAAACAGTCAAGTCGTCATAGTTAAAGTCAAGTCTAGGAAATCATTTGTAAACACGGCGGCCATTTACAAAGATTGTTCACGGAGCTTTGGAGACAACACTAAGTCCATGTTTTGCACCGATTTTCACTTTCATTCCACTTGTACACCTTCACGAAACTAAATTTATTGATATGCCACCGAAATTAAACAATTTGCACGCATTTGAACTAGGTTTCACAAAAATGAAAATATAGCACCACATCTCCCCAACGCGATCCCGCCAAAACTCTATTTGTAGTTGAATAACATCGAGTTGAGACGACCGTATACCTCCCCCAGGTCCGGCTGTCCATATCTCGGTACGTGCCCGTGGTGTTCACGGAGGCGATGCGCGGCGCGGGCGCGGGCGCGGGCGCGGCGCTGCACATGTTCGACTCCGTGCACGAACACCCCGAGCTCGTGTGGGGCGACGACGTGCGGCGCCGCACTATGGCGCACGTTGCCTCGCTGGCACAGAGGTAAAATAGTGCCGATATTGAACAATATTATATACCCGAACTGTTCTCCATGGCTAGCACAGAGTATATACACATTGTCACAGAGGTACTTCGAAAGACATAAGTTGTTCTTGGTTGTTATCTCCCTTACGTCGCCCTAAGGCCTCTTAGTGCACTTCACCGTATAAGCCTCTATAGCTCTACCCCACTAAACGAAACTGTGGTCTTGGAGACTATCAAAGACTATAAATAATACACACTGTCCCAGAGGTCATAACGAAACGATTAACTAATACAAAACCGCCTTTAGGTTGATATTCAGAGTTAAAATATATTTCTTTTATCTTGGTATCTAAAACTATCGTAGTTATTTTTAAATAGACACATTTTTACATATACCTAATCAGAACACGGGCAATGTTCTGCATATGCACACTTGTGCAGTCTTTCACTCAAAATCGTTTGAAACTTCGTTTTAAGGATATCACAAACATTTCTATTTAACAGACATCAAGCCGACCAACTTCGAGACCCAACAGCCACATTCGAAGAGCGAGACGTTTCTGAAACAACGACGGCGGAACAAACGTGGGCTCCTCCAGGGGAAGTTGTCGTCGGCGGAGTCTACCTGAAGCTTTACCTCCAAAACCCGCACTGGAACCTTCGGAGTCCGAAGAAGTTCCTCCAAGAGTTGCTCACTGAAACTATTGCTGCTTTACACAAGGACTCTTCAGAGGTTTGTAGATTTTGGTATCAAACGGCAAAGCAGTGAAAAACTTTGCCGTTCTAAACACCATCTGTTAGGTTGGGCAATCTACATTTCTAAGATTATGAAAGATCGTCTCTTATAGCCCAGGGCTTTTGGCCAGGGACAATCCAAATGCTGGGCTTTCCAATGCTTTTAGATATAGTGATCGATTTTGTTTGTGATTGACATTTTAAGTGTGTCTACTTATTACTTTATAAGTCAATATTTTTTGAGTCGGAAAATGGTATTTCCCGTTTCTCTGGAACTACCAAATTTGGCAAAAAATAAAGTTAACTTGAAAATTAAAGGGTGAACCCCCTTTTTTTCAATTACTTATTTTAAATGTTCAAAATTTGTCGAGAAACAGAACAGTCGCGGTTCGGTAATGGCGGCGGCGCTGTGTGCTCTGATAACGGCTCGTCCCGCGCTGAGCCCGGCGGCGGCGGCGCTGGGCGAGCTGCCGCGGCTGGCGCGGCTGGTGGCGGCCGCGCCGCGACACGCCGTGCCCGTGCTCGCCGCACTCGCGCCCGACCAGGTAACTACTTCACCCGGATACCGACACTAATTTACATTAAAACTATAATAAACCATAAAATATAAGATGTAACAGGTATGCCCTTTTAAGCCGAAAGGGGGTTGTTCTGGACTTCTAGACGAACAACTTTTGTTCTACGACCTTTGAAAATTCAAAGTACTTTTCGAAAAAGTTAAGTGTAAAGTTTCTCTAAAATCAGCTGTTTCTCAAAGTTCGAGGTCATTGACCTTATTTTGTTCTTTCATTTAGTTTGGTCTACTACAATCGAAACTTCAATTACCTTTATTTTCAAAAGCAACTGTTTTTTCAGTGAATAAACCCCTAAAAAAACGAATTTTGAAAATTCGTAGAACAAACGCTGTTCCCCTAGATGTTAAAAGGACATACCCGTTACACTTTGTATATTGTAGGGAATAAAATTAGAAAAGAGGGGGAAGAGTATAAAAGGTGACGCCTCCTCCGGCATCGCCCGCTATTCTGTTCCAGCTGTCGTCTTCTTTCTTTCTTTTTCTTAGTTTGTGCTTCTGTCAGCAATATAGGACAATTTAGCCAATTTCTTTGAATTGCGT
Organism: Idaea dimidiata; assembly: GCA_949358125.1. Lineage (NCBI taxonomy): Eukaryota > Metazoa > Arthropoda > Insecta > Lepidoptera > Geometridae > Idaea > Idaea dimidiata. The sequence continues at coordinate 11,665,413 of OX442341.1, forward strand.
AAAATTAAACTATTGCTAGTTTCAAGATAACTAAACGTTAATCTTGAAATTCAAAACATTCACTGTCTGTATTGAGCTAAGTTCAGTTCTTATACAAAGTTTTATTAGTTTTCGTACAATATTGATTGAGTAATATCACTTATTTGCACAATTTAGAGGAAAGTTTGAAAATTTGTTCCATTGAGAAAATTTTCAGGAATCGTGTTTTCACGACATTCACGTGTTAGTAAATATCCTCGAATTTAATAAATATGGTTTCAAAAACTTTTATTACAAATAACTTTTGTCGTAATTCACCCTAGAAACATCAGTTCTGGCCTACTACGGCCCCTTAACATAAAAATTAGCTTAACGCAGCTAAAATGTGCGGATACTCCGTACACACAGTGTTTATTAATGAGTCTCCCAATACTCCAGGCGTGTGTGACAGCACTGACTCAGACGGACGTCATCCTCGGCCTGAAGACCGCCATCAAGACGTGTCCGGAAGTCATGAACAGCACGTGCGAAGCGCTCGCCTCTATATTCACCAGCTCTGTCAATACTGATCGACTGGTTTTACAGGTAATTTATCGCTTTTATTTCTTTATAACAGACTAGAAGTGGCCAGAAGTTCGTAAGTTCTGATTCCGCAGGAATATCGAGATAAAAACAACTTATGTTACTCTTGAGGAGTAACAAATTCATATACATACAGACAGACATACCTATTTGCACACTTTTGCGGTTATAATATTAGTAGGACTATTAGGTTGACTTGCGCTGTTATACTTAGACCAATCCAATGCAAGACCAATCACAACTCTATTGTGATTGGTCTTGCACAACCAATCACAAGAGTTAGCACGTTAGTTAGGGCTAAGTATAGCAGCGCAAGTCAACCTTATAAATATATGTAGATAAGTGAAAGATCGACCTTAATGGTCGATGGCCTAATGGTCACCAGTCGATTTAAACAAGATATTTTTGGACAATCAGTAGAAATTGTTTTTTTTTTTTTTTCATTTTCACAATAACAGCTAGTGCATCGAACTTATCCTCGTTAGCAATACACGACAATCACAATCTCATACCTCTTCTTCTTTTTTATGGCTATATTCCATTTGGACATTATAGCCATTGTCAATTATTATTGATATTTGCAAGTTATTTGCATCGAAACAGTCAAGTCGTCAGAGTTAAAGTCAAGTCGAGGGAATCATTGTAAAAGGGGGCCATTTTTTACAATGTTATGTAATATTATATATTATGTGTTTCTATATATTTATTTACTTAGTTTATAATATATATTATATAAATTAGTAAATATAAATATAGTTAGATTAATACAGTTAAATTCTTGTAAATTTTATATGTGTACAATAAGTAAATATTGTAATGTGTTGGGGCAATTATATAAAAATGAAAATGGTTATTAACTACCTAATTTAATAATTGGGTTCCCCACAAAGTCAAGTCGAGGGAATCATTTTAAAACGGCGGCCATTTACAGTTACTTAACTCTTCACGGAACTCTACACTTCACGAAACTAAATTGATTAATACGCCCCGAAATTAAACAATTTGCACGCATTTGAACTAGGTTTCACAAATATGAAAATTTAGCAACACATCTCCTCAACGCGTTCCCGCCAAAACCCTCGATGCCAATAACTTGCAAAATATTAATAACACTTGACACTGGCTAATTTCCAAACAGCCATAATCGGTTCACAACCGATAGGAAATAAAAAAAACCTCATTCCTCAGCAAGTAATTGTTGTATCGTACCAGGCGTTAGAGTCCGAGCTGATAGGCGAGCTGCTGTCGGTGCTGGGGTCGGGCGCCACACGGCAGGCGGCGGCGCGGCTCGTGTCCGCGCTACACGGCATGTGCCGCGGGGCACACGGCGACCGCGTGCGCGCCGCGCTACACGGCTCCGACGTGTGGGAACAGTACGCGCACCAACGGCACGACCTCTTCATCACGCAGGGACATAACCACTCGCTCACAGGTAACGACCTTATGTTTACAGGGTTTCGTAGTCATCAAGAAATCCTTATAGTTTCATCATGTCCGTCCGTCCGTCCGTCCGCGACTTTGCTTTGCTAAAAAAATCCATGGACATAATTTATTGATTGCTCCTGTTCGAATTATAGATAATATCTGTACTAAGACGATTGTAATTTAACACATGATCACAAAAAAAAAACCCCATGAGTTTCTTGTGGCTTCTTCTCATCGGCGGGCGCGTTCCGAAGCCACACTAAAATCGATACATCTAAGACGTAGCCAAATGATCATGTGCATTTAATGTTGTACAAGAATGTAAAGGAAATAAACTTTTTTGAATTGAATAGAGTTGTACCTCCCCGCAGGCCCCGCCCCGCACTCGGCCGGCTACCTCACGGCGCCGCCCGCCAACATCCCCGCGCAGCCGCCGCCCATCGACTGACAACAGTAACGCTGCCCTACCGCACCGTGCAGGCAACACTACACGATACAGCGACCCTACTGCGCTACTTCCGACGTTATCGACATCGAGATCCCTCTGCGGAAAGGGATAAACTGCGTTAAGTTGAAGGCGACGCCCGCGCCGTCGAATTCAACTGTCATTGAAATCGGCAGCTCGAGAGACCTCGCTTTCAATGACAGTTCAACTCGACGGTGCCCAGGTCTGCCATTCGCATGTCAACAGGTGACGTCGTACGGTGTTAGAGAACGACGTCAGCTGTTGATAACGGAATGGTGTGCCTCTCTGGCTTAGTATTTTATTGTATCATGAAAACGCGTATATGTTTGCTATTCGTATCTCAACAGATGACGTCATCCGTACCAGTGTCACAGAGTGACGTAATCTGTTGACACAGAAATGCCTGGCGTGGTATTTTATTGTATCATGAACACGCGCATATGTATGCTATTTGCGTGTTAACAGGTGACGTCATCCGTACCAGTGTTAGAGAGTGACGTCATCTGTTGACACTGGAATACTTAGCGTTTTATTTTATTGTATCGCTAGGTACGTCCCGTGGTTACACCCGTGTAAGTCCCGATCCCGTGGGAATATCGGGATCTAAAATATCCTATGTTACTCCTCGATAATGTAGCTTTCTATTGGTTAAAGAATTTTCCGTCAAGTAGTTTCGGCGCCTATTCATTTCAAACAAACAAACAAGTAAAACTTTCCTCTTTATAATATTAGTATAGGTTAACACGATTTGTTAACATAGCAACACTTTACCGGGCCTTAATTGCGAATTTTTATATATTTTCTTACGTTTCGATCATGTTAGAATGATCTTGGTCGCGAAGAGACACACACACGATTAAGACCCGGTAAAGTGTAACTAGATTACATACATCGCACATTACAATACCTTCATTTTTACCACGTTTTCACGAAAGTTACAGAATTATTACTGGTGCAAAGTTATTATACTGAGTCGAAAACGAACCCCCCTTACTTATAAACGCTAATTAATGCGCTGCATAACTATGCATCGATTGTCTTTTACTGTCACATGAAAATTCAAAGTTGACAGACAGAGACAAACGTCACATAACTTAGTCATGTGTAAATAATATTTTATAAGTAAGGGAGTGTATATTTAGACGGTCAGATCAAAATGCACCCTTTGGTCACACTATTGTTTTTTTTTAAAAAGATGAACTTAAGTTAACTCTGAAAATAATTTTGTTTACAATCGTACTGGGATATTACTTTAAACGATAGGCTGATATCCATGTCACAGCCTATGATATAATAGGCTGTGACATGGACTTGGAGCGTTTTTCTACAGCCAATGGTCAGCACCAATATTAAAATGACCACAGAATGAACCAATCAGTGAACAGCACCTGTGCTCTGATTGGCGTATTTTATAGAAGCGTGATGCTCTTGTTTATTTCGCTATCATTTGATCTCTAAAGAACACGTAGCCAATAGCGATTTTGTTCCTGGATTGTTGAGTACAGGAAGTAATATTTCTTGTTTTTTATTGCTCAAGACATATTTAAACTTGGAATTTTTTTTTAGCTAGGAGATGAAGATAGGAGAACATTTCTCAGTCGAAGGAGGGGGGGTGTCAAGGGGGAGGGAGGGGTCAACATGACACGTGATTCCTGTGTAGCTCAGTGGTTAGAGCAGTCGCCTGGTTAGCGAAAGGACGCAGGGTCGAATCCTGACATGGGTTTTTTTTTAAATTTATCCTTTTGCGAAAAATACAGAAAATATCTTGTCTTCATCATTCCCAAGTAAATATTGCGCTTTCTCACTTCCACGATCGAGTAAAGCAAGGTGTACAGTCAGCATCAAAAGTCGATGACCACATTCAGATTAGAAATAATAAATAATAAATAAATACATAAATCCTGTCACGTGTCATGTTATAAGTTTTCGGCCATATCTCTCCCTGAAATAAAATATTTCTAAGTTTAAAATGCCTTGAGCAATAAAAAGAAAAAGAAACACATTCAGATTTTTAAAATTGCTATACATATTATAGTGGGGTATCAAAACAAATAGACATTATGAAAATGAAGGTAGAGAGTTATTTTCAAAACGTCTGCTCCGTTTAGACGCCCACAAACCCAACTAACAAATCAACTTCAAATGTAGCTATATATCGAGAACAGAGCAGTCGCATATCCGTGGTAGACACGTTTCTGCAATGCGAAAATGGCCCCACTTTTAGCACTTTTAAGTAATACAATGTATCTACAGTAGCTCCACTTAGGACTAATCGGATACATGTTGGTGATAGATCTGTGTTATTTTTATCTTGTTGGTGTTATATCAGTGGCCTTAAATCAGTTGTAACACAATAAAGAAGCAATAGGGTCACAGCGACACCGATGTATCAAGTAATTTGATGACATATTGGTGATTGTGATTCTATAATAACTATACATTGTCGGCTAGTATTTTGGCAGAAAAATATCAATAATAACTTTGGTTAAGGTTTTTATATAATGTTAGAAGTTACATTTGAATGTCCATTTTGTTTTAAAATTTGTGCGTGTAATTAAAAAATCATAAATAGTGTAAAATCACATGCGCTTGAAATTCTGTTGATAAATTTATGGTACAATATTAGTGTTTTTTCAGTGGGCCTCTCTAATTTATACTTTTTAATAAAATAAAGATGATTTAAAATATGAATTGATTTTGTAAGCAGCATTATACAATTCATTAGTGTTATCATTGCTACTAAACAAACGATTTACAACATCTTGCAGCCATTACAATATTTAGGGTTATCTTAAAGCAAGAAGATAACTAAGTCCGTCCTAATAAAACTTATAAATTCCTCAGTCTTCTTAATCTGCACTCAATCAGGAAAAAATGGTACCCGAGAAAATGGAAAAAGCGATTAAAAACACAAAATTTAATATAAAGTAGTTGTCTGATTAATATTTTGTTAATTTGGCGACAAAAACTATGCAATAACGCAGAAAGGTCCAGTAAATGAATTTATGTGAATATATATGTGTCTATTTAGGTTTAAATTAGAAATAAAAACGTTTTTATGTCAATAAAGATATATGAGCGCACACAGATCTTCTTTGTAACTTATTAACGTTATTAAAGATCCCTTATCAAATATTTAGCACTAGTGTTAATAGATGCTTATATAAATCATATCTGAGATATAAGAGCTACAATGACATCCATTATATCACTTGTTAGCTACAGTGGTGATCAATATACAATTAGCTCGATTTTAGTGATCTTAAAGCCATATTAGTTTACTATTGCGTTTTAATGGCATCATAGAACCCATTGTGCAACATAATTGTTCTTTATTCAAGTTAAAAGTTTCAATTTACTGCTGTGTTATATAAGTTGTATAAAGTAGCTGACAAAACGTTTATGTCGTTAAGTATAAAGGCAATTGAGCTGTTTAACCTTATACAGCTTTTAAGCGTTTTATAACACAGATATACAAAAAGCAGTTATAGAGTTACGTATATACAAGTTAAATATCATTACTTAGTAATAAAAAATTGCCTGTTAACTCAATTTTGTTAGTTGGGAATTATGTATAGCGATTTTATTGTTTCTATTTCATTAAATTTACGTATGAATGATAGAGACAGATGTCAACGTATGAAATTCTTCCTGTATTCCGACCGTCATTGAAGTTTGATGATATAGTCGTAACAGACGCACGAACCCGAATCGCACCGACCGTCAAATTATGTACTGACTATTACTACTATGAATATTGTGAACTCTGTGGCAAAAAGCCACAAAATACGACAGTTGAACATTATACACACATTTATTTTTATTCTTAAATTTAAGTTTTTATAAAAATAAACTGAATACAAAATATATACATTACCACAAAACCTACAAACAAAAATTATTTACATAAAAATAAATTTATAGGCTCTATAAATAATGCACACACTTTGCATTAAAACAGTAAATTACTATAAAAACCTAAACCTAGAAGTTCGTCGGCAGCAGGGCAGGGCCCAGGCTACCGATGGTTAGTTAGTTACAGTTGAACATTATTATTACTAATGACACTGATGCGGCGGTGCTGTTCGATCGTCTGGTACGGGTATCAGAACCGGTCATTTCTATGATAGGATAAGTATTGTATCAGTAGCATTCGCACTTTTATACGCCCCTAAGCTAAGATTGTTTACAGAATGCGTGAGAATAATGATTGATTTTGAAATCATGCTTTTAGCTAAACTATTAAGTACTGCTGCTTAATCTTAAGGACTATGTGTGCCCTGCAGTTTCACCTGTATGGCTCTCTCGGTTCCAATATAAGGTTAAAAAGTAGTATTTATTAATTTTTTCCCAATTTACAGCTATTTACACATCAAGTTTTATTGCAATTGGTTTATTATTATTTGAGTGGAATGATAAAATACTTGCTTACTACAAGATTTCAAATTAATATTAGGAGAATAAAATAGTGCTTTAGTTTCTACAGCTTAAATCAAAGTACACAATAATGTTTATAGATTTACTTAAACAAATAGCAATACATGTTCTTGCCAATTGATTTCTTCGAATCGAGACTGACCGTGAGCTCTATACTATAAAGCGTAAATATATTGTTTGTTACGTCGGTACAATGTCAATAAATTGTTCTTTACATTGTGTCTATGTCAATCAATTGTTCTTTACATTGGTTCTATGTCGATAAATTGTTCTTAACATTGTTTCTATGTCAATAAATTGTTCTTTACATTGGTTCTATGTCGATAAATTGTTTTTTTTTTTACATTATTTCAATGTCAATAAACTATTCTGCACATTGTTACAATGTCAATAAACTATTCTTCAAATTGTTATAATGTCAAAAAGCTATTTTTCACATTATTGACGATGTTTCGTTGACAATACTTAAATCTTGGGGTTTGTGTATTAAAACTTAATTATGACACTTTTACAATAACTATGCACGTTCCGACGGGTCTGACATATAGATTCAAAGGCCTCCACATGTGCACTGTTATCGTAACCGTGTCAAAAGCAAATCTGATTATGAAACTCCTAAATAAACCTGAATGAAGATTTTGTTAACAAAACTACCTAACATAAAATATAACGTAAATTTAGGAGCCATCTATCGAGCGTTTTCTAATAAGCGTTACGATGAAAGATACTTTTTTGGTTGACAACTTGTTTCCCACATTTAGGTATACAAAGAAACCAACTGAAAATTATATATTTATGTAAAGTATTCATTCCTTTCATTTATATTTTTAGGTTCTTTTAAGGTTTAGTACGCATAATGTCAAACACTAATCTGTCAAAAGGGTGTAAGTTGTCTCAAAGAGGCAAACGCGCAAAAAGTATTTGACTTTGTGCGTGTTTGACCTTTTTGGGTTTTGACTTGATGCGTATTGAACCTTTACCGTATGATTCGTGATTCTCATATTGTATTTGCAAATAAAACTATAGCTCTATACTAGATACCAATCATTATAGATTATAAGAGAATTCTTATGAGTTTAAAACATCATGTTTAAAGGTATTCATTTTAGTTTATCAAACACTCATATCATCTTTTCAAAGGTTTAAAACCAGTTTAGTTTAAAGAAAATAATTTGTATATTGTACCTAAAAAAGGAAATTTAGATATTAAAATACTATTCCTAAACCCTATACTATAGTATTTACTCAAAATGTCTGTGGTTTTGTATATAAATTAGATAGAGGATTGTATTTGGTATATTAAAATCGTGCGGTAGAATAGACAGGTCCCTGGGGATCCGACTAAAATAAAATAAAAAACATTTCCTTACCTGAATTTTATCGAGGTAAGATCCCGCGGAAATGTCGGGATAAAAAGGAATCTATGTATTATTCCAGGTCTCCAACTATCTATACTCCAAGTTTTATCACAATCGGTTCAGCGGGTTTTACGTGATTGAGTAACATACATACATACATTTTCACAAACTTTCAGTTTTATAATATTAAATAAGAGTGAAACGTTTTTATTTTAAATAATAAGTACCTAATAGATATACTGGGCTAGGGCTGCATAGGGTGAAATATTTTCCCCTTCCCATTTAAGATATTAATTTAAAAAAATATGAATGTTTTTTTTTTGTTTTTGTTTGTTTGATCAGTTTACAGGGCCTGAGTTAAATTTAATACTTAACACCTAAGTTCAGTAGGTATAAGTCGAAACTGTACACTACTGCTCGCTCGTATACCCAGTACGTCCTAATTTAGGGTTTTTATGTTCGAAATGCAAATTATCTGGGCGTTATGTTAATAGTTTTATACTTTTACTAGGTGCGCCACGCGGTTTCACTTGCAAAGCCTGAATTCCGCGGAATATCGGGATATAAAGTATTATAAATATGTTAATCCAGATCTCCAGCTATCTGCAAATCAAGTTTCATTGCAATCGGTTAAATAGTTTTTTGCGAAAAGGAGTTTACTCGTACTCGTTTACTTAACTTACTTCTTCTTTAGGTCCTAAAATAAAGAGACCATGATAACCCCAAATAATCTACTATAATTGTTTTTAAAGTAATATGTGAACTTTTAAATTAATTCACCTTTTAATGTCTTAATTAGACTGCATCTGTGGCGCGGCGGGCGAACGCAACTGCAATGCGGAAGGTTGCGGGTACAATTTCCGCCAGGTGCAAATATTTATGCTTAAAAATAAATATTTGTATCTGGTCTGGGTGTATTTCTGGGTTTTCAAAAGAAAAATAAATACAAGCAGTATATCCGTTGTCTAGTCACCGTAACACAAGCTTTAGCAGCTTACGTTGGTCACCGTATTTATTTACTATTTTATTAGGTACTTCTCCAATACTTATTATCGTGTTTTAGTGCAGAGGTAAACAATATGTCTGCTTATAGAATATTTAGTAAAGTATAAAACTATAAACATGAAATTATCGAATCGAAAGGCAAGGCTGAAAGGCACCACGTGCGATGTACGACACTAGTGATGATCATTGGATATTTTTATATTTAGCCCTAAGTTATATCATTGTAATATACCTATAGAGTTAATATAATTTGAATCTATAACCTTTGTTTTATTTTGTAATATTCGTAGTAGTCCTAAGAGCCCGTGAACCCCAGACCTTCGTTATTTTGTAAAACCTAAAAGTTTGTTAGCGCATGTACCCAACACAGGAAAGAACGGTTTCAGTCGGTGTGTTGAAAAATTCATCTCATAATTTACCGGTGTCTGGCAAGGGCTTGCCACGATGTTAAGGCTGCTTTTCCACCAGTGATGTGCTATGGAGTTATGCTGCGAAAATGTGAAGTCTACGCTACGAAAATACGCTAAGATATGTGCACCAATGAATATGATTGGTGGATGTCAAACGCTTCCATAGCATCGTAGCATGGCACATCTCTGGTGGAAAAGCAGCCTAAGTATTTGGCAAATTATTGACGTGATTTTCAATAATATTCTAAAAGTAATTCACACTATATTTATTAAATGGTTGATGAATTTTTAACACTTTTAATACCGTTTATCTGCTAAAGTCAACGTAACACAGACTTCATAATGGTCCATCGCTTTTACATTGTTGGCAGCTTGCGCTGACACGTTTAGCTTTTACAAAATAACAAAGGTCTGGGGTTCACGGGCTCTTGTTCTATAGGTAGGTAAGTAGGTACCTAGTAAATAAAACACCAAAATGGTTTCGCATTTAAAACTATAAAATTTGGGTAAAAATATTTATTTAATTAATTCAGTACACAAGAAACACGTACAAAATGTAATTTATTTTATAAATCAATACTAAAGTAGGTATTAATGCGAGTCTAACCCTATTGAGAGTCTATATCGACAGACCTCAGGGAGAAGGAAGGAATATAGCGGAAGGTAATGAAATGAACAGAGAACATAGAAGAAAATAAAAAGTACAAATTATAAACACCCACAAATATTTATGCATAAATACATAAGATGTGAAGTAGCAGTAGGTAATGCTGCAAAAGTCAAGACCCACCGTAGAGTTTTTAAAACCTATCTTTTTACCTACAACTTAAGAAGGACATTAAAAGTCCATTCAAAAGTACAAAATTCTGGGTCTAGCTAGACTAGCATGTTACATAATAGGAAATTGATACCTACATACAATATACCTACGTATCTATATACGATACTAGTTGACTGGCAAGAATTTAAAGTTTTTTTGTACCTACCTACATCACACGTCGAAAGATGTTGTGTAGAATCTTATAATACTTATTTTAATTAAATTCGTATACATTATAATAACCCTGTATTAGTTGCTACACGTCACAGCTCACCTAATCTCGGTCATTGTTTGAGTCAGGTACATATAACATGGTCACAATGTCCTATATCCAACACCAACGTCGTATAGGTACCTATTGTATGATATGTGCGGACCTTTAAATATCTACATCATCCTACTAGCAATATATGCGTAAGTTTGTTCATATTATGTTGATATAAAAATATTTGAAAGTAATCATTATTTAAAGTTACCGGACCAGCGACCCTACTCTGTAATTTAGAACACTTTCTTTCGTTTAACCGAAAAAAAATCTACAGATTTATTAAACAAATATTAAATATAATCATGTCAAAAAATTTTGTTCTGAGAAACGGATACTTATTTCGAATGGCTCACATGGTTACGTATCATAACAACTATCTTTATCATGGCATAGTTCGTTTTTTTATTGTAGACTACGATTTGACACTTCTTTCTATAGAAAAAATGTCAACTACTAGGAACTAAGACGTCAAATTATAGTCTGAAATTAAAAAAACGTACTGACTCGCTGGATTTGGATATAGTGACCGCGTTATACTTTGTTCCTACTACCTAAATAAGTACACTACTTCAGTATTATTATAGAGATCCTTTGCGATTCGCTTGGTTGCATATATTATGCATGACGCATAACTTACTTTCTACCTACACTTATTAAAATTAAGTTTTTTTTAAATAAATTCCAATCTCATAATGTAAATCAATACAAATCAATTAGAGGTCAATTAGAGCTTACTTAAACTTAAAGCGATTTAAGGGTGGTATATTGGCAACTAAGTAAAAAATTAGGGTTATAAAAACTGCTGTGGCGACTAGTGAGGTTTTTAAGTAAGCTTTAATTATTATTATATCGATCTTTCTAACACTTCGGTCAAAAACTTAGCTAAAAGGACAACTTTTCGTCTACTGACTGAGTCCAGTCATTCAGACAAACTCAAGTCAGTACTGACTGGCTCAAGTCATTCAGACAAACTCAAGTCAGTACTGACTGACTCAAGTCAAAACAGGCAAAAGAATCGTGTGATATTTTAAAAGAAATATCGTAAGACGACAATCAGACAGGGTTCCTAGTGACTGGGGAGGAGGTGTAGTGATTGCTCTGTGGTGCCTTCAGAGGGCGCTCGTAGCTCTCGCCGCGCATCCAACCACGCTTCGCTCTGGGTAATTAGAAACAAAAAACATAAATTAATTATTATACATATAGGAATGTATGTACGATGATTGTCGATGATTCAGACTTCTTACTAATACGACCCCCTATCTCCCCAACCTCCCCTACCGATCCGGCTCATTTTCGAACTCATAAATTCTACTGACCTAAACTACGCGCATACCAAAATTCATTAAAATCGAAGCAACGATACTCAAGTTATCGTCGAACAAACATACAAAGATACAAGCGCCAGGCCCGTCTACACTGGACCTCACTCGCTCCCCTCGTTCGGTCAATAAACGCGAAAGTTTGTATGTATGTATGTGACTTTGTTACTCTTTCATGCAAAAACTACCTACTAAACCGATTGCGATCAAAACTTGAAATATACATAGCTGGCGACCTGGAATAACACATAGGCTAGTACCTACGTTATGAAAGGTCTTAATCTTTTTATTCGTCGTGCAGCTTGTTGTTTGAATTTAAGGTAAAAAAATTACTCATACTAATTTTGGATTCAGAGACAAATAATTGCTCAATTATTTAGGTAGCCCTCAAATTTTAGGTGTTCGGCGGTAGTTGTAGAGGTAAGAAATGAAACTTAAAATTGATGATGATGATTGTCGATGAAGACCGAAAACAGATTCACTAGTTGACCGTCAATCTTCCTTATATGACGGCAGCAGATGATAATAAATCGATAATGAAATACAATCATTATTTAAATGCAAATTAAAACGTGGTAAATACCCCGTGTATTAACCACGTTTTAATTTGCATTTATGGAGCTCGATACCTATGTATAGGTATATTTTCTACAATGAAAATATACCATGTCGGTTTAAAATTGAATATGCTGATGAGTGTCCTATGTCCCGTATATTATTATGTTTAATTTATGGTATTGTTCCCTTTTTATTTTATACCTCCTATAATGATATTATAATGTTGTTTTCTTCTTTTGTGTACCTACTTCTATGTGTGTTTGGAATTACGAGCGCGAAATGGTGTGTATTTCCAAAGGGAAAATTTTTCATCGGTTTTTAAGAAAGAAAGTTGCTTGCGTGATTCAGGATTTAGTACTAGTAACGCCATCTAGTAGGTGTTGTGAGCGTCCGCTACATGTGTTTTTCTATCAATAAACTTCCTCCATTCTAGTCTATTCTAAAATTCGTAAACACGAACCTAAGTATCATCTTGAAGTATCGTTGGTGTCGGGAGGTGGGCGGCGGCGGCTCGTCCAGCTCCAGACAGAGGTAGTCGTCGGCGCACGCGCAGTTGAGCAGCTCGTCGAGCCGCTCGTGGAGCGCCGCGAACGTGGGCCGCGCGCGGGGCTGCGCCACCCAGCACGATAGCATCAACTCGTACCTGAACATATATTATCAACCTCTTCAAACTACCACCACTGTATAATAGGCCAAATTATTCAAACTTTAAATATTATAATTCAGTAAGATAATATCAGATTATCGTTTCGAAAACTCAGTAAACTACCGTTTCTTCGCCACAGTAGAAGTAGGTAATAATTTAGTATGCACACTTGTTTCCTGAAAACGGGCTTTGATGGTCATATCAAATTTCCTACAACTTATATGACCTTACCTATAACTTATGTAAACTTTCCTACAACTTATGTAACCTTTCCATCAACTTATGTAACCTTTCCTACATCTTATGTAACCTTTTCTATAACTTATATAACCTTTCCTTCAACTTATGTAACCTTTCCTACAACTTATGTGACCTACCTACAACTTAAGTAAACTCTCCTACAACTTATGTAAGTGTAAGTGACTGGCCTCGGAAAATAGTCTAACTTATAAATCAGGCTACTTACAGTTGTTTACTGCAGTTGCTAGGCTTGGGCATGCGGTACCCGGCCCGCAGCAGCCGCGTTAACCTCGCCGGAGCGACCCCCGCGTACGGAGATCCGCCCACTGTCACCACTTCCCATACCACCACGCCGAACGACCACCTGGAATGTGCAGTGAGTTTAGATAATGTAACAATCTATAATTATAAGACCTTAATTGCATGTCTTAATGAGGCGTCTGGTGATTGGAGGGCTGGCGGTTTTTTCGCTCAGAGAGTCAGTTTGGCTATCCAGATGGGTAATGTTGCCAGCCTTCCGGGCACGATGCCTCAGGGAGACTTCCTGGAGAGCGTTTTTGATTTGTGGGTGTGTTTAGTTTATAAGCTTAGTTTTAGTTTTTGTTAAAAGTTTTTAAAAAAACAATCTATAATTCGTTGGGCCATTTGGATTTACGGTAGCTACGTATAACTTCATATTATTGAATGCAATGATGTTTTTTGTAAATGAGCACAACTCAAGATGCTGCTGATTAGTTTTATCTCTTGTTACAATGTACAATTTGGGATCATGGATCTTTTTCACCAAGTGACAAAGTATGTAACTCTTTTGTGATGGGATGAAATTGTGAACCTGATGGTAAATGATGATATGGTCTAAGGTCACTCATTTAGAAGAAGGAAGTCGGTATGTGGCAGTGGGTCAAGATCCAACCCGACTTCCTTAGTGACTGCACTGGCCTAGGTATCGAAACATGGACGAGTCCGCTTGGTGCTACGATTAGGCCGGTGGGAGGTAACAAGCCGCAGTCAAAGCCTACTACCCAGAAAAGGAATTAATCAATTCCCCTGAAAGTAAAACTGAACTAGTCACATTATCGACTTACACATCACTTTGCGTGGTATAAATCCGTCTAGTCAAGGATTCCAACGCCATCCATTTGACCGGCATCTTCCCGTTACCCTTCTGTTGGTACTGGTTCTCTTCGTATACATCTCTTGACAGACCAAAGTCTGCTATCTTCAACGTTCTGTCGCCTGTAACAGCAGCGTTCAGGATAAGTGGCCTGCCATTTTCCAGGTTTAGGTCATTGGTAGACCTGGAAAATGTCTTCCAGGCCTTCATGCCCTAGGCGTGGATTTGTTGGACAAGATCATCCTCGACCAGGCTTACACACACAGATCTGCCAATTATGTCACTACTAGCTGCGCACCGCGGTTTCTACCCGCGTAAGTCCCGTTCCCGCTGGATTATCGGGATAAAAAGTATCCTATGTCTTATTCCAGGTCTCCAGCTACCTATACTCCAAGTTTCATCTTAATCAGTTCAGCGGTTTTAACGTGATTGGGTAACAAAAACACACACACGTACTCACAAACATTCAGCTTTATAATATTAGTAGGGTAGGAAAGGTCGAGGGTTTTCGTTCATCATTTAAAATTACCCAATACAAATTTGGTAAGATAATGGACAAAAAACATAATATCTGGTAAAAATTTCGCATAGTTTTCTAACGTTTCAAATTTTGCATAGTTTTCTAACGTTTCAAATAATATTGCATGAGCATTAACTCACGTCATCTTAGTGCCTGCCTGGGATGTCCTCATCAAATTTTAATGTCAGGCTTTTACATAAAACAGAATAAACACAAGTGATAATAAAAAAAAAACGAGCTCCTCTGTGTGCTTTAATGCGGTTACGTTAAACGTATCCGTTAATATTTTTTCATCACATCTATTCGAAAAGAGCTAATCCAATCCCTGCAAACTAGGCTGGAACTAGCCCTTTGCTGGCGCTCACGCTAACTCGCCGGCAAAACATTTTGCCTCCCTCTTAGCAGGGATTTTACTTTTCCGGCTACTGATTGGCCGGGACGATTTAAATTTGGAACGTGTATATTTGTTAAAAGTGTCAATCACCAAAGAGTTCCATTAGAAATAGAATGTAAATAGAAGATGAATACACTACAAATAGAAACAGGAGTAGACTAAGAGTAGAATAGGAGACTCGGAATAGACAAGGAATAGTCTTGGAATAGACTAGGAATAGTCTTTGAAACATTGGGTTAACAAGTCAAAAGTACTCATTTTCTCATAGAGGGCGATGAAAAGTAGAATGTCTACCTCAGGATTCGCTCAGAATTCTACTCAAGAATCCCTCGCTGCGCTCGGGATTCTACTCTAGAATCCTTCGCTTCTCTCTGAATTCAAAAAACACTCTCGCCGTAAAAATAGTCTTTTCTCCCTTGGTATACAATCTACTATTTTCATCACATCTATTCGAAAAGAGCTAATTCAATCCCTGTAAACTTGGCTGAAACTATTGCTTTGCTTTGCTAGCGCTCACGCTAACTCGCCGGCAAAACGTGTTGCCTCTCTCTTAGCAGGGATTTTACTTTTCCGGCTACTGATTGGACGGGGGGATTTGAATTTGGAATGTGTGTGTTTTGAAAGAGTTTCAATCACCAAAGAGTTCCAATAGACATAGAAGAGGAATACACTAAGAATAGAAGAAGAATAGAATAGGAGTAGACTAAGAGTAGAGTAGGAGACTCGCAATAGAAAAGGAATAGTCTTGGAACGGATTCGGAATAGTATAGGAATTGGCTAGGAATAGTCTTTGAAACATTGGGTTAACAAGTTAAAGGTACTCATTATCTCATAGAGGGTGATGAAAAGTAGAATGTCTACCTCAGGAGCAAATACTATTTTTACCTCGAGTGAGGTACTTTGAATCCTTCGATTCGCTCAGGATTCTACTCAAGAATCCTTTGCTTCTCTCTGGATTCAAAAAACACTCTCGCCGTAAAATAGTATTTTCTCCCTTGGTATAACAATCTACTATATTTTACCTGTTACAAGTATATTCCTGGCCGCCAAGTCTCTGTGAACCAATCGGTTCGAAGCCAGGAACTCCATGCCCTTCGCTATCTGCCGACAGAATGACAGCAGATCGCGGGAAGTTAGTTCAGATTCGTTGTTTCCTTGCAAGTCGTACAGCTTGTTCACTACCAAGTGTTCTCTTTGAGCTTTGAATTTGAACAAGTCGTGCCTGTATTCAGACGCTTCCATGTTATTGTTGTAGTATTTCGCGTAGCGTTTTGATATCATCACGTCCCAGGAGCGTCTGGAAAATAAGAGTACAATATTTGATAAATCTAAAAGAAGAAAACACAATATTTACCTGGTTTTACTCGCGTTTTATTGAATAACGGCATTCTTACAGAAGTACTGAGCTTTCGCTAACTTTAAAGTTAGATTTTTCAAGGTTGACAGAGGTGGGTTTATCTCAAACCCGGTAAATATTGTGTTTTATTATGCAAAATCGCGAAAACCATAGAAAAAATTATTTACTTCCTTACTTATAAAATATTATTTACACATGACATTACATAAGTTATGTGAAGATTGTCTCTGTCTGTCAACTTTGAAACTTTATGTGACAGTAAAAGACAAACGATGCATAGTTGTGCAGCGCATTAATTAGTGTTCAAAAAATTTTGAACAAGCCAACTTTACAGTTGGCTTGTTCAAGGTTACCTGAAGCCAACTGTAAAGTTGGCGAAAGCTCGGTTCATTTAAAACCATGAATAAAAACACGATTAAACCGGATAAATAAAGTGTTTTATTAAGGAAGTTAATGTTACAAGCTTTAACTAAGCGTCTCTTATGTGCCTTGCTTTTTGTTTATGTAAAACCAACAGACATAGGTAGACTTACCTCAGGAAACTGAGCAAGTCTCCTTTACTACAGTACTCGGCGACGATCAGCTGTCGCTTCCCGCTGCAACATCCGACAAGGCTCACCACGTGAGGGTGCGCTCCGACACTCTTCATAAGGTCCATTTCTAAGCGAAACGAGCGTATTTCGTCCAATGATGGGAATTCTGGAAGTGAAACCTTTAAGTCAAACAAGTTGGATTACCTTCATAAACTCAATTACTGTGTAAACTTTAGCTCCGCTTACTTCTAACCCGTAGCATACTTGGAAGTCCTATTACGCATGACGCCGAAGATATCCCTTGTTTTTTATCGAGGAGAAATGCGACCTTATGCACTGTCCCACAGCTCCGGGGGGAGCGGCGGGGATGTGTGGGGCTCCCTACTTGCCTGGGATGGTAGGCGGCCAGAGGTTTACCCACTAAAACTTCTCGGTGTCCTTCTCTTCACCATATTCCAGGAGAATATAGGCACTGTTGAGACATACAACTACAATCCTCTGGGGGACATACAACTACAATCCCCTGGGAGACATACAACTACAATCCCCTAGGAGACATACAACTACAATCCCCTGGGAGACATACAACTACAATTCCCTGGAAGACATACAAATACAACTACAATCCCCTGGGACGCCGAAGGTATCCCTCCAATGACCACTTCTGAGCATTTTAATGGTAACTATCGTGACTCTCACAACGCCGAAGTCCAACTCTTTGAGAACTTCGTACAGTACCTTGTTGTTCCCACTTTGAGCACACATGTTGACGCACCTGGAAGCACCTCAACTGCAAACTTCTTTCTTAGTGGTTTTCCTTTGGGGCTCTTCGATGACTACCAAAATACGTCATACAGAATACCTCACCAAAGGATCTGTCCCATGTGCTTCTAGAGCAGAGAAAAATGCTGTTTCCGTCGCCAAGTTTCGTAACTTGGTTATAGTAGCTTCGAACAATAATTCGCCTTAATTTTGCTTCAGTGTACTCACCTTTAAGCATCTTTACAGCAACTTCTTTCCCAGGTGCAAGAATCCCCCTTCTCACGACTCCAAAGGCCCCTTCTCCTATGACTTCATGTAACACCAGTCGTTCTGGTTTCACCTCCCAACTGTCTTCAGACCAGTTCTCAGTTTTGAGAGCTTCCAGGCAACCATCTTCCACGGGCTTACCCTCAATTTTCTGTAGAATTGTTGATTAGTTAGTGGACTGGTTGATTCTACTTCTAGATATAGTAAAATTTCTGTCCCTTTTCCCTATGACCCTTTAACCTATCCCAATTACCCAACCAACACCCTACCCATTCCGCTTCCCATCAGTCTTTATAACAGCTCTCAATTTAAGCGACTCCATGCAATCAATATGATGTGGAAATTGTTGAACAATTAGTGGACTGATTGGTTAATTCTACTGCTAGGTATTTATTATAGTAATATTTTCTCCCCGTCCCTAATTATGTCAATTCTGCAAATGTTGCTGTCTTTTCGAAAGAATCCTTTCTTTCATTATTCTTCTTTAGTTCTTTCTATTCAAAAAAACATTTACAAATATTATTTAAATCAGATAAGTGCGAATAGGACGTCATGATTAATTTTCACATTTAATTTTATAGTTGTAGATATTACGAGTACGTACTAGGAAAGTATCATCGGTTCCTATTCTTCTTCTTTTCGTGTACCTATTGGTATGGCTCACCTAGTGTTAGAGTCTTCAGGTTGCCATAAGACCTCTAAATTGACCTAACACGAGACCGAGACCAACTGCTTAACGTGCCTTTCAAAGCACGGCGAGCTCGACTACATTTATCGGTCACCCATCCTAGTAATGATAAAGCGCTATTCCTCTTAAAGGTACCTACTACGTCAGCTTAAAACATAAGGTCTTTACGTTTTATGTTTTTGATGATCTCAAGTTTGATGAGTTAAAAAAAAAAGAAGGATGGAGTACAGAGTAGAAGACATAGAGAAGGTAAAAGAATAAAAATATATTCTTGGAATGGACTGAGTGAGACAAGTTATGACAGAGAATTGAGCAAATATTGCGTGGACTGTTGATGATGAAGGTAACAAA
The DNA here is from genome assembly GCA_949358125.1 of Idaea dimidiata. Lineage (NCBI taxonomy): Eukaryota > Metazoa > Arthropoda > Insecta > Lepidoptera > Geometridae > Idaea > Idaea dimidiata. Next base: position 11,684,912 of record OX442341.1, read on the forward strand.
CGCCATACTCTGTACTTTAAACAATTGGTGACAAAAGACGAGGAGAAACTATCACTGAAAAAATGAATCTTACTTGTGGTTTTTGCGCGACGTATATCCGTTTGCGCAGACGCAGCCAACACAACGCGGCTGCGACGATCGCGATACCGATAGTGCACCACGTAGCGGCCACCACGTGAAACCATCGCCATTCTGAAGTACCTAATTAATAAATGGATCAATAATTATGTAGTTTTTGCTACACGGAATACAGTATAAATAATATAATAAATAATATCAAAAGTTTGATTGATTTGATTGATTAACGACATTTAAAAAAATAATAATTGAAACAATGCCGTTAATAATAAAACGCGAGTTATACCCGGTAAATATTGTGTTTTATTACAATGCAAAATGGCGAAAACTCTAGGAAAAAAAACATGGAGTAGTTGAAAAGGTTCTGTTTTTGGGCTAATATTATATTTAACGCAATCAGAAATTATATCTTACTTCTTACTAATATTATATACGCGAAAGTTTGTATGTATGTGACTTTGTTACTCTTTCACGCAAAAACGACTGCACAGATTGCGATGAAACTGGAATATAGGTAGCTGGGGACCTGGAATAACACATAGGTTACTTTTTATCCCGACAATCCCGTGGGAACGGGCTTACGCTGGTGAAACCGCAGCTAGTATAGGTATAAATATGAAAATCAATTGATACACAGATAATTGATTAATGCAGTAACACTTAGGTACCTGTAAATGGGGCCTGTATTATCTCGTGGGAGATGTACTCGCCTTTTACGGCGTAGACAGAGACGTTGAACATCTTTTTGCCTTGCACTTTGTGGAATATAACCTCTGTGGCATTCTGAAAACAATTACAATTTTTAATAATCATCGTCGATTTACTCTTAATTTTTGCTTTATTTCGAATACTAATATATTTATTAATACGCTATGCAAAATTTGTTCTACTTAGGCCTGATTTTCCATTCCACGGATAAAAGATATCTGTCGTTGAATCCTACCAAATTTAAAACTTAAAATTAATTTTCTTTTTAAAAATCATAATGACGTTTTTCATTCGGTGGTGTTAGATTTTATTTGTCAGATATCCCTATCTAGGGATTTGAAAAATCAACCCTTAAATAATTAAAAAGCTCTTAAATTTAAAATATCCAATACTTATTTTAAATTTAGATTCTCCTCAATTATTTAAATAGGAACCCCCCTCAATTTTAAGTGGTTAATGTATTCGGTTCTTTTGTACAACTATGGCTTAAATGGTAGGGTTACTATCACTGAAAATACAGTAAGAAATGTATTTTCCGTAGCCATCAGTCATTCTTCTTCTTCTCTGTGGTAGTGTGGTTCACCTAGTGTTCAGATCGCCCTAAGGCCTCTAACTTGACCAAACTACTGCTGTAAGAGATAGCAACTGGAACCTGGAACTGGAAGTCCTCCGTGCTTTGGAAGGCACGACTAACGTGCCTTCCAAAGCACGGAGGACTTGAGAAAGTGTTTTTTTTCTTTTGCTTCACTATTTAAGATCGCCAGATGCTCCTAAATCAGTCACTAGTAGATTAGATCGCATTATTTTGAGCTCACCCCATCCAGCACTCTAGTATGATGACGGTCAGCCCGTAGTGTAACGTTGTACGTATCAGGCGCACGCGCAGGTCGAGACCACTTCACTTGCACATTCCATGCACCTCCCACATCTACTGCTCTAGCTGTTACATTCTGAGCTTTTTCCGGTGTGTTTTCTGTAAGTTGAAAATAGTAGCTTATATAATAATCAGCCCGTTTTTGTCCCACTGCAGGGCAAGAGCCTCCTCGAGGGGCATTAAGACGCCAAGGGAGCCTACTCCGGATTGGCGAATGTCCCATGTCTTCACATCGTGGTGTGTCCTAGGACATGTCGGTTTTCTCACGATGTTTTCCTTCACCGTAAGAGCGATTAGTTATTTAATCTTTATTGATTTACCTACAAAAATATTTTTGTACCAAGTAAAAATGTCGAAAGTCGAAAAGACATCAACGCGCGCTCAAATTGCATGTAAAATAACCTCGTATAGATAGATTAGTTGAAAATTTATAAACGAATTTAAAAAAAAAAAACAAACTTTACTTTATAAATAATATTATGTGCATTGTAGCAATTATTTTAATCACAATTAAATGTTTTTTAATAAATAAATGAACTATTATTATAACTAGTAGTTCGCCCCGAACTGAGACCTCACGACCCCCTATCTCCCCAACCCCCCTACCGATCCGGCTCATCTTCGAACTCATAAATTTTATTGAGCTTAACTACGCGCATACCAAAATTCATGAAGATCGGAGCTACAATACTCAAGTTGTCGTCGAACAAACATACAAACATACACAATTAAGTATACACAAAAATTAAAAGCTCAAATGATATCTTACCAGAGGAAGGTGTGCGGTAATTCATTTTGGTTTCTCCATGCGATCCTTTCACCAATATAAGGCAGTCGTCGTTGAAGTGCATATTCTCTATTCGCACCGACGGTAACGATATGGGCTAAAATAAAAGAGTTAATAGAATAAGTAAATACTTCTTTTTTCTTATCTGAGCGATGTTTCCGGTTGCATCCCTCTTGGGTCTAAATAACTTGGGGTCGGCACAGTAGGTAAGTCCCATACCTACATATAAATAGATTTGAAAATTTGCCTGACGTCAATCCTCCTAGGGACCAAGAAGTTTATCCGCCACCGCGCACCGGGAGCACTCAAGGTCTGCAGTGTCAGCAAATCATTGACCATACCTACTGCAAATAGATTTGACAATTTGCCTGACTTCAATCCTCCTAGAGACCAAGTAGTTTATCCGCCACCGCGCGGGGAGAACTCAAGGTTTGCAGTCTCATCAAATCATTGACCATACCTACTGCAAATAGATTTGTAAATTTGCCTGACTTCAACCCACCTAGGAACCAAGAAGTTTATCCGCCACCGCGCACCGGGAGAACTCAAGGTTTGCAGTCTCATCAAATCATTGACCATACCTACCTACTGCAAATAAATTTCAAAATTTGCCTGACTTCAATCCTCCTAGGGACCAAGAAGTTTATCCGCCACCGCGCGGGGAGAACTCAAGGTTTGCAATCTCCCCTAGATCGCTTAGTCACCCTTTACGACACCCCCACGGGAAGAGAAGGGTAACCCTATTTTTATGCCGAGACTACATAATATAAAATAGGGTAATGCTCTGGACACTTGTAAGTCTATCCTCTTTAGTGAAAGGACTGAGAAGCAAGGTCGGTAACCCTATTTGATAAAATCATCATCATCCTTCAAATGCTACATTGCTCTGATGAAATTATTTATTACTAGTTGCGCCCCGCGGTTTGACCCGCGTAAGTCCCGTACTCGCGGGAATATCGGGATAAAAAGCCTATGTGTTAATCCAGGTTCCCAGCTACCTATATTCCAAGTTTCGTCGCAATCGGCTCAGTAGTTTTTGCGTGAAAGAGTAACAACCTCACATACATACATATATACAAACTTTCTCGTTTATAATATTAGTAAGATTTAATATGAATCTTACTAAACATTAATAAAATACTAGTACTAATACACCATCATCAGCCTGTTGCAGTCCACTGCTGGATACAGGCCTTTCCAATTGCACGCCACCTGGATCTATTTTAGATTTGATTTGATAAAATAGACTACAAAAAACCCCCAACTGGGCCGCAAGTGAACTTTTTAAGCATATTTATTTATAGACGGACAAACACACAGTGAAAAGAGGTTTATTTTTTAATTATTTGAGGTAAGGTAAAAATAGGAAATACGGGTCAACTTACTCGTATCTTAGTAAATTCTCTTCTAGCAGTACTGTAACAGTAGTTTATAACTTCGAAGCAGGCGTCCAAATCTGAAATGGAATTAAGATTTAAGTTCCTTTGACACAGATAATCCGCGCTACCATGATCGTTCGTCGTTCTTTTGTCGCTTAATAAAATAATGAAAATTTTAAATAAAAAATACCCCGACTATTATTAAAAACCAAAAAAAATCTTTTTTGCAGTTTGTTTTTATATTACTTTTTTATTATTATTTGATGTTTATAATATTTTTTTTAGCTGAACGAAAACACAGCGACTTTGCGACGACTTGTTATAAGAAATCATGGCAGGGTAGAATATATTTATTACTAACGTCTATCAATCGAAATTGTCTCTAGTCTCGGGTAGACAAATCTCTAGGTAAACCGGAAGTTGCTACCTAAATCCAGAGATATGTAAAAACTTCTGGATACGTAATAGGGCGAATTTCTTGGCAATACAAATCTAAGCCAGCTAGCCAAAGAAGTCTTAGTTCCATCCCAGCTCACGTCACGATCACCCGCTTGTTAAGGCGGTGATAGATGATAATCAACGGTCCTTGTCCGATTGCATATTAATGAGCGAGATGGAATTGCGTGAAAAAATCTACAATTACTCGTAAAATCAATCATTAACGAAGATTAAAATAATATTTTTATAAAATACGATGAAGGGATTCTAGGTATTGTATTTTCTAATATTATGATGCCTATAAGAAAATATAGCGGTTAAGGATTTAGAAGAAAAACTGATTTATTTTGTAAAACAGGGGTAACTTTGCCTGTATAAAAGTGGTATTCAAAGTTATTTTTTAATGTTTTTGAAATGAAGGGGACACTTCTTGTATCATGTACAATAACATAATACATTGTTTAAAGATCTATTTGATACCGGCTATGAAGAAAACTATTCAATCGGAAGGGATTTCACATGAGTCGCGTCCTTAACACATAGTACATTTAGTTCACTTTCACAACATTATTCACAGACAACAATGCCTTCGTGCGTATTTAGGCAATGCACGAATTATACTCCCAAAAAATGGCAAAAATATTTCATTTTATACGTAATTAAAGCTGTATTTATCATTTTAATTTATTTTTTTGGCCCATGTGTTATTCTAAGTCCCCAGCTACCTATATTCCAAGTTTCATCGCAATTGTTTCAGTAGTTTTTGCGTGAAAGAGTAACAAAGTCACATACATACATACAAATTTTCGCGTTTTATAATATTAGTAAGAAGATAATTCACGTAGTCCTAGAACCACGAGATTTAGCAAAAAGTCAAATACCACTCATGATCTCCTCTTTTTTACGCCGTGTTCAATAAATGGTAACTAACTTATAATAACTTTGAGATTTCTTAAGATTAAGATAAGGGTTAGGATTTAATTTGTAAGAACATACCTTCTATTTCTTTTTGTTTTAATTGCTCAAGGCATTTTAAACTGCGTCCTTTCGAACGAAAGGAATCTGTGTTGGGGATTTTTCGGAAATATATTTCATTCCTATTTCTAAACTTACCTTCTGTCTGATTCCAAGTGAAAACCCCCGCAATTCCGTCCATTTTACTTTCATTATTATGGTACTGCACCCTTATGTCATAATCTCTAGGTTCAGGTGTCCACAGAGGCAGTACTCCTTCATTCTTCCACGGAGATAACTTGCCTACTTGGTCCAGAACCGCAGAGTATATCACATAGCTTTTATCGTTTTCTATTGAGGTCTCAACGAATGTTACGTTTGGTTCAAGAAGGGAAAACTTTATCTGAAATATTAAGGAATATTGGTTATTCTTTTCGCTCCAATAACAATTAAATGTATCACTAAAATACCTATCTAAATTGATTGATTGATTGATTAACACTTTTTTGTACCTTAAACACAAATAACAACAAATTAGACAAAGAAAAACTTAAAAAATGAAGTGGCACAATGGACGGGCTTATCGCCTATGGGCGATCTCTTTCAGACAATCAATGAATGGATAAGACTGGAGGAAGAGGATGGGTAATGGGTTTTTGAAATGGGAATGTATATTGTAGGTATTGATCATTATGATCTACTGCTTTTAAGCTGTGACTGCCCATAAAATAGGTTAGTAGGTAACTATAGGTACATACGATAGGAGCGTACAAAGAAACAGACAGACCGATAGATATGATGTACCTAACTATAAGCGTTTAGTTTAGTACGTTTACAGCTTACTAAAATCTGATAGATACGAAACGTAATAATATACTAAACAGCGGCCCTAGCCAAATCTCTTATCGAATAAAGAAAACGCAAATCGACAGATTTTTTCGTATGAAATTGACATAAGCTCGCAAAAAATCAAGCGTGACATTATGTCAATTTCATACAAAAAAGTCTGTCGATTGGCGTTTTCGTTATTCGACAAAGAATTTTGGCTAGGGCCGCGGAATTGCTAAAAGACGCGTCTTCTCCTGACAGAATTTGTACTTCGATGGGCGACCGTTTATGTGTGGATTTTTGCACTTCGGTAGGTATGTAGGTTTCGCCAGATGCCTCACTTAGACGGAAATAGAATATTATTTAAATTCCCGTGAATAAATAGGCAAAGTAATTCACTTTCACGCAACTTTGCCTATTATCGAAGTTAAATACCCGCATGGATGTTGTATGACTTATAGACAGTTATAGATCGTACTGAAATCCCAGTAAATATTTGTAGGTAGGTAGGTAAAATATTTGTAGGTTGGTAGGGTAGGCTTTCAGCCACGATTTAAGAGCGTGAAAAAGATTTGTCTACTTATACGTTTTAGTCAAGTTAAGACAGAAAAGTCTTCATGCAAACGTACCGACAAATAGTTTACGCAACTCAGTAAGCAGCAGAAACTTTAAAGCAGAAAACTAAATGTTTTTCAAAATAATACTATAAAGAATTTATAAACAGGGCAGATACGCTTACTTACTTTCTCAGTTTCTGTCGTATTTTCCAGGATTAGAACCACCAATTGCCAGAAATCTATCTTAGACACCTCAAATCCAATAGTTTGTCCGTCCCCCATTTGAGTTTGGGATCGGCATCTTATCTTTAAGTCTGCTCGCTGAGGTGAGAAACTCGTCTCTGGTTCTGTCGTAGTAAGTCCTATTTAGTTAGATACCAACGTTACCTAATTATAACATAACATAATCAGCCCTTTAATTTGTCCCACTGCAGGGCGCGGTGGTGGTCATTTTCTTTAAGAAAAAGTTAGTGTGCTATGAAGGAAAATATCGTGAGGAAACCGAGATGTCCAAGGACTCACCACGGTTTGAAGACATGGGACATTCGCCAATCCGGGGTAGGCTCCCGTGACGTCTTACTGCCTAACCTAAATATAAGTAAGACAAAGGCATGTAGGTGGTCCGTTCGTAAATTGATATCTCAATTTTGTTTAACTTGCAAAAGTGATCAAGAAATTGTCACACAAACTTGCAAATTGTCAGCGGGGCCAACTCGACTTCGGGAAATTTCGACTATTCATTTTACCTACTTTTTTTTAAAAAGTTTCATCTATGACCGGATAGCGCAAAAGCAATTTCATAAATTTCTACATTGTTTCTGATTTCTACACAGAAGTTATTAAGAATAATCGAAATTTCCCGTAGTCGAGATTGCCCCGCTGGACCTCACAAATACCAATACAAATTTATCAAATTAAACTTTTCAAATTACACTTACTTTTATCAAATTACATAATTAAGGGCGACTTGCATAAAAAAAATTAAAACATATTTAACTAAATCTATTTTAAAATATTTTTTGGGATACCGAACATTGGACTCTATTTCATTATGTGGACGATTGATAATATGTTGCCACACATTGACAGTTCTTGCAATTCTGACAGATTTTAAACACGTTTAACAGCTTAAACATGTTTAGGAACAGTTATGCAAGTCGGCCTAAGTTACAATTATGGCACGCGTTAAGTTGATTAAAACACCAGCTCTTGGTGGTAAAGCTACTTGCATTACTTGATATTTGGATCTTGTGTTTCACTTTAGGTACTAAAAGATTTAGCATTGATAGTTTTGGACAAACGACTAGTCCTAGAAACATGAAATTTTGAGAGTGTCTTATTTGTTTCCACTAAGAACGAATATTTCAAAATTCCCGCGGGAATAAGACATACGCGAGTGAAACCGCAGGATTCTGCTTTTAAGTGACAATAATAAATGACTGATTCTTGTAATTAAACTTACTGCTCAAAAAATGCTCTTCGCAGCGTCTCCGAGAAATCTGTAACAAATAAATAACTTGGTTAATTATGTGATTACTGACTCATGACATGAGTACCTAAGTAGGTGGGTACCTAAGTACCTACACAGTTAATGAGGCGGTCATATCAATCAAAACATAGATACCTGCCTATCTGTACCTACTAATTTTATAAGGAGGAAAGATTTATTTGTTTGTTTGCGTGTAACGAATACAGGCACCAATTTAAAAAAATATGTCACCAATAGGAAGTTACTTTTTCGAGGAGTACCATAGGCTAGTACTGATCCCGATATTCCCACGGAATCGGAACTTATGAAGGTGAAACTACGAGACGCAGCTAGTTGTTATTTTGTTGCTATTATTTTTTTGTAAGTTGTAACTTTGGGGAAGTTGAAAAAGTTCGAATTTTCAAAAGTCGTAGAACAAAAGTTGTCCACCTAGATGTCTAAAAACAACCCCCTTTGGGTTTAAAAGAGCATGCCCGTTACATCTTGTATAGCTGCGCCCCGCGGTATCACCCGCGTAAGTTCCGTTTACGCGGGTTTGTCGGGATAAAAAGTAGCCTATGTGCTATTCCAGGTTTCCAGCTACCTATATTCCAAGTTTAATCGCAATCAGTTCAGTAGTTTATGCGTGAAAAAGTAACAAAGTCACATGCATACATACAAACTTTCGCCTTTTCCCCGCGGTTTCAGTCGCGTAGGTCTCGTTCCCGCTGGAATATCGGGATAAAATGTAGAATATGTGTTATTATCGTTATCCAGCTACCTATATTCTAAGTTTAATCGCAATCGGTTCAGTAGTTTTTGCGTAAACTAATAACAAAGTCACATAGATACTTACAAACTTATGTGTTTATAATATTAGTAAGATAAGAAGTAAGATTAGTAAAACAAGAAGTAAGTAAGATAAAGAACAGTGTCTGAGACGATTACAGTTCGGCGCCTAAGGATCATCTTGTCAAATAGACTACAATAATTCTAATTTGTGTAGGTTTATTGTACCAATAATATTTATTTTACTACGTAATTTTTAGGTAGGTATCTACTGTTGTAATGAAAACATTCGTGGCAAAAAACTAGGTATTTTTAACTATGTTCGTTCATAAAACGCAGTTTTTCTCTCAATGTTTTGAAACGAAACAAAGCACTGCAGTAAGATCAAATTGCGCCCGCGCCGTCCGCTCTGATTAAATCACAGCTCAACTGATTGTTTGGAAAAATAGTAAACTACCAACTCTAAAGGGGAGAAAATTCTAGAAAAGCAGCCATTTTTATAATTACAACAAGTAGTTTACCATTATTATTATTATTGCCGCTAAAACATTTTTTTTATTTACAAGGTGAACTTGGTAAAAAATAATTATGAAGTTTCATAAATTATTTGGCGACGATCTGATGAGGATCATCGAATCAGAAAAATTCTTCTAGATACAGTAAAACAGTGTTCTCTTTTTTTTGGCCCATTTGCCTACAGAATAGGCCCTTTGACTCTTGTGGGTATAAATAGGTAACCGAAGATTACAAAGATTTTCAGAGTACTTCTAATACAGGCAAATGAGCCTATTTCCGCTGATTCCGGCGATGTAAAATAACTTAAATTTGGCGAAAGTGTTAGATAGGCCCTTTTTACTATCAAGGGCAGAGTAACTCATGTATTTGTACCCTGAACAATTTGTAGAACGTAAATAAATCAATGGCCGAGTTACACGAGTTATCTGCACTTTAAAGCTAAAAGTGACGACCTCTGTGGCGCGTCGGGCGAACGCTTGGCTGCAATGCAGAAGGTTTGCGGGTTCGATTCCCGCTGGGTACAAATATTTATGTTTAAAAATAAATATTTGTATCTGGTCTGGGTGTATTTCTATGTATTAATATGTATGTATTTACAAAAGAAAAGTAAATATAAGTAGTATATCCGTTGTCTAGCCACCGTAATACAAGCTTAGCAGTTTACAATAGGGCTAGATGGCGCTGTGTGTTGGTCTCAAACATTTATTTATTATTATTATTAAGTAAGGCGGTCTTTTGCGACCGAGACTATTGTAACATAGTTGAAACGTCGAGGTTAGAAAATAATTAATAATACTTACGCGATTAATATCTAGTAAAATGTAACTTTGATAACAAAAAGTTAGGCTCTTGTCGCCCTCTTTATAGAGTTAGAGAAGTTTAATCTGTTTTGATTGTTTGTCAATATTCGAGCTGAATTGGTTTGTGGCTGAAACATCTATTTTAAGCGTAGAATTTCAGGACAATACTTTTACCAGTAATGTTCATATCAAATGTAGACTGATATGTAGGTTGACATAGGGCCTTAACATGATATCCTTATTGCTTTACCTAATCGAACCTAAAAATCATTCAGCTAATAAAAAATAAATTAGGTAATTAAAATAAATAAACCAACATAATACAGCGTGTTCCGACGATGACCATTTAAGCCGAAAGTGTGTTGTTTTAGACGTCTAGGCGAACAACTTTTGTTCTACAACTTTTGAAAATTCGAAAATTTTAAGTTTAAAGTTTACTTGAAAATCAGCTGTTTCTTAGAGTTAGAGGTCATTGACCTTATTTTGTTCTTTCATTCAGTTTAGACAACTACAATCCAAACTTTAATTACTTTTTTTTCAAAAACAACTATTAAAAAAAAATAGATTTTTTAAAAGTTGTAGATCGATAGTTGTTCGACAAGACGTCTAGAACAACCCCCTTTTGGCTTAAATGGTCATCGTCGGAACACGCTGTATAAATATTTATTATATATAATACAACAATTTTTAAAAACCAACTTAATAAAAATGTGCATTTTAAAGTACTTAGTTGTTTTTTTTTGTGGTCTATAAAATAACGAGAAAAGGACGATGAAATAACAAGAAACGATTATTGTAAGGCCCATAATCTTAGGATGTCACTCATACCAAGAACCTAACTAGACGGTAAGTCTTTACCTACTATACCTACATTAAACTATGAAATGTGGGTCTTAATTGTTGTAAATGAGATTCCAAGCAAACCACAACGGTCGGTTGCTTCTGTAATTTTTAAGATTCCGTACTTTGAAAGGTAAAAAAGTAACCCCTACAAAATCAACTTCTTCACCGTCGGTCTGTCTGTTTGTTTTTAATATACGTGTTATTTTTTTAAAAATAAATTAAAATAAAAAACAAAGCGATTATCTCATTGTTTTTCATTTTACTAAAAATAAAATACTAAAATGTTTGTCTTTGAAAGAAATTAACCCAATAATGGATTAATATTAAAATAAAAATATTTATTTTTTTGTGGATCTTGGTATAAATAGATGGCAAGTATATATATATACTTTACATATACTCGTACTTTTATATAATTAAATCTTTAGTCCTACCACACTAATAATAATAGGGTATCGTCAATTTTTAAGTAATTTTTTTTATCGTAAGGGTAGGTTTAACTAAAATATTATTGTTTTTTTTTGGACTATCTGTGTCCCTCGTTATCTCTCGAGTCAGTCCCGATCCCGTGGGAATGGTCAAAATCCTTTCTTATCGAATATAAAAACATAACTTAAGACAAAATAATCTCCAATTTTCACATCTCTGCTATCTATCAGCGGTCGAGGCAGTGCATTGATCCATAATAAGTCAGTCAGGACAAAGCCTTCTAGAGATGATATACTTATAGAAAGAAAATTTATAAGGTACGGATAGGAACTTAGTTGGCCTTTTTAATTAAAACCGCTAAGCTGATTGTGACAAGTTTTATTAAAGAATAGATATAATAGACATTAAATTCGAAAAAGGACAAAACCAAATTTTACGCTACGCAAGTGAAGCTAGAGGTGCTACCTACATATTTTGTGTAGAATAAAATTAACATTTTTTTCTAATAAATCTATATAAAATACAAACCATACCCGATTATCAGGAAAGTAATTGGTGCAGACTTCATCCGCCAAGTCTTCAAACTGCGTTCTTGTTGCGGGCAAATTTTCCATCAGCTTCGCATTTTCATCTTCCACGCTTTTTGCACTTACGGTCCACATGAATAACAGTCCTATTACGATATTAAACATTTTGTTTCTAATAACGAGTTAAAATTTAAATTTAAAATGGAAAAGGCGAGTAAATTAACCGAATTTTCCGCTGTGGGAAAATGAAGGCTTCGCTTTAGTCCGCGCGTCTCGGCTGCCCTTCTGAATGCAACTGGGGCGTGATCATCGGATCGCAGCTACCCACCCGTGCTCGCTCGGTCCAGGGTGGGTGCGCGTGCGGCGGTCGCCTTTTTCATAACAACACCGTCTAGTCAGCGGCGGCTTTCCTACGTCATACACTCGTAGCTTTATTACTCTGATACACGCCTTTATGTCTCGCTTGCTTGATATGCCGAATATTAGCTAAGTGTGTGAATTATGTGATACGCTACCTATTGTAGCACCATGCCTTCTAAAAATAAATCTTAGAATCTACGTGGTCGGTTAGATTTTTCTTCTATTTTCGCAACTTTGTTTTGAGAAAAATAAACTTTTTATACGGTTTTGATCGCGTTGTTTTTATTATCAGCATTGTTGCAATGCCGATTTGAAGTTTCAGAGTTACAGGCGTCTTTTACTAGATGAAATTCGTCGGTGGCGTTTCGCCCTTATAGCTATTAGCTGCGCCCCGCGGTTTTACCCGTGTAAGTCCCGTTCCCGCGGCAATATCGGGATAAAAAGTAGCCTATGTGTTATTCCCGGTATCCAGGTACCTATATTCCAAGTTTCGTCGCAATCGTTTCAGTAGTTTTTGCGTGATTGAGTAACAAACATCCAAACCCACACACTTTCACATTTATAATGTTAGTAGGATAGCTCGATTCTTATGAGTTACGAGCGTAGATAAATTATTAGGGTTACGAGCTTTGTGTCTCGTAGGATTCTTGGTGGTGCATGAGGGTTGAGGTCCGCATATGGTCTTCAAAGATTTGAAAGAAACCGAGATTTTTTGAAAGAAAACTAGAAAAAAGAGAGGGAGACAAGTATAAATTAAACTCACAGTAGACTTCTAACTGTACTGGAGTAATACCTTCAATAAGTAATTTGAGTGGTTAAGTTTGAGAAGTTAATGTTTAATGCTAATGGCCTTACACCTCGAGGCATCCCTAGGTATATTGTTTAAGTTACACTAATAATTGAAAGCATCAAAGTTTGTGTGTTATGTTACGATGTAGATTTGTTTGTTACTTATGAGGCTAAAATTACAGGACTTACGTGGGTGAAACAGCGTGGCCCAGTAGTAAAGGATGTACGTGAACATCCGGGTTTCAAAGTCAAGTAACCTACCTAACTGCAAGTTGCTATTAGATAAGTATATAGCAAAAAAACTTTATGCGTACGCGCAGTGTTTCTTTTGTCGCTCAAAATAATAAAAAAAATATTTTCATAAAAACCCCGATTACTTAAAAAAAACACAAATAATAAAAAAACAACAATTTTTTTGAAGTTCGTTTTTAATGTTTTTTTTTACGCCAAGTCATACTAAGAGCGACTATAGAATCATCCAAATGCCCTAGCTCAAACATTGATGAATGATGAACTGAGAAGACGGCGATTAAAACGCCGAATACCACAGGATTTCCTGACATAATAATAACATTACCTCTAACAGGGAGCGACATAGGTTGCTCACCTGGCAAACCATGATAATGAAATATGCCACACCTACAGCTTAATGTCCCTAACAAGGAGACAGATCGTAGTACTAATTGACAAAAAAAAATGTTTTTATCTTTTAATGTTTTTTACTTTTTAGTTGATCGATATAGTGGCAACTTAAAGACGACTTATAAGAGATCATGGTAGGGCAGAATGGATTATTAAAATAAAGAAAACTTTTTTGTTTTCGAAGAATATAGGTCATAAAAACATGATGCTTACCTACCTAATGGATTTCAGTTAGCAGGAATTGTTTTTATTTACATTTTGTTTATTTAAGAAAAAGTATTCATCACTTGTTTGTGAATAAAAACATAGTATGAATCACTTGTTTTTGTAAAGATTGCAATATGATTGCAAATAAAGATAACAATTTCATTTTTGGGATCTCCGTAGTGAATTTCCCGTCAGCCGATATCTCCAGTTAGATTAAACTAGTTAACTGGGGATATTGGATCATTATGAACTAACTTTTCAAATATTTTGATCAATCTGCCCTACCATATTATAACTTCATTGTCGTCCATTTCCATTTGTCGCTGAAAAAAATAAAATAATTTTAAAATAAATAATACCCTGACTTCTGTAAAAAAACACTTTGCTTTCATTTTTTCTTTTTTCTTTTTTTTTTTTAGGAAATATTGAAAAAATATGTCTTCGTCTGTCTGCGGCCTAGCTCAAAGAGGCTTACCGCCCGCGCCGCCAAATACAGAAACATAAATTATTTGAAAGCTAAATTTAAAAGTATAGTATGGAAATTATTGAGTCTGAGAGTTGCTAAATTGTTTTGTTTCAAATTTTGAGGTATTCGGCCGTAAATAGTATCGTTTTTCTAGAGGGATAATTTTTATTAAATAAAAATACCATTTATTATGTTAGGTAAGTACTAACTTAAAAATTATTTTTTTCATTGATAATACGAGTACCTACCTAATTCACAATATCCATAATTAATTACCTTCTAATTTAAATTCATATTAATTTATTTCCACAATCGTTTTAAATCGTTACCAATTTCACGCAAACTACACCGTGTCTTAGGAACGCGACCTCCATTGAGAAGAAGACACAAGAAACCATAAGGTTTTTTTTTAATTTTCATTTGGTCATGTGATTCAAATTGTCATTATTTAGAGCTTAAGTTGCATTAAAAGTGCGAAAGTAGGTACCTAATTCTGTCTATCGGATAAAATATATATATTTCTTGTAAAAATTAACATAATTATCATAAGCAAACGCAGATTTTAACTGTCCACTACAACGCTAAATGTCTCCGAACCTACCTAACTACTAAATAGGCAAGGCACCTGCCACCTTACGTCTTTCCTTAACATATTTCACCACATTACCAAAGTGAATGATATCATATCATATAGCAGGTCGTAGTAAACACGTCACTTGTAGTAATTTGTAAGACATTCCACGAACACCACATGTTCAGAATATCGACTCTACTACGGAAGTTTGTATCTACTAAGGACCTTTGTGGACTTTATACTTTGATTTACTGATCTAGAGTTCCGTAAGACTATTAGCAAAGAATTTAGACTGGTCTCTTATTGAGACTAGAAGCTTACACCCTTACATATAAACGCTAATTAATGCGCTGCATAACCATGCATTATTTGTCTTTTACTGTCACATGAACTTTCAAAGTTGACAGACAGAGACAAACGTAACTTAGTCATGTTCGGTCATAGTTCGTGAAATTAAATTACTCGCACGTCGAAACAAAATTTGAGTGTTGTTTTTAGAATTCCCACTATCTATCCAGTTAAAAATCTGTTGTCTGGCGGAGTCTTAGGAACATTTTTTCTTCCACTGCTTGAATAAGATTTCTTTAATTTATAAAGCTTCATTAATTCAGTACTACCCAATATGAACAATTGACTACAGAACCCAATATTTATTTCAAAACTTGCTTACAATCGCTTATAGTAATACTAACTTTATTATAATATTTTATATACCTACGCGAAATAGATGTATGGCGGTTGTTAATAAATTACTAATAGATAGATATACTTATTCATCACGTTTTGAAGAATTTTTTAGAATTTTAAGTGAAGCTCGTAGACCGGAACTTGTATTTTTGGCTTGTTTGAGATGCTGATCTTGCGCTGATAAGATCTTACACTTAATCCCCGCCTACTAAGTTTAATAATATTGTAAGAACTGAAAAGAAATGATCCATTGTATAATACTTCGTAATAAATAACTTCGATTTATTAGATACTAGCTCGCCCCGAGGATTTACCCGCGTCCCGAGCGAGACGCACGTGGTTCCAGTGCGCCGCTCATGCGGATTGAGGTTCAACCTCTGAGAGAGAGGGTCTGACAACAGACCCACGCCGTCGGGACGCGGACGAGTACGAACGTGTCCCTGCGTTCGACTCCGACATCAAGGCGTGCGAGGAACCGGTGGAGTTGTTTAGTGGGTAAACCACTGGCCACTTACCACCCTTAGGCCAGCTGGGAGCCCCACACATCCCCGCCGCGCCCCCCGGGGCGGCGGGACGGTGCATAAGGCCGCATTCCTTCATCATAAAAAAAAAAAAAGTTTTAAGTAAGTCCCGTTCCTGCGGGAATTTCGGGGTAAAAAGTTGCCTATGTGTTATTCCCGGTATCCAGCTACCTATATTCTAAGTTTCATCGCAATCGGTACAGTAGTTTTTGCTTGAAAGAGTAACAAAGTTACAAACATGCATACAAACTTTCACGTTCATAATATTAGTAAGATTCAGGATTACCATGGTATCTTATAGCAGGGCCTAAATCGTACTGCAAATAAAATAAATTATAATAAAAATCTCCGACTCATTATAAAACATTCATTTTTTTAAAGTGGTATTATTTGAGATGACAGTTTCAAACTTAAGGCTTTTAAAGAAGGCTTTCTTCTTTAAAATGGCTTTTCCTTTCGGACATTTGCCAGTGTCGAGTATTATCAATATTTGCAAGTTATTTGCATTGAACGAAACAGTCAAGTCGTCATAGTTAAAGTCAATTCGAGGGAATCATTGTAAAAAGGGGGCCATTTTTTACAATGTTTGTTCACGGAGCTTTGGAGACAACACTAAGATAAAGTCCATATTTTGCACCGATTTTCACTTTTATTTACACTTGTACACCTTCACGTAACTAAATTGATTAATATGCCCCCAAAATTAAACATTTTACACGCATTTGAACTAAGTGTCACAAAAATAAAAATTTAGCAACACATCTCCTCAACGCATTCCCGCCAAAACTCCTCAGAAGACCGTTCAAAATGGACCAGCTAAGTTCCACAGATACCAAATTTGGCACTTCAAACAACTTTTAATACGAAATTGTTTCATTCCTAAAGAAGAAATGTGGATTATTCATTTGATTAACGTGATCTAAAGCCATTGTGTTAGAATAGAAAAATTAAAAACAAATCAATTAATAAAAAAAAAAAAAAAAACAACCTTCACATTAAAACAAGAGTTTTGGCGGGAACGCGTTGAGATGTGCTGCTAAATTTTCATTTTTGTAAAACCTAGTTCAAAAGTGTGTAAATTGTTTAATTTCGAGGGCGTATTAATTAATTTAGTTTCGTGAAGGTGTACAAGTGTAAATAAAAGTGAAAATCGGAGCAAAACATAGACTTTAGCGTTGTCTCCAAAGCTCCGTGAACAAACATTGTAAAAATGGCTCCCTTTTTACAATGATTCCCTCGACTTGACTTTACTTTAACTATGACGACTTGACTGTTTCGATGCAAATAATTGCAAATATTAGAAGTACGTGACACTGGCAAATGTCCGAATGGAAAAGCCGTATTAAAGAAGTATTTTAAAAAAAAAAATTTCTTTATAAAATTTATCTTGAGGTTTTTTAAAGTATTTTAAAGCACTTAAAGGACGACAAAACAACGACAAACGATCATGGTAGCGCGGATCATTAAAACTTGTAGATTTTTAAACATATATTTTTAACTAGCTGCGCCCCGCGGTTTTACCCGCGGAAGTGATAAACGCGTTGTCAGTTGTCACGGGCGTGGGAGGCCGAGCGGTTCTCGAGCGGTTGCACTTTTTCGTTCATTATTCGGGTTTTACTAATTGGATTTCGATGCAAAGTATACCTACCACGACCTTCCTCGATATAACTATCCAATATTGAAAACCAGATTTCAGTCGGATTAGTAGTTTTTAATTGTTTAGGGAACAGACAGACAGACATGAATTTTAAAAATTATATAATTTTGTTCTACTACTTATCCTAACTCCCCTAGACCATTTTTTTTTTAATTTACTTCCAAGTACAGACTTATTGTCCTCTCTTCCCTTATTATAAAGTACTTATAGAAAAATAATAGATTAAAAAAAATGTGTACAAACGCGATCTAGGTCCGAATTTCTTAAGTACTTACCTACTTTGCTGCCTGCCCAAATGCCAGTTACGTTTTTTATCCGAGTTCAAAAAAAAAGTTTCTCAATTCGGCAGTTTTGTATTTTTACGTAAGAAATTGGAAATACCTACGTTTATTTTTTAATGCTTTTCCTCCTTTCTGTTCTACTTCCTCTGGGTTTTAACGATGTTTTCTGGTACTAAAAGTCCGTATTATAACCGCAAAAAGAGATCAATACAACTAGATCAATTGGATACTTAATAGATTACTCATAAACATTAACTAGGGTATAATAAATTAAGACAAAACCGCAAAATTGAACGGTAATACGTTCGGAAGAAACCTCATGAATAAAATAGTCACGAGTAGGTATCTTATACAGAGACATGTCAAATCGTTGTCTTCGCTCCTAGAAGATTGTGCACTTGACAAGTTTTGAAATAGCAATTTCAATCATGTTCTCTAACGTTAAGGTAGTTTTTGCTTTGATATATCAAAACGGTCCTGTTGAACCCAGTTGGATCCAGTCTGTCCTTATCTAACTAGCCGACGAACACTAAAGTGAAAAAAAGACAGACTGGGATCTCTCTAACATTAAGCCGGACCGTTTTTTGGCGAAGTATCTAAGCTTTCTAGTTTCTCTGTAGTACTATTTCTATGATCTAATATGCTATAATGACATACAAACCTATCGATGTCAAAATAAAGGAGGCCCTCAAAGATGATTTAAGTTTTAAAAATCTATGTTTATTCATTATTTTTTAATTTTGCCATTTGAGAATGGTTTTCGAATTGTTATTGACAACTTTTTCGGCAACCTTTATAGAATAAGAAATGAATTAAAAAACATACCTACAAATCAAAATTGTTTTCGCTCAATTTTGCATATCAAAGCCAATATAGGCACAGAAAGAAATATGAATTAAAATAGGTACCTATATCGGTCTTAGCCCGATAAAAAAAAACCATAACTAAGATACTTTACTAAACTAGTTAACAATTTAATTTGGTTTTAGGTAGTTAGATAATTGACATTGCAGTAAAGAAGAAATATACGGTAAAACAAACTTCATATATACATATACCTAACCTTAGTAAGTAGGTATCTACAGTTTCAAAACGCTGTCTGTAGCTAAGTTATTGAATAAGCAAAACTCAAGTTTAAAATTCAATCCCGACACACCGATTCCTATTATAATTTCAAAATGCTAAGTTTTGTCACCATTCGGCGGCAAATCATCGAATATTTATAACTTGGGTTGGTACAAACATAATAGGATTGAAAAATAAAACGTCTGAAATCCAAGTTAGGTAGGTAGGTACTCTAGATATCTAGTGGGCAAAGATAATAAATTCTTTACACAATAGTGAAACATCGATTCACTTTGTGTCATACAAGGTTTATTCTGAATTTTCCTCAGCAAAATTATAACCTGCAGTCTTATAAACAACCGCATTCTAAACATTTTCAGATAAGACGTCTAGGTAGGCATAATTTTATCAATCATTACGCGCTACCATGATCGTTTTGTCGTTAAAAATAATTAAGTAAATTTTACTGAAATTTTAAATAAAAATATCCCGACTACTTTTAAAAACCACAGACAATTAAAAAAAATCTTTTTTTTAAGAAGATTTTTTTTCTTTTTTTTTTAAATTATTTGATGTGTTTCTAATTTTTTTTTTTAACATGATTTCGCGATAACTTATAAGACATCATGGTAGGACCCATTAACTTTAAATAAACCGTAATCATCTTACTAATATTATAAACGCGAAAGTTTGTATGTATGTATGTGAGGTTGTTACTCTTTCACGCAAAAACTACTGAACTGATTGCAATGAAACTTGGAATATAGGTAGCTGGGGACCTAGATTAACACATAGGCTACTTTTTATCCCGATATTCCCGCGGGAACGGAACTTACGTGGGTGAAACCGCGGGGCGCAGCTAGTCAGTATATAAATCAAGGGCAATAGCGAGGGTATCCTTAAAAAAATAAAAGGATTTAATCAATCCAGTTCGTCTAAGCTTTAAAGCGCTGTTGACTCGAGTTTTATACTTACTTAAATTAATGTCTTAATTTAAGACACTGTGCACTGCTGCTCTGTGGAGTTATTACGATCTCTTTCACTAGGACCTAAACTCCTTAAACTGCCTTGTTTTTTTTCTTCAAACAATGAACAACATTTGAATAGGCAAATGATTCAAAAAAAAATTGACGGCATATTAATCAATTTAGATTCGTGAAGGTGTGCAAGTGTAGTGAAAGTAAAAATCGGTGCATAACATGGACTTTAGCGTTTTCTCCAAAGATCCGTGAACAATCATTGTAAATGGCCGCCGGTTTACAATGATTCCCTCAACTTGACTTTAACGACGACGACTTGACTATTTCGATGCAAATAACTTGCAAATATTCATAAATACTTGACACTGGCTAATGTCCAAATGGAATATAGCCATATAAAAAAAGAAATGATTCAAAAACAGGCTGATTGTAAACTAAGCGAAATTTGAACGTATTTCGAAACGTCGCGTCGTTGATACGATTCTGGTAAGTATATAAAGTCATTTCGTATCTCTAGATAGGTATGTTCTATTTATATGATTGTTATTAAATATCTGCATTGCCTAGGCATGTAGGTATCTATAGACGAATTCCTAGTCTATCATGATTATGTTACTGACGTTCAAATGTGAGTTAGAGGTCGATGATTGTTGCGACACTTGAATGCTACTCGTATTTACTAAAAAATAATGTCATTATTATTAGTTTGATATTTTAAATTTAAATCTCACCTACCTACCTACTGCTATCAAATCCTGGTGATTGTTAATTATTATTAAGTCAAATGATATAAGACACGTGTCTATAGCCCAGTTGTAGGGCTAATTGCGGAAAACACAGTTAAACTTTAGCTTTAACTTTTAGATATTCTTGGTATTCTTTGATAACATTTTAAAATTTAATTTTGCCTTTTGTTTTCGCGATTTTGCATAATAAAATACAATATTTACCAGATTTTACTCATGTTTTATTTAATAACGACATTTATTAACGACAAATTTAATAAGACAAAGTACCGAACTTTCTAACTGTAAAGTTAGCGAAAGCTATTATTAAGATATTAAATAAAACATGAGTAAAACCCGGTAAGTAAATATTGTATTTTATTACATTACAATTTTATTAGCAATGAAGAAGGCCAGTTCGCAAAATGTTGAGATCTTTTTTATTTCACAATAACTTAAAGTATCTAGAGTTAGTTTATTTTACGTTTAATCTTATTGAGAACATGGAACCAATAAATAAATAATCTTAGAGTTAAATTCGAAAATCTAGTTCTTCGTGAAAATGTGGTGAACGGGCCCTTAACAACATTCGTTTTGATATAACTGAAAACTGTGCCTACCTACAATCTTTTAGGCTGTTTCTTCACAAAACCTGATGCATAATGCAATTGTAAGGCAAATGTTTTCGTGTACTCCTTCACAACACCCACAGGGTCAATGATAATGAACTAGCATACTTTCGAGGTTACAAATACTAAGTGAATTACATATCTACATTGATTTCATGTGCCCGATCTGGCTTAGGCCGCGTTTTCACTATAGGGATGTGTGAAAATCAGTAGGGATGTGTTTCTGAAGAACTAAGTAATAGAATCGCTCCATTTACCTAAGTAGCCTCGTTCAGGTCTGGTGTGGAAACGCCTTAAAGGAGCGGTTCTAAAGGTTCTTATCACATCTCTCGCTACACATGTCCTCACATCTACGGTGGAAAAGCAACCTTCTTTTGAGGATTACTTGCAGTTAAATATTTTCAAGCAAGTGTAAAGTTTTTTTTTCAAAAAAATTCCTAAAAACAATTTCTTCCTCATAATTTTACAAAGATAGTGATTTCTTGCAAAACTACCAATAACTTTTACAGCAAGTAAGCAGCAGAATCCAAAAAATAATAACTTAACAGGATGAAATTAACAAACTACTCTATATAGACTCGTGAGTGGCCTCAGTTTTTGATGATATTTCCGCTGACGTATATTATCATTAATCATTCACAAGAGCAAGACAAATCATTAAGCCACGCATTGGGTCCTGGGTCGTTTGGGAATACGGGACAGCACCTATAGGCAGAATTTCTGGGCTCATGATTGCACATGCGTTTTATATGTCAACCGAGTGACGCAACATTTCACACAACTCGAGCGTCTGAGGTATATCCGCCGGAGTTCTAGCTAGCTGGTATACCTACAGCTTACAGCAAGGTGACCTGCCGGCTCCCGACTCTAGCGTGACCACACGTGAAGGGGACCGTGTGACCACGAGCGATGACCTTAGCTATAGGCTATAACTACCTCTACCTACCACCAGTTCTAGACGCAAAGCTATTTAAGAAGATTTAAGTTTTTTGCCGGCAATTAAATCTAAATAGCACCCAGGTACCTAGATCACTATCTAGATTCTAGCTAATTTGCAATACAATGACGCGGGAGATTGTTTTTTCGAAATGAGTCTTGATTTTTGTTCTTTAGAGGACATTTTGGATAAGAATTTGACTTTCTGTTTTGAGAGAAAAAGTCTGGAGTCTAAATTGCAGTAACTCGTGCAATTTTGAATGACTCTTTTTTCACTTTTTAAAAACAATTTAAAAATAATAAAATATCATTACAAACAACAATAATCGTACTGAGATGTTTTGTTAGTAATTTATTTTATGTTATGTAGCTAATTGAGGCATAAACAAATTTTAACAAGTCAATCAATTCAATTGTAGGACCTAGGACCCTACCGCGTAACTCCCGTCGAGTTCAACTCGACGTCGTTTTCGGAAATAGCAAGCAGAAATTGTCGACGTTACAGCCATAGACAATTTCTGCTCGCTCCTTGCGCGGTAGCTGTTTTCAACCCTGTTATCGACAGCATCGTATTTCCAAACCGATGACGTCGAGTTCAACTCGACGGGAGTTACGCGGTAGTCAGTCCTGTTTAAGACTGCACGATTTCAGTCTTTAGTCTTCTTGAGCTCCCATTTTCCGCACTTTGTACTTGACCACACGAGTTCATTAAGAGCTGATAGTAAGGCCCAGATCATTAAAAAGGAAAGCCAATTCGCGCGAAGCAATTACCGAAAAATAATTAACAAAAACTACCCGAATTAAAAGAAACCTGAAAGCTGTTAGTACAGTTTTTGTAACTTACCTTACTTACCTACTCGACAACTAATAATAAGGCCGCGTTGAAATGTAAGAAAGTTTATAATTATTCAATTTATTAAGTTAAAAAATGACGTAATCACTATCCAGACCGCCCATTTCATCAAAATTAGCAAAGTTTAGTGTAATGCAGATTCTCATACGCAACGCGACATTGCCTTGACCAATCCCGCACGCCTTAGGATTTTTCATAGAAATCCCGCGTAAGTGTGCAAATTAGCATACTATAAAACGCCCTTAGACTTATCCCCCGTTTACGCTGCTGTCGTGCTTACGTAATACTTGAAAAACTCCTAACATTTTTCACGTAGATTCATTCACAAACACGTGTAAGTATATAAATCCATTGACAACAAAATTACGCATGAATTCAGTTAGGTACCAGTTTAGCCATATTGGTATCATTTATTTTGTTGGTTTTTAACATATTTACTATTACAAAATCTTCAGATTTGTTTTAAGGGTAGAGTAGACTCTTTATTGTGATATTCAAGATAAATATAACTACACTAAGTACAGAACGCTTTTTTAATTTCAGACTATAATTTGACGTTTTAGTGCCTTGTTTTTGACATTTTTTTCTACAGAAAGAAGTGTCAAATCGTAGTCTACAATTAAAAAACGAACTATAGGTACATATGTAAAGGAGCATCTACCTTCTACATAGGTCATTTATATTTAACCACCTACAGCGAAGCGTAGGTACGTTGATCCTATACATCCTACAATACTCTTTTATTTGCCAATAAAAGTAACCGATTAAGTTAGCTCCCTCCATTCAGGTAGACCAACGCATTCTTTTAAGTTCAAAAACCAGGTAAAGTTTGACGCCCTGCTTTAATTATATTTTTCGATAAATTATCGTCGACTATCAACCTAAATCGGGACCAAAGAATCGATCCAATGGTTCAGAATTCTTAACCCGGTCGAGGACCTGTCGACATTTCCGCAAAGAATTAAAAAAAGTTAATGTCGATTTTTTTCCGAGGGCACCGCACTATGGTTTGGCATATGAGTTACCTTGGCGCGAACTAAAAACTTTGATATAACCTTCGGAATTATTTCATCATTTCGTCACTAGATCCGCAGGTCGTCGAACTTTAATCATTCGTATTTAAAGATCAAGATTAATTTATACGCATTTTAAATACAAATATTTCACAACTTACCTACCAGTCTACGTAGTTTCAAAATCAATTCATTGGTATGTTATATGAGTACATAACGAGCTACTATATACTATATACCTACACGCACACCTTCTACGAGATACCTATTGATATTTTGCGTGGAAAATTAATTTTAAATATACGAAATAATATTTTTATTGTGTGAATAATTTAACAAACGATTAATTATTTTATTCTATCTTAATACCTAGAATTAAATACTTAGTTTTCTACACATCCATACGTGTTCATACTATGCCTTTATGCAAACCAATGTCACCTCATGATCGGGACACGTATGTATTCTATAACCAAATCGTCCCAACATCGCCTCAGCATTGTACAGTCAGAATACTAATTAAGGTACCAGGTGCATATTTTAAAGTTTTATTTTTTCAATTTCGGTTATTCTGCATCTAATAACTGAATCATCTTATAATCTAATAACGAAAACTTCGAAAGCATAATCGACAATTACTGAACCGTTTTTGAAAAATAAAAACTTTAATTAGTAGTCTGGCTGTACCATGAAACTCTGTTTGGGTAGCATATTGCTACAAACAGTATGGGCTACTAAATAAGCAATAAAATCCAAGACTGAAAACAGTCGAGGTATTCATTCTTTCATCATTCGAACATCATTTAGCTCCTAAAACAGACTATCTTGGCTTGGCCATGTTCATACATCGAATGGAATCAGAGACCCCACCGCGTAACTCCCGTCGAGTTTAACTCGACGTCGATTTGGGTATACAATTAATGCAAATACAATCCAACGCGCAAGGAGCGAGCAGAAATTGTCTATGGCTTTAACATCGACAAGGTACCGAAACGTTTGCTTGAGTCCAACCCCGACGGTAAACGCATCGGAGGGCCCGAGCTCAAGTGGATGGATCCATAGAGTTACCCAAGACCTTAAAACTATTGGCTTTAAAATGAAGAGAGCGGCATCGGATAGGGATGTATGTGTTTTATATAGGTAATCAAAGGGAAGGATGAAATAAAGCGTTGGAGGAATCTCGGGCCCACAAAAGGCTGTACGTACAAGCCATTGATGACGATTATGACCCTTATCCCTTATTAATTCTAAAGCCAAATACGAAAATATTAAAAAGGAAATCGTCCCAAGCTATTTCCGTTACATTTTCCACCTATTCAGGCCCCTCATAAATAAATCGAAATTCAAGAATAGGTGATATAAACAACGAACACAGACATGCTTCAAAAACATGTCATGCCACATTCAAGTAGGTAGAATTCTAAGTACTTGCCGCGATGCAAACAACTCAAATACTTATTATTAAACGATTAAATTAAATAGATGTGGCTAGTTCTATAAACATGATTAATCATATAACTTTGGCGCCTAAATTCCGCACAAAAAAGCGTCCGACCGACCGTGACTCCGGAACGCAAAAAACTCCTTCGTTTTAAGTTTATTGATTGATTATTGAACTTGAATTAAAATGTTTTGTAGTCGATAATAATCCTCAGCCTGAAAAGGGTTTTATTGAACGGGGGAGATTCGAGTGCGATCTTTCTAACTCACACATGATGCAAGCGTTTCGTAGTAACCCAGCGTTCCACTGAATTTTATTTACGAAAATACTTAGTATAGCGGGACATACTCTTTCTGTCACATTCATTAGGATCCTTACCAGGCTGTAAGTATGATAATTGATAACAGATATCTATACCTATATTGGCATAAAACCGGGTAAGTGCGAGTTGAACTTGCGCACTAAAGGTACCGTACCATTTTGACAAAAAAATCAAGTTTGTTATCTTATCTTACTAATATATAAACGGGAAAGTTTGTTTGTATGTATTTACTAGCTGCGCCCTGCGATTTCACCCGCGTAAGTCCCGTTCCCGCGGGAATATCGGGATACAAAAACGTCCATGTGTTATTCCCGGTATCTAGCTACCTATATTCCAAGTTTCATCGCAATCGTTTCAGTGGTTTTTGCGTGATTGAGTAACAAACACACATACTCACAAACTTTCAGCTTTATAATACTAGGAGTTCGCCCCGAACTGACCCCTATCTCCCCAACCCCCCTACCGATCCGGCTCATCTTCGAACTCATAAATTCTATTGACCTAAACTACGCACATACCAAAATTCATCAAGATCAGAGCTACGATACTTAAGTTATCGTCGAACAAAGATACAAGCGCCAGGCCCGTCTACACCGGTACACAATTAAGTAGGATAATTTGTTGTGATAAAAGCGGTAACAAAACACATTTTCAGTGAAAAATTAAACTGTCTAGCCATCACGGTTCATGGGACAGCCTGAAACGCAGGCCTGGATAGACAGCGGAGTCTTAAGTTAAAGGTCCCGTTGTTACCTGTTTGGTAAAGGAACCCTAATAAAACTCGACAGATAGATTGATCGTGTTGACTTTCAGTAAAGGTCGCAGATTCGACGACGACCTACAAGGTCTGTCATGAAAAGCTTCGCATAACAAATAGCCGATCCCTCCAGTATTGCATTTGCAACTACCTACCTACCTAGATCTTATCTTACTTCTTACTAATATTATAAACGCGAAAGTTTGTATGTATGTCGGGTCCACTACTCTATTTCGAAAAACGTCACGTCGAATTTCAATTTATCGATGACACCTCGTCGAAAGAATAAAAAGTCGAACGTTAAATTAATCGACTGCTCAACATTTCGAAAAACATGTGATCGATCCTACACTTCATATAAATATGTATGTCTTTATATAACTTTGTTAACCTTCCAGGCAAAAACTACAGCACAGATTGCGATGAAACTTGGAATATAGGTAGCTGGATACAGGGAATAACACATAGGCTATTTTTTATCCCGATATTCCCGCAAGAACGGGCCTTACACGGGTAAAACCGCGGGGCGCAGCTAGTCTACATTATAAATTCGGGACGAATAAGTAGGTATCACTGTTTTAATTCTAGTATTTTGGATAAATGAAGTTTACTATAGATATCTGTAAACGACATATACAAGACTAGGTTCTGCCCGCGGCTTCGGCCGCATGTCCTACAGGTAACTGGCAGGATCAGTATTATCCCGCCCCTTATGGTATGTCCCAACTTTCATGTCTATCGATAGAGAATAAAAAGATTTATACGAAACTTTCGCGCCCGATATTTCCGCGGGAACGGAAGTCCCGTTAACGCGAGAATATCGGGATAAAAAGTAGCCTATGTGTTATTCCAGGTCTCCAGCTACTTATATTCCAAGTTTCATCGCAATCGAATCAGTAGTTTTTGCGTGAAAGAGTAACAAAGTCACATACATACATACAAACTTTCACGTTTATAATATGAGTAAGATTAGTAAAATAAGATAGTAAGATTGGACAAGGGGAAGAAAAGGGAGTCCCTCGCCTTAGGGGTGAAATTCCGACAGTCCTTCCTTTGTAGATACCTCTACACTTCACAAAGAACACACTCCCCAAAATTCATGTATCTAGTACCGCTGTGCGTTGATATACATAATACATATTATAGTCCAGTCAGTCAGTGGGAACAATAAATTTTATATTTTACGTAGGTATAGATATTTGTTCCACGGTGTGGATTGAACCCGCCAAAGAAGCAGCAAGGTTACGTCGTAGGCGGATGTTTACCCACTGCGCCACAGAGGTCGTTGATATGTTTAAAAAAATGCCAATAAAAACACGGGCACTCGAGTGTAGGTAGGTACCTAGTGATTTTTCAATTCAATAATTTTCCAGCTTACAATACAAGATTCAATTTCTGTTAAGTACCCGACCACTACTAACGAAAACGGTTTAAACCTTTTATGTTTTTTTTATTTTTATCTAATACTAGCTGCGCCCCGCGGTAAGTCCTGTTCCCGCGGGAATATCGGGATAAAAAGCCTATGTGTTAATCCAGGTCCCCAGCTACAACCTCACATACATACATTCTAACAACCTCACATACATACATACATACTTTCGCGTTTATAATATTAGTAAGATTTCTTTTTTGTTTTTATTGCTCAAGGCATTTTAAACTTAGAAATTCCTGATTCCGTGACTCCTGTGTAGCTGAGTGGTTAGAGCAGTTTCCTGGTTAGCGAAAGGACGCAGGTTCGAATCCTGTCATGGGGATTTTTTGGAAATATATTTTCTTGCTAAAAATATTTCTAAGTTTATCTTCTTATCTTTTAGAGAAAAGTGCTAAATGTTAGACCACTAAGTTTCTTATTGTGTGCGACGTAAAAATGTAATAAGCATCGCTGCGGGTGCTAAGAGACAGTCGATAAATAACAATTGTAAAATCAAAAGCATCATTTTACGGCAGCATTATATACAGCAGTGGCTTTACAACTTCCTTCAGATGTCATATCTAACTAACTCTATTTTTTACAGAGAAAACACAAAATCTTAGTGAAAACTTTACTTTCATAATTTACATGTTAAAATCTTATTTTTCTGGTTATAGGTGTCGCAGCGTTCTTTGTTTAATAAGCGTCAATTCTGGGAGATACGTATCGTTTGTCACCAGTCAATTTTCCACTTTTGATTTGTCTCTCACGCTCATCGCGCATCGCCTATTTAAAGGAAAACAAACTTTAATATAACATAATTTTACACATGTACAGCTCTATAAAGTTTCTTTATTTGACCAAAAAGGTCAACGTAAAGAAGTCTTTAGTCTCTAGGTGCATAAAGTGCACATTATAGACCTAGGGCTTAAAGTAATTAAAATTTGGAACGTTGAAATTGATGAAGGCTGCGGTCAAATCAGGTGTCCGTTACAACTGCTCGGCAACTTTAGCGTGGAATAAAAAGGACCTAGTCAACCTTACGAATGAATTTGTAAAACACCAACAGTAAAAGCCTTTTCCACGTTAATGTGGCCGAACAGTCGAAACGGACACCAAATAGGGATATAATCACTAAGGTTTTTTTTATTGTCTAACAGTAGACGATGTGTAGAGTAGAGTATTCACCTCGGTAAAAAAGCCTGTCTTTATCTTGGCCCTTAAATCCTACGCTTCACACAGGACTCTAGGTACATAACCCCCCCCCCCCCCAAGTTTTTAACACCCGCGCTACGCTCGGGAGTTAACTCGAGAGTCCGTCGTACCCTTTGGATTTAATATAATATCCGTAATATTGGGAGAAAAAGTAGCCTATGCGTTATTCCCAGTTACCAACTACTTATATTCCAAGTTTCATCGTAATCGGTTCAGTAGTTTTTGCGTGATTGAGTAACAAACATCCAAACACACACACTTTCACATTTATAATACAAGTAGGATGTAAGTATTTTAATAGTAATTATTTTAGCTGAACGAACGGACGGCGTCGAATTCGGATGCATGAAAACCAAGGCTATGGTTTGAACCGCGCTGGTTTTTCCTTTGCACAGTGAGATTTCGATGCCGATTACGACGGAAAATACGCGGTTGGGCCGCAGAACCATAAAGCAAAAACATACGATAAATCTACTATACTGCAGATTAAGATTTTGACACTCGCAAAAGTCCTCCATCAACGTCCGACACTTCGTCACACCGCGATCCAGGCCGTACGCCTCGAGGCAGTCCATGAACGCCATCTCTTCGCGTTGACACTTCCCCAAGAGCTGGTGAGATATCATCCCCCCGGTTATGTCGGTGAAGGGAGACCGGAGGAAAGGGGATATTGTGTTCGGACTCATTTATAGATACTGGAATATCCTTTTAAATTATTTCTTTCTTGAAATTACTAATCACTTAGATGTTCTTGGTGTCGTGAGCTGTTAGTTTGACAGAGAAATGGTTTTGTATTTCAGGGGTCCGTACCCAAAGGGTAAACGGGACCCTATTACTAACTTCGCTGTCTCCCTTTCACTGAGATGTATTTCTGTTACCGCCGCTTTATCAGCAAGTACTTAAAACAAATATTTAAGATAGAACAAACATGACATTTTTGCCGTTTTTCACTGTTATATTTATACTAGTTGCGCCCTGCGGTTTACCCGCGTAAGTCCCGTTCCCGCGGGGTTGTCACAATAAAAAGTAGCCTATGTGTTATTCCCGGTATCCTATATTCTAAGTTTCATCGCATTCGGTTCGGTAGTTTTTGCGTAAAAGAGTAACAAAGGCTCATACATCCTACATACAAACTTTCGCGTTTATAATATTAGTAAGAAAAAGGTGAAGGAAAACATCGTGAGGAAACCCACGGCTAAAAATCACGCACAAAGGCCCAATAGTAGGGCTAATTGCGGAAACACACAAGTTAAAACTTTAACTTTAACAGTAAGAACAGTGAACCGATTGCGATGAAACTTGGAATATAGGTAGCTGGGGACCTTGATTAACACATAGGCTACTTTT
This sequence comes from Idaea dimidiata, assembly GCA_949358125.1. Taxonomy (NCBI): domain Eukaryota; kingdom Metazoa; phylum Arthropoda; class Insecta; order Lepidoptera; family Geometridae; genus Idaea; species Idaea dimidiata. The sequence continues at coordinate 11,715,765 of OX442341.1, forward strand.
TATCCCGATATTCCCGCGGGAACGGGACTTACGCGGGTGAAACCGCGAGGCGCAGCTAGTAAGATATAATGTTGTCAACAATTCACAGAATACTACAATGTTGGAAAGATAATGGTATGAAACCCTTTGTGCGCGAGTCCTATTCACACTTGGCTGGTTTTGTTTGTAGTTTGTCATTCGTGACGTTTTCTTTGAAACGATTGAATATAAACTTTTTGGAGGTACCCAAAAAGGAGTTTGAGAAGACCTTTGGAACTTTTGACGGCCTCTGTGGCGCAGCGGGGGAAGCTCGGACTGCAACGCAGAAGGTTGCGGGTTCGATTCCCACCAGGTACAAATATTTCTTATGACCATAAATGTTTGTTTTTGGTTCTGGGTGCATTCTATGTATCATATTAATGTATTTACAAAAAAAAAGTATCATATTATGTAGTATATCCGTTGTCATGTATTCATAGTACAAGCCTAGTGCTTAGTTTGGGGCACGTTTGGGGCTAACTAGCGCTGTGTGTAATGTCGTGCAATATTTATTTAATGGTGCAATATATTTATTTATTTTGGTGGAGGAGGCCTTCTTGGATGTTTAGGTGAGTATAAATCATTGAGTTTGGAAATCACTTCGGTTGTTTTATTTTCGAACGCAGGTTATCAAGTCGCGTTACGAATCTTGCTTTTATAAAACTGTAAGGCGTTCAATAAAAACGTAGGTAGTTTACTAATAGCGACCCGCGGTTCTATATTATTCCCATGTACCTACAGTTACACTGTAAGAATTTAGGGAAATAGTTTTGGCCCGCGGTTAACCCGCGTAAGTCCCGATCTCGTGGGTATATCGGGATCAAAAATATCCCATTTTATTCCTGAATACTGTAGGTAGCTCTCTATTGGTGAAAGTATTTTTAAAATTAATTTAGTAGTTTCAAAGCCTATTTATTACAAGCAAACAAATAACCCCCTTACTTATAAACGATGATTAACAGACAACCAAGTTATGTTATGTCTCTGTCTATCCATTTTGAAACTTCATGTGACAGTAAAAGTCAAACGATACATAGTTATGCAGCTGTTAACCAGCGTTTATAAGTAAGGGGGTTAATCTTTTTATGACATGTCGCTTTGGTCAACAAAATTCAATAAAAAGAACTCGCATAAAAATTAAACTAGTTTTTTCTAACACTAAAAGGGACCTAAAGTAAAGATTAAAATTGCAACTTAAATTAACTTTAATAGAAACTAACTTGTATGATACAACTTCACTAAGTAGATGCAAGCTTAGTAAGCATCGATTCTTGGACTGACATATTTCTTATCTCCAGTCAATTTGCCTTCAGATATCTGACGGTCCCTCTCATCTCTCATTGCCTGAAAAAAAAAAACAATAAGTACTAACAGTAAATACGCGCCCAGCAGTTTTACCGGCATAATTGTTGATCATGTTTAAATATCAGGATTAAAATTACCCCATGTTACCTGCAAGGATTCAATTTGTATTATCATATCAAATTATACAAAATTGGGTTATTAGTTTCGTAGATTGTCTCCAACATACAAATCCAAGCTTTGTGTCTTTATAACAATCAGGGATCAGAGTAGGTAGATTGAAATGAGGTGAAAGACTTAAGACATACCTAAATATTATTAATACTCAGATATATCACTGGTTTACTTCAGTTTGTAGGGTATGCGTCTTTCTTAATGTTTTGTAAAAGCATTACTTGATCCTGGCTTGTATACTGACTTCTGAAATCTGCTTAAACAATGACTTGACATTAATACGGACTTGTATATTTCAGTCTTGGAGTGGAATTTTTATCAACATTACTGGGAAAATGTTGTATCCATGTTATGCTTTACAAGGACAATTCAAGTACCATTGCAAGTACCAAAAATCAATCTACCTACTCCGATCTCTGATAATAATAGTAAGGATATGAAAGTCTGTCTGTTTGTGCTCTAGCTTATACAGCTTGACTATTAAGTCCAAATTGACAAAGAGTCTTGACATTATGTAAGAAAACTTGCCCACTTTGAGATTTTTTTTCTTCTTTTTGTATAGTTGCTAGTGTGTATGGCTCATTTAGTATCAGAAAGTCCTGGCCACTCTATCTAAGATCTCTAAGTTGATTTGAAAATTGTGATCAAAGATAACAAACAGATTCAACTATTTATCATGCTATCTAAAGCACAGACGCCTCCTCTAAAAAGAGAGGCACAGAGATCTTTTCTAACATAGCACAGATGAGGTCCAGAAAATATTTTTGTTTAAAACATTATCAATTATCCATCCAGGGTATGATGTGTATTGTATCATGTTAAAAAAAAGTTTTAAACACCCTGCGGAATCCAATAATAAACATGAAATCATCAAAAGACCATATCGTTTTTTTGACAAGTCTTAGGCAGGTCATGAATGTGGGTCTTCAAATTAAGAAACATTTGAAATGTTATTCTTACACAAAAACGTTTGAACTGCAACATCGAAGTCTGGCACTCCTTGAAGTCGTGCAGTAGATGGTGACATTTAGCCTTGCCCCGTTCCAGCCCGTAGGCCTCCAAACAGTCCATGTATCTAGCCTCTTCATGCTGGCATCGACCCAGTAGTTGGTGAGAGATCATACCACCGGTGATGTCGGTGAATGGAGAACGCAAGAATGGTGAGATAGACATCGTTTACTGAAAATTAAAAAAAGAATTTTTAGGTTACAGTTACGTAAACAAATCATAGTGCATCATTTAGCTTCAAATGTCTATTAGTTATTATTTAACTGAAGCGCTAAAGATAATGATGAAGGTATAACACTGTGGTATAACTTTAATAACAAAAGATACCTAGAATTTTATTAGAATTCGAAAATCAAAGAGTCAAAAGTCAAAAACAAATTGTTTTTTTTTTTTTATTTCTTTTTTTTTTTTTTTTTTTTAAGTTTAATGGCTTTATGTGATCACATATTCTGCCAATGACACGTAGTGAAGAAAGTACAAAAGATTATAGGATCTTTCCTCGATTATACTTTTATTTTATTTAATTTTTCTTGTTGAGACGACGCAAACTAGCTACAAATACTAAACAAATACAAACACATTGTTAAACTAACTACAAGACTAAACAGGATTAGAAAAAAATAATAAACTTTATGATAAAGATATATAGGATACAAATTACATATTAAATAATATATTATTATAATAAAGGATATGCGAAAGAAATATGGACATTACACTTTAATTTGGCTAATAAAAATAAAACTCGCTAAGGCATATATAATATCGGAAGAGGAAGACATAACACTTAATAAAGATTTCATGTTTATAGGGCGAGGAACATCTGGGGGAAGAAAATCATGAAGGGAAAAGTGAGAATTTGGACAATTAAAGAAAATATGGTCTAAATCGCCCTCATCTAGTCCACATTCACACAGGGAAGTGTCCCGAATCCTAATTTTTCTCAAGTGAACTGGAGAACAGCAATGACCCAAACGAATACGGGAAATAATTGAAGTGGCTCTTTTAGGAATATCACGATATTTAAAAAACCAAGGTTTTATCGGGATTTCTGGTTGGATTTCAGCGAAGGACCTACCTTTGATTAATTTAGAGATGGACCATTTTTCGTTCCATGCAACAGATAAATGAGCTGTAGCTTGGGAGATAATATCTTGGGAATAAATATGTTGATGAGAAGGGATTCCAATCCGAGCGGCAGATTTGGCACACCAATCCGCAGACTCATTGCCGAGAATACCACTGTGACCCGGAATCCAAGATAATACAATTTCTATCCCTCGATCATGACAGCGAAACAGGGCTTCCCTGATCTCTAGAATAATAGGGAGCTTTTCTTTGGACTTGAATGGGTTACTTTGGATTGCCTGTATACAGCTAAGAGAATCAGTTAGTATCAGAGATTTACCTAAATTATGAGATGCTATAAATTTGATTGCCTCATATATAGCAATGGCTTCGCCAGTAAAATTAGAAGACATATGAGGGCATTTGAAACTTAATGCCAAATTAAATTTTGGAATCCAAACAGCGGCACCTACGTCTTCATCAGTGGATTTTGATGCATCAGTGAAAATAGGTAACCAATCCTGCCACTCCGTCAAAATGATCTGGTTATAGAGATCATTAGCAATTGGAGAATTTTTAGGGATGCTAAAGTTATGAGTTCTAGGTTTATATATGAGTGATTGATATGAATTGCAAAACAGAGGATAACTTACAAAATTGCGAACAGGATGGGGTAAATTTAGAAAACGGGAAAGGGACTTTACTAGCATAAACTTGGGATCGTTATTTGAAAGTTGTTGAAGAAGAGTGAGTTTTGGAAGAAGAGGATGGTCAGAGATTTGTAATAGTTTCCCAACATATCGGTCACAAAGGAATTGTCTTCTTAAATGTAGAGGAGTTTCAGCACATTCGATTTGGAGGCAATTTATTGGTGATGATTTCATTGCTCCAATTATGATTCGGAGGCATTTTGACTGAATTTTATCCCAGGATTCGGAAGAAGCTTTATTAAGAGGTTCCAATACAAAAGATCCGTAATCAAAGAGGCTTCTAATAATCGCGTTGTATAGAAGTTTTTGACAGTAAGGGTGAGCACCCCAGCGAACTCCAGACAGAGCACGTAGAACGTTGACCCCACGATCACATTTGTCCTGTATGTAATTACAATGAGTTTTACCAGATAATTTTGTGTCCAAGAATAGTCCTAAAAATTTTACGCTGTTTTTAATTGGAATATGTTCACCCCTGAAGTTGATTTCAAAAGAAGGAATCAACCGTTTGTTTGTGAACACAACCGTTGAACATTTGGAAACTGATAGGGATAAGTCATGCCTGTCTAACCAATCACCCAAATATGACATAGCAGAGTTTAGTCTCGATGCAGCCTTAGATATAGATGAAGATGTAACGTATAATGTCAGATCATCAGCGTATTGCAGGATCTCAGAAAAGCTCATCACAACTGATTCGAGATCGTGAGTGTAAAGGTTATAAAGAATTGGGCTCAGAACCGAGCCTTGTGGGAGGCCCTTCCATATTAGTCTAGGAGATAAATTAGAATCCTGAGACCTAACGGTAATTGATCTGGCCATCATCAAATTACAAATAAAATGTGATAACTTAGTCGGAATGTTCAGATGGAACATTTTTTGCTTGAGAACTGCAAGATTCACGTTATCGTATGCTGAAGCTATATCGAGAAAAACACCTACTAAGTATTGTCTTCGTTTGATTGCAATATTGATGTCAGTGGTTAAAATACTCAAACTATCCAGAGTGCTAAAACCTTTTCTAAAACCAAATTGAGACTTTGCTATGATTTTGTTTTTTTCCAAAAACCATTCTAATCTGTTTTTAATTAATATTTCCGCGACTTTGACCAAAACAGAAGATAGGGCGATAGGCCGATATGAGGAAGGATCGGAAGGATCTTTTCCAGGTTTGATTATAGGGATGACTATTTGCGATTTCCAGGATTTAGGTATTATTGAGCCAAAAGAGAAAAAGGTGTTGAAGAGGGATAAATATTTATTTTTTGCAGCATCATTTAAATTTGTTAAAAAAGAATAAGGAATGCCATCCATACCTGGAGAGGAATCAGATAGACCTGAAAGGGCACAACTTAACTCGTCTAGGGAAAATGGATCGTCTAAAGGATCAAAAGAGGATAAAGAAGGTAAAGAAGAAGGAAATTGGTCCATGAAGGGAATTGTGGGAGGGGCTAATTTATCAGTGAAACTTTGGAGCCATGAAGAAGGATCGTTAGATGTTATATTTTGAAAGTTTGCTGCACACCTAAATCTTTTTAACTGTCTCCAAACAAAAGATGGTGGGGATCTAGGAGACAAAGATTCACAAAAATTAGACCAGCCCAATCTTTTTTTTTGTTTTAAAAATCTTTTTGTTGAAGCAGAGATTTGTTGAAAAGTTAAGAAGTTTTCTAAAGACATATTATGGTTGTAGGTAATTTCGGATTCCTTTCTCTTTTTAATCATTTCTGTACACTCGCTATCCCACCAAGCGGGAGAGATATTACCTGAGGGAGGAGATTTTAGAGGGAAGTTAGAGTCCGCTGACAACAAAAGAGAAGATTCAAAACGAGAATAAGCTAGTAAAGCATTTTCTTCAGAGATGGCAGGTAATGATTCCAAATGCTTGTCTACATCCTTAGCGTATGTTGACCATGATTTGTTATTTAATTTAGGTAATCTATATTTCAAAAGTGGGGAAAAGATATGGGATGAAATATTTTTATCAATGACCGAAAGAACAATAGGGTAATGATCGCTGCCATGAGATGAGGAGAGGACGGTCCAATTTATACGGGAAGCCAGAGAGGGCGAGGAAAAAGTTAAGTCAACGGCACTTTTATTATTCTCCAAAGGACGAGCTCTCATAGTGGGGGAACCATTATTTAAAATGCAAAGATTGAGATCATCAGTGATATCAATTAATAAGGAAGAAAGGGAGTCACATTTGTAAGAGCCCCAGGAAGAATGATGACAATTAAAATCACCCATGATAATGACAGGATGAGCCAAAGTAGAAACAATATTAACTAAGAGAGAAAAAATATAGGTATTAGGGTTGGGAATATAAATTGACAGAAGATTTATATTACAAACTTCAGCTGCTACAGCATTTATACCATCAGGAAGGGACGGAAGAATAATCTGATGGAAAGAGAGAGAACGTTTGATTATCAATGCGCAACCAGCATAGCCGTCACCTCTGTCATCCCTAAGACAGGCATAATTCGGGACTCGGAAAGGAGAACCCGGAACAAGCCATGTTTCAGAAATGGCACAGGCAGCCGGTTTGTGATCATTAATAAGTGTAAATAAGTCAGATTGTTTAGGTCTAAGACTCCGTGAGTTCCATTGAATCAAACGAAAGGGGAGCATTGTGAGTCTTACTCTCGACTGTTCTAATTAGCCTATGGGCGACGTTTTCAGGTAAGACAATGTGACTAGACGAAGTCAACACTTGAATAAGGGTATTAATAAGATTTTCCAACATAGTAATGTTGGGAAGAACATGAGGCGAGGAAGAAGTACTGATATTAGGATATGCACTTCCATTAGGGAGGGAAGAAGGGGGGTTGTTGACAATGTCTTGATGAGCTGAAAAGTCATAACTAGAGCCAGGAGAGGTTCTAGAACGGGGGGAACGAGTTATAGTTTTTCTATAAGAAATTTGGGAAGAGGGAGGTCTAGCAGGATGAGAAGAAGTGATTTGAGGGGGAGGACGAGACAAAAAAGAAGAAGGTTGGTCTCGGGCAATCTCAGCAAAAGATTTACGTGAAGAGGGGCACTGGCGAGCTGCTTCGGAGTATGGGATATTGTTGGTGGACATAATAGATTTAATATTTTTTTGCCGAGTATGTTCTGGGCATATTTTATTAATGGCAAAGTGGGAGCCAGTACAGTTTAAACACGTTGCGTTAGGTTCAGTTAGAGGGCAACTCTCACCAATGTGAGGTTGGGCACATCTGTAACATCTTGGTTTTGACCGACATTGGGATTGAACATGACCGAAACGACAACATTTAAAGCATTGGATTGTGGGAAGATGGTAAGTATCAACTAGCAAAGAAGAGTTGTAGAGGTAAACACGCTCGGGAAGATTTTGGCCTTGGAAGGTTAACACGACAGTACCGGTTGGAATTAATTTAGTGTTACCATTTTCAGTCTCTTTTCTGTGCATTCGTCTTGATTTCAAGAGGATGCTAGAATCGGAAGGGACTATCAAAACCTCTGCAAACTCCGACATGGATATGTTCGTAGGAATACCACGAACAACACCCATACGGGAGAAATTGTATGTAGGGATAACATATTTGAAAGGGATTAGGTCGGGGATAGGGTTTTTCACAAAGTCGTTAGCTGCTACTGCCGAGGTGAATTGTATGGACACACGATTTCTACCTACTTGTTTAATACCGTCTTTAGTGATGTCCTTAATATCATTTCTAAAAAGCATACGACCAACTTTGATAGGATTGATTTGAATGTGATTTGGTTTGTTCGGGTCACTTTCCAAGCTCATGTGAACTATAAAGGGGCCTGAATCTGTATCCTGATACAGTCTATTCTCCTCACTAAGGAGGGGATGAATAAAGGGGTAGTCAATGGGCGATGAATTGGGACTGGAGTTAATAATTTGTTTCTTGGATTTGTGAACAATTGGAGCGTCTTCATTTCCTCTGGTTCTTTTTTGGCAAAGTGAAGTTGACTCCGATTGAGTATGTTCTCGTACCTCATCGGTACGAAAATCTGTAGAAGACACCTCAATATTCAACGCCACCTCCGGAGGCCCAGCCCCAGGGTCTGGCACGTGGTTACCCACCATTATTGTAAATACAAGATAGATTTACAATAATGGCTGATTTTTACAATAATGGTTGAAAATACAAGAAAATTACCAATAAAATAAATTAACAAATATAACACTACCTTACCCAGCCACCTCAACTGAGAAAAACAACAACAAAGCCGAAAAAATAAGCTGAATTTTCAAAATTACCGCGGAATCGATGTACAATCTATCACAAACGAAAGCAGAATCTTTTTTATTTCTTATCGGTTGTGAACCGATTATGGCCATTAGGAAATTAGCCAGTGTCATGTATTTTAATATATTATGCAAGTTAATTGCATCGAAACAGTCAAGTCGTCATAGTTAAAGTCAAGTCTAGGGAATCATTTGTAAACACGGCGGCCATTTACAAACAATCTTCACGGAGCCTTGGAGACAACACTAAGTCAATGTTTTGCACCGATTTTCACTTTCATTCCACTTGTACACCTTCACGAAACTAAATTGATTAATATGCCCCCGAAATTAAACAATTTGCACGCATATGAACTAGGTTTCACAAAAATGAAAATTTAGCACCACATCTCCTCAACGAGTTCCCGCCAAGACTCAACAAATTGTTTGTGATTGACAGTATTTGACAGATTGACAGCCAGCCAGCAACTGAAATATTGTAAAAACACACTTCCTTTGGCAGTCGTGTAAAAATAAATGACTGTCTATAGCTAGTTGTTATTACCGGTTTTTAGATTGGCCACGGCCAATACAAAAAATCGGTAATAATTGTGGACATCTATATTTAAAAAAAAACTTAGAGACAAGCAAGACAATGTCACTGTCATTTCCGGCTGTTTAGGGTTTTCTTGTGATTAGGTTTTCGAAATCCACGTAAACCATAATTTCTTGTAGGAAAATAACTAATATAAATAATAAAATGGAGCAATGGACCAAAGAAGGACTATCGAGGATACTTGACTTCGAAGTCCCGGATGATTTAATACAGTAAGTTGCGCCAAAATTTTATTTTTCTCAGTATGGGCTGACCACAAAATATTCAACTCGTATTTTGTTTTTTCCTATAGATACATCCAATCTATTGAAAGCGAAGGAGATTTTAACGAATATATGAAGACTTTACTAGACTTTGACAATAGTCAGCATAAGAATTTCTTTATAGAGTTGTGTAAAAGAAAATTTCCGGGCAGAGGTAAGTCAATAGTGTTATTGCACAATAACTCACAACTGCTAGGGGGCTTTAGTATCCTGAACTTATTATATTAGTTTGTTTGTTATTTCGGGACATTTTTTTAATGAACTAGCAATAGGACAAATAATAATCGCCTTTATTGAACAATCTTACCATAAAATATAAGTGTATAAATTAAGTATAGTAAATATTTTATGTAAGATTGTTCAATAAAGGCTATTATTATTAAATAGGACAAAAGGGGGAGGTATAAAGCTTTTATATGAGGACTGTTTCTTGTGTTGCCTTCCCCGACATGCTTTTTGGATTGTCCGCCAATCCAAATAGGCGTATGTGACGAGGGCAAAACAAAAGAAGTGGCTGCTATATTGTTTTTATCATTTTCCTCTTGTGCTGTGTTAATAAAATTTGCTAAACTAAGATAAAGGTTAAAGTGACCTCATATTAAAACAATCCTTGTTGTTGTTACTTATGAAGCATAAATAAGTAACAAGAATATGTAGGTGTTACTTTGATTATTTTTACTTTTTTTTGTAGTAAGACTGTAGACTGTTCATTAACCACTCCTCAAACGAAGGACGGATCCGTCCTGTGATTTTTTTATTTTTGTTTATTTGATTTTATTTTTTATATAAGGAGTATTTTGTTGTGAATAGGGTTTCACTGCCGGCAGGTTAAAAAACTTTACGAAAATAAATCAACTTCTGAAAAAAAAGTTGTACGTATCATCAATATTGCCCGTCTAAAATTCACGATTTCAAAAGTCATTTTCCGCCATTTTATTATTTATTATTTTTGTATACTGAAATTGGATCCTATTTGGATGTAAATATGTTTTTTTTTCCTGTTGACAAGTATTATTTACAAAATACAAAATAACGTACGGGTGGAGTTGTGATAAATAATGGACAATAAAATAAAAACCATACCATTTTTATTCTACAAATTACTGTATGGATAGACAATCGCAGTATTTCAACTGAAACGCGGGGAAGGCGCACGCGACCTTGAATGACCTTGAAACTGCTGGTAGACAAGGGATACACTTTTTTGGTTGACACGGTTGACGAAAGGTTAAACCTATTTTAATACCTAGCAGAAAGATAAAAATAATGTAACCTTATGATTTTTCTACAGGGAATTCACTCCCAAAACAGCAGAAGAAAAAAATATCAAAGAGCAAGAATCAACAGCAAGATTTCATCAGCTCAGACACTCAGACCCAACAACAACAGCAACCTTCTGAACCTGATAGCAAATCTAAAAAGAAAACAAAATTTGTTAATTTGTATTCACAGGAAGGGAAAAATGCTCAAGTTGCCATGATTAAAGGTAATTATATAAAAAATATATATGACGGAGTCTCTTTGGAAAGTCTATGTTTTTCAGACGTTTCAGATATTCTAGGTGGGCGTAAGTGGGTTTAATAGTACAAATTCGTTAATCACGTTTTATATTACACACAATCCGGTTGTACAATATAGTTTGTCTGCCACTAAATAGGATTATTGATGTTACATTATAATCACTAAACAATCTATTCAGATATTTAAGGTAAGTATGCTATAAATAGACTATCAGGTAGGACTGAAACGGAAAAGCAGTCCCGTAACGTAACGAGTGCGCCCAGGACAAAATCTATCACCAATCTGTTGGAATGTATGCACCACGCTACTCTCTTAGGCGACACTCGATGACGTCACGATTCTGCCGAATTGCTTTATGTGTAACTCATTGTTCTTAAAGCAATTTCCGTCTCACATTAATTTGATGTGACTGCGACACGGCCATCCTGCATTCGCACACGTCCTCGTGTGGTTGATTCTGAAACAGGTAAAGATACCAGCGAAAACTTCCGTTCGGCCAATCCTGCATCAGCAACTTAAGCTGTTTTCTCATTCTTTTAATTTATAGCGGTTTGCTCTAAGGCCATTTGACCTAAAAAAACTGTTATTACAATACAACTGGGACCAACCGCTCAACGCGCCTTCCGAAATACGGAGACTTGAAACACATATCGGTTACCCATAGAAGTAATGACCACGCCAAGGGACGCCTCAGCCGCACAAGTACTTTTACAGGATCAGTGAGCGCCAATAGTTAAATGAACTCCCTGTTTTACTTTACTCGTTTCGCTTAAGCAACTAGACCCAAAATAATTAAAAAAAACCCTTAAGTGCTGTATTATCAGGGTAACGTCTGCCAATGGGGACCTTAAGCACACGTTAGGCGTGCAAAATATTAGTGCTACTGAAGAGCACACCTAAGCTTGACCATAGCAATATCTCACGGGCTACGCGTGTTTTACATACCGTACATAAATGATACACCTCTAATATCTCAATAAAAGTGCGTACACATCGCATTTCACGCTTGCATGGTAGAAATTTCACCACGCGTGATGCACACTGGTCAACTTGATATGAACGTGCACACTTTTGTGCTTTCAGCGGTCAATGTATTTAACAGGTTAATACACACCTTTCTTTAATCAAAATTTCAAACTTAGCTTTTCTCAAACATCTTTTAATTTTAACTCAAAGTGTAGCTATATTAGTGACTGAAATTTGCAACGAAAATTCAGTGTAAGTACTTCATTAGTTAAATCATCAAAATATTTAAAAAAATTAATTTCAAATCAACAACAGTCAATCTATAAGATCCATCTTAGGTGAATCTAATTTCAATCAGAGGTTAATCTAAGTTTAATCTGAGATGAATCCGAGTTCCATCTGATAAGTCAGTCTAAGTTCCATCTGAGGTGAAACTAAGTTCAATCTGAGGTCGATCTGAGTTCAATCTCAGTTCCATCTGAGGTCAAGCATCATTGAAATCTCCGTTTTCGTTATCAAATAAAACTCAGTAGGTACTTAATTGAGTAACAACACAAAAGATCTTTCAGGGTTATAGATAGCCATGACAGCAAACGCATTTGCTCATGTATGATGCACTTCCTTGCACAAGGAATGCCAAGTCATCAAATGACTTTATGGTCTTCGCGACAAGGCTAGACCCGACCACACTACCCAAAGCTACTGTACTATTGCGTAACCACGTACTCCAATTGCGTACTCCACGAGCACCAATTTTTATTAGCCAACAATTTACAGTACTCTGGTGCGGTCTCCAACCCGTGAAAGCATCGAAATAAAAATCAGTACCCCAAACAAGTTAATCAGATAAACAATCTGCACTAACTTCGTCAACGTCAACTGATACTTGACCCTCAGGATTTTTCTAACATGATCATGATTCATGCACATACCCGCTTGTAGATAGGTATGTACGATTGCCTGTACAATGGTGGACTTACATTAAACATTTCAACAACAGTGATGTGTCATCTAAATCAAGTAGTTTAGATGCGCCCTGCTTAAATTTTCATGTCCACCAAAAGTTACGGTAAACTAAGTACCTTGAGTCTGAAGCAAGAGCAAGATGTACTTGCTTATGTCATCTTAAGTGTGAGCTATTTTTATTATCAAATTTACTCACCTTTTTGTAAGAACAAGGTGTTTCTATGGTTACATTTCTCTGCTCAAAAAAACAGAAAGGCTTTTTAAGGTTGGCTCTATTTAAGTTCACATTTACTGTTCGAAGAAACAGTCAGTTAGCAAAACAAAATATTTAAAGTGGTAGGTAATAAATCTTAACTTTTTGCCCTATGCGTAGCAGTGTAGGTACTCTGATGACGTAATTTGACTAACAGTTAAACGACCCTTTTTTTTATCACGCATCGAGTTGTTAAGAAATCTGTTACTCTCTGTCCATAAATAGCTTGAAACAAAAGGGCTTAACTTTGATTACAAATTGCATTAGCTATTGACTTTATGCAATTTAGGGCTAGTTTTGTACGTTTTTTTGTCGTGAGACAATCGTCATGTCCTAGGACTCACTACGGTCCGAAGGTGTGGGACATTTGGCAATCCGCAGATTATGCAGCTCCCAATAGAGTCCCACTCCGCAACTCATTTAAAAGGAAGCCCTTGCCCTATAGTGGGACAAATCAGCGGGCTAATACAAAATGGTAATAATTCTATAAAAGAACATGCACAATCTATTTTGCTAGTTTCCTTTGAATTACCTAGCACAAATATTAAGGTATCAGACATTTAGGCGTATCTACGTAAATTTCACATTCAATTTGCTGTTTCTTCAACAACGAACATTGAGCATCTAGTCATAATAAAAATTATAACACATACCAATTTGTGACAATGTTCAGGGTTGCACTAAGCAACGCAATGCATTGGTTGTATCTAGACTTAGGTCCGCTGCCAGTACAGCGACTCGCGGTATACCTGGAACGTTGCAGTTGTAACACACCACCACGTTGTCATTTTCATGCTGTCTTTTTTCGAGTTTGCCATAGCAGGTACAGGTGACACTTTCTTGTCGTCTGATGCCAGTCTCTTACGACAATCCAGCTGCGCTTGTGCTTGAGTCCTCCATAACAATGGCACTTTATCTTAGTTGATGATGTTTCAATTGTTTCTCAATTCCAGCAGGTATCATTAATTCGTTACGCAAGTAATCAAGTACTTCGCGTTTTAAAATAAGACAAATTCTTGTTCTTATTGGAGTTGATCACATGTAATAATAATCGCCGTTGTAAAAAAAACTCAATTCGTTGCAAACAGGTAGGTATCGATTTAAGCCAAATTAGCGGTGGCTATTGAAACCACGATCTGTTGAACACTTCAATTTTTCTATCGACTCATCAAAGGTGTAACATGGTGGAATTAAACGGCGAACATACTCAGCGCACTCATTTTTGCTCAACTTGGATATCATGGTTTTGGTTTATGAGTGTAGCCACAAAAGTTTCTTGATACTGTAATCTCTATTGGTTGCCTGGAAGAGATCACCCTAAGGTGATAAGGCCGCTTAATGTACCACTTTAGTCTTAAGATTTTCTCTCTGTATTTTCTTTATACTTGATTTGTGTTTTTTTTTGTAAATCAATCAAAATAGCCAAGAAATAAATCTTCCAATTATTGCGTCCACGTTATGCTGAGGTAGTGGATATGTTTTCTGCGAAAACCAAGTAAATTCTATCCCTTTTGATGCCTTAGTAACCACAATGATCAACTGTCTTGTCGGTTGCTATCTCATCTTAGTAAAAGTTAACCGTTGCACAGCACTATCACGCATCTGAATTTCGATTCTCATGGTTAAATCCGAGCAGGTAAATTCTTCTCATTTGGATACTTCAAAGCTTCAGCGCAATTTCTTGGTTTTCCTTATCACAATATCGTTATAGCGAAACACTTTATTCCCGTCGTTACACGGCACTATATTTGCACTATTTGATCCCACTTCTGATGACGGAGTCTCTTTGGAAAGTCTATGTTTTTCAGACGTTTCAGATATTCTAGGTGGGCGTAAGTGGGTTTAATAGTACAAATTCGTTAATCACGTTTTATATTACACACAATCCGGTTGTACAATATAGTTTGTCTGCCACTAAATAGGATTATTGATGTTACATTATAATCACTAAACAATCTATTCAGATATTTAAGGTAAGTATGCTATAAATAGACTATCAGGTAGGACTGAAACGGAAAAGCAGTCCCGTAACGTAACGAGTGCGCCCAGGACAAAATCTATCACCAATCTGTTGGAATGTATGCACCACGCTACTCTCTTAGGCGACACTCGATGACGTCACGATTCTGCCGAATTGCTTTATGTGTAACTCATTGTTCTTAAAGCAATTTCCGTCTCACATTAATTTGATGTGACTGCGACATATATAATATTGATAGATAGATAGATTGACAGATAGAACATTACAAATATAACTCACTTCAAAATAAATTTAAAACAAAATAAATGTTAAACAAATAGGTGGCTTTATCTCAAAGTGATTTCGTCCAAGCAACCTTAATGTTGACAGATCAGTCCATAAAAAACAGACAAGCAAGTGCTCTTGAAGGTGAGGTGATCTTACCTTTGAAGTGTTAAATCTTAAAAGTAAGAAAAATAAGTGATTTTTCACTGTAGGAAACTTAGGAATTAATTTGGCTTTATCAAGGTTGACTGAAAAGCTCAGTTATTATGAAATTAAATTAAAAAAGTAAATTATGAATAAAACGTGATTAAACCTAATAAATAAAGTGTTTTATTATGCAAAATCGCGAAAACCATAGAAGAAACATATAATATTTTATATTGTCCAGGTAGACACAGATGTGACTGCCAAGCGTCTAAGCACAACTTGATAAACAACTGTCTGCAATGTGGTCGCATTGTCTGCTCTCAGGAGGGGTCAGGCCCTTGTCTGTTTTGTGGTAACCTGGTAAGAATCTAATTATTGAGAATGTACTAAAATTTATTATTAACTAGCTGCGCCCTGCGGGAATATCGACATTAAAAGGAGCCTATGTGTTAATCCATATCTCTAGCCATCTGCACACCCAGTTCCATCCACTTAAGTTTTAACTTAAAAAAATTGTGTTTTTGCTACTTACAATAAAGCTATCTATATAACTTATGGACTTTATAATATTAGTAGAATATTTATAAATTCCAAAAAACAATATAAAAAAAAAAGGTTGCCTGGAAGAGATCGCTTCCAGCGATAAGGCTGCCCATTGTGCCTCCTAAATTTAAGCTGTATTTGTTTCTATCTATTTATCTTGTAATTTTATATGGTGTGTACAATAAAGAATTTATTCATTCATTCAATATACTCAGCATAAATAACAAATTTATTAATAAAACCTAGGTATGTACGCCACAAGAACAGAAAGAGATAAACGGCAAGACGAAGGCGAGTGCTAAACTGATGGAGTCTCTGCTGGAGAGGTCTCGCCCCGAGGGATGGGAGGATGCGTTGTTGCATCGGAACAGACTTCTAGAATATGATCGCACTAGGTAATTATTAAGCTGCACAACCTTACAACAAATAGCTAGGTAATTTGTAAGGCTGGCACAAACTGGATGCGAGACGCCAAAAATAGATCTAGGTGGCGTGCAATTGTTGGAGAGGCCTATGTTCAGCAGTGGACTGCAACAGGCTGATGATGATGATGATGATGAGGTAATTATTGACTATGTATAACATATGAATTTAAAAACATATCCCCTTACTTATAAACGCTAATTAATGCGCTGCATAACTATGCATCGTTTGTCTTTTACTGTCACATGAAGTTTCAAAGTTGACTAACAGAGACAAACGTCACAGACAAAACAGAGAAACAGACAGACGTGAATTTTAAAAGTGTTATAATTTTGTTCTACTACTTTTTCTAAGTCGCCTAGACAACTTTTTTTTTAAATTTAGTTAAAAGTACAGACTTTGTTCCTCTCTTCGTTTATTATAAGTATAGATGGCGCCATCTACAGGCGAAATTAGACAGTTTTCACAGTCCTTATTCCTGTTGGTCCCAGTTCGCGACGCACTCGCGTCACTGACGACGACAGCGACTACTTCAACGCGAACAGCGTGTGGCTCACGGCGAGGGAGAGGGACGAGCTGAGCGTCTACCAGCAGAGCTTGCACGACAAGAAACACGCCTCCCGCCGGGACAAGAAGATGACCTTCGATTTCGCAGGTCAGTGAGATAAATCCTACTAATATTTTAAATGTGAAAGTGTGTGTGTTTGGATGTTTACATGTTTGGATGTTTGTTACTAAATAATGCAAAAACTACTGAACCGATTGCGATGAAATTTAGAATATAGGTAGCTGGATACCTTAAACAACGCATAGGCTATATTTTATCCCGATATTCCCGCGGGAACGGGAATTACGCGGGTGAAACCGCGGGGCACAGCTGGTTTAAAATGTAGCTAATAAATAAATGTTTGATTTGATTTGAAATAAAACCATAAAATAAGTTAAAACATGTCCTACCAAATATATTTCCTTCCAAAAAATATTTCTAAGTTTAAAACATGTCGTTATCGTATTACAGGTCGTCAGATAGTAGAAGACAACAGTATAGATCACGAGGTGGACGAGGATGTGATACGCGGTATATCCCGGCCCCGGCCCGCCCCCGCCCCCGCCCCGGCCCCGGCCCCGCCCCCGCCCCCCGCCGGCGTCGGGGAGCGGGACGTGGCGCCCGGGGTCAATGCACCACTCTTGCAGGTCTGTACTAGATATTCAATTCAATTCATTTATTCCGACCTCTGTGACATCGGATATACTACTTATATTTATTTTTATTTTGTAAATACATACATATACCGGCCGGGTCGAAGCTTCGTCGTCCATTGCTCGGCCGCCACTCGGTTGCAACAGACCGATCGACTGCTCGCCGAGCAATATTCAATAAAGCTCGGACTCGTGACGGTCCAATATAAAGACGTTTTCGCGTCATGGACGAAAATTTCTGGCCGAACGGTGTGGTGTTCCGTCACTTCCGCGGACAAATTCCACAAGGATGCACCAAGACCTAAGACAATATTGTGTAATATTTAGGAAGTGCTACTAACTTAATCTTAAGGTAAGCTATTATTAACACACTAGCTGCGCCCCGCAGTTTCACCTGCGCAAGTAGCGATCCCGCGTTGTTCTTACACCTACCTACCGCAATGCAAAAATCCATACTTAAACGGTCGCCCATTGAAGTACTGTTGATGCAAGGCGCGCAGCGCCTGGCATCAACCGTACTTGGTTGGTCGCCCGTATTTGGTTGGTACATTACTTGGTTGGTCGCCCTGGTCGTCCGTTTAAGTGTGGATTTTTGCACTGCAGTAGGTAGGTGAAGTAAGGTAAAATTTGCATGTCAGTAAGTGATGATGACGATGCATGACGATGGATGCCGATAGATGACGATGGATGCTGATGGTTCAAAAACAACGAAATTACGTTATTTTTTATCCGGATATCCGGATAAAAAGTAGCTTATATGTTAATCGAAGTCTGAAGCTATCTGCATACCGAATTTCATTGAAATCGGCCCAGCGGTTTCCGAGATTAGCGCGCACATACACATAAACATCCAAACGGACAAACAGACAAAAAGTTAAACACGGAAATGGGGTCTGAG
Source organism: Idaea dimidiata (assembly GCA_949358125.1). NCBI lineage: Eukaryota > Metazoa > Arthropoda > Insecta > Lepidoptera > Geometridae > Idaea > Idaea dimidiata. The sequence goes on from OX442341.1 coordinate 11,734,308, forward strand.
TTTTTTCAATATATATTTCAAAAAAAAATATTTAAAAAAATAAAAAAACCCGACTGCTGTTTTAACAGAAAAGTGAAAAACAAGATGCTTCTAGTAGCTTTAGGAATGGTGGATGCAGTCGGGTGGGACTCTAAATAACATAAAGATAGTATACCTAATTATATAACACTAAGTATTTGGTGTTATTAAGCTTATTCACCTTTTATTTGGAGTCCCACCCGACTGCATCCACCATTCCTAAAGCTACTAGAAGCATCTTGTTTTTCACTTTTCTGTTAAAACAGCAGTCGGGTTTTTTTATTTTTTTTAAATATTTTTTTATTTATCGCTTTTTAGTTTTTAGAGATCAGATTTAATTACACCAGAAGAAATTTATTAATTCTAGATGTATATACTCCAGTAGCGAGGACGTGCATTGCTTGTTTTTGCTTACTCAGGGTGATAAGTACAAGAGCTGGCGGTTTCCTATCCAGCGCGGGAACGCCGCCAGCATCTTGGGCGCAATGCCTCGGGTTGTTGTTGCTGACAACTTCTTTTAGATTATTACGTAGGTATTGTTTTCTTTGAGAAATAAAGTGGTTATTAAGTCCACAAACTGGTAAGAAGATACTTACGTATAAAACGTAGTGATTATATTCTCTTTGCTTAAGTATTTTATGTCATGTCATCTCTGCCAATTCCTTCAAACTCGGCGTCAAAGTCAAATCCATAGATGAGATAAATATTTATATGAGTCAAATCGAAAAGTTTTTAATTAACGTTCCGTTGTTCTTGCGAAAATTACCTGCGTAATCATAATGTAATGTAGTAGCAACAGTAGTAGTAGTAGTAGTAGCAACTTTCGAAGTTAACCATTAGAATTGCTATTAGAATACATTATTCACACGCGGATTGTTTTCGCATGCGAATATTGAAATCCAGAGGTAGTGCTAAGCCATAAATTGAAGTAAGTAAAAAGAATATATAAACGTCATTAAAGACAAGACAACCGAGCCGAAGGCAAGTGACATATTAATGAAGACAACCTACTTAAACGACTTCCGATAATTTTATAATTAATTATTTTAAAATTTAATTGTAAAACTTTACATGCAATACTTTTCAAATGTAAATTTACGAAAGAATAAAACATATCGTTTGAGTGAACAATGTTACGCGTTTTCTCTGTTTTTATAGTCTTTACAAATCTTGGTTAATAGCGTTTTACATCATTTTTTTTATTTATTTATTATTTTAATGTACCCTATGTCACTCTCACGGTCATGACGAATCTAACGACGTATCGTTTATCTAAATCGGCCCAGCCGTTTTGGCCCTACGACGGCACAAAAATAGGTCACATACATACATACATACATACATACACTCACGGCAAAAACATAACACTTCCTTTGGCAGTCGTGTAAAAACAGACACCGCTAAGTTACGATTTTATTATAAGTATAGATATAGATTAAAATTTAATCTATATCTATACTTTTAATCAATTTAATCATTAAATTATTATAATAATGTATATTAGATAAGGTATGTATCTATGGGCCTTGTTGCCTGCAATAAAACGATTTATTATTATTATTATAAATCATCCCTTAAGCGGTCGTTTGGTTAATCGACGTCCTACTGTATAACATAATAGCTACGTTTGTCCCTTAGTTCGACCCGTCAGTGTCATCAGCGCGGTCCGCGCCGGTGTCCCGGTGGGGGCCAAGCGCGTGCCTTGTGTCCCGCGTACAAGACCCGCAGCTACAAGAGATGAGCGACGCGGGACGCTGTCTGTCCATGCACCAGCCGTGGGCGTCGCTGCTCGTTGAAGGAATCAAACTGTAAGCTATTATCCTACTAATATTATAAAGCTGAAAGTTAGTGAGTATGTATAGTATGTACAAATATTTATTTTGAAGCATAAATATTTGTACCCGACGGGAATCGAACCCGCAGCCTTCTGCATTGCAGTCGAGCGTCCGCCCGACGCGCCACAGAGGCCGTTAACTGCCGGAGGGTTAATGCCGAGCAGGTGGCCGACAGTAAAAAGTAGCCTAATTTATTTGCAGTCGGTATGACCAATGATGATTTACCTACTGTGCCGACCCCAAGGAATTTTGATTACAATGAAACTCGGGCTCCAGAGAGGGATGCAACCGGGAATATCGCTCAGATGAGAAGGCCCAACCAACCCCTCTTTCAATTTTTGACATTAATTTCTCAATTGGATGGGAAACATCCAAAGGTTGATTTGGATCTTGGAATGTAGTTATTTTATGCAGCGTTTAGGCTACGTCCGCATAGACCGAAGGCTGGCCTTAGCGCCTAGAGGCTGGCAAGTCCTGCAGCTGCTGATCGCACAGAGCATACGCCAAGTGACTAGTTAAACGGCAAGCGCAAAGTGCGGCCAGCTGCGGACATTCTAGAACGTTCGTTTTAATTAGGGCCTCGCTAGGCTCTAGGCGCTATGCAAGCCGCCCGCCTGTGCGGTTGTAGTCTGTATGCAACGTTTAAGGTACTTTCCCAAGAGGTGTTCATAGATTTCATCTTGTACCTATATCATAAAGTTAAAGTTTTTCCGCAATTAGCCATACTATTGAGCCTTTGTGCATGATTTTAAGCCGTGGGTTTCCTCACGATGTTTTCCTTCACCGTAAGAGCGATGTTAATAGCGCACATATATATTTCTTAAAGATAAAGATGGTGCGCGGCCGGGTTTCGAAACTACGACCTTCGGAATGAAAGTCGGGGTATCTACCACTAGAGCAACAATACCCATATTCAACGAATTCGAATATACAAGGTGTAACAGGTAAGCCCTTTTAATCCGAAAGGGGGTTGTTCTAGACGTCTAGGCGAACAACTTTTGTTCTACGACTTTTGGAAATTCGAAGTACTTTTCGAAAAATTTAGGTGTAAAGTTTCCTTGAATATCAGCTGTTTCTGAGAATTCGAGGTCATTGACCTTATGTTGTCCTTTTATTTAGTTTGATGGTTAACAATCAAAACTTCAATTACCTTTATTTCCAAAAGCAGCTGTTTTTTCAGTGAAACATAATCTCAAAATTTTCAAAAAAAAAGTTGAATTTTCAAAAGTCGTTGAACAAAAAGTGTTCGCCTAGACGTCTAGAATAACCCCCTTTCGGATTAAAGGGGCTTACCCGTTACAATTTGTATATGGAAGGAGCGATCTTTTGAAAAAATGTTCCACGCAAACGGTGGTTGCGGGGCCTAGAACGATGATTCGACCTGGCAGTCGAATCATCGTTCTAGGCCCCCCGTCTTTCACTAAAGGTCGTCCCGTCATTGTTCGATCTAAAAGTCGTTCATACGTAATACTGTACGGAACATGTCAGTGTGTGCATCTGCTGCGGTGTGACCGTGGAACATATTTTTTCGAATTTTATAGGGAAGTTAGGTCTCCTTCTATTTATTTCTCGTAGCCTATGTTATATTACTATAAGTGTGTGTGTGTGTGTGTGTGTGTCAGACACGAGGGTCGCACGTGGTACAGCAGTCACCGCGGCCGGCTGTGGGTCGCGGCCGCGGCGCAGGCGCCGGACCCGGACCTGGTGCGAGCGCAGGAGCACCGCTACAGAGTGCTGCACAACGGTAACTATCACCACTTACATACTCTTCTTCTTTTATATGGCTATATTCCATTTGGACATTAGCCAGTGTCAAGTATTATTAATATTTGCAAGTTATTTGCATCGAAACAGTCAAGTCGAGGGAATCATTGTAAAACGGCGGCCATTTACAACGCCGTGCATCTAAGTAAACAAACATGCAGGTTTCATGACCATGACATCACGTCATGGTCACTTGTACCCACTTAAAATTCCACCGGGTCCTCGCATGCCTAACTATTTGTGTCGAAGTCGAACCTAACTATTTGTGGAATGATGTCATTTTTCATGACCAATTTGACATAATTATCCAGTTTATAAATAATAAATGTTTTTTTTTATCTATAATTTATCTTTTTTATTTTGTGTTATTCAATATTATGTATGTCTATAAATTTTGCATGCCAAATATTGGTTAAGTATGTGATACGCTATGCCTAATACATCTAATGTTACACCATGCTTATTGCAAATAAATCTTTAAATCTTTGAACATGTTCGCACTCGTCCTCGTCTTCTAGGTATGCTACATCGTCGACCTCATCGTCGCTTCCCATCAGGTAAAGATGAGGTCAAATGCTAACCTATTAAATATAAAACAAATAAAAAACAAACTAGCGAAACTCTAACTAAAACGAACATTCTACAATGTTTATGACCGGCACTGAGCGCTTGGCGTACGCTCAGTGCGGCCGGTCGCAAACATTTCAGTAAGTAGTTAACATAGGGACTAACTAGGCTCTAGGCGCTAAGCCAGCCTCCAGTCTGTGCGAATGTAGCTTAACAATAGCAATTAGCGCTACACATGCCCGTTCTGTTAGTAGAACTTCTTTTTCCCCAGTGTGTAAGTGTGTGAAATGATAAAACTTAACAACTAACTTGTTTGTTAACAGTTAACTTGTTTGTTAACAATTAACTTGTTTGTCAACAGTTAACTTGTATGTCCACAGTTAATTTGTATGCTAACAGTTAACTTGTTTGTTAACAGATGAGAACCTAAAGTTCCCGTCGTTTTACCCGACCGGATGTCTGCTCGGATGTGTCAACGTTGACGACTGCTTGCCGCAGGAGGAATACGAAAAACTGTAAGTGAATGTACCTAGTCTTTGATTTAACGACGACACTTAAACTTGGGACATTGTCCATCAAACGTTTTGAAGTATCATCAAGGAAAGTGAGTAATTTCGCGAGCAATTAAATTTTGAAACTGATGAGTTTGTAAGACTTTAGTGTCAAACGACCATTAATCTTCTAATTTCTTGTAAGAAACCTGTCTAAATTCTTTGCAATTTGACGTCATAGACACTAAATCAACGGTTGTAACCATATCAACTCTGCTGCGTTGTCGAAAATAAATATATATAAATTATGTTTGTAAATCCAAGATGTCCGCCGCCACAAAATGGCGGATCTTAACATTGGTAATGAAAAGTGGGAAGTCGATATTTTCATCAATATTTTAAAGAGGAGAGAGCATAATAACTTCATCGTCCTCACGATGTTCCGGTTGCATCCCTCTCGACAGCCCGGCTGTGGTATCATGTAATTAGCATCCACCGTTACTAGTGGCTAAGTTGCAGTACATTGCTGCTTTGACGTAACGTGGTTATTACCGGTGATTACTCCAAACAGTAATGTACAGTACAAAATATGCTTTTTGACAGCAAATAGCAACTGACAGCGGTGGATGCTAATTAGATGATACCACAGCTGGCCTGCTTTCCTACTTTTACGTGTCCACTTCGCACGATCTTCGGCATCCCTTGTAGTGAGGCCATTTGCACGCATATTAGATCTCGCCAGCACGCCAGCACTTTTAATATAATTACTTTTAACAAATCTTATTATAATACCAAAAGGGAATGTCATTTATTTGCACCAAATATGGTTACAACAGATGTTATCAATTAGTATGTATAGTTCATCTTATATATTAAATCGAATCCCTATTTCGCTGCACCGATTTCGATAATTCTTTTTACGTTATATTTGTTATGAACAAGAGAAGAATCTTATGCCAATTTTTTTTAAATTTTAGATAATTACTTACGCGGGTGAAACCGCGGGGCGCAGCTGTATTATAAATAAACCATTGGCTTCAGGCAACATAGTCTCATTAAAACACACCTTATATACTAACTTACATAAACATAGATTGTGTAAAAAGGCGTACTATGATACGTTGTCATATCGTAATGAAAAAAATCCATGGACATAATTTATTGATTGCTCCTGTTCTAATTATAGATTATGTCTGTATTATGACGATTGTAACTTCACACATGATCACAAAAAAAACCCCATGAGTTTCTTGTGGCTTCTTCTCATTGGAGGGCGCGTTCCGAAGCCGCACTAAAAGGTTGCCTGGAAGAGATCGCTTTCAGCGATAAGGCCGCCCATTGTGCCTCCTAAATTTAAGCTGTATTTGTTTCTATCTATTTATCTTGTAATTTTATATGGTGTGTGCAATAAAATGTATTCATTCATTCATTCAAGGAAATAAATTATTTTAATTTTTAACAGCATATAATTTAGAAATATTTTTAGCAAGGAAATATATTTTCAAAATATCCCCATAAGTTTAAAATGCCTTGAGCAATAAAAACAAAAAGAAATAGCATATAATATTTTGTTATTAACATACAAATAATGTACTATGTGCTAGCTTTCTGTGTATTTGTCTTACTTTAAATGTAAACTGATTGTATCTATCTATCTATCTATGTGATATTTGTGTAGATACCCCGGCGGTGAGAGTGACAGTCCGTACGTGTTCATATGTTCGGAGCCCGTCAGTCTGCGGCTGCGGTTTCCCATCAAAGGACAACACAAGATATGTGAGTCATTTGTACTTAAAAGTTAAAGTTTTAACTGTGAGTTTCCGCAATTAGCCCTACTATTGGGGCTTTGTGCGTGATTTAAAGCCGTGGGTTTCCTCACGATGTTTTCCTTCACCGTAAGAGCGATGTTAATAGCGCACATAACTGGCACGCTCAGATTCTGGCACTAGTGCGAGCTTACCCCTTTTTCTAATAGCTAGTGGTAAAGTGGCACGAAGCAAGTTTTCGCTAGGTGCCACTTTACTCTTCTCATAATATATGGTGGTAAAGTGGCACGAACCTTCTAAGATTGCAAATGCATAATAATTATAAAAAAAGAGAGGTGAAAGTTTAACCATAAATGTCTCTTTCTGGGCGTTTCTGTATGTATCATGTATTTATTTACAAAATAAAAATAAATATATTACGTTCCTAAAATATCCGATGTCTAGTACCCTAGCTTAGTTTGGGGCTAGATTGAAATGTGTGCAACGTTCTACAATATTTATATTATAATTTCAGATTCATTGGACAAGACTATACATCACGCAGCTCTCAAATGTATACAGAAGATGTCCAAAATGGAAAGCGCTGAAGTCAATGCTGGTTAAATTTAAATACTGACTTAAGCCGAAAGGAGTTGTTCTAGACCTCTACATTAGACATACTTCTTTATTAAATAATGTTGTTATATATTGTTTTACCGTGTATTTACTATAAGTTTACTTTAATTTATCGAAATAAAAGAGTTTATCTATATGAAAAGAATTTATTTACACAATTACTATCTAATATAAATATATCAAGACATCCATTCATCCATCCTCACACACACGCTTACAAATATGTTTTTAATTTAATACAACTTAAGAACTATAATGAGCAGTAAATGTCGATAGTTATAGGGAGCGGGTTCGATAACCGCCGGGAACACATTTTGAGAAATCTTTCTCTGTACTGAAGGTTTTTTTTTCTTAAAATAAGTGAAGTTGGGTATAATGGGTCATTTTGATTTTTTTAAATCACGTTTGATGTGCGTTTGACCACTATTTCACGTGATGGTAAGTAAAGATTTGGTATAAGATGGAGCACGCTATCTAGAAGTAATACGCCAAAAGTTACGGCTCGTCTTCTTTAGTGACTGCACCGATCTACGTATAGAGCACGTTGAAAATAAGTGTTAATTAAACCGTTTTTGATGCGGTTTTCGCGAATAAAACATCCGGTAGGAGCTACTAGAGTAAGTTAGTAATGAACGAGTATCTATAAAATGCATTGCTTTTGTCTTTCTCAATTATTTACGAAGATTTAATAAGACATTTTAAAACAAATACCTATCTATAATCCGTTTGCTAATTTCATGAATCAAAACGAAAAAGTAACTGAATTTTCAAATAAAATACTTTCATTAATGACCATTTCAACAAATTGTTCCATTAAAATAGCAGAAGATTATATTAGGACCTTTGGCAGTAGAAAAGGTTTGGTTTGAATCTCAAGAGAAACATTACGTTTCCTTCTTCTGGTTAAGTTGAGGGAAGAAAGCCTCAATAGGCAGTATTGGATCGTCTGTAGCTATCGTAAAGTAACTTGGTATCCTTCTACTGTTAGACGACACAGACTTGAACATCCCTGGCTTGTTGTAGTCTTTACTCGCTGCTAGAGTCAGATCTGACACTCTTTTCGAATGCTCGAACAAATGTTCAATAGGATCATGGTGTTTTTTGTCAGCTATCTTCATTATAGCGCTTTCTGATCTCGTCCTCTCGGATGTTTGGTCTCTATGATCGTATACCGTTGTCTCAGTCACGGATATGTCTTGTACTGATTCTCCAATCTCGGAGTCTTTTATCGGCCTTCTCAAAGGTCTTCTGGTAGTTGCCAAGACTTCTGTGCTATCTTCCGTTGGCCTCGGCCTTCTATTCCCATTCCTTATTCGTGCTGATATTTTGACGGTAGTGCTTTCCAAGTCTTGTGTGGTTTGCTTCTGTTTCTGTCTTATAGAGTAAGTTTCTCCGTCGCTTTCTGTGTTTGCCTTAAATCTAGGATCTTTCGGAGTGAATTTCTTTCTCTCCGTTGTTGTTTCCGTTTCTGCGAATGAAGGCTCCGTGTTCTGGTTCCTTCTATATGGGTATTTAGTTCTGGGAGTATTTTCGACAGGTTTTTCTGTGGTAGTTGTGGAACTTAACCTGCTTTTGTAGTCTTTGACGCTGAACTTGGGTCGGTTGTACTTGTTGCGGAGACGTGGTCGTTGCACTTTACCGATGTTTGAGGTATCTCGAGGAGAGAAGGTTGTGACTTCGTTACTGAAATCACTGTCGGTGGTCGTCTCTCGGAAGCGGTTAGTTACTGGCTCAAGTTTGGCTTCGATTGGTTTCATATCCTTATGGAATACGAAGTGTTCATCATCAGATGCCGTTGTCCTGAAAGAGTCATCCGAACTAAAGATAACATCACTCGTAGGGGTGTCTTTCTCGTCCTGTTTATGCGTGTAGTCTGGAGCTTCCGCTGTCGTTCGGAAATCGTAAGGAGCCAAAGTAGATTTGCTGTTCTGATGACGATTTGAGATTTTCATTATCGGTGATTCCTTAGCTTCGTATATTTTGAACGACGAGACGGTGGTCGAGTCTATTTTTTCGGATGGAGTAGTAGTCATCGGTCGACGGTGAATTAACTTCTTTTTGTAAATGTTGGGTAGGGTGGGTGAAATGGTCGGTAGAGCGCTGGTTGTCAAATCTGTGGACACGCTGGGCGTGGTCGAAGGAGACTGGAGCTTAGCGCTCGACGTCGATCTCAGTCTAGGTTTGATCGTGTGAACTTCACTAGCTTCGGTTGTCGACGTTGAACGTGCTGGAGCTCGGCTACTCGATTCGTCTCTGTTGCGGTTCAGAGCCGCTAGCGGAGGGCGACGCCTGCGGATCTTTGTCCTTTTACGGATTTTATCCTTGTCAATAGCGGGCGCCATTTCCGTGGTGCTCTGTGGTCTTTTATAGAACTGACTCGGCGGGAGAGTCGGCAACGTATCGAGCGGTGGTTCAGTCGAGCTCACTGTTGTAGTCGACGACTGAGTAGACACCTTCGCAGACTCGATCGGCCGCTTTGTTCGTCTCGTTACACTATAATCGTCATAAGATGGTGTCGAGACCTTGTAGCTGTAGTAGTCTTTCAGTCTTTGAGGGCCGATCGGCTCGAAATCGTCACTATGAGGTCTGGTTTGAGATTCGGGTTCGTAGTTGTAGTTTTCGTTCGTTTTTTCTCCCTCTGTGACGATGGCGTACTCATCTGGCAAATTGGGCGGTGAAGTCGTGTGGGGCCGTCCGTAATCAGCGTAGTCAGGGTCTCTTGGAGCATCATCCGTGTCTTGATGGTTGTATTCGTTCGGTTGTGAAGTCAATGACCAAGTTTGAGGAGAGGCGTGTGTGATGATGTCTGAATCTAAACTCTCCGTCACTTCGTAAGTCGGTTTAATAGGTGCATGCAGAGAACTATCGGTGTCAACGTTCGGTGAGTCAACGAACTGCTGTTGATGACCACCGGCTTGTACATTATCGTGTAACTTATATTTACCATCATAATTATAATTTAAATTATCTTTATCATACTGGCTCTGCTGTTTAGCGTTTTGAGATTGGAAACTAAATTCATAAACCTTATTCGATGAAGTAGTTAATGGGTTGTAAGTCGTTGCAATGACTTTGTTGTAGGCACTTTGGTAATACTTAAAGAATGGGTCGTTTGGGCTTGGTTTGAAACCGTCTTTGACTTCTGCGTTAGGGTCTATTTTGGGTGGTGTGGAAACTTTTGTACTGGGAGTAGAAGTGATTTTGGCATCACTGTACGTAGAGCTATAGACTTGAGCCGATGTTGATTGAGGTTTAGGAGTCGTGGTGGTGTAAACTGTGGGAGTAGTTTTGAAGTTCGAAGGCGAATAGCCGTATGAGTTGAAAATGGTCTGCTTTGTCACAGGCTGAGGCAAGAATGTTGTCTTTGTCGAGAAGATTGGATTTCTTCCATTCACCGATGGAATTCCGAAAGAGCCGAAAGAACCTGCAAGACAAATAAGAATTACAATCGAGTATGAGGCATAAAAAAGAAAATGTTGAGTTGTTAAATACCTAAGATGCTTGGTGGTAAAACTGTATCTTGGAACGTGTACTGAGGATATGAACTGTAGATGGAATTCTGCGCCAAGTTTTGTTGCTGTGCTGTCTTCACTTTACTGAGTGATTGAGAAGTGTCACTGTCCTGCAGTTTGTAAATCTCCTGTTTATAAATTTCAGTTCCACCAGAATTCTGTTGTTTTTTGTTTTCACTGGGTCTGGAATAAGACTCCACTGGTTTCGCATACACTTCTAAAGGTTTTGCAGTTTGAAATTGGCCGAACTGTATCGGCTGGATGCTAGTTAATTGCTGTAGCACGCTGTTTTGCAACTGCTGTTGCTGTTTGAACTTGTTGGGATACTTCTGAAATACAGGTCTTGCTGCGTAGGGGTTGTGAGGGTTTCTGATTACAACACTGTCTAATGGGTAGTTTTGGATGTGTTTGTAGTAGCTCTGTCCATTGTTCAGGATCATCCCGTTACTCTGGAGTAGTCCGTTGTTTTGAATATGGAACGGGTTGTGGTATGAGTTGATTGGTTGGAGAACTGGGGCTGATTGTGATGCAGGCGCAGTTCGTATAGTTGTCGGCCGGTAAGACTGCGCTATAGACGTCAGTTTGGCTGCGTCTCTCGCCGCGATTGGACGTGACGACGACTGATACATGTCCATTACAGGAACTGGGATTTTGTAGGAGGATGAATGTAGAGGCGCGTTATATGAGCTGTATATTAAACCGTTTGATCCGATCACGGGCCGCCAACCGCTTTTTGATACCGGCAATGTCTGGAAGGAAACATTATATGGTGTAACTATTTATTTTCAACGTTTTTACTTTAATTAATAAACTGTAAACTGGAACATCGGTATCAATTATGCACCAGATAAGTTGTTCAGTTCTCTCTCCTATACTTAGAAGTTAATTGTCCAGCACCCCAAACAATACCACACGGCTAATATAGAAACGCCAATTTAAATTCGTGGCTTACTAAAATATGCGAATATTTGAGCCCGATAATTTGTAAGGGTTTTAGAGGGGCAAGGCAGTAAGACGCCACGGAAGCTTACTCCGGATTGACGAATGTCCCATGCCTTCGAACCGTGATGAGTCCTAGGGCATGTCGGTTTTGTTACGATGTCTCCCGTAAGAACGAGTTTAATAGCAGTTTATGTGTGATTTTAAAATATTGTGAGTTATATTCCGTACCGCTTGTGTAGCCATAATGCGACGATGGTGTCCGTGATGTCCGCAATGGGCTGCCAGCAGCAAGGTTTGCAGCGCGGCCGCGCACAGCCATAGCTGCGATACTGGAAATGAATAAATTATATCTCTTTATTAGTTGGAACTTTATGTATTTAAAAATATGTAAATTGTAGACCGGACACAGGCTTTACCCGCATAAGTTTCTGCCTCGTTTGAATATCGGGATAAAAAGTATGCCTATGTGTTAATCCAGATCTCCAGTTATCTCCATACCAAGACTTCATTACAAATGAGTCAGTGGTTTTTGCGTGATTAAAACACAAACATCCAAACAAACAAATAAATATCTAAACCAACGCATTATAATATTAAGTGTGAATGTGAATTAATGTGAATGTGACAACGAACATTGCGTATTCTATAACGAAGATTTTCTTTAAACGATTTTTTACATGAGGCTTGAATTTGACATAATTTAATGGTAAGCGATTGAGGTTACTCTCAACCGAAAATCGACTCATGCGAGGAAGTCATTTATCTTTGAATTTAACTCTATCAAGCTACATCAAGGATTACTAATTTGAAAGTGTGAATGTGATAACGAACATTGTGTATTCTATGACGAAGATTTTTTTAAACGATTTTTTACATAAGGCTTTAATTTGGTCTGATCTAATGGTAAGCGATTGAGGTTATTCTCGACTGAAAATAGGCTTATGCGAGAAAGTCATTAATTATCTTTGAATTTAACTCAATGGTCAAGCTACAACAAGGATCCTAAGTCAGTTTAAAACAGTTGATTTTTTGAATGAAGAGATCCTAATTATTTACAGCGCAGCAAGAAATTGATAAACTTTTTAAGCTTCCACGATTTGTACTTATACCAAAGGGGGAGGGTTGCTAAGTTCAAAAAATATTGTAACATAGTCGAATCTTCGAGGTAAGACAATTCAAAAATACCATTATACGCGAATAAGACCCGGGTAAAATGTTAATACTATGACAATTCCTTGTTCATATTAACCCAAAACCGAACGAGCCACAGAAATTTTCCTTCTCACGTGAGAAAAGCTACTACTTACTGAAAGAATAGTGGTCATTGTAAAATAATAAGTGTTATTATTTTATTACCTACCTACTAGGGTCAATTTCAACTTTCTATTTATTTTAGATTATTATGGTCAGTGGATACAAAAAAAACTGTCGTCTCATTCACGTGTAATCTGGGGAAATTACTCGGTTGTTACTTTGATGTGAGAAAGTTTGTAAGTTGCGGGTTTATGACACTGTAGCTGGACATATAAAATTCAAAGTTCTGACTGACTGACTGAAAGACTACTTCCGCACTTTTTATTTATTTATTAGGAAGTTCAACAGCTATACATAAACACTTATAGAACATATGGTAACAATAGGAAACTAAATCGTATTTTCAATACAGAAAATCTGTATTAGTTAACACATACGAGTATAAGCACATACCCATGACGAAGTCGTAATAAATGCCAATTTAAAATGAAGAGCAGATACCTTGCAGAATGGAATAGTACTCCATTCATAATTGTGTAGGTACGACCGGTGGCATATTCCGTTAATTTCAATAATTACGTAAATACGAGACTAGAGTGTGAGTAACGACTTCCATACATCTATTACGCCATTATAGGGAAAGTCTTAACATCCACCACCTATCAGTAGCTTTATAATACTTTAGTTAGACGTTCTTCAGTTTATAGTTACTTGCTACAAAGTAGGTAATATACAGTGAACGGATATAAGCATAGAAGTATTCGTTACGCTTCAAAACGACATGACACCACGTAAAATAGGCCGCGATGGTAAAAAAATATGCCGCGACATAAATTTGTCAGTTCTGTTGTACTCGGATCGGGTCATTTAAAGAACCAATCACGTTAGAGAACAGCGTATTGCCGCCCGCGCCGGGCCGTCCTCGTTGTCAACACACAATTGGTGAAAATATAAACAAAGGTCCAATTACTTAGCTAGTAGCGTGGTGTGTAGTTTGTGTATACATACCTACTTCGTATTTGAGTAAGTAATGGCGCTATTATATGAGTTGAGTTAGTATGGAAAGGCTTCTTCCATGCTTATATCCGTTCACCTGTAATATAGGGTTTTCATTACATATCTATACTAATGTCATAAAGAATTAACTTGGAAGTACATATATTATGTATGTTGGGGAAAATATCCGATTGACACCAAAACCTTTACCAATATACCTACATTATCGAGGAGTAACAATCACTACATTTGATCACGATATTCCCACGGGATTGGGACCTGCGTGAGTGAAATAGCGGGATTCAGCTAGTTAAGAATAATATTCAAGAAGTTTTGTATGCTGCCTTACATCTTTTTTTTTTACCAATTTTTTGTGTTCGGAATCCGATCTCCATTTTTTTTTCGAAGTAGTTAATGGAAAATTAATATTGTTTTCTTTCATATGTTTTCTAAATAGAAGTTAAAGAGATATTTAACAACTTTCGAGAGTGTTGTTCTAAGCAAATATCGCTTTAGTCATTAAGTATTTGGAGCATAACTTCCATCGACTGTGACTCTTTCCCACGATTCAAATTGGTACAACTATTGCGAATTCCGTCAGATAACCTACAAATAAGATGATCAGCACCCGTATTATCTAGTGGATGATTGAGTTTGATAGGCACTTTGCAGGACCTTTAATGCTGCTTTGACGTAAAGTAGTAATCACAAAGTGTAGTGCAAAGCAGCAATAGTGCATAGTGTCTATAAAACTTGAGTTATCAACTAGATGGATAATACGGGTGAAGTTTTTGAACATTCAGACATTCGCTACAACATCACTCAAGTGTGTGTTGTGTAGTTATGTATACCTAATTAATATTGTAAATGTTTTATTTCATTATAGCCTAAGTTGGTACTAATATTATAAACACGAAAGTTTACGAGGATGGAAAAGCATCTTATGGCGAACTTAAATTTCTCTCAATTATACCAAAGTTTGCCTATACTATATACAGTTTTTTAAACATTATTTAAACTTAATTACACGAAAATTGCACGACTTACGTTAATTAGTATTATTATTTAAAGGTTTTGGGTAGTATTATAGAAAAAATAAATAAAAAAAACATCTAGAACCGAAATTTAATTAAGTTAAACTATGCAAAGCTCGTCTATCAGAGACCACTTTGAAATGCATCACTATCAAGCAACCTTTCTTCTTCTAGTTGTATTTTCTTCGCCACTTGTCATTGGCAGTATTTGTGATCACTATTACACAAAGCCATTAAACCCCAAAAAAGAAGAAAAAGTCTATAACAGAGACCAGTCCAGGGGCCCAACCGCGCATCTTCCATCGTAATCAGGATCGTAATTTCACTGCGCAAAGAAATAACCTGCGCGGTTTAAACCATAGCGTTAATTTGCATGCATTTGTAGACGACGCCGTCGAGTTCAACTGTCATTGAAACCGGCTGCTCAGGAGACCTCGTGTTCAATGACACCTAAATTCGACGGTGCCGGCTTCAAATGCATGCAAATCAACGCTGTCGTTTTCCCCGCGCAGGTTAGTCCTTTGCGCAGTGGGATTTCAATGTCGATTACGATAGAAGTTGCACGGTAACTTTGCAGTTCTATTAGTTTTTAATTCTTCAGACTAAGTCGTTACTCCTTGACCTTTACAACAAACTTCTAAGTCACCCTCGTCACTTTCGTTGTCGACGCGACGATCCGTCTCGATTTAGTACCTACTGTCACGTACAGATTTCTCCATATTATAGCTCTTACATTATATTTGTTATGGCAACCGGTATCATATAGCTCACCACCGTGTGCGGTGATCCGTGGTACGAATAACAAATGAATTTCTATTGTTATGGGACATGGTCAACTGGGGAAAAAAGTTGCGAAAGTTAATCCTTAGAAAATGACGTGCAATTTAATATATTTCATACTAGACCATAGTATGAATGAATATGTAAACTGAAGGAGTGAATAATCTAGACCTAACTTAAATAATAAAAACTCTTGATTCTTGATTCTAAGACTAAGACTTACTCTAAGAAACAGCTGATTTTTAAGTAAACTTTAGACTTAAAATTTTCTAAAACTACTTCGTATGTACAAAAGTTTTTCGCCTAGATGTCTAGAACAACCCCCTTTCAGCTTAAATGGGTATTCTTGTTCCATCTTGTGTGTATAGCTTCTGTTGTAAAACATATCAGTAAAACGCACGAACTAATATGATTTATTTTAAACTAGCAGCGCCCTGCGGTTTCACCAGCGTTTGTCACTATCCCTCCGGAATATTGGGATCTATCTCTTTACCTATTATTCATCTGCAAAATCGGTTCAGCGGTTTAAGCGTCAAAACGTAACAGACAAAGTTACATTCGCTTTTATATTATTAGTATAGATCGCACTTTGACACACCTTAAATGGATATTCATGGTGTGTCAAGTTAATATTTATCGCATATGAAAGTAAAAGTAAATTTATAGATGTTTATGGCTGTCGATATAACGATGATTCAATGATGTTAGGTCGGTCGAATAAGTCTTGATTATGTTACGGACATTGTGCCGTTTTTACGTAAATGAGTGAGGTAAAGGGTGAGGACAATTAGAGCAGTTTACAATTGTATAAAGACTAACTCTTCTTCTTTAAAATGGCTTTTCCTTTCGGACATTTGCCAGTGTCAAGTATTATTAGTATTTGCAGGTTATTTGCATCGAACGAAACAGTCAAGTTGTCATAGTTAAAGTCAAGTCGAGGAAATCATTGTAAAAAGGGGGCCATTTTTACAATGTTTGTTCACGGAGCTTTGGAGAGAACACTAAGCTAAAGTCCATGTTTTGCACCGATTTTCACTTTTATTTTCACTTTTACACCTTCATGAAACTAAATTGATTAATATGCCCCCGAAATTAAACAATTTACACGCATTTGAACTAAGTTTCACAAAAAAGAAAATTTAGCAACACATCTTCACAACGCATTCCCGCCAAAACCCAAAGACTAACTCTATTAACCTTAATGACTCTTAGGCTGAAATCTATAGTCCATACTTGACTTTTCTAAGCAAAAACTTTGATTTAAGACAATTTTTGGTATTTATAAAGCGATCTTCGCAACTATCTAAAGTTTTTGCTGAGTAATGTCGAAGTTTTTCAAATTTAGAAGGTAAATCAATCGAAAATAATAACCTAAACTTTGCTTCTCTGTTATGACTATGAAGTTATTTTTATTTTATTCGTATATTACAAAATGAATTTTGCCTATAGATTCCAATTCAAAGTTTATGCTTAGTTTTTGCTAAGCTCAGTCTGAGCAAAGTCAAAAAAGGCATTATAGATTTCTGCCTTATAGACCGCTCTGATTATACTGTGGTACACCAGTAGCATAATACTGATATTTTTATTACCGTATCGGCAGGGGTAACCCTGATTGCACATAAGTAGTTCTACAACCATTTGCAGTCAAATTTTGCAACGCGCTACGAAATCTTAAAATACGAACGAAGGTTTTCTGACTATTAACATGCAAAGCTTATTAAAATTTGATACAAATTACAATCCATTATTATTGCTTTAGTTCAGTATAGATGGCGCTGGGTACAGTGCTGTCCAATGTCCATGCTGAAGTATTAATCAGTTTGGTTTCTTATTTAATTTTCTCATTTAAATAATACTTGTGAAGCATCTACTTAAGGGGCCGTAGTAGGCCAGAACTGATGTTTCTAGGGTGAATTACTACAAATGTTATTTGAAAAATTGTAAGCATAAGAACAAGGTAACTCAGTGTGCCGGATGTAACTCCGTAATTGGTAAAGATAAATATCTATCCTGCACAAAAATTAAATGCAACTTAGTATACCACTTAGACTGTGTTGGAAATTCGGCGCCTGATGAAAATCTCAAAGCAACGTGGGTTTGCCCCACTTGTGTCTGCAGCTCTAAGAAAACAGGAGATAACTCTTCTACTCCTGTCAGGCATCGTTATCTTACTGAAGCAGAGTCCGCTAATGTCACTGTACGCCCCTCGGTCCCCCGCGAAAAGGCAACCGGGGCGCCCACACCCACCTCCTTGGAAATGAGGGACGTCTTGAACGAAATCAAGTTATTGAGACACGACATGTCGGAGATCCGTGATCGACTTCAGGCGCTGACTACGTCTGTTACTCTTTGCCAGGATCAATTATGTTACTTCACCGAGTTTTGTGCTAGCGCTGGCGCCCGTCTTCGGAGTTTGGAGGAGAAACAATCTAAAATTACTGACCTCGAGTGCCAGATTGTGCGGCTACAGGATCAAGTGCATATGCAATCTCAAGCGGAACTCAAGAATGAGGTGGAAATCATAGGCGTTCCTGAGGCTGTAAACGAAAATCTGCATCATTCGGTTCTAGTGCTGGGTCGTAAAATAGGAGTCTCACTTAAAGAAGAGGATCTGGACTGGGTGATACGCGCTGGGCCTAAAAATAAGAGGCCTTCCGAGAAGCCCGAGCGCCTTCCTGGCGAGGATACCGTGCTTCCTTCGAGAGCGATCGTGGTTAGATTGGTTAGAAGGGCTAAGCGTGACGAATTCTTGAAAGCTGCCCGATCCAGGAGGAACATAACTCCCAAGGACATAGAAGTTGGTAATTCTACAAACAAACTATATGTCAATGAACGGCTTACCTCTGAGAATAGGCGATTGTTTCGGGAATCTCGCAAACGAGCTCGCCAACTGGGTTTTAAATATTGCTGGATTAACGACGGTATTATCCTTGTACGGAGAGATGAGGGTAAGGGATTTCCAGCGATTCAGATCCGATCCTGGTCTGCACTCGAAGAGAAGCTTAAGCTTCCTATTGAACTCGCCACGCTCAGTACTACCGCACAACCGTCACTTTAATATTATTTTTTCCAGTTTTTGTTATGTTTTGCACTATTGTATGTCATGGCTCTACTCACTCATCTTACACTTATTACATTATGCACACACTCAGCTCACTCACACATATTATTATAATAGGAAAAGGCAAACAGTCTCCAGATTGCGCGGGATTCATATAAATAAGTTTAATTCATCGGCAGGAAAAAAAAAAAAAAAAAAACTAAATGGCTGTAGTTGATTTCAACTGTATAAACGATTTTGATGATTCTTATAACATTAACTGTTTTGCTTGCGCTACATTGGAAGACTGTAATAAATTCCTGGATATCTCCTACAGCATAAAACTACTGACATTCAATATTCGCAGCATACATAAAAATACAAATGCTTTTCTTGTTGCTCTACGGCGTCTGAATGCTGATTTTGATGTCATCATCCTGACCGAATGCTGGCTAGAGAGTGGAGCTAGACCCATATCTATACCTGGTTACACTTCGTACTATACGCAAAAAAACACAAATAAATGCGGTGGTGTTGTAACCTACGTTGCGAACAAATGGAACCCTAGTGTTACTGAAACCAGCTTTAGCGAAGCTGAATGCCTTCAAATTGAATTGGATGAGTCGCTGGTTATTTTGGGAATGTATCGCTCTCCTTCCTTTACTAAATTAAATAACTTCTTTACCTTTTTAAGTACCACTTTTAAATCAAAATGTAATAGAAACGTCATATTATCAGGGGATATCAATATCGACATTCTTGATGCTGATGATTCTGATTCTTCGGACTACCTATGCTTACTTTCCGAAGCAGGTTTTCGGCCAGCTATTACTCTACCTACCAGAAAGAAGTCTTGCCTTGACCACATATTTGTATTTTCTAAAACGAAATATTGTTCTCTGTCGGGCCTTGTCGCAACTACCGACATCACGGACCATTCATTCTCTATCCTTGGTATTTCAGATGGTTCCTTGAAGACCGAACCACGCGATCGTTATTTTACCAAAATAGACTACCCGTGCGTCCAAACCGAATTAAAGCAAGTCGATTGGTCAGTGGTGACGAGCTCTACTGATGTGTCCCAGGCTCTAAATCACTTTAATTCTATTCTAAACAAAACTATCGACACACATAGCTCACGAAAACGTGTAAGTAGATCGCGATTTACCCTTAAACCCTGGATTTCCCCAGGGTTGATCAGATGTATGAGACAAAGAGATCGTCTCCATCAGGCACATCGTGATGATCCTAGCAATGTTCTTAAAGAAACGATATATAAACGGTATCGGAATTTCTTCAGGGAATTATTACACAGACTCAAAACTAATCATGATAGTCAAATGTTGTCAAATAGTAGTGGTAATTCTAAACAACTATGGAAGGCTATAAAGAACGTAACCGATATGAATAAAAAACATAACTCTGCCGCTCAACTCTTGAAAATTGATCACGGGGGCCCTGCTGCTTCGTTAAACTCATGTAACCAGTATTTTGCGAATGTTGGTAATGACTTAGCGCAAAAACTCTTAGATAAACAAAATAAAACCTTGAGCACTCTGCTATCGGAACAAAAACTTGGACCTTCCTCTTCAGTTTCTTTTTTCCTGCAGCCTACAGACGAATTTGAAATTAATAAGTTAATACTCGGACTGAAAAATAGCGGTGCATCCGGTATCGATGGTTTTACTTCCAACTTTGTTAAAACTATTCGTCCATATATCCTACGCCCACTCACACATATAATAAATCTTAGCATCGATTCTGGTACGGTTCCACAGGATTGGAAACGGGCCGTTGTAGTTCCTATACACAAGAGTGGTAGTAAAGTTACCCCTGAAAATTACAGACCTATCTCCTTGCTCAGCGTCTTCTCTAAGATCATGGAGAAGGTGATAAATGGTAGGCTGATTGGGTTTCTTGAACAACATAATATGCTGTCCTCCAAACAGTTTGGGTTCCGACGCGGAAAGTCTGCGGAGGATGCTGTGGCTGCGTTGGTCGAAATGGTGTCGAATAACTTGGACAACAAGCTTAAATGTGTCACGATATTCCTAGATCTGGCAAAAGCTTTTGACACTGTTTCGATCGACGTACTACTAAAGAAACTGTGGGATCTCGGAATTAGAGGCTTACCCCACGCTTGGTTCCGTAGTTACTTGACTGACAGAACTCAGTGTCTGCGTGTGGGTGACACGGTGAGTACGGAGGAATTTGTTAGATTCGGAGTTCCGCAGGGGAGTGTCCTCGGTCCCACACTGTTTTTAGCTTACATAAATGACTTGAGTACAGTACTTTCTGATCTTGGAAATGCCATCTGCTACGCAGATGATACAGCTTTGGTTTTTGAGGGAGAGTCCTGGGATGACGCATTTAGTAATGCTCAAAAGGGATTGGGTCTTGTTGCTGAGTATATGGAAAAAAATCTATTATCGCTCAATCCTAAAAAAACTAAATTTATATGCTTCAGGAAAACTCGCGCCACGGAACCTTCTTTTTCCCCAGTTTTGAATATTCATTCATCCTGTGACCCTACCACTCGATGCTCTTGTCCTACCATTGATCGCGTAAATTGTATTAGATATTTAGGTGTCGAGATTGACGACAGCTTGTCCTTCAAGCCTCATCTCATTCTCACAGGTAATAGGGTACGAAAACTCGTGTACGTCATGAAATTATTGCGTGACGCTGCCGACCATAAAACGCTCAAACTTGTTTATACAGCCTTATGCGAATCGGTACTTTGTTATTGTGTGGGGGTGTGGGGATGCGCTGGGAAGACGGCCATGCTAGGACTAGAAAGGGCCCAACGCTCTGTCATAAAAGTTGCACATAGAAAACCTTTCAGATACCCGACCGATTTACTCTATAAAGAAACAGGGCTGTTGACAGTTAGGCAACTTTTTATACTCAGAGTAACACTCGCAGTCCATAAAAGAGTGTTGAATTCTACCGACTACCCTGTTTTACTAACTAGACGAGTGTTTCGTGTTCCTCAAATTAAAGTAAATTCGGCTTTTGCTCGACGTCTTCCGGGCTTCGCTCACTCTTTTGTGTACAATCGTATTAACACAATATGTGACATAAATGAGCTGAATGGTAGGGCTGTAAAAGACAAGGTCGTAGAGTTACTTCTAAAAATGCCATATCATCTCACTGAAGATTTAGTTACGAACCTTTCTTGGAATGTCAAAATGTACAGACACATCTTAAATGGATGATTTGTGGGCGCAGAACTCACTCCCGTACCCAGGGTCCTAAGACCATGGGGTGACGTGGACAATTCTGTGCTCATACTCTCTGGAAATCTGATAGACACATACACATCCACACACACACTTAACCATGCTGACACACTCACACATGATCACACACATAGACACACACTCACTGAGCCTTTTTTCTTTTTCTTTCCTTTTGTTTTGTTAAAAATTTAACTTTATAATCTCTGCGGTTTCACAGTAAATAATTTGTGTAGTCGTCTCTAGATTCTCGAGATACAGGACTTGTTCCTAGTTCGAGGTCTGATGTTTATCTTGATAACATATTGTAATCTTTTTTGGTAAAAATAAACTATTTCTATTTCTATTTCTAAATAAAAGTTTTTGAAACCATATTTATTACAGTCGAGGATATTTACTAACACGTGAATGTCGCGAAAACACGATTCTTGAAAATTTTCTCAAGAAAAAAATAAGTGATATTACTTAGTCAATATTGTATGAAAACTAATAAAACTTTGTATAAGAACTGAACTTAGCTCAATACAGGCAGTTAATGTTTTGAATTTCAAGATTAACGTTTAGTTATCTTGAAACTAGCAATTGTTTGATTTTACGCAATAAAATTTTGCATAGTCGCATCTTACGTCCTTCACTTACACATCTGAAATTCGCTAGCTTTATCCCTGTCACGCTATAAGGGTTATATAGGCCCTTACCCCCTTTTTTCATCTACCCTAAGGAAGAGCACTGGAACGATCTTAAAACGTTGGGCATTAGGCAAAATGCTAAAAATAATAAATTCACCGCGATGAAAACCTAAAAATGAGTTTAATTTCAATCCAACATACCACAACGTCCACCTATTTTTAAGTTGTGTTTGTTTTCTTTGTACGTATTTGTATTTGGTGTGTATAATCAATGAGTCTATTAAAGTTATAGAGACGCCATTGCAGAACAAATCATCATTGAAAAGCGGCACAAACTATGCTATACAACGAAACTTTTGTTATCTCTTTCTAAAACATAAGACTCAATGCTACTTGCATTCCGTAAGAAAGAGATGTCATAATTTTATTACTAAAGCGATCATGACGTGAGCTGGGATAGAACTAAGACTTCTTTGGCTAGTTAGCTTAGATTTGTGTTGCCAAGAAATTTGCCCTAATACGTATCTAGAAGTTTTTACATATCTCTGTGTATAATAAAGAATTTTTTCATTCATTCATTCCAACAACAGGAAAACAGAAGTAAATTTATGCATATTTAAAATGCGTATTTCCACGTATTTCCAATACTGTCGAAACTTCGAAGTTGTAAGTTAACTGTCGATAAGGATGAGTACCTAAGTAGTTAGTCAGAAAATACAATGACACCGTCCCATCATTCGAGATTGCTATCGAGAACAATCCGCCATGAACAATGGTGTATGATGGGCGTCCACGGGCTGTTGGTTGCGCACAGTAACAGGATGCGGAGTAATGCGGAGTAATGCGGTCTGCTTGTGTTTCTGTGACATTAGCGATTTTGCATGAACTAAACGAACCGAGCTTTCGCCAACTTTACAGTTGGCGAAATGCTCGGTTCGTTTAGAACAATGAATATAAACGCGATTCAACCGGATAAATTAAGTGTTTTATTGTTGTAACATTGTTGAAAATAGTAAAATGTAGCTAAGTTAACAATTGTGTTAATTTAAATATAGTTTATTTCTTTGCTATTTTTCTAATAATATACTATCAGCGCCTAACAGTTTCGCCCGCGTTAAATTCTGGAATTTCCACGGGTTGGTGGATTAATAAGAGCGACTGCAGTCTTTCGTTGATTATTCGTGTTGTACTTGTTGAATATAAAGTACTTATACTATACTACGACCTGTTTTTTACCCAATAGTGAAAACCTATATGGTTAAAGTTATTTACTTTACACACAATCTGTTTGCTATGTTGTTGTTTCAATTCCGAACTAAAAGCTGAGCAGGAGCTATTTCATGCTTAACTTGTTTGCAATTTTTTTGTGTTATTGTTTAGATTTCGAATAAATATAATAACAAATCGGGAGCATAGTAATAGTAAGCATGAGTTATTTCCATTTCAATTTTATTACATCTTTAATGGTTTTAAATCTATTTGAACTATACTTCCTACCTTTGCCATGGTTAAATATCTTCCGGTTTTTACTTTAATTTCTTAACCGTCAATTTCTAATAATGTGTAATGTAATTGTAAGAAGTAATTTATTGACATTTATGACTTTAACTATAAAACCACAATTGAATAGAGATAACTTAGAGACATCATCATAACTCTTGACAAGAACTATTTTATAAGCGTGAAAGAAGAGCGTTTGAACACTATTTTACTTCATGGAAAGTAATGATGTGGTATACGATATAGCACGCTTATCTAGAGATCAGCTTTTATGAGAGATATTAATGTATGATTACTGATTAGTTATCTTTAATTACATAGTAAAGTCCAGCAGGGCAATCTCGTTTTTGGGAAATTTCGACTATATTCTTAATAACTTGGTGTAGAAATTCATGAAACAGAACATCTAACGAACATCTATGAACATGAGATAGATCAAGAATCAAGAATCAAGAAAATTTATTGAATAACTGTGTACATTAAGGTGACATTAAATATTAAAGGTATCAACAGTTTGTCCATCCCGGACATACAATATAGAGTAGAGGTACTTAGGTACTTAATTTAAGCACTTCTTTAAAATTAAAAATAACAAAGCAAGTTATAGTAACATAGATGTTCAACATAGAGGTTCATGTTTTTCATAAACATCTATGTAGAAATTTATAAAATTGCTTTTGCGCTATTCGGTCATAGATAGCACTTTTTAAAATTAAGTTTAATACAGAAGTTATTAACAACAGTCGGTGGACTTTAATTGGTTTGTAACCATTATAATTAAAATAAATAAATAGAAGAAGGAAATCATCAAAATAACTTAGGTTAATATCTAGTATTGGTTCTATTACTAGAAAATAAAAAAAAAATTCGCGGCTAAGGACTTCTCTTTTGCCACATTTTCAAAAAACCAAAACGTCACAATAACTATTAATTTATAATAGCTGGGAACAAATTAATGGTTAAAATACAAGATTAGTTTGTTTGCGCAATCTAGTTCCTAAAAGCATTTGAGAGACGTTAAATGTTACGTTCGATTTCCGTCGGGTACAAATATTCATGCTTAAAAACAAATATTTGTATCTGGTCTGGATGTCTTTCTATGTAGGTATAATAATTATGTATGTATTTGCAACATCAAAATAGTAGTTTATGCACCGAGGTACTAAAGTCCTGTCTTATATAGCGGGCGTCATATTGAAACCAAAGCGTACGAAGGACTCTAGAGGGTTAACTCCCGAGCGTAGCGAGGGTGTTAAAAACTTAACTCCTGAGCGAAGCGAAGGAGTTATGTACCTAGAGTCCTGAGTGAAGCGTGGGATTCAAGCGCCCAAGATAAAGACAGACTTTAGTACCGAGGTGAATACTCTACTTTACACATCTACTGCGAGACAATAAAAGGGCTACAAAAATAAGCATTTAACTAACAACAACAAAATAGATAAATGCAACGTACCTATATGAAATATATTGACAGCTTTATATTAAATAAATTTAACAATGTTACATCATTTTTACAATTTTTTTCATCAGCCTTAGCTGATGAAAAAAAAAAAGTTGAGGCTTTATACTAACCAAAACTTTTTGCTTTACCCTTCCGTCCATGAAAATAGAAAAAATTTGCCCAGTTTTTTTTTTTATGTGTTATGTCTAGGTGGCCAGTTCGAAAAGGCCGTATGCTACCAGAACCTTAGTTCCAAATTTAAATTACTTTATGCCCTAGGTGCATAATGAGCACTTTATGCACCTAGGGAATAAAGAGTCGCTTTACGTTGACCTTTTTGGTCAAATAAAGTAACTTTGTAGAGCAGCAGGCGTGTAAAGTATAATATGTAGTATATCCGTTATCTAGTACTCGTAGTAAAAGCCTAGTGCTTAGTTTGGGGCTAGATTGCGCTGTGTATAATGTCGTGCAATATTTATTTATTTTACGTTGTTGCTAATAGGTAGTGTTAGAGGTTCGTGTAAAGTTACAAATTAAACCTAAATTACTTTATTACTTACTTTATTTATGTTTAATCACAGGTAATTACAAACAGTTATTACCTGTCAGCTATTGCCTGTCTTTCATAACGATTATGGATTATTTAATACTGAATATTAATGTGTCACGAACAGAAATCATGAAAAATACATCAAGTAATTTGTCACACACATTCTGCTTAAAAATTATTCACACGAACAAAACAGATTGTAACCATAATAAAGTCAATTAATAGTTACATTTAAAGGGGTTTAATCGCGTATATTATATATTTGTGTCGATTAAGTTACAAACAGTCTCAGGCTCCATACTACGTGACTTTGTAACAGTTGTGTGAATTTAAAATAAACACATTACTATTAGTATTTTTATTAGAATTTTGGGTCTAGATCGCGTTTGCACACACACTTATTTATAATTACTCCGACGTTTCGGCAAACGGGTTACACCGGCCGTGGACGCGGAAAGACTCTTGAAAAGATGAATTTCCGAAAATACCTTGCATTATTGTAATATAAAGTTCTTTTTTTCCTGTCCAAATTACCGTACGTTTCATCTTTCTACACTTCTTGGCCATCCAAAGGTTGCCTGGAAGAGATAGATTTAAGCGATAAGGCATTAGGTATGCCACCTAATTTTAAGTTGTTAATGTATTTTTCTTGCCAATGTCAATTTTTTTTATCAGTAATTCCAATAATGGCCGCAATGGTCAATAATGGCCGGCCTCATAACGATTACCTGCTAAAAACATGTGAAAAACTGTCAAAATGTGACAACTTCCTATGGAGTATGGAAAAAGACTTATGCTGGATGAGCCATCTTGTGATGGAAATAGAGTCCAATTCGATTTTCCGACCCGTGATTTTTATATAAATAGCTAATTGTAAATTGAATGGTCTTCTGCAAGCCACCCTAAGTTACTTACTACATGCCTAACTATATCTTACTTCTTACTAATATTATAAACGCGAAAGTTAGAATGTAAGTATGTATGTATGTATGTGAGGTTGTTACTCTTTCACACAAAAACTACTGAACCGATTGCGAAACTTGGAATATAGGTAGCTGGAGACCTGGATTAACACATAGGCTACTTTTTATCCCGATATTCCCGCGGGAACGGGACTTACGCGTGTGAAACCGCGGGGCGCAGCTAGTACCTACTTTACTAAACTTGTTTATGTATTTCGTGTACCTGTCTAATAAACACATTATTCTCCGAGTGCGCGGGACTCTGAAATAGATTCTACCGTTCGTGCTGCTCTCCGGACCGTGGCACGTTTCACTAGAGATATTCGCCTCGAGAAAACTACCACATTTTTATATTTCATCTCGGTCGAAAGCACAAGCCGCGTCGCAAGCAAAATTACACTGTATGCCACTGAAAATAAAAGTTATTTTATTTTTGCGTACCGTCAGTGCGGTATTGTAAATGCTTGTGTAGTGACATATGGTTCTATCGGATAGTTCATTATAGTTTTTGCTAGGGTTGTTCACCGTTTAATTGACAGATAGGTGCTTCATTTCACATTTAGATTGTAATCAGGTGATAAAATTTTAAGTCGTTTTTATTTAGTAAATTAAAGAGATTTAAGTCGTAAACTTAATTCTTTGTAGTTTGTCATATAGCTACGAAATTCATTGCTGTTTTTCAGCTGTTTACCTGTGTATTTCATCGCAATATTTTTAGTAATTATTATAATATATATCTTACTAATATTATAAACGCGACAGTTTGTATGTATGTATGTGAGGTTGTTACTCTTTCACGCATAAACTACTGAACCGATTGCGATGAAACTTGGAATATAGGTAGCTGGGACCTGGATTAACACATAGGCTACTTTTTATCCCGATATTCCCGCGGGAACGGGACTTACGCGGGTGAAACCGCGGGGCGCAGCTAGTTTCAAATAGAGTAGTCACTCTATTATAAAATTTTAATTAATAAATTAATAAAATATGATCCTCAAAACTTTAAACAATGACTATCTAAGTTTAAAAAAAAAGTTTACATGGATCTATGTGACTTTGTAACTCAATCACGCAAAAACTACTGAATCGATTGCGATTAATCTTGGAATAGAGATAGCTGGAGACCTGGAATAACCATGGGTATTACCACGGAAATGGGACTTCCGCGGGTGAACCGCGGGGCGCGCAGCTAGTTTATTATTATACATCTGCATACTAACAAACTTTCAAAACTTATCTAGAAATATTTGAGTCCTCATATCTATCTAATGAATAATTATTAATTATGTCACGCCTAAAATAAGCACTAACTAATTATTTAATGCCTATTTAGTAAGCATTTAATTGAAATAATGAAAGTATGCGTTAATAAAATAGGTATTTAAATAACGCGTGAAAGATATGCAATCTTGATCACTGTACTCTAATAACGGAGATAGAAATTCAGCTCACAATTAGCAATTAGTAAACACTGGGGGTTATTTCTGTAATATGTAAAAAGTATTTATTCAAAAAGTCTACAGTGTTTTTGATATATTTTAAAGTGTTTTTTACACTTGGATCATCATTATCATCCGAGCGATATTTCCGATTGCTTATCCCTCTCGGGCGCCCGGGATCCGCTTTCCTGCTTTTGCGTCTCCACTTCGCACGATCTTGGGCATCCCGTGTAGTGAGACCATTGGCTCGCATATATTATCACCCTTTACGACGTCAATCCAGGACTTCTTCCGACACTTGGATGACAATAATTAAAGAAATCCTTAATTTGAACTCGATACATCCGTGGCCAAATTGGAAAAAGCGTCGGGATGGATCCCCGGAGATGCAGGTTCAAGTCCTGTCTGGTGCGGAAATATTTGGAAAGCATTTCTTTAAAGTCTGCCGTGTCTTCGTAACGCGACCTCCAATGAGAAGACACAAGAAACACGTAGGGTCAAACCTCAACATGAATATCTATGAATAGAGCATCTGCTTACACTTTGCGCAGTAGGCAAATACCCATAGGCGCGCTTTATAGCTTGCTTATGTATATACTCTAAAGATAGAACACTATTAAACACGTGAAATTTACGAAAATGCCTAATCGTTCAATACGAGTCATAAAAATTCATCTTACTTCTTACAAATATTATAAACGCGAAAGTTAGTATTTATCTATAGCTGTATGTATGTGACTTTGTTACTCAATCACGCAAAAACTACTGAACCGATTGCAACGAAACTTGGAATATAGGTAGCTGGGGACTTGGAATAACATATAGGTTAACGTAACACATATTTTTATCCCGATATTCCCGCGGGATCGGGTCCTACGCCGGTGACGCTGCTAGCCATCAATAAACGGGACTGGTAAACATTTTAGGTAGGTAGGTATATCTAGTATACTATTTAGTATTAAAAAATAGTGACGTTTATCTATTTTGGTAAGTACTAGTCCCTTTTCCATGCCAATAAGGTTGCCTGGAAGAAATCGCTTTAAGCGATAAGGCAGCCTATTTGTTTAACATTTATTTAGTTTTAAATTTTATTTTTAAATGTGTTGTTTGTGTAATATTTTTGTGAACCAAATAAAGTATTATCTATCTATCTACTTACAAAAATCAGCTAAAGTCTTTCTTTTTTTGACTATAAATAGCTGTGCGGTAGACGATAAAATGTATTCGATCTAATTAAAGTTAATATTACATAAAACAAATATGTAGGTAATGTTATTTGTTATGTAATTGTAATTAATTTATCACATTTTATTATTTATTATTCACTTCCGTACGTAAGTTTAATGTCTTTAAAGAGAACGCCGTTTCTTCCTGTCGTTGAGGTAATCAAATTTTAATTTTTATAATAAACTATCGGCTCCACGTGTTTCACTCGGGAAACGGGTCCGGATATTACGCGCAAATATTAAATACTAGCAGATAAGCTTTACCGAAACTTTACAAAATATCCAAAAACTGTAGATGCGTTTTCGAGAAAATCTAACAATACTAAGGCATTGTTCAAACGTTTCGTTATAGAAGACATCTTCAAGTCAGTTTTAAACAAGGCAATGTATATTTTTTGGAATTTTTGGCGGGAACGTGGTGAGGAGATGAGTTACTAAACTTTAATTTTTGTGAAATCAAGTTCGAACGCGTGTAAATTGTTTAATTTCGGGGGCAAATTAATCAACAAAAAGTGAAAATCAGTGCAAAACATGGACTCGTTGTCTCCAAAGCTCCGTGAACAATCATTGTAAATGGCGGCGGTTTTACAAAGATTCCTTCGACTTGACTTTAACTATGACGACTTGACTAAAACCAATAAAAAATAATTAGTTATTTGCATTGAAACAGTCAAGTCGTCATAGTAAAAGTCAAGTCTAGGGAATCATTTGTGAACACGGCGGCCATTTACAAAGATTGTTCACGGAGCTTTGGAGACAACGCTAAAGTTCAAGTTTTGCACTGATTTTCACTTTCATTGCACTTGTACACCTTCCCGAAACTAAATTGATTAATATGCCCCCGAAATTAAACAATTTACACGCATTTAAACTAGATTTCACAAAAATGAAAATTTAGCAACACATCTCCTCAACGCGTTCCCGTCAAAACTCCTGCAATTAACTTGCAAATATTAATAAGACTTGACATTGGCTAATGTCCAAATGGAATATAGACATATAAAAGAAGAAGAATGTATGTCTTGCTTGTTAGTCATGGTATACGGTCCCAGCATCTTCCACCAAATAAAATAATATGTAGCTATGTAGGTACGTCATACCCAAGAGTAAAAGTAGGTAAAATAAATTACTTATTTAGTAACAATAATATTACGTACATATTACCTATGCGAAACATACTCGATGATTAGACTTTAAAGTCTACTCGGAAGTCTGTACTTCAGTCTAGAATGACTATACAAAATTATTTCTATACATTTTGCAAGGTAGTTATCTATCACTTTCTATAGAAAAGTAATAGTGTTATATTTATCTAGTTGTTGTGTCATTATGGAAGTGGTCAGTACCAATCAGTTCCGGCAACATTATAAAACTTACCAGCACTTAGTTTCTGCTGTCATGTTGCCGTTTTACTTTGATTTTCGAACCGTGAAATTGCACATTATCATAACTTAATTCGTGGTTGCCATTTTTAGATTTTTCGGTAGTGGTTTATTTAATTTCAAAGTCGAAAGAAGACAGTAGGTATTTAGGTATATCACTATTTCTTATTACCTAAATGATTTCAGAACCTCACTCTAAACGATATGTTCCCTCTACGTCGAGCACTTTTACGTCGACTTTTATTGAATTGTTTTGGTACTCTCACGGCTCAAGTGTCGATGGCTGGTTGAGCCATCAAGGCGGTCAGACAGAACAGAACATTCGGTACAGTTAGAACATAAATCATTCCATACGATTTCACGTGTGTAGAATGGTTGATAGTAGGTAGTGATAATTTCGTTCTCTTTTCTCTCAATGTTATTTCTTTTCCCTTGGTTAGGTCAAAATGGGTGTTGTCATGATCACAACCACGCAACTTTATATTAATTTATGGTAACACAAACACACCTTTATGTGAAAGTGGGCGTGGCCATAGAATTCCACGCCCCCCATAGGCAAACCAGATTACTCGCGGGACGCCTGCGGGGCAAGAAGTAGGTGGTGGCGGAGGTACTTTCAGGCGGTGCAAAGATGAAGAGCGCGGGCGCGCGGCAGGGAGCACAAGTGACATTTTTGCTGTCAGCTAATTGGTTACGGACGCTCGAAACGATATCCACACGGCATTCATTTTCCTGAGATATATCCGAAGTTGAACGCTTTTAGATAAAACATTGTTTTTTTTTTCTTTAAAATAATGCATTATAAACAAGGAATAAATTAATTCTCACTTATAAATGTGAAGTAATGTATGGTTACTTTACTTTGAAAAACGAAATGATAAAGTTCATTATCTATTTTTCATTCGAATAATATATCTCGGGATCTATCTCAGAACGACGTGAATGTGTGTATCCATACCCGCCCCACCTACTGTTTGTCCCGCAGGCATCACGCTAGTGATCTGGTATAGTGTGTACCTACATAAGTAATGTGTGTGTAAAACTACTTGAATTTACGCTTTCTATTACAGTTACACAGACTGCGGCTTACAAAAAGTATAGGTAGGTAGAATTTAAATTAAAACTCAGTTTCATTGAAATATTGTTTTAATACACAATAACTGATCTAAAATTGAACGTTCTTAATCAGTGCCTAACTTTATTGAATAACTGATTAAGATAGTTAAATTATGTATTAGAGTTACTTTCTTAAACTGTTATTCAATTAAGCTTAATCACAGTCTAATCATTATCAGAAGGAACTTTTACATTAATATATTATTATGTTATTGTTTAAATACCTTACACAAATTGCTTTCTTTTTTTACAGGACCCTGGCCCCGAAAATGTGACAGTCTTCGCGTTTGTAGAACCTATGTATATGTATGTATTGTATAATGCAGAGTATACAACAAAGAATGTTACTTACTTGTTTCACAGTTATCGAGGTGTTTTCAAACCACTACAGAACTTAAATTATATTTTTATTTTAAGTGCTAAGCCCGCACCGGGCGTTTATAGAACTATTTCACTACAGATTTTGCTGAGCACATAATATAGAAAGGTAACGTAATGCACTCTTTCAAGGTTGAAAGGACACTGGAAAGTTTATAAATTGGTACACCATTGTTAGGGTTGTGACTTGTGACATCATTAGCGAGCGTACACTATTTTTACCCGAAAATCATAGAACTTAAGGTTTAGTTCAAATTATCTTATTTTCAATTATCTTTTTTTCTTGTGCGCTGCGCCTAACGGTACATGTACAAAAGAAACAGGTTTATGTGCAAAAGAGTAGTGACATCTAAAATTTACCTGGTATTAGACCTTAAGAATGGACAACTGTTACTAAGGAAAATAATTATTTAATAAGAACCATACAAAATTAAAAAAAAATATTTTTGATACTATTACAAATTATAGAGACTCACTGTCTTTATCAACCAGCCTTTGCAACGCGAGCCGTTAAAAGAGATGAGAACGAAAATATGATTACCTTCTCTGGAGATTCATGGCCTTGTACCTAAGAACTAATACAGCAATTAAATACTATCAAACATGACACAAGTGATAGTCGTATGAAACAGGATAATTACTACTCAGTCCTCACAGCCAGGTAAAAACATGTTCACTAAACAATAACTGATAAAACAATATTTAAATGATACTGACTTTTACTTTAATATTCTGACTGTACTTATCAACCAGCCATCGAGGCATGAGCCGCGATAGTAACAAAGATTTTCCAAAAATATCGACGTAGCGGGTATCGACGTAAAAGTGCTCGACGTAGAGGGAACATACCCTCTAAACAGAGGGATGTTCCCGGTTGCTACCTTTGCGAGAACCTGGGACCTTTCTTGGAACTAAAAAGTTAACCCGCCACAGCTCAGGAAGATCTCCTGGTTCGCTAATCTCCCACGGGAAGAGTAACCCGATGTTCTGTTCTTGGCAGCGGCTAAACATACGAATATTTTTAAAGTACTTAATACAAATTATTCTTTTACTGTAACGCTGCTACGGAGGTAGACTCTAAGGCTGATATCTACAGTGCGTACTTTGACTTTGCTCAGATTGAGCTTAGCAAAAATTAAGCATACACTTTGAATCGAAATTCATTTTGTAATATACGAATAAAATAAAAAGAACTTTAAAGTCAGAACAGAGAAGCAAAGCAAAGGTCATTATTTTCAATTGGTTTACATTCTAAATTTGAAAAACTTCGACGTTACTAAGCAAAAACTTTGGATAGATGCAAGTCAAAGTACGGTCTATAGGTTTCAGCTTAAGCCTATCTACCTAAAACTGAAAGTTAATATCATAATTTAGAACACCTACTCATAAGCATGTGGAAATAAGGCACAATTTACGGCAACAATGCAAACAAAGAGCATTTACATCGCGATCGCTTCCTAAACGCGTTCTAATGGGCAGGCCGTACAATAGACTTCAACGCGCGCATAGAGTTCCTGTACTTTGTAAGTAATAGCAAGTGAGTATAGGTCTAATACCTACTTTGTTGTTGATACCAACAATTTCCACTGTCTTTCCCTATTTTTACACGACTGCCAAAGGAAGACACGACTGCCAAAGGAAGTGTTATGTTTTTGCCGTGAGTGTATGTATGTATGTGACCTATTTTTGTGCCGTCGTAGGGCCTAAACGGCTGGGCCGATTTAGATAAACGATACGTCGTTAGATTCGTCATGACCGTGAGAGTGACATAGGGTACATTAAAATAATAAATAAATAAAAATAAAGATTTAAAACGCTATTAACCAAGATTTGTAAAGACCATAAAAAACAGAGAAAACGCGTAACATTGTTCACTCAAACGATATGTTTTATTCTTTCGTAAATTTACATTTGAAAAGTATTGCTTGTAAAGTTTTACAATAAAATTTTAAAATAATTAATTATAAAATTATCGGAAGTCGTTTAAGTAGGTTGTCTTTATTAATATGTCACTTGCCTTCGGCTCGGTTGTCTTGTCTTTAATGACGTTTATATATTATTTTTACTTACTTCAATTTATGGCTTAGCACTACCTCTGGATTTCAATATTCGCATGCGAAAACAATCCGCGTGTGAATAATGTATTCTAATAGTAATTCTAATGGTTAACTTCGAAAGTTATGTTGCTACTACATGACATTATGATTACGCAGGTAATTTTGCAAGAACAACGGAACGTTAATTAAAAACTTTTCGATTTGACTCGTATATTTATTTTTTAATATTTATCTCATCTATGGATTTGACTTTGACGCCGAGTTTGAAGGCAGAGATGACATGACATAAAATACTTAAGCAAAGAGAATATAATCACTACGTTTTATACTTAAGTATCTTCTTACTAGTTTGTAGACTTAAATAACCATTTTATATTTCAAAGAAAACAATACCTACGTAATAATCTAAAAGAAGTTGTCACCAACAACAACCCGAGGCACTGCGCCCAAGATGCTGGCGGCGTTCCCGCGCTGGATAGGAAACCGCCAGCTCTTGTACTTATCACCCTGAGTAAACAAAAACAAGCAATGCACGTTCTCGCTACAGGAGTATATACATCTAGAATTAATAAATTTCTTCTGGTGTAATTAAATCTGATCTCTAAAAACTAAAAAGCGATAAATAAAAAAATATTTAAAAAAATAAAAAAACCCGACTGCTGTTTTAACAGAAAAGTGAAAAACAAGATGCTTCTAGTAGCTTTAGGAATGGTGGATGCAGTCGGGTGAGACTCCAAATAAAAGGTGAATAAGTTTAATAACACCAAATACTTAGTGTTATATTATTAGGTATACTATCTTTATGTTATTTGGAGTCCCACCCGACTGCATCCACCATTCCTAAAGCTACTAGAAGCATCTTGTTTTTCACTTTTCTGTTAAAACAGCAGTCGGGTTTTTTTATTTTTTTTATCTTCCTTTTCTTGTTAGTTCATCGCGCATACAACACATTACAATGAAAAAAAAACCCCGATCATACTTTAAAAAACCACAGATAATAATAAAAAAAATGGTTTGCCGTTGGCTTTTGATTAATTATAGTTCTATTTTTGAATTTGCTTACGGGTAGGTTTACGATGGAGCTACTCAATCACGTAAAAAAATATTTAAAAAAAATAAAAAACCCGACTGCCGTTAAAACTGAAAAGTAAAAAACAAGATACCTAAAGACAAAGAAACCTTAAAAATCGTTCGACGCATCTAGGAGCCTTAAAAAAATGTGGATGGACTCGGGTGGGACTTCAACACAATTTGGTGTCATTATACTTTACCTTTAAAAGGAGTCCCACCCGACTGCATCCACAATTGTTTAAGGCTCCTAGATGCGTCGAACGATTTTTAAGGTTTCTTTACCTTTAGGTATCTTGTTTTTTACTTTTCAGTTTTAACGGCAGTCGGGTTTTTTATTTTTTTTAAATATTTTATTTATTTAACGCTTTTAAGTTATTAGAGATTAGATACAATTACACCAGAGAAACTCATTAACTCTGGATGTGTATACTCCAGTAGCGAGGACTCGAAATCGGTAAAGATAGGCTATCTAAAAGCCTTCAATATTATAATAGCTATTCTTTTTGAGTTTTGCTGAGATGGCTATGAAGTAGGCAGGTATTCATCTTAAAATATAATTACCAAATCCGAAAACTTCGTCGCGACTGGTGATACAAACAAAGGCTGGCGGTTTCTTGTCCTAGCGGATTAGCCTTGCTATCCATTATCCATAGCGCGACATTTCAAATTTTTAGTTAATTACTTATTGTAAACATAGTAATTGTTATTTATGTTATCTTGACAAACTGACAAATCAAACATTCAAATTCCTTCAAAAGTTGAAACTCGGCGTCAAAGTCAAATCGAAAAGTTTTTAAGTAACGTTCCGTTGTCTTTGCTCGGTTTTTATGGTCAAGACAAATCTTGCTTTATAGCGTTTTAAATCTTTATTTTTATTTATTTATTATTTTAATGTACCCTATGTCACTCTCACGGTCATGACGAATCTAACGACGTATCGTTTATCTAAATCGGCCCAGCCGTTTAGGCCCTACGACGGCACAAAAATAGGTCACATACATACATACACTCACGGCAAAAACATAACACTTCCTTTGGCAGTCGTGTAAAAACTACTGAACCTATTCCGATGAGCTTGGACATAGACAGTTGGAGACCGGGAATAAAACATAGACTACTTTTTACGCATTAGACTACGCGGGTGAAATCGCGGGGCGCTAGTTTTAGATAAAAATAAACATTTATAGTGGGAATCGAGCCCCGGGTGTTCACCTGACGCGCCACAGAAGCCGTCAGTGAAGATAATTGCTGCTTTCAAATACCATGTAGGTAACAAAAACATTGTTATACAAGCACGGTCATTGTAACATACGTTCATACTTACTAAAAGAAAAACAAACAGCTCAATTAAAAACTGCAACACTCGCGTGCCACTGAATAACCTCAAGTAACTTTTAAGTACCTACAATTGACTAACTCATTGTAAGCAATACTCAGTAGTCACATAAATATTTATTGCAAAAATATTGATTGCTTGACGATGCTCGAACAAACTACAACCATTCAACATGTCGTGAGTTTAAGTAATAAAACTTATTTTGGTTTTATGTTATTTATAATATTTGAAATAGACTTGCCCCGAAAACCTCTTAACACAATTTATTTAAAGTTTTTGCAGTTTGTATTGCTTCATTTGTTTTGCGTAGTTTTTCACTTATTAATTACACAATTAAACGTAACTTTTCACCATAATGTAGGTTATCTCAATTTAATGTTATGCAGAAAAAAACAATGTTGTATCTTAAAATATTATACTTATACATATAAATTTATGTACCTGCATTTAACGCATCATTCTGTATAGTTAAGTAAGTAAATACTTAGGGTAAATTTGCTAAAAGTAAGAGAAATGGCGATATAGGTACCTACTTAGTTAGATAACAAAAGATAAAATTAACAAATATCAAACCATCACAGAAATGTGCCATGCGTGACTTTTTAATGTCGTGTTAGTTGTTTTTTTCCCAGAACGATTAAACAGTCTAATAAAATTGCTGTGATTAGCAAATATTGTCTAAGATTACGTAGGTGTATTTAAACTACGCCAATAGATAATTATCATTTCATTAATCCAAGCCTAAACAAGAAATAAAATTGTATAAAACAAGCTAAGTACGACGACCTCGAAATGATTTCACACGCGTTCTTTGACGATCAATTTTAGTACATTAGCAACAATGATCAATTGCTAAATCACTTTCATTGCCTTATAGAGGAAAAAACTGATGAGTCTTGGGAATAATCTATTGTCTACCTGGGAGTAAGTTGAAACAACCATGTTAAACTAGTAAATAAAATTGCGTAACTTAATAGAGTATGCATTGAGGACTCGTTTGATGGGAAGGAATAAGTACAGTTAGATAATCAAGCTACTGTTTTTACAAAAAAGTTTCTAGTTGTATTACTTACCTAGTTGGTATCTTGAGAATGCTTGCTTTCTTTGAACAATGAAGTTCTTTTAACGATGCCAAAATACACTTTGTTTTGTTTTGGTTTCTTTGCTTGGTTAGAAACCTTATTATGTTATATTTGCCAGTTAGTGTAACAAATTATGCTAGTGATTAACATTTACAAAATTGGATAGATAGTTATACTAAAATAACGCATTGACATTGATAAAATGCTTAAAACGATTAAAGCAACACTATTACGGCCTCTAATAGTGCACCTTACGGGTTCGATTCCCGTAAGGTGCAAAATTTTATGCTTAAAATAAATATTTGTCAAGTATCTGGTCTGGGTGTCTATATATCTATGTGTAATATGTACCTATGTATTTACAAAAAAAAGTATAATATGATTGATTGATTGATTTGATTAATACTTTATTGCAACACGATTAAATAATTACAATAATAAAAAAATAAATATAATTTATGTAGTATATCCGTTGTCTAGTAAGTACCCAACCCACAGTACAAGCCTAGTGCTTAGTTTGGGGCTAGATTGCGCTGTGTGTAGTGTTGTGCAATATAAATAAATAAAATAAATATTAAAACTGGAAAAATTAATTAATGAAAGGCAATTAATGAATTTCAAGACTAAAATATAGAATTATTACTTACATACTTTTCGTGTGATACTAAGAAATACCAACAAAAATAAATACATATTCATAAGACACCATCAATAAGATGTTGCAATAGTGTCTGTTAAACGTGTAAACAGTTTCAATAATACTGTTCACACCTGACCTTCGTGTTGGGTGATCACTTTCCATACCCACGTGATACGCATTCAAAATTAAAGGTATACGGATGTAGGTGTAATAGGTAGAGTAGTATGTATAGAGCTTTCTTTTAATAGGTACCATCCTTATTATAATCAATATTAACGTAAAAGTAGGAAATCGGACTCCGGGCTCCTAAGAGCGATGTAATCGTAGCGTAGATGAATATAATTATTATTCATTCACCCGCGTTAGTCCCGTTCCCGCGGGAATATCGGGTTAAAAAGTAGCCTATGTGTTATTCCAGGTTTCCAGCAACCTATATTCCAAGGTTCAGTGGTTTTTCTTTGATTGAGTAACAAACACACATACACACAAACTTTCAGCTTTATAATACTAGTAGGATTATACTTAGATGCAACTGGGAACATCGCTCGGATGATGATAAGTAGATAGTTAATATTCCTTTCTATTTTTATAATAGGCCAGTGTGTTTAACAAACGATGATGTGTTTAAATGAAGCATAGGAGGTATATATAGGCTGTAAACATAGGCTGGAAACTAGATGTCTGTTTTCCTATAGGTATACAGTGTACTGTAGCCTATAGGCCATAACCATAGATAAGTTATTTATTAGGGTTTCTGGTGGTGCGGAAACGCATAGCGTCCTTCTCATGATTCATTAATTTACACTTTTAAAAAAAGTTATAATATTCAAAAGCCGTGGAACAAAAGTGGTTCGCCTAGACGTTTAGAACAACCCCCTTTCCGCTTAAATGGGTATCTTTGTTACACCTTGTATTGTAGCCAATGAGAGTAGCCAGCCAATACATACGAATTTGTTCTAATGTTGGCAGTAGGTGTGTTTTAACTTTTTGTTAATTCAGAAAAAAATATCAATCTACAAGTACCGTCCTGTTTTATTAAATATAGTATAGTATAGTAATAGTATTTTTATTTCCTCACAGTTTAAATAAAAAGTAGAGTGTTAAGCTCGGGTGAATGTCACCTATTTCACCCTCGAAATTTTGTCTTACGTCGTTCGAGTGCTAGAAATATCTCAGGTGAAATGCGTGACATTCAACCCTTGTCTAACAATCTACTATTAATATTGCGGCAAATATTTTATACCTACAGTTTCACTCAGTGACCATGTTTATTATAAGGACAAAAAACAGTTATTTTATAACCAATACATTCTTATCTCACACATATATAATCGTACCCACTGTTAATGCTTATTATAGCGCTATTCAGTTGCGTGTTATGAAAAATACGTTAGTTTCAAGTAGACAGGCAAAGAATTTAGACAGGTCTCTATTATAAATTATAAGACTAAGAGGTTAATGGTCGCTATGCAGTGAAGTTGATTTCAAACTCGGCTCAGACGTTCCAGAGTCGAATTGTTCGGAAAATTAATCACACACCTTTAGAAAACTCAGAACAAAATTCGAACATTCGCGTTGATTAGAATACCCAATATCTTTACTACTTAATTATTGTTATAAAGAGAAAAGATTTATTTGTTTGGAATGAATCAAATTAACGGAATTTAAAAATTCTTTCATCAATAGAAAAATACATTAGGCAATTTTAAATCTTGATATTACCACGGGATCGGGACTAACGCGGTTGGAACCGTAGCACACAGCTAGTCTATGATAAATCGTAAGACGTTAGTTTTTAGTCTAAGAAGGCAGGTATAACGCTAAATTACCGCGATGCTAATCAGTATGGTCAAGGAGATGCCTTTTAAAAGAGATAATTAACTTTCACTGATGAAAGTGTTAGGGCTAGTTTCGGCTTTGTTTATTACGATTTAAAACAGCCGCGTATGGTCAGCCATTATGATTTATGGTAGAATTATGTCATGTGTGTGTTATGGTTCTTGTGTTGCGTAACTAATATTTTTTATTGGTTGCGTTTTGTCTAATGTTACTTGCTAAGGATTTGTTATGTGCGGCACGTATGTTGAAAGTTGGTGACAGACATAAATATTGTTATAAGTTAGTAGGTATATAAATAAATAAATAAATCCTGTGACGAACACACAGCGCCATCTAGCCCCGTGGTAAGCTGCTAAGCTTGTGTTACGGTGACTAGACAACGGATATACTACTTATATTTATTTTTCTATTGTAAATACATACATATAATACATAGAAATACGCCCAGACTAGATACAAATATTTATATATAAGTAAGTAG
This sequence comes from Idaea dimidiata, assembly GCA_949358125.1. Lineage (NCBI taxonomy): Eukaryota > Metazoa > Arthropoda > Insecta > Lepidoptera > Geometridae > Idaea > Idaea dimidiata. The sequence continues at coordinate 11,775,293 of OX442341.1, forward strand.
CTGTTTCATTTATTCTAATCGTAGGTATGTTATTTGAATCTTAGGTATCCAATGTGACAGAAGGTTGTACTACTACAGTATACGTTTTTTTTTAACAATTTTGAGATGAGATGAAAAAGAAAAAAGAAAAGGATGTGTACTACGTCTACTATTATCAATTGTCATGTACTTGCTTGGGCAGCATATATTACTAAAATTGAAACGATACATAGAAGATTAGCATGGCTCCTGCGCATGCGATTTAAGTATTATTGGTTTATTGATTTTAATTTCATATTTGCTAACCACTAGGGTTCTTGTGTGGCACTGTGGTTAGCGCACTTGCCCTGCAAGAGACAGTCCTTGTCTTATCTCATGTCCACAACTCTTATCTATGCAATCTATCCCATCGGCCATTTCTCTCTACACCATCATTAAATTTAAATTTAAAAGGAAAGTTGCTGTTTTATGAGGACCTGCCTACTAAATATAGGTACCTAGTTGGTATAATTTACTCCGGATGGTACTATAATACTAAGGAAACATTATATGACATGTACCTACCTACCTATGTATATATAATTAGAAAGCAGAAGACGTTTAACAGGTTCACCTATCGAGCTGGGGCAGGAACGGAAACTAAATCTAGTTTTGAACATGGTGCAACAACATATAAATATACGACTTTTTGTCATAGGTATAGAATAAAGATTTAGCAGCAAGTTGCATGGATGTGCGTTTGGCGCTATAGTTTTGACAGTTCGGAATAAAAAATAGGTACTTATTCTACATTACCTCAGGAGCCTTAGTTAGGTCGGTATATGTATAATACCTAACAACGCTCTATATGGTGGATTATGTATTGCCAAATTTATTTGCAGGATTTATAGTCAATGATGACTTACCTACTGTACCGACCCCAATAAAGTAATTTGAGGTTTGACAGCGAAATCCAGGCTAACGAGAGAAGCAGAACGCCTCACATGGTAGGTAATGTATTGTCTATGCAAGTAAAGAATATCGCACTTCTTCTAGGTGCGAAATACTGTAACTTGCTTAGAAAATTACTTTAGTGCCTTCTGCACTAATAAATACTACTGCTCGATGCATTTTCTCTGGACCATATTTAGATCGATCATATTATTTAATCCTTTAAAAATGATCACTTCCCAAAGATCACAACTTAAACATTGAAAAGGTTTAACACTTAAATAACAAAAGGAGTGAAACTGGATAATGGATCACGTTTTGCTTTCCATTTCATTTTTACAATGTTAAGGTAGGTAGGTACCTATTGAATGTCTGCAAAAGCAAACTCTGACTAGTCAAATTGTCTTTTGATAGGCAACGGTTAATAGATACCTAATTCAATACGAATTTGCAACTCATTGATATTAATTCGAGTGCGGGTTTCCGTCGAGGACAAGTGTTTATGCTGACAGCTGCTAATAAACCTTTGTTTTTGAATATGATAAAGTCATCTCGGGATCACGGCCGATGTAACCCGTTTGCCGAAACGTCGAGGTAATTTTAAATTTACAAAATTCTTTAAAACACGATCTGAACCCGAACTTTTAACAATAGTAATTGGCACTACATTAGTACTAAGTACCCGGAGTTTAAATCAGTATCTAAATGAGATAGATACTGGTTCATTTCGGCCGATACTTATCTGCCTTTAGTTTTTTTATTTAAGGGCCTGTTGCAGTACCGAGTAAAATTTCCTTGCCTTGGACGATGCCAGGCAACAGAATGTTAGAATATTTGATACATATATTATCAAATTTTTAAACATATTTTATATTTTAGTAAATTGTTAACCAAACAACAAAACACATCTTACTTATATTATTAAAGCGAAAGTTTGTATGTACCTATGTGACTTTGTTACTCTTTCACGCAAAACCCCATATTCTGGCGGGAAAGGAACTCACGTAAAACGGCGAAACGCAGCTAGTCCTTTATAACGACCTACGATTTTGTTTTATTTATATAAATAAATGAAAAAATATGAAAAAAAAAGTTGAGTTTTTTTTTATCAAGCGAAATGGCTTATATCGTGTTTTTATTAACCAAATGTTTCCTCATTTGGTTTTTTGAACTACGAAAAATATTTTTAATGACAAAAAAATGAGTTTACTATTACTTGCCATTAACAAACAAAGGTCGATGTCGGAAATTCCAACGAGAACCTCGCCTTAAGATTGATCTATTGTAACCTGTTAATTAAATTACCTATATTGCGCTCTGTTTTATATGGTTCTAGCTTAACTTACCGTGTCGTTCACATGCTTCAATAAATAAACGAGACCTAGTAAGAAGCCCTAGTTAGCACTGCTCTCGTTTGAACAAGGCAAAGCAGCTTCCGGAACATAACGGTCTTTGCATAAAATTAAGTGCGTGTGAGTCCTAAGTTACTTTTCAATTAATTAATGTAATTTATACAGGTTAATTTGAGTTTTTATTTCTATCTTGAAATTTCGAGGGCTTTCTTGCTGATTTTATGATGAATTTGTGTTATTTGCACAGTACATCGTAGAGGCTGAAAGTTGCAAGGAACTAGATAACTGTAGGCTGTATATCGTAAAGTATTGGTATCTACTTTAATACTTATTTGGCAATAATGTTTTTTTCCGCACCTAGCTAAAAATAATTTGGTTAATTTGCGACTGTGGGGCAAACAAATTATAAATTATTGATGTAGCCTACTGTTATTACGTTTTATTTCTATAATATTCATTATTTATTCCCTTTTTAACTACATCTACGTACCTAGTACTAAACTTATTAAGTATTGTAAATGTATCAAACTTAAATTAAGCTGCCCAAAAACATTTATTTCAATAAACAACAATTAAAAATAAAATAAATTAACTTACCGTTCATAATAAAGTGTTCAAACAAAGTCCTATGTTCACTATCACAATTCACAGGGGCATCACTAACACAAGTAAGTCACTAGCGAGTGTTGGAAAGTAGCGCCCGCGCAGGTTTGCGGTCGACTAACTCAGCGCGCGTTACTCTCGCGCAAAGAGCGACAGCCCGGGGTGGCATTGTGGGGTATTTGGTCTTAGAGTAACCGACGACGTCATGAGTGGAGGTTTCTATATGTGTGGTTGGATTGTACTCGTACGTCGTTATGGTAACAGCGAAAGTTAATTTTTAACTAGTTGTATTGGTATTTTGCAAGTTGGTGTGTCGTGTTAACAATTTTCTTCAGTTAAAAGTTGATATGCAAAGATTTGCATATCAACTTTGGGTTAAATTAACGTGGGTGAAACCACGGGGCACATAGATATGCGCTTCGCGGTTTCACCCACGTTAATCCCGATCCCGCTGGATTATCAGGATCAAAAGTATCCTACTTAATGTCAACTCCCTATTACTTAAACGGTTTTACCGTGAAGAGGAAACAAACATATACCTACAAACAAACTTTCGGGTATATAAATGTTAGTTTGGGTTCGGATTTGTCTGATGAAAGAGCTCTTTTATTATGAAAATCGCTTATCTGCTTGGCTACTAATGTATCTTTGTTGCCGATGCATGACAATCTACTAACTATAAGTAAGTACTAAACCACATAATATCGCCTCGGAAAACTAGTGAGAAACTGTGAAGAAAAGAAATAGTCTGAGCCCATCCATCAACAAAGCCATTCTTACGTTTAGCATCAAAATTGTACAGAGTAGGTCTGTTATTATTGTTTACTTACCAATATTTTAAAACTAGTTTGAGTTACATCACGAGCTGGTACGTGCCCTTTACCTTGAAACACCTATCTCTTACCGATTACACGGAACGGATATGCGTTACGCTGTGGGTCACTGCCTCCTTAAAGGTGTACATTGCACAACCTGTTTTCTATAACTTACAGGCTTAGGAATTACGAACTGTGACGGTGCTGTTATTTAGAAGAATAAGTAAGTACCTACTTATTAGTTTTTCGCAATTAGACCTCATAATTATCCTCAAAGTCCCGTTCCCGCTTGAGAATCGGGATCAAAAAACTTCACGTCCTTCTCCAAGTTCCCATCTATCTCTATAAAGATACCAAGATTCATCAAAATCGCGGCAAAATCAGCGACGCATAAAAACGTAACAGACATTCTGACAGAGTTACTTTCGCATTTTATAATAATACTAGCTGTGCCCTACGGTTTCACCCGCGTAAGTCCCAGTCCCGCGGGAATATCGGGATCAAAAGTAGCCTATGTGTTATTCCTGGTCCCCAGCTACCTAAGCTAAGAAGCTAAGTTTAATCGAAATCGGGTCAGTAGTTTTTGCGTGATTGAGTAACAAACTCACAGACATACAAACATGCAAACTTTCGCGTTTATAATATTATAGTAAGATATGTGAGTATATGTAAATATAGTTTATTGTATTAACTACAAACTACATAATTGTAAACAATGGTTTACATTATAGTCGGCTTTTTACAATTTAAGGAATTCTTCCTTCAATAAAATAGGCCAAGTGCGAGTCGGACTCGGATGAAATAGATTTTAAAAAAAAAATAGAGTAATTTTTTTTCTAAATTAGACGAATGTAAGTAAAAATAATTATATAAATTACAATTGTGAATAATTGAAAAACAAAAACCAATTAACTAATTGATTATAACCATTGAGGTGAATGACCATTGAGTCCAAAAGTGCCCATGACACTGGCGGCATTACCTCGTTGAAAAATTAATAATTGAACTAAATAGTGTTGATTTGGTATGATACAAATGGCTCCTATTTGTATCATAATAATTCAACAATCATTTGTCTAGAAGACTGAGTTTGATTATACAAATTCAAATAATTTTCTGCTTATATTTTCTAGAGTTGTTGTGGTTTGTTCTCACGTGGCTTTAGCCGTTGAATTACAATAGGTCAGCCAAAGGTAGGTCTTATTACCTATCAAATTGTACACCCTTCAAATATATCCATTTGCATCGTAGTCCGCATTTAAATGATGTATACGTGCAATGTAAGAACGGATTGATAAATAAATTAATATCTATTGTGGACTTTCTTCGCTCATTTTGATTCACAACAAGTGCCTTTGCGCATATGGGCCTGGGCGATATAATTTCACTCGTCCTATGGAAAGTAAGTATCGAAAGTGGTTCCGGAATATTTTTGGACAATCAATCAGGTAGAAAGTGTACTTACCTAATGTAATTAGTATTTAAAGTCGTGTTTTGTTAAATTTTTATACTAAGTACCTTAGAGCTAAGTATTGTGTTACACTCAATTTTTTTAGTGATAGACAGTTGTAATATATTTCAATCAGATAAGAAAGGTACATTTGAAAAGTTACATACTAATAAAAACCAAACTAGAATCTAAATTAACAGTAAGCTGTCGACGTCACCCTCCCGCGGCATGGTACCCAAAATACCTACTGGCAGCGTTCCCGCGCTGGATAGCTAGGCTAATCCGCTGGGACAAGAAACCACCAGCCCTAGGATCACCCGAAGCCTTGATTGTTTTAGTCGAATTCTGAAATGCCACTTCTTCTTCTTCTTTTATATGGCTTATTCCATTCGGACATTTGCCAGTGTCGAGTATTATTAATTTTTGCAAGCTATTTGCATCGAAACAGTCAAGTCGTCATAGTTAAAGTCAAGTCTAGGGAATCACTGTAAAAAGGGGGCCATTTTTTTTTACAATGTTTGTTCACGGAGCCTTGGAGACAACGCTAAAGTCCATGTTTTGCTCCGATTTTCACTTTTATTTACACTTGTACACCTTAACGAACCTAAATTGATTTATATGCCCCCGAAATTAAACAATTTACACGATTTTGAACTAGGTTTTACAAAAATGATTTAGCAACACATCTCCTCGACGCGTTCCCGCCAAAACTCCCGAAATGCCACTAAAGATTTTAGGGCTACTTTTTAAAGGGGTAAATGTATACAGGGTGTGGCATAATGAGTTTATAATCCTGCATGGGGCGAGGCAGGGGTCTACAGAATATAAGGTATTATTTGTAAAACTTAAAAAAATCATTGTGTATCACGTCCACAGTGTGAGTCATAGCATGGATTCTTTTATTGTATAGGTAGTACACGGCTGTCCCTGTCGGATTCATCGAAAACTGTCAATTATTTTAGGACGGAAAGTTGTTGATTTTTTTCGCTGCATTTTTAGGAATTTATATGTATATGTAGGAAAATATACCATTTTCCTACATTTTGATGTATTTTCAAAAGATTTGTTTTGACCAACTTTGCTTAAAGGTAGATTATGTAATAAACACTTACTTATTTTAAGAATATAATTAGTTTATGTAAATAAACAACTTGCAAGTGAATGCAAAGCTTAAAATAAATATAACACCAAACATATTTAATTTATATAAAAATAGGTAGGTACTTAACTTTCTATTATTTGAATGAAAAACGCATTATTTATTAATTATAAATATTTATTACAAGAGATTTTACTTTTTTGAAAAAGTCGGCTATAACAAAACATTAGTTACATAGGATTTAAGCATTTGAATACTAAAGATCTAAATTATTAGATTATACGGGGTGTTAAATTTGAAGAAACCAGTAAAAGTCTAAGAACCGCTGCTGCAGAGACGATAAAACAGTTTCTTGCATTTTATTCTAAAACTTGCTGCGCCCTGTGGTTTAACCCGCGTAAAGTGCCGTTCCCGCGGGAATATCGGGATAAAAAGTAGTCTATGTGTTAATCTAAGTCTCCAGCTACCCATATTCCAAATTCCAAGTTTTCATCAAAATCGGTTCAGCGGTTTTTACGTGATTGAGTAACAAACACATATACATACGCACACACTTCCTCGCAAATTTTCATCTTTATATTATTAGTAGGATTAATTAGGGTGTTTTTCGTAATGTACCTACTAACTGAACACAATTTAAAACAAAAGCTTTTTAATAATGTTAAGAAGTTCTCCTTAAACCGTTTCTTCGTAGCGTTTTAGTACTGATTAGTTTAAATAAAATAAAACAACCTGTATATTAATATAAATAATGTATTTCAAGCCTTATGAATGCACAAAGATCGATGATTAGATAAAATATCCGTCGAATGACGAAATCAACATCCAAAAAGAAAATTAATTACATAAGTAGTTGTTGTTTTTCTATAATGTACCTACCTAAGAACTTTATTTTATTATTGTGATCTATTTCTATTATATTTTTTTAGATTAAATCTATTTAAACATAGCTACCTACATTTTACCGGGTCATAATCCCGTTTACCTCAACTCTTTATCTAGGCGTGTTAACAAATCGCGTAAAACTACAAGTATTTTTTAAAAGGAAAAAGACATAATTTTTTTTAGATTTAAAAAAAACTATATTACAAAATTAAATTTAAGCCTACTTAAATTTTATTCGATTATCTTCAAGCACTTCTTTTGCAATGACGACCACTTTATCAGCGGTTTCCTGCAAACACTCCCCCGCATCTAACTTCCTTAAAACCATCATAGTTTTGATAACCAAACTGTTTTTACTCAACTGAGTTCTATTCTTTCCTTGACTATTTCTTAACGTAATTCTAAGTAAAGTTACCCAGTTTTGTACGAAAGTCAAGAATTCTTGGGCGATGGGTTGCGTTGTTTGGAATTCTATGAGTATGTGCATCCAGGGTTGCGTGGTTAGTATTGCGACTAGATTTGTATCGTTCTTTGCAAATATGGCGTGTTTGAATATGGAACTTAGAGTTTTCCAGCCGGCTGCTGATTGGTCCGTTGAGTCCTGTGTGTTTTTGAAGAATTGCAAAATATACAGGGTGAACCATTACGATGTGCTTCCAAAGGGAAATCCTAAACTATAAGAGATAGCGAAAAATGCTGAAAGTTTTTTGCAAGCATTTTTCGCAATCTCTTATAATTTAGGATGTTCCCGTCCCGGATTTTGACAAAAACTAAGATTTTGCATAGTTAAACACTTTATTTACCGGGTTCAATGGCGTTTTATTTATGATTTTTTAAACGATCGAGCTTTCGCCAACTATACAGTTGGCTTTTTCAAAGTTGACATCATCATTGAATCATGAATAAAACGCGATTAAACCCGGTAAATAAAGTGTTTTATTAAAATGGAAAAATCAAAATATTAATATATTATGTAAAAATTCTTACCCTACAACACAACATCATCTGTATTCTAAACATGAGAGCTCTTAAGGCGTTACATTGGGTGTTCAACCCTGGCCCTATATCCAGGGCTAGTGCTAGAGGACTGTTCACGGTATTTAGCACCATGTATACAAGTTGGAGGATCGAGGCGCCTCGTTGGTTGTTACTGTCTTTGCGGAGAGATTGGAGTATTGATTGTGGACGGATTTCTAGTATTGATTTTGGCTGGAATTAGGGAGGTGAATTGAATTTAGTACGTTTTTAGGGTCCAGTAAAGCTAATACGAAAAAAGTTTGGACTCGACCAAACGTCAGTAGGTAGTTATTGTTCGTTCTGGACCAATAATTAGTATACGTTCAAGACCAAAAACAAACAATATATTGAAATTTATGGGTCCAGATTCCAGAATGAGTTACAACTACCTACTGACGTTTGGTCGGATCGGAAGTTTCGGTAGAAGTTTTTTTCGTAATAGCTTTCCTGTATCTAAAAACTATAGTGGCAACAGAAATATCGTCTGTGAAAATTTGTTTGCCATTATTTAATAACACTTGAAGAATTGATTAAATTAGTGTATTTTTGTTGGTGTACCTACCTAGTTTATAACAAAATGATACATGATATGATTCAAAACCTTGAAAATAGATCAATATAATTAGAAAAATACAAACAAACAACACACAAACCTAACTTTAAAAAAGAACACATTAAAACACAAAATAACCCATCCCCAAGCGCTCCCGTTGCAAAACCGCCCAAAATGAATAGAATAGAATAGAAAATCTTTTATTAGCTTAGAACACACGACACATTAGAATACAAAAAAAAAACAATAAGATAATGTTAAAAATTTAGCCGCCAACCAAGGAACCGTGTGTTGCTATGCTAATAAAGATAGCCTCAGCATAAATGTTGCGGCTACGTAGTGCAACCACAACGCTGGTCTTCCGCTGCCAGCAGCATTCCCGCGCTGAACTGCAATGGACAATCTTTGCAGCAGGAACGCTCCGGAACGAATATCAAGACCCCAATTATCATGTATGATTTAGGAATTGTTTTGTTTATACCAAATGTAGTAGTCCTTGACTTACCTGATAATTATTTTTATTAAAGTAATGTACTACACATGACAACAGTTGCAAGGCTGTACAGGCCAGTTGTTCGTCCACACTGTTCGAAGCAGCCAACACGGCCGGCAGGAAACCGACCCGGTTTATGTATGTTAATAGAACTATAAGTAAGTTAAAATAGTTACATTTTAATTTGTATTAGGTTTTCGCGATATTGCATAATAAATAAATAAATAAATCCTGTGACCAACACACAGCGCCATCTAGCCCCATGGTAAGCTGCTAAGCTTGTGTTACGGTGACTAGACAACGGATATACTACTTATATTTATTATTCTTTTGTAAATACATACATAATATTATACATAGAAATACGCCCAGACCAGATACAAATGTTTGTTTTAAGCATAAATATTTGCACCCAGCGGCAATCGAATCCGCAACCTTCTGTATTGCCAAGCCAAGCGTGCCAAGCGTTCGCCCGACGCGCCACAGAGGTCGTCAAAATAAAACACAATATTTACCGGGTTTTACTCGCGTTTTATTTATCAACGGCATTATTACAAAAGAGCTTTCGCTAACTTTACAGTTAGATTTTCAAGGTTGAAATGCTAACTGTAAAGTCAACCTTGAAAAGTTAGCGAAAAGTTTTGTAATTCGCGATCGCAAAATCCCGACCTAATACTCAAAAATTTACGCTCATCTGGTCTCACCGTAAAGGGACAGATGACCGACGAATTTAAAATAGAAAATAACATTTTATTTATAAAAATATAAGATTGACTAGAAATATTTTAAAAGAAAAAATCATCTTCAATAATTCAAACGCAGAGACGCGAGTTCAAATCACGTCGCGAGTGAATTTTTGAAGATGATTTTTTCCTTGAGCGCAAAATAAAAAACAAATTCCGAATTATACCTATTAGCTTGAGTTATGAGTAGAATGTAGTCGATAAACTATTAAGTATATCAAATTTTAAATTGTTTTATGATCAAATACAGGGCAAAAGTAAAAAAAAATGCTTCGATGTAAAAATAGTTAACCTTACCTCTATTATCATTTTGACTCTGAGCCAATCCCAGCAAATACAAACACAGTTTAAGACAAACATATTGAAAATGTGTCCTTTTATCGTTAACGTCCTCATTGGCAGCACCGATTTTGGTGAAAATCACTGTGATTAGCAAAGCTGTTTTTAGACATACGGTCGGATCTAGCTCAGGGGGAAGTAACTTTGTAGCTAAATCTAATAGATAAATGATATTCGTTTCTGAAATGTAAATATAAAAATAATAGCTGCGCCCCGCGGTTTTAAGTCCCGTTCCCGCGGGAACATCGGGGTAAAAAGTAGCCTATGTTATTCCAGGTGATTGAGTAACATACACGCAATCACACGAACACTGTTTTAATTGATTGATTGATTGATTAACACTTTATTGTACCAAAAAACACAAATTATAACAAGTTACATTTTAGAACTTAAAAACTAAAGCGGTACAAAGGGCGGCCTTATCGCCAATGGGCGATCTCTTCCAGGCAACCAATGCCTGGAAGAGATCGCCCATAGGCGATATAATACTTTTTCTAAGTGACCTAGAAAACTTTTTTTTTTATTTACTTCCTTAAACAGACTTTTTGTACTCTCTTCCTTTATGATATGTATTGATAGATATAGATTAATTCTTCACCTAGTGTTAGAGTTTCAAGTCGCCCTGAGGCTTCTACCGTGACCGCAGTTAAGGTCCCATACTCACCTAATGACGTGACAGGGATAGGGCTAGCAAATTTCAGATGTGTAAAAGAAGGACGTAAGATGCGACCAAAGACCATTAATCTTGTGGCGACTCACCACACGCATGGCTTACTAATTTGTTAGCTCACCATACTACAAGCCTAACACCGTGCAGTCCCGTTTATTTAATGAATATATAAATATAATATCTACGTAGTAATATTTACATAAACATATACACTACACATAATTATACATAATAAAATGTATATATGTATAATCGTCTATATATAAAAGTATATAATAATAAGTTAAGTAAGTAAATATACAGACATATGACACATATAAATGTACACATAAATATATATATATCGTACACACAATTGATTACTTAAATAACTCAATATACAATAATACTTAAATCAATTGTTACGATATTAACTAGAATCAAAACTTCTAGTGGACAAGTACGGAGTGAATGCGACGAACGCAAGTAGGTAGCTAGGTACTAGCGACGGACGAGCTCGGTGCATGCGCAAGCCGCGTGCACCCGCGCTCGCGCTTCGTCTCGTCTCCTCTCGCGGTAACTACTTGCGGCAGTCCGATGCATTCGCCCGCTCTTGACACACGTACCGTGTACTGTGATTTAGGATCGCTCGGTTTGTTTACATGTCGATCGTCGTAATAGTATTTATGTAGTGTTTTAAGTTAGTGTCCAAATCTTCTGTGTACCGAATTAAAGACTTTCTGCACTCAACCTTCTGATTATTATTTACATTGGTAATTTACATTAGACAAAACCACATTACCAAACTGGTGACCCTTCAAACAACGCAAGATGAGTACAGAACAGCAAGACAAATTCGAGTCACCGCAGAAGACAGACGAGGCGAGCGCAGACAGCGAATCAGAACACCCTGGCGGCGTGACCGAACGTCCTAAGAAAATGATGAAGATAAGGCCCTTGTTCCCCGACTCACCCGTGGGGTTGCGTCTACCGCCGTTTTGGCCGGATGAACCGGAAGTGTGGTTCATACAAATTGAGGCGCTGTTCGCGCGAGCTAACGTCACGAGCGATACCGCGAAGTACGAGTATGTAGTCAGCCACCTAGACCAGAAAACTATGAAGGAGGTAAAAGACATTCTACTCGCCCCACTCAAAGATTTCAAATACGAGAAGCTTAAATATGAGCTGGTAAAGCGCCTAACCTCTTCTCGCGAGACTAGGTGGAAGCAGTTCCTGATGGACCAACAGCCTGGAGATAGGAAGCCCTCGCAATATCTGCGACACCTTATCAACAAGGCAGGTACAAACGTCCCCGAGGAGTTTATCCGGTCTATCTGGATCAGCAGGCTCCCGGAAAACGTTCAAACCATCCTCGCTACACAGCGCGACTGCTCCATGAGCGCCCTAGCCGACCTAGCAGACCAGGTCACGGACATCGTTTCGCCCTCCAGACACATCGCTGCAGCTTCAGCTCCCAGTTCCACAGTGCAACAGATGGCGAACGAGATCGCCGAACTGCGCAGCATGGTCAAGGATCTCACCATGCAACTGAACCGGAGACCACGCCCACGAGACCGCGAAGCACCGCGAAACCGTAGCAGAAGCCGCTCAAGACGTTCACAGTCAAGCTACCGCAAGCATCCGCTTTGCTGGTTCCACGAGCGTTTCGGTAGCAAGTCTACGAGATGCATCCCACCGTGCGACTTCGCGAAGGCGGGAAACTCCAAAGGCAGTCGGTAATGGCGACAGACGACTGCCCCAACACCAGCTCCAGTCGCCTATTTGTCACCGACCTCTCGACGAAGATCCAGTTCCTGATCGACACTGGCAGCGACCTGTGCGTCTTCCCACTCTCCGAGACTCGGGATCAACGAAAGAAGACTGGATACCAACTGGCAGCAGCGAACGGCAGCGTCATCGATACGTACGGATACGTGACGTTTAAATTAAATTTGGGCTTACGTAGGGACTTCACGTGGCGTTTCGTGGTGGCTAATGTTACAAAACCAATAATAGGTGTCGATTTTTTGAACCACTACAACCTTGTAGTGGACATCCGTAACAGGCGACTCATAGATAACGAGACGTCGTTATCTGTGCAATCGCTTGTAACTAGGTTGCAGAAAACCGACACCTGTTCTGTAAAAACTATGTATTGTGAGAGCGATTCTAAGTACCACGCGCTGTTAGCTCAATATCCTGAGATCACACGCCCATCTGGCACTCTATCTACACCCACTCACAACACACAACACCACATACGCACCACACCCGGCCCTCCAATTTCATGCGCACCCCGCAGGTTAGCTCCTGACAAGTTGCAAATCGCCAAACGCGAGTTTGAGTTGATGCTGAGCAACGGAACCGCACGACCTTCGGAGAGCCCATGGTCTTCGCCCCTTCATCTAGCTCCGAAGAAAGATAATGGGTGGCGGCCATGCGGAGACTACCGTAAGCTTAACTCACGAACAATCCCGGACATGTATCCCATTCGGCATATCCAAGACTTCGCTCACAGCATATCTGGCTGCAAGGTTTTTTCCACAATAGACCTTGTTAAGGCCTATAACCAGGTGCCTGTTTGCGAAGACGATATACCGAAGACGGCCATCACTTCGCCGTTTGGCCTGTATGAGTTCCCTTATATGACCTTTGGTCTAAGGAACGCAGGTCAAACGTTCCAGTGATTGGTCGACGAGATGACTCGTGGTCTCGATTTCGTCTATCCATATTTGGATGATTTTCTGGTCTTTTCGAAGACCCCAGAAGACCATGAGACCCACCTGCACCAGCTCTTCACCAGGATGAAGAAATATGGTATGTTGGTGAACACTTCGAAATGTATTTTCGGAGTCAACAAGGTAACTTTCCTTGGCTACCAAGTATCAGAGGCAGGAACTACACCCCTCGATACTAAGGTGCAGGCCATCAAAGAATACCCAGCTCCTAAGACAGTCAAACAGCTTAGACGTTTTTTAGGTATGCTGAACTTTTATCGACGTTTTATACCGCAGGCGGCAAAAGTTCAAGCACCTTTAAACGATCTTCTTATAGGTAACGTGAAGGGTACAGATCCCGTCCACCTAACCGAGAAGACCTTTGAAGCTTTTGACCGATGCAAGGAGAGCCTTTGTAACGCTGCACTATTGGCACACCCGGACGTCCAGGCTAAATTAGCTCTTACCACAGATGCATCTGACCTGGCGATGGGGGCCGTATTGCAGCAGTACAAGAAAGGCGCTTGGGAACCCCTGGCATTTTTCTCCCGAAAGTTTAGCCCGGCTCAGCAGAAATACTCACCATATGACCGAGAACTGCTGGCCATCTATGAGGGCATAAAACATTTCCGGCACATGCTCGAAGCGAGACACTTTACTGTCTACACTGACCACCGACCATTGCTTTTCGCTTTCCATGAAAGGAAAAGCAACTGCTCACCACGTCAGTTCAGACACTTGGACTTTATAGCCCAATTCACCACAGATATCCAGCACATTGCCGGTAAAGACAATGTGGTAGCGGATACACTGTCGCGTGACGTCAACGAGCTACAAAGTCCAGTGGACATTAAAGTGCTCGCCCAGTCCCAAGCCACCGATCCCGAACTGCCTCATCTTCTTAATGGCGAAACTTCGCTTCGACTTAAGAGGATGACAGTAGACGGAAATCAGACACAGTTATACTGTGACATAAGCACAGGAAATCCACGACCTTTTGTGACCAAGCCCTATCGTCGTCAGGTCTTCGAAAGCCTACACAGTCTCAGCCACCCAGGTGCAAAAGCAACGGCTTTACTCATTGCACAGAGATATGTGTGGCCAGGCGTTCGAAAAGACTGCAACGAATGGTCACGATCGTGCACGGCGTGTCAGCGTGCTAAGGTGTCTCGACACGTGTCCTCACCGTTGGGCACTTATGAGCTCCCACGCAACAGATTCGCAAACGTGCACATCGACCTGATAGGACCCCTCCCATCGTCACATGGTTTTAGGTACTGTCTGACGGCTGTGGATCGTTTCACCAGATGGCCTGAAGTGATACCCATCGAGGATATTACAGCAGAGACCGTCGGAAGCGCATTTCTTTCGGGCTGGATATCCAGATTCGGCTGCCCGACAGATATTGTAACAGATCGCGGCCGACAGTTCGAATCCGCACTGTTTCAGCATCTGTCGAAGATAGCAGGATTCCAGCACCGACGAACTACAGCCTACCACCCGGCATGCAATGGTATGGTGGAACGGTTCCATCGCCAACTGAAATCGGCAATAATGTGCCATGCAGACAGTTCATGGACTGAATCCCTTCCCCTAGTCCTTCTTGGCATACGAAGTGCCATCAAGGAAGACTTGAAAACTTCTTCCGCGGAGCTCGTTTATGGCGAGCCATTGAGACTCCCGGGAGAGTTTTTTGACCCAGTTACGAACGGTAATCCGGACATTTCCAATTTTACCGCTCAACTGCACAAGTTTGCCCAGAAATTGCGCCCATGTCCTGCTTCTCGTCATTCGACGAATAAAGTCTTCGTCCATCGAGACCTCATGAGCTCCACCCACGTATTCCTGCGAGAAGACGCGGTGCGAGCCTCCTTACAACCGCCCTACACGGGCCCGTACGAGGTCGTCAAAGCAGGGCAAAAAGTTTTCATAATAAAAAACAAAGGCAAAGACATCACCGTGTCCATTGATCGCCTTAAGCCGGCGTATATGGTCGCGGAGAACCTCATTCCTACGGTTATCACTCCGAACTATGAACCTGGTATAACCGGTCCTGATATCCGGGTTACCCGATCCGGGCGAATTGTCCGGTTTCCGGATTTTTATCGACCATAACCTGGTCTCTAGAAGGGGAGTGATGTGGCGACTCACCACACGCATGGCTTACTAATTTGTTAGCTCACCATACTACAAGCCTAACACCGTGCAGTCCCGTTTATTTAATGAATATATAAATATAATATCTACGTAGTAATATTTACATAAACATATACACTACACATAATTATACATAATAAAATGTATATATGTATAATCGTCTATATATAAAAGTATATAATAATAAGTTAAGTAAGTAAATATACAGACATATGACACATATAAATGTACACATAAATATATATATATCGTACACACAATTGATTACTTAAATAACTCAATATACAATAATACTTAAATCAATTGTTACGATATTAACTAGAATCAAAACTTCTAGTGGACAAGTACGGAGTGAATGCGACGAACGCAAGTAGGTAGCTAGGTACTAGCGACGGACGAGCTCGGTGCATGCGCAAGCCGCGTGCACCCGCGCTCGCGCTTCGTCTCGTCTCCTCTCGCGGTAACTACTTGCGGCAGTCCGATGCATTCGCCCGCTCTTGACACACGTACCGTGTACTGTGATTTAGGATCGCTCGGTTTGTTTACATGTCGATCGTCGTAATAGTATTTATGTAGTGTTTTAAGTTAGTGTCCAAATCTTCTGTGTACCGAATTAAAGACTTTCTGCACTCAACCTTCTGATTATTATTTACATTGGTAATTTACATTAGACAAAACCACATTACCAAAATCTTATAGACTGTCAAACGCGAACAAATTTTCGTCCATCAAATAAATGCTCAAAATACACCTCGTGGCTAGATGGCGCTACCTGGCGCTACACCTCATATGAAAAATCAGTTGTATTTTATTTTTAAGGCAATAAATAATATTCAGATCACGTCTCAAAAATTAAAAAAGGAAAATAATAATTTTTAACTGAAGAAAAACTTTTTAATTCAACAAAAAAATTACTCCAAAAGCATTTATTTTATTTTATTACAACACCATCTATGTTATGAACTTTCAAAAGTTGTTAATAGACTCTTTTTAATCGAAAAAAATTAAATGAACAAAAGATGGCGCTTTAGTCAGTATTTATTTTTGGTTTACGTATTTTTGTCCATCATGTTGTCAATGTCTCACTGGAGTTTTGGCGGCAACGAGTTGAGGAGATGTGTTTTTGCTAAATTTTCTTTTTTTTCCACGTTTTTATACACTCACAATTATTAATCTTGTTTGTTTATTTATTTGTCGGTCCGGGCGGAATCTTGCAACTACGATTTGATTTGAAAATTTATGAACGCAATGAACAGAAAACTTTCATAAAAAAACAAGAGAAGTGTTTTAAAATATATTATATCATTATAAACAAATTTATTTCAAAATTGAAGTAAAACTAAAAACCTAAATTTTGGGACCTTCCGGAACATTCAGATTTGTGACCTAATTTTTCAATTTAAATTAATGTACCGAAGATTTATTTCTCCAATACTGGCATCACCATGCTGGAAACTTCTTAGTGAGCGATCTTTTATTTGGTCAGTGTTTAAATATTGCTCAGAAAAGGAAATTGTGTTGCCGACGAGATTGGACCACGTATTTTTATTTAAATATGTGACCATAGTTTGACGTTTTTTAAGCTATTTATGTCACCGTATTTAGTAAATTAGATGGGTTTTCTTGTTGGTTAAACAAGGTGTAACGGGTAAGCCCTTTTAATCCGAAAGGGGGTTGTTCTAGACGTCTAGGCGAACAACTTTTGTTTTACGACTTTTGGAAATTCGAAGTACTTTATGAAAAATTTTAAGTGTAAAGTTTACTTGAAAATCAGCTGTTTCTGAGAGTTCGAGGTCATTGACCTTATGTTGTTTTTTTATTTAGTTTGATAATTTACAATTAAATCTTCATTTATCTTTATTTTCAAAAGCAGCTTTTTTTTCAGTGAAACTTAATCTTAAACGTTTCAAAAAAAAAGTTTGAATTTTCAAAAGTCGTAGAACAAAAGTTTTTCGCCTAGACGTCTAGAACAACCCCCTTTCGGATTTAAAGGACTTACCCGTTACAAATTGTATAAACGGAACCAAAAGTCACAACATGCCTGAACACGTAAAGAGCGGTTTACATGGCTCTACCCGCGGCGTCGATCTTAAGGAATATTTCATCTTGTAAACTTTAGTGACTACCAAATAAAGTTTGAATTTGAAAAGTCGTAGAATAAAAGACGTCTAGCCCTCGTGGAAATATATTGGCTAAGATTTTTCTTCCCGCGCAATTTATTTCGCTAAAATACGAAACTATTTTAATGTCTGAGGGTTGATTAGGTAAAACCAGCTTAATTAAGTATTATTCTAATGCGCCATGTAACCGCATCCTTATGATTTGTGACTGTCCCCTAAAAATGTTGAACTAAAAAGGATTTTTATTCATTTAGTTGTTTTATTTTTACCTTAAAAATAGTTTTTCCCAAATTGTAATGTATTATTGTAGTGTTTTCTTCCTTATTGTTATTATTGTAGTGTTTTCTTCTAAAGTATGACTATATTTTATTGATAATTTAAATATTTAGTAAGGCTAGAGAACCCAAAGTCACACAATAGATGATTTATTTGTTTTTAACCGACTTCAAAAAAAAGGAGGAGGTTATCAATTCGTCTGTATGTATAATTTTTTATTTTTTTTGTATGTTTACCGATTACTCGAAGACGGATTAACGGATTAAGATGATTCTTTTTTTAATGGAAAGGTGGAAGCTCCGAGATGGTCCCATAAAAATTTGATGAGGATCTGATGAGGATCTTCGAAGTGAGGACCGGGAATGCTCCTCAAAACGCTGTATTCAATTCAATTGTTCATCGATTATACGAAGATGGCTTATCCGATTGATATAGTTCTTTTTTTAATGGAAAGGTGGAAGCTACGAGGTGGTCCCATGAAAGTTTGGTAAGGATCTGATGAGTATCTTCGGAATGATGGACAGGATAGCATCCCAGAATTCAATAAATTACTCATTTTTGGACTTCTACCAAAAAGAATAGACCCCTAAAGAACTAAGTACAGATTGATGGGGCACCTGAAACCACCTTCTCATCAGCAAACTCCTCAATAATGAAAATTACGGTAACAATATTGTTGATTTTTAGGTAGGTAAGTACCTATACTAAAAAAGGTAAAATAAAAAAATATTTTAACAATTAAAAAACCGACTTCAAAAAGATACAAAAAATAATTTAAAAAACAAGCAAAAAAAAAAGAATTGATAAAAATGACCAAAATAACCTCTACATAGGTACAGAGCCACCGACTAATTAATCTGTTTTATCATCTGAAGTCGGGCAGTTTTACTGGTTGGTTCCATATTGTACTTAGGTTGGCTGCCTGAAATTACTTCCTACTTTTTATATTTCCTATTTTGTACCTACAACAATCTCAAATGCGAGCATGAAACTGTAGGTAATACCTCTACAAATATTATATATAAGTAGTCATATTGCGAGATATTCTTTACTGTTAGTTGATTAGTAGCCTTACTGTGATATTTCGTTTACACTGTGGCTCAGCGCCGGCCGCCACGCGGGTTACCTACCTAAATGTGCGGAATATGATTTCTTGAACTATTTTGTATGTGTCTTTGCCTACCTATCTACTGTGGTGACATCTATGCAAGAAAGGAGAACTAATGAAGTCGTCATTTATATACTAATCGTAATTATCCAAGAGATGGCGATTTTCGACAGAAGAATGTTTGCGTTATTTCGAGGTTGGATACAGCTAACGCCATCTTTTGACACTGTTTACGGCTGGACGCCAGTTTATATGGACGTTAGCAATCTATAACCCTAATAATTTATCTATGATGCGACTATGCAATATTTTAGTGAGTAAAATCAAACGATTTCTAATAACAAGATAACTATTGCTAATTTAGTAAAACTGTTTTCCGAATTTTAAATCTATGTTTTAATACAAGAAAATGGAGGTTTAAATACGTCAAGTTTAGCTGTAAAATGAAAATTTCGGTTTTAAACAAGTAGTTTTAGATTTTAAAACATCGTGTAAAGAAAACTACCAAAATGAAGGTATTATAAAAATAAAATACTAAAATAGTATTTCCGAATTTGTAATGAATTAGTGAGAAATATTTAGATCTCGGCTGCCATTATCGTGAGTGTGTCACCTTAATACAGTTTCCACTTACCAACATTAATATTGAACTCAATCATCACATTCGACAGTACACCAGTCAACATAGACCAGACTAAAACGGCGAACTCTTCCTTAACACTCTCGTTGCCCTCGTCCAAACATAAGCCTAGGCAATTCATACAGTTGTCAACGATTGTTTTGTCCTCGCCTTGTATTAAAATGTTCAGAAGCAATTCCCAAATTGTCGGTTTCGCTGTAAGTTCTATTGGGATTGAATTTTCGGATTTTAACCATTGGGATAACTGAAAAAAAAAACTGCTTTATTTATTTATTTAATTTCGGAATTGGCCCTGAAGGCTAATGTAAAAACTCCACTCTGTATAATAATGTAACTTTATTGATTGATTGATTAATTATTAATTGCAAGACATCACAATTAAATGATTACAATAAAAAAGAAAAATAAATAACTTAAAATTAGGTGTTACGATGGGCGGCCTTATCGCTTAAAGCGATCTCTTCCAGGCAACCTTTGGATGGACGAGAAGCATAGAAAGAGGAAAGGAATATTAAATAATATTATTAGTATTAATCTTAAAGGCTAACGTAAAAAATAAATTTAATTAAAATGTCTTTGACTAACGCAATAGCGTTTGTCATTTGCAAATATGAGAATTGGAACTAGAACCGTCCCCATTTTTACTGCAATCTTCCCCCATTGCTAAAATTGTTTCAAAGTTTCAAACTGGCTGAAATTGTCCTTTAATGCTGACAGAAAAGCCATAACTAATAAAATGAAAATAGGTAAATATTTCAGAAATACATTTTAATAAAAACGGGGACTAAAAATTACTAGTTGGGCCCGTTTTTACCCTTTGCGTACGTATAACCCTAAAGAACACCTTTTAAAATATGTTTTTTTTATTTAAAAAAAGCGTTAAGTAGTATATAAAATAATTGAAATAAAAATAAAACACTATAACTTACGACGTAAAATCTAACATAGTTCTTGTGTGACGTGAATGCCCATAACAAAATGGCGGGGTTATGTGTGTAATAAATAGAGGGGTCCGGCTTCAACATGCAAACAAGTCTGTCTGTTGCCTTCTCTAGGTACACTCGCTCTTCTAAAGATTGTAGGGTACCGTTTGATAGGGTTGACATCTGGAAATATTTAGAACTAGGAGTTCGCCCCGAACTGAGACGTCACGACCCCCTATCTCCCCAACCCCCTCACCGATCCGGCTCATCTTCGAACTCATAAATTCTATTGACCTAAACTACGCGCATACCAAAATTCATGAAGATCGGAGTTACAATACTCAAGTTATCGTCGAACAAACATACAAAGATACAAGCGCCAGGCCCGTCTACACTGGACCTCGCTCGCTTCGCTCGCTTCGCTCGTTCGGTCAATCACAACCCTAAGGCTGAAAATATACTTTTTAAATTCACACGATTTGTTAACATAATGATCTTGGTCTCGAGGGGACTGGAGGTCTGGACTGGCGTCCTCTATTTATAACCGTCGTTGTTTACTGTCCGGTGGTGGGTAGGTAAATAAATTTTAAAAGTACGTGAGCAACCGCACTACCCACATTTTCCGTTACACTAGTTCGTAAACAGTTCGAGGTAAGATAATAAATAATAGTACGCAATTAAGACCCGGTAAAATGTAAAAGGCTGATATCTGTAGTCCGTAACGTACTTTGACATTGCTAATCAAAAACTTTGAGGACAATTTTTGGTATTTATAAAGCGATCTTCGCAAGTGTCCAGTAAAGTCAAGGTTTTTCAAATTTAGAATGTAAACCAATCAAAAATAAAGACCTAAACTTTGCTTCTCTGTTATGATTATGACTATGAAGTTCTTTTTATTTTATTTGTTTATTACAAAATGAATTTTGACTATGAATTCCAATTCAAAGTTTATGCTTAGTTTATGCTAAGCTCAGTCTGAGCCAAGCAAAGTACGCGCTATAGATTTCAGCTTAGGCCTTATTAATTACAGACCTATTCCAGAACGAATTCTAAGCTGAAACCATAGTTTATTGTCCCATTTAAAAAGGCAAAAATGACTAAACGACGACAATGAAACTTCGTATGTTAGCTGAAAATCTTTATTAATATACGCATGGGACACTTTTTTTTAAATATTTTTGCATGATCCGGACTTGATCGAGTGTAACCGCTGAGCTCAGCTAGCTTAAGCTAGTACCTAGCTACTTTGGGTTCAAATACGAATAAAGTTTTGTAACTTACAGCGAATACTAGCCATAGGGCTTTTATAATGTAAGGTGGTGGTTGAAACGATTTTGGTAGTTTTAATATGTGTTCCACTAAATTAGGTAACAGAGGGCCTGTCGCTTCATCGGGGCTGAAATATAATGTATTCAAACAATGCGAAATCCTACTTTCCTACCCCTACTAATATTATAAAGCTGAAAGTATGTGTGTATGGGTGTTTGTTACTCAATCACGCAAAAACTACTGAACCGATTGCAATGAAACTTGGAATATAGGTAGCTAGATACCGGGAATAACACATAGGCTACTATTGATCCCGGTATTCCCGCGGGAACGAAACTTACGCGGCTGAAACCGCCGGGTGCAGTTAGTATCTTACTAAAGGCGGAGGAGCTCATTAGCCTAGCTTTACTTGTCAATCTAAAATGGTCGTGTGGGTTAAGCAACGCTTGGCGTAGTCATTACTTAGATGGGTGGCAAAAAATAATTTTTGGAGCTTCTCCGTGCTTCGGAAGGCACGTTAAGCGTTCGGTCCCGGTTGTTATCTCTGATAGCAGTCGTTAGGTCAAGTTAGAGACCTTAGGGTGACCTGAAAACTCTAACACTAGATGAGACACACCAATACACATAAATAACAAGCCATAGTAAGTGTAGAACTAGACGACCTAGAACTATACAAAAAGAAAAAAACATTCACATACTTATCTGTAGATATACAGTAGAAGTACATATAAATTAACAAACTGTAAGGCTGTTGTTTTTCTAGTTGAACTGCTAGAGATTGTGGTTTCTCTATGCCATTCTGTAACTCTAGTAGACCCAACTAAAAATAAGAAATAATAAGTACTTACATAAAAGATCACACTTAATTACACAGAAAATTACTATTGGAATTGACCTTTAGCTCGTAATAAGAACCATTATATATTTTTTGGTGTATATTTTTATAGATTTATTAGGCGTCTATCTATATTGCATTATATTGGTACCTTGGTTACTGCGATACAAGCTTGTGCTTAGTGTAGAACCGATGTCTGATATATGTTATTTGACAAATTTCTAATAAGTCTCTTAATATTAATAAACAAATATTTGATTTTATTGCAAAATCACCCCGTGAACTCTGCAATACATTTGAACACTATACTTACAGATTATATACATTGGTAGCCATTCTTTTGTTCATTTATACAAACTCAAATAAATAGCTATATGGTTAATTTTAGTTTAGTTACTCTAAAAAAAAAATATACCACCGGTTTCTACAATTTGTAACGGGTAAGCCCTTTAAATCCGAAAGGGGGTTGTTCTAGTCGTCTAGGCGAACACCTTTTGTTCTACGACTTTTGAAAATTCAAACTTTTTGTTTTGAAAATTTTGAGATTATGTTTCACTGAAAAAACAGCTGCTTTTGAAAATAAAGGTAATTGAAGTTTTGATTGCAAACCATCAAACTAAATAAAAAGAACAACATAAGGTCAATGACCTCGAACTCCCAGAAACAGCTGATTTTCAAGTAAACTTTACACCTAAATTTTTCGAAAAGTACTTCGAATTTCCAAAAGTCGTAGAACAAAAGTTGTTCGCCTAGACGTCTAGAACAACCCCCTTTCGGATTAAAAGGACTTACCCGTTACACAATGTATACATTGGTAGCAATTTTGTTGTTCATTTACCTAAACTAAAATAAACCAAAAAATATTTCATTTTAGTTTAGTTAATCCATAAAGCTATTCTGTTGTTACGCCGAGTTAAAATTAGTACCACAAAATGAATAGTTTAGTTTAGATAGATAGATAAGATAGAGATATAAAAATAGATAGATAGATAATAGATAGAGATATAATAATAGATAGATAAAAGTTTAGGATGTCACTATGTAAATTGGAAAACTGTCTAAAATTAATTTTAGAGATTTTTAACTTAAATTTTACGATTTGGAAACAGTAGAATACCAGTATGTAACCAGTATCACGGGATAGTTAAAAAATCACGAAAAAATTAAAGTATACTTTTCAATTACTTGTTACTTACATGAATATCATTCGCACAGGTACCAATCGATTCGGAAACATTTAAATATTTTTCAGCCAAAACTTTCAGTAGTTCACTTAATACTAAAGTGCTCGCTTTGCGAATTGACATGTCGTTTCTAAAACAATAGGAATATTAATATAATATGCAAAGAACTAAAAACTAATTTGGTTATAATAAGTACCTAAGTACTTTTAATAATTAAAGAAATATTTTTTAAACCTTTGCCTCCCTTTTACACATTACAGTGTAATTTTTTACGTTCTAACGATTGTAGTTAAATAATTAATAATTGACCATAAAGGCAGGTCTAAAAAATTCATCCTGTATTTTTATACAGGGTGAATTTTTTGTGTAACGAAGACGACTATTTAAGCCGAAAGGGGATTGTTCTAGACGTCTTGGCGAACAACTTTTGTTTTACAACTTTGGGAAATTTGAGGTAGTTTTCGGGAAATTCAAGTTGAAAGTTTACTTGAAAATCAGCTGTTTGTTAGTTAGAGGTCTTTGACCTTAAGTTGTCATTTTATTTAGTTTAATCTACTAGAATCAAAACTTTAAATGCCTTTAAATAAAATTAAAAGCTGTTTAAAAAAAATTACTTCAAATTTATAAGTAACCTCAAAATTTAAAAAAGTTCGAATTTGCAAAAGTCGGAAAACAAAATTTGTTTGCCTAGACGTCTAGAACAACGCCCTTTCGACCTCGTCACACCTTGTATACGTTTATTTTCTTTTTAATAAATTTTACCTTTCGACTTGAATTTGAGATAACATTATCAAATAGCCAGTAGACAGTAACATATCGCAGAAATCTGGCAAAATATCAGAATTTGCACTGTCGTAGAAGAAGTTTAGAAGGAATTTTAGAAACACCCTGTATTCCTCCGTTGTGATTGTGGTTTGATATTCCTTTTGGAAAAAAAAAAAAAAAATTAGTTTATTAGTAGGTATTAAGGTTTATTTACAAAGTTTATTAAAATAACATTATTTAGCTAAAAACTATTATGAAACTTTTATGAGTTTTTTTAAATTGGAATAAAAAATCTAAATGATAAAAATGATCAAAATAATAATTATTATTGTTTTATTAAGTAAGTAAGTATTTTTTTATAAAATTCTAGTTATTTCTAAACAAACTTTCTGCTGAACCGATTTTGTTGAAATTTAGTTGTACTTCATTTGGATACAATAGGATAGGCCCTTTACATATTTCGAACTACATCAGCCCGACCCCAGTTATTGATATCTAATTAATAAAATAAATAAACTATACAATAAAATATCTATTAATAGGTACCTACAAATCATTTTATTTTTATTCCATCATATAAAACTCTCCGGGCCTTCTAAAAACTCCTCTCGTTATTTTACCAATCTATTATTTAAATATTAAAAAGGTAGATAAAGTGAAACTTTATTAATAAAAGTAGTTAAGGTGCACGATTTTTAACGCACTATGCTGATTAATTAGATATGGAAAGCAATAATAACGTCTAGAAATAAGAGTTTAGACTGCAAACTTTCTGTCAGACGATTACTACCGACCGTTACCATTTTTTTTTTTTAATTTCTACTTTTACTTTCTGTCAGACGATTACTACCGACCGTTACCATTTTTTTTTTTTTCAATTTCTACTTTTATATAAAAGTAGAAGTAGAAAAGCAGACAGCAACAAATACGGAACAGAAAAAATAAAGAAAATATTTCTAAGTTTAAAATGCCTTGAGCAATAAAAACAAAAAGAAATAAAAAACAATTTCACAATATACAGGCTGATGGGCTGTTTATTGTGAATATTTGAAAGTTCATTTCGATGGGGTTTCAGGGGATATCCCAAACTATAAAAGATAGTAATTAATGCTGAAAGGAGTTTCGTCCCCAAATTTAACAAAAACCAAAATGGCATTATTGGATTTTTGAAAAATCGATTACCCTAGCCAGGAATCGAACCTTGTCTTTTTGCAAAAAAATAATCACCCTTTATTTTTATACTGAATTGACAGTGTTGACATCCATACAAATATAAAAAATCGCCGGGAGCCGTTGCTAGTGGATTCACTGTGGGTCTGGGTACCTATCGGCCGACCAAAAAATCTGCAATCTACCCTCCTCATAACACAATAGCTGACCTTAGTAAACACAACGAGTTCAGATATGACCCGTTGAACTGCCCCGTATATGTCTAGAGCGCATCTCTTGAGCGTGTCCATTTCGTGGCCATCGGTCAGTATTGACTGCACGAAGTTCACTTTCGTTTCGCGCACCATTGCCTTTGTTAGCCTAAAATTTGGTTGTAACCTAGTTTTTGGACTGGGAGCTTGAGGTTATTTGGCTTACGTAATGATACTTTGGTATATAGTGTAGGTAGAGGGTCTATTTACTTTTTTTTCTTCGAAAGAACGAACGACCGATTTGTTTTTATTATCGGTCATTCGTTCGTTCGAAATAAGTATAGTACGAACGATGTTGTCTACTCATGACTATATTATTATAATCTAAAGTATTTTTACATATTACAAATAATATAAAAACACAACATTTACCAGGTTTCACTTGCGTTTTATTTAATAACGGTATTATTACTAAAGACCGAGCTTGCGCTAACTTAACAGCCTTTTCAAGGTTTATAAGGTTGCTATTATGCAAAATCTCGAAAACCTCAGACAAAATTAATACAAATAACATAATATTTTTCAAAATTTTAAATCAGTTGATCTTATTTTGAATTAATTTGAACTAAATAGAAAGGAGCATTGAATAAAAAAAGATATCATTATAAAACTCCAATATTTATGACGTAAGTAAGTAAAACTGTCAATGGCTCTCGGTCCGTTAGAATTGTATTTAATTTATCGACGCTTCCGCATTTCTTCAAATAACAGTCGACGGTCATGAACTTGGTATTGAGGTTGGTCATTCATCGGAAATTCTGACCTTAAATCTTTATGTAGAAATAAGGTAGAAATTACACTGAGTAACGAAAATAACATTGGTAGCAATTGTGCTGTTCATTTACCTAAACGAAACTAAATCTAAATTTTAGTTTAGAAATTCTAAAATTATGACAGGTCTAAATAATCTTTGGAGACAGGCTTCAAGCCTCATGGTAAGCTGATAAGCTTGTGTTATGGTGACTATATCACTATAACATAAGCTTTTGTTATTAGTTATTATACCTAAGCTAGTCAGTTCTATAGCAGCATTTTAATAGGTGTTATAAGTGTCTCACTCACCTCAGAGCGTTAGTGCCCAACTCACAAGCAACGATATAGAACATCCCCGTATCATCCCCGCCTACCAAAACAGCGTGGTTCAACGCACCGACCAACAACTCAAACCATGTGCATACCACTTCTGATAATGCTACCCCCGTATCAGTGTTTATTATTAAGTTCTCTGGAAATAAGAAGTGTTTCGTAATTTGTTTGTATTGCTGAAGGCATTTCTACTTGAAATATTTTAGAGGAAAAATTCAACTTCAAAAATTCACTCGCGGCGATGTTTGTACTCGCGCATCTGGGTCAGTACCCAGCGCTCTAACCAACTAATCCACGCGAGCTCCCAGCTCGAGCAGCGAATTTAAGAATATAAATGTTTCCCCTGTCTACTATTTTTCGACTAAGGCTCGATTGAGACGCCATCTACAGTATCACTTTTCCAGTGATTTTTGTGTGCTAATAAGTTAGTGAATTTTTGAAAATGACTTTTCATTTAAACTATTTGTTGAAGTGCTTATAATTGTTGGTAAAGTTATCCATCTTTCGAGATAGTAATGATTAGTGGACTTGATTACATCTAAATTAAGCAATGCTTGCGGCGGTCATTGCTTGGATGGGTGTCCGATAGTTTGCGATGTAAAAAATCACTTCTCGAGCTTCTCCGTACTCCGGAAGGCACGTTAAGCAGTTGGTCCCAGTTGTTACCTCTGATAGCAGCCGTTAGGCCAAGTTAGGGCGACCAGAAAACTCTAACACTAGGTACCACGTGAAGAAAGGTGGGAGACATATAGTGGTCACACGAAAAGAAGAAGTAGACTTCGTAAACTAGTTTTTGGAAACGATTAAAGGATACATCGAGATGCTTTGCTTTGAATTGCAACACGGCTATAATATAGCACGCTAGGTAAAGTTTCAATATTTAATTTAAACAATTACTCTCAATTAAATAAACGATATTAATAATAAATTCTGTGATCAACACACAGCGCCATATAGCCCCATGGTAAGCTGCTAAGCTTGTGTACGGTGACTATATAGACAACGGATATACTACTTATATTTATTTTTCTTTTGCAAATCCATACATATTATACATAGAAATACACCCAGACCAGATACAAATAATAGATCTTTATTTTTAAGCATAAATACTTCCACGCGGCGGGAATCGGACCCACAACCTTCCGCATTGCAGTCGGGCATTCGCACGAGGCGCCACAGATGCGTCAAGCTCTGCTATTAGCTCTTAAGTTACTAATTTATGTACGCAATATAAGAAATAAATAAATTATGTAGACTAGATGAAATTGCCAATATTTACCTGGTTGATAAGATATAAGCGCATCAATCACTAGAGCGCTTGAAAGGACAGTGTTAGAGTTAGTAGGAGCTATAGTAGAGTTTAAGCAGGCGAGGAGCTGAATAGCGCTATAAGGGCTTTGGTGGGACAACGCTGATATTGTTTTATGGATACTTATGCTGGAAAGTAAGGTTTTAATTCTCAAACCCCCTTACTTAATATAAACGAAGATTAACAGATGACCAAGTTATGTGACTTTTGTCAACTTTGAAGCTTCATGTCACAGTAAAAGACAAACGATACAGCTGTTAAGTAGTGTTCAGAAAATGTAAGACTAAAAAATTATACAGTCGTACCCCCCCCCTCTTTTTTTTTTGGAAGACATTTTGGTCGGTAGGTAGTCCTAAGGGCCAATATGAGAGATCGAACTGAACAGGCTAATTCGATCAGGCAAATGTAATAAGGCAGGAGCTTTCACAATGTTTTTATTTACTTGAAATTGCATTTTACCTCATCTCACTCGATGGTAAGCGACAATGACGTCAACGTAACATACTGGTCTAGAAGAAACCTATTCACTCTTTTGAAGACTCCAAGATTGTACGTAGCAGCCCCCCTACCGCGCAAGGAGCGAGCAGATATTGTCAACGTTAAAGCTTTAAGCAGTAGCTTTTTCCAACCCCGAGAAAGCATCGTATTCCCAAATCGACGTCGAGTTGAACTCGACGGGAGTTACGCGGTAGGTCGTAGTTCCCCCCGATGTGCGTTCACCTTGCCGTGGTGTTTTGGGGGCTTAGTAGCCGCTTGGCATAGCAATCCAGCTATGCCGAGCGGTGAACCAAGAGGCGCACTAGGTAGGTACACTTCGGAGGAATTTCGAGGGCACCTTATGTCGTGATAAGCAAAATTTAAGATAAAAAAATGTTTACTTCTACCTCTTCATAGCTAAATTTTAACTATTAAAGAAAAAATAAAAGAAATATCTGACCCTTTAAGCAGGTCGCACAAAAAACAGAAGCAGGCGTCTATAGCGGTGACCGGGCCGCTACCGGCGTAGTGGGCGAGCGCCCTTAGAACTGCGGTCATTGCGTGTGCCGCGTGCTCTTCCACGTAGAAACGGTGGCAACGCCAGAGCAGGCGCAGACATGTTATTATTGACCTATCGTTCAGGAAATGCTTGTCGAAATTGTTTCTCTTCGATTGAACTCATGACGATGTTTATCATGGGTTCAATCGGTGACATGACGGTGTGGTGTTGGTTTTATCGTTACACCACCTGCTGTGGTATCATCTAATTAGCATCCACCGCTACTATTGGAACCGGGAAATAAGACATAGTTGCTATTTACTATCAAAAACATATTTCGTATATTTGAAGTAATCACTGGTACCAACCACGTTACGTCAAAGCAGCAATGTACTGCAAGTTAGCCACTAGTAGCGGTGGATGCTAATTAGATGATACCACAGCTGGTGTGGTATTTTTGAACTGTTCATTATAAAACTCTAATATTTATGACGTAAGTAAAACTGTCAATGGCTCTCGGTCCGCTAGAATTGTATTTATTTTATCGACGCTTCCGCATTTCTTCAAATAACAGTATATATAAAATATATATTATGGTAGGGCGGAATGATTATCTATTGCAAAGAAACATATGACACATGCAAAATTGCAAAGAACAAGAGCCGATGAATATTTCGGGATTAAAGTGGCCTATGTGTTTATCCAGATCTCTAGAAATCTGCATTCCATCGCAATCGGTTCAGCAGTAGTTTATGGGTGAAGGAGCAACTACCACAAACAAACTTTCATATTCATAATAATATAATTAGGATCTAGTCTACCCAACCTACCCATCGATCTATACCCTCAAACAAAAAAAGTAAGGTAGGTTGGTACTTAGGTAGGTACTTAACTTAATTACCTGAAAAGCATAAAGTCCAGATTCGAAGTTGCTTCACAAAGAAAAACAGTTATATCGTTGTCCAATAAATATTCAATCATTCTTGCCCCTTCTTCAGAACTTCTATTGTACCGGTTTATAACTTCACACAAATAACCGCACGCTTTAGTTTGCGCGGCAGTGTCTCGTGACGTAAGTAATCTCTTGATATCCGACAATGCATTTTTACTGCCACTCGGATTGTATGTCCGGTTAAAATTAGTGTTTATTAGACCATACATTCTGGCAAATCAGTCTCAAATCGTATTAGTTTTGCAACTGTAAACTGAGAATGAAAGCTTTATTCCTTCGCAGCGAATAAACTATCCCGCAAACGTTTGAATTACGAATACAGTTCCCGCGCTAGTTTTGTTTTTAAATCCATGCTGTTAGGTTGGCTAAACTTCTTGCCAGTACCCACTTTGTGATTGTTTCCATTGTGCTTTATTGGCTATTCCCAAAAAAACCGGTAAATTCCAACTCTATTGACTTTTACATTGAAGATCGAATTTTTCAGTGTTTTATTGGTGTTGGTCGCACTCTTTTATAGAGAAATTGGTGCAAAATGTTAGTAATTATCCTTTTATTGCAAATAAATCGCCTCTTCTTGGATAGCAAGTGGCAACACTTGAGCCAAGGCAAGTGTCAAACTCACCTGGACCTTCATTTATGGCTCCCGTCAATTTGTGAATAATTTGCTGCTTGCCTTCGCAGGCGATCTTCGAAACATTTATTTTTGTATATGTCCCATACTTTAGTGATCTTTTGGTTTTAAAAATAACCTATTTTGGCATATCCCTAAGTTTTAAAAATGGTAACCAGTGTTTCTGTGCTTTGAATTTGAAGGGAAACTGAAATTAGTTTGTTATTGGCTTCGTGAATGTTCTCCTTGATATAATTTCCTTCGTAATTTGTTGCAGTCGGTGATGGAGTTTTTGAAGGACCTGCCGTCGTACGACGAGCATAATTTCACATTGTTTAATACTGATAATGGAATCAGAAACTGCTCGAAAAGACCCTCAATCTATTTGCCCACAAAAGACATTCCTTCGAAACAAAGTGAGTATACAAAAGTTTAGACCTAGTTTATTACCGTAATAAATCGTGAAAACAAGCGGGCTTGAAGTTTCCGTTGTTGATTTAGTGCTGTTGATTATAAGTCTAGTCACAATTTTAGTTTTATTTCCACCATTCCAAGCCAAGCGACTAAAATGCAGGTAGAGTGCGCGTCATGTAAAAAAAACGCTAGCCGCCAAACTGCGACTTGAAAGTCAGCGTTTTTTTTACGTGACGCGCACTCCTGGTATGTGATAATGTGGCTATGATAAAAAAGTTGTAGGTAACTAAAACAGGGACTTAGGAATGTTGACAATTTTAATGGTTGTTTACATACATATTATATGTAGTACAGTTAATGAATCTATTCACCTATGACTCCAAAGATTGTAGGTCTAACCCTGAGCTTACAAGATTTAAGTTTAACAAACCATAAAACGAAAAATTGTCCGGTTTTTACCAAACATACCCCCTGTTTCATTACAAACTCCGCTAAATCTAGCACAAAATTATTATAAAGCAAAGGTTAGTTCCAACACACTTTACCATTAGGAGATGGCAGGTGATGGTCTTCTGCGAGACAGGTTTAAACCTAGTACAGGGAACATCAGTTGTGTTTTTGTTACAAACCAAAAAACTACTTGTATAGTCTGTAAGTTGCTAGCAATTTCAGTTTGGTTTACAAAATCTTTTTTGAATTAAAAATTGTTGAATAAGTGATTAACATAACATAAGAGTGCTGTTAGTCTAGTGTAGGATACCCCGACTTTCATTCAGAATGTTGTGGTTTCGAATCCCGGCCGTGCACACCAATGTCTTTTTCTTTAAGAAATATTTATGTGTGCTATTAACATCACTCTTACGGTGAAGGAAAATATCGTGAGGAAACCCACGGCTTAAAATAACGCCCAACAGTAGGCCTAATTGTGGAAACACACAGTTAAAACTAACTTTTAACTGATTCATATTATTACTCTTATTTTTACTCTAAAACTTTAATGATTTCTGTCACATGTTACTGAATTGTTTTAGCAGGATATGAAACTAGGCAACTCAAATATTTGTAACACCACATTTATTTCTGGTCTGAATGTTTCCCTATCTATTATTCACAAAAGATAAATAATAAATATATTTTATAAGTATAATACATAACACAATAATTATTCTGTCCATAATCCGGTCACCCTAGTACTGGCAAGCTCATATACTGTGTGCAATATCCTACTACAATATTGATTTGCATTTTTTTGTTTTCAGTAATAGTGACAGAGAAAACAAACATATTGTTAAGATACTTACATCAGCAATGGGAGAAAAAGGTAAATTATGTACTAGTTACTATGTAGAGATCAAACTAGCTTATGTATTACTAGCTGCGTCCCGCAGTATCACTAACGTACGGCCCGAGGGACTTGTGGGAATGTTACTCCTTGATAATGTGACTGTCTATAGCTGAAAGAATCAGCCCAATATTTTCGGAGATTACTCCTAATATACATTACTTTCATGCATACATACATTTTTCCAACAATACCTCTTTATAATATTAGTTTATAGAAGTATAGATTCCAGCTCTTCCCCCATCTACAAACCAAGTTCTATCAAACTAGTTCCAATCATTATTGTGATAGTCTTACTAATATTATAAATGTAAAAGTGTGTGTCTGTTACTACTTCAGGCAAAAACTACTGAACCAATTGCGATAAAACTCAGTATGTAGATTGCTGGTGATCTACAGGTGGTATTGACACAACATTGGCTTAAAACTTTTATCCCCATGTTCCTGCGGAATTAGGACTTGCGCGGGCGCAGTTTAATTATATTGATGGGCCGATTTATATTTTTGCGTTGCGCCCCGGGTTTTATCCGCATATGAGAGGTGCCAGATGATGATAATAGGTCCTATAATGTATTATTTGTTGTTGACAGAACAACACATCTCCAAAGAAACGTGACCAGAGCCACATTGAACAGAACGGCGACGAAACCCGACCGCGCAAAAGACCCTGTCCCAACTAAACTAGCTTGTACAATCTGCAACCCAATCTTTAAGTTAACATTAAGTGATCGGCATTTTTGTAACACCAACCATATCTCGTATATAATGACAAAATCAGTAGTTTTCTATTGAAAAATCCCAGTTTCTGTATATTTTAATAAATGAAACAAAAGTGCCATCTCATTGAGATCTTTATTTGACAATGGAAAATAATCTATGGCAGTTAAATATTTAGATTAATGTATTCATTCCGTTGTACTACCTATTTTAATTTAAGTTTTGTATAATAAATATCTCTCATGTTGTGAGGTAAGTACCTACGGTATTTATTTGTGTATTTTGATAGTCGTTTCTCCCTTTCTGACTGAACTGCTGTAGCAAGAACACTGCACTGATAATTTCGTATTTTCCCGGGTGGTAATCGCGTGTTTTTTACTTTTTAATTTTCTAACCTCGACGTTTCAACCATGTTACAATGTCTTGATTGCGAGGGGACAAGCGACCAAGACCGTCGTTTTAGTTTAAAAAGAAGATTAACACAGGTGTGTGCTTGAGTGTTCAAAATACGAACCTAGTTGTACCTACACCTACCTACCTCACCTTGCTTGGCACTAAATTGGCCTCGCACACACGGCAACTCTTTTTCGACATGGAAAAACTCTGGCGGGTAAGGGGAACACTTTGCTGCGATGCGACACTGAAGGCGGGGTAAGGGGAACACTTGGCTGCGACGCGACGCTGAAGGCGGGGTAAGGGAAATCTTGGCTGCGACGCGACGCTGAAGGCGGGGTAAGGGGAACACTTGGCTGCGACGCGACGCTGAAGGCGGGGTAAGGGGAACACTAATCTTGGCTG
This sequence comes from Idaea dimidiata, assembly GCA_949358125.1. Lineage (NCBI taxonomy): Eukaryota > Metazoa > Arthropoda > Insecta > Lepidoptera > Geometridae > Idaea > Idaea dimidiata. Next base: position 11,809,822 of record OX442341.1, read on the forward strand.
CGACGCGACGCTGAAGGCGAGTTAATGGGAACCCTTGGCTCCTGCGCTGAAGGATAAGTACCTATACGTCCCTTTGCTTAGCATCTTCGTAGTGCAATGGTCTTTGAATTAGGAGAGAGATGCTGTACGGTGACTTGTTCCAAACTAAGCAACAATACACCTTCGTACATCGTGTATCTACACCTACCTACCTCACCTTGCTTGGCACTAAATTGGCCTCGCACACACGGCAACTCTTTTTCGACATGGAAAAACTCTGGCGGGTAAGGGGAACACTTTGCTGCGATGCGACACTGAAGGCGGGGTAAGGGGAACACTTGGCTGCGACGCGACGCTGAAGGCGGGGTAAGGGGAACACTAATCTTGGCTGCGACGCGACGCTAGTCTAAGCAGAAGAAAAATATTGTTTGTTGCGAAGCATATTCTGCATCAGCCACAAGGTTGGCGAATGTGAAATTCAAATACATGTTTTACTGAACCTTCTTCTAAGGTTTGTAAATAACAGAATCACGATTCATTAAGTTTTGTTCGATACTTTTTTACTTTGAAAATTGTGCTGTATTTTCTATATTTTACTCTTTTCTCCTCTATTATACTATATATCGAAACTATTTTTTATTTAATACAAAGGAAATAATCAATACTTTTAATTGCTTTTGTGATGATTTTTAATATTGCTTAATTTCCGTAAAATTATCGAAAAATGATTTGAGACTTACGCCTTTTTAGTTTCGTGTTAAAAGCATGAAAACCTTCAATCTAAAATCAACTGTATTACAACGCATCTAAGTAGACGTTGCGCCAACCTCAGTCCGCCGTCTGGCGCCGTCGAAGGTGGACCTATGTCAGTTTTCGCTCCCAAATAATTACGTAATCTATTTTAAATTATATTTCGTATAGATTCGAACTTTTTACATTTTTTCCGGCCAATATGAAAATAATTGTTATGTTATGACAGTCATGTCAAATCATACCTACTGTCATAAAACTGTCTAGCATTGTTGGTAAATAAAACGTAGTGATTATTTATCTTTGATATTTGATTGTTGTTGTACTAAAAAAAGAAAGACTAAATAATTACACAAGAAATAAATACTACAAAGATAATAAACTATATAAATAATCTAAGGTGAATGACCATTGAGTCCAAAAATGCCCATCACACTGGTGGCATTACCCCGTTAAATCGCCAACGATACTATTTGTACTTAGTGTTGCAATCAGAGTAACTGTATTTACTAGCAATTTGCAATAAAAAAAGCTTTTTCCAAACGAAAGCTTGCTAAAACATCAAGAAGAAATCTAAATATCGTAAGAGAGGCGAAAAAATAAATCTATTTACCTTTTCCATTGTCAAAATGAAAATTGAGATAGGTACTTACCTACAAGGATTTTGCGGAATTAATATAATAAGTATCTACACTTCATCAAGGTAATGCAAGCTAATAATCGACCATTACAAATGAGAAAGTAACTCTACCAGGCTGTGGTTCATTTTCTCGCCCAAGCCGCTAAACCGATTTTGATAAATTTCGATTCAAAGATAGATGGTACTTTGGCAAAGGTTACTTTTGAAATTGATATTCCCGCGGGTTCGGGACTTACACGTGTGGAACCGAAGGGCGCAGCTAGTACTTACATACCTACTAATCTATTATCTATACTTCTGTAATCTATCTATATCTATAAAACTCTTTGTCCTGACTGACTTACTCACTGACTGAACCGCTGGTAGAGAGAGATGAAATTTGGAAGGTGTGTTCTTTGTGATCTAGGCATCTGATAATAATATTATTACAAGTGATTCAACGAACAGTGGACCTCGTGGGAACTAATTATTGAAAGGGCTCTTTATATCATCATAATAGAGCAGAAAAATCGGATCACATAATGTTTAGATATCTAGTACATCCTTTTGTGGGGGAACTACCCCAAACATTAAAATCCCCCACAACAAATAAAATCTATTTACTCATAGAACTTGTATACCTTTCATTAAAATCGGATCTCATAGTGCGGAGATAGCTGTTACCGCTTTTAGTGGGAGAATTACCCCACCAATCAAAAAACCCCCACGACAAAAATAGTAAGTTTACAAATCTACGGCTCAACAAAGTAATTTTATTTGACCACTAGCTGCGCCCCGCGGTTTCACCCGCGGAAGTGAACGCGTTATCACGGGCGCGGGCGGCCAAGCGGTTGCACTTTTTCGTTCATACTCGGATTCTACTAATTGGATGTCGATGCAAAGTATACCACGACCTTCCTCGAAAATTGAACTATCCAATATTGAAAACCAGATTTCAATCGGATCAGTAGTTTTTAATTGTATAAGAAACAAAGAAACAAACAGACAGACATGAATTTTAAAAATTATATAATTTTGTTCTATTATTTTTCCTAAGTCCACTAGACCACTTTTTTTTTTAAATTACTTCCAAGTACAGACTTTTTGTTCTCTCTTTCTTTATTATAAGTATAGATAGATATAGATAAGAAAAGGTCAACGTAAAGCGAGCCTTTATTCCCTAGGTGCATAAAGTGCCATTATACACCTAAGTAGGGCATAATAGTAGTATATGCACCGAGGTACTAAAGCCCTGTCTTATATAGCGGGCGTCATGTTGAATCCAAAGCGTACGTATCTTGAGCGAAGCGAAGGAGTTATGTACCTAGAGTCCTGAGTGAAGCGTGGGATTCAAGCGCCCAAGATAAAGACAGGCTTTATTACCGAGGTGAATATTCTACTTTACACATCTACTGCGAGACAATAAAGAGGCTACAAAAATAAGAATTTAATTAACAACAAAATAATATATTAATGCTACGTGTATGAAATATATTTACAGCTCTATTTTAGCAATATTTTAAAGGACAAATTTATCTTCAAAAATTCACTCGCGACGAGATTTGAACTCGCATCTCTACGTGAGTGAATTTTTGAAGATAAATTTTCCCTTTAAAATATTTCTAGTAGATATGCCTTGTGCAATAAAAACAAATTATGAAATAGCTATATATTAATTAAATTTAACAATGATACATCAAAATGACAAAACCAAGCATCGGCTTTAGTCGATGAAATAAGTTGGGGCTTTATATTAACTAAAACTTTTTGCCTTACCCTTCCGTCGAAATAAAAATAGAAGAATAATAGCCCAGTTTTTATTTTTTTATGTGTTATGTCTAGGTGGCCAGTTCCAAGTGGACGTATGCTACCTGAACCTTAGTTCTAAATTTAAATTACTTTATGCCCTAGGTGTATAATATCGCTTTACGCTGACCTTTTTGGTCAAATAAAGTAACTTTGTTGAGCAGTTATAGGTGTGTAAAGTAATTTAAATTTGGAACTAAGGTTCTGGTAGCATACGGCCATTTTGAACTGGCCACCTAGACAAAACACATAAAAAAATAAAAACTGGGCTATTTTTCTTCTATTTTATTTCGACGGAAGGGTAAGGCAAAAGTTTTAGTTAATATAAAGTAAAGTAGAGTATTCACCTCGGTAATTAAGCCTTTATCTTGAAAAAGATAAAGACAGGCTTAATTAATTAATAAGTGCGCTTGAATCCCACGCTTCACTCAGGACTCTAGGTACATAACTCCTTCGCTTCGCTCAGAAGTAAGTTTTTAAAACCCTCGCTGCGCTTGGGAGTTAACTCTAGAGTCTTTCGTATGCTTTGGATTCAATATGACGCCCTGTATATAAGACAGGGCTTTAGTACCTCGGTGCATAAACTAATATTATTTGACCAAAGAGGTCAACGTAAAACGAGTAATGACTCGCTAAATATCTAATGAAGATATCTGGGAAGTAAAATGCGCGTTTAAGCCCTAGGGAATAAAGTAATTTAAATTTGGAACATTAACATTTGCTTGTATTACAGGTATTTAATAATAAAAATCAGACTGGTACATTCAGGCCCAGGGCCAAATGCACATTGCAAACAAAAATAATTGTCTTTTGGCCGCATGGTAAGGTGATAATAAATTGAAAATAGAAATACCGGAAAAAGACGATCAATGTTGGAAAAAAGATATGGAACCGAAGTTAACAAGTTTTTACATGGAATGCTTACTGCCTGAGTTGATAGATCCACGCCATCCCAGAAAAAGAACAATTCTCGATCCAGATTACATAACCATCAAAAAGAGTGTTTGTCAAACCTCTTAATCTGAAATTCCATCGAGAAAACGACTACTTCCGCCTATTGAAAACCATTCAATAATTGTTACACCACCAGTTCAACGTAGGAAATTGGAATTTCATGAAATGTAAATACTTAATTATTTGTAAATAAAAAGGAGTCAGTTTTGTTTACAAATGAAACTTTTAATGCAAGAGTAAATAGTAATAATATTAAAAACCTATTTGTGAAAACTGTAAAATGAAAAAAATAAGAATAACTCCATAGTTTTTCTGTTCGTTGCGCTGATATTTTTGTATCACAACATTTTTGATGAAGTTGCAACAAAACCAATTTTTCATCACTCTCGTTCGGAAAGTTTAATTTTCATGGGTAGATATCCGGGTTGAAAGTAGCTCATTTCATCCCTAGGGTGGAAATTTAAAAATATTTTTTAATTATTGCATCTATTTGACAAATTTTAAGGGGTATTTAAATAATTAAGTAGCTCTCAAATTTTGAAAGGCCTCAAATTTAAAGTAGATTTAAAATTGATTAAAATTTGAGGCCACTTAAAATTTGAGGGAAACTTAAATTATTAAGTAGCTTTTAAATTTTGAATGGCCTCAAATTTGAATTGGATTAAAAATTGATTAAAATTTGAGGCCACTTAAAATTTGAGGGAAACTTAAATAATTAAGTAGCTTTTAAATTTTGAATGGCCTCAAATTTGAATTGGATTTAAAACTGATTAAAATTTGATGCCACTTAAAATTTGAGGTAAACTTAAATTATTAAGTAGCTTTTACATTTTGAATGGCCTCAAATTTTAATTGGATTAAAAATTGATTAAAATTTGAGGCCACTTAAAATTTGAGGGAAACTTAAATAATTAAGTAGCTTTTAAATTTTGAATGGCCTCAAATTTGAATTGGATTTAAAACTGATTAAAATTTGAGGCCACTTAAGACTTGAAGGCTACTTAAATAATAAAGTAGCTCTCAAATTATAAATATGAGGCGCCTTCTATTTTCTCATAGAGGGTAATAAAAAGTAGAGTGTATCACACTACTCTAGAATCCCTCACTTCGCTCTGGATTCAAAAAACCACCCTCACCGTAAAAATATTATTTTGCTTCATTGTAATACAATCTACTAACTATTCTCATAGTGGGCGATGAATATTTTTCATTCGAAAAATAGTATTCGCTCCCGAGGTAGACATTATAGTATTACGGTATGAATCGCGTTTGTTGCCTCAGATGAGGGAGGCCGGAAGGGCTCCGAAACGTCGGGCTTGTATTATAAAGCCAACAAAACAAACGCGATTCAAACCGAAACACAGTTTCAGCACGCTAGCTAATTGGAAAGTGTATCAAATTGAATTTGCAAGATTCCGCCCGGACTCCGGACAGACAAACTAACAAGAAAAGTGAGAATGGCACGACAATGGTCAAGTCTGTAATAAGTCAAATAGGTAATTGGTCAAGTCCACTATCGACAAGTTATGAATTTTTCCAAACATGCCATTAGCCTGGTCCACACTGTACGATCCACATGCTCCAGAATCTTTTATCCTATTTTCTCCCTCTCCGCTGCTTGAGCGCGAATAAGATAAAATATTCTTTAGCGCGGGGATCGTCCGGTGTGGATGCGGCCGATTATTCCCAGCTGTCCCCTCTAGCCCTGTCCCCGGGGTGACAATTCGTGGCGACTGTCCCCTTTGAAAGCTGGCTAAAGGGGACAAATGGAATTATGTTTCTCAGTTGTCACGGTGGGGGGGGGTACAGATGGGAATCTGTTCTCCCATTTCTACCCCACATGTGTGTGTTATAATAAAACTAGCTGCGCCCCGCGGTTTCACCCGTGTTCGTAATAAGTACCCTAATGTACCATTATCATTTTAATGAACTTTATAAACGCATACCACTTGCATTCATAGTACAAAATATTACTATGAATGCAAGTCGTAAGGGGTTCGTCGGTTAGGGGTGAAGTTTGTAATGAAGATCTCGAGAAGCTCTATCACTTATGCTAAGAAACTAGTGGTCTAGTGTCAATAGTTTCCGAGATATTGACGGCTCAAGTTTGACAGCTGTCAACCAAACTGATGATCTCGAGGAGCTATATAACTTAGGCTGAGAATCTAGTGGTCTAGTGTCAATGGTTTCGGAGTTAGGTTAGATCGATTTTTGTTTTTACTTCGATCGTCTTTTGTTTTCCACTAATCTCTTCTATTAACTTTTTTTTCCCAAAAATTTACAAAGTCTTTTTAGTATCTTCTTAGTGGGACTACTTCACCTCTAGAGTATATTAATATGTATGTAGTCGACTCGTCCCAATGTCTAAACTACCGTCCCTGGTCCCAGTTTCGAAGGGGACGACTTCACCCCTAATCCAAAATATTGCTATAAATGCAAGTCGTATGCGTTTATAAAGTTCATTAAAATAATAATGGTACATTAGGGTACTTATTACGAACACGGATGAAACCGCTGGGCGCAGCTAGTTCTATTATAACACCAACATGCGGGGTAGAAATGGGAGAACAGATTCCCATTTGTCCCCCCCGCCCGCCGTGACAACTAAGAAACATAATTCCCATTTGTCCCCTTTAGCCAGCTTTCAAAGGGACCGTCGCCACGAATTGTCGCCCCGGGGACAACTGGGGAAAAATTCCTAGTTGTCCCTCCGGGGAACAGGGCTAGAGGGGACAACTAGGAATAATCGGACGATACAAGTTTTGAAGATACAAAACAAACAACTTGCAAATTATTAAATAAATATTATTGCACGACATATACAGACAGCGCAATCTAGCTCCAAACTAAGCACTGGGCTTGTACTAGGGGTATTAGACCACGAATATAATACATATTATACCTCTTTTTTTTTGTAAATACATACATATTATACATAGAAAGACACCCAGATCAGATACAAATATTTATTTTTAAGCATAAATATTTGCACCCGACGGGAATCGAATCCGCAGCCTTCCGTATTGCAGCCAGGCCCGGTAGGAGTAATAGTGTTCCGTGAGCCAGGCGGTCGCCCGACGCACCAATGAGGTCGTATTATAAAATACTTGACACTGGCTACTTTCCAAACGACCATAATCGGTTTACAACCTATGAAAAAATATATAACAGTTTTGATTTCGCGCGCTTGGGCGCTAGATCAAAAAAGTTGCGATGTTCGAAAGTGCATACGTGTGCGTGTGACTCGTGGATGTAGGGGTAAGTGGGCGGGCCGTTCATGACATATTTTTTATTGGAGCTTCGTCTTAAGGGGAACCCTTGGCTCCTGCGCTGAAGGATAAGTACCTATACGTCCCTTTGCGTAGCATCTTCGTAGTGCAATGGTCTTTGAATTAGGAGAGAGATGCTGTACGGTGACTTGTTCCAAACTAAGCAACAATACACCTTCGTACATCGTGTATCACCGTCCTTAGGCAGGTTACAGACGTTTACATTATTTGAGAGTTTTATCTTACGATATTTCGATTAGATTTTCAGTTCAAACTTCAACTGTGCAGTTTTTAGTCATACCTACACACGTTTACGACAGATAAAATGCCAGCTAATCTAAACGTCCGTCATCTGTAGCCTGCTTTAGTGTTCTAATAAACATTAGAAATAAAAAATGTAGGTATTTTGATTACCAGCTACCACAAAGACGAAGTTGACCTCTATTTATATGCCCAATATCGGGGTATAAATAGAGGTCGACTTCGCCTCTGCTCCAATCTCTTCGTGACCAAGACTTGTGAAGTACCTAGTCGAAACGTCGAGATGTCGTGATAAGAAATATAAAAATAACGATACGCGAATAAGACCTGGGAAATATGTTAATATAAATAAGCAAATAGGCTTGTAATAAAGGGTACCAGACGACGAATCTATTGCAGACAGACTTTTTTATTATTATAAACGCGAAAGTTAGCAAGTACGTAAGTCTGGATCTCTAACTTTGTTACTCTTTCACGCAAAAACTACGCGATTGCGAATAAACTTGGAATATAGATAGCAGAAGACTATCAAAAATAAGTCTCCAGAGCCATGTCAATGTTTCTATATCGGCGTTAGGCTTGGTTGGTAAGATTTAAACCCTTTTTCAGAAACTTAGATCAAAAATGTAAACAATCGTCTGTCAATAATTATCAAAGGAAAAAGTAAACAAAAAGCTGTCGCATTTTTTTAGTTTTCTGTATACATTTTTGAAGTTTCTGAAAAATTATATAAATAGGTATGCTATCTAATTGGGTAGACAAGGCAAAATGAAACTTCAATTAAATATGACTGAAAAATAACTTTATTCTAGGTAATTAATTTTACTTAATTCACAATTGCAGTAACGTTACAGAAGCTGCAACAAACATTAGGTGTACCAACATATAAGTATCTAATGGAATTACTTAATTTAATCATTGACATCTTAGTAACTAAATTATAAACACCAGAGTTCAGAAGTTACTAATTTCTGCAAGCTATTTGACAATACAGCAACCCATGTTGGCTTTAACCAATTGTCAGATTCAGTATATCGATCATGAGATACTTTTTAGTTTACATGTTTGGTGTATTACAAAATAGCAAGCGGGCTTGATCCATTTACCTAGGAAGCATTTAATATAATATAGTATAATAAAATCTTAGCATTTATCTTACAAAAACACTGCAAGGATCGAGGGAACATAAAACTTATAATTATACCTAACCGTGTAGATAAATGTTTGGACAACAAACTTTGTTGAATTTCTCTTTTAAATGTCAATAGAAATATTTTATAGATATCCTGCTCACAACGTCAGAAAGAGGAATTTTAAGTGTCTTATAGGAAATTAATCCTTGGCAGGGACTTCGATCACTCGAGGTTTATCGATAATACGAGCAGTGCGGTTGCCCTTTTCTACAATTCCAATGATCCAGGCCTGGTAGCCTTCTTGCTTCTCAATATCCTTGCAGTAGGCAGCAGCTTGTTCACGTGGAAGACAGATCAACAGTCCACCAGATGTCTCCGGAGCATGTCCTTGCAGCAATTGGAACATGTTACCACAGGCTTTAGCGACGGCTGCCATCTTAGCGATAACAGGCAGGTTGTGTATGACGAATGAGACCTCATTCTTTTGATGGGATGCTAAGTTCTGTGCATGCCCGAGAAGGCCAAATCCAGTGACGTCAGTGGAGCCATGGGCATTGTACTTGTGCATCAAACGAGCAGCAATGCGGTTGAGTCTACTCATGGAGTCCATAGCCCTGTGGTACGCTTTACGCACATCCTCTTCAGAGACTACTAGCTTGATACGGCTCCAACGTTCAGGCTGGTCCAGCCACTGATGAGCGTTAACAGCGACCTGAGTACCAAGAGGCTTGGTCAACACAAGCACGTCTCCCATCACAGCGTTATCAGGAACAATGTATTCATTCGGCTGGCAAATAGTTGTGGCAGCCCCTCCGATGGTGCACCAAGGGTTGATAACAGTTTGACCTCCAGTAACAGAGGTTCCAGCTTCGAGGGCAGAGTCCTTGAAACCTCTCATGATCAGTGGGATTACGACGTCACGTTCCTTCTCAGTCATTTTGGTAGAAACACCTAGGAGCATCAGCATGTTGTCACATTCCGTCACTCCCATAGCGTATAGATCGCTAAGTACGTTGGCACAGGCGATCTTTCCCATCATGTAGGGATCGTCGACGAGGGGGTAAAAGAAGTCGGTTGTTTGCACCAAACAAAGGCCTCCATGTCTTAGCGGCGTCACCGAACAATCCAAGCCGATGCCGATGCGCGGGATCGCAACATGCATGTATTGATCCTCTTGTTGGGAATAGTCTTGTTGGAGAGACTCCACCAGTTTGCCGAGGACATCTTGAGGAACCTTGCAACTTCTGCCTTTTAGATCAGCAAAACGAGTCAAACGAAAACTTGCTTCCAAATCATGCGCTACCGGATCGAATGGCCGACGAAGGGCCAAAGCGTTAGGGTTACCGGCCATTTCTAAATGAGCTGCAGCTAATGAATCCTGCGCTACACTAGACTGATACGACATAATACTACGCGAAACCAAACGTTTATTTAAGTTTTTTACTGTATTTTGGGTCAAAATGCCGAAACCCGACACGCCGCAAAGTGACGCTTGCAAAATGGCGTCTCTTTTACGAAGATAAAATGGTAGGGAAAATATTATTCACTCTCAGCTTTCTGATTGGCCAGAATAAGAAATAAACACCAAATTCCCTAGCTCTGATTGGTTAAAATAACGTCAAAATTCGTTTGGCCATAGACAAAATTTAATATTCTTGTGAGACCAGAGAACATGCTTGTTTCATTTTACGAACAAAATATTTTTTTATAAAATATATTATATTATTATTAATGGAATTAATTGAATGCATTAATAAATCATTGTTTTAATAATAATGAGCTTTTTTAATGATATATCACGAAAGCATTCGTTGAAATAAATTTAACTAAGCCCAATCTAAATAAAAAACAAACAAAATTGCTTATGGCAATAGAAAATTAAGCTCATTGTTGATTGGTCAGAAAAAGTTTGATGGAATGACGTCACTGAAAGAATTATAGGTTTTTTGAATATTTTTCGGACGTTTGTTTGTGTGATTTATACGGAGGAATTATTTTACTCAAATACTATTTGAGAAATGGTTTTATTTATTTAGTTTTAATCGAATAAGTTAAAAATGGGCTCAAACAATTGGAAGAAGATTGAAAACGAATCAGGATACCCGTGCTTTATTGAGTAAGTTGCGAAACTTTCACTAAACTCTTGCATGACATCAATCTACTTTCAAAAGTTTCTTAAGTACAAACTTTTCGTATACATTGCAGCGAAGCTACGGGTAAACAAGAGTATGACCACCCGGAATTTGTTAAAATCGTGCAATCACTAGAAGAATATGATAAAATAAAGTATAATGTTTATCGGATAGCTTTCAAATTATATGATTTGCAGAAACACCTCAAAGGTAAGCTTGAACTACGAGTGAAACTAATTACTAAGCTTTACGTGTGTGGCTCATCTAGTGAAATACCACAACAGAACTAAGATCTCCCCCTTATCTGTTTCAAAATATCAAATTCAACTTATGTTTCAATTCACTTTATGTTAGACCCTGTCTTGGCGGCGAAGTACCTGATTGTATGAAGTACGACCCGTTGTAATAAAAACGCGATCGACTGGCCGCGTCCGCCTTCATAAAAAAAAAACGACCGTCACGGCTTGGATACGGTGCAGCGTGGTCTAGTATAAATCATCCTATAACTGAATATTTTGAAATTCCCAGTTCCTCCGCTCCGCATCAGTTCAGGCGTTTTCGCTCGGCACCAGCTCAGCTTATCAGAAACTAGTCTCTCATTGGACACGGCAGAACTCGAGGCTGTGCTGGCTGACATCTACTTTGCGGCGGAGAAAGAAGGACATTTCACTGGAGATGTGGACTTGACTGTTGATCTCATGATCAATTTGCTGCTTAATGTTTATGACAAGTGAGGAGTTTTTAATTTATAACAGCAGTGCCCTACGGTATTACCCGAGTTGGTCCCGATCTTGCCAGAAAAATTGGGGTCAAAAGTAACCTATGTGCTAATTCAGTCCTCCAACTATTTGCATACCAAGTTTTGTCACAATCGGTTCAGTACCTAGTTTTTGCGTACATTTATAATAAGTGGAAAATTTATTAGCTAGCATTCCTCTGTGGTTTCACTTTCATAAGTCCTTAAAAAGATAGTTGAGATTTTGGAGAAGGACCTAGGCTTCTTTTGGTACTGAAATTCCCATGGGATCGGGTCTAACATTGTTTTTTTTTCTGTCATCTTTGCTCTCTTGATGCAATCTGCAGTACGATCTGCAATGAGCAACACTGGTCTCTGCCAGTGTTTTCTCTCTCAGGTTTTATCATGGGTCTGAGAGGTGTCCTCTGACCAAATTCCTCAATCTCTGTCATTATTCCTATTCGATCCTAATTTGTAGGCTAGTCATACTATGCCTTTTAAGTCTGTTGAACTGGAAATCATCTGTTGTAAGAAGTTCTTTTGCCATTTTATTAGGGTGATCAGCTAGTCTGCATGTGTATATGCCAAGGTATTTTTTTATTTCCTCTCTTACATTGGGTACTTGAAGGTCCTGGTATATATATTTGTTGCTTATATGCCATGGGATTTTAAATATCATTCTAAGCATCTTAGTTTGAAATCGCTCGATGATGTCTAACATGGATAAAACTGCAAGGTGCTGCTAGTAGTATATATTTTAACCATATTCAGTAGCTTTACACACACTTTACTTCACCGTTACATCGTTAATTACAGAGAAAGAAAAGAACCAATACGAGTGCTTGCTGCAAAGACCCTTCTCATCCTACTGAGTGAGGAATCAGCTTCGGACAAATGGGCAGCGCTATCCAACTGTTCTGCAGACCACAATGTTTGTGTGTCAGCCAAACGGCTAGCGTCCTTGCTGACTCATGTGAATGCTGTGTCTCAGTACTTGGGAGTCAGTAGTGATCATATTCAGAGGGATGTTGATGCTTGCTTTGAGAAGGTAAGAGTTACAAGGAGGTAACTTGTATGTAAAATTCATCAACATCAGCCTGTTGCAGTCCACTGCTGGACGTAGGCCTCTCCAATTGCACGCCACCTGGATCTATTTTTGGCTTCTCGCATCCAGTTTTGCATGTAAAATTATAGTAGTTGAAACATAGAGGTATAGGGAAGTAAATAATAATATGTGATTAAGACTTGAAAAAGTTGTACGTAACTATGTTGACAAATTGCGTAAACCATTTTTTTAAGTGTTTCCTGCATTTGGATGACAATTTTTTTAAAGAAATACTTTTCAAAAAATTTGTCCCCCACACAACTAAACCTCCAACTCTGGACATTCCGAGTCAATGCCCTAACCAATTAAGCCATGGGTGCTATAAAGTATCTTTTAGCAATCTTTTGGAAAGCATTTCTTTAAAAACTAAATTGTGTGAATTTAATGAATGAATGAATGAATGAATAAATTCTTTATTATACACACCAAATACAAATACATACAAAGAAAACAAACAAAACTTAAAAATAGGTGGCACAATGGGCGGCCTTATCGCTTAAAGCGATCTCTTCCAGGCAACCTTTGGATGGACCAGAAGTCAAGATAGGTGAAAGGTAGGGTGTTTACACAGGAAAAAGGTACTTAAGTGAAATATATATAACTAAAACACAGGAAAAAGGTACTTAAGTGAAATATATATAACTAAAAACAATTAAAACTATAAATTATACATACATATTACTACATATATAATAATAATAATATATATATACCTATATTACATGTAAATAAATGAAATAAATATCTTCTTAGAAATGAACAATAACTGACTAACTGACTTTAATCTGTTATGATGAGGCTAGAACAGCTATATGGTGCTGTGTTAATGTTTTCATTTTGTTTCAGAATGCAGGTATGCTTGGTCTAACATCCAATGCCATCGCTGAGTGGGCAGTCACAAGCTGTAACACCACTCGGTGGTTGTCAGTAGTGCAGAGAGTGCAGGAGAGTAGGCAGTGTAGCAGTGCTAGCATCAACTGTGCGCTGTGTGCCGTGCCTTTAATACAGGTGTGATTTTACTAAGTTTACTTAGTCCTTAATTCAATATCCATCTCAGCACTTATCCGTCCACTGCTGAACATAGACCTCCCTCATACAAATCCACAAATAGAGATCACAAGCCAACGACTTCCTGCGACCTACAATGTCTTTGGTCCACGAGTAGGTAATTTGCTTAGTACAGTCATATAAACGACTGTTTTATCTAATATGTGCTAATATTATAAATAGGAAAGATTTATTTGTGTGTTTGTAATGAATAGACCCAGAAACCTAGCCCCAAACGGATATACTACATTTTATTATAGTTTTTTTTTCTAAATATCATAGAGCATTATAATTATTACGAAATATTAAAATATATGTTAATTATATCTTTTTAAATTTTTAAGTAAGTATAATATTTTTAATTGTTTCCAGGTATTGAAATTTCAATGCACTAAGTGCAATGATGTATATTTCTGTGAAAAATGTTATCTATATGACAAAGATTTATCAACTGTCTCAGGACATAAGAAATCTCATGCTGTGCATGAAATTATTGATGGAATGGTAAGTTATCTACATCCAGACTAACATTATAAATATGTAAATGCGAAAGTAACGTCTGTCTGTTACATGTCACGCCTAAACCGCTGAACCAAAAATTATGAAGTTCGGTATAAAGATAGGTGGGACCTTGGAGTAGAACATTTTGATCCCGATATTCCCGAGGAATCAGTACTTACGAAGGTAAAAGAACAACAAAAAAAAAACAGTAAATAAATAAATAAATCCTGTGACGAACACACAGCTCCATCTTGCCCTATCGTAAGCTGCTAAGTTAAAATATTAATGTTATATTTATATATTATATTTTATTTTATTGTTAAAATAAAATAAAATATAATATATAAATATAAGCATAAATATTTGCAGCCAGCGGGAATGGAACCCGCAACCTTCTGTATTGCAGCCAAGCGTTCACCCGACGCGCCACAGAGGTTGTCAAAAACCATTATTTGATAATATCTTATTGTAGCCAAAACCACCAGAATGCCTCAGCTTCATAAAAGGCATCAGACGTTTCTTCTTCTGCACAAAAACGAAGAAGAAGAAGTTATCAAAGCCGAAGCCGAACCGAGAAGTTAGACGGACGAAGGACGGTAAACCTGTGATTTTCACTTCAACTGTCGGGAAGGCTTCAGGGAATAAAGATAATAATCCAGCTTTTATGCTTCAAGATATTATACTGCAATTGGAAGTACAAAACAAGTAAGTATTTATACTTTCCTAAGTAAGGTTTTAATTTTCTGCTAGAAAATACCTCTGTTACACATCCTCTTCTACTAGAATATATCTCTTTTACACATCACATTCTACTAAAATATATTTCTTTTACACATAATAATAAAATATTCTGCTAGAATATATCTTTGTAACATAGCCTCTTCTACTAGAACATATCTCTGTCACACATCCTCTTGTACTAGCTAGAATATAACTCTTTTACACATCCTCTTCTACTAAAATATATCTCATTTACACATCACATTCTTCTAGAATATATCTCTGTCACACATACTTTTCTACTATAATATATCTCTTTCACACATCCTCTTCTCCTAAAATTGTATCTGTAACACATCCTACTAATATTATAAATTGAAAAGTTTGAGTGTATTTAATTAAACGGGTATGTTTGTTACTCCTAAATACTTTCAAAAATTCGTACTCATCGGAACTCGATCCCGTCGCTACTGGTAATCCGAACCAGTACGTTAAACCACTTCGCCACTTGTACTAATACCTGCCAAGTTAAGATTTGGAAAGCAATAAAATTATTCGTGTTTTGCGAGTAAAGCCTCTTAAGGCTGTCTTAATAATGTTTAGAATAAACTTATTTAAATAATGTAACACACTTTTTAAACTTACACTATTTCTGTTCATTATAATTAGTAGAAATTCGGGTCTAACACGATCTAGTATACCCTTTTTCAGAACCTTAGATCGAAATTAAAAACAAAAAACTCATATAATTATTGGAAAATATAGCTTTTATTGCGGCGACTGAATCAAGAAATTCCGTAACGAAATTAAACCTAACACCCCCACTCCGACCACCATAGCGGTGCGGCGTCCGCTATTCAAAAAATGCTATGCAATAGCTTTACCGCCACAGTCCCCGAGTGCCACACGTATTTTTTTACCCGACTGCGCGACGCAAAGGAGGGTAATGTGTTTATCAGTCTATGTATGTATGTATGTAAGTATGTATGTATGTATATATGTATGTATGTATGGATGTTTCTATGTGGCGTTCTAGAGGCCAAACGCGTGGACCGATTTTGATGATTCTTACGTCAATCGATTCGTCTTAATCTGGCGAGTGTGACTAAAGACATGACAGTAATCCAAAGTAACATATGCCACCACCAGACGCCATATTGTCAAAATTTAAAAATCCAAAATCGTCGAAGTATGTCAAGATGGGTATCGTTGAATAGGTTTTTAAAAATAAATATTAGGTTTCTTTCACCATTTTTCATTTTAAAGAACCGTTTAGGAAATATAACGGTTTAAAGTTAATTTACAATTAGGTATTCTTGCTTTTTATTACTAACGAACAAGTTTTTTATTTCTGTTACGTAGTTACGCTTGGAACTATCAATGATGGTACAGGTGACAGGAATTTATTGATATATACTAAAACAATATTTACATAAATTGTACCTACCTACTGAATAAAAGCCTAATAACACTTAGGTACCTAAAAACGTTAAAAGAATAATAATAAATTTAAACAATAAATAACTAAACCCTAACAGAATCTTACTAATATTATAAACGCAAAAGTTTGTATGTATGTATGTATGTGAGGTTGTTACTCTTTCACGCAAAAAATACTGAACCGATTGCGATGAAACTTGGAATATAGGTAGCTGGGGGACCTGGATTAACACATAGGCTACTTTTTATTCCCGCGGGAATGGAACTTACGCGGGTGAAACCGCGGGGCGCAGCTAGTACATTATAACCCCCTACCTAATGAAATGAATAGATTACGAGACTTACCTACAAGCTTGTGCTTAGTGTAGAATCGATGTCTGATATATGTAATTTGAGAAATGTGTAATAAGTGTCATAGTTAATAAATAAATATTTGATTTGATTTTGATTTGACCTACCATCAATAAATGAAAATAGCTAAAAAGCGTAAAATAAAAAAAATAATTTATAAAAAAACAAAAAACCCGACTGCGTAAAAAACTCGATTAAAAAATACGCATAGAAACAACAAAAAAAACAAAAAGAAAAAAACAAGCCCAGTAATTTGAAATTACGCTAAGTAATAATAGTTTTGTAATCGATACACACAGAACACATAATAAATGAGTAAAAAATTACTCACAGTCGGGACCCATTGGAAAAATTAGATTGGTAAAATGAATGGGTCCCGACTGTGAGTAATTTTTTACTCATTTATTATGTGTTCTGTGTGTATCGATTACAAAACTATTATTACTTAGCGTAATTTCAAATTACTGGGCTTGTTTTTTTCTTTTTGTTTTTTTTGTTGTTTCTATGCGTATTTTTTAATCGAGTTTTTTACGCAGTCGGGTTTTTTTTTACATTGTCCTGTGATAATTGACAGTTCTGTGTTTACATTGTTGATCTAAGTTTTACCCTATTCTAATAACAATAATTCTATTCTATTCGTTCGTCCTATTCTAATAATAAGTTCTATTAAATATTTCTAACCACAGAGCTCTGCAAGAATTATCATCTCAGCTCCAAGACGCAAAAGCCAGTAAAGATGAGAACATAAAGTCTAAGGTAGACGCACATTGGACCCAAATATCGACGCAAATTAACCGGCTCAAGGCTTTGAAGGTAACTATTAATTTTCCTATTATATATATTTTTTCGTAATATTAATGATAAAGAAAGTATATATTAGCATAGTTACTAGCAACTAGCAAGTCTATATTGAGTGTAGAAAAGGATACTTGTTCTTCATCCAATATTCTTACACCTTTTTGGCAATGCTTGTTGTTTTCCGTATATGTATAGCTTAGAGTCTAGAGAAATGTAACCATCGAAACGCCTTGTTCGAACTAAGTGTTTAACAAATTTGATTTCTTGCTTCAAACTCTAGGTACCCTCCTTTTGATTTAAACTACAAATGTATTTAAATTTACAAATATAAAAATAATCCTCTCAATCGGCCACACCGTCTTATATCCGGGTAATCGGTGAACATACATTTAAAAAAAAAATGGCAACAAATATGTAATGAGTTAATGACATAATTTAAAATCGTACCTAACTCTTTTACAGGACAACCTAACCAGCCAAACCGACATACCTTCACAAGTAAAAACTCAAACCGATCGACCTCAAGCCTTCGACTTATTCAGCCCAATACCGATTGAGACCGAAAAACAATCCAAAGTACCAGAAATGAAGAACCAACCTCGAGTCCTTAGCTTAGACTCTGGAAACTTCTCAGTTGTATCTAAGAACAACAGTCAGAATTTGTTGACAGTGTCCGGAGATGCATTGAAGCCAGTTGTTGTTCATACGACTTCTGATAGTATATCTACTGTGTCTATGAATGATATTAGTAGTTGGTATAATGGTAAGTGATTATTTCATCAACCCTTAGCTTAGATTCTCAGTTGTATCTAAGAACAACTGTCAGAATTTGTAAACGGTGTCCGGAGATGTATTGAAGCCAGTTGTTGTTCATACGACTTCTGATAGTATATCTACTGTGTTTATGAATGATATTAGCAGTTAGTATAATGGTAAGTGATTATTTCATCTACCCTTAGCTTAGATTCTCAGTTGTATCTAAGAACAACAGTCAGAATTTGTTGACAGTGTCCGGAGATGCATTGAAGCCAGTTGTTGTTCATACGACTTCTGATAGTATATCTACTGTGTCTATGAATGATATTAGTAGTTGGTATAATGGTCAGTGATTATTTCATCAACCCTTAGCTTAGATTCTCAGTTGTATCTAAGAACAACTGTCAGAATTTGTAAACGGTGTCCGGAGATGTATTGAAGCCAGTTGTTGTTCATACGACTTCTGATAGTATATCTACTGTGTTTATGAATGATATTAGCAGTTAGTATAATGGTAAGTGATTATTTCATCTACCCTTAGCTTAGATTCTCAGTTGTATCTAAGAACAACAGTCAGAATTTGTTGACAGTGTCCGGAGATGCATTGAAGCCAGTTGTTGTTCATACGACTTCTGATAGTATATCTACTGTGTTTATGAACGATATTAGCAGTTAGTATAATGGTAAGTGATTATTTCATCTACCCTTAGCTTAGATTCTCAGTTGTATCTCAGAACAACAGTCAGAATTTGTTGACAGTGTCCGGAGATGCATTGAAGCCAGTTGTTGTTCATACGACTTCTGATAGTATATCTACTGTGTCTATGAATGATATTAGTAGTTGGTATAATGGTAAGTGATTATTTAATTTAACCTTAGCTTAGACTCTCAGTTATATCTAAGAACAACTGTCAGAATTTGTTGACGGTATCTGGAGATGTGTTGAAGTCAGTTGTTGTTCATACAACTTCTGATTTGTGTATCTACTGTGTCTATGAATGATATTAGCAGTTAGTATAATGGTAAGCCAATGAGACTCTAAGTTGTATCTATGAACAATACTCAGAATTTGTAATGGTGTCCGGAGATGCATTAAAGCCAGTTGTTGTTCATATACGACTTCTGATAGTATATCTACTGTGTCTATGAATGACATTAGCAGTTGGTATAATTCTCCCCTTAGCTTAGACTCTCAGTTGTTCCTAAGAACAACAGCCAGAATTTGTTAACAGTGTTCAGAGATGTGTTGAAGTCGGGTGTCGTTAATACGACTTCTGATTGATAACTACTGTGTCTATGAATAATATTAGCAATTGGTATAAAAGTAAGCGATTGGCCAAATTATCCATATATAACAGCATGTTCAGTCAGGGTAAAGTTTATTTTGCCAATTATTTAGTTTAGAGTTTAGACTACTGAAAAGGGGTTGGTCTAGACGTCTAGGCTAATAATTTTTGTTCTATGACTTAATTTCGATTTTATTTAAATGTAGGTACTGGAAATCTAGCCATTTAAAAAAAATTAAACCTTTTATTATTAGAGTAGTACAAACTTAACAACCAAAAATTCTGAAGTAAATGACTTCCAATAATTATAACCAATTTATAACGCAAACGCAATCTCAAAATTTCAATAGCAAAAAGTTCCAATTTATCAAAAGTCCTACAAAACTCATACATTTATTTTTGCCTCGATTTTTAAATTAATTTTTGTCCTTAAATTTTAGAACAAGATTCCCTAGCACCGGACAAGCGTCGAAACCACGTGGCCTTCCAACCAGACGCGGCCGATCAGAAGTTCGCAGCCAACCTGCGTAGTGTGGAGCATTCCAACGACAAAATGAAGGAAATCAATGCGGATTTAGACAACGCACTCGATAGGCTGCATCAGATATTGGCTAATAACTTCGCTATGGACGGTGAGCTTTATTTCTTTAGTTTAAGAAAAGGTTGCCTAGAAGCATTGTTTTATCTATTTTTTATTAAAAAAAATTAAAGAGGATTATAGGATCGTAGGATCATTTTGTTTGTCTGTCTATTGACAAAGCCCTTTTTGTATGTACCTATTGTGCTGTAACCTATTTAGGGATGATGCGACCGAGCTTTCGCCAACTTTACAGTTGGCTTACGGTCGGTTAGCAAATCAACCCTATGAAACTGATTAGTTAAACTTATGTTTAATATGCTTGCTTACTTAATATCAGATTCATCATTCGACAACACTCAACTGCGCGAGACAGCAAACGAAATGGAAGGTCTACTGGGAACGCTGATCAGAGGCGTCGAACAGAGAGCCACTTTGAACGCTAAAGGACTTGTTTAGGTACCAACTTTCTTTACCCAGTGTAAAACAAATTCTATTTATTTTGTACCCAATGGCTTAAGACTGCAGTTGGCTATTATAAAAATGTTTTAAATAAAAATATGTCTACAAAAACTGGAAGCAAGGCGAGGATTCGAACCTGCATCTCTCAGTTTTCATGACCTCGGTGACTTACGACGTGAAATAACTTAGTTTATTTTTACTTATATTAATATAGAACATTCCTCCAACGACATAAATACATAAATAGCATAAATTACATAAATAGCTTTAGTCAATCCCGCCTTATCTGAGAAGTTACCGCGCAACTTCCGTCGTAATCGGTATAGAAATCCCACTGCGCAAAGGAATAACCTGCGCGGTGAATTCCACAGCGTTGATTTGCATGCATTTGAAGCCGACACCGTCGAGTTGAGCTGTCATTGAATACGAGGTCTCTTGAGCTGTCGGTTTCAATGACAGTTGAACTCGACGACGTCGTCGCCTTTAAAATGCATGCAAATTAACGCTATGGTTTGAACCTCGCAGGTTATTCCTTTGCGCAGTGGGATTTCGATGCCGATTACGACAGAAGATGCGCGGTAGCCTTACAGCCCCTAGATTATCTATCTAGTGGACGTCTGACAACCGTGGAAATTGACGGCACTATGCAGTACATTGCTGCTTTGACGTAACGTGGTTATTACCGGTAATTACCTCAAAACAGCAATGTACTGGTGCCTGTTATTTTCCACTGTTATTAATTATTCGTTCTTTTTCGTTAAGGCCAAAATAATACTTTTTTCTGCTCATCTTAGTATTATTAGTAAGCGAAAATTTCCTATTCAATACCTTTCATGCTCGAAAACAATATGAAAAATTGATTTTTCTTAATAAGGTTCTGTAATGACTATTTAACAATGTTACGATAAATTCCCGTGACACTGTGAATTTATGATTATGCATTTTTCCCTGTTTGTTTTGTCAGCTAAGGCTCGATTTTGAACTGTTAATGACTAGGAAAGAATACTTACTTGTTCCCCAAACAGACGTGGTGGACTGTTTATTTACTTGAATGAATGAATGTCATTTATTTGCTCGAAATATGGTTACAGAGATGTCACTTAAATATTATTCCAACATATTTCACCAGCACTAAACTTGGTATGCAAATGTCGTTTTTTCGTCTTGATAAAGATTTTAGACCAAATATGTTATACTATGTTTGTATGGAGAAAAAGTAAATTGTATTTCGTAATTTGTTTTTATTGCTCAAGGCATATTTACTAGAAATATTTTAAAGGAAAAATTCATTTTTAAATATTCACTCGCGGCGAAATTTGAACTTGCGTCCCTGGATCAATACTCCAGTGCCTCAACCGCTCGGCCACACGAGTTGTTGGTAGCCGAGTGGTTGAGGCACTGGAGTATTGATTCAGGGTTCAAATTTGACCGCGTGAATTTTTGAAGATGAATTTTTCCTTTAAAATATTTCTAGTAAATATGCCTTGAGCAATAAAAACAAATTACGAAATACAATTTACTTTTTCTCCATACAAACATAGTATAACATATTTGGTCTAAAATCTTTATCAAGACGAAAAAACGACATTTGCATACCAAGTTTAGTGCTGGTGAAATATGTTGGAATAATATTTAAGTGACATCTCTGTAACCATATTTCGAGCAAATAAATGACATTCATTCATTCATTCATTCATTCATTCAAGTAAATAAACAGTCCACCACGTCTGTTTGGGGAACAAGTAAGTATTCTTTCCTAGTCATTAACAGTTCAAAATCGAGCCGAAATTTTCTTGACTAAAAGAATGTGCGTGTACTTATTTTTAAGGAATAAAACGGACTGTGTCCCAATGTTACTGTAAGTGATAATATTGGTCTTTAAAATGAAACAATGCTCATGGTAGAATCTCTCAATCTATAAACATTCCTTAGATTTAGGTTTTTTATTTAGATTTTTTCAGTTTAGAAATAGAATTAGTAATAAAAATTATTAGTAAATAAAAAGTTGGATAAAACATATTATTTTTCTTGTGATATAAATTGATTTTAAAAAATATGTAGTGATTATAAAAAATTTGTAAATTTTATTCTATTGTGTTGTGTTCGTGAAATTTTTAACGATTCCGAATTTTACTTGGGTAACAATTACGATGTTTTTGATTTTTTCTTTGAGATCAGGAATTTCAAAGTAATTCATAGAGTGAACAAACAATACATTTTAAAATATTCGACATTAGGCATTAAAATAATGCTAAAAATAAAAAAAACCGGGTTTAATCGCGATTTATTCATGATTTTTAAACGAACCGAGCTTTTATTAAGATTAAAACATGGTAAATTAAATACTCGTGCCCGAGAAAAAGAACATGCTTGTTTAAATTCTCATTAGTTTAGGATTTAAAAGTTTTATGTGTTGTGATTTTTTTTAATTTAAGGATACGCGTTAAATAAGTATATTTTATATTTAAGGACTATTTTACGAGTAAATAAGGATATGAACATTCGGTGCCGTCCAATTTGGTGCTCAAATGTTAGTGATGTGATGACGAATCTTATGTAGTATATGTATAATTAATAAATCTTACTAATATTATAAACGTGAAAGTTTGTATGCATGTAAGTATGTATGTATGTGAGTTTGTTACTCTTTCACGCAAATATTATTGAACCGATTGCGACGAAACTTGGAATATAGGTAGCTGGATACCGGGAATAACACAGGCTACTTTTTATCCCGACATTCCCGCGGGTGAAACCGCGGGGCGCGGCTATAAATAATAAGAACATTAGACAGTGGTGTTGGTGGTAGATACCCCGACTTTCATTCCGAAGGTCGTGGTTTCGAATCACGGCCTTGCACCAATGTCTTTTTCTTTAAGAAAAAAATTAAGAGCGCTATTACCATCTCTCTTACGGTGAAGGAAAACATCGTGAGGAAACCCACGGCTTAAAGTCACGCACAAAGGTCTAGTTGTAGGGCTAATTGCGGAAACACACAGTTAAAACTTTCAATAAGAACATTACACAGCGCCATCTAGCCCCATGGTGAGCTACTAAGCTTGTGTTACGGTGACTAGATAACGGATATCAACCCCTTCACTGGCTGTTAACAAAATTGTATTGTGGATTAAAAGTTTAAAACAAACTAGGTATTTAAAAATAAAATAAAAAAACCGACTTAGAAAAATAACATGCCATATATTTATAAACATTTACATAAAATGTCGTGGTATAATAAAAAATGTTGTATAATAATTATAAATTAATCTATTATAAATACATTATTCGATATTAAGCTATTAAGGCCATGTGGTTGTGTGATTTTTAACCGACTTCTAAAAAAGGAGGAGGTTTTTCGTATTGGGTCTATTTAACAATATTTTTTTCTTTACGTAGTGTGTCTAATATTTAGAAAAACATTATATTCTTTTTACAATTACTCATGTAATAAAACAAAATAATACGGCGTCGTTCGTAGGCGGTAAATCAAGCCGAAAGGGGGTAGTTCGAGATGTCTAGGAGAACAAATTTTGAAAATTTGAACATTTTCCTTGAAACCTTGAAAAAATTCAAAACATAGTGAATCCCCTTAAGTTGTAAAATAAAAGTTGTTCGTTTGTATGTCTAGCTAGAACAACCCCCTTTCGGTTTAAATTGCTGCCCCCGAAACACGCCGTACTTACTCATATTATAATGTTTTATTTTTACCTAAGTACCTATAAAGTTATGATCATCAGATAATCCGCGCCACCATGCTCGTTTGTCATTGCTATGTCGTCCTTTCAAAAAAAAAAATGAGCCCCGACTACTTTTAAAAACCACAGACAATTTAAAAAAAACTTTTCTTTTTATGAGGTTTGTTTTTTTATTTTTTATTTACTTGATGTGTTTTTAATTTTTTTTTAGCTGAACGACAACGCGACGACTTATAAGACATCATGGTAGGGCCCAATATTTTGGATAATTGTGTTTTTTTTTGTAAATTACTGACGGTACCCTAAAATGGGCCCAAGTATCTTTGACCCATTTTTGGTCAATAATTATTTAAATCATAAGTAAAGCGTAAAGTTACTCTATAAAAACATATTAGATTTTTTTTATTTGAAAATTAATATTTTAAGATTTAATCTAAAAAATTATATAAAATACTTCTTAAACTAAATATTGCGAATGTTTGACCGATTTCGATGGAAATTTTGTACAAAAACAGTCCTAAGTGTGATGAAAGACTCTGGGCTACTTTCATCCCAGTATGTCCATCGGTTATAAAATGATTTAGCCTGGCAGTGAAGCTATTACTAATGGCCAGGGGCCACCTATTCTATAGTTAGCATGTCTCATACAAGCTTAGTTTCTTCAAAAGGGTGTAGACAAAGGAACCGAAAAAGGCACACAAATTTACATTATTCAGAAACTCAGATCAAAAATGTAAATGATTAAAATTAATTACAATTATTTATTAAAATCACAAAATTAATAATATACATATATATTTTTTATTTTTAATATATTTATTTGAAAGGGACAGCTTCTTCTCTTTGTTCACTTTTCCTTTGAAACTTGACAGTTTTTTATAAATAAATATTTCATTTTTTTCAACATTTTTGATCTAAGTTTCTGTAAAATGGCAAAAAGTCACCTGTTGTTATTTCAATCTGTCATACGGTGCTCCTTCATTTCTGATCCTTAGTCTACGTCCAAAGTGCATAATTTATACAGAACTCTTAGCAATTTAATTGCTTAGTACAACCTCTAAAGTATAAAATGTACTTATATTAGATTTCGTTTATTATAATTTACAATAAATGTGCTTATAATTGATTTTATATAAGATCTTACTAATATTATATACGCGAAAGTTTGTATGTATGTATGTGACTTTGTTACTCTTTCACGCAAAAAGTACTAAACCGATTGCAACGAAACTTGGAATATAGGTAGCTGGATACACAAAGGATACTTTTTATCCCGATATTCCCGCGGGAACGGGACTTACGGGGGTGAATCCGCGGGGCGCAGTTAGTTTATTATAATTTACAGTAAATGTTGTCATAATGATTTTTATATTAGATTTATTGTAATTTACAATAGTGGGTTTTCTATTCAATTTATTATAATTTAAAGCAAATGTGTTAATAATGGGTTTTAAATTAGATTTATTGTAATTTACAAAAATGGGGTTTATATTTAATTTATTATAATTTACAGCACATGTGTTCTCAATGGGTTTTAAATGTTCGATTTATTGTAATTGTAATGTAAAGTAATGTTTCATAAAAGTTAGTCTAATAAATCGTATTCAATAAAACGGACGGTTTTTTATTTGTTTACTAAAGTTATAATTATGAGAGTTATATTTATTATACTATAGATTTGGGTAAAGTTGCTGTGATATTTACGTATATTGTTTTAATTAAAATATACTAAGATATTAATATAAAATGAGTACCTTAAAGTAAACGGTCGGCCACACGACTCTACTTAGCTATCGGATTGCTTTTTGGAAATGATTTTTAACACATACCTACACACAGTACCCGGCTTGGCCCCGCATTTTTCGCGTAACTACTGAATTAGGTCGATTTTGTCTTTCCAAAAGCAAGAAAAAATGGACATACGTATTTTTTATATCTATGTAAAAATAGCGACTATGTTACACAGGCTGGTGCACAATTATTAAGCCTGTGTAAAAAACATCTGCTGAAATTTCTAAAACGAATATATTGTCCATCTAAGTAGACAATCCTAGAAATATAAGGAGAAATGCATCATCAAAAATACTCCCGTGACAGGTAACATTCTCCTTGTATATTATTTCTAGTAGTACGCCTTGAGCAATAAAAATCAAAAATATCAGATTATTCTGGATTAAAATTGAAGGTAAACCGTAAGTTTTCAGTGTGACATCATATCCGCAAGTAACCCAATCTATCCACACCACAATCATAATAAAAAATCGATTACATATACAAGTTATCAACTTACGTACAAGTTGATTACATACAAGTAATCGACTTACATACAAGTCATCAACTTACATACAAGTAGTCGACTTACATACAAGTTGATTACATACTTCATACAAGTCAATAAACTTGTACCCACGTCGTTAGCAAGTCACCCGCATATCCGCAAGTTTATTCCCCTGCATTTAATTTCGTTTGCTACTATTTATAAGGTATTTGCAGCAGTGAGTCAGGAGATGTTTTTCTTTCTCAGTGGATCCGTTTTGATGGATCGCTGTCGGACCGTTGCGTTCTCTTGTATAGATGTCTAGACCGTATTGACCTGAAATTAAATAAGGTAAAAACGTTTTATGATTTTAAAGTCACATATATTTGTCATCTTCCGTAACGCGGGATTTACATTACGAACCTAGTGGCATGCTATCGTAAAAAATGTAAGTCGTAAAAAATGCGTAGACGCAGCGCAAACGCAGTCTTCTGCGAGACTGCGTTGCGTCTCGCAAACCCACTTGCGTTGCGAGACACAAAAAATAATAAACTTTTTAAATTTATTTTGTTAACATACATTTTTTTAAAGTTACATTTTACTGGGTCTTAATCGCGTACTAATATTTATTTTCTTACTTCGACGTTTCGATCATGTAATAATGATCTTGGTCGCGAGGGGACACAACGCAAAAGTATCTAAAAGTCCATTACGAAAATATTTAACTGATGTTTCAACTGGGTTACATTGACCACGATAAAAGAAGAATTCGACCTTATACCACAGAATAGATAATGGTACTACATCATCATAAGACACGCAGGACGACATTGGATGTCGATAGCTGAAAACTGTCAGGATTGGGAGAGAATGGAGGAGGCCTAAGTCCAAGATAGGGCATGAAAGGGCTTTAATTAGGGAAGTATGGATACGTGCACTACGCTTTTACTAACAAGAATGCTACGCTATACTGTCATACGCTTTACTGGCAAGAATTAAGACTTACCTTCTTCAGGGAAAGTGATATAGAACGACACAATGTCGTCAGACACGTTTTGCTGCACGTATTTGGACAACCGCTTCTCATCGACTCCATTCTTGTGCAGCGTCGCCATGAAGTCCGCTAGAGGGCGCGACATTCGAAACTGGATCTCCAGTTCTCTACCCGCAAACACTAGCGCCTCCTGGTGGATGATAAATAAACGTTACGTTTCGAGATGTTTACAAAAAAAAACTGTATTCAAATCGCTTCATCCGTTTGGGAGTTACAATCAATAGGGATAGTAGCTTTAGGTTTATTTCCACTGAAACGAAAAAATGGCAAGCGTTTGCATTGCTCGATGCTTCAGTGGAAACACATATTCAGTTAGTACAGTAGGTAGGCGCTCTTGCTATCAACTGACGTCCTGAACGTCGTAGATTGTATGTACCTAACTACAGGACTACAGGAATAATTAAAATATTGCATTTTGTAACCATGCTCTTGAACAAAAGCAGTAGCGTCTCATGACTTTTAGCATCATCATAATTCGGTGACTACTGCCATTTTCTTAGGATGATCGGCGGTCAACTGGCGAAAAAAAAACTGTGATTTTTAGCTGCAGTGAACCAGTCGTTTTAAGTCGTCGAAACAAGCCCAACTCTTGGTAGAAGAATGCATAAGTCTCCTTACCTGATGCGTAATGGGAACAAGTCCAAACAGTCTAGTTGCTTTCGTCGGTCCCCATTCGCCGCTAGCGCAGTCTGGCAGCGGCACCATCACGGTCTGTAGTTCCGCGCAACATATCTGCAATGAAAATCAAAGGTCATTATAGATTTTTCTGTGATGTTGGATTGAAATATTCGTACCGTTTCTAAATGTTTACAGATCTGCAGACTCAGGGGATTTATAGATGTTGAAACGTGCTAAATGAAATGCCAAAAATGATAAAAGCAACACTAGTAAAAAAGAAAAATTAATTTAACTCCAAAGGTCGTATCACTTCTTTCGACCTACCACAGGATGGCCCCCTTCTCTTCTGTCCACTCTTCCCTGTCTAGTTGGTTGTTGAGTCCAGTCTGTGGTTCACAAGAATTCAGTTATTGCTCCTCAACGCTTGGCACGTTAAGCAGGACCTCTGATAGCAGTCGTTAGATCAAGTTAGGGCAACCTCACAACTCTGGGACCCACGGGGTCTTGTCACTGCCAAGCTGCTTAGCAGCCTGTCATGTTGCCAATGCCAAGCAGCCATTATGTGACCCATAGAGTGGGTCAATTCTCTTTCCAACCGCCGTCTTTCACCAACAGATATCTTCAAAGTAAGCCTCCTATACATCTTAGATTCATAAAGACAATGACGTGATCTTCGGACCAGACCATTTCGGCTTCTACCTTACCTTAAATTTACAAACGCTCTTGAACTTCATAGGCTCCCCAGTGAGGTATTCACGCGGAGTGACCGCGTTTGCGAATATGTCGAGCAGGAACGCGCCGCTGCAAGGGGCGTGTACTCGAAATGATACCACGTTGCCTACTACTGACTGAAACGAGAAAGAGAACAGGGGGTTAAAGTAAAGCCGGGAAAGAATAGGAGATTTGAAGATATCGGATAGTGTGTTCAAAGGGAAGATCTTCCACCGAGCAAGATTAGTTTTGCCTGGTAGGCCGCGGTCCGACAATGTCTCGTCGGGAGTTGTATAAATGAGCTTATCTCAGAAAGAAAGTTAAAGTGCGATTTAGACGTCATACTAGTAACGCCATCTAGTAGGTTCTGTGAGCGTCCGCAACATGAATCAAGGATCGCACTCACCTTTTGGCTTAATGTCACCGCTTTGAATCCAATATATTTTATTAGCTTTTAAAGTAGGTATTGAGAGTTAACAGACCTGCATGACAAATCTCTTTAAGCTGACTCCATCGAAGCCGTCGCCTTCGGTGTCGTAAAACTTGAGGTTGTAGTGGAATATCAGCGAGCTCTGCATGTGTGCCGGCATGGCTATACGCATAGTCGCCGCACCTGCACATAAACCGACCAATTAAATAACTACATAATATACCTACGTTTTTTTACATTTCAGACTAAAGTCTGACGTCTTGGTTCTTTGCATTTGACATTTTTTATTCAGGAAAATCTTAGCCAACAATTAAAAAACTAAAAAATTTGCACTGTACAAAGATAACTAGTGTAGTCCTGGCATAGAATAGGGTTACTCCCATCTCATTCCGTAAGGGTGTTGCAAAAGGTGATTATTAACCATTAACGACCCATGATCTTTTGCCAAATTTAGTGGTTCCAAAGCCTAAAAAAGAACCTAATTACCTGTCGAATCAGTATACATAACAGCTTTCGTGTTAGGATCGCTGAAGTACAACCCGTATCTGAAGAAGAGCGACCTGACGAAGGGCAGTTCTTCAAAGTCGTGCAGCGTGATCGGTGTCTTGAGGAGTTGCCAGTCTGGCTGGAGAGGGAAGAACTCGTAGATGAACTCGCGGGGGTCGGTTAGGAAGTAGTGATCGTCGTATTCGTATCTGGAAGATAATTTTATTAGAATATCTATCATAGACACTGGGACGACGAACAAATTTCCAGAACAATTTGACTTTGGAAAAGATGAAGGTCGGCCGTCGGAACCGAGTTTGAAATGCTTCACTTGTTAAGCGACCATTCCCCTTCTAGTCTCTTTTATGAGAGCTGTTAAAATCGGATCATCGTCCACAGCTTACTGTCCCACTTTTAGGCGTACGCCTATCATCGTCTATGCCTTACAATCTTGTATGTACTATCCTCATTCAGGTCTTATCGGATACGTATCTGTACGTACCTATGCCAAATTAAAGTCCAAACCGTGCATTGGATTGACATTGAGTTTTAGGTATTCATAGAAAATCCTAAATATGACAACCATCCTTGGCTCTGTACGTAGATTGTAAGTATGAAGGTATTTATAGTTCCAGAAGCTACATCGGCATCGTTCTAATTTATATCCAGTTCCTTCAATTAAAATAACTGGTGGATAGACTGATACAATGCTATAAGTTCGACTAAATCTTAGAGAACCAGAGGTTATGAGAAAATTCCCAAGAGATTTTTCAAACCATATACTTTTTCAATCCCAATAGTAAAGATACTCACCTCAGACTGTCACTCTTGCCTCTGTTTCCCGGTTTCGGAGCATCTTTAGCATTGACCAGGTGTCTGGCGCCCCAGTTGCACTGGACAAACCGCCACGCTCCCGCCACATATACAGCGTTCCAAGAGTTTCGGAAACGGTTATCCTCGAACCTTACTCCTGGTTGATAGCCAGCGGATTTACTGTAACCTTTGATTACTACGCAGTGGAGACCAGCGTAACTGAAAAGAAAGATAGCTAGATAAAAAAAGATACAGGTTAAGATTTCAGCTATTGATGTCTAAGAAAACACAGATTATGTCCATTTGATACTGTTGCTTCAGTTCTTGAAGGAGGTGACTTTGAGTTTTTATTTTAAGAGTTTTTTGTGCTACGGTTTACTGTTAGTCTTGCATTTTGTCGACCTTACAGCGCCATCTTTGTAGCCAATTAATGCCCAACAGTGGTACATCCAAGGCTTTTCTGAATGAATGAATTGTGTCAGGAGCAATAATGGCACCTATATCTATAATGGCACCTATATCAAAGATCATAGCCATGTTCTTTGAGAGGAGCTTTGGAATTACGGTTTTGCTTTCGATACATTATTGTTATGGTCTTGCTTAGGTTATAAATGTTGTTATCCCTACCTGCACAACCTCTTAAACAGAACATGGTAACTCTCAGTCCCGTGTTTGATCCCCCTTAGCAGTCCTAAGGGCGAATCCCCTCTTAGGTTATCATCGAAGTGGATATTGTTTAAGTTCTTGACTGTGATCCAGCGGAATATTGTCCTGGCTTTCTCGACGTCGCTTGCGCATCTACCTACTAGCTGACGGACTAGATCTGTGAACGTTTTTTGGTCTTCTTGTGCAACCTGGAATGAGGAATGCACAAATATAGTTGCATAATGCTGCTGGTCTTTGATGTGATAGTGCAATTACATTAAATATGGTACACTTTTTGGGTTAGGGGTGAAGTCGTCCCCCTCGAAACTGGGACCAGGGACCACTTGTACCCTTTCATATTTGATAGTAGTCAACCGGGCCCAAAGGTTGCCCTTGAATAACTCAGGTGTTGACACATTTTGTAAATATTTGAAAAGATTTACAACACTTGTAAAATCTTGGTTCTTCAGCTTCTTCATCGGTAGTACCTAAATCAAAGACATTAAGTGACGTCCTGACCGTTGTTTTAGTGTCGTCACTTTAATTGTGAACTCGGAATTTATTTACAATGAAAAAACTGGGGTGCAATCAGATATGTGTAAAGTGCAAATGAAATGAAATTTCTTAAAAGGTTTTGACAATTTGGGAAACAGATTAGTGATCAAAATCCTTACCGAAATAGCAATCTTATCGACTTCAGCGAACTCTGCCGGGTCAGTGTAGATGTGGAACTTGGAGACGAGAGGTGGCTGAGGAGCCGGCGCTCTCGAAGGGTACGGCGGGGCTTCCTCTCCGTCTACATAGAGTGATGACTCTGCCATGTACTCCGACCGCCGCTCTTGGATCAGCTCCATCATCTCGTGACTTTGCTTCTCGACCAACGCTGCTGTTGCCGCTCTGGTGAAAATTTCAACATTAACCACGTTTTAGAAGACGAATTCTAAGAAAAAATAAGTAAGTATGTATAATAAGTATAAGCAGTCTATAAGTAAGTAGTCTAGTCTCCGTCACAAAAGCTTTATAGCTAGTAGCTTACTAAGGGGGTAGACGATGCTGTCTGATGTTCAAAAAAATATTTATTTATAACATAGTTTATTATCATCCGGTTAAAATCTTTTCAACCCAGTTAATTGATGGAATATTCCCTTAGTTAACTAAAATTAGACTTCCATAGCTAAGAGGGCTTCTGAAAGCTTTTGCATTTTGGGTGGAATAAAAATTATTTTTTAGTCTTACTAAAATTATCAAAATATTCCTAACAAATAATTTTTGTTACGAAGTTAGGACTTAGGTAATTAATGGATCATTTCAATCTCAAAAAAATTACCAAAATATTTTTGATTAGGTACTTATTTGCAACAAATTTTTGTTACATCTTATTATCTTTATCTTTAACTTATCAGAAGATTTTGACTGATGCCTCTTTCTGAAGTTTTTTTTACAAATATCCTTTTAGGCTGGATCTATTAGTCCGTACTTTGACTTTGCTAAGCAAAAACTACTTTCGGTATTTATAAAGCGATCTCCGCAACTATCCAAAGTGCTTGCTTAGTAAAGTCAAAGTTTATCAAATTTAGAATGTAAACCAATTAAAAATAATGACCTAAACTTTGCTTCTCTGTTATGAAAAATGAATTTTAACCATAAATTCCAATTCAAAGTTTATGCTTAGTTTTTGCTAAGCTCAGTCTGAGCAAAGTCAAAGTACGCATTATGGATTTCAGCCTTAGAGTTTAGGAAGTCTCAGATCTCACCTCTCATGCTCCAGCATCTTTCTCGTGAGACTCTCTTTCTTCTTATCCCTCCGTAGAGTCATGTTCTTCTCCAAGTCGGCCCTTTCCTGCTGATGTCTCAGGGTCAACGCTCCGATCTCGGAGTCAGGCCTTCGTTTCTTCACCTGCATCTCTTGTTGGAATCTGTTCGTTAATCTTTCTAACTCTCGTTCCCATTCATCCTGGAAACGTTAATGTTTTTTTTTTATTTTTGCTTACAAGTTTGATGTTAGTAGTAGCTTATAAGGGCTTTGTTATCGTAGAGTTTCTGACCTGTTGTGGCCTTTTCGGGCATATTAGAATTAAAACTAAAAAAAACATGTTCTGAAATACACAGAAACTATTCTTAGAAATTTAATATTTTTGATACCTAATTCATCCTCTTCTTATCCAAAAAAAATGTATTATTTCGTAATTAGATTTTTAGTACCTTATCTAAGCATTATTTCTATTAGAAATATTTTAAAAGAAAAACACATTTTCCAATAATCCACTCGCGTCGCGGCGAGGTTTGAATTTTTAAAGATGTATTTTTCCTTTAAAATATTCTTAGTAACATTTTATTCGTAATTTAATAATGTGACTAAACCAAGACCAACCTGAATTTCTTCCCGTATTCTTCTGTTCTCTTCCTCGCGGTGTTTGGAGAATTTTCTGTATAAATCATCTTCTTCTTGTCTATGTTTCATCTCCAATTTGGTTTGTTCATCTCGGTCCTGAAATCAAGGAAACATTTATATTAAATTCAATAAATATAATGCAAGATTTTGTACTACGTTTGTTACATTCTTATGAATAAGGCTTCATCAACATTATAAGGACTTGGATACATCCATACACATTTATATTTATCAATCTTACTTCTTACTAATAATAAATTACGAGTATAAACGCGAAAGTTTGTACGTATCTAAGTGACTTTGTTACTCTTTCACCCAAAAACTAGTGAGCCGATTGCGATAAAACTTGGTATATAGGTAGCTGGATACCGGCAATAACACATAAGTAGGTTACTTTTTATCCCGGTATTCCCGCGGGAACGGGACTTACGCGGGTGAAACGCATTTACACCACCGAACTTTCGAAATAGGAACTGTTTTTGTATAAAAAAACGCGTTAGCGTTGGCGTTAGTGTTTCACATAAGAAAAAAGTCACACTAACGCCCTCTGCAAGATTGAATATCATCGGTAAATGTTCGCTCCATTTTTAAATCAATTTTAAAAATATGTAGGCAAACAAACGCGTAAAAAGTGACCCAATCAAAGCTGACTGAATTTCATTAATTTCCACAATGAATTTGATAGCTCAGTCGTAAAGTCACGTCTGAAGCGAGTTTCTATTGTGCGTCTGTACGTGATGTACGTGATTATATTTGTATAGTAGATTAGATACCTAAATTGTATGGGCTTTTTTTTGGCACTATAACCGTATTATCAATCACGCACTTTGCAGTACATTGCTGTTTTGACGTATCGGTAATAACAAGTGGTTACGTAAAAGCAGCAATGTACTGCTAGTTAGGCTTGCGATGTGTGCGAGCTTCATATCATAACCCAAACCTAACCTCTTTGTATCTTTTAGAGTATGTTGGGCAACAAAGATTATTGAATTAACCCAAATTAAATTATTGGCATCAATTAAAATATCATAAACTTAATTAAATCACCTAGATATATACAAGATGTAACGGGTAAGCCCTTTTAATCCGAAAGGGGGTTGTTCTAGACGTTTAGGCGAACAACTTTTGTTCTACGACTTTTGAAAATTCGAAGTACTTTTCGAAAAATTTAGGTGTAAAGTTTACTTGAAAATCAGCTGTTTCTTAGAGTTCGAGGTCATTGACCTTATGTTGTTCTTTCATTTAGTTTGGTCTACTACAATCAAACCTTCAATTACCTTTATTTTCAAAAACAGCTGTTTTCCAGTGAAATATAATCTCAAAATTTTCAAAAAAAAAGTTCGAATTTTCTAAAGTCGTAGAACAAAAGGTGTTCGCCAAGACGTCTAGAACAACCCCCTTTCGGATTAAAAGGGCTTACCTGTTACATCTTGTATATTCCGCCCTACCACTATTGTTTCTCGCTTTGTCATCCTTTTGTCACTCAAAATTAAAGGTAAATTAAAATAAAAAGTACCCACACTAAGTACTTTTAAACGCCACAGATCTTTTTTTTTAAGTTGGATTGTTTTATTTTTTATGCGTTTTTATTTTTTTTAGCTGAACGACAACGCGGGGACTT
The DNA here is from genome assembly GCA_949358125.1 of Idaea dimidiata. Classification (NCBI taxonomy): domain Eukaryota; kingdom Metazoa; phylum Arthropoda; class Insecta; order Lepidoptera; family Geometridae; genus Idaea; species Idaea dimidiata. The sequence continues at coordinate 11,845,226 of OX442341.1, forward strand.
AGCCACGACTTATAAGACATAATGGTTACGGCGGAATATCTACACTGATTTTACCTAATAAGTTAAAAACTACGCATATTCCAATCTTGAATCTAGTTATCCAACATAATATAGAATGATTTAAAATATTTAGCAATAAAAACTAGGCATATGTTGTTTTTAATTATGTTTTAAAAGATAAATGTTGTACCTAGTTTTTAAATTGTTAAAATTAAACCAAAGCCGAACCATCACACGACCTTCTTCATCCACAAAGTCGGAAGTTTAATATTTTAGACGCTAATAGGTACAACTCAGCGCACAAGATCGGTAGCGAGCGATAAAATAAAACCAACTTGCGTTTATGAAAGTACATAACGGTAGTAATCTATATTTATAATAAAGAAAGAGAGGACAAAAAGCCTGTATTTAGAAGTAAAGAAGTAAATTTAAAAAAAGTTGTCTAGAAGACTTAGGGAACAAAATTATATAATTTTTAATATTTCTGGGTCTGTTTATTCCTTAACACCCTTATTTATATAATATTATTTACACTTGACTAAGTTATATGACGTTTGTCTTTGTCTGTCAACTTTAAAACTTCATGTGACAGTAAAAGACAAACGATGCATAGATAAGCATTAATTATAAATAAGGGGGTATATAATTAAAAACGACTAATCCGATCGAAATCCAATAAGTAGAACCCGAGTGATCAACGAAAAAGTCGGCTATGCACCATTTTATTTCTACGCAGACGAAGTCGCGGGTAACAGCCAGTATACTTATAAGGAAGTTAATACCATGATCGGTTCAATCTCAATCCCATTACATTGATGGACTCGATAGACGCATTGTTAACTAAATAGCGATACACTGAGAGAGCTTTTTAGTGTTGGTAATGTATACGATGATTAATAGGTAGATGGTAAGACTAAAGAAGTTATACATTACTCACGTAGAACTGTGTGTTCGCTATATTGCGCATGCTGTCCCTTTCTAATAACACTATTAGAAAGGGACAGAACGCTACATTGAAGCTGACCACTTTTTAGTTCTACGTGAGCATTTTAGTTCTAGTAATAGAACTTCTTTGGGTAAGACATACCTTGACATACCATACATACATGAGCGGTGTTGGTCTAGTGGTAGATACCCCGACTTTCATTCCGAAGGTCGTGGTTTCAAATCCCGGCCGCGCACCAATGTGTTTTTCTTTAAGAAAAATTTATGTGCGCTATAAACATCGCTCTGACGATGAAGGAAAACATCGTGAGAAACCCCACGGCTTAAAATCACGCACAAAGGCCCAATAGTAGGGCTGATTGCGGAAACACATAAGTTAAAACTTTAACTTTAAGACATACCTTGGGTACCTATTATCTATCGGATTACCTATGCTTATTTTTCCAACAAAGTTCTTTCGCATCGCATGGAGTGACTTAGAAAAAATCTTCAACCTTGCAAGTCATACCTACGACCAAATACAGAAAAGAAACGCTACTCAAAATTTGAGTTCTACTTAAACAACTGAAACAAAAAAAAACAGTTACTAATTTTGAATTTAGACTGTGCTCAATTATTTAGGTTCCTCACAAATTCTAAGTCGCTAAGTATTTGGCCATTAATGTAAGGTTCAGACTATTTTTTGTGTATATTTGGTACGAAAAAGGGTGTAAATAAAGTCTATAGTGCGTACTTTGACTGAGCTTAGGAAAAACTAAGCATAAACTTTGAATTGGAATTTAAACCTAGTTGAAATTCATTTGAACTTCATAATCATAACAGAGAAGCAAATTAAGTTTAGGTCATTATTATTTGATTGGTTTACATTCTAAATTTGAAAAACATCGACTTTACTAAGCAAAAACATTGGATAGTTGCGAAGATCGCTTTATAAATAGTACCAAAAATTATCTTAAGTCAAAGTTTTTGCTTAGCAAAGTCAAAGTACGGGCTATAGATTTCAGCCTATGTGTCTTAACGCCTAGATAGAGGTAGCCTTTTAGAAGTTAATGTCTAGAATTTTCCGTCGCTTATCTGGAGCTAACGAGCCGAGTCATACAGAACTTTGTATTAATTTAGGTTGGTTAAATAAAGAAATGAATGTCGCGCGTTCCGCTAAATAAATTTCCGAGCCGCGCCTATATGTCTGTAGTTAAGCCAGCAAGTTTTACCGTTGCATGTAATGTAGGTAAACCGAATTTATAATACGAATGAATCACAACTTTTGTAGACATGATAACCTGTATAATTAATACCACTTTTCTCATAATAGCATAGCTCATTGAAAGCTTTAAGGTGCTTCCTTACCGCAAGCATTCGCGTGTAATTTAAGATTACAGATTCGAGCATTACATACAGCGCGCACTTTGTAAGTCGAATCTGTAATGTTACATTACAAATGAATGCTCGCGATGAAGGGGCACCTTAAAGTATACCTAAAAAGTTTTTGAAAGGGAAAATCTGTATTAACTTATTACTTTCATAAAAACTTAAGACTAAATCGTTTTCTGTCCGTTTATCTGTCTCTCCGTCTCTGTCTACCGATTTTCTCAGGACTTTGTAAAGATGATTTATATTAGACCGTCATTAGCGCCGGCCGGGTCCGAGGTTCGTTGTCCATTGCTCGGCCGCCACTCGGTTGCAACAGACCGATCGACCGCTCGCCGAGCAATGGACAACGTAGCTCGGACCCATGACGGTCTAATATAAATCATTTCAAAATGTACCTTAATATTCAACTTTACTTTTATTTTACAATCCTTCCTACTAATAATAGGGGTTAAAGTATGAAATTGCCGTTTTATTGCAATAGGTTCTTTGAATTGACATAGAATCTTCATGGTTTGAGGTTTTCGAATGAAACTTTTTTCAAATGGTTTCTGTGATGTTCTTTTTTTAAAAAATGTGAAACATTTGAATATCGACTTTCGACGTTATTCAATTTAGACAAGAAAGATGGATACTGCGAAAATTCGAGTGATTTTTGAATACGAGTTCCGACGCGGAACTAACGCGGCAGAAACAGCCCGCAATATCAATGCTGCGTTTGAGGGGTTTACTAATGAACGCACCGTGCGATTTTGGTTTAAACGCTTTCGTGATGGAAATTTCGACTTAAAGAACGAGCCACGAGGAAGACCGCCCACACAGGTGAATAACGATGAATTAAGAGAGATAGTGGAAGCCGATCCTAGTCAAACTACCCAGGAATTAGCGGCATGGTTTAACGTTACCTTACCCACTTTATTGACTCACTTGCGTCAAATCAATAAAATAAAAAAATACGAAAAATGGGTGCCTCATGATTTGACTGATCTGCAGAAAGAAACGCGTGTTGAAACTTGTGTTGCCTTGTTGAACCGGTACAGAAATGAAGGAATATTGGATCGAATTGTAACATGTGATGAAAAGTGGATTCTTTATGATAACCGGAAAAGAAAAATGCAATGGCTGACCCCAGGTCAAATGCCACAACAGTGTCCTAAAGCAAAACTTACCAATAAAAAGGTAATGGTAACTGTTTGGTGGTCTCAGCATGGTGTTATTCACTATAGTTTTCTTCGATCTGGTCAAGCAATTACGGCAGATGTCTATTGTGCCGAACTCCGAACCATGTTGACAAAACTAGCAGTAAAACAGCCCCGACTCATGAATCGATCTTCACCATTATTGCTCCACGACAACGCGAGACCTCACACAGCACGAGAAACCATTTTGACCCTTCAGGAACTGCACTTAGAAACCATTCGTCATCCTCCGTATTCACCAGACCTTGCTCCAACGGACTACCATTTTTTTCGTGATTTGGACAATTATCTACGTGACAAGAAGTTTTCTTCCCAGGAGGCAGTACAAAATGCTTTCACACAGTTTGTGCAATCTAGATCGTCGGAGTTCTATCGCAAAGGCATTAATAACCTTCCCATTAGATGGCAGCAATGTATAGATAATAATGGCAACTATTTTGATTAAATAAATTTGTTAAAAATTTAAAAAATAAACAATTAAGATTTTCAGTACAAATCGGCAATTTCATACTTTACCTATCCTACTAATATTATAAATCCGAAAATCTGTTTGTTTGTTTGTTTGTTCCCTCTTCACGGTCAAACGGCTCGACCGATTTGGATGAAAATTTGCATAGGGATAGTTTAAATGATGGAGAGTAACATAGGATACTTTTAATCCCGAAAATCCCGCGGGATCGGGACTTACGTCCTACTAATATTATAAATCCGAAAATCTGTTTGTTTGTTTGTTTGTTCCCTCTTCACGGTCAAATGGCTCCGAAAATCCGAAAATCTGTTTGTTTGTTTGTTTGTTCCCTCTTCACGGTCAAATGGCTCGACCGATTTGGATGAAAATTTGCATAGGGATAGTTTAAATGATGGAGAGTAACATAGGATACTTTTGATCCCGAAAATCCCGCGGAATCGGGACTTACGCGGGTGATAATATTTATTAGATGAAAATTTGCATAGGGATAGTTTAAATGATGGAGAGTAACATAGGATACTTTTGATCCCGAAAATCCCGCGGGATCGGGATTTACGCGGGTGATAACATTTATTAGATGAAAATTTGCATAGGGATAGTTTAAATGATGGAGAGTAACATAGGATACTTTTGATCCCGAAAATCCCGCGGGATCGGGATTTACGCGGGTGATAATATTTATTAGATGAAAATTTGCATAGGGATAGTTTAAATGATGGAGAGTAACATAGGATACTTTTGATCCCGAAAATCTCGCGGGATCGGGACTTACGCGGGTGATAATATTAATGGATGAAAATTTGCATAGGGATAGTTTAAATGATGGAGAGTATCATAGGATACTTTTGATCCCGAAAATCCCGCGGGATCGGGACTTACGAAGGTGATAACTATTTATTAGATGAAAATTTGCATAGGGATAGTTTAAATGATGGAGAGTAACATAGGATACTTTTGATCCCGAAAATCCCGCAGGATCGCGACTTGCGCGGGTGAAACCGCGGGGCGCAGCTAGTAATATTATAAATCCGAAAATCTGTTTGTTTGTTTGTTTGTTCCCTCTTCACAGTCAAACGGCTCGACCGATTTGGATGAAAATTTGCAAAGGGATAGTTTAAATGATGGAGAGTAACATAGGATACTTTTGATCCCGAAAATCCCGCGGGATCGGGACTTACGCGGGTGATACGTATATATTAGATGAAAATTTGAATAGGGATAGTTTAAATGATGGAGAGTAACATAGAATACTTATGATCCCGTAAATCCCGCGGGATTTGATCCCGAAAATCCTGCGGGATCGGGACTTACGCGGGTGATAACTATTTATTAAATGAAAATTTGCATAGGGATAGTTTATATGATGGAGAGTAATATAGGATACTTTTGATCCCGAAAATCCCGCGGGATCGGGACTTACGCGGGTGATAACTATTTATTGGATGAAAATTTGCATAGGGATAGTTTAAATGATGGAGAGTAACATAGGATACTTTTGATCCCGAAAATCCCGGAGGATCGGGCGGGTGATAACTATTCAATGAATGAAAATCGACACAGGGTAGGGTAAGTGATGTAGAGTGGCATCATCATCATCGTCATCGCCATCCATCGGCATCGTCATCCTTCGTCATCGTTATCGTCACTTTCTGATGAAAAACAAACTTTACCTTACTTCACCTCCCTACCGCAGTGCAAAACTCCACAATGGGCGACCGTTTAAGTGTGGATTATTGCATTGCGGTAGGTAGGTGTTCGAACAACGCGGGTTCGCAACTTGCGCGGGTGAAACCGCGGGGCGCAGCTTGTTAAGGGTTATGTAGCTTAGTGTTATTAAGGTCTTCAGCTATCTGCATACCGTGTTGCATCGCAGTGGGATTAGCGGCTTTTGCGTGAAAACATAACAAAGATACTGGCAAACTTTCGCATTTATGATATTAGGTAGATCTCACTATCCCACTAATCGATTAGATGTTGGTTTGTTTGTGTTTCAATCACGCAAAAACCCATTGCGATAAAACTTAGTATGCAAATAGTTTGGATCAACACTTATGCTATGTCTTAGGGATGATTTATATTAGACCGTCACGGGTCCGAGCTTCGTTGTCCAATGCTCGGCGAACAGTCGATCGGTCTGTTGTAATCGAGTGGCGGCCGAGGAATGGACAACGAAGCTCGGACCCGGCCGGCGCTCGTGACGGTCTAATATAAATTTCAATAATAATAATCATTTATTGCTTCTTATGGTAATGGTTTACAAAATCACATTTTGTTTACATTATGAACCCGGTTGGGCACTGCAATTTAAGCTTAAAACTAATAATTTAAGTTAGTAGTTACCTACTTAAAGTCTACTAGTATCTAACTACTACAGTTATTTCTATAATAATTATTACCTTTAAATATAATTTAATTACAAATATAGGTACTTCAAATTTATTGAACTTTCATCATCCAATCATCCCTTGTGCGGGCGAGACAGCGGGCTCTTCTAGTTTGGTGATAACGTTTAAATTCAGCAATCAAGTGTCGCCACCTGTCGAAGCAGTTCATGAAAGTGAAACTAGAGTCGTTCACCTACAGTAGGTCGGCAGCCTTTAGAACACTGCGCTGTCGCCCGCCGGTATTTTACACGCCGCACAATCGTAGATCGATCCTATTGTCTACTGATACAACGTATATTGAACGAGATTCGATTCGAGTGTTAATTATGAAGATAAAATTTAACAACATATTATGCAGGTACTTGTATTTACCTACATAAGGCGATAGGTAGGTATACATCCTACTACAGATATCTGAAAACTAAACTATCCTGTAATATTACAAACGCGAAAGTTTATAGAATGTACATGGTTTTTTTGCATGTTATAGAGAACTGCTCCACGCAAAATCAACTGTTGAATTATTTTATATGTGTGTTTTACATTTTAAACCGTATCATCACTTACCATCAGGTAAGATAGTGGTTCTATCGTGGCTTATCTATAGTTTGTAAACAAATGTGCAAATGTGTAAAGTGTTCATCTATCTATCTAGCTAGTATATCTACATGTGGGAGTAAAACCACGAGGCGTACCTTAGTATTATATTATCTGTTATCTGTAATATCATCTCTTGTTTATAGTTCAACAATAAATTGTGTAATTTAATGCCAAATTAATGCAAGAACTGTATCGGATTTCAAAATGATGGTAATAAACTGGCTTCATCTTCAGGTCAATAGTTCATTAGAGCTGTGGGTTAAATGTTTACGTTTATTTATTATGATGCATTGCTCTCGAGTTGCGTCAACCATACCAACCAACCAACTCGTACAGAGAGGTAATATACATAATAGTTAGATATTTATGTCTGTCTACCCACAACGCTACCGACTGAATGAAATATCGTAGCTACCAATACTGAACAGAGAGAATATATGAAAATATTACCGACATAGGTAAACATCGAACGATACAATAGGAATACATTATCATTACAAACATAATGCGACTTTTTATCGAGGGTCGACTGAGGAATTCTGTTTTTGTACAACTTAATCGTATAGATAACGGTATGACACTATCGTCAGTATCGCGGCTGCGGCTCGGCGACCGGTCGTGTTTCGTTTACACGTAATACCCGTAGCGAAATGTTAAAACTAGTCAGAGGAGTTCGCCGGCTAACTGGCACTGGCCAGGCTCGGTACAACAGTCACGCCACCGTCATCGGCACAGAGATCAACCGAAATGACCCTTATTACAGCGAGAATAAGACCAAAATGGACGAACTAGTCAACGAGCTCCGTCAAAAAACGAGCGAAGCGATCAGAGGTGGGCCCGAGGAGGCCGTAAAGAGGCATAGGGCGAGAGGAAAACTTCTCGTGAGGGACAGGATTAACCGGTTGGTGGACGAAGGTAGCGACGTTTTGGAATTGAGTACGTTGGCTGCCTCCGATATGTATAAGGGTCAGGTTCCTAGCGCCGGCATCGTCACCGCAGTCGGTAAGGTTCACGGCCAGGACTGCATGATTGTCGCCAACGATTCTACAGTCAAAGGCGGAACTTACTTCCCCATGACTGTAAAAAAACACCTACGAGCGCAAGCCATTGCGCAAGAATGTCGGCTTCCATGCATCTACCTCGTTGACTCCGGCGGCGCACATCTTCCCGATCAAGCGGACGTGTTTCCGGATAGAGAACATTTTGGAAGAATATTTTACAATCAAGCGAACATGTCTTCGGAAGGAATTCCTCAAATATCAGTCGTGATGGGTTCTTGTACTGCGGGGGGAGCCTATATTCCCAGTATGTCAGACGAGAGTATTATAGTTAAGAACCAAGGTACAATTTTCTTAGCCGGACCACCTTTACTCAAAGCAGCTACTGGAGAAATCGTGTCTGCAGAGGACTTAGGTGGGGCTGACTTGCATTGTCGTCGATCCGGCGTGACAGATCATTATGCACAAGATGACGAACATGCATTACATCTTGCTAGAAATGTCGTTGCTAATTTAAACTGGAACAATGAACAAAGAGCGAAGGCTTATACAACGAAAGTGGATGAGCCCCTGCACAACGTTGACGATCTTCACGGTATTGTTGGTGCCAACTTGCAGAGACCTTTCGACATGAGGGAAGTAATAGCAAGAATCGTTGACGGAAGCAGATTCCACGAGTTCAAACAATTGTACGGGGATACATTAGTATGTGGGTTCTCGAATATCTACGGTCATCCAGTAGGAATAATAGGAAACAATGGTGTTTTACACTCCGAGAGTGCATTGAAAGGAGCTCATTTCATCCAATTATGTGCTGCTAGAAAGATACCTTTGCTCTTCCTACAAAACATTACTGGTTTCATGATCGGTAGAGAAGCTGAGGCTGGTGGAATTGCCAAGAATGGTGCTAAAATGGTAACAGCCGTCAGTTGTTTTAAGGGTCCGAAAATTACTGTCGTAGTTGGAGGTAGTTTTGGCGCTGGCAACTATGGGATGTGTGGTCGAGCTTACTCTCCTAGTTTCATGTACATGTGGCCTAATGCTAGGATTTCTGTGATGGGTGGACCTCAAGCTGCCACTGTTCTTTCTGTTGTTGCTCAAGAGAAGGCCAAAAGAGAAGGGAAGCCTTGGACTGATGAGGACGATCGAAAAGTGAGAGCTCCTTTGGAGGAAAAGTTTGAAAAAGAAGGTAGACCGTATTACAGCACGGCCAGACTATGGGATGACGGTGTGGTCGCGCCCAAGAATACAAGAAAAATCATTGGACTAAGTTTATCAGCTGCTTTGAACGCACCGTTTAGAGATAGCAAGTTTGGCATATTCAGAATGTAGTGAAGTAGATAAAGAGAGTACCTACTTATTGGTATTTCTTATCTTATCTTTGGTTATTAAGTGTGGAGTGAAACAGATTTGTTTTTAATTTATTTATGTACTTACGTTGGCATGAAAAAGTCTCGATCCCGTTGGCATTTCGGGATAAAAAATAGCCTATGTACTAAGCCAAGATTCTATATGTATAAACCAAGTTACATCGCAATCGGTGCAGGAGTTTTTGCGTGAAGTGGACGCAAACCTACACACTCATGTGTGATGTTATCAGTGTATAGATAATGTTGTTGCCAACAGCGGTGTTCATGACGAACGCCTAAATGACTGACTGTTTGTTAATTAAGAATTCGTATCTATGTGTGACTGATAACGGGCGAATATACTAGTCTATTTTGTTTGTAACTGTACAGTGTGATTATTCAAGGTCAATATATTATGTTATATTGGCTTCATCTTTTTCTTTTCGTGTACCTAGTGGTGTGGCTCACCTAGTGTTAGTTTGTTAACTTGACCTAACGATCAGCGACCTCAACTGGGATAAACTCTATCATGCCTTCTGAACCACTTTAAGCATATTTTATGTTGTAAGATTTTCTACAGTCAATTATTATACGAATTTATGTTATGTAAATGAACCAATGACGAACCAAACCACATGTTCTTACGTTGCCATCAAACATTACATTGACCTAGAATATTTCTCACAGCACTTCTATCGACGACGGTGGAATATGGTCTGAAATATACGTAAAACGTAAGTTTCTTTAAAACAATAAGAACTGCCTTAGGTGATAATAAATATAATATACTTGAATTTTGTGAGCCATGTTTTTCTAATTCTTTATTAAACCGTATTGATTGCACAGTGATTGTACTTTTTTATTTTATTTAGTGCTAATTATTTAATATCCAGAAAAGAGAAATATGTCTATTAAGATGTAACATTAACAAATGAAAAAGTCACAATATTTTAAATATAGAACTCGAAGATTTTTAAATTTGGTAGTGTTTGATTTTGATATTTATAAGGTATCTTTAGATTAAAAAATAAGCCCTTAAAGTCCAAAATTAGTACAAAAAAGTTAGCTTAAAAGTTGATAAACCTCATTTGTCATGAAATTCATTAGCAACCGTAGTTTAAATAATTTACTTATTACTTACTTTCCCATAATGAAGACACTATAATATAGTCTGGACTATAATTACTATAATTAGTCGGACAAGTCTTTGAATATTATTCAAAGACTTGTCCAACTAATATACATTTCATTTATTTTCTACTATAATTAGAAAATGAAGAAAAAAACCTAGCGACATAGACATGGCAAATATTATAATATTAGAAATGCGAAAGTTGGAGTTTTGGCGGGAACGCGTTGAGGAGATGTGGTGCTAAATTTTCATTTTTGTGAAACCTAGTACAAATGCGTGCAAATTGTTTAATTTTGGGGGCATATTAATTAATTTAGTTTCGTGAAGGTGTACAAGTGGAATGAAAGTGAAAATCGGTGCAAAACATGGACTTAGTGTTGTCTTCAAAGCTCCGTAAAAAATCTTTGTAAATGGCCGCCGTGTTTACAAATGATTCCTTAGACTTTACTTTAACTACGACGGCTTGACGTTTCGATGCAAGTAACTTGCAAAATATATAAATAATACTTGACACTGGCTAATTTCCTAATGGCCATAACTGGTTCACAACCGATAAGAAATAAAAAAAAATGCGAAAGTTGAAGATCTTTTTATCCCGATATTCCCGCGGGATCAGGAGTTACGCGATTGAAACCGGGGTGCTTTATGTCATATAGCATAAACATATTTGCTCCAATATTTTTCTATATCCAGGGACGAAACATTAAACTACGTTTGTATGGAGAACGAGTAGGTATCCTTTGCTCTTAAGTGAAACAATTACCAATTAAAGTCTTATTTTTTAGCTAATATGATAGACGCCGTTGATGAGTTACCTATAGTAGTATAACATTAGTGACAAACCTCATTGGTTTTTAAATGTTCTTCTTCTTTAAAATGGCTTTTCCTTTCGGACATTTGCCAGTGTCAAGTATTATCAATACTTGCAGGTTATTTGCATCGAACGATACAGTCAAGTCGTCACAGTCAAAGTCAAGTCGAGGGAATCATTGTAAAAAGGGGGCCATTTTTTACAATGTTTGTTCACGGAGCTTTGGAGAGAACACTAAGCTAAAGTCCATGTTTTACACCGATTTTCACTTTTATTTTCACTTGTACACCTTCACGAAACTAAATTGATTAATATGCCCCGAAATTAACCAATTTACACGCATTTGAACTAAGTTTCACAAAAATGAAAATTTAGCAACACATCTCCTCAACGCATTCCCGCCAAAACTCTTTTTTTTTTAAATGTTATTTAAGGTTTTTTGTTTTTTTTTGTTTTGTAATCATTGAAATAAATAAATAAAAAAAAAACCTACAATTACCATAGTCAAAACATGTGCAAAGTTCAAACTTAGTAATAAATAAAAGATCATTGCTCACTTGTGTACAATCAAGGTCAGACAAGTTATTCTACTCAGAAACAAATTCAATGTTAAAAGGGAAAGACTTTTAGACTAAAGATCCCAAGTCGGCCGACAAAAAAGTAGTTCAGTTTTTTCTTCTGTTTTTGCGAAGTTATCCTACTAATATTATAAAGCTGAAAGTTTGTGACTGTGTGGTTGTTGCTCAATCATGCAAAAATTACTTAACCGATTGCGATGAAACTTGGAATATGGGTAGCTGGGGACCTATAGAACACACAATAGCACACATTTTATTCCGATAATGCCGCGGGATCGGGACTTGCGCGGGTTAAACCGCGGGGCGCAGCTAGTGTTGAAATAAAACTCAGTTTCCGGTTTTCATAATAAAAATAAAAACGCGTACCGTCAGCTTTATAATTTTGGTGGGATTGCTAGATACATGAATGGACTAAACTCTATACTAGAATAATTTAAATTTTGAAGATCACACCTTAATTTTAGTTATTAAATCGAGTTTTTAAAAATAGGTCACCATCCACATCGCTACTTATAGTACAAAGATGTAAGTAATTAAATTTTTTAATCTGCATTTGCCAAAAACGGAAATGATGGTGGAAACCAAATTTTTCGGTGTTAAAACTCGAAACGTTTACGTAACTTTAATTTCATTATGAAACAATTAATTTTGTTCAAAACACAACCGTAATATTTTTTGCAGAACTAACGTAATTATAGGAAAAACTGAATGCTATTTTTACGTGATTTTGATTAGAAACAAGTCACAATCGAGTGGATTGACAAAAATCATCATTTAGTTAATTTGTAGGTACTATACACGGACAGGCTATTCTACTGATATTATAAATGCAGAAGTTTAGATGTTTGTTTGTGCTTCTATCACACAAAAACTACTGAACTGATTGCGATGAAACTTGGTATGCAGATAGTTGAAGATCTGGATTGAAACACAGGTTACTTTTTATCTCGATACTCCTGCGTGATTGGGACCTACGCGGGTCAAACCTCGGGGCGGGAATAAAGGGAATGTGTTGCCTGCTTTACCACAAAAACTCAGGGAAGATTCAAATACGCAGACTGATTTGGTTCAGCATTAGATATATTTATTTATTTTGTAAAATTGTACAAGTTTCAAATCGATTTTTCTTGTTCTGAATGTCATTTGTTTATTTTAAGATAAACAAAGTTTAAAAAACTGCACGACCAATAATAATATATTATTATTGGTCGTGCAGTTTTTTAGTTGCTTCTGCATATGCTTCTGCAATTTGGAGCTGAGAATAAAGGTCTAATTCTCAAATCAACATAATAGAAATTACAATAAAGCTAAAAAATAACACATATCTGGGTGTGGTTAGCCACTAAAATGAAAAGTTATTTTCCTCATTAATAGCTACCCTTACAAATTAGCTACCAAACTATACATAAACATCTGATTAAAAACACAGTAAAAAAACCCAAGCCCGATAACATAGTAATGTTACGCTTTCCAGCGTGCTGGCAACGGTCTCGTTTTTTGTTCCTAATAGAATTCCACACAAGAAAATACGGCACGTAGGTATCTAAGACGATACAACCAATTCACTGCTATAAGTATTCCTCCCTCACGTAAATAGTACGTCTTTTTAGTAGCACTCTCGTGCAAGAACGGCCAGCCACTATTAATAGCCCTCTTAATGAACGTGGAGTAAGGTTGGAGTAGGAAGAACATGCTTTGTACTTTTCCGCGTGACAAGAACTTTCAAAGTTGTCACACAGAAATAAAAAGTGGCAAAATTACTCCCACCTTATTTATTAAAAGAGTCTAAGTATAGATAGTTTACGCTGTTTAGTTTATATTTTTGGAAACTAGATGGCGTCTCAATGGTGCGTCTGAATCGCGGTAGCGTTACGCACCAATGTAAATATAAGTAGGTTATATACTATGTTGTTTTGGCAATTAAATACGAATACCTAGAGACGAGTGTGTTTAATTCATTGTAAGTTAGCCATCGTTTCCCTTCGAAGTTTGGATGTCGTACAAACGCAACGGTCAATCAACGCAACGGTCAATCACAAATACCTTTTTGTTTCTGTCTCTCAACATTGAAAGTTCTTGTCACGGAAAAGGACAAAGCATATTCTTACTACTCCGGCCTTTCTCTTCGTTTATTTATAAGGCTAATAGAGCCTAAGTATAGAAAGTATAGTTGGCCAATCACTTTGACCTCACCCCTTGCCCGTAATGGTGAGTTGTGTTTTGTAGAAAATCACGGTATGATCAATCAATTGGCTTTATTGTCTTTAGCACGTATCTATCGGGCAACACTATTAACTCAGTTAATTGCCGATTTATGTATATGGACGGCGACCTCATTTTCAAATAACTATGGGGTATTGTATGAAATGAGAGAAATTTTAAAGAAAGCAGCGTTTAAAAAATTATAATATTACATTATTTTTCGTCTGTGACTGTACTTAACATTATGTGAGATAATTCTTTTAAAATGTTTTAAAGAAGTATTTGTGCTATGCTGTGGAAGATTTGGTTGCCTGGAAGAGATCGCCTATAGGCGAAATGGCCGTCTGTTTACCACTTTAGGTTTAAGTTTTTCTTTCTACTTATAATTTTCTGTATTTGTGTTTCTGGTAAAATGTGTTAACCCTATCTATCTATCATTGCTTGCAGATTGTTTACTTTTGTGTGGTTAAGCAATGCTTGGCGCGGGAAATAATTTGATGGGTGTTCGGTTGAGAGCGTCGACCGTACAATCTCTAGTTGGATTATTGGAAGACATTCAATGCCCCCCACTTGGAATGAGGAAAAATAATTAACTTTGAATATTAGCTCTCCATATTCTTTTACAAAAATAAAAAATACAGGTAAAAGAATTACTTTGACACGTTATTCGTTTCCGATTTATAGAATTAAGCGAGCGATGCGGACTCGTACTCGGGTGTGACGTCATCTCACACTCGCCCAGTCCGCTCGCGCTCTGTGGCGATGTCACAGTACATGTCTTACGTTTCATTAGCGGAGAGCGTTGTAAATGCGGTCACGTGACTGTTAGCGAGACTCAGTATTTATCGTAAGTTTAAATGCCTGTAAAATCAAAACTAATAGATATTAAGTCTAAATGTGAGAAAGGGGCAAGCTGAAAACCAGCGCTGTGTAGATGCTCATAGCTGCGTCTTGCAGCATTTGCTGAGCTTGCTCCTTTTGCCGTTTGCGTTTGCCTAGTTCTAATAGTTTAAGTTGTTTTTTTTTTTCTCTTTGGCAATAAATACTTTTATTATTTATTATTTATTTATTATTTATATTTTTGACTACAAAAAAACTAGTGTATTTGTATACATACAAGCTTTACTGTAACAAACTTTCAACCGATTTGGCATATCTAATAACATTCTTCATTGGCTTTCCCAGAACCTATACCACCCAGACCCAGTCAGCCATGCCTTCTTCATTGGCTTGCCCAGCACCTATACTAACCTCCCAGCCTAGTCAGCCATGCCCAGTGGTCAATACGTCTGGAACTAATAATTAAGCCGCTCCTCACGATGTTTACCTCCACCGTAAGATCTTGTTGTTAAGAATGTAATTTTCTATGTTAAGTTGAGACCATGTTGAGACTAAATGGTGGAAAGTGAAATAAAAGTTATGCATTGAAAACTCGGTCAGCGGCGATTCAGCCTGGGCTCGTCTTATTCTCGCATTATTTATCTATCACTGGTAATAAGGAAGGTCCAATCAAGGAGGATATATCAAGTTACCATACGGGTAGTGGATCATGTAACACTTATCAGTTGCGATTGTGCAACAACTGAGAGCGGCATAAATTTTAATCAGCCGTGCAACTGGAAGCGGCAAAGGTGCGTTTATACGAACGTACCGTGTCAGTGTTATCCATATTTCTAGGTATGTAATTAAAGAAAAATGCATTTAGTTTCAAAATCCAATGCTCTTCAAAGATTAAGTCCCGCGGGGGTGTATTGAAACTAATTGAGTTATTTTTTTTAGTTTAACTAATAAATTTGTTTCTAAACTAATTGTATAGAGCATAAATCCTACTTAATATTATAAATCCGAAAATCTGTTTGTTTGTTTGTTTGTTCCCTCTTCACGGTCAAACGGCTCGACCGATTTGGATGAAAATTTGCATATTGATAGTTTAAATGATGGAGAGTAACATAGGATACTTTTATCCCGAAAATCCCGCGGGATCGGGACTTACGCGGGTGATAATATTAATGGATGAAAATTTGCACAGGGATAGTTTAAATGATGGAGAGTATCATAGGATACTTTTGATCCCGAAAATCCCGCCGGATCGGGACTTACGTGGGTGATAACCATTCAATGAATGAAAATCGACACAGGGGTAGGATAAGTGATAGAGAGTAACATAGGATACTTTTGATCCCGAAAATCCCGCGGGATCGGGACTTACGCGGGTGATAATATTTATTGGATGAAAATTTGCATAGGGATAGTTTAAATGATGGAGAGTAACATAGGATACTTTTGATCCCGAAAATCCCGCAGGATCGGGACTTACGTGGGTGATAACCATTCAATGAATGAAAATCGACACAGGGGTAGGATAAGTGATGTAGAGTGGCATCATCATCATCGTCATCCATCGTCATCGTCAACTTTCGTCATCGTAATCGTCACTTACTGAGGAAATACAAACTTTAACTTACTTCACCTACCTACCGCAGTGCAAAAATCCACACTTAAACGGACGACCAGGGAAGTACTGATGATGCTTCAACAGTACTTCAATGGGCGACCGTTTAAGTGTGGATTATTGCATTGCGGTACGTAGGTGTTCGAACAACGCGGGATAGCGACTTGCGCGGGTGAAACTGCGGGGCGCAGCTAGTTTAATCTAAATTACAACAAATTAACTGATCGTTTATTGAGTAGGGATGCATTATAACCTTTTTAAATTCACACGATTTGTTAACATAGTTACATTTAATAAAACAAAATATTTACCGGGTTTTACTCGTGTTTTATATTATAACGGCATAATTAGAATTACTAAAGACCGAGCTTTAGCTAACTTTGCAGTTAGCTTTTTCAAGGTTGACGGAGATGAATTCGTCTATTTTAACATTCTAAAAAGTTACTGTAAACGACCGCCTAATTATTTTTTGCATAGGTACGTCTGTTAAGTTATACGATACGTCTGCTGATGGTCAAAATATAAACTAATCTCTGTCCACTAAAGAGGCGCACCAACTATTACCTATTTAAACTGAGTCTAACTTTGTTCACTGGCGCCTCCAGTCGTATGATACATATATCTGGGACGCACTCTAAAATCTCTATCATTATAAACCATTGCAGTTGATTGATAAACTTAAAACTCATAGTTACTAACTCATCAAGTTACGAACCCATAGTAAACTAGTACATCATTATTGGTAATTTTAAAATTCATACTACTTACTTTACTATGGGTTGATAACTCGACTTGCGATGTCTCGTAAACGCCAAAAAAGTATTAATTCTCGTTTAATATTAATTATATTGCTAATTAGGTAAAACTATATTACTTATTTGAAGTGCAGTTAATGACTAATTAATACAGCAAAAAACAATGTTTACATATATTCCGTTTCGTTGTAAATTGGAAAACTCTGGTTTTCCAGGTGAGAAAAAATGGTTGTATAAATTGTTTTTTTTTTGTTTTGGAAAAGTTGAATAATCGTGTAAACAAAACAACCTAAATGAAGGCAAAAGAAGGATAAATTAAATACTAAAATATGGTTTCCGTATGTTTTTTAATAATTACTGAGATATATTGACAACCAAATCTACAAATTCTTCGATTCGTCCTCTTAAGCAGAATCGCTCTGTGTACCAGACTTTGCGTCAAAGTAGTGCAACGCTTTCCGCATTCAGATTCCAAAGCAGGCCGATTAATTAGTTGCTAACTGGATACGAAGTTAAATAGAGTGGTAATTATATAGCTTGCCTTTTAAGTAACCTAAGTAATGCTGTAAGATACTGAGAAAAACAGATAAAACCGCTTGGGAAACATTTTTAATTTCTCAATACAAGTAGGCGCAGTTTTGGCGGGATCGAGTCAGCAACGTCTGATTGAAAGCTGCTTTTAACAACCTATAAGTAAAAATAAGGTGATTTATATAATTCTAAGGGAATTTTATTTTAATTTCGTGAAAGTGCTTTGTATTTTCTACAGCAAGTGCTTTGCTGATTCTGGAATTGCGGACGAACGAAAATTGTATGTCGTAAGACGTCACAAGACAATTTTAATTGTGGTCCGATACGGAGAAGTTAATTCTTACCTTCTTACATTAAAATAAAGTAAACTTTACTTTATTTTAATTTATATTTGCTGAAATTTTCGTTCATTCTTTCGTATAACCAAAGAAGGTAGACCCCTGTTTTGTTTTGTTTTGGTTTACGAAAATTTTATCTTCGGACGGATGGTGCCTTGAAAATTGACAGACAAATGACGAATTTTCTTTCTGGATGACAGTTTTTTTCGTTGGTTCGTTTTTTCTTAAAATTAAAGTACCTAGAGGCCCAGGCCCTGATTGGATCCAAAGCCAAGTCCGCCATTAGGAGTTTTCGCGGGAACGCGGTTAGGAGATGTGTTGCTAAATTTTCATTTTTGTTAAACCTTGTTCAAATGCGTGTAAATTGTTTAATTTTGGGGGCATATTAATCAGTTTAGTTTCGTGAAAGTGTACAAGTTTAAATGAAAGTGAAAATCGGTGCAAAACATGGACTTTAGCGTTGTCTCGAAGGCTCCATGAACAAACGTTGTAAAACATGGCCCCCGTTTTACAATGATTCCCTCGACTTGACTTTATCTATGACGACTTGACTGTTTCGATGCAATGCAAATAAAAACTTCCATAAATTAATAATACTTGACACTGGCAAATGTCCAAATGGAATAAGCTATATATAAACGAAGAAGAAGAAGAAGAAGTCCGCCATTATAATAACACGGGTTTCGAAAAATCAATCATTAAAATCATGATATTATACTAAACTAGCAAATAACCGTGTAAGCAACGAAAGTGTTAAGTAGTTAATTAGCTTTGTTAATATAAAGTTCTATTGTTCACTTTTTCACATATTATTATCTGAAATGACTACCTACTTAGTAACTTTTAAAAAGTTCTCATTCATAAACGCTCTTGGGGGTACGGTAGCGTTGCGAGGATTTGACATTTTCTTAGTTTTAAAATAATGATAAAAAATTAACATTTGAGCATATTTTTTATTTAAAATTATAGAAATAGGAAATATTAAATAGGTACCTATTGCTGCGTCCCGCGGTTTCATCAGTGTATGTTACCTACTTTTCGATAATATAATATCTTTCTGTTGGTGAATGACTCGCAAAGAATTTTTGGAATAGGTCCTGTAGTTTTGGAGGCTATTCATTACAAACAAACAAATAAACCTTTTCTCTTCTAAAAAAAATAGTTGCAATACATCGGAACTTATTCAAACAAGTCCAAGTTTTCGTCACTTGGCAGCGAGCCCAAAATGCTGGCCGTATTGCCACGCTGAATTGCAATGCTTATTCTTTGTGCCATGTAAACTTCAGGTTTCTGGGTCTCGCGTTGTCTCTACCAGGCGTTCAGACAAATTCATTCTACCTTCATGTATAATATAAGTAAGTAGCTATAGAATTGATTTTTAGCAACGTTTGTAACTTTAATGTCGAATATTGTTAATGTAATGCGAGACACGAGTGTTGGAAGACCACCTACTCGGTGGACCGACGACATTGTGGCGGTCCCGGGGAGTCGTTGGATGGAGGTGGCTCGCGATCACTGTTTGGGGCGTCGTATGGGGGAGGCCTATGTTCAGCAGTGGACGGTTAAGGGCTGAGATGATGATGATGTTGAACATAGAATCTGGGCCTTTGTAAGAGAGGCTTCAGAGAGGCAAATCATGTTTTTTTAATTGTTATTCTGAAATGGGACCAGCCACCGTCTCATCTAAAGCGTCGGTTACACAATCCACCACGTACCTAGTTTAATTAACAAACTTTCTAGCGCGAGTCAACGAACGCGGGACAACGGTGCAAACACCATCATTGCTTTGCTATTAGATAAATACTTACAACAAGTGATTTAAAAATATTGTTAGATAGGTAACAGTAAATAAACCTATTGTTTGATTGGTGAATAAAAAATATGAATGAGGTAGGTACCTATAGGTTTTGACAATGTTTGCCTATAGATAACTAGGTGCGCCCCGTGGTTTCACCCGCGTAAGTCCCGTTCCCGCGGGAATATCGGGAGAAATAGTAGCCTATGTGTTATTTGCGGTATCCAGCTACAATATTCCAAGTTTCATCGCAATCGGATAAGTAGTTTTTGCGTGAAAGAGTAACAAACTCACATACATACATACTTACATGTACACAAACTTTCGTGTTTATTGACCGAACGAGCGAAGCGAGTGAGGTCCATTGTAGACGGGCCTGGCACTTGTATCTTTGTATGTTTGTTCGACGATAACTTGAGTATCGTAGCTCCGACCTTCATGAATTTTGGATGCGCGTAGGTTAGGTCAATTGAATTTATTAGTTCGAAGATGAGCCGGATCGGTAGGGGGGTTCTGGAGATGGGGGGTCGTGAGGTCTGAGTTCGGGGCGAACTCCTAGTATTAGTAAGATTTAAATTGTAGACTAGCTGTGTCCCTTGGTCCCTAGCTTAAGTCCCGATCCCGTGGGAATATCGGGATGAAAAGGAGCCTATGTTACTCCTCGATAATGTAGCTCTCTATTGGTGAAAGTATTTTTGAAATCGGTCAAGTGGTTTCGGAGCCTATTTATTACAAAGAAACAAACCAATATATATTTTTTATTTATAAGTATAGGTATACAAAGTGTAACGGGTATGCCCTTTTAAGCCGAAAGGTGGCGGTTCTAGACATCTAGGGGAACAACTTTTGTTCTACGACTTTTGAAAAATCAAACTTTTTTTTAATATTTTGAGGTTATGTTTCACTGAAAAAACAGCTGCTTTTGAAAATAAAAGTAATTGAAGTTTTGATTGTAGTAGACCAAACTAAATGAAAGGACAAAATGAGGTCAATGACCTCGAACTCTGAGAAACAGCTGATTTTCAAGTAAACTTTACACTTAAAATTTTCGAAAAGTACTTCGAATTTTCAAAAGTCGTAGAACAAAAGTTGTTCGCCTAAAAGTCCAAAACAACCCGCTTTTGGCTTAAAAGGGCTTACCCGTTACATCTTGTAAAGACCGAAGATAGTTAGATAAGCGTAATTGTATACTTCTTGTTTTTTTTTTTGTATAGTGTGTCGCTCACCTAGTGTTCGAGTAATTCAGATTGCTGGCCTCTAACTTGACCTTACGCCTGCTATCAGAAAAAACAACCGGGATCAACTCCATAACGTGCTTTTGTACCAAAAACACTTGGCAATGTCAAATGACAGTAAACTGACTAAAGTCGCACCATCAATAGGTGGCCTTATAGCTCATGGGCAAACTCATCCAGACAACCGATATTGATATTTTTTATGTATATTCAAATAGTAATAGTTTACAAGAAAGAACAAACCAGCAGCGATAGTTCCGTCCGATCCTATGGTTTTATAAGAATTTTTACCTAAATAGTGAATAAGGTTTGCAAAACGTCAAAATTTGAAGTTATAAAACAAGTCGTTTATATTAAAATAAAAGAGTGGCTAAAAATAAACTACCAACTCACTAATTCAATAGAAAAACTATACGCCGACAAGTTTTTTTTTTACTATAATAATATTAAAGATAAATCGAAAACGACTAAGGTTAAAACTGTACAAAGCAGACGCCGGCGTCATCCCAACTGATCAAACAACACCGTCTCAGTTTAAATTTAAAGGCAGTATTTTGCTGTAGGCAAGTGGCAACACACACCGAAACAAGCCTGGTGAGTGGTGAGTAATCGACCCATTTCCTTTGAAAATGTACATGTACGGCTATGAAACCTGACTGTGCCTCCGCCTATTGCCTATTTTGAATGAAACATTACGTCATTTGTCGTACAAAAACATGATAAAGACAAACATAGCTGTAGATTATGCCAATCATGATGTGAGGGAAAATATTTCTGAAGTAGCGAAAGCCACAGGAGTTTGTAGTGGTTTCTTATCTTTGGAGGGCGAGTTCCGAAACCACACTTCATTAATTTTATTTTATTTATTTCACAAAATCCACAGCTCTTAATACAAAAGAATAAAATTGATCTTACAGCCACTAAAGGATTAGTTTCAGGATTGGTTTTAGTAGGATTTAGTTTTTAAAACAATTTAAAATGATCGAAATACTAGATGCGCGTGCGCCCCGCGTGTTCCTTGATCCCGTGGGAATATCGGGATAAAAAGTAGCACATGCCTTTTGCAAGGACCCATCTGTCTCTATACCAAAATTTATATCAAAATCGGTTCAGGTGTGAAATCATAACAGACAGAGAGTTACTTTCGCATTTATAATATTAGTATAGATAGATTTAGATAATACTAGTAGTTCGCCCCGAACTGAGACCTCACGAGAATCCATTTACAGAGATTTTGTTTTTTGTAGGATTTTAACACCAACAGCTTTATTTTTTTACAAAATAAGAATTATTATTAAACGAATAATATAACGAAAGACAAGTAAAAAAATATTTAAAAAAATAAAAAACCCGACTGCAGTTTTAACAGAAAAGTGAAAAACAAGATGCTTATAGTAGCTTTAGGAATGGTGGATGCAGTCGGGCGGGACACGATAATTTTATAATTAATAAATTTTAAAACTTAATTGTAAAGCTTTACAAGCAATACTTTTCAAATGTAAATTTAGGAAAGAATAAAACATATTGTTTGAGTGAACAATGTTAAGCGTTTTCTGTTTTTACACGACTGCCAAAGGAAGTGTTATGTTTTTGCCGTGAGGGTATGTATGTATGTATGTATGTATGTATGTGACCTATTTTTGTGCCGTCGTAGGGCCTAAACGGCTGGGCCGATTTAGATAAACGATACGTCGTTAGATTCGTCATGACCGTGAGAGTGACATAGGGTACATTAAAATAATAAATAAATAAAAATAAAGATTTAAAACGCTATAAAGCAAGATTTGTCTTGACCATAAAAACCGAGCAAAGACAACGGAACGTTACATAAAAACTTTTCGATTTGACTTTGACGCCGAGTTTCAACGTTTGAAAGAATTTGAATGTTTAATTTGTCAGTTTGTCAGAGATAACATAAATAACAATTACTATGTTTACAATAAGTAATTAACTAAAAATTTGAAATGTCGCGCTATGGATAATGGATAGCAAGGCTAATCCGCTAGGACAAGAAACCGCCAGCCTTTGTATCACCAGTCGCGACGAAGTTTTCGGATTTGGTAATTATATTTTAAGATGAATACCTGCCTACTTCATATCTATCTCAGCAAAACTCAAAAAGAATAGCTATTATAATATTGAAGGCTTTTAGATAGCCTATCTTTAACCGATTTCGAGTCCTCGCTACTGGAGTATACACATCCAGAGTTAATGAGTTTCTCTGGTGTGATTGTATCTAATCTCTAATAACTAAAAAGCGTTAAATAAAAAAAATATTTAAAAAAAATAAAAAACCCGACTGCCGTTAAAACTGAAAAGTAAAAAACAAGACGATACCTAAAGGTAAAGAAACCTTAAAAATCGTTCGACGCATCTAGAAGCCTTAAAAAATTGTGGATGCAGTCGGGTGGGACTCCTTTTAAAGGAAAAGTATAATGACACCAAATTGTGTTGAAGTCCCACCCGACTGCATCCACAATTTTTTAAGGCTTCTAGATGCGTCGAACGATTTTTAAGGTTTCTTTACCTTTAGGTATCGTCTTGTTTTTTACTTTTCAGTTTTAACGGCAGTCGGGTTTTTTATTTTTTTTAATTTATGGTCTTTACAAATATTGGTTAATAGCGTTTTACATCATTATTTTTATTTATTTATTATTTTAATGTACCCTATGTCACTCACGCGGTCATGACGAATCTAACCACGTATCGTTTATCTAAATCGGCCTAGCCGTTTAGGCCCTACGACGGCACAAAAATAGGTCACATACAAACATACATACATACACTTACGGCAAAAACATAACACTTCCTTTGGCAGTCGTGTAAAAACGATAACACAAAAAGAATTATTCCTTACTAGCTGTGACCCGCGGTTTCACCCGCATAAATTCCTATCCCGTAACGTATGTGGCGCATCACGTATGTCATACCAAGCGTTGCTCAGCCCTTATGATTATTCAAAGTAGGTACCCTATATCTTATTTTAACCACTAAACTATCCCTGTACCAAATTTCGTTCAAATCGGTTTGACCGTCATTTTTGCCCATCACGTATGTCATACCAAGCGTTGCTTTACCCGTACGATCATTTAAAGTATCGTATTTATACCCTTAAAGTAATCCCTGTACCAAATTTCATTCTAATTGGTGTGATCGTTCCTGTTGACCCATCACGTATGTGTCACGCTAAGCGTTGCTTAACCCGTACGATCATTTAAAGTACCCTATATCGTATCTATACCCTTAAAATAACCCTGTACCAAATTTCATTCTAATTGGTGCGATCGTTCCTGTTGACCCATCACGTATGTGTCACGCCAAGCGTTGCTTAACCCGTACGATCATTTAAAGTACCCTATATTTTATTTAAACCCCTATACTAACCCTGTACCAAATTTCGGTTCCGCCGTTTTTGAGATATAAATAGTGTAACTAACACGACTTTCGTTTTTATAGCTGCGTCCCGCGGGATTTACCCTCGTAAGTCCCGACCCCGTAAGAATATCGGGACCAAAAGCCTATAACCTTCCTCGATAAATGGACTATCAAACACAAAAAGAATTTTTCAAATCGGACCAGCAGTTCCTGAGATTAGCGCGTTCAAACAAACAAACAATCAAACAAACTCTTCAACTTTATAATATTAGTATAGATAGTATAGATTTACGACAATCGACCACAATTTGTAACATAATAAACATGAATTATTTACTTTGATTTACTTTGATCACTAATAGACGTTAATATTCCCTACAAAAATGTCAGATCTTGGAGTATATTTCGCAAGCAAACGCAACGATACCGCGATCTAGGAGGTATGTTGAGCGCCATCTATTGACACATTTTTAGAACTTGATTATTTTCTCTTTTTGCACCCCCTATCTCCCCAACCCCCCTACCGATCCGGCTCATCTTCGAACTCATAAATTCTATGGACCTAAACTACGCGCATACCAAAATTCATGAAGATCGAAGCAACGATACTCAAGTTATCGTCGAACAAACATACAAAGATACAAGCGCCAGGCCCGTCTACACTGGACCTCACTCGCTTCGCTCGTTCGGTCAATTAGTATTGTTATGTGCGTAAATAACATCGCTCATACGGTGAAGGAAAACATCGTGAGGAAACCCACGGCTTAGTTAGTTCCAGACGTATTATTGACCAGTTCTTTCCTCAGGGCATGGTTGACTAGCAACGTCCCGGGCATACAGCGCCATAAATAGCATGGATTAAAAGTTGCTTGCGTTGTATAAATCATCTAAAATTAGATGAAAAGACCTATTGTTATTATTTATAGCCTTCCCCCAAACTTGCTTTACAAAGAGTAAATCGATCGAAAAAAATCGAAATTTTGTTTCATTTTTAGTCGACTTTAAACATTGCAATCCGTGATATAGGTGGGTAAGTTAAAGTGTTTTTATAACATACTAAATCGAAATCATTTGTTTTATTAATGAAAACAAGTGACCCGCTGACCTCCCTCGTTTGGATTAGTTCTCACGTTTCAGTGAGGAAGCACACAGCTTTACAGTTAGTTAACACAATATGCACATTTCTACTTGAACAGATAAGAATTACAATTTCATTTCATTGTTCAAAGTTATTTTGAGTAGTTTTCCCATATTCGTAGACACAGAGGGCCCGGAACTGGCATTCATTTTTAGAAGAAAAGGTGACGAAAATTTATTAGAAACTGTAATGGCTCATAATATGGTGTCTATGTCATCGGAAGATAACAAGATCCGCAGGTTTATAAATTTCCTAGGATATTTACAAATTTTCGTAGGATACTAAACGAGAGATAAATTGTATTGATAAATTTGCGAAAATGTGGGCATAAAATTATAGCTATACATTAATATTTATATTTTTTATTGTAGTGTAAAATATTTATCTATTTAAGTATTTGTATTCCCTATTTATGCTATGTTAATCCTTTGTCGCTCAAATAAAAACCGTAAACACCGCTGAACCGATTACCATGATACTCGGTATGTAGATAGCTGGAGACCTGGAATAACACATTGGCTACTTTTTATCTTGATATTCCCGCGGGATCGGGACCTACGCGGATTAAGCCGCGGGGCTCACCTAGTATAAAGAAGGATCACTATAAAAAAGAACACACTCCGTAAAAATGTTTTTAGGACCAGCGGTTTTGGGCCTCGCG
The DNA here is from genome assembly GCA_949358125.1 of Idaea dimidiata. Lineage (NCBI taxonomy): Eukaryota > Metazoa > Arthropoda > Insecta > Lepidoptera > Geometridae > Idaea > Idaea dimidiata. Next base: position 11,871,541 of record OX442341.1, read on the forward strand.
TTGATTTATATACCTAGTTTAGTAATTCAGGGAATCGATCACTCAGGACTCTGAATGTTATATAAATCAATTGACAAAATAAAAAAAAACCGCTAAAATTGATGATGATCAAACCACTAATTGATCGATACCTTACCTACGCATCTATTCCTAAATTAGGTAGGGTCGGCATATAATGCTAAACCGGCTTATTTACCTTATTCTGAAAACCTACGCTATATACCTACACATTTTTAAGTAGGTATTATGTTAATTCATATACAAAAACAGAGTTTATTGCCACCCATACGCAGGTATACCTACTTAAGAGGAAAGGATACACACTCGTTCTCCATACAAACGTAATCGTATTTCTCTATGGATAAAGCAAGAAATTATGTTTATACCATGTAACTAAATCTGTCATGACCATAGGGCATGGTTTTGTTTTTTTTTATTCATTGTCTTATTTTTCTATATTTTATTTCTATTCTAATTAGAAAATGAAAAAACCAAAACGTAGAGGCATGGTCATGACATGGCTGATAGGTAAAGGTTTTATGGCATAAACATTTTCCGCCCTACTATGATGTCTTATAAGTCGTCGCGAAGCCGTCACGTTGTCGTCCAGCTTAAAAAATAAAATTATAAACACATCACATAATAAAAAAACAAACATAAAAAAAGAATGTTTTAAAATTATCTGTGTTTTTAAAATTAGTCGAGGTATTTTTATTTAAAATTTAGGTAAGTACCTACTTAATACATTATTTTTTGAGCGACAAAAGGACGATAAACAATCATGGTGGCGCGGATTTGCTCAAATATACGACAACGTTTGAATGGAGAAAATGTAGGTATCCTGTCCTCTTAAACCCCTATTCTATTGAAAATGTTAATAACCCGCAGATTTGTCATTCAAAACGTACGTTTTTAAGTTAAGAAACGACGTTAAGTCTTCAATTATTTATTTAACGTGACAAATAGTTGAGTAAACTAAGTAAAAATACTTTTTTACTGTGCCATGTGAAGCAAACAGTTATAATAATCCGCTATTCCCACGGCCTAGTGGTTACGAGGCGCCTCTGTAAGCAAATTTTGATGCGTTTACCTTACTCTCTTCAGTAATTTTACTTTTTTTTTTGAAAATATATTTTGATGCGTTTACCGTACTTACTCTTTTGTAATTTTACTTTTTCGTATAAATATCCTTTTCTGTACTTGTAACTAAGTCCCGTGTAAATCCCGATGCTGCATGCCGTAGAAATTTACAAAAACCTTTTCTTACTCTCACTAATCCAACTAATATTTTAAAAGTTTAGTATCTTATAATTTATAATCTTTAGTATCTTTTAACGAATATTTTTAATTGTTTGTTTGTGTATCAATCACGCAAAAACTTCTGAACCGCTTGCGATTAAACTTGGTATGCAGATAGCTGGAGTTTTGGATTAAAAGATAGGCTACTTTTTACCCTGATTTTCCCGTGGGATCGGGACTTACGCGGGTAAAACCGTGGGCGCAGGTAGTATCTACTAAACCGAAGGTAGTAGGTAGGTAGGTAGGTACCTACTCTACAGTGAAGGGACAGTTTAGATACGCATCATAACTTTTACTATCTCAACCACCCATTTTCTTACCGATTCAAATTCTTAAACAGAATAATAGTCAATATAAACGTAACGAAACATGCAATCAAACTTATGAATATGGACATGATGAACAATTTCTAACACTTTTACTTGTTAACCAACTTATCTAATCCACGGATTTAAAACGAACTATAGTTTGGTAAGGTTGTTGTGAAGATGCTAGCGCCGCTGGTAACTGTGGATGTAATGTTTGGTCGTCTATCGGACAGTACTTTCGCCTGTCCATTTGTCGTCAGAGCACTTGCGTGTAAACTGATGTTTTCTAATTGATAGTTTTTTTTTGTTATGATGTTCAATTGATGTCTGTTTTGAAGTTCGTTGCTTGTTCGGTTTTATTTGGAGACAATGACTGGCGTACAGGTGTACAATGTACCTACCTATATTCCGACCAATGAAGGATAGTACCTAATAAAAACAAAGGTGTATGAAAATTCGTTTCTTACTTAAGAGGGCGATAGATGATAATTATCGGTCCTTGTTCGATTGCATATAAATGAGCGAGATGGAATTGCATGAAAAAATCTACAATTTCTCGTAAAATCAATCATTAACGAAGATTAAAATAATATTTTTATAAAATGCGATGAAGAGGTTCTAGGTATTGTATTTTCTAATATTATAATGCCTATAAGAAAATATAGCGGTTAAGGATTTAGAAGAAAAATTTATTTATTTTGTAAAACAGGGGTAACTTTGCCTGTATAATAGGGTATTTCAAGTTATTTTTTATTGTTTTTGAAATGAATGAAATGATACAAGAAGTGTCCCCTTGTATCATGTACAATAACATTAAACATTGTTTAAAGATCTATTTGATACCGGTTATGAAGAAAACTATTCAATCGGAAGGGATTTCACATGAGTCGCGTGCTTAAGATGAAGTTTCCTCAGAATCTTTTCTAGTAGATTAATATAAAATATCTAAATAATGAGAAGTAGTTATAATATTTTATCATGTGGATGCATGGTGTCCAAGGTAGTGGTTTCGAATCCTGGCTGAGCACATTATCTATTATTTTTTTCTTGCGAATAACTTATGTAACAGTTTTGTAATAACATCGCTTTTGCGATGAAGGAAAACATCGTGAGGAAACCCACGGCTTAGTTAGCTCCAGACGTATTGAGCAGTTCTTTCCTCTGGGCATGGCTGACTAGGCGCTGCTGGGCAAGCATACTCCATCTAACAACGTCCCGGGCAACCATAATATAGCATATCCATGCTATATTATGCCGGGCCGGGTATAATATAGCATGTATTAAAAGTTGCTTGCGCTGTATAAATCATCTAAAAAGTAGATGAATAAATGATGAATAAAAATAAAATATGAATAAAAATCCAACTTGACAATATCTTATTTAAGGTGCGGGCACTATGTACAGTACCATAAGTAGAATGGATAAAAAAGTTGCTTGCACTATTAAATACCTAAATCACTGAGATAAATCATTTAAAATCAGATGAAAGGTATGGCGCGCACACATGGGAATCGAATTATCATTGTAAAAGGGCTAATTCGATTCGAAAAGTGTTCCTGAGGACCTGTTCGATTCAATTCGATTTGAAAAGTTGGCTACGTTTCAAAAACAGCTACTTTTCTTGCAGAGTACTTACTTTCAGAGGGCTACGCAAACAATAAGGTAAACCTCAAAAATTCCTATAACACTTTTGAATTTAGGAGCTACTCAATTATTTAACTATAATCCCCCAAAAAGTTTAGTAGTATTTTAATATTCGGCCGTTAGACCAACTTGACTAATGATCTACTACCAAATAAATAGTCACACAAGATCACAAGATACATAGAGTTTAAAATAAACAATACATTTCAGCCTCCATTGTTGCATCTTCCTTAAGATAAGACCTGTTCCGCGACGTGTATCTCCCTCCATCTAACGCCAGAATAAATGTGCTTGAAAGAGAGGGCGTATATGACATAGCAGTATCTTTGGAAAGTAAGAGTCGGATTACGTACACTTTGAACTTTGTTTAAATTCTTTTCTCTGTGATGATTCGTTTTTTTTTCTGAGAACAGATTTATTGATAAGTAACTAAGTAATATACAGTTATATTCAAAGAATTCGCTGCAGAATTCTGGGTGAAAAACTGCAATGGACTGAAACTATACTGAAATCTTTTGCTGTGCAGCGAGCCACATAGCTATTAGGTATTTAAATTCAAGGCCAGCTATCCCCCACCAAACAGAAATCTTAAAAATATTATAAATGACTTTGTTAATCTTTTATCCTTAAAGTACTGAACCGATTTCAATGCAACTTGGAATATTTATATTCCAGAGAGAAAGGGACATACTCTAGTTAAACCGTGGGCACAGCTATAAGAATAAGAATAAGAATATTTTTATTGCCATAACTGTGTACATTAAGGTCTTACAATAGTATAACGTTTCAACAGTTTACTCATTTCGAGCATGCAATAAGGTAAAACAGTAGTAGGTACCTACTTAAAATAAAATTTTAATCCTAAGGTTAATTAAACATATCAATAATATTGTAATTTAGTCACTTTTCATAATTATCGAAAAACTCTGCAAGATTATAAAAAACCTTAGAGATGAGCCAAGCTTTCAATTTGTTTTTGAATATAACACCATTTAGTAATTTTAAGTGTAAGGGTAAGTAATTGTAAATTTTTATTGCAGTGTAATATGAACTTTTATAAAAAATATTATTATTTACTTGAGGTATGCTAATATTATATTTATGTTTGTCTCTTTGACTGCCAGACCTGCTTGAGATTGTGCTAAAAAAATAATCTTTATTGTTTTTAACAAATAAGCAAATTTCTAATATATAGATACTTGTCAGGGTTAGAAACTTTTCATCTTTAAAAATTTTACGCAGAGAATCAGTGTTTTTTAGGTTATACATTTTTCTTATACACTTTTTTTGCAGCTTAAAGGTGGATTCTAAATCAACAGAATTTCCCCAGAAGATAATCCCATAGCTCAAATGAGGATAGACATAACCATAATATGCTATTTTAGCTACATTTCTTGAACTTATATTCACTATTATTGTCAAACTGAAGCAATATTTAGATAAAATGTTATTTACTTTTTTGATTTGAGATTTCCAGCTAAGAAATATCTGAATAAAAAACATACAATAATAATTTTCATAGCGCGAATGAGTTCCATGATGTACCTATGTGATAAAAACGATAGTTAATATATATAAACTAGTCTAGATCGCAATGTAGATGATTTTAGATTTAAATTACCTTGACTTTTCGGCACGACCAGCCATGGTAGCAAGTAAACAACAACCGTGGTTGCGCATTATCTAGATTCGTACTTCAATAATAAACATCACAAATCATGTACGATTAAGTGTGGATAGCTATATGTTTTTCCATTTGTCATTTATCTCAGGCGACTTTAAGAGGAGTAAGGTCGGGGTGGTTATTCCGTTTTTTGTTTCTGTCTGTCAACTATGAAATTTCTTGTTAGGAAAAAAGACAAAGCATGTTCTCACTACTTTGCGTGAAAGGTGAACCCAGATTGTTCCGAGCCGAACGAATCGAATTTTTGTCGTCCACGGCAAAGCGTACCTTATAAACAGAAATAAAGTCCATTACATTTACATTTCGCCAGCGTCGGCCGACTATGATGACGTAATCGAAAAAAACATAAATGTGTAAATATAAATGTACTTTATCTCTAAATAAGGTACCCTTCAATAAAATAAGGTACTTAAACAAAAATTTAATTCTGTCGGCTCAGATCAATCTGCGTTCACCTTTATTAGCAATTAAGGCTATGGGTTGAAAATGTATTCGTTTGTTTACCTTTCGATTTCATTTACAAATTTAAACCTAAACCACGCACAGCTTGCAGCGTCGGGCGTCTTGTTACATTACATTAGCTTCTAATTGCTAATTATCTTTTGTTCAAACTAAGTATCGGACGCAAAGCTCACCTCGTGGGCGTTATTACCGACTGAGACCCGAATGATGTCAGTCTGACCTTTACTCCACAATATGTATGAGGTCCCAATATTATGTTTTTAAATTAGCCACGGTCAGTTGCGAATTGGTTTCGATTTTTATGTAGATCCACTTTGTAATACAAAAAATTAAGTTTGTTTTTAAAGCCTCGTGTGACCTACTGTCCCGCCGTTTCATCTGCGTAACTTGACCCCGCGGGATTTTCCAGATATCCTTTCGTAATGGGTACTACACACTACAAAGAATATAAATACTCTCCAAACTTCATCTCTCTAAGACCAACGGTTCAGGCTGTGCATTGGTGCATGTATAGTTCAATCAGTCAGTCAGTAAAGTCATTGAATTGTATATGTATGTATGGATTAGGGAACGAATGTCGAGCGACATGCGTCCTTGGGGACATCACAAAATATCGCACAACGTCCTTCAATGTCTCCGTACACATCAGTAGTTGAAAAATTTCTGGCGAGGTCTGACAAAGTCGCCTGGTGTCTTAATTCGTAATACGTGTCGCTCGACACTTGTCGGCTAAGTTGTCTAAGGGATGAATTATATTAGACCGTCACGGGTCGTGCTTCGTTGTCCATTGCTCGGCCGCCACTCGGTTGCAATTTAACGGACTGATCGCCGAGCAATGGACAACGAAGGTCGGGCCCAGCACAGCCGGGCGGCCTGGTGACGTTCTAATTAAAATCATCCTTAGTGGGTACGAGGTTTAGTTCCGCGGGAATATCGGGGTAAAAAGCAGCCTATGTGTTATTCCCGGTATCCAGCTACCTATATTCCATGTTTCATCGCAATCGGTTTTGTAGTTTTTGCGTGATTGAGTTACAAACATACACACATACTCACAAACTTTCAGCTTTATAATATTAGTAGGAAGAAACATAGAATACGTTTGAGACCATCATCTAATACTACGAGTAGGAGGTAAGTTATTAAAATCTCAATGAAGTAGCCCTCAAATTTTAAATGTGGCTTCAGCATTCGGCCGTTAGCCTCTTACAATGTAAGCGTTACTCAATGAAATGACAGTAAGATTATGAATGGGTCGACAAACTCGCAGGAGAAGTGACCTTGCGCCTTGCGCCTACGCATCTAGTGCATGAACTGAACATGATCGGTTACTCCACTTGTTGTGGTTACCTGCTGTTTTATTAACGTCTGTTATTATGGTTAGATATTTGTAGTTCAATCTAGACTGTACATATTGTATAGATATACCGCTTTAGCGATTAGGCCGCCCATTTGTGCAGCTTTACTTTTTAAGCTTTGTCTTTATATTGTCTCTATGTATTTGTATTTTGGTCTCTTGTCTTATGTTGTACAATTAGTTATCAATTTTTTTTATAAACGGGTATACTGGGTTATTGGTTATTACAAATGTAATAGGTTAGTTAATTTCTTGTGTAAATCGTGAGTTGGGTGCAAACATATTATTGAGCAGTCAACTGTTGTTCTACGACATCTGCAAATTTCAAAGAATTTAAACACAATTTACACACAGTAAAACATTTTAAACTCAGCTTTGTCGGCCGAGCTTAATCAGTTCCAAAGTTAAATTGTTCGGGCAATTACTCGCATTACTTCCAAAGTTGAAACAAAGTTCGAAAGCTGTTTTTAGAATACCCACTATCTCTGATAATCTGAGGCAAATTCGATCTTTTTCTTAGTTAATATGTAATATGGATACAACATATAAACAATTACATATTTCGTAAGACACCGTCAACAGGTCCATTTGAATATATTACCTAACCAGTTGAGACCAAACATTCCAAAGTGTGATAATATTATTAGTTTTTATTAAAGTTGAACGTTTAAGAGCAATGGGATTTCCCAACTATATGGCCGAAATGGAACTTGAAAGAAAATAGTAGAAAAACACTTATTTAACTTTTTAAAATGTGTGGATTGACTGCTAAACCGATTGCAATTTTAACTAGTACGTAGATAGGTAGAATTATGAAATAAATCTTATATATAAAAATGAATCCCCATTTCGCGTGGTCACAGCATCACGCCCGATTTCAATAATCTTTTTGCGTTGTGTTCGTTAAGATCAGGAGAAGGATCCTATGCCAGAATTTTTTCAAGTTTGGATAAAGACTTATGCCGGTGAAACCGCGGGGCGCAGCTAGTAACTAATAATAATGCATCCTTATAAGCCTCTATTCTAGTAATTCCATCTCATTATTGTTAACTAATAAAATAATGCATAGAATACCTAATTATTAGGTACCTATACCTATTGTTATTCTCAATAGCGGGTGAAAATGAATCTTACTTCTTACTAATCATAATATTATCCTATTAAAATTATAAAAACGACGACAACGACGCAAGTTGCGAATTTGTTGTATGTATGTGACGTTGTTACTCCTTCACACAAAAAGTACTCAACCGATTGCGATGAAACTTGGAATGTAAACAGCTGGAGACTTAGAATAACATAGGCTACTTTTTATACCGATATTCTCTTTATAACATTTAAAATATTAACTCTTTACCGTAATATTTAAAGCTATTTAAATATTATAAAGAGGTAACTTTGGTAACATGTATGCATATATTATGATTGGAACTCCGAAAATACTGGACCGATTTCAAAAATTCTTTCACCAATTGAAAGCTACATTATCGAGGAGTAACATACGCTACTTTTGCACATATCCCTATTTTTCCACAGGATCGGGACTTATGCAGTGGAAACTGCAGGATTATTATTATTATTTCTATTAGGGGACGCCAGCGCAAGCACCAGACGGGTGATCGGTCCTCTCATGTTGGGACCATTTCACACAGTTCCCCAAGACCCTTATAGGTTTTGAGTTAACTAGTAACTCACGGACTGCAGGATACAGCGATATTTAATAAAACGGTAAGTAGCTAGGTATTCGATAGACGTTTAGTAAATATTTAGTTAGAGGAAATGTTACCAAGGTACATACAAAACCGGTAAGTATGAATGGGAGTCCAATGTAAACGAGACACCTCAGTGGACGGGTCGGCCTTGCGCCCACGCATCCTAACTGTACCGATGTTGTCATGTTGCACTTCGTTTACTTACCCGGCGGTTTTACGGTTCGAGGCAGAATCTAGGTAGAGGTCTGTTCAAAGGCCATGTACCGTGGTTTACGAGTGTCTTTGTAAAATGATGATCGAAATAATCACGTTTTTCGTCATTTTTTCAAATTAAAACGTTGCACAAATGAGCGGTGTTGTCGCTAAAACCGATTACTTTTAGGCAACCAAAGAATGTAGAAATAGGTTAGAAAATAGAAATATTAAAATAGCTAAGAAACTACAAATACAAATAAATGATTTTGATTTTGATTTTGACTAAATTGATTAATACGCCACCGAAATTAAACAATTTACACGCATTTGAACTAGGTTTCACGAAAATGAAAATTGCACATCTCCTTAACGCGTTCCCGCCAAAACTGGAATCACGATTGCAATTCGATTAAAGAATGAAGTTACTTGATCTCCTCAAAGAAGGGGGTAGTGGAGAGGAGTGACAAATCTTTCCACCACGCTTCCGCCAAACGGCCTTTTCCAGGGCCCAATCCAAAGGTCCTTTTCAGGACCAACTCTCAATCCGCTCAAAAAATCGGCCTTAAACGTTGTATCCATAAACATTGAATGCTTTAGCGCAGATAAAGCTCAACTTGACAAATAAGAGAGTGTTTTTTTTATTGTAGTGATTATGTTCCAAAAATAAACTCAAATTAATTAATTCAATTCGTGATGCAGTATCAGATCGCGTGATTATAAAATTTTATGTCACACATTGCGTGCGCGCAACGAAATCTGGGTGAAAATGATTGCAATATGCGCGTGAGCATAATATTATTATTAGTGTTGTAAATATATAATTGAGAACTTTAATAGCTTTGGGATTTGTAATCCAAATCTTAGGTTGTAAATTATAATTACAATGTTATGTATGAATGATTAAGATGAATTAATTCGTGATATTCGTAAGTGCTGTTTTTAAATACTAGCTCTGTAATATTGAGCCTTACCATGATTGTTTCTTGTTATTCTATCGTTCTTAAATACATACCTACACATTATAAATAGAAACATCCATTAGAAATACATTTAGGCAAAGCTTGTGATAAGGAAAGAACCTACGTATTTGTACGTACCATGATCTTTTCTCGTGCTATTGTCGTTATTTTGTCGCGCAAAAAATTAAATTAATCTATTTATCTCTTATCTATATAAAAGAAAGTCGTGTTAGTTACACCATTTATAACTCAAGAACGGCTGAACCGATTTGGCTGAAAATTGGTGGGGAGGTAGCTTAGAACCAGGAGAAGGACATAGGATACTTTTAATCCCCGCGGGAACGGGAACGGGACTTACGCGGGTGAAACCGCGGGGCGCAACTAGTTTTTAATAAAAAAAACCCCGGCTAATTTAAAAACACAGATAATAAAAAACTGAGTACTAAAAGTACAAATAACCTCACCTACGTATAGTGCCACCGACTTATCTGTTATGTTATGTGAAGTTCGGCAGTTGTACTAGTGTATAGATTGTAGCTTGGTTCGGTGGCGGCACTGTATGTAGGTGAGGTTATTTGTACTTTTTGAAGTAGGTTCAAATTAATAAACATTTCAAACTCACACGATTTGAACTCATAATTATTTTTCCCGGGTCTTATTCGCGTATTAGTGTTTTTAAATTCTCTTACCTCGACGTTTCGATCATGTTACAATGATCTTGGTCGCGAGGGGGAAAGTAAAAATATGTGAATAAGACCCGGGAAAAATAATTGTCGGTTAAAATTATTAAAATCGAACAACTCTTTCGTGGTCAATGGTCATACATAAAAAAATATTGCCTCAGCCTTTCTATGTATACCTACTGAGTTAGAGCATTGGTATAAACGACTTTATTTGATGTTTCGTTATTAGAAAACGAGTACATCTGATTGGAATGCAGATTATATGCACACAGATCCGGGTTTCACTTGAGTACCTATCAGTTAAAAGGATAACAGGGTGAGGCTAGACAGGTAGCGAGCGACAAATAACATATTTTTCATTTCAAAGAACATTTCAAAGGTATAATCTTTAAAATTCTATCTATTAAAAATCTAATAAAAGTGATTTCATCCTTACTTTTAATTATGAGTTAAAATATATTCAGCTTGTATAATTTTTACCTGCTAAGCAAGAAATGAATCCTAAATGGATACCTACCTAATTTGTAATTTTCTTTACAATAACATTTTTTTTAAAAGCACGCGTTGATGTCTTTTTAACAGAAATTTAAATTTTATCTTGGAAAATAGTTATTTTATGTATTCAATTGAAACTGAATATTACTTATAATTTTTATAGAAAGAATACTTATAAGAACTCGATTGATGAATTCTTTATTGCAACACACCACAATTAACACAAACAATAATCATAGGTAGCAAAAGATTTACTGATACATTGAATTACTCACGCTTACCACAGATTGTTCTCGACGGTACACTTGTACCCTTCAGCACCGAAGTCAAGAGCCTTGGCATCACTATAGACAGCAATCTATCTTGGGATCCGCAGCTCGCTAGGCTGAGGCAGAGGATGTTCGCATCCAACGCTTCGCTTAGAAGGTTGCGGAATTTCCTACCTACTGCCACCAAAATTATGTTAGCACAAACCCTTTTGCTTCCTGTCCTTGATTACGCAGATGAATGCTTCCTTGACTTGAACGAAGCACAACTAGACAAGCTTGAGCGGCTCCAAAATCTCGCTATTCGTTTTATTTACGGACTCCGCAAATATGACCATGTTTCGGAGTACCGCGGAAAGCTTAAATGGTTGCCCATTCGCCTGCGTAGGGACTCACATATTCTCTCTCTTGTTTTCAGAATTCTCTTTCTCCCTACATCACCCACTTATTTAAAATCCCGCTTTAATTTTAGTCACTCTCCCACTCAGTCAGTCCGTTCTTATAAGGCCCTTCTTCTAAAGATCCCTGATCGTTCCTCTTCTTTCTATCAAAATTCCTTCACCGCTCGCGGTGTGGAATTGTGGAATGCTCTGCCTGCGTCTATCCGCCAATGTAAATCTTTGGCGAGTTTTGAAGCAAATGTGTACAAACATTACCTTGACCTCGTCGAATCTGGTAGGTCGAACAGATAGGTGTCTTGCTCATTGAATATATTACCTACCAATATTATCAATATTATTTATATTTCTCAATAATTTTTCCTTTCATGCGTTTATACCCACCCATCCCCTCTTACAATTCTTGTCCATCCAAAGGTTGTCTGGAAGAGATCGCTTTTAGCGATAAGGCCGCCCATTGTACCTTTATTATAATTAGCTGTAAGTATTTGTTTATGTATTTTTTTTTTGTAATATTTTGGTACAATAAAGTTTTATCTTATCTTATCTTATCTTAATTAAATAACCACAATAAAAGGAAAATACTTAAACAACTTAAAAATTAGGTGGCACAATGGGCGGCCTTATCGCCGAGCTATGAATGTTAAATGTACTAACTGTGGAAATTGATTAATAAACAAATTTTTGATAAAGTTTTCCTGCAAGATTTAGAGCGATTGGGTGACGAGGTCTATGGTAGCGGAAAAGTAGTTCATTTTACAACCAGTGTGACTACGCAACGCTATCAGTTGGACCACACCTTTCCAGTGTCACTCATCCAACCCAGAGTGGGTTACAGAATGTTTTATGCAACGCGCAAACGCAGTCAATTCGCATTGTTACTCACTTTGAGGATTCCGAAATGATAGTCACTTGAAAACACTACAGAAATGTAACCATAGATGTGCCTGGTTCTAACAAAACGGTGAACAATTTTGACATTAACATTGGACAGCTATCCTTTTAGCTCTTACTTAAAATGGCCGAAGTATATCTTCCTGTTGTTCAACCCTCCAGGTTTCAAGGGTGAGGTCACAAACTTGGATTATTCATTGGTTCACAAAAATCACAAAAAAAATCGCAAAAATCACAGTTACCGGATTTAACGCATACGATCCCATACATTCGAACGACAATTTTACTGGACTAATTAAACCATCCGAAACTTTAACGTGGTACAAGCTATGCTTCTCGGACGTATACATATCTCTCAATCCTACTAATCCTACTAATTGAACTAATATTATAAATGTGAAAGTGTGTGTGTTTGGATGTTTGTTACTCAATCACGCAAAAACTACTGAACCGATTGCGATGAAACTTGGAATATAAGTAGTTGGATACCGGGAATAACACATAGGCTACATTGTATCCCGTTATTCCCGCGGGAACGGGACTTATGCAGGCGAAACCGCGGGGCACTGCTATTAAAAATACAAAGTTCGTTGTCTCACATTTCTCAGATAAACGCTAACTCTGAACAGATGTACAATTATGCTTTTTCATAACAACTGTGACTCCCACCTCCTCCTTCCTTCCAACCAACAATCGTTACATAACATAAAGGTTCCCACACACGAACAAAGTGCGGCAAATTAAGGCAGACTGTTAGAAAACTTCTTGGTCTCATTTAAAAAACTTCGTAAGTAACTGTTTTGCTCTTGATTCTATTTATCATTGTAAAGTTAAGTAGTTACACTTGCCCACGCGCAGGTCAGATATTTATAACAACTACATAATATAATTTATACTATTTGAGCTCTCCTGTTCTGAAATGTTTATTTTCATGGATAGACAGTCGGGTGGTAAATTGCTATTCATCTCTGGAGCTTTACTTCAAATCTACGCACGGAAGAAAAAAACTGTCATCCAGTAAGAAAATCTTTCATCTTACTTCTTACTAATATTATAAACGCGAAAGTTTGTATCTATGTATGTATGTGTGTGAGGTTGTTACTCTTTCACGCAAACACTACTGAACCGATTGCGATGAAACTTGGAATATACAGGTAGCTGGGGACCTGGATTAACGCATAGGCTACTTTTTATCCCAATATTCCCGCGGGAACGGGACTTAGCGGATGAAACCGAGGGGCGCAGCTAGTTATACATAAAGGTATTATGACAGGTTTTCTTTCTGGATAACAGATTTATTTTTCGTTCGTTCGTAGAATTAAAGTAGAGGCCCTCGGGAGGTAAGTTTTTTTTAATTTTATGTTTTGTTGTCGCTCGATGATACTGAGTAATATCATAATGCCACAAGCATTTATAATGTACCCATAGTGGATAGACTTTAAATTTCAATTAAAATTATAAGTCTATTCACATAAAAATAGAAATATTATTATCAATTTTTATTAGCTATTTATTTCAATCATATAAAGTTTCGTCCTTGTTTAAAATTGCCTAATAATTCTCAAAACTATAAGCAGACATTATTTCTAGACAGCTAATACCGAACCGGTACTATAAAACCCAAAATAATAAATTCATAGGTCACCGTGACTTGAAATTTTACCTAGTTTGCTAATTTATTTTATATCAATTCTTAAATGCTTTATTATTATGTAATATTAGATGTCAGGTAACAAATATTAGATATTTATCTTGTTAATTGTGAAATTTTATATTTATAAGATCCTATCGATATTATAAAATATATAAGTTTGTGTGTAAGTAAACCAAACTTGAAACTTGAGATCAGGAATAATAGATACGCTACTTTGTATCTGGATATTCCTACGCGGGTAAAACCGCGGGGTGATGCAGTATGAAGGAATGCTGACTTACGATCTGTAATTTTTCATACTGAAACAGAGATTACGTAACTTTCAATGAATGGAAAATACTTACAATTCATAAATACACAACGAATAGGTAGGTATTACTATCCAAAAATCTAGCCTTTTAATTAAAAAATGATCAAAAGGTGGCACGAAAGACAGACGTAATAGTTTGAATAGTTTCTATTCAAACTGGATTTATAATTTTACCGGAAAATAACAAGAAAATTAACTCACTTATTAAGTATTTTACGCATGAGGTCGGTAAGTTTATAAATTTACGAAAATGTGTTCGTAAAATAATGCAATTTATCTCTCGTTTAGAATCCTACGAAAGTTTTTAAATTTCCTAGGAATTTTATTAATTTACGTTTCTTATTACTCTACGGCGTGACATATAGATAGGTATCTTTGGGTGTTATATGTGTATTAAAACTCGGGTTTCCTCACGATATTTTCATTCACCATAAAATAAATGTTTAGCGCATATTTTTTATAGATTCGACGAATCTCAGAATAAAAGACATTTTTTAACGTTACCAACTTTATGATGTAGATTACAAATACTTATCAAACAAAAGAACTAGCCAAAGAAGAAGCATCAAAACCTTCTGACAATCGATTTAATCTTACTAATATTATAAACGCGAAAGTTTGTATGTATGTATGTGAGGTTGTTATTCTTTCACGCAAAAACTACTGAACCGATTGCGATGAAACTTTGAATATAGGTAGCTGGGGACCTGTATTAACACATAGGCTACTTTTTATCCCGTTATTCCCGCGGGAACGGGACGCGGTAAACCGCAGGGGGCAGCTAGTAGGCAATAATTTGCAACTACGAGTGCAAGTATAGCAACCCACAGCTACAAAGTAACAGGCAACGGACGCCGCGAACTAGTTCTCTCTGTTGTTTTGTTATTGCACTGTATTATCGGAGATCATCGTATAATCGACAAGTCACGGTACATTTCTCGCAGCTAACTGATGGCTCCTGCTCATGTAGGTGCAAGTTATGAGAAAGAAAGTAACCTAATTTTATTTACACAAGATGTAACGGGTGAGCCCTATTAAGCCGAAAGGGGGTTGTTCTAGACGTCTAGGCGAACAACTTTTGTTCTACGACTTTTGGAAATTCGAAGTACTTTTCGAAAATTTGATGTGTAAAGTTTACTTGAAGATCAGCTGTTTCTTTGAGGTCGAGGTCATTGACCGTATGTTGTCCATTCATTTAGTTTGGTCTACTACAATCAAACCCTTAAATTCACTTATTTTCAAAGGCGGCTTATTATTACTTATTCAGTGAAACAAAACATTAATAATTTAAAAAAAAAAGTTAGAATTTTCAAAAGTTGTAGAACAAAAATTGTTCGCCTAGACGTCCAGAACAACCGCTTTTCGGCTTAAAAGGGCTTACCCGTTACATCTTGTATACTGGTGACTGGAAATTTTAATTTTAAACGGTTGAATGTATTCATTAATAATAATCAGCCCGGTAATTTGTCCCACTGCAGACAAGGGCCTCCTAGGGGTTAGGCATTAAGACGCCACGGGAGCCTACACCGGATTAGCGATTGTCCCATGCCTATATGACCGTGGCGAGTCCAAGGATATATCAGCATGACAGCGGTGTTGGTCTAGTGGTAGATATCCCGACTTAGATTTCGAGGATCGTGGGTTCGAATCCAGGCCGACCGCGCACCAATGTCTTTTTCATTAAGAAAAACATATGTGCGCTAATAATATCCCCCTTACGGTGAAGGAAAACATCGAGAGGAATGTATTCATTAACTTTTAATATAGATAGTTACTCTGCTGATAGCGGTAAGAAGAAATAATATGTAAATAGACGAAGTTTCTAGAAAAACTAATATCTTGATAATATGACTTGCACCACACATACAAATTCCTTGGACGCACGCGATCCGTTCTACCCTAACAGATAGGAATGCAATAGATTTGCTGATACTCCGCACGGACCACACTTCGAGATATTGTATTTCTTTTATTACCTACCTCTTTTGGCACCTAATAGTAAAAATGCATTCGTCTGTCTATTTTGCTACTTTGCATCTTCTTGTCTGATCTTCTTCTTTTCAGATGGTGGAGTAGAGTTTTTAGTTTAGACTACCATCAGAAATATCAACCGAGACTTTTGCGTCGATACTTTGGCGCCGTCTCATCAACCAGGAACCTTTCTTAGGGCGGGTGCGGATACTTTCCGGGCCGAAAATCTTAAAAAGTGCAAATATGTGACTCTTGATCGTGACATATTGGAACCTTTTGGAGTGGAGACTTTGGGACCGTGGGGGCACATGCAATACATCGGTTTTTGTTAGAACGCCTGGTAGAGACAACGCGAGACCAAAATGCTGGACATTACTTGGCACAAAGAATAAGCATTGCAATTCAGCGTGGCAATGCGGCCAGCATTTTGGGCTTGCTGCCAAGTTACGAAGACTTGAACTTGTTTGAATAAGTTCCTATGTATTGTAACTATGTTTTTGAGTGTTTTCAATATAGGTCACCGAGATTTAAAATGCTTTTAATATACCTTTGGAAGCAGTGCTCGAGTTTAAGGTAAGGTTGAATTGAAAAATTTACATAGTCGAATATATAAGTATAGAAACAACACTTAAAATTTGAGGGCAACTTCAATAATTGAGCAGCTTCTAAATTTAAAATTTGTATGGGATTTTTTGTGTTTGAGAGCTGCCTAATTGTCTAAGTAGAACTCAAATTTTGAGTAGCGTTTGTGTATTCGACTGTTAGAATTTTGAACATGATTGAATTTCTTATATGTTACTTATTTAAAAAAAAATAATAACAAGGCCATGTTGCCGTACACATTTCTATTTACGTTTTGATTATATTCTATGTAATTACTATTTTTTTGAATTTTACTTTTAATTGTATTAAAGTAACATAATCGGAATCTAAATGAATAATAAGCGAAGTCACGTGTAAAAGCTAGTTATAAGTTGTAAATGCAGTTAAAAGATATCAGATGAGCAATCATAGAATGTTTAGTTCCGCAATTACCCGTGTTGCTATAACTTCAATCAACTTATGTTCCACTTTTGGATAATTACAGAGATTTTAAGATATAATGCATAATATTCGATTGCCTAATTCTGCGGCCCACTCCCAACTGCGCATCTTCCGTCGTAATTGGCATCGAAATCCCACTGCGCAAAGGAATAACCTGCGAGGTTCGAAGCATAGCGTTAATTTGCATGCATTTGAAAGCGTTGCCGTCGAGTTTAACTGTCATTGAAACCGGCAGCTCAAGAGACGCATTCAATGACAACTCAACTCGACGGTGCCGGCTACAAATGCATGCAAATTCTACGCTGTAGTTATACCTTTGCTTTGGATTTCGATGCCGATTTCGACGGAATTTGCGCGGTAACTATGTCATAATAAATACATATAAGCGATGAGCATCGTGAAAACTCGAACATAATTGAGATGTTTTTTTTTATTACACAGTGAGAAGAAAATGAACAGATATCAAAAGAAAATCTCTTACCTATCCCGATTAAGTAAGTGAATAAAGTAATTACCTACATTTTCTAACACACGATAGATGAGCGTCTGACCACTTTATCTCCATACTCACAATGGTTGGTTGCACACCTCGCGAGAGCCCGGGGTTCAATTTAAAAGTAGGTAAGTCTTATTTGATCATACTGCAAATAGATTTGGTAATGGTTACAAAAGAACGAAGCGTTTAAACAACAGATCCCTTGGTTTCCTTTTACTTGTGCTATAACATAACACATAGCCATATAATAACACTGAAAAAAGTACTTGCATAATTATGCATTATGTTAACACAAATAGTTAGTTTTTTGTGCCTCTTTCCGTACCAAGAATTTTTTTTAATACGCCATACTGTACTGGACAATTGTACCTAACATGACATTAATTCTTCGTGATGTTTTCCTTCATTTTCATCGTGAGGGCGTGGTTATTGGCGCTCATAAATGTAAGCACAGGTTAGGTACGTATTTTCCGATTTTCAAACGCCCATTGCGACAATTATTGTATAGACAATTATTTCCCAATATTTCTTTCTTTGATATTTCACCAACCCCACAACAGTTTTGTGGTTTAACAATAAAAACAGCCGACTAAAATAATGAACACCACAACTCAACGGTACCGCACCCGACAGTGGGTTACATTTGTAATGTAAAATAGGTTGATTTATAGACAATTAAACCCAATTGACTGATCATGCCGCGAATTTTTCTACAAAACACAATTCACCATGGCAGGGGGTAATCGATTGATTGATTAATACTTTATTGCAAGACACCACAGTTAAATAATTACAATAAAAAAGAAATATAAGCAACTTATAATTAGGTGGTACAGGGCGCCCCTATCGCTTAAAGCGAACTCTAAGGTCACTGGGTGAGGTAATAAACAAACTTTGTGATCAGCCATTTGAGGTATCTATCTATAGTTAGACTCTTTGTGATTGACCGATTACCTTGCGTTATGTATGACGATTGTAATTTAACACAAGATAACAAAAAAGAGACCATGAGTTTCTTGTGGCTTCTTCTCATCGGAGGGCGTGTTCCGAAGCCGTACTCAAATCATAGCTTTAAGACGTTTCTAAGTGATCATGTCTATTGTGTACAAGCATCCTACTGAATAAATATTTTTGACTTTGACCTATCTATACTTAGACTCTTTGTGATTCTGATTAGCCGGTCTTGCACGAGGCTGCTATAAAAGACGTACTATTTCCGTGAGGAGGGAATACTTATAATAAATAATAAATCCTCTGACCAACACACAGCACCATCTAGCCCCGTGGTAAGCTGCTAAGCTTGTGTTATAAAATAAAAGATAAAAGATGTTCGATAAAAGATGTTCGAGACACCTTAATTGTTTATGATTAAAATCCTGTTTAATGTTTGAAAATGATTTAATGTTTAGTTACTACAAGATAATGTTTGTTGCTTATTGCTACGAGTACGAAATAATACTAAAATTAATAAAGTCCATTCAAAGTAAGTATTGCGAAATAAGGTCGCACGCGCACGGTGTCAAATGGACGGATGTAGGTACGTACGTGTACCGTACATACTCCCGGGGGAAAGATGTAGGATAGTGTTTGTTAATCGTCCTGGTGATAAATGGGAAATACGCGCGACGTTTCCGACTCCGTTGATAAGACCTCTACGTACTCGCCGTGTAATACTTGAGCTCGAGTGCTGACTAAGTAACAGCTGAGCGTAGTATTGCAACTCGGTGTACCCGTGACGTAATTGTAATAAGACCACGTCACATTGAGCACGTTGTTTTTGTTTTGAACATGAGCCGTCTAGGTGGTTAATGTATTGAAGCAATAACTTAGATCCAATCCAATAAGGTTTCATATCATAATACACGATTACTTTCCATTGATCTCTAATGAGACGCATGTTTGACAGCTGATCAAAATAAAGGGCTTGGTTTTCTTGGAAGTATGTTACGTTATATGCACAATGTATAGACTGCGAGCACATAGTGAACATTAGTAGTAGTGTAAATATAAAGTTGGTTAGTTTATAGGTTGATTGTTTTCTTTTATTTGTGACCTTGGGAACTTGTTCATTGATATCGTTTTGATCTACATCTTCATGTTTCTGAGTTTCTATTGTTTCGGTGTAGACTGGTAGTATTGATAACTTCGTTATGGGTCGCTTAATTGTTCCATTTTTTGTTTTCACCGTGACAACTCGTACATAGCCGTCGGTGCCAGGGTGTAGCTCGATGACTCTGCCAAGGGCCCACCTCCCAGGGGGCAGATTAGCGTCGTGGATTACGACGACATCATCGACCTTCATGTTTGGTTTTGGTTGCAGCCACTTGCTTCGAGATGATAATTGTGTTAGATATTCTGCTTTCCAACGTTTCCAGATGTCTCCGAATATTTTTTGAGTTAGCTGCCATCTGGTTCTTCGATCTCTTTCAGTCTCTATAATGCTTAACACTGGACCGCTTGATAAAAAGTGAGAAGGAGTGAGATAATCAACATCGTCTGGGTCTTCTGTAAGCGGGCAGAGCGGTCTAGAATTTAGACAGGCTTCTAGCTGGGCGAGAAGGGTAGTGTACTCTTCAAAGGTGAGTTTTTGCTCGCCTATAACGCGCCGAAGATGGTGTTTTAGACTACGAACGGCTCGTTCCCATAACCCGTTTGCGCTTGGATTTAGAGGTGTTCCAAAGTGCCAGGTTATCTCCATCTCATTGATTTTTGATAGGAACTCTTCATTGATCATGTTTTTTAAATTGACTGCTTCTTGTTTCAGGACTCGGTTTGCACCTACAAAATTCGTTCCGTTGTCGCTGTATATATGTGCCGGAGCCCCGCGTCTCGCGGCCATTCGTCTTAATGCTGCTAAAAATGCGGACGCGGTTAAATCTGAAACCAACTCGAGATGTACGGCCTTTGTGGCCATACATATAAAGACTGAAATATATCCCTTGTATGTTTTCATGCCTCTTCCTTTGCTTGCTTTTACAAAGACGTGGCCTGTGAAATCCACGCCAGTATGGTGGAATGGTCTAGAAGGATTTATTCTTGCTTCTGGCAAATTGCCCATGATCTGACTATGTTTCGAAGGGTTGTTTCGTCTGCAAATAATACATCGGCGTAGACGAAATTTCACAGCTTGATTACCACCAAGTATCCAATATTGTTGGCAATCACATTACATTGGTACGATTTTACATTACCGCATAAAATCCAACCAAGTTTTGTCTGTTGGGCGACTGGCATTGATTGATCCGACGGAATGAATCCACTCAACATGATACGAGAGTAGACGTCAGCTCCTAGTAGTAAATCGACTGGTCGGTTGACGTTGTATTCAGGGTCGGCTAATTGAATCCCTTTCAAAGATGACCAGGCTGGTTTACTGAAAGTACGGCTAGGTAGATTGTTTATCAACTGTTTCATAACACAAACATCGGTGTCAAATTGATATTCATTGTAGATCGATGCGCAGGTTATATGGAGAACGCCTTTACAGTTGTTTTCTTTAGCTCCTACTCCAAAAATAACTCCTTTGCACCACTGTCTTGGTAATTTGAGCATCTGTGCAGCATTTTCGGAAATAAGAGAGATTTGCGAGCCCTGATCGATCAAGGCACGTAATTTGATTATAGTCCCGTCAGCGGAGGTCACATTTACCATAGCTGTCGCTAACAGGATCTCAGAAAAATCATCCTGAATCACATGCGTAACATTCCTGTTTCTATCGTTTTCCGTAGGTAGCTTATTGACAAAGGCATCATGTAACAAAGTATTGTGTCGAGCTTGGCACGTGCGGCAACATTTGTCTTGTAAGCATCTTTTACCGAAGTGGTCATTTAGACAATTAAAACATAATTTTAATTTCGCAATTATGTCTTTCCGTTCTGTAGGCAGTAATTTGAGAAATTCACTGCAATGGTAAATTCCATGTTCTTTTTTGCATATTTTGCATCCTGTTTGAGTTTGTTTTTGTATAATATTATTCATTTGTCTTTGATTGTAGTTAAAATGATTTGATTTGGAAATGGTTGGTTTTTGATAATTGTTAGATTTTTGGAAAGATTGACCTGTTTGTGGGCCTGACCTAGTTGCATTGTTTTGTTTCATGTTTGTTCGTTCGGTCGACTCCAATGATATGAACTTGCTAGCCAAAAAATCGATGAAATCTCGAACGGAAGGCAGATCCTTTGGATTTTTCAATGACGCACAGTACTCTTTTTTTGTTTCATGATCCAGCTTCTCTTCTAATAGATACATTACTATAGGATCCCATGATTTGATATCTATCCCCATGTTTTTAATTGAGCTTAGAGCTTCGACGACACTGTCGTGCATCCTTTTCAGTTGCGCGATTGATTGTTGTTGCATGACCGGAAGGTTCGTAATAATACCTATGTACGAGCCAAAAATTAGTTTGTTGTTTTGGAACCGGTTGTTTAATATTTCCCAACAAATCTTGTAGTTGTCCGATGTGATATGTAGGTGGGAAACAATTTGCTCTGCTTCTCCTCTGAGTTTGCTTTTCAAAAACTGCATCTTTTGACAGTCAGACATTGAACCGTTGTTATGAATTGCTTCGGTATATAAGTCCTTGAAAGTGACCCATTTGTGAAAATCGTTGCTAAAAATAGGTATTTCTGTTTGTGGTGTTGCTCTTTCTCTATGACTCGCAGAAGACATCTTGAGAATAACTTGTTTCTTGATTTCACGGTACTTCTTTTCATACTGATTATATGCGTTTTCGTATTCAAGATTTTCTTCTTGCATTTCGCTGTCTATTTTCCAGTGTAGAGAGTCAATAGCAGACCAGCGCGAGTTGATACTCTTAAGAAACTCTTCTAATTCGTAGCGTTCGGTCATGGAACCGTAGTCGATGTTTGAGATGGTATGAGAAAACGCTTTGAAATTACTTTTTTGATAGCGTAACATTTCGTCTAGTTTGCTGTTAGTGCCTGTAGATGTAAAATGAGTAGCTTCAGATTTACCTGATACTGATGGCAAATCAAATGTTACTGTTTGATATTGCAACGGGGATTTCGGTCCAGCAGGGTTTGCTGGTGAGGTCGGAGCTGATGGGTTATCTACATGTTTAGGTATCGCTAGAGTTGCGGGTTTAATGAGAGGACTGCTCTCTTTCCTAGACTCATAATAGTTCACCAGATAGGTGCGAGCGTCCTTGTAAAATGCTACAGTACGGTCATAACAATTTTCTATAAAATAAGCATGATTTTGATCTTCATATTCTAGCAGCCGGTTATGATTATATTGGAAATCCTTCCAATAACTATCAAGTGTTTCTATTCTATTCTTGATACGAGACGGAGTTTTCCTGTCAGCACCGTCCTTTTTGAAGTTAGTCAGAAGATCATTGATTGCGCTCATAAGCTGATTCTGATGTTTGAGAATGTCTTCCATGTTTGAAGGTGTTTATTGAGATGTTCAAGCAGTAATATATAAAGAGACCTTACTTGAAAGTTGACCTCCTTTAATGCACTGCAATCCAATTTGAACCACTTACACACAAACACTAAGTTCACTGTAACTGGTCCACTGGTTACGACGAAGGACCAAAGATGTTCGAGACACCTTAATTGTTTATGATTAAAATCCTGTTTAATGTTTGAAAATGATTTAATGTTTAGTTACTACAAGATAATGTTTGTTGCTTATTGCTACGAGTACGAAATAATACTAAAATTAATAAAGTCCATTCAAAGTAAGTATTGCGAAATAAGGTCGCACGCGCACGGTGTCAAATGGACGGATGTAGGTACGTACGTGTACCGTACACATGTCTATTGTGTACAAGCATCCTACTGAATAAATATTTTTGACTTTGACCTATCTATACTTAGACTCTTTGTGATTCTGATTAGCCGGTCTTGCACGAGGCTGCTATAAAAGACGTACTATTTCCGTGAGGAGGGAATACTTATAATAAATAATAAATCCTCTGACCAACACACAGCACCATCTAGCCCCGTGGTAAGCTGCTAAGCTTGTGTTACGGTGTCTAAACAACGGATATACTACTTATATTTATTTTTCTTTTGTAAATACATATATATTATACATAGAAATACACCCAGACCAGATACAAATATTTTATTTTAAACATAAATATTTGCACCCAGCGGGAATCGAACCCGCAACCTTCTGCATTGCAGCCAAGCGTTCGCCCGACGCGCCATAGAGGTCGTCATGAGCAGTCAACTAGTTTTATCGTCATTGTGTTGATTTGAAAACAGTGGGCTATGATGAAATTTTATTGGCTTTATCATGCGGAGAGAATGTAGATTGTGTAGTGTGGAGTTTGGATTGCATGAAGGAGAGCAAAAACTTAATAAGATCTATCACGTAATTTATAGATACCATCCACATTGTTGGTTCAACTACGATATATATTTTCGAAAGAGTGATATTATTTCTTAAAATAATGAGAATAATATACGGTATTTTGAATTATGTCCCTACTTATTTCGGGTTCATTTAATGAAGTTATATTATACTAGACCTTATAGACTATAACTTCTGTGGTTTCACCCGCGTAAGTCCCGTTCCTGCGGAATAATCGGGATAAAAAGTAGCCTATGTGTTATTCTAGTTTTCCAGCTACCTATATTCCAAGTTTCATCGCATTCGGTTCAGCAGTTTTTGCGTGAAAGACTAACAAAGTCACACACAAATATACAAACTTTCGAGTTAATAATATTAGTAAGACTTGACTGACTTTTTAATTATCATTTTGTCTATGGTTTTCGCGATTTAGCATAATAAATAAAACACAACATTTTTATTGAATAATTGTGTCGTTATTAAATAAAACGCGAATAAAATTCGGCATATTTTTTATAAGTAAGTATATTTTTTTTCATTTTCTCACCTTCATTTTGGCAGTTACATAATTGATTCTTTTATAACAGTTTTTTTTTTAATCTAAAACAAGTTCAAGTTCAAGTTTCTTTATTGCATATCATGTGTACAATATGGTGTTACAAATAGGACTATGTTCAAACATGATGCCCATTTGAGCATAGCAAAAGTATAAAATTATAAACATGCGTTTTTTAATGAATTTGAATTTAGTTCGGAACGTGGAGCGGCTCTTTATTGGTATACATGTATTTATCTTACCTCAACTGAAATTGATTGTTATTGTTAGTCAATTAAAACATTTTTAGTAAGTTAAATTATACGATACAACTCGTTTAAAACTGAAATTTTCATTTTAGACCAAAACTTGACGCATTTAAACCTCTATTTTTTTTCTGTATTAAAGCATAATAAACAACATAACAAACACTTGAATTTTGTAGAACAGTGTTTACCAAAACTAACTGCTAAATTAGCAAAAGTTATCTTGTATTAGAAATTGTTTGATTTTACTCACTAAAATGTTGCATAGTCGAATCTTACGTCCTTCTTTTACATATATGAAATTTTCTAGCCCTATCCTTGTTACCTACGTCAATGTGAGTAAAATCGTATCCGAAGGTTGAGTAGGTAGATAAAAAATATGAAAATATTTTATAAAAAAATCCTACAGAAATTACACGGGTGGAACCTCAGGACATAGCTAGTCTTCAATCAAATTTCACCATATTTCTTTATATAAAATTAGGCTAAGTAAATTAAAACTCACATATCCGGTGAATGGAGGAAAAGAATAAACATTGCTAAATTAATTGCGATAAGATAAGAAAAGGTGACAAGTTTCACAAGAGAATTTATTTCATAAACTTAAAAGCTTTTAAAATAAAATAAGTTATACCAAATCATCAGCTTCTACCACACATGGTCTGATGAAATATTGTGATGTTGATATAGTTGTTGTTGACTGATATTTGATATCTATCGTAAAATTTGCTGAACAGTTAAGTGATGTCTTTATTCTATTATAATATTATTCATCTCAATAATTTATTAGTCAAAATATTATTAGGTGGGTAAATATTATTAGGTATATAACACACTTACTCATGAAATCTGCGAATTGTTTTTTCTTGTTTGGTGGTGTTGCGACGGCTCAATCTCTATTTGATTTACAATAATGATTGGTTTAACGTTTGAATAAGTGCTGACAATTTAGCTAAATACATAATATCACCACGCTTTCCGTATCCATCCCATTTTTAAAACGAATTCTTAACCCTCTCCAAGTTAAAACTAAGAAATGGTATTTTATTAAATCTGACAGGATGCATATCGATGTAAAAATTTCGTGCGTAAAAATTGTACCGGAGGGTCGGTAACTGTATCCTGAGTAGCTTGATAAATTAGTTTTGACGAAGGTTCATTTAACATTTTCTCCTTTGCCAAATTTAGGTCTAACTTAGAAAGTAATACTCACCAAATAGCAGTCGATGGGTTTCTCTCTCGGCCTATGATAGGCCTTCTGCAGTTCGGTTTGTTTCAAAGCATGCGCGATGTGAAGCGCGCTCGCGTCGAATCTCCCGTACTGATAGTCGGGTGTGTCGCGCGATATTTCACGCGCGGGCGATGCGTGGACGCTGCCGCCATTTGTCGCGCGGATTGGGGATACTGTTGACAAAAATATTGCTAAAACATCCGTTTTTTTGTTTTTTTTTTAATATTTCCTTTTATAAAATACCTATTTATGTTAGTCTATAAGGTATATATTTTTATGAATTTATTAGGCGTCTATCTATATTGCATTATATTGGTTCCTAGGTTACTGCGATACAAGCTTGTGCTTAGTGTAGAATCGATGTCTGATATATGTAATTTGAGAAATGTCTAATAGGTGTCATAGTTAATAAATAAATATTTGATTTGATTTGAAAGGAAAAATACATCTTCAAAAATTCACTCGTGCGCACACTATTTTTCCTGTAATATATTTCTAGTGGAAATGCCTTGCGCAATAAAAAAAACAAATTACGATAAATAACATATACCGATATATATATCGATACCGTCGTTTTGGGGATACGAGTAAGTGGAAACTTCGGATCCTTCGTCATCTACTTTTATACAAATATATAACCTTTTCTTTCTGTCTTGGTTAAATATAGGCCTAGATGTCGTCGACAAATTCTTTCTTAAGTATCCACTAAGAAAGGATTTGTCGAAGTTTCTAGGCGATCGGGCTTTATTTAGGGTCAAACCACGGGACTCTTTTAGTTACAAACAATATCGCCCCGGAACGCTTCCGAGTTCCAATTTATCACTTATTGCCGTACTCAGAGTCATTTAGTGGTTGATTAAATCGGTAACTTACTTCTTATATAATTAGTTAAGTACAGATTAACGTTGATTTAATTAGTGGTTGTTAACCATTGTTTATCAATAATTGTACAGTATCTAACTAATAACGTAACGGAAAATCTAATAACCAACAACTTGGCGGCAATTCGTTCAAATGTGTGACCATGTGTACCACCCGGAAATGTATGGTTACCTCCATTATACAGTTCGATTGTGCATTGATTATGCCTCTAATACGGTAATGGGCAGTTCGTTGTTGTTGTAGCGTATTTATTACACAGTTGTTAGTTGTTAGTGAATGTCGGTTTTCTATTAGTTGATATGTTTTTTTTAATGACAGGTGAGTATTTGACCTCCCTTTTACGAGATGACGTCCTTAATGCGTTTTTTTAATGTAGACTACGATTTGACAAGTCTTTTTTAAGAATAAAATGAAATGAAAAATATATGAAAACCAAAATATCAGAGGCTCTATTTTTGAACCAAGTGCGCTACTCCTAGCGAAATATCTTGATTTCTATTGATTCTCGTTCGATTTCTATAATTTTTCTATGTTAATCGCACAACCGCAACGAGTGGTATTGACCACTCGCTGCAGAAGTCTGACGTCGAAGAAATAGCAGTTATCGATTTATTTAAATCGCCTGAAGTGCAACGAGCGATTCAAAAATAAGCTAAATACTTTATATTGCAATAAATATAGCTAAATACATGAAATTGTTAGTGCATAACTTAATTAACCCCCCCCCCCCCACTCTCGAGACCAAGATCGAAATGTCGTGGTAAGGAAAATTAATTAGTTAAAATCACGCGATTAAGACCCGGGAAAATGTGTTTAGTTTAAAAAGTATATTAATTAAAACCTCATCACAACTAACAATATTATGAATGCAACGAACGTCCGAATTTATTAGTACAATAAATCATTAATTTGGAAAGATTTGACTAATTCATTCAATGTATCGCTGTTATTATGTCATATATCACAGATAATGCAAAGGAAATTGAAACTTAACATTTTGGAGATAAAGCTGGTAGTGGCTAGAGGTGCGCTAACAGGTTGGAATGGTGTCATTGACCCAATGAGTGACCATAAGTTACGCGGTGGTTTATTCGGTAAGTGGAATGCAATGCAACTCTACTACATAACTTTATATTTATTTAAGTACTAGCAGCGGTTTCACCCGCATAAGTCCCGTTCCCGAGAGAATATCGGGATAAAAATTAAATAGTTAAAATCACGCGATTAAGACCCGGGAAAATGTGTTTAGTTTAAAAAGTATATTAATAGCCTATGTGTTATTCCAGGTTTCCAGCAATCTATATTACAAGTTTCATAGCGATCGGTTTAGTACTTTTTGCGTGAAAGTGTAATAAAATCACAAAGGTACATTAATTTAAACTTTAATTAGATGTTAGATGATTCGAGTCGAACTATTTAAAAACGTACGTGACATGTCCATTACAAGATAAAAAAACTTATGTATTAAACGTAAAATCAATTTATGCAGATAATTATTGTTAATAGCTCCTGTTTAAACAACAGATTTTTGTATTAGTACAATTATTGTAAAATTGAAATACAAAAAAGTAAACCCACATGAAGTTCTTGTGGTTTTTTAGAGGGCGCGTTCCGAAACCACACTAAAATCGTAATTTTAAGTCGACATTTTAAAATGATCATGAATGTACATATTTGTTTATTTAATGGAATAAAGGATCTTGACTGTTCATTCTTTTTGAAAAGGACTTCACTATACAAGAGTAAAATGTAAAAAATCTCTTTATTACCCCTTAAGATTGAATAAACACTGCTCGTTGCGCCTTAATTGCAACAAACAACTTAAAAACTATCCGATTTATTACGAAATAACATTCAAACTAAATCCATATTTTAAGCAAGAGGCCATATTTAGTTGCAAAGTGTGGAGCTTAGTTTTGCAACTTTACCATTTTGGACACGAGCGTGTAAACTACGCCTGCGTTTACGCAACTTGGAAAACTTAGGTGGGATATTTATAGAGGCCTAACTGGCTATAAAATTGTGTAAAAGGTAGTCAATCTATCTAACTAATATTATAAACGCGAAACTTTGCAAGTATATATATACTACCCAACTAGCAAAATTGAGTTAACAGGCAATTTTTTATTACCAAGTAATGATATTTAACTTGTATATACGTAACTCTATAACTGCTTTTTGTATATCTGTGTTACAAAACGCTTAAAAGCTGTATAAGGTTAAACAGCTCAATTGCCTTTATACTTAACGACATAAACGTTTTGTCAGCTACTTTATACAACTTATATAACACAGCAGTAAATTGAAACTTTTAACTTGAATAAAGAACAATTATGTTGCACAATGGGTTCTATGATGCCATTAAAACGCAATAGTAAACTAATATGGCTTTAAGATCACTAAAATCGAGCTAATTATATATTGATCACCACTGTAGCTAACACGTGATATAATGGATGTCATTGTAGCTCTTATATCTCAGATATGATTTATATAAGCATCTATTAAACACTAGTGCTAAATATTTGATAAGGGATCTTTAATAACGTTAATAAGTGACAAAGAAGATCTGTGTGCGCTCATATATCTTTATTGACATAAAAACGTTTTTATTTCTAATTTAAACCTAAATAGACACATATATATTCACAGAAATTCATTTACTGGACCTTTCTGCGTTATTGCATAGTTTTTGTCGCCGAATTAACAAAATATTAATCAGACAACTACTTTATATTAAGTTTTGTGTTTTTAATCGCTTTTTCCATTTTCTCGGGTACCATTTTTTCCTGATTGAGTGCAGATTAAGAAGACTGAGGAATTCATAAGTTTTATTAGGACGGACTTAGTTATCTTCTTGCTTTAAGATAACCCTAAATATTGTAATGGCTGCAAGATGTTGTAAATCGTTTGTTTAGTAGCAATGATAACACTAATGAATTGTATAATGCTGCTTACAAAATCAATTCATAATTTAAATCATCTTTATTTTATTAAAAAGTATAAATTAGAGAGGCCCACTGAAAAAACACTAATATTGTACCATAAATTTATCAACAGAATTCCAAGCGCATGTGATTTTACACTATTTATGATTTTTTAATTACACGCACAAATTTTAAAACAAAATGGACATTCAAATGTAACTTCTAACATTATATAAAAACCTTAACCAAAGTTATTATTGATATTTTTCTGCCAAAATACTAGCCAACAATGTATAGTTATTATAGAATCACAATCACCAATATATCATCAAATTACTTGATACATCGGTGTCGCTGTGACTCTATTGCTTCTTTATTGTGTTACAACTGATTTAAGGCCACTGATATAACGCCAACAAGATAAAAATAACACAGATCTATCACCAACATGTATCCGATTAGTCTTAAGTGGATACTACTGTAGATACATTGTATTACTTAAAAGTGCTAAAAGTGGGGCCATTTTCGCATTGCAGAAAAGTTTCTACCACGGATATGCGACTGCTCTGTTCTCGATATATAGCTACATTTGAGGTTGATTTGTTAGTTGGGTAACTGCACCCTGTGGTTTCACCCGCGTAAGTCCCGTTCCCGCGGAAATATCGGGATAAAAAGTAGCCTATGTTGTTCCAGGTCCCCAGTTATCTATTATCTAAGTATCAATGCAATCGATTCAGTAGTTGACTTACGAAATCGTGCAAATTTAAAAAGTTTATTAGCCCATGTGTTATTCCAGGTTTCCAGCTACCTATATTCCAAGTTTCATGGTAATCGGTTCAGCGGTTTTTACGTGATTGAGTAACAAACACACATACACACATTCTCACAAACTTTCAGCTTTATAATATTAGTAGGATTATAAAATGAACTTCGACTATAAATTACAATTAAAAGTTTATGCTTAGTTTTTGCTAAGCTCAGTCTGAGCAAAGTCAAAGTACTATAGCACTATAGATTTCAGTAAGGATTGCCAATAAGGAATGCAATCCCGCGGGATTAGAAATATCAATCCCGCGGGATTGCATTTCTTATTGGCAACCTTAGCGCGACTTGAAAAATCTAAGGCTGAAATCTATAGTGCGTACTTTGACTTTGCTCAATCCCGAAATTTTCGGGATCCCGTCTAGTTTAAAAAATCACATGATCATACGAAGAAAACTGCTTGTTTGTGGTTGTGAGGTTAATTAAATAAAAATATTTTTAGAAAGAAAACAAAAGGTTTCAAAAGGGATCCCGTCATATTATGCTTCGAGATTGATCCCAAAAAATTACATGGGATCCCGCGAGATCGGAATCCCGCGGGATCGCATTCCCTAGTAGTGGCCAATAACCTAATGATTTCATAAATAACAACCGGGTACGGCTACTGCCTGCTTACTTAATAAATAAAACACGAAGAATACAACCCCTTATTTACAGATAACAGACTTTGCGAAAATTGACAGTTAACTTTGGACAGTTCGGACATTTGGCGATGAGTCGAAGGCCACGTAAAGGTCAAATACCTGATCAATGAAGGTGTAAAATTCAATCACCATCGATATACCTAACCAGTACGATAGACAGGTACTATTTAAATCGAGGTTCCCGTCTACCTTTAGGTCACTGGGCTGCAAACGCAGGAATGCAGTCCTTTCGCAACAAGTTCTCCTTTCTCTTTCACACTTTGCATCTCCGAATTACTCCGACTATTTCCGAAGGTGGTCGACGTGAAAGCCTCCTTCGGAAGTACGAAGACGGGATTCTTGGGTGGTTTATTTAGACGACGTAAGTTTATTGAGGTTCTAGAAATAACGGGCCTGATTTGATGATAGTTTGTTTAACTGTGGATTCTCAATGGATTGTTGACTTGGGTGGAGTTCAAACACGTCATTGAATGAGATTAGATGTGGTTTAGTGAGTGAATATGACCAGATCCAGACCAGAAAACCTATATTTTGATTCCTAATATTAGTTATCTATTGCCCCACGCCTTCGGGCGAAGTGGCCCGATGTTTTCGGGGACACGTGTCGCGAGACATTTGTCACCTTACAGCCTAAGTTTACATTACGAAACTATAATACGTTTATTAATTTCAGTCAATTATCTGACGTTTTGGTTTATTGTATTTGACATTATTTCTTGAAAAATTTGTGTCAAATCGTAGTCTGCAATTAAAAACGGAGTTATTTCTGGAGCATTCTTAATTTTCTAATTGTATAACTTCGGTTTGTCACAGCTTTCTAAAGAAAAAGTGTCAAATGCTGGGAGCCAAAACGTCAGCTTATAGTCTGAAATTATAAAACGTACTATATAGGCGTCATGAATTATAGAGTCAAAAATACAAAGTAGTCCCAGCAAATTTAAAAATTTGAAGCAATTTATTAAAATAGATAAATAGAACAGATAAATACAATGCATAGACATAGTGTCTACGCATTTTTCTGTGTAGACATAGTACTTCATGTCAATTGCATGCCACTAATTTCGTAATGTAAATCCCGCTTAATTTACCGAACGAGCGAAGCGTGTGAGGTCCAGTGTAGCCGGGCCTGGCGCTTGTATCTTTCTAAGTTTGTTCGACGATCACTTGAGTATAGAATAGATCAATAGAATTTATGAGCTCGAAGATGCGCCGGATCGGTAGGAGGGTTGGGGTGATAGGGGGTCGTGAGGTCTCAGTTCGGGGCGAACTCCTAGTGAAACAGAGGTTATAAACTTACATTCCGCATCATGACTGTTCCGGGCTAGCCCCCGGATCTGCTCGTTCACATAGTTGTTACTTTTGGGCACGTTGAGCGCGCTCCTGATACCAACGGAGCTGTTGTCGAGGTGGCCTGGTCCGATCTTAGGGACGTGAGACGAACAGTATACTTCCTTGTCTTCTGTCCAGTGCTGGTTGTTGTAGTATGTCTGGGGGAGAGATAACAAGTTTGAATGGAGGAAGTAGAACTTAGTTAACCTTTAGAATTCTACCTCTAAAATAAAATCTAACAAATCTATAAAAAAAATGGTTAAATAAATAAATATAATAATCTATAAAAAAATTAGGCACTGTGCACAGAGACGCGAGTTCAAATCTCTTCGCGAGTGAATTTTTCCTTGCCTTGAGCAATAAAAACAAATTACAAAATAAAAAATAGTTAAAACACTTTATTTACCGGGTTTAATCGAACCCGGGTCGGGTTGTCAACCTTGAAAAAGCCAACTGTAAAGTTGGCGAAAGCTCGGTCGTTTAAAAATCGTAAACAAAACGCGATTAAACCCGGTAAATAAAGTGTTTTTTTTTGCAATCACCATAGAAGAAATTATAGAATAGTTATTATGTATTTGGCTGTTTTTATGAAAAAAATGATGTAATATTGATATTTCGTAATGTTTGCGATGCCTAATCTGCCTCACTTTAAGACTTAAGAGGTTAAAATCTGACTTGACGTTGTAAAAGCTAACATCCGTGCAAATAGACTCATTATACGAGATGCTGAAGATCGTGCGAAGTGGAGATAGATGTAAAAGCAGGAAAACGGATCCCGAGATTCCAAGAATAATGTAACTGGGAAAATAGGTAGGTGTTCTAGTTAAAATAGTTGTTTCGAGCACCTATATAATAACTTCGGAAAACAAGTTAAATGCTATTGGTCCCGGTTGTTATCTCTTATAGCAGTCGTTAGGCCAAGTTTCACGTGAAAACTAACACAATCTAAGACACAAGCCATCGAATCATTACACTACACTTCTACTACGAATATACTTACATTGGTTATTTATTATTTCTTCATATTTGTGGAAACTAATAGAGATAATAATAGCATTAAACAATTACGTGGATACAACACGATAACGTCACTCGTAGCTTGTAGTAATTATAGGTTACTTATGATACTCAATTGATACGTCCAAGACAAAATAACAACTCCAAGGTAGAATTTATCAAAAGTTATGTAACAGAGAAGTTGTGTTGCCCCAGCATAGGATAACCCATGACTTCCTTTGGATGGAGCGATGTTTGTCTAATGGTAGATACCCCGACTTTCATTCCGAAGGTCGTGGTTTCGAATCCCGGCTAACCGCGCACCGATGTCTTTTTCCTTTCGGAAAAATTATGTGTGTTGATAACATCGCTCATACGGTGAAGGAAAACATCGTGAGAAAACCCACGGGTTAGTTAGCTTCAGACGTATCGACCAGTTCTTTCCTCTGGGCATGGCTGACTAAGCTGTGAGGGTGGTGTAGGTACTGGGCAAGCCTATTCCACCTATCAACGTCCCAGGCACTACAGCGCCATAAAACAGCATGGATTAAAAGTTGCTTGCGCTGTATGAATCATCAAAAAATAAGATGAAAGGTCCCCTGGATGTTGTAAAAGGCGATTAAGGGCTCAGGGGACACTGCAAACCTTGAGTTCTTCCCACGCGGTGCGGTGATTGATAAACTTCTTGGTTCCTAGGAGGGTTGTGTCCAGCCTACCGTAAAAGTATTGCCAAATCTATTTGCAGTAGGTATGATCAATGATGACAAACCTACTGTGAAGACCCCAAGTTGTGGTCTTTACCCCAAATTACTTAGTTGCAACCGGAAACATCGCACAGATGGGAAGAATGCAATAGAGAAGTCAAAAGCTGAAGTTAGAGTAAAAAATATGTGTAGGGAGAAAAAAAGAAATGCAGCCTAAAGCTACCGGCTGCGGTGACATGGTGCTTGAACGCCCAGCGCGGGCTTAAGCACTTAAAATAAAAATATAATTAAAGCCCTTATTTATAAACGCTAATTAATGCGCTGCATAACTATGCATCGTTTGGATTTTACGGAGTTCAAAGTTGACAGACAGAGACAAACGTCACATAACTTAGTCATGTGTAAATAATATTGTACAAGTAAGGGTGTTACAATGTAACGTTAACAGTTTGGACACAGTTTACGTAGTAGTAATGCACCTGGATGAGTGTTTGGGCATGTTTGCAATATTGCCATGTGCGGCTGACAAGTCCCGATAACCTCGCGAGGGTGTCGAAAAAAATAAACATTATTCCTTAACATTTAACATGGTGTTTCGAAAAGTAACGACGAATTCAATTTTTTTTTTAAAAGAACATAAAAGTTAGATAATACACAATAGAATAGAAATAGAAGCTACATTATCGAGGAGGAGTAACATAGCCTATGTTTAAAGTAATAATATTCCCAATATTCCCGCGGGATCGGGATTTACGCGTGTGAAATTGTGGAATGCAGCTAATCAATTAATTATATTCACACAAGTTCAAACTCTTAACGTTACAGTGCATGTATTTACGTATCGACTTATTGTAAGCGTACAGGAGCTCCAGAGGAAGTTATTAAACTTTAACTTGTAAGATTTGCATCTACATTCTATAGATAAACTTGTAATAAAATGTGTTCTAAGAAATGAAACTTGAGTTTACGACGATGGTTACTTGGATGTTTTTACGATAATGTCTTTGTAGGTAAATAAATAATTGTTAGTACGACACGCTCTGTATAGGTATAAACGTCAACATGTGGTTTCTAAATAAATGAAAATGATTCACCATTATTTACTTAAGACAGTTTTATTTACTTCCAAGACAAGAGCATCTCGCATGGTGTAAAGAGACCATAAGTTTCTATTCATAAGATAATTCTTTATACATAAACCTAAGTATCAGACTTACGTCTCTGTTAGTAGAGATCGGGTATTATAGATCGAATTTATATACCGGTTGGCAATAGTCATAAATATTATGTTTTATATTGTAAATCCAGTTTATGAATGCATTTAATTATAATATTGAAATTAGAAACTTGGTATAACATTATAAATTAAAACCATTCTATTACAAAACCTGGTAGATACATTTTATATTTGTATAGAAAATAAGTTTGTAAGTAGATAAAAATCGGTGGTGTTTCGGGTTATTTTTACCTACTTATAACAAAAAGAGATTACGTATTTTATGTCTGTATATTCCCGAGATTTTTCCGCCATCTACTCCCTTATTCATAACATATTATTTACACATAACTAAATTATGAGACGTTTGTCTCTGTCTGTCAACTTTGAAACTTCATGTGACAGGAAAAGACAAACGATGCATAGTTATGCAGAGCATTAATTAGCGTTTATAAATAAGGGGGCTAAGATCCGATCGCGATGGTTCTGTTTATATTAGAAAATTATTATAGCATCCACCTTTAGAGCATTTCTGCTGGACTATTTTTTGCTGACTGGTGAAGGAAGTTGAGATATTCGAGATCGTTCCCCATATTGATGAAGAAACGATGATATTGACGGATAGCCGACCAGCCAACTAAGGAAAGCAAGAGGTGAGTAACAGTCAATTTTCATTCAAGCACTTCGTTTTTGGACTCGCTACTATAAGTAATGCTGGAATCTATAGAGCGTTCACAGACTTTGCTTAAGCAAAAACTTTGACTTAAGACAATTTTGATATTTATAAAGCGATCTTCGCAACTATCCAAAGTTTTTTAATAAGATCTAAACTTTGCTTCTCTGTTATGGCTATGAAGATCTTTTTATTTTTTCGTCTTACAAAATGAATTTCGACTATAAATTCCAATACAAAGTTTATGCTTAGCATAAGTTTTTGCTAAGGTTAGTCTGAGCAAAGTCTAAGTACGTTCTATGGATTTCAGCCTAACAATTTACTTTAAAGACTCCCAAAATGAACTAAAAAAATGCCGCTTTGAATTCGACCGATCCGAAGCTAATTACCCCAACCTTACCTTCGAATATGAATGGTCACGCATTCCAGATTCGCGCAATCAGATACGCTTTGGCGTCATTTGCGAAATCAACACTCAAAGTTGCGTGTCTTTCCTTTGTTTACTTAGTGACTGAACATTTGACACATGGCAACCACATTAAGTTGAATAAGTGCCCAGTACCCATATTATCTATCTGTGGACGTCTGACAACAGTGGAAAATGAGAGGCACTATGCGGTACATTGCTTCTTTGAGGTAATAACCACGTTACGTTAAAGCAGCACTGTACTGCATAGTGGCTGTCATTTTTCACTGTTGTCAAACGTCCATGCACTGGATAGCTAATATGGGGGCAGGGCACGTATGCTAGAACTAAAACGTTTCAACTATGCTTCACCTTTGTTTAATTTGTCTCGCAAACGGTTCAGAATTTTTCGGTAGCTTTGCAAGAAACTCATAGCATATCACATGATTATGCTCATTGAAAAGTCGCGCCGCCGCTGCGACTTTTCAATGAGTATATTATAGCCACATAGCCTTTGTGGGTAAGTACTATCGGCCCGTATATGCCTGCCATGTGACACTGGAAGTCATTTATTATCTTGCTTGTCGGAAACTCAACCTTGTAGTTCATTTGGGACTTGTTTAGAAGAGATTATAACATCAGATTAATTTGACGTGGGTGTGGCACTGTGTCGCGTAATATTTATTGTCTTTTTATTAGTTTATTGGTAGGTACCTAAATTGTTTTGTGATTAATTCATTTTTAATTGTATTTTTCGTCATCGTCTTTTCCAATTATGTTCTTTTATGATGGGCGTGGTAGACTAGTTTTAGGTAGGATATCTAGTTACTGACAGTGTCTAATTTTAAGTTTCATCGTGATCTGCGGCCCAACCACACAGCTTCCGTCGTGATCGGCATTAAAGTCCCACTGCTCAAAGGAATAACCTGCGCGGTTCATACCATAGCGTTAATTTTCATGTATTTGAAGGCGACGCAGTCGAGTTCAACTGTCATTGAAACCGGCAGCTCAAGAGACCTCGCTTTCAATGACAGTTAAACTAGACCGGTGCCGGCTTCAAATGTATGCAAATCAACGCTGTCGGTTTCACCGCGCAGGTTATTCCTTTGCGCAGTGGGATTTTGATGCCGATTACGACGGAAGTTGCACGCACAGTAAGGTCTATTGAAAATTTAGGCCGGCTTGCATAACGGTTCCTAAACATGTTTAAGCTGTTAAACGTGTTTAAAATCTGTCAGAATTTCAAGAACTGTCAATGTGTGGCAACATATTATCAATCGTCTAATTAATAAAATCCAATGTTCGATTTCCCATAAATTATTTTAAAATTGATTTAGTTAAATATGTTTTTAAATGGTTTTACACACCTACTGCTCTACAAAGTTACTTTATTTGACCAAAAAGGTCAACGTAAAGCGACTCTTTATTCCCTAGGTGCATAAAGTGCACATTATGCACCTAGGGCATAAAGTAATTTAAATTTGGAACTAAGGTTCTGGTAGCATACGGCCATTTCGAACTGGCCACCTAGACATAACACATAAAAAAAAATAAAAACTGGGCAAATTTTTTCTATTTTCATGGACGGAAGGGTAAAGCAAAAAGTTTTGGTCAATAGTCCTTCGTACGCTTTGGATTCAATATGACGCCCGCTATATAAGACAGGACTTTAGTACCTCGGTGCATAAACTACTATTATGCAAGTCGCCCTTAGACATTGGTTTTTGTTACTTTTGTTGTTATGAGAATCTGGTATATAGGAATCTAGTAGGTATATCATAGCTTCTTTAGTTCGACGAACGAACGCAAAATAAACTGTCGTTCAGAAAAAAAATCTTTCAATAGTAAGCATCTGGAAAATAACATTTTCCTAAACAAAAGTAAGCCTGCTGATATTGGGGGAACAAAGAAGAACTGAGCCAAGTCGTGGCCAAGTCCTAGCCAAGCAACTTTTGTTTTGTATACTTAATGTAAGTAGCTTCGATTGGAGATGCCTAAGCCAACCAAAACAAAACCTCAATTTTGTGGCATTTGTTTATACTTAACTCAATATATGCCCTAAAATATGTTATTTAATAAATAATTAAATAAATATTATAAAGCTTTTAAAGATTTTTGGTTGATTTTGAAAGTACGTTACTTTGACTTGATTCTTTAAGCCGTGTTTTTATTACAGAACTCGAGTCGCTAAAGTTAAAGACATCTTTGCAAAAAAAATGCATAGTACCAGCGCTTTTTTGATAAAACTAGTTCCAGTAAACTGCTGCGCGACTTTTTTTGTGAAGTTGACTATAACTTTCGCGACACTACTTTCGTAGTGCAACGGATTGACGGACAGGGCTCGTGTCAGCGGCAATGATGATGAGACAATAGGTATCTTACTTCTTACTAATATTATAAACGCGAAAGTTTGTATTTATGGGAGTATGTAACTCTTTCACGCAAAAACTGCTGAACCGATTGCGATGAAACTTGGAATATAGGTAGCTGGATACCGGGAATAACACATAGGCTAGTTTTATCCCGATATTCCCGCGGGAACGGGACTTACGCGGGAAAAACCGCTGGACGCAGTAAATAATAAATAAATATTGAACGACATTACACACAGCGCAATCTAGCCCCAAACTAAGCACAAGGCTTGTACTATGGGTACTAGGTATTTTTAATAACTAAATAACTCACCTTTAAAGTAAGTTTAGTACCACAGACAGCACATTTAAAACAGCCACTGTGGAAGAACGTAAAGTCTTTGAGCGGACCGACTCGATCCACTTGGTAGACGATCTCATTGCACCTAAAGCAGGTGCTCTCGTAGAAATTCGGCCGGTACATTGTCGGGCTTTACGTCTGGTGGGCTGACGGGCTGACGGGTTAGCCCGTCACGTCATAATGTCACGCACTAAGTTCACTACACACTTGCACTGCACTAGTCACTTAGTTTTCACATTCGGTACCTGTAAAGATAAAAAAAACTGTATCAAAATCGGTTCATCCGTTCGTGGGCGACGATGCCGTACGCAGACTTTTAGACATAATATACAGACAGACATCTCAATATTATTATACCTCTTTTTCAGTCGGGGATAAATATAGTTTTTTTTTTTGGCATGATGTTTGGAGTTTTGGTATGAAATCGATTCAGGTTATATATGTATTTTCAAGCTAGTCTATGACCAGTCCGTGTTTTGAATGAATGAATACATACTTTATTGCACCTAAAACATAAATTAACAAATATTACAAATACAAAAAACCTAAAA
Organism: Idaea dimidiata; assembly: GCA_949358125.1. Taxonomy (NCBI): domain Eukaryota; kingdom Metazoa; phylum Arthropoda; class Insecta; order Lepidoptera; family Geometridae; genus Idaea; species Idaea dimidiata. The sequence continues at coordinate 11,911,590 of OX442341.1, forward strand.
CTGGTGTGGTACAATGGGCGGCCTTATCGCCTAAGGGCGATCTCTTCCAGGCAGCCAATGAATGGACAAGATTTAAGGAAGGGGATGGGTAAGGTGTATGCTATAAAAGATATAAACTATAAAAGATAAGCTATAATAGATAAAAAGGACAGATAATAAATGTTTTAACACAAAAATACTTTAAAAAAATGATACAAAATATTAAAATTAAACACATATCTACTAATTATGTATAAAATTAATAATATACGGGGAAACAACTATTCGGTAAAACAATCTTTCGGTCAATCGTTTTCGGCGAAAGGTGTTTCTATGGATGGTGTTTCGAAGTAGCGAAGGGAACCCAATATAAATGTAATATTAAATCATACTAATAATCTTTATGACAGTTACATAAACATACATGAACTACAAATTATTATAATAGTTATGCACTTGATACGTAGGCAAGTGCAGCCACTGAGAAAGAACACAAGAAAGCTTCATAGAAAATGTAGTAGATGTTTCGTAAGAAAAAGTTACATATTTCGTAAAAGAATATGCTTAAGACACTATAGATATTTTAAAGGAAAATACATCTTCAAAAAATGCATTCGCGTCGCGGCGCGGCACTTTTAAAATACTTCTAGGTAGTAATAAAATGTTAGTGAGTAATTAAAATCATAGTGGAGGATTGAGAAGACATTTTTAATATTCAAGAAATAAGTTTATGTCATTTTAAGTTTTATTACGAAACGGTAATAAACAAAGACAGGTTTTTTGCAAATTAAAACAATCCTGCCATTTACAGCGTAATTTGTAAACTGTTTATTTGTAGGCAATTTGTAAAGCTTAGGACAAAGGCGTAGGACAATTAGAATTCACTAGACTAGCATACGCAATGATTGAGAACCTCCTCCTTTTTTTTGAAGTCGGTTAAAAATGGGCAAGAGTCTTCTCTTGGGCGGTCAATGTTCCATTCAAGTCATTCAAGCCGCGCCGTCCTTACTTATTGATTATTTTCACCCCTCTTTGTCTGACCACTAAACAGGGAAGTGTTATTACAGTGGGTAGGTAGGTACTATGACCTACCTAATGCAAATTAGGGCTTTCATCACGCCTAAATGTTTAGTTTCGATTTTTTGTTCTAAGAGTTTAGACTAAGGGTTTCGCGATTTTGCATTATAATAAAACACAATATTTACCGGGTTTTGCTAACTTTACAGTTAGCTTTTTCAAGGTGAAAAATCGAACTGTAAAGTTAGCATAAGATCGGTCTTTAAAAATAATGTCGTTATTAAATAAAAAGCGAATTAAACCCGGTAAATATTGTGTTTTATCAAGAGTTTAGTCTTGAATGCGGTAGGTTTTGTCATGATGCAATAATTATACAATATACTAAGATTATAAAGAGGTAACTTTAGTAACATGTATGTATGTAAGTATGTATATTAGGGGTAATATCCGAAACTACTATTCCGATTTTACAAAATACTAATAAAATGATTCAAAGGATCGATAATAGGGAGCAACAAGGGTTGCTCGACTAGCATACCATGATAAGAAAGATATCACACCGACATATCTTAAAGTCCCACAAGGAGACAGATCGCAGTACAAAAAGTCAAAGAAAATCCATGTTTCGTAATTTGTTTTTATTGCTCAAAGCATATCTCTATATATCTATATCTCTATCTACATCTACATATACATATACATCTACATATATATCTATATCTACTAAAAACGCAAAGACGCGAGTTCGAATCTCGTAGTAAGTGAATTTTTGTAAATGATTTTTTTCTTTTAAAATATTTCTATAATCCATGTTTGTAAATTTAGCAGAGCATTGCCCAGAAGTTCAAAAAAAAAATGTGAGTTCTTTTCGCATGCAGTCGAGTTCTAAAGTTCATTATACTGGCATTTTTGCTCTATAACGAAGAAGTTGAAGTAGGAAATTTGTAAGTACCTACTACGAATAGATGAAAATATATACTTTGAAATAAAACTTTATCGCGTTATTTTAATATCAGCATTGTTGTCGATCCAACGTTTCGAAACCTATGAATACTTTGCTACTTACTAATATGTCTAATAATAATAACAGATTCTTTGCTTTACTAAAATCCAAATAATATTTGGGTATTGGTGCTCATAAACTTGCACCAAGTTTATTTGTCTCGAATGTATTAAGATTAAAAATATTATCTGTCCCTGTTTGATTAGGATATCGGAAACTTCAAATCAATTATTTACTCAGTCGATATCTTGAAGCAAAGCTTTTAAAAGCGATATAAAAAGCTTATCTCGACACCTCTTTGTGTTGACTTGACGCTTTTAACAATTCAATGCATTATCTTTGTCTTCTTTGCTTAGATAAAATAAATTTTATTTTTAATTATTCTTTTATTATCCACAAAAGAAGTACTTGACAAAAAATAACTTAATACATAAAGGTGCCTTAAATAACTGGTTGAACTTAGTGGAATAGGTCATTTTATTTTTTATTTTTTTATTATCCACAAAAGAAGTACTTGACAAAAAATAACTAAATGCATAAAGGTGCCTTAAATAGCTGGTTGAACTTAGTGGAATAGGTCATTTTATTTTTTATTTACTTTTTATCCACAAAAGAAGTACTTGACAAAAATAACTTAGTGTACAAAAGGTGCCTTAAACAACTGGTTGAACTTAGTGGAATAAGTCATATCTCTTAAGAGTTTTACAGTGTAGAAGTGAGTACTGAGCGATATTACCGGTTGCACCTCACGGGAGCCCGGAGTTCGTTAAAACAACAAATTCAGCATCATCATCATTATCAGCCTGTTGCGGTCCACTGTAGGACATAGGCCTCTCCAATTGCACGCCACCTAGATCTATTTTCGGCTTCTCGCATCTAGTTTGTGCCAGCCGTCTTGCGCAAATCGTCGCTCCAACGTGCCTGAGGACGTCCTACATTACGTTTGCCGAGACGCGGAAACAACAGATTATTAGGAGTATTAACATGATGAAGGCATCCAATAAGAAAAGATGCTTTGAAATTACCACAAAGGGAAAGGTTTCCAAAGGTTGCCTGGAAGAGATCGCTTTAAGCGATAAGGCCGCCCATTGTACCACCTAATTTTATGTTGTTTATTTCCTTTTTTATTATTGCAATTATTTAATCGTGTGTTGCAATAAAGTATTAATCAATCAATCAAGATTCGAAGCTACGCAGGTAAACCTGCGGAACCCTCTAGTTATAATATAAAATTCTATGTTTCAAGAAACATCGCAAAAATCGCGTGCGCTGAAGTTATTCTTGTTGTTTTTGAAACGATGGCATTGCTAAGTAGAGTAACTATTGGAACGTGTCCGTATAATGTCTCACATGATATAATGTGTTGTTTTACGCTCCTAGTGTAGCTTACTGATACAGTTACTCTTAAACCGTAATGTTTTTCTAGGTCGTTTTTACGTTTAACTTTACAAAAGAAATTTAATTTTTCAAAAAATGCTTTTTGTAATTCGCGACATTGCTAGTTTACATAAAAAATTAAAATTTTCGACTCTCCTAGAACTGACTTCTTCTCATCTGAGCGATGTTCGAGGTCGCGTCCTTCTCGGTAGCCCGGGGTTTAAATTAAGGATGATTTATACTTACTGGCCGGCCGTGCCGTGTCCGAGTTTCGTTGTCCATTGCTCGGCGAGCAGTCGATCGGTCTGTTGCAACCGAGTGGCGGCCGAGCAATGGACAACGAAGCTCGGACCCGGCACGGCACGGCTAGGTGATAACGGTCTGGTATAAATCATCCCTTACTCGGAGTCGGCACAGAATGCAAGTCATCGTTGACTATACCTACTCCAAATAGATTTGGCAATCTTTTTACGGTCGGCCGCCTAGCTGACACCAACTCTCCTAGGAACCAAGAAGTTTACACGCCACCGCGCGGGGAGAACTTAAGATTTGCTAGTCTCCCCTAGATGGGGTAACTTTATTCTATGCCGGGACAACACGGCAATCACTCAGAACTAATTGTCTGATATTTAATGCAATGCTTAAACGACTGATTCTAGGAAATGAAATTTGGAGGGTAGTTTCATGTCTCTTGAACGGTTCTTTGTGTAGTGAAGGATGTATCCATTAAGACAGGGTTTAGAATTCTCTCAAAACAAAGACATCCGTGGATAAATCGCGGGAACTCAGTTTCATGTTTAAAAAATTGTCTACTCCATCATTCGCCAACAATTTAGCAAGTCCTACCATCTCTAAAACCAAACCAAAAGCCAACACGTGAAAATACACGATGACAACACTAGCTGATGTCACCGAATGAAACAAACTTATTAGGACATAGAAATATAATAAAACTGTTATAAAAACTTAATAAAAATAACCATATTTCTTCACATTTGAAAATTAGTTAAAATACCAATCGAATACTAGACAATTTCTTGCGATCGGTTAACTCTTATGAATTAAAAGATAAGGTCGTTTTTTGTATAAAAGAGGGGGTTCGTTTTGACCAATATTGGTCAAGCAAGATCGATACGGAGCGTGTGGGCAAGTGTGGGCATATAGTCCGTAGGACGAAACCACTTTTACTTATTGCCTAACTGTTTATTAACTTGACATTTTCAATCGAAAGTAATCGATTTTTTTATTCATTTACATTTTGCGTAGTTGTGACATTTATATCTTTGTTTTGATTATTATAATTTTGATAGATGATAATCGTAGGTTAAGGAATTATTTATATTAGACCGTTACGAGTACGAGCTTCGTTGTCAATTGCTCGGCGAGCAGTCGGACAACGAAACTGGGTCTAATATAAATCTTCTCTATAACGTGGTTAGGACTTTATCATATTCTGTAGCAAAGACTTCATAGTACAAAAACCTACTTAAGTACTTATTTTTTTTAGGTAAGGGCGACTGTGAAGTTAGATAAGATAAGATAAGATAAGATAAAACTTTATTGTACCAAAATATTACAAAAAAAAATACATAAACAAATACTTACAGCTAATTATAAGCAAGCAGCATAAGCTAGCATTAATTATTAGAAGTTCTAATTATGAAGCTGGTAATTCTTTAAATAACTATCTATCCGTTGTCTAGTTAGTACCTTTAGTACAAGCCCATAGTGCTTAGTTTGGTGCTAGATTGCGCTGTGTGTACGAAAAGGGAGAGTATAAAAAGTGGGAAATATAAGTACTTTTCACAAATCCATTATTTATCTACATATTAATACTCATCTTTACTAACATTATAGAGAGGAATCATTTATCTGTTTGTTTGTTTGTAACGAATAGGCTTTGAAACTACTATTCCGATTTCATCAATAGAAATCCACATTATCCAGTAGGAACATAGGCTACTTTTTATCCCGATATTCAAACGGGATCGGGAATTACGCGAGTGAAACCAGGGGACGCAGCTATCTAATACAAAGCGACGGTTACAGTGGCTCACGCGAATTACCTCGTAATTATGGACTAATGCAGTTTGCCCACGAAACTTTGAAGGCGAGCAGCCTACGAGGGCGGGTGGTATATTTTGTGTTACTTAAATGGCAAAATAAATCTAGATGAAAAAATTGCTTCTGGTTGTGCTTTCACAAAATAAATCTAGATAAAAACTTGCTTTTGGATTTTACTTGTGCTTTCGCGAAGTCGAATTAAAAAAAAACTTATTATTACAGACAGTCAGTCTACCCTGAAAAGATTATATTAATATTCTAATATTATGTGTTTTTTCCATTTTAATATTTGTATGTGTCACTGTTATTGTATTATTCAAGTAGTTATTGATTTTCTCCTGTCTTAACACCCTACCTTTCATCTTTCTTTCACTTCTGGTCCATCCAAAGGTTGCCTGGAAGAGATCGCTTTGAGCGAGAAGACCGCCCCGTCAGAAAATAATCAACAAATTTCGATGCATCCGACAGGGATTTTCAAATGTACCAAAAACACGAATAACAACAAATTTGACATAGATTAAAACAAAGTGGCACTTATTCCAGGTTTCCTAGCTACCCATATTCCAAGTTTTATCGCAATCGGTTCAGTAGTTTTTGCGTGATTGAATAACAAACTCACACACATATATACTTACATGCAAAGTTTGGTGTTTATAAAGTAAGATTGTTATTTATTGATTCTAAATGGGTTTCTAACTAAAGACTATTATTTAAATCGGTACATTGTATTCATAGCACATACTTTCAACTCATATCCGGCATTTTATTGACATATTACCTATCTATAGTCATTTATTGTTAGACCATGACATTTAGAGAATTCTAGTGCAGATTTAAAAACATTTATATGTCTTGATTAATCCTGTTTAGTCTTGTAGTTAGTTTAACAATGTGTTTGTGTTTGTTTAGTATTTGTAGCTAATTTGCGTAGTCGTCTCAACAAGAAAAAATAAATAAAATAAAAGTATAATCGAGGAAAGATCCTAAAATCTTTTGTACTTTCTTCACTACGTGTCATTGGCAGAATTTATGATCACATAAAGCCATTAAATTATAAAAAAAGGCTTGATTTGGCGGAATTCTCCGTGTAATTTGCAGAGACATGTTACATCGTCGTCTTCGCTCCTAGAAGACCGTGCACATGACAACTTATGAAATATCAATTTCAATCATGTTCTAAGTAGGTTAGGATCGTTTTTGCTTTGATATATCAAAACAGTCTTGTTGAACCCAGTTGGATCCAGTCTGTCCTAATCTAACTAACCGACGAACACTAAAGTGAAAAAAGGAAAGACTGGGGTCTCTCTAACATTAAACGGGGCTCAAAAATTTGTGATGACTGGTTGTTGTCTAGGGGTTGGGGTTCCTGTCTTGCGAAACAAAAGTCCAGATACTTGAAGAACACTGATTTTATTATTTTTTTCACTCTCAAACTCGTTATACATTTATCGTTTCTTTGACGAAGTAAGCTTTTTCTAGAAAAAGCTTACTTCGTCAAAGAAACGGTCCCGAAGCAAAGTTACTAGTTACTTGGTGAGGTAGTATTATTTCTATGGTTATTTGAGGCATATTTTGAGACTCTGCTGTCTGTCGATCTTTATGTCACGCAGTATCTCATAAACAGTGATAGCTAGACAAGTGATATTTTTATAGCTGCACCCCGCGGTTTCACTCGCGTAAGTCCCGTTTCCGCGGGAATAACGGGATAAAAAGTAGCCTATGTGTTAATTTAGGTTCCAAGCTACCTAAATTCCAAGTTTCATCGCAATCGGTTCAGTAGTTTTTACGTGAAAGAGTAACAACCTCACATACATACAAACTTTCGCGTTTATAATATTAGTAAGATGTCTTTCTTTAGCCGCTAAACAACAAACGAAAACAAAATAAAACAAATATTTAGGGGGCATCTATAAAACAAACGTGTTTAAAGCGTGAGCTTTAAAGTGGTATATTAAACACTAACTTTAGTTTAGTACTATTGTAGGCTTATTATTATTATTGTATGCACCTTACCCATCCTCTTCCTTAAATCTTGTCCATCCATTGGTTACCTGGAAGAGATCGCCCTTAGGCGATAAGACCCCTATTATACCACACTAGTTTTAAGTTTTTGTCTTTGTAATAATTGTTTAATTTAAGTTTTTGGTGCAATAAAGCATTTATTCATTCATTCTAATTATGTAAATTAGATGATATAAGGCCAATTCATTTATGGCAGGTATATTATGATTATACAAAAGAACAGTAAGTACCCATACTAATAGATATCCTGCTCATAAACTGGTTACCATAAATCAAGCCTAGTTGCATTACAACATCTATTTAATTTATTATGTAAATTGACTAAAGCAGCGGTGTTGGTCTAGTGGTAGATTTTGATTTCGAGGGTCGTGGGTTCGAATCCTGCCCAACCGCGCACCTGTGTCTTTTTCTTTAAGAAAAATGTATGTGCGCTAATATCATCGCTCTTACGGTGAAGGAAAACGTCGTGAGGAACCCGACATGTTCTAGGACTCACCACGGTCCGAAGTCATGGGACATTCGCCAATCCGGAGTAGGCACCCGTGGCGTCTTACTGCCTAACCCCTCTAAGAGGTTAACCCCTTGCCCTGCAGTGGGACTTGAAATTAACCGGCTGATTAAATAGAACAGAACTTTTTCGTTTAACAATTTAAGTTATTTTTATCCGATTGCTGAAAGAGGGTATTTAGGTTTCGGCCTCGCACAGTTTATACGGACAATATTATTTCTAAGCGCAACTAATTTTAAAAATAGAATGCCTAGAAAATATCCTACATATACCTACCTACCTAAAGTAAGAGGCACTGCAACATAAAGTCGAGCCCAACAAACCAAAACTAGTATGCATAAGTAAGTACTAAGTTAAAAACTTAACTCGAACTCTACCTGTCCAAATAAACACATCAGGGAAGAACGATTTTGAAAAAGGAATGTATTTTATTCACAACACAACACTGCGCACGGGCACTGTATACTTGTATAACTGTTATTAACGACTTGTCGTTTGACAGGTGTCGTTTGTTTCGGTCGGAACGCGCGCCGCTCTTGGGGGCCTTCGGAATACTGCCTCACCGTGTTTACGGTGCGCTGCGTGACGGGCCAAAGAGTACAGACACGATTTGTGTACAGATACTTCGTTTTCTTGTTGTGGAATTTAGTAGGTGTGTAAGGTCTACCAAATTCCACAACAAGAAAATCGTCGTCACTAAAGAAACTGAAGTACTGTAATAAGAGAACAAACTTTATTTCAGAAGGTGTATAAAATATTGTATAGTACGACCGGTATAAAATATTGCAGTGTGACTGAACTTGGGGTGACAGCAACCGGCTACTTTTGTTTACGAATATTTTATTTTCGAACAAATGGTGCCTTGAAAATTGTCGGGAAAATGACAGATTTTCTTTGAGAATGAATTTTCGTTCGTTTTTTTGTAGAATTAAAGTGGAGGCTCAGTCTTTTTATAGCACCTTCTTGCGTCGCGCATCTTCATTTGTTGCCACGTATTTTCATCGACTTCTCAGTTCAAAACTTGCATCGCCGAATTTGAAACACAAGGGGTATTCCACAGGGTCAACTCATTTAAAGCTAGTGAAGGGCTTATAAAGTCTCTGACATTTTCGATCTCTTGTTGGACGACGAAATCTATATAATTTGACAGAGAAGACCTAAACAAAACATTCAATCACACAATGTCCTAATCTGACACGTTTTAGATAAAAATGTCAATGAAATTTTAGATATGGGTCGAAAGATGTACGAGTATATAAAACGTCATGTCGCAGATGAATAGTATACCAATCTTTATCTTCAAACTATACTTTATGTCTTTAAATCGATACAAAACAAAGTTACCAAGGGATTGAGAACCGTCCAATGGTTTTGCCATGCCAATGACTTGTCGCGGAATAAAACGTTTAGGCTTATTTTTCTTTCTGACCTTTAACCGTCACACAACACAACCAAGTTATTAGCAATATTAACAACAAAAAAAAATTATCCTTATCATAAAATAAGTCAATTATTTTATGAAATAAGTCAATTATTTTATGATAGTTATATTTTACCTCGCCACCAAGAGCATTGTAACATGGTGGTAATTTCGATATGAAAATTAATAATAATACAAGGTTAAGACCCCGCAAAATGTGTGAAATTAAAAAGTTTACGATTTTACCTCTTTAATATTTCTTATTTTACTAATAATATTGAACTTACAAGAAATGCATCATGAAAAACAAAACAGAGAGAAGAATTATTCGTTAATTTCAATTATTCGTTAAGTTTCCGTGTGGCGAAGTGGTTAACGCGCTCGCGGCACAGGATCGAATTCTGTCACGGGGTAATATTTGATGATGCATTTCTCCTTGCGAAATGTTTTTAATGAACCCTCTACCAGCCTTACTTAATCTATGTAAAGTTGGTAGACGAGACCGGGCCAGCCGGCAGATCGAGCATTCCGAACAAAATCGTCCGCTAGGGAAAGTAATATTAGCACTGTTTCATGTAATTCATACAAATTACCTTCCATCTTAAACCAAACCTTATTCCTAAAACTATAAAGTTGATAATTCAAAGGTAAACCGTAGAGAATGTATGAAAGATAACTCCGCGAGTCTAGGGAAGTAAACGGTGTGATTGTATGGTAATTTTTGTTACTTTTTATTAGGTAAGTAGGTACTTAAGTTACTGGCGAAATTAAGTTAAGCTTAAGATGAATTATGTAGGTACCAGTGAAAATAAAAGATGATCATAACCACGGTAGAGTTCTTATGTGATTTGTTTTGAAGAAGTACTTTGAAAATAAAATATGGTAATTATTTTTATAAATAATGTTTTGTTTTTCTGGAAGAAGGGCACTCACGTCACAGGCTAGACCTAGTGCGAGCCCTATTGTTATTGTTCATTATACTATGTAATGTGCCCTTTTGGAAAATATGTATAATTCTTTGTATCTGTATTTGTATATAATAGGTGGTATGTTCTTTGTAGTGTTAAGTGTAAAGGTTTTTAAAAAATTCCCCCTTGAAATGAAAGGGGGAACAGTATTAAATATAGTTACTTAGTCAAAATTTGAGTTTTTGATTCGAAGTCACTCTTACAAACGCGCATGCGTTGAAGTCTTTTAAAGGTTCCCGCGCGCGCGTAGCAATTCTGTGCCAATTCTATGACTCAACTGTCTCGCTTCTTTTCTTTGCTTTCTTATAACTCTATCTCTCTCCAACAAGTGATACTGTAACAAATGATACTTTCAGTTCACCAATTTTCGGTTTCAGTCTAGGACCCTGATTTCGTAAGGACATGTACGAAATCAGGGTGGAGATGTACGTTATTTCGTATTCTGTAAGTGTTATTTTACTTAATTATTTAAGTAGGCTTCAAATTTAAGGGCTACTTAATTATTTAAATAGCTCCCCTTGTTCCTCAGCCAATTAGTATTTAAGGAAGTTTTAGAATAGCTTTTATTTTTTCTTATGCAACAAATCGATTTCTGCATGCTATGTTTTTACTGAATCGGGCCACACTGTTCGGTTACGGTTCCATACTTTAAACGGTAAAAAAGAACACTTAAAACTTTCCTCCCCATCTGTTTTTAACTAAAATAACCACGTTTATAAAAATAAACGTAGTTCTACTTTGCAAACCGCCATATTTTTTTAAGCGGCTTAATCCCTATTTGCTAAATCCATAATTATTATAGTGTTTCTTTGTAAATACATACACCCAGACCAGAAAAAAAGTAGTTTATTGCGCATAAATACCAGCTCGCGTCGGGAATCGAATCCGCAACCTTCTGCATTGCAGTCGGGCCTTCACACAGTCCGCAATTCGGTCATAGGCTACAAAAGGGTATATAATGGCGGTCAGGAAGTTTTCAAAGTACTGGATTTTGCTAACAGTTTTCTAACAGGCGCTTCGATCATGTCTTGTGTTTGTTTTCACAATTTACACCAGTTCACGATATGCAAAGGGTACTTTAGCCCCGGTATAGAAAAGCGAACCTGCAAATCTCTCGCGGCGGTGGGTAAACCGCTTGATCGCAAGGACCGTTGGTGCCAGGCAGACGGCCAGCTGTAAAATAATTTCAAACCTAATTGCAGTAGGTTAGGCCAATGAGACTGTAAGTTTGAGCGAACGCCGAGCTCCCGAGAAGGATGTCCCTGGGAATATCGCTCGGATGAGATTAAAAAATGGAGCGAGGTCCAGAGCGGACCAGTTTCGACTTCGGGAAGTTTCGACTATTTTTAATAACTTCTCTATTTTACATTATTTTAAAGAGTGCCATTTATAACCGCAATTTCATTTTCTATATAGATGGCACTGTTTTATAAATTTACTAGCTGCGCCCCACGGTTTCACCCGCGTAAGTCCCGATCCTGCGGGATTATCGGGATAAAAAGTAGCCTATGTGTTTCCAGCTACCTACATTCCACGTTTCATGGTAATCGGTACAGCGGTTTTTACGTGATTGAGTAACAAACACACATATATACATACACAAAATACTCACAAACTTTCAGCTTTATAATATTAGTAGGATGGAATACAGAAGTTGTTAAGAATAGCCGACATTACCCGAAGTCGAGTTTGCCCCGCTGGACCTCATTCATAATAATTACAAAATGCAGTTTTATATTTATTTATAATATTTAATGTCTCATAATCAATTGAAATTTTTTAAGGACAAATTCACTCGCCGCGAGTTTCCTAATTAATTATAGAGTTAATGATTAAAAAAGGTTTTTTTGTCCTGCCTATATTGAACATTAATACAATCTCAAAATTAATACTTAAAAATAATTCTTAATAATAACTTAGATCATTCACATTGATACAACATGATAATGATCGACTAGTAATACCTACTTACTGTACAATCAATACGAAACTATAAGTTAAAATTAAGAGGGATGATTATGATATGAAAAAAACATCAGTTAACAAAAATCACAATATTTGCTCTAATGGAGCAAATAGTTACCTCAACATAATAATAATAGATTAATTAATTAATTTGGTAATTTTCCTAGTTTGAGGTCCGTTGTTGATGATTGTACCTACTTTGTCATTTCTTTTGTCAATAAACTAACTTCATTTTATTTTATTTGTAATGTCCTAATCCAGAGAAGAAACGGTCGACTACTTTGTGTACAGAACAGAGTGTGTGCAGAACAGCCCTCAAATTATATATCCAGTGGACGTCTGACAACAGTGGAAAATGTCCACAGTGAAATGTTTGCGTTACGTCAAAACAGCAAAGCAATGTACTGCATAGTGCCTGTCAAGTAAACTGCTGTCCGACGTCCACTGGATAGATAATAAGGTAACAGAGTAGTCATCTTGTAACAGAGAAGGTATATTTTGCCCTCAATAGAATATACTCCTATGTCATTTATGTATGTCGTATTTAAAATTAAGCTACAGGTAGGTTATTGAGATTCACTTCGAACTGTGGCACTGCCGCGTGGCTCGTCTTCTTTTTGACCAAATCCGTGCCCCACACCCACTGGGAACGAAAGAAAAAATATTAAGCTTAGCAAATTAAGAGCTGCGGCTAAGAGCTGCGGCTTATATAAGAGCAAACATGCGCTGGAGACCAATGCTGATACCAGCTTTCTGTCTCTTCTTACTAACTTCGTCAGACTTAGAGTCTTCAAGTCTAGAGTGAATAGGTTTTTTGTAGGTAACCATGTTACCTCGGCGACCTCATCGTCGCTTTCCATCAGGTGAATTGAGGTCAAATGCTAGGCTATCTCACATAACAATAAATCTTGGGGTAGTACTGCAAGACATAGGGTCCACACAGTATCACCATAAAAAAGCAGGAGATTGGTGCTACGGATATATCTAAGTACCCCCCTTTGTGGGAGAAATACCCTTGCAATTTCCCTTCCCTTCTTCCCCGCCAGCTAGGGATAATAATAATTATAATTTAAATTCAAAACTATTACTATAACTCTATAGTTTACGTACACTGGAACGTTTTGTTACAACTAAAAATAAGGCGGTTGTTTACAGTAACTTTTTAGAATGTTAAAAGAGACGAATTACAACTCAGTCAATTTTGAAAAAGCCATCTGTAAAGTTGGCGAAAGCTCGGTCGTTTTAAAAATCATGAATAAAACGCTAAAGTGTTTTAGAAATATACCCTTACTTTCATAATACCCCTAAGTTTCATCAAAATCGGGTTAGAAATACGAACTGTAGAGGAGAACCAGCATACTGACAGATAAAAAAAATTTGGCCAGACTTGAAGCAGACACGCTTTGCTCGCTCGGCTCGCTCGGTCAATAACTTACCATGATTGCAGCCACGACAAATCCCAGGGTATACCCAGCCAGCACATCACTCCAATGATGCCGGTAGTCCGAAACCCTGGAGAGAGCTGTGAACCAGCTCAGCATGAGGCAGGCGAACTGGAGAAAGTGGCGCAGGACGCGGGTGCCTTTCCATGTCATGCGGGCTTCTAAGTATATCTGAAGTAAAGATGGATTGATCATTATAACTATATACTTTTTACCAGACTGCAAGGACAGGGATGTTCTCGTCTGCCTTTGTAAGTTACTGTGAAAATTCGGTGTATTTTGGGTTTTTAGGTACCTATAAATGTGTAAGTAATAGTTATTTGTTATGCAAGGCTGCAAAGTTGATTTTTGGTGCGAGTACTTGGATCGAAACCTGAGCGAACGAAGGATTGTAGGATTGAATTATTGAAGCCTGAGTAAAGCGAAGGTTTCAAAGGTACGAGATGCAATTAACTTATTGCCGAGTGAAACATACATTTTATCATCTGACTACAGCGAGGAAAATACTAGGTGCAAAAAAAACAGTTAAATAAGTTAAATAAAGCGATTTTTTTTCGGTAGAAAATTCAAGTCGACATTATGTCTGCGAAAAACGCACTAACTCTACAGATGTTAAATTAATAATTATCTTAATCGCTGCTGGACTCGCTCATATTAGTGAAATTACGGTTTTTAAACAAATTACCTATTGAAGGTGAATTGAATAAAAAGGAAAACTGTGTAGTTGACATCTGACCACAGCGAGTACACAGCAATTGGTACCGCGAAGTTTTGCTAGAAGATTTTTTTAGTGTGCTGAAATATTTCGATTTGTGCCCATGTCTAAATTTGCAAACTAGGTGGAAAGACATTTTGTGGTAACATTTTATTTTCTTGTAATTGCATTAACTTTATATGCTTGATTGTTACAAATATAAGTAGCTGTATCCACAAACGACCCTATGCGTGGCTAAATGTTTTGTCTTGCTCTTGACTGACAATCAAGTAACGTCTGTTAAAATGTGACTAAAATCGAGGCCATGCATAGGGTCGTTTTTACGGAGCACGATATTTCGCCAGTCAGCCAACTAGTTTGTTCACGAGACTTTTATGAAATTGATTGTAGTAACCACGTCATTTTAAATTTCAACTAAAACCCACTTACAGCCAAATAGATCATAGTATAAGCCGCCCAGGAAGCATGCCCGCTGAGGAACGACTTCATCATGTTATGAAACTGGTCCACTCTATCGCCGGTACATCTATATTCGTGGGCCTGGATGTAGCGGTTCTGCCATTCTGAGCTGCTGCAGTTCACAGAGGGTTGGCATATCTGGAGAGGAAAGAGGGGTTTTAGAGTAACGTTCTCATAACTCTGATAGCAGTCGTTAGGTCAACTTAGAAGCCTTAGGGCGACTTAAAAACTCTAACGGCGAATACAGAAACCCTACTCAACATTTGAGAACTACTTAAACAAAGAAGCTCTCAAACTCAAAAGTTACCGTACTAATTTTAAATTTAGAAACTGCTTAATAATTTACGTCTCTCAAATTTTAAATGACGTTTCTGTATTCCGCTGTAATAATAGTACAGATTGCAGATTGCAAGGCTGCGGGTTCGATTCCCGCCGGGTGTAAATATTTATGCATTAATTAAATATTTGTATCTGGCCTGAGTGTCTTTCTATGTATGATACGTATATATTTACAAATGACAATAATTACATGCCACTAGTTTCATAATGTAAATCCCGCTTTACAAGTCTGAATCCGATCGTTCATTGCCAGCTAAACTAAGTTAGTTAAGCTTTGCTTCTTATAATTTAGGTCACATGAGAGAGTTTGTGCAACATACCGCAAAAAAGAAAGGCCGTGGTCTTCCAATAGTGTTTTTAGCGATTTCACTGGCAAGCTCCGAGAAGCAGAGTCCAATTCCGAAGGAGATCCCGACGCAGTAGAATCCTTGTATCCAAGCAGGGATCCTGATGCCGAAGCAACTGTGCTCGTTGCGAACTTTTCGTAGTACCGACCATTCGCATATAAGAAACTAGAACAAAAATAAGTGCATGGTTACTTCCTGAATCCATTATGTTCCGAAATCTCACTAAAATCAAACTTATAAGATGATGTATCAAAACATTTGGCGGCCAGGGCCCTGATTCGGTGAGAACAAAGCATGCGAAATGCCGGCGGAATGCAGGCGACGTGCTTAGCTTTGTTTTTACAGAATCGGGCCACTGTGTGGCGGGTCTGGCAAACGTTAGACTGCAATGCAGAAAGCTGCGGGTTCGATGTCGTCGTCTGTGGTCTAGTACCCATAGTACAAGCCTTAGTGCTTAGTTTGGGGCTTAATTGCGATGTGTGTAATGTTGTGCAGTATTTATATCTCGTACAATTTGACTTTGGGACTGATAAATCTTATCAGTCAAAGGCGAATTTGAAATGCTTAACTGTCAAGCGACCATTAACCTTCTAGTATCTTAAGAGACCAGTCTAAATTCTCTGACGGGAATCGGGACTTGGTCATAAAAGTATTCAGTCTTTTTAAATGATTATTTCCGCTTAGTAGCTATTCTTGGCAGTGGCGGAAAGAAGCAATAAGACATTAATTCCTAAAGAACGCGACAGGATTTTGACCAGCTGATTCCGGTCCATTGTAGCCTGGTTATGAGACTCGCGGGCATACAATAGGTACCTACGTGGTACCTACCTACTCTTTTCTAATTCCGGTCTGGGAATGTAGAAAAATATTACATTTCTGGCAGTTAATCTTGAGAAATGGTTCGTCACGATTGCGATGCGAGTATGGTTCTTGTTTTCTCATTTAGCTACTCAGCCCTTACAGCATTTATTGTATTAAGTAAATGGTATCCTAATTTTATTTTGTTTCACTGACAATTTTTACAGTATAAGGGATATTAGACCGTCACTAGTGCCGGCCGGGTCCGAGCTTCGCTGTCGATTGCTCGGCTGCCACTCGGTTGCAACAGGCCGATCGACTGCTCGCTGAGCAATGGACAACGAAGTTCGGACCGTGACGGTCTAATACAAATGATCCCTAAAGGTATCAGGTGAAATAATTAACGTTTCACTAATATAATTAGTGGAAGCAGTAAGATAAGCAGTAAGACGTCTACGCAATTCAAGAGCGAACTTTATTTGAATTTAGACTGGTCTTTTATTATAGGCGTAGAAGATCAAGGGTTGATTGACAGTGGGCATTCAAGCTCGGCTCAGACGGTCGAGTTTCATCAGTTCCAAAGTCGAATTCTTCAGGAAATTTTTCATACACCTTTAAAAAAGTCGAAATAGGACAATCTAAGATTTATTTTTCTTTCGATAGTTCGGAAATCGGAATCCAAGCATAGCAGCTTTTATTTAGGTAGGTATTTTAGAATCCGAGCAAATCAGAAGAAGAGCATATCAGGAAAGCAAACAGTAAGTATTTCATTCCGCTTTTGATACGATTATTCTCTTCAGAAACCTACAACATGCTAATAAGCTAAACAGCGCATGATACGATGCGGAAACTGCACATGCTCTGAAATAGCGAATGATATCGGGTAATAGATCGCCTTAAAGTGGACAGGTATTTCGACGTGAAGCCGGAAAACATCATTTGATATGACTATCCCAAACATACGAGTAAGTATACTTAGGCCCACTTGCGCTGCTATACTTAGCCCCGAGTCAGTGAGCTAGCTCAGTGCTAACTTTACAGATCTTGTGATTGGCAATTGTGTGAGTGCATAACAAATCATAAGATTTCGAAGAAGAAGACGAATCTTGTGATTCGTCTTACATTGACATTTGGGTAAGGTCGATCTTATGTTGAAGGAAAACATCGAGAGCAAACACAAAATGCCCAGTTATATACCTAAGTCTAGTCTATACATAATCTGAGGCTGAGCTATGGTCCGTACTTTGACTTTGCTAAGCAAAAACTGTGACTTAAGACAATTTTTGGTATTTATAAAGCGATTTTCGCAAACATCCAAAGTTTTTGTTTAGTAAAGTCGAAGTTTTCAAATTTAGAATGTAAACCAATAAAAAATAATGACCTTAAACTTTGCTTCACTATGAAGTCCTTATTCTATTCGTAAATTACAAAATAAATTCGACCATAAATTCCAATAAAAAGTTTATACTTAGTTTTTGCTAAGCTCAGTCTGAGCCAAGTCAAAGTACGCACTATAGATTTCAGAGGCTGAAATCTGTAGTGAAATAAAATATTCATACTTTATTTGAAAATCAATAATCTTTGTTTTCCTTTGATATTGACAATTAGTACCTAACATTTTTTAACAATGATTCTGAGACAGGGAAACATATAAATAAACATACAGTAGTATACTTACTGCTATGACAGGAAGCCCTATGCCAACAGCCCTGAGCATCCAGACCTCGACGGTGTCTGGTCTGAAAGGGAACATCAGGCTCTCGTCTCCACAGAAGAACCCTCGCTGGAACGGCATCCAGAACGTATTCACCAGGATTAGGCATAGTATCACTGGAAGCATAGTTTGGTAAATGTTATTTGACGACCTCTACGGCGCGTTGTGCGAATGCCCGACTCCAATGCTGAAGGTTGCAGGTTCCATACCCGCCGGGTGAAAATATTTATGCTCAAAAATTTATATTTGTATCTGGTCTGGGTGTCTATGCTCGTGTGGCCGAGTGGTTGAGGCACTGGAGTATTGATCCAGGGACGCGAGTTCCAATCTCGCCGCGAGTGAATTTTTTAAGATGAATTTTTAGTTTTAATTATTTCTAATACATAGATCTATGTATTAGAAATAATTAAGAAAAATAAAGAAAAATAGACACCCAGACCAGAACCCCAGTTCCAGGACCAGTTTACTTGAAAATCAGCTGTTTTTACAGTAAGAGGTCATTAACCCTAAGTTGCCCTTTTATTTGGGTTCAACTACTACAATCTAAACGTTGATTGCGTTTATTAAAAAAAACCAGCTGTTTTTATAGAAACATAACTACCACTAGACCAACACCGCGCTCTCTCTGTCAGTTGTTTTTATAGACACAAAACTACCACTAGACCAACACCGCGCTCTCTCACTTTCTCCCTCAAAATATTTTAGGTAATAAAGTCTTTCTATGTGAATTAGATTTTTTTTTTACATTTTTAATTTCAAAGACACGAAAAAATCATTTTTTTTTTTTCATAATATGATAACTGTCTAATGATTTAAAATATAACTGTTACCTAGTTGTACTTTGCAGTTTTATCAGCATTAATGAACTATTGGAAATGTGTTTGGTACTTAAAAAATATTACATTTCCGTAAAATTCTATGATAAAATCGTTCTATTTCTGTTTCTAGGGAAAATATCAGTGATTCATAGACAACGCTATTAGTGATAGTGATTCATAGAAAATACTAACATTAAACTTTTTTAATTAAAAATAAATGAATATTGCCCGAAATTACATAATATAGCTCAAAATAAGCAATAGGCTTGTACTACTATATTGTACGTTTTTTTTTGTAAATATAGTCAAGTGGGGGAAATGCGACTTTGGTTGCCCCAAATGCGACGATCATCAACTCACCGGAAACAATTGATAAATCCGCCATCTAGTCACAATATAGGTAGATATTTCCTGTCATGATTAACGATTTTATCACTATGATTGTTGATTTCGGGTAAATTTATGATCGCCGCATTTGCCCTAAAGTCGCATTTCTCCCAAAGTCGCATTTCCCCCACTTGACAATATTTATTTATAACGATATTATAGTCAGCACGCAGATCCGAAACAAATATTTAGTTTTAATCGTAAATACCTGCACCCTTACGGGAATTGAACCTATAACCTTGTTTGTAGTCGAACCTTCGCTTGATTCGCCACAGGGGAAGTAAATTCACACGATTAATTACATTTTACCGAGTCTTAATCTCGTATTTTTATTTACATTCTTACCTCGACGTTATACATTAATTCGACATTTTGTTTCTAACAAACTGTTATTTTTATTTCAACGGTGTTGCGATGCTGATATGAAAATCAGGAATGTTAAACATGCTACTTGCTACTAATATTATAAACGCGAAAGTTTGTATGTATGTATTTATTTGATTTTGTTACTCTTTCACGCAAAAACTACTAAACCGGTTGAGATGAAACTTGGAATATAGGCAGCTGGATACCGGGAATAACACATAGGTTACTTTTCATACCGATATTTCAGCGGGAACGGGAGTTACGTAGGTGAAACCACGGGGCGCAGCTAGTAATAAAATAAATGTGGTTTCAACCGAGAAATTAACACTTAATTTCAAATATGTACTGTAAGTTATTAAGTGAGTACCTATGTACTTTTGAAAATAATTGACCGAGCTAGCGAAGCGTCTCTGTTTCAAGTCAGGCAAAAGAAAAATCTTTTGCTTAGGTCAGTATGTTGGTTCTCTAACAGATCGTATTCCTCAATCGATCTTCACGAAACTTAATTGGTAAGTATAATATATAGAGGTCGGATCGGATTTGATTGATTTGATTTTTGTTTAATCGGGCGCCCGAAATATACTGGGCAAACTGTGTTTTAATTACAGAGGAAAACTAATTATAATTCACTTAGTTACACGAGGCAAACATTTTAAACACAAAACATCAATAAAAATAACAATACTTTGATTTATGTTCACCTGATATGCGCGAGGTCTACTGTTCACAGATCTAGGTACATAAGTACTAGTTTCAAATGCAGGTAGATGATAGAATTTCAGAAATAGAAATTATCTACAGAATAGTTTAAAATAAAAAAGTACAGATAAAGGCGAGGTCTACAAAACGACTAGTTTCAAATGTAGGTAGAAAATGGAATTTTTGAAATAGACATTTTAATTACCTACATGAAAATAAATTAAAATAAAGAATGGCTTAAATCAAATCAAAAACAAGTAATCAACACTTACACATGCCCAGCATAAAACCATCGACGACCACTTTCCTCAATATATGCAGGGACATTTCGTCTTTCGACATGTTAATCAAGTTTCGTGCGGCGATGTGGACACGTGTGAACGCTCCCAGGCGTGGATCGATTGTGACGAATAGCCGATAGCGACGCGTTTATAAACACCATGCCATCTACGGTCTTATCAAGAGATATACCTACTGATAATGCACAGGCTACCAGAAGTTCAGATTTAACTGACAGTTTAATAATTGTAGTTTTAACTAACGATCAAGAGTTCAATCTCCAACTGTACAGATAAATCGTAGGTGTGTAGGCAAAATTAAAAACAGCACAGTTGGAGTTTGAACTTTAGGTACTCCTGAGCACCTGTGGCTAAAATAGATAAGGCGTTCGGGCCGTACTCCCCAAACATGCAAGTCCTGTAATATGCAAATTTTTGCATATTAGGTACAGGTATAATAAAATAACACTTTACAGGTGTAAGTGTACTCGTATATATTATACTCGTAAGTATGTAGTAAAGTAAGTATGTGTGAAATGAAAATATATCAAATAGTATATAATATAAAAATATATTGATTCCCCAAAATGTTGAATTTCACAAAATGATTTTCAAAAGGATGAATCGACTGCGGCAAATGGATTTTAGTGACTGTAGGTATAAAATCACTGAATGACCCCACACCTTCTCATATTTACCAAAGTTAAACTGTTCAGAAGTTTACTTACACATTTACACCCTTCCTTTGGCAGTCGTGTAAAAAAATGACTCAAAATTCGAACGTCCGCGTCGCTCGTCGTTCTACTACCAAACCTTTAGGTAATCTAAAGAATAACCCATTAATTAGGTAAATAGTTCATTGCTAGTTCTTTACTAATTTATAAAAGTGTAACAATATGACAGCTGCCCACTTCAATAACTTCAAAACGTCTCCGTCAGAGCATTGTGCACGCGCATGTTCACGCAGAGCGCATGCATTGTGCTACGTGTGAAGATTTCTATTGTTCAGATGCATTATACATCTAGAATGATGATAATTTATTGATCTTGTAGGTACTAGAGATGCGATGATTGAATTGTTATGTCTTTTCTGTCTCAGGCTGAAATCTATAGTCCGTACTTTGACTTAAGACAATGTTTGGTATTTATAAAGCGATCTTCGTAACTATCCTAAGTTTTTGCTTACTAAAGTCGAAGTTCTTCAAATTTATAATGTAAACCAATGAGTCTATTAAAGTTATAGAGACGCCATTGCAGAGCAAATCATCATTGAAAAGCGGCATAAACTATGCTAAGCAACGAAACTATTGTTATATCTTTCTAAAACAACAAGACTCAATGCTACTTGCATTACGTAAGAAAGAGATGTCATAATTTTATTACTAAAGCGATCGTGACGTGAGCTGGGATGGAACTAAGACTTCTTTGGCTAGTTAGCTTACATTTGTGTTGTCAAGAAATTTGCCCTATTACGTATCTAGAAGTTTTTACATATCTCTCATGTAAACCAATCAAAAATAATGACCTAAACTTTGTGTTATGTATGTGTGACTATGAAGTTCGTTTTTATTCGTATACTAGCTGCGCCCTGCGGATTCCGCAGCGGAAGTGAAAAACGCGTTATTACAGGCTCGGGAGGCCGAGCGGTTCTCGAGAGGATGCACTACTTCGTTCATTACTCGCGTTCTATTAATTGGATTTCGATGCCAAGTATACCACGACCTTTCTCGAAAATAGAACTATCCCAATATTGAAAACCAGATTTCGATCGGATAAGTAGTTTTTAATTGTATAAGGAACCGAGAGATAAACAGAGAAACAGACAGACAGTCATGAATTTTAAAAATTATATAATTAGATTCTACTACTTTTTCTAAGCCCTCTAGACAACTTTTTTTAAATTTACTTCCAAGTACTTACAGACTTTTTGTTCTCTCTTCCTTTAATATAAGTATAGATATAGATAGAAGATTTAGATAGACGATTACAAAATGAATTTCGACTATAAATTTCAATTCAAAGTTTATGCTCAGCTTTTGCTAAGCTCAGTCTGAGCAAAGTCAAAGTACGCACTATAGATTTCAGTCTTAGAGTCGCTAGACAAATTTTGAGTCATCATTTTAAGAGTGTGTGAGTTTTCCGACCAGTTTCAACTGTGGAGGTATGAAACCGGCTGTCTCAGCTGCTGAATAGACACCTTACTAAGATAATCCGCGCTACCATGACCTTTTCTCGTTGCTTTGTCGTCTTTTTGTCGCTCAAAAAAAAAGTAAATTTTATTGTAATATTTATTTTTGTAGTCATTAGTGTTACATCTCGCGTCAGTCGATTGAAATATGTTAAATATAAACAACGTAAACGCTTTATTGGCTGTATGATTATTTTTTAATTTTTTGGAATATCTAGTACTTAATACTAGTGGATTTAGCTAGCTTAGGTTAGGATTTACTAGCTGTGGATTTTGTAAAATAATTAAATAACCTTAATAACATAGTTTTTAAAATAGTTCTAAAAACCACAGATAATTCTAAAAAATCTTTTTTTAAGAGTTTAGAAAGATTTGTTTTTAATTTTTTTTTAGCTAAACGATAACACAGCGACTTTACGACGACTTTTAAGAGATCACGGTTAATGTTAATGTTTTAACATGGGAGTTATAAGGTAGGTACACATACAGAACAAAGAATGTTGACAGGTCTCTTAAAAGAGCTTATTTTAAAGTGATGGTCGGAATATGCTTCGGAAAGATGTGTCCAATCGTAGACTACAATTAAAAAATAATTTAAAAATTTAAAAGCCACCAAATAAAGTTTTTTTAATTTTTTTTTAATTGTAGTCTACGATTTGACACATCTTTACTTAGTTCTTTAGGGGTCTATTCTTTTTGGTAGAAGTCCAAAAACGAGTAATTTATTACATTCTGGGAAGCTATCCTGTCCATCATTCCGAAAATACTCATCAGATCCTGACCAAATGGGACCACCTGGGGGCTCCCACCTTTTCATTAACAAAAGAACCATCTCAATCGGTTAAGCCACCTTCGAGTAATCGGTGAAAAAGTGAATTGAATACAGCTTTTTGAGGAGCAATCCCGGTCCTCACTTCGAAGATCCTCATCAGATCCTCACCAAATTTTATGGGATCACATCGGGGCTACCACCTTTCCATTAAAAAAGAACTATCTCAATCGGTCAAGCCACCTTCGAGTAATCGGTGAACAAACATTAAAAAAAAAATACATACGCGACGAATTGAGAACCTCCTCCTTTTTTGAAGTCGGTTAAAAACGTAATATACTTCGATAAATGGAATCGAATGATGTATTTCTTTCACCCAATTTAAAAAATCGGTAGGTAGGTTTACATTATAATAATAAAACAATATTACACAAGTACCTACCTATTTAAAAATGTAGGTCGACTAGATAAAGTGTATTTAGTCTAAGTACATGGAAGGAAAATCCACATTACAACATCAGCTCGAGAATAGGTGTGTGTTTGTTTGTTGGCTCCATTTTGAAGTCTTGGTATGTTAGTATTAATATTGTACAAAGAATAATTACACTCTTCTTTTCGTGTAGAGTGTTATCTTACCTCGGAAATCTATAGTCCGTAGGTAGTTTGACTTTGCTGAGCAAAAACTTTGACTGAAGACAATTTTTGGTATTTATAAAGCTATCTTTGCAACTATCCAAAGTTTTTGCTTAGTAAAGTCCAAGTTTCAAATGCAGTCATCATCATCATCAGCCTGTTGCAGTCCACTGCTGGACATAAGCCTCTCCAATTGCACGCCACCTAGATCTATTTTCGGCTTCTCGCATCCAGTTCAAATGCAGAATGTACACCAATCAAAAATAATGACCTTAACTTTGCTTCTGTGTTATGACTATGAAGTTCTTTTTCTTTTATTCGTATATTACGAAAAGAATCAAGATTCCTATTCATATTCAAACTTGATGCTTAGTCACGAGCGGGGGACTGCACACTCGAGCATAGATCGAGCAATTATGCTCGAGTAAAACCGCAGTATGGTGCATAATTGCATATAGCTATAACTTCTTCGGTTAATCTTCATCAGTCGTCACAAACATGAGGATGGCGTGGTAAAGGTGCCGATAACACGTGGTTACTTACTGGACGGGACGGGCTAAGGGCTTGCTTATCATGACGAAGTATTCATTAATGATGACTCAGAGTAAAACAGACTGACTAAAACATTGAACCTTACATTTTTAATGAAATGCTTTCAAAAAGTTCGCACGTAGCAGAACTTGAACCTGCAAAGTCCGTCCCTTAATCAATTCGGCCATAGGTGCTCGTCTTGTCGAGTCGAAATTTAGGATCGCATCTCACTTGAAAGCTTTTTTCTTAATATTGGAGTAACCTATAGGTAACTTCTGGATCCATTTAGGTAAGTAGCGTGGCCGCAGTAGGTATGCTCACAGAAAAAAAATGTTATTAACCGACTTAAAAAAAGAACAAAGTTATTATTTTGGGCGCTCTATATTCAGCGCCCAAAATAATAACTTAAATATAAATGATAACTTTTTTATCATAACTTATAATAATTAAAATTAAATCACCTTGTTACCACCCAGTAAATATCAACTGATAAAATATCTACCGACTTCGATGTCTAAACTTAGGTATATATAGTTTTATATATTTGTTTATATCTTACACGGAGGTGTGTTCCGAATGGAATACCACTTGGCGCCTGCGTGGAGATAACCCCGATAGTGCCCGGTGACCTTTGGATGTAGAAATAGGAAATACTTAGGGTAAATAGAATAAATACTATAGATAATTATATAATATTTAAATAATTGTATCGTTTTCCGTAATTTTATTTTTATATTTTAATGGCAAAAGAAGATTGGCGTTTCTCCTTAGAGCTCAGACCTAGGGGTAGAGATACATTAATGAAACTTTAAAGGCATTTCTAAAACACAAGATGTCGATTATTTCACTGATTTACTTAATTTAAAGCCACGGTGTTAGTATTTTCGTTTTATTTCCGCTAAATTAAAAGATATTGTATAATAAAGTTTCACGGTTAGGAGCACCAAACCTAAAAATGGCAGCTCAATCTCTCCTAACTCCTAAATAGTGTAGTGCTCCTAAACGTGAAACTTTAACATACAATATATTTTAATTGAGCGGAAATAAAAAGAAAATACTAACACAGTGGCTTTAGATCACGTAAACCTATTGAATAATCCATATTTCTTCTTTTAGGAATGAAAAAATTTCGTCTTAAAAGTTGTTTGAAGTGCAATATGTGTTATCTGTGGAACATAGCTGGTACATTTTAAACGGTCTTCTTCACATACCGCGAGTGTTTTTTTTCCTTTAAAATATTTGATCGTATCGAGTTTACATGAAGTAATAATGAGGAACTTTCTACTAAAACGAAGACAAAAATTCTCCACTGGTTTTCCGTCCGATATTTCCGAATTCCGGCCGGAATTATAAGACGAAAAGTCTGGAGATCTCAGTACAAATCCAAAGATATGAGAGAGACCTTTACCTTGCAGTAGGAGAATAAGTTGGAAAAATAGGACAACTTAAGATCAATGACCTCTCACTCTAAAAATAGCTGATTTTCAAGTAAACTTTAAACTTAAAATTTTCGAAAACTACTTCGAATTTCGAAAAGTTGTAGAACAAAAGTTGTTCACCTAGACTTTTAGAACAACCTATAGTTAAATGGACAAATGGACACAAATAGCCCAAGATATAGACAATTGGACTTCTTTAGAGGAGGCCTTCACCTTCACAAGAGGAGGGGTTCTTGCATAATTTGAATAAAATTAGAAAATATCAACAAATAGCATAAACTAAAAGTGTTCTTTTTTCTTTTTTTTTCTTTTAAACTCTGTAAAATATTATTGTTTAATTGCAAGAAATAAAAGGCTTTTTATTTTATTTATTTATTTATAGGCTTAAATGGGTATCCTCTTTACACCTTGTATACCTACCTCTTAATAAAATACCTTGGCAGTCAGCTATCGCTACCTTGATGCCACCATCGATAGTGCCACGCCCCCGGTATCGACACGCAATTGTCACTCGTCACGCGGTTGATCGTTGATTCTACTCTTATCGTAAGTAGTAACGCTAAGTAGTACGGGTATTGGACGATAAATCATTTCATGAAGTAGGTAGGTGTTATTACATTTAAAAAAAGAACAATGGTTTATTGATGGGTGAGCGTATCTTACTGCTATAAGTTTTTCAAATTTAGAATGTATGGTTTGCATTCTAAATTTGAAAAAACTACAAAAAATCGTAAAATGAAATACCGAAACTTTGCTTCTCTGCTATGACTATAAAGTCTATTTTATTTTATTCGTATATTACAAAATGAATGTTCAATTCAAAGCTTATAAATGCTTAGTTTTTGCTAAGCTCAGTCTAAGCAAAGTCAAAGTACGCAATATAAATTTCAGCCTAAAAGCCCGTGAACCCCAGACCTTGGTTATTTTGTAAAAATAAAAAGTTTGTCAGCGCATGCTCCGAACACAAGTAAAAACATGGCCCATTATGAAGTTTGGTTTATTTAAAGTGGCCAGGATAAACGGTACCAAAGGTGTGTAAAAAAATCATTAAATAATAAAGTGTGATTTTAAGGTACAGAATTTTTGATATATTTTAAAGTGATTCCTACACTTGGATAACTATACTTAAAGAAATGCTTTCCAAAAATGTTGCATCCGACAGGACTTGAACCTGCATCTCGAGGATTCCGTTCCAACGCCTTTTCCAATTTGGGCACGGATGCACGGATGCTGATACATACAGAATATTATTAAAAAACACGTCATAATTTAAAAAACACACAGAACTTCGTGCCAATCCCTGGAGTTTCTGGCAAGGGTTTGCCTTGTTGTGTGTTCAGTAAGTAGGTAAAAGATAATTGGAATATCCGCTTATGCGACCGTATGCAGACGAGCAAAATCACGGCAACATGATCTAAGTATTTACCCATTAAAATATCTCACTGGGAAAGATCAGACCTTTCCACTTTTCCTAAAGGTATAATCTGACTCGCTCAAAATCTTGGCACCTTGAGTCGTGACGATTAATGTTGGAGACTCAAAATTGGCAAGGTTTTGAGTTTTGAGCAAGCCGCGCTGGGACAGATGAGACGAAATTGATCTTTAGGGTAAGTCGTGTCATACGATTCGGTACCGGAATTCTACCTAACAAAAATAGGTTTTAAATAATTTAAATAAGTTCCTAGATAGTAGGTGGTAACAAGCGCCGAGACGCCAACTATAGATAAACTGTGGTATGCCGCCCGCCCCGTAGGAATAAGGTTGATTATGAGGAAAGTCAAAGGATTATATAATAACTAGCTGCGCCCCGCGGTTTCACCCGCGTAAGTCCCGTTCCCGTTCCCGCGGGGATTAAAAGTATCCTATGTCCTTCTCCTGGTTCTAAGCTACCTCCCTACCAATTTTCAGCCAAATCAGTTCAGCCGTTCTTGAGTTATAAATGGTGTAACTAACACGACTTTCTTTTATATTTATAGATATTCATTTATTTTACCAAAAAAGGATTACACGCAAGATCTTAGTGATAGGTACATTAGAGTTATTGTTATTTTTATGAATAAGTGGGTACCTCACAATTTAGTTGAGTTTGACATTGTCACCAAACTTTGTAAGATAAAATAGAATTTCGAGATATACTTAGGTGCCTACAGAGGAGACGAGCCCCCGACTACTATGTGCCCATAAGTATCAATACATTATGATAACCCAGCGTTAGGAAATGACCCTTTCCATTGCAACATCAGATCTACGCACTTTAATATAATTTATAATATTATGATAAAAAGGAACGTCTTCCAATCATTGACGTAGAATTACGGACATAACAAAGCAGTTTAATAGTAAATATTTTTGATGAATAGATAACTGACAACGTAAAATATCTGTGACGAAATAAAATTAAGATTAATTATTCTACTAGCTATGTCCCGTGGTTTCACCCGCGTAAGTCCTAATCCCGCGTGAATATCAGGAAAAAGTAGCCTATAATGTCCTTCTCCAAGATCCCATCTATCTCTATAACAAAATAGGTACATCAAAATCGATTTAGCGGTTTAGACGTGAAAGCTTAGCAGACAAAGTGACTTTCGCATTTAAAAGTAATTAGTAATTAATTAGTAATAATAATAATAATTTATTTGCCATAACGGTAATACATAAAGAAACTTATACTATCAATCAGTCAATAGTTATAGTTACATTTTTCATTACTATAGTTACATATGGTACTTTTGGAACATATTTAATATGGTAAACATTAAATATTTTTAAGGTATAAGTTACAGCGGCTCCTGCACTATAAGCAAAGCTTGTCTCGCAGAAGCCTGATAAAAAAATTAACAAAATGATATAGATTTTATATATTCTCGGAAAACCATCCGCCCGGCAAGCGGGAAACACTTAAGTATACATTTTATTTCTGAAAATGGGTGCTATAGTATGTTTCCTCATAACAGTGTGAGTGCTACAAAGTGAAACTTTACAGGGAATCTAGTTACCCCAGGGTCCAAAGACCCCCCCCCCCCCCCCCCTGAAGTGAATTTGTTGTATAGCTACACGTGTTATATTGTTAGATGTGAAGTGTATCGAAGTGGGAACGATGGGAAAAAGGGAGATAATAATAGTTATATTGCTATAGTTATGATGTGACAAGAAGAATCTCCTCAGTTCGGTCATAGTCGAGGTCTTCGAGCCATTTTTCTATTGTTATTGCCACCTGTCTTGCCGGCATGTCAAGTTTGATATTATGCTTAGCACACATATAATTATAAAGATATGGTGACAGGAAAAAGGGAAGACGCCTGGCAAAGGCTGGCTAACTCTCGAGCGCAGAGAAGGTTACGTTGTTAAAAACTTAACTCCTGAGTGAAGCGTAGGATCTGAGCGCCCAAGATAAAAACAGGCTTTATTACCGAGGTGAATGAATACTCTATTTTACACTTTAATTTTAATTTTAAATAACAACAAAACAATAGATTAATGCTACGTGTATGAAACACATTTACTACATTTTGTTAAATTTAACAATTTTACATCAAAACGACGTTTTAAAAATATAGATAACTAAGTACTTATATCACCTTATGTCCAAGATTACCTACTTCTTAATTTTTTAAGTAGGTACCTCAGTTGTTTAATCATAAAAGGTAGGTAAGTAGGTGAACTACGCAGGCGAATCCACGGGCGTAATGTCATGTCATCCACTTAATTAAGTTTAAAGTTCAATGAACTTATCATTCAGTTATTTTTAATCGATGAATGATCACTGTGTATAGGTCATTTTACCTATTTTTTTAATAACTGTAGTCTGATAAACTTTTTAAATTCACACGATTTGTTAAAATATTTACATTTTACCGGGTCTTAATCGCGTACTATTTTTATTTTCTTACCTCGACGTTTCGATCATGTTACAATGATCTTGGTCTCCAGGGGACCTAGTACGCGATTAAGACCCGGTAAAATGTAAATATGTTAACTGTAGTCTGTACCTATATAGTTCTTTATAGACTTTATATTTTACCAGCTACGCCCCGCGGTTTCACCCGCGTAAGTCCCGTTTCTGCAGGATTATCGGGATAAAAAGTAGTATATGTGTTATTCCCGTTATCCAGCTAACTATTATTCCAAGGTTCATTGCAATCGGTTTAGTAGTTTTTGCGTGAAAGAGTAACAAAGTCAAATTATGCAAACAAACATACATACAAACAAACAAGCAAACTTTCGCGTTTATAATATTAGTAAGATTATAAACAATTAAAAACATAGTTACAATACATAGGAACTTATTCAAACGACAAGTTTTCGGCACTTGGCAGCGAGCGAGGATCTGCCTCGGCATACGTTGTGACTCCAGAAGAAGCCACAACACCGGTCTTCCGGTAGTTGACTGGTAGTTGATTAAGTAGGTACCTATACTGCTTCACTCTATCAATTATCAGCCCTTCCATGATTTCTTATATGTCGTCGCTAAGTCGCCGCTATATCGTTTAGCTAAATTTAAAAAAAATCAACAACAAATAATAAAAATAAAACACCAACTTCAAAAAGAAAAGATTTTTTAAAATTATCTGTCGTTTTTAAATTACGTAGTTGGGGTATTTTTTAATTAAAATTTAAATAATTTTTTTGGGCGACAAAAAGACTACAAAATAACGAAA
This sequence comes from Idaea dimidiata, assembly GCA_949358125.1. Classification (NCBI taxonomy): domain Eukaryota; kingdom Metazoa; phylum Arthropoda; class Insecta; order Lepidoptera; family Geometridae; genus Idaea; species Idaea dimidiata. The sequence goes on from OX442341.1 coordinate 11,942,493, forward strand.
AACGATCGGGTGCGATACATGTCTTCGAAATCATAGTACCTACGTCAGTATACTTTGACGTAATTAATTTTATTGTAAAAATACTTAAGCCCCTACCTACTTACATCAAAATAGAACATGAGATAAGTGATTACAAAAATATTATGTTTATCTCTAAAAATAAGTTTAACCCATTAACTTAAAAACAAAGGTTAGATAAGATATAGTTAATGATGTTTTTATTTCTTTTATGTATTTCATGATAGATCGATCACTGAACTATCTACATTGTTTATCGATGAGGGTATTGAAATTGCAAAAGGCTTTGTTCTAGAGGTCGCGTTGAGACGATAAACATTTTTTCCCCTTACAACTTCGGAAAGATTCTTTTTGTCGTTGGAAATCTGAGTGCAAAAGTACATTTATTCCGCTATATAGTAACGTGAATAAAGTAAAAAAAATCGAATCTTTCTGTTTCGTAATTGTCTATCCTGCAAGTCCAATAAAAATGCATGAAATATTTATTTCATGTCAGTGAACCAACGTCATTTCTTCGAATAATCGCACGGGCCAGCCACAGTTGGCAGCCCTGACTAAATGAAAAAAAAATACATTTTAAAATGTTCTTCTCTTTATTCAATTCACCTTCTATAATTTGTTTTGTTTCAGTGACGTAGAAATCCCGCATTACTATGAACGTTTCTTGTTGTTTTGTCGTCCTTATAATGTCACTCAAAAAATAAAACAAATTTTAAATACAAAATACCCCGATAAGTCTGTACTTGGAAGTAAATTAAAAAAAAAGTGGTCTAAGATCTAATAAGCAGTAGGTAGAAGAAAATTATATAATTTTTTAAATTCATGTCTGTTTGTCTGTCGGTTCCTTATACAATTAAAAACTACTTGGCCGATTGAAATCTGGTTTTCAATATTGGATAGTTCTATTTTCGAGGAAGGTCGTGCTATACTTTGCATCGAAATCCAATTAGTAGAACCCGAGTAATGAACGAATAAGTGCAACGAAGCGCTCGAGAACCGCTCGGCCGCCCGCGCCCGTGACAACTGACAACGCGTTTATCACTCCCACGGGTGAACCCGCGAGGCGCAGCTAGTTCTAGTAACATTATTTCTCTGCCTACATCCCTACAGATAGCCTCTTCCTTTTTTTGGAGTCAGTTAAAAATATACTGTAAACACGCAGTAACTAACTCTTATGTAAAAGTATCATGACTAGTAATAAATATTGAGGAGTTATTATTAACAATAACTTTAATATAATAAATTGAATAATTAACTACAATTTCTATGGACTTTTCCATTGAGATAAACTTCGTACGCAAGAGGTGAATTCCAAAGGTTAGAGATAGATACATGTTAAACTTAAGAAATCGATTAATTTTCTAACTAAACATGCAAGGGTCTTCTACTAAAATTATAAAGGTGAAAGTTTGTATGCAAGTATCTTTGTTACTCGTTCACCCAAAAACTACTGAACCGATTGCAATAAAACTTGGTTTGTAGATAGCTGGAGATTTGTATTAACACCTAGGCTATATTTTTATCCCAATATTCTTGATATGCCTATAATGGACAAGGTTTGACACTAAAAAATCCTACATAACATGCAAAAAGATTCTTGTGTAAACTATAGCAATAAATTACTTGATTTCTTGGAATCGGGACTTAGTCAGGTAAAACCGCAGGGTGCAGCTAGTCTATATCTATAGAGGACTTAGGAAAAGTAGTAGATCAAAATTATATAATTTTTAAAATTCATGTCTGTCTGTCATGAAATAAGAAAAAATACTATTATGCTAATTATACCTAAATCTACTATGATCATTTCCATACGTTGTGTTTTTTCATTTTATAATTAGGTTGTAAATAAAATTTATATAAATCTTTATACAAGATGTAACGGGTAAGTCCTTTTAATCCGAAAGGGGGTTGTTCTAGACGTCTAAGCGAACATCTTTTGTTTTACGACTTTTGAAAATTCGAGATTTTGAGAGAGAGAAAAAAATTTTGAGATTATGTTTCACTAAAAAAACAGCTGTTTTTGAAAATAAAGGTAATTGGAGGTTTGATTGTAGTAGACCAAACTAAATGAAAGGACAACATAAGGTCAATGACCTCGAAGTCTAAGAAAAAGCTGATCTTAAAGTAAACTTTACACTTAAAATTTTCGAAAAGTACTTCGAATTTCCAAAAGTCATAGAGCAAAATTGTTCGCCTAGACGCCTAGAACAACCCCCTTTCGGATTAAAAGGACTTACCCGTTACATCTTGTACATAAAAATGAATCTCTTTATTTCCCTTGGTCACCGCATCGCGCGTAGCAACGGCTAGACCGATTTCGATAATTCTTATTGCGTTGTGTATGTTATGATCAGGGGATGGATCTTATGACAGAATTTTTTATCTTTTAGATAAAGACTTACACGGGTGAAACCGGGCGGGCGCAGCTAGTATAATTAATATAAAGTCACGCAGTTACGTTCGAAACCGAACCGAGCTAAAAAAATATGAATATCGGGAAAACTAAAGAAAAATCCATCATTAGATCTTTCTATTTTCGGTTGAAATAGATTTGTCTCTAAAACTAAATATCTATTATTCGTCATTTTATATTTATCTTACTGTTATTAATAAAATAATAAATATTTACGTCTATTAGTTATATTTCCTACATAGATTTCGCATCGAGTGGAAGATTAGGTTATATCTACAAAATGTCGTGCCATAACGTCAAATTGTGAAAGAGATAACGCCTGCGAATTTCAGATGCGTAAAAGAAGGACGTGAGATGCGACTAAGTGAAATATTTGCTAACTACAAGTTTATTTTCTTATCGGTTGTGAACCGATTATGGCCATTAGGAAATTAGCCAGTGTCATGTATTTTAATATATTATGCAAGTTATTTGCATCGAAACAGTCAAGTCGTCATAGTTAAAGTCAAGTCTAGGGAATCATTTGTAAACACGGCGGCCATTTACAAACAATCTTCACGGAGCCTTGGAGACAACACTAAGTCAATGTTTTGCACCGATTTTCACTTTCATTCCACTTGTACACCTTCACGAAACTAAATTGATTAATATGCCCCCGAAATTAAACAATTTGCACGCATATGAACTAGGTTTCACAAAAATGAAAATTTAGCACCACATCTCCTCAACGAGTTCCCGCCAAGACTCTAACTACAAGTTAACTAGACAGTTTATTAAAAAAATGTGTTGAGCGATTTAAGAAATAGTTAGGTAGGTTAGTACCTAGTTTTTACCTGTTTAAACAATAGCAACGCCCGCGGTCTCATCCACATAAATCCCGTTCCCTAAATATTGTGCAAATAGCGAAAAATTAACTTAAAATTTAATTAGGTTACAACATTTTTCAAAAATCTAATAATTCCATTTTAGTTTTTGTCAAAATCGGGGACGCAATTCATTGCAGCATTTTCGCTATCTCTTATAGTTTAGGATATTCCCCTGAAAGCTCATCGAAATGGTTCAACCTGTACTATTCTATTTTTAGATTTTCGTAATTTTTATTACGTGTGTGCAACGAACTCGAATATAATATATGGGAGTGGCAATCCTTTGAAAAAAATGTTCCACGCAAACGGTGGTTGCAGGGCCTAGAACGATGATTCGACCGCCAGTCTGTCACTAAAGATCGTCCGCCATTGGTCGATTCAAAAATCGATCATACGTAATACTCTACGGAACATGTCAGTGTGTGCATCTGCTGCTGTGTGACCGTGGAACATGTTTTTTTCGAATTTAATAGAGAATTAGATCTACATTCTATTTATTCCGCGTAGCGTGCGTGCTATGAATATCGAGTTATGTGCAAATTTATCGGAGTAAATTGACTATGGTGGACAGTTAAAGAAACACAATGTAAGTTATTTACTGTTGTAATCCTTTATTATTTATATTAAATATTTAATTATCACACACAATATACTTACTGTTGTAATCTTTTATCCCCCTTACTTATAAACACTAATTAATGCGCTGCATAACTATGCATCGTTTGTCTTTTACTGTCACATGAAGTTTCAAAGTTGACAGACAGAGACAATCGTCACATAACTTAGTCATGTGTTAATAATATTTTATAAGTTATTATTAATATTAAATATTTTCAAATCACATTGTAAAATGTAACTCGTTTACAGTCTATTAAGTACAAATGAATACTGGACGACAACAATTTGTGAAAGATCATATCTTTATGGTCCATAAAAGGTTGGTATCGGGCCGGCGACCGACCGTAAAAATATTTGCCAAATCTATTTGCAGAAGGTGTCAATGATTATTTCACTGTGCCGACCCTAAATAGTTAGGGGTTGTAGGAAGGCGACGCCTCGCCGTCTATGTATCTTTTTCTTTTTATTTTAATGCACTTTCATTCATAATTTTAATTTTTAACATTTGTACTTTATCTTTTTTAGGGTTTCGTAATCAACAAGAAACCCTTAACCAGAAACCTCTTGCATTGAATGCTCTTAAAATATACATAGCCTTTCTAACAATAAGTACTGAGACGTTATGTAAACATTTGAAATTGTGTCCAAAATTGAGCCATTTACACGTTTCCAATTTCATGACTTGTACACTTTATTTTTCCTTTAAATTTATAAAATATTTATAAAAATATATTATTTAATTGTACTTATAATTGTATACAGGGTGTATCGACAATGATCATTTAGGCCGGAAGGAGGTTGTTCTAGACGTCTAGACGAACAACTCTACAAATTTGGAAATCAAATCAAAATCAATCAAAAGTCATTGAAAAAAACAGCTGTTTTTTTCAATGTACACATAATATCCTCTAAATTATAGAAAAAAAGTTCGAATATTTAAAAGTTATAGAACAAAAGTGGTTCGCCTATACGTCTAGAACAACCCCCTTACGGCTTAAATGAGCATCATCGAAAGACCCTGTATGCAGTGTAATACAGCGAGGGTACAAATAATTCTGTTTTTTATTCCGTTTACAATAACATTTTGAAACAGGTGAATACAGAATACAGACTCCTTTCATAATTAGATTACCTTCGCCCTAGTTTCATTGTATAATACAGCGTATAATTCTATCGCAAATTAGCCCTCGGCACCATATTTGGTTGTGGTTCTTCGTTCCACGACACTGGTAGACCATACTTCTTGGGTTTCAGTACGTAGATAAACTGAAAATAATTAAGAAAACGTTTAGGAAATTTGGTGCACCTCCATTTTTGGTCACTTGCATTAATACAGTGCAACAGTTGGCGGTGGCGATTTTAGAAACTAAACACAACTAAATTATTTATCGAACATTAACTATTTTTTTTATAGAAAAGCTATTGTAAAAATGATTCAAGTCATATTTTTTTATTTTTTTTTCTCAATAACTTATCTAAAGCCTGGAACAGTCCAAACAAACAGTCTGAACGCAGTGGCGCACGGTCGCGCCAACTTATACTTGTGGCACTGTACTAGGGGTTATTTATTTTCTTCTCGGTCCTAAACTAAATTATGGCCTCTTGAGAATTAGCCAGTGTCAGATGACATGAGCGGTTTAGGCCGTGCGTTGATTATGAGGACCAAGCATTTTATAAACATAGGTTAGGTTAGGTTAGAAGGTTAGTTAGGAAGTTATTTATATATACAAAAGCAGTAGTGTACCGTATTATCAAAATGTGAGAAAGGGGCAAGCTGAAAACCAGCGCTGTGTAGATGCACATAGCTGCGTCCTGCAGCATTTGCTGAGCTTGCTCCTTTTGCCGTTTGCGTTTACCTAGTTCTAAATGTTAAAGTTGTTTTTGTTTCTTTGGCAATAAATACTTTTATTATTATTATTTATTATTATTAAAACTATTATAAGTCTGTGACTTCGCATTTAACTTTGAGACTTCGTACAGTCCGAAGAATTCCTATAACTCAATGACTTTGTGTAACTTATAGAGACTCTTATCACCAAAGCTCCAAAAGTAGCTCCGATTGAATCCGACCCGGCTGCAACCTAGCTCGAATGGAAGTTCTCTTGAAACCGAGTTACCAAGCAGCCAGTATAAGTTACACGAAGTCATTGAGTTATATGTAGTCTTCTAGTTATACAAAGTCACCAAGTTATATGATGGCTTCATATACCTCGGTGACTTTGTATAACAAGAAGTATTGGATCTCGTGCCGGAGCAGCTTGGATCCGCGCCATTTACCTTTCACTTACCAGAAGTTATCACATTCAAGTAATATTAAATAAATAAATAAATCCTGTGACGAACACACAGCGCCATCTAGCCCCGTGGTAAGCTGCTAAGCTTGTGTTACGGTGGCTAGACAACGGATATACTACTTATATTTATTTTTCTTTTGTAAATACATACATATTATACATAGAAATACGCCCAGACCAGATACAAATATTTATTTTTTAAGCTTAAATATTTGCACCCAGCGGGAATCGAACCCGCAACCTTCTGTATTGCAGCCAAGCGTTCGCCCGACGCGCCACAGAGGTCGTCACATAGCAGAGAGGTCACATATTAGGATGTGACTTCTTATAACTTGGTAAATAACTCGACGACTTCAAGTAACTCGGTGACTTCATATATATAACTCAATGACTTCGAGTAACTTATAGAGGTTCAAACTCTTACCACCAAAGCTCCATAGGTAGCTCCGATCGCATACCCAGCAGCAACATCGCTCCAATGATGGAAGTTCTCTTGCACCCGCGTCAGACCGACGTACCAAGCGGCCAGTAGCACAGCGTATTGGATGCCGTGCCGGAGCAGTTTCGATCCGCGCCATTTGCCTTTCACTTGCACGTAGAACTAAATATGAAACAAAACTTGTAAATCTTGTTGATTATTTTTAAAAGAAATGCTTTCCAAAAAATTTGCACGCGATTTGACTTGAACCAGCACCTCTACTTGATGTCAATTCCATGGACATTTTAAACTCACACGATTTGAACTCATAATTATTTTTGCCGGGTCTTATTCGCGTATAATTATTTTTAAATTCTCTTACCTCGACGTTTCGATCATGTTACAATGATCTTGGTCGCGAGGGGATAATTATACGCGAATAAGACCCGGGAAAAATAATTATGAATTCCATGGACGCCAAAAGATTCTGCGACGAATCAATCGAAGATGCAAGCTTTTGCAAACTATCAACCAAAGGAAAGTTTCCTATCTTGGATACCTGTTTGAGGAACCCAAGATATGGACTATGGTGTCACCTCGGCATAAAAATCGACTTTAAGGTCTAGGGGAGACTAGCTAACCTCGAGTTTTCCCCGCGTGTTGGCGGATAAACTTCTTAGTCCTTAGGAGGTTTGGTGCAGCAAACGGCCGGCCGTAAAAATATTGCCAAATCCATATGCAGTAGGTTAATGATGACTTATCTACTTTGCCGACCCTAAATAATTTAGGGTTTCAGCCAACAAACTCTTGGTTGTTGGTTGGAGGTATGCATCGCGAAACATCGCTTAGACGAGAAGGAGCAACAAATTATGATGGGCAATTGTAAGGTTACTCACAATGAAAAACACAGCGCAGTACATAGCGAAGCTAGAATGCGCACTGGGGAATGAAAGCCTCATGTCTTTCAGCAGTGCGTTGTTGCTGCCCATACACTCGAACGCTTGGATGTAGCCGTTCATGTTGAGAGGGGATGATGTGTTTACTATTGGCTGGCATAACTGCAAAGTTGTTGTGTTAATAATAACAAGGAAAATAACTAATTAAGTATATACAAACACGACTTTATTTTTCATGGCTGCCGTCCCGCAGTTTCACTCGCGTAAGTCCCGATCCCGAGGGAATATCGGGATCAAAAGTAGCCTATGTCATATCTGGATAATGTAGCTTTCTATTAGTAAAAGAATTTTTGAAATAGGTCTAGATGTTTCTGAGATGACCCCCAAAATACATACCTACATACATACATGTTACCAACGTAACCTCTTTATAATATTAATTATACCAACATAAACCAAAATATTAAGAATCAAAAGTACAATGAGATATAGCAAAAGAATTTTTAAAAAGCACTGCAGTTTGGTGACACAACCGTCTCGCATGGAGCCGACCGATTGAGCCGCGCGGCATGATGCCTCACAGAGTTGGCTGGCCACCCTCATCATAGTCGCCCGCTACGTGTATAATAAATGCACGCTTGGTACTTAGTAATTATTTATTGTGGAGTTATTTTAAAACTGTAATATCTCGTGAGATATTCATTGAAATCAAGTGATGTTAAGGACAATTATGTTTAAAATTAAATACTTTTAATGAATAACGTATTTATTTGGATAAGGATTAATATCATATTTACAAAATTACCTTCGGAAACAATGCATTGTTCTACAATAAATTTCATTACTCTAAAAGATGTTATATTGAGTCAACCTTAAGAGTTAGACATATGCTGTCGCGGACTATTTATTAGATCCTTTTTAGAGGAAGAATTCTCTCATATTTGGTTTTTATGTAACTCTGACCGTTTACTCAGCGCACGCGACAGAATCTCGGAACAGGGTGATTTTTTCCCCGTTTTTGCAACATTTTTCATGGATGCTCCGCTCCTATTAGTCGTAGCGTAATGTAATATAGCCTATAACCTTCCTCGATGAATGGACTATCAAACACAAAAAGAATTTTTCAAATCGGACCAGCAGTTCCTGAGATTAGCGCGTTCAAACAAACAAACAAACAATCAAACAAACAATCAAACAAACTCTTCAGCTTTATAATATTTGAACCGAGCTTTCGCCAACTTTACAGTTGGCTTTATCAAGGTTGACTCTCAGTCAGTCAAATAAAAACGCGATAATACCGGATAAATAAAGTGTTTTATTATGCAAAATCGTGAAAACCATAGAAGAAATTAAGTAATACAGTTTTACTGTAACAAACTTAAACTGATTTGGGATTCCTATTAACATTCTTCATTGAGAAACTTTCTATTTGTTTTTAATTTATTTTGAAGTGTTTTCTACACTTGGACGACTATAGTTAAAGATTTTTTTTAAATAGTTTTTTAATTTTTTTAATTAAAAGAGTATTTTTTAATTTATAATTATAACTTACTATTTATTACAATACTTTTTTCTTCTGTCAATAACGGGGTATCAAGTATTTTGTTGTTCCGTTGAGATTGTCATACCCTAGTTATAAATGGACACAAATTAGTTTTTAGGAATAGATACACCGATAAAACTCGAGGACTGCACCCTTAAGTAAGTTTCATTTTACTATGTAATTAATGCAACATTGCTAATTCATTTTATTGAATTTAAGTTTTTAAATATTTGAATGGACTGGATAAATACTCGTATTAAAGCATACTTTACCTATATTATAGGTGTCTATATTATTTTTATTATCAACCTTGCAATTTACGACTAAATTCTTTTACCTACATTGGAAAATAAATATGGGACTATAATTTACTAATTACATTTAAATATCTACCTACATTACCTACCTAGAAACTGTTATTAATTAGTATTTGAAAACTGGCACGTTTTTACGTAGTATTCAAAAACTGAACAATTTACTGCATATTGATGCTGTATTCTGTTACTGTATTAGAAAGCTTCTGAACTCCGAAGATCCTCATCAGATCTTTACCTTAATGGGACCATTTTCGAGGTATCAAAAACAAAAAAAGAATTATCAAAATCGGAATACTCTGTAAAAACTAAGTAAAGAGTTGACTTAAGAACCTCCTTTGTTTCGTCGGTTTATTATATTTATAGTTTTTATTAGGTACCATAATATTTATAAAAATAAATAATATATAGATATCTTTTACTAACATTCTTCCGAGAATTTCGTAACTTTATCTAAAGCGTGCTAACCTTGCGATTAATAATCGATTAGATAGTTGGGATAGCAACTTGGTAGGTATATGAAATACTTTGTTCTTAGAAAAAGGATTCGTGTTCTCATATTTACAGTTTACCGGGTCTAAATCGAATACATTTTTTTTTTTAATTTTATGATTGGTGTTTTGTTCTCCAGTCCGCTATCTCCTTCCTGGATAAAAATATTACAGCAAAGTTATTTATGTCAAAAAACCTATTAAATATATCTGCCTCCAATTGCCCATGCCCCTAATGTTTGGTTTTATTTCCCTATGTTTTTGCGATTTTGCATTGTAATAAAATACAACATTATAGGTTTTATGCTTAGAGTAATAATTACCGTTCCATGGCATAAACATAGGTATTTGCTTTTATGTCTTTATCCAGGGAGGAAACGTTGTATGGAGAAAGTAGGATATCTACGTATCTATGCTCTCTTAGTTTTTGACCAACGGACACTGTAAAAACAGTATCAATAAATTAATATTCTAATTTGTGAAGTCAGACTATATTTAAAACTTGCTGCGCTCCGCTGGATAAAATGTAGCTTATGTGCTATTCCCGGTATCCAACTACTTATATTCCAAGTTTCATCGCAATCGGTTCAGTAGTTTTTGCGTGATTGAGTAACAAACATCCAAACACACACACTTTCACATTTATAATATTAGTAGGATTCTTCATCACATCACTTACATCAAAAAAATGTGGTCGTAATCTGCCAATCACGTGTTTGGTAAGATTAGATGTAAGTTGCTGAATTAACGCACCGAAAGTAAATATTCCTGGAACAATAAAATAAAAACTTTAAGATATAACTATAGTAGTTCGCCCCGAACTGAGACCTCACGACCCCCTATCTCCCCAACACCCCTACCGATCCGGCTCATCTTCGAACTCATAAATTCTATTGACCTAAACTACGCGCATAGCAAAATTCATGAAGATCGGAGCTACGATACTCAAGTTATCGTCGAACAAACATACAAACATACAAAGTTACAAGCGTAAGGCCCGTCTACACAGGACCTCACTCGCTTTGCTCGTTCGGTCAACTAGGAGTTCGCCCTAACTGAGACCTCACGACCTCCTATCTCCCCAACCCCCCTACCGATCCGGCTCATCTTCGAACTCATAAATTCTATTGACCTAAACTACGCGCATAGCAAAATTCATGAAGATCGGAGCTACGATACTCAAGTTATCGTCGAACAAACATACAAACATACAAAGTTACAAGTGCCAGGCCCGTCTACACTGGACCTCACTCGCTTTGCTCGTTCGGTCAACTAGGAGTTCGCCCCGAACTGAGACCTCACGACCCCTTATCTCCCCAACCCCCCTACCGATCCGGCTCATCTTCGAACTAATAAATTCTATTGACCTAAACTACGCGCATAGCAAAATTCATGACGATCGGAGCTACGATACTCAAGTTATCGTCGAACAAACATACAAACATACAAAGTTACAAGCGTAAGGCCCGTCTACACAGGACCTCACTCGCTTTGCTCGTTCGGTCAACTAGGAGTTCGCCCTAACTGAGACCTCACGACCCCCTATCTCCCCAACCCCCCTACCGATCCGGCTCATTTTCGAACTCATAAATTCTATTGACCTAAACTACGCGCATAGCAAAATTCATGAAGATCGGAGCTACGATACTCAAGTTATCGTCGAACAAACATACAAACATACAAAGTTACAAGTGCCAGGCCCGTCTACACTGGACCTCACTCGCTTTGCTCGTTCGGTCAACTAGGAGTTCGCCCCGAACTGAGACCTCACGACCCCTTATCTCCCCAACCGATCCGGCTCATCTTCGAACTCATAAATTCTATTGACCTAAACTACGCGCATAGCAAAATTCATGAAGATCGGAGCTACGATACTCAAGTTATCGTCGAACAAACATACAAAGTTACAAGTGCCAGGCCCGTCTACACTGGACCTCACTCGCTTTGCTCGTTCGGTCAACTAGGAGTTCGCCCCGAACTGAGACCTCACGACCCCTTATCTCCCCAACCCCCCTACCGATCCGGCTCATCTTCGAACTCATAAATTCTATTGACCTAAACTACGCGCATAGCAAAATTCATGAAGATCGGAGCTACGATACTCAAGTTATCGTCGAACAAACATAGAAACATACAAAGTTACAAGTGCCAGGCCCGTCTACACTGGACCTCACTCGCTTTGCTCGTTCGGTCAACTAGGAGTTCGCCCCGAACTGAGACCTCACGACCCCCTATCTCCCCAACCGATCCGGCTCATCTTCGAACTCATAAATTCTATTGACCTAAACTACGCGCATAGCAAAATTCATGAAGATCGGAGCTACGATACTCAAGTTATCGTCGAACAAACATACAAAGTTACAAGTGCCAGGCCCGTCTACACTTGACCTCACTCGCTTTGCTCGTTCGGTCAACTAGGAGTTCGCCCCGAACTGAGACCTCACGACCCCTTATCTCCCCAACCCACCTACCGATCCGGCTCATCTTCGAACTCATAAATTCTATTGACCTAAACTATGCACATACCAAAAGTCATGAAGATCGGAGCTAAGATACTCAAGTTATCGTCGAACAAACATACAAAGATACAAGCGCCAGGCCCGTCTACACTGGACCTTACTCGCTTTGCTCGTTCGGTCAACTACAGAACAGAATAGAGTAGAGATGTTGTATTCAGATTTCTGAAACTTCAGAAGTTTCAGAATTTCCAAAGTTGTAGAACAAAAGTGGTTCGCCTAGACGTCTAGATCAACCCCCTTTCAACTTAAAAAGGGCATACCCGTTACACCTTGTATTTTATTCAATAAAAATTGCAAAATTGATTTAGGTCACAATTACAATGTCAAAAATACCTAACCTAAAAAAACAAATAATAATAACAGACAATATCAATAATACGAATAAACAACACACAAACCTAAATAAAAAAACACATTAAAACACAAAATAAATAAAAACTAAAACTAAAATAACCCATCCCCAAGCGTCCCCGCTGCAAAACCGGGTTAGGGGTGAAATCGTCCCCCTCGAAACTGGGACCGGGAACCACTTGACCCCTTTCGAATTTGATAGTAGTCAACTGGGCCCAAAGGTAGTTTGGGACGAGTTGACTACATTTAATTTTCGCTAGGGGTGAAGTAGTCCCACTCTCAAGTGTCCAAAATGCTAGCAGCATTCCCGTGCTGAACCGCAATGGACATTGGACAATCTTTGCAGCAGGAACGCTCCGGAACGGACATCAATCCCCCTATAGCTTACCTATTGTAGTATAGGACTCCCATATCCACCCTGGAACTGTTGAGCCTGACAGAAACTTCTCCCCGATGTTCTTGCCTTTCTTCTCACGGATCACCTCCGTTATTAACACCTGGAACATTTGGTAAATAACATCTATTAAAGGGACGATAGACGTATATAATTTATATTAGACCGTCACCCTTCCGAGCTTCGTTGTCCATTGCTCGGCGAGCACGATCGGTCTGTTGCAACCGAGTGGCGGCCGACCAACAGACAACGAAGCACGGACCCGGCACGGCCGGGAAACGGTCTATTATAAATCATCTCTTACTTCGGCTACAAGTCGAGCCACAAGTCCGCGTACTTACTCGCACGTCTATTAGCTTTTATAATTTTCTTCTATTTTAGCGATGTTAAATTGAAATGTTTTGTCTTTTTTTTGTTTAAACATGTTGTTTTTTATTATTTTCAGCATTGTTGCATTGCCGTTCCTACGTTTCGAAGCCAATACAGACTCTCAAGGACCATCTGTCTACCCTGAGTCAAATGAGTTTAATTTCAGCATTCATTTGGTTGAAGAAGTTGGAGATTTCAGTCGTACTTACGCAGAGTTGTGTCAAATAACAGTTATAATCAGATTAAAATCCTGCAACACATGCATTATCCATTCTCCAACCCAAAACATACTAATATTAGCATTTAGCAATTTTAAAACTCGGCGGTGGGTTTGTTACTAGCTGAGTCCCGCGGTTCCACCCACCTAGAACCTGATCCCATGGGAATTCTGCAAAACCTCTAATTTCTTGACACCATATAAAGGGGACATTCTCCAGATTTCAGCTGTTTACTATCAGCGGTTTATAAATAAATAAAATTCTGTGACCAACACACAGCGCCATCCAGCCCCATGGTGAGCTGCTAAGCTTGTGTTACGGTGACTAGACAACGGATATACTACTTATATTTATTTTTCTTTTGTAAATATATACATATTATACATAGAAATACACCCAGACCAGATACAAATATTTATTTTTAAGCATAAATATTTGCACCCAGCGGGAACGAATCCGCAACCTTCTGCATTGCAGCCAAGCGTTCTCTCGACGGAGAGGAAGGTCATTTAGCCTGTGCGTTGAACCTTCAGTCAGTCAAGATAAAGCAGTTTATAAATATACTATATACTTTAAATATACTTATTTAAAATACTTATACTTAAATATTAAAAGTAATAAATGTACTTTTGAGAAAGCGGCCCAAATATGCACCAATGCTGGCGGAATATTTGTTTGTGCCATTTGCGATCGAGACTGCGGGCAGCTGGGCTACAGAGTCGATCGATTTTGTCAAGTCGTTCGGCCACCGTCTTAGGGATAGGGGTCTTGACTATCGCTCGGGGTCGTACTTGGTGCAAAGGTTGGCCATTGCCATACAGAGAGGCAAAGCTGCTAGCATTCTTGGATCCTTTGCGCCAGGTGCGATCAAGGGTGGTTTATCTAATTGACTCTATGTAATTTAGTTATAAATTTACTTTAATATGTTTGACTTTTTCTATTTTTACTATAGATTATACTTACAGTGACAATAATGAGAGCGAACCCCAAACAAGCGAGCAGGGCTTCAGTGATGGACTGTTCCTTGAAAGGCAGTCTGATTGACATGTCGCTTTCGAAGTAGCCCCGGTGGTACGGTTCCGCCCATAGCAATATACCCAGCAAGGGGAATCCAACTGGAAAATAAAGCGTAGAACAAACGTTATGAAAACGTTTTCGTAACCGTGCTTTAGAAGGCACGTGAAGCAGTTGGTCTTCATCATTATTTGGTGCCATATTCCGAGGAGAGTCGGCGGTCAATTGGTAAAAGTATTTACGATCTTAACCCATATACAACTTTCTACTGTTCCTTTTAAGGACACCGAAAATCTCCACATACCTGGATAAATCCAGCTGTGCTATCATCTTATTAGCATCCACCGCTACTGCTATTTACTGTCAAAAAACATACTTCGTAATTCTACATTGCTGCTTTGAAGTAATCTCCGGCAACAACCACGTCACGTCGAAGCAGCAATGTACTGCAACTTAGCAACTACTAGCGGTGGTGCTAATTAGATGATACCACAGCAGGTATGGCGAGTGTCGGTGTCCTGGATAAATCCAGGTATGTGGGAGACATGCTGCAGAACCTCCCGTTGAATCTGGTTTATTTATTAAAGCAGCTTTGAGTTGTTTCTTTGGACACCAACAGAAAGGCGGGCGATAAGATTTATTAAGGCAATTACTGGAGTTAACAATACCTACAGGGAAGAAGGCCCAGGGTAGGCAATGGAGGACGTGGTACGACGACTTAAAAGCCTAGACTTGCATTAACTAAAACCTAAACCCTAAAACCTAATTTTAGATCTATATATTTTATATGTAGGTACCTATGTTAGTCTGTAAGGTATATTTTTACAATTTGAATTATTATCAAATGTTTTGTGTTATTGTATTAGTATCTCAGTTCCTGCAATACAAGCTTGTGCTTAGTGTAGAGCCGATTTCTAATGTAATTTAATTAATGTTTCGTAAGATTTCATATTAATAAATAAATTCAATTCAATTCAATTCAACTGGCAACAAAAACTTAAAGTAGTTGGTCTCGGTTGTTATAACTTACTAACATCGGGAAAAAGTAGCCTATATGTTAAACCAGATCGCCAGCTCTAAGATTGATACAAAACATCCAAATAAATAAACATCTAAAGTTTCGGCCCTTATAAATCAGCCCTTATAAATTACTAAGGGCTGATTTTTCAAATCCCTAAATAGAGAAATCTGACAAATAAAATGTAGCCCCACCGAATGAAAAACGTCACTATGATATTCAAAAAGAAAATCTTAGAAGAACAAAATTTGAGGGCTTTTAAATTTGGTTGGGTTTGATTCGATCTTATCCGACAAATATCTTTTATCCGTGGAATGAAATTAGCTCTAAGACTAATTTGGTTTACAAGGTATATTAGAAATTCCTACCTAGATAAAATCATGTAGGTACAATACAATACAATACAATAATTCTATCTACTATCATGTACTTGTAATCTATAGGAATTTGTTAACAATAATATTATTTTTATGTAATTTATTTATCTCTGATTCACCGTTAGTCGCTCAACTATGAAGGAAGTATCGATGAGTATCTCATCGATAAGGTCTTACCTTTCGGCTATCCGGATGAAAAGAGTAAGTAAAAAAGAAAAGATATAAGTAAAACTCATTTTTCAGTTTTAATCGCGTTGTTTTTATTAATTTTCAGCATTGTTGCAACTCCGTTCCTACGTGTATGGTCTATAAGGGCTCCAAAACGAAGAAACGGTACTCCAACAATACTGAAAACTTATTATTTCGAACAGAAACAAATGTAATATATTAGGCGGGAACCTGCCAAATAAGGAAAATAAACGGTAGGTATTGAACAGGGCTACAGTAGGTAAATACCTAGTGTAAGTACACAGTTAAAACTTGCTTCTCTATAATTTATAGTATACCTAAACCACAGAATGTATGTTTTTTTTTTCGTTTTGATAGATGTTGCCAGGCTAAGTCCAAACATCACGTTCAGTTCGACAATGTCTAGTTGGTCCCACCCTATGGCTTTAAATTGTTAGCGTAAGACAGTTTTTTAGTAGGTAAGGATTAGGGAATTACAAAACGAAAGTTGACAATGGTCAGTAAATATTAAGTAAGTAACTATAGTGAAATTAATAAAATATCCTGTCTTAAATACAAAGTTATATTAGGTATAAAAACATTACCACTTGAAATTATCAACTTATCTATCACCAAAGATTTATGTCAGGTATTTTACCTATCTATTGTTTTGTGATATTATATTGGTTTCAATACGATAAATATAAAAGAATAAAGAGTAAATTAACTTCAACTTAATCCTTTTGAGCTGTTACTATCGAGTTACATGGGTGGGCATAATCACAGGTTTTCGATCTTACGGGTTTTTTTTCATGGTATGCTCTTTTTGGGAAATGTACATTATGATAATAAATGCAAATTTCTTTTGTATTTTGAAGTGAGTGCTCATTTTCCGAAGTGCCCATTCTGCGTCAGACCCTTGCAATTGACCTCATCTTAACTGCCCCTCTACCGCGTAACTCCCGTCGAGTTCAACTCGACGTCGATTTGGGAATACGATGCTTTCGATAACGGGGTTGGAGAAAGCTACCGCGCGAGGAACGTGCAGAAATCTGTGGCTTTAACGTCGACAATTTCTGCTCGGTCCTTGCTTTTTTCAACCCCGTTATCAAAAGCATCGTATTCCCAAATCGACATCGAGTTGAACTCGACGGGAGTTATGCGGTATGCGGTTATGCGGCTGGGGCTCAATTTTTGAACCAAATGAGGCATTTCGAGCGATTTTAATACCTCGATTTCCACTGATATTCGTTCAATTTCTGTAATTTTTCAACGTGAATCGCACGTCCGCAACGAGTGGTATCAACCACTCGCAGTAGGAGTCCAGTATCAAACGATAATCAGCAGATATCGAATTATTTAAATCGCCTGAAGTGCAACGAGCGATTCAAAAATAGTGATCCAGATCTCATTGGACTTGTAGTGACTACAAAATGAATATACGGTAGGTAGGTAAGTTTTACCAAAACATCGTATGAATCACGTAATGTAATGACTCTTTGGTCGACGTTAGTTTGTTTGGGGGTTGTTAACTTACGTAGGTTAATTAATTGAAACATGTATCTACCTTTGCAAAACCAAAGTGCTATTATGTATTCTGTGCTATTCAGTCGATATTTTATCGTGACAATGTACTTTTGATGTATACTGATTGTAGGTAATTGTTGGTAGTGCAAATAATAGAAAGTGTTAGATAATACTATCTATTTATCTATTACTAGCTGCGCCTCGCGGTTTCACCCGCGTAAGTCCCGTTCCCGCGGGAATATCGGGATTAAAAAGTAGCCTATGTGTTAATCCAGGTCCCCAGCTACCTATATTCCAAGTTTCATCGCAATCGGTTCAGTAGTTTTTGTGTGAAAGAGTAACAACCTCACATACATACACATACTTACATACAAAATTTCGCGTTTATAATATTAGTAAGATTTTATTTATAACTACCTTTACCCGCGACTTCGTTTGCGTAGAAATAGTGCATAGCCGACTTTTTCGTTCATTACTCGGGTTTTACTAATTGGATTTCTATATAAAGTATACCACGACCTTCCTTGAAAAAAGAACTATCTAATATTGAAAACCAGATTTTAATTGGATAAGCAGATTTTAATTGTATAAGAAACAAACAGGCAGACGGACATGAATTTCAAAAATTATATAATTTTGTTCTACTACTTTTCCTAAGTGCCCTAGACGACTTTTTTTAAATTTACTTCCAAGTACAGACTTTTTGTTCTCTCTTCCTTTATTATAAGTATAGATAATACTAGAAACACATATACAAACGTACCTATTTCTCTTATTTGCAATATATAAATTATTATGAGTTAATTATTATTTTCCGTAAATGGTTATCTATCAAAAGGGAAGAGGAATACATAAATTAAACTAGAAACCTAGAAATTCTGTAGGTGGGCCACTATACGAAAAGAATAAGTTAAATACCCAATTCATGCAAAAACCTTAAGCAAAACCACTAAGACGTAGCACGCTCTGTACTGTGGGCATACAAATCCGAAACTTCGACCACTAAGCCATTACAGCTGATAAGAATTAACATAGAAAACTCATTAGATGCACTTTATTTTTACAGTATTTTCGTCTATTTTTCCTCAAGCTAACTGAACACTAATTAACATCACACTCAAAATGAACTGTTCTGACGTTATCAGTACCTCTTATACTACAATCAGACAGACAGATGGTGTATTCTCGTAATAAATTTATCGAAAATATCATTGCATGTATCTTTAAATTTCATATCACTCATTGATAGATCTATTGTAAATATGACGTTTGTCTAATTATCAATTGTCAATTTATGTAAGTCGACATAATTATCTTTGGAAGATATCCATTTCTTGAGACTTGATAAAAAATACTTAATTCCAAATTTAATTGTTGCATTTTTGACTGTATTGTTTGTAATGATTTTGAAAGTAAATTTTGGTCAATCCAATAGAATAAATAACCAATATGATTGGAATAACCAATCTGAATTTACGAACCTAATAATGATGACATAAAACATCGTCGTTCGTTCAATTACCTAGAACTAGATACATAGTTGTAACTATTACAGAATTCTTGAGGAAGCAATTTATAAAGAAGTGAAAGATAAAAGAACTACCGATTTAAACCTTAAACTAATAGAAATAAAGACTACCTACCTTTTAAGACCAGATAGGCGACTAAACACTTTTTGTTTACATCTGACACACTTCAGTGCATCAAGGTATGAATCAGCGACCTTTATAGATACACACAGCAAAAACTTTTAAATAAATGTAAGTTTTTTTTTAATAATGTCCTGTGCTGCATTACACATAGAGACATGCCATGATGACCTTTAGGGGGTGGGTCCGCTTTGGAACGCTTCCCGTACGTAGAACTAGCTGCGCCCTGCGGTTTAATCTGCGTAATTCCCGATCATATCGAGATCAAAACTAGTCTATGTCCTTCAATCCCATCTATCACTATATACCAAAATTCATTCTGCGGTTTGGGAGTGAAATACTTCGTCTATAGAATAATATTAAGAATAGGGGTTCTTACTGAACGTATTTTGCGGTCGAAAATTGGACCTTATTTCTAAAGTAGTGAAAGTCTTTGCAAATGTCCATGTAAATTATGACTGGACCGAGTCCCGAGACGGCTTTCGGATGCTGCGAATGCCTACAATTTGCCGAAGGATAATTAACCATTTTTTAAAGTAGCTAAGGTCTATATTCGCATGTAATTAAACTATCTACAGCGTCCAGTTTGAATTGTATATTGCGGTATAAACCCTATTATAAATCGTTGTTTGGCCTCGCATCGTAGAATAACTAAAAGCAGCTGGTATCAAATAGAAAAGCGGCAAGAATGAAACTGTAGAAACTAAGTCTAATTTTACAAACAAAAAACTACTAAGTACTGAACCGATTTCAACGAAATTTAACTATATGATTCAGTATCCACGATCACTGAAGAGTATTCAAAATATCCTATCAGATTTTACAATAACGCCATAGAATAACATAAGCAGGTGACACTGCACGATATACTTACATAAATAGTAAATCGGTTTGAAAATTAAAAAAATAACTTACTGCAGAATAACACAAAGATGTCCAAAACAATCTTCCAAACGATTCTGTCCACTGCCATTGTTAAAAAACCAGGTGTTTCAGCTCCAATTACTCACAAAACACGACATCTCATGATAAAGTTTATTTTCCAACTGATAAACTAATCTGTGGGTAGGTGTTACTCATTGTCCTTATTCCAAAGATACCGTTAATCATTAGGAACTACATATTTTTTGCTTGAAATTCTGCTGTATATTTTTTTTGTTATTAAAATTGTGGTTAGGTCTCGTTAACAACGCGTTTAATGTGTTTAACAACATCTGCTCTTGGAAACGTGTTTTGCAGTGTATTGTGATAAAGAAATTGATAACAGCGCCATCTGTGTTTGAGCTTAGGAAACGTTTCTTAAGCTCTAACACGGATGAGATTGTATTTACTGAGCTTCGTTGCTGAGTTGTGTCAATGTGATGTTCGAGTAAGTTAATAGATGGCGCAAAAAGTTACGTGTAAGATTAATAATTCACATCCAACGAAAAAAACTTGACAAAACATCGAATAGCTAAGGCCCGTATTCATAAACGATGTTAAACATGGCTTAACGTACTGCGCTTTTGAGTGACAATAATTTGAAATAATCAACGTCAGCGAAAATGTGACAAAAACTGATTTCACGGATAACGTTGTTTGTTAATACGGGTACTTATATTTCACAGCTATCTAACTAACGTTTACAAAATAATAACCCCCTTACTTATAAACGCTAATTAATGCGCTGCATTACTATGCATCGTTTGTCTTTTACGGTCACATGAAGTTTCAAAGTTGACAGACAGAGACAAACGTCACATAACTTAGTCATGTGTAAATAATATTTTATAAGTAAGGGCGAAGACCTTCATTTTAATTTGCTCTTCAATAAGCCACGCCATATTGAGCGCTATGTAAGCTTTTCTTAGGAGTATATAAGGAAACAATAAAAATTAAAAATATCTTAATAATATTTTTATTATGCTTTCAAAGTTTTTAACTTAGAGTAAATAAATATATGTATGTATAGCTGCCATCGACTTAGCTTTAACAATAGGGCAGGGCTTTAAGTTCGCTTCATTGCATATATGCACCTAATACTATATATTTTTAACGGCTCATAATGCTGGCACTTTAATATACAACTTTTAAAGTAAGCTTTAAAACTGATTCAATTTTATAAGTAAATCATAAAACTGAATCACTTTTAAAAGTAAAACTGTTTCGCTTTTAAAAGTAAACTAGAAAACTGATTCACTTTTAAAATGAAACTGCACAGGTGAATCACTTTCAAAACCAGAATAGTGAGATACTTTTAAAAGTATAGCTATTCTTTTAGCGGTCAAAAGACTGAAATTTTTAATATCAAATTATTCTAACCTAAAAACGTAACTTTGTACCAACATCTAGGCCTATTCAAATCCAACAATTTTTCTTTATAAAATGCAACATTTTAAAATAAATATACATTAATTTATACTTATTACTAGCTAGCACCTAAAGACGTGTTTTCTATACAAGTTGACACGGAAAAGTTGCATACAAGTTAACGCGGACAAGTTCCATACAAGTTTATACGGGTTTTTACCAATTAAACTTGACCCGTAAAAGTTCTATACAAACCGAGCTGTATCAAACTCCCTAAGAGTCAAGTTGGCTTAACTCGAGTTCTAACAAGCTAGCTTATAGACGAGCCATTCTCATAACGCGCAGACAGTAATTGGATTAAAGGATAAATTTAAAATTAATACCTTACTAATAATATAAAGTAAAATCTGCAATATTATACAACACTATATCACAGAGATTAAATACGATTCTCTAAACCTTGGAGGCTTAGAGATAATCAGTTGGCTGCTCAAGCAATGTCTTTACTTAGAACACGAGAATAAAAGCTCAGAAGGATATTGAATGGGAGACTGGACTATTTAACTTTATTTATTTTTAACTTAGATACCATAAAATTGGACTGCGATAATATCGCGCAACTTTCGTCTGAGACTTTTGAGACTACCTAATTAATAGCACTATTATCTGCTGATGTACATAGTAATGAACAATAAATGATTTCTATTCTATTCTATTTTGAAGCCGGCACCGTCGAGTTTAACTGTCATTTTAAGTTTCAATGACGGTTAAACTCGACGGCATCGCCTTCTAATGCATGCAAGTTAACGCTATGGTTTCAACCGCGCATTGCCCATTCCTTTGCGCAATGGGATTTCGATGCCGATTATAAATAGGTACATTATTATCAGGCGACTTTTCTCCTTCCAGTCTTTTATAGACACCAGTAAAGTCAATCTACGATATTTCCTACAAAAGTCTTTTAAGAAAACACTTTATTTTCCGGGTTTAATCGCTTTGTATTCATGATTTTGAAACGAACCGAGCTTTTGCCAACTTTACAGTTGACTTTTTCAAGGCTGACGTTTGACGGTTTTCCGGGTTTGACAAGGAAAATAAAGTGTTTTATTATGCAAAATCGCGAAAACCAGAGAAGAAAAAAGTCTTTTAGTTAAATAACTTGCTTAAGCAACCAGAGTAATACAATTTGTAACGGGTAAGCCCTTTTAATCCGAAAGGGGGTTGTTCTAGACGTCTAGGCGAACAACTTTTGTTCTACGACTTTTGAAAATTCAAACATTTTTTTAAAAAATTTGAGATTATGTTTCACTGAAAAAACAGCTGCTTTTGAAAATAAAGGTAATTTAAGTTTTGATTGTAAACCATGAAACTAAATAAAAGGACAACATAGGGTCAATGACCTCGAACTCTCAGAAACAGCTGATTTTCAAGTAAACTTTACACCTAAATTTTTCGAAAAGTACTTCGAATTTCCAAAAGTCGTAGAACAAAAGTTGTTCGCCTAGACGTTTAGAACAACCCCCTGTCGGATTAAAAGGGCTTACCTGTTACACCTTGTATAAAAAGGCAATAAATAGTGAAAAAAAAGCCTAAATAGAGTAAATGATAAATAAAATAGACAGAAAATCGATAAACATAATTTTTCACTCGCTGCACACCGGTCATAAATCATAGTACGGTTGGAGTGGTGAGTATGTTGCAATACCAATACCGCTTATCATTAGCAAAGATGCGCAGCACTGCGCTGGCCCTTAATACCCCATGAGCGGGAAAAACAGCGAAATAATCTCCTCACCTCTCACACGTTTTAAAACCCGGTGTATGCAGCGAGTGGAAAACTGTACTAATAATAATATTAAAAGTAAGAAAATATGTTCGTTAAATCTAAGCTTTAAAGTTCATAGAACAAAAAAAATACGACACAAAGATTCTTAGATGTTGCTAAATTAAAATAATATACAAAAAAATACATTTAGGTACATTCAGCAAAAAAAAAGTAGCTGACACACTTTAAGGATTTCAAAATACATACACACGTCAAAGTAACTTAGTCAGATGTCTTTTTGCTGACTAAGTAATCCACAAAATACAGCAAAACTCTAATGTATAAAAAAATTGCACTAAAATTGCTAAATTCATATACTTAAAAGAAACTTAGTCTACTTAGCTAACTTATCTGAGACTTAAAATAAGTTGTACTTTATATAAAACTGCGCAATTAAATAGAAAATAAATAGTTTTAAATTTAACACAAAATAAGTTGAAAGTTTAAGTAGAAAAATAAGCGTAGGATATTCTGTTAAGTTAGATAGATAGGTAGGTATACAATGTGTAACAGGGATGCCCTTGTAAGCCCAAAGGGGGTTGTTCTAGATGTCTAGGCGAACAACTTTTGTTCTACAACTTTTATAAATTCGAACTTTTTTTTGAGAATTTTGAGGTTATAAAAACAGCTGTTTTTGAAAATAATGGCAATTAAAGTTTTGATTGGAGTTGACGTAACTAAATGAAACGACAACTTAAGGTTATTGACCTCTAACTTTAGGAATCAGCTGTTTTTCATGTAAACGTTACACCTAATATTTTCGAAAACTACTTCGAATTTCCAAAAGTTGTAGAACAAAAGTTGTTCGCTTAGACATCTAGAATAACCCCCTTTCGACTTAAAAGGGCATCCCCGTTACACATTGTATAAAGTGTAAAAGTTATGAAGGGGTATGTATGAGGTAAACTGAAAATCCCTAACGGATTCATCGAAATTTGTTGATTATTTTCTGAGGCAATGTTTTTTAGAACATTTGCGTTTGTAAATCACATTGTTCCTTACATTTTAGTGTATTTTCAAGACAGAAATTTCTTATTGTTTCGAAGCCTTAGAACATTTTAGACAAAAAATGCTCTAAAGCTAAAAAAAAAAAAAGGTAAGGCTTTAACACCTTTCGACATTTTTATTTAAAATCTACACCAAAATGTAGGGAATAATGTCATTTACAACGCTTAAAACGCAAATATTCCAATACTATGCGTTAGAAAATAATAAACAATTTTCGACATATCCAACTGGGATTTTCAGTTTAGCTCGTATAGGCTTAAAGTCCTAACTTAGATGTGTAAAATAGTGCTTTTTATCTCATTTTTATCCTATTCTATTGAAATATTACAATAGTATTCGATCGAAAACAAAAACGGTAATTAAATTTTAAGGGCTACATAAATGATTAAGCAGTTTCTAAGTTCAATATAAGTATGGAAGTTATCGAGTTTAGGAGCTGCTTAATTGTTTAAATAGGCCTCAAATTTAAAGTCGCGTTTGAGGTTTCGACCGTCATCAGTACTTTAACTTAGATATCAGTTCAAGTAATCTAAGTGCTATTTTTTTGTATTTATGCTAAACTTAATTAAAGTTTAAAAAAACTGACCATATTTTTTATTGTACCAAAGCAATTGTATTCGAGGGCGGGTTGGAAAATTCAGTACCAACTGAATTTTTCAATCGCCCCTAGTAAAGATTAAAAAATACTTTTTTTTTCCAATTATCTCTCCTGAGTGCCTCACGGTTAAATAGTGAAACGCCACTCAAAATTGTTGAGTGACTAGTATCAAATAGTTGTTTCAAATTGAGCAGCTTCGTAAGTCAACATTTGTATGGGAATGTTTGAGTTTAGAAGCTGCCTAAATAAGTGGCATTCTGCTATTCAATATTCGCTTACTAAATTTGATTTTACAAGTTACTCAGTTATTTCAGTAGTCTACACAGTTTGAGTGGCGTTTCAATATTCAGATTTAAGAATTTTAAGACATTAAAAATATTATTTAGGTGTGACAAGACAAGACTTGAATTTCAACATTTGTTTTATATTAATATTCGAATTCTTAATATCATTTTTATATGCTAAGTCCAGGTTTTACTTTCGTACTTTTTACACAATGTGTATTTTACAAAAATGGCTGCTGCCAACTTTTAGTCAACAGCAACCATTATCAACACTTTCTGATAGCAAATTACTTTAAAAACATCTTCAAAAATAACGAACTACTTTTTAAGTCTAATAAATATCAAATACAGAATTAAAAATTTGCTTTTTAAAACTCAATATTCCTAACATCGCATTTTGAAATATCTTTTTTTTTATATCGAAATCGGCCTTAATATGGATTTGACACTCTTATTATAAATAATAAAACTATGAATAAAGAATGAATACACAATATTTTGTGTCTCACAATGACTGGTCATGTTTTTGTGTATGTCGGCTGAATACTGAAACGTCACTTAAAATTTAAGCCACTCAAACAATTGAGCAGCTTCTAAATTCAAAATTGGTTTATAAAATTTATTAGAGTTGCTTAATTGTTCGAATAACAATTAAATTTTGAAAGCATCTCAGTATTTAGCTGTAAGACATTTATTACAAAGCTCGTATACTCCATTTCTTTATACCGTGTCTTTACAGAAAGTTTATAATTGACAGACCGAAACAAAGCATTGCGTAACTATTATCCCTTATTCACGGTTTATAAGTAAAGCTAGAATCCGTAACATAAAACTGCTCAAAGCTCCAAGCCACTTTCAAAACACCGAAGATCACAACGCACCATAAAATAATCCCCAAAGCGCTTAACTTCA
Organism: Idaea dimidiata; assembly: GCA_949358125.1. NCBI lineage: Eukaryota > Metazoa > Arthropoda > Insecta > Lepidoptera > Geometridae > Idaea > Idaea dimidiata. The sequence goes on from OX442341.1 coordinate 11,968,884, forward strand.
CTACTAACATACTAGAAAACTTCTACTGAGTCATACCGGTCACCTGTCCGCACACATACTCGTGCGATATCCAGGTTATGCTCGGCTTGTATCAGGTCTCATCGGTGTCCAAACTGTGGCGTGTCTATCAGACTTGAAACAACAACCAAAGCGCTTTACTTCACTACTAAGAAACTAGGAAACGTCTATTGAGTCCTACCGGTCACCTGTCCGCTCACATACTTGTGCGATATCCAGGATATGCTCGGTTGCAACAGGTCTCATCGGTGTCTGAATTTGGGGACACAAAATATTGGGTATCTGTCACACTTGAAACAAAAACCAAAGCGCTACACTTCACTACTAACAAACTAGAAAGCGTCTATTGAGTCCTGCCGGTCACCTGTCCGCACACATACTCGTGCGATATCCAGGATATGCTCGGCTTGTATCAGGTCTCGTTGTCGGTGTCCGAACTGGGGGGTGTCTGTCAGACTTGGACACGGGTGTGTGTGTTGCCGTTGGTTGCGTGGAGTTCTGCGTCGTGATGGTTTAGGTGTTGACGTCGCGGCGATTTACGAAGGTCTGATACGAAGGCGAACTGGAAATTTAAAAAAATACAAATATTAATTCATAGAAATAATACATGTATATCAGGAGGTATGACCGACGACAGTCTGAAAAGATCCCGAAACGTGAAGCATTGGAAAATGCTTCTTATAATAAAAGCGACGCGATTTAAATCGAAAAATGGGTTTGGTCGCCCTCTACCTCGGACCCTTAAGGGATGATTTATATTAGACCGTCACCCGGCCGAGCTTCGTTGTCCATTGCTCGGCGAGCAGCCGATCGTTCTGTTGCAACCCAGTGGCGGCCGAGCAACAGACAACGAAGCTCGGACTTGGCACGGCCGGGAAATGGTCTAATATAAATCACCCCTAATGCGAAGTGGAGATGTAAGAGCAGGAAAGCGGAACCAAGGCTCCCGAGAGGCAATACAGCTGGGAACATAGCATAAGTAGGTTCCTTCATTTTGCTTTATACCCCATATCCCAAAAACATCATATTTTATTTATCTTTATCAAACTACGTATTTTCAAACTCAAACGCCTAGACAGACGGGTGCCATTAATTGTGAACACACATCCTTTTCTATATTTGTAAAACGACGCAAATTACACATAATTTCCGAATAAAAACAAGTTCACAATTAATTTATAGCCTCACTATTCGAGTTTGTGTAAAAAACCCAAATTAAATAAAAAAATATATAGCACAGGTGCGGTCTACAAATTGCCAAACAGACTTCTTATTTGATATTTTGTAAGCTTTTAGCAAAATGTTTTTCGTTTAGACGGAGCCGATTACCGAGCTTAGCTACCGATCTTGTATGCGACCGATCGTGCGGGTATAGCAACGCCTGGCGCGGTCATTACTTGGATGGGTGACCAATAATGTGTGTGGTACAAAACATTTATATGTTCTAGAGCTCCTATAGGTGCTTTGGAAGGTCCGCCGATCGTCCATCTCTAATAGCAGCGTTAGATCAAGTCAATGGCCCTAGGGCGACTTGGCAACTCTAACACTGAGCTACAAAACTAAATGAAAAGAAGCACACTGATGCCCGGTTTCAGAACATCTGACATAAACTCTCACTACCTATTGATTCAATAAAGATATTCTGGAGATAAATTCCAGTTATCTGTCTCCGTTTTCCTATGCATGTGACAAGCCGTCATTCACTGACACTCCGCTGTTCGGAAACGCTTTGACGCTAGTTATCGAACCAATAGCGATATCGAATAGATAAACCACCGACAAACATACTTCAGAAACCGGGCATGATTCATTTCACCGAGTTGTGAATAATAATAGTTTATAATTATTATTTTTGGTTTGGGACATCTTGCGTCATCAGACAAGGTTGACTATCTTTATATATATTCTATTTCTATACGAAGCTTCTTTTTACTGGCTTCGACGACCGGCCTAGTAGAATGGTTTGGAAAAAGGCACCATCTAAATGGTCTCTTATCTTACCTACCTTATATATAACAAACAATATTTTAGCCAACGTCTTTGATATAACGTTTTATTCTCCGAAAATATAACAATTTAAATAATAAAATATAGCGAATAAATTGTATCAAGAGCTAAGGTCACTGTATAATCCAGATGTTTAAATATTAAGCAGGTGTTTTTATTTCAAGATATTACCTACTTTATATTCAATGTTGTAATAATAAAATTCAATTTAAAAGTAAGGAACGCATTGTTTCGAGGATTTCATGTTCAGTGAACATTTACGAGCTTGCCTCAGGCGTAAAATATAAAGAAAGCCTTGGATTCAATCTGGTGAAATATTATGATACTATGCCGTTGTAGGTATAAAAAAAACACTTTCTCGAGCTCCTCCTTGTTTCGAAAGGTACGTTAAGTAGTTGGTCCCGGTTGTTATTTCTGATAGCAGTCGTTAGGTCAAGTTAGAGACCTTAGGGCGACCTGAAAACTAACACTAGGTGAGCCACACCACTACACGAAAAAAAAAGACTTTGGTGTAAAACCTAGAGAGAAATTTCAATTTATGTTTTGACCTTATTTTAATATTTGTTTATTCATTTGACCGCACAGTTATAAATAAATAAAATAAATTCTGTGACCAACACACAGCGCCATCTAGCCCCATGGTAAGCTGCTAAGCTTGTGTTACGGTGACTAGACAACGTATATACTACTTATATTTACACACTTTTATTTTGTAAATACATACATATTATACATAGAAATACACCCAGACCAGATGCTAATATTTATTTTTAAGCATAAATATTTGCATCCAGCGGGAATCGAACCCGCAACCATCTACATTGCAGCCAAGCGTTCGCCCGACGCGCCACAGAGGTCGTTATAGACAGATCATGTCCCCAAAGCTAGTGTTTGGTTAGGTTAGCTATTGTTAGTGTTCAGACAGATAGTGAAATCTTAACAAAGGGTCCCATTTACCCTTTAGGTACGGGATCCAATCATCATCATCATCAGCCTGTTGCAGTCTACTGCTGGACGTAGGCCTTTCCAATTGCACGCCATCTAGATCTATTTTCGGCTTCAATCAATACTTACAATTACAATAGCAAACAGCAACCCGATACTGAAACCGGCCATCACGTCGCTCCAATGGTGCTTGTAATCGGAGACCCTACTCAGCACGGTGTACCAAGCCAGCATTATGAAGACAAATTGCACCCCGTGACGGAGCAGCTTCGAGCCTCGCCATGTAAACCGTTTCTGAAGGTACATCTGGAGGAGAATATTCAAATATTAAAATCAAAAGAAGCATACTTATTTCTTTAACATCGCTGTTTGAAAATATAGTGAGAAAACTGACATGTCCTAGGACGCACCACGGTACGAAGACATGGGACCTTTGCCAATCTGGAGTACCTTCGCTCCCGTAGTATTCTGACTAACTCCTCTAATAGGAGGCCCTTGCTCTTGGGGCAATGGGCAATTTTAAAATGGGGGAATTTTAAAGGCTAACTTCAACTTCATCATTAACTTATTTCCCCGAACGTAGTACCTAGTATCTAATAGATAGACAGAAAAAAAATCTTACAACTAACTAACAATAGGGAGGTACAGAATACAGTTTGACCTAGATAAGATAATATCAAGTTATTGGGAAAAAGGGCTTGTCAATTTGCCCTTATCCCAAACAATTAAGATAAGGAAAGGAAAATCGAAACGAAATCAAGTCAGTTCTTCTTGTCCCGCAGAAACATCCGCGTAAGTTTGGAATTGGGATGGGGATAAAAAGTAGACTGTGTTTTCTTCATTGGTTAGTCTGGCCTTACAGAGTTACAGACATAGTTGCTTGCATTAATTTTGTATAAGTACATCACATTTGTATAAGTATCGAAATACTGGTTTCCTCTAATTAACACTAAGACTAGGTACCGCTGGAAATTGCGGAAATTTGTAAAGTTGTCCAACTTGAATCCACCTCGATATTATGACGTAGGTAAGTTAATAATAAGACGAAATATAATTTACCTAATCTTAATAAACCTAACAGTAGATTTGTTGATTGATTGATTGATTGAGGAATAGATTTGTTAAAGCAATAGGATCTCTTGATTTTAGATTTGATTTTGGAATCAATCGAAGCGATTCTATTGTTTTAGGTTGTATGGAAAAACTAAACTAAACCAAATTTAAAGCAGAATTCTCATAGAGATCATATGTTCTGTTGTGCTCACACATACCATGGACAAAAATTACATACTTAATAATACTTACAGCAAAATACAGCATCGTATAAGCGGAAAAAGAGGAATGGCCGCTAGGGAATGACAACCTCATCGCCTTGAGTAGCTTCTCATCATCGCCTAGACATTCGAACTTTTCGATGTACCGATATTTGTTCTCTGAGAGCGAGCAGTCGATGTTTGGTTTGCAAACCTGGAGACAAAGACACGATTGAATTTTAATATCAGTAGGTAGAGACCAAAGAAATTATATTACTAGAACTATAGTCGTCAAGTGGAACTAAAAAGTGGGCTGCTTCAATGTAGCGTTCTGTCCCTTTCTAATAGTGCAATTAGAAAGGGACAGCTTGCTAAATGCAGAGTTCTGTTTCTTTCTAATAGTGTTATTAGAAAGGAACAGCATGCACAATGTAGCGGAAGTTCTACGTGAGCATTATATGTTATTTGGTACAGAGAGACAAGTTCAATTATAAATAAGGCAAGTGAAGGACTTGAGGCATGGAGATTTTAGAGAGTAAATTTCATTTTGACCAGGTAAATAAACCGTTATCTTAAATTGATCCAATAAAGTATATATAATAAATAGTGTAATAAAAATACAGATATACAGGTTACTCCACGTTACAACTCTTAGGTAATTCGAAATATTATTATATCGAATCATAAAGCACTTTAGGGTTAAGTAACTCGAAAAATTTCCCGCTTTATTGTAAAAATCTCAAAAGATTTTTAATCAAGGTTAATAGCGCCTTTACGGTTTTTTAACTTGTAATAAATACTTGCACATTAATAAGCAAAACAATGTCCGTAATTATTATGGATTTAGTATCAAAACTAAAAAAGATCTAGGTGGCGTGCAATTGGAGAGGCCTATGTCCAGCAGTGGACTGCAACGGGCTGATGATGATGATGATAGTATCAAAACAAAGTCAAGTATAACGACTACTAATCGACGGAAAATAACATCTTCAATCAAATTACAAGAAATCCAATTAGCAATTATTAGCAAATTATCTCGAATCGCATTAAAAACTGAAATAAAATTCAAAGATATTCCAAAGGACTTTGAGAACCAGTTGTCGCTAAAATTGGTACAAAAATCGAAATGATGTCATTTTAACCGTTTCTCTTGTGTTTGTGACCTCTGATTCTAATATTGCGATTTAAAATTGGATAAAATTAAGCGTAGGTGTTTTATTTGTGGGAAGAAAAATCACGTCATCGAAGATTTTTTATTTAAAGAAATAGTATCGTATTGTTTGATGATTTAAAATTTGATAATACTATACAATTTTTTAGAATCTTAGATCAAAAATGTAAACAAATAACTCATATAATAATTATTTGAAAGTGCCAGCTCTTTGTCTACTGTTTCCTATGATAATTGACAGTTCTGTGTTTACATTTTTGAGTTTCTGATTTTATTTATATTTCTAATATAGATTTTAAGATAAAGATAACAATAGATTGTAACTGAATTGTTCCTAAATATTTTATTTAAATTTAACATAACCTGCATTGAAAAGGTAGAATTTAGATCATCTATTTTGAAATAAGCCAATGAACTACTACAGATTGTACCTAAATTCGACATGCATTCGAATTAGTAAAAAATTATGAGGATGATTGTGATAAAGCATAAAGAGATAGTTACGTTTAAAAACCAAAAATACATGTCTAATAAAAAGTGTTATAATCACCTGTATAATCACTAATCAATCAACAAGATGAACCAACCATTTACCGTATCATATAACTACTCGCCAGACTTGTTTGTAAGCAAATTAAACTGATACAATTAAATTTTTAAGCTTTAAAACAATCTCTTGATCGATGGACGCCGCAGGGCTCTCTTGACTTTCGAGATACTTGACGTATGCTCTTTTTTTTTCTTACAACTGTTCGCAATACGCTTCAGGCTTTGCGAATGAAACAAACTATTTTCTTTTAACAAAATAATGACTAACATTTACTACGATTTTTTACTTTAAATAAGGCAATTTGTAAATGATTACAAATTAGATCATTAATCCTAAACAAACTTTTTATACTAATAGTATTTATACTCCTAATAATTAATTTCTCGGGTCTTAATCGCGTGATTTTTTAATTGTCTTACCTCGACGTTTTGATCATGTTACAATGATCTTGGTCGCGAGGGGACGTTAAGAAATAACAAAATTAATCCTTAACGTTTTGACGACGCACAATATTTTTTAACTTCTGTTTGATGATAAACCGGATATTCATAATGACTTAAAATACTGATGATTATGAATAAATTAAAAGCCTCATTGATTAATTATTCTAGACGAGGTAAGAGGTAAAGCGATGAAATAAGAGGATGAATATATTTGCATAACCTAGGCGGCCGGTCTCACGTAAATTGCCGGTATAAATTTTAATATTGTTTACAGAATTTACAGTCTCGATAACATGTAGTTTGGTACGAGAGCTGAATATATTAACTTCGTATGCAGTAGTGTCAATCATTCAATCATGTTGAATGCCTTTTTTACGATGTAAACTGGTTTGTGGAGTTTTTAGAGATCCTCTGGTAAGACAACGGTTGTTTCACGTTGTGGTGACTGGACGGACATCAATGATATTTTATAGCATACCGTATTATTCTTGTAGTATGTTAGAAGCTCAAGATATTATAAAAAGTAATGATAGATAAATCTAATAAAATTAAGATTTAGCTATCATTAACCTTAACGAGTCTATAAACAGAAAGAAAGAACTTTCAGTAAAATTATCCATGAAAAAACATTTAGCAATTCTTTCCTTCATAAAAGCGAAGTTCCGAGAAAAAATATCCATGCAGGGCCTTTTACCACACAAGTAAGTATTTATTCAGCAAACGTGCATTATGCACGGGTAATTTAGTGATTACGGCAACGAGGTGATGGGCGGTGCGACGACTGCGCCCGAGGCTGGGCGTGGAATACGGTGGATTGTTAACTTTATAATGGAAAAAATAATTATTTAAAAGTTGTACGTAACGATTTTTATAGAGCTAACTGTAGAAACGATAAAAAAGATGATTTATAGTAAAAAGTAAAATTAAAAAAGCTAACAGTCAGAATATTAAAGTTGATTTGGAAGACAGTATAGTTGACTTTTAAAAAAGTTATCATCGCATCAGTTACAGAATTGTAGATATTGAAACTAATCTAATAGCGAAAGCAATAAAACGAAACGTGGTCTGAGCAAAATAACAGACAATCTAACCCGTAGGTTAGTAGGTAATAATTTCTATATTCACAAATTACCCACGATTTTCGAATTAAAAAACCTAATTCTACATAATTATTGATTCGCCGTCATCAATGCTTGCAATAGAGATGTGAAATGTAATTCGACACTTACGATAAAAGTTTCATGAAACCGATTATTACCGCTTTCGATTTTCGTACCGACAAATAACGCTATGCAATTTACTGTCAATAATTCTGATTAGTGATGCTGACGACTGAAGCAGATGAAATATTGCCGCTTTTTAAGAAAAACTAAATGCGGGCCGGATTGGCGCAAAAAGAGTTCCGTACAAATATCACAAAAAACACGTTGTATGGGAGCCGAACTTAATTTTTTTTCTGTTTTTAATACCTACCGTTTGATATAACGGCAGCAGAAACAAATCATCTGTGAAAATTATAACTATCGCGGTTCAAGATATACTTAAACGTACCTAAACGCCTTACAAATGTTCATCAATTTTACTTTTTGGGTACAGAACCCTAAAAATAAACGAGAATACTCTAGAATATTTACATTAAATTAAAAGATTTACTGCAGTTATAAATACGTTTTAAATTATAGACGAAGACATTTTGAAAGCTTTTGTTAAATATTTGGATATAAGATTAACTTCCGTTTACATTGATTATGGTGAAACTACGAGCTTAATAAATAAGTTAGAGGTTAAAATGTGTTTAGCTGAAAGCCAATTTATCAATCATAGGACGTTTAGATTAAGTGTCAAAGAAATAGCTCAATTTATACTGACTAACGGACCGATTCAATTGCATTTGGCGTTCTCGATTCAGTGATTAATGCAAGTGTTATAACTGGTTATTATTAATGAGAACTAATATATCAAGTTAAGTGTGGGAAGCAATATTAAAGACTATGATCAAAGTAACTAAATCGGTTTAATTTAAGCTAAGCATTATGTTTTGAGATAATATTATTCTGTATTACAACTGGGTAAAATGTTTTGTAGGCTATTTGAAATATCCGCTTTAAAATCAATTTTTATATATATTTCTGAGTCTACCTTCATTCGCTTTGCAATTTTAAATCAGTTACGAGAGTTCTCAACAAAAACGTGACTAGTTCTCTCCAGCGTTCAATTTGCGTATAAAATAGGTTTTCTCATGATTCTTGAAGGACCTGTTTTGGCAGAACATTAACAGTTTATTTTCCACAAGAAACGAATAAAACAAAGTCTTGATGGGAACCGAGTGTGTAATTTTAAATGCAAACATTTTATATATTATGAACTAAATGGGTCCAAGAAGTTAACCTTGAGGTACTCCGGAAAACAAAATACACAACTTTAAGTGAATGTACGAGAAATGAATTGTGAAAATCTTTATTTAAAGATATTCTTTAAATAAAGGTAACCTTTAACCTTAACCTTAAAATAAACCAAACATGAATAAAAGACCTTTTCAAAAGTATCATTGTGATCCAATTACTCATTATTCCGAGCACCAGATCGTAATCGTCAGAATCGTTCGGTTCGTATCGATTCAATTATAAGAATCGATACGTTTTAAATGCAACACTGCACACTAATGTGGCCATTGACATTGTTATGACGAGAATGGAATATAATATCCTGGGTTTTTTAGATCGAGACAGATAACTTAGGTAGATACTTTTTCATATATGATTTTTATTATCCCTGAAAAAAAAAGGTTTTATTTCAGGTAACGAAACCCATATTATGAACAGACAATTTTACAAAAGAAAAAGAAAAATAAATACACATAAACATAAATAAATGAAGACAGCTAACGGTCCCCACATGCGACATGTCTGTCACAACAGTGTCGCATGAAAATGAAAAGGAACTTAACCTATGACCTTGTCTAGTTTGAAAAAGGAGTCTGAAATAGGCTCTGAAACATCGGATCAGTATTGCAACTATGCTGATAATAAAAACAACGCGATAAAAACCGTAAAATGAGATTTATTTCAAAACAAAGTCGTGAAAACAGAAGAAAACTTAACTTAAACTATATTTGAATAAATTAAAAGTTTACTTGGCCAATGTCGTCTTCGTCTTTACTCGGTAAGTAGGTAGTGTAGGTAAGATAAATAGGGTAGTGGATTCAAGCCTGCTAGGTAAGAGTATGAACCTAGTTTATTTTTCAAAACGAATTTAAGTCTGTTCTTTTAAAATAACGCGGGTTTAAATTAAATTACAGGCTTTTAGACTCAGTCATTCAATTTTGAGGTTGGAATCACGTCTCTCCTCATAAACCAAAGGCCGATGCAGGTTCCGATAACTCATTGTTTATTTTTGATCTTATCTGAAACTTTATTTATAATACAGAACATGTCAACTATTGTTGCATTATGCATTATTGCAGAACCGATTGGAATATTAACAATTTGTAATGGAACATACCTGTTTGATTTCGAGTAATTAGTTGATATGGATGTTGGTTTCGCACGAGTTCATATTTATGTTGATCAGGAAGTAATTTAAAAGTATGTTTATTAAAAATGTTCTGAATTCTGATCAGCTGTAAGAAGGTCCTACAAACTCGTACCTACTTGCACGGTAAATTCTGTACAGTTTTACTATTTGCAATCAAAATACCAAATGTTTCAACAAACAACTGTTATTTGAACGATGACAGAAAGTCTGATTGTAAGAGAACAGGAAATTGGATTAATTTAAAAGCATTGCAATTTTATGCATCAACGGCCAATAATGGCAATTGGTTTCAAGTTCGATTTAACGTGCAATTAAATCAATTAACATAACGGGTTACCGTTAATTTACATTATGAAGGTTTTTATGTTCATAGTGATAATAAAACAGATACTGTATAAAGAGATTCACGTATAAATTAGAATAAAACATACAACGGCAGAAACAGTGGATTCATTGGGTAATAATTGCGATTTTAATAGCACAACAACCATTTTAATTTTAAACAATTTACGACGCATATGAAAACACAGCATTTGCAAATAAAAGCTGTGGTGTCGGACAAATTGAATAACCACGAAACAGGCGTATCGAATCCAGATCGGAGATAGCAGACACGACCACAGATTATAAACGTCCCATCAAGTCATTATGGACGCGTGCAAGATCGTGGTATACAGTCGTACCATTTGAATATGCTGTATATTATTATTTAGGGAAATAATTTTGCGAATGGTTTAAAGTTTTTCGGTTTAAAGTTTCCAAAACAATGTAAATCCTCTATTGGCTGTAAGATTAATTTTATATATTTTGTATCAACTAAGAGCTAAACTAATAGCTTAAGAGCTGTGGATTTTGTGAAATACTTAAATAAATAAATAGTTTACATGTCAAAAGTTGTACAAAAGTAGTTAAAATCGAATTAGACTTTTACTATTTACGATGATTGCATATAATCCAAGTTATTACGACTATTTGCGTCAAAAATAAACGTTGTGCTATACGAAACGATTTCACCGATAGGTTAAGTTTCACTCTATTAACCGAGCCATAAGTTTTCGCTACTCAGACCATAGTAATTGGATTTGCTCAGGAAATACCTTTTTAAGTGTTCAATTAGACCACACACATAGAACTTGAATAATAAGGTGTTTTCAGAATAGAGCAATTCATTTTTGTAGCGTATACAAAAAATAGTCAAGGTGTTTGTATCAATATAGTTTTTAATTAATAGTTTAAAACAACACACACGTAAACTCACAAATCTCGACTACTTTGCACTTAATAACGCCAAAAGCGAGAAAATAAACTAGACCAACTCATTTACCGACGCGCTGCTCTGTGAAAATATTATGGCAGTTAATATTAACCGCAATAGTAATGTTGATGGCTTAAAGTTAAACGCATATTAAAAGATCGCTGGAAGCTACACCAAGAAAGTATAAAAATATCTTACATCTAGACATTCATAGGGAAATTACATAAATGTTGAGAGATTCAAAAATAGAAAACGGGAGAAAGTAAAAACCTACAAAATATGCGGCTATATTATCTAGACGTAAAAGGAAATAATTATCATTTCGGTGAAGATTAGAATAATAATGATTTGATTACATCATTCCAAATTAAAAATATAGCTATTCGACCGACCGCTCTATTAAGTCACGGTACCTACCTACTACATTAAGATTAGCGCTCACCATTTCAGAAGAGAAAGCGTTTTCTTATTTGCTACTCATTATGTGCACCCAACCCTAGCTATCAAACACTTAGCTAGCAATTTTCAGTGTGCCCGAACACTAAAGGCTATTACGATGGTACCAAAACCAGCTTCCATTAAAGATTAAATCCAGGCAGATACGATCCAAGTACTAGGTGAGAAACACTCGTCTTATAAGGATTTACATTTAGATGTAAAACTGAGTAATGTTATTGAGGACGAAGAAAACGACTGCTTAGATATAATGCATCGTAATTTAGGTTACATAAAATGTTCAATATCATAGGCTTATGGGTGATGTTGACTGTAATCCTATGTATGAGATTATTATTAAAGGCCAGGTGTATATAAAACTGTATATCTACTTTATTATGACCAAAGAATAAATATAACGAAAACTAAAATAAAAGGCTAACATAAAAGAAAACAAATCGGTACGAATAGATTAGTTTCGTCATCGTGCCATCCATAGTTTTTGTAAATAAAAAAAAATCTCATGGGAAACAACAAACGTAGAGCTAAAAGCTTTTAGATATATTCAAGTAGATGTAGACACACATAAAACTGTCGCACAAATATATAGTCGCATCAACAAATAAATATTTCTTTACAAAGTTACTACAAAATGTTAGCACATTTAACATTCTAAAACCATTTCGATACTTAACGAGGCATTTACGATTCTCTATGTCAGAAAGATTTGCATACCAGATTCAACAGTTTCTCCCATCGACATATACAATAATAAAATCTATAACATTGTATCGCTAAAAACATCATACACGCTATCTGAAGTTTTCCGAAACGATAACCAAAACGAAATAATTAAAGAGTTCCCGTAAAAATGTAGCAGTATCACCTGTCGATTAAAACATTTGAATATTTAATTAAATATTAACGAACTCTGATATCGATGAGAATTTAGGGAGAAGCTATAAATTTTGATACAAATATTTTAGATTAGCATAAGTTCATCTCTACGGGTGTCTAACGAGTAGAAATTAACAAAGAGTAAACAAAACATTTTGCGACGTTTTCGATTAGATGTCAACATATTATATTTGTTTGAAAAAAAAACCTAAATCAAAGACATACAAGATGTAACAGGTTAGCCTTTTTAATCCGAAAGGGGGTTGTTCTAGACGTCTAGGCGAACACCTTTTGTTCTACGACTTTTGAAAATTCGAACTTTTTTTTTGAAAATTTTGAGATTATGTTTCACTGGAAAAACAGCTGTTTTCTAAAATAAAGGTAATTGAAGGTTTGATTGTAGTAGACCAAACTAAATGAAAGAACAACATAAGGTCAATGACCTCGAACTCTAAGAAACAGCTGATTTTCAAGTAAACTTTACACCTAAATTTTTCGAAAAGTACTTCGAATTTTCAAAAGTCGTAGAACAAAAGTTGTTCGCCTAAACGTCTAGAACAACCCCCTTTCGGATTAAAAGGGCTTACCTGTTACATCTTGTATATAGCTGCATATTATAATACTTAGAATAATAATTATGACAGTCGAATAGCTTCACCAATCTAAACTATCATAAGATATATAAAACAAAAAAGTTATTAGATACTGTATAAACAAAACATAGCATCGTTATGAATATTAAAAGTGTTAAAATGACGAATCAGGTTGTTCACTAGTTTTTATTATACCTATCAAATATTTAACTGTTAATATAGTTTAACAAATTAATAGCAACATAAATACGAATTCCACATTTATTGCAAGTGCTTAAGCCTGCACTGGAATGATCCATTTATGAATGTACTTTTCCTTTCAAATAGTTACACGAATTAGTGTCAGTGCGGCAGACAGGTAATATTTTAAAACAATTTAAAGCACCTGGAAAATTAAAAGAAAGATAATTTATAGATCTTTAAGGGAAAGATGTTCAATGAATTCAGAGGACCTTCTCGGAATTGCATTAAAAATCTTTCCTGAGTAGATACTATAGAAATAGTACTACAGAGTAACTAGAAAGTTTACTTCGTCAAAAAAACGGTCCGGCTTGATGTTTGAGAGATCCCAGTTTGTCCTTTTTTCACTTTAGTGTTCGTCGGTTAGTTAGATAAGGACAGACTGGATCCAACTGGGTTCAAAAGGACCGTTTTGATATATCAAAGCAAAAACTACCTTAACCTTAGAGAACATGGATTGTAATTTATATTCGAAAAGTTGTTAAGTGCCTGTGCACTGACTGAAGACTGTTCTTCTATGAGCGTAGACGACGATGTGATATTTCACTGGAAGATACACAGATAAAATACCACATAATAGACATAACAAGTCTTGAGAAACCTCAACTTGATTTTTACAAAAATCAACGTGGGATTATTTGAAGCCACACAGTTTAGAAGTGTTTTGGAGAGTACAAACGGTACTTAATACAAAAGCAATTTAAATAAAGTCAACACCATCGAAACATAAAATAACTTTCCCAAGACAATGGAACAACGAACATAAACCTACAATTTTCTTGACAATACCCAGTCTATGTTGTTGTTCGAGAAAACCCGTAAATGAATAAACACATGCAGGGTGTTCCGAGGATGTGCATTTAAGGACGCGACTCATGTGAAATCCCTTCCGATGGAATGGTTTTATTCATAACCGGTATCAAATAGATCTTTAAACAATGTATTATGTTATTGTACATGTTACAAGAAGTGTCCCCTTCATTTCAAAAACAATAAAAAATAACTTTAAATACCACTATTATACAGGCAAAGTTACCCCTGTTTTACAAAATAAATCAATTTTTCTTCTAAATCCTTAACCGCTATATTTTCTTATAGGCATCATAATATTAGAAAATACAATACCTAGAACCCCTTCATCGCATTTTTTCAAAATATTATTTTAATCTTCGTTAATTATTGATTTTACGAGAAATTGTAGATTTTTCACGCAATTCCATCTCGCTCATTTATATGCAATAGGACAAGGACCGTTGCTTATCATCTATCGCCGCCTTAATCCGAAAGGGGGTTGTTCTAGACGTCTAGGCTAACAACTTTAGTTCTGATTCTGTCTAAGGTTATCGCGATTTTGCGTAATTTACCGGGTTTTACTCGCGTTTTATTCAATAACGGCATTTTTACAAAGTACCGAGCGTTCGTTAACTTTACAGTTAGCTTTTTCAAAATTGGGGAACTTAAGTTCTACAATTTTTGGAAATTCGAAAATGAGCTGTTTTTTAGAGTTAGAGTTCATTGACCATAAGACAAAAGGTTCAAATTTCCAAAAGTCGTAGAAAAAAATTCTTCGCCTAGGCGTCTAGAACAGCTCCCTTTCGGCTTATATGGCCATCATCGGAACACCCTGTATATATTTTTATTGCCGAATCCATTTACTTTTTACAATGATACTCGTACGCTAACGGTACTCATGACCTGAAAGGTCGAATATGTATTAAAAATGATATAAATAAACCTGAAGTCACTTTAAAAAAAAACTTTATGTGATCTTCTAAAAAGTCTTTTAATATAAAAGTGGCTGTAAAATATGAGACTTTTATGATGATTTTCGTTTATTTTATTACACCTTCGTTATTATTAAGCATAATTTGGTGTTTGTTTACTGTATAAATTGAAGTGATTCCTGTGTCTAGCGTAGTAGAAACTACGCATACAATTTTATTTTCGGTAAATATAATTTTCGGAATTAATAAAATTTTCGGAAATATGGAAATATATTTCTCTGCTAAAAATATTTCTATAAATAAATTTTCGATAAAAATGTAAAATTATCAGATTCCATTTACCTACTAATAACAATTGTTCATGTTGTTGTGTTCATTCTGAACCAAACAATAATTTTAATAGTCAATTTGTAAGTATGCTACCATGGGTAGTAACATTCACAAAGCTTTAAGCTTTGCATTGTCTTTTACGATCGGCGAAGGACCTAAACGTAAGAATTAATGAATACTCGTATCATTTACAACAAAAAAAATTACAATATTTATTTCAACAAAATATTGTGAAAGCGAAAGTGAAAACTTGTATCTAAGAACAGTTAAAACTGTCTCATTTTATTTACTTTAGCTAGTATATAAATACGACCATAAAGCTCAAGTAGGTAAACAAACAATAGTCAATACATCCGGAAGCGACTATATACAACCTACCAACAAACCACATAATAATACAGTTACGTGCTTCCGACCGGGCGCGAATGAATGAAACATCTGCATACATTCATTAGCTAATAAAACCTAAGAACATACCAATAAACCCTTTAACACATCGTGTGACGTAAACCGTAAACAATAGGTTAGCAATGATTGATACGGTTTGAATGGACGATCGGTGTTACGAGCTGTATGCGTACGAGAAATTCATTGATATTGGTTTTAATGAAGGAAATCTTTCTAGTGAAGAACGTTTGAAATAATTAAGTATGATGTTTTTGATTAGATTAATTGATGTAGTGTAATCTTTTCTTATTTGTGACAGCTTCTTATTTGTGCTGACAATAAGGTATAGTGACTATTTTGAATAGCCACCGCCCTCTAGATTTCTTATGACGAAACAATGGCGTCATGGATCTCGATTTTCGTTTTAAAGTTATCTAATATAATAATGTTATTTCAATTATGTTTTAATTACACCTGAACCGCAATCGAAGCTTTATCTTTAATTTTCCATACATTTTAATGTCAATTAAATTCAATGTTTGTAAAACATAAGTAAAATGACAACAAACAGTACAAAATTTTAAAAATAATTTACCTAGATTTTGCATTGCGGGCTTACAATACACCTTTGTCATATAGACAACTAATAAAATAAAACCAAACAACGGTACCTAATTCAACAATATTTTTAAACAACAACACTTGAATGAGCTGACCAACTTTCATTTGAAGTGATGATTGTTACACCTACGCCAGTGGAAGTTGACAATTGACCAAAATATACCCATTGAATATCGAACAAGAAATTGTAGGCGAACTATACAATAGCAATATTTACATGGAATTTATTATAAAGAAACAAATACAGTAGTAGCAAAGTGTTATATACACTTTGGTAGTATCTACATCATTTAGGTTGCAATAGGTTTAGGATATTCCTCGCCATCCAAGAGCGACTGCGATGATAAGACATGGCATATATATATTTTTCTGCTAGCCAGCCTAAACCGTCACAACAATTAACCTCATAGGAGCAACATCGACCTCATTGCCGTCTTAAAATAGGTCCTGATGTGGAACATTATCTAAGTGATGACCATTAATAATTGCAAAGATCCTACTGGTGCATCTCACATAAATTGAGAAATATGTCTAATCCAAATTTCTTAGGTAAAATAAATATTTTGTAATTGATTTTGATAGCTTTAGGCGGAGAGCGTTCAAATTTCCCCGCAAGTAATTTTTTGAAAATGTGTTTTTCTAGGAAAATAAAGTGATTTTAACTTAACCACTAACACGTCAATAACCTTAATATAACATCTATAAGCATTTATTGTTTTATCAAATAAATTGAATACCCTATAAAATTCTTAAAACTTCTTTCTCTTATTAAAACATCAACGGAAAACAATACCGTTCGTGAAACCGCATACAAAAGCCACAAATATAGTTATTGTTTTCTCGTATCGATTACTGGATCGTGATTCGGTATGAAACGTGCGCCCAACCCAACAATGGTGTTTTAAATCTTAATGCGGAAAGAAAGTTTCTTGTTGAAAGCTATCGAATATAAACATTAAACAGAAACGGAGGAGCCAAGAGATTTATTATTGGCCTTTTTAGGGTTTTCTGTTGTGTTTGTAGTTACTTTGGTAATATCACATTATCATCATCTCTGCCTTTGGCAATATCTTAGGATCTAAATTGTTTGGTACCGTTATTTGACCTCGTACTTCTATATAAGTAGAATAGTATGTGACAGTGGTGTACAAGTAGTTTTGTACATTGCGTAATTTGGAAAAAAGACAATGTTACAGCTTAAAAATATTCTTGATTAATTAATTATTATGATAAATTCATACTCCGGTTTTAATCGCATTGTTTTTATTATCAACATAGTTGCATTGTCGTTTCGACGAGATTTGTTGTAAATGTTTTTTTTTCTACCGAGTAAATTTTCAAAATTCATTTTTTCACATCAAATATGGCCTAATAAATATCCTCAAAATAATAAATATTATTACCTGAACTGTTGTTTTTAAACAGTTTTATTGATATTCATCACAGAGAAATCAGTTCTGGTCTACTGTAGTGGCTTAAACGTATTTACCAAAAACACAAAATCATACTCCGGGAGAGTTAATTCTAAGAACATATTTATCTATCGTTAGATGGTTAGGTATATTTTGTTCCAAATTATGTAACTCCTAGTGTGTAACCATCAGACAGAACTGTTGAAATGATTAATGACTCTGGCAGAATCAAACTAAATAAAGTACTGGAACACACACACATTAAAAATAATGTCAAATGTAGTACGAATGAAGTAGTTAACGCGAATGACCTAGTTTAGTTAACTAAAATAACACTAGTCAAAAATAACACCTTGTATGTTATACATACGTTAGTGGTTACTCCAATAAACTGAGAGGAAGTTATAAAATGAAATTAATTTATAGTATACGCAATGCGAGGAAATCGTACCACCAATAAATATGAAAGCGTTATATCGTAAACGTTATTTTAAGAAACTGTTTTGGGTCGAGACTAATTTAATAAAATGTGTAACGGGTTACCTATATAGGTAACAATTACTGGGTAATAAATTGATGGGAAAAGTACTATAATTCTGATAAGTTATGATTAGAGACGACATAATTACGTTTTGCGTAAATTTACATGCTTTTGATTAGGACTCAGTTTAGGAGTTTTCCAAGATTTTTGAAGAAAAAAAAAACAACGGAATTACGTACGAATTTCTTCAAGCACGTTTCATGCACCTATGATGATGAATACACATACCAATATATATATATAATATGTATTTATAGCTCCAGTTGGTGCTAAGCGGCATTTTTTGTATCCAAGGATGACAACAACAATTTTGACAACAATAGAATACCCATTCTATATCGTCATTTGGCCATATTAGGCTACGTATACGAATCCAATCCGCGCCTGTTGCCTCCTAGGTTAAAAAAATGGTCACTATATCTGTTCCGAAGTAGTATTATAGAATGTAGTACTATTATTAACTGCGGAACTTGCGTGGCCGAGCGGTATAGGCACTGGAATATTGATCCAGGGACGCGAGTTCAAATCTCACCGCAAGTGAATTTTTGATGATGAATTTTTCTTTAAAATATTTCTAGTAAATATGCCTTGAGCAATAAAAAACAAATTTACGAAATATTAAAGTGTGAAAAGGAGGTTAGTATACGATATTGAATTTCTTTCCCATTTGACAAAATCGGTTTATACTTTAGATAGATAGATAGAATAACACTTTATTTGTTCAACAAATCTATATCTATACTTATAATAAAGGAAGAGAAGACAAAAAGTCTGTACTAGGAACTAAATTTAAAAAAAAGTTTCTTAGAGGGCTTAGGAAAAGTAGTAGAACAAAATTATATATTTTTATATAATTCACGTCTGTCTGTCTGTTTATCTGTCGGTTCCTTATACAATTAAAAACTAGTTATCCGATTGAAATCTGGTTTTTAATATTTGGATAGTTATATTTTCGAGTAAGGTCGTGGTATACTTTGCATCGAAATCCAATTAGTAGAACCCGAGTAATGAACGAAAAAGTGCAACCGCTCGAGAACCGCTCGGTCGCCCGCGCCCGTAATAACGCGTTTTCACTTCTGCGGGTGAAACCGCGGGGCGCAGCTAGTACACAATTATAAGATAATTACACAAAAAACTTAAAATTAACATACGTACGATACGTTAGTTAAATTATTTCCGTTGGTAGCAACGAGGCCAGGGTAAAGATCGCCTTACTCGTTATGCTCCGTATTATTATGCCAGAAATTACTGCGTGAAGGATCAACACACAGCCTAAGGTTGATTTATATTAGACCGTCACGAGCACCGGCCGGGTCCAAGCATCGTTGTCCATTGCTCGGCCGCCACTCGGTTGCAACAGACCGATCGACTGCTCGCCGAGCAATGGAAAACGAAGCTTGTGCTCGTGACGGTCTAATATAAATCATCCTTAAACCGCAAATAGTAGAAAGCTGGATGTGGAATAGTTGAAATATGGAACGCATCTTTATGTGATGGTTATATCCGACAGGAAGACTTTTGAAAATTCTTATGGGATCGGGACTTTGCAGGTGAAACCGCTGGGCACAGCTAGTTTTAAATATATCATTTTGCACAAAATTTGATGCAAATAAATAGAACTTCGGGTCAGACAAGAGGTCAAAACTATTTCCTGCTTAGAAATTACACACCTCTTCGCAGTCGAATGAAATTGTCTTTCAAATTGTATTTTGAAATCAAGATTTATATTATAGTTAATACAGATGCAAAAAGATAAATAGTAAAGTTTACTAGGTGAATAAGGAAATAGAGGATGCAATAAAAAGTATAAAAGTCCAGCGCTGGACTAATGGTATGTCGCTATCCCCGGATTAATTGAGATGCGTTGTGGGTTCAAATCCCGCTCGCCGTCGGCCGGGCTCTGTGTTTTTGTGGATTTATCTTTCCTTTAAAAACAGTTCTATGAACGCCCAGGGCAGGCTTAAGCACTTAAAAATAAAAATACTACACAGTTTGTGGAAAATACTCGCAACTTGACCAAACATCTCATTTGTAAATCAAATCATAGACAAACTAAATCAAACTCTGTTTGTGTGAAGCACTTCAGTATCTCGTTCAAACATAACCTCGAAACAATATTTGCACTCGACTTCGTCAACAGAATGTACAGTAAGGGAAAAAAACTCTTTCCGCGTTCACTCTGACTGTCTTTAAGAGGATTTTTATGTTTAGTACATTTTGTTTAGTTATATTGATAAAAATAAACTTATGATATTTAAAGCCGATTTTTATTCTACGGATAAAAGATATGTATAGAATAAGTTCGAACCCAACCAAATTTAACAGTCTTCAAAATTTGTTTTTTTTTTAATATCAAAGTGACATTTTTTATTTGGTAGTGTTACATTTTATTTGTCAGATATCTTTATCTCTAAGGATTTAAATTTTTGGAGAGCATTTCTTCAAAAAATAGCCTTGCAATTGAAAGAAACACTTTAGAATCATAATTTCTTTTAATAAGTTTTTTAAATAAGTTTTTCTCATTGCAAAATTATTGTTTGATGTTATTCTCAACAGGTTTTTACATTTTCTTTTATATCGATGTTTTGAGCCTGTGCTTCTGTTTCGTGTTGAGAAAGAAGAGGATGCGTGGGCGGTTAAGCAGATGTTGCGGATTCGATTCCCGACCGGAGAAAAGTATTTGTGCTGACCATGTACTATTTGTTCTAGTTCTGGGTCATTCTATATGAATCATGTATACGTTGTCTAGTATCCATGGTACAAGCCTAATTTCTTAATTTACGTCACGTTTACTGTGTGCATCGTCTAGCAATATTTATTTAACTTAATATTATGAGCTCCTATTCCCTTTGCTTTATTTTATTTATCTCTTTTAACTACCATACAGTGAGCGAAGAAGATACAACTGTCTTTAATGACCGGCTAAACACTTCAAACGAGTCGGAGGCAATTACTCATGAAATTGTACAAATAACTAGTCTTAACCATGTTGAGGGTAATTAAGCTTCGTTAACTTACGTATTTTTACGTTTGTTTCAATGTAGCCTGTGGTAGTTCACGACTAGACAAACGTCTTGAAAAAAACTTGGTCTAGGAACTAAGGCTGAAATATATAGTCCGTACTTTGACTTTGCTAAGAAAAAACTTTGACTCAAGACAATTTTTGCTACCTATTTAAAAAGCAATCTTCGGAACCAAAGTTAATGCTTAGTAAAGTCAAAGTTTTCAAATTTAGATTATAAACCAATCAAACATAATGATCTAAACTTTGTTTCTCTGTTATGACTATGAAGTTCTTTTTATTTTATACGTATCATCATCATCATCATCAGCCTGTTGCAGTCCAATGCTGGACATAGGCCTCTCCAATTGCAGGGCACCTAGATCCATTATCGGCTTCTCACATCCAGTTTGTGCCAGCCGTCTTGCGCAAATCGTCGCTCCAACGTGCCTGAGGACGTCCTACACTACGTTTGCCGAGACGTGGTCTCCACTCTAGAACTCGTTTACCCCAACGTATATTACAAAAGTTTACGCTTAGTTTTTGCTAAGCTCAGTCTGAGCAAAGTTACACTACGCACTAAAGATTTCAGCCTAAAATGTCAGTAGTATTTTAGATCAATAACAAGAATAAATTTAAACATGAAAAATCTAACTCGATTTGTGGTTGAAAGGTTGATATCTTTGTTTTATTTACGAGTATTCCATATTTTATAATGGGCAACGTAGGATAATACATGACTGCAGTTCTGTCGTGATTTACTTGTATCTTAGAAGGACGAAATATTTTAATTGTATATAATTAGCTGCGCCTCGTGGTTTCACTCGCATAAGACCCGAACCCGCAGGATTATCGGAATCTAAAGTATCTTATGTTACTCTCCAAAAACTATCTCCATGCAAATTTTTATTGTGATGAATCGTTTGATCATGAACAAGCAAGCAAACAAACGAACAGATTTATAATATTAGTAATAAGGATTTAATATTTCTCATCGGAGGGCGCGATCCGAAACCCACTAAAGCCATAATTTTAAGTTTACGTACCTAAATGATCATATGTATTTATTTTTGTTCTGAAAGGAATAAAGTATTTGACTATTGATACATATATACGTACAGCTACCACCTTACTTATAAGCTATAATTAACAGATGACCAAATTATGTGACGTTTGTCTCTGTCTGTCAACTTTGAAACTTCATGTTACAGTAAAAAACAAACGATATATAGTTATGCAGCTGTAAACCAGCGTTTATAAGGGAGTTAATGTTTAAAAAGTTAAGTAAGTTGAAGAGGCTGTCTAGGAACTCAATCATAGTGATAGAAAAATCTTAAAATTGTTTTAAAATATTGTAGGCAGGCTCCCAGACAACAAATCGATCCTGTATAAACATGACTTGATTTATAACACTAAACAATGTCCGACAGCCGCCTTCCTATTCAAAAGTCACTCAAACAATTTCATTATTACCTAACTTAAGTAATTTATTATTGTATTCATTATTACATTTTCTCTCCTATCTCCCAATTACACGCCAATATCTATTGTCACTTTCTCACAATTTGAACACCCTTCACAAATGGACCGTATTAATTAAAAATTATGACTCTTATGATCATCGCCCCTATAAATGAGACTTCTATTCCATTCAACGCGTTGATTTGTTAGCGTGCGGCCTGTATTCCCCAGTTTAACCTATATCGACCAAAATACAAAGAGCCGTCGTTTCCATCGCTTCCACATTACATTCACCCGGTCCTGACAGTTCTTCAACATCAACATGTCCAATATAATCAGAGCTTATTTCTTTTATACCTCCGTCAATATTCCTTTCAGTGTCAAAGGTCTTTGTCGTATGGTTGTCTGGTGTATTTGCATCTGTAGCTACCTTAACAGAAGCGTTAACATGGACAATTGATTTGGGTCGTGTTTTTCTAGTTTTTGTAACAATGTGTTCGGTGTCCCTTGCAGCTATTGTACACGGTGTCACGGTGGTAACCTACAGGATTAGCGAGATCGTTTCCAAATCTTTGTGTCATATAGAATTTGGGTAAAAAAAATGTTTTACCTGTTACGATTTGGATGTTTCTTTTATAACGAACGATAGTCTGGTGTCTCTTTATTGTAAGATGCATCCGGCTTAAGTTAAGCTTCGAATATTTCTTAATTATGGACTTGAATATTAGAAGGATAAGTGGAATTTTATGGCCTTAGGAATATATTCCAATACAAACTTATCCATCGCATAAACTACAATTTGTCCTAGCTGCACCAGCCGATCTTGATTGATCGTGCGGGGTAAGCAACGCTTGGCGCGATCATTATTTGAATGGGTGACCTAAATTTCTTGATTCAGAAATCATTTTCTCGAGCTAATAAATTTAAATTTGGAACTAACGTTATGGTAGCATACGGCCATTTCGAACTGGTCACTTAGACATAACACATAAAAATATAAAAACTGGGCTATTTTTATTTCGACGGAAGGGTAAGGCAAAAAGTTTTAGTTAATATAAAGCCCCAACTTTTTTTTTTATCGGCTAATGCCGATGTTTGGTTTCGTCATTTTGATGTAACGACGGAAGGGTAAGGCAAAAAGTTTTAGTTAATATAAAGCCCCAACTTTTTTTTTTATCGGCTAAGGCCGATGTTTGGTTTCGTCATTTTGATGTAACTATTTAATTAATACAGAGCTGTTAATATATTTTATAAACGTAGCATTAATCTATTAATTTGTTGTTAATTAAATTCTTATTTATGTAGCCTCCTTATTGTCTCGCAGTAGATGTGTAAAGTAGAGTATTCACCTCGGTAATAAAGCCTGTCTTTATCTCTAGGTACATAACTCCTTCGCTTCGCTCAGGATTTAGGTTTTTAACACCCTAGCTGCGCTCGGGGGTTAACTCTCTAGAGTCCTTAGTACGCTTTGGATTCAATATGACGCCCGCTATATAAGACAGGGCTTTAGTACCTCGGTGCATAAACTACTATTAAGTAGGATAGCTTGTGAGAAAAATACTTAAAGTATTTAAAACGATTCTCGAAAGACCTCTTTCTTTTAATGAGTTCAATAATGTCAATTGATATAAGAAGTTTAATATTAAATCCGAGAGGCAGCTGTCTTGACGTCCGATTGATCGTTGCATTTTCATTGAAGACAATTGGTGGTGATCATTTTAAGGGGAGTGTGTCAGTCTTAATCGTTCACTGGATATCAAATGTTTGGATGGAATTGTATGGGGATTGAATTGTATGGTACATAAGCGTGTCATTATTTATTTAGCTGGTGTTATTAAGATTTTTAATCAAACAATAATTCTCTGTTAATTTAAGCCGACGATTGATGGCTAATCTTTCGATAAACGATTTTAAACTTACGTCGTTGTTTATTAATACAAGCAACAGGGTATTTGAAAGCCAAGCTAAGTCAGTTGAGATTAATGGTGAAATATCGAGGTCCGTAAAAATCAAATTGGTAAACATGGTAAATACCCCGGTATTTAATAATATATGTCATCTCTCCATGAGTTTTAAATTTTACACATTTACTTTAGTTTTAAAAATATAGTCAGTTGATGTCACTAGGTCCTATGGAAAGAAGTAGATTATGTATTAGTTATATTAAAATGTTTTACGATAGAAATCATTTAATTATTGATTAGTACTTAAAATAACACTTCCTTTGGCAGTCGTGTAATAAGATTATTTTAATAAATTTAAGCAATAGGTATTGAGTTAAATATTTTAGTCCTAATAAAATAAAGGATTTTCTCCAGCCATACTCTACCATACACAAAAGAGGATTTTCTTTTCAATAAATACACAAGTTACTAACACGTAATAAACTGTAAACTTAGAGTAGGTAAGCATATAAAGGACAGCGAGCGTAATAATCTTATTTGAAATTACGTAGACTAGCGGCTTAGGGTAACCGCTAATAGGATTAAATACGAGTTGGTACACTATTCCTAGGACATGTGAAATGAAATATTATGAGAGTTGCGATATAGAAAATTAATCTAGGCAATGCAATTAAATATGTTGAAACGTCAATTAAAAACTAGTAGTGGCAACGTCCTGCAGTAAAAAAGAAAGCATAAAAGAACCATTATTTGAACATGCACATGGTCAAAACAAGTTACCTACATACTACTTAAATTAAATTTCACAGACACAGAAAAAAATCTATAATAATACAAACAAAAATATTAATATAAACAACTACAAAATTATAAATTTAAAAAGAAACAACTAAGGAGCCGTATGCATCCAAAAAGGACCAGTTTCAACAAAATAGCAGTACCTATTTGAATCTACACCTTTAACACTACCGGGGGCCTAAGATAAACTACCACCAGTCGACACAGTTTGACTAACTAGCTGTGGTATCTAATTAGCATCCACCGCTACTATTTGCTATTTACTGTCAAAAACATTATCGTATTCTACATTGCTGCTTTGAAGTAATCACCGGTAACAACTACGTTACAGCAAAGTACAATGAAAAAACAATGTACTGCAACTTAGCAAATACTAGCGGTGGATGCTAATTAGATGATAC
Organism: Idaea dimidiata; assembly: GCA_949358125.1. Lineage (NCBI taxonomy): Eukaryota > Metazoa > Arthropoda > Insecta > Lepidoptera > Geometridae > Idaea > Idaea dimidiata. Next base: position 11,994,805 of record OX442341.1, read on the forward strand.
CACAGCAGCTCAGCTAATGCTAGGTGATGATATGGTATAAGATGTAGACGCTCATCTAGATGAAGGAAGACGGCAGTGGAACAAAACGTTTATGTGCTCCATCCATATATCATTACAATTTTGTATATCAGAGTAAGTAAGAAAAACCTAAGTCTATTACCACGAAGTTGCAATAATTATTTATGTGAACAATAATGCCTAGAATGCCTTGAGCAATAGTCACAAGAAATATTTAAAAAGCTTATCTACATCTATTAAAATATCTATGAAAGCAAATTAAATGAGCCACGACAATCACGCTGGGTAAGAGTGACGATGCGTAGGTCACTTTAAAAATCAATATTCTCAAAATGGTTTTAAAATAAAAAAGCTAAGTAAACATAACGGCACTGACAGTAAAAATATCGTAAATTTGTAATAGGTAGAGGTACTGCGAGCATAATTCTTGTTTCCAAAAGATTTCTATTTCGAGTCTCAATATAATTTAAATATATCAACTAACAGCGATTGCTACAAAATATGTAGTTTACGTAAATGTGGATAAATATGACAGTAATGCCAAGACACTTGATACTTTGATACATTCAATTCTGACCCAATCATATCAAATTTCATGAAAGCCTCCGTACCTATTTGGAATTCTGAGTAAGTAGTCAGGGAATTACAATGACACAGTTTGGTTAAAAAATTATATATACGTGCACAAAAATGTGCAGAATAATAACATTGCCCCGTGGTTTTACCTCCGCAATCGACCATCTGACTTCGTATCAAACTTTTGGTCAAAAAATTGGCTTTTATTATAAATTACCGATTGATCGAAATCGGCTCTTAATTAATTACAGCATCGCATACCTGTATTCGTTAAAATAATAGCCCCTTTACGTCGCGGAGTCGGGTAGAAACCAAATAAGAATAAATATTTCTCATTTTTAGGTATATATTAGTATAGAATATTGCTTTCAGCCCTTCTTCTTTTCGTTTAATGGTGTGGCTCACCTGGTATTAGAGGTTTCAGGTCGCAAGACCTCAAACTTGACTTAACAACTGCTTTTAGAGATAACAACCGGGACCAACTGCTTAATGTGCCTTCCAAGCATGGAGCAACTTGAGAAAGCGTTTTATCCTCACGAATTATCGGCGGCCCATCCAAGTAATGACCGCGCCAAGCGTTGCTTTGCGTTTTTGAAGATCAGCTAGGCCAATTAAGCAGCTTTCAGTACCGTATCACATACATTGTTTTTTGTTTTATTTCCCATAAATTATGCATGATGGGAATACAACAACTCTATTACTAAGAATGAGTACTAAAACTAACAATCCCATCAAAATTCTATTTTAAAATCCATGATGGGGAAAATGGTGAAATCATTAAGTTTCTGAACGGTAAAGAAATACTTCAAGCGCTATAAAGATATTTACGAGTAGATAATAAAAAGAGCGATGACATGAATTATGTAAGAAGAAAAATAGATTTGTACTTTAAATTAATTAGTTAGAAATATTGATGTGTTTCTTCTATAAATCCATAAGTTAGAAAAAAAGATTTGTACTATAAATAATTAGTTAAAAAAATAGATTTGTACTATAAATTAATTTGTTAGATAAGGTAAGGACAAATCGAGTAGTGAATGTATTCTGTGGCAGTGACAAAAAATCATATTAAAAAAACACAATGATTAAAATTCAAAACTCAATAAATTTAATAAACTTTTTAAACTAACACAATTGGAACTCATATTTTTCTATACTAATATTATATTACATGTATATCTGAATCTGTTGGTTTGTTTGGTTAAACGCGCTAATCTCAAGAACTACTGGTCCGAATTGAAAAATTCTTTTTGGGTTTGATCATTTATCGAGAAAGGTCGGGCTACTTTTGATCCCGATATTCTGTGGGATCGCGACTTAAGCAGGTGAAATCGCGGGCGCTGCTAGTATATTAATAAGTCTCAATAAGTTTGCTGGGTATAAGTAAACAAATTCTAGTTTGTCTATAATATGTAGGATATACAGTATAAGGGAATGCTAAACTCCCAAAATAATGGATTCGATTGTACGTATAAATGTAACAGATACGTCATATGAGAAAATTTGCAATATACGAGTAGGTACAAACCTAAATGAATAATGTATGCTACTTAATATTTTATAGGTATTTATACATTAGTTATGGGTGCTAAATTGATTTGACGATGCCGATCCCAGATGTTGGATATTGCGTTTACTGCCGATCTCACATACAATGTACAAAGCAATCAAGATATCAAGTAAGTGGAGGATAAACCTAAAATATTATAAATAGAAATCGAAAAATACGATGGGAATTCAACGTGTATTATGATAAGATATTTATCAAGATTTATAAAAAAACTTAAACTTTTCTTGGATATGCTATTGGCTTTCCATAAATTGGATGTCAAGTTCAATAAAGTTTTCTTATCGAGTTTTCGTGACTTCACCGTGTGGAAATTGTCAAAATCTAGTAATTATTTCTAAAGAAAAGCCGTTTCCATTATATATTGTTATTTAATTAAGACATAAACTATACTAATATTAAACAGGAAACGATGGTAACAATGTTAGTTTGTATGTATGTATATATTGGGGGTAATCTCCGAAAGTACCTGCTGAACCGATTTCGAAAATTCGTTCATCGATTGAAACCTACTTTATCCAGGAGATCACTAAAAATGGCAACGTAGCATATACGTTTTTATATTTTATATCACATATTATAAGTATAGTTACAAAGTTTCAGAATATGTTACATCATGTTGGTAAATAGAAAATCATTAAAACAAATCGAACATATAACTGGACAAATAAAATCAAGCAATAAAACAAGATATAAAGATTTTCTCACGTTTCAGGGAACAAGGAAAACAAAATCATCAAATGTTATCCGAAGCTAAACGAACACAACATTTCCGCTGTTCATTTAATGATACATTAAAAAAAACGCCAAGTTCTTTTATAGCATCAATAATAGAAAAGAAATGTCGCTGTAAATTACTCTAAATTTACATGAAACATCTTAATAAAACTGTTTATCGATAGTTAAGTTTCTAAAACTAGAAAAGCTAGCTTACAAAATCGTGTCCTCTCTAAATTGAAACTCTGTGGTTAAAGTAAATGGTCGTCGGAAATAAGAGATCACAGAAAGTGATCAATCTTCGATAATCCCACAGTGGCATTAGTACAATCTTCTACGGTGTAAGGTTCCACGTAAGCGTGACCAATTTGATTTGCCCCTAACTAGCTTAAAAAAATAAATCTATTTATTTCGATGCATATATTAAAAAAAAATGTTTTTATTTTTATTTTCAGACATACTCCTCATAATATGTAAGTCATCTTTTTTCTTCGTATGTGACAGATAAGTTCGTGTTTAACCCAGCTTAAACCACTACCGCACTTGATTACAGTGACCTAGAGGTTGTAAAACCTTGGTTTGGCCGTTGCTTGTAACCATCGACCGGTCTAAGTCGTAGCGCCACTCGTACGTGTTCCGACTTCCGATACGCACACCATAATTATCACCTCCATCGGGTGATACAGTGCCCATATATCGGTGAGAATACTAGCAAAGCTATCAGAATTTAGACACAAATGATAAAAATGAGTAAGCAAAAGAATTACACTGAAAAAAATAAATAACAAAAATGATTTAGTTAAATTACTTTTAACCAAAAATTGGTTAGTCACTACTAAAGTTGGTTTAAAATAATAAAAGTGGGTAATTAAGGAAACACAAAACAGGTTTTGTTATTTTTAGTTCGGTTATGTAGAACCAAACTTTAAGTTATCGTTAACTAAAGTAATTTAAACAAACCCCAGTGGTTACATGTTACAAAATCAGTTAAATCAATTTAAAATATTTGAGTGTCTAAACGTTACCAAAACATTGATTTGCCATCAAACGATCGTTTTTGTTAAACTATAGACAAAGGTTTTACAGCTAATTACCTGTGAAGTTTGACTATTTTTGACGAACATTTCGAACAATTTAGTCTATTTTTTGGCTGCATAAAACAAAACTCAATTTAACAGTTAACAACAAAACCAGGCTTTGATCTCGAACCGAATGTTATCTTATGGCAGTCATTTTTTGTTTAAACGAAACTGAACACATTTGTTTAAAACAGGTTAATTCCTGTTCGTTCATTTTCCCACTTGCTAGCGTTTGGAGTGTCACGGTACTCACAGTTTTGTGCAGACAAGTATTGTAAAATTACATATAAGTAATCCATGGTGTTTGTAAAACTATTAAAAGATTCGCGGAATAAAGGCATGGCCAAAGCTCAGCTCTCAACACAGGACTCCCCACATCCTCTGGCAGATTATTTGTATCAATGGGGACTGGAAATGTACATACCTACATTTCAAGGTAAATTTATTTTATTTTTGTGATATGTTACGTACTTTGATAACAAATTGTTAGATAATTACCTATTTATAGTAACTGCCTACCTATGTGTTTTTTCCAGAACAATCCATAGATTTGGAAACCTTACTAATGTTATCAGAAAATGATGTTAAGGATCTTATACCCATAATAGGCCATCAAGCCAAACTCAACACTCAAATCAAATTATTGAGATCTATAATAGGATTACCATCAGTAACATACAGAAGTAATGAAGAAGAAAATACTACTATTTCGTTAGATATGGTAAAAAAACAATTGTAATTATACCTTTACCTTTAAAATTCTATTCATAACCTGTTTTTAAAAATACAATTGGACGTAGTTATGCAAACGAGAACCAAGCCACACTTCGAGTGAAATTGAGTTATATATTTAGATGGTCTCATAACAATGTTCTTTACCGACTCAGAAAAGATCCTAGTCTAAATACCAACCTACAAAAAAGATAATGACAGCTGTCTAGGGTACTAACCCTATTTAGAGTGATTTTTGAATGGATAAACAGACCCATGTAACATGGTTCCTGTAAAACGTCAGCATTTTCATTAAGCTAAATGGAACCAAGCCACATAGTTCTTAAAAATACAAATTCTGTTTGAAAAATGGGAACCATGATGTTTGGTTCTATTTAACATATCAAATAAAAAAGGTTTTTAAAGTAACCAAGATGCTTAGTTCCTTATAGGTAATAAAATTTTGAATAATCAGTACTAAAGTAAAGAACTAAGAAGGTTGGGCTTTTTTTGCATTTGATAAATTAAAATGATTGGTGCCAATATAAAGGTACCCATTACTTAATAATGGTTTTTTCCCTAATAATTTTGATATTTTACCGTATTCTACTATTATCTACTTAAAAAACTAAAAAAAACCTACCTACTTATCGTAATATCGTGATGAAGAAAAATCATTTTCTGTCAATCGCAATTATCCTATTATTATTATTCAATTTGGTACCTATGTAGATAGCTGAAGACCTTTTTTTTTTACCTGGGAAAAATCTGATCTTCAGGCCGCTCCCGGGGGAGAGCGGTCCGGTGAGTGGGGGTCCCCCTGGTCTAGGTGTTGTGTGCCAGGGGTATACCCACTAAAAAACCCAGGGTGTCCTTCACGCCGCAAGTGTTGAAGTCAACAGGGCGCTGCTACCGCATTGCTACCATTGACCACGACAGCGAATGGCCGCGTCCGGCCTCACCACATAAATTCAAAACCCTTAAAAAAGGAAAAACCCTCACGAGAGGCGGCGTGGACACGCCGCCGCCGCCATCTCGGTGCTCATTGGCTGGCGACGAGCTCCCCCGAACTCGCCGCCAAGAGCGGGCAGTTAAGGCGGCAACAAGTCGTTGCGCCTTGGCCTAGTGCGCCTGGGGCGCTGAGTGCCGGGAAGGATTTCTCGCGCTCTTTCGGCCTCCTCTTTGGCCTGCAAGACGATCTCGCAGAACTGGCGCAAAGCCTGCCAGGCCTCGTCGATGCCAAGGATGGCAGCGACGACGGCTGGCAGCGTCAGGTTCTAGCCAATTGCGATTGGCTAAAAAAGATGCGAGGGCTCTCGCTTCCAGGTCCCATGGCGGGGACCCAGCGAGTACCAGGGCGGCATCACCCGCTATGGTACGGTATCCCCGCGTCACCCTGATGGCCATCAGTCTCTGCACTTGCAAGAGTCTCCTGATGACGCCAACAGGGATATTCGCGGCCCATACCGGGGCACCGTACAGTGCCATTGAGCGGATGATACCCAAGTACAGCCGCCTCGTTGATGCCTTCGGGCCTCCAATATTAGGCAGAAGCCAGGCAAGTGGCCTCGCCGCTCCTACCAACTTTGGGATTAACTTCCCAAAGTGCACGTCGAAGCGCCATTTGCTGTCGTGGACGAGGCCCAAGTACTTGAGCGTCGTCTCGACAGAAATGTGCATCCCTCCCACGATTATGTCAAAATCCGGCGGAAGGCGGACTCTGGACCCGTAGAAGACCATCGCCTCGGTCTTATTTAGGGCGACTTCGAGGCCCAATCTCTTGATTCGGCCCACGACTTGGGCGACTCCGGCTGTTGCCAGAATGGCTGCTTCGCGGCACGTTCTCCACCTGGCCGTTACCAACGTGTCGTCGGCATAACACGTTATGGCCAGGTTTGGTAGAAGGGCGCCGCGAAGCACCCAGTCATATCCTATGTTCCACAGACACGTCATGCGCCACCTCTTCGTTCCGGACGTAGAGTCGTAGGCGATAAATCGGTCCGACAAATAGGCCTCGACTGTTCGCCGGAGATACTCTGGCACGCCGTGGTAGACGAGTGCCGCCTTAATGCAGGACCAGGGGAGAGTACTAAAGGCATTGGCGATATCCAAAGATACCGCCAATAGCACATCTCCCCCGGACACCGCCTCCTCCGCCAGGGCCTTCACCCTGAGGATCGCCCCCACTGTGGAGCGCTCCCATCGGAACCCGAACTGGTATGCCGACAGATCCGGCCCAGTCCGGGTTAGGTGGCTCGTCAGACGCACGGCGACTATCCGCTCGAGGAGTTTGCATAACTCGTCGAGCAGGACAATCGGCCGGTACGCTGACGGAGAGTCCTCGGGGCGCCCCTCCTTTCTCAAGAGGACGAGGTTGCCTACCCTCCACCGAGCCGGGAATTCCCCTCGCTCTAGGCACGTGGTAAACAATCTCCGAAGATGGTCCCCCAAGTGCTTCGAGGCTCGAACTACCGCGCGCCCCGGTATGCCATCGGGCCCAGGAGCGGCGTTCTTCGCACTGAGGCGACGGAGAACCATCTTCATTTCCGGGGGGGTTACCTCCACGGAGTTCTCTTCTACCACGATTGTCACCGGTGGCGGAGCCATATTTGGTGGGACGTGCTCCTCTCGCTGTGGGAACAGCGACGAGACGACGTTATCGAGGAGAGCTGGGTCGAGCGTCAGCGTAAGAGGAGCACACGGTCTGAGCTTGCCCCTAGCAGCACGGTAGGGGCGCCCCCATGTGTCCTCACTCGGTGACGCCAGCATCTCCTCTCGGGCACGGTCCTTTGCGGCCCTTATGGCCGCTCGGAGACCCTTCATCGCCGTCTGCCATTCCTCGTACCACCGGTCCTCCACCGAGTCTCCTTCGGGCTCCCGCGGTCGACCGTGTCGACGCCTCCGGTGCCTTTGGTATTGGCGGCGCGCTGCTAAGCAGGTAGCGTGGAGGGAGGCAACTTCTGCACACCACCAATATACTTGCCACGAGCGAACTCGCGACTTGACACGGGGCATCGATGCGTCACAGACGCTAGTCATTGCCGTCAAAGTGGACGTAGTCGATTAGGATTACCTAATTTTAATAGGATTGTTTGCGTATTTTGTTCATGTGATTATATATTTTAAGTAAAACTATAGTATAAGTTTAAATTTCATTAAAAAAATAAATAAAACATAAGTATTTTAAAATTATTTGAATTAAAGGGCCTACCTTATAATCCTAAAAATATTGCTAAAAAGAACCAACCCACAAAATAGCAATTTTGTAAAAAAGAACTATCAGGGTTTTGACCTAAAATAAATACTAAATAAAAGAAAAAATCAATAAATTGAATAATTCTACATTGCCCTTAATACTATTTTTACCATTGTTATTTGTTGATCTCCTACGAGTTACATATTTGCTTCTACACACCTTTGAAACAAAAACCTAATTATCTCGAAAGTAACTTTCTGTGGGTTGGTTCTCGTCTGCATAACTATGTCCAATTGCTAATCAAATTTTGGCTTTTTAGGTTACTTCTAAAGAACTGATTTTACAAAGTGCTTCAGATCCAGGCGTGGCAATTGAATATGTGGTACAGCCATATTACATACAAACTTTGAGATAGATGCTGAGGAACCTGGACATAGTGGACATTCGCAAGCAGCCATTGACAGGTCTTGTGTAAGTTTATTTTAATTAGTGAGTACCAACTAGGATTTCTTTTTAGTGGCTCTACTTGCCTTACCTATAGAAAAATATTAGTTCAATCTTCATCTTATATACTTATCTTACTTATAATAAAGGAAGAGAGGACAAAAAGTCTGTCCTTGGGAGTAAATAAAAAAAAAGTGGTCAAGGGGAATTTTTAAAATACATGTCTGTCTGTCTATTTGTTTGTTTGAAAAAGATCAAGACGTGAATGTGAAACTTTTGTGGTTAAATAATTGTTGTGACCCATGGTCTACAGTGGAAACATACTGGGACGCAACTACAAAACCAAGATTTATGTAACTCTTCGAGTACCTGTTTATTTAATAGTATTTTTATGTATAGTTGATTGCGCGGGCACGCAAATTGTAGGGATAGATAGAACCTACCGCTTTGTTATGATAATTGTTTCTTTTTAATTTTGACAATTGTATAATTATTTCATGTCATTGTGGTATTTGTAAAAAACAACAACAACATCGAGTTACAAAAAAAAACTTCTCCAACGTTAAGAGTTCCTCGTTGCTGTAGTTTACAAATTATATTTCTAAAATCTCATATTTTAAACTCTAACATTGGATGATTCAAGGTCAAGGTCAATTTACGTAGGAGGTGGTTTTTTTCTGTAACTCGAAGAAGTTGACTTTGTGTTATTAAGGGCGAGTTTTACGACCTCCATGTACCAAAACAAAAATTAAAATCTTCTTTAACTGTGTTCTTTTTACTAATTTCTTACATTTCTAATTCAGCAATCATCTAACTTTTACTTGGAGGTCGTGAAACTGAACCAGAAAAATCACTTAGTCTTGTCACTTGGGTTAATGTAAAAAAGACGAAATACTGTCATTGTTCATGATGTTGAAGATCCTGCTGACGTTACTTTTATGGTAAAAAATATATACAGGGTGAACCATTTCGATGGACTGTCAGGGGTATATCCTAGACTATAAGAGATAGAGAAAACTGCTAAAAGGTGTGCCCTTAGTGTGTTGTTACTTTGATTTTAAATAAAAATAAATGTTGTATGTAACAAAAGTACATTTTATTTTTCAACCATATGATTAGCTACTAGTAACTAAACATGTGATAACACTACAAAACATTTTTGTTATTGTTATCACACTGTTTTGTTACCATTAACTTAAGTATAGGGTTATAAGTAAAACAAAAATTTAGTTACTCATCACAAAATTAGTTAGTTCAAATTAACAAAATTAATGGCAAATTGTAATCAAGCAAGTACAGCTAAAACAAGCAATCAGTTTTGTTAACAATAACCTAACAAATTATTTACATACAAAATAAGTATGTGGTTATGAGAAGACTAAGAATCTGGTTAGTCAATACAGAGCTAATTGATTAGTATTAACAAAACAGAGTGAGTTAAGTAATGATATGTTACCTAAAAAGATAAGATAGAGGTAACTAAACATAAGCTGACATACAACTCAACTCATTCGTTTAAATTAGACATCATTGCGATTGGATTATTACAAAACATACAGTTATAAAATTTAACCGAATCAATTTGGTCATGTATTGCCATAGTTTTGTAGTCACCTTTTTTATGTTACACATAAACGAAAGTTTGGTTGCACACAACAATATTTTTTTTTCAGTGTAATGGAATTTAACTTCATAACATATTATTGTCAAAGACCATTCCCACCAAAGCAAAGCAACGCCCTGAAGCAATGAGTCCACAAATAATGTCGTATGAAGTCTCGATCGGTCTGTCACAGTACAGATACGACTAATTGGTAGTTTAAAACACGCCGCTAATGCTCCGACTCAATAAATCCGATCGATGACCCGCTATACTCACACGTTCAAGTTCAAAGATACTCGTAATAATGATAGGCATGGCATAAATAGCATGTCACTGATATTTCACATGGTGAAAAAAAAATCCATTTAGCATATGCTAAAAAAAGCTCTATAAAACTTAAGTTTTTTGTCACGATTTTGCATTGTAATAAAAACAATATTAACCGGGTTTAACTCGCGTTTTAGTTAATAACGGCATTGTTTTAAATACTGTACCTACCAAACTTTCTAAAAAAACTTTTTTACGAAAAAAAATCGTGAAAACCTTTTTCGTGGGTGAGTATTGAAACGTAAAAAAACATGGACTGCTAATGCTGTTTCTTGGAAATGCTGTTTTTGGGGTAATAAGTAACAAAAAAAACAGTTCCAAAAATTAGTCTTAAGTAGCTCGATTAATATTGATTGATTGTTCCTATATTTGTATCACGGGCGCGGTTTGGCAAATTAAACTGCATTATATCAATTATGAAATTGCAAAATAGTAATAAAACACCAAATTTTCTGGTTCAACTCGCGTTCTATTTATTAACAGCTTTGATGCAATGCTGGACTAATGTTTTTACCGACTTTACAGTCGGTTTCATCAGGGTGCACCGAAAACGGAAGAAAAAACTATACCTAGTGCAAAATAGCATTAGCAATACCATTAGCATTCACACTGCTATAATTCAATCATTTGTTAGCATTGGCGATGATTTAAAAATAACAATCGTTTCCATGCCTAATACCGATCGTGGGCGATGAATGATCGAATATAAATATATGGTGGAAACTAGAAACACTATACTTTTCATTTCACGACACGCATACATTATACTAATGAATAAATGTCGGGAGAGATAAATCATACAGATATAAATGTGATTTTATTAATGACGTTCATGTTCACAATGGATGTTTTGAAATATTTGGTGTTTTAGATTTAGATAGAGCGTTGAACTTTGAGGTTATTGTAATAGAAAAATATAGGCACGATGAACGGTTACGGTTGATTTTAGATGTGATAAACAAATCGATCAATCGTATCGACCTCATCGTCGCTTTTGGTGGGTTGCGGTCAAATGTAAAAACAGTAGGTTCAGAATTTTTTTTTTGAGTAATGCAAAATTAAAATAAATTACACGATCCCATATAATCCTTACAAATATCATAAATGCGAAAATAATTCTGTCTTACTATCTATTACGCTTTCACGTCTAAACCGATTTTTATGAACTTTGGTACAGAGATAGGGACCTTGGAGAAGGACATACTTTTGATCCCGATATTCCTGCGGGAACAGGACTTACGTGTGTGAAACCACAGCTAGTTTCCAATAAAAACGGTTTGTGATGATCGTAATTTTCGTTTAGTTTATAATAACATGTTTATTCCGAATATTATAATACAACCGACAATAAATTTAATCTAAATCAATATACTTATCCAATTTGTAAGTTGCGAATTACACGAAAGGTTATCAATCACTTTAGCGCTAGAGCTACAAACGAATTAATATCATCTCACATAATAACTGTCCCATTTAACTTGACCCTAATAAAGGTTAAGCATTTTATAGTCAGACAAGTGATATGCAGAATTATATCTACGTAAGCGATCTCCATAACAACTGCGGTTAAGATGACGAGTTCAAAAATATAATAATATGTAGATTTTGATCCCAGTAATAATTTACAAAAAATACGTACGTGACGATTGTCTTGTATATATGTATGTTTAATTACATTTACATTAACATATTATTAATTTTTTGGCGATAACAATGGACGAGAATAACTTAAATCTGACGATTGATTGTGATTAAGATGATGGTGATGTAATGGGTATAGAAAATAGATACGAAGCAATATTATGTTGAACTAGCGTAAATCCCGATTCCGTGGAAATATCGGGATCAAAAGTACCATGTTACTCCTCGATAATGCAGCTCTATATTGATTTTAATTCGGTACAGTAGTTTCGGAGCCTGTTCGTTGCAAACAAATCAATCTTTCCTCTTTATAATATTCTCTTCTCTTCTCTTCTCTTCTTCTCTTCTTAGCCTTTTTCAACCGCGCGGGTGTAGGCCTCCTTCAAACCATGCCATCTTTGTCGGTCTTGGGCAACTTCGATATACGATAACTTATAATATTGGTAAGTATAAATATAGTTACCAAGCAATACCTACATACTTAACATACAATTGAGACAGCCAAGATCTTTATTCTGTCACCATAAAGCAGTTAAGCACCAAAATAAAAAGAACAAAGCAAATTAATGCAATAAAGAAAAATGAAACTCATGTGGACAATCTTGAAACCGGCCTTGTAAGACAGGAACGGTATAAAGTAGCTTGGCAATGATGTTCAAACGGATATCATTTGTCAAAATGTAAGGAGCAAATCAAAACAAGTAGAATGAGAAATGAATGATGAAAGAGAAAACACCCTTTTTCTGATGGCGTTAATGAGTGATTCATCATAACAGCCAGCTTTTATTACTTCTGTTTTCGCAGCTTTGTATTGTATCAAAGCACACGGAGGACCTTGAGGAGCTCACGGAGTCTGAAAAGGCTCCGAAAGGTCGGAACGACATTGCAACATGCTAATAATAAAAAAAATGAGTTTTATTTCAGTTTTCATTATATGAAAATTTAAATTATTGTAACAATTTACAAGACCAGAAAATATAAAGATGCATGCGTTGAAATATTTATAAACTCAAAGAAGATTCGCGTTAGATCTTACAATTATTTATTTAAAAGTTAGACGTCAAAATAAAATTCAACTTCACTATGACGTTTTTCAACAAATATAAATATCGAACTGACAGATGTCAGATAGCACAGAAGCATTTTACCGAATCATTTTGGTTCCAAAACAAAAAAAAATGCCTTGTGAATGACACTGGGTAGGTACTTAAAGGTATGCAAAAGAAATGGTTACACTTAAAGAAAGGAAATATGCGAGAATTTAGCGTTTATTTAAAAAGGACAAAGTTAAACATAAAGAAAATGTTCGTTATGATTATTTTGGGATTAAGATGTTAAACAAAATTGTTAGAAAAGACGTGATAAGAGCGTTTAAACAATCCTCAATTTTTACCGATTTGAAAAGGAGTTTTGGTGGTGAATCATTCCATTACATGTTTTAGATATTTAATCTAAAAGCAGTAAATAAAATATTGGACTTCTTACATACTAAACGCATAAACTCAATGAATTTATCAAGTGGGTGATGTGATGTTATGAGAATAAGCTCTTATGATCCATTCATTCACGCATGGAATGCTGTAAGGGGTCGTCTCTACGTGACTGAATATTAAAAATAAAATCTAAAAGGAATTTAATAACAAAGGCATATTAAACCAGTTTCCGATAAAGATGACAATATTTTTTAATAAACAATAATCAACGCATGAGTAATCGTTTTTAATAAAGATTCTTGCAAAGAGGTGTTTCTGTTTTGGTCCTTTGTCTCGTATGTACTACGTAAGAATCGGTGCATGACGAGACATTTTGTATGAAAATTAGAATAAAAATAACGGTCAAGTCGGTTACATTACAATGAGGGGTACTTAAAATAGTAGACATGTGTTCCACATATTAAAACCGCTTTGCATATTAAATTGCAATTAAAAAGTGCAGATGAGATTACAAATAAGTTAGGTACATACAGTGGTTGTAACTAAAATAATTAAGACATCCACGAGGATCATACCAACTGACAATCGTATAATTTTGCATAACGACATTACGTCGTCTCGCCTCGCTGATTAACTGCCATCATTTTGAATAAGCCATTGTTTGGATGGATCTGAGTATACTGTTCATAATAATCATATAAGCAGTTTTTAATATAAGGACCAAAAGAGAAAATAACATAATAAGTAATAAAACGCGAGGTAAACGAGGTGAATACTGTGTTAAATTACAATGCAAAATCGTGAAAACATTAGTAAAAACTAAGTAAGGTAAGCTAAAGATAAATATTCAGAAGATAACAAGAAATACATTCGTTGACATTTAGGCATAAATAGTTACATTAAGGGGGACCCTCGCGACCATTTTTTTCTTTTTATAAGAAACTGCTTATAAGCATTTTATTTAGTAATCAGTTTTTATTATAAGTACCAAAATAAAAAAGAACATAGAAGTAAGGTAAGTGTAGCTAAAGAAAGTGATTCAGAAGAAAACAAGAAATACATACGTTGACACTACCATGACAGCAATAATTCAAAATACAAGACTGTGGGCGGCGAAGCGAATCGCCCGCGACTTAAATAATTCATACCGGCTGCAACTATTCAAACACTGAACATATGGGACAGTATTATTGTAGAACACGCGAACAAATTTAACCCTATTTGAAATTGAGAGCAGTGAGGTCAGTTACATACACGACATAAGTTTTTAAGAATTGGCCCAAAGAGTTTAGATAGTACTCTCTTACAGGAGATGAGAAGGTAAACGCATTTTAAGCTCAGCTCTAACGGACGAGCTTCGTCAGTTCTAAAGTCAAATTGTTCGGGAAATTAATCAATCACTTAGAAAAAAGTCGGAAATAAATTTGAACATTGTTGTTAGAAAGCCCTCTATCTATCACCCAACTAGCAAAATTGAGTTAACAGGCAATTTTTTATTACTAAGTAATGATATTTAACTTGTATATACGTAACTCTATAACTGCTTTTTGTATATCTGTGTTATAAAACGCTTAAAAGCTGTATAAGGTTAACAGCTCAATTGCCTTTATACTTAACGACATAAACGTTTTGTCAGCTACTTTATACAACTTATATAACACAGCAGTAAATTGAAACTTTTAACTTGAATAAAGAACAATTATGTTGCACAATGGGTTCTATGATGCCATTAAAACGCAATAGTAAACTAAAATGGCTTTAAGATCACTAAAATCGAGCTAATTCTATATTGATCACCACTGTAGCTAACACGTGATATAATGGATGTCATTGTAGCTGTTATATCTCAGATATGATTTATATAAGCATCTATTAACACTAGTGCTAAATATTTGATAAGGGATCTTTAATAACGTTAATAAGTTACAAATAAGATCTGTGTGCGCTCATATATCTTTATTGACATAAAAACGTTTTTATTTCTAATTTAAACCTAAATAGACACATATATATTCACAGAAATTCATTTACTGGACCTTTCTGCGTTATTGCATAGTTTTTGTCGCCAAATTAACAAAATATTAATCAGACAACTACTTTATATTAAGTTTTGTGTTTTTAATCGCTTTTTCCATTTTCTCGGGTAACATTTTTTCCTGATTGAGTGCAGATTAAGAAGACTGAGGAATTTATAAGTTTTATTAGGACGGACTTAGTTATCTTCTTGCTTTAAGATAACCCTAAATATTGTAATGGCTGCAAGATGTTGTAAATCGTTTGTTTAGTAGCAATGATAACACTAATGAATTGTATAATGCTGCTTACAAAATCAATTCATAATTTAAATCATCTTTATTTTATTAAAAAGTATAAATTAGAGAGGCCCACTGAAAAAACACTAATATTGTACCATAAATTTATCAACAAAATTCCAAGCGCATGTGATTTTACACTATTTATGATTTTTAATTACACGCACAAATTTTAAAACAAAATGGACATTCAAATGTAACTTCTAACATTATATAAAAACCTTAACCAAAGTTATTATTGATATTTTTCTGCCAAAATACTAGCCAACAATGTATAGTTATTATAGAATCACAATCACCAATATATCATCAAATAACTTGATACATCGGTGTCGCTGTGACCCTATTGCTTCTTTATTGTGTTACAACTGATTTAAGGCCACTGATATAACACCAACAAGATAAAAATAACACAGATCTATCACCAACATGTATCCGATTAGTCCTAAGTGGAGCTACTGTAGATACATTGTATTACTTAAAAGTGCTAAAAGTGGGGCCATTTTCGCATTGCAGAAACGTGTCTACCACGGATATGCGACTGCTCTGTTCTCGATATATAGCTACATTTGAGGTTGATTTGTTAGTTGGGCATAATCTTTATTCTATAGGTTTGGGCACTGGCCAGTTTCACTGAATTAGTTAGAAACTTAAAGGTATTCAATTAAGACACCTTCTTCAAATAATTTAGTAATTATTAATTATTGGGTATATTAATGTAAGTATTTTTGTCCTTCGCGAGTCTAGTAATCAGACATATACAATATACAAAGCTACAGATTTCCAAAGTCTCATATATACCGAGCTGAGAAACTTTATATAAACATTCTTATTTCAGTCAAATGATAAAATGTTTCCGGTGTTCCACAATGCTGTAATAAATAAAACTTTTCCCATCTCTAAACTTCAGGTAAACTTTATTGGGAGGAACAATCAACAACGATTAATTAAAAACATAATACCTATTAAATCGAATTAATGGTTCATTAAAAAACAAATATATCTGATAGTACCACCAACATCAAAGTCGAAGAAGATTCCCAAAAACACGATAGTGAAAACACGGTCATAAAACTATCAACACGAATGTTTTCGTATAACATATTTCCCTCACTTGATGCTAATGAGACGTTGTGACGGATTTACACACAAAATTCTGCTGTATGTTTACAAGTTTACATTGACGGTTAAGCCGAGCCACCCAGACAGTAAAAAGTCACTTAGGACAAGAAGGGTAGTAAATATAGATCGAGATTGGCATTGGAATACACTTCGGATCTTCACGGGTTTATTTATTCGGTTTCTTAGAAGCTACTTTAATTTTAGTGTTCATTATTGGAATTGATTTGCTTAACGACGATTTATTAACTGCCTAAGGGTGAGTTTATGAAGGTTTAAAACGATACTTTATAGATTTTTCTTGTTTTCGCACTGTTAGATGAATTTAATTATAACAATGTTTATTTTTAAGCACTATCACTTTAAGGTTTTTCCCGTAATGGTAATTGTAAGGATAATAAATAAATAAATAAAATTAATCTCATCCTGATCATCTTCCACAGGGACCTCCCCGGACAAATAGGTCTGTAAAGACCTCGAAACGTAAGGCATTGATAGAATTCTTAAAATCACAAAAGCAACGCGAATAAAACCGGACAAAATATTTTAATTTCACGATAATTTGTTTTATAGTATTGGTATAATATCAATTTTAATGTAGCTTACAGTGTAAGTGATCAATGGTTTTACAAACATCGGAAGTGAAGACGGCACAGAGTAAGGTCTAAGAAGTTGTACCCTTTATGACGCCAAGTAGATAATTGGATAGGTCAATTGAATTTATGCAGAATGGTGCACAGTAGCAGTGGTCATTCAAAGTGATGAGTACGAGTAGAAGCTTGAAAAT
Source organism: Idaea dimidiata (assembly GCA_949358125.1). Lineage (NCBI taxonomy): Eukaryota > Metazoa > Arthropoda > Insecta > Lepidoptera > Geometridae > Idaea > Idaea dimidiata. The sequence continues at coordinate 12,012,335 of OX442341.1, forward strand.
CTGGGATCCTATCGCTTAATTCCGGGAGTTACCCCCGATCAGGGATGATCTGCTACTAATAACTGCAAAGTCTTAAAATCGTTTGTATTCCTTTAAAAAAAAACCTTCGAGTTGCTAAGAAAGAACTACAAGCCTTTTTGATATATTTTCAAGTGTTTCCAACACTTGAATGACTAATTTTTAAAGAAATGCTTTCAAATGAGAAAATTTTCACTTAAACAATAAAAATTACGCTTCTAAACATAGACATGCAAATAATACAAACCGTGTTTTAATAACACGGTGTGATGGGAATATTATTAACCTATTGGCATGATCTAAATCAGGTGTGAATCACTTTAATATCTGCGAAGCTTTAGCTGTTTTACAGTTGGGAATTGTAGATATAAATTATAATGGTTATAAGGTAATCGTTAAAAGGTAACTGTAAGGTACTAAACATATGTCTGTTACCTTGGAAGGAAATTTAGTAACTCTTGCAAATAAGTCAGTTTGGATATGACATAGGGATTATGAAACTATGAAACCCTTAAAATCGGTCAAGTCCGAGTTAAATCCGCGCACGAAGGATAGGTACCGTACTATTATCACAATTTGGTACCTAATTATCCCTCAAATAAACACTGGACCGAGCGAAATCCCTGAACGAAACTTACGCTAACTTATCACTAGATGGCGACAGTGGTAACAATGCATCGCGGTATAGATGCGTTTATATTTAAAAAATCAAGTTTGTTATTAGATCTCCCTTCATTTGTTTAATTTTGTTGTCATAGCGGCAACAATCATATAGTGGTGAGGTGAGGTTCACCAAGTGTCAGTTGTTCAAGTCGCCTTAAGGCCTCTAACGACTGCTATCAGAGACAACAACACAACCTCGGCGCTAACAAATGTAAAAGAGACTTACATCAAAGAAATGTGGCCTCAGTCTTCCTACAGTATACTTGGCGACATCAGTAGTCAGCTGCTGACAGGCACACCCGAACAGGAAGACTCCGACAACTCGATAGGCCTCCCACACCCAGGCAGGAATCTCCCGGCCTAGGACCGTGCGGGAACGTCCGCCTTTGTAGTCGCGCAGTCTGAGCCATTCCGTGAGGCACATCTGGAGAAAGAAGAAATATACTTAGGATTAAAGGAATCTAAGCTGTTTCAGAGAACTCATAACAATGAATATTGATGGTGTCGACTTCGAGCGAGTAAAATTGTGATTGATAAGCGCCTTTACAAGCTGGCTTCGGTTCTACGCGCGTCTTCCAAAGACCTATACTGGACGTATAAACTTTGGCATAAAAATAATATTTTCCAAATTTATGACATGAATGGCAAAGACTCAGTTTCAGTTTTTGTTGTAAAAAAATAAGAATCTTGTTCATCAGACCCATTTCTCATACGTAACGTATGACCACGAAATGTACTTATTTCCAAATAGTTCTATTATTTACTCTACGAATTTAGAAAAAAAAAAATGCTTGAAAATGACGAATTTGCCAGACCCGAAGCAAAAAAATAATATACAAACGAGTTAGAACTAAGTGTGAATTTTAAACTAGACTAAAACATTAAATTGAATACTAGAGACATTGAGTGTACGCAGCTTCCTCTCTCGAGTCCACCAGTAATTGCCAGATTGCTAGCAAAATGCTAAATGCCCAATAATTTACAAGCAAAGTTGTGTGAAATGCCATACTAATGTCAGAAGCAGTTAAGACTTATCTGCTAACAGATATTTGTGTTAGGAGATATAGAAAAGTAGGAGATATGCCATTTTTAGAAGTTGTACTGTGAGACTAATTTGAGAGCTGGAATCAGGATGGATTAAAATTTAAAATCAGTTTTTTTTAAATCTGCAAGAGTGAGTCGGAGTTGCGCACGAAGCGTTTCGTCGCGATATCAATAATTATTATTATTAAAGCGGCAACAGAAATACGTAATATATGAAAATTTCAACAATCCAGCTATCGCGGTCCGTCTGTACAGTGAGTCCCAATAAAAGGGTCGTATTTTTACCCTTTTGCTACACACTTTACTGTTCCCTAAAAATAAACGGTGTCTTAAAAACACCTAAATTGTACTCTTTGATTTAAAGAAGGTTAAGGTAAAACAAATATCCTCATTAAAAGAATACCCTTTAACATCGAATTGGAGTCAAGGATTGTCAACAGTCAAGGAATGAACAGTTAAAATAATCACGTAGGGATATGATAATGAAATGGTGATAATGTCGCAATTTGCAGCGACCTTGTCGGGTGCGCATACGGCGCAGAAATGAGGCACGTTCGTTGCGAATGTAATGTTAACTATCCTACTGTTTATATGGAATATTTCCTTAAGCTGTTTAAAGAGTACAGAAGCACTGATTGACTCAATACCGAAGGCAATGTTTAACTTACCTAGTATGCTATGCAACATACCCACTACATAGCATCTGATTAATTACAAAAAAAATGAACGTTTCAAATTAACTTTTCGAAAGTTCGAATATTTAGTTTTATGATCATGTATTTTTAATATTTAAGAGAATTGGTAACAATATAGGTTAAGATTGCAAGTTTTTTTTCCGTTTTCGCTACTTTGTTATTCAATACTAAGCTGAAAATTATTTCGGTTTTAATCGCGTTGATTTTATTAACAGCATTATTGCAATGCCTAGATCAGGCACATGCAAATTGTTTTGTAAACTAAGCTGTAATTTATACATTACTGTTATTTAAGATTTTTTGAATAATAATTTTATTTATTTATCTATTTTTATATAATATATTCTGTATATATGTTAGTCTGTAAGGTATGTATTTACAATTTGAATTATTATCAAATGTTATTCAAACTTTTATATTAGTATCTCGGTTACTGCGATACAAGCTATGCTTAGTGCAGAACCGATTTCTAATGTAATGTGAGAAATGTTTGATAAGATTCATATTAATAAATAAATATTTGATTTGATTTGATTTGAATGCAGTCCTACGTTTTAGTGCCTTTGCAGACAGCTTTCTCAGGGTAGACTGAGGGAGGTGTCTGCTCTGCGGAAAGGCAAAGGCAAGTAGGAAAACGAGTTTTATTTCAATTAAGATTGTTTTCATTAAGAGAAACCATGGGAGATTAACCAATCTAACTTATCTAATTCGTTAATTACACCGTAGGCCCTTGCCCTGCAGTGGGACAAATTAGCAGGCTAACAAAAATACATAATATATAGACTACTAGCTGCATCCCGCGGTTTCACCCGCGTAAGTCCCGTTCCCGCGGGATTATCAGGATATAAAGTTATTCCCGGTATCCAACTACTTATATTCCAAAGTTTCATCGCAAACGGTTCAGTTGTTTTTGCGTGATTGAGTAACAAACATCAAAACATCCAAACACACACACTTTCACATTTATAATATTAGTAGGAATAGTAGGATTAATTAATTATGTATACAGAAACTTTTCAGACCCGACGCAGACAAAGAACACCCATTGATGAAGGCCTACGATAATGAGCACTCACGAGGTGCTAATGTGAATGATAAGTAAACAAACGAGATTCCTAACTGCGTTAGCATTGTATGTGAAGTTACAGCCGATGAAGAAAAGGTGGCGGCAAAATAGAAAAATAAAAAACAGGAAGAGAAAATCAACATGAGTATGGGAACTCGTACGAATATGCCACTTTATATATTATAAATGCGAGTTTAGATGTTTGTTTGTGTTTCAATCACGCAGAAACTCCTGAACCGATTGCGAAGAAACTTAGAATGCAGATAGCTGGAGATCTGGATTAAAACATGGGCTACTTTTTATCCCGATATTCCCGCGGGATCGGGAGTTACCCACGCTGGCGCAGCTGATAGAGGAATATTTAAAAGAATCACTAAAACCATAAAATATATATAAATCTCACTTGTACTCATATTATTATTTTAACCGGGTCTCATCATCGACGACAGAAACGTCGGGGTAGGGAATTAAAAACTAACAATATGCGAAATACACCCAAGTAATGTATTCTTATAAAATTTATAGGTACCTATTACATTTATTGTTTTGATCTAGTTAAGATGCATATCCGATAGACGAGTGGAAGTCCATAGAACGCAAAACAAACCTAGTTCAAACATAATATTAAAAGAAAATCGAATAGATAAGATTCTCTAAAGATTATGTTTACACTGATGGATCTATATTTTTTTGTACAAAATGCCTAGCGATCAATAGACCAATCCAGATAGGAACAAGAAAGAGACACGCTTTCTATGCATCACAGTTAGTGTTGTATGATTCATAAGATATAAATACATCTATTTCACAGACATTTTATTGATGACATGAAAATGTATGATCTATTGGATGTAAGTTGAAATGGAAACAAGTGTTTTTGGTACGTGAAGCAGAACCAATAATAATAAAATTGTTGGTGTGGAGTTTGCTTGAGTGTAAAACTCGGCGTTATAACAATCAATATGGACAGATGTATTAAAAGGCGAAAGGAATAAAATAAAAAACCTATCTACGAGTGAATTTTGGAAGATTGTATTTTTCCTCTAAAATACTTCTTTTAGTCTATCTACAACGTGTCTACTGTCTCAATTCAACATAATTTATTAAGTAACATAGTTTTTGTGTTCTTTGTATGTGCTTTTCTATAAGAAAAAAATATGTGCGCTATTAACATCGCTCTTACGATGAAGGAAAACATCGTGAGATTTTGATTTTAAAATCACGCACAAAGGCCTAATAGTAGGGCTAATTGCGGAAACACACAAGTTAAAACTTTAACTTTGAACTTTAAGTAACATAGTTTATTAAAAACATTTACTCGTGATTGTTGTCAAATATAAAATTTCAGGTTCAGGTCATTTTATAAATTTTTAAGGGGATTTAATTTCATTGTTAAACAGTTAATTAATCTTAATTGCCGTCAATATTTGTCATAATAACTGAGATGGTATTTAATTTAACATATCAAGGGCAGTAGGCCGATAATCGTGCAATTATGTTGTCAACTTGTCTTACCTTAAGTAAGTTGATGTTAACGATACGAGAACTGGTTCTGGTAATCGTGAAGAGTTGGCCAACAGGACGAAAGGAAGTACCTACCTTCTTGATTTAAATATGTACATTGTATACTGAAGTAACTGTACATATTTTAATGTAAAGAGATCGGTATATCTGACCATGTATGTATGTGACTTTGTTACTCTTTCACGCAAAAACTACTGAACCGATTGCGATGAAACTTGAAATATAGGTAGCCGAATAACGGGAATAACACATAGGCTACTTTTTATCCCGATATTCCCGCGGGAACGGGACTTACGCGGGTGAAACCACGGGGCGCAGCTAGTTTGACCATAAAGTTAAAGTTTTTACTGTGTTTCCCCAACTAGCATTACAAATGGGCCTTTTTGTGTGATTTTAAGCCGTGTGGGTTCCTCACAACGTTTTTCAACATCATAAAAGTGATATGCTAATAGCGAACTTATAATTTTTTTAAAGAAAAATTTGTATATAGTTCAACCTAACTAGATCATTTTTAGAGACTTTGGTTTTAATTTTGAATTTTCCATTCTCAAAGTTAGAAAACCGACTTGAAATTTGAATTTTATTGCACCCAAGATACGAAGCCACATTTATATTGTACCAACCTTCAGTTATCACCGAAAATTCCTAAACAAACCCTAAACCAGAAGGATTACTGACAACACACGTACTTATTGAGATATTTCACTAGAATTAACATACCGACAAATAAAGGACAGTTTAGTTGTTTGAGTTTTATGGATGTCATAAATAATGTATAGTATGATATTGAGAACATCTTTCGGAATCTTGAGGGCTATTACGAAACAACTTCGGCCAAAACTTCGGACTCGACCAAAAGTCAGTAGGTAGTTAGTGTTCGTTCTGGATCAATTATTACTATACGTTCAAGACCAATATATATATACTCTACCTCTTGACGAACGAATAATAACTAACTATACTGACGTTTAGTCGGTTCCTAAGTTTCGGCCGAAGTTGTTTCGTAATATTCAGTATCAATGTACAAATAATCCTCGGTGCTTCCGCGCGCAAATAATGCAAGAAGTTCCAGAATGCGTTCTAGAATGTGTGCTAATCTAGAGATTTGTTTTTAGAACACAATTCAACCAACATGATATGAAATGTCGGAGTTTGGATTCAATTTGTGTTTTAAGTAGACTCCAAATACAGAATATTACAAACATACAACGTCTAAGCATACAAAATAGGCGCGAAAAACATCACCCTTTCCTCTTTATCTACTAAACCGGTAAAAAGAAGAACTTCCCCATTTTGTTGTCAGAACTAAGTACAGAGATGTACAAATTAATTTAGTATAAAATAAATAAATTCTGTGACCAACACACAGCGCCATCTAGCCCCATGGTAAGCTGCTAAGCTTGTGTTACGGTGACTAGACAGCGGATATACTACTTATATTTATTTTTTCTTTTGTAAATACATACATATAATACATAGAAATACACCCGGACCAAATACATATATTTAATTTTAAGCATAAATATTTGCACCCAGCGGGAATCGAACCCGCAACCTTCTGTATTGCAGCCAAGCGTTCGCCCGACGCGCCACAGAGGTCGTCAACTCTATTCGTCGTCAAATCTATTCGTAGAGTAAATTTCCATATTTATAAATAATTATAGGCAGATGAAAGTGCCCAAAATTCATACTCAACATCGTACGTATGGCCTGACACCGGAGACACTAATCGGATTGATATTTTTGGAGCTATAAACGAAATGTCAGACAACTATCCTCGTCATAAGGTAGGTCACGCCCAGTTTTGTACCAGAATTGTCTCTGGGGGGAAATAAAATGTCGAAAAGTAGACAATTGATGGATGAAACGGTAGTAAATCTGGGAATAATTAACTATTCTTGTCTTTAATTAAAACACATGTTGTGGTGTTTAAATGTGGCTGGAATTAAACCAAGCTTCGGATGTGTGGTGAAGAATGTAAAGCCTGGACTAACGCAGTCCAGAACGAGGTAATCTAACTTTATTTTTAGTTTTAAAAGGTATCAATTTATCAGATTAAATAATAAAATAAATACTGCATGACACACATCGCAATCTAGCCCCAAACTAAGCACTGGGCTTGTACTATGAGTACGAGTACTAGACAACGGATATACTACATATTATACTTTGTTTCTGTAAACACATACATTTGATACACAGAAAGGCACCCCGACCGGATACAAATGTTTATTTTTATGCAAAAATATTTGAATCGAACCTGCAACCTTCCGCATTACATTCGCTCGACGCGTCACAGAGGTCGTCAGATGTAGAAACAAATGTGATAAACGGCATGATAACAAAGCCTACAATTACTCAAAATATGTCTGACAGACTATCGGTCAAATTCCACTCAAAATTTAAAGTTACTTAAAAATCAAACAGTTCCTAAGCGGAAAAAATTCTTGTTAATTTTCAATCGGCCACATGATAGTTATAATTACTCATTTCTGTTTAGATACCTGAAATAGAAGTAGAAGTACAACAGTCAGATTGGAAATCCCTTACACAGACTGTTAACAGCAATACCGAAGCTAACATAATCAGAATGCCTTGCCCTATAAAGAAGTTAGCAAACAACTCAACACCAAACGACCCTAGATCAAGATGAGACACTAATAGATTCACAGAAAACAATGTCATTAACAACCCCATATTCGACACTATTAATAGTGCAATTAATAAAAGAATGTCTAAAACAGTCGTATCAGAAGACCCGCATGCTATATTTAGACATCAATGTCGACGTGACGTGGTTATTTTAACTTCCGAATTAAAGTTGAAATCCAGTGGAACGAGCGTATATATCTTCTGAAATACTATACTTACTAAGGAAGAAATAAATAAATAAGTATTGCACGACATTACACACAGCACTATCTAGCCCCAAACTAAGCACTAGGCTTGTACTATGGGTAATTGACAACGGATATACTACATATTATTATACTTTTATTTGTAAATACATAGATTACACCCAGAACCAGAAACAAACATGTATGGTCAACATAAATATTTGTTCCCGGCGGGCCGTCCCACAGAGGCCGTCAAGAAAGGAAATATAGTTTAAATTTGTATGTACCGTAGTAAATTAAGAAAAATATAGACTACTTATTAGAGTTCCATACCCATAGCGCAAAAACGGGAGACTAAGACTCCAGTGTCAGTCTGTTTGTCTGTCACCAGGCTGTAGCTCATAAACCATGATAGCTAGGTCCGTGCTATAAAATGATCATTCAAAATTGGATTCTATAATATATTTTTGCGCATGGTATGATAGCGATTATTATTTTGTCTTTGAGTGGATTGTAGTATTATTAATTTAATTTCGTGGGCTATAAAAGTCAACAAAATTGATGTATATGTTATGATAGTGAGAGAACGTGTGGCATCTAGCAAGCAATAAAAATGGGATAACAATAGTCATGACTAATTTTAATGACAAAAAACTGCGCCAGTTGAATAAACAAGGCATCGCCTAATAACGTCGAAATCACGACCTCGTATAACGATTAAAAATTGCAACATTTTATTTAACTGTAACTAAAATACAAGGTGTAACAAGGATACCCTTTTAAGCCGAAAGAGGGTTGTTCTAGAAGTCTAGGCGAACCACTTTTGTTCTACGACTTTTGGAAATCCGAAGTAATTTTTGAAAATTTTAAGATTAAAGTTTACTTGAAAAATAGCTGTTTGTTAAAGTTAGAGGTCATTGATCTTAAGTTTTTGCCTCTGTTGTATGCGCCTCCGAAAAACTAAAAAGGTGACTGTTAAAAAACAATCAAGTAAACTTCTGTCTTAATTTTTTTGGTTAAGATATCGGGCGATACAAAAATTAGTGAACTGCGTTTACCATCACCTTGATCTATCACAAATATGTTAAATTATTCAAACAGAACTATCAGTAAGACATTAATGCCAAATCTAACAGCACGAACAATGTGGACTAACAATACCGAAACAAACATTGCGTCAAAGATAAATATCGCGTCGTAGAGGTTATGAAGATACGGGTACTACTAACTAAATTTAGACTGAAATGTTCGGTGAAAATAGAAGTCTACAAAAGTTAAGGAAAATAGTTTAAATAAGTTAGAAAATAAACGAATGACAATGCGAATAGAAGCTCAAAAGACATTTCACAATAGAACCAAATAATTTAACCTCCCGTGTAACATTTTTTCATATCTTATCATAATAATGTAAGTAAGTATATTATGTAAGTAGACACGATTCAAAATAGGTTTTACAATGCCAAGTCTTGAGTTTTACCTTGTACAATACATTATCAACTAATTATACATCTTTCTGGTTCATTTTACTTTTACCGTTTATGGAAATTGCATTGACAACGATTGCAATGCTTTTGACATTTATCATTTTACTAGCTGCGCCCCGCGGTTTCACCCGCGCAAGTCGCGACCCCGCGTTGTTCGAACACCTACCTACCGCAATGCAATAATCCACACTTAAACGGTCGCCCATTAAAGTACTGTTGAAGCCAGGCGCTACCGCGCCTGGCATCATCAGTACTTCCCTGGTCGTCCGTTTAAGTGTGGATTTTTGCAATGCGGTAGGTAGGTGAAGTAAGTTAAAGTTTGTATTTCGTCAGTAAGTGACGATGAAGATGACGAAGGATGACGATGACGATGGATGACGATGATGATGATGCCACTCTACATCACTTATCCTACCCCTGTGTCGATTTTCATTCATTGAATGGTTATCACCCGCGTAGGTCCCGATCCTGCGGGATTTTCGGGATCAAAAGTATCCTATGTTACTCTCCATCATTTAAACTATCCCTATGCAAATTTTCATCCAATAAATATTATCACCCGCGTAAGTCCCGATCCCGCGGGATTTTCGGGATCAAAAGTATCCTATGTTACTCTCTATTCTCTATCACTTAAACTATCACTATGCAAATTTTCATCTAATAAATAGTTATCACCTGCGTAAGTCCCGATCCCTCGGGATTTTCGGGATCAAAAGTATCCTATGATACTCCATCATTTAAACTATCTCTATGCAAATTTTCATCCATTAATATTTTCACCCGCGTAAGTCCCGATCCCGCGGGATTTTCGGGATCAAAAGTATCCTATGTTACTCTCCATCATTTAAACTATTCCTATCTAATAAATATTATCACCCGCGTAAGTCCCGATCCCGCGGGATTTTCGGGATCAAAAGTATCCTATGTTACTCTCCATCATTTAAACTATCCCTATGCAAATTTTCATCTAATAAATATTATCACCCGCGTAAGTCCCGATCCCGCGGGATTTTCGGGATCGAAAGTATCCTATGTTACTCTCCATCATTTAAACTATCCCTATACAAATTTTCATCCAAATCGGTCGAGCCGTTTGACCGTGAAGAGGGAACAAACAAACAAACAAACAGATTTTCGGATTTATAATATTAGTAAGATTTTTATAAAATTTCAATACTCATTTTTGACATAAGTAGGTACTTAAATGTACCGTAACATTGGCATAATTTTATTATTACTTGCAACATTTAAAGTTTGTTTATATTTTTTGGTATAACGTAATCATTATCTTCAGTGCGTGAGAAATACATAATTTGTATATGAGTTTTATAAGGCCAATCTCAAGATGACCTATTTTATCAATTACTAGTTACTATTACGATAGCATTTAAAATTAAATAAATAACGATCAGGCATAGCAATTACTCTGTAAAATCAATTATAAACCTTTCACTTACATTTTAGAAATTAGTCGCGAAATGATGAGTACGCAAAATAAACAAAGAAAAATATTTATAAACAAATCATCATATTGATAATTTAGTTAAGACACGCCAATGTATTAGCAAAACATTAGGACGTTGGCGAAGTTCCAAGCAGTTTTTTGTCAGCCAAAAGCAATAAAGCCAAGGAGAATAGCAATAAATACAATCACGTACGAATTTACGTATCACCAACTGTCAAGAAGTTTTAATTTTCGGATACTTTGCGCCGAGGGCAGCAATTTTATTCAAACATATAGTCAATATCGTTGATACGAAGAAATTTCAACGAATTTATCTGAGTAATATGTTATGTGCTTGCAATTCATTCATCAGCCTTGATCGATAAAATCATTCATTCAGCATTATTTGGCAAAGAAGTTCATTGATCCATCGGTTTTGGCAAATGGAATAAAATAGATCAAACCGACACTGATTGATTGCAAACTAGATAATATGTTACAGTGCGGGCAATTCGGTAGGTATTAGGTTTTTGCTTTGCTTTGAAAGTAAAATAAAACAGTGCTGTTGTTTTTATGGTAGACAATGAAAACAATAATGGGTACGCTGCAATTTTAGACGTTTACAAGATCACGACATGAACATTATTAACTGTTGATAAGTATTATGTTTTGAAGCGAGATCTAAAACAATCAGGGGCTCTAAACAGTACAATTAGATTTCGAAAATTAAAATCACCACGATAAAGAAACTAAAGCAATTAGAAAAAGAAACTGCGATGACAACTACGATGGTACGTAGGTGTACTATCGCTTCATGAAAGCGTATCCACAAGCCATCCTGCTACGTAACCATCAATCAAAGAAATAATTAGATCAAAGTGATACGAATCAAAACCGTTATAGAAAGCTAAACAAATAAAAAATGTCTAAAACCAACATCAAGATTACGGCCGTCATCAATTATAGCAATCAAATCAAATATCACTGACAAATCCCATGTAATAAATCTCACAGATTATATCCAGAACATTAGGGAAATCATAATTTTAGTAATCAGACCAATATAAGGCCAATCCAATTATCGATTTGAAAATCGAAGCTCGTGTTCAATCGAATAGAATTAATGAAGATATTTGAAACGGGTTCCAGAAAGTAGCTCGGACTCGAGCGCATTCAATATATTTTTTGTTGACATTATGAAATGAAATGAAATGAAATGAAATGAAATTATTTATTTGCATTAAATATGGTACATAATGGTCTTACTTTAAAATATAGTTTCTTCATATCTAGCAATAAGATTGCGCACAAATATTTATTAAGTAGCTCATTATATTATAAAAATAAAGCCTTTGAAAATACAAATAAATTATTTATATCAGGTGCAGCTATTATGTCAACAAAATATTAGTAAATCGAAAAACTTATTTATAATGTCATACACACACAACGAGCAATGTCAAAATAAACGTAATGTCAATTGTATTTCTTAGTTAAATATTCATTAATGGAATAAAAATTCATTTGCGTCAAAAATTCTTTTAGATGTTTATAGAAAATGGGACCTTCTTCAGTCTGCAACGTTTTTGGCAAATTATTATAAATTACAGGTGCCATGTAGAAGCAATTTGCTTGAAAAATAGCTAAGTGAGATGTAGGCAATACAAATGAATTAAAAGTTGCTGATCTCTTACCAGAATTATTGCGTTTTTGAAATAAATGCACATGTTCCCTAACGAATTTAACCATTTCGAAAATATACATTGATGGTAATGTTAGGATTTTGTTATTTTTGAATACCGGTTTGCATGATTCTCTTTGTCGCATGTTCCATATAGCTCTAATGCATTTTTTCTGAGCCTTAAAAGCCCTTACTAGATGGCCCGAATTTCCCCATATGGGTAATCCGTACCTCAATGCAGATGCAATGTAGCTGTGATATACTATTAACGCAGTTTTGACTGAAGTTACGGCTCTTATATTTTTTAACGCGTAAACAAATTTATTCACCTTTTTACTAACAGACTCTACATGATTTTCCCAGTCCAAGTTTTCATTTACAGTTATTCCCAGGAAGCAAATGTTTTGAGTTTCATCAATTTCATTACTTTTGTATTTGACGTTTATATTAGATTTTGTTCTTTGTTTTGTTCTAAATTGTACATATTTGGTCTTATTTACGTTAATTTGGAGATTATTTGCGTTCAACCACTCAATCACCTTTTCCAAAGCCAAATTTGTTTTATATTCTACAGATCTTATATCGACTCCCTCAACTATAATTGTAGTATCGTCTGCAAATAATATACATTCGTGACTTATAGCATTTGGCAAGTCATTGATATAAATTAGGAACAACAACGGACCTAATATGCTCCCTTGAGGAACTCCATACCTATTTATTTGTATGTCTGAGTCAAAATCCTCCACTGTATTACCTTTAGCTGTCATTTTTCTTATTCTAGTTATTTGTTTCCTGTTATGTAAGTAACTTTTTAACCACTCAAGGGCTTGTCCTCTAATTCCATATTTTTCCAACTTATTCAACAATATTACGTGATCCACGAAGTCAAAGGCCTTACTCATATCAAGGAAAAGCCCCACAGTAGGTATCCTCTTGTTTATATTTTGGCTTATTTTTGTTACTAAATTAAATGTAGCTAGAGCAGTCGAATTATTTTTGCGAAAACCATGTTGTTGTGGAATTAAAATGTTATTTTTGTCTAGATATTTTTGCAACCTTATATAATATACTTTCTCGAATATTTTAGAAAATATTGGTACAAGCGTCACTGGCCTATAATTACTGTGGTCACTTTTTAAACCTTTTTTGTACAGGGGTTTTACTAAGGAAAATTTCAGTCTACTCGGAAAAGCACCTTGTTCGAAGGAGAGATTAACCAAGTATGCCAGATGGCCTGCAATGTGAGCCGAAACCTTTTTCAATATCTTAGTGCATATACCATCAAAGCCAGTTGAGTTAGTGTTACGTAGGGAAGATATTATTTTGTGAATCTCATCAGGGCTTACAGGTTTCAAGAAAATACTATCTTTGACGTTTTTCATCAGGCTTATGGTTTTGGACTGATTTATTTTACAGCTAGCTGACTGATTCTTTACGTTTGTCACTTTGATAAAATAGTTATTGAACGAATTTGCTATCTCATATCCGCTTGTCAACATTGCTCCGTTTTCACTGACCTCCATTATTTCGTGCTTATAATTTGAGTTACCTATTTTTTTATTAATTATATTCCATGTTGCTACACATTTATTTTCCGCTCGCTGTATGTATCTGTTATTAAGAGATTTTTGTATAAAAAAAATAGATTTATTCAAAATCTTTGAATATACCCTGTACTTATTTTTTGATGTTTCATCTTTTTTCCGATAATAGTTATATCGAAGATATCTCTGTCTTTTACAACTAATTCTTATACCCCTAGAAATCCATTTTAGCTGATTATTTTTCTCAGTAACCTTAACTCTGACTAGTGGAAAGCATAGTTCATACATTAATCTGAATAAGTCGTGAAATTTATTAAATGCATCATCTAAAGTTATATCTCCTTCGTATATCTCAGAAAAAGTGAGCGGTATTATTGAATTTTTAAATTTTGATATATTTTCATAGTTATAGTCAGTTATATATTTAAATGTTTGGCAATTCAAAATTGGCTTAAATCTCTTATTTTTAAATTTAAATGAAACTAATTGTGCAGTCTCATGATCTGATAGACTTAGTATAATTGTTCGACCAATTGAATCATGATTATTACTCACTATATTTTCAATGCACCTGTGACGTCTTGTTGGTTCTTTTATGTGTGGAATTATGTTATATCTTGACAAAATATTTTCCAACTTTCGCCTATCTGTGTTTTCCGTAATAAATTCAATATTAAAATCTCCCGCTATTATAACGTACTCAAATTTGTCCCTATCTAGTCTTATTAGTAATTCTTTAAGTTTTTTAAAAAATACTTGTACATTAGATTCAGGTATTCTATATACGCATACTATTGCCGTTTTAATATATTTAACAAATACACCACATACCTCAAATTCAGTTTCTATTACCATATCTTGAAAATCTAATGTCTCAAACTCAACTCCAGTTTTACAAAAAATAGAGGTTCCGCCTCTTCTGCAATTAAATCTAGAATAATTTGCTGCAAGATTATATTTATTCAAGTTAATTAAAGTGTGCTCATCAAACGATAAAAAAGTTTCGCTAAAACAAATTGCATCTACGTCATGGCCCTCTTCTAGTAGGTCAAGGAGAGCAATATTAATCTTATCATTTTTACCATATAGCCCAGCAATGTTTTGATGGATTACTTTAAATTCGAAAATATATTGATCATTAACTTTACATTTGTGACTCACGAAAAAATGTTTCCAATTCATTAATATACTGAAACAATCCATCCAAAATTGCTAGCATGCCATTCTCGTTTATGTAACTATTATATTTAAACATGTCAAAAGTATATGTCAAGCAATCATTAGAATCAAAAAAGTACGCATATTCATTACTTATAATGTCAAGATATAAAAGATTGTTAAATATTTCTACTCTATGATTAAAGAGTCCTAGATTTGCACCCAATCTAAAGCTAGGACAACATAAGACAATATTAGTATGTTCTTGGACTTTGCTTAATTCTTCCTTTATATTCCTTACAATATTGCAGTAATTTTTAGTTACAGAGAAGTCATTATTTCCAAGAATTACTACACAATAATCGTTTTTAGTGAAGCCCCTAAGTTTAAAATCTAAGTTTTGCAATAATACTTGGTTACTCGCGTATGGATAACAGTAATGGATAATATCCGTATTTTTCCATATTTCAAATGCATTCTTCGTAATATTATTTTTATTGTCGGTACTTATCAAGCATATTTTCTTCTTTCGCACGTTCTTCCTCTCATTCTTATTTTCTTCAGTTACCTTATTTCCACTATCATGATTCGTCAGTAGGCTCGTTTCCGTTTGCGTTTCCTTAGTTTCTACCTTTCTGTTATTTGGGACTGTTTCGGTGTCTTCTCTATTATTATTGCTAGTTAATGTCCGTTTTGGAGTAGAGCTTCTCGTATTCTCCTCTTGGGTTTCTGTACGTTTTAATTTACCACCTTTCTTTTTAGTGTTATCTTTAATTGGAGTAACAACGTCTCTTACCTTCTTATAGATTTCTATCGTTTTTCGACTTTGCGATAATTCTTCTTGAAGTTTCCTGTTTTCGATACTTAGATTTTCTATTTCCAAATGTGCACCATCCAATTCAAGTGTAAGTTGCTCTAGTTTTAACTGTAATCGATATATTTCGTCAGAGTCGTGTATTTCCGGTAAGCTCTGAGCTGTGTTGTCTAATGAAGTGAAACTTTTATCTGTACTTGAGCTTCGGGATACATCAACACAAGAAGCTACTTTTCTTAAAATTCTATCAGTTCTAGGTCTTAAATCCATTGTTTGCTATTTATCCGAGTACGTCAGAGAAAGTTCTTTTTTTTTCCTTTTTTAATGTATAAGTAAAAAAAAGGAACAAAATAATAATGATAATAAGCAAAAATATACTTTCAATCTTCTGGTTTCGCTACTGTATGTATACGCTACTGGTTCGGATAAAATATCAAATCGCCACTACTGCAGTATTAGACTATGATATTATTATACTGGTTAATTCCACCATTTATTGGATGAGAATCGTTCGACAATAACACCTGATTTATTCGCTTGTCATGAATCAATGAGGTATTCGTCTGTAGTGATTTGTTGATATTTAACAAGTGGTCCAACTTCAATGTAATGAGGTAGGTAGGCACTTCAATAATTTAATAACAGAGAATATTGCGGTCAAGATGCTCACTTAAACATCTTGAAACAAGAACAAGTTCATTATTTGCTACTTACGTAACAATTAATGAACCTGTTTTCATTGACACAATATTTTTATTATGATTCAAGCATAACCTATGTCATTTTTAGGGTTCCGTACCCAAAGGGTAAAAACGGGACCCTATTACTTAGACTTCGCTGTCCGTCTGTCTGTCCGTCCGTCCGTCTGTCAACAGGCTGTATCTCATGAACCGTAAGAGAGGAGGATGTATTTCTGTTGCCGTTTAAACAAAAAATATTAGCACAAAATTACACAAATATTTAAGGGAGCCCCATACAACAAACGTGACTTTGAAAAAATATACGCAACGATACCGCCATGTATGTTTACCAATAGCGCAGTTTTCATGGCGGAATGTCATAAAATAATCAAATTAAATAATAAATTAAAGTTACTTACAAAGTTAGGATATATCGTTGAATTTCGAAATGAAATATCACCCCTACAAAACAAATATTTAAGAAACACAATTTTGGTCAACATCATCGATGATATATAAACAGTGACCCATTTAGACATAATCTAAATAACGGTGAAAGACCCCATTTGAAAGACGATCTTAAACCAATACCAGATAAAGTACTCAGTCATATAAAGTCATCGGTGGAACACGTAATCGATGGGAAAGAGGACTAATATTTACCTCCAATGGTAAACTGAAGACATTTCTTTATTCTTTGGAAAACTTACGCTATATTTTCGTTAGGTCATCGACATTTGTAAATGGATCAACGGTATAGTAGGTAAGTACTTACTCATGCGATGATAGGTTGTATGGCTGTGATTTTACGAGTGTTTGTTCGAGACTCTACTTCGTAAAGGGACATTTCTGTTATGACTTCGCCTCAATGAAAAAAGACGAAATACTGGTAAGTAATAATTTTGGTGGGTTTTGTATAGTTTGATAAATATGACTATATTTATTTAGAACGAAGACGGTGATTTGAATCGAAAGGGGGTTGTTTTGGACGTCTAGGCGAACAACTTTTGTTCTTTATAACTTTCGAAATTATTCAAAAGATTTGCGTTACAGTACTTATAGGATCTTTTGAATACATCAATCCGTAAGCATAATGCAAGATCTAAAAATACTTAAATAAATAAAAATACTTAACAATAATAGAGTATCAGGAACTGAAGTCAAATATTCAAACAATAACTATAAGTAAACTTTTTAAAATTCACACGATTTAAACATTGTTTATCAAAGTGTTTACCACACCTAAGATTTGTTAACATAATTAGGCACATTTTACCGGGTCTTAATCGCGTACTATTATTTATTCTCTTAACTGTAATTATTCTAAGATTCAGACCCAGTAAAATATTGTAACTTAAGATTATAAGTATTAAGACTATCTTACCGTAAACACAGGAAGACCAAGGCCAACGATGTATAGCATCACATTTGTGACTGTAGATTCTTTGTAGGGATGTTTCAAAGATTCGTCATCGCAGAAGAAACCTCGCTCGTACGGCGTCCCCCAGAGGTAGAACACGAGAATGAGGAAACCAACTGTAAAGACAAAGAAGTTATTTTAGAACACATTATCGGATTATCGATTATTATACATTTAAAAGTGTCATAAATATTAAAAGTATCAATTCATATGCAACTGATATTGATCAAATGATACTTTCTGATTTGGGAAATAAAATTTATTGCTGCTTTTATCGCTTGTTTTCATTATAAAGCTGCTATGAAAATTCAAATTATTTCATTTGAAGAGTCAAGAATTTCCTATTAGCTGACAATATACCACACACGTTCTACTTTAACGTCTCCTACGTTGTTTATCGATCTAAAATTTGAATAATCGTCCACTTAAAATGTTCATCTAAACTAAACTTCTCAGGAAGTTAAATTAGTACCACGGTTAGAATGCTCATCAAGATATTAAAAGATTCCACTTCGAAGCTTATAGTTTAAAAAGGGCAGGTGCATCAACAATAAGCTATAAACTGTATTAACCACAGTATAAATTAATAGAGCATCACACAATAAATCACAGACCATAATTAACGCTGTTCAAAGAAAAAGATCAAAATCCAGACGCAACACGTCAAGATGGAATTTAAATTGTGAACTAACCCTATTTTCTTAAACATAATAATGTATTGTTTCACGGATTGTTTCTTGTCCAAACATATCGAGGGATTGACAAAAAACACCAGGTACTCGGATAGGAGATAGTGATCAATGGATGCGGTAGAGTTTGGAGTAAACAAGATGGTATCGATAAAAACGGATTTTGGTTAGGGACAGGTGTTAATTGGTTTTTGAGATAAATGACCACGTTGTTGACACTAATTTCGAGTATGTTTTATTCATGTTCTATCTCGTTAATTTAATTAGTTAACGGCAAAGTGTGACAAAATTCATAAAATCATAATATTAATTGATTTTAAGTTAAGAATCCAATTCGTTTTAGAGTTCGGTATTACATCTCAAACGTTAGCTGCGTTTAATTAAAAATGTCACATCCAGTAAGTAAAAACACAGCACGAGACCAAGCAAGAGTAGTTTGTTATCGATCGAAACCAAAATAACAAACAGTTTTATGGGCGAACTATTATCGACTTCTGTGGTTCTGCCGCTCCCAAATTGGTCACGGTCAAAATAGACTCATAGTCACGAAGTTCATTTTCGGAATAGTTTTTGGCTATCAATATGAAAATTATGATGATATTGCAAGAACAGAACCAATTGTTTTTGACTTATGAAGATATATTATGTCAATAATGGTTGTGGTTGACTTAAATTCATACAATATTAGTCGCCAATTCTCATTTATACATCTTTGATCTAAGCAAAAGCATCGTGGATAACTATAGGACGGTAAAGCGTCCTGCACTGTGCATAATTATAATAATAATAAATTATATTTTAATTTGATTTGACATTTTATAAATAAATTAGTAAGCCTAAAGTCTTTAATTTTTATTAGCTTTCCAGCAAAGTGTATTTTTTTTAAATCGTGGCATTAGCACAAAACGGTACATTGGTTAAATTGCTGTTTTTGTTATAAAACGATCTTCCTGCTAGTTCATTCTTGTATGTAATAACTATCTATTTTTACTGTGTATTCTTTTTGTCGTGTGCCTTTTGTCTGAGTAATTCAGTATCTGTATTTGCACGTGTAAAGCAAATCGGGGAAGTCGATATTATCATGGCAATGGCATTCTACGCTAACCTCGTTCAGTAATCTGTGTTACGGGCTGTGTACATAAATAGAACTGTCCATAATTATGTCCTACGTATCTCTATAGCTATAATATATAAGTACCAAATGTAAAAAGAAACTTCTTGTTATGGATTGATTTGTCTCACACCACAGAATCTATGAAGCTAGAGATTCTGTCGGGTCTTGACGCCTGTCACTCAATCTGCTGCCTAGTTCGATCGAGTGAACTTAAGGGTTCCATTTTATCCTTACTGTATAGTAATCAATGATGAAAAAGATTGTAATCAAGATCTGCTATTTCGGGTCATTGATACTCAGTCATCTAAGCATGATCAAGTTCCAACCAACGTAAATTGACACCAAATCCGTGGAAGTCACTCAAAAGTTACTCATGCGTTGATGTTTACTACAAAAGTTAACATTTAATAATTAAACTTTAATTTTTAGTACCTTTTGTGTTTTGTTCAAACTACAAGTTCTTTTGAAATTATTATTAAGTAAGTTTCTAATATTTCAGAATAATTTGTATTGTTAAAGATTTGATACGTGGGCCTATTAGACGAGATACTCGTATTAACAGTAACAATCGCGATTGTATGAACGATGACTAAGGAAAACACTTTACGTTAATATTTCAGATTCTCAAAACAGAATTCAACGTTATTAACATAATTTACAGCATTAAATAACATAATGAAATCATTTCCCAGCAGGTGGAAAACTTGTAAATAAAAATAACAGTATTTTATACAAAAAATATATCAACTGAGCAGCTGCTTGCAATTTCCTTCAAGAGATACTTACAAGTAAAAAGCTCAACCGTTCTAAAGAATTTATTACTCAATGTAGTCGCAAAAAGTTAACATCATTTAGTTGAATGCATTTAGTAGTCAATAAATTTGCAAAAAGAAATCAATACGAGTATTCCAAGTATTTAGCGGTCAATAAATATATTCCCTCAGGCAAAACGAAATGTACTAAAGCAATTTAATTGCAAATCGAGGCAACGACAGAAACAATAAAACATTTTATGCTAATTCGTCCTTAAATATGTGTCAGTAAAGCGTTCGAAACTGGACTCGTAAATATCGAAATAGCATTCAAGTTTGTAGTAAATTTTCACAAGTAAATAAATGTTGAACAAACTTGTCTTGATAATACACTATTTAATGTAATTAATTAATGTTATGAATTGGAATAAGCGTGCTTACTTATACGACAGCATTCATAATCTGTAGTGATCAGTTTTCGATCTTTAAAAATATGGTAAGGAGGGTTCCAGGGTGTGTTAAATGATGGTGAATAATTTTAGCATGATCGCTCATAAGGTCACAAGGTAAGCGTCAGAAAACATTCAGAAAACATAAGCAAAAAAATTTACGACAAAGCGTGTGGAGATATTTAGACTTCAGTATGAAGAATAGTAAGGCTATCTTTAGAAGTCAGGCTTACCTTCGATAAGATTTATCAAATTAATTAATCTGTAATAGGAAATGGAACTGAGTGAACGGCAAGGATCGTAACAATAATGATCATGGACCCAAAACTATGACTGATGGATGATGAATCATCAACTAGGGCCGCCTAGGAAATAGGCCGATGACCTCTCACTTACATAATCTAGCAGAAGTATCAGATTGCTTGTGTACATTACACACTACACTTGGGGCCTGTTCTATGAGTGCAGCGGAGTGCAGGCAAAGCATTTTTACATTGGGTACTGTTTGTTTGTATATATCTAGTTTCGTATTCTCGGTACATGGAATAGGGCCATGGTAATTTACACCTTTAGTTACTGCATTTGAGGTAATGTTGGTTGAACATCATGTTTCATTACTTTCGGAGGTGTACAGAAGACCTCAAAGAAGTGAGATAACAGCTGTATAAGCTTAACAGTGTAAATAAGGAACTACGCAATGGAAATATTATAGGGACAGACTGACAGATATCTTTGTACCGCTGTTTGAAGAGATTCAGGAAAGTAGAAATGACTTAAACATTGTCTTAAACAAGAAATAAGAATTTATAAACTGAGTTTTAGAAACAAACGTTGTTATATCTTAAGGTACTGCTGTGATTCTTGATGAGATTATAAAAAATGACAATAAACTACTTTATGTAAAACTTGTCAATGTTAACAAACAAAATGATGAAAAGAAAGTGAAAGCTAAACAGGAAACCACTAAAAGTGACTTCAAAGGGTCTTTTAGCTCATCCATCGATAGTGTAAACGCAACGCACATAAAATTTGAGTATCGATCTAATAGATAAATAATACTAGAATTGATTTAGACAGTTTTAACTGTTTACCGCTTCCTAATGAATAATTCAGAAGACACATGCTCTTAGAGAAATGTAAACAATATTTTAACTGCAATGTTAGAGTTGATTAGAATTGATGATAACATACTTAAGTATTTATATCTTTTTAACACGAAACCGTTTAAGAAAGTTCTTTAAACGAAAATTCTTTATCAAATTCCATTTATTTATCTCGGTATGTAAATACGTACATTATTTATCTTTAATCTACATGTTTCTCGTGTTTATAATAGCATATAATTAATTATCCCTACTGGGTATCTCTTTATAGATTCAATAGAAATGAAAATCAACGCAATCGTTTGTAATGGACTGGAACACTTTATTACGTAAACTTTCACGTACAAAGTACGAGGAAAGCAAATAAAATGTGAATCAAGATCGTATTCCACATCGTAAAGATTCGCCATCTTATCCCGGAACACACAGATTTACTGCCTTTGAAATGCAACCATAAAATACTGTAAGTGCGACAGTCCCGATCAAGATTAATCTGATAAGAAAGGCCACATCAAACAGGTAAACTGTACCGTGTGACGCAACTCTAAAGAACCTACACGCTTAAGACAACTGAAGAAAGTTCAAAATGCAGTTAAAACTCAAGATCATAAAGTACAACAGCACGTAATCTAAAAAAGTGAGTGCCAAACTGAGGTCGATGACACTTTGAGCCTATTGAAGAAACTTGTAAAAAGGACTCGTAAGGATGTCTCAGAGCCGTAATTACAGAGATTTATTAAGCATATTCCTTTTTGTAAACACAAAAGTGAACAAAAAATAAATGTTACAAATGACTTCGCTGATTTACTCTTTTTGGGACCGTAAGTTGTAAACCAGTATTTAAAATCATTGGACATTCATTTTGCGTTAAATATCATTTATTACGTGGATTCCAGAACCGCAATCGAAATGTTCGAGTTAAATTATTTGAACTACCTAAATCCTTTTTAAAATCAAAATTTACGAAATGTCCAGCGCAGCAAGTACAGTAATAAACAAAGTCGAAATTAGGAACAAAACAATTGTGTACTCCAATTACTAAGCACAATATATGGGTAATTCATTTTAATATGTTGTATGTTGGTTTGAAATAAAAACATTACCGCATGAATGGGAGCGCTGTATTCAACTTCGTCTCAGTTATAATGTGTTGGTTTATTTTCTTATGAGTCGTTCTAAATAGAAATCTGTATTAATACTTTGTTGAGTTTATAATAGACTAAATAATTAGTAGTCATACGCATAATATATTTTGAGATATGTAATCCTAAAACTTTACGCCAAACAAATTATAGTAACTAGACATATTCTCAAATATTTACCCTTCACATTCATATCTTTCATTTATTGGTATGATAGTTCGTGATATTTCCTTTAGCAATAGCTATGCGATAGTTATATTAAAACGTAATAGGTACCAATGTTGGTCATTTAATGGTGATCGCTCAATGACCCCATCTGTTTCAGAAGCGAGCGAGGCCAAGTTTGTTTTGAATTCAATGTTACAATCTAAGGTTTATTTACGAAGTGGATTAAGTAAGTCTTTTGTAACTTTATGTTCCTTTACTTATCTTACTTTACTGGCAACAGCTTAAGAGGTTTTAGCATTGTTTGAAGTTCATCATGAACTATAATATAATGTTTATTTATCTACACCACTTAAAAGCGATAATGATTGCCCAACCCTTCCTAATCTTTAGAAACATAAACGCAACTTAGCGTTTGGGATCCTTTATGTTATGTTTAAAAGCAAATTGCCATAAAATGGCAAAAAACTTAGTAACATGCTTTTGCAAGATAGATTAAAACTAAAACCTTTTAAAGAAGAATACTAACAATTTAAAAAATATATATGAATATAGATGGCATACTTGTATGTGTAAAGGGCATCTAATAATATCATCAATATAGTTTTGTGACACAGAGACACAATTGGCATCATTGAAAGTTGACTCTAGCTGTAATGAACTGATTTAATTACGATTTAGTCTATACACGATTTCATTAACAAAACGTGGGAACTTATAGGAAAAAAGGTAGTGTAATATTGATAGATATTAGTAGAAACAAAACTTGCATGTGATTAATTGATACACAAAGTTATATGTGAAGAATCACAAAAAACGAAAGATAGAACTACTTAAATTAAACTTAATTATATCTAAATCACCTAAACCCTTGGTGGACGGAAAAGTGGCCAGAAAGGCTGCATTGCCCCGTTTTATGCAAATAATTAGTAAAAAACTTACATAATCAATTACTTACTTAATGTACAGAGAGCTAGCTAAACGTTTGGTGGAGGCATCGGATGACCGGAATGCTGGCTTGTATTTTACCAAAACATATATTACAAATTCAAATCACAAATTTTCAAACAAATTATAGGTTTACAAATAAAACCATACCGTTTCTAATAGGTTAATAATCGAACCACACAATCAGTCCCATTCATCCGAAGTTTCCGAAGACATAATATTCTAACATAATTACAGAGTTATAAAAACAACTAAATTAGAGAAGAAAAACGTTAAAATAACCCAAAATACAAAAGAGGTAATAAAACTTAGTTTGACCGCAAACGTAAGCCATCTCGTTAAACATAAAGCGATTAACATAAATTATAATAACAATGGAGTTTTATTTGAGCTAAG
This sequence comes from Idaea dimidiata, assembly GCA_949358125.1. Classification (NCBI taxonomy): domain Eukaryota; kingdom Metazoa; phylum Arthropoda; class Insecta; order Lepidoptera; family Geometridae; genus Idaea; species Idaea dimidiata. The sequence continues at coordinate 12,037,168 of OX442341.1, forward strand.
ACATAACCAGTGAAAACTATTTGAATAATTATAAGTTACAAGTAAAAAATTACATTGAATGGAGCTTAGGCCGTTTGTTTCACATTATTCACACCCACAGCGGCTTAGCTAAGTGTAGTTTATGAAAAACAGAGTTTTAGTTAGATAACTTGATTATTTCATAGAAATTAAACGATCTTTATCATTGTAAGAAGAAATAGGCGTTCGGAACAAACAATTTGACATGTAAGAATGCGGTAGTTGGGGTTGATAAAATGGCAGTGAAATAGCAAATATTATAGAGTGCCCCTACTATAGCTACGCCTGCGGTTTCACCCGCGTAAATACTGATCCTCCTCAATCATCAGCAAACTTTGATGAATTTTGGTACGAGTACAAAAATTCATCAAAGTCGGTTCAGCATTTTTTTTTCCATAAGAACCTTTTTCTGTCAATAGCAAACACAACAAAAATAATTAGTGAAATCGGTCCAGCCGTTCACACGTGATGCCGTGACCACGCAAAATAGGGATTCATTTTAATATCCTACTAATATTATAAATCCGAAAATCTGTTTGTTTATTTGTTTGTTCCCTCTTCACGGTCAAACGGCTCGGCCGATTTGGCCGTAACATAGGATACTTTTAATCCCGAAAATCCCGCGGGATCGGGACTTACGCGGGTGATAACTTACTGATAAAACACAAACTTTACCTTACTTCCCTGTTCGTCCGTTTAAGTGTGGATTTTTGCATTGCATTAGGTAGGTGTTCGAACAACGCGGGATCGCGACTTGCGCGGGTGAAACCGCGGTGCGCAGCTAGTTTATAATAAGACAAGATATATTGGTATGCATTAAGAAAATGGCACGAAAATCACTATTGTGATCAGAGATATGTAAAAACTTCTAGATACGTAATAGGGCGAATTTCTTGGCGACACAAATCTAAGCTAGCTAGCCAAAGAAGTCTTAGTTCCATCCCAGCTCACGTCACGATCACCCGCTTGTAACACAGTACATTAGTTCACTTTCACAACATTATTCACAGTCAACAATGCCTTCGTGCGTATTTAGGCGATGCACGAATTATACTCCAAAAACTGGCAAAAATATTTCATTTTATACGTAAGTAAAGTACTGTATTTATTTATTTTAGTTTATATTTTGAAAAAGTTTTTTTCCCAAAAACTCAACGAAGTTTTTGACTTTGACGTTTTATCATTCTCTCCTAACCGCTATGAGATGTCATAATAATATTATGTTATGACATCTCTTTCTTACGTCATGCAAGTAGCATTGAGTCTCATGTTTTAGAAAGAGATAACAATAATTTCGTCTATTTCTTCTTTAAATTATGTGAATGAATATAAATAATGAGGTTGTATAGCATACTTTGTGCCGCTTTTCAATAACGATTTGTTCTGCAATGGCGTCTCTATAACTTTAATAGACTCATTGATTGTGATTGTGTGCATATCTAGATACTTTCTCAACATGTCACACTTATCGTTCAAACAAAATTACGCACTCTTCGCTATAAATAGTACCTTTGCAAATCATAATGGTGCCACAAGCAATAACAATTTGTTATGCGAACGAGAAAGTGCAGGCAAGTGCGTGTATATTCGATTTATGATGAATGACGACCAAAATTAGAATGGTGAAATTAGCTTAGGGGCAATAGTGACCTGATACGTCTCAATTTTGAATATAAAATAGGAAATACATTGGGAGATAATGGTGATTTGCAAAGAGAAATGTAGCCGCTGGTATCTACCTATATTCGAGATAGTGTTTAAGTTGTAAATCATGTTTACGCGAAGCTGCAAGGTGTGAACATAATAGCACTGACGCTACGTTCGAACACGAACGATATGTTTGATAGTCAGAAGCAGAACCGACATGAATAAATCTTATACACAGAGCGAGATGAAGATTAAACATTTTCATTGGATATTTTTAGTCATTCATCAATTGCTGGTAGATAAGATTGGACTTTCGCAAAGTCATTCATCATCAACTTCATCGATCATTAATATGATCTAGTTCATTATAAAGATGCGTACTAAAATAAACGTAAACACACATCGCAATTAGACCAGTCTTTGCAGAAACAATTTCTATGTAAAGTAACTGTAAAAACTTAAATGCATCTTATTTGCCGAGTAATCGCTCTATTACCGAGGCAATTAAACTAAAGATGCTAGTAGTTTAAGTAGCAGTGAAAGATGCTTGTCGTTTGGTCGTCTGTAAATAACTATTTATGAACTATTTATGACTTTATTTTAAGAATATATTCTGTTGTACCTAATGAAAAATATATCAGATTCTACTTAGAAAGCAGCATATTTATGACTTCGTTTCATGAATATATCGTGTTGTAATAAAAATATATAGCAGATTGTATTTAGAAAGTATATTTAGCTACCAATTGTAAGTAATTGCAAGTAAAAGCAGAATTTAGTACTGAGCTAGATGTAGGAAAATTTAACGATAGTACGAACAACACTTTGCAAACTTAGCAATCTACAGAATCTCATTAAGCTTTAGTTGCCATCAAGAATAACAAATAGACGTTATAACTCTTCAAGCAAAAGCAGTAAATTGTACACAATAATTGTGGAATAATTCTCCAGTTAGGAATTAATCAAGCAAGACCACACAGCCAATTTAACATTGTAATAAGAAACTGTAGAGGAAATTATGGACGTGCTTTGGTTATTAAACTAATCGAAAAATGTCGCTTAAGTAAATACTCTGGAATATGGAAATTTTATACTAGCGCCGCTAGTTACACAATACACTAGGTAGTAATTTAATACGCGTATATATTGCAAAAATACTAGGTACGGAACTAATAAGACTAATCATTGTATGTGACTATGACTACTATAGTATTTTCAAAGAATTTTTGTTACAGTTAATACCCACACTTTAGGGATAAATACTAACTTTAGAAAAATGATTTTTATTCTAAAATTCAAAGTTCCCACCAGCTTGTCTCGTTGAATAAAATAAAGCGTTCCTTATATTTAACCATGTGGCTTGAGGCCCTTTAGCTCAGTTGTTACCCCGTCCTGCTAGAAAACAGAAGGTCGTTGGTTCAAGGCCCGCAGGGAGCATAAAATTAAAGTACAATAAGCAATTTCACTATAATAATAAAGTACGTTGTAGTGGAGCGATTTAGCGAAACATCAATCTAGAAACAAATCTTTATTTATTTATTTACTTTCAAAGATGCAGACACCTAATAATCATAAAAAGGTTTGAACTTTTAAAAACGCGACTCCATGAAACGGATACCTACCAGGTTAAATATATCCACTACTGACCCATAAAAAGACGATCTAGATCAGTAAACAGTAACCTAAGTCTTAGAAACTATGTAGTCGCGGACGATAAATTTAACGAAGTGGGTTACGTATCCAAAGAAGGAGTCTGTCTTGTTTTAACTAGAATATCAAGAACTCTAAACCGCAGAGACAAGCAAGACAAAGTTATGTGTAAATTGTATATACTTCCCAACATTCCGGAGTGTTCTAAAACTAAGAAGCATTGGAAAATAGCCATCTAGTACAGCTGTAAAACAACGGTTTTGCAATTTTAGATATCTCTGAATCGTGGAACGAAAGGCCTCCTTGCTTAGACTTAAAGTCAGTTGAATAATAAAAATAAGACGTTTCGGTATTGTCATTTTGCGCTAAAATAATATGTCGTTAAAATAAATATGGAAAAAACAACTTAAAATTTACAAAATTCAAAGTCGTATAGCTTTTTTATTTATATTGATCGTAGTATTCGTATTCTAGTATTAGTTTCTATGTTGTTGTATAAAATTCGGTAAAACGATTCGGCAGATCTAAAGCGGAGATGGCAAACTTAAGTCTGAGTGATAACGCCCAAAATAGACTCGAAAGAGTTGCAGAGAATCGTTTGCCCATGGCTAATCTTACTAATATTATAAACGCGAAAGTTTATAATATTAGTAAGATTATTTATAACGGGAATTGCGCGGGCGAAACCGTGGGGCGCAGCTACTATAATAATAAAATATAGCTTTGGGCAAATGAAAGCAAAAGAAAATATTAATATTCTTTTAAAAATTATTACATTTTTTTAGAAACGTCAAGTAAACTATCGCTTTTAGGTAGGTATTTCACGCAAGACCTGCGATATGATGGTAGTATAAAGAGCAGTCTAAAGATCACGCCTGTAAACACTGAACCAGAAACCTAATCTTCTTTCCGCCTTTAGAGCAACTTAGTCCCTTTTTAACTTATCCAAGATATCTTTCACACAGTAATAAAAACCATCGTAAATCCAATAGCCCTACATACACGGGTTAGTTAAAATACAACATTAATGGTCGAATGGTTCTTGTTACTTAGCACCGAAGGGAACATGATAGTTATTTTAGAGATGGCCATAATATGAGAAAGGGGCAAGCTGAAAACCAGCGCTGTGTAGATGCACAGAGGTGCGCCTCGCAGCATATTATACTGAGCTTGCTCCTGTTGCTGTCCGGCGTTTGTTTGGTTTTACTTTTCGCTAATTGAGGGTAAAAATGGTACCTAGCTAGATAGGTTTGATTTCTTTCTACGCAGAACTACAGAATCAAATAACAGACAAAATTCTAAAACAAACGTTCGGTGTTGCTGTTGCTTTATTAATATGTATCGCCAAGGAATGGAATCATTTGCTGGAAAAGATTCAGATTACTTACATTTTATACGTATGTATATTCATATCATAGTTTTTTACTTTTAACTGAGATAAGACATAACCAAACGCTTATTTTAATCAAAAACCATTTAAAAAAAGGCGATAAGTCTGCATAGAATATTCTATTCGAAATTTAATCGAAAAGACATAAAAAGTCCCATTTAAATAATCTAATTAAATATCCATAATGAACAATTAAATCCAAATAACTAGTGAACACAAGACATCGTTGGAACATTAACGGTGAATGATCAAAGAGAATCTTCCAACTGCTTTACTATTTACTACCGATACTTTAATCAACAATAAACAAAACTTTAACTACAGAACATAATATTAGGGCCGTATTTATAGACAAGTAATTTTAACGTTACGTTGTTAACTTAGCTAATATTCAATCACTGACATATTATATTATAGTATTTAGTATAATCTCATAAAACAAGACTAAATAATCGATCATTCTATTTAAACATGGCCAGGAATAAATTATGTTATTGCCAACAATAACTTATATACTTAACAGAATTTGAAAATATAATAAAATTCTCCTAGAAAAGAATACCAAAAAACAATTTGATACTGTTAAAAATTCACTCGCAGCGAGGAGCAGTTTTTCAAAGATACTCTTTCGGCCAGCAATGAGCGATCATAGTAGTACCTTCTATTGATAGTAGGTACTATCTATTACAAATATTTTCCAGGCATAGGCCTAGAACAGAAAGTTAAATTAATTACGAAATATATGAATTCTCTATAAATTCGGCCCATAGATACGACATTGACATTGGTAGGTACTGAATTAATGAGTCATACGACGTGCGCCCGCGCCGGTGAATAGACGATTAAATTATAATAAACTTTTACAGGTTCCTTGGAGTTTAATCACGAGGAGAATGTATGTGGTTATTTAGTTAGTTGAAAGAACCAGATACTTGCATATTATTATATTTATCTATGTAGAAAGGTTAGATCAATATACCAATCCTAGTAAAAATATAGGCACTCTGCACTGCTATGATACTTTAATTTGGTTACTAACAGCGACCCGCGGTCCCGATCCGACGGGAATATCGGGATCAAAAGTATATCTATGTCCTTTTCCAAGGTCGCATTTATCTGTAGGTATAAAGAAATTCATCAAAATCGATTTAGTGGTTTAGGCGTGAAAACGTAACAGATAGACGAGTTACTCTCTCATTTATAATATAGGTAGGTATATAGATTCTGAAATTAACAAGTTATAGAATTAGTCCATTAAACACAAAATTAATTGAAATAAATTAATAAGCATTTTAAACTCACACGATTTGAACTCTTAATTATTTTTCCCGGGTCTTATTCGCGTACTGTTATTTTTAAATTGGCAAGTCCTCAGTCCCCTCGCGACCAAGATCATTGTTACATGATCGAAACGTCGAGGTAAGAGAATTTAAAAATAATAGTACGCAAATAAGACCCGGGAAAAAATAATTATGAGAAATAAATTAATTTAATGAAATCTTACAAGCGTACCATACCAGCATCTATGGTGCGATTCCTGTCTGAGAAGCGACGCGAGCGCAGCCCGACCATTTATAACAAGCTCAGAGTATCCGATAGCATCGAAGCTATTGTTTAAATTCAATACACTAGATGTAATTACAGGATGGAGTGGCATTTTATCGGGCATACATGTCAGGTACTATTCATTATGGCTCGCTTTTACTGTCTACTTTACTTCTTTTTTTATTTCAAAAGGCTCTGATTTCAGATAGCGTGCACTCGTATATTTATCATCTGAGGCTGACACTTAAATGAGATTAAAAAATTTCAACTTATAAGTAGGTGGTACTAATTATCTAGTCACGTTATACTGGCTGCTAAATAATTTTGATGATAACATAATAACTGATTGATTGATTAACCTACTTATCTACATACTATAATCAACGCAGAGCCCAAGCCTAGCCACATAAAAGTTCGAGAGTGTGTTCTTTGAATTCTTGAAATTCCCGCGGATCGGGGCTAACGCGGATAAAATCACGGGACACTGCCATTAAAATAAACCAACGTTTAAAAAATATCAATCTCTCATCTTTAACATTTTAACATCAACGATATGACAGGTCACAGCTGGAAAAGATCCAAAGAAATATGAAAAAATTTTGAGCATGATTTATGGGCACTTTATTTCATCCATTTACAGAATCAATAACGTCAGTCTGTTTACTTAATGTTACAGGTAAATTTCTCTTAAAGTACTGTCTTAATGAATCACTAAAAGTGTAAAGTGATCCTGGAAAGTACAAGTGGGTTTGGTGACATAAGATGAAAATTATCAATGAGGACAATTATAGATTTAATAGCTCAAGTTTATAGGCTTCTTTTAGTTGATAAAAGTTTTTCTTTAGAAGATAACGCGTATAAAAATATATAATGCTTTTAAGTCGTTATGCACATGTAGGTAAGGGTTTTTCATTAACTCCGGTTAAAAAATGTCCTCCATTACCAAGGGACATTCAGTATAACAGCATTTTAATTATTACCAAATGAATCACTCTCGACAGGAGTAAAGAATTGCAAAGGAGTATTAATGCTCGTACATTTGCCCATTGTCATATTTCATGCAATGCCTTCTGATTTGACAGTTGAAATTGGAATCTTATTCAGTTGGGTATAAGATCGATTTGGTCGCAAAGGACTCGATTCTGTGATACCTGTCACTATGAAGATATGAAACTGTGGGTGTAACATTAAGGAATCGTAAATCCTTTCGGAGCATTAATTATTTGAAGCAAAGGCGTGTGAGTTTTATTTCATTAGACGGAGAGATAAGGTTTGAAGTTGATTTATTGTTGTTGATCATCCCTGGTGTCGTGGCGATTAAGGGAGACACTTCCTATCTAAAATTTTATAGAGGAAGTTTGATCATGTTAAATTCTGATGACATTTATGATACCGTAACCAATTGTTAATTAAACATAAGTAAATGTAGGTTTTGTATAAAATCCACGAGTGGTGACAACGATGCAATGCAAAACGGAGTGTTGAAAGACCACCTACTTGGTGTATCGACGACATTGTAGCGGTTGCTACAATGCAATGTCGTCGATCCACTCGTTGTTGTCGTTGACAGTCATTGGATGGAGGTGGCTCGCGATCGCTATTTGTGGTGTCGTATGGGGTCGGCCAATGTTCAGCAATAGACGGATGACGATGATCAATTGTTAATAATTTACCACCTTTCGACCATAAACTTGATAAGTCAGTAACTTAATCCTGAATAAGGAAACTTAACTATGAGAATCAGCAATTTACAAGTACGGAGAAACTATTCGCAGACTCATACCTCAATTGCCTTTATTCACAGATATCACAATTAGAATCTAGTTACGGATGTAGTAATTTCGTAACTTCCTCCGTAGCTAAGTGGTAGAGTATTAAGGGTAATCAGACTACATGATGCACAGCGAAAACTACAGCGTATTATCGAAAATGAAGATTAGCGCGGTTTGAAAGGAGAGTGTTAAAGTGATGGTGTATTAGGAGATAAATCAGACAGTAGCTGCTTATACTATCCTGTGTTCAGTAGTTTTAAATTGTTTCAAAACTACGAGTCGATTGCTTTTAGACAGAACAGTGAGCGAATTCCTGGAAATTATCAAGATTGGACCGTTAAGATGCTATTTTCTTAATGGATCAACACAAAATCTTCAATTAAAATTATTACCATTAAATTAGGCAAATATATAAAAAATAACTGTTTGTTTCTTAACTTGATTCGCGACATGCTTTTCACAACATTTTCCTCCGTGGTTTCCTAATTGATGAAAATCGGTGAGCTATCTGGCCAGCTTCTTCCTCCAGTGATCTCTGTCGGTTGCCTGGTGCAGAGCCGTGCTAAGACGTATTCTGATATTTGGTTCGACCATCGATTTGGGATCCATCCTCGTGGTCTTTTACTCACAAAATTTCCCAGTCACTCTTGCACTATCAGGCGCTCTGGATTATTCAGAATTCTAAATATACCAGCAGTATTCAATATCACTCCAGTTATTTCAAGTTCACTTCGTAATTTTATATTTCACACGAGTCTGTTGTCCATGTTTGCCTCCTAACACCTCTTGTTTGGAACCTAATGAGTTTGTATTTGTTTCACAAGGCGGTGTCATATGGCGGTCTGTTAGTTCCTGAGAGATTCTGCATTATTCCCTATGACTTATTTAAGTTCTTCCGAAGGTTTCCAATTTGTTTCTCAGCACATTTACATCATTAGTTATAACTAATTATTATCATGCCAATTTTATATGTAATGGTTAAATACGCAACTACTGCAGCCCTTTTCAAACCACTTAAGCTCCATATTGTAACTTACGAAACCAAAATGGTTTTGGGGATATAAGGAGCAGCTCACTGAAAATAGTCTCGACAATTTTAATAGGCCGATCGTCCACCACCAACTAAACTAAGTTAGTATTAGTTTAGCTAGCACATTTGAACCAGTTCTTCGTAAATAGCGTGCGTCCATCGCAAACCATGCCAACTGCGCTGTACATTTGCGAGAAACTGGCCAAACAATAGGAGAGCTAAGCTAAACTCAGTTTACTTGGAGCAGGACGATTGGCAATCGTTTATCAACACAATTTGCAAAATAATAACTTAACCAGAATAAACCATTTTCAATAAATAGGTACTTTACACCTGATCTCATTCAAAACCGTCACTCTGTATGTTAATGTACATTTCAGGGCTGTCACAGTCGATTTAACTCTTAATGCATAATCAGTTTACAAGTTTACGTGTCGTATTGGAGTTTCTGCAACGTTTTGTATGACTGATTTAATTAGGGCAAATGTCTGGCTGCTGACATAAAGGTAGAGGTACAACAAGTTCTAAATGTACCTACACGAGTTACTTTAAGACTTTAACGGGCGAATATTGAAACGCTACTTAAATTTTGAAGGCTACTTAATTAATCAAGTAGCTTTAGACGCAAAAATTGGCATACTCATTTTGAACTTAGAAGCTGTTCACTTATTAGAAACTAACCCTCTTACTTATAAACGCTAATTAATGCGCTGCATAACTATGCATCGTTTGTCTTTTACTGTCACATGAAGTTTCAAAGTTGACAGACAGGGACAAACGTCACATAACTTAGCCATGTGTAAATAATATATTAAAAGTAAGGGAGTAAGACTTTAAAGTTAAGTAAATTGTCCTTGCTTACTCGTATTGTATTTTATATACATTGACTTGATGATTAGAAAATAGTAACTCAAATTTGTCAACCGAGACTACTGACTAGGTATGGCGAGGAAACAAACAATAAAACTTTCGTATTTACAATATTAGTGCAGATATCCTACAACAATTTGAATCTTTGAAACTAGTAAAATCGTGCAGGTTACACAACTCCTGGCCCAAATATTACTTGGATCGGTGACCTATAACGTGTGTGACAAAAAATCATTTTCTCGAGCTCTTCACTAGGTACTTCGGAAAGCAAATGATACTGTGGACATTATGATACAGTAGACATTTTGATACTGTGGACTTTTTGACACAGTGAACATTTTGATATAGTTGACTTTATGAAACTAAAGGGTTGTTCCGGGTCTCTGATAGCTGTGATGAGGTCTTAGCGGTCTTGCAGCGACCTGAGAACTCTTAACAATAAATGAACGACACCACTTAATATAAGAAAATAAGAAGAAACATGCACATAATTATATAGAACCTCATGGATAATATAACTCAGGCTAAAATCTATAGTCCGTACTTTGACTTTGCTAAGTAAAAACTTGACTTAAGAATATTTTTTGGTATTCGCACCTATCCAAAGTTACAGCTTAGTAAAGTTTTTCAAATTTAGAATGTAAACCAATGGAAAATAATAACCTAAAATTTGCTTCTCTGTTATGACTATTTTCATGACTCAGTTCTTTTTATTTCATTCGTAATATTACAAAAAGAAATTCGACTATAAATTCCAATTCAAAGTTTATGCTTAGTTTTTGCTAAGCTCAGTCTGAGCAAAGTCAAAGTACGCACTACAGATTTCAGCATCGGTATCCCGCAGCCTTATTACCTCTCTAGCAATAGCCAAACAATAGCAAAAATTGTGCAATAATCGCTTCAGAATCGCAAATTCGTATTATGTATCAGCAAAAACCGAGCCTTAGCAATTTAGTGCCAGTGCTGCCTCTACCGAACACCGGTGTGTACTTTAAATTCCTCGACGGTACAAACTACATAAGTAAAGTATCCCTATTTGCAGCAATAGTGCAATGGCACGCTTCGAGACAAATTGGAACAATCGAGCCAATTATTGGTCCATCCCGGCGAGTGGGTGTTGGATCATGTTGCCTTAGAAAGTGAAAGGAAACACCGTTTGGCAGATGTGCAAGAACTAATTGGGAATTTCCTCAAAATTAGACACTGTACTAAACTATAGCTGAGCCCGGTTTCACTCGCGTAGGTGAGTCCTAATATTGCGGGACTCCCATCCTACTCATAATATTATAAGCCTGCTTTTCCACCAGAGATGTGAAATGAAATGAAATATTTTATTTGCATAAACTGTAGGTACATAATAGTTTGGTGTTACAAGTTTAGTTCAGGACCTTGTACAGTTTACCGCAGTCGCAGCATGCAAATTCGCAATAATACATTATTTAAAAAAAAATTAAATGAAACGGTTACACTTAGATAAATTAAATTAATTAGGTCCGTACATACAATGTAGTCAATTTTAAATAAAAATATGTCAAATATTAAGACGCTACAATTACCAACTAGGTCATATGAGGTAGTTTTTTTTCACTAGTTGCGACACAGAATAAAACGCTTTTTCCAGAAGCCAAAGTTTGAGACGTTTTACAAATAGAGTACTAGGCAATTGCTTTATATTATCCGGAATAGCATTGTACACATAGCCGCACATGGCATGACAATTCTTATGGTACATTACTGTTTTCGGAATTTTCGATAGCACTATTCGGTTTTCATTTCGAGAACCCCTTAGAAAACGTTCGTTAGCCTTCATAAATAAATTAGGATTAGATTTAACAAACCTAGCTGCTTCTAGAATATACATACTTGGCAAGGTGAGTATCCGAAATTTCCTAAACAAAGGTTTACACGACTCCCATGTGCTATGCTACGATGCCTTTGATATCCACCAATCATATTCATTGGTGCACATATCGTATTTTCGTAGCGTAGATTTCACATCTTCGCAGCGTAGCTGCATAACACATCTCTGGTGGAAAACCAGCCTAAAGCTGAAAGTTTGTGGTTTGTGTGTATGTATGTTTGTTACTCAATCACGCAAAAACTACTGAACCGATTACCATGAAACTTGTAATATAAGTAGTTGGATCGGGAATAACACATAGGCTACATTTTATCCCGATATTCCCGCGGGATCGGAGGTTCGCGGTTGGAACTGCGCGGTACAGCTAGTATTGGTAAAAAAAAAATGTTATATAGCCTCTGTGATAATCCAGATTTGTCAGCTATTTGCACACCAAGTTTCATCACATTAGCATGAAGTAATAGTAACATAACATACTTACACACAAACTTAAACCTCTATAATATTAGTAGAATATTCGAAACTAGCTGCGCCCCACGGTTTCACCCGCAGAAGTGAAAAACTCATTGTCACGGGCGCGGGCGGCCGAGTGGTTCTCGAGCGGTTGCACTTTTTCGTTCATTACTCGTGTTCTACAATTGGATTTCGATGTAAAGTAGGTATACCACGACGCTCCTTTTGATTGTATAAGGAACAGACAGAAAAACAGAGAATCAGACAGACAGACATGAATTTTAAAAATTATATAATTTTGTTCTACTACTTATCCTAAGTCCCCTAGACCACTTTTTTTTTAATTTATTCTCAAGTACAGACTTTTTGTCCTCTCTTCTTTTATTATAAGTATAGATTTAGATATTTATACTTATAGGTAAAATTTAAAAAAAAAATATTATTTTATTCTGTTTTTTTTTGTATTTGTTGTTATAGCGGTATCAGAAATACATAATCTGTGAAAATTTCAACTGTCTAGCTATAACGTTCCATGAGATATACAGCCTGGTGACTATAGTAACACAGAGTCGGACTGCGGAGTCTTAGCGATTCAGATTTTACCCTTTGAATACGGAACCCTAAAATGATCAAGTCGTCGAAATTGACTTTCATCGACATCATTTGACGTGGCACTTTATCGATCAATAAAAGCCGTTAAAATATCGATAAAACCATACCTACTCAATTTCACACTATGAGGAATTACAATACATAAACAATTGAATAAACCTATTGAATCGAACTTTTATTACTTACCTGCCTTCCTACTACAAATCGATAAGAAAAATAAAAAACTGTTGTACAAGCTGCTCCCCGCGGTTTCACCCGTCTAAGTCCTGTTCCTGCGGGAAAATCGGGATAAAAAGTAGCCTATGTGTTATTTCAGGTCTCCAGCTACTTATATTCCAAGTTTCATCGCAATCGGTTCAGTAGTTTTTGGGTGATTGAGCACTTACAGACATACAATCTTTCGCTTTTTTAAAATTACTAAGTAAGATTTATTAGTAGTACCTACACATAATCAAATAATCTCAAAAATATTAGTAAAAAGTAAGAATCCTAAAAATGACCAATTTTCTACAATGTGTGGAATTTATATTGACGTCAGTTCAAGCACCGTATTAAAGGTCAAAAGATCAATAGCAAATTGAATGGTAGAACATTATAGTAAATCACCCTTACTATTCTACGCAAATTGTATATATATACGGTACTCATTTGTCAAACTGATAGAGGCGCTTAGATAGTAGAACCGGTTACTTTACCTTACAAATACGGATAGTATTCTAATAGAACAGGGTTCGTTATACGTAACATAAGACATTGGACATTGTGTCCACTAAATATTAATTTAATTTAATCTTACTAATAAAACACAATATATACCGGGTTTATTCGCGTTTTGTTTAATGGCATTAATATTAAACGACCGATCTTTCGCCAACTTCGTGGCTTCTTCTCATGTGAGGGCGCGTTCCGAAGCCATGGTAGTTTTTCGAATTAGGTAGGGATAATAATAATTGTAATTTAAATTCAAACCTTTTAAAATAACTCTAAAGTCTGCGTACACTGGAACGTTTCGATACAAATAATTATGAGGTGGTAGTACACAGTAACTTTTTAGAATGTTAAAATAGAAGAATTACATCTTAGTCTTACTAGAAAAAGCCAACTGTAAAGTTGGCGAAAGCTCTAATATTATAAAAAAACTGACTTAAAAAAAGGTATGGCTTTCATAAAACACCCTGGGAATTTCCAACGGAAGTCTATATCATAATAAGCTTAAATAACTGTTCTTATGCCAAAACGTCGCTACTGGCAAACAAGCGCCCAGGCGCACAGCTACTACGTAAAATGTGTCTAGACTAATAATATAAGAACGCAAAGCGGTCTCAGTTGTACCACGCTCGAAATATCTTTTCCCACAACAGAACAAATACAAAACTGGCAGTGGAACGAACAAAAATCTATAAAATAACAACTCCTTCAACTACAAAACTTATATCTTTTTTAAGTACGAACAGGTGCAAAGATTATACAAATAATCAGAAGGTTAATACGTAACTATTCACTACGGCAGATGGATTTCGTAGATAGGTAGAAGACGAGTAAAATGCTGTGAACCTCGTGAGAATCCGACTGTACTTGCCGACACTAAAGATAAATATTTGATCAAAGAACTGACAGTGTACAGAAGTGATACTGTGCATCAAATTACCTATATACCTACGAGTACATAATAATATGAATAAATTCAGTTTCTAATAAATATTTATAAAGCACTAGCTGGGGTCCGCGGTTTTCTTCCGTCTAAGTCGTGATCTCTTGTGAATTTCGGAAAAGTCCTTTCTTATCTGAAGCCATCATCACATAAAAACTCACTCCAGATTTCAGATCTCTATTACCAGCGGTGGCTGTAGTACGTTGATCCATTACAGACAGTCAGACAGATAGTTAAACAGTACAAAGCACTTTGGACATATATACCTATAACCCACAAATACATACCTATAAAATATTTAACATGTTTATACCTTTTTATACCATATATATTTTAAAATTATATTCTGAAAAGTGAAAATAAGATATTACATGTAGGTTTCTACCAAAATTATTGAATCATCCAAACCGTTTAGAACCTAATTGACCAATGCATCATTAAGGCCCCCATAATCAAATTAATACTTAAGTATATTTTTAAAGTCAAGTAATTATGACATAATTAATTTACGTATAAAATTAGAATAATTACAGCCCAGGGATCTTGTGAGCCAATTAAATATGCAAATTACTGTATAAATGAGTCTGATTAGTCAGTTGGTACGTCTTAGTCAAAGCTTAAGTATAGTTTAAGTCGATACTTTATTACTATGTTATGTTCAAAATTTGTGTTCTAAGCATATGGTCAAAACTTAATTTTTCAAATATCGAGATAAAAAGTAGCCTAGGTTCATTTTTTAGGTCTCTAGCTAACTATATCGATGAAACTTTTGGAATGTTTCATCGCAACCAGTTCGGAAGTTTTTACGTACATACATACAGATATAATACATACTTGTCAACTTTCGCGCTTACAATATTAGTAGGATAACATAAAAAAAAACTAAATCGTGTGGTAAAAATACCCTCTGTCAAAATTTCATACTCTTTGCTTACTGGCACACTTACAGCATAATTGTAAACACAACATGCGTGTCCTATAGATAAGGGTAAAGTTGCCATACTGCCACTTAAGATTTAAGTTAAGCGACGTTAAGTAACACGTTTCTTTCTACTTAAGTAAAGTATAGATAATTAACAGTTGCTTTCTTTTTTCTTTTATAATTCACTGGCGGCTGGGATTTTAAGTTAATTAGTTACATATGGAGTTAAAATAGGTAAACATTATATATATATTTGTAAAGCTGTGTTTTCACTACGAATTAGTGTCGCGAAAGTTATAGTCAACTTCACACAAAAAAGCCGCGCAGCAGTTTACTGGAACTAGTTTTATTAAAAAATCGCTGGTGCTACGCATATTTTTTTTTGCAAAAATGACTAATTAGTTTTTGCGACATGAAAACACGGCTAAATATCTTACTAATATTATAAAACTGAAAGTTTGATGTTTGTGTGTATGTTTGTTACTCAATCACGCAAAAACTACCCAACAGATTGCAATGACCTAGGAAAACACATTTTTTTATCCTTATATTCCCGCGGGACTTACGCGGATGAAACCGCAAGGAGCAGCTAGTTTGTAATATTTCATGACAATTTTATTTTCACACGAAATCTATTGCATCGATTGCGATGAAAATCTAGGCACCTGTCTAATTTCTAGGCCATGAGCTTTAAAATATACCTTATTGATAAACTTAGAAATATTTTTAGCAAGGAAATATATTTCCAAAAAATCCCCATGACAGGATTCGAACCTGCGTCCTTTCGCTAACCAGTCGACTGCTCTAACCACTGAGCTACACAGGAATCGCGTGTCATGATATTATTATAATTTCTCGGCCATACCCCTCCTTGATTATTGTTTATTGATAACTTGTAGCCTAGAAAAAATAAGGATAAGACCTATTACAATCAGTTGAGTGTTTGCGTTTTTTGAAACACAAACAAACAAAATCTAAACTTTCGCATTTAAAATATTAGTGAGAAACTTATTCAAGCATGCTAGGGGAACAACTCGGAAAGCTTACCGTTTACGACTTAGGTACCAAAATGTCATTCAAATTCAGTTCACATTAGGTACTAAAATGTCATTCAACTTTGATCTATTAGCCATATATATAGCACCTGATAGCCAATTTAAGTGACAAATTAAAAAACATGAAGGTTTTGAAAGACTGAAACCAATTAGTATTACTGAAACCAGTTATTTCAAATATTTCTTTCAATGATGATGTCTTTATTATATCTAATCTGAAATCATACGAACAAGATACATTTATTTGAACAAAATTAAATGTACGTAGGAATCTCAACCCAGAAAATAGATCCAGGTGGCGTGCAATTGGAGGAGCCTATGTCCAGTAGTGGACTGCAACAGGCTGATGATGATGATGATGGGGAATCTCAACACAACCGACGTTAAATTACGAAAGCGAACCCCAGGCTCCCGAGAGGAATGAAACCGACAACGTCCTCGGATGATAATGGTGGTGATACGTAGGAATCACAACAGATACAAATACACAAAGTACTTAATAAAAAAACTTAAAATTAAGGGGTGATTTTTCAAATCTCTAGATAGAGATATATGACAAATAAAATGTAACACCACCGAATGAAAAACGTCACTATGATGTTTAAAAAGAAAATTAATCTGAATTTAGACGTTAAAAATTTGAAGGCTTTTATATTTGGTTGGGTTCTAACTTATTCGTCAGATATTTTTTATCCGTGGAATGAAAAATCAGACCTAAGCCGTACAAACAGGGTGACGTTATCGCTGAAAGCACTTTCATAAATGCAACCTTTGGATGAAGTAGAGTTTAAGCTTGAGTGGTAAGGTGTGGAGGCACAGTGCAGAAGTATCATAAGCTTAATAAAAATTAAATACCTCCGTTACATAGTTAATATCAAAGTTACCTCCAACAAACATCCATTCATTTACTTTTACTTCTTAACTATAGTACATATTAGAAGCGAACACGTTACCTTCATGCAAAATTCCACACTAAACTTAAACGGTCGCCCAGAAAAGTACTGTCCAAATAAGTCGTGTCTACAAACCACCTACGTTAATTTGCAAAGATTGTCACTGTTTATTTTAGGTTTTGCGTAGTCTGCAGCTTAGTCGAACCAGCTCACAGTAGGTATAGGTAGCTAATTAAATCTAGGCCAACATTTCAGCCCGTATAAAGCCTATTAGAACGGAAGTCTAAAACTAGATACATCGGACACAATTCCCCTTGAACTAGTAAGATACGACTACAACCAAAACTGATCGAAATAGGGCAAGCGATAGTAACTTGGATAGGCAAAGTTAGCACAATGGTAGTGGAATGGATTGTTTGAATCATTGGTCCGCAATGTAGAGAGATAATGAAACAGTGAATATCTATATATATTATGTAACTAGCTGCGCCCCGCGGTTTCACCCGTGAAAGAGAAAAACGCGTTATCACGGGCGCCGGCGGCCGAGCGGTTCTCGAGCGGTTGCACTTTTTCGTTCATTACTCGGGTTCTAGTAATTGGATTTCGATGCGAAGTATACCACGACCTTTCTCGAAAATAGAACTATCCAATATTAAAAACCAGATTTCAATCGGATTAGAAGTTTTTAATTGTATAAGGAACAGACAGACAAAACTGACAAACAGACAGACATACAAGTATTTTCAAAATTATATAATTTTGTTCTACTACTTTTCCTAATTCCCCTAGACCACTTTTTTTTTAATTTACTTCCAACTACAGACTTTTTGCCCTGGAAATTATCACAGATTATTATTAAAATAATAGGCAGTAAAAAGATCTTTGTTTATCGCAAACGTCAAGGACGCTCGCTGACCGCTACTGCACGCAATCATGATGCATTGAATGTCGTATAAGTTGTATGTGATATCGCTTTAACTACCAGTTTCACCGATTGCGATAAAACTTGGTACTATGCTGGATTACACTAAGCTTCTTTTTACGCGGGTAAACCCGCGGGTGGTGCTACTTTGCTAATCATAAAGTTGAGAGAACAATCTAATGTTTTTTTACCCGACTTCGGGCGCGGGCTATTTGTGTTAACTTTTCATACGGGCGAACGTTTGGCTGCAATACAGAAGGTTGCGGGTCCGATTCCCGCTAGGTGCAAATATTTATGCTTAAAATAAATATTTGTCTCTGGTCTGGGCGTATTTCTATGTATAATATTATAATAATATGTATGTATTTACAAAAGAAAAATAAATTTAAGTAGTATATCCGTTGTCTAGTCACCGTAACACAAGCTTAGCAGCTTACCACGGGACTAGATGGCGCTGTGTGTACGTCACAGGATTTATTTATTTATTTTATTTTATTTATTTATACTCAAGTAACAGTTACTGTCGCTTGCTTGCCCTATTTCAATCATTTTTGGTTGTTTCCGTATCTTACTAGTTTAAGGCGAATTGTTTCCTAAAAGGAAGGGTAACGATTTTGGCAGTCTTTTGTATAATTTGATTATTATTGCAATGAAACTCATTTCCGGTTTTGATCGCGTTGTTTATATTATTGACAGCACAGTTGCAATGCCGTTCTCCTACGTTTCGGAATCTTTACAGACTCATTCCTCAGGATAGACAGGTAATGAGTTTAATTTCTATACAGACGCAGAAAAACAGAAGAAAATCTATGGATTGTTTAAAATATGTGACCTGGAGGACCCCTCTTAAGGGGTTTTCAGAGAGCATGATATCGAAGATAGGAAATGTATCTCCGTCTTGCTGAATCTTGACTCTGCCTGTCACATATGGCAGTGATGTCACAGTCATTTTCATCATCAATACCCATGCCCCAGATAATTGAGGTCCCAACTCCATGCCAGAAGCGGCAGGATGTTCCACGCTAATCTGACTGCCAATTGGTCGCTGTCAAAACATCCGACAGGGGGCTCGAGTTGTATCCGTTATCATTTATTGGGGATCACAGTTTAAAATGCGTTTTTAAGGTTCGGTATCCAAAAGGTAAAAACGGGACTCTTTCAGTAACTCTGTTGTCCATATATATACATATATCTGCTTGTCGCCAGAACCCTGATTCGGTAAGGACATAGTATGCGGAATGCCGGCGAATGCAGGCGACGTGCAGGAGATGTACGTTATTTCGTATTCTGTAAATGTTATTTTACTTAATTACTACTTAATTATTTAAATAACTCCCCTTGTCCCTCAGCCAATCAGTATTTAAAAAGTTATGGAATAGCTTTTATTTTTACTCATGCAACAAATCGGCTTATGCAATGCTCCTGCGTCCCGCCTGCTTGTCACATGCTATGTTTTTACAGAGTCGGGCCACAGGCTGTATCTCGTGAACTGTAATAGCTAGACAAATTTTTAAGAACAGTATAAAATAAATATTTTAGTGGTTGATTTTTTACACAGTATAGGTGATTTTTTGTGATAGATAATGGTACGGAACCACTCGTGCGTGAGTACGACTCGCACATGGTTTTGTATTTTAACTTTATGGATGATGGGAACACGAAGTAAAGAATGCGAGCGCGCGCTCCGATGGGCAATTCGCCTAATAAAATTATCCGACATTTCATTTCATTCAATATCATTGCAGTCAAACTTTTATTTTAAATTTTATTTATCTTTTTGGTCTTTAGTAGGTAGCTATACCTACACTAGCAGCGCTCCGCGGTTTCACCTACGTAAGTTCGTTCTGAAGGAATGTCGAAAGCATATGTCCAATCCTATGTTTAATACAGATCTCCAGCTACCTGCATAGCAAGTTTCATTGCAATCGATTCAGTAGTTTTTTCGTGAAAGAGCAAAGAACATACTTACTCATTTAAGTACTTATTTACAGCCAAATACAGAAACGCTAGGTACTTCCAATTTTAGTTCTACTAAATTTACTATGCAATGGTTTTTAGAAGCTGGTCAATTATTTAAGTACCCTTCAAATTTTAAGAGGCGTTTTTTGATTCGGCTTTTACACACAAACTTACACCAATAATATATGAAGCATATAATATACAGATAAAGTTAATTAATCGATATGAACATGCAGTTCACCGAATTAAAATTATTATTAAACTCGTAATGAAAGCACCAAACAAATACTAACAAAGTCAGTCGACTGCTATCTGGCCCGTCAACTGCAACATTCGATGGACAATGCCAGCTCTGTGCTCGTGAGAACGACCCCCGACCATGTGTTAATGTCGATGTGTAAATTTTGTTCAGAAGTCCTGTTATGTAGGTATTTTGCAGGGTTTTAAATCTCACTGTGTAGGTAGATTAAGACATGGATATAAGTTTTGTAGGAAGGCAGAGAAAACATGGCACCGAAGAGCTCCGGAGGCGGGTTGGATGTTGTTAGGTAGGTTGTGTGTTTGTGGATGTGATTCACATCCACAAATATTTTTAGTTTAAAATTGTATTTTTAGTTTAGTTTATATGTGTTTTTTATGGTGGCTTTGTACTTGTGATAATGACCCCCGACCATGTGTGTTAATGTTGATGTATTAATTTTGTTCAGCACAGTACTTTATGTAGGTATTTTAGGGTTTTAAAGCTTACTGTGTACCTATATTAAGTTAGGTAAAAGTGAGGAGAACTAGGAAAAAATATGTTGGACACTGATGGAAAATGCTCCAAAGTTGATCTGCAATGGTTGTGTCAGCTTATTGGGCTATCATCAAAACTATGTATTTATAATTTAAAATATTTCTAAAGAATATCATATCTAAACATGTGTAAGCCTTAATTTTACAAGGTTCACAATATGGTGTGAGATACAATAAGATTTTCTGATGGTGTCAACTAACCTCGGTAATGTTATGAGGAACAACCACAAATATGAAGCCAAACTTTTACCTTTAAGCTAAGTAAGTATTTCTAGCTCAAAGTATTATACAATATGGGAAGTACCATAATTTGTTTATTGATTTAGCATTTAAGTAGACATGCAAATAAGATTAGAAAAAATGTTACTAAAAATTGTGCAAGTTTATTATTAAGTATGTCCAAGTTCAAACCCAATGATACATAGAAGGTTGCACATAAAGATAGTAGATTCTTCATAACAATATAACATTCTGCGAAGATATTGTGTGTTGAGTTAAAATTTTAGGTACCTACATAAAAGGGATGCAATAAGAATGAACTAAATCTAGGTCCTTGATTGATCACTAACAACTTAAGGTAAATGGGATGCAATAACACCAAACTGAACACTTCTGGAATATTTGACCAACTCAAGTTGCTTGCTAAGAAGTTGTACTGAACCTTCTGAAGTGATATGACTGCAGTAACTATTGGGTAGGCAAAAAAGAGTAAAGATTTTTTGTTATCACTATTGAATAGGCCATTTTACCATGTTTTTAGATAGGAAGAATGAAATCAGTTGTTGCCAATATGAATTTTAATTAAAGTTTAAATAAACTATTTGATTTATGTGTATGTTTTACTTGAACGTGTTTTTTTTAATTCAAAAATAAAGAAAGAATATAAAATGAAACAATGCATGTAATTTAGACAAAATTAAGTACTTTGTACATACAAAATAACGGCTAGCCACTGAATTAAATAATGGGAGGTAGGTAAAGGCTAAAACTTATAAAATAGATAGGTAAATAAGTATTGTAGTTTTTTACACTCACCTATAAAGAGTATTGCAAAATCCAAGACGATTTTTCGCAAAATAAACCGCGATTCTCGATCCATTGTGATCGTGTGGGTTCTAGAATTTGTTTTACGGTCGTTTCTGTCCATTTTTCACTAATTTAAGGATTAAAAAAGCTTGAAAATAACACTTTCACTGCAACACCGGTTACGAGAAAAAGTTGAATGATTTTGACATTAACTACACGTCAAACACTGAGCGCATGCGCGCTCCGACTGGTGGTTTTTCGTTCAGAAATCGAAACAAAACAATGTTTTCGACAGAGTTGGGGGATAGGCGGAGAAGTTTTGTATTTGTTTAGTTTATGTGGCTTTACAATTTGTTTTTTAGAAATAATTTCATAATCAAACACTTTATTTACCGGGTTTAATCCATTTTATTCATGATTTAATTAATAATTATGAGGCGGTAGTTTACAGTAACTTTTTAGAATGTTAAAATAGACGAATTACATGTCATCTCAGTCAACCTTAAAAAGTCAACTGTAAAGTTGGCGAAAGAGTTTCTAAATTGTGGATCATCAACAGTCAACTGAACATTCTGTGTCTCACATAGACCTAGGAATAATATTTATTATTTATTTAATAATACCTATTTAATTCTATTCGTATACCTCCGTGAAGTTTTGAAAGCAAAAAGCAGCAATATTTTGAAAACTTGAATTTTAGTTCTAATAAATCTTCTTTTAAAATCTTTTGCCCTTATTATACAAAGAAATATAAGTATTTTAATTTTATTTGATTTCCTTCTTGAACTCCTGCTTTTCTTAGGGACTTCTTTCATCTAATTTTGTCACCTTATAATCACTCTAATTTGACCGTTAGTGACTACAAGAAGGAACAAAAATATTGGTAACAAAAATTCACTTACAAAATATTTAATTTATTTTTAATGATTAATATTAATATTAAATGTTATTGTTAATTTATGTATGTTTAAACTCTAACTCGTATAAAATTATAATAACTCTAATTTTATAATGTACCCAAAATTATAAGTAAATGAAATTACCTATTTGACGAAATTATATTACGAATTTGCCAAAACACTTTATTTACCGGGTTTTTACATGATTTTAAACGAACCGAGCTTACGCTAACTTTTATTTTTTATTTATTATCGGTTGTGAACCGATTATGGCCATTAGGAAATAAGCCAGTGACAAGTATTATTAATAAATTATGCAAGTTATTTGCATCGAAATAGTTAAGTCATCATAGTTAAAGTCAAGTCTTGGGAATCATTTGTAAACACGGCGGCCATTTACAAAGATTGTTCACGGAGCTTTGGAGACAACACTAAGTCCATGTTTTGCACGGATTTTCACTTTCATTCCACTTGTATACCTTCACGAAACTAAATTGATTTATTTATATGCCCCCATTTCAACTAGGTTTCACAAAAATGAAAATTTATTTAGCACCACATCTCCTCAACGCGTTCATAATGAATGACATATATTATGTAAAGGTAACTTGTACTAAAATAGTAAAAAATAAATCAAATTAAAATGAAATTAAAGCTATAATTCTATTTTTTGCATTTACTTAGCGCCATCTGTGATTCTGGTAAAAAATAACAATTTTAACTTTAGTGACATCTGTGAGCATTTCATAAAACTAAATTTGTTCTTGAAAACCACGCCATCTGTGTTAAAATCTATATACTACGTAGAAACGCAAACAGCGATGCTACAATGGTTCTGTTATAGTTTGCTACGGTTCTACAAGATGGCAATAATTTAAATTACTTTCATTTCATTCTGCGTAAACTAGATGGCGCTACCAGCATGGAACAAGTTAAATTTATATCCGGAAAACCTACAAAATGTAGAAAAGCTCATTTTGGATTTGTATATTAGCGAACATGAGTAACAAGTTTCAAAAAAGGTCTAATAGTTCCGGGGATGACTTTTAACAAAACATTATTATCTATTATTCTACCTACTTTTAAGAGTTTTACTTGCCCTTGGGCGATTTTTTTGTGTTAATGCCACGGAATCCTTCATGCGCGTGTCCGGTTCTTTGCCGATTTTCTCGTACTTAGATGTTAAACTTTGAGATTACCTACCTCTACAGTGTTGCGCTTTATCATCATGGAGCAGGGCATAGAAAGGGACAGCATGCTCAATGTAGCGAAGCACTTTTTAGCTTTACGTGAGCATTCTAGTTCTAGTAATCTTTAGCTTAAGTTGGTAGTTATTATTATTAGTAATTTTGTGCCTTTAATGCATAGGTACTCCAAAATCTGATTGAAACATTGTTATGGCCCCATTCTCACAGTGACGTCACTCAATGACGTGACAGGGTAGGGCTAGCAAAGAAGACTGTTTAAAATGGACCAGCTATGTTCCACAGATAGCACATTTTGCACTTCAATAAACTTTTATTGCTTTTTTAATGCTAAAAAAAGAAATTTGGATTATTCAATAGGTTTGAGTATTTTAGTATTTTCGTTTTATTTCCGCTAAATCAAAAGAAATTGTATGTTAAAGTTTCACAGTTAGGAGCACTATACACTATTCTCTTAAGTTAGGAGAGATGAACCGCCATTTATAAGGTTTGGAGCTCATAACTGAAACTTTAACATACAAAATATATTAATCTAGCGGAAAATAAACGAAGATACTAACACCGTGGCTTTAGATCTCGTAAATCAGTTGAATAATCCATATCTTGTGTTTTAGTAATGCCTTTAAAATTTCATTAGGTAATGTACCTCTGCCCCCTAGGTCTAGAAGCTCTAAGGAAAAATGCTGATCTTCTTTCTGATGTGTAAGGACGTAAGCTGCGACTATGCAATATTTTAGTGAGTAAAATCAAACAATTACTAATAACAAGATAACTATTGCTAATTTAGTAAAACTGTTCTACTAATTTCAAGTGTATGTTATTATGCTTTAATACAGACATACATACAAATAGATGTTTAAATACGTCACGTTTAGCTGTAAAATGAAAATTTATGTTTTAAACGAGTTATTTTAGACAAAAAAATCTGTTATAAAAGTTAACCAATCGCGTAAAAAAAAGTACAGAAATGAAAAATAAAATACCAAAATAGTATTTCCGAATGTTTTGTAATTACTGAGAAATATTATTGAGATCCCTGCAGCCAATATGGCGAGTATTGCACCTTAATGCTTTTAGCTTTTAGTTAAAATTTAACATTTAAAAATTACCAACATATCGGGTGCTACCTATAATACATCCATATGTACTTAGTAATATCATGAAGCTGAAGAGTTTTTTTTTGTTTGTTTGTTGGAACGCGCTAATCTCAGGAGAACTACTGGTCCGAATTGAAAAAAAAACTTTTTTTGTTTGATAGACCAATTATCGAGGAACGTCAAGGGCTACTTATGATCCCGATATTCCCGAGGGATCGGGACTTACGTGGGTGAAACCGCGGGCGCTGCTAGTAATATAATATGTATCAGTTGGGGAATCTGGGACCTTACCGCTATTCGATTTGAAATATCGGGTTAGTTTGCTATGCTGAATATTCCTTCCTATGCTATGCTCGGTTTCTAAAATACCTAAAAATATCGCTTTCTCGGAATTCGCGCATTCGGCATCAAAATCCCACTGCGCAAAAAATAACTTGCGCCGTGAAAACGACAGCTTTAAATTTGCATGCATTTGAAGTCGGCACCGTCGAGTTGAGCTGTCATTGAAAGCGAGGTCTCTTGAGCTGCCGGTTTCAATGACAGTTGAACTCGACGGCGGCGTCGCCTTCATATTCATGCAAATTAACGCTATGGTTTGAACCGTGCAGGTTAGTCCTTTGCGCAGCGGGATTTTGATGCCGATAACGATGGAAGATGCGCGGATTCCGAGATAGCGATATTTTTAGGTATTTTAGCATCCGAGCATAGCATAGGTAGGATGACATTGAGCATAGCAAAACTAACTAACCCGACATTTCAAATCGAAAACTTAACAGATTTGTTTGAGCAACAAAATCAGCGTGTCACTTGGTATGTTTTTGATAAGGACCAAGTGAGCGTTGCGAGCGAAGCGTCTCTGTTCCAAGTCCGGTCAATTTTTGCCTGTCAGTTTGTTGCTTCTCTTCTACAGGTCGTGTTTCTCAACCGATTTTGAAGTAACTTTTTAGGTTTACTTGCAAGTTCTATGAGCAAAAGGTTTTTTTGTCGTATGGGATTTTTGATTGGTGAGGTATTTCTCCCACAAAGAGGGTGCTAGATGTCTCCGTACTACTCCGATTTTGAGTTTTTTTTTATTACAAGGTTACTATTTATTTATTACTTCCACATACTTAGTCTCATACATAATCTGATGAAGATCATTAAAATGATGGACAGGATAGCTGCTTAAGTTCTACGAACAAACGAAAGAAATTCATCCAAAAATAGAATCTGTCATTATTAACATTACAGATTTAAAAAAAAAAAATCGTAAACAAAAGTAAGCCTGCTGAAAAGGTTTTCTACAAACAGTAAATTGCCCAGTTACCGACTTCTACCTACATTATACCTAAAATAAGCCCTTTTTTTCTTATCGGTTGTGAACCGATTATGGCTATTTGTAAAGTAGCCAGTGTCAAGTGTTACTAATTTTTGTAAGTCATTTGCAATTTGCATCAGGGAGTCTTGGCGGGAACTCGTTGAGGAGATGTGGTGCTAAATTTTCATTTTTGTGAAACCTAGTTCATATGCGTGCAAATTGTTTAATTTCGGGGGCATATTTATCAATTTAGTTTCGTGAAGGTGTACAAGTGGAATGAAAGTGAAAATCGGTGCAAAACATTAACTTAGTGTTGTCTCCAAGGCTCCGTGAAGATTATTTGTAAATGGCCGCCGTGTTTACAAATGATTCCCTAGACTTGACTTTGGCTGTGACGGCTTGACTGTTTCGATGGAAATAACTTGCATAATATATTGGAATACTTGACACTGGCTAATTTCCTAATGGCCATAATCGGTTCACAACCGATAAGAAATAAAATAATTTGCATCAGAACAGTACCTAAGTCGTCGTAGTAAAAGTCAAGTCAAGGTAGTCATTGTAAATGGTGGCTCTTTAAATACAATGACGGTACAAGCGATCTTCGGAGACTACGCTTAAGTCCATGTTTGGACCTATTTTCACTTTCATTGCACTTGTACACCTTCACGAAACTAAATTGATTAATATGCCTCTAAAATTAAACAATTTGCACGCATTTGAACTAGGTTTCTTAAAAATGAAAATTTAACAACACATCTCCTCAACGCGTTCCCGCCAAAACTCAATAAGCCCTTCCATTTCTTTTTTTATTTCTTTTCGGTTGTAAACCGATTAGGTATGGCCATTTAGAAATTAGATTTTGACATTGATGTCGTTCACCTGGAACCACCTTTTCATCTTAAACTCTTCACTTAAAAATCTCCTACTTTTATGGTCAGACCGTAAGTTTATTTAACTGCAGGGCAAGGGCCTCTTCTTAGAGTGTGTTGAAAAATATCAAAATTTAATTGATAAACCGCCATGTTCTATTTTAATGATTATTGATTTCCTACATATTAAACAACTAGCTGCGCCCCGTGAAAGTGAAAAAACGGGTTATAAGGGCGCGGGCGGCCGAGCGGTTCTCGTGCGGTTCCACTTTTTCGTTCATTACTCGGGTTCTACTAATTGAATTTCGATTTAAAGTATATCACGACATTCCTCGAAAATAGAACTAGGTAGGTATCCAATATAGAAAACCAGATTTCAATCGGATAAAAGTAGTTTTTAATTGTATATAGGTAATAGACAGAGAAACAGACAAACAGACAGACATGAATTTTAAAAACAATCCTCTAGACAACTTTTTTTTAATTTACTTTCAAGTAGATACAGACTTTTTGTCCTCTCTTCCTTTATTATAAGTTCCTATAGATTAGACAATTTTAAGAAATGACAGATTTTTGATACCTACAGATTTATAGTAACTATATCAAAAGTTTTGCACTAAGTACCTACATTCACTAAACGACAATCTCTTATAATAACTTTTTTTACTTCCAAATGTAACAAGTCTTCTTTTTCTTGAGTTTCTCCTAATTGGGACGAAATGCACCCTAGAGCCCTAGAGAATATTAATATCAAGTAGTTTAATCGTCCCAATATCTAAACTACTGTTGGGCCCAGTTGACTATTATCAATTCGAAAGGGTATAATTGGTCCCTGGTCCCAGTTTCGAGGAGGACGACTTCCCCCCCCAACCCGACAAAACAGCTTAAACCCCAACAAAACCCTATCAGAACCAAAAAAACGGCAAAAAACAAATACGCCACAGTATTCCAATGTTACAACAAACAACACCGAAAATTCTTTCATCAGCAGCACAATAAACTACATAGCTATACATCGACACAGTCCAATTTAAATAACAAGCTCGCAAAGCTGAAAAACAAGCCGTAACCGAAGTTGGGAATAAATTAGCAACCACCCTGCACCCCCCTTTACCCAATGTGTACATTGTGCAAAATATTATTTGCCTTGCCAGACAATAATAGGATCTAATGCCACGCCCTGACATGTTAGCTTTAGACAGCTCCGCCCAAAGCACCGTCTCTTCCTATTGGCTGAGCTTATTTCCTATCTCCGTCTTTACATTTTTTGTTTCATTCTATCGCATAGCTTTTCCCCTAACGCCTGAGGGGTAAATGTTATGGTAGCTAACATATACGGAGACTCCTCGTTCGCATTGTCAAGTCACAAATATTTTTTACCGTTCCTTTTATTTGAAGATCTACCTGAATAGAGTACTAGTATTTCTTTATGAGATTTTTTCTGAATAAGTACAAGTATTTTATTCAGGGTTTAAGGGATGGTGTCTGTAAACAGTTGCCAATGCGAGATGTGTGTAGGAGATTTATTGCTGTTTCTTTTGATATATATTTTTTTCGTTTACGGTTAAGGACTTGTTGGATGATAATCGTAGATCTTTTTTATATTTCATTTGATATATTTAATCTCTTTTATTGATATGTGAGTATATAATATATTACTAGGCACATACCTAGTCAAATAAGAATGCTAGTTTTAGGAAAATATCTAATGAAATGAATGACATATTTGGTTTTATTGTATTTGTATTAAGTAGATTCATTATTAATACCTACTTACCTACAATTTAACTTTGCTTCATTATGCATATGCAAAATGATCAAAGTCTGATACTAAATGGAATTTGTAAAATTGAAATAACAGTAATGTAAATAAAAAAGGGATGCAATTAGGTAAGTACTTAGTAAAAAAAACGATTATCTCGCATTAAAACTGGGTGTGGAGAGATATGCAAACGAAAGTACTTATATCAAAAACAGTTAAATAAATAGAGTAAAGTAAGCATAATAAGTATTATATCCAACGTTATATATTAATAAACAGACAAGACCCTAAAACTTTCACAAATTCCAAATTACAACGAAACCTCACTGTTTAAAACTCAAAATAAATACCGCAACGAAGTTGAATCGATGAGTCGGTAGCTGCCTAATAATTATTAGTCGACGAAACGGCCTGAAATTCATGCACAAAGCTCCGACCCACAGTAATAATAACGACAATTGTTGTGTTTACTGGAACGTAAACGCAAGCCTGAGGCAGGGCGAGGTAGGGGGCCCGGACGATGGGCGGGCCTAGGGGCCGACCCTTCAGCAGCCGTCGGGACCGATAGCGCAGTCCGCGTCGCGCCACGCGCCACACCGCACCTCTGACATGTGACCGCACAGCATGGAGGAGTGCGATCTCGCTCAATACCGCGACATGATCATCGAGGGCGAGTTACCCTTAGACCTGCGTCCGCCGCCGCGGCTCTATCTGCCGCACTATCTCCGCGCCGTCACTGACCCTGAACCAGACTTCCCGCCTGACGACACCTACGTCTCTGTCGACGAAGACCCACCCGACGTGCCACCACCAGGCTCCGACTCCGATCGCTACGAAGCCTCCAGCCCCACAGATACAAAACCTTCATCACCAAAAAAACACAAACAGAAGTCTTCTTCTCAGCTCATCAAACCGCCTTACTCCTACATAGCTCTCATCACGATGGCCATCCTCCAATCACCGCACAAGAAGCTCACGCTGAGCGGTATATGTGAGTTCATTATGACCAGATTCCCGTACTACAGAGAAAAGTTTCCAGCGTGGCAGAATTCCATTCGACATAATCTGAGTTTGAACGACTGCTTTATTAAAATACCTAGGGAGCCAGGGAATCCGGGTAAGGGGAATTATTGGACGTTAGATCCTTTGGCGGAAGATATGTTCGATAATGGAAGTTTTTTGAGGAGGAGGAAGAGGTATAAGAGGCCGGCGCCATCGTTGCAACATGCTCATGCTGTGGTAGCAATGTTGGCGAGGGAAGCATATGCGCCACTGCTGCCTCTGCCGTGTTACCTTCCCCCTACACCGTTGCTGGCTCTACCGCGACCGCCGCCATCGACACTTCGCCCCGTGCCGCTACCTCCTCGATTATCAGAAATTACAGAACCGAGATGCAAGCGATCACGAAACGGGTTCTCCATAGAATCCATAATCGGTTCTCAAGAGCCTTCAACGGAGCCTCGGAGAAGTGCGTTCTCGCCTCTCCATCAGGGACACAGCCCCCCGGACGACTGGGCTAGATGAATGTATCTAAATGGGTGCGTCTCCACACCACCCCCGTTTTGAAACGTCCGACGGAACCTATCCTCGCCATGAACGACTGAAGTGTTATGTGTACAAACTTGAATAGATGGTGTAATTAAAATTTAAAAAAACAATTTAGTGGAAACTAAATTAGCAGAAGCGTCATATAGAAGAAATTTGGTAAATTACAATCGATTAATAGTTTTGAAAGCGATTTGTACATAAATTATCAAAATAATATTTATTTCGCTAATATCTTACATTCGTCCGTAGTTATGCTAATCAGAAAATGTATTTTAATATCATTCAATGTTTTATTTCTTCAATTTTTTTCTATCGGAAAAATACTAAGTCTTGAAAATTTTGTATCAAACATTGAATTAAAGTTTTAGTTTGAGGAACCTGCCCGTAAAGTTTGTTTTTGTTATTATTTTGATATTTTGTTATCTTTGAGTTTTCCGGACTTTTGGGTCCGTATATTCTGTTATTTGAACTAAATAGTCCTTGACAGTCCTTAATAGTAAATTTTGAACAGATTTTTGTCCATACTTTATTTGAGACTTGGCTCATATTTATTTTACTTTACTTTGTCTGTGTATGTATTTAAAACAATTTGTTTTTCGTTTTTAAAACTGCACCTATGTCAAAGAATCTACGTGGTTCTTACTTTTTTTTAATAACAATTACATAAATTATCTATCGTTTACCATAGTTTTATCGAATAACGTCTAGTCATGTCGTGTACAAAGTAGTTTTTAAATATTGTAAATAATTTTATGTAAATATTTTAAGCTTAACCTAATGTTTGAAAATAATTGTAAATTACCATCTCTCAATATTTTAGAAAAGGCTTTAGTTAATGTTGTGAAGATTATTTCAAAAACAAATTGGCTGTGCCAATTTAATTGTTTTAATTGACTGATGTTTCTATACAAGCAAATTAGTTGAAACGAAACTCATTTGTCCATTTTAATCGCGTAGCCTATTTTCAGCATTATTAAAATCGCTAAAACAGTAAATAGTGTTCTAAATAAGTTATGTTGGTTTGTTTTGACCAGATTTTGTCTGAAGTTAGATTATGTCTAACTGGGGCCTAGCCACGTGTCTTCCGTCGTAATCAGCATTGAAATCCCACTGCGCAAAGGAATTACCTGCGCGGTTCAAACCATAGCGTTCATTTTCATGCATTTGAAGGCGACGCCGCCCGTCGAGTTCAACGGTCATTGAAACCGGCAGCTCAAGAGACCTCGCATTTAATGACAGCTCAACTCGACGGTGCCGGCTTCAAATGCACGCAAATCAACGCTATCGTTTTCAGCGCGCAAGTTAGGTACTCCTTTGCGCAGTGGGATATCGATACCGTTTACGACGGAATCACATCTGCCTGACTGGATGAACTGATCAAATTAGCTTGTACATTTTTACTTCTCGTAATCTACTAGACCGATTTTGATAAAAAAAATACTGAGCATCAAAGTTTCTGTATCCTATACCTAATGACAGATTCTTTACTGTTATAGAGCCATTGTTCTGATAATTAAAATAATCGTCTATTTTATTTTGATATTTTATTAAATGAATACTGATATTTATAGGTCTGGTGCCAAACACCCATCGCCAACTAAACTAACTGGGCTCTGCATAGTCGAACTATTTTTTGACTAATTATCTATACCTACTCATTTTCAGAAACTTAGGCCGGCTTGCATAACGGTTCCTAAACATGTTTAAGCTGTTAATCGTATTTAAAATCTGTCAAACTGTCAATGTGTGGCAGCATATTATCAATCGTCCACTTAATGAAATAGAGTCCAATGTTCGATTTCCCATCAATTATTTTAAAATTGATTTAGTTAAATATTTTTTTAAATAGTGTTATGCAAGTCGCCCTTAGATCAGAAATGTAAACAAAAAACTCGTAATTATAATTAGGTTCTTTAAAGTGACAGCTCTTTGTTTACTTTTTCCTTTAATAATTGACAGTTCTGTTTCCATTTTGACCTAAGTTTCTGAAACAGGGTATAGATAGGTACGACAAAGTTGCGGCAACACTGCGTCCACCGCAAACTATGTCAGCACTGCTCACTTGTCTGAAAAATTAGGTTGTTAAGGCCCACTTGCGTTGTCAGCCTAGTGCTAACTTTACAAATCTTGTGAGCTATTCTATAATAGCTCACAAGATTTGTAGGGCTAGTGAGCTAGCCAAGTGATACAAGTGCTATCACTTGGCTAGCTCACTAGCCCGGGGCTAAAAGTATAGCAGAGCAAGTGGGCCTAAGCTTTTAACTTGGAGAGTTTATTCTAATTAAATTAGTCAGTTTAGTTGGTGTTAGACGTTTAGCTTAAGACATCATAAATCGACAGTATAAGTAAATAGGAATTTACGCTACGAAAATAGTAACATGCAATTCAAAGAAATTGTCACAAAAAATTGTGTCTACGGACAACGTGCAACGGTACTATTTATCTATTGTTGACGTCTGAATTTTGTTTTCAATAGGTAACTGCTGCGTGACTACATTTGTGAAGTTGACTCTAAAATGCATGACGCTATACTCTTTTACAGAAACTTAGATCAAAAAGGTAAATAAAAAACTCACGTATTTGATTCAAAGTGACAGCTCTTTGTTTTACATTTTTTCAAAAGGGTATAGCTTCGTAATGTAAATTAGACATGATCTTACGCTGCTATGCGGCCAAAAGTTATAGGTACCTATACAAGAAACTGCACCAACTTGTTCTGAGAGAATATAGAGCTCTAATTGACATCAATAATGATTCTTGATTAGGTAATCATTTTTAATTGAAAAATATTTTATAAGTTTCTGTACAATTGTGTAATATTCCTAGGTTTTTTTTTCTGAAAATTCTAAATAAAATTCCTTTACACATCTACGGCTCTACAAAGCTACTTTATTTGACCAAAAACGTCAACGTAAAGCGAGTCTTTAGTCTCTAGGCGCATAAAGTGTGCATTACAGCCCTAGGCTTTAAAGCAATTTGAATTTGGAACGTTAGAATTCATGAAGGCTGTGGTCAAAGAGGATATTATTATAATCAATAAGGTTCTGATTATTATTTCTTATCGGTTGTGAACCGATTATGGCCATTAGGAAATTAGCCAGTGTCAAGTATTCTAATATATTATGCAAGTTATTTGCATCGAAACAGTCAAGTCGTCATAGTTAAAGTCAAGTCTAGGGAATCATTTGTAAACACGGCGGCCATTTACAAATAATCTTCACGGAGCCTTGGAGACAACACTAAGTTAATGTTTTGCACCGATTTTCACTTTCATTCCACTTGTACACCTTCACGAAACTAAATTGATTAATATGCCCCCGAAATTAAACAATTTGCACGCATATGAACTAGGTTTCACAAAAATGAAAATTGAGCACCACATCTCCTCAACGAGTTCCCGCCAAGACTCAAGGTTCTGATAGCATATGGATATTTCAAACTAGCCATCTGGACATATCACTCAAAAAAAGAAAAACTGGGTTATTTTTCTTCTATTTTTATATTGACGGAAGGGTAAGGCAAAAAGTTTTAGTTAATTGAAAGCCCCAGCTTTTTTTTTCATCGGCTATGGCCGATACCTGGTTTCTTCATTTTGATGCAACAATGATAAATTTAATTTTTAGAGAGCTGTAATATATACGTAGCATCAATCTATTGTTTTGTTGTTAATTAAATGCTTATTTTAGTAGCTTTTTTATTGTCTCGCAGTAGATGTGTAAAGTAAAGTATTCACCTCGGTAATAAAGTCTGTCTTAATCTTGGGCGCTTGAATCTCACGATTTACTCAGGA
This sequence comes from Idaea dimidiata, assembly GCA_949358125.1. NCBI lineage: Eukaryota > Metazoa > Arthropoda > Insecta > Lepidoptera > Geometridae > Idaea > Idaea dimidiata. Next base: position 12,071,709 of record OX442341.1, read on the forward strand.
CGTAACTCCTTCGCTTCGCTCAGGCGTTAAGTATAACTCCCGAGCGTAGCGAGAGTGTCACAACCGGTACAACTGTATATCAGACGGGGCTTTAGTGCCTTGGTGCATAAACTACTACTTAATAAGTAGCTTTAAATTTTGTGTAATTTAACGATAAGATAAAATAAAACAACATTGTCAAGATTTTTCTTTCTTATTTATTCATTTATCATTAAAAAATAGCATATTTCCCGCAAGTTCACGAGGCTGGCTTATCGGCTAGAGGCTAAAACGAAAGGTCTAGAAAGTTCGCGACCGGCCGCACTGAGCGCTCGGCGCCTAGCTGTGTATCTTGCCAGAATGCAAGGCACTAGGCGCTAGGCCCGAAGCAAGCCGCCTGCCTATATATCCGCAGCTTTAGGCTTGCGTAGCACCACCATCCTCCCAGCCCCCAGCCTAGTTGGCTATGTTCAGAAAGAACAGGATCAAAGAATATGTCTGGAGCGAATTTAGGCGTGGGTTTATTTCTCCACGAAGATTTAATTCAACGTAAGACCGATGTGATAAAAATTCATTTTTTTATCTGCTAAAATAGTGGAAATTTATATTTTTAAGGGCTGAACAACGTGCTCACTGCTCATATACTTAATTAGTTGCGGCGGTGGGCGATTTCATGTAGTTACTTATGTTTCACTAGATTTCACGCTTCAGCGTAAGTACGGATTCCGTGGGAAAATAAGGATCACCAAAAGTAGTCCAGTATGTTACTAATTGACAATGTAGCTTTCTATAATAATTGGTGAAAGGAATTTATGAAATCGTTCATTACAAACTAACAAACTAACAAATAACTCTTTATGATATTAGTTAAGATTTAGAAGTATAAGTAGGTAAGTTATTCTTCTCATGATACTTTTTGCACTTGTTTGCGAAGTCACCGGAAATTTTTCTCATCATAACACCTGACGAAGGGCAAAAGCTCAAGCTGTCACTCAGAGAGACCACCCAAAATCCACATAATTATTATCTATTAAATACCTAACTTACTTCTCTGTACTATACTTTGTCCACACTATGTCACACACTTCGCCTGTTAGTCTATGTCCTTCGCCAAGGTTTCATCTATCTCTATAACAAAATTCATCAAAATCGGTTTAGCGGCTTAGACGTGAAAGCGCAACAGATAGACAGACAGAGTTACTTTTGCATTTATAATTATTAGTAAGGATAAGTTATTTTTAACATAAAATTTATTTTACTGTTTTAATCAAATGTTTTTATGATCAGCATTGTTGCAATGCCAATCCGACGTTCTTAAGCCTATTTTATTTAGACTTCTTTACCAAGGTAGACCGTCCTTTTTCAAGGTAGAATCCTCATCATTATTTTTCACAGTTGCAATTGTTTGCGAAGTCGCCGGAAATTTTTCTCAACATAACATCTGACGTAGGGCAAAAGCTCTACCTGCCACTCATTAAGGACCACCCAAAATCCACATCTTACCTATCTGTACCTACTTATACTCGTAGTATGTCACCTAATTCGCCTGTTAGTCGAGATAACAAGATAATCCGGCTGCAGCGACAGCGACAGCGACAATGTTTGGATAACTCGCCTCACACGCATCTAATCTGTTAGTATACAAAACTTTCAAGATTCTAATACCTTTCAAGGTAGATTTTAGGACTTAGAGTTCTTTTGTCAAAGAAGATCCTATGGCAATGTTGATTCATGGCTGGCTCTTTCGTTGTTAAGTAAAAGTATGAAGGCTAAAATCAATACACCTAAGACGTAGCCAAATGATCACGTGCATTTAATGTTGTACAAGAATGTAAAGGAAATAAACTATTTTGAATTTTTGAAAGCCTCTGTGGCGCTTCGGGCAAAGCCCCTATTGCAATGCCGAGGGTAGTGGGCTCGATTCCCACTACCCTCAGCATTGCAAGTATTAATTAATATTATAAGATCATAGTTTTAGATGTTAAAGATGCTCCTAGGTAAGCAGGAGATAACTGTTCACTCGGGACTTGACCCCCAAGTTGTAGACATTTGGAAAGACATACTTAGGCAACTGATTTAATTCCCTTGCAATAAATTTCATTGCCATTCCTTTACAAGTCAAGCAATTGTCCCGACGACGCGTGAAGTATCGTCTCACCTTGGCAAAAACACCCAGCAGGCAGCAGCAGCATTTGTTTCTGGTCTGAGCGTTTCCTTTGTACCTACGATATAGGTACCATAATATGATTGTATTATATGTATGTATTTACAAAAAAAAGTATTACAATTATGTAGGCAGTACGTCCGCTGTCTATAATATCTATAGTACAAGCATAGTGTTTATTTTGGGGCTATTTAGCGCTATGTGTAACGTAGTGCAAAATTTGTTTATTACCTATTTATTTAACTTTAACTAGTGACGTGCCAAAACAATTAGCTCTCAATCTTTCATGATCTCTGGAGAGAGGTGGGTGGAAGTTTTAGCAGGAATTCGTTGACGAAGTGTGATCCCAAATTTTCATATTTGCGAAACCTAGTTGAAATGTTTGTTCATCTTGGTGGCGTATATTTTGATTTAGTTTCGTTAAAATATACGGTGAAATCATTGTTGAACATCAACCTTTCTTCCCACCGAGTTATAGTAAAGTACCAAACCACTGTATTTAACTTTAATTCTTGTGCTAATAGTCAGTGCAACATTGTTGTTTTTTATGTCAAGCTCATTACTTACTAACTTTACTTAAAGGTACTGACCGACGCGGACGTGACGCGACATTATGAGGTGTAATGTAACACTTTACATGGTAAGCATCCATGCAGTTAGAGGCCGTATTTCCGTAGTTAATTGACAAAAATTTCATCACAACATCGTTTAAATATTATCGCAGTCAATTTTTGTTACCTACTTAGTTACGGGAATAGGGGCTCAGCACGTATTACGGGGCGATATTAAACAGTTTATTTATCACTTTTAGAGAATCAAAAACGAATTTTTCGAAAACGAAAAATCAATGTCAATGCCAAGACAATGGATTGTTTAGATGCTTCACTTTTAGTGGTTCACCGAAATTGAATGATAAGGTGAATAAAAGCCACAATCAACATTCATTGCAGATGTGCTATTTTCGATGAAAGTTAAAAGCCGCGCTGACAGTTTGAATTGAATTGAATTGAATACACAGTAAAAGGGTTTGTTTAATCTAATTTGAATTTAACAGTAATTAGAGCTTAACATCATGTAGCCATTGTCGAGTTTAGATAACAAATTAACAAAATTGATAATTGGAAGCCAGAAAGGTCTCGAAATACATGGCTGTACAAGTACAGTAATCTAGTTGTACATTATTGTTGTATTTTAAAGATATTTTGGCTTCCAATTATCAGGTTTGGGAATTGGTCTGCAATTGTTATATTATTGTGATAGATTTGAGTAGCCATTATTTATTATAATATGTTAAATTCAAAATGGTTTAAAGAAATCTTTCACTGTTCACTCCTAGTGAACTCTTTATTGCACTTACGGTGAATTCCAGCTAGCAACGAGCCGTTCGATACGTACCTAGATACTAGATATAAGTATGGACGCAGTGTTATACTTTTGTTACATTACACCAGCTCGTAACAGCAGCCATACCCATCTTAAGAGTTACCTAAGTATTGAGCAAGATGCAATAAAAAACAATAGGTATGCTTGCACTTTAATCAAACTGTCAGCTCAACTTAACAATTACATGTTTGCGTATTCATTAGACTGTTCAGGTGTATGTGTTTTCTAATTTGTAACGAGGTCTTGTCTGTTTGTAATGATGTAGAGTTAATGTATTGGTTGTTAGTTTTAAGTTTGTTTATGTTGACCATTTATATACATGATACATTGTAACCATTTTTTCGTTTGCGTTGTTTTCAAATTTTGATTGTGTGTGGAGCTCAAGTTAACCTTTTCAATAACAATTTTACTCGGTAACTGTAAGTGGACACCAAGCTGGCAAATTTCCCTGTCTGCACTATTAAATACTAAAAATGGACTATTGCGGAATTGAAGGATGAAAACAAAATAGATATAGTGATGTGATTGTTGTGGATAGTCTACCTATAGTGATTATGGCCAACAAACACGTAAAAATGGCAGACGGAGACTCGTCAACTCCCAGACTGGGCTACCCTTATAAGCTGAGGAAATTACAGCAAGCGAGCAACAGGGGTGTGAGGGCTTAGATGGACTCGGACACAAAATATCTTATCCTCGGCTGAGTTTCCTACTTTAATATGTTGATGTAGGCTTCTCGGGCGAACCATATTATATCTCAGTGCCCGAGATTCCTTCGTTCACGTGGCTGAAGGATGCAGATTATTGCAGATATCTTATTGCAGATATTATAGATAGATTTTTGCAGGTCTAATGGCAAACAACTGTTATTATCACTGACAACGTGGACAGTTGGTCCTTAACGTGCCTTCCAAAGCGCTGAGGCGCTCGGAGAAAGTGTTTTAACCGACTTCATTTTGCCACACAAATTATTAGTCACCCATTCAAGTAATGATCACGCCAAGCTTTGCTTAACACGCACGACCAGTCAAGATCGGCAGGTGCATCTGGGCCAATGAGGAAACCAATTCTAGGGACTCATTAATTTTTTGCAAAGATCTGGGTATTCACATTGGCATGTGACCATAGTTGTGCCTATTGCACGCACAAACTTTTGAGTACCTGTTGAGGTATCTGATGAGGTAGATGATGTTGCCCCCAGCTCTACTACTATTATCTTGATCTTATTCAGACACCTACAAAAGTAAATAAATACTTATTATAATTATTATCAGCATCATTGCAATGCCGTTGCGACATTTTGGAGCCTGAAAGGAGGACTCCGAAACGTCGGAACGGTGGCATTGCACCAATGCTGTCAATATAAACAACGCGATTAAAACCGTAACATAACAAAATCAGCCCATTAATTTGTCCTACTGTAGGGCAAGGACCTCCTCTTAGAGGGCAGTAAGACGGTAAGCCACGGAAGCCTACCCCGGATTGGCGAATGTCCCATGTCTTCGGACCGTGGTGAGTCCTAGCACTTGTCGGTTTCCTCACGATGTTTTCCTCCACCGTAAGAGCAATGTTACTAGTGCACATTTTTCTTAAAGAAAAAGACATTGGTGCGCGATCGCGACCCTCGAAATCAAAGTCGGGGTATCTACCATTAGACCAACACCGCTCTCAAAACCATAAAATGAGTTTTATTTTAATAAAAACTCGCGAAAACAGACGACAAATCTAATATTCTAACTACAAAAAGAATCTTATCACAATGATCCCATTTCAGAATCTACAGCTACAGTTCACAGTAAATAAATCCTAATTTTTGTGCAATCACTCAAGAAACCGTTATAAAAATGTAGCAATTTCATGTTTGCATTTCTTTCGAGCTGCTCATCTGTTATCAGTCGTCGCTCCGGAGTTGGGCAATTCACAAAAAACAATATAGGATTCGTTAAACTAACATAGGATTGGGAAATAATTACGACTGAGATAAGCTGAATTTGTTTTTAAATTATGACTGATACGTGGATACATCCATTCATATGTCTGGGTTGGCGCCAAGAAGCATAATTGACCGAACGAGCGAAGCAAGTGAGGTCCAGTGTAGACGGGCCTGGCGCTTGTATCTTTGTATGTTTGTTCGACGATAACTAGAGTAACGTAGCTCCGATCTTCATGAATTTTGGTATGCGCGTAGTTTAGGTCAATAGAATTTATGAGTTCGAAGATGAGCCGGATCGGTAGGGGGGTTGGGAAGATAGGGGGTCGTGAGGTCTCAGTTCGGGGCGAACTACTAGTGTTAGTATGGATGATGATAGATTATTGCTCCAGTTCCACTAGTCCACTATACTGTTACTGTACAGTTCTAAAAATGCAACAATGTGAATCTAATATGGATTATGATAGACTAGCAGCTCCCCGCGGTTTCACCTACGTAAGTGCCGTTCCCGCGGTAATATCGGAATAAATAATAGCCTATGTGTTATTCCAGGTTTTCAGCTTGAGTACGAGTGTAGAGGTACTGAAAGTGAAAATCGGTGCAAAACATGGATTTAGCATTGTCTCGAAAGCTCGCGTGAATCGTCATTGTAAAGAGCCACCATTTACAATGACTTCCATGACTTGACTTTTACTACGACGACGACTATGTTTTAATGCAAATTGCAAGAAGCTAGCAAAAAATAATATTACAACAAGATTGAAATTATTCTATTTCTTATCGGTTGTGAACCGATTATGGCCATTAGGAAATTAGCCAGTGTCATGTATTCTAATATATTATGCAAGTTATTTGCATCGAAACAGTCAAGTCGTCATAGTTAAAGTCAAGTCTAGGGAATCATTTGTAAACACGGCGGCCATTTACAAATAATCTTCACGGAGCCTTGGAGACAACACTAAGTTAATGTTTTGCACCGATTTTCACTTTCATTCCACTTGACGAAACTAAATTGATTAATATGCCCCCGAAATTAAACAATTTGCACGCATATGAACTAGGTTTCACAAAAATGAAAATTTAGCACCACATCTTCTCAACGAGTTCCCGCCAAGCATTGATTGAAATTGATATTTATTATTTCAAAAGTTGTCAAAAGTCTTCTAGGAGCAAAGACGACGATGTGACATGTCTCTGGTTTTTATTGCACATTGGAGTTACATTTTAAAAATTGTCTATGATGGAATTCGAACCTGTGCTTCTTGTTATTTAATTTTACTAGGTTTTTATGTCGTAGGTACCTACAAAGCATAAGTTTAGTATAGAGTTTATGTCTACTCATTGTGCCGTGCGCTTTACGTTTCTATTAGATGCCACCGACATGTTATTTTTGCTAATTCTGTTAATATTTCTTCGTTTTACAAAAGTATATACATAGTAGCCTATTCCTTTCAATGCTATGAAAATGTTCGTCAAAAACGGTTGAGTTGCCAGCTGATTATGATTATTTGACTTCTTCTTCTTCTTCTTTTCGTGTAGTGGTGTGGCTCACCTGGTGTTAGAGTTTTTCAGATCGCCTTAAGGCCTCTAACTTGACCTAACGACTGTTATCAGAGATAACAACCGGGACCAACTGCTTAACGTGCCTTCCGAAGCACGGAGGAGCTCGAGAAAATTATTTTTTGCCACACAAATTTTAGGTCACCCATCCAAGTAATGACCGCGCCAAGCGTTGCTTAACCTGCACAACCATTCAAGATCGGCTGGTACAGCTAGGCCAATGAGCTCCTCTATTAATATTATATCTATTATTTGACTAAGAACAATTATAGATTACAAACTTTACACTTTCTTGCTTATCAGATTTATTATCACAACACACGACCAGTGTGGGCGAAAATGCAATTACAATTAACTATTTTTTGTACGTACAGAACTAGCTAGGTACCTACATAATAGTCATAGAATGCAATAAATATTTTCAACCTGTAGTCCACAATTTGAAAAATCTCCCTAGTATCTGCGGCTCTATTTTTATAGCATTGAGTTCTGCAGTTATTGCGTGAAGGAATAAAACATTAAGTCGTTTACTTTCTTACTTATAAACAAACTTACACGTTTATAATAATTGGTAGGATCTAAATAAGTATATAGAGTACGTACTTACGATACAAACCCTTCGGTGAGCAAATCCAATTCCACTTCACCGATTCTTTCAATCAGCCGATCAAAAAGTCTGGATTTCGCATTCGCCCTGATAATTTCTATATTTACTAATCAAATATTAAATAATATCATAAAACAAATGCTAGTAACAATCAGCAACAATGTTGCTATAATAATAATTAAATTAGCGTCGCTTAAAGTAAACTTTATTGTTGTATCTACAAATGTTTGTAGTTTACACGTGAAGGTGCTAGCAAGTCTAGTTTGTTGCTATGATTATTCAATGACATTTGTATTTAGAGGGAAATAATATGATAGTTACATAGTTACAATACAAAGACATAGGTAGGTTACCTGACTAAATTGTTTACTACATTAATTTACACACCTACTGCCCTACAAAGTTACTTCATTTGACCAAAAAGGTCAATGTAAAGCGAGTCTTTATTCCCTAGGTGCATAAAGTGCTCATTATACACCTAGGGCATAGAGTAATTTAAATTTGGAACTTAAGTTCTGGTAGCATACAGCCATTTCGAACTGGTCACCTAGACATAACCCATTAAAAATAAAAACTGGGCTATTTTTCTTCTATTTTATTTCGACGGAAAGTTAAAGCAAAAAGTTTTAGTTAACATGAAGCCCAAACATATTTTTTTTTATCGGCTAAGGCCGATGTCTGGATTTGTCATTTTGATGTAACATTGTTAAATTTAATAAATATAGAGCTTTAAATATTATTTCATACACGTAGCATTTATCCATTGTTATGTTGTTAATTAAATGCTTATTTTTGTAGCTTCTTTACTGTTTCGCAGTACCTATATGTGTAAAGTAGAGTATTCACCTCAGGAATAAAGCCTGTCTTTATCTTGGGCGCTTGAATCCCACGCTTCACTCAGGACTATCAGGACTCTAGGTACTTAACTTAAGTTTTTAATACCCTCGCTGTGCTCGAGAGTTAACTCTCTAGAGTCTTTCGTACGCTTTGAATTCAATTTGGCGCCCGCTATATAAGACAGGGCTTTGGTACCTCGGTGCATAAACTACAATTACCCATCTACGGCTCTACAAAGTTACTTTATTTGACCAAAAAGGTCTACGTACAGCGAGTCTTTTTTCCCTATATAGGCGCATAAAGTGCTCATTATAAACCTAGGGCATAAACTCATTAAAATTTGTAACTAAGGTTCTATAGTAGCATACGGCCATTTCGAACTGGCCACCTCCTGACATAACACATAAAAAAAATAAAAAATGGGCTTTTTATTCTCCTATTTTTATCGACGGAAGTGTAAGGCAAAACGTTTTAGTTAATATTAAGCCCCAATTTTTATTAGTCGTTTTTTGTTTGATTTTTGGTTTCGTTATTTTGGTGCAACTACTATTAATAAAAAAAAACTATTAATTGACTTATCTATTCAAATATATGTAGTTCCATTACCACAGAATAAATAATAGTACCTTCTACCTATCGTTACCGAGGCTCATCAAAATAGATACACGAAAAAACAGAAGACTGACTGACATTTCGAAACGCGTAAGTACGTAGATACACTGAGTTGCATTGATATCCCTGTTCTCTCACAGCAAGGGATTAACTCAAGTAAAGCCACAGGAGACAACTTATCAACAACAAGTATTTACAATCGTCAATTGCCCAACAAACCCAAAAGGAAATACAGTAGGAAGTTAAGAATCTGAGAGAAAGTCTCATGAATGAATGCCACATGCTGTTTTGTGTCAAACATTATACACTATCGATTTCTGTTCAGCATTGTAAGAGTGTCCACTTCATTTGTCATGTGTATTATGAAATTACAAGCGCGATTGAGTGTACACCAGGCTTTGGTTAATTTTAACAATGTCAATTGTTTGATATTCAAAAGATTCGGGCAAAGATTAAATAGATATTTTTGTGTAGAAATCACGCAGAAAAAGTAGGTGATTTTAATATACGATTTTAAACTTACATACTAAAATTTCTTAATAACGGGGTATTTACCACGTTTAATAATTTATTCGCAGAGCTCGATATTTCGCTGGTAACAAGCTGGTTGAAATTACCAGCGAAATATCGAGCTTTGCGAATAAATTATTTATTAAACATGGTAAATACCCCGTTATTAAGTAATTTTAGTAGGTAATTTTGTTACTATTCTTATTTTAGTAAGTATTTGAATTAATATGTTCTTAGTAATAATTTATTACATTGGACATCAGGGTTCGTTCGTGGGCACTTTGGATGAAAACAAAAAAAACCTAATGATTATACATTGTTGAGAATTAATAAAAAATAAATAATAGTTAATCATTTACTACATCTTGAAGCATCTTGGAATACTGTTCTCAGGTTTGGAGTCCTTGCTATCTGGTATACATATCAATTCAGGCTAGGTTTCTTAGATATCTACAATTCAAGTGTAAACAAGTTGATGTTAATTATGAAGACAGATGTTTAAGGTATCATATGTTACCTTTACAAGAGAGACGTCGAATAGCAGATATAGTTTTTCTTAGCAAGATTGCTCAAATGGATGTGGATTCTCCTCTGTTACTATCAAAAATAAATATCCGAGTACCTTCACGAATCCAATTGAGAGAACCCAATTATCTTGGAACTACTAGATCATACACCAAATACAGGCACAATTCATTCTTTCCCAGAGCAGCGGATGCGTTTAATAAGTTGATTGATTTTCCCCAGTTAGATCTTTTTGATTCCAAGCCGGTTGCGATCAGGAGTGCGTTGGCAAGACACTGGTTTGATGTACATAGTTTTTAGTTTGGTTATGTGTAATAATTTATATTCCCAGTGTTTGTCTTATTATTATATTATGTATAATGTTTATATATACTTATATTGTAGCGGACAACTAGTGTGCAAAGATGCTTATATGTGAAAACATATAATTGGTTTTTAGATGTATTTATATATTATTAAGTTGTAATGTATAACTGTTTGTTTTCCTAGTAAATAAAAATAAAATAAATAAATAAATTTATTTCAGGCAACAAAGACCCATACTTACTTTATAGTATATAGACCGACATGCTTAATTATAAATATTTTAAAGGAAAAATAACAAATCCTGTGAATTTAAAAAGTTCATTATGTCAAAAACTAGTTACACTTCTACAATTTACTCTTTGACCAGCCCCTATAATTCCATACCAATTACCCAACTGTGCAAATTGTAACATCTCAATTTTTATGACGTGCGCATTGAAGTGAAGTGTGCACTCGAACACATGGGTACCGGGTTCGATTCTCAATTCAATAGCTGTGTTTGTGGGGATACAAGTGAGATTTTAATAGTTCCTTAGAATTGTAGATTGGACATTGAATACTATTATGTTATATCGAGAGGTTGTATTGTTTAGACTTTTTAAAAGAAAAAGAAACCGGCTAAGTGTTAGTCGGACTTAAGCTCAAAAGGTTCCGTCCAATTATCTTAAAACGTTTATTGTATGGAAGGTCCACAGAAATCGATATAATAATATTATATTTTATTTTGTTCAAATTTTTTTTTGTTTTATCGTAGCCATAATACCAAATACTTAATTGTTGTTATGGCGACGACAGAAATGTGCCTGAAAATAATAAATCTGAAAATACATAAACAGAAAATTTCAACTGTCTAACTGACACAGTTCATAGAACACAGTTTAGTGACAGAAAGACAGAATCTATAGATTGACAGTAGAGTCTTAGGCTGAAATCTACAGAGGGTACTTAGACTTTGCTCAGACTGAGCTTAGCAAAAACTTAGTAGGTATAATCTTTGAATTGGAATTTATAATTTCTTCTATGGTTTTCGCGATTTTGCAATAATAAAACACTTTATTTATCCGGTTTAATCGCGTTAAACCGGATAAATAATGGGTTTTATTGGAATTTATAGTCAAAATTCATTTTTTGTAATATACGAATAAAACAAGAATATTAACTTCATAGTCATAACAGAGAAGCAAAGTTTAAGTCATTATTTTTGCTCGATTTACATTCAAGTTTCGTTAGCTTGCAAAGCTTTTTGTATTCATGTTTATTCGGTTTTTATACATTCTAAATTTGAAAAATTTCGACTACAAGCAAAAACTTTGGATAGATGAAAATATCGTATTATTAATACCAAAAAAAATACTTTGACAAATTGTCTTAAGTCAAAGTTTTTATCAAAGTCAACGTATGGACTATACTTAGAGAATAACGTTAAGTTACGCTAACCTGGAGCGTACTTAGACTTTGCTCAGACTTAGCTTAGCAAAACCTTGGCCTTGAAAACCCAGAATCCGGATTTATAGTCGAATTTGACTAATTTCTAAGTCTTAACAAAGTCCAAGCACGCTCTATCATTTCAGTATTAATAAAAGGGTTATTTTTAGAATAATTTTCTATTTTCTACTAAAACTTATTTATAACAAAGTATCAGCGGTATAAGTAAATATACATTACTTATATACAGCCATTACAATTCAACTGTGCGTAAAATTAACGCGATCGACACTAGTGCGACTGAAAACGTATAACTACTTATCAACAAACAAACGAATTTGAAGGATTCGGTTGTCGGAATGAAATCAACTCGATCCCGAATTGTTTAGCAAATGTCCACAGGGGATGTTTATTAGATTTGTCCGGGAGGCCGTCCCTTCGTAATATTTACAGGGTCTGGGATAAATTGTATACCAGCGACTGAAAGAGGCTTGTGATATACTTTTACAGCTGAAAAGATGCCCAAACGATGTCGTTTCTGATTGCTTTAGCTGTAAGTACATATCTAATATCTACACCATACTCTATTATACTCGTAGTTTTATAATAGAGTATGTTGGCGTCCCCTGTGGCGCGTCGGGCAAACGTCTGACTGCAATGCAGAAGGCTGCGGGTTCGATTCCCGTCTGGTGCGAATATTAATTATGCTTAAAAATAAATATTTGTATCTGGTCTGGGTGTCTTTCAATTTATAATATATGTATTTACAAGAAAAAAGTATAATATATAGTATTTCTGTCGTATAGCACCCATAGTACAAGTTTAATTAGTGCTTAGTTTGGGGCTTGATTGAGCTGTGTGTAATGTCGTGCAATATTTAACTATTTATATTATCTATTATAGTTTTATAATACTAAATAGCCCCCTTACTTATAAACGCTAATTAATGCGCTGTATAACTTTGCATCGTTTGTCTTTTACTGTCACATGAAGTTTTAAAGTTGACAGACAGAGGCAAATGTCACATAACTTGGTCATAAGTACTTATCTATTATACTCCTTACACAGAATGAGGAAAATAACTAATTTTTAATATAAGCTCTTCATGTTCCTTGTCAAAAATAAAAAAAATACAAGTAAAAGAATTATTTCGATACGTTTATTCGTTTCCGATTTATATTGTTATAGAAGTGCGATGCGGATTCGTACTCTGTTGTGACGTCATTTCACACTCGCCCAATCCGTTCGTGCTCTACTTATGTATCAATGTCGCAGTACATGTCGTCTTACGTTTTGATTAGTAGAGCGTTGTAAATGACGTCACGTGACTGTTAGCGAGACAGTAAAAAGATGTTCATGACCTTTTTGAAATTTGAAATTGATCTAGGTATATAAGTCGCACCTAATTTGATTTTTATTGTTCTATTGGCATTTACTTTTACCCACGACGGGAACGGAGCAAGAAAAATACATACATCTTCAAAAATTCACTCGTGGTGAGGTTCAAACTCGCGTCCTTTTGTCAGTACTAACAAACCATTTAGTTAAACTATTTATTTATTGACAAAAAAAACTATAATATGTAGTATATCCGTTGTCTAGTACCTAGTGCTTAGTTAGGGGCTAGATAGCGCTGTGTGTAATGTCGTGCAATATTTATTATTATTATTTTAGTGGGCTATTTACTTAAACTTTTTAATTTTCATTTTAGTTCAAGACAATCCATCAAAATTAAATGTTTAATTAACAAATTCTTTCTTAATAGTATCACCATTCAAATTAAACACTCCTAGCCACTGTCTACGCGAATAAAATTAACATTACTTACCCCTGTTCAAACTGAAACTAAACGATTTTCAACCCTTAAGCAACCAACCATAGAGTTTAATTTAAAAATACATCTCTCGTTACAATTGAGATGCGTTTGATCGTAGCATTATCCTTACAATAGTATTCTGCTAAAGTCTTGTTGACAAATTATTGTCGTTGCATTTTGAGGTTTATGTAGATGACAATAGGGTCGTTTAAAAGTAAGGGTTGATGACAATACCGCTACAGGGGTCGAAAATCCAACCCTCAACGACACCCCGCGACGTTAGCTATGATCTGTTTCTTTGCAGTTTATTGTCACTGGCAAGTGGGGAATCGGGGTAGTGTTAAATTGACTAGATTAGATTAATTGATTCGGCTTACAAAGAAAATTATCTAAATTGTATGTCGTTATTTTCTAATGATCAAATTCAAATATTAATGTCATTATTTTCATTACTTCCAATGAGTGAAATCAAATTTCATTGCGACAGACAAAACATATTTCTTCAGAATTGAAACTTACAGTAAATAAAATTTTAAAACTATCATCTATAGGTTGGGGTACACCTGATTGTTGACGTGGCGTTACAAGCCGTGGCGAGTTTAGCCAACCTATATGAGAAGACATCTGTCAATGTCAAATGTTGTACATCTGTCAGGCGTCCCGTGACTGCTCACATTTTTTATTTCCCTGTGTTTGATTTTCATTATTGAAACAGTAAACTCATCTATATTTTGTTAGACAACTAGTCGACGTTCAAACATCCCAAAATAAAACTTTACCTGCAACACAGATTAGAGCCCATGAATAGGAGTAATGAAATAAATATTTTGTCGGTGTGGGGCAAATTCGATAACGCCCGGTTGCCCAAACCCCAATTCTACAGGCCGATGATTGTCATCGAGTAAGCACCGTGAAATGTTCATGATTGTACGGCAATGACAAGGATCTTACCTAATAATACGAATCATCAAAAACCAAAGAAGAAAAAAAAAAGATTTTTAATTTGTGCCACTGCACTGTTGGACGGACGACGTTAGGACGTAAGACACGATTCTAAGAAGATCGCTTGTAGAAACATGTTACATCTTACTAATATTATAAACGCGAAAGTTTGTATGTAAGTATGTATGTATGTGAGGTTGTTACTCTTTCACACAAAAACTACTGATCCGATTGCGATGAAACTTGGAATATAGGTAGCTGGGGACCTGGATTAACACATAGGCTACTTTTTATCCCGATATTCCCGCGGGAACGGGCCTTAGGCGGGTGAAACCGCGGGGCGCAGCTAGTAGGTACATAAATTACAAAACACATAAGTACAATATTTAAATAGATACCTATTCAAATTAACAAACATGAAAATGTAAGAATTGGTCCGGTACCTACATAATTTAAATAGGTACCTAATCCAATTTACAAACATAAAAATGTCCGAATTGGTCCCTAGAAAGAGTAAGTGACCGAAAGACGGGTTGTATTCGTATTGTTGACTGAACTGCAGGAAAACCGCGCAACTTCCTTCGTAATCAGGTAATCGGAATCGACCGAATAACCTGCGCGGTGAAAACGATAGCGTTAATTTAAATTCATTAATTGAAGCCGGCCCGTCAAGTTTAACTGTCATTGAAAACGACATCTTTTGATCTGCCGGTTTCAATGACAGGTGATCTCGACGACGGCGTCGTCTTCAATTGCATGCAAATTAACGCTGTGGTTCAGGTAGCATTTTTATTTTAAGTTATTTTTTTAAACCACTTTTTAAATTTGATTACATCATTTTTTCACCTAATTTACCTTTGCAACGATTAAATTCAAAGATCAATCGATACGAATGAAGATTTATTTGTCTGTCTAGGTGGTTTTTCCGTTGCTAAAGCAACAGCTAGCCCTTTGGTCACCAGAATAATCTTACCCAGATGGTTAAACTTATTAGACTTAAAGTTTCAAAAGGTTTTTACTAGCAACTAGCCTTATAACGGTTTTTATTTTTGCGTGACATTACGCCATCATGGATGATGTTTTCCTTCACCGTAAGAGCGATGTTAATGACACCCCATACGTTCACTAACATCATTGTCGCGATGATTTCAATGACGGTATCTGATTGCTCGGAAACTAACTACCGTTGAGTTTAGCGACTGTTTTTTGGTACATTGTGTGTTATGTGTGGTTCATTCAACCACACAAAAGTATTGTTATATGGACCAGAGATAAGTACCCTTGCGTGAAGTATTGCGTTTTGCCAAATTGCATTTTAAAACTAATGGGAAGTAGGTTCCTACCCTGTTGTTTTTTGTACAAAATTCAACTAAGGGATGAATTATATAAAACAGTCATTCGTTGTCCATTGCTCGGCGAGCAGTCGATTGGTCTGTTGAAACCGAGTGTAGGCCGAGCAATGGACAAAGTAAGGTTGACTTGCGCTGCTATAATTAGCCAGGGCTAACTAAATAACTAACGTACTACCTCTTGTGATTGGTCTTGCACTGACACAAAATGTCAGTGCACAACCAATCACAAGGAGTTTTGGCGGGAACTCGTTGAGGAGATGTGGTGCTAAATTTTCATTTTTGTGAAACCTAGTTCAAATGCGTGCAAATTGTTTAATTTCGGGGGCATATATTAAGGCGGCGATAGATGATAATTATCGGTCCTTGCATTCCGATTGCATATAAATGAGCGAGATGGAATTGCGTGAAAAAATCTACAATTTCTCGTGAAATCAATCATTAACGAAGATTAAAATAATATTTTTATAAAATGCGATGAAGAGGTTCTAGGTATTGTATTTTCTAATATCATGATGCCTATAAGAAAATATAGCGGTTAAGGATTTAGAAGAAAAATTGATTTATTTTGTAAAATAGGGGTTTGCTTTGCCTGTATAATAGTGGTATTTAAAGTTATTTTTTATTGTTTTTGAAATGAAGGGGACACTTCTTGTATGATGTACAATAACATAATACATTGTTTAAAGATCTATTTGATACCGCTTATGAAGAAAATTATTCAATCGGAAGGGATTTCACATGAGTCGCGTCGCATCCAGTTTGTGCCAGCCGTCTTGCACAAATCGTCGTTCCAACGTGCCTGAGGACATCCTACACTACGCTTGCCGAGACGCGGTCTCCACTCTAGAACTCGCTCACCCCAACGGTTGTCGGTTCTACGGCTAATATGAGTATGGCCAGCCCACTGCCACTTCAGCCTCTGCCTTTCATAATCCCTTTTAAACCTGTCTCTAAATTTCTTCAACGAAAATAGCAAAACTATTGACTTTGTCAACTAAAAAGTACAAATAAGATTTAAATGAGAACCGCGGGCGACAGGCGACTGGGGTAGTTTATAGGGGTCGAATTAAGAGGGTAGAATTTAATAAAGTGTCCGGTAATTTTACACTGCACGCCTTTTAATTTTGTCATTAGTACGGTGTTTTAATAGTTTCACTTTATTGTTAGAGATGGATAATTCAGGATGATAAAGCTAGTCAATGAGGTTAGTCTTAAATTCCCTTAATGCTGGGTATTATAACGACCTTTTAATTTTGATTTACCTTTTTCAAACGTGTGTGATCTCCCAAACAGTTTGACTTTGGAACTGATAAAGCTAGTCCACCAGAGACGAGATTGAAATATATCAAATCCATTTAACAAGTCAGTACTTCGCCCCGAACTGAGACCTCACGAATGGGTACAAGACAACGGATAAACTAGATTTTTTTTAACGATAGAATTTTTTCTAATTTTTTCGGTTTCGCGAATAAAACCCTTTATTTACCGGATTTAATCGCGTTTTATTCATGATTTTTAAACGACCAAGCTTTCGCCAACTTTACAGTTGGCTTTTTCAAGGCTTTTTTTCAGCCAACCTTGAAAAAGCCAACTGTAAAGTTGGCGAAAGCTCGGTCGTTTAAAAATCATGAATAAAACGCGATTAAACCCGGTAAATAAAGGGTTTTATTACATACATATACAATTTGTAACGGGTAAGTCCTTTTAATTCGAAAGGGGGTTGTTCTAAACGTCTAGGCGAACAACTTTTGTTCCACGACTTTTGAAAATTCAAACCTATTTTTTTGAAAATTTTGAGATAATGTTTCACTGAAAAAACAGCTGCTTTTGATAATAAAAATAATTGAAGTTATGATTGTAAACCATCAAACTAAATAAAAGGACAACATAAGGTCAATGACCTCGAACTCTCAGAAACAGCTGATTTTCAAGTAAACTTTACACCTAAATTTTTCGAAAAGTACTTCGAATTTCCAAAAGTCGTAGAACAAAAGTTGTTCGCCTAGACGTCTAGAACAACCCCCTTTCGGATTAAAAGGACTTGCCCGTTACACCTTGTATAATACATAGAATACACCCAGAACCAGAAACAAACATTATTTTCAGTAGAAATATTTGTTCCCAGCGGGACTCGAAATTGCAACCTTCTGCGTCGCAGTCCGGTGGCCCGCCGCGCCACAGAGGCCGTCAAATATATGAATATCCCCACATGTGGCTCACGGGCCACCCTAGTTTGCAGTTGTGCTTACCGCGCAGTCATCTGGCTGTTCACAGAACGAATCGGTACGGTAAACAAATCTCAAGTATCAAGTAATCATTACATCAAATTCTGTTTAGCCGTAAAACGTTTTATGTTTTTTTTAATTGAGATGGAGCAGATTTGAATGTTTTGAAGAGTTAATAAAGATTTTTTTTTCTTTAGGTTTCGTAGTCAATTACAAACCCTATATAAATATTTTCCAGGTCTTATTCGCCGCCGCAAGAAGCTTAGAAGACGACGCCCGCCGCAGCCCGAGTTTCGTCATGTCTGTCTGTCTCCGAATTTGCTCAGAGACGCTTAGTACCTACTAAGAACCTAGAGGGCGTACGAAACGTACCGACCGATCCTACCGAACATCAATAGGTAGTTAATGTTCGGTCTGAACAAACCATCTTCTTACTTCTTGAACTTCGTACTTGGTAGTAGATTTAAAAAAAAAGTTGTCTAGATGACTAAGAAAAGTAGTAGCACAAAATACTAATAATAACGGAAGAGAGGACAAAAGTCTGTAAGTATACTTAGTTGGAAGTAAATTAAGAAAAAATTGTCTAGGGGATTTAGCAGTCTTGGCGGGAACTCGTTGAGGAGATGTGGTGCTAAATTTTCATTTTTGTGAAACCTAGTTCATATGCGTGCAAATTGTTTAATTTCGGGGGCATATTAATCAATTTAGTTTCGTGAAGGTGTACAAGTGGAATGAAAGTGAAAATCGGTGCAAAACATTAACTTAGTGTTGTCTCCAAGGCTCCGTGAAGATTGTTTGTAAATGGCCGCCGTGTTTACAAATGATTCCCTAGACTTGACTTTAACTATGACGACTTGACTGTTTCGATGCAAATAACTTGCATAATATATTAGAATACATGACACTGGCTAATTTCCTAATGGCCATAATCGGTTCACAACCGATAAGAAATAAATAGGGGATTTAGGAATAGTATTACCTAAAACAATCTACAGGTACTCTATACTTATAATTAAGGAAGAGAGGACAAAAAGTCAGTACTTGGAAGTAAATTAAAAAAAAGTTCTCTAGGGGACTTAGGAAAAGTAGTAGAACAAAATTAAATAAATATTTAAAATTCATGTCCGTCTGTCTGTTTGTTCCTTATACAAATAAAAACTACTAATCTAGTTGAAATCTGGTGTTCAATATTGAATAGTTCTATTTTCGAGGTTACATCGAAATGAAATTATTAGAACTCGAGTAATGAAAGAAAAAGTCAGGTATGCACTATTTCAACGCAGACGAAGTCGCGGGTAACAGCTAGTATTTACATAATATTATAAAGAATTATGCTATGCATGTTTTATTTTTGTTACATTTTCGTTATGCTACTTTCTCGGTACGGTCAGATTCTTGAGTAAATAATAATCTAACTATCCACTTTTAAACACACAGCAAAGAATGACGTAAGTACCTAGTCTATAATATATACCTACGACGTAAAATGTTCACAATCCGTAAGGCCCAACACACACGGCAGATTGAGACTGAGTTAATCTCGCTCTTCTGTTCTGTACTTGAAACGTGTCATCATTCTGAAAGGCACTATTTTCATACGGATGTACTGCGGGTTACGTGTTTTGATACTTTACGTTTGTTTAATAATTTATTTCTGCGGGACTCGATATTTCGCTGGTAATTTCATACAACCAGCTTGTTCACGAGACTGGAGAATGCGGGTAGGTGATGACAGTTTGCGTCCATATAGTAATTTTAGTAGTGGAAACAACCATGCACTATACGGGTGCGATGTAAAGACGCAAAAGTAGGAAAGTGGACCCCGGGCTAACATCGATCGGATGATGATAATAAAGAACTTAATACCTATTGCAAAAAAAACTGTATCTAAACAGCAGCCCTAGACAACATTCTTATCGAATAACGAAATCGCCAATCGACAGATTTTTTAAAATATGAAATTGACATATAAGTTCGCGGGAAGTCACGTGACTTTTCGGAGCTTATGTCAATTTCACACAAGGGCTGCAGGTCCTCTAGTATAATCAGATGAACGAACGAACTAAAATAAACTGTCATCCAGAAAGAAAATCTGTCATAATGCCTACTGTACTGTAAAAATAAATATTTGCATCTGGTCTGGGTGTATTTCTATGTATTAAATGTATGTATTTACAAAAATGTATGTATGTGTTTCTTTTGTGTGATGTTTATTTGTATTAATGTTATTATCTGTTTTTTTATGTGTGTTTTTTTAGGTTAGGTATTTTTGACATGGTTGTGTTGACTTGTAATAAACATTTGATTTATTTTATTACCTATAGTAAGTACATACAAGCCTAGTGCTTAGTTTGGGGCTAGATTACTCTGTGTGTAATGTCGAGAAATATTATTTAACCTAATGACGGATTTTCATTCTGGATAAACAGTTTCTTTGTTCGTTCTTTCGTTGGTAGAATTGAAGTACACATAAAGACAAAAGTACCAAAACAACGGGCGTGTCGTACAAAATCCTGGTATATCCGTACTTGGCTGAAGATCCGGTTTATTTGCGCTTATATTGTGTGGACACAATACTTCAGAGGGATCATGTCGCCGGCGCGAATCCGGATAAAGAACAGTTTGCTTCTGCTCCTTTATGTATCTTATCCGTGTATATACGTAGGTACTAGATATATGATTTGACGGCCTCTGTGGCGCGGCGGGCGAAGTCCGGACTGCGACGCTGAAGGTTGCGGGCTCGATTCCCGCCGTTTGTTTGTTTCTGGTTCTGGGTGTTTTCTATGTATCATAATAAATAAATAAAATAAAAAATAAATAATTCTGTGACCAACACACAGCCCCATCTAGCCCATGGTAAGCTGCTAAGCCTGTGTTACGGTGACTAGACAACGGATATACTAGGTACTTATATTTATTTTTCTTTTGTAAATACATCCATATTATACATAGAAATACATGCACCCAGACCAGATACAAACATTTATTTTTAAGCATAAATATTTGCACCCAGCGGGAGTCGATCCCGCAACCTTCTGCATTGCAGCCAAGCGTTCGCCCGACGCTCCACAGAGGTCGTCAAAGGTCGAGGTCGTAATATTATGTATATGTCACCGGAAAATAACAAGAAACGAAAATTTATAAATTTCCTAGGAAATTTATAAACTTAAGTAGGATTATAAACAAGAGATAAAATTGTATCTCCCGATCCTGTGGAAATATCGGAGACCAGACCAGATACAAATATTATTTATTTTTATCCATCAATATTTGCACCCAGCGGGTATCGAACCCGCAAGCTCGACGCGCCACAGAGGTCGTCAAAAGAATTAAAATAAAATGAGTTTCATTTCAAACAAATCTTTCTTCTTTATGTATAGTATAGTATACAAGATGTAACAGGTAAGCCCTTTTAATCCGAAAGGGGGTTGTTCTAGACGTTTAGGCGAACAACTTTTGTTCTACGACTTTTGAAAATTCGAAGTACTTTTCGAAAAATTTAGGTGTAAAGTTTACTTGAAAATCAGCTGTTTCTTAGAGTTCGAGGTCATTGACCTTATGTTGTTCTTTCATTTAGTTTGGTCTTCTACAATCAAACCTTCAATTACCTTTATTTTCAAAAACAGCTGTTTTTCCAGTGAAACATAATCTCAAAATTGTCAAAAAAAAAGTTCGAATTTTCAAAAGTCGTAGAACAAAAGGTGTTCGCCTAGACGTCTAGAACAACCCCCTTTCGGATTAAAAGGGCTAACCTGTTACATCTTGTATAGAAGTATACTCACGCGATATTTTATAAGCAACGCTTGGCGCGGTCATTACCTACTAGGAAGTAGAAAAGTGTTGAAAAAAAAAGTAGAACCGATTATTGTGTGACAATAGGTGAATTTCTCGAGCTCATCCATCCATACATCTGAAGGCACGTTAAGCAGTTGGTTCCGTTTGGTAGCAGCAGTCAGTCTCTGATAGCAGTCGTTAGATCAAGTTAGAAGAATGATTGCGACCTAAATTTTTTAACAGTTTAACAGTTGTAGTTTTGCCTGTTTCTAGTTTTAACGATGTTAAAAACGCGATGTTTAAGACGGCGATAGATGATAATTATCGGTCCTTGTCCGATTGCACATAAAAGAGCGAGATGAAATTGCATGAAAACATCTACAATTTCTCGTAAAATCAATCATTAACGAAGATTAAAATAATATTTTTATAAAATGCGATGAAGAGGTTCTAGGTATTATATTTTCTAATATTATGATGCCTATAAGAAAATATAGCGGTTAAGGATTTAGAAGAAAAATTGATTTATTTTGTAAAACAGGGGTAACTTTGCCTGTATAATAGTGGTATTTCTTCTTTCTACTTCTTGTATCATGTACGATAACATAATACATTGTTTAAAGATCTATTTGATACCGGTTATGAATAAAAATATTCAATCGGAAGGGGTTTCACATCAGTCGCGTCCTTAAGCTTAATCGATGCAACAACGCACACTATATAAAAACTTCGACTTTCTAAGAATTGAAATAATTCAAATAATTCACGTTTCGACATTTCACGTATCAAATAGGTACCTAAAGTCGAGGGGCGCAGCTAGTCAGCTACTAAATTACGAATGTTATACGGAACAGTAATTAAGGTAATCCTTGAAGGATTGTCAATAAATATCAACAGATGAAGCAAATAGTCGGCAATATTTACAATGATAGCTAATGGTTATTGCCGCGAGGGTGTTTGCAGTTCGCACTGGGACGCCGCGTGCGCATGTTAAGCAGGGGTTATGTGGGATTCAAACAGAAATTGAATATCATAAATGTCATATGTCACTGAGCTAAATTGAAAGGATTTATAAAGATACAGGAGTAATGGCAGCGCTGACGAAACATTTTCGTAAAACCTAATTTTCAGTAAATTGTTTAATTTTAGATTTGTATTCTGTTGCAGCGATGTTGTATTGAAATTAAACGAATTTTTCAGTATTCATCGCGTATCTTTTACTTACTTCATTTAGCATTTTATCGCTGAAACGCTGGTTATCCTTAAGGCGAGCTATATACGAGCTAAACTGACAACCCCTGTCACATTTATCGAAAATTGTTAACTATCTTCTGACGCAATGGTTTGGAATAATTTCGTTTGTAGAGTTTGTAAATGATATTGTTCCCTACAATTTGGCCTTAATAGTAGTGGTTAAGTCAAGTTAGTTTCCTTAGGGCGACCTGAAAACTCTCTAGATGAGCGATCGACCTACACATAAAGAAGTTGGAGGTCTATGCTGATCTATTTATCGTTTAAAATACCTAATAAAAGTATGTTTACTGACAGGTGGCGACGACTTTCTACCCGTCTTAGTGGCTATACCTATAAATACATACTTTCCTATGCATCGAACACAGACGAGTCGACCCTTGGTAGTACGATTTAGACAGCCTAAGGCTTATTTCGACCAAATTAGCATAAGCAGGGAGTGACAATTCTTGGCATAAAGATAAGTTTTGCGAATATTATCTCTCGAAAAAAGAACGTTTTATGGGTACATTCCTATTCGTTGCTTATTCCAGTTTGGTTGAACCGACGATTTAGGTTCCCTACCCTAAGTACCTAAACCTAGCTAACGACTAAAGAGCTTTAAATACAAACAAACAAATAAAAAGGGTGTAAATAACAAATAACATACCAAAATCAACACTCGCTCTCGTTAAACCATCGAAGTGTAAATGTAATCTCGAACCGTTTGATGTCTCGACATTGAACGACACTCGCTGACACTCGTCGACACTGTATGACACGTGCCGCCTTATCTATTCACGCCTTTTTATTAGCGTAGCAAATATATTGAAATACTTGTTTTGTTGATTGAAAATATTATTGACTCCTTTAATTTGAGTCGAAAGTGAGTAAAAGTCTGCTTTGCCATTCTTCATTGATCCCTTTTCTGCGCCAAGTCTTGCCATTTTGCTATCAAATTGTCAGTGGTAAAGTTAGACGTTTTGTCTTCAAAATTTTGCGTTTAAAGGATATTTTTTTAAATTAAACTCTTTTTCCAGTTTGAATTGTATTTATTTTTAGCATTTAATTAATACAGTCATGACGTTCCGACATTTTTACAGATCTCTTTCTAGGGTTAGGGTCGGGAACCTAAATCTTGATGGTCTAACCCTTTAGAAGAGAAAGAAAAATAAAAATCTATAAATGCTAAAACGCTAGAACTGAAAAATTCGTTAAATTAAGTTTAACATTTCAAACAGAAGAAAAAACTTTTTATTTAAGTTTCTAATCATTAGTATACCAATCTATTCTCAATCCCCAATAATTTAAAGACAATCTAACTATTAGCTATATATTTTTATAAATATAAATGCATAAAAATATAGGCGTCTATTAGATAATATTGCATTACATCGGTACCTCGGTTGCTGCAATACAAGCTTGTGCTTAGTGTAGAATCGATGTCTGATATAATATTAAGTTATTTTAGAAATGTCTAATAAGTCTCATAGTAATTTAATTAAAGATTTGATTTGATTTTTTTGATTCGATAACTCTAAAATTAATATAAAAATTAATTAATTAATAATTAATATAGTTAATATAAAGCCTCAACTTTTTTTGTTCATCGGCTGAGGCCGATGTTTGGTTTCGTCATTTTGAGGTAACATTGTTAAATTTAATTAATATAGAGCTGTAAATGTATTTCATGTACGTTGCATTAATATATTGGTTTGTTGTTACTTAAATGCTTAGTTTTGTAACTTTTTTGTTGTCTCGCAGTAGATGTGTAAAGTAAAGTATTCACCTCGGTAATAAAGCCTGTCTTAATCTTGGCCGCTTGAATCCCACGCTTAACTCAGGACTCTAGGTACATAACTCCTTCGCTTCGCTCAGGAGTTAAGTTTTTAACACCCTCGCTCCGCTCGGGAGTTAACTCTCTAGAGTCCTTCGTACGCTTTGGATTCAATATGACGCCCGCTATATAAGACTGGGCTTTAGTACCTCGGTGCATAAACTACTATTAAACATTGTTGCCATGGAGTTCCGAAAAGTTACGCCTAATTCATTCAATTATGGAATAATAGCTGCGCCCCGCGGTTTCACCCGCGTAAGTCCCGTTCTCGCGGGAATATCAGGATAAAAAGTAACCTATGTGTTATTCTCGGTATACCGACCTATATAAATAGCTATCTATATTCCAAGTTTGATCGCAATCGTTTCAGTAGTTTTTGCGTGATTGAGTAACAAAGACACATACTAACAAACTTTTACCTTTATAAATAAAATAAATCCTTTGACCAACACACAGCGCCATCTAGCCCCGTGGTAAGCTGCTAAGCTTGTGTTACGGTGACTAGACAACGGATATACTACTTATATTTAATTTTCTTTTGTAAATACATACATATTATACATAGAAATATACCCAGACCAGATACAAATATTTATTAAACATAAATATTTGCACCTAGCAGGAATCGAACTCGCAACCTGCATTGCAGCCAAGCTTTCGCCTGACGCGCCACAGAGGGCGTTTATAATATTAGTAGGATTGTGGTTTTTGTTTGTTTCGGGGATCTAACTCATGGTCACATGAACGTTGAGGAGACATCACTGATTACTGCATGACAATTTTATTTGATAAAATACTTTCATCCATTTCTAAACAGAATAATAATATTTTGATATTCTATTTAAAAATGATCCACCATAATATGTTTCATTATTAAGTAAGTGGTAAGCACTTCAGAGAACATTTGATTCTCATTGAGAGAAAAACGTGGTACTTTAGAGAATATTTATGTCTTATTGAATTAAAAACCGAAACTAAAAGAAAAAATGCCAAATTAAAAGACAATTTATAATAACTCCGACGTCGGATTATTGCGAGAGTGATAAATGTTAACTCTTAAATAATGAAAATTATTTCCACCCTCGCTGTTAAGCCGAGTTCACACTGAGATGAGAAACTTCGTGTGCTACGAGTTGATGAAATCATGGGGGGTCTGGGTACCTATGTTAGTACTTTTGCAATGCAGAAGGTGGCGGGTTCGATTCTTGCCGTTTGGTATTTATACTTGGAAATAAATATTTGTTACAGGTCTGGGTGTTTTCTGTGTATCTTATGGTATGTATTTATATCCATTGTCTATAGTATCCAGTGCTTAGTCTATAGTATCCTAGTGCTTAGTTTGGGGCTAGATTGCGCTGTGTGCAATGTAGTTTGTATAACAATCTAGCAATGTAGCCCTTGTATAACAATCTACTATTTTTGATATTATTATATTTTAAAGCGTTTCTATTCTGTGTGTACATTGAAAGAAATGCTTTAAAAAAAAGCAAACTCCGGCCGGACTCCCGAAAGATTCAGGTTCAAGTCCTGTCGGGGCCCATTTTTGGAATGGAAATTTAAAAATAAGTATAGGTAATATTATTTAAATTATCCTCTTAATTTTTTTCCGTGCAGTATCGAGAATTATATCCCTCAGTGTGAACCAGAACAATTTAAATAGAGACGGGAATCCGTCTGGTTTTCAATTGAAATATTTATAATTGCGCTGAAGGTTTCAGAGACATAAGGTCTGAACACATTGCCACGCAGCTGCTTTGAAGTAATCACCGGTAACAACCACGTTACGTCAAAGCAGCAATGTACTGCAAGTTAGCAACTACTAGCGGTGGAAGCTAATTATATCATACCACAGTGTGAGAGTCAAATTCGAGATTGAAAATTGACTGGGTTGATATTGAAATGATATTTTTACATAGAAATATTTTTAGCAAGGAAATATATTTCCAAAAAATCCCCATGACAGGATTCGAACCTGCGTCCTTTCGCTAACCAGGCGACTGCTCTAACCACTGAGCTACACAGGAATCACGTGACACGGTATAATTTTTCGGCCATATCTTTCCTCGCCAATTGTTTTACCAACTAGGGCTTGGTTTCTGCGCCATCTACCGGTCAAGCTTTGCAGCTTTTATTGACTGGTTCAGGTGGTTTACTTTACAGTAAACATACCCAACATGAGATGCGCTTTCTCTCCAATTTTAATATTTCTTTATTGTTTTTATTTAAAACAAAAAAGAAATATGATATTTTTATTTATTAAACACGGGAATACGGACTTAGATGAGATCGATGGTTTAGAGAAAATAAAAAATAACTTTTTTTATAGATACAGTTTACTAGGCTTTGCCTACTCGCTACCAAGGCTTTGTAACATGGTTAAACGTCGAAGTAAGGCAATAAATTATAATACACTGTTAACACCCGGTAAAATGTAACAATCTTTGATATTTTATAAATATATCAAAATACAATATCTACTTGCTCTAGGTTTATATATTTATATGTTATTGGATAAATAACTAATTATAAGACTAAAAATAACCTATAAATACATTATACTTCATTTAATTAATATAAAATAATACAAACAAAGTCAAAATTTAAAACTAAATGAACGACTCAACCCGAATCGTACCCGGCGCAAAGGAACCTATAACACTGGCAGCATTTCCGCGTTGTATGGCAATGGCCAGCTTTTGCTCCAGGTCGTACTGGAGCAAAGGTCACCTGACCTCTCCGCAATCTACGCCCCATCTCCCCCACCAGGTTCCTCGCCTCTGATCCCCAACACCCAAAGGTCTCCACCGCCAGAGGTATAAAATGTAAATGTAACTGAAAAAATAATTATAATTTAACTAAAGATAAAAATCGTTTCAATTAATCTGCACCTTAACGCTCTTAAAGTATGAACACTGACTCGCTAATGTAATTATTGTTTTTCCTTTGCCTTCCTCCGCTTAATGGAATTTTACAGTCGAAACGTACAATAATAATGTAGGCTAATCATTTATGATGGAAATACGTTTTTTGGATAAGAATTTTGGAAGAAAATAAAGCTGCCATTTTAATGCTTCTTCATTTTAACCTACATAATGGAACTTGCTGCGCCCTGCAGTTTCACCCACTCAAGTCCCGTTCCCGAATATCGGGATTAAAAGTTGTCTATGTGTTATTCCCGGTATCCAGCTACCTACATTCTAAGTCTTATCGCAATCGGTACTGTAGGTTTAGAGTGAAAGAGTAACAAAGTCACATACAGACATACATATGTACATAAAACTTTCGCCTTTTTAATATTAGTAATAGATGTAAAAATATGCGAGTGGTCTGTCTGTTACGTTTTTACGTCTAAACCACTGAACAGATTTTGATGAATTTAGGTATAGAGACGATGAGAGATGAGACCTTGGAGAAGGAAATAAGCTACTTATTATCCCCTTATCCGAACGGGACTTCGGCGCATCTATCTTACTAATATTATAAACGCGAAAGTGTGTATGTATGTAAGTATGTATGTGAGGTTGTTACTCTTTCACGCAAAAACGACTGAACCGATTGCGATGAAACTTGGAATATAGATATTGGATACCGGGAATAACACATAGGCTACTTTTTATCCCGATATTTCCGCGGGAACATGACTTACGCGGGTGAAACGGCGGGGCGCAGCTCGTAGTTCAATATAAAACGGTCGAGCAGGTTAAGATCATTGCAGCACAATGTTTACAACAGGCACCCCTCTTAACAGCAAATTGAACACAAATTATCGCCACACCATCTCATCTTACATCTCGTCACGTGACCAAACAGCGATATTGCTTTTTTATTTGTGTCTCCTCCCCTTAAAACTTGTCAACATGTTTCAATAGTTTTATACAAACTTACCTTTTGCATTTCACAACAGAAACTGATTTTAATACTGGCCTTTATTCCGATGAAATATGACTTGTGTTCTATTTTTTGGACGGTAAATAGAAGCAGAAAGGTTTTTTTGTAGTTAGTTTGCTGAACGGATATTAGTATGCTTATTGGATGAGTATTTGAGTGTGTGGGACTGTTCCCATAGAAATCGTATTAGGATGTTTTTGAATTTTCCACAGTTGCACTTTTTGATGGCTCGGCTTGTTTGGTAAAGGATTTTGTTGTGTATTTAGTCGCAGTGTGTTGTGGAATATAAATAAATTAATGGCAAATATTAGGCTCTTAGAGTAATTTACTCCCTGATTGATATTATTTACAAATGACTACAAATATTAAGGCTCTAAAAGTAATTTACTCCGTGATTTTTATATTATTTACAAATGACTAAGTTATGTGACGTTTGACTCTGTGAACCTTCATGTGACAGTAAAAGACAAACGATGCATAGTTATGCAGAGCATTAATTAGCATTTATAAATAAGGGTATTATTTGATATTTTAATGCAAGCATTTTCAAGCAATAAGAAGCTGTAGCTGTAAGTAATCAAGAAGAATCTTCATAGAAGAAAACGACCTAACAAATTCGTAAGTAAAGAAAATGTAAATTCCATGATAATTAAAAAAAAAAGTGTGTATGTCAGCTCCGACGCACGACTGGAGTTTACTCCTTAAGTACGAGTATCTAACCATACGCAAAAAGAGTTTATTCAACTGAAAAAAGATTAATATCATATGAAAGGGTAAATTCACAAATTAATGAAAAAATGATATTCTTATATAAATATACATTTATTCATTTTATATACATTAATTATAATTAATCGGCGAAATATTTTACATTAAACTTTTCACAATAGTCAATTTTAGATGTGTACAAATATTTCATTAGAAATTTGTATAAATTAGGTAATTATTATTCTTAGCAATATAAATACATCGACACTGATAGAAAAAACAAACAAGCCCAATAACATATAGTATACAAGATGTAACGGGGAAGCCCTTTTAATCCGAAAGGGAGTTGTTCTAGACGTCTAGGCGAACAACTTTTGTTCTACGACTTTTGAAAATTCGAACTTTTTTTTTGGAATTTTTGAGATTATGTTTCACTGAAAAAACAGCTGCTTTTGAAAATAAAGGTAATTGAAGTTTTGATTGTAAACCATCAAACTAAATAAAATGACAACATAGGGTCAATGACCTCGAACTCTCAGAAACAGCTGATTTTCAAGTAAACTTTACACTTAAAATTCTCGAAAAGTACTTCGAATTTCCAAAAGTCGTAAAACAAAAGTTGTTCGCCTAGACGTCTAAAACAACCCCCTTTCGGATTAAAAGGGCTTACCTGTTACACCTTGTATAGGTATAGTCGCCTATACAGCATATCATATGTACGTCTTAATACACTCACAGCCAAATTAGAAAGTTGCGCACTAAAGGTGCGCACCAAAAACGTGACACGATTTTCGTTACTTGTTAGTAGGTTTTACCCCTCGGATTTTTCTCATACCGGGCGCCTTATATATGAAAATCGATTCTTAAGGAGTAAACTCCAAAAAACATTGAGTTTCTCGTTCCTTCTTACCAACTTCTTACTCCCTTACTTATAAAATATTATTTACACATGACTAAGTTATGTGACGTTTGTCTCTGTCTGTCAACTTTGAAACTTCATGTGACAGTAAAAGACAAACGATGATAGTTATGCAGCGCATTAATTAGCTTTTAAAAGTAAGGGGGTTACTCATTAGAGTTTGCGTTCCAACGGCAAGGTAGTTTGTTGACCGTTTAAAACGATAATGATGTGATCTTATTGAATAATACTATTTTTATGTTTGAGCCGACAAAATGAAAAATATGTACCTACGGTAAATTAAAATTTGAACTAAACTTATAGCTAAACATACAAACTCATCATTATCAGCAGCACGAAGTCCATTGCTGAACATATGCCTCCTTCATGGATTTCCAAAGTATACGAACAAAAGCAGCCTGCATCCAGCGTCATCCCGCGACGTCTACCTGCACCCATATTATCTATTCAGTGGATGTCTGACAACAGTGCAAAATGACAGGCACTATGCAGTACAGTGCTGCTTTGACGTAACGTGGTTATTACCGGTGATTACCTCAAAGCCGCAATGTACTGCATAGTGTCTGTCATTTTCCACTGTTGTCAGACATCCACTGAATAGATAATATGGGTACGATGGTACCATACGATGGTTTTTTCATATTATTCTATCTCATGGATAGACTCAATGGTAGAATGCGCTTGCCTGTATATGGTTGCCACTCAAGAACCTCTCCGCCCCAACAGCTATCGGCATCGTTAATATAAAAACTATGTACCTATACATAATCGTTCTCAAGACCTCACAGACTCTACCTACCTAACTAGGTACTAACTGACATAACCTAGATATTAGATTTTCGGGTCTAGATCGCGTTAGTACACATGTTATTAAAAAAAACAATTTGTAAGCATCGTGTGCGAACGTCTGATACATCGCGGAATGTTGTTAGTGTAGTGTGCCGCAGCCCTAATATTTTTTTGTGAGGGTAGGTGTAAAATACTTACCCAGTCGACGGTAAACGAAGCTCGTCACTCCAGTCTTCCCGGGACCACGGCCGGTGTAATCCGTTTGCCGAAACGTCGGGGTAATTTAAAATCTATTAATTAGATCTAAAATATTTTTTTTAATTTATTATTTTAATTTTAAATTAAATTTTGTCGTTATTAATTTAATTTAAATAATATGTGTACTAACGCGATCTAGACCTAATCTAATATCTAATCTAATCTAGTTAGACTAGTCTAGTCTAGACGCAAGTTCCCCTAAAAATGGCCGTGGCCGAGCGGTATAGGCACTGGAATATTGATCCAGGGACGCGAGTTCAAATCTCGCCGCAAGTGGATTTTTGAAGATGAATTTTTCCTTTAAAATATTTCTAGGTACTTAATAATAATAAACAGAAATCGTGCAAGTTGAGAAAGTGGTTATAAATCTAACAGTCAAACGTAAATAAGTATAGGTGAATACCTTGCGTTGACTGAATAGTCGCTTTAACAAGTATCAACCTTACTTACCTACATACGATTTCATAGCTGTAACATTCCTCTACGCACCACGTGAAAAAGACAAAAAAAATCGGAGACAACAAAAAGGCTCAAGAATTCAAGACAAACGTTCTTAAATGGACATTCTTCATTACAAAAGTCGGTCGGAATGTAAGGTCTATTCTTTTAACTCGCCTTCGGATGAACCGTTAATGAAATACCGCCCTGATGAAGCCGAGGCTTGGTAGGTTTTTTTAAAAGGAAAAATGTGAGGCCACGACTTAATTCAGCTTTTATTACTGGTCTTTTTAATTTAGCTGCGAATTTTAATGGCGGCATTATTTTTTATGTTTGAACTTAATTAAAAATTCTGTATGAAACTTGAAAGTGTTCGTTATTTGGTTTTTTTTATTATTAACTTGCTGCGCCTAGCAGTTTCAATCGCGTAGGTCCCGACCAAAAGACAAAAAGATGAGTTGCGAAGAATATAATGGATAATATTCGGTTGTACACCACTGGTTATACCTACTAAATATTCTTCCGATTGAAACTTAAAACTACACTGTACAGCGAAAACCCTATGTACCTATCGCTTAAAATTAAAATGTTTACTGTGTGATTTACCCGGGTTTCGCCACAGTCTGTGAATCATGAACGACCTTTCACCACGATCTTTTTCGCAAGTTCTTGTCGTACTGAATTACTGATCCACTTATCAGCTTCTTCAAGAATGGTTCGGTTTCATTAGTTAGTAGTACCTAATAAAAAATTACAAATAATTAAGTATACACTGTTCATTAATAATTAATTAATGAACAGTGTTAATTATACGAAGGTTCGACTCTCAATTAGGGTGTGTTATGTTCAATTTTTGTTGTGTGTAAATAAATAAATAAATAATAAATTAAGTTTCTTTCAGTGAGCTCATGAGACACCCAAATATCGAGCTTTTTTGTGTACCTAGCTTTTTTTCAAATGCGTCAAAACCGTATTTTGGTTAATTCCCAGTTCTCCAGCTACATTGTGTCTACTAATATGCCAATCTTGCTCCACTTTTCCAAAAATGTCATAAATTTTATCTGTAACAGGGCGGGTCCAGAGCGTCGTACATTTTTGATATCGAAATTTCCGTATTGAAAACGCGCATAAAACAATTAATTTGCGCTACTTTCACAGATAGGACTGCATTAGGTCCATAAACATCACAAATATTTTTCGCGACTTGAGTTGCATTTTTACCCTTTTTGTAGTAAAAATTTAAAGTTTATCGTATTTCTTCATTCTTCTTCTTCTTCTTTAAAATGGCTTTTCCTTTCGGACATTTGCCAGTGTCAAGTATTATCAATATTTGCAGGTTATTTGCATCGAACGAAACAGTCAAGTCGTCATAGTTAAAGTCAAGTCGCGGGAATCATTGTAAAAAGGGGGCCATTTTTTACAATGTTTGTTCACGGAGCTTTGGAGACAACACTAAGCTAAAGTCCATGATTTGCACCGATTTTCACTTTTATTTTCACTTGTACACCTTCACGAAACTAAATTGATTAATTTGACCCTGAAATTAAACAATTTACACGCATTTGAACTAAGTTTCACAAAAATGAAAATTTAGCAACATAATATCTCCTCAACGCATTCCCGCCAAAAACTCTATTTCTTCATTAGATTCACCAATTTTAACAATAAGAAAAACAAATGAAAATCACACATTTGCCTAATTTGAATTTGGAATTGTCTTCTTTAAAGTTAAAACTTTTTAATGATACCATTACCAAAACCAGCCAGATACAAATTGTATGGCCAAAGATATTTTATTATAAGTTCATACATACAAAATGCGAAAAGACGTTTTAGCCGACCTAATATAAGTACCTATATTTAGTTAGATAGACAGATAGATATAGGTTCCTACTGAACCCATAACTGTCGGTATCGACCCGCTAAGTGATATGTCCGCTTACGTGCATTATTGATGTGCAACCGGCGGAATTCCCAATCCACTGCAAACTCTGTCGTCTACTCTACAAGTATCTACGGAGAGGTATACATAGCTACCTACCTACACCTATATATGTAAATGAGCTGTTTGGATTTAGGTTTTCATATTATTAACATGAGTCTTTCTACTAATATTATATGACGGTGAAAATTTGCGTGTGTTTGTTGCACCGTTATGCAAAAACCACTGAACCGATTGCGATGTAATATTATCAAAGATACATTTTATCATTAAATTTGTACGGCATCGGAAATAAAGTGGGTAAAACCGCGGGAAGCTGTACCTAACAATAAACACAAAGAAAAGCTAGAATTTGTGAACAAAACCAAAGCAAATACAGCTAACTGTAATTATGACTAGACAAATCGCCATTTTTTAGGATTTTGTAGCTGTCTTTCTTGTTGACAAGAAACAAGTCCGTCCGTTCGTCCGGGGCTTTGCTCAGCTCACTTTTCCAGATTGCAAGCCCTGTTATTTTTGGAAACTACAAAACCCTACACTGCGGTGGCCCAACAAGGCATGCACTTGGCTAATTTCATGCCTTGGTATAAGAAAGTCAAGTATAAGTTTTCTACACTAAAATGTATACCAACTTTTCAGTACAAAAAACCATTTATGATATAAAACTTCTACAATGCGTTCACAAATAGCAAACGATGTACGATCTGCCATGAGCTGTTGTGATAGTACTTTGTTTATCCAAAAATTGTTATTCTCATTGAAGTATCGAATTCGATGTTATTTTGAGATGGAAATCTTAGAAAAAACAGGGACTTTTATTTTTATTTTCGTATAACACTATTTTCAAAATACCAACTAGGTACCTACTAGCACAAAGATTTGCAAATAACACCGTAAAGGCCGCCCATTGTAATAGGGGTTAAAGTATGAAATTGCCGTTTTATTGCAATAGGTTCTTTGAATTGACATAGAATCTTCATGGTTTGAGGTTTTCGAATGAAACTTTTTTCAAATGGTTTCTGTGATGTTCTTTTTTTTAAAAATATGTGAAACATTTGATTATTTTGAATATCGACTTTCAATCGTTTTTGTTATTCAATTTAGACAAGAAAGATGGATACTGCGAAAATTCGAGTGAGTTTTGAATACGAGTTCCGATGCGGAACTAACGCGGCAGAAACAGCCCGCAATATCAATGCTGCGTTTGGAGAGGGGTCTACTAATGAACGCACCGTGCGATTTTGGTTTAAACGCTTTCGTGATGGAAATTTCGACTTAAAGAACGAGCCACGAGGAAGACCGCCCACACAGGTGAATAACGATGAATTAAGAGAGATAGTGGAAGCCGATCCTAGTCAAACTACCCAGGAATTAGCGGCATGGTTTAACGTTACCTTACCCACTTTATTGACTCACTTGAGTCAAAACAATAAAATAAAAAAATACGAAAAATGGGTGCCTCATGATTTGACTGATCTGCAGAAAGAAACGCGTGTTGAAACTTGTGTTGCCTTGTTGAACCGGTACAGAAATGAAGGAATATTGGATCGAATTGTAACATGTGATGAAAAGTGGATTCTTTATGATAACCGGAAAAGAAAAATGCAATGGCTGACCCCAGGTCAAATGCCACAACAGTGTCCTAAAGCAAAACTTACCAATAAAAAGGTAATGGTAACTGTTTGGTGGTCTCAGCATGGTGTTATTCACTATAGTTTTCTTCGATTTGGTCAAGCAATTACGGCAGATGTCTATTGTGCCGAACTCCGAACCATGTTGACAAAACTAGCAGTAAAACAGCCCCGACTCATGAATCGATCTTCACCATTATTGCTCCACGACAACGCGAGACCTCACACAGCACGAGAAACCATTTTGACCCTTCAGGAACTGCACTTAGAAACCATTCGTCATCCTCCGTATTCACCAGACCTTGCTCCAACGGACTACCATTTTTTTCGTGATTTGGACAATTACCTACGTGACAAGAAGTTTTCTTCCCAGGAGGCAGTACAAAATGCTTTCACACAGTTTGTGCAGTCTAGATCGTCGGAGTTCTATCGCAAAGGCATTAATAACCTTCCCATTAGATGGCAGCAATCTATAGATAATAATGGCAACTATTTTGATTAAATAAATTTGTTAAAAATTTAAAAAATAAACAATTACCTAAGATTTTCAGTACAAATCGGCAATTTCATACTTTAACCCCTAATACCATAATTTTAATAATTATTTTACGAGAAATATTTTAAAGGAAAAATTCATCTTCAAAAATTCACTTGCGGTGAGAACGGAACGGGAACTTGCGGGGAACTTGCGTGGTCGAGCAGTTTAGGCACTGGAGTATTGATCCAGGGATGCGAGTTCAAATCTCGGCCCAAGTGAATTTTTGAAGATGAATTTTTCCTTTAAAAATATATCTAGAAAATTTGCCTTGAGCAATAAAAACAAATTTACGAATTATTTTACGTTTATTTTTGTTTTTGTAACTTTTATCCTTTTGTTTTTTTTTGTAATAATTGTTCATATTTCGTAAATTTGTTTTCATTGCGGTTCTCATCCAGGGACGCGAGTTCAAATCTCGCCGCAAGTGAATTTTTGAAGATGAATTTTTCCTTTAAAAATATTTCTAATAATTGTTCATATTATATTTATTTATATTATATACTTTTCGTGTGGTACATACTTACAATAAAAAGTTTTCTTATCCTATCTTAAAAAATAAACCCTCAAAATTTTACGCAGCTTGGAGGAAGCCCATAGGTACCAACTAAACCATCGGCTTTCCATAAAAGTCTATAGGAGAAAAAAGGTGTTAAACATTGAAATACATGTTTAAGTTTCAATTCGAACCGCGAGAAGTGACCCGCTAGTGAGAACATCGAACTCTTTCCGAATCGCTTCTCAACTTGAAAGTTGCGGCCGCGGCTGGCACAAGGCGGAGCACCGAGTTGTAGTGACGAACATTGCGGTTCCATCTTCCTTGACATACGGATTCTTTAGCATGAAATGTTGCTCTGCTTTGAGTTTGCACATGTTTTAGAACTCAACTCACCTTACTAAGGCGCGGAATAGATAAAGACGTACTCCGTGTACTTCGTCCGCGCCGCAATTTTTGTGTATGAGTCGCACTTCGCCTATTCCATACATTTTGTATGAAATTTTAGCGGTGCAGCGCGAGCGCCTACGTTTGTATCTGTTTGATTTCTGAATCGAATCATTACATACAAACGGCCCACCTAGTAGGGCATGCAAAATCGGAAGGTTTTCAATCCCGGGATTGATTTCGATATTAGAACTCAATCCCGGGATCCCGGGATTAGTCTCGAGATTTCATATAGTATTAAAAAGGAGGATCAAATATAATGAGAAATGCATTAAATTCAATTTTTTTACAAATTAAAGTTTTTTTACGCTAATAAGTAGGTTGCCCCAGGAGGACTGCCCCCAGGGGCAGTCTATGTCACGATTTTGGAAATATGGCAGACAAATAACCGTGTAAATGTGTAGTAGGCATATATTTGGGACTAACTAACCCATGGATTTCCATGTTTTCCTTCACCTTACCTTACCTTTCTTAACTTGGGCTGTATAAATCTGCTAAAATTGGATGAAAAGACCAATTATTATTATTTTAGTAGTGGTAGTAATAGGCTCGTGCTATTTAAAAAAACTACCTACTTAAAAGTCAAATTACACTTGCAAAACATGTAAAAACTTCATACTTATACGTTACTAGTTGGGCCCTGCGGTTTCACCCGCGTAGGTCCCGATCCCGCGGGAATATCGAGATAAAAAGTAGTATATGTGTTATTCCAGGTCTCCAGCTATTATATTCCACATTTTATCGCAATCGGTTCAGTGATTTTTGCGTGAAAGAGTAACAAACTTACATACAGACATATATATACGTATACGAGCATGAATTTTATATCATGTTTTAAAAGAACTCAAATCCAAAAAGATTGTTTGAATACAATTTGTAACGGGTAAGCCCTTTTAATCCGAAAGGGGGTTGTTCTAGACGTCTAGGCGAACAACTATTGGAAATTCGAAGTACTTTTCGAAAAATTTTGGTGTAAAGTTTACTTGAAAATCAGCTATTTATGAGAGTTCGAGGTCATTGACCTTATGTTGTCCTTTTATTTAGTTTGATGGTTTACAATCAAAATTTCAATTATCTTTATTTTCAAAAGCAGCTGTTTTTTACACGACTGCCAAAGGAAGTGTTATGTTTTTGCCGTGAGTGTATGTATGTATGTATGTATGTATGTGACCTATTTTTGTGCCGTCGTAGGGTCTAAACCGCTGGACCGATTTAGATAAACGATACGTCGTTAGATTCGTCATGACCGTGAGAGTGACATAGGGTACATTAAAATAATAAATAAATAAAAAAAATGATGTAAAACGCTATTAACCAAGATTTGTAAAGACCATAAAAAACAGAGAAAACGCGTAACATTGTTCACTCAAACGATATGTTTTATTCTTTCGTAAATTTACATTTGAAAAGTATTGCTTGTAAAGTTTTACAATTAAGTTTTAAAATAATTAATTATAAAATTATCGGAAGTCGTTTAAGTAGGTTGTCTTCATCAATATGTCACTTGCCTTCGGCTCGGTTGTCTTGTCTTTAATGACGTTTATATATTCTTTTTACTTACTTCAATTTATGGCTTGGCACTACCTCTGGATTGGGATTTTTGAATTCTCGCAAAGAAATTCAATATTCGCATGCGAAAACAATCCGCGTGTAAATAATGTATTCTAATAGTAATTCTAATGGTTAACTTCGAAAGTTATGTTGCTACTACATGACATTATGATTACGCAGGTAATTTTCGCAAGAACAACGGAACGTTAATTAAAAACTTTTCGATTTGACTCGTATAAATATCTCATCTATGGATTTGACTTTGACGCCGAGTTTGAAGGAATTGGCAGAGATGACATGACATAAAATGCTTAAGTATCTTCTTACTAGTCTGTGGACTTAAATAAGCACTTTGTTTTTCAAAGGAAACAATACTTAAGTAATAATCTAAAATTAGAAAGCTAAAATAAGTTGTCAGCAACAACAACCCGAGGCATTGCGCCCAAGATGCTGGCGGCGTTCCCGCGCTGGATAGGAAACCGCCAGCTCTTGTACTTATCACCCTGAGTAAGCAAAAACAAGCAATGCACGTCCTCGCTACTGGAGTATATACATCTAGAATTAATAAATTTCTTCTGGTGTAATTAAATCTGATCTCTAAAAACTAAAAAGCGATAAATAAAAAAAAATTAAATAAAAGGTGAATAAGTTTAATAACACCAAGTACTTAGTGTTATATAATAAGGTATACTATATTTGTTATTTGGAGTCCCGCCCGACTGCATCCACCATTCCTAAAGCTACTAGAAGCATCTTGTTTTTCACTTTTCTGTTAAAACAGCAGTCGGGTTTTTTTTTTTAATTTTTTTTTTTTAGTGAAACATAATCTCAAAATTTTCAGAAAAAAAGTTCTTTTTTTCAAAAGTCGTAGAACAAAAGTTGTTCGCCTAGACGTCTAGAACAACCCCCTTTCGGATTAAAAGGACTTACCCGTTACAAATTGTATACAAACAAACTTTTTGGATTTGAGTTCTTTTAAAACATGATATAAAATTCATGCTCATATTCTTACTTCGTATTTATGACATTAGCAATAACGGGTAGATTAGACAATAAACTACATGTCTTATTTATTTGATCGTGCTTTATTAGAACTTTGAAGTAGAGTCTTTGGATTTTAATATCACATTCACGTAGATTTTTATTCTAAATGTTGTTTAATATAAGGAATAAGTATATTTCTCATAGTTTTATTCATTGAAAATTAAAAATGGAGTTTATTGTCTGTCAAAACAAAAAATAACCCGGCAAAAAAAATCACTTATCAGTATCAAAATTT
This sequence comes from Idaea dimidiata, assembly GCA_949358125.1. Classification (NCBI taxonomy): domain Eukaryota; kingdom Metazoa; phylum Arthropoda; class Insecta; order Lepidoptera; family Geometridae; genus Idaea; species Idaea dimidiata. Next base: position 12,111,604 of record OX442341.1, read on the forward strand.
TTAATTGCGGGACCTTTCCTAAACAACTTACGCGAAAGATTAGGCAATCCGTACAAGTAAGCACACTTAAACAACGCGTCCGCAAGTATAGTTTAATGGCCGCTACACTACTTGCTTGATGAGCTGTGGACAGTTTTTCTACCTACCCCTATAGGCAACCCACTCCGGTCTCCCCTATACTTCCTTCCTTACTTAAGTATAAAATATTATTTACACATGACTAAGTTATGTGACGTTTGTCTCTGTCTGTCAACTTTGAAACTTCATGTGACAGTAAAAGACAAACCATGCATAGTTATGCAGCGCATGAATTAGCGTTTATAAGTAAGGGGGTAGTGCCTTTGTCGATGAATTTTTATATCTAGTTATGTATAGGTACCTACGTACTAACGGCGCCTTACGGATACCCCAACGCACGTCTCGGTCTTGCAGGAATATCGGGATAAAAAGAAGCTTACGCGGTAATTCAGGTCTCCAACTATCTGTATTCCAAATCTCATCGCAATCGGTTCAGTAGCTTTAGCGTGGCGTACTCCATAACGCAAAAGCTTGAAAGCTACTGAACCGTGGCGGAGTAAATAACATACCTTCTTGTTTACTAACTCCCGTTTATTACCAAATAAAAAATAACATAAAAAACATTAATTCACTTAGCATAAGTAAACCACTAAGGTTTGTAGAAATACGCTAAGAATTAAGTCTACGCCGATCAACATAAAAAAGGTAGGTAAGTATTTAATAATAATTTGGTACTTAACATTCCCCCTTTAAATTATTAGTAGGATAATTTAGTAAGGATGGTTATACCGTCTACAAATTCTTAGGTATGCCTATTTGAATCCATTAACCTAAAAAAAACTAGAATTATTTTTTTGTACTTCAGAATTTTTTACCCAAATAAAGCCCTCTTTAGACCGTATCGCGAAGCAGGTGTGAATCGAACACGATTTAGCCATCAGCGTCGTCAGTCGCGACTTCCCCCTGCCCCCTGCGAATTGAATAGTCGAATTGCAGCTAGATTGTGTGCGTGCAATTGGGCGTATGTGGCTTCCATAAGACAATGTGAAGGGGGTGTTGCACGATCGATAGTAGACTTGTTATTGGAAAACATTAGATATACGATATTTGGAATTTAAAGAAACGTTTTCTTATAAGCTTGCACATTGCATGATGATGAAGTCGAAATGTGTACTAATTATACGCGCGAATAATTAATAATCTCTGTACTGACGTAGCCTAAATATGGCCTAAATAAGTCTAAAAAGGTCATTTGTGAATATAGGCGAAAATATTCTGTCTAACACACTTGGTACTGAATCTTACGAGTATGGTTTAAATCGAATTGATTTATAGGAAGCGCTTAATCAAAATCAACAAATACCTTATGTTGCCACGTGTGTAGGTACCTACCTACCTATAGGTATTCTATCTAAGTAAGCAGTAGTAGTTGGTAAGCATCTGTTATCTTAAAATTAAAGCTCTATAAAAATTCATGAACTCGTTACGAAACGTAAATTAAATTGAGCCCCATATTATTTTGTTCGTTAAATTCATTATCCATTTACGGTTTGCAGGCAATTGTTTTAATCCGATACCGAGCGTGGCCCGATGTGGAATGAAATAATTTAATAGCCCCCCCTGTGGACCCTCTCCCGGATTCAAGATGGCGGCGCGGGGCGGAGCGAAGGGTGGGGCCTGCCGCCTCATTTGAATTTCGAACGCAAGCTTTCCGAACGTGTGTTCGAACCGGTTTTCGGCCAATTAATTTCTGAATAATTCGGTTTCTGCATTCAGTCTGTACAAGGCTTTATTGTTATTTAATTGGTTGTGTGTGGTAGGGATGCCGTATGAATTGATTCAATTATTTTAATATTAATTACGAATAAATTATTTACTCTGGTACAACATTCGTGAAGAGATGTTCTCTCAGTAGATGGATGTTCTTAATATTTTTGCCCGACTGTCAAGAAAGGGTTATGTTCTAAAGTTTTTATTTCAGATTTATTTAGTAACATTTAATCGGATAAAATACTTCGACTTAGATAAGTGAAAGAAACTTAACGATAATCAAATATTTTTACGATGATATGAAAAAAAAATTAAAAATGATTAATTGACCAAAAAAAAACAAATAATATCATTTTATCAACCCTAAATTCCACAAGAGGCCAGACCATACATCGAGGAATTATATTGCATTGAATTAAATTTGATAAACAAAGATAATAATAATAATCAATATAAAGTTATCTACCTATCTAACCTGCCTTTCTCTTAGCTTTGTCGATATTCTTTTTCAATGTATTGTCATCGATTCTAAAAAGTACACGTATACCCATACCTACCATAATATAAAGTCGATTACGATACAAAATCAACGTTTTTAACATTTAAGAAAAATAATGCATTATGGTCCATAATAAAAAAAAAACAAACCAAAACCAAATCTGCAGAACAAACGAAAACAATCCGATTCGAACCACTCCTCCCGCACCTCGCACAAAATGGAACGCAATTTTTCAACAAAAAGTCTTTCATATTACCAGGCTAGCAAACACTGTATTCAGAAGTTTCACAATATTATGTAGAGTGGTGTAATGCAGACACAAAGGCTTGTGCTCTCTGTAAATAATGCTTTGTTCTACGAAGCCAAATTTTGACAATCACTAGCGTACTCTGTCGCTACGAGCGGCGACCGACGTTGTTCGGAATTTACGATTGTGTGGGTACAGCATAGATTAAAGTTTAAAAAAATATGTTTTCTAATTAAAAATGTATACCTCTAAAAGCTTAAAATTTTAAAATTCAATTTAGAATTCTCTGGACTTTAAAAAAGTAAGTGAAAAGCAACAAACGATTTTAAAATTAACTAAGAAGTTTCATTAAAACGAGGTAACCGTGCCGCGTCTTAGCAGCCTGAAAACGTCAACATCTATCTAAAAACTTGCCGCTAAAGAAGTTATATTACTAGAATCTGAATGCTCTCATTGAACTAAGAAGTGTTCTGCTACATGAGCATGCTACTGTCCCTTTTTAATAACACTAATAGAAAGAAACAGCATGATTCAATGTAACGTTCTGTCCCTGAACGTAGCGGAACATTTTTTAGTAATTCAATGTGAGAATTCTAGTTCTTGTAATATTACTTCTTTGCTTGCCGCAGAATAAGGATTAGTAGTGAGTCGTCATAAACGCAAACTCGTCATACTAGCGCAACTCGTCACAAACGCGACTCTTCATTTTCGCAACTCGTCATAAACGCGACTCGTCATTTTCGTAACTTGTCATTTTCGCATCTCGTCATTTTCGCAACTGGTCATTTTCGCAATTCGTCACACGAACCTTAAGCATTACATTTCTCTCATTTTACAGCTGTCCTTATATTGAATCACCCTGCATGATAGTCTTTCTATACTAATATTAACAATTCGATCCAATATTCCTTCATTTCTGTACCGGTTCAACAAGGCAACACAAGTTTCAACACGCGTTTCTTTCTGCAGATCAGTCAAATCATGAGGCACCCATTTTTCGTATTTTTTTATTTTATTGATTTGACGCAAGTGAGTCAATAAAGTGGGTAAGGTAACGTTAAACCATGCCGCTAATTCCTGGGTAGTTTGACTAGGATCGGCTTCCACTATCTCTCTTAATTCATCGTTATTCACCTGTGTGGGCGGTCTTCCTCGTGGCTCGTTCTTTCAAGTCGAAATTTCCATCACGAAAGCGTTTAAACCAAAATCGCACGGTGCGTTCATTAGTAGACCCCTCTCCAAACGCAGCATTGATATTGCGGGCTGTTTCTGCCGCGTTAGTTCCGCGTCGGAACTCGTATTCAAAAATCACTCGAATTTTGGCAGTATCCATCTTTCTTGTCTAAATTGAATAACAAAAACAATTGAAAGTCGATATTCAAATGTTTCACATTTTTTAAAAAAAGAACATCACAGAAACCATTTGGAAGAAAGTTTCATTCAAAAAACCTCAAACCATGAAGATTCTATGTCAATTCAAAGAATTTATTGCAATAAAACGGCAATTTCATACTTTAACCCCTATTATTAGTATAGAAAGACTATCATGCAGGGTGATTCAAATATAAGGACAGCTGTAAAATGAGAGAAATGTAATGCTTAAGGTTCGTGTGACGAATTGCGAAAATGACCAGTTGCGAAAATGACGAGATGCGAAAATGACAAGTTACGAAAATGACGAGTCGCGTTTATGACGAGTTGCGAAAATGACGAGTCGCGTTTGTGACGAGTTGCGCTAGTATGACGAGTTTGCGTTTATGACGACTCACTACTAATCCCAGAATAAGACCTAAAGCTACTTATCAAATCGAAAAATCATCATTTCATAACTAGGTTTAACGAAGTTCATCTTCTTGAACTAAAACAGTAAGTGGTGGAAATAGAATCTAATCTACTATAGTAGAAAGAAGAAGATGAAACTTGCCTGTTCTCTGAATTTGGGCTTTGACAAGTCTTAAGTCAAATTTCCTATAATTTCTAACAACTTATGTCACCTTTCCTACCACTTATGTGACTGGCACCCGCAAACGCATGAAAGCTAGGCAACTGTAAGAAGCGCCGAAGCGACAAGACAAATACTAGGTAGGTAAACTGTGATCCAACTTCTGCCTTCAAATGTTCAAATTGAAAATCGAAGCTCTCATCTATCGGCACTTAATCTTTGGCAGTTGAGGCTGTGTGAGTGAGGGGGTGATCAGGGGCTGTGTCATAGTGTGAGTGTATTGATACGGTGATATCTATGTGAGTTTATAGAGATACGATGGTAGGGTTGTACGTGTGTGCGTTTGTATAGGTATATGGATGTGCATTTCTAGTCCAAGAGGTAGATGTAATAAAAGAAAAGGTATCTCAAAAAATTGAAGGAAAGGTGGTTTGGTTTGACACTCAAACCCAGATGAAAAACGAAATTTAAGGATGTCACATCGACCATTTGGATCTCTTGTCGGATGACGATACCTATCACATCACACGATGTTCTAAAGTGACACGTTTCGTTCCAGGGATGCTTTGAAAAGAAATGGTTCGAAAGTTAGGTATACAAGACGCCAATTCTTTGTTTTTCGTGTTGTGGTGTGGCTCACCTAGTGTTAGTTTTCAGGTTGTTATTTCTGGGCGTCAGGAGGCCTAAAGGGCGTTTTAGGCCTTCAGACGCCCAGAGATAACAACTGGGACTAACTGCATAACTGGCGAAATATCGAGCTCCGTGCAAAAAAGTGAGCTGTCACGGGACGCCTGACAGATCTGAAACATTTGACATTGACAGATATATCTTCCTAAGTCTATGCTCGCCACGGCCTCGCCACGCCAAAAATCAGGTTTATTCCTGCCTTTAAATGTTTTACATCAAAACAAAATTAAACATAGTAAATACCCAGTTATTGAATAATTTTTGTAGAAAATAAATACAATTTGTACCAGTTACCTCTCGGCCTACAACCAGTACTCGCAGCAGAGACGCTACCCCAGTCCAATGTTGACAATTGATGGATATCTCGTGTCTTCAAAAGGCAGGATTAATGCCAGCCCTGCTCACCAACAATGGACGCTTCAACAAGGATTCCAAGCGAAATGCGTGAACAGAGTATTTGACAACGTCTTTAGTACGACTGTCACTTTTCAGATGTTAGAGGGTACTTGAATAGATAAGTCGGTTTGGGCTTTAGTCGCAAAGGTTTTATATACAGACCAAAGAATTTAGACAGGACTTGGTCGCTTTACAGTGAAGCATTTTAAACTCGGCTTAGACGGTCGACGAATGTTAAATAGTTTGGGAAATTCTTAACCCACCTTTTAAAAGGTTTTTTTTTTAAATTAAATTTATTTAGAGGGTACCTTTTTGAAGTTCTTTTGAATAGATTAGTCTGTTTGGGATATTGGTTTTATCAGCAGCCTACGTTAGATAGTAAAACCGGGTGAGATGTACCGAAGAAAACTTTTTTGAATAAAATTCTCGTAGCACCGTAGTAACAATTCGTAGCGGGTCTACAATTTATTTACTGGAAATTTATTCACTTTTTATCCCGATATTTCCGTGGGAACGGGACTTACGCGGATGAAACCGCGGGGCGCAGTAAGATAAGATTTTCCTGTTTTTTTTTTTATATTTTTACCATAATTAACCAACTTATAAGTTGACTGTAGACCTATTATGGTAGGCCTAGAGGACATCATATTGTTTATTTCATAAACCTATTGTAATTTACCTTAGTGCAAGCAGTTATAAATAATGGAATTGAATTGAAAAACAATAGTCAATAGACGATCGAAGCAGCGAAACAAAAGACAAAATTCAAATCCCTCCAAACAAGTACATAGCTTAAACTAAAACATTTACCAAGTAAAGACAAGAAGGAGGAACCAGAAATCAGAGACAACAAGGACATTAGACAAGACATTTATTGCTTTATCTCAACTGTAGTATGTGCTCGCTATAGTGGGTATTATAGCTACGTAGTACATACAGATGCCTCTTGTCCACTACATTATTGACTCGACCAATAATAGTGCGAGTCCGCGCGCCTTTTGCACGTTCTTTGCAATTGTGGAGTGGAGATGGAATCCTCAAATAACATATTATTAGCAATTCGGTTGTTCATTTACCTAAACTAAACTAAACCTAAATCAGTACCCCAGCGTCTTAACGAACTCGACCACGCGAGGGGCTATCCGGCTATCTGTATCCCAAGCTTCATCCCAATCGGTTCAGTAGTTTTTGCGTGAAAGAGTAATAAAGTCGCATTCAAACTTTCGCGTTTATAATATTAGTCAGATTTAACCAAGGCCATTGTAACGTTTTCGAAATGTCGAGGTAAGAAAAAAAAATACGCTAATAAGACCCGGTAATATAAAATTAACTATGATGAAAATTCTTTTGTTTTTACGGAGTTCGATATTTCACTAGTCTTTGCATTTGCAAATTGCAACTGCGCAGTTCACGAGATAAAAATGTGGTGAAAACAACGATGTTGCTTTAAAAATGTAAAACAATATTTTCTGGTAACAACAAGACAATTTGGAAGACGGTGATTAACATGTTTTCTCCTTAGTTGTGTTATTGTGGTGTGAACCAATGTTGCATGGGACATTAAATGAAATGAAATCAATCATTGAATCAATGTATCATTGGACATTTGTCCAATGATCCAGGATCGAAATCACCTGGACAACAAGCCACTCTGACTGAATCGGAAAGTGTCCATGAAAAGGTGGAAGCCGCGGAGGACTTAAAATTCCCGCATGAAAATGCATGAAGTCTTGTAAGAAACTGGAGTTTTAGTGGGTAAACTTCTGTTCTCAGGGAGCCTTACACATCCCCATATCATGCCACCTAAAGCGGCGAGATGGTATATAAGACTCCATTTCTCCACTATGAAGACAAACAAAAAGAATAGTTATATAAAATTTGTCTCTCCACATTACCTCGACTCGATCGTAGTTCTTATCCCCGCAAATTCCTTCGCGTGATTAAATGAGCCGCTGGGCATGGCAATATTGCTGTTGGACGCGTAATGTCCCACCTAACGGCTAAACCCCCTCGGACACTCGTGACTAGCAAGCCCAACCTATTGTTTTCAGTTGCATAGGTACGCGCGTACGTTGTATAGGAAGTACTTCTTCTGTTCGTGTAGTGGTGTGGCTCACCTAGAGCCGTTGTACTATTTAGTTGGGCTTTAACTTAAAAGTTTTTATCATCATCATCGTCATCAGCTTGTTGCAGTCCACTGCTGGACATATGCCTCTCCAATTGCACGCCACCTAGATCTATATTCGGCTTCTCGCATCCAGTTTGTGTTTGTTGCGCAAATCGTCACTCCAACGTGCCTGAGGACGTCCTACACTACGTTTACCAAGACGCGGTCTCCACTCTAGAACTCGTTTACCCCAACGGTCAAAGTTTTCATAGCGTTAGGTATCTAAGTCTATAAAAACATTGATTACAACCCTAATAGGTGGTAGATATGACTACAGAATGACGGTTTCGTCGTTGACGGTTACCAAAAACTTAATTATTTGTTTTACAATTCACAATTCCAAAACTTCAAGATGCTTTTATAATTCACGATTCCCAAGGAAAATAAGTTCGAAAAAGGACTTTAATAAAAAGGAGGAGATTTACCATTCGGTTGTAGCTATGATTAATGCCTGTTCGTTGATCACTTAAAAGTTTGTTTAAGTTTTGTTGATACTTATAATGACTTTCACCATCACGAAAAAAAAAGCTTGTTAGTGTCTGTGATACAGTTCCTTAACTCCATACATCTACCATCAATCCATCTGCCACACCTCATTCTACCAAATTGTTGACCAAATTCTACCAATTTCCACCAACCCTACCAATCTTGACCGGGCGTTAAGGCGGTCATTTGCACCCTAATATTGTCTGGCAAAATTCATTACATGGCTTCTTAGATTGCTTTGGGGAAAAAATATTTCTTTGGGTCCAAGTCGTTGACACGGACAAGTTATGTTAGATATGGCCTTGGAATTTTCGAGGGCTTTGTCCTTAATGAGCTCCGTGGTTAGAGCTTTGCAGTTTCTACTTAAGTTTTGGAGAAGTAACGTCTAATTGGACTGCAAATGACATTTTTTTTTTTTTAGTTGATAGGTAAACGCTTGACCTTATTTTCTTAGTAGAATCAAGAAAGCGAGACTGTAGAGGAATTTCTTGAATATTTTTAAATTAAAAAGGGTAATAGTTTTTAACCAAGGTAATAAATAGTACTTATTTGGTACTATCTATTGTTTTTAATTATTTTCCCCGGGTCTTATTCGCGTTTTATTATTTTGTGAGTCCCCTTGCGACCAAGATCAATGTAACATGATCGAAACGTCGAGGTAAGAGAATTTAAAAACAATAATATGGGAATAAGACCCGGGAAAAATAATTATGAGTTCAAATCGTGTGAGTTAAAATGTTTGTTTATTGTTTCGAGGAGCTCATTGGCCTAGCTGCACCAGCCGATCTTGAATGGTCGTGTGGGTTAAGCAACGTTCGGCGCGGTCCTTACTTGGATGGGTGACCGAAAATTTATGTGACAAAAAATCATATTCTCGAGCTCCTCCGTGCTTTGGAAGGCACGTTAAGCAGTTGGTCCCTGTTGTTATCTGTGATAGCAGACGTTAGGTCAAGTTAGAGGCCTTAGGGCGACCTGAAAACTCTAACACTAGGTGTGTCACACCACTACACGAAAAGAAGAAGAAGAAGATTGCTACTTTCTATTGTTTTATTTGAAAGTGACAGCTCTTCTTCATTCTCTCTCTCTTTGACGGCCTCTGTGGCGCCTGATTGCAATGCAGAAGGCTGCGGGTCTGATTCCCGTCAGGTGCAAATATTTATGCTTAAAAATAAATATTTGGATTAGGTCTGGGTGCCTTTCTAATGTATTTACAACAAAATATAATATGTAGACTCATATCCGTTGTCTAGTAACCATTAGCACAAGCTTAGTGCTTAGTGTGGGACTAGATTGCGCTGTTGTAATGTTGTGCAATTGTTATTTATTTTATTTATTTATTTGTTTACTTTTTCCTGTGATAATTGACAGTTCTATGATAACATTTATGATATCAGTCTTATAACGAGAAAAAAAAATCTAACAATGTTTTTAATATTGGAGTGTTGGTCCCACCATCTCAGCGTTAATATTTTTTGTGTGTATTCGTTGGTTGCTCGCTCAAATGGACTGAGTGTTTTAGATATCATTAGCTATATACTTGATTATCTGCGCCCCGCGGTTTCACCCGCAGAAGTGAAAACGTATTATGGGCGCGGGCGGCCGAGCGGTTCTCGAGCGGTTGCACTTTCTCGTTCATTACTCGGGTTCTACTAATTGGATTTCGATGCAAAGTATACCACGCCCTTTCTTGAAAATAGAACTATCCAATATTGAAAACCAGATTTCAATCGGATAAGCAGTTTTTAATTATATAAGGAACCGACAGATAAACAGACAGACAGACAGATATGAATATAAAAAATAATATATTTTTGTTCTATTAATTTTCCAAAGCCCTCTGAAGAAAAAAAAGACAACTTTTTTTTCAATTTACTTCCAAGTACAGACTTTTTGTCCGGTAAAACACAATTTTTCGATAGATATTAGTTTTGATTGTAGTGCAATTTTATAACAATTGTCTATTTTCATAAACTTAAATTTAAGAAAGAAAATAAATGAGTGAAAGTTTACTGCATAAAACAAATATCATCGGGAAAGAGGACTTTAAGAAATAAATGTTTCTACAATATCTTTTTGGATACTTACTTTTCTACGAAAATTCCGTATATAACATGTATTTAAAGGAGAGCAAACATTCGGTGGCTCTGTATAGGTAGCTGTGCCGACGGTAGAACATTTTTCAATGTAACAAAGCGAATATTGGAGAGCTCCACAAAGGCCACGAGTGGGAGGGGTTTAGTGAAGGGAACATGTCGATATAATTAAAATAATATTATTATATGTTCTTACACCTACCTACTGCAGTGCGAAAATCCACACTTAAACGGACGACCAGGGAAGTACTGATGATGCCAGGCGCTGTAGCGCCTGGCTTCATCAGTACTTCAATGGTAGGTGAAGTAAGGCAAAATTTGTATGTCAGTAAAGTGATGATGACGATGGATGACGATCGATGACGATCAATGACGATAGATGACGATGGATGCCGATGGTTCAAAAACAACTAAATTACGATTTTTTTATTTTTTTTCCGGATATCCGGATATAACTTAAGACTTCGATTAACATATAGGCTACTTTTTATCCGGATATCAAGTCCGGACTTGATATCCGGATAAAAAGTAGCCTATATGTTAATCGAAGTCTTAAGTTATATTCATTGAAATCGGTCCAGCCGTTTCTGAGATTAGCGCGCACAAACGCACAGACAAACGGACAAACAGACAAAAAGTTAAACACGGAAATGGGGTCTGTTACGTTAGTACATGGTATCCCCCTAAAAATAGTTCTTTCAACAAGCGTAACTACGTAACAAAAATAAAAACTTGTTCGTTAGTAATAAAAAGCAAGAATACCTAATTGTAAATTAACTTTAAACCGTTATATTTCCTAAACGGTTCTTTAAAATGAAAAATGATGAAAGAAACCTAATATTTATTTTAAAAACCTATTCAATGATACCCATCTTGACATACTTTGACGATTCTGGATTTTTTAATTTTGACAATATGGCGTCTGGTGGTGACATATGTTACTTTAGATTACTGTCATGTCTTTAGTCACACTCGCCAGATTAAGACGAATTGATTGACGTAAGAATCATCAAAATCGGTCCACGCGTTTGGCCTCTAGAACGCCACATAGAAACATCCATACATACATACATACATACATACATAGACTGATAAACACATTACCCTCCTTTGCGTCGCGCAGTCGGGTAAAAACGGACACCGCTAAGTTACGATTTTATTATAAGTAAATTAGATAGATATAGATATTATTTTTGTGCCTGTTGCAGAAGAGACGATGGACTGTTGGGGGGACGATACAAAAAAAAAAGGGGGAATCGGGGCATAAAATTAGAGAAAATGGAGGTGACTATCCCGCTTCGAGTTGTTTCTGAGGCAAAGGTTAGCCATCGCCATACAGCGCGGCAATGCTGCAAGTGTGATGGGAAAATAAGGGGCGGGTTATTTGATTAATTAGTTTTTTGTTATTATTATTTAAAATGAAATGTACCTATTAAACTATCCCTTTAAAATATTAAAATATAATATATTGGGAATACCACATTTAAAAAAGTAAGTTAAACTCCGTGCACTATTGACTTTACTCTTATTAAAAAAAAGCCATCGGAAGAAAACCCACGTCCTAAAAAATAACGCCCTATTATGTATTTAATGTTATCCTTATACCTGTACCTTTATAAAATTATCGTAATTTCATATTCCTTGTCGACTACGATAAAATGTTTACTAAATTTAGTCTCGGTTCTAGTGGGACAAGATAATTTTCAAAATGAGAAACGAGAAAGGAATAGTGCATATTAGGTATGTGTTTTGGCATTAAAATTCGACTATAAAAACTAAACTGAGATATATTCAAGTCCTCCAAGGGATTTGAATATAGAAACAAAAAAAAAATATTAAAAAAAAATAAAAAACCCGACTGCCGTTAAAACTGAAAAGTAAAAAACAAGAAGATACCTAAAGGTAAAGAAACCTTAAAAATCGTTCGACGCATCTAGGAGCCTTAAAAAATTGTGGATGGACTCGGGTGGGACTTCAACACAATTTGGTGTCATTATACTTTACCTTTAAAAGGAGTCCCACCCGACTGCATCCACAATTTTTTAAGGCTCCTAGATGCGTCGAACGATTTTTAAGGTTTCTTTACCTTTAGGTATCTTCTTGTTTTTTACTTTTCAGTTTTAACGGCAGTCGGGTTTTTTATTTTTTTTTAATATTTTTTTTATTTAACGCTTTTTAGTTATTAGAGATTAGATACAATTACACCAGAGAAACTCATTAACTCTGGATGTGTATACTCCAGTAGCGAGGACTCGAAATCGGTTAAAGATAGGCTATCTAAAAAGCCTTCAATATTATAATAGCTATTGTTTTTGAGTTTTGCTGAGATGGCTATGAAGTAGGCAGGTATTCATCTTAAAATATAATTACCAAATCCGAAAACTTCGTCGCGACTGGTGATACTGAAGTGGGGTATTTATTAGTGTGTTTATTAGTAAGAGTAGAATAAAAGATAGCGTATTCCGAGACAGACGTGTTTTGCTTGCTCCTCACCTGCCCCCCACACCTCATGGCGACCCTTGCCTTGCCGTGGCGTGAGCGAGTGTCGGGTGACCGGCGAAGGTTCGACGAAAGGCTGGCGGTTTCTTGTCCTAGCGGATTAGCCTTGCAATCCATTATCCATAGCGCGACATTTCAAATTTTTAGTTAATTACTTATTGTAAACATAGTAATTGTTATTTATGTTATCTCTGACAAACTGACAAATCAAACATTCAAATTCCTTCAAAAGTTGAAACTCGGCGTCAAAGTCAAATCGAAAAGTTTTTAAGTAACGTTCCGTTGTCTTTGCTCGGTTTTTATGGTCAAGACAAATCTTGCTTTATAGCGTTTTAAATCTTTATTTTTATTTATTTATTATTTTAATGTACCCTATGTCACTCTCACGGTCATGACGAATCTAACGACGTATCGTTTATCTAAATCGGCCCAGCCGTTTAGGCCCTACGACGGCACAAAAATAGGTCACATACATACATACATACATACATACACTCACGGCAAAAACATAACACTTCCTTTGGCAGTCGTGTAAAAAAGCGTTGAAATTAAATATAATTTTCCTTTTAATCGCGTTGCTTTTATTACATACTAGCTGCGCCCCGCGGTTTCACTCGCGCAAGTTTCGCAACTTGTTCGACAACAACCCGCGTTGTTCGAACACCTACCTACCGCAATGCAATAATCCACACTTAAACGGTCGCCCATTGAACTTCCCTAGTCGTCCGTTTAAGTGTATAGTTTTGCACTGCGGTAGGTAGGTGAAGTAAGGTAAAGTTTGTATTTCATCAGTAGGTGACGATAACGATGACGAAGGATGACGATGACGATGGATGACGATTAATGACGATGGATGACGATCAATGACGATGGATGATGATGACGATGATGATGATGCCACTCTACATCACTTACCCTACCCCAGTGTCGATTTTCATTCATTGAATTGTTATCACCCCCGTAAGTCCCGATCCCGCGGGATTTTCGAGATCAAAAGTATCCTATGTTACTCTCCATCATTTAAACTATCCCTATGCAAATTTTCATCCAATGAATAGTTATCACCCGCGTAAGTCCCAATCCCGCGGGATTTTCAGGATCAAAAGTATTCTATATTACTCTCCATCATTTAAACTATCCCTATGCAAATTTTCATCTAATAAATAGTTATCACCCGCATAAGTCCCGATCCAGCGGAATTTTCGGGATCAAATCCCGCGGAATTTACGGGATTAAAAGTATTCTATGTTACTCTCCATCATTTAAACTATCCCTATTCAAATTTTCGTCTAATAAATAGTTATCACCCGCGTAAGTCCTGATCCCGCGGGATTTTCGGGATCAAAAGTATCCTATATTACTGTCCATCATTTAATCTCTCTCTATGCAAATTTTCATCAAATAAATAGTTATCACCCGCGTAAGTCCCGATCTCGCGGGATTATCGGAATAAAAAGTATCCTATGTCCTTTTCCTGGTTCTAAGCTACTTCCCCACCAATTTTCAGCCAAATCGGTTCAGCCGTTCTTGAGTTATAAATAGTGTAACTAACACGACTTTCTTTTATATATATATATACTAGCTGCGCCCCGCGGTTTCACCCGCGCAAGTTGCGAACCCGCGTTGTTCGAACACCTACCTACCGCAATGCAATAATCCACACTTAAACGGTCGCCCATTGAACTTCCCTAGTCGTCCGTTTAAGTGTAGAGTTTTGCACTGCGGTAGGTAGGTGAAGTAAGTTTGTATTTCATCAGTAGGTGACGATAACGATGACGAAGGATGACGATAACGATGGATGACGATCAATGACGATGGATGACGATGGATGACGATCAAGGACGATGGATGACGATGACAATGATGATGATGCCACTCTACATCACTTACCCTACCCCTGTGTCGATTTTCATTCATTGAATTGTTATCACCCGCGTAAGTCCCGATCCCGCGGGATTTTCGGGATCAAACTATCCTATGTTACTCTCCATCATTTAAACTATCCCTATGCAAATTTTCATCCAATGAATAGTTATCACCCGCGTAAGTCCCGATCCCGCGGGATTTTCGGGATCAAATCCCGCGGGATTTACGGGATTATAAGGATCCTATGTTACTCTCCATAATTTAAACTATCCCTATTCAAATTTTCATCTAATAAATAGTTATCACCCGCGTAAGTCCTGATCCCGCGGGATTTTCGGGATCAAAAGTATCTTATATTACTCTCCATCATTTAAACTATCCCTATGCAAATTTTCATCTAATAAATAGTTATCACCCGCGTAAGTCCCGTTCCCGTTCCCGTTCCCGCGGGGATTAAAAGTATCCTATGTCCTTCTCCTGGTTCTAAGCTACCTCCCTACCAATTTTCAGCCAAATCGGTTCAGCCGTTCTTGAGTTATAAATGGTGTAACTAACACGACTTTCTTTTATATATACAAGATGTAACAGGTAAGCCCTTTTAATCCGAAAGGGGGTTGTTCTAGACGTTTAGGCGAACAACTTTTGTTCTACGACTTTTGAAAATTCGAAGTACTTTTCGAAAAAATTAGGTGTAAAGTTTACTTGAAAATCAGCTGTTTCTTAAGAGTTTGAGGTCATTGACCTTATGTTGTTCTTTCATTTAGTTTGGTCTACTACAATCAAACCTTCAATTACCTTTATTTTCAAAAACAGCTGTTTTTCCAGTGAAACATAATCTCAAAATTTTCAAAAAAAAAGTTTGAATTTTCAAAAGTCGTAGAACAAAAGGTGTTCGCCTAGACGTCTAGAACAACCCCCTTTCGGATTAAAAGGGCTTACCTGTTACATCTTGTATATATAAGATAAGATAGATTATAAATGGCATTTTACCAATGCTCCACCTGTCGAAGGGTTTACAGACCTCTCATAAAGGTTAGCCAAAAAGCAAATAATATTAAAAAATATAAAAAAAAAACAGAAAGATAGTATACCTAATCCTACTAACATTATAAACGTGAAAGAAAGAAAGATGTTTGTTACTCATTCAAGCAAAAACTACTGAACAGATTGCGATTAAACTTGGAATATAGGTAGCTGAATACCGGAAATAAAACATAGGCTTTTTATCCCGATATTCCCGTGGGAACGGGACTTACGCGGCGGCTGAAATCGCAATTTGTATTTTTATCGATAAACGAATATATTACTCGTAAAGTACCCGTATCCCATCCCTATAATCTGCGTCAGCTCCCCACCAAGTAGCCTATACTACCATACGTAGGTGTAATTGTCCATAAGTACATTTTTCTTTGAGGTTACTCTCTATTAAACGCTCCAGTTTAATAGAACGTACGCAATGGTAACCACAAAGGTGTATGAGATGAAAGACCGGCCTTAATTGTTCCTTAAATTATTATGAAATTTGATACAGAGTCAAAGGGCAAAGGGAATTTAAGTAAATTTCTAGGGATCTTTAAAGATTTTTATTAAACACTAGCTCCGCTTGCCGTTTCACCCTAAGTCCCAATCCCGCAGGATTATCAGGATAAAAAGTAGCCTATGTGTTATTCCAGGTTTCCAGCTACCTATATTCCAAGTTTCATCGTAATCGGTTAAGACGTTTTTGCGTGAAAGAGTTACAAATTCACATAAGTACATAATATACAAACTTTCGCGTTGATAATATTAGTAGGATTTGAAACAGAGTCAAAGGGCAAAGGGAATTTAAGTAAGTTTTTAAGTAAGTTCAAAATTAGCCGCTATGTTATTCCAGCTCTCCAGCTATTTATATTTCTAGTCACATAGTGATACAAACCTAAGTATATAAATACGTATCACAAACTTTCAGCTTTATAATATTAGTAGGAATATAAATAATATTGCAAAACTTTGCACACGGCGACATCTGGTTCCGAATTAAACACCTAGGCTTGAGCTATAGGTATTATTGACCGAACGAGCGAAGCGAGTGAGGTCCAGTGTAGACGGGCCTGGCGCTTGTATCTTTGTAACTTTGTATGTTTGTTCGACGATAACTTGAGTATCGTAGCTCCGATCTTCATGAATTTTGGTATGCGCGTAGTTTAGGTCAATAGAATTTATGAGTTCGAAGATGAGCCGGAACGGTAGGGGGGTTGGGGAGATAGGGGGTCGTGAGGTCTCAGTTCGGGGCGAACTCCTAGTTGACCGAACGAGCGAAGCGAGTGAGGTCCAGTGTAGACGGGCCTGGCGCTTGTATCTTTGTATGTTTGTATGTTTGTTCGACGATAACTTGAGTATCGTAGCTCCGATCTTCATGAATTTTGGCATGCACGTATTTTAGGTCAATAGAATTTATGAGTTCGAAGATGAGCCGGATCGGTAGGGGGGTTGGGGAGATAGGGGGTCGTGAGGTCTCAGTTCGGGGCGAACTCCTAGTACTTATAGTATAGACAACTCATATACTTAACTTACCTATCATAATATGATTTCTTTGGAAATATAGAGGTTAAAGTTAAAGTTTTAACTTGTGTTTCCGCAATTAGCTCTACTATTGGGCCTTTGTGCTTGGTTTTAAGCCGTGGGTTTCCTCAAGATGTTTTACTTCAACATTAGAGCGATGTTTTAATAGCGCACAACAATTTTTCTTAAAGAAAAAGACATTGGTTCGTGGCCGGGATTCGAACACGACCTTCGGAATGAAAGTCCGGGTATCTACTGCTAGACCAACACCGCTCCAAAATATATATCTAGGTAGTGTATATACTATACACTATTGTATATACAAAAATAATACGCTATTAAAACATCACTCTAACGGTGAAGGAAAACATCGTAAGTACCTATGTACTATAGAATAAACCCAAAACCATAGACCATCATACATGGTCAGGAATAGGTACAAAGCTAAATAACTTGTCCCGGGCGGGAACCGGCATGCTTCTGTGTTGTAACTGGGGGTTTTCCCCCGATATATTATAGCTGTGCCCCGTGGTTTCACCCGCATAAACTCCTGTCCCGTAACGTATGTGACGCATCATGTATGTCAAAGCGTTGCTTAACCCGTATGATTATTCAAAGTACCCTATATTTTATTTCAACCACTAAACTATCCCTGTACCGAATTTCATTCAAATCGGTTTAACCAAAACAAATAATAAAAAGTAGCCTATAACCTTCCTCGATAAATGAAATAGCACAAACACAAAATTTCAAATCGGACCAGCAGTTCCTGAGATTAGTGCGTTCAAACAAACAATCAAACTCTTCAACTTTATAATATTAGGATAGGCCGTTTATAAATTCTAATTTTTATTTACGATAGTTAGTAATTAAGGCCCTTAATTACTAACTATCGTAAATAAAAACACAATTTTTAATTACAAAAAGAGGACACAAAACATGAGATAAATCGCTGGACATTGTTAGCGTACATCGATTAAAATCCTTCTAATCCAAAAATCTTTAAAGTTACCTTCCTAACATACGAAGTAGTGTAAATATTTAGAAAAGGGCAAGCGTAGTGAGCGGTAAGTACGATCGCTTCTTAAAACGGATTATTATGTTTTGTTATGAGAAACTTGCTTTTTATTAACTTGGGAATCACTGAGTTTTATAAATATTTGATTTTATTATGGTGTTTTATGAGCTTTTGTTTTGTTAACTAGTAGAATTATATTTTTTCCCGATTGTACCCAAAAGCCCGATGCCGCCGTTCTTATGTTAAAAGAAAAACATCGTGAGGAAACAAGGGCTAATTGCGAAAACATCTACAGTAAACCATAATAATCATAATCATAATCATTTATTTATTCACACAAAATAGAGTAGATACAAAGTACCTAGGTCTTAAAATATATATAGTGCGTCTATCTTGCCGTGGGGGTGCGCGTAAAAACTTTAACTTTAATAAGCCTTCGTAATTTGTTTTTATTGCTCAAGGCATATCAACTAGAAATACTTTATTTAGAGCCGACTTTTTCATTCCTCAGATAAAAGGATATCTGTCGAATAAGTTCGAATCCAACTAAATTTAAAATCCCTGAAATTTTGTTTCTTTTTAATATCATACTGACGTTTTTTATTCGATGGCGTTACATTTTATTTAGTCAGATATCTATATCTAGGGATTTGAAAAATCGGCCCTTAAAGGAAAAACATCTTCAAAAATTCACTCCCGAAGATACATTTTTCCTTCAAAATATTTTAATAATCTTATGGATAAACATGGAGTAAGGTCAGAGTAGTAAGAACATGCTTTGTCTTCTTCTGTGACAAGAACTTTCAAAGTTGACAGACAGAAACAGAAAATGGTAAAATTACTCCGACCTTAAAATACACGTTTAGGCTGAATTAAAATTACTTACTATTTTTATTTCAATACTAGCTATGCCCCGCGGTTTCACCCGCATAAATTCCTATCCCATAACGTATGTGACGCATCAGGTAATGTGACGCATCATGTATGTCATACCAAGCGTTGCTCAACCCGTATGATTATTCAAAGTACCCTATATCTTATTTCAACCACTAAACTATCCCTGTACCTAATTTCATTCTAATTGGAGCGATCGTTCTTGTTGACCCATCAAGTTTGTGTCACGCCAAGCGTTGCTTAACCCGTACGATCATTTAAACTAGTACCCTATACCCTACACCCCTATACTAACCCTGTACCAAATGTCATTCCTATCGGTTCCGCCGTTCTTGAGATATAAATAGTGTAACTAACACGACTTTTGTTTTTATAGCTGCTTCCCGCGGGATTTACACTCGTGAGTCCCGACCCCGTAAGAATATCGGGATCAAAAGTAGCCTTCCTCGATAAATGGACTATCAAGGACTAGAATTTTCCAAATCGGACCAGCAGTTCCTGAGATTAGCGCGTTCAAACAAACAAACAATCAAACAAACTCTTCAGCTTTATAATATAAGTATAGAAAATTCATGACGGATTCAAAGCAACTAGAAAACAATGTCCAATGGTGACGTAAAATATAACATTTCGTTTAACAAACTAGTACCTGTTTTCAGCAACAACAAAACCTAGAAATTCACGCAAATATACCTTTCAAAATCTTAAAAAACTACAAACCAATAAAGGCTTGTAATATTTCCACTAGACAGAGGCAACCCAATAAAACATGTGCACAAACAATTTTATAAGTCATGATCAGTGCTAACTATTGATTTTATGATTCGAATCTTAACTACAGATGCGTAAGTATGGACCGTTTGTGGTATTATCGTCTTAGCTCCATCTGTTAGACTGAGGAACACCCATCATGAATACTTAGGGGGTTATTGTAAAACGAAGTCTAACTAAACGTACTTATACTAACGTTTTGTTACAAATCATTATGAAGCGGTAGTTTACAGTAACTTTTCAGAATGTTAAAAAAAAACGAATTACATATAAGTCAACCTTGAAAAAGTAAACTGTGAAGTTGGCAAAGCTCGGTTGTTAAAAAATCTTTAGTAAAGCGCGATTACACCGAACTAAAGTGATTTATTAAACGTATAGGTACTGCTACAAAGTGGAACTCATTGGCTGCGTCATTTCGCCTTAACTACAAACTTGGAGTTTCTAAGTCTGGAGTAAAGGCAAGCATGTTACATTGTCGACTTTATCGTGTCGTGGGTTCGACCGCATTGCAGAAGTCGATTTGTTGCATGAGTGAAAATAAAAGCTATTCTATAACTTCCTTTAATACTAATTGGCTGAGAAACAAACCGAGCTATTTAAATAATTAAGTGGCCCTTAAATTTGAAGGATACTTAAAAAAATAAGTAGTAATTAAGTAAAATAACATTTACAGGATACGAATTAACGTACATCTCCTGCACGTCGTCGCCATTCCGCATGCTATGTCCTTACCGAATCGAGCCTCAGGCTGACCGCGCACGAATTTCTTTTTCTTTAAGCAAAAAGTTAGGAATGTGCGCTAATAACATCGCTCTTACGGTGAAGGAAAACATCGTGAGGAAACCGATATGTCCTAGGACTCACCACGGTTCGAAGACATGGCACATTCGCCAATCCGAGGTAGACTCCCGTGGCGTCTTACTGCCTAACCCCTCTTAGAGGAGGTCCAAGCCCTGCAGTGGGAAAAATTAACGGGTCGATTTTGCTTTACATGTAGGTATGAATATTAGAAGTAGGTACCTTTTAACCTTTAAGTATAACAGTTTAGAATAAAACAGTATAAATTTTCACTGACACACAAAGTCAAATATCACAGTGGTAGCAAAATAGGGTGGGATATCACCCCCAGAAATGCAAAATCAAGAATCGAATCCGCTCTAAGCCGATTCATTAAACACTTGCACACAACAAGCGTCTGTCTTAATCCGATTATTTTTATTGGAATCAAATAATATTAAAGTGCTATTTAGCCAAAAGCACGCAAGTGGAGATTGGTGTGTACGGACTGTGTAATATTTTGGCATAATTAAGAATCATCCTATCCTCTCTTTCTTATTAATATTATAAAGCTGAAAGTTTGTGAGTATGTGTGTTTGTTACTCAATCACGCAAAAACTACCGAAGCGATTGCGATAAAACTTGGAATATAGGTAGCTGGATACCCGGAATAACACGTGGGCTGCTTTTTATTCCGATTAGGAATAGTTATTTATTTCTAATATCAATTAGTCAATTTTAGTCGATGCTATGATTCAAAATTAATTTAATTAAGCACCTCTAAATTATATTATCTAATTCACTAAACGTAACCGTTAATTAAATTTAGATAATCCAGAATTTTACTGCACAATCACGCCCCAATAATATTTTCTTTTAACTTCCTGATCCACTGTCATAAATAACCGTATTTGTAATAAATCTATCATTGTTATAATTTGTTATGAATATTGTCACATATGGTCAAATAGTGGGCTTATGAGATAAATTGTAATCTTTCTAAATTATTATTGTGGTGAGCTACCTACTTTTGTTGGGAATTGAAAATTGTGACTGATTTATATTCTACTAGCTGCGGCCCGCGGTTTCACCCGCGTAGGTCCCGTTCCCGCGGGAATATCGGGATAAAAAGCCAATGTGTTAATCCAGGTCCCCAGCTTCCTATATTCCAAGTTTCATCGAAATCGGTTCAGTAGTTTTTGCGTGTTTGAGTAACAAACACACATATACACATACTCACAAACTTTCAGCTTTATAATATTAGTAGGATGGTTTAGTTTTACTTCTGAGACACTCAGACTCTCTCACTCACTTCTGAGTCTTCTGAGTGTTCTTTAGGTTCATGTTTGAGAAAATTTACTTACCCTTGTACTGTTACGAGTATGTTATTCTGTGTCTATATAAAGGTAGGTAAGTAAGTACCTACCTAGATTACCTGAGATATTACTGGGTTAATTAAAAAAACAGGACATTTTCTTCTTTATTAGATAAAAATGTAAGTAATATTTCGTACTTAGTCAACTTGTGCTTGCTTTACCTTCAGCATCGTCTTTTTACTATGTTACGTATTTCTAAAATGAAGGATTGCATTAGGAATGGGAACTATTTGGAACGAAGGAAATTAATAAAAATAAAAAATGGACCCCTTTTTACAAGATTCCCTCGACTTGACTTTAACTATGACGACTTGACTGTATCGTTCGATGCAAATAACCTGCAAATATTGATAATACTTGACTCTGGCAAATGTCCGAAAGGAAAAGCCATTTTAAAGAAGAAGAAGTACTAGGTAGAGTTTTGGCGGGAACTCGTTGAGGAGGTGTGGTGCTAAATTTTCATTTTTGTGAAACCTAGTTCAAATGCGTGCAAATTGTTTAATTTCGGGGGCATATTAATCAATTTAGTTTCGTGAAGGTGTACAAGTGGAATGAAAGTGAAAATCAGTGCGAAACATGGACTTAGTGTTGTCTCCAAAGCTCCGTGAAAAATCTTTGTAAATAAATGACCGCCGTGTTTACAAATGATCCTTTAGACTTGACTTTAACTATGACGACTTGACTGTTTCGATGCAAATAACTTGCATAATATTTTAATAATTACTTGACACTGGCTAATTTCCTAATGGTCATAATTGGTTCACAACCGATAAGAAATAAATGAAATAATATACTATTAGGTAGGAGGTTTTGGCGGGATCGCGTTGAGGAGATGTGTTGCTAAATTTTCATTTTTGTGAAACCTAGTTCAATGCGTGCAAATTGTTTAATTTCGGGGGCATATTAATCAATTTAGTTTCGTAAAGGTGTACAAGTGGAATGAAAGTGAAAATCAGTGCAAAACATGGACTTAGTGTTAATTGTTCCCAAAGCTCCGTAAACAATCTTTGTTAAAGACTGCCGTGTTTACAAATGATTAACTAGACTTGACTTTAACTATGACGACTTGAGTGTTTCGATGCAAATAACTAGCTTTATGTAAACTTTGAATCTAATATTTCTAGGACTTTTTAATAAGTAAATAAGTAGGTACCTACTTACTTAATTCTAAGGATGTGAACGAAATAACAGGCTCTACCTATCCAATAATCTCAACTTGGGTTGTCTAACAAACTTATATACCTACTTAACAAGGATTGCTGCTACACAAGTGGTACAAGCGTAAATCGGCATAACTAAATGGCATAAAATTAAATAAATTACAGTGGTGTACAAATAATGTTTGAACGCGCCACTTGAAATAAACAATGGATCACCCGTTTAGCGCTGGAATCAATGCGCCCCATCACTTGAACATCTGTGATTTTTTTTATCGACTTAGAACGGAGGGCATGGTTCTTTTGATGCATTTTATTGTTCAATTTATTTAACATAGAGATAGGTTAAATAAAATACAAAATATTTTTTATTAAGTATTGTTTTGTGATATTTTACAGACGCAAGCAATTTATGACTTAAGTATTATATGCAGGCACCCTTCATCGCACTGAATACTCGGGTAATTTTAAGATTAAGTACGGTTACCTAGCACCCACCTTACCCAAAGCGATACCACCATGCAGTTCTTTACAGCACTACAGTTAGGTAATACGTACGTACCCCGATAAAGTTTCCTAAGTTCACATACTCCGACTTCAGGGGTTTAAGCCTATAAATAGAAAGAAAATGATGAGGTACCGATTTCACCTACACCTTTTATTACCATACATGTGCTGTAATTACTGGGTTTAATGCAAGTTATGCTGACTGAGTTTAACAAAAATTAAGCAAAATAAATTCACTGGCGGTAATATAACTAAATCCGCCTAAACCAAACTAAAGTTTTGGTTAAAAAATTAAACTGTCACATTGTGTGACATTGACAATAAAGTTTTTGACGAATTGATTTTGAGGTTAAGTTGCGGACGATTCTGCACAACAACCTAAATTTTTATTGAAAATTATTATTTATATGAAGGAAACTATGAATAAATCATGTTGATATGAAAAATTAATCAGTATTCTAACAATCAATCACAATGTGGCAATTACTCCAAACTAATTCATGCCATTTAATGCGGCAGAGGTAAGGCTTTGCTAAAAATCCCTATTACGTACATTAAAATTGAAAATCTTCATCAAACCTGAATAAATCTTTGATTTCCAGATTGCTTACTTCAAAATCTAATGCAATATTTACGAATATAGTAAAAAACAAGCCATCTAATGTGTTAATACGATACTTTTCACAAGTCAAACCATTGCGGGATAAAAATGTTAAAAGTGGTATATTCTTGGTGTGTAGTCCTTGGAAATTATGTACCGGTGTAAGTTTAGGGCTCACAGCGCGTCTATTATATAATAGCCCAGTGTTCTGTAAAGCAAACCACTCTAGGATAATTCAAAGAAGGCCAAACATTGAAGATGATAGTGCAAAGTTTGATTGGAAAAGATTATTTGAGTATTTGAAACCTCATAAGTGGCTGTTAGCTGCTGCTGTTGCTGTAAGTATATCTACCTAATAATCTTAATGCTATTACTTGGTGTCATGCAAACAAGATGCTTGTCTCGAATTTAATTATTTATTTTTGCATCTGTTGTTTAAATGCTATTCTTCCGTATGAGATAGGATGCACTTTTGCTTTTAGCGTAATTTCGAACCATGGCAGCAAACTAAGAACCTATCTATAGTGTTACCTCTATAAATGTAGACTAAAACAAAGATAATAAATACAAAATGATTCTTTTGAAGTTATATTTATGTACTGCCAAACTAGTAATTATGTATACCTTAATAATTAAAAAAAATTGTTTATTATTTATCTGCTTGTTTATTACTCGATAGCAAACTCGATTAAAACATAAGAAACTGGGGTTTTCACATAATTTTTTCCCATCATTCAGTGACAAACATAGTGCAATTGTAGTCAAAACTACCGACCGTAACTGTTAAGTTGTATACCCGAAATCACTAAAATCAACAATTTCAATTGTTTTAATTGGGATTTGCTAGCAACAGAGTTGCAAAATCAGCTAGCTGTTCTTCTTTTCCAGTCAGCTTTAGCTGTAGCATTTCTAAATGTTTACATACCTGCGATGCTAGGTGTGATAGTCAATATACTAGCGAGCTTGAAACACAACCCTTCCATGGACTTTATAGATGAGATCAAGGTGCCAGCCATGAAGCTTATTTCGTTCTATATTGGACAGGTAAATATGTAGTTATAGATTTACTTCTGGGTTTGTGATGTTGAATTAAAATTTAATCCATTTTCTCAGATTTTATCGCATTTCTCTAATTAGCAGCATGCATTGCTCTTTATTTTGAGGTCTTACCAAACCTCTTCCTCAAGGGTAGTTTCCTAGCCTAAGCGAGAGTTGGTGATAAAAAACAGGATTAAAGCTCGAAATTAGTTTAATTCATACTAATTATGTAGTTTTTATGTGCAATAGAATATATTTATTACTAGCTTCTGGATAAGCATTCATTTTCAGTTAGTTACCTATAGTTATAAAGTAGGTCAGTGTTTGATCTCTATCTTGCCACATGATAATTGATTAGTGTCACTATTCTACTTCAATTGTTAATTTAAAGTTAGTGAAGATTCTTTATGCAAATCCTACTAAATCAATCACAATGAAACTTGTTTTGGTTGATAAGTTGTATTCCTACAGTATCAGATTTTCTCTCCAAAAGCGGCTGGGGTGCCTAATAGATCTTACTAATATTATGAATGCGAATGTTTGTATGTATGAATAAGACTTTGTTACTCTTTCACCCAAAAACCACTGAACCAATTGCGATGATACTTGGAATATAGGTAGCTGGAATTACACACAGGCTTTTATCCCCATATTCCCGCGGGAACAGGACGGGGGTGAGAACGCGGGGCTGCTAGTAATAGAATAATTCTAAATAGTCTTACTAGCCTTTTTCGAACGATCTTATTAGTGACGCAGGTAGTCACACATAATATGCAATCTATCAAGCCATTTAAAAGCATCTTGTGAAAGATCAATCTACCTTTAGTTTTATTGGTCTGACAGAGAATATCACCCATTTTTAATATGTTTTACTGACTTTAAGATATTTTTTTAATAAAAATAACATATTATTTTATCTCTATATTTCAGGCAATGTTTACATTCTTCTACATCCATTTACTATCACAAGTGGGTGAACGAGTTGCTTGTCAAATGAAGCAGGACTTGTTCGAGTCTATATTGAGACAAGACATGGAGTTCTTTGATAGAGAGAGGACTGGGGAATTAGTTAATAGGTACGTGGTGTAGATTTTATGTCATGCATGGTAATCAGTGCCCATCCTAAAAGGCGACCTAAGGGGTGTCTTGGTGGAAGGCTTTGGCTGTGGCTTGCTAGTACCCACGGGCCCAAGTCGAGGTGCCAACCAGACTTGTCTGTGTTCTGATAGGTAATCCAGTGCAGCTACTAACTAAGTCAAGTCGGATCTATTTTAAATACTACTAAACCCCACAACCTCGCGAAGGGACACTGTGTCCACTCGCAACTCAAGACTATAGTAACGTAGTCGAAATGTTGAGGTAAGAGAATTTTAAACTGAATAAGCCCCGGGAATAAATATAATATTTATTTATTTACTTCAAACATTTACAATGCCATTACAGTTTCCCAAGGCGACACTGTAAAGAACTAAAACTAATCTTAATATAATATAAAAAAACTAATTGTAGGCTACAATAATAATACACATCAAATGAAAATTAAATTAATTAATAAAATATATTTTAAGAAAACTGATTACCATAATAATATGTTATATATCTCTGAGCTAGCTCCGTGAACTTCACCAACGAACACGAAAAAATATAAAACCATACACCATGATGCGTGGCACGATAAGACACACACTTACCGAATCTTTTTATGAGTTTAAAATTCAGGTATGTACTTAAATTTCTAATTCCAGGTTAACAGTAGACATACAAGACTTCAAGAGCTCGTTCAAGCAGACAATATCAGGGGGTCTCCGGGCCATGACTCAAGTGGTAGGCTCGGCTGTCAGTCTGCTAATCATCTCACCTCACTTGACCGGCTTGACGCTGGTCTGTGTGCCTTCAGTTGTTGTCGGAGGGACCTTTATAGGGTCTCTGTTAAGGAAACTTTCTAAGGAGGTTCAGTCACAGGTAATTTATATTTAATAAAATATTAAGCAAAACGGCACGTATACAAATTAAATTATATGACTTTAAACTAACATGGTTATTTTCACTACTAAAATTACTTTTTAACGGGGTGTTTTACCATGTTTAATAATTTATTTGAGGAGCTCTATATTTCGCTAGTAATAATATAAATAATTAATCTTACTAATATTATAAACGCGAAAGTTTGTATGTAAGTATGTATGTATGTATGTGAGGTTGTTACTCTTTCACACAAAAACTACTGAACCGATTGCGATGAAACTTGGAATATAGGTTGCTGGGGACCTGGATTAACACATAGGCTACTTTTTATCTCGATATTCCCGCGGGAACGGGACTTACGCGGGTGAAACCGCGGGGCGCAGCTAGTAATTTAATAAAAATCTCTCTTAGTTAAATCTCTTTTAGATTAATAATTTATCAATAATATTGATAAAATATTAAACATGGTAAACAACCCGTTAATAAGTAATATTAGTACAAATTAAATTGTTACTGCACTGAGATTCGAACCTTGGTACTCCTGAATGCCGGACAAACGACATCAAGTCTACGAGGTTCGTATTTTTGGGGTCCCATACCCAAAGGGTAACAACTCTAAAAAACCCTATTACTTAGACTTCGCTGTCTGTCTGTCACCAGACTGTATCTCATGAATGCTATAGCTAGACGGTTGAAATTTTCACAGATGATATATTTCTGTTGCCGCTATTAACAAAACAAAATTAAAAACGAAATAAAATAAATATTCAACGGGGGCTTTTATACAACAAACGTTATTCTTTATATATAAACGTAACGATACTGCGATGTATTTTTACTACTAGCGCCATCTAGTGAAAAAAAGGCTTCAGTTGCGTTCTGGAATTCCGCTTGGTACAGTGTTTAGATACCCAATTGTGATAATAGTACGAAACCGTAAATAATCGTAGACAGTAATGCCAGATATTCATAGAATCTTTTAACTTTGGGTTTCAGATAGAAAAAGCTACTCTAGTAGCAGAAGAAGCGATATCAAACATACGTACAGTGCGAGCGTTCGCGGGCGAAGAGAACGAGACGGAAATGTTCGCGAACGAATGCGAATCCGCCGCACAACTTAGTATGGAGTTGGGAATGGGCGTGGGCTTGTTTCAAGCTGGAACCAACCTGTTTTTGAATGGGTAAGCAAATCTGTGCATCGGTCCCTAGGAAAGTTTGTGTCAGGCAAGCGGCCAGCTGTAAACATATTGTCAAATCTATTTGCGGTATGTATTGTCAATCGCAAATAATTTGGGGTTTTAGCTGGCTCTCAAAAGGGATGTAACCAGGAACATCGCTCAGATGAGATGAAGCAAATCT
Organism: Idaea dimidiata; assembly: GCA_949358125.1. Taxonomy (NCBI): domain Eukaryota; kingdom Metazoa; phylum Arthropoda; class Insecta; order Lepidoptera; family Geometridae; genus Idaea; species Idaea dimidiata. The sequence goes on from OX442341.1 coordinate 12,140,278, forward strand.
GTGCATCATAGGGAGTATTTGACCGAACAAGCGAAGTGAGTGAGGTCCAGTGTGGACGGGCCTGGCGCTTGTATCTTTGTATGTTTGTTCTACGATAACTTGAGTATCGTAGCTCCGATCTTCATGAATTTTGGTATGCGCGTAGTTTAGGTCAATAGAAATTATGAGTTCGAAGATGAGCCGGATCGGTAGAGGGGGGTTGGGGAGATAGAGGGTCATGAGGTCTCAGTTCGGGGCGAACTCCTAGTATAATCCAATCTGGGCGCTTAGCTTTAAGGAACACCTCTTAGGCAGTAAATGACTAATCCTAGTTCTTCCCATACAACTATGGCTTATTTAATGGTAAGAAAGATGGCTGGATCAGAACCCGAATGAGGAAAATGCGAATAGCGCGCCTGTTTAGAAGATATCTATTCACTCCACGCAGACTTGAAGACGATGCCTAACTTTCATTGCAATTTGCACGGGAAACTGCTTCTAATTAAGTGATTCGAAAGCTAAAGGTAATATCTTACAAAGAGGCTGAGGCAATGTACAAGTCCTCGAGTGGCGACCACGATGTAATACGAAACGGAGTGTTGGAAGATACCTATTCGATAGACCGACGACGTTGTAGCGGTCGTGAGGAGTCGTTGGAGGGAGGTAGCTTACGATCGCTATTTGTGGCGTCGTAAGGGGAGGCTAACTATGTAAGGCAGTGAAAGGATAAAGTCTGGGATGATGAGAGGCAATGCTCCTTTTTCGTCAGGTACGATCAGGGTCGGTTTATTTAATTGAATATGTCACAAGTAATAATATTGTATTTGTATAGTTTCAATAAAAAATATCCGAAAGGAAGGGCTTCGACTTTTAGTCCGACGATGGCGATTCTGTAGTGCTATTCTATAATGTAACAGCCTAGAGCTCGACGCTGTTTCAGCGTCGAATCTGAGCAATACGACGCTCTGATTGGACGCTCATTCTGATTCCGACGCTGAAACCGCGTCGAGCTCTATATTAAGCTCTATATTTGTAATAATTTCCAGTATGGTGCTAGGCACAATGTTCCTAGGCGGCCACCTAATGTCGTCCGGTCAGATGTCAGCCGGTGACGTGATGGCCTTCCTAGTGAACGCTCAGACCGTACAGCGGTCCGTAGCACAACTGTCTCTACTGTTCGGGGCTGTTGTTAAAGGCGTTAGTGCTGGCGGAAGAGTCTTTGAGGTAAGGAGACAATATATTCCTAGATTTCCTGGTTAGTCACCTAATGTAATCAGGTTAGATGTACGTTTGGTGACTTGATACAACTGCCTTTAGTGTTCGGAGCTGTTTTTAATGGCGTTAGTGCTTGGGAGAGAGTCTTTGAGGTAACGAGGTCATATATTCCTGGTTAGTCACCTAATGTCATCAAGTCAGATGTCCGTTTTGTGACGTGATACAACTATATTTAATTTACTGTTCGGGGCTTTTGGTTAAAGGCGTTAGCGCAGGCGGAATAGTCTTTGAAGTAAGGGGGTCATATTCATAGTTAGTCAAATAATGTCAAGTCAGATGTCTGTTTGGTGACGTGACATAACTGTCTCTACTGTTCGGAACAGTCGTCAAAGGCGTTAGCGCTGGCGGAAGAGTCTTCGAGGTAAGGAGACAATATATTCCTAGATATCCTAGTTAGTCACCTAATGTCATCAGGTTAGATATCCGTTTGGTGACGTGACACAACTGTCTCTACTGTTCGGCGCTATTGTTAAAGGCGTTAGCAATATTGTTGAAAAGTCTATCAAAATTTGTTGGTTTTTTATTTATTTAAGTGGAAGTTTAATTTTGGAGTTTTTGTATAATTTTTGACCAATTTATTTGAGAAGCTAAAATATATATTTAATTATCTACATAATATATTTCTTAATATTTCAGTACATAAACATGGAGCCTAAAATGGACAACTCCGGTACAAAAGTGATAAAATACCACGAATTCCATGGAGATATTGAATTCAAAGATGTAACGTTTGCGTATCCGACTAGACCTGAAGTTGTAAGTAAAATTAAATAAATAAATAATTAATATAAATAAATTCCGTGACCAGCACACAGCGCCATCTAGCCCTATGGTAAGCTGCTTGTGTTACGGTGACTAGACAACGGATATACTACTTATATTTATTTTTCTTTTGTAAATACATACATATTATATATAGAAATACACCCAGACCAGATAGAAATAATTATTTGTAAGCATAAATATTTGCACCCAGCGGGAATTGAACCCGCAACCTTCTGCATCGCAGCCAAGCGTTCGCCCGACGCGCTATAGAGGTCGTCAATTTTTTCAAAAATTAAACTTATTATGGGTCAAAACCAGAATTCCGAAACTCAAGTCCAGTGAACTTTAAATTCAATTCGCTGTAGAATTTAACAATTTACTGCCCTGTCTCCTAAACTAGGGTGACCTGTGTGTCAGGAGACAGTCTCTTCCGTGACATATCTATCAATAAAGCATATTTCATTTCATTTCAATTCTTTCAGGCAGTGCTAAAGAATTTCAATTTGAAGATACCAGCCGGTAAAACGATTGCAATTGTTGGTACGTCGGGTAATGGGAAATCGACAATCGTCGCTTTACTGGAAAGGTAAAAATATTAATACCATACGTTCAGACACACGTTTTTAGGGGTTTACCTGAAAAGGAACTTGTTGGTACGTCTGGTAATGGAAAATCGACAATCGCCGCTTTACTGGAAAGGTAAAAATATTAATACCATACGTTCAGACACACGTTTTTAGGGATCTGTACCTGAAAAGGTAAAAAAGAATCCCTGATAATATCGCTCGCTTTTTTCCTCTGCCTGTATGTGAGTTCCCCAGCGATTTTATCAGGAACTGGTGGAGCTAGCAAGTTAAAATTTGTAACAGACACTGAAACTATAAAAATGCACTATAATTTTCCAAAAAAAGTCTCGAATTTTCGTATATTTCCTTTACATCTGCTGTACCTTATTTTTTTTTAAATCAAAATTGACAAATTGAGTCCAATCGAAAGCACGTCCCCTTGAACCACGAAATTTGGCAAAAAGATAGTCCTTTATTTGCAGCTCAAGTAATAAAGACAAAAAAATAATAATTGGCGAATTAATAACGCCATCTATCGACATTCAACCGCGTTATTTCGTCCGCAGATTCTACGACGTGAACAGCGGCTCGATAACGATAGATGGCGTTGACATCAGAGACATGGACGGCGCGTGGGTCCGCGGCCGCGCGCTAGGTCTCATCGGGCAGGAGCCGGTGCTGTTCGCTACCACCGTGCGGGAGAACATCCGGTACGGGAGGGCAGATGCTACTGACAATGAGGTACCTTAACAATACATTCAATTTTTTTTAAATTTCTTATCGGTTGTGAACCGATTATGGCTATTTGGAAAGTAGCCAGTGTCAAGTATTATAAATTTTTGGAATTTGTATCAAAACAGTAATAGTAAAAGTCAATAAAGTTAATGAGTTTTAGCGCGACCGCGATAAGGAGATGTGGTGCTAAATTTTCAACCTAGTTCAAATGCGTGCAAATTGTTTAATTTCGGGGGCATATTTATCAATTTAGTTTTGTGAAGGTGTACAAGTGGAATGAAAGTGAAAAACTAGTCAGTCTCGTGAACAAGCTGGTTGGAATTACTAGCGAAATATCGAGCTCCGCGAATAAATTATTAAACATGGTAAATACCCCCTTATTAAGTAATTTTAGAAGTGACAAACTGTGCAAAACATGGACTTTAGCGTTGTCTCCAAAGCTCCGTGAACGATCTTTATAAATGGCCGTGTTTACAAATGATTCCCTAGACTTGACTTTAACTATGACGACTTAACTGTTTCGATGCAAATAACTTGCATATATTAATAATACTTGACACTGGCTAATTTCCTAATGGCCATAATCGGTTCACAACCGATAAGAAATAACAATAATATTCAATCTTTTTTAAATTTCATATCGGTTGTGAACCGATTATGGCTATTTGGAAAGTGGACAGTGTCAAGTATTATTAATTTTTGCAATTTGTATCAAAACAGTCAAGTAGTAATAGTAAAAGTCAAGTCAAGGAAGTAATTGTAAATGGTGGCTCTTTACAATGACGGTTCACGCGAGCTTTGGAGACAACGCTAAAGCCCATGTTTTGCACCATTTTCACTTTTATTACACTTGTACATCTTCACGAAATTAAATTAAATGCCCCGAAATTAAACAATTTACAAGCATTTGAACTAGGTTTCACAAAAATGAAAATTTAGCAACACATCTCGTCAACGCGTTCCCGCTAAAACTCCCATTCAAAAGTTGCAAAGGAATTAAAGATTTGACACCGTGTTCTTAAAAGATGACACTTAAGTGGCAATGGACGGGCCATATAGCTCGAAAGACAGAAAATCTTGAAAAAGCCAACTGTAAAGTTGGCGAAAAGCTTATAAAATCATGAGTAAAACGCGATAAACCCGGTAAATAAAGTGTTTTTTTTACATAGTTGTTATGAAGATGCAATTCGCAATTTAACCTATTACCTACATTTCTAAATGTATAATTACAGATAAACCAAGCCGCCAAAACAGCAAATGCGCACGATTTTATACTAAGCTTTCCCGCGGGATATGATACTTTAGTGGGAGAACGCGGGCTCGCGCTTAGCGGCGGCCAGAAACAGCGGATAGCCATCGCTAGAGCTGTGTTGAAGAATCCGCCTATATTGATACTTGACGAGGCTACCAGGTAACAACTCTAGCCCTTCTCAGTTATCTACCAAAGGTACTCTAACCTACTGAATGCCCTATCCTACTCACCTACCCTACTCTACAAATATCCTACCTTACTCAATACCCTATGCTACTCAGTAATCTACACTACTCAAGTACTGTAACCTTCTGAAAGACTTATCCTACTAATCTACCCTACTCTACATATATTCTATCCTACTCAATACCCTATCCTACTCAGTAACCACCCCACTTAATAGGTAGGGGCTATCAACCTTACTAAAGTACTCTAACCTTCTTAGTGTCCTATCCTACTCACCTACCCTACTCTACTAAGCATCCCACCCTACACAGCACCCTATTCTTCAGACTCGGCATAGGATATTCCCCAATAGGAATAGGCTCCCGTGGCGTGTTATTACCTAACCTAACCTATCAATTACTAACGTAAAGTAAAGTTGACCAGTACCCATAATGCAAGCCTAGCTTCTTAATCTGTGGCTACCTTGCGCTATATAACGTCACGTATGATTTCTATATTTCCAGCGCGTTAGACTCTGCCAGTGAGAAAGTGGTGCAGACAGCGTTAGAAACGGCTGCAAAAGGACGCACCGTGTTGGTGATCGCTCACAGACTGTCCACCGTTATGAACGCGGATATCATTGTTGTGTTGAACAAGGGGAAGATCGTCGAGGTATGTATAGACTTAAATATTCATTGCAGATCGTCGAAGTTTATACATACAGACTTTAAATTTCAAATTCATAATTAATTCCATAGAATGCTTGTAAAATACAAATGTACCTAAACATGATCACTCGGATACGTCTTAAATCTAAAGATTTTGGGAAACGAAACGTGCCACTTTTTCTTTGCTTGCTATGATATCTAGACTCTGTAGCGCATCGAAAAAATCCAGAGCTGCTACGTAAAAAGCTTCGATTCCCGTGGGGGACAAGTATTTAGTACATCATCATCATGATCATCATCAGCCTGTTGCAGTCCACTGCTGGACATAGGCCTCTCCAATTGCACGCCACCTAGATCTATTTTCGGCTTCTCGCATCCAGTTTGTGCCAGCCGTCTTGCGCAAATCGTCGCTCCAACGTGCCTGAGGACGTCCTACACTACGTTTGCCGAGACGCGGTCTCCACTCTAGAACTCGTTTACCCCAACGGTTGTCGGTTCTACGGCTAATATGGCCAGCCCACTGCCACTTCAGCTTGACTCTAGAAGACGAGCATCTGTGGTCAAATTGGATAAAGCGCTGGGCCGGATCGCTAGAGATGCAGGTTCAAAACATGTTAGGTGCGAATTTCGGATAGCATTTATTTAAATTAGTAACCCAAGTGTAGGAAACAGTTTAAAATAAATTAAAAAAATGTATGAGGTCCAGCTGGGCAATCTTGACTTCGGGAAATATCGACTATTCTTAATAACTTCAGCATTTTACTTTATTTTTAAAAGTGCCATCTATGACCGGTTCGGAAAGCGCAAACGCAATTTCATAAATTTCTACATAGATGGCACTGTTTCATAAATGTCTACAGAAGTTATTAAGAATAATCGAAATTTCCCGAAGTCGAAATTTACTTTCCAAAAAAAAATTTAGTATATTCCTTTGTCTGTTACCAATAGGACAAGCCTAGTCAAGTTTGGGCGTAGGTTTATTTCTACTTGAAAACATACAATTTCAAATAATTATACAAAGACTAAACTTTTCGTTACAGATGGGAACTCACGAGCAGCTCAAGAAGCAGAAAGGTTTCTACTGGAACCTCATAAAGCAACAAGACCAAGATCCTAACGCGTTATGAGAATAAACCTAAAAATATTCATTTTTTTAGGGAGATATTAGACAATGCTTATTTATACATGCAATGGTAGTTGTAAGTAGAGCTTATTTACTAAAAAAACTAATATAAGAAATCACTTTCTTTTGTATTTAGTAAAAAATGCGTTTTGTTCCAAAATCTAATGCTCCGAAGAACTTAAACAAGAGTTTAACTAAAAGTAAATAAAAATGCGTCCCTTATTTAACCTTATTGATGAAGCTCACTTGGCGTTGTTGGTTAGCACGCCTCTTTATAAATAACTATAAAAGTTAAATTATACTCATTTTTTGATTATGATTTTGGTTGCGTCTATTAATTATAGCATTTTATCAATGCCAAACGTTTCCAGATCTTTACAGATTACTTTAAAGTTATTTTTCTCTGTTTTTGAATTCGTTTTTTTTTTACATTATCGTTAAGGGTGGGCTGTCCAGTGTCCAGTGGGGGTCCAAACCATTGGATTTTTGCATTTGTACGGTGCTTTGGGAATAGGAAAGTCAGTACCACGCACAGTATTCCCAGATCCGCGGCACCAGACATTTTATACTGACCTGACAAAAACCGTTTATAAGACTATTTTTCAAGGAAAAATTCATCTTCAAAAATTCACTTGCGGCGAGATTTGAACTCGCGTCCCTGGATCAATGCTCCAGTGCCTAAACCGCTCGGCCACGCAAGTGCCTTGAGCAATAAAAACAAATTTACGAAATATTAACCTATTGTAATTGAAAAAAAAACTTATTGCCCATTTTAAGTAGCTTAAAAAATAGTTTTGTTCTGTATTTTCGCAATTTTGCATAATGAAACACATTATTTACCGGGTTTTACTCGCATTTTATTTATTTATTGAATTGTTGCAATGTACCGAGCTTCAGCTAACTTTACAGTTAGTTTTTTCAAGGTTAAGCGCTAGTAAAACGTGGTAAATATTGTGTGTCATTAGTAATAATAATAATAAAAAAATACCGGCAGAAGAAACAATAAAACACAATGTTTACCGGGTTTTACTCGGGTTATATAAAAATAAAACCGGTAAATATTGTGTGTTATTACAATGTAAAATTGCGAAAACAAGAAAAAACTATGACAAGAAATATTTCAGTTTTTCTGTTTGAAAGGGGTCAAATTAGTTTTTCTACAAGTGTTCATATTTGACCTGGGGTTACTTCTGGACAATAGATCAGTGGGTGGATTCTGTAAAAACATACCATGCGACAAGCAGGCGGTATGCATGAGCATTGCAGAAGTCGATTTGTTGCTGGAGTAAAAATAATAGCTATTCTATAATTTATTTAAGAACTAATTGTCTGATTAACAAGGGGAGCTCTTTAAATAATTAAGTAGCCCTCAATTTTGAAAGCTACTTAACTAATAAAGTAGTAATTAAGTTAAATAACATTTACAGAATACGAATTAACGCACATCTTCTGCACGTCGCCTGCAGTTCGCCGGCATTCCGCATGCTATGTTTTTACAGCATCGAGCCACAGGTTAAATAACTTGATGTTAATATTCGGGGTCAGTAAACACATGTTTGGTACTGAGGGTTCCGGATTCTGAGGGTACCATATAACTAGCATATTAGGCATTTTTGAGTGATATTAGTTAGAGATATTAGATATTCCATAGGTATTTATTGAAATGTGATGTCTAACCTATTGTTTTGCTAAGGGTTAATTTTGAAATCTACAGATAAAATATATCAGGCGTTAAAATCGAATACAACCAAATTTAAAAGACTTTTGAAATTTGATTTATTTTTAAAAGATAATGGGCCCTACCATGATGTCTTATAACTCGCCGCGAAGTCGTAGCGTTGTCGTTCAGCTAAAAAATAAATAAATTAAAAACACATCAAATAATTAAGAAAAAAGAAAAACAAACTTCAAAAAAATAAACTGATTTTTTAAATTGTCTGTGGTTTTTAAAAATACTTCGTTGGGGTATTTTTTATTTAAATTTTTTTTTTTGAACGACGAAAGACGACAGCAACGACAAACGAGCATGGTAGGGCCCAATGTCATTATATTCGGCCGTGTAACATTGTATTGGACAGATTTATTATCTTTATCTAGAGATTGGACAAAATCAGCTCTTAGGGTTTATATTCCAATACAAAATATCTGTACCCAGAATAAAATGGAACCCAACCAAAAAAAAGCCTTTTAAAGTTTGACTTATTTTTAAAACACTGTCGTTTCTATTCAGTCGTGTTAAATTTTATTGTAAGGTCCAGCGGGGTAATCTAGATTTCGGGAAATTTCGACTTTTCTTAATAACTTCTGCATTATACCTTATTTTAAAAAGTGCCGTCTATAACCAGATAACGCAAAAGAAATTTCTACATAGATGGCACTGTTTCATAAATTTCCACAGAAGTTATTAATAGTGGAAATTGCCCAAAGTCGATATTGCCCCCGTATATATCCCTTACTGATATATTTTACCTAAAGATTAATAAATTTGCCCAAAATCGTGTAATTTAATAAATAATTTGTTACATAAATGGAGTTTTCTTTGTTATTTCACGACGAGAAGGCGTTAAATTTTGTACCTTAGTTCTTTAGGATTGACCCAAAGTTTTAAAACTGGTCTCTTATAAGAAGCTACAAGGTTAATTGGTCACTTGACAGTGAAGCATTTCAAACTCAGCTCTGATGGCCGAGCTTCATCAGCTCCAATCTCAAATAGTTAGGTAAATTACTCATACATTTAAAAAGGCGGTCTTCAACTCGAACGTTGCTAGAATCTATCTTTGCTAATAGTCGTAAGAAATTGATCTTTAGACGTAGTACTAGCGCAAGACTGATAATTTTTAACATTGTTTCGGATATTCCCATCGGCCACCCTAGTGTTCAATAGAGGTTATTTAAAGTAACATGCCTCGTCTGTTTGATCCCACTTGCCACCTCCAATTAAACTCTTAGGCACCTACCTCCTCCTTTTTCTGAAGCCGTTGGTTAAGAACTGGATGCGTCGGGCTATGAAGACCAAATATATACTACAAGCTGTCAATTCTTTCACCAAAAGAAAGTTATAAATATCGAAGAGTATTTCCGCGGGATCAAGACTAACGCAAGTAAAACTGCGGGACGCAACTAGTACTTATAAGAAAAAAAATAAAAGATTTACGTCAAGGAAAATTATTTATTGCATATTAATTTATAATGATCACCAAAATTGTATTTACACAGAAATTTTCAATAACACTTGAGAATTATTTACACTGTCAATTATGTCTATCTACTTTTAATTTACTAAATGTATTTACATAAAGATTATTAACCTTTTTTTTCTTTAAACAAATGTTAGACAAATCAATGCGTTTGGAAACATAATAATGATTCATAATGCTGATTCTGCATTGCTTAAAAAACCTGTAAATTAAGCATTAAACTTAGTCAACTGATTCCCACCAAAAACTCGTAAGGCTGCGGCCGCATAGGCGGCTTGCTTAACGCCTAGCGCCTAGTGGCTTGCATTCTAACTAGAAATACAGCTAGGCGCCAAGTGCGACCGGTCGCAAACTTTCTAGACCGTTCGTTTTTGTTAGGTGACTCGCTAGCATCTAGGCGCTAAGCAAGCCTTCTGCTATTGCGGACGTAGCCTTCGCCGAGGTGCGCTTACGAGGCTTGCTTAGCGAGGCACCTAGCTAGCCGCTTAGCGTGCATCGAAGTAAACAAACAACCCTACCGCGTAACTCCCGTCGTGTTCAACTCGACGTCGGTTTGGGAATACGACGCTGTCAATAACGGGGTTTATGTCACGTGACGCATTAGATGACTCGCTAGCCTCCAGGCGCTAAGCAAGCCTCGTGGCTATGCGGCGGCAGCATATTCATTGTCGATGAGTAACTAAAAATCAATCTCATTTTAAAATGAGATTGATTTTTAGTTACTGAGAGAGATGATGAGATTGATATTTAAATATAGAAACAGAATTCTTAGCATGCCACAACAAACAATTTGGAAAAGCTAAAACAGTATGTCGGCTGCATCAGGCTCCTACTGTATTGTAAGAAATAGCACGATTAATGTGACCGTAACTCATTGATTTGACCAATTTTAGGTACTAATGGATACTCTTTAGCTATAACCTCTATATTAAATAGACAATGATTTTCTTATTTTAATTTTATGACTCCTTTACTTAATGTCAAGCCTCGTACAGACATCGCGAGGCATGTGTAGCGGGTCACATGCCTCATCTATCACGCATGCTTTTGGCTGTTAGGACTTTCTGGATGGTGCCTGTTTCTGAGCATTCGCCACATATTTAGGTACGTCCGTTGCCAACGCCCGCCACATGTAGTTTTTCGTGCCTGTTCAGCTTGAGCATGCATAAATGCAAGCGTCTCGAAAGACACAGCGTGCATAGATGCATAGCTCTCATTTAGCGAGATTGGCATTACGAAATTAGGTGCATGAATTATAGAGTCAATTTCACACAAACAGTCTCTCAGCCCTTTAGGTACTGTAACCAACTTTATCAAATATAATCAAGAATCAACAATTTTTATTGTTTAAATGTTGTACATAATGATCTTAAGTTAACATACATATTTTGGATACAATCACTTACCCACTACAGGCATTCAATAATTTAAATTAGGTACATTAGTCTACAGTAATTTTAAAACTGATACATAATAATATTATATATATTAATATTATAATAAATAATCTTGTCTGTTTCTTAGTAGTACTCTTTAAGAATAAAGGCTATTTGAAATCAGTGCCGTTTTTTTTTTTGAGAAAATGACTCTAAAATACATGTCACTAGTTTCCCCCCCTAGTACCCGCTTATATACCGTAGTATGCCTCCAAATGAGGTTCATGTGGCGAGGCATTTGCGACACACGCCTCGGAATTCTGTACTAGGCTTAAAGTATAACATGGTGGCAAGTCCACTTAGAATCAAGTAAGTTATTTGAGAATTTGTTATTGAAAAAATGCTTCAAAAATCTCGCCTTTAGCTATTTGGAAGCCTTTTTTCAACATTTTTTCCTAGGGTGTGTGTACGGTTTTAGAAATACTGTTTAGAACTTAATTGAGCCTTGTAAGTGTATATTATACTGTTTGGCGTCAAATACCTAGTTTTTATTATTGGCTGTTAAATTGCTTGTATAAAAGTGTTTTGATATTCTTCTTCTTAGCTTTTTTCAACCGCACGGGTGTAGGCCTCCTTCTAATTATGCCATCTTTGTCGCTCTTGGACAACTTCGATGCACTTTACTCTTGCTGTTTTCTTAACGTCGTCATTCCAACGCATCTGCGGTCTAACCTGTGCGCGTTTCTTGCTCGGTTTTGATATTACTTAGTAAAAGGGTTAGTAAAAGGTTAGTAATTCTGTTTCGAGTTTTCTCTCGGTTGAAAGTTAGTTAAATCCAAACGTAACTTACATACCTACTACGCCCAAAGATGTTATAATAATAGAACTAGAATGCTCACCTAGAACTAAAAATTGTTCCGCTTCATTGAGCGAGCATGCTGTCCCTTTCTAATAGCACTATTAGAAAAGGACATTATAAAGAAGTAGGTATACCTAGCAGAATAGCGGAAATCATCAAAATTATCACATCATAGCGGAACATTTTTTAGTTCTACTTTTTATTCTTGTTCTAGTAATAATTTAACTTCGTTAACTACGCCATACTCAAATACATTACTAAACGAATTATTTTCGGCCGAATACTTCACTACTACTCAAAATTTTAGGGCTGTTTAATTTAAACAATTAAGCCGCTCCTGAACTCAAAAGTTCTATAGTAATTCTGAATTTCGAAGCTACTCAATGATTTAAGTAGCCTTTAAGTTTTAAGTGGCGTTTCTAATTCAGCCGTCTGGTTCTTATTCGTTTTGGTTTTGTGTCAATTACGAATGTTTGGCTTTTAATTAGCAATGTCATCATTGGCTCTTTTGACCATATTATGGTCAATAATATTGAAAGAAAAAAAAACAAATAATTGGTGCTTGATTTTTACAAAACAATTCAAAGGTGAGGTAGGTATCAAACTATCAAAGGACACTATGTTATATCATTAATTGTGAAGTCAAATTCGTTTTGTAATGTTTTTGAGTACCAAGTTAGTAACTTAACTTACCTATTATTATATTGTTTATTTTATTTTAGACAACTATCATTAATCTTATAAAACGGAAGTTTGGTTGTAGTAGGTAATTCATTATTATTTTTCCCGGGTCTTATTCGCGTATAATTATTTTTAAATTCTCTTACCATGTTACAATCATTGTAACATGATCGAAACGTCGAGGTAAGAGAATTTAAAAATAATTATACGCGAATAAGACCCGGGAAAAATAATAATGAGTTCAAATCGTGTGAGTTTAAAAAGTAGGTAATTCAGTTGAACCTAATAGTATATCTATTCAAAATCCCATTGCGCAAAGGAATAACCTGGGCGTTGAAAACGACAGCGTTGATTTGCATGCACTTGAAGACGGCACCGTCGAGTTGAGCTGTCATTGAAAGCGAGGTCTCTGGAGCTGCCGGTTTCAGTGACAGTTGAATACAATGGCGTCGCCTTCAAATTCATGCAATTTAAACGCTATGAACAGCACCGGTTATTCCTTTGCGCAGTGGAATTTCAATGCTGAGTACAACGGAAGTTGCACGGTTGGGCTGCAGTTTTTAGAATATGTATTTTTTTTTACACAAATACTAAGAACATTTCTGTATCCTTTTCAATTTGATAGACTTTTTATTCTTTTTAGAATTTCGTGCAAAATGAAAATTCACGGTTCTATTTCTTAGTGCACATATTCAAGACTACAAAGTATGATTTGTAATTTAAATTCAATGTACATTTTGAACGGATTTATACAGTGTGTTTCAGGAGTTGTTTCAAGCCAAAGGAAGTTGTTCTAGACATCTAGGCGAACAACTTTTGTTCTACGCCCCCAACTCTAAGAAACAGCTAATTTTCAATAAACTATGGAAACAAAATTTTCGAAAAAAAAATCGATTTTAAAAAGTCGTAAAACAAAAGTGATGCGCCTAGCTAGATGTTAAGAACAACCTAATTTCGGTTTAAATCACCGTCCTTAAAAATAGATTTATTTTAAAATTGAAACGTGTTGGATTCAAATGACTTATAAATTCCACTGAATAGGCAATTCTATCATAGTTTTATAACAGCAAGTTTTTACAATTACTTACATAATTGACTTAAAATCTAATGAGATTGACGGTGCGTTACGAAAATGTAGTGATATTGTTACAATTTGATTTGAAACAGAAAAATCTTTTATTAGATACCATTTTAAAGTAGGTACTTATTTCATTTACATAAAACTGTACAAATTGCTAAATATGAAGATAACATGTAGATATAATTGTATAGGTAGGTACTTAGTACGTAGGTACTTATTGTTAGTCTAAGATTTACATACCCACTAGGGATGGGCTGACTAGTTGCCGATTAGTCGTCAACTATTAAAATTGTTATGCAATAAAAACAATATTTATTTATTTAGTACTGCCCACACAACAAAATAAAGAAGTGTGTGCATAAGGGGCCGTAGTAGGCCAGAACTGATGTTTCTAGGGTGAATTACTACAAAAGTTATTTGAAACCATATTTATTTAAAGTCGAGGATATTTACTAACATGTGAATGTCGTGAAAACACGATTCCTGAAAATTTTCTCTATAGAAAAAAAATCCAAACTTTCCTCTAGATTGTACAAATAAGTGATATTACGCAGTCAATATTGTACGAAAACTAATAAAACTTTGTATAAGAACTGAACTTAGCTCAATACAGGCATTGAATGTTTTGAATTTCAAGATTAACGTTTAGTTATATTGAAACTAGCAATTGTTTGATTTTACGCAATAAAATTTTGTATAGTCGCATCTTACGTCCTTCACTTACACATCTGAAATTCGCTAGCTTTATCCCTGTCACGCTATTAGAGTAACAACTCAATTGGCATTCGCAATCCCGAGCGGCGGTCCCGAGTTCACCCGAGTTCGAGTTCGTAACGGGGCAGACTAATTTACCACCCACGAAAAATCGGCGTGCAGTGCGCCAAAAGAAGTTTTTACTTCTAAAGTTTAAAACGAGTAAATCATTTTTCGAGTTTTTCCTTAAAAATGCTGAATAATGCTGGCTGCTGGATATGCTGCTGCTGCTGGCTTTTTAGAATATTAAAATAGATGAATAAGGTACATCACAGCTAACTGTAAAGTTAGCGAAAGCTCGGTACGTTTAACAATAATAACAATTAACAATTAATAAAGAAAACGCGAGTATAACCCGATAAATATTGTGTTTCATAAAGTTGTACAAAATAAAAGCAACGAGGTTGAAACAGGTTTTAATTTTTGCTTTCAAAAAGGCTTCGCGAAAACCGGTGAAAAATCTATAGTTTCAAAACAGTTTAGAAAAGGTGAATAATTATGCTAATGCCACAGGTAATTACACAGACAAACACCGTTATTTTTCCGTCAGGGATAAAATATTCGCATTACCGACTAGTCGGCAAATCTAGTCGACCCATCTCTACTTATACAAACTATTAAGGTTATTCATTATTGAATTTGCTGTTGGTTTCTTGTATTGCTATCAAATTGATTCGATCAAGAATGACACAGCAATTTCACCCCTATCGTTGGGTACCCTACGCTACTTCGAAACACCGAAACACGTTTCGCCGAAGACGATTGACCGATAGATTGTTTTACCGAATAGTTGTTTTCCCGATTGTTCATTTCCCCTTTGGTTCGTTTCACCGAAATTGTTTGCCCGAAGCTCGCAGTACCGAAGGCTCGTTTTACGTAACAAATGTCATTTCCAAACACGCAATCTTCTTTCAATTACTTGACACATGTGACCATAGAAATAAGAGGTAGTTTCGATGGATAGTGTTTCGAAGTAGGGTAAGGAACCCTTATCGTTTTACTTTACTATAATTAAGTGATTTTGCTGATTTTTATAGACCCTACTGAGTAGAAGATTTTTAACCCATGACAATTATAATAATTGTTATGGAAATGATCTTCTTACACTAATGACTTTAGTTTTCTAAGTTTAAAACTATGTTAACTTACTTTGAGTACATATTTGCAAGAGTATCGTAGGTATCTCTTATTGGTAGACGTTTGTTTAATACAGCCTGAAAAGGATTTCAAGGTGTAGAATCAATTCAATAGGCGGAAAAAACTGAAATCTTAACTTTAAAGCTACGCCCGCATAGCCAGGAGGCTTGCTTAGCGTCTGGAAGCTAGCCAGTCACCTAGCAAGTTACGTGACATTATAAATAATAAATGAATTCTGTGACCAACACACAGCGCCATCTAGTCCCATGGTAAGCTGCTAAGCTTTTGTTACGGTGACCAGATTAAGCATAAATATTTGCACCCAGCAGGAATCGAACCCGCAATCTTCTGCATTGCAGCCAAGCGTTCGCCCGATGCGCCACAGAGGTCGTCGTTAATATCAATAACATAAAACCAACCTGCCCCCTACCGTAACTCAAGTAACTCCCGTCGAATTCAACTCGACGTCGATTTGGGATTACGATGCTTTCGATAACGGGGTTTGGAAAAAGCTACCGCTCAAGGAGCGAGCAGAAATTGTCTATGGCTTTAAACGTCGACATTTGCCACGCTGACTGACATTTATAATTTTTAGGCTATATTTCTACATAAAAGATTTTTTTTAACGATTTTAAGTTTGCTGATTGGTTATTAGCATAACTTTGGCCAGTGACCAATCAGCACTGATAGAACTGACGGTGATTTAAATGTTTCTAACCTAATAGACATTATAACATATTTGTACACATTTAAAAAACAAAAACTGAAATAAACTAGACAAAAAAAATACTTATTTATTATTATTAGAATTTCGTGTCTTGATCGCGTTAGCATCCATATTTAAAATTTAATTTATAAAATTTAAAATCAGCCCGACGTTTCGGCAAACGGATTTTACCAGCCGTGGTCCCGGGAAGACTGGAGTGACTGGTTGACTGGGTAGGTATAATAATTTTGAATAGAAATCGTGTAAGTTTAAAAAGTGTGTTTGACTTTCTACAATGGAATATTTACGTATCTACGTACCAATTTGGAATTGAATAACTTATTTTTAAGTACAGCATTTAATTACTTTCATGGTCATTGTAGATATATACCCCTTACTTATAAACGGTGGTTAACAGCTGCATAACTATGTATCGTTTGTCTTTTACTATGACATGAAGTATCAAAGTTGACAGACAGCCTAGGGACATACGTTACATAACGTGATTATCGATTAATCATCTTAAGTAAGGGGGATAATTTTCACTTCATGGCAGAAAAGTATTTGCTCTAATGTCTTTCTTTATTCAGGGAGGAAAGTCTACTATGTTTGTCATACATATTCTTTCCTCTTAACTCGGTACAGCCACTGGCCTTTATAAGGACACCGAAGGCTTCCCATATACCTAGATATATCTAGGTATGTGGGCTAGGCAAGGTGTAACGAGGATACCCTTTTAAGCCGATAGTGGGTTGTTTTTGACGTCTAGGAGAAGAACTTTTGTTCTACGACTTTTGGATATAAGTTTTTTTTTTAAATTTACGAAGTTATATTTCACTGAAGAAAACAGCTGTTTTTAAAATATAGGCAATTAAATTTTGATTTTAGATTGAATTTTAAACTTTTGATTATAGAAGTCCAAACTAAATGAAAGGGCAACATAAGGTCAATGACCTCTAACTCTAAGAAACAGCTGATTTTCAAGTGAACTTTAAACTTAAAAAAATCAATTTTCAAAAGTTGTAGAACAAAAGCAGTTTGCCTCGACGTATAGAACAACTCCCTTTCGGCTTAAATGGGCATCCTCGTTACATCTGGAACCCAGATAAAGCTACTGATCTTTACAAGGATACCGACGCTCCCCATATAACTGGATAAATCCAGGTACAAATAGGCTGCAATAAATCTCGCTGTATCTGGATAACATGTAACGTGATGCTTTCCACATAATGGTAATAGAGGCTACGGAGATAATGAACTTATTTCAATTAAATGCGCGAGCAATGAACTTACGAATTACAGTTTTCAGAACGCTACGCTAATCGGCGTCCCGAAGTCCCACCAAAAAGCACTCCTAAATAAACTTGATTAATTGTAATGTAGACAGACTATTATGACCTAATCACTTTTATACAAATACCCAATAATTTTACCGTAGGACTTATGCCTATGAAACGAGGCTCAATAAAACCTAATCTAAGGGGTTAGTTCTAGTAGAAATGAGCTATCTGACGTCATCGTAGACCGAAGTGGATCATCACTGACGCGAGGAGTAGGAGGCAGGTGACGCTCGATGTGATGCCGTGGATGGCGCTCGTGTTGCGGCGAAGAATCGCGGCCATTTTGTTGCCTGGAATTTAGAGAATAACGGCCTTTTAAGGACTAGATTGGAAATTCTATTTGCAGCAAAATCACGTTTGGAAATGCCTAGGTTACGCAAAAAATATTTGGTCCCATTTGATCTTAAGTCAGCAATTTGAAGGTAAATCAGATAAACCTTGCTATCCAGCGCGGGAACGCATCTTGGGCACTAGCTTCGTTTGGGCGTTGCTAACAATTTTTTTAGAGTAAGTTTTTAGCTATATCTAGCTAGTTTTATATATTCATTTGTTAAGGCTGGCTTGACAGCAAAACAGCTATCATCGTTGGACTATTAGTTAACCTGGATAAGCTAGTCTTAACCATTTAAGAATTTTGTTGTGGTTTTGAATTGTGATTTTTATCAGTAGTTACTTACTATATGAAAAGGCCAATAAATTAGTAGTGGAACTTACTGCCTTCAGAAACAAAGACGTGTATCGAAGCAGGCTCAGTGTTGCTCGCGCTACAAGTGTAATTCCCCGAGTCCTTCAACGTGGCTCCTCTCACAGTGAGACGCGACTGCGTGCGAGCCCCCGGCTCTGTCTCCACAGTGATACCCCCGCGCGTCGCGTCGTAGTTTATCATCCGATCATTGTGGTACCAGAATACGTATTGAGGTGGTGTTGGACTCTGGAAATAAGAAGAATTGATATTAATTCATATATTGAATACCATCAGCAGGAGTATTCAGAGAACCTCCTCTTTCTTTTTCTTAGTTATGGCTTCTGTCAGCAATATAGGACAATTTAGCCAAATTCTCGTACTAATAGTGAACTACCACTATTATACTGTAATCGTTTGAAATAATTCTCAATGCGTGAAGGCTGCAGAAAAAATGGCGACGATTTTTCTCCAACCCCATGGAACATTTGTTTGTAACGTGCTAATTTCGTGTTTGGTACTGGTATTTTTATGTTCACTTTACTCGTTGAACTTTGCGTAACCAAATTGATAACATGCCGCCGAAGTTAAACAATTTACACGCAATAAAACTTGGTTTTGTAAAAATAAAAATTCAAGACGACATTCCACAAACACGTCAAAAACAAAAGTCCCTCAGAGAACATCGGTCTGAAACCGAAGATCGACTTGACATAGGTACCTGTCACTGTCACATTGAATCGAATCTGAGAGAGATGGAGATATCTTTTCCCACATCGAATTCGGACCGAAGCTTTGAAGCCGAAAACCGAAGCTTGAATACCTCTACAGAACCAAGAGCTTAACTGCCTCCCGAAGCGAGATGATGCTCGAGTTTTTTTGCCTTTCACATTATCCAATAAACACCTTACCCATCCTATTCGATAAGTCTTGTCCATTCACTGGTTGCCTAGAAGAGATCGCCTTTAGGAGATAACGCCGCCCATTATGCCACTATATTTTAAGATATTTTCTGTATTATTTTGTTATGTATGTGTGTATACAAAAAGAGTTAATCAATCATTCAATGAATAATCGGTCACCCGTCTAGTTATGACCGAGCACGACATTGCTTAACCCGCACGGCTTTACAAAATCGGCGGACGCAGCTAGGCCAATGAACTCCCCTATCAACTATTATACATACAAGTAAATTTACAGCTTCTGAGTCCGCAGATCGCCCATTGATGCAATTTACATTTTCAGCTTTGTCTTTACTCTCAGTATTTGTGTTCCCACATAATAAATATCTATACTTAGTTATTTATTTTCTAAGCGTCTCTGAATTATGCCGCTGACAGACAGACAGACTCTTGTACCAAAACTACAATTTAAGAGCTACGAAACCCTAAAACCGTAGAAGAGTGCACTCAACAATCGGTCAGCCACTTACAAAGGTTTGTATCGCAATCCCTTAAATGAAGGCGCTGCTTGAATGCCCAAAACTCTTGTATAGGTTCAGTCAGTAATATTATACAGGGTGACCACCGTATGCTCTAATTTTGCCTAAGTATAAGGTTTTGCACTTAGTAAAGATACCTACCTACCTACGATTTTATTGTTAATTGTTACCTACTGACTTGCCATCTGCTTACCTGTGACACTAACCTTTAATTTGACTAAATTTTAATCCTAAGTAATTGTGCCACAATTGGAATTTTTCGATATGTATCAATGTGTGTACCCACTGATGTAATTTGATTATTACACCGTAAGTTCAAGTAAAACTTACGGCTGTTGTGTGTACTTGTGTGTGTTGGTACTAACTAATAAACAAACAGAACGACATAGAGTTACAAACTATACTAATCTAGACGAGGAAACAACCTAAAGGTACGCGTTACGGAACATTGGTCACGGGAAGTAAGATTTATTGTCTAACGTCTTTCCTCTTATAAGTAATAAACCTTATTTTGTGTAAGCAAGGTTTCACATAATTAGAAATAATTAATCAACTTGCCCGCCCGGTTGATATATTGGCTGATATTTGTACTTTTGTAGGTAACTGTCTAGCGTACCTAAGTAACTAATGGTAGGCAGAAGAAATTATTCGTAAAGATAATTGAAAAGTGGCGAAACAAAGCGCCGAAAAGGTGTTATTTTAGGAAATTTCGTGAGGAAGTTCAGGAAAACTTTCGTATTTAGAAAGTTGTTTAGTTTTTAGGGAATTTTGTGAACGGGCAAAGTGAGCTGTGCCCGTCGACACAAACGACAGGCGCGTAGGCGTCGAGTCTCGTCGGTAGTCGTAATTGATGGATTATTTAAAGAAATTTCCGTTTTGTTCGGAAACATCTTCAAAATTATAACAAAAGTAGTTTAGCCCCGTAGTTTTGCCCGCGTTAGTCTTCATCCTGTGTAAAATTCTGGTTTCCACGGACGTTGGATAATCGCAGAACAACTGTTAGGTCTGGATAAGGATCTATTTTTGAAGATTTTTCCACGCACTTTCTTTCTCGTACCTCCATAGTAAATTAGATATATAGGCTACATACTTTTTATCCCGATATTCCTGCGGGAACGGGGCTTACGCGGGTGAAACCGCAGGGCACAGTTAGTAATACAATAATCCTAAACCCTGCTGACTTAACTGAAGGAAAGAAATGAAATAGGTATTTGTTACCAAAAGTGTTGTAACTGATGCCACACAAACCAAGTCTCGTCTAACAAAATACACTTTTCCACTTCCACCTACCACCTACATAGGCATAGATTAATCACATGTTTAACTGCAAACACCTGGATCCAATACTCATCAGTAAGCTGCGCATACCTCCCTCAAACCAGATTCAATTAAAGGAATTTACATCGGAGATCTAATTAGCCGGTGGAATGTTGGTGTACGTACCTACTTACGTTGGTATAGTGAATCTAAGTTGTTTTCACGCAAGGCCTCCTAGCTTATACGGAAATCTTTCGACAGCTTACAGCTAAGCTGGTAATTTTTTCGTATGTACCTACGGTCTTCTCAGGAAATTGGCTAAAGTTCAATGTAGGTAAGGTAACACTAAGTATGGTAGATTTTTCTTCTGTTTCGATTCCGGTTTTAATAAAAGCAATGGGATGAAAATGAAAATAAATAATATTTTAAATTGATTACTGAGTGTTTTTCCTTTTAGTAGTAGTCGATTTTGTAGGTAAAGGAAAAACAAATTAAACGCCACTTTGGTCCGAAATTAGTACGATTGGGTTTCTAACTCTATCAAAATCTCTATTAAAATTAATTAATTAAATTCTCTATCGACCTGTCTAGGTTTGAACTTTGTTTCAAACAAATCGGGCGACATTTTTGGCGTTTCATTCAAAATACAAAATGAGGTATTTAAAAAATACAAAGGTCTTTCAATTCTAAAATAGGATTACTATTATTTACCAGGATTACCATGAACCTATATCAAGATTTCCATTATAATGATTTTTGGGAGATTCCAAAACTGTCAAGAATTGCAAACCATTTCTTTTTTCTAATCCATGTTTTTTTTTAAACCTAAAACTGTAATCAGTCACTAATCACGCACAATATTAACGCAGCCGTACTATACCTGAACATTTAGGTTCCTCGTAAAATATAATGACGTCATAAACTGTGGAACTAGATTCAGGTATTCGGTAGATTACTGTCATTCCGAAGGTATTGGGCTCGACATAAAGCTGTAGAACACGGGTTTTTCCAGCCTTGCTATTGTCCTTGTCAACAATAGCCTAGAGGCAGTGAACGGATATAAGCATGGAAGGAGCCTATCCATGCTAACCCACGTCACATATTAGCGCCGGAACTCACTCAAATACGAAGTATGCATACACAAACTACACACTACGCTACTAGCTAAGTTATTGGACCTTTGTTTGACTGCTCATTATTTTCACCAATTGTGTGCAATATCCTTGTCAACAATAGCCTAGAGGCAGTGAACAGATATAAGCATGGAAGAAGCCTATCCATACGCACGTCACATATCAGCGCCAGAACTCACTCCAATACGAAGTATGCATACATAAACTACACACAACGCTACTAGCTAAGTTATTGGACCTTTGCTTAACAGCTCAATATTTTCACCAATTGTGTCACTTCCGGAGTCAACGACGCGAGTACAGCTGAAATGACTGATTCGCGTCGCCGTACACTTATGCTCATCGCGGACTATTTTAGCCTTACACAAAATTAAATTTAAAGATTTTTTTTTCTTTTTAATCCACTTGTTTTTACTAAATCCGGAATTCAAACAGAAGAAAAAAATACCATACATATTGTTACCTTACCTGCATTCAATTTTAGCCAATTTCCTAAAAAGACCGTACCTACATGCGAAAAAATTACCAGCTTAGAATTGTGTCACTTCCGGAGTAAACGATGCGAGTGTAACCGAATTGATTGATTCGTGTCGCGGTACACTTTTGCCCATCGCGGACTATTTTACGTGGTGTCATTTTGAAGCTTAAGAAATACTTCCATGTTATATCCGTTCACTGTCTAGAGGACAGAAATAGTCCTCAAGGTATAAGGTAGATTCTTGTAGCCTATTCTTGTAATAGTGGTTGTAGTTATGAGTTGTAACGTAACATGTTACATAGCGAGCATTAATTATGCAGTCATTAAGTAGGTAAAAAGCATTTGACATTTATCCCTAAAATTTTCCGTGTAAAGTACAGTTTTTCATGCATTTTTCAGTAAATAAAGTTTTATTTGCAGTTTAACGACGACTTCCGTGGCGCGGCGGGCGAACGCTTGGCTGCAATACAGAAGGTTGCGGGTTCGATTCCCGCTGGGTGCAAATATTTATGCTTAAAATAAATATTTGTATCTGGTCTGGGCGTATTTCTATGTATAATATGTATGTATTTACAAAAGAAAAATAAATGTAAGTAGTATATCCGTTGTCTAGTCACCGTAACACAAGCTTAGCAGCTTACCACGGGGCTAGATGGCGCTGTGTGTTCGTCACAGAATTTATTTATTTAATTGCAAGTTATAGTTTCATTTTGAGTGTATTGTTTACAATTGCAATGCTATGGAAATCTAAGTTTGGAAAATTGTATAACAGGAATATTGTCAAAACATTTGATTAACATAATTCTGGAGTTGTGACCTATGATTAATTTATATTATTTTATAGTATATTATGGCATGTTGTTTTGATTAAAATTAAATGTAAATCAATGCGATGGATTAGAAAGTAGGTAGTTATAACCATTGCTTTATTCTGCAACACAGGCGTTTAAAATAGGTAGGTACATTTTTATTTTCTTGAATTGCGAAAAGTACGTACGTACGAATGTACGAATCTCGGCCGTCAGTGTCGAGATAAAAAAGCTTCACTATCAGGCGGCCTTTCTCCTTCTAGTCTCTAAAGAGACCGCACTTCAGTTCTATAATCTCAATGGTTACATACTCTGTCTCGGGAATAACATTGTATCATGGCGCACACTTAATTCTAAATCAAAGTTATTTATAACTTAAAGTGCAAGGTTGAAAAAATCGTGTTTTATATGAAATTTTTATTAGTGCCACGAAATTTTTACGAGAATGAGTGGTAATCGTAAAATCGGGCCGTTTTATTGAGGGCGGGATCATCAATGGCTGAGGGAATTCTCGATTTTACTGTCCCTTCATTTTGCGATTTGTAAAAGTTATTTGTTTCAGTTTTAGCTGCAACATGGATTTATTTTTATATCGGAATGATTGAGGAGAGCTTAATTGACGCGCTGTCGCTTTTACTAAGCGTGGTTATAAACCTCTCTAATCAGCTTTATAAATGTATCGAAAGAATTAGAAAATAAAGGCGACTAAAAGGGCCTTAAGTCACCATAGATAAGTGTTTCATGCGACCAAAAGGAGTTTCAGTCTATCAAACAGGGCACAAATAATTGTGTCAAGTATCTGTTTGGTCCTGGTCTTAAACAATTGTTTAAAACCAGGGTATGAGGGCAATTTTTGAATTGTTTAAGACCAGGGTATCAGGGCCATTTTTGAATTGTTTAAGACCAGGGTATCAAGGCAATTTTTGATAGCCTGAAACCCTGTTTGATAGAGCGATTTGACGAACGTTTGATGGATAGCGTAAGCAAATTTGCTTACGCTATCCCAGTTGTAAGGCAAACCAAAACTAAATCAAACTTTTGTGAAAGAAAGATTCCAAGTTCAACATAGTATCGACATAGTTGATTTTACTACAAGTATTAGGGGTTAAAGTATGAAATTGCCGATTTGTACTGAAAATCTTAATTGTTTATTTTTTAATTTTAACAAATTTATTTAATCAAAATAGTTGCCATTATTATCTATACATTACTGCCATCTAATGGGTAGGTTATTAATGCCTTTGCGATAGAACTCCGACGATCTAGACTGCACAAACTGTGTGAAAGCATTTTGTACTGCCTCCTGGGAAGAAAACTTCTTGTCACGTAGATAATTGTCCAAATCACGAAAAAAATGGTAGTCCGTTGGAGCAAGGTCTGGTGAATACGGAGGATGACGAATGGTTTCTAAGTGCAGTTCCTGAAGGGTCAAAATGGTTTCTCGTGCTGTGTGAGGTCTCGCGTTGTCGTGGAGCAATAATGGTGAAGATCGATTCATGAGTCGGGGCTGTTTTACTGCTAGTTTTGTCAACATGGTTCAGAGTTCGGCACAATAGACATCTGCCGTAATTGCTTGACCAGATCGAAGAAAACTATAGTGAATAACACCATGCTGAGACCACCAAACAGTTACCATTACCTTTTTATTGGTAAGTTTTGCTTTAGGACACTGTTGTGGCATTTGACCTGGGGTCAGCCATTGCATTTTTCTTTTCCGGTTATCATAAAGAATCCACTTTTCATCACATGTTACAATTCGATCCAATATTCCTTCATTTCTGTACCGGTTCAACAAGGCAACACAAGTTTCAACACGCGTTTCTTTCTGAAGATCAGTCAAATCATGAGGCACCCATTTTTCGTATTTTTTTATTTTATTGATTTGACGCAAGTGAGTCAATAAAGTGGGTAAGGTAACGTTAAACCATGCCGCTAATTCCTGGGTAGTTCGACTAGGATCGGCTTCCACTATCTCTCTTAATTCATCGTTATTCACCTGTGTGGGCGGTCTTCCTCGTGGCTCGTTCTTTAAGTCGAAATTTCCATCACGAAAGCGTTTAAACCAAAATCGCACGGTGCGTTCATTAGTAGACCCCTCTCCAAACGCAGCATTGATATTGCGGGCTGTTTCTGCCGCGTTAGTTCCGCGTCGGAACTCGTATTCAAAAATCACTCGAATTTTCTCAGTATCCATCTTTCTTGTCTAAATTGAATAACAAAAACAATTGAAAGTCGATATTCAAATGTTTCACATTTTTTAAAAAAAGAACATCACAGAAACCATTTGAAAAAAGTTTCATTCGAAAACCTCAAACCATGAAGATTCTATGTCAATTCAAAGAACCTATTGCATTAAAACGGCAATTTCATACTTTAACCCCTATTATTTACCATATTTCCAAGTTCGTTTGAATCGTAAGTGACGACGAAAGTGAAGTGATGTTCCAGTTGTATAGAATAGCCTTGCTTTTGGTAACGAGGAATGCGCGGGCTGTAATCTAATGGGCTCATTAGTTCTGTCGTATTTTACATTCTGCATAAACCGTAAACTCCGAGCGAGTTAATGACCGTAAGCCAGGCGGAATCTACGCAGAACTTTTTCGTTGTCTTTAAGGAATAATAACATAAGGGTGATTTTCCTTTTTGATCGTTTTGTGTTTTAATTTTGATCCTCATTTGTTCGAATTTCAATCGCCTTTTGTTTTTATTTCGGTAGAGGCCCTGTTGAACGCTATTTTTTGGACAGTTTGGATATTCCTACATTCTGACGTTTGACGGCCCTTGTGGCGCGTCGGGCAAACGCCTGACTGCCATGCAGAAGGCTGCGGGTTTGATTCCTGTCGGGTGCAAATATTTATGCTTAAGAATAAATATTTGTATCTGGTCTGGGTGTCTTTATATGTTGAAATATGTATGTATTTACAAAAACAAGTATAATTATGTAGTATATCCGTTGTCTAGTAGCCATAGTACAAACCTAGTGCTTAGTTTGGGGCTAGATGGCGCTGTGTGTAATGTCGTGCAATATTTGTTTATTATTTATTTTCTTTTAATGAAGTTGACATTAGAATCCTTAAATGACAATGGGCAGGTCATATAGCTTGATGGACAGATAACATTTGAGGAGTAAAAGTTCTCGAGTGGCGACCACGATGTAATGCAAAACGGAGTGTTGAAAGACCACATACTTGGTGGACCTATGACA
Source organism: Idaea dimidiata (assembly GCA_949358125.1). Classification (NCBI taxonomy): domain Eukaryota; kingdom Metazoa; phylum Arthropoda; class Insecta; order Lepidoptera; family Geometridae; genus Idaea; species Idaea dimidiata. The sequence goes on from OX442341.1 coordinate 12,166,941, forward strand.
TTGTAGCGGTCGCAGTGAGTCGTTGGATGGAGGTAGCTCGGGCAAGCCGTTTGTGGCGTCTCGTATGGGGGAGGCCTTTGTTCAGCAGCGGACGGATAAAGGCTAAGATAACTGGAGAAGGTGAAAGGCCACCTGATAGTGAAGTTTTTTTATTTCGGCTCACATGCCCCAGTTTCATACGTTTCAAAGTTCAATTGTTCGACAACTTACTTACCTTTAAAAACCGATCAAGTTTGAGAGTTCCGTACCATTATCACAATTGGATACCTACGAAACTTTAAAAAAAATTATAAACGCAATTATTAGCATTCATCTTTACCACTGGTGCTGGTACCTATATCACTAGATGGCGCTAGTAGTAAGAATAAATGGCGGTTGCGATGCGTTTGAAGTTTTAAAATCACGTTTGTTGTATGAGAGCCCACGACTTCCATGGTTCATGAGATACAGCATGTTGTCAGAAGGACGGACAGCGAAGTCTTAGTAATAGGGTACCGCTTTTACCCTTCGAGTACGGAACTTTAAAAAGATTACTCAAAATTCGAATGTATGTGGAGTTTTGGCGGGAACGCGATGAGGAGATGTGTTGCAAAATTTTAATTTTTGTGAAGCCTAGTTCAAATGCGTGTAAATTGTTTAATTTCGGGGGCATATTAATCAATTTAGTTTCGTAAAGGTGTACAAGTGTCGAGAAAGTGAAAATCGGTGCAAAACATTGACTTTGGCGTTGTCTTCAAAGTTCCGTGAACAATCATTGTGAATGGCCGCTGTTTTACAATGATTCCCTCGGCTTGAGTTTAACTATGACGATTTCACTGTTTCGATGCAAATAACTTGCAAATATTAATAATACTTGACACTGGCTAATATCCAAATGGAATATAGCCATATAAAAGAAGAAGAAGAACGTTTGTGTTCTATTACCCATCTCTAAAATAAATAAAATAATAAATTCTGTGACCAACACACAGCGCCATCTAGCCCCATGGAAAGCTGTTAAGCTTGTGTTACGGTGACTAGTCAACGGATATACTACTTATATTTATGTAAATTACTTTTTGTAAATACATAGGTACATATTATACATATAAAATACACCCAGACCAGATACAAATATTTATTTTTAAGCATAAATATTTGCACTCAGCGGTAATCGAACCCGCAACCTTCTGCATTGCAACCAAGCGTTCGCCCGACGCGCCACAGAGGTCGTCAAGGAGGTCGTCGTCTAAGTAATCTAAATGACGTGACGTACCTTCTCTACGATACAAATGAGGTGTATGACGCTCCCAAGGTCGACGTGGTGCTCTCCAGAGCCCAGGATGAAGGCTTCAGGCACCACGATCTGGAGCCGGACGTAGTGAGACACGATCCCAGTCCGGGTGGACACCTGGAATGCAGACAGAGGTAAGATGTATTATAATTGTGATGTGATGTGACATTTTTAGGACTAGCTGTACCTACCCCGCGGTTTTATCCTGTGGGTCTATTCTGTAAAAACATAGCATGCGACAAGCAGGCGGTGTGCATGAGCATTGCAGAAGTCGATTTGTTGCAGGAGTAATAATAATAGCTATTTTATAACTTCTTTATATACTGATTGGCTGTTTAACAAGAGGAGGTCTTTTAATAATTAGATAGCCTTTAATTTTTAAGGCTACTTAACTAATTAAGTAAAATAACATTTACAGAATACGAATTAACGCACATCTTCTGCACGTCGCCTGCAGTTCGCCGGCATTCCGCATGCTATGTCCTTACCGAATCGAGGCTCAGACCTCGCGTGAATATCAGGATTGAAAATATATCTTTCGAACTTTGAAAAAGGATTGCAAAGATTCCATCTATCTGTTTGCCAAAATTCGTGAAAACTTGTTCATCGTTTAAGGCGTAAAAACGTCTCAACTGACAAAGTTTTTTTCTGCTAATGTTAAGAACCGATGAGATGCTAATATTAAGATTAATTATAAATTTTGTTTAAAATTTCTTTTTGTATTTTTTCGTTTTAATCGCGTTTCTTAGAATATTATCTCATATCGGTTCCTAGTTGCATCGCTCTCGGAAGTGTAAAGCTACGGTCGCATAGACAGGCGGCTTGCTTAGAGCCTAGCGCCTAGTGGCTTGCATTCTGACAAGATACACAGATAGGCGCCCACCAAGTGCTCAATGCGGCTTGTCGCGAGCTTTCTATACCCTTCGTCTTAGTTAGGTGACTTGCTAGCCACTTAGCGCGAAACCAACCTCCTTCCTATGCCCGGAAAATAGATAAGTCATCAACCATCATCATAGATCCGCGTTGTTTTACTATATTCAGCATTTTTCAGACACCCGACGACGTTTCGAGATTAGACTGGTGACAAAAAACCTAGGGAACCTACAAGAATCTCAATAAATCCAATATACCTATCAAAAATGTTAAAGTGAACAATTCAATCAATCAAAAATCAGATTTCACTCTATAACACACACCACACCGTATATACAGAATTACAATCATACGATGAACACATCGTGCGCTGCATTTTGCAATCACAACAAAATCGAGTTACAAAAAACTGTTAAACGTTTTTCGCTCAAAAATGCTACAAAACAATAAAACATGTTTGGGATTTTTCAACAGAGGTTTGAAGGCTGTATGTTTCGGTGTGTTGGTAGAGAATTTAGCACGTAAAAGCTATGTTAAAACTAGTACTGGTTGTCGGGGTATTCAGGTGATGTAAAGTGCGAAACTGTACCGAAAGCGGGATTTACATTCTAAAACTAGAGGTATAGTAAGAATTTTATAGTAATTTTCAACAAAAAATTGCGTAGAAACAGCAGTACCTGCGCCCCGGGTTTTTCCTCGAGTAATTCCCGTTCCCGCGGGAATATCGGGAAAAAATATAACCTATGTGTTATTCCAATCCATCCATCTCTTTTGTACAGGCGGGTTCATAAGTGGTTCCGCACCAGGCATTTTTTAAGCATTATAAAAGCATTAGGTATGGACTTAATAACTTGTTCTTAAACATGTGTAAAGAAGTCGGATATACTTATAGTCCTCTGTTTTAGTCAGACATCGTACCACAAGTGCAAAAATGTCAAATATTCATATCAAATGATCATTCATTATATCAGTACAAAATATTTAGAAAATTGTGGTGAAGCACCAATTTTGAACCCAACTGTACAAGGCTTAAAACAAAAGCTTACTACCTACCTACGCTGTATGTTGTATGTAGATGCTATTACCTCATTTACATACTCGAAATGATTTTCCGTATCTTTCGAGATGGTTCGAGAACTTTCCAAAGGCAGTGTTGCCATACTTAGCGATCTAATGGTATAATGAAGTTTATTGTGCTAGCAATTTGGGAGTCAATGGCGGTTTTGAGTTTCGATATTTTGGTTGCGATGTGAGCGTTTTTGGTGAAGGAGTTCTGTTAGGAACGCGTTGATGAAAAATGGTGCTGAATTTTCATTATCGTGTAACCTAGTTACTTATGATGCGCTTTGAGTATAGGTACATAAGCAAGCTATAGAGCGCTGGTAAGCGAGTATGTACTGTAAGCACCGGTATGAACTGTCAATGACAAAAACGATGACAAAAACGATGTCATCAGTCATCTAGGGTTACGGGAATTGACCTAGTTTCTCTCGTTAGAATTTATTCTAGTAATAATTATGGTGAAATGTTCAGTGCCGCGGTTTAAAAATGATTCGCGGATCACTATTCAACCTCAGCATTTGAATATCTATGTACAGAGTAGACATGGGGCGGGTAGCGGTTTTGCCGGGTACTCGCTGAACGGGTACTCGACACATTCTGCCGGGTACTCGTGGGTACCCGGCGGGTACCCGGCAGCGGAAACGCGTCGTGACGCGTGTGTCTCCCTTGTCCGCTCAGGCGCAACTGAAGTGAAATACAGGTGGCGCTGGGGTCTTTGATAGCTCGAATCGCCGCGTACCGGCTGGCTAGCGCATGTTCCCGCGGGGTGCGAAAAGTATCGGCGAAATATCTATGCACACCATCTAGTTCTGTATACAGCGAACGCCTGTTCTCAGAAGCAGGGCTAATTTATGACAAGAAACGCAGTCGCCTAAATGCTAACCGCGCAGAAAAATTGGCGTTTTTACCCATTTTTTACTTCATAATTTTTACATCACAACTTACCCATCTTAAATTACCAATATTAAAATAAAATATATATTTAGTTTTTTTAGTTCTCTCTGATAAATTAGTGAGCAAAACATAATTATAATGATTACCGTTTGTGTTCAGCATAATAAATAATTTAAAAAGTGTAATATGTTACATTATTTTTGGTCTATCAAATTACCCGGCAGAGTCGGATACCCGGCACCATTACCCGGTACCCGGCCGGATCCTAAAAAAAGTGCCGGATCCGCCGGGTACCGGATCCAAACCGGGTACCCGCCCCATGTCTAGTACAGAGCATTACTTGCTTACACTTTGCGCAGTGGGCAAATACCTATAGGCGCGCTCTATAGTTTGCTTATGTATACTTAAGTGTGATGTATACTTAAGTATGATGTATACTTAAGTATGATGTATACTTAAGTATGATGTATACTTAAGTATGATGTATAATTAAGTATGATGTATACTTAAGTATGATGCGTCTTAATTGTTTAATTTTGGTGATATATTCATCAATTTAGTTTAGAGAAAGATTATGTCAAACGAAAGAAGTGTCAAACGCAGAATTATTCAGTTACTAACAGAACCATAATAAAGTTGTAATAAAATTCTCAGCCATTTTGTTGTAGTCAAAATACGCGCCATTTTAAATTAAAGTTAAAGTTTTAACTTGTGTGTTTCCGCAATTAGCCCTACTATTGGGCCTTTGTCCGTGATTTTAAGCCGTGGGCTTTCTGACGATGTTTTCCTTCATCGGAGCTATGTTAATAACGCACATATATTTTTCTTAAAGAAAAACACATTTGGGATTTGAAACCACGACCTTGGGAATGAAAGTCGGGGTATCTACCACTAGACCAACACCGCCATTATAAATAACTCAAATGAATGCTGCTTATCTTTAACTTTGTCTGAAGTCTAGTCTAGTCTTGAATTGGTTGCCTGAAAGAGTTCGGTACGGTTTAAGGAGTTTTTATTTTCGCCATATGGGGCACATTAGATTAAAGTTTGAGTTCGTAATACACGAAAACATAGCATAGGTATAAAACATATTTGTGTTTTATATGAAATCGTAACACACGAAAACATAGGTATGAAACATAGTTACGTTTTATGTGAAATACAATATTTGCGTACCGAGCTTTCGGTAACTTTACAGTTAGCTTTTTTGGTTAACTGACCAACTTTGAGTGAACCTCGAAAAAGCTAGCTGTAGAGTTAACGAAAGCTCGGTAAATTACAACAATGCCGTTAATAAATAAAACGCGATGACCCTGTAAATATTGTGTTTCGTTATGCAAAATCGCGAAAACTTAAGACAAATCTATGGGGATTTTTTGGAAATATATTTCCTTGCTAAAAATATTTCTATGTACAAATCTTTGTTTTATGTGTTTGATTTTTGGTATTTAAAGTCAATTGTTTCTCTCTCTTTGTAGGTAATAATATATTTCTAGAGTGTAGGTATCTAGTAGTTAGCTATTGTATTTTCTATAACTTACTACGCCTACTTATAATATACAATTTGTAACGGGTAAGCCCTTTTAATCCGAAAGGGGGTTGTTCTAGACGTCTAGGCAAACAACTTTTGTTCTACGACTTTTGAAAAGTCAAACTTTTTTTTTGAAAATTTTGAGATTATGTTTCACTGAAAAAACAGCTGCTTTTGAAAATAAAGTAAATTGAAGTTTTGATTGTAAACCATCAAACTAAATAAAAGGACAACTTAAGGTCAATGACCTCGAACTCTGAAAAACAGCTGATTTTCAATTAAACTTTACACCTTAATTTTTCGAAAAGTACTTCGAATTTCCAAAAGTCGTAGAACAAAAGTTGTTCGCCTAGACGTCTAGAACAACCCCCTTTCGGATTAAAAGGACTTATCCGTTATACCTTGTATAAAAATACTTATAATAAGTACTTATAATAAATAAAGTATAAAGCTAACCTAATTTATGCGTTTCGTAAGGTAGAAAGTTAGCAAACAAGTAATTAAGGTGTGTAATTAAATCTTTTGCGCGCAGAAATACGATTAAAATTCTTTGCAATTTTTTCGCATTCAATACATACCTAGCTACAAATACTCCCCCTTATTTATAACCGCTAATTAATGCTCTGCATAACTATGCATCTTTTGTCTTTTACTGTCACATGAAGTTTCAAAGTTGACAGACAGAGACAAACGTCACATAACTTAGTCATGTGTAAATAATATTTTTTATATAAGGGTGTTAATGTTAGCTAACATTTTATGTTTGCTAACTTTCTACCTTACGAAACGCATAAAATTTACTTAGCTGTGTGAAATAGCGAAGTTTTCTTTCATAAACACATTTGGTTTAGGAATTATGTTAATAACTGGAGTTCTCACAATAAATAATGTAAGTGGGGAAGTTACGCGAGCGGCCACATCCGGGTGCTAATTAAATGAAAATTGCACAGGGATGAATGTATACAAGATGTAACGGGCATGCCCTTTTAAGCCGAAAGGGGGTTGTTCTAGACATCTAGGCGGACAAGTTTTGTTCTACGACTTTTGAAAATTCGAACTTTTTTTGAAAATTTTGAGGTTATGGTTCACTGAAAAAACAGCTGCTTCTGAAAATAAACGTAATTGTAGATTCGATTGTTGTCGACTAAACTAAATGAAAGTAGGTAAAAGATAAGGTCAATGACCTCGAACTTTGAGTAACAGCTGATTTTCAAGTAAACTTTAAACTTAAAATTTTCGAATACTTCGAATTTCCAAAAGTTGTAGAACAAAAGTTGTTCGCCAAGACGTCTAGGACAACCCTCTTTCGGCTTAAAAAGGCTTACCCGTTACACCTTGTATAGTATACAGGGTGAACCATTTCAATTGGTTTTTAGAGGATATTCTAAAGTTTAGGAGACAGCGAGAAATGCTGACAAGGGGTTCACTGCTCTAATTCGAAAAACGTCACGTCAAATTACAATTTATCGATGGCACCTCGTCGATTGTTTGTTTCAACGATGCGTTATTTACCGGAAAGTTGTTACGTTGATGGTTTATTTATTAGATGTCTTTTAGTCGACGACGGTTTAAGTGACCGGAATACTGTAGGTCGACATAACAATTCTTCGATTATTCATTTCATCGAATGCCTTTTAGTCGACAGTTTAAATGGTCGACATACGTCGATAGTCGTACAATATGATGTCCCATACATACATACATAAAAACTTTCGCGCTTATAATATTAGTAAGATAAACATTTTTCTAGAATTACCACTCTATGTTTGTTTTCAAGATTTGATATTTTATCTCTTATCTCTGATACCACTGCAATATAAGTATTATCATAACCTTTCTCTAGACACCGTACCACAAGCTTAGCAGCCTACCATTGGGCTAGATGGCGCTGCGCTGATGTTCTCAGATTTATTTCTAAAAAAAGTAAAAAAACTTTAAGTAGTTATGTTACATTGTATTTTGTAGTCTTGATGAATGAAAAAAGGCCGAAGTATGTGTACTTCGTTCATAAGACACATCACTGACTTGATGACAGATTAATTAATTGGATAGGCTGTTCGTTCATTGAAGGCCAAGACTCTTTATACATTGTATTGTATTGTACCCATCAATTACTTTGGCTGTAATCTATATTCCATACTTTGCTAAGCATAAACTTTGACTTGACCATTTTTGATATTTATAGAGCGATCTTTGCAACTCTCCAAAGTGATTGCTTGGTAAAGTCGTAGTTTTTTAAATTCAGAATGTAAACCAATTAAAAATAATGACCTAAACTTTGCTTCTCTGTGATGACTATGAAGTTCATTTTATTTTATTCGTATATGTATATTACAAAATGAATTTCGACTATAAATTCCAATTCAAAGTAATTTATATGCTTAGTTTTTGCTAAGCTCAGTCTGAGCAAAGTCAAAGTACGCACTATAGATTTCATCCTTAGTCTCATTTATAGATTGATAGACTCTTTATTTATTGGTTACTGAAAGGCACAATTTGCCTAAAAATATGAGTGTTGACGTAACTTATTTGTCATCATCACATCCCCCCAAACACTGGCTCAGCCAACCTAATCGGAATACAAGTTACAATTTCATTCCTTCCTATGTAGATTACGACAACACAAACACACTTTCAACCCTGCCCCCTTAATATAAAGCTGAAAATAGAGTGTCAGAGGAAGTGTTTGAAGCAAACAGCTTGTAAGAAACAATACGTTATACATGAGAGCCTACAAAACAATCACGGATACGTACGTGTGTTGAATAGAATGGTCGACGGTAGAGCTGCCACTTGATTTCTAATCTTAGTACGTCGAATTAAGGCTCAGATTGCAATGATAGCATGAACATCTGTTTTTCATACTTCACAGCCAGGTTTCAGATGATAGGATAATTTGAAAGAAAGCTTGATTACAAGACTAGTGTTAAGTCGAATGAAATAAATGAACGCTTTTTCTCTCCTATTTTATTTTTGCAGTTAAAGATGGATTCAAAGAAAGTTCGAATTCTAAAGGTTCATTTTAAAAAGATAAACGGGGTGCAAATTATTTTAATTCCGATTTCGAAAACGGAGTAAACATTTTCATCGGATTAATTTAAATTTCGAACGCACGCCCGCTCCACTGATAATTAATTTCTCTTTAAAAAAAGGCGTTGACGGAGGAGGCCTAGGTATCGGCGTTAATTGAAAATCGTCATATTGAATTTCGTCGGAAAATTCGACGGAATCACGTTTCGGCTCGACGATTTCGATCTGTGTAAACAAAATAATCGAAAGAGCCGCTCATTCGAAAAGTTTCACGGTAGCTAAAACTGGCTATACATTATTTCTGTCAAATGTCACAAACGCAACCACAATTCGTAGAAAATAATGGTTTTCGTTGAATTGTAAAAATAATATTTTACGTTATGCCACTTTTGTTATTTCGAATTTTTATTCAATTCGTTTTTTATGTTTGAATTTGTGTGTTTTTTAGCTGACAGGTGGTAGGTTAAACGAGGTCAGAGGCAGTAAAATTGTAAAGGTTGGTAGGTATGCGAGAGCTTGGATGCATGCCAAATTTATGACTTCAACCTTGTACCTACGTACAGATAGGGGAAGGTTACGATCAGCAGACCCCTTGTGAAACCTACAAAAGTTGACTTTCACAATCGTAAATACCAAAATAATTATGCAAAATGTAATATTTCACCGTAATCATGGGCTATTGTGCATAATAGTCATTTGAGGATCTCTGTGGCGCGTCAAGCGAACGCTTGACTGCAATGCAGAAGGTGCAAATATGCATGCTTAAAAATAAATATTTGTATCTGTCTGGGTGTATTTCTATGTATAATATGTATGTATTTACAAAAGAAAAATAAATGTAAGTAGTATATCCGTTGTCTAGTCACCGTAACACAAGGTTGGCTGCTTACCATGGGGCTAGATGGTGCTGTGTGTTTATTTATTATTTATAGAGTTTAAACGATAAAAACAAACTTTTCAAATACATTATAACATCAAAAAACAGCATACGGCTTCACGCTTCCTCAAGTTCTGGGGCTTTTGTCTTGACAACTCTTGGTCTCACGCCTTTTAAAGTTTTGGGTCCTTCACAGTCCCCTGGCTAAGGGACATTATGATTTAATACTCTGTGGTAGGTAGGTACCTTATCAATAATTATAACAATACTAGTTCCAAAAGTGGTTATATTTTTCTGCTAAATTTTAATTATAGTAATTTATTATTTTTAATAAAAAGGTATACTTACCTAGTTTAATAGGTAAAAAAGATGGTGTTTAATAATGATGTAGGGTTTCCAATAGAAAGGGTTATGTATTCAAAACTCCCATGGAATCTACAGCTAAAGTTAAAAAGTTAAAGTTTTAACTGTGTGTTTCAGCAATTAGCCCTCCTATTGGGCCCTTGTGCGTGATTTTAAGCTGTGGGTTTTCTCACGATGTTTTCCTTCACCGTTAGAGCGATGTTTTAATAGCGCACATAAATCTACAGCTAGTAAATACATAAACCCAGACTAAGGTATAGTTGACAGTTTCGTTGTGCGAGTATTAAAACAAAGTGCAATCGAACGTTTTCAATAGCAAAGCGAATTTTTAATATAAATTGTTATTGTAGCTCTGTTCTTAAACCAGCCCGTCTCGAGAGCCTGTTACTGACTTTAAGTGCTGTTTTAAATTTCAGCATTTCATTGTTGTTCTCTTTTTAATTTTAAAGTTAAATCGTTTTCAAATAATGGGAATTCGATACGGTTTTGTTTTTAATTTCGTTTCATTTATTTCATTTTGTAAGTTTTTTATTTATTATTTATTTCCGATTATGGCCATTAGGAAATTAGCCAGTGTCATGTATTCTAATTTATTATGCAAGTTATTTGCATCGAAACAGTCAAGTCGTCATAGTTAAAGTCAAGTCTAGGGAATCATTTGTAAACACGGCGGCCATTTACAAACAATCTTCACGGAGCCTTGGAGACAACACTAAATCAATGTTTTGCACCGATTTTCACTTTCATTCCACTTGTACACCTTCACGAAACTAAATTGATTAATATGCCCCCGAAATTAAACAATTTGCACGCATTTGAACAAGGTTTCACAAAAATGAAAAATTAGCACCACATCTCCTCAAGGAGTTCCCGCCAAGACTCCATTTTGTAAGTTGACTGCGGACTTTTGTTTTTGACACGTTTGTGGAACGTCGTCGTCCTGAATATTTATTTTTGCAAAATCTAGTTTTATTGCGTTTAAATTGTTTAATTTCGGCGGCATGTTATCAATTTAGTTACGCGAAGTTCAACGAGTTACCTAAGTGAAAATAAAAATACCAGTGCCAAACACGAAATTAGCACGTTACAAACAAATGTTCCATGGGGTTGGAGAAAAATCGTCGCCATTTTTTCTGCAGCCTTCACGCATTGAAAATTATTTCAAACGACACAACCCCCTTTCGGCCTAAAAGGGCTTACCCGTTACATCTTGTATATAACAGACTATAAAGAGCAACTTACCTGACACTCATACGTGCCGTTATCTCGTTTTTGAACGAATTTTATCTGCAGAGTCCAGTCTTCAGATCCTTCCCCGTGTAGGACCTGAAATACAAAAGCACATATGGTAATTTTTTTGTTTTTATGTTTACGCAATAATGCATATTTAAAGCAATATTTTTAAAATAGGTACACCATCATACATTAAAAAAAATAGGTATATTAGTAATTTACACATAATAACCTTTTTTTTTTTTTTTTTTTTTTTTTTTTTTTTGGTGGAGAAAATGCAGCCTGATGCTCCGTCACGCCACTCTCGGGGGAGAGCGACGCGGTGTGTGGGGCTCCCTATGGCCTAAGGTGGTAGGCGGCCATAGGTTTACCCACTAAAAACTCCACCGGTTCCTCACTCGCCTTGATGTCAGGGACTACGGGCATTTGCAAGTCTTCCGCGGTACCCAACGACTATGGTCCGATTTGGCCGGACCCCTCTTCGAAAAGGTTTGACGACAAGCTTTAAAAAAGATATAATGAGATAGTCTATGCATGTCTATGGTCCATATTCGAAATTTGATTTAAACTGGAGATATTGCGTGCAGCCTTTAGCCTTTCACACTCGTCGGATATATGGCGCATTCAGGATATATGGCGCATATAATAACGCATTCAGGACATTGTTAGGGCTGTCATGGAGCTGAAAGTTTGTGAGTATATTATGTGTATGTGTGTTTGTTACTCAATCACGTAAAAACCGCTGAACCGATTGCGATGAAACTTGGAATATAGGTAGCTGGAGACCTGAAATAACACATAGGCTACTTTTTATCCCCATAATCCCGCAGGAACGAGACTTACGCTGGTGAAACGGCGAGGCGCAGCTAGTTACTAATATTGCCTCTTATAGTAACCAAAAACCTGAACATTGAGAACATTGACACTTCTAACTGTCCTTTTACCACAACTGACTGTGGTTGGATGGAGCATAGTAAATATAGTAGTTTGCGGTATACTTACTACCACAAACTACTATTTACTATGCCCCATCGATATATTACATCATCATCATTGGCAAGTAACATCAACGTGAGATGATTTAAGTAGCGTCCGTTGGAGATATAGGTAGAGATACGCACCTACGATATTGCAGAATTTGAATCGGACTTAAATCGTTCAGCTAAAAAATTATACGAGATAAAATAAAACATCAAATAATAATTTAAAAAAAAACCAACTTAAAAATAGAAATGTTATTTTTAACAAAACAATGACTAAGGGACGGGAAACAATCATGGTAGGTAGAAAATAAATAAATATCGCACGACATTACACACAGCACTATCTAGCCTCAAACTAAGCACTAGGCTTGTACTATGGATACTGGACAACCGATATACTACATATTAAAGTATTATAGTATTTATTGTAAATACATACTTATTATAAATAGAAAACACCCAGAACCAGAAACATACATTTATGGTCAGCAGAAATTTTTGTTCCCGGCGGAAATCGAATCGCAACCTTCTGCGTTGCAATCCGAGCTTCGCCCGCTGCGCCACAGAGGCCGTCAAATAAGGAACTCTTATAAGATCCTTTACGACCTCTGTGGCGCGTCGGGCGAACGCTTGTATTTCTAATGGGTGTATATATCTATACTAATATTATAAAGCTGAAGAGTTTGTTTGTTTGTAAGTATGTTTGAACACGTTATCTCAAGAACTACTGGTCTGAATTGAAAAAAAAATATCAAGGAAGGTTATAGGCTATATAACACAACGCTACGACCAAGAGCGGAGCATCCATGAAAAATATTGTAAAAACGGGAAAAAATGCCTATTCATATAGCTTCTGTTGCGTGCACTGAAGTACGACGCAAACGTAGTGACTATACAAGTTTTGCCAATATGTATTTATATGGGTGTATTTCTATGTCTAATATGTATTTGTATTTACAAAAGAATAATTATATCCGTTGTCTAGTCACCGTAACACAAGCTTAGCAGCTTGATGGCGCTGTGTGTTGATCACAGAGTTTATTATTATTATTTACTAGCTGCTTGCGGTTTCACCCGTGTAGCTCCCGATCCCGCGGGAATATCGGGATAAAAAGTCCATGTGTTATTCCATGTCTCCAGCTATCTACATACCAAGTTTCATAGTAATCGATGCAGCGGTTTTTACGTGATTGAGTATCAAACACACATACACACACACCCTCATGAACTTTCAGCTTTATAATATTAAGTAGGATTAAATTGCACTTTGAGCGCGGTCCGTCCGTTTAAGTATATATTTCTTATTTACCTATGTGCTAGATAGAGTCGATATATTGGCTATAACGTATGTGAACTTAGGGCCTGAAATAATTTAAAATTGCACATAAATATCGAATAAAATGTAGTAGCGCTGCGTTTTATGTCATGTTAGCCAATATAATAGATCTAAACTGCATGATGGACGATATATAGTCACACGCAATGTGAATAATGGAGCGTTTCAGCAACGAGGTTTAAATTGAAGTGACTAGATTGGATATTGTGTTTAAAAAGCCTGTGAGCTAATAAAAGATCCAAATCACTCATCCTTTTTTTAGGGTTCTGCAGATCAAAAGGTAAAAGAGGAACTCTTGTAACATCATTCGCTTAACTTTTTGTGTTTTTCTCAATGTATGTCTGTTTGTCTTTATTGACCAAAAGAGAAAAGCGAGCGAAGCGCCTCTTTTTCAAAGATGGCAAAATATGCTTTCGTCTGTCAGTATGTTTGTATGAAGGTTAGTTCTCTTTTACAGGTCGTACGTATCTAAAATTCGTGTACTTACCAAGTTTCGAGTTTCATGAAGTTCGGTTGAGAAATAGACGAAAACCAACACACATAATGTACATACTGACAGACAGAAAGAAAAGTTTGCCAAACTGAAAACAAAGATGCTGCGCTTGCTCGCTCAGTCAATTAAATTTAAAATAAAAATTGCGACAAATTTATTAAATAAAATAGGTAATCAATCTCTACAGCACAATTACGATACCAATAGAAATCGCATCATTGAAAATTGATTGAAACAGCCCATAAAACCATGTTGCTTTAAAACCCCGTACTCGAAGCTTAATTTAATATCTAAACGAGGTACCTATTGTGCAGCATGTGTGGTCGATCCTTTATCTATCAAAATGTTCAATTTAGTGAGCAATTTACACGTTTATCAATCAATACAGCTGTTGAGCTGGCTAGCTGTGGTATACTCTCCGAAATGCAGTGTTAGCTAAGGCTGAATACAAACTATAAACGTTTTGCAGTTTTCATCATCATCATCAGCCTGTTGCAGTCCACTGCTGAACATAGGCCTCTCTAATGGCACGCCTCCTACATCTATTTTCGGCTTCTCGCATCCAGTTTGGGCAAGACGGCAGTTTTAATAATGGTTTCTATTGGCCACTTTTATGGCGTCCAGTGACAGAATCGAGTAATATAAAAATATTAATTCACAAGAAAAATATGTGACAACTAGACAATTTAAATTTTCACAGATGACGTAATTCTCCTGCCGGTAGAACAACATAATAATTTGCTTACAAGAAAAACAATAAAATACCCTTCTCATAGAAAAAATCGAAACAGTGCTACAATAACGATTGGATGGGATGAGTTATAGTTATTTTATTTCCTCTTGTATAGCATGAGAGCAGTCATTAGAGACCGGGGAGGCCATACGAGATAATGAATAAACATTTTTTTACCTTTTTGTTTACGTCTTACTTCTAAACATTTCTCAAATCTTTCTTTAGGGCTAAAATCGTACCTGTACAAACTGGCATTATTATAGTTTTATTTGTTTAATATAAAAATAAGTTAAACTCTATCAAACTTATACTTCTGAGGTGTTTCGACTTCTTTGATAAGAAGTGTACTTATTAAAGTGTGCAAAAAACTTGATGCTTTTGTTATTATACGGAACCCTCTATACGCGACTCCGATACGCACTTAGATTAGATTAATAAAACACAATTTTTACCGGGTATTTACTTTATTTATTAACCAAGATTTCGCTTACTTTACCGTTAGCTTTTTCAAGGTTGACCATTATTAAATAAAGCGCAAGTAAAATCTTGTGTTTTATTATACAAAATCACGAAAACCTAAGTCAAAATTAAATTTGATTAGATTTATTCTTTATTGTACCAAATTTTACAATGACTTAAAAAAATTTATAGTACTTAATGGTACAATGGGCGGTATATCGCTTTTATTGATTGACCCTTTTTTTAATTTATTTGGCACATTGTTTTGCAAATAATCGGCCGATAACAGTCCACAGTTTGATCCTACCCTAAGCCCTCTAAAGTAATTACATTTAGCTCTATATATCTATTTAAACAGCAACTGTATCCAACATCCGATCCGTTGGATTCAACTGAATTGCTGAATTCACAAATACCTTACTATTGGCTGCAATTCATGATGGAAACGCAATTAGATCGGTTTTGTTATTTATAGCAAAATGCACATAGCAGGTCGAGAATTAAGTGTTAGTTCCCATTAGTCCTATAGAACTGACGTCAACGGAACAAAAAAGGACTTTTTAACCGACTTCGTTCAAAAGGAGGGGTTGTCTATTCGGCCGTATTTTTTTAGGTGTTTATGTTGATTCTTTTTGTATTAAATCTCTTATTTTTTCCCATAAAACTACACATACTTTCATTTCCATCCAGATTTACTCATTAATATGAATTTTGAATCAATATTGCTAAAACAGTTCCATATAAATTTGGTCCATTTAAGAACGTTATGTCATCATCAAGGAGTCTTGTTATCTTGTTTTAAATAACAATTCAAGATATATAGATACCAATAATTGGTATTCTAAACCACGACCCTCGGCAAAAAACTAAAAAAAAAAACATTTTCAATTGAACAATAATTGTTCAATTGAAAATGTTTTTTTTTTAGTTTTTTGTTTCGGTGACGTCAGTTCCATAGAACAAATAGGAACTACTTGAGTCAAGGAATACAGACACGCTCAGTACTAAAAGGAAATGTGTGCTATTTTCGAGCCGATGCAATTTAGTAGCTTGTGTGTGTGTGTTCTTTGCCTGAAATTGGCATGTTTATTAGAAGCGTATGGGACTTAGGAATGGAACAAGCTACCTTAGGGGGTAGGATGGTGAGGCGCTCACTTTAGCAATATCAATATGAACTGGTTTTGTTCGAATAAGCCTAATTTACATTACGATTTCGATTCCGATTCAGATTCAATTTTTTTTATTTAATTGGATGTATTAGATCACTTGAAATACGTCGAGCGTTTATTTATTCATTTAATTAATTCAGTACACAAAAAACGTTCACAAAAAAATAGTCAAATTACAAATTAATACTAAGGTGAGTCTAAACCTGTTAAGAAGAGTTCTAAAGAGTTCTCTGCCGACAAACCTCAGTGGAAATGAAAGAATATAGTGGAAGGTAATTAAGCAACTACAACTATGACTCTAGTGTGGCTTCGAAACGCACCTTCGATGAGAAGAAGCCACAAGAAACTCATGGGTTATTTTAGTGATCGTACATTTTTCTTTTACAATGATCATATGATTTACATTGTCGCATATTTAGGGCTAAAGTGGAACTGCAGAAATTTTCTACCATAATATTTACTAACACAAAACGTTTGAAACTAGTACTATGCATTATAGTCAATTTTACAAAGGCAATTTCGTAGCAGTTATTGGAAGCAATTTAATCAAATAAATAAATAGTACCGTCTGTAGAGCGGTGTTGGTCTAGTGGTAGATTCCCCGACTTTCATTCCGAAGGTCGTGGTTTCGAATCCCGGCTTACCGCGCACCAATGTCTTTTTCCTTGCGGAAAAGTTATGTGCGTTAATGACATCGCTCATACGGTGAAGGAAAACATCGTGAGGAAACCCACGGCTTAGTTAGCTCCAGACGTATTGACCAGTTCTTTCCTCTGGGCATGGCTGACTAGGCTGGGAGGGTGGTATAGGTGCTGGGCAAGCCTACTCCACCTAACAACGTCCCGGGCAAACAGCGCCATAAAATAGCATGGATTAAAACGTTGCTTGCGCTGTATAAATCATCTAAATTTAGATGAAAAGGCCTATTATTATTATTACCGTCTGTAAATAAATAATAGTATGTCTGCGAATGTTTATTTGTGAAAATGACTTTAAATTCCATGCCACTGTTTTGTAATGTAAATCCCGCTTAAATAAACAGTTCAAAACCATGTGGATTGCGATCCTGAAATATGAGGAATTAAGGACGACATGGACGTGTGCAAAATGTGGGTCGGTCGCAAAGTTGTACATTACAGGCATTTATCCCTACTTCTTTTCGTGTAGTGGTGTAGTTCACCTAGTGTTAGGCTGAAATCTATAGCCCGTACATTGACTTTGCTCATGCAAAAACTTTTGTTGATATTTCTAAAGCGATCTTCGCAACTATCCAAAGTTTTTGGTTGGTAAAGTCGAAGGTTTTCAAATTTAGAATAAATCAATCTAAAATAATGACTATAACTTTGCTTCTGCTATGAAGTTCTTTTTATTTTATTCGTATAATAATAAATACATTTCGACTATAAATTTTAATTCAAAGTTTAGTCAAATTTTTGCCAAGCTCAGTCTGAGCTAAGTTAAAGTACGCACTATATATTGCAGCCTTAGAGTTTTCAGGTCGCTCTAAGGCCTCTAACTTGGCCTAACGACTGCTATCAGAGATAACAACCGAGACCAACTACTTAACGTGCCTTCCGAAGCACGGAGGAGCTCGAAAAATAAATATTTTGCCACACAAATAATCGATCACCCATCCAAGTAGTGACCGCGCAAAACGTTGCTTAACCCGAACGATCATTTAAGATCGGCAGGTGCAGCTAGGCTAATGAACTCCTCATTGACCATCCCTACTAGATCGGAGTCGGGGAAAGAGGGAAGTGACCCGTCCAGCTATCGTCCAATTGCTCTGCTGAGTAACTGTTACAAGTTATTGGAGAGAGCTCTCCTGAGCCGCATAGAACCCTTCATCGAGAGAGTTGTTCCAGTTGAACAGGCGGGCTTCAGGCGTGGTCGGAGCTGCACGGACCAGGTTCTGGCTCTAACCACACACTTGGAGGCCGGTTTCCAGAAGGGCCTTAAATCTGGCGCTGTCTTCGTTGATCTGACCGCGGCCTATGACACCGTTTGGAGAGAGGGTCTACTTTTTAAACTTCTATCTGCAGTTCCAAACATGCCAATAGTGAGGCTGATATCCAACATGCTCTCTCAGCGACATTTTCGGGTCCATTTGGGTCCCAAGATCAGCAATGTGCGGACGCTTACTAACGGCCTGCCCCAGGGCTCTGTGCTGGCCCCCATTCTCTTTAATCTTTATATTCACGACTTGCCAATCACTAATTCCAGGAAATTTATCTACGCGGACGACATTTGCCTTGTTGCGCAGAGTGGCGAGTTTGATGGCTTGGAAAGCGTTCTGTCGGATGATATCGAGACCCTGACCCGTTTCTTCAAGACTTGGCGACTCACACCTAGCCAAAGCAAAACCGAGGTTGCTTGCTTCCACCTTCATAACCAACTTTCCAGGCGTGAGCTGAGGGTCTCACTTGGTGGATCCTTACTCAGACATAACTTCACCCCAAAGTACCTTGGTGTTACCCTGGACCGTTCCCTAACTTTTAAGGAACACCTGACTGGCACTGCTCGGAAACTCCAAACCCGCAACAACATGGTGCAGAAGCTGACTGGATATACTTGGGGGGCCAATGCTGACGTGCTTCGCTCTTCAGCCCTATCGCTGGTATACTCCACCGCCGAATACTGCGCACCGGTTTGGTTGGGCAGTGCTCATACCAACAAGGTGGACGTCGAGTTAAACAGGACCATGCGCTGCATTTCAGGCACCCCATCTTCTACTCCCAGCCATTGGCTGCCTGTGCTTTGTCGGATTCCGCCCCCGGACTTAAGAAGAAAGCAAGGGCTGCTGCGCGAAGCCCACAAAATCTATAAGAATCCTGGTTTACCCATGCACCATGAATTCATGGACTCCACTAGACCCCGACTGAAATCTAGAAATCCTCCAAATAGAATCGCCATGCATCTGTTGCAACAAGATTTCAGCCTCAAGCGCGAATGGTCTCAGTCATGGAATGATGCCATGGGGTGTGGGATGGGTTGGTCTCATTCCGGGTTCCAAGATTAGCGGATTCGACCTCTCAAGGCGGGACTGGTGTAACCTCAATAGGCTCCGCCCGGGTCATGGACGCTGTGCCCAGTATAATCACCGCTGCGGCTGGATAGATTCCCCCGCATGTACATGTGGAGCCGAGGTGCAGAATATCCAACATATTACCATCGATTGCCCGGAAACGCGTTATGACGGAGAATTACCCTTGGACCTGATCAACATGGACGACGATGCTATCAAATGGCTGAAACAACTTAGAATAGATCTCTAATTTTTATCTTAACATAGCAAACTGTAATGCCATACGAATAAATAAAAAAAAAACTAGATCGGAGTTTAAGGCCCCATACTCACAGTGACGTCACTCAATGACGTGACAGGGATAAGACTAGCAAATTTTAGATGTGTAAAAGAAGGACATAAGATGCGACTATGCACGACCTCTGTGGCGCGTCGGGCGAACGCTTGTATTTCTAATGGGTGTATATATCTATACTAATATTATAAAGCTGAAGAGTTTGTTTGTTTGTAAGTATGTTTGAACACGTTATCTCAAGAACTACTGGTCTGAATTGAAAAAAAAATATCAAGGAAGGTTATAGGCTATATAACACAACGCTACGACCAAGAGCGGAGCATCCATGAAAAATATTGTAAAAACGGGAAAAAATGCCTATTCATATAGCTTCTGTTGCGTGCACTGAAGTACGACGCAAACGTAGTGACTATACAAGTTTTGCCAATATGTATTTATATGGGTGTATTTCTATGTCTAATATGTATTTGTATTTACAAAAGAATAATTATATCCGTTGTCTAGTCACCGTAACACAAGCTTAGCAGCTTGATGGCGCTGTGTGTTGATCACAGAGTTTATTATTATTATTTACTAGCTGCTTGCGGTTTCACCCGTGTAGCTCCCGATCCCGCGGGAATATCGGGATAAAAAGTCCATGTGTTATTCCATGTCTCCAGCTATCTACATACCAAGTTTCATAGTAATCGATGCAGCGGTTTTTACGTGATTGAGTATCAAACACACATACACACACACCCTCATGAACTTTCAGCTTTATAATATTAAGTAGGATTAAATTGCACTTTGAGCGCGGTCCGTCCGTTTAAGTATATATTTCTTATTTACCTATGTGCTAGATAGAGTCGATATATTGGCTATAACGTATGTGAACTTAGGGCCTGAAATAATTTAAAATTGCACATAAATATCGAATAAAATGTAGTAGCGCTGCGTTTTATGTCATGTTAGCCAATATAATAGATCTAAACTGCATGATGGACGATATATAGTCACACGCAATGTGAATAATGGAGCGTTTCAGCAACGAGGTTTAAATTGAAGTGACTAGATTGGATATTGTGTTTAAAAAGCCTGTGAGCTAATAAAAGATCCAAATCACTCATCCTTTTTTTAGGGTTCTGCAGATCAAAAGGTAAAAGAGGAACTCTTGTAACATCATTCGCTTAACTTTTTGTGTTTTTCTCAATGTATGTCTGTTTGTCTTTATTGACCAAAAGAGAAAAGCGAGCGAAGCGCCTCTTTTTCAAAGATGGCAAAATATGCTTTCGTCTGTCAGTATGTTTGTATGAAGGTTAGTTCTCTTTTACAGGTCGTACGTATCTAAAATTCGTGTACTTACCAAGTTTCGAGTTTCATGAAGTTCGGTTGAGAAATAGACGAAAACCAACACACATAATGTACATACTGACAGACAGAAAGAAAAGTTTGCCAAACTGAAAACAAAGATGCTGCGCTTGCTCGCTCAGTCAATTAAATTTAAAATCAAAATTGCGACAAATTTATTAAATAAAATAGGTAATCAATCTCTACAGCACAATTACGATACCAATAGAAATCGCATCATTGAAAATTGATTGAAACAGCCCATAAAACCATGTTGCTTTAAAACCCCGTACTCGAAGCTTAATTTAATATCTAAACGAGGTACCTATTGTGCAGCATGTGTGGTCGATCCTTTATCTATCAAAATGTTCAATTTAGTGAGCAATTTACACGTTTATCAATCAATACAGCTGTTGAGCTGGCTAGCTGTGGTATACTCTCCGAAATGCAGTGTTAGCTAAGGCTGAATACAAACTATAAACGTTTTGCAGTTTTCATCATCATCATCAGCCTGTTGCAGTCCACTGCTGAACATAGGCCTCTCTAATGGCACGCCTCCTACATCTATTTTCGGCTTCTCGCATCCAGTTTGGGCAAGACGGCAGTTTTAATAATGGTTTCTATTGGCCACTTTTATGGCGTCCAGTGACAGAATCGAGTAATATAAAAATATTAATTCACAAGAAAAATATGTGACAACTAGACAATTTAAATTTTCACAGATGACGTAATTCTCCTGCCGGTAGAACAACATAATAATTTGCTTACAAGAAAAACAATAAAATACCCTTCTCATAGAAAAAATCGAAACAGTGCTACAATAACGATTGGATGGGATGAGTTATAGTTATTTTATTTCCTCTTGTATAGCATGAGAGCAGTCATTAGAGACCGGGGAGGCCATACGAGATAATGAATAAACATTTTTTTACCTTTTTGTTTACGTCTTACTTCTAAACATTTCTCAAATCTTTCTTTAGGGCTAAAATCGTACCTGTACAAACTGGCATTATTATAGTTTTATTTGTTTAATATAAAAATAAGTTAAACTCTATCAAACTTATACTTCTGAGGTGTTTCGACTTCTTTGATAAGAAGTGTACTTATTAAAGTGTGCAAAAAACTTGATGCTTTTGTTATTATACGGAACCCTCTATACGCGACTCCGATACGCACTTAGATTAGATTAATAAAACACAATTTTTACCGGGTATTTACTTTATTTATTAACCAAGATTTCGCTTACTTTACCGTTAGCTTTTTCAAGGTTGACCATTATTAAATAAAGCGCAAGTAAAATCTTGTGTTTTATTATACAAAATCACGAAAACCTAAGTCAAAATTAAATTTGATTAGATTTATTCTTTATTGTACCAAATTTTACAATGACTTAAAAAAAATTATAGTACTTAATGGTACAATGGGCGGTATATCGCTTTTATTGATTGACCCTTTTTTTAATTTATTTGGCACATTGTTTTGCAAATAATCGGCCGATAACAGTCCACAGTTTGATCCTACCCTAAGCCCTCTAAAGTAATTACATTTAGCTCTATATATCTATTTAAACAGCAACTGTATCCAACATCCGATCCGTTGGATTCAACTGAATTGCTGAATTCACAAATACCTTACTATTGGCTGCAATTCATGATGGAAACGCAATTAGATCGGTTTTGTTATTTATAGCAAAATGCACATAGCAGGTCGAGAATTAAGTGTTAGTTCCCATTAGTCCTATAGAACTGACGTCAACGGAACAAAAAAGGACTTTTTAACCGACTTCGTTCAAAAGGAGGGGTTGTCTATTCGGCCGTATTTTTTTAGGTGTTTATGTTGATTCTTTTTGTATTAAATCTCTTATTTTTTCCCATAAAACTACACATACTTTCATTTCCATCCAGATTTACTCATTAATATGAATTTTGAATCAATATTGCTAAAACAGTTCCATATAAATTTGGTCCATTTAAGAACGTTATGTCATCATCAAGGAGTCTTGTTATCTTGTTTTAAATAACAATTCAAGATATATAGATACCAATAATTGGTATTCTAAACCACGACCCTCGGCAAAAAACTAAAAAAAAAAACATTTTCAATTGAACAATAATTGTTCAATTGAAAATGTTTTTTTTTTAGTTTTTTGTTTCGGTGACGTCAGTTCCATAGAACAAATAGGAACTACTTGAGTCAAGGAATACAGACACGCTCAGTACTAAAAGGAAATGTGTGCTATTTTCGAGCCGATGCAATTTAGTAGCTTGTGTGTGTGTGTTCTTTGCCTGAAATTGGCATGTTTATTAGAAGCGTATGGGACTTAGGAATGGAACAAGCTACCTTAGGGGGTAGGATGGTGAGGCGCTCACTTTAGCAATATCAATATGAACTGGTTTTGTTCGAATAAGCCTAATTTACATTACGATTTCGATTCCGATTCAGATTCAATTTTTTTTATTTAATTGGATGTATTAGATCACTTGAAATACGTCGAGCGTTTATTTATTCATTTAATTAATTCAGTACACAAAAAACGTTCACAAAAAAATAGTCAAATTACAAATTAATACTAAGGTGAGTCTAAACCTGTTAAGAAGAGTTCTAAAGAGTTCTCTGCCGACAAACCTCAGTGGAAATGAAAGAATATAGTGGAAGGTAATTAAGCAACTACAACTATGACTCTAGTGTGGCTTCGAAACGCACCTTCGATGAGAAGAAGCCACAAGAAACTCATGGGTTATTTTAGTGATCGTACATTTTTCTTTTACAATGATCATATGATTTACATTGTCGCATATTTAGGGCTAAAGTGGAACTGCAGAAATTTTCTACCATAATATTTACTAACACAAAACGTTTGAAACTAGTACTATGCATTATAGTCAATTTTACAAAGGCAATTTCGTAGCAGTTATTGGAAGCAATTTAATCAAATAAATAAATAGTACCGTCTGTAGAGCGGTGTTGGTCTAGTGGTAGATTCCCCGACTTTCATTCCGAAGGTCGTGGTTTCGAATCCCGGCTTACCGCGCACCAATGTCTTTTTCCTTGCGGAAAAGTTATGTGCGTTAATGACATCGCTCATACGGTGAAGGAAAACATCGTGAGGAAACCCACGGCTTAGTTAGCTCCAGACGTATTGACCAGTTCTTTCCTCTGGGCATGGCTGACTAGGCTGGGAGGGTGGTATAGGTGCTGGGCAAGCCTACTCCACCTAACAACGTCCCGGGCAAACAGCGCCATAAAATAGCATGGATTAAAACGTTGCTTGCGCTGTATAAATCATCTAAATTTAGATGAAAAGGCCTATTATTATTATTACCGTCTGTAAATAAATAATAGTATGTCTGCGAATGTTTATTTGTGAAAATGACTTTAAATTCCATGCCACTGTTTTGTAATGTAAATCCCGCTTAAATAAACAGTTCAAAACCATGTGGATTGCGATCCTGAAATATGAGGAATTAAGGACGACATGGACGTGTGCAAAATGTGGGTCGGTCGCAAAGTTGTACATTACAGGCATTTATCCCTACTTCTTTTCGTGTAGTGGTGTAGTTCACCTAGTGTTAGGCTGAAATCTATAGCCCGTACATTGACTTTGCTCATGCAAAAACTTTTGTTGATATTTCTAAAGCGATCTTCGCAACTATCCAAAGTTTTTGGTTGGTAAAGTCGAAGGTTTTCAAATTTAGAATAAATCAATCTAAAATAATGACTATAACTTTGCTTCTGCTATGAAGTTCTTTTTATTTTATTCGTATAATAATAAATACATTTCGACTATAAATTTTAATTCAAAGTTTAGTCAAATTTTTGCCAAGCTCAGTCTGAGCTAAGTTAAAGTACGCACTATATATTGCAGCCTTAGAGTTTTCAGGTCGCTCTAAGGCCTCTAACTTGGCCTAACGACTGCTATCAGAGATAACAACCGAGACCAACTACTTAACGTGCCTTCCGAAGCACGGAGGAGCTCGAAAAATAAATATTTTGCCACACAAATAATCGATCACCCATCCAAGTAGTGACCGCGCAAAACGTTGCTTAACCCGAACGATCATTTAAGATCGGCAGGTGCAGCTAGGCTAATGAACTCCTCATTGACCATCCCTACTAGATCGGAGTCGGGGAAAGAGGGAAGTGACCCGTCCAGCTATCGTCCAATTGCTCTGCTGAGTAACTGTTACAAGTTATTGGAGAGAGCTCTCCTGAGCCGCATAGAACCCTTCATCGAGAGAGTTGTTCCAGTTGAACAGGCGGGCTTCAGGCGTGGTCGGAGCTGCACGGACCAGGTTCTGGCTCTAACCACACACTTGGAGGCCGGTTTCCAGAAGGGCCTTAAATCTGGCGCTGTCTTCGTTGATCTGACCGCGGCCTATGACACCGTTTGGAGAGAGGGTCTACTTTTTAAACTTCTATCTGCAGTTCCAAACATGCCAATAGTGAGGCTGATATCCAACATGCTCTCTCAGCGACATTTTCGGGTCCATTTGGGTCCCAAGATCAGCAATGTGCGGACGCTTACTAACGGCCTGCCCCAGGGCTCTGTGCTGGCCCCCATTCTCTTTAATCTTTATATTCACGACTTGCCAATCACTAATTCCAGGAAATTTATCTACGCGGACGACATTTGCCTTGTTGCGCAGAGTGGCGAGTTTGATGGCTTGGAAAGCGTTCTGTCGGATGATATCGAGACCCTGACCCGTTTCTTCAAGACTTGGCGACTCACACCTAGCCAAAGCAAAACCGAGGTTGCTTGCTTCCACCTTCATAACCAACTTTCCAGGCGTGAGCTGAGGGTCTCACTTGGTGGATCCTTACTCAGACATAACTTCACCCCAAAGTACCTTGGTGTTACCCTGGACCGTTCCCTAACTTTTAAGGAACACCTGACTGGCACTGCTCGGAAACTCCAAACCCGCAACAACATGGTGCAGAAGCTGACTGGATATACTTGGGGGGCCAATGCTGACGTGCTTCGCTCTTCAGCCCTATCGCTGGTATACTCCACCGCCGAATACTGCGCACCGGTTTGGTTGGGCAGTGCTCATACCAACAAGGTGGACGTCGAGTTAAACAGGACCATGCGCTGCATTTCAGGCACCCCATCTTCTACTCCCAGCCATTGGCTGCCTGTGCTTTGTCGGATTCCGCCCCCGGACTTAAGAAGAAAGCAAGGGCTGCTGCGCGAAGCCCACAAAATCTATAAGAATCCTGGTTTACCCATGCACCATGAATTCATGGACTCCACTAGACCCCGACTGAAATCTAGAAATCCTCCAAATAGAATCGCCATGCATCTGTTGCAACAAGATTTCAGCCTCAAGCGCGAATGGTCTCAGTCATGGAATGATGCCATGGGGTGTGGGATGGGTTGGTCTCATTCCGGGTTCCAAGATTAGCGGATTCGACCTCTCAAGGCGGGACTGGTGTAACCTCAATAGGCTCCGCCCGGGTCATGGACGCTGTGCCCAGTATAATCACCGCTGCGGCTGGATAGATTCCCCCGCATGTACATGTGGAGCCGAGGTGCAGAATATCCAACATATTACCATCGATTGCCCGGAAACGCGTTATGACGGAGAATTACCCTTGGACCTGATCAACATGGACGACGATGCTATCAAATGGCTGAAACAACTTAGAATAGATCTCTAATTTTTATCTTAACATAGCAAACTGTAATGCCATACGAATAAATAAAAAAAAAACTAGATCGGAGTTTAAGGCCCCATACTCACAGTGACGTCACTCAATGACGTGACAGGGATAAGACTAGCAAATTTTAGATGTGTAAAAGAAGGACATAAGATGCGACTATGCAATATTTTAGAATAAAATCAAACAATTCCTAAAAACAAGATAACTATTGCTAATTTAGTAAAACTGTTCTACCAATTTTAAGTGTATGTTATTATGCTTTATTACAGAAAAAATAGAGGTTTAAATAGGTACGTCAAGTTAAAAAATGAAATTTTCTATTTTAAACAAGTTGTTTTAGATAAAAAAACTGTTATAGAAGTTAACCAATCGTGTAAAGAAAACTACCGGAATGAAGATAAGAGTTTTTTTTTAATTTATTTATTTAACGAAAACACTTTTTGAGGGAGTTGTCGCGACGTCTGATCGAGGCGACCGGTGATCCCAGGGCTGGCGGGTTCCTTTCTCAGCGAGTTAGTCTCGCTATACAGAGAGGGAATGCTGTCAGCATCTTGGGAACTATGCCTCGTGAAGGCGTCGACGGTAGACGATGGTTTCTTCTTTTTTTAGTCAAGTGTTTGTTTTTGTATTTTGTTTGTTTATTTAAATTTTCGTTTGCTTTTTTATAGTAATACAATTAAAATTTATCAAAAAAAAAAACGAAAACACTTAAAATTATAAATACAAATGATTGCCAAACTGCTGAGCAGTTTGTCGGCATTCAGAATAAATGTTTGTAATTACTGAGAAATATTGAGCTCCCTGCCGCCAACATCGTGAGTATGGCAGCTTAATTGAGTGAAACCGCGTTGTGCTACTAACTCATATATACATAGGGTTGCGTTGTAATGGTAATTCCGAGCTTATCTATCCAACTAAAACGTGTTACGTCATCGTTGGTTCGTTAGCATTTGAGACCGGTTTAATTTTGCGGATGACCAAAATTCAGGGTAATTTACGGGGTACCGTGTATTTTAACAGGCGTTGTTGCCATTTTAATGCAATATTTGACTGTTGTTTAAATTAGGGTTATTTGATTCTAATATTATAAATAAATAATAAATTTAAAATAAAACCTGTGACGAACACACAGCGCCATCCAGCCCCGTGGTAAGCTGCTAAGCTTGTGTTACTGTGACTGGACAACGGATATACTACTTATATTTATTTTTCTTTTGTAAATACATACATATTATACATAGAAATACGCCCAGATCAGATAAAAATATTTATATTAATTATTAAGCATAAATATTTGCACCCAACGGGAATCGAACCCGCAACCTTCTGCATTGCAGCCAAGCGTTCGCCCGACGCGCCACAGAGGTCGTCAAATTATAATTATATTTATGATTAAACCTTAAAACTTAAAGTTTTTTAACTGTGTGTTTCCGCAATTTGGTACTTATGTAAGACTTTTTTAAAGGTGTGAAAATAAAAATAAAAAACATTTGAAGATATTTTGGTTAGATGCTGTATTTTCTTATTTTGAGCTCGAAATAGTAAAAGATTACAAAAAAATATCGAAAAAACCATTGACGTCAGATTGTTGCATCGACCATTAATGTACAACCAGATATAACATTACCCTATATAAATATTTTTAAAGGAAAAATTCATCTTCAAAAATTCACTTGCGGCGAGATCAATAAAGAAAATGAATTTTTGAAGATGAATTTTTCGTTTAAAAATATTTCTAGTAAATATGCCTTGAGCAATAAAAACAAATTTACGAAATATTACCCTATATTTTACGACATGTTATTTTAGGTCGTACATTATTTGCCCCCCCCCCCATATTTGACCGAACGAGCGAAGCGAGTGAGGTCCAGTGTAGACGGGCCTGGCGCTTGTATCTTTGTATCTTTGTATCTTTGTATGTTTGTTCGACGATAACTTGAGTATCGTTGCTTCGATCTTCATGAATTTTGGTATGCGCGTAGTTTAGGTCCATAGAATTTATGAGTTCGAAGATGAGTCGGTAGGGGGGTTGGGGAGATAGGGGGTGCAAAAAGAGAAAATAATCACGTTCTAAAAATGTGTCAATAGATGGCGCTCAACATACCTCCTAGATCGCGGTATCGTTGCGTTTGCTTGCGACATATACTCCAAGATCTGACATTTTTGTAGGGAATGTTAACGTCTATTAGTGATCAAAGTAAATAATTCATGTTTATGTTACAAATTGTGGTCGATTGTCGTAAATCTATACTAATACTAATACTAATCTTCTATCTTCTATAATATTATAAAGTTGAAGAGTTTGTTTGATTGTTTGTTTGTTTGTTTGAACGCGCTAATCTCAGGAACTGATGGTCCGATTTTAAAAATTCTTTTTGTGTTCGATAGTCCATTTATCGAGGAAGGTTATAGGCTACTTTTGGTCCCGATATTCTTACGGGGTCGGGACTTACGAGGGTAAATCCCGCGGGACGCAGCTATAAAAACGAAAGTCGTGTTAGTTACACTATTTATATCTCAAAAACGGCGGAACCGAAATTTGGTACAGGGTTAGTATAGGGGTTTAAATAAAATATAGGGTACTTTAAATGATCGTACGGGTTAAGCAACGCTTGGCGTGACACATACGTGATGGGTCAACAGGAACGATCGCACCAATTAGAATGAAATTTGGTACAGGGTTATTTTAAGGGTATAGATACGATATAGGGTACTTTAAATGATCGTACGGGTTAAGCAACGCTTAGCGTGACACATACGTGATGGGTCAACAGGAACGATCACACCAATTAGAATGAAATTTGGTACAGGGATTACTTTAAGGGTATAAATACGATACTTTAAATGATCGTACGGGTAAAGCAACGCTTGGTATGACATACGTGATGGGCAAAAATGACGGTTAAACCGATTTGAACGAAATTTGGTACAGGGATAGTTTAGTGGTTAAAATAAGATATAGGGTACCTACTTTGAATAATCCTAAGGGCTGAGCAACGCTTGGTATGACATACGTGATGCGCCACATACGTTACGGGATAGGAATTTATGCGGGTGAAACCGCGGGTCACAGCTAGTAAGGAATAATTCTTTTTGTGTTATCGTTTTTACACGACTGCCAAAGGAAGTGTTATGTTTTTGCCGTAAGTGTATGTATGTATGTTTGTATGTGACCTATTTTTGTGCCGTCGTAGGGCCTAAACGGCTAGGCCGATTTAGATAAACGATACGTGGTTAGATTCGTCATGACCGCGTGAGTGACATAGGGTACATTAAAATAATAAATAAATAAAAATAATGATGTAAAACGCTATTAACCAATATTTGTAAAGACCATAAAAAACAGAAAACGCTTAACATTGTTCACTCAAACAATATGTTTTATTCTTTCCTAAATTTACATTTGAAAAGTATTGCTTGTAAAGTTTTACAATTAAGTTTTAAAATTTATTAATTATAAAATTGTCGTGTCCCGCCCGACTGCATCCACCATTCCTAAAGCTACTATAAGCATCTTGTTTTTCACTTTTCTGTTAAAACTGCAGTCGGGTTTTTTATTTTTTTAAATATTTTTTTACTTGTCTTTCGTTATATTATTCGTTTAATAATAATTCTTATTTTGTAAAAAAATAAAGCTGTTGGTGTTAAAATCCTACAAAAAACAAAATCTCTGTAAATGGATTCTCGTGAGGTCTCAGTTCGGGGCGAACTACTAGTTTATATCCAGTGGACGTCAGACAACAGTAGAAATTGACAAGCACTTTGCATTGCATAGCTGCTTTGACTTAACGTATTTATTACCGGCGATTCTACTTTTTCGTACGGGGTGTTGAAAGGAGACCCTGGACTCCGATTAACAGATCGTACATTATCGGGGGTGTGATCTATCTGGCCGTACGATACCTGGTTGTACAATTGTACATTTTGTGACTATATGACGTCATCAACATAATGTTTTCAAAAAAATATATACTAGTAGTTCGCCCCGAACTAAGACCTCACGACCCTCCCCAACCCCCCTACCGATCCGGTTCATCTTCGAACTCATAAATTCTATTGACCTAAACTACGCGCATACCAAAATTCATGAAGATCGGAGCTACGATACTCAAGTTATCGTCGAACAAACATATAAACATACAAAGATACAAGCGCCAGGCCCGTCTACACTGGACCTCACTCGCTTCGCTCGTTCGGTCAAAAAATAACTACCGATCTAAAATACAAAAGAACGAAATTAATTTCTTAAAATAACATATTCTTTTATTTAAAAATATAAAAAAAGATACTTTTTTCCCTTTACATACCCAATGACTACTAGGCCTTTGTGCGTGGATTAGAAGTATTTTTCGAAAATTTAGGTTTAAAGTTGTTTCTTAGAGTTAGAGGTCACTGATCTTAAGTTGTCCTTTCATTTAGTTTTGTCTGTTACAATCAAAACTTTGATTCTTTATTTTCAAACACAGATGTTTTTTATTCAGTGAAATTTAACCTCAAAATTTTCAAAAAGAAAACAAATTTCGAAAAGTCGTAGAACAAAAATTATTCGCCAAGACGTCTAAAGACCCCTTCCGACTTAAATGATGAATAATCGTTTCATAATATTACGAATCTAATACAGTTTCAGTTCATAAGGTGCGCGCTGTTTGTAATGGATCTATAACCTTACTGTACACGCGAAAGCTCGCTGTGAGGATGCAACATAAACCTAAAACCACTACGGTACCTTCGTCATTCAGCCACTATTTCTGAAACCGAAATTCTTATCTTCAATCATTATTGTTACATACGCCTCGTAGTTTCAAGATTCAGGCTGCACTTGACATGAGTTAGGGACCAATATAAAGCCTATATTAGTCAGTAGGGACGAGAGCTCATTCCATTTTCAAATTTATTTTGGGCGAGAATTTCTGTGAGACGTAGACGGAATCCTGAATACGTAACGATATTTTGACCGGCAGTTCAGGCTGGCTAGCCCTACGTTATTAAAATTACCTATACTGAATTTTTTAATCTAATGGTTGCAATAACCATGTACATTTGTCATTTTTTACTTTAGAAAAATTGTAAAATACAAGGAACCAAAACGTCAGATTGTAGTCTTAAATGGAAAAAAACGAACTCTACATATTATTTTATGTACCAACATACATAAGTACTTCCTATACCTTTGAAAGTGACAGCTCTTTGTTTACTTTTTCCTTTGATAATTGTTAGTTCTATGCTTACATTTTTGAACTAAGAAAGTACCTACATTAAATAATATAGATATACTTGGTTTGTGAGTATTTTTATCGCATATTTAGGTAATTAATAACAGTTAAAATGCTTCTAATATAATTTGTACTCGGCGTAATACCGCTTATCATCGTGTTTTTGCGAGTAAGGATTTTTTTGAAACATTTGCACAAAAAAAATGGCGTTCCAGCTTTTGTTTTTTTTTTTTCAAAATAATACTTAGTGTGAGTTACATGTTGGAAATAATGTTTAGTTAGTTATGTGTTCGTTATTATAACAGTTAACGTAATAATCTATTAAGAATTCCAGAAACAAAGCTATCATGATAATATTAAAATACCGTAGGTCTGACTATCACAGACCAACGGTCTCGTTAAATGTCACTCGAAACCTAGGTTATTTACACAAGTTAGGGGCCGTAATGAAAATTTACAAGCTTTTAATTTAAATAAGTGTCTATTGTGTTTTGTGTTTAGTTCAATTTGAATATTAAAGGGCGCTGAGACGTTGGATAAAGTAACCTTTATTTCTAAAATGGAGGTTATTTCTAAATCATCGCGTATTTACATAATAAGTAATTGTTATAAGTACATATTTAGGTGGCGAATTTAGAATTGTGTAATAAAATGCAAGTGTAATCTTATTTTGTTACATTTTATTGAACGGGTCTGTATTATTATTTAATTTCTTACGTTGACGTTTCGATAATGTAACAATGATCTTGGTCGCAAGGGGCAAGGGGGGGGGGGGTTCCCTTGTCTTAAGATCATTGTAACATAATCGTAGGCCCCACGTAGTAGGATCCCCATCGTAGGATATACCCCTGGCACACTCCATCTTTGCGTGTTTATGGAAATTACATTTGTTACGTAAAACGAGCCTTCGGGACTGCGGGTTACGCGGTCAAACAATTTTCGGTGAAATGAACCATAGGGAAAACGAACAATCGGGGAAACAACTATTCGGTAAACTAATCTATCGGTTAATCGTCTTTAGCGAAAGGTGTTTCGATGGATAGTGTTTCCAAGTAGCGTAGGGAACCCATTTAGACCTCCACTCACCGGGCCGCTCCCCCCTTTTTTTATCTAGGACATCTCGTTTAAAACAGAAATTTTCATATTACAGCTAAATGTGACGTATTTAAACCTCTTTTTTTTCTGTTTTAAAGCATAATACCATACACTTAAAATTGGTAGAACAGTTTTACTATATTAGCAATAGTTATCTTGTTATTAGTAATTGTTTGATTTTACTCCCTAAAATATTACGTAGTTGCATTTTACGTCCTTCTTTTACACATAAAAAATTTGTTAGCCCTATCCTTGTCACGTCATTGAGTGACGTCACTGTGGGAATGGGGCCTTAATTAGATTTTCCCACGATAAAAAAACAAAGGGAATTGTTACCTGAAACCGCTCGTCGTTAGTATAGGTGAATTTCCCGGAACTCAGTATGTGCCAGTCCCGTTTTCTGATCCATGACACTTGCTGTAACAATCAAAGGGCATAGTTTAGTTGGAGTCGGCAGCAGGGGGTAAGGGGGTGCTTTTGCATCCCACCCCCTGTTAAGAAAGAAAACACATATTAGCCTTAGAAATATTTCCACTATACCTTTATTTAAAAAAAAACCATGACTGGATTCGAACCTGTGCCCCTCGCTATGCAAGCGAGTGCTTTAACCACTAAGCTCACACGAGAATCACATGACATGGTAAAAAATTGATGAACCTATCCCCTCTTACCTTTTTGAAAATATATCTATAATTTTAAGTTTAAATATGCCTTGAGCAATAAAAACAAGAAATATTACATAAAGCCTTATTAACAAAATGAAAATAAGGTCGGAGTAGTTATTCCGCTTTTTATTTCTGTCTGCTTTGGAAGTTCTTGTCGCGGAAAACGACAAAGCATTTTCTCACTACTTCGACCTTAATCCCCTTCTATTAATAAGGCCATTCAATAAAGATACTAAAAAGACGTATATTTATTGATTACC
Source organism: Idaea dimidiata (assembly GCA_949358125.1). NCBI lineage: Eukaryota > Metazoa > Arthropoda > Insecta > Lepidoptera > Geometridae > Idaea > Idaea dimidiata. The sequence goes on from OX442341.1 coordinate 12,200,790, forward strand.
TAAATAATATACTAATAATTTAAAGTAGGTACTTAGGTTTGGCAAAATCATAATTAAATAATTGTTATATGATCAACAACCTACATGCAAAATGGCTATACAATAATACTTTTGTTAAATTAATCTACAATTTTTTGAATTTCAATATCGTAAATTAATTGAATTATTTAATGAGCGCCAGAATACCTTAAAAGTTGTCATTTTGTTCACGTAAGTGACGTCACGCCCGTTACATCCTCGGCCATTTTGAAACGAATTAAAAAACCTTAAAACTAAAATAATAGTTTTTCCTAATAAGCAATCCCGCTGTTTTTCATTTATTTTTTCAAAATTCGCCATGTTGTTTATTTGAAGCTTCTAATGACCTCATAGTTATAACAAGCCACATTACCATATGAGAACTCGTAAAATTATAGTAAATGTAGCAATTACAATGAAATAATTAACATGTCAACATGTTTGCCGCCATTTTACTACGCTAGGTATGATTATTATTGTAATTAAGCTTTGTATAAACTTATTACGGCAGGTCCATTAAAAGCTGTGCCAAATTTCATGATGCTAATGAAGTTTCGTTGATGTTGATAGGTTTGTAAAAAGCTATTTTATTACATTGTTTTTGAGGGTTGATTTAAGCTGAACGTTCACTGGTAAATAAGGTGAGTTAGATTTTTTTCTGATTACTCGACTTTGTATCGAAATAAAACTCATTTTATGGTTTTAACCGCGTTGTTATTAACAGCATTGTTGTAATGCTGATCTGACATTTGGAGCTTTTTCAGACTCCTTTTTAATTTAACGACTCCTCTTTTTACTGTAGACGGTATGCAGGCAGATAGTAAAAAGAACGCGATTTTTACCATAAAATGAGTATAAGTGTAAGCAATGTTAAAAAAAATTCGCACCCGACAGGACTTGAACCTGCATCTCTGGGGATCCGTCCCGACCCCTTCCCAATTTGGCCACGGATGCATGTTAAATCGAGTCGAAATTAAGGATTGCATTTCTTATTGTTATGCATTTCATTTCATGGCATTTCTTGTTGTTATGTTAGTTTAGTGTAGGTCACTAGTTTTTCATACAAGTAAGCAGAGGTGTCATAGTTTGTGATGAACGCACATGTATGATCAACTGGCTGGAAGAAGCTTAGCTAAGCTGAGCGATGTTTTGCAAAACTAACTTAGTTTAGTAAGCGGAGATTCAGCACTGTTCCCATTATTAGTCCAAATGCTTTCACATCATGTAAACAACAGCACATAGGTACCTACTACAGTGTGTATGTAGAATTGTAGGTACGAAAAGTATTTACCTTCATTTCCAAGCTGAAAGTTGGTACTCAAAATCCCTCCCGTTCAACCCCTACAGACATAGATTTAAAATACATATACTACAGTGTAGAGCTATTGCCACCTAACTAAGCTGACCGCTGTTTAAGGCGAGGTTTTCTTTGGAATTTCCGAAATCGACCTTTGTTAGATTCAATGTTAAGTAATCGTAAACTCATTTTTTTGGTCGGATAATAATATATGTCGTAGTCCAAACCTAATGACAAATTATTTGGCTAAAACACGATATAAGCTACTTCGCCTGATAAAAAATCTCGGAAAATTAACAATTTTTTTAGTATTTTGTCGTCTGTATTCAGAGAATATTGGACTTTTACTTATAAAAAAAAAAACGTAGGTATTTAAAATTTATAATGGATGTGTTTGTTTAATAATTATTCAAAAATATAAAATATGTCTAACAATTTCATAATATCCATTTATGTAGGTATATTTTCGACGACGCCAGACTACAGAAGGGAAAAGAAACACAAAGGAATTTTACACGATACTGCCACAGGCCAGACGTATTCTTAAAATAATGTGGTCTATTAAGATTTATCTTACGATAAAAGGAATAAACACGTACAATGGGCCAATAATGGGGCTTCGTAAGAAAAACGAAGCCTTTAAGCCAAAACTGGACTGGTTTGGTTTATAAAATGTGGATAGTTTCATTTCTAAACATTTTAAAATCACACGATTTGAACTCATAATTATCCCTCACGACCAAGATCATTGTAACATGATCGGAACGTCGAGGTAAGAGAATTTAAAAGTAATAGTACGCGAATAAGACCCGGGACAAATAATCACGAGCTTCAATTCTCATCGACATACTTGTCTGGAAATTGTCCTAAAATGTAGGAGACAATGTCACCTACACCTACAGTCGATACCCGCACAGAACTTTTTTAACAACATTCCGTCATAAAATAATCAGCAATTTTCAATAAACCGGCAGAAAACGTTCAGTTTGGTTCTTTTCTACTATATACCTACCCCTGAAATGTGCCATTTTAAAATTACAAAGTCTAAGTTAAAAGTTAAAATATTAACTGTCTGTTTTCGCAATTAGCCTTGGAATTGTACCTTTGTGCGTGAGTTTAAGCCGTGGGTTTCCTCACGATGTTTTTTCACCGTAACAGCGATTCAATAACACACATATTTTTTTCTTAAAGAAAAACACATTGGTAAGCGGCTGGGATTCCATACCACGACCTTCGGAATGACAGTCGGGGTATCTACCACTAGACCAACACCACTCTTAGAAAGTCTAGTCTATTAACAACCTAGGCATTTTACCTCTAAGCGTAGAGATACGGGCCTCAGCCCGAGATGTATAGCAACATTACACAATACAAGTGAAGCAGCGCGACGTAATTACCCCTAACTACCCTCTCTCATTAAAGGGAGGTTTCTGTCTGGATCCGGTGAAGGCTATGGTTTTATGTAAACAATTCCGTGGTGTAGACTTTCATTAAAGAAAGGAACTAATCATTCTAATCAAGTTGGATTATCTTTTAATACAAATACAAAAGTCGTTTATTGGGACTAAAACACACACATTTTACAATAAAAAAAATTAAAAAAAATAGGTACGTAAAATTCTTCGTCAAAAATCAGTTATTAAGTAGTTAAATTTAATTTCTTCTATGGTTTTCGCGATTTTGCAAAATACAACACTTTATTTTCCGGGTTTAATCGCGTTTTGGTTGACTACCAACCAACCTAGTCAACCTTGAAAAGGCCAATTGTAAAGTTGGCGAAAGCTCGGTCGCTTTAAAAATCATAATTAAAACGCAATTAAACCCGGTAAATAAAATGTTTTATAAGTCAAATTTAATCGAAACTAAAGATTATTCTTAAAAATTAAATACCTATATATTCATACTAGCTGCGCCCCGCGGTTAAACTCGCATGAGTCCGTTCCTGCGGAAATATCGGGATAAAAAGTAGAATATCTCCTTCTCAGAGATCCCATCTATCTCAATAACAAAATTTAACGAATTCGGTTCAGCGGTTTAAACGTGAAAGCGAAAGAGACAGACGGACAAGTTACTTTCGCAGTTTTAATATTAGTAAGCATTATTAGACTCTAAATTTTCTTTAAGGCAGTTGACAGCGCGTCTTGTCAAAGCGTTTCATGATACAAAGCCTGAAGGTTTCTTGTCCCTGCGATTAAGCCTTGCTATTCAGTGCGGGAATAAATAATTATAATAAATATTGCACGACATTGCACACAGCGCAATCCAGCCCCAAACTAAGCACTGGGCTTGTACCATGAGTACTAGACAACGGATATACTACACATTTCACTTTTATTTTTGCTGTAAATACATACATATTATACATAGAAAGACACCAAGACCAGATACAAACATTTATTTTTAGCCACCAGCATCTTGGCCACCGTGATTAGAAGTTGCCGAGAACTTCTTTCTGATTGATTGATTGACACTTTATTGTACCAAAAGAAACACAAATTATAACAAAGTTACAGATTAGCCCTCTTACTTATAAACGCTAATTAATGCGCTGCATAACTATGCATCGTTTGTCTTTTACTGTCACGTGAAGTTTCAAACATGACAGAGAGACAAACATCACATAATTTAGATCTTAAAACTAAAGTGGTATAATGGGCGGCCTTATCGCCTATGGGCGATCTCTTACAGACAACCAATAAATGCAAAAGACTTAAAGAACGGGATGGGTGATGTGTTTTTTGTTCTAGTTTTAGCTATTTTTCTATTCTATTCTATTCTATTTAGCTATCGGGCGGTGTTGGTCTGGTGGTAGATACCCCGAATTTCTATCCTATTATCGTAAGTTCGAATCTAGGCTGACCACGGACCAATGTATTTTTCTTTAAAAAAAAGTTAGGTGCGCTATTAAACATCGCTCTTAAGATGAGGATAACATCGTGAGGAAACCGACATGTCCTAGGACTCACCACGGTCCGAAGGTATTGGATATTCGCCAATCCGGAGTAGGCTCCCGTGCCATATTACTGCCTAACCCCTCTAGAGAAAGCCCTTGCCCTGCAGTGGGGCACATTAAGAAAAACAAGAAAATGTTCGATAGGTACCTTCGTGTTTAATCATATCAGACTCAATGTATCAGTTTCTACTATCATGGTAAATCTAGTTAGACTAACTAGAAAACTAACTAGTTTTTGACTAACTAAACGGACTACCTAACGAAATATTTATGACTAAATACAAGTTTTAAAAGGATACTGTTTTAGTTCAATACTGAGTATTAACGGGCTATTTATTATTATTTAGCTTAAAGAGTTACTCGGATAAAACCGCGGAGCGCTTACTAGTTAGTATCTGATAGTTAACTCACCCCTCTTTCACTAAGATGGCCGACGAGGCAGTGTAGGTATGCAGTCCCGCCGAGTTGAGCTGTAATATTGCTGACTGAATTGTTCGCTGTGACGTCAGAGCCCGCCTGCAGGCCTCCTCGCCAGCCTCGAGCCCTGGCTGTGCCGTGGTGACCTGGGCAATCAAATAATAAGGTACAAGGGAAATGCCACTTAGTAGCATGAAAGCATGCTAGAAAAGCATGTACTGTAGTAACACTAGACTAGACGCAAAGAAGAAGAATAGAAGAATAGGCGGCAGCTGCTGGAAAGCATATTATGCAGTATGGTCTTCTATCTTAGAGGTACATTTTTGTTCCCCTGGCCGTTGAGACAGTGGGTGGTTTGGGATGTGAGGGTGTGGCTTTTGTCCGGGAAACCGGTCGCCCTAGGTCTGCTTGATATGGGTTTGGATAGTCGCTCCGGTGCGTTCCTGATGCAAAGACTGTCGATGGCCATCCAGCATTGCAATGCGGGCAGTTTGCTCGGCAGCTTGGCATCGGGAACGCTGGGATCAGGCTTGTTTAGTTAACTTATTGTTTTGTAAAATATGTATGGTAATGTATTTACTTTTAATTTGAAATAAATAATTCAAGAATTACTTAAATGATGGGTAACAGAACAACGACTTTTGAATTTCGAGTCATCTTTTAAAAAGGTGTATGAGTTAATTTCCGAACGTTTGAACGAAGTTTACTTTTAACTGTCAGGGCCGAGATAAAAAAGCTTCACTGTCAGGTGGCCTTTCTCTATCTATTGTTATATACAGATCAGGCCAGAGATACTATGCTACTTAAGTTACTAAAATAATGTGACGTAAATATATTGTCAATTCCATTATAGTAAAATGTTCCAACGTCAATATAAGAAAATCATTGTGTAATCCCTACTAACAAAGCAGAGATCAACATCACCCTCAGAAAAGAAGCGAACAGGAAATTAGAAAGAGCTCCGATATACGATCCTTAATAAGATCAAATGCATGGAACTTCGCATGTCGATGACAATCGCAATATTAAAGAGACTATTTTAAGAATAGACATACAGAAATACTGCTGTAAACTTTGGTATTTTAAAATGACTTAATTATCTTCTTTTTTTATATATAAAAATGAATCCCCATTTTGCGTGGTCACGGCGTCAAGCGAGAACGGCTGGACCGATTTCGCTGATTCTTTTTTTTGTTGTATTTCTTATTGTTAACGAAAAGTATATCGATATTCCCGTGGGATAAAACGGAAAGTTTATTTGCAAAAAATATATACTATGAAGATTATTGACATTAAGGATAAACTCGAATCGAGGGAATCTTAATTACAAGTTAGTTTTTAATTGTTAAGTGCTATTTTAAATAAAAAATTTATTAAAAAAAATTAACGAATACTTGATTAATATCCAATGCTATTAGAACTACAGGAGAGTTATTATTGTGGGTAAAGAAAATCAGACTAGGTATTGCTTTAAGGATATAATACCTGGAAAACCAGAAATACAAAGTTAGAGAGTAAAAGCACAATAGGCTTGACATCAAAGACATGGACGACACTTGGACAGAAAATGTTTTTTCATAAAACAAAAGCTATGCAACACTAGGGAGTTTGTTTACATGCTCCACAATCTGCCCTTAACCAAAAAACCCTTAAATATCTTAATATGCTATCATACTGGTAAACCAAGCAATTTAACAAATTATGCTGTTTTATCCTTTGTAAGAGGTGTTGTCAGCAAATCAGCCATGATTTAATTAGTCGGCAAGTATGATAAAGTTAGAATGTTTTTTTTCTACAACTTATCTTATAAAATGATGTCTATCAACAATAGAATAGAATAGAATTTATTTATTAATATGAAATCTTACCAAACATTTATTAAATTACATTAGAAATCGGCTCTACACTAAGCAGAAGCTTGTATTGCAGGAACTGAGATACTAATACAATAACACAAAACATTTGATAATAATTCAAATTGTAAATATATACCTTACAGACTAAAATTAGGTTTTAGGGTTTTCTATCTTTGGTCGCGCTTCCCTAAAGCGTCGGTAGACTATGCCAGCTGGCCAGAAGTCGGCGGCAAAGAAGAAACAATACGTAGTGGAAGCGACCTGGGCCCATAACCAATGTAGGTAATAGTATAGGGCGAAAAGAAATCAGACTCGTTATTTAAGGATATAATCAAAAATAGAAATACAAAGTTACACAGGAAAAAGGCTTGACATCAAGAGATATGGACAGATAATGTTTTTTATAAAACAAAAGCTATGCAACACTAAGGAGCTTGTTTACTGCTCCTTCAATTATTAATTGACATTTAATGACAGACCTGCCCCCATATTATCTATTTAGTGGACGTCTGACAACAGTGGAAAATGACAGGCACTATACAGTATACAGTACATTGTTGCTTTGAAGTAACGTGGTTAGCACAGGTGATTATCTCAAAGCAAGAATGTACTGTATACTGCCTGTCATTTTCCATTGTTGTCAGACGTCCACTAGATAGATAATATGGGGGCAGGTCTGTCATTGAATGTCCACTAGATAGATAATATGGGGGCTGTATAGTTCTATAGATTTCGAAAACCCACTCTCATTCTATTAAAAACACAAAAAAATGTGGTTCTTACTCATATATACACACAGGTTTATAAGCATTTTTATTGGATTTCATATTGCATGAAATTTACATCACAGACGCATGAGGCAGACTTTAAAACCTACCTATGGTATTACGATTCCTATTAGGTTCCTACATCGAAATCAGATCCTGGATTCTAAACCCGAGGCTTCGTCAAATACAAGTACATTCAGTTAATCCTATCATATACTCTGGAACAGGATCCCAAAAGCTTGTGTTAAGAGTTACCATAGACTGCAGATTTTCTGATTCAACCGACTTCTAGAGAAAGACGCTGTCTATTCAGATGGATGTTTGTTTGAGTGTATGTAATTGGATTTCTTCGCTATTTGAGGTCTTTTCGTGTTTTTTTATCGTGTAAGCTTCACAGAAGTTATTTTACTAGAATTAGAATGCTCATGTCGAACTAAAAAGTTTTCCGCTACATTAAGCATGCTGTTACTTTCTAATAACACACTTAGAAGGAGACAGCATGCTTTAATGTCGCGAAACACCTTTTAGGTCTACGTGAGCAATATAGTTCTAGTAAAATAACTTCTTTGGTAAGCTTATGCTTGCTGAAGCCTCTTTAGGAACCTAAAAGGTTTTATGTCATTTATATCTAGAAGCTACACCCCGCAGTTTAATTCGCGCAATTTTCGATCCCGTAATGGTATCGGGTTGAAACTTGGCTTATGTTACATTGCTAAATCATTGTTGCATTGTGGCTTAGTTTTCAGTATAAATTTCTATCTAAAATTGGCAATTCGTCTCTCTCTTTGGCGTCTCTCGTGCCCTTATATCTACGGCCGCTCAGGCAGGCGGCTTGTTCAGCGCCTAGCGCCTAGTAGCTTGCGTTCTGACAAAATACACAGCTAGGCGCCAAGCGCTCAGTGCGGCCAGTCGCGAACTTTCCAGACGGTTCCTTTTAGTCAAGTGACTCGCTATCTTCTAGCCGCTGAACCAGGTTCCTGCCTATATGGACTTAGCCCAATAACAACATGTTGGCAGTCTATGGAGACAAAAGTTTCTATCGCCCTCAGAAAGTATTTTCGAAAAAATCTTATCATTTTAGTAATGTTCGTAAACGCTTTTATCCCGATTCTTGAGCCAATTTTTTACAATTTTATTAGCGACGTCGAATAATTTGAATATCTCCGGGAAAAAGGAAAATGGGTTTCTTTACTGAAATACGTAGTTTTTCGCGGGTGAAAATTGTACTTAATTCTCACTCTATATTTTCTGTTATTGCAAAAGTAATGTTACTCACTGTCTGTGTCTTATTTCAGTGTTCAATGGTGTTTTACAGAAACTCTAAAGTCTATATGAAATGATTTAATACTGGGACGGACAGACCGACGAACATGACGAAACTACTTACTTTAGTTATAGCCAAATACAGACACGCCAATTAAAATTTGAGAGATATTTAAATAATTGAACAATTCTGGCGGAATTAAAAAATGGTGGCAGTTTACATACTGACGTTGATAAGTCTGTCGGAACAACTATGAATGCCTACGAATACGATGCTGCCCAGATTGCTTCTTTACCATCACTAAAGAATCGCATATGGCCTAAAGTAGGCAAAATCTCATAAACACAAGCAATACAAACCTTTCGTAATTTGTTTTATTTATTAGAAATATTTTAAAGGAAAAATTCATCTTCAAGAAGATGAATTTCTTTCTTTCATTTTTCTTCTTCTTGAAGATGATTTTTTCCTTTTAAATATTTCTAATACAAACCTTCCTCTCCTTTTAAATTGTAAATAATGCTGTTGTCATTAATCTGCGGAGGAGCTCATTGGCCTAGCTGAACCTGCCGATCTTGAATGGTCGTGTGAGTTAAGCAACGCTTAGCGCGGTCAAGAAGATTCATCTGTGGCAAACTTACGTATGTCCCCTGTGGAAGACGTGAAGAGCGGCAGCATGCATAAAATTGCCGCTGCTAACTGGATGCCCATCCCGCCACCTACTCGCCATCTCATCTGAAACAAACAATATATTTGTTAGAGTTTTTATTGGCCTTTAGAGAAATGAAAAATTTGAAATAATAATATGCGTATTTTTCACAACAAAATAATCAAAATAAAATAAAGAGCCAATCGTGGGAATAAATTTACTAAGTAACCTTTAAGATTTTAAGGAACTACAACGTTTCAGTCTTCAAGTTTAGAGTGAATAGTTTTCTTTTAGGCAAGACATCGATGGGGTCGACACCGACGACCCCATCGTCGTTTTCCATTATGTCAGATGAGGTCAAATGCAAGATGATCTCATTTAAAACTAATTTAAATACCTATACCATCATATTGAAACAATCATTTTCTGATATATTCGTTTTTGTTTTAAATTATTTTCATTCTTGTTGCAATGCCGACCCTACTTTTCAGAGCCTTTACAGACTCCTTAGGGTAGACCGAAGGGTCTTAGGTAAGGAGGAAGGAGCCTGTAGAGACTCCGAAACTTAGGAACGGTATAGCATCATAATTCCATTTTACAGAACATTTTAGTTCAATATAAAATGGCAAAAACAGCAGAAAAATCTATACCATAATATATAATAGTATAGAACAAACATTGAACAACAAAAACCGATTATTTACTGATCACACTTACGCAATTTTTCTAGCTCACGTTCAACGGAAACTTGTTTTTGTTGCTCTATAATAGTAAAGTAACGACCCGACAATATTGCAATCGGAAGAAACAGGAATTAGTGTTAATATTATTGAAGGCGAGGCGCGATATATGACAGAACGAAATAAAGGATTCCATGTAAAGGCAGAGTTATAATATTAACAAGCAGATATATTCAGTCTATCCGGTCAGAAAGATTGATTGATTCAATGATCAACTCTTTATTGTAACTCCCCCTTGCCCCTTTTACTATAAGACCACGAGTATATAATACATACATAATATACGATGACATGTCCGTGGCATAACTGAAGCTAAAACTTTATCATAAACTAGCCGTGCCCCGCGGTTTCACCCGCATAAATTTCTATCCCGTAACGTATGTGACGCATCACGTATGTCTTACCAAGCGTTGCTTAACCCGTATGATTATTCAAAGGAGGTACCTACCCTATATCTTATTTCAACCACTAAACTATCCCTGTACCAAATTTCGTTCAAATCGGTTTAACCGTCATTTTTACCCATCACGTATGTCATACCAAGCGTTGCTTTACCCGTACGATCATTTAAAGTATCGTATTTATACCCTTAAACTAATCCTGTACCAAATTTCATTCTAATTGGTGCGATCGTTCCTGTTGACCCATCATGTATGTGTCACGCCAAGCGTTGCTTAACCCGTATGATCATTTAAAGTACCCTATATTTTATTTAAACCCCTATACTAACTCTGTACCAAGTTTCATTCCTATCGGTTCCGCCGTTCTTGAGATATAAATAGTGTAACTAACACGACTTTCGTTTTTATAGCTGCGGCCCGCGGGATTTACCCTCGTAAGTCCCGACCCCGTAAGAATATCGGGATCAAAAGTAGCCTATAACCTTCCTTGATAAATGGACTATCAAACACAAAAATAATTTTTCAAATCGGACCAGTAGTTCCTGAGATTAGCGTTTTCAAGCAAACAAACAAACAATCAAACAAACTCTTCAGCTTTATAATATTAGTATAGATCTGTCATAAATAAAAAAATGTCCTCCTAAGAGTGACAACTTGGTACCCAAACAAGACTTGAAACTCTGAACCTATTGACAACATAACACCCTCGGGTGGTGTCTGTAACTAAGTCCAAAATCAGTTTCCGCTCCATTTGTATTGCCAATCAGCTTCTCAGACGCTCAGGGACGTACTAAGATGCTAGTAAGAATCTTTGACGACCTCTGGGGGCGCGTCGGGCGAATACCCAACTGCAATAAATAAATAAATATTGCACGGCATTACACACAGCGCAATCTAGCCCCAAACTAAGCACTAGGCTTGTATGGGTACTGAACAACGGATTTACGACGTATTGTACTTTTTTTTTGTAACTACATACACATGATACATAGAAAACACCCAGACCAAAAGCAAAGATTAACTTAAACTACTCTTAATACAGAAATTACTACGGGATCGGGACTTACGCGGATGAAACCGCGATAGGATATAAAGGAAAAAAAAAAGGAAATTTGATTAAATTTTATTTTGGTCCTGAGTACGTCACATGACATGAGTGGTAACAAAATCACAACTTTGATGAGTTGCTTTTCTGCACAAATATTCTTACAATATTGATAAGATTGTGTATTACACTTGTATATTTCTATTTTTTTATCCAAAACTAGCTTGTTTTTCGCGTTTTTACACACGTAAATCCCGAACTCGCAGGGATTTCAAAAATCCTTTCTCATCGGATACTAGATATAGGTCATAGGTATTTATCTTTATACAAATTTAAAAATCTTGAAGAAATTTTCTTTGTTTAAAGATATCAGGGTTTGCTTTCTTTGTAAAACGTTTTACTTTTAAGACTAAAACCGCAGTAGGTACTTACACAGTTATAGTATGTAATAAAAATTCTGATTAATCTATCAACAGACCTACTCAAAACTTTTGATTTAAATGAAATTGCCGAGTTTCCAATCCGTTTGCTTACATAGTCTGTTGGAAATTGACTTTGCTATTCGTAGAATGCATAAACAATGATTCTCTGAATTCTGTGTAGCAGACAGACACCAGCACGCAACGAAACGTTGAACTGTTACGAAGCCACTAGCTACCATGACTTTGCAGTTTATATTTTACTGAAAATGGGCCTAAAATTGTGATAATAGAGAAAAATATATTTCGTCGTCGCTTTTATATATAACCGTCAATACGCTGGCGGCTTCACACATCAGTTCCATCTCCAGGGAGGCGGGTGCTGCGGCGGCATCAGAATTTGGGAAGCAGCGAAAATACAGTTTCTATTAGCGTTTGATACATATTATTGCCGTTTGCGATCAAGACCTTAGGCCCGTGGGGAACCGAAGCATTAGATTTTTACAAACAAATTTCAAAATTATTAGTTTTGGTTTCAGGTGACAAAAGGGCTGGCAGCTACTTTGGCCAACGAATAGGTATAGCACTTCAAAGAGGCAATGCAGCCAGTACATGATCGAAAAGTCGAGGTAAGAAAATAAATAACAATACGCGATTAACAACAAGAATGGAAGATATTTGCCATTTGTCAAGGTGCAGAAACCTTTAAGCTTTACAAAATGGTAGTCCATTTTGAATTATTAATGTACTACGAAGAAATGTATCAAAGAGCAGAGTTCCTTTGTGAGTAGGAAGTTGGTAAGTGTACAAATTGAATTCGGAACGTTACAACCGGCGCGCACAATCCAATTCCAGCTGGTATAGAGCTGTACTTTTTACTGTTATTTTACTTGACTAATGCTTAAAAGTTGCCGTTTTTAATAGGGATTATAATTTTAAATTTTAAACTGTAGGGCTTAGAATTTAAGATGTATTGTAAAGCTATAGAACTTGAGAGATATGTCCCTAGAATAGTGGCAGTGGGCTGGCCATATTAGCCGTAGAACCGACAACTGTTAGAGTAAACGAGTTCTAGAGTGGAGGCCGCCTCTTGGCAAACGTAGTGTAGGACGTTCTCAGGCACGTTGGAGTGACGATTTGCGCAAGACGGCTGGCAGAAACTGGATGCGAGCTGCTGGAAATAGATCCAGGTGGCGTGCAATTGGGCTTATGTCCAGCAGTGGACTGCAACAGGCTGATGATGATGATGTCCCTACAATAACACCATGAAGTTTACAGATGCGTCATTTATCTACATAATTATATGACTACAATGCAGAAGGTTGTGGGTTCGATTCCCGCGGAGTGCAAGTATTTGTGCTTTAAAATAAATATTTTGTATCTGGTCTGGGTATGTATATGTATGTATTTGCAAAACTATGTAAAATATGTAGTATATTCGTTATCTAGTACTCATAGTACAAGCCTAGTGTCCAAGCAAGCAAGTCCATCATGAGTTGCAACGAATTTACATATAAATAAATATTGCACGACATTACACACAGCGCAATCTAGCCCGAAACTAGGCCCTAGGCTTGTACTATAGGAACTAAGCAACGGATACACTACATATTTTACATATATTTTTGTTATACATACATATGGGCACACTAAGTGTTGCGTGTATGTATACTGTATAGGGGTTCCTTAACCGCGAGGTTAAGGCGAGGTACGCATTCACTAGGTAACCTGGGTAACGCTGTAAGTAGTGCTAGAATCTGTTACATTCCATCACACGCGAATGCTCCCTAAGGGAAAGCACCCACAGAGTATTCAAAACTTTATTAAAGCAACGATTTTGCTATCTTAAAAACTTTCCAGAAACAATGGAAACGCAATCTGACAGAGACTAATGTTCTTAAAAACGACCTATAAAGGAAACTATATTATTACTAGCTGCGCCCCGCGGTTTCTTCCACATAAGTCCCGATATATTTTTTCCATGTGAACCTTCTCCTGATAATAACTAACACAACAAAGAAGTACTAATAATATTATTTAATCACCCTACCTTTAATCTTTCTTTGCTTCTTGTCCATTCAAAAGTTGCCTGGAAGAGATCGCTTTAAGCGATAAGGCCACCTTTTATGTGGTTAATATTTATTTTTTTGTTTTTATTGTAATTATTTATTAACACACCACGTATTGCAAAAGTATTAATCAATCAATCAATCGATCAACAAATAAAAATTAGCGAAATCGGTGCAGCCGTTCACGCGTGATGCCGTGACCACGCGAAATAAGGATTTATTTTTATATATAAGACTAACTGCGCCCCGCGGTTCCACCCGCGCAAGTCCCGATCCCGCGGGAATATCAATAATTTTTTTTCATAAAAACATTCTCGTGACAATAACAAAAACAACAAAAAAATAATTAGCAAAATCCGTCCAGCCGTTTACGCGTCATCATCCCGCGTGACCACGCGAAATGGGGATTAATTTTTATACGTTATTATAAGATTTTTACATGTATTTGTGTATAAATTCTTCTATAATATTAAATACGTAACACAAAAATTATTCGTTTTTGATATTTATTTTAAAGTGTTTCATTTAAAGAAATGCTTAAAGAAATGCCAAATTGGAAAAGGCGTTGGGACGGATCCCCAGAGTTGCAGGTTCAAGTCCTGTCGGGTGCGAAATTTTTGGAAAGAATTTCTTTAAGTATATACAAATATTATTATTATAATATAATATATATTATTATTTACTTTTTTATCAACGAGGGTTATGAGCTACTGTTAAACTGTACGTATACAAGTAGATATAGGTTGTTACTGGCATTATCGCGGCTGACCGCATCCGTGTGATCAAAGCCTGACTAATCGCTCATTGGGTTTCAGAGGGTCAGTTGACGACCGACGATGCCTCTAATGTGTCTCTGTTTATTTTTGTAAACTAAACGAGTTTTTTTCAATACTTTAAAGTGTTTTCTACACTTAGCTGACTACATTTTTAAAGAAATGCTTTCCAAAAATTTGTATCGGACAGCACTTGAACCTGTATCTTTGGGGAGTCCGGTCCAACGCCTTAACCAATTTGGCCACAGGTGCTCGTCTGGACGAGTTGAAATTAAGGATCGCATCTCTTATTCGTTTACGTTTAGGGCACGCAGCGCCATTTTTGGAAAGCATTTCTTTAAAATGTAATAAATGAGTTTTTTATTCGACTGCAAGGACGGTGAGGAAAGGTGTATGTTTTTGCGCTGTTTGTAGTGTTCTTTATTAGGTAACACAAATCACATCATAGGATTCCCATATCTAATATATCCTACGCGCTAAATATGAGTATAATATGACCCAGGCACTACATAAATATCCGTCTGAAATGTTCCGAGCGCCACACTCACTCATATGTGAGATAGGAGTTACAAACCCTCGAAGCACAACTTAAAAAATAGTAAGTTTCACAAATCTAATATGTCCTAGGCGTTAAATACAAGTAAAATATGACCCAGGCACTACATAAATATCCGTCAGATAAATATCATAAATATATAATATCATAAATATCATAACATAAATATCCCGGGCACCACACTCACTCCAATGTGTGATTGGAGTTACAAACCCCTGAAGCACAACGTAAAAAATAGTAAGTTTCACAAATCTAATATGTTCTAAGCGCTAAATTAATAAACCTCGTGTCTTCTATCGCTCTTGCGATGAACATAATCGTAAGGAAACACACGGCCAGCTCCACTTTTAGACCCGTTTTATGGGATCCTCAAAAGGTTTGTTTCCTCAAAAGGTAAAAAATAACCCTTATACGATCACTTTGGTGTCCGTTTTATATTAAAATTACGGAGAGAAAGAATAATAAAATTACTTTCTGTTTTTCGTTCTGAATTAGAACACAATTTTAGCTAAATTGAAAGGGTAAGCATTTGAAGATTTATTAAATTCTTTAATTTCTATCTACTCCTTTAGATTGTTCAAATAATCTTAAGCCCTTACAGCTTTACAGCCTACGCAAACTAATTTTGGAACATTCAATTACATAACCGCAAATTAACTGCCAAACTCGGCGTTCCCTTTTCTTACAAGTATTGTTATATATTTATCTATATTAATGTGCGGATACAAAAGTTTTTATTTATTTATAAACGTACAATTTTAATATAGGTACTTATATACACCATCATAATTATAAATAAAATATTTAAAATTAAATATTCATGAAAGAGTAATCCTGGTACCCAAAAAACTGTCTGCATTGCCTTTTTGGATTGCAATACTTATTCATTGACTAAAGTAGCATGACTGATGATGACCAAAGGGTAGGGCTCTTTGGTCATCAGAAGCTAAAACTAAAAAAGAATCTAAGGGTACATACTTTTTTACACAGCTTTTTTAATATACGATTGGAGTTTTGGCGGTAACGCGTTGAGGAACGTGTCGCTAAATTTTCATTTTTGTAAAACCTAGTTAAAATGCGTGTAAATTGTTTAATTTCGTGGGCATATTAATCAATTTAATTTCGCAAAGGTGTACAAGTGTAATCAAAGTGAAAATTATGGACTTTACCGTTGTCTCTAAAGCTCTGTGAAAAATCATTGTAAATGGCCTCCGTTTTATGATAAGCAAATTAGTTTCATTTTAAACCGAGACGTCGGTTTGAAATGAAACTCATCTTTTCGGTTTTTTGAAACAGCCATCGTGTCGTTCGCGACGACATCACAAATACCGAAGAAAATCCAATAATTCAATAGCGAAAACCATAGAAGAAATTATAATAGTTACTTTCGAACAGACCATTTAAAAACTAAAAACACTATAAACGCTTTGAAAACTAAGTTATAATTTAGGGAACTTAGACCTTTCATCACAGCTTGACAGCAGTTACCATAACAGTACCATTTTTTTAAATCCTAATAATATCGTCGTCTTGCCGCAGTCGGGTAAAACAATTTTGTAGACACTCCTATCGCGAAAACTGACACTTCTCCGTCACACGACTTGGCAAAGTCCATTTTCAGATAACAACCAAGCTAGCATAGCATCTACATGTATAGTACAACATTACAATGCCTTTACTCGCGGGAATTTTGAGTGCGAAATCTGAATACCTTTCGTTGACAGTTGGCGAGATTGCTAGAGACTAAGGTTGTGATGCTCCCGACCTAGAAACTCCAAAAATATTTGTCGTTATAGCTCTGACCTAAAACGCCTTATAAATAAATCAATACATACTCAATAATTCATCCATGCTCAATTGGAAATAATAAAGTAGCGTTGTAACATTTCGTAAATATAGTAAATCTTTTTGGATGTGGAGGTAGAAGCAGACTAAAAAACTATTCCATCGTTCGATAGCTAAATCTTAACTTTTATTATAAAGAAGAAAGATTTATTCCTTAGTTTGTTTGTAACAAATAGACCGGTTTCAAAAATTCTTTCACTATTAGAAAGCTACGTTATCTATTTTTGATTCTGGTATTCCCACGGAATTGGAACTTACGCGAGTGAGATCTAGAGACCCAGTAATAATGAAGCATTTCGATGGGTTTTCAGGGGATATCCAAAACTATAAGAGATAGCGAAAAACGCGATGAATGGAGTTGCGTCCCCGATTTGGAAGAAAACTAAAATGGCATTATTAGATTTCTGAAAAATCACCCTAGCCAAGAATCCAACCATGATGTCTTTTTGCAGAAAAAAACACCCTTTATTATTGTACTGATCGATTGTGTTGCTAATAGAGATCAAAGCCTGGAAACAAACCTGTACCTAGTATGGTAAATCAACATAAATAGACATTTAATTTATTTTTAAAGTATTTGCCCTAATATTTTATTCAAATAAAGACTTATTTGAATAAAATATTAGGGCAAATACTTTAAAAATAAATTTTAGAAAACAATACAGCTTAAAAACACATAACAGAAAAACCCCAGTAATACAATAAAAAACGTTAACTTATCGTTCCTCGTTTGACTTCACGGTTTACCCACTGACATTTCAGTTTATAATCTACGTTCGGCCTAAGACAGAAGAAATGTGTTTCGTAGTTTAGATTGATCGCCGTTCGTTTTTTTGTCTTGTTACCAACGCTAGGGTGAAGTGATTACATTGAGTCTACACTACAGTCCAGTTTAGTGAGTGATCCTTTTTAAGATATAATATAATTTTATCGCTTTACTAGCCCCAGTGTTTTTGGGTTTCACCCGCTTAATTTCGAAAATCTCTTTTCTAAGTAGATAACTTCCACCACAAAGAACAAATTTCATGTCTCTAGAACCAGTGCCTTGGGTTCCGCATTGTTGTAATACTTCAGTAATTAATTGACTGACTCAATAATTAGGACTTTGAATTGTATATGTATAGACGTAGATTAATATATTAGGGTGTAATAATATATGAGTGATTTACCTACGTCAGTGGCAAATTATATTCACAACAAGATGTTTTTTTGTGACATATTTGCTTGACCAAGCGGAATTGCTAGGAAATCGACATCTTGTGAATTTGAATGATTGATTGGTAGATATGAAAGCGGGGTTAAAAAGGTAGTTCAGGAGATTCTGCCAGCAATTCTGCTTTTTGATACGAATAACATTCGAATTAACATAGAACCTGACCAAATTTAACCATAACCAGGTGCACAGTCAAATGTATCAAAAACAGAATTGCTTGCAAAATTTACTAAAACATATTTTGACCTCCAAAATCTGGATTACTCCAAAGCTCTCTGACGTATTTTGATCCTATGGTCAGTTATTAGGAACCCTTACGTCGACATAGATCTTAAGAATTACGAGCACCTTCGTCCATAAATACTCTGATTGATATTGAAGTTCTGGAGAAGTAGCGATAGATCCGAAGCAATTTTGGGGAAGCAGTTTGATGGATAGTGATTTTCTGATGCGGTAGAATTTTATTGTTCCACGTAGCTTTCTTTGTTTAGTTGTTTAAGTATAATGAAGTATATGGGGTTGCTATAAGGTACGCCCATCGGTTTTAGTTGTGCAATTCCCGATTCGATCCTGTGTAATCGTACTAATATTATAAATGTGAAAGTATGTGTGTTTGGATGTTTGTTACTCAATCACGCAAACACTACTGAACCGATTGCGATGAAACTTGGAATATAGGTATATAGCTGGAAACCTGGAATAAAACATGGGCTACTTTTTATCCCACTATTCCCACGGGAACGGGATTTACGGGGGTAAAACCGCGGGGCACAGCTATTTCTAAATAAAAAGTAGTTTAAATTTTAACCTAGATCTTCAGCTATCCGCATACCAAGTTTTATGGCAATTGGTTAACTAGTTTTTGCGTGAAAAAGTAACAAACAGACTCGGTTATTTACTAATTAGTAGGATAGGATAAGACTAGTGCACAGTTTTTATGATCGTGTCAAAAAGCAGAATTGCTTGCAGAATTTTCGTAACTTCCTTTTTAATGGTTGTAATTTATACCTAAAAGTTTATTAGGTATCACTTACCTATTTATAGCAAATAAACTTTTTAAATTCACACGATTTGTTGACAAACCACTGGATTAAGTTGCATGCGCCGCGTGTTGTTTCCACTGAACGACGATACTACTCCAGGATTGTTCGTGTAGCGGTCAAAATTAGAAAACATAAAAATTTCAACCGGGAAAGTGGATACAAGCTCTCGTCTACGTGGAATCCGGTAATAGGAATGTGCAATTATTAGGAATATATTATGCAAGTTATTTGCATCGAAACAGTCAAGTCGTCATAGTCAAAGTCAAGTCTAGTCAAACATTAATTTGTAAACACGGCGGCCATTTACAAAGATTGTTCTCGGAGCATTGGAGACCACACTAAGTCCATGTTTTGCACCGATTTTCACTTTCATTCCACTTGTTCACCTTCACGAAACTAAATTGGTTAATATGCCCCCGAAATTAATCAATTTGCACGCATTTGAACTAGGTTTCACAAGAATGAATATTTAGCACCACACCCCCTCAACTCCTGCCAAAACTCCTTTAAACTGTTCACGAACTAGTGTAACGGAAAATGTGGGTAGTTCGGTTACTCACGTACTTTAAAAAATCTTTAACTACCCACAACCGGACAGTAAACTACAACGGTTATAAATAGAGGATGACACCCGCCGCAGCTCCAGTCCCCTTGCGACCAAGATCATTGCAACATGATCGAAATGTCAAAGTAAGAAAATAAATAATAATACGCCAATAAGACCCGGTAAAATGTAACTATTTATAGCGAATCATTCACTGGAACACAAACTTAAAAACTAATACCGTTATCAAGACCTTTTAGTTGTATGTACGTGCTTACCCTTAACTTATTTATTTCTTTTACTTGGGGACAGTTTTTTCCTTGACTGATTTTGGGATACTATTAATTCAACCCACGTTTGCCTTAAGGCCTCCTAGATCTAAATTTAAGTCTCATTTTCTCCGTAAATGAAGTTAGATTGAAATCGAAAGGTTTTTTTTTATAATGGCTGATGAGAAAAAGGAATTTGTTAAAATAAATATTCTATTGATTTTCTGATCGTAGTATTCTGATCGATAGTGAGTCGCTACAAAGTTGCGTCTCCATATCGTCGTAATTTTGTCTTAGTGTACTATACCAGGAGGTCTACTTGGTTTATACAAAGAAACGAAAATGTGACCCTAATATAATTATTTTTTGTATCAAATCACTAATTTTGAATCAAAATCCATAATTTTTGTGACACTTGACCACTTTTACGTCATAAAAATTTTCGTTGGACCGCAATTGCAATATTAAGTATAGGTCCATAGTAAGAAATACAAGACCGAAAGAACGAAAAATCATACCAAACAAAGTATTGATTTTCCACTGATTTTCCAGAATTGATATATGATATAATATACGCAAACGCAAACTTTGTATGTAAAAGTCCTCGATTGGCGACCACGATGCAGTGCGGAATAAGAGGGCTATTACGAAACGTACCGACCGACCGAGCATCTCCGGCCAATAATAATTACTATCTATACGTTCAAGACGAAAAAACAAAGAATATATTAAGAACTATTGGTTCAGGACCAACATTAACTACTGATGTTCGGTCGGTCGGTCGGTACGTTTCGTAACAGCCCTCCTAAGTGTTGTGGCGACCACCTACTCGGTGGACCGACGACATTGTGGCGGTCACGGGGAGTCGTTGGATGGAGGTGGCTCGCGATCGCTGTTTGTACCGTCGTATGAGGAGGCCCATGATACGGGCTGAGATGATGATGTGAAATGATATTATTAGAATATACGCAGACGCAAACTTTGTATGAATACGGCGACTTTGACTTTGCCCACGATCCGTACTAATGAGAACGCGTCAGACGTGCCTGGTTCGCCCTTTCTTCATACAAAAAAAGCCCGTCCGACTGTTCCTGGCTCGTTCACGACCCGTTCTAATCAGAATCATCCCTTATTTCCTAATAATCTTCAAACATCCTACATGTCCAATAAACGCTAACTCAACTAATCCACGTCAAAACACAAGTTATTTTCGTATCCCTTTATTACACCAATAAATACGGGAAATATCGCGAGAAAAGCAATAAAAATTTAATTACTTTCACTAATAACACCTTCAAGGAAAGATAGGCATAGATGTGCCTACAGACAGACAACTTTATATCGACCTATATTGACCGATCCTACAACAAATCTTCTTAGATAGTAATATTAACAAATAAAATTGAAATCAAAGCCACCTAATTTTAAGTTGTGTTTGTTTTCTTTGTACGTATTTGTATTCAGTGTGGTATTACAATAAATGATTTATTCATTCATTCATTTATTCAAGAAGTCTGTAAAGGCTTCGAAATGCAGGATGCATTATTGCAACAATGATAAAAATTATAAAAACAACGCGATCAAAACCGGAGAGTAAGCTTTTTTTTCCAAAAGAATCTTTCGTCTGCAAAGCCCTTAGTATAAACAAGCAGGTTCGTATATTCGAAGGTTCGTTCGATGATCAAAGCCTTGGCACCTTTGTTGCAGCGATTGCCTATCACAACCTCTTTCAAAGGTTTTATTATCGATTGTACGTTGATATTAAGGTATTGTGAGATTTTTGTGCGAACTTAGCAGTGGGTGGGATGAGCGGGTTTTTTTTCATTATCACTTCAATGGCCCAATTCCTTTAGTTAACTCGGTTTATGAAGCACTAGCAGCGCCAAGCGGTTTCGCCCGCGTAAGTCCCAATTCCGCAGGATTATCGGGATCAAAAGTATCCCTATGCAAATTTTCATCCAAATCGGTCGAATAGTTTGACCGTGAAGAGGGAACAAAGAAACAAATATACAGATTTTCGGATTTATAATTATTAAGTATGATTAATAATTTTGATCGATTAACTTTCTATTGTACCAAAACACAAATTAAACTTTTATACAGATACCCAATATCTAAAAATAAGGCGGCACAATGGGCGGCCTTATCGCCTAAGGGCGATCTCTTACAGCCAACCAATGTTTACTAAGATAATATTTGTAGTTTAACAAACATCTCACCCTCAACCCGATTGCGAATTGTAAAAACCGAGGAAAATAAACCTTGATCGTGATTAGCCCATTCTGTTTTTTTCTCCTAATCGTTAGTAATTGTTATCCAGTGATATTGCTATGTCATTTAGTTTGGGCATTAGGGGTTTTTATTGAATTGTTTTTTTTAATCCCGGCCGAGCACCAATGTCTTTTTCTTTAAGAAAAAATAAATATTACAGGACGTTGCCCATTCCGTATTATATTTATGTTGAAATCATGGATTGAATTATGTTATTTTTTTGTTTTATTAATTACTCATTATGTTATTTTCTGACCGCGGAGCGCAGCTAGCTTACGTTTAAAAAAAGTAAGATTAAGGCCGGCTTGCATAACGGTTACTAAACATGTTTAAGCTGTTAAACGTGTTTAAAATCTGTCAGAATGTCAAGAACTGTCAATGTGTGGCAACATATTATCAATCCACTTAATGAAAAAGAGTCCAATGTTCGATTTCCCATAAACTATTTTAAAATTGATATAGTTAAATAAGTTTTTAAATTTTGTTATGCAAGTCGACCTTAAAAACGCTTAATAAACCCTCTTTCATTAGGATCCTTTTATCAAAAGTCTGTGAGCCCCTATTCTGCATTCGTTTACAATAGTAACTAGTTTCGAGATTAGACAGCTTGTTTATGCAAGTTCACTCGAGTGAATCCTATTGAATACCGTGTTACTGAATGCTCTATAAACAGGCTGTTAAACACAATTTCTTTTTACTTAATTAAACAATGGTTCTGAATTAAGGCCCCATACTCAACTAATGACGTGACAGGGATAGGGCTAGCAAAGTTCAGATGTGTAAAAGAAGGACGTAAGATATGCGACAATACAATATTTATTCCTAGTAACAAGATAACTATTTCTTTAATTTCAAGTGTATGTTATTATGCTGTAATATAGAAAAATAGAGGTTAATAAGGTCACGTTTAGCTATAAAATGAATAATTTCTGTATTAAACAAGTTATTTTAGATTTAAAAAAATCTGTTATACAAGTTAATCAATCGTATTAAGAATTCGTCCAAAGTGAAGATAAAGATAATGAAAAATAATACACCAAATTAGTAGTTTCGAATTTTTTGTAGTTACTGAGAAATATTGAGATCCCTGCAGCCAACATCGTGAGTATGTCACCTTAACACTAACAATAGCTAAGAGCGGTATTGGTCTAGTAGTAAATACCCCGACTTAATTTCGAAGGTCGAGATTTCGAATCCCAGCCGCGCACTAATGTATCTTCTTTTAAGAAAAATTTACGTGACCTTTAACCTTGCTCTGACGGTGAAATGAAACATCGGGTGGAAATTTACGGCTTAAAGTCACGCATAAAGGCCCATATATATGGCTAATTGTAGACACACACAGTTAAAACTTTAACTTTTTAACCAAAGCTAATCCGCCACTTTGTATCACCTTAAAAAAATTGACACTGGCACCACTACGATGCCCTCGTCACATACTAGAGAGAAAAAAAGCACTAGTTCTTAGTGTCCTGAATTTCTGTTTTTAACAAACTTTAAACCCGATAAATAAAGTGTTTTATTATGCAAATTCGCGAAAACCATAGAAGAAATTCTGTTTTTAACGTTTGAAATTGAGTAGGTGTGACAATTTATTTCGACTGAATATATAGGTATATTCCAATATTATTTGTTAGAAATATTTTTACGAGGAAAAATGCACGAGTTAATGCTAGTGTAGTAAATTGTCACATTGTTATACGGGCGTTAGACTGTATGAAAATCGACAACTAAACAGACTAATAAACATCTTAGCATATCAGAATAGCTCGCAACTAATCCCATCACCAAATGTTTGGCTAAGCAAATTGGTTATAAACGCGTAGACGATGCAGTATGGTAACACGCGTCGTGTTTACTGAGACAATGCAGTTAATTGAATCAATATGGTTTCGACGTGATACAACTTATTAAGAGGCTTGTGATTTAACTAATTAAGTTATGTATATTGTGAGATAATACGAAGATAATTATATTTAGTAATTAATGTGATTATTGTGATTATCATAATATAACATAGAGTAAGTTTATTCAAGGCAAGCATGATACACCGTTTCAATCTCATCGTCGCTTCCTATCCGGTAAGATGAGATCATATAAATAAATAAATATTGGACTACATTACACACAGCGCTATCTAGCCCCAACCTAAGCACTAGGCTTGTACTATGGGTAACTAGACAATGGATATACCACATACTATACTTTTTGTTGTTGTTGTAAATACTTACATATGATACATAGAATACACCCTGAACCAGAAACAAACATTTATTTTATGGTCAGCAGAAATATTAGGTCTCAACGGGAATCGAACCCGCAACCTTTTGCCTCGCAATCCGACTGTCGCCCGCCGCGCCACTGAGGCCGTCATCATAATTAATGCTAGACTATCAAGACATGTCAAAATTAAAGTGAAAAAAATAATGGTCAACAACTTTGTAATCTTTGAGAGTACGTTCTACGAATAGATTTGGGATCATCGGGAATATCGGGATCATAAGTAGCCTATAAACCTTCCTCGATAAATGGACTATCAAACATAAAAATATTTTTTCAAATCGGACTAGTAGTTCCTGAGATTAGCGCGTTCAAACAAACAAACAATGAAAGAAAAAAACTCTTCGGCTTTATAATATTAGTGTAGATGGGTAAACTGGATAGGTTCAAAATATTCTAGAAATAATTTATCTTCACCTTTATCTAAAATAAATAGCAATTTAAAAAGTATCTCTAAGGACGCTTAGAGAGTGCGGTGACCCAGAATAAACGATCCGAAAACTTGAGGGCTTAATGAAATCTTCGCAAATATGGGAAGTTATTGGGAATCGAGAATCGACTCGTTTGATCAAACATTATAAATAGCGCAGAATATAATATAAAGAGGGTCTCATGTCGACGAAACTCGAGTTCCCAGGTTGATAATAAAATGTAGGTTGGAGAGGTTCGTTTTCTTGCTTTCTTGCTCGTTTTAAATATCGTTGTTGTTAGTTTTATCAAAAAATCGCTGGGGCTACGCATTTTTTTTTTTTGCAAAAATGACTATGACTTTCGCGACACTAGTTCCGTAATGCATTTGTAGAGTCAATTTCACAAAAGTAGTCTTGCAGCAGTAACTGGATGCTATTTTATCAAATAGATAAATAAGATCGCTGTGACTACGCATTTTTTTTTGGGAAAATGTCATCTTAAATTCTTAATTATTATTGACGGACGAGTCGAAGCATATTTCTCAAATTTTTCAAAACAACCAGGGGTTACCCTGGTTGTTTTGAAAAATTTGAGAAATATGCTAAGATTAAATTTGAGAAATAAACTAAGATTTCTACGTTAGTAGAAATCTTAGTTTCCACCAAACAACAAACAAATACAACAACAAACAATAACAAATCATCATTAACAAATTTATTATATTACTAGAATAATTCACACTCGTCTGGCCGAGGGGTTGAGGCACTTGATTATTGGTCCAGGGACGCGAGTTCAACTCTCGCCGCGAGTGATTTTTTGAAGATGAATTTTTCCTCTAAAATATTTCTGGTAAATATGCCTTGAGCAGTAAAAACAAATTACGAAATAAATAAATGTTATAAAACTTCTACAGACAAGATTTTATGATTGAAAACGGATACAAGTGATCATATTATTATAGGTGCCTACATTTGTATTGTACAAGCATCCTTTGGAAATAAATATTTTTTAATTCGAATATAGATTGGTAAATTAATATATATAGATATTATGTTGAATCTTAAAAAAAAAATGTCTAGTATACTTTTACATAAAAAAAGAAACAAACTACTTAGGCAAAAGGTTTATAACCAGCTGGGTCCCGCTATTTCACGTGCATAAGTCACGATCCCGTGAGAACATCGAGATAAATAGCCGAATTTTTTCCTCCATAATTTACCTTTCTCTTGGTCAAAGAGTTATAAATCGATCCAGTAGTTTTGGACCGTGGAATAGTTACATACAAATCTTTTCTCTTTATAATACTAGAAGTTCGCTTCGAACTGAGACCTTACGACCCCCTATCTCTCCAACTCCCCTACCGATCCGGCTCATCTTCGTACTCATAAATTCTATTGACCTAATAAACTACGCGTTTACCAAAATTCATGAAGATCGGAGCTAAGATACTCAAGTGATCGTCGAACAAACATACAAAGATACAAGCGCCTTGCCTGTCTACACTGGACCTCACTCGCTTCGCTCGTTCGGTCAATTAATGTAGAAAAACATGACCAGTAAAAACCAGATTTGTTACTAACATGACAAGCGAAACGACCCAGATAATAACACTGTCCGACTCATTTTAAGTTACCCCTAAGTAAAGTAGATCGGTATTACCAAAGACGACAAAACCAGTTGACTGCTCACAACTTTACGAAAATAGTACGTCTTTTTAGTAGCACTTTCGTGCAGGTTCCTAGTTCAAGCTTATGTGTTACTTAGATTTAAATCGAAATTTAGACTAAGCTATATTTTGTACACAATATTCCAGAAATAAATTATTTGTTTTATCTTATTTTTTTATTTATAAATTTAATTTTACCCCTGATGTTTCGGCAACCTGGTTACACCGGCCGTGGTCCCGGATAAGTTTATAAAGTGTGTTGTAATCACAATGAGTCTAGGTAAAATGGGTAACGCTTCGGTGAATAACAAGGAGTCTTAAGTAGGTATTTATATGCACCGGCGAATTGTGTTTTGTAGCAAAATCGCAGTATGAACAGTCAATCGGCCTTATTGTCTTGAGGTTTAACGTTTGAATTGAACTAATCTCAGAAAGTGCTTTTAGTTGTTAAAAGTTATAGGGAATAAGTAAATCTAAGAAACCCGTTTTAATAATTAATGCTCGATCGTTAATTTTTAAAATGGTTTTTCTTTTGTTCGAGGTTAGTTTTTCCTTTGGCTTTTAGATTTTTAAGTAAGTATCTAGTTATAGAACACTGTATAGTAGGTTAATTACTAAAAGTTGGCAGTTATTGCGCTTGTATTCTCTGTGAGTAAAAATATGACCTATTTTGTTACTTAAGTTGTTTATTTGCATTTATGGGCAGTGTGACACAATACAATGCAAAACGGAGTGTTTAAAGACCAGGTACTGGTAGACCGACGACATAGTAGCGGTCGCGAGGTGTCGTAGGATGGAGGTGGCTCGCGATCGCTGTTTGTGGCGTCGTATAGGGGAGGCCTATGTTGAGCACTGGATGGATACAGATAGTGATATGATAATGATGTTCATTGTATACTATACCCAAAGACAGGGTTCCTATACAAGAACAAAACAAACTAGAATAAGTAAAATAATTGTTAGAACCTAGTACCTAGTATTTATTATTTAATCGTATGACGTAGGCGAAATATACAATTGATCATAAACGTAACGCATGAAAAAGAAATACAAATGTCAAGCAATACAAATAACAAAAAAATTAAAACTAGAATCATAAGTCAATGTCCAGATGAGAGTGCCAAGTAATTCAATTGGGGAGGGGTCCATTAGTACCTAGTAAGAGTGTCAGTCATTTTTAAGAATATAAATGTTATTAAGGTATGGGAAATAAAGGGGCTTTATTATTATTATTTAACATGATTACCTAAAGCAAAATAACTTATGAGTTTCTTGTTCATCTTCTTATTGGAAGTCACTAAATTGGTAAAGATTTAAAACGATCATGGGAATAAATATGTTTTTAAATAAATATTGAATTAAATTGATATTTCACTCTGGGACAAGGAGCAAATTTCAATTAATACCTGTTACCCGGTTCCACAATTAAATTCGTTTAGATAATTATCCATTGATATCCGGTACAATTCGGTTTGAAACGGCTAATTACTGTAGTTTGGGCGCAGTTTAATGATTCTAATTATTATAATTTTTGCTAACAATCGCTTTAAGTTGTTATTGACATAGGTACTATTGTTTAGAAAAGCCTATAAATATGTCATTGTTTATTATAAAAAAATAAAGTACTTAACTATAGTTCTCGATTTCTAATAATACTTATTTATTTTGCCGCAGATTGTGCGATGCCGAAGTTCGTGCGAACGAGACGCAAAAGTAGGAAAGCGGATCCTGGGCTTCCGAGAGAAATACATTTGGGAACATTGCTCGGATGATTATGATGATAATAACACATTTAAAAGTAAACTACGACATTGCTTAAAATTACTTACTAATTAAATTAAATACTTAAAATTAAAATAAGTTTTTTGAATGGTATCCACAAACTAAAATTACTTAATAACGGGGTATTTACAATGTACGAATGTAAGGGTTATTGAGTAATTTTAGTACTTAGTGAAAACAACCATGTCAGTTTGAAATGGTACCAACAAAGCTGGCAGATAAGGTACTTATTTAATTAATAAATGATAGGTAATTGGGTACCTATTTATTGTTAGTTGGCTGACGATACGAAGTAACACCGGATGACTTAGTAGAAATCAATGGTAACTTAATATATTTCCTATTACCAAATAAAAAAACACATTGCACATGAAAAATCCACTGCCGCGGCGTACCTAACTGTAGTAGAATGAAAAAACAAAATCCCTCCTCGATAATCAACAAAAAGAGCTGCTCGCACCATCTCTACCAAAACTCGTTAAGCCTTAACAACCTAAATTTTCATTACAACCCAGATTTATCTTCTCAGATAGCACAAACAATATCGGATTCATCTTCCTATCTTTCCCACTCGCTCTTTTCATCAAACTTTCCGTATAAAATGGCCACTAATGCTCTAACATTCACATTCGTACTCAACTGCGATAAATCTACGATAATTGTGTGCGTGAATAACACGTATCTAGTCTGTATTTTGCTTTCTCGATATCCATTTATTTAGTTCAATCAGTGGACATTGGGAGATTTTATCGACGAATCGGTTTAAGTTGTGAGTTTTAGCGAAATTTTCCCTTTGTTCCCGTCGTACCAAATTTCTATTGCGCTAGATTCTTTAAAAAAAAACTGAAAACGTAATAATGTATAATAATAATAACGTCCGAAAGGCACTGCAGGGTTGTAGGCTGCAGCATTGAATCTGCAGTGCCTTGCTTCCTGCACTGGCAGGAACTGGCACTGGCCAGTTCCTGCTAGTGCAGGAAGCAGGAATCAGACGACCGGAACGACCTTTTTAAATACGTTCTGGCCCAGGTGAGACTAAGCCGAAAAAGTTTGTTGCGGAACACACAGGCTTCCAGTAGCCCAGCTGACGACAAGCTCGCAAGATAAAAAAATATCCACCCCCTTCCACCACCTCATGAAAAATCATCCCCAGGACACCATTTGCAGTGGGCTACATGGAAATCGCTTAAAACCGGCTCCGGACTCAGGTAGGCCACAACAAACAAAATAAGAGATGTAGGGGCTTAATGCCCGCCTCGAAGTAGTGTGATTGTTAAACCCCAAAACAGTCCGAGTAACGTCTTCATCAATGTCCACTGTGCCCCAACAACTGCACGATGGACCTTAAATGAGGATAATAACGCTACCTTCACTGTGACACAGTTTTGGGCGGATATTATATAATTGGCTGTACGCTGACACGCAAAGAAGAAGTAGAATAAGTAATGTAGTCTAATGTAGCCCATTGAAGTACTGTTGAAGACAGGCGCTACCGCGCCTGGCATCATCGGTACTTCCCTGGTCGTCCGTTTAAGTGTGGATTATTGCATTGCGGTAGGTAGGTGTTCGAACAATGCGGGTTCGCAACTTGCGCGGGTGAAACCGCGGGGCGCAGCTAGTGTGTGTATATTTCAAACTCATATCAAATATTAAAGTTGATAAAATACAAGATTTATTCCAATGAAAATGTTCATACCTATACCCTTAGGTAATCCGTTCAAGTTATTTCGGTCGAATTCCTCCAACTTAGACCACATCAGGCATCAAGCCAATATATCTTCATGAAATATTAAGGGAGGTTATCTTTTTCCCTCGATGTAATCTTTGGCTTACAATCATATGGGAAATAACTGTAAGTTAGCTGAACCGTGAAAATTTTAACAAAGAGGGTTAGAACGCTTCCACAGAGGAAAAACTTGGGCCGCGGCCTACCGGGCAAAAACACCTGCCCGGTGGAAGATCTTCCCTTTGGAGGTAAACACCACCTCATACCTCCACACTATGTATAATGTGTATGTATTTGCAGGGGAGGGATAAATGTGAGTAGTGTGTCCGTTGTCTAGCCACCGTAACACAAGCTTAGCAGCTTACCACGGGGCTAGATGGCGCTGTGTGTTCGTCACAGGATTTATTTAATTAAAAAAAAAAAAAAAAAAAAAAAAAAAAAAAAAAAAAAAAAAAAAAAACTAGAATAATTTTAGAACTATAGCTTTAGAAAGGATTATTTTGGGTAACACGAGGGTTAGCGGAAAAAAACAATTCTACTAATCGAACAGATTTGTCTAAAACAATATTTTTATAGGTGCTTTGAAAAAATATTTTTCTCTTTTTCGTGACAGAAACGCTTTCTGGTTTGCTTTAGACGACTTGTCGACTTAGACCAGTAAGTGATAAAACTAGGCACCCAGGGGTCATGTTTGGTATATCTAAATGCTAAACATATCCCCCCATATTACCCCAATCGGGTAATATTTTTCGGTAGACATAGGAATGATTCTGGTCGGAAGATTAGCACTGTGACTAAGTATATTTGCTGGCCATGCTTCTTGCTGAGGCCGGCCCATATAGGGTTCACATATAAATAAAAAATAAATAAAAAGTTTATTTACTAAGATCTTTACAAAGATTATCTTAAACTATGGTCCCAGCACATGGAAAAACCTAAATCGCGGGAGACCCAAATACAGTTTTGATTTCAATTATGATCAGAAATTACAAAAAGACTCAGGGAAGACTCTGGATAACGCCAGCAACTCGTGACCATGTATGTATGAATGAGTTTAGCATGTGACATAAAATATAATAAGATAAGCTTATAGCATACTGCTTCCTGGTTTATTAAATGTATTGAAAGATTGTTTTTTTTTCGCTTTTTCATTTTATCTATAATTTTTTGATAGTGCCAACACATTTCATTGGTGTGTGCTTGTCTAAATAAATATATTTAGTTTCTTTCTCCTTAAATCACCCGGACGCAAGCCACAAGAACCCCCATTCGGAAATTATGTTCGTTACACAAGCGCCCAGTTTTAACAAAGAGGGTTATGTAATGAGACAGAGTATTCTTTTCGGGTATTTCCTTCGTATTGTATTTTTTATTTGATATATGGAGCGTATTTTTTCATTTCCTTTTGAGAATTTTGTTTACTGATAGTTTTGATTTGATATATTGTAGATGTATGTCGGTAGTTCGCTTTATACTTAGAACACATAGAATTAAATAAATTGGAAATGAAATCTTCGACTAAGTATGTATAAGTTTTTTTAAAATGCTTTCCGTAAATAATTAGTGTTGATTTATCTGCAGAACGCTTTGTTACCAATACATAGACCAATACAGCTACTATAAGAAATACGCGACGACATCAACTTTACAACATACGATAGATTCCGTTGTCTAGTACTTAGTACTATACTATGAGTATAGCATACCATACTTTTTTTTTGTAAATACATACATATTATTATGATACACAGAAAAGCACATATTTGCACCTTGCGGAAATCGAATCCGCAATTTACCACGCAGTCGGGCATTCACACGACACGCCACATAGGTTGTCGAAAATATAACTAAACTAGCTGCGCCCCGCGGTTTCACTTGCATAAGTCCCGTTCCCGCGAGAATATCGGGATAAAAAGTAGCCTTTGTGTTATTCCCGGTATCCAGCTACCTATATTCCAAGTTTCATCGCAATCGGTTCAGTAGTTTTTGCGTGAAAGAGTAACAAACTCACATATATACATACAAACTTTCGCGTTTATAATATTAGTTATACGGATGCATGATAATACCGTGTAAAAAAATAATTTAAATAACAACCAAAAAAAAGAATTGATAAAAATGACCAAAATAACCTCTACATAGGTACAGAGCCACCGACTAATTAATCTGTTTTATCATCTGAGGCCCTATTATATAACTTTTACTGTAAGCGCTTTCAATCTGAAAGCGCTTTCAATCTGAAACATTGCTTGCATAAATTTTGCGATTTTGTAAGCAATGTTATAACCTTGCAGCGCCCTTGCTATCGACATTTACTACAACCCAAACACAACACTAGCCGCAGATAACCCGACTTAATTAAAGAGTCAATTTTGCGGTGCAGCGTCATATATTATGGAGCATATTTTATTTAACAGTGTTTTACATCTGTTTCAAATGTCATTTTCGTTTGACGTTGGCAATTTAGAAATGGGCAAATATCGGTCTAAAAAAAGAAGATCATCTTTCGTTTGAAAACAATGGAATAATAAATGGTTATTTTTACTTAATTTTGAAGCTAAAAGAGTAAAAGTAAGTGCGAATTGTGAACATTTGAGCGTTTTACTAACGTATAGATGATTATTATTCACGTCAAGCTAATTATTAACTTGTTTTTCAGCAAATTGTCTATACGACTAATAAACGAACGAAGACTGGTTTATGCTCTACATTTTTGTTAAAAGACAGTGATATTTCCCTCAATACACAGTCCAAGAGCTCTAGGTCTGCTACGAGCTCATCGCATAGAAGTAGAACCTCGAAAACACCCGAAAACGCTTCCGAAATTTCTAAAATGTAAGTTTACCGCACACTTGATATTTTGAAGTTTTAGTCGATATAGTAAAGCAAAACTTCGTTGTAACCCAAGATAAGTGGGATATTTTTGACTAGACAACTTTATTCTCTAGTTTTACATCTCATCTATGACTTCATTGCACAAACTAATTTTAAGAATCCATAAGTTAGGTTATAATAAAAATCTATTATTGCCCTTATACTTACTTGCCTGTAATTGGATGGCCCCATGCATGGTCATCGTAATGGTATAATTTTAAGACCTCCCTGCCAGCGAAATAACTCTGTCTGTCGCAATACGCAATAGCATATTCACACCAAAACTGCAAAACTGATTTTGATAAAATTTCATATTGAAATAGTTAGGCAAACGCGAGTGAAACTGTGGGGCGCAGCTAGTGCCTTTTATTTTATGTTTACTATTTTACAAACTAATTGTAATTTTTTAGATCACGATGTAAACTTGCTGTGCTGGACCTTGTCCTGGAGGAGTAGAACGCATCATGATGTGAAGGAGTGATCGGTGTGAGATGTTACCGGATTGGGAGCAACCAACATTGAAATCCTGGAGTGATTGCAGCAGCTTGTTGTATAGCAGAATACAGAAAAGCTACTCAAAATTTAATGGTTATTACGGAAAGTAAATATAAAATAAAATTGAGTTTAAAAACTGCTATTTTATTTATGTAGCCCTAGAAAAATTTAATGGTTATTACGGAAAGCAAATATAAAATAAAATTGAGTTTAAAAACTGCTATTTTATTTATGTAGCCCTAGAATTTATATAATAGTAGCTATCTTCATTTATATAACTGTCTCACAGTAATGATTAAATCTCAATTATTAAAATATGTAGTACTTAGTTGTTTTTTTAAATCCAAAATATCAGACAGATAATAGGTAATTACATATTTATTTATACTTACCTTTTTCAAGTGTAGACACCCTACCTCTCACCTTTCTTAGCTTCCTTTCCATTCAAAGGTTGCCTGGAAGAGATTGCTTTCAGCGGCCGCCCATTGTGCCTCCTAAATTAAAGCTGTATTTGTTTCTATCTGTGTATATTGTAATTTTATATGGAGTGTACAATAAAGAATTTATTCATTTAGGCAGGTAGTGGTAAATTTAATATTGAAACAATATTCTAATGTAAGGAAAGTATATTGTATATTTTCAATAATGCTTGTTAGGGAATCTCTGCACAGGATGTTCCTGACATCTCAGTAGTGTCTTCATTATGTCACTGTAAAATAAAAATAAATGTATGTTAAGACAAGATAACAGACCATGTTAAAAACTTTTAAAATTGCAGACCTCACATTTTTTTACTTCGCAACTAAATAATCACTGACTAAATCCAAAAATAATATAGTTAAACTTAAGAGATGGTCTGCTAATGTAGGTAACTTTTGTATGCACTGTTGGCACTTACTGTAACTTTTTTATGAATGACAATAAAAATGTGTCCTATGAATGCACTTAATTCTTCCAGACATTCCAGACACTGAAGCATATTGATGCTATAATAGTTATAAATAAACTAAAAAGATTGTTGATATACTAATTTCATTTGTTCTTTAAAATTTAGTCTGTAAAGATGTGTTGAAAAATAATGATGTGAGCGGGGTTCAAACCGACTCAGCATGCTATGGCTAGCTAACCAACTGAACTATAAATAAATAAGATTTGTCAGTGTATGTATAAGTACATAGTCACAATGTAGAGTTGGATAGACTGCGTTCTTTGAGTTCATCTCGTATTTTTGTACTTCATTTGGAAGCTGACAGAAGTGTGATCACAGTGTTTAACATAGCTTACCAAAAGTGGATTTTGTATGGCGGAATCGCACTAAACTCGTTGTGCAGCAGTACTAAAGGGTCGCTAGCATCCCTTATTCTACACAGACAGGCCATGAAGGCCTTCTTTTACCGTCACTTCTTGGTAAAATTCCAAAGAACTGGCGCATGCCATTATTGCTTCTGAAATTGTTTTTTATTTCACAAATAACTCTTTCTTAGGGTAAAACACAGAAAAGCACGTAAATATTCAATTTCCACACTATTTTTTCCAGGCTTTCAGACTAGAAAAGGCCGAAAACTAAATGTTTCAATGATGAGAAACAGCCTCGGACCTCTTTCAATAACATTGAGAGTTGATAGTGATCCAAGTTGTCACTTTCATTGTAACAACCATACGTGATCGCGTTTTTCATACAATTAGGTTGTATCGATATTGTTTCTCTTTCAATAAGGTTCTTTCAGTAACACAAACTGTCAAATGGTGCGTACACAATCGCAAATGAGTGAAAGATCGTGTGTCAAACTCAAAAATTTGAGTTTGACACATGATATTTCACTTTGCAATATGTTGCAAAAAGATACGTAAATGGGCCTCTGAAGTCGGGCAGCCAAACTAAGTACAATATGAAACCAACCAGTAAAACTGCCCGACTTCAGATGATAAAACAGATTAATTAGTCGGTGGCTCTGTACCTATGTAGAGGTTATTTTGGTCATTTTTATCAATTCTTTTTTTTGGTTGTTATTTAAATTATTTTTTGTTTCTTTTTGAAGTCGGTTTTTTAATTGTTAAATTATTATTATTTTTTACCCTTTTTAGTATACTTACCTACCTAAAAATCAACAATATTGTTACCGTTATTTTCATTTTTGAACAGTTTGCTGATGAGAAGGTGGTTTCAGGTGCCCCATCAATCTGTACTTAGTTCTTTAGGGGTCTATTCTTTAAGTCCAAAAATGAGTAATTTATTGAATTCTGGGATGCTATCCTGTCCATCATTCCGAAGATACTCATCAGATCCTTACCAAACTTTCATGGGACGACCTCGTAGCTTTCACCTTTCCATTAAAAAAAGAATCATCTCAATCGGTCAAGCCATCTTTGAGTAATCGATAAACAACTGGATTGATTAATGCGTTTTGAGGAACATTTCCGTTCATCACTCCGAAGACCCTCATCAGATCCACATCAAATTTTTATGGGACCATCTTGGAGCTCCTACCTATCCATTAAAAAAAGAATCTTCTTAATCAGTCAATCCGTCTTCGAGTAATCGGTAAAAAAATTATACATACAGACGAATTGATAACCTCCTCCTTTTTTTTGAAGTCGGTTAAAAATTACCCTAAAACCAATACCTATTATTTCTACATTCAAATACATATGAAATGAGCAAGTTCGCCTGTAACAGAGACGATAACATCCGGCACTCATCGAAGCTCGCTTCCGAAATGTGGAAATCTCAAATCGATAGTGCGGTCATATTCCTAGCAACCGCAAACTGCCCTTTGAACTTCGGTCGGACATAATATTTGCAACTACGCAGTTTGATGTGTACTTACGATACGAGGGTGTTAAAGGGTTTACAAATAACCGCAGGTTAAATTTAACTTTAAAGTAGGTATTAAGTTAAGTAGAATTGATCGTTGCATAAGTAGTGAGTTAAATTTAAACATTTTAACTGTTTACTTTGAAACTTGTTAAACATTTCCTAAATTAAATTAAGTACTAGAAATATTTTAAAGGAAAAATTCATTTTCAAAAATTCACTTAGTAGACAGGGATACATTCATATTCTTAAATTCGCTGCTCGAGATGGGAACTTGCGTGGCCGAGCGGTTGAGGCACTGGGGTACTGATCCAGGGACGCGAGTTCAAATCTCGCCGCAAGTGAATTTTTCAAGATGATTGTTTCCTTTAAAATATTTCTTATAAATATGCCTTGAGCAATAAAAACAAATTATGAAATATTAAATTATGTACTTAAAACTAAAAATAATTTCGTGATACCTAATTATATTAACAGCTGGCCGCATTGCCACGCTGAATACCAATGCTTGATCCTTTGAGCCAAATGAGTTCAGCATTCTGATCTCGCGTCTTACTTTTTCTAATTTAAACGTTTTTTCTTAGAAATATGTACTTTATGAGAACAATACATTGTAATAAAACTCTT
Source organism: Idaea dimidiata (assembly GCA_949358125.1). Lineage (NCBI taxonomy): Eukaryota > Metazoa > Arthropoda > Insecta > Lepidoptera > Geometridae > Idaea > Idaea dimidiata. The sequence continues at coordinate 12,237,872 of OX442341.1, forward strand.
TTTCCGGTTACATCCCGTTGTTTTTACTACCAGCATTGTTGCTTTTTTTTTTTGTTAAAAATATCTATAACAATTCAGCCGTGACGTGAAATATTTCTGTTAAAAATATTTAGAGCAATAAAAACAATGTTTTCTTTTTTTTTCTTTTAATTTTTTAAATATAAACCCGTGTTTTCATAACGGAACTAGTGTCGCGAAAGTTATAGTCATATTTGCAAAAAAAAAATGCGTAGCATCATGGATTCTTTGATAAAACTAGTTCCAGTAAACTGCTGCGCGACTTTTTTTGTGAAGTTGACTATAACTTTCGCGACACTACTTTCGTAGTGAAAACACAGCCTAACTATGCGAGTTAACTTTGACACTAAATAATAAGGCCCAGTGGTACCAGTGGCAGTTAGTTTTTAACTGTAAATTTATAACAAATCACTCCAATATTCTTTTCTTTTCCGGCATACGGAGCTCTATAAATGCTAATTACGTTCCTTCAGCAACTTGGAAACGCAAGTGGAAGCCACAATCTATAATCTTGCGGTACCATCGCATACAGAATACGTTCTGGGTAGTCTGAAAGCTTCAGTATAAGCTTGGAGCTTATTTCGCCGATGAAGCTTCGCGTGAGTCGAGCTTATCCGTCTAATGTAAGGGGACAAATGAAACGTACGAATGCCACAGATGGGTGCGATTGTACCTACCTACACTTTATTTACAACTAGCCTCGCGGCTTCACCCGTGTAAGTCCCGTTCCAGCAAAAATATCGGGATAAAAAGTAGCCTATGTGTTAATCCAGGTCCCAGCTACCTATATTCCAAGTTTCATCGCATTCGGTTCAGCGGTTTTTACGTGAGAGCGTAACAGACAGACAGAGTTACTTTCGCATTTATCATATTAATTAGTAAGGATGTTTCAAGAACTAAATAAAAAAAACATAAAACGATCGAATTAAACAAAAGACGATAGGAATTCTCCTTAAAATGGTTATTAGAAGGTAAACAAAAATATTAAGGTTGTACTAAATGTATTCTGAACTAGATGCGGTTTCACCCGCATAAAACCCGTTCCCGTTCTTGGAATATCGGGATATAAAGTAGTTTATATGTTACTCCAGGTTTCCAGCTAGGCAGCTACCAATGATCCAAGCTTCATTGCAATCGGTTCGGTAGTTTTTACCCGACTGCGCGACGCAAAGGAGGGTAATGTGTTTATCAGTCTATGTTAGTATGTATGGATGGATGTTTCTATGTGGCGTTCTAGAGGCCAAACGCGTGGACCGATTTTGATGATTCTTACGTCAATCGATTCAATCAGGCGATTGTTACTAAAAACTTGACAGTAATTCAAATTAACTTTTGTCACAACCAGACGCCATATTGTCAAAATTATTGCGTATAATTGAGTAACAAAATCACATACATATATACAAACTTTCGCGTTTAAAATATTAGTAAGATGTGTAAAACAGTGATTTAAGCTTATAAATGTACCGATAGAAAGGATTATTTTTGGGTTTTTGTATGTAGATATACTATTCCAAACAAAAAAGCCACGAAGTTTATTGCAGCATCACGAAAATACTAAAGTTAAATTGTTTATTTTAGGTAACTACGAAACACAAAAGAACTTACTTTCAATTTATAATAACGAAAGATGAACGAGCAAAAGATATAGACAAAAAATATTTAAAAAAAATAAAAAACCCGACTGCCGTTAAAACTGAAAAGTAAAAAACAAGAAGATACCTAAAGGTAAAGAAACCTTAAAAATCGTTCGACGCATCTAGGAGCCTTAAAAAATTGTGGATGCAGTCGGGTGGGACTTCAACACAATTTGGTGTCATTATACTTTACCTTTAAAAGGAGTCCCACCCGACTGCATCCACAATTTTTTAAGGCTCCTAGATGCGTCGAACGATTTTTAAGGTTTCTTTACCTTTAGGTATCTTCTTGTTTTTTACTTTTCAGTTTTAACGGCAGTCGGGTTTTTTATTTTTTTTAAATATTTTTTTTATTTAACGCTTTTTAGTTATTAGAGAATAGATACAATTACACCAGAGAAACTCATTAACTCTGGATGTGTATACTCCAGTAGCGAGGACTCGAAATCGGTTAAAGATAGGCTATCTAAAAGCCTTCAATATTATAATAGCTATTCTTTTTGAGTTTTGCTGAGACGGCTATGAAGTAGGCAGGTATCCATCTTAAAATATAATTACCAAATCCGAAAACTTCGTCGCGACTGGTGATACAAAGGCTGGCGGTTTCTTGTCCTAGCGGATTAGCCTTGCTATCCATTATCCATAGCGCGACATTTCAAATTTTTAGTTAATTACTTATTGTAAACATAGTAATTGTTATTTATGTTATCTCTGACAAACTGACAAATCAAACATTCAAATTCCTTCAAAAGTTGAAACTCGGCGTCAAAGTCTTTGTCTTTGTCTTTGCTCGGTTTTTATGGTCAAGACAAATCTTGCTTAATAGCGTTTTAAATCTTTATTTTTATTTATTTATTATTTTAATGTACCCTATGTCACTCTCACGGTCATGACGAATCTAACGACGTATCGTTTATCTAAATCAGCCCAGCCGTTTAGGCCCTACGACGGCACAAAAATAGGTCACATACATACATACATACATACATACATACACTCACGGCAAAAACATAACACTTCCTTTGGCAGTCGTGTAAAAAGTCGATTAATATAGGAAACTGCAAAAAAGAAAATCATCATCATTCGTCTCGGAATGAGAAGGTCACAAATGCCAATTCTCATTACTCGATTATAGAGATGGGTAGATATTCGTAGATCATGAATCATGATAAATATCTAAAGATATAAATCCATAGAGTTGTTAAATCCAATGCATAGGTCGGTTTATAGATTCGACTCGATTTATAGGTCTATGTAATATTGAGTAGGGAAACCAGAGGCATAGTGACCTAAAATCGTGAAAAAAAAAAAAACGTTTGTTTATTGACCGAACGAGCGAAGCGAGTGAGGTCCAGTGTAGGCGGGCCTAGCGCTTGTATCTTTGTAACTTTGTATCTTTGTTCGTTGATAACTTGAGTATCGTAGCTCCGATCTTCATGAATTTTGGTACGCGCGTAGTTTAGGTCACTAGAATTTATGGGTTCAAAGATGAACCAGATCGGTAGGGGGGTTGGGGAGATAGGGGTCGTGAGGTCTCAGTTCGGGGCGAACTCCTAGTAATGTAGAAATAGAGGAGTAAGTATAGATTGTCTCCTAAAGACACAAATGTGACATGTCTCCTTCGATTACAAATGACGATCCGGAGTCCAGAGCGCGTAACATTACCGTCTAAATTTCCCTCATCAATCAAATTCCTCATAAATCTAAGGCATAAGGACATGAGATTATTAAAATACTTACCTAAATGATCCAATGTTATGGAGAGACGGCCGACCTTGCTTTTATTTTTGTAAGGATCGTTTGGTAAAAATGTCACTTTTGCTTCTGGGGCGGTCAGATGGATATTGGATTAGAAGCCAGTTTGTTTATTTAATAAAAATGGAAGAACGAAGATAAAGTAGGTTATGTATGTACTTGTAAAAGCTTTTATGATTTTATGAGCTTTTATTTTTAACGGTCATATTTATAATAGAATGTGGGTGAAAAGCGGTCAGTAAAGTCAAAATCTACTCTCTATTTCACTATATTGGCATTACAGCTATCTGTATGCCAAGTTTCATCGTAAGCGGTCCAGTAGTTTTTGCGTGGAGTAAGAAACCTACTCGTTTACTTACCTATTACTTTTACTTACACGTATAAACTTTTTTTTATAATATTAGTAGAATTTCGTGACCACGACGTTTCAAATAGGTGAATACAGAATTCTCTTACATTATATTTTTTATTACCTATAAGAAAGCGTTTGACCTTTATCACACGTGGTGGTAGGTGTAGATGCAGTCTAAGATGAAGCACGCTACCTAAAAGGTGCCTATTCACACGCGACTTAAAAACCCCTAAATTGTATTCATCATCATCATCAGCCTGTTGCAGTCCACTGCTGGACATAGGACTCTCCGATTGCACACCACCTAGATCTATTTTCGGCTTCTCGCATCCAGTTTGTGCCAGCCGTCTTCCGCAAATCGTCGCTCCAACGTGCCTGGGGACGTCCTACACTATGTTTGCCGAGACGCGGTCTCCACTCTAGAACTCGTTTACCCCAACGGTTGTCGGCTTGTATTAACTGTATTGTATTAATTGTATTAACCAGGGAATATAGTCTCAGGCATCTGAATCCAATTCGATCACAAAAACATTCGCGGCGGGATACCCACGAGTATTTCTCTGCGACAAACGTACAATCGAATTTTATTTCTTCGAGAACTTTTCGTCGATATCTCTGTACTGCGACGTTTTAATAATTCGACGTATTGTTACTGCGAAATAACGTTACACGGCATATATATGTACCTACTTCAATATACGTCTTTGGCCGCACAATACTAACACGTGCCTCATTCACATCTGGCAGTGTCTCTGCAAATACCCGTACACGATGACGTCTGCTAATCCATTGAATGAAAAACAAAGAACGCTCTAATAATGCCTTCAAACGAGCTGTGACGGCGCTCCTCACCGGGAATTCCAGGTAATGTAACATTCAGAGTGGAGCATTCATCAAGCGAACTGAATATTACAGTGCAATCTGTGATGGATGACATAATTCGAGCACTATGCTTTGTCAAATATAGGATGATTCCTGTGACAGGTTCATGTGTAATAGTTAATGGACCTATTCGATTATCGATTATTGTTTTCTAAAGATGTAAAGCTCAAAATATTGTAATTGACCATTGTGTATTTTGAGATGATTTAATACAGCGACGATTCCGACTAGTTTGATGTGAAACATGTCAAGGCGAGTATAAACGTGATTGTTGGCGTGGCGATACAGGCTGTGGCGATGCACCGCCACTATATGAACACAATTTCGATGTTTCTTGTTTTTATTTTTAATTATTCAGCATAAGTGGCACTAATATATATATATATTTTTTTGTGAAGAGGAAATACATGAATATTATTCATTGATTGATTGATTAATATTACGCCTGGTACAGTTTACCAAAAACAAAGCATAGGTGCATTATTGTGGTACCTAGTTGGAACAGACACATAGCATTAGTACAGGTTGGGTAACTAAATTTGGCACGTTTACAATACTCACATTAATGCAATTATATCAACCTTAACAGAATAGTTATGTGACCAGAAGAAAGACAGTAGAAACAATAATAAGCCACTTAGTAACGCTATTTTAAATTCAATGGTACTTTGATTCATCGGATTGTTCTCATAAAGACGGATTCTCAAAAAGACAGAATACACCTAAGTGGAAAAACAATTTAAGTTTATTTTTATTTAGAAAAGGAAAATAATTAGTAAAGTGGCAAAATGTTGAACCTATAAATCATCAACTACACTTAGCTATTGTCAATTCATTTTTACCATAGACGTAACAATATTGTCAGCGCTGGAGCGGCTTTTTATATTTATTTATATCGTACCAAAAAGCATGACCATTTTTTCAACGCACAACGACATTGAATGAATTAATGAATAAATAATTTATTATACACACCAAATACAGATAAATACGTACAAAGAAAACAAACACAACTTAAAAATAAGTGGCACAATGGGCGGTCTTATCGCTTAAAGCGATCTCTTCCAGGCAACCTTTGGACATTTCTAGGTCTTTTCAGACATCTGCCACATCAACAACTTTGACCACGTAAAGACAAGCTATGTATACGCTCGACTGCAATGCAGAAGGCTTCGGGTTCGATTCTCGTCGTGTGCAAATATTATATTTATGCTTAGAAATAAATATTTGTATCTGGTCTGGGTGTCTTTCTATTTATGTATGTATATATATGTATATATGGGTATGTGTGGAATATGTATGTATTTACAAATAAAAAAAAGTATAATATTATGTAGTATATCCGTTGTCTAGCACCCAAGCCCAGTGCTTAGTTTGGGGCTAGATTGCACTGTGTAATGTGGTGCAATATTTATTATTTAACTATTTATCTATTATTAGATCTCGAGGCTTTCGATTTCAAGTCAAGAACCCCATCATTATGCTACCCACATGCTGTTAGACAAACGATGTAATGCCCCAAGCCACCACCAATCACAGAAATTAGACCATGAATAAAGTATTATAGCTATTTTATTGTCAACCTGTTTTATTAGCTGGTACTAAACTAATGTGATTCGATGAAAGATATAAAACACTTATGGAGTCGTTGTACATAAAAAGAGTAAAATAATTTCTAGTGGATTTGTGTCAGGCATATAACTAGGCTGCTAGGCTACACAACACAACCCTCTCGAGAGGTAGCTGCACTTACAGAGCCCGTATTTAATTAACAAAAATTTCATTTCAGCATCATTTAAATTTGACGGTTGTCAAATAACATTTGACATTTCTCCAAAGAAAAGTTATTTCTTTCTTTTTCTTAGTTATAGCTTCTGTCAGAAATATACGACAATTTAGCCAGTTTCTCGTACTAATAGTGCACTACCACTATTATACTGTAATCGTTTGAAATAATTTTCAATGCGTGAAGGCTGCAGAAAAAATGGCGACGATTTTTCTCCAACCCCATGGACCATTTGTTTGTAACGTGCTAATTTCGTGTTTGGCACTGGTATTTTTATTTTCACTTAACTCGTTCAACTTCGCGTAACTAAATTGATAACATGCCGCCGAAATTAAACAATTTAAACGCAATAAAATTAGGACTTCAGGACAACGTTCCACTAACGCGTCAAAACTAAAGCCCCCAAAGAAAAGATCATTGTTAAATGTCAAATGTTATTTGACAACGGTCAAATTTGAGATTGAAAATTGATTGCGTTGATATTGAAATGAAATGTTTGTTAACTTCATTATGTGAATGCTTCTTCAGAAAAATCATGCAATATCAAAAGCATGACAAACGTTAAAATAGAAATGTAGTTACGTTCCTCTGCCTATTACAAACCCTGAAGTATTTCAAACCTAAGTCATCCTTTCAGATAATAATTTAGGTTTATAGATACCATGCTTTCACGGTAAAACAATTGGTTTGCTAGAAATATTTTAAAGGAAAAATTCATCTTCAAAAATTCACTTGCGGCGAGATTTGAACTCGCGTCCCTGGATCAATATTCCAGTGCCTATACCGCTCGGCCACGCAAGTTGGGAACTTGCGTGGCCGAGCGGTAAATATGCCTTGAGCGATAAAAACAAATTTACGAAATAAATAGTTTGCTGTTACACAAACACCCATAGGGTACTGAAAATGTTTTTTCATCCCTTCTATTCAAAAGTTGTCACATTGTTCCTCTATAAGCGGGAGCAAAATCTCATTTCAATTAAGTTTTGACTAAGGAACATGTAATATTTATAGAAATGAAACGCTTATTGTATGAATACTGGTTTACTATGGTATTTACGTATTTCTGTTTCTATTTGTTTCTGTGTCTATTTGTTTGTAAAACTCCGTCACTTATTTATTTTCTCAAAGAAAGGGGCTGAAAAGTAGAGTTTATAACTCGAGTGATAAAAACGCAAATGATTTTTTCGTCGAGCGACGTACTTTGAATCCCTAGCTGCACTTAGTCCTTCTTTAGCATGTGATTAAAAGCAGCGCCTTTGCCGTCATAATACTATTTTGCTCCCTTGTTATACAATCTTACTGATATTATAAACGTGAAAGTTTGTATGTATGTACTTTGTTACTCTTTCACGCAAAAACTACAGAGTTGATTGCGATTCAACTTGGAATATAGGTAGCTGGAGATCGGGAAGGGACGGGACATAAGCGGGTTAAACCGCGGTACGCAGCTAGTCTATTATATTACACATTTTGCGACACCGTGTCAGGTCAAACGATGACATCTTTCGACTCAATAAAATCAAATAAGTGAATGTTATTAACCCAATTTCTCATATAAAATAAATTAAGTTATTTCGATAAATAAGTAGGTCAAGACTGAAATTGGAATTTCACAATTCTTAGCTTTTACATGTCAGCAAGGCCATGGAGACCGTCGAAAAAAGATAATTAATTTTTTGTGATTTTATTTTGGTACTTTTACCCAACTGCCGCCTGCGAGAAACGGGTAAAAATCCTACTAATATTATATATGTGAAAGTGTGTGTGTTTGGATGTTTAGATGTTTGTTACCCAGTCACGAAACAACTACTTAACCGATTACGATAAAACTTGGAATATAGGTAGCTGGATACCGGGAATAAGACATAGGCAACTTTTTATCCCGATAATCTTACGGGAACGGGACTTACGAGGGTGAAACCGCAGGGCGCAGATTGTACTAAAATAAAAACACTTTATTTTATCTAGGTTATATCTTTTTTGTAATTGATAGGTTAGCGTATGACCACTAACTCACCTGATGGAAAGCGACGACGTGGTCTAAAATATTGCACGCTTACCTAGGATATACCTATTCACTCGTGACTTGAAGATATTTAAGGTCAGTGTAGAGCTAACTGCGGTAACACACGGTTTCATTGTAACTTTAGGTAGGTACCTACGTTTTGTGTATGACTGCGAGACTGCTGTTTAGAAAATAATCGTGTTAAATAAATAATAATTTATGTAAAAACCGGTAAAATGCAACTCTAACAGCCGAATACAGAAACGTCATTTAAAATTTGAAAGGTACTTAAATTATTGAGCAGCTTCTAAATTCAAAATTAATATGGCAATTTTTGAGTTTGCAAGCTGTTTCTTTGTTTAAGTAGTTCTCAAATGTTGAGTAGCGTTTCTGTATTCGGCTGTAAGTCACGCAAGAAAGATTTCGTACCATTACCAGAAAAACACGTTTGTTGCATGGGAACCTCACTAAAACAGTTAATTTAATATCTTCTATGGTTTTCGCGAATTTGCATAATAAAACCCGGTAAACCCACGGTACCCCGGTAATTAAACCTGGTAAATAAAGTGTTTTATTCTTCTTCTTCTTCTTGCCATTGTCAAGTATTAGCAATATTTGCAGGTTATTCGCTTCGAATGAAACAGTCAAGTCGTCATAGTTAAAGTCAAGTCGAGGGAATCATTGTAAAAAGGGGGCCATTTTTTACAATGTTTGTTCACGGAGCTTTGGAGAGAACACTAAGCTAAATGTCCATGTTTTGCACCGATTTTCACTTTCATTTACACTTGTACACCTTCACGAAACTAAATTGATTAATATGCCTCCGAAATTAAACAATTTACACGCATTTGAACTAAGTTTCACAAAAATGAAAATTTAGCAACACATCTTCTCAACGCATTCCCGTCAAAACTCTCAAGTGTTTTATTACAAATAATTTATTTTGTTTAGCGCTAACAGAATACATCATCTGTAATTTTAGCTGTCTAACACAGATTATAAATTAACAGATAGTGAAGTCTACGTTGTAGATTCGATTTTAGAATCAAGAGCTTCTAACAATCCAATTACTCGAAACAATTTGGAAACGCAGTAATGTTGGCACAACTAAATAGTATAAAGAAGATTGATTATGGAAATGAAAGACGATTCATTTGTTTTATTCAGTTGATATTAGATTTGTGCCTCTAGTCTAGACAGGCAGATGAGAAACTTCAATAATCCCAGTGTTTATATTGCTTGCTTTGATAAATCTTATTCGTGAAAGTACTTTAAGATGGATGTACGAGCTAAACTGAAAATATAATAAATATAGAATTTATTAAAACTTGTTGTTTCTTATTGTTCTGAACTTCTGTTGATATTGTTTCTTACGTTTTAGTGCAGATTCCAAAAATATATGTCGTAGAGTGTTGAAGCGTATCCACATTTTAACCAACAAAGTCAATATTTGACTCAAAATGTAGATAAGCTTTGAAACAATAAGTGGTTTTGTCTTAAAACTACATCAAAACATACCTATGAAGAAACAATGTCACCCATAATCCATACACAAATAAATATACAACAACATTCCGTCATGAAACAATTAACAACTTTCTATAAAGCCGATAGGGATTTTGAGTTTAGCTCGTACCTATATAGCTCATAATAAGTTGTTCGAAAACTCTGTAATTAATTATTCACCCAAATAATAACTCCATACCTAGATACTTTTAACTAGCAATTATTTTGTCGGAGGGTTTGGTAAAATAAAATTTATTGACGTTGTAGAGTAACAGTGAGTAATCAGTGAGGATTTGGACATCCACTATTTCGTGCAATATTTATTTATATAACTATGTACAAAATGCTGTGCATAGTTGTAATCGATATACAAATGAATAATGATCTATTTAACTATAATAAATAAATAAATAAATCCTGTGACGAACACACAGCGCCATCTAGCCCCGTGGTAAGCTGCTAAACTTGTTTTACGGTGACTAGACAACGGATATACTACTTATATTTATTTATCTTGTAAATACATAGATATTATACACACAAATACACCCAGACCAGATACAAATATTTATTTTTAAACATAAATATTTGCACCCAGCGGGAATCGAACCCGCAAGCGTTTGCCCGACGCGCCACAGAGGTCGTTAAGTCGCGGAGTGTCTAGTGGTACTTCTTATTTTCGTGTAGAAGTGTGGCTCACCTAGTGTTAGAGTTTACAGGTCACCCTAAGGCATCTAACTTGGCCTAAGCTGATATCAGAGATAGCGACCAGAACCAACTGCTTCGTGCCTTTCTACAATGGTTCCAAACAAACATTATTTAGAAACTATTAACTACCTTGCACTACGTTATTCCAAATCATTAAACACATGCATTGTACCACCACCAACAAGTTGGCGCATAAATATACTCATATCTAACGCCCGATCTAGATTTCGGTTCTAAATTATATTGAAATCGTTTACTAGCATTGCATTTTAGACCTTATAACGGGAATTTTAGAGTTTAATCTAAAGGTTTATGGTACAAAACGCCTAATAGGTATTTGCTCATTCTATCTAATGTTTATACGTAGGTAGGTAATGGCTATAATTAGGTAAATTAGCTAGTTATATTAAAAACAATTATGGATGTTGATACTTTTCAATGTTTTTTTTTTCAAGGATATTGGCGTTATCGCTATTATATGTACAAAAGATTTCCATTTATTTCATTTTCATAATTACGAAGGAAAAATCAATAAAAGTATTATATCAGTTTTCTAGTCACCATACACGAGCTTAGTAGCTTACCATGGGGCTAGATTGTGCTGTTTGTTGGTCACAGAATTAATTCTAACTAGCTGCGCCCCGCGGTTTCACCCGCGCAAGTTGCGAACCCGCGTTGTTCGAACACCTACCTACCGCAATGCAATAATCCACACTTAAACGGTCGCCCATTGAACTTCCCTAGTCGTCGGTTTAAGTGTAGAGTTTTGCACTGCGGTAGGTAGGTGAAGTAAGTTACCTTACGTAAAGTTTGTATTTCATCAGTAGGTGACGATAACGATAACGAAGGATGACGATGACGATGGATGACGATCAATGACGATCGATGACGATCAATGACGATGGATGACGATGACGATGATGATGATGCCACTCTACATCACTTACCCTACCCCTGTATCGATTTTCATTCATTGAATTGTTATCACCCGCGTAAGTCCCGATCCCGCGGGATTTTCGGGATCAAAAGTATCCTATGTTACTCTTCATCATTTAAACTATCCCTATGCAAATTTTCATCTAATAAATAGTTATCACCCGCATAAGTCCCGATCCCGCGGAAATTTTTTGATCAAATCCCGCGGGATTTACGGGATCATAAGTATCTTTTGTTACTCTCCATCATTTAAACTATCCCTATTCAAATTTTCATCTAATAAATAGTTATCACCCGCGTAGCTCCCGATCCCGCGGGATTATCGGGATCAAAAGTATCCTATGTCCTTCTCCTGGTTCTAAGCTACTTCCCCACCAATTTTCAGCCAAATCGGTTCAGCCGTTCTTGAGTTATAAATGGTGTAACTTACACGACTTTCTTTTATATATATGGATAAAGTGGTAACGTTTGTGACATGTATGTATGTAAGTAAGTATGTATTTTGGGTGTAATCTCCGATAATACTGAACCGATTTCAAAATTTTTTGCATCATTTGAAAGCTACATTATCGAGGAGTAACATAGGCTACTTTTGTTCCCGATATTCCCACAGGATCGGGACTTATGCGGGTGAAACCGCGGGACGCAGCTGGTTTATTTATATCACGTGTGCATTGCCAAATGTTTCCATGCAAGCTCATAAAATTATCTTTTTACCCGACTACGGGGAAGCCGAGTGGCAGGGCAAGAAGTTTTTGTCTTGTACACAAAAAAAGAATGAGTAGAATATCTAGGTATATTAACTCTATTTGCAGATGAAATCGTTATATAAGTGCCTATGACGACCTCTGTGGCGCGTCGGGCGAACGCTTGGCTGCAATGCAGAAGGTTGCGGGTTAGATGGCGCTGTGTGTTGGTCACAGAATTTTAATTTAAAAAAAAAAAAAAAAAAAAAAAAACTTTACAATAATTCCTTCTTATATTTTCAACAACACGTTATAAATCCCTATGTTTGTGCTACAGACGGTTGTTCTGGCTCAGAATAAATACGTGTAAACTGAGAAGTATGCTGGCGTCTCGAGTTTAGAGGGTCCTTCAATACAAGAGCAAAGAACGCCAACCAAAATAAATCTAAGACACCAATATCAATATATTTTTATTCTTTTGAATGTTATCACATATTTTTTAAAAACGTCAAGTAAACTACCAATGAGAAGAAGACACGAGAAACTCATGGTAAAAACACATGATTGTTGCATATTTAGAACTTTTGTGGAACTGGAGCTATCCTGAATAAATGAATGAATAAATACTTTATGGCACCAAAAACTTAAATTAATCAAATATTACAAAGACTAAAACTTAATTTCTTCTATGGTTTTCGATATTTTGCATAACAAAACACTTTATTTATCGGGTTGAATCGCGTTTTATTCATGGTTCTAAACAAACCGAGCTTTCGGAAACTTTACAGTTGGCTTTTTCAAGGTTGACTGAGATGGCTGACTGGTTGACATCTCAGTCAACCTTGAAAAAGCCCGGTTTGTTTAGAACCATGAATAAAACGCGATTCAACCCGATAAAAAAAGTGTTTTATCACAAAAACTTAAAACTAAGTGTGGTACAATGGGCGTCCTTCATCACAGATTTTATCAGAAAATATTTGACTATAACATGAATAAAATACTGAAACAGAATACAATGTCCATCCGAAGATTTAATTTAAAAAAACATTAATGAAACGAGATACATAACTAAAATAATGTTGTTAAAGTGAAATAATGATATAGACTAAGTACAGGAGCCGATATTTTTACGTTTGATTTACAGCAAGCAACGAAAATTAGTGAGAATTCTCGCAAGAATGATCTCGCGAATACCCGAGGCTGTGTTCGCTCATGCTAAAGCTCAAGTAAGTATTTTAGCTATTACATTTATTTCTATTATAAGTGTTTATCTATAAAAGCCAGGCTTAAATAAACTAAAGAAGGGCTCTTTACCCTTCTTTAGTTTTCTAAGCCTTTAAAATGTTTACCAGCATGTTCTTTGCTTTTTGAAATCAAGTTATAACTACTTGTAACAAACCAACGAGACTCAATGTTGGAAGTTTGGATCGAGTCAAAAAAATCGGCAAAATGTGGGTGTTATCACAAAAAAATATGTATGTATGTACGCTGTATGTATTACACGAATCTGTCACGTCGTACGAGAATGCTCGAGGTAAAGGAACACCTTTAATAAATAAATAAAATCCTGTGACCAACACACAGCGCCATCTAGCCTCATGGTAAGCTGCTAAGCTTCTGTTACGGTGACTAGACAACGGATATACTACTTACATTTATTTTTCTTCTGTAAATACATACATAGAAATACACCCAGACCAGATACATTTTTTTTAACAAAAATATTTGCACCTAGTGGGAAACGAACCCGCAACCTTCTGCATTGCAGTCAAGCGTTCGCCCGACGCGCCACAGAGGTCGTCAAAACCTTTGGGTTCCTACATGTTATGTGTTTACAAGCCACAAACATCAAACACCTCCATTCCATCAGCGAGTCATTCGCTCTAAGAATCACCTATTCCCCACCTCACACCTATAAGCATACAATATTTTTATTTTCACATCCAATACGCTATTTGGTATGATACGAATAAAATCGAAAACAAAACCACAACAACAAACTAATAAAAATGTCGTAAAATCGCGCGGTTATTACGTAAATGTAGAGCTTGTACAAACTTTAGACTTTTGATCGGCCGATCACTATTTCGGAAACAATTTTGTTTTAAAACAAACTAAATTCATCGATTGCATATTATATTTTCTGAAAATATGAAATAGTAGACAATTGGAAAGCAATTTCAAATGTTCTACTATGTTTTTTTTTCTGAAAATATATTTGAAAAATAATGAGTTAGGGATGATTTATATTAGACCTGGTCGTCACCTGGCCGTAAAAAATATAATATTAATACAAATAAAAATAAACATTTGAATTACTAAACAAAAAATTGTAATGCACGAGGGCGAACTAGCACGAACTTTTTATTAGGCAAAACAGTAATGAGGATAAATTAGAATAAAACGTAGAGGATACTTGATAACGGTGATATTTTAAGGTAACTAAGTACCTTACCATTATAATGTGATTAACTGAACCTCAGAGTAAGTAATTGCTTACACAATTTAACCCAAAAATACGTACAAATTCGTCTACATCATTACCATCTTTTCCAGAACATTAGCCAATAACTTTACAACTTATTTTGAAAATAAAAAGCTTCATTTTCTTTATTATGGTAAAATGTTTGTCTGTGAGAAGTAATCTGGAACATTATGTGCTGCTTTATTATAGTTTCTGTAGGATATTTTGCTTTTTATAAGTAATTATACCTGCGTAAACTTCAAGACTCTTTATTTCGAAGTACAGATTTTTGCCCTCTCTTCCTTTATTATAAGTATAGAGTATAGATATTCCTACGTTTTATATTCTCACTTTTTTGTATGTTTGTTTGTTTGTTTGTTTGTTTGTCAGTCGGCGGAAACTTGCAACTTCAATTTTAAGCACTTCCCGACTAGCTAGCGGGCTGAAACTTTGAAAATAGTTCAGAACCAGATGACAATGCAACCTAAAGCTAATTTCAACAATAGACTTACGAGAATGATAAAAAATGATAATATTAATAGATTAAAAAAAAACTAAAAACTCACGTTTTTAAATGTCAGGGGCCACTCAAAACGTGGGGCACATCTTGACGATTTACACTCAAAACCTATGTGACTTTTGATAAGCCCCTCGTGTGGCCCCGCAGGGTTATTTTACTCTTTTCAGGACATTTAAAAACGTGGGTTTTTAGATTTATGAAATCTATTAACATTATTTTTACAAGTGAATATTCGCACTTAAGGTTTATGTTACTCCTAATTTCGACCAAAATATTTACGTCAAAACATTTTTCTTTTTCTTTAACCATCAAACTTACCCCCGTATTAACATAGTAGCTAAAGTATCTAAGTACCTGCTAAAGCTCTTAAAACTCCGTTATTGCCATAAAAAGCCCATAAAATCTTTTGGCTCCTAATTTTGTGGTGAATTTGAATTCATTTATGTATTTAAGTAGGCCACTGAAAGCCAGTGTCAGAACGGAATTAATTTGTCTTCGGGCCGTTACACAGTAAGCCTTCTCTATCGCCAAATTAGTGAACAAACGTTTTTAGATTATTTATAAGACCTTATTGGTGTAGATATTTCAATGGAATATCGATATCGGGGTGGGGTTTAGGCAATTAATTAAAAAAAAAAAATAACATAGATATTTGTTCGTTCTATTAGTGAATGTTCGTAATTGGCTTTGTGTTATCTATATATATACTTTGTATTATAGCTGTGAATGTTCCTTAAATAAATAAATATTTAATAAAACCAAAGACTCAACTTTCATGTGTCGAACTGTAAAAACAAAAAAATTTCATACAACACAATACAATTTGGAAAAATCCGGCACCTACGTTTTAAAAGGAACCCCTATGCATTCGGACTTCTACTACCTGTAGTATTTGAGATTTCGTGATGTAGATTTCTTTTTGCTTTTTTGCTCAAGGCAAGGCGAAAAAATATAATAGGGGTTAAAGTATGAAATTGCCGTTTTATTGCAATAGGTTCTTTGAATTGACATAGAATCTTCATGGTTTGAGGTTTTCGAATGAAACTTTATTCAAATGGTTTCTGTTTTGTTTTCGTGATTTGGACAATTATCTACGTGACAAGACGTTTTCTTCCCAGGAGGCAGTACAAAATGCTTTCACACAGTTTGTGCAGTCTAGATCGTCGGAGTTCTATCGCAAAGGCATTAATAACCTTCCCATTAGATGGCAGCAATGTATAGATAATAATGGCAACTATTTTGATTAAATAAATTTGTTAAAAATTTAAAAAATAAACAATTAAGATTTTCAGTACAAATCGGCAATTTCATACTTTAACCCCTAATATTTTAGCAAGGAAATATATTTTCAAAACATCCCAATGACAGGATTCGAAGTGTGTGTCTTTTCGCTGGTCGAATCCAATCATAGGGATTTCTTGAAATTATATTTCTTTGCTAAAAATAATTCTAAACATACATATTATTTATCAAAAAGATTGTTAAGTATAAACTGTTGTCACTGTGGTTGCTTAAGTTCTGAAAGGCACTGAATGGGATCTTAGGTTTCATACTTTTCATCGTCTTTGTTGTTTTTTAGATCGCTATAAAACTTATGAAAATTGGTATTCTTTAAGTATAATAGATAAACCAAGTGTGCACTGTGCACCAATCTATGCGTAGGTAACAATATATTGGTCATATTATTTATTTTAATCGAAGTTATCAATTCTATAGAATTTAGTAGATATTCCAGTGAAGACACACCAGTGAAAACAGATGATTCAAGAGGAAGTTTGGTTTGTTGGAATATGAGAATATATAAAGTTTAATACTTAGGTGGACACTCGCTTTGTACTACCTATAATTCCACCTCTAAGGGGTGTAACTTGACTCCTTAGAGGTGAAATTTTGAAAAATACTTTCTTAGTAGATTGGATACATACAACACACTACAAAGAACATACTCTCTGAATTTCCTGTTTCTAGAACCATCGTCTTAGGTCATTGCAGTCATTCAATCAGTTAATCATCAGTCAGAACAGGAAATTTTATAAATATGATGAGGATGATCCTACTAATATAATATTATAAATGTGAAAGTGTGTGTGTTTGGATGTTTGTTACTCAATCACGCAAAAACTACTGAACCGATTGCAATGAAACTTGGAATATAGGTAGCTGGATACCAGGAATAACACGTAGGCTACATTTTATCCCGATATTCCCGCGGCAACGGGCCTTACGCGGGTAAAAACCGCGGAGCGCTGCAGGTAAATAATAATTTCTAAGCGTCACTCTTTTATTTCAAGTCACAGTTAATCCGATTAGCAAGCACGCAGTTCTTGCCAAGTTACCAAACTAACCTAACGATATTATTCCACCTCCTACTTCCTAAATAATCCTCTCACCGCTTCCTGAAATTAATTTTAATGAGCGAAAACTTTGTTGAGAGAGAGCCCCGGAAAAATGTTAGATTATGCATTTTGCAAAGTAAAAAGTTTTCGACTTTTAACGTTTGCGGTAACGCTCGCCCGCGAAAAAATGGCGGACAACATTTTTTTGTTGTTGGTCCTACCTACCTACAAAAAAAATGTTTTAAGGTTCCGTACCGAAAGGGTAAAAACGGAATCCTTTTACTCTAAAGCTGAAATCTATAGCGCGCAATTTGACTTTGCTCACACTGAGCTTAGCAAAAACTAAGTATAAACTTTGAATTGGAATTTATAGTCGAAAATTCATTTTGTAAATAAAAAGAACTTCATAGTCATAACAGAGAAGCAAAGTTTATGTCATTATTTTTGATTGGTTTCGGTTTACATTCTAAATTTGAAACTTCCACTTCATAAAGCAAAATTTTTCGATAGTTGCGAAGATCGCTTTATAAATACCAAAAATTGTCTTAAATCAAAGTCGAAGTACGCGGACTATAGAATTTAGCCTTAGTGTCGCCGCACATGAGCCACTCTCGACAGCCACAAACGCCGCCACGAGAAGCTAGGAGCGGCTAAAGAGGTAGCTGAAACGCGCCACAGCCACTTGTGGCCGCGATGGTCGACACTTGCGGTCGTTGGCCGCTTTAATGGCCTCTGTGGCGCGGCGGGCGAACGCCTGACTGCAATGCAGAAGGTTGCGGGTTCGATTCCCGTCAGGTGCAAATATTTATGCCTAAAAATAAATATTTGTATCTGGTCTGGGTGTCCACCTATGTATAATAATGTAATGTATTTACAAAAAAAAAAGTATAATATGTAGTATATCCGTTGTCTAGTACCCATAGTACAAGCCTAGTGCTTAGTTAGGAGCTAGATTGCGCTGTGTGTAATGTTGTGAAATATTTATTTATTATTATTTTTAATGACTTTAATAGGTTTACTGAGATAAGAGAAAGAGGGACGCAGAATCGCGCGAGTGCCGTGTGGCGGCGTTTAGCAGCGACGATTGTAGCATGTGGCGGTCAGCAGCGTCTACCGTGTGCGGCTAGTCCATACAAAATGTATGAAAACTACAGCAAAAATGCCGGTGGCGGCGTTTTGTGGTTGGGGCTACTGGCCCGTGTGCCCTTAGACACTGCTTTCCGACTGTCTGTCTGTTTGTCACCAGCTGTATCTCATGAACTGTGGTAGTTATACAGTTACAATTTTCACAGATGCTGTATTTCTGCTACTGTTATAACAACAAACACTAAAACCAGAACCAAATAATAAGTATAAAGACTATCATACAGCAAACGAGATATAAACGAGGGATAACAAATAGACTCTTTTACTAAGACTTGACTGTCCATATTTTGATAGATAGATAACACTTTATTTGATCAACCACAAAAAAACATAACAAAAACAACACATTTAAAAATAAAATTTAAAACTAAATAAATGTTGAACAAACAGGCAGCCTTATCGCTTAAAGCGATTTCTTCCAGGCAACCTTAGCCTTTTTTTTTTGCTTGTTTATTACCAGCCTGTACCTATCTCATGAACAGTCGTAGCTCGAATTTTATGAAGGTGGAAAAATATGTAGGTACGGAACCCCCAGCGCGCGTGTCCAACTCGAACTTCACCGGTTTTTTTGTTTACTCATGTCGTAAAACATTTTGTTGATAATGGAGAATTATGGTTGTCGTATTTGGAACGTTTTTAATTTCCCTGTTGCGTTATAAATATGCTTTAATTATTATGTTTTCGTCATAAGCGAGATGTCGCTTATAGGATGTCATTTGTTTTACTTTTCTTCCGGCCGTTTTGTAAAAAAGCTGTTTACACACCTACTGCTCTACAAAGTTAGTTTATTTGACCGAAAAGGTCAACGTAAAGCGAGTCTTTATATTCTCTAGATGCATAAAGTGCACATTATAGAACTAGGGCATAAAGTAATTTAAATTTGGAACTTAGTTCTGGTAGCATATGGCCATTTCGAACTGGCCACCTAGACATAACACATAAAAAAATAAAAAAATGGTTTTTTTTTTAATTTTGTTTTCGACGGAAGGGTAAGGCAAAAAAATTAGTTACTTAATAGAAAGCCTCAAGTTTTTTTGGTGCGCATTTTGTGGAATGTCGTATCGTATCGTGGAAAAACGCCCTAATTAATATATGCTTGGGTACGTTTTTCTTCAGTTTCGATTTATGGCTTTTAAAACAGTTTACATGGTTGATGTGCCTCGGCGCTGACTTTTATGTAATTTAACTTACTTACGCCCAGTTCCTTAATCGTAAGTTAAGTTAAAATAAGAGCTAGAGTGACGCACAACACCAGAATTTCCTTTTCGTCTTATTGAAAACTAGCAGCGTCCCGCGGTTTTACCCGCGTAAGTACTAATCTCGTGGGAATATCGAGTTCAAAGTAGCCTGTGTTAATCCTCGAAAATGTAGCAAAAGTATTTTATAAACCGATCCAGTAGTTTCGGTGCTTATTCGTTACAAACCAACAAACAAACAAATAAATATTTTCTCTATCTTCGTCTTTTTTCGAGTTTCCAGGTTTGTTTTATGAGAATCCCTCTATTATTTTATTCTGTATTTTTTTTTCGGTTTAACAAACTGTATTTGTTGCAGCAACAGATAACAGTCATAATCCGTAAAAAAAACCGCCTGATAATATACAGACAGTTTACACAGACAGTTTTTGTGGATGTATCTTTTCTTTAAAAATATTTCTATGACCGCCCAGTGCGCACTTTAAATAAAAAAATATAATATACAGACAGACGAATAGTACAGTCTTAATAAAAAGGTTTCCCTCTTAACTTTTTCAATACCAACGGAACCCTAAAAAGCACTTAACGATCTACGATCCATCCAAAGTTTATAAATAATAAACTGCTCATGATTAAAAGCGTCGTTTAAACATAAAAAGGTCAAAACTAAAATGACCACCACAAATTTTATGGTGTTAACACTTAGTAATGCATACCTTAGATTTCCGTCAAATGGCCATTGCGGCCGCAATAATGAGCTTTATCCCTAATGTCCCCTGTCTATAAAAATGCAAAAACCCTACTTGTTACAATTTATAAGCCTATTTTGATAATCAGTAGCCATAAAATTCACGTCGTGTAGGGACGTTGATTTTTTTTTTATTATGATCGTAAATTGTTTTACTATTCTAATTTTGCTAGTCATTAAACTCATTAAGTAAATTAAATAGTACATTACAATACAAGTGCGTAATGATGGTTCTAACACACGAGGCGGAATTTCAGCTCGAGCCGAAGGCGAGGGTAGAGCCGTGTGTGTTTATACGCACGTATATTGTACGATGCTTTTAAACACACTTGCAAGGAAACAGAATAAAAATCATCATTTTATACTTTTTAAATAAATTCAACCATAAATCTGTGATGCATGTTGCTTTCCCGCTGTTTTACTTTTTTAAATCAGCGCGGCGCGGCGTAGCGGTCAGTTCGAATTTCGAAATTTAAAGAAAAAAAAAGAAATATTCTTCTTCTTGTATATGGCTTATTCCATTTGGACATTAGCCAGTGTCAAGTATTATTTATTAATATTTACAGGTTTTTGCATTGCATTCGAGACGAAAATCGTCAAGTCGTCATAGTTAAAGTCAAGTCGAGGGATTCATTGTAAAACGGGAGCTATTTTTTACAACGTTTGTTCACGGAGCCTTGGAGATAACGCTAAAGTCCATGTTTTGCACAGATTTTCACTTTCATTTAAACTTGTACACTTTCACGAAACTAAACTGATTAATATGCCCCCGAAATTAAACAATTTACACGCATTTGAACTAGGTTTAACTAAAATGAAAATTTAGCAACACATATCCTAACCGCGTTCCCGCCAAAACTCCAAAAAAGAAATAATTTGGGGCAAAAAATGCTTCAAATTATTTTTAAATAATATAATGGTATTATCACTTGGCTGTATGAGACTATGTTCTTTGCCACTCATTTTTTATTGCAATAATTTTATGACATACATTTTATGACCAATGAAAGAGGAGCTCATTGGCCTAGCTGACGGGTTAAGCGACGCTTGGCGCGGTCCTTACTTGGATGGGTGACCGAAAATTTGTGTGACAAAAAATCATATTCTCGAGCTCCTTCGTGCTTCGGAAGCCATGTTAAGCAGTAAATCCCGGTTGTTAGCTGTAATAGCGGTCGTTAGGTCAAGTTAGAGGCCTTAGGGCGACCTGAAAACTAGCACTAGGTGCGTCACAACACTACACGAGATGAAGAAGACCAAAGAAGTTATATTACTAGAACTAGAATGCTCACACAGAACTAAAAAGTGTTCCGCTACGCTATTGAGCATGCTGTCCTTTCTAATGACACTTTAGAACAGACAGAACGCTATTGAAACGGACCACTTTTTAGTTCTACGTGAGCGTTCTAGTAATATAACTTCTTTGCTCACGACCTCTTCATCATCACCTCCAATGGAACTCCCAAAACCAAACCAATGAAACACCTAATATCCATTCGACAAAATATCACCAAACGACCAACTTCCTACCAATAAACATTTAACAGCCCCTTGTCGCATATCCTGAATGAGGACTTTCGGTTACTTTTATAACCAGAATTTAATTACAGCCAAAGACAACAAAGCCTACTGACTGCTCATGCTGAAGCGCACATGGACGATTATTCATAAGAAAATCGCTATTAACAAGAGGGTGTGAGGTAGCTGCAATGGCATACCGCAGATGGTTAATGCTTGTTTGAACTGTCCTATACAACATAGATGGACGAAGGTTTTGATGGGTCTAAGAAATAAATTGTTAATTTATTTGATTTTTATTTATTTATTTTAAACTACCTTCCTATTTTGTAAGTAATTTTGTTTCATATAATTTAATAAATATTTTACCCTCTTACTTAAAAACGATAATTAATGCGCTGCATACCCATGCATCCTTTGTCTTTTACTGTCACATGAAGTTTTAAAGTTGACAGACAGAGACAAACGTCACATAACTGAGTCATGGGTAAATAATATTTTATAAGTATGAGAGTTAGTGTGTAAACTTTTGTATCGATTGCATTGTTATGAATTAAATTTATTTTATTTTAACTTACTGCAAATACTGTCAATTTTTCTACAAAATAAAATTCACAGATGCGGGCAGGGGTTGAGGTAATAATAAAACTTTATTATTGGCCATTGCGTAACCTATCTACGCTTAAGACTCTTTATAATTGGTTGTTCTTGCACGCGAGTGCTACTGAAAAGACTTACTATTTGCGTAAGGGGAATACTTATGAGCAGTCAACTGGTTTTATCGTCTTTGATTACAGCCAATGAAATAAACATTAAAGAACGTTCTCATTTAGCGAACGAAGATGGATTTAGGGGGATTATTACTGTTGCGACTTAATTATTTACTAATTTAAGTAATTAGATTTTTTCTGAATCCATTTTTGGATAAAGGATCAGGAACAGTTAAGCTTGGGTACTGTGTTATAAAGACGATTTGTTTTTGAAACGGACAGTGGATATCATTAATAGTTTTATTTTTATTTCTAAGATCGACTAACTGCGCCCTGCTGTTTCACTGCCAAAGTTGTTAATTTATATTTTAAGATATTATCTGCAAATCATCGCAAATTGTTAAGTAGTTTTTGCGTAACATAAACATCTAAACTTTCCCATTTAAAATAGTAGTGGAAAGTGGAATATCTATAAAATGCTTTGTCTTGAACGTTTAAGAAATGGTTTTTCGACATTCCTAACGAAAGTAGGACTAAAGCGAGTAAAGTCTCGAAAAATCTTTATACTTAAGTGCATACATACACTTCAAATATCTAGTGTAGCATCTTTCTTTCAATCTTACACAATGTAAGTGAGACGCATCCGGTGTAGCCGGACCTTAACTTCGCCTCCTGAATGTGACGTATTGCGCTGGTTTATAAACATAATTCAACGGGAACTTGATTAAATAAGTTTTTCCCACTTTAAAAGTAACAAACAAAGTAACAAAGCCGACAGCTCTAATCTTTACCAACAAAATAGGTAGCCACAAAAAAAAAACATTTTACTTTTCTCATCTCTCGAAGTTAAGGTAACTTGCCCCCAGCCTTTCCGTAAACAATAGATGATCTATGAAGTTTATCTTGCGAAAAAGGGGGGAGGGGTAATGAGGGACATTAACCCCAGTCCTGAATACGCCCCTGGATAACTCGGGGCTAGAGAATCAACGAAAGTCATAACTTACGGGCGCAAAGAAAAATTATTCGACCCTTTGAAGTTTCCGAGGTTTTTATTATTGCAGTGACGTATTGCGAAGAATTGTGGTTTTAAATGTTTCATAATTTCCGTGATAAAAACAGAGATTTAAAAAAATATTGGTGGAAAATTTTAGGGTTGCGTACCTAAGGGGTGAAAATTAACGGGGTCATTACGGGACCTTGACTAAGATTGCACTGTCTGTCTTTGTGTCTATCATCAGAGCCCTTAGTATGAGTTTTGATAGTTTATCGTCTCGATGAAACTGGCAGTTTACTTCATACATTTTCCATCAGCGCCCCTAGCGGTAACTATTATGAACTAAAATAATGTATGGAAATAAACTGCTAGTTTCATCGAGACGATAAACTATCAAAACTCATACTAAAGGCTTAGGCTGTATCTTATTTACCGTGATAGTCAGATGGTTAATTTTCTGATAAAGGTAATAATATAATGTACTAGCTGCGCCCCGCGGTTTCACTCGCGTAAGTTCCGTTCCCGCGGGAATTACGGGATAAAAAGTAGCCTATGTGTTATTCCCGGTATCCAGCTACCTATATTCCAAGTTTCATCGCAATCGGTTCTGTAGTTTGTGCGTGAAAGAGTAACAAACTCACATACATACATACATACTTACATACATACATACATACATACTTACATACATACATACAAACTTTCGCGTTTATAATATTAGTAAGATTTCTATTGTCGCTATAACAATGAATACTGAAAACAGTACAAAAGAAAATATATTTAAGTGGGGCATACAACAAACGTGCGTTAATTGCTTAATCGTCCGATTGTAACGAGCTCATAGCAAGCAAATTCTTGGAACAAAACTAAATTAGTAGCCATTTTGATTAATCGAAATATTAAACGATCAAAGCCAATAAAACACAATATTTACCGGGTTTCACTCGCGTTTAATTTAATAACGGCATTATTACAAAGTACCGAGCTTACGCTAACTTCGCAGTTAGCTTTTCAAGGTTGACTGAGATGAAAAAAAAACTTCCTTGAAAAAGCGATTTGAAAGAATGTAAGGATATCTTAATCAAAGAAATCCATTGAGTGGTTTGGAACATACGAGCTGAGGAAGAATATTACACAAATACAAACATATTTACAAAACTAGCTTTTGCCCGCTTCGCCCGCGTTAAGAATTATTATTTATCATCCCCTATTTTATCCCCTTGAGGGTAGAATTTATCAAAATCCTTTCTTAGCGGATGCCTACGTCATAACATCTACTTGCTTACCAAATCTCAGCCAGATCCGTCCAGTGGTTTGGGCTGTGCGTTGATAGATCACTATGTCAGTCAGTCAGTCAGTCACCTTTGAGTTATTATATATTTAGAAGATGGGCGCAAAAAAATAACCCTGTCCTAGCAGCCGGTTAATTACTGCATGGTTTAGGCTAATTCCAATTACAATTAAATAAGAA
This sequence comes from Idaea dimidiata, assembly GCA_949358125.1. NCBI lineage: Eukaryota > Metazoa > Arthropoda > Insecta > Lepidoptera > Geometridae > Idaea > Idaea dimidiata. Next base: position 12,263,243 of record OX442341.1, read on the forward strand.
CTCATTATCATCATCATCAGCCTGTTGCAGTCCACTGCTGGACATAGGCCTCTCCAATAGCACGCCACCTAGATCTATTTTCAGCTTCTCGCATCCAGTTTGTGCCAGCCGTCTTGCGCAAATCGTCGCTCCAACGTGCCTGAGGACGTCCTACACTACGTTTGCCGAGACGCGGTCTCCTCTCTAGAAGTCGTTTACCCCAACGGTTGTCGGTTCCTAATAAGAACTACCTAAATGTTTACGTACTTGCTACCATTTACAATTTCCATAGACAAGTTTAGTAATGCGGATCAAGTATTGAATAAACTGTCACTATGGAAACTCATTTGGTAATAGATTTCTCCGCTAGAAATAGGAAGGTGGTGAGTTCAAGTCCTGTAGAGATCCTGAATTTTGAATCAAAAAGCTTTTCGTCTAAATCATTTTTTTTTTGTTCTTGAAGTGTGTATAGGTTACACTTAACTATAAAATTTTATTTATTAGAATTTTTTAAAGCCATTTTCTTATTGTTGTCAAAGATGCCTATCAGCTATTTTGGACAAGTCCTGAGTAAATAATTTAAAACTAGATTAGATAGATAGATAATACTTTATTTGGTTAACCACAACAATATTACAAAACCAACACAATATTTAAAAATAAAAATTCAAAACTAAATAAAATTAAATGTTGAACAAAAATAGGCGGCTAAGGCCACCTATTTGTTCAACATTTATTTAGTTTATTAAGTTTGGTTGTTTATTTATTTTTGGTTAGCGATAAGTCGCTCAAAGCGATTTCTTCCAGGCTACCTTAATATAAGAAAACCTTAGATTAAGTGAAGTTTACTTAATAATCCTCACCACTGTATTCTTTAGATGTAAGTGTTTGTGTGTTTGTTGCAACTTCAGGCAAAAAACGCAGAGTTCGTGTTTCGACGGCGACCATTTAAGTCGAAAGGGGGTTATTCTAGACGTCTAGGCGAACAAATTTAGTTCTACGACTTATAGAAAATTATTTAATTAAAGTTTTGATTGTAGTAAGTAGACCAAACTAAATTAAATGACAAATTAAGGTCAATGACCTCTGACTCTAGAAAAAAGAAACTTTTTTTTTAAACTTCTACGAATTTACATAAGTTGTAGAACAGAAGTTATTCGCCTAAACGTCTATAATAACCCCTTTTCGGCTTAAATGGTGGTCGTTAGAGCACCCTGTATAAGCTTAAGCTGCTGCAGCAGGGCGCTGTTAAAGTCAATTAGTTCAACAAGTCAAATCAATTAATCTTTGTGGTAAACGAAAAACGATATTTGTTTTTATAAAAATTAGATTTTCGGGTCTAGATCGCGATATATCGCGGAATGTTTGTTAGTGTAGTGTGCCGCGGCCCTGATAACTTTTTGTGAGATTGTGGGTAGGTATAAAAATACCTACCCAGTCAACGGTAAACGAAGCTCGCCAATCCAGTCTTCCCGGGACCACGGCCGGTGTTATCCGTTTGCCGAAACGTCCGGGTAATCTTCTTTATCTTATACTAGCTGCGCCCCGCGGTTTCACCCGCGTAAGTCCCGTTTCCGCGGGAATATCGGGATAAGTTTGTATGTATGTAGGTGAGGTTGTTACTCTTTCACGCAAAAACTACTGAACCGATTGCGATGAAACTTGGAATATAGGTAGCTGGGGATCTGAATTAACACATAGGCTACTTTTTATCCCGATATTCCGGGAACGGGACTTACGCGGGTGAAACCGCTAGGCGCAGCTAGTATACTTATATAAAGGAAGAGAGAATAAAAAGGCGGTATATCGAAGTAAAATTAAAAAAAGTTGTCTAGATGAAAAGTAGTAGAACAAAATTTTATAATTTTTAAAATTTATGTCTCTGTCTATTTCTCTGTTTCTCTATCTGTTCCTTATACAATTAAAAACTACTAATCCGATTGAAATCTGGTTTTCAATATTATATAAGTTCTATTTTCGAGGAACGTCGTGGTATATACTTTACACCAATTAGTAGAACCCGAGTAATGAACGAAAAAGTGCAACCGCTCGAGAAACGCTCGGCCGCCCGCGCCCGTGATAAAGCGTTTCTCATTTCCGCGGGTGAAACTGAGGGGCGCAGCTAGTAAGTTATATTTAAGAAGACAAAGGCAAGGGATCTTAAAGTCCATTTGAAATAAACAAGCCACTGGATGCGACACGTCCTTGTAGACAAGCAGGGTCCGAACATCGAGCCGGAATACAAAGTCCTTTGATCACGTAACTCGAGTGGACTGAACCGCAGGCGAGTTTCGAGTGAGTTTCAAGTGACTTCACGTAGTAGTGGTTTCAGGAATAATTCTCAGGTCTGTTTGAATGAAATTCTGATGTAGCTAAAGTAGGTAAGTACTGAGACTGAATAATATTTCGAAAAGAAGGTTTGATTTTTTAAAAGTTGTAGATCGAATGTTGTTCGACTAGACGTCTAGAACAACCCTCTTTCGGCCTAAATGGTCATCGTCGGAACACGCTGAATATAACTTTATTTATAAAATGCTATGTCCTGACTGAATGAATTGTGGATCAATATACAGCCTAAATTACTGATAGATAAGAGATGATGGAAATTTGAGAGTGTGTTCTTTATAATTAATTTAGGTATACAATTTAAAAAAAAAAATTAGTTCTCACAGGATCGGAAGTTACGAGGGTGAAACCGCAAGACACAGCTAGTCTTTCATATTAGTCATAGATACATGTCTAGACTTCGCACCTACAAAATAAAGCATAAAAAAGCAATTAATTTAAAGAAAATTGAGTAGGTATACAGTTTTTGAAATACATACATACCAAAGAATTAAAAATTGGTAGAACAAAGCCAAAATTCACAAGGGGTTGCAAGCTAAATTAGAGACGGAACAAAACTATGCAAAAATAGAAGAAACTTTGCCTTTTAAGCTTATAACAATAGCCAAGTTTTTCCTACTTTATACCTGCATTAAATAGTACTTTTTCCAGCAAAGTTGCTAACTCCCCTAGTAAATTTCACTCGAAGAAAAACGAGAAAATGTTATTCAATGATGTTTTATTGGCTCTTCATAAAATTATTCTGCATTTGTTCCCATAATTTACATATCTACTATCTTCGTAGCACCGGTACTACACTTGGTGGCAATCGTATGTGGGCCGCTGCGGATAGTGTTGGTATTATTTGTAAGGACAGACCTGTTTATTTATTGTTAGATGGGTATCCTACTAATTTGTTTATTTATTAAGAACAAGACACAATTTATCTAAACTAACACAACATTACTGAAATCCAATTAAGGTACTCCGCATATCCTATCCTCGCCTACTAATATAAGGCTGAAAGTTTGTGAGTATGTGTGTTTGTTACTCAATCACTTAAAAACTGCTGAACCGATCGCGATGAAACTTAGAATATAGGTAGCTGGATACCAGGACCTGGTACCTGGTACCTGGGAACGGGACTCACTCGGGTGAAACCGCGGGGCGCAGCTAGTTGCAAATATTATTGATTTCAGCTTTATAATATTAGAAGGATACTATTTTTGACACATTACCACATATGGACACTAATATACACTAAAATTATAAATGTAAAGTTTCTAAATAAGTACCTACCTAAGTAAGTAAGTAAACGTGTATGTTTGTTACTCTTTCGAAGTAACCTTTCGTATACCTTTGAAACAATGCAAAAGGGTATTTTTTATCACGAACTTATCGAGTGAAACCGCGTGGCGCAACTAGTTTATGGTAATTATTATTGTATCGTAAGCATGTAACACTCGATAGTGTTTATTTTTTTCACATTTTACAACATTTTACTTTAAAAATAATCGCCGACCCTTTTTATCTGCACTCAAGTGTATCAGAGTTGTCAGAGCTTTGATAATATTTATTTTCGTACCAAATATCGATTCCGTGGGAGATAATAGAAGGGAAATACCAGTGACAATGGCTTATTTGGCACGTTAACTGAGCGACATAAAGACATTTTTATAAACGTAAATAACTTTCTGGAAGAGGATTCTGCTTTCGTTTGTGATAGATTGTACATCGATTCCGCGGTAATTTTGAAAATTCAGCTTATTTTTTCGGCTTTGTTGTTGTTTTTCTCAGTTGAGGTGGCTGGGTAAGGTAGTGTTATATTTGTTAATTTATTTTATTGGTAATTTTCTTGTATTTTCAACCATTATTGTAAAAATCAGCCATTATTGTAAATCTATCTTGTATTTACAATAATGGTGGGTAACCACGTGCCAGACCCTGGGGCTAGGCCTCCGGAGGTGGCGTTGAATATTGAGGTGTCTTCTACAGATTTTCGTACCGATGAGGTACGAGAACATACTCAATCTGAGTCAACTTCACTTTGCCAAAAAAGAACCAGAGGAAATGAAGACGCTCCAATTGTTCACAAATCCAAGAAACAAATTATTAACTCCAGTCCCAATTCATCGCCCATTGACTACCCCTTTATTCATCCCCTCCTTAGTGAGGAGAATAGACTGTATCAGGATACAGATTCAGGCCCCTTTATAGTTCACATGAGCTTGGAAAGTGACCCGAACAAACCAAATCACATTCAAATCAATCCTATCAAAGTTGGTCGTATGCTTTTTAGAAATGATATTAAGGACATCACTAAAGACGGTATTAAACAAGTAGGTAGAAATCGTGTGTCCATACAATTCACCTCGGCAGTAGCAGCTAACGACTTTGTGAAAAACCCTATCCCCGACCTAATCCCTTTCAAATAATATGTTATCCCTACATACAATTTCTCCCGTATGGGTGTTGTTCGTGGTATTCCTACGAACATATCCATGTCGGAGTTTGCAGAGGTTTTGATAGTCCCTTCCGATTCTGGCATCCTCTTGAAATCAAGACGAATGCACAGAAAAGAGACTGAAAATGGTAACACTAAATTAATTCCAACCGGTACTGTCGTGTTAACCTTCCAAGGCCAAAATCTTCCCGAGCGTGTTTACCTCTACAACTCTTCTTTGCTAGTTGATACTTACCATCTTCCCACAATCCAATGCTTTAAATGTTGTCGTTTCGGTCATGTTCAATCCCAATGTCGGTCAAAACCAAGATGTTACAGATGTGCCCAACCTCACATTGGTGAGAGTTGCCCTCTAACTGAACCTAACGCAACGTGTTTAAACTGTACTGGCTCCCACTTTGCCATTAATAAAATATGCCCAGAACATACTCGGCAAAAAAATATTAAATCTATTATGTCCACCAACAATATCCCATACTCCGAAGCAGCTCGCCAGTGCCCCTCTTCACGTAAATCTTTTGCTGAGATTGCCCGAGACCAACCTTCTTCTTTTTTGTCTCGTCCTCCCCCTCAAATCACTTCTTCTCATCCTGCTAGACCTCCCTCTTCCCAAATTTCTTATAGAAAAACTATAACTCGTTCCCCCCGTTCTAGAACCTCTCCTGGCTCTAGTTATGACTTTTCAGCTCATCAAGACATTGTCAACAACCCCCCTTCTTCCCTCCCTAATGGAAGTGCATATCCTAATATCAGTACTTCTTCCTCGCCTCATGTTCTTCCCAACATTACTATGTTGGAAAATCTTATTAATACCCTTATTCAAATGTTGACTTCGTCTAGTCACATTGTCTTACCTGAAAACGTCGCCCATAGGCTAATTAGAACAGTCGAGAGTAAGACTCACAATGCTCCCCTTTCGTTTGATTCAATGGAACTCACGGAGTCTTAGACCTAAACAATCTGACTTATTTACACTTATTAATGATCACAAACCGGCTGCCTGTGCCATTTCTGAAACATGGCTTGTTCCGGGTTCTCCTTTCCGAGTCCCGAATTATGCCTGTCTTAGGGATGACAGAGGTGACGGCTATGCTGGTTGCGCATTGATAATCAAACGTTCTCTCTCTTTCCATCAGATTATTCTTCCGTCCCTTCCTGATGGTATAAATGCTGTAGCAGCTGAAGTTTGTAATATAAATCTTCTGTCAATTTATATTCCCAACCCTAATACCTATCTTTTTTCTCTCTTAGTTAATATTGTTTCTACTTTGGCTCATCCTGTCATTATTATGGGTGATTTTAATTGCCATCATTCTTCCTGGGGCTCTTACAAATGTGACTCCCTTTCTTCCTTATTAATTGATATCACTGATGATCTCAATCTTTGCATTTTAAATAATGGTTCCCCCACTATGAGAGCTCGTCCTTTGGAGAATAATAAAAGTGCCGTTGACTTAACTTTTTCCTCGCCCTCTCTGGCTTCCCGTATAAATTGGACCGTCCTCTCCTCATCTCATGGCAGCGATCATTACCCTATTGTTCTTTCGGTCATTGATAAAAATATTTCATCCCATATCTTTTCCCCACTTTTGAAATATAGATTACCTAAATTAAATAACAAATCATGGTCAACATACGCTAAGGATGTAGACAAGCATTTGGAATCATTACCTGCCATCTCTGAAGAAAATGCTTTACTAGCTTATTCTCGTTTTGAATCTTCTCTTTTGTTGTCAGCGGACTCTAACTTCCCTCTAAAATCTCCTCCCTCAGGTAAAATCTCTCCCGCTTGGTGGGATAGCGAGTGTACAGAAATGATTAAAAAGAGAAAGGAATCCGAAATTTCCTACAACCATAATATGTCTTTAGAAAACTTCTTAACTTTTCAACAAATCTCTGCTTCAACAAAAAGATTTTTAAAACAAAAAAAAAGATTGGGCTGGTCTAATTTTTGTGAATCTTTGTCTCCTAGATCCCCACCATCTTTTGTTTGGAGACAGTTAAAAAGATTTAGGTGTGCAGCAAACTTTCAAAATATAACATCTAACGATCCTTCTTCATGGCTCCAAAGTTTCACTGATAAATTAGCCCCTCCCACAATTCCCTACATGGACCAATTTCCTTCTTCTTTACCTTCTTTATCCTCTTTTGATCCTTTAGACGATCCATTTTCCCTAGACGAGTTAAGTTGTGCCCTTTCAGGTCTATCTGATTCCTCTCCAGGTATGGATGGCATTCCTTATTCTTTTTTAACAAATTTAAATGATGCTGCAAAAAATAAATATTTATCCCTCATCAACACCTTTTTCTCTTTTGGCTCAATAATACCTAAATCCTGGAAATCGCAAATAGTCATCCCTATAATCAAACCTGGAAAAGATCCTTCCGATCCTTCCTCATATCGGCCTATCGCCCTATCTTCTGTTTTGGTCAAAGTCGCGGAAATATTAATTAAAAACAGATTAGAATGGTTTTTGGAAAAAAACAAAATCATAGCAAAGTCTCAATTTGGTTTTAGAAAAGGTTTTAGCACTCTGGATAGTTTGAGTATTTTAACCACTGACATCAATATTGCAATCAAACGAAGACAATACTTAGTAGGTGTTTTTCTCGATATAGCTTCAGCATACGATAACGTGAATCTTGCAGTTCTCAGGCAAAAAATGTTCCATCTGAACATTCCGACTAAGTTATCACATTTTATTTGTAATTTGATGATGGCCAGATCAATTACCGTTAGGTCTCAGGATTCTAATTTATCTCCTAGACTAATATGGAAGGGCCTCCCACAAGGCTCGGTTCTGAGCCCAATTCTTTATAACCTTTACACTCACGATCTCGAATCAGTTGTGATGAGCTTTTCTGAGATCCTGCAATACGCTGATGATCTGACATTATACGTTACATCTTCATCTATATCTGAGGCTGCATCGAGACTAAACTCTGCTATGTCATATTTGGGTGATTGGTTAGACAGGCATGACTTATCCCTATCAGTTTCCAAATGTTCAACGGTTGTGTTCACAAACAAACGGTTGATTCCTTCTTTTGAAATCAACTTCAGGGGTGAACATATTCCAATTAAAAACAGCGTAAAATTTTTAGGACTATTCTTGGACACAAAATTATCTGGTAAAACTCATTGTAATTACATACAGGACAAATGTGATCGTGGGGTCAACGTTCTACGTGCTCTGTCTGGAGTTCGCTGGGGTGCTCACCCTTACTGTCAAAAACTTCTATACAACGCGATTATTAGAAGCCTCTTTGATTACGGATCTTTTGTATTGGAACCTCTTAATAAAGCTTCTTCCGAATCCTGGGATAAAATTCAGTCAAAATGCCTCCGAATCATAATTGGAGCAATGAAATCATCACCAATAAATTGCCTCCAAATCGAATGTGCTGAAACTCCTCTACATTTAAGAAGACAATTCCTTTGTGACCGATATGTTGGGAAACTATTACAAATCTCTGACCATCCTCTTCTTCCAAAACTCACTCTTCTTCAACAACTTTCAAATAACGATCCCAAGTTTATGCTAGTAAAGTCCCTTTCCCGTTTTCTAAATTTACCCCATCCTGTTCGCAATTTTGTAAGTTATCCTCTGTTTTGCAATTCATATCAATCACTCATATATAAACCTAGAACTCATAACTTTAGCATCCCTAAAAATTCTCCAATTGCTAATGATCTCTATAACCAGATCATTTTGACGGAGTGGCAGGATTGGTTACCTATTTTCACTGATTCATCAAAATCCACTGATGAAGACGTAGGTGCCGCTGTTTGGATTCCAAAATTTAATTTGGCATTAAGTTTCAAATGCCCTCATATGTCTTCTAATTTTACTGGCGAAGCCATTGCTATATATGAGGCAATCAAATTTATAGCATCTCATAATTTAGGTAAATCTCTGATACTAACTGATTCTCTTAGCTGTATACAGGCAATCCAAAGTAACCCATTCAAGTCCAAAGAAAAGCTCCCTATTATTCTAGAGATCAGGGAAGCCCTGTTTCGCTGTCATGATCGAGGGATAGAAATTGTATTATCTTGGATTCCGGGTCACAGTGGTATTCTCGGCAATGAGTCTGCGGATTGGTGTGCCAAATCTGCCGCTCGGATTGGAATCCCTTCTCATCAACATATTTATTCCCAAGATATTATCTCCCAAGCTACAGCTCATTTATCTGTTGCATGGAACGAAAAATGGTCCATCTCTAAATTAATCAAAGGTAGGTCCTTCGCTGAAATCCAACCAGAAATCCCGATAAAACCTTGGTTTTTTAAATATCGTGATATTCCTAAAAGAGCCACTTCAATTATTTCCCGTATTCGTTTGGGTCATTGCTGTTCTCCAGTTCACTTGAGAAAAATTAGGATTCGGGACACTTCCCTGTGTGAATGTGGACTAGATGAGGGCGATTTAGACCATATTTTCTTTAATTGTCCAAATTCTCACTTTTCCCTTCACGATTTTCTTCCCCCAGATGTTCCTCGCCCTATAAACATGAAATCTTTATTAAGTGTTATGTCTTCCTCTTCCGATATTATATATGCCTTAGCGAGTTTTATTTTTATTAGCCAAATTAAAGTGTAATGTCCATATTTCTTTCGCATATCCTTTATTATAATAATATATTATTTAATATGTAATTTGTATCCTATATATCTTTATCATAAAGTTTATTATTTTTATCTAATCCTGTTTAGTCTTGTAGTTAGTTTAACAATGTGTTTGTATTTGTTTAGTATTTGTAGCTAGTTTGCGTCGTCTCAACAAGAAAAAATAAATAAAATAAAAGTATAATCGAGGAAAGATCCTATAATCTTTTGTACTTTCTTCACTACGTGTCATTGGCAGAATATGTGATCACATAAAGCCATTAAACTTAAAAAAAAAAAAAAAAAACTTTCTGGAAGGAGATTTGGTGTTATCGACCTTTTTGGGGTGTAAATAAAATGAAGAGCTTAGGTATTGAGATGTTACGTACTAGCTGCAACCCGCGGTTTCACCCACGTAAGTCCAAATTCCGGGAATATCGGGTTTAGTGGTGGATAAAGTCGGGTCTTTCATTCCAAAGATCGTGATTTCGAATCCCGGCTGATCGCACACGAATGTCTTTTTAGGGTTGATTCATATTAGACCGTTACGAGCACGAGCTTCGATGTCCATTGTTCGGCGAGCAGTCGATCGGTCTGTTGTAACCGAGTGGCGGCCGAGCAACAGACAATGAAGCTCGGACCCGACACGGCCCGGAAACGGTCTAATATAAATCTTCCCATTTCGGTGTAAATCAGCGATATATGCTTACCTTTTCTAACGATTGGGCTCGACCTGCAACAAAGAGTACTGTTATTAGAAAACAATGAATAATTTAAATAAACTATAATATGTAAGTAAGTATGAGCGGTGTTGGTCTAGTGGTAGGTACCCTGGCTTTCATTCCGAGGGTCGTGAGTTCAAATCCAGGCTGACCGCGCACCAATGTCTATTTATTTAAGAAAAGTTGTGTTCGCTAATAGCATCGCGCTCTTACGGTGAAGGAAACATCGCGAGGAAACCGACATGTCCTAGAACTCACCACGGTCCGAAGACATAGGACATTCACCAATCCGGGGTAGGCTCCCGTGGCGTCTTACTGCATAACCCCTCTAAGGGGAGGCTCTTGCCCTGCAGTGGGATCAAATTAACAGGCTGATTATGTTATGTATATATGTAAGTATATCAAGTTGTTCTTATGTTTTTGCATTTCAATTAAACACAAAATTTACCGGGTTTAACTCTCGTTTTATTGATTAACGGCTTTTTTTCAATGCCATACCAACTTTGCTAACTGTAAACATTTTATGTACAATTATAATCATTCAACAAAATGTACGTGAGTACAATTTCTTAAGTTTGGGGTTGCTAAAGAGATGCTGTTACAACCCCAACCTAAATTGGCTGTACCTTTTTACCTCTTGAGGTATTTTTTTTAAGTAAGTACTAATTAAGTACGTATTGCGTACAATTTAATGACGAAATTTCTACAGCAAAACGAATGTTGGGGTTTCTGTGGAGCATTACATTGTAAAAGGCTGACTTTAAGGTTAGCGAAAGGTTGGCATTGATACAATGCCGTTAATAAATAAAACACGAGTTAAATAATAAAAAATCACAGGATTTATTTATAAATCCTGTGACCAACACACATCGCCATCTAGCCCCGTGGTAAGCTGCTAAGCTTGTGTTACGGTGCCTACACAAAGGATATACTACTATATTAATTTTTCTTTTGTAAATACATACATAATATTATACATAGAAATACACCCAGACCAGATACAAATATTTATTTTTAAGCATAAATATTTGCACCCAGCGAGAATCGAGCCCGTGACCCTCTGTATTGCAGCCAAGCGTTAAACCCGGTAAATATTGTATAATATTATGTTAACAGTCTAATCTGATGTGGTCATCCACTTTAGATGCTGACTGTACTACTGGAAAACTAAATTATACTTTGTAAACACACTAGAAGAATCTGGTGCCAAAACTATGAGAATAAAGTTAGTCCACTTTGCCAAACTGCCCCAAGTAACCTTATTGTAGAGAAGTTCAGCCGAAGCCAGCTGCTGAAGTAGTATAACTGCAATATTTTAGATCCAGTGCACGGTTTATTCGGGAGAGAATGGTTTGTTTTCTTGGAAATAAATCAATTTTCATGTTAAAAACTAAGGGGACGAATTGAAGAATTTGTAGATTTGCTTGTCGTTATAGCTTATAGTAATTACAAAACATACGGAGACCAGATTTTGGTGTTTAATTTATACGTATTTTGCCTTCATTTTAGTTTGTTTGTTTACACGATTAGTTAACTTTTGCAACACAAAGAAAACAACCCTTTATAAACAGACTTTTCCATTTTATACGGGATATATTTAAACATTGGTTTTTCCTGTAATGAATGACTGTATAATAGTAATTTGTAGTAAACTACCAAACTAAAGGCAAAATAACGATAAATCTTTCTAATATTATAAACGCGAAAGATTGCATGTATAGATGTATGTCTGGATGTTCGTTCCTCAATTATCCAAAAACCTTATAGTAATAATCTGTACAAACTAAATGGTAAACTATCAAATTCATACCAAAATAACGATAAATCTTTGTAATTTTATAAACGCAAAAATTTGCATGTATATGCATATCTGTGAGTTTGTTACTCAATCACCCAAAAACTACTAAACCGATTGTAATGAAACTTTAAACATAGGTAGATGGAGACCTTTAACAACACATAGGCTACTTTTTATCCCGATATTCCCGCGGGACCGGGACTTACGCGAGTAAAACCGAAGGGCGCAGCTGGTAATAAGATAAAATCATTTCCAGATTCGAATTATTTGTCACAAAACGACATCGGGGAGGGTCAACGACATAGGGATTGTATACAACGACGGATTACATACATTTCCTGTAACATCAAAACGACAATAGTTCGATTAGACACAAATCCAACCATCTTAGATCGGGCACATCCATTAGCAAATTGATCAATTCCTATCATAAGATACCTACGTAGTGACAGACGATGGATCTTGAGGGATTGAGTGTCAGTCTGTATTGGCATTTGGAGTTACTTACTTACTGATATTACTTTAATATTTTAGATTTACCGTTAACAAAGTTACGTTTTACCGGGTCTAACAGCCGACTATTCTGTAGTTGGCCACTTCTATTTCTTATCGGTTGTGAACCGATTATGGCCATTAGGAAATTAGCCAGTGTCATGTATTTTAATATATTATGCAAGTTATTTGCATCGAAACAGTCAAGTCGTCATAGTTAAAGTCAAGTCTAGGGAATCATTTGTAAACACGGCGGCCATTTACAAATAATCTTCACGGAGCCTTGGAGACAACACTAAGTGAATGTTTTGCACCGATTTTCACTTTCATTCCACTTGTACACCTTCACGAAACTAAATTGATTAATATGCCCCCGAAATTAAACAATTTGCACGCATATGAACTAGGTTTCACAAAAATGAAAATTTAGCACCACATCTCCTCAACGAGTTCCCGCCAAGACTCTCAGTTGGCCACTTAAATTTGACAGGTACTTTAATATTTCTTCTTCTTCTTGTTTAAAAAGGCTTTTCCATTCGGACATTTGCCAGTGTCAAGTATTACCAATATTTACAAGTTATTTGCATTAAACGAAACAGTCAAGTCGTCATAGTTAAAGTCAAGTCGAGGGAATCATTGTAAAAAGGGAGCCATTTTTTACAATGTTTGTTCACGGAGCTTTGGAGATAACATTAAGCTAAAGTCCATGTTTTGCACCGATTTTTACTTTTATTTACACTTGTACACCTTCACGAAACTAAATTGATTAATATGCCCCCGAAATTAAACAATTTACACGCATTTGAACAAAGTTTCACAAAAATGAAAATTTAGCAACACATCTCCTCAACGCATTCCCACCAAAACTCTCTAAAATATTTGAGCAGCTTCCATATTCGAAATTTAAATTTGAATTTTGGAGTTTTCTAACTAGGTACTTAATTGTTCAACTTAAACACTCACTCGCACTCGGGAACTGAACAAGTATGTACGCTGTATTTTAGGATCAAAATCAAAACAGAGTGTTGGAAGACCACCTATAACAGCTGTGGTATCATGTAATTAGCATCTACCGTTACTAGTGGCTAAGTTGCAGTATATTGCTGCTTTGACGGAACGTGGTTGTTACTGGTGATTACTTCAAACAGCACTGTACAATACAAAATATGCTTTTTGACAGCAAATAGCAACTGACAGCGGTGGATGCTAATTACATGAGCTGGTAGACCGACGACATTGTAGCAATCGCGAGGAGTCGTTGGTAGCTATTTGTGGCCTAAATGTTCAACAGTGAATGGATAAGGGCTGAGATGATGATGAAGAACCGAAAGGGTCATTCATAAGGAAAAGGATCAATTTTTCGCAGCGACTGCCCAAAACTGCTACAATTATATTATCTTCTTTATTACTATCCGCTTGGTATATTAACACAGTTACAGAATAGATAATGAGTCAGCCACCGATATTATTCTATGAATAATTCATAATTTAATTATATTCAGTATTTATTTTAGTATCATCTAACCGCAAAGTGAGTAATAGAACAATGCTGATAGGTATCTGTGGTTTGTTTAATATAAATTTATTAGAATAAATATGGTTTAAAAATATGGGATATTTTCAATCTTCTCCTTCTTCTTAAATATAAAAATGAATCCCTATTTCTCTTGGTTATGTCAATACACGTAAATGACTAGACCGATTTTGCTAATTCTTTTATTGTGTTTGTTATGATCAGGAGACGGTTCCTATGAAAGAAAAATGCTAATTTTTGAAAATCGGAACTTATGCGGGTAAAACCGGGTGGCGCAGCCATTTAAAAAAAAACTTCACCTTAACTTTAGACTCTTGATAATAAAGGTAAACTGAGGGCAATCGATACCTAAAAGGTTGACTGTAAATTTTCAAATAAAAAGTTTTGAGATTAAATTTTATATTTTATGTGCATCTCGTGGTTTCAGCCGCCCAAGTCCTCATCCCGTGGGAATATCGGTACTTCTCGATTTTGTAGCTTTTTATTGGTGAAAGTAGATATCGGTCAGGTTGTTTTGAAGACTTCATTACAAACAAATAAATTAAATCTCTCCTCTTTATATTTACCCGCGTTATTCCCGTTCCCGCGGGAATATCGGGATAAAATATAGCCGATATTTTATTCCCGGTATCCAACTACTTATATTCCAAGTTTCATCGCAATTGGTTAAGTAGTTTTTGCGTGATTGAGTAACAAACATCCAAACATATTATATAAACATCCAAACATATTATATAAACATCCAAACATATTATATAAACATCCAAACATATACACTTTCACATTTATAATATTAGTAAAAGTAGATAGTAGATTGTTGGTTGTTTTTTTATTTATTTTGTTTTGTTCTGTTTTGTATTTGTTGCCGTGTGCTTGTCCTAATAAATACATATTCTATTCTAGATTAGTAGGATAAGTATAAATGATGTATTTGGATATAATAACCTTTAACCGTTGACCAGTGGTCTCTCAGACGCCAAGACAATTCAAAAATCCCCTTTTAGACCTTATCTTTTCTGTACCTTCAAGTTTAGTTGTACTAACACTGTACAGGCAATACTTTAGTCAACGGCAATAGTTTACAGGCCCCTATCAAACTTAAGTTTGCTAGGGGCCTGTAAGACCTCAGCGGCCCTAGCCAAAATTCTTATCGAATAACGAAAACGCCAATCGACAGACTTTTTTGTATGAAATTGACATAAGGTCACGCTTGATTTTTCACGAGCTTATGTCAATTTCGTACAAAAAAATCTGTCGATTGGCGTTTTCGTTATTCGATAAGAATTTTGGCTAGAGCCCCTGGTCACTGCTTATGTAACTTTTTTATATGACGAATTAGGGAAATTTAAAGGTTACAATGACACATTGATCACGTGGTTAGACTGCGATAAATTTGATGATAAGTTGGTGTTTTATTATTTCTTTTCGATCGATTTCAAAATACACAATACGTGCAAATCCGAGGGAGATCACTAGTGTTGTTTAAAAACCAAGTATTAAATGTAAGAAGATTGCCTTCAAAACCATTATCCGATCTCGAATGGAGTTTTCTCAATTTTCTTTCGTTTACTGTTTTATGATCGGACTGGAGAGGTTGAGGATAGTTACGATAAGAAACAACTTGAACTCGAACAAAACATTAGGTGCTTACATAGAGAAGATGACTCAAAAATCTTACTAATATTATAAACATGAAAGTTTGTATGTATGTGAGTTTGTTACTCTTTTACGCAAAAACTACTGAATCGATTGCAATAAAACTTGGAATATAGGTAGCTGGAAACCTGGAATAACACATAGGCTACTTTTTATCCCGATAATCCCGCGGGGTCGGGACTTACGCGGGTGTAACCGCGGGGCGCAGCTATTAATAAATATATCGTAAGTCGGGGCTAAACAGGATTTGTGGGGATATTATGTAACAATAAGTAATTAATATATAATATACCTAATGTAAAATATCACGGCCGCGGGCGGCCGAGCGGTTCTCGAGCGGTTGCACTTTTTACACGACTGCCAAAGGAAGTGTTATGTTTTTGCCGTGAGTGTATGTATGTATGTGACCTATTTTTGTGCCGTCGTAGGGCCTAAACGGCTGGGCCGATTTAGATAAACGATACGTCGTTAGATTTGTCATGACCGTGAGAGTGACATAGGGTACATTAAAATAATAAATAAATAAAAATAATGATGGAAAACGCTATTAACAAAGATTTGTAAAGACCATAAAAAACAGAGAAAACGCGTAACATTGTTCACTCAAAAGATATGTTTTATTCTTTCGTAAATTTACATTTGAAAAGTATTGCTTGTAAAGTTTTACAATTAAGTTTTAAAATAATTAATTATAAAATTATCGGAAGTCGTTTAAGTGGGTTGTCTTCATTAATATATCACTTGCCTTCTGCTCGGTTGTCTTGTCTTTAATGACGTTAATATATTCTTTTTACTTACTTCAATTTATGGCTTAGCACTACCTCTGGATTTCAATATTCGCATGCGAAAACAATCCGCGTGTGAATAATGTATTCTAATAGTAATTCTAATGGTTAACTTCGAAAGTTATGTTGCTACTACATGACATTATGATTACGCAGGTAATTTTCGCAAGAACAACGGAACGTTAATTAAAAACTTTTCGATTTGGCTCGTATAAATATCTCATCTATGGATTTGACTTTGACGCCGAGTTTGAAGGAATTGGCAGAGATGACATGACATTAAATACTTAAGCAAAGAAAATATAATCACTACGTTTTATACTAAAGTATCTTCTTACTTAAATAACCATTTTTCAAAGAAAACAATACCTACGTAATAATCTAAAATTAGAAATCTAAAAGAAGTTGTCAGCAACAACAACCCGAGGCATTGCGCCCAAGATGCTGGCGGCGTTCCCGCGCTGGATAGGAAACCGCCAGTTCTTGTACTTATCACCCTGAGTAAGCAAAAACAAGCAATGCACGTCCTCGCTACTGGAGTATATACATCTAGAATTAATAAATTTCTTCTGGTGTAATTAAATCTGATCTCCAAAAAAAAACTAAAAAGCGATAAATAAAAAAATATTTAAAAAAATAAAAAACCCGACTGCTGTTTTAACAGAAAAATGAAAAACAAGATGCTTCTAGTAGCTTTAGGAATGGTGGATGCAGTCGGGTGGGACTCCAAATAAAAGGTGAATAAGTTTAATAACACCAAGTACTTAGTGTTATATAATTAGGTATACTATCTTTATGTTATTTGGAGTCCCACCCGCTTGCATCCACCATTCCTAAAGCTACTAGAAGCATCTTGTTTTTCATTTTTCTGTTAAAACAGCAGTCGGGTTTTTTATTTTTTTATTCGTATATTACTCGAGTTCTACTAATTGGATTTGGGTGCAAAGTATACCACGACGTTCCTCGAAAATAGAACTATCCAGTATTGAATCAGATTTCAATCGGATTAGTAGTTTTTAATTGGATAAGGAACAGACAGAGAAACAGACAAACAGACATATTTACATTTTACCGGGTCTTAATCGCGTACTATTTTTTATTTCCTTACCGCGACGTTTCGATCATGTTACAATGATCTTGGTCTCGAGGGGACTGGAGCTGCGGGTGTCGTCCTCTATTTTGACTGTCGTTGTTTACTGTCCGGTGGTGGGTAGGTAAAGAAATTTAAACGAGACGAGTACAACCATTCTAGGTTCCTCGTCTACCTGGAATCCGGTAATAGGAATGTGCAGGCGTCGCAAAAAAACTCCAATCGCGTCTTCTGATATCGTGAGTGTAGTTTGTCGCGCCCCTTAGCTTTCGTGTGGTGTGACGCGTGCCTTAAACTGTTTACGAACTAGTGTAATAGAAAATGTGGGTAGTGCGGTTACTCACGTACTTTAAAAAATTCTTTACCTACCCACCACCGGACAGTAAACAACGACGGTTATAAATAGGGGACGACACCCGCCGCAGCTCCAGTCCCCTCGAGACCAAGATCATTGTAACATGATCGAAACGTCGAGGTAAGAAAATAGTACGCGATTAAGACCCGGTAAAATGTAAATATGTTAACAAATCGTGTGAATTTAGAAAGTTTATTAGACAAATTTTATTATTATTTAATTAATTATTAGACATGAATTTTAAAAATTATATAATTTTGTTCAACTACTTCTCCTAAGTCCTCTAGACAACTTTTTTTTTATTTACTTCCAAGTACAGACTTTTTGTCTTCTCTTCCTTTATTATAAGTATAGATAGAAAGACACCCAATTACAACAGTCTTAGCCGCAAGAAGACTGGAGCCTCTACTCTACCTCATGTCACTGGTATTAATAAATAAATCCTGTGACGAACACACAGCGCCATCTAGCCCCGTGGTAAGCTGCTAAGCTTGTGTTACGGTGACTAGACAGCGGATATACTACTTATATTTATTTTTCTTTTGTAAATTTCTTGTGTAAACATACATATTATACATAGAAATACGCCCAGACCAGATGCAAATATTAATTTTTTAAGTATAAATATTTGCACCCAGCGGTAATCTAACCCGCAACCTTCTGCATTGCAGTCAAGCGTTCGCCCGACGTGCCACAGAGGTCGTCGGTATTGTCCGAAAAATAAGGGTAACCGAACTACCCACATTTTTATTTCATTTTTTCTTACTATAAAAGTACCCACAGCTCGCTACCTTCGGGAATTAGAAATGAGATCGTCCGATATCGTTTCACTTACGGTCTCAACTTTGGAACTTATCTAATTAGTTGATAGAGGAATCTTTTAGCTGCGTGAAACGCGTTAGGCGAACCTCGAAATTCAATGCGTTGCTAATTAAGAACTTTGTTCAACAATTAATTGGTTTATAATTGTCTTTTTTTTTTAAATGAAAAAAAAAATATTGCACCACATTACACGCAGCGTAATTTAGCCCCAAACTGAGCACTATGCTTGTACTATACTACATACCTATTAAGTACACTTTTTTTTTGTTAATACAAAAAAAAAGAAAATAGATACTATACAGGTTTAGACACTCAGACCAGATACAAATATTTATTTTTAAATATTTGCACTCAGCGGGAATCGGACCCGCAGCCTTCATTGCAGTCGAGCGTGCTCCCTTCGTGTGGCGTGTATCAAAGTTTGATATAAGTAAATAAAAATAATTTTCCTTTGCTTCCAAAACTTATGTATGTCACTAACTCTTGAAATAGGACTTGTCATCCGCACCAACACCGAATAATTCCCTTCCCGTATACATCAACCACAAACAGTTCCAGTCGAATGTTCTCGATTCTCCCCTCAAGACTAATAACGCTCTGGAATTGTTAGAGCGGCAATATATTGTGGTCAAACTTTGTATAACTTAGTATACACAACCTACTAGTTAAGGTTGCACTGCCCAAAATAGACTTCTTGGCCTAATTTTAAAACTTAATTTTCCCCACGTTTTTATACACTCACACTTCTTGTTTGTTTGTCGGTCCAGGCGGAATCTTGCAATTCCGATTTTAGGTTTTCGTACCCAAGGGTAAAAACGGGATTCCTTTACTGAGCTCCACTGTCCATCTACTTCCCTATATGTCACTAGGCTTTATTATTATCATTATGCACGAACCATGATAATTATTGGATAATTCACGATCCAAGTCGCCTATACCCTACTTATATTATAAACGTGAAAGTTTGTATGTAGTATGTCTGTGACTTTGTTACTCAATCACGCAAAAACTACTAAACCGATAAAGTTTGTCATTTATTTTAAGAATTCTAATTGCTCTTTAATTAAAGCTCTTCTAAAAACCAACATTACGATAAATTGCCCATGATGTATATTTCTCATTTCTGGGAAACTACAGGCAAAGGTCACAATTTCATAAATTGGGACACTATATTTAATCACTACTGAATCAATTGGTAACCGAACATTTTCAATGTTAGACATCAATGACCAAATGCGCAAAATATTTTTGTGTTTGTTTCTACGCTCTTCCTCCTTCCTGAGTGATTAAAGTATTGACAGTACATTGTTACGATGAATCAACATACAGTGGAGAAAAAATTATTAAAACACTATGGAATAAAGCAATCCCGTACTGTCTAATTTTTTTTAAGTGTTTCCTACCCTGATTAACAAGTTTTTGAGAAATTCTCCCCAAAACCTGGAAGCTAACAACGTCATTTTTAGCCACAGGTGCATCTCCGGCTAATTTGAATAATTTGATAAATAGTCAGTTAGATACACTAACATCAAATGAAGTTCAGTCGAAACCCGAACTGACTGGCCGACCGCAGTTCGTTGTAGGAAACGTACAAATGTTCGCCCGAAACTTGTTATTTTGTCATTTCGTAGTGGACTTCTTTCAGAAAGCATTTAGACAACTAGTAGGTACTTAAACACACAATAAAGTTGATGTTAATACGGCAAAGCATTGTAACAGATTTAGCAGTAATTCCATTTTAAAAAATGTTAGCCCATTTAAATTACTATTCTTCATAAATGAATCTGCGAAAATCCTGTCCTTTTTTTTTCTTTTTTCTACTCTTTAGCCTTTTTTCCCGTAAATTGGGGATACTTTGTAACAACATTTCGAAGACAATATTTTTGTTCCTAGACATACATCGAAATCATTAGTTTTTTTAAAGGATCGATAAAGCGTTCAAATTAAAAAAAAAAATGATACATCATGTTGATTGTCAAAAAATGGGGTGTCACAAAGTTAGGCATACTATCTCAAAATAGAGTTCGGCTTGAAGTCGTCCCCCTCGAAACTGGGACCAGGGACCACTTGAACCCTTTTGGATTTGACAGTAGTCAAGTGGGCCCAACGGTAGCTTAGACATTGGGACGGGTTGACTACATATTAATACTCTCTAGGGGTGAAGCGGTCCCACTAAGAAGTTTAAAAAAGACTTTTAGAATAACCCCTATTTACCCGGTAAGTATACGATTTACAATGATACTCAAACAACTAACAACTAAAACAAGAACCATATTAAGAAAGCACTTTATTTACCGGGTTTAATCGCGTTCAAAATCGAAAACGAAAACCATAGAAGCAATTAAGAACCATCTTGTTTTATTTGTGTCCATTACGCTATCTAAATATTTATCTACAAAGGACTGATATAAGTACATCATAGACTATGCAAACTTTGATGTTGACACCATAATTATTTATCATACACAAAGAAATGTAATATGTAAGTAACGAAGAATGGTTATTGGTGTTTCGAGGATGCGATAATGGTTTCCGGAGAACAAAACTCCGTGGAGATTCTTTGTTGAACTAAAATTAATTACATACTTAGTTAAAGTTTTGTTTGGTATGTTATACGTACGTGCGTTAACTAAGTAATTTTACCAATAAGATAAAGACAAAAGATAATAATAAAAACACTATCACAAATCAGAATCGCTTAATATTTCGTTGCAAAATATAAAACTTTTTTTTATACGAAAGTTTTTCTGTTGCCAGCTCTTAGGCTGAAATCTATAGTCCATACTTTGACTTAAGTAATAAAAAAAAAGTCGTCCGCCAGGCTGTAAGATATGTTGGTGTCGCTTCTTCTTCTTAAGGACTTCCCCTTAAGTTTTGTCGTGTATTGCTAAAGTTATTACAGAACTTCACTTTATTTCTGAAAACCTCCAAAGAAAACAACGAGACGCTTCACTTTGAAAGGCGACTTGACAACTCCAATGCTTAAAACAGATTTAAAAAACAATTCACTGGTTAGGTCTCATCAGTTCCGATGCTATAAAAATTAAAGAAAAAAACAAAAGAAGATCAAAATAAAAACAAAAGATGATCGAAGTTCGGTTTTGAACGTTCTTAGTTACGATATCTTTTCCACTATCTGGCTGCAGCCGATTCTACAAAATTTTGGCCACGTATCGCGAAATGCTGATAATATAGAAAAGTACATCTAGACGGGTAAGGTAGAAGGAAGAAGAACTTAAAGCAAACACCCAAAATAAACTGGATACGAGTTACGATAATAGACTGGATGCGAGAAGCCGAAAAAAGATCTAGGTGGCGTGAAATTGGAGAGGCCTATGTCCAGCAGTGGACTGCAACAGGCTGATGATGAAGATGATGACCCAAAATAATGGTCCGACCAGGCCATTATTTTTTTTCATGGTCAGAACAGCCGAAGATGGCAGTAAACAAAATAATGGTCCACTTGCACTGTGGCAAGCTGAAGACCGCAGCAAATTGAGTCGTCTTGTTGTACACGACGCTGCATGGAGTCACGATCCTCAACTATGTTCCAACTTAGGAGAAGGGACCTATGAGATAACTATTCAAAGAGAGTTACATTATAAAACAAAAAAAAACTGAAGAGCTGCTCTTCGTATTCCTTGTTCTAAATATAACAATAATAAAATTAGTCTTATTTATCCATATGCCGAGTGTCAGTTAATTGTGGTACGCATTTAGAGATGGGTTGAGTGACACCAATTAATGGATCTGCAGTGTTTTACAATGTTTTGCAAACTATTTTATTGTAAGTACATTTATTTAAAGTTTCTATATTTATTCCCTTACTTATAAAATATTATTTACACATGACTAAGTTATGTGACGTTTGTCTATGTCGGTCAACTTTGAAACTTCATGTGACAGTAAAAGACAAACGATGCATAGTTATGCAGCGCATTAATTAAAGAGTTTATAAGTAAGGTGGTTAGTCATAAAAGGTGATGAAAGTAATGGAAATGGTCTAGTTTTTTAAGTCTTTTAAGTGCAAAAGTAATCTTATCTAATAAAACGGACAAACAGAAAAAGAACATGGAGGTGTATTTTCCAAGTATGGAAAACACCTTTTAACATCAAATCAAAACATCAAATAGTCAGTGTACTAGTTCATTATTAAGAAAAAAAATATAAATATTTGCTGTTACATAGATAAGACGAAAATCCACAAAAAAATCCGTTCGTAAAAAATCCAATTTATTTGGCAAAGCGTTAAGAACCAGCACATTGCCATGTTTGAAAAGGGTGGCTTGTGTAAGATTTTATTTCACGTAAGGTATATAAATGTATATACTTATGGCTTAGTTTTAAAAATAATATCTATAGTTAAGTAAATCGCCTTATGAATAGTGCCGCTTTTAACGATGAAAAAAAAAATTTTTTTTTAAAAAGAGAAAATTTAGGACATAGGAAAAGAGGGAGAATAAGATATTTTTAACTACATAATGTTAGGAAATATAACCCAAATAACATATTGTGACAACCAAATTCTTATACTAATATTAAGGATGAGAATAAAACAGAAAAGTCTAGTAAAATATGTTGAAATGGGTCGACAATATGTTACGGTATAATTTAAGCAAAGCAGAATGTATGTCAATTTGGTTGGATCCTCAGTTATGATCACATAGTCCCATGATTTCCCTTGTCCGCCCGGATAAAAAACAAACGCTCTTTGTGTTTCGAATAAAATCGTTCATAATAAAAAGTATGGTTACTTAGAGGTTTTTCTTTAAAAAAAGACAAAAAGATACAAGAATTTTATGCAAATTAAAATAATCAGGTAAATTATAGTAAGAGTACTAAATAACGATAGGTAGGTATGTCGCTGCAGTCATAATCGGTGACAATAATAAACGTAGTTGTTATCCCTTATTTTAAGAATTAACGAGTTTGAAATTTTGCGTGTTTGACAAAATGCGTATTTGACGTTTTGCGAAAACTAACATTTTCTTGATATTTTGCGTGTGATCCAACTAACGTGCGGTCGAGCGACACGACACAAGCTCATAAAGCCAATAAAGCCAATTGACTGCTCATACCGCGTTATTTCTACTAAACACAATTCACCGTTGCGGACAGGAGGTGAGATAATACTCAAACTTTCTGATTGGCCATTGTGTTACTTATCTATACTTAGACTCTTTGCGATTGGCCGATCTATGATGCTTATCTATGCCTAAACTCATTGTGATTGGCCGTTTTTGCACGAGAGTGCTACTGTCAACTGGTTTTATAATTTTACTAAGACATAACGCAACTACCTACGAAAGGTGTTTCAGAGAAATTCGTATACAAGCTGCCACAATCTGTTGCCACGTACATAAACATATTATACTGATTATTCTGTAGGCATTCAGCTACATGAACTACATTATTCCTGGCTACATTATTCAATAAATGATTGTATTCACTCTTATTATTAAATTATCTTTCTTTCAATTTCAGATACACTCCTCGCCATCTTTATCAGTCATGGCAACGTCGTCGCGGCCACTATTTGTGAGTGGTCTGGTCATGACGATTGCGAATATACGATAACGTGCAAGTACCACGCCGGAAGCGCCTCCAACCCGATCTGTAGAGACGCTAACGTTACCTTCATTATTACATCATCCACTTTGGACCGCTTAACCACAAGCTTTTTCGGAGCCACAAACTTCGATTCCCGAGTCCGGACCATCAAAGCTATTAACAACAACTGGAAGTCGATTGAAAAGCGAGCCTTCAGTTATTACACCAAGACTGTTAGGTTAGAACTTTCAGGCAACAATATTCGCTATGTCAGAGACGAAGCCTTCAGTGCATTGCATGTTGTAACTTATATGAATCTCTCGAATAACATTATAGATGATTTATTTCCATATTCCTTTACAATATCGGATACAGAACCAAACAGAATCCAATTTTTAGATCTTTCCTATAATGAACTGACTTCTTTTGTTGATGACGTTTTTTCTCCATTGACGAATTTAGTTGAATTGTATTTAAAAGGAAACAGGTTGAAAGTCTTAGCTGATAACTGTTTTGGAAATATGAAATTCTTGACAACTCTAGATTTAAAGCTGAATAATTTGAACTCGCTGAATATGACATTAATTAATTTGAAAAGTTTACAATTTTTAGATATTTCCTTTAATAGTTTTCATAAAATAGTAGGGTATGAAACCAACAGGCTAAAGTCTTTGGAAAGTATAAATTTATCTCATAATGCCATTGAAACTTTCGACAACGACTGCTTCGTACAATCAACTGAATTAAAAATCGTTGACTTGAGTTATAATTTGATAAATTGTACAATAGGAAACACGATGTTTGCTAGAAATACAAAGCTGGCCAAATTAAATTTATTTCGTAATCGTATTACTACTATAGAAGAGAACAGCTTCAAACACAATAGTTTAAAAGAATTTAATTTAGAGAACAACACAATAAGTGGTGATCTAAAAACTTTAACTTTTGCTGGCTTAGTAAATATAACTAAGTTGGATTTGTCCAGACAAAATATAACAATTCTGCGAGATAGAGCCTTTTCTGAAATGGTCAGTTTAACATTGCTTAATATAAGTAGAAATTCTCTAAAAGTAATAGAGAATTCAACTTTCCAAAATTCATCAATTCGAATTCTGGACTTATCGCATAATAATATAACAGAACTTAATTTTTTAAACGGTTGCTTAATAAATGCTACCGAGTTGTATTTGCAGAATAATAACATACAACTGATACTTAAGCATTCATTCGCTAGCTTGGCTATGTTGAAAATATTAAATCTGTCTATGAACAAAATCGTTAAAATTGAAAAATATGCTTTGCCATTGTCAAAGTTACAATATCTAAATATTACTTCCAATTTGTTAACTGGTAATATAAGTCCTAATATGTTTAGTCCAGCACCAAACTTACGATACTTAGATATAAACAACTTTAATCTAAGAAGAATTGAAGGTTTTTCTTTCACCAATATGCCTCTTATAGCTCGATTAAATCTTTCACATAATGCTATAGAGTTTATAGATAAATATAACTTTTTGAACATGGGTAATATGTATAGCCTTGACATTTCATTTAACAAACTAGAAGAAATACATTTCAGTCCCAATGTTACAAGGAATTTAAAATCAGCTTACTTAAACAATAATAAATTATCAAATATTTCAGGAATATTTTCAACTCCAACAAAACTCCTTTATTTAGATATTTCTGACAATGGATTAACAGATATATCAAGTATCAGTAACAAAATATTTCCCGAACTACAAGTTCTATATCTGGCTAAAAATAAAATAGTCGATTTTAACAACGAAAACGTCAATACTCTTAGCAATATAGTAGACCTAAAATTATCTTCGAATCAAATAAGAGATATTGACCTAAGTTATTTCAAAGACTTGATGATGGTCGACCTAAATAATAATAGCATTAAATTCATAAACAATACATTTTTCAAAAATATTGACTTCATACATTATTTAGATTTAAGTCAAAATCAAATTACGGATATCCCTCCCGGAACATTTCAGAATATGAAGAATTTGAAATTGCTTAATTTATCTCGTAACTCGATATCAACAATGCGTTATGGGAGCCTGAAAGGTTTACACAAAACGGAGTTATTGGATATATCGTATAACAACATAGAATATTTAGACGTATATGTGTTCCACGAGTGTGTCGAACTTACTTCATTGATTATCGATTATAACAGGATAAAGACTCTAGATATGGATAGACTAATACTGTTAACTGACAATAAACTGAAGACTTTGAGTTTAGGCGGCAACCCTATATCCTGCCAAGAGATTATAAGAAATGTAACACTTAGAAACTTGCATCCATACAACGGTCTACAAGTTGAGATAACTTCAATCCACAAAATATACCACGAGGACAACGTACACGGCATACGATGTGGTGAAAATATTCTAACTAGTACAGTTACGACTGAAATAAAAGTAAACGACGGCGGTGGCTATTCTAGTGCGAACGTAGTAGTGTTGTGTGTATTCACTTTTGTAACAAGTCTAATAGTATTTTCCTTGATATATTATGTAAAAAGATTTTGGAAGGGAAGGGCCGGTGTTGTAATTTACAGGGACTCGAGAGCGCAATTGAGAAATTCTTTAGAACTAAGCACTTCCGATTACGCGATGGTTGGTTGACTTTTTATTTAGGTAAAGAACTCTGTGAATAGTGGTGAAGAACATTCAAGAACGTTTAAAATACATAATATTTATTCAAAATGAAGTATATTATACTGTAACATGTATTTTACAATAGAGTATAAAGGTTAATTTTGTGAAACATCTTTGTTTAGTTAAAAATTGCGTTGTTTAACATGTGAGAATGTATTTTTCTGTGATTTAATTACTTAGTAAAATAAATTTATAATCTTTTAAAACATTTCGTTTTTAAATAACAACACTTAACGGAAATTTTTAAAAGTTCCGAACCCAAAGGATAAAAACGGGACGTAATTACTAAGACTTTGCCGTCCGTCCGTCCGTCGGTCACCAGGCTGTATCTTACGAACCGTGATAGCTAGGCAGACAGATTAAATTTTCACACTTTATGTATTTCTGTCGCTGCTATAACAACAAATACTAGAAACAAAAACATTGAAGGTAGATACATTAAACAATTTCCCATAAGTACAACAAACGTGATTTTTCAAATAAAAATAATTAAATAAAAAAAACCTGTGACCAACACACACACACCGCCATCTAGCCCCATGGTAAGCCGCTAAACTTGTGTTACGGTGACTAGACAACGGATATACTACTTTTATTTATTTTTCTTTTGTAAATACATACATAATACATAGTAAATATAAATGCAAGGAGGTTTATTGTTACTACTAGAGCCATGTAGTGATAAATTATCGTAAGTTGCGTTCGCTTGGTCCAGTGTTTATTTCCAAATTGTGATAATAGTACGAAACCCTTTATGTACGAATTCGACTCACACTTGACCGGTTTTTTATGTAAATACCTACGGAATTTATATAAGGTATGACAGAGTTTGCGGAACAGCGAAAATACGTTTCTATTGGTGATGGATACATATTTCTACCGTTTGCAATCGAGACCTCGGGCCCATGGGGAACCAAAGCATTCGATTTTTTCAAACGATTTCTGGATTTTAAATTATAATTAATTATTTTAGATTTATGATGATGTATATTTACTTTAAAAAATATTGTAAGTATATGTAAACTGATTGTCTTAGCTAAATTTTCATTCAATATTTTAAAACAATGACTTACGAAGTGAAATTAGAAGCGGTCCTATCCGCATTCAGTTCTGAAACCTTAGTATGAATATTTTTGTAAAAAAAAACCCGAACGTGATAAGTTAACGCGTAAATTGTATGGAAACTCAAAAAGCGCCCCTAGCGGACGATATCGAAGTTACCAGTTTTCATACAAAATACGCGTTAACTTAACCATCACGTTCGCGTTTTTTTTTACGCAAAAACTCACACTGCGGGTACATAAAAACATTTCGTGTTTGTAAAAAATCGATAACTTCTAGGAATAGGCTAGGCTGTTAATTAAGCGATAATGTTCTACAAAGTACACGAGCCATAATTTGACTCGAAGATCCAATTCTATCGTAAAGATAATCCACCTTATTATGTTCTATTTAAAACAGAAACACGTCGACTCAAATTAAAATAAATTATACCCCCAATAAATATAATGCGAGTTCATTTGCATAATTTTCGCATAAACCCCTTCCCTTTCCTTTCAGGAATATAGTATGGTAGATTTTTGCAAATTCTTTAGTAGAAATATTTTATAGGAAAAATACATCTTTAAAAATACACACACACCAAATAGGCTACGAGAGCTTCCGTAGCCTAGCGTTGGTAAGGTCACTGGAGTACTGATCTGGAGGCCCGAGTTCAAACCTCGCCGCGATTGAATTTTTGAAGGTGTCTAGATGTATTATTACCTACTTTAAAATATTTCTTGTAAAAAGTTTGAGCAATTAAACACAAATGATGAAATAATTCTAAAGTAATAATAATGTCATTGTATTTTGACTTAGGATTTTTAAGCATAAGTTCTTCATAAGGCAACAAACGGTATTTACATAGCATTCAGTCAGGTCTCATATAATAATAGACTGGAAGAAGTCGCTTGACAGCTAAGCATTTCAATCTCGACTCTGATGGACGAGCTTCCAAAGTCAAATTGTTCGGAAAATTACTCACACGCACAAAAAGTCGGAATAAAATTTGGACGTCGCGGTCGTTGATAAAATACCCCACTATCTATGGTAATCTATAAGGCTATTTTGTTATTAACCTAGATTTTGACACAATTAGTCCAAATCACGCATATTTTGAAGATAATTATCTTACTAAATGTTTATAAATCGCGAAAGTTTGTACCTATATGTAGATATGTCTGTGACTTTGTTACTCAATGACGCAAAAACTACTGAACCAATTGCAATGAAACTTAGAATATAGGAAACTGAGGACCTGGAATGAAAAAAAGGATAACATAACACACATTTTTATCTCGATATTTCGCGGTAAATGGACTTATGTGGGTGAAAACGCAATTAGCAATTTAATATACCTACCGTACGTACTTATAATCATGTATGTCGTTCGTCGTTGTAAACCGTCGTCGTTGGCTTATCTCGTTAGTCGCGAGCATAGATCGAGTCGAAAACGCGCCAAATTCAATTGACATCACAGATCAAGCCGCCATAAATATTCAAATAAGTAAACTTTTACACCCGCGCGCTCGGTGCGGTCGAACAAGGCAACTTAACATACCTCAAATACCATAAACTGCCAGTTATGCCCGGTCTTAACATAATGTTTAAGGACGCGATTCATGTGAAATCCCTTCCGATTGAATAGTTTTCTTCATAGCCTATTCTAGCCATAGAACATCTATTTGATACCTCAAATAGATCTTTAAACAATGTATTATGTTATTGTACATGATACAAGAAGTGTCCCCTTCATTTCAAAAACAATAAAAAATAACTTTAAATACCACTATTATACAGGCAAAGTTACCCCTGTTTTACAAAATAAATCAGTTTTTCTTCTAAATCCTTAACCGCTATATTTTCTTATAGGCATCATAATATTAGAAAATACAATACCTAGAACCCCTTCATCGTATTTTATAAAAATATTATTTTAATCTTCGTTAATTATTGATTTTACGAGAAATTATAGATTTTTTCACGCAATTCCATCTCGCTCATTTATATGCAATCGGACAAGGACCGTTGATTATCATCTATCGCCGCCTTAACAATCTGCCCTACCTTGATCTATTATAATAAGTCGTAGCTAAGTTGCCGCTATATCGTACAGCTAAAAAAAAAATAACCTCAAAAAATAAAAATTAAAACAACGAAAAAATATTTTTTTATAATCTGTGATTTTTTTAAAGTAGGCGGTTTTTTTTTAATTTAAAAGTTTATTTTATTTTTTCGAACGACAAACAACGATAGAAGAAAGCGAAACGATAACTCGCAAGTAAATGCGTGTAAATTGTTTAATTTCGGGGGCATATTAATCAATTTAGTTTCGTAAAGGTGTACAAGTGTAAATAAAAGTGAAAATTGGTGCAAAACATGGACTTTAGCTTAGTGTTGTCTCCAAAGCTCCGTTAACAAACATTATAAAAAATGGCTCCCTTTTTACAATAATTCCCTCGACTTGACTTTAACTATGACGACTTGACTGTTTCGTTCAAGGCAAATAACTTGTAAATATTGAAAATACTTGACACTGGCAATTGTCCGAATGGAAAAGCTCTTTTAAAGAAGAAGAAGTAAAGTGAAGGGAAGTTATATAGGTACTATTATATATAGTCCTACCCATGTAATCTTTATTAATCCGATCTCGGTATATTTATGGAGGCTTGTTTGATGTAGCGTACTTTTAAGAAGATAATCTTGTTGTGGCGTTTCCGACAAACATAATAGTAAGTTTAGAGAATGTAGCTCGGGGTATATTATTGCATAGGTATATCCTATTTAATATTATAAATAACTAGCAGCGTCCGCGGTTTCACTCGCGTAGGGCCTATTGTCCACACAGTCGTCTTTTGTAGGATGCGTATACCTACAAATGAAGATAGGCTTATTTTGCATATTAGTTCCTGAGATTAGCTCGTATAAACAAACAAACACACAAACAATCAAACTCTTCAGCTTTAAATATTTAGTGTAGATCTTACTAATATTATAAACGCAAAAGTTTGTATACATACATACAAACAAATTATTGCGTTTATAATATTAGTAGGATTTCTTATTCCGATTTTCCCACGAGATAGGAACTTACAAGAAACAGCGAGCCCACTTTGTTTTTCATTCAATAAAGTCTTAAAAAGCATCTATCTATATCTATCTATACTTATAACAAAGGAAGAGAGGACAAAAAGTCTGTACTTGGAAGTAAATTAAAAAAAAATGGTCTAGGGGACTTAGGATAACTACTACTTATCCTTTAACAAAATTACTTATATAATTTTTTAAATTCATGTCTGTCTGTCTGTATCTCTGTTTATCTGTCGATTCCTTATACAATTAAAAACCACTTGACGACCTCTGTGGCGCGTCGGGCGAACGCTTGGCTGCAATGCAGAAGGTTGCGGGTTCGATTCCCGCTGGGTGCAAATATTTATGCTTAAAAATAAATATTTGTATCTGGTTTGGGCGTATTTCTATGTATAATATGTATGTATTTACAAAAGAAAAATAAATATAAGTAGTATATCCGTTGTCTAGTCACCGTAACACAAGCTTAGCAGCTTACCATGGGGCTAGATGGCGCTGTGTGTTCGTCACAGGTTTTTTTTTTTTTTTTACTTATCAGATTGAAATTTGGTTTTCAATATTGAATAGTTCTATTTTCGAGGAAGGTCGTGGTATACTTTGTATCGAAATCCAATTAGTAGAACCTGAGTAATAAAGTGTAACCGCTCGAGAACCGCTCGGCCGCCCGCGCCCGTGATAACGCGTTTTCACTTCTGCGGGTGAAACCGCGGGTCGCAGCTAGTTAAATAATAAAACAACGATGTCTACTTCCACGAAATACTTTTAGAAAATGTTTTATTTGAATCAGTTGCAGATGCAGCGGAATAAAAATGACTCCCAACGGAACTTCTGAAAGACTAGACTAGGCAAAGTGCTTCCCATTTTTATAACGTTTTGCCATTTTGTCCACTTTGTCACGGGAAATGGGGAAATCTATTTAAAGTAAGTAATAGTAAAGCTAGCGAAGGTAAGTTAAATAAATTCAGCAGCAGTCAGCATCTTAAAAGTAAAAAATGTACACAAAAATTCTTACATTTATTTGAAAGTGACAGCTCGTTGTTTACTTTTTCCTTTGAATTAATGAATGAATAAATTCTTTATTGTAAGTACACATTACACACCATATAAAATTACAATATATACAGACAGAAAGGAGGCACAATGGGCGGCCTTATCGCTGAAAGCGATCTCTTCCAGGCCACCTTTAATAATTGACATCACTGTGCTTCTATGTTTACATTATTGAGTCTATGATTTTGAAACAGGCTACTATAGGTATGTACATGGGGGTCTTTCTATGTACTTATAATACTAGCTGCATTCCGCGGTTTCACCCTCATAAGTCCCGATCCCGTGAGAATATCGGGATCAAAAGTACTTCATTTTTTTTCTTCAAAGTAGTAGAATAAAGTTGTTTTCCTAGAATAACCCCCTTTCGGCTTAATTGGTCATTCTCGGAATATCCTGTGAGTACATATATATACTATGTTACGTGGATTCCAGGAATACTTCTATTAAACATACAGCAGGTGCAACTGCGGCTCTACCTTGACTATTTTTGTAGCTATGCATTTCTGGATTTCTATCTACCTTTTTTTGTTTCGTCCATTTTAGACCTTTTCACGTAGTCGGGTTATAGTTTCTTAAACTTTTTTTTTAAGTGCCTTAGTCTGCACTGCTGCTAACATGTAATAGTTAAGTAGCAAAAATTCGGCGTATAAGTCACCAGCCGTAGACTAATTGGGATGTCGCAACTCCTGGATTGATTTGTTGTTGGTTCGAATCCCGCTCGACGTCAGGCGTGCGCTGTGTTTTAGTGGATGTATTTTACCTTTAAAATAGTTAAACGTATGTAATATCAATTTGTTGGTGAGGTCTAGTGTTCCCAGAATCTAGTACATAGGTACTAGATTGTAAAATACTTATATATAACTCATAACTGACTATGAAACTCTACGACAAGTCCAAAAATAAAACCACTTAAGTTACACTAAACTAATTTAATAAATGAAAAATGGATGTCACGCCAACAACTCACTGATAATAATGTTGACACGACAATTTAGTTATTAGTTATAAATTATTCAGAAAACAGTTCTAAATTTATAACAGTAAACGGCAACTTGTCATATTAAAGCTAATGACTACATCCATAAATTATATTTAGTATTACTTGATGGCGAAAATAATTGCTTAATTTTAATGTTACAATTTAAAAATAGACGCTAATTTTATGTGACATATTACTGCAGAAGTTACAATATAACGCGTTTAAGGGCCTGTGGTAGTACTGAGTAAAAACCCTTTGATTTCGACGACGAAGTCAGTTATTAAAACGACCTGAAAACTTTAAGACTACGAAATAAATTATGAAAGACCTTAAATGGAATTGACAATCTTTTTTTATTAAAGAAACCTGGAAATGATTTAAAAAAAGAAGCGTTTTATCCAACGATACTCCGCTTGATATTGTTTGTCATTTGTTTTACAATATGGCGCTTGGTGGTCGCCATTTTGAATTTTGTTAACTGTTGGTAGGTTTTTGCAAGACTAGAACGAATCAATTGGCGTAAAAATGGTCTTTGCGTAAAAATCAACAAAATCGGACCTGCAAGCAAAGATACAATCTATATATTATTGATAAAAGATAACATCACTGACTCACTCACTCACTCACCTATATATCACGAAATTTAGAACCTACAAGTAGTAGAAGTCTGAAATTTTACATACGGGTTCCTTTTAAGACGTAGGTGCCGGATTTTTCGAAATTCACCCCTTAAGGGAGTAAAATGAGGATCGAAAGGTTGTAGCTGATAAACGCATAAACTTTTTGCGTTGCGCAGTCAGGTAAAAAGAAGTCAACTTCCATTCCAATTACTAGATTCTAACACAACTTTAAAACCGTTCATAGGGAAATATTCTGGCTTGGATCATCAATCATCCCACGAACAAACGTTGCCACAATAATTCCTCAAGTACACGCCACTTTGAAATATTATGTTTGGATAGTCCCGCATAAAGAGAAGGGAAGACGGCAAATAGAATTTATATGTAATTCAGCATTTCGTATAAAAATATTAATGCGTAACTTTTGTAACCGAAATGGTATGGCATGTGGGAAGTCTTTTATCAATGTTTTTATGAAATAAGTATCGTAAATTATACGAGATTTTTGTTATTTTCTGTTTCGCTTTTAAGATAGATTTTTATGTCGTCGTCTGGAGAATATCGTGAATAAACGAATTTTCTGGTTTTAATGGTTTTTATTATTTTCAGCATGGTTGCAATGACGTTCCGACGTTTCAAAGCCTTTACTTTTTTTTAAGTCAGTCTACCTTGAGGAAGGAGTCTGTAAAAACGTCGATCCGTAACATAAAAAAAAATTGAGTTTCATTTTAATTGAGCATCGCGAAATCAGATGTGAAAAAAAATCAAAATAAGTAGTATCCAGTCTACGTGACTGTTCCAAAATGTTACGTATTAATAATTACAAGTTTGTGTACTATAACTATAAACAACTACACGCTGTTCCTTTGCCTTTTACTATCGATGAAGAAACTGGAGGTATGAAAGTTATCCAATGACCTGGAAAACTCTACCAATTCGTACAAAATCTACCGGCTCTGAAGTTTTTAATAACTACTTTGCGGCGAATAAGCAACAGAAACACAATCCTACTATCCTACTGATAAAATAAAGCTGAAAGTTTGTGAGTATGTGTGTATGTATGTGTGTTTGTTACTCAATCACGCAAAAACTCCTGAACCGATTGCGATGAAACTTGGAATATAGGTATAGCTAGGGACCTGGATTAACACATAGGCTACTTTTTATCCCGATATTCCCGCGGGAACGGGACTTACGCGGGTGAAACCGTGGGGCGCAGCTAGTATATTATAATTGAGATTTCTGACCTTCTTTTTTACTGTTTTTTTTTGGGTTTCGTACCTCAAAATGTAAAAAAGGAAGCCTAATAGGATTACTTTTTTATTGTTCATCCGTCCTTCTATCCGTCTATCCGTCCCGTGCATCTTACATCCTTCTTGTACACATTTGATAGTCGCTGGCGCTATCCTTGTCACAATTTTATTACATTTAACTTTTTGATACCATGTTTCTACCCCATTTGGCCACAAGGGGTGGTTTTCGGAATTAGAAGTCGTTTTACATTTATTTTGTTTGTCAACACTACCTATCATACCGTGTAATCTTGTCATGAAAAAATATATCTGAGAATATTTTTATTTCACATTCAAATTCTAATAAAAGGTAATTTATACTTAGGTACTTGATAGCAAAATGTTATCAAGGAAACATTTTTTATAATAGTTCTTTTAGAATTACTTTCTAACAATAGATTTAAATCGAACTTTTTCGAAAATTTAATCTTACTTATATTATAATTGCGAAAGTTTGTATGTATGTGTCTTTGTTACTCTTTCACGCAAAAACTACTGACCCGATTGCGATGAAACTTAGAGTAAACGTAGCTGGCAACCTGGAATAACACATTGGCTACTTTTTATCCCGATATTCCCACGGGAACGGGACTTAAACGGGTGAAACTGCGGCGCTGCTAGTAAATCTATAAATTGATGGCCGATAGATACATTTTGTCGGTACGTACGTACAGTCAAGTAATAAAAGCTTATATACACCGTCCGGATTTAAACTTGATATTATTTTTTTACTGTAGGTGTAGTACGCAGAAATTTGAATTTAAGTAAAATACCTTATTGTATTCCAAAAATCCGATCTCGTCGGGTATCGAACACGTGACTACATAGGTACCTAGCCACAGTAGATCGATACCGTACCAATATTCCGTTTTAATAGTCGAAGGATCAAGAACCGAATACATATTGGATTTAGAAGCATTTTATGTGAAACATCTATAGGGAGAGTAAACTTGATAAAGACCTTGGCGTCGCATCGCCCCGCTATATGAAAACGCATCTGTCAATGTCAAATATTTTACATCTGTCAGGCGGCTAGTGACGGCTTTTTTACAATATTTTTTAGAGAATTTAATCTTTGCGATAAAACAATGCTTAACTTTATTTTTGTATTAATATTCTGTTCAGTTCAAATTCATTCAAATTTAGAATAATTTTTGCCTTACTTCACCTACCTACTGCAGTGCAAAAATCCACACTTAAACGGACGACCAGTGAAGTACTGATGATGCCAGGCGCTATAATGTGTGAAACTTACTTTTTTTTTTCACTCTACCGTTGATATGAATTTTTATGCTCTACCGTACCTACCAAATTTCAAATAGGAAGCAAAAGCTAAATGTTTATTTAGCGATTACATTACTCGTACCGAATTCAAAGTTACTTCCAACTCTGAACTCTCAAAGCGTGCCGAAGTAAGTAAGTTTTAACACTTCGCTAATTCTGCCATGCCAGTATCTTTGTGCATTTAAAATGATGGATGGTTCAACTCAAGAAATGATACTGCAATGCAAACTCAACCCTATTTTTGGAACAACAAGGTTGGATTCAGTTCAGCAACGTCTTGGCAGGTGATGAGTCTATTCGTAAGAAGTCGAGTTTAAATTTCAAATAATTTATTTCACAACTAAAACAATATTTTGAAGGTTTATTTATTTGTTGTTCAAGGCTTGAGGAATTGTTGTTTTGGAATTTCGAAATAGTCCTACTGCCCATACAGGGTGTTACAACAACGAGCATTAAAACCGAAAAGAAGTTGTTCGAGACGTCTAGGCGAAAATATTTCGTTCAACGAATTTTAGAAATTCAAACTTTTTTTTCTCGAAAATTTTAGATTATGCTTCACTGGAAAACATCAGTGTTTGAAAATAAAGGCATTAAATTTTGATTGGAGTAGACTAAACTAAATTAAATGACAACTTAAAGTCAATAACCTCTAACTCTAAGGCCGGCTTGCATAACGGTTCCTAAACATGTTTAAGATGTTAAACGTGTTTAAAATCTGTCAGAATTTCAAGAACTGTCAATGTGTGGCAACATAATATTATCAATCGTCCACTTAATGAAATAGAGTCCAATGTTCGATTACCCATAAATTATTTTAAAATTGTTTTAGTTAAATATGTTTTTAAATAATTTTATGCAAGTCGCCCTAAGAAACAACTGATTTTCAAGTAAACTTTAAATTTTCGAAAACCACTTTGAATTTACTAAAGTTATAGAATAAAATTTGTTGGCCTAGACGTCTAGAACAACCCCCTTTCGGCTTAAATGGTCGTCGTCGGAGCTTCCTGTATAGCCATCATTTCGATTAAAGAAATTAGGACCATAACACACTAGGGTTTTTGAACGAGTGTACAAAGTGTCTTCCCCACCTCCTCGTAAGTGAATGTAGAGGGATGGCGGGAGAACTGTTTAGTCCCAAGAAGTGGCAGTGGGTGGGCCATATTAGCCGTAGAACCGACAATCGTTGGGGTAAACGAGTTCTAGAGGGGAGACCGCGTCTCGGCAAACGTAGTGTAGGACGTCCTCAGGCACGTTGGAGCGACGATTTGCGCAAGACGGCTGCCACAAACTGGATGCGAGAAGAGGAAAGGTGGAGTGATTAAATAATGTTATTAGTACTTGAATTTTTTATTTTTTTTTATTTTTGAATTTTTTATTATTTATTTTTGTACTTGAATAGTATTATGATAATAGCATGACATATACAAATAATGATGGAACATTAAATTCAATTATATTAGCAATTATAGTAGCGTGTGTAGGGTTTTATTGTACAGAATTCCGCCTACAAGGCGGAATTCTTATTGGCCCTCGACCAATGAATAAGAAAACTTTTCTACCGAAACATGTTAAAATCACTTAAGTTGATATCTACTTTCATTACTTTCGTAGTTGATAAAAGCCTGATAAAGTGTTTTCTGCGGTTCTACTAACAAATCAAACGATGTGGATGTCTGAGCGTCGCGTGCGGAAACGTATTAAAGCATTTTTTGATTCGTGTCGTTTAGGAGGGAAAACCAAATTGTCAATGCGTGTCTTTTACGGGTATTTCCTGTAGAATTTGTTACTATCTGTTATAGACTGGGAGACGATCGTTGGTATTCCTACGTAAGTGTACCTATAATTAAAAAAAACCTTTTACTTTAAAGAAATGCTTTCCAAAAATTTCGCAGCCGACAGGACTTGAAAAAAGTAAAGCATTGGAGCTTTGGAAAGCATTTCTTTAAGTATAGTCATCCAAGTGTAGGAAACACTTTAAAATATATCAAAAACGAAAAAACCTTTTATTTCAAGTTACAAAGGCCTATAAAAACATACCTAAGTGAAATACTAACGTAAACATTTTATAACTAGCTGCGCCCAGCGGTTTCACTCGCGTAAGTCCCGATCCCGCAGTAAGCTTTCTTTCTATAAGGTCTCAATCTCCAAAATCGGTGCTGCATTTTTGTCTCTCATAAGATACTTCTCTTGACAATAGCAAACACAACTAAAGAAATAATGAGCAAAATCGGTTCAACCGTTGACCACCATGGTGCGTCATTCTAGTGCTCGATGGCGTAAGGCTACCAACGGTGGTATCCCGGACATACAGTTTCTATGAACAATGGAATGTTAATAATGTACATTAATTTTATAAATGGTTCATGTATGTTAGTTTATCAACGTCTGTTCATGCTTGTTGCGTTGTCAGGAGTAACATAAGCCCATTTAACTAATATTATATTATAAATTACATAAAAGTTGAATGTAATAAACAATTTTACGCATGTCTCGATGGTTTTATTATTATGACAAACTTTTGTCACATGCATAAATTTTAATATAAAACTTAACCTTTTAGATTTATTTTAAAGTGCTTCCTACATTTGAATAACTTGGATGACGCCTCAGGCGGAAGAAAACTATGAAATGCAATTCGTACGAGTAATTTCGACTCAACGAGACGAGCACAGCTATGGCCAAATTGAAAAAAGTGCTACTTGGGCCGAATCCTTGCATTTCTGGGGATTCGGCCCAAGTAGCACTTTTTTAGGTTAGGTCTTAACTAAAAAAGTGAAAAAAAGTGGTTAACTTTTTCAAGTTTAGGTCCTGTAGCGTGCGTATTTTTTGGAAACCTTTTCTTTAGCTGGTTCTTAATGTTTCGCTATTTTGCATATTAAACACAATATATTTACCGTGTTAATAAAGAAAACGCGAGTATAACCAGGTAAATATTGTGTTTCATTAGACATTTATTTATAAAAAAAAGTTACATGCACACAGCGCAATCTAGCCCCAAACTAAGCAACTAGGCATGAACTATAAGTACTAGACAACTTATAATAGGTATATTTTAGGAAATAGCTAATAATGTTATATGATAATATATTTAGGAAATACATAAATTTGATATTTGATACAGAGAACATTACATAGTTAGCAGTACTTGTCTTCGGCGGGAATCGAACCCGCAACCTCCTATGTCGCAGTCAGGGGTTTGCCCATCGCGCCATAGAGGCCCAATATCTATATATATAGTTTTCAAACCCACAAACTAAATAATATTATAACTAAATTAATACATCTAAACATCTTTTTATTCCCACATTCCTTAGCATCAGGAACCTTCAAAAAACAAATTCAATGTAAATAAATACTGTTGCTTCTTCCAAACAATAACGTATTTTCTCTCTCAAAATAAAACAATATTTTCGTCAATCTATGTTCTCAGAATTCTTTTAGACATTTGTCAATTTTTCTCTGATTCCATGAAGCGCCCATTTTTCTTCCTTAACTGAACAATTCGTATCTTTCCTTCTATTCAAACCTGCAATTTAGAGACACGTAAAATAAAAGCAGCTCTTCTAAAATCATCCTAAAATATGTCACATTTTTCTGACAACCTTACGCTTGCTTAACACGTTCACAGTCCAGTGTACGCTATCCTGTACACGCGGGTGAGTTCTGGCAAGTCCGTGTACTTTATATTGTACACTAATAGATAGATAGATAGATTAATACTTTATTTGCACAATAAACAACAACACAATCAGTTCCCATTTAAAGTAAGACAAATTTACAGACAGCTTAAAGTGAAAGTTGTACAAATGGGCGACCTTATCGCTAAAAGCCATTTCTTCAGTTAAGCAGGCATTTCTTCCAGGCAATCTTTGGATAGAGAAGGTTAATAAAGTATTTGTAAAAGGCAGGCAGATATAGAATATTAACATAGCATAAATAGGTGAAATAAATACTGAAACAATTTGACGTTGATTTGGTAATACGATGCTTTCGATAACGAGATTGGAAAAAGCTACCGCGCAAGGAGCGAGCAGAAATTGTTTATGGCTTTAACATCGACAATTTCTGCTCGTTCCTTGCGCGTTAGCATTTTCCAACACCTAGGGGGCTGGACACTAGTAGACACTAGTTTCAAATATTGTCAAATAAAACGGGCCGCTCAATCAAAAAATACCTTCTGCTGAGCTCCAAAATTTATAGATGGCACCTCTTAATCATGATATAGAGCGTTAATTGTGTGTTGTCAAAACTGCAACCCACAATTAATTACAATACACAATTTCAGTTACGATACAGCTTGGGTCCAAGACACCGCCAAAATAAAAACAATCTCATGTAGATGATGATGTCTTATAAGTCGTCGTGAAGTCGCCGCGTTGTTGTCCAGCTAAAAAAACACATCAAATAATGTAAAAAACCATATTTAAAAAAAATCTGTTGTTTTGAGAAGTAGTCGGGGTTATTTTTTATTTAAAATTTACTTAACTTTTTTGAGCGACTAATGGACGACAAAGCAACGACAAACGATCATGGTAGCGTGGATTATTTAGGAGTTTATAAGCGGAGGGTGCAAGGAAGGAACCTCCTTGCGTGACAAACATATGTACCAACCCTTATGCACGTCCGGTGCACCCTGGACACCTCGCTCCAAGATTTCCTTAAAGAAGTGGGTATGGGAGAGGGGTGACAAATCCTACCACCACGTTTCCTCCAATAGGCCTTTCCCGGGGCCCAATCCAAAGGCAAGCTGTCTAGGAAGCGACACGAAAAGAAGAACAAGCTGCAATAAATAAAATTAAATTAAAATAGCCATTTATTCTATTGCCAAAATATCATTAAATTACATTACAAAATATATTATTCAATTAAATAATATGCACATTTCAATAAATAAAAATTCTAATTAGTTTAAATAGATAAATCAGTCGGTGATAGTCGCCTCATTGGAGTAGGCCTCCCCTAATTTGTACCACGTATTTCTATTTTGAGCCTTTCTCATCCAGTCTAAACCTATCCTTTGTAAAAATATGTCTCTCCATCTCATCCTTGGTCTACCTCTATTCCTTTTTCCTTCCCTTGTTATCCATTCTGTTGCCTTTTTAGTCCATCTATTGTCTTCCATTCTGTACACGTGACCTGTCCATTTCCATTTCAGAGATCTTATTCGTTTAACATCATATATTTTAGTTTTACCTCCTATATTGATGTTTTTAACTCTATCTAAAAGCCTAATGCCCAACATGCTCCTCACCATTTTCTTTGCGTAATTGCTAGTTTCTGTTCGTCTTTTTTTCTCAATGACCAGCAGCATGAATTATTTTCATTCTTTTCTCATGAAGCAGCAATAAACGAAATCAAATAAACCGAACTCTCTTTAAATCATGTAATGCTATGTAAATGCAAGTGTAGAACCATATTTCAAATTACTCACCATATCGCCAAGAAAACCTCAAAGCGAACGAAATTCAAATATCTCTTACATTTTTCTTTGATATGGTAGCTCGGTAGCTCCTTTCTTGGCAGTTTGCCCGTGCTAATATAGCCATATCTCAGCTCTAAGGGTTTTAACACACCAAGACTTGGTACTAAGTGAACGAATTCGTCATAATCTCGGTATTTTACCGCGCGTAGGTAAATTTATTTTTATTAGAATACTAGCTGCGCCCCACGGTTTCACCCGCAGAAGTGAAAAACAAGTTATCACGGGCGCGGGCGGCCGAGCGGTTCGCGAGCGGTTGCACTTTTTCGTTTATTACTTGGGTTCTACTAATTGGATTTCAATGCAAAGTATAATATGACGTTTCTCGAAAATAGAACTACCCAATATTGAAAACCAGATTTTAACCGGATTAGTAGTTAGTAATTGTATAAGGAACAGACAGATAAACAAAGAAACAGACAGACAGAAATAAATAAAAAAAATATATAATTTTGTTCTACTACTTATTCTAAGTCCTCTAGACAATTTTTTTTTCAATTTACTTTCAAGTACAGACTTTTTGTCCTCTTCCTTTATCATAAGTAGATAAGAAGATGGAACATGCAGACAAAGAGCCATATTGTAACTATGTATTAATATAGGTATACTTGTCTAAACATTTTCCATGTTCCTTTTACGAGAAATAAATATAAAAAAAGTCTACCGTAAAAATGAATTGACAGTCACTAAAGAGTCATGAAACTTAAACTAATTTAAACAGCGTGTCCACTAATTTGAAGTAGCGTTACTTCACTGGCTTATTTCAATTGTTGTCCTTTTGATGCCATATCTTATGTTAAGGCAAATTATTTAAAAACTTAAAACTAATTCTTGTTTACTATTGGCAGCTAGCTCGAATTGCGACATCTTATAAGCGCCTTAACATGCAGTATTTTACGTAGTAAAACACAATATTTACCGGGTTTTACTCGCGTTTTGTTCAATAACGTCATTAATTTTTAACGATATTTTGCCAACTTTACAGTTGTTTTCAACGCAATATTAGTATTTTCGTTTAATATTAAAACTAATTAGCAATGACATTTATTATATTTTGTCACCTAAATATAATGTCTTTGAAACAAACTTTGTACATTATTAGCAATTTAAATAAACAAACAAATACAAAAACAAACACTTAACTAAAAAAGAAGAAGCCATCGTCGGCGCCTTCACGAGGCATATTTCCCAAGATGCTGGCAGCATTTCCTCTCTGTATAGCGAGACTAACTCGCTGAGAAAGGAACCCGCCAGCCCTGGGATCATCGGTCGCCTCGATCAGACGTCGCGACAATTCCCTCAAAAATCTGATGGCACTGGAACCCCAACAACCCAAAGTCTCAAAACCCACTGGGGTGAAAGTGTAACAGCCGGGAATGTCCACATATTTCCTAGCCTTCAAAGTCTCCGCACCAGTCGCCGCCGCATCCGCCAGCACTCGGGTAGCCTGGAGATGGGAAAAAGCCAAAGTATCCACGCAGGTGGCGTCCCATACCAGACACCTTCCATGCTCCCAAGGAATGAGCGTCACACCGTCGGGCCTCTTGCCATCAGAACGAACAATACCGTTTGGTTCTAACATTGCCGGCACGTTCGCTGAGGCAAGAGCCCGACGAATGACGTCATTAAGAGCGGAATGGCGCGGGATGCGACCCGCACTCCTACGGCACGAAAGACCGTGATGTT
Source organism: Idaea dimidiata (assembly GCA_949358125.1). Classification (NCBI taxonomy): domain Eukaryota; kingdom Metazoa; phylum Arthropoda; class Insecta; order Lepidoptera; family Geometridae; genus Idaea; species Idaea dimidiata. Next base: position 12,306,626 of record OX442341.1, read on the forward strand.
ACATTAGCAATTAATAAATTTGTTAAAGTGTTTACGTGTCAACTATAAAAAAAATGTACCTAGGCTTTAAGGTTGAGAAAAATAGATCAATCAGTGATATGACATATAAAAAAGTAGGTTTAAGATACGCTTTCTTTGATTTCTCCTACAAAATAGTCAACGAATATAGGTACCTAATCTTACTAATATTATAAACGCGAAAGTTTGTATATATGTATGTAAGGTTGTTACTCTTTCACGCAAAAACTACTGAACCGATTGCGATGAAACTGGAATATAGGTAGCTGGGAACCTGGATTAACACATAGGCTACTTTTTATCCCGATATTCCCGCGGGAACTGGACTTAGCGGGTGAAACCGCAGGGCGCAGCTAGTTATCTATATATATGTTATAATACCTAAGGTAAGTACTTAATTTATTTTCCCCTTCACTTCAAAGTAGCTTGTAGTTAAGACGAGGAACAAAGTCTACCGCAAAACGATCGCGATATTTTTACAATAATTATAAGCTCAGCGACCCGTAATCTACCCCGAAGGCGGGACGTTCGCGCGTACAACCTTACAATATAACCTTTAGCTAATCGACAACGAACGTAGAGTAATACTAAAATAACAAGTTATTTATAGATAGGACTGTTACAATTTGGTGCTGAACCCTGCGGTTTTACACGTAAATATTATCTATGCTTATAATAAAGGAAGAGAGGACAAAAAGTCTGTACTTACTTGGAAGTAAATTAAAAAAAAGTGGTCTAGAGGGCTTAGAAAAAGTAGCAGAACAAAATTAGGTATATAATTTTTAAAATTCATGTCTGTCTGTTTCTCTGTTTATCTGTCGGTTCCTTATACAATTAAAAACTACTTATCCGATTGAAATCTGGTTTCCAATATTAGATAGTTCTATTTTGAAGGAAGGTCGTGGTATACTTTGCAACGAAATCCAATTAGTAGAACCCGAGTACTGAACGAAGAAGTGCAACCGCTCGAGAACCGCTCGGCCGCCCGCGTCCGTGATGACGCGTTTTCACTTCTACGGGTGAAACCGCGGGGCGCAGCTAGTCTAAAATAAATAAATATTTCATCGTGCACGCATTACAATTGAGTCCCAAACCAAGCAAATAGACATGTACTGTGGGTAAGTACTATACAACGGATATAGTGCAATGGTTTTAAAGTGCCAATCTTGGACAAAATATCGGGATGAAAAATCGTTTACCTATGTACATTCAAAGTCACTAGCTATTTACGGCATCATATGTCAGCATGACCATAATAAGGTATGCGGTCATTCGCGAAATAAACGAAAGACTTGTGACACATTTAAAGTAACATAATTATTGCAAAAAGAGACAAAATCTAAAAAATCCTATTGTTATTAAAACGTAATTTAAAATCCTATGCATTTTCCCAACCCTTATTTAGTAACTTCGAAGTTCTGAACATTCGCAGTAAAGAACTTCGCAGTCTGTAATTTCGGAGTTATAATGATTCGCACTCACACAGAATCGCAGTTACGTTCGTTCGCGGTCTTTGGTTATCGCAGTAACGTATTTCGCAATTAGATTATTCGCAGTATGGTATTCGTAGTGCCGCTGTTCCCTCCGAATTGTCTTTAAGAAAGCCTTCAGTAATCTGAATATAGCAACAACAAACGCACATTACGAACATTTCCACAACCTTAACAATAATATTAGTAGAATTTATGTGCCCTTAGCCTAAGGTCAGTAATTTAGTATTTACATCATCAACAGTCGCTCGATTTAACCGATAGATATCTATAGATTTATGGCCGCTCGTGGCTCGTGGTCGGATCTTCTCGAGTGGAAGTTCCACAGTGCTTGTGTTGCTAAATCGTAGTTAGCGTTAGCGGGCTGTATACGGGAATATTATTTGTGTGCTACTGTTTTTGACATGTTGTTTGTAATACTTAGTCAATTTGAGTGTTTAATTTGTTTTTACCTGATATTGTGGTTTAGTAGAGGAGTGTAGTCTCTACTAATATAGGAATATACAAGGATATAATTGAGCTATTTTAAATGAATAATACATCCACAAAAACACAACGCACGTGCCTAAGTTGTAGTGGAGAGTAAAATACAGAAACAAGAATTCAGTGTATGAGTTACCGACGCTAGGGGACAAATTGAATAAGTCGCTACTCCTGGATTGTATTAAGATTTGTGGTTGGGTCGAATCCAGCTCGACGTCGGCCTTGCGTTGTGTTTTTGGAAATGCATTTTTTCTTTAAAATAGTTCTGTGAACGCCTAGTGCAGGCTTAATCACTTGAAATAAAAATATAATTTTAAGGATAGATTATTTTTGTTTCTTTCAAATGAATAGGCACCGAAACTACAGGGACCGATTTTAAAACTTCTTTCACCAAAAGAAAGCTACAATGTAGTACAATAATGTCAATATTGTTGAGTAACATAGGATACTTTTGATCCCGATATTCCCGTGGGATCGGGACTTACGCGGGTGAAACGGTGGGACGTAGCTTATTAGAAATGTAAATAGACGCCTGGGACTTGAGGCTGTGTTCGCTCGTATACGCTCGCACAAGCGGATACTCTCCCAAGCGTTAATTACTTTTTCGAAAACTATTGTTTTTCCCAGTCTCGGGATTTGCCAGCGGTAAAGCGTAGTATTTTGAGTTTAAAATTGAGTAACAAAATCCGAAATCCTACTTATAATATTATAAATCCGAAAGTCTGTTTGTTTGTTTGTTTGTTCCCTCTTCACGATCAAACGGCTCGACCGATTTGGATGAAAATTTTCATAGAGATAGTTTAAATGATGGAGAGTAACATAGGATACTTTTGATCCCGAAAATCCCGTGGGATCGGGACTTACGCGGGTGATAACTATTTATTAGATAAAAATTTGCATAGGGATAGTTTATATGATGGAGAGTAACATAAGATACTTTTGATCCCGAAAATCCCCCGGAACGGGACTTACGCGGGTGATAGCTTACTGATGAAATACAAACTTTACCTTACTTCACCTACCTACCGCAGTGTAAAAATCCACACTTAAACGGACGACCAAGGAAGCACTGATGATGCCAAGCGCGGCAGCGCCTGGCTTCAACAGTACTTCAATGGGCGACCGTTTAAGTATGGATTTTTGCATTGCGGTAGGTAGGTGTTCGAACAACGCGGGATCGCGACTTGCGCGGGTGAAATGGCTAACAATAATAAAAACAACGCGATTAAAGAGTCTCGACCAACACCTTAAGAGGCTCTCGCTTGCCGGTTGGGTCAAGGGTCAGATTCAGAAGGCAGTCGTCCTTGACACGGCACGTATCGTCGGAAGGTTAATTCCTGTCTCTGCGGCCCTAACCATCGGTAGCCTGGGCCCTGCCCTGCTGCTGACGGACTTCAAGGTTTAGGTTTTTATAGTTGCTTACTGTTTTTGTACAAACTTTATACATTATACGATTTTAAATGTACATGGTTATTTCATTATGAATATTATTAGATAACGAGGTATTTAGCTTGTTTAGCTCGTGAACAAGCTGGTCGAAGTTACTGGCGAAATATCAAGCTTCTTGTAAATAAAAATAAACATGGTACATACCTCCTTATCAAATAATATTCATAATTTAAGTATACATTATTTATAGGAACTGTAGTTTTTATTTGTTTGAAGGTTCTGTAATTGTTTTGTATCTAGTTTATTTTTATTGAAACCTGAATTTAAGTTAAGAAATAAATGGAGTATAAAATCAACGTGATTAGAAACATAAAATGAGTTTAGTGTGATATGACTATGTTACAATTATTATTAACTTATAACCTTACACGATCAAACTTTCATTACACCCTGCAGTTATAGGAAGGTACATCAAAAGCTCGATTACTTGCAAACATTCCCACAGACCTCTTGGGAATGCCTACACGTATAAATTACACACGCAAATTAATTCTATATTCGAAATATTTAATTAATCTAACCTTCTTTGTTAAATAAACAATGTTTACAAACGAATGGCCTTTAAAAGGTGTTTTATTACACTTATTAGGGTTACTAGCTGCGTCCCGCGGTTTCACACGCGTAAGTCCCGTTCCCGCGGGAGTATCGGGATATAAAGTAGCCTATGTGTTATTCCCGGTTTCCAGCTACCTATGTACCAAGTTTCATTGCAATCGGTTCTGTAGTTTTTGCGTGAACAAATGATGTAAAGGTATGTACACTTTTACTGAAGGTTAAATTTATTTCATTGACCAAGATATTCATTGGTGGTAACAATTTTACTGTGGGACCCACCGTTCAAGTATGAAATGCTTGTGTTAGGTGTCACAGCTTTTTTTATATCTATTTATACTTACATATTTTTATATCTAAGGTACACTTTAGATTAAATTCCTAAATGGTGGGTATTCTAACAACAACGTTTGAATTTTGATTTAACCTTTTTTCTTCTTCTTTTCGTGTAGTGATGTTGCTCAGTAAGGCTGAAATCTATAGTCCGTACTTTTACTTTGCTAGAAAAAAATTGATATTAAGACAACTTTTAGTATTTATAAAGCGATCTTCGCAACTGTCCAAAGTTTTTAAAAGTGCTTAGTAAAGTCGAAGTTTTTAAATTTAAAATGTAAACCAATCAAAAATAATTAGGTACCTACCTAAATTTTGCTTCTCTATTATGACTATAGAGTTCTTTTTATTTGATTCGTATAATACAAAATTAATTTTGAATAAAAATTCCAATTCAAAGTTTATGCTTAGTTCTTGCTAAGCTCAGTCTGAGCAAAGTCAAAGTACGCACTATAGATTTCCTAGTGTTAGAGTTTTCAGGTCACCCCCAGGCCTCTAACTTATCTTCTTTAAAGGTCTGTGAGTAATCTTTCGAACAGTTTGACTTTGGAACTGGTGATGCTCGTCCGTCAGAGTTTAAAATGGATTACTATCGGGCGACCATTCTCCTTCTAGAATGTAATAGAGACCAGTAGACAGGGAAACATTCATATTCTTAAATTCACTGCTTGAGATGGGAACTTGCGTGGCCGAGCGGTTGAGCCACTGGGGTACTGATCCAGGTGCGCGAGTTCAAATCTCGCCGCAAGTGAATTTTTGAAGATGAATTTTTTCTTTAAATTTTTCCAGTTTTTATATTTTGACAGCTCTTAAACACGTTTAAGAGCTTAAATATGTTTATGAATCGTTATGCAACCCGCCCTGGACTTGACTTTTTTAGGCTTCTAATAAAGAATAACACTTAAGTAACAGTCAAAATAACCTAACAACCAAATTATAAGAGAAGATATAGAACAGGGCGACTAAAGTTTACGTATTTAGATTCTCCAACGTCCGTCTCACGTCCCGATCTCTCCAAACTAAGATAAATACTTTATTTGGAGACGAAGACATCAATAAATAAATAGGTTAGTTTATTTATAGGAAACGAATAGGCGATCGTCTGTCAATTTGTTGTGATCAACTGGAATAAATACGTGGAAAAAACCTGCCAAGTGCGAATCGAACCGCGCATTACGGGTTCCGTACCATTATCACACTGTTGTTGTGAACGTGGTAACAGAAATAATTAATCATCGTGAAAATTAGATTTGTAAATAGGTACTTAAGAGGTACCTACATGTGACATAAACTCCTTATTGATTTATATTGATTTTACTAATTAAAATAGCCGTGCGGAAGTATATTCATCCTTTTCACACTTTGTTGACCTTTACGTCCATGTTATGCAAACCTACCAAAACATTATTGGTCACAATAAAAAACTAAAGTATTTACAGTAAAATCATATTTAACTAAATAATTTATGAAAAATCGAACATTGGACTCTATTTCATTAAGTGGACGATTGATAATATTATTATGTTGCCACACATGGACAGTTCTTGAAATTCTGACAGATTTTAAACACGTTTAACAGCTTAAACATGTTTAGAAACCGTTATGCAAGCCGGCCTTAGTCTATGAATACGGCGGGACTAACTACGGGATTTTGCGGGGCGCGGGAGGTTAACGAAGAGGTTGTTGCACTATTTTGTATGAAGGGAACCCTACGTGCGTCGTGGCAACCTTTACATTCAACATTTTACATTTTAGATGGATATTGATAATTGTTACCTATTATCTAGCAAGTTTACCGCTCGCAGTCAAAATTAACAAAACTTTCAAATAAAATTAGCTCCAAAAATTGAAACATTAATAAATTAATAAACTTACGAAGAAGTTTCATCGAGTATCTAATTTGATAAGTTTCATTCTAAACAAGCGATTGTTCAAAAATAACAAAAAATCACTATAACTTTGTAAAGTTTGTGATGGCCTCGACAGATTTGAATACAAATTGAAATAGAAAGTCTAGCTTGGAAGGGTGGCGTTCAGTTCACGTAATTAAGGGTAGGTACAATCCTTTTAGATTGAGACTGGAATACGATCATTTACAAATTGTAGTAGCCAGCCACAACCCTGAGTGCCTTCATATAAAAAAAAAATTGCTGAACTGAAATCCTGTTACAGCTTGTTCACATGATGACGGTGACGTCTTTTAAACATCACGATTCGTTATTTTGTCGTATTTTTTTCCGTACCTATTCAATGTTAGCTTCTATACGTCATGACATGACGAATCGTGTTTTTTCACGATTTAACTTTACTATGCGTGAAAACGTCGCAATGAAACTTAAGTCTTTTTTTTTTCTTTTCATTTCGGCTTTTCTTTATTGAATACAGTGAAGGGATATACGCATGGAAGAAGCCTTTCCACTCTAATTCACCTCAAATAATAGCGCCAAAACTTACTCAAATACGAACTATGTATACACAAGTTACACACCACGCTACTAGCTAAGCAATTGGACCTTTGTTTATATTTTCACCAATTGTGTATTGACTACGAGGACGGTGGGAATACGCTGTTCTCTAACGTGATTGGTTCTTTGAAAGACCCGATCCGAGTACAACCGAAGTAACAGATTCGTGTCGCGGCACACTTTTTAATCATCGCGGCCTTTTTTACGTGGTGTCGTTATGAAGCGTTAGGAATACTTCCATGCTTCACTGTTCACTGATGGAATATACATGACCGATAGGCGCTAAACCAAAGAAGTTATATTACTAAGCTTCAATAGCTAGCTAGCTAGTTTCAAGTTATATTGCTTAGCTTTAAGGGTTTCATGATCACACAATATTGTATTTTATCACCATCTGAAGCCTTATTTTTGAATCGCTCGATGCACTTTAGGCGATTTAAATAATTTGATATCTGCTGATTTTCGTTTGATGGACTCCGGACTCCTGCAGCGAGTGGTTGATACCACTCGTTGTGGACGTGCGATTCACGTAGAAAAATTACAGAAATTGAACGAAAATCAGTAGAAATCGAGGCATTAAAATTGCTCGAAATGCCTCATTTGGTTCAAAAATAGAGACCTTATACTCATGTCATGATTAGGCAATAAAGGAATTGAAATTGAATGTAGCGAAACACTTTTTTTTAGGTCTAGTGAGCGTTCTAGTAATAAACTTTCTTTGACCTACATAACAATGCTTCCTCGTGTCATTATCTTCATAATTCATTAATTTTATTATAAAATACCTATGTATGTTAGTCTATAAGGTACATATTTATGGGCCTTTGTAGCCTGAAATCAATGAATTTATTATTATTATTTTATAATTATTATGTGACGCGTGTAAAGCACCTTTAATCAAAAAAGTTCCTATCACAAAATCTGTAACAACAAATTTCATAAAACCTTCAATATAATATTTTACGTAAAATATTATATTTTTTGTGGACTGTAAACGAGGTATGAACATTGAACAAGATTTACACAGTGTCACCGCTCTCTCGTTTATAATATTGACTGGTACTAAACTCGTTCGGGCAAATGTCGAAAGGGTAGGTACATATAAGGTTTTTATGTACACAGTTTTTGTGTTCCGTTAGTCCTTTCAATATGTTGATTGATTGGTAAACATAAAACACCTGATGTCGGTAGGTGTAGGTAGGTACTAAAGGTATGGATGCATGAATGTGAAATTATAGACGTTGATTGAAACACGTTACGAGTTTTATTAGAAACGTCTGCGGCCTAATTACGTAACTAGGTTGCAAACAACTCTCGATTGAAACAATTGAAATTGTTGATTTTCGCGATCAATGGTAGGTACCCATTCAAACGTTCAAACAAAAAAAACTCTTGCCTTACCTGTACCTACATGGTGACTACGGTCACCAACCGGCTTTGTTCTATAAAAACGTTATTTTAGAAAAAAAAGCTCGAAATAGTTTTACACGATGTTACTAGATGGCTCTTTAATAAATCTCAATTCGGTAGAATGTTTTTATACTCTATGGCATTATATACCTATGATAATTTGACAGTTACACACCCAGTTGCAGAAAGGAACTTTTAATTTTAAAGTGGCCTTTAAATACTAATCTAATCTACCATTCACTTGTTAGAGAAACCAGCATTAGACTCTACTTTTGTTCTTTAGTTTTTATAATGAAAGTTTTAAACAAGGCATGTTACATTTTGGTTACACTAACGAACCATTATCTCATGCTAAAGTTGTTTTATGCAAAATTATTCATTTAATGAAATTATTATTGTTTTGTTAATGACTCGTTACATAATGCGGCTTTAATGTTTGTCGACCTCTGTGGCGCGTCAGGCGAACGCTTGGCTGCAATGCAAGTCTCGTGTGCAGCGCGCAACGATGCAGACGTGACACATAATACCTAATCATTTTAATTAATTACGTATTTGTGACGGATAGCGCAGCGTAAGCTGTCGTTCGTAACTTGCCACAATGAGTTACAACATTGTGGTGAACGAGTTGCTGGCGTTCTTGCAGCAAAAGCTGGACGTAATGGACGAGTTGTCTGCAGTTCAGATTTACATTACGAACTTCAGTGAAGACGACATAGCGGCAGCTAAGCTGCTGCTGTTCGAGGTGCTCAACAAGCGCGACAAGATGGTGTCTCGCCGCCGCGACGGGACGAAGAAAAGCGTACAGGACATTATTACGCTGTTCAAGGAGACAGACCCAGACGACGTGCCTACGTTTGTGGCGAGGGACCTAAACAAGCTGCCTCCCGTCACTTTCGACCACGTCGATGCTACGAGCCTCCTGAAGGACATCGTCCTCTTAAAGAAGAGTCTCAAGGAAGTGCACGAGAAGCTGGATGCATCTCAAAATACCGTTTCCGAACTACGCAAAGAACTCGATGAGTTGCGCAAGAACGGAGCGGTAATAAGGTCACCAGTATCGGTGACGAACGTCAACTCGCCTCGCGGAGCTGTCCTAGATAATAGCTTCGCGTCAGCGGTTTTGTCGCAGTCGCCGTCGCCTCGTGCGCCGCTTGCAGACAGCGCGCCTCGCGCCCCCCGCACCCCCGTGGCTCCTCCACGTGCCGCACGACCTACGCTCCCCGCCCCGCTGTCTGAGCCTACAGCCCCGGCGAAATTAAGTTTCGCCAATGTCACCGCGAGCGCCTCCGTCGCTTCTACCATGAAGCATAAGGACCAAACACAGGATGCTGATGGTTTTATTATGGTTAAAAGGAGGAAGAACCGTTCAAGACCAAGCACGAACCGTAGCGGCACAGCTTCGCCAGATTCAACTCTGGGAGTGCGTGCTGCTATGCCGAACACTCCGGTGTAAATCTCCCGTCTGCACTACACCGTCGGGGAGAAGGACATCGTCGAGTACGTGCGCCGGAAGTTGGGCTATACGCTGAGGGTGCATATTCTGGACTCGCATCGGAACGTCAATTTCAAGGCGTTTGTGGTGCGAGTCCCGACATGCTACCTGCCTCGCGTCATGGACGAAAACTTCTGGCCGAACGGTGTGGTGTTCCGTCGCTTCCGCGGACAAATTCCACAAGGTTGCACAAAGACCTAGGACAATATTGTGTATTTAGGAAGTGCTACTAACTTTAGTATTAAGTATGCTATTATTAACACATTTGATTATTATAAATTATGTATGTTAGTCTATAAGGTATGTTTCTATGGGCCTTGTTGCCTGAAATAAATGAATATTATTATATTATTATTATTAATGCAGAAGGTTGCAGGTTCGATTCCCGCTGGGTGCAAATATTTATGCTTAAAAAATAAATATTTGTATCTGGTCTGGATGTATTTGTATAGTATGTATGTATTTACAAAACAAAAAGTAAATATAAGTAGTATATCCGTTGTCTAGTAACCGTAACACAAGCTTAGCAACTTACCATGGGGCTAGGTAGCGCTGTGTGTTGGTCACAGAATTTATTTATTTATTTTTATTTATTTGTCTTTGTGCAATGGTCAACTTTGGTCGTCTAAGACTTAGACCAACCGACCATCAGGAGAGTTTGGTTTGAGTTTGATTCAAGTTAACTTAAAAACAGCGAATGGTCTTCCTTTTTCATTTTGGACCTTAAGGACGCGACTGATGGAGATCGAGCTAAAATCCCGTCCGACTGAATATTTTTCTTCATAACCGGTATCAAATACATCTTTAAACAATTTATTATGTTATTGTACTACATGATACAAGAAGTGCTTCTTTCATTTCAAAAACAATAAAAAATAACTTTAAATACCACTAGGTATTATACTGGCAAAGTTACCCCTGTTTTACAAAATAAAACAATTATTTTTCTTTTAAATCCTTAACCGCTCTATTTTTTATAGGCATCATAATATTAGAAAATACAATACCTAGAACCTCCTCATCGCATCAAAAAAATGTTATATATCGTTAATGATTGATTTTACGAGAAATTATAGATTTTTTCATGCACAAGAAAAAGTAAATTGCATAGAAATGAACGAGATGGACATCTCGCTCATTTCTATGCAATCGGACAAGGACCGACAATTGTCATCTATCACCGTCTTAATGTATCCCACCATCAGATGCGTTGCAAATGCTTGATGTTCTGTTACTGTACGTACCAAACAAATGCTTGATGATATTTTGAATTGTATTTTTTTAATTTGAATTGAATTTTTGAATTTGAATTGATTTAATAATATGAATCTTACCAAACATTTATCAAACTACTTAAGCATAAGCTTGTATTGCAGGAACTGAGATACTAATATACTATAATAATGTATAAAACATTTGATAATAATTCAAATTGTAAATATATACCTTCCAGACTAACATACATATAAATTATATTACCACGATATGATGATAATGGAGAAACGAACTAACATTTTACCAAACTCTGCGTAAATAACAGGTTCAAAGCCGTTACCGCGAAAAAATAAATAATAAATATTGCACGACATTACATACAGCGCAGTCTAGCCCCAAATTGAGCTCTAAGCTTGGGAACTAGACAACGGATATACTACATATTATACTTTTTTTTGTACATATTATACATAGAAAGACACCCAGACCAGATACAAATATTACCTACCTTCTATAAATAAAGGGATCCTTATTTCCTCGCTTCTAAGATTTCATTAATTATTAGACAACAGACGATAACATCTTGTCATCCAAAGTAATTATCTTAAAGCACCAAAATAACTATTAAATATCTTGCCACCACTTAGGTTCGTCTTTCCAATAATAATTACTTATCTTTTACCACTTAAGAGTGACTGCAGACAAAAGACTTAGGATGAAAATTTAATATAAAGTGCGTACTTTGACTTTGCTCAGACTGAGCTTAGCAAAAACTAAGCATAAACTTTACATTGCAATTTATAGTCGAAATTAATATTGCAATATACGAAAAAAAAGGACCCCATAATTCAGAGTAGCAAAGTTTAGGTCATTATTTTTGATTGGTTAACATTCTAAATTTGAAAAGCTTCGACTTTACTAAGCAAAAACTTTGGATACCTAGTTGCGAAGATCGCTTTATAAATACCAAAAAAATTCTTAATTCAAAGTTTTTGCTTAACAAAGTCAAAGTAAAAAAACTATATATTTCACCTTAAATGTCACTTAACTTCTAAACTTTCGGGAACCAAATGTTTGCTAATTATTTGTTACCTTCAAAACCCATTGAAGAGCTTGGTTTAGCTGTACCTGCCGATCTGGAACGATCGTGCGGGTTAGGCAATGCTTAATTCAATTTAATTCAAAATATTTTTAATTCTTTAAATATCATTACATACTTTTAAGAAACGTCAAGTAAACTAGTGTGTCTTCGGAACGCGATCTCCAATGAGAAGAAGACACAAGAAACTCATGGGGTTATATTTTTTGTTTCGTTTTTGTTGCAATGATCATGTGATTCACATTGTCGCATTTATGGCTATAGTAGAACTGGAGAAATATATTATACCATACATTTAACAAACACAAAAAATTCGAAAGTAAATCTGTCTATCGGTTAAAATAAATTGTAAAACTGAAAAGAAAAGAAAAACACAACCTCGTCCACAAACACACAACTCGCCCAACAACATCCGACCCACCCCGGGACCCGCCTCCGGAGCTCTATGAAGCTATCTTTACTCTCCCTTCCTACTGCACTCTAGAATAAAAAACTGCATTTGCAGATTTAAAAAAAATGGTAAAATCTTCAGACTTTGTTTAAAATATAGCCTTATTCGTACAAAAACACCGGTACAAGTATAATAATAATTTTATTTTAGTTACTCGGTGTAAAAGACAGGGAAAAAATCCTGAAAAGTTTTTTTTTTCAAACGACCGTTTATAAAGAAGGTAACTCTAGACAACTTCTAGGTACCGACCACAGATATAAATATACATAGATAACGCAATTTAAGTATCACGATTTGTATTGAAACCAAGTGTGCCGAATTTTGAAGTGAATTATCTAAATCTGGGGTAAAGCTGATTGTTGACATGGCTAGGTCTCGGCACATTATATGAAAATATATCTGTTCAATGTCAAATAAATAAATATTTCACGACATTACACACAGCGCAATCTAGCCCCATACTAAGCAGTAGGCTTGTACTATAGATACTAGACAACGGATATACTACATATTATACTTTTTTTGTAAATACATACATAATTATTATTATACATAGATTACTCCCAGAACCAGAAACAAACACATGTGTCAATGTAAAATGTTTTACATCTGTCAGGCGTCCCGTGACGGCTCACGTTTTTTTATTACCTGCTGTGACATCATAGCCTATACATAAAAAAGTAAAATCCAAATCATTTTTTTTTTCGAGGACGTCCGGTCGCAACAGCAGACGCCACGCGGACTGTCAGTAGAGGCGGCCAATCTTGACGATTGGTCGAGGCTCGGACTTGCGAAGAACATGCATTTGCGCTATCTATGTTTGTTTATATCTGTGGTATCGACTGAGTCTTATCTTTAATTTTGAATTTCAAAAACAAGAGCTCATCTCGTTACAAAGAAAACTCTCTTGAATACAATATCGAAGGGCACAAAAGGGATTTGAAAACTTTAAGTAGACATACCTACTTGTGTTTTAGAAGTAAGTTTTATGGAATTCCACCAAATGTAACTTTAGAGCCGTCGCAGAAGAGCAGACTATTTGTTGGCCGATAGTACGAATTGGATATCAAAAAAGTAAATGATTTCTGCCCTACTAATTTTATAATCGTGAAAGTTTCTGTGCAAGGTAAATTAGTAAGTTTGTTGCTTCATGCAAAAAACTACTGAACCGATTGCGATGAAACTGGGTATGTATGTTACCACATACATACCCAGTTTCATCGCAATCGGTGAATTATGTCATTGACAGGTATCATTTACCTGATACCTGTCAATGACATAATTCAATTCATTGCGGGCGAAGCTCGTATTGCATCGCAGAAGGTTGCGGCTTCGATTCCCGCCGAGAGCAAATATTTCTGCTGACCATTAATGTTTGTTTCTGGTTCTAAGTGTTTTCTATGTTTCATATATGTGTGTATTTACAAAAATAAAAGTAAAATATGTAGTATATCCATTATATAGAACCAATAGTACAAGCCTATAATAGTGCTTAGTTTGGGGCTAGATAGCGCTGTGTGTAATGACGTGCAATATTTATTTATTTAATGAAAGAACCGTTGATTCTACGAACCCGAAATTTGGAAACAAGCCCCCTTTAACAGCTGCGTACTATGTATCGTTTGTCTTTTTCTGTGAGATGAAGTTTCAAAGTGGACAGACAGAAACAAACGTCATGTAATTTGGTCATCTGTTAATCATTGCTGATAAGTAATAGGGTAAGTTTTTAGTCGTGTGTGAGGATTCTTTAATAAATGTCTTTTCGGACTTGCTTTTGGTTCGAGACTTACGCGGGTGAACTCGCGAGGCGTTGCAAGTATCAAACAAATTATTTTATTTAACTACGAGACTCGAACCGATTGCCTTCATGATGGAAACAATCAATAACGTTATCAACTATTGGACAAACAAAAATTCGTAGCATACAAGGGTCCTATGTAAGTATAATGTAAATAACTTAAGGGTAAACTGTGTAAAAATCAGTGGACTGTGTTCGGGGTAGTGAGGAGAATTTATTTATGACGTGGAAACGTGGAATCAGGGAAAACTTACATGATAAAGGAGATGTGACTTATTCCATTTTACTATTTTTATTTACAAATTGGTATAGCTACGTAATCTAAAAGTAATGTTTTGTTATAGAACACATTATTTACCGGGTTTTAATCGCGTTTTATTTAATAATTACTGTGTGCCAATTTTCCAAAAGTTGTCGAACCAAATTTATAGGTACACCTTAATGATTAGAAGCGCTTTAACGCAAATGCACAACATAAATTTAATCTATTGAAAAAGAAGCACTAATAAAAATGAACAAAAGATTTCATCTAACTTGCTCCAAATAAAAAGGTACCTTTATAAAGCAAGTAAGACTTTAGAAATCCAAAGTTTTCTTTTATCTAACGTATCGCACGCACTATTAAGATCCCGCAGACTATAGACTTTAACCCGATCAAACTCTCTGCCGATGTCTCTATGTCTAAACGCCCATTTCTATAACAAAAACTCTTATGATTGTGTTTAGCAAGGAAATATATTTCCAAAAAATCCCCATGACAGGATTCGAACCTGCGTCCTTTCCTTGCTAAACATATTTCTAAATTAGGAATACTTAAAATCGGTGCCCACAGATCAAAATTCTAATTTATTCTAAGTGCTGACACAACAGTACACAAGTATTAGAAACGAAAAATTCATCTAAACGCAACGCATGACCGACATGTAACATATTTCTATCGGCAGATAATTTCCTTGGAAACAGTCAATAGTGTGTTGGATTCAAAAGCAAATGTTGTCCATTTACAAACCTTACCTCTACGAATCTACCCTCGAAATAGACATCAAGGTCGAATTGAACAAGTTACGTGGGTGAGGGAATAATAGATTGTAGTTTTTGAACCGCTTTGACTGCTTTCAAAGGGCTGAATGGGAGAATGTTCATTTGGTAGTGACTGTTTTGAACTGCGCAGTTTGCTCGCCTAAGTCGGTCGTCTGTAACATAGTAAAAAAGAATACAGTAGCGATGCTGTTCTAGACTTAAAAATTAATTAGACACATATCAAGGCTCTCCCTTTGTCTCTCGCTAGATTTTCGATAGGGATTTAAAACTTTAGCGATGATCACTATAATTTCTTTTATGATTTTTGCGATTTTGCATAATAAAACACTTTATTTACCGGGTTTAATCGGGTTTTATTCATGATTTTTAAACCGACCTTGAAACAGCCAACTTTACAGTTGACTTTTTCAAGGTTGACTGTTAATCACTTTATTTTTTATGCTGTAGGGTTGAGATATGGTTACATAGGCCAATTCGTTTTTGGGTCAATTATTAGCCAGCACTTTTTAAGTCTTCTTAATCTGTTTCGAAAAAACTTGTTTCTTCGGCCATTTTATGGCACGGGAAAATGGTTCTTTGGTTCGGCAGTAAATGGACCAGTTGAATTTTAATGTATTAGTGGTCCTGGTTTTTAATGAAATGCTTTCCAAAAATTTTTGGATCGGGTGCGAAATTTTTGGAAAGCATTTCTTTAACTATAGGTCTTCTTCTTATAAAAGAATTAAATTTTAACTCATTTTTGACACAATTAAATAATAATAATAAATAAATAAATCCTGTGACCAACACACAGTGCCATCTAGCCGCGGGGTAAGCTGCTAAGCTTGTGTTACGGTGACTAGACAACGGATATACTACTTATATTTATTTATTTATTGTTGGTCGGGTGCGAAATTTTTGGAAAGCATTTCTTTATCTATAGTCATTTCAGTGTAGGAAACACTTTAAAAATAAATCAAGAAAAAGACCTCTTTTTCTTGATTTATTTTTAAAGCAGCATCTAGCAGTTGTCAGTGCTGCATCGGCATGTATGCAATAATTTATTTTGCCTAGAAGGAACATAGAATTAAGATGAGACACCACCTTTGGTGCCAGTAATGGAAATTAACCTATTAAATGTAACCATGTTTTGATTCCGAATGGAACCGAATGGTTTTAATCTCAAACTGCGAGACCCAAAAAGTCTACTAATATAGGTCATGAATAATTTAATAATTATTACGAAACTATGTAAATCAGAATTAACATAGTCTGAAATAACTTCTAAAATATAAACGAGTTTGCTTTTGAAATAAAAAATGGATGAACAATTTTAGATTTGAAATATTTATTAGCTACACTAGCTGCGCCCCGCGGTTTCACCCGCGCAAGTCGCGAACCCGCGTTGTTCGAACACCTACCTACCGCAGTGTAAAAATCCACACTTAAACGGACGACCAGGGAAGTACTGATGATGCCAGGCGCGGTAGCGCCTGGCTTCAACAGTCCTTCAATGGGCAAGTAAAGTAAAGTTTGTATTTCATTAGTAAGTGACGATGACAATGACGAAGGATGACGATGACGATGATTGAAGGACTGTTGAAGCCAGGCGCTACCGCGCCTGGCATCATCAGTACTTCCCTGGTCGTCCGTTTAAGTGTGGATTTTTACACTGCGGTAGGTAGGTGAAGTAAAGTAAAGTTTGTATTTCATTAGTAAGTGACGATGACAATGACGAAGGATGACGATGACGATGATCATGATGCCACTCTACATCACTTACCCTACCCCTGTGTCGATTTTCATTTATTGAATAGTTATCACCCGCGTAAGTCCCGATCCTGCGGGATTTTCGGGATCAAAAGTATCCTATGTTACTCTCCATCATTCAAACTATCCCTATGCAAATTTTCATACAGTAAATAGTTATCACCCGCGTAAGTCCCGATCTCGCGGGATTTTCGGGATCAAAAGTATCCTATATTACTCTCCATCATTTAAACTATCCCTATGCAAATTTTCATCATTAAATAGTTATCACCCGCGTAAGTCACGATCCCGCGGGATTTTCGGGATCAAAAGTATCCTATATTACTCTCCATCATTTAAAATATCCCTATGCAAATTTTCATCATTAAATAGTTATCACCCGCGTAAGTCACGATCCCGCGGGATTTTCGGGATCAAAAGTATCCTATGTTACTCTCCATCATTTAAACTATCGCTATGCAAATTTTCATCCAAATCGGTCGAGCCTTTTGACCGTGAAGAGGGAACAAACAAACAAACAAACAAATAAACAAACAAACAAACAGACTTTCGGATTTATAATATTAAGTAGGAAGTAGGAAGTAGGATTGGCCCGTAAATTCCAAATTTAAAAAGGTCCAATATTGTCAAGTCGAGCGATCAGCGTCAGCTAAGTTAGTTCGCCAGTTTTGCAAAGTCAGCATAGTTGTCATAGTTTGCGGTAATACAGCAACATCATCATCATCATCATCCGAGCGATGTTCCTGGTTGCACCCCTCTCGACATCCCGCTTCTGCTTTCCTACTTTTGCACGATGTTCGGCATCAAGTCCTGTGAAATTTACATACCATTTGCACGCATATCAGCGCTTATGACGTTAAACCAGCACTTCTTGGATAAAACGAAACGAGAAATTGGCTCAACAGTGTGAACTATGTTAAATTAGTCATCAGTCTATATTGTTAAAGTTTGTGTAGAAGTAAGAAAAGGAGTACGTTTGATGCTCCTTCACGCAAAAGCTACTGTACCGATTGAGATGAAAACGCAAACTATTAACCTACTAAGATTGTAAAAGTTTATGTAAAAGTAGGTAAAGGAATACGTTTGATGCTCCTTCACGCAAAAACTACTGTACCGATTGAGATGAAAACTGGTACGCAGATAGCTGAAAATCATTGTAAACACATAAGCTACTTATTATCCCGATATTCTTACGGTATCGGGACTTACACAGGTAAAATTGGAGGCATTAGTACGTAGTTTTACCCGAAGTTATGTGCGCTAATAACATATTATCGCTCTTTCGGTGAAGGAAAACATCGTGAGGAAACCGACATGTCCTAGGACTCACCACGGTCCGAAGACATGGGACATTTGCCAATCTGGGGTATGCTCCCGTGGCGTCTTAATGCCTAAGCCCACCTGAGAGTAGGAGTTTGCCCTGCAGTGGGACAAATTTAACAGGCTTAACTTTTTTATTTTATTAAGTCGGCTTGTTATCAACTGACTACTGCCTACACTACCCGTAGTGACCCTAAAAGCTGTCCAAAATTTATTGAATGTTCTTCTCAATTTTGTAAAGGTAGTAAATTTATTGCTTTACTTATAGAGTAAAGTGCTAAATAATATTTAGGAATGTATCTAAATCTTACTGAAAAAGCTAATTTAATCAAGTGAACGTGCTCTGAAAGCTGAGCTTTTTACATCTCTTAGATAGAAACGTGTCTATTTAGTTTATTTAGAAGAAAATATACCAAAACATATTTACATTTTCCCAGTTCTTATTCGCGTATTTTCTTACCTTGATGTATATTCGACTATTTTATAAGCGCTGAGGTACCTACTAAGATCACAGAGTAATTCAAACTGTATGCTATTTTAAACTTTCTTACATGATTGTTTTTTCTACAAATACATTCCATACTTGATATCGAAATATCGAGCTCGGTATGAAACAAATTAAAACATAATAAATACCCCGTTATTGTTTGTAGTATAAACTCCTAGGTATGTAAACTGGAAACCACACACACACCACCAAACACGTGTCAAATATTAAAGCTTTTACCCGTATACAGTATAAATAGATTTACCTAATTTGGTAGGTTTTACAGTATAAATAGATTTACCTAATTTGGAACTGTTCGATTCCATCCAACTGATTTCATTGAATACCGACATTAGCTAGAATCAAGTCGGTATCGATAATCGATTTCGAACTCGATACAAAATTGTAACTTCGCGTAATGGACGATTGAATTTCGATACCCGAACATAATAGGCGAAATAAGTAGCTAAGTACTCGCTCAGTCTATAGGGATGCCTAAAGTCATTAGGAGAAATAGGATTTTCTTGTTAGTTACTTATACATACCTACTGCTTTCTTTAGGGTAAAAGGTATGAGTGCTGGAGTGGATTTCAGCCTGTTTCTATAATAGACTTAAGTAGAAGACAAGTGGCTTCTTCTTGTGTGAGTAGTATTAGTAGAATCCAATAAGCGTATTTATTTTATAGTTATTTATTTAGGGACTCCCAGTGGATAAGCTTGGATAACCATCGCGGGAATGCCGCCATTGCTGGACACATGCCTAGGGCGACCACCTACTGCTTTTTATTTTAGTTTTAAATAGTTTAATTATTTTTCAAGAGGTCATACAGGTATTTCAGTCTTTTTGTAGAGTTTTTTAAACAGAATAGATATTAATCTAATTATATTTAAAACACGAATTAACCTCACCTACGTATTATTATGTACAGTGCCACGGACTTATATGTTATGTTATATTGTAACATAGTCGAAAGTGTCGATACGGCTTATCAAACAAAAAATGAATTTTCTAAATCGGTCCAGGCGTCTTCGAGTAATCGTGAATCATACAAAAAAATATCCCACCTGATTATTATTGAGACCCCTCCTCCTTTTTATGTTGGAATTTAGTTAAAATACATTAATATACGTACCTACCTGAATAATAAAATATAAAGAAAGGTATAAATAATTTTGTTTAAGGTTTTCGCGATTGTACTCTACAGTTACCTTTTTCAATGTTGACTTGACTTGATAGCTCGGTAATGCCGTATTTTTTTTATTTCGATAAACTTAATAATATCATATGCTAAATAGTCCAAATATAGAATTCAATTTATTTAACCCTAACATCTGTACTGTACACCTATATTTATGAAATAAATCAGCAATGACCCGCGGTTTTACCCGCATAAGTTCCGTTCCCGTGGAAATATTGGGATAAAATGTAATCTTTGTTTTATTCCCGGTATCCAAATACTTATGTTTTAAGTGTCATCGCAATCGGTTCAGTAGTTTTTGCGTGATTAGGTAACAAACGACCAAACAACTAAACATACAAACACACACGCTTTCACATTTATAATATTAGTAGGATAGGATAGTAGAATAATAATTATTTAAATAGATAGATTCTGTGACGAACACACAGCGCCATCTAGCCCCATGGTAAGCTGCTAAGCTTGTGTTACGGTGACTAGACAACGGATATACTACTTATCTTTATTTTTCTTTTGTAAATACATAAATATTATACATAGAAATACACTCAGACCAGATACAAATATTTATTTTTAAGCATAAATATTTGCACCCAGCGGGAATCGAACCCGCAACCTTCCGCATTGCAGCCAAGCGTTCGCCCGACGTGCCACAGAGGTCGTCAATTGAATTGAATTATTGAATAAAACGCGAGTAAAACATGGTAAAAATTGTGTTTTATTAGGGTATAAGTAATCAAAATGCTAGCACTATTTTGGTACAATGAAAAGTTACTTATCACCAGGATGATTTTTAGCCCCTTGTGTATTTTATTAGGTAGACAGCAAAGCAATTTTATAGAACCAGAATTGGATATTTCAAGTAGGAAATTACGTAGGTAAAATGGTGAAATCTTAGGGAAAAGAATTGGAGAGTATTTTTAAAACGAAATTCTTTGTCAATAAAGATTTCTCCAAGGAAATTTGAATGTGTAACGAAAATGGACAAAGAAAAGTACGAGTCACTTCTCTTCTTTAGTAGCATGTATTTGGCCACTGCAGGGCAATCGACAATACATTCTCCTTCCACACAGCTCTGTCACTGGTTTTCCGATGCCAAATCGCCCTAGCATGTGATTTTATGTCATCGGATCTCAGGGGGCTGTTCATCTCATTAAATGAACAGCCCCCATATTATCTATCCAGTGGACGTTGGACAGTAGTGGAAAATGACAGGCACTATGCAGTACATTGCTGCTTTGAGGTGATCACCGGTAATAACCACGTTACGTCAAAGCAGCAATGTACTGCATAGTGCCTGTTAATTTCTATTGTTGTCAGACATCCACTGGATAGATGATATGGGTACAGATCTTATTTATATGATCTGAGCATCGTACCATCAAAAAGTAGGAGCAAGTACCTGTAAAATTTATAATTTTGCTTTCGCGGGTTTAGTTCGTGAGCAGAGCGGTGGGTTGATGTTAATGACGATATTTAATAACACGATGACTACGATTAAATGACGATTGCAATACGATTAAATGACGATATTCAATAATATCGTCATTATGTTTTTTTATTTTCGAAAACGTTTCAATATTTTTTGGAAATTTTGCAGATTTCGCTAAAGCTTTTGAATTGTTAGTCTCAATTTTAGTTTGGATTACCAGTGTTCTTTCAGAATTTTAGGAATCCAAACTAAAATTAAGCCTAAAAATACAAAAGCTTTAGCGAAATCTGCAAAATTTCTAAGAAATATTGAAAATCATCTTTTTAACGAAAATATTATTACTCCCTAAAGTTTAAGGTTAACTTTTGGATCTTTTATTAAAAAAAATATGGTATCTAGACTTTCGTAGATATTCATGTAAAATTAAACTCGATCTTACAGTCCATTTAAAATGCTATTTCGTGCAGACTTCTAACCATCAATTTTACTTTGCACGAAGCCTAAATAGAAAATTAACCTAATTGACTAGAAAGAACCTAGTGTTTTGCTTACTTAGTATTTTAAGTAATTAGAGAATTTACCAACTACTCAGTGGACCGACTACATTGTAGCGGTCGCGGGGAGTCGTTGGATGGAGGTAGCTCGTGATCGCTGTTTATGGCGTCGTATGGGAGAGGCCTATATTCAGCAGTGGACGGATAAGGGCTAAGATGATAATGATAGAATTCTCTAATTGGGCTCAGCGGTTTCACCCGAGAAATCCGCCGATATATCAGAATAAAATTGGCCTGTGTCTTGCTTATTTTCAGCGGTCTGTTTCAAGTTTAATCGTTTTATCGCAACTTTATTGAGCGTACTAAAGTAAGTAAATACACCATGTTTAGGTAAGGTTAGGTTAGTGAAATTTTGTGAAGACGTATATATTAAAATTACTTATGAACGGGGTGTTTACCATGTTTAGTAATTTTAGTAGTGAAAATAACCATGTTAGTTTAAAAGACGTATATATTGTTTACAAAAATTCGCGTTTAAAATCTACTATGGTATGGGTGCCTCTGGGTTTTCTTGGGACCACGGGCGTTGCGAAACGTCGAGGTACATAATATTTAAACATTTTAAACTCACACGAGTTTACGAGAGTACCGATACGGGCCGGAGTTAGCAACTAAAGTTCGTAATCTACAATCTTTACGAAAGAAAAAGTGCGCCTCGAAACAACTAACGCGTTTATAGTCCCCTCGCGACCAAGATCATTGTAACATGATCAAAACGTCGAGGTAATAGAATTTAAAAATAATAATACTTATGAGTACATAATTTATGTTCTAATAATATTCAACAGAAAACGTGTAAGTTTAAAAAGTGTACCATAGTCAATTTCAATTTTAAAATATCTTAATTAAATAATAATAATTAACATAAGTACAATAACTATTGTAAGTTTAATCCTAGCAGTACAAAAATCATAACTAATTCAGATTGTTTAACAAGCTAAAACTTATAATTATATAAACCTGTTATTTGAGCATCGCATTAAATAACGCAGGTAGGTTAATAAGTATTTGTATGCAGCAGTTATGCAGTGTTATATATTTTACATATTATATAGTGTACCATAGGAGGTGACCTAGAAACTTAAGCAAAACCTGGAAAACATAGCCGACCTCCATTAATTCTTCTTCATCCGACGGTGGCGTGGTTTACGAAAAAGAAGAAAAATAACTCCACACTGATATCTACTGAACTACGGTACATCTTTTCAGTTATTTTTAACTGCAAGACATTTTTATTCCAGCTCCTTACGTAGCTACACGATGTTTTCATAATTCAAAAAGCTTCACGGAAATCTTTAAAAATTCCAAGTCAGGGGTGATAAACGGGTGTTCCACGTCACCACGTGAAACGTTTAAAGGAACAAACTTGTTAAGGCTGGCCCATGATTGATTACCCCTGACTTTGTATGAAGACGTACAGATAACGGTACTTGTAAGGATTTTTACATGTTTTCATGACCTTTCCCTTTTTAAGATTGAAAAGAAGACCTTTTTGAAAGATGGAGATTACATAACAAACAGGGATTATGATTTTTAACTAGCATTACGTTCGCGAATAAGACTCGAACTTTTTCGATATTAGTTTTATTTTATTCGTATGTAGACCAATGTACGGGCTGTCCGTACGCTGTGCTGGCTGTGAGAGAAGGCCCGAGATCTTACTTTAAAGCAAACACCTTTTACTATGTATTTCAAGATTTTAATAGGCTGAGATTACAAAGATCTATATTTTAGCAATTTCAATTTTTCTGTTATAACGTTGTCATGACAACTGTCAGAGCACAATCAAACCAGCAAATGCACCGTCACGTCGTGTACATTTAGCTGTTACCCGCGACTTTGCGTAGAAACAGTGCATAGCTGACTTTTTCGTTAATACCACGAGATTCCTCAAAAATCGAACTATCCGATATTATAAACCAGATTTCAATCGTTTTAGAAGTTTTTGATTGTATAAAGAACAAACTGACAAACAGACATGAATTTTAAAACTTATATAATTTTGTTCTACTACTTTTCCTAAGTCCTCTAGACAACTTTTTTTAAAATTACTAACAAGTACAGACTTTATGCCCTTTCTTTCTTATAGTATAGGTATAAATTATGTACAAAATTAATTTCGACTATGATTCCAATTCAAATTTTATGCTTAGTTTTTGCTAAGCTCAGTCTGAGCAAAGTCAAAGTACGCTACTATAAATTTCAGCTTAAGACTATTCCATAAAATGTTTACGAACTTAAAACAATAAAGGAATACTCTACACCTGTTTACATCAAAAGAATTCGATAGAGTGGGGATAGAATCAGCATTCGCTCGTTTGGTGTAACCCCACCTTAACTAGCCGGTTTTCATAAGATGTGACGGGACCACCGACGCGGTTCGATCGTCTGGTAAGGCAATAATGTAGGAAAGTGAACCGTTCAATAAATATAAAACCCCTATTTCATATTTAATGAATGTGCTTACCAATTCAAAGGGCCAGCCTTCACTCTGCCCTTTTTACGTTTCAATAATAAAGTGAGCGTTCGGTCAACAGCCAAAAACCCAAGTTGATGAACCGTGTTTTTTTTAATTATTCATTTACAATGTTGCCAATAATTTACGAGTTATGAAAAAAATAATATTTGTGTTGCCAATTTGTCATAATTGGTATGCCGATTTGTAGGGAAATAATATTGTTAAGCATTTTTTAATTTGGTTTTGTCGGTTGGCGATTTTGATGTTATTTATTTAAAGCATGAACAGCCCTACGGTTTCCTCCGCATAAGTTTCACCCTCCTCCTCCTCCATTCTATGGGAAAATCGTAATAAAAAGTATTCCGAGTCTCCAGCAATCAAGATTTATCGCAATTCAGTGGTTTTAGTTTGAAAAGGAACTTACACATTGACAATAATTTGTCGCAGTAATAATATTAGTGAAAAGGAAATAATTTAAAAAGAATAGTATAGATATTGTTCTTTGATTTTTATGTTAAAAAAATATATCAATTTTCATAGCAACACACACACACGCACAAACTAAGTAAGTTTTATAAGTAAGTTTTATTTGTATGTGGTCTGGGTATCTTTCTATGTATATTTGTATATGTATGTATTTACAAAAAAATAGTATTATATGTAGTATATCCGTTGTCTAGTACCCATAGTACAAGTCTAGTGCTTAGTTTGGGGTTAGATTGCGCTGTGTGTAACGTCGTGCAATATTTATTTATTTATTGTACACTGTTTCGAATGCTTTATAAACAAATTACCTATGAACATAGGTACTTCAATTTATTTTAAGTATTGTGTCTTTAAAATCTGTATTTCTACACAAAAAGTATTGAAAGCTCTTAGAAGTTACAACTTAAAGAACTTTCGTATCGCAGCAATTTAAAAAAAAAACTAACTTAAAATAAGGACACATGTTACTTAAAAAGTCATAGCTAAGTTACAAGTAACATTAACGCCTTCAAAACTTACCTACCTACTTCAATTTATATTAACTCGAACCCAGTTAAGTAGTTCCAACTTAAATTGACTTGAGAACATTTGCATAAAAGATGCAAAAATATTTGAAATTCCATTTTGAAGAAAATTTAACTTTAATTTTGTATTTGTTTCGTTTAATTTTAAATTATTTCTATGTTTGTGTTTAAGTGAAGTAAGACGTAGATGTTGTTTTGAGCTAGGTATTTAGAGTTTTGTTAATTATAATTGTGGTGTCTAAGTAAAGTAATACCTAAGTAAATGTTTTGCGAAGCGAGCGACGACGCGTAAGAAGTTTATAAATCGTTATAAATATCTTCTATAAGTTTTAATTTCGATCGTCATTTGTTTCTGTTTATTTTTTTGTATTGACTTTCATTTTCAATGTCATTATTAATAATTTTTATTTCGATTACATTTTGTTTTCATTTTGGTCTTCCATTATTCCTGTTTCGATCGTCGGGTTTGTTTCTATTTTGATCGTCTTTTGTTTTCGCTAAGCACCTCTGTTTTTTATTTTTGTTTTTTTTTTATACTCTGTTCTAATCAATCAATCAATATGTGACTTTGTTACTCTTTTACTCAAAAACTACTAAATCGATAACACATCGGCTATTTTTTATCCCGATATTACCGCGGGAACGGGATTTACGCGGGTGAAGCCGCGGGGCGCAGCTAGTCTTTACAAAAGTCAAAACAAAATTCAAAAAAGTTGTTAGATTATCCACTATATTCGGTCGTACACTACTCCAAAATTTCAATTCAATTTCAACATCAATAAACAAACCAACAAATCTTAAATGTTTTTAATGAAACAACTTACTTAAGTAGGGTTAAGTTAACCTAAGTTACTAGTGTTTTACTTAAATAAATCCTACCTTTCTTATCCGGAAACAAAATAACCTCTACACTCGTACCATGACTGCTAGCTTCATGTTGGTGAGGGACAGACCCGCACCGAGTTATCTAGAGATAAATTATATCCGTCAGATTATGACGTACGATCCTCCATCTAATACCTAGATATAAAGCTGACCGTATACCAGGAACCACAGATAAATCTTATTAATATTATAAACGCGAAAGTTTGTATAAAACTGTAGACTAAACTAAGCTAGTTTAGCTTAGTTTTGCATACCTCGTATAACCAGTTTTTCATACAAGTGCGTCCATAGTTTATTTATTTATTAACACAGTTACTTATTACATTAACAGTATCACACCAACACATGTAAAAAGTAATTGTATTGGGCGTATTTCTATGTATAATATGTATGTATTTACAAAAGAAAAATAAATATAAGTAATATATCCGTTGTCTAGTCACCGTAACACAAGCTTAGCAGCTTACCACGGCGCTAGATGACGCTGTGTGTTTGTCACATGATTTATTTATTTATTATTGTATTGAACTTTATAGTTAACATAGTTAGCAGTTAAGCTTGCTTGTATGACAACCTGCAGCCTTAGACGACATTCTTATCGATTTCGTTAATCGATAACAATTTGTCTAGGGCTGCAGGTAAGTTTAGTTGGTTGTGGATGTTTACTGTCTGTCAGTTTTTGTATCGTCCAGGACTGTCAGAATACTCGGCGCTAGTGGAATAAATTAAAAAATAGTCTATTAGTAGATACACCGACTTTCTTTCAGAGAAATTTCGAATCCCACACGACCGCAAATAACATCTTTTTCTTAATAAAAAGAGCGCTATAGACATTTCGCTCTTACGATGAAATAAAACATCACGAAAAGCCCGCACCTTTTAGGAATTTAACATTTTGGGAAATTCTATATTTTGGCACTAAACGTTTCTTTGGCCTAATTATAGTCCTAATTAAGTCCTTTGAATTTGTCACTTTACGTGTTGTGTTCGATTCTTTAATAAATGTATTTAATGCTGATGTTTATTTATATACAGATATATATATTTTATTTTGTGTATATATAATTATTAGTTTTATTACCCTATTTTTCAACTATCTTGACTTCATATCCATCCAAAGGTTGCCTGGAAGGTCGCCCATTGTGCCACCTATATTGTTTTATTGCAAACACAATTACCCTAAGATGTGCTTGTTTCCTTTGTACGTTTATCTATATTTGGTGTGTATAATAAATAATTTATTCATTTATTCATTCATTCATCACAAGACTTCGTATGGTCCGTTCGTAAAACGTCCTTCGAACCTTACTTAACCTTTATATGGGTCTTAACTACCTACAATAGGTAGGTATCTAATATCATTCATCTTAGTAAATAATAACATAGGGGTTGTCTTGAAACTTGTTAGCTAAGGGCAACATGTGATTATAGCCGGCTACTCTGTTACCAACTACAGCTGTACAGAGTTCAAAGGCAGAGTAGAAACTTCAAATATTATTTGTAACTAGGTATATGAAAATAGAATTGAATAAATCGGATATGAAAATAGGTAAAGGTAAAAATGTATTTCACCATGTTGTGTAAATTTTAGAGGTATTTTTTATTAACCCGCGTAAGTCCTGATATTCAATAATTAGCAATTTTGTGAGTGTGTTACTCTTACACGCAAAAACTACTGAACCGATTGGGATGAAACTTTGAATATAGGTAGCTGGAGACCTTAAATAGCACATAGGTTACTTTTTATCTAGATATTTCTGCGGGACCGGGACCTACACGGGTAAAACTGCGGGGCGCAGCTATTGATACAATAAAATACAACGTCAATAACCGTACTGGCGCTATGTAGAATACCAATTCTAATAGGTGTATGTTGGGGCAGTCTTATCGCCTAAGGGCGATCTCTTCCGGCCACCAAATTTTGCTAACAAGTCTTGACTTATTTGGGCTATTCGTAAAATTAAATAAGAATTTCTTCTATGGTTTTCGCGATGTTGCATAATAAAACACTTTATGTATCGGGTTTAATCGCGTTTTATATATTCATGATTTGAAACGAACCGAGCTTTCGCCAACTTAACAGTTGGCTTTTTCAAGGTTGACTGAATAAATAATGACTGATGAAATCATAAAAACGCGATTAAACCCGATAAATAAAGTGTTTTAAAAATTAAATAAATCAAATATTAATCATGCTTGAATGTCGGTACCGGAGCTTTCCTGCTGCAAAGATTGTCCAACATTGTCCATTGCGGTTCAGCGCGGGAATGCTGCTAGCATTTTAGGCAGTTTAGGAGCGCTTGGGGATAGGTTATTTTAGTTTAGTTTTTATTTGTGTTTTAATGTGGGTTTTTTAAAGTTAGGTTTGTGTTGTTTATTATTGTTATTGTCTGTTATTATTATTTGTTCTTTTTAGGTTAGGTATTTTTGACATTGTTATTCTCACTTAATTTAATTAACCTATCAAATATATCTGATTCTCCACTGTATCGAACTGTGTAGTACTGTGTATTCGGAAGGGATACATCCAGTGAAATTAGTGTTAGTTGTTAGCTGTGACTGTGACGGCTGGCACCAAATTATTGTTCGGATGATTGATTAAGACGACATGCCAGTAAATATTGCGTATTAATTAATAAGTTTGATGTGGTCGGAACAGTTGTAACTATTCACTAGAAGTAGGTATGTGGTTTCTGATAAAACAATTTATTTACCGGGTTTAATCACGCTTTATTCATGCTTTTTTTTATTGACAATGTAAGTAATTTATTTTCAGAAACTCTTACGACTTCATATGCCTAACTGGCCAATATAGAGAAACATAAATTTTTGTTATCCTACCTCCTGTACTTAACCTATATTATGATGAATAAATGATTTGATTTTTAAAACGACCGAGCTTTTGCCAACTTTACAATTGGCTTTTTCAAGGTTGACTGAGATGTAATACGTCAATTTTAACATTCTAAAAAGTTACTGTAAGCTACCGTCTTATAACTATTTGTATCAAAACGTTTCAGTGTACGCAGACTATAGAGTTACAGTAATAGTTTTGCATTTAAATTATTATTATCGTCCTCAAAAAACTACCATGACTTCGGAACGCGCCCTCACATGAGAAGAAGCTACGAAAAAACTCGTGGGGGTTCTCAGTATCCGGTAAATAAAGTGTTTTATTTTGCAAAATCGCGAAAGCCATAAAAGAAATTATGTGGTTTCTAAAAGGGACCATTTTTTACAATGTTTGCTCGCGGACCTTTGGAGAGAACACTTAGCTAAAATCCATGTTTTGCACCGATTTTCACTTTTATTTTCACTTGTAAACCTTCACGAAACTAAATTGATTAATATGCCCCCAAAATTAAACAATTTACACGCATTTGAACTAAGTTTCACAAAAATGAAAATTTAGCAATACATCTCCTCAACGCATTCCCGCCAAAACTCCCTATACCCTGTTTCAGAATCTAAAATGTAAACATAGAACTATCAGTGTCAAAGGAAAAAGTAAATAAAGAGTTGTCGCTTTCAAATAAATGTTTTATATACATTTGATACATGATCTCATATTCATACTATATTCTAACAACGATGCATAAAAGTTTAAACTTTTTTAAAGGTGTGTTAGTTTTCCGAACAGTTTGGCTTTGGAGCTGATGAAGCTCGTCCGTCAGATACTACATTAAAATGCATCACTGTCAAGCGACTTTAGTCCTTCTTATCTCTGATAATAGAGACCAGTCCAGTTTTATCTCATAAGACTTTCTCTTAGAAGGGTCAGACAGGAAGCAGCCATGGAAGTTTACTCCGGATTGATGAATTTCTCATGCCTTAAAACCAAATTGAGTCCTATGACTTGTCGGTTTTCTCACAATGATCTCTAGGCCGGAGATCCTAGAGTTGCAGGATGCAGATGCAGGTGCAAGTCCAATCCTGGCGCGAATTTTTAGAAACATTTCTTTATAAAATAGAACACACAAACGGACGATGGTCTTAAATTTCGCAGCAAAAACGTTGAAAGCCCGCTTTACTGGGTCAATAAATTTAGTTCACAACTGAAATCAGAATAAAAGAACGTTCCAAAATTAAAAATATTAAATCGGCCAGTATCATACGCTACATTAATTTACGTCGACTGGGGGTTTTAACGAAAATAGTCCGATTCCATTGAAAAATTAATGCGTTGGAACTTACTAAGTAGGTTAAAAGGTCGGGACCTTTTCTTTTTAATTTGGAATAGCTTAACGCCTTCATGCCTTTTGCAAGAAAAGTGGGGGTTGATTATACCATTCATTACAGAGTTACAGAGAACAATCTTATTTCAAGGTGGATGCAGACTTCGTATCAAAGTATAAGCCGATAGCCACGTTACCTAACAGTTTCTGATATGGGATGTCGGAAAAGTCTTCATCTTGATCATCACGATAAAATTATGATCAAGATGAAGATGAAGAAGTGATGGAGATGTCAATTCGATCATCGGTACCGAAATTCTCTGAGTAGCTCTAGCGGTTCAGAGTCAACCACCTCTCAAAAGTCTTGAGTTTCTGAGTTCTAGTCTGCTATCAGTCTCCCCTAGATGGATGGGTGTGGTCTTTTACGACACCCAGCACTGGAAGAGTGGGGTAACCATTTTTCTATGTCGTGTGTCATATTATATATGACCAGATAACGGGGCTTTGGAGCCCCGGACGTTTGGAAGGGGTGCGTAGAGCCACAGCCAACCCTAGGCTCTTTTCAAAAACAATTTTACTCGCAAACTATGAAGTGGACATCCAGCTGGCAATAATCCCTGCCTGCACTACAAAATGCAGATAGATTATAACTATTACGATCGAAATCCTTTATCATTTCCAAATCAATGGTCTACGTTAGCCCTAGGAATGGTAGATAAAGTTAAATCTGAAAGCACATTGCGTTTGGAGGGTTGGCTTTTATTTGCTTTTTTTGTTAAATAACTTTCTTTGTCCTTTTCGGCCGTGATACAACAAACTTAGTTCAAATGATGGAGTAATTTGAAGGGTTCTAAGAAACGCTGATTTAGGATGTTCCAAGGTAAGTTTTCTACCTTCAAAAGCCTTCAAGTAGAAAGACAAAACTAAGTGGGTACTGTGTACCTTTGTGAAGGCTTATTTTTTTTAATAAGGACTCTTTTGAGTTCGAGACGTGGCAGTGGCGTGTTTGCATCGGAAAGTGTTTTAAGGGGTCGTAGTAGGCCAGAAATGATGTTTCTAGGGTGAATTACTACAAAAGTAATTTGAAATAAAAGTTTTTTAAACCATATTTATTAAAGTCGAGGATATTTACTAACACGTGAATGTCGTGCAAACACGATTCCTGAAAACTTTCTCAAGAGAAAAAAAACAATATTTCCTCTAAATTGTACAAATAAGTGATATTGCTCACTCAGTCAATATTGTACGAAAACTAATAAAACTTTGTATAAGAACTGAACTTAGCTCAATACAGGCAGTGAATATTTTAAATTTCAAGATTAACGTTTAGTGATCTTGAAACTAGCAATTGTTTGATTTTACGCGATAAAATTTTGCATAGTCGCATCTTACGTCCTTCACTTACACATCTGAAATTCGCTAGCTTTATCCCTGTCACGCTATTAGGGTTATATAGGCCCTTAAGACAAAGGTACGTCACGACTATTACCATTCCATGCTTTGGCCATATCATTACTTACCATCTGTTGAGATAGCTGTCAAAAGCTTACCTGCAACATGATAAAAAACCATTAAGAATATAAGCAGAGAAACAAAAATTCTTTTATATTATTAAATTAGCTGGGCCTGCGGTTTCACCCGCGTAAGTCCCGTTTCCGCGGGAATATTGGGATAAAAAGTAGCCTATGTGTTAAGTCAGGTCCCCAGTTACCTATATTCCAAGTTTCATCGCAATCGGTTCAGTGATTTTTGTGTGAAAGAGTAACAACCTCACATACATACTTTCATACAAACTTTCGCGTTTATATTATTATAGGAGTTATTTTAAAACTGTAATAGTGTAAAAAAAATGTAAGAGATATTCATTGAAATCAAGTGATGTTAAGGACAATTATGTTTAAAATTAAATACTTTTAATGAATAACGTATTTATTTGGATAAGGATTAATATCATATTAACAAAATTACCTTTGGAAACAATGCATCGTTCTACAACAAATTTCATTACTCTAAAAAATGTTATATTGAGTCAACCTTAAGAGTTAGACATATGCTGTCGCGGACTATTTATTAGATCCTATTTAGAGGAAGAATTCTGTCGTAAATGGTTTTTATGTAACTTTGACCGTTTACTCAGCGCACGCGACAGAATCTCGGAAAAGGGGATTTTTTTTCCCGTTTTTGCAACATTTTTTATGGATGCTCCACTCATATCCGTCGTAGCGTGATGTAATATAGCCTATAACCTTCCTTGATAAATAGACTATCAAACACAAAAAGAATTTTTCAAAACGGACCATCAGTTCCTGAGATTAGCGCGTTCAAACAAACAAACAATCAAACAAACTCTTCAGCTTTATAATATTAATTAGTATAGATGTAATTCAGTTTAAATACTAACTAGCTGCACCCTGCGGTTTCACCCGCGCAATTGCGTTGTGCAAACACCTACCTATCGCAATGCAAAATGGATAACTATGGATGACGATGAATGAAGATAGATGACGATGTATGACAATAGATGACGAAATTAAAACCTTGGGGTATATTATACCTGCGCTAGTGCTTTTAATATAGCACTATAATATAATTTTTCCTCAACATTTCCAGTAATTTCCATACATTTCTGCTTATTAACTTCACAACACCTACAGTAACAATACGTACACTGCAATACATTGCAACTGCATTAATTCCTTCTGTGGTCACATGAAAGATGGAATTGTCGTCACGTGTGGGAACTACAAACGTCTGGGTGACAAACGCGGTGCAAAATTAAACAGGTCACCTCGCCTTGCTGTATGGCTACGTAGTTCGAGCGGCTTTGAGGGCGGAAAATAAGGGTTTTTTATTAATTCTAAACGTGTTTAAAAAAACATTAAGCATATTTTATAAATAGTCATCCATAATTTCTTCTATGGTTTTCGCGATTTTGCATACCGGGTTTCAACCTTGAAAAAGCCAACTGTAAAGTTGTAAAGTTGTCAAAAGAGTCGGTTCGTTTAAAAATCATGAATAAACGCGATTAAACTCGGTAAATAGAGTGTTTTAATAATCAACCAATGTACCTACTTAAAAATAAATCAAGCATTATTCTTTTTTTTTAACAATATTATGTGCTTATTTACTAGCTGCGCTCCGCGGTTTTAACCGCGTACCCGCGCTTTTGCTTTTATAGGTATATCAAAACGGTCGTGTTGAACCCAGTTGGACCCAGTTTGTCCTTATCTGACTAACCGACGAACACTGAAGTGAAAAAAGGAGAAACAGGGGTCTGTAACATCAAGCAAGACCGTTTTTTTGACGAAGTAAACTTTCTAGTTACTAATTGGTACTATTCCAATAGTATTTATTAATAAATAAGAAAATAATATAATACAATACTCAATACAAAAACAAAAGACAAAAATATGAAATCCTATCCTACTTAATATTATAAATCCGAAAGTCTGTTTGTTTGTTTGTTTGTTCCCTCTTCACGGTCAAACGGCTCGACCGATTTGGATGAAAATTTGCATAGGGATAGTTTAAATGATGGAGAGTAACATAGGATACTTTTGATCCCGAAAATCCCGAGGGATCGTGACTTACGCGGGTGATAACTATTTAATGATGAAAATTTGCATAGGGATAGTTTAAATGATGGAGAGTAATATAGGATACTTTTGATCCCGAAAATCCCGCGAGATCGGGACTTACGCGGGTGATAACTATTTACTGGAAGAAAATTTGCATAGGGATAGTTTGAATGATGGAGAGTAACATAGGATACTTTTGATCCCGAAAATCGTAAAGATTAAGGTAACGTAAAGATAATTTTTGTTTTTTATTTGTAGACTACGATTTGACCTTTTAGGTTCTTGTATTTGACATTTTTCCTTTAGGAAGATATGTCGAATCGTAGTGTACA
The DNA here is from genome assembly GCA_949358125.1 of Idaea dimidiata. Taxonomy (NCBI): domain Eukaryota; kingdom Metazoa; phylum Arthropoda; class Insecta; order Lepidoptera; family Geometridae; genus Idaea; species Idaea dimidiata. The sequence goes on from OX442341.1 coordinate 12,341,101, forward strand.
GTAAAAAAAAGGAAGTAAGTACCTTTTAGGTTAGTCAATGTGACCGCTTGTCGCTGAAGCCATATTTCGTAGCCAACCCATTTCTAGTTAGGTCACTGGAAAATGCATCTGAGTAACCTAGGTATTTTCAGGAACATGAAGTACCTAACCATTTCGTAGCAGGAGCTTGTAAATTCTGGTAAAAGTAGTTCCTTTAAAATAGAAGTAGGTATTTGCAATATTGAGTTGTTTGTGGAAAATTGGAATCGAACAGCATGTAGTACTTTACTTACAAGTGAACAAAATTGAACTATTTCGCAAATTTGTTTTTATTGCTCAAGGCATATTTACTAGAAATATTTGAAAGGAAAAATTCATCGTTCAAAATTGAACTGTCAGTAGGTACTGATTTTAAATTTTTTGGTACCACATTTTAGTCAAAGCAGAATTTAACTGAAACAAACGAATATCTATAATTTCACAACTGCATTTTTGAACAAAATAGGAAACATTAAATGAACCATTTTATAACTGTTCTATAATGTTTCGTAACTTATATATTATTTACAATGACTAACATACTTCTACACACAATAATTAATGTACATATTATAGTAAGATAAAATCACGTTTTAGTTTATAGATTTGAAATTCGTGGCTTTGGATGTAATAACTAGGGCGTGACGTCAACGACGTAAACAAAATGTCATTTATTCAAATAAATGACATTTTGTTTACGTCGTTGACGTCGACGATTTTTTGATGTTAATTTTATTCCATATTTTAAATGATTTATAAAATTTAACTAAGGATTCTACAGTATAATAAGTGGTGTATGATTAATCAATGTATAAATAAAATCTCCTAAAAGTTTTGTGTGTTTAATAAACAGTGACGTCAGCCATATTTTGTGCCAACGACACGCAACATGACGTTGAAACAGTAGCTATACATAGGTATATACTTGTATTTAGTATAAACAAAAACATATTTATTGTAACAATAGGAAGAGAATCACGAATAGCAATCGATATTAACAAAAGAATGTTTAGTGAAAAAATTTAAATTAAGACGAAAGAATAAAAACTTAAATAAAAATAATAAACAAGAAACAGACTTAAAAAAAAATGTCACTGGCTATCAAACCGATTAGCAAAACTTCAGGTAGACAAAACGTAGCTTACCTGCAGTTATCGCGTGCCGTCGCCAACCAACGTTTACCTTTACTGATTCGGTCCAAAATCCGTTATTACCAAATAAAAGAGGGGATATTTGCAATGTTTCTTCGCACTTGTACTGTAGTGACCTCGCCCATAATCCTTTATATTTGTCTCATATTCACAATACATATTGAAACGTAACTTAAAAATAACCGTTTATGACCCTTGAACTTGGTTTAAGTCCGGACTGCCAAAGCCGCAAAATATTTCATGAGTGGATTAACACGGGGATTAACTTGTTCTCTGGATAAACATACATTTTGTTACTCAGCGGAAAAATAACAGTTAAAATTTAAACGTTTCTGATTTATTACGATGGGAAATCGTGAAATCACTGTGATTATAATTAATTATTAGGGGGAGGAAAATCTGTGACTTTTTTAAAGTCACCTTTTTTATCTCGTCAGAAGGCACCTAGTGACGATGCAGTTTTATATTTAACACGCGGTTTTATCCATGTAGTTTACCTTCCTCAAAGGAAACCGTGATAAAAATGAAAAATAACTGTCTGAAAATTAAAAATAATATTAAAATAGACGAATTACATCTCAGTCAACATTGACTAAGCTAACTGTAAAGTACTAACTAAGTTACTAACTAAAATGCAAGTAAAACCCGGTAAGTGTTACTATGCAAAATCTGAAAACCTTAGACAAAATTAAGAGATGAATGTAACGATAAAATATCGTAATTAAACAAAAATCGTTCAGTGCTTTGAAAGATATAAGGGAATAAAGAATATGTAATACAAACATACAAGGTAAGCGCAAAAACTCTTTCCTTGCAGTCGGGTAACAATGGGTTTTTAATGAAACGAAACCCGATCTCGAAATTTATAATGTAGCAAATCGTGTTGTCATGATTTATTGGCCAAGTTTCGCCAACTTTAAGCTTCGATGGATGTATTTACGAGGATTTACATTCATACGGTATCCACTTCTCGGAAACTGCTACTGAAATTCATGGTAAGGTAAATTAAACAAGCGATGGAGCGTAGTCACCCTTGTTCACACATAAATTAAACTGAAATATAGTTGGAATGGGTATACTGAAAGAGAAAACTGACTGAGCTAACTGTTATGTTTGTTAGAAATATATTGTTAGAACTCCATTATTTTTTCACAAATTTAATTCGAAATAAAACTATTTTAACTTAACAATAATAATAAAAAGAAGACATTAAAAGTTTATTATTGTTTTGTATTGTTCCTATGTAAAATTGTAAAATTTTAGAATACAAAATTGTAAAATTTCCAAAAAATAAGTATATTTAGGTACTGTTAGAAGTATGTTACCTACTGTTTTTTTAAATTAAAAAAAAAACACTAATACTTAACCTAACTTAACCTACCACTCAAAAACTTCCAAAAATTAAAACTAAAGCTAATGCCCCATCCACACTAGCAAGCAGCCACAATCCAGCCACTCTGTTCATTTTAATACCCAATTTCATTTTATAAAGCGTACCGCCCGAGTAATATCGGTAAACGGCTAGAATTCTAACCGTCTTGCTGTTCGCTTGTGTAGACTCGGATTAAGGTCATTGAAACTTTATACACGGATACCGGAATATGCTGTGCATTATATAAAATGGCTTTTAAAAATAAGAGAGCTGAGAACTATGTAACTGTAATTTTCTGTAGTGGTTTTAGTAAAACAGCATCTAGTTTGTGTATTGTTGGTCAGGGGACACAAAAACTAGAGAGTTTAAATATTTTATTTTTTAGTCCTACCCTCTTTTTAGTGAAAATTTGTATTTTAGAAAAAGGAAACTGTAGGTTGTTTGTAAGTATAGAAATCTCAGTTGGTAAATAACGGCGAAGCACGAGCTTTACTTTATGTGCAGGTTTTTTCAGCTAAGCGGATTTTGGGGTTTCTGGGAAAAATAAGATTTGCACTTTCATTTCAAATCGGCAGAAAATGACCGTTGTATAAATGTTGTCAAGCACGAAGAGAGCGAAAGAGTCATTTCTCTTTGGCGGTCCGAACGCGTCTTACCCTACTTCCTACAAATTCTACTAGTAGGACTAGTCCTAAAGATTAATTAATTAGTAGTACTAGTGGAATAAGTAGGATTATCCTACTAATATTCTAAATGTGAAAGTGTGTGTGTTTGGATGTTTGGATATTTGTATGTTTGTTACTCAATCACGCAAAAACTACTGAACCAATTGGCATGAAACTTGGAATATAAGTAGTTGGATACCGTCAATAACACATAGGCTACATTTTATCCCGATATTCCCGCGGGAACGGGACTTACGCTTGTGAAACCGCAAGGCGCAGCTAGTTTTAAAATTATCATTGTCAGTTACAATGTGGTGAGACAAGGGCAAACATTTTAAATATAAAAAGGAAAAACATAAGAAGAGACTGTAAAAAACAGTTTCAAATATAACACGATTTTAAACCAACATGGTTTTTTTCACTGTTTCACTACACATATTATTAATTAACGGGGTATTTACCATGTTTAAATTGGTTATTTACGGAGCCCGTAAATAACCAATTTACCAGACGAGACGAGTCTTATGAAATTACTGGCGAAATATTGAGCTTCGTAAATAACCAATTCAAACATGGTAAATACCCCGATGTTCAATAATATTTATAAATAATGTTACACGTGTAAGAACAACGTAATAGGAATATTTCGGCACGTGCCAGAAAAAAGTTTAGGTATCTACGTATTTTTATACGTATATTTATATCTAAATATTATATTTCAGTATATATCTAAAGCTTTATGATTTTGATCAAACACTAAAGGATAATGGTAATATATCAACGTAGAATAGCTAAGTAGTAAATGCCTAACCAACCTACTTGCCTACTCCACTCTGCAATTTGGTAGGAACATTCAGTGAACGGATATAAGCACGGAAGAAGCCTTTCCATACTAACTCACCTCAAATAATAGCGCCAAAACTTACTCAAATACGAAGTATGCATACACAATCTACACACCACGCTATTAGTGCAAATGGACCTTTGTTTATATTTTCACCAATTGTGTGTTGACAACGAGAACGGCCTGGCGGCAATACGCTGTTCTTTAACGTGATTGATTCTTTGAATGACCCGATCCATACAACCGAAGTGATAGATTCGTGTCGCGGCACACTTTTTACTCATCGCGGCATATTTTACGTGGTGTTATTTTGAAGTGTAATAAATACTTCCATGCTTATATTATATCCGTTCACTGGGAACATTAATTTTCTCAGAGCCTGTGTGCGCTTAGCTCTTAGCTCTATGTAGACTGCTTTTTAATCTTAATAAATCGGGCTGCAGCGCGTGAGAAAACCTATCTTTTTTTATAAAACATTTTATATAGATTAGGTTGTATTCTTTTGAATTTTCAATGATTATTTTGAAGTTAAAATTAATGAAATAAAGTTTTAAATGAGCACATGCATTAATATGAATATCGATACAGAGGTAGGTGATCGTCATCGTCATCTATCATCATCCATCGTCATTGTCATCGTCATCACTTACATACCTACAAACTTTACCTTACTTTACCTACGTACTGTAGTGAAAAAATTCGTAAAAAGAAGTAGTGGTCGTCATCAGTACCTCAATGGGTGACCGTTTAAGTGTGGATTTTTGCATTGCGGTACAGGTGTTCGACAATGCGGGATCACGACTTGCACAGTTAGCGCAGTTAGTTTTCTATAAAATCAAAACAAATGATTATTAGTATCCATACAACAAACGTGATTTTTTGTTATAATGATACGGAATCACGGTACATTTACTGAAACGGTTTTTAATAATAAAACACTTTATTTACCGGGTTTAATCGCGTTTTATTCATGATTACCCGGTAAATAAAGTTTTATTAAGCAAAATCGCGTAAACCGTTGACGAAATTACGGTTTTTAATTATTCTGGTACAATAAATTATATTCATAATCTAATTTTTCGGACATGAGTCCAACTCTTCTTCTTTAAAATGGCTTTTCCATTCGGACATTTGCCAGTGTCATCAATATTTGCAAGTTATTTGCATTGAACGAAACAGTCAAGTCGTCATAGTTAAAGTCAAGTCGAGGGAATCATTGTAAAAAGGGGGACATTTTTACAATGTTTGTTCGCGGAGCTTTGGAGACAACGTTAAGCTAAGGTCCATGTTTTGCACCGATTTTCACTTGTACACCTTCACGAAACTAAATTGATTAATATGCCCCCGAAATTAAACAATTTGCACGCATTTGAACTAAGTTTCACAAAAATGAAAATTTTGCAACACATCTTCTTAACGCATTCCCGCCAAAACTTCTGAGTCTGACTCGAACTTGACCGGTTTTCAAATTTTAAAATTCGAACTCCTTCGGGAATGAGTCCGACTCTCACTTGACCAAATTTTAAAATTCGAACTGTAAAACGCAACTTGTTCCGGTCATGATACGTGCCAATCGCACCCTTACTTCCGACAGGAAGACATACTCTACCCGCTAAAACTTACCCGTATTTGTTCGAACTTCGCTCCGTTCTGTCAGAATTCAAAATGATGAATCTCCGAGTTTTACCGTGTGAACCGAACCTTATTGGGAATTTGAATTTCAAACGAAGTTGCTGTTAGTTTGACTGAATTAAGCGATAGTTGGACCGTTTGTATTCTCATTTAATTTCTTGGTTCTGTTCAGTCTTGAGAGTTTTCGTTTAGATTTATTAATGTAGGTAGGTAGGTTGGTATTTTAAGTGGAGTTGTTTTTTTCTTTTTTCGGCTCTTGTTTTACGATTCGAAGTGTTTTCGAATGTCTTTAAAGTAAGAGAACTTTTTACTTTAGGTTTTTTATGGTGGTGTTTATTCTTAAGTTTTTTAGATGCTCTTTTCGCGTATATATTAAAAGTTATCCAACACTTGCTGCGCCCCGCGGTTTCACCCGCGCAAGTCACGATCCCGCGTTGTTTTGAACACCTACCTACCGCAGTGCAAAAATCCACACTTACAGGTAAAGTTTGTATGATGTGATGATGATTGCTTAAAAGTCCACTCTCACCCATCAGTCACCGTCAAGTCACCGTCAAGTTATGTCACCAGACAGGATTTAAAAAAACATGTGTCTATACTGCTAGTATGAGTACAAACTCATACAAACAACAACAACAATCCCCCACGTCAGTTACCGGCAGTGACTGATGAATTACGTGCCGGTGACTGAGGTGTGGGAACAAACTCATACTAGCAGTACCTATTGACACATGTTTTTTTTTAATCCTGTCTGATGACGTGACTTGACGGTGACTGTGTGAGAGTGCAGCTTAAGTCCTTACTCCCTGATTGAGTCAGGTACGTTGTTGATAGTCAATAGTGGATGGATGGCGGTGGGTCGCAATCGCTAATTGTGGCGTCGGTCGTTTATGTGGCCTATGTTCAGCAGGATAAGGGGTAAGATGTTGATGATGATTTTTCCTTTTACCATGAAAAAGTTAATGGTAGCTCTTATCTTTCTCCAAAACATCAGGCTCACAAATATATATTTTAGTTTAATTTGAAAAGGAAACAGTATAGCATGCGGAATAGCTAGTTTGAATTTTGGTCGCAATGCAGTATACCAACTCTATATAGTCTACTATAACCAAGTACAGTAAACTGAAGCGAGAATATAAATATTTTAGAGTCCCGTGGAACCTACTACGTGGAATAAGCTTTTAGGAGGCAAACATACCAAAGGAGTTTCAACTCTTAAGTGGGAGTCTAGAGCTCAAATTCGATGGTTATTTGTTCGAAGCGATTAGTGCTCCATCTTCCAATTCCTAAGTAGAGTAATAGCTTTTAATTATTGATGTGAGTTAGAATAGACGATTTTCTAATTGAAATTACCAGTTAGCTGCTAGAGAGAAACGTTCCATCTTTAAGTTCTAGAATAATAGGCTCCATTTTCCAATGTTATGGCTAAAGGATATGGTTGGCGAATTACGAACATCTGCTTCTTCCGTAGTGTAGCCACACTTGCGTGAGGTACGTGGGAAATAACGATACTTACCTTTATTATAGTGAGGCCTGCGTTTAAAGCATAGTTTCTTTTTACACACGACTAATGAGCCTTTGACCATTATTTCACCTGATGGTGAATGTTCATCTTGAAGGAAGAAAACGACAGTGAAACAATATTCAACCAAGATAGTGAAAAGTAGTGCGCGTGGTAATTCACACCATTTGCATACTTACATGTTATTTCACGCACACAGAAACATCATGCACGCACACAACCAAGACCGAGAGGTACTTGTGTGATAGAATATCTGTGTAATAATAATATTCTTCTTCTTTTTTAAAATCGCTTTTCAGGCACAGGCATTTGCCTGTGTCAAGTATTATCAATATTTACAAGTTATTTGCATTGAACGAAACAGTCAAGTCGTCATAGGTGAAGGCAAGTCGAGGGAATCATTGTAAAAAGGGGGCCATTTTGTACAATGTTTGTTCAAGGAGCTTTGGAGACAACTCTAAGCTAAAGTCTATGTTTTGCACCGATTTTCACTTTTATTTACACTTGTACACCTTCACGAAACTAAATTGATTAATATGCCCCCAAAATTAAACAATTTACATGCAAGAAATATTTTTAAAGGAAAAATTCATCTTCAAAAATTCACTTGCGAACTTGCGTGGCCTAGCGGTATAGGCACTGGAATATTGATCCAGGGACGCGAGTTCAAATCTCGCCGCAAGTGAATTTTTGAAGATGAATTTTTCCTTTAAAATATTTCTAGTAAATATGCCTTGAACAATAAAAACAAATTTACGGAATTTACATGCATTTGAACTAAGTTTCACAAAAATAATAATTTAGCAACACTCTCCTCAAGGCGTTCCCGCCAAAACTCGTAATGATAATCGATGTAATTTGGATGTAGTAGTCTATCTTTTACCCACAGACAATATTCGTTTCAAAACTGTCATTTATCCAGCGATTTAAAAAAGAAGTTTAGAAAATAAAAGACCAATCCAATTCCAATTTCTAATCCTATTTCGGACCAATTATTTAAAATTGTACCCAGAGCTCTTTAATATTAAATGTTGTTTTCAAATCTCTGAAGCTTTCAGACGTGTTTACAAATCAAGTGTCGGAATTTAATTGTGCGTCTACCATTCTAAGGGCGCTTACAAACTAGCGATTTTAGTACGCTTAGGCGATTATTTAGGCGTTTATGACGCTTTTGCATGCGCATTTCAGTTCAATTTTCAAAGATCCGAATCCGTGGAATAAAAATAATAATACGCGTATAGGCTAGAACTAGAGCAAAAAAGAGGGAGTGGGATTGTGTTAAAAAGTTAGTATAAGGGTATATACCTATGGGGCAAAAGGGGGTGAGGGAAAATTTGTGAATAAACAGATTGGAGTGAAAAAGAATAACAAGCTGAGCCGACTCCACATAGTCAGAAAAGGGCATAGGTTAGGACATATTTGGTGGTGAGTTAATAAAATTTAATGAGTTAGTTTAATTTGATCTAAAAATAAATGTACCTAAATCTTATTGCATTATAAATAAATAATCAAATGTTTATTAGAAGTAACTCTACTACCCTAATGTATTTTAAGTAAATAAAACGTAATTTAACTTCAAATATCAATAACAGATGCGCATAAGGGCGTCAACTGGACGTATGGTCCTGGAATAGAATAGGGCATGGAGTGCACCGCGATGTAGCGGGTAAACTGCTTGGTTCCAAAGAGGGTTGGCCACTTTGGCCAGCTGTATAAGCATTTGTCAAATCGATAAAAAAAAGGTATCAATAAGACTTAAAAGCTGAAGTTAAAGTTTTAACTTGTGTGTTTCCGCAATTAGCCCTACTGTTGGTCCTTTGTGCGTGATTTTAAGCCGTGGGTTTTCTCACGATGTATTCCTTCATTGTAAGAGCGATGTTATTAGCGCACATAGATAGATAGATAGAATTACTTTGGAACCGTTTATTATAGTAGAATATTGCTCCGGTTCCGCTATAGCCATAAATATGCGACAATGTGGATCAAATTATGAACATTGTAAAAAAATGTAAAAAATATATGTGTATTTTGACGATTGTACCTATATAAAAACATGATCACAAAAAAAACCGCTTGAGTTTCTTGTGGCTTCTTCTTATCGGATGGCGCGTTCCGAAGCCACACTAGAGTCGTAGTTGTAAGAACACTCGACGTATTTAAAGTGATCAATACATCAAATTTAATAAAAACAAAATTGACTTTGACCTTGCACATATTTTTTTCTTAAAGAAAAACACATTGAAACGCGGCCGGGATTTGAAACCACGACCTTTGGAATGAAAGTCGGGGTGACTACCACTAGACCAACATCGCTAATAGAGCTTAAAATCTCGTACGTCTTATACGTTCGCAAAAAAACGCCAGTCTGCGAGTTCTCCATTCCTTCAGACGCAGACGCAGACGCCTAGGAGGTACCTTCAAAGTAATATGCGTTTCCTTGAAACTGTCTTCCATTTTGACATAGGTAAAGTAATGAACTGAGTTTGCAGGTACTAATCTACCTATTCTTGGTATTATTTCGTATTAAATCTAGTGAGAAATAGTGCAAGTTGGATTCGCGCACGCCCTTTGTGCGACGACGTGACAAAAACACGTTTGTTGTATTGGAGAACTACTTATTTTCTGTTTTTACTATTTGTTGTTTTAATGGTGACAGATGTACCTACATCATTTGAAAGACAGTCAGTAAAGTCAGCGAGACGTTGGTACGGCATTAAAACAGTGTCGTTAGTAAATAGGTATCCTTTACATTTGAGTATTAAAGTGTACCAACATGTCTATTTGTTATAAGAAACATAATATAAATTACTAAAATTACTTAATAACGGGGTATTTACCATGTTTAATAATTTATTCGCGGAGCTCGATATTTCGCTAGTAATTCCAACCAGCTTGTTCACGAGACACGAGACGAGCCTGTCTCGTGAACAAGCTGGTTGGAATTACTAGCGAATAAATTATTAAACATGGTAAATACCCGTTATTAAGTAATTTTAGTAATGTTCACGAGACAGGCTCGTCTCGTGTCTCGTGAACAAGCTGGTTGGAATTACTAGCGAAATATCGAGCTCCGCGAATAAATTATTAAACATGGTAAATACCCCGTTATTAAGTAATTTTAGTAGTGAAAATAACCATGTTAGTTTAAAATCGTATAATAAAAATTATTTTAAATTAACTTTACTTTAAGTTAGGGTCTCCCAAAGTTGAAACAAGCAGTTGTAGTTGTATTACTACGAAAGTACAATTTTCTATAAGTACCAAAGGCTGAAATCTAAAGTCCGTACTTTAACTTTGCTTAGCAAAAAAATAATTAGAATTGATTTAAAGCGGAAATTAAACTAAGTAGTACAATTCAGAACTTTAAAACCAAAGACGATGTTGACGAACAATTAATAACAATAGTTTTTTTTTACGCGCCAAAGTATTTATTTTTCTCTAAACAACTTTCTATTGAAATTTTTGAAATTTAAATTAAACCTTTGATAAGATACCTCTTTGGTCGCCATGTTGCGGAGGAGAAGATCGTTCCATTTTTAAATTACACGACACATCTGATTTTACATAGTAATTTATTTGGCCGCTAAACACGACAGATATGGATTTTCATACAACTTTTGGCGGTCGCTGCTCGACTAGTACAACATTTTATTCGTACTATATTACAAAATGAATTTCGACTATAAATTCCAATTCAAAGTTTATGCTTAGTTCTTGCTAAGCTCAGTCTGAGCAAAGTCAGAGTAGGTACGCACTATAGATTTCAGTGTAAGTCTATTTAAAATTCTCATTTTATCCTATAACGGTTAAGTCTGTACAATGTCATTTTTAACACTTGACATTCTTAGTAAAACTTTTTTAATATTTAAGTAAATTTGCCGTGTTTTTACTAAATTCAAAAATCCAACACAGAATTCCAATTTCAAATATTTTTGACCAGTCTGCTCGCAGCTGCCAAATAATATAAAAAGTTGAAAGTTTCCGCCTCAATGAAAGATCAGTATTGCCAGAGTTTTATAGGTTTCGTTACGAAAACTGCGTATTTTAGGCTGGGTTGCCAAGTTTGAATTACATTTTGTTAACTATTTTTACAGTGCAGATACTTTTTGTAGTGTATACAAATTGCAATAAAGATTTTTCAAGAATTTTGCTATGGCGCGGCGCTTGTTAAAGTTCAGCCCAACTTTTATAAAAATAATATGTTTCCACAAATACAAGATATAACTAGAATGGCCATTTAATCTGAAAGAGGCTTTTTCTAGACGTCTAGGCGAACAACTTTATTTCTACGACATTTTGAAATTGTAGCTTTTTTTTTAATTTGAGGTTATGTTTACCTGAAAAACAGCTGTTTTCTAAAATAAAGGCAATTAAAGTTTTGATTAGAGTAGACCAAACTAAATGAAAGGACAAGTTAAGACCAATGACCTCTAAAGAAGAGGTGATTTACAAATAAACTTTAAACTAAAATTTTCGAAACTAAGTACTTCGAGTTTCCAAAAGTTGTAGACCAAAATATTTTCGCCTAGACGTCTAGAACAACCTCCTTTCGGTCTAAATAGTCAACTTCGTTACACTTTATATAAATGACCGGTCACTAACTTATAAGGCCGCCAAAGACATTTGATATTTTGTTTCTTGCATTTTTTTTTTTTTTAATTTAATTATGAGCTCTGAAAAACCGTAATGAATAGTTGCCAATTAAAACCTTTCATGCAGACGGTGACAATAAATTACCCAAAATAATTTCCTAAAATTAAGAATTTCTAAAAAATACCAAATTTAAAAAGATGTAATTTAACTAATAATAGGGGTTAAAGTATGAAATTGCCGTTTTATTGCAATAGGTTCTTTGAATTGACATAGAATCTTCATGGTTTGAGGTTTTCGAATGAAACTTTTTTCAAATGGTTTCTGTGATGTTCTTTTTTTAAAAAATGTGAAACATTTGAATATCGACTTTCAATTGTTTTTGTTATTCAATTTAGACAAGAAAGATGGATACTGCGAAAATTCGAGTGATTTTTGAATACGAGTTCCGACGCGGAACTAACGCGGCAGAAACAGCCCGCAATATCAATGCTGCGTTTGGAGAGGGGTCTACTAATGAACGCACCGTGCGATTTTGGTTTAAACGCTTTCGTGATGGAAATTTCGACTTAAAGAACGAGCCACGAGGAAGACCGCCCACACAGGTGAATAACGATGAATTAAGAGACATAGTGGAAGCCGATCCTAGTCAAACTACCCAGGAATTAGCGGCATGGTTTAACGTTACCTTACCCACTTCATTGACTCACTTGCGTCAAATCAATAAAATAAAAAAAAATACGAAAAATGGGTGCCTCATGATTTGACTGATCTGCAGAAAGAAACGCGTGTTGAAACTTGTGTTGCCTTGTTGAACCGGTACAGAAATGAAGGAATATTGGATCGAATTGTAACATGTGATGAAAAGTGAATTCTTTATGATAACCGGAAAAGAAAAATGCAATGGCTGACCCCAGGTCAAATGCCACAACAGTGTCTTAAAGCAAAACTTACCAATAAAAAGGTAATGGTAACTGTTTGGTGGTCTCAGCATGGTGTTATTCACTATAGTTTTCTTCGATCTGGTCAAGCAATTACGGCAGATGTCTATTGTGCCGAACTCCGAACCATGTTGACAAAACTAGCAGTAAAACAGCCCCGACTCATGAATCGATCTTCACCATTATTGCTCTACGACAACGCGAGACCTCACACAGCACGAGAAACCATTTTGACCCTTCAGGAACTGCACTTAGAAACCATTCGTCATCCTCCGTATTCACCAGACCTTGCTCCAACGGACTACCATTTTTTTCGTGATTTGGACAATTATCTACGTGACAAGAAGTTTTCTTCCCAGGAGGCAGTACAAAATGCTTTCACACAGTTTGTGCAGTCTAGATCGTCGGAGTTCTATCGCAAAGGCATTAATAACCTTCCCATTAGATGGCAGCAATGTATAGATAATAATGGCAACTATTTTGATTAAATAAATTTGTTAAAAATTTAAAAAATAAACAATTAAGATTTTCAGTACAAATCGGCAATTTCATACTTTAACCCCTAATAATATATTTTTTTTCATCACGGTCTTGTTTATAAATAGGTATATCTCCAAAAACATAACACTTCTTTTGGCAGTCGTGTAATAAACGAAAAGGCTGCAAAGTTTTCCACAAAGGAATTTTTCAAAAGTTATCATGTGTATCTGCAATGTAGAAGGCTGCCGGTTCAATTCCTGCCGGGTGCAAATATTTATGCTTAAAAATAAATATTTGTATCTGGGTGTCTATCTATGTAAAATATGACGTATGTACCTAATTACAAAAAATATATAATATTATGTAGTATTTCCGTTGTGTAGTACCCAAAGTGCAAGCCTAGTGGTTTATGTAGTGTCGTGTGTAATGTTGTGCATTATTTATTTATTATTTATATTTATACCAACTTGATAAAGATCATGTTCAAAATATAAACTAACATTTACATACAATAAACACTCACATTTCAAACGTAGTAGCATTCAACCCATATACAAACCCAACCAAAACACAATGGGACTGAGTTTAAAATACAATTTCAATGTCGCCCCGAAATGAGCCTATCCATTTATTAATACTGTCAAATTAATGTTCGAAAACATAAAAACTTTCAACATAACAGAATCTGTGATTAAAAAGTTGTTAAAAAGCGTATCTATAAATACTTTTTAATTATGAAAGTTGTAGGACTGTGTCGTTATGGTTGGTTTTATTGTTGGCGCCATTCTATCGGAATTATGCCTACTTTACCAACTGAATTCAAAACTTCGGTGTCAAGTTTAAACTTATAATTTTACTCGTGGCTTCTTATTTACTAGCTGCGCCCCGCAGCCCCGCTTATTTTATAGCATAAATATTTGCTCCCGATGGGAATCGAACCCGCAGCCTTCTGCATTGCAGTCGAGCGTTCGCCCGTCGCGCCACAGAGGCCAACATTGGCTTTTTATCCCGATATTTTCGTGACTGGACGGGACTTACGCGGGTGTAACCGTGGGACGCGGCTAGTATTAGTAATAAGTATGAGATGTACAACAGAAATGTTCAAAAGTGCGACCGTTGACATAAAATGCTAAATTTCCATAATGTTGAACATCCCAAAATGTTGAATTCCTGAAAAAAACCAGAGAATTGTAAATGTCTCAATAAAACTCTGTACGATTTATATTAAAAAAAAACCTCTACAAAGCATAACAGTTTCACAATCAGAAAAGCCCATTTTCTACGAAAATACGCGTAACGAGAAAACTTTTTTCATATTAATACAAACATCAAGCCGTCAAAATGAGGGGAGTCGGCGGCTCACACATGTGCCATTAACCGGCCGAGATTGATATCAAAGGGTCTGACGTTCCATTTCTCCCGGAGATTTTTGAAATAAAACTGGAAGATAAAGAGTGAATGTGGGGCATATGTCGGGAACCATTTCTGACACTACTGTGCCCATATTTGGCAGAGGTGATTTTTTGGCAGAGGTGATTTTAGTACTTAAGTACCTCTATTATTTATTACATTGTTAATGTGACTGGCCCTGTGGCGCGTCAAAATTCATCGAAATCGGTTCAGCATTTTAGCCCTAAAAGCGTAACAGGACAGAGTTACTTTCACTTTTTAAAAAATCGCCCATACATACCTATTATTATTTTATATTACCTATATTATACGTCAAATCATAAAATACAAATCAATTAAAAGCTTAAATAAAATCTTTCACTTTATATATTTATTTTATTATATATATTTCACCAATAGTAAGGATTATAAAACAATGATTGTTTTAATTTAACGGTTTGTGGCGCGTCGGGCGGACGATGCTTGTATTTATAAAAATAATATGTATGTAAAATAATATGTATGTAAAATAATATGTATGGGTGTATTCTATGTATCATTTGTATGTATTTACAAAAAAAAGTATAATATGTAGTATATCCGTTGTCTAGTACCCATAGTACAAGCCTAGTGCTTAGTTTGGGGCTAGATTGCGCTGTGTGTAATGTCGTGCATTCTTTATTTATTTATTTACAAAAAAAATAAAGTACATAATATTTAATGTAGTATATCCGTTGTCTAGTACGTACCTAGTGCTTAGTTTGGGTCTAGATTGAGGTGTGTGTAATGTATTATTTATTACTAGCTACGCCCCGCGGTTTCACCCACGTAAGCCCCGTTCCCGCGGGATTATCGGGATAAAAAGTAGCCTATGTGTTATTCCAGGTCTCCAGCTAGCTTATATTCCAAGTTTCATCGCAATCGGTTCAGCGGTTTTTACGTGATTGAGTAACATACACACATACTCACAAACTTTCTGCTTTATAATATTAGTAGGATTTAAGTTTAAATAGGTACCAAATATGTTTTTCTTTAATTTATTTTATGAAACTTTTACCAATGTGGTTGTATCAAAGGATGACATTGTGAATTCAATGTCGACCTTTTAACAGACGTCGACCTATAGATTGATCTATTACGTTGAATTTAAAAAGGTGTTTTAGCTTTTGAAAACATTTTATATGGTTTTAATCAATTGAAGTAATCAAATCACTTAAGTGACTTTTGATTTAACAATAAAATAAATTGAAGTTTTTCAGTGAAAGATTAAAAGTAAAAAGTATTGTTCAACGTATACCACGTTGAACATCAAACCTCCTTCGGTTTTTGGAAAGTCTACTTTTTAACCGACTTCCAAAAACCACAAGTGGTTTTAATTCGTTGCTATATTCGATGTTCAACATTTACCTACTTAGTACTTCTTTAAGCAATTGTTGTTATTTTAGCTGAAGCAATTATTATTATGAAGGGGATGATAGGTATTTTATATTAGACCTAACTGCAAAAGGATAATTTATTCTAGACTTACAGTCAATTACAGAAACGCCACGTAAAATTTAAGGAAATTATAATTACTTTAGAACCTTTTGTGTAAATAAATATTATAGTAAAATATTGCTCCGGTTCCACTATTAGCCCTAAATATGCGCAATGTGAATCATATTATGATCATTGTAAAAAAATATTATATATATTGACGATTGTAAATTAAAACATGATCACAAAAAAAAACTCCATGAGTTTCTTGTGGCTTCTTATCATCCGAGGGCGCGTTCCGAAGCCACACTAGAGTCTTAGCTGTATGAACACTCGATGTATTTAAAGTGAACAATACATCCAATTAAATATAGGAAAAAAAAGACGTACTAAAACAATTAAGTAGCTTATAAATTCAAAATTTTTACGGGCGGTTTTGAGTTTGAGAACTGCTTATTTGCTTAAGTACCCCTGAAATATTAAGTAGCGGAATACAGAAATATTCAACCTTTAGCACAGTTAAAACAAAAGTACGAAAGTATATATTAGTAGTTTATGCACCGAGGTACTAAAGCCCTGTTTTATATAGCGGGCGTTATATTGAATCCCAAGCGTACGAAGGACTCTAGAGGGTTAACTCCCGAGCGCATCGAGGGTGTTAAAGACTTACCTTAGTTATGTACCTAGAGTCCTGAGTGAAGCGTGGGATTCAAGCGCCCAAGATAAAGACAAGCTTTATTACCGAGGTGAATACTCTTCTTTACACATCTACTGCGACAAAAGAGCTACAAAAATAAGCATTTTAACTAACAACAAAACAATAGATTAACGCTACGTGTATGAAATATATTTACAGCTCTATGTTAATCTTAGTAGATACATACTTACTTACTTATAAGTACTTTTGCACAAAGACAACTTTGTTTAGCACGAACACGAATACTGATATTCCTGCGGGAACGCAAACGGAACTTACGCGGGTGAAACCGCAGGGCGCAGCTAGTTATAGTATAAAACAAAGTCACTTTGAGCTGTCTGTTTGTATGTATGCTTAGATCTTTAAAACTACGCAAAGGATTTTGATGCAGTTTTTAGTAGATAGAGAGATTCAATAATTATAAAGGTTTATTATGTTAAACACATTTTGATATTGCCGCGGGATCGGTAAATACGCGAGTAAAACCACAGTTACATAACATAACAAAACTACATGGTAACAGAGTGACAGATATTATACAGCCGTATATACAATTTGAGTCATCGCACCGTTTGTTTAAGTAAGCAGCTAAGTACTAATGTTTATGTCCAATTGTTCAACCTTGAACTCTCGATTGTGAAGGACCTAAACAGTCGAGCTAGTGATTTTTTTTTATTAAAATAAAAAAAAATACTGCAAAAAATTAAGTAACACAAAATCATTAGTGCTTTTTAGGGTTTCGTAGTCTACAAGAAGTTTCGTCATGTCTGTCCGTCCGTCCGTCCGTCCGTCCGTCCGTCTTTGTTTAAAGTAAATCTCACAATTCAATCTATGTTGAATGATAGGTTAATAACCAAACGTTCGAATTTAGTTTGTTGGAGGGATTGTTTAAACTTGATGTCGAATAGTCAAAACATCCAGTTAGTTCCAGTTCTTGTATGTCAAATTGATCGACTGCGTTTGACGTTTGAATGACGTTGGCTTAATATTACTATCAACATTTTTAAAAGTTATAAAACACAACATTTACTGGGTTTTACTCGCGTTATCAAATCGTTATTCAAGAACGTCATTATTATTAACGACCGAGCTTTTTGAAAATCGCGAAAACCTTAGACAAAATTGTTTTAAAAGTTGTTAAAATAAACAACACGTTTTGGCACCATCAATAATTTAAGTAATAAATTTTTTCTCTAATCGTGTCGATTCCTAATATACAAGGTGTAACAGGTAAGCCCTTTTAAGCCGAAAGAGGGTTGTTCTAGACGTCTAGGCGAACAACTTTTGTTCTACAACTTTTTAAAATTCGAAGTAGTTTTCGAAAATTTTAAGTTTAAAGTTTACTTGAAAATCAGCTGTTTCTCAGAGTTCGAGGTCATTGAACTTATCTTGTCCTTTCATTTAGTTTAGTCGACAACAATCGAAACTACAATTACCTTTATTTTCAAAAACAGCTGTTTTTTCAGTGAACTATAACTTCAAAATTTTCAAAAAAAAGTTCGAATTTTCAAAAGTCGTAGAACAAAAGTTGTTCGCCTAGACGTCTAGAACAACCCCCTTTCGGCTTAAAAGGGCTTACCCGTTACATCTTGTATATAAAATTATAAAATTATATACAAGATGTAACGGGCATGCCCTTTTAAGCCGAAAGGGGGTTGTTCCAGACATCTAGGCGAACAACTTTTGTTCTATGAATTTTGGAACTTCGAAGTACTTTTCGAAAATTTTAAGTGTAAAGTTTACTTGAAGATCAGCTGTTTCTTAGAGTTCGAGGTCATTGACCTTATGTTGTCCTTTCATTTAGCTTGGTCTACTACAATTAAACCTTCAATTACCTTTATTTTCAAAAACAGCTGCTTTTTCAGTGAAACATAATCTCAAAATTTTCAAAAAAAAGTTCGAATTTTCAAAAGCCGTAGAACAAAAGGTGTTCGCCTAGACGTCTAGAACAACCCCCTTTCGGATTAAAAGGACTTGCCCGTTACATCTTGTATACATACACTTATACCTAGCAATATTTATGGACACTTACATAAATGCAAATACATACTACATACATAAGTATAATAAATATTTTTAAGCAATATTCAGCCCAATATGAGGCGGCGGCACCAGCGCCAGCTGTTGCATCATAAAGGTCTTGGGTAATGCAGGAAGCAGTACTTGATGGGACACCAGATCCAGAAAATGGGACGGAGTTTTGGCGGGAACGATTTGAGTAAATGTGTTGCTAAATTTTCATTTTTAACCGACTTCAAAAAAAGGAGGAGGTTCTCAATCCGTCGCGTATGTATTTTTGAGTTACCTTGTTCAGATGCGTGTAAATTGTTTAAGTTCAAGGGCATATTAATCAATTTAGTTTCGTGAAGTTGTACAAGTGTAGTGAAAGTGAAAATCGGTGCAAAACATGGACGTTGTCTCCAAAGCTCCGTGAACAATCATTGTAAATGGCAGTCGCTTTACAATGATTCCCTCGACTTTACTTTAACTATGACGACTCGACTGTTTCGATGCAAATAACTTGCAAATATTAATAATGCTTGACACTGGCTAATGTCCAAATAGAATATAGCCATATAAAAGAAGAATAAGAAGCAACTGTACCGTGTGTGAACAACAGTGGCAGTTGACGTTTTCTAGGTTGGTATAATCCCATCAGCTCAGGTTGGATTTACAACGGCCGACTTGAGTTCGGAGCTGAATAAGAATTTTCCATGACGTCCAAAGCAGGTTGTGACCAGGTGGTAATTTTAATTGAGATCATATTAGTATAATATTAATGTTGGCACAAGTGTCTTTAAACTTAGAAGGTGGTTGGTTCGAAACTTAAAATTTTGTTTTTTCTAATTCTTTTGATGAAGTCGAATCATCTCTTCTTCCTGTTTCACTCCTATCGGAGGTTGGATAGCATCAAGGCCACTTTTGATGAAGTAAACTATTTTAAATATTTCTTTTTTTTTTAAAGTCTCATTCAATGATGAAATGTTAAAGACTGTTGTCTTTGTGCAACTAGGTGTAAGCAATAAACTTTTTGAAATCACACGATACACACGTACCTATCGTAATCTTAATCTCTTTTATTATTTATTCTCTTACCTCGAAGTTTCAACCATTATCGTCCCGAGGAGACACCATTCGAAGATCTAAATTCGAACGTTTGGGTGTAAGCATCCAAACATTCGAATTTCATTAAAATATAAAATAAATAAATATTGCACAACGTTACACACAGCGCAATTTCGCCCCAAACTAAGTTCTAGGTTTGTACTATGAGTACTAGATAACGGATATACTACATATTATACTTTTTTTAATACATACAGATTAATATTTCTTTTTGTTTTTATTGCTTAAGGCATTTTAAACATAGAAATATTTTTAGCAAGGACATACAGATTATACAGAGATAGACACCCAGACCAAATAAAAATATTTATTTTTAAGCATAAATATTTGCACCCATCGGGAATCAAACCGGCCGGCAGTCTTCTGCATTGCAGTCACAACATCCAATTAATTCCAGTTTTTGTACTCTTATGTTAAATGACCAACTGCATTTTGCTCCTTTAGAATTAAAGGGACTTATTTCAACATTTTTATTCCATACAGAATTATTATTATGAAACTGCAGTTTTTTTTCTTCGAATAATTGTAAAGGAGCGATTTGACGTTTCGTTTCGATGACGTCACGCACGCATGCGCACTGATTCACACTCACATGTGATGAACGCAGTCGACCGGGTGCGCGAACGCGAGTCTGGCGTCTTTATTAACAGTTTTTATTACCTATTTTGCTTGTTTTTAATGTGTATTTACAGTAAGTCTTGTTTTAAACCTTATTTTGTAAGAAATAATATTACTGTTATTGGTTTCTATTGTCGTTTTTTATAGTTTTAAGAAGAATTAGATTAGATTTGTTTGTATTGTAAATTTGAGGTTATGAAATAGGATTTTGGTAAACAATTGATAGACTATCGATTGAAACTTATCTATTTAATTAATATGCTACAATGTGCTATCAATTAACTCATAGACGTGTTGTTTTAATTTAAATAATACCAATATGTAGGTATAAGACAAACAATTTGTGTCGTATTTGACAAACATAACAGCTTGGTCGCAAAGTGTTTAGATTGTCACTAAACATTTTCCTCTACTTCTACTTTGCGTCGATTTTTTACGGATTAATGCAAATCAAATAATAAATGTTTACATCCAATTTTGTAAGTTACTCTATGAATTTAGTTCATTCATTCATTCATTTTCTAAGTTATGGCTTTCTGTCAGCAATATAGGACAATTTAGGCAGTTTCTCGTACTAATACTGAACTACCAATTATACTGTAATCGTTTGAAATAATTTTCAATGCGTGAAGGCTGCAGAAAAAAAATTCGTGTTTGGCACTGGTATTTTTATTTTTACTTCACTCGTTGAACTTTGCGTAACTAAATTGATAACATGCCGCCGAAATTAAACAATTTACACTCAATTAAACTAGGTTTTGTAAAAATAAAAATTCAGGACGACGTTCCACTAACGCGTCAAAAACAAAAGTTCTAATTTAGTACATGCGAGTCTTGGCGGGAACTCGTTGAGGAGATGTGGTGCTAAATTTTCATTTTTGTGAAACCTAGTTCATATGCGTGCAAATTGTTTAATTTCGGGGACATATTAATCAATTTAGTTTCGTGAAGGTGTGCAAGTGGAATGAAAGTGAAAATCGGTGCAAAACATTGACTTAGTGTTGTCTCCAAAGCTCCGTGAAGATTGTTTGTAAATGGCCGCCGTGTTTACAAATGATTCCCTAGACTTGACTTTAACTATGACGACTTGTCTGTTTCGATGCAAATAACTTGCATGATATATTAAAATACATGACACTGGCTAATTTCCTAATGGCCATAATCGGTTCACAACCGATAAGAAATAAATAATTTAGTTCATATTCTTACTTCCAAGCGTTTTGTTTTGCACTGACAGATGACAGCTGATCAAACAAACCAAGAACCGCTGCTGACAAACAAGTCTGCTGTACAAGTTGAACCGAGGAGAAATCCATTCGACGAAGAACTAGGTGATAATAGAAATAAGGTTCTAAATGAAGAAACAGTACGACTGAAAGATGCAAATGGAACGCCTAAGAAAGGTAAATTAAAAGTAAAGGTACTTAGGAACTTAGGAACAAAATATATTACACTAGTTGCGTCCCGTGCTTTTCTCCATGTAAAGGATCGTCTCCACGAGCGTTGGGATCGATAGGTCGAGCCACTTTTGTCTATTAATCTCTATAATAAAAAAAAATCTAAATCATTTTTTATTTATTTAATTGGATGTTGATCACTTTAAATACGTCGAATGTTCTTACAACTATGACTCTAGTGTGGCTTCGGAACGCGCCCTCCGATGAGAAGAAGCCACAAACTCATGGTTTTTTTTTGTGATCATGTTTCACAATCGTCAAAATACATATATTTTTTTACATTTTATTACAATAATCATAATTATATGACAAGCGTGTGTCAACATGGAGATGTTAACGCGGCGGTGGGTTGTATAAAATTAAGATACCTAATATCGCCACGATTCTAACGCTCGTGGAGACCGTCATTAAGTCCCGATCTCGTAAGAATATCGGGATTAAAAGTAGTCTATGCTACTCCTTGATATTAAATCTTCCTAATGATGAAAGAAATCTTGAAATTGGTTCAGTGATTTCGAAGCTTATTCGTTACAAACACAAATATATCTTTATAATATCAAAGTTCTAGATTTTTGAAAAGGGTAAAGAATGAAAGAAAGATTTACGTAATGCTGAAGGCATATTTTTTAAGTTTTCCATCATGCATACAAATTGTTGACAACCATGACCTAAACACGTCCCTCCTCGGTATTTCGAAAGGCAGATAAGCAATAACTGGTCAAGTTAGAGACCTGGAAAACCTCTAACACTAGATGAACCACATTAGCATACGAACAGAAAAGAAAGGTCAAGTTATTCATGTAAAGCTACTATGGTATAACTAATAGTACATATTCGCATAAATCCTAAGGGGAGGTTCAATTTTGTTTGAAATGTTTAATCTCTTGATCAAAAGACATGGAATTTAGTACACCTACAGTAGGGGGTGAGATAATCCTAATCTCAACTCTAATCATTTCTTAATCCTGTTTTCTGTAGGACACACGAGCGAAGTGTCGGACAAAAGCTAGTAGGTCTGTACTATATAAGGTGTAACGGGGATGCCCTTTTAAGCCAAAAAGGGGTAGTTTTAGAAAAAAATCGTTTTTTTTTGTTTGAAAATTTTGAGTTCATTTTTCATTGAAAAAAAAAAACAGCTGCTTTTGAAAATAAACGTAATTGAAGTTTTGATTTTAGTAAGTAGACCAAACTAAATGAAAGAACAACATAAGGTCAAGGACCTGGAACTCTAAGAACAGCTGATTTTCAAGTCAACTTTACACTTATTTTCGAAAACTACTTCGATTTTCCAAAAGTCGTAAAACAAAAGTTGTTCCTCTAGACGTCTAGAACAACCCCTTTTCGGCTTAAATGGGCATTCCAGTTACATCTTGTATAAATACCATAACAATATTTCACTGTCGAGTACTCCAACAAGTACAGAAACTCAAGAAACTTCACAGATGGAGTTTGATTAGTACGAAGCAGTTATGTTTATTGCAGTACTGTTGAACTAATTCCCAGCTAGATTAACGAGATAAAATAACTTTATTACTTGATAAAAATAATGGCTTTATATTTGTAGTGAACATCTTTCAAAGGATTAACGTAATTATTAAGTAAAACCAAGGTTGTTCAGTTTTGGCAGTTTAAAAGTAAGGTGTGTTTTACACATTTATCAAAATTGACTGTTTGTTTTTCAAATTAACTTTCTTATAGTTCATAATTCATTTATTATTATTACGCACAAAGGTAATACAAATAGTGGTGTTACAGTTAGTTTTTGCAAGAATCACTATAAAATTCTGCCGTCACCAAATCGTAAAATTTAACTTTAAAAAATCCAAAAATTAAGTTTAGACAGTATTCCTATTCTCTTGGTGCCATACTAAACTTAAATTTGGACTGTCAGTTCTAAACTATTCAATTTGTGGTACTAAAATAACTCAGCAGCAGCAACAACAGAATAGCTTTTTGGAATTTCTGAACTAAAATAAAACATTTTTAGGTTTAGTTTAGTTTAGGTAAATGAACAACAGAATTGCTACCACTGACTATAATTCTTATTGTATGGGTAGTCAATGTTAAATTATTTGGATTTAAAAATACTTAGTTAAATGCTTTGCTTAACTTTAAGCCTAACTACTTCGTACGTTTAATATTTAACAGTGCCAGTTAAATGCAAAATAAATTTTCACTGTTATCTAATTGTAAATATCATTACAGGTGGGTAAAGTTCGTTTATTTCGTAAAGTTTGTTTTATGTAAAGTAACTTACCTCTCAAAACTACCTACCTCATAGGTATTTTGTATAGGTATTAGGTATATAATTTTAAAATAAATAGGTACCTACTTAACTTACCAATAGATATAACAAGTAAGCAAAAATCAACATTCAATTACTATTATGTTGCACTTTTGTACCCTGTGTTCTTCAAATAATATAAGTAGGAAATCAGTAGGAAATGATTTTATAACGTAGTTTATCAGTCTTAACCCTCATCATAATAGACTGATAAAGCGATAAAACTGATACTAAATTCCCTATCTACTCATTGATTAGAGATAATCAGTTTAAAATTAATAAGCGTATATATACGTAGGTTACTAAAAATCCTTTTTTCTAAACGAAGTGACCAATATCTCATTTTATGGTAAGTGATGATATTTTATGATCTAACTAAGATGTAGGACGACCTAGAAAATAGGTCATAAGACAGCAGTGGAGCAAGATCCAAACCATTCTTCCCAAATTGCTGAACCGGACTACGTGTCGGAGCAATAATGCAGGCTTACACATCGTCTAGACGTAGACTTGCCACATCTTATAGGCTGAAATCCATAGTGCATACTTTGACTTTGTTCAGACTGAGCTTAGATAGCAAAAACTAAGCATAAACTTTGGATTGGAATTTATAGTCGAAATTCATTTTGTAATCCATACTTATAATAAAGTTACAGAAGACAAAATGTCTGTACTTAGAAATAAATCTAAAAAAAGTTGCCTAGAAGACTTAGGAAAAGCAGTAGAACAAAATTATGTACGAATAAAATATAAAAAAAGAACTTCATAGTCATAACACAGAAGCAAAGTTTAGGTCATTGTTTTTGATTGGTTTATATTCTAAATTTGAAAAACTTCGACTTTACTAAGCTTTGGATAGTTGCGAAGATCGCAAGATTATAAATAGCAAGAATTTTTGAAGTCAAAGTTTTTGCTAAGCAAAGTCAAAGTAAGGACGGACTATAGATTACAGCCGTGTCTAGATAGAGGTTGCGCCCGAAGCTTTTCATCACAAAGCCCCTTACACGATGTGTAGGCGATCCATAGCTTTATTCTTTTAGACTCTGTCTCAGGTACAAGGGCTTTATCTTTGCTAGAGGTCTCAATTTAGTTCAATCACTAAAGCTATACATTGTAACGACTTAACTAGTAAACAAATGATACGGGAACACAAATGTTTGTATTGTATTTTGTCCTAATTTATCAACATTGCAGAACGATTTCACTTATCACTCGACAGTAATCAATTTGTGATTCGTCTAAAAATAACTCGACCTTGAATGCAAACCTTTAAGAAAACTCATAGCAAAACTCTAAAAGTAGAATTGCATCTAGAAAAAGATAAGGCGCCCAATTGTTTACTTTATAATTTTCATAATATTTCATCAGCATGAATCACTATTCTATTACTAAAACTACTGGCAAATTCACTGATGCAACAACTTGAAAAAATAATAAACTGTAAGTAATAATTTAAACTGCATAGTAATTACTAATTTCATCATCATCATCATCATCATCTCAGCCCTTACTAGTCCACTGCTGAACATAGGCCTCCCCCATACGACGCCACAATAAGCGATCGCGAGCCACTTCCATCCAATGACTCCCCGCGACCGCTACAATGTCATCGGTCCACCAAGTAGGTGGTCGCCACAACACTCCGTTTCGCATTGCGTTGAGGACTTTAGACTTTAAATGGTTATGGTCCTTCGAGCTATAATGGCCTGCCCATTGCCATTTGCCACTTTAGTCTGCTATCGTTATGGTATTTATTATTTACTTATTATGTATTGTATTTAGTATGAATATATTAATATAATATGGCCAACTAGGTTGGTATAGGGTATAAGTAGGTAAAGGGTAGTATAGGACCTATACTTACCTATAACCCTAACTACCCCCGGCTAAAGGTTTAAGCCGACTTTTGGATATCGCACGGTAGAGGTGCTGGGAACGCCTACCCCAGCTATGTCCCAGGCACTACAGCGCCATAAACTAATAGCATGGATTAAAATTTGCTTGCGCTGTATAAATCATCTAAAGTTAGATGAAAAGGCCGATTATTATTATTATTAAGAAATTTCTTTAGTATTTTTTTAATAACTCCTAACATTAAACAAGAGCCTAAACGATTCTAAGCACTAACTTTAAGTATTTAAAGTCGAATGTTCATTAACAAAAGCCGAGCACAGTTGTGAGGAATTAATCATCCGTAATAGCCTCCTACAACAAGTACCAAAACAGAGCACCTGAGACGGTTGTCCTGTTCGACTAACTTGGTAATCTAATGCTCATGTTTTAGGCCAAGTTATTTGGTAATTTACAATACGAGATTATCTGGTTGTAAGAGGTTTAAATGGGATCTGAATTTGGGAAAAAACATTTTGACAAAATAAATGTACTAAGATTCTTAGATAGACATTGGTGCGCGGCTTGGATTCAAACCCACGACCCTCGGAATGAAAGTGGGATGATAGATACCTACCACTAGAGTAGCCCGCTCTTACGGTGAAGGAAAACGTGAGGAACCCGACATGTCCTAGGACTCACCACGGTCCGAAGACATGGGACATTCGCCAATCCGGAGTAGGTTCCCGTGGCGTCTTACTGTCTCACTAACCCCTCTAAGAGGAGGCCCTTGCCCTGCAGTGGGACAAAATTATGATTCATGATTATTATTAAAAATGTAATTACCCCGTAGAAGCCGTAGAACTGATAACCGTTGGGGTGAACGAGTTCTAGAGTGGAGACCGCTTCTCGGAAACGTAGTGTAGGACGTCCTCAGGCGTGTTGTAGTGACGATTTGTGCAAAACGGGTGGCACAAACTGGATGCGAGAAGCCGAAAATAGATCTAGGTGGAGTGCAATTGGAGAGACTTATGTCCAGCAGTGGACTGCAACAGGCTGATGATGATGATGATGATAAATGTAGATTAAACAGTTGGTCTTATTCTCTTTTTGTATAGTGGTGTGTCTCACCTAGTGTTAGAGCTTTCAGATCGCCTTAAGGCCTTTACCTTGACCTAATGTTTGTTATGAGTGATAACATCGGAGACCAACTGCTTAAAGAACCTTCCGAAACACGAAGAAGCTCGAGAAAATGTTTTTTTTTTATGCCACACAAATAATAAATTAATAAATATTGCACGACATTACACACAGCGCAATCTAGCCCCAAACTAAGGACTAGGCTTAAACTATGGGTACTAGACATCGAATAAACATTTTAAACTCACACGATTCCAACTCATAATTATATTATAACAATAATAATACGCGAATGAGACCCGGGAAAAATAATTAGACAACGAATATACTACATATTATTTTACTTTTTTACACGACTGCCCCAGGAAGTGTTATTTTTTTTTGAAAATACAAGACTTAAGTACATAATTAATTGTGATACATTGAAAAACACGCCAGACCAGTTACAATATAGTATACAATATTTATTTTTAAGCATAAATTTTTGCACCCGGCGGGAATCGAACCGGCAACCTTCCGTATTGCAGTCGGGAATTCGCGAGCCGCGCCACAGAGATCGTCAAATAATCGGTTAGTAAAACAGTTGGTGATAAAAAAAAACGATTTACTTAGTTAGGTATACAAATGTTAATAAAAATAAAGAGTTTATTTATTTCAATAAATAAACGTATTGATGAAACAAAATATCTTACCTTCACTCTATATCCTGAAACAACATAAAACCTTTGAGAAATAAGAAAGAAAAACCCATTCAAAAAGCAAAATCCATTCGACTAAGCTCAACCACGAATAAACATAGGCGGGGAAGCGAAACACAACAACTTTTCCAGTCACAAGCGAGAAAAAAGGCACATAAAAATGTCTATGAAATAAGCGAAAAACGCGCAAGCGCAGTAAGGTGCCAACTCATATAGAAAATAAGCAAGGTCAGTGGTGTTTCTATCGCGTCGTGAACAGGGCATGTATTCTGTAACTTGAACGTCTTAAAAATGCCTCGGCGTTGATAGATTTTCTCGAAAGGTTCAACAAGGTATTCCTTTATTTCCATGACGTAGAGATTTTGTTGGACTTAAACACAATTTTTCACAATTTTCACCGAATTTAAATCAAAATACACCCACCCACAAAACATCATCTTAAGAACTTAATTTCTTAAATAGCTTGCTCATTCTAACAAAGATTTACTCTTTCCTCATCATTTTACATTAGCAGATTCCAGTAGCATTTATTTTATCTCGTTTACTGCACCAGACTGGTTAAACTAGATCTCTACGAACGTCTGAAGTTAATGTATCAAAGGGGTTTTTCTAAACTGGATACCTCTACAGAATATTGTTTACTCAAATGATAGTAAAATATATACATCATAATTAAACGACAGATATTTCAGTTTACGGTATAAATTCTCTAACAGCTGACCTACTACAACTTCTATGTTACCCAGTGCCAGACTAAATTCAACCTTGCACCTCCTAGAATAGTGATAAGATTACAACAACAAAATGGACATTCATGAGGTAGTTGATTCAGGTACGTTGTTATTTATACCTTTATGTTGTAATAGGGTTGTCAATTGATCGTGAGAGAGAATGGTTCATGAAACTTTGATTTACGGTTAGCAATGAGACCTTTAATATTAAATGCAACTTCAAACCTATGGAATTATTGAAAATAGTTTAATATTAAACATGTAATATTGAACTCTCTTTACCAACTTATTTTGAGGTTATATTTACTTACAGATTTTTTTTTGTATTTATCTGACTTGTAACTGTTAATAATAGTTAAGAGGATTAGTTCATGGGCGTGTCGAGGCGTGATTCTCCATACAACGATGATAATATTCACCTCTTGTATTATCTTATTCATGTTTCCAACAAAAAATGTTTGGCTTTAGACCTGTGAGTCTAGGTACCAAAATCGTCCTTTACTGGATGCTAAATAATTTCTTATAGGTCACTCTTTGTAAAAGAACAACCCTTCGTTTATTGATAAATAATAGGCCAAACAGACTAATAGGTATAAATTAGTTCAACCAAACAAATCCACGCGTAAAAACAGCTGCCCAGGACAAATGGACGATATAAATCGCTGTGAGTTTAGATATATTAGATCTTTCTACTCTACATAAACTATAGTAAATAAGCCATAGTTTAACTATACTGTGTATTTCTTTTTGTTTTTTTTATTTTTCAAGATTTTTTTTAAAACTTAGTAATATTTTTCGAAAAGAAACTGTATACTTTGTATTCTTATACGGGGTAACCAAGCTCGCCTGTTTTCTAAAAACGGGCTTTGACAAAGTCAAATGGCAATGTTTCGTGGCAACCCTACAATTTAGGTGAAAAGTCACCTACATTATTTTGTATGAAAGCTGGGCTACTGTTGTGTGCAGGTTACTGTGGTTTTGCTCAATAGGGTTGCACTGAAATTCTACTTATTGATAAACCCTATACAATACCTACTACCTATTTCGTAATAATAACACTATAACCTGTTGTATACAATAGGTGCCTGCCTATGTTACAAGAACAATACAATTGGCGACACAATATAGACTCGGTTGGGTCCCTGGGCGTAAAATGTACATAGGTACCTAACTACCTCCGCCCTCCTATAATTCATCCATCATCTTTACTTATATAGGGTGGTCCAACGACGTCCATTTAAGTCAAAAAGTTCTATACGTCTATGCGTACAACTTTTGAAAATTCGAAGTAGTTTTCGAAAATTTTAAGTTCAAAGTTTGCTCGAAAATCAGATAAAAATCTGTCAATCCTGTCGGTCGCTTTATTGCGTCACTATGAAAACACTGGAGATTTGTAGGTAGTATTAGATAAAGTTCGATACTCAAAGTTGGCATTCAAACACACATACGTATAACATTTCATTAACGTCGATTTCTACCGAGCAAGTCACTCCATCCACAAGCAGCTTTACAAACCTCAACCCAAAAGGTCAAAGGATCCAAAAGCGCTCAAATAATTTTCGCGCAATTTCAAAACACTTTCTTAGTTTCAATATTACCATACATAATCCGGGAGTAAGTATTCAAAACGGAACTAACATTTCCCTTATTAAAAGGGAAATTACCGAGCTAATAGCCAAGATTACTGCTGAGGTGAAGTGCCAACGGTCTGGGCGAAACGACCGAAGTACCCATAACAATTTGGGTTAAACGTGCTTCACACTCGAAATAGACAAATTTTTGTAAACTACCAACGGTATATTTGTCTAATAGGAGATGATGTTTATATCTATTAGTGTTTGGGTGTGTGATACAAAGTTTTTGTTGTCGGTGTATAAAATTTAAATATTTTTCTTCATTTTTCGCGACTTTGTTATAAAACTCATTGTCCGGTTTTCTTCGTATTGGTTTAATTATCAGCATTATTCCAATGCCGTTTCGACGTTTGAGATCCTTCATAGACTTCATTTTCAAAGTATTATTTTACTACTTATTGGGTATATTTAATAAAACACAATATTTACCTGGTTTTACTTGCTTTTAAAGAACGGCATTGTTACTAAAGACCGACGTTAGCTTTTGCTAGATGTTAACTTTTTTAAGGTTGACTGAGATGTACTTCATCTATTTAACTTTCTAAAAAGTAACTGGATACATTTATATAAATAGGTCGTAATTCTTGTTATGCACTGCATTATATATGTATCTTGCGTTACTCTTGTCTTAAAATACTATATGCGCTTCCTTTAGGCATCAAGTAGGTACTAGGATAAAACCATATAAGGATGAGGAAATAGACTAAAAGTTAAAATAAAAAGAAAAGAAAATAGCCTTTATTACCCAAGTTAAATACATTTCAGAAAACACAGATAATAAATATTATTTTACTTGAAATCATGCATGCATTACCAAATTATTATTAACATATAAATTATTATAATTGTTCAACTACACAAGACTAAAAGTTAAGTAACCTAAAAACCTCAGTCAGCCTCGAGTCAGACTGACCAGTCATAGTCAGCCCCATTTTAAGGTTTAATTCGAGGGGGAATTCTATCAGAATAAGACTATATACTGTGATCAGAAAATAGTAATTTTACGATATTAAAATAAGGAATGATTATTGGAAGACGTTGTTAGTGGAACAACCTCAGACAAAGTTTTCCTTTATCTATGGCTGCACCTGCTTACGTATCGAAAAGAACAAGTTTCTGTTGCTTAGGGGAGTTAGTCTCTGTATTCATAAAACAATAAACATGATAAACCAACACAATTCCAGGCAGAAACAATGAAACAATACGCTGAAAACCGAAAAAATTCTATTAACACAAAGCTTTGATTAAGCTGAAATAACTTTAACTTATTTTAATTTAATAAAAGCTACGGATTGACCTTCACTAAGAGAAAATAAAGGCAGCTTTAATCCCTAAGGAAATTCTCTAAGACAGCTCTATTTAATATTCATAGCAAAACTTTTCTTGCAGATATAGGGAATAAGAATCAGAATCCTATGCTGGAAATCAACGATGCCTACAAGGCGTGTGAGTTTGGATGGTTCCACATCAAATTGATCTGCATATCGTTTTTGGGGACTGTTTCTGGAGTCTTAGTAACACATACGACGTCATTTCTACTTCCGGTTGCAGAATGTGATCTGAAAATGGGATTGATTGAGAAAGGGTTGTTGAATGCTGCACCGTTTTTTGGTAAGTCTTCAAGATTTTTAATTACTTGTGAAAAAGATAGGAATCGGGAACTTGTTGGTTAAGTATGAATATTGCAGGTTTTTATTAAGTGTAGCAAGTTTGTTTTTAGGATTGCGTATTGAAAGGGTTAAAACGGAAGCTTTTTACTAAGACTGTACACTGTACGGGCTGACTGTCTGCCACCAGGCACTCCTCATGAACCATGATAGCTAGACAGTTGAAATTTTTCAAGGTGATGTATTTCTGTTGCCGCTATAACATACGTGATTTTTTATGATAGTGGTACGAAATCGTTCGTGCACTCCGACTCACACTTGGCCTTTATCAATTAGTTTAACTTATGAATTGTCAAACCATATTTTTGTATGCCGTTTTATTTGAATTTTATTTTAAAAACCTAAGTGGCCAATTGAAGCCAACATTTATGAACAGCAGAAATGTTTGTTCCCAGCGGGAATCGAACCCGCAACCTTCTGCGTCGCAATCCGGGCGTTGCCGACCGCGCCACAGGCTGTCAATATAGGAATTTGCTAGGAAATACTTTGGATATTCACACGGTACCAGAACTTACACGAGTCGACTCACTTTCAGTGTATAATAAGTGTAGATTTTCTATGTTTAGATAGATATCACGCACCGGAAGCCTCTAAGCAATCACTACGTTTGTTTGTAACCATATCTACTCACCAAAAAGATAAAAATATTGTCATATAATCATATTTCATCCTACTAACACACGTAATAAAAGGATCCGACAAAATTTACGACAGAACGATAATGAAAATGATTATTGAGGAAATCTGTGAAAAAATACACGCCAGCTTTTCTGATGGTTAAGTGAATTGACCGAAAAACATATTTTAAAAACGGTACCCTTCCCTTTGGCGTTGCCGTGGGTAAAATAGCCGTGTTTTTCCGCCCCTTTCAGGCAATCGCAGTGCGTAAAGAACGTAAAACTTTAAGCATGCGGTCCCCAAACTCAGTCAGGGTCCAAATACCTTCTTGTACCTTTTACAGAATTAGCTTCTCCCTGGTTTCCCGGTCGCCCATCGATCGGTCCCAAAAAATATGCCTCTGAAAGTAACCTACTTATTTATTCAGCAACACGCTGAATCAAGGTTGAACACATTCACTTCATCCCGAAAATATGGTACTCGTGAACCCTCAGGGATTGGTTAGACTACAAATTTTGTATCAGTCAATTTTGTAGGTCTCGGCACCGACATAATCATCAGAATCGTTACACAAGCTTAGCAGCTTACCACGGGGCTAGATGGCGCTGTATATTGGTCACAGGACTTATTTATTTTTATTTATTAATCATTGATGTCAATGGGACTAATTCCCGGTTTCTGAAGTCTGTTGGTCGGTGGTTTATCTATTCGATATCGCTATTAGTTTAATAACTAGCGTCAATGCGTTTCCAAACAGCGGAGTGACAGTGACGGCTTGTCACATGCACAGAAAAACGGAGACAGATAGGTAACTGTAGTTTATATCAAGGATATCTTTATTGAATCAATAGGTAGTGAGAGTTTATGTCAGATATTCAGAAACCGGGCATAGTCGTTGATACGTAACCCGGTACATCTAAAGATGATGACTTCCACTGCCTTCCAATCTTCATTCGTGATTAATAAGTCATCAATGGATGAAGTAATGATCGAGCTAAATACATCTCACACAACTATGGTCATTCACCAGAAGATAAGATAGTGAAATGGGGGCGTTTGACTCAAGAAAAATAAATACAATCTTACTAATATTATAATCGCGAAAGTTTGTATTTATGTATGAATATGACTTTGTTACTCTATCACGCAAAAACTACTGTACCGATTGCGATGAACTTTTTATATTTCAAGAAAAACGTCGAGTGTTACTTAAAGAAGGTTAAGTAAACAAATTGTGCAGCACGAACATCAAACGATGAAAAAGAAACGACAACAAAGACAAAATTTGCAAGAAAATCGTGTCATAAGCTATCACTGCTGGTCCAAAATCTGCAGAGCCCCCAATATTGGCATCGTCGTTTCGTTCACGATTGATACCCCTTTTTGCCAAGCCGCATGAATATTCAGACTCCTACCGTCCGAAGTTACGTTGTATGATGTGATATTCAAAAGCTGGTTTAGCATATAATGCAGTCCGTTTTTTGCTTCTGTATAATTAAGCTCTGCGCTCATAATACTGACCGTGCCTTGCTCGGAACATATAAGAATACTAGCTGCGCGCAGCGGTTTTACCCGCGTAGGTCCCGATTTCGCAGGAATATTGGGATAAAACGTATCCTATGTGTTATTCTCGGTATCCAGCTACCCATATTCCAAGTTTCATCGCAATCACTTTAGTGGATTTTGCGTGAAAGAGTAACAAAGACACATACATTCTTATGTAAAAAATTTCGCGTTTATTATATTAGTAACATAAGACTCAGTAATATTCTCTATAGTGACTAGAATGCTATTAAAATTCGAT
Organism: Idaea dimidiata; assembly: GCA_949358125.1. Taxonomy (NCBI): domain Eukaryota; kingdom Metazoa; phylum Arthropoda; class Insecta; order Lepidoptera; family Geometridae; genus Idaea; species Idaea dimidiata. Next base: position 12,375,485 of record OX442341.1, read on the forward strand.
AAGAAAATACTTATTTAGTTTTGTTTTCAACGGGTAGTTAATACACTATTACCTTGTTTTAGGCATGACAATAACATCAGTAATTGGAGGATTCCTAACCGATACGTTCGGCAGAATCAAATTTCTTCGTTTAGGATTCGGAGGCATGTTCTTCTTCTCGTTCTTAGGAGGAACTAGCCAGACATATGAAGTACTTCTAACTGCAAAGTTCTTGGAAGGGATGTTGTAAGTATTTCTCGATTGAAGATTTTTGAACTGGATGAAATAGTTGGGTTTTTAAGTCGTTTTTTTTGATCTACGCTACCTATATTTTGCTTTTGTAGTTTGTCATTGTAAAGTTTAACACAAACGACCTATATCAATATCCATAGCAGGATTGAATCACATTACTAAACTAGTGATCTGAAATTGCAATTTATAGTCATTTCACGAATAAATTCCGAGAGGTGCTATTTATCTATTTCATAAAACAGCTTCTCGTTACTGCTGCGAGACTGTTTTTGTGAAATTCACTCTATAATACATGCCACTAGTTTTGTAATGTAAATTAGACTTAGTATTTGTAATAAATACTTTCTTAACCATTATCGAACATTTTACTTATTCTAAATCATAAAGCAAAGCTTGAAATATTCACAGCAAGCAACCAACTCCTATACCATGTACAATGCACTTACAAGCTGCTTCAAAATGCATGAGTACTTAAAGTTTTGTTCACAAAACTCGAAAACAAAGAATTTCCAACCAGTCTGAATACGATCGAGCGTTGTCACTCGGTTGCCAGCTAGTTTTTCATAAATCGCAGCCACATCTGGCGGTAGCGTATAGTTTTTTTACTTGGCACTAACCCTGGGCACTGAGCTATGAATACTGAAACTGCCAAGAGCAGACTTAGTTAATTCCATTTTATAAAGCTTTTTTGAACCGTATATTCTTGAAGTAATTAATCTACAGCTAAAGAGACAGAGTAAATATACATAAGTAACAATAAAAAAACTCTGATATCACTAGACCGATTTAAATGAAACGTGTAATTAAGATGATGATAATAAGCATCTGATATAACCTCCATTCTATTTACATGGTTATTTTTAGCTTTACACTACCGTGGCGAAACACCTTTTTCCCGAGATTCCATTATATTTTAGGTTCGTGTGTGCATATTTAATTTTACTCTTGTGTGGTTTGTATAGCAACCACAATGTCCTCAAAAATGAAGTAGGTTTTTTAATCTGCTAGATTTAAGTGAGTAGATAGGATAACCATCGATCGCGAGAATTGTTTTTATTTAGTAGGTTTTTGTATATATCTCATAAAAACAGTAAAGTTCGTCCTTATTATGATAACTTTTTTCAGGTTCTCGTTGTCAATAAGCGCTCACGTGACCTTCTTATCAGAATTCTGCTACAAGGACATCAGAGACAGGGTCATGATCTGCCAATCGTCCTTCGTAGCTATGTCACAGATTATCTCTCCCGCTATGGCGTGGATTATATTAACTCAAGACTGGAGATATACACTTTTTAATGGAAGTATTGGTAAGTATACAAGTCTTCACGACCCCAAAATAGATTAATACTGCGAGAAAACTTTCGTTGATAATAAAATTATAGCTCGAGATACAGAAGATCAAGATGTTGTTGTCGACGTTGCCTATTCCAGAGATAATTTTAAGGCTATAGTAGACCAGTTCAAATGACTTAATTAACAACATCTCACCCGAAACGCATATACCCTGCTCCGTTTCGTCGTTGGTAATAACGCTAATGCAGTAGACTGTAACTAAATACGCAATGCTTTGTGCGTTGGTTTTATCTAGGGAATCGAAATTACCTAAATAATCCATTACAAGCTACTGATGATCAAAGCCTTAGCTTTTAATTGTCTATTTAACACAATTGTATTTCTCAGTTCCAATAATTATATTAGTATGTATATTTGTTCTGTGTTTTAGTTCTAAACACGTGGAACTTCTACGTCTATATAATGTCGCTCTGGGCGCTCACAGCGTTCATCCTACATTGCACTCTACCCGAGAGCCCAAAGTTTCTCGTCGCACAAGGAAGGTATGACGAAGCGAGAAACATCATTATTAGTATTTATAAACAAAACACTGGAAAACCCGTTGAAAGTTACTCGGTAAGATGAATGGTTAATTTAATTTAGTTTCAAAACTGCAGCTGCAGCTTCAGTTGTTTCTAAAGTGCTTAATGCCGGTGGATTTTATGGACTTATATAACTTAATCACAAACGGATTAATTTTAGCTTTCCCTCTAGTATTGTAAAAGGGTGGATATGAAATAGAACAGGGTGTTAATGGATTAAAATGTGATAGAGTCAAAGACATATTATTACATAAGCATATAATTCGATTTTTTTACATATTTCTTCTTGTGTAGAATTATAATATTAAGAAGATGATAAAGTATCCCTTGATTTTTTCTTCGTATTAACGGCTGCATACAGTCTAATTTATAAAATTTTGTTTGTCCGAAAACTCAAGTTTGTGCGCCATTATTTCGGCAGTCCTTTACACACAGAGTGTTTGGTTGCACAAATAAATGGCGAAACTATATTAGCGTTCCACGTTTTTTAAGGGGACCTTTGTTGCGAATGGTCGTAGCAGTCGAATCGGTCTAAATCTAAATTTGAATTCTTCCAGTACAAAGATATATGGAAAGATATACCAGTACCGGACAGAACAGAGGATGAAGTGAAAAGTGACAGCGGTCTAGGACGACGTCTATTGGGTGGGCTGCGTAAAGCAAAACCCTTGTTCGGACGACCAATGATCGTGTATTTGTTGATCCTAGGCTGCACTAATTTCGTGATATTGTGTATGTAAGTAGTTGAATTAAGTTTAAATTTGAAATTGAATGAACTATTTTTTTTTAAACCAAAGCGTCCAGCAAGATACTAGATGTTAAATCAAAGTAAAGAACTATACTTAGTAATAATTATTTAGATAACATTTTATAAATAAACACTTATGAATCACTATTATAATTTAAATTTATTTATGTCTAAGTATAGTCTGGTTTGCTAGTGTAATAGTTAGAAATATTTTACCTAATAAATCCTTCTAGTAAACCAATTCAGACAAAAAGAAAATTAATTAAAAATGTATTTCTATGAAATTGCATAATAATAACTTATTCTAATTACAGATACAACGTAGTCCGACTTTGGTTTCCTCAACTATCAGCAGTTGTGGAGAATTATGGAACTGAAGACAATCAAGACTTATGTTTGCTACTAGATACTTATACAAGTGATTTGAGAACTGTTAATACTACAACATCTGCATCGGATGTTTGTATTCCGGTAAGTACAGCTACTTAAATTTAGTATCTTTCTCATTTCTTTGTCTAATTAAAAACCAAGACAGCATTTTATACATTATTACTAAAATTTGAAACTAAAAAAAAACCATTTCTTCGGTTTTAAATAACGTTTTTCAAACGCTCTACTTTACGAAGTCTTTCCAGACTTTTTACTGGCGGGCCTATTTCTATCAAGTTATCACTAGTGAGTGAAATTTAAAGTGTCTTTTGCAATAATCGAATACTTGGAATAATCGATTACCATGATTACAATATTGAACTCTTCCTTAAATAAATCTAGAGAAAATTTAAACTGGACTGATTCATAAAGCTATCTCATGTTTACTATATAACTTATCATAGTAATTTTTGACTGAAAAAACGGTGTCATTTTGTAAAGCTTTAGACCGATTTTTATTATTAATTTTTAGAAAAAGAGCGGCTCAGCTACATACATTAACAGCATCATAATCGGCTGTGTCTGCCTATTCCCTTACTTCATCACCGGAGCTCTTGTCAACAAGGTAGGTACCTAATATAGGAATATTTTTCATATTTAGTCAAAACCTACGGTAATTTCTAAGAATTTGTGTAAAATAGATTCTAAACAGGTTGCACAGGTAGATGACACGCTAACCTACTAATTATGAGCGACACTATTTTCATATTGCTATTGTTATTAACGATCTCAGACTAAATAACCTTATTGCATTGTTTAGTTTTATTGAAAGGACTTTTAATGTAATGCTCTTGTTAATGGCTCTACTAGATATTAAGACATTTGTAAGCCATATGGCAGATCACGGAGAACAGTATTTAAACATAACATCTTGTAAATTACCTGTGTATCACAAATAAATGATTTATGATTTATGATTTATGATTTACAGAAACAGAGTTATATCCATTTTAAGACGTGAAATAACTTTAAATGGCTTTAGTGAACAATCGTGGTTTGTCAATAACCCCATAATGACCTGCAACCCACGAAATGTTGCCTATAATTATTATCCATCTTCTGAATTTAGTTATGAATGATTTTTTCACCTATTCTATATTTGTGACACTATCAGGTATAACCTACTTGTCTAATTTCAATTTTTAGGAGTTGTGTAGAAAAGATAATTATATTTACTTGCTACTGATTCCTTTTCTAAACTAGGTCATTTTGATTTGAAATATATATTTCATTTAATATTTGTTGAGTTCTATTTGGATATATTTTTATAATTTATATGAGACATTATCATATTTTGGTTATTTCATATATTTTTAATTTAAATTACCATTTTGATTTCTAGGTTGGAAAAAAAGCCCTTTTCGTAACCTCAGCTTTGATTAGCGTCGGTGTGATTTTGGGGATGAGATGGAGTCGCTCTAAGTTTGCACTTGTAGCACTATTCTCTGTGGCAACAGCGATTACTCAATTGTTAAAAGGATTGAATCAAGCTTCTGCTGTTGAAGTTTTTCCTACTGCTGTCAGGTTGGTTTTGTCTTCTTTTCGTATTGTAAGACTTACCTTAGGCAGGCCTTTCTATATTCTCTAACTTGATAAAATAATTAGTTGAATTATCAAATAATAATGTCCACTAAACTTGCTTTACGAGGAATAGCTAATGTTGATCCCCAATGTCTATTTAAATGTTCATTCATGTTTATTTATGTTGGTAAATTTAAAACTAATTTAATATCTAATGGAATTAGTGAAATTCATCATTTTTTTATTTTAATACTCTGGAGGATTATCATTTTGGGATGCAACATATTCTGGGAAATTCATTTTAATTTATATATTTTATTCTTAAACGTGTCTTCGTCTCTTTGCAGATCTTTAGGAGTATCTCTGATAATGTTTTGTGGTCGTATTGGCACACTCTCAGGAAATATCGGCTTTCCTGTTTTGTTGAATTTGGGATGTGTTTTCCCTTTCTTCACCATGTCTGCAATGATGTTGTGTAAGTATTCCTTTAATATTTTAAAACTTTGATTTTATAGTTTCAGACGTTCAGATTGCTGGGATGAAAAGTAGCCTGGGCATGGTTATCTATCTGCATAAACATTAAATAGTTTCAACGCAATTGGTTTAATGATTTTTGCCTAAGTAATAAGTTTTTAATACTCGTTTATTTAAAACTTTTTTTTTTCAATTATACCTAATATACCTAAGTAGGATTGGTTATACGAGGTTCATAACCAGTTTAAAAAATTGGGTGGTATACAAAAGGTTATTTAAAATAAAGGTAATTTTAAAATTTATATTATTCTTATTTTTAGGTGTAGCGGTTCTCGCCCTATTCATGCCAAAGAAAAAATCGCCAAACGTATGATAATTAATATTTATTGACCTATACTCGTACTTAGCTATACCTAAATAGTTCGTTTTTACTTAAGTTTGTAGTTGTACTTAATAAAAATACTTGTTTTATAAGTTATTTATTTACATTAAGGTAATCTCAAACTCAATAATAAATTGAAATGTATATTTGTATCGTTTTTTTACTTCTTAAAGATCCTTAGGTATTGAAATTCAACCCAAGTATCCGGTTTTAATCGCGTTGATTTTATTATTTTTAGCATTTTATCAATGCCTTAAAATAAGTATGCCTTGTAAATATAAGTAGTATACCGTTGTCTAGTTACCGTAACACAAGCTTAGCAGCTTATCACGGGGCTAGATGGCGCTGTGTGTTGGTCACAGAATTTATTTATATACTAGCTGCGCCCCGCGGTTTCACCCGCGGAAGAGAAAAATCATGGGCGCGATCGGTCGAGCGGTTCTCGGGCGATTGCACTTTTTCATTCATTACTCGGGTTTTACTAATTGGATTTCGATGCAAAGTGTACCACCTTCCTTGAAAATAGAACTATCCAATATTGAAAACCAAATTTCAATCGGATCAGTAGTTTTTAATTGTATAAGGAACAGACAGAGAGAATGCCCAATCTCCGCTAAAAAATTAACCCTACCAACCATCCTTACTGTTGTGTAAGTATATTTCCAAACTTTGAGTTTCAATTTAATTTTGGTGTTACAATAAGTAAATTTTATATCTAAATATATAAACTCAAAAGTGACTGACTGACTAACATAGTGATCTATCAACGCACAACCCAAACCACTGAACGGATCGGGCTGAAATTTGGCATGCAATTAGATGTTATGACGTAGGCATCCGCTAAGAAAGGATTTTGATAAATTCTACCACCAAGTGGATAAACGCGACTTACGCGGGTAAAACCACAGGACGAAGCTAGTTCTTAAATAAGTTGTTAAAAACTCTACAAGCCTATTTGTGAGGAAAAAATCGTAACTTTTAAATTAGATACATACAGTCATACATAGTAATTTTAATGAGATTTTTCCTTAAAGATTCTGATAACTAGATCACGGTATCTCCATATATTGCTTCCTATACGTAATTACGTAGATATTTTTACCACGCTGTACGTAGTAATTTACCTACATAATATTAAGGCATGTAATGTACTTACATTTTTTTATCTAAAGTAAATATTAACTATGTATTATTTTCCACGGTTATTGCGTTCATTAATAAAACTGCTACCTGTAGGCATACTAGGCCTGAACCGTGGTTTTGTTCGAATGGAGAAAATAATGAGTGGTGGGTACTTTTAGAACTTGTAGAACTTGTAGAACTTGCGGTTGAGGGGCAAAATTGTAGAGTGCATGAGCCAATTTATTTGTTAGTTCAAAGTGTTAGGACACATTATTTAGGTTAATACCTATCTATTCAAAACAAAACCTTAGGTTGCCTGGAAGAGATTGCCCATACGCGATAAGGCAATTGTGCTACTCTGGTTTTAAGTTTCTCTTTGTTCATTGATTGATTGTGTGTTGTAGTGCAATAAAGCGTCATCCTTTATATATTTTATCCATTGGTTTAATCTCAAAGTGTACCCTCACTTTTTGTAGCCTCAAAGAAGGTGCATCTAAAGGTAAGTACTCGCTTTATATGACACATCTTTGCTTTCATATCTAATTAGGTACTTATTTTAGAGTAGGTATGTATAATTTTATGTAAAATGTCACGTACTATTCAATTTTTTTGTTAATATCTACTTAATAATCTTAAATGAACGCAAACAATGCGAAAGACGCCATTGACATCAATCTACGTTTAATCAAAACTCAAAGTGAATTCGGCGACTCCCGCGCCGGTGACGACCTCATATAATAGATATCAAACTCGGGTCACACCAAACTAGTGATATAATATCTTATATCACATACTTCATACAGACATATTGGAATTTTATTCAATAAGATCACATAATCAATTCTCCTTCTTCTTCTTAGTTATTGGCTTCTGCTCGCCACAAAGCAGGAAAGTAGCCAATGCCAAGTATTATTAATTTTTGCAAGTTATTTGCATTTTGTACCAAATCAGTCAAGTCGTCGTAGCTAAAGTCAAGTCAAGGAAGTTATTGTAAATGGTGGCTCTTTACAATGACGATTCACGCGAGCTTTGGAAACAACGCTAAACTCCATGTTTTGCACCGATTTTCACTTGAACACCTTCACGAAACAAAATTGATCATTACGTCCCCGAAATTAAACAATTTACACGCATTTAAACTAGGTTTCACAAAAATGGTAATTTAGCAACACATCTCCTTAACGCGTTTCCGCCAAAACTACACATAATAAATTACATAATTATTATAAAAAATATTCAATGTAAAACAAAAAACCAAAATAAAAAAAAATATATATATTTCACATACATTCATACACACACGGCAAAAATAGCGGACAATCAGACAGACAAACACATCAACTTCGCTACAATTATCATACTATAATAAAACATCATGACACAAGTAGTTGATTGGACTATTGATCATAGTCTTAGGTTACAGTTGCGTCATTTTAAATATAAAGTTTACAAACTGATAACACTCCACAGTACGCGCACTGAAGTGAACAGCTGACTGAAATGAGTGATGGAAAAGCTTGTAAAGAAATCCTCCGAGAAATTAATTTAATAAAATATTTCATCATTATTAATACTGTGGCACCAAAAGTGTTATATTAGAAGTGAATTTAAAAAGATTATGGTTATATTTTGATTGTTTGGTGAATTTTTAAAGTGAAAATGAGTGATATTAGTTTACCCGCCTTGGGCGATCCAGGTTAGTTTTACTTATTTATTTATTACTTTTAGGTTTTAGGGAAGTTGGTCTAGCATAAGATATCCCAACTTTGATTCCAAAGGTTTCTTATTTAACCCAGCAAACTAGATCAACCATGCCGCTATTGCTTACTGCTGTAGAGTATTTGAGAGGGTTCAAGTTTTTCTGAGAGTATTTAATTTTGAAACAAAAAGCATTTTGGTTTTCGTATCTTTTTACCTGTCGCCTGACAAAGGGAAAAAATAACGTCTGTTGCGACTATATCTAATAGTATTTATGAATATACGAAAACTCTACTAATGTGCAAGCAAAAGCCAAATAAAGTAGGTACCTACCTGGGATTCAAATTGGACTGCGGATATGGGTCGAATTTGACCACAAACATCGTATACACAATAACACATTTGTACAAATAGTTCTAAAATCTAAACTTTACAAAAACTGTAGTAGCCTAAAACATCACATTTGAGGCACAAAAATGGGTTGAGTGAGTATCCGAATACAAGCACGACTGAATCGGAATCAAACTAAGCAACAAGGCTTGTAATATTGGTGCTAGAGAATGGATGCTTGCTTATACTTCATATTTTGTTTGCTTAGTTTACAAATAAAGACTATTTAATAAAACACTTTATTTACCGGGTTTAATAGCGTTAAAAAAACCCGCAAAATTGCGAAAACCATGGAAAAAACTATACAGACTTTTTATCTAAATTGAAAGTAAAGTTTAATTATTTCCAGTTTTTATCGTTTTTTTTTATTGTTTTTAGCTTTTTTTTTCAGTCTGTACAGCTATCTTCCTGAAGGCAATCTAACCTATCTAACTATAAAAACACCCAGAATTACTAGTGACAATTATTTTATAGTCAGCATAATTACCTACAATGTTCGTACATAAAAAGGACAGTGAAGTTAAAGGTAAAAAGTAAAAAAAAGGTTGACCATCGCCATTCAGCGTGGCTGTACACTCTAGGGATCAAATAAAACACTCACTGTTACAATACCACTGTATATTACCTCACTCACACGAATAATTACATAATCCATGACATAATAATACAACCGACATAATCCACTACCTCGGGTCTATGCAATGCGCAAACGCAACGCTAGCGCGATCTAGCAATTTCTCGCTTTCGGAGTGGCGCCATCTGTTGGCACTATTGACCAACTAATCAGGTATGATTAGACAGTGGCAATGCTGTAATTAGCGTCATAGGGACCCTAATCGTTAAGGGCTAGTTATTTTAATAAGTTGTTTTAAAGATAATTGAGTTTTTTATTATTTAGGATTATTTTGTTAAACTACATATACTTGATATGTAGTTTTTGAAGATGAAAAAATAGTTTTTTAATTAAGGAAAAGTTAATTTATGGTATGATTTTACTAATATTATAAACGAGAAAGTTTGTATGTGACTTTGTTACTCTTTCACGCATAAACTACCGAACCGATTGCAATGAAAAATGAACTGTAGGTAGCTGGAGACCTAGAATAATACATACCGAGGCTACCTTTTATCACTATAATGCCGCGAGAACGGGACTTACGCGGGTGATACTGCGGGGCGCAGCTAGTAAATAATTATTTCAAATGGTGGCGGTTTTCGCATTGAGTCCGCCACCTTCTGGATCGCAGCCTGGTGTTCGTCTGACGCGCTACTGAAGCCGTCTACAACAATTATAAAAATAAAACATACCTTGATATAGAAAGCAAGTTTAAAAATAAATTAATACGCTGATAAATTTGCATAATTTCATGCCAATTTCTTAAATACATTTCGATAAAAAACCGACTTATAAAAAGTAATAAAAAAAATGCACAAACATAAATTGAAGCCGTGTTTGAGTATGGCTGCCCTTCTTCAGATTTTAATGAGTCTGTTCACTTAGAAATATTTAAAAAAAATACATCTTTAAAAATTCAATTCAAGTACCCGCGTGTGTTAAGCGTGGTCAAGTTCGTTAAGACGCTTGGGTACTGACCAAGAGACGCGAGTTCAAACCTCGCCGCGAGCGAATCTTTGTAAATGTATTTTTCTTTTAAAATATTTCTATTAGAAATGCCTTGAGCAATAAAAAATAATCACTAACTTCCTTACTTATAAAATATTACTTACATATGACAAAGTTATGTGACGTTTGTCTCTGTCTGTCAACTTTGAAATTTCATGTGACAGTAAAAGACAAACGATGCATGGTTATGCAGCGCATTAATTAGCGTTTATTAAATACGTAAGGGGTAAATCGTTTTCCGCTTTTCAACAACAGATAATCATCATAATCGGCCGGGCCGTCTTTGAGTAATTCGCGAACAGAAGCCATAACCGAATTGAGAAACTCCTTCTTTTTCCGAAGTCGGTTAAAAACGTTTTATATTACGCAAGTATTCACGCAGGGAATATTATTTATTAATGTATTTGAAAATTGTACCTTGAGGGAGAAGTTATTTAATGTTAACTCGATTAATTTAATTATTTCGTTGTATTTAATTGTTATAGGTAATTTGTTATATTTTATGGATGAAAATAATTTAGGTAAGTGAAGTTTATATTACGCAATTAGTGGTTTGCATTTCAAGGAAGAAACATTCACTGACTGTCGCAAAACTATTTTTGTCAAAATAACTTCAAAATGCCTTTTTTCATAGTTAAATATACAGAATTTGACTGTATATTTGACTATTATCTACCCTATTTTACCAGTGCCTTATTACGCTACATAAAATATCTTTTGTATTTAATCTATGACATTTTATTCATTAAAATCGTTTCAGTTGTTTAGGCAAATTCACGGTGGAACATACAAACATACATATGTAGACTGTAGACAATGCTGTTAATAAATAAAACGCGAATTTAACACGAAAAATATTATGTTTTATTACCATGCAAAATCGCAAAAACAGAAGAAAAAACTTAACATAGACTGCCAATAACATAACCCTCCCTTTGGCTTCGCCGTAGTCGGGTAAAAATAAGTCACTTCATAGTAAATTTCGTAATTAACAACGTTTTTAAACACGTTTGTAAGTAAATAAAGATACGTGTTACACGTGGCAAGTTAGATATGATATTAATAAAATAAAAACAAGCTTGTTTTCACGGTTTTACCCGCGTAAGCTCTAATCTCGTGAGAATTTTCCAAAACCTTAGTGGATTCCTTCATATTTTCTAGATTTCATATGTTCTGCCGTACCATGATCGTTTCTCGTTGCTTTGTCGTCCTATTGTCGCTCATAAAATACAGTGTTATTTAAATAAAAATACCCTAACTAAAAATATTTTAAAGGAAAAATTCATCTTCATAAATTCATTCGCCACGAGATTTGAACTCGCGTCTCTGAGTAAATATGCCTTGAGCAATAAAAACAAATTACGAAATACCTCGACTAGGTACTTTAAAAAACCATAGATAATTAAAACATTTTTTTTAAGTTTTTTTTTAACTTAAAGTTTTTTTTAGCTGAACGATATATAGGCGACATAGCGACGACTTATAAGTGATTACGGTAGGGCAGGTTATCTAAAACAGTGTATTATATAGGTTATGTTCAGACAGACATTTAATCAGTAAACCAGCATAATATTTTGAATTTTACATTTACAGATGTCACTTAAGTATTAAAGATAATAAAGAGTTTTAAATAACATAGACAAAACATCTAAAAAATTTCATCTTATTAACAGGACAGACTACATTTAAAACACACTACACACTACGCACATATATAGCGAATTCGTGAATTTGAATTTCAAAATCAATTAATACAAAATATTATGTTCTGAATGATAAATCAACCAACAGCCTAAGACGCAGATAGAAAAGATAAGAAATTAGGAGACTGTGTTCGGTGTGTCTGGAGTCCACTAAGTTCTTGGGCCCAAGCCAACCTCAAAGTCAAAGTCATTTTTTTTTTAAATTTAATTAGATGTATTGATCACTTTAAATACGTCGAATGTTCTTACAACTATGAGTCTAATGTCTGTGACTCTATGACCTCGCCTGCTAGCTTGGTTCACTTGCTGAAGAACGGACGGTTCTCTGGCGCAGACTGTGCCTTCGAGGTTGGGATGTCAGACGGCAGTCGCTCTCGTAAAAGTAAAAAAAATGCCTAACCATTTAGAGAATACAATGGATGATGAAATTGAACTCATTGAATTAACTGCACTTGCCGATTTTAAATGGTCGTGGGTTATGGAACTTTCGGCGCGGTAATTAGGTACTTGTTTGGGTGTGATCAATGATTTGTTTTTTTTTTAAATAATTAATAGGTAAGCGTTTGACCACTATCTTACCTGATGCAAAGCGACAATGTGGTCTAAGATGTTGCACACTTACCTAGGAGATACCTGTTCACTCGTGACTTGAAGACACCCAATTTGTAGACATCCAGGAAGACATACGATGGCAGTAAATCACTTTTCTAAGTACCTCCGTGCTTTGGAAGGCGTTAAGCAGTTGTTCTCGGTTGTTAACTGTGATAGTTGTCGTTAGGTCCAGTAAGGACCTGATTGAAAACATTAACACTAGGTGAACCACACCACTAGACGAAAAGAAGAATTGAAGGTTATTCTTTTCGTTTAGTGGTGTTATTGGCATGGTGTACTTTGTTGACCTCTATTTAAGTGTCTTATTAAATATCTTTTAATATAATAACCACTTATATCTAATGAACTTTATTTACATATCACGCGAGAACGTTTACAAATATAATAATAATCTCATCGTAAACATTATACTTTATGAGCATTTTTATCAAAAATATTTAGCAATGGAATGTTTCAAAGAAATTAATATGAATGCGTGTATTGAATTAATTATAAACACAATTAGGACGAAAAGAATCAAAAATCAAGGATAAAAATTTCTTTATTTAATTGGTTGTATTCGATCACTTTAAATACGTAGAGTGTTCTTACAACTATGACTCTAGTGTGGCTTCGGAACGCGCCCTCCGATGAGAAGAAGCCACAAAAAACTCATGGGTTTTTTTTGATCATGTTTTTATTTACAATCGTAAAATTTAAATTTTTTTCTTAAAATGATCATAATATGATTCACATTGTCACATGTTTAGGGTTATAGTGGAACCGGAGCAATATTCTACTATAATATTTAATAACACTTAACACGCTTACTTTTTCTCTCTACGAAAGTCGTCGACTGTTTTTTCCCTGGATAGAGACATTGGAGCAAAAATGTTGATACCTTAAAGCCCAGATCTGCCATGACTGTGCCCCTATGTTTAGATTAAATGTCATATGAAGTAGGTCCTAGCCGATATCCTTGCCTCTTAAATGCATAAAAATATGAGCGTTCTTGTCGTAGAATAGTTTAAACAGAATATTCGAAAAATAGTTCAGACCTCAGAAAGTGTTTGCCTAAAACAATTTCCTTCCGGCCTTATCTTTAACATCTAAAGGTCACTCATCGCCAGCATTTGTTTGTTATGTAACGTTACAGATTCGAGCACTACATAATGCGCCTACCTTGTATTAATTCAGATTTTAGTGTGTAATTATTTTGATACAACTTGTATTGCCAGTTTGATGAGCACTTTTGGACGCAATGGTCATTCACCTTAGATATAAGGCGTGAATCTTATAATTTGAATATTTACATTTTATATAATAAATTTATTAAACCTAGAGTTTAACGATTCTAAAGAATGAGGAAATGCATAGAGATGGACAACCAATGTGGCTCTTTCTATACTTGTAACATCAATGCGCTTAACTTGTAATAAAATGTTTCATTAAACGTAAATGCTTGTCAGTCAGGCAGGTACAATGTTACATTACAACTGAATGCTCGCAGTGAGGGAGCACCTTGAGAAGTACACGGTATAATTCGTCTACCCAAACATACAACCTCATATTATCCTTTATTAAGATTACACAATATAATACACAGAGCTACCAACTGAATAATATTAATACCGACATTTTCCGTAAACACAAGATTTCCCACTTTTAATTAAACACAATGTCTAATTTAATCCTTATCTAAATTATTTTACAAGAGAAAGCAATTTAACCATTATACAAGTACAACGACGTCTACGGAATTACTAGTTTATATTACAGTGAAAATAATTTGGGTCGGCACCACCTTTACTTTGAAAAACCTAAAAATATATACCTACCTATTCCTTAATTTTAATTTATTGTGTAGCTATTAAATAATTAGGTTTTTCTTTTACAGTTTTAATTGTGTTTTTATAATATTCTAGTAAATAATATTTAATTGTTTTAAGCTACATGTTATTTTAATTTGTCTTAATTGTACGTAAATATTCAACGTTAAAAATAAGAGGGCTAATTTAGTGTTTTTAATTTTAAAGCATCCGACTAGAAATTTGTTCAAGGAAACAAAATCCTCCCTTGAATTGCAATTCGAAGGGAGTCCGAACGTAAGGCCTCCCTATATCCAAACGTAAGGCCTTCCTATATCCGAACGTAAGGCCTTTCTATATCCGAACGTAAGGCCTCCCTATATCCGAATGTAAGGCCTCCCTATATCCGAACGTAAGACCTCCCTATATCCGAACGTAAGGCCTCCCTATATCCGAACGTAAGACGTCCCTAAATCCGAACGTAAGGTCTCCCTATATCCGAACGTAAGGCCTCCCTATATCCGAACGCAAGGACTACAAATATTTTTAAGAAAGGTCCTACTGTAACCAGAAAGATAATCTTTATTTTAAACATCAATTCGTTCACGCTCCCGTGGAAATACTGAGATGAAAATACTATGTGGAACACATATCATTTTTATTCCGGTTAAGCTACCTGGTGTGCCGAATTTCAACCAAATTGATCCTGTTGAGCCGTTTTTGCGTCATTGACAAAAATCCAGACAAACAAACATCTAAACGTCTAAATCTTACTAATATTTTAAACGCGAAAGTTTGTATGTATGTATGTATGTGAGATTGTTACTCTTTCACGCAAAAACTACTAAACCGATTGCGATGAAACTTGGAATATAGGTAGCTGGGAACCTGCATTAACACATAGGCTACTTTTAATTCCGTTATTCCTGCGGGAACGGGACTTACGCGGGTGAAACCACGGTGCGCAGCTAGTTTATATACATATATTGGTGGGATCTAGCTGCTACCTAGTTCTTTGACGATATAATTTCAATGATCGTGAATGTAATTTTTCTCTACCATACATGAAACAGGTAGAAGTTTTGTTAATCGCTACTTGAACTGAGATCAAAGGAACTTTTGAGTTAGGTAAGTTTTATGTACCTACCCATATATATTCTATATGATAATTCCTATGATAATTCATAGGTATAACAAATAAAATATAGGTAAATCCGCTTCAAATATTTTTTTTAAGTAGATTTTTCTTCGCTTTTCGCTCTGCTGGTAAGAATCAATCAGACTACACAGCGCCATTTAGCCCACTAACATTTGGTTACGGTGACTAGAAAATGAATCTATGTGAATAAAATATTGTATTTCAGTAAGGAAACATTATTAAATACATAATAATTAATTGTAATAATTGTATTTAATAATGTTTCCTTACTGAAATGGTTAGTGTTAGTGGGCTAAATGGCGCTGTGTAGTCTGATTGATTCTTACCAGCTGAGCGAAAAGCGAAGAAAAATCTACTTAAAAAAATATTTGAAGCGGATTTTCCCTCCAGTCCCCTGCCTTGCCACCTTTTAAGACACCCACGGGAAGAAATGGGGTACTTAGCCCTATTCTACACTAGGGCTACACAGACTATTCATACCATCAGCAGACGATCGGCCGAGAAATTTATCGGGTAAAAGTCTATAGTGTGCTGGGGTCTCAGTCTGCAGTTTAGCCCAGTTCACAGTGTTTGATGAGACTAAAAAAATTTCCCTATGCTGTTTGTGGCATAATTCGATCAAAGAATGCATTTTAAATGCATAGATAGAACACCCGCGGGTTAATTTCAAATACTTTTTTTTATAAAAAATAATGAACTTTACGTGACCTCGACCAAGAAAAAATATTTAAAAAAATCTGTAAACGCAACTGTTAAAGTTTTTTTTTTTTTATAAATACGGTCTGATAAAGGATCTTAAGGCGCATGTTTACCAATTTTTATTTTCGAAAAATCACCTCTGGATACCGAGAAATTATTATTTTTACTGATATTCGTTTTTATTTTTTTTCTCCCTAAAAACGCAAAAGTGGGACTTGTGACTAGCACAGAAAGAATGCTCTTAACAAGGCCTATCAGTGATAAAAAAATCACGTTCCACTATCGCTGCGTTTGGGAGAAATATGCCGTTTTGTTCTAAGGTCAAATGGGACAACATAGGGTTGTCACTAAAGGTCAAATTTATACATAGGTATATAAATATTTATTTTCGAATAATACACAAGTATAGAAATATTTTTAGCAAGGAAATATATTTCCAAAAAATCCCCATGACAGGATTGAAGCTTTTATTGACTGGTTCAGGTGGTTTACTTTACAGTAAACATACCCAACATGAGATGCGCTTTCTCTCCAATTTAATTTTTTTTTTTGTTTTTATTGCTCAAGGCAATATTACCAAAAACAAAAAGAAATATTAAATTGAAGAGAAAGCGCATCTCATGTTGGGTATGTTTACTGTAAAGTAAACCACCTGAACCAGTCAATAAAAGCTGCAAAGCTTGACCGGTAGATGGCGCAGAAACCAAGCCTTAGTTGGTAAAACAATTAGCGAGGAAAGATATGGCCGAAAAATTATACCATGTCACGTGATTCCTGTGTAGCTCAGTGGTTAGAGCATTCGCCTGGTTAGCGAAAGGACGCAGGTTTGAATCCTGTCATGGGGATTTTTTGGAAATGTATTTCCTTGCTAAAAATATTTCTATGTTTAAAATGCCTTGAGCAATAAAAAAAAAGAAATATTAATACACAAGTATTTTATATATCACACGCTTGATACTATAGGGTGACTGGTGATCAGCGAACACCCCGCGCGCTGGATTGAAATTTTTGTGGACAAAATTTTATTTTGATTTTAAAATGTCATACTGATACGAAATAACTTCCTATATGAAACATAGGTAAAAAAATAATAACTGAGGGAGAAGAACCTCCTGCCATACAAATAAAAAAACGGTTACGAAGTCGCAGGGAGACACTTTAGCTTAATCATACAAATCGCTTTCGTTGCTTAGTATTAACGTGTAGTCATCATCATTATGTGGATTTTCATCATCATCCAATGATGGATCTTCATCGTCCACCGCTGCCAACTGCAAATTTTCTTCGTCAATTGGTTTCAACAGTTCACGTACAGCTTCTGGCAGACAAAGCCGCTTAGATGATCTTCGACGCTGATTGTGATGTGCCATAGAAATGAATGGATCCCATGATTCTAGTGCACGGTGAAAGACGTCGATCATAGTATGTCTCCTATTTATTTTGCGGCAGTGGTGTTCCCTATCTGTGCGCCAAAATTTGTTACGCGACTCGGCCGCTTGCTCTGAAAGCATCCCGACAAGTAGTGAACAGGATTCAATAATCTCTTCACCGTGCACTAGAATTTTGTGTAGAGTCACAGTTATCGGGTGCCAATAATATGACTGGACGTACCCTCGTTAGGCATAAGCCTAACGAGGGTGGACCTCTTCCCGCGCTACGTGTGACCCGTCATCGAAAAAATAAAAAAAATAGAAAAGGCCTGCTAAATAAGATAAAGTTATTGTGTTTAAGGGAAATATGTATTACAATACTAAATAAAATTAAAGGTCAAGTTTAGTGATAACCCTAGCACTATGTTTTGAAATTTAATTTCTCCCAAACGCAGCGATAGTGGAACGTGATTTTTTTATCACTGATAGGCCTTGTTAAGAGCTTTCTTTCTGTGCTAGTCACAAGTCCCACTTTTGCGTTTTTAGGGAGAAAAAAAATAAAAACGAATATCTGTAAAAATAATAATTTCTCGGTATCCAGAGGTGATTTTTCGAAAATAAAAATTGGTAAACATGCGCCTTAAGATCCTTTATCAGACTGTATTTATAAAAAAAAAATATCTTTAACAGTTGCGTTTATAGATTTTTTTAAATATTTTTCTTGGTCGAGGTCACGTAAAGTTCATTATTTTTTATAAAAAAAAGTATTTGAAATTAACCCGCGGGTGTTCTATCTATGCATTTAAAATGCATTCCTTGATCGAATTATGCCACAAACAGCATAGGGAAATTTTTTTAGTCTCATCAAACACTGTGCAGTTGTTAACAATATATCTTTGAAACAGTTTACAGCGGCGCCGCAGCATTGGCTTCGGGCACGCGATTTAGAAAGCACTTTATACAACATTTATATTCTCTAATGAGAAATTTCCATAAAAGACGCTTGTTCTGGATTGCAAGTCTTGTATTTGTACAACGCTATTAATAAACGCGTACTGCAGTCGTACTATCAGATCGATATTAACGGCATATATACATATACTAACTATATATATAATATTATCAATTGATGCTTTAACTAAAAAACTATTAAAATGCTAATAAGTAAAAAAATAGAATCCTTATTTTGAACTAGCCAGCCCTGCCTAGAAATAGTTCACAGCTGACTTTTTCGTTAATTACTCAGGTTCCACTAATTGGATTTCGATGTAAAGAAAACCACGAGGTTCTTTGAAAATAGAACTATCCAATATTAAAATATAAGAGTATAAGAAACAAACAGAGTAACAGACAGACTTGAATATTAAAAAATATATAATTTTGTTCTACTACTTTCCTAATTCCCCAAGGCAACTTTTTTTAATTAACTTTTAAGTACAGACTCTCCTCTTATCCTTTATTATAAGTATAGAGTATAGAATAGATAGATAGAAGAAGATATTTATGTGGACGTTTTGGTCTCATACTTTTAGTTAAATATTTTGGACTTGCAATGCGTACTAATAAGTCGCCCTGAAGGCGCG
The DNA here is from genome assembly GCA_949358125.1 of Idaea dimidiata. Taxonomy (NCBI): domain Eukaryota; kingdom Metazoa; phylum Arthropoda; class Insecta; order Lepidoptera; family Geometridae; genus Idaea; species Idaea dimidiata. The sequence continues at coordinate 12,394,891 of OX442341.1, forward strand.
TCGCCGTCGCGTCACACTTTTACGTGAGGTTATCAGCCATTTCAAGACTAACACGCAAAGGCCCTTATCGATAAAAATTTTACTCACAAATTATGAAGTCTACACCAAGCCGGCGATTATCTCTGGATCGGTTAGAACTATTAATGCGCGGCTACTGAACATCTGACATAAACTCTCACTACCTATTGATTTAAGGTGTCTAGTTAATACCTAGATACCTACATGACAGTGGACATAATGATACAGTGGATATCATGATACTGTCGACTTTATGATACTGTAGATTTTGTGATAAATGTACAGAATGATACTGTGGATATTTTGATACTGTGGACTTTATGATACTGTGGACGTTATGATAAATATACATAATGATACTGTGGACATTATGATAAATGTACATAATGATACTGTGGACATTATGATAAATGTACATAATGATACTGTGGACATTATGATAAATGTACATAATGATACTGTGGACATTATGATACAGTGGACATTTCGATAGTATGGACTTTTTGACACAGTGGACATTTCGATATAGTGGACTTTATTAAAGGAATAAAGATATCCTTGAGATAAACTCCTGTTATCTGTCTCCGTTTTTCTATGCACGTGACAAACCGTCACTGTCAGAAACCGTGCAGTAATCTAAATAAATAAATAATAAATAAAATGTATTTATTGTCTACTTAACTTCTACTACTAATCTTCTTACTTAATTAAATACTATTGAAACAGTACATACATATTAAAGTCCTATTATTACGATAATGTAAATGGCATCTTTCGCAAAAACCTTGAACTTTTTAACATTACAAAAAAGGGGAATAACTGTAACAAAAATAATTACATGAAAGGGCGCAAAAACAAAAGTTACATCTTGCAAAAGGCAAGACATACATTCCAATTTCCTTAAATTATAAAGAGCAAAAAGAGTTTCAAAGAAAAAATGTTAACGCTACGGAAAATATGAAGGTACGTATTTTTCTTAACAACGTTGAAATTGAGATTTTCGTCGTATATCTGCGTCTATTTTTAATGCAATCTGTCAATCAAAGTCGTTAAAATCTTGCTGAATACCGTTTCACAGAAGTATATTCACAGATTCACACACACACAGATCATTATCAGATATTTTATATTTCACAGAAGTAATCCAAAAAAGCAGTCAATTGTAAACTGTCACAGAAGTAGAATCGGTCAAATGTTCCGGGCACTACAGCGCCATAAAATAGCATGGATTAAAAGTTTTTTGCTTTGTATTCGACTGGGTAGCCAGACTACTAAGACCAAATCGAAGTTGTCCAATGTAGTAGATGTGATCCAATGTTAAAGTTGGCCAATGTAGAAGTGGTTTGTTTTAGAAATGATCTAATCTAGAAAATGTAGAAGTGTTCCAATCTAGAACTGACCATTTGTAGAAATGGTCATAAAAAGCCTAAACGCATATTTTCCTCAAATAAAACATAGAATTAAGTGGCATTTTTCTTCAAACACAATTAGACAAATTACCTAATTTATCCTGTTTTATTATTACAATTAAATCTAATCCAGCCGTTACTTTAAATTACGAGATTAGAGAGAGGGAGAGTATTTTAATAGGCGTTTAACTTTTAAGCCGCGTTCCTAATGCAAGCGGAGCGTGGTCATTAATGACTAATTATTCTACTTGGTAATACAAAACTGCAAACATGTTTCCACTTTCCACCAACAATGATTTGAACGGACAAAGAATAAACATTAGCTCGCTCATTTCTCTTTTGCGGCGGGAACTGACATCTCAGCTCTAGCTTTTTTTCTTCGTAATTAACGTTTATAAGTAAAGGGGTTAATCTATGTTAAAATAGACGAATTACATATCAGTCGACCTTGAAAAAGCCAACTGTAGTTAGTGAAAACTCGGTCTTTTGAAATAATACAGTTATTACATAAAAACGCGAGTAAAACCAAAAAAAGGCATATATTGTGTTTTGTTAACTAACTATGTTTACTAATCGTGTGAATTTCAACATTTAAAAAGTAAAATTACTTAAGGCGGCGATAGATGATAATCAACGGTCCTTGTCCGATTGCATATAAATGAGCGAGATGGAATTGCGTGAAAAAATCTACAATTTCTCGTAAAATCAATAATTAACGAAGATTAAAATAATATTTTTATAAAATGCGATGAAGGGGTTCTAGGTATTGTATTTTCTAATATTATGATGCCTATAATAAAATATAGCGGATAAGGATTTAGAAGAAAAAATTATTTATTTTGTAAAACAAGGGTAACTTTGCACGTATAATAGTGGTATTTAAAGTTATTTTTTATTGTTTTTGAAATGAAGGGGACACTTCTTGTATCATGTACAATAACATTAAACATAGTTCAAAGATCTATTTGATACCGGTTATGAATAAAACTATTCAATCGGAAGGGCTTTCACATGAGTCGCGTCCTTAACAGTTGCGCAGTGGTTTTGTGCTTCCTAGATAACTATAGTATATGTTACATCATATTTCCACTTGATATCAGGATGTTTCGACGCTTACCTGTAAAGAAAACAAAATGATTTAGCAAGTAGACAAGTAATTACTTGAGATAATGGGCCCTACCATGATGTCTTATAAGTCGTCGCGAAGATGTCGCTAAAAAAAAATGACACAATTGACACAAACACATCAAATAATAAATATAAAAATAAACTTAAAAAAAAAAGTTGTTTTAAATTGTCTGTGGTTTATGAAAGTAGTCGGGGTATTTTTTATTTCATTTTTTTTTTTTGTAACGACAAAAGGACGACATAGCAACGACAAACGAGCATGGTAGCACGGAATAGCTGCTGCTGTCACTAGCAAATGCGGCATGAGTCTTGGCGGAAACTCGTTGAGGAGATGTGGTGCTAAATTTTCATTTTTGTGAAACCTAGTTCATATGCGTGCAAATTGTTTAATTTCGGGGGCATATTAATCAATTTAGTTTCGTGAAGGTGTACAAGTGGAATGAAAGTGAAAATCGGTGCAAAACATTGACTTAGTGTTGTCTCCAAGGCTCCGTGAAGATTGTTTGTAAATGGCCACCGTGTTTACAAATGATTCCCTAGACTTGACTTTAATTATGACGACTTGACTGTTTCGATGCAAATAACTTGCATAATATATTGGAATACATGACACTGGCTAATTTCCTAATGGCCATAATCGGTTCACAACCGATAAGAAATAAAATGCGGCATAAATAGGCGCAAGCTAATAGTTTAAAAGAAATGTAATTTAAATGGTAATCGTTCACACAATTTGTGGGGCAAAAACCATTTTGTCGAGTTCCTCCGTGCTTCGGAAGGCACGCTAAGCAGGTAGTTCCGGTTTTTATCTCTGATAGCAGGCGTTAGGTCAAGTTTGAGGTCTTAGGGTGACCTGAAAACTCTAACACTAGGTGAGACACACCACTACCCTAAAAGATGAAGAAGCATTCTGAAATTCCACTTTATGTTCAACATTATTGTCACATTATTTGTCCATGGTGTAACGCTTATACAGATGACTAGCTGCGCCCCGCGGTTTCACTCGTGTAAAATAAGTTAAAAACTTGAAATTTCCACAGATGATGTATTTCTTTTGCCGCTATAACAACAAAAATAAACAAATAACTAAGTCATAAAACAAAAATTACTTTTCAAATATTAACGCAATGATATCGCGATGTATTTATACCGATGGTGCCATCTAGTGATAAATTGGCGTAAATTGCATTCATGAATTTCCCTTGGTCCAGTGTTTAGAGTAGGTAGTTACCAAATTGCAATAATAGTTTGGAAACCTTCGTACGTGAATTCAATTCGCACTTGGTCGGTATCTTAAATACCTATCTTACAGACTAACCCCTTATTTATAAACGCTAATTAATGCGCTGCATAACGATGCATCGTTTGCTTTTTACTGTCACATGAAGTTTCAAAGCTGACAGACAGAAACAAACGTCACATAACTTAGTCATGTGTAAATAATATTTTATAAGTAAGGGAGTAAAAGTATATGTTTGTCTTTTTCAGGCAACACCAAATCATTATCAAAGTCCAGACTGCCGATGCAAGAAATAAACTCCGCCTACAAAGAATGCAAGTTTGGACTGTTTCACATAAAGCTGCTTTCGACAGCTTGTGTAGCATTTATAGCAGGAGTTCTAGTAAGCAATACGACGTCATACTTACTGCCTATGGCCGAGTGTGATTTACATATGAGTTTATTGCAGAAAGGGGTTTTGAATGCTATGCCGTATGTTGGTAAGTCATTTTTTTTCACTACGCCCTTTAAGAGGGGTGATAGAAGTGCGAGTAAGTACGCGGACTTGTGACTTGACAATCTTTTTCGCCTTTGTGTCATCTTAAGTACGCTCAAGTTACTTATAAACCGCGTACCTACTTAAAGCTCTATCACCCACTTCTACGAGCTACACTCGAATCGAAAGTTGTTGATTCAAGACGAAATGTTGTTATTTTTTTTGGGTAGGTATGGATTGTAATTATAATCGACAATTTTCGACGTAGAGGTATCCGACAGGAATGGTGAGTTTAGCTTGTATTAGCCTTAAAACTTCCATTTGATATCTTTCTTGTCCGTCTGCTTTAAGCTTTAAGCATTAAGCTGTGATTAATACAGACAAAATAAAAATACTATAAACCTAAACCTAGAAGTCCGTCGGCTTCACTTTACACTTCACTTCACTTTACACTTCTCTTCACTTTCCACTTCCTCTCTCTGTATGCCTATTAATGGTTAGGCATGCATAGACAGAACCTATAGGGGCCTTGGGGAACTGGGTGAAATGGTCCCAACATGAGAGGACAGATCACCCGTCTGGTGCTTGCGCTGGCGTCCCCTACTAAAAATAATAATAATAATGCATAGACAGAAACCTTCTGACGATACGTATTTAGGACGACTGCCTTCTGAATCTGACCCTTGACCCAACCGTCAAGCGATAGCCTCTTAAGGTGTTGGTCGAGACTCTTCGCTATAACCCCGTTTGCAGACAAGTTTATCGGGACAATACTTGTGGAATCAACGTGCCACATGGCGATAATCTCGTGGGTCTAGTCCAAGAACGTTAGTTTCCTTTTTAGGGTTCCATACATAAAGGGTAAAAACGAGACCATATTACTAAGACTTTGCTGTCCGTCCGTCACCAGGCTGTATCCTATGAAACACCATAGCTGGACAGTTGAAATTTTTACAGATGATGGAAACCTTTTTCCGCTATTACAACAAAATTAAAATAAATAAATAAGGGGGGCTCCCATACAACAAACTAACCAACTTAACAAACTCAACAATAACACAAACAAACAAACTCAACAAATACCACGATGTATTTTTACCACTGGCGCCATCTACTCGTAGTGATAAATTAGTTTTAGAATAACGTCATGCGGAAAGGTGGTGTCGACAAGAATTAAATTATTAAATCAAAGTCGGTACCTTATTTAGGTTAAAAAATTTAGTGAAGTAATATTAAAAATGCAAAATTAAAACATTAAATTAAAAATCTAATTAAGACTACAATTTCTTCTAGGCTAATTGGCAATTACACTTGAACATGCCGTATTAAATATAGAGCTTAATATCCGCAACTTGCATTAAACAGGCTTTGACTTCATAAACCACAAATAGGGTAAGAGAAAAACTTTATGCGATTTTCGACCTAAAATTGAGCTTTATAAGGTAAAATATTGCGAGATCACAATTTAATTAAGCCCATTTGGAACCCGCGTGGGCAGAATCAATTGCATTTAATGACTGTTTAAAAGATTTTATTGCAAATATATTTTGCAAATGAAACTAATATTTAACTGAATGTTTCGATGGAGAAATTGCGTTTTAATTAGTTAATTCAATATTTTAATTCGTGAAATGATATTGTAAAATTGGGTATTGAAATTGATGAATTAAAATTGTTTGTTCTCAACGACTCTATTATCCTGTCACACTGTTACTGGTTGTTAATCATATTCGTAACAAGTAAGGAATGTGACTCAATGCTATTATGATATGTGCAACGAACTCAAATATATATTGAAGTAGCAATCATTTGAAAAAATGTTCCACGCAAATGGTGGTTGTGGGGCCTAGAACGATGATTCGACCGCCAGTCTGTCACTAAAGATCGTTCGCTATCGGTCGATCATACGTAATACTGTACGAAACATGTCAGTGAGTGCAACTGCTGCTGTGTGACCAAGCGTTGATTAACCCGTATGATTATTCAAAGTACTCTATATCTTATTTCAACCACTAAACTATCCCTGTACCAAATTTCATTCACATAGGTTTAACCAAAACAAAAAATCAAAAATAGCCTATACCTTTCTCGATAAATGGACTATCAGACACAAAAATATTTTTTCAAATCGTACCAGCAGTTCCTGACATTAGCGCGTTCAAACAAACCATTATAAACTCTTCAGTTTTATAATATAAGTATAGATAAGTGGTGACACTTATTAGAGTGGGTTGGAACCGGGCCGTGTCTGGGACCGGCTACTTTTGTATGAAGACAGCTTTTGTTTTGTATGGACGTGGTACGCCCAACATTCAGAAAAAGCTGTCTACATGAGAAAGTAAATAGAACTGGTCCGGGTCGAGAATCATCCTCAAATCGCTCCATAATTTTTCATCTAGTAGGTATATGTGAATAGAGGTTTCCTAATCATTATCCCACAATGTGCAAATCAATTTCAAATGATTTAACAATCATCACATATAATCAACATCGTGCAACTGATCAATAATCATTATTCTAGAGATAACAATGCAATGTAATTATCAGGCTCTGTTAATTCGCATATCGTTCGATTGATAATTGATTTGTAGTATTAGAATAACAGTCAGAACTAAAGCTTAGTCAAAACTCGGTTTTACTGGTTATTTATTTTAGTTAAATATAGATTCCAATAATCTAAACTGTTATCGAAAAATATTTGATTGCGAATAGGTTTTTTTTTGCAAACGAAGGTTTTTTCATGGAACAACGTGGATAGTTTTTAGTATATTTCGATCAGCTTAAAGTGATCAATTATGTTTCAGTTTTAATACAGAAATATTGTTTTGACCACACTGCTGAGCCTAAATTAGTTTTTACAGTAAAATTCAGTAATGATCAATTTCCAGTTCCAAAAACTCGAGAATTTCCTCTTAAAGGATGATTTATACTAGAACGGGCCATGAAGGGGACGGGCGGGGGTGAATATTTTAAATAAATAAAAATAAAAAAAATTGATTTCAAAAATATTGTGTACAAATGCTTAAAGTCTATTCGATTTCAATCGAAGTAACACTTGCCTGAACTGCCTGCACTAGGAATATCCTGTATCTCAGGCTAAATAAAATCGCTAACAGTAGAAACTAAAATTATCACTTATACCTAATTAGAAACAAATTAAAACTTATTAAATTGGTACTATAGATATGTATAAATAAAGGGAAATATTGTAAAAATTTACATATACAAAGTAAAATTATAGCAAATAAAACTAGTCTCAATTACTACTATACAATAATTGATCATAAAAACCTACTGACCTTAAATTCTAAAAGGAATTCTGAACTTACACTCATATGTAGAGTCGTTTCCTCGACAACTCCTCCACTCAACCTCAATCAAGATCACCTCAAGGTATTCCTCTAAACGTCCTCGAAATCGGTATGTTAAGTTATCATTTCATCCTTCGCTAAGGAACCTTCAATAAGGTTGAGTGGAGGATTGACGTCATTAAATTTGTTTCATTGTGTTGGCGACCGGTAGAGAAGCGACGTATCTTGAGTTTGACAAACAATTCCTCGCCTCGACTGAGGAATTTCCTCAAGTGGAGGATTCTTATAACAACTCAGCATACCGATTCTATCCTTCAAGTTGAGTCGAGGTCGTGTCGAGTGGAGGAAACGACTCTGCATATGGGTGTTAAATTCTTCTTCATGTATGAAGAACGCACGCGGCAAAATGCAGCGCACGTTCTCATCAGAAGCGGGCCGTGTGCGGAGTAGGGCGTTCTTTATACAAAAAAAAAGCAAAGAAAGATCTCGCACCGGCCCTTCCACGACCCGTTCTAATGTGAATCATCCTTTAGGCATAGAATTGACACACTTTCCTCAAATGCAGCCTAAAACAGATATGATAATTTAATACAATAATAAAGATGTTTCAATTAAATATTAAGTATGAAACAGATTTTATTTGTTCGTAGCGTCCAATTTGAAAACGTAATGAATTCGTAGAATAAGTTCCTATTGTATAAGATCATAATTATTAATTTCGTAGAATTTTGTTTGCTATAGATAGTACTGAATTAAATAATTATTTTAAAATAATTAACTTGTTCCACGAACTCTGGTTTTGGTACAATGGCAAATTTGTTGTTTTTTAGTAATAATCTTCTCGCAACCACGGCCGGTGTAACCCGTTTGCTGAAACGTCGGGGTCATTTTAAATTTATAGAAAAAATGTACAAACGCTATTTAGACCAGAAGTTCTAATAAAAATATTACATGAACAGAAATCGTGTGAGTTTAAATGTGCATAGTAAATAATAATCTAAAACGCTTCGAGTGAGCCAATCATAATAGAAATCAAACATTTTGTTGTAACATTTCGGGAAATTTAATATACTGGGAAATTCAACGTTCTGGAAAATTCATTTATTTATAGGTAAATACTCTCTTAAAATCTTTGATTAGGTAAATAATTTTTGTTTGACCAGTTAATTGGTCATGTGTAGTGAATAATTCGAAAACCAGGCCCAACGCGCATTGATAAGTCGCCGCGGTGACGCAGCGCGAAATACCTCTATGGCTATTGGCTAGTCTATGGTTAATGGAATCTCAAACTATATTATTACTTTATTATTAGAACTATATACGGTCTATATCGCCGTTGTAGATACTTATTATTTAAATTACATCGACGTTTCGGCGCCGTCACACCGGCCGTGGTCGCGAGTAGACTCGACTAGTGTGCTCACGATCACGGCCGGTGTAAGCTGTACTGAACCGTCGAGGTAATTTAGAATTAATATCAAAAAACGTGATTTAGACCCGCAGTCTAATAGTTTTAAACTTCGAATAAAACTCAAGGAAAAGGTTTTTATTTACACAAATTGACTTAAAACGTCTACGCATTAAGACATTCTTTCTAAGTCCACGTTTCCGGCTGCAAATTAACAAGATTCTAGTCTTAAATGCGAACGAATTGAGCAATTAAACTGCCTAATGCCGATACAAATTACTTTTCAATTTTACTAAGTTACTGCCAACAGACAAAAGACTTTTCAATTTGTTTTGTTCGTGTTAACTCTGCTATTTTTAGCTTTCAGCAAAAGCAATGAAGTAAAACTCAAACCGAGTTAAATTTTTCGAATTTTTTTGCGAATTCAGTCAACATTTTTAAATTTGACATTTGAGACTTCGGACAAACATTTTAGAAATACAACTTTTTGGGAAAAAGGCCTAATTCTACTTATATTTTAATTATATTTAAAAGTTTATGATATTGTTTATTACACACGAAAAATTACTAAACCGATTTAGGTAAAAACCTAACACTTTAGCAAAATTATCAATAGTTTTTGTTGTGAAACTATAATTGTTGACTAGTTGTGTCCCGCGATTTCACCCGCATAGTCCTTGAATTTTTACAATCTTTGTTTGAGAATACTTACGCAGACTAAATGTTTACATAAATCTACCATATACTCTAAATTTCAGCTCTCTACTATCAGCAGAATAGGCTGATCCATCAGTCAGTGATATGATATGATATTTATTTATTAATATGAATCTTACTAAACATTTATCAAATTACATTAGAAATCGGCTAATAAAATAATGTATAAAACGTTTGATAATAATTCAAATTGTAAATAATAGGGGTTAAAGTATGAAATTGCCGTTTTATTGCAATAGGTTCTTTGAATTGACATAGAATATTCATGGTTTGAGGTTTTCGAATGAAACTTTTTTCAAATGGTTTCTGTGATGTTCTTTTTTTAAAAATGTGAAACATTTGAATATTGACTTTCAATTGTTTTTGTTATTCAATTTAGACAAGAAAGATGGATACTGCGAAAATTCGAGTGATTTTTGAATACGAGTTCCGACGCGGAACTAACGCGGCAGAAACAGCCCGCAATATCAATGCTGCGTTTGGAGAGGGGTCTACTAATGAACGCACCGTGCGATTTTGGTTTAAACACTTTCGTGATGGAAATTTCGACTTAAAGAACGAGCCACGAGGAAGACCGCCCACACAGGTGAATAACGATGAATTAAGAGAGATAGTGGAAGCCGATCCTAGTCAAACTACCCAGGAATTAGCGGCATGGTTTAACGTTACCTTACCCACTTTATTGACTCACTTGCGTCAAATCAATAAAATATAAAAATACGAAAAATGGGTGCCTCATTATTTGACTGATCTGCAGAAAGAAACGCGTGTTGAAACTTGTGTTGCCTTGTTGAACCGGTACAGAAATGAAGGAATATTGGATCGAATTGTAACATGTGATGAAAAGTGGATTCTTTATGATAACCGGAAAAGAAAAATGCAATGGCTGACCCCAGGTCAAATGCCACAACAGTGTCCTAAAGCAAAACTTACCAATAAAAAGGTAATGGTAACTGTTTGGTGGTCTCAGCATGGTGTTATTCACTATAGTTTTCTTCGATCTGGTCAAGCAATTACGGCAGATGTCTATTGTGCCGAACTCCGAACCATGTTGACAAAACTAGCAGTAAAACAGCCCCGATTCATGAATCGATCTTCACCATTATTGCTCCACGACAACGCGAGACCTCACACAGCACGAGAAACCATTTTGACCCTTTAGGAACTGCACTTAGAAACCATTCGTCATCCTCCGTATTCACCAGACCTTGCTCCAACGGACTACCATTTTTTTCGTGATTTGGACAATTATCTACGTGACAAGAAGTTTTCTTCCCAGGAGGCAGTACAAAATGCTTTCACACAGTTTGTGCAGTCTAGATCGTTGGAGTTCTATCGCAAAGGCATTAATAACCTTCCCATTAGATGGCAGCAATGTATAGATAATAATGGCAACTATTTTGATTAAATAAATTTGTTGAAAATTTAAAAAATAAACAATTAAGATTTTCAGTACAAATCGGCAATTTCATACTTTAACCCCTAATATATACCTTACAGACTAACATAGGTAAATATAAAATATATAGATCTAAAATTAGGTTTTAGGGTTTTCTATCTTCAGACGCGCTTCCCTAAAGCGTCGGTAGACTATGCCAGCTGGCCAGAAGTCGGCGGCAAAGAAGACGTCCCTAGCGGTGCTGGGAAATGAAGCACGAAAGATTTAAAGCCAGTCAGTTATTTGGGACAAAACATTTTATAGAGACCTTTAGATAAACTATAGCCACTTATTTTTTGCGAGTTTTAATGGCTGATAAAAAGGTTAATGTAAAATGTCCTCAACTCGGGCGATTTTTATGAACTGATAAATTTACCACAACTCCCTGGAGGATAGGCCGCGGCGTGGTCCCAGATCAATTCACTGATAAAGCCCTGCCGCTTGAACATATCCTGCTGATATAATATATTTAACGTCCCTCCCACACAATTCATCTGTGTGCAGGAGCGACAGAGACAGATAAATTGTACATAACACCATTCGGGGATATTCACATTTTGCGAATTCAACATTTTTGCACTAAACGGATATTTTTCGTGGAAAACGACTGAGGTGTATACCTATTTCATCATTTTTGCTTTACTTGGATGGTTTAAATGTTAAAGGTTTTTTAAATAAACATTAACAGAAATTAAAATACTAAAATTAACCAAATTATTAAGACACAAGAACTCTTGGGTTTTAATTTTGCAGTGGTTGTGTGATTTCCAATATCGCATATTTAGAACTATGAAGCGGTCTTCTTCTTCTATCGTGTCAAAGACTCAAATTACATGTGCCTGGTATGTGAAGCGGTAGTAATAATCTATACCATAATGGCTATCTGACTATCTTTTATAAAAAGTCGTAAAAGAAAAACACAGTCACATCTACAAACACACAACCCGCCCGCCCGCGCAATCGGTCGATAGAAAGTCTATAGATTGCGATAGCTCTTCACTCAAGGTCCTGTCTTTCACAGTTCTGGTAAACACTTCGGTAAACTAATTACTTGCCTCGGTTGTTTGTAAAGTATTTCGTTTCATTCCGCTAAAGTTCGGCGAATAATTTCATCAGGAATTTTTGGTACTGTTGCCTTCTTTGAAAGTTTTGCTATACTTTTAGCAATTTCGTGTTGACAATTAAGGCTTGCGGTGGTCTATAGATACCTCGTTGGTGTACTTGTAGTAGGTACACATATACGTCTATCGCCGCAGCTAAATGTCACATTACCTCTTACCATGACAGTTATATAAAATTTGCTGCACCCCGCGGTTTTACCCGCGTAAGTCCCGTTCCCGCGGGAATACTAGGATAAAATGTAGCCTATGTATTATTCCCGGTATCCAGCTACCTATATTCCAGAACGTTCAGAAGTTTTTGCGTGAATGAGTAACAAACATCCAAATATCTAAACAACTTTTACATTTATAACATTAGTAGGATTATGCAGGGTTGTGTAGTTTCACCTGCGCACCATAAAATAGACCTTACAAAGAATACACCGTCCAAATTTCGCGTCTCTAGGTCCAGAGGCTTAGGTTGTGCGTTGAAATATAGTTCAGTCATTCAGAACTTTGATTTAATCAGTATAGATTACCGATACCGGCGAAACAACATCTTTGCCTTCTTGCCACTGTCTTTGCCACGCCCTAGACGCACGAATATTATTAATATAGTTGTAAAGAAATTACAGAACATACCTATACTGTATTTAGAAACAAGATTGTTTTCAATTACTGTTACGAAAAGATAAAGGAAAATGAGGCACTAAAACAGACGTAGGTATTCTATAGAATTCAACGGTCTGAAGGCATAAGATTCTTTAACCCGAAATAGGCTCTACAGTACAGTCTTAATAGCACCTAATTCTCACCTTCTGAGACCTTCAGTTCGTCCCAAAGTGGGATATAATAATGAACTTCATAGAAGACAGCATGACTGTTAAAGGCAGTCACACACGAGAAGTTTTACCTTCGGTTAAGTTTGACCGCGCGTAAATTCGTGATGTGTATTATAGATGGAGCTACCTCACGACGAGTATAATTGACTGAATTATTTGCTTAGATTGATTAAAAATAATAAAACTGTGCCGTATATGTCAACCAGATCTGCAACCAAATTATCTATCTAGTGGACGCCTGACAATCGTGGAAAATGACGGCACTATGCAGTAAATTGCTGCTTTGAGGCAATTACCGGTAATAACCACGTTACGTTAAAGCAGCAATGTATTGCATAGTGCCTGTTATTTTCCACTGTTGTCAGACATCCACTGGATAGATCATCTGGGGGCTGTTCAGTCCTCGTTTGCTTGAACTGTTTCTTTTCAATTTCAGGAATGCTGCTATCGTCAGTAATAGCCGGTTTCATGACAGATGCTTTCGGAAGAAAAATGTTTGTTGTAGGGGGCAATTTGGGTATATTTATATTTTTACTCATTGCCGCTACCAGTCAGACTTTTGAAGTTCTACTGTTTGCTAAATTCTTCGAGGGATTGATGTAAGTACCAACATGAAGTAAATCAAACATATTAAATGAAGTAAAAGTCTCTTTCAGAGCAGAAGTCACCATCTAGCAACTAACTTTACAGTAAAACGATGTGGACTAAGATTCAACACGTTGCACTCACTTATAAGATAGACTAAAATAATGGCAGTGGAATAGGTTCTGACTAACTCTCGAAGTGTTCACATCACCATAAATATCGGAATACAGACAAATGCGATCATGAATGGAGTAGCGTTATCCAGGAAGACGAGGAATTCAAACCTGTGAAAGTTTTAATTCCTCGTCCTCGTTGTCGTAATTTCAAACCGTTGAAGAAAAAGAGAAGACAATTTAATAACAGCTTCCTCGAGAATTCGTTTTATTGTCTGCTAGGTAAAAGTTCCAAAAGGGCCACCACGATGCAATGCGAAACAGAGTGTCGAAATGGCCTACATATTCGGTGGTCCGACGGCATTGTAGTAGTCGTGGGGAGTTGTTGGAGGGAGGCGCCTCAGGATCACAATTCGTAGGATCGTATGATCAGGGCCATGATCAGCAGAGGACAGATAAATGCTGATATAAGGATGATGATCTGCTAGAAACTCTTGTATATTCCAGGTTTGCAGCAGCTTTCAGCGCCACAGTGACTTTAACCTCAGAATTCTGCCACGATGGCATAAGAGATCGTGTATTATTATGTCAATCATCCTTTGCTGCATTGGGTCAAATTTTAGTACCGGCAATGGCTTGGGGTATTCTGACGAATGATTGGAAGTACACTCTATTTGGTGGTAGTATTGGTAAGTATAACCATTTTATTTTAGAATTTAAATTAAATGTTATGACTTAGGCGAATATTTACTCGCTTTCTAGTGAGGATGGTAATGGTGGACTGGCGGAAGGAAATATGTGTGTTGCAAAGTGTGGTATTCTTTAATGGTCTTATCGCAAAAAAATATCTCTGCCAGATTACCTTTGGACGAAGAAGACCATTACTAAAAGTTCTACCCACTCCAATCCTAAGTTGGGACTTGGTTAAGTCCTGTCTTTAATTACTTTCTGAACGTTCTTAGTGGCACGCCAGCGCTTAACGGCCGAATACTACAGTGCTACTCAAAATTTGAAGGTTACTTAAACCAGCTAACCGATAACCAGCTGACATAAAGCTCTTTTTTCTGTTTATATTCGCGTTGTTTTTATTTAGGGCATTCTGGTAATGCCGTACTTACTTTTCGGTGCATGGTAAAGGAAAAATGATTTTTATTTCAGTACAAAGTCGCGAAAGCGGAAGAAAAAAATACGATACGCAGCTCTTAAACTCAAAAAAATCGTTTTCTATTTTTGAATTTAAAAGCTACTCAATAACTTAAGTAGCGCTCAAATTTTGAAAGACATTTCTATATTAGACCGTAGCGCTTATGGGTTTTGTATTACTTAGAATTTATGTGTGAATACACGCCCTCAGGAAAAGCCTGTGCAATAAACTAGAATAGGTACATCTTAAAGTTTAGTAGTATCACTTATTGATTAGCCTGCAGAGGATGTAACGTTAAGTTTATTAGGGTTCCGTAGCTACCTGAAGGGTACCAACGGGATTTCTAAGCTTACGCCTGCGTCGTTTGTCTAAGTACTGGACGTAAAAACAAAATGTAAATAAAAGTTTTTTGAAATTTACTAGCAAGAATCCGTAAGTAAACAGTATACAAGCATTGCTTAACTAAAGTAAGTTAAGTATAATATGTACCTAGTACATATTATATGGGTACTAGACAACGGATATCCATTGTCTAGTACCCATAGTATAAGCCTAGTGCTTAGTTTGGAGCTAAATTGCGCTGTGTATAATGTCGTGCAATATTTATTTATTTTTTATTTTATTTAACCAAACGGTGAAAGATTACTCCTCTAAAATAACAATTTATTTTACTAGAGTACACTATAGCATCTTGGCATTTTTGGATAAAGATATAAATATTGCACGATAATATTGCACGATAAATATTGTACGATATTACCCTCCCCTCGCTGGTGTCCCCTCGCAACCGATATCATTGTAATTGATCGAAACTTTGAAATAAGGTGAAAAAAAAATACGCGATTATGTTAACAATGTTATAAATGTTAAAATGTTAACAAATCTTATGAATCAAAAGAAAAGATAAATATCATTTTACAATTAAAATCAACTAAGTAGTCAATATTACTTAGTTGACTTTTTGATATTTCAGTAGGTACACTTTTTAAGCTTACGCACGATTTCTGTCTATTGTTATTAATAGAACTATGGGTCTAGATTAGGTCGGGTTCAAATCTCGTCGCAAGTGAATTATTGAAGATGAATTTTTCCTTTGAAATATTTCTATGTTTTTCTTTTTTTTTCGACGACCTCTGTGGCGCGTCGGGCGAACGCTTGGCTGCAATGCAGAAGGTTGCGGGTTCGATTCCCGCTGGGTGCAAATATTTATGCTTAAAAATAAATATTTGTATCTGGTCTGGGCGTATTTCTATGTATAATATGTATGTATTTACAAAAGAAAAATAAATATAAGTAGTATATCCGTTGTCTAGTCACCGTAACACAAGCTTAACAGCTTACCACGGGGCTAGATGGCGCTGTTCGTCACAGGATTTATTATTATTATTATTATTATTATTATTTATATTTTCAGTACTAAATACTTGGAATTTCTACCTCTACGCGATGTCGCTTTGGTCTTTAACCGCAGTCGTACTCTACACCTGTTTTATACCAGAAAGCCCTAAATTTTTGATAACTAAGAACAAATACGATGAAGCAAGGGAAATATTGATAAAAATCTACACGCAAAATACTTGGAAAGCTGCTGAAACTTATCCGGTAAGCTTCTTAAGATTTTTAGGGTTTATGAATGAAGTAGATATTCATCACTTTCCAGTGGTAGATCCCTCGACTTTTATTCCTAAGGTCATGCGTTCGAATCATGGCTGACCACGCAACTATGTCTTTTGCTTTAAGAAAAAAATCTGAGCTATGTTATACAAAAATGTTTAGTTTTATTTAGATCCGACACTTGAGTTTAGTTTCTGAAATAATTATGTGCACACTGCACACAGCGTGAAAATTATACATTAATCTTTAATATTGTTCTTATAATATTATATTATTTTTATTCATTTATTTTAATTAACACAGATACCATAATTTTGTTAGTAAAATTTATCTAAATGTTGGTAATCATTAAAGTTAGTAAACTCAAATCAAAAATGAATCGTACGTAATAAATGTCAGAAAATAAATCATAAAAAATTCATGGATACAAGATGTCAAATAGATCAAAGTCCAAATAGCAAAGATCATCTACATGTCACAATTTCTGAAAGCCACTGAGCCGTGGCTTTTCTCACGATGTTTTCCTACTCCGTAGGAGCGATGTTCATCATCATCATCATCAGCCTGTTGCAGTCCACTGCTGGACATAGGCCTCTCCAATTGCACGCTACCTAAATCTATTTCCGGCTTCTCGCATCCAGTTTGTGTCAGCCGTCTTGCGCAAATCGTCGCTCCAACTTGCCTGAGGACGTCCTACACTACGTTGGCCGAGACGCGGTCTCCACTCTAGAACTCGTTTACCCCAACGGTTTTCGGTTCTACGACTAATATGGCCAGCCCACTGCCACTTCAGCGCGATGAGCGATGTTGCTATGTTCAAACTGATAATAATGATTTTGCATGAAATCTCTATTTTTCCAGTATTATAACATTTGGAAGGACAAATCTAAGCATACATTGAAAGAAGAGCCAGAAAGCGAGTCAGAAAGGAGTTTCCGACATCAGGTTATGATTGGTCTGCACAATGTGAAACCAATGTTTCAGAAGCCATTGTTGGGGCGACTCATTCTGATATGTTTATTGAATTTCCTGATAATGGCTTTGTAAGTATTTTTTAAAATTATTGTTGTTCTAGCTGCACCCCGCAGTTTCACCCGTGTAAGTCCCGATCCCGCGGGATTATCGGGATAAAAAGTAGCCTATGTGTTATTCCAGGTTTTCAGCTACCTATATTCTAAGTTTCATGGTAATTGGTTCAGCGGTTTTTACGTGATTGAGTGAGTAACAAACACATAAGTACTCACAAACTTTCAGTTTTATAATATTAGGACAGGATAGATTTTCTTCTGTTCTTGCCAATTTGGGCTACGGCGTTGGGTTGATGTTTTATTAAACAACGTGATAATAACAGAGAAAAGTGTTTCATTTTATTTTTGTATGTTTTATTACACTTAAAAAAAAACAAGAATTCGAAGAATGAGATCAGATTTTAAATCTCTCACTAACCGTGTGAAAAGGGAACAAGTTAATAAGTCTATAACATTTTTGTTAAAGAAT
The DNA here is from genome assembly GCA_949358125.1 of Idaea dimidiata. Taxonomy (NCBI): domain Eukaryota; kingdom Metazoa; phylum Arthropoda; class Insecta; order Lepidoptera; family Geometridae; genus Idaea; species Idaea dimidiata. The sequence goes on from OX442341.1 coordinate 12,412,930, forward strand.
TGCATTTTAAAGTGGACGAAATTATTTCTAATGGTGGGGTAATGATTATTTTTGAATCCGGCCACACATCATTTGTAAAAAAGATATTAGATTAATTTTAAGTTGCTTGACTTTGAATTTTCCCCTAACGTCACAGTTAAAAACAACCGTCTAGTATAATTTACCTAGGGCGATAATTAGTGCATTGACGTGATCATACTCCCAACTTTCAGATACAACATAATCCGGCTGTGGTTCCCGCAGCTGTCGACCATAGTAGAGCACTACAAAGTCGACGACTCACAAGATCTCTGCGAAATGCTCGACACTTACACAAGTTATCTCAAACTCAAAGCTCTTAACCGAACAGATGCTGACATCTGTGTACCGGTAAGCAATATGGCAACAAAAGTTATTTTGCTAGCACCTAAGGCAATTAAAGGAGGATTTTGTGTATCATTTCAGTGAAATGCAGTAGTACTAGTTTGGTTTATAAATATATATTTTTCCATGTAAAAAGGTATGTAAATTAATAAAATGGCTCTTACGGTGAAGGAAAACATCGTGAGGAAATCCACGGCTTATTTAGCTCAAGGCGTATTGACCAGTTTTTTCCTCTCGGCATGTTTGACTAAGTTGGGAGGGTGGTATAGGTGCTGGACAAGCCTATTCCACCTAATAATGTCCCGGGCAGTACAGCGCCATAAATAGCATGGATTAAATTTTGCATGCGCTGTATAAATTATCTAAAAATTAGATTAAAAGGCCCATTATTTATCCTAATCTGCTGCACTTTACAAATCAACACTTCGGCTCTCGTACTACACGTTCCACTAGTATTGATTTCCTAGGTTACACTGTACGACTAATATGTAGCTATTGCTATGTATTACATAAAATCTAAAACGATACATAACTGATATATAACAGTCGAACTACTGGCGAACAAGCGGCTGTCTCTTTCTACTGGTTAGGCAGTAACTCGCTGGTGAAGCTGTCATCTTACATAGTGTAAATCAGCTGCAGTAAATTAGTTGTTCCACAGAGGAGATAAGCAATGGTTGTTTCTGTACAGCAGTAATATAATTGGGGATTAGGTTTAAATTGTAATCAATAAACCTTATATCCAATTTTATATGGATTGGGACTGCAATCTTTAACGCAGATTATACCAATTTAACCATGGCGGAGGCCTTTACTCAAAAAGAGGTCCTTGAATGATCGATTTATACAAGTTATTTTTTCATAATATCTGCCTCTTTAGTTATAAACTTAATGCTTGTTTTATAAGTAGGTAGGTACTTATAATTTAAGAATAAATAAAAAAGGGCTAAAATAAAATAAATAACAATTTAAAGTAGCTAAGGTAACAGTTATGAATTCATATCTTACCTGTGGTGCTACATATAAGTGTTTATCGGGCTTACACTATTTTTTTATAATTTTTTTGAAAAAAATTGTGTAAATCCAATTGGCTGCTATTTTTCTCTAAGTTCTTCAAGAGGCTGCAAGCTAGTGCGGATAAAAATATCCTTTTTTGTGCGGATTCCAAACGACTCGGCTTATTCGTCAATTTGAAGGGGATAGTATTAATAAGTGTGACCTTTTTTGGGGTAAAGTACGGTAGCTAGGTAACGTGTACGTGGTTGGTATTTTTATTGATCCAACTGGTACACCTGAGTGAGTTAAGTGGCAGAGGGGATTTTTGGACGGGTAGGGCATTTTTTGAAGGGGACATAGCCGAATGCATATTGGGGTTTACAGCTAGTCAGTGTTTTAATAAAAAGGTTTGTCAATATTTAGAAACCCGTTTTCGACTTATAATATCATCTTAATATACTTTATCGATTTCTTTTGAAAAATATTTCCAGAATTCTACACCGACAGGACTAGAAACTTGATTTTCCAAGTGTAGGAAACACTTTAAAAATAAAATCGAAATTCGTTGCTTGAAACGAGGGGCCACTCAAAACGTGGTGGCACATATTGACGATTTACAATGAAAACCTGAGATGCGCCCTACTTTTAAGTAGCCCCTCGTTTGCCCTCACATTTAAAAAACGTGGCTTTTTAGTTTATTTTAATTTATTAATATTTATATTTGAGTATAATAAACGAAACAAACTTAGTACATTATTGGCAATTTAAATAAACAAACAAATACAAAAACAAACACTTAACTAAAAAAGAAGAAGCCATCGTCGACGCCTTCACGAGGCATAGTTCCCAAGATGCTGGCAGCATTCCCTCTCTGTATAGCGAGACTAACTCGCTGAGAAAGGAACCCGCCAGCCCTGGGATCACCGGTCGCCTCGATCAGACGTCGCGACAATTCCCTCAAAAATCTCAAAAATTAAATATTTATATTTTAATATTAGTAATTACTATTTTCTGGACTTCTATATGTAGAATCAGCTCCTAAAGAACTAAGTGCAGATTGATGAAGCACCTAAAACCAACTTTTCATCAGAAAATTCCTAAATGGTTAAAGATACGATTACAATTTTGATAATTTTTATTTGCTCACAGGTCAAGTCCGGTGCTGAAACTTACATCAACAGTATAATACTCGGTTGCGTTTGCGTCCTCCCTTACTTCGCGACAGGGGTCTTACTGAACAGGGTTGGTAAAAAACGCCTTCATCTGTTCCTTGGGCTGATCGTGTGCGGAACCATTCTGGGTATACGATGGGTAAATACGAAGGCTGGTATTGTGGCGCTGTTCTCCATCACGGTAGCGATAACTCAAGTCATATTGGGCTTGAATCAAGCGTTCATTGTTGAATGTTTTCATACTTCTACTAGGTGAGTTTTTTACAATGTTTGTATGAGGTGTAGATTTTGATGTGAAACATCTATAGGCGGGCGTTAACCTGATTGTTGGCGTTGCGATACAAGAGGCCTTTTACGAAACGTACTGACCGATCCGACAATATGTTCAAGACGAAAAAACAAAGAATATATTAAGAATTATTGGTTCAGAACGAACATTAACTACCTACTGATGTTCAGTCGGATCGGTCGGTACATTTCGAAAGAGCCCTCCAGGCCACTAGTTGATTGCGTAAGAATGCGTAAGAATTGTTGCAAATGTCATTAGAATTAGACAATTAAAACTCATCACAGAGATAGATGCAATCAGCTAGCAGATAAGCTATATGTAAACATATCTGTTAATGTCAAAATTAAATGTTTCACATCTGTCAGGCGTCCCGTGACCGTATGTGGCGCGTCTGGTGAACGCTCGGCTGCAATGCAGAACGCTGCGGGTTCGATCCCCGTCGGGTGCAAATAATTAGGCTTAAAAATAAATATTTGTATCTGGTCTGGGTGTCTTTTTATGTATAATATGTATGTAATAATAATAGTAATAATTTATTCATTTGCCATAAATATTACAGTTTACTAGTTTTCCGGTTTCGATCGCGTTGTTTTTATTATTTTTCCGTTTCTACGTACATAGCCTTTACAGACTCCCTTCTCAGGGTGGACTGAAACATCTCACTCCGTGACCTAAAAATGAGTTTCATTTCTATGCTAGTTGTGATAGAAATCGACACAAGTTTATCTATCATTAGAACAGTCTACGGATAATTATAAATGTAAAAGACCTCGACGTTTCGGCTCCGGGCCTCCGCACTTTTGCTCGACACATACCTAGTAAACACCCTCATAATCACTAGTTTTTTACATTTTTATGTTTCATACCCAATTTCATGGAAACCGGTATAGTATAAAACTATATTGATAAAAAACAGTTAAACGTTGTTTTACACAGCCTACTCACTATAAGAAATCAAATTAAAAATAATAATATTGAAGTAGGTAGGCACTGATAATAATCTTCCAACGGGTGTAATAAAAAAAAAACTTTCCTACATTTTTATAACAGAAGAAATAAACAAACAAACGAATTAAGGGCTTTACCGTTCAAATTAAATAAATGACGTCGACATTGGCATCATCAAAATGGGCTTAGTTTTTCTTAATTGAGTCATAATCGTAATTTTATCACAAGGTCAATGAATGCCACTAAACGGAACGCTATTGATTAGTCATTAGAACAAGGGGTCTTGCATTAGCAAAAAATGGATTTGATTAAAAAGTAAATTGTCAGGAATTCGACAGCCTCAGGCAGCGCAGCAAACGTAATGTAGGACGTCCTCAGGCCCGTTAGAGCGACGATTTGCGCAAGACGGCTGGCACAAACTGGATGCGAGAAGCCGAAAATAGATCTAGGTGGGGGGTAATTGGAGAGGCCTACGTCCAGCAGTGGACTGCAACAGGCTGATGATGATGAGGCAGCGCAGAAAGTTGCGGGTTCGAGTGTTGCCAGGACCAATTATTTATACTGACCATATAGCTCGAAGGACAGATAGCCGATGGGGAGTAAAAGTCCTCGAGTGGCGACCACGATGTAATGCGAAACGGAGTGTTGGAAGACCACCTACTTGGTGGACCGACGACATTGTGGCGGTCGCAGGGAGTCGTTGGATGGAAGTGGCTCGCGATCGCTGTTTGTGGCGTCGTATGGGGGAAGCCTATGTTCAGCAGTGGACGGTTAAGGGCTGAGATGATAATGATGTTAAATGCCTGTCTCTGGTTGTTCATAAAGAATGTTAAACCGTAAGTCTCCAACTACCTTCATATTATGTTTCATCATAATCGGATCAATAGTTTTTGCGTGAAAGAGGAGTTTAAATCCCGATTTTCTGACGGGATACGGGACTTAAGAGAGAGAATGGAATGGGAGTGGGGAAATTTGGACTCCACCTACGCTATACAACCGCCCATTTGAAGACTTTCAAGGAAACGTGGAGGCGGTGAATAGCGTAATTGTTTCATTTGAACCTTTGTTTTACAAAACAATAGGTAAAACATTAAAATAAAGCTTTAGTAGGACGTATTTAGAACGATTCACGTTTTGATTGCGATAATAATTATTAAGGACAGAGATTGTCAACTTAGATAGACTATTAATAACGTTATTAGATTTTTAATTGATACCAGAAATAATAAAAAAAAACCTTTTTTAGTGTCTGTGGGACAAAATAGACTATTAATAATTCTATTCATAGTTCATTGCGTTTATATTGCTGCATATACAATAATGTTTAACAAGAAGTGAAGGACACGAAGGTTTCCGAAGTCCTAAGTATGATACATACATAAATAATTCGTATGTAGTTTTTTTTTCTTCTCTAAATCGACTTTTATTTGCAATTGATGTAACTTGAAATAGCCGGAGTTCTGAAATAATAATTATCCTTCTAGATCGGGACTTGCACGTGAGAACTCGCGGGTTCTGCTAGTCATTTACCTACATGCTGATATAATAATTTGTTAGGTTATTTGTTCGTAACAAATGAATAGAAAGCTATTATTCTTTCACTAATAGGAAACTATATTATCGAGAAGTAACATAAGGCTACTTTTTTTCTCGAAATTTCCAAGGGATCGGGACCTTTTTCGAGTTAAAACACGAGACGCTGCTATTCATAGACAAAAAAACGAGATATATTTGGTATAGGTAAAAATAAATATAAATATATGGCACGACATTACACACAGCGCAATTTAACCCCAAACTAAGCACTAGGCTTGTACTATGGGTACTAGACAACGGATATACTAAATATTATACTTTTTTTTAAAACCCATATAATTAATTATCACAATATATTAATTTATTTTTTAATGTAAACTTTATAATGTTTAAGCTGGCATTGTAATATTTATGGCAAATGAATAAATTATTATTATTATTATTATTATTACATACATATTATACATAAAAAGACACCCAGACCAGATACAAATATTTATTTTTAAGCCTAAATATTTGCACCCGACGGGGATCGAACCCGCAGCCTTCTGCATTGCAGCCGAGCGTACACCAGACGCGCCACAGAGGCCGTCAGGTATGTGTATAACAATGACAAATCACTACCCAGGCGACTGCTCTAACCACTGAGCTACACAGGAATCACGTGACATGTTAAAATTTTTAAAATTACATATGTTTTAAATGTAATTTTAAAAATTTTTATTTTTTAATTTTTAAAATTACATATTTTAAAAATACATGTAATAGGTCACCTCTTGCACGGGCGTTACATATACTGAATTTAGTTGCCGAACAGATTGATGTTATTGCATGCGGGAAGAATGAATTTTGTAAAGTAGCACAGTGGACAATCTGCTATAACATTAAAAATTAATAATGCTTTTTACCTACTCTATTGCATTGGGGGATCCTGTAAAATAGCTGTAGTTGTTTTTGAAATAAATAAATAAATAAATAAATAAATGTTTTAATTTCTAAAAATATTTCTATGTTTAAAATGCCTTGAGCAATAAAAACAAAAAAGAAATATTAAAGACAAATCATTTACAAAATTTCAATATTTCCCATTCCACACACGCCAACCCATTCATAAAGTTTGAGAGCCTCTGTCCGAACAATTTGTATCAAAACACAATCCAGTGAGCACGAACAGTTGAATAGAGATTGAAATAGATTTACTTACGGATAGCTATCTTATCTGGAGCCATTCAATAGGTCGGGCTTAGCTCTGCTGGGTACGCGCGTAGGAAAACCCCTTACTTGGGTGCATTACGATATTATGTTGCTAGACTAGAGGTGATGTCTCAAACGTGATTTTGGATTGTAATAAAACACAATATTTACTGGGTTGAACTCGTCTTTTATATATTTACATCATTGTTGCAATACTGAATTGATGATTTACCGACAATGCTGTTAATAAATAAAACGCGAATTAAACCCGGTAAATATTGTGTTTTATTACAATGCGAAATCAGAAAGAGAATGCGAAAACAAGAAAAAACTATATATGTGAGTAATGTTCCTTTTATGCAAAACGAATATAAGCAGTCGCAATATTGTTTCATCTACCCTAAAATCCAAATGACAATCGCTACGGTTGCTTAAATAATATTTGAAACGTCAACGTATCGTTAAATTTGAGGTAGCGTTACTTCAGTGAGTTGTTTCATCTAACTTCCTTCGTTTAGCACTTATTTTGTGACAAAAAGGTCTCAACTATACTGCTCTTTGCAGCTCTGTTTAGTATTTCTCGAGAACATTTCAATATTCTTTGGATATTACAGTTGTTGATTTGCGAGAGAATGCAATTATTTTTCTTGCAACAAAAGTAATTGCAGAACCGTTTTTGTGAAATATTTAACAGTGATGAAGCATCATTAAAATACCTGATTAGCTATAGAATACTTGTCTTGCTTTTATTCCAATTTATTTCGTGATATTTTGTGGTTTTGATTTCTGTAATTACGGACAGCTTACGGACAGCTAATATTCCGGAATATATCGATACGTCGTATTAGCAATTATCGTGTTTGTAACCTATTCTATTATATTATTATATCTAATCTATTATATTCTATTATTCAGTCTCCGATTGACTGATTTTATTTGAACTATATTAAAAATTAATATTTAGTTTTTAGTTCCGATACCTGACTAGTATCACTACGTTCATGCGGTCTGCCGCGTGCGAAGAACACCTCCCTCCTCCCGCTCCTTGCATGCGGCAGAAAATTAGACATTATGTTCTGTAAGTATTAGTGACACCAAGCATTAACTATACTAACATAATAGCTAATTTTCTGCCGCATGCAAGCAGCGGGAGGAGGGAGGTGTTCTTTGCACAGACCGCATGATACGTAGTCAGGTAGTCGGGACTAAAAACTAAATATTAATTTTTAATATACTAGTTGATATGGAGTTCCGGAAAGTAACGCCTAATATAATCAATAATTTTATTTGCTTGGGTATTATTTTCATGGACGATTGCATTTTTTGTGTAAGTAAGCGCCCGTTGTATATATCCATCGAACTGTAACTAAGATTTAATAAGACTGGCAAATCCACTAAAGAGCTCTGTTAGAGGTAGTTTTGAAAAACCCTCTTTAATGTAAAACTTTGTGTAGATATTATTGATAAAACGGGGTTTAAAAATGGTTGTACAAATAACTATTAGAGTCTAAATCCAGGGTTAAGAGGATTGTAAATATTTTTGTCTTTTTTGCCTGAGTTTATTCTAAATTTAATCGTAGTGTTGTGAGAGTTGAAATTCGCTTATATTTCTTTGTAAAAATGCTTTTAGGTCTAAACTGTTAGCTATCCTACTATTTAAATTAGAAAGTTTTGGTCTCAAAACTTAAATAAAATAAAAAAATATCTGTTGCGTTACAGCATTTTTAGATTTTTGTTTTAAAATTTGAATAATGTTCTTTTTTGATTATTTTTTGGTTGTAATAAAATTCAATATGTATTTACCGGGTTTAACTTGCCTTTTATTTATAAACGACATTGTTTCAATGCTCGTACCAACGTTCCGCTAACTTTACAGTCAGTTTTATTAAGGTAAGTACACAAAAAACGCGAGTTAAACCCTTTTGTTGTAAGGGAAGTTGTGTTTCATTATAAGGCGAAGTCGCGAAAACATAAAAAAGCGTTTTATTTAGGTTTTAAATATTTTAATTATTTCAACACTAATTAAGTTAATGTTTTCATATTGAAACACAATATTTACCGGGTTTTACTCGCGTCTTATGTTATTACAAAAGTACGTTAGCAAAAGCTTTTGTAATAATGTCGTTAATAAATAAAACGCGAGTAAAACCCGGTAAATATTGTGTTTTATTATGCAAAATCGCGAAAATTATTATGTTTTTGTTCCAGGACGCTGGCCATATCATTTATAATGATGTCCGGTAGGATAGGAACACTAGTCGGCAATGTAATATTTCCCGTGCTACTGGAGATGGGCTGTGCTATACCATTCTATGGCATGACTGGGATGATGGTTTGTGAGTATCAAAATCAGCCCCCATATTACCTATCAAGTGGACGTCTGATAACGGTGGAAAATGACAGGCACTATGCAGTACAGTTGATAGATAATATGGGGTAATAATAGATAATATCGTCTAATGGTTTTCCCAGTAGTTTCTGTCAAGACAAACAAAATACTCAGTACTCTAACTTTACTCCATGTTTACTTGTAAGGCTAAGTATAATTAAGAATCTTCTTTTTATCTTAAATAAGTAACTAATAATGAAATACGCCAGACGATCCGGTTGTATCCTTTGAGTACCTATACATAAGCAAACTATAGAGCGCTGGTATGCGAGTATAAACTGTAAGCACCGGTATGAACAGTCAAAAATGACAAAAACGATGTCATCAGTCACCTAGGGTTACGGGAATTGACTGTTTCTCTCGTTAGAATTTATTCTAGTATTAATTATGGTCAAATGTTCAGTGCCGCGGTGTAAAAATGATTCGCGGATCACTATTCAACCTCAACATTTGAATATCTATGTAGGTATAGAGCATCTGCTTACACTTTGCGCAGTAGGCAAATACCCATAGGCGCGGTCTATAGTTTGCTTATGTATACTCAATTGTTGTATCCATTTACCCCTTTGTAGATCTATGAGGTTCGAGGATACTGCAAAAACATGAATAGGCTATGATATTTTATACCAAACTAATAATAAAAACCCGAAAGATCGTTTGTTTGTTTGTTTGTTCTGAGTACTTAGGACGTGCTTTGTTAGGACAAAAATTACTCCAGATAGAGATTACTCCAAACTTACTTCACGTTTTTTAAGAAGGCTAATTGTGGAAATCTTTTTCTATTTATGTATGTTCGGTGGCTCGGCCCATTTTGATCATTATTTATAGTGAAGATATTTTTTTTACAGGTGTGGTCGGCTTAGCGACGATGTTACCAACAAAGAAATAATAAAGAAACCAAAGAAAAAGAAATGAGAGCGAATTTATTTATATTTTTGTAATAGAGAATAAAGAACATCATTATTTTGTGATAGTTATTTTCCATATTGTATATCTTTGTGATTTATATTGATTGTTATGCTAGTTAGAATTAGGATTGTTACCTATTTTGTATTTTTATTTTATTTATTTATGCCTCAGTAATTTTAAGGAGTTCTTGTCCAAAGGATAACAATGCGGCTCTTTTACTAAGTCTCCACTATCCGTCGGTCTATTTACGATAAGCAGACAATTCAGATTTAGTACTTAATCTTGATCTTAAGGTAGGATCTAGGACTAATAAAATAAATAATTTATGTATTAATAAAGATAACCTTAAAAAGCCAACTGTAAAGTCGGCAAAAGCTCCGTTTTAAAAAATCATGAATAAAACGCGATTAAACCCGGTAAATAAAGTGTTTTATTATGCAAAATCGCGAAAACCATAGAAGAAATTAATTCGTGTATTTACACAAAGACTTACGCGGGTGAAACCGAGGGCGCAGGTAGTTGTAACTATAAATATATACTTTATTTGATCAACAACAAAAACTTTACAAATACAACATAGTTAAAATTAATAAATTATATATTTTGAACAAATAGGCGGCCATTAACGCTTAAAGCGATTACATTATGTCTTTTGGGTAAGTATCAACATACAACAGTCAAAACCCAAGAAAAACACCCACAAACTGTATAAAACCTGCAACAAACTACAGTTACACTTCCCCACACTAAATATGCACACACAAACACGAAATCAAGTATTCACAACTCGTATTAAACTCACTGAACCGAAGCTAAACTTCTTAACTTTAAACCGATTCGTCAAAGCCGAATTTCAGTCCAAGTGTCCAACTTTACTTTGCATTAGAGTGTTGAAGTTTAGAGTTATTTTCTCTTGGGTGCATGTGACCCGAGATACAGTCTGTTTTGGTTAACCCTTCGCTGGTTGTTTGTTACAGTTTATAAGATAGGTAGTAACAGTAACTCCACATTTAAGTGGAATTGAGCTATACCCAACCCATATCATCTATTCAGTAGATGTCTGACAACAGTAGAATTTGACAGGCACTATGAAGTACATTGCTGCTTTGACGTAACGTGGTTATTACTGGTAATCAACTCAAAGCAGTAAAGTACTGCATAGTGTCTATTTCTTCTTCTTTAAAATGGCTTTCCATTCGGACATTTGCCAGTGTCAAGTATTATCAATATTTACAAGTTATTTGCATTGAACGAAACAGTCAAGTCGTCATAGTTAAGGCAAGTCGAGGGAATCATAGTTAAAAGGTAGCAGATTTTTACAATGTTTGTTCACGGAGCTTTGGAGACAACACTAAGCTAAAGTTCATGTTTTGCACCGATTTTCACTTTTATTTACACTTGTACACCTTCACGAAACTAAATTTACACGCATTTGAACTAAGTTTTACAAAAATGAAAATTTTGCAACACATCTCCTCAACGCATTCCCGCCAAAACTCCTGACTTAACTTAAAAATTGATACATAGATACTAAACAGCATATTATTTTATAATTAGTACGATCTTAGTACCTACGCTTTAACTAATAGCTCTGCAGGCGTTAAGAAATACATAATCAACCAACTCCTGAATTTAATTTGCCTTTGTAGAAAGCTAAATTAAAGACATGTTTTTGTCTTGATCTGACTAAACATGGTCTAGCTAGTACGATCTTGAACCCAAACCAGTGAACAAATTATGGTACTCGTACTTAAACAAATACTCTGTGTTTTTCAAATATTGAATTTATTATAAGATTCTTGTATACCTTTATTTGCAATAAATGATTTGCTTGGTTGATTGAATAAAGTTAAATATAATAAAGTTAAAGTAAAGTAAGTAAATAAAGTAAAATATATTTAAAATAAAATAAAGTTAAAAGCGTTTATTACATTTCACTAGATGTATCTCATTCACTGAAAACCTTCCGTTGTCTGACCTTAATCCAGCTTCACACATAGTCTCCGTTTTGAAATAAGGTTCTTTGAGTTGACTAATAGATCTGCAACAGTCCAGAAATAATCAACCATGTGCCGACAGCTTCTGAATAACCACGTTTGCTGTCGTCGTGTTTGTTACGTAAGTAAAACTAAGCTGCCATAACTTAGTGAAGTTAGTAAAATAATGTCATTCACCGTTGTGGCTAAGCACAGTGCAGAATTTAACTTAGTAATAGAGTTTGGACGCTGCTCTGAAATGGTCAGTTTGAAAATTAATTTTCAATTTTGCTCTGAAAATGTTTTAACTAGAAATGGATGAGAAAAATGAAATAAACCTCATTATCGGTTTCAATCGCATTTCTTTTATTTAGATACTAGCTGCGCCCCGCGGTTTCACCCGCGAAGGGTAAAAAGCGCGGGCGGCCGAGTGTTTCTCGAGCGGTTGCACTTTTTCGTTCATTACTCGGGTTCTGCTTATTGGATTTCGATGCAAAGTATACCAGGACCTTCCTCGAAAATAGAACTATTCATTATTGAAAACCAGATTTCAATCGGATTAGTAGTTCTTAATTGTATAAGGAACTGACTGAGAAGCAGACAAACTTTTAAAATTTAAAAAATAATACAATTTTGTTCTACTGCTTTTCCTAAGTCATCTAGACAATTGTTTTAATTTACTTCCAAGTACAGACTTTTTGTCCTCTTTTTCTTTATTTTAAGTAAAGAATAGATAGAATAGAAGAAGATATAGATTAGGCAATTTTTCAACGTCCGACGATTTCATATCAGCATCGCTAAAACAAAAGAAATAATGTAACTAGTGAGCAAAAATTCAACTTGCAAAATTTAATTAAGTACCCACAACAGTACGCAGGTAAAGCTTAATAAAAGCCAATAAAAAGATTGAAAAATCTTTGATACGGCTCATATTTGTATTTATTCTGATTGAGGAACACATTTTGAATTATATTTCATTTAAATTGTTTAAGCCTGCACTGGGCGTTCTAACTAAAAAAAAAAAACATTTACAAAAACAAAACGCACACTGTCGCACAGTCAACGTCGAGCGGGATTCGAACCAACAACGCATCCCGACTCAATCCGGGAGTAGCGTCATAGCCAATTAGTCTACCGACGCCCGCCGTCTTTCTTCGTGGACTTAATTTACATAATTTATAATCTCTAACTAATATTTTTCACCATAATACCTAATATTTTATTTGACAACTCTATTGACACTAAAAATTGTAATGCATTTTAATACAACTTAATATTGTACTTGATATTATTAAATAAAGTTGACATTTTAATGTCTGAATGATATTTTGTGTTCATAATTAATTGCATTTCAGAATATATTTCAACGAATGGTAAATGTTGGTACGTACATAATTTGATTATGTTTACAAGGAATCACCTTCCAAAACATTTGTATGCAATTTAATTGCTAAATATGATGAGACTGTATCCTATTTCGTAACACCACTGTATGTATGTACCCTAATTAATGCAAATAAACGTTATTCTATTCTATTCTATTCTATTCTCGTTCTTGCTTCTTGTATTTTACCATAATATTACAACTTATGCATGTTAGCGTGGTGTAGTGTTATGGATGTATTTTTCCTTTACAATTGTACCGAACCTAAACGCAAGCTTTGACAATCTAGCTCGAAATATCAAATCAAATAGAAATGTCCTGAGGAAATGTGATATCCTGAGATTCTACGTGGCGAAGGCTCTATTTCCGAAAGTTCTGGAAAACGATTAGGGTCGGAAATTGGGTCCAAAGGATGATCGTCGAACGGCTAGTTTATTTTTGACCTTATGTTAGTTGATTTAGGGTTTGTTTTCATTTAGAAACTTTTGAAGAAAATGCGTTAATTTTGTAATAATTATTAATCCAATTATTATTATAACAAAATTCATTTTTCAATTTATCAAACAATCTTCCGTGTTTCTATAAGTAGGTCAGTGCAGCATCTCATTAATATCGAATAGGTATTCGTTCTATTCCAGATTTTGGAGCAAAAGTGAGATGGACTTATTTCGTTTTAGGAGAGAGCGAAAATGACAACTTGATTTCAATGTCATACTTGTTTAGCATTTTTTTTTTGAGCAAAAAATCGTTTCTTTTGTTAATTTGTATCTCATATCCGTAGTTAATCGAGTCGTAGTTTGGAAAAAGAAACCCAGGTTATGTGGTAAGTAATAATAAAATGGTAGTAGGTACTTTGTAATTTTTAGGTCGAAAACTGTAAATGTAAACAGTCATAATTACTAGGTGTGTAAGACTGTTCGTAGTTGAATAAACCTTCAAATTTTAATTATTCCATTAGAAGTCTATAATCTTTGATCATGGCAAATAATACCTACCCACTTCAACTTTATATTGGTTTCAAAACTGAAAGAAGTTTTCAATTAGGTCGAGGCTTTTTTTACCCTTGACAGCCACGGAATAATCGACGGTTCATCGTTTCAATTTCTGGTATTCAATTTTTGAAACAAAAGGCTATCGAAACGAAAACAAAAGACGATTATCGAATGAAAACAAAAACAAATGACGATCCGAAACATAAACCACAAGACGCTTATTGCAATGTATTGTAATCAGCGGAAATGTGGCTGTTGTTTTATAATTTAAATATTTTAAGGACGCGACTGATGTGAAATCCCTTCCGATTGAATATTTTTATTCATAACCGGTATCAAATAGATCTTTAAACAATGTATTATGTTATTGTACATGATACAAGAAGACGTGTCCCCTTCATTTCAAAAACAATAAACAATAACTTTAAATACCACTATTATACAGGCAAAGTTAAGTTAAGTTATAGGGATTTGAAAAATCTGCCCTAACTGAAAAATTCATCTTCAAAAATCCACTCGCGGCGTGGTTTGAGGTTTGGTTGGCGCTGGGTTACTGTATAAAAATATTTGTAGTAGATATGCCTTGAGCAATAAAAAAATACGAAAGATCATTATAAATAGCAAGTCGACTTCAAAGTCAGAAGAACGATATCAAAGGAAATGACTTTGTTCTAATGTTGTATTAAAATGACCTAGTCATCAGCAGCACCTTAGAGCTCCTCGCACCTTCTACGAAATAAATAGTCTCGTAATAACATTCTACCTAATGGTTATGGTGATGATGATAAGTATTAAATTTGTTTCAAAACATTATGGCAAATGGTCGTGCTATTTAGATATTTTGTAAAGTAGTGTTGGTTTAAGGTGAAACTTTGAGAAAATTAAAAACTGTGAGCGTATTGAGAACTTTTTCCAAATCCAAATTTCAATTAGGGATCAGCTGTGGTTTCATCTAATTAGCATCTACCGCTACTAGTCGCTATTTACTGTCAAAAAACATATTTCGTATTCTACATTACTGCTTTGAAGTAATCACCGGTAACAACCACCTTACGTTAAAGCAGCAATATACTGCAAGTTAGCCACTTAGCGGTGGATGCTAATTGGATGATACCACAGCTGGTTTGGGATCTTCAGGTGAAAAGTTTAAAAAAAAACCTTAGTTTGTGCAAGTAAAACCACGCGTTATACCTACTTCCACCACAGTTTTCCTTGACAGCCAAGTTAAATTACTACAATTCTACTTACGAACACCCTCCTAACTACATTACCTCGTTAGAAATGAGAAATTCGTTCTAAAAATACAAAATCACACTGAAACAACACACCTGAAACCCAAATGGGTATTAAGGGTGAGCCTTATTGCCCTTTTAATGGAGTTTCAATCAGGGAAGTAAAACAAATTTCAGTTATTTAGGCCAGCTATAAACTAACGTTTTTTGTAGTGTTTGGTTTCGAACGATTCGTGCATTTAGACAGTGATCATTGCATGGTAAGGTTTCTAGACTTATATTAAAGGAAGAGAGGACAAAAATTCTGTACTTGGAAGTAGGTATATTTAAAAAAAAAGTTGTCTAGAGAACTTAGGAAAAGTAGTAGAATTAAATTATTTAATTTATAATTCATGTCTGTCCGTCTGTTTGTCTGTTTCTCTGTCTGTTCCTTATACAATTAAAAACTACTAATCCGATTGAAATTTGATTCTCAATATTGGATAGTTCTATTTTCGAGGAACGTCGTGGTATACTTTGCATCGAAATCCAATCAATAGAACCCGAGTAATAAACGAAAGAGTGCAACCGCTCGATAACCGCTCGGCCGCCCGCACCCGTGATAACGAGTTTTGCACTTCCGCGGGTGAAACCGCGTGGCGCAGCTAGTATTGTAATAAGCGTGTTAATTCTAGAATTTTTTATACAAAGGAAAAGTTATTTTGCACAATTACACCAAAAAGCAAAAGAAAATACAAAATAAAAAAAACTAAATTTAAAATCTAATTTTACAGAGTTATCCAATTTTTCAAAGAGAAAACTTAAAGTTAAAGTTTTTAATGTACTAACGTAACAGACCCCCATTTCCGTGTTTAACTTTTTGTCTGTTTGTCTGTGCGTTTGTGCGCGCTAATCTTCGAAACGGCTGGACCGATTTTAATAAAATTTGGTATGCAGATAACTTCGATTAACATATAGGCTTCTTTTTATCCGGATATCAAGTCCGGATATTCGGATAAAAAATACGTAATTTTTGTTGTTTTTAATCATCGTCATCTATCGTCATTAATCGTCGTCGATCGTCATTCATCGTCGTCGATCGTCATTCATCGTCGTCGATCGTCATTCATCGTCGTCGATCGTCATTCATCGTCGTCGATCGTCATCATCACTTACTGACATACAAATTTTGCATTACTTCACCTACCTACCGCAATGCAAAAGTCGCCCATTGAAGTATTGTTGAAGCCAGGCGCTTTCGCGCCTGACATCACCAGTACTTCCCTGGTCGTCCGTTTAAGTGTGGATTTTTGCATTGCGGTAGGTAGGTGTAAGAACAACGCGGGATCGAGACTTGCGCGGGTGAAACCGCGGGGCGCAGCTAGTTTAAGAATATGAATCTTCCCCATGTCTATTATTTTTCGACTAAGGCTCGATTGAGTTATGGTCAAGTTTTTTTGTGCAATTAAACATATCTACCTACCTATGAGGCACCTATAATATAAGCAATGTAAAAAGGTATTTTAATGGTACCTATCTTAACAATAGACGCAAATACCTTATATTATCAAAAGGTGGACAAAGCGGTCCGATGTTCCGTGTAAGGAATTCCTATTACTTAATTACAAACTATTCGGATATAATAATCGAAAAATCTCATGTCTACAGTCAGCCTAAAATCGTACAAAGTATAACTGGCTTGCCTAAAGGTACAAATTCTAGGGAATATCTCATTGAGATAAAATACATGCTTACGTTTTAAATTTTGGATACTAAAATGATAATATTAAGATTTTTTTGTTTAGAAGATTTTTTGTTTTTATAATATTATTAAGATTGACTGCCGTCTTTCTATCTTTTAGATAAGTGTGCTAAATCTTATATCCTATCATCACTTACCATTACGTGAGATGGTAAGTAAGTAGTCAAAAAAACATCTTTCCTTACTAATATTATAATTCCGAAAGTTTATAAATATTTGTTTGTTTGTTCCCTCTTTACCGTCAAGCGGTTCGACCGATTTAGATGAAAATTTGCACAGGGATAGTTTAAGTGATGGATAGTAACATAAGATACTTTTGATCCTGATAACCTCGCGGGATCGGGACTTACGCAGGCGATAATTATTTACCAAATCAAGACAGATCTGTATGTAAATCGACACAAGGGTAGGGTAAGTGATGTAGAGTGGCATCATCATCGTCATTGATCGTCATCCATCGTCATTTATCGTCATCCATCGTCATCGATCGTCATCGTCATCATCACTTAAATACAAACTTTACCTTTACCTACCTACTGCAGTGCAATCAAACCACACTTAAATGGACGAACAGGGAAGTACAGATGATGCCTGGCGCTACCGCGCCTTCAGTACTTCAATAGTTGTACCTACTGTTGATACTACTGGCCAATAAAGCAAAAGGTATGGAGTTTTTGGGGATCGTTTCGGAACCAATCTTAACTGTTTGATTACAATTTGTGACTTTTGTGTCTTTGTGGATGACGACGAAAAAGAAAGAAACGGAGTAATCATACCTATCAAGAGGTAAATTTATATGAAAACTAAGTGTGGGATTTCGCGTCATTATATTGCCGGAGGAACTCGGAGCGTCTTGCCTTGCGCTCTTTATTTGTTGCATTTTCTATTTCCACGTATTCTCATCGAGTTCTACTTGCAAATCTTGAATCGCAGAGCTTGAATTACAAGTGGCCAGTATTCCACATCTTCATTGGAAATAAATAATTTATATTTCATTCAAAGTCTATTGTAGAAATAAATATTTTACCTCTAACGAAACCCGTCCTACCGAAGGTCAAACCCGAACTAGATTGGAGGGAAATTACAAATGGTAATTATGCAGGGTACGCTCGGAAACTGATTAAAAATCAGGGTAGGTACGTGATTTCAAAAATTAATTATCTCTAAAATACGAAATTTATCAATAAATCTTTCAAATATCTAAACGGTTTAATAGATAAGATCGTTGAAATTTAAATAAAAAGGCCAGATGTGAATTCGTGGTTTTTATTATCTTTTGCTTGGCAAATGATTGGATCAATAACGTTCAACTATTTGATTTAAAACAAAGTGAACGCTCGCTTCGCCCACATGTGCTTGCTGTACTTACCAGAACCTAACCTAACCTATCCGTGTCACACTTATGATACAAAAGCTAAACGACTGAGTTTCTTAGTAAATACTGTTTATTAGTTAAGGAGGAATTTACATGCGAACTATGCAGCGCCTCCTTGTAAACCCCTCAAGCTTTAGAGCTCTGCTGTACGTTGGCTGATCTGATGCCGGTCAATGAAAACGTCAAAGATTTCACAATATACAAGAAGTGAGCAGGTTTAGTCACATGACGACCTCTGTGGCGCGTCGGGCGAACGCTTGACTGCAATGCGGAAGGTTGCGGGTTCGATTCCCGCCGGGTGCTAATATTTATGCTTAAAAATAAATATTTGTATCTGGTCTGGGTGTATTCCTATGTATAATATGTATGTATTTACAAAAAAAAAGTATAATAAGTAGTATATCCGTTGTCTAGTACCCATAGTACAAGCCTAGTGCTTAGTTTGGGGCTAGATTGCGCTGTGTGAAATGTAGTGCAATATTTATTTATTTATTATTTATTTATTTCTCTTAATTTTTTGTTCCATCGTCCACGAAATAAAATAAGAACTAGATAAAGCCGCTAGACAACAGCAGGCGGCAACTACTGACAGGTAGGTAAACTTACATTGCGAATTCAACGCTATTAAATATTTCCCATAAAGCTAACAACATGACGTACAACATAATAATCGCCTTTCAAATTACAACTGGTTTCCTGCGACATAATATCCCCGTATTAATTTTCTCAATTATTTACGGGACTAGGTAGACAAAGTTGACATGTTGTGGGTGTTGCTATATGGTAAACGTAGTTGGAGCAGACCACAAAAGAAAAGGCTTGAGGTATTGCATGATAGCGTTCCTATCACTAGCTAAGCTTTATTGTGTTACGGGTGTATTACTATGTATAATATGTATGTATTTACAAAAGAAAAATAAATATGTGTATTCTGTACGTTGTATAGTCACCGTAAAACAAGCTTAGTAGCTTACCATGGGGCTAGATGGCGCTGTGTGTTAGTTACAGAATTTATTTATTAATAACTCCTTTTACCTAGCAATACAAAACTGCATTCATGTTCACAAGGAAAGAGTCAAGGAGAATTGACATAAAGAGCAAAACAGGTACCCAAAATGAGCAAACTATGTGATAAGAACTGAAACATTAAAAATTTCGCTTCGCTCCCACTACTTCTTGGTGGGAACGCAAACCTATTTTGTGTAAAAGAGTCCAATCCGCTTAGCCATGTTTACCTTATCATCTCTTTAATTTGAAAAACAATGTGAGCAGCTAACATGTTTCTTATTTTATCATTTCGGAGGTTTTAAACTGTTGTGTCTATAAAATCAATAACTTCAAACTTCAGCGTTACCTTTCCTAAAACACTCATAGAATACAAATTAGTTGAAGAAAACAATTATGCTCAATTATTGTAGGTCAAAATTAAAATTGCTTTCGTTTATATTAACAATTTTATTGAATTTCCTTTGTGACACGGTAAATGGTGTTGTATGTAAACAGGCACGGAATTTTAGTCGGCCGACTAGTCTTTTTTAAGGTGTCAAATGCACCCTGGGCCTGGGACCCTGCAGTCCAGGGGGAACGGTTGCAACGCTGAAGATTTGAGATTGGCGAACTTTCCAACTCACGCCTACTGCGCTGTTAATATTACCAAGTATATAATCAATTACGCTTGAAATAGTTCAACGACTATGCCTTCCTAACATACTTATGTCTGGTTTTCTCCAAAGCTAACATGCTAGTGATGTACCAAACAAATATTAATATTCGCATTTGCAAATATTCGCATATTTTAGTATATTCGCATTCGCAAAATTTCAGCGAATGTTTTGCGAATATGAATATTGGCAATAAAAAACAATTTAAAGATAAAAGTAGGTACTTAAAATAATACTTATTTCAAAATTCATTTAGGTTAGTATGGTTCTTAGGTTTTTATTGCAATAAGTTAAACAAATTCTTTTGTATTTTGCTTTTATTTCTCAAGGCATTTCTACTAGAAATATTTTTAAGACAAAAATACATTTTAATATGATTTTAAATCGTGTGAGTTTAAAAACTAAGGGCGACTTGCATAAAACCATTTTAAAACATATTTAACTAAATCAATTTTAAAATAATTTATGGGAAATCGTACATTGGACTCTATTTCATTAAGTGGACGATTGATATTATGTGTTGCCACAAATGAACAGTTTTTGCCATTCTGACAGATTTTAAACACGTTTAGCAGCTTAAACATGTTTAGGAACCGTTATGCAAGCCGGCCTTAATGTTGTATTTTTCCTTTAAAATTAATAGGGCCCGCGTAATCTACTCCGGAATGTAAAAACGGTTTAATTTAATAAAATCTACTAACACTAGTTATATAAGTCATATTACTAACACATAAATATGGACTGAAATGTTGTCTGAAATAAATGATTTTTATTTTTATTTTTATTTATTTGAAATATTTCTAAATCAAATTCTTCTATGAAACTTTCATCAGTCTAAAGTCAGTCGGCATATTCCACTAATCCCCTTACTCAATCCCCTGCCCAGGGGATTTGTAGACTTTTTATCCACAAATCCCCTGAGCATCCCGCCTTGTTGCCGCCAGGGGATTTGTGGACAAAAAGTTCACAAATCCCCTTAACCTATACTTAAAATCGGTGTAGGTCTATAAATAAAACATAATATTTACAAAATTAAAATAAAATAATTAAGATGTCACAAAAATGGATTAAGTATCTCCCGAGCCTATGATTAGAGCTAACGATCCGATTATAAATCAATTATTTTGATATTCTTTTTACCGATGTTTGTATCGAAACGATCCCGTTCCCGCGAGAATATGCGGATAAAAAGCCAATGTGTTCTTTCAGGTCTCCAGCTACCTATAACTATTTCAAGTTTCATTGGAATCAATATATAATTAGTTATAATAAAAGTTATTTTAATGTAAGCAATGTAAAATATTATTTCTATATTTTTATTTATTTTTTGTAAAAAAAAATATGTGAAAAGTAGTTTCTTAACTCAAATTGGTTTTTTATTTAACTCGTCCGGCGGCGATGATGTTCTACCGGGGTGACACGCTAATAAAAACTGAAAATTGCTCTGAGTGTCGATGTACCACCGGAGGGACATCTTACCCAGACCACTTGAAACTCTAATGTATAGAAATAGAGTGGATTTTTGTTAGAGCAACTTTTGTTCATGGGCTGCTCTGATATATTTTACGTCATTTGTCATTAACAGTAATATTACTGCCAGTTGAAAAAAAATAGGATTTGCAAATTTTTGTTTTCAGATTTTTCAGTTCCGCCATTTTTTTTTTTTGCAGTTTGTGTGATCGTGATGATTATTAATTGTTCCAAATAATGATAAGTGGGTGATTTTAGTGGGAAATTAGTGTTAATTAGTTTATTTGGTTCAGTCTTTTGGTATGTATCGTATCAAAATTTCAAAGATCATTGTAGAAACACTTTTTCACAAGTCAGAAAACCGCTCGATAAAATACGTAAAATTCGTGTTTGGTTGAGCTCTAGCGTCATGAACATAAGGGTCACAATGAAATGTAGTTTCGTCAAACTTGTAAGTTATACTTACGGCACTTTTATTTCAACTTGAATTATTTATTATTTTCCTATGATAGCTATATGTAAATGATATTTTATGGTAATATTGTGAAACAAGCTTCGTAGAGAAAGTTGGGAAAAAGTTTTTACTTCAAAGTAAATAAATAATTATTTACTGCTTACTAAATGCCAGATGCGAGGCGCGGTAGCGCCTGGCATCATCAGTACTTCCCTGGTCGTCCGTTTAAGTGTGGATATTTGCACTGTAGTAGGTAGGTGAAGTAAGGCAAAATTTGTATGTCAGTAAGTGATGATGACGATGGATGACGATCGATGACGATCAATGACAATAGATGACGATGGATGCCGATGATTCAAAAACAACGAAATTATGGATTTTTTATTCTTTATCCGGATATCCGGACTTGATATCAGAATAAAGTAGCCTATATGTTAATAGAAGTCTTATGCTATCTGCATGCCAAATTTCATTGAAATCGGTCCAGCCGTTTCCGAGATTAGCGCGCACAAAGGCACAGGCAAACAGACAAACGGACAAACAGACAAAAAGTTAACACGGAAATGGGGTCTGTTACGTTAGTACATACCTCTTAAAATAATTTTTTCAAATTATCTTTCAAAAACAGACACCGATTTTATTATAAGTATAAGTAGATTAAGGTACTTACTTATAAGAGTGTTTAGATTTAAGAAACTCAATCAACATTGATGGAAGTGATTATTCTGTGATTTTGTTCACCACTCGTATATTATGTAAATAAAACACGAAGACTGAAACTATGTAACACACTGTTTTTATTTGATTAAAAAAAAGGAAATGTAAATTTCGGTTAAGGGGATTTGTAGAATATTTGTCCACAAATCCCCTGCTAATCCCGTTGTATCGCCGCCAGGGGATTTGTGGAGAAAAAGTCTACAAATCCCCTGGGCAGGGTATTGAGTAAGGGGATTAGTGGAATATGCCAGTCAGTCGACGAAGTTTCAACTATATTACAATGGTCCCCTAGCGACCAAGACCATCATCGAGGTTAGAAAATAAATAATAATACGCGATTAAGATCAAATGTAATCATATAAGGTTATCTTTTTGACTACGAAATCCTAAAAGTAAAAACTTCAACCATTTTGCCTCCTTCACTAAACATTCGCCTACGCAAATGTTAAAAAAGTGTTCATCACTATAACATGCTACACCATCAACATCAGCATTCTGGTAGATAACAATCGATTTATGTGAGGTCAGGTCAAATACAGGCCAATATTGTACGAAAATGTACCTTGTAGTATACGTTGCGACTTGACACCCTCCTTCGTTTTTATCTATAAAGTTCATGGCCCTTGATAGGCATCCTGGCAAGCGTGTTCCTCCAGTGATCTCTGTCAGTTGCCTGATGAAAAGCCGTGCTAACCGTATCACTAGTTGTTCGGATACTTTGTCCGACCATCGTTTAGGACACTGCCTTCATGGCGCATACATACGAGCCAATGCTCGTAGGCCAATACCTAATCAACAACGCCACAGTCGTCAATCTATCGCCCGATAGACTGTGTATTGTCCAAAAAGCCTCATATTTTCGATTATAAAGTCGGCTCACGGACTCGCCCTCGATTTCTTGTCGCATAAAATTAAACAGCACAAAACTGTTAGACTTTGTTGCTAATTTTGCTGACCATTAAAAAACGGTTGCGTAAAGATATTGAGGAAAACTGTTTGTGGAAACAAGGATTTCTCTTTTGTTCGGGGTTTTATCCTAGTCCACTATATACGTATCACATTAAGTAGGTATAGGCAATTAGGCTACGTTTAATATGTTTATAAGCATTTTATTTTGCGCTTCAGGAGTCGCTCGTGAACAAGAGGTAATAATAATAATAATTGGCCTATTCATCTAATTTTAGATGATTTATACAACGCAAGCAACTTTTAATCCATGCTATTTATGGCGCTGTAGTGCCCGGTAGCAAGAGGTATGTTCTAGACAAATATGTTCTTGTCAGACGATAGTGGTCAAATATTATGCAGACCTTATGCCAAACAATATTTTTTTGTTATATACTACCTACATAGTTTGTATACTTAGTTTGAAAAAAAATTGTAGCCCTTTTTGACGGCCGACAAAAATGTTCCATCTAATTTCCTCTTGAATGGAGAAAACGAAATTCTCTTATGCTGCCACTGCTGAACCTGCTCACAAACCAGCAGTGTGATAACACATTATAGGTACATATTAATTATTCGAGTTTGTTGAGGTTTACACTTTTCTCAAGATTCTAGTTATATATCTTATTCTATTTATACATAAATTGACTAAAATTATAAATTATTACAAAAGACCATTGTTATGCCATAGTTATATTTTTGTATTTATAACAATGGCAGTAGGTACTTGTCAGGTAAGAAATAGAACCAACAAAATATTGCAAAAAAGTTTCTTCATCAGAAATTTTAATAAAGATTTTAGCTCTCCTACATTTTTACACGGACCCGAACCGAAATAAAAATAAAACTTGTAGTGTACGACAGCGCTGCGTGCGGTGTAAGGGAAAACACAGATAATAAACTTTTCCATGAGCCGATAGGTGCCTGATAATATTTCTCTCAATTCTAGAGATATAATATCAGCCTTTGACCTATCTCAATAATAATTCATCCTGTTATATCTTTTTACTAATATTATAAATGAAAAATTGTATGTATGTGAATTTGTTACTCTTTTACGCAAAAACTACTGAGCCGATTGCGATGAAACTTGGAATATAGGTAGCTGGATACCGGGAATAACACATAGGTTACTTTTTATCCCCGAATTCCCGCGGGAACGAGAAATACGCGGGTGAAACCGCGGGGCGCAGCTAGTTATACATATGTGTACAAAAAGGTGACATCTTGTTTACCGATTTTTTTATTGTTTAGTCTACACTGAAAAAAAACAGATTTATCGCGAAACGTAAGCCATTCATAAAATGCTAAAAAGTAATAAAAGCAACGCGATTAAAAATAGAAAGTGAGTTAAATTTAAATCCTTTTAACAGTCAAAATATGATTACAATCTTGAGAAAACTTTCAAATGTTCAGCATTTCAAAATCTCAGTTACTTTAACCATAATAGAAAAAAATAGACGCCAATTTACTAAGAAAAACTGTAATTTTTGTTTTATTCAAACACGGCACTAAGTCCTAAGTTCGATCAGGCAAAACTGAAGGTAAAACTTTTCGCATAAGACGACCTTCCACGAGCAGCAAATAAGCGATGTAGTAAAGGCACCTTACCGACCCCAATTAGCACCCTACGTTATGAAAATAAATTCGGATATTTATGCCGATCCCTGTAAACTACCCCAGGTACCAGAGTTACACAGAATATCTGAGTAGGTAAGAGTAAGTAGCAGCGTAGAGAATAAATAATGCAGATAAATTTCACTGAATTATATGTTTTAAGAAATATTTTCTAAAAATTTGCACTTAACAGCACTTCAAAGGCGCTGGACCAGCTCCTCAAAGATGCTGGTTAAAGTCCTATTGGGTGGGAATTTCTAGAAAACACATCTTTCAAGTGTAAGGGCGACTTGCATTAAACCATTTAAAAATATATTTAACTAAATCAATTTTAAAATAATTTATGGGAAATAGAACATTGGACTCTATTTCATTAAGTGGACGATTGATAATATATTGCCACACATTGACAGTTCTTGAAATTTTGACAGACTTTAAACATGTTTAGGAACCGTTATGCAAGCCGGCCTAAGAAACAAATAAATCAAGTAGGTATGTAGATTTTATTTGGAAAAAAATTAAGCGTCTTTCTTTCGTGCAGTGGTAGGGTCCACCTAGTGTCAGAGTTCTCAGATCTTCCTTATACCTCTAATTTGACTTAACATCTGCTATCAGAATAACATCCGGAACCAACTGCACCAGGTGCCTTCCGAAGAACGGTGGCTCCAGAAAGTGACACAAATAATTTGTGTAGCAAAAATTTACAAAAATGATCGAAAATGGAGTTCTCAAAAATGGATCGGTACCCTCAAAACCATATTTCTTGGTTTTTTATTCGTTCAGTAAAAGAAGACCACGGGTTCGGATCCTGTCATTGGCAAAATTTTGATGATGCACGCTTCTCCATGTTTCTAGTTACCTTTTTTCATTACCACCTTTTTTCATGACTGACGAGTCACGCTGTTTCAGCCGCATAAATGCCAATCCTGTAGAATTATCCTAATATGACTTCAGTTATCTACACAACGAGTTTCATCGCAATCGGACCAGCTGTTGTTACAGAAGCAGCAAATATACACCCACACAAACTTTTACCATTTAGGTACCGTTACTGCTAAAATCACGGTTAATCACGTTAATTTGTTCCACTGCAGGGCAAGGGCCTCCTCTTAGAGGGGTTCGTTAGGCAGTAAGACGCCATGGGAGCCTACTCCGGATTGACTAATTTCCCATGTCTTATGTCTTAGGACCATGACGAGTTCAGGACCAGTCGGTTTCCGCACGATGGTTTCCTTTACCGTCAGAGCGATGTTATTTAGCGCACATAACTTTTTTTTACCGAAAAAGACATTGGTGCGCGGTCGGCCTGGATTCAAACCCACGACCCTCGGAATGAAAGTTGGGGTACCACTACCACTAGACCTACACCGCTCTTAAAATCACGAAACTTTATAAAAAAATATATTCAAGATCAAGGATAAAACCAATCAAACCACTAGACTATAGACTCCATTACTAAGTACAGGAAAAAGAGAAGTCCAAAGCTCAGGGTTAAAATAATTTTCTTACCCGAAATCTCAACAGGCTTTAATGTAAAATATTTAGGTCTCTGGTTATTAGGTACTTAGGTACCTAGATTTGTGTAGCAACCGAACATGTTTGTAGATTAAAGATATTAGGTTATATAGACGTACTATTTATGTTAGATAGAAGCAATAACTATTTAGATTACAAAGGATTTCAAATATTTTATTTAATAAATGTTTTGTAGCTACCAGTAACTTTCCAGCTTTATTCAGCGACGTCCATTCGAGTGAAATATAATTTAGATAGGATAAGTAAGGCATGTGGAAAGAATGAATGATAAGACGGTGTTCAAAGTGAAGACACAGAGCAGTATTAGACCTTATGAGATGAAATGGAGACTGAGTGAAAGAAGTCACCAACAGCTGGAGAAGGAAAGCAGGGATCGAATCATCTAGCGCAAACCTTATAAAGAGGCCAAAGTTCGCCACGCAAAGTAATAAAGAAGAAATACGATGTCTTAATTTAGTAGCACAGTGGACAATCTGCTATAACATTAAAAATTAATACTTAATGCTTTTTACCTACTTTATTGCATCGGGGGATCCTGTAAAATAGCTGTAGTTGTTTTTGAAATAAATAAATAAATTTCTAGAAAAAAACGTTGATTTTGTCTTGTGTAATTCTGTGTATTAGTGGTAATTTGTTTATACAAATCATCACTAATACACAGGATCAAGGCAACCTCGGGATGGATAATATCACTGCCTGGAAATGACGGTATGGCCGCCTATCATGCCACTTTAGATTTAAGTAACATTATATTAATATTTCGTAAATCTGTTTTTATTGCTTAAGGCCCATTTACTAGAAATAATTTTAAAGGAAAAATTCATGCAAAATTCTCGGCCACGCAAGTCCCCAAGTCGCAAGTCTTGCGAGCGGTATAGGCAATGGAGTATTGATCGAGGGACGCGAGTTCAAATCTCGCCGCAAGGGAATTTTTGAAGATGAATTTTTCCTTTAAAAATATTTCTAGTAATATCATATTATTTGTAAATGTTATTTTTGAAATAAAACTCGTTTTACGGTTTTAATCACGTTGTTTCATTATCGCGAAAACGAAAGAAAAATCAATGTTTTTTAAGGGTCTATACGAGTATAACCCTAACAGCGTGACAGGGATGAAGCTAGCGAATTTCAGATGTGTAAGTAAAGGACGTAAGATGCGACTATGCGAAATTTTCAAGATACTTATCTAAACGTTAATCTTGAAATCCAAACCATTCAGAACCTGTATTGAGTTAAGTTTAGTTCTTATACAAAGTTCTATTAGTTTACGGACAATATTGACTGAGTAACATCACTTATTTGTCACAACCTGACGCAATTTAGAGGGAAGTTTGTGATTATTTCTTAATGAGAAAATTTTCAGGAATCGTGTTTTCACGTCAATCATGACTTAGTAAATATCCTCGACTTTAATAAATATAGTTTCAAAAACTTTTGTTTCAAATAACTTTTGAAGTAATTCATTCTAGAAACATCAGTTCTGGCATACTATAGCCGCTTAAACCGTTCTATCTATTTCATATGGCGCTTGCCTCAGTGTTTTCAGACGAAAGTTTTTACCTCTAGCTTGTACTGAAATGTAGGTCAAACAAGTCATGTTGTTTTCAAAAACCGAAAAACAAAGAAACAAAACAAACTCAGTGATTTACTGCCTATTGATCGGAGTAGTAAATAACACTTTTCTTATTAGAATAGAAAGAGACTAGACATTTTTCTATCGTTCGATAGTTTGACATTGGTTTCCGATATGTCAAAGCCGCGTCTGATTCCACGGGAATATGGAGCTAAAAGTAGTCTTTTATTATCCAGTAGGTAAGTACCCTTAGCGTGAGTTTAATTATTTAAAAAAACGCGAACGTGATGGTTAAGTTAACGCGTATTTTGCATGGAGACTCGTAACTTCGGGATAAAATATAGCCAATGTGATATTTTCAGTATCCAACTACCTACATGCTAAGTTTCATTGCAATCGGTTCAGTAGTTTTTGTGTGATTGAATAACAAACATCTTATAATATTAAGAACAAACATCTTAATATTGTAATTGTGAACGTGTGTTCACAATTCACATTTATAATATTAGTATGATTAGTATGATAATAATTATAAAATAAGGAAAATGTTTTAAATTTAAACATTTTATGTAAGTAGTATAAAACGAGTATGTATAAAATAATTTAAAACACTTATTTATTAAAACTGTCGACTAACTGTTATCTATAGAAAAATCTGCAGTCTGCTCCCAGTGACGCCCTTAGGGCGTTCACAAAATGAGTCGGCTGCGGTTTGCCAGCGGCTTTACAAAGTCTCAACTTACCAGAGCTTAGAAAAGGCTTTTTGTTACACGCACTCGGCTTTATTTATATTATAAACCTTTATTTATAATCTAAGCTTGTTTCTGGGGCAAAGGTTAGCTATAGCCACACAGCGCGGCAATGCTGCAAGTGTGATGGGAACCTTTGCACCGGGAAAAATAAGGGGCGGGTTATTTGTTAATTCGTTTTTTTTAGTTTTTATTATTCAAAATGTAATTTATGTATTAAACTATAATCTAGTTTAAACCATTGTTACCAATATTATGTTAAATACCACAAAATGTTTTAAATACATTTTAATGTTACTTTAAGGGCCTATATAACTCTAATAGCGTGACAGGGATAAAGCTAGCGAATTTCAGATGTGTAAGTGAAGGACGTAAGATGCGACTATGCTAAATTTTATTGCGTAAAATCAAACAATTGCTAGTTTCAAGATAACTAAACGTTAATCTTGAAATTCAAAACATTCACTGCTTGTATTGAGCTAAATTCAGTTTATATATACAAAGTTTTATTAGATTTCGTACATTATTGACTGAGTAATATCACTTTTTTGTACAATTTAGAGGGAAGTTTGGAATTTTTTTCAATCGAGAAAATTTTCAGGAATCGTCTTCACGACATTCACGTGTTAGTAAATATCCTCGACTTTAGTGAATATGGTTTCAAAAACTTTAATTTCAAATAACTTTTGTAGTAATTCACTCTAGAAACATCAGTTCTGGCCTAATAAACCCCCGAAAATAAACATTTTAGACGCATTAAAACTAGGTTTGAAAAAAAATGAAAATTTATCAACACATCTCCTCAACGCGTTCCCGCCAAAACTCGAATCTCTTGTTCTCACCTACTTTTTCTTCCTCTAATTCAAATCCTTATTCCTTATTTATTTATCCAGCAACCTTATTTGAAAACAAACGTTATTTCCTACACTTTAAGTACAAAATTACTTGAACTGAAGGACCTAAGTTGGCGATGGGTTCTCAATTAGGCTTAAGTATCTAAAGTACCATCCTAGAGCCGGTCGTAGAGGGCTCTTCATTTTGAATTGTCAAGCTTGGCCCCACAACTGTTCTGTTCCAAATTTAAATTAAAAATTACGGCTTCTATGGCGCGCCGGATGAACCGCCGGCTACTAAAAAGGTGCGGATTTGATTCCCATCGCGGACAAGTACGTATGCTGTCTATAAATAATAATAAATCCTATGACGAACACACAGCGCCATCTATCCCTGTGGTAAGCTGCTAAGCTTGTGTTACAGTGACTAGACAACGGATATACTACTTATATTTATTTTTCTTTTGTAAATACATACCTACATTTTACACATAGAAATACACGTCATTAATAAATATAAAAGACTATTGATACATAGCAGTAGGAATTTCTGATTTAGACATTAAATGCCTATTTATTTTGTGAAAAAAAAACACCCGCGTATTTCCCAATCCCGTGGGAATATCGGAATCAAAAGTAGCTTATGTTACTTCTCGATAATGTAAACTTCTTTGGAGCCTATTCAAAGCAATCTTACAAATAAATCGTTCTTTTTTTATTATTAGTGAGATATTAATAAAGAAAACTTGGTCCAGAAAGTCCAGAAGAAAGTGATAGGAAGATATGGAGTCTCTCCACAGGGCAGGGCCCTACATATATGCCCTGCAGTGGGCCAATACATGCTGTTAAAGTAGAAGAAGGAGAATATAGAAAAGTTATTAATTTGTCTTCTTCTTCTCAGAGTGCCTCTCCAACTAATGAAGGTTAGCAGTCAGTTCAGCATATTTATTCCGATCGCGAGGCTGAATAGTTCGGCGGCACTCGCTATTCCTGTCCACTCTCTGATGTTTCGTAGCCGCGACTTCTACCTAGGACAAACCTCTCTTTTCCCCGCAACTTTTCCCATCATAATTAGTTGCAGTAATCCAAATCTCGGGTTCCTCAACAGGTGTCCAAGATATGCAACTTTCCTTTGCTTGATGTTTAAGTTTGCATAAGTTTGCGTTTTTGTTAATTTGTAGGAGCTCTAAAAGTATCCAAAAGCCGATAATAAAATTTTATTGCTTTTTCCAATAAAGTAATAAAAATACCGTAGTTCATTTTAATTAATCGTGCTCGCCAAATGACTACTCAAATAGAAAATTAAATTTTAGAATTACCATTGGTACACCTATTCATCGACTTTTAATGAAATTCTTCTATGAAAGCATTGACCTCCACCTTCAGGCCCTCTTGCAGTATACCGAATAAAATTCCTAGACAGCAGAATTTGAGAAGCTTGCGCGTGCCAGTCTACCTATAAATATATTATCAAATTGTTAAACTAATTTTGAAATTGTTAACCAGACACATTCTTTATAGATGTTAATACCTTCGATTCCAAAGTCCAATATTCTCTGAATACAGACGAAAAAATACTTAATTTCTTCGATGGTTTTCGCGATTTTGCATAATAAAACACTTTATTTATCAGGTTTAAGCGCGTTTTATTGGGTTCCCTACGCTACTTCGAAACACTATCCATCGAAACACCTTTCGCCGAAGACGATTGACCGAAAGATTACTTTATCGAATAGTTGTTTCACCGATTGTTCGTTTCCCCTATGGTTCGTTTCACCGAAAATTGTTTGACCGAAGCACGCAGTACCGAAGGCTCGTTTTAAGTAACAAATATCATATCCAAACACGCAACCTCCTTTTATTTACTTGACACATGTGACCATAGAAATAAGAGTTAGTAGTACAACTAGAAAGTTCACTGAGGCAGTAAAAACGAGCCGAGGGAGAGGACTTAAACTTTACAAGTCCTTGTCTGAATATAGCGCGAGAGCTAGCGCCAATATTTGGGTAGGTATTTGAAGCAAGCTGAAAACTTGTAATATACCTCTCCTTACGGATATAAAGATCTGCTCAAATTTCAAGAAAGTTTCTAAAAATTAAAGGGCTACTTAAAATTAGAGGGCTACTTAAAATCACAAATACCTACCCAAATATTGGAGCTAGCTCTCGAGCTATGTTCAGACAAGGACGTGTAAAGTTTAAGTCCTCTCCCTCGGCTCGTTTTTACTGCCTCAGTGAACTTTCTAGTTGTACTACTAACTCTTATTTCTATGGTCACATGTGTCAAGTAAATAAAAGGAGGTTGCGTGTTTGGATATGACATTTGTTACTTAAAACGAGCCTTCGGTACTGCGTGCTTCGGTCAAACAATTTTCGGTGAAACGAACCATAGGGGAAACGAACAATCGGTGAAACAACTATTCGGTAAAGTAATCTTTCGGTCAATCGTCTTCGGCGAAAGGTGTTTCGATGGATAGTGTTTCGAAGTAGCGTAGGGAACCCGTTTTATTCATGATTTTAAACCAACCCGGGCTTTCGCCAACTTTACAGTTGGCTTTTTCAAGGTTGACTGAGATGTAATTTGTCTATTCTAACATTCTAAAAAGTTACAAGTGACTACCGTCTCATAATTGCTTGTAACGAAACGTTCCAGTGTACGCAGACTATAGAGTTATTGTAATAGTGTGTAATTGTGATTGTACTAGCTAGCTCAAAAAACTACCATGGCTTCGGAACGCGCCCTCACATGAGAAGAAGTCACAAAGAAATTCATGGGGGTTCTCATTTTACTCGGAAATTTAAAACAATTTTTACATCAAAAATACTTTAAAAAAAACCATTTTTAAAAAAAAAAAATTTATCGAGCAAGTCGCATATAAAGTGTTGTTAGAAAGGGCATGCTTAATGTATCGGAATACGTTTTAATTTAACGTTAGCATTCTAGTTCTAGTAAAATAACTTCTTTGGCCAAGACCAATATTCTCAAAAAAAAATCGTAGAAATCGTTTTTCTCTAAAATCATATAATATTTTCAAAGTAAAAATATTTGTTTGGTTTACGCTGAACAAAATCTTTAACACTTGGAATTGGAATTAACCCTCTTATTTATAAACGCTAAATAATTCGCTGCATAACTTTAGATAGTGTGATACTTTTACTGTCATTTGAAGTTTCAAAGTTGACAGACAGAGAAAAACGTCACATAACTTAGTCATATGTAAATAATATTTTATAAATAAGGGAGTTATTTCCTATCCCTTTCTATTAGTGTTATTAGAAAGGGACAGCATGCTTAATGTAGTGGAACACTTTTTAGTTTAACGTGAGCATTCTAGTTTAATTAATATAACTTCTTTAGTAATATAACACTTTTTAGTTAACATTCACCAATATTAGAAATATTTTAAAGGAAAAATTCATTCTCAAAAAATCACTCGCGACGAAATTTGAACTCGCGTCTTTGAATTTTTCTTTAAAATATTTCTCTTTAATATGCCTTGAGCAAAAAAAAACAAATTACGAAGTGTGATCAATATTGTTTAATACCTACAAATATTAATGGTTAGTTTTACGCAGCTCGTTCTCTCATACTTTAGGAAAATTTAAGAATATTTCAATAATAAATTTGTGGTTTGATAAACAGACTTTTTATGCTGAGAAAAAACTTTGGATAGTTGCGAAGATCGCTTTATAAATACCAAAATTGTCTTAAGTCAAAGTTTAGTTTTAGCAAAGTCTAAGCACGCTCTATACATTTCAGCCCTAGTGGGCGACCAATCAGTCGATATTTGGCCCAGAGCCCTTAGTATGAGTTATGATAGTTTATCGTCTCGATGAAACTGGCAGTTTACTTCATACATTTTCCATCAGCGCCCCTAGCGGTAACTATCATGAACTAAAATAATGTATGGAAGGAAACTGTCAGTTTCATCGAGACGATAAACTATCAAAACTCATACTTAGGGCTCAGATGTTCCGCGCTACCATGATCGTTTGTCGTTCAAAAAAATGAAGTAAAATTTAAATAAAAAAAACCCCGACTACTTTTAAAAAACACAGCCAATTTAAGAATTCTTTATTTATTATTTACTTATATATATTTTGAGGTCTGTTTTTCTTTTTTTTTTAATTATTTGATGTGTTTGTAATTCTTTTTTTTTAGCTGAACGACAACGCGACGACTTATAAGACATCATGGTAGGGCCCGATATTCAACAGTCGTGCATACTCGTAAGTACATAGTGTTATTTCTACTTACATAACCAAATCGCTTAGTAAATATTTTCTTACCTGAAAAAACAAAACATTATTATTAGTAATCATGTCATATTTTATTTGATTGTGTCTAATTAAAATTAAGTTTCTACTAAAACTAACTTTCAAAGTTCTACAATAAGGTTCTATTTTCATTGTTTTTCGTTCCTCTTCTTTTGTTTGTAGGTTTTGTCATGTCATGAGATTAGAGACACCGATAATCGATTTAATTATTATGAGAACTGTATTTGAATTGTTAACCGTTTTATTAGCCTTTTTTAAGTTTAGGTTCTAGCTAAAATTATAAAAAATACTAGCTGCGCCCCGCGGTTTCATCCGCGAAAGTAAAAAACGATTTATCACGGGCGCGGGCGGCCGAGCGGTTCTCGAGCGGTTGCACTTTTTCGTTCATTACTCAGGTTCTACTAATTGGATTTCGATGCAAAGTGTACCACGACCTTCCTCGAAAATAGAACTATCCGATATGAAAAGCCAGATTTCAATCGGATAGTAGTTTTTAATTGTTTAAGGAACATTCAGAGAAAAAGACAAACAGTCAGACAGACATGAATTTTACAAAAATTATATAATTTTGTTCTACTACTTATTCTAAGTCCTCTATACCACTTTTTTTTATTTACGTCCAAGTACAGACTTTTTGTCCTCTCTTCCTTTATTATAAGTAAGTATAGAAGAAAATAGAAAATAGAACTATCCGATATGAAAAGCCAGATTTCAATCGGATTTCAATTTCAATTGTCGCGACGTCTGATCGAGGCGACCGGTGATCCCAGGGCTGGCGGGTTCCTTTCTCAGCGAGTTAGTCTCGCTATACAGAGAGGGAATGCTGCCAGCATCTTGGGAACTATGCCTCGTGAAGGCGTCGACGATGGCTTCTTCTTTTTTAGTTAAGTGTTTGTTTTTGTATTTGTTTGTTTATAATGTACTAAGTTTGGATAATAAATTAATAAATAAATATAGTATAGAAGAAGATATATAAGATATTCATTTCCCGCCGGAATATCGGGACGTAGTGTAAACTAGTGTTTGACGTCCTCAGGCACGTTGGAGCGACGATTTGCACAAGACGGCTGCCACAAACTGGGTGCGAGAAGCCGGAAATAGATCTAGGTGGCGTGCAATTGAAGAGGCCTATGTCCAGCAGTGGACTGCAACAGGCTGATGATGATGATGATATCGGGATAAAAAGTAGCCTATGTGTTATTCCAGCTATCATCTAATTAGCATCCACCGCTACTAGTTGCTATTTACTGTCAAAAAACATATTTGAATTCTACATTGCTGCTTTGAAGTAATCACCGGTAACAACCACGTTACGTCAAAGCAGCAATGTACTGCAACTTAGCCACTAGTAGCGGTGGATGCTTCTTCTTCTTTTCGTGTAGTGGTGTGACACACCTAGTGTTAGAGTTATCAGGTCGCCCTAAGGCCTTTAACTTGACCTAACGACTGCTATCAGAGATAACAACCGAGACCAACTGCTTACCGTGCCTTCCGAAGCACGGAGGAGCTCGAAAATATGATTTTTGTCACACAAATTTTCGGTCACCCATCCAAGTAAGGACCGCGCCAAGCGTTGCTTAACCCACACGACCATTCAAGATCGGCTGGTGCAGCTAGGCCAATGAACTCCTCAAGGATGCTAATTATATGATACCACAGCTGATCTTAGCCAGATTAAGTTTCTAAATTTAACATTAGTAAGAGATTTTTTTAATTTTAGAACTGCTAAATTGTAAGTTAAGTAGAACTCAAATTTTGAGTAGCATATCTGTATTCGTCCGTTACCCTTCTAAATTGATATTATGAATGACCCACATAATAAATGATAACCAGAAGTCCCTTACAGCTATTTTTTATCAAGTCTAAGTATCTACTGAAAGAAACCTCCATTTGGTCCCACCAAAGATAAATTGAGAACAATTGAATTTTCCACATTTACTTTTTGTGCACCCACACAATGAAACTTCCTAGAGGCAGAACCCATTAATCGGAGGGTGA
The DNA here is from genome assembly GCA_949358125.1 of Idaea dimidiata. Taxonomy (NCBI): domain Eukaryota; kingdom Metazoa; phylum Arthropoda; class Insecta; order Lepidoptera; family Geometridae; genus Idaea; species Idaea dimidiata. Next base: position 12,449,257 of record OX442341.1, read on the forward strand.
AAAATCGTGGAACCCTAAATTTCAAGTTGGTTTTTGTATACTTACCATTAGACACACTCCCTTTAACTAATAAGGGTCGATGGCGACATAGCGGGACCGGCCGAGGCCATATATGTAGGTACGAATCCGTTCTATTTTTAAACGAAGTCGCAAAATGGGGGTCGTTATGGATATGAGTTAAAAATGACGAGTTAAAATAATAATCGTAAGGAGACAAATCATAAATAAATAAAAGGGAGTTTTGGCGGGAATGCGTTGAGGAGATGTGTTGCTAAATTTTCATTTCTGTGAAACTTAGTTCAAATGCGTGTAAATTGTTTAATTTCGGGGGCATATTAATCAATTTAGTTTCGTGAAGGTGTACAAGTGGAAATAAAAGTGAAAATCAGTGTAAAACATAGACTTTAGCTTAGTGTTCTCTCCAAAGCTCCGTGAACAAACATTGTAAAAAAATGGCCCCCTTTTTACAATGATTCCCTCGACTTGACTTTAACTATGACGACTTGACTGTTTCGTTCGGTGTAAATATTGATAATACTTGACAATGGCAAATATCCGAAAGGAAAAGCCATTTTAAAGAAGAAGAAATAAATAAAAAAATATAATTAAAAAGTAGTGCCACAAAAGCATATAACTAACTTAAGCTTTGACATTATCTAGACTTATAATAAAGGACGAGAAGACAAAAAGTCTGTAGGTACTTGAAAGCATGGTATGGTAACTAGGTTGTTATCCAAGTGTAGGAAACACTTTAAAATATATAACAAATACTTGAAAGTAATTTAAAAAAACAGTTCTCTAGAGGACTTAGGAAAAGTAGTAGACTAAAATTATATAATTTTTTAAATTCTTTTCGTCTGTCTGTTTCTCTGTCTGTTCCTTATACAATTAAAACTTCTCATCCGATTGAAATCTCGTTTTCAATATTGGATAGTTCTATTTTAGAAGAACGTCGTGATAGACTTTGCATCGAAATCCAATTAGTAGATCCCGAGTAATGAACGAAAAAGTGATTAAGAACTGCTCGGCCGCCCGCGCCCATGACAACGCGTTTTTCACTTCCGCTGGTGTAACCGTGGGGCGCAGCTAGTTAAAAATATTAATGCTATCAATGATTTATTGCAATGACGGAACTAAAAGGTATGTTGCAAAATGAATATTAATTGTATTTATGTCAAATAAAGCATATTAGAAGGTCAACTGGAGGTTAATGACCTTTTTCCTAAAAAACAGCTGTTTTCAAGTAAGTTTTAATCTAAAAAAACGAAGATTACTTCTAATTTCCAAAAATCGTAGTATAAAAGTTATTCGAAATGTGACAGTGACACTAGCCCTTGACACAAATGTCAACATTACAGTCTACAATTTCGGCATTTTTCAACGACCAACGTATTGACGACTTTACATCGCCTTGTGACGAGTAGACTAGGTTATTGGTCTAGCTAAAGATAATGGGTATAATCTCGGGTCTTTGATTAAAGATTCTTTTGTCGTTCTGTCTCAAAAGTAGCGACATCTCGACATTTGCAACTAAGTGTCAACAGCGGCGGAAAGATGTCTACATACTAGATCAACACTTCGAGTGTCTATTGTCACCCTAAGGTTTAGGGTTTTCGAACACGAATAAAAAAGATCATTCGAAAGTAGACACCGACAGTTGAACGAGTCTAAACTTTTGTTAGGTCAACATACTGAATCTTAACCTAACTTAAGTAAGCACCTAACGATTCTTGCGAGTGAATAGATAGATCTCATTCGTGGGCAACCACCGACCTACTCTTATCTTTTAGAGCCCAAATAAATCGGAACGAGACTATAAATTCAAAGCGACATCATTCACCACCCTTCCTTGAATGTCTGCTTTTATTCAAAGGGTATTCTATTTGAAGAAAAACAAGACAAAATCTTTCTAAGTGACGCTGCGTTTTTAAGAACCGTCTTCACTTTAAACTACTTAGTACTGATTGGTGTCGAGGACTTTTGTTTTTGACGCGTTAGTGGAACGTCGTCCTGAATTTTTATTTTTGCAAAACCTAGTTTTATTGCGTGTAAATTGTTTAATTTCGGCGGCATGCTATCAATTTAGTTACGCGAAGTTCAACGAGTGTAGTGAAAATAAAAATACCAGTGCCAAACACGAAATTAGCACGTTATAAACAAATGTTCCATGGGGTTGGAGAAAAATCGTCCCCATGTTTTCTGCAGCCATCACGCATTGAAAATTATTTCAAACGATTACAGTACAATAGTGGTCGTAGTACACTATTAGTACGTGAAACTGGCTAAATTGTCATATATTGCCGACAGAATTCCATAACTAAGAAAATGAATGATTGGTATCGATTTTAGATTTAAAAAAAAAAGTTGTGGGACTAATTTAAGGAGGATTTAAGGAACACTAACGAGCTATACGAGTATACTAGCTGAAGTAAGTAGATGGTATCATAATCTATTTCAAAGCGATTACCAAAAACACCTTTTTGTTGTAAGTATAGAGTGGCGTGGCTAACCTAGTAAGTGTAAGGCGACGTCCGCATAGACAGGAAACTTGTTTAGCGTCTGGAGACTAGCGAGTCGCCTAAAAAGTAACCTAACTAAAACTCTAACTGAGTGATAGGCGCCAAACAAGTTGCTTGACGTGCATCGACGTAAACACACAGGTTAGTTTAATGTCACGTGACTTGCTAGCCTCCAAAGCGCATTTCTCCACTTAAAAAAAAATGTGGTAAAACAAGCGCTTGTCTATGCGGACATAGGCTAAAACTTGGCATATCTACTAAGAATATTTCCAAAGAATAATACATCTTCAAAGACTGCAAGCTCGCGGGCAGTAATTCGTTAAAATGCTGCGGTACAGACGCAGAGACGCGAGATCGAGCCTGCGAGTGTATTTATAAAGATGTGTTTGGATTTTTTTCTGATGACAGAGTTTTCGGTTCGCCTTTTGACCTCTAACTTGACCAAATTATCGCAACTAACTGCTGATTGATTTCTGATTTCTTTACTAGCACAGAAAAGCTCATTCAAATATTTGCCATACGATGTCATACCCTTCATCTCATTTGAGTAGCTCATCGGCCTAGCTGCACTTGTCAATCTTGAAGGGTCGTGTGGGTTAAGCAACGCTCGGCGCGGTCATTACTTGGATGGGTAACCGAAAATTTGTGTGTCAAAAATTACGTGCTTCAGAAGGCATGTTAGCAGTCGTTAGGTCAAGTTAGAGGCCTTAGGGCGACTTGAAAACTCTAACAGTAGGTGACCCACACTACTACACGGAAAAAAGAAGCCCTTCATTTCAAAGAAAAATCCTGACACAGTTTGACTACAAAAATATCAGCTTTGATTATAACTTCGTCGGTAAAGAAATCTCGCGAGGAAATAAACTCTCTACAAGATTACTTTCACACGGTATACCAAATTACGCATAAAACCAAGACCGAAAATGAACCAAGAAATAAATTGGTTATATTTGTGCTGTAACACGCATGCATCCTTTTTTACCCAAAAATAATATGAAATACATTATTCAGAAGCCACATTTAAGGAAAATTTGTTTTGGTTTTATAGCTAGGTAGTGTTTTTGAAAGAGTTTTTAACCGACTTTAAACAATGAAGGAGGTTCTTAGTTCAACACGAACTTATACAAGGTGTAACGGGTATGCCCTTTTAAGCCGAAAGGAGGTTATTCTAAACGTCTAGGCGAACAACTTTTATTCTACGACTTTTGGAAATCCGTAGTACTTTTCGAAAGTTTTAAGTGTAAACTTTACTTGAAAATCAATAAATAATTTTCCATATAGTATGATTATAGGTAAGTATCTTTATTGTATGTCGGTATATATGTACTTGTATGTATTTTATATATTGCATTTGCTTAAATATGTATTAGTATGTGTTATTTATTGGTATTTGTTCATAATTTTGTTATGTATTTCTTTACTATTTTATGTGTCACACTATTATTGTAATACTTATCGAGTATTTTTCTCCTGTTTGAACACTCTACCTTTTATCATTCTTCACTTCTTTTCCATCCAAAGGTTGCCTGGAAGAGATGGCTTTAAAGCGATAAGGCCGCCCATTGTGCCACCTAGTTTAAGTTTTGTTATGTTTATTTTTTCTTTTGTTGTAGTATGTTTATTTTTGGTGTGTTGCAATAAAGAAATAATCAATCAATTAAAATCAGCTGTTTCTGAGAGTTCGAGGTCATTGACCTTATGTTGTCCTTTCATTTAGTTTGATGTTTCACAATCAAAACTTCAAAAGCACTCAACTCAACAAAAGCTTTCTTTTCAAAACCAGCTGTTTTTTCAGTAAAACATAATCTTAAAATTTAAAAAAATTTAAAATTCGTAAACAATAGGTGTTCTCCTAGACGTCTAGAACAACCCCCTTTCGGATTAAAAGGGCATACCCGTTACAAATTGTATTGTTTGCTCGTATGTGTAACTAACTGCGCCTCGCGGTTTCATCCGCATAAGTCCTGTTTATCCCCTTGGGGGTAGAATTTATCAAAATCCTTCAATCCAAAAGTCATAACATCTACCTGCATGCCAAATTTCAGCCCGATCCGTCCAGTGGTTTGGGCTGTGCGTTGATAGATCACTATGTCAGTCAGTCAGTCACCTTTGAGTTATATAATATATGTGTATTGTTCACATCGTACTCTGGCACATGAAGTTCCATTTTGATAATTCTTTATTTGAAAGGTTCTAGTGTACCGAGTTATTCCCTTAAAATCTTGGTGATGACGTGATGACTACATTGGGTCAAGTATAGCTGCCGTACTTTAGAATACATAACGGATAAGTTATTGGTTTTCCCACTGTATTTAGGGGAGGTTTTTTGGTGAGTTTTGAAGTCGGTATTTTTAATCTACAGATTACAACGCACCAAGAAATATATTATACCAACAATTGAAAATCAGTTACCTCCGGAGCTGACTGCGGGCGAAATGCGCAAAAACCAATTAAAAAGAATTCTAACAAAACATTACCTGTCATTGTGCCCGTAGTCGGCTACCAACCTATCTTTCGGGATAATTGTTGTGAGGGCCTATGAACGTGTTTTGATACCTACCTATTTGTAATGTACCTACATTTGTTTTATGCTTACGTTCACTAGCTAGTAATAAAGCGGGAACTACTGCCGACAAGCCGCTATGCAGCTTGGCAGAAAATATGGAAAATATTATTTTAAGTGTTTGTGATAAAAAAATAAATAAAAAAAAAAAAACATAGTGGTGGCACGATATTATGAAGATGGAGTTATTTTGTGATTTTTGAAGTCGGTTCCTATTTTTTTTAAACCTACAGTAGACAACATCAAAGGTTGAAAATGTCAGCGTAACTTGTCGCGTGACTCAAGCGATAAGAAGCAATAATGTTTAGGTAATTAGGTTGACTTTTCCATACAAAAATACTGATAACATTTTTCGTTTTCCACGGTATATTAACTTTCCGTGATCAAAACGGTTACTACAAGCTCTTCTAGTTGTTTATTCGTACTAAAACCAACATACCCCATGAGGATCTTGTGGCTTTTTATCATATCACGTTTCTGAGCCATACATTCTTAAAATGTAAAAACATAACTTCTATGGTTTTCGCTATTTTGCATGATAAAACACTTTATTTATTTTTTTATTTTTACACTTTAGTCAACCTTGAAAAAGCCAATTGTAAAGTTGGCGAAAGCTCGGTTCGTTTAAAACCATGAATAAAAACGCGATTCAACCGGATAAATAAAGTGTTTTATTATGTAAAAACATCTTATATATAATAAGTACATAAATAATTTGTACAAAATAGACCGAACCAGCTAAGCGTCTTTCTTTCGCATTTACAAATATTTGTTGGATTTAGTTTAATAAAAACTCAGCAAATTTTTATTGAATCAACACATCATTTCGTTTCAATAAACACCGCACCATTTCAACTGAAAATAATATTTAACGACCACAAAATACGTCTAATTTCATAGCAATTGGAGTAGAAATCGCACACCGATGAATATCACGATGTACCAACTCAATGTTCTTATAACCGACATACGACAGATCATTTAATCGTCCGATATTTTGTTTAAAGCACACCTAAAAAATAATTTGAGTTACGAAACTAATAGATACTAAACTAGTGTCATGCATTATAGAGCGCTAAAGTTATAAAATACTAGCTGCGCCCCGCGGTTTCAAATGCGTAAGTCCCGTTCCCGCGGGAATATCGGGATAAAAAGTAGCCTATGTGTTATTCCCGGTATCCAGTTATCTATATTCCAAGTTTCGTCTCAATCCGTTTAGTAGTTTTTGCGTGAAAGAGTACCAAACTACATACATAACATACATACACATACACACAAACATACATACATACTTACATGCATAAAATGCATGTAAGTTTCGCATTTATAATATTAGTAAGATGTTTCCATTCTCAGAAAATTTTATTGATTATAGATTTAGGCATACACAAGTAATAATATTGTAGGCACCAGTATTACTAGCTTTATAAAAGTTTTTTTTAATTAATATTGTTGTAATTAAACTTATTTGTTTTTAATCGAGTAACCTTAAAATCACAAAAAACTGCTTCTTTTAATAAAACTAACTTAATTAAAACGGAGAAATATATATTAATGTCAATCAAGCCTTCAACAATTAACATAGTTATTTTTCTATATATCTTACATAGCTATTTTACTCTTTTAAAATATAGTTATAAAAGACAAAAGATTTTTAAAATTAAAAAATAACTATAAATATTTCAGAACTGAACCAAATCTGTCTACTGTTTGCCAAGTCAAAACAAAAAAAAACCTGTTGTCTAACCTCTTGGCAAACTGTCGACCAACCAAAAGTCTGCGGTCCGCGAGCCCGTTTACAAAAAAGCTCAAAGAAAGAAAAAAAATCTTAGCAAAACGAAAACAAAGACTCTTATTAAAATACTCAAAGAATTCTATTATTCTTTTGGGAACTTTTTTCGTAGGGCGAAAAGATATGACAAGTGTTTTTAGTCGTTATTTTTTTTATTTCACCTTGAAGTGTGCCTCTGGGGGCCAATGTAGGATGTAGGTAAAATTTACGAGAGAACTGTGCTTTCTCGCATAGTCGCAGTAGGTACCTACATTTCAAATCGAAAGAAAACTTTTAATCAGAAATTAGATTTTTTATTTATCCATAATTTAATAGTTAGATTTTTTTTCTGTTTTTGCGATGTTGGTACTAATTTTATAGATTTTAATCGCGTGATTTTCTTAAAACGCAACGTTTCTACTATTTCAAAGTTTTCAATGCTCAACGTCAACTCTTAGAAAATAATAAACACCACATGCTTTAAACCGTAAGATGAGTTTAATTTCAACCATAAATTTACTTATACCTACGCGAGAACTTTGCCTTTGTAAAAATATAATTATATTATAGGTAGGTGTACTTATGATACATAAAGATTCACCCAGAAACAAAACAAACATTTTTGATCAGCAAAAATACTTGTACTCGGCGAGGTTCGAACCCGCAGCCTTCTGCGCTGTAACCGGATCGGGGCGGGCGCGAAAGTTATTATTATATTTAGTATCGGTTGTGAACCGATTATGGCCATTAGGAAAATAGCCAGTGTCAAGTATTATTAATAACAAGTTATTTGCATCGAAACAGTCAAGTCGTCATAGTTAAATTTAAGTCGAGGGAATCATTGTAAACACGGCAACCATTTACAAAGATTTTTCACGGAGCTTTGGAGACAACGCTAAAGTCCATGTTTTGCACCGATTTTCACTTTCATTCTACTTGTACACCTTCACGTAACTAAATTGATTAATATGCCCCCGAAATTAAACAATTTGCACGCATTTGAACTAGGTTTCACAAAAATGAAAATTTAGCACCACATCCACATTAAAATCCCTACCACATCGTACTTACTACAGCTCTCAAGATTGGTGTTAAGTTGGATGATAGTGATCTCAACTTTGTGACCAGAGTGGGATCCCGAGGTGGAGAAAATAGAAGTGATGGCCTCCCTCGTCCCATGATTGTATCTTTTACTCGAAGAACACAACGTGATGAATTTCTAAAACAAGCAAAATCTAGGAAGTCCTTAGAGAGTAGTGACATCGTGGGAGGTGGTCCTCAAAGAAAAGTATATGTAAACGAACGGCTCTCATACGCTAATCGCCGACTGTTTCGAAGCGTTCGAGCGTGGACCAGGGAACATCATTATAGATTTTGCTGGTTTCGAAATGGTACAATTTATATCAAGAAGCAAGAGGGGAGCTCTCCTATTCCAGTTCACTTATTGGAGGAACTTCAGCGCCTGGTATCTGGAAAGGATTGCCCATAGTCCTTATATTGAATTGAACTCAAATATTGCATTGTATAGTACTGTAGTCTTGATTCACCAAACCTTTAGTTATGTATTTACTTATTTTTATACTCAATATTATTTTTATGCTTCCCCTTCTCCCACTCAAACTTTATTACCCACAAGCCCATCCACCCTAAATCCTAACTCCTTACACTCACAGATTACATATCAAATTAATACTCAGTGTAAGATACTGGGTCTCTTTGTCAATGTCTGGCAATTAATGGCATGCTTTTCTCTGGGACAGGTGAGTGTGTGTTTTTATTCCTACTCTATCTATGATGACTGCACTTGACCTAATTATGGAAATAGACAGCTCGCTGAGGGTAAGTTCCCACATATTCTCTTCCCCAGAACAATGTTCAACTGCCATTTCTGGCCACATCATTAAAGTATTACATATAAATATTCGTAGCATGAATAAAAATTTCTACAAGTTTCTAGTTATTTTTGCTAGACTAGACATTTCTTTTGATGTGATAATTTTCTTAAAAATTATAAAACAAATAACAGGTTATAAATCTTACCATACTTTAAAACACATAAATAAAGCCGGGGGTGTCATAGTGTATGCAAATAACAAGTGGTCACCTACAGTGTACGAGCCTAAAATAGAAGAGACTAACTGTTTAATTTTAGAAGTACCGGATATGTTCACAATAGTTGGTGTATACCGTTCTCCGTCCTTTAAAGATATAAATAAATTCATTACATCTTTAAGTACTCTTTTCAAATCAATAAATCATACCCAATGTCTCATCTTCACAGGCGACTTGAATATAGACATTCTAGTCCAAAGCGAGGAAACTGCACTATACCTGGACACCCTTGCTGAGTTTGGTCTTGACATTGCCATTAATTCGCCAACACATGACAAAACATGTCTTGACCACTTGTTTGTAGCTACTAAGGGCGAAGCAGATTCTATTGTGTATGCTGCTGATCTCACCGACCATGATCTGATAATGCTGGGTGTCACACCTCCAATTAAAACTCCTCAGCATCACAAAAGAACTAGACTTATGATCAACTATGATAATCTTAATAATGAGCTAGAAAAATTCGACTGGTCCATGATTTTTCAAAATGACTCTGCCGAATATGCAGCTTCAAACTTTTCCAACGCTATCTCGCAAATGATTCGACGCCACTCGCAGATACAAAAAATAAGTCACACAAAGTTCACTATCAAACCATGGATGACTTCAGAACTTATAAGGTGATCGAAGCACAAAGACAAGCTTCGTATGGCACATAAAAAATCGCCGTGGGACGAAACTAAAAAGCTTGTTTTCACAAGATATAGGAACTTTTACATTTCTCTTCTGAGAAAACTTAAAACTGAGTATGATAGCAAGGAAATAGAAAAAAATGAGAAGTGTCCTAAAAAGCTTTGGCAAACGATAAATACTATATCACACAAAGGTTCAAAAGTCGCTACTAACTCTGTTGAAGAACTTATGAAAATAAAATCTACCGTCAAGGACTCACTCAACAGTTGCAATCAATATTTTTCCACTGTGGGAGAAAATCTTGCAAAGGATATCTTGGTGGGGATCTCAGAGAGTCAAGAGTCTCTTGCGCAGAAGTTACAGATAAAAGCGTCTCACCCTCACTCATTGTTTTTCACCCCAACCGACAAAACTGAAATATTAACTCTTATTCGGCAACTGAAAATTGATAGCTCCCCAGGCCTAGATGGGATTAACAACAGAACCCTTAAAGCTATAGGTAAAAATATTGCTGATCCACCGGCCCACATCTTCAACAGTAGTATGGAGTCGGGTATTTATCCCAGTGTGTGGAAAGGGGCAGCTTTGGTCCCCATCCATAAGACTGGTGCTAGAGATGACCCCCACAACTATCGCCCAATCTCATTATTAAGTAGTGTTTCTAAACTTTTGGAACGAATTGTCAATAGGAGACTGGTTGACTTTGTCGAGTCAGGAGGGCTAATCTCAAGCACTCAGTTTGGTTTCCGAAGGGGTAAATCAACAGCGGACGCAGTTTTACTCCTAACTGCCCTAGTTTCCGATCATCTGGATGCTGGAGATAAGTGCATTGGAGTCTTCTTGGACCTATCCAAGGCCTTTGACTCGGTATCCATACCTATTTTATTAAAGAAGATGGAACATTATGGGATACGAGGCAGGGCTCATGAATGGTTCAATAGCTATCTGACAGGTAGAGCACAACAGGTGAAGGTTGGAGAGCACATAAGCGATCCCTTACCTATTTCCTTCGGCGTGCCCCAGGGAAGTATTTTAGGACCGTCCCTATTCTTATTATATATAAATGATCTATCAGCCATCACTTCCCTGGACGCTGAAGTCATATGCTATGCCGATGACACAGCACTTGTCCTTTGGGACAAAAGCTGGACTAGGGTTTATCAGAAGACTGAAAGGGTCATGTCCATAGTAGCAGGATGGATGCGCAGTAACTTACTAACGCTAAACCCTACTAAAACCAACTTCATGTGCTTCCATAAAACGGCGGCCTCTCGCCCCTCAGGTCTAGCTAAAAATGCAATTTCACTACACTTACCTATGTGCACGGAAAATATTTTGGGAAATAGGTGCAAATGCGCAGTAATACAAAGAACTAAAACAGTCAAGTATCTCGGAATTATTATTGATGAGAAATTGAGCTTTAAGAGTCATATGGAGACGACAGCGAGTCGAGTTAGAAAACTGATGCATATTTTTAGAGAACTTCGAGAATGCGTGAACCCTTTGTTACTCAAGAGAATCTTCTTGGCACTATGTCAGTCGGTTGCAATTTATTGTATCCTGGCCTGGGGCGGAGCCCCAGCCTCTACCCTTCTGACGTTAGAGAGAGCTCATAGAGGTGTACTCAAGGTGGCAATGAGGAAGCCGAGACGGTATCCCACAACGACTCTTTACCAGGAGGCTCAGGTCCTCAGTGTAAGAAGACTTTACCTTCTAAGGGTTGCCCTCTTTGTTCATAAATCCGAAGCAACCGTACAGAGACGCATGAGACGAAGTAATAAAAGGGTATTTTTCATGAATGTCCCCTCGGTACGAACCGCCTTCGGTAGTCGTTTCAGTAAACATATTTTCCCGATAATATACAACAACCTTTCGGATAAATGTGATCTCAAGCAGTGTACTTTGGCTTCTGCTAAAGCCCTACTGACTAAATTACTTATGACATTGACTTATGACGACTCAGAGGGATTAATGACGACTCCTAGGTGACCCAAAGGGGTATCCTACATCCCATCCTCATCCCTAAACCCCCTTTTCTTTTATCATTGTTAGGTCTACGTACCCTCGGTCTTAAGACTGTGGTGTTACGTGGTGATCCCTGATTTTCCTTAGGCCCCCACCCCCTTCCCCCTCCTTCCTACCTATATTATATTTTATATTCATTTTATTATTTATTTCCTAATTATTTTCCTATATATATACATATGTATCTGTTTTTAAGATAAACCGCTCATTAAATAATTGTATTTTTCTTTCTTTATTTTTGGTTAAAAAAACAGATAAATGTACCTACTATTGTGTTCTGATATATTCCCTACACAGGACAGGCTCAGCCTAGTGTGGAGGGATAGTGTAACTGTGCATTGTACATTTCTGTGATAATAAAGATTTATTTATTTATTTATTTATTTATATTTACATCTCCTCAAAGCGTTCCCGCCTAAACTCGACGCGAGGGTTGCTGGACACACCACAGAGTCAAACAATACAGTAGACGAATATCTTTACTTAGATAGAATGTATGCCGAAGGAATTTGTTGTGAAGTGACAGCTTTATAGCGGTATTGTTGCTAAAATCGTTGGAATTTTAGATTCAGCAGTTTACGAGATTTTCCAATAGGCGCGGACCTTTTTACCTTTACCCTCCCTGGTTAATGTTTTAACAACTTTTGTTTTATCATGTATACTTTTTTGTGTTACATAAAAAAGTGCTTTATTTGTTTCAGTCTTTGTGTTTGATTGAACAGAATGAATAAAAAACAAAATCGAATGTTTACCTTTATGTTTGTAAAAAGGAGTTTGTATAAAGAATTTAGTACATTGATCTCTCTGACTCTGTTGCTGTTGTGTATTTCAGTGCAGGTGCGAAAGAGATAAGAAAATGTTGTCTGAAAATGAGAAACTATAATACTTCTATTAAACATTTTAAGCTCACACGATTTGTACTCATAATTATTTTTCCCGGGTCTTATTCGCGTATAATTATTTTTAAATTCTTTTACCTCGACGTTTCGATCATGTTACAATGATCTTGGTTGCGAGGGGAAAAATAATTATACGCGAATAAGACCCGGAAAAAATAGTTATATAATACTTCTTATACTGCTACTTACTACTGCTTACTTAAAGTACCTACCTACTAGTGTTGTTTATTTTGATGAATTTATTTACCAGAATAAACAATCGAAGTAAATTTTCAGGTATTACTTAACATCAATAAACCACAGAGGTTTGATCGGATCGGGATTATAGTCTAGTCAGTCCATATCTAATGGAAGTAGGCGCATATAATTCGTTCGAATTAACATAAAAATAAACAACCTACATAAACGACTTCCTATAATTTTATAATTAAAATAATAAACCTTTACAAGCGATGATTTTTAAACGTAAATATACGAAAGCATAAAACATATCGGTTGAATGATCAATGTTGCACGTTTTCCCGGTTTTTTATGGTCTAAACAAATCTTGGTTTATAGCGTTTAAAATCTTTGTTTTTAAAAATAGGTCACATACTTACATACACTCACGGCAAAAACAAAACACTTTCTTTGGCAGACGTAAAAAGTAAGTAGGTAAAAAGGTAAGTACGCAGGTATTTGGTTCAAAATTGTGTAGGCAACAATAATAGATATTATAATTCATTGTAATAGTTATTATAATTAACTTTTTAAATTCACACGATTTGTTACCCTATTTACATTTTACCGGGTCTTAATCGCGTACTATTTTTTATTTTTTACCTCGACGTATCGATCATGTTACAATGTAAATAAAATAAATAAATAAAATAAAATGTAAATAAGTTATTATAATTAATTGTAATTATTTATAATTTACTGTAATATTATTTAGTTGTAATAAAGTTTCGTCACCCTCAATATCAGCACGTAGGTATAATAAATGCCAATGATCATTGATACTCAATTGAACACCAAAAAAACCTAAAAAAATAACTTGAATAGAGCCATTATACGAAAACTTTTCTTTCAAAGCTGTCATATTATTATTAAAAGTCGGTTCTAACAATGTTGAAAAAACATATTTTACCGGCAAAACGATTAATCATGACAAAATGTCTTGAACACCTGAATTATTCAGCTGTAATGGTGGATGCAGACTATAAACTCAAGCTGGTAACATTTAAACCACTAAGATATTATGTAGGTACCTAACTGGCTAGAGGTTATGTCTAATTTCATATTCCTTTTATCTTCTTATTCTTCTTTTAGTGTGATGGTGATGGTGTGATGATGTAGCTCTTCTAGTGATAGAGTTTTCAGGTTGCACTAAGGCCTCTAACTTGACTATAAGAGATAAAAACCGAGACCAACTGCTAGTCGTGCCTTCCGAAGCACAGAGGAGCTCGAGAATTTTTCGGTCACCCATCCAAGTAAGCACGACCATTTAAGATCAGCAATAATCAGCATGTGCAGCTGGTCCAATGAACTCCTCTTTTTATGAGAATTAAATATGATAGCTGCTGCAGCGTTAACAATAAATTGTTACGTCTATCGTAAAATGAAATGACAATCGTTGCGAATGCTTAAAATGTAGTCGAGAGGGTTTCAGGTGGGGTTTCAGGGGGTTTCGGGTGACAGTCCCGTCATTTGGTATTTGATACCAGAATAAGAACTCACGGACGTGGCACGTCCGTCGCGTTTTCTTCATACAAAAAATTGGGCAAGCGCCTATCTTGTTGGGCCAAGCGCAGTGTAGGGTTACTTGTGAATACTCACAGCTCAGTCATTTGGCTGTTAAAGGCCCACCCCTTACACAAAAAACTCAAAAAACGAGACTTTAAATACTCCATATTTCGAAAATGGACTGCTAAAAAGGAAACTGGTTTTAAAAGCCCATTATGATTTTAAAGGGGCGATCTAACGATACCTCACACGATGAGGTAAACCAGAAAAAAAACATCCTCCATTTCCCCCATCCAAGCAGACGGACGGACATGACGAATAAGGGTTACTTGTTGACTACGAAACCCTAAAAAGCGTCGGCGCTCGTTCTTGACGCTCTACTCTAATACCTTTAATACATCCTTAAATTATCAAAAGCATTAATTGCACCGCAGTGTAGCTATTTACAACTGTCTTCCTTTTGATGTCAAATCTACTGTGGTGTCTAACTATAGAGTTTTACGCATGACAGCTTTTACAGAATGGAAGCAACACTCAAAAGTTCTATTTTTGGATTGATTGGCTTTTTTTTTAAATCAAGTTCTGGATGTCGCAAAACAATATCCGGGGGGCTGGCTATGGTAACAGCTCGTCAGCACCCACCGGTTCGTATCCCTAGCTTTCTTACTCCTATTTGCTCCTTTTCGTGTAGTGGCGTGACTCACCTAGTGGTAGAGTTTTCAGGTCGCCATAAGGCCTCTTACTTGACCTAACGAATACTATCATAGAGATTAGCAATCGATACAATCGCCCGACTAAGTGTCTAAAGTTTACATTCCCTCCAAAGCCAAGTAAGTCTTAGGCTTTTTTCTGGTATTTTTCTAGTAAGGTAAGGTTGGTATTGATAATGTTATGTCATACTAAATTGATTATTACCACGGCATGTCTGACTGCTCCGTAATTGATAGTTTGTTTTCCTAAACTAGCTGCGCACTGCGGCTTAACACGCTTACGATCAGACTAAATATGGTTAATTATATGCCATAAAATAATACATTTTATAAAAAAAAACTCATTTTTCTGATTCTAATCGAGTTATTTTTATTAAACTAACCATTTCATTAACATCAAACGTTTTGAAGTTCTTTCCAGGGCCTGTACCTACTATAATTCTACAAACGAAAAATCTGTCATAATGCCTTCTATTATGCCAAATTTTCTTTCTGGATGGCAGTTGTTTTTGAGGCCCAGACCTCTTTCTCAAATGTAGACAGTTTTATGAACTGAATCACTTTTTTTCTTTACTTACTCCGCATGTTATCTATCGATAATCTAATGTCACACACAAAAAATCTTAAAGCCATCTTATCTACTGCACGTCAAATCAATCAAAATCAGTACCACAACCACATTTGTAACACAATGTCTTATTATTGAAGTCATCCATCATAGAATATCCTCAGATTTACTTTGAAATCCTTTTCCGACTCCATTTTCGCCTTTAAGACTTGTTTCGCTACTGAGATTTCAACTTTATTACTTGTGGATAATGTATAATTTCGGTTTCGAAATGGCGAAAACATGTAATTGCGTTTTTATGCGATTCAGTACCTTATGCGAAGGAAATAAGGCGGGATAAAAGTTTATGGACGCGTCACTTGTTGTTCTGAAAACCATTTATTGAACGTCATTTACGATCCTGATTTGCGTTTCGGGAGCGTATTTAGTACCTATGGAATTACAAGAATCTGTAAGTAAACACGTACCCTTATTCCATTAACTAAAGGTACACATAGACATGCAACTAAATAAGCATGTGCTTGTTAGCATGCTTATTTAGTGGCATTCTTCTTCTTCTTTTCGTATAGTGATGAATGGCCCACCTAAGAGTTTTCAGGACGCCCTAAAGTCACTAACTTGTCCTTACGACTGCGATCAGAGACAGCAACCGGTTCTAACTGCTTAACGTGCCTTCCGAAGTACAGAGGAGCTCGAGAAAATGAGTCTTTGCCAAACTGATTTCCAGTCATCCATCAAAGTAATGGCCGCGCTAAGCGTTGCTGAGCCCGCACGACCATTGAAGTTCGGCAAGTGCTCATTACGTGTATACATAAAAAATCATGCTAATTTTAATTAGTTTTCATGATAAACTAACCTAACCTATCTAGAGGCGCCTAAACCGCGCCCTTTTCCACCGGCACAGCAGGTAGCATACCAGAACACGACGACGTTTTATTTTTGAACATGCCACCTACTAGCAACGGTTTGACACACATACCAGTAAGTGTCAATAATTGATCCCTAGGTAGTGGCATGCTTTCGTGCCACTATAGTTTGTCTATTTGTACCTTTAATCCATTTACTAATAAAATGGACTTAAAATGAAATCAATTGTCCCTTGAAACGTTGACAGCTATTCCTGCCAATTCTGTCTATTAAATTACGACACTGTCTACCTATATACGTCGGATTCTTCGAGTCAATTTCCTACCTACCTATTATTAACCACCCCTTATTTTTTGGTTTGAAATGTCTTCTGCTGACCCGCCGAAAGGGATGGGGGATTTTGGTGGAGAAGAACTATAACCATCGTCTATCTTCTATATCTATATACATAATAAAACAGAAACGAAGCTGAGTCTGAATATTTAATATTTTTTGAAAAAATTAATTGCAAAATGCTAAATGCATGCAACAGATCCCGAAAATATGATTTTTGAAATTTTTGTCTGTATGTCTGTCTGTTTGTGCGCGAATCACGCAAAAACTACTAAACCGATTTCAATGAAATTTGGTATGGAAGTAGTTTAAGACCTGGATTAAAAAATAGGATACTTTTTATCCGGGTATGGTTGGATTTCGGACCAGTCACTTTTTTCCGATTTGGTGAAAATTATCGTTCGATCAAAAATTTTGCACCTGCTGCACGAAGTCGCGGGCACAGCTAGTCTAAGATACGCATAGATAGTGGGTACTCCAACAATAACGAACGTTCGAATTTTTATTTTGTAAGCTCGTCTAGCAGAGGCAAGTTTGAAATACTTCACTATCAAGAGACTTATTCTATACTTATCTTTTCCTCTTTTTACTTTTTTTTTTTTATTATTGTATTTTGGGATAAGGGTGCGCTGTGCCAATAATTTATGATTATTTCTGATAGCAGTCGTTAGGTCAAGTTAGAGACTTTAGGCTCACCTGAAACTCTAACACTAGATGTACACAAAAAAAGAAGTAGGAAATATTAAAAATATATCTATGGACGATTATTAAATTAGCACATTATAAAAATATATCATGTTACGAGAAACCGTTCAAATTATAATATTTTTAGCCAATTCATTAAACAAAATATTACTATTATTATTATTATTATTTCTGTTTATCCGTTTTGTCTCTCCAATTTGGAGGTATATAAGTTGCACGGGCCTTAGCCAAGTGCGTTTGGAGATAATGGCATTGATAAAAACTTTCTGACTAATCGGCATGTATTCAAAATAACTGCTTTTTGTAGAAGTATGTAGGTAGTTTTGGGTATATTGAGGATGCTTAGGCTATTGTAAAGTGATTTTGGTATGACTCCAGTAGATGAAATGATTATAGGGACTGTCTTGACGGATATAGCATTCCATTGGGTCTTGAGTTCTATTGCAAGATCTGTATATTTAGCTATTTTTTCATTATGGGTTGTGAGGATATTGTGTGTGTTGCAGACGGCTATGTCAATTAAGTAGGCAGTTTTAGTAGGTTTGTGAAAAATTGTAATGTCTGGTCTATTGTAATGAATGGTTTTATCAGTAATATTATTATTATTTGTTGTTACCATTTTGGATTCTCGGGGCTATGGAGCACCCGGACCTTTGGAAGGCGTGCGTGGGGCCGAAGCCAACACGTAGAGGCCCGTTTTAGTAACATTTTAATTTCAAAATATGTGATGGACACCAAACCGGCAATTATCCCTGTCTGCACTAAATAATGCAGCCAAGGACAACCCCCGGGTCGGATAGAACTATGAATAAACTACGGGTGAAAACTACTAGGGCTATGGAATTGGGTTGGTAGTGGATCGGGTATTGGGGGAACTATGGGGAATATGGCGCCTGCCGTCACAATGTTCAACAAACACGTAAAAATGGCAGACGGAGACTCGCCAACTCACAAACTGGGCCACCCTAATTAAGCCGAGCAAATTACAGCCAGGGGGCAACAGGGGCGTGAGAGGCTGAAGGATGGAGGGACCTCACTGGATTTTAAACCATCCTAGGTCGAGATCCTGTGGAGCGGGCCAACTCATCACTGACGTGAGGCGTCCATCCTCCGAGCATTACTGCTCTCGCGAATCCACTCTGACCAGCCGGTGAAGGCAAGCCAAAGGCGGGGGACCGCTTCCTCGTCAGTGTTCACTCCGACCAGCCTTAATTATTTATTTATTAATATGAAATCTTATACTTAAAGAAATGCTTTCCAAAATTTTTGGAAAGCATTTCTTTAAGTATAGTTATCCAAGTGTAGGAAACACTTTTAAAAAATATAACAAAAACGGTTAATCGGAAGCAACATCTCAACGTTGAATTTAATTCTATGGAAAATAGAATAGTTCAAGCTGGCAGTCTGCAAATATTGTCAGTAGATGGCGCTACGTGCCTCCAAAAAAACGTAAAAACAATAAGAAATGCAATCCTTAATTTCGACTCGATTGAACATGCATCCGTGGCCAAATTGGAAAGGCGCTGGAACGGATTCCCAGAGATGCAGGTTCAAGTCCTGTCGGGTGCGAAATTTTTGGAAAGCATTTCTTTAAGTATAGTTATCCAAGTGTAGGAAACACTTTTAAAAAATATAACAAATATGAAATCTTACCAAACATTTATTAAATTACATTAGAAATCGGCTCTACACTAAGCAGAAGCTTGTATTGCAGGAACTGAGATACTAATACAATAACGCCATGATCACGTTTTTATTAAAACATAAACTTTTCAACTCT
Source organism: Idaea dimidiata (assembly GCA_949358125.1). Lineage (NCBI taxonomy): Eukaryota > Metazoa > Arthropoda > Insecta > Lepidoptera > Geometridae > Idaea > Idaea dimidiata. The sequence continues at coordinate 12,468,467 of OX442341.1, forward strand.
ATTGAACAGGTCGCCATTTTCGACGCCATATTGGAAGCCATTTTAATTAGTACGGTGACGTCATTCTCATGTAACTGTGCGATGTAACCCTTTCAGTATAGCCATCGCATTCCCATTATATCTCCCACGGGAATGTGACGATTTAAATTTAGGTAGGTACTGTTTTTTTTTTGTATTTTTGTGGCATCGGTGCGCTGTTTTCGGCTGAAAATCACGTGAAAATATTGGTAATTTGTTAATTTTTCGTGTTTCTACCCGGCAACTTTATTATTTGCTATCGTGGGTAGGTACATTCCGTAATGACTGAATGAATGAATGAATGAATGACATTTATTTGCACGAAATATGGTTACAACAGATGTTATTTATTAGTAGGTATAGTTCAACATATTTCACCAGCACTTAACTTATATCAGAAATAAATGTTTTTGTGGAAACATGGATATTGTTTTAAATAATGGTAACTACCTATAACAATAATTGTAATTCCATACTCCATAATACAAAAACTAATGTTTGTTCGGTTCTTTGTTTAGTTTAAACGAATAAACCGCTTCGACGCTTTTGATTATTAACTTTAACATACCTACAGATGATGGTGATGAGGAATCAACAGGAGCATCTGTATGCAATTCCAGTTCTACACGGCCCGTCTTTACGGCCTCTAATACCTATGATAGCAACATTTAGGTCAAATACAGATATTAGGATGTCCTAAAAACAATAACACTAGGTAAATCAAATATCTTCTTTATTATCTAAGTATTTCTTTCATAAATCACACTGCTCACATTGTAACAATTAATTGGACCTTGTATTTCTTTTTTGTTATTTTTATTTCCTTTTCAACGATCTTTGTTTTATCTTATTTTATTATCTATGTAAAAATTGTGTCCCATTGTTCGTATGTACCTTCTTATGTGTGTTTGTTGTCAATCAATGTTTTTCTTTCTTTCTTTCTAAATTGAGTTTAAAAACATAGTATTAACTTTTCTGTGCGTTGTACAGTCGAAAAAAAAAAGCGAATGATTTTTATCCAAAAGGTTAGGTTTAGCAAAAATATCGTATTTTTTACCACACTACCGTGAAACCATGGCACAAGCATTAGGACTAAGTGGTCACTCAAATAAGTGGTTCCCTTTGGTGGTCCCCTTGAAAATATACCACAATCAATGGAGCGGAAGTTAAGAACGACCAATCATGAAGATAAGACATAGTGAAGTAGGTTTTACTCGATTAAGTGGTCTGTGAAAATATACAGCATTTCGGATAGACATTCAGAGAATATACGGGGGCCAATAACATCGATATACCTAATATTAAGAGTTTGTACTACTTGTACGCTTTAAAATTACATCTTTCAATAGTTTTAATATACCTTGTCCTGACTAACTGACTGCTTTTGACGTTTTAATCGTCATTCATCAATTGGATCTCAGCGTCGTCGTCAGCGATTCTTATTTATTTTCTACGACAGACGTTACAATATTGTCAGCGCTGCGGGAATTTACTTATTTTGCGGGAAAGCAACATGGACTATTATGCCAGACATCACCTTTAGCTAAATATCTCAATATACCTCTACCTCTCTCAAAATACAAGAGCTTAAATCCGAAATCTGATTCTAAATGCGAAATCCGTAACGGTCCAGAATTGTTCGGGTATCTAAGCTAAAATTAATTTATTGATGAATAAACATGAATTTTCTATAAGTACAGATAGCGGATAGAATAATCTCTTTAATTGAATACGAATAATTTCGAGTCTTTTGAGTTTCTGTAAAGTTTTTGAAGATTAGTCTTTGGGCTCTATTTACAAGGGTAGGTCTTAAGGCGTGTTCAGATTCCGGCCTTCTAGTTAGAGTTCGAAGTTGCTAGTTATAAAACTTGTAAATGCGACTTATTTTAATTGTGAAACGCTTTACGAACTTCACCGACTGTGATATTAGAGCTTTGTCAACGAAAAGATAAATTACTATGTGCTATTCTCGTATTTATCTACTTATATTTCAAATTTCTCATTCCCGGTATCTAGCTACCTACATTTCAATTTTCATCGCAATCGGTTCAGTAGTTTTTGCGTGAAAGGGTAACAAAGTCACATACATACATTACATACATACGAGTCTAAACTTTCGCGTTTATAATCTTAGTAAGATATAAAATACTTACATGAAAAATTGAATTATTTTTATTTGTTTAGAATAATTATGAAGAATAATGCACTCAAATTGCACTTTGCAATGCAAAATGTTAATAAATCGTGTGAATAGAAAAAGATTAATAATCATATTTAAAAAAATGATAAGCCACAATTATTTTTCGATAATATTATCATCACTTTCTAGACAGTTGACATTTTCACATACAATAAAAGTATTTTATTTATTTATTTATAAGTAACGAAGAAAAGCTTTTTGAACTTTCTCAAGAAAAAGGGCGTAGGACGGGCGTAGGGCGTTCAGTGAGAATCTCTTACAACAAACGTGTTTTTGTGTAAATAGTACTCAGCGGGAGGACTTGCACTGGCCCGTTTTTATACAAAATGTCTTAGAAGGAAAACTCTCAGTTTCCTCGCGTTAATTTGATTTACGTATACGCAGTCTTTAATCTCACTAATGTTCATTCAAGGTATAAATAAAAAGCCTTTAAGGAAGAAAATCTCAATGCCTTTGAATGAAACTGATTATTTCATTCTACGACGGCAGGTAACAAGAAAACAATAAAAATAAAGTGAGGTAGAGGTCAGAATAAAGTGGATCGTAAAATGAGCTCAAGCGAAACCATTATTGCTTGAGTTCCAGGGCGGGAATCTCCGATGAACCGACGATTTAAAGGCATTCATGGCTTTGGATCGACGATTTCTTTGGAGAAAATTAATTATGTTTTTTTATAATTGACGTAGGTAGGACTACCTAATGAAAGACTTTGTTGGCCATTGATCTTGGAAGGCGCATTTTTGATTAAAATCAAATAGGGATCTACTTTTAGCTTTTGAAATCGATGGCCTCGTTTTTAGCGTAAGTTAATTTTGAAATTTCTATTTGTCGGTTTGCTAGAAAATCATGGCCATCTTGCTGCAAATTTCGAGGTAAGTTTATAAGCTTAAGGCTGGCTTGCACAGCGACATCGAACTAACTAATCCAGATTAGCTGTCACGGATTAGCAAGATCTTGAAGTTGTGTTTTTCCCACGTTTTTATACTTTGACTTTTCTTGTTTATTTGTCGGTCCAGGCGGAATCTTGCAACTTCAATTTGAGGCACTTCTCGACTAGTTAGCGAGCTGAAACTTTCGGGATGGTTCAAATTCAGATGGCAATGCCACATAAAGCTAAAAATAAATAATTTTTTTTTTAATAGATTTAATAAATCTAAAACCCTTTTTTTTAATGTTCTAAAATGAGTAAAATAACCCCGCGAGGCCAAATGAGCGGCTAATCAAATCTTGGGGGCGCATCTTGAAGACTTACACTCAAAACCTATAAGTTAGGTATGTATGCCAATAAATCACATAAGTAAGATGGGACCCCCCTGAATGGTCCCTCATATGGCCTCACAGTTTTATTTGACTCTTTTTAGGATATTTAAAAATATGGGTTTTTAGATTTTTTAACTCTATTAATTCTTACATTTGCTAATATCTGTGCTAGTTAATCTGGACTAGTAAGTTTGGTACTAAGTAATCTATATTAAAATGTTCTCTACTTTTCATATGAATAGAAGAAGGAAAAGCCAGGTTGTTTAAGTGACGGTAAGCTCGGTCGTGATTTCAAGAATGAAGGTTACAAGTCGGTAATGCAACGAGTTAAACCATTCTTTCATAATGGTTGCACCAACCTATGAATATCTCAATAGGACGGAGTCCGATTTACTTCATGATTTAAACCAGTAGGTGGTTTAAGCAGGATTAACATTACGAAACTAGTCGCATGCAATATAAATTTTCACAAATAAATTGCGTAGACATCAAAAAAAACAATAGTTTATTTCCTTAAGAATCTTGTACAACAATAAATGCACATGATCATTTGGCTACGTCTTAGGTGTAATGATTTTAGTGTGGCTTCGGAACGCGCCCTCCGATAAGAAGCGATACTGTTTATCTATTTGATAGACTTCTAAAGCTTCAAGTAACGCTACGAGACAGCGTGAAACTGACGCTATATGCATTCCACTACTTTCGTAATCTAAATTAAGCTTTGCAAAAGTTAGAAACTCTCAGCGGCAACAATCACGCAAGTTAAATTTAATTTATAATCAAATTAAAAAGTAATGCAATTCAAAAGTAATTTTCAGTCGTAAAAAACTTGTAAAATTAAACGGCCGACGTATAAAATAAAAATGTTTCGTGAGAAAATCAAGAATTTAACATCGTCAACGAAACGTTAAAAAATTTCCTACCGTAAATTTTATTCGGCTTATTAACTAAAGTAGGTAACGTAAAACGAAATTAGAAGAAGAAAACGTAGGAATCTCATCAAAATTGAATGAAGAGCCGTTGGCTAAATACAGACTAGGGATTTAATAGTTGGCGAAGAGGTATTTACAACAAATATTTTACATGGAAAAACATGTTTAATAATTCACTCGCTGCGAAGTGAACTTTTGTCTCTAGGTAGAATGCGAGTTTCTATTTATATTGGTGGGTATTTCTAGTTCGAGAAATATTTTCAAAGAAAAATCTAATCATTAGCATCTAACTTAAACAGCAGATATGACACCAGAAGGAAGACATTTCTAAACAGCCACTTCGGTAACACGAACTCAATGATGCTTAGGCCGGCTTGCATAACGGTTCCTAAACATGTTTAAGCTGTTAAACGTATTTAAAATCTGTCAGAATTTAACGAACTGTCCATGTGTGGCAACATATTATCAAGCGCCCACTTAATGAAATAGAGTCCAATGTTCGATTTCCCATAAATAACTTTAAAATTGATATAGTTAAATATGTTTTTAAATGGTTTTATGCAAAACGCCCTTAGACTTTTTACTCGTAATTCATCGACTACTTCTGCGCTCGGTGCTATGGTCATTTTATATTTACGGTAGAAGCAACAATAATGTTAGGCTTTTTATATTTATTTTGCGTAAAAGAAACACGTATTATGCTTGAGACAACACTTCTAGTCCTACCTAGTACTAATTGAATACTTAACTCAATGCGTAACTTCGAAATTTGCAATTGCTATTACGAATTTATCGTCCGCTGAACGAGCGTTGTGTGCAGAACAAAGAAGTGACGCGATGAATTTATGTATTTGTAAAGTATTAGTTTAAGGGCGACTTGCATAAGACAATTTAAAAACATATTTAACTAAATCAAATTTAAAATAATTTATGGGAAATCGAACATTGGACTCTATTTCATTAAGTGGACGAATGATAAATGTTGCCACACATTGACAGTTCTTGAAATTCTGACAGATTTTAAACACGTTTAACAGCTTAAACATGTTTAGGAACCGTTATGCAAGCCGGCCTTAGTCTCAAAATCCGCTCAGTGGCCATATGTCGTGTTTTGTAGAAGTTCATATTTCATTTCAAAGAGTTATATTTCCATTTATTTGCGCGCATTCATTAGTGATAAGACCTAAAAATAGTTATAATTATTCTATGTACTTATTTAACTTATAACTAATAATATAATTATTAAAATGTATGTATCTGAATAATGTTTGGTAAGATTCATCCTACTAATATTATAAATCCGAAAGTCTGTTTGTTTGTTTGTTTATTTGTTTGTTTGTTTGTTTGTTTGTTCCCTCTTCACGGTCAAACGGCTCGACCGATTAGGATGAAAATTTGCATAGGGATAGTTTAAATGATGGAGAGTAACATAGGATACTTTTGATGCCGAAAATCCCGCGGGATCGGGACTTACGCGGGTGATAACTATCTAATAGATGAAAATTTGCATAGGGATAGTTTAAATGATGGAGAGTAACATAGAATACTTTTGATCCCGAAAATCCCGCGGGATCGGGACTTACGCGGGTGATAACCATTTATTGGATGAAAATTTGCACATCGATAGTTTAAATGATAGAGAGTGACATAGGATACTTTTGATCCCGAAAATTCCGCATGATCGGGACTTACGCGGGTGATAACTATTCAATAAATGAAAATCGACACAGGGGTAGGGTAAGTTATGTAGAGTGGCATCATGATCATCGTCATCGTCATCCATCGTCATCGTCATCGTCACTTACTAATGAAATACAAACTTTACTTTACTTCACCTACCTACCGCAGTGCAAAAATCCACACTTAAACGGACGACCAGGGAAGTACTGATGATGCCAGGCGCGGCAGCGCCTGGCTTCAACAGTACTTCAATGGGCGACCGTTTAGGTGTGGATTTTTGCATTGCGGTAGGTAGGTGTTCGAACAACGCGGGTTCGCAACTTGCGCGGGTGAAACCGCGGGGCGCAGCTAGTATTAATATATTTTGATGTTACCTACTATCAAATTTTCGGTCGATTTTAGGTCGCTAGTCTACAGTCGCTCTAATAAAACCGCTATAAATCTGTTATTCCCTAACTCATAACAATTGAAACAAAAGTAAATTATGGGGACTTTTCTTGCGAATTATGGAAAAAATGAAAAGAACTAGTAAGTATCCCGTTTTGCCACAAATTATTTCGAATGTCTTGAATGTTTTATGTGAGTTTGGCTTTGTAATTTGTTGTAGATTTGGATTTTTTACTTGTACTTGTTCCCGCAGGATTATCGGGATAAAAAGTAGCCTATGTGTTTATCCAGGTCCCCAGCTACCTATATTTCAAGTTCAGCGGTTTTTACGTGATTGAGTAACAGACACACATACACAAGTACTCAGAAACTTTCAGCTTTATAATATTAGTTGAATAGGATTGTTCGCTTAAGTTTTACTCTGCACATACTTATTAGTAAATGTATTCTCATTAATACGAGTATTAATAAACAAATGCGAAAGTAACTTTATCTGTTTCTCTGTATGTTACGCTTTCACATTTAAACCGCTGAACCGATACGGATTAATTTTAGTTAAAGAGATTTACTAAAATTAATCCGTCCGTCAGGCAGGTAGTAGGTATTTTGAGATGTTATGCTCAAAGTCGAATTTGTAACGTGAATGCTCGCTGTGAGGCAGCACTTTAAAACAAACTCATTGAAATCTTAAAATAAAAATGTTGTACAAATTGACCACCTTTTCACGAGTTCAGCTCCACATGACTAGTTCCTTATTTTTAGCTTTTACTTTATGCCTAGTTTCGTAGTTTAATTTATTTTGTTAGTGATTATATTAATTGAAGCAATATGTGGGTTAAGCTTATATTGATTGTAGCAATATGTATGTATGTTTCTCTTTCATGTAATTGAGTGTCATCCTATCTTTTTTCTTATCTTTAAGTTTAAGAAAAAGATGAATGAATGATAGTCTTAGTGTTTTCTTGTTTTTTCGAGATTTTGCATTATAGAATAATAAAATTGCCGAATTACATCTCAGTTTACCTTAATAAAGCTGACTTATATCTTGATAAGCAAAGCGTTGGTACATGCATTGAAACAATGGCGTTTTATTGCAATGAACAGACTTGATAAATAATTAAATCCATCTCCGTCTACACTCGACTCCTATAATGCTAGTTGTGCCTCGCGGTCTTGCCCGCGTAAATGCCGATCTCGCGGAAGATAAAAACTAGCCTATGTTTTAATCCAGATCTTCAGCTATCTGTATACCTAGTTTCATCGCAATCGGTTCAGTAGTTTTAGCGTGATTGTTACACTAACAAACATCTAAACTTTCGCATTTATAATATTAGTAGGATTCTAATTAGCTAAGTATAGGTTAGTGACATTAGGGGAGACCTGCCTCATTAGAAAAGGTCTCTTTTATATTGCAAACAAAAGTCATTTGCGGTTCAGGTTAAGTATATTTTTGTAAAATTAAGCTAAAGTTCAAATAGGTATGGTTGGCGACAAAAGTGTTTATGTAAGATAAAACTAGCTGCGTCTTGCAGTTTCATCCACGTAAATCCCGGCTCCGGAACACTTTGGGAATAACAAGTTGCCTATTGTATGTGTTAATCAAGATCTTTATTTGGCTGCAATCAATTCAATAAGTAATAGATATACTAAATCTTTAAACTAGTTGAACAGTTTTGGGACAAATCTAACGACTAATGCGATGTTAAAATGCCCAAGCCGGTGAATCAATGCAAATCGGCCGCAAACGTGAAAGGATTGTTATCCAGTAAAAAAGGATCGAAAAGGATTCACACATAGAGTACCTACATAATAACTGCCAAACCGGCTTTGTAAAAGGCGTTCAAATTCGACTTTACTACAAATGTGTTGTACTCGGTCGCACGCACCCCACGTCATATTTCGTTACGTGACGACATTCACAAAGCCGCTGCTTCTGATCTAAAAGCTTTGAGATACTTAGTACCTAACAGAAAAAAACAACCATAATAAAAAAGTATTTCTCTAAATTTAATAGAAAATCCTAAAACCCTTGATGGTTCTGATTCATTTTTTACCAGGAAATATAGAAGAAAGAAAATTGATTGTTTGTGATATACTTACCTTACTCAATTTAATAAAACTCAATTGAAGAAAACATTTAACCCTTGAAAGTAATATTGGCTATTCTTTATCCAGATATTCCCACAGTTAATTATAAGTTCAAATCGTATAAGTTTAAAATTTCGCAGTTCGCAGCTCAAAACCGCAAGGCGCTAAAACTATATTATTCCTAATTAACTTTTGTTCATGTCTGTACAAACGCAAGTTCTAATGGTTGTACTGTAGTTTCAGTTATTATAACACTCGAATGTGTAGTTAGAACGGTCATTGTATTTAGTTTTATTTCTGTCTGTGGTCTGAGGGGAGTTATTTTTATTTCTATGCGGTCACTCTTTATGGCGGCTGTACAACTTACTCTCTTACTCGGGCTGTCTCAACGAGACACCCCGAGTAAGAGAGTGTACGGTCAGCAAAGGACTTAGGGTACAAGGTGCATATTTTTAAGTTTTAATTTTGGTTTAGTAAATCTTTGGTTATTCTGTATGAAATTACGAAGACGCTTTAGTAATATTAAGCAGAATCATCAACGATTACTGAACCATTATTGAGAAAAATAAAACTTTAAAATATGCAGCTGGTCTGGTACCCACAGTCCTTTTCTGACTGTGCATCGGATTTGAGTTATTAAATACTAGCTGCGCCCCGCGGTTTCACCCGCGCAAGTCGCGATCCCGCGTTGTTCGAACACCTACCTACCGCAGTGCAAAAATCCACACTTAAACGGACGACCAGGGAAGTATTGATGATGCCAGGCGCGGCAGCGCCTGGCTTCAACAATACTAAAGTTAAAGTTTGTATTTCGTCAGTAAGTGACGATGACGATGACGAAGGATGACGATGACGATGGATGACGATGATGATGATGCCACTCTACATCACTTATCCTACCCCTGTGTCGATTTTCATTCATTGAATGGTTATCACCCGCGCAAGTCCCGACCCTGCGGGATTTTCGGGATCAAAAGTATCCTATGTTACTCTCCATCATTTAAACTATCCCTATGCAAATTTTCATCTAATAAATAGTTATCACCTGCGTAAGTCCCGATCCCGCGGGATTTTCGGGATCAAAAGTAACCTATGTTACTCTCTATCACTTAAACTATCCCTATGCAAATTTTCATCTAAGAAATGGTTATCACCTGCGTAAGTCCCGATCCCGCGGGATTTTCGGGATCAAAAGTATCCTATGTTACTCTCTATCATTTAAACTATCCCTATGCAAATTTTCATCTAATAAATATTATCACCCGCGTAAGTCCCGATCCCGCGGGATATTCGGGATCAAAAGTATCCTATGTTACTCTCCATCATTTAAACTATCCCTATGCAAATTTTCATCCAAATCAGTCGAGCCGTTTGACCGTGAAGAGGGAACAAACAAACAAACAAACAAACAAACAGATTTTCGGATTTATAATATTAGTAGGATTATAGTAGGTAAAATATTGCTCCGGTTCCACTATAGCCCTAAATATGCGACATTGTGAATCATATTATGATCATTGTAAAAAAAGTAAAAAAAAATGACGATTGTGAATAAAAACATGATCACAAAAAACCCCATGAGTTTGTTGTGGCTTCTTCTCATCGGAGGGTGCGTTCTGAAGCCACACTAGAGTCATAGTTGTAAGAACACTCGACGTATTTAAAGTGATCGAATACATCCAATTAAATAAAGAAATTTTTGACTTTGACTTTGACTTTGTTGCTCTCGCTCGGCTCTCCTCGGGATGCCTCGGGTACATTCGCTGGTACGCACTCGCTGATGCCTCTCAGGCGAGACCTCTCGGCGAGACTTGACGAGCGCACTCGTTCGAGAGTGTACAGCCGACATTCGTTAATAGCCTTCTTGTGCGGTTTTCGATATGTAACTCTCCATTAGAATCCGAGCGATGTTCCCTCTCTCGAGAATCCGCGGTTCGCTTTCCTACTTTTTTTTGTTGGAAAAGGTATCGATATAGTTGTATCTAAAACTTAGTGTAAAAGTTGTTAAAATAATCGTGTAAACAAAACTACCAAAATGATGGGAAAACAAAAATAAATTTAATACCTAAATGTAGTTACCGTTTGTTTTGTAATTACTGAGAATCTACGAATTCCTATATCCAGATAATGGGAATATGTAAAAGAAAATACATGCGTCTCATCTAAGTGTCCTTCTTGAACTGAAGACCAACACGAGCTGGCAAACATAACGCACAGAACACCTTACACTGAGGCACAAAGAACGTATGCGATCAATACATATATTGAGTACTTATGAATACCTACCTATGAATAGCGTATTATTTGTGCAAGTACTCAATAGATTATATATTAACACTAGCTGCGCCCCCCGTTACACCCGCGTAAGTCCCGTTCCCGCGGGAATATCAGGATAAAATGTGTCATGTGCCTGTGTGTTATTTCCGGTATTCAACTACTTTTATTCCAAGTTTCATCGCAATCGGTTCTGTAGTTTTTGCGTGATTGAGTAATAAACATCCAAACTCACATACTTTCACATTTATAATATTAGTTGGATCGTAGAATACAGAATGAACCATTTCAGTAGGCTCTCAAGGGAATATCCTAAACTATAAGAGAAAGCGAAAAATGCTGAAAGAAGAGGCGTCCCCGATTTTGACAAAACCTGAAATAGGCATCTTATTTTGTATAGTCAACCCACCACCCTTCCCCTCATTCAATTCCACTCCATTTAAAAGTTGCCTGAAAGAGATCGCTTTTAGCGATATGGATGCCCATTGTGCTATTATTGTATTAGTTTTAAGATTAGTCTGTTTTCTGTAGTCTGTAATGTCATGGTAATTTTGTATTTTTAGTGATTTTTGTTTTGTATTTTAATTGTTCTAGTAATAAATGTATTAATTATCTTATCTTATCTAATTGGGCACACACCGTCCCGACAGCCTGAGGCTCCTTCCATGTTAACATAACTTACACAATATTTGATCAGACCTATCATCAAAATACACTGTACTGTAACACAAGATGAACTGTTACTTATGTAGGTACCCGAGAGGTACAGTCAGCTTTATTCAAGGTTTAACATGCTTACCCATTTAAGCCGAAAGGAGGTTGTGTTAGACGTCTAGCCAATAACTTTTGTTCTACGATTTTGGAAAATTCGTACTTTTTTTGGTTTGAGGTTGATTTTCACTCAAAAAACAGCAGTTTTGGAAAATAAATTCACTTAAAATTTTAATTGTGGTAGACCAAACTAAATGAAAGGACAACTTAAGATCAATGACCTCTAACTCTAAGAAACAGCTGATTTTAAGTATATTTAAAAACACTTTATTTATCGAGTTTAATCGCGTTTTATTCATGGTTATAAACGAACTGAGTGAATAAAGTGAGTAAATGAAATGTTTTATTATGCAAAATCGCGAAAACCATAGAATTAATTTTATTTTAAAATTCGGTTTTCGCGATTTATAACGTAGCATAATATAGCGATAACCTAAATTATCGAAAACTATTTCGAATTTCCCAAAGTTGTAGAACAAAAGTTGTTCGCTTAGACCTCTTGATTAACCCCCTTTCAGCTTAAATGGTTATCCTTCTTACACCTTGTATATTGCAGGTTTCCAAAATCGCTACACACCATAATTTAAGGGACAGATATTCTGAAAATAAGTCTGTATTTTTCCCTTTATTTTTAGTACGAATGTCCTGTTAAACACCCAACAATAAAGATGTAAAGCAATTTTGAAAATCTGAATACTAGTTTTTTATTTGCTCAAGGCATATTTACTAGAAATATTTTAAAGGAAAAATTCATCTTCAAAAATTCACTTGCGGCGACATTTGAACTCGCGTCCCTGGATTGAAGATGATTTTTTCCTTTTAAAATATTTCTAATCTTAATATTGTTATCGACTTATGATACGGACTGTACTTCATAAAACATAACTTAAACCCATACCACGTGATATTGACGCTACATTGCCCAACCCAATACCCATATTCCATTACAACCTCATTCCTCCTAAAAATATCCATGAATTTTATCACACTATCTGGTTATTCGAAGTACATATTATACGTTGAATAGTAGATAAATCACCGCCGACTGGCGTTAAGAGGTAACCCTAGATATTTAAGAGGCAACCCTGGAAATATTTGGGTTAAGGGTGTGTACAAGCTTGGGGTTTAAATGTATTGACGTGTGTAGGTCACGGTCGGAGGGCGATGATTTTATTAAAGACCGACAAAAAACTCTATTTGATTAAGGTTGCTTTCGATGAAACCCGAATAAGCGACGAATTGCCAATGGAGAATGTCAATAGGTATGCCAAATCGGTTGAAAATTACAGTGAAGCTTGTGTATATAAAAATACACTAAGTTTTTGTTGTAGTCAAAAATACCTATTAGTTTTGATTTTACAGACATTTAAACTTACGTCTAAACTTGAGTCTCGCTAACAGTCTCGTGACGTCATTTACAACGCTCCAATCAAAACATTAGACGACATGTACTGTGACATCGACAAATAGAGCGTGAGCGGACTGGGCGAGTGTGAGATGACGTCACACTCGAGTACGAGTCCGAATCACACGTTTACTTCTATGAATTCGAAACGAAAAAACTTATCGAAGTAATTCTTTCACGTGTATTTTTTTTATTTTTCACAGAGAATATGGAGATCTAATATTCAAAATTAGTTATTTTTCCTCATTCTACGCCTACTACCGTCTATTGTTCAAATAAACGAATGTAAAATCAAAATCAAAATATTTTTAATTTTATAAATATGATTACTTATTTGTTAGAATCGTTAAGTAAACTACCGTGTCTACGGAACGCAACATCCAATGAAAAGAAGGGGAAACTCATGGGGTTACTTTTTTGTTTGGTTTTGTTGCAATGATCATGTGATTGTAGTTGACACTGTTTCCTATATTTTAGTGTACTTTTAAGACAAAAACTTCTTTTTATTTCAAAGCATTGCCTGTTTTGGTTAAAATGTGGATAGGCTTCAACACACTTTGACATATTTGTCTGGAAACTGCACTCAAATGCAGAAAACAATGTCACTTACAATCTATACGCGAAAACAAAGCAAAAGTTAAAAACATTTTATCGCTTTGGCGCAAAATGTATATACAATACGCAAGAGCTGCTGCCAACACACAAAATTAACAAAACACAAAATTCATCGATTTTTACAGTATTTTAATTGTCCATCTATACTCTATACTAATATTATAAACCTAAAGAGTTTGTTTGATTGTTTGTTTGAATGCGCTAATTTCAGAAATTGCTGGTCCGATTTGTTAAATTCTGTTTGTGTTTGATAGTACATTTATCGAGGAAGGTTATAGGCTACTTTTGATCCCGATATTCTTACGGTGTTCGGGACTTGCGAGGGTAAATCCCGCGGGACGCAGCAGGGACGAAGTCGTATTAGTTATACTATTTATATATCCAGAACGGCGGAACCGATAGGAATGAAATTTGGTACAGGGTTAGTATAGGGGTATAAATAAAATATAGGGTACTTTAAATGATCGTACGGGTTGAGCAACGCTTGGTATACATACGTGATGCGTCACATACGTTACGGAATAGGAATTTATGCGGGTGAAACCGCGGGGCACAGCTAGTAATGAAATCAAACTGCTCTGTAACTACTAGGAAAGAACCACAGGAAACCCGCATCGGTTATTTGAAACCTAGTTCTCTATAGGTTTTATCTGTTCCAAACATAAATACAAAGTTAGTTCGGAAGCTATGCCCGCCACCCGGTTCACATTATTCTACTAGTAACTTAGTCTGAGTTTAAGTAATCCACCCCTATCTTTAACTAGGTAATCTCACTAAATTGAGAATCCGGAAATTTCGATTTTTTTTGTGTCTCAACCAAGCAAAAACTGCAAAACCGATTGTGATGAAAGAGCATTAAGAGTTATCTTAAATAAAACAGCAAGCAGTGTAGTAAGGAAATATTACAATGTCTATAGTAAAATTTTAAAAAAATGTGTTAAAACTTCAAAAAGACTTAATTACATAAAACAAATGACTAGTTCAGATAACAAGGTAAGAACTATGTGGAACATAATTAATAATATTACAGGTAAACGTAAAGAAAAAAGGTATAAAAATATTATATTGGAAACCGAAAATGGTAAAACTGGTTGTCCTGTTTCAATTTCAAATATTTTCAACCATTATTTTGCAGGTATAGGTGAAACTGTAAATTGTTATAATAAATCAACAGGCCGATCAGTTGTAAATCTGTCAATTCATTCGATGTTTCTTTCGTTTGTTGATGAAAATGAGGTCATTAAAATTATAAAATCCCTAAAAAACAAGCATAGCTACGGCATTGATGACATACCACCTTACCTTATTAAACAATGTGCTATAGAGTTGTCTGGACCACTAAGCCGCTTAATAAACCAGAGTTTTTCCGAGGGTGAGTTCCCTGATCTTTTGAAAATATCCTTGGTGAAACCAGTTCATAAAAAAGGCAACACTCATCTTCCAAACAACTATAGACCAATTGCGCTGCTGCCGTCTTTCTCAAAGGTATTTGAAAAAGCTATGTGCAACAGACTTTACAATTTTTTAGAAAAATATAATTTATTAGATGATAACCAAAATGGCTTTCGGAAATCGCGATCCACAACTATGGCCGTGTACAAATATGTGCAAACGGCGTTACATCACATCAATGACAAAAAAGGTGCATATGAAATTCTCCTTGATATGACAAAAGCTTACGATAAAGTATCCTATAATATATTACTTGAAAAATTATACGGTTCAGGTATTCGTGGACCTGCTTACTCTTGGTTTAAGTCATATCTAAATAATAGAAAACAAATAGTCCAAATTGATCATTACAACGAAAACACAAATGAGGTTATGACTGTCCACTCTCAAGTGCGGGACTTAACATGTTCCATTCCACAGGGAAGTGTGCTAGGGTGTGTGCTGTTTTTATTATACATAAACGATCTTCCAAAATGTTTGAACTCTAGTTTAGCCCTGCCAGTACTATTCGCAGATGATGTCTCAGTACTTGTGAAATGTGAAAAAACAGCTGATCCCCAGTTGATGTTACAAGATACTCTTCAGAGTATTGTGGCATGGCTGAGTGATCATAATTTAGAAGTAAATTTTACAAAGACCAAATTAATTCAATTTAGATCTTACCAAACCCGTCCAAGAAAGTTAAATATAATTCTACAAAGCAATAAATTAGAAAACGTTGAGACATTTGATCTCCTTGGACTAACCATTGATACAAACATAAACTGGAAATCGCATATCGCAAAAAATAGATTAAAGTTATCACAATTTACATATGCATTGTTCCACATAAGACAGGCTACTGATGCAAAGACAGCAATATCGGCTTATTATGCCTATGCCTATTCTAGACTAAGATATGGTGTCATTTTGTGGGGTAACAGTGTAAACGTAGAGGAACTCTTTCTTTTGCAAAAAAAGTGTTTGCGAATAATTGTGCAAATAGGCAGTACTCAAAGTTGTCGACCTCACTTTAAGAAATTAAGAATTCTAACATTGACTTGTATTTACATTTACGATATTTGTTTATTTGATTTTAAAAATTATAATAAATTTGTGAAGGTGGAAGATATACATTCATGGAATATCAATACTAGATTCAAAAGTAATTTGTATTTTCCACAATCCAGGATACAAATGTTGTCAAAAAGTCCACATTATATGGCTATTTTAATATTCAACAAGCTACCGCAGTATATAAAGGGCGAGAAAACTGTTGCTAACTTTAGAAATAAACTAAAAAATTACCTCATAGAGAAAGGGTTCTATTCCGTAAAGGAATATTTAGAATTGAAAGAGAGGTGATTTTGTATAAGATTAGTTTAGTATATTTATATTTAAGTCCTTGCAATGTCTCGAAAGGCGCTAAGTTGTAAAGTGCCAAATTAATTTTAAGATCTTGTAATTGTAACACTTAGCAAGCAAGCAATAAATGATTGATTGATTGATTGATAAAACTTAATATGTAGATAGCTAGTAGGCTACTTTTTTCCAGATATTTCAGATATTGAGAGTTACGCGAATGAAACCGCGGGACTATGCTACTTACATAATAGTTTGTTTCTTTGTAGTCCCACTTCACAGTCAAACGGTTCAACCGATTTGGATGAAGTTTTTTATAGGGAATGATAGCGTTAATACCTTAAGGCCGTATCTTTACTAAAGCACACAGTGTTAAGATAAATCAACCACTCTTCACTGCTATTCCAGTTTATGATATAACATTCTCACCGTTCGACCAACAATCTGTGTTAGGACGTCTCAGCTCATAATATCAACTTCTAATAATGTCAACCTGACAAAAAATCCACATTTCTTATACCTAATGTCAACTTCGCAAAAAGTCAATTTCTCGATCCAATGCCTCTAACTTGACCTTACGACTGCTATCAAAGAAAACAACATGGTCAATGTTAAAAAGCTGTTTTTAATTATGATACTAGCTGCGCCCCGTGCTATTATACCCGCGTAAGTTCCGTTCCCGCGGGAATATCGGGATCAAAAGAAATAATACAGGGATCCAAGGTCCCATCTTCAACCATATCAAAATTCATCAAAATCAGTTCAGCGGTTTAGACGTAAAAGACAAATAGACATAGATAGACAGACAGAGTTACTTTCGCATTTATAATATTAATAAGGACCAGGATTTATCTCGAAATTTTCACAGTAAAGGGACTGACGCAGCTGAAACCGCCACCAGTAACTATCAGGTTATAGATTTCATACAATCTCTATTACAGTTCTATGTTAAAACAAACAGATCAATAACTCGGATGACAGTGAATAGCAGGAACATCGATGTGTGGTTTCGTTGTACGTAGGTATTTATATCTACGTAGAATAGTTCATTATGTTCATTTGATCCATTTGAATTGATTTTTTCCATCTTTTTTCTAGTTTGGGCTCGTCGAGGAGAAGTTATGAATTGCATTTCTTTTTTGTTTACGCGTAAGACACGTATTGCCTTCTACCGGCTTTTGCAATATCAAAAATTGGCTTATATTTAAGCCAAGGTTAAGGGAAGATTTATATTAGCCCGTCATCCAGCTGAGCTTTGTTGTCCATTGCTCGGCGAGCAGTCGATCGGTCTGTTGCAACCGAGTGGCGGCCGAGCAACAGACAACTAAGCTCGGACATCTAATATAAATCATCTCTTAAGAATGCTACTACATCCAAATACTATCAACTGGCTGGAGAATTTGTATTTGACCTCGTTGTTGTAAACGTTTCTGAATAATAATTTATCTGAAGATGATTAAGCATCAGCTGAAACAAATAGCAACATCTTACTAATAATAGGGGTTAAAGTATGAAATTGCCGTTTTATTGCAATAGGTTCTTTGAATTGACATAGAATCTTCATGGTTTGAGGTTTTCGAATAAAAGTTTTTTCAAATGGTTTCTGTGATGTTCTTTTTTTAAAAAATGTGAAACATTTGAATATCGACTTTCAATTGTTTTTGTTATTCAATTTAGACAAGAAAGATGGATACTGCGAAAATTTGAGTGATTTTTGAATACGAGTTCCGACGCGGAACTAACGCGGCAGAAACAGCCCGCAATATCAATGCTGCGTTTGGAGAGGGGTCTACTAATGAACGCACCGTCCGATTTTGGTTTAAACGCTTTCGTGATGGAAATTTCGACTTAAAGAACGAGCCACGAGGAAGACCGCCCACACAGGTGAATAACGATGAATTAAGAGAGATAGTGGAAGCCGATACTAGTCAAACTACCCAGGAATAAGCGGCATGGTTTAACGTTACCTTACCCACTTTATTGACTCACTTGCGTCAAATCAATAAAATAAAAAAATACGAAAAATGGGTGCCTCATGATTTGACTGATCTGCAGAAAGAAACGCGTGTTGAAACTTGTGTTGCCTTGTTGAACCGGTACAGAAATGAAGGAATATTGGATCGAATTGTAACATGTGATGAAAAGTGGATTCTTTATGATAACCGGAAAAGAAAAATGCAATGGCTGACCCCAGGTCAAATGCCACAACAGTGTCCTAAAGCAAAACTTACCAATAAAAAGGTAATGGTAACTGTTTGGTGGTCTCAGCATGGTGTTATTCACTATAGTTTTCTTCGATCTGGTCAAGTAATTACGGCAGATGTCTATTGTGCCGAACTCCGAACCATGTTGACAAAACTAGCAGTAAAACAGCCCCGACTCATGAATCGATCTTCACCATTATTGCTCCACGACAACGGGAGACCTCACACAGCACGAGAAACCATTTTGACCCTTCAGGAACTGCACCTAGAAACCATTCGTCATCCTCCGTATTCACCAGACCTTGCTCCAACGGACTACCATTTTTTTCGTGATTTGGACAATTATCTACGTGACAAGAAGTTTTCTTCCCAGGAGGCAGTACAAAATGCTTTCACACAGTTTGTGCAGTCTAGATCGTCGGAGTTCTATCGCAAAGGCATTAATCACCTTCCCATTAGATGGCAGCAATGTATAGATAATAATGGCAACTATTTTGATTAAATAAATTTGTTAAAAATTTAAAAAATAAACAATTAAGATTTTCAGTACAAATCGGCAATTTCATACTTTAACCCCTAATATTATAAACGCGAAAGTTTGTATGTATGTGAGGTTATTACTCTTTCACGCAAAAACTACAGAACCGATTGCGATGAAACTTGGAATATAGTTAGCTGGGGACCTGGACTAACACATAGGCTACTATTTATCCCGATATTCTCGCGGGAACGGGACTTACGCGGGTGAAACCGCGGGGCAGTTATAAAATACATGCTACTAATATTATAAATGTGAAAGTGTGTGTGTTTCGATGTTTGGATGTTTGTTACTCAATCACTTAAAAACTACTGAACCGCTTGCAATGAAACTTGGAATATAAGTAGTTGGATACCGGGAATAAAACATAGGCTACATTTTTTCCAAATATTTCTACCGAGTGGTGCTGCTTGTAATTAAAAATCTAATCTAATTATGGACATAATTATAGTAAACATTGTAATTATTGGTTCCGAAATAAAAAATGTATTATTATTATTAGGTATTTATAATTTCTTCTATGGTTTTCGCGATTTTGCATAATAAAACACTTTATTTATCCGGTTTTATCGCGTTTTTATTCATTATTTGACCCGAGCTTTCGCCAACTTTACAGTTGGCTTTTTCAAGGTTGACTGAGATGTAATTTGTCTATTTATTTAAAATTGGTAAAGTTGGCGAAAGCTCGGGTCAAGTAATGAATAAAAACGCGATAAAACCGGATAAATAAAGTGTTTTATTAGGTATTTATAATTTTCAAACAACAATTTACAAACAGTTACATAACTAACAAATATTTTGCAATCATGTCACGCAATCAAAAAACAAATCTAAATAAATAATCTGTTGAAATCACCCCGGACGTGAACATTATATAAGTATACTAGCTGCGCCACGCGGTTTCACCCGCGTAAGTTCCGTTCCTACGGGAATATCGGGATAAAAGTAGCCTATGTGTTATTTTAGGTCCCCAGCTACCTATATTCCAAGTTTCATCGCAATCGGTTCAGTAGTTTTTGCGTGAAAGAGTAACAACCTCACATACATACAAACAAACTTTCACGTTTATAATATTAGTAAGATAAGATTGTTAAGACGTTTTAAAACGATAGTGTAACCAGCTACTTAAATTCCAATATGAAATAACACATAGGCTACTTTTATTCCGATATACGAACGGGACTTACGCGGGTGAAACCGCGGGGCGCAGCTAGTCTTATATACTCGTATAAAAATGAATCCCTTTTTCGCGTGATCACGGCATTACGCTTAAACGGCTGGACCGACTTCGATAATTCTTTTTGCTTTGTGTTTGTTATGATCTTATGCCAGATTTTTTTTAAGACTTACGCGGGTGCAACAGCGGGGCGCAGCTAGTTACATATAAATTTAGTGTGTCGTCGGAACGCGACATTCAAGAGAAGAATTGTTTTGTTTTTCGCAGCGATAATGTGATTTACACTATCGTATGTAGATCTATGTCGCCGTTTCAACCATCTTCCTTCTGATATCATACCATTTAACCTTTAATGGTATTGCGCAGTCTTTAGTCTAAAATCAGCGTTCACGTCAACATACAGTACTCAGTCATCATTCAACATTACTCCCATAATGTTGTCGTACGTCAATAACTGAATTTACGACAAACAATACCAAAGGATATCGTCAGTTCACTTTACGGTTATTTGGCTGAAAGTTACCGCTGCTTTATTGTTCAACTTTTATCGGTTTTAGTTCAGCTGGATAGTTAGTGTGTGTTTATTGATATTTATTTTATTTATTGTTGACTATTTTAGAACAAACTGCTGCATGACGACTTGACGACGACCCAAGTCTGGTTTAAAGGTGGAACTTTAAAACACCATTACTTGTACCTAATTTTTCGAAAAATAAATAAATAAATATTTTTTAAAACGTTTTTAAGTTTATGAGATGAAGCCGTAGTAAAATATTCTATTTTAAGATTTTTTCATAAGTGTGTACCATAAATAGCGAGTTATTAACAAATTTATTAGTGCAAATTGACTATGATTCTTCGACGGGATATTGAACCCGAAACCTTCTGCGTAGCAGCTGAAGGTTCGCCCAACGCGTCGCAGAGGCCGTCAAAATCTTTGGTTTTAGCATAGTAGAACGAGGTATGGAAGTTATATATTTTCTGAAAACGGACTTGTGTGTCCAAACCAGTACAATTTATGTGAAACAAAAAGTTCAGGATTTCAAAAGTTGGCAAATCTCTATGATTTGTAAGGAATGTTTAGTTTGTGTCCAAATGTTGAACGAGGGCAAACACTAAACATACTGGTCACATTATTTATGTTCTATGACAGCAGGGCCCTGATTCGGTAAGGGCATACGGTAAGGTATGCGGAACGCCGGCGGAATGCAGGCGACATGAAGGAGATGTACGTTATTTCGTATTCTGTAAATGTTATTTTACTTAATTACTACTATTTTTTTTAAGTAGCCTTCAAATTTAAGTGCTACTTAATTATTTAAATAGCTCCCCTTGTCCCTCAGCCAATCTGTATTAAGGAAGGTATGGAATAGCTTTTATTTCTACTCATGCAACAAATCGACTTACGCAATGCTCCTGCATCCCGCCTGCTTGTCGCATGCTATGTTTTTTACCGAATCAGGGCCCTGGTCAACTGATCAACTGAGGCGTCAACTACTAAGCAAACTGTGGCTGAACATTAAGAAATAAATAGTTCCGAATGTTCAGACAAAAGTGGTTGAAATAAATACACAATTTTTCACGCTCAATGACTCTCGAACCAATCATTTACGTGTCTAATGAGCCGATCGTAGCACATCTCCGGTCTGTACGCTTGTTTTCCTGTGACCCATTAAATGTACCCTTGATGGTACACCGGTAGATTTAATTTATCCGCCGAAACCTTGACCGTGTAACTTAACTAAATTTTATATAACTATATATTATGTTACACAATGTATTAATCTTGAAAGAATCACAATATAAACAAAAGACAATAGAGACAAAATAAAAAAAATGATCATCTTTGTTTTAATTTCGATCGGTGTCACCGTCAAGGATACAGTGGTTAATCAAAATCTTCCAATGTACCTATTATCAGGATGAAACTTTGGGAATAGTTCAGAATCCGATGACAATGCAACCTAAAGGTACTTCCAACTTTCCACAAGCACAATTATTGGAAACAATAATAAAGTATTGCACGGAACATAAGCGATTAATCGCAAACGTGATATGTGACCTTTCATGATGACGCCAATAGATTGAATGCTGTGATAATAGCTGCCAACCACGAAAACGACGCTCCGTCAGATTGACAATTGTTAAAACTAGTTCCGGCTATATGCAAACGTCATACGAAGCCACAGTGACAGTGAAGCCGTAGTGATGAGGTTAATTCAGGGCGCTTTATTGACAGCAGACTATGAAATACACACAAGCAAAGAAGTTCTATCAGAAACGCGGATTGGAACTCTGTTTCTCATACCAATGCATTTTTGTTTAATATTTATTTTATACACTTAGCGTGAAATTTTAAGGTGACATACCTAAAAGATTTTGTGTTTGTTTATATGTTTTGAAATAAATAAAGTATTTATCCGAACTTCACTTTCAATGGTACAGCAGTTGTTTTACATTTTCCAGTAGTACAATCAAGCGTCAATCATACCCATCAGTCAATGGGTCACTGGAAAAAAATCCGTAGCGTCTCGTAGCTCGTACCATGACGTCATCGGCTACGAGCAAGCTACGAGTCGATCTTAAAACTAATAAAATGGGGTCAGCTCTTAGAGTGGGCGGTTAAGAGTTACGAGAACAAATATTACAGTGTAATCTGAGTTTATGAATGTTATAAAGGGTAATGTCATGTTAGATTCTCTTTGGTTTTTACTTAACATAGGTAGGTCGTAAAATTCTTATTCTTAGTAAAAATATGGCGCCCTTGTAAGTTAGTTGGTAATGGTTATGGATGTTACTTGAAATTTGAGGTCGTTCACCTTTAGATTGTTTTTAGGGTTCGGTAATCAAAGGGTCAAATTGTGCGTGCGAGCGCCGTTCGCATCGGTCGTACGCATCTTGCTATTGGGTTCACGCTCATCGTCTTAGCATAATAGTGATGTGACGCGCACATTTTCCATTATTATTGTCGATAATGGATAAGTTTGTGGTACGCGAATCTGCAAGTCCCGTCGGAACTAAACGCCCCCGGGATGAGTCTAAAGATTCTTGGCAAATACCAAAGAGGTTTGCAGCTGCCAAGATGAAGCCCAAGGATAACGGAACCTCGACCGGCAACAGCTTTGGGGCCCTATCTGTAGATGACACTGAAAAAAATCAGCAACCATTTAAAGATGCCACGTGCAAGAAACCGCTGAAAGGCATCCCACCAATCATCATTGACCTAATGGCTGATTGGACTTATCAGAAACTTAAAGATGCTATAGAAAAATATAGTAAAATGTACCATCTTCAATACATGAATCGGAACAGGGTGAAAGTCTTGTGTCATTCTACTGCAGCGCATCAGAACATTAAGGAAGGATTGCCCAGCGAGGGTATTTTGTTCCACACTTTTAGTAGGAAGGATGAAAAGCTTCCCAAGGCTGTAGTCAAAGGTCTCCCAAAGAGCACTCAAGATGCATTACCGATTGAACTTGATCGACTAGGTTTCCCGGGAACGAAGGTTACTTTACTTAACTCTAAAAGTACATCTCAATGCCCGGCATTACTTCTGCAATTCCCTAGTGGTACTGACATGGGTAAATTTAAACAAATTAAATATATTTCGAACTGCGCGGTTGAAATTCAACGGTTTAAGCCCATCAAAAAGACTGGTACCCAGTGTTATAGATGCCAGGCCTTTGGTCACGCCTCACGTAACTGTCACAGGCCAGCCAGATGCGTCAAGTGCTCCCAGGAGCACCAATCTTCTGATTGTCCTGTGAAAGGCCACACTAAAACAGTTCTATGTTGCAACTGTAATCAAGCGCATCCTGCAAGTTACGGCAAATGCCCGGTAAGGCTTCAATATCTGGAAAGAATCAAGCGTGATCAACAACGTAGCCCTCCTATCAAGTTTCCCCAGAAGGGTAATCTTATAAGAAGCACAACAACTTACGCAGAAGCTACAAAAACAAAACCAGTGGTCCCTCTTGTGGCTGTTCAACTGCAAGATGTCAACGCTGCACCTGCGCCAACACCAGTGGTGGATAATGATCAATCATTAAGCGAATTTCGTAATATCAAGTCCCAAGATACGACTACGCTCGAGATGTTGCAAATCCTTACAACTATTAAGAACCTCAAAAAAGAATTTTTAAAATGTGACACCTTTATGGATAAGGTCATACTGATATTGTCCCATGTTGGTCATCATGTTTGATTCTGTTCCGATGAGAATAATGTATTGGAACGCCGATGGTGTTCATAAAAAGCAGCAGGAACTTAGACACCTTGCGGTAAGTGACCTTAAGGCCGACATCATTGCACTCAATGAAACTCGAGTAACAAAACGACTTAAACTGGATATACCCGGGTATTCCTGCTACCGTGTGGACAAACATAGTAAAGGCTTTGGTCAGGGAGTGGCATTGCTGGTCCGTGTGGACATACCGCACACTTTACTTCCAAATCCACCTACCTCAAACTTGGAGGCTGTAGGCATAAGCCTAATTGTAGCTTGTGGTACTGTTAACGTATTTTCCGTTTATCAGTCTCCTAATCTGCCGCTCCTGTCAAGTGACATTTTGTGCCTTATGTCCACCGGCGACAAGATAATGGCCATGGGTGACTTGAATGCCAAACACCCCTACTGGTCCCGTGGTCCCGAAAATTCTCGTGGTAGCCTAATTTATGACCTTATGATAAGTAATGATATTATTATTCATCCCCCTAATCATCCTACGTTAATTCATTACCAATCTGATTACAATGTATCAACACCTGACATATTACTTACTAAAAACGTAAATGATATTCACAACGTGACTACAATACACGCTCTTTCATCTAACCACCTCCCGGTGCTATTTCAGATGTACGGTAATATAAAACGCCATAAACTTTCAAAAATAAACTATTCTAAGGCCGATTGGGACAAGTTCAAAAATTCTTTGAATAACTTAATTTCATTGTCACCATCAACATTTAAAACCAAGAATAATATTGATTCAGCCATCTCTCATATTCAAGACTCTATAATTCAGGCTAGAGACTGCTCCACACCAACCAGCACAATTACACCTTGGAATTCTGATTTACCTAGGCATATAAAAAGAAAAATTAGGGCCAAAAACCGGTTACGTAGAATGTATGCTAGGGAGGATAATAAGACCATCCGTAGGATACTAAATCACAAGGTTCACTACCTCCAAGAGAAAATTTACATTGCACTTAAAAATCATAATGATAGATCATGGCAGCTCAAACTCTTAAGAGTCGATAACCCAAGTACTGACCTTTGGCGCCTCGCTAAGAACTTAAATAATAATAATACCTTTAATATCCCCATGTTAAAAACGAACGAGGGTGCTATAACGAACCAGTCGGACCAATGTGAAGTCCTAGCAAACTCTTTCCACAGTAATATGCTCCTAACACACGAGTGGAGTAGTGACGAACAAGTCAGGGTTAATGACTCTATAAAACAATTGGATTCTCTTACTTCATGTTCTCATTTGACCTCACTAGTCCGCCCTGGGGAAGTTAAAAAGCAAATCCAATCCCTAAAATCTCGAAAAGCACCAGGTGCTGATGATATCTCAAACACTCTTTTAAAGAAATTGCCACAAAAATGTATAGTTTTCCTCGCCAAATTATTTAATGCCTGTTTAACACTAAATTATTACCCACAGCTATGGAAGATAGCTAAAGTTATAGCCATACTCAAACCCGGTAAAGACCCAACTGATCCCTCGAGTTACAGGCCCATTAGTCTCCTTCCTTGTATAGGCAAACTCTTCGAAAAGATTATTTACACTCGCCTATGGAAAGCATCTAGTCATTTACTTATAAACCAACAATTTGGGTTTCGTGAGGCTCATTCTACCATCCAGCAAGTCGCTCGGGTGGCTGAGACCATCTCGTATGCACTTAATAAAAACGAATCCACGGGAATGTTTCTGCTCGATATAGAAAAGGCATTTGACACCGTTTGGCACGACGCACTCCTGCACAAACTTTTACTGCTAAACGTGCCACCATCGTTAGTTAAGCTTATAAAAGATTACTTGTCCGGCAGAACATTCCATGTCCGTGTTGCTGACTGCTCATCGACCCCCAGATCAGTCCCAGCAGGCGTGCCTCAGGGGTCCATCCTGGGTCCCTACCTTTTTCTTTTATTTTTGAATGACATCCCTATCCAGAGGCGCACTGACCTTGCGTGTTTTGCTGATGATACAGCCTCATACGCTACTTCAGTCGATATGGACCTTATTGTGGGACGCCTTCAACTCTCACTAGATAGCCTTCTGAACTTCTTCCAAAATTGGAAACTCAAAATCAACGCCTCTAAAACGGAAGCGATTATGTTTACAAGAAAAAGAAAACCTGTAACTCGTAAACTGAAAATTGTTGACTTTTAAATCCCTTGGAGTAAAAATGTTAAGTACTTGGGGGTAGTTCTGGATGACAAATTAAATTGGACTCAAAATACTTTAGCGTTGCGTAATAAAGGCCTGAAAGCGTTGAATGCATACAATCCAATTCTTAATCGCAAGGCGTGTCTCAGTAGTCACACCAAACTATGCATATACCGTACATTAATTCGACCCTGCATTACGTACGCCTGCCCGGTGTGGAGCAGTACCTGCACCACTAATATTAAAAAATTGCAAGTAGTTCAAAATCTTGCAGTAAAGCGTGCCTGCAACACGAAATTTCGCACAAATCTGCACAAACTTCACTACGAAATTGGCTTGCCTCATATAAAATGCTTTATATATAAAATATCTAAAAAGTTCTACTTACATACTAATACAAAAAGCAAAAATGAATTAATAAACAACATCTGCAAAACCCGCAAACAAGATCTACCATTTATCGACAATTATTGTCGATATAAGTTACCCCATCACTTGTTTCTTGAGTGCAATGTGTAGGTATCGGTCGTCACTAGCGATTGTCATGTGACGCATGCATGCGCCGGGTGGGCGCTCCTGTTTGTTCGCCCGCGCGGTTTTGGCCCTTATTATCAAGCGATATGGGGCGTGAGTCGCGTGGGCGGTCGCGCGGCGGTCGGCCCGGCCGGTGGTTGTGTGTGCTCACCTAGTTCTATTATACTGCAGATTTTGCCGGTTCCTGCTGTTGTATGTTGGTTGCGCGTGCGACGAACGGCGCTTGCTAACAATATCTACCTTCTCTTACTATTAAAAAACTGTACCTAATCAATTCATTAACCATGCAATTAAATGTTACACTATTTTACTAAAGTTGACATAATGATACTAAATTATTTATATTAATGAATTTGAATTACTTTCTAATGAATGTTATTATCTAATTGACCAACTATTTTATTCTTAAAAGTTTTTAATTGATTAAATCAGCCTAAAACATCGTAACTTACTTATGTTAATGTGATCTAAGGATATTTTTACACTTAGAATTGTATTATTTAATGTACTTTCAAATTTATTAAATAAAGATCTTTAAAAAAAAAAAAAAAAAAAAACAAAGGGTAAAATGGGACCGTTTTATTTAGACTTCACTGTCCGTCTATGTGCTCGTTACCAGGCTGTATCTTATGAACAGTGATAGCTGGACAGTTGGAATTTTCAGTTTATTTTGATTTTTTTCGTGTGCTCAATTGTGTTTTTTTTTTTTACAAATTTTTCTATTTTATAACACCCTGTAAGCATTCTGTTTTTTTTTTTTAAATTAAGTTAAAAATGCAAAAAATATATATTATTGCTACGGATCTTGTCATCTTCCTAACTTCAAGGTGAATGCTACATCTTAGATTCTATCATCTCTAACCATAATGTGAAATAGTGGAACCATTACTTATAATAAAATAAAGCCTTTTTAAATTCGGTACCATTTTTATTAGTGTAAGTAAACCTACATAAAATAAATAAATTGAACAGTTTGATATTAAAATATTTTTTCCGGTTTTAACCGCGTTGCTTTTGAATTTAACCTATTGTATGAAAAAATAATTCAACTAAGAAATATTTAGCTGAGCTACACAGGAATCAGTGGTTAAAGCACTCGCCTGTATAGCGAGGGGTACAGGTTCAAATCCTGTCATGGTTTTTTTTTTGAAAATAAACCTCTTGCAAAAATATTTCTAAGTTTAAATATGCGTTGAGAAATATTATAATAATTCTATTTAAAAACTACAGAAAGATATAGCTATTTGCCTAATCAAATATAAAAGGCTATTTGAATAAGCAGCGCTATAATTCGAAAGCAAATTAAGGCCGTCCAACTTCAAACAATAGCCCTAATGTCGCAGACAATTTAAACTTTATTGAGATAATAACAAGGGTTATTATGTAATTAGTCTTGTTTGTTGGTCTCATGTTGGGTTTTTTATCATTTATTTATCTTTTCGCGAAATTTACGTTACGAAACTGACATGCAATTTTTATAGTAATTTTGACAAAAAAAGTTAGAAGTACTAAATGTTTTTTATTTATTTCTTGATATTAATGAATTATAAAAATAGACATGTGTAAATTATTTAGTACTAGCTGCGTCCCGCGGTTTCACCCGCGTAAGTCCCGTTCTCGCAGGAATATCGAGATAAAAAGTAGCCTATGTGTTATTCCCGGTATCCAGTTACCTCCATTCCAAGTTTCATCGCAATCGGTTTAGTAGTTCTTGCATGATTGAGTCACAAACACACATACACACATACTTTCAGCTTTATAATGTTAGTAGAATATACATTAAGGATGCGAGATTGTTCGTCGTTTATTTTATGTATTTTTGTGCGTTTATCTGTGAGCAATCAAATGATTTCATTTAAACGAATAAGCTGTGATCGTACTAATATAGATAAAAACAAGTTCAACAAATTATAACCCAAAGCTTCGTAAAGTATTGTCAAAAACTAACTAATTACACTCTAAAAAGTATGAAAAATACAATGAGGTAGGTAATTCTGTCGGCAATATCAGAGTGTCGTGTCTCGTGTTGTCATAAACTCAAAAACTACTAAACAGTACTTAGGCTTTAGGTATCAAGCAGTTATTTTTTTAAATCCAGTATGTAGTATCGAAAGAATTGTGGTGCTGTCAATATAAAGGCGATACAAAGTACTGCCCGGAGTTTTGGCGAGAACTCGTTGAGTGTTGCTAAATTTTCATATTTTTTAAGAAACCTAGTTCAAATGCGTGCAAATTGTTTAATTTCGGGGGCATATTAACCAATTTCGTTTCGTGAAGATGTACAAGTGGAATGAAAGTGAAAATCAGTGCAAAACATGGACTTAGTGTTGTCTCCAAAGCTCCGTGAAAAATCTTTGCAAATAAATGGCCGCCGTGTTTACAAATGATTCCCTAGACTTGACTACAACTATGACGACTTGACTGATTCGATGCAAATAATATATTAATAATACTTGACACTGGCTAATTTCCTAATGGCCATAATCGGTTCACAACCGATAATAAATAATAATAAAAGTACTGCCCGGTCGGCTAGTACGTAGTAGATAAAAAACACCCTCTTAAACAACCGTCCAACACAAGTTCAAACATAACCCAACAACACGACCCAAAAGTTAAAATGACATCCCAATTACAAAATAACAAAATACAATTTGTTCGAAATAGATAATGCTGTACGAAACTGAATTAAAAGTTGCCCAAGAGATACGAAGTACGCAGTCCGAGCGGTCGCCTTCGGGAATACGACAGTACAATGTTCCTCGCTCCAACTCTACTGCAGTTCGCGAAACTCATTTTTATGAAATACTGTGATAAATATGAAAACCAGTTTGTAGCTCTGGAGTTTATTTGAAAATACTTATTGGTAACGATTTGTTAGGGGAAGCTTTTGCCGTTTATTTAAGTGGTTCTTTTTTGAATTTCATATCTTGTTATTTAGCCTTATGGTTGGCCCTGTCGCGTATTCTCAATAAATAGGTACATTTTGATTTCAATTGTTCGAATAACTTAATTAAATTTTAATTGACAGATAGATAGACGGACAGTGGAGTCTTTGTTATCCTTAAAGTCCCTTTACCCATTGGCTACGAAACCCTGGAAAAATATGAGAATTATTTTTATGTACAAATGATATTGCAAAGTACAATGCAAACCTGCATATTGGCGACTTATAAAATAAGAAAAATATAACTCATGAGTTTCTTGTATCTTCTTATCATTAGAGGTCGCGTTTTGATGACACGGTAGTACTTGACGTTTCTAAAAAATATGTAATAATATTTATAAATGTAAAAATAATTTGATTTGATTTGATGAGACTAAAAGTACGAAAGATAAGTATACTAGCTGCGCCCCGCGGTTTCACCCGTGTAAGTCCCGTTTCCGCAGGAATATCGGGATAAAAAGTAGCCTATGTGTTAATCCAGGTCCCCAGCTACCTATATTCCAAGTTTCATCGCAATCGGTTCAGTAGTTTTTGTGTGAAAGAGTAACCTCACATACATACAAACTTTCGCGTTTATAATATTAGTAAGATATAGCTAGGACCACTCACTCATCATAAGTCAACTATTTGTAATTAGGAATTGTTTGATTTTACCCGCTAAAATATTGCGTAGTCGCATCTTACGTCCTACTTTTACACATCTGAAATTTAGTAGCCCTATCCCTGTCACGTCATTAGGTGAGTATGGGGCCTTAAGCTGTGTGGTTTTCGATATTATTAATTAGCTTTCTATGATATAATTTAGCAGTACTCTCTTAGACTACTCTCGTTTATCAGTTCGTAGTTTTGGTAAAACGTAACTACCCTTTATTATTACATTAAAAACAGTCGTAAATGTTTTACTGACCATAAATTCTAGGTAGATCTCATTTTATGTAGATATAATCCTGGAAAAGTAGTATGGTATGTAGTATGTATGTCATAAACATACTAATACAATTTAGTTTTAAGCCCATGAATCAATAAAGAATGGTGTTACAACTTTGACTTCTGGTTCTGTTAGTTTATACAGCGTGTTCCGACGATAACCATTTAAGCCGAAAGGGGAAGCCGTTCTAGACGTCTAGTCAAACAGCTTTCAATCTACAAATTTAAAAAAAACTTAACTTTTTTTTTCGAAATTTTCGAGTTAATATTTCAATGAAAAAATAGTTGTTTTTGAAAATAAAGGTATAACTTTTGATTGTAGTTGACCAAACTGAATGAAAGATCAAACTAAGGTCAATGGCATCGAACAGCTGATTTTCAAGTAAACATTCAACTTAATTTTTAACCGACTTCAAAAAAAAGGAGGAGGTTATCAATTCGTCTGTATGTAAAATATTTTTTTTTTTTTTTGTATGTTTACCGATTACTCGAAGACGGATTGACGGATTAAGATGATTCCTTTTTTAATAGATAGGTAGGAGTTCCAAGATGGTCCCATAAAAATTTGATGTGGATCTGATGAGGGTCTTCGGAGTGATGAACGGAAATGCTCCTCAAAACGCATTAATCAATCCAGTTGTTTATCGATTACTCGAAGATGGCTTGACCGATTGAGATGATTCTTTTTTTAATGGAAAGGTGGAAGCTCCGAGATGGTCCCTTGAAAGTTTAGTAAGGATCTGATGAGTATCTTCGGAATGATGGACAGGATAGCATCCCAGAATTCAATAAATTACTCATTTTTGGACTTCTACCAAAAAGAATAGACCCCTAAAGAACTAAGTACAGATTGATGGGGCACCTGAAACCACCTTCTCATCAGCAAACTCCTCAATAATGAAAATTACGTTAACAATATTGTTGATTTTAGGTAGGTAAGTATACTAAAAAGGGTAAAATAAAAAAATAATTTAACAATTAAAAAACCGACTTCAAAAAGAAACAAAAAAACATCGACTTCAGATGATAAAACAGATTAATTAGTCGGTGGCTCTGTACCTATGTAGAGGTTATTTTGGTCATTTTTATCAATTCTTTTTTTTTGTTGTTTTTTAAATTATTTTTTGTTTCTTTTTGAAGTCGGTTTTTTAATTTTTGAAAACTACTTTGAATTTTCAAAAGTTGTTCGCCTAAACGTTTAGAACAACACACTTTCGGCTTAAATGGTCTTCGTCGAAACACCCTATATACTTGCGAAGTCATACATACAGAACTGTGGGGACTAGAAAGAGATAGGTCGCTTAATTTTAAAGTAAAACTGGAACCCGTCCGCGCATCTTCTGTCGCAATCGGCATCGAAATCCCACTGCGCAAATGAATAACTTATCAATTAAAAAAAAACTGTTTTTGATGACTGTAAACCTGGACTGAGACACTGCATATTATCATCTAAAGGTGAAACCAGATTTATCCGAGTCGAACAAATCGAATTTTGTAGTCCATGGGAAATAGTGCTGGTATACGGTATCGTTTCCCGTAAACGACAAAAATTCGATTCGTTCGGCTCGGATCAACCCGCGTTCACCTTGAATCTGCATTTCGTATGTCCACATACCCTATGACACATACATATTTATTTTGAACGCGATAAAATATATCTTTTTCTTGCGCAATCTGCCAAAGTACCTTTTTAAATCCCCTTGATATTTGTATCCTATTCTATACGCAAATATTACAATTGTAAGCAGTGAAAGAAGAGTTAAGCAAGACCAAGCTGAATAAAAAACAACGACATCACAATAAAAATTAGGTTCTGAATAGGCAAAGAGTACGTAGTTTACTTTAACGATTATTTCGTTTCTCGAGTAATTTACAAAGAGATATAATTTTCAATATAGAATAGATATAGCGTCCGGGTAGCCTAGTAAAGAATAGGGCTATATCTTCTCTTGTCTATAGTAACTCTTCTATCGTTCTCGGGCTTACTATACGCTTTTTCGTACGCACGTTCCATTCTATTCATCTTTTTACCTAATTACACCTAATTAGATAATTAAGTGACAGGACTTTGGAGGTATCTACCTCCTAAGTACTTTAAAGTCGCATACGCTTGAAATTTGAGAAGTACTTAAATAATTGTCCAGCTTTCAAATTTTAAATTACAATGGGAGTTCTTGAGTTTGAAATCTGCTTAATTGCTTAACTAGAACATTTTTTTTTCTAGTTCCAGAGAACGTTTCGTTATTGGGCCGTAAGCAACATCATAATAATCTACTTATCTACCAAGAAAATTGAAAATCCATTCAAAAATATTCGGACACAATACAAAGTCGTTGGATGAAGGTGGCTCGCGATTGTTATTTGTGGCATCGTCTTATGGGGACTTATGTTCAGCAGTGGACGAATAAAGGCTCAAATGACGATGAAGACGTTCACATGAGTGTACACTCTACACCTCTTTAAATATCATCTCTCGAATAGTCTTGCTTTAATTACACTTATTCTGAATTAGTACAGGATTAACACTTTCATAGGATTCTATGTGCCGTTCTATATCAGAGAGAAGTGTTCACGGTACACGATATAAAAGTTTAAGGTTGTTGCTTGAGTATACATTCTTCTTATTGTCGTGTAGTGGTGTGGCTCACTTAGTGTTAGAGTTTGGGCGTAGTAAGGCCTCTAACATGACCTAACGACTGCTATCAAAAATAACAACCGGCACCTACTGGTTCAACTTTTCTTCTGAAACACAGAAGCTCGAGAAAATGATGGCGAGGTTCTCGTTAAACATTCCAAAATCGACCTTTGTTTGATTCAATGTTAATTAATCGTATATCATTTTTATTATATTCTCGCATTCTGCTGTCTGGCGACGTCTATAAGGCAAAGGAATGTGACTCGGTACTGCAACAGGCCCTTAAAATAAATAAGATAGAATTATGTAATAGAACAAAAAAACAGTGTGGTGCTAATAAAAATATCTATTATTTAAGCTTGAAATTAATTTTTAAAATGAAAAGAAATGAAAAATGCTTTATTAATAGAAAAACAGTGATTTTTACAATTTGCTGCCCTGACTCATAAACGGTGGTGACCTGTGTGTCAGAAGACAGTTTAAATATATTGTTGAAATAATAAAAAACACATTAGTCGACTGATTTCACTGGTGTTTGGCTCAGCAAAACAAACAAACGGTTCTGCGGTCACTATTGTATTTGAACGGAAACTCGAGCTATTTCTTCTGTTCACATAATTCAACATTAACAAACCAAAACGACAACACTTTATCGTAGCGTTTCGCCTCAAACATTTGAATTAAAGCCACAGAAGTAAATTAATTGACCTAAATAAACGGAATAGAAACGTTTAATGTCTTTTTGACTTGTGAGTTGTGACGGAATTTTCGTTTGGGGTTTCGCTTCGGAGTTATAAATGGTTGTTTAAACTAAGACTTGTCTTGGACTAAAGGTTTTATATCGGCTGATTATTTTATCGAATTCAAATTCAAATTTATACCTTAATTAGAATTTACAATACAAATGTACTTGATCACTTGGATACGTCTAAAATCAAAAGATTTTAGTGTGGCTTCGGAACGCGCCCTCAGATGAGAAGAAGCTGCAAAAAACTCATGAGGTTTTTTAATGATCATATCTTAAGTTACAATAGTCATACTTAATACAGATATCTATAATTTGAACATGGGCAATTAATATTCATGACCATGGATTCTTTTCATTAAGATATGACAATGTATCATAGTACGCCTTTTTACACAATTTTTACTATATTTTTTGTGTGCTATTAACATCGCTCTTACGGTGAAGGGAATACATCGGGCACCTACGGCTTAAAGTCACGCAAAAAGAGCCAGTAAAAATAAATATATAAAAATAAATATTGCTCAACATTACACACATCACAATCTCGCCCCAAACTAAGCACTAGGCTTGTATCATGGGTACTAGATATCTGATATACATAATACTTTTTTTTGTAAATACAGTTATGGGGCTTATTTCAGAAACACAAAGTAAAACCATTAGATTTAATCTTCATTTTTTTTTCGGGTGTGGCTCATCTAGTGTTAGAGTTTTGATGTCGCCCTGAGTTAACAACAGGGACCACCTGCTTTACGTGTAGCGCCAAAGCACGGCACAGTTCAAGAACAGACTAATTATACTAGAGTTTAAATGCTCCAAGTCAATGGTTTGCCTCTTACATTATCGGTCACCAATCCAAATAATGATTGCGTCAAGCATTGCTCAACTCACACGAATCTACTCAGCTGGGTCAATGGGAGTTCATTGGCACAATATGGATTTTGTACAGCGACAAAATAAAAAATATATAAAAAAACCCGCCTGCTTAAAAACGAAAATCAGTTAAAAAAATCAATAAAACAAGTCTAGTAGCACTTTAACAGTCGGGGCCCATTAATGTATCTAGAATATATTATGGCGCCTGGTAGTCGCCATTTTGTTTTTATTTTTATGTCACCTATCTAAGAACCATTGGAGAACTAAGACGAATCTACCGATACCTTAATTAAAGAAATCCATCGCTTGGTTTGGAAGATACGAACTGAGGAAGAAACAAAATAGGCGCTAAAACATAACCCTTTCCTTGCAGCCGGATAATAAGGTAGGATACCCAACCCGTAAGTAAGGATTCAAGACAACCGAAAAATAAGTAGTCCCTGCAGATGAACCAACGCGCCTACATCGTCACAACGTAATAAAAATGAATAGAAAACGTTCCAGAAGTCCGCAACGCCTATAAAGCCACGCTTGTGACGTACTTAGTTATGGTGCGTACACACAATAGGTATATAACGGTTTTCAACATTTTTGAACAGGCTTTATCATCAGCCTGTTGCAGTCCACTGCTGGACATAGGCCTCTCCAATTGTTCGCCACCTAGATCTATTTTCGGCTTCACGCATCCAGTTTATGCCAGCCGTCTTGCGCAAATCGTCATTGCAACGTGTTTGAGGACATCCTAAACTATGTTTGTTGAGACGCGGTCTCCACTTTACATCTCGTTTACCTCAACGGTTTTCGATTTTACGACTAATATGGCCAGCCCACAGCCACTACCTTATTTTTTTCGTAGATTTATGTATTTGTATTTTGAATGTAGGTACATCTTCTTGAACACTGTATTATTCAGACACACGCCCCCCCCCCCCACACTTCCTCTTTTCGGGGGCACACGGCTTCTTAGAAATAATTATTATTTTCATTAACTTTGTAGTTTGCTGTTATTTATAATAATTTGTTTTTGTTGAGTTAATAAATTGTTTTTTCTTTTTATTATTTGTTTGGCATTATTTTAATTTTATATATTATAATAATTTATTATGTTGTGTTTATTGTAACTACTGTGTAAGTTGTGTGCCTTTCTTTCTATTCTATTTCACTCTCCACGAGGCTACACGAGGAGAGGCGAAAGCGAGAGTGAGAACGTTGCGCTCGTGTCCTCTCGTTTCAATTCGCTGTCGCTCCGCTTCGTCAGTTTTTCGGTCGCGAGTCAGAGGACGCGGGGGGCGAGGCGAGGTAATCAACCACACGCTAAGACGCGAGGCGAGTGGACACGAGCGCAACAACGTGAGTCAGGAGAGTCTGGACCGGGCATTAGTTTTGTACCGAAAACACACTAACTTCTGACTAAGTTATATGACGTTTGTCTCTGTCTGTCAACTTTGAAACTTCATGTGACAGTAAAAGACGAACGATGCATAGTTACGCAGCGCATTAATTAGTGTTTATAATTATGGGGGTAAAAATATGTGCGATTCAAAACGATAATGTGGAATCTAGATAAAAGTGAAAATGACTTCCTACATATTATGGTACCGAAAAGGTTACTACGTTTCCTCTTTGAATAGTAATACCTATTTGTCAGCCAAAGTAGCGGCCAGGCTTTTGATCACCAGAAGCTACCACTAAATAAAAATTAAAATAAAGCGTTTTAAAACTCTTTTGCTTACATCATTTTTAAACCAAACATATCGTATACCTAACATCCTTAAAAAGCTCATAAAACCGTTAACCCCATTAATCGATGGCTAAAATAATGTCCAACGCCTCGAGTTTCA
Source organism: Idaea dimidiata (assembly GCA_949358125.1). NCBI lineage: Eukaryota > Metazoa > Arthropoda > Insecta > Lepidoptera > Geometridae > Idaea > Idaea dimidiata. The sequence continues at coordinate 12,505,718 of OX442341.1, forward strand.
AGGGCAAAATAATATTTTCAACACATTTCCCCTAAAAGATTAGATTAACTTCTAACTATAGAGGGGATAAAGATTATTTGGATTTAAGATTATTATTTTTAGGCTCGGAAGGCTTATTTATTTTTGATATTTCTCTCAAAACCTCAAAATCAGACACCTAATAGGAACCATCGACCTCAGTATGAGCCGGTATAAATTTCGAATGGCTAGGTTCACCTGTTCCTGAGAAACTCGATGGTGACGTACAAGTAAACCTTAAAATAATAAAATAAATATAAACAGGAGAATCTCCCTCCTCCCTCCCTCTTCAGTCGTTCCCTCAATGATGAGGATTATAACTCCTCTCATGCAGTCGATTGACCGCCCTTTTTCACTGACTTCTATCCTTGGCTTGATGTAGTGCAGTGCTTAGTGGACAATCTAATCTAAGTAATTTTCAATCTAAGTTTTTTCTCCATCTTCAACTACTTAGTAACAAATATTGCGCAAAAAATTCGTTGTCTGGTTTATTTAAAATAAAATTTGGAAGTCTTTGCATTACCCCTTTAATGATGTAGTTAATACACGAGTAGTTAAGGGTGTGTCCACACTTAATTTACAGTTTTAACGTGTACTTTAGCATTAATTTATGAATTACAAGCTGCGCCCCGCGGTTTCATTCGCGTAATTACCGATCTCGCGGGAATATCGGGATAAAAGTAGCTTATGTGTCATTCCAGGTCTCCAACTATGTATATTTCAAGTTTCATCGAAATCTGTTTAGAAGTTTTTTTTTATTTTATTTATAGTAAGCGTTTGACCACGATTTCACCTGATTTAAAGCGACAATGCGGTCTAAGATGCTGCACGCTTACCTAGGAGATGTTCACTCAAGTTTTTGCGTGATTGAGTAACAAACTTTTTTTTTTTATTTATTTAGAATTGAAGATAATACTTAAAAAACATAATGCAGGCCAAAAATCACAAAGATTTGTCTGGCGTGCTGAGTTTGAAATTAAATCAGTACAATTACACTATTCATACTTACAGACATACATCAATATAGAGATACTATATAAATGTATATACATACTATATACTATCAAACTTTCGCGTTTATATATAAATAGCAATGACCCACAAGTCCCAATGGCGCGGAATTTTCCAAAAAAAAACGCCGAGCGACATTTCTTCATTAATTTCATTCTGTCCTTTCTAGGAAAGTAAGCTGTAAAATTTATATAAGTACCTATTATAGAAGTTAAACTTTCCACTTAGATAAAGTAGAATCAATAAAAACTTGACATTTGGGTATATTCCGTCGCGAGTAAATTATTTTAATCTCATTCAGTAAGTGGAATCTATAGTCCGTACTTTGACTTTGCTAAGCAAAAACGTTCACTTACGATAATTTTTGGTATTTATAAAGCTCTTTGCAACTATCCAAAGTTTTTGCTTAGTAGAGGCGATGTACTTCAAAATTGGAATGTAAACCAAACAAAATAATGACCTAAAGGGAGTTTTGGCGGGAATGCGCTGAGAAGATGTGTTGCTAAATTTTCATTTTTGTGAAACTTTGTTCAAATGCGTGTAAATTGTTTAATTTCGGGGGCATATTAATCAATTTAGTTTCGTGAAGGTGTACAAGTGAAAATTAAAGTGAAAATCAGTGCAAATCATGGACTTTAGCTTAGTGTTCTCTCCAAAGCTCCGTGAACAAACATTGTAAAAAATGGCCTCCTTTTTACAATGATTCCCTTGACTTGACTTTAACTATGACGACTTAACTGTTTCATTCGATGCAAATAACCTGCAATTATTGATAATACTTGACACTGGCAAATGTCCGAAAGGAAAAGCCATTTTAAAGAAGAAGAAGAATGACCTAAAATTTGCTTCTCTATTATGATTATTTTATTCGTATATTACAAAATGAATTTCGGCTATAAATTCCAATTAAAAGTTTATGCTCAGTTTTTGCTAAGCTCAGTCTGAGCAAAGTCAAAGTAGGCACTATAAATTTCAGCCTAAGTACATAGCTCAGAATAATGAAGACGCTTGGCGCCACTGGTGAAAGTACATTGCGGTATCATTGTGTTTATGTATAAAAAAATCACGTGTGTTGTATGGCTGGATAAAGTGTTTCTCAAATATTTAATTTATTATAAGATCATTGTATACCTTTATTCGCAATAAATGATTTGATTGATTGATTGATTGATTGATTGTATAGGATCTCCCCTTAAATATATGTTTATTTATGTTTTTAGTATTTTAAGTTAAAGCGGCAACAGAAATACATCATCTGTGAAAATTTCAACTGTCTAGCTATCACGGTTCATACGATACAGCCTGGTGACAGACGGATGGACAGCGAAGTCTTAGTAATGGGGGTCCGTCTTTACCCTTTGAGTACGGAACCCTAATTAAGGACGCGACTGATGTGAAATCCCTTCCGATTGAATATTTTCCTTCATAACTGGTATCAAATAGATCTTTAAACAATGTATGTGTTTAGAAGAAGAATAGAAGTGTCCCCTTCATTTCAAAAACAAAAAAAAATAACTTTACATACCACTATTATACAGGTAAATAAGACCCTGTTATTTTTTACAAAATAAATCAATTTTTCCTCTAAATCCTTAACCGCTATATTTTCTTATAGGCATCATACTATTAGAAAATACAATACCTAGAACCTCTTCATCGCATTTTATAAAAATATTATTTTAATCTTCGATTTTTTCATGCAATTCCATCTCGCTCACTTATATGCAATCGGACAAGGACCGATAATTATCATCTATCGCCGTCTTAAGTACCTACTTTAGAGAAGGTGAACAATTATCCGACATTGGTTTGTACACTACATAAAACTTAAACAAGCTATACGTAGTACTTTATTTACTTATTCTGGGCTGTAGGTTATGTTTTTGTATATATTAGTGAACTGCCAAGGTTTTAGAACAAATACTAGAAAGCATTAATTACTGTAGTTAAAAACGACACAAAAGTTGGTGTTTGTACACGATTTAGGGCGGACTCGATCAAACTCGAGTAAATTCTATTCTAAGAATAAATCATAGTGAGGTTGTCAGGAAATAACTCGAGTTAACTTTTAATTTATTAATTTTAGTTTTACTAAAGAGGCTATAGTATTTTATATTTAAAATAAAGTTCTAAGTTTGGGCGCACAGATAGACTGTAAGATATAAATTTTTACTAATATAACAAACGCGAAAGTTTGTATGTATGTATGTGACTTTGTTACTCTTTCACGCAAAAATGACTAAACCTATTGCAATGAAATTTGGAATATAGGTAGCTGGATACCGGAATAATACATAGGCTACTTTTTATCCCGATATTCCCGCGGGAATGGGACTTACGCTAGAGAAACCGTGGGGCACTGCTAGTAAGTTAATAAAGGTTATAAAACGAATTGTTCATCTTAATCCGTACAGTTACAAAATAGTAAGTAAGTAGTAACAAAATATAAACATCCAAACACACACACTTTCACATTTACAAGATTAGTAGATCCAACTAGGATAGGTATCAAAGAAATGTAACCATAGAAACGCTTTTTTCTAACAATATGGTAAACAAATTTACGACAGCTGTCTTTCACGCTCTCACTTAAAATGACATAAGACATCTCACCCTAGCTTCAAATTGAAGGAATTTATCTTCACTTTTTGTAGTCATGAAAAATCAAAGAAGGCATATATAATATGACCTATGTGACTTACGATAGGCGAATACCCGATTGTTATGCAGAAGGTTGCGACTTCGGATCTCGCCAGGTGCAAGTAAGCAAGTAAGTATTTGTTTCTGGTCTAGGTGTTTTCTATGTATAATATATAGGATGTATTTACAAAAAATGTTTAGTATGGTAGTATATCCGTTGTCCCATAGTACAAGCCTAGTGCTTAGTTCGGGGATAAATTGCGCTATGTGTAATGTCGTGCAATATTAATTTATTTATGTTGGATATCTGGTAGCTGATTACGAAACTCGGTTGCTAACTAACAAATCTTTAAACTGCTAGCAAATCTAGATTGTAACTATTGAATTGTTGATTTCTTGCGAATACAATTTGACAGTTAAAGTTGCTAGTATTAATTTCAACGGCAACATGTTTGCTACTGAATGAAGTGAAAAATGACGTGAATATATCAATAAATTTAATTGTAGAAATATTAGGAGATATTAATGTTCAAAATTCACTCGGGACGAGATTTGAATTCGCATCTCTGCGTCAGTACCGTTAAGCTTTAACCAACTAGGCCACTCGTGTAGCACTGACGCTGACATGTGAGTTCAAATCTCTTCACGAGTGAATTTTTAAAGATGTATTTTTCCTTTAAAATGTAGATATGCCTTGAGCAATAAAAACAAATTACGAAGTAATTTCAATACAACAATAGTTTAATAGTATATAATATCTGTTCTAACACACACATTAAAAAAAATGTTTTAATTTAATTTCAATTGTTTCAATCTAGATTTGCTAGCAACAGAGTTACGCAATCAGCTAGCTGTTATCAACCAAGGCAGATAAACCTACCTACAAAAATCCACGATCTGAGCCGAAAAAGGATAATATATCAGGTTTTATTTTCTGTCAAGCGTCGTATAAACTGTGTGTGTAGTGTGTAGCAACGCCACATAACGTGCGGGATATCAAATAAAGTCTTATTTCATTGTCGGCACTATCATCCCTTTGCGGACGTGGTGGATGATTTTAACCCCCGACGGGAAATGAAGGGTTTTATACGTTTGAAATCTGACCAAAATAGATAGGTAGATAGATAGATAATACTTTATTTGATGAATCACAAAAATATTACAAAACAACACATTTAAAAATAACATTTAAAACTAAATAAATGGTGAACAAATAGGCGATAACTTAAAGCGATTTCTTTCAGGCAACCTTATAAAATTGGGTAGGAACATGGCAATTTTTTTTTTAAACTCACACGATTCCTGCTCATTACTATTTTTATAAAAACTCGGGTCTCGATCGCGTTTATGCACTTTTTATAAATTTATAATTACCCCGATGTTTCGGCAAACGAAGACTTATATTTAAATTTATAAAAAGTGGATAAACGCGATCGAGACCCGAGTTTTTATAAAAATAGTAAGATGACTAATATTTATTGTTTAGATGTCATAAAATTTTAATGTCCAAGTTGGTCAGTATTTTGTTAAAACGAAGCGTTCCTATGCTTACATTTCAACCTTACATTTTGAAAATCGACGTTACGTAGGCAAATAGGTACACGGTTACTTAATTGTTCTCTAATGGCGTGACATAACAGTTTAATAATACTCCTATAAAAGCAGTTTAACTGTCTTATTAACTAGTTTACCTCTCCATTCCACGACACAAAGTAAACCAATTTATCTTCTAAGTTGGTTTTATAATTAAAATAAATAGGCACCTACTGTAACATGTTACAGGGAGATAAAATAATTAGGAAGTTTGTTAAATCTCTAGAGGTTACGCAACGGAAACTGGTTTCTATTACGTTTAACCGAAAATTTCGTGAAATACACATTGAGATATTATGTATTCAAAGATGATGTCTCAAATATCTTATTTACAAATATAAAGTTCTCGTGTCAGTGTTAGTTCATTATTATTTTTCCCGGGTCTTATTCGCGTATAATTATTTTTAAATTCTCTTACCTCGACGTTTCGATCATGTTACAATGATCTTGGTCGCGAGGGGACTGGAGCTGCGGCGGGCGTCGTCTTCTATTTATACCCGATGTCACAAGTTCGTTATTGTTCAAAAATGTGTTGGTAACCGAACTACCCACATTTTATTCGTAATGTTCGTATCACTCACAACACAGCTAAGGGCGGCGACACACTACACTCACGATGTCGGAGCGCACCAACGGAGTTGTTTCGCGATTTTTGCATTTCCCTATCACCGGGTTCCACGCAGTTGAAAGTTTGTACCCACATTCCCGGTTGAAATTATAGTGTTTTTTTATTTCCACCGCTTCACGCACTATCCTGGGATAGTAATGTCGATCGGTGGACAGGATACGAGGCGCGTGCAATTATATCCAGTGATTAGAACCCGATAAAAGAAGATGCTCTGCTATCGCTGACTTCTCCACCTGGCGATTCTTGACCGCAGCTATGTGCTCCTCCCTCACCCGTTCCGCGATGGTCCGCTTCGTTTGGCCGATGTACGAACTACCACAGCTGCAGTCAACTTTGTACACCCCCGGCGTCTGGTAGGGAATCTTATCCTTCGGTGAACCCAGTTGTTGCGACACTTTTAACAGCGGTGAGTACACGGTTTTAATGGAGTACGATCTCAAAATCGACCCTATCTTGTCCGTTACCCCCCTGATATACGGTAAAAATGCCGGCTGTCGAGGCACATCCGGTGGTTTTCTCCCACCAGCTCGCAGTGACCTCGTCCTCCTAGCGGCGTACCCATTCTTCCGAAGAACTTCCTGCACATGAGCCAGCTCCTCATCCAAAAACTCCGGATCGCAAAGAGCATGAGCTCTGTTAATCAAAGAAGTTCCCACCGAAAGCAAATGCCGTGGATGGTGATGCGAAGACGCATTTAGGTACCTATCGGTATGTGTAGGCTTCCTGTAAACAGAGTGCCTCAGAGATCCATCCTCCTGCGCCATGACCTTGACATCCAAAAAGGGCAATGTTCTGTTCACCTCCAACTCATATGTGAACTTGAGGTTAGAGTGAATCGTATTGAGGTGCAACAGAAACTGCTCGACTTCCGGTATGCTACCCTTCATGATACAGAACACATCATCGACATACCGTTTCCAAACTCGCACTGCATGTGACTGGTAGTCGATGAGTGTCTCGACGTGCTCCATCCAGATATTGGCCAAAACCGGTGCTACAGGACTACCCATGGCCACCCCATCGATCTGGAGGTAGTATTCCCCTCGATACATCAGATAGCTCCCCTCCAAGCAGTTTCGCAACAAAACCATGTACCCTTCTGGTATATTGCCTTGTCTAAAAATATTCCTAACGACTTCCAAACAATCCCTAACGGGTACCTTGGTGAATAGTGACTCAAAATCAAAACTCACCATTATATCCCCCGGGACTAGGCTGGTTTGTTGGTACGAAACGGGAGATCAGGGATCGCTGAAGAACGGAACAATGACGTCATCAACTTGTCTGGAGCTACGCTAGATGATGCAACTCGCAGTGTTCTATCAAAAGGGTTGAATTATGCAACTACCCCCAGAAGGATCCCGTATGAAAAAGTAATAGGCGGTGTAGAGGAAGCTATAGTCCGTAATAAAGTACCAACGGATGACGCCGATGCCCTACGTCAAGATGTGGCCATTGTGTTGAGAAGATCGAAGGTACCTAAAAGTAATGTTACGGGTGAGGAGCGGGTAGCTTTAAAAAACCTGAGAACAAACGATCAGATTTTTGTTCTCAGGGCGGACAAGGGTAATGCTACCGTTGTAATTAACAAAACCGACTACGACTCCAAAATACGGGAACTATTGCTTGACAGGGATATTTATAAACGAGTATCGTACGACCCTACTGCGAGGGTGACAAGGAGGATACGAGCCGTAATCAGGGATAATCAACAACTTTTCACGGAAGACGTTTATAATTTTCTGTACAGTCCGAAGGTAGTACAGCCACCTAAATTGTATGGACTACCTAAGGTGCATAAGGCCGGTGTTCCACTAAGACCGATAGTGAGTCAGATTGACTCACCGTCATATTATTTGGCGAAGCATGTGACATCGGTTTTACAGCCTTTTGTGGGTACGACTACGTCTTTTGTGAAAGATTCACGCCATTTTGTGGAGTTCCTAAATGAAACCAGCCTAGTCCCGGGGGATATAATGGTGAGTTTTGATGTTGAGTCACTATTCACCAAGGTACCGGTTAGGGATTGTTTGGAAGTCGTTAGGACTATTTTTAGACAAGGCAATATACCAGAAGGGTACATGGTTTTGTTGCGAAACTGCTTGGAGGGGAGCTATCTGATGTATCGAGGGGAATACTACCTCCAGATCGATGGGGTGGCCATGGGTAGTCCTGTAGCACCGGTTTTGGCCAATATCTGGATGGAGCACGTCGAGACACTCATCGACTACCAGTCACATGCAGTGCGAGTTTGGAAACGGTATGTCGATGATGTGTTCTGTATCATGAAGGGTAGCATACCGGAAGTCGAGCAGTTTCTGTTGCACCTCAATACGATTCACTCTAACCTCAAGTTCACATATGAGTTGGAGGTGAACAGAACATTGCCCTTTTTGGATGTCAAGGTCATGGCGCAGGAGGATGGATCTCTGAGGCACTCTGTTTACAGGAAGCCTACACATACCGATAGGTACCTAAATGCGTCTTCGCATCACCATCCACGGCATTTGCTTTCGGTGGGAACTTCTTTGATTAACAGAGCTCATGCTCTTTGCGATCCGGAGTTTTTGGATGAGGAGCTGGCTCATGTGCAGGAAGTTCTTCGGAAGAATGGGTACGCCGCTAGGAGGACGAGGTCACTGCGAGCTGGTGGGAGAAAACCACCGGATGTGCCTCGACAGCCGGCATTTTTACCGTATATCAGGGGGGTAACGGACAAGATAGGGTCGATTTTGAGATCGTACTCCATTAAAACCGTGTACTCACCGCTGTTAAAAGTGTCGCAACAACTGGGTTCACCGAAGGATAAGATTCCCTACCAGACGCCGGGGGTGTACAAAGTTGACTGCAGCTGTGGTAGTTCGTACATCGGCCAAACGAAGCGGACCATCGCGGAACGGGTGAGGGAGGAGCACATAGCTGCGGTCAAGAATCGCCAGGTGGAGAAGTCAGCGATAGCAGAGCATCTTCTTTTATCGGGTTCTAATCACTGGATATAATTGCACGCGCCTCGTATCCTGTCCACCGATCGACATTACTATCCCAGGATAGTGCGTGAAGCGGTGGAAATAAAAAAACACTATAATTTCAACCGGGAATGTGGGTACAAACTTTCAACTGCGTGGAACCCGGTGATAGGGAAATGCAAAAATCGCGAAACAACTCCGTTGGTGCGCTCCGACATCGTGAGTGTAGTGTGTCGCCGCCCTTAGCTGTGTTGTGAGTGATACGAACATTACGAATAAAATGTGGGTAGTTCGGTTACCAACACATTTTTGAACAATAACGAACTTGTGACATCGGGTATAAATAGAAGACGACGCCCGCCGCAGCTCCAGTCCCCTCGCGACCAAGATCATTGTAACATGATCGAAACGTCGAGGTAAGAGAATTTAAAAATAATTATACGCGAATAAGACCCGGGAAAAATAATAATGAGTTCAAATCGTGTGAGTTTAAAATGTTTATCAGTGTTAGTTCTCATATTCGTTAAGCGATTTAACCGATTTTTATGAAATTTTATATGCATATTCATTAGGTCTGAGAATAGGCTACTATCTATTTTTAATACCCCTTAGTGATGAATAAGGGACCCCTAACATTTTATTTTTAATTTTTGGACCGATTTGGATGCAAATTTGTCTAGAGATAGTTTAAGTGATTGAAAGTAACATGCGATACTTTTGATCCCGATAATCCTGCGGGACTTACGCGGTAGAAACCACGGGGAGCAGCGAATAAATGACAACGCTGTGCGTGTTAAGATGAAGTTGATGAATGACAGTTAAAACGTCAAAAGAGTCACGAAGGTAAGTGTGAATTTGAGGTAGCGTTACTTCAGTGGATTGATACAACTGTCTTCCTTTTAATTTCATGCCCATTTAGAGGCTATTTGTGGACAGTTATCGACACATATAATAACATCTTACGGTGAAGGAAAACGTAATGAGGAAAAACGCGGCTTAGTTAGCTCCAGACGTATTGATTACCAGTCTTTCCTCTCGGCATGGCTGACTAGGCTGGGAAGGTGGTGCTGGGCAAGCCTAACCTAACAATATCCCATGCACAGCGCCATAAATAGCATGTTTTTTTTTTTTTTATTTATTTAATAACTATTAAAGCTTATAAAACATTAATAACACACCAAAAACCACTAAGATTTGTCTGGTGCGCAAGTAAGTACTTATAGTTCGAAGACTGCATTAAAGTTGCTTGCTGTATAAATCATCTAAAATTAGATAAAAGTCCAATTATTATAAACGACACAATGTCAGGAGTCCGTTCGTCGTGCCAACAGATTATTCAGTAATGCAATTTTTCTAAGTATTTCCAATACATAACGCACTAAATAACTATATTAGCGCACTCATCTCAAAAAAAGGAAATGGCGGTGAAACAAGATCTATTCTTCTTTAGCAGTATAGTCTACGTATCGGAACTCGGACGAGTCCACTTTGCGCTACGACCTTGGTCATCGCCGCGTCGAAACCTCCAACCACAAAGATAACCCGGAATTTCCCGATATTCCTAGAAATTCTACTAAATCCCTGATTAGTCTACATTACCACAACACACATAAGTAATTCAGCTCAAACATTCCTCAATTAAAAGCACCAACTTCACACGAGTAAAAACTTTCTTAACATTTAATACACTGTGAAGTTAACGCTATATGTATAACTTAGCTACCTACGTAAACTAACTTCAAAGCATATATTTTAACAATGTCAACAGTTGTCGAAGTTCTCTTTAGTTCTGTAAAGATATTTTACTTTGTAGAGCATTACAAGCCTTTTGTGTGTGGAGTAAAATTTAGGGCACATTCACTATGTTGTTACAAGAGACACTTCGTTCATGCTGTTATTATAACAGTGAGGCAAACTACGGACTTTCAGTCGAACGATTGAAAAATTCAGAGGAGCTTATTGGCCTATCTGCACCGGCCGACTACGAATTGTCACGAAGGTTAAGCAAAGCTTGGGGCGGTCATTACTTGGATGGGTGACCGATAATTTTTGTGGCAATAATAATTTTCGTGTGCTTCGGAAGCCACGTTAAGCAGTTGATCCCGGTTGTCGTCTCTGATATCATTCGTTAGGTCATGTTAAAGAAAACTCATGAAAACTCTAACACTAGGTGAGCCACACCACTACACGAAGTCGATCGATATATTAATGCAGACTTTTAAAAGTTAAAACTTACACAATGGTAGTCCATTATTTTTGTTTCTTTAATAATAGTAGCAGATGCGCGTGAAAGGAGGTAATCCAATCGAAAGCTTCTAACTGTTTTCGACTTATTCCCTTGCTTATTAAATTTCTAGTGCCGGCGTTAGTGAGGCACTTAAAATTTATTTAATTAAGTATTCATTGACTTAATCTATTTTGACTTGATTGTAAGTATACTAGTAGTTACGGGCTAAGAGCTTTATCTACACTGATGTTATACAACTTGTGGCCCCCCATTGGTGGGTCTGACCCCACTCGTCCTGACTAAACTTGTCCAGATCATCTCGCCATTTTGACGGGGTCTGACGGGACGTCTATTAAGTAGTTTGACGCAGATTTGCAATGCACCGCACAAGACCGTGAGCAATGGAAGGGGAGTAGAGAGGCCTTGGTCCTGCAGTGGGACCCTACAGGCTCCTAACTTTACGTTTTAGATGACCTGCTAATGAGCGCGATGATAATAATAATGTTAGAACATGCGTCAAGACGCAAGACGCAATACAAGTATTAAACTGAATTTAAACCGCATATTCAAATTTAAAATATTTTTTTTCTTTTAAATATTATTACAATGTTTTTAGAAACATCAAGTAATCAATCGTGTCTTCAGAACGTGACCTTCAATGAGAAGAAGAAACTTTAAAGACACAAGCAAATACAGTAGAAGAACCAAAAATCGGCCGATAGATAGTCTTCAATCTGTTTCAATATCAACTGTTAGTACAAAACATACAAAAGGATATATCTCCCTTACCCTCCTTGTCATAAGTATGTATCAACAAAGGCATATAATAATATTCGTTAAGTTTATTAGAACAGTTTACGATCTATAAATTCTTTAGACCATAATCGATTGGTGCTGGGTTTGTCTTGCTACAAGACGTTTCAGGGCAAAGTTGAAGGCACTAGACCAAGAGGAAGTCCACTTAACTGCTGGAAAACCTTTGATCGGCTAGTAATCTCCATCCATACCTACAGCAGATTATCCACAAACCGGCAAAGATGGCAGCAAGTCACAAGCAGTCACTGTGTATTGACCTGCACCTATATTATCTATTTTGTAGATGTCTGACAACAGTGGAAAATGACAGGCACATTGCACTTATGCAGTACAGTGCAGCTTTGACGTAACGTGGTTATTACCGGTGATTACCTCAAATCAGCAATGTACCTACTGCATAGTGCCTGTCATTTTCCATTGTTGTCAGACATCAATAATGAAACTTTTTTTTTTTTTTTGTATGACCAAAGACGATAAAACCAGTTGACTGCTCATAACATGCCCTTCACGAAAATAGTATGTCTTTTTAGTAGCACTCTCTTGCAAGAACAGCCGGTCTCAAAGAGTCTAGGAATTATAGATAGGTAACAGAGTCTAAGTAAAAATAGGTAACGCAATGGCCAATGACATAGTTTGATTACTTCCTCACCCTCAACGGTAAGTTGTGTTTTGTAGAAAAATATGCGGGACGAGTCGTCATTTATTAGCTTAATTGTCTTTGAACATCACAAACTTTATCATTTTTATATTTGTTATGATTACCAACATAAATCAACTTAGATTATTATCAGATTCAGTTTTATACTCGCAGTAGGTGACTAGGGTTCACCTTGTCTAGACTTTCACAACTAAAAGATCTAGATTACTTCTCACTAGTTTAATAGCCTCAGATAATGTCATTTTCAGAAATTATGTTTTGATCTCATTTTTGCTTTGAATTAAGTATTCATTGGATAGAAACTGACTAATAAACGAAATACTAGCTGTGCCACGCGGTTTCACCCGCGTAAATCTAGTTCTCGCGGGAATATCGGGATAAAATTAAGTTTATGTATTATTCCAGAGCTTCAGCTGTCGATATACAAAATTTCATTGCAATTCGTTTAGTAGTTTTTGCGTGAAGGAGTAACAAATTTACATACTTGTAAGCATTCGTGCTTATAAAATTAAAAGGATTGTTTATAATAATATATTTAAGCACCTGTCAGCTGGGTGCAAGACGAGTGTACATTTTGGAGTTGTGTAAAGGTGTCACATTTCAGAGTTTCGTAGTGAATAAGAAATCCTTATAAATTCGTCATGTCTGTCTGTTTTCTATGCGCGGCTTAGTTTAGAGACACTTAGTACATACTAAGAAGCTGTAATTTTGCATGAGTATACATATTGATCACAGCAAGAAAACAGTACATTTAAAAAAAAGTACGTTTCAAGGGTACCTATCTCTAGGGGACTTCTTTTTCTCGTTTACCCCATCGTGTTTAGATAGCTCAAAGTGGTAATCAAAGTGGGTTTTTAAAAACCATATTTCGTTTCAGCGTTTTGCACTTATACAACGATCAAAACATGTTCGTGAACTTAGTAGAGCATGTCCAGCAGATCAAAAAATAATGTGAGTTCTATTCGCATGCAGCCTAGTTCTTTAGTTCCTGATACTTATTAGAAATAGTTCTGGTATTTTTGTTTGTTTGTATATTCTATGGTGTGTACATTAAAGAATAAATAAAAAAAGAATTATCGAAATCGGACCAGCCGTGATGCCGTGAAGCGAGATGCCATGACTACGCAAAATAGGGATTAATTTTTTTCTTAAATAGGAACATTTAGTAGGTAGGTATATGTATCTGTGAATCTAAACACCTATAAAACTACATCAAAAACAAAATCTCCAACACATAAACTACCTACCGATTTCTTTCATTTCGTAACGCGTCGAACCTTTTCATAACCTTTTCTTACCTATTTGACAACTGTCACTACCTGAGACAAAAAGTTGGATAACGACAGGAAATCGATAAATAAAATATAGGAATGTGAGCGATAAATATCGCTTTGTTACTTAGTAGTAGCCTATCCTTCCTGGATTCAGTAGGAAGTTCAAAGACAATAAAGCCAATTGACTGATCATACTGCGAATCAAAGTTGTGATTAGGGGAATAAGGTCGGAGTAGTGTAAACATACTTTGTTGCTCGTTCCGAATTGACAAAAAGCGGAATAGCTACTCTGACCTTTTTTTAAAAAAAAGGCTATTTGTCTCGCGCGTCTCGGCAAACGTAGTGTAGGACGTCCTCAGACACGTTGGATTGACGATTTGCGCAAGACGGCTGGCACAAACTGGATGCGAGAAGACGAAAATAGATTTAGGTGGCGTGCAATGGGAGTGACCTATGTGGAGCACACCACTCTCTACTCGACTATTTATATATGTTATAGCGTCTTCACCGACAGCCAAATACAGGCAGCTATGTACAGCAGTAGTCTGCAACAGGCTTTTGATGATGATTTGTGATTGACCGATGCGTTACCGATCTATAACTAGAGTATTTGTTATTGGTCCTTCTTGCACGAGGGTGCTACTTAAACGACGTACTATTTACAAAAGGGGGAATACTTATGAGCAGTCAACTGGTTTTATCGTCTTTGAGGTAGGTATACTAAGAAGTTGGTCTCGGTTGTTATCTCTGATAGCAGTCGTTAGGTCAAGCTTGGAGCTTTTATAGAGTTTAAAAGCTTCTAACTCGACCTTACTAAACTGGACACTGGATCTTACCTCAAACTTAATAGTATCTTGTAAATATTGATCAACCTTATACGCACAGCGCAATCTAGCCCCCAAACTAAGCACTAGACTTGTATAACGGGTACTAGACAACGGAAATACTACATGTTATACTTTTTTTTTAAATACATACTTACAATGATAGATAGACACGCAGACCAGATACATTTTTTTAAGCATAAATATTTGCACCCGAAGGGAGTCAAACCCGTAGCCTTCTGCATTGCAGTCAGACGTCAGTCAGTTGTCGTTTTTTTGGAAATACATTAAGATTTAATGTCTCAAAAAGATTTTTTGCAATTTGTATTCCAAACAAAAAAATATACCTAAGTTTTCAAAAATACAACATCTGGTTTTGTAATTATGGATTTATAGAGGTTGCAGCTTCAGTTGCGTCGGCTGCAGATATTCGAATGAGGTTGTTTGTTTTTTAAATCATAGTTGTTTCATTAAAGGATTTAACTCAAAAGCTTCTTCAACATTAAAATTAAATAAATATCCATAATTAAAGGTCTTTATCAACGAAACAAAAGCAAAATAATTCTGTATCGGCATATTTAACAAATACCCGGTATGGAAACCGAGGGTCCTTTGATCAGCATCTCTGTTGTTAGTTTAGGACCTCACAATTACCATCCCCGACAGAAATTTACAATAAATATTCATTTCGTTATGTTCTGAGGTTGTTTAGATGAGAAATATTTGATTGGACGACTATTTACAATAGTATTTACGACCTTCGATTATCATACACAGTAGGTATTCTTACAACAACGTTCAAATTTGGTTTCGAGGTTTTAAACGTGTGTGTGTAATTTGCCGAACAATTTGACTATGGAACTAATGTTTGTAGCTCAACTGTGGTATCATCTAATTAGCATCCTCCGCTACTAGTGGCTAACTTGCAGTACATTGCTGCTTTGACGTAACGTGGTTGTTACCGGTGATTACTTCAAAGCAGCAATGTAGAATACGAAATAATGTTTTTTGACAGTAAATATCAACTAGTATCTTTGGATGCTAATTAGATGATACCACAGCAGCTCATGTCAAGCGACCATAACCATGTAGTTTATTATGAGAGAGTAATTACAATTAACAATCTAAGTTATTTCTGATAGCAGTCGATAGGTCAAGTTAGAGGCTTTATGGCGACCTGGCTGCTCTAACACTAGGTAGACCATACCTGGGTGGCATCCAAATTACTGTTCAAAGGTCACTCAAATATAGAGAATTGGTCCTGGACATTAACTTTTGCTGCCCACTTTGATATGTTGGAACCAAAATTGACGAAGACTGTGGGAGCACTTTCACGCTTACGAACCTGGGAGAACCCAACAATTCTTGTTGTTGTTCGATCCATGGCACTCTATGGTGCACCGGTGTGGGCCGACTACCTGAGTGACCAAACTATCACCAAATTGCGCAACTCGCAACGGATGATGCCAATCAGGGTTGTTCGAGGATACCGCATCCACCGAGGATATCGGGTGATGCTGCGTGCGTATTAGCGGTAAGCAAACTAATTTATTTACCAATACGTAACTTAAATTACAACGGACGAACACGGTAAACTTAAAAAATTAGTTGTCGATGGAAAAACTACAACTTTAATGAAACTAATTACGCATGATAAATTACTAAGAAGGTAGCAGTAATTACTTCAAATGATTGTTTGACATAATTTCTTACTAATTTTAAAGTTCGTAATTTGTTTTTATTGCTCACGACATATCTACATAAAATATTTTAAAGGAAATTTCAGCTTCAAAACTTTACTCCTGACGAGATTTGAACACGCGTCCCTGCGTTCAAATCTCGTAATTTTTCCTTTAAAATATTTCTAGTAATTTTATTTTTTTACAATTTAGGGAGATAGTACTAGATAGAAATATATGTTTTTTTGTTTGTTTGCAATTGCTTTTACTTCAAAATTTACCAAGTCTTTTTTTACTTAAGTATCTTCTTACTAAGGGGTGTATAATTATTAGTTAATTATAGGTATACCCCTTAGTAAGAAGATATGTATTATATATATATATATTAATACGTAGTTTAATCGCAATATCTAAACTACTTTTGACTACTTATGCGCTCAGTTGACTATTGTCAAATTTGAAAGGGCATAATTGGTCCCTGGTTCCAGTTTCAATGTGAACGACTTCCCCCCTAACCCGCACCTGTGGCCGAAATGGATACGGCGTTGGAGCCGGACTCCCCAAAGATGCAGGTTCAAGTCCTGTCGGGTGCAAATTTTTGGAAAGCATTTGTTTAAATTTAATCATTCAAGTGTAGGAAACACTTAATAAAAATATATATATGTGGGAATAAGATTGACATCCCAAGACCATAATTTAAAAAAAAAATAGAAAGTAGATTAGATAGCTGTCAAATGTCGGAAACGGAAGTAGATTAAGAAAAATAAAGATTGATTGTTTTTAGTGAGTACAGAGAATGTCGCTTTTTTCGTTCTGTTGAAACGTTTGTATAATGTTTGCAGAAATAAAGTAAGAAGTAATAAAACGAAGTTTGCGTTCGTATTCCCACAACTTTTGGGGGCTCGTCCGGGATACAAACAACAAATCCACACAATAAGGATATCGGACGCAAAAAATTCCAAAGAAGATTCGACATGACAAAACTAACCTATTACCTATTACGAAGATTTTTACCGATGATGCTTAATGACGACTAATGAATGCGGACTGATGACCACTCCACGACGACGGCTTTCTTTTTGCACTAAAGGCGCTACGAAGTTAACCAGAAGCAAAACAAACACGATGCCACCGAAGAAGGACGCGAAGACGGAAACAGAAGTTGAAGACGAAGAATGTGATGTGCAAATATCATTTTCCGACCTTGAGAAGTCCATGACACCTTTTACCGGCGATGACATCTACCCAGTCGCTGCATTTCTCGAAGAATTTGAAGGCTCAGATTATGCGCTGGACAGCTATAGAAAAACTGATTTATGCCAAGAGATTACTGAATGGAACAGCTAAGTTGTTTTTGAGATCTTTAGGAAGAATAAAAGACTATGCCACTTTTAAGAAAGCTTTGAAGGAAGAATTTGGTCCAAAAATTAACAGCGCTATAATCCACAAAAAATTAACCTCAAGAAAAATGAAGAACGATGAAACTTTGCAACAGTATTTCTTAGTGATGAAAGAACTAGCTTTTCATGGTAAAGTTGAAGATGCTGCACTCATCGAGTATGTTATAGATGGAATAAAAGACACTGAAACAAATAAAGCTATGTTATATGGGACAACGGACATAAAAGAGTTCCGGAAGAAACTTGATGTTTATAATGACTTCCGCAAGAAGGTATCACACACCTTAAGTTCTACAAGATCCTCGAGTACATCACACACATCCGTTAGTCACTCAGCTCGTAAGATGAATGTGAAACGATGCTACAGCTGCGGAGACCAAGATCACCAAGCAACTACTTGTCCGAAGGGAATAAAATGTTTTAAATGCAATGAGTTTGGTCACAAATCAACAGAGTGTCCAAACAATAAGCCTAAGAAAACACTAAATATTGAAGTTACTAACCAGAATATCGACAAGACAGAAAAATGTCCCTATAAGATGATTGAAATCGGCGATAGACAGATGATGGCACTTATAGACACCGGAAGCGACGTAAACATAATGATAAGAACAGAATTTGAGAAGATAAAAGAAAGAGTTCATAACTTTAACACAGATTTGACAAGTTTAACAGGAATAGCTGAGAATAAGTTGTATACAGAAGGTACATTCACAGTTAACACAAAGATTGACAATTACTACACAGATATAAAGTTTCATGTTGTGAAAGATAATGACATACCAGTAAATTTGATTATCGGAAACCCAATACTAAAAGATTTTGAAGTCAGCTTTACCCCTGATGGTGTTTACTTACAGAAGATTATGCACTTGACACTCTTGATCGAAGAAGACAATAAACAAAACTATGACATAGAAGACTCTCAGTATACAGGACAAATTTACAAGATGTGTGAAGACTATAAACCTGAAAAGAAGAAAGAAAGCAATGTAGAACTACGAATTATACTCACTGATGAAGATCCTGTCTACCAGAACCCCAGACGCCTATCTCCACTAGAAATGAAGGCAGTAAACAAACAAATAGAAGAATGGCTTACCGATGGAGTAATTCAACGTAGCAAATCTGACTTTGCATGTCCTGTTGTGCTAGCTACTAAAAGAGATGGTTCCCTACGCATGTGCATGGACTACAGAAGACTAAACAAGAAAGTTATAAGAGAGAGATTTCCTCTACCAATTATAGAAGACCAGATAGACCGATTGAAGGAAGCTAAACTATTCAATTCTCTTGATTTACGCAACGGATTTATGCATGTGAACGTCCATAAAGACAGCCGTAAGTACACAGCCTTTGTTACACCTCAAGGCCAATATGAATTTTTAAAAATGCCGTTTGGTCTGTGTACAGCCCCATCTGTATTCCAAAGATTTGTAAATGATATCTTCAGTGACCTGATAGCCGATGGAACTGTTACCCTGTATCTTGACGATCTGATATCCCCTGCTACTACAGAAGAAGAAGCCATAGAGAAGTTAAAGAAGATTCTAAAGAGAGCAGAAGAATATGGGCTAGAGTTCAACTGGAAAAAATGTCATTTCCTGAAGAAAGAGGTAGAATACCTAGGCTACATTATTCAAGACAATCAGGTACGTCCTTCTAATACTAAAATCAACGCTGTCGCAAAATTTAAGAAGCCTACCACTGTGAAAACTATTCAGTCATTCTTAGGACTCACTGGTTATTTTAGAAAATTCATCAAAGACTATGCGCTGATTGCAAAACCACTGACTGACTTATTAAAGAAGGATGCATCATTTGTATTCGATAACAAATGTGAAAAAGCTTTCGAACAACTAAAACAGATATTATGTAGTTCACCTGTACTTTATATTTACAGCCCAGAACTGCAGACTGAATTACACACAGACGCAAGTGCTGATGGGTTTGGTGCTGTGTTATTACAAAGAAACCCTAAAGATGACAAACTTCACCCAATACACTACATGAGTAAGAAGACTACCCCAGCACAAAGAAACTACCATAGTTACCATTTAGAAATCTTAGCCATTGTGGAAGCTATAAAGAAATTTAGAGTCTACCTTCAAGGAATACACTTCAAGATTGTAACTGACTGCTCTGCTTTAACTATGACCTTACAGAAGAAAGACCTAGCACCTAGAGTTGCTCGTTGGGCACTACTTTTACAAGAATATGACTATGAGATTGAACATAGACCAGGTATGCGTATGAAACATGTGGACGCCCTAAGTCGCCATCCAGTTTGCCTAATTATCACCGAGACGACGGCACGTATTAAGAGAGCACAAGATGATGATGAACACATACAAGCATTAAAGATTATTTTAACCAAAGAACCATACAAAGACTACCTTTTACAGAATGACATACTTTACAAACAAAAAGACAACAATAAACTACTTGTAATACCTAAGAAGATACAATATGAAATAATTAAAAAGAACCATGAGAAAGGACATTTTGGACAGAAGAAGACAGAAGAACTGATAAATAGAGAATTTTACATAGAGAACCTGCAAGAAAAGATAAAAAATGTCATAAACAACTGTGTTGAATGTATTCTGATATCAAATAAGAGAGGTAAAAAAGAAGGATTCCTACACCCGATAGACAAAGGAGATGTACCATTGTCCACCTACCATATTGATCATCTAGGACCACTTACTTCTTCAAATAAGAACTATAAGTATATTCTCACCGTTGTCGATGCTTATACAAAGTTTACCTGGATTTACCCTGTCAAGACATTAACCACTGGAGAGACACTAGACAAACTAAGACTACAACAACAGACATTTGGTTCACCTGAGAGAATAATCACTGATCGAAACGCTGCTTTTACTAGAAATGACTTTGAAGAATACTGTAAAGAAGAAAACATAACCCACTATAAGATTACCACAGGACAGCCGAGAGGGAATGGGAAAGTTGAAAGAACTCACCAAATAATCATTGCTATGTTAAGTAAACTGAGTGCAGACGATCCCACAAAGTGGTATCGACGAATTTCCAATGTGCAACGTTGTATAAATTCTTCCTACCAAAGAAGCATTGGTATGGCACCATTTGAGTTGTTATTTGGGACCAAGATGAGAGATGAAGACAGAGAAATAAGAGACATGATAGAAAGAGAAAACATACAACTTTACAATGATAGTCGAGAACAGCTAAGGAAGCAAGCAAAAGAATCAATTAGAAAAATACAGGAAGAAAATGTCAAAACCTATAACAAGAAAAGAAGGGATGCTATTCCCTACGAAGTTGGCCAATTAGTAGCAATTAAGAAGACACAATTCTCAACTGGTTCAAAACTGTATCCGAAATATTTGGGTCCTTATGAGATTACAGAAAGTAAAGGAAATGAACGGTATGCTGTAGAGAGAGCTGGAGGAACTGAAGGGCCGCTGAAGACCTCCACGTCTGCAGACTATATGAAGCCCTGGCTGTCATCTGGGTCAGATGATATGTAGGATGGCCGTGTGGGAATATGATTGACATCCCAAGACCATAATTTAAAAAAAAAATAGAAAGTAGATTAGATAGCTGTCAAATGTCGGAAACGGAAGTAGATTAAGAAAAATAAGGATTGATTGTTTTTAGTGAGTACAGAGAATGTCGCTTTTTTCGTTCTGTTGAAACGTTTGTATAATGTTTGCAGAAATAAAGTAAGAAGTAATAAAACGAAGTTTGCGTTCGTATTCCCACATATATAACAAATAGGTCCTCTAATAACTAAATAAATCTCCAATAAAAAAAACATCAAGGATACCCCCTTAATTAACTTAATATTAGACTTATATACTCCTAGTTCTATTAAAATTGTAGTCGTCAAGCAATAAAGAATGTTAATTGCTATGTCAAATCGGTTGAAAATATGTTAAGTACAGTAAAGCTTGTTTGTATTTTACAGTCATTTGAACTTATGATAAATATTGAGTATCTCGTAAATATCTCGTGGGGAAATTGGGATATAAAGTAGCTTATGTGTTTTAATACAGATCTGCAGCTATCTGCATACTAATGTTTCATTGCAATCGGTTTAGCAGCGTAAAGGAGTAAAAAACATTCTCATTAATTTACTTCTTTACACTTCCTAACGTAAACAGGATCAAATTTGGAGAGGTCTATTTACGGAAAACAAACTCGTACACAATTGCAATTAACATACCATCAACTGAATACTGAACACCATTTAAAATTTGTGAGCTACTAAAATAATTGAGCAGCTTCTTAATGAAAAATCCCATGAATACTAATTTTTCTTTTGTTCTGCCGCATGCAAAGAGCGGTGGAAAGGTGGTGCTCTTTGCACGCTGCATACAGCATGATACGTAGTGATACTAGTCAGGTGTCGGGACTAAAATTTATTTTTTTTGTTTTAAGATATCAGAGCATTTTACAACATTTTAGTTCACTTCTATTGAATATCTTATATATGGCAATTATTTTTTATGATTTTTTATTAGTTGTGTCTAATATATTTTTAAAGTGTTTTCTACACTTGGATGAAAATACTTAAAGAAATGCTTTCCAAAAATTTCGCACCCGACAGTAATTGAACCTGCATCTCTGGGGATCCGTCCCAACGCCTTTTCCAATTTGGCCACGGATGCGGATACTGTCGGGTGCGAAATTTTTGGAAAGCATTTCTTTTTATTAGTTGTTATGGAGTTCTGAAAAGTAACGCCTAATTAAATCAATTATTATAAATGAACCTATTTCAAACGTCCTCAAATGTTTCCATTAAGTACCATTAAAGACAAAGGTCTTTAATCTTCACTAGGGACCTATCTTGTTTTACTTAACCAATAAATACATTTGCATAAGGTAAATAATTCCACTTAGGGTGAAAATAACAATTTACAGCCCCAAGGGCGGTAATGGGGTTGCGATGCGTAACTATAATTTTGTAATAAGTAAATTGAGTAACAGGCGTTTGTGGGAACTTGAAAATGTGTAGTGTGTAGTGCTGGCCCTTTAATGTTAAAGTTATATATTATTTACCATGTTTTTATAACACGCAGTTATGTCTAAAAACATCGAGCTTTGTTTCTGTTCATTATTTATATTAGAATTTCTAGTCTATATCGCGTTTTTACCTAAGTACATATTAATTCTGTCTAAGGTATATTCGCGATTTTACATGTTTAAAAAAACACAATATTTACTGAGTTTTACTCGCTTTTTATTTAATAACTACATTATTACAAAAGTACCGAGCTTTCGCTAACTTTACAGTTCAAGCTTGACTGACTGAAAAAGCTGACTGTAAAGTTAGTGAAAGCTCGGTACTTCTGTAATATTGCCGTTTTTAAATAAAATGCCAGTAAAACCCGGTGAATTAAGGCGTATATATCAAAAAACTCAAAAAACTCAAATTACGTAATCGACGTTAAAAGTTAAAAAATTTAACTGTGTGTTTCCGCAATTAGCTCTACAACTGGCCCTTTGTGCGTGTCTTTAGGCCGTGGGTTTCCTCACGATGTTTTCCTTCACCGTAAGAGCGATGATAATAGCGCACATATTAAAAAAAGCATTTATGCGCGGCCGGGATTCCAAATCACGACCATCGGAATGAAAGTCGGGGTATCTACCACTAGACCAACACCGCTCTTAAATAAATTGAGTAACAAGAGTTTGTGCGAACTTTAAAATATGTAGGTTGTAGTTGCTACCCTCTTAATGCTGAAATTATTTATTATTTACCATGTTTTCATTCCACGCGGTTTACGCCCGAAAACATAGATCTTTTGTTTCTGTTTCGATAGGCTTTTGTTTTAGTTTCGATAAAGCTCCACACTTTCGATCGTTTTCAAAACTAAGACAACAACGACTTGACTGTTTTTAAATCTGCGATAAACTTTTAAAAAAATAAGATAACCTACTTGACACTGGCTATTTTCAAAATGGCCATTTAAATCGGTGTCAGATTGAAAAAAAATAACTTGTCAAAGAACAATAGTGATAGCTTTATAAAACTAATTTTTCTAGACCATTTAGAACTGAATCAAATCCCTAAACGAAATCCCTGGATCTCTATATTTGGGGTTTTGGCGGGAATGCGTTAAGGAGATGTGTTGCTAAATTTTCATTTTTGTGAAACGTAGTTCAAATGCGTGTAAAATGTTTAATTTTGGTGGCATATTAGTCAGTTTAGTTTCGTGAATTTGTACAAGTGTAAATAAAAGTGAAAACCGGTGCAAAACATGTACTTTAGCTTAGTGTTGTCTCCAAAGCTCCGTGAACAAACATTGTAAAAAATGGCCCCCTTTTTACAATGATTCCCTCGACTTGACTTTAACTATGACGACTTGACTGCTTTGTTGAATACAAATAACTTGCAAATATTGATAATACTTGACACTGGCAAATACCCGAAAGGAAAAGCCATTTTTAAAGAAGAAGAAGAAGAAGGATCTCTATAGTTTGTGAACTAAATCGTCAAAAGGTCGCACCAGCATCCATTGTTAGATTTTATTTTCGAAAACGGTTTATCATTTTATGGAAATATCGTACAGCTTCGCTTAAGCTTTTGATGTTTTAATCAACAAAATAACAATAACTAAATCGTTGTCGATAAAATACCAGCAATACTAAAGCTATGTTTGAGATGTTATCGACTTGCACTTGACCAGTTTTTCACAGCTTACAGGATTGGTTTATAGAAATGGATCAGAACTGACGTCGGTCATGTAAACGGTAGATAATGACGGATGATAGATTAAAATATTTTTTATTAGATATTTTTATTGAAAATTCCCTTTATAACACCTTTAATCATTCATTCATTAAAAGTAGTACAAATGTCACAATAAAATTACGAATAAAAATAAAAATAATAACATTACAACGGCATTTAATTATTTAATAATTATTTATTTACAACAATAGCTGGAACAAGATAAGTCTATGTTTTATGTTAAAGCGAGGTATACCAGCTAGTTGCTATTTACTGTCAAAAACTTATTTCGTATTCTATATTGCTGCTTTGAAGTAATCACCGGTAACAACAACGTTACGTCAAAGCAGCAATGTACTGCAAGTTAGCCACTAGTAGCGTTTATTGCTAATTAAATGATACCACAGCTGATGATAAACTGAAAATCCTTGTTGGAATTCATCGAAAATTGTTCATTATTTTCTGACGTAATGTTTTAGAATATTTTCGTTTGTAGCGTTTGTAAATGACATTGACAAAAACTTCTTATTTTTTAAAGCCTATTCACATTTTAAGTAAAAAATTGACTGTTTTGGTTAAAATGTGGATAGGTTTTAACACTTTTCGTCATTTTTGTCTGAAAACTGCATTAATAATAATAATAAATAATTATAAATAAATCCTGTGACGAACACACAGCGCCATCTAGCCCCGTGGTAAGCTGCTAAGCTTGTGTTACGGTGGCTAGACAACGGATATACTACTTATATTTATTTATACTACTTAGGTATATTAATATGTAGTAAATAAAGTGACCTACACTCCATACACAGAGAAATATTCAACAACAGTCCGTAATAAAACAATCAACAATTTTCGATGATCTCGACAGGGATTTTGAATTTAGCTCAAAGTGGCTCTTAGCTCTTTAGCTTTTAGCTCTTAAATAGATAAACTTAAATAATAAAAAAACACGATTAAATAAATATTTACTCGTGTTTTATGCATTTAAACCTAACTATAAAGTCAGCGACTATAAGTCACTATAATGATGCCGTTGTTAAATAAAACGGGAGTAAATCCGGTTAAATTGTGTTTTATTATGCAAAACCTAGGTAAAATTTGACAAAATAAAACTTAAATAAATTAACTAGTTACTTATCTAGGCTGCCTATTTATTTCAAGGTTTTATAGGAAGGTAAATATTTTATGTCAATGTTTTATCATTTCACCCCCTTCCTTATATAAACGCTAATTAATGCGCTGCATAACTATGCATCGTGTGTCTTTTACTGTCACACGAAGTTTCAAAGTTGTTAGAAAGAGACAAACGTCACATAACTTAGTGATGTGTAAATTATATTTAAAAGTAAGAGAGTGAATGTTTCTTATATAAGTACTTTAAAAGGTAAAAAGGAAGTCTTATAAGATCATTCGCTTGTCCGTCTGTGTGTCCGCCTGTCTGTTTGTTACCACCGATTTTCGTTCTAGGATTCTGTACAATATCCACTGCGATAAATAATTTAGTACAAATAAATCAGTTCCGCGCTACGACTGTCGTACTATAAATTCATAAATGTCACAAAAACGAGCAAGAGTCAAGATAAAATAGGAGTTTTTCACTAAAAATTATAATTGTCATACGCCTGGCACTGTCGTGCTGAAATTATTTTCAACTTTGTACCCTCCATTTGTAAAATTATGCTAATAATCCATAAAGTTTCGAAATATGTTAATGAACGTTACCAACATAAAAATTCATGATTTATGTAACATAGGAAAGCATGAGGAAAATAATAAATTCAAATTATATTTGGATCGTTTCAAACCTTCCGACATGGTGATAGACGTTCATATGCGGACTGTCTAAAAAACGATATTAAACAATAATTTCAGAACTGAATAAAACATTTAATGTTTATTTCTTTTCAAACGAACGAAAAAAGAAGCCGCGAAAACATCTGCCACACATAAATGGAATGTCAATATCAACTCCAACGATGTCATTTCAATTTCAGTAAGGACGAAAAAAATACCAATTTTAAAAATTATATTTTGAACAATTTCCTTCCTCAAACGTAAAGCGAAACATCCATCAAGTAATCGAAGTTTAACGTGAAAAGATGCATCATTTACCATTTTTCCGGACCATCAAACAAGCCTACGGGCGATCTCGTTCAAGCACCGACACAACACAAAGCACATAATGCGAACACCTCGCAAAAAAACTGGTCTTTCACATCAAATATGCACTAAAACACACACACGGGATGGTTATTGGGAAGGTTTTTCGAAAATGGACCGCGTGAAGTTCGACACGGAGCGAGGCAAATCGGGTACTGCCGCTACGGCGCAACGAAGGTAGCCGAACTGAGGCGGGAAAAGCCGAGGCTGCGTTCGGGGTGCTGGCTGAAATTTCGCTCAGTCTTTCATATTTTATATCGGCTGGGACGAGAGAACGGAATTACAGAGTTTGCTTGGATAGGTTTTTATAGCAAAGCGGAACCGAGCGGCTGTCGGCTATTCTATTTTGAAGGTATTTTTTCCAAGTCTGGTGATACGAGTAGGGGATTTTTTTCTCATTGTTTGCTTTACACTCGGCGCTTAGTTCGTGTGATTTTAATAAGGGGGCGTTGGGATGATGCTCATTGTAAATGTTTAGGAATGAATTGACGTGTTTTCCAACCTTAATGTAGCGTTGTACTTTAAATAGGTAATTATTGTTCGTAGTAGTCCGGTGGACGTGAAAATTGTTCGAGTTTTCGCTTACGTTTTGTTATAGACTTAGGTAATAAGCTTCTCCTTTCAATGAATGTTATTGTTATGAAAACCTTTGTTGGTTTTTGTCAAGGATATTTTTATTACTGAAATTGTCTTTTTGGAAATGTTTTTGTGGAGCCCCACTGTAGGTACCTACTTAATTGTATTGTACTAAAATGGCGCGAAATTTTGTGGAGATGTCATTCGGAAATTGTATTTGTTTGGTAACTTTCTGCAGCTTGAAGTTTTGCAATACGGATCTTGATATTTTTTATAATATGATTAGAACTATCATAGCGTCGACATGATGAAAAATAGTCTGAGACATTTGTTTCATTCAGGCCAGGCTTTATCTCATGATATTAAATAAACAAATAGATAATTAGGTCGTTAATTTGTCCCACTGCAGGAGACTCTAGTTAGATACCGACTCTCCCAAGAGACTCTTCTTAGATACAGTAAGACGCCACAGGATCCTAGTCCGGATTGGCGAGTGTCCAATGCCTTTAGACCGTGGTGAGTCCTAGGACGTATTTGTTTCCACAGGATTATTCCCTTCACCGGAAAAGCGATGTCATAATTGGCGCACAAAACTTTGTACAGGCTGGGCAGCTCATATAGCGCGGAGAACGGATGGCCTGGATGAGGCTGGAAAGTTCTCAAGTGGAGACCACGGATCGGGAAACGAAGCGTAGGACGTGCACTGACGCGATGGGTGGATGATCTGGTTAAGACTGCGGGCCAGCGATGGATGCAGGTTGCTTCCACCGCCGCCACTGGAAATCGATGAGGGAGGTCTGTGTTCAATAGTGGACGTCCTACGGCTGATACAATAAACTTTTTCTTAAAGAAAAAGACTGTAGTGCGCGGCGTCCTGGTTTCGAACCCATGAACCTCGGAATGAAATTCGGGATATCTACCACCAGACCAACAGCTTCCACCGATAGATAGACAGTTAAATTTTCATCAATGAAAATAAAGTAAGTCTATTGCCGCTGTTATTTTTTAAATTTGTTGAGGCGGCAATCGAACCTGCAACCTTCGGCTTGCAGATAGTTGCTACAGACGACGATGATGCTCAAACATAAATTATTATTCCGAAGTTATGTTATTTAATATAAACATATACCTACACAGCGTACATATGAGTTGCTACTCCAAGTTTGTCATTAAAAGTTGCTAAGCCGAAGTTGTGTCTTCGGAGATTCCTACTTTGGTTATTACTCTATGATAATGAATTTTGGAATATGTTTTCTGGGAGATGTAATATGGATCAGCCTTTAATAGATCTTACGGTTACTTCAAAGCCTAGGAAAAATTAGGACAGGACAATCCATAAAATATATAAATAAATAAATATTGCACGACATTACACACACCGCAATCCAGCCCCATATTAAGCTCTAGGTTTGTACTATGGATACTAGACAACGCATATACTACATATTATATTTATTTTTTGTAATTACATATATATTATACATAGAAATACACCCAGACCAGATACAAATATTTATTTTTAAGCATAAATATTTGCACCCGGCGGTGATCGAACCCGCAGCCTTCTGCATTGCAGTCAGGCGTTTGCCCGACGCGCCACAGAGGCCGTCGCCATATACCTAAAAGACTGACATATATACAAATTGTTATAATAACTGAACATCAACTAAGTACACAACGTGTTACTTGTTACGAGCACTGCCATTTCATTGTTACAAAAGACGTAATATGACAATACTGTCAGAGCTGCATCGACTTTTACTCGCGCAAAAGGAACATTGAATATGTTCAAGACTTAGAGTATTCATAAGCAAGCTTAGAGCTGCGCGCCTATGGGTATTTACCTACTGCGCAAAGTGTAAGCAGATGCTCTATACATAGATATTCAAATGTTGAGGTTTAATAGTGATCCGCGAATCATTTTTACGCCGCGGCACTGAACATTTCACCATAATTATTACTAAAATAAATTCTAACGAGAGAAACAGTCAATTCGCGTAACCATAGGTGACTGATGACATCGTTTTTGTCATTTTTGACTGTTCATACTGGTATGAACAGTCAAAAGAGCTGTTAGACACGTTACGCACGTTAGAGCGTTGGTATGCGAGTATGAACTATAAGCAACGGTGCTTACAGTTCATACTGGCATACCATTCATCTATAGCTTGCTTATGTATACTCAAAGGTTCAAGATTTCACTTCTAGTACTAGTACAAACTATTTCAATAGATTAGATAAATAAATAATTAATAAATAAATAATTTATTTCCAAAAATATTGTATACAACAAAGTTCCTTAAAGTCTAAATATCTAATTATAAATCTAAGTAACTCATATGCCTGAACTAGGAAAATCCTGTATCTCAGGCGATAA
This sequence comes from Idaea dimidiata, assembly GCA_949358125.1. Taxonomy (NCBI): domain Eukaryota; kingdom Metazoa; phylum Arthropoda; class Insecta; order Lepidoptera; family Geometridae; genus Idaea; species Idaea dimidiata. The sequence continues at coordinate 12,535,292 of OX442341.1, forward strand.
TATACATTTGCGTACTTATGTATTGAAATTGTCTAAAATTTAACAATTCAGTAACATTTTAGCCAATTCTACCTTATAATTATAAATGAAAGTTTGTGTAAGTATTAATGTAAGCGAGTATGTTTAGTAGGTAGGTATTCTATCACGCAAAACATAATTAACCGATTGCAATGAAACTAAATAACTTGATATGCAGATTCCTAGAGATGTTTTGTTCGCTTTTCCAGCTGGATCGGAACTGACGCGGGTGACACAGCGTGGTGCAAACCGTGGGATAAAAAGTAGTTTCTAAGTAAAATTTTGTCTAAGATTTTCGCGATTTTGCATACCCAATAAAATACAATATTTACGGGGTTTTACACGTTTATTATTAATATCGGCATAACTATTAACGACCGAGCTTTCGCTAACTATACAGTTAGCTTTTTCAAGGTTGACTGAGATGTAATTCGTCTATTTTAACATTCTAAAAAGTGACTGTAAACTAACGCCTAATAATTATTTCTATCAAAACGTTCCAGTGTACGCAGACTTTAGAGTTATTGTAATAGTTTTAATAAAACGCGAGTAAAACGCGGTAAATATTGTGTTTGGAGTAGCCTAATTGTTATTTAAACAGATCTAAAGCAGTTGACATACCAATATCATCGTAATTTGTTTGTGAAGAAGCAACAAACACACATAATCCACGCTACCATGCTCGTTTGTCGTTGCTATGTCGTCCTTTTGTCGTTAAAAAAAATAAAGTTAATTTTAAATAAAAAATACCCCGACTACTTTTAAAACCACGGACAATTTTATTTTTTTGAAGTATGTTTTTCTTTTTTTTTTAATTATTTGATGCGTTTTAATTTTTCTTTTTTTAGCTGAACGACAACTCGACGACTTCGCGACGACTTATAAGACATCATGGTAGGGCCCAATATTTGCTCTGTCAGAGTTGAACCATTTTAATTTAGTCGGATAATAATATTGATAAAATAATAGGTACCATAAAGTCCCTTGACATGATTTTCTTCTATTGTTGCATGGTCGCTTGTCGCATCACTCTGAGGAGGGTCCAAAGCGATGTACCTACCTACATACAGAAAGTATGTCAGATCATTTAATAAACTTTTTAACATAATAATCGAAATACAGCTGGTGTTCTACGAATATTTTTAGAGAAATTTCAAAGTTTTTTAATGCGATTTCTGTGTGGAGCACATTGTATAACTTGACGAAAATGTCTTGAATAGAAACCATTTATATTCTCACTTGTAACTGACGGCCTCTGTGGCGCGTCGGGCGAACGCCTGACTGTAACGCAGAAGGCTGCGGGTTCGATTCCCGCCGGGTGCAAATATATGCTTAAAAATAAATATTTGTATCTGGTCTGGGTGTCTTTCTATGTATAATATGTATGTATTTACAAAAAAGTATAATATGTAGTACGTTGTCTAGTACCCATAGTACAAGCCTAGATCTAAATTTGGGGGCTAGATTGCGCTGTGTGTAATGTCATGCAATTTTTTATTTATTTATAACTCTTTAATCTTTTATATATAAAAATGAATCCCTATTTCGCTTGGTCACGCTTGAACGGCTGGACCGATTTCGATAATTCTTTTGTTATGATCAGGAGAAGGATCTTATGACAAAAAAATGCTGAACAGATTTTGATAAATCTTACGCGGGTGAAACCGCGGGGCGCAGCTAGTTTTTCATAAGAAAGTCAAGTAATGCGATGGCAAAATCGTTTTGACGAAGAAAGTAGCGCCTTCATTATTTTCGACGCTTCCTTGCGAAATTGTAAGTAAAAATTGGGTTAACGGACTGAGTATTCAGAGGAACCCGCAACCTTTTGTATTGAGGCCGAGGTTTGCCTGAGGGAGAAGCAGCAGCCAAAACTCAAAACTCAAAAAAACACCCTCCGGTGCACTCCCGACTAAAACCTATCTTAAAAATATTTACCTACGTACTGAAGTCAACTCATTACTGTTTGGATTTTGCCTGCGACGACTGCTACACAAAAAAGGCGGTTTGCTAACAGAGTTTGCGAAAGTAAATTACAGCGGCTTTTTTTTACTCTATCACTTCACACCGCGCCGTGATTCCTATTTGGGGAAATCAAAGCGTAAATTGAGTTAAAGTTTTGACTATGGACGTTTGAGGAAGTGAGATGAGATTTACATTGGAGATGATGAAGTTGTTTTGTTCGAATTGAGTTATTTTTTTTCTTTGTTTTGTTTTTTTTTAGCTATCTAACAACACGCCTACTCTATACTCAGGTGGGGTGCATTTCACTTTACCCTATAAATGTTTTAGAGTACCGCATTTATACCGTACCCAAACAGTAAAAATTAACTCTATTTACAAAGACTCCACTAACCGTCTGCCTGTCACCAGGCCTTGTATGATCAGCCGTGAAAGCTAAACAGTTGAAATTTTCACATAGGTATGATTTCCTTGTTATATATTTCATTAATATACACAAACTTATCAGTTTTAGGGCTCATTTCTCAAATCCCTAGATAGAGGTATCTGACAAATAAAATGTAACACCACCGAATTAAAACGTCGTCATTAATGATATGTAAAATGAAAAAATATTGAAGGCTTTTAATTTGGTTGGGTTTGAACTTATTCGACAGATATCTTTTATCCGTGGAATGAAAAATCAGCCCTTAGTCTTTGCATTTGTTAAGCATTTTTCAACGCCGTACACGATGTTTTTTTTTTCTCTTTTTACAAATCGAGGATATTGCAGCCATGCTTCTCGATATAATCGATGGCGATACGAAGTGCGCCAGGTTTTCTAGTTAACTATAAAAAGACAAATACTTTAATTGTTGTTTAAGTTTAAGGAAACTTATCAAACATGGAAGTTTCTTATTAATATTCAAGACTTTAAGGCGAGGTTCTAGTTGGAATTTCTGAAATCGACCTTTCTTTGATTCAATGGTAAGTAATCGTAAACTCATTCTTTTGGTCGGATAAAAATATAAGTCGTAGTTCAAAAAACTTAATGAGGTAAAAATATACATTTTGTTACGAACGATATAAGTAACGTCGCTTTATTAAAAATATCAGAAAACTGAATTTCTTTTTAGTATTTTTTCGTCTATATTCAGAAAATATTGGGCTATTGTTTATTAAAAAAAATTGAAAAAAAAATGGATGTGTTTGGTTAACAAGTTTAAAATATAAACAAATTGACAATACTAATATAGACAGGGACGCGCTATCTTCTCGTATTCTGTCTGACGTCGTCCAATCCAAGGCAAAGGAATTTCACTCGGTACTACAAGAGGGCCTTAACAAAATTAAACATTCACATTTCAACAACAACAACTGAACAAGAACGGGGTAACGCAGTAACAACAATTAACAACAGAACTAATGAAACAAACAACAACAAGATCAAAACTAAACTGAACTTGAATTTGGTGTGAAATAAATAAATGTAGAGGAAAATCTATCTGTTTTGCGAGCCGTACATAACTATTAGATAAACTACAATATAATACTAATATTTCACGACATTACACACAGCGCAATTTAGCTCCAATCTAAGCTTGTACCCATAGGGTACTATACAACGGATTTATAAACTGCATAATATTGTACTTTTTTATAAATACATACATAATACATAGAAAGACATCCAGACCAGATACAATGTTTTAAGCATAAATATTTGCACCAAACGCAAATCGAACCGGCAACCTTCTGCATTGCAGTCAGGCATTCACCCGACGTGCCACAGAGGCCGTTAAACTATAACTCTATGTAGAGGTAAGTACTCGAAAAAAAGACAATAAAGTCAATCGACTGATCATACCGTAAATTTTCTACATAACACAACTCACAGGTCAATGTGATGGCCAATCATAAAGTTTGAATTACCTCACGGTAATATTCAAACTTTATGATTGGCCATTGCGTTACCTATCTATAGTCAAAGTCAAAATCAATTTTTATTTTTATTTAATTGGATGTATTGATCACTTACCTACTTAGACGTTTATTATTATAATAAACTACCTAACATGTCTATTAGGAGATTGAAAAATTGTTTTAAAAATTTTTGTTTAAAAAGACGTACAATAATACATCGTCATATTTTAATGAAAATAATCCATGGTCAAGATTACTGATTGCTCCTGTTCAATCTTTAGATATCTGTTTTATGTTTGACAATTGTCATTTGATCAACAACAAAAAACCCATGAGTTTCTTGTGGCTCATCTTATCGGACGGCACGTTCCGAAGCCATACTAAAATGTTTAGATTTAGGTAAGACGTATCCTAGTGATCATGTAAGTTCATTTGTATTGTACAAGCACCCGATGGAAATAAATAATTTAGAATTTGAATTTGTAAAATGTGATATGTCCGCTAATATTAGGGGTTAAAGTATGAAATTGCCGATTTGTACTGAAAATCTTAATTGTTTATTTTTTAAATTTTTAACAAATTTATTTAATCAAAATAGTTGCCATTATTATCTATACATTTGCTTTTGCGATAGAACTCCGACGATCTAGACTACACAAACTGTGTGAAAGCATTTTGTACTGCCTCCTGGGAAGAAAACTTCTTGTCACGTAGATAATTGTCCAAATCACGAAAAATATGGTAGTCCGTTAGAGCATGGTCTGGTGAATACGGAGGATGACGAATGGTTTCTAGGTGCAGTTCCTGAAGGGTCAAAATGGTTTCTCGTGCTGTGTGAGGTCTCGCGTTGTCGTGGAGCAATAATGGTGAAGATCGATTCATGAGTCGGGGCTGTTTTACTGCTAGTTTTGTCAACATGGTTCGGAGTTCGGCACAATAGACATCTGCCGTAATTGCTTGACCAGATCGAAGAAAACTATAGTGAATAACACCATGCTGAGACCACCAAACAGTTACCATTACCTTTTTATTGGTAAGTTTTGCTTTAGGACACTGTTGTGGCATTTGACCTGGGGTCAGCCATTGCATTTTTCTTTTCCGGTTATCATAAAGAATCCACTTTTCATCACATGTTACAATTCGATCCAATATTCCTTCATTTCTGTACCGGTTCAACAAGGCAACACAAGTTTCAACACGCGTTTCTTTCTGCAGATCAGTCAAATCATGAGGCACCCATTTTTCGTATTTTTTTATTTTATTGATTTGACGCAAGTGAGTCAATAAAGTGGGTAAGGTAACGTTAAACCATGCCGCTAATTCCTGGGTAGTTTGACTAGGATCGGCTTCCACTATCTCTCTTAATTCATCGTTATTCACCTGTGTGGGCGGTCTTCCTCGTGGCTCGTTCTTTAAGTCGAAATTTCCATCACGAAAGCGTTTAAACCAAAATCGCACGGTGCGTTCATTAGTAGACCCCTCTCCAAACGCAGCATTGATATTGCGGGCTGTTTCTGCCGCGTTAGTTCCGCGTCGGAACTCGTATTCAAAAATCACTCGAATTTTCGCAGTATCCATCTTTCTTGTCTAAATTGAATAACAATTAAAAAAAAAAAAAAAACCCGACTGCCGTTAAAACTGAAAAGTAAAAAACAAGACGATACCTAAAGGTAAAGAGACCTTAAAAATCATTCGACGCATCTAGGAGCCTTAAAAAATTGTGGATGGACTCGGGTGGGACTTCAACACAATTTGGTGTGATTATACTTTTCCTTTAAAAGGAGTCCCACCCGACTGCATCCACAATTTTTTAAGGCTCCTAGATGCGTCGAACGATTTTTAAGGTTTCTTTACCTTTAGGTATCGTCTTGTTTTTTACTTTTCAGTTTTAACGGCAGTCGGGTTTTTTATTTTTTTTTAAATATTTTTTTTATTTTACGCTTTTTAGTTATTAGAGATTAGATACAATTACACCAGAGAAACTCATTAACTCTGGATGTGTATACTCCAGTAGCTAGTACTCGAAATCGGTTAAAGATAGGCTATCTAAAAGCCTTCAATATTATATAGCTATTCTTTTTGAGTTTTGCTGAGATGGCTGTAACATCGCAGTAACATTACGTCGATTTCATAAATCGTCGCAGTACAGAGGTATCGATGAAAAGTTCTCGAAGAAACAAAATTCGATTGAACGTTTGTCGCAGAGAAGTAGGTATCCCCTATGAAGTAGGCAGGTATTCATCTTAAAATATAATTACCAAATCCGAAAACTTCGTCGCGACTGGTGATACAAAGGCTGGCGGTTTCTTGTCCTAGCGGATTAGCCTTGCTATCCATTATCTATAGCGCGACATTTCAAATTTTTAGTTAATTACTTATTGTAAACATAGTAATTGTTATTTATGTTATCTCTGACAAACTGACAAATCAAACATTCAAATTCCTTCAAAAGTTGAAACTCGGCGTCAAAGTCAAATCAAAAAGTTTTTAAGTAACGTTCCGTTGTCTTTGCTCGGTTTTTATGGTCAAGACAAATCTTGCTTTATAGCGTTTTAATTCTTTATTTTTATTTATTTATTATTTTAATGTACCCTATGTCACTCTCACGGTCATGACGAATCTAACGACGTATCGTTTATCTAAATCGGCCCAGCCGTTTAGGCCCTACGACGGCACAAAAATAGGTCACATACATACATACATACATACATACATACATACATACACTCACGGCAAAAACATAACACTTCCTTTGGCAGTCGTGTAAAAACAATTGAAAGTCGATATATTTAAATGTTTCACATTTTTTAAAAAAAGAACATCACAGAAACCATTTGAAAAAAGTTTCATTCGAAAACCTCAAACCATGAAGATTCTATGTCAATTCAAAGAACCTATTGCAATAAAACGGCAATTTCATACTTTAACCCCTATTATTATAAAGCTGAAGAGTTTGTTTAATTGATTTTTGTTTGTTTGAACGCGCTTATCTCAGGAACTACAACATTCTTTTTGTGTTTGATAGTCCAATCATCGAGGAAGGTTATAGACTATATAACATCACACAACGACCAAATAGGACCCAAAAACGGGAAAAAACTGCTCCTTACAGAACTTCTGTCACGTGCGCAGAAAATTACGCGTGCGCGCCGATGAGGTTCGGACTTACGCGAGTGAAACCGCGGGCGCTGCTAGTTAAGTTACAACAGAATTACATAACAGTAAACCAAAAAATATGCTAATACCTGCGCAACAAGAAACAAAAATTAGGGAGTGTTTTCATAATAACAGCCCGATAATCCAAAGATATAAAATACTTTAGTAACTAATAGAAGATACATTTAATTTTGTCTTAGGGTTTCGCTTAATGCAACACAATATTTACCGAGTTATACTTGTATTTTAATTATTATAGCTGCGCCCGCGGTTTTACCGGCGTAAATCCCGATCCCGCTAGATTATCGAGATAAAAAGTAGCCTATTGGTTATTCCAGGTTTCGTTGTAATCGGTTCAGCGGTTTTTACGGGATTGAATAACAAACATACATACACACATACTAACAAACTTTCAGCTTTAAAATATTAGTAGGATTAACGGCATTGTTATAATATACCGAGCTTTCGCTAATAGTTCTTAGCTAATAGCTTTTTCAAGGTTGACTGAGATGACGTGATTGGTCTATTTTAAAATTTTAAAAAGTTACTGTAAGCTACCGCCTCATAATTATTTGTATCAAAACGTTCCTGTGATCGCAGATTTAAACTATTTATAGTTAAAACTCGAAAGCTACCACGGAACGCGCCCTTACATAAGAAGAAGCCACGAAGAAAACCATTGGGGTTCTCATTGTGCTTGAAAATTTTAAACAATCTTTTTTTATAACATTTTAGAGATACATTTTACAAAAATTGACCAACAGAATCCAAATTTCACAAAAAAAAACATTATGCAAGACGTACAACATCATCATCTTCATCATCTTAGCTTTAATCCGTCCACTGCTGAACATAGACCTCACCCATACGACTCCAGAAAGATACACTTCCATGTTTAATAAATAAATATTGCATGACATTTCACACACAGATAAATAATTAAATATCATCATCATGAAAGATATAACACACGGCGCAATCTAGCCCTAAATTAAGCACAAGGCTTTTAGATAAATGAAAACTTTTAGATAAAAAAGATAAATAAAAAGATATACTACATAGTATACTTTTTTGTACATACATACACAATATGTTACTTGGAAAGACATCTACACAATCGGATCACACCAGCTAAAAAAAGTTCCGATGAGGAGGACCAAATAATAGAGAATTTATGAATTTTAGGAAATCATAATTAATATATTAAGCAGTATTAATCAAAAACATAGAAGTAGTGTTACTCTATAAATTAAATTGATATTTTAATTTGTATTCATGCACACACAGTTATCTTGATGTTTCACAATTTGTAAATGTAGAGAGGAATTATAATAATGTTTTCTCTAACTTACATTCCGTAATTTGTTTATCTCTAAGCTAACCCCATCCAATCTCGAAGAAAATGCCTAAACTGGTCCTTTTTGGTACAATTTTAATATAACATCGCGATAATATTTTTAGCAATATAAGGGTTTTACCGTTCGAAACCAATGACCTGAAAAAGCCGAGAAAGCCTTCGTGAATAGATTTTTTAACGGGCACGTGCTTGTTTTAGATGAAACAAATTGAATAGTCGAACTGAAAAATGTTTGATTTGAACCACTTTTTAAGCCACTTTACTTTTTATTACTAAAACTTTTTGTTTAAATATAGTTCTTCGAATTTCTATTTCGAAACCAATAAAGTGGCCTTTTGTAAAATAGATTTTAATAAAGGATAATGATCAAAGCATGTATTCTAAACTTACTGCCGTACTCAGAGATATTTTTAATGGTTGATTAAACTATTAGGTACTAAGTAAAGGTTTTCTATGTAAAATCTTCATTTAGTCACAGTTTAATTTTAATCAATCATTAAATGCGAAGTACGGCAGTCTTTATATCGCTTCAGTAGGTAGGGATAGATTTTTTTCGGAAATAATCAAACATTCATTTTTGATATTTTGCAGCTTTGCTACCAAATATGTCGTATTATAGCAAAATTGAAATGCGAGTTTCAAATACAACAAACGTGACTTTTTTTTGTGAAAATAGTAATGTGTCACACTTGCCTGACTTTTTTATAATTAATTATAATAAATCACTGGAAAGTGATCCTGCAAATGTCGACTCAATCGAGCCTAAGTCGAAAAAATAGTAGACAGGGAAACATTCATATTCTTAAATTCGCTGCTCGAGATGGGAACTTGCGTGGCCGAGCGGTTGAAACACTGGGGTACTGATCCCGGGGACGCGAGTTCAAATCTCGCCGGAAGTGAATTTTTGAAGATGAATTTTTCCTTTAAAATATTTCTAATAAATATGCTTTGAGTAATTATAACAATTAAGAATTATGAAAAAAACACGTTTGTTGTATGGGAAAATCGCAATTAAATTGTTTAAAATGAACTTAAAGACATCTACAGCTGTGTCCAAAGACCAAAGTTCACTCGTATCGTATCGTACAAGTACTTACATCATCTGTCACTTAGTTCCAAATAAACTCTCTGAAGTCACAACAAACACAGTCGTTTAGAAACAGCTTAATTTAAATTCGTATCCAGTTGTCTGTTTATCAGGATGCTTAAATTTGCATTCTACGTTTCGCTCTATCTACAGGGGTTGGTACAATCGGTTGCGAAAGTAGTTTGGTAGTTGACGACTTCTGTCGTGGAAATAAAGTTTAAATCAAGTCGAAATCGCTTATTTCAATAGTACTCCAGTAAAATCGTATGCGTTAAATCCCAGAAAAACGGCCGATATTTAGCGGAATTTTCGATTTTTGACATAGTTGCGTTCGGCGCTCGAGGTCAAAAACTTGGATTATTCATTAGGCCAACTTCCTACTAATATTATAAATGTGAAAGTGTGTGTGTTTGGATGTTTGTTAATCAATCATGCAAAAACTACTGAACCGATTGCGATGAAATTTGGAATATAAGTCATTGGATACCGGGAATAACACATTGGCTACATTTTATTCCGATATCCCCGCGTGAACGAGACTTATGCGGGTGAAACTGCATGTTGTAGCTAGTATTTTATATATATCATTTATTTATTATATTCATAAAAGTATATTTTATTGACTTTAAACTAGTAATTTTATTTCTGTATAGACTTGACTTCTTACTTGACTTGACTAACTATACTTGTAACAGAATTGAAAGTATACATATCTATGACTTGACTGCTCAAGTCAGTGAAATTTAATTTCTCAGTTTCGTCGATGACTGTACCTAGTCTATCATTGTTAGTACTATGGTACAGTTGAACTAAATTAAGCTCTAAAGAAATTACCACAGGAAATCTCTCAGACTTGCGGATGTGTTGTAATTACTACTTATGAATAAATGGGTGATTCTATGAATAATTTGATGGATTTCACTTCAGGAAAACATCCTCTTCAACTCTGAATAATATACTAGGTTATTATTTCTTCTTTTTTATATGGCTATATTCCATTTGGATATTAGCCAGTGTCAAGTAGGTATTATTAATATTTGCATCGAAAAAGTCAAGTCATCATAGTTAAAGTCAAGTCGAGGGAAACATTGTAAACCGGCGGCCATTTACAATGATTGTTCACGGAGCTGTGGAGACTACGCTAAAGCACCGATTTACAACGCGGGGTCGCGACTTGCGCGGGTGAAACCGCGTGTCGTATTAAATATACTGAAGTAAATAAATACCTATATTTAATTGTATGGTTCAAATAATGAATGTGGTATTCTAGTATCTCTGTCTAAACCTAGAAGAATGTTATCTTTATTTTGCACCGATTTTCACTTTTATTTACACTTGTACACCTTCACGAAACTAAACTGATTAATATTCCCCCGAAATTAAACAATTTGCACGCATTTGAACTAGATTTCACAAAAATGAAAATTTAGCAACAATGTCTTTACCGCGTTCCCGCCAAAACTCATATATTAGGGGCTTGTGAGTCTAGAAGCAGAATATGGAATCTAGAAGAATGAGAAGCTCAGTCGAACCTCGGCTGGCTGTGTACTATACCAATATTATATTTTTAAAAATATTACATTTTATTTATTTATTTTTGTCATTATCATTATTCATTTATGTATTTCTATTTTTTTAATTTTAATTTTTAGGTCTTTTTCCAAAATTTAATTTTTTTTTGAAAATTTTGAGATTAAATTTCACTGACGAAAAACAGCTGCTTTTGAAAATAAAGGTAATTGAAGTTTTGATTGTAAACCATCAAACTAAATGAAAGGACAACATAAGGTCAATGACCTCAAACTCTCAGAAACAGCTGATTTTCAAGTAAACTTTACACCTAAATTTTTCGAAAAGTACTTCGTATTTCCAAAAGTCGTAGAACAAAAGTTGTTCGTCTAGACGTCTAGAACAACCCTCTTTCGGATTAAAAGGGCTTACCCGTTACACCTTGTATAGCTTTTTGATTTGGGGATGGATTTTGTCCTAAATCAAGAACAGTGGGTGCAAATGTTCTGAAATACAATCATTTTATTTTTAATGACTGGTTATTAAAACAACATTTACCGGGTTTTACTTGCGTTTTATTTAATAACGGCATTATCACACAAGTACCGCGCTTTCGCTAACTTTACAATTAGCTTTTTCAAGGTTGACTGAGATGGTCATCTTAGTCAACATTGAAAAAGTTAGCGAAAGCTCGGTACTTTAAAAAGCCAACTGTAAAGTTAGCGAAAGCTCGGTACTTTTTGATAATGTCGACGTTAAATAAAACGCGAATAAAACCCGGTAAATATTATGTTTTTTTGCAAATCGCGAAAACCTTCGACAAAATTCATGGGTTAAGTTAAGAATCTATCACTCAAATTTAGAAATCAAGGAACACATCCCCTAAAGTTTTTTGATATGTTCTCTAACAAGAATAATAGGTGAACGTTTTTCTAAATCGAAAAATAAGAAACTTTTTCAATATCACAGAAGCCAGTAAAAGAACATTAGCGTAAGCGACTACAAGTTAACCAATATTTTTTAACTTTTTTCACGTTCGGAGCTTTCCTGGCATCACAAAGGTTGTACACCATCGTAAACAAAATAAACGGTTCCTGCGGGAGCACCAAAAAATTGCAGAATTGACGCTAAAGCTTGAAGCAATGAAACTTAAGATATTATTAGCTTCTAACTTGTTCCGATCAGCGTTTTTTAAGTTTAGTTTAGAATCGTTTTGAAAGTTGAGTTCTCTTTTGAGACCTAGCTCGTACTTTGCTATATTAAAATTGATAAGGATCGCGAGCTCTAAAAGCAATGCGCATTGATAAGCGCATTCTATGTATAATATGTAGGTATGTATTTACAAAAAAAAGGTAAAATATGTGGTATATACGTTGTCTAGTACCCATAGTACAAGCCTAGAGCTTAATTTGGGGCTAGATTGCGCTGTGTGTAATGTCGTGCAATATTTATTTTTTATTTATTTATCAGTCTTGGCGGTGATGCGTGAAATTCGGGTTTCGTATCATTATTGCTACAAAAAACGGGAAGAAAAACAAGTTTATTGTATGGGACTCCCCCTTATTTATTTGTATTTTTTAAGTAATTGTTGTTAAAGCAGCAACAGTAGTTCATCATCTGTGAAAATTTTAACTGTCTACAAAAAAACGCCAAGAAAAACACGTTTATCGTATGGGACTCCCCCTTAATGATTTGTATTTTTTCCCCCTTATTAATTTCAACTGTAGCCATCTCTGTCAGCTAAGTCTTAGTGATAGGGTCCTGTTTTTTCGCTTTCGGTACGGAACCCTAAAATTGATAAGAATTGCGTGCCCTAAAAGCAATGTGATTTTATTAGTCTTAGCGGAGATGCGGCGTGAAATGCCTATGTTACTATTCTATATAAGGTGTAACAGGTATGCCCTTTTAAGCCGAAAGGGGGTAGTTCTAGACGTCTAAGCGAACTTTTTTTTGCGATTATTGCCAATTTACTATGGTATTTTCGTTTCATTGTGTTTTGATTCCGTCATCTAATAAACGCTGATTCTTTCGAGCACAGATACTTATTCATATTCACTTGATATCCTATAACATTGTTATGTAATTAATACATTTAATTATTTAATACAAGGAACGCTAAGCACATTTATCGTTTGTCAAAGTTTAAGCCCACCATTACACCCTTGACCGCTCAAAAACCCAATTAAATAAAACCTCTAGCAGACACGACAACTCTGTCCAACTTCAGGTAAAAACCTTTCATCAAAGGGTAGACTGAAAACTTTTATCAGCCCATAAATTGCCGATTGATTACTTTTCAAAGAATCCATACCTAGACTTCGAGAGCCCATGAACCCTAAACCTTTGTTATTTTGTTTAAAACGCCGATAGATGATAATTATCGGTCCTTGTCCGATTGCATAAAAATGAGCGAGATGGAATTGCATGAAAAAATCTATAATTTCTCGTAAAATCAATCATTAACGATGATTAAGAATTTTTTTTTAAATGCGATGAGGAGGTTCTGGGTATTGTATTTTCTAATATTACGATGCCTGATTTAGAAGAAAAATTGTTTTATTATGTAAAACAGGGGTAACCTTGCCTGTATAATAGTGGTATTTAAATGTTTTTGAAATGAAGGGGGCACTGCCAACAACATATATGTTTAAATTTTGAATAAATACTTACGCGGGTGAAACCGCGAGGCGCAGCTTGTCCATGAAAGATAATAATCTAAGAACTTAGGCTTTAAAATGCGAGAAGTCAGAGATCCCTTTTAATCGGTCGATAAGAAATTTCGTATTCAGTTTTCAATATTAATGCAACTCTGGTGCTTTTCAAAAGCCTAACGTTATTCGATGGACTCGTAGCTGAGTTTCAACAAACTTACCAACTGTAAATCTAGTTAAACGAAAATCGAACTTATTCCGTTTCTGTTAAAGTTGAGGCCGGGTGAATACAAAAGTTGGTAATATTGTTACCGCTCGGTTTCTATGGCGTGAATGGGGGAGCAATTTGAGTGTTAGATGACTGTTTTATTTATTTTTATTTTATGTTTGCATTTTTTGTTGTATTCAATTTCATTTTATTAAGCGTAGATTGTGAGATTTAAATTAGTGATGTTTTTAAGGCTTAAGTTTTTAATGTCATAGAAAAATTAATGTTTTATTGGAATAAAACACAAAAAACTGTCCGTATTAGACGGTGGAACGTTATTACAGCATTAGAGCAATGCTGTTAATACTTAAAACGCGAGAAAATATTGAATTCCGAAAACAGGAGAAATAAATTGACATTTGTTATGCTAGCTCGCATAGTTGATTTTTTGTGCGAGTATAGGTCATCATCATAATCATCATGATGAGTATAGGTACTTGGATTGAAAACTGAGCAAACGAAGGATTCAAATGTTGAATCCTGAGTGAAGCGAAGGTTTTAAAGGTACAAGATGCAAAAAACCTGTGGAACACTCAACTTTTCACATTAAAGAGATGTGTTGCTAAATTTCTATTTTCATGAACCTAGTTAAAATGCGTGTAAATTGTTTGATTTCGGCGGCATATTTATCAATATAGTTTTGTACAAGTGTAATAAAATAAAAAACATGAACGTTGCATTGTCTCTAAAGCTAGCGTAAACCGTGATTGTATATAGAAAAAACAAAATAGTAATACCATTTACCGCTAATTCGACTTCATTGATGTGTTTATGATGCAAATAACTTGCAAAAAAAAATCAGATAATTTTTGACACTGGCTACTGTTCAAACGGTCACAATCAGATCATAAGCGATAAGAAATTAAAAAAAAAATAAGCAGATTTGCGTTATAGAAAAGTTGGGTTTAAAAAGGTTCTATTTTTGAAAATTCTTTTGCACACTTATGCATGCAGATTTCAAGTGTCTTTCCGACGTTGTAAGTTTAGTATCTTCTTACTAGTCTGTGGTTGTAAGATGAAAAACAAGTTTAGGTACTCAGGTATATAACTGCGAAGTTACGCACCATAAACCATCACCTCGACAACAAAACCGTACTTGCTGTAGTAAAAGACAAAAATAAAACGCCAGCTTAAATACGTCGACTTCCATCAAATAAAATCACTATAAAGCCAACTTAAACCAGACTGGTAAACGCAACAAAGGCATCACTGTTAACCTTTATAACAAGTCTCTAAATATACAATGGAAGTTGAACAAAGAGTCGTTTTTATCATAAAAGTGTAAATACCGAGTGCAAACACGATGTCACAGTGTGCTATAATTTTGTTGGGGCGGTATGATGGGACAAGGGACGATGGGATGCGAACGCAAAGGGATATGAGTGCCCTTTGCAGGCTTCTTGTCCAGTTCATGTTTCTGGTTCGTAGATTTGTTTTCTTATTTTGCGATGATAAATTTAAATAAAACTCATAGCAACAATGCCAAAAAGCAAGCAGCGCGATTAAAAGCAGAAAACGAGTTTAATTTAAAAGAAAAACAGTTTTTTTGTTGTTTTTTTTTAAATAAGCTAGCTTTTGAGTTAGTTCCTGCAATTTGGAAGGAGTTTAGGGTATAGTATTGTAACTTGGTTCTTTCTTTGAAATAAATGCTTACAGCCGCGCTGTACGTAAATATGCGATAGGGGCAGCCCACCGCTAGCATTTTAATTACATTTGCCTACTTTGTGTTTCTATTTAGTTTTGTGATTGTAAATTTACTTTTTTATGTAAGCGAACAAAACACTTTGTTATTTGAATAAAGAACTTTGAAATAAGAACTTTGTTAATTCAATAAAAATGTGTTGTTCTTTGATCGGTAAATTTAATTAATAGTAAATTATGTAGTGAGAAAGTCTATTTTTCCAGCTAGAGTGTTTTTTGAATCCAGGAGCGAAGGATTCTAGAGTATCTTAAGTATTAGAATCCTGAGCGAATCGAGGGATTCAAAGTACCTCACTCGAGCGAAAAGTAGTATTTGCTCCAGAGGTAAAAATTCTACTTTTATTTATTTCAGCATAAATGTTATATCAAAATACAATTTATGAAAAATCATTCAAAAGTAAATTAATTTTATCTGATCACAAAAGTAAAGAAACAGTAAGTGTATAAGAGGCCTTAAAGGAGCAGTGAAAATACTCAAATACGCGCAATATTTGAAGCCCTCCAGCTTCTGGCCCTAATATTGTAAATAAACCATTACTAAACAGTCGATGTTAAGTTTCACTAACTACATATTTTATTATCAGGATTTCCATGTTTCCTTATTGAACCTTGTCCTTTACATGCCGAATTTTGGCGCCTAATACACCTATGTAACACCAGCGCAGTTCCGGTGTCACGAAAGTGATATATATGATATATGATATTAGTCAAAGACAAAGTCAAAAATTTATTTATTTATTTGGATGTATACGATAACTATAAATAAGGGACTTTTGTTTTGTCGCGTTAGTGAAATGTTGTCCTGAATTTTCATTTTTGCAAAACATTGTTTTATTGCGTTTATATTGTTTAATTTCGGCGGCAAGTTACCAATTTAGTTACGCGAAGTTCGACGAGTTGAGTGAAAATAAAAATACCAGTGCCAAACACGAAATTAGCACGTTACAAACAATTGTTCTATAGGGTTGGAGAAAAATCGTCGCAATTTTTTCTTCAGCCTTCACGCATTGAAAATTATTTCAAACGATTTATTTTATATTTTTTCAAAGTGTTTTGTAGGGATTACTGTGCTAAATCTAGATATAAGTGACATTTTGATCATATTATAATTAATTTTTATATCGTAGTTGACTTAATATATTTGCACGTCTACTTGCAGACTGAATACATGTTCTATTATTATCTTAACATCTTTATGTATTGTATTCTGGCAAATAAATGATTTTATCTTTATTTTGACGACCTCTGTGGCGCGTCGGGCGAACGCTTGGCTGCAATGCAGAAGGTTGCGGGTTCGATTCTCGCTGGGTGCAAATATTTATGCTTAAAAATAAATATTTGTATTTGGTCTGGGCGTATTTCTATGTATACTATGTATGTATTTACAAAAGAAAAATAAATATAAGTAGTATATGCGTTGTCTAGTAACCGTAACACAAGTTTAGCAGCTTACCACGGTGCTAGATGGCGCTGTGTGTTCGTCACAGGATTTATTATTATTATTATTACTTTATCTAGGGTTTGTAGAATAAATATATTTCTCTTTCTTCCTTTGAAATACCTACTCATTTTCTGGATTTAATCATATTGTTTTTAATGTTTTCTGTATTGTTGCAAAGCCGTTCCTACGTTTCGGAGTCGGTAAAGGTACCGACTTCTTCCTCAGGGTAGACTCTGTGGAAACTCTCTCTCAGAGGAAGAAATCTGTAAAGGCTCCGAAACGTAGGAACGGCATTGCAACAATGCTGAAAATAATAAAAACGACGCGATAAAATCCGGAAAAAGAGTTTTATTTGAATTCAACTTCTTTTGACATCATCAAGTGCTTTTTGTAAATGAATGTAGGTATGAAATCTTGAATAACCAAAAAAATAATAAACCGTTGAAAAAATAAAATTTTGAAATAAGCGTTACCTGGTGGTACCTTAGCGATTTATTTTAAACCAGTTTTTTTCCACGTTTTTCCTTACCTCACCTTTTTTTTCCTTTTTTTTGGGCCTGAAATTGCATCCCTACCGCCACCGGGGGGAAACATTAGGGTCTAACGTAAGTAGGTAAAAATGTAACCCAGAATCGTAAACAAATATTTCACGACGGAGTTAAAACTACCCCTTTCTACGCACCCTTGTCTTGTATGCACAATAAAATTCGTTCTAAGCCAAAAATGTAGAATAATAAAAAGTACCTATAGTAAATATAAAACTTTACTTTACCTATATGTGTATTGGTTGTATTTCTATGTATAAATGCATGTATTTACAAAAGAAAAATAATTATAAGTGTAAAAAGTTAAAGATTTAACTGTGTGTTTCCGCAATTAGCCCTAGTATTGGGCCTTTGTGCGTGATTTTAAGTCGTGGGTTTCCTCAAGATGTTTTACTTCACAGTAAGAGCGATGTTAATAGCGCACATATTTTTTTCTTAAAGAAAAAATTTTGGTGCGCGGTCGGTATTCGAAACCACGATCTTCGGAATGAAAGTCGGGGTATCTACCACTAGACCAACAGCGCTCTTTAAGTTAGTATATCCGTTGTCTAGTCACCGTAACACAAGCTTAGCAGCTTACCATGGGGCTAGATGACGCTGTGTATGGTCACATAATTTATTTATTTAAGGTTGGCCATTGCCATACAGAGAGGCAATGCTGCTAGCATTCTGGGATTCTTTGCGCCAGGTGCGTTCAAGGGTGGTTTATTTAATTGACTCTATGTTCTTCTAAAAAAAAATAGATATTTATTTCTTTATTTCGAGGTGTTTTGCCGGGAATAACCCCTTGCAAAAGTAGAACCTGTAATATCTAAATCTTAAAGGCGCCATCTCTGGGCTACTGCGTTAATTAATTTAACCAACAACAAAACCAACATACCATTAAGATCGGAGTAATTTTACCAAGCATGTTCTTGCTACTTCGACCTTACTCCGCGTTTATTAATAAAGATATGTATTTAGTATATTAAAACAAAATGTGTGTATAACTCAAAGGCATCGGAAAAGCGTAAACATGCCCAAGTTGTAATAAATGGGTAAAATTCATTTGCGAATTTAACGGCGTGAGTCACCTGAGTTTAACGCTAAGGGACCGTCTCCACGAGCGTTAGAATCGCGGCGATGTTATCATATTTCTATACAACGCACCGCCGCGTTAACATCGCCGTGTGGAGACACGTTCATAGAGATTATATAGAAATAAGTGGCTCGACGATAATATCGCCGCGATTCTAACGCTCGTGGAGACGATCCTTTAGTCTTTTGGTCATGAGAACTGAGCAATGCGAGAGCGAGAGCAATGTGAAACTGCGTAGCATAGCGTCGCGACGCGGGTTCGAGTTTTTCGTTGCGTTGTGTTTTTGTAGATGTATTTTTCCTTTAAAATAATCTTCTTATAAGATCTACAGATTTAAAGAAAGTCAAGTACTTATTTAAATCCAACCCCTATTTCACTTTTCCGTCGCCTACAATGATGTCAATACGTTATTTAAGATGATACACAAGAGATTAAATGTTCTATACTACTTATAGAGAAAAAAATATGCTTAGGCAACCCCATTCTCTTTTTTTAAACTTACACGATTTCCGTTCATTATTATTAAATATTAGATTTTCGGGTCTAGATCGCGTTAGTTCAACAAAATTATTTTAAATATAATAAATAAATTTTAAAATACCCCGACGTTTCGGCAAACGGATTACACCGGCCGTGGTCCCGGGATGCGTCTTTCCTTATTTATTAAATTTTGAATAATTTTGTTGAACTAACGCGATCTAGACCCGAAAATCTAATATTTAATAATAACCCCATTCTCATACAAATTTAGGTATTGCAATGTTTTCTTTCTATAGTATATTACCTCCACAGCTTTTTTTTAAGGTTGACTTTCCTAAACCCATATTCAATTGCGAGCACACTCACGCTTAGTTGACCGAACGAGCGAAGCGAGTGAGGTCCAGTGTAGACGGACCTGGCGCTTGTATCTTTGTATGTTTGTATGTTTGTTCGACGATAACTTGAGTATCGTAGCTCCGATCTTCATAAATTTTGGTATGCGCGTAGTTCATGTCAGTAGAATTTATGAGTTTGAAGATGAGCCGGATCGGTAGAGGGGTTGAGGAGATAGATAGGGGGTCGTGAGGTCTCAGTTCGGGGCGAACTCCTAGTTATTGACCGAACGAGCGAAGCGAGTGAGGTCCAGTGTAGACGGGCCTGGCGCTTGTATGTTTGTTCGACGATAACTTGAGTACCGTAGCTCCGATCTTCATGAATTTTGGTATGCGCGTAGTTTAGGTCAATAGAATTTATGAGTTCGAAGATGAGCCGGATCGGTAGGGGGGTTGGGGAGATAGATAGGGGGTCGTGAGGTCTCAGTTCGGGGCGAACTACTAGTTATTATCGATTACACTTGAGTTGGAAATCATAGTTTCATTTTGAGTATATTGTTTGCAATCGCAATGACTTTGGAAATAACATTTTAACAAATATTACAGGCATATCCCCCTTTATGAACCTTTCAAAAATATTTCGGCGTACTCTCTACGAAGGTCTAATTTAAACATCTTCAATGACACCAAATTCGAATCACGTCCCAGACTCGAGAGCACGCGAGCTTGCGACGGCGCGCTGCGTACTACAGTAATGTCTCCCAGTCTCCAGAGCTTGTATTTACTATGCTGTTTTACTTACATACAAGTACCTACGTACACATACATATTGGTGAATTTGTGTACTGGGTCCTCGATTTACCGGGAACTCTGCCAAGGAAAATTGAACTTAGTGAGAAGACAATAAGTTTGGGTTTAGAGGGGTCGGTGTCAGCGTTAGTTTTATCTTGGAGTTAAGATATCGGTGCCATGTAGTCAATGTAGCTTGTCGGTTCAGAGCGCAGTGGATAGCGATGTCTGATGAAGCAGTCAGTTGTGATAATGGCCTGTATAAATTCATATCGCTAGCTTGATTTAGATTTTAGTTGGACATACTTGTATGTATGTTATTTTATTTCTTATCGGTTGTGAACCGATTATGGCCATTTAGAAATTAGCCAGTGTCAAATATTATTAATAATATTAGGCAAGTTATTTGCATCAAAAGAGTCAAGTCGTCATTGTTAAAGTCAAGTCTAGGGAATCATTTGTAAACACGGCGGCCATTTACAAACATTGTTCACGGAGCTTTGGAGACAACGCTAACAAAAGTCCATGTTTTGCACCGATTTTCGCTTTCATTCTACTTTTACACCTTCACAAAACTAAATTGATTAATTTGCCCCCGAAATTTAATAATTTGCACGCATTTGAACTAGGTTTCACAAAAATATAAATTTAGCAACACATTTCCTCAACGCGTTCCCACCAAAACTCCGTATGTATGTTGTATTTAACCTTGCTACTGCATTGGTACTATGTACAATACACTAGTAGCGCCCCGCGGTTTCACTCGCTTAAGTCCCGATCCCACAAAAATATCAGGATCAGAATTGAGCAAGAGGTCTTGAAAGATCAAATGTAGGGTGTTAAAAAAAAGCTTAATATTATAAAAGCACCGTAAAATTATAGATTTTTCACGTGCATAAGTGTGAATGAATGAATGAATGAATAAATTATTTATTGTACACACCATATAAATTACAAGATAAATAGATAGAAACAAATACAGCTTAAATTTAGGAAGCACAATGGGCGGCCTTATCGCTGAAAGCGATCTCTTCCAGGCAGCCAAGTTTATGTGCAGATTAAAATAAAACTCATTTTAATCGTGTTACTTTATTATTTTTAGGCATCATAATGAAAATTCCGTCTTCATTATGATCTTTATCCGTCCACTGCTGAACATTATCCTCCTCCATACGATGACGCCACAAATAGCGATCACGAGCTACCTCTATTCAACGACTCCCCGCGACCGCTTCAATGTCGTCGGTTCACCGACGCTGTCGTCTTCGTCGATCGTCTTTTTTTTTCTTATCAATATCCAACGTTGATTGGTTGATTAATTAATTATTTATTGCAACACACCACAATTATTTTTAATTGTTGGCAGTGTTGGCAATTTTTGCCCAGAATATATCGTTGGCGATTCAATGGGGTAATGCCGCCAGTGTGATGGGCACTTTTGGACTCAATAGTCATTCACCTTGCTTAAAAATAAATATTTGTATCTGGTCTGGGTTCTTTCTATGTATAATATGTATGTATTTACAAAAAAAAGTATAATATGTAGTATATCCGTTGTCTAGTACCCATAGTACAAGCCTAGTGCTTAGTTTGGGGCTAGATTGCGCTGTGTGTAATGTAGTGCAATATTTATTTATTTATTATTTATATTTATAGATAATTAATAAAACCAAGAGTATATATATCTTATATATATCTATATAAAAGAAAGTCGTGTTAGTTACACCATTTATAACTCAAAAACGGCCGAGCCGATTTGGCTGAAAATTGGTGGGAAGGTAGCTTAGAACCAGGAGAAGGACATAGAATACTTTTAATCCCGCGGGAACTGAAACGGGAACGGGACTTACGCGGGTGAAACTGCGGGGCGCAGCTAGTTATGTTTAAAAGTATGTAAAAAAAAATTACAATAAGAGGAAAATACACGTTTAGAAATCTCTTCTTCAGCGAAGACCGCCCTTAAGTTTAGTTTCGATTCGAAAAAAAGAGTTTAATTTTAATTGAGCGAGCAATAGCGAGCGTATTGTCAAAGTTTCTACACTTGCTCTTTGTGGATGGATCATACAAAGCAGTCGTTAAATGCTCTGCGGATCCAATATAATAACGCGTTTAGGATGTTGATGGGACTGCCGCGATGGTGTAGTGCGTCGGGAATGTTTGCTGATGCTGCAGTGGATAGTTTCCAAGCAATTTTAAAAAAGCGAAGTACTTCTCTGCTTAGACGTATACGCGGCAGCTCTAACAGCATCCTGAGCGTTGCGGCCAATAAATATGAGTTTATTATGTATCACTGCATAAAAGTGGCAGGTGGTTTTGACAAAAAGCATTCATATTTTATTGATTAAATAATGTAATATTGATTGACTAATTGTAATTCTGTTATACCATCTAAGGAATATTCTTGTTACTAACATAGCTATAAGTAATAATTACTAACAAAATAATGGATCTTTGACATCTGATTTAAATAAATGAATTGAATTGAATTGAATTAATCCAACATCTCGAGGACAGAGGGAAAAATCTAAAACAAAATCCAACAAATAAACACGATTGACAACCGTATCCTCGATTCACTTGAGGAAAACCACCCTGCACGATGATAGGCTATAATTTGGCCGGGGAAAAGATGGGGTATTTTACTTATTTACCAAAACTTTACGTCACACTTTTGCATTACATTTCATAGTCATTTTCACAAAAGAAATGCGTAGACACAGGGGTACATTTTAAAATAGAAATAGAAATCATTTATTCGCAACAAATACAGTATCAGTACAGTTTTATGTATCAAGAATCAAGAGAGCAGTGTTGGTCTCGTGGTAGATACCTCGACTTTGATTTCGAGGGTCGTGGGTTCGAATTCAGGCCGACCGCGCACCAATGTTTTTATTTTATTTAATTTAAGTAAAAGTTATGTGAGCTAGTAACATCGCTCTTATGGTAAAGGAAAACATCGTGAGGAAACAGACATGTCCTAGGACTCACCACAGTCCGAAGACATGGGACATTCGCCAATCCGGGGTAGGCACCCGTGGCGTCTTACTGCCTAACCCCTCTAACTTGCCTTACTGGAACAAATTATAAACGGGCTGATTATTATATGTTCTTTAATCAAGAATCAAGAAAATTTATAATTAACTGTGTTTATAAGAATAACTGTGTACATTAAAGTGACATTAAATTCATAAAATTGCTTCCAGTAACTGTTAAAAGGCTGTTTTTGTGAAATTCTTCTTCTTCTTCTTCTTTAATATGGCATTTCCATTTGGACATTTGCCAGTGTCAAGTATTATTAATAATTTGCAAGTTATTTGCATCGAAACAGTCAAGTCATCGTAAAACGTATCATTTTAAAACGGGGGCCATTTTTTACAAAGATTGTGCACGGAGTTTTGGAAACAACGCTAAAGTCCATGTTTTTCACCGACTTGCACTTTCATTACACTTGTACACTTTCACAAAACTAAATTGATTAAATTTGCCCCCGAAAATCTAAACTTAATTGATTAATATGCCCCCAAAATTAAACAATTTACACGCACTTAAACTAGGTTTCCAAAAATGAAAATTTAGTCTAGATAATGCATGATACTAGTTTCGTGATTTAAATTAATATTCGTTCCACTTAACTACCCTTCACATATTGTAATTCTTGTCCATCCACAGGTTGACTGGAAAAGATCGCCTAATAAAGGCCACCCTGTTCAAAGTTTACTTTTGTCAAACAACAGTTAAACATAAAGTTAAAGTTAAAGTTTTAACTTGTGTGTTTCCGCAATTAGCCCTACTATTGGGCCTTTGTAAGAGCAATGTTAATAGCGCACATAATTTTTTCTTAAAGAAAAAAACATTGGTGCGTGGCCGGGATTTCAAACCACGACCTTCGGAATGAAAGTCGGGGTACCTACCACTAGACCAACACCGCTCTACAGTTAAAAATATTAAAAAAAAAACCTTCTGTATCAAGAATTTTTATTTTTGAGTAAATAAAATCTCGATTTCAGTTCAGTTGCAAGTTATAGTTTAGTTTTAACTGTACTGTTTGGAACTGCAAAGTTTGGTCTATTCTGCAACAGTTCCCCTGGGCACTTACTCTATAACTGATTCGTCTCTACATCGCTTTAGCATCGTTACTATTTCTCGAAATACTTAGAGCCCTGATTCCCGTATTAATTCAACAAAATTTCATTTCAACTTAATTACAATGCAAACATTACACTCAAAATGAAACTTTAATTTGCCTGCAACTTAATTTATCTTCAATTAAATAAAATTTAATTTGACTGCAATCAAAATTAAATTAGGTGAAAAATATTTACATTTTACCGGGTCTTAATCGCGTACTATTTTTATTTTCTTACCTCGACGTTTCGATCATGTTACAATGATCTTGGTCTCGAGGGGACTGGAGCTGCGGCGGGTGTCGTCCTCTATTTATAACCGTCGTTGTTTACTGTCCGGTGGTGGGTAGGTAAAGAAATTTTTAAAGTACGTGAGTAACCGCACTACCCACATTTTCTATTACACTAGTTCGTAAACAGTTTAAGGCACGCGTCACACCACACGAAAGCTAAGGAGCGCGACAAACTACACTCACGATATCAGAAGACGCGATTGGAGTTTTTTCGCGACGCTTGCACATTCCTATTACCGGATTCCACGTAGACGAGAGCTTGTATCCACTTTCCCGGTTGAAATTTCTATGTTTCCTAATTTCAACCGCTTCACGAACAATCCTGGAGTAGTATCGTCGTTCAGTAGAAAGGACACGCGGGGCATGCAACTCAATCCAGTGGTTTGATCCTGATAATAGAAGGTGTTCTGCTATCGCAGATTTCTCCACCTGGCGGTTTTTGACTGCAACTATGTGTTCTTTGACTCGTTCTGCGATGGTCCGCTTCGTTTGGCCGATATACGAACTACCACAGCTACAATCAACTTTATAAACACCTGGTATCTGGTAAGGAATACTGTCCTTCGGTGACCTTAATTGTTGCGACATCTTTGTCATCGGAGAGTAAATGGCCTTAATAGAATAAGACCTCAAAATTGACCCAATTTTGTCCGTTACCCCTCTTATGTTTGGTAAAAATGCCGGCTGTCTAGGAACATCCGGTAGTTTCCCCCCATACCCACGTCCAGGTCGTGTCCTTCTTGCAGTATATCCATTCTTCAGCAGCACCCCCCGCACATGGGACAATTCTTCATCCAGAAACTCGGGGTCACATAATGCATGTGCCCTATTTACTAAAGATGCCCCCACAGAAAGAAGGTGCTTGGGGTGATGATGAGAGGATGCGTGTAGATATTTGTCCGTGTGTGTTGGTTTCCTATAGACAGTGTGCTTCAGGGAACCATCTTCCTGTGCCATGACCTTAACATCCAGAAAGGGCAATGCCCGGCCACTCTCCAACTCATAGGTGAAGTTAATATTTGTGTGTATCGAGTTTAGGTGTACCAAGAACTGCTCAACCTCCGGTTTCCCCCCCTTCATGATGCAGAAAACGTCATCCACATACCTCTTCCAAACGCGCACTGCATGCGACCGGTAATCTATGAGCGTCTCGATATGCTCCATCCAGATATTGGCCATCACCGGAGCCACAGGACTGCCCATGGCCACCCCATCAATCTGGAGGTAGTGTTCCCCCCGATACACAAAATACCCCCCCTCCAAGCAATTTCGTAGCAGAGTCATGTACCCTTCCGGTATATTGTTTTGTTGAAATTTCGCTCTTATCACTTCTAAACAGTCCTTAACCGGCACCTTGGTGAAAAGGGACTCCACATCAAAACTCACCAAGATATCCCCCGGGACTAGATTCGTGATTTTAAGAAACTCAACGAAATGGCGGGAATCCTTCACAAATGACGACGTGGTGCCCACTAGTGGCGTACTAGTGGGCACCACGTAATCGCGTACTATTTTTATTTTCTTAAGACCTTCTTAAGACCCGGTAAAATGTAAATATGTTAACAAATCGTGTGAATTTAAAAAGTTTATTAGTTGACCGATACGGGCCGGAAATAACTAAAAAAGTTCGAGACCTAGAATCTCTCCGAAAAAAGAAAGTGCGCCTAGAATCGACGATATCGTTTTTAACGAAGTGTCGTGATAGTGACTTAATACCGACGTGTGTTCGAATAAAGCCGCGTGGGGATATTGCATATTCGGATGAAATTCTGCGGAGCGCGAGTGTACGTCTCTTAAAACAAGTGTTACGTAACAGTTATAGGCAGTTAGATAGTGTGCATTCCGCCTTGTATGAAGTGCATAGTAAGTGTGGTTCTATTTTGTCAAACAGTGATTTTGAATTGTGTGATCGAATAACGTATCAACAGGCCAGCCGGATTTTCGTCTTATCAACGGAGGTACATGAACGAAGATACGGGAGGTTGTTGTTACGTAGTGGGAGATCAAGGATCACTGAGGGACAGAATGATGACGTTATCAATCTGTCGGGAGCTACGCTGGATGATGCTACTCGCAGCGTTTTGTCAAAGGGACTTAATTTTGCAACTACCCCCAAGAAGGTACCGTACGAAACTGTAATTAGCAGGATAGAGGAAGCCATAGTCCGTAATAAAATACCAGAAACTGATGCCGATGCCCTGCGTCAAGATGTGGCTATTGTGTTGAGGAGGGCGAGGGTACCTAAAGCTAACATTACATACGAGGAGCAAAATGCGCTTAGGAATTTGAGAAGAAATGACGAGATTCTCGTTCTTAGGGCCGATAAGGGAAATGCCACCGTTGTGATGGATCGGATTGACTATGATTCCAAAATACGGGTGTTGCTGCAAGACAATAACGTCTACAAACCGGTTTCGTACGACCCGACTGCGCGAGTAACAAGGAGGATGCGAGCTATCGTAAGGGATAACAAACACCTTTTCGCAGAGGACACCTACGATAGTCTATACAAACCGAAGATAGTGCAGCCGCCGAAATTGTATGGACTACCAAAGGTGCATAAGGCCGGTGTTCCAGTGAGGCCAATAGTGAGCCAAATTGACTCACCAACATACCATTTGGCGAAACACGTCACATCGGTTCTTCAACCACTAGTGGGCACCACGTCGTCATTTGTGAAGGATTCCCGCCATTTCGTTGAGTTTCTTAAAATCACGAATCTAGTCCCGGGGGATATCTTGGTGAGTTTTGATGTGGAGTCCCTTTTCACCAAGGTGCCGGTTAAGGACTGTTTAGAAGTGATAAGAGCGAAATTTCAACAAAACAATATACCGGAAGGGTACATGACTCTGCTACGAAATTGCTTGGAGGGGGGGTATTTTGTGTATCGGGGGGAACACTACCTCCAGATTGATGGGGTGGCCATGGGCAGTCCTGTGGCTCCGGTGATGGCCAATATCTGGATGGAGCATATCGAGACGCTCATAGATTACCGGTCGCATGCAGTGCGCGTTTGGAAGAGGTATGTGGACGACGTTTTCTGCATCATGAAGGGGGGGAAACCGGAGGTTGAGCAGTTCTTGGTACACCTAAACTCGATACACACAAATATTAACTTCACCTATGAGTTGGAGAGTGGCCGGGCATTGCCCTTTCTGGATGTTAAGGTCATGGCACAGGAAGATGGTTCCCTGAAGCACACTGTCTATAGGAAACCAACACACACGGACAAATATCTACACGCATCCTCTCATCATCACCCCAAGCACCTTCTTTCTGTGGGGGCATCTTTAGTAAATAGGGCACATGCATTATGTGACCCCGAGTTTCTGGATGAAGAATTGTCCCATGTGCGGGGGGTGCTGCTGAAGAATGGATATACTGCAAGAAGGACACGACCTGGACGTGGGTATGGGGGGAAACTACCGGATGTTCCTAGACAGCCGGCATTTTTACCAAACATAAGAGGGGTAACGGACAAAATTGGGTCAATTTTGAGGTCTTATTCTATTAAGGCCATTTACTCTCCGATGACAAAGATGTCGCAACAATTAAGGTCACCGAAGGACAGTATTCCTTACCAGATACCAGGTGTTTATAAAGTTGATTGTAGCTGTGGTAGTTCGTATATCGGCCAAACGAAGCGGACCATCGCAGAACGAGTCAAAGAACACATAGTTGCAGTCAAAAACCGCCAGGTGGAGAAATCTGCGATAGCAGAACACCTTCTATTATCAGGATCAAACCACTGGATTGAGATGCATGCCCCGCGTGTCCTTTCTACTGAACGACGATACTACTCCAGGATTGTTCGTGAAGCGGTTGAAATTAGGAAACATAGAAATTTCAACCGGGAAAGTGGATACAAGCTCTCGTCTACGTGGAATCCGGTAATAGGAATGTGCAAGCGTCGCGAAAAAACTCCAATCGCGTCTTCTGATATCGTGAGTGTAGTTTGTCGCGCTCCTTAGCTTTCGTGTGGTGTGACGCGTGCCTTAAACTGTTTACGAACTAGTGTAATAGAAAATGTGGGTAGTGCGGTTACTCACGTACTTTAAAAATTTCTTTACCTACCCACCACCGGACAGTAAACAACGACGGTTATAAATAGAGGACGACACCCGCCGCAGCTCCAGTCCCCTCGAGACCAAGATCATTGTAACATGATCGAAACGTCGAGGTAAGAAAATAAAAATAGTACGCGATTAAGACCCGGTAAAATGTAAATATGTTAACAAATCGTGTGAATTTAAAAAGTTTATTAGGTGAAAAATGTATGGAAAACGGTATTTTCCGACGAAAATTTTATCAATAATGTCAAATGGTAATGACAAACGTCAAATTTGAAAT
Organism: Idaea dimidiata; assembly: GCA_949358125.1. Lineage (NCBI taxonomy): Eukaryota > Metazoa > Arthropoda > Insecta > Lepidoptera > Geometridae > Idaea > Idaea dimidiata. The sequence goes on from OX442341.1 coordinate 12,564,332, forward strand.
TTAATATTGAATCCAACGATATTAAAATGATGTCGAAACGAAATTTTGGGTTATTTCAACAAGAGAATACGGACTCAGATTGTTTTCGCTGAAGTTTTTAGTATTTTATCTAAACTTTTGGAGTGTTGTTAGTAAATTCTTGCAAAATTACCAAAAATTGCTGTATCTACCTTTTTCGAAAAAATCTAACCAGGCAAAAGAAATGTGGAGACATTTTATATATAGAACTAGCAGCTGCGCCCTACTGTTTCACCCGCTTGATTCTCGATATTTAGCTTTTTTTGATCATTAATACTTCCTCCTGATCATAACGAACGAAAGAAATGTGGAGATATTTTATATATAGAACTAGCAGCTGCGCCCTACTGTTTCACCCGCTTAATTCTCGATATTTAGCTTTTTTTGATCTTTAATACTTTCTCCTGATCATAACGAACACAACAAAAAAAGAATAATCGAAATCGGTCCAGCCGTAATTCAGGGGTGATGTGGTGACCACGCGAAATAGGGATTCTCTTACTTCTTACTAATATTATAAACGTGAAAGCTTGTATGTACGCAGTTTTACCCGCGTAAAACAGGCCTTACGCGGGTAAAACTGCGGGGCACAGATAGTTTTTATATAAAAGAAGATCAGCGCCCTGAACAACCATTAACATCGTGATCAGTGAAAAAGCAAGGCGCCTATAAAATGCAAAATATCAACCACCTATAAAGTCGTATTACGCATGCAAGTACCTATATACGTATACGTAGTATTTCACCTCGAAATACCAAGGAGGCACAACGTTTCGCGATAAAAAGGTGTAACATAAATTATTCATAAAAATCTTGACTTTCCTTCGCGTTCCGAGTAGACTTCTCCTTTAACAAATATTGTTAATAACAAACAAATTCACACCTTGAATCTCTTGTTTCAGAGTCTAAATTTCGACACGTTTTTCGGTAGGTTTCGTCCGAAGTTGAACTAATGTATCTTTGTGGATGTATGACACGCAAAACATAATATATTATGTAGTAAATATGACGTATGTATAAACAAAGGTACAAGCTGTTTGTTTGAGCCTGTGTTTGGATATGTTTGACCCCTAAGCTGAAATCTATAGTTCGTACTTTGTCTTTGCTAAGCAAAATCTTTAATGCGGTATTACAGGAGCTATTTTCGTAACTACCCAAAGTCTTTGCTTAGTAAAGTCGAAGTTTTTCAAATTTAGAATGTCATCATCATCAATCATCATCAGCCTGTTGCAGTACACTGCTGGACATAAGCCTCTCCAATTGCACGCCACCTAGATCTATTTTCGGCTTCTCGCATCCAATTGAACCAATCAAATTAAATAAATAAATAACAAAAACAATTTTGAGTATAAATTAAAATTCCAAATTTATGCTTTGTTTTTGCTAAGCTTAGGCTGAGCAAAGTCAAAGTACGCTCTATAGATTTCAGCCTTAGACTACGTCCGCATACGCCAGAGGGTGACTTAAATTGGCCTTAGCGCCTAGAGGCTAGCAATTCACCTAACTAAAACGAACGGTCTAGAAAAAGGCCAGTTGGCCACCAGCCGCACTGACCGTTTGGCGCCTAGCTGTGTTTCTAGCAGGGAATCACATCGTCGTCTTCGCCCATAGAAGACTGTGCACTCGACAACTTTTGAAATACCAATTTCATTTTTGTTTAATTATAAAGGAGTGTTTGGTTAACAATTTTTAATGTTTTAGTGTTGAACAATTTGGTAATGTATAATATAAATAAAAGGTTTGTTTTCTCCACAATTACAAAACATTAAGAGTAGGATACACTAATAAAAAGATGTAGTACAGGAAATTATAGAGACTGAAGCCTAAACGTAGGTTTAAGTAAGCCGTTTTACAGGTCTCCAGGCCTCCACAATCGAATCCAGGCTATCAGAGCAAAGCGATTATTACACTTAACTGTTTTCTTAGAACTCTGAATTATACATATTTATACATACATATGTATATATCAAACATTCTCGTATTCTGCTGTCTTGCATCGTCTAATTTAAGGCAGGATTAAAGGAATTTTACTCGGTACGCTGCATTTTTATTGACAATATTCAAAATAATTACAGTAAATTATTAAAGCGACATTTACTAGTCTATCAATTGGAGTTTTAATTACGAAATACATACAACGCAATCAATTATTTCATACGAAAGGTAGGTTACTACAGGTACTTCATTTGATTTACTTTAAATAGATTTTATCAAAAACAAAATTAACGTTTTACAAGTGAATATAAACATACGAAATTGAATCGTAATGAAATGATTCATTCAGCAACTCTTTCTGTTTATTCAATTTGAAACTCTTAGTCCCAAGCGCCGTGAACCGACTCGGAGAATCCTTAGAGACTGACTTCAGAGGAAATCCTGAACTTTGCTCTGAAGGATTTCTGAATTCGGGCTCAATGAATGTTTCTTTACAATCATTAAAGCCGTGTTTTCACTACTAAAGTAGTATCGCGAAAGTTATAGACAACTTCACAAAAAAGTTGCTCGACACTAGTTTTATCAAAAAATCGCTGGTGCTACGCATGTTTTTTTTTGCAAAGATGACTATAACTTTCGCGACACTAGATCTGTATTAAAAACACGGCTTAAGTATTAGCTGCGTCTTAAGACTTCACCCGAGTAAGGTCAATCCCGTGAAAATTTCGGGATCAAAAGTAGCCTATGTACCTCCTCGATAATGTAGCTAGTTGTTTCGGAGATTATTCCCAATTTAATTCGAATTAAAATTTATAAATTTATATTCTTTTAAAAATTACTACATAATTTTTAGAAACGTCAAGTAATCTATCGTGTCTTCGGAACGCGACCTCAAATGAGATGAAGACACAAGTAACTCATGGGGTTTTTTTTGTTTTATTTTTGTTGCAATGATAATACATACTTTACATTACCAACGTTAACCTCTTTATAATATTAATAGATAGATTAAGTACATAGTATAGAAAGAAACTTAGCAGGACAAGTATTAACATCACCAGCATTAGTCCAGCATTATTTGGAAAGCGTGCGTAAAGCAGCTGCAGTTGACAGTTAGAAGTTCAATAACAATTTATTTGATGCCTACGAAGTGGACACCAATTTGGAGATTATTCCTATTAATGCCGCCAAAGATTACCTTATTACTTATTATTATTAAAACTTAATTTTTGGTAATTACACAAAAACAAACAGTATCAAATTTGAAAAAAAAAGAGCTCTGATAAGAGATCTCGTTTAGATTTTGGTCATCTTCTGTTCGTATAGTAGGGCTCGCTTACTCGCACATTAGCGTTTGAGTTTTTAAGTCGCCTTAAGGTTGCTAACTTGACGTTAGGTCAAGTTAGCAACCTTAGCAGTCGTTAGGACTGCTATCAGAGATCAACCAGGACCAACTCCTTCCAAAGCACGAAGGAGCTTAAGAAAATCACTTTTTCTCACACACAATAATTTCGGTCACCCATCAAGGTAATGTCAGCGCTGGAGTTGCTTAACTCGTATTATTTTCCAGGTTTGGTGGGCGCAACTATTGCTACCAAACTGTTTAACCAAAGGATTGGTAGCTATTTTAGAGAGTGGATAGGAATTACCATCCAAAGGGGAAAGTGAAGCTAATTAAAGTGCTAATTAGATTCCATTTTGGATTACACATTATTATCTGATTATTATTTTGAGAAAAACCGACTCAATTTAATGATTTTGACGACCTCTGTGGCGCGTCGGGCGAACGCTTGGCTGCAATGCGGAAAGTTGCAGGTTCGATTTCCGCTGGGTGCAAATAATTATGCTTCAAAATAAATATTTGTATCTGGTCTGGATGTATTTCTATGTATCATATTTCTGTATTTATAAAAGAAAAATGAATATAAGTAGTATATCCGTTGTCTAGTCATCGTAACACAAGCTTAGCAGCTTACCATGGGGCTAGATGGCGCTGTATTTATGTATTTACAAAAGAAAAATAAATATAAGTAGTACCTATATCCGTTGTCTAGTCACCGTAACACAAGCTTAGCAGCTTACCATGGGGCTAGATGGCGCTGTGTGTTGGTCACATATTTATTTATTTTATTATTGTTTTACTTCAGCTAACACAACAGCACTTACTATGAACAGGACTGGAAGATTCAATTAGCCTCTTATAACATTCCCTTAAAGCAATTATTATTTTATACAAAACTAGCTGCGCCCCGCAGTTTCACCCGCGTAAGTCCCGTTCCCGTTTCAGTTCCCGCGGGGATTAAAAGTATCCTATGTCCTTCTCCTGGTTCTAAGCTACCTCCCCACCAATTTTCAGACAAATCGATTTAGCCGTTCTTGAGTTATAAATGGTGTAACTAACACGACTTTCTTTTATATATATAGATGTATATGATTTATAGTCATTTTCACAAAAAATATGCATAGACACAGCGGATCTGTATGGTAAAATTGTTATTAGTGTTACAAAGCTGCTTTTGTGAAATTGACTCTATAATGCATGGCATAAGTTTTGTAATGTAAATTTAGCCTACCTGAACAAAACCAGTCTCGTAGATGTAATACTGCCATAACTACGCATTTTATGAGGAAACGACTATAAACTATAACAATGATATTTGAGATCTGGATACTGGATTTCTGAATAGTACAAAATTACCTCCGAAATTGTATAAAGGGAGGGAGGGGGCAATTGTATGGGTTTTCATGCCTGGAACAAATGATTTGATTGATTGATTGATCGGAAAACTACACAGTTTACACTACAGAACACAACTAGTAGCATAATACCAAAAGATACTAAGATGTGACAAACTTAATGACACCATTAAAACTTACCCCGATAAGATTATTTTTACAGTTTTCTGCTAAGTATCATAACGCGCTAAGTCGTCAAATAGTTAAGCTACTCCAGATAGTGAGTTAATGTTTACTTTTACTGCCCATCGGGGAGTGACGATTTATTTTAATAGTTAAGTTCAAGTAAGTTGAGGTATGGGTTTTACGTGTGAATTGGATCAATTGATTTAAGACATACCTGGAAGGCTATTTTGCAACTGAACCATAATGTAGATTCCTTGTAACTTCAATGCCTTCCATTCAACGCCAGATATTTTCCGCCATTTTGGCATTCTAGACGTTAGATATTAGTTTTTACAAGGAATATCTAGACTCGTTCCCACAGGACAGGTTTTGCCTAGTGTGGTAGACTTGTAGATTTATTATTGACAATTTTTATTATTTTTATTTATTATTGATTTCCGGATAAAAAGTAGCCTATATGTTAATCGAAGTCTTAAGCTATATGCATACCAAATTTCATTGAAATCGGTCCAGCCGTTTTCAAGATTTAGATTTAGATTTTAGATTCTAAATTTAGATTCTTTTTTTTTAATTAAAATTTGATAATCAGATATCTCTATCTGGGATTTGAAAAATCAGCCCTAAATTAAATAAAAGGGCTTAGACTATAGAAACGACACAAAGGATTACACATAATACATAAAAGCCTCTGCTATTTTTAAAATACATAGGTACCCGATGATACAAATAGAAAACATGTCACCCACGAATACTCAGAACCCAGCTATAAGCATTTACATAATTTTAATTAAGGGGGAAGAAATCACGAATAATATGCTTGGTTCAAAAATATCATGTTTTTAGTTTGAGTATGTAGTTCACAGGGAATGTTCAGCGTTATGGTGTTGCCAGTTTGTTTATTTACAACTTTCAGTATAACTTTACAAGTAGCGGTTAGAATATTTATTTTATTGTACATTTTTATTGCAAAGGAACTGAACGGGTTTACCGAGAAGGTTATAAATACTGGATTTTGGGTTTTCTTTTAATAGTTGGGTTTTGAACATTTATTCAAATAGAATATTTTATGATCTGAAAGCGATTCACTGGAAATAATAGTTCGTACAGATTATCTCGATTTTTTGAAACCCTTACTTAACTTTTAAACTGGTGGAGTTAAAAATGTGTCTTTTGAAATTAGAAATAGACCTACTTAAATGTTGCGTATTTTAAGAATTCAACATCAAATTAGGTACTGGTTTTTTTTTTCAAATAGCAGTAATGCTTCGGCTATGCATTGCTTGTCCATTACTATTCTTCCTAATATTATAAAACTGAAAGTTTTGTAGTTTGTTTGTTACCTTTTCAAACGGTTCCACCGAGGATGAAACATTGCAGAAGGATAGTTTAACTGATGAAGAATAACATGGGACTCCTTTGATCCCGATAATCATGGGGGTTGGGACTTACGCAGGTGAAACCGTGGGGTGCAGCTAGAATTATATTTCAACGCCCGACAGCTTTTCGAGGTTTTTCCAGAACTCCTGTTCCGGTAGACATACATACGAAAATCACAATTTAACCGAGGAACCGGCCTTGGAGTTGCACCGACCACTCGCTCAAAAAGGACGAACTAGGCCCCTAATCAACATGTATAATTGTGTATTTGCTGCCAGGAATTTCCAGTTATTTTCGGGTTTCAAGACCTGTACACTAGAAGCATTAAACCCTGCATAATTTATTAAAACCCACCCGTATTATATTGCCGATAATATGAAATCACATTTGACATTTTTAAAAGCTTGTTTTTAATGATGCACTAAATTAAATCATTTTAAATCCAATATAACCGGAAAACTCCGTTAATTCATTCGGTATTGACTTTAATTTTATAGATGAAGCAATTGCCTGAAAACTAAGAGCGAGGCACCTATTTATCACATACTTTCCTGAAAGCCAATAAAATCGTCTATAGAGCCCGCCTCAAAGCCGTGTCACAGTTTATGAAGTTCAGAAGAGAAAGTTTTAAAGAAGTTTTAAATTAGATACATCTTCTTGAATTCTTAGTCTTTGTTTGTCTGCGTTCAGCCAGGTATACTTTATCCGCCTAAAACTGTGCCACAACGATGGCAGTGTCATTCACTTAAGGTCGTCCATTTCACAGGTGTTGGGGCACAGTGGGCATTGAAGAAGATGTTCCATGAACTGTATTGGCGTACCTAATAGTTAACATTCGTGGCATAAGTTTTCTAGGCCGAGGTTTTTAGTAATGTTCGTGTTTCTATACTTTCTCTGTAGTCGGCTGACTACTGGCTGAGAGGCTTCTCATGACTAAGGATCGTGGTCATCAATGGGCCTGGATCTGGAAAGAATGGCCTGTCTCCAGCGGCTTGTACTAATTGCCTCAGCAACAATTTGATGTAACTTGTCGGCCTATTTGTATTTGATCTGGTCCGTCCATCGGGTTGGGGATCGACCCCGCGAGCGTTTTCCGTCAATGTTCTCAACCATGATAGATTTTACCATTGCTCATTCGTACATCATGGTCAAAACACGCAAGTATGCGCTGGCAGATTGTGGACAAGATTGTGGTATTTCTTTACTCTGAGCAGTGATCGATACGTTGGTACGTTTGGCAGTCCAAGCATTCGGGTCTAGGATCAAATCTCGAACGCGTCGATGTTTGCTCTTTCTCGGGCCAGTATGATTCATACTAAAGTTTCTATACACAGTAAGTTAAACAAGTTAATAACCCGAGCCAGTCAATATAGTTGCTATAACGTATTGTTTAGATGGCGTTAAGTACAAAACAGTTAGGGCATAACAAAAAAAAATACCGTGTCACGTGGGTTGCCGTGTGGCGCAGTGGATAACGCGCTCTCCGGACAGCGAGATGCACAGGTTTGAAAACTGTCACGGGGGAATTTTTGATGATCCTTGTAAAATTATTTTTAGTAAAATGCCTTGACCAATAAAAACATAAGAAATATTAAATTAAACAAGTCCACATCGTGCCGTTTTTTATATAATTGTTTTTTTTTTTAAATATTTTTTTTATTTTTCACCCATTGTTTGAATTTCTAGGCCTCTAACTTGACGTGATGATTTACTAATCGTATATTGAACAAGAGAAGAAAACACATTAAAAAGTAAAATCAAAGCATAGTTATTATGTTAATGCAAAAAGAGCAGCACTGCACTGTAACCGAGATGCACCTGGGTAGCGTGAGTGGTATTGCCACCTCGAGCCACAGCGGCTGATTGGTACACACGACGTGAATTGTATTTCAAATGGAACTTGCTATTTTCGCATGGATTTAGAATTTTTGTCCCGACTTTCCCATTTCTACGGAGTTCCGTTTGTATCGACTGAAGTTTGAAGGTACGGTTTTGTTATTTGATGTTTGAATTGTAGATTTTTGGGGTTTATTTGTGAGACTTATGTCTCTATTTGACTAAAAAAGGTTAAATGTTTCGATGCATGGGTGGTTTTTGTACGTTGCCACATACCTGGGCCAAAGTACGTGATTTTAAGACTCAGATTTCCTTACGATATTTTCCTTCACCAAAAAATGTTTTGTCGGTTTTTATTCAAACCCAGTGACCTTCCGAAACAAAGTCAGGGTATCTACCATTAGATTAATATACTGCTCCATTTGTTTGAGTAGCTCAGCGCTTATTATCTAAATCCTGATTAAATTGCTAACTGATATATTAACGCATAGCCTAACCTAAACCGCTTGTAATGTCTTGAAAGGAAAGTTATAAATACGTCTAAATTTTTTGGGCCGGGCGATGTTCGACGCTGGTTCGGGTTGACAACAGCTTTTAAAAGTATTTTATCAAAACCAAGTTGAACCTAACTAAGAGCACAAACCATCTGCATTTGATTCAAGTTAAAATGGCTTTACTCGAACTGTATTCGAGGTCATTCCAATCAATAATTTGACGACGCTTCAAGCGACCAACTTCTCAAAGGGCATTCAACGACTTCGAGTTACGGAATCAATTGGAACTTTTCACTAACTGCAAACTTATTTTACGAAGTATCATTTGTGATCAAAAAGGTTTAACTTCCAACTCTAGAGGGGACTTTGAAAGAATTTTCAGTCTATTTGTTTTGTTTTTTTTTGTCTGCTCTATCGTAATTTGAAAATAGGAAGACAATTCGGGTACCTACTAGTTCTGGCCCGTCTTCTTTCGTAGCTGTACTGACGTACGTAACAAGTCCGTTCTCTGAGACATTTAATGGTTGATTGAACTTTGATTAAGTTAAACTTTTCTACGTTATTTTCTATCTTTGATTTGTGACAGTTAATCAACCATAAAACATCTCTGAGTTCGACGGTTAGACTTCTAGGTGGAGACAAGACCTAAAACCGAGTTTTTAATGACCTGTTGCTTCTCTTCAACGCTGGTTTTTAGCCTAACCTGCTAAGTTCCTGATATATTCTTGGGATAGAGTCATACGCGTATGAAACCGTCGGACGCATTAGATAATTATTGAAATAACAAATTGTTTATGCACACCACAAATTTCAATACAAAGAAAATACTAGGTAGGTACAATTAGTCGCTTAAAGTGATCTCTTCCAAGCAATCTTTTAATAGATTTGAATATAGAAACGGGTTGATTGTTTAGGGACCGTCTCCACGAGCGTTTGATATTATCGTCGAGCCACTTATTTCTATAAAATATCTATGAACGTGTCTCCACACGGCGATGTTAACGCGGCGCGGGTGCGGTGCGTTTCCATAGAAATCGCCGCGGTTCTTACGCTCGTGGAGACGACCCCTTACACAGAAAAAAACACTTTAAATAAAAAAGGGACTATGTTATTCTTTGATCAAAAATCAGTAGCTAGCGCTGAACTGAATTAGTTCTTGTTAGAACACAATTTAACTCCTTTGTACATGTAAAGTTAAGATTTGGAAATCACCTGGCAACTCCAAATGTATGGGTCGTTACCTCCTGAGACAGAGCTCAGATCTACGAAATGTACGTGCTCTGCGTTCTTCTATACGAATTTGTAATCTAGGTGTGTACAATTAAACTGGTGTACTAGGAGACACTCAATTTAGATCATTCAGTGACTTCTGTAACGCAAACACAAGCTACACACAAATGAAAGTATACCTAATGAAACTGGCTGTTGCCCGCACCTTCGCACCGCTGTATTACCGCATCTTTTTTTTTGTGATAACCGCTGTAAATTGCATGCCACTAGTTTCTTAATGTAAACCCCGCATAATAGCCAGGCCTTAAGGGTTTAAGTGCAACTTCTTTTAAAGCTCTGACTTTACTACTATGTATTTAAAATATTTTCTTATATCCATACTTACTTATAATAAAGGAAGAGAGGACTGTACTTGGAAGTAAACTAAAAAAATTGGTCTAGGGAACTTAGGATTAGTAGTAGAATTTAAAATATAAAGTAAACCAAACAATCATGTACCTTAACTATTTATTTATTTATCTTAAAATCACTGATACAGGTTAGTTGCTCGTAAGTATACAACATCAACGCAAAGTTGGTTGTTGCGAACTTATCATTGAGAGAATTCAGGAATTGAAATTGCAGGAAATTGTTATAGCATTAAAATTGAATTCAATTATTTAGAGCTTGTTTAAGGGATATTTCGTGCTTGAAAGCGCATAATTGTATTTTGAAGAAACTTACTTATTATATTATTTGAATGCATTTTTATAAATTAAAATGAGCACAACCGTATGAAGAAACTTTTTCTCTTACAGAAGTTGATAAAAAAATTAAAAAAAAAGACTTCTAAAAAAATTAATCAAACAATTTTATTAAGGTATATTCTACACCTACATTTTCACCAACGATCGAACAATAAGTTCTTTGATAAATAAATTCAAAGCTTCCAATTAAAAATAGTTCGTGGTACTTCCCACATAAATTGGTGTCGGCAAATGAACGATTTGTCGACAAAATGTGTCGGTGATAAATTAACCGATCCTAGATAACTGCTCGATTTATACAACTCCAACACAATGGAGTGGCACACTTACAATCCAACGACAAGTTTAAGCATTAGTTAAAAAAAGCTATCCTTCCCTCACCTCCACCATCTGATGGTCATTTTTATATGTCGACATTTTGATACTTCGACAAATATCTGATGGTAATTTTATATGTCATCTTTTTTATACATCGACAAAATTATTTTTAGTCTTGTTTATTTGTCGACAATGGGCCCTACCATGATGTCTTAATGAGTCGTCACGAAGTCGTCGCGTTGTCGTTAAGCTAAAAAAAAAAAACACATCAAATAATTACAAAAAAAAGAAAAACAAACTAAAAAAAAAAATTGTCTGTGGTTTATAAAAGTAGTCGGGGTATTTTTCATTAAATATTTAGGTTATTTTTTTAACGATATAAGGACGACATAGCAACGACAAACGAGCATGGTAGCGCGGACTATGTTATATGTCGTCATTTTTATATCTTGTCGAGACTGTTGTCAAAATCGAGATAAGTATGCTAACTCTTATTTAAACATTTGAGAGTAACTTGAAAGTGCTATTTATATAACAAATTTTTGCGCTGATACACTATGCGAATAATTCTGCATATATGGTACAAAATACTGTATTATACCTAGTATAAAAATTAGAAAATCTGAAACTAGAAGATAAATGTTATATTAAAAGAAATACGATATAATTTTGTCAAAGGTTTTCGCAATTTTGCATAATAAAACACAATATTTACCGGGTTTTACTCGCGTTTTGTTTCAGTACAGCATTATTGCAAAAGTACAGAGCGAATTAAACTCGGTAAATATGTTTTAATAATAATTTTATTGTAGCGGTAAATAGTCGTTTGTATCGAGAATGTTTAATTTTACACGACTTTGACATCTAACTGTAAATCTGTAGTAAAATATTATTTAGTACAGACACTTAACTTACAAAATCTTCTCTCCATCCCCACAACCTGCAACGACTTCTTTAATATTACACTTTTAACTTAAATATATTATACTGTTTTTTACCCGACTGCGCGACGCAGAGGGTAATGTGTTTATCGGTCTATGTATGTATTTATGTTTCTATATGGCGTTCTAGAGGTCAAACGCGTAGACTGATTTTGATGATTCTTACGTCAATCGATTCGTTTTAATCTGGCAAGTGACAGTAGTTCAGTTATTATCTCTTAAGTTTTTAATTAGTTTTTAAGCAGACGCGTTTTTTAAATTTTTATTTACTATATTTGTCGTCGACCACTCCACTATGTACTACTCCATATATCGTAGCTATAGCAATTCTCGTACTATGCTGCATTGCACAATATGCTATCTGTTGTACGAAGTAAGTACGACGTACGTGTCTGTATATCCAGAGTGATCTATTGCCCATACAAATATATGGTATAGTTTAAACTGAGGACAATTTATTGAAATGATTGATCTGATTGGACACTACAAATGTGTTAGTGAAATCACAGTTTGCTTTGTGGATGAAGCGCACCCACAAAGCAAACACAATCGCATCACATCGCGCATCTCACAATTGTCCAGCTTTCATACAAATTTAAGGGTATGTATCGAACCGTCTAAATATCAGGTAGCCTAACGTAGTAACTCGCCTAATTGGCTGGTGGGTAAAAACAGATGTTGCCATAAAACAGATAGTCTAAACTTCAATTTTGTCTAAGTAGGAGGTCATCTAAAAACAAGGTAATCGTCATCAATCTTAGGTCGTTTACAATTAAGTTTCGACATCAAAATAAAATCGTAATCCAAACCCTAATAATTACAGTTTATGCACTGAAGTACGAAAAAAATAGTAATAAAAAATAAGAAATTATAGTAGGCATTCGTAGAATTAAAGTATAAAACAGGCTTAAAAAGGACTAAAGCCGAAGAAAAATAAAATGTACGATATTTAGATGGTTCGATACTAACCCAAATTTATTACCTGGGACCTGGGAAATGTAGTAAATTTGATTGGTCAAAACTAGATTTCAGAAAACAGGCAAGTTCGCATGGGCACTAGTTACTTCTTACTTTCATGGTAAAATCCTGGCAACGGTTTTATCCCTCTCAGGAGCCCTAGATCTGCAAAAACTTCGAAGAAATACTAACGATACCACGCACGATGTGGCAGACGACAAAAAATGAGTTCATTAGCCACTTAACTTAGCTCTGGCTCCGGCTCCGGCTCCGGCTCCGGCTCCGGCTCCGGCTCCGGCTCCGGCTCCGGCTCCGGCTCCGGCTCCGGCTCTAGCTCTAGCTCTAGTTCAAGTTCAAGTTCTAGTTCTACTTGAATTTTCACGTAAGTATGCCCTGCTGACTTTTTTATGTGAGTTCTGGACTCAAATTGAGTTTTAAGGGGTAGAACTCATGCTTTTCTAGATCAACTAGAAAAGCATGAGTTCTAGCCTCTCCCATACTTTACATTTTTGAAATGATAATGATTTACTTGGATGATATTATGGTATGCTCTGCTTAGACTTGAATGTGAGTTTAATTCAGTTACATGACCAGAACTATTTTTAAAAAGTATCAGGAACAGTAGCACTAAGCTGTATTTCAATAGAATTAAAATGATTTTATCCTCTGCTGAAATACACCGCGAAGTTAGCAGAGTATTTTTTCAATTGACTTCTCTAAGGCCAAAACGCCGGAACTATTTCTAAAAAGTATCAGGAACCATAGAACTCAGTTGCATGCGACTAGAACTCACATTATTTTTGATCTGCTGGACAATACTCTGCTAAGTTTACGAACATTGGTTAGGTCAAGTTAGAGGCTTTAGGGCGACCTAAAAACTCTGACACCAGGAGAGCCACACCACTATACTAAGAAGAAGTAATTAACTAACAAAAAAAAGCATAGCTAAACTATGTACAATATGGAACCAACCAGTAAAACTGTCCGACTTCAGATGATAATACAGATTAATTAGTCGTTGGACTGTACCTATGTAGAGGTTATGTCTACATAGGTACATAGGGGTTATGTTATTTGGTCTTTTTTATCAATTCTTTTTTTGGTTGTTTTTTAAATTATTTTTTGTTTCATTTTTGAAGTCGGTTTTTTAATTTTTAAATTATTTTTTTATTTACCCTTTTAGTATACCTACCTACCTAAAAATCTACAATATTGTTACCGTAATTTTAATTATTGAGGAGTTTGCTGATGAGAAGGTGGTTTCAGGTGCCCCATTAATCTGTACTTAGTTCTTTAGGGGTCTATTCTTTTTGGTAGAAGTCCAAAAATGAGTAATTTATTGAATTCTGGGATACTATCCTGTCCATTATTCCGAAGATACTCATCAGATCCTTACCAAACTTTTATGGAACCACCTCGGAGTTTCCACCTTTCCATTAAAAAAAGAACTATATCAATCGGTCAAGCCATCTTTGTGTAATCGATGAACAATTGAATTGAATACAGCGTTTTGAGGAGTATTCCCGGTGCTCACTTCGAAGATCCTCATTAAATTTTTATGGGACCATCTAGGAGCTTCCACCTTTTCATTAAAAAAAGAATCATCTCAATCGGTCAAGCCATCTTCGAGTAATTGATAAACAATTGGATTGATTAATGCGTTTTGAGGAGCATTTCCGTTCATCACTCCGAAGACCCTCATCAGATCGATATCAAATTTTTATGGGACCATCTTGGAGCTCTCACCTATCCATTAAAAAAAACCATCTTAATCGGTCAAGCCGTCTTCGAGTAATCGGTGAACATACAAAAAAAAAATATCATCCATACAGACGAATTGAGAACCTCCTCCTTTTTTTTGAAGTCGGTTAATAAAACGAACAGTCTAGAAACTTCTCGACCGGCCGCACTGAGCTCTTAGCTGTGAATCTAGCTAGAATGCCAACCATTAGGCGCTAGAAGTTAAGCAAGACGCCTGCCTATACGGACGTGGCCTAAGGGTTAGATTAGTTTCGATAAAACTTTATAGTAGCAAAAAATTACAAAACAAATGACATAAACAAATACTTACAGCTAATTATATTAAAGGGGTTGTGAACTACGAAACTCAAAAAAATACGCCATTGTGAGGACATGTCGAAAGACTAACAGCCAATAGGAACTCGGGTATAAATCTAAAATATTTAGCTTTTCCTACGTTATTGAACGTTCATCCGGTGTCCGGTATATAGCCGGATCCGGATTTGATCTCGGCTCGAGCTCGAAAAATCCGGTAAAAGGTTGACGGCGTCTATCGAGTTAAATCCTCTGAGGAAATATTGCAATTCATCCTTTGTTAATATTTTGTTGTCAAGTTATAGTTAAATTGTTTTAAGGCGAAGGATTGTTATAGTAGAAACTTATACTAGTTTGCAATGGGTAGCTTGGTCGATTTCCGACGTATTATGACAGTATTTGTCGTTTATTATCAACTAGCTGCGGTTTTACCCGCGTAAGTCCTGTTCCCGCGGGAATATTGAGATAAAATGCCTATGTATTATTAGCCTATGTGTACCTATATTAAAAGTTTCATCACAATCGGTTTGGTTCGGAAATACTCCGTTTTGTTGTAAAATGAATATCTCTTTTATATATTAAGGGTTGTTTAAATTTTCTTGTCATTGTAAAAGTCAATTAATAATGTAAATAAAACTATCAAATTGAAGGCAAAATAATTGCATACCAAAATAATATGGCTTTTAATTTATTTGTATTTATGGTTATGTAGGTACGTTTTGTAATTACTTACTGTAATCTATTAACAACTGACAACAACCGCTACAAACGAAAATATTCTATAACATTGCGTCATAAAACAATCAACAATTTTCGTTGAATTCGACAGGCATTTCCAGTTTAGCTCGTATAGATGTAGGGGATCCAATAATTACGCGTAATATATCTTGAACTGAGATCTATTGCACTCGATACACTTCTTAAAATTATTCCAAAAAAATACACTCCTTTCTTTTTTCATCCAAAATCTATCTGCCTCCGCCATCTTTTTCCCCACCCCAACTCCTGCTCCTATTGGCTAATTCCTTACATTCAAAGTTCGGATACCTATCTCAAATACTCTTAATTATCAAACATTGTGTTTGGATATTCCTACATAGATAGGGGCCTAGAAACTTAGTAAGTAACCACAAAAACAGCAAAAACCAAACATCAAAACATACCAACTGACCGTAATTAGTATCTACTTACAAATCCAAATAATCCAATTTTAGATCTAATTCCCGTTTGATTAATTACAGTGTAATTACGCGTCACCGCGGAACAACAAACCGACGGATTAGTACACGTATGGACAGAATTACATCAAATGTTGCGAGGAATTTATAATACTTACGGTACCTACGGCCGAACACAGAATTTCAAAATTTGAGTACCTACTAAAAAATGTAGCCGCTATCAAACTCTTCTTCTTCTTTAAAATTGCTTTTCCATTCGGACAGTCAAGTATTATCAATATTTGCAAATAATTTGCATTGAACGAAACAGTCAAGTCGTCATAGTTAAAGTCAAGTCGAGGGAATCATTGTAAAACGGGGGCCATTTTTTACAATGTTTGTTTGCACGGAGCTTTAGAGACAACACTAAGCTAAAGTCCATGTTTTGCACCGATTTTCACTTTTATTTACACTTTCACTTCACGAAACTAAATTGATTAATATGCCCCCGAAATTAAACAATTTACACGCATTTGAACTAAGTTTCGCAAAAATGAAAATTTAGCAACACATCTCCTCAACGCATTCCCGCCAAAACTCTCAGCTATCAAACTCAAAAAATCCTCTACTAATTTTAAATTTAGAAGCTGCTGAATTTTTTTAAACGACAACGAACTTACAGAGAAAGGTTCTCAAGTCGAAATGCAAGTATATTTTTTTTAAAAGGACGAATCGAAATAGCTCTACAATTGGCTGTCAATATAATCTCAGTAATTACAAAACATACGGAAACCATATTATATTAGTATTTAATACATCCTTCTTTGTTTTTCTTTGTATGTACGATTAGTTAAAACTTTTACAACACAAAAAATATTTAATAAAACAACCCTTTAAAACAGCGCTTTCTACTTTACAATGAAACGAGATATAATGTATATTGCACATTGTATTTCACTGTAAAGATTTAGTAGTAATCAGCACTTTAAATCGGTAATACTAGTTTTACTTAATCTTCATCAAAAAAAAATAAAAAAATAAAAAAATGAATCCCTATTTCGCTTAGTCACGCGTAAACGGATGGACCGATTTTGAAAATGCTTTTTATGTTATATTTGTTATAACCAGGAGATGGATCATATGAAAGAAAAAGACCCTTATTATTAAACATCGGGACTTACGCGGTTAAAACTGCGGGGCGCAGCTAGTCAGCAATATAATTAATTTTAAACGAGAAATACTGTTTTGGCGCTTACGAGACGTCGCAACTTGAGATAGCTACCCATATTAAACTAGTTTTTAACTAGCTTTAAGACCTACCACCTCTAATTTAAAGTGTATTCTTATTTTATTAAATGACTTATAAAATATTCCATTTGGACATTAGCCAGTGTCAAGTATTATTAATATCTGCAAGTTACTTGCATCGAAATAGTCAAGTCGTCATTAAAGTCAAGTCAAGGGAATCATTGTAAAACGGGGCGGCCATTTACAATGATCGTTCACGGAGCTTTGGAGACAACGCTAAAGTCCATGTTTTGTACCGATAGTCACTTTCACCACGCTTGTACACCTTCACGAAACTAAATTCATTAATGTGCCCCCGAAATTAAACAATTTACACGCATTCGAACTAGGTTTCACAAAAATGAAAATTTTGCAACATATCTCCTCACCGCGTTTCCGCCAAAACTAAAAAATAAAGTACTTATCGTTTCCTGAATTCGGCAATGCCGCGCAAATTTGACATTAAACGTCAAAACTTACGGCATAGAACTTAACTGTAGACCTAAAAAGGTTCCTATAGCAATTCTACCCGCAATATTGCATTTTGACACATTCAAGATAAACCTGGTGAGAACCAGGTTTTGTTCTATGACAGATGAACGGTTATTGTGAAAGTGTCAAATTGCAATATTGTGGGTAGAATTGCTATAAGCAATTTTTTTAGGTCTACTGGCCTCTATTGGCTGTCCGGTTAGTACGGGACTAGTTAATTAGTCCTCCGACAAGCAAGCTCTGCAAATATTAATTAAGTAACTGCATTCTGGTATTCAGCTTCATTCCGAAACCCGAAGATTCCGATCATAATATTATCTTATCTTCACCAACTTTTTAACCGACGAAAACACGGAGTAAGGTTCTGAAGTCATTTGCGCGAATATATTTTATTAATGTACTAGCTGTGCCCCACGATTTCACCTGCGGAAGTGAAAAACGCGTCGTCAGTTATCACGGGCGCAGGCGGCCGAGCGGTTCTCGAACGGTTGCACTTATTCGTTCATTACTCGGGTTTTACTAATTGGATTTCGATGTAAAGTATACCACGACCTTCCTCGAAAATAGAACTATCTAATATTGAAAAGCAGATTTTAATCGGATTAGTAGTTTTTAATTGTATAAGGAACAAACAGAGAATAAGGAACAAACAGACAGACAGCCATGAATTTAAAAAATTATATTAATTTTGTTCTACTACTTTTTCTAAGCCCTCTAGACAACTTGTTTTTTTATTTACTTCTAAATACAGACTTTTTGTCCTCTCTACCTTTATTATAAGTATATAGAAGATATATGAGACCACGCATAACTTTTTGCAGAGTAGTTCGAATTATTTTTTTGTTGGAAAAGGTATTCCTCGAAGTTGGTCCCAAAAAAAGCTGATGGTGAGGGTCTGATGCGGATCTTCGGAGTGATGAACAGAATCCCGCATCAGCGTACATTAGATGTGGTCAGATAGTGGTCAACTGTTCATCTGTCGTGTAGGCAGATGTTTCTGAAAGTCGGTTATAAAATAATAATAATAAGTAAATCCTGTGACGAACACACAGCGCCATCTAGCCCCATGGTAAGCTGCTAAGTTTGTGTTACGGTGACTAGACAACGGATATACTACTTATATTTATTTTTCTTTTGTAAATACATACATATTATACATAGAAATACGCCCAGACCAGATACAAATATTTATTTTTAAGCATAAATATTTGCACTCAGCGGGAATCGAACCCGCAACCTTCTGTATTGCAGCCAAGCGTTCGCCCGACGCGCCACAGAGGTTGTCAAATCCCGGGGAGAATCCCGCATCAGCGTACATCAGATAGTGGTCAACTGCTCATCTGTCATGTAGATGTTTTTAAAAGTCGGTTTTAAAAGACTCTAAAGATGTGTCTTTAAACAAAACACTGGGAATCAGCTTAAAACTTTCCCTCTTAGTACCGTAACGTTACTAGATGAAACTAGTGGCACCGGTTACGTTAAGCTGTATTAAATGTGATCATTAGTCATGGATGCCGGAGGATAATCCGGTTCGATCGCGCTTCTATTACGAGCCGATCACCTGGGTAGGGTGGCATTAATTTTAGAATTATTTTATGAAGGCTGGTGGGAGTGAAGGCATGAAACATTCACCGACCAGCGGCCCTAGCCAAAATTGTTATCGAATAACGAAAACGCCAATCGACAGATTTTTTTGTATGAAATTGACATATGCTCGCGAAAAATCAAGCGTGACCTTATCTCAATTTCATACAAAAAAAATCTGTCGATTTGCGTTTTCGCCAATCGACAGGTCGCCGGGCCGCTGGAGTAGGCTGTGGCGTCTTACCTACTTACCATTAGGTGAGATATTCGTCAGATGTTAATTTGTCGTGTTTAAAAAAACCTCTTTTTTGAAGTTGTTTTAAAGAATTAGGAATAGGCTAAAAAAAACTGTCTCAGTATCGTGAAACTACTGGCTAGCGTAGTACTAAAAATTCTAGCACTTCGCCCCCTTAAAGGGCGAATTCGACGAAACAAATTTTAATTCCATTGTAGATGTTTATATTTTTACTAAACTTGTTAATACAGGTATATACAAAACTTGGTATACAGGTGAATATTAAGTTGCGTAAAATTTGGTAGATAAATACAATTTGTAGACAGCAAAATACTGTTAGACGAAATAAAATAATGCCTAACTCGAAGCAGAGGCGTTTCGCTCGCTTCGCTTGCTCTGTCAAATATTAAGGCTGGATATGAAGGCATTAGACATTTGGAGTAGGTTCCTATGTTTTCTTACTGCTTAGCCTCATTAAGAGGACGCCCCTATAGTGGGGCAAATTCTTCTGGGCAATAAGCAACATCATAAATAAGTACTAAACTGTTTTGGTTCTATGTTGCGTCAATTTTGTGTTGTTTTAAATATTGTTGTGTTACCTGCGATACAGGCTTTGCCTCGTGCGGGAATCTGCTTGTATTTTTCTTTTGTGTTTCCTTTTGTTTAATAAAGAATTTTTGTAATTGTGTTTGTACTAAAATATGCCGAACATCAATTAGAATAATTAAATTGTATGAAAATGTTGGTCACCCTAATTCAGTCGATCCGGTTTCCAATGGAACGTAAAAGTTTTCATAGAGATATGTTCGGCTTACCTACGAGGATTTAAATTTTATAATATTTTTACTTGTAATGTTGTGCAAACATCGTCCCTTTGGTTGAGTGTTTATCCCTCTGCTGTCTCTTTTTTCGTCGCTAGAGAAAAGGAGATATAAAATACCTATTAACCTACAGGATAATTTATTATAAACTAGCTGTGTCCACGGGTTCACCCAACCTAAATAAAATTATGTTCTCCAAGGTACCATCTATTCTACACCAAAATTATATTTTTAATGTGCTCGCCAAGACCTTTCTTTTGATACCAATGACGTGAATCTCAGTTTGATTTATTCGAGATTAGAATCTGAGTTTTAAATATCGTCAAAGTATTCAGACACAAATTCAACTTATAAAATGTTATAGTCTTACAGCTATTTAGTCCATAGATTAAAATTAAATTATATTATATTGTAAACATCAAATCAAATAACAACATTAAATCAAACATTAACATTTCATCAAACCTGGCTACTTCTCCATATCATCAATATTATCATCCTTTTATAAAATGTTGTTAAAAATTTATGTTCTATGACATCCGGCCCATTATTATGACTCTATTGACACCTCATTTATTAAAATCGGTTCAGTAGTTTAAGCGTCAAGGTGGAACATACAAACTTACATAAGGCTGCCAAAAACATTACCCTTTCTTTTGGCTTCGCTGTAGTCGGGCAAAAAAACAGGAGAAAAATCTATTCACAAATATATTAACAGTATTTATAAACCTATTACGAAACAAACACAGAACTATTAAATCCGTCCCGTAGTCGGGTAAAAATCAGAAGAAAAATCTATTCACAGTGTTATACACCTATTACAAAACAAACACAGAACTATTAAACCCGTCTTCTCTAATTGTAGGCGGCTGTACATAACTTTTACTTTAATTAACTTTGCCATGATTAATTACTTTTAATATTACAAATGAATTAAAGACCATAGAATAGATGATTTATTGTTAAAGATGGGATGCGGAAAACGAAGAGTGACTTTCACAATTTAAGAAATAAATGGTTAAAGTAATAAGTATTATTTAGTTCGGGATTTTTTGTTACTCACATATTTTCAAAATTTATTAAGTATTTTCTGCAAGGTTACGGGTTTAATTCCCGCCGGGTGCAAGTATTTAGATTTAAAAAAAAACTATATATCTGGTCTGGGTGTATTTTTATGTATAAGATGTATGTATTTACCAAAGAAAAATAAACATAAGTAGTATATCCGTTGTCTAGTCACCGGAATACAATATGCTTAGCAGCTTACCATGGGGCTAAATGGCGCTGTGTGGGTCACATTATTTATTTATTTTCATATTTTAAATTTCAAGTAACTCCGTAAGTCCCGGTCCCGGCATAAGTAGCCTACATTATGTTAATCCAGATCTCAAGCTGTTTGCATACCAAGTTTTATCGCAATCGGTTCAGTATTTTTTGCGTGAAAGAGTAACAAACATACTCGTTTACTTAGTTTATTTTTATTCCGATACTAGCTGCGCCCCGCGGTTTTACCTGCGTAAGTCCCGTTCCTGCAGGAATATCGGGATAAAAAGTAGCCCATGTGTGAATCCAGATCCCCAGCTACCTATATTCCAAGTTTCATCGCAATCTGTTCAGTAGTTTTAGCGTGATTGAGTAACAAACATCTAAACATCCAAACACACATACTTTCACATTTATAATATCAGTAGGATATTCCGGGCTTTACACAGGTATTTGTGGGTAGTTTATGATACCTTTCCCAAATTACAAAGCGACGTTCATATGTCGAGAAAATTCCTTAATCTAACAGACTAAAACCAACAACAAAAATCTTTTAACATTTCCTTAAAATAGAAAGTAATTTTTACCTTTTAATACCAAACACCATTCTATATTTTCCTTTTTCTATGCTAAGGTAATAAATTAGCACTCCTGGGTATAAGTTTAACAAATGGGCCATTTGGTGTCTGCTTTTCTAGATCTAGGTACTAGGTTATTGTCTAACCTAAACCTTAGATTAACATCTTTGTTGTTTCTCTAATGCTTTCGGCGATTATCATGTTAGTATATTAATGACTGCGTGCTTGTTTTTTATGTAATTACTAGCTGCGCCCCGCGGTTTCACCCGCGCAAGTCCCGTTCCCGCGGGAATATCGGGATAAAAAGAAGCCCATGTGTGAATCCAGATCCCCAGCTACCTATATTCCAAGTTTCATCGCAATTGGTTCAGTAGTTTTCGCGTGAAAGAGTAACAACCTCACATACACACATACAAACTTTCGCGTTTATAATATTAGTAAGATAAGATTAAGATGTTACAAATCTAGAAATAAACTTATGAGATTATTGCATTCACGCCAATTCATCGCACATTTCTACGCAAAATAAAAATATGGAGGTAGCTTCAGTCGCCTCGCGACCAAGTTCATTGTAACATGATCGAAACGTCGAGGTGAGATCATTTAAAATTAATAATACGCGAATAAGACCCGAGAAAAATAAGTATGAGTTTAAATCGTGTGAGTTTAAAATGTTTATAGAGATACAGTTTAGCAAAATTAATTAAGTTGAAATTAAACTTATTTTCTAGTAGTTTTGTCTAAGGTTTGAATGAAACACAATATTTACCGGGTTTTACTCGCATTTTATTTATTAACGGCATTGTTACAATGTACTGAGCCTTCCATTCCACAATAATTTCTACAGTGAACAAATATTATATCTAACTTCGTTTGGTCTGAAAAATATGTAATAAAGCTTCTTACTAATATTATAAACGCGAAAGTTTGTATGTATGCCTGTATACGGTTTTGTTACTCTTTCACCAAAAACTACTGAATCGATTGCGATTAAACTTGGAATATAGATAGCTGGATACCGGGAATAACACATAGGTTACTTTTTATCCTGACATTCTCGCGGGGACGGGACTTACGCGGGTGAAACCGCGGGGCGCAGCTAGTCTACTTATAATATATATTATGCCTTGAGCAATAAAAAACAAGAAATATTAAATAGTAACTTATGATTTCTACAAATTGCTACGATAAAATAAATAAGCCATATAACAACATGGTAACTTTACATAATCGTACCTATATATCATCAATTCCGGTCGTATTTACCATGATAACCGCTCATGTGTAAACCCGATCATTGCTCGGCTCACTGGCAACCAGTTTACCTGCCTTTATTTTACACGTTATACTGAACTGTGGCTCGATTCTGTAAAAACATAGCATGCGGAATGCCGGCAAACTGCAGGCGACGTGCAAAAGATGTGCGTTAATTCGTATTCTGTAAATGTTATTTTACTTAATTAGTTAAGTAGCCTTCAAAATTAAGGGTTACTTAATTATTTAAACAACTCCTCTTCTCAATCAGCCAATCAGTATTTAAAGAAATTATAGAATAGCTATTATTTTTACTCCTGCAACAAATCGATTTCTGCAATGCTCATGCATCCCGCCTGTCGCATGCTATGTTTTTACAGAATCGACCCACTGAACTAGCTGCGCCTCATGGTTTCACCTGCTAAGTTCCGGTTTCGAGAAACTAATTGCGCGCCCCTAGTTTTACCCACGTAAGCGACGAACCCATGGGAATTTCGGGATAAGTAGCATTTTAAAGTTTATTTGCGTTATTTTACACATTATATCAAAAGTATCCAATTTCTAAAGGCCCATCTATCTCAATAACAAATTCATCAAAATCGGTTCTGGTTTAGAAACGTGTAACTGAAAGACAGAGTCCGTAAAATTATAAAATTAGAATCTTTTGCTAAGGATAAATTGAGTAACGTGCATCAAAATAATAGTAAAAATAAAGAATTGCACGACATTACACACAGCGCCATCTAGCTTCAAACTAAGCACTAGGCATACTATGGGTAGGTACCTAGTAGACAACGGATATATACTACATATTCTAGTTTTAATTTGTAACAAATGATACATAGAAAAACACCCAAACAAAAAAAAAAACTAGTATATGTAGTATATATCCGTTGTCTACTAGGTACCTACCCATAGTATGCCTAGTGCTTATATTGAAGCTAAATAGCATAGGAACAAACATATATGGTCAGCAGAAATATTTGTTACCGGCGGGAATCGAACCCGCAACCTTCTGCGTTGCAGTTCCAGCTTCGCTCGCCACGGCACAGAGGCCGTCAAAATACCTAGTGACAATCAGACAGCCGGACAGTGGAGTCTTATTTAAAGGTCCCCTTTAACCTTTGCTTGATGCCAACACTTGCCTTAAACTGCGGCATATGGTTAAAGTTTCCTTTGTCCAGATGAGCAACTAACGAAAACGACCTATAAATTCAAACTCCGCCATTTAAATCTCTATTATAAGGGGCAGCAAAACGTTAACTTTACAAAATCTCATTCCGTTCATAAACAAGATTGATCAGGCAATCGTGCGATGGTCACGGAATTATCCGGTTATATCCGGGTTCCCGGATACAAGGACCGATTATCCGGTTATGGAAACTTTGAGGGTCAAACTCGGCGTTTAGTAAATTGCAGATAACTAAGTGGAACGTCTTAGAGTACCTAGATCGGGGTTTTCTAACAACGACGTTCGAATTTAGATTTAGATTTGTGAGCTGTGTGATTTGTCGTACAGCTTGACTTTGGAACTAGTGAACCTCGGCCGTCAGAGAGGAGTTTAAAATGTAACACTATCAGGCGACCTTCTTTTTGAATTAATAAATCTTATCTTACTCTTACTAATATTATAAACGCTAAAGTTTGTATGTATGTAAGTATGTATGTGTGTAAGTATGTATGTAAGTTTGTTACTCTTTCACGCAAAAACTACTAAAGCGATTGAGATGAAACTTGGAATATAGGTAGCTGGGGACCTGGATTAACACATAGGCTACTTTTTATCCCGATATTCCCGCGGGAACAGTACTTACTCGGGTGACCCTGCGGGGCGCAGCTAGTTATAATATAAATGCTATTATTTCCTTAGCGTGAAAACACAATTAGTAAAAGAAATACACGATAAAAAATAATACGATAACAATACAGCAAGAAAAAAATAATAGCAAATACATTTGAAACTAAAAGTTAATAACTCAACGTAAAGTTTTCGCGTTAGACCAAATAATAAACAACATTAAACAATCTTACAAACTTTACAGACAGATATATGACTAAAAACGAGGGTCTGAAATATTTGTTACTACCTACGCCCCGCAGTTTCACCCGCGTAACTCCCGATCCCGCGGGATTATCGGAATAAAAAGTAGCCTATGTGTTAATCTAAAGCAAACTAAACTAAGGGATATTACACTAACAGTAAGGAAGCTTAAATGGAAGTGGGCAGGACACATTATCAGAGGAGGTAACAAATGGAGTAAAATAATTAATTATTGGCATCCAACCCACAAAAAGAGGAAACAAGGGAGACCGTACAGACGCTGGGCGGATGAGATCAAGGCGACAGCAGCAGGCAACACATGGTCCAGATCAGCAAGGGACAGAATTCTTTGGAGATGTTTAGGAGAGGCCTTTGCCAAAGAGCAAACGGATGAATCGAGTAACAGTGAAAATAATTTAATTTAATACAAAATAGAATAATTTATTGAATGTGAACTTTATTAGAACTAAGTAGAAAATGTAGAAATCCGAATAAAAGGCTATTATTATTATGTGTTAATCCAGGTCCCCAGCTACCTATATTCCAAGTTTCATCGCAATCGGCTCAGTAATTTTTGCGTGAAAGAGTAACAACCTCACATACATACATACAAACTTTCGCGTTTATAATATTAGTAAGATTAGTAGGATAAAATTATTGTGGTGTCAATCTCATTGTACTCACTTCTACAATATGATGTGAAAGTTCTTGTGTATGTCCGACGGATTGACTATGCCTTTTTCGAAACATACTTAGCCACTTATTCACAAACAACGCTTTGCGTGGACTCGAGGTTTATCTCATTTTCACTGACGTTTATTGTCACTCACAAAGCAAGATTACGCATTGAACCTCGCATAGAGTCGTTTGTGAATACGGCAATTAACCTTGTTATATTACTACTATGACGTATTATCGACCATCCAGTACCAGGAACCCTATTCCGAAACGTTATTTGACGAAACTTCAGAGCCGATCGAACGTTGGTAGGTAATTATCCTTCATTCTGGAACCATAGTTCTCAATAAATAAATTCTGTGACCAACACACAGCGCCATCTAGGCCCATGGTAAGCTGCTAAGCTTGTGTTACGGTGACTGGACGACGGATATACTACTTATATTTATTTTTCTTTTGTAAATACTTACATATAAACCCAGACCAGATACAAATATAATAAATATTTGCACCCAGCGGGACTCGAACCCGCAACCTTCTGCATTGCAGCCAAGCGTATAATTTATATGTATGTATTTACAAAAGAAAAATAGATATACCTAAAAGTATATATCCGTTGTCTAGTCACCGTTACACAAGCTTAGTATCTTACCATGGGGCTATCAGAATGTATGGAAGATCTAAGCATACAAACATACAGGCAGCGGGAAGCAACTTTGCTTTATACTATGTAATGATAAAGATGATGTACCAAAAACCTACCAACCGGACTAGTTCTTCTTCTTCTTTAAAATGGCTTTTCCTTTCGGACATTTGCCAGTGTCAAGTATTATCAGTATTTGCAGGTTATTTGCATCGAACGAAACAGTCAAGTCGTCATAGTTAAAGTCAAGTCGAGGAAACCATTTTTACAATGTTTGGTCACGTAGCTTTGGAGACAACACTAAGCTAAAGTCCATGTTTTGCACCGATTTTCACTTTTATTTTCACTTGTACACCTTCACGAAACTAAATTGATTAATATGCCCCCGAAATTAAACAATTTACACGCATTTGAACTAAGTTTCACAAAAAAGAAAATTTAGCAACACATCTTATCAACGCATTCCCGCCAAAACTAAAACCGGACTATAGTTACCAGTGAGAAGAAACATTAAGATTTTGATTGACTCACTTGTAGCCGCCATAAAGGACCTGGATGAGGTTGCAATGCTCTCGGACCACTACTAGAACTAAAACTTCACTGATTCTTTTTGTACTTGAACTAATTTGAACTTAAACTAAATTGAACGTAAACGTAGATTGCCCTACCATATCCAAAAAACGCATCACCGGCGTGTTCTATTTTGTACAGTGTCGCCATCTGATAGCCAAAAATTATAACTAAATATTTCTAACTTCAACAGGACCTTTAAGAGGACGAATCGAAGAATTTGTCGATATGGTTGTCAATATATCTCAGTAGTCACAAAACATACAGAAATCATATTTTGGTAAATAATTTATCTTTCTTTTGCTTTTGGTAGTTTTACTAACAAAATAATTTAACTTTTAAAACACAACAAAAAGAACAACCCTTCAAAAACAAGAGTTTTCTATTTTACAACAAAACGGGATAAGTATTTACAATAAATATTGCACGACATTACACACAGCGCTATCTAGCCCCAAACTAAGCACTAGGCTTGTACTATGGGTACTAGACAACGGATATACTACATATTTTACTTTTTTTTATTTTGTAAATACTTAAATACATACGATACATAGAATACACCCAGAACTACAAACAAACATTTATGATTGACAGAAGTATTTATAAATATGGCGGGAATCGAACCCGCAATCTTCAGCGTTGCAGTCCGGGCTTCGCCCGCATCGCCACAGAGGCCGTTATAAGTGTGTTTGAACATTGATTTTTCCTGTGTATTCATTAGTCTGCACTTCAAATAATTGGTATAAATTTTTTACCTATTTAGCAATAATATAATTCATATTAAACCGAAAAGTACTGTTTTGGCACTTAGTACATTGAAAAAGCCAACTGTAAAGGTGGCAAAAGCTTGGCGTTAAAAATAATGACGTTATTGAATGAAATGCGAGTAAAACCCGATAAATATTGTATTATATAATGCAAAATTGCGAAAACCTTACACAAAATTAGGTTCCAGTACTAAAAAAAACGAATGTGAGTTTTTTTTTTATCAATCCATCGCCTTAATAAGAAGATTCTCGAAGCGTAATTTTGTTTTCAGAGTTTTTTCCAACAGTGCAGTTCGTGTTTGATCTCGTGAAACCTTTGAAGAAAGGATAAAACGGGTTAATAAAGCGAACTGTTTTAATTTTAAATGTTTTTCGTCATGAAACACCGCGGAAAATATTGTTGTTACCTTTTAAAATGCTTTTGAAGTTGTGTCTTTGTACATCAATAAATAATTTATTGTTTAGTGATCTACTTAGATATAGAACAGATGATATTAACTCGAAAATTTGTAAGTATATGTATGGGCGCGACTTTGTTACTAGTTCACGCAAAAAACTTACTAAACCGATTGCGGTCCGAACCGATCTATACCTATTCCAAGTTTCATTTGAAATTATAGAATAGCTATTATTTTTACTCCTGCAATAAATCGACTTCTGCAATGCTCATGCACCACGCGCCTGTTTGTCGCATTTTTAAAGAATCAGGGCCCAGTTCTATAGTACAAAAGGGACAATATTTTCACTAATTGTCCTATTACGTCATGTTCCATAGAACTAATGGGACCTACCATATATTATGCTATCTCTAAGCAAATAAATTCTTTGAATCTTCTTTGAATCTATGAACACAGATCTCTCAGAAATTGTCTATGGCTTTAACATCGATAATATCCGCTCGCTCCTTGCGCGGTAGCTTTTTCCAACCCCGTTATCGAAAGCATCGTATTCCAAAATCGACGTCGAGTTGAACTCGATGGGAGCTACGCGGTAGGGGGGCTGGTCCCAGACACATGACATTAAAATTTGTGGAGTGTGTTCTTTATGGTATGTAAGTCCACTAAGAAGGGGTTTATGGAAAATCCCGCAAAAACGGGACTTACATGGGTGAAATTCGGGACTCTGCTAGTGAGCTATAAAACTAAACGAACCCACTAATTTACGCACAACCACATCGTAAACTAAATTATCGGCTGTTCATTGAATTGAACAAATCAAATTGTATATACCTACCTACCTACCTACCTAATTCCCGGCTATAACAATTACATTTAATTAGTGAAACCACAGGGCATTTTGAATCTTAGAACTATAACAATAAAGTTGATTTTACAACTGTAAATAACGCTATGGAATTGTGAATACGATGCGATTCCGTGAATAGAGAAATGTTTCTAATGAATCGATAACGAAGCAGTTTTTAATGCGATTATTGGAAAGGGAAATGTCATTTAAATTATTTCAAGCGATATTTTTACGATGAATTGTTATTTCTGTTCTGTAAATAGGTGAATTGTAAGTGATTCCTAATAAGAATAGGAACTAATAAAACTCACTTTATAAACTTACACGATTTCTGTCAATTACTGTTTGTCATACGTCCAGTATCACGGAGCTATGGAGTCCTGGACCTATGGAAGGCGTCCATGGAGCTGCAGCCAACACTTAGGCTGAAATATATAAAGCGTACTTTGACTTTCATCCGACTCAGCTTAGCAAAAACTAAGCATAAACTTTGTAGTCGAAATTAATTTTGTAATATACGAATAAAATAAAAAGAACTTCATAGTCATAACAGAGAAGGAAAGTTTATTGCTTTAAAGTTTATTTACAGAGAATCAAAGCATATTAACCAATTTAGTTTCGTGAAGGTGTACAAGTGGAATGAAAGTAAAAATCAGTGCAAAACATGGACTTAGTGTTGTCTCCAAAGCTCCGTGAAAAATCTTTGTAAATAAATGGGCGCCGTGTTTACAAATGATTCTCTAGACTTGACTTTAACTATGACGTCTTGACTGTTTAGATGAAAATTACTTGCATAATATATTAATAATACTTGACACTGGCTAATTTCCTAATGGCCATAATCGATTCAAAACCGATAAGAAATAAAAAAAACTAGATAGGTAACTAGTACCTACAAACGCGATCTAAATAAATAATGCACGACATTACACACAGCACATCGCAATCTAGCCCCAAACTAAGCACTAGGTTTGTATTATGAATACTAGACAACGGATATACTACATATTATATTTTTTTTCTGCAAATACATACATGTTATACATAGAAAGATACCCAGACCAGATACAAATATTTATTTTTTAAGTATAAATATTTGCACCCTACGGAAATCGAATCCTGTTTATATCTAGACCCGTATATCTTTTCCAGGCAGACTGTGCGGAATAACTATGTGGAGCTAAGCTAACCAAAGTTAGCGAAGGGAGCAGCTCGAACAACCATATTTGCCCTTATTATTAAGAACTGTCATTGTAATATTATCAAAAACCTTTTCATCATAATACAAGTTGGGAAGCCATTGTTAAATCTCACAAAGGCCGTATTGTCACTGTTTCATAACATTTAATATTATAACAGTTTAGGTATTTTGTCGGCGAATTGATAACCGCTTTTATAGTCTGTTACTAGCATAGAAATAGTACTACAGAGTAACTAGAAAGCTTACTTCGTCAAAAAAACGGTCCTTTTTTACCCGACTGCGCGACGCAAAGGAGGGTAATGTGTTTATGTGCGGTCCGGCTTCATGTTAGAGAGATCCCAGTCTGTCCTTTTTTACCCGACTGAGGGACGCAAAAGAGGGTAATGTGTTTATGTGCGGTCCGGCTTCATGTTAGAAAGATCCCAGTCTGTCTTTTTTTAACCAACTGCGCGACGCAAAGGAGAGTAATGTGCTTATAGGTCTATGAATGTATGTATGTATGTATGCATGGATGTTTCTATGTGGCGTTCTAGAGGCCAAACGCGTCGATTGATTTTAATGATTCTTTCTTACGTCACTCGATTCGTCTAAGCCTGGCGAGTGTCACTAAAGCCATGACAGTAATCCAAATATCTTTTGTCACAACCAGACGCCATATTGTCAAAATTAAAAAATCCAAAATCGTCAAAGTATGTCAAGATGGTCAAGTATCGTTGAATAGGTATTTTAAAATCAATGTTAGGTTTATTTTATTTTAGTTAGATAAGGACAGACTGGATCCGACTGGATTCAACAGGACCGTTTTGATTTTCTGTGGGATCAAAGTAAAGACTACCTTAATCTTAGAGAACGTGATTGAAATTGATGTTTTAAAAGTTGTCAAGTGCACAGTCTTCTAGGAGCGAAGACGACGATGTGACATGTCTCTGGTGACTAGCAGCTAAATCGGCGCCATTTTGTTGCTATAAAAAAAACTTGAACAGGCCGCGCCCAAAATCTCCCACCAAGGCCATTGGTCTACCATAACGGTTTCCATTATCCAACGGCATCTTCTATATCTATATCTATTTATACTTAAAATAAAGAATAGAGGACAAAAAGTCTGTACTTGGAAGTAAATTAAAAATAAGTTGTCCAGGGGACTTAGGAAAAGCAGTAGAACAAAATTATATTACTTTTAATGTAGAATGAAAAAACAGCCCTTATTCGCGTATCAAGTATATTTTTTTCTTTTACCTCGACCAGTCTACCATAATGTTCTTGGTAGTGAATGGAAGATGTAACGTTTTTTTTAAGCAATTGCTTACAATATAGTTCAGTACGACCACAAATATATTCGATTTCAATAAAATTTTATCCGTATCACACATTAGACAATGTGGCTATGCATAAAAAATAAAGTCCCCACACAGAAAAGGCAGAGTCTGCTTGTTAATACGGCTCCCAAATGCTACCAAACCCCCTTTTATTTCCACACCGAAACATTTTCGAATTCTCTACTTTCATCACCCTTTATAGGTATTTACGGAAAGATGTGTGTCATGCAAAATGAAACAATTGCGTCGAGTCTTATAAACAGGGAGCTCATGGTGGCTAGGCTTACGTTGCTGGAATTTTCTGTGGGATCAGAATGACATGAAACAAATTATTTGTTAGTTAAAACGTCAATGCGTAACATGGTTGAAACGTTGAGGTGAGAAAGTAAATTATAAAAAGTACTTGTGGCACTCTGTCACTGCCGCGGTAAAGCTATTGCATAGCAGGAGCCGCATCGCTCGCGCTGTGCCGGTCGGAGTGGGGGTGTTCGGTTTATTTTCGTACGTAATTTCGTGATTCGGTCGCCCTGCTCAAAGCTCGCGATAAAAGCTATGCAATAGCTTAATAAGACCAGGTAAAATGTAACTATGGTGTGAATTAAAAAGTTGATTACAAGTAAAATGTAAAAATACGCCAGCAGTCAAAAATCCAAGTTGAGTAAAGATCCGTTGAAAATCAACATTCTGACTGAGAGCTTGGGTGTTGTTTACAGATTTTTTTAATTATTTTAATTTTATGTTGATATTTTAAGTATTGACATGAATGACATGTCCAAAAATCAAATCTATCTGTTGCTTCATTTATCTACGAGTGTAGGAAAGTGATTTTTGTAATTATTATAATATTCCTATCCCGTAATGTATGTGACGCATCACGTAAGTCTTACCAAGCGTTGCTTAACCCGTATGATTATTCAAAGTACCCTTTATCTTATTTCAACCACTAAACTATCCCTGTGCCAAATTTCATTCTAATCGGTTTAACCAGAGCAAAAAATATAATATAGCATATATAACCTTCCTCGATAAATGGACTATCAAACACAAAGAGTATTTTTGAAATCGGACCAGCAGTTCCTGAGATTAGTGCGTTCAAAAAAACAATTAAACTCTTCAATTTTATAATATTAAGTATAGATTATACTAAACGGACTTTTCGTGTGTATATTTGTTAATATTTGCCGCTTTACTTACTAATAGCGATAGTTGGAACTCTGTAATTGGAACTGATTTTGTAACCACCTTTTTTTTTATACTGAAACTCAAAAACAGTTTTGATATACCTCATTTTAAGTCTTCTACTTACTAAGTAAGTAGCGAGTCTATAGGCTCGCGGTTTTTTATTCCCCACGGTTGGAGGAAATGCAATGTTTCGTGACAAATATATATTTAACTTGACAGTCTCATTGCATTTTGAACTTTGTGGCACTGCGCTAGAGTTTCAATTACAATAGCTGTAATCATTTTACTTTTCATTTCGAGCTACCTATTAGTGGTCGGGTACGGTTCGTTGTATATTTTTCGGTTTAGCCCAAATCGGGCTGAAAATGTTTTTACCTCGTGTATCTATTCTGTTAAAATTTTGGTTGGGTTTGGTTTGTAAAAATCTAGATTAAGGGTGAAAAATAACTAGGAGAAACTTAGGTGTACCTACTCTGTTCTTTTGAGAAACTGTCTTTATGAGAATCCGTCTTTTTGATAATCTGTCTTTATGAGAACAATAAAAAAAGCTATAAACTTTTCAAGCGTACACGATTTTGACTCATATTCGAGTACAAATCAAATTGTTTTGTTTTTTTGAGTCTCCTCGCTATCAAAACTATTGTAATATTACCGAAACGTCGCGGTAAGAGTTTAGAAATAACAATAACCCGGGAATAAATATAATATCTTTCCATAGAAAAACACAGTTTATTTTTCACTGCTATGTAAATGAAACAGGATTTTATTACAAAACCGAAAACAGCAGAAATTACCGAAAATTGGATTATACCTACCTACATTTCAGTCTAGGCTACTTTTTACCCAATTTTCCCATGGGACGAGTAAAGTCTAGACTTTAATAATGAAACTTAAGTACTTAGTATACAAGGTTATTGAAAAACTATTAGCACCCATTTAACACGTTAACAGATCAGTGTACCCTTTGGGAAACCGTATCAGTAGTCATAGTCACCCACGAAAAACGTTTTCAAGAAATACTTTTTTACGCAAAACTATACGGAGCACCCTAACTTACGAAAAACGTTTTCACGAAAATGTTCACTTTTTTATGCAAAACTTTACGGAGCACCCTAACTACCCTGGTTAGGTTAATGTTAGAACATAATTACACGAGCGTACTGCTAAAGATCAAAATAATTAGTATAAAAAATGAAAAATAAGAGCATTTTTTCTTTATTCGTGAAAAAGTCCTTTCTAGAAAAAATCGTGTAAAAGATTTTTCATGAAAAAATCATACGTGAAAAAGTTATAGTGAAGAATTTTTTTAATAAAAAGGTATTTTGCAATAGAGCCAATGCCAATGGAAACATGATGAAACTTACCAGAAAGAAACTACTATATCCTACCAAATCAGTAGCTACAGACGGATAATCTGTCAACACTGTCACAGTGATGGAGAGGGGACAGATAATCAACTAAAAGCGTGCTTAATCACTTCACATCAATCTACCAATCTAGTTTTTACTTACTGATATAAGTAGGTACTGTGACTCAAAGACATAGGCATAGAGTGTTTTTTTTTCTTGAGAAAATTTTTTTTACACCTTGGCTCTACAAAGTTAGTTTACTTTATCAGAAAAGTCAGCGTCTCTAGGGTTTAAATTGCACGTTTAAAGTTTATTTGGTTTTGGAACGAATTTTAAATTTAGATAATGAGCTATCTATACTTATAATATAAAGAGTTATACACCGGAGAATTTTGGATTGATGATGCAATTTTTTTTTTTTAATATACCTAGTAAAATGCTTATAAAATGGTTTTGTCTTAGGTTTTCGCGATTTTGCTTAATAAAACACAATATTTACCGGGTTTTGGTATTGTTAACTTTATATTATACAGTTAGCATTTCAAGGTTGACTGTCAGCCTTGAAAAAGCCAACTTCTCGGTAACAATGTTAATAAATAAAACCCGTTATATTTATTTATTTATTTTATTTTTATTTACAAGGAAAACAAACAGTTATACTTTACAACTTAATAATATATAAATACATCTAAAAACCAATTATATGTTTTCACATATAAGCATCTATGCACACTAGTTGTCCGCTACAATATTTATATAAACATTATACGTAATATAATATTATAATATAATAAGACAAACACTGGAAATATAATTATTAAACTATGTCCATCGAACCAGTCATCATCATCATGATGATCATCATCATGATGTATATATAAACATTATACATAATATAATATTATAATATAATAAGACAAACACTGGAAATATAATTATTAAACTATGTCCATCGAACCAGTCATCATCATCATGATGATCATCATCATGATGTATATATAAACATTATACATAATATAATATTATAATATAAGAAGACAAACACTGGAAATATAATTATTAAACTATGTCCATCGAACCAGTGCCTTACCAGAACCAGTGAAATATTGTGTTTCATTATGTCATCATTATAAAAATAACTATTACTTAAAAACTTACCAGCATTACACTCTAATTGGCAACTACAGAGCGGGGCATCAGCAAAATTAGGGCGCTTCGTAAAAAAAAGACAAACTCTTGGATCAGACCGTGGCCCGATAAATTGCAAGTACTTGGACAACACAGTAGGTACATAGGTAGATAGCTAGGTAGGTATATAACGTCACAACACAAAAGTATCAACAAACTACAAAGATAGTTTTATATGATCCGATTTATCTGTGGACTTTGAGACGACTTCTGAGAAGTTATTCTGTTTTCGAAGAAAATTTCTGATTTTTATTTTGTCTTGCAATCGTAAACGATGGACATACCTTTTACGTCTATGAATAGTCTATGTATTCGTAGTTAGAGGTCGGATTTGAAAAATAATAGTAATAGAAAATATCGTACGTTCTTTTTATTCGAAAAAAAAAGGAACTAAAGAACCCCTGCCGACCACATGCATGCAAATAGATTTGATTTTCAAACGAACTATGGTTTCTTTAGGTTTTCAAAATTTTGACGTTCGAAATTTAAAATTTGATTAAAGCCAATGGATAGTTATACTAATTATCGATTATTTGTACGTTCAAAATATCTAGATCTACGTCACCACTCGTCTGCTTTGTCAAAGTTTGTAAAAAACCTAGTAAGTGGAAATATACAGGGTGAACCATTTCGATGGGCTTTCAGGGGGATATCCTAAACTATATGAGATAGCAAAAAATGCTGAAAGGAGTTGCGTCCCCAATTTCCACAAAAAATAAAATGGCCTTATTAGATTTTTGAACGATTTCTGCCTAGGGTGATCAGTTTTTCAAAAATCTGTATATACAGCAAAACTAGCTACGTCACGCAGATGGGAATATCGGGATCAAAAGTAACCCATTTTACTCCTTAATAATGTATCTTTGTATTGGTAAAAGAATATTTATTGGAGCTTATATATTACAAACAAACAAATTAATATTGCCTCTTTACAATATTAGTTAGAAGTAATAAATAGACATATCAAAGTAACCTACACGAGTATTGATCGAAATAGGTCAGCAAACCACTTTTTGATTAATAGTCCCCTCCCATTTAATAAGCTGCCTTATCGTTGAATCTTCCAGACAACTTTTGAATGAAGCGGGATCAAAATAGACCGGTAATCGACATCTCTCAGCATAAACTTTGGGGAATCACTTACAATCTTGATCTGCGAATTTCGGGTGTGATAGGAAAACGATGTGAATCGGAGTGGATGAAGATTACAATCAGATGAATCCAATTTCTATAAGCAATTTATATGAAGGTGTTTGGATATTGCACGCATTAGCTGAATTCCGACTTTAGATGAGTTCTTCTTATATTAATTTAATCAATAAGACATTCACGTTATCGTTTTGAATGAAACGTCTGAAAATTACCGTGTTTTGGGAACGCGACTTAAAATGAGAAGAAGACACAAGAAACTTATTTCTTTTTTGCATAAAGATCCAATGATTCACTTTTTTTTATGATATTAATAAATTTAAAAAATCTAAATACCCACGTTTTTAAATGTCCTATAACGAGTAAGATAACCCTGCGGGGCCAAACGAGGGGCCACTCAAAACGTGGAGGCGCATCTTGACATTTACAAACAAAACCTATGTATGCCATGCATGCCAATAACATCCGTAAGATGCGCCCCCACGTTTTGAGTGGCTCCTCGTTTGGCCCCGCAGGGTTATTTTACTCTTTTTAGGACATTTAAAAACGTGAGTTTTTAGATTTTTTTTTGTTTTTAGGTATAAGTTGCATTGTCATCTGGTTCTGAACTATTCCCAAAGTTTCAGCCCGCTAGCTAGTCGGGAAGTGCCTGAAATTGAAGTTGCAAGATTCCGCCCGGACCGACTAACAAACAAGAAAAGTGACAGTATAAAAACGTTGGAAATCAAAACCGACATCGTATCGTAATTTGTAAAAATCCTACGTTAAAAAACTTGTATTCAATGTTATTTTCGACTCCGAAACATGTTGAATGAAAACCTGGCAGATTTCAAAAAACCTGAATAGAATGTTGGGTTTTTTGTTAAGCTCGAACAAAATGAAATAGGAGAAAAATATTTTTATATTCATATGAATAGTTTCGGTAGTAAATTCTAGATTCATCTTGAAATTGATCATAAAAAAAAAGTCTCGGCTTCCCATGCTCTATTAATTTAGCCTATTCGTTTCTGACGGTGAAAAGAATAAGTTTCCATCGTTGAGATATTATATGAACTAGAAGTCCCAAACATAATTTCGTGTTTCGCTATTTGATTTTTGTTCCTCTAAGGTAGACACCTTGATAGAGCCGACTGTAAAGTTAGCGAAACATTAGTACAAACATTAAAACAATGCCGTTAAAAAATCAAACATTCAAAAGTTCACACACTTAAAAACAGCGCTGACTATGTATTACATCTATCGTAAAAATAAAATGATAATCGCTGCTGGTACTAAGACAAAAGTCGATAAATGACAATAAGACATCATGAGTTTGGCAGTGACTGCTTACAACTGTCTTTTGTCTGACGTCATAACAACAATCGATGGTCACATTATCCTATAAGTCTCTAATAGCCAATCGGATCTTGTTTCACTGCCATCTTCCTAATTCTAGACGAACGTGGTAAATCTTAGACCACATCATCACATACCTACTATCAGGCGTAACAGTCATCACCTACTCATCTATCGTGTTAAAAAATAAGTCTACACAAATATTACAAAGAGGAAATATTAATTTGTTGGTTTGTATAAACTCCGAAACTACAGAACGAAATTTAAAAATTAATTCTTCAATTAGAAAGTTACATTATCGAGGAATAACAAAGGCTACTTTTGATCCCGATATTCCCACGAGATCGGGACAAACCGTAGCTTGTAATAAAATAAGATAAATAAATTAAATAAATGAATTCTGTGACACATAGCGCCATCTAGTCCCATGGTAAGCTGCTAAGCTTTTGATATGGTGACTAGACTACGGATATACTACTTTTATTTATTTTTCTTTTGTAAATACATACATATTTTACATGGAAATACACCCAGACCAGATACAAATGTTTATTTTTAAGCATAAATATTTGCACCCAGTGGGAATCGAACCCGCAACCTTCATTGCAGCCAAGCGTTCGAGAGTAAATCTCATAAGTATAAAAATAAATCCCTATTTCCTTTGGTCACGGCATCACGCGTAAACGGCTGGACCGATTTTGCTCATTCTTTTTTTTTATGTGTGTGTTATTGTCAGGAGAAGGTTCCTATGAAAGAAAAATATCGATTATCCCGCGGAACCCGCTTCCGCGGGATAATCGATATTTTTCTTTCACGGGCTTACACGGGTGAAACCGCAGGTCACAGCTAGTCTAAGATAAAAATGAGAGAAAAATCCGAACACAAAAAGGCAAAAATAAACAACCGAGAATAGTTTTTTACGAACTATGTCAACTACAAAATGTTTGTAATAAAAACCCAAATATTTTCGTTTTTAAAACCGAACCTGAAACCCCGACAAACAAACAATAAACTAAGTGCTTACAACTTTCTACCTACGGAGCGAGCGAATTCGAAGCCGCTACATTTTTCAGAGTTCACGTTTTCGAAAGTTATTTGATGTTTGCAAGCCACGGGAATTCGTTAATTAAATACCTAGTTAGGTGTAGGTTTAAACTGGATCATGCGAGAAAAAATAAAAAAAATGTCAAGTGTGAGTTGGATTCGAGCATGCAGGGTTCCGTACAGTGATGGCATGAGGGCAAACCCAACGAAGTGTTGCCACTAGTCTAAGAGAGCACATAGCT
The DNA here is from genome assembly GCA_949358125.1 of Idaea dimidiata. NCBI lineage: Eukaryota > Metazoa > Arthropoda > Insecta > Lepidoptera > Geometridae > Idaea > Idaea dimidiata. Next base: position 12,603,725 of record OX442341.1, read on the forward strand.
GGGCCTCGATTCGGTAAGGACATAGCATGCGGAATGCCAGCGGACTGCAGGCGACGTGCAGAAGATGTGCGTTAATTTGTATTCTGTAAATGTTATTTTACTTAATTACTACTAAATTAGTTAAGTGGCCTTCAAAATTAAGGGCCTTAAAAATTAATTACTTAAATAGCTCCCTTGTTCCTCAGCCAATCAGTATTATTTAATGATGTTATACAATATCTATTATTTTTACTCCTGCAACAAATCGACTTATGCAATGCTCATGCATCCCGCCTGCTTGTCGCATGCTATGTTTTGTACAGAATCGAGCCACTGATGTCAAACACAAGCGGTATCAGAAGTCTGCAGTTTGTGAACAAACGCTGGACAAGTCTAACCATTTCCTTCGCTTCGATAAAGCACAGGTACTGGCTACTGAGAAGTGATACGTACCCAGGATGCTTCGGGAGGCTATTGAAATTCAGAAACACCTTAATCATTTCAATAGGGATGATGGCTGGAAAGTGCCACCTGTCTGGGACAATATACTTAATTTGATTAAATCCCAGGCCCAGCCGACAACAGCGGCTAGACCACAAGATACCGTTAGCCATTTTTGTAGGACTTAGTATTTTTTGTTATTTAGATTTGTTAATTCTTAGTTTGATGTAAAAAATTGTTTTAAATTTCCGAGCATAATGAGAATTTAAATTCAAAACTATTACAATAACTCCATAGTCTGGAACGTTTTGTTACAAATAATTATGAGGCGGTAGTTTACAGTAACTTCTTAGAATGTTAAAATATAGTATAGGTAATTATTAATACTCTAAGGTTAAAATACACAAATTACATCTCAGTCAACCTTGAAAAAGCGAACTTTAACTTGAACGAAAATTAAGTATAATAATATTATTATTATTAAAAAAATTAACGCAACGATACAGCGATGTACTTATTGCCAATGACGCCATCTAGTGATAAATAACCGTAAGTTGTGTTCAGGGATTTCGCTCGGTACATTGTTTCTTGTAGAGTTCGGTACCAAATTGTGACAATAAATATTTCGGAACTCTTCGTGCGCGAATCCAACACGTATTTGGCCGGTTTTTTAACGCTTTTATTTTAACAGTTAAAGTTATTAGTTAGCTATTTCTTAGTTCATGATTATTTTTCCCGGGTTTTATTCGCGTATTAATTGACCGAACGAGCGAAGTGAGTGAGGTCTAGTGTAGACGGGCCTGGCGCTTGTATCTTTGTATGTTTGTTCGACGATAACTTGAGTACCGTAGCTCCGATCGTCATGAATTTTGAATTATGCGCGTAGGTCAATAGAATTGATGAGTTCGAAGATGAGTCGGATCGGTTGGGGGGTTGGGGAGATAGGGGGTCGTGAGATCTCAGTTTGGGGCGAACTACTAGTAATTATGAGTTCAAATCGTGTGAGTTTAAAATGTTTATTGCTTAGTTATTACTTAGCTTTAGGTCAATAGAATTGATGAGTTCGAAGATGAGTCGGATCGGTTGGGGGGTTGGGGAGATAGGGGGTCGTGAGATCTCAGTTTGGGGCGAACTACTAGTAATTATGAGTTCAAATCGTGTGAGTTTAAAATGTTTATTGCTTAGTTATTACTTAGCTTTAGGTCAATAGAATTGATGAGTTCGAAGATGAGTCGGATCGGTTGGGGGGTTGGGGAGATAGGGGGTCGTGAGATCTCAGTTTGGGGCGAACTACTAGTAATTATGAGTTCAAATCGTGTGAGTTTAAAATGTTTATTGCTTAGTTATTACTTAGCTTTAGCTATTGCTAAACTGATGTTTTGAGCTAATTTTCCTTTCTGACGTCACTATTATTATTGTTACTTTTTTTTTCAAAATCGACGAAGAAACTGGGGATATAAAACAGATTGAGTTAAAACAAGAATTCCGTTACAGTAAAATATGAACCTTTATGAAATTAAAGAAGTTTCTATGAAGATTGAGTTCGCCTGCGAAGTTGGGGAACATGGCGAAAGGTAAATTAAGCTGCTGCAATTGTTCATGATAGTTTTTACTCTATTAATTTAACTTTTTAAACGAATTAAAAAAAGGAGAAGGTTCTCGATTTGGTTATAGCTTTCATTATTATTAAAACAAAAGTCTGGTCTTGACTTTTTCGGAACTTGAAATTTGAAAAAACCTGACTTTTCGAAAAACGATATTTCGGGAACTTGGCTTTTTAGAAACTGACCTTGTGGGAAATTTATATTACGAGAACTTGATATTTTAGGAATTTGACATTCTAAACTGAATCGGTCTGTTCGCCGATTACTCAAAGACGGCTTATACAGATAGGATAAACATCGATAGCCTTATTAAGACGAAGCTCCAATAAAAAATATGTCATGAACGGCCCGCCCACTTACACCTACATCCACGAGTCACACGCACACGTATGCACTTTCGAACATCGCAACTTTTTTGATCTATCGCCCAAGCGCGCGAAATCAAAACTGTTATATATTTTTTCATAGGTTGTAAACCGATTATGGTCGTTTGGAAAGTAGCCAGTGTCAAGTATTTTATAATACGACCTCATTGGTGCGTCGGGCGACCGCCTGGCTCACGGAACACTATTACTCCTAGCGGGCCTGGCTGCAATACGGAAGGCTGCGGATTCGATTCCCGTCGGGTGCAAATATTTATGCTTAAAAATAAATATTTGTATCTGATCTGGGTGTCTTTCTATGTATAATATGTATGTATTTACAAAAAAAAAAGAGGTATAATATGTATTATATTCGTGGTCTAATACCCCTAGTACAAGCCCAGTGCTTAGTTTGGAGCTAGATTGCGCTGTCTGTATATGTCGTGCAATAATATTTATTTAATAATTTGCAAGTTGTTTGTTTTGTATCTTCAAAACTTGTATCGTCCGATTATTCCTAGTTTTCCCCTCTAGCCCTGTTCCCCGGAGGGACAACTAGAAATTTTTCCCCAGTTGTCCCCGGGGCGACAATTCGTGGCGACTGTCCCTTTGAAAGCTGGCTAAAGGGGACAAATGGGAATTATGTTTCTCAGTTGTCACGGCGGGCGGGGGGGACAGATGGGAATCTGTTCTCCCATTTCTACCCCGCATGTTGGTGTTATAATAGAACTAGCTGCGCCCAGCGGTTTCATCCGTGTTCGTAATAATAAGTACCCTAATGTACCATTATTATTTTAATGAACTTTATAAACGCATACGACTTGCATTTATAGCAATATTTTGGATTAGAGGTGAAGTCGTCCCCTTCGAAACTGGGACCAGGGACGGTAGTTTAGACATTGGGACGAGTCGACTACATACATATTAATATACTCTAGAGGTGAAGTAGTCCCACTAAGAAGATACTAAAAAGACTTTGTAAATTTTGGGGACAAAAAAGTTAATAGAAGAGATTAGTGGAAAACAAAAGACGATCGAAGTAAAAACAAAAAACGATCTAACCTAACTCCGAAACTATTGACACTAGACCACTAGTTTCTCAGCCTAAGTTATATAGCTCCTCGAGATCATCAGTTTGGTTTACAGCTGTCAAACTTGAGCCGTCAATATCTCGGAAACTATTGACACTAGACCACTAGTTTCTTAGCATAAGTGATAGAGCTTCTCGAGATCTTCATTACAAACTTCACCCCTAACCGACGAACCCCTTACGACTTGCATTCATAGTAATATTTTGTACTATGAATGCAAGTGGTATGCGTTTATAAAGTTCATTAAAATAATAATGGTACATTAGGGTACTTATTACGAACACGGGTGAAACCGCGGGGCGCAGCTAGTTTTATTATAACACACACATGCGGGGTAGAAATGGGAGAACAGATTCCCATCTGTCCCCCCCCCCACCGTGACAACTGAGAAACATAATTCCATTTGTCCCCTTTAGCCAGCTTTCAAAGGGGACAGTCGCCACGAATTGTCACCCCGGGGACAGGGCTAGAGGGGACAGCTGGGAATAATCGGCCGCATCCACACCGGACGATCCCCGGCTAAAGAATATTTTATCTTATTCGCGCTCAAGCAGCGGAGAGGGAGAAAATAGGATAAAAGATTCTAGAGCATGTGGATCGTACAGTGTGGACCAGGCTAATGGCATGTTTGGAAAAATTCATAACTTGTCGATAGTGGACTTGACCAATTACCTATTTGACTTATTACAGACTTGACCATTGTCGTGCCATTCTCACTTTTCTTGTTAGTTTGTCTGTCCGGAGTCCGGTGAAAAATATTCATCGCCCACTATGAGAATAGTTAGTAGATTGTATTACAATGAAGCAAAATAATATTTTTACGGTGAGGGTGGATTTTTGAATCCAGAGCGAAGTGAGGGATTCTAGAGTAGTGTGATACACTCTACTTTTTATTACCCTCTATGAGAAAATAGAAGGCGCCTCATATTTATAATTTGAGAGCTACTTTTTTATTTAAGTAGCCCTCAAGTCTTAAGTGGCCTCAAATTTTAATCAGTTTTAAATCCAATTCAAATTTGAGGCCATTCATAATTTAAAAGCTACTTAATTATTTAAGTTTCCCTCAAATTTTAAGTGGCCTCAAATTTTAATCAATTTTTAATCCAATTCAAATTTGAGGCCATTCAAAATTTAAAAGCTACTTAATAATTTAAGTTTCGCTCAAATTTTAAGTGGCCTCAAATTTTAATCAATTTTGAATCTACTTTAAATTTGAGGCCTTTCAAAATTTGAGAGCTACTTAATTATTTAAATACCCCTTAAAATTTGTCAAATAGTTGCAATAATTAAAAAATATTTTTAAATTTCCACCCTAGGGATGAAATGAGCTACTTTCAACCCGGATATCTACCCATGAAAATTAAACTTTCCAAACGGGAGAGATGAAATATTGGTTTTGTTGCAACTTCATCAAAAATGTTGTGATACAAAAATATCAGCGCAACGAACAGAAAAACTATGGAGTTATTCTTATTTTTTTCATTTTACAGTTTTCACAAATAGGTTTTTAATATTATTACTATTTACTCTTGCATTAAAAGTTTCATTTGTAAACAAAACTGACTCCTTTTTATTTACAAATAATTAAGTATTTACATTTCATGAAATTCCAATTTCCTACGTTGAACTGGTGGTGTAACAATTAGTGAATGGTTTTCAATAGGCGGAAGTAGTCGTCTTCTCGATGGAATTTCAGATTAAGAGGTTTGACAAACACTCTTTTTGACGGTTATGTAATCTGGATCGAGAATTGTTCTTTTTCTGGGATGGCGTGGATCTATCAACTCAGGCAGTAAGCATTCCATGTAAAAACTTGTTAACTTCGGTTCCATCTCTTTTTTCCAAAATTGATCGTCTTTTTCCGGTATTTCTATTTTCATTTTATTATCACCTTACCATGCGGCCAAAAGACAATTATTTTTGTTTGCAATGTGCATTTGGCCCAGAGCCTGAATGTACCAGTCTGATTTTTATTATTAAATACCTGTAATACAAGCAAATGTTAATGTTCCAAATTTAAATTACTTTATTCCCTAGGGCTTAAACGCGCATTTTACTCCCAGATATCACATTAGTTATTTAGCGAGTCATTACTCGTTTTACGTTGACCTCTTTGGTCAAATAATATTAGTTTATGCACCGAGGTACTAAAGCCCTGTCTTATATACCGGGCGTCATATTGAATCCAAAGCATACGAAAGACTCTAGAGTTAACTCCCAAGCGCAGCGAGGGTTTTAAAAACTTACTTCAGAGCGAAGCGAAGGAGTTATGTACCTAGAGTCCTGAGTGAAGCGTGGGAATCAAGCGCACTTATTAATTAATTAAGCCTGTCTTTATCTTTTTCAAGATAAAGGCTTAATTACCGAGGTGAATACTCTACTTTACTTTATATTAACTAAAACTTTTGCCTTACCCTTCCGTCGAAATAAAATAGAAGAAAAATAGCCCAGTTTTTATTTTTTTATGTGTTTTGTCTAGGTGGCCAGTTCAAAATGGCCGTATGCTACCAGAACCTTAGTTCCAAATTTAAATTACTTTACACACCTATAACTGCTCAACAAAGTTACTTTATTTGACCAAAAAGGTCAGCGTAAAGCGATATTATACACCTAGGGCATAAAGTAATTTAAAGGACAATGACCAAAAAAAACCCAGCGTCGATTAAAAAAACACATATACTGGTTGATAGCCCTTGAATACCAGGTAACAAATATGAAATCCATTTCACGAAATATTGTAACCACAAATGTCTGCATGGGCCTAAGTTAACTTGAGACTTCGCTTGAAAGAAAAAGTTGTTGCTCAGGTCTCAAGTTAAGTTAGGTATGTATAAAATGAAAATAAATAATTAAGAAATATTTTACTAATCAAAACCGAATTACATTTTTACGTCGTCCGTCGTCAATAGTATGAGTAAAAAGAGGGACAGATAGTGCAAGACTGACAGAGACGGGTGTATGTAGCAGGTAGATGGATCGCGCATGACGCGGCGCACACGCAGTCCTTCGTTACCTTTCGTTGTGATCTGAGCGCCAATAGCCAAAGTCAATCGAAATAAGTAAAATCGGAGTCCGTTTGAAAGCAAATAGTCGTCGTCTAGGTTTATTAGAAAGTACTGAGAAGCGCACAGATCACAACTTAATTATTTATTTTCATTTTATACATACCTAACTTAACTTGAGACCTGAGCAACAACTTGATCTTTCAAGCGAAGTCTCAAGTTAACTTAGGCCCATGCAGACATTTGTGGTTAGAATATTTCGTGAAATGGATTTCATATTTATTACCTGGTATTCAAGGGCTATTAACCAGTATATGTGTTTTTTTAATCGACGCTGGGTTTTTCCGCCATACATTTTTGGTCATTGTCCTTTAGAACTAAGGTTCAGGTAGCATACGTCCACTTGGAACTGGCCACCTAGACATAACACATAAAAAAATAAAAACTGGGCTATTATTCTTCTATTTTTATTTCGACGGAAGGGTAAGGCAAAAAGTTTTAGTTAATATAAAGCCCCAACTTATTTCATCGACTAAAGCCGATGCTTGGTTTTGTCATTTTGATGTATCATTGTTAAATTTAATTAATATAGAGCTATTTCATAATTTGTTTTTATTGCACAAGGCATATCTACTAGAAATATTTTAAAGGGAAAATTTATCTTCAAAAATTCACTCACGTAGAGACGCGAGTTCAAATCTCGTCGCGAGTGAATTTTTGAAGATAAATTTGTCCTTTAAAATATTGCTAAAATAGAGCTGTAAATATATTTCATACACGTAGCATTAATCTATTATTTTGTTGTTAATTAAATTCTTATTTTTGTAGCCTCTTTATTGTCTCGCAGTAGATGTGTAAAGTAGAATATTCACCTCGGTAATAAAGCCTGTCTTTATCTTGGGCGCTTGAATCCCACGCTTCACTCAGGACTCTAGGTACATAACTCCTTCGCTTCGCTCAAGATACGTACGCTTTGGATTCAACATGACGCCCGCTATATAAGACAGGGCTTTAGTACCTCGGTGCATATACTACTATTATGCCCTACTTAGGTGTATAATGGCACTTTATGCACCTAGGGAATAAAGGCTCGCTTTACGTTGACCTTTTCTTATCTATATCTATCTATACTTATAATAAAGAAAGAGAGAACAAAAAGTCTGTACTTGGAAGTAATTTAAAAAAAAAGTGGTCTAGTGGACTTAGGAAAAATAATAGAACAAAATTATATAATTTTTAAAATTCATGTCTGTCTGTTTGTTTCTTTGTTTCTTATACAATTAAAAACTACTGATCCGATTGAAATCTGGTTTTCAATATTGGATAGTTCAATTTTCGAGGAAGGTCGTGGTATACTTTGCATCGATATCCAATTAGTAGAATCCGAGTATGAACGAAAAAGTGCAACCGCTTGGCCGCCCGCGCCCGTGATAACGCGTTCACTTCCGCGGGTGAAACCGCGGGGCGCAGCTAGTGGTCAAATAAAATTACTTTGTAGAGCAGTAGGTGTGTGAAATTACTTTGTTGAGCCGTAGATGTGTAAACTTACTATTTTTATTTTTATTTTATTATTACACAGCCTGGTAGAGTTACTTTCTCATTTGTAATGGTCGATTATTAGCTTGCATTACCTTGATGAAGTGTAGATACTTATTATATTAATTCCGCAAAATCCTTGTAGGTAAGTACTTATCTCAATTTTCATTTTGACAATGGAAAAGGTAAATAGATTTATTTTTTCGCCTCTCTTACGATATTTAGATTTCTTTTTGATGTTTTAGCAAGCTTTCGTTTGGAAAAAGCTTTTTTTATTGCAAATTGCTAGTAAATACAGTTACTCTGATTGCAACACTAAGTACAAATAGTATCGTTGGCGATTCAACGGGGTAATGCCACCAGTGTGATGGGCATTTTTGGACTCAATGGTCATTCACCTTAGATTATTTAGGTATATTGTTTATTATCTTTGTAGTATTTATTTAGTCTTTCTTTTTTTAGTACAACAACAATCAAATATCAAAGATAAATAATCACTACGTTTTACCAACAATGCTAGACAGTTTTATGACAGTAGGTATGATTTGACATGACTGTCATAACATAACAATTATTTTCATATTGGCCGGAAAAAATGTAAAAAGTTCGAATCTATACGAAATATAATTTAAAATAGATTACGTAATTATTTGGGAGCGAAAACTGACATAGGTCCACCTTCGACGGCGCCAGACGGCGGACTGAGGTTGGCGCAACGTCTACTTAGATGCGTTGTAATACAGTTGATTTTAGATTGAAGGTTTTCATGCTTTTAACACGAAACTAAAAAGGCGTAAGTCTCAAATCATTTTTCGATAATGTTACGGAAATTAAGCAATATTAAAAATCATCACATAAGCAATTAAAAGTATTGATTATTTCCTTTGTATTAAATAAAAAATTGTTTCGATATATAGTATAATAGAGGAGAAAAGAGTAAAATATAGAAAATACAGCACAATTTTCAAAGTAAAAAAGTATCGAACAAAACTTAATGAATCGTGATTCTGTTATTTGCAGACCTTAGAAGAAGGTTCAATAAAACATGTATTTGAATTTCACATTCGCCAAACTTGTGGCTGATGCAGAATATGCTTCGCAACAAACAATATTTTTCTTCTGCTTAGACTTAAGTCCAATCTATCTCTAAGCTAAAATTCATCAAATTCGGTTTAGCAATTAAGGTTTGGTGAAAACGTTACAGACAGACATACTTTTAACATTTATAATTTAGTATTATAAAAGTAGGATTTTTGAATCACTGTTACACCTGCCGCTAACTTCCAGAACATATGAATATACCTAGCACTGAACTGAACAAATATAATCATTTACCCTCCAACTCCCACATGTACAAGATTACGTAATAAATACCTAATGAAGTATACCCTTCTCTTTCTCACATATAACAATAATAATTTCCTGTAAGGTATCTATGTAGAAATTTTTGAAATTGCTTTCGCGCTATCCTACTAATATTATAAATCCGAAAATCTGTTTGTTTGTTTGTTTGTTTGTTTGTTTGTTTGTTTGTTCCCTCTTCACGGTCAAACGGCTCGACCGATTTGGATGAAAATTTGCATAGGGATAGTTTAAATGATGGAGAGTAACATAGGATACTTTTGATCCCGAAAATCCCGCGGGATCGGGACTTACGAGGGTGATAATATTTATTAGATGAAAATTTGCATAGGGATAGTTGAAATGATGGAGAGTAACATAGGATACTCTTGATCCCGAAAATCCCGCGGGATCGGGACTTACGAGGGTGATAATATTTATTAGATGAAAATTTGCATAGGGATAGTTTAAATGATGGAGAGTAACATAGGATACTTTTGATCCCGAAAATCCTGCGGGATCGGGACTTACGAGGGTGATAATATTTTTTAGATGAAAATTTGCATAGGGATAGTTGAAATGATGGAGAGTAACATAGGATACTCTTGATCCCGAAAATCCCGCGGGATCGGGACTTACGAGGGTGATAATATTTATTAGATGAAAATTTGCATAGGGATAGTTTAAATGATGGAGAGTAACATAGGATACTTTTGATCCCGAAAATCCCGCGGGATCGGGACTTACGAGGGTGATAATATTTATTAGATGAAAATTTGCATAGGGATAGTTGAAATGATGGAGAGTAACATAGGATACTCTTGATCCCGAAAATCCCGCGGGATCGGGACTTACGAGGGTGATAATATTTATTAGATGAAAATTTGCATAGGGATAGTTTAAATGATGGAGAGTAACATAGGATACTTTTGATCCCGAAAATCCCGCGGGATCGGGACTTACGAGGGTGATAATATTTATTAGATGAAAATTTGCATAGGGATAGTTGAAATGATGGAGAGTAACATAGGATACTCTTGATCCCGAAAATCCCGCGGGATCGGGACTTACGAGGGTGATAATATTTATTAGATGAAAATTTGCATAGGGATAGTTTAAATGATGGAGAGTAACATAGGATACTTTTGATCCCGAAAATCCCGCGGGATCGGGACTTACGCGGGTGATCATATTTATTAGATGAAAATTTGCATAGGGATAGTTTAAATGATGGAGAGTAACATAGGATACTTTTGATCCCGAAAATCCCGCGGGATCGGGACTTACGCAGGTGATAACTATTTCTTAGATAAAAATTTGCATAGGGATAGTTTAAGTGATAGAGAGTAACATGGGATACTTTTGATCCCGAAAATCCCGCGGGATCGGGACTTACACGGGTGATAATATTAATGGATGAAAATTTGCATAGGGATAGTTTAAATGATGGAGAGTATCATAAGATACTTTTGATCCCGAAAATCCCGCGGGATCGGGACTTACACGGGTGATAATATTAATGGATGAAAATTTGCATAGGGATAGTTTAAATGATGGAGAGTATCATAAGATACTTTTGATCCCGAAAATCCCGCGGGATCGGGACTTACGCAGGTGATAACTATTTATTAGATGAAAATTTGCATAGTGATAGTTTAAATGATGGAGAGTAACATAGGATACTTTTGATCCCGATAATCCCGCAGGATCGGGACTTACGCGGGTGATAACCATTCAATGAATGAAAATCGACACAGGGGTAGGATAAGTGATGTAGAGTGGCATCATCATCATCGTCATCCATCGTCATCGTCATCGTCACTTACTGACGAAATACAAACTTTAACTTACTTCACCTACCTACCGCAGTGCAAAAATCCACACTTAAACGGACGACCAGGGAAGTACTGATGATGCCAGGCGCGGTAGCGCCTGGCTTCAACAGTACTTCAATGGGCGACCGTTTAAATGTGGATTATTGCATTGCGGTAGGTAGGTGTTCGAACAACGCGGGATCGCGACGTGCGCGGGTGAAACCGCGGGGCGCAGCTAGTTGGGTCATAAATGGCACTTTTTAATATGAAATAAGATGCAAAAGTTATTAGGAATAGTCGAAATTTCCCGAAGTCGAGATTACCTTACTAATGTGCTTTCCCGTACTTGTGATTTACTGATATTGGGATTTTAGGTGGGTGTCATGTTCGACTTTATTCTTAATCTGCTTAAGTCATGTTCTACCCTAGTAATTTTATACCTTAGTCATGTTCTGCGTTGATCGTTTACCTAAAATACACTTAGATAAAATATTGTGTTAACTAGACTTAGAAAATTTGAATTTTTTCGACTTTTTTGTGTAGATACAGTATGTGTTCTAGATACCTACAGTACTCTTACCTTGTATCTGTAGAATTAAAAAAAAAAGTCTTTTGATTTTCAAAAACGATTCAAAATCCTGCACACGACATGATTTGAACCTGCAACAGACAGAAGTTACCATGGTCTCTTATTGCAGTACCTTAATCATCCAGCATTTTTTTTTTTTAGTTTTTTTTCGCTTTTATTTAATACGAATCACGGCAATCTGTCTTTACGACAATAAGCCCTTCCTGTGTCTTTTCTTGGGTTTTATGTGGTCATTTATTGGAAGTAATACAAACAAAGTTAGCTTACCATGTCTCCAATGTCACATTGAAGTATACTTTGCTAGTATCTACTTATATAGACGATTTAAATAATATATAGATCCATATTAACATATAAACAAGGTTATTCAGAACACGCAGTAATTCCCTGAAGTTAAGTTCAAAGACTCAGTACAATATTAAAGTAGGTACGTAGCTATAAACTCATTACCACGGTTTTGAGGTCTATAAAATGTATTCGACATCTCGTATTCGGTTGATTAACATGAGCTACCTACAAAGACAATAAAGCCAATTGACTGATCATACGCGTGCGTCTTGAGCGTCTTGAGTCTTGAGCGTTCATATGTTTTGTTATATTAGTGTTATTAGTAGATACATGTAAGTGGCCTTTTGTTTGTCTTCTTTTATAAGTTATTTGTTAAGTGCTGTTTGTGTCTCAAAAATAAACAAATAAATACTGCGATATTTCTACAAAACACAACTCACTGTTGCGGGCAGGGATGTGGTAATTGGTACCAGATACAACGGGGGATTCTAAAGCATGTCTCCCACATACCTGAATTTATCCTGGATTTATCCAGGTATGTGGGGAGTGTCGGTGTCCTTATAAGGAACAATAGGTGTATCTGGGTAAACTTCGTGTTTGGCCATTGCGTTACCTTATATACCTATACTATACCTATATACCTATACCTATACTTAGACCTATCCAGTGGGTCAGATTTCGATGGGCGGGCTGTGTGTTTGTGAATACGTTTTTGTTTTTTTTTGTATTTTTTACCTTTGGAACAATGTAAATCACAGTCATGTCATGATGATTGCAACAAAAAAGAATCAAATATATTTTTTCTCATTTTGAGGTCGCGTTCCGAAACACGTTAGTTATTATTATTTCTTATCGGCTGAGAACCGATTATGGCCATTTGGAAATTGGCCAGTGTCAAGTATTATTAAATGTAAGATATTTGCATCGAAACAGTCAAGTTGTCATATTTAAAGTCAAGTCTAGGGAATCATTTATAAACACGGCGGTCATTTCCAAAGTTTGCTCACGGAGCTTTCGAGAAAACACTAAAGTCCATGTGTTGCACCGATTATCACTTTCATTGTACACCTTTACGAAACTAAATTGATTAATATGCCCCTGAAATTAAACAATTTGTACGCATTTGAACTAGGTTTCACAAAAATGATAATTTATCAACAGATCTCCTCAACGTGTTCCCGCCAAAACTCCAACACGGTAGTTTACTTGACGGTAGTTACTTGACGTTTCTAAAAAAATACGAAATAATTGAAAAAAAAAAGAAAAAAAAATGCCTATACTCGTTGTGAATGACCGGTATGACCTACATACTATTTTCTTGAGGAAGGAATACTCATAAGCGGTCCATTGGTTTTATTGTCTTTGGCTACCCTTTGTTACTGATGAGGGAATGTTCTCTATTCAAACGTTAGTCTAGATTAGATTGTCGAATTAATTTTGGTTTGATTTCTCGTATGTTTGCAAAGTTGGAGACTAGAATTTGGTCTCGTTACAACGTAATGCTGATGTAGTTGCTTGTAGTTTGTGGAAATGAATGACTGAATGAATATATTTACTTTATTGCACCAGAAACATAAATTAGCAAATGTTAATAATACAAAAACTAAATACTGAACAATCAACTAAATAATGATAATAGTGAAACTAGAGAAATTAAAAATCTAAATCAAAAACAAAATATATTTTTAGACTATACATTATATATATTTTTTACCTAGGTATTACATTTTTTAGAATCACTAAGTAAACTACCGTGTCTTCGGAACGCGACCTCCAATGAGAAGACACAAGAAACTTATGGGGTTATTTTTTTGTTTTATATTATGTGATTCACATTGTCGCATATTTAGGGCTATACCTAGTGAAACTGAAGCAATATTCTACCATAATCTTTACTAACACGAAAAGTTCGAAAGTAATTCTGTTTGTCGGTTAAAATAAATTGTAAAACAAAAAAGAAAAAGAATACACAAACGCATCCACAAACACACAGCCTGCCCAACAACATCCGACCCACCCCGGGGTTCGGACTAGAATAATTAGCTTCTATTTATAACGATTGTTAAGGGACGCTGTTTCTCACAAACGCCTACGTAAGACGCGAATTAGACGCTTAATGAAGCATCTGTCAATTTCTTCAAAGGGGTGACAGACGTGCGAGTAAGTTTGTACGCGGACTTATAGCTCAGTATATATGTATACGCCCCGCGGTTTCACCCGCGTAAGTTCTGTTGCCGCGGGAACATCAAAATAAAAAGTAGCTTATGTGTTATTCCCGGTATCCAGCTACCTATATCCCAAGTTTCGCCGCAATCGGTTTTGTCGTTTTTGCGTGAATGGGTTACAAAGTCACATACATACATACATTCAAAATTTCGCGTATATAATAATAGGGGTTAAAGTATGAAATTGCCGTTTTATTGCAATAGGTTCTTTGAATTGACATAGAATCTTCATGGTTTGAGGTTTTCGAATGAAACTTTTTTCAAATGGTTTCTGTGATGTTCTTTTTTTAAAAAATGTGAAACATTTGAATATCGACTATTAATTGTTTTTGTTATTCAATTTAGACAAGAAAGATGGATACTGCGAAAATTCGAGTGATTTTTGAATACGAGTTCCGACGCGGAACTAACGCGGCAGAAACAGCCCGCAATATCAATGCTGCGTTTGGAGAGGGGTCTACTAATGAACGCACCGTGCGATTTTGGTTTAAACGCTTTCGTGATGGAAATTTCGACTTAAAGAACGAGCCACGAGGAAGACCGCCCACACAGGTGAATAACGATGAATTAAGAGAGATAGTGGAAGCCGATCCTAGTCAAACTACCCAGGAATTAGCGGCATGGTTTAACGTTACCTTACCCACTTTATTGACTCACTTGCGTCAAATCAATAAAATAAAAAAATACGAAAAATGGGTGCCTCATGATTTGACTGATCTGCAGAAAGAAACGCGTGTTGAAACTTGTGTTGCCTTGTTGAACCGGTACAGAAATGAAGGAATATTGGATCGAATTGTAACATGTGATGAAAAGTGGATTCTTTATGATAACCGGAAAAGAAAAATGCAATGGCTGACCCCAGGTCAAATGCCACAACAGTGTCCTAAAGCAAAACTTACCAATAAAAAGGTAATGGTAACTGTTTGGTGGTCTCAGCATGGTGTTATTCACTATAGTTTTCTTCGATCTGGTCAAGCAATTACGGCAGATGTCTATTGTGCCGAACTCCGAACCATGTTGACAAAACTAGCAGTAAAACAGCCCCGACTCATGAATCGATCTTCACCATTATTGCTCCACGACAACGCGAGACCTCACACAGCACGAGAAACCATTTTGACCCTTCAGGAACTGCACTTAGAAACCATTCGTCATCCTCCGTATTCACTAGACCTTGCTCCAACGGACTACCATTTTTTTCGTGATTTGGACAATTATCTACGTGACAAGAAGTTTTCTTCCCAGGAGGCAGTACAAAATGCTTTCACACAGTTTGTGCAGTCTAGATCGTCGGAGTTCTATCGCAAAGGCATTAATAACCTTCCCATTAGATGGCAGCAATGTATAGATAATAATGGCAACTATTTTGATTAAATAAATTTGTTAAAAATTTAAAAAATAAACAATTAAGATTTTCAGTACAAATCGGCAATTTCATACTTTAACCCCTAATATTAGTAAGAAGTAAGATTACTAGCTGACTCGATGACACTTAGTATTGCCATAAAAATTTGACACTGGCACCACAACAATAACCCTTGCTACATCCTGGAGATAAAAAAAAAACAAAGCTTCTAATTGCCGACGACTATGCCCGATGGTTATCATTAGTTTGAAAATGGAACTCAGTTCGTTTGTTACAAAATACATGTCAGGTGAAAAACGCACAAAAATCTTTCAAAAATTCGTACTCGGCGTGATTTGGACGAGAGAATACTGAACGTTAGATAACTACTCTACTTGTGCTAGTAAATACCTGGTAAGTCGGAATTAAGAAAGCAATTCTCCGTATTTAAAAATCAAAGCCAGTGGTAAGTACTCACAAAAGCAGCTAAAATAGGCCATAAAACACAAGTGTTTATAATCTTACTAACATTATAAACGTGAAAGTTTGTATGTGTGTATGTGACTTTGTTATTTTTACACGCAAAAACTACTAAACCGAATGCATGAAATTTGAAATGTAAGTAGCTGGAATGACACATAGTCTACGTTTTAAAGAATTAACTACTTAAACAATTATCAACGCCAGAGAAAGCAATTAATAGAAAACTTGAGTTGGAACACATAAATATTATGTTGTGTGGGACTGTAAAATTTTTGTTCTTTTGAGAATCTGTCTTTTTTAGAATCCGTCTTCTTGAGAATCTGTCTTTTTGAGATTCCGTCTATGAGAACGATCCGATTCGTCTATAAATACGGCAGTTAGAACGGCAGTTTCTATGTATAATATGTATGTATTTACAAAAGAAAAATAAATATAAGTAGGAAATCCGTTGTATAGTCACCGTAACACAAGCTTAACAGCTTACCATGGGGCTAGATGGCGCTGTGTATTGGTCACAGAATTCATTTATTTATTTATTTTTAGTTAGAGTACCAGCACTGGACAAGTCGAAATTAAATTAAGAAATCATATCGCTGTATTTCAAAAACAAAGCCAGGAAATAAAACAGCTAAAAATAGACTCGAAAAAACAAAAACAGACCACTTATGAACGA
This sequence comes from Idaea dimidiata, assembly GCA_949358125.1. Taxonomy (NCBI): domain Eukaryota; kingdom Metazoa; phylum Arthropoda; class Insecta; order Lepidoptera; family Geometridae; genus Idaea; species Idaea dimidiata. The sequence continues at coordinate 12,620,498 of OX442341.1, forward strand.
ACACAATACAAGTGGAAGTACCTACTTCTAAAACGGGCCGAGATACCTCATAAAATGAATTATTTCTTTTTATATCCGCCTTAGAATGGCAAGAGGAACACCCCCGCATTAAACAATAATTATTCTTTTTGCTCCCATAGACAGCCGTGTTTTCAGTAAAGAGGAATAAGCTAGAAATGTGAAAGCGGAGCGAACTCCTATCCTGTCCTACTAATATTATGAAGCTGAAAGTTTGTGAGGATGTGTATGTATTCATGTATGTATGTATGTTAGGGTGCGTGCATGTGTTTGTTATTCAATCACGCAAAAACTACTGAACCGATTGCAATTAAACTTGGAATATAGGTAGCTGGATACCGGGAATAACACATAGGCTACCTTTTATCCCGATATTCCCGCGGGAACGAAAAAAAGGAATAAATAAATAAATTTCGTGTTATTCCAGGTTGAATTAAAGAGTAAAAAATTCGCATAACGACAAATTTACTTACTCGCAAACTTTCGCGGTTTTAAAATTAGTAACATTTGTAAAAATTTCATCTAACTAGCTATCACGGTTCATCAGACAATCTGCTTACAGACAGACAGTGGCACCATAGTTTAAGGCGGCGATAGATGATAATCAACGGTCCTTGTCCGATTGCATATAAATGAGCGAGATGGAATTGCGTGAAAAAATCTACAATTTCTCGTAAAATCAATAATTAACGAAGATTAAAATAATATTTTTGTAAGATGCGATGAAGGGGTTCCAGGTATTGTATTTTCTAATATTATGATGCCTATAAGAAAATATAGCGGTTAAGGATTTAGAAGAAAAATTGATTTATTTTGTAAAACAGGGGTAACTTTGCCCGTATAATAATGGTATTTAAAGTTATTAAAGTTATTTTTTATTGTTTTTGAAATGAATGGGACACTTCTTGTATCATGTACAATAACATTAAACATTGTTCAAAGATCTATTTGATAGGGTTATTCCTATAATGCCCACTGATAATCCCCACTAGTGGGGATTTTTGAACTTTTTGTCCAATAATCCCCATTATTAGCCGATTTGTGTAAAGTGGGGATTTTTGGACAAAAAGTTCAGAAATGCCCACTGCTTAAAAAACTTCTTTCAAAATGGGGATTCGGAAATCAAAAGTTCACAAATGTCCATTGCTTAAAAACTTATTTAAAATAGGAATTTGTGTACAAAAAGCACAGCAAGTTTCATCATGAACTACACAAACTGCTACAATTTACAGTGTGGGTTCATAATAATTTTGATGAGTAGACGGAATGATAGGAACTATACAAGATGTAACAGGTAAGCCCTTTTAATCCGAAAGGGGGTTGTTCTAGACGTCCAGGCGAACACCTTTTGTTCTACGACTTTTGAAAATTCGAACTTTTTTTTTGAAAATTTTGAGATTATGTTTCACTGGAAAAACAGCTGTTTTTTGAAAATAAAGGTAATTGAAGGTTTGATTGTAATAGACCAAACTAAATGAAAGGACAACATAAAGTCAATGACCTCGAACTCTAAGAAACAGCTGATCTTCAAGTAAACTTTACACTTAAAATTTTCGAAAAGTACTTCAAATTTCCAAAAGTCATAGAACAAAAGTTGTTCGCCTAGACGTCTAGAACAACCCCCTTTCGGCTTAAAAGGGCTTACCCGTTACATCTTGTATTTATATATAACTAGGTATATATCTATATATAACTAGGTATATAACTTTATTACACATTGTTATTTTATTAAAAATTTTATTCAACATTGGCGTATTAGATCGCTTATTAAAATAACAAACAATATTAATAAAAATAATACATACCCAAATGTAAGTATTTCATTTTACAAGTTACTAATTCCAAGTAGAATAAAGTCACACTATTGACTTGGGTCAGATAATTAAATAAAACAATGAAAATGTTAAAAAGTATGTTGATTGCTATTTTATATTAATAGGTTCCTTCTAGGTCAGTGTGCTTCATCTTGGACTGCATCTACACTTTAATCATTTAATCAATATAGATAAATAGCTAATAACAATAATACATAATAATTTTAAATAAAATAGATACCAATCGCAAACAACGACGTTGATGTCTGTCAATTGTTTATAAAATAAATATTACAGGTTTACAGAATTTGTCTAATTAATCTTATCACATTCCCAAATAATAGAACCATTAATATATTTTATTTTAATACTGTACTGGTGCCCAGCATTAAGTAATATGGTTCACTTATTTGTTTTCTTAATATACTCTAATGTACTAATACCGCTTTAGCTACCGGCCATTTTAAAGCAATTCACTCAATAACAATAAATGAAAAAATGATAACAAATGTGCATATTGCAGAACTAATTCCAGACAATAGAAAAACTAGCCAATTACATGCAAGTCGAAAAAAGTGTGCTTTTGTGCTGGCAACTGTGAGTCATATAATCGTCTTCCATCTATACTTCTAATAAAGGAAGAGAGAACAAGAAGTCTGTACTTGGAGGTAAAAAAAAAAGTGGTCAAGGGGACTTAGGATAAGTAGTAGAACAAAATTATATAATTTTTAAAATTCATGTCTCTGTTTCTCTATCCGATTGAAATCTGGTTTTCAATATTAGATAGTTCTATTTTCGAGTAACCTCGTGGTATACTTTGCATCGAAATTCAATTAGTAGAACCCGAGTAAAGAACGAAAAAATGTAAACGCTCCAGAACCGCTCGGCCGCCCGCGCCCGTGATAACGCGTTTTCACTTTCGCGGGTGATACCGCGGGTCGCAGCTAGTCTCATAATATAATGATTTATGGTCCCAATTCAGTACATTTTGATTAAAATAACAATGTGTAAGAAGATATATACCTATATTAGTTCCTATCATTCCGTCTACTCATCAAAATTATTATGAATCCACACTGTAAATTGTAGCAGTTTGTGTAGTTCATGATGAAACTTTCTGTGCTTTTTGTACACAAACTCCTATTTTAAATAAGTTTTTAAGCAATGGAAATTTGTGAACTTTTGATTTCCGAATCGCCATTTTGAAAGAAGTTTTTTAAGCAGTGGGCATTTCTGAACTTTTTGTCCAAAAATCCCCACTTTACACAAATCGGCTAATAATGGGGATTATTGGACAAAAAGTTCAAAAATCCCCACTAGTGGGGATTATTAGTGGGCATTATAGAAATAACCCATTTGATACCGGTTATGAATAAAACTATTCAATCGGAAGGGATTTCACATGAGTCGCGTCCTTAAGACTTCCGTTTTACGCCTTCGATACGAAACCGTAAAAACTAAAAAAGCACTGATTCGTTAGAATCAGTGCGAAAAGAAACTGAAAACGACGTATTGACTGATGTGTTTCGTGATTTCATCAAGGAAGCGGCCCCAAAGAAGTTAAAGTACTAGAACAAGATTGCTTACGTAGAACTTAAAAGTGTTCCTCTTCAATGTATCGTTCTGTCCCTTTCTAATAGTGTTATTAGAAAGGGACAGCAAGATCAATGTAGCGTTTTGTCCCTTCCTAATAGTGTTATTAGAAGGGTAGGTCAGCATGCTTGTAGCTAAACACTTTTTAGTTCTACGTGAGCAATCTTGTTCTAGTAATATAACTTCTTTGAGCGGGCCCAAGTCACTTGTCAGATTATGTGGGTACATCCTCACCACGATGGCATTGACAAATTAAATGTAAGAAGAGTGGCTAAGCCGGATTGAAGACCCTTTTTTTCCAAGTTGTTTTATTTTTAGAAAAAAAAAGAAGGTACTGTTTTCGAAACAAAAATACATGTTGAGAACTTGGCAATTATAAATATTTTGGAGGAAAAATTCATCTTCAAAAACTCACCCGCGGCGTGGATTATACTCGCGCCTCTGGGTCAGTACTCCAGAGGCGTGAGTTTAAACCTCGCCGCGAGTGAATTTTTGAAGATGAATTTTTCCTTTAACATAGTAGATAGTAGATGCCTTGAGCAATTTTTTTTTTCCGAAAAAACCTCTAAATAGCTACATTTGTTTTAAGGATTCGATCCCCAGGGGAAAATAGGATCCTTTTAACAAGACTTCACCCTAGTGAGTCCACTGTTCTTCTGTCTGTCAGCAAGTTGTATATCATGAACTGTGATAGCTAGGCAGATGTTGAAATTAGTCACAGAACAGATGATGTGGTTCTATTGCCGCTAAAACACAAATACTAACTACAGAATTAAAAACTTGCACATGTCAAAATATTTTCAACTAACTTTATTTTCTATATATTCCACTAGCTGCGCGGAAGTCCCGTTCTTGCGTGGTTAACGGGATAAAAAGTAGCCTAGCCCTTGCAGGTCTCCAGCTACCTATATTCCAAGTTTCTCCGTAATCGGTTCAGCGGTTTTACGTGATGATTGAGTAAATACACATACAAACATACTCACAAACTTTCAGCTTTATAATATTAGTAGGATCTATACTTATAATAAAGGAAAAGAGGACAGAAAGTCTATACTAGGAAGTAAATTAAAAAAAAAGTTATCTTGGGGAACTTAGGAAAAAAAGTAGAAATGTATATTCCAGGTCTCCAACTACCTATATTCCAAGTTTCAACACAATCGTTATAGTAGTTTTTTGCGTGAATGAGTAACAAACACATACTCATATACATACAAACTTTCAGCTTTATAATTTAGTAGAATGTAGAGATTATAGGCGCATAGATACTGTGGTTGTGTTTTATCTACGTGCTACATACATACAGGTGTTTGTACATACATATTCAGGAAGTATTCAAAATATAGAAAGGACAACAAACGAAATAATCTACTCGGTTGTGGCACTTATCGTGAACGATACACCGACCGTCACCGCTTCTGCTTTATTGTATGGAGTATGGCGCTTCTGTGTTCATAAGCATAGCGATTATTTGGTAATTAAAAAAAATATTTTTTAATTTCTTTTTGTTTTTTTAAATTTAAATTGTTTTTTTATTATAAATATTGAAAAAAAAGAACAAACATTAAGATTTTACATTTTCAAATAATAAAATTCACGCCTTATATTTCATCATCATCATCATCATCAGCCTGTTGCAGTCCACTGCTGGACATAGGCCTCTCCAATTGCACGCCACCTAGATCTATTTTCGGCTTCTCGCATCCATCGCAGCCTTATATTTATTTATTTTCATTTATTGGGGTAAACATACAGAGTTACAACAATGATTAGAAAATTAATTAAAAAAAAACCTTAAGCCAGTGAAGTTTCCACTGATTCAAAATACATTATATAAAGTGAACATTAACAAAAGGAAAGTTAAAAAGTAAAAGGAATATTTATCTTCTTCCCTTTACGTACTTAAAGAGATAAAAGTTTAACCTATTTATTAATTAGTGTCCAATGGTTAAGGTGTTTAATCGGAATACAGTTGCTTAGTAACTGCTGTTTTAAATCTATGTAATTTCCGTCAATGACCGTCAAAGCTTTTGAATATGTTCTATTTAATGGAGTAGGGTACTACTGTGTTCATAAGCAAAGCGATTATTTGATGATCAAACAAAATAATCTACTCGCTTGTGGCACACTTCTCTAAACGATACACCGACCGTCACCGCTGCTGCTTTATTGTAGTATGGAGTAGGGTGCTACTGTGTTCATGAGTATAGCGAATATTTGATGACCCATGCAATAAAATACGAAATCATAGTAATAATTATTATTTGTTTGCGGCATCACTTATTATATGGTGAGAAGTATATAGAGTGCGACGATAGCGATTATTTGGTTAACCTTGCATTTTAAACAAATACCAAATAATTATTCGCTTGGAGCTTGGGGCTATATATATATAATATCATTATATTATATTATGTGTAGCCCAAACGAATGACGAGGTTGATGAGGTTTAGTTTATTCGTGTACACGAAACCTCCTCAATTCGCCAATTCGCGTCAATTTTTGTGATCACAGTCCCCTCCCAACTTCACTCTCAACACAATAAACCAGTGTGTCGCGCACAGATACCATAAGCAACTTTTTATGTTTTATTATTTAGTAACACTTAAATCATAAAAATAATGGCTATGCTTGTGAACACAGTACACTTATAGGTTCATAGAGAAACACACAGAATCGGAAACATAATATATCTGTAGCACATACAAATTCACAATTCACATATTAATTCATCGCTAAAATTGAACTCGACGGTTCACGTAAGTCGTCAAATAAAACCGAGATAGGAAATAATACATCAAATAGGATTAATTTAATATTATATTTGTTCCTCATGCGGAAGCGTTTTCCACCATAATCTCTACCTAACCACAGCTGTGTGTACGTGAGCGGCAAGTGCTAACGTGTCCCAAATAATAATAGAATTGCACTTTTGTTCTTTTATACCATTAAAATGTAAAATTGGTTGACATGTTGTTTATTTATCAAACTTAACAATTTTATTATTATGACCCTACCCCTACCCTTACTTGCGTTTATAGTATTTTCTTAAACAATATTTACACTAAGCCGCGGCTTTATACCACTCACTGGTCTGAGTCGTAGCGCCAAGCGGACTCATCCATGTTCCGATAAATTGGTCGGTGGAGCCGGGATCAAGGAATGTTCTACAAATTGCTGTCCTCGTTTGTTTCGATGAGCGTTTGACATCTTAAAATATATCGTCAGGTGAAATAGTGGTCAAAGGCTCATCTATCGTGTCTAAGAAATAAAACGAGACGACGATATGACGAGACTGTATCCTATTTCGTAACACCACTGTATGTATGTATCATATTTAATGCAAATAAACGCTATTCTATTCTAAATGAAAATATTTAGGTATCATACATTCAAAAGCAAAATAAAAACACATTTTTCCTATTTAAACGTTTATAACGTTTACGTTATTAAGACACTACTGCCAAAGAAAGTGTTATGTTAAATGTATTCACGATGGTAGTAAAGATATTGAAGTTTAAAAGAAAATTATCACAGCTGAGCTGTCCTTTTAAATTTACTAGTACTTATAATTGAAAGAAATAAAAAGCGAAATTTCGAATAAATTCCTTTGTGAAATATTACTTAAGTACTAAGTAAGTTAAGTGTTAGTTGTGAAGACTTTCCAGAGTGTAATCCCTGATATTTTTGGAAACTAGAAAACTCTGCACTGCGCGTGGCCGGACAAGGCACGCACTTGCCAGTTTTTAATTGTTTTAAAAAGTTACTGAAAACGAACACCTCATCTTACATTAATTGGTTGCCAGGATAAGATTGCCTGTAAGAAATCGCTTTAAGCGATAAGGCCGCCTATTTGTTCAAAATTTATTTAGATTTAAATTTTATTTTTAAATGTGCTGTTTTTGTAATATTTTTGTAATTGATCAAATAAAGTATTATCTATCTATCTAATTGTAATAAAACTTGTTTTTGTGTTTGTTTAAAAAACCTACGCGTGCCAAGAGACCTAAAATACCCAAGGTCTATGTCATTACCCTCTTTTATCCTACATCAAAGATCAACGCATGTATACACATAGTTATCAATAGAATTACAAACGTTATACATTGAAAGATTAGAAAATAAAGTTAAAAAACTTATATTTTTATAAACATAAAATATCTGTAAGACTATTTTCGTGAAACAAGTTTAAAAGATGTGGTTCCGAATAAACATCAAAAAATATAGACTTAAAATTAACTGTTTGTCATTAAATATGTACCAGCAGATACTAGAGATCTCAAACAAATTTCATGCTGTTCATTGTGTATCTACTTAAATCGAGTTCAACTTAATTTAACCAATCTAAAGTTCTTTTCCGCAGAAATTCACAATCTGAGTTGCATACCGCTGCTGCCGTGCCACAGAGGTTATAAATTTCGTAAAAATATTGTAATACATTGTAATAACAGTTTATATTTTTATCTTAATTTTATCGGGCTTTGACAGTGATCCGTCAAAGCGCCACAGAGATATCCAATCGTTGTGAAACAAGTCCACATTGCAATAATATCTATTTTACCTCTTTTTCTTTTAAAAATCTTAAGCCAGAAATCAACTCGTAATCTGCATCATATCTGGGTGTCTGACGCGCCACCAAGACCACCAAACGATATATTGCAATACTGTATTCTCTATATTGCAATAATAAATATTATACCTCTTTCTCTTTTGACATTCGAAAGCTAGGTATCAAACACGCAATCTGCATCATATCCGGGTGCCTGACGCGCCACCAGGACCGCCAAATATTATAAAATGTATACTCTACACAGCACTAACAGCTATTTTACTTCTTTATTTTTCGATAATTATTAGCTAGGAATCAAACACGTAATTTAAATCATATCCGGGTGTCTGACGCACCACCAAGACCACCAAACATGCAAAATGTATACTCTATATTGCAATAATAGCTATTTACCTCTTTCTTTTTTGACAATCGGAAGCTAGGAATCGAACACGCAATCTGCATCATATCCGGGTGCCTCACGTGCCACCCGCCAAATATTGTAAAATGTATTCTCTACATTGCACTAATAGCTTTTATACCTCTTATCCTTTTGATAATCTTAAGCCTGGGCTAACGAGCGACACCATTATCGGTTTATACGCAACTACGGTTCAAGCAAAAGGTATACCTAACCTATTAAATACCTTGAGGGTTGTTAATCAATATTTTAATTGGGATCACTAAGGGTTATAATTATAGGGTGATTCAATCGGTTTGTAATAGTGGAAATAGTAGCGATTGGAATTTTACATTTGTAATTTAGGTAATTGATTTCGTTGGGTTTGGCTTCCTTGATCTCACAGCCGTATTCACAAACAAACCTGTGCGTGGCTTTAGATACATACATAGATAGATTAACACTTTATTTGTTCAACAAATTATGAAAATACACAATTATAATATAATTACACAAAAAGCTAGTCATAATAGAGAGAAGTAAGAATAAGAATAAGAAGTACGTATATATGTATATGACTTTGTTATTCTTTCACGCAAAAACAACTGAACAGATTGCGTTAAAACTTGGAATACTAGGTAGCTGGAGACTTGAAATAACACATAGGCCACATTGGAATATCACTTTTTATCCCGATATTTGCGCGGGAACAGGACTTACTAGGGTGAAACCGCGGGGCGCACCTAGTTTCTTATAATTTCCTACAACTTATATGCCAGATCCCGGAGAACAAATTTGTTTAAAATTTGGGCAACTGTAAGAGCGTCACAAAGCGTCAAATACTGTAAAAACTAAAAACGAAATGCCTCCATGAATGTAATAGTAAGTAACTTACTCCCATACTTATTATAAAATATTATTTACACACGACTCAGTTATGTGACGTTAGTCTCTGTCTGTCAACTTTAAAACTTCGTGTGACAGTAAGAGACAAACGATCCATAGTTATGCAGCGCATTAATTAGCGTTTCTAAGTAAGGGGGCTAGTAATTAATGCGGAAAACTAAAAAAAATCACTTCCGAAATCTAAAGCGTTTATTTTTATTGGCCAAAAGGCGCTCTCTTAGCTGTTAATTTTAACCAAACATAAATTCTATAATCTGATATCTAGCTCGTAGCCGCACTACGACGTAGCCACTGCTCGTAGCAAAGCTACGGAGCTACGAGATCTGTACATTTTGAAATACATTGGTTTGGTATTGAATTAATTTAGTCGGTAGCATTTAGCATTTATTTGGATTAAATTAACAACAATGGAATCACATTTTGAAAGAAATGCTTTCCAAAAATTTGCACCCGACAGGAATTGAACCTGCATCTTTGGGGTATCTGGCCTCAACGCCTTAAACAATTTGGCTATAGGTGCTCGTCAAGTTGAAATTAAGGATCGCATCTCTTATTTGTTTACGTTTATAAATATAGTCATCAAATTTCTTCTATGGGTTTCGCGATATTGCATAATAAAACACTTTATTTACCGGGTTTAATCAGGCTTTATTCATGATTTTCAAATGACCGAGCTTTCGCCAACTTTACCGTTAGCTTTTTTCAAGGCGCCCTCACATGAGAAGAAGCCACAAAGAGAACCCTGCTCTTCGTGGCTTCTTTTCATGTGAGGGCGCGTTCCGAAGCCGTGGTAGTTTTTTGAGCTAGCTCGGACAACTTCGACTTCACCGATTTAGATGTTTCTGCTTGGCCGATATTAGTTTTCAGTTGGTATATATATTGGGGGGTTGTTATATAATTAAATATATGCTGCGATAGACTATATTGTGCACAATTCATAGTTTCCTTTTATCTATTCCTTTTCCTTTTATTCTATGTATAATAATTATGTATGTATTTACAAAAGAAAAATAAATATAAGTACTATATCCGTTGTCAGTCACCGTAACACAAGCTTAGCAGCTTACCATGGGGCTAGATGGCGCTGTGTGTTGGTCACATAATTTATTTATTTATTTATCTCCAAAAGGGCTTTACCGATTTAAATGCAAGTTTTAAAATCACTTCTCTGGCGTCTTAAGACTTGCAAATTATAGCAATTGATTTTTTTTCACACACATTACCATTACATTACGGTCACCCATACAATTTGACCCCGCCAAGCGTTGCTTTACCAGCACGCTTAAATGACGAATTGAAAAAAATCTATATTTAGATCTAAATTACTTATATTACCTAGATAATGGGTATAATATTATCTTATTAATTAAAAAAATACGGAATAAATAATATTTTGATGTAAAAAGTATTCAATTTATCTTCTTTTGCTTTCATTTTGGTAGTTTTGTTTCCACAACAAGTTACTTTTCCCTAGAATGTATATGCTACATTCTTGGAATAAATGGATTTTGTATTTTTATATTTTCTTTTACCAAATATTAAATTTTTTCGATAAAATATGGCTATTTTACAACCAAACAGTATTTATTATTATTTGAACATTGTTTATCCTGTTTTGATAGAAATCTGCACTTCTTAATTTTGTAATACCGTTTTACGTAATTAGCAATTAAATATCTTCTTTTAAAAAAAGTGTAACGGGTATGCCCTTTTAAGCCGAAAGGGGGACAACTTATGTTCTCCCACTTTAGAAAATTCGAACTTTTTTTTTGAAAATTTTGAAGTTATGTTTCACTGAAGAAACAGCTGCTTTTGAAAATAAAGGTAATAGATGTTTTGATTGTAGTAGACCAAACTAAATGAAAAGACAAAATAAGGTGAATGACCTCGAACTCTGATTTTCAAGCAAACTTTACACTTAAAATTTTCGAAAAGTACTTCGAATTTTCAAAAGTCGTAGAACAAAAGTTGTTTGCCTAGAAGTTCAAAACAACCACCTTTCGGCTTAAAAGAGCTTACCTGTTATATCTCGTATATAAAAAAATGAATCCCTATTTCGCGTGGTCACGACCTCACGCTTGAACAGCTGGACCGATTTTTATGATCAGGAAAAGGTTCTTATGAAAGAAAAATCGATATTCCTGCGGGATATATAATATATGCAATTTCCGCATTAATTTCTTATTATTCATATTAAACGGGAAATGTCGTTTTGGCGCTTATGAGACGTCGCAACTAGAGATAAAAATAGTAAATAGAGCTATCTCCTTATTGTAAACTAGTTTGAGTATTAAGTTTATCAATGCTTCACCTTAAAGAATTTAGGCAGGCGCAGCTAAGCTGATGAGCTCCTAAATTTACTTAATATCTTTAAATCAATCCAAAATCTAGACATCTTTGCCTCGTAAAGTGTAAATAGGTTTGTTATGAACATCCCTTGTTAAGATTGGAATGGAAACAATTTTACATTTTTTATTAAAGAAAACTCTTTCACGAACCAACTTAACTTGAACTCCACTTTGCAAGCTCCCTTCGAAGTTAGTTTCAGACGAGGCTGGGGTCGGAGGCCAGGTTATAATGGTAGGATTAAAGGTACAAGTAGGGTAGGATAAAATGGTAGGAATTTAATTAATGTGGGTAACATTCTTTCAGTGGAAATGCGGAGAACACATTTATTTTAAGTTTGGTGCAGTAGAAAGAATTTTAAGTGTCGCTGATGACTCCCGTTCCTTAATTACTGTTCGTTTTGTTGTGTTCAAGGTAGTAGAGGGGTTCAAATGAGTACATTAGACCAAGTACGTGGTTGTGTTCACAGTATTAAAGGGGTTAAAATGAGTACATTGGGCGAAGCAACACTAAATCTAAAGTATAAAAGGGATTCTGCACTCTAGATTTACTAAAAAGTTATTATTTATATTTTTTTCTACACTTATAATAAAAAAAGAGAGGGCAGAAAGTCTGTACAAATACAAAAATACAAAATACAAAAAATACAAAATTCATTTATTCCAAGAATGTAGTATATACAGGGTCTTAAACATTATATAAGTTTCTTACATTCTACCATCACAACGGTGTGGAATATATTTTTGGGAATTTATTAGTCTTATCATTATCAGAAAAAGTACAACCAAGAGGCCAGATAATAAATTATTCATCAATTTAAAATAGTATTTAACAGTCAAAATAGTGAAAACAATTAATAATTTTAGAATACAAATAAAATGTCAATTATAATTTTCAATGTGGAACATTTTTCATGTGTGGATGTGTGTGTGTTTACATGGAAGTCAATAAAAAAAAGTTTTCTAGAAGACTTAGGAAAAGTAGTAGAAATAATTATATAATTTTTAAAATTCATGTCTGTCTGTCTGTTTGTTCCTTATACAATTAAAAACTACTTATCCAAATAATATCTGGTTTTCAATATTGGATAGTTCTTTCAAGAAATCTCGTGGTTTAATTTATATCAAAATCCAATTAGTAGCACCCGAGTAATGAACAAAAAGGTGAAAGAATAGTCGAGCGTTGAAAAATCGCAAAAATAAATAATAAACTATTTAATGTAGGCACGTGTTCGATTAACGCAGTTTTTTACACGACTGCCAAAGGAAGTGTTATGTTTTTTTAACGCCAGTAAAAGTCAAAGAAATCTTAGCTGTAGAAAATCTTGCTAAGATAATTTGGGGGGTACTTAAACTGTTAAACAACTCTTTAAGTCAAAAATTTACACACTGACAACGGCTGTTGGAGTTTTGTTCACGGCATATGCTGTGTGTCAGCAATTCCTACTTTAAAGGCAAATCAAGTCACAAGGTGTCTTGGAGGCATCCTCGATCGGGTCACTGGCACCAACTGGATCTTGTACTTACTAAGAGGGAACATCTTCGCGAAACACTGCACACTCGTACATTTCAAAGCGCAGACTGCGATACAGATCATTCTTTGGTAGTCAGTAAAGTGGTTCTGAAGAGGATCCGTTTTCACTCCAGCATTACACCCGGTAAAAGGAGGATTAATGTCGCTGGTACAAGAGTTCCCGAAATGGTGCAGAATTTCCATGACCTGGTGGGTAGAGAAACTTCTTCTTGGGATCCCGAGGCACCACTTGATGAGGATTGGAGGTTGGTCAACCCGTTCTCGAAACACTATTTATATATGTTATAGCGTCCCCACCGTTCCCACCTTTCGGTATACCAGCAGGGGCCGCTATACCCGAGCGCACACCCCTAAGGGCGACGTCAGGGATCGAGTTTAAGACGGATCTAGTCCCCAATGCTAGACTGACTACTAGACTGCTAGACTGCTAGATTGGAGGTTGGTCAAGGGGCTTTTGACTAAGGCTGCAGGAGAGGCTTTCGGTCACCAGAAAGTAAAGAATCAGGACTGGTTCTCGACTAACTGGGAGCAGCTGCGGCCTCTAATGGATTCTAAGCGCCGGGCAGCTCTTGTGAATCGTTTGCACCCCAACGAGGAAACGCTCTCTGGTTTGCATAAAGCGAAAGCTGAACTACAGCGTAAATCCCGCTTTTTTGCGAACGAATACTGGCAGAAGTTGTGTCATCGTATTCAACAGTGTGCTGATGTGGGCAATATTGGTGGTGTTTTCGAGGGAATAAAGAGTGCATGCGGTCCTATACCTAGAAAAGTGGCCTATCTTAGGGAGATCGATGGCACGATCATTACAGACAGTCATCGGCAGCTCTCTCGGTGGGTTGAACACTACTCCAGTCTCTACTCGCAACCGGTTGATGTGGATCCAGACGTAGTGGAACTTATCCCGAGAATGGAAATATGGAGCGAATTGGATGATTCTCCCACATCGGTTGAGCTCGCAGTTGCAATACGTCAGTTAAAGTGCGGGAAAAGCCCTGGAGCTGATAATGTCTGTTCGGAGGTCCTTAAATTGAAATGCCTGGGACCAGTGCTGCATGGTTTGTTGTTGAAATGCTGGGCGGACGGTGGAGTGTCTGGGGTACCTCGGGATTTACGCGACGCTAATATTGCCACTTTGTACAAGGGCAAGGGAGATCGTGGGGACTGCAATTGTTACCGAGGTATCTCATTGCTGAGTATTGTTGGCAAAGTCTTTTGTAAGGTTGGTCTTGCGAGGCTTCAACTTCTTGCCAGTCGCGTCTATCCCGAGGCTCAATGCGAATTCCGTGCCCAGCGTTCAACGATAGATATGGTGTTTACGCTGCGTCAGATTCAGGAGAAGTGCAGGGAGCAGAGATCTCCCCTGTTCGCTGCATTTGTAGACCTGAACAAAGCTTTCGATACTGTCAGCAGGGAGGGTCTTTATATGGCGCTGGAATTGATAGGATGCCCGCCAAAACTTCTAGCTTTCATAAGATCTTTCCATGACGGGATGAAAGGAGCCGTGGTTTTCGACGGAAATACCTCCGAACCATTTGATATGTGCAGAGGTGTAAAGCAGGGCTGCGTTTTGGCGCCTACCTTATTTGGTATTTACTTTTCCCTACTTATGAAGGCGGCGTTCGGTGACAATAATCAAGGTATCCACCTACACACAAGAGCTGATGGTAAGTTATTTAACTTGTCTCTCTTGAAATCAAACGTCACCGTGAAGACCTGTACGTGGATAGCCTTATGTACGCCGATGATGCAGCTTTTGTTGCCTCTTCCCCGGAGGATTTGCAAGTCATGCTTGACAAATTCTCCCGCGCATGTACCCTGTTCTCCATGTCCATTAACGCCAAAAAAACTGTTGTGCTGTGTCAGGGCTGTGAAAGCACACCAACGATCTTTTTAGATGGGGCCCCGCTTGGGGTAGTCGACAAGTTTACGTACTTAGGGTCGACCGTGTCGAGCAATCTCTCACTCGATGTGGAGATCGATACTCGCATTGGCAAAGCGGCGACCACGTTTGGGAGGCTCCGTGAGAGAGTTTGGGACAATAAGCATCTTACTGCTAAAACCAAAATTTTGGTATTCCAAGCGTGTGTTCTTAGCGTTCTCTCTTACGGGGCTGAAACTTGGACGTCTTACGCTAAGCAGGAGCGGCGATTAAACGCTTTCTATATGCGTTGCCTACGTAATATCCTGGGGATCAGTTGGCGGGACAAGACCACGAACGAGAAGGTTCTTGAATTGGCCGGGTTGCCCAGTTTTATAGCTTGGCTTAAACAGAGGCGTTTGCGCTGGTTGGGGCATATGCATCGCATGGATCCCACCCGTCTACCAAGACGTGTCCTTCTTGGCGAGGTTGCGTATGCAAAGCGAGCCGTTGGGAGACCTTTGCTTCGCTTTAAGGATTGTGTCAGGAGGGATATGCTTGCGTTCGAGATTCCACATGACAACTGGGAAGGACTAGCGGGGGACAGAAATCAATGGAGGGATCGTGTGTTCCGAGGCCGCTCCAGGCACGATAGGATGTGGCTTGACACTCTGGCTGTGAGGCGACGTAAGAGACGTGACGGCACAAACACTGCCCAAGGTGACCTATTTCCTTGTGCAAAATGCGGATGCATTTGTCGTTCGCGGATTGGCCTACATAGCCACGAAAGAGCATGTAGACGCTAAGACGTAAATCGTCTGAAATAGACGCAGAGGCCAGAGAGAGATAAAATTTGAAATTTAGAAGGTCAAGATTATTTAAGTAGCCTGAGCAAATCAAATAATTTTAAGAAATTACTATTTGTATTGTAATGAAATACAGAATTTTCCGATTTAACTCGAGTTTTATTTATTAACAGCTTTGTTACAATGCTGTACTGGACCAACGTTTTACCGACTTTTCAGTCAGTCGGTTTCATCTAGGTAGTTTTATCACAATGCAAATTCGCGAAAACAGAAGAAAAAAGATTACCCTTCCTTGGCAGTCATGCAAAACCTACTATTTGTTGTTTTATGTTTTTATTGCACCCTTAACACTTGTTTCTGGCGTAAATTTCACCCTCAACCTTCTATATTGCAATTGGACAAATGCGAAATCCCCAAGCTGTGTAAATTCACTATTCATTTGAGACAATGATACACAAAATAGTTAGGTCGAGAGTTAGGAACCAGTACGTCAGGTCATTCGATTCCGCCCTAGAGCTCGCATGTTGAAACCAATTACCTAACTTCCAACGACCGACGGTTACCGTTTCGTGAGATTTCAGCTGATTCAGTCTGTTCTACTGCTAAAGTCTTACTCGTTTTACTAGATATCTATTTATTTTTGGGAAACCGATAGTTTCGGTCTACGATTTTAAATTAACATGGTTATTTTCACAGGCTTTTCATGTTTTTTTTATGGTTTTTTCCGCGAATAAATTATTAAACATGGTAAACACCCCGTTAATAAATAATTTTAGTACGATTAACTGAATTAACTTTCTGATATTTTTTAAATTGTTTCCTACACTTGGATGGCTAAATTTAAAAAATGCTTTGCAAAAATTTGCACCTTACAAGACCTCGCGTTTCGCGTTCAAGTAATATTTCACTTTGAAATAAGGAAGACAAAGACTGTCTATAGAATGAAAATTGAGTAAGTCTATTTAGTATAGTAGTTGTTTAATGAACTCTTTTACAACTAAAATAATGCAATTAGAAAGATTAGAAAGAGATTTGAACTTGCGCCGCCTACTTGCCGTGTGTCACGACCATTAGCCCACGCGACTTGTCCGTTGTTCCAGGTAAATTTATAAATCATTTTAATTCCAGTTTTGACTATGATCGTGTGAGGGCTGTTTGGTTTATTCTTAATATATTATGCAAGTTATTTGCATCGAAACAGTCAAGTCGTCATAGTTAAAGTCAAGTCTAGGGAATCATTTGTAAACACAGCGGCCATTTACAAAGATTGTTGACGGAGCTTTGGAGACAACACTAAGTCCATGTTTTGCACCGATTTTCACTTTAATTTCATTTGTACACCCTCACGAAACTAAATTGACTAATATGCACCCAAAATTAAACAATTTGCACGCATTTAAACTAGGTTTCACAAAAATGAAAATTTAGCAACACATCTCCTCAACGCGTTCCCGCCAAAACTCCGGCTGTTCGGTTTATTCTTACAGTAATATAATGTTCACTTGCGCTACTATACTTAGCCTGACACTGACTCAATTGTCAGTACAAGACCAATCACAAAAGTTAGCACGTTAGTTATTTAGTTAGCTCTGGCTAAGTTTAACAGCGCAAGTCAACCTTAATTTACTATTTAATTTTTAGTCGTAATTTAAATTTTCAGAGTAGCCAACTTCAACTTGGACTCGAAGTTTTAATTGAAATATATCGATTGATTTTCCTTTACAAGATTATGTTTAAAAAATAACACGCTTTATAGTAATATAATAATATTAGTAAGAAGTAAGATAAATACTACATACCACATTCTGTCTGACCACATTTCAAACTGTCAGAAGAAATTAAAATTTTAATGCGAAAAATAATTATATTTTCTTTCGTTAACACACTAAAAGTCGGCGTTTTCTCGTGATATTCTTGGTTTTGTTAGTCATCTAATTTTTCCCTCTACAGCCGCGATATCTTTTGACACTTAAATTGTTACCTGTAATGAATAATGATAGGTAGGTATCTATGTGAAAGTATAATTATATTTTTGTAATTTGAAGGCATTTTCTTTTAAAATATTTCTGGTAAGTATAATAATGTTGAATGATTTAATTTTATTTATATGTTTTAGATTAAACTTAAAAACAAATTTTGAAGACATTTTATTTATTCTTAAGACCTATTGTAACCCATGTTTCCAAAATAAATGTTATGATTGTGATCCAATTTTCCGTTCGTTTAATAAAGTTAAGGCTTCGTAATTATACAGGATGTTCCGACGACCACCATTTAAGCAGAAAGAGGGTTATTCTAGACGTCTAGGTGAACAACTTTTGTTCTAGCAGTTATGTTTTACTTAAACAGAGCTGTTTTTGAAAATAAAGGCAATTAAAGTTTTGATTGTAGTAGACAAAACTAAATAAAAAGACAACTTAAGGTCATTGACCTCTAACAACTCTAAGAAACAACTGATTTACATGTAAATTTAGAACTTAAATTTTTTGAAAACTACTTTGAATTTTCAAAAGTTTTGGAACAAAACTTGTTATACGTCTAGACTAGAACAACCCCGTTTCGGCTTAAATGGTCGAAGGAGTCCACGTAACCCCATAAACTTAGCCCAACTACATAAATATTTGTTTTATTTCTGTACTGCAAACCGTTACTTCAATTCGGCGTGAAATTCTGCACTCTTTCTATTCTATACGGGGCGTTACAAACATTCCACATAAGCTTTTTAGCTCCACACAGCACGTACTAGATTCGCGTACTTTAGTACTTTCAATGTAATCAAAATCTGTACGGAATGCTGTTGGTAGACAAATATAAAGTTTTAAGGTTTTAAGAAGCTCTTTGACTGTAAGTTTTAAATGAAAGTTTTGTGCTCTCTAGCATGACAACGAAGAGTAGTACGTAGTGCTCTGCATCACTAAGATGCTGGCTACGTATCCAAGCAGTATTATAATGTATGGCATCTAACTCACATGGCGACAGATTGGCAGCAGCATATTTTAATATTAACTGCTTGCGTTGCCATGGCAGCCTAGTAAAGCAGAGCTATTTAAGTATGCATAGGTATTCAACTATGAACCATTTTGATGGACTTTCAAGGAGAAAGGTTAGGTAGTTAGGTGTTCGCGGTAAATATAATGAAATTTAAAAAGACATTATCACAGCTAAGCTGTCTTTTCAAATTGAGGAGTATTTTACCACGAAACCCTACACTGCGCGTGGCCCAACAAAGCACACACTTGCCCAATTTTTATTGTTGTTTTAAGTTATATCAAATTATTATATCACTTTGTATCACTGCAAGGTGTGCACTTCAATGACCGGTGTTTCTCCTTCACTGGTGTATTGCTCGAATCTGGAAAGTTACGTTTATTGCGAATGCTCCTGGTGAGTAAGCACCTTTAAACCAATAAGATTTTTGTTTGAACCAAAAACACTTTAGAGTTGGGAAGTACTTAATTATGTTAAGAAGAGAAAAATATTAGCCAAAAGGTTGTTTCAGGCGTCTAAACAAACTACTTTTACGCTGCGACTCTTGGAAACTCGAAGAATCTTTCGAACATTTTGACGAATCTATTCTTTGCTCCAAAATAAGACCTTTAAAGATCATTAAAACATCAAAATTCGAAAATAAATTCCACGACTCCTTAAAGAAAAGGCGTCTAGACCAAGCCCTTTCCACAGCAGTCTAGAAAATCAGTTCACAGATAATAATTATAATATCAAGCGTCAAGCAACAATGATATAAACTCCGAGACTCTGTGGTTTCAATTAAAACTTCACAAACCTCCCGGGTTCTGCTCCTACTTAGATATACAAGGAAAGTTTAATGCGGTTTCGTAAATCGAAATATTTTGCACTCGTTCGAGTAAATGATACTTCTGCTCTAAGTTTTTTTTTCCTTCAATTTGCTTTGTACAATGATGATGTCCGGATAAAGCGACCTTACTGCTATTTTTCCTTTGAATTTTTTTTTTTTTTTGGTGGGAAGCGAGGATGAGGTCGACGATGAAGCATGCTTACCTAGAAGGTACCTATTCACTCTGGATTTGAAGACCCCAAGGTTATAGGTTTGGGGAAACAGTGAAGCTGGCAGAGAATTCCACTTATTGGCAGTGCGTACAAGAAAGGTGGAGGCGTGACGCTTAGTACGCGAAATTGGAACGTTTACCAGATGAGGATGGCGACCAACCGTACCCCTCGTGGTCTTATAATAAAAAGGGCAAGGGGGAACAAGCTCATGCAATTCCTGCGAGCACTCTCCGAAGTGAATTCGATAGAAGACCGAAAGGCTAGCGACCTCGCGACGATGTCCCAAACTCGAAAGGCGCGACTCGACAAGTGAGTCATCACCTATCAGTCTCCTGGCGCGTCGATCGATGGAGTCAAGAGCATCAAGTTGGTATTTAGCTGTTCCATCCCAAAGGTGACAACAGTACTCCATGCACGACCAGACCTGTGCTTGGTACAGATTCAGAAGCTGTCCTGGTGTGAAGTACTGCCTAACCTTGCCAAGGATTCCTAACTTTTTAGATGCCAACTGGGCTCTCGACTCAACAAAAGGCCCAAAGTTCAGGTCCGCTGTGAGGGTAACACCAAGTAATTCCAACCTGTCAGTCAATGGTATCGATCCATCCCGGAAAGAAGGAGACAGCTGGAAAGGAGTCCGTTTTGCCGAAAAAAGACACGCCTGAGTCTTGGCGGTATTGAACTGCACCAAGTTCGCGTCACCCCAATCGACCACAGCTCGCAACGTCGAATTGGTGCGCTCGAGTAAAGCCACTCTGCTAGCCTGGATTTGAATTTTTCCAGCTCTCGCGTTAGACAGGTATCTCTCTACAACTGTACTGTCAGCTGCGTACCCAAAAATACCAGGTTTAAGCAGGTCGTCAATATGCAGTAAGAAAAGTGTTGCAGAGAGAACAGACCCCTGAGGTACACCGGCGTTTATTGTCATTAGGTCGGATGAGTGGCCGTCAACGACCACACGAAGCGACCGTTCCCTCAGGAAGTCAGCAATCCAAGCACAGAGGCCAGGGGAGAGTCCGTAAGCAGGAAGCTTATTAATCAAACAGGCGTGCCAAACCCGATCGAAAGCTTTGGAGATATCCAAGGATACAGCAATTGCTTCACCTTGGCTCTCCATCGCTTCACTCTAAAGATGAGTGACGTACGCAAGAAGGTCTTCCGCTGAACGATTACGGCGAAAACCATATTGGCGATCGCTCAACAGGTCGTTTGCTTCAAGATACGCCAGAAGTCTATTGTTCAGGACTCGTTCGAGTACTTTACAAATTAATGATGTAACCGAGATTTGCCTGTAGTTTGAAGGTTCAGCTCGACTACCCTTTTTTGGCACAGGCTGGACACGTGCAATCTTCCAAGCTTTTGGTACCCTCCCAACTAGCAGAGATAGGCGAAAGAGACGAGTGAAGACAGGCGTTAACTCAGGCGCGCAGGACTTAAGGACCACAGCTGGAATGCCATCTGGACCACTGGCTTTATTCACGTCAAGTTTGGAAAGGATTTTACGAACCTCGGCTTGCCGGATAGGACTGTCGGGCATGGAAAAACCACAGCCAGGCAGCTGGGGAGGTGTTTTGTTTCCAGAATCAAGACGCGAAGATTCCGCAAAGAGAGAAGCGAAAATATTTGCCTTATCTCTAGCAGTGTGAGCCAGTGAGCCATCGGGCTTGAGCAAGGGTGGCAGTGATGGACGACAGAAGTTCGCCTCGACTGATTTAGCCAATGACCAAAAAGCTTTACTACCCGAAGGATAAGAAGCTAATCTGTCACCAATTCTGCTTATAAGGTTCAGGCGAGCCCTTCTTAACACCTTCATACTGGACTTAGTAGCAGCGTTGTAAGCTCTCTTCTTTTCGCGGATATCCCGAGCTTTGCGGCGTCGAGCTTCATCCCAGGCAAGGAACGCCTCCTGTTTTCAGCACCAAAGCTCATTTACAGTCGGGTCCAAACCAAGGGCGAGTTTTACTGGACAAAGGAACATCCGAGAATGGAATAAAATACTCCATTCCCTGACGTATTACCTCTGTCACAGCGTCCGCGCAAGTCGTAGGGTCTGCAGAAGAAAAGCAAATTTGCCTCCAGGGATAAGATGCAAAAAATGATCGCATCTCGTCCCAGTCCGCTGACGTGTAACGCCATAGTTGCCGAGTGTCTTGAGGGCTTGGTTCTGATGGCGAGTAGACTGACACCGATTTCACCTAACAGTGATCGGATTTCCCCAGAGGTGACGATACCGACACTGAATACCGGTCAGGATCAGATGTCAGCAGGAGGTCCAAGCAATAGGCAGTGTGGCCATCGACATCCGGAACTCTTGTAGACGTTTGGACCAGCTGAGAGAGGCTCAGTGTCAGAGCCAACTTATAAGTCTCCCTTCCTGCGTGATCAGTGTCCTTGTAAGGATAGAGCCATTCACCATGGTGGCCATTAAAGTCACCAAGGAACACTAGCTGAGCGGAAGGGTATCTCTGCTGCGCCACGTCAGCCGTCTCACTGAGGTAGTCCATGAGCCTGGTAGTCTCCGTGTCACCAGTGTGTGACCGGTATACACAAGCGTACAGGATTTTCTCTAGTCCAGCACACACCAGTACCCAAAGAACGGAAAAGCTAGAGTCCTCAAGGTCACGGAGATGTCGATAGCAGATGTCATCGCGAGCGTACATACACACCCCTGCATGAGCTTTGAACTTATGCTCAAGGCTGTAACTCGGATAGGCAAGGTATGAAGCATCAGCTGGACATCTGATTTGCGTCTCAGTGAGAAAAAATAAGTGAGGCTTAGCGGTCTCAAGATGATGATGGACCGGGTTGAGGTTGGCATGCAAACCTCGAACGTTAGTGAGGTGCACGTGAAGTGAAAGGACGTGCATCCGCTGTTTAACTGTACCTTTGCTTCTTTTTTTCATATTTAGTGGAGTGAGAGAAGGTAAGACAGTGGAAGTGGGGCAGAAAGAGCTACAGCCTGACAAGGTAAAACTGCTCCAAGAACCACAATGAAGCGGGGGCCAGAAACGGAGACCGCGGGGACGCCCGAGCCCCCCCAAGAGTGTCTAGTGGGTCCTTTCCTCCGGTCGCCAACCGGCACACCAACGCACTCTCGGGATTTTTTGCAAGATGGCGGGGCAGCCTTTCACGTGTGGCGGGCACATTACTTGGGCCCCCAACTATCTGCGGTCGGCCAGCGGAACACCGTGCCGCTCCCGCTGCTCTCCGATTCCTGACAAGCAAATACGGCATCTGAGCAGCGTAACCAGACCGTCATTAGCTATAACATTTCAGCACCCGACCCACTCTCTGAAAACGACATGCCTAAACAACACGATGGAACGCGACGAATCACTTGGCATCATGACTTTGTCAAGGGGGTGGTATTAAATGCCGTCGGCCTATGCCTACCACCACTTGGTTGTCTGCTCCTTTGGCGCCACCCAGGGGTCACGTGTGAGACATCGAGGGCTAAATCCCACGGACGCGAGCAGACATGAACCCCCAAAATGAATATTGACTTTTTTGCGTAACTGCATATTGTGTGTTGGATACAGATCAAGAGATCAAAAGTAAGCCTACACTACGCTAAAGCCAGGATACTGAGAGTGACCTAAATTATATTACAGTTATTAAATTCTGCAAAGTAACAGGTAGATTTAGTAGGTCACCATCACCGTGAGTTACCGTTAACTCAAACTATAAGGGTTTTGGGGAACTGGGTGAAAAGATCCCAACATGAGAGGACCGATCACCCGTCTGGTGCTTGCGCTGGCGTCCCCGACTAGAAATATTAATAAAAAGTCTAGGCTACAGCCGCGGTCTGACTACTATAACAGAGAAATACTCTTTTGCGCTTTGAAAAAACATTTACTTCCTTACTTATAAAATATTATTTACACACCACTAAATTATGTAACGTTTGTCTCCTTCTGTCGACTTTGAAACTTCGTGTGACAGTAAAAGGCAAACGATGCATGGTTATGCAGCGCATTAATTAGCGTTTATAAGTACAGGGGATAATGATCGTTTTCATAGCGCAAAAGAGGAGACCGGCTATGAAAACAATCGACTTATGTTTGGAAAAAATTGAAAGTCATGCATGACATAACCATGACCTAAACAATACTTGGATCAAACTGTAAACAAAAAACACATACAATTATTTGAAAGTGACAGCTCTTTGTTAACTTTTTTCTTTGATAGTTATTGATATTATTATTATTTCTTATCGGTTGTGAACCGGTTACGGCCATTTGTAAATTAGCCAGTGTCAAGAATTATTAATATAAATGCAAGTTTTATGCATCGAAAGAGTCAAGTCATCATAGTTAAAATCAAGTTTAGGGAATCATTTGTAAACACGGCGGCCATTTACAAAGAATGTTCACGGAGCTTTGGAGACAACGCTAAAGTCCATGTTTTGCCCCGATTTTCATTTTCATTGCACTTGCACTTATTGTGCACTTGTACACGAAACTAAATTGATTAATATGCCCCCGAAATTAAACTATTTACACGCATGTGAACTAGGTTTCACAAAAATTAAAATTTGGCAAAGTTCAAGTTCGAGTTCGAGTTCGAGTTCGAGTTCGAGTTCGAGTTCGAGTTCCAGTTCCAGTTCCAGTTCCAGTTTCAGCTCCAGTTCCAGTTCCAGTTCCAGTTCCAGCTCCAGCTCCAGCTCCAGCTCCTGCTCCAGTTTCAGTTCTAGTTTTACTTGGTTTTTCAGGTATGTTATGCTGACACTTTTATGGGAGTTCTGGACTCAAATCGAGTTAGAAGGGGTAGTGTTAATTCAGATCTACTAAAAACCATGAGTTCTAGCTTGTCCCATACTTTGAATTTGAAATGACAACATTAGAATTTTTCGTTTACTTGGATGATATTCATTATGGTATGCTCTGCTGAGACTTGAAATTCAGTTACAAAATCAGAACTAAGCTAAAAAGTATCAGGATCTGTAGAACTAAGCGGTATTTAAATAGAATTAAAATAATTTTATGCTCTGTTGAAATAAACTGCGAAGTTAGCATTTTTTCAATTGACTTTTCTAAGGTTCAACGCTGGATCTATTTCTAAAAAGTATCAGGCACTATAGAACTCGGCTGCATGCGACTAGAACTCACATTATTTTTTGATTGACTGCTGGACAATGCACTGCTAAGTTCACGAACATGCTAGCAATACCATCCCTTCGATATACCTAGCAACACATAACTTTCATACAAGAACAGCAACCCCTACTTAAACAAACCATAGACATCCAATCTCCCATAAATGAAATAAGAGTAAATTGACCAAAACCGATTGGATTTTTCACTGGCGGTCGGTCACGTTTCCAATTCCTGACTACTTGATGATTATTGTTCAATAAAAAGATACGTATTGTGTCTTTTTAATTTAGAGTAAGGGAATAGGTACTTGGGAGCGGCGTTGATTCAATGGACTTCCATTCTGAAGGTCGTGGTTTCTAATCCTGATCGCGCACCAATGTATTGTTTCTTGTAAAAAATGTATCTTTGTAAAAATATGTGCGCTTTTTACGTCGATCTTACGGTGAAGGAAGCATCATGAAGAAACCCGTCGCTTAAAATCACGAAAAATACCCTATTTATAGGGCTAGTTGTGGTAACACACAGTAAAAACTTCAACTTTAAGGTAACCCACCTTTTACTTTCACTTCAAATACGTTTTTTGATAGTTTATTCATGCTTCGAAATATACCTGCTCGTTCTACATAAAAAGTAGTCGACTGCTTCCTCCCAGAATAAAAGTGTCATCTTTATCATCTCAGCCTTGATCCGTCTACTGCTGAACATAGACCTTCCCTTACTACGCCACAAATAGATATCGCAAGCTACATCCATCCAACGACTCCCCGCGACACCGCATGGCACTGCTAGGTGACAATAATTCACTAAGAAATATTTTTCGCAAGGAAATATATTTTCAAAAAATCGCCATAACAGGACCTGCGCCCCTTTTTTAAGTTTAATTTGCCTTGAGCAATAAAAACAAAGAAATAATAATTAACTTATAAATAGTGATAGAATCTTGTATCGACCAACAAAATCGTTCGGTCCACTACCCGCCGACCACCGATATATAAACTAAGACATAATGGCCCATAAATACAGAATCCGCATCATCGAGTTTCAATTAAAACTCGAACTGTCTCGATAAGTGGGCCTGAGATATAAAGGGTACTTATGCTTAGAGGCTTTGTCTTATTATAGGGGTATTTCTATTTAAGGGTATTTATGTTTAAGGGTAAGTATTTGTTGGGGACGCAACGTTTAGAGTAAGTTATTTGTCTTGCCCGCTTCCTTCCATGCGTGAGATAATAGATTGTTTTCTTAGATTTTGACCTCGTAACGGACGGACGGACAAATGCTATAAAAACTGATAATATTAATTTATTTCGTAATTTGTCTTTTATTGCTCTAGGCACTTCTTCTAAAATATTTTAAAGAAAAAATACATCTTCAAAAATTTTGCTCGCCGCGAATGAATTTAGAAGATGTTTTTTTCCTTTAAAGCATTTCAAATGTTTAATACCTATATTTATTTATGAAGGATATTTTTCTATTCTTCTACACATAAAAAAACAGGTAAATATATAAAACAGTAGTAAATACGGATATCACAAATAAAGACGTACTAAAACGGAAACAACAACACTTTACAAAACAAAAAAAAAACATAATTATAAATACTACAGGCGTACATCTAAATGACTATTACTAAAAATAATTATTATGCTAGGTATATCAAAGCTAAATCTTATATTGAAGTATAGATTACAGATCATTGACAAATAGATAAATAAAAAACTTTAAATTCATATAATCATTACGGATCATAAAGAAACTGTAAAATTTTACTGCAACACTATTTTTATATTGCAACACTATTTTTATTTTAAATAGGTCAGTTCTTATTACCTATCATAATGTTATGATGTAGATAACGTTGAAATAAACGAATTAAAAAATAATAAAAACTACAATTTTTTACAATTTATTTACACTCCCGAACCCTCCATTTCAAATATTCATTAAAATGTAGGCCAGGAACCCACTGCAAAATCGATTATTATCCAGCTTGCCAGCATGGTTGTGTAACATTAATCATTTTTCGTAATTTGTTTTTATTGCTCAAGGCATATTTTACTAGAAACTATTTAAAGGAAAAATTCACTTGCGGCGAGATTTAAACTCGCGTCCCTAGATCAGTTTGCGGTTTTTTATAATTGATGAGTAAGCGTTTGACCACTGTCTTACCTGATGGAAAGAACGACATAGCGACCACTTATAAAAGATCATAGTAGGGCGAAATAAACTACCGCTAAAAACAAAAGTAAAGTATAGAAAAGTAGAATATGTAAAACACATTGTATATTTTACATTGCACATAATATTAATTAACGGAAATATTGCAAGAATAAGCCAAATGTGCTTATCAGTATAGAAACACATAATTTTGGAATTTGTTAGGTCTATTAAGTACCCAACAATTTCTAACACACCTTCGTAATTTAGACTCTAGAGCAGCAAGAAAATGTAACAAGAAGTTGGCAAACCGAAGCCATTCACAGCGATAATATTATAATTCACACACACCCTTTTTCCTTTCCCATGTTATGTAAGCAGTTATGTGCGTATTAGCCCAGGCGATTGCAGTATTTTAATTTGACCTATAAAAAACTTCTTTTTTTATTAAAAAAAAAAATCATATACGAAAAGTAGGTTTTAAAAATCAGGAGTCGTGTTTTTCGACTGCTATAATTAAATTCGCATACACTATTGCGTTTGAGTTTCCCAAGCTTGTTGTAGCTCGTTTTTATGTGCGTAAGCAACACATTCGTAGTACACAAAAGTGTGTCTAAATAAAACTGAATTTTTTAAAATGAAATTTCTAAATAATTAATTTCTGATAAGCGGCACCCGTTCATGGTCTTACTATCACCCGAACCAAGCGTTTCACATTGTCTTTTTTTTTTCATTTCTACTGCGGGTGAATGGAAGCAATTACCTGAGTATGTCTTAGATATATAGATAGATAGATAACATTTTATTTGATCAATCACAAAAACATTACAAAAACAACACATTTAAAACTAAATAATTGTCAAATAAATAATGTCAACAATAATTACTAATAACTAAAAACTAACAACTTGGAGGTCTTCATGTAACGAGTGAACAGTAGAAATCCAGCTATTATAAAAAAATAATTGAAAAGTTAAAAAACCGACTTCAAAAAGAAACAAAAAATAATTTAAAAAACAACCAAAAAATAAAAGAATTGATAAAAATGACCAAAATAACCTCTACATAGGTACAGTGCCACCGACTAATAAATCTGTTTTATCATCTGAAGTCGGGCAGCTTTACTGGTTGGTTCCATATTGTACTTAGTTTGGCTGCCCGACTTCAGATGATAAAACAGATTTATTAGTCGGTGGCACTGTACCTATGTAGAGGTTATTTTGGTCATTTTTATCAATTCTTTTATTTTTTGGTTGTTTTTAAATTATTCTTTGTTTCTTTTTGAAGTCGGTTTTTTAATTTTTAAATTATTTTTTTATTTCACCCTTTTTAGTATATATACCTACCTACCTAAAAATCAACAATATTGTTATCGTAATTTAAATTATTGAGGAGTTTGCTGATGAGCAGGTGGTTTCAGGTGCCCCATCAATCTGTACTTAGTTCTTTAGGGGTCTATCCTTTTTGGTAGAAGTCCAAAAATGAGTAATTTATTGAATTCTGAGATGCTATCCTGTCCATCATTCCGAAGATACTCATCAGACCCTTACCAAACTTTCATGGGATCACCTCGCAGCTTCCACTTTTCCATTAAAAACAGAACTATATCAATCGGTCAAGCCATCTTCGTGTAATCGATGAACAAATGAATTGAATAAAGCGTTTTGAGGAGCATTCCCGGTCCTCACTTCGAAGATCCTCATCAGATGCTCATCAAATTTTATGGGACCATCTCGGAGCTTCCACCTTTCCATTAAAAAAAGAATCATTTCAATCGGTCAAGCTATCTTCGAGTAATCGATAAAACAACTGGATTGATTAATGCGTTTTGAGGAGCATTTCCGTTCATCACTCCGAAGACCCTAATCAGATCCACATCAAATTTTTATGGGACCATCTTGGAACTCCCACCTATCCATTAAAAAAAGAATCATCTTAATCGGTAAAGCCGTCTTCGACTAATCGGTAAACAAACAAAAAAAAATAATATTATACATACAGACGAATTGATAACCTCCTCCTTTTTTTTAAGTCGGTTAATAAAAATCGTCCTAAGTGGCATGAGCGACTCAAAAATAAGGCTCCAGTCAACATTATTTTTTACAGCGACCTCTCGAACTATACGGACAATCCGAACTGTTTAACATTTTATTTGCATCTGGTAGGGTAGATAGCAAATGTTACGTAAACACTGCGTAGTGAGAATTTTATATGAAACGGTGTATAAGTATTTGTAAGGGAGGAAGCAGTCTATAGCATTGCAAATCGGCTGATATTGATCGATTGGCGATTTGTTTTTTCCGTTTTTGTAGCTGGCTACGAAACACAGTTATGAACATGGATTAAAAATTCCTATTTAATAACTAGTTACGAATCAGTAAAGAAAAAAAAGTGTGTGTGTCAGCTCCGACGCACGACTGGAGTTTACTCCTTAAGTACAAGTATCTAACCATACGCAAAAAGAGTTTATTCAACTGAAAAAGATTAATATCATATGAAAGGGTAAATTCACAAATTAATGAAATTTTTTTATAAAAACATTATTATAATCAAGAAATATTGTTGATCTATTTTGCGTGGATGCGCTTGATAATTCATATTGGATTAAATATCTAATTTTATGTGTTGTTTTCAAATATATATTTATATGAACTACATCGATAATTATTGAATATTTAATAAATACAAATCGCACATATAATACATAAATTATAACGTACCTTGCACCCACGTGTTCGTCAGATGTTCCGGCAATTATTATCTACACCCCTTTCTGCCATAGTTATTTCAAAATACTTTTAGTTCACTTTAGCCAGTATAATGATAAAAATTATAACTTCACAATAACAATATTAATTATTGATATTTATAACAAAAATTGTTAGGTTTTGTTTCTTTTAACTTTAAAATTCGAACTACAAATTGTCAAAATATGTAACACAAGATTTTCCCGCCACAAAATTACCAAATAATAGGTCTTATGTGAATTTCCCGCCATAAGATGGCACTATAGACTCCTTGGCCTTAAAAAAAAAAAAAAAAAAGAAGATGGTGGCGGATGGATTTTTTGTAGTCTTTGAGCGACATAAAAGTTTGAAAAAGTTTAGATCAAACAATTCAATTGACATTGCTATAATAAAATTAAAGGCTTATTAAATAAAAGACGAGAAAACACGAGTAGAGAATATTGCAAACTATTTAATAAACATTCTCTAAAAAAAGTAGAAAAAGATCGTATCCGGGGAGGGAGAAGATGGTCGCTCGGGGGCTTTTGGATGGATGGCGCGTATAGCAGTGAGAAAAAAAGGTTTTGCAAGTGTTTCTGAGTGATATATGTGCTTGAATTCCTGGGTAAGCAACCTAAATCTACAAAATACATCGACACTGATAGAAAAAACAAACAAGCCCAATAACATATAGTATATAGGTATAGTCGCCTATACAGCATACCATATGTACGTCTTAATACACTCACAGCCAAATTAGAAAGTTGCGCACTAAAGGTGCGCACCAAAAACGTGACACGATTTTCGTTACTTGTTAGTAGGTTTTACCCCTCGGATTTTTCTCATAGCGGGCGCCTTATATATGAAAATCGATTCTTAAGGAGTAAACTCCAAAAATCTTCTTCCATGGCTAGTAACAAAAAACAGTTACGAAAATGAAACAAAGGTGCAAAGGTTTTTTTGCATGTTTGACATTTATACCATCTTACCATATTAATATAATGGCGAAGCCAAAAGCAAAGGTAATTGTTTAAGCAGTCTAAATAATAATAAATTCCTGTTCCGTTGTAGCACCTAAACTACTAAACCGATTTTCACGGCTCTTCCTTGACTAGCATTTGTGTGCCTATGCATTTCTGATTTTCTGTCTGAATCGTTTACATTATCTAATTTCTACGTGACAAACTAAACAAACTCAAACTAAACAAATTACTATTAATTATTATTTTTACCATAACTTACCTATAACATCTTTATATTAATTTTATGAATTGACGATTTTATGTTATTATTATTTTATTTTGTGTAACTATGGATTTTATTATCTGAATTAAATGATTATTTTTATTATTTTATTATTATTATTTATTTAAAGTTTTTGCGATTAATTCAGATAAAGTGAAAGAGATTGGATGGTGTGAATTTTTACGAATTATAGTGGTTTATTGCCTAGGCAGGTAGGTATACCTATTTTTTTAATTTTTATTCATTAATATTTTTGACAGGAGATAATTCAGGAGCCTTATTTGTTAAAAGGTGTCTTTTTTTTAATACATTAATTGTCTTCATTACAATGATCACTTAGCTATCGTTTGACCGAAAAGTTTTCGGTCTACGGTTTCCCTTTGTGTGAGGTAAATACATGTTGCTTTTACGTGTTACAAGTTTACTTACAATTTTCAGGTTGAAACAAACAAGATTTCGTTTCTTGAAATATTTAAACCTTTTAGGGACGCGTTTGCAAAATCTTTCCTTACTTACTTACTCGTACGAAAACGCACGAAAAATCTTAGTTCTGTGAACGCAAAATGTGTTCATATTTTTATCGCCTCCTGTTTCAACTTCGATAGTAATATGTTTCTCTTTCGATCATCTTTTGTTTTTACTTGAATGGTCTTTTGTTTTTGATTCGAACTTCTTTTGTTCTGTTTTTGTCCTAGCGTCCTTAGCATTATGAAATGCATCACTCTTTATTTTTACGTTTGAAGCACGTAGCGCCATCTGCTTTTACAGATAACCAACGAAATCAAAAAGAATAAAAGCTGATCCCGCAATTACTTTTCTGGGTCTTATTCGCGTATTATTATTTTTAAATTCTCTTACTTCAACGTTTCGATCATGTTACAATAATCTTGGTCGCGAGGGGACAAATTTGATTACCAAAAACACGAAAATAAGAAGCGAAAAGAGAAGCAAAATGCTCGATTATCAGTTTTCATTTTTCGATTTACATAGAAATAAACAATACACATTGAGATGTTGCTTTAAATACAACATTTATGTGTGGGAAATACTTTAAAATAAATTAAAAAACTACCTTTCAATATTAAAATTAATTAACATACTGGTGATTTAGTGTCCGTTTCGGATTATGACCACAACAGCAATGTCGAGCTTGATTCAATTAATACAGAACGCAGCAATATCCAGATATCAAATATTTATTCAATCAATTGTATTTGTCGACGTAATCCACCAATTTTCATACTTTGGAGGGTGAATTTAGACGACAGATTTTTTATCGGCTGATAGGTAGATTTAAGTCGAAACAGAAGCGCGCGAAATCTTTTTGTGATTTTCACCTATTCAGTGGACTTATAAAACGCGTTAACCTTCTGTCGGCGAATGGAGCTATCGCTAAAAAATAGTAGCGGCGAAAATGTTTCTATGAGGCCACCCATATACGATGCCACAAATACTGATCGCGAGCTACTTCCATGCAATGAATCGCCGCAACCGCGGCTTTATCACTATTTGACGATCAACAATGATCGTCAAATAGTGATATCTATGTACAATTCTAAGTATATTAAATTCAAGGATAATAAAATTCAATCTACCGAAAAGGCCCAGTTATAGGGCTAGTTACGGTAACACACTGTAAAACTTTAATTTTAAATTCCATAATAAACTGTATCAGGCTCTTTTACTGTCGTGGTTTTTTTTTTCATAGGTAGTTTGTCCTTGATAAAACCGTACAGTACAGCCCGTACAGTACAGCCCGTACAGTAGTTTACCGTAACTTTTTAGAATGTTAAAATTAGACAAGTTACATCTCAGTCAACCTTAAAAAGCCAACTGTAAAGTTGGCGAAATCTCGGTTCGTTTAGAACAATGAATAAAAACGCAATTCATCCGGATAAATAAAGTGTTTTATTATGCAAAATCGCGAAAACCATAGAAGAAATTAATTTGTCCTTTTTACGTTTTGGTTGGATTTTTTTTTTGTTGGTAATTTATGTATGTCACTTTTTCGTAGGGTAGGTATATTTTGGTAAGACATAATGTTTTGTAGGTAGGTAAGTATGATCCATTTTTAAAATGTTCCCTGCACAACTCAAGTTTGTGGTCTGCAGTCACCTTTGATTGACATTTAATTGAAATGTTATTAACTATGAGCGTGAAATGCGGCTAGCCATTTTAATGTTATAAAATGTCAGATACAGTTTTAAAATAATCGAAATTATTACTAAAACAAATTGATTTAAATCGTGTAGTACCGGCATAGAATAGGGATATCCCATCTACATAAGTCGCTTTGTTCAAACTGTACTGAGGCTTGAAAATTGACGTGATTTTCTAATGATATTCTATGATAATATTATCTAAATAGGACGAGACCGAGCTATCTACATTTTAATTATAAGCAACAAAGTATAAAACAACTTTTACCAAGAAATATTGTCAAAGTCATATTGTATTTTAATATAAAATTATGAGATAACATTGCTGCTATCTAAAAACTTTCCAGGAAATTTGATCATGATGTCTGATAGATATTCATATCTATTGTGCCACAGACAGATGAACAGACACCTCAAACATATAACATTCCTCTTTTTAAGAGAGAGAGAGACGAGTGTTTGCAAGCCACGCTTTTACTTCACTATTAAATTCGAAAACAACATGTTCCAGGTCACACAGCAGCACACTGACATGTTCCGTACAGTATTACGTATGATCGACCTTTGGATCGACCAATGGCGGACGATCTTTAGTGACAGACTGGCGGTCGAAACATCGTTCTAGGCCCCGCAATCACCGTGGATATTTCTTTCAAATGATTGTTACTTCCTTAATATATTCGAGTTCGTTACGCAGCGCAAAATGAATATAGTAAGCCACGGATACGGCGCTGATATTAAAAATACTACAATTTAAATTAAATCTTAATTTCCATGACATTCGGTTGAAAATAATATGCATAGAGGAGGGGCGCGCCGCGTCGTGTGTCACGAGCTGTTATGAGCGAACGTACACTATTTTCAACCGATTGTCATAGCACTTAAGGTTTAGTTTAAATTGTCTTATTTTCAGTATCTTACCCGCGTCACGCTCTGTGTGCCCCCGTAGCTCTCACACTGATGTGTTTTAACTATAGAAATAGTACTACAGAGTTACTAGAAAGCTTACTTCGTCAAAAAAACGGTCCGGCTTGATATATCAAGGCAAAAACTACAACCTTAGAGAACATGATTAAAATTGTTTTTTTAAAAGTTGTCAAGTGCACAGTCTTTTAGGAGCGAAAACGACGATGTGACATGTTTCTGGTTCTAAATTCGAATTGTAATTAATTAACCCAAACATCGTGCTTTTTCAGTAGTGTTTAAACTTCCTTGTTGTTACACAACAATGTTCTGCTCGATTTAACTACTGAATATTTTACAAAACAGCGAGTACCCTTGACGTATTTATCGAGTATACAATTACTATTTAATTAGTCTGCAACGGGCTTTTGTTTCATTTAACAAGACGGATCCCTAGGGTAGAGTCTATTATAGAAAATATTAAAAGCAAGTTTCGATGTGGCTTTTTGAATACCAAATATAAATATTAAAGATTAAGGATATCCTAAACTAAGAGATGGGTAAAAATTTAGTGAAGGAGTTTCTTCCACGACTTTGCAGAAACAAAAATGACATAAACATTTTAAGCTCAAACGATTTGAACTCATAATTATTTTTCCCTGGGTCTTATTCGCGTATTATTATTTTTTTTAATTCTCTTACCTCGATGTTTCGATCATGTTACAATGATCTTGGTCGCGAGGGGACCCCCCAGTCCCCAACATGATCGAAACGTCGAGACAAGAGAATTAAAAAAAAAAAAACGCGAATAAGACCTTAAAAATTACATGTTTTTATTTTTAATTTACTACCCTAGCCAGGAATCGAACCTTGTCTTTTTACATAAAAATAAACAGCCTATATTCTTGTAACGATTGATAGTGCTGTTATTAATAAAAATAAAATTCTGAAAACAAACATAGGGTGGTACACTGAAAGAAATAATAGAATAGAAAAGAATAGAATTGAAAACATTTATTGACAACAAACACACACATCAGTACACACGAGTACAAACAATAGGACACAATTTTTGCATAGATAATAATACAAAACGAAACAAAGATCATTAAAAAGAAAGAAAAATAACGTGAAAAAAATACATGGTCCAATTAATTGTGAATGAATTCACAATTAATTTATAAATTAATTAATTATAAATAATAAATAATTAAAAACAATAAATTAAATTAATTAGAATGTGAGCAGTGTGCCTTCCGCCAACTAGGATCTGCCTCGGCATACGTTGTGGCTCCAGAAGAAGCCACAACACCGGTCTTCCGGCACCATAATATAAATAATAAATGTCCATTTTTTATTATTTCTTTACATCTGTGCATACGACCGTATGTGCTTGTGATTCTTAACTTTGTATTGCACCACCTTGCCTAAATTGCATACAATTAGGGAACTCGCGGGCGCGAGTTCAAACTCCGCCGCGACAGGATTTTTGAAGATGTATTTTTCCTTAATATTATATGTCTAGCATTAAATTAGTTAAACTATTTTCCGGGATTCGGCAGGAAGCATTGGACAGGATTTAAACTTGGAGTGCAGGTAACTCTTTATTTCGGCGAAGATATAAAATCGGATAAGAGACTTGTCCAAAGTCTTTGTTTAAAGCAATCTTTAAAAAAAATACCAAGGGAGGAAACAGTTTGAAAATAAAATTGAGGTTGTTTAAAGTTGTTACGTTACTTATTTTCTAAAACAATACCCATCTTCCGTACATGAACGTTCAACTTTAAGATATTTTGAGGGTCACAGCGACACGAACGAACAATTTAATAAGCAGTTTACGTGATATTCTCGCCTTAATCTCGCCTTGATCGTACGGAGAAGATCTATTTCGGGATAAAACGTATCGCGTTATCATCTCATTGATTGTTTTTTTTTACCATGTGCATTTTGTTCTAGACTAGCGTTTTATTCTGTGTCGCAAAGCTAGTAATAAAAAGAACTACCTCATATTACCTAATTGTTTAATTTTATCGTCTTAATATTTGACATATTGTTATATAAAATAGACTACATTGTTTGTACGGCCCACAGGCGTAGCTACTCAATACTAATATTAAAAAATAATTTAAAAATTAAAAAACCGACTTAAAAAAAGACCAAAAAATAATTTAAAAATTTAAAAACCACCATAAAAAAAGATTTGATAAAAAAGACCAAAATAACCTCTACATACAGCGCCACCGACTAATTAATCTGTTTTATCATCTGAAGTCGGGCAATTTTACTGGCTGTATGGTTCCATATTGTACTTAGTTTGGCTGCCCGACTTCAGATGATAAAACAGATTAATTAGTCGGTGGCGCTGTATGTAGAGGTTATTTTGGTCTTTTTTATCAAATCTTTTTTTATGGTGGTTTTTAAATTTTTAAATTATTTTTTGTTCATTTTTTAAGTCGGTTTTTTAATTTTTAAATTATTTTTTTATTTCACTCTTTTTAGTACCTACCTACCTACTTCCAACTGCCAAATAAATTAACAATACCTATTGTTACCGTAATTTTAATTATTAAGGAGTTTGCTGATGAGAAGGTAGTTTTAGGTGGCCCATCAATCTGTTCTTAGTTCTTTAGGGGTCTATTCTTTTTGGTAGAAGTCCAAAAACGAGTAATTTATTACATTCTGGGAAGCTATCCTGTCCATAATTCCGAAGATACTCATCAGATCCTGACCAAATTTTTATGGAACCACCACGGGGCTTTCACCTTTCCATTAAAAAAAGAACCATCTCAATCGGTCAAGCCACCTTCGAGTAATCGGTGAACAAGTGAATTGAATACAGGTTTTTGAGGAGCATTCGCGGTCCTCACTTCGAAGATCCTCATCAGATCCTCACCAAATTTTTATGGGACTACCTCGGGGCTTCCACCTTTCCATTAAAAAAAGAACCATCTTAATCGGTCAAGCCACCTTCGAGTAATCGGTGAACAAGTGAATTGAATACAGGTTTTTGAGGAGCATTCCCGGTCCTCACTTCGAAGATCCTCATCAGATCCTCACCAAATTTTCATGGGACCACCTCGGGGCTTCCACCTTTCCATTAAAAAAAGAACCATCTTAATCGGTCAAGCCACCTTTGAGTAATCGGTGAACAAACATAAAAAAAAAAAAAAAAAATATACGCGACGAATTGAGAACCTCCTCCTTTTTTGAAGTCGGTTAAAAAGGAAACGTTGTTAACAATGTATGTACCTATGTATGTATTTTAGTGATAATCTCCGAAACCACCCTACCGATTTTGAAAAATCTTTCACCAATCGTAAGCTACATTATCCTGGATTTTGGTCCCGATATTTCCACGGGATCGGGACTTACACGAGTGAAGCTACAGGCGCAACAAATAAATCTCAATTTAGGTAAATACACCTTGTAAAGTAAGAAAGTATAGGGAGTGTAAAATAAGTTATTTCCTTTGATAAACTAGTTCCTTTGAAAATACGTTCACCGACTGGGTGTAAGTTAGTTTTCCAACACAGTAGTAACAATGGATATATGGGGTACCTACCTATCTGTGTAGAATGTTGTATAGACTCTAACAAAATTTCCTCTCACAAGACTCTCGTTCATTAAGCACTACAGGAGCGGACTTAGGCCATGTTTTTGCGCGAGTAAATTAGTAAATATCGTATATTTATTTGATTCAACTGTAATTTCTGTCAACCTTGAAAAGCCAACTGTAAAGTTGGCGAAAGCTCGGTTCTTTTAAAACCATGAATAAAAGCGCGATTCAACCGGATAAATAAAGTGTTTTATTATTTCAACTGTAATAAAGTACAGTGGGGCAATCTCGACTTCGGGAAATTTCAACTATTCTTAATAATTTGTGTAGAAATTTATGAAACATCGCATCTATGTAGAAATTTTAAAAATTTATTTTACGCTATCCGTTCATAGATGGCACTTTTTAAAATAAAGTAAAATTCAGAAGTTACAAAACGAAAGCGTTTTCATTTCGTAAGTCCCGTTCGCGCGGGAATATCGGGATAAAAAGTATGTCCTTCTCTAAAGTCTTATATACGTCTATGGTGAAATTCAACAAAATCAGTTCAGCTGTTCAGACAAATAGAGAGACGGAGTTAATTTCGCATTTATAATATTAAGTAATAATAATGTAAACCATGCCTAACGTATGTGTTCGCCCCAACTCCCCCCTTTCTCTCCACTTGATCCGGCTCTGCCCTTCAAGCGCATGAAGTCCTTAATTTGATTTAACTGTAATAGGCAAACAAAGAATCACGTTGGTCACGACGTTGTTGACGCGATACAACGGGTTAAGGTCACCGCCGAGAGTTTCTAACACTTTTAATTAAAAACTATTCAGTTTTAACCTACGCAAAGTAAATCTACGTATTTTGAACATTTGTTTGTTTGCTCGAATCAAAGAAGTTATATTACTAGTTACATTGAGCATGCTGTACCTTTCTAACAACACTTTTAGAAAGGGACAGAACGCTAAATTGAAGTATGCTGTCCCGTTCTAATAGTGTTATTAGAAAGAAACAAAATGCCAGACGTTCACCTGCGTAAGTCTCGTTCCCGCGGGAATATTGAGATAAAAAGTAGCCTATGTCCTTCTCCAAAGTTCCATCTATTTCTTTACCAAAATTCAGCGGTTTAGACGTGAAAGCGTACCAGACATATTATTTACTTTCGCATTTATAATATTAGTAAGGATTAAACCTTAAAAACATTTCAGTCTGTATTCCTTGCAAAGAAAACTTAATCAAAATGTTTCACAAAATATTCTAGGCCAGGTGTAAAAATATTTTCCTAGCCTAAAGTTAGACTTACCTGTGCTATCTATTACCCAATAGGTACCTAGCCTTTATATTCGGAGAAGGTGAAGCGGAGGTATTATTACATTTTTCCTACCTGTCGGCTCACCTTTGTTACCTTTGGTAGAATCATGCAGGTATCTACTAACATTATTCGTTTATACAACACTGGTATTGCAATCTAATATTTCAGATACCAAGTCTTGTACGAAAATACTAAAACTTATTTTTAAAAATCGTATTTAGAAATGTTTAAACGTAAAATTTATCTACAAACATTACTACAATCTTTCTTTTAACTTCAAATATAATAAACTATTAAATTTAGCAACGCGACTCTGCCCGGTTCGTCGTGATTTCACTATTTCCACCTGGAAATAGTGAAATCACGACGAAACTATAAAAATGGGTCTTGCTTGACAGACGGACACACAGGCAGACAACAAAGTCGTCTTAGAAGGATTTATTTTTACCTTTTTATACGGAACCTTAAAAATAAAATAAAAATACTATATCAACGCCACCATTATTTATTTTAACTCAAGTCAAAGCTTAGTTACCTCACACTCTAAGTGCTGATACAAACTCTGCTTTGATTATTACCAAGATATACTTAAATTACGCACAATTTTCAATCCAATTCGAACTTTACAATGCTGTTTTAGAGTAGAAATTAGATCGTCCATACGAAACAGAACAGAAACAACAATAAAGCGACGTTTTTGGGTAATTTGCATGCAGCCGATGTAACTGTTATTGCACCCAATTGGACAGAGTGCGAATTGGACCCCAAAAACCGGGCAAGCTGTTAAAAATTTAACCCCCATTTGAGTGACGAGTCGTTTGTGTTTGGATAAGTGAATTTTTTATCGTACTGCTCTAGAGTCACAATTTTAAGTGCGCCTGGCGTGGTCAAGCGGTTTTTTCAAACTGCGCATTCATGTGAAGGCATGCATGCATCTACTGTGGACAGCGTATGTGCGTGATCTAGGCTCATAAACTCTGTTTCAGAATTATTGATCAATGTAGACACACTCATACATTTCTTTGAAAGTGACAGCTCTATGTTTACATTTTTGATCTAAGGTTCTGAAACAGGCTAAGTATACTTGGTTTTGCAGCACTTCTTATTAATATTGTAATGATGAAAGTATGTGTTTGTTGCTCCACGTTATAAACATGTGAACCGGCTGCGATAAAACTCGATATGCAGCTGGAGACCTGGAATAACATATTCCAGGTCTTCAGTTACATTGTCGCTATAATAGACCTAGGGGGTCTGAAATAACTAACAAAGAAAAGTATTTACAAAATATTAAATTTTAAAGAAGAAGAAATTTAATTACAAGAAAGAAAGGGGTAGGTCGGAGACCGCCTAGTAGAGCTCACTTCTCTTACAAAAACCCGGCACAGATTCTACCGCACTTCCCTCGGATCGAAGGTCGACGAGGTCCGGCGGCGCGGCGAAAAGGCAGGTTGCAGTCCGTGCGGTGTTGAGGTTGTAGGTTGGGCAGCAGATAGCCCGTGCCAAGGTCGGGCGGCAGATAGCCCGAGCTAAGTTGAGGTAGAAGGTTGGGCAGCAGTTAGCCCGTGCCAAGTTGATGGTAGAAGGTTGAGCAGCAGATAGCCCGTGCCGAGTTCAGCTTCAAGGTCGGCCAGCAGATAGCCCGTGCCAAGTTGACGTCCTAAGTTGGGCAGCAGATAGCCCGTGCGGTGTTCCCGAGATCGGTAACTAGTATTACACTGATTGTAGTATTTAAAAGATATTAGAAATTCATAAAATATATAAATAAAGCTCGGGCGCACGGCGCGTCCGCCGAGGTCGGAGGTCGTCCGAGAGACAGCAATAAGTGACCCAATAAACAAATGCGCGATCACGCAAGTAAGCTAGGTAGGGCACCTAACGAACTGCGCAGTCGCCGATTTGAATATTAGAGTTGCGCAGGCGCGCGAAGGAAAACGTTTACAACGTTACAACATATCTCCAGATACATGATAGTGTTGCATTCTCTGAGCAGTGACTCTTCTCTGACGGATGAGATTCACCAATTCCAGAATCAAACTTTTAGAGAATTTACTCACACACCTTTAAAAAAGATGAAACAAAACTCGAACGTCATTGTTAGTATACCCAACATCTAGGTAATCTAAGATATAGACTATATTTTATCGACTTGAATGCTTGAAGCTTGACCCTTGGAAAGTTCTTTCGACCCTCCACAAAACAAATGACCCGCGTAAATATTCACCTTCATATTGAAAACAAATAGGTTCTTGTTTGGCGTCATTTTTATGTTGTCCTTGTTTGATGAAAATATTTTGAAACGTTAAATCAATTTTATGGTTGATTACAGAATGTTTTTATAGACCTTGCATTACACGAATTTCATTTTCTGTTTCGATTCAATTTGATTAATAACAAAGATACTGTTCGTTCGTTCGAAATTCGAAAATTGCGTTTGTTAGATAAATGTTGTTATTAATTTTTATTTGTTAGTTTAAAAAATAAAGCAATTTGGGGAAAAAAATCGAATGAATAGCACGTAAAACAACTGACTACGTGATACAGTAATAATATATTATTTGAAGATGTAGATAATGTACCGTATAAAAAAGAAGAAATAAAGAATGAAAATGAGTTTATTTGGACAAGCTTACTAAGTGAAAGCGCAGAGTAAAGTATATAGATAGGGGTAGTAATTCGTAGAAAGATAAATATAAATAAAGATAATGTAAACTGAATTTTAAAAAATCGTTTCTTATCACACACTAACAAAAATCTCAATAATTCCTTATTAAAATTCTGGTTTGAACAGTACTACATACGTCGAAAGTAAAAAAAAACAACAATGGACATTTTTGACTAAGACAGACAGACGGACAAACGAGTCATTTATAAGGGTTTTTTTTATAATATTTTGGGGTACAGAACCCTAAAATTAACCGAAAAAGCGTTTACATGTAACCCAAATTCTCTACACCAGATTTTTTGTCTCGTTTCGCCACAACTAGACGTTCCAAAAATAAAAATATACGCTAATGTTACTCCACACAAAGTGCTTTAAAAATGGATGTTATCATATTACTAATATTACGGATGAGAAAGTCTGTAAGGTAAACTGTATATTTTGCTTTCATAGGAAACGAGATCGAGTTGAAATTAAGTAACTTTAATTGTTTTTACTTGATATGCAATACCTGAGGCGATTATAATTAGTATGTACACTCTTCAGCTTGTATTCTAAGTCGACAAACTCAATACGAACTTTAAAAGATTTCATTGAGAAATGCT
The DNA here is from genome assembly GCA_949358125.1 of Idaea dimidiata. Lineage (NCBI taxonomy): Eukaryota > Metazoa > Arthropoda > Insecta > Lepidoptera > Geometridae > Idaea > Idaea dimidiata. Next base: position 12,662,754 of record OX442341.1, read on the forward strand.
AGTACGTAAGGGTTTTGACAATAGCAACAAACACCACATAATATTTTTGCCACATTTTTTAAGTTAAAAACACTTCAACGAACGAAGTCGCTGGTAAAACCTTGTACGCAAATAAAAACGGGCTCAAATCTCATTTTCATGAGCGCAAATATTCTACTTTATAAAACCTAATAATAAAGGTAACGTTACAACGAAAATTGTCCCACGTTGGACGCCAATTTTTCGATTTTTATTTTTTGTTCAAATTACTAGAAAAGTGAGTGCTTTTGTTTTTGAATAAATAAATGAAATATTTTTCACAGCACTATTTAGAACCTGTTTTATAATATAGTATGGTGCAGCCAAAAACTTTTGTTGGCGCCCAACGTGTAATTTTAAGCCAACGTAAGGCATGAGTTTGTAGGCGACCTCAAACAAAGGTCATGTAGTTGCAACACTTTTGATTTCTATTAAAACTTTCATTTCGATTAAGACGTACAGTTTTCATCATCTTCATTTTACCTACTGGGCCTTGCTCTGCACTTTACTTTATTTTCTATAATTATTCGAAATTTTAAGGAATATGTCACATCAGACAATTTACCATGAGGTTTTAACTAGCATAGACACAAATGGCATAAAATCTAAGAAGTTTCAAGAAACACAGTTTATACTTTGTATATTGTAAACTTTCCTTGACGCCCAACGTAAAATAAAATTACATGTTGGGCGCCAATTGAAGTCCCTACATATATTGCCCAGTACTCCCAGTGTTCAGTATCTATTTTGATCCCGTGTTTATAAATCTGATTAGTGATAATTTGGTATGCGACGGCATGCGGTAGCAGCAGACGGACGATATATAGTGACGTTGTACTTGTTTCTATACCGGTACCTAGCTATAAGCCAGCGAGACGTGCTGCTCGCCACCAAAGTAACCATGTCACTGACGCAGTCCGCAGCATTGCACGACAATCTCTTGTTGGAGTCTTGGCGGGAACTCGTTGAGGAGATGTGGTGCTAAATTTTCATTTTTGTGAAACCTAGTTCATATGCGTGCAAATTGTTTAATTTCGGGGGCATATTAATCAATTTAGTTTCGTGAAGGTGTACAAGTGGAATGAAAGTGAAAATCGGTGCAAAACATTAACTTAGTGTTGTCTCCAAGGCTCCGTGAAGATTATTTGTAAATGGCCGCCGTGTTTACAAATGATTCCCTAGACTTGACTTTAACTATGACGACTTGACTGTTTCGATGCAAATAACTTGCATAATATATTAGAATACTTGACACTGGCTAATTTCCTAATGGCCATAATCGGTTCACAACCGATAAGAAATAATAATAATCTCTTGTTGCGACAAGCATGTCGTCGACTACCAACTTCTACTTATCTATACGCATGTCATTTCAAAACTTCGAACGATGCTACTACGCGGTCGCTCGCGCCGTTAGCGCTTGATGTTGTTGTTATATCTTTATCAAGTACCTAATTTTCAATGTCATTCTGCTCCATTATTATTCATCGGAGTGTAATATTGCATAATCCACATTTTCATATTAATTCGCTGCGCCCCGCAGTTTCACTAGCGTAAGGCCCGATCCCACAGGATTTTCGGGATCAAAAGTATCCTATGTTCACTTTGTCTCCATCACTTAAACTATCCATAGGCAAATAATCATCCAAATCGATTCAAAATATAAAAAATAAAATTTTAGGGGTGGACCCAACCATTATCACTTAGAGTTATGAAAAAAGAAGTAGGTATATTCTCAGATTTATTGAATATGCAATGAATATAAAATTTCATATAAATCGGTTAAGCCGTTTCGGAGGTATATGAGAACTAACACAGTGACACGAAAATTTTATATAGATTGGCGTATAACAGTTCATAATGCTGTTGCTTAAAATATCCTGAAAATAGGTTAATTCGTTTAACTTTATTTGTTTCAATTTAATTTTAAATTATGACCTGTGGGTCTGTTCTTCTAATTAATTACAAAACGAATTTGTACAATACAAAAATAATGGCATCTTAGTTGCAACAATTCTTATAGGTTAAAACAATTCTTGTTACCATGGCAACAGTATATAAACAAACAGTACTTATTTAGTTTCAATGCGGACGTGAGAATAAGTCACGTTTATTGCATGGGAGTCCCCTAAAATATTTGTATAATTTTGTTTTTAGTATAATATGTTGTTATAGCGGCAACAGAAATATAATATCGTCTATGAAAATACATCATCTATCACGGTTCATGGGATACAGCCTGGTGTCAGACGGACGAACAAACGGAAGACAGCGAAGTCTCAGCAATAGGGTCCCGTTTTTACTCATAGAGTACGGAACCTTAAGAAACAATCACTATCGAATTGAGAACTAGGGGAAAGTGGTACTAAATGATCCCCCTAAGGGAAAACTGGTATAAAATTGTGTAAATGAATGATTTTGTAAAATTTTTGTATTTTGTAGTTAGCTAGTTTATCGCCCTTCCAAAAAATACGATTTCTATTCAATTATCTTAAAGGATTATTCCCCTATTCCGGTTTTTGTCAAGGTCTAGTAAAGGATCGTTTTGTACACTAGGGTGTACAAAACAATCCCCAGAATTGGGGCAATATGATCCCGCGGGGTCGTTTTGCCCAATTGACTTAAATTAAACAAAAATAAAACATTTGAAGACATTAGGGCATCATTTATTTAACTCTTGGAGATCAAGGACTAACTGCCTTACAAGCCAATCATTACCGGCTTTGTGTTGTAGTCGAAAACCGATGTCTGAAGTTATTTCTAACAGCAACAGTATAATTTCCTTTATGGTTTTCGCGATTTTGCATAATAAAACACTTTATTTATCCGGTTCAATCGCGTTTTTATTCATTGTTCCAAACGAACCGAGCTTTCGCCAACTTTACAGTTAGCTTTATCAAGGTTGACAGCAACAGCAACAGTATAAGCAAATTTCAAAATATCTTCAGTCGTTAAGCCATACATGGTTTCCTAATTTTCTGTGATATATTGTACCAGTTCTTATCCCTGCTCTTCAGTAAAAACCTTCTTAAACCTCCCATTACCTTGACCCTACCAACAGCTTTTCCCCTTTGCATGTCTTTTAAGCGACATAAGTGAAAACTGAACTGAACTGTTTGCTGATCGTTTTGTAACCCACACCATTATTTACGGCATCTAAAGCCTTAATCATTAGGCTTGCGCTCCAATTCTGACGTGTAGATGTTCTTGCGTAATTTCGAGGCATTGTACACCTACAAGGCATAGTACGTTAATAAATGTAATCGTCAACAGTGGGTAAAATGATCCCTGGGATCATTTTTACCTACACGAAGGGGGATCATTTTGCCTCAAACGGCCACATAACCTAAAATTTCTCAACATTTACTAATGGCACCAATCACGACAACAGAATATGGCTGATTACACTGTTAAATAACATATAAAACTGATACAAAATCACCTATCACATTATATACACTAGGACGAAAGTTATATGACTTCAAATTTGTGCTAACCTTAGATTTTACACAGTAATTTTGAACTTTTTGCAATATTTTTTTTATGAACATTCACACCGACATGACAGCTGGTTTGGCACTAAGTGAATGCCAGCGGGATGACTTTGTTTTAATCAAATCTTCTAGATGGCGTTGTTAAGTCGATAAAACAAGCAGGGATCGTTTTACCTACAGGGATCGTTTTGTACCACCTTCCCCTACTATTTTGAGAACTGGCCTTTTTGAAGATGATTACATAGAAGTACATGTCGAATTCCATGTACCTACTTCCAGGTTCTCTACCAGTATAATACTAAATCTCAAAAAAATGTCAGAATCAGCTCAGCACATTACGCGTTAAAACGTAAAAGACTGACAGACAGAATTACTTTCGCATCCATAATAACATTCGTCTGGATATAGGAGTAAAATCAATTTTATTCTGTCGATAACAGGCTAAAAGCTATCGAAGATTCCTACCTGTCTTAAAACAACGCCGCGAGCAATATTATAAAAGAAAAGCTATCTCTGTATTGCTTGGTAAGATATTGAATTTCTGTTTTATTACGTTTTTTGTTTGTGAATTTCATTAAATTTTCCATAATGGGTGTTGTAAATTGTCATTTGTTTTTGGGCGTCAATGTTACTAGCATAGGTATAGGATATGTACATTATTATATTCGAAAACAGAGGTAAATTAGGTCATTGACTTGATTTCAGTTAATGGTCGCTTGACAGTGAAGCAATGCAAACTCGGCTCTAACGAAGAGCTGTATCAGTTACAAACTCATACACATTTCGAAAGAAAATCGAACGTTGTTGTTACATTACCCACTGTCTATGATTATAATCCAAGCACTTTATAATTACTTAAAATAAAGTTGAAATACATATTTCTTAATTTTTCGCGTAGTCGTTGAATTAAGACTCATCTAACCTAATGCGATTAATAAAAAAATGTGTTATATTTTTTCATCAATTCACTTGTGAATCAATTCAATTGTGAAGCCAGTTTCAAATTTTTTTTTTTTTCAGATATGACCGCTGTGTTGTTCAAAAATGACTTTTATTTTTTATAAAAAAATAAAAGTCATTTTTGAACATTAACGGACTAGTGACATAGTGGTATAAAAAGAGGACGACGCCCGCCACAGCTTCAGTCCCAAGATCATTGTAACATGATCGAAACGTCGAGGTAAGATAATTTAAAAATAATAATACGCGAATAAGACTCAGGAAAAATGATTATGAAAAATAAAAATCGTTTAATTTCGACTGAAGCCGCGGCACGCAGCTAATGCTGTTTACAGATAAGTCGTAATTTATACTGCAGTCCTATGCAGTTGAGAAGCAGAACTCAATTTAAGTTAATTTATTGATTGTGAAAATACTGCTATTGGCAGTGAATTACATTCAGTGTGAACATGAGTAATGATATTGATGTTTTGTAAGGTCAAAGTCCTTATCCGATGTGAAATATGTTACATAGATTATCATAGATTATTATTTTCATAGTCCAAATTTTGTTCTGAGTTGTGGTGTGTGAGTGATTTCCCGAACAATTTGACTTTGAAACTAATAAAGCTCGCCTTTCAGAGCCGAGTTTAAAATACTGTCTAGCTACTATAAGCCTTTTAGTCTCTTATGTAAGAGAACTGACTAAATTCTGTGATACATCTATTGGATGGGAAGATAACAGGTAACCAAGAAGATTGGTAATTAGTACTTATGGCAGATGAATTTAAACTTAACGACTGCAATCAAAGATAATCCGAGCTACCAAGCTCGTTTGTCGTTGCTATGTCGTCCATTTGTCGCTCAAAAACATAAAGAAAATTTTAAATAAAAAATACCTCGACTAGTTTTAAAAACCACAGATAGTTAAAAAAACTTTTTTTTAAAGTTTGTTTTTATTTATTTTTTTAATTATTTGATGTGTTTTTAATTTTTTTTTTAGTTGAACGACAACACGGCGAGTTCGCGACGACTTATAAGACATCATGATAGGGCCCAATAACTGGGACTACTACGGCTTAACCTGCCTTTCGAAGCACGGAGAAACTCGAAAAAATAAATGTCTGTTACAAGGTAAACATTATCGGCCATTCATCCAAGTAATGCCCGTGCCAAGCGTTGCTTAACCCGCACGACCATTCAAAATCGGTAGCTTAATATGGTATGTACATCTTACTTCTTACTTATATCTTACTTCTTATTAGTATTATATGTATGTCTGTGAGTTTGTTACTCAATCACGCAAAAACTACTAAACTGATTGCAATGAAACTTGGAATATAGAATAACACATAGGCTACTTTTTATCTCGATATTCCTGCGGGAACGAGACTTACGCGTAGCGCAGCTAGTCTTACTTATATTATAAACGTTTGTATGTACCTATGCAACTTTGTTAGTCTTTCATGCAAAAGCTACAGACACGATTACGATGAAACTCGGAACATAGATAGTTGGAGACCTGGAATAACACATAATAATACATAGGCTCCTTTTATCTCAATATTCAGGAACAGGACTTACGAAACCTCAGGGTGCAGTAGCACATTTTAGGAACCCATATAAATTCTACTCAAGTCAATCACCACTTTTTACGCAGCCTTTGACAAGACTACAATACCAATTTAGCAAAAAAAAAACTTAAAGCAAACATGGCTGACCGAAATAACTTTCCTGCTCACAGAAACAAAGCTAAAAAATAAAATTTGTTCCTCAACTATGCTAATTTTAATTACACAAAAACATGTGCCTCGCCACCACATTAAAAAAACCGCGCAAATTATTTTCAAGCGGTCTACTCCATTGTTTGTGTACGAACAAAAACCACATAAAAAAAGAAAAAAACCGTGTGTTTGCATCCAGCCTTATCTCTTTCCTACAGACGGTAAGCAAACTTTTGTTATTATTAGGAAAAAAACTTGCTGCACCCGCGGTTTTAGTTGCGTAATGTACCAGAAACACTTGACACTGAATGTAACCGGATGTTCAAATAATAAATCAATATTGCACAACATTACACACAGCGCAATCTAGCTCCCAAACTAAGCACTAATCTTGTACTATGGGTACTAGACATAGGATAAACTACCTACGTATTACTTACCTACTTTTTTTTGTAAATACATACATAATTTCTTCTATGGTTTTCGCGATTTTGCATAATAAAACACTTTATTTATCCGGTGGAATCGCGTTTTTATTCATTGTTCAAAACGAACCGTGCTTTCGCCAACTTTACAGTTGGCTTTTTCAAGGTTGACTGAGATGTATTTTGTCTAATTTTAACATTATAAAAAGTTACAGTAAACTACCGCCTCATAATTATTCGCAATAAAACGTTCCAGTGTACGCAGACTATAGTAGAGTCATTGTAATAGTTTTTCAATTTAAATTATGATTTTTTTATTCCTAGCTAGCTCAAAAAACTACCATGGCTTCGGAACGCGGCCTCACATGAGAAGAAGCCACGAAGAAACTCATGGGGGTTCTCATTTTACTCGGAAATTTAAAAACAATATATTTAAAAACATATTTTTAAAATTGTATTGTAGTATTAATTAAGTTATTGTATTCACATTCGCCTATTTCACATCATACGAATAAATAAATAAATAAATTTAAAAACAATTTTTATATCGAACCAAGAATTAACAAATCTAACAAATATTTATTTTTAAGCATCCGATGAGAATCGGGTTCGATTCTCATCGGGTGCTTAAAAATCAGCGTCGTCGGAATGTCGTGTTAATAGGTATCAATCAATGATTTTGTAGTTAAATTATTGCTTCCAATCACCTTTCAATCGCGCTTATCTACATAAGTAAATTCTTACAATTCTTGTCTAACCAAACGTTGTCTGAAAGTGATAGCTCTCAGCAATAATACCGCCTGTTTTACCTTTATAGGCCGTAAATGTTAGACAATATTAGGTGTTTTGTAAATTTTGGTTCTGTGGTTTCGATCGAGTGGTACAACCACTCGAGTGGAGTGTCAAAAGTCTACCTCTATTAATACGAAATAGGTGATACAATTTCGTGATAATAGACATTACTACTTTGTGACAAGATTTTTCGAAGATATCGTTTTTGTTTCTCAACTTACATAAATAGTTTTATTTTATTTAGAAAAAAAACCTTCACATTGATTGTCAAAAAGTGGGGTGTCACAAAGTTAGACATACAGTCACAGAATAACCCCAGTTTACCCGTACTTTATAAATAAATTTTAAAATTACTCTGTATATAAACTTCTGTTCCTAACTGTACTGTACTTTATACAAAAGTGCTAATCGAAAATAAATCAAAACAGAATAAATAGAGTTCTGTTTAAACTTTATATTCAATTTTGCTTCATAAGATAATGTATTCAAAAGGTCACTGTCCCCCAATAATAATATTTTTAAATTATTATACATTTGCCAAATAAACTCATTTACATAGAGAACGATTCTTATTTATGTTCCACCGAGGACAAGCAAATAGGTTTAATATTATTATGCCATAGAGCGTACATTTGGCCAACGTATCTCTAGATACAAATTGGCAACTGGACAAAACAGATCAAAGTACTCATCTATTATTATTTTAGTTTACAGTGAGTTTTGGAAACGATATAGTTGCTGAAAAGGGCAAAAGGGCACACAGCAGCAGATGCACACACTGACAGGTTCCGTACATTATTACATACTAGCTGGGCAACGGAGTTTCACCCGCGGAAGGGAAAAACGCGTTGTCAGTTGTCACGGGCGCGAGCGGCCGAGCGGTTCTCGAGCGGTTGTACTTTTTCGTTCATTACTCGGGTTCTACTAATTATATTTCGATGCAAAGTATACCACGACCTTCCTCGAAAATAGAACTATCTAATATTGAAAACCATATTTCAATCGGATCAGTAGTTTTTAATTGTATAAGGAACAGACAGAGAAACAGACAAACAGACATAGAGACATAAATTGTAAAAAATATATAATTTAGTTCCACTACTTATCTACTACTTATCCTAAGTCCCCTAGACCACTTTTTTTTAATTTACTTCCAAGTACAGACTTTTTGTCCTCTCTTCCTTTATTATACGAGTAAGTATAGAAGATACCTAAGATACCTATAGATGATCGACGTTGAGTCGACCAATGGCGGACGATCTTTAGTGACAGACTGGCGGTCGAATCATCGTTCGAGGCCCTGCAACCACCGTTTGCGTGGAACATTTTTTCAAAAGATTCCTACTTCCATTAGGTATATATTCGAGTTCGTTGGCTCGGAGTCACCAAAGTTATTACAATCTTTGAACGCTCAATGGAAAGTTTATAGTTGGGAGTTCGCACCGAAATCACGTTACACCTTTCGTATGCAGAACGGTTTGTGATTCAAACAAACGTGACGCACACACCAAAAGGGAATAAACGATAAAAAACGTGGCTGTCGTGTGTCGGGATCAGAGATCGCGTATACGCAGTCAGAGGTCATTCGCTCGTATCAATCAAACCTACGTCATAGTTTTTGTTTCATCTGATTGATTTATTAACGGTCATATCTCAGTCGCAGATCGTGATTCGAACATACTTACGTAGAAATGGTTTTTGTGTAACTCGTTTACAGTTTCGGTTTAAGATGGCAGTGGAAGTTTTAAATTTTCAATATCACAAAATTTAACAAGGTAATATAAAATTTACTGTTATCCCGAAATAAACGCTCGGTGTAAATCTATACTAATATTATAAAGCTGAAGAGTTTGTTTGATTGTTTGTTTGAACACGCTAATCTCAGGAACTGCTGGTCCGATTTGAAAAATTCTTTTTGTGTTTGATAGTCCATTCATCGAGGAAGGTTATAGGCTATATTACATTACGCTACGACTAATAGGAGCGGAACATTCATGAAAAATGTTGCAAAAACTGGAAAAAAAACACCCTGATCCGAGATTCTGTCGCGTGCGCTGAGTAAACGGTCAGAGTCACATAAAAACCATATATGGCAGAATTCTTCCTCTAAAAAGGATCTAATAAATAGTCCGCGACAGCATATGTCTATCTCTTAAGGTTGATTCAATATAACATTTTTTAGAGTAATCAAATTTGTTGTAGAACAATGCATTATTTCCGAAGGTAATTTTGTAAATATTATATTAATCCTTATCCAAATAAATACGTTATTCATTAAAAGTATATAATTTTAAACATAATTGTCCATAGCATCACTTGATTTCAATGAATATCTCACGAGATATTACAGTTTTAAAATACCTCCACAATAAATAATTACTAAGTACCAAGCGTGCAAATCTTACTAATATTATAAACGCGAAAGTTTGTATGTAAGTATGTATGTATGTATGTGAGGTTGTTACTCTTTCACACAAAAACTACTAAACCGATTGCGATGAAACTTGGAATATAGGTAGCTGAGGACCTGGATTTGCACTTGGACTTTTTATCCCGATATTCCCGCGGGAACGGGACTTGCGCGGGTGAAACCGCGGGGCGCAGCTAGTGTATACATAAACGATAAACATACAAACTCGTAAATAATCATTAATGACTTTGACATTGAGACATGCGTTTCCGCCCAAGCGAAAGCGTTTCGCACCAGCAAAAGCGTTTCACACAAGCGAAGCGTTTGTCACAAGCGTGGCGATGCGTCGCAACGGCCTGTATCACAACGCCAACAATTAGGGCCTTAGATGCTTCACATCATAAATACGATGATTTAATGTTTTAAAGGCTTAAAATATATCCGTGCAAAAATATGATTCCTGCCTAATATAAAACGACGTAGGTCTAATGCTTCCGGTACCACAACACAGGAAGAAGAGTGACGCAACCTAACGCAAGTGTCATGAGTATACCGGCGTCTCGTGTTCGAATAAATCGGTTTAATTGTTCGAACATTTGAAAGGAAACCTACACGCCGACTGTGACGCCGACCAAGTTATCTTAGCAGCCAGCGGTGGCGCTAGTCTACTATGAAACTCAAATGAAACTACGAGTTTCCTTTAACTCAATATATAGTTCTGATTTCATTCGTCTGAACGCCTAAGTTGGTAGCACCGAGAAGATTTTGTTCTTAGCGGTGACGTGTGTAAGGGATTGATATTATCAAGAATTCAGCTTTTATTTCAATTCATTTTGTTCCTTGAGATAATGTTAAAGTGATTCGTGAATGGTTTTACTGAAATATATATTTCTAATATTTCGTAATTTGTTTTTATTGCTCAAGGCATATCTAGCATATCAAGGCATATACCTACTGTAAATGGCGTCTCAATCCAGCCTAAGTTGAAAAATAGTAGACAGAATCGAAAACATTCATTATTAAATTCCCCGCTTGAGATGCGAAATCGTGTGGCCTAGTTTTTTTTAAGGCGCTGCGGTACTGACGCAGAGACGCATTTTCAAATTTGCGAGTGAATTTTCATATATGATTTTTTCTTTTAAAATATTTCTAATTGACCGAACGAGCGAAGCGAGTGAGGTCCAGTGTAGACGGGCCTGGCGCTTGTATCTTTGTATGTTTGTTCGACGATAACTTGAGTATCGTAGCTCCGATCTTTATGAATTTTGGTATGCGCGTAGTTTAGGTCAATAGAATTTATGAGTTCGAAGATGAACCGGATCGGTAGGAGGGTTGGGGAGATAGGGGGTCGTGAGTTCTCAGTTTGGGGCGAACTCCTAGTATTAGCATATGGAAACTACACACGGTATGGAAACAGCACACACGAACGTGCGCCGCGAAACCTCCTTAGTGGTATCTTCGACGAGCTGTTTGTGTGAGTGAGACGTTCGCGAACATTTATTGGTAGTCTTCATACTGCTGTGCCTTAGGCCCCAGCCAATTTATGTACTGTGATATTAGTACGCGCCCTCCAAATTTCAACTCTCTCCTACTATCAGGGGCTCTATTTTTGAATCGCTCGCGTCACTTCGAGTGACTTTAATACCTCTATTTCTGCCGATTTTCTTTCGTTTTCTTTATTTTTTCTATGTGAATCGCACGACTGCAACGAGTGGTATCAACCACTCGCCGAAAGAGTCAGAAATCGAACAAAAACCAGCAGATATTGAATTATTTAAATTGCCTGACGAGCAACGAGCGATTCAAAAATAAGGCTCCAGACCACACTAAAATCAATACACCTAGACGTAGCCAAACGATCATATGCATTTAATGTTGTACAAGAATCTAAAGGAAATAAACCAATTTCTTCTATGGCTTTCGCGATTTTGCATAATGAAACACTTTATTTATCCGGTTGAATCGCGTTTTTATTCATTGTTCTAAACGAACGAACTTTCGACAACTTTCCAGTTGGCTTTTTCAAGGTTTACTGAGATGTAATTTGTCTAATTTTAATATTCTAAAAAGTTACAGTAAACTACCGCCTCATAATTATTTGCAACAAAACGTTCCAGTGTACGCAGACTATAGAGTTATTATAATAATAGGGGTTAAAGTATGAAATTGCCGTTTTATTGCAATAGGTTCTTTGAATTGACATAGAATCTTCATGGTTAGAGGTTTTCGAATGAAACTTTTTTCAAATGGTTTCTGTGATGTACTTTTTTAAAAAATGTGAAACATTTGAATATCGACTTTCAATTGTTTTTGTTATTCAATTTAGACAAGAAAGATGCGAAAATTCGAGTGATTTTTGAATACGAGTTCCGACGCGGAACTAACGCGGCAGAAACAGCCCGCAATATCAATGCTGCGTTTGGAGAGGGGTCTACTAATGAACGCACCGTGCGATTTTGGTTTAAACGCTTTCGCTTTGACTCACTTGCGTCAAATCAATAAAATAAAAAAATACGAAAAATGGGTGCCTCATGATTTGACTGATCTGCAGAAAGAAACGCGTGTTGAAACTTGTGTTGCCTTGTTGGACCGGTACAGAAATGAAGGAATATTGGATCGAATTGTAACATGTGATGAAAAGTGGATTCTTTATGCTAACCGGAAAAGAAAAATGCAATGGCTGACCTCAGGTCAAATGCCACAACAGTGTCCTAAAGCAAAACTTACCAATAAAAAGGTAATGGTAACTGTTTGGTGGTCTCAGCATGGTGTTATTCACTATAGTTTTCTTCGATCTGGTCAAACAATTACGGCAGATGTCTATTGTGCCGAACTCCGAACCATGTTGACAAAACTAGCAGTAAAATAGCCCCGACTCATGAATCGATCTTCACCATTATTGCTCCACGACAACGCGAGACCTCACACAGCACGAGAAACCATTTTGACCCTTCAGGAACTGCACTTAGAAACCATTCGTCATCCTCCGTATTCACCAGACCTTGCTCCAACGGACTACCATTTTTTTCGTGATTTGGACAATTATCTACGTGACAAGAAGTTTTCTTCCCAGGAGGCAGTACAAAATGCTTTCACACAGTTTGTGCAGTCTAGATCGTCGGAGTTCTATCGCAAAGGCATTAATAACCTTCCCATTAGATGGCAGCAATGTATAGATAATAATGGCAACTATTTTGATTAAATAAATTTGTTAAAAATTTAAAAAATAAACAATTTAGATTTTCAGTACAAATCGGCAATTTCATACTTTAACCCCTAATAGTTTTCAATTTAAATAATAATTATTTTTATACCTAGCTAGCTCAAAAAACTACCATGGAAATAAACTATTTTGACTTTGAGTTTGACTTTAGAGTTTTGGCTGAATGTTGATCTATTAGTTAGTTAGCAAGTCAAACAATATTGCGGAAACACACAGTTAAAACTTTAACTTTAACTTTTTGTCAGTAATTTATGGATATAGATATAGCTTTATTAATAAACGTGGAATAAGGTCGGAGTAGTGTTAACATGCTTTGTCTTTTTCCGTGAAAAGAACTTTCAAAGTTGAAAGACAGAAACAAAAAGTGGTAAAATTACTCCGACTTTATTTCACGTTTATTAATAAGGCTATGTATGTATCCTATCCTACTAGTATTATAAAGCTGAAAGCTTGTGAGTATGTGTTTATGTGTGTTTGTTACTCAATCACGTAAAAACCGCTAAGCCGATTGCGATGAAACATGGAATATAGGTAGCTGGATACCGGGAATAACACACAGACTACTATTTATCCCGTTATTCTCGAGGGCACGGGACTTACGCTGGTGAAACCGCGGGGCGCAGCTAGGGTATAATAATATAATAATAATAATAATAAGGTGTCATCACATATTTTGAAATTAAAATGTTACTAAAATGGGCCTCTACGTGTTGGCTTCGGCCCCACGCACGCCTTCCAAAGGTCCGGGTGCTCCATAGCCCCGAGAATCAAAAACGGTAACAACAAATAATAATAATAATGTTTTATTTCAGGTCGCTACAGTACATGCTTAAGTAAAGTATAAAACCCATATTTAAATTTAAACTAAGGACAAAATTAAATTACAAAGATAAAAATAAAGATCTTAAAAATAGCAATATACTAAGTAATATAGTGTACTAAATATTTTCTCTTTGCTGTTACTTTCGATTTTCACTACGGTGAAAAGCAATCCAAAATCGGTACGGAGAACTGCACATATCGTCCGCCATGCATCGCAAGATTGAATTTGTCGATTTGTTAACGTATTGCCAGAAAGACGCTATTCTAGATCTGATAACGGCAAAAAAGTCGGGAATCCGTCCATCAGCGAACATGCCCGACGCACTGCAGAATCGTGGTTTTCTCATAAGGCTGCGATAAGCGTCATTGTATTGCACCCTTATGATACTAAACGATTTTTTGGAGTATTTGAACCAGAGTTCACATGTGTACAGACTTAAACAGTATGCTTTAAATAAAGTTGTTTTAACACATTCGCTGCATCTGACAAATCTCCGTGCGAGCATATTGCACCTGACGGACAGGCTCCTTCTCTCTCTCTCCATATCTCTGTCGTCACTTAAATCGTCACTGAGGATATGTCCCAAGTATTTAAAATGATTGACAACCCTCACTGCTGAGCCGTTCAAATATACATCCGGTACATTCTCCGGACCCCTACCAGCACGGAACACCAACATTTCTGTTTTTAGTACGTTGTACTTTAGGCCATGCCGGGCCGCATACTCTTCGCACACTGACATCAGTTTACGTAGACCTTTGATCGTATAAAAAAAGCCAAAACGAAGTTTTTGACATTTACACCTAACAACTTTTGTTCTAAGACTTTGTGAAATACGAACATGTTTAGTTTCAAATGAAACGATTGTTTAATCGCTCGGAAACGCTCGCTACGTATCATGGTGGCTCTAAGAGAAAATACCTATAGCAGCTAAAACTTTGTGTTTAAAAACTGACAATACAACCTTCCAGTGGAGCTGGAGGCTGTATAACCGGCGTCGTCGTAATTACTACCTACCACTGTTAGAATGGTTGGCCATTTGCTCCCTAAACCACAGTCAAAAATAATCAGTTCAACAACTTATACAACAATCAGAGTGTTTGCAAGAGTTATACTCTACACTATGGACAAGCGAGAAATCAACTTCACATGTTGAGGAGGTAGGAACCCTAAAATATTTTTTAGGGTTTCGTAGTAACCAAAAAAACCCTTATAGTTTCGTCATATCTGTCTGTCCATCTGTCCGCGGCTTAGCTCAGAGATGCTTAAGTTCTTAAGAAGCTGTATAATTCTGTGTGATCATACATATTGATCACGGCAAATAAATAAATAGTACATAAT
Source organism: Idaea dimidiata (assembly GCA_949358125.1). Taxonomy (NCBI): domain Eukaryota; kingdom Metazoa; phylum Arthropoda; class Insecta; order Lepidoptera; family Geometridae; genus Idaea; species Idaea dimidiata. The sequence goes on from OX442341.1 coordinate 12,677,943, forward strand.
TTCGTCTAAGGTTTTCGGGATTTTGTAAAACATAATATTGAATAAAACGCGAGTAAAACCCGGTAAATATTGTATTTTATTAATAAATAGTACATTAAAAAACTGCATTTTTAGGGTACCTCCCCCACATGTAAAATGGGAGATGTTTTTTTTACTCCATCGTAAGGCATAATATTAGATAGCTCTTTGAAAATTGTTGTGGAGTTTCAAAAACGATTTTTCATTATAGGGTTCCGTTTTCAAAATATTGAGTTTTTAAGTTCTACTTTTTAGACCCCCCCTAACAGCGAAATAGCTTGGATGCGTCATATGAATTCAAAACCGGAGTAAGTATAATAATATAAAAAAGCTTAAAAAAATATCACAGCTGAAAAAACTTTTTACGCGACTGCCAAAGGAAGTGTTATGTTTTGCCGTGAGTGTATGTTTAAATTTACGAGTAAGCACCTACTACTTAGTTATTATTGAAAGAAATATTAATTTAAATTTCGAACAAATTCCATTCTAAATAGAAATTTAAATTTAAATTTCGAACAAATTCCATTCTAAATTCCATTGTTAATTATTACTTAATAGGTAAGTGTTATTTGTAAAGTCTTTACCAGATTATAATCCCTGTTATTTTTTAAAAATACGAAACCCTACACTGCGCGTGGCCATATAAGGCACGCTCTTGCCTATTTTTGAGTGTCCTTAAGGACGCGACTCATGTGAAATCCCTTCCGATTGAATAGTTTTATTCATAACCGGTACCAAATAGATTTTCAAACAATGTAGGTATTATGTTATTGTACATGATACAGGAAGTGTGAATATTACTTTAAATACCACTATTATACAGGCAAAGTTACCCCTGTTTCACAAAATAAATCAATTTTTCTTCTAAATCCTTAACCGCTATATTTTCTTTTAGACATCATAATATTAGAAAATACAATACCTAGAACCTCTTCATCGCATTTTATAAAAAAATATTATTTTAATCTTCGTTAATGATTGATTTTATGATCATTTTTCATGATTTTCACGCCATTCCATCTCGCTCATTTATATGCAATCGGACAAGGACCGATAGTTATCATCTATCGTCGCCTTAAGTCAAACTGGTGGTTAAATTAGTCTGGCCGAAAAAAACATTTATGTCGCATTAAACGAAGGTATTCCCAAACAATGAAACAGAATATTGTTAAGTAACCTTTGTAGAAGTCAACCGTTGAGTAACTGTAATCATTGCACTGTGTCAAAACTCTAACAATGCCCCCCTCACTTAGGTCTTTATAGTTAAAGGTAGTCTACAAAACTGTGCCTATTCGAAGGGAAAAATATTCTGAAGATTTTTATTTTTCCTTACCTACCTTCTGTACATGAGTTTTTAACTGAAATAGCTGTAGGTATGTTGTGAAATCCTGTTTTTTTCCCTCTGAACACTTGGTCCGATTGCTTTATCCGACTAATCGGACCATGTAAACTTTTTATTTTTTAACGTATACTATTTTTAACTAAAAGTTTGTTATAAACTTTTATATTCACACACGTATAATTATTTATTTTCTTACTTCGACGTTTCGATCATTTTACATTGATTTTGGTCGCGAGAGAGAATATCTCCTCGTCTAAGACCATTGTTTACCGGGTCTTCATCGCGTATTATTATTTATTTTGTGACCTCGACGTTTCGTTTATTTTACAACGATCTTGGCCGCGAGGTGATGTCCCTTCGCGACCAAGATCATTGATTAAAAGCTTCTTATTTTCAAAAGTTAGTTTCAAAAGACGTTTCTATTCAATACGTCCATCCAAAAATTTCCCGGAAGAGATCTACAAAAACCACTGTACCGATTGCGATTAGACTTGGTATGTAGATAACTGAAGACCTGGGCCCTGATTCGGTAATAAAATAGCATGCGGAATGCCGGCGGAATGCAGGCGAGCGACTTGCAGGAGATATACCTACGTTATTTCGTATTCTGTAAATGTTATTTTATTTAATTACTAGGTACCTAATTATTTAAAGGTTACTTAGTTATTTAAATAGTTCCCCTTATCCCTCAGCCAATCAGTAAGTAAGGAAGTTATGGAATAGCTTTTATTTTTACTCATGCAACAAATCGACTTATGCAATGCTCCTGCATTTCGCCTACTTGTCGCATGCTATATTTTTACAGAAACGGGCCACTGCATAACACACATGTATAGGCTATTTTTTATTCCAATATTTCTATACCTAGTATCTAGAAACGAACCATAAAAAGTTAAGTTATTCCAATTTTTTAAAATAGTTTGTGGTGAACCTACTTGTGTTGAAATATTGAAGACATGCATATTAATAGAATGTCTGCTTCATCTACCTACATAAGAAGTAAATAAATACATAAGTACCGAATAATAAATATTGCACAACATTACACACAGCGCTATATAACCCCAAACTAAGCACTAGACTTGTACTTTGGGTACTAGACAACGGATATACTTGTTTTGGTTGTAAATACATACATAACATACAAAGAAAACACCCAGAACCAGAAACAAACAAAAAGCTTACTGTAAAATGAGCGAAAGCTCGACACATTACAACAATGCCGTTATTAAACAAAACGCGAGTATAACCCTTTAAAAACTGTATTTAATTATGCAAAATAACCAAAGACAAAACTACAGAATTATTAATAATATTTGTCCCCGACGGGAATCGAACCCGAAACATTCTGCGTCGCAATCCGGGCTTCAATCACCGCGCCACAGAGGCCGTTAAAGTACGTACATTGTCACTGCCTAGAATAGGCAGAGTCACCTAGATAAAGTTTACGATCTAGTTTAACCTATTTCTGAGTGAAGTTGTGCCTACGACTTGAGTGTCGGGACGCAGTCGCCCTGAACGAACAATAATCGGGTAGGTCATATCTGTCTACACCGACGAGGAACAAAGTGCAATAGGAATTATGTACGTTTTACCTTTGTACTAACTGCGCCTTACGGTTTCACTGATCAAGTAAGATTTGCGAATTAATGATTTATTAAATTAACTCATTTTTCGTTTTTATCATAATCGTCATCAGCCTGTTGCAGTCGACTGCTGGACAAGGCCTCTCCAATTGCACGCCACCTAGGCGTCGGCTTCCAGTCCATCGCTTCGCATCCAGTCTGTGTCAGGCGCCTTGCGCAAATCATCACTCCAACCTTTCGGTTTTCTACATATTGTAACATAACGATACCTTTGCTTGTGTGTAAGTCACTAGACTCAGGACCCAAGTTGGTCGCTGCAGGGCAAACCTAAGAAAATGGAGTATGACGTGAATGGGGTATGAAGTATGTACATATAAAGTCACATACTTACACACTTTCGCGTTTAAAATATTAGTAAAATTCTAACATTGTCAAAAAATGTGCCATCAACGCGTCGAAGAAGACGGTAGACGAAACGTCGAGGTTAAAAAATAAATAATAAAACGCAATTAAGACGCGGTAATGCCATCAAATATTTAATTTTTTTGTGTTCTATAACTTATATAGTATGGTATCTTTTAGAACACCCCGCAAATATCCTTGCGCATCTGCTGATTATCCGATTATAGAATAATCAGTATAATCACATAATCTGCAGATGCTCTCCGAGTTTAATACCAAAACAATGTAACTCAGCATCTTACTGTCTCAAATACACAAACGCTTTTGAAACTCCAATTTTACCAGCCTCATTTTATCTCTTCTATTTATCACGTAATTTCGAAGTATAATAGCCAGTTGACTGACATTCAAATTTGGACCATAAGTACTTATTCTAGAGTCGAAAGTGTTGTCTTTAATTTTACTAGACTTGAGTCTTTTTGGAAAAAATATCAGTTTCTTTACAAATGTCCTGAACAGGATGGTCTTTCACTCCAATAAGTGCTTTAAGATTTATCAGAAAAAGAACAGAAACGTTTACAAACTTTCCAAGGACTTATGTCGTTTTGCAAACTTAAGTGGTCTCTAGAAAGTTTTCACGCATAATTTTCAAGTTTCTAGGCTAATATATAAGATCGTATTATATAAAATAAGTAGATATATATATGTACAATAAGTTTGAACTCGGTTTAATATAAGGAATCTTTCGCTTATTGGAACATCAAAACCACTTGTCGGTGTGGTTTCGTGTCAAGAATAGTAATTTTTCCCTTTGTTTGAACAGTCATTATTATTTTATTAGAGGAATTATTAAAGTTTTGGGTCGAAATAGGCTTTCAGAAGAATCTTGAGCACTTTTGAGAGCAATCCCAAATAATCTAAAACTTGACTGTGAAGAAACCCAATCCACAATGACCGAGACTCATTCGTAAAAGTAAAAATAATTTTTTTTCGGCCTTTCATTCAGAGATCTATTTTTTACTCTCTACCAAGAATTTCGTGGGATTCAAATTCTCGAATTTTAAAAATCAATTTGATATGAATTTTAAATGCCTTTTCAGTGTATCTTGGGGAAAGATTCTGAAAAGGCTCCGAAACGTCGGAACGGCATTGCAACAATTGTGATAATAAGAACAAGGCGATTAAAACCAGAAAATTTCAAAAAAATGGTTGCGAAAACTAGATGAAAATACTATTTGTTAATTTGCTTTATTTTATTATTTTAATTCCATTTAATGTTGTTTTGAGTTACCTTTTAAATATTAAAAAAACTTTAGAAATTAATGTTTTCTATTCTAAATCTATATATACGAGGTGTTTCAAGGACGCCCATTTAAGCCGAAAGGGGGTTGATCTAGACGTGAATAATGGCATCTGTTTACCTAATAATCAATTCAATTATGTAATTCGCCTACGTCATAGTACGATTAGATAATAAACGAATAACTAACGTCATTACACTTAGATAAGTCAAGATTATTATCAATAGAAGTAAGTCAAAATGTAAAACTCGAATAAAAAAAGAGATAAAACGCAAGAAAAACTTTACTTTCTTATCGTTGTTCGAGTCGTAACCAATGCAGTTTATGTGTGGAGATTAAACGGAATCCAGAACATTTTTATATTTTACGAGCTGCGTCCTGTAGTTTCACCCGCTTAAGTCCCGATCTAGTGGTGATATCGGGATCAAAAGAAGCCTTTATTATCCCTCGAAAATGTAACTTTCTATTGGTGAAATAATTGTTAAAATCGGTCCAGTAGTTTCAGAGATACATATTTACATACATGTTACATCTTTATAATATTAGTTTAGATGGTTAGATAAAGTAAGTATTCTAATTATTTGATTGTCTCACGTTTTTAAACATTCACTTTTCTTGTTTGATTGTCGGTCCGGGCAGAATCTTGCAACTTTAATTTGAGGCACTTCCCGACTAGCTAGCGGGCTGAAACTTTGGGAATAGTTCAGAACCAGATGATAATGCAACCTAAAGCTACTTTTAACTTTCCAGAAGCACAATTGGAAACAATAAATGATTGCCCCCCCCCCCCCCCCCCCGCGCTTTGATCGGTGTAGACGTGATTGTTTTACGCTCGTGAACTTTAATATTTTTGGTGGATAAAAGTGACTTTTTAAAGCTGGACTGCTGCTCAAGACTCAGTTAACTACCGTTTAAAACATTAGCAGTGATTCAGTGCGACAATTGACTGTTACTTTTATCGTACTTACCAAAAATAGTTCCGAAATTATTTTGTGCCAATAAACTACTGACTACTCTACACCACCAAAACGCTCAATATTATTTTATTAAAACGCCTGATACAAACTTAAAATCAAAATGTCTCTAAGTAACACACCATCTAAAATCGGCGGCTCCGATCCAAATTTATCAAAAAACAAGAATACATTAAAGAGAAAGCTCGAAGAAGATGCCGTTAACCTGCAGACCTATATGGAAGAAATTTTACTTTATTTTATTTTATTTTATTCGGAAGACAAACAGTGACTAAAACTAAATAAATAAAAACAAATCTTAAAACTAAACACCATTTAAATGTCTCCGCATATAAATAGCTAAACCTGCGTCGTCACATCATACATTACTCAAAAAAGAAAAAGAAAAACAAAGTATTAAACATTAACAAAGATAAAAAAAAAGGAAGGCAAAAATAACAAGTTACAAATAATAATAATAATAAAAAAATAATTAAAAAAAATAAAAATTACACAAAAACTAAAAACCAAGTTTGTTAGAGTTGAGACTCCAAACCAGAGTTTGCATTCAACCATCGACTAACTAAAGTTCTCCTAATACTATTAGTAGACGTGTTGAAAATATCCAGCTCAGGACAGTCAACCAAGGCATTAACACTGTTAGCAGCTCTTATAAAGTACGCATTGCGTCTATAATTCGTACCACCACGAGGTACCCCGAGACGAAACGACTGATGAGTCTCACGCATCACTGATCTAGTCGGCACCCTTAAACACACCAAGGACAAAAGATAAGCCGAGTCCACCTCAGACTGAAAGATTTTGCTACAAAAAACAATATCAGCTATCCTACGCCTTTCCTCGAGTGGAAGAATGTGATGCCTTCTACATCTGGCCTCGTAGTTAAGATCATGCACTTTCGTTTTGTATTGAAGGTATCTCATAAATTTGGACTGTATTATCTCTAGTCTGTCCACATAAATTTTATAATGCGGATTCCACACCTGCGAACAATACTCCAGGATACTGCGCACATAAGCACAGTACAGCACCTTGAAAATTTTAGCACTAGCAAATTGTGCACCTATCCGCTTGATAAAACCTAACGATTTATAGGATTTTTTCACGATACCGTCAATGTGCCTTCCATATGACAATTTACTATCATGCGTTACCCCCAAGTCACGAAATTTCTCCACTATTTTCAAGGCGGTTCCCTTAAGCTGATATGAAAACTTAACAGGAATAATCCTATGAGTAAAAGTCATGGAAAAACACTTCGACACGTTGAGGTCCAATTTATTAAGATGACAATATTTCTCTAGCCTTATAAGATCCTCCTGTATCATCTGACTATCACTAGGAGAGTTAACTCTCCTATAAACTTTCATGTCATCAGCATACAAGAGGAAGTCTGAAAACTGGAAACATGTGCCTATATCATTTACAAAGACATTAAACATCAACGGACCGAGGAGAGACCCTTGGGGAACACCAGAAGGGACCCTTCTCCACACAGAAGCATGACCATTGACCACAACCTTCTGTAGATTATATTTTCTATTTTCTACATAAGAGGAAAACCACCTGAAGAGACTACCATGAATTCCAGCCTCAAAAAGCTTTTGCAGCAGTATCGTATGATCTATGCGGTCGAATGCCTTGCTGAAATCAGTAAAGATAGCATCCACCTGACCACCTGAATCCACATTACGTGTAACATATTCGGTGAAGGTAATAAGGTTAGTGGTAGTCGATCTATTCTTTAAGAAACCGTGCTGCTGAGCTATGAAAGTTGGTGATAAAAAAGCGTACAACTGCGAGTAAACAACACGCTCAAACAATTTGACAAATAAGCACAATTTAGATATAGGCCTATAATTTTTTATATTTTCTTTATTGCCATTTTTATGAACGGGCGTTATGAACGCAGATTTCCAGATAGAAGGTACGATACCCTCATGAATTGACCTACGAAAAATTAAACCCAATGGTACAACCAAGCTCGTAGAGCACTTAACTATAAATAGAGGCGGTATCCTATCAGGTCCCGCACCCTTGGACAGATCCATAGCCTTTAACAGTTTCAAAATCTCAGCCGAATCAATCTCAATGTCGAAAATGCAATCAGAGTGTTGAAGGCTTGTACTGACACCCCCATGCTGGTCAGTGGTAGCAGTGGTGAGGAAATTGGATTGGAAGTATTGACCAAACAGATCGCAGATAACGTCTCCAGAGTCAGTTGTTTGTTCTTCGTATGTCATGGTAGAAGGAAGGTTGTTTGCGCTACCTTTGTTAGTTTTAACAAACTTCCAGAAGAATTTAGGATCCTTAACGATAGAACTTTCAACAGACGCGATATATGAGCTATAACAGTTAATCTCTAATAATTTTGCTCTCTTACGAAGTAGAGAAAATGTTTCATAATCGTGAGCATTGCCGTATACTTGATATTTTTTTAGAAATTTGTGTTTTTCCTTTAAGACTTTTTTTAACGGAGCTGTGTACCAGGGTGGATACAAACTAGGGGCGTAATACTTCCGAGGAATGTACTTATCGATTAAGTCATATAAAATCTTATAAAAGTTATCGATCGCCTCATCAAGTGAAATATTTAGTAAAAAATTGTCCCAGTTAACATCCCCTAGTGACGACTTAATAGCCTCAAAATTTCCTGCGTTGTAGCAATATTTTTGCCTAGGACGAACTTTCAATTGTTTTATATCGGCAATAGGCAGCAAGATATTCAATGATTTATGGTGGGCATCCTCCTTCACTAAAGGATCATGGCAAGCACTGACGTCAAGTTTTGCATTAGATAAAACCCAATCAAGTACCCTATTATTAATATTATAAGAATAATTAAATTGATTGAAATTAAATTCCGCCAAAATATCAAAAAAATATGTTTGCGTATCCCCACTAATACCAGAAGGCTGAGATGAGTCTTCATCCATATCATAAAACCATTTAATATCCTTCATATTAAAATCACCGGTAACTATAAATATATCATTAGGGCTTGTATCCATTGCTAAAGAGAGTTTGTCCGTGAAGTTTGACAGCTGAGAATTAAAGTTATAACCCATTTTTTCATCACATAAATAGAGGGAACAAAAGTGTATATTTACAATATTACGACTCCTATTTTTTAAAGTTACCGTTACCCAAATATCCTCGGCAGACGACGACCATTCCAGGCGGTGTGCCGCCGCCAAATCGCGTCGTATCGCTATCAGCACGCCTCCACCGTATAACTCATTTGTGACTAAATAATTCCTATCTCGCCTAAATACTATATATCTACCATCGAACAGCTCACAGTCGCCAATACTATCCAGCAACCAAGTTTCCGTGATTAAAATAACATCATAGTTATTAAGAAGGACGTTTCTTTTGAAATCCATTGTTTTGGTACGTAATCCTCTAGTGTTTTGATAATAAATACTAAGCTTTATATTAGCCATCTGATAGGAATTTTAATATAATAACTAAGATAAGTCAAAATAACTAATTTTAAATATCTAAACGATATTAAACCAAAATAAAAAAATATGATAATAAACGTACCGTAATGGTTATAAATTATACGCCCAAAGTAAATCTGTAAATCAAAATAGTATAGTAAAAACAATACATACCTAAATAGTAAATATAATATTAGAATTAAAATACATTCACTCAATATTCCAAAATTATTACTATTATAGAAAGAACAAGGTAGTACGAAAATTCCAAATTGCATCAATCGCCCAAGCACGATGGGCTTACGACCTTCAAGCGATAGTGAGCGGAACCGAAGTAGCAAAGCGCAAGCGACTATGCGCTGTATGACACGAAAAACGGACGCAATGCGTAGCGATAAATGCTTGGATGTGGTTAAACTTACGTACCTGAACTGGATGAACATCGCGCAGTGATGATAGTATAGGTAACAATGAACGAGATTGAATGCGGTTTCTAAACTTTTAACAGCTGTATACACAATAGTGTAAACTATAAACAAAAATGCAAATAACACAATGATTTTACGTAGATTAAAAAAAAATTAAACAAAAAAATATTGATCTATAATTATAAATTAGTTTCAGTTTATTCTCCTTAAATCCTTCTCTTCTCTTATAAAAAATATCGGAGATGTATCTGATTTCCGGGCCATAATTTTACAGTGTTTTACCCAGATATACTGAAAATTATTATCCTTCGCAAGGGACTTTGCTTTGTTTAATAAAGTCTTATTATGTTGCGTCAAGTGGTCGTTCAGGTAAAATTTTCCCTCTCCACGAAAACCCAGATCCGAGAGACTGTTCTTTTTAATTTTACGCGCTGCAGCGACAAATTCTTCCTTCCGATACCTATTGTTAAACGCAACAATAATAGACTTCTCAACTTTCGGCACGCGGGTTGGGATGCGCGCAATATAGTTAAGTTCCTCTTTCCTAATAGACACATTATAAAGCTGGCCGATACTGGTAACGACATCATACAGATTCTCACCCTTCTTCTCCGGTATGCCACGGATCTCCACATTATTTGCACGGGCCCACTGGTCCCGATCCTGCAACGCATTGTTCAACCTGGTAATTTCATCACGAAGAGCTGGTACCTCACTGGCAATCTTTTCAACCGTACATAACCTTGAGTCCAAACCCTTCACCGTGTCCGAGAAATCGCCAAGGCGCTGATGCGCCAACTCAAGGGAATTCTTGAGATCGCCTATTTCAGCTTTGATGCTTTTAATGTCTTCAACCACTGCTGCTAATGGAGCCAATCGAAATAGTATTTGATTGAGTTGCTCTTGCATTGAGTCCAACTGGATCGGCTGCGGGGAGCTCACTGCTGCAGGAGAAAGGTTACCTTTACACCTCGGACACCGCCAAGCATTTTTTCTTTCACCCAACTTGCGATAGCCGACCTCCGTCACTCCAGAGCATGGAAAATCATAATGATTTTTACAAATGCTGCAAAATGGCCCGTCCTCGTGTTGAGATCCGCAACTAGCACAGATATGCATTTTCCGCATAAATTAATTCGAAAGAATATTCTTAAAAGTTTAAGAAACTCTGGATGATAGACGAAGCGACACAGGCGTGCGTATTCTTAGGTAGCCGAAAGGCGAATGACTAAACTCTGAACTATTAAAAACAATAGATTTTTTATCAAATCAGTATGAGGAACTACGAACAAAGGTTCAACTAATGGAATCTGAGCATCTAGAGTATAAAAACTATGTGAAAATCCTAGAAGACAAAATTGAAGCCCTTGAAGCGAGTGCCCGTTCAGGTAGTATAGAAATAAGAAACATACCTAAAAGTCAATCCGAGACAAAAAATGATCTATTATGTTATGTCACAAGTCTAGGAAAACTGTTGAACGTCGAGATTAGCAACTGTGACATAAAAAACATCTTTAGAGTCCAGAATAAAATAACATCACCTGATAAACCTATCCTTAAACCTGTCATAGTTGAATTCCTGTCGACAACAAAGAAAGAGGACATAATCGACGCAGTGAAGAAACATATTAAAAGCAAAAAACCACTAAATACAGGTTGTATAAACTTACCAGGGCCTACTATACCTATCTACGTCTCCGAAAATCTGAGTGCGAAGGCGAAACGGTTGTTCTTCTTGGCTAGAGATTTCGCTCAGAAAAACAAATACCGCTACTGTTGGACTAGTCACGGTAACCTGTATCTGCGAAAATCAGACGATAGCCCAGCGGTCCGGATTAAAAATGAAGACAATCTGAAGACTTTAAAAAACACTAATACATGACTAACTTTAAGGCTTTTCCCAGCATGTCTCCTTAATAATAACAATTTATTTTATTCGTGTTTTGTTTTTTGTATTAACGTTACTATGCATATACATAATATTATTTATAACATTACTAAACAAACTTTACATCCACGAACAACAATAAAATACTACTTATTAATTATACCTATGATTATTTATGCATATCTAATATACATATACGGCAATTACATCTCTACTGTCCATACAAACATCCAACCTTTATATACACAAAGTAAATGTCACTTGTTATTTATACCTATCGCCGCCTACATCTACCTAATAATATACACTTATGTGTCCTGTGAAAACTTACATTACAAGTCCACCCATCCTCTACAAGTATCACAGTACAACTTAGATGAGTCTAGCGCTAAATTTATTTTACATTGGCGGCTTTCACGTGGGGGCCGGGTTGCACACTGCCGTCAGGCCACGGTAGTGGTAGCCTGGCTTCAGCATGATAGCGCGCTGTACTGCTTACCTTTACATCTTTTGTGTTTTATATCTTTGATTATTTTCATGGAATCCTTTAATCTTAAAATTCGATATAATTAGTAACCTACACAGAGAAATAGACAAATATAATGTTGCAGATTTTTTTTCCTGCGAACTAGAAGATAGTAATGGGTTTTTAATGAAAAATGGCAATTGTTTCAAAATGTTTCATCAAAATATTAGGAGTGTAAATAAAAATTTACCAAACTTACTACCAGTGTTGACTAGAACCTCAGTGTGCTGGGACTGTATTGTGCTCTCAGAATGTTGGCTCCCTATGACTTCAATCATACCTTCAATTATTATTGATGGATACAATCACTATTCGACCACAAACAATCTCACACAGAATGAAGGGGTTATAGTCTATTGCAGAGATAATCTAATTGTTCAAGTAGAAGAAGTTTACATTGCAGAGGCAAATTGCCTATTAATTAAACCTGACAGCAATTCAATGATCTTGGCCATTTATCGGCCCGATGGATATAAAAACCCAAATAACTTCATACAGTCGCTAAGTGAATTTCTCTCATCTATCTCATCTAAACAAAATATAGTGATTGTAGGTGACATCAACATTGATATTAGTGAAAATAGTGAGTGTGCTTTTTGTTTTGAGTACCTAAATATTACGGCTTTTCACGGTATTCTCCCCAGTTTTACACTCCCAACTCACGGCAAGACCTGTCTGGATCATGTCCTGGTTAAAACCAAACATGATGCCCGTTGTCTTGTATACTCGACAAAGGTCACTGACCATAATGGTATAGCGTTGTTTATTGCGTTAAAAACTAAATTGAAGCCACCTAGGTCAAAAAAGCTTCTGGATCGAGTAGGACTGGAACAAGATATTAAAAATATTGACTTTAGTCCTATATATAACATTAATGACGTAAATAAGGCTACAGATCTCTTTGTTGATATGCTTCGAACAGCTATAATTGCCAACACTAAAACAGTAGTTACATCAAGACGTAAAAAGATAATCAAGCCTTGGATCACATCAGGTTTACTGAAATGCCTAAAAAATAGAGATAACTTATATAAAAAATCTAAACGCGATCCAACAAACGAAATTGCACTATCAATCTATAAGCGTTATAGGAACTTCTGCTGCAATATGATAAAAAAAGCTAAGCGTAATTATGAAAGACTTTTACTTGTAAGAGCAGGCAACAATAATAAAAAATTGTGGAGTGCCGTTAAACAAATTACCTATACGAATAAACACAAAGATAGCTGTGTAGATTTAATATCTGGAGATGCAACTATTGATGTTGACGGGGTAAATGACTTTTTTGCTGGCATAGGCAAATCGCTAGCTGAAAAATTGAAACTCAGTAGTACTGAGGTTGTTACTGGGAGCTGTGGGAAGCCACACCCGGCCTCGTTTGTTCTACTACCAACAGATAACGCAGAAATAAATACTTTAATAAATAACCTTAAGGAGGACTGCGCGGTTGGACTGGATTTGATTTCCGCAGACATACTTAAATCATACAAAAGCCTACTGGTGTCTCCGATAACATATATATGCAATCTAGTTTTTGAAATGGGTGTTTTTCCAAAGGCCTTTAAAAGATCCAGAATCCAGCCTATTTATTAGGGTGGGGACAGACTCAGTGTAAATAATTATAGACCAATATCAATTTTGCCAACTTTATCTAAAATCCTAGAACGTTTACTTAATAATAGATTAGTGGCATACTTAGAGAATAATAATCTGTTGTCGGAAAACCAGTTTGGTTTTAGACGTGATAGATCTACGGCAGATGCTGTACACGAATTCACCAATTATGTTGTTACAAAATTGGACGATAATAGGAAAGTTCTAGGCATTTTTCTTGATATGGCTAAGGCGTTCGACACTGTGTCTGTACCCATTCTTGTGAAACAGTTGGATCTGCTTGGAATACGTGGCCTACAGCTAGGACTTTTTGAGGATTACCTATCAAATCGTTCTCAATGTGTTCACATCGATGAATATACTAGTAAAGAGGTCATAATGTCCTACGGTGTCCCACAGGGCAGTATACTAGGCCCGACCTTATTTCTGTGTTATATAAATGACCTGTGCAACATGAAATTGGCTAATGCAAAAATCGTCACATTCGCAGATGACACTGCTCTAGTTTTTGAGGGTAAATCCTGGAGTAGTGTTTATGAAACCGCACAGACTGGTTTAGACATAGTTACAAATTGGCTAAGGAACAATGTATTAACGTTAAATACCGATAAAACTAAACTTATTAGATTCTCAATTAGAGACACAGGTCAAATTGGTGACTATTGCATTAGAACTCACTCCTGTGATACTAATACAGATGGAGCAGACTGCAACTGCCCAAAAATTCAAGAAACTAAAGACATCAAATACCTAGGTGTTATGATTGACAACCATCTTAATTTCTACAAGCACATTACATCCCTAGCATCGAGGATACGAAAGCTAATTGTAATTTTTAAAAATCTGAGACATGTAGCTGAGGTTAAATTAGTGCAAACTGTCTACTTCGCATTATGTCAGTCATTGCTGGGTTATTGTATATCATCTTGGGGTGGAACTTATAAGACGACATTTTTAACGATAGAAAGAGCCCAGAGGGCGATACTGAAGGTAAACCGTTTTCTACCGTTTTACTATTCAACTACAGAACTGTACAAGAAATGTAACGTATTGACGGTACGCCAACTGTTCGTACTTAACACAATAGTAAGACAACATTCACAGATAGTGTATGACCCGGATACTGTGTACAGAAGACGGAGGTGGGATTTGGTATGCAAAAATCATTGCTTTAGAACGAAATTTGCCCAACAGTTCTCTTGTTTTCAGGGTGCTCATCTCTACAACAAAATTAATAAAATAATACAAATTTACGATAAAACTAAATTTAAGTGTAAAAAAGAAGTTACAAAGTGGCTGCTAACACTTAGTTATGATGAGACGGAAGATTTATTACACTAAATCTTTTAACGCGGCCACACTATACACAAACACACACGTATACCATTACTTAAAAACACACATTATTTCTTTTTTCATATTTAATATTGTTTAATTATATGTATTTATTCGTTCGTTATATTATTTATTAACGCATGCATTATGTATATTTTCAATTTTTAACTTAAATTTTATTCTTGTTCAATTTTATCCGAATATGTCAGCGATGTAGGCACCTATTTGATATCATTACACCTAACTGGGGAAGGGGGTCCTGGTGATCTGTGAAACAGGTTTCCTTCGGAAGCCTACATCGGACACCAGCTTCCTCTTTTTCTTTATGTTTATTTTATGTAACTACATCTGTGTAACATTGTTTTAAGAGGAAGAAATAAAGCGAATTTATTATTATTAATATTATTGGACGGAACATAAGCGATTCGTCGCAAACGTAGTAGCTTTCATGATGACGGCCAAATTTCAGGTATAACATCTTCTGCAATATCATTCCTTACCCGTTGAAGACCAGCAATTATTTGCGTAGGTATTATATATTATTTAACCAACTACAACTTAGTAAAAATGTCCCATTTCAACTCTTTGGGTACGAACCATAAAAAAGAAAACCTAAAAAGAATGAAATTGATCTTTGACAGAAAAATTTTTTTCACATCCAATTGCCCTCATTAGATAATAAATAAAAAGAAATCATAAAATAATCTATCGGGTTATTCCGAGAACTTCGGTCCGAAACCAAAGATCGACTTGACATGCCTGTCACTGTCTCCATCTTATTCAGCGCGATATTTAACGAACATATTCCCAATATAACTTCTTGAAAATAAAAGTTTATTTAACCTTATATAAGATCTGTAGGGTTATTCAGAGAGCTTGGTCCGATACCGAATATTGGTTTGACATGCCGGTCAATGTCTTATTGAATCGCGCTGAACGAGATTTAGACAGTGACAGGCATGTCAAGTCGATCTTCGGTTTCGGACCGAAGCTCTCTGAATAATCCTACAGATCCCATTTTAGGAAATTTTTCTGTTTACTACTAACATCATAAAGCTGAAAGTTTGTATGTATGTGTGTTTGTTACTCAATCACCGATTGCGATAAAAACTTGAAACATAGGTGCTGAAGACTTGGATTAACACATAGGCTACTTTTATCCCGATATCCCCGCGGGATTGGGACTTGCGCGGGTGAAACCACAGGGCGCAACTAATTGTAAACAAAATAGAACACATTAAAATTCACCTTAATAAAATACATTTAAATTACCCTTTAATTAAAACAGCTACCTGCCTGCGGAGTTTAAAATTAAGAGTGAAAAACAATTTTATTTAAATGTTTGACGGAGTTTGCAGCAAACGAGAGAGTCTGTGACCACACGATATAGATGTAAAATGCTTTATAGAACTAGAAACAACATCAGATAACTCTGATAAAATGGAATAGGTAGGTATAGACCGAGCGAGTGAGAGCTAGCGAGTTAAAATCACAGACAGATATGGGGCCTTACCATGGTCTCCTTTATTACTGAAACCTAAGTCGTTATCTTAATAAAAAATAAATAAATTAAAATTAAAAGAACTTCAAATAAAAAAAAAAAATTAAAACCAACTTCAAATAAAATATTTTTTTACTATACTCGTACTTACGTATATGGTTTTTAAATTAAAAAAAAAACTTTTATTTTCAGATGTCTTTGATCCATATTTGTCAGTAACAATTTTTATTTAAAAGCTAATGTTAGTAAAAAGAATTATGGCAATACTTATTTTATTTCACTTTAATTTCATTTTAAAGTAGAACGGGACTTTTTATTATAATTATTTTATTAGCAGACCTGGTTCTTTCGCTTTAAGACGATAAAATAACAAATAACACTTTTGATGCTCAAGAGTAGTAATAAAAAAGGGATTAAAACACTAGACTGAGCTTATATGTCGTATTAGTTTTATAAAAAGTCAAATAATCAATACTTTAGGTGAAAAGTTTACTCGAAATCATTTGACAGATAGGAAATTCATGACACACAAATCACCTAAAACCGATGGTTTGCGTTGCGGACATGCCCAAACTGTTCACATTACAGGTTACGTTTTCACGTACCAACTAATGGTAGGAGTACTGGCTACATTAGCGAGCTACGGCAATTCATGTTTACGCGATATATATGTGGTTGGGTAGATCGTTGCGACGCATAGTATTCGGGCGAAGACTATGTACTATCGGGACGCTATCGGTAAAGGGCGCTTAATGTAGAAAATAACATCGCGTAAGCCCATAAACACGATGTTTTTGTAGCGACCATGCGACACGAATAGCCCCGCTAATGTAGCCTGAGCATTAAAAAGGTGTATGTTATTTTTACTACATAAAATATTATTATTGAATAACGGGGTATTTCACCATGTTTAACTTTGTTTTTTTACACGGAGCTCGTTATCTAGCCAGTAATTTTAACTGGCTTGTTCGCGAGTCTCGTGTAAATACCTCATTATTTATTAAAATTATGTAATTTGTAAAGAAAACAACAAGGTAAAATTAAAACGTATGTTATTTATATTCGCAAATAATTTAAATCTCAATAGACCGACTTTAATTTACATGCATTGTCACCAATTGGGACGTTATATGACGGATCAGAATCTATTTAATTATTTATTCATGATTGACTCGGATTAACTACTGTTTATTTAACTATTAATGAAATACAATAGCGTGGGTAAATGCTAATAAACTTATTATGTACGATTTCATTACAGTAGAACGTCGATTATTCGAACGTCGATCAACCGAACGACCGCTTAACCGAACCCTGCGCAAACGTGTTCGTCGTTCGTATTTGGAAAAGTAATTCGTAATTAAATGTCACTTTATGTAATATCCCTAAATAATAGTAAGTAGGTAACTAAGTATTATCAGTGTTGTAAATAAAATTAGATTTTTTGTGTCATAAATGTGTTTATTTAAAATAATCATGCATATTATAATAATGTTCAGTTCGATTATCCGAATAAACCGGTTTTCCGAACACTCATATCCCCAAATTACTTCAGATAATCGGCACTGTACTGTATTATAATTATGATTTCACACTCTCTCTCGAAAATCTTCTTTGTACTTTTAGGAGAGAAAGTATGCCAATTTTTAGGGTTCCGTTAGTACCTAACGGTTTCAAAACGGGACCCTATTACTCAGACTTCGCTGTCTGTCCGTCTGTCCATTCGTCCGTCTGTCCCCAGGCTGTATCTCATGAACCTTGATAGTTAGTTACTTGAAATTTTCACAGATGATGTATGTAGGTGTGGCGGTTCTCCACAGCACCTACTTGATGGCGTTACTAGTATGAAATCCTGGATCGCGATATCAACTTTCTTTTCAAGATAAGCTCATATACAACTACCGACGAGACATCATCGGGCCGCAGCCCAGGGGAGGCCAGCTCTTTAACAGACGCATGCCAACACGAGCATCAAATGAGGGTGGGATATTTTGAACTGAGATAAAGCTCTACAAAAGAGCAAGACAGCAAAGATTATGCTTCAACTTACTTCATTTAATATTTCGTCTATGGTTGGAACTGAAACATTTTCAAACAAAATGGCGTTTTTTGAATTTTCAGAAACTTTTCATTGTGTTGTTTTGTTTTGAGTTTTTGCTAGAATTTAATATTGCAGAGTAGTGGTACTATGAAAAAGAGACTCAATTAAGATAATATTTTCGATGTTTATATTGTGAGAAAGAGACTCCGTTGCGAAATTGACGATTTTTGTTATAAGTGTGGTATTCGTGCAGAAAGAAGACTCTTCGGTGACTTTTCACCGATTTCCCGAGCCTTCTGTAAATAACTCTTTGTAGTAAGTATCCTTTGCTCCCTGTACACAGAAGAATACCTCTATAAAAATTTCAAGTTTTAAAACATGTGTTTTTATTTTAGGGCTAAAGTATGGTCTACATTTTGTTACCCTGATGAATATTGGTCTTCTGTTCCATCATGGATCAGGTTACACAAACAACACAAAATTCTGTGTGGTGGACATTTTGATAATTCATCTTACACCAGTGATGATAGGAAGAGATTGATAAGTTTGCCATACCTACTGAGGCTCGACACATATTAGTCGAGTTACGAAGTAAGGAGCTTCATTCGTCAACAGCACCACCAACACCAAAAATACAAGTGAGTTGTAACTACGTACATAATATAACTACCTACTTACTTCATGGTCCTATTTCTTTACTAAGTATAGTAAATTTGATCTAATTCTATATGGATACTAGATGCGCCCCGCGGTTTCACCCGCGTAAGTCCCGTTTCAGTTCCCGCGGGATTAAAAGTATTCTATGTCCTTCTCCTGGTTCTAAGCTATCTCCCCACCAATTTTCAGACAAATCGATTCAGCCGTTCTTGAGTTAAAAATGGTGTAACTAACACGACTTTCTTTTATATATATAGATAAATATATCAAACTAGCTGTGCCCCTCGGTATTACTCAGAATTGGAATCAAAAGTAGGTATGTCCTTCTCCAAGGTCCATCTATCTCAATACCAAAATTCACCAAAATCGGTTCAGCAGTTTAGGCATGAAAACAACACACAAAATTACTTTCACATTTATGATATTAGTGGAATATTCATAAAAAGATGGTCGGCCACAACAACTCATACAAAATGTGCCTATGTGTTTCAGATCGTTCCTGTTGCTAGCACTTCACAAGGTTTAATGTCATTAGAACAGCCCAATAAAAATATCCCAGTAACCCAAATCAAGGTATTTGGAATTTATTTATTTGTTTATCCTAATTTCTTCTATGGTTTTCGCGATTTTGCCTAATAAAACACTTTATTTATCCGGTTTTATCACGTTTTTATTCATTATTTGAACCGAGCTTTTGCCAACTTTACAGTTGGCTTTTTCAAGGTTGACTGAGATGTAATTTGTCTATTTTTAACATTCTTAAAAGTTACAGTAAACTACCGCCTCATAATTATTGCAATAAAAACGTTTCAGTGTACGCAGACTATAGAGTTATTGTAATAGTTTTCAATTTAAATTATAATTATTTTTATCCCTAACTAGCTCAAAAAAAGCGAAAGCTCGGTTTAAATAATGAATAAAAACGCGATAAAACAGGATAAATAAAGTGTTTTATTTTGTTTATCCTATTTATGATATTAGTAGAATATTCATAAAAAGATTGTTGGCCACAACAATTCAGGGATGATTTATATTACATTGTCACCGAGCCGAGACGGGCCGATTTTTGTATGAAAATAGCACAGACAACTTCCCAAAACGACAACTTCCCTAAACGACAACTTCTGAAAACGACATCTTCCGAAAATGACAACAATGTCTAATTTATAGGAGTTGGCATACTAATGCCGTTTTTGTCAAATGCTTTGGTACAAAAATGCCGATTTTCAAACATTTTTGTTGTGTTAAAATGACTTAGAAATTTTCTAGTAAAAAGACTGACCTGTAACTCCAAATGAGTTTGGTTATTGACAATAGACCCTTTCTTAGCGTAAGTGATAGAGGCTAGGCTTGAACTACGGGATATTTTTGTAGAGATTATAAAGTATTAATCTATTTCAGACGAATTACAGCAAGAGGCTATTGCCACTGCGGCTGTGGTTTCTATACATAAGACTCGTTAGTTGACCGAAAACGAAGCAAACCCTTACTTACAAACGTACCACAACAAGCCTACATGGAACATGCTTCGATCTAAATAAATAATTTCATCATCGAGACTATATTTTATTTATTTCCAGCATTAGTTTGGTTTATAAGTAATTATAATATTATACTTATACCAAACTCGTGGTGCAATCAAACTTGAAAACTCAGTCATCGAACATTTGACGCATAGAGTCCACAAGTAATATTGATTGTGTTATCCAACCCATTCATACTGTGCTATGATTCAAATGTTCAATCACTAATTGCCGCACTCAGATACGTTTTATGGTTACTTACAACTATCACTAAATAAAGAATTCGAAAATCTTTACGGTAATGATAGTTTAACCAATAAACGTCTCTGAGTGCGGAAGTAATACTAGCATTTAAATTTCCCTAGCGTTTCCCGCGCGATCGTAGTTCATGTGGGCGGGAACTGCAGCGCTAGGGGGCGCTGTGTTCGCATATCGAAAGTATGAACCTATAGTTCTTCTCCGCTAGGAGTAATAGTGTTCTGTGCCGCAGCCTTCCGGGCAAAACCACCAGCCCGGTGGAAGATCTTCCCTTTGGAGGTATTCACCATCTCTTACCTCCAAATAGGTATTGCTGTTGCTCCTATAACAACAAATTAGTACTAAAAACAAAAGTTTCCAATGATAGTTCTAAAAGAACTGATAGCACCAACACCTAGGCATCAACGTAACAGTGTAACGTTGTAAAACAAATACGTTTGAAACGAGTGAGAGCCGATAATCGAGCCCTATTGTTCTCGACGTCTCTGGGGACGGCACTGGACAGCTTAATAATACTAAATCACGTATCGCAACACCGTGTTTCCATTGAACATTTAATCATACGAGAAATGAAAGTTTACTGGTTTGAATTAACAATGGATAGTAATCACTTTTTCTTTCTCTTAAGGTGGTACCTGTCCGATGTTACAGCGCGTAATGTACAATTCGCAGCGAGTGTGATACTGTCGTGTAAGAAGACATTTAAAATATCACCGGAAAAATATCTAAAATAATTAGGTATTTCAAAATCACATGGTAAATTTTAAATTTAACATTTATTCGTTAGAATTCATCTGTTGGGTAAAATACCATTTTTTATATTTATTCTGAGTGAATAAAGTTTTGATTTCAGCTTGAGTGTATTATATACTAGCTGCGCCCCGCGATTTCACCCGCTAAGTCCCCGCGGGAATATCGGGATAATCAGTAGCCTATGTGTTAATCCAGGTCCCCAGCTACCTAAATTCCAAGTTTCGTCGCAATCGGTTCAGTAGTTTTGCGTGAAAGAGTAACAACCTCACATACATACATATAAACTTTCGCGTTTATAATATTAGTAAGGTATAAGATATGAGTGTTTATAGCAATTTTTGATAATTAAATTACAGGAGATCCCCCCTGATTGCACGAACGTTGTGTAACACGTTGCATTACGCGACGTAACGTTGCGGTCAGTACCCATCTTTAGGGTGTTTCTCCAACTATTATAATGAAGCGCGGCACTAGCAGTCAGTTCAGAATATTTGATCCATCTCTCGCAAGGTTGAAATAGTTTTGCGGAACTCGCTATCCATGGTTTGATTTACATTCAAGATAACTGCAATTTATTCTCGAACCATTAGACTTTAGAACTGAAGGAGGGCTGGTATTCTAAAACATTGCGTCAGAAAATAATCAAAAATCTTCTCTTTTCTTTTCTTTTCTTTTCTTTTCTTTTCTTTTCTTTTCTTTTCTTCTCTTAATCAATTTCTGTGCACTTCATTACCATCCACTATATTCGTTTCTGTCACCTGAGGTTTGTCGGTAGATAACTCTAAGCAGGGTTAGACACATCTCTGTATATTTATCTATTATGACTGTTAAATTGTGAATGTTTCCTTGTGTACTAAATAAATAAATAAACAATATTTGATGAATCCGACAAGGATTTTAGCTCGTATAAAGACCTTAACTTTTTGGTTTAGTAAAGTAGTCTTCAAACTCGGCTCAGACCGCCGTACTTCATCAGGTCTAAAGTCAAATTACTTCTGAGCTGATGAGGCTCGACCGTTTGAGTCACCATTAACCTTCTAGTTTCTCACAAGAGACCTGTTCTGCCTTCTTTGGGTATGAAGTAAAGTTTTTACTACTCTTAATTACTCCGCTTCGACCTGGCGGCCTCCGGCTCTGTGGTACACTTGATTAATGCGTTTGACGTTTTAATTTTGAAACTTTTTTGTGGTGAATTGTTAAGGCATTTTTTAGGATTCCAACGTAAATGTGTCTCCTGAGAGCAAGCGACACATTGTGATGAGTTATTAATTTAAATAAAAGATATATTTTTATAATTTTTTTGGGACATTTTCCTTTTTTCATGCCTTTGAAATGGATAATGTTAAAATTGTTCGTTTCCGCCCAATTTGATGCCGTTTTATTTTATTTTTATCTCTACAGATAGTTGATACGAATATCGCACCCGAAAAGGAGTGCAGGAAGACCACTTTCTTGGTAGAATGCCGACATTGTGGTGGTCGCGGGGAGTCGTTGGATGGAGGTGGCGTCGTCTAGGCCTCCCCCATACGAGACGCCACAAATAATCAAATAATGTTCAGCAGTGGACGGATAAGGGCTGAGATGATGATGATAGTGATCGTTTGACAAGTGACTTACGAGATGGTAAGGGATGAAGTCCACATAGTCAACTCGTCCCAATGTCTAATTTACCTTTGGGCCCAGTTGACTACTATCAAATTCGAAAGGGGTCAAGTGGTCCCCTGTCCGAGTTTCGAGGGGGACGACTTCACCTCTAACCCATTGGAACAAGTAGCAACTTGTCTTAGTGGCTGCAGGTGCACCGATCTAACTGGAGACAAGTCACAACCACAGGTTTCCACCAAGGGAAAGCTAAGCTTCACTAAGTTTCAGCTCCACTTAGAGGTAACGAGGATTCTTTTTCCTTTCTTTATTCTTATCCCAAATTATTAGGGACCAATAAGTAAGAGAGAGAGAGAGCACAATACTCTCTGCCTCGCTCCCACGTTTTACAATATATGCAACGAGTGAAAAATGTACTATATACTATAAACTGTACTGTGTTAACATGAGTCGAATCAGCAGTCAAGAGTCCGACCATTCTAAACTTCTGGAAGATTTTCGTCGGAAGCTCCCCGAATTTATAGATAGTTTATGACATTGCTCTAGAAAATATTCAGTCCACAGTTTCCGCTCCATAAGACGTCCTCGCAAAGATTATAGCCACGTCCTCTTGGATCGATAACCTATGCAAACAGCCCTGATACGTTATCCAAGCTTACAGGAAATCTAGGACGATAATTCACGCGATCTGAGTCTTAGCGTGAGATTACTTGGACGGCGAACAAGAATCGACCACCTGTAATTTTATTTTTTGCTTGAAAGTTAACAAGCTTTTCTGAAGCGTATTTTTGCAATCCAGGTGTTTTGATTCAAGTAACGACGACCTCAAATAACGTGGCGACCTCTATGGCGCATCGTGCGAATGCGTGGGTGTCTTTCTAAGTATAATATTATGTATGTATTTACAAAAGAAAAAAAATCTAGTCACCATGACACGAGCTTACTAGCTTCCCACGGGACTGAGTGGCGCAGTATGTATTTTACAGAATTTATTTACATAAAAGATATCTGTCGAATAAGTTCGAACCCAACCAAATTTAAAAGCCTTCAAATTTTGATCTTCTAAATTTACATATTTATTCTTTTTAAGTATCATAGTGACAGTTTTTATTCGGTGGTGTTATATTTTATTTGTCAGATAAATAAAAATAATAATAATAAATAAATAAATGTTGCACAACATTGCACACAGCGCAATCTAGCCCCAAACCAAGCATTAGGCTTATACTATGGGTACTAGACAACGAATATACTACATATTAAATTTTTTTTTGTAAATACATACATAATTATTATATATAGAATCCCTATCTCAATCGCTATCTTATATGATATTTCTATCTAGTGATTTAAAATATCAGCCCTTAGCTGTAGCTGTGACTGGGACATTTATTCTCTGACGGATGATGCCTACTATACCTAATGACCGATTTTCTTTCT
This sequence comes from Idaea dimidiata, assembly GCA_949358125.1. Taxonomy (NCBI): domain Eukaryota; kingdom Metazoa; phylum Arthropoda; class Insecta; order Lepidoptera; family Geometridae; genus Idaea; species Idaea dimidiata. Next base: position 12,702,578 of record OX442341.1, read on the forward strand.
GGATGACTAATTCTGTTTCTTTTTCGTATAATTAAATTAGCCCTGCTGGTGATGTCACCTGTGGTGTGTTCACTGGGGGTTGGTCACATCATGCTGAGGAAGATACTCATGTGAGTATCCTCTCTCTGGATGACGTGACCGAACCCCAGTCTACTGATTTACTGATGGTCTACACTTTGATCCCAGCAAAAGCTACGCTACGTTGTAAGAAATTGCATATCATTTCATTTCATTTTTTCCTCATTAGCAGAGTCCTGCGCTATCACCCGCGTAAGGCCTAATCCTTTGAATTTCTAATCACCATTTCTTATTGGATCCTTATAGGTACACCACAAAGAACACTCTTCTAAATTTCGTGTTTCTAGGACCAGAGATTTGGAATTTGCGTTGACATTATAATAATATAGTTCAACTGAACTGAATGACTGCAGTCAGTCAGTCAATCAGTCAGGACTTTGATTTTTATATGGAAATCTTAACTTTATGAGGAATGATAATATTTCTTTCAAATTTAAAGTAAATAGGTACATATTTTACAAAAACAATAACTTAGCGAAACAAGCCAGCGCCCTACGTTCCCGATGTAAAGCTGACTATACTAAATTAGATTTATAATATTAGTCAGCTTTACATCAAGAGGAGAAGTTTATTTCTTTGTTTATTTGTAATGAATAGGCTCCGAATTTACTGGACCGATTTTAAAAATCTTTCACCAATGGAAAGCTACGTTATCGAGGAATAACAAAGGGTACTTTTGATCCCGATATTCCCACTTACGCGGGTGAAATATGTAGATAAACTAGAGTACATATATATGGAGTTATATATTTTGTAACGTACGTAGCTACATAGGCTTTGTTAGTCGGGCTACCGCCTCGGCACTTTATGTAACGATAGTTCATTCAATCCGTAGTCTGAAAACGTGAGCGTTTCCTACAGTAAGCCAATACTAGAGTTTTACAAAAACTGGAGTTGGAAATTCAAAAGAATTGTGAGGCGATTTTAACCGGAAGGTTTGAAATGGACTTTATAGTAATTACATTCCGAAATAGTGAGCTATAGGAGCGGTGTTGGTCTAGTGGTAGATACCTTGACTTTCATTCCAAGATTCGCGGTTCCAATCCAGGGACCAATATCTTTTTATGTTCTGTATTAATATCGCTTGTACGATGAAAGAAAACATCGCGAGGAAATTTGCGTCTTAAAAATCACGTTGATACAATAGTCCAATTACGTGGCTATGTTATGTATGGAAAACGTCCAACAAAACTTTTAACCTTTTTATGGTTTCGAACCTTAAAAGGTTATAAAGGAACTCTTATAAGATCACTTTGTAGACCGTCTGTATGTATGTTTAAGAGTAGGTATTATAGATGCCTATAACATCAATCAGAACACCAATATTAAAAAGCTCGATCTCTACGAATTACTTGAAAACTGACCACGGCATCCACCATGAGTCCACAGAATCGACAGACTGATTCATTCAATTTCTAAAATCTAAGTTAACAAAAGAAAACAACATATAAAAGGATTTTCAAGTGAATTGTCTTAAGTTATTATACCTCAGCGCCGTGTCCTTTGTCCTGCCGGTCGTAAATAGGGCAATTTAAGGTCCCTTATATACACACAGGTGGCCGGTCGGAGAGTTGCAACCTTTTACAACTGTGGGTAAATACGGACGTCAAGAATCGCGAGCAAAACGGTTTGGTACAACTGTTAAAGCCAAATCAAACAAAGTCTCCGACATAGCTCTCAAAAGCTTAGCAGACCATTTCACCTATCTTGACTTCTGGTTCATCCAAAGGTTGTCTGGAAGAGATCGCTTTAAGCGATAAGGCCGTCTATTGTGCCACCTATTTTTAAGTTGTGTTTGTTTTCTTTGTACGTAGGTATTTGTATTTGGTGTGTATAATAAAGAATTTATTCATTCATTAATTCAGCAGACTGAAGTAGCAATGGGCAAATAGGAGTAACAGCTCTCAAGTGGCGACCACGATGCAAAGAAAAACAGAGTGTTGGAAGACCATCTACTCGGTGAACCGACGACATTGTAGCAGTCGCGGGGAGTCGTTGGATGGAGGTAGCTCGCGATCGCTGTTTGTACATTTCTACGGTTTCGTATGTTCAGTAGTGGACGAATAAACGCTGAGATGTTGATGATAATGTTTCCTTTAAACAGACACGCTAAATTAAACATAAACGAGACATTCAATCGATTCATTTGTTTGTTTGTAATGAGTATTCTCCGAAACTACTGGATCGATTTTAAGAACTTACTTCTAAGCCTAAGCAAACAACTTTTGTTTTACAACTTTTGGAAATTCGATGTAGTTTTCGAAAAAATTTAGTTTAACATTTACTTGTTATTCAGCTGTTTCTTAGAGTTATAGGTCATTGATCCTAAGTTTTCCATTCATTTAATTGGATTTATTTTCAAAAACAACTGTTTTTAAGTGAAATATACCTCAAATTTTTTTTAAAAAAGTTTGAATATTCGAAAGTCGTAGAACAATAGTTGTTGGCTTAGACGTTTAAAACAACCTCTTTTCGACCTAAATGGGTATCCTCGTTGTAGCTTGTATACTTCTTATCCGTGTGTCACTAATGCGTAATGGTTACCAGATCGTTTAGGGGTCTGTTTTAGAAATAGTTTTTCGTCTCTCTCTGAGACCCCTTTTAGGGTTTTCTTCCACTTTAAACTGTACTACGTGACATGCAAACTAGATAACTGTATAAACATATAAACTGCCGGGTTGTTCGGTGGATGTCACGTTCGATTTTAGTCATATTATGTTGAAGTCATCTTCTCCTTTCATTTTATTTCTTATCGGTTGTGAACGGATTATGGCCATTTGGAAAGTAGCCAGTGCCAGTATTATTAATTATTGCTAGTTATTTGCAATTTACATCAAAACAGTCAAGTCGTCGTAGTAAAAGTCAAGTCGAAGGAATCATTGTAAAGCGGTGGCCATTTACAATGACGGTACACGCGAGCCTTGGAGATACGCTAAAGTCCATGTTTTGTACCGATTTTCACACTTACTTCACGAAATTAAATTGATTAATATCCCGCCAAAATTAAACAGTATACTCGCATTTGAAGTAAGATTAAAAAAACACATCTCCTACACGCGTTCCCGCCAAAACTCTAAACTACCTGAGTCGGTAAACAAAACAGGAAGGAAGCATAATCATTAATACATAATATAAATACTTAGAAAAACTAAGAAATACAGTCGACCTTGAAAAAGCCACCTGTAAAGTTGGCAAAAGCTCGTTCGTTAATAATAATGACGTCATTGAATAAAATGCGAGTAAAACCCGGTAAATATGTGTTTTATTTTTATAGTTTCGTAATGTTCAAATAAGTATATCCCATTACGTTGCAAAATGTTTTGTAATTGATTTTTTTTTAATGCTCAAGGCATTTCCACTAGAAATATTTTAAAGAAAAAATACATCTTCAAAAATTCACTGACAGTGAGGTTTGAACTCGAGCCTCCGGATCAGTCTCCGGCGCTCTTATCAACTAGGCTACGCGAGCTCCCACCCCGAGAAATTTAAGAATATGCATGTTTCCCTGGCTTCTATATTCGATTTGAATTTTTAAAGATGTATTTTTCCTTTAAAATATTTCTTATAGGTTTAATATAGTTATTACTTTCAGTGGACAAGTAACTCTATCTATTTGTACATGTACATACAGGGTGATGCCATGTTTCCCTCTATCTAACTACCTCGGACCCAAGGGCTGGCTGCGAGAGCCAAGTGATTTCCTATCGATTCCCAACTGAATTAACTATTAATCACCGAATCCTTGTTTACTTCCACTTCGGACTCACTTGTTGCCTTCAGTTTAACTCGCTTTTTTTAGTAAAAAGAATATTATGTAGGAAAGTATGAACCTAGTTCTTTAGGTTTTTTTCCAAATGTAACACAATATTTACCGGGTTTTACTAGCGTTTTTATATTAACGGCATTGTAACCAGCTTTTTCAAAGCTAACTGTTAAGTTAGCGAAAGCTCGGCACATTGTAACGATGCCGTTAATAAATAAAACGCGCGAAAAACCCGGTAAATATTGTGTTTCATTATGCAAAATCGCGATAACCTAAAACAAAACACCTAGATATTTTAAAAAATATTTTAATACTCCCAGCTGAGTTTTAAATTGATGACTTTTGAAAAAAAAAACAGTATCTACAGTGCCTGTTCTCTAATTCTACAAACGAACGAAAAATTTATTATAGCCAAAGGTCAAATAGCTATAATCAAATGACAGATTTCAATATCCGTCCATTCGAGGACAAGTATCTCCTAAGTAAGCGTGCAACATCTTAGACCACATTGTCGCTTTCTATCAGGTGAGATAGTGGTCAAACGCTTACTTATCAATTATAAACTATAGTAAAAATATCTATGGTTTTCGCGATTTTGCATAATAAAACACATTATTTACTGGGTTTAATCGCGTTTTATTTATGATTTATAAACGACCGAGTTTATTAACAGATTAAAATCGGTAAATAAAATGTTGTATTATAAAAAAAATCTTCTTGGAAACATGATTGATTGATTAATTGATTAACTATTTATAGTACACACACAAACATAACAAAATAAGACCGAGTTTATTTACCGATTAAAACCGGTAAATAAAATGTTGTATTATAAAAAAAATCTTGTAGGAAACATGCTTAAGTCGAATAATTCTCATAACCCCAACATCCATTATTAATTAAACACACACTCAAACGATTAAATGAGAAACGTCGCTCAAACTTAAATTAAAATTTGTTTCTTTACACGGTAACCCATTCAGTTGAAAGTTCGGAAACATTCGGTAAATATGGTTGTTCAAACAAGATACTGTACGCGGGGCCACGTAAACATAAGTTACAGGCAAACAACACTTACAATTTAACAAGAACTTCTTAAATTAGTATTTTCTAAGAATTAGGGAAGGTTGCTTGGTAACTAGGAATTATAAATATTGAATATGTTTTTCTAAGAGGAGTAATTGACGAACGGATCGAAGCATATTTATCCATACAACGAGGGTAATGAAAAGAAAACACTATCATCTAAACTTAGATGATTTATACAGTGCAAGCAACTTTTAATCCATACTGTTTTTGGCGCTGTAGTGCTGTAGGAAATTAAATATATAAAATAAACATTTCACGACATTACACACAGCGCAATCTAGCCCGAAGCTAAACACTAGGCTTGTACTATGGGTACTAGACAACGGATATTCTATATACTTAGGTACTAATTCTTCTTTTGTATGTTCCCGGCACGGCCGAAAAACGGTCTAATATTATAAATCATTTCTGAAGGGGATGTTCCGCTCCTATTGAATAGCCTTCCTACTTATCAAACACAAAAAAAATCAAGTCGGACCAGCAGTTTCTGAGATTTGAACGCGCTATCAAACAAACAAACTAACTCTTCAACTTTATAATATTATTGTAGATGTAAATAAATTATGTAATTCTAAATTAGATGACATAATTTTTTTACCCTGATGGCGTAAATTTGGGGTCCAAATTACCCAAGTAGCTTCGAGTTATATTTTCTAAAGTGGTTCATAGGGCACCATTAAATTTTATTCTAATTTATATTTTTCTTTAATTAAATAAGACGCTCTATGTAGTCGGAACGTGACTCAGGGTGGAGGAGGAAACCATTAGACGTGAGGGTTGGGGCGGAGTGATGGCGATGTTTCAACAAATCAAAACAGGAAATAAAACTCATTTTCCAGTTTTAATGCTTTTTTTTACACAGGAACGTTTTGATACAAATATTAAAACAGTAACTTTTTAGAACGATATGAATGACAACTTACTAGTCTACCGTGAGGAAGAAGTCTGTAAAGCCTCCGAAACCTCGAAAACCGTTCCGAGGTTTCGGAGGCTTTACATGCTTCAATGCTAATAATAAAAGACATTGAAACTGTAAAATGAGTTTAGTTTTTATCTTATATAAATCACAACAACCTAACCTAAAAAAGAAATAATAATAACAATACGCCAATAAGACCCGGGAAAAATGTAAAGATGAGTACAAGTCGTGTAAGTTCAAATACTAATAGTATAGCCTAAAATAACTTCAAGCCTAACTTGAAAAATATGAATCATGCGTTCCCCGCTGCAACATCGTTAGATTTTTCTTGAAAACAAAAATTGTTGTGATACTACACTTTGAAAACTACAAAAAGCTTTAGCGAAACTCTGTAAAACTTCCAGAACAGATTTTACGGTTTTTTGAGAATAAACTAACAGAGCTATGAAATGATGTTGAGACGATTTAGTTACAGAGTACCTACCTACATGTCCCATGCAATTTTCTAACAATTGGAACGAAATAATTCACGACGGGGGACAATAGACTGTTTCAAATGTGTTGACACGAATTGACAAGATTTAAAAAAATCAAACATAATTTGTGTAATAAAAAAGCGAACTATGATACGTCGCCATATCGTAATGAAAAGAATCAATGGACCTAATCGAATTATAGATTATTTGTATTTATGACGAATATAATTAACAAATATCATAAAAACTCATGAGTTTCTTGTGGCTTCTTCTCTTCGTAGGACGCGTTCCGAAGCCACACTAAAATCACTACATCTAAGACGTATCTAAATGATCATGTACCTACGTTTCATTGTTATACAAGAATCTAAAGGAAATTAACTTTTTGAAATTTGAAGGTTAAGATGCACTTAAGGTCGCAGAGCCAGCGGATTAGCGGACGCGGTATGGAACCTGTAACACTAGTTTTCCAATTTAATATTTGCTAACAAATATCATCGCTAGTACTCGCACCCACCTTTCCTCGCTCAAAAGCGAGAAGCGAAAGAAGCAAAGTGCTTCAAAATAACACTGGAGATAAGTGTAAATATTGGGTGTCTTATTTAATTTTTCTAAACGAGCGACCCTTTTGTCCGTAAGTGGAATCCTAGGCTATGCTATAGTCTACGGCGGAGATTTTAACTTGTATCTAGTACTTGCTCTTTTTATACCTAAGGCCCAAGAGTATAACAGACCTCTATACATGGCGTACGTGGACTACGAAAAAGCGTTTGACTCTGTAGAACACTGGGCAGTAACAGACTCTCTAAATAGATGCCACATAGACGAGAGATATGTCCAGATCCTAAAAAATCTGTATAAGTCCGCTACAATGACTGTACAATTAGGAGAGAACACTGACCCGATCCCGGTCCAGAAAGGCGTTCGTCAAGGAGATGTAATTTCACCCAAATTATTTAACAATGCTCTGGAAGACATCTTTAAGACACTTGACTGGAGCGGGAAAGGAGTCAATGTGAACGGCGCGTTCTTGAATCACCTCCGTTATGCAGACGATATAGTGATCTTATCCGAGTCAATGCCAGAACTACAGGCAATGATAACAGAACTGTTCCTCTCGTCACTCAAAGTAGGTCTTAAAATGAATATGGACAAAACCAAAGTTATGACTGCGACTAACTCAATTCCATACCCCATTTCATTGGACGGCCACGAGCTTGAGAAGGTGAAGGAATACATATATTTAGGACAAAGGATTGCTCTCGGAAAGGACTCTATTGAGACGGAAATAAGTCGTAGAATACAATTGGCATGGGCAGCTTTTGGAAAGTTAAATATTGTATTCAAATCCAAGAAACTACCACAGTCCCTGAAAACAAGGGTGTTCAACCAATGTGTGCTTCCGACAATGACGTACGCTTGCGAAACCTGGCCGCTGACCGTCAAACTAATCCGTAGATTGAAAGTCACACAAAGAGCTATGGAACGCATCATGTTAGGAATATCACTACGCGACAAAGTGCGCAACACTATAATCAGGAATCGCACCAAAGTGATAGATGTGGGATACCGCGTCGCTAAGCTAAAGTGGTCGTGGGCCGGACATGTGTGCCGAAAGGACGACGGAAGGTGGAGCAGAGACGTTCTAGAGTGGAGACCGAGAGTAGGAAAGAGAAGCGTGGGCAGACCACCTGCCAGATAGTCCGACGATTTAAAAACTCATGCCGGTGCAGCGTGGTCCAGGAAAACTAGCGATAGAAGGGCGTGGAGAGATATTGGAGAGGCATATGCCCTGCAGTGGGCAAATACATGCTGCTGAAGAAGAAGAAGAACCAGCTTTTTCAAAGCTAACTGTTAAGTTAGCGAAAGCTCGGCACATTGTAACGATGCCGTTAATAAATAAAACGCGCGAAAAACCCGGTAAATATTGTGTTTCATTATGCAAAATCGCGATAACCTAAAACAAAACACCTAGATATTTTAAAAAATATTTTAATACTCCCAGCTGAGTTTTAAATTGATGACTTTTGAAAAAAAAAAACAGTATCTACAGTGCCTGTTCTCTAATTCTACAAACGAACGAAAAATTTATTATAGCCAAAGGTCAAATAGCTATAATCAAATGACAGATTTCAATATCCGTCCATTCGAGGACAAGTATCTCCTAAGTAAGCGTGCAACATCTTAGACCACATTGTCGCTTTCTATCAGGTGAGATAGTGGTCAAACGCTTACTTATCAATTATAAACTATAGTAAAAATATCTATGGTTTTCGCGATTTTGCATAATAAAACACATTATTTACTGGGTTTAATCGCGTTTTATTTATGATTTATAAACGACCGAGTTTATTAACAGATTAAAATCGGTAAATAAAATGTTGTATTATAAAAAAAATCTTCTTGGAAACATGATTGATTGATTAATTGATTAACTATTTATAGTACACACACAAACATAACAAAATAAGACCGAGTTTATTTACCGATTAAAACCGGTAAATAAAATGTTGTATTATAAAAAAAATCTTGTAGGAAACATGCTTAAGTCGAATAATTCTCATAACCCCAACATCCATTATTAATTAAACACACACTCAAACGATTGTAACGGATCGTTACGTAGCTAATATCAATAAACAAAATCTTATTCATACTATTTACATTAGACCAAAATTACCTTGTATTAATTAGCTCCTTTTACTTGTACTTGTATATCAAATACAGCATAAATAGATAGATATAAAGGTAAACCTTTTATTGATGGACGAACATAATTTTTATCGTAATCAGGAACGTTAATTTCATGCGCAGGCGCAATACGAGCGATGCGGGTGGAAGGGCTCACCGAACTGGTTTTGAGTTGAATTTTGCTCGGTCATTCGGTTCGTGATTAACTAACCGAGACTTGCGTATTAAGTACGTAGTTTAGTTCAATCTAGAATTGATTTGCTACACAAATCTAGCAACAGTTTAGTGCTTAAAGTCCCCATTGTTTGGGTGAGTGTTGCAATTATTATTAATAATATTATGTTAATCTAGCATTTAAGTGAATCATTAAAACCTGCCGGTTGGTTCGACTTCATTCAAAAGTGCAATGTAATGCACCGTATTGAAATGGCGGAGATTGTTATTTCGCTTAGAATTTTTGTAGTTATGTTAATTTGTAGTCTCCAGTAAGGGTTACATAACGGGTTATCATTAGAGATAGAAAAACTAGTTCTCATTCATCATGTATTTGCTAATATTTGTTCATTTGATACAAACAATTTATTCAATTAAAATAATTCTAATCATTTAATCTAAACATAATTCCTATAGAAGAATCAATTACCGACTTATGAACAGATAATAGTAATCTCAACTATTTATCCAATAATTGTTACGTAGTTGAATCAATTATAATTGATTTCATAGTGTATTCCCATCGTTCCATTATTATTTTGGTTTGCTTCAATGTACCTATCTTTGCATTTGTGAAACTGCCTCATCATTAATTCTATTTATTGCAATAATAATCATGACCACTGCTTCGCTTTTTATTGAGCCTCATGAAGATGACGCAGTCACACAAAGACAATTATGAACATTTCGTAACGCAAGTACTTCATCACCTTCCAGGGACTTAGTTCAGGCAGAGACCACGAGCCACGTAATTTTTGCCGAGCGTATTCTCCTACGTGTTGTCTAAAGCTCATTGAAGGAACTCAACTGTGCCCAATTGAGTACATCTGCTGAAGGGCAATTTTTCTACATTACCCTACCCTACCTTGGATGCTGGATTTTATACCAGGGGAGTGATTATTTTTTTTAGCCTTATAACCCAATCGGATAGAGACTGTAACCCACGTACCTCGTATTTTGTAATTCTACCCACATTGTAAAAAAAATAAAATTATTGTAGTACTTCTTAAAATCCAGTTTTATTTATTCTTCTATAAGTCTTCTAAGACGCTTCAGTGGCGCCCAACAACAGGTACAGTCGCTTTCCTTTTGTGTTTTAATGCTTTTACGCTTTAGATAGTTTTTTTGGTGTTGGCAATTAATTGGTTATTTGAACTTAGCAGGATATTAAATTATTTTGGTTAAGTAGCGATAGCTTCCATTGTGTATTGCAACACACACCCAATTAAAAATGTCTTACATAATAAAATACTTATCTCTACAAAAAGCGGAGCTAGAGTACGAAGTTGAACTCCGAGGTGGTACTATCGGTTCTGTACAAGAGCTACGCAAACAAATTGTTAAATTGACGCAACAATTTCCTGATGAAGACATCTCAGAATCACATTTAGCTCCTGCTGATGATTTAAGGGGCGTAAAGGAGTCCTTGTTAAAAACACAAAATAGCATAATTAATTTAAAGTCAAAATTCGAAAAAAACTTATTTTTGAGAACCGAGACCTTACTTCATCACATTCACCACAGACTCAACAGAATTATAACGACTCCAGAGGTGGCAGACATTTATAAGGTTTGCACATCAAATTTTAACTCTCAATATAAAGATATTACATCTCTAAGGCCTCAAATTCAAACTGGACCGGTCAGCAAAGCATCCACTTCAAATTCGGAGGTAGCTTTAGAACCATCGCCAATAGTCGTCACTTGTGGTCGTGATGTTTCTGCAGACATCATTTCTAAAATTAAGTTTTCTGGTAAAACTTGTGTTCGCTCCTTCATAAGTAAGGTTGAGGAGTTTGTACTATCAAGGGGTGTAACTCATGATAAAATATTGTCGTTGGCCTATGAAATATTTACGGAAGACGCGCTTCATTGGTTCCGTTGCAATAAGGAGAAGGTAAATTCATGGAAAGATTTAACACAACTATTAATTGAAGATTTTAGCAGCAAAGATTACGATTACCGACTACTTTCCGAAATAAGATCTCGTACACAAGGCGAGGGTGAAAATATAACGATATATTTATCCATAATGCATGGTTTGTTTTCACGCTTAGGGAAAACCTTGACAGAAGACGATAAGCTTGAAATTCTCATACACAACATTCGTCCTTGTTATACACCAACCTTGGCTGCTATGTCGGCCATCAAAACTATTGATGAGTTAAAAACAGCATGTCGTAATTATGAAAACATGCATCAAATGACTTTGTACTTTCATGAACCACCAAGAGAGACGAAGAATACTCTGGCCCCTGAATATGCCTATAAATATGCTACAACAAACACTAACACTTACAATCAAAGACAAAATTATGGTAATCCTATGTATAATAAATTTACTAATAATAACTTTAAACCCAGACCAAATACCTTTTACAGTTATAACAGAGTTAGTAATAAAACAGAGCCACACAATACGACTCACGTCAATAAAAATAACATTCCTGTTTCGGCAGTGATAAATTCCCAACCAGACAATGTTTACTGTCCAAGATGTAGGTCTAGTACTCATTCGTTGCATAGTTGTACTCAGAAACGCTTCCCTATTTGTTTCAAATGCGGTAAAAAGGATGTTCGTTTCCCAGAATGTCCGGATTGTAATCCAATTATTGAAAGTAATCAAAAAAACTAGCCAAGTTGGATTGGGTGGACAGCATTAGTAAACAAATACCCAAAACTACTGATCAGGAATGGAGGAACTGGCTAGATTTCCTAAACAAGTTCTTCACTTACAATGCTGTTTCTTCAATCCACAACAACAATGATTACAAAACCGACATATCGAGGCCATATGTCGCAGTCAAAATCAATAACACACCCATAGTCGGTCTTCTAGACACCGGCTCATGTGTTACTATCTTAGGAAACCATTCACATCAATTTTTAATCGACACTGGCTACCAATTGACCAGCAGTGAATCGACCCATTTCGTTGCAGCGGGAGGAGAGAAGCTAAAATCAATAGGCACAATAGAACTGTCAGTTAACTTCCAAGATCAAACACACTCCCTTATTGTTTATGTAGTTCCAAATATAAAAAATTCCTTAATATTGGGCATGGATTTTTGGCGCTTGTTTGGCCTATTTCCAAAACACTTAGATTCTATTATTTACTTCCATGACTCCGAAACTAATAAAGTTGCCAATTTAACTCCAGAACATCTTCATACATATAATCACTTAACAGACACACAAAAATCAACAGCCGATAAAATAATATCAAAATTCTATGATATATCCTATGAGAAGCGTGGCTTAGGCTGCACGAACCTCTTATCTCACGCGATTGACACGGGCGACTCCATCCCAATCCGCCACCGCTACGGTCGTCCTTCCCCGGAAACAACCCGCATACTAGTTGAACAATTAGACGAAATGTGGAGGGAGGATGTAGTTGAGCCATGTGAGAGCCCGTGGTCATCCCCAGTTCTATTAGTCCCTAAGAAAAACGGCGAGCTACGTTTCTGCTTAGACAGTAGAAAACTAAATTCTATTACAAAAAAAGATGCCTACAAGTTACCCTATATTTCAGAAATTCTTGATAATCTTCGAGACAGCCATTATCTGACAAGTTTAGACCTATCTAAAAGTTTTTGGCAAATTTTAATTCGGGAGGAGGACAAATGTAAGACCGCATTTTACATTCCTACTCGTGGCACCTTCCAATTCAAGCGAATGCCCTTTGGACTGACCAATGCACCAGCAACTCAACAAAGACTCGTTGATATGCTTTTTTATAGCCCAGAATTCGAACACAAAGTATTTGTCTACGTAGATGACGTCATAATCATATCAAATACATTTGAAGAGCACATTTCACTTCTGAATCGAGTTCTGGAAAGGTTAAATTTTGCTAATCTCACCATAAATTTCAAAAAGAGTAATTTTTTTAGAGAACAACTCAAATATTTGGGTTATGTAGTGGACGTTTATGGATTGCATGCAGACCCAGAGAAGGTAACGGCTATTACTAACTATCCGACCCCGACAAATCGGAAGGAGGTAAGACGTTTCATAGGTACGACCTCCTGGTATCGCCGATTTATACCTAATTTCAGCAGTATAACGGCTCCACTTAATAAACTCACATCTCAGGGTAAGAACGCCCCTCCATTTGTTTGGAATAAGGATGCAGACGATTCTTTCAAAAAATTAAAACAGTGTTTGGTTTCTACTCCTATACTGTCTTGTCCAGATTATTCTAAACCTTTCGAGGTCCACACTGACGCAAGCGATTTCGGTTTAGGTGCGGTACTCACTCAGTTACAGGACGGACAGGAAAAAGTTATCGCTTATATGAGTAAATCACTTTCTAAACCGCAAAGGAACTATAGTGCTACTGAGCGTGAAGCGCTAGCGGTACTTACAGCAATAGAGCATTGGCGTTGCTATTTAGAAAATGGCCAACGTTTTACAGTATTTACAGACCACTCCTCCTTAAAGTGGTTCCTTAACATTAACAACCCAACCGGTCGCTTGGCCAGGTGGGGTATAAGGTTATCCGCGTTTAATTTTGAGATTAAACACCGAAAGGGTGCAGACAACGTAGTGCCTGACAGTTTGTCCCGATCAGTTCCATTGTCGGCTATAGACAATGGACAACCAGATATTTCAACTGATTATAATACATCAGACCCCTGGTTTAAGAACATTTATGATGGTTGCCGGACAACACCATCATCTTACTTAAACTACCAGATCAAAAACGGCAAATTATTCAGGTATGTAAGGTCTATAAACCCATTAACTCGCGATTATGAATGGAAAGAGGTGGTTCCTTCCGAATATAGACATGAATTAATATTAAAAAATCATTCAGAGCCCACATCAGGACATTTTGGAATTTTTAAAACATATAAACGTTTAAATTTGCGATATTTCTGGCCCAATATGCATACTGACGTAGCTAAAATAGTTGCTACTTGTGATATATGTCAGTCTCATAAACATTCCAATCTTTCCACCATGGGTACAATGGGTAGACCAAAGGATTGCAGTCGCCCATTCCAAATGCTTAGCATAGACCTTGTAGGTCCATTACCTGTGTCTCGTAAGCAAAATACCTTCCTACTCGTAGTTACTTGTTGTTTTTCAAAATATTGTCTATTGTTTCCGATTCGCCGTGCAACATCGGAAATTATTGCTAGGCTTTTGGAGGAGAACGTCTTTTTGGTACACGGAATACCAAGTACCATATTGACGGACAATGGGAAACAATTTACGAGTAATACTCTAAAGAATCTTTTCTCCTTTTACAATATACCTCATGTATATTACACACCGCTTTACACTCCTCAGGTTAACACTGTTGAGCGTTATAACAAAACAATAATGACAGCTGTGTCATGTTTTATTGACAATGATCATCGCTCTTGGGATATAAATATTCCTAAAATACAGTTCGCCTTGAATTCCTCGGTTAATGAGGTAACGGGCTTTACACCTACATTTCTTGTATTTGGCCGTGAACTAGTGGTCTGCGGTTCACATTATGTTGACACTGAAATCGTCGGGGATATCGTATTTGCCCCACGAGACGCTTACGCAGAAAATTTAGGCGTACTACATAAAATATTTGATAAAGTACAATCGTCTTTAATCAAGGCTCACTCTAGGAATAGTTCACAATATAATTTACGACGCAGAAATGTAGACTTCAATGTAGGAGATATTGTCTGGAAACGTACCTATTATCAAAGTGATAAAATCAATAGGTTTTCAAAAAAACTTGCACCCAAATTCGTTAAGTGCCGAATTATAGGTAAACGCTCAAGGTTAGTCTACGATCTTCAAGATATGTCAGGCCATAATATTGGTACTTGGCACGTCAAAGATTTTAAGTAAAGCTAGAAGAATTATTGAGTTTTTTTTTCCTAGTTCCTCAGTGGATTTTCTTAGTAAAAATCCAATATTAAAAAGGGGGATATGTAACGGATCGTTACGTAGCTAATATCAATAAACAAAATCTTATTCATACTATTTACATTAGACCAAAATTACCTTGTATTAATTAGCTCCTTTTACTTGTACTTGTATATCAAATACAGCATAAATAGATAGATATAAAGGTAAACCTTTTATTGATGGACGAACATAATTTTTATCGTAATCAGGAACGTTAATTTCATGCGCAGGCGCAATACGAGCGATGCGGGTGGAAGGGCTCACCGAACTGGTTTTGAGTTGAATTTTGCTCGGTCATTCGGTTCGTGATTAACTAACCGAGACTTGCGTATTAAGTACGTAGTTTAGTTCAATCTAGAATTGATTTGCTACACAAATCTAGCAACAGTTTAGTGCTTAAAGTCCCCATTGTTTGGGTGAGTGTTGCAATTATTATTAATAATATTATGTTAATCTAGCATTTAAGTGAATCATTAAAACCTGCCGGTTGGTTCGACTTCATTCAAAAGTGCAATGTAATGCACCGTATTGAAATGGCGGAGATTGTTATTTCGCTTAGAATTTTTGTAGTTATGTTAATTTGTAGTCTCCAGTAAGGGTTACATAACGGGTTATCATTAGAGATAGAAAAACTAGTTCTCATTCATCATGTATTTGCTAATATTTGTTCATTTGATACAAACAATTTATTCAATTAAAATAATTCTAATCATTTAATCTAAACATAATTCCTATAGAAGAATCAATTACCGACTTATGAACAGATAATAGTAATCTCAACTATTTATCCAATAATTGTTACGTAGTTGAATCAATTATAATTGATTTCATAGTGTATTCCCATCGTTCCATTATTATTTTGGTTTGCTTCAATGTACCTATCTTTGCATTTGTGAAACTGCCTCATCATTAATTCTATTTATTGCAATAATAATCATGACCACTGCTTCGCTTTTTATTGAGCCTCATGAAGATGACGCAGTCACACAAAGACAATTATGAACATTTCGTAACGCAAGTACTTCATCACCTTCCAGGGACTTAGTTCAGGCAGAGACCACGAGCCACGTAATTTTTGCCGAGCGTATTCTCCTACGTGTTGTCTAAAGCTCATTGAAGGAACTCAACTGTGCCCAATTGAGTACATCTGCTGAAGGGCAATTTTTCTACATTACCCTACCCTACCTTGGATGCTGGATTTTATACCAGGGGAGTGATTATTTTTTTTAGCCTTATAACCCAATCGGATAGAGACTGTAACCCACGTACCTCGTATTTTGTAATTCTACCCACATTGTAAAAAAAATAAAATTATTGTAGTACTTCTTAAAATCCAGTTTTATTTATTCTTCTATAAGTCTTCTAAGACGCTTCACGATTAAATGAGAAACGTCGCTCAAACTTAAATTAAAATTTGTTTCTTTACACGGTAACCCATTCAGTTGAAAGTTCGGAAACATTCGGTAAATATGGTTGTTCAAACAAGATACTGTACGCGGGGCCACGTAAACATAAGTTACAGGCAAACAACACTTACAATTTAACAAGAACTTCTTAAATTAGTATTTTCTAAGAATTAGGGAAGGTTGCTTGGTAACTAGGAATTATAAATATTGAATATGTTTTTCTAAGAGGAGTAATTGACGAACGGATCGAAGCATATTTATCCATACAACGAGGGTAATGAAAAGAAAACACTATCATCTAAACTTAGATGATTTATACAGTGCAAGCAACTTTTAATCCATACTGTTTTTGGCGCTGTAGTGCTGTAGGAAATTAAATATATAAAATAAACATTTCACGACATTACACACAGCGCAATCTAGCCCGAAGCTAAACACTAGGCTTGTACTATGGGTACTAGACAACGGATATTCTATATACTTAGGTACTAATTCTTCTTTTGTATGTTCCCGGCACGGCCGAAAAACGGTCTAATATTATAAATCATTTCTGAAGGGGATGTTCCGCTCCTATTGAATAGCCTTCCTACTTATCAAACACAAAAAAAATCAAGTCGGACCAGCAGTTTCTGAGATTTGAACGCGCTATCAAACAAACAAACTAACTCTTCAACTTTATAATATTATTGTAGATGTAAATAAATTATGTAATTCTAAATTAGATGACATAATTTTTTTACCCTGATGGCGTAAATTTGGGGTCCAAATTACCCAAGTAGCTTCGAGTTATATTTTCTAAAGTGGTTCATAGGGCACCATTAAATTTTATTCTAATTTATATTTTTCTTTAATTAAATAAGACGCTCTATGTAGTCGGAACGTGACTCAGGGTGGAGGAGGAAACCATTAGACGTGAGGGTTGGGGCGGAGTGATGGCGATGTTTCAACAAATCAAAACAGGAAATAAAACTCATTTTCCAGTTTTAATGCTTTTTTTTACACAGGAACGTTTTGATACAAATATTAAAACAGTAACTTTTTAGAACGATATGAATGACAACTTACTAGTCTACCGTGAGGAAGAAGTCTGTAAAGCCTCCGAAACCTCGAAAACCGTTCCGAGGTTTCGGAGGCTTTACATGCTTCAATGCTAATAATAAAAGACATTGAAACTGTAAAATGAGTTTAGTTTTTATCTTATATAAATCACAACAACCTAACCTAAAAAAGAAATAATAATAACAATACGCCAATAAGACCCGGGAAAAATGTAAAGATGAGTACAAGTCGTGTAAGTTCAAATACTAATAGTATAGCCTAAAATAACTTCAAGCCTAACTTGAAAAATATGAATCATGCGTTCCCCGCTGCAACATCGTTAGATTTTTCTTGAAAACAAAAATTGTTGTGATACTACACTTTGAAAACTACAAAAAGCTTTAGCGAAACTCTGTAAAACTTCCAGAACAGATTTTACGGTTTTTTGAGAATAAACTAACAGAGCTATGAAATGATGTTGAGACGATTTAGTTACAGAGTACCTACCTACATGTCCCATGCAATTTTCTAACAATTGGAACGAAATAATTCACGACGGGGGACAATAGACTGTTTCAAATGTGTTGACACGAATTGACAAGATTTAAAAAAATCAAACATAATTTGTGTAATAAAAAAGCGAACTATGATACGTCGCCATATCGTAATGAAAAGAATCAATGGACCTAATCGAATTATAGATTATTTGTATTTATGACGAATATAATTAACAAATATCATAAAAACTCATGAGTTTCTTGTGGCTTCTTCTCTTCGTAGGACGCGTTCCGAAGCCACACTAAAATCACTACATCTAAGACGTATCTAAATGATCATGTACCTACGTTTCATTGTTATACAAGAATCTAAAGGAAATTAACTTTTTGAAATTTGAAGGTTAAGATGCACTTAAGGTCGCAGAGCCAGCGGATTAGCGGACGCGGTATGGAACCTGTAACACTAGTTTTCCAATTTAATATTTGCTAACAAATATCATCGCTAGTACTCGCACCCACCTTTCCTCGCTCAAAAGCGAGAAGCGAAAGAAGCAAAGTGCTTCAAAATAACACTGGAGATAAGTGTAAATATTGGGTGTCTTATTTAATTTTTCTAAACGAGCGACCCTTTTGTCCGTAAGTGGAATCCTAGGCTATGCTATAGTCTACGGCGGAGATTTTAACTTGTATCTAGTACTTGCTCTTTTTATACCTAACTTTAGTAGGTACCTACAGTTGTAGTATAGTATAAACTTAGTTACTAACCCCTTGATTTATAAACGTTTATTAATGCGCTGTAAAACTATGCATCGTTTGTCTTTTACTGTCACATGAAGGTTCAAAAGTTGACAGACAGAGACAAACGTCACATAACTTAGTGATGTGTAAATAATCTTACTAATATTATAAACGCGAAAGTTTGTATGTATGTTTGTATGTGAGGTTGTTACTCTTTCACGCAAAAACTACTGATCCGATTGCGATGAAACTTGGAATATAGGTAGCTGGGGACCTGGATTAACACATGACACTTCTTTTATCCCGTTATTCCAGCGGGAACGGAACTTACGCGGGTGAAACCGCGGGGCGCAGCTAGTATGATATAAACTTAGTTACTAACCCCTTGATTTATAAACGTTTATTAATGCGCTGTAAAACTATGCATCGTTTGTCTTTTACTGTCACATGAAGGTTCAAAAGTTGACAGATAGAGACAAACGTCACATAACTTAGTGATGTGTAAATAATCTTACTAATATTATAAACGCGAAAGTTTGTATGTATGTTTGTATGTGAGGTTGTTACTCTTTCACGCAAAAACTGCTGAACCGATTGCGATGAAACTTGGAATATAGGTAGCTGGGGACCTGGATTAACACATGACACTTCTTTTATCCCGTTATTCCAGCGGGAACGGGACTTAAGCGGGTGAAACCGCGGGGCGCAGCTAGTATAGTATAAACTTAGTTACTAACCCCTTGATTTATAAACGTTTATTAATGCGCTGTATAACTATGCATCGTTTGTCTTTTACTGTCACATAAAGGTTCAAAAGTTGACAGACAGAAACAAATGTCACATAACTTAGTGATGTGTAAATAATATTTTATAAATAAGTGTGTAAGTTTAGTTTAAGGTTGTAACAGAACTCCAAAGTGACTGGGATGCAGAAGGTTGCGGGCTGGATTCGCGCCGACCTTATTCTTCTATGTATCATATTAGGTATGTATTTACAATTTATTGTACCTTTTTATTATGTATTTATTATTATAGATGAATATACACAATACACATATTTCTACACAAATATATACATCATATATTTTACAACAAAAAAAAAGTAAAGTATAATATCAGTTGTCTAGTACCCATATTACAAGCCTAGTGATTAGTTTGGGGCTAGATAGCGCTGTGTGTAATATCGCACAATATTTATTTTATTTTATTTATTTATTGATTTATAAATTGTTGCTAATGACAACTTAAAACTGGGCAGTTTTAAAAAAACAGTTAAAGCAAATTTTTTTTCTTTTCTTTGATCATGGTCCCCACGGCACGGCTTTCTGCCGTTCTAAAGCAAAATGACTTATAAAAAACTTCGAATTAAAAAAATAAATAAAAAAAATACCATGTTATCACATACTTGCGATGCACCCTGCGGTTTCACCCCCGACCTTTGCCTATGTGTAGCCTATGTGTTATTCCAGATCTACTTTTATTCCAAGTTTCATCGCAATCGGTTCAGTAGTTTTTGCGTGATTGAGTTACAAAGTCACAGACATACATACATACATACTTTCAAACTTTCGTGTTTATAATATATGTAAGATGGTAATATTTTTATCAGTAATCCTACTACTTTTTAACATTTTTGACGTTTAGGAAATGAATCATAAGTAGGTATATTCTATTCGTAGATTTAATAGTAGTTTATGGACCGAGGTACTAAAGTCCTGTCTTATATAGCGGGCGTCATATTGAATCCAAAGCGTACTGAGTACAGACTCTAGAGAGTTAACTCCCGGGCGCAGCGAGGGTGTTAAAAACTTACCTAGAGTCCTGAGTGAAGCGTGGGATTCAAGCGCCCAAGATAAAGACAGGCTTTATTACCGAGGTGAATACTTTACTTTACACATCTACTGCGAGACAATAAAAAGTTACAAAAATAAGCATTCAACTAACAACAAACCAATAAATGAATGCAACGTGTATAAAATATATTTACAGCTCTACTTATGTTTATTAAATTTAGTAATGTTGCCTCAAAATGACGAAACCAAACATCGGCCTTAGCCGATGAAAAAAAAAGGTTGGGGCTTCATATTAACTAAAACTTTTTGCCTTACCCTTCCGTCGACATAAAAATTGAAGAAAAATGGCCCAGTTTTTTTTTTATGTTTTATATCTAGGTGGCCAGTTCGAAATACGTACGAAAGGAAATAAAGACTCGCTTTACGTTGACCTTTTTGGTCAAATAAAGTAACTTTGTAGAGCAGTAGGTGTGTAAAAATTCTTTTACACACCTACTGCTCTACAAAGTTACTTTATTTGACCAAAAAGGTCAACATAAAGCGACTCTTTATTCCCTAGGTGCATAAAGTGCACATTATGCACCTAGGGCATAAAGTAATTTAAATTTGGAACTAAGGTTTTGGTAGCATACGGCCATTTCGAACTGGCCACCTAGACATAACACATAAAAAAAATAAAAACTGGGCAAATTTTTTCTATTTTCATGGACGGAAGGGTAAAGCAAAAAGTTTTGGTTAGTATAAAGCCCCAACTTTTTTTTTTCATCAGCTAAGGCCGATGTGTGGTTTCGTCATTTTGATGTAACATTGTTAAATTTAATTAATATAAAGCTGTCAATATATTTCATATACGTTGCATTATTCTATTTTTTTGTTGTTAGTTAAATACTTATTTTTGTAGCCCTTTTATTGTCTCGCAGTAGATGTGTAAAGTAGAGTATTCACCTCGGTACTAAAGTCTGTCTTTGTCTTGGGCGCTTGAATCCCACGCTTCACTCAGGACTCTAGGTACATAACTCCTGAGCGAAGCGAAGGAGTTAAGTTTTTAACACCCTCGCTGCGCTCGGGAGTTAACCCTCTAGAGTCCTTCGTACGCTTTGGATTCAATATGACGCCCGCTATATAAGACAGGACTTTAGTACTTCGGTGCATAAACTACTATTACACACCTACTGCTCTACTTACTTTATTTGACCAAAAAGGTCAACTTAAAGCGAGTCTTTATTCCCTAGGTGCATAAAGTGCTCATTATGCACCTAGGGCATAAAGTAATTTAAATATGGAACTAAGGTTCCGGTAGCATACGGCCATTTCGAACTGGCCACCTAGACATAACACATAAAAAAAATAAAAACTGGGCAATTTTTTCTATTTTCACGGACGGAAGAGTAAAGAAAAAAGTTTTGGTTAGTATAAAGCCCCAACTTTTTTTTTTTATCAGCTAAGGCCGATGTGTGATTTCGTCATTTTGATGTAACATTGTTAAATTTAATTATTATAGAGCTATTTCGTAAATTTGTTTTTATTGCTCAAGGCATATTTACTAGAAATATGTTTAAAGGAAAAATTCATCTTCTAAAATTCACTTGCGGCGAGATTTGAACTCGCGTCCCTGGATCAATATTCCAGTGCCTATACCGCTCGCGGACCTTGCGTGGTATTTAAAAATATTTCTATTATAGAGCTGTCAATATATTTCTTATACGTTGCATTAATCTATTGTTTTGTTGTTAGTTAAATGCTTATTTTTGTAGCCCTTTTATTGTCTCGCAGTAGATGTGTAAAGTAGAGTATTCACCTCGGTACTAAAGCTTGTCTTTATCTTGGGCGCTTGAATCCCACGCTTCACTCAGGACTCTAGGTACATAACTCCTGAGCGAATGCTTGCAGTATTATTTATTATAGAGATGTGCCTCGCGGTTTTGTCCGCACAAGTCCTGATCCCGCAAAGGTAACGGAATAAAAAGTATGTTTTAATCCAGATCTTCTACTATCTACATACCAAGTTTTTCCGTGATTAAACCCAAACAAACATCTAAACTTTCGGATTTCTAATATTAGTGGGATAGTGAGATTAATTACTATATCTACCTACTAACTAACAAGTAAACTATGTTACTAATCCCCTTGTCTTAGATGTTGTTCTCCTTTCAAAATCTAATTAACACTTGACAAAGGAAAAAAAGGGACACGGTTTTTTTCCTGCTTTTGTCCGCGTCACTAATTTCAGTATCCTTTCCTGAATTTGACATAGTTCAGGTCAGTTACGAAAGTTTCGTGGAATTACTTTTAATGATAGAAATATTTTCAAGGAAAAACCATCTAAAAGAAAATTTACATGAAGCTACCACGTTTGCGACGAATCGCTTATGTTCCGTGCAATCCTTTATTGTTTCCAATTGTGCTTCTGGAAATTTGAAAGTAGCTTTAGGTTGCATCATCATCTGGTTCTGAACTATTCCCAAAGTTTCAGCTCGCTAGCTAGTCGAGAAGTGCATCGTGAGAAAAATTTATGTAAGATGTTAAAAAAAGATTGATTACAATTTCCAAACACAGTCAGAACTCCATGCGTATCTTCGTAGCTTCTTCTCATGTGAGGGCGCGTTCCGAAGCCATGGTAGTTTTTTGAGTTAACTAGAAATCATTTAAATTCTAAACCATTACAATAACTCTAAAGTCTGCGTACACAGGACCGTTTTTATACAAATAGTAATAAAGCGGTAGTTTACAGTAACTTTTTAGAATGATAAAATAGACGAATTACATATCAGTCAACCTTGAAAGAGCTAACTGTAAAGTTAACTAAAGCTTGGTACATTAAGACAATGGCTAACGCCATAATAAATAAAATATTGTGTTTCATTATGCTAAATCGCGAACACCTAAAACAAAACTAAAAAATACATCTTCCAAAATTCACTCGCGGCCCGAACCTGCGTCAGCCCCGCAACGCAATGTGCTAAATTACGCGCAACCAAGGGGCTTTTTTAAGATGCATTTTTCCTTGAATTTTTTTTTAGTCACCATAGTGCCATGTGAGATTTTCTTCCAGAGTATGCAGGCTAAATACTCTATAGTGAATAGTAGTTTGTAAGTTTTTTTTTTTTTTTTGTTTTTTTTTTTTTTTTTTTTAAATCCAGTTTTTATTTTTTTTATTACAACAAAAAAGCAAACGACAATTTAAATAAACAAACAAATACAAAAACAAACACTTAACTAAAAAAGAAGAAGCCATCGAAGATATTTATAGGTATTCTGTACGGTTATCATTTAAATGGTAATGAAGTACCTATTATGTGAAACTAGCTGCGCCCACAGCTTAGTTAGTAGGGTAGTAGGATGTCCCGACCCAGAAAATTGGGACAAAGCCCTTTGCAGGTATTGTCTACCAAACAAGTTTACTTATTTGGTTAAATAGTTTTCTTGAATAGTTAGAAATACACTCACACAAAAAAAACATTGTGTCTCTGAATTGACCTAGGCTTTAAACTTAAAAAACAGTTTAAGTAAATATATGATTAAATACCTATCCTACTAATATTATGAAGCTGAAAGTTTGTGAGTATGTGTATGTGTGTTTGTTACTCATCACGCAAAAACTACTGAACTGATTGCGATGAAACTTAGAATATAAGTACTTGGATACCGGGAATAACACATAGGTTACATTTTATCCCGATATTCCCGCGGGAACGGGACTTACGCGGGTGAAACCGCGGGGTGCTGCTAGTGTATGTATAATAATATTATTAATAAGAAATATATATTTTTTGTTTACATATTTATAATCCCACTCAATAAAGCAATAGGTTCTATGAATTAATTATTAAAAAAAACAATATTATAATGAAGGAGGTCGATAATTCAGATTCGTCTCTGTAATTCACTTTGTACCAGGAAACCGGGAAATTACTGTTTCTTAATGAGTACAATGTTTTGCCGCTGAAATTTCAAAGAATATCCGGCCTCCAGGATATGCCTTCGGGGCGGTTAATGACATTTAGGGTCCCATACCTACTTAAAAAGAGAAAAAAAACCCTATATTATAACTTGATTGGCCGAACGTTCGTCTTCTTTAGGGCTAGTCATTTGAATTACCTATAATTTTAGGTTTCTTAAATATTTAGTCCCAACCATGCCCCAGGTGGGAATTGCCGGCAACTTCTTTTTAATATCTGAATCCTAACGTGACGATAGGACTGAATCTCAAAATACCTTATTTTTGATAAGCTGAATACTTTTATTTTTAAGCTTTAATAGACTTTCCCAAAATGCCCGAAACCACTATGGTTGAATCCTATGATGGATGACTGAAAGAATAATGTCGGAATTATGTAGTACCTCCCGATTCCGCGGGAATATCGGGATAAAAAGTAGCCTACGTGTTATTCCCGGTATCCAACTACCTATATTCCAAGTTTCATCGTAATCAATTCAGTAGTTTTTGCGTGATTGAGTAACAAAATCACATACACACATGTCATAGTTCATTCACCATAGTTATAAGGCGTGAAACCTTTTGTGACTTGTATTAATTAGTACTAGTATTTATAAATGTGTAATCATAATGTATTATTTTCAGAATTTTAAGTTATTTAATTCATAAATAATTGAAAATTCTGTAAATAGAAGTAAGATTTGTTAGTATTGAAATCGACAATAAAACAATGTTCCAAAAGTGTCGAATTTCCCAAAATGTTGAAAATCAAAATGTTAAATTTTCTAAAGGTTCAAATAAGTACTAACCTACTAAAATATTTTTCCCGGAAATGTTGACCTTGTCTATCTGTATTAAAATTTAATGTCAATATCCGTTTTCTTAGAAACAGAAACTCAAAGTAAATTATCGTCCTTTATAAATTTTAATAATTATATTTTACTAAAGTTAAGTGGTTGCAAAAAAGCGACTTAATTTCTATTTTTGCAATAATGGTAAACTTTCAAAAATCACGATCAGTATTTTTCTATAAATACATCCTTACTTCAACAAGGGGATATCCTTAAAAATTATGAAAGTAAATTACCTTCACCAGCTTAGTTCCTTAGACGCTGAGTTTCTATAAAGTTTTCAGAGTCCGGAACACCTTATGAATACGTCTGAACGTAATGTGGGCTGAAGCTCTGCAGACTGCAGATTTGCTTGACTACAAACTATAAAAAATACCTACCTACTATTTTCCTACGTTTTTATACACTCATAATTCTTATTTGTTTATTTGTCAGTCCGGGCGGGATCTTGCAACTTCAATTTGAGGCACTTCTCGACAATTACGACTTGCTAGCGGGCTAAAACTTTGGGAATAATTCAGAAACAGAAAGAAAAAAAAAAGAAGAAAAAAAAACAAATTTTGGTCATGGGTGTCGTTGTCGTGGTTTTCGAGGGTGATGAAACTGATAGTGCTGTCAAAATATTAATCTAAGATGGCGACTGCACGAAAATATCAACTTTTCGTCATGGATGTCGTTTTCATGGTTTTTAAAGGTGGTGAATCTGATAGTACTGTCAAAATGTTAATTCAAGATAGTGACTGCAAGAAAATATCAACTTTTTATCTTGGGTGGCGTTTTCATGGTTTGCGAGGGTGGTGAAGCCGATAGTGCTGTCAAAATGTTAATCCAAGATAGCGACTGCGCGAAAATATCAACTTTTCGTCATGGGTGTCGTTTTCATGGATGGTAAAGACGATAGTCGTAGCCGATGCAACTTTATTGACAGCAGACAATCAAATAGACACACGAGAAAAGTAAAATAATAAAAATAATATTCATTGATTTAAAAATCTAAAAACCCACGTTTTTAAATGTTTAAAAGCTTAAACATTTAAAAACGCGGTTTTACCCTCATAGGTCCCGATTTCGTGGAAATATCGGAATCAAAAGTAGGCTATAAGGGCTGATTTTTCAAATCCCTAGATAGAGATATCTGACAAATAAAATATAACACCACCGAATAAAAAGTAAAAACAAACAAAATTTGAGGGCTTTAAATTTGGTCGGGTTCGAACTTATTCGACAGATATCTTTTATCTGAGGAATGAAAAATCGGTCCTTAGACTTGATTTTTCATTCTACGGATAAAAGTTACCTATCGAATAAGCTCGAACCAAACCAAATTTAAAGGCCCTCAAATTTTGTTTCTTTTTTAATATCATAGTGACGTTTTTTATTCGGTGGTGTTACATTTTATTAGTCAGATATCTCTATTTAGGGATTTGAAAAATAAGCGCTAAGTCAGTTTTATGACTATTGTCCGATAGAAAGTTTAAAACCGACCAAAACTCTAAAACTACAAGTTCTCATCTAAAACTAGTGAAACCAAGTTTTGGGCTCCCACTAATGCTTGTGTATATACTTAGTATTTAAATAATAAAACTTTAGTTAGGCCGTAAATTAAACCTAGGTTAGTTGAATATATTTGCCTAGTACCTGCAAACGTTCGTGTGTTTTTGTTGTAAATTATTTGTGGGTTTTTCGTTTTCTTTTCGGTTAGTGGTGTGTATCATCTAGGGTTGGTCTGTAATCTACAAGATGGAACGGGTAAGCCCTTTTAAGCCGAAAGGCGGTAGTTCTAGACGTCTAGGCGAACCACTTTTGTTCTACAACTTTTGGAAATTTGTTTTTTTTTTTTAGAAAATTTTGAGGTTATGTTTCACTGAAAAAACAGCTGCTTTTAAAAATAAAGGTAATTGAAGGTTGATAGACAAGTTAGTAGACCAATCTAAATGAAAGGACAACATAAGGCCAATGACCTCGAACTCTAAGCTGATCTTCAAGTAAACTTTACACTTAAAATTTTCGAAAAGTACTTTAAATTTCCTAAAGTCGTAGAACAAAAGTTGTTCGCCTAGACGTCTAGAACAACCCCCTTTCGGCTTAAAAGGGCATACTCGTTACATCTTGTAAAGTCCGTACTTTGACTTTGCTAAGCAAAAACTTTGACTTAAGATAATTTTTGGTATTTATAAAGCGATCTTCACCACTTCCAAAGTTTATGCTTTATAAAGTTAAAGTTTTTCAAATTTAGAATGTAAAGCAATCTATACTTATAATAAAGGAAGAGAGGATAAAAAGTCTGTACTTGGAAGTAAATAAAAAAAAGAGTTGTCTAGGGGACTTAGGATAAGTAGTAGAACAAAATTGAAATCTGGTTTTCAATATTGGATAGTTCTTTTTTCGAGGAACGTCGTGGTATACATAGGAACATATGTCATCATCAACATCATCATCTCAGCTTTTATCCGTCCACTGCTGAATATAGGCCTCCCCCATACGACACTACAAATAGCGATCGAAAGCTACCTCCATCCAATGACTCCCAATGTCGTCGGTTCACCGAGTAGGTGGTCTTTCAACACTCTTGTCGGTACTTACATTTAATTTAATATTTTAACTACCGCGTAGTTTCACCCGCTATAGTCCCGATCCTGCATGACTATCGGGATCAAAAGTATCCAATGTTACTGTCTATTACCTAAACCATCTATTACGAGTATTAGAACTAACACTGTGAAACGAAAATTTTATACATATAAATGAAAGATGAGAAACAGTAACCACAAGTATTTTCTTAATTTTTTTTTTTATTAACCTATATTGTCCCACTGCTGGGCAAAGGTCTCCCTAACATCCTTCCAAGCTGTCCGGTCCTGGGCTAGATTTGGCCAATCTCCGTGGAATGCATCGAGATGGTCACGCCACCGTTTTCGGGGTCTGCCACGATTCCGATGCCCGTCTTCCGGCACCCATTGCGTGACGATCTTGTCAGGATGCAATCGACTGACGTGGCCCGCCCAATCCCATTTAATGTTGGCAGTTTTTTTACTTAAATCGGCTACATCAGCCTACATCTGCTGGGTGTGAAGCGGATCGATCGCGTAAGGAACGCCACTCTGCGATCAAAGACTAGGATTTTCTTAATAATAAACTATTTAAATCCCCCTTTAAGCTTACATCAAACAGTGGATAAGCAAAGTATGAACTGAGTTAACTATGAGACAGACTGCGCCCGAAGGGAACTTCCAAGTTCTATAGCAACACGTAAAGATATTTAATGTTTACTGCTTAAACACAAGACATAAAGAAAATAAGCTCGGGGAGGACCTATGTGGTGCAGTCGAGCATTCACACGACGCGTCACAGAAGGTTGGGGGTGCGATAAATTAATTTTGTTGTTCACAAAATTAGGCCGAGCGTTTCTCGAGCGGTTGCACATTTTCGTTCACTACTCGGGTTCTACTAATTGGATTTCGATGCAAAGTATACCACGACGTTCCTCGAAAATTAGAAATATCCAACATTTAAAACCAGATTTCAATCGGATTAGTAGTTTTTAATTGTATAAGGAACAGACAGAGAAACAGACAAACAGAGGGACAGACATGAATTTTAAAAATTATATAGTTTTGTTCTACTACTTTTCCTAAGTCTCCTAGACCACTTTTTTTTTAAATTTACTTCCAAGTACAGACTTTTTGTTAGACTTATTAATTACAAACAAACAATAAATGTTTCCTCTTCATAATATTAAATAAGATTATATGAATTTCTTTTTGTTTTGTATTGCTCAAGGCATTTTAAACTTTAAAAATGTTAGCAAAGAAATATATTTCCAAAATATATTTCCATGTCTTAACTAATTTTTAGTTAGGTTAAGTCGGAATTGGATTAGTTCGAGTAGACCCCAATGTTTACCGGGTTTCACTCGCATTTCATTTCATTCAAAAGACCGAGCTTTCGCTAACTTTAGAGTTAGCCTTTTCAAGGTCAATCTTGTAAAACGCGGTAATATTGTGTTTTATTATGCAAAATCGCGAAAACCTAAGACATAACTATGTTTTTTTTTGTTTTGAAATTTGTGTAAAGTTAATTTTATCTATTACTTCTGTCCACCTCTCTATATCATTTTCTCTCTTTATCTCCAAAGTATAATTTTCTTTGTCTACACGAACTGTACAGCCAAGGCGAATGTTTCTTAGCCAACTTTGTTGGTGTAATATTTAAACATTTACTCGCACTATACGGAGAGCTACTACTTAAATATTACAGGACACGTCATACAGAGCCATCTGGTTTGTGATTAAGTAGACTTTGTACTTTGTAAATCATTACCTTCGCAGTCTTCTTTTAATTTTTTTGTGGACTTCATCCCCATGACGCAATTGGTAAGCTCGGCTAAAGAACGAGAGGTTGGGTTCAAGTCCTGCTGGGAGCATTGAATGGAAAAGTAATTTTTTTTATCTTTTCTGGACAAATATTTTACTATAGGTACATATTTTCACTTGCCTTGTATGTTCGTGAACTTAGCAGAGCATTGTCCAGCAGATCAAAAAATAATGTGAGTTCTATTCGCATGCAGCCGAGTTCTATAGTTCCTGATACTTTTTAAAAATAGTTCCGGCGTTTAAGCCTTAGAAAAGTCAATTGAAAAAATGCTCTGCTAACTTCGCGGTTTATTTCAGCAGAGCATAATATTATTTGATTTCTATATAAATACGGCATAGTTCCACAGTTCCTGATACTTTTTAAAAGTAGTTCTGGTCTTTTAAATGAATTAAACTCACATTCAAGTCTCAGCAGAGCATAACATGATGTCATCCAAGTAAACGAAAAAATCTAAAGTCGTCATTTCGAATTCAAAGTATGGGAGAGGCTAGAACTCATTCTTTTTTAGTAGATCTAGCTCAGTTCTACCCCTTACAATTTGATTTGAGTCCAGAACTCACATAAAAGTGTCAGCAGAGCATACCTGAAAATCCAAGTAACGAAAAATACGTATGTTGTTATTTCAAATTCAAACTATGGGAGAGGCTAGAACTCATTGTTTTTGTGTAGATCTAGATCAGCACTACCCGTTACAACTTGATTTAAGTCCAGAACTCCCATAAAAGTGTCAGCAGAGCATACCTGAAAATCCAAGTAACGAAAAATTCGTACACTGAAAAAAATAAATAACAAAAATGATTTAGTTAAATAACTTTTAACCAAAAATTGGTTAGTCACTACTAAAGTTGGTTTAAAATAATAAAAGTGGGTAATTAAGGAAACACAAAACAGGTTTTGTTATTTTTAGTTCGGTTGTGTAGAACTAAACTTTAAGTTATCGTTAACTAAAGTAATT
Organism: Idaea dimidiata; assembly: GCA_949358125.1. NCBI lineage: Eukaryota > Metazoa > Arthropoda > Insecta > Lepidoptera > Geometridae > Idaea > Idaea dimidiata. Next base: position 12,733,303 of record OX442341.1, read on the forward strand.
TAAACAAACCCCAGTGGTTACATGTTACAAAATCAGTTAAATCAATTTAAAATATTTGAGTGTCTATACGTTACCAAAACATTGATTTGCCATCAAACGATCGTTTTTGTTAAGCTATAGACAAAAGTTTTACTGCTAATCACCTGTGAAGTTTGACTATTTTTGACGAACATTTCGAACAATTTAGTCTATATTTTGGCTGCATAGAACAAAACTCAATTTAACAGTTAACAACAAAGCCAGACTTTGATCTCGAACCAAATGTTATCTTATGGCAGTCATTTTTTGTTTAAACGAAACTGAACACATTTGTTTAAAACAGGTTGATTCCCTGTTCGTTCATTTTCCCACTTGCTAGCGTTTCGAGTGTCACGGTACTCACAGTTTTGTGCAGACAGGTACATAAAACCAATTAAAATTAATACTACTACACTTATTGTAAAATTACATGGCATAGGTATAAGTTATCCATCGTGTTTGTAAAACTATTAAAAGATTCGCGGACTAAAGGCATGGCCGAAGCTCAGCTCTCAACACAGGACTCCCCAGATCCTCTGGCAGATTATTTGCGTCAATGGGGACTGGAAATGTACATACCTATATTTCAAGGTAAATTTATTTTATTTTTGTGATATGTTACGTACTTTGATAACAAATTGTTAGATACTTACCTATTTACTTACTAATTGAAGTGTTCCGGACTGACAAAGGTATAGGATAGGAAGGACCTGTTAGTAAAACATACTAAGTACCTGTGTATTTTTTTCCAGAACAATCCATAGATTTGGAAACCTTACAAATGTTATCCGAAAATGATGTTAAGGATCTTATACCCATAGTAAGCCATCGAGCCAAACTCAACACTCAAATCAAATTATTAAGATCTATAACAGGATTGCCATCAGTAACATACAGAAGTAATGAAGAAGAAAATACTACTATTTCGTTAGATATGGTAAAAAAACAATTGTAATGATACCTTTACCTTTAAAATTCTATTCATAACCTGTTTTTATACGATTTCTAATCAATTTTGGCTTTTTAGGTTTCTTCTAAAGAACTGATTTAACAAAGTGCTCCAGATCCAGGCGTGGCAATTGAATATGTGGTACAGCCATTAGGTACAAACTTTGAGATAGATGCTGAGGAACCTGGACATAGTGGACATTCGCAAGCAGCCAATGACAGGTCTTGTATAAGTTCATTTTAATTTATTTTAATTACCTCTTCGAGTACCTGTTTAATTTATAGTATTTTTATGTATAGTTGATTGCGCGGGCTCGCAAATTGTAGGGATAGAACCTACCGTTTTGTTATGATAATTGATTCTTTTTGACAATTGTATACCTACCTAATTATTTCATGTCATTGTGAACCAGAAAAATCACTTAGTCTTGTTACTTGGGTTAATGTAAAAGAGACGAAATACGAGCCTGGGTCTGTTATTATTCATGATGTTGAAGATCTTACTGACGTTACTTTTATGTTTATTAAAAATATATGTATACTGGGTGAACCATTTCGATGGACTTTCAGGGGGATATCCTAAACTAAAATGCTGAAAGAAGTCGCGTCACCGATTTTGACAAAAACTAAAATGACATCATTATATTTTTGAAAAATGTATTACCCTAGCCAGGAATCGAATAAACATCCTATATAATTGTACCTATTGATAGTGTTGCTGACAAAGATCAAATTCTGGAAACATAGTATGGTAAATCGACAGAAAAATCTCTCGATTTAACACACTGTTTCCTTCCAGGATTTGATCTCTATCAGCAACTTTATCGATAGGTACAATAATTTAGGGTGTTTATTTTTTTACAAAATGACAAGGTTCGATTCCTGACAAGAGAAATACATTTTTCAAAAACCTAATAGTGCTATTTTAGTTTATGTCAAAATCGGGGACGCATTTCCTTTTAGCATTTTTCTCTATCTCTTATAGTTTAAGATATCCCCCTGACAGTCCATTGAAATGGTTCATCCTGTATATATTTTTAATAACCATAAAATTAACGTCAGCAGGATCTTCAACATCATGAACAATGACAGTATTTCGTCCCTTTTACATTAACCCAAGTGACAAGACTAAGTGATTTTCCTGGCCCTTAGTGTGGTGGTACTTTAATTTTAAATAAAAATAAATGTTGTATGTAACAAAAGTGCATTTTATTTTTCAACCATATGATTAGCTACTAGTAACTAAACATGTGATACACACTACAAAACATTTTTGTTATTGTTATCACACTGTTTTGTTACCATTAACTTAAGTATAGGGTTATAAGTAAAACAAAAATCTAGTTACTCATCACAAAATTAATGGCAAACTGTAATCAAGCAAGTACAGCTAAAACAAGCAATCAGTTTTGTTAACATTAACCTAACAAATTATTTACATATAAAATAAGTATGTGGTTATAAGAAGACTAAGGATCTGGTTAGTCAATACAGAGCTAATTGATTAGTATTAACAAAACAGAGTGAGTTAAGTAACGATATGTTACCTAAAAAGTTAAGATAGAGGTAACTAAACTTAGGCTGAGATACAACTCAACTCGTTCGTTTAAATTAGACATCATTGCGATTAGATTATTACAAAACATACAGTTAAAAAATTTAACCGAATCAATTTGGTCATGTATTACCATAGTTTTGTAGTCACTTTTTTTATGTTACACATAAACGAAAGTTTGGTTGCACACAACAATATATTTTTTTCAGTGTATGTTATAATTTTAAATGTAAAGAATGGGAGAGGCTAGAACTCATTGTTTTTGTGTAGATCTAGCTCAGTTTTACCCCTTACAATTCGATTTGAGTCTAGAACTCACATAAAAGTGTCAGCAGAGCATACCTGAAAATCCAAGTCTCAGAAGAGCGTACCATGATGTCATCCAAGTAAACGAAAAATTCTAATGTTGCCATTTTAAGTTCAAAGTATAGGAGAGGGTAGAACTCATGCAATCTTAGTAGTTCTAGATCAGTACTACCCGTTAAAACTTGATTAAGGTCCAGAACTCCCATAAAAGTGTCAGCAGAGCATACCTGAAAATCCAAGTAACGAAAAATTCTAGTGTTTTAATTTCAAATTCAAAGTACGGGAGAGGCCAGAACTCATTCAATCTTAGTAGTTCTAGATCAGTACTACCCGTTACAACTTGATTTAAGTCTAGAACTCCCATAAAAGTGTCAGCAGAGCATACCTGAAAATCCAACTACCGAAAAATTCTAATGTTGAAAATCCAAGTAACGAAAAATTCGTATGTTATAATTTTAAATGTAAAGAATGGGAGAGGCTAGAACTCATTGTTTTTGTGTAGATCTAGCTCAGTTTTACCCCTTACAATTCGATTTGAGTCTAGAACTCACATAAAAGTGTCAGCAGAGCATACCTGAAAATCCAAGTCTCAGAAGAGCGTACCATGATGTCATCCAAGTAAACGAAAAATTCTAATGTTGCCATTTTAAGTTCAAAGTATAGGAGAGGGTAGAACTCATGCAATCTTAGTAGTTCTAGATCAGTACTACCCGTTAAAACTTGATTTAAGTCCAGAACTCCCATAAAAGTGTCAGCAGAGCATACCTGAAAATCCAACTACCGAAAAATTCTAATGTTGTCAATTTCAATACAAAGTATGGAAGAACCTAGAACTCATTGATTTTGTGTAGGTCTAGATTAGCACTACCCATTACAATTTGATTTGAGTCCAGAACTCTCATAAAAGTGTCAGCAGAGCATACCTGAAAATCCAAGTAACGAAAAATTCTAATGTTGTCAATTTCAATACAAAGTATGGGAGAACCTAGAACTCATTGATTTTGTATAGATCTAGATCAGCACTACCCATTACAACTTGATTTGAGTCCAGAACTCTCATAAAAGTGTCAGCAGAGCATACCTGAAAATCCAAGTAACGAAAAATTATAATGTTGTCAATTTCAATACAAAGTATGGGAGAACCTAGAACTCATTGATTTTGTGTAGATCTAGATCAGTACTTACCGTTACAACTTGATTTAAGTCCAGAACTCCCATAAAAGTGTCAGCAGAGTATACCTGAAAATCCAAATACCGAAAAATTCTAATGTTGTCATTGTAAATTCAAAGTATGTGAGAACTTAGAACTCATTCATTTTGTGTAGACCTAGATGAGCACTACCCATTACAACTTGATTTGAGTCCAGAACTCTCATAAAAGTGTCAGCAGAGCATACCTGAAAATCCAAGTCTCCACAGAGCATAACATGATGTCATCCAAGTAAGCGAAAAATTGTAATGTTGCCATTTTAAGTTGAAAGTATGGGAGAGGGTAGAACTCATGCAATCTTAGTAGTTCTAGATCAGTACTACCCGTTAAAACTTGATTAAGGTCCAGAACTCCCATAAAAGTGTCAGCAGAGCATACCTGAAAATCCAAGTAACGAAAAATTCTAGTGTTTTAATTTCAAATTCAAAGTACGGGAGAGGCCAGAACTCATTCAATCTTAGTAGTTCTAGATCAGTACTACCCGTTACAACTTGATTTAAGTCTAGAACTCCCATAAAAGTGTCAGCAGAGCATACCTGAAAATCCAACTACCGAAAAATTCTAATGTTGTCAATTTCAATACAAAGTATGGGAGAACCTAGAACTCATTGATTTTGTGTAGATCTAGATCAGCACTACCCATTACAACTTGATTTGAGTCCAGAACTCCCATAAAAGTGTCAGCAGAGCATACCTGAAAATCCATCTACACAAAATCAATGAGTTCTAGGTTCTCCCATACTTTGTATTGAAATTGACAACATTAGAATTTTTCGGTAGCTGGATTTTCAGGTATGCTCTGCTGACACTTTTATGGGAGTTCTGGACTTAAATCAAGTTGTAACGGGTAGTACTGAGCTAGATCTACTAAAAAAGCATGAGTTCTAGCCACTCCCATTATTTGAATTAGAAATGACGACTTTAGAATTTTTCGTTTACTTGGATGACATCATGTTATGCTCTGCGGAGACTTGGAATTTCAGGTATGCTCTGCTGACACTTTTATGAGAGTTTTGGACTCAAATCAAGTTGTAATGGGTAGTGCTGATCCAGATCTACACAAAATCAATGAGTTCTAGATTCTCCCATACTTTGTATTGAAATTGATAACATTAGAATTTTTCGGTAGTTGGATTTTCAGGTATGCTCTGCTGACACTTTTATGAGAGTTCTGGACTCAAATCAAGTTGTATTGGGTAGTGCTGATCTAGATCTACACAAAATCAATGAGTTCTAGGTTCTCCCATACTTTGTATTGAAATTGACAACATTAGAATTTTTCGGTAGTTGGATTTTCAGGTATGCTCTGCTGACACTTTTATGAGAGTTCTGGACTCAAATCAAGTTGTATTGGGTAGTGCTGATCTAGATCTACACAAAATCAATGAGTTCTAGGTTCTCCCATACTTTGTATTGAAATTGACAACATTAGAATTTTTCGGTAGTTGGATTTTCAGGTATGCTCTGCTGACACTTTTATGGGAGTTCTAGACTTAAATCAAGTTGTAACGGGTAGTACTGATCTAGAACTACTAAGATTGAATGAGTTCTGGCCTCTCCTGTACTTTGAATTCGAAATTAAAACACTAGAATTTTTCGTTACTTGGATTTTCAGGTATGCTCTGCTGACACTTTTATGAGAGTTCTGGACTCAAATCAAGTTGTAATGGGTAGTGCTGATCTAGATCTACACAAAATCAATGAGTTCTAGGTTCTTCCATACTTTGTATTGAAATTGACAACATTATAATTTTTCGGTAGTTGGATTTTCAGGTATGCTCTGCTGACACTTTTATGAGAGTTCTGGACTCAAATCAAGTTGTAATGGGTAGTGCTGATCTAGATCTACACAAAATCAATGAGTTCTAGGTTCTTCCATACTTTGTATTGAAATTGACAACATTAGAATTTTTCGGTAGTTGGATTTTCAGGTATGCTCTGCTGACACTTTTATGGGAGTTTTGGACTCAAATCAAGTTGTAATGGGTAGTACTGATCTAGATCTACACAAAATCAATGAGTTCTAGGTTCTCCCATACTTTGTATTGAAATTGACAACATTAGAATTTTTCGGTAGTTGGATTTTCAGGTATGCTCTGCTGACACTTTTATGGGAGTTCTAGACTTAAATCAAGTTGTAACGGGTAGTACTGATCTAGAACTACTAAGATTGAATGAGTTCTGGCCTCTCCTGTACTTTGAATTCGAAATTAAAACACTAGAATTTTTCGTTACTTGGATTTTCAGGTATGCTCTGCTGACACTTTTATGAGAGTTCTGGACTCAAATCAAGTTGTAATGGGTAGTGCTGATCTAGATCTACACAAAATCAATGAGTTCTAGGTTCTTCCATACTTTGTATTGAAATTGACAACATTATAATTTTTCGGTAGTTGGATTTTCAGGTATGCTCTGCTGACACTTTTATGAGAGTTCTGGACTCAAATCAAGTTGTAATGGGTAGTGCTGATCTAGATCTACACAAAATCAATGAGTTCTAGGTTCTTCCATACTTTGTATTGAAATTGACAACATTAGAATTTTTCGGTAGTTGGATTTTCAGGTATACTCTGCTGACACTTTTATGGGAGTTTTGGACTCAAATCAAGTTGTAATGGGTAGTACTGATCTAGATCTACACAAAATCAATGAGTTCTAGGTTCTCCCATACTTTGTATTGAAATTGACAACATTAGAATTTTTCGGTAGTTGGATTTTCAGGTATGCTCTGCTGACACTTTTATGGGAGTTCTAGACTTAAATCAAGTTGTAACGGGTAGTACTGATCTAGAACTACTAAGATTGAATGAGTTCTGGACTCTCCCTTGCTTTGAATTTGAAATTAAAACACTAGAATTTTTCGTTACTTGGATTTTCAGGTATGCTCTGCTGACACTTCTATGAGAGTTCTGGACTCAAATCAAGTTGTAATGGGTAGTGCTAATCTAGATCTACACAAAATCAATGAGTTCTAGGTTCTCCCATACTTTGTATTGAAATTGACAACATTAGAATTTTTCGGTAGTTGGATTTTCAGGTATGCTCTGCTGACACTTTTATGGGAGTTCTAGACTTAAATCAAGTTGTAACGGGTAGTACTGATCTAGAACTACTAAGATTGAATGAGTTCTGGCCTCTCCCGTACTTTGAATTGAAATTGACAACATTAGAATTTTTCGGTAGTTGGATTTTCAGGTATGCTCTGCTGACACTTTTATGGGAGTTCTAGACTTAAATCAAGTTGTAACGGGTAGTACTGATCTAGAACTACTAAGATTGAATGAGTTCTGGCCTCTCCCATACTTTGTATTGAAATTGACAACATTAGAATTTTTCGGTAGTTGGATTTTCAGGTATGCTCTGCTGACACTTTTATGGGAGTTCTAGACTTAAATCAAGTTGTAACGGGTAGTACTGATCTAGAACTACTAAGATTGAATGAGTTCTGGCCTCTCCCGTACTTCGAATTTGAAATTCAAACACAAGAATTTTTCGTTACTTGGATTTTCAGGTATGCTCTGCTGACACTTTTATGAGAGTTCTGGACTCAAATCAAGTTGTAATGGGTAGTGCTGATCTAGATCTACACAAAATCAATGAGTTCTAGGTTCTTCCATACTTTGTATTGAAATTGACAACATTATAATTTTTCGGTAGTTGGATTTTCAGGTATGCTCTGCTGACACTTTTATGAGAGTTCTGGACTCAAATCAAGTTGTAATGGGTAGTGCTGATCTAGATCTACACAAAATCAATGAGTTCTAGGTTCTTCCATACTTTGTATTGAAATTGACAACATTAGAATTTTTCGGTAGTTGGATTTTCAGGTATGCTCTGCTGACACTTTTATGGGAGTTCTGGACTCAAATCAAGTTGTAATGGGTAGTGCTGATCTAGATCTACACAAAATCAATGAGTTCTAGGTTCTTCCATACTTTGTATTGAAATTGACAACATTAGAATTTTTCGGTAGTTGGATTTTCAGGTATGCTCTGCTGACACTTTTATGGGAGTTCTGGACTCAAATCAAGTTGTAATGGGTAGTGCTGATCTAGATCTACACAAATTCAATGAGTTCTAGGTTCTTCCATACTTTGTATTGAAATTGACAACATTATAATTTTTCGGTAGTTGGATTTTCAGGTATGCTCTGCTGACACTTTTATGAGAGTTCTGGACTCAAATCAAGTTGTAATGGGTAGTGCTGATCTAGATCTACACAAAATCAATGAGTTCTAGGTTCTTCCATACTTTGTATTGAAATTGACAACATTAGAATTTATCGGTAGTTGGATTTTCAGGTATGCTCTGCTGACACTTTTATGGGAGTTCTGGACTCAAATCAAGTTGTAATGGGTAGTACTGATCTAGATCTACACAAAATCAATGAGTTCTAGGTTCTCCCATACTTTGTATTGAAATTGACAACATTAGAATTTTTCGGTAGTTGGATTTTCAGGTATGCTCTGCTGACACTTTTATGGGAGTTCTAGACTTAAATCAAGTTGTAACGGGTAGTACTGATCTAGAACTACTAAGATTGAATGAGTTCTGGCCTCTCCTGTACTTTGAATTCGAAATTAAAACACTAGAATTTTTCGTTACTTGGATTTTCAGGTATGCTCTGCTGACACTTTTATGAGAGTTCTGGACTCAAATCAAGTTGTAATGGGTAGTGCTGATCTAGATCTACACAAAATCAATGAGTTCTAGGTTCTTCCATACTTTGTATTGAAATTGACAACATTAGAATTTTTCGGTAGTTGGATTTTCAGGTATGCTCTGCTGACACTTTTATGAGAGTTCTGGACTCAAATCAAGGTGTAATGGGTAGTGCTAATCTAGATCTACACAAAATTAATGAGTTCTAGGTTCTCCCATACTTTGTATTGAAATTGACAACATTAGAATTTTTCGGTAGTTGGATTTTCAGGTATGCTCTGCTGACACTTTTATGGGAGTTCTATACTTAAATCAAGTTGTAACGGGTAGTACTGATCTAGAACTACTAAGATTGAATGAGTTCTGGACTCTCCCTTGCTTTGAATTTGAAATTAAAACACTAGAATTTTTCGTTACTTGGATTTTCAGGTATGCTCTGCTGACACTTCTATGAGAGTTCTGGACTCAAATCAAGTTGTAATGGGTAGTGCTAATCTAGATCTACATAAAATCAATGAGTTCTAGGTTCTCCCATACTTTGTATTGAAATTGACAACATTAGAATTTTTCGGTAGTTGGATTTTCAGGTATGCTCTGCTGACACTTTTATGGGAGTTCTAGACTTAAATCAAGTTGTAACGGGTAGTACTGATCTAGAACTACTAAGATTGAATGAGTTCTGGCCTCTCCCGTACTTTGAATTTGAAATTAAACACTAGAATTTTTCGGTAGTTGGATTTTCAGGTATGCTCTGCTGACACTTTTATGGGAGTTCTGGACTCAAATCAAGTTGTAATGGGTAGTGCTGATCTAGGTCTACACAAAATCAATGAGTTCTAGGTTCTTCCATACTTTGTATTGAAATTGACAACATTATAATTTTTCGGTAGTTGGATTTTCAGGTATGCTCTGCTGACACTTTTATGAGAGTTCTGGACTCAAATCAAGTTGTAATGGGTAGTGCTGATCTAGATCTACACAAAATTAATGAGTTCTAGGTTCTTCCATACTTTGTATTGAAATTGACAACATTAGAATTTTTCGGTAGTTGGATTTTCAGGTATGCTCTGCTGACACTTTTATGGGAGTTCTGGACTCAAATCAAGTTGTAATGGGTAGTACTGATCTAGATCTACACAAAATCAATGAGTTCTAGGTTCTCCCATACTTTGTATTGAAATTGACAACATTAGAATTTTTCGGTAGTTGGATTTTCAGGTATGCTCTGCTGACACTTTTATGGGAGTTCTAGACTTAAATCAAGTTGTAACGGGTAGTACTGATCTAGAACTACTAAGATTGAATGAGTTCTGGCCTCTCCTGTACTTTGAATTCGAAATTAAAACACTAGAATTTTTCGTTACTTGGATTTTCAGGTATGCTCTGCTGACACTTTTATGAGAGTTCTGGACTCAAATCAAGTTGTAATGGGTAGTGCTGATCTAGATCTACACAAATTCAATGAGTTCTAGGTTCTTCCATACTTTGTATTGAAATTGACAACATTATAATTTTTCGGTAGTTGGATTTTCAGGTATGCTCTGCTGACACTTTTATGAGAGTTCTGGACTCAAATCAAGTTGTAATGGGTAGTGCTGATCTAGATCTACACAAAATCAATGAGTTCTAGGTTCTTCCATACTTTGTATTGAAATTGACAACATTAGAATTTATCGGTAGTTGGATTTTCAGGTATGCTCTGCTGACACTTTTATGGGAGTTCTGGACTCAAATCAAGTTGTAACGGGTAGTACTGATCTAGAACTACTAAGATTGAATGAGTTCTGGCCTCTCCTGTACTTTGAATTCGAAATTAAAACACTAGAATTTTTCGTTACTTGGATTTTCAGGTATGCTCTGCTGACACTTTTATGAGAGTTCTGGACTCAAATCAAGTTGTAATGGGTAGTGCTGATCTAGATCTACACAAAATCAATGAGTTCTAGGTTCTTCCATACTTTGTATTGAAATTGACAACATTAGAATTTTTCGGTAGTTGGATTTTCAGGTATGCTCTGCTGACACTTTTATGAGAGTTCTGGACTCAAATCAAGGTGTAATGGGTAGTGCTAATCTAGATCTACACAAAATCAATGAGTTCTAGGTTCTCCCATACTTTGTATTGAAATTGACAACATTAGAATTTTTCGGTAGTTGGATTTTCAGGTATGCTCTGCTGACACTTTTATGGGAGTTCTAGACTTAAATCAAGTTGTAACGGGTAGTACTGATCTAGAACTACTAAGATTGAATGAGTTCTGGACTCTCCCTTGCTTTGAATTTGAAATTAAAACACTAGAATTTTTCGTTACTTGGATTTTCAGGTATGCTCTGCTGACACTTCTATGAGAGTTCTGGACTCAAATCAAGTTGTAATGGGTAGTGCTAATCTAGATCTACACAAAATCAATGAGTTCTAGGTTCTCCCATACTTTGTATTGAAATTGACAACATTAGAATTTTTCGGTAGTTGGATTTTCAGGTATGCTCTGCTGACACTTTTATGGGAGTTCTAGACTTAAATCAAGTTGTAACGGGTAGTACTGATCTAGAACTACTAAGATTGAATGAGTTCTGGCCTCTCCCGTACTTTGAATTTGAAATTAAACACTAGAATTTTTCGGTAGTTGGATTTTCAGGTATGCTCTGCTGACACTTTTATGAGAGTTCTGGACTCAAATCAAGTTGTAATGGGTAGTGCTAATCTAGATCTACACAAAATCAATGAGTTCTAGGTTCTCCCATACTTTGTATTGAAATTGACAACATTAGAATTTTTCGGTAGTTGGATTTTCAGGTATGCTCTGCTGACTCTTTTATGGGAGTTCTGGACTTAAATCAAGTTGTAACGGGTAGTACTGGTCTAGAACTACTAAGATTGAATGAGTTCTGGCCTCTCCCGTACTTTGAATTTGAAATTAAAACACTAGAATTTTTCGTTACTTGGATTTTCAGGTATGCTCTGCTGACACTTTTATGAGAGTTCTGGACTTAAATCAAGTTGTAATGGGTAGTGCTAATCTAGATCTACACAAAATCAATGAGTTCTAGGTTCTCCCATACTTTGTATTGAAATTGACAACATTAGAATTTTTCGTTACTTGGATTTTCAGGTATGCTCTGCTGACACTTTTATGTGAGTTCTGGACTCAAATCGAATTGTAAGGGGTAGAACTGAGCTAGATCTACTAAAAAAGAATGAGTTCTAGCCTCTCCCATACTTTGAATTCGAAATGACGACTTTAGAATTTTTCGTTTACTTGGATGACATCATGTTATGCTCTGCTGAGACTTGAATGTGAGTTTAATTCAGTTGAAGACCAGAACTATTTTTAAAAAGTATCAGGAACTGTGGAAATATGCCGTATTTATATAGAAATCAAATAATATTATGCTTTGCTGAAATAAACCGCGAAGTTAGCAGAGCATTTTTTCAATTGACTTTTCTAAGGCTTAAACGCCGGAACTATTTTTAAAAAGTATCAGGAACTATAGAACTCGGCTGCATGCGAATAGAACTCACATTATTTTTTGATCTGCTGGACAATGCTCTGCTAAGTTCACGAACATTTGCCTTGTCACCTCTAGGTGACATGGCCTTCACAAGAAAAAAAACACATTTTAAAAATAAATGAAAAATCTGTTTGAGTATAATTTCTTAATTCAGATGTCGTTAAAAAACACCATGCAATAATGGGCCCTAACATGATGTCTTATAAGTCGTCGCGAACTCGCCGCGTTGTCGTTCAGCTAAAAAATAATAATTTAAAAACACATCTAATAACACAAAAAAAAATTAAAAACAAACTTCAAAACAAGAAAAAGATTGTTTTAAATTATCAGTGGTTTTTAAAGTAGTCGGGGTATTTTTTATTTAAAATTTACTTTATTTTTTTGAGCGACAAAAGGACGACATAGCAACGACAAACAAGCATGGTAGCGCGGATTATGTTATTAACGAAGAAGAATTATTAAGAATATAATATTAAACGAAATATAACCGGAAAGTATATAATATAGATCTACTCATGGCGCAGCGACCTAACGCGTGGGTCGGATTACCTGTTGTCACGGGTTCGAATCCCGCTGACGAAGCATTTTTGCAAAAATAAAAACTGCAATAAAAAAAATATATCATGAACAGAGAACATTTTTAAAGAAACCCAAAGTTCGCAACATTTTTTTAAACCTACAATAAGTTTCTTAAGTGTATACTTAACATTTGAACTTAGCATTCAACCAGCACTCTAGTAGGATACAAAGCGGTAAACGTTACTTAAGATGATGAAATACCGCATGCGAGTGAATTTTAAGACATCATATTCTATTGAAACGAAATTTAAATTCTGTAATTAAAACATACTAATATACTAGTCATAGCAGCTTCTACTGCTACTTCTTCTTTAGGGATGACTAATAGATGACCAAGTTATGTGACGTTTGTCTCTGTCTGTCAAGATTGAAACTTCATGTCACAGTAAAAGACAAACGATTCACAGTTATGCAGTTAAAAACCAGCGTTCATAAGTAATGGGGCTAATATACCTATACTGTAATATGAAACTGCTTCCGTTGTGCACCTATTTATCCTATTCTCTTGTTCCTATTATTCCCATTCGTTAGATGTAATCAAAGGGAATAGTATTTTAAAAAGATAATCTTACTAATACTATAAACGCGAAAGTTTGTATGTAAGTATGTATGTATGTGAGGTTGTGACTCTTTCACGCAAAAACTACTGAACCGATTGCAATGAAACTTGGAATATAGGTAGCTGGGGACCTAGATTAACACATAGGTTACTTTTTATCCCGATATTCCCGCGGGAACGGGACTTACGCGGGTAAAACCCCAGGGCGCAGCTAGTGTATTATAACTCTTATTTCCTGAATAAAATATACGGGGAAAAGAGCTGATTTCACGCACATCCGGTAACACTTACCCTCAAGATATTCTTTGCCTAACAATGGTAGAAACTGGTAGAAATTTCTTAGTTGCGGCTACCCGCAGACCGAGTGAACTTTGTGTAAGGTTTAAACTCTTTGTTCGAATACAATGACTGTTTTTTTTATTAGAAGTTTTTGTTCTAGTATTCCTTGGAGTAGCTGAATTAACAGTTTTAACGAGGTCTGTTGCGGTTATGAAATAATAACCTTTATATTTTACCGAGCAAATGATTGTAATGTAATGCAAAGCTTGTAATGTAATGTTACAAATTCGAGCAGTACCTACATACAGCGCGCACCTTGTAATAATCTATACTAATCTTACTTATTACTAATATTATAAACGCGAAAGTTTGTATGTAAGTAAGTATGTATGTATGTATGTGAAGTTGTTACTCTCTCACGCAAAAACTACTGAACCGATTGCGATGAAACTTGGAATATAGGTAGCTGGGGACCTGGATTAACACATAGACTTTTTATCCCGATATTCCCGCGGGAACGAGATTTACGCGGGTGAAACCGCGGGGCGCAGCTGGTATAATTATAAAGCTGAAGAGTTTGTTTCTTTGATTGTTTGTTTGAACGCGCTAATCTCTGGAACTACTGGTCCGAATTGAGAACTTCTTTTTGCGTTGAATAAATAAAATAAATATTTTACGACACTATACCGCAATCAAGCATCAAACTAAGTACTAGGCTTGTACTAAGGGTACTATACAACGGATATACTACATATTATTACTTTTTTTTGTAAATACATATTGCATGTGCATCGAAACAGTGGAGTCGTCATAATTAAAGTCAAGTCGAGGGAATTATTGTAAAACAGTTGCCATTTACAATGATTGTACACGGAGCTTTGAAGACAACGCTAAAGTCCATTTTTTGCACCGTGTTTTACTTTCATTACACTTGTACACCTTCACGAAACAAATTGATTAATATGCCCCCGAAATTAAACAATTTACACGCATTTTAATTTGGTTTTACAAAAATGAAAATTTAGCTACACATCTCCTCAACGCGTTCCCGCCAAAACTCCCATTATTACTATCTATTTCTTTTTTAACTATCATTTTTCACGGCCTCTATGGCGCGATGTACCCGACTGCAATGCAGAAGGGGTTAAGGGACAACTGGCCCAAGCAAAAACTGGCCTGCGGGTGAGATGACCACTTTTTACATTACAGACCATAATCATCAATGATAAAACTAACCTTATTTAAGGAGGTCTTTTGCGGAAAACGAGCACGTACACCATTGCAACCTAAAGATGTAACTAACAGTATGTATGTTAGTTACAAAAAATATTTAAAAAAAACAGATTTTTACGAGAATTTTTAAATTTATGAACTAACTAATCACTATTTCCTAGTAGGTACCTACTTAAAACATTTGTATTTCTCATTACAATTAAGTATCGCAGTAACTTTAAAATAATTGAAATATTCAACAACCTTCCTTAGCTCGTACATAAACAACTCCCATTTAAATTAGAAATGTTTATACACTAATGAACTCTCCCCGAGTCTCTCGGAAGGCGTACAAACCTACATTCCCACCTATCTCGTACACTCAGACCAAATAATAATTTCATGTCCTTAAGGATTAAGGAGCCAAGTCATGGTTTTAAAATAAAATCACACCCTTTTATAGTAGTAAAATGACTAATTTTGTAGGACAAGTGCTGGATTTTGTAGTCAAATAGGTCAAAAGTTATATCGGTTTAAATGTGGCTCCTCAATCCAAACATCTGAGTTGAGGAGCCAACCGTATCTCACAAAAGTAGGTGTTTGAAATTTTAGTACCATTCAGTAGTAATTATTATTATGTATGGTACCTGTAAGAAATCTAGATCCAATACTATTGAAACTTTAGGAACTAGGATACTGTTAGAATGGCTCCTCAATCCATACGTCGTCGGAACGTAATTTGCTATGAAACTGACTGTTTAATTAATAAATGGTCTTCATGATTATTCAGTAGTAGGTGTGTATGAATTTGTACCATAGGTTTATATACAAGCTTAGTAAATAAACGTATTTACCTATTTTTATCATACGTCTCTATGCAACCAAATAGTGTACTATCTAAATAAAAGAATAGAGGCAAATGATACGAGTAACAGCTGGTTGCGTACTGAGCGCGGAAACGTATTACTCATGCATTTAGTATTACTGCAATTGATTTCACTTTGTTGTTCAAAGCGAGGTGTCTGTAATTTGTTTTTAGTCTAGGAGCTAGTACAGTAGAGGTACTTACCTACCTACCGACTGTATGCACCCTCTTTAAGATAAGTACTTCCTTAATGAGCTGTTTTGCAAATTGAATTTGTTTTGTTTGTATTTATTATCTGTGGGGATCGAATTAGGTTAACAGCCCGAAACGGGGGGTGAGTAAATTGGAAACGAACGATGACATTTAACTTTGGTACCTATGTAAGGTAGTTATTAGACAAATTCTTTACATAAAAATTAAATATTTTTAGGTAAAATAATTTTTCTTAGTTTTAACATCTTCGTGTTTAATATTTTAAATTTTACCTTTTACGTCAAAAGGTTTGAGAACGAGGACAACAGCGGATCTAGCGTCGGCAACGTTATCGAAATCCGCACCGCGAAAAGGAATAGTTGACTGTATTCCTATTATGGTGGGCCTAGAGGACATCATATTTATTTTTATAACACCTACTGTAATTAACCTTGTGCAAGCAGTTGTGAATAAATGAATTGAATTGAATTGAATAACGTGCGCGGTGCAGACCACGGCGTTAATTTGCATGCATTTTAAGCTGACGCCGTCGATTTGATCTGTATCACTGTTAATTGTATAAAACCGCGCAGATCATTCGTTTGCGCGGTGCCGATTTCTTGACATCTCAAGCAGACGTCCGTCGGCTTGAACTTGAACTTGTGCGATACTAGCTCATAGGTACTGCGCGGTATATTCTTAGAAAACACATGGCTGATCCTCCATAAGACGCTACGTACGAGATAAACATGGATCGACGTAAAGTAACTCAGAGCTAAGTGTCCACCTTTTGGCATCATAGGCATCGGACGCAAGCATCAAATTTCACAGACTTATATACCATGCTGATTGTTGGACGCACGTGTATGACTGTATATACAAAACATATTACGATCTGTTTAATGGAATGCGTACAATGCCGAAAAGCTTAGCTTAAAGGAAACAAATCGTCTAAAGTTGACATTTCGTTCGTTCAAAAAAAGCGGATAAACCTCCTCTTCTTAGACAGTTTTAACTTGACACTTAACAGATCATGAAGTAAACATCTTCGTCTCCTAATACTGCATGCATTCAAATGCATTTGAATATTTAGTACATTCGGCCAATATTCCGGTATCTATTCGGTAATACATATTTATGAACGACTGCTCGATTCGGTTCCCATCGTTGACGTACTGAGCGTTCTGTCTGATCAATTTAAATGTGAAATTTGCATAATTGGAATCTTGGAACCTGATTTATTACTTGGATTATTTGAATGTCAAAGAAACATTGTTGGGAATCTGATTGGGACAAACTGATTTAGGGCGGCCAGTTTGACAAACTTTTGAATGAAAACTACCTACATCATAATAGGTCAACCGGTTTTGGAGATAAATGGGAATATTCCATTGCGCAAAGACATTGTTCTTTCAGACATTGTTCGTTGTTTACTCACTTATCTGAGAACATGTCTGCTTATTTGTATATCTGTTACCAAACTGACATGATCACGATCATGGTAAATAAAAAATAAGTACCCCCCCCAACTACCTAAAAAACACACAAATAATGAAAAAAATCTTGTTTTTGAAGTGGTAACAGATGTTATAGAATAGACTTAACATAAAATTGTTCTCACTACTTGTTAAAAGATGGCAGCACTACATCTTAGATCACGCTATCATTGCGCACCGCTATCTACTGTAACATAATATATTTTTCATAGATTAGGTCCCATTACCTGCTACTAGATGGCAGCACCTGTCGCAGTGGATCGCGCTATCATTGCGTGGTGCTATCACCTTAAGTATTGGTCGTGGCCAACTCTCCAATGCTTTGTGTGCTCAGAATATTGGAGTATTTGTGGGCTCGTGCTGCGAACCATTCCGCTATTTAATTCATCTTGTTGGAAACTTTGCACTCTTGCGCCCTCTACCGTAGATGTAATCGCTTCGGGAAATTATTAATCCTTTTAAGTGGGATGATTTTCTGACGTGACTTTTACGTGTGGACGGATGGTGCGTATCGGTATATGTATATCGGAGTTACAATAAAAATTATAGTCCGGTTTCGTCAATCCGTTTTACTGACCCCTCGTAGGTCGCAACCCCATACAAAGTTCGTATTAATTTTTTTAAGCTGAACGATTTAGGTCCTGCAATAAAGAAATCATGGCAAGGGCCTGTATCTAGTTAAAGAAAATCACAGACGATGTTATTATTTTGTTGCTGCTATAACAACAAATTAAAAAAAATATTCAAGTGGGGCATCCACGCTTCAAATTTCATTTTTTGTGATTATAGTACAGAACTCGTGCACGAGTTCGCCTCGCACTTGGCCGGTTTTATCCTCTGATACTACAATTACTATGTAGATTATTCAGCAATTCTCTTTCACAAACGTAGCATTCTAAAAGTTACCACACATATTCAAACTCCTAGGAATAGTTTAGGTCAAAAATGTTCCAAGCTTTTCCTTTGATGTTCTGAAAAATTGTAAATTTTCCACGCGTCGGTAGTAAGGGCTGGCGTGAATCACAAACTTTTGATCGCCCGATAGTGCGAGTTGACTCGTGCACGAAGGCAAAAAAAAACACGTTTATTGTATGGGAGCCCCGTTAAATATTTGTTAATTTTTGTTTTTAGTATGTTGTTAACGGGGCAACAGAAATACATCATCTGTGAAAATTTCAACTGTCTAGCTATCACTGTCTAGCTCGGTTCTCGAGATACAGCCTGGTGACAAATAGACGGACGGAGAGACAGACGGACAGCGAATTCTTAGTAATAGTGTTCCGTTTTTACTCTTTGGGTACAAAACCCTAAAAAACTTCAAGGACATCCCTCCGCGTCATCGTTCTTAAGAGACTGGCGACATTTCCTCTCTGGGTCGCCAAGCTCACCCTTTGGAAAAATAAGCCACCTACCCTACAATCCTCAGACACCACATTATACGTCCTGCAAGGTCCTTAAAAAAACTAAACGCACTTGGCTCCCACACACCCAACGTCTCCACCCCCACAAGAACCAACATACTGGGAATTGCCCGCCAACTCATCGTATTTTCGGGCCTTCATGCACTCCGCATCCGCTCCAGCCTTGTCACGAACGAGAAACAAATGCTGTGTAAAACGGAATGGATAGCGACAAGGGCGAGAGTGGCAGGAGGAAGGGTGAGAAGAGCGGGAGTTTAAAATAGGAATCAGTGACAAAATGGTGACTGAAAGATAGGTGCTGCGCAAAGCAGGAGATGGAGAACGGGAGAAAGCTCTGGTTAGAGACATTGTTCGACACACCGACGGTATGACACCCATAAATGAGTGCTAAAATTAAATATCGGTAAATGTTAAACCATAATAATCAATAAACGACGGTCTATAGGAATGGCAAGGCGGCAATGAGAATGGCTATTAGAGACCGAAGTAGACATTCTAGGGACAATGAAAAATAAGAAGATGACGTGATTGTGTTAAACTTGTATAATATTTCACCCTAAACATTATTACAAAGTTGTTTTGTTTACACACATACATTCACGTACTATTTACCTACTTACTTTCACATCCATACTCTATAACTGAACTAGGCATTTTCACATATATAGGACTTTGCGACAAGCCAAGATGAAGATAGGACATTTGAAATTCAAATTAGTTTATTACCTTTAGATTCTTGTACAACAATAAATGTAGGTACATGATCACTTCTCAAATCTAATGATTTAAGTGTGGCTTCGGAACGCGCCCCCCGATGGGAAGAAGTCACAAGAAACTCACGGGTTTTTTTTTGTAATCATGTGTGATAAATTACAATCGTCATAATACAGATAATCTATAATTCGACCAGGAGCAATTAATATGGATTCTTTTCAATTATATCTATCTTCTATCTATTCTATGCTTAAAATCTAAGAAGAGAGGACGAAAAGTCTGTACTTGAAAATATTTTTTTAAAAAAGTGGTCTAGGGGCTTAGGATAAGTAGTCTTTTCTTTCTTAGTCTTATCTTTGCCGTTGAGACCGCGGGTTCTTGAGGTTCGGACTCGCCGCGAGGCGGTTTGTAGCTGAGTTGGGGCGTCGTCGCCTCAGGGAAAAGGGTCTGGACCCCCAGTCGGGGCTCTTTAAAGCCCAGAATATATCGTTGGTGATTCAACGGGGTAATGCCGCCAGTGTGATGGGCACTTTTGGACTCAATGGTCATTCACCATAGATTATTTATATTATATATATATATATATTTAGATTTTATATCTTTGTAGTATTTATTGCTTGTGTAAGTATTTTTAAATAGATAATAAAAACCTCTCATTATATCTATGGATTCTTTTCAATGTCACATACGTCTTTGGTAGTATATAGAGTAGAAAGAGCACTGGTGCTACAGAACGACCTGCTTTATTTTCCTGCGCCTAATATAGGGCACAGACACTTCATTCTTGTGTCTTAAGTTGCACTGGCGGACATCACTGCATGTGTGAAATTTATTTACTTTTTATGCACGAAGGTACGTAGGGCTTATATTATGTACTTGCTGCGCCCCGCGGTTTCACCCGCAAAAGTGAAAAACACGTTATCACGGGTGCGGGCGGCCGAGCGGTTCTCGAGCGGTTGCACTTTTTCATTCATTACTCGGGTTCTACTAATTGGATTTCGGTGCAAAGTACACCACGACGACGTTCCTCGAAAATAGAACTATCCAATATTGTAAACTAGATTTCCATTGGATTAGTAGTTTTTGATTATGTATAAGGAACAGACAGAGAAACAAACATACAGACATGAATTTTAAATTATATAACTTTGTTCTACTACTTATCCTAAGTCTCCTAGACCATTTTAATTTACTTCCAAGTACAGACTTTTTGGCCTCTCTTCCTTTATTATAAGTATAGATAGATAGAAGATATATATATAGGGTACGTACCTTCCTATATTATGTGTTTGGCCCCAAATAACACCGATTGTTTTATATTTAAATTAAAAAAATAGACCAGTCTGCCGTCTGCAACAGCTTCAAGGTAGCACGTAGGTATGGAACGTGGGACTCGATTTTATTACGACTGCCCTTTTGCAGAATAAACTATTTTTTGTGCTTGACAAAAGGAAATGTTTAAGAGTCTTTTCTTTTACAACCTGGGACTAATTCGTACCTAATGCCACGTTGTTTTAGGTCTGGAAGGAGCAGTCTTACGTATTTCAGACACCCCGAGGAAAGAAATGTGGGTGTTTGTTTTTACACGTATGGATAGACATTTCTCTGCTGAAAACACACATACATTGTGTTTGTGATTTGTATTTAGCTATGAGCGGTTTTTCAGCTTAGCGTTTGATTTTGGTATGAAAAGAAAAGATATTGACCGAATCCGAATTCGAACTTTGAATGAAACTTAATGGAAAAATAATTCCTACATAGTGACTTAGGAAATTTTCAAAATTACATTTTTGTTTTTTTTTTCGTTTGATTTATAACTAACGCTCCGCGATTTCACCCTTGCAAGTCCCGTTCCCGAGGGAATGTCGGGATAAAAAGTAGGCTATATTCCAAGCTTCATCGCAATCGGTTCAGTAGTTTTTACGTGTTTGAGTAACAGAGTCACATACAGTGACTCTGTCAAATACAGACGTCCATACATACAAAATTTTGCGTTTAAAATATTAGTAAGATGTTTCATTATCACTATAAGGTAAGGGTGACACAAACTATACTCACGAAATTGGAACGCATCACCTGAGTTGTTTTGTGATTCTTGCACTTTTATCAAAATGTCACTATTTTCTTTTCGACCAAAGCAAGCAGATATCAGAGATCGACCAAAATACCAACACCGCTAACAATTTCGAGCAATATTAATTGCCACCTGCTTATTTTGCTAGAAATTAGCATGATTATTAAAAGCTTTATCTAAAAGGAAACTGTAAGTCAGTTTCTATTAGTACGTTAGTATGCTGCAACGCATAGAATAAACTACTAAGTAATTTGCCAAAAATTTAAACGAGCCAACGTTTTCAGTTATGACAGAAACGAGAAATGGTCGGGCGGTATGTAAAAATGTAAATTTTATTGCCTAAAAGCAACCAGAGGCAATATAAATATTTGAAGTTAAGCCGAGTGCACATTGGGTATGAGCATCGTAAGTTTGGGTCTCTGTCACACCGATATTCTGTGGTTATTTTGAACTGGAATTTGCCGACAGCTTTTCCCGCATTTTTCCAACACAAACCAACGTACCGTTGTGCAAAAATCCACATTTAAATGAACGATCAGTTTATGTAGTTACTGAAACTACCAGGGGCTCTATTTTTGAACCAAATGAGGCATTTCTAGCGATTTTAATACCTCGATTTCTACTGATTTTCGTTCAATTTCTGTATACGAGAATCGCACGTCCACAACGAGTGGTAACAACCACTCGCAGCAGGAGTCCGGCATCAAACGATAATCAGCAGATATCGAATTATTTAAATCGCCTGAAGTGCAACGAGCGATTCAAAAATAAGGCTCCAGACACGACAGCGCGAGCGCTAAAAAAGGTAATAAAATAAAAAAAAGAAAGTAAGGAAATAAGTTTATACGGCACACAAGCACACAACTACACGAAACACGTAAGAAATATCAAAGAAAATTACTTACATTCAAAAATCTGTCAAGTTTTCAGTTCAGGTTAGCAATTTATAAAGATTGCATAAAGAGAACTGTTATTTATTGTTGTTATTTAGTGTTATTTTTATTTATTGTTATTTTAATAACAAAAAAACGCGATAATAGCCAATATTGATGGCATTAAAAAGAGTTTAAAACATCCCACTAATATTCATAATTTTGCAAGTATGCATGTGACTTTGTTACTCTTTCATGCAAAAACTACTTAACCAATTGCGATGAAACTGGAATATAGGTAGTTAAATACCGAGAATAACACATAGGCTAATTTTTATCCAGATATTCCTGCGGAAACGGGACTTACGCGGGTAAAACCGCGGGGCACAGCTAGGATTAAAAACGCGAACTTTTGCAAGCATGTCTTCGACTTTGTTACTCTTTCATGCAAAAACTACTGAACCGATTGCGATGAAACTTAGAGTATTAAAAGCTAATGACTTAGATTAACACATTAGCTACTTTTAATCCCGATATTATATCGGGATCGGGACTTGCGCCGGTAACAATGAAACATACCTAGGTATGCAAAAATAGATATTATACTCAAACCCTATTTAAATACTTCACAGGAAATCTCTCTAAGGGGCTCGCATAAAAGAACAATGAAGCTCTCAGAAGTTGTCTACATTCTGAATCAGCACACGTATTATCCCTAGGGAAACACAGGAAACTGGTAACACGTACTTGGTTACTTTTTTATTTTAACAGACCCCTCGTGTTGGTTTCTCTATCTACTTACTTATATTCGTAATCTGAAGAGAAATTAGATGTCAGATTGTTTTGTAAGAAATTTGTTAAAAGGTTTAGTATTTGACGGCCTCTGTGGCGCGTCGGGCGTACGCCTGTCTGCAATGCAGAAGGCTGCTGGTTCGATTCCCGCCAGGCGCAAATATGCTTAAAATTAAATATTTGTATCTGGTCTGGGTGTCCTTCTATGTATAATATGTATATTGTATGTATTTACAAAAAAAAAGTATGATAAATGCAGTATATCCATTGTCTAGTCGTGGGTAAAATAGAGTAAATTATTATTATAACTATTATAATATTATTTATACTTTAGATATTTTTTATTATCATTTTCATTATTTTAACATTGATTAATTGACATTATATGGACAGTTATATGGTTTGACATTTTTAATTGTTTTTTTTTTGTAATAATTTAATGGTAAATAATTATTATTAAATTGCCCTCAGGCTGAGAAGGACAACTTCCTAAAAGGACAACTTCCGAAAAGGACAACTTCCTAAAAGTTAGAAAATTTCAAGTAAAAATTTTGTGTGATTGGCACAAAAAATAAGACAGACTGTCAACTAAAATGTGGTAAACTATTGAGACTACCTAAATAATAGCACTTTATCTGCTTCTTCTTCTGTCGTGTCAGACTCAAATTACATGTGATGGACACAGCAGCGTCCGACGCTAACATCAGGTCCTCCGCTGAACTGGTAGTAGGGCATTTGGAGCAGATCGTAAGGTGCTCCATCGTCTGTTCGGTCTCACCACAAATGCATTGCGTATTGTCCTGCACCGTGAAACCCCACACGATGATGACGTGCACGTGATGTACATAGTTATGACCAATAAATGATTTCTATTTTATTCTATTCTGTTCTAAAATTATAATTCCCTTCAGTTACAGCTGCGGTGTAAATCGTGCCACAAAAGTCCATGTGCATCTACATCACTGTCCGAGGAACGTGCTCCATGCATCGTTAATCTTGTTTATTATACTATTTATTATCTCCTCCACGTCCAAGACAACGAAATTCTTATATTACCCCGCAGTGCGATTTGGATAAATAACTGCTGTACCTGAATATACCTCGTGAAACGTTTAAAATATAACTGTGCAAACTGAATACTTTATATCGGCCGATATTTTTACGACTTTCTTTTATAAAAGATAGAATATTTAGAACATGACCAAAGCAGAACATGACTAAGATAGAACATGACTAACGCAGAACATGACTAGGATAGAACATGACAACCTAACCTAACCTAACGCAAATATGGCTAAGTTAGAACATGACCAACGCAGAACATGACTAAGATAGAACATGACCAACGTAGAACATGACTAAAATAGAACATGACCAACGCAGGACATGACTAGGATAGAACATGACTAGGGTAGAACATGACTAAATCAGATTATAACTATAATCGAACATGACACCCACCGAACAACTTATATTTTTTAGCTTAGGCCCTTTTTAGGGATGAATTGTATGAGACCGTCACCCGGCCGTGAAGGGTCAGCTACGTTAGCCTCAGTCGATCGGTCTGTTGAAACTGCAACCGAGTGGCGGCCGAGCGATGGACAACGAAGCTCGGACCCGGCACGGCTAGGCATCGGTTTATTAAGATTCATCTATTAAAGGGCTGTAGTAGGTCAGAACTGATGTTTCTAGGATAAATTACTACAAAAGTTATTTGCAATAAAAGTTTTTAAAACCATATTTATTAAAGTCGAGGATATTTACTAGTTAACACGTGAATGTCGTGAAAACACGATTCCTTAAAATTTTCTCGATAGAAAAAAAATCCAAACTTCCCTCTAAATTGTACAAATAAATGATATTACTCAGTCAATATTGTACCTAAACTAATAAATCTTTGTGTAAGAACTGAACTTAGCTCAATACAGACAGTTAGTGTTTTGAATTTCAAGAATAACATTTAGTTATTTTGAAACCAGCAATTGTTTGATTTTACGCACAAAAATTTTGCAAGGTCGCATTTTACGTCCTTCACTTACACATCTGAAATTCGCTAGCTTTATCCCTGTCACGCTATTAGGGTTGTATTGTATAGGCCCTTAAGCGGCGCTCGTGTAACTTTTGTTGCAGGCTCGCGACCCAAGTGGGTACACACAACGTGTTTTTGGGTTAGTATGTATAATATACAGAAACTCCCGCATCAGGAGCAGCCTTCATGAACGGGAACAGTGGCTGATCAGTTTTTTTGTAGTCGAAAAGCCCCGAAGGCTTTTCGACTACAAAAAAACTGATCAGTGCACGAGATTTCTACTTTCAAATTTTGATGTTGTTTTGACAAGAAATCAAATAGTCATCAATCATCTTCTTTTATTTTTTTGTTGTTATGTGTTTATTTATATTCTTGTTTGTATTGTTATTGTTTTTTTTTCTGTGTCTGTGATTTGATTTAAGTAGTATGTACTTAACTTTTTTTGACCGTGTGCATGTTCAAACAAATGTTTCTTTCTTTCTCGATGTACCTAAGCTTTTCGGGAAACATTTTATTTCAGTGCCCGAGTTTACTTCTTGTACAATTTAAGTAGTCAATTCGGGCATTTTTTAAAATAAAAAAACCCTGATAGGCCTATACAATCCTAATAGCGTGACAGGGATAAAGCCAGTGAATTTCAGATGTGTAAGTGAAGGACGTAAGATGCGACCTTGCAAAAATTTTGTGCAAAATCTTTTGAAAATCAAACAATTGCTAGTTTCAAGATAACTAAATGTTATTCTTGTAATTCAAAACATTCACTGCCTGTATTGAGCTAAGTTTAGTTCTTATACAAAGTTTTATTAGTTTTCGTACAATATTCACTGAGTAATATCACTTATTTGTACAATTTAGAGGGAAGTTTGGATTTTTTTTCTATCGGTTTTTTTTTAGGTATCGCGTTTTCACGACATTCAAGTGTTAGTAAATATCCTCGACTTTAATAAATATGTTTTCAAAAACTTTTATTTCAAATAACTTTTGTTGTAATTCATCCTAGATACATCAGTTCTGGCCTACTACGGCCCCTTAATTCCAAAATTAAAATGTTATAAAATTAATTTTTCACTTTATTGTCTACCGAAAGATAGTCTGTGGTCAAAACGCTACGGTTTTCACTTAGCCTTTGTTTTCTAATAATCGCGTACTAATTTACTTCAAAGGCATCCAGGGACTGGTCCAAACTTAGCAATTTTGTCGGCCGATCGAATATCTGCCATCTACAATAGTTCCAAATGTTAAATTTAAAACGTTTTTAAGATTATATGATTCATTTTATTCGTCACGTAATTTATTCACGGAAACTGCGAGCCGGAGCGAAATGGGCTTTGTTAGGTGATATTATGAGTTTTATAGTGAAAAAGTAAAATAGAATAATTATACTATAGTGCAATGAATGAGTTTCCCCCTGACTTCTAAACGTAAGTATTTAATAAATTACTTTGCCCCGCGGTTTCTCCCGCGTAAGTCCCGTTCCCGCGGGAAATATCTGGATAAAATAGCCTATGTGTTATTCCAGGTATCAAGCTACTTATATTTTAAGATCGTTTGATCGCAAACGGTTCAGCGGTTTTTACGTGATTGAGTAACAAACACACATACTCAGAACAACATTTCAGCTTTATGATATTAGTAGGATAGGATAGGAAAATTCTAAGTATAGGTTGATATACTAGTAGTTCCTACATACCCAATGTTAAACATTGTTGATTTTATATCAATTTAAAGATTAAAAGTATTAGTTTTAATTTATATTTTATTTGAGGAAGTTTTGGCGCTATTGGGCCCTACCATAATGTCTTATAAGTCGTCGCGAAGTCGTCGCGTTGTCGTTCAGTTAAAAAAAATAATTAAAAATACATTAAATAAAAAAAAAAAACTTTAAAATAATTTTTTTTTATTGTCTGTGGTTTTTTAAAATAGTCGGGGTATTTTTTATTTAAATTTAGCTTATTTTTTGTGACCGACAAAAGGACGACATAGCAACGACAAACGAGCATGGTAGCGCATATTATTTGAGGTTAGTTTGTTTGTAAAGGCTTCTTCCATGCTTATCCGTTCACTGTTTAGTTTGACTAAAGTTTTTTTTTTTTCATTGTGAAATATCACCTATTTATACCTAAATCTATTCATAATATAGTTTTACTTTGATGACCTAATTACAGTGACAACACGACAAAGAACAGAAGCAACAAAACAAAGAACAACTTGTCTTTCCAGTTTTATTGTACGTACAAAAAACATAATTTATCATCTGTTGTAGACCGAAACAATGCTCCACGTTGTTAATTATGTTGAGGCGAAGGGCAGGCGCAGATGTGGGTGACGTAGAAGTGTTTTTTTTTAATTAACTAAAGGTCTTAAGTCAGTTCTTGCAGAAAATGCGGTTGTTCTTTTGCAGAGAACGTTTCATTGTTGACGTACTAGCTGCCTGCTATTAATTATTGCTTTTGATTAACGTAGACGCTAGGGCCGCCCTGAGTTGTTAAAGTAACTGAACTAAATATCATCACATTAATATTATAAATGTAAAACCTTACCTTTGGATGATTGTGTTTCAATCAGGCAAAAACTACTGAACCGATTGCGATAAAACTTGGAAGAAACAGGTAGCTGGAAATCTGGGCACACAAAGGCTGCTTTTTATCTTGATAATTCCGCAGGAACCGCGGGGCGAAGCTAGTAATCCTACTAATATTATGAATGTGAAAGTATGTGTGTTTGGATGTTTTGTTACTCAATCATAATTATTATTATTAATGCAAAATGACCATATTTCGTGCAAATAAATGACATTCATTCATTCATTCAAAAGCTCAGATGTTGATTTGGATAATTGTGTTTCAATCACGCAAAAACTATTGAACCAATTGGAATAATGCTTAGTCTGTAGATAGCTGGAGATCTGAGTTAAAACATAGGCTTCTTTTTATTCTGATAATTTTGCTGAATCGGAACTTAAGCGAGTGAAACCGCGGGGAGCAGCTTGTTCTTAAATAAAAAAGTTGAATACAATAATCAAAAAAATCCGATTTTGATTCGGAAAGGAAACAGGACATTCCATATTTTAATTTAGGGAAGCGCGTACCCATCTGAGCCGCTTCTATACTCTATGAACATCTTTTGTAAACTTACGAAGTATTCTGCGGTTAATATTCGTTGATCGTCAGCCGACATAAGGGAAAAGGGTCGCCGAATATAGATGTCGTTTGTGAAACGGCGAAGATTTTTTTCTAGCTTACTCTAAGGCTAAAATCTATGCGTATTTTGACTTTGCTCAGACTGAGCTTAGCAAAAATTAAGCATCCTGCAGGAATATCGGGACAAAAATTAGATTAGGTATGTGTTACTAAGCTATAGCTATTAGCTCCAGTTATCTAAATTCCAAGTTATATCGGAATCGGAATCGCGGTTTATTAGTTTTTTGGGTGAAAGAGTAATAAAGTCACATACATACATACCTACATAGAAACTTTCGCGTTTATAATATTACGGTTTCATCTGCGTAAGTAATAAATAAATAAATAAATAATAAATCCTTTATTCATGTCAATAATTTACATTTGTATGTTAAGTGGTAAATTACAGAATTTACCACTTAAGTCCTGTTCCCGCAGGAATATTTAAATAAAAAGTAGAGTATGTGTTATTTCCAGTATCCAGCTACCTATATTAGTTTCATCGCAAACGGCTCAGTAGTTTTTACATGAATGAGTCAGTATAACAAAGTCACATTCGCGTTTAAAATATTAGTAAAATTCAAACCTCCTGAATATTTTAAAGCTAGTTCACTTTAAATCTCAAACCCCAAAGGGATAAACCAAATCTCTACTAATATTATAAATGCAAAAGTAATTCTGTCTGACGCAGCTAGTGTAACATACACCGACTTAGGTCCCGCAGAGATTCAAATTGCTTCGGAGATGTTTACGAAAGCTAAGTAACTAACACCAGGGCCCTGATTCGGTAAGGACAAAACATGCGGAATGCCGGTGGAATGCAGGCGACGTGCAGGAGATGTACGTTATTTCGTATTCTGTAAATGTTATTTTATTTAATTACTACTTAATTACTTAAGTAGCCTTCAAATTTAAGGAGTACTTAATTATTTAAATAGTTCCATTGTTTATCAGCCAATCAGTATTAAAGGAAATTATAGAATAGCTTTTATTTTTACTCATGCAACAAATCGACTTTTGCAATGCTCGTGCATCCCGCCTGCTTGTCGCATGCTATGTTTTTACAGAATCGGGCCACAGATGAGAGCATAGTTTCATCCAAAATGCTTAGCTATCACTAGCTGCGTAATTCCTGTTCCCGCGGGTATTTGTTATTCCCGGTATCCAGCTACCTATATTCCAAGTTTCATTGCAATGAGTTCAGTAGTTTTTGCGTGAAAGAGTAACAAAGTCACATAATACATTCAAACTTTCACGTTTATAATATTACTAGCTGTGCCCGCGGTTTCACCCGCGTAAGTCCCGTTCCCGCGAGAATATCTGGATAAAAAGTAGCCTATTTGTATTCCCGGTATCCAGCTACCTCTATATTCCAAGTTTCATTGCAATCAGTTTAGTAGTTTTTGCGTGAAAGAGTAACAAAGTCACATAATACATTCAAACTTTCGCGTCTATAATATTATAGTAAGACGTAAGCTATCAATCAATCAATCAATCATTTATTTCGTGAATCACATGTATAGGGGTCTTAAGTCTAAACACAAACAGAGTCCACTGTGATCTGCATTACTGCGTACGAAATTATTTTACTCTAATAAACTTCTCTTAGTTAAGATTAATTATTAAAGTCACATTTTATTTAAAGCAAATCTTTGTTGTCAAAAAATTATCTAAGTGAATAAAATAGTCTATCTACAAGAAACTTAAATAGTAATGTCTTAAATGTCACAAAATAAAGTAAGATAGTTTGTTGGCGAGGGAATTAAAAATATTACAAACGTACACAAGATTATGCGCAAAACACACAACCCTCTCGTAAAAAGAGATGTAATCCTTTATTTCGGCTCGACGAGACGAGCCCCTATGGCTGAATTGAATTATGCGTTGTGACGGATTCCCAAACACGCATTTTTAAGTCCTGTTTCTTTCTTTAAAGTGCATTTCCTTAAAAATTACCCAATCTAATTTAACCTCGCGAGTAAATGGGTTTAAAATCATAATAAAAATACAAAGTAAAGTTGGCTTGCATTAGGTTAGTCGAGTACACTGTTGGTTGTAAATTAATTTATCATGTTCGTTCGTCGTACAGTCCGCTGAGATTAATATTATATCAAAGTAACCTTTTATAATGTTATGACTCGTTTTATACGATTTAGTTCTTTGACCTAGTTGATGCGTAGAGCGGGATTCACATTACGAAACTAGTGGCATGCAATTTATAGTGGTTTTTCCAAAACAAAAAGGTTGCTTTCAGTATAACAGAACCTATTTTTACACGACTGCCAAAGGAAGTGTTATGTTTTTGCCGTGGGTGTATGTATGTATTTATGTATGTATGTGACCTTTTTTTTTGCCGTCGTAGGGCCTAAACGGCTGGGCCGATTTAGATAAACCAGTAGAGTTCCACCCGACTTCATCCACCATTTTTTAATGCTCCTAGATGCGTCGAACGTTTTTTAAGGTTTTTTTTACACTCTAAGGCGAATGTTCATCTTGTTTCTTTCATTTCAGTTACAACAGCAGTCGGGTTTTTTGGAAATTTTTTAAAATATTTTTCTTCCTTTCTTTCGATGAAAAAAAAAACTTTCTTCTAGAAAAAAAATCTGTTGTTGTAGTAGGCATTATGACACATTTGTTGTTCTTTCGTAGAGTCAAAGTACAGATCCTGCTGCGAGACTTCTTTTTGTAAAATTAATTTTTAAAGGAAAGACTCATTTCTCTACAAACTAAGAATGCGCGCCAGATAACTGATGAAAATCGAAAGTAATTGCTGTTCACTATATTATATCGTTAGAATTTATTTATTTATTTCTTTATTTATCATGTAATGTTAGGCAGTATCACCACTTTAGTGACATTAGAGCAAAATAGTTAAATTGGTGAATCGACCGATTTGGATTAAAAAATCATACATTAGAAAGTGACATAGGAAACTTTTGATCCCGACAATCTCGCAGTATCGAAAATTATGCAGGTGAAACACCATCTTTGATTTTTCGGAGCTACTAAAACTCAAGCTCTATCTAGAGCTAGTCATACATATGTCCGAACTCTGTATTTCAGAGGCGAAGTAAGTTGGTCAAGTAACTAAACTCTATCAAACGAAGCACGGCTCCTATAGAGAGTGATCATTCTCACTTAACTCCCTGACCCATCTAGGGAACCAAGTTGAACGCGATGCTTGCACAATGGATTGTTTTAGGTACACGTTATTTTAAAATGCAATTTTCTTTTATTACAGACTAGCTACGCCCCGCGGTTTCACCCATGTAAGTCCCGTTCCCGGGGGAATATCGGGATAAAAAGTGTTTTGTGTGTTATTCCCGGTACCCAACTACGTATATTCCAAGTTTTATTGCAATCGGTTTCGTAGTTTTTGCGTGAAATAGTAACAAAGTCACATACATACATACATACAAACTTTTGCGTTTATAATATTAGTAAGATCTAAAAATTAGATGGAACGTCAATTATAATGTATGGTACTGTTAAAGTTACGTTTGAGTAAACTACAAAAAAAATAACGATAGTATATTTATTTAAAAATTATGAGGATAAAGATACCTCACATCCAGCTCCGCTTTGAAGCCTCCGATGAATTGTAGTCTTTGTAGATGACCTATAAATGCGCCAGCTAGAATAAAACTACTTTTTACTTCTTTCACAGGAAATTATTAAAACTTGTACGATTTTAAGACTTTATACAAAGTGTAACGGGTATGCCCTTTTATTAAGCCGAAAAGGGGTTGTTCTAGACATCTAGGGGAACAACTTTTGTTGTACGACTTTTGAAAATTCGAACTTTTTTTTTGAAAATTTCGAAATAGACGTAATTAAAGTTTTGATTGTAGTAGACCAAACTAAATGAAAGGACAAAATAAGGTCAATGACCTCGAACTCTGAGAAACAGCTGATTTTCAAGTAAACTTTACACTTAAAATTTTCGAAAATTACTTAGAATTTCCAAAAGTCGTAGAGCAAAAGTTGTTCGCCTAGAAGTCCAAAACAACCCCTTTTCGGCTTAAAAGGGCTTACCCGTTACATCTTTTATAAGCTATACGCGCACCATGCGCGCACCAGATAAATGTAACTATAAGAAGCGTCTTGTGCTAACCAAGTGCTAACAAAGTGGTAACTTAACAAGACCGTTAAAAATGGACACACTTTGCATTTGCAATCAATCAATCAATCAATCAACTTTTAATACGAAATTTTTTCATTCCTAAAAGAGGCTATATGGATTATTCAATAGGTTTACGTGATCAAAAGCCACGGTGTTAGTATTTTCGTTTATTTTCCGCTAGATTAAAATATTTTGTATATTAAAGTTTCACAGAGCTCCAATCTCTCCTTACTTAGGAGAATAGTGTAGTGCTTCTAACTGTGAAACTTTAACATACAATAATCCATATCTTGTGTGTTAGGAATGCCTTTAAAATTTTATTAATGTAATTACTTCTACCCCCTAGGTCTTAGCTCTAAGGAAAAACGCTGATCTTCTTTTGACACTAAACATCAACAGCCGTCGTTTTCACACACTTATACAATTTGTAACGGGTATGCCCTTTTAATCCGAAAGGGGGTTGTTCTAGACGTCTAGGCGAACCACTTTTGTTCTACGACTTTTGAAAATTCAAACTTTTTTTGTCAATTTTGAGATTATGTTTTAATGCAAAAACAGCTGCTTCTGAAAATAAAGGTAGGTAAGTGAAGTTTTGATTTTAAACCATCAAACTAAATAAAAGGACAACATAAGGTCAATGACATCGAACTCTCAGAAACAGCTGATTTTCAAGTAAACTTTACACCTAAATTTTTCGAAAAGTACTTCGAATTTCGAAAAGTCGTAGAACAAAAGTTGTTCGCCTAGACGTCTAGAACAACCCCCTTTCGGATTAAAAGGGCTTACCCGTTACACCTTGTATAAAAGAAGATCGGAGTTTTTTCTCAGAGCTCAGACCTAGGGGGGGCAGAGGTACATTAATGAAATTTTAACGGCATTCCTAAAACACAAGATATGGATTATTCAACTGATTTACGTGATCTAAAGCTACGGTGTTGGTAGTTTCGTTTATTTTCCGCTAAATTAAAAGATATTGCTTATTAAAGTTTCACAGGTGCTCTAAACCTTAAAATGGCGGCTCAATCTCTCCTGATTTAGGAGAATAGTGTACGTAGTGCTCGTAACTGTGAAACTTTAACATAAAATATCTATTAATTTAGCGGAAATAAAACAAAAATACTAATACAGTTGCTTTAGATCACGTAAATCTATTGAATAATCCATATTTCTTCTTTCAGGAATGAAACAAATTCGTATTAAAAGTTGTTTGAAGTGCCAATTTCATTCTGTGGAACATAGCTGGTCCATTTTAAACGGTTTTCTTACATAATTAACTTTCAAAGTTAGTAAATTTACCATTGCTCTTTGTAGCTTGAATCAAAGATGACGCATCTAAAACTACGAAGTATCAAAGGTGGGTAAGTAAGTACCTAGATACCTTTACCTATATAAATACTACAATATTATTTTAAAACAGTTTTTAAAATGTAACTAATATAAAAAAACATCACCCCCCCGACGACGGCCCCTGTGGCGCGTCGTTCAAACGCTCGGCTGCAATGCAGAAGGCTGCGGGTTCGATTCCCGTCGAGTGCAAACATTTATGCTTACAAATAAATATTTGTATCTGGCCTGGGTGTCTTTCTATGTATAACATGTATGTATTTACGTAAAATACGTAGTATATCCGTTGTCTAGTACCCGTAATACAAGCCTAGTGCTTAGTTTGGGGCTAGATTGCGCTGTGTGTAATGTCGTGCAATATTTTTTTATTTCATCAGATTCCATGACCAACACACAGCTCCATCTAGCGGAAACCTATAAACTGCGCTTACCGTGACTGACTGACTACATTGTTTGATTCATAAATGATTATTATTGTACACTCGACGAGCTATCGTTCGATCAAAATGTGATTTTTCTATTGCAAGAAAATACAACCACATTAAATAACATTAGAAAAAACAGACACAAAGAAGCTGCCTCGGTCCGGAAAAATAATATTTTCACATTGAAAAATGTTAATAGTTTAATAGCCTTTATACAGGGCGTTTGGGGGATGACCATTTAAGCCGAAAGGGGGTTGTTCTAGACGTCTAGGTGAACAACTTTAATTTTATAACTTTTGGAAATTTAAGTCGAAGTAGGTACTTTTCGAAATATTTAAGTTTTAATGTTACTTAATTAAAAATTAAAAAACCGACTTCAAAAAAGCACAAAAAAGAAAACATTTAAAAACCACCAAAAAAAAAGAATTGATAAAAAAGACCAAAATAACCTCTACATACAGCGCCACCGACTAATTAATCTGTTTTATCATCTGAAGTCGGGCAATTTTACTGGCTGTATGGTTCCATATTGTACTTAGTTTGGCTGCCCGACTTCAGATGATAAAACAGATTAATTAGTCGGTGGCGCTGTATGTAGAGGTTATTTTGGTCTTTTTTATCAATTCTTTTTTTTTGGTGGTTTTAATTTTTTTGAAGTCGGTTTTTTAATTTTTTAATTATTTTTTTATTTCACCCTTTTTAGTACCTACCCACCTACTTCCGACTGCCAAAAAAATTAACAATACCTATTGTTACCGTAATTTTAATTATTTAGGAGTTTGCTGATGAGAAGGTGGTTTTAGGTGGCCCATCAATCTGTTCTGAGTTCTTTAGGGGTCTATTCTTTTTGGTAGGAGTCCAAAAACGAGTAATTTATTACATTCTGGGATGATGAGTATCTTCGGAATGATGGACAGGATAGCTATCCTGTCCATCATTCCGAAGATACTCATCAGATACTGACCAAATTTTTATGGGACCACCACAGGGCTTCCACCTTTCCATTAAAAAAAGAACCATCTCAATCGGTCAAGCCACCTTCGAGTAATCGGTGAACAAGTGAATTGAATATAGGTTTTTGAGGAGCATTCCCGGTCCTTACTTCGAAGATCCTCATCAGATCCTCACCAAATTTTTATGGGACCACCTCGGGGCTTCCACCTTTCCATTTAAAAAAGAACCATCTTAATCGGTCAAGCCACTTTTGAGTAATCGGTGAACAAGTGAATTGAATACAGGTTTTTGAGGAGCATTCCCGGTCCTCACTTCTAAGATCCTCATCAGATCCTCACAAAATTTTTATGGGACCACCTCGGGGTTTCCACCTTTCCATTAAAAAAAGAACCATCTTAATCGGTCAAGCCACCTTCGAGTAATCGGTGAACAAACATAAAAAAAAAAAATATACGCGACGAATTGAGAACCTCCTCCTTTTTTGAAGTCGGTTAAAAATCAGCTGTTTCTTAGAGTCAGACGTCACTGAATTAAGTTGGTCCTTTTATAAGCTACTACTTATTTTTCTTCAAAAAAACAGGTCTTTTCAGTGAAAAATAAACTCATAATTTTGGGGGGAAAAAGTTCGAAATTCCATAATTTCGACATAAACATAATTCGCAGAACATGCTGTCTCTTTCTAATAAGGAGCAGAAAGGGACAGCGTGCCTAAATTTAGCGTTCTGTCCCTTTCTAATAGTGTTATGAGAAAGAGACAGCATGCTCAATGTAGCGGGACACTTTTTAATTTTACGTGAGCATTCTAGTTCTAGTAATATAACTTCTTTGATTTAGACCAAGAAGTTTTTTCTCTCCCTCTCTCCTATGTAACTAAAACGTGGGCACTGTAGTGTTGCCAGTGTCAAGTTTTCAGTACGAATTGTCGGTAATTGTGCTCAAAAAATAATTACTTTTCTTCTGTTTTCTCGACTTGGTTTTGAAATAAAAGTCTTTTACACACCTACTGCTCTACAAAGTTACTTTATTTGACCAAAAAGGTTAACGTAAAGCGACTCTTTATTCCCTAGGTGCATAAAGTGCTCATTATGCACCTAGGGCATAAAATATGTCACATATAAGCTCTATAAGCGAGTTGACGCCTCTAAATAGGCCATTGAATCAGCTCTATATTAATACTATAAGCGCTTATATCATCGAGAAAAGGCGCACATTACATAGCTAATTAGTGATGTTGTGGCGATATATTAGCTGTGTTAAATTACATCTAGTTTCTATAATAGTGATAAACAGTCACAGCTTCCCACTTCTCTGTGATAAAATAATTATTAAATTGTCTTTATATCGCAATATAGCGTTATACTGGTCACCGAGACCAAATTACAGAGCTACTTGGCTTTGAACCAGTGTCAAAAACATCAATATGGGAAAAATAAAGATTGAAGTGACAGGAGTGTTTACCACGGTGAGTGTTGTGTTTTTATTTATGTAAAATGGTGTGCGCTAGTTGTAAAAACTTAAGTATGCGTGGATTCACCATTGTAAGGTGATAGAACATGCGGTGTGAATTTCACTGAGTAACTATTAGGTGGTTTATGCTAAATTTTTAATGCGCTTCTATTTTGGCACTGTTTTATTACAAAATTTTAGTAAAAATTTATAATTTTTATCATTGAACACATTTATATCACTAGTTGGTGATATATGTGATTGCTTTGTCACTAATAGCGGCCATGATAATAACGTGTTTTGGGAATTGGGGTTCCCTAGAGAAAAGCAGTACCGACAAATTTTACCTTTGTCGTCATTGTATTTTACTGTTTCTTTCCTCTCCTTTCTCTCTTCCTCTGTTTTGTCCTTTTCTAACCGAGCACTTTTTTCAGGAGACTGACAGTACTGTTCAGGAGTCAACGTATCAGACTGCATGTGAACTCCTGAAGACTGATTTCAACAATACCATAAGATGGGCGCAAGAGCGAAACGCAAAAACTCCTAAACCTAGGGCATCACCATAAACCCTACACTAAGCCTCCCTAAGCCCTTTGGGTTTACGCTGCCGAGGCGGGAATGTGGACGGAGTAATGCCTTCCTATCTATGTATGGCTGGTGGGAGTCGTCGGAATGTGAGTGTGCAGCTCCTATCCAGGACATCGAGCACATTGTGGTGGAATGCCCCCTCACAAAATACTAAGGCAACCCAGCAGACCTGTACTCCCTGTAAAATGACGCCATCTCCTGGATTAGATTGTTGAGGGATAATTATATTATAGATTTTATATTTAAGCTTTACTTTTTGATGATGTAATACATTGTGAACGACTGTATTAAAATTATGCCATACGAATAAATAAATATATCCTTTAATATACAATCATAATAAACAATTATGTTAGAGAACTATACTTAAAGAAATGCTTTCCAAAAATTTCGCACCCGACAGGACTTGAACCTGCATCTCTGGGAATCCGTTCCAGCGCCTTTGGATTTTTTTGGAAAATTTTTGGAAAGCATTTCTTTAAGTATAGTTCTCCAAGTGTAGGAAACACTTTTAAAAATATAACAAAAACAATTATGTTAGAATCAAATTTTTCACTGTAATAAAAAAGATTAACTTAAAACAAGGCATACTTGGATACTGTATTGCACCTAACAACGCGGGAACCGATTGGTATGAAATTTGGAACAGGGTCAGTTTAGAGGTAGAAATAAGATATAGGGTACTTTAAATGATCCTACGGTTTGAGCAACGGTTGATATGATATAGTGATGGGTCAAAAACAACGGCTGGATCGATATGAATGAAATTTGGTACAGGGTTAGTTGAGAGGTAGAAATAAGATATATGATACTTCAAATGATTGTACGGGTTAAGCAACACTTCATATGACGTAGGTAATGGGTCAAAAAAACTGGAAGGAGCTTGTTCTTTATTTCTAATAATCTCTTGACGGCTTGCTGAGATACGTTGAATTCATTGGAATCAGTCACGACAATATAATATTCTTCGGATATTTTATTAATTTTGTCTTCACTAGAATAAAAAAACATTGCATTTTCTACGGAACCCTCAATGAACACTTATTTCTTTAACTCAATTTTCCAACATGCGTAATGGAGGCAAAAGATAATAAAAGGTACAGAAAAAGTTGATATAACACGGATAAGCTCTATAAGTAATGAACTTACCAACAATCTATTACAGTTTAGCACCATAATTTCAATTATAAATTCATTTTGTTACTATAAAAATCTTGAACTATAAGTGTTCTGTACTCGCTCTTAGGAAGCTCCTTAATACTATAAAGAAGTTAAAATATCTGATATATAATGCCTGAACTATACAAGTAAACAACGGAATATTATTTGATCAATTAGAAACAAAAGGTGACGTGATAACATGTTATAGTGCCAATCTGCTCTGCACCGCCGTCAATACATCACTAAACTATAAAAGTTACATAACTGTAATAATTTTGCTATTTAGACCTATAGCTCCGTAACTGGACAGCAGTTATAGAGATAAGTAGTAATAAAACGGTATTATTGAAATCATTATAACGCAGCTTCAAAACTGTAACTTTATTAGTAACATACAGCACTATATCACTAATTATGTTACTAATTGGCTTATAGAGCTAAACAGCAATAAGAATTCAGATATATCGCAGAAAGGCGAGATAAAAAATCTTATAAAGTATTTTTGTCACAATTTAGCGTTATAATTTTGGATTTATATCACTCTTTGTTACTTGGGAAAGTAATTTAAATTTGGAACTAAGGTTCTGGTAGCATACGGCCATTTCGAACTGGCCACCTAGATATTAACACATAAAAAAAATAAAAACTGGGCTATTTTTTCCTATTTTCATGGACGGAAGGGTAAAGCATAAAGTTTTGGTTAGTATAAAGCCCCAACTTTTTTTTTCATCAGCTAAGGCCGATGTGTGGTTTTGTCATTTTGATGTAACATTGTTAAATTTAATTAATATAGAGCTGTCAATATATTTCATATACGTTGCATTAATCTATTTTTATGTTGTTAGTTAAATGCTTATTTTTGTAGCCCTTTTATTGTCTCGCAGTAGATGTGTAAAGTAAAGTATTCACCTCGGTACTAAAGTCTGTCTTTATCTTGGGCGCTTGAATCCCACGCTTCACTCAGGACTCTAGGTACATAACTCCTTCGCTTCGCTCAGGAGTTAAGTTTTTAACACCCTCGCTGCGCTCGGGAGTTAACCCTCTAGAGTCCTTCGTACGCTTTGGATTCAATATGACGCCCGCTATATAAGACAGGACTTTAGTACCTCGGTGCATAAACTACTATTTTTAGTTTTAATCAAACAACAATATAACTACAACGCAATTAACACCAGAAAATGTATTTTATTTCAAAAGAATGATCGACATTTCCTATGACTTACATCGATCCGAAGGTATGGAATAATCGCCAACTCGAATTAGGTTTATGCCTAACCCCCCTAGAGCTCAACCTACAGTGGAACAATTTGACCTGACTACCAAAATAAGGAAAAAAAGAAATAAAACTATTCATTAACCACCAATTTTATTCAACTTTTTACTCGTTTCGACCAATAAATCTAGACCCAACGAATATTCCGTGTCCCTTAAGATCTCTAAACCCACTTTTATTTGTCCAAACTGGATTACGAAACATTATACAATAAAGAACTCTGAAACTAAGACGATAGAACTCGATATCGTGTAGAGTTTAAATTTTTGCTTGATGCGAGACGTCGGACGGCCCTCGGCAGTTCCTTTCTTTTAAATGATGATGTAAAGTTATGAATTTATGCGAGTCCCCGACCGAGCGAGCAATTTACTTGTTAAAGTGTTTGCTTGAGCTTTCAGAGGTCTTGGGGTCTGTAGGAAGAACTGGTTCGTAATAATCGCTCACACACACATAATAATACTGCACCACATTGCAGACAGCGCAATCTAGCCCCAAACTAAGCTCTAGGCTTGTATAGGTACTAGACAACGGATACTCTACATATTATACTTTTTTTTGTAAATACATACATTATTATACATAGAAAGACACCCAGACCAGATACAAATATTTATTTTTAAGCATAAATATTTGCACCAGACGGGAATCGAACCCGCAGCCTTCTGCATTGCAGTCGGGTCCGCCCGCGCCACAGAGGCTGAGAGGCACAAAACTGAGTCCCAGTTAGCCATCTCTAGATAAACAAATTCACGTATTATCAAATTAATTAAAAAAGATAATGAAAATTATCCAAAATGTTAACTTGTTGTTCAAAATATTATATTCGTCTGCGTGATCTATCTTAGACTACATCAGCACTAGGTTCAAGTGGAGTGCAATAAAATTGGTGAGGCCTATGTCCAGCAGTGGACTGCAGCTGGCTGATGATGATGATGAAGCTGCTAGGTTCCAAGGAGAGGCGGCCGGTCGCAAAATATTACCAGAGTGCAATAGGTATGGTCCATGAATATGATTTACTTACTGTGCCGTTTCCAAATATTTTGGGGTTTTTGCGCACATCATCGCTCATATAACGGGCCCTATCATGATGTCTTATAAGTCGTCGCGAAATCGCCAAGTTGTCGTTCCGCCAAAAAAAACCACACATCAAATAATAAAATATCATTGAAAACAAAGTTCATAAATAAATTAAATTATCTGTGGTTTTTAAAAGATATCTCTATACTGATCGCTTTTTACTGGCAATATAAATAAGAAAGTATGATTTTCTTTTTCTTCAGTATTTTTTCCAGTAAATTATCTACAGACCATCACAAACAATAATATCTATCGATATCGATAACTTAAAAAAGGGGTCACACGTAGCACTAAATAATTCTTTGTTGTCTATTGGAGTGTCAAACGTCATGTCGCTACTTTTATGCTTTAGTAATTGTTCTGAGGAGTCGGGGTATTTTTTATTCCAAATTTACTTTTTTATTCAGCGAAAAAAAGACGACAAAGCAACGACAAACGATCATGGTAGCGCGAAACAAGTTGAAAAAGGAAGCTACATACTTACCTATAATTATTTTTTATCACAGGTTTTTATGTTACCTTTGAAACTATACAGAAAATATAAAAAAAAACAACGCAGCGTACAAAACGAGCGTAAAATCTAAAGCTTTTCCAATTAGCGTCAAAAAGAACCCTTTTTAAAAAAAAACCTTATCATGATCTATATTTCAGTACCAATGAGTACAGTCGAGCAATCGTAATGAATAGATCCAATTAGCAACTTTCTGCAAAAGTGCAGTCACTGATGTTTGTGACAGGCTTTAGTGGCACAGTTTACGTAGTAGTTACTACGTTAGGAACGGTCATGGACCATATTATTAACTAGCTTTTGCCCGCGGTTTGCTCGCGTTAAGAACTATTATTAACTAATTATCATAAAGGTATTTATTTTCTTTAAATTCAAAACTATTACAATAACTCAATAGTCTGCGTGCACTGGAACGTTTTGTTACAATAAATTATGAGGCGGTAGTTTAAAGTAACTTTTTAGAATGTTAAAATAGACAAATTACATCTCAGACAACCTTGAAAAAGCCAACTGTAAAGTTGGCGAAAGCTCGGTTGGTTTAAAAAACATGAATAAAACGCGATTAAACCCGATAAAAAAAGTGTTTTATTATTAAACACGTTATTTATCCGGTTTTATCGCGTTTTTATTCATTATTTGATCCGAGCTTCCGCCAACTTTACAGTTGGCTTTCTCAAGGTTGACTGGTTAAAGTGTTTTATTATGCAAAATCGCGAAAACCATAGAAGAAATTATGTTTTATTATTTATTTTCTTTTTTAATTAAATGGCAACACTATAGGCGGGACTTCCCTTGTTATTAAAATAATTTATTTAGTTCACTTCACTTATTATCAGTTTACACTTTGTACCGTGTTAAATGTTTTTGGTTCCGTACAAAAATATAATTTCATGACTCACAAACTATTGTACTAATTATTACTTTTTGGAATTACTCTGTCGTGGGATCAAATCAAAATCAAATATTTATCTATACTATAAATAAATAAATTATAAATTCATAAATATTGCTGGACGTTACACACAGCGCAATCTAACCCCAAACTGAGCACTATGCTTGTACTATGGGTACAAGACAACGGATATACTACATTTATATATTTTTTTGTAAATACATGCATATTATACATAGAAAGACACTCAGACCAGATACAAATATTTATTTTTAAGCATAAATATTTACACCTGACGGGAATCGAACCCGCAGCCCTCTGCATTGCAGTCAGGCGTTAGCCCAATGCGCCACTGAGGCCGTCACTATGTCACTTATTAGACATTTCTCAAATTACATAATATTTCAGACATAACACTTTTTAAATTCACATGATTTCTGCTCATATCGTGGGATATCGTATCCTAATTGACCGAACGAGCGAAGCGAGTGAGGTCCAGTGTAGACGGGCCTGGCGCTTGTAACTTTGTATCTTTGTATGTTTGTTCGACGCTTGAGTATCGCATAATGAGTATTGATATGCGCATAGTTTAGGTCAATAGAATTTGTGATTTCGAAGATGAGCCGGATCGGTAGGGGGGTTGGGGAGTTAAGGGGTCGTGAGATCAGGAGTGAACGTATCTATTGATACATATACAAGGTGTAACGGGTATGCCCTTTTAAGCCGAAAGGGGGTTGTTCTAGACATCTAGAGGAACAACTTTTGTTCTACGGCTTTTGTAAATTCAATCTTTTTTTTAAATTTTGAGATTATGTTTCACTGAAAAAACAGCTGCTTTTGAAAATAAAGGTAACTGAAGTTTTGATTTTAAACCATCAAACTAAATTAAAGGACAACATAAGGTCAATGACCTCGAACTCTCAGAAACAGCTGATTTTCAAGTAAACTTTACACCTAAATTTTTCGAAAAGTACTTCGAATTTCGAAAAGTCGTAAAACAAAAGTTGTTCGCCTAGACGTTTAGAAAACCCCCTTTCGGATTAAAAGGGCTTACCCGTTACACCTTGTTTACCGGTATAAAATACAAAGGCTACTCTTTATTCTAATAATTCCGCAAGAACGGGTCTTACGCGAATGAAACCGCTGGACGAAGCTATTATTATATTATATGCAAATGCTTAGCTATCATTCCAGCTATCTGCAAACCAAAATTCATCAAAATCGGTTGAGTCCTTTTTGCGTGATTGAGTAACAAACATCCAAACACACACGCCTCCACATTTATATTTCTTGTAGGTAGGACTAGGCTAGTAAAATAGTGGATATTAAGGAACCCTAATTGATTTGTTCATCCGGTAGATTAAATTGCAACAATGTATGTCTTTGTTGGTTTCCATGATAAGCGTTATTTTATACTACCTCCACTACACTATACACACGTACATATTGTCACTCACGACTAAAATTGCACGATATTACACACACGCTATCTAGCCCCAAACTAAGCACTAGGCTTGTACTATGGGTACTAAAACAACGGATGTAAGTACTAGTAGTTCGCCCCGAACTGAGACCTCACGACCCCCCATCTCCCCAACCCCCTTACCGATCCGGCTTATCTTCGAACTCATAAATTCTATTGACCTAAACTACGCGCAAACCAAAATTCATGAAGATCGGAGCTACGATACTCAAGTTATCGTCGAACAAACATACAGAGATACAAAGATACAAGCCCGTCTACACTGGACCTCACTCGCTTCGCTCGTTCGGTCAATTGTACTTTTTGTTATTGTAAATACATACATTATGATACATAGAATACACCCAAAAACAAACATTTATGGTCGACATAAATATTTGTTCCCAGTGGGAATCGAACCCGCAACCTTCTGCGTTGCAGTCCGGGCGCTGTCCGTACCGCCACAGA
This sequence comes from Idaea dimidiata, assembly GCA_949358125.1. Classification (NCBI taxonomy): domain Eukaryota; kingdom Metazoa; phylum Arthropoda; class Insecta; order Lepidoptera; family Geometridae; genus Idaea; species Idaea dimidiata. The sequence goes on from OX442341.1 coordinate 12,777,499, forward strand.
GTCCGTCGAATAAAGTAATATTGTTCAAACCTACGACGACGTTCGGTGGAACTTTAAAGGTTCCTATAGCAATTCTGCCCGCAATATTGCATTTTGACACATTCATTGAAGATGATGTACGTACGACGTGGAACACAGTGCCACGCAGCCTGACCTCGGGCCCGAAGCTCGGACCTGGCACGGCCGGGTCTAGTATAAATCATCCTTAAGGCATGCAGGAGCGGATTCCCCAAAGATGAAGGTTCAAGTACAGTTAAGTGCGAATTTTTTTAAACGTTTCTTTAAAATTTATTCATCCAAGTGTAGGCAACATTTTAAAATGAATCAAAAAGGTTTTAGGTACGTAGATTTCAAAATTAACACAAAGTATCAAGTGCAATATCAAAGTATTGGTAGGTACTTACTTCACAAGACAAAACAGCAGGGCCCTGATTCTTTAAAAACATAGCATGCGACAAGCAGGCGGGAAGCATGAGCATTGCAGAAGTCGATTTGTTGCAGGAGTAAAAATAATAGCTATTCTATAACTTCTTTAAATACTAATTTGCTAAGGGACAAGGGGAGCTATTTAAATAATTAAGTAGCCTTTAATTTTGAAGGCTACTTAACTTAAATAAGTAGTAATTAAGTAAAATAATTACAGAATACGAATTAACGTACATCTCCTGCACGTCGCCAGCATTCCGCCGGCGTGCGGCATTCCGCATGCTATGTCCTAACCGAATCGAGCCCCTTACTTAGGCTTACTTAGTAAAACCCAGGGCTTACTTAGACAGTGAGCTGGACCTTTTCTATAGTGGTACTAGATTGGTACGGACATTATTGAGCAACCAGTTTTTTACTAAGGACTAAAATAAATATACTATCCCTTCATTAGCGGCATCCCTAAGTTAGTGTTTAGATGTAATCAAAATTGTACCTAATTGTATATTGAACTCTTATACAAGCATAGTTATAATATACCTAATATTGTCTTATTTTAGCTCCTAAGCATCTGCAATGTTATTGACACTGTTTCTAGTTGTGGATACCTATTATTGGCTTAACTATTTCTATTCTATTGTTAGTATGTATTGACAGCTGTTGGTTTGCCTAAAATATAAAAAAATAATGTAAAAAATAAAAATAATTGTACGACTAAGCAAATAAAGCAGGGAAGTCGGGCGGCCAACATGTTGATAATTTTAATCTACCCACGTTTGTTACCGTTTGCTGAGTGTGCTCTAAAACCCTTTTAGGCTGCCAGTGTTGGTACCTCGAATTATGAGCACCTTACTTTTTAAATTGGGTTACACAGAGGCCGGACGGCGTCTATGGCGCGGCGGGCAGACGCTCGACTGCAATGCCCTCTGCGGGTTCGAGTCCCGTCGGGTACAAATCTTTTTGCTTAAAAATATTTTTTTGTATCTGGTCTGGGCGTATTTCTATGTATAATATGTATGTATTTACAAAAAAAAAGTATAATATATAGTATATCCGTTGTCTAGTATCCATAGTACAAGCCTAGTGCTTAGTTTGGGGCTAGATTGCGCTGTGTGTAATGAAGTGAAATATTTATTTATTTATTTTGAAAATATTTATTACTATATTCTGCCCTACCATGTTCGTTTTTCGTTATTCTATATCGCCATTATATCGCTTAGAAGAAAAAAAATAAACCCTACTTATTTTTAAACAACTTTAAAAGACATAAATAATAGTTTGTTCTTCTATTTTCGGGACTTTGCATTGTAATTAAGCACATTCTCACTAATATTATAAACGCGAAAGTTTGTATGTATGTGAGTTTGTTACTCTTTCACGCAAAAACTACAGAACCGATTGCGATGAAACTTGGAATATAGGTAGCTGGGGACCTGGATTAACACATAGGCTACTTTTTATCCCGATATTCCCGCGGGAACGGGACTTAGCGGGTGAAACCGCAGGGCGCAGGGATAGGATAGAAAAAAATGAAATTCACACGATTTGTTAACATGGTTACATTTTACCGGGTCTTAATCGCGTATTATATTTTTTCTTACCACGACGTTTTAACCAAGTTACAATGGTCTTGGTCGCGAGGAAACAAAGACCTGGTAAAATGTAACTTAGTTAATAGCGGACATAATTTTTGCTTAAAGAAAAGACATTGGTGCGCGGCCGGGATTCGAAACCACGACCTTCGGAATGAAAGTCGGGGTATCTACCACTAGACCAACACCGCTCTATGTAACTAACGTATACAGAAACGCTACTCAACATTTGAGAGCTACTTAAACAAATAAGCAGGTAAACTTTTTAAACTAAGACGATTGGAACTCATATTTACACTTTTACCGGGTCTTAATCGCGTGAAATTCAACTTTTTAAATTTCTCTTTACCTCGAAGGTTCGATCATGTTACAATGATCTTGGTCTCGAGGGGTCTCGGGGGGGAAAGTTGAGTTTCACGCGATTAAGACCAGGGAAAAGTGTAACTATGAAATAAGCAGGTTTCAAACTCAAAAATTGCCATACTCATTTTGAAGTTAGAAGCTGCTCGTTAATTTAAGTGCCTCTCAAATTTTAAATGACGTTTCTGTATTCAGCTGTAAGTTATCGAAAGTTTTGGCGGGAACGCATTGAGGAGATGTGGTGCTAAATTTTCATTTTTATGAAACCTAGTTCATATGCGTGCAAATTGTTTAATTTCGGGGGCATATTAATCAATTTAGTTTCGTGAAGGACAAGTGAAGGACAGTACAAGTAGAATGAAAGTGAAAATCGGTGCAAAACATGGACTTAGTGTTGTCTCCAAAGCTCCGTGAACAATCTTTGTAAATGGCCACCGTGTTTACAAATGATTCCCTAGATTTGACTGTTTCGATGCAAATAACTTGCATAATATATTAATAATACTTGACACTGGCTAATTTTCTAATTGCCATAATCGGTTCACAACCGATAATAATTAAAAAAAAAGTTATCGAAAATTTCAAAACGTTCATAATCAACGTTCTTTCCAACAACCGGTTAAAATGGAATACAAATTCCTTGAAACAATAGCAGCCACAGTTTTCAATGATAAATTACTTTACTGTTCCTGATAATAGTCCCGTTTTCGGGACCGGGGAGGTTCGGAGAGGTAATAATGACGTCAGCCGGAAAGTAATTTCAGCAATGACTTGCGCAGACATTTCACGAAGTCACGTTGACGGTTACTAATTAACTATTTTGCTTGAATTTCGCCCCCTGGCGGCGATAAGCGGGACTTTGGCTAACAAAGTTTGTAGAGCCTGATAATACGGGCTACGATGATCGTTTGTCGTTGCTATGTCGTCCTTTTGTCGTTTAAAAAAATAAAGTAAATTTTATATGTTAAATACACCGACTAATTTCAAAACCCACAGACAATCTAAAAATTATTTTTTTAGTTAGTTTTTCTTTTTTTTATTAATTATTTGATGTGTTTTTAATTATTTTTTTTAGCTGAACGACAACGCGACTACTTCGCGACGACTTTTTAGACATCATGGTAGGGCCCAATGTTGGCATATTCATTCATTCATTTGTCAGCAATTTAGCCAGACAATTTAGGCAGTATCTCGTACTAATAGTGAACTACCACTATTATACTGTAATCGTTTAAAATAATTATCAATGCGTGAAGGCTGCAGAAAAAAAGGAGACGTTTTTCTCCAACCCTATGGAACATTTGTTTGTAACGTGCTAATTTCGTGTTTGGCACTGGTATTTTTATTTTCACTTCACTCATTGAACTTCGCGTAACTAAATTGATAACATGCCGCCGAAATAAAACAATTTACACGCAATATAACTAGGTGTTGTAAAAATAAAATTCAGGACAACGTTCCACTAACGCGTCAAAATAATATGCATAATAATATCTTATGTCATTGTTTTGTATTCTTATACCTAATAAGAGTGTTATGTGAAATCACGACTGCGTTGTTAGGATAAGACAAATTCGAGCATTTAAAGTAATCATTGATGGCCCAGTGGTAGGCACCCGTGATTGCAATGCCCGCGGTACGGAGTTCAATCCACAACTCAAGACATCCTTTTTGTAGGAAATTTTAGTGTCCCAACTATTATAAGAGGGCAATAAATTAAATCGTAAGTAAGTTAAATAAGTAGTCGGTATCTACCGACATTAAAATAAAAAAAAAAAATAATAATTAGAAATTGGCAAACGAGAGGATAGGCACTAAAGGTCGAGCGGTCAACTGTGTCGAACGTTGTGTGATCGACGATTACCGCCATTCTCCTCCTTTTAGTGAATTTTTTGCTAATTATAGTAACATTGATACATTGAGCAATTCAAAGTGTGTGTTCGTGCGGAAAGGGGTGAGTTGAACATATTTAATAACAATACAGCGCTGAGAACAAGATCTTGTGACGTGATAACCACAATTTGTAACCTTGTTTTAGCTTGCGGCCACGCCCTTTATTCATTCCCTCGGAAATACCCAAGCGAAAGCTTGCCGTGGCTCGGTTTTGGAAGGGTTCCACGCAAAAATCCTCCTGGCGCTCAACCAATTAGTTATAGTCTTACTTATTTAGTTAATCATACCTTATATTACATATTTTATTTGGTTAATCATATAATTAACATTAAGTATTGTTCGTTGTGGGGTAGGTGCACCTAAGTTCGGATAGTTGGGTGAATGTGCCTAAGTCCGGACACCGTATGTATACATTTGATAAGATTATATTTTGTAGTAGTCAAACCTGATTTTTATTAAACAGATACCTCAACCCGTTATAAATGACGCCCAACGTTAAAAAAGGGTGAGGCAGGTTGACGTAACCTTTGCTTATATTAATGGTTGATGTAGCTTTAAGATATTTTGTTGGTTGTGCTCTGATGTTACTGTTTTCTTTGTTGTGATACTGTGTTTGGTTATTGAAATTGTAACACTTTGGTTCAGTTATCACCCCATTACGCACGACCACGATTACTTTTGATTCCCGATAGCATACCTACAAAAAAAAAAAAAAAAAATGGATCCTCAATTCTTATTGAAGGATGAGTTGGAATTCGAGCTCGCGTGTCGTGGGTACATGCAGCCAGGTCTTGTTTCTGCTTTGAAGCTGGTCCTGAGTAAAATGTTGTACGTGGAGAGTACTCAACAGGTGTCTTACGAAATCAAACCTACCGTAGATTGTATAGAACGTCCTGAAAAAGAATTGCAAATCTGCGAGGGTAAAATAGACAATATTGTGAGATACATCTCTGAGCTAAATGAAAAACCGGACAAACACCTATACAAGCGTCTAGTTACCCGGTTAGCCCATGTAGTGAATAGGCTTAGGTTCATTCAGGCAACTGAACTAATAGATATAGAAAAACAGCAGGCACTAAAAGATAAGGCAATCATCTTATTGAAGGATTTAGAGGATAAGGATGACATTGTGGACGACGAGGAAATCACTCCCGACATGAAGGAGGCTTTAGAAAGATCTTTAGGTGAGGAGGATTGTAAGAAAATATTAAAAGAAATTGACAATAAGCTAGTCATGAATGCGAACAAGCCATCATCATCTACAGTCACAAGTGAAATTAAAACATCCGTAGAAAACGTTCCAAAACGCAATCTGGAACAAAGGCGCGTAAGTTTTGCGCAGGACGACCTTGAAATTCACGCATTTCATGATAGGTTAACCAACGCGGATGTATTTAATTCTACAGCTGTTCACGAACACCAAACACGTAAACACAAACTAGTGCCAATTAGTCAGTGGGGTGTGCAATTTTCAGGGGACAGCAATTATAGTGTCAATGCATTCATTGAACGCGTAAATGAGTTGAGGGAGGCTAGAAACGCGAACGACGACGACCTATTTAGACATGCAATCGACTTCTTCAAAGGTGATGCATTGATCTGGTTTAGGGCGAATAGGGAATATGCCAGCGATTGGCATGAACTAGTATTATTATTAAAGCGTACTTTTCAGTCCCCATTTTATCAAGAGGAACTATTATCAGAGGCTAAATCTAGAACACAGGGACATAATGAGTCGGTGCTTATTTTCATCTCAGTCATGCAGAACTTATTTAATAGATTACCGAATAAAATTAATGAATACGAAAAAATCACGATAATAACGAGAAATCTACAACCCTATTATCAAAGGGCCGTTTGCCGTGACGTATTCACATCCATATCGGATCTCATTAGCGTCCTCAGAGTAATTGAGAGAACAAAAATAAATTGTGATAGGTTTAAGGAGCCCGATCCATTAGTTAATTCCATTGAACCTGATTTAGCTTACAAGTCAAACGAGGAAAGCAATAATACCGAAAACGTAAATGTAGTAACAAGCCCCAACACAAGTAACACCCCCAAAATGAGGTGCTGGAACTGTCGGGAATCTGGACATTTGTTTCGGTCATGTTCGCTGCCCAAACAGCGCTTATTTTGTTATAAATGCGGCCGCTTTGGGGTTACCTCCAAGGACTGTCCGTGTAAGGGAAACGCGGCAGGGGAGCGTCAAAATCCCGCCATGTGAGCGCTCCCCAGGACATACACAGTCACAATAAAGAGTGGCAGCAATGGCTTAAGTTCGTGGGCAAATTTATGACAAAACATTCATTATCGCCATTAACATTTCGTAAGGAATTAGATAATAGGTCATACGTACACATTAACATTTTGGGCAAGATGTTTAGTGGCTTACTAGACTCAGGAGCGACACGCTCGGTAGTCAGTCAAAATTTCTCTAAAATTTTACAAAGCGTAGGTGTAAAAACACAGCACCTCAAGTCTATGCGTGTTACTACGGCAGATGGTACAGGGCATTCAATATCGGAAGTGATGGATGCGCCGGTATATTTTAATAACAACTTCCAGGTCATACCGCTTTTAGTAATGAAAGATTTGTCACAAGGAATAATATTAGGGCAAGATTTCTTCGACGCGTTCAACATAAAGTTTAAATTTAAAGGCAACGCTATCGAAGATAATGTTAATGTAATTTTTGAAAACTCAGTGGCGATAATAGGCAAGGACAACTTAAAGGAGACTGAACAAATGAAATTAAAGGAAGTAATTAAGGAAATTGAGAATCAAATAGGACAGGGGCTAGGTAGAACTAAAATTATCAAGCATAACATTGACACGGGTGTTAGCAAATCGGTGTATCGTAAGCAATATGATTTTTCACCGGTAATAAAAAAAGAAATAGAACGTGAATTAGATGATATGCTGTCTAAGGACGTAGTTGAACCATCTTTTAGTTCATGGTGCTCTCCGGTAGTGCTTGTTAAGAAGGCCAATGGCACAAATCGGCTATGCCTAGATAGTAGACAGCTCAATAAAGTCACAAAAAGGGACACGTACCCCCTACCCAAGGTATCGACAATTTTGGATAACTTAAGAAACGCGAGGTATCTAACAACTTTAGACCTAAAATCAGCCTTTTGGCAATTAGAGCTAACGGAAACCAGCAAAGAAAAGACAGCGTTTGCTGTGCCTGGTAGAGGCTTATTTCACTTCAAGGTTATGCCATTTGGACTTGTCAATGCCTCACAAACTTTACAGAGACTGATGGACATCTTGTTCCATGCATTAGAGGGCAACGTATGGGCTTACCAGGACGATATTGTTCTCGTTTCGGACACCTTTGAGAAACATGTTAAAATCTTGAAACAAGTTGCCGATATATTGAGAGACGCAGGTCTCACTATAAACGTCGAAAAATGCAAATTTGCCAGGCCCAGTATGCGTTTTCTAGGTTATATTGTCGACAAAGAGGGCTTACGTACTGATCCGGATAAAGTTTCGGCCATTTTGGATTTTCCCCGACCAAAAAACATTACAGAACTAAAGAGATTCATAGGTATAGCTAGTTGGTACCGTAGATTCGTCAAAGATTTTTCAGTTGTTGCTGCACCGTTGCACGATTTAACAAAAGGTAGGAAGATTAACCCTAGAGTGGGCGCGCTATGAGCATTTTGCCGCCCTCACCAAAAAAACTTTGATAATTGGTAAAATAGTTGCTTGCTAAGTACGCGCTTTTTAGTAGCTGTCCCCACTTTCGTTCGCTTCTCGTGCGGAAAGGTGGGACGCCATCAGTGCGCGGGGAGCCGCTACAGGACGAGGTTGTTACCATCGGTCGTCGCGAGGCGGCAATTTGCTCACCGCGCGCCTTTTCACGTAAGTAAAAATTGTGTCAACTATTTTTTGCAAAATTGAAATTTACTCTTTATTTATGATGTTTTCATTGTAAAAACTATAATAACGTATTTATAATTTCAGGATTTTAAGTGCCACGTGATATAAAAAATGGATGATCGAATAATATCTTGGTTAGAGGAAATATCAGATTTTGAAGATGCTAGTTCACAGTTTTTAGACGAGAATGTATCTGAAAGTGACAGATCTAGTCAACATAGTGAGCATGACACGGACACAGAACAGTCGGCAAACGATGACGATTTCGACAAGGAAGAACCTTCTTCAGTTGATGTGCCCTCTGAAATACCATCTACTCGACGCCTATCGACATATACTTCAGAGCGAAGCTGTAGCCATTCACCATCTATCACAATAAGTGATCAGCCTCAATCTCGTCATCGCAAACGTACAAAACAACCAGGTGATAAAACTCCAACATGTACATCCAGTGATGATGATACACCGTTAGCACAGCGAGTTCGCCGTAGAGAAACTGTACCATCCCCGCAGGCAAGTACATTAGCTCAATCTCAACTTCTGTCCGTTGCTCCAGCTTCTCAACGACGACCTTCTAGAATACCGATGTACAAAGGTAAAGATGGCACCAAATGGCTTATTCACCCACCATCAAGACCAAATGTGCGGACCAGACAGGAGAATATTGTCATCAATAGACCCGGCGTAAAGGGACAGGAAGCAATCAATTGTAAAACACCAATAGAATGTTTTCATTTGTTTATTACCGAATCAATGCTTGAAGAAATTGTGATATTTACTAATACACATATACGAGCAAATAAGGATAATTTTTCCCGTGATAGAGATGCAAAGGAGACAAACATAACTGAAGTAAAAGCTGTTATCGGATTATTGCTTATGGCTGGACTAAAAAAGATGCACCACCTAAACATACAAGAAATGTGGGGAAATGATGGGACCGCCCCTGATATTTTCAGAGCCACGATGTCGATAAAGAGGTTTTATTTTTTACTAAGGCATTTGCGATTTGATGATATGACGACCAGAACAGAACGTGCAAGCTGTGATAATATGGCCGCTATGCGAAATATTTTTGAAGCTTTTGTTGGAAATTGTCTAAAACATTACCAAATCGGAGAATATTGTACCATAGATGAAATGCTGGAGTCCTTCAGAGGAAGATGTAAATTCCGGGTATATATGGCTAATAAACCTGCCAAATATGGCATAAAAATATTTGCACTTGTTGATGCAAAGTCATTTTATACCAGCAATTTAGAGGTCTATGCTGGGAAACAACCACCAGGACAGTTCAATATTGATAACTCCGCATATGCTTTGGTAAAAAGATTATCCCAAAATATTCTCAACACTGGTCGCAACATCACTATGGATAACTTTTTTACTTCGATACCTCTTGCTGACCATTTGCAAACTAAACATAGGACGACCATCGTTGGGACATTACGTAAAAATAAAAAAGAAATACCCCCTAATTTTCTAAATATTAAAGATCGCATGAAGCCATCTTCAATTTTTGGGTTTGGCGAGAAGAAAGTTTTGGTGTCTTATGTTCCAAACAAGAAACAAAAAAAAGTGGTATTACTATTATCAACTTTACATGAGGATGATAAAATCGACGAAAACACCGGGTCTGCTGCAAAGCCTGAAATAATTACATTTTATAATGCAACCAAAGGAGGTGTAGATGTTGTAGACCAAATGAAAGAAGAATATTCTGTTGGAAGAATGACTCGAAGATGGCCAATGAGGTTATTTTTTTCAATGATGAATATTGCTGGCATAAATAGCCAAATAATTTACAAAGCCAATACTGGAAACATGATGCTACGCCGACAGTATTTGAAAGAGATAGCAATGGACCTAGTTAAGCCATATATGACCATAAGGTCTTCCATTGCGACATTGAATATTCCTTTGAGGAAACAAATAGCTCGGTTTGTACCTACAGAACAACCATCATCTTCAAATAAGGAGGGCAAATGCAGTATATGCCCATCGAAGAAAAATAGACGCACGAAAAAAGGGTGTTGCAGATGCTCCAAATTACTGTGCAATGAACATTGTACATACTTATGTGAAGACTGTTTTGCTAAAGCATATCCTGTAGATGTAGAAAATATTTAATTTTGTTATTATTTTTCTATTTTAATTAGTGTTATATAGTTTAATATAGAATAAGCGAAAGAAGTTAATTAAAATGTTACATTGTCCAAAAACTTTTATAAACCAATGTTCCTAAAACAGAGTACAAAAAATATGTTGATTTTTCATTACTTATTTGTGTTTTACTAAATATCCTGAAAAAATAAATTAGATCCAATGTAGTATTCCTACTTAAAATACTTAATGAAGAGGAGCGGCAAAATGCTCCCCACGCGCCCACTAACGTTACGCAGAAAGACGCGCCCACTCTAGGGTTAAAAAGTTTAGCTGGACAGACCAAGCCGAAAAGGCATTTCTAAAACTTAAAACCTTGTTAACATCTACTCCAGTTATTTCCTGTCCCGATTTCAGTAAACCGTTTATCATACAGTGCGACGCATCATGTAAAGGAATTGGAGCTGTCCTTTGTCAGAAAATCAATGACGCAGAACAGCCAATAGCCTATTTAAGTAGGAAGCTTAATGAAAGGGAACAGTCGTATTCTACATCGGAGAGGGAGCTTCTGAGTATTGTACATGCTATAGACAAGTTTAGGCCATATATAGATGGGTCCCACTTTACGGTGATCACGGATCACAGCGCACTACAGATGTTGCACAAAATGAAAGACCCTCATGGCAGATTAGCCAGGTGGGCCATGAAGCTTCAGCAATTTAGCTTCGATATAGTTCACAGGCCGGGAAAATCTAACGTGGTACCTGATGCCTTGTCGAGGGCGGTCGAAGCTTTAGATGCTAGTAGCGGAATAACGATATCCGATAGACATAAAAATGATTGGTACAAAACAAAGACAGCGCAGGTTCTAGAAGGCAATGATCCCGGGTGGATAGTGAAGAATGGCATGTTGTACAAGAAAGTTAGCTTAAAACAATATCCAGACAAGGCATTTGACTGGAAGTTGTTTGTTCCGGAATCGCTTAGGACAGATGTAATGAAACTGTGCCATGATAGCGTAACATCGGGCCATATGGGAGTTCGGAAAACCATTTTTAGAGTCAAACAATTTTACTATTGGCCGAATATGCTAACCGACGTAAAACATTACGTAGGTAAATGTGAAATCTGTGCCAAAGTGAAAGTATCGCAACATCTCCCGTTCGGTCACATGGGGGATCATAGAAAGGTAGTGCGGCCATGGCAGATTATCTCCCTAGATCTAATGGGTCCGTTTCCGAAAAGCAAATTGGGCAACACCATGCTATTAGTAATAACGTGTCTTTTTAGCAAATTAGTACTTTTGTTTCCGTTACGAACAGGGAAAGCAGATAAGATATGCGACAATTTGGAGAAACAGTTTCTACTTTTCGGCATACCTGAAGCCGTTATTTCAGACAACGGGAAACAATTTAATTCGCAAAGCTTTAGGGATCTTATCATGAAATATAATAGCCAAATCTGGTTCACACCAAACTACCATCCGCAAAGCAACCCTACCGAGCGCGTAAACCGAGTAATAGGTACAATGATAGCAGCTTATATCGCCACAAAAAAACACAACGAATGGGACAAATATTTGCAGGAATTTGCACATGCCATTAGGACCTCGGTTCACGAAGTCACCGGTTATACTCCGGCATATTTATTTTTTGGGCGCGAAACGTCTATTCCTCCGCAATCCCGTAATAAGGAGACAATTAGTAAAACAATAGACACGGAATCCCTAATTATCGACACAAACATCTACCTTTCTGAACTTAAAATCAGACACGAGCTTTACAAAGACGTACAGTCCAAGCTTAAAGTGGCACATAATAAAAGTACTAAGTACTACAACGTACATCGTAGGGTAGCAATATTTATGGTAGGAGACGTAGTGTGGAGAAGGACAAAATTCCTTTCCAACGCAGGCGCAAAATTCATGGCCAAACTTGCACCCAAATTTGAAAAGGCCATCATCGTGGAAAAAGTGTCTGATAATGTCTTCCTTCTCAACAATGCGTACGGTAAACGCATAGGCATGTGGCATGCCAAAGATTTAAAGCCATTGTGGACGTCTTAAAAGAAATAAAATGCATGACATTTTATTTCTTTCGGTAGGTGAGGGCATGTTATGTGAAATCACGACTGCGTTGTTAGGATAAGACAAATTCGAGCATTTAAAGTAATCATTGATGGCCCAGTGGTAGGCACCCGTGATTGCAATGCCCGCGGTACGGAGTTCAATCCACAACTCAAGACATCCTTTTTGTAGGAAATTTTAGTGTCCCAACTATTATAAGAGGGCAATAAATTAAATCGTAAGTAAGTTAAATAAGTAGTCGGTATCTACCGACATTAAAATAAAAAAAAAAAATAATAATTAGAAATTGGCAAACGAGAGGATAGGCACTAAAGGTCGAGCGGTCAACTGTGTCGAACGTTGTGTGATCGACGATTACCGCCATTCTCCTCCTTTTAGTGAATTTTTTGCTAATTATAGTAACATTGATACATTGAGCAATTCAAAGTGTGTGTTCGTGCGGAAAGGGGTGAGTTGAACATATTTAATAACAATACAGCGCTGAGAACAAGATCTTGTGACGTGATAACCACAATTTGTAACCTTGTTTTAGCTTGCGGCCACGCCCTTTATTCATTCCCTCGGAAATACCCAAGCGAAAGCTTGCCGTGGCTCGGTTTTGGAAGGGTTCCACGCAAAAATCCTCCTGGCGCTCAACCAATTAGTTATAGTCTTACTTATTTAGTTAATCATACCTTATATTACATATTTTATTTGGTTAATCATATAATTAACATTAAGTATTGTTCGTTGTGGGGTAGGTGCACCTAAGTTCGGATAGTTGGGTGAATGTGCCTAAGTCCGGACACCGTATGTATACATTTGATAAGATTATATTTTGTAGTAGTCAAACCTGATTTTTATTAAACAGATACCTCAACCCGTTATAAGAGTCTTGGCGGGAACTCGTTAAGGAGATGTGGTGCTAAATTTTCATTTTTGTGAAACCTAGTTCATATGCGTGCAAATTGTTTAATTTCGGGGGCATATTAATCAATTTAGTTTCGTGAAGGTGTACAAGTGGAATGAAAGTGAAAATCGGTGCAAAACATTAACTTAGTGTTGTCTCCAAGGCTCCGTGAAGATTATTTGTAAATGGCCGCCGTGTTTACAAATGATTCCCTAGACTTGACTTTAACTATGACGACTTGACTGTTTCGATGCAAATAACTTGCATAATATATTAGAATACATGACACTGGCTAATTTCCTAATGGCCATAATCGGTTCACAACCGATAAGAAATAAATAAAATAAATACCTAATAAAAAAAAGGGGAACCGTCACGGGACGCCCGACGGATGTGATACATTGGGATGTCTGACAGATGTGTTTTCATATAGCGTGGCGATGCATCGCCACGGCACATATCGTCACGCCAACAGTCAGGATGTTTCACATCAATTAAAATAAATAAAAATGAATCCCATTTCCCTTTGTCACGGCATTACGCGTGAACTGAACCGATTTTGCAGAATTTTGTTATGGAGGGAGATAGATAGGCAGGTTACTGCGAGACCGGGACTTAAGCGGGTGAAGCCTCGGGACCCAGCTAACTCGTCTAGGCGAACAACTTTTATTTTACGACTTTTGAAAGTCACTTTTCGAAGTCACGTATCGCACCCAGAAGCTACACGATATTTCAAACATAATTTTAAGCTCTTCTGAGCTTTATCTGTTACCCATCGAAATAAAGACGTTGCTTAACCTTTAAATACTAACTCCGGCTATTACAAGTGAGACTTAAGAATCTTTAAGCAGGGCTCCAATTTCTTATTTAAAAAGGCTTAAGTAAAATAGGTCTTCAAAATACAGATGTAAACTTCATAGCCAAGAAAACAGGTCAAGTGGTGTTTAATAATTCACCATTTTCCTGTTGCTTATTACTGTTTGAATACTTTATACAGTTTTACGGGATTTACGTCCGATTCTTTGGATGAAACGATTATAGCTATGTTGTCTATACTAAGCTATATTTTAAGCCGGATTTTGAGCCTTATTATTAAAGCGCTCGTGCCACTTTAGGCGTTTGAAAAAGCTGGATTTGCTTGCTGCTGTTTTTCGTTCGATATGGGATTTCTCTGGCGAGTGATTGAGACCACCTTATTTATGGTCGTGCGTTTAAAATAAAAAAAAACATGGTAAAATACCTTCCACATTATTTAATAACATGTGTAGTGAACGACTGTGTAAGATTAAAATCGTATATTAAAATTGAGTAATTTAAATTGCTATAGAATTGGTACGAACGATTTAGAAATAGAGCCTCTGAATCTTTTATTCTGTGCCTGTGGGTTAAAGAAAACCGATTAGCTTTATCTCTACATATTTCGAAACGAAATCTAATGCCGATCGTCAATTTTGAACTAAGTTAGTTTAGTTTAGCTTCGCCTAGTTGATCAAGTTTATCACCATAATCTCAGCTCTTATCCGTCCACTGCTGAATATAGGCGTCCCCCATACGACGCCACAAACAGCGATCGCGAGTCACCTCCATTCCACGACTCCCCGCGACCGCTACAATGTCGTCGGTCCACCAGTAGGTGGTCGCCACAACACTCCGATTCGCTTTGCATCGTCATCGCCACTTGAGGACTTTTTCTCCCCAACAGAGTTTCCCGGTGATCAAATTAGGTTGTTAACAATGACGGTTCACACGAGCTTTTTAGACAACGCTAAAGTCCATGTTTTGCACCGATTTTCACTTTCACTTGTACAACTTCATGCAACTAAATTGATAAATATGCTCCAAAATTAAACAATTTACACGCATTTGAACAAAACGCCGCCAAAAACTCTGTGACGAGACAATGGCAGATGGAAGACGGGCCAGTTATTCGATCAATTCGATCACTGTGCTGATCGACAAAGAAAAAAAAACTCTGTGAAGCATTTGACAGTGACAGATATGTGTTCATATACTCGCCACCCTCGCCACGCTAAAAACCAGGTTATCCCTACCTGTAGATGTTTGAGATCAAAACATTACGCATTTTGGCTTCGCCATAGTCGAGTAAAAAGTCTACGACAGCACGCTCATAAACGCGAACATGTAGAAATAATTATTTAGTTAGCAACACCCAATCCTTTTCGATCCTGACGATAATCCATAGCTGGCAACATTTGACGTGGCCCGTGACAAGCTTGAGCCATTTGGTAGCCCTTGTCAACTGGTATTAGTTGCACAGTTACTATACCTACTAAGTAACTCTTAGAAAAGTAAGGGGCGTACTCAGTTAGTTTCAGGTTAAAGTTTTCTGACGTGACTTTTCTTAGCCGCGTCTATTTTTCTCCACTTCACGATGCAATGAAGGATTATTAATTTCAAAAAATATATAGGTGCTTTGCTTACTTCAATTGTTTCTCGTTTGTTTATTGTCCTTTTATACCACGAAAAAATAAAATAAATTAGTAATCCTTCGAGTGGTTTGGAAGATGTACAACATACAGGATAGACGCGAAAAACAACCCTTTCCTTGCTGCCGGGTAAAAAATAATTAGCCGCGATGTTTTTTTTATAATTATGACGAGCATTTTTTTTTTCTCTCGCTCATTTATTTAGACCGTAGGAACATCACAATAATATTACATTATTTAAGAACGCTTGGTCACGTCAACAATGAAAAAAAAAAACAATAAAAGACAATAAACGGAACGCATAACAGTTGCCACAAATAAAATTAATTATTATTAATTTAATTAAACATTAATTAATCAATATTAACAAAATAGTCAATCAATATTCAAATTCATACCATTGTAGTAGCTGCTGTAAAGGGGCATTGTCAAAATCGAATAATTCTAAAAATAAATAATTAAATTAAACTAAATAACTTATGTCATCAATCGACTAGAAAATGATGTCAATGGTAGTACATAATTAAACAAAATTAGTCAGAAATCATGATAGGTAGGTACCAGTAAAGAACAAAGTTAAACAAATTAATAAAATAAATAGAATAAATTAATTAGGTACACATGTCAAAAGAAATTATAATAATTAATGTCAACAATATTTTGCAGCTGCATAGAGGCCTGGTCAAATGGTATATCACTAGTAGTTCGCCCCGAACTGAGACCTCACGAGAATCCATTTACAGAGATTTTGTTTTTTGTAGGATTTTAACACCAACAGCTTTATTTTTTTACAAAATAAGAATTATTATTAAACGAATAATATAACGAAAGACAAGTAAAAAAATATTTAAAAAAATAAAAAACCCGACTGCAGTTTTAACAGAAAAGTGAAAAACAAGATGCTTATAGTAGCTTTAGGAATGGTGGATGCAGTCGGGCGGGACACGATAATTTTATAATTAATAAATTTTAAAACTTAATTGTAAAACTTTACAAGCAATACTTTTCAAATGTAAATTTAGGAAAGAATAAAACATATTGTTTGAGTGAACAATGTTAAGCGTTTTCTGTTTTTTATGGTCTTTACAAATATTGGTTAATAGCGTTTTACATCATTATTTTTATTTATTTATTATTTTAATGTACCCTATGTCACTCACGCGGTCATGACGAATCTAACCACGTATCGTTTATCTAAATCGGCCTAGCCGTTTAGGCCCTACGACGGCACAAAAATAGGTCACATACAAACATACATATATACACTTACGGCAAAAACATAACACTTCCTTTGGCAGTCGTGTAAAAACGATAACACAAAAAGAATTATTCCTTACTAGCTGTGACCCGCGGTTTCACCCGCATAAATTCCTATCCCGTAACGTATGTGGCGCATCACGTATGTCATACCAAGCGTTGCTCAGCCCTTAGGATTATTCAAAGTAGGTACCCTATATCTTATTTTAACCACCAAACTATCCCTGTACCAAATTTCGTTCAAATCGGTTTAACCGTCATTTTTGCCCATCACGTATGTCATACCAAGCGTTGCTTTACCCGTACGATCATTTAAAGTATCGTATTTATACCCTTAAAGTAATCCCTGTACCAAATTTCATTCTAATTGGTGTGATCGTTCCTGTTGACCCATCACGTATGTGTCACGCCAAGCGTTGCTTAACCCGTACGATCATTTAAAGTACCCTATATTTTATTTAAACCCCTATACTAACCCTGTACCAAATTTCGGTTCCGCCGTTTTTGAGATATAAATAGTGTAACTAACACGACTTTCGTTTTTATAGCTGCGTCCCGCGGGATTTACCCTCGTAAGTCCCGACCCCGTAAGAATATCGGGACCAAAAGTCTATAAAAGCCTATAACCTTCCTCGATAAATGGACTATCAAACACAAAAAGAATTTTTCAAATCGGACCAGCAGTTCCTGAGATTAGCGCGTTCAAACAAACAAACAAACAAACAAACAAACAAACAAACAATCAAACAAACTCTTCAACTTTATAATATTAGTATAGATTTACGACAATCGACCACAATTTGTAACATAAACATGAATTATTTACTTTGATTTACTTTGATCACTAATAGACGTCAGATCTTGCAGTATATATCGCAAGCAAACGCAACGATACCGCGATCTAGGAGGTATGTTGAGCGCCATCTATTGACAAATTTGTAGAACTTGATTATTTTCTCTTTTTGCACCCCCTATCTCCCCAACCCCCCTACCGATCCGGCTCATCTTCGAACTCATAAATTCTATGGACCTAAACTACGCGCATACCAAAATTCATGAAGATCGAAGCAACGATACTCAAGTTATCGTCGAACAAACATACAAAGATACAAAGATACAAAGATACAAGCGCCAGGCCCGTCTACACTGGACCTCACTCGCTTCGCTCGTTCGGTCAATTATATTGATAAAATTATTACTAAAAAAATCATTGAATCATACAATTGGACCTCTAGGTATATAATTGAATCTTGTCTTACCAGTCGTCGTCCGCCAGTGCCTCCTCCAAGTTGTAGAAGGATTTATTAATTAACATTTGTTTGGCTTTGACTTTGAAACTGTTAATGCTTAGCATACTCATTTCTGCAGGAAGTTTATTAGTTAACCTAACACAAGTACCCAAGAAGCTATCCGACATTTTAGCTATTCTACACTTCGGCTGACTAATGTTGCCACCATGCCTTGTGTTATAATTATGCACACCACCAATGGAAGGAAAATCTACTGAGTTCTTTTTTAAATAAAGTAGACATTCAAAAATATAAGCTCCAGTGAGTGTTAATATATTTAACTGACTGAAGGCCTCTCGACAGGAGTCTCTAAACTTTAAGCCCAGTAGATAACGCACTGCTCGCTTCTGCATTAAGAAAATTCTATTCCCGCCAGCTGATCTCCCCCAGATGAGTAGGCCGTATGTCATTATACTGTGGAAATATGCGTAATACACAGACATGGCAGCGTCGTAGCCACACAGTTCTTTGACCTTTTTTACTGCATAGCATGCGGAGCTCAGTCTGTTCGCCAATGCATTCGTATGTACATTCCAAGTTAGTTTTGAGTCAACTTTGATACCGAGAAACGTTATGTCAACGCCTGGGGGGTCTGCATAGACTCCGGAAGAAGTTATCCGGGGGGATTACTATCCTACCCTGGAAAGAATTAGAAACTCGTTGAAAAATGCTTACTTAACACAATAAAAGCAAAGTTTATTTCAATCGGACCCTCCGAATGCGGCCCTGTACTTACCAATACACGAAAGTAACAAGGGTCAAACATTTTGTCCCAGTACAGTCCAACTATTTCAATAACAACCTAGGTACATGCCAAAGACAATAAACACAATTGACTACCCATACCGCGACTTCTGATGTCAAGCATCTATAGGCGAGGGTAGACTTTGTTGCTGGCGTGGCGATACAGGCCGTGGCAACGCATCGCCACGCTTTAGGTATGAAAACAAACGCTATAGGTATAAAACGATGTTTTACAAAATAAAACACTTTATTTATCCGGTTTTATCGCGTTTTTTATTCATTATTTGAACCGAGCTTTCGCCAACTTTACAGTTGGCTTAAAGCACTAACTGCGTTGACTTGGCAGTTGGCAGTTGGTTGGTTGGGATAAATAAAGTGTTTTATTATGCAAAATCGCGAAAACCATAGAAGAAATTACGATGTTTTACATTAATTGCCCTTCGTCCGGTGACCGCTTACATTTTTTCTAGAAAACACAACTCACCTTTGCATGCAAGTTGTGAGGAAAGACCCAATTAAAGTGATAGGCCATGATACCTATCTATATTTAGACTATTTTTGCCTTAACTATACTCTATATCTTCTTCTATACTTATATATATATATATACTTATGATAAAGGAAGAGAGGACAAAAAGTCTGTACTTGGAAATAAATAAAAAAAAAGTTGTATAGGGGACTTCCGAAAAGTCCCCACATTAGAACAAAATTATAATATATTTTTTTAAATTCATGTCTGTCTGTTTCACTGTTTGTTCCTTAGACAATTAAAAACTACTTATGCGATTGAAATCTGGTTTTTAATATTGGATAGTTCTATTTCCGAGGAACGTCGTGGTAAACTTTACATCTAAAGCTATACTTATAATAAAGGATAAGAGGACAAAAAGTCTGTACCTACTTTGAAGTAAATAAAAAAAAAGTTGTCTAGGGGACTTCATAAAACTAGTAGAACAAATAATTTTAATATAATTTTAAAAATTCAGGTCTATCTGTCTGTTTCACTAACTACTCATCCGATTAAAATCTGGTTGTAAGTTTAGATAGTCCTATTTTCAACGAACGTCGCGGCATACTTTACATCGAAATCCAATTAGTAGAACTCGAGAAATGCACGAAAAATTCTGCTATGCACGCACAATTAATACGTAGACGAAGTTGCGAGTAACAGCTAGTTAATAATAAACGTGTAAGCGCGGTGAGAACATGCTTTGTCTTTTTGCGTGACAAGAACTTTCTAAACTAACAGACAGAAACAAAAAGTGGTAAAAACACTTCGAAGTTAGGTACTTCACGTTTATTATTAAGGCTATATTGTGATTGGCCAATGCGTTACCTATCTACACCTAGACTCTTTATGATTGGCTGTTCTTTCACGAGAGTGCTACTAAAAAGACGTACAATTTTCGTGAGGGGGAACACTTAAGAGCAATCAACTGGTTTTATGCTCTTTGGTACCTACCTACCTAGTTTGTTACGACATTTTGTCCGTGCTCTGCGGCTAGTTTTACCGCCCTCGCGATTGGACACGTAGAACCTAATGACTTATGTACCATGCACAATGGGCTGATTTCCGAGCTACTGGCCACGATTTTTCTGACGACAAAAGAAGTTTCTATATTATCCTACTATAGGCAGTTCTTTTTTCAAATCTGACAAATCTTTGAATCTATAGACATATAATGGACTTAGGAACAATACTGGACTGATTAGTTGAACATTTTGCCTTACAATAGACAGAGGCTAATCCGAGCCGAATAAGATAGCAATCGACGATGTAGTGTGTCTCGTTCTTTCATCTTGCCAGTCTACAAAAATTATCATATATAAAAAAAAAACATTAAAAGAGGTTGCAGTTATTGTACGGCCAGATAAAGCACGACCCGATAATGTCCCTATAATACACGACCTGTTAATTGGACGCCAGGGTCTCCTTTTAACACTCCGTACAAATTGTATAGGATCTTACACGAATATCCTGGCTTCCATTTATCAGGTCGTAAATTATCGGGTCGTGTAATAAGGGGTTGTCAAGTACATTATTGGCTCCCATTTCCTTTTTATTATTTTAATGGTAACCCAAGCGTCAGTGTCATGGTGGCATCATGGCGGTAAAATATTAATTATTTAATTTATAGAATTTCTGCGTTAAATTGCATAAAATGGTGAAAACGTGTTGTGTTTTTACTTGTACAAGTGAAGCATATGGTGGTTGCAATATATCATTTCATAGGTAAGCCAAAATATGTTTATTATTGTATTCTACAAATGTTTTGTTCTATTACAAGAATTTATGGTGACTATGATTTTTGGATTTTTGTATTGAGTTCGGGTAAGTTTTTTTTTACTGTAATTTTATTATTTCAGCTTTCCGAAAAATGAACAAATACGACAAAAATGACTCAGCAGTATGGATGAAGTAGAAAATTACAAAAAAATCAGTCGTATGCAGTCGTCACTTCGATCTTTCCTGCTTTTACTCCCGTCGATTATTGAAAGCCGATGTAATACCAACAATTCCGCTAGTGGTACGAATACTGTTAGATATTTTACTACTTACCTGCTGAACATAAGTGTTAATAAGTAATTAGTCAAAAAGTTTTATTTTTGAAATTTCCTCTAGCTTTACATTTGATGAATTTTGAGGGAAGTACTATATTAAATTTAACGTAATTGACCGTCATGTCTGTTTAAATTTGATTTCGTCAGTCAGTATGTAGTATGTGTCTTTGTGTGTATGTATTTTCCTTCTTCTTCTGCTGCTGCTTCACACCAAAGAAAATTAATTTAATTTCTTCTTCTTTCTTCGAACCTGTGCCTCTTGCATGACGGGCGAGAGCGCTAATCTTTGCCTCACGGGAACCCGTCGTGATACGGTGATTTTTGATGATACATTTCTTTTTGTAAAATATTTATACTTATTAATCAAAGTGTTCAAAAATTAATAAGCATACTATAACAATTAATAAAACTGTTTTATACCGTGTCCTTTTGTATTATTTCATTAATCCTTAAAGAGCGTCTATTGCTAATGGAAATCTTCAATTTGCCAACAGAGACTGAGACGTAAGTCTCAGTAATATTATAAACGCAAAAGTTTGTATGTATGTCTGTGACTTTGTTACTCAATAACGCAAAAACTACTAAACCAATTGCAATGAAACTTGAATATAGGTAGCTGAAAACCTATAATAACACATAGGCTATCCCGATAATCTCGCGGTAACGGTACTTACGTGGGGGAAACCGCAGGGCGCAGCTAGTAAATAATACAATTGCACTTGCATTATTAAATCTAACATCTGTCACATAAAAAAAATCTTATTGTCACCCTATTAGAAAATGACACAAGTCCTTTGCTACAACCATCTTGCTCAGCTCGTTTTTATTCTGACAGTGTTTCCTCCAGTTATTTATGTTACCTCCATGAGACATATAGGTGAGTCTCGCCGAATAAACGCGCGGAACTTTAAAAAAAAAGCGCAATCTAGCCCCAAACCAAACGCTTGTTCTATGAGAACTATACAACGGATACATTACATAATATTACTTATATATTTTTTTTTAATACATCCACATGATACTCGTACATAGATAAGACACCCAGACCAAATAAAAATAATTTTAATTTGTATGCATTAATTATTTTTAATAAAATAATAATTTGTAGTTTAGTCGTACTTGCACCCGGCGGGAATCGAACGCGCAACCTTCTGCGTTGCAGTCGGACCTTCGGCCGACGCGCCACAGAGGCCATCGTCGAAGGGATGCACAGAGAAAGCAAAATATGTAGAAATTTTTAAATTTATTTTGTTATTGACTGTACAAACTCATTTTCCAGTTTTAATCGCGTTGTTCTTATTACGTAATCGGAAAGGTTTCGAAACGTCGGAATGGCATTGCAACAATGCTAACAAACACAAAAGAAGAATCATCTCAATCGGTCAAGTCATCTTCGAGTAAACAAACATTAAAAAAATAAATACACGAGGAATTGAGAACCTCCTCCTTTTTTGAAGTCGGTTAAAAACAACGCGATTTTAGCGGAAAAATTAGTTTAATTTAAATCTATCTGGTCATGAACACATCTGAACAATTTTTTTATATACTCAACCTTTTTTAAAGGTATGAAGTTTCTTTTACCAGTTCGAACGTTAACGTTAAACTTTTTTGAAACGATTTCCATGTCGCTTCGCTCGTTATCATAAGTAATTTTATTTTAAAAGCGTTTTGTTTCGACAAAGTTGGCTTTATCGACCGACATCCGACTCTCAGCATGAGAAACCAACATCTGTAGGACATTCCGCACTTATCAAGATTCCGAGGATATTATACAAGGTGTAACGGGTAAGCCCTTTTAAGCCGAAAGGAAGTTGTTCTAGACGTCTAGCCAAACAACTTTTGTTTTACAACTTTTGGAAATTCGAAGTAGTTTTCGAAAATTCTAAGTTTAAAGTTTACTTGAAAATCAGTTGTTTCTCAAAGGTCATTGACCTTATCTTGTCCTTTCATTTAGTTTAGTCGACAACAATCGAAACTACAATTACGTTTACTTTCAAAAGCAGCTGTTTTTTCTATGAACCATTCACTGAAAAAACAGCTGCTTTTGAAAAAACACCTCAAAAGTTAAAAAAAAAGTTCGAATTTTTGAAAGTTGTAGAATAAAAGTTGTTCGCCTAGACGTCTAGAACAACCCCCTTTCGGTTTACAAGGGCATGCCCGTTACATCTTGTATAGGATCGCCTCAAAACATTTTTTGTTTAAAACTGTTTTAGAGAGGATTCATGATACCTATTATAATCTATATCTATACTTATAATAAAGGAAGAGAGGACAAACAGTCTGTACCTACTTGGAAGTAAATTTAAAAAAAAGATGTCTAGGGGACTTAGAATAAGTAGTAGAACAAAATTATATAATTTTTAAAATTCATGTCTGTCTGTCTGTTCGTCTGTTTCTCTATCTGTTCCTTATACAATATAAAATATAAAAACTACTAATCCGATTGAAATCTGGTTTTCAATATTGGGTAGTTCTATTTTTGAGGAAGGTCATGGTTACTATGTAACAAAACTCAATTAGTAGAACCCGAGTAATGAACAAAAAAGTGCAACCGCTCGAGAACTGCTCGGCCGCCCGCGCCCGTGCTAACGCGTTTTCACTTTTGCGGGTGAAACCGCGGGGCGAATCTTGTAATTAATAATTGGCCTTTTCATCTGATTCATACAGCGCAAGCAACTCCATGCTCCATGGAAACACTATCCATCGAAACACCTTTCAAAGTTATGTGCGTTATGTAGGTAAGTATTATATTTTAAAGTATTATTCATGATACTTTATTGAAAATCATTAAAATACTTACTAGACCTCGCGAGCACTAATCATTGGAAAGGCTTCCAAAAAAGCTGGTGATTTTTAAGTGAGGTTATTAAAAGTAGGAGAACCACATCAATTTCAAAACATCATTGTCAAAATCAAACCTTGTAGTTATTTACAACTAGGACTTATTCTATAGGTAGAAATCGAAAACTGAGCAATTTACTGTTATTAGGTAGACAATTTTTTCAACAGGCTTACATTCTTATTATTGGGGACGCTATAACATAAATAAATAGGGTAAAGTCAAGGACTATCTGTTCATAAACATATAGCAATAACAACACATATCTCCCATCATCATCATATCATAATAATATCATCATATATCTATAAACTGATCCCCGACGAGCTATTATTGAAACTTAAACCGACAACCGATATAAAACCCTAAAAGAAATTTTGGTATGTATTGTATCAAAATATCGATTTTCTTTGTAGAAACACTTTTTTACGAGTTAGAAAACCGCTCGATAAAATACGTAAAATTCGTGTTTGGTTGAGCTCTAGCGTCATGAACGTAAGGGTCACAATGGAATGGAATACCGGAAGTATACTTCCGGTACTTTTATTTCAACTTGAATTATTTATTATTTTCCTATGATAGCTATATGTAAATAATATTTTATGGTGATCTTTAGACTGTAATGAACACTTTTTACAATAGTTGAACTAGGACTAGATTACAGTCATTGTGAAACAAGCTTCGTAGAGAAAGTCGGAAGAAAGTTGGGAGTAAGTATTTACTTCAAAGTAAATAAATAATTATTTACTGCTTACTAAATCTCAAATATATTACCAAGTAATAGAAAAAACATTCATAATTACAATATTTTTTACAAAAAGAAGGTAGGTGGTCTAGTTTAGTTTTTATACGTATTTATGTAAAGTACGTCGTAATTATCTATTTACCATTTCGTATCTTATCAATCACATGACGTATGCTATAATTTTACCTATAATTTACTGATGCTCCAAGGGTTAAAGACTAAATTAAAAAAAAATAATATTTAACTTACGACCCCACCTGTGGGCAATCTGTGTCAAACAAGTTTGTAGGTCAAGAGGTTTAGTAGTTGCATAGAAACGTTTTTACACATAAACATAAAATAATTACCTCTTTTTCACCTAAACTTTAGATTAATTTAGTGCTTTTATATTTATGTTATTTAAGTGCACAGTACATAATAGAGGCTTATTTTATTTTATTTATTTTTATATCACCTACTTACAACTTACTTAATATAGGTAGGTACTTAAGTGATCAATCACTATTCTAATAAATTTAAAGTTTATGACAGATAAACTAAGAAAACTTAAGTAACTATTTATTTACCAAAAAATACATGTGCAATATTTGTATTGCACATATGTACTATGTAATATTTGTATTACACTGTATGTTTTGACATACATTACAAAGTCGAATCCATTGCACTTGGCAGTTCTCTAGTACTTAGAGAAAAACTTTTTCTTACAAAAATACCAGACTTAAACACTAAAAACAAAAGAATAGCAATTAAAATAACCAAAATAAAAGCAACACAAGTTTCAGTAAAAACTGATTGATTGGAAATGGCGGATTTTTGTTCCAAATTTTCCATTTTACTAATTAACATTGATGCATTGTTATTATTAGATTTAAGTTTTACTATTTTGCTGTCTACCTCGTCTATAATATTTCTTTTCTCGAATGATATGTCATCTTCTATTTCTTGTTTTATTTTATTTATGTATTCCACTAAATTCAAATATGTTGCGTTATCTTTGGTCAATGGAGCTATATTGCTGCTTTTATTTGACAAAATTCGAATTATTTTTTCAAGTAAAAAATTCGTTTTGTCACTTCTATTAATGCTTGAATTGAACTGTATTGTATTGTATTGAACTGCATTTAAATTTTGAGACGTTAGGTTCACTAGTTTTTCATTATTTTCCATGATTTTCTCAAATTTTTCATTATTTGATTTTGCAAATTTATTAAGCTGCTCAGTCAAATTTGAAAGGTATTTATCATTATTAATGTCCTTGTTATCATCATTTTGAGTATTTAATCTGTCTAAGAGAATATCTCTAATATTAACCAAAAGTGAATCATTATTATATGAGAAGCTATTTGTGTCCTTGTTAGTAAAGTATTTAGATGCCCGTGAATTATCATGTTTTTTTTTATTGCAAATAATACCATGTACGTTTTCATTATTATGTTCATCCAAAGTTATAGCAGTTATCTCAAACTTATAAAGTTCTATGTTTTGATTAAAATTGACAAGTTTTTCACACGGTATTGGGTTATTTCCTAAACTGACTACTGACAATTCAGTTCCTTGAAATTCTTCTGGCGTGAAAGATTCAATATTATTATAATCTACTATCAAAACTTGCAAGTTACTTGTTTCATAAAATCTTTCATTTTGTAGGCTACTGATATGATTGTATGAAACGTCTATCGTTTTCAAATTTATTAAACCTGTTAATGTTCCGTATGCTAAAGCATTTAATAAATTATGAGATATATTTAATGAAACAAGTAAAGAATTGTCTTTGAACGTACCTGGTTCAATGTACGTAACGGAATTAAAACTAATATCAAGATTTTTTAGGGCGCTAATGTTAGCAAAGGCCGTGTGTTCCAATTTTGTTATATTATTGTGAGACAGAACCAAAGTATTTAATTGCTTTAATGTATTCAAATTCAAAGATCCTACGTCTTTTATTGATGAATTTGATATAACAAGTTTGGTAACAGTAATATCTATATCAACAAACGAAATTCCCTTCTTTATACCTGATAGGGATAGAAACTTAATTTTTCTCATATTATTTGCCAACGATGAGTTAAAATTCAATTTTTCATTATACGAAAAATCGACTGTTTCTAAATTATTTGGAACAGAAAATATTGAAGGTGAAATTTCTTCTATTTTATTAGAAGATAACATCAATATTGACAATTCAGGTACATTTTGAAACAGCGTGGAGGATAGACATTTTATATTATTGTTATTTATGTAGATGGCACCTAGATGTGGCAGATCTGTTGTATTTATGTAGAACTCAGTTATTTGATTAAAAGATAAATCGATACTGTATAAAGATCCTGTTTGTGAAAAAGCATTAAACTGAACTGTATTAATTTTACTATGAGAAACGTTCAAAAACACCAGTTCTCTCATTCCACAAAAAGAATTATTTTGAACAACCTTAAGGAATGTTGATGATATATCTAATTTTGGCAATGAATTTAATCCATTAAAAGTTCCATCATTCAATATGCCATCAAGAGGATTATTAGAAATTTCAAAATTGACTAAATTGTGCAAAGACTTGAACGAATTTGGTTCGATATGATTTATTTTATTGTTAGTTAGATCTAGATATCTCAATGACGTCATTCCAATAAAATCATTACTGTTAACTTTTAACAAATGGTTATTCTTAAGAGTTAATGTCTCTAAACTATATAAGTCTTGCTTCTCAAATATAATTTCTGATATTTTATTGAAAGATAAATCTAATTCTTTCAGATATTTTAACGATCCAAAGCATTTTACGGACAAATTCTTAATATTATTATGATGCAATAGAAGAACGTTAAGACTCTCAAGTCCATAAAATGCTAAGTCTTCAATAGTATCCACAGACTGATAAGTCAAATCCAATTTTCTAACATAAGTTAAACCATCGAACATACCTCGTGTTAAAGATAACTCCAGTAAATTCTCTTCAATAGAAAAGTTTTGTACATTCATGCCTCTAAATAAATCCTTTGGTAACGTTTTTATTTTATTTGCGGATAGGTCAACAAATTTCAAACTTGGCATTTGAGTAAATGTTTCTTTGTCAATAGTAACTATTTCATTATCTCTTAAGTTCAATTCTTGCAACAAAATTATACTGTTAAAAAGTTCTTTGTCTAAATTTGAAATAGAATTAGAACTCAAATCCAAAATTTCTAATGACGCTAACTTATAGAAATCATTAGTATTAATGTGATTAATTTTATTACATTTCAAATTCAGAACTTTAAGTTTTGTAAATCTAAACAGTGATGAATTGATTTCTGATATTCTGTTGTAAGAAAGATTTAATCTTATCAAGTCTTTGATTCCTTCGAAAGTTATATCGCCTAAGGCTTCTATATTGTTGTGTGAAATGTCTATATCTTCCAGCTCATGGAATATTTCCAAATTCGGGGCACTTTTAAGATCATTGTATGATAGATTTATCTTCTTAAGATTGCGAAACGGATGTTCTCTTTCATCGTTATATACTTCTCTTATTGAGTTCGACGACAAATCTAATTCTTCTAGAAATTCCAATTCATGAATATTTGATAATTTAACACTTTCAAACTTATTGTTTGATAAGTTTATCTTTTTAAGATTGCTAAAAGGTTTTTTATTTTTAACACTATACATGTCTTTTATTTGGTTTGATGACAAATCTAATTCTTCT
This sequence comes from Idaea dimidiata, assembly GCA_949358125.1. Taxonomy (NCBI): domain Eukaryota; kingdom Metazoa; phylum Arthropoda; class Insecta; order Lepidoptera; family Geometridae; genus Idaea; species Idaea dimidiata. The sequence goes on from OX442341.1 coordinate 12,806,307, forward strand.
AATGAAGGAAAGTTGTCATCATCTGATAATTTGGCAATATCAAGACTGGTATTAGATATTTTTAAAAGTTTTAAATTTGACATTTGACCATTTAAATCCACATTATGTAGATAATTATTTCCACTTATGTCTAATAGTACTACATACCGTAACAATTCTTCATCATCGGGACTGTACACAGATGGTACGTTGTCATTTATATTTACATTATTACTAAAAATAAAATTGTTCTTTATCTTAATCTTTATTGTTAAATGTATAGGTTTCATTGTGTAGCCATTATTAGATTGGATATAATTGCAATTAGGATATTCATCTGGATTGCTATTGTAGATCGGGTTATTATCCACCCTAAAATATGTCCAGTCACGTCCAGTTGCAAACGTCTGGTCACATAACAAATTGACCATACAATTTGTGTGTGATTCGTATTCTTCAGTGCAGTATTTAATCTGATAAGATAGACTGATGTTTATACCTGGATATAATAACAAAAAAGGGATATTAAATTAGGGAAGTATATTCGAAATTTGTTGTAGTAATCAGCATTAAAGGAGGTGAATAAAGAGCTCATTGGCTACACAATTTGAATTAGCAATATTTCAAATTAAAATAATTTTTATTCTTAAAATATTACTACATATTTTGTAGAAACGTCGAGTAAACTATCATGTCCTCGGAACGCGACCTCCAATGAGAAGAAGACACAAGAAACTCATGGGGTTATTTTTGCCAACCTTGAAAGGTCGTGTGAGTTCTTGGTGCGGTCATTGCTTGGTTTTGCAACCTTTGGATGGAGAACGCTTTTGGCGATAAGGTCGTCCATTTGTGCAAGGTTTTAGTTTTAAGCTTTATGTGTCTTATAAATGTATAAATATTTTTATTTCTTGAACTAATATATTTTTAATCTATGGGTGTCTGTTTTTTTGTGTAGCAAAATCGTAGTGGACGAAAATTGTTTTTTATTATAATCTTTTTAAATAGCGGATTTTTAATCATTCGTAAGTGATGTAAGTAGGAACTATATTCAAATTCTTTCTCTTAAAATAACTAAATCAAATCCAAGAAAACAACTCTTTTTTTTTTGATGACACGATAATCTGAAACGAGTGGTTATGACCGCTATTTGTAGATCACAAGAAAAAGAAAACTCTAAAATCTTAATTTTAGACTTTTACATACGAAAGTGGCACTTTCGTGAGCGGATTATACTTTTCTTCCCGTTCAAAAATACTAATCCAGTTAATAAGGCCAGTTGTGAAAACACACAGTCAAAGCATACAGTGTAAAGACTTAGGTCTTTACACTGTATGCTTTGACTTGCGCTGGTGTTACTTAGTCTTGTGATTAGTAGTATTGCACTGACACGACACAAATGTCAGTGCACAACAAATCACAAGAGTTAGCACGTTAGTTAAGTAGTAGGGCTAAGTATAGCACATGTATAGCATCGCATTCAACCTTTAAAACTTAAGGCGGCAATAGATGTTAATTATCGGTCCTTGTCCGATTGCATATAAATGAGCGAGATGGAATTGCGTGAAAAAATCTACAATTTCTCATAATCAATTAAAATAACATTTTTATAAAATGCGATGAAGAGGTTCTAGGTATTGTATTTTCTTATATTATGATGCCTATAAGAAAATATAGCGGTTAAGGATTTAGAAGAAAAATTTGCCTGTATAATAGTGGTATTTAAAGTTATTTTTTATTGTTTTTGAAATGAAGGGGACACTTCTTGTATCATGTACAACATAATACATTGTTTAAAGATCTATTTGATACCGGTTATGTAGAAAACTATTCAATCGGAAGGGATTTCACATGAGTCGCGTCCACGTCAACTTACTTGAAAAGTAAAATAATAATATTAATATACGGAATCCCATTTTGTTGAAGTAACTTGAGTTCTGTAACAAAATAAATAAAATTTAGTTTTGTAATTTGACGTCTTAACGCCAAGCGAACTCGTCCGTGTTCCGATACTTTGGCAGGTGCAGCCACTTTGTCGGATCTTGTTCCACTACCGTCTTACTTCTTCTATATGAGCATGTTACTTCTTAGACTACATCATCATTAAATATTACAAATACAACGGCGGGGTTGTAACCAAATCTACGGGGTTTAAACCGTGACGTCCACACCGCCGTACAGGGTTTAGGCCAAATATTCCCGATGTCCACCACTAGCTTAACCACCACTATTAAAAACAAAATTTTAGCTCTCTAGGATTTCCTAAGAATTTTAATTAACAACAGTGAGTAAATGAGTGACAAAATCAGGGTTTTTAGATGTCAATAACATGTAAACCATAACAGCTACCTATGTAATTGAAACTATACATTTTTAATAAGTCTCCTGTTGACATCATATCCTGTGAATTTTGTTCATCTGATATATTTGGAACCCAAGTTATTTAACCCAAGAGGGTTCAAAAAACTGACGAAACGTTTCGAAATTAGTCACACTCGCCAGATTAAAACCATCAAAATCGAACGCCACATAGAAACATCCATACATACATACATACATAGACCGATAAACACATTACCCTCCTTTACGTCGCGCAGTCGGGTAAAAAGGTAGATGTTGCCCGTACGCTTCGCTTGGCTCCTCTTGGAGCACTACCATGCCTACAGATATTCTAAAAAGACATGGTTCTTTCACATCACTTTTTATTAAATAACGAGGTATTTACTGAATAAAACAACTGACAAAAACATGGTAAATAATAACCCGTTATTTAATTGTAATTGTCGTGAAATATAAATTATGGTGTGTTTTAAAACTACTACAATTGATTGTTTAATAAAATACTTACATTATTGTATCATAATATTAGTAACACAAGTTCGGAAGCACAACTTTAACAAAAATTTCAAAATCAATTTATTAAGACAAATATTATTAAATTCCCAAGTGTGCTACTTATTAGATCTAATTGACAAATGACACTAAACAGAAACAGAAATGCGAATAAACACTGTAAAACTAGGGTTCGGTATTGAAATACTTATATTAGGTATATAGCTGTGCCCCGCGGTTTCACCCGCATATATTCCTATCCCGTAACGTATGTGACGCATCACGTATGTCATACCAAATGTTGCTTAACCCCTATGATTATTCAAAGTACCCTATATCTTATTTCAACCATTAAATTACCTCTGTACCAAATTTCATTCAAATCGGTTTAACCGTCATTTTTACCCATCACGTATGTCAATTACGTTTAAAATTTTAATGAATAGCTTATTTATTTAGATAAGGATTAGTATCATATTTACAATATTACTTTCGGAAACAATTCATTGTTCTACAACAAATTTGATTAGTATAAAAAATGTTATATTGAGTCAACCTTAAGAGATAGACATATGCTTTAGCGGACTATTTATTAGATCCTTTTTAGAGGAAGAATTCTGTCATACATGGTCCGTTTTTATCCAGCACCTACGCTCTAAAAGGAACCTCTATGTACTTGGGAGTAAATTTAAAAAACCTGGTTAGGGGACTTAGGATAAGTAGTAGAACAAAATTATATAATTTTTAAAATTTATGTCTGTCTGTCTGTTTCTCTGTTTATCTGTCTGTTCCTTAAACTATTAAAAACTACTAATCAGATTTCAATCTGGTTTTCAATATTGGATAGTTCTATTTTCGAGGAAGGTATTCTTTGCATCGAAATCCAATTAGTAGAACCCGAGTAATGAACGAAAAAGTGCAACCCCTCGAGAGACGCTCGGCCGCCCGCGCCCGTGAGACCGCGTTTTTCACTGCCGCGGGTGAATCTGAGTGGCGCAGCTAGTTAAATAATATAAATAGATGTTAAAAGTAAGCACATATTTCATTGGTCGCACGAATGCTTTGGGCAACGCCTTTTTCCAACAAAACAAGTTGAAAAAACAAGGCGTTTGGACGAATCCCCAGAGATGCAGGTTCAAGTCCTGTCGGATACGAAAATTTTTGGGATGCATTTCTTAAAGTATAGTCATCCAAGTGTAGGAAACACTTAAAAAATATTAAAAATGACAAAAATTGATTAATTTTATCTCCTAAAAATTTTTAAAGAAAAATTCACCTTCAAAAATTCATTCGTAGCCGCAAGGTTAGATCTCGTACCGTGCCTTAAAAAAAATCAACTAGAATTTTTTGAAAGGAAAGATACAAAACACTTTATTTATCCGGTTTTATCGCGTTTTTTATTCATTGTTCTAAACGAACCCGGATAAATAAATGTTTTATTATGCAAAATCGCAAAAACCATAGAAGAAATTAGGAAAGATACATCTTAAAAAAATTCACTCGCGGCGAGGTTGAAACTCGCGTCTCTTGAACTAGAGCTGGGGAGCTCGCGTGGTCTAGTTCGTTAAAACGCTTGAGTATAGACCGAGGGACGCGAATTCAACCCACTCCGCGAGTGAATTTTTGAAAATGTATTTTCCCTTTAAAAAATATTTCTCGATGTTTAAAGTACTTAGTTAATTTTAACTTATCTAATTTTTCTAATATTATACGGAACCTTTTAGTTACAAATTACAGATTTCTCTTGGCAACGTTATCTAGACTGCTGACAGGAAGCTTCTTTAATGATATCTAACAATAGGTACATACATTACTTTGTTATGTTTAGATATACCTATTTATTTATAGGCTTAGGCATACTAGCTGCGCCCCGTGGTTTCACCCGCATAAGTCCCGATTTCGCGAGAATATCGGGATAATCAGTATCCTAATCCAGATCTCCAGCTACAAGTATACCAAGTTTTATCGCAATCAGTTCTGTAGTTTCAGCATGATTGAAACGCAAACATCATCCAAATCCGTTCAGCCGTTTTTGCGTGATTGAGTGACAAACATCCAAACCCACTCATATTTCACAATTATAATATTAGTTTGATTACTAGCTGTGCTCCGCGGTTTCAGCCACATAAGTCCCGTTCCCGCGGGAATATCGAGAAGAAAAGTAGTCTATGTGTATTCCCGGTATCCAGCTACCTATATTCCAAGTTTCAACGCAATCAGTTCAGTAGTTTTTTGCGTGAAAGAGTAACAAAGTCACACATACATACAAAATTTTGTGTTTAAAATATTAGTAAGAGCAAGAAGTAAGATAATACAATATAACATACACACCTACTGCTCAACAAAGTTACTTTATTTGACCAAAAAGATCAACGTAAAGCGAGTCTTTATTCCATAGGTGCATAAAGTGCTCATTATACACCTAGGGCATAAAGTAATTTAAATTTGGAACTAAGGTTCAGGTAGCATACGGCAATTTCGAACTGGCGACCTACACATAACACATAAAAAAATGAAATCTGGGCTATTTTTCTTCTATTTTTATTTCGACAGAAGGGTAAGGCAAAAAGTTTTAGTTAATATAAAGCCCCAACTGTATTTTTTTACATCGGCTAAGACCGATGTTTGGTTTTGTCATTTTGATGTACCATGGTGAAATTTAATTAATATAGAGCTATTTCATAATTTGTTTTTATTGCACAAGGCATATCTACTAAAAATATTTTAATGGTAAAATTCATCTTCAAAAATTCACTCACGCAGAGACGCATGTTTAAATTTCGTCGCGAGTAAATTTTTGAGGTGAATTTTTCCTTTAAAATATTTCTAATATAGAGCTGGAAATATATTTCATACACAAAATACAAACCCACAAACGTTAATCTATTGTTTGTTGTTAATTGAATTCTTATTTTTGTAGCCTCTTTATTGTCTTGCAGTAGATGTGTAAAGTAAAGTATTCACCTCGGTAAATAAAGCCTGTCTTTATCTTGGGCGCTTGAATCCTACGCTTTACTCAGGAAGGTAAAGTTTTATCCACCCTCGCTGCGCTCGGGAATTAACTCTCTAGAGTCCTTCAATTATTATTCTATATTGGACAAAATGTATGACTTTTTTTTCAAACTATTTTATTAGTACAGGTTTTTTTTCAACAACAATTGACAGTCATTTTTGGGTTACAAACAGACAGACAGACAGATGCGGCAAACTAACCACTAGGCTTATACTATGGGTACTAAATAACGGATATACTACATGTTATACTTTTTTTGTAAATACATTACATTTATACATAAAAAAATACCCAGACTAGATAATTTTTTAAAAATAAATATTTGTATGTGGTAAATGTCTACCACAGTCCCTGAAAACAAGGGTGTTCAACCAATGTGTGCTTCCGACAATGACGTACGCTTGCGAAACCTGGCCGCTGACCGTCAAACTAATCCGTAGATTGAAAGTCACACAAAGAGCTACGGAACGCATCATGTTAGAAATATCACCACGCGATAAAGTGCGCAACACTATCATCAGGAATCGCACCAAAGTGATAGATGTGGGATACCGCGTCGCTAAGCTAAGGTGGTCGTGGGCCGGACATGTGTGCCGAAGGGATGACGGAAGGTGGAGCAGAGACATTCTAGAGTGGAGACCGAGAGTAGGAAAGAGAAGCGTGCGCAGACCACCTGCCAGATGGTCCGACGATTTAAAAACTCATGCCGGTGCAGCGTGGTCCAGGAAAACTAGCGATAGAAGGGCGTGGAGAGATATTGGAGAGGCATATGCCCTGCTGTGGGCAAATACATGCTGCTGAAGAAGAAGAAGAGAAATGTCCCCGAGTAGCGATCACGATGCAATGCAAAACGGAGTGTTGTGGCTACCACCTACTGGTGGACCGACGACATTGTGGCGGTCGCGGGGAGTCGTGGGATGGAGATAGCTCGCGATCGCTATTTGTGGCGACGGATGGGGGAGGCCTATGTTCAGCAGTGGACGGATAAGGAGTGAGATGACGATGACATACCCTATTTGGTATTAAAGGTTTTGACGTTTCTGATGTACCTATTCTTCTGTAAAGAATGTACTTCTTATTTTCCTGTAATGGTATGTCACTATTATTAGAGTTTTTAAGTTGCTCTCAAGAATTAATTAAGAAGATGACACGCTAACCTACTAATTATGAGCGACATTATTTTCATATTGGTATTGTTATTAACAATCTCAGACTAAATAACCTTATTGCATTGTTAGTTTTATTAAGGACTTTGAATGTAATGCTCTTATTAATGGCTCTACTAGATATTAAGACATTTGTAAGCCATAGGGCAGATCACTGAGAACAATATTTAAATAACATAACATCTTGTAAATTACCTGTGTACTATTATCTACTACCTGCAATTCTCCGGGCGCGGTGGCCAGTAAACTGCTTGATCTCAAGGAAGGTAAGTGTTAGCAAGGCGGCCGGGCGTAAAAATAATGCGGCTTTTATTTCATTCAGTAGGTGGTCAATGTTACTTCTCTGCTGCGCCAACTCCAAATATTTGTGGTTTTAGCGGATCATGGAGTTCCTGTTAAGGGATACTGTTTAAACATATTGAAGAACTTAAACACGTTTAATAATCGTTAAGTCTTAAATGAAAATAAGTATAGGAAAATATATTTTATTTTAAATACTTAGACTCTATTAAAGTAAATAAAAGTATGTTTTAGTAATTTTTGTATTTTATTTAATAAAACTTTTAAAAATAGTAATAACGACAAAATTATTTTGTCTAGATACTAAACACTTACCCCCTTACTTAAAACACTTGTTAACAGCTGCATAACTATGTATCTTTTGTCTTTTACTGTGACATGAAATTTCAAAGTTAACAGACAGAGACAAACGTCACATAACTTGGTCATCTGTTAGTCATCGTTTATGAGTAAGGAGGAAATAATTAATTTAAAGTACTTATTATAAAAATCTCGTTTTCAAAGAAACACAACTGAAATGATTAAATACAGGGTTATAAGAAGTTATTTAGAATCCAATAAAGTTGCATCTGTACATCTAAACATACAAACAACTTTTTTAGAAAATTATTACCTAAGTTAAGGTTAGGTTAGGTACTAAAAGAGCTATTTTACTTTTAAAATAAAATTTACTTTTAAAAACTTAATCTGTCTGATTTTTCATTCAATGGATAAAGATATCTGTCGAAAAAGTTCGAACCCAACCAAATTAAAAAGCCTTCAAATTTTGATTCTTAATAATAAATTCTAATATCAGAGTGGCGTTTTCTATTCGGTGGTGTAACATTTTATTTTGTAGATATTTCTATCTAGTGATTTCAAAAATCAGCCCTTAGAAAGTTGTTAAAATTCACAAAAATTGCTGCTTTTTAGGGTTCCGTAGTCAAAATGAAACCCTTACAGTTTCGCCATGGACGTCCGTCCAAGCGTTCCTAATAAGGATCACAAATTATACTGTATTTAAAAGAACCACCTAAACATAATTAATAACTCTATTGTAGACAAAAAAATAGCTAATGTTTAATGTCTATTCTTATAATAAAAATCATCGAAATATCATTTTAATATAATTGCAGTCAATTTTCTTTTATAAACTTTGTCATTTTTAAATAAAATCTTAAAAATACGTTTTCCATACACTTTAAGTCAATAAAGTTTCGAATGCATTTTATAGTTTCATTTTGAGTGTATTTTTTGCAATGGAGAGCTTGAAATGATATTTTGGACGATATAACTGATAACATCATCTAAAATTTTAATTTAAAAGATCGTGACAGGTAACTTTTCGTGTACCTTACCCTACAGTTGTATAATTATCTTAATCAGCACCCATATTATCTATCTGTTGATGTCTGACAACAGTAGAAAATGACAGGCACTATGCAGTAGGTACATTGGTGCTTTGAGGTAATCACCGGTAATAACCACGTTACGTCACAGCAGCAATGTACTGTATACCTAGTGCCTGTCAATTTCCACTGATGTCAGACATCCACTGGATAGATAATATGGGTGCTGATCTGACTAAAATTCATTATTACATTACAGTAATAATTCAAAATAACTAAAAAGAATAAAAAAAGAAATAAATCATTTCAGTACTCATAAAATCTATAACAGGAAACAGTAGACTAATGAAATAATAACAACAAATTTTTCAAACACAAGTGATAAGCAAGGTCCTATGGAGCATGTGCTTCCGAAAACTAAGCATAAAACGTTAACAATTAGGTATTAATTAAAACAAATTTATAGCTAATGTAGGTAAAGTAACCAAAGTTCCTAAAAGATAATAATAAAACTTTGAACGTATAAAAGGTTAAATGAAAAACATAGATCGGACCACGTTATATTCTAACTAAAAGAATATTTAAATAGAAAGTAAAATAGTTCTCATTAGTGTGGGCCAATACGAATATGCCTTACACTTTTTAACAACATTGTATCGTTTTGATCCGATCGCCAAATATTATGCTTTTTTTCCGAATCATCTTGAATTGTTCGCCAAAAATACTGCCTGATAAACGAAGTCTGTTCACGAACTGCTTCTAGAATCTTTTGAGTTGTCATCAAAAGCCTTTCATCGACCATCACCATATGTGGCGCTTCTATAAGTTGTTGAGACTTTTCAGGAGTACAAGGTATATCGTCCAAAGTATGCACTGAAGTGGACCCTTCTAAAACAGCCGGATGCATCCTCGAATATCCATTCTTGTAATTCTTCAAAGCTCTTCCCAACCATTCACAAGTAAAATTATTACCATCCAAATAAACTTTCAGGCTTATCTTGTGGCCATACCATGCCTGATCGTAAATTACTGACAACTCATTGTGACGCAGAGAAAGAATCGATAAAGAAGTAAGATCCATGAACAAATTTGAATCCAACAAATGGATTCTGTTGAAAGCCAGATCTAAGTTGAAAAGAGAAGAGAGACCACGGAACGCGCCATATTCGATAGTTGTCAGTTGGTTGTGAGAAAGACGCAAAGTCTTCAAACGGCTAATGCGAAGGAAAGACGATGGACCTATCCTGCTAATACGGTTGCAACTTAAATCTAAATTAACGAGACTGATCGGTAGTCGAAGAGAATTGTCGTCCAGTTCTCTGATAAAGTTTCGGCTTAAATCGAGCATTTTCAAGTCAACTTGAAACCAAAGGTCGATAAGTGAAGGATCGGTGATATTGTTTGAGCTCAGGATCAAATCTGTCAATCGAATCCCTTCGTCCCGAGGGATATTCAGTTGTGACAACTCGTTGTTAGACAGATCCAACTTGCCACCTTCAGGGTGGAACATGTTGATTTGTATTCGTTTCAATACATGAATTGCATTGTACGTCATATTAACGAATCTCAAATTGTGAACTCTATCAAATGTCTGATTGGGTATATAGTCCAAAGAATTGTGGGACAGGTCTAAATTCTGAAGATTATTCATTCGAGAAAAACTTTGGAAATTCAATTCGGTTATGTAATTTCCACTCAAATTCAAATACTGTACGTACATTAGATCATCAGCATTTACGACGAAGTCTATGATCTTATTTTTAGAAAGATCTAAAGATGTAAGTCCGTTAAGAGATTTGAAAGCATAATATTCTATAGTTGATATCTGGTTTTTGGACAAATCTAATTCTGTCAGAACATCTATGTTTCTGATGACATGCCTGGGATTTCTAGACATTTTAGACATTTCTAAAGCATTCGAAGGTGCATTCGGTAATAGAACAATTTGATTTTCGGAAAGAAGTATCCTACAGGTTGGATGCCCACTAACGTGAGACCAATGTCTTGAAAAGAGCGTAGGTTTTATTGTCTCCAAATTATTGGAAGAGACGTCAAAAGTTTCTAAGTGTTTTATAATTTTTTGTGACTCAGCATCTATGTTTTCTATTTTATTTCCTCGCAAGTAAAGGTGTTTTAGTGTTTGGAGATTATTTACTGCACCATTTAGATTTATGATAGAATTATTGTTTAGCTTTAACACTTCTATGCTAGTAAGATCGGCGAAAGGTTCCGTGGTCAAATCTGTTATGAAATTATAAGAGAGGTCAAGTTCTACAAGTAAAGCTAATTCTGCGAAAGCGTCTTGTGGCAAATCCCTAATTTGATTATTGGCAAGAGAGAGTTTCCTCAATTTACTTGGCTGTGATTCAAATCGAAATAAATCATCAATATCAGTTAACTTATTCAACGAAAGATCCAAAATTTCAAGGCTGTTCAGGTAAAAGAATGGACTTTTCCTTTCGATTTTTTCTATACCATTATTGTGTAAGTAAAGGTTTTCGAGTCTTGTAGTGTGTTCCAGTATTGACAAATTTGTTTTTGGCCAGTTTGTATTGATTTTGAGTGTGGTTATTCTTGGAAGAAATTGTTCATCGGTGTTGTTGGAGTATTTGTTGACTTTGCCATTAAGTGTGACGTCTATTACAACTATATCGTTGGAAGATTCTAGACATTGATCTGGAAGTCTGACACCCCATATGAAGTCATGACATTCAATATTGTACGAACAGTTTCCAATGCCGTGAATTTTGTCGACGGGACAGTCGCCGGCGACTATAGTCACTATAGACAGTGCTATAAGTGCTATATTACCTGGAATAAAAAGTTCAAATTAGTTTAGTTTATTTTCACTCGATATAGAAGAGATACGTTTGACCTCACCTCACTTGATAGAAGTGATTCTACGAATAATATTGATGATGTACTTATTAATGCCTGTCTAGATGATTACAACATGACGAGACTCGAACCACTACCTCCGAGCAAGCGTACTATTAAAAATGTTCATAATAATAATGTTCTATCCGACCCGGGGGTTGTCCTTGGCTGCATTTTATAGTGCAGATAGGGATAATTGCCAGTTTGGATCACATATTTTGAAATTAAAATGTTACTAAAACGGGCCTCTAAGTGTTGGCTTCGGTCCCACGCACGCCTCCCAAAGGTCCAGGTGCTCCATAGCCCCGAGAACCCAAAATGGTAACAACAAATAATAGTAATAATAATAAATCCTTTGACCAACACACAGCGCTATCTAGACCCGTGGTAAGCTGCTAAGCTTGTGTTATGGTGACTAGACAACGGATATACTACTTATATTTATTTTTCTTTTGTAAATTCATACATAAAAATAAAAATGTTAAGATTGTAACTCAACTCACACTGTATACACTATACATTATTTCTAAGTTTAGACATTTTTTTTCTAAAGCCGAGTACAGGCTCAGGCCTACACCTACTTAAAACGAATAAAATTAGAAAAAAGTTTCAAAAAATTTTAGTAGGTATTAATTTTGTTTATCCCACAATATTCTTTAAAAGTTAAATAAAATTGTTGAAAATTAAAGTCCAACAATTTGGCCTGGGTTGCAAATGGTTGGCCGCTTTACCTCTTTAGACGGCAAATACTTATTCTATACAATTTGTAAAAGGGGAAAACCCTTTTAATCCGAAAGGGGGTTGTTCTAGACGTCTAGGCGAACACCTTTAGTTCTACGACCTTTGAAAATTCAAACTTTTTTTTTTGAACATTTTGAGATTATGTTATTATGTAAAAACAGCTGCTTTTGAAAATAAAGGTAATTGAAGTTTTGATTGTAAACCATCAAACTAAATAAAAAGACGACATAAGGTCAATGACCTCGAACTCTCAGAAACAGCTGATTTTCAAGTAAACTTAACACCTAAATTTTTCGAAAACTAGGTACTTCGAATTTCCAAAAATCGTAGAACATAAGTTGTTCGCCTAAACGTCTAGAACAACCCCCTTTTGAATTAAAAGGACTTACCCGTTACACCTTGTATAATTTATATTATACTAGTGGCTATGGCAGTTTCACCTGAATAATTTCCGATCCCGTGGAAAATACAGTTAAAAGTGTAGCCTGTGTTATATTACTCATTTATTTTTGATGTTAAAATATAAAAGTACTTACTAGTTTTTCCCATTTTTCTCGATGATCCAAAATTTTCGACGAAATCTTTCAAAAAAGTGACGAAAAGCAAGATGTTGATGGTGATTTGAATACTGAAAATAAAAAAAAAATGTTTTTAAGTTATTATAAAAAAAAATCTTTGTGCCTTCCTCTTATTCACGCGGCAGTTCTAATTTTGTTTAGTCTACAGGATACAGAGCCCTTAGTATGAGTTTTGATAGTTTATCGTCTCGATGAAACTGGCAGTTTACTTCATACATTTTCCATCAGCGCCCCTAGCGGTAACTATCATGAACTAAAATAATGTATGAAAGTAAACTGCCAGTTTCATCGAAACGATAAACTATCAAAACTCATACTAAGGGCTCAGATAATCCTCAGATAAAAATACTTCGTAATCTCATGGGCTATCTAATGATATATTCTATACAGTGCAACAAAGTCTACATCTATCGCCTTTTCTGTGCCTCAAGGTTTTCTGGAAGAGAACTCTTGTTAGGGTTAAGCTCGCCTATGTACATGTAATCTCCTGAGCTATGTTTCTATATTCTATGGTGTGTACATTAAAGAATAAAGAATAAAGAAAGTATATAAGTTGGCAGTGGAGATATTAGGAACCAAACACTTAGCTTGTGTTTAGTTTATTTTATATTATTTTTGATTATTTATCGAATATCAGCTAAGTTTTTTTTTTTTTTAAATCTGTTGTAAAAATGTTCATATTTTCTTGTGTAGAGTTTTTCGGTGGGAACGCGTTAAGGAGATGTTTGCTAAATTTTCATTTTTGTGAAACCTAGTTCATATACGTGTAAATTGTTTGATTAAGGGAGCATATTAATCAACTAGCTGTGCCCTGCGATTTCACCTGCGTAAGTCCAGTTCCCGCGGGAATATCGGGATAAAAAGTAGCCTATGTGTTATTCCCGGTATCCAGCTACCTATGTTCCCAGTTTAATGGCAATCGGTTCAGTAGTTTTTGCGTGAAAGAGTAACAACCTCACATACATACATACAAACTTTCGCGTTTATAATATTAGTAAGAAGTAAGAAGTTATATTTAGTTTCGTGAAGGTATGTACAAGTGTACCTAATAAAAGTGAAAATCGATGAAAAACATGGATTTTGGCATTGTCTCCAAAACTCTCGTGACCCGTAATTGTAAAGAGCCACTATTTACATACATACAAAATTTATTGTTCTGAATGATGCATTAGCCTGTGGCGTTCTTAAAAAAATAAATATTGCACGACGCAATCTAGGCCCAAATTAAGCATTGTACTATGGGTACTAGACAACGGATATACCTACTACATATTTTACTATTTTTTGTCGTAAATACATACATATTATACAAAGAAAGACCCCCAGATCAAATACAAATATTTGACCGAACGAGCGAAGCGAGTGAGGTCCAGTGTAGACGGGCCTGGCGCTTGTATCTTTGTAACTTTGTATCTTTGTATGTTTGTTCGACGATAACTTGAGTATCGTAGCTCCGATCTACACGAATTTTGGTATGCGCGTAGTTTAGGTCAATAGAATTTATGAGTTCGAAGATGAGGCGGATCGCTAGGGGGGTTTGGGAGATAGGGGGTGCATAAAGAGAAAAAATCAAGTTCTAAAAATTTGTCAATAGATGGCGCTCGACATTAGTCTTAGATCGCGGTATCGTTGCGTTTGCTTGCGATATATACTCCAAGATCTGACATTTTTGAAGGGATTGTTAACGTCCATTAATGTTCAACGTAAATAATTCATGTTTATGTTACAAATTGTGGTCGATTTTCGTAATTAAGGAATGTTGTGTTATCGTTTTTCTTGTCTTTCGTTATATTATTCGTTTAATAATAATTCTTATTTTGTAAAAAAATAAAGCTGTTGGTGTTAAAATCCTACAAAAAACAAAATCTCTGTAAATGGATTCTCGTGAGGTCTCAGTTCGGGGCGAACTACTAGTTATTTTTAATCATAAATAGTTGCATCCTGCGGGAATCGAACCGCAGCCTTATGAATTGCAGTCAAGCGTTCGCCCGACGCGCCACAGAAGCCGCCAAGTAAGCAACTATAATTCTACGAATAAATGAACGAACGAAACATAAACTGTCACCCAGAAAGAAAATAAGTCATTTAGTAGGCATCATCTGTCCGAAAAAAAAAAAAAAAGTACCCAAGCTAGCAGGATAGCAGAATTACATAGAATTGTCCAAACATACTCAATTACGTCCAACATAGATAAAATTGAAATCAATTTACCGTCAAAACGAGACATGTATCAGACTATAATTGGAAAGGAATCGAAACTTGATTGGCTCTAAAATGTATGGTACTTATTAAAAATTTAAAATCCAACTTTAAAAAAAGAACGAAATAACCTCCATATACAGCTCCACCACATATCTGTTTTGTCGTCTGAAGTCGGACAGTCAAAATACAATATACACGCAGCCAGTAAAACTGCCCATAAAAATTTGCCCACCTTTCTATTAAAAAAGAAGCATCTCAATCGGTCAAGCTATCTTTGAGTAATCGGCGAACAATTGAATTGATTAATCCGTTTTGAGGAGCATTCCCATTTATCACTTCGAAGATCCTTATCAGATCCTCCAACTCGAAGCTCCCACCTTTCTATTAAAAGAAAACCTATCTCAATCGGTCAAATCAAACGGCGTTTTTAACCGACTTCAAAAAAGGAGGAGGTTCTCAATTCGTCGCGTATATTTTTTTTTTTTTTTTTTTTTTTATGTTTGTTCACCGATTACTCGAAGGTGGCTTGACCGATTAAGATGGTTGTTTTTTTAATGGAAAGGTGGAAGCCCCGAGGTGGTCCCATAAAAATTTGGTGAGGATCTGATGAGGATCTTCGAAGCGAGGACCGGGAATGCTTCTTAAAAACCTGTATTCAATTCACTTGTTCACCGATTACTCGAAGGTGGCTTGACCGATTAACATGGTTTTTTTTGTAATAGAAAGGTGGAAGCCCCGAGGTGGTCCCATAAAAATTTGGTGAGGATCTGATGAGGATCTTCGAAGTGAGGACCGGGAATGCTTCTCAAAAACCTGGATTCAATTCACTTGTTCACCGATTACTCGAAGGTGGCTTGACCGATTAAGATGATTCTTTTTGTAATAGAAAGGTGGAAGCCCCGAGGTGGTCCCATAAAAATTTGGTGAGGATCTGATGAGGATCTTCGAAGCGAGGACCGGGAATGCTTCTTAAAAACCTGTATTCAATTCACTTGTTCACCGATTACTCGAAGGTGGCTTGACCGATTAACATGGTTCTTTTTGTAATAGAAAGGTGGAAGCCCCGAGGTGGTCCCATAAAAATTTGGTGAGGATCTGATGAGGATCTTCGAAGTGAGGACCGGGAATGCTTCTCAAAAACCTGGATTCAATTCACTTGTTCACCGATTACTCGAAGGTGGCTTGACCGATTAAGATGATTCTTTTTGTAATAGAAAGGTGGAAGCCCCGAGGTGGTCCCATAAAAATTTGGTGAGGATCTGATGAGGATCTTCGAAGCGAGGACCGGGAATGCTTCTTAAAAACCTGTATTCAATTCACTTGTTCACCGATTACTCGAAGGTGGCTTGACCGATTAAGATGATTCTTTTTGTAATAGAAAGGTGGAAGCCCCGAGGTGGTCCCATAAAAATTTGGTGAGGATCTGATGAGGATCTTCGAAGCGAGGACCGGGAATGCTTCTCAAAAACCTGGATTCAATTCACTTGTTCACCGATTACTCGAAGGTGGCTTGACCGATTAACATGGTTCTTTTTGTAATAGAAAGGTGAAAGCCCCGAGGTGGTCCCATAAAAATTTGGTCTGGATCTGATGAGTATCTTCGGAATGATGGACAGGATAGCTTCCCAGAATGTAATAAATTACTCGTTTTTGGACTTCTACCAAAAAGAATAGACCCCTAAAGAACTAAGTACAGATTGATGGGCCACCTAAAACCACTTTCTCATCAGCAAACTCCTCAATAATTAAAATTACGGTAACAATAGGTATTGTTAATTTATTTGGCAGTCGAAAGTAGGTAGGTAGGTACTAAAAAGGGTGAAATAAAAAAATAATTTAAAAATTAAAAAACCGACTTAAAAAAAGAACAAAAAATAATTTAAAAATTAAAAAAACCTCAAAAAATAAGAATTGACAAAAAATAATTTAAAAACCACCAATAAAAAAAAAGAATTGATAAAAAAGACCAAAATAACCTCTACATACAGCGCCACCGACTAATTAATCTGTTTTATCATCTGAAGTCGGGCAGCCAAACTAAGTAGAATATGGAACCATACAGCCAGTAAAACTGCCCGACTTCAGATGATAAAACAGATTAATTAGTCGGTGGCGCTGTATGTAGAGGTTATTTTGGTCTTTTTTATCAATTCTTTTTTTTTTATTGGTGGTTTTTAAATTATTTTTTGTCAATTCTTATTTTTTGAGGTTTTTTTAATTTTTAAATTATTTTTTGTTCTTTTTTTAAGTCGGTTTTTTAATTTTTAAATTATTTTTTTTGTCATACGCGGGTTAAACCATATGACAAAGCTAAAGCTCCATAAAAGAAAAAAAAGAAAATTTAAAAAATTCCTTACCTTCAACACTGTTATAGCAGACACAACAACATAATTGCTCTAATGCTAAAGTCCAAATGGAATGGCTCTATAAAATACTGCTGACCAAACGAAACTAGAACTCGATCGCTTCAATTACACTGTAGGTAGGTGTACCTACTTGCTGCTTAAAAAGGCACTGTCACGGGCAAATTATTGACTCAATAATAAAATAATAAACATTTTGACTCAATACTAAATTTCATGTCTCAGTAGTAAATATATTGACTCAATAGTAAATTTATCTAAACAATAGTACAATTCTGGCTCGATAGTAAAATTACTCAATTTAAAATGACTTGATGTTAAAATACCTCGATAGTATAATGACTTGATATTAAAACGCCTCGATAGTAAAATGACTCAAAAGTAAAAATTATTGACTCGACGTTAAATTCTTGACTCAGTAGTGGGATTTAGTTATTTATTTATAAATAATTTTTATTTACTCCATAGTAAAATGCCTTGAAAATTATTGAGTAGAACAATTCAAAACGTGTTGCCCAAGGAAGTGTTATTTAACTTTCAAAACTAAATTACTGCAACGCAGATGATTACGGGTTCGGCTAATCGGTAGGTAAGAGCGCGAGTTCAAACCTCGTCGCGAGTGAATTTTCGAAGATGTATTTTTTCCTTTAAAGTATTTCTAGTTAAAATGCTATGAGCAATAAACATAAATTAACAAAATTTTAACCGTCATTTTAATTATTGTTTGAGTGATTGAGTTTGCTGATGAGAAGGTGGTTTCAGGTGCTCCAACAATCTGTACCTATAGTTCTTTAGGGCCAATTCTTTTTTATAGAAGTCCAAAAATCAGTAATTTATTGCATTCTGGGATGCTATCCTGTCCATCATTCCGAAGATACTCATCAGATCTTCACCAAACTTTTATGAAACCACCTTGGAGTAAAAAAGAACCATCTCAATCGGTCAAGCCATCTTCGAGTAATCGACGAACAATTGAATTGCATACAGTGTTTTGAGAAGCATTCCCGGTCCTCACTTCCAAGATCCTGATCAGATGCTTACTAAAATTTTATTAGACCAACTAGGGGCTCCCACTTTTCCATTAAAAAAAACCATCTTAATCGGTCAAGCCATCTTCGAGTAATCGGTGAACAAACATTGAAAAAATATATATACGCGACGAATTGAGAACCTCTTCCTTTTCTTTTTAAGTCGGTTAAAAATAACAAATAAATAAAATAAAATAAAAAGCCTTTTATTTCTTGCAAGTAAACAATAATATTTTACAGAGTTTAATCATTTTTAGTTCTTGCTATTTGTTGATATTTTCTAATCTGATTCATAATTATGCAAGAACCCCTCCTCTTGTGAAGGTGAAGGCCTCCTCTAAAGAAGTCCTTTTTTTTGGAAGTCGGTTAAAAACATATTAATAACGAATTACCCTAACCTTATTTAAAATCTTCTAATTCATCCCAATGATCACCGTAGTCAACCGGAAACATCGCCGCGCACTCGTCTTCACCTGCCGAGTGGTCGCGACTCACGTGTAGCGGGTTCAAGTCCATCAGTTGTAATAATGTCAAGTCGGTTTTTAAAGACAACATTAACGCTATGCTGTGGTCTCTGAAATAATTGCACATTGAAAAAAAAACACGACATTAGTTAGCCCATACTAAGCACCAGGCTTGTACCATGGGTACTAGACAACGGATATACTACATATTATAGTTTTATCTTGTAAATCTTACCAATATTATAAACGCGAAAGTTTGTATGTAAGTATGTATGTATGTATGTTAGGTTGTAACTCTTTCACACAAAAACTACGGAACCGATTGCGATGAAACTTGGTATATAGGTAGCTGGGGACCTGGATTAACACATAGGCAACTTTTAATCCCGATAATCCCGCGGGAACGGGACTTACGCGGGTGATACCCCGGGGCGCAGCTAGTACATACATAATTATACATAGAAAACACCCAGAACAAGAAACTAAGGTTTTTGGTCAGCAGAAATATTTGTTTCCGGCGGGAATCGAATCCGCAACCTTTTGCAATGCATCCGAGCTTCGCCAGCTGCGCCACAGAGGCCGTCAAAAAGTTTAATAAATAAAGAGATGAAATAAAAGATTGATAAATATGATTGGAAGAGATCGCCCATATGCAATTGGGCGCTGTGCAACTTTAGCATTTTGTATTAATTCTAGTTTAATGAAACACAATATTATATTTACCGGGTAATACTCGCATTTCTTTCTTTCGCTAGCTTATAAAGTAAAGTTGTAAAGTTAGCGAATGCTCTACGCGAGCGAAATAGGTATACTGCTGTGTTTCATTAAACTACATTAAATACAAAAAGCTAAAGTTGCACAGTGCCCTATTGCATATATGCAGTCTCTTCCAATCATATAAGTATTTATCATTTCTTTAAAACTGTTAGCTACAGATATTCCAAGTTTCATCGCAATCGGTTCTGTAGTTTTTGCGTGAAAGACTAACTAAGTGACATACGTACACACAAACTTTCGCGGTTATAATATTAGTGATAAGATATTATAGTGTTTTTGTCTTCTACCCACACAATTAAAAATAACTAGCTGCGCTTTGCTTTTCATCGGCTTAAGATTTAAGGCTTCAAGGTCTCGATCGCGGTGTAATTTCGTCGTAAAAAAAAATAATTTAAAAATTAAAAAACCGACTTAAAAAAAGAACCAAAAATATTTTAAACATTTAAAAACCACCAAAAAAAAAAAGAATTGATAAAAAAGACCAAAATAACCTCTATATACAGCGCCACCGACTAATTAATCTGTTTTATCATCTGACGTCGGGCAGCCAAACGAAGTACAATATGGAACCATACAGCCAGTAAAACTGCCCGACTTCAGATGATAAAACAGATTAATTAGTCGGTGGCGCTGTATATAGAGGTTATTTTGGTCTTTTTTATCAATTCTTTTTTTTTTTGGTGGTTTTTAAATGTTTAAAATATTTTTGGTTCTTTTTTTAAGTCGGTTTTTTAATTTTTAAATTATTTTTTTATTTCACCCTTTTTAGTACCTACCTACCTACTTTCGACTGCCAAATAAATTAACAATACCTATTGTTACCGTAATTTTAATTATTGAGGAGTTTGCTGATGAGAAGGTGGTTTTAGGTGGCCCATCAATCTGTACTTAGTTCTTTAGGGGTCTATTCTTTTTGGAAGAAGTCCAAAAACGAGTAATTTATTACATTCTAGGAAGCTATCCTGTCCATCATTCCGAAGATACTCATCAGATCCTGACCAAATTTTTATGGGACCACCACGGGGTTTCCACTTTTCCATTAAAAAAAGAACCATCTCAATCGGTCAAGCCACCTTCGAGTAATCGGTGAACAAGTGAATTGAATACAGGTTTTTGAGGAGCATTCCCGGTCCTTACTTCGAAGATCTTCATTAGATCCTCACCAAATTTTTATGGGACCACCTCGGGGCTTCCACCTTTCCATTAAAAAAAGAACCATCTTAATCGGTCAAGCCACCTTCGAGTAATCGGTGAACAAGTGAATTGAATACAGGTTTTTGAGGAGCATTCCCGGTCCTCACTTCGAAGATCCTCATCAGATCCTCACCAAATTTTTATGGGACCACCTCGGGGCTTCCACCTTTCCATTAAAAAAAGAACCATCTTAATCGGTCAAGCCACCTTCGAGTAATCGGTGAACAAACATAAAAAAAAAAAAAAAAAAAAAACATACGCGACGAATTGAGAACCTCCTCCTTTTTTGAAGTCGGTTAAAAATAGCCAATATGTCTATATTTTCAGCTATCTGCGTGCATGAGAAGTTTCATCGCAATCGGTTCCGTAGTGAATGTTTGAATGTCAATCACGCTAAAACTACTGAACCCATTGCAATAAATAAATAAATAATCCTGTGACCAACACACACCCATGGTAAGCTGCTAAGCTTGTGTTACGGTGACTAGACAACGGATATACTACTTTTATTTATTTTTCTTTTGTAAATACATACATAATTATACATAGAAATACACCCAGACCAGATACAAATATTTATTTTTAAACATATATATTTGCACCCAGCGGGAATCGAACCCGCAACCTTCTGCTTTGCAGCCAAGCGTTCGCCCGACGCGCCACAGAGGTCGTCAACAATAAATGGTATGCAGATAGCTGGAGATCTGAATTAACTTATTGACTACGTTTCATCCCCAAAATCCCGGAGGACCAGGACTTACGCGAGCGAAACTGCGAGGCGCAACTAGTAGAATCAAAAAAACTTTACAACTCTAAACCCGACGCCGACTAGACATAGGCACGAATTCTAAGTACTAAATAGGTACTTAGGTCATTGATTTTTAAACACCAACTTACTCTTACAACTCAGGGCGGCGCTAGCGTCTACTTAAGTGCTAAACAATACTCTAGTTTCGTAAAAATCCACTGTATGTTTAAAGTTGGTAATACTAACTGATTCTCAGAAAGTTGTAAAGTATCATATTCTTTTAGCGTGTGGGCTATGTGGACGCTATCGTATGGCGATGTGGCCTTAAAGATACCCATCTATAAAATAATAGGTAAGTTAGGGACTATTTACACGGTTCTGAAATAATAGCGGGACTTTAATCTATCATCATCATCATCAGCCTGTTGCAGTCCACTGCTGAACATAGACCTCTCCAATTGCACGCCACCTAGATCTATTTTCGGCTTCTCGCAACCAGTTTGTGCCAGCCGTCTTGCGTAAATCGTCGCTCCAACGTGCCTGAGGACGTCCTCAAATCTGTCAATCTTTTAAGATCTTTATTTTTGTAAGGCAAACTACGACGGCACAAAAATAGGTCACATACATACACTCACGGCAAAAGCATAACACATCCTTTGGCAGTCGTGTAATAATATTTTATACGGAGCGGTGTTGGTCTGGTGGTAGGTACCCCGACATTCATTCCGAAGGTCGTGGTTTCAAATCCCGGCCGCGCACCAATGCGTTTCTCTTTAAGAAAAAAATATGTACGCTATTAACATCGCTCTTACAGTGAAGGAAAACATCGTGAGAAAAAACCACGGCTTTAAATCACGCACAAAGGCCGAATAGTAGGGCTAATTGCGGAAACACACAGTTTAAACTTCAACTTTAAGGTATTTAGATAGACAAGCGAACTTGGAGTTCTCTCCGCATGGTGGTGGGTAAATTTGAGGCATTAAGGAGGGTTGGTATGAGGCAAGCGACTGACAGTTATCATTGTCAACTATGTAAAACATCTTACAACTCAACACCGTGTGAAATGGCCCATTTAATTTAATACACGAGGTAGAAATTATGTAAATAAATAAATATCACAGCGAAATATAGCCCCAAACTATAAGGTATCTAGCGCGAATAATATAAGGTATCTTACGTGAATAATATGAAGTAACTTACGTAAATAATATAAATAATCTTACGTGAATAATATGAAGTATCTTACGTGAATAATATGAAGTATCTTACGTAAATAATATGAAGTATCTTACGTGAATAATATGAAGTATCTTACGTAAATAATATGAAGTATCTTACGTGAATAATATGAAGTATCTTACGTGAATAATATGAAGTATCTTACGTGAATAATATGAAGTATCTTACGTTAATAATATGAAGTATCTTACGTGAATAATATAAAGTATCTTACGTGAATAATATGCCTTTTGTAATTAGAAATAGCTTCAACAATTTTATATCGTTTGGCCATTTCAAGCAAGACTAGAACATGTGGAGGCAAAAATTCCGGCGTGGGAGTTACGTATTCAGCCACGATCTAAAATTAAAAACGAACGACTGTTCTTCTGTTTTTGCGGTTTAAATTAAAATTAAATTAAATTGCCGGTTTTAATTGCCGGTTGTAATGCCGTTCTAACGTTCCAGAGCCTTAACAGACTCCCTCTGAGCATAGACCCTGAGCAAGGAGTGTTGTAAAGTATTTATTACGTGTTATTGTATTTATCGTAACGATTACAAAAAAAAATTATAAGTGTTCCATTGTTTGTCGTATTAGGATTATAAATTACACTAATATGGACTTAGATATTAGCTTTTTTATTAAATAAAGACCTTTTGAAATGAAATGAAATGAAGTAGTGTAAAGGCGGTTAAAACCGTAAAACCAGTTTCATTTTAAAAACCCAGTAGCCTAGGGAGTTATTCCTGTATTAGAATCGTCGAAATTTCATTTCATCATGATTGCAATAGCAAACATAACACTCAAAACGAAATTTGAACTTGTTTCTGAACTACAATCGATATTCATCTTATTTTTTCAATAGTTACTTGTTAACCGACTTCAAAAAAGGAGGAGGTTCTCAATTCGTCGCGTATGTTTTTTTAACCGACTTCAAAAAAGGAGGAGGTTCTCAATTCGTCGCGTATGTTTTTTTTTTTTTTTTTTTTTTTATGTTTGTTCACCGATTACTCGAAGGTGGCTTGACCGATTAAGATGGTTCTTTTTTTAATGGAAAGGTGGAAGCCCCGAGGTGGTCCCATAAAAATTTGGTGAGGATCTGATGAGGATCTTCGAAGTAAGGACCGGGAATGCTCCTCAAAAACCTGTATTCAATTCACTTGTTCACCGATTACTCGAAGGTGGCTTGACCGATTGAGATGGTTCTTTTTTTAATGGAAAAGTGGAAACCCCGTGGTGGTCCCATAAAAATTTGGTCAGGATCTGATGAGTATCTTCGGAATGATGGACAGGATAGCTTCCTAGAATGTAATAAATTACTCGTTTTTGGACTTCTTCCAAAAAGAATAGACCCCTAAAGAACTAAGTACAGATTGATGGGCCACCTAAAACCACCTTCTCATCAGCAAACTCCTCAATAATTAAAATTACGGTAACAATAGGTATTGTTAATTTATTTGGCAGTCGAAAGTAGGTAGGTAGGTACTAAAAAGGGTGAAATAAAAAAATAATTTAAAAATTAAAAAACCGACTTAAAAAAAGAACCAAAAATATTTTAAACATTTAAAAACCACCAAAAAAAAAAAGAATTGATAAAAAAGACCAAAATAACCTCTATATACAGCGCCACCGACTAATTAATCTGTTTTATCATCTGAAGTCGGGCAGTTTTACTGGCTGTATGGTTCCATATTGTACTTCGTTTGGCTGCCCGACGTCAGATGATAAAACAGATTAATTAGTCGGTGGCGCTGTATATAGAGGTTATTTTGGTCTTTTTTATCAATTCTTTTTTTTTTGTTTGCTCCTGTTTATGCTGGTGAAACATACTAGTTAACTGGGATCTCAAGGGTCCCAGAACTTTTCATCACTTGCTGAGTTAGCCAGTGTTACAAATAGGTTGGAATATCGGCATCATAAGTAGCCTATATTCTACTCCAAGGTCTCATCTATCTCTTTACATAAATTAATCAAAATCGGTTCAGCGGTTTAGGCGTGAAAACGTAACAGACACACAGAGCCCTTTTCGGAAAAAATGTTGTAAAAAATATTTGCTTATAAAATAATAATCGCCAATTATAGACGATTATTCCGGAGTCTTCCGGAAGCTTTCCATAGACTTTCCATAAATAAGATTTGCATTTGTGTCTAATTAGATAGAAAAAATAAAGTAAATAAGTAAATAAATTATTTTCGAAAAATATCATGTAGTTACCTACAAACTTACGAAAAGTCTAAGCTTTGATTTATATACATCTAAGTAAAACAATGCTTCGTGTAGGTAAATCTCAGGCGAAACCTGCACAAAATGGGAACAAAAATAGATGGGGTTGAAGACCCCCACAACTTGGGGGTCTTCAAGTTACGAGTGAACAGGTATTTCCTAGGTAAACGTGCAACGTTTTAGACCACATCGTTGCTTACCATCAGGTGGCGAACGCTTACCTATCAATTATAAATGCAAAAAAAAGATGGATGGAGAGAAAATGCAGTAGTCACCTTAGGGAATAGCAAAGCTAATCCATTGGCTTTAGCTAAATCATTGGGCGGCGAATAAAATCCTGGTACCACTAGACCTGGAGGTGGAAAGTATTCGTTCTCTTCATCATCGCTACTTTCCACCAGCACGTACTCTTTTGGTAGCTCCTAAAACAACAAGTAAAAGTTTTTAATATATTTCATAGTGTTTCCTACACTTGGATGACTATACTTAAAGAAATGCTTTCCAAAAATTTCGCGCCCAACAGGACTTGAACCTGTATCTCTGGGGATCCGTCCCAACGCCTTTTCAAATTTGGCCACGGATGCATGTGCAAATGAATCGAAATTAAGGATTGCATATCTTATTGTTTACGTTTTTAACGAGTCCTGTCGGGCGCGAAATCATTGGAAAGCATTTCTTTAAGTATAACAACCCTACCGCCTGTACTTAACCTATATTATGATGAATAAATAATTTGATTTGATTTGTAATATTGTGTTTTATTAGGATTATTTACACTCTCCTATAAGGCTGTACTTATTAAGCAAAAAGTCTTCTCAGAAAGTAACACAGATAGTTTACTAAGAAATTTGTATCGACAAATATTGTAGACAGCTGTCAGGTTTTTAGTCTAAAGTCCATTTTGTCTGTCTGTTATACAATTAGATTGTAATTAGAAATGGTTAAAGAATTTAAAATTATCATTTAACTCTAAAAGGACTTTAAGACGTTTTTTTCTTACTAGCCCGTTATTTTGTACTATTGTATGGCAAGGCCATTTATTGACCGAACGAGCGAAGCGAGTGAGGTCCAGTGTAGACAGGCCTGGCGCTTGTATCTTTGTATGTTTGTTCGACGATAACTTGAGTATCGTATCTCCGATCTTCATGAATTTTAGTATGCGCGTAGTTTAGGTCAGTGGAATTTAAGAGTTCGAAGATGGGCCGGATCGGTAGGGGGGTTTGGGAGATAGGTGGTCGTGAGATCTCAGTTCGGGACGAACTCTTTGTATAAGTTACGCGGTGAGGCTGAAATCTATAGTGCGTACTTTGACTTTGCTCAGACTGAGCTTAGCAAAAACTAAGCATAAACTTTGAATTGGAATTTATAGTCGACATTCATTTTATGACCTATACTCTAATCTATCTATTTGTTTGGTTTACATTCTAAATTTGAAAAATTTCGACTTTACTAAGCAAAAGTTTTGTATAGTAGCCGACATCGCTTTATAAATACCAAAAATTGATTTAAGTCAAAGTTTTTGCTTAGCAAAATACGAACCCTAGATTTTAGCCTAAGACGCCACAGGTGCCTATTTCAGATTAGTGAATAATTGAATATCCCATGCGTTCAGACCGTAGTGAATCCTCGGATATGTCAGTTTTCTGCCGATGTTTTCCTTCACCGTAAGAGCGATGGGCGATTAGCATCTAAATATTATTTTTTTCTAAAGAACAAGACATTGTAGTGCGGTCGGCCGCCAATGCTATATTATTTGGTTATAAAGAATTAATCGACCTATATCTAGATTGGATATAAAACTTAAAAAATCTAGCCCAGTCTACTTTCTAAAAAAATTAAGTTCTTTGTGAAAAAAAACCTTTTTCTTTACTAGGGGACTCCCTCACTTAACTATAGTTGCATTGTCATCATTTTAAATAAGTAAAACACATCGGATTTAGAACTTGACTAAAATTATGCAAAAAAAAAAACTTCAGAATGTAAACCAATGAAAAATACCTAAACTTTGCTTCTCTGTTATGACTATAAAGTTATTTTAATTTTATTCAAAATGAAAATGATCAAAATGTATTTCGACTATTAATTCCAAATAAAAGTTTATGCTTAGTTTTTGCTAAGCTCAATCTGAGCAAAGTCAAGGTACGCAATATAGATTTCAGCGTTAGAGTTTCTAGGTCGCCCTACTCTAGGCGATTTAGGGTGACCTTGACCTAACGAATGCTATCAGAGATAACAACCAAGACCAACTACTTAACGCACGCAGGACCAATAAATAAAATATTCACCTTTAATAATAAATTATCAGTTACAGATAACATACCTCAGGAATAAGAATATCTGTTTCGAAATTGTCAGGAGTGTCTTCGAGTTCTTTCAGAGCTGTAAGATTCTGAAATTAATTACAAAATTTCATAAAATATACAACTATAAATAATAAATAATAATAAATCCTGTGACGAACACACAGCGCCATCTAGCCCCGTGGTAAGCTGCTAAGCTTGTGTTACGGTGGCTAGACAACGGATATACTACTTATATTTAGTTTTCTTTTGTAAATACATACACATTATACATAGAAATACGCCCAGTCAAGACAAAAATCAAGTCAAGTAATTGTTTTTTTTTCTTATGGCCCCGGATTATGACAACGATTATGACCATTTGCGACTTACACATATATCCAAGTTTTCTGACCTATATCTAATTTACGACGTAAAACATTTTTTTATACAATTTAACTGCATAGAAAATACATAAAGTATAAAAAGTGTCAATCACGAAAGAGTTCCAATAGAAATAGAATGTAAATAGAAGATGAATACACTAGGAATAGAACAGGAGTAGACTAAGAGTAGAGTAGGAGACTCGGAATAGACAAGGAATAGTCTTAGAATAGACTAGGAATAGGACTTTGAAACATTGGGTTAACAAGTTAAAGGTACTCATTTTCTCATAGAGGGCGATGAAAAGTAGAATGTCTACCTCAGGAGAAAATACTATTTTTAGCTCGAGTGAGGTACTTTGAATCCCTCGATTCGCTCACGATTCTACTCAAGAATCCTTCTCTTCTCTCTGGATTCAAAAAACACTCTCGCCGTAAAAATAGTCTTTTCTCCCTTGGTGTACAATCTACTATTACACACCTACTGCTCAACAAAGTTACTTTATTTGACGTAAGACGAAGGTCAACGTAAAGCGAGTCTTTATTCCCTAGGTGCATAAAGTGCTTATTATGCACCCATGGCATAAAGTAATTTAAATTTGAAACTGAGGTTCTGGTAGCATACGGCCATTTCGAACTGGCCACCTAGACATAACACATTAAAAAAAACTAGGCTATCTTCTATTTAATTTCGACGTAAGGGTAAGGCAAAAAGTTTTAGTTAATATAAAGCCCAAACATTTTTTTTATCAGCTAAGGCCGATGTGTAGAACATTGTTAAATTTCATTAATATAAATAGAGCTGTAAATATATATCATACACTTTGCATTAATTTGTTTTGTTGTTAGCTAAGTACTTATTATAGTAGGCCTATTCACCCCGGTAATAAAGCCTGTCTTAATCTTGGGCGCTTGAATCCCCGCTTCACTCAGGACTCTAGGTACATAACTCCTTCGCTTCGCGCAGGAGTTAAGTTTTTACCACCCTCGCTGCGCTCGGGAGTTAACTCTCTAGAGTCCTTTGTACGCTTTGGATTCAATATGACGCCCGTATATAAGACAGGGCTATAGTACTTCGGTGCATAAACTACTATTATACATCGTTTTGAAATGGTATGTGCATTTTTAGTTGAGATTAATTCTTAGATATTGCAGTTATGATTATTTAATCAATTTCCGAAAACCGTCGAGGCCGTAACAGCTTGATGCCTTTGCTATTTTCGGCAGAAAAATATTAGTCTAGGAATTTACCGCGTTTTTGTTTTCTTTAAATACACGTAAAGTCTATTTCAATTTATTTTCATAAATAAAATAAATGAATATCCTGAAAATAATACGTTATGATGTTAAATTATAGCTATTTATTGTCATTATTTTTTCGCAAATGGTACGAAAAGTAGAGTATTTTCCTCGGTGATAAAGATGTCTCAGTCTTGGGTGAACTTAAATCCCTCGCTACACTCAGGACTCGTCTTAAATCCCTCGCTTCGCTCGTGATTTCATTATTTGACACTCTCGCTACACTTGCGATTCAAGTCGTCACCCGTGACAGAAGACACTGCTTTATCCCCTTGTTTAATAATCTACTATTTAAGCATAAATACTGGGCTCTCAACGGGAACTAACCCCAGATTTCAAAAACTGTAGTTTTCTTTGTTCTTTATCATTTCTTCTAGCTTCTAACACATCTTTTATTTGTTGGCGAGCAAGACGTTGCATCTCAGATAGACGTCTCGTGTTCTTATTCGCTAACTCTTGCTATAAACGTAAATATATTTTAGGATCAAAGTTTTTAAATCCTAATTTTCGAAATGTTAAATTATTCTAAGTTATTGCATACTTAAACTTAAAATAACTAAACTATAAAAAATATAAAAATCCAGACCGCGCCATCCCCAATGTCATCAAAAATTAGAAAACTGCAAAGCTTCCTCCCCTTTTGGGTGTTTCTTTTTCTTCTTTTTGTGTAATGGTGTGTCTCACCTAGAGTTAGAGTTGTCAGGTCGCCCTAAGGCCTCGACCTAACGACTCCTATCAGAGGTAACAACCGGGACTAACTGTTTAACGTGCCTTGAAAGAGCTCATGAAAATGTTATTTTTTGCCACACCATTTTTCGGTCACCCATCCAAGTAATGACAGCGCCAGGCGTTGCTTAATCGTACGGCCACTCTAGATCGGCAGGTGCAGCTAGGCCAATGAGTACCTTACCTTCTGGGTGCTGCCATTCAAGTATTACGTAAGCACGATAAGCATATCATGATAGGGATATGATACTTACGTGACATTTGGCTGACCCCTAAATCCCCTAAACAAATTATCATCATCATTAGCCTGTTGCAGTCTACTGCTGGACATAGGCCTCTCCGATTGCACGTCACCTGGTGGATCTATTGTTGGCTTCTCGCATCCAGACTTCGTTTTATACTCAAATAAAATCCAAGAAAAAATATTTATTTGCATAGGGCACAATAAATGTAGATGTTCACTTGAATACTTGGTCTTAAATCTAAAGATTTTATCTAGTGTGGCTTCAGAACGCGTCCTTTCGATAAGAAGAAGCCACAACAAACTGAATAAAACACTTTATTTATCGGGTTTAATCGCGTTTTATTCATGGTTTTAAACAAACCCAGCTTTCGCCAACTTTACAGTTGGCTTTTCAAGGTTGACTGATAAAGTAATAAATAACCCGATATATAAAGTGTTTTATTATGCAAAATCAGGAAAACCATAGAAGAAATCACAAGAAACTGTTTAGAGAAGCTCATCACTAACTTTCAACCTCTCCTTATCTTCATATCTCTTTCTTAGTACTTCATCCCTAGTCGGACTTAAAGACTTGTAATATTCGAACGCAGTCACTCTAGGCATCTGTTCGTCATTTGACTTTCTATCGTCGTAGGTTGGAAGGTCTTCGTAAAGAATCTTACGGACGAGCGCTAAAAATTGACATCACAAATAGATCATCCTGCATTGTAGGTATTTTAACAACAACGTTCGAATTTTGTTTCGACCAGTGAACGGACGCTCCAGTGAAGCATAGAAAAAGCCTTTCCATACTAACCCACCTCAAATAATAGCGTCAAAACTCACTCAAATACGAAGTATGCAAACACAAACTACACACTACGCTACTAGCTAAGCAATTGGACCTTTGTTTATATTTTCACCAATTGTGTGTTGACAACGAGGACGGCCCGGCGGCAATACGCTGTTCTATAACGTGATTGGTTCTTTGAATGACGCGCCCTATTTTATGTGGTGTCAATTTGAAGAGCTACACTATAGAAGGTCAATTGTGCTATCGCCGTTCCCAGCAGATTTGGCATCAAAATGTAAAATTTTCCAATATATTTAATTCCAAAAATTATAAATTTTTATAATGTTGGATTCCTAAAGTGATGAATTCTCAAACCCAAGAATTCCAAATATGGTCAATTTCCCAAATTGATGAATTCCCAAATTGCTAATTTTCCCAAATTGAGCATTTCTAAAATGTTAAGGTCCCAAAAGGATGATCTCAGAAAAATTTAAAATTCCCAGAATGGCAAATTCCTAAAAGGTTAAATGTCCCAAATCGTTCAATGCGCATTATGTTAAGAAAACACTTAGCTTCACTTACTAACGAAATGCTTTTCCGTATCAAGCAATCTGAAGCAAATAGCCAAAGCGGGTGCGGACAGCAGTTTGTGCATAGACGCTTCGTTAACCGGCGCATCTCCAGCATACAATATGTCTTTTGCCATATCTTCGTCTAGGTCTAATACTTCGCGAGCCACCATGATTATATCTAGAGATGGAAGGTTTCGCTTCTAAACTAGAAGATCAAGGCTGAAATCTATAGAGCGTACCTACCTACAAAGACTTTGCTCAGACTTAGCTAAGCAAAAACTTGCCAAAGTTTGTGCTAAGCACAAACTTGGGTTTAGATTTTATACTTAGTTAAAATTTTCTCTGCAACATTTTCTGATATGAATAAAATAAAAAAATCTTCATAGTCATTCATAATTAAGCAAGTTTAGGTCATTTATTTTGATTGGTTTACATTCCAGAAAAACTAAGCTTTTGCTAAGCAAAAACTTTTGATAGTTGCGAAACTCGCTTTATAAATACCAAAATTGTAGTCTTTAGTCAAAGTTTAGTCTTAGCAACGTCTAAACACGCTCTATAGAGAGTGCAGTGTTAAACGCTGCGCACTTTATGATACATAATATAAATACAAAAGTTCAAATATTTGTGTTTCAAAAACTACCGAACCGATTTCTATGTAACTTGGTACTCCACAAGCTGTGATTGGTCCATAATAGCCCTAGACCGCGAGAAGTGGAAGGAAGGTAGAGGGGCTTTTGCTCTGCAGTGGGACAGTTTAGGCTCTTATTTAAGTGGCACACGCCTTATCAAGGAGAACGATATCTTCCAGACAACCTTACTGAAAATTTCTATTAAGCGATAACACTCACTGTTAGCATCACATCGTTCAAACAATGTGCGTGGAAACAATGCGGCCAAAAGACAAAGTCGAAGATCTCCAAGTGTGGCTTCCTCCGATTAGAAGCAACCACAAGAAACTCGTTGGGGGTTTACCTTGCAACCTTGCCAAATATTCCTACCAAGTGGTAACACTCACTATTACCAACCCATCGTTCATATAACTCCAGGTGGGCGTGGAAATAATGCGGCCAATACAAGACAAAGTGGAATATCTCCAAGTGTGGAACCATTTGCGACATTTGCGGGCTTACTCTGATGTGAAGAAACCACAAGAAACTCGTTGGGGGTTTACCTTGCAACCTTGCTGAGTACTCCCACTATGTGGTAACACTCACTGTTAGCATCCCATCTCTCATACAACTCCGGGTGGGCGTGAAAACAATGCGGCCAATATAAGACAAAGTTGAAAATCTCCAAGTGTGAAACCATTAGTTCTGCCCTATGACGCTTACGGGCTTCCTGACGACTGACCCTTTTGGCTATAAGGCATAACTGCTCATGATTCTTCTCAGCTGATAATCTAGAAATCCAGACCTAAAAACAAAGGAGAGAAGAAAGATTTTTGCTTCAGAATGCTCTTATTCGTGGAATAGATTTTTATGCTTAAAACTATTTTTTTCTTTCTGGTCTGGGCATTTGCCATGTATCATATGTATGCATTTAAGAAAAAGTAGTTTTTTAGTTGTCTAGTACCCAGAGTACAAGCCTAATGCTTAGTTTGTGGCTAGACTGCGATGTGTGTAACGTCGTGCAATATTATATTGTAATTATATACTAACATTTTCATCCGGTGTTGCCTCATTTAGTTTATACTTCGGCCTATCATCTTCCAAGCCTTTTTCGAAAAAGTTTAGCTCCTGTTTCGCAACTTCAGCTAATTTGAGACAGTTTATACCGCGGTACACTTTCGCTACTTTGTGATTCTGAAATAAATCCTTACTTAAAATAATGCAAAGGTAACTTTGTCTGTCTGTTACGCTTTCAAGTCTAAACCCCTGAACCAAATTACATTTATTTTGGTATAGCTGCGCCCCGCGGTTTCACCCGCGCAAGTCGCGATCCCGCGTTGTTCTTATGTTAGTAAGGCAAAATTTGTATGTCAGTAAGTGATGATGACGATGGATGACGATCAATGACGATGGATGACGATGGATGCCAATGGTTCAAAAACAACGAAATTACGCAATTTTTATCCGGATATCCGGGTATCCGGATAAAAAGTAGCTTTTATGTTAATCGAATTCTTAAGCTATCTGCATACCAAATTTCATTGAAATCGGTCCAGCCGTTTTCGAGATTAGCGCGCACAAACGCACAGACAAACAGACAAAAAGTTAAACACGGTAATGGGGTCTGTTACTTTAGTACATATCCTTAAAAATAGTTTTTTTTTAATATCTATCTAAAACATACACAGCTAAGTTACGATTTTATTATAAGTATAGATATTTTTTTTAAATACTACAACTAGAATTATTTAATTAAAAGGTATCATCGCATATTATATGTATAATAAATAAATCCTGTGACGAACTTTATAGATCTATACAAGGTGTAACGGGTATGCCCTTTTAAGCCGAAAGGGGGTTGTTCTAGACGTCTAGGCGAACAACTTTTATTCTACGACTTTTGGAAATTCAAAGTACTTTTCAAAAATTTAAGTGTAAAGTTTACTTGAAAATCAGCTGTTTCTGAGAGTTTGAGGTCATTGACCTTATGTTGTCCTTTCATTTAGTTTGATGTTTCACAATCAAAACTTCAATTACCTTTATCAAAAGCAGCTGTTTTTCATTGAAAAATAATCTCAAAATTTTCAAAAAAAAAGTTCGAATTTTCAAAAGTCGTAAAACAAAAGATGTTCGTCTAGACATCTAGAATAACCCCCTTTCGGATTAAAAGGGTATACCCGTTACAAATTTTATAGATAGATTAAGATAGATGGGACCATGGAGATGGATATAGGCTACTTTTTATCCCGATTTTCCTGCTGAAACAGCGGCGCGCAGCTAGTAATTATATAAACGCGAAAGTTTGTATGTGACTTTGTTACTACTGAACCGATTGCGATAGAAATTGGAATATAGCTGGTGACCCGGAATAACACATAAGCTGTAATAAGCATAAATCTGAAGGAGCTCAATGGCTTAGCTGCACTTGCTGATCTTGAATGATGGAGCGCGTTAAGCAACGCTTAGCGCGGTCATTACTTGGATGGGTGACCGAAGATTTGTGAGGAAAGCTATACAAAGTTTTGGCGGTAACGCGTTCAGGAGATGTGTTGCTAAATTTTCATTTTTAACCGACTTCAAAAAACGGAGGAAGTCCTCAATTCGTCGCGTATGTTTTTTTTTTGTTTTTGTGATACGTAGTTCAAATGCGTGTAATTTTTTTAATTTCAGGGCATATTAATCAATTTTGTTTCGTTATGGTGTACAAGTGTAATGAAAGTGTCTCTAAAGCTCGCGGAAACCGTCATTGTAAAGAGCCACTATTCCCAATAACTTTCTTGACTTGGCTTTTACTAAGAGGACTTGACTGTTTTGATGTAAACTTGCAAGTAACTTGCAAAATTTAATAATACTTGACACTGGCTACTTTCCAAATGGCCATAATCGGTTCACAACCGATAAGAAATAATAAAACCCAATATAGTAACATTATACATTATTATTCTTACGTCCATGAGTAAACCTAGCAGGTATGAGTTTTTAATTTATCAATCCTTCGATCAAAGTGCAGTGTGGTACGGGGCTAACAATTGATCCAGGAGATACCCATACTTACAACTATAAACATAAAAACCGGTTCACTGTGGTCTCTGAATCTGCTCAGGGCCTCGATTTCGTCAGCTGGCACCTGTAGTAGAAGCGAAGTGTATAATATACATTAGTCCAACCAAATTTGTTTTTCAAATATCTTTTTTTTTTAATATCTTCTATGGTTTTCGCGATTTTACATAATAAAACACTTTATTTACCGGGCTTAATCGCGTTTTATTCATTATTTTAAAATGACCGAGCTTTCGAAAACTTTACAGTTGGCTTTTTCAAGTCAACCTTGAAAAAGCCAACTGTAAAGTTGGTTCGTTTAAAACCATGAATAAAACGCGATTCAATCCGATAAATTCTTTTTTTTTAATGAAATAAAACTTGATAATTTACGAGATTCCGAAACGTTCGAAATTTCTTTGTAACAATGGTGATAATGAAAACAACGCGGTTAGGTTTAATTGGAAAATGTGATTTAGTACAATATAAAGTCACGAAAACCTGTGAACGAATATATAAGGATGGAAGTTCCTTGCTTCAAAATGACACCACGTAAAATAGGCCGCGATGATTTAAAAGTGTGCCGCGACACGAATCTGTCACTTTGGTTGAACTCGGATTGGGTCATTCAAAGAACCAACGACGAGACGACGATCACGATAGAGATCAGTAGATTGCCACTTTAAACACGTTAAGTAGTTGGTCCAGGTTGTTATCTCTGATAGCAGTCGTTAGGTCAAGTTAGAGGTCTTCGGCCGACCTGAAAACTCTAACACTATGTGAGCCACAACACTACAAGAAAAGAAGAAAAAGAATAACCCTTACTCTCAATAGGACAACTTTTCCATCACCCCAATCGAGTTTAAATTGTGTGAAGAGTCGATCCAAAGCGGTGCAATGGCCGGCAAAGTTACAGTATATTTCTGCACCTAAATCAGAATTTGTATAGTTAAAACTGAAAATAAGACCGTGGTCCTGTTTGGTAAGTATTGGTCAAGTTTCAGTAAGTATTGGTCAAGTTTCAGGTAAGTATTGATAAAGTTTCAGATAAATATTGGTAAAGTTTCAGGAGGGTATTGGTAAAGTTTCAGGTAAATATTGGTAAAGTTTCAGGTATTGTTAAAGTTTCAGACAAATATTGGTAAAGTTTCAGGTAAGTATTGTTAAAGTTACAGACAAATATTGGTAAAGTTTCAGGTAAGTATTATTACAGTTTCAGATAAATATTGGTAAAGTTTCAGGTAAGTTTTTGGTAACTTTCACTAAAACTTTCAAAGTGTTTTTGCAAAATTATTAACAACTGTTGAACCGTTGTTATGGAGAAAAATCTAACAATGCTGAGGTGATATTGAGTCGTTTTAGTAACAGAATACTAAACAGCTGAATAGATTTTGATGTAGAGATAGGTAGGACTTTGGAGAACGACACACCCGTCCCCTATTTATATATGTCATAGCGTCCTCACCGACCCACCTTTCGGTATAGCAGCTGGGGCCGCCTGTACCCGATCGAACACCCCTAAGGGCGACGTCAGGGATCGAGTTTAAGACGGATCTAGGATTAGAGAATGACAAAGGCTACTTTTGATCTCGAGACTTAATAGTCCCGTGACACTAAAACCGGGGGGGGGGGGCGCAGCTAGCAACTAGTGAGTTATTGACGATGTGACTTAACCAACCCCCCCCCCCCCTTAACCACCAGACATTCTAACCGTGTTTATAGTATTTCTATAAAGAATGCTTTCCAAAAATCTGCACCCGACAGAACTTGAAGCTGCGTCTCTTGCATCTACCGGCTCTTTTTGCAGATTACCATAGTCTTTAAAGAGGTACCTAGTCACATTCTACACTTGGATAGTCTACCCAAGTGTAGAATCCAAGTGAATCTAAAAATTAAAATCAACCTGTTCTCACTCACAAATTAGGTTATCGGCATAAGTTTTTAGATGGTGCTGAAATTCTTTCTCGCTGTTTACATCGATGAATAATTGGATTTTTCTTTTACCTGCCATTTTAAGTAGATTCGTTTATAAATATTAATAAGTTCAGTCTAGTAGTCTATTAGGCCATGAAATATTGAGAACAAGCAACCTCCCGCGGTTTCACCCAAGTAATTCTAGGTCAAGTGTGAATTTCGAAAAACCTTTTCTCAGTCCGACCCGATCTTGAACGATCGTGCGGGAAAAGCAACGCTTGTCGCGGTCATTATTTGGATGGGTGACTGAAAATTTGTGTGGCAAAAATCATTTTCCCGAGCTCTTTCGTGCTTCGGACGGAAGGCACGTTAAGCAGTGGATCCCAGTTGTTATCTCTGATAGCAGTCGTTAGGTCAAGTTAGAGGCCTTAGGGCGTTTCGATAAGTCTAACACCAGGTGAGCCACACCACTACACGAAAGGAAGAAAAAGAAGATAATCCGCGCTACCATGATCGTTTGATATGTCGTTCAAAAAATAAAGTTAATAATTTTAAATAAATAAATACCCCGACTACTTTTAAAAACCACAGACAATTTAAAAAATTCTTTTTTAATTATTTAATGTGTGTTTAATTTTATTTTTTTTAGCTGAACGACAATACGACGACTTCGCGACGACTTTTATATGACATCATGGTAGGGCCCAATATTTA
Organism: Idaea dimidiata; assembly: GCA_949358125.1. NCBI lineage: Eukaryota > Metazoa > Arthropoda > Insecta > Lepidoptera > Geometridae > Idaea > Idaea dimidiata. Next base: position 12,843,887 of record OX442341.1, read on the forward strand.
CTTACCCACCCATCACAAAGAACACGCCTAAGCATCTCATGTTTCTAAGATCAAGTGATTTAGGCAATGTGGAATTCTCTGCCAGTTTGACTGTTTCCCCAAACCATGGGGTCTTCAAATCCAGAGTGAATAGGTACCTTCTAGGTAAGCATGCTTCATCGTCGACCTCATCCTCGCTTCCCATCAGGTAAGATGAGGTCAAATACTAGCCTATTACGTATCAAAAAAAAAATGGTTTTTTTAATTTTTTAAACTAACATGATTGAACTCATATTTAAACATTTTCCCGGGCACATTCTACTGAGACCAGGAGCATGTCCCCTCAAGACCAAGATCTTTGTAACATGATCGAAACGTCGAGCTAAAGAAAATTAAAAAGTTAATATCACGCGATTAAGACCCGGGAAATGTGTACCCAAATATACCTAATATGTGTTTTTTTTTAAGTACATTCTACATAATAGTTCAGACCTATGAGCAACAAACGAGTTCGTTGGTTCAGACAGCTGTCTGACTGTCTTTGAATTTTGAATTTTATGTTAAATGTTTATTTAGAATTTACGTTGCGCATTAATTTAATTTTATGGAGGTCAACTTACCCACCCAGTGTACCTATGACTTAAAACGAGTAGTTTTAAATTCGCGTACTTTTAATATTTTTTTTTCATGGATATAGGTAGAGGTACGAAAACATGTTCTATTGGTACATTTCTCGGGAAATTTTCGTAGTTAAACATTCGGAACAAATAGATATACCTACCTAAGTAAGCAAATACTATCTAGGCAACATGTAAGGAGTATCAATAAATGATTGTTATTGCCTATTTCTATGTCTAATAGTTAACACGGACAGTAAAATAATTACCTTAATAATTATTATTAATTGCCATTAAACATTGTATATCTACATTGTTTTTTGTTCATGAGATCCTATAATTGGCTTCCTGGTGATACACGTTAATTTATACTTCTGTAATAGCTGTTGGATTTCCTAAAAAATAAATAAATAAATAAATTCCATTGCAATTAACTACAATACGAAAATGCATTAGGAACTTTTTAATTTTATTGGTTTACAATTTCTTCTTATTCTTCTTTAAAATGGCTTTTCCCTTCGTACATCTGCCAGTGTCGAGTATTATCAATATTTGCAAGTTATTTGCATTGAACGAAACAGTCAAGTCGTCATAGTTAAAGTCAAGTCGAGGGAATCATTGTAAAAAGGGGGCCATTTTTTACAATGTTTGTGCACGGAGCTTCGCAGACAACACTAAGCTAAAGTCTATGTTTTGCACCGATTTTCACTTTTATTTACACTTGTACACTTTTCGAAACTAAATTGACTAATATGCCCCCGAAATTAAACATTTTACACGCATTTGAACTAAGTTTCACAAAAATGAAAATTTAGCAACACATATCCTTAACGCATTCCCGCCAAAACTCCGGTTTACAATTTACATTTTTAAATATTCCCGCTCAAATTAATATGTTGCCCTTACATAAAAAAAAATATTTTAGACGGTTTAATCATTCGAACGATTCTAATAGATAATCGACTAAAACTATATATTTTTCTATTAAGGCAATAATATCTAGTGGCAGCCATATTTAATTTTTTTAGTGATTCGGAAATTATCGTCTGCAATGGAGTCAAAGTTTTGCTTATCAAAATTTGATTATTCTTTCCTTGGTAAGTCGCCAAAATTATGTCACTTGTTCGTCGTTTCTCAATCTGGTCGTGTTCATTGCAGAAAAAATTCGATCGTTTGACAATAATCGCCTGAAGATTGTTGTTATTGTTTCTCCGTCGACTCTGGCTGGAGACATCTTGTGAAACGAAGGTTAGCCACTGCGACAAGTTCATAGTTCTGATTTTGTGTTCACGTGAAACGGTAACAAAATTAGATTGGTGCTATAAAAAGGTCCGCAAACATGGATGTGTCGTGGGGTGAGTGTTATTTTGGAAGAAAATTATTGTGTTGAGCGGTAAAACCCATTTTGCAATGTCATCTTGTGGTAAATTCCAGATGCAGATAACTTTGAACCTAAACTACCGACCACGTTGGCCAGTTCCAATAAATGGGAAGGAGAAGATGAAGAGGAGGTAGTCAAGGTAAAGTAGCGTTTGCCAATTACTCGGTGGTGTCATAACTTTTGTGTTTACGGAAGTATTTCGGTAGTTTCGTGGTATTCGCGTAGTTATAACCTCAACTTCGAGTGTTGACGTCAGAGTTTTTTTCAGGAATCTTGGGAAGACGAGGAGGAAGAGAAAAAGGATGAGGAGAAAACAGAGCTGCCGCCACCTCCTCCGAAACCCAAAAAGAAAATACAGGATAAAATAGCTGAGAAGGAGGTCAGTAGTCAATATGTCAGAAACATATGTTTCGAAATTTAACGTACGTTTCATTTATAATTCCCAATATTTTCTAAACATTTGACATTTCGAGGACTTCCCAGTACCTCTTGATCACAACTCCATAAAACAATGAATGTTTTTAAATTTACACATAACAAATTTACCCAAAACATGTGTTAATTTTGAACAGCTTTATAAAGTTGTGTAAAAATTGTTGTTGGAAACAGTTTATTTGGCATGGAATATGTTTGTAGATTTGAATTCAAAGCAACAGCCTATTTTTCATATATTCATATTATATAAAAAATAGGTATTTGCTGTTGCTTACTAGTATCATGTTCTTGGGACTTCTGACTTGCACAAATGTACTTACCAACTGATAACCCCTTTGTCCTGCATCGGATCAGCAAATAACCACAATATTAATTATTTTTCTAAAACAAGGAAATGATCTTTTAGGATGGGTCAAGAATCCCTGTTGTTACCTTTTGAGGTATGGATCCCTATCCAATATGTCGAAAACCCATGTAACATTATTGAGGAATTTGTATTATTTAGGTATTCTATAGTTTAGGGCTCTCAGCATTGATTGGTTTGCTGAGGTTCCTTGAGTGGTTTGCCTTCACATCCTACCTACCAACAGCCCAAGAGATGCCAATTTCTGTCGCTTCGAGCTTGCTGATTACATAGCTCTGTTGCTAACATATGTCGATTGAAATGGTTGCTCGACTATGGGTATACAATTTGACAATTACAGCCGCTACTTTTAATTGCAATGGCTATTTGTTTTCTACTGAATGACGTGAATAAAACTATTCCAATTGCTTCAATCGAGCAGTTCTTTGTATAGGTGTACTGTTGGGATGTTGAGGATTATAGAAAAAGGAGTTTTTCTTTCATAAACATCCCTAAAATGTTATATTGGTACAGAGGTTGGAGCGCGAGAAAGCAGAGAAGTTGGCTGCAGAAAGTGCCGCCGAAATGACACCCGAAGAAAAACTAGCTGAGAAACTCCGTCGACAGAAGCTGCAAGAGGAATCGGATCTGCGGCTCGCCATGGAAACATTTGGTAGGTATTTTTTATCTTTATTCCATACTAGCTGCGCCCCGCGGTTTCACTCGCGTAAGTCCCGATCCCGCGGGAATATCGGGACAAAATGTAGCCTATGTGTTATTCCAGGTCTCCAGCTATCTACATACCGAGTTTCATGGTAATCGGTTGAGCGGTTTTTACGTGATTGAGTAACATACACACATACTCACAAACTTTTAGCTTTGGTATATTAATAGGACTAGCAATGCTCCGCGGTTTCATCAAGTTCCCGTGAGATGTCGGTTTAAAGACTTTAGTATTCTATTGTTTATGGTTAGAGCACCAGCTATCTGCATAAGTTTCATTGCAATCGGTTCAGTTGTTTTTGAGTGACTTAAATGATGAAACTACTAAAGCTTTTAAAATAAGATTACAGACCCTCCAGATTTGTCCTGAGATTTCCAGATTTTTAGTCCCATCTCTGGATTTCGAATATATCGGGAATTCTGAGTTCTTAAAACTTTGTTAAAATTAGTACATTCCTTTAGATACCTAGTTATTATTAGTTTGTTTCTTGTAATTTTTGCCGGTTCTTATTCGCGTATTATTATTTTTAAATTTTCTTACCTCGACGTTTCGATCATGTTACAATGATCTTGGTTGCGAGGGGACTGGGGTAAGTGAATTAAAAAATAATAATACGCGAATAAGACTCGGGGAAAAATAATTATGAGTTCAAATCGTGTGAGTTTAAAATGTTTATTTTGTATATTGTAACTGTTATAAACCATAATATTTTTGGATTAATATTTTAATTTATTGATTGATGAACTTAAAAACAGCTGTTTTTTTACCCGTGTTGTATAAATAAGAAATAAAATAACAATTATTAACACAATTTATATAATTTCAGGCGTGACAGAGGGTGGTGGCAAACTAGACAGTTTCTTCCCAACAAACAAAGAAGAATTCACAGAGTATGCCGAGTTGCTGAGCAAAAAGATTAACCTATTCAAAGCCAGGGAAGAGTTCCCGGCGTTTGCTGATGATCTAATTAGAAATATTGTTGTACAAAGTGAGTAGCCATGTTATGTTTTAAATTCCCTTCCATCTATCTCTATACTAAAATTGAAGTTTTATTAATTGACCCAACGAGCGAAGCGAGTGAGGTCCAGTGTAGACGGGCCTGGCGCTTGTATCTTTGTATGTTTGTTCGACGATAACTTGAGTATCGTAGCTCCGATCTTCATGAATTTTGCTATGCAAAACTACTATGCATGAACTACTAGTTTTTAATGAATTTTCAATTTTAAGAAACAGTAAAAACCTTACGAGGAAGACTTTGTTGTCCCTCTGTTTGTCCATCCATCTGTTTGTTTGTCACCAGGCTGTATGCCGAGAACAATGATAGCTATAAAGTTGTAATTTTCACAGATGATGTATTCCTGTTGCCGCTATAACATAAAATACTAAAAACAAACATTACCGAATATTTAAAAAGGCTCCTAAATTAAAAATATTTAAAAAAAATACAATAAACGTGTTTTTTACAGTTTTTTTGCAATAATGATATGGAGCCCTTAGTGAGTTGGCCGGTTTTTTTTGTATTATAAATTTGACTACAGTTTAGTATAATTTATCTTAGAAAATGTTAATAGGTATGAAGTTTGTCTTATTTTTATAATGAAGGTTTGTATTGATTCCAATTTTAAAAAAAGAAAATCAATCAAAATCGGCTTAGGCTTGAACACGTAACAGGCAGACACAGTGACTTTGCCATTTTAATATCAATTTATGTGTATTCTAAATAATTGAGTAAATTATTTTAAAACTATAATATTACTAACTTTGAAATATAACTTTTATTTTATAACTATTTATGCCTAGCTGCGACCCGCGGTTTTACCTTCGTAAGTCGCTTGATTATCGGGATAAAAAGTAGCCTATGTGTTATTCCCGGTATCCAGCTACATATATTCCAAGTTTCACCGCAATCGGTTCAGCGGTTTTTACGTGATTGAGTAACAAACACACATACTTTCTCTATATTATTAGTAGGATGGCCTTTGACTATAAATATGCAGAAGGTTGCGGGTTCGATTCCCGCCGGGTGCAAGCATTTTTATGCCTATAAAAAAATCTGGTCTATGTGTTTTCTATGTATCATAAATATGAATTTACTTGCTTAGTTTAAAGCTGGATTGCACTGAGTGTAATGCCGAGCAAAATTTATTAAATTAAATTTAAGTCTCAGCCTAAAATTTAAATATTTCTTATCGCTAATGTTACGTTCTAAGACGTAGCACGCTATGCTATGTGAACCGATTATGGCCATTTGGAAAATAGCCAGTGTTAAGTATTATGAATTATTGCAAGTTATTTGTAATTTGCCGCAAAACAGTCAAGTCGTCGTAGTAAAAGTCAAGTCAAGGAAGCCATTGTAAATGGTGGCTCTTTACAATGACGATTCACGCAAACTTTGGAGACAACGCTAAAGTCCAAGATTGCACAGATTTTCACTTTCATTACATCTGTACACCTTCACGAAACTAAATTGATAATTATGCCCTCGAAATTAAACTATTTAAGTACAGGCATTTGAACTAGGTTTTACAAAAATGAAAATTTAGCAACACATCTCAACTGGAACGCCAAAACTCTCCCTGAAATTTAATAATGTTTCTTTAACTTTTAAAGGGTTGCCTGGAAGAGATCGCTTTCAGCGATAAGGCGACCCATTGTGCCTCCTAAATTTAAGCTGTATTTGTTGCTATCTATTTATCTTGCAATTTATATGTTGTGTACAATAAAGAATTTATTCATTCATTCATTCTTTAATATTCCAGTGGCATCGGGCGATATAAAAAGGATAAAAATGACAGTAGATAACCTTTACATTGAGAAACAGAAAGCTGAAAAGAACGACAAAGGGAAGAAACCGACAAAGGGAAAGGGCAAAGCTAAATTAAAAGTTGAAGGAGATAATGTAAGTATCATTATATCGTAGACGTAACAATATTAGCAGCGCTGCAGCGCTTTTTATATTTATTTCTCACAACGTATTTTACTTAAAATAAATTATGGAATATGTTTGAGACATTACAATTCACATTATCATCTCAATACATTGAGTATTTTCAAGTTCAGCTGAGTTAAAAAGCTAGTAAAGGAGATTTGGCAAGCATTCAATGTGTCTTTCGAAGCACCATCACAATCAGCCCAGTAATTTTTGATCAAAGGATTATTTTTCTTTCAATCTATTACAAATTACAAAATCTATAGCATTAGAATTTAAAAAGACAATTCATTATCAAAACATGCTCTATCTGCTCTTGGATAATAATTTTATCTATAATAAATAATCTACTTTTCATTCAAAATTACGTAATGTATTGCATTCAATCGGATTTAAAAAAAATAAAAAAACTATATTATCGGCCTCTTCCGCGTCGTGCAAAGGTTCTTCTGCAAGTATTTTTGCTTAATAATATTTGTTTCCGATCTAAGTTTTATTTTTTTTGCAAATACATAGATAAAAAACATGGATTTTTAGGTATGTATTTCCAGAAAATAACAATAATATGTAGTATATCCGTTGTCTAGTACCCATAGTACAAGCCAAGTGCTTAGTTTGAGGCAAGATTGTGCCTTGTGTAACGTCGAGCACTATTTTCAGAATTAAGCAGCAGTAACGCCATCTATTGATTTGATAGAAGAACTAAATTTATACAATTGTTGTTTCCAGGCACATTTGAACAACTACGATTCGTATGGGAACTTCGACGACGATTTTGACGACTTCATGTAAACTTAATCTCAATGGTCTTTGAAGCCTTTTCATCTCAAGTCAAGGCATTTCCCTACGATAATGTATGGTCAGCAAGAAAACAGAAATCTAATGGAAGGTAAAAAAACGATTATGGGTGATAGATTCGATGAGCGTGCTACGTCTTACACCGTTAGATATACTTACATCAGGTGAGATAGTGGTCAAACGCCCATCTATCGTGTTTGAAAATGTTGCCGTTTTTTTTTTTTTTAATCCTAATCGACTCTATCTCGATAGACGCATGCTTGTAGATATAATTTAATATTTTTCACATCACAAACTCGCTAAAATTATCTTTGTCACTAGAAATCTGCGTGCAAAAGCGGTTTTTGCACGCTATGGCGGATAGAGTTTTCAAATATCGAACCTTTTTATTCTAAACTTTTTTGTATCGCAAGTTTGTTAATTTTTTTTAGTTCATAAGGTTTATGATCCGATTATGGCCGTTCGAAAAGTAGCCAGTGTCAAATATATTCTAATATTTTTTGCTTCATAAAAACAGTCAAGAAGTCGTAAACTCAAGTAGTTCTAAAAGCCTATATTCAATATTTGAATTCTAGAATCCTTTATTTGGTCAAGTTTCAATCTAAGTACTTGCACCAAAAATTAACCTTGCAGCCTTGCATAACAAATAACTAATTGGCTTTTCTGTCGCTCTCGCTCCCTCTTCTTTGTTTGCCAATCAATCCATCTTTTTCTAAAATCTTAATAATATTGTTATATCTATTTATAGTTCACTTGGTTTTAATAGATACACCAACTCAAAGTTTACCAGTTTTCCTGTCTATTTTTATTAAAACTCGGGTCTCGATCGCGTTTTGCGAGATTTATAAAAAGTGAACAAACGCGATCGAAACTTAATATTTAATAAAAAAAAACTAAGCAGAAATTGAATGAGTTTAAAAAGTGAGTTTTCTTGTCTGTCCGTACATACTAATTCGAAATATCGTTTTGTAGTTTTTTTTAGGTCATTTAGTTTTAAGTCTCCTACTGAATTGTTTATTAAAATAGTAATATTATTAATAAATGCTCAAATCGTCGGGAAATGCCAAATCATCAGCCATGAATAATATACCTAATTTTTTACATGAATACATATGTAGATAAAAACATACATAATATACGATATCTAAATAATATTGGATTTAAAATGGTTACGGTCAGATGTTATGTTATTATTATTATTATAGATAATAAAGAAATTATTGTGATATTTTATTGTTTTATTTTTGTGTTTCCTCGAAAATAAAGCTTTTAGGTACCTTCGTGTATTTTAAGTATAAGTAGGTATGTAATTATATTGCGTAATGTTTTGCTATTGTCGAGAGGGGGGGGGGGGCGTGCAGCGGTGCCTTCTGCATCGCTGCGCTTGGTCCTGGCCGTAAGACCAGCGCTGTAGCTGAGTAGTATGTCTACCGGCTGCAGCTTTTTGCTGAGGCCGGCCCTTTAGGGTTCGCACATGGCTTCCTAGTTTGTGAGTCGTATGTAATATTGTTATTTTTTTTTTGTTTTGTTCTGTTTTGTATTTGTTGCCGTGTGCTTGTCCTAATAAATACATATTCTATTCTTAATTATTTTTGCAACAACATCAAGGGCCCAAAATACCTATAGAGATCATGATTGACTTGAATCGACTAAAATAGAAGATAAAGGGTTATATTCAAGATATCTGTAGAACTTGATATACAATAGTTTTGACTTGAATCGACTAAAATAAAAGATAAAGGGTTATTTTTAGAATACAATTTCCTGCACACCACATTTATGTATGACTAACTGCGTCTTGCATTTTCATCCGCGTAAGTCCCTTTCCCGTGGGAATATCGAAACAAAAAGTAGCCTTTGTGTTTTTCCAGGTCTATAGCTACCTATATTGCAAGTTTCATCGCAATCGGTTCAGTAGTTTTTGAAGAGTTATGGGCATAAAACAAACACTATATTCAAAGATAGTTATAGATTTATTTTGTCAGGAAAAATAAACAATGCGTACAGAAAAACGGTTCAAAGACAAGTATACTTAACAAAAACAAATTACGTCTGCCATAAAGATGACTGTGAGACATAGAGAATGTTATTGAGTTTACAACACTTTCGTATATAGGCCGTATAGGTATTCTCTAACACTGGCCCTTAAACCAATAACATTAGGTATAAACTTAATATCTTCTTAAGAAATTAGGCTTCTAACAATAACCCAATAATATTCACTGTATTTAAGTAGCACTAGATAACGTAAGTACCCAACATGTTACATATTTAGAAAAATAAAACAAGTAATTATTTTTACCCCTATGGACAACCTACCCCGGTTTACCCTACGAATAAAAAGAAAATAAACCAATAATAAATAATCCTTCCTACCCCTAAGGCAACCTACCCCGGTTTACCCTACAGCAATTAAAATAGTTATTTATGTAACATTTTAAATGTAAAATCACAATGTTTTTCTTTTGTTAACGGTTTCGTCAATAAATCTGCTATCATTTCATCCGTACATAGATAATGAACATTAATTATTCCATTACATACATTTTCCCTAATGAAATGATGTCTTATATCTATGTGTTTGGTCCTGGAGTGAAACATAGAATTTTTAGTTAGTTTCAGACAAGCGCGGATCCAGCCCTCAAAAAAGGTTGTGGTCACAGCTACTAGAAAATCGGCTAAGTACGAGTCGGAGCATGAACATGCTCATTAACAATCATGCAAGTCGTTTATGAACTTTTGAATTAGATTATTTCCTTTTTTCTGAACATCAGGACTTTGGCCTTAGGAATGGATATGAACTTAGGAGGAAGTCGGACCCGATTTCTTCAAATTAAATAGTCAGTTTCGATCCAAACCTATTTCAATCAATATCTTATATTTTTTTTCTTTTTTTCTAGTAGCCTGTAAGCCAATATCGGGTCACTAGACTGGGTAAATAGTTGTATCAGAAGTAATGTAAGTGAGATCAGCAAGTGAAATCCACCAGGCGAGATTTTCATTATTTTTTACATTTTCTACGAATATCAAATTAAATTAAATGCTGGGTACATTTTACATTAAATAACTTTATTTAGGTAGTTACTTAAATTACAAATTCAAGCTTACGTTTCTTTTTTGCGAAAACGTTGATAATGTCATCGATATCCAGGTTCACATCTTTGTGTATATTTAGGAGAGCTAGCCCGGATAATCTTTCCTGTGCCATTGAGGCACGCAACCAAGATTTTATTCTGCGAAGAGTAGAAAAAGATCTCTCTGCGGTAGCTACGCTGACCGGAAGAGTTGCCAGTATTTGTAAGAAAATTTTTGTGATATCCATCTTCGAACTTAGCCGAGAAATATGGATTGTGAATATTTTGGATACACGATCAAGTTGATAAACCCTCAACTTCGTTCATAAATCGCGTTACAAGCAAGTGAAGATTTTCGATTAGCCCTTTTTTTAATTTAATTAATTGTTTTCTAAGGGATTATAACCGGTCGAAAAAAATTAATTCACAGTGAAATTGGAAAGCCACACCCTTCCCATTAACAAAGATGTATGGATATTAACATTTTAAGGTGACAGAATGACAGAAAAAAAATCTTTTTTGTTGTCAAAACTGCTCTGGAAAATATTCTGATAATAAGGCACACCCCGCGGGGTGAGCAATAATTTCATTAAAATAACTTACCATGATACAACAATATATATTATGTTCAAAAAATAATCAAAGTAATTTACTCTTTATAAGTAATCTTTTTTAAGTTATGCTAGGTTGCTTACGTTTCACAGCACAAACAAAAGTAGGTACTAAGTAAAGTCGGCCAGCGCCAGTTAAGTAGCGCCACGCACCCCTTGCTACGCGGCTCGGAAGTTTTGGCGGCACGGCAATAAGTTGTCAAAAATGTGACATAAGCCATAACATGTCAGCGTATCGTCTATGGCTCTTTGCTGCGTTCCGAATCACGCACGTATCATGATTGATTGTGTTTTTTAAATTTTAATAAGGCATATCGTTTATTATCATCAGTCTATCGATATCAATAGTCCATAAAAGTTTGACGTTACAAGTCTATTAAGGTTGTGGGCATGCCCATCGTGCCCACAACGGTGGATCCGCCCTTGGTTTCAGAGCAGATTGATTATCATTGAATACATCAATCTTAGCAGATACACAAAGAATCTCTTGCAAGAACCTATAGAGAAATAAAGCCTCTTTACATGTATCTGATAACGCCATGTATTCGGCTTCAGTACTAGAAAAGTATATGACTATACTACTATCATTTACTTTCCAACTTATTAACCGTGCGTTGCTTTCTGTTCTCCCAAGACACTACAGAGGCACCTACCATAAAAACAAATCCAGTATATGACCTTCTGTCTCCAGAATCTTTGCCCCAATCTGCATCAGCATATGCAGAGATAGTCAGTCCACCTTTTTTGAAATTAAGATGATAGTTTACAGTACCTTTGAGATAACGTAGAACTCTCTTTGCCGTTGTCCAATGTATATCTGTGTAACAATTATTGAACTGACTTAAATAGCTTACTGCATGAGCAATGTCTGGACGAGAACAAACTGCAATATACATCAGGGAGCCGATCAAACCTCTGTAATCATAATTACACACATTATTATTATCTTGCGACTTTTCAAGTACAATCCCCGTCTGCAAAGGAGTGTGACTGTGTTTGCAATCTGCCATCTTATACTTTAGCAACATCTTTTCTATGTAAGTACTTTGATCAAGCTGTATGACACCGTTTTGCTTTCGTAATCTCATGCCTAGCACACTATGAGCTGGTCCCAAATCTACAATATCGAATTCCATGCCTAATTTTTCTTTCACAACGTGTTTTTCTTTTGAATTTGGACTGGAAAGCAAAATTATATCGTCAACATACAAAGCAATGATTATTAAATCATTTTCCTTCAACCTTACATACACACATGGTTCTGAAAAAGATTTCTTAAATTGAAGTTTCTCACACAAAGTCTTATTTATTTTATCATTCCAAGCTTTTGACGCCTGTTTTAATCCATATATGGCTTTTCGCAGTTTATATACTTTATTTTCATTACCTTTTAGTATAAATAGCTCAGGTTGCTCCATATAAACTGTTTCCGAGAGATCACCATTGAGGAAAGCCGTTTTCACATCAAGATGATCAATGTCCATGCCATACTCGGCAGCTATCGCTAATAAAGTACGAATACTAGAATACCTCACTACTGGAGAAAAAGTCTCTGTATAATCAATGCCAAATTTTTGAGTATACCCTTTTGCTACCAGCCTAGCTTTATACTTAATGAACTGTCCATCAGCTCCATACTTCTTTTTAAACACCCACTTGCATTTGACTGGCTTCTGAGTTGTAGGCCGTTCACAGAGTTCGAAGCATTCATTAACAATAAATGAATTATACTCATCTTGCATAGCTTGTTTCCAGCTGCTGGCTTCTGGTCCTGTCAATGCTTCCTTTACTGTCTGAGGTTCATCGATGCTGGACATCGTTTCAACTGCAGTACAAGACATCATGGAGTCACCATCCTCATATGAATCACTTGTTTCCGATTCTTCACCTGGAATATAGGTTGCATCCGAAGAATTTGTTCCTAAACTCTCTTCAGAGTCATCCACTGATATGACTGACCTTCTTTTCTCTTGATCTATTTCTCTAACTGATGTGTCATCAGACTCTGAGGGTTCATCAGTGAATGGTTCTGATTCAAATGGACGTTGCTCAACTAGTTCTAAACTAAATTGAGTACTACCCTTTAAATTATCATCATGTGACACATTTTTTAGATCTATCATGAATTTATCCTCTAAAAAAGTAACATCACGTGCTTTGATACACACAGTTGGATTATCAATGTCTACAAGCCTATAAGCCTTTGTTTGTTCACAATAGCCCACTAGTGTGAATTTCTCGGCTTTTGAATCTAATTTTGATCGATTTTTCTTGTGAACATAGGCTATACATCCAAAAATTCTTAAATGGGATAGATTAACCTTTTTATGTGTCCATTTTTCTTCGGGAGTACATCCTTTTATTGCAACTGTCGGGGACCGATTCTTCAGATAGACTGCAGTGTTGACCGCCTCCGCCCAATACTTTTTATCCAGGCCAGCTTCATGGAGCATACACCTAGCTTTGTCTAGGATACTCCTGTTGGCTCGCTCCGCAACACCATTCTGTTGAGGTGAGTGAGGTACTGTTGTCTGATGACCAATACCGTTTTCACGCAAGAAATTCTGAAATTCACAAGAAACATATTCACCACCATTATCGGAACAAATAAATTTAATTTTCTTGTTTGTTTGGTTCTCAACAAACATTTTAAACTCCCTAAATTTTTCATACACTTCACTTTTATATTTTAGAAAGTAAATAAATGTTTTCCTCGTGTAATCGTCTATGAAGGTAAGGAAATACTTTTTCCCACTCAGGGATGCCACTGGTAATGGTCCGCACACATCTGAATGAATCAATTCCAGCACATTACTGGCCCTTGTTTCAGACCTTTTAGGAAATGGCAACCGACACTGTTTACCTTCTTTACATGAAATACAACTTTTAAAGTCACCATTATTAAAATTAATTCCTAAAGCCATACCTTTTTTCAGTAATTGCATACTACGGTGATTCAGATGTCCAAGCCTGCGATGCCAGACTTCCTGCATGTCTTGTTCTATAGTAGGCATCGCACACGACTCCTCTGGAACAGCATCAATATTTTCAACCTGTAAAGCATTCTCATCCGAAGTTTTTTGGAAAGAGATAGAATCTGAAATTATAGAGGATACCTCCACAAGGCTGCTTTGCAAAATACGTTTAGTATCTAATCGATATACACCATTTTTGAGGGTGGCTGAAGCCAACATCTTATTTTTTGAGTATATATGGCATTTATCAGGACCAAACACAACCTTATATTTCTTTTCTGTCATAGCACTTACAGATAATAAGTTGGCTGCCAGATTAGGTACATAATAAACCTCACTTATTGTCAATATGGAATTGTTCTTCATTTGAACCATCACTTCACCTTTACCAGCAGTAAACAATTTTTCCCCATTCGCAATTTTTACTACAACACTATTATTGTCATTCATAAAATTGCTCATTACACTTCTATCACAACACATGTGTCCCGTGGCACCACTATCAATCAGCCACTGGTCGTTCTCAAATTTGACTGAAAGAGCTGATAGCAACACGTCGCCCGTCTCTAAAGCCGCATTTCCTCGTTCAGCCTTCTTTGCATTCATAGGACAATTTCTGATGTAGTGTCCTATCTTCTTGCATTTGAAGCATTTCGGTTGCCATCTCGATACCAAAGCTGTGCTGTTTTCTTCAGATCTTCCATCTTTTCGAGCAAATTCTTGCAGGAGTTTTGCTTTCACTAGCTCGCTTGATAACTTAGTGTGCGTATTTTCTATTGCCATAATAAACGGATCATAATCTGATGTGAGTCCGCTCAGCATAATCACAGCTATAAAGTCATCCTCCAGCTCAGAGCCTACTTCAGAAAGTTGTTGAGCATGTTCGGTAATGTAGTTTACATACGTCTCCATGTTTTGGTGTTTAGTAAGCTTTGTGCCGAACATTTCTCTTAATAATGTTAATCTCCTACAAAGCCCTTTATCTTCATACGCTTTTTGAAGATTATTCCAAGCTTCTTTTGCTGTTTTTGCTCCACGGATATGAGGAATAGCCTCTGGTTGCACTGCTAACGCAATTTTTGCAAGTGCCTTTCCGTCTTTCTTGATGTCTACAGCACTTACTGCCACACCTTTTTCTGCCACGTCTCCATCCACACAATCCCAAAGATCCTCGTGGATGAGAGTCATCCGCATCATAAACTTCCAAGAGGTGTAGTTTTCTATTCCTCGAAGTTTATCAATTTGACCCGACTGAATCTTTTCCGCCATTGTTCGTGCGATGTTTTATGCCGGTGCAAATTCAAATTTTTGTTTTTACGATTTTACGAGTTAAATACTATAACAGGTATTGAAGTCGATACCTGGGCCCATAACCTGAAGAGTTATGGGCATAAAACAAACACTATATTCAAAGATAGTTATAGATTTATTTTGTCAGGAAAAATAAACAATGCGTACAGAAAAACGGTTCAAAGACAAGTACTTAACAAAAACAAATTACGTCTGCCATAAAGATGACTGTGAGACATAGAGAATGTTATTGAGTTTACAACACTTTCGTATATAGGCCGTATAGGTATTCTCTAACAGTTTTTGCGGAAAGAGTACCAAAACTGTTTTGAAAGGAAAGATATACTTATCCACAAAAACACAGCGCACGCATATTTTTCTTTTGTAGGTAAATACATACATAGAAAGACAACCAGACCAGATTTTTTATTATCATTAATAAGCATAAATATTTGCACCCGACGGGAATCGAACTCGCAACAATCTGTATTGCAGTCAGGCATTCGCACGACGTGCCGCAGACGTGATAAACTCGCTTAGGTAAAAATCCTAAATAATTAAAAAAAAATTGTAGCCACCAAAGAAGTTAAATTACTAGAACTAGAATTCTCACGTAGAACTAAAAAGTGTTCCGCTACATTGAGCATGCTGACTCTTTCTAATAACATTATTAGAAAAGGACAGAATGCTACAATATAGCGTTCTGTTCCTTTCTAATATTGGTATTAAAAAGGGACAGCATGTTTGTAGCTGACCACTGTTTAGTTCTACGTGAAAATTCGATTTATTCCCGGCCGTCCCCACCTTGTCGTCCCCACTGGGGACGAGTGGGAAATAAAAAGTTTCAATCGTCCCCACTGGGGACGAGTGAAACTTTTTATTTCCCACTCGTTCCCGCTATAGTCCGAGAGGCAAAATTAAGTACATGGGGTTTTTAATAAGAGAAAATTTACGGATTGTTAAAATGATTTAATAAAGAACTTCAGAACAAGATTGAACAATGATTTTAATTGAAATAATTTTAAAAGACTGATGTAATAAAAGATTGTTGAAAATTCGGCATCTTAGGAAGAAATATTAAAAAAATGAAAAAGTCGGCGATACGGGAATGAATATTCGAAGTTTTGGAAAAGATGGCAAAGTAACGAAAGTCGGCATTGAGTACCATAACTCGTATAATAGACAGTCATTCCATATCATCTATTGTTTATTACATCGCCAAACTTACCAATTTACGTACATATAAGTCTGTCTCAGAGAACAGTATCTGACTACCTAAAATAGGTGCTTACATTGGTGGTACTGACATTTTTTATGATTGCCAATGTTCTCTTAAATTATTGTGTATTAGGTTGAATACGTGTATTGTGGTGTCTATTATACGAGTTATGGTACTCAATGCCGACTTTCGTTACTTTGCCATCTTTTCCAAAACTTCGAATATTCATTCCCGTATCGCCGACTTTTTCATTTTTTTAATATTTCTTCCTAAGATGCCGACTTTTCAACAATCTTTTATTACATCAGTCTTTTAAAATTATTTTCAATCAAAATCATCGTTCAATCATGCTCTGAAGAACTTTATTAAATCATTTTAACAATCCGTGAAATCTCTTATTAAAAACCCCATGTACCTAATTTTGCCTCTCGGACTATAGCGGGAACGAGTGGGGACGACAAGGTGGGGACGACCGGGAATAAATCGAAAATTCTATAGTTCTAGTAATATACGTCTTTGGTAGCCACCAATCCAAGCATTCCAAATTGACACCAACTGTGATTACTATCATCGAGGAAGCATACGTAATAGTATTAGACAAAAAAAAAGCAAGTTGCATTTTGATTGCGTAATTCACGGAATAGTTGGACGCCGTTCGCCATTGTTTATATATATACGGTTTCCGGTCTCTGCGAACGATAAAAACGAGTTCGGATTGTGTGACCCGGTTATGTGACACTGGCCAGTTGTACGTTTTTTTGATTTCAGACTCTAATCTGACTTTTTATTACTTGTATTTAACATCTTTTTAAAGAAATAAGTGTCAAATCGTAGTCTTTAGTTATAAATGAACCAATTACGTCCTTTCGTGAAAGGGCAAGAAGACCGTTCAAAATGGACCAGCTATGTTCCACAGATAACACATTTTGCACTTCAAACAACTTTTAATACGAATTTTTTTCATTCCTAAAAGAAGAAATATGGATTATTTGATAGGTTTACGTGATCTAAAGTCACTGTGTTAGTATTTACGTTTTATTTCCGATAAATTAAAAGATAGTATTTTGTATGTTAAAGTTTCAAGATAGGTGCGAAAAACATAACCTTTTCTTTGTACCCGTGTAAAAACCTGCCAAGTGTGAGGCGGATCCGCGAACGAAGGGTTCAATAGGTACCATTGACGACCACTTTCCGCCACGGAACCTTCTAATCTAATCTTATTATAATAATGATAGAGGGTGATAGACTGGTGCCAGTCTATCACTCTCTATCAGTAGATGGCGCCAGTGATAAAAGTAAATCGCTCTAACGTTCAAATTTTATTATAAAAATCTCGTTTGGTGTTTCGGAGTCCCCTTAAATATTTATTTTATTTTGTTTTAATTATTTATTGTTATAGATGGTACCTTCAGACATACCTACATCATAATATGTGAAAATTATGATGTAAGGGGTGTATGTATACCACGTTTGAATTTGTTTTTACAACAACGACGTCGAGGCGAGGAGACAATAGAGTGCTATAAATTGTGCTAGAGTTTAGTAAGCTAAAGTGGTTAGGTTTGGACCTAGAGTACTTACCTACCTACATCAAATAAGATGGGCCATTCACCGGTCGGTCGTCTCGTCGGTTATGAAATTAGAGAATGGCGGCTACTCGAACTGTTTTATGCAATTGCAGTAATGAATCTAAGTACCCACCACTCTGAACTAACAAATTGACTTCTATTATTTAAGTTAACTGGAGAATACATTAGTTAGCCTAGTTTCTTCTGAACGAAATGGCATCTATCAAGTTAAAGGGTGTCCGTTTCGACTGCTCGGCCACATTAGCGTGGAATAAAAAGGACCTAGTCAACATTACGAAGGAATTTGTAAAACACTAACAGTGAAAGCCGCAAATTCGAAGATTCCGTTTTTAGAAAGTTATTAGGGTTTAGCCATGGCCGCGCAGTCGAAACATGGAGTTAAACACACTGTTTATAATATTTATTACTAGCGGCGGCTCGCAAGGGGAGAACAGAAATGGTCTATGGCTTTATGTCGACAATTTCTGCTCGCTCCTTGCGTGGTAGCTTTTTTCAACCCTGTTATCGACAGCATCGTATTCCTAAATCGACGTCGACTTCAACTCGACGGGAGTTACCCCGATCCCGCAAGATTATCGGGATCAAAAGTATCCTATGTGTCTTTTCCATCTTTTAAATAAAATAAGTTAAAAGATTACCCAGTTTTTTTAAAAGAATCACCATAATCGGATATCATTATGGTGATCATTTTCTTATCGGTAAAATTGTGAACCGATGAACATGTTTTGCACGGATTTTCAGTGTAATTACACTTGTATACCTTCACGAAACTAAATTTATTAATATGCCCCCGAAATGCAATGCAATGTACATTTCTGTGGTAATAAAGGTTTTTATTATTATTATTTGTTGTGACCGTTTTCGATTCTCGGGGCTATGGAGCACCCGGACCTTTGGGTGGCGTGCGTGGGGCCGAAGCCAACACGTAGAGTAGAGACCCGTTTAAGTAACATTTTCATTTAAAGATTTGAGGTGGACACCATTCCGGCCATTATCTATGTCTGCACTATAAAATGCAGCCAAGGACAACCCCCGGGTCGGATAGAACTATGTATAAACTACGGGTGAAAACTACTTAGGCTATGGAAATGGGATGGTAGTGGATTGGATACTGGGGGGAACTATGTGGATTATGGCGCCTAGGCGCCTGCCGTAACAATGTTCAACAAACACGTAAAAATGAAGACGGAGACTCGCCAACTCACAAACTGGGCCACGCTAAATAAGCCGAGCAAATTACAGCCAGGGGGCAACAGGGGCGTGAGAGGCTGAAGGATGGAGGGGCTTCACTGGATTTTAAACCATCCTAGGTAATCCTGTGGAGCGGGCCAACTTCATCACTGACGTGAGGTGTTCATCCTTCGAGCTACTGCTCTCGCGACTCTACTCTGACCGGCCGCTGAAGTCAAGCCAGAGGCGGGGGACCGCTTCCTCGTCAGTGTTCACTCCCACCGGCCAACTACGGCAAGCCGGAGGTGAGGAACGGTGACTTCTCCCTGGAGCACTCGCGACTACTCCCCGACACCTCGCCTCAAGGTGCCCTGCGGGCTTTATTATTATTATTATTAAATTAAATAATTTACACGCATTAGAACTAGGTTCCACAAAAATGAAAATTTAGCAACACATCTCCTCACCGCGTTCTTGCCAAAACTCGTGATCATTCATATAACATAATCGGATGAAATGAATGATAAAGTTAAAGATATTATTTTAGTAGGTATACGTAAGTACCTACGTAGAGTCAAGTCCTTACCTTATCTTATTTTACTAACATTATAAACGTGAAAGTTAGGATGCATGTTAGGTATGTGACTTTGTTACTCTTTCACGAAAAACTACTGAACCGATTGCGATGAAACTTGGAATGTAGGTAGGCGGAGACCTGGAATACGATATTCCCGCGGGAACGGGACATAGGCGGGGCGTAGCTATAGTAATATTTAAAACTGGAAAACTTGTCTGTCTGTGACTTTGTTACCTAATCACGAAAAAACTACTGAACCGATTGCGATTAAACTTGGAGTATAAGTAGATGGGGACCTGGGACTTTCTATCCCGATATTTCCGCTGGAACTGGACTCAAGGTAAATAAATAAACAAATAAATAAATATTGCACGACATTACACACAGCGCAATCTAGCCCCAAACTAAGCACTAGGTGCGTACTATGAGTACTACACAACGGATATACTAAATGTTATAAGTACTTTTTTTTTGTAAATACATACATTATGATATACCTATAGAAAGACACCCAGACCAGAATAAATATTTATTTTTAACCGTAAATATTTGCACCCGGCGGGAATCGAACTCGCAGCCTTCTGCATTGCAGTCGAGCGTTAGCCACACCACATAAGTTTACATACCTACACCACAGGTGTAGGTAAAGTTGATACACTCATGCGTAATTCACACGACCGATCGTTCCACTAACATCAATTACCTACATTTCTTCCTATATTTGTTAATGGAATTTATTTACTTACAATTACATAAGATAATATAATATACTCGTAACCGGTGAAGTAATTAAATGTAACAAGGCGATATGTTAATTTACAGATTTGTATGACAGTAATTGAACTTGCAAATGCAAGTTTAATTCGGTTTTATTAGAAGAAACATAGGTCGTATATACTGGGTGAGTCATTTAGACATCTAAGTGGCTCGAGATCGCTATTTGTGGCGCCGTGGGGAGGCCTATGTTTCGCAGAAGACGGTTACGGGCTGAGATGATTATTTAGATTTTGTTTGTGGTAAAGGAACCACAATCCGTTTCCCTAGGTGTACCTAAAACACAAAAAGTTTGCGGAACACAGATTTGGACCGGGCCGTCGTCATGAGGATTTTCTCAACTATCTTTCTTCTGTTGTAATTGTCATTAAACTATTAATTTTTTAAATAATTAAAATTACATAGGTAGTTGTTGATATGGAGTTCCAAAACGAAGCGTCTTTTATTGATCGTTAATTCAAAAATCTAAAATTAATGCTATTTAAGTTTTTGGGTATATCGGCTGAAAGAATTTTTCGCTACCTCTTACCTATAATTTAAAATATTTTCCGGGTTTAACGTTGTAAAGTCGGTACAGGTGAAACATCGGTCCAGCATCCCAAGCATTCTGTTAAAAAATAAAACGCGTGTTAAACCCGAAAAATATTGTGTTTTAGTACTTCGAAAACAGAAAAAAAATACTCTATATCTCTTATAGTTTAGAAAATCCCTTTGAAGACGAGTGTAAATGACTCACCCTGTATATTATGTATACCTATGTACCCACTTCCATAAGTAATTAATACCTAATTTTTATGTAACGAGATGACATAAATAAAGTACGCTTAGCACACGCTGTCAACAATTTTTTGGCCGAACAACAATCAATTTCTGGTTCTCGTGTACCAAGTGGGCTGAGCCACCAATTCTAAAAAATAAAATGTCTCAAATGTCTCAGCTCTTTTTTTCGATAAGTAACAACGTTGGTGATAGTTTAAGGATTAAAATAGATACCTACCAACTCTATCTAATCTATGCGAAACCTTTTTATTAAGCGTTAGATCTTTGATACTGGCAATGGGCGCAGGCCTTATAACTCGAAGGACAGATAAGCAATGGGGAGTAAAAGTCCTCGAGTGGCGACCACGATGTAATACAAAACGGAGTGTTGGAAGACCACCTACTCGGTGGAGCGACGACATTGTGGCGGTCGCGGGGAGTCGTTGGATGGAAGTGGCTCATCATCAGCCTGTTGCAGTCCACTGCTGGACATAGGCCTCTCCAATTGCACGCCACCTAGATCCGTTTTCGGCTTCTCGCATCCAGTTTGTGCCAGCCGTCTTGCGCAAATCGTCGCTCCAACGTGCCTGAAGACGTCCTACACTACGTTTGCCGAGACACGGTCTCCACTCTAGAACTCGTCTGCGATCGCTATTTGTGGCGTCGTATGGGGAGGCCTATGTTCAGCAGTGGACTGCAACAGGCTGATGATGATGATGATGAGGTTAAGGGCTGAGATGATGATGATGATCTTTGTTACTTTTCGATGCCTCGATATAGGCGTGAATCTTTAATGTCGAAACTGAATCCCGAAGGCCGAGACGAATGCATTCTCCAATCGTTATAAATTATAAATAATTACTTTTTACGCATTAACGTTTGGTTAAATTGAAATTTTCATAAAATAATGATCTGTCAAACAAATTACTAGAAAATTAACACGTCAAGGTTTTGGTACGAATGAGTGATTTCATCATTGAATGCTTTTTTCTCTCTCAATGTATGGACTATAATAATCTATTAGTAGGTACATTACCATTGTGATGTTATGTATGAATCAAGAATCAAGTAAATTTATTGAATAACTGTGTACATTAAAATAAAAATGTAAAAGTATCAACAGTTCTTCCATCCCGCGCGGACATACAATATAGAAGAATATTGTATGTCCGGGATTGGAACCTACTTATTTTAAGCACTTCTTAAAATAAGTATAGATATATACTTTTAGATATACCTAAAAGTAAAAGTTTATCCTGTCCTATCCTAATATTATAAAGCTGAAAGTTTGTGAGTTTGTGTGTATGTATTAAATGTGTGTATGTGTGTTGGTTACTCAAACACGTTAAAACTACTGAACCGATTGCGATGAAACTTGGAATATAGGTAGCTGGTAATGATAATATTCTCCACTGACATACTAAAGTTATTTTCATATTTTTATTATAATTTTGTATCATTGACATTTATTTGGAATAATTATTCATAATTTAATATTTTATTTTTTTGTGGACGTTACCTGAATAATGATTGACTTTGACATTTATGTAATTTTGAAACGAATGAAATTGATAACTTCTCTGTGGCTGTTATGTATGACTTGTGTATTTTCTGATTGTTGACATTTCCCTTTATTATTTTTGTTTTAGTAGCCTTTAATAATAGCAAATAATTATGTGTATGTTTGAATAACGGATTAATTGACAATGTAAGTAATTTATTTTCAGAAACTCTTACGACTTCATATGCCTAACTGGCCAATATAGAGAAACATAAATTTTTGTTATCCTACCGCCTGTACTTAACCTATATTATGATGAATAAATGATTTGATGATTTGATTTGATTCTGGGGACCTGGATTAACACATAGGCTACTTTTTATCCCGATATTCCAGCGGGAACGGGACTTACAGTTTGTATATACAATGTATAATAACTTATAAAATCTTATGTAAAGTATACATCTAAATCTAGATATTCTTTGACACTATAGAAAGCTGTTGGCCATTCTTTTTTAATTTATTGCGGAATAATTTGCCTATTAACATTTTTATTTCGATTGGTAGATTATTAAGTATTCTAATAGCAGAAACGAAGTTGCCTTTCTTGTACGAGTACTAGAGATGATTGTCACCGGATTTATTTATTTATATATTGTATGTTAAAGTTTCACAGTTAGGAGCACTACACTATTCTTATAAGTTAGGAGAGATTAAGCCGCCATTTTCTAGGTTCAGAGCTCTTAACTGTGAAACTTTAATTTACAAAATATTTTAATCTAGCGGAAAATAAACGAAAATATTAACACCGTGGCTTTAGGTCACGAAAATCAGTTGAATAATCCATTCCTAGTGTTTAAGGAATGCCTTTAAAATTTCATTAATATACCTCTACCCCCTAGGTCTGAGCTCTGAGGAAAAACGCCGATCTTTTTATGGTGGCGTTTGTATCTGTCTGTCAACTTTAAAACTTCATGTCACAGTTTTTGCCAGGTCCTGTTGAACCCAGTTGGATCCAGTCTGTCCTTATTTAACTAACCGACAAACACTAAAGTAAAAAAAAAACAGACTGGGGTCTCTCTAACATCAAGCAGGACCGTTTTTTTAACGAAGTTTCTAGTTAATGTAGTACCATTTCTATGATATAATCACGTAGTAGACTTCAGTCATCCATCACTCATCAGTGGCTTGTTACAACTGTCTTTCTTTTGATGCCATATCTACTGTTCAGGTTGACATCTATCAACATCATCATCAGCCTGTTGCAGTCCACTGCTGGACATAGGCCTCTCCAATTGCCCCCCACCTAGATCTATTTTCGGCTTCTCGCACCCAGTTTGTGACAGCCATCTTGCGCAAATCGTCGCTCCAACGTGCCTGAGGACGTCCTACACTACGTTTGCCGAGATCTATGCTTAAGGGCCTATACAACCCTAATAGCGTGACAAGGATAAAGCCAGCGAATCTCAGATGTGTAAGTGAAGGACGTAAGATGCGACCTGGCAAAATTTTTGTGCGTAAAATCAAACAATTGCTAGTTTCAAGATAGCTATATCCCAACTAGCAAATCAACCTCAAATGTAGCTATATATCGAGAACACAGCAGTCGCATATCCGTGGTAGACACGTTTTTACAATGCGAAAATGGCCCCACTTTTAGCACTTTAAAGTAATACAATGTGTCTACAGTAGCTCCACTTAGGACTAATCGGATACATGTTGGTGATAGATCTGTGTTATTTTTATCTTGTTGGTGTTATATCAGTGGCCTTAAATCAGTTGTAACACAATAAAGAAGCAATAGGGTCACAGCGACACCGATGTATCAAGTAATTTGATGATATATTGGTGATTGTGATTCTATAATAACTATACATCGTTGGCTAGTATTTCGGCAGAAAAATATCAATAATAACTTTGTTTAAGGTTTTTATATAATGTTGGAAGTTACATTTGAATGACCATTTTGTTTTAAAATTTGTGTGTGTATTTAAAAAAACATAAATAGTGTAAAATCGCATGCGCTTGGAATTTTGTTGATAAATGTATGGTACAATATTAGTGTTTTTTCAGTGGGCCTCTCTAATTTATACTTTTTAATAAAATAAAGATGATTAAAATTATGAATTGATTTTGTAAGCAGCATTATACAATTCATTAGTGTTATCATTGCTACTAAACAAACGATTTACAACATCTTGCAGCCATTACAATATTTAGGGTTATCTGAAAGCAAGAAAATAACTAAGTCCGTCCTAATAAAACTTATAAATTCCTCAGTCTTCTTAATCTGCACTCAATGAGGAAAAAATGGTACCCGAGAAAATGGAAAAAGCGATTAAAAACACAAAACTTAATATAAAGTAGTTGTCTGATTAATATTTTGTTAATTTGGCGACAAAAACTACGCAATAACGCAGATAGGTCCATTAAATGAATTTCTGTGAATATATATGTGTCTATTTAGGTTTAAATTAGAAATAAGAACGTTTTTATGTCAATAAAGATATATGAGCGCACACAGATCTTCTTTGTAACTTATTAACGTTATTAAAGATCCCTTAACAAATATTTAGCACTAGTGTTAATAGATGCTTATATAAATCATATCTGAGATATAAGAGCTACAATGACATCCATTATATCACGTGTTAGCTACAGTGATGATCAATATATAATTAGCTCGTTTTTAGTGATCTTAAAGCCATATTAGTTTACTATTGTGTTTTAATGGCATCATAGAACCCATTGTGCAACTTAATTGTTCTTTATTCAAGTTAAAAGTTTCAATTTACTGCTGTGTTATATAAGTTGTATAAAGTAGCTGACAAAACGTTTATGTCGTTAAGTATAAAGGCAATTGAGCTGTTTAACCTTATACAGCTTTTAAGCGTTTTATAACACAAATATACAAAAAGCAGTTATAGAGTTACGTATATACAAGCTAAATATCATTACTTAGTAATAAAAAAATTCCTGTTAACTCAATTTTGCTAGTTGGGATGTTATTCTTGAAATTCAAAACATTCACTGCCTGTATTGAGCTAAGTGCAGTTCTTATGCAAAGTTTTATTAGTTTTCGTACAATATTGACTAAGTAATATCACTTGTTTGTACAATTTAGAGGAAAGTTTGTTTTTTTTTCCTATCGAGAAAATTTTTCGGGAAGCGTGTTTCACGACATTCACGTGATAGTAAATATCCTCGACTTTAATAAATATGGTTTCAAAAACTTTTATTTCAAATAACTTTTGTAGTAATTCATCCTAGAAACATCAGTTCTGGCCTACTACGGCCCCTTGGTAGTTACAACTACTCTGTGGATCTACGACATTGTAGCGGTTGCCGAGAGTCGATGGATGGAGGAGGCTTAAGATCGGTATTTGTGGCGTCGTCGTAAAAGGGAGGCCTAAGAGGCAGTGACAAATTATTATACGTACTTAGGATTATTCTGGGAAAGTTTGTGATTATAGATAGAAAAACAGATTAACACTTTATTTACACAACCAACAACAACTTAAAATCAGCTTACATTGTAATTAATAAGTAAGACAAAATACACAAAAAGATTAAAAGTAGAAAGTTGTACAAATTGGCGACCTTATCGCTAAAAGCGATTTCTTCCAGGCAACATTTGGATGGAGAAGGTCAGTAAAGTTTGTGTGGTAGGCAAAGAAATATAGAATATGTATGACATAGTATTGTAGTAATATATACTCTAAGCTTAATATAAATAGGGGATACAAATACTTTAATAGATATAATTAATACAATAATAAATATAAATAGCTATATATGATGATGTTGATGTAGGTATGTTTGTAAATTCATCAAGCAACAACTGCTGAACCGATAGCGATAAAACTTGGAACGTATAGTATGAAAGGAGTTCTGGAATAAATAACACATCACCTTTAAAATGTGCAGAGCATAATAACACTTTAAAAGCTTTAGCTATACTGCATTTTTTTATACTAGCTGAACCGTGTGCTAAAAAAATGTAACGATGCTCAAGCGATGTGGAAATTATTGAGTCATAGAATACATGCCCACGTCCGCGTCCTATAAATTTAATTGTCAAATTCGAGACTCCCCAATTATCGTTTATAATGTCTTATTTGAAGTACGATATAAAACAACATTTATCATTACTCTAAATAGAACTATCATATCATTATAATTGTAACATTATAGAATACAGTTACGTTCAAATTGCCAACATTTCACCACTATACCTGCTCATAATGCACTTGCGTTTTTTGAGTTTACATAATTTTCGAATGTGAAGGTTTAGCGGGGAGGCTGTATGTTGCGGACAGCCGATGCCACAGTCGAGGAAGAAGCGCGTTAGCCCGCGCATGTGTAGTGCGTTTAGTTTTTGAATTCTTTTTTTTTCAAGTGCATTGCTCGGATACAATGAGGCTAATTTTTTGGGTAAGTTCGGATATTTTTATTTTTTTTAATTTGGTAGTGATGTGTTTTGACTTATTCGGAAGTTGCCCGGAGCGAGTCCACTTTCTTTAGTGAAAGTCTTGATCATCGATTCATCATCGGAAGAAGTCAAGTTTTTTTATTGAATCGTGGTCGAGTGTCGCGCGCTGTTATTTTTAAATATCGAACAGTGCTAGGCTTTCTTATTGGATAATATTTTTAATAGAGTATCTTCGGACTTTTTTTTACGGAGTTTTTGAACTTGGAAATATAAAGTACATTGGAATGGGAAGCCCATTTTAAGTTAGGTATTTAAGAAAAGTTACCTATAACTTAAAATTTTAGGTTGTTTAAAAAAGTTCTCTTTCTCTATTGACCACATAATCATCTTTTGTTTTATTAATATAAATAGCAACCTGTTTTATTACATTTAATCGGACCCCTATATATTTAAGCAACTAAGGTCCAATTAAAAAGTAATTTACCCTATTAAGTAACCTTACGCTGTTCAACTTTTTACATTTTTATTTATTTTGTTGAAAATACATAACTCTACGATTTAGAACAACTGTTTTACAAGAGCTGATCTAGATGTTTCTCTATTCTTTTTAATAATTTGATACATTTTTAGTATTCCGTACTTTAAAAAAAACGGAATCCTTGTGAGGAACCTACTGTAATTGAGTTTACATTAGAGCACTTTAAAAATATGTAATTATTTAGGTAAGTAAGTATATATTTTGACATCATTCACTTAGGTAAGTAAGTATATATTTTCGAAGTTGTTTAGGTAAACAACTTCCAAAAAATAAATAAACTAAATAATATCCCACATTTAACTTTCATTTAATTTTTTTTCTGTACTTGGTCGGCATGATCGATATATATATGTACGTACCTACACTAATCCAAAATCAAAGCTCCGTATAGTCGTCGACTCTAAGCTAACCGACAGGCGGACATGACAAAACTTGTGGCGACACTATAAGGGTTATTTGTTAACTACGAAAACCTAAAATTTAAAATAAACAAATAATTGGATTTATCGAATAGGTAGGTAACAATCTAAATTATACATATTACGTAATAAACTATGTAGGTAGGTACATAAGTATGTCAGTAGTCAGTGGACGTCGTTGGCGAAATTTGCGGGGAACGGAACTGCGCAAACATGCGGTTTCTCTTCCATACGTATGGACGACGGAATAACCCGTTTCGATAGTTTAAAGTTTAAATTTATCAACATTACGAATTTCGAACGCTAGCTGTTTTTTTTTAATTTTCATAATTTTCCATAAATTATATTTTGTATAATAAAATGTAGATAAATTTATTATAATGAATCACCTACCTATACATTTATTTAGATATGACCGATAGCAATACAAAGTGCGCCAGGTCAGCTAGTAATGGTCACTTCGTAACGACATTTTTTGACTTAAAAAATTTAACTTGACACTGGCAGCATTTAATTGCCCGGTTACATGCTGAAAAGAAAACAAAAAAAGGAAAAAAAAATGTTTTCGATTTTTCCTTTTTCCTAAGTTTAAAAATAGAACCCAGTTAATTTGCTACAAATGTTGTAATATAGCACGTTTTTAACTTTCAGACTATAATCTGACATTTTAGTTCTTCGTATAAATCTGTCATCTTTTCTATAGAAAGAAGTGTCAAATCGTAGTCTTCAATTAGAAATTGAAGTATTTTTAGCCTATTCTTTTTGACACGGGCACTAAGACACTGGTCGCCCCGATACACTGCTATAGGAAAATAAGAAAATTAACGTTTGAAATAATAAATAAAATTGTATTCGTTGAATTTCATTGATGTAAAAGACTTCAACGCGTTTCGCTACGACACACATTGTGTTCTTCAGAAGTAATAGTCATCAGGGATGCAGAGGTTAAAATTCTCAGTACACAACCATCGATCTGTGAATGATAGCAAATAGTCAAGGGTGTTCCTCTTTGCCCCTTCATATATTTTTTATTGAGAAATACAGGACAGAGAGTCGAAGCGCATTTTTTTTTAAATTCCATGGTAGTCTAAACAGTATAATCTTACTAATATTATAAACGTGAAAGTTTCTATGTAACTGCGGTTTTACCCGCGTAAGTCCCGTTCCCGCGGGAATATCGGGATAAAAAGTAGCCTATGTGTTATTTCAGGTCTCCACATACCTATATTCCAAGTTTCATCGCAAACGATTCAGTAGTTTTTGCGTGAAAGAGTAACAAACTCACATAAATACATACATACTTACATACATACAAACTTTCGCGTTTATAATATTAGTAAGATCTTTTTCTTCTTCTTTAATATGGCTTTTCCATTCGGACATTTGCCAGTATTAAGTATTATTAATATTTGCATCGAAACAGTCAAGTAATCATAGTTAAAGTCAAGTCGAGGGAATCATTGTGAAAAGGGGGCCATTTTTTACAATGTTTGTTTACGGAGCTTTGGAGATACCGCTAAAGTCCATGTTTTGCTCCGATTTTCACTTTCATTTACACTTGTGCACCTTCACGAAACTAAATTGATTAATGCCCCCGAAATTAAACAATTTACACGCATTTGAACTAGGTTTCACAAAATAAAAAATACAACACATCTCTTCAACGCGTTCCCGCCAAAACTCGATCGCGCATTACTCTCGTAAAATTTCGGATTGCGGATCTGTGGAACATTTTTTTTTTCACAGGATTAGATAAGTAGGTAAGCACAAAAAAATAAAAAACAAGCACAAAAAAATAATGTCAAACACTTGACACGCTTCCGGTTCGCAAGTTTTATGCAACTACTGTTAATTATGCGGCTTTAATGTCATAATTTTGCATAAATAAATTATTTTCATACTCTCTTACTATTTCGTAATAAGCGGTTTGAGGTTTTATAATTATTTTGTATGCATATTGTTACAATATATTAGATATTTTTTTAATTACATACAGAGATTTTGTAAACAAAACATTAATTTGAATTTTATGTTTATGTAATTTTCGCTAATCGATTGAATAAAAATAAAAAACATAACATGCTCGTAAATATGATTATAAAACTAGTAATAAAAAACAAATAAGAAATCCCTGCTAAAATTTAAAAAACCTATCTGTGAAACTTCTTAAAGTTTAAGCAGCACAATCGATTTATAGTACTTACTAGCTTAGGTAGATCCCGAATTACGGGATAAAAAGTAGCTAATGTTTAATCCAGATCTCCAGCTATCTGCATCCAAAGTTTCGTCGCAATCAGTTCAGTAGTTTTAATAAAAAATAAAATAAAAATACTTTATCGGGATAAATAGTAGCCTATGTATTATCCCAGGTTTCCAGCTACGCATATTCCAAGTTTCATGGTAATCGGTTCAGCGG
Source organism: Idaea dimidiata (assembly GCA_949358125.1). Classification (NCBI taxonomy): domain Eukaryota; kingdom Metazoa; phylum Arthropoda; class Insecta; order Lepidoptera; family Geometridae; genus Idaea; species Idaea dimidiata. The sequence continues at coordinate 12,874,437 of OX442341.1, forward strand.
TTTTTACGTGATTGAGTAACAAACACACATACTCACAAACTTTCAGCTTTATAATATTAGTAGGTTAAAAGGATTTTAAAAGCTAACGTTCGAATTATTTATAAAAAAATGTGGAATTCCAATCTGAATTTGAATAAAAATTCGCCATTACAGTCTCTACAGAAGCGGCAAAGTAGGATACGAAATCTCTTTTTTTTTTTTTAATTAAAATAAGAATTTAAATAATTATAATCTACCCTTCAAAGTGGCCATAATATTAAGCCAGAAAAAAGAAACCATTTTAGTAAAAAAAAAAAAGCTTATCATCTCTACCTGAGTAAACCGACAAAAGTAGATCCTACTTGATAAACATTGGAACATCATAATCCGCTTTAATGTTTAGTTCGAGAGAGATTCGAGAGTAGTAAATTATAGAAGAACTTTGATGTTACGGGCTATCTTTCTTTATTAAGTACCTAATTTTAAACGAAATGTGTCCTTTTAAAACCCGTTAGCTTTATGGGCAGTGATAAGTCAAAGAGGGCGAGGGAGGCAGTGAGAAATCAATGTGACTATGGTTTAAATTTTGATTATATCAAAGGACAGTCTCGCCCTCATCTCTGTCTCGTCGCGACTTATCACTGCGCATTACGCCTAACTAAACTTTAGAATTTTTAATATTAATTCTGGCAACTGCCGAATACTTTCTTTCGTATATTTTCTAAGTTTAAAATTAGAATGTCAAAGTTTTAACAGCTGCTTAATTGTTTAAGTAATCCTTAAAATATTGAGTTGCGTTTTTTTTTTCATTTATTTATATAATTTTGTACACATTTGACTAAAACTAATTTCTTGCCAAACTGACTTGCAGTTTATTGGCAAGTACGCTTACTCTTAAAATTTAAAATTAAAATGTGCACCTACGCAACATTATCAAAACCACAACACAAGATTTACAAATAAGTATACCATTAGATAAATTAACAATACAAATCATTTCAATAACACTATTACCTACTTGATGTTATTTAGGAGGGCATCCTTAATTTTGTACTTTAGTACAGTTTCTGATAATCCCGGTTACACTGCCGTATTCATTCACAAACGACCCTATGCATGGACTCAGCTTTTGTCACATTTTCATTGATGATCATATCACTCACAAGAGCAAGACTAAGCATTAAGCTAAGTCCGTTTTTTTAATTTCAGGCTACAATCTGACGTTCCGGTTCCTTGTATTTGACGTTATTTCTTCAGAAAGAAGTGTCAAATTGTAGTCTACAAATAGAAAACGAAGTATAGGGTCGGCTGTGTGAATACGGCGGTTAATATTCGGCCGCAAGCAAGTGAAATAAATTCAAATCAATGGGCGTATTGGCCGGCCATTTTAAGGTCACGCCAGTATATGCAAAGTCGTTCACTTTCTATCCTATCATGATAAGTATGCCGCTGGTTGACAAGGATAGTGGCCAACTGAGCTACTTATGTAGGTAGGTACGTGATATTATTTCGCTAATAAATGTACTTAGCAATGTCTTTTAAAAGACTGAACAAAATTTGAAAGTTGTTGTTAGAACAGACTATCTTTGATAATCATAATACACTTCTCATGGAAAAAATCGAAACAGTACTTCAATAACTATTGGATGGGATGAGTTATAGTTATTTTATTTCCTCTTGTATAGCATGAGAGCAGTCATTAGAGACCGGGGAGGCCATACGAGATATTGAATAAACATTTTTTTTTTACTTTTTTTACGTCTTTACTTCTAACATTTCTCAAATTTTTCTGTAAAGTTAAAATCGTACCTGTTAGACTAAACACGATAGCTAATAAAGAAATTAAATTTTAATTTGAAACATTAAGCTTCGTTAAACGTTTATAATATCCGCAACTAACTGGCATTATTATAGTTTTATTTGTTTAATATAAGAATAAGTTAAACTCTTTCAAACTTATACTTCTGAGGTGTTTGTTTGATGGGAAGTGTATTTAATGTTCACTAAAAACAATATTTATAAAGAAAGGCACCGCACAATAAGTGGCCTTGCCGTTCAAAGCGATCTTTTCCCAGCAACCTAAGAATGGGAAGGAGATTTGCCTAAAAATCTCTAGAATAATAAACTTCAATATCTAATATTTGGTGGACATACATAATATGTATGGAAAACCGACTTAACCATGCAAAATAAAACACTTTATTTACTGGGTTTAATCGCGTTTTATTCATGATTTTGAACGAACCGAGCTTTCGCTTGACTGAACCCGGTAAATAAAGTGTTTTATTATGCAAAATCTCGAAAACCATAGAAAAATTAACTATGCGAAGTTAAGCTAAACTGTTATCTACTCTGTCCCAAAAACTTAGGTAAAAATTTAAATATATGAAACTGTTCATATCCAAGTAAAATAAAAATAAAAAGCTATCGCTTTCAATTATTCGAATTGTGACTGTTTTTATGAGTTTTTATTATTTACATTTTTTGTTTGAGGTTCTGAGACGGAGTATAGGTATACTGTAGTTTGCGGAAGACGACCCAAAGTTTTGCGTTATGTAACATTAACTTTAGCAATAACCACATTATTATAAACGAATAAAACAACAATTTCGAAATAAATCTACTAGCTAACAACTGGATAAAGATCGCCATGTCAAAGGTCACTATTTTCCACACATTACTACATAAAATAAATTTCACAACATTAAGTTAGGTATGGTAATATTTTTCCCTTTCACTGGCAGCAGTCATCTTCACCGACAACTAAAATAAGCTAGTTTAGCTTAGCTTTGCATATTTCAGTCAGTTTTCCATACATGTGCGTTTACCACAATCTATGCCAGCTATACTAAATATCTATGCTTAACTGTGTGATGATAAAAATGTGTTTAGGTAGCCTATAGGTAGTTTAAGCCATGATAGCCAAAGCCATGGAAGTTTTTTGAGCTAGCTAGGGATAAAAATAATTATAATTTAAATTGAAAACTATTACAATAACTCCATAGTCTGTACGTACATTGGAACGTTTTGTTACAAATAATTATGAGGCGGTAGTTTACTGTAACTTTTTGAATGTTAAAATAGACAAATTACATCTCAGTCAACCTTGAAAAAGCCAACTGTAAAGTTCGCGAAAGCGCGTTCGTTTAAAACCATGAATAAAAACGCGATTCAACCCGATAAATAAAGTGTGCAAATCGCGGTGGCGCGATTTGGTTTTCGCGATTTTATGCAAAATCGCGAAAACTATAGAAAAAATGTTTTGCCAATGTTTTGTTTGTTTTGTATTTATTTATTTGTATTTTGTTTTATTTATTTTTTTGTTTTAATTTTATGTGTATTTAGTTTAATTAGTTTGTATTTTAATTAAAGAAATGAAAAAATAGAAGAAATTAGTTCGAAGAAACTTAATTTAAAGGATATATTATCGTTAATTTATTTAGATATTCATTTATGACTATATTAATATTTTCTTTCCTTCACTCGCGATATATTTATTGTACCTACATAATTAGAAATTAATTAATGACTATTTTAATATTGTGTCTCCTTCACTCGCTATATTTTTATAGGAACGTGAATTGTTTTATTATAACGAAATCTACCTACCCAATCTCATCTTTAATTTACTATTACCACAGATCACATATTACTCTATTAGATAATTATCTGATATATTATTATCTAATACATTTCTAGAACTGTTATTATTTAAGTTTAGATGGTAGGTATAATAATATTGTCGACAAATTATGATGATCTACCATTTGATCAAAAAATCTGAATATGTATATCTAATAAAAGCGGATAGGGGTACAGGTTAATTAAATTCAGAAATACTTATGTCAATCTCTACAAACTTTGACTCTAAAAATTGCGTTCACCAGCGGATCAATTTGTACCAGTTGCTTAGATCATCATCAACATTATAGATAGTGGATATTCTAAAAACAACGCTCGAATTGTGTTCTGACTTTTTTAAATGTGTGTGTCAGTGATTTCTCGAACAATTTGACTTTGGGATTGATGAAGCTCGTCCGTCAGACAGAAGTTTGAATTGCTTCACTGTCAAGTGACCATTAACCTTCTAGTTTCCTAGTATAATAGTGGTAGTTCACTATTAGGACGAGAAATTGGCTAAATTGTCCTATACTGCTGACAGGAAGCCATAACTAAGAAAATGAAATGAATTCCTATTTTATGAGACTTGTCTAAATTCTTTGCCCAGTCAAGCACTTAGTTTTGTGCTATATTGCGCTTTGTGCAACGTCCTGCATTATTTACCTATACTTATTTTAAAACAAAGAAAGCAATAGACCTGTCATCGGCCAATAATTATGATATTCTACCACTTTAGACGCCATAAACTCCGATATACAATCACGTTTTAAAATCTCTATCGTAATAATAAATCTTAAACAATTACTTTAATTGTTTTGTGTTAACTGTTAGAGTTCTGTGAAATATCATGAATTTAATTACTTAGTTGTGAAAGTAACTGTTTTGTTATATCTATCTATATACATATAGTAATAGTCCTATACTAATGTATGGGTATGTGTGTTTTGTAGCTATTTCACGTAAAAACCTCTTAATCGATTGCGATGAAACTCGGCAAATATTGGTATGAAGCTGAATACTTGGAATAAATCGTAGGCTAGTTTTCCAAATATTCCCGTGGGAACAGAATTTATGTTGTTGAAACCGAGGGGGCGGTTAACATTACCCAAAAAAGTTAATTGTTTTTTACACGACTGCCAAAGGAAGTGTTATGTTTTTGCCGTGAGTGTATGTATGTATGTATGTATGTGACCTATTTTTGTGCCGTCGTAGGGCCTAAACGGCTGGGCCGATTTAGATAAACGATACGTCGTTAGATTCGTCATGACCGTGAGAGTGACATAGGGTACATTAAAATAATAAATAAATAAAAATAAAGATTTAAAACGCTATAAAGCAAGATTTGTCTTGACCATAAAAACCGAGCAAAGACAACGGAACGTTACTTAAAAACTTTTCGATTTGACTTTGACGCCGAGTTTCAACTTTTGAAGGAATTTGAATGTTTAATTTGTCAGTTTGTCAGAGATAACATAAATAACAATTACTATGTTTACAATAAGTAATTAACTAAAAATTTGAAATGTCGCGCTATGAATAATGGATAGCAAGGCTAATCCGCTAGGACAAGAAACCGCCAGCCTTTGTATCACCAGTCGCGACCAAGTTTTCCGATTTGGTAATTATATTTTAAGATGGATACCTGCCTACTTCATAGCCGTCTCAGCAAAACTCAAAAAGAATAGCTATTATAATATTGAAGGCTTTTAGATAGCCTATCTTTAACCGATTTCGAGTCCTTGCTACTGGAGTATACACATCCAGAGTTAATGAGTTTCTCTGGTGTAATTGTATCTAATCTCTAATAACTAAAAAGCGTTAAATAAAAAAAATATTTAAAAAAAATAAAAAACCCGACTGCCGTTAAAACTGAAAAGTAAAAAACAAGAAGATAGCTAAAGGTAAAGAAACCTTAAAAATCGTTCGACGCATCTAGGAGCCTTAAAAAATTGTGGATGCAGTCGGGTGGGACTCCTTTTAAAGGTAAAGTATAATGACACCAAATTGTGTTGAAGTCCCACCCGAGTCCATCCACAATTTTTTAAGGCTCCTAGATGCGTCGAACGATTTTTAAGGTTTCTTTACCTTTAGGTATCTTCTTGTTTTTTACTTTTCAGTTTTAACGGCAGTCGGGTTTTTTTTTTTTTTTTTTCTTCAGTAATGTATCGAACCGGTGCATTGTAATGCTGCCAGTGTCAAGTTTTGTTTCTAAATCGACATGACTGATAGTGATACGAAGCGCAAATTCTATAATATAATATACTTACTTTTACGCTTAATTATAGCCCTTTTTAAAGGTAAAGACTTCATAATCTTTAAAGCATATTCAAATTATTCCGCCGATAGATACCATTTCTTTAAAAAAAACGATGTGTTCCGTAGTACCTTTATTCTTCGCCGAGCCACTAGCTACTGTTTCCAGGGAAGTTATTGACAAGCAATCAACAAACATCGTGATTTGAGTCAATAACCTGCACGTCATGGCAGTTATCTTTACAATTAAACTCTTGTTTTTATAGCTATTGTGTAGGTAATCAAACATCGGATCACGTCGATTGATCGGCACAGAAAAATCTATGGAGCAAATATATATGCAATATATTTCTTCAATAGTGGATGCTATGGATAGAGCGTAAAGAATAGATAGAGTAGGTATGTAATACCTAAAAAAAAATTTTTTTTACCTTACGTCAAAAAAAGATAACCGATCGTTCCGTAGATGATATGTGTGTATATGTGTCACAAAATTATTCACCGAGTAAATAAAGCATAGGCAAACCATTGTCTAAAAAGATTCTTTAAAACTAAAAGGTTCACAACAAAAAAATAACGAACCTAATCGTGCTGATGTTTAGATTGCACACTAAAATACTTTAAAGTTCAAAATAAATGCCAACACTGTCTTTAAAAACCGTGACTTTGTGACCTGTAACGAATTTTGACCGTCAATTCCGCCAAATTATATTTGATGACCCAGTTTTCCATCAAAATTCGATATTCTTATATAACTTACGACACTAGAACATATTTAACTACCTACATACGTTTTTTATGGATTCTAAACCATACGTATGTTTTAAAAATATGACGGTTGTGTAATTTGAATAATAATTCGTCTGATTATTGATAAATGGTACCTTCATTCTAATTAGAGATAGTCTCGTGGAATATTGTTCACTTTTACGTCAGCCTAGTGTACCTTTAATTGAACCCTCACGGGACGCCTGGCAAATTTTAAACATAGAAATTGTTGTCACATAGCGTGGCGATGCGTCGCCACGGCCTGTACCTACATGCCGACAATCAAGTTGTTGCTCGCCTAAAGATATTTCACATCAATAATGATACGATCCGATTTTAAATTGGGGCGTCGTCGTCGGTCGTAGCCAAAAAAAAAAAATTTTTGGTCTTAATCTAATCCACCAAAACATTAAATATAGAACTTAGATAAGAACTTAGTTTATTAAATATATAACTCAGATAAGATTTCTTAAGCTCCATAATAACCTATGTCCGTTGGCAACTCTACAGTTTTTCTGTTCCATCCACACGACCTTCCTAGAAAGTTCAAAGCGCATCCAAAGAACTGACAAAAATACATCGAACCTAATAGCAAATTAAGAACTAACTCAGACACATGTCAATCAAAATGGAACGCTATGGCATGGGAAAATTAGTCTCAACTTCCAATACACGATCCACAGGTGTAACTTTTACTTTTTTACAGTCCGCTAACAAGCAACGCAAATCTGTGAAGATTCACTTTCGTTCGAGTTTTTAAAAGGTTTGGTTTTCGTAACTATGCACTTGAAGCGATGCCGCTAAAAGAATTAAGATATATTAAAACAAATAAAGCTCTATACAACTTCTGATTTCTTATCTTAGCTTCAAATTTAGGCAGGTTTCTACTATAAGAAAGCCTAAAATTAACCAATAAAAAACTAGCGTTTTAATTAGTAAAATAAATTACCTAATAGGTACCTAGGCATACCTACCTATCTCGTAATTTATATTATTTTATAGTTTGACATTGTATTTTGAAATGAATAAATGATTACCTATAGAATAAGCAGTTCAACCTAGGCATAGAAAATTAAACAAAAAGTAGTTATTGCGTGGGTACCTAGTCGTAAAAAAACTAGGAAACGGAAACTATTATAATAAGCATTTTATCAATGCCCTAGGCTAAGTTTCTTCCTTAAGGGAAAACTGAGTTTTTGTTTGTCATTTTTAGCGTTTTTATTTATTACCTACCTTATTTTGCAATCTGCGACTTTTACACATACCTAATCTTTGACTGTAATACTAAAAATATTTGAAAGGTGCAAATGCACGGGTAGAAAAATTACCTCGGGACAGTAACAGCAGATGGGTGCGTCAGATTTGGTCATAGCGTTAAATTCATTTACGATTGTTTCGTAATATCTAAGAGACGTATAATAAAAGTATGTAAATATAATTTATTGTTAAGTGCACACGCGATGAGAATGTACTTAGATAACGGTTAAGAGGAAATGATACTTACTCGTTCCCATACAAACGTGTCGACTGTTTCCTCCCTGGATAAGGACATTACCTAGATTAAGACGGCGATAGATGAAAATTATCTGTCCTTGTCCGATTGCATAGAAATGAGCGAGATGGAATTGCATGTTTTTTTTTTATAATTTCTCGTAAAATCAATCATTATTCATTATCGATGATCACATAATATTTTTTTTAATGCGATGAAGAGGTTCTAGGTATTGTATTTTCTAATATTATATGCCTATAAGAAAAATATAGCGGTTAAGGATTTTTGTTTTATTTTGTAAAACAGGGTTAACTTTGCGTGTATAATAGTGGTATTCAAAGTATTTTTTTTTCTGTTTTTGAAATGAAGGGGCCACTTTTTGTATCATATACAATAACATAATATATTGTTTAAAGATGTATCTGATACCGGTCATGAAGAAAAATATTCAATCGGAAAGGACTTCAGCTCGAATCACATCAGTCGCGTCCTTAATATGTTTATGACAAAGAGTGTTTTTTTTTTATTGTTCTAATTACTTGTAGAATATAAATACAATTAGAAATATTGTAGAACTATCTTGGCGTGAACAATAGGTATGTATACTCATGCAAGTTACAGCTTCTTAATACCAAGCATCTCTGAGCTTACGGATAAGCTAACGGACGGACGGACATGACGAAACTATAAGGGTTTCTAGTTGACTTCGAAACCTTAAAGATAGAATCTTACTTCTTACTAATATTATAAACGCGAAAGTTTGTATATAATTATGTGTGTATGAATGTGTGTAGGTACGTGACTTTGTTACTCTTTCACGCAAAAACTTCAAAACCGATTGCGATGAAACTTAGAATATAGGTAGCTAGAGACCTAGAATAACACATACTATACTTTTTAATCCGTTAATCCCACGGGAACGGGACTTACCCAGGTGAAATCGCAGGGCGCAGTTAGTATGAGATTAAATCAAAATATCTATAGGTAGCGTACAACATCTTAAAAGACATCGTCGCTTTCCATCGGGGTCAAACGCTCACATAAGTTTGTAATAGTTGTAAAAAAGAAACACAATCACATCTACAAACATAAAACCTGCCCAACAACATCCAACCCTTAAAAAAACATCTTCTACGCTCACTAAAGAAGTAAAATTTCTATACTTGTAACTTCTATGACGCTCACGAAGTCGCAGGGAAAAGCCTCTATAAAAAGAAAGTAAGAAAACCTTTGATTTATAGACATTTGTAATAAATAAATAATAAACGAGATTGTGATCAGAATAATATTAATTAACTATTTCTCAAGTTTGTATTTTACAAACAGATTTAAAAATAAAAGTTTCCATTATAACTAATGTTTATTGCTTCATTATGATAATTCGATATAATGGGTTGTGTTAATTTGTATTATTAATTATATTTACTCAACTTTAACTAATTCTATTTAGTGCGCAACCCTGCGCAAATACGCAATTAACTTTAGAAATATTTTTAATTAGCTCGGCGCCGATTATTCCCAGTTGTCCTGTCTAGCCATGTCTTCCGGGGGGACAGCTGGGAATTGTCTTCCCAGACGTGACCCGCCCAATCCTACTTAAGCTTTGCAACTTTTTCGAGGGCATCAGCGATTTGTGTTTGTGAGCGTAGCACTTAGTTACGTATACGGTCAACGAGTCTGACTCTCAAGATGCTACGCTCCATTGCTCGCTGGTAGACCTCGAGGGCGGACCTCTATAGAGCAGTAAGAGAACATGTCTGTGCACCGTAAGTCAAAATGGGAAAATTGAACATTGCACATGTCCACCAATCTGCGCTTTAGCCATAACAGAAGATCCTTTGAAGAGAGATTTCATCGACCAGCTCTCCCAGGCGTTTTTGGTGCGTCTAGCGATTCCTTGTTCTTTCCTATCTTGGAATGAGACTAGTTGGCCGAGATACACATACTCGTGGACATATTCAATCTCTTCGCCATCGACGCACATCTTCTGCTTCGTGCTGTTGGTCTTCGTTTTGGATCTGTCCATGCGAAGTCCAACTTCGAAGCTCGCCTTGTTAAGGTCTGAGAAACTAAAAGATAAAAAAAGCTTCACTCTCATTCGGGCTTTCTCCATCTAGTCTCTAATTATTAGGACTTGTCTCTAATAGAGTCTAATAGAGACAAGTCCAGTTCTATGTGCAGAACCTTAAAAGTCAAATAGTCAAAGTTGGGCATATCTAAAACCATGTTTAATGGTTAAAATGACACATCACATCACTGACCTACACGGCTAAATCGGTAACCGGTACCGACATAGTTTACCTAATAACTAGATGATTCAGAAATTGTTACAGCAGTCTCGTTGCGGTGCAATTTTGGTTTAAATTTTCTGTAGTAACTACTACGGACGAGGCATGTATTTAGTAATTAAATTGTCTCAATATCGCTCCAGCATTGTTCGATTTTCCACCGAAACATAATATGGACATTTTTATTTATTGACGCTAAAGCTTTCGACGCTCTTGCAAAATCACCAACAAGATTCGTTTTCGAGAAAAATCTAACAATAGGTAAAACTAACTGAAGCGATTTTGACATGGCTTAGTTATAGTATAGGTACATACACTGGATAGTTCAGTACTCATATTTTCTATTCAGTGGATGTCTGACAACAGTGGAAAACGACAGGCACTATGCAGTACAATGCTGCTCTGACGTAACGTGGTTATTACCGGTGATTACTTCAAAGCAGCAATGCATGCATACAGACATCAACAGATAGATAATGGGTACAGAGCTCCGCTAAATAGGTCGTTGCATTGCAATTTTTATTGACTGAACGAGCGAAGCGAGTGAGGTCCAGTGTAGACGGTCCTGGCGCTTGTATCTTTGTATGTTTGTTCGACGATAACTTGAGTATCGTAGCTCCGATCTTCATGAATTGGTATGCGCGTAGTTTAGGTCAATAGAATTTATGAGTTCGAAGATGAGCCGGATCGGTAGGGGGGTGGGGGGTCGTGAGGTCTCAGTTCGGGGCGAACTCCTAGTTTATTTCCAATCTTTCTATCGGCCAGTCTAACAGTCGCCAGTCTACATTCCCCCTCAGTATTTCCAACTTACAAAACTGCCTTATTTATGATTACATAATCTCCAAGATGAGTCTCATTACTTTAACGACTCAACAAATGGGCGAAAGTGGATAAAAATGCCGTCTACCGGTGTGGCCCTTACTCGTGTAATTGTTGATTTTTAACATTTATCTCCGATGGATTTTGTTGCGGTCGTTTGTAATTATTATTATAACCAAAACAAATCAGGTTTGCGGTTGGTTACATGATGAACTAATCCGAGATGGTCGTGGCTCATCGTTATTTCCCGATTAGTTCTTTTTAGTTCATTTTTAGAGTTTTGTAGGTACCTCAAAAGGTAAAAAAGCAACTCTTATAAGGTAACCTTTTTGTACTAAATAGACTCGGAATTGAATACATTTTCTAGGAATACTATACAATCCCTTAGTTTCATAGGTACATTCCTGTAACATACGAATATACGTCCAATATTCATGTTACAATATAAGGTACAATAGATTACAACATTATCAGTATAACTAATCTTTGTAACCAACCATGCTGTCACTTTTTTCTAAACTTGAGCTTCTCAGTGGAATAATTAGATAGATAGATATGTAATTATAATAATATATTTCACCCACAAGCCATCACTAGGTAGCAATTAAAATATAATACCCTAGGTACCCAGCTATACTCAAAGTGCGCTCCGTGGAGCCCTGAGGGTTCTCGAAGCCTATAATAATATGTAGGCTCCGCGAAAGTACGAGGTAAAAAATCAATGTAGAAACAATCCTTAATTCGGGTCCAAAATTGTTGATTTAGATTAATTTCTTTTTTGTTTTTTATTTCTCAAGGCATTTTAAACTTAGACATATTTTTAGCAAGGAAATATATTTTCAAAAAATCCCCATGAAAGGATCCGAACCTGCGTCCTTTCGCTAACCAGGCAACTGCTTCATATAAATTACAATACAAGGAAAACATACGCTCCTACACATTTTAAAAGTAAAATGAGCGACCTTAATAAAAAGCTCTCTTCCAGGATACCTTACAGAATGTATAGTTTTTTCAGCGTTTGGTGAAGTTTCTTGATTAAAATATTTTATGGTTCAAATATTTGGATTACCAAAAGGGATATGTCAGCGAAAAAGTTTGAGAACCACTGCTCTGATCGATGAATGGAAAATCACGCATACCAAAGGCAGGATGTTATATATTAGGTACCTACTACCCACTGATCTACTTCGAACCACTCTATCAAGTAAACGATGGTTCTGTAACCAGTAATCTTGCGATCTGTTTTCACTCGTGAGAAAACTAGTTGACCATAACTGATTCGCCCTTGAGAAGGATGTCGTTTAACGTGCTATTAAGATTGTAGGTAAAGTAATAATTACGTTTTTACCCTTAATGGTTTTATTTCCGTTTTTGATTTTGTTAAAGAGACTTCTGACAGGAATTCGTTTTTGGGAGACTTCTTCTTCTTCTTCATTAAAATGGCTTTTTCCATTCGGACATTGGCCAGTGTCAAGTATTGTCAATATTGCAGGTTATTTGCATCGAACGAAACAGTCAAGTCGTCATAGTTAAAGTCAAATCGAGGGAATCATTGTAAAAAGGAGGACATTTTTTACAATGTTTGTTCACGGAGCTTTGGAGAGAACACTAAGCTGAAGTCCATGTTTTGCACCGATTTTCTCTTTTATTTTCACTTGTACACCTTCACGAAACTAAATTAAACAATTTACATGCATTTGAACTAAGTTTCAAAAAATGAAAAGTTACGAAACTAAATTGATTAATATGCCCCCAAAATTAAACAATTTACATGCATTTGAACAAGTTTCACAAAAATGAAAATTTAGCAACACATGTCCTCAACGCATTCCCGCCATAACTCTTTTGGGAGACTTAGATACCTATAAGTTCTTCATTTTTTAATTAATTGTAGACTATATATTGGCACTTTGCGAAGAAAAAATTTCAATGACCATGAACCGAAACGTCAAACTTTAGTCTGAAATTAAAAAAAAGTAATAAAATACGTACAACTTATGGACAGAAAAATCATTATCTAATGATGTCAGTTTAGGCTTTAGGTATATTCCAGGGAGTGTAATTTTAGCGTTCTTTCTATCTATATCATTAGGCCGATAGGGGGTTGTTGACGAGGTCTAGGCGAACAACTTTTGTTCTGCGACTATTAGTAATTTTAACTTTTGGAAAATTGCTAGATATTTATTTATTGTAATGTATGATAGGTATTAATAATATAATATAAATTAATATTCTGTATTTCTTTGCCAATCACAAAAACTTTACTCACCTTCTCCATCCAACCTTGCCTAGAAGAAATCGCTTTCAGCGATAAGATCGTCCACTTGTACAACGTTTTACTTATAAGCTTTCTGTGTATTTAATTGTCTTCCTTTAAATGTAAACTGATTAATTGTTGTTACGTTTTACTTTTAAGCGTTGTTGTTGGTTGTGTGAATAAAGTACTTATTAATCTATCCAACTATCTATCTAAGGTTTGAGCATCACCGAATCGTTTGGCACGTCTGCCAACTTTCTACAACATGGAAGGTACGCACTTACTGGCGGAACCTGTCTGGTACCGACCGACGCGGACGCTTCTCAGTTATTTACAGTAGAATGTTATTTATAAATATTATACTTAGTTATACAACAAATTATGATTGCTGAGAGAATTTATGTGGGAATCAAATTAAAGTGAATATAAAGAGAGACTGCGGTTATAAGGCGTGCCAAAACTAGCGAAAAGGTCATAATGTTGTCTAAGGTTTTCGCGATTTTGCATAATAAAACAATAATAAATTCGCTAACTTTACAGTTAGATTTTTCAAGGTCAACTTTGAAAAAGCTATTGTAAAATTAGCGAAAGCTCGGGTTTTGGTGATAATCCGTTATTAAATGAAAACGCTAGTAAAACCCGATAAATATTGTATTCTATTAGAAAAAAGGTCACTAAAATTGTTAGATTTGGTAGTAAAAATATTGGCAAATATGAGGCTTTAAAAGTTGGGTGATATAGCAAAATGTAAGTAATTAAAATGGGCCGTCTTAATGTACATAATATATAGCAATGACTGCACCAATTTCAATAAATATTTTTTTTTATGTTGTCGGTATTGTCAGAACAAAAGTTATGTAGGAAAATAAAAAAAACACCATCACAATTTTCGTTGGTGATACGAAGTGAGCTGGATCAGCTACTACAATACAATACATATTTAGATAGACCATTTTACCTTCTTATCTAGTTAAATAAGTAAAAAAAAGAGATTTATTTAAATTATCTATGGTTTTTAAAAGTAGTCGGGGTATTTTTCATTTAAAATTTACTTTAATTTTTTGAGCAACAAGAGGACGACATATAGACAACAACAAAACGATTATGGTAGCGCGGATTGCGTCGAATCTGACCTCACATACATACTAAGCAGAAATTGTAGCGAACCTAGGCACCTTAGATCGTGATCGAGGCTAGGCTTTCTATTCTAATGACCTAGGTTTGATGACAAGTATCATTATACTGAGCCCTATTTGTATAATAAATATATTATAAGATATACGGACAAGTCCAATATCCGAAATTAGGGATTAGACAAAATAAGTAGTTCCGGATATCCATCCATATATCCGGAGTTGTTCAACCCGGACTTGTTGTACCTAATCTTAAGAAAATATTTGAAGCACACATCAACAAAATAGGAAGCTAGATACAAAAATGTAAAATAAACAATTTCACATTACATTACAAACCACGAAACCATATTATCGAATTGAATTATGTGCGAACTCTAAATGGGCACGACCTCAGCAAATAGTTGTGTCCAGTTAACATAAAAATAAATAAAAATGAAGGAAGATATCTCAATCAATCTGTTCACGACGACGACATAGACGCAGAAAAAATGTCATTTCTTCATAACAAGAGTAGCGAGACAGTTTTCATGGTTGAACAACCGTGAAAATAACAACAATCAGTACAATGGCCAGTCTCCATTGGACATTGACCGTGAATAGTTCACTTTTGTGCAGTCATCGAAGCGTTGAAACCGTCTTCAATAGTGTGTAATTATAACCTGCTACTCGAAGAATTTAGACAGAGCCCTTAGTATGAGTTTTGATAATTTATCGTCTCGATGAAACTGGCAGTGTACTTCATACATTTTCCATCAGCGCCCCTAGCGGTGACTATTATGAACTAAAATAATGTATGGAAGTAAACTGCCAGTTTCATCGAGACGATAAACTATCAAACCACATACTAAAGGCTAACGTCTCTTATAGGAGACAGGAAGGTTTATGATCGCTTGACAGAGAAGCGGTTTACACTTGGCTCTGACGAACAATTTTCATCAGTTCCGAAGTCAAATTTTTTGAAAAATTACTCACTCACCTTTAAAAAAATATCACCATCTAATTTTTTGATAATCTAAGCTGCTACTATTTATTTAATAAACATTTTAAACTCACACGATTTGAACTCATAATTATTTTTCCCGGGTCTTATTCGCGTAATAATAATAATAATTATGCAAATAAGACCCGGAAAAAATAATTATGTATTTATTTAATGTGCTTCGACGGCTTCGATCTACATCACATTGATTGGTTAAGTGCACTTCTGTGCCGTGGGTTCCGTCGGGGGTTAATTTGAACTCATCTTCTTGTTTAAATCGCGATGTTTTTATTATTAGTCTGTTTAAAAGACCGGAAAATTAGTTTCATTTCTAATAAAGCCGGGTCCAGATTTGTATCGTTTGCGCAATCCGATCACCATATCCGTATCGCCAACGCGTATCAAGATCGCCTTCGTGGACGGATGATACGCAATTATGATACACACCGCGCTACCATGCTCGTTTGTCGTTGCTATGTCGTCCTTTTGTCGTTCAAAAAAATAAAGTAAATTTTATATAAAAATACCCCGACTACTTTTAAAAACCACAGACAATTTAAAAAAAAACTTTTTTTTTTATAAGTTTGTTTTTCTTTTTTTTAATAATAATTATTTGATGTGTTTTGATGATTGATGTTGATAAAACAGGAGTTTTGGCGGGAATGCGTTAAAGAGATGTGTTGCTAAATTTTCATTTTTGTGAAACTTAGTTCAAATGCGTGTGAAATGTTTAATTTCGGGGGCACATTAATCAATTTAGTTTCGTGAAGGTATACAAGTGTAAATAAAAGTGAAAATCGTTGCAAAACATGGACTTAGTGTTGTCTCCAAAGCTCCGTGAACAAACATTGTTAAAAAAGGCCCCTTTTTACAATGATTTCCTTGACTTGACTTTAACTATGACGACTTGACTGTTTCGTTCAATGCAAATAACTTGCAAATATTTATAATACTTGACACTGGCAAATGTCCGAAAGGAAAAGCGATTTTAAAGAAGAAAAAGACTTATTAGACATCATGGTAGGGCCCACAGTCTCCCGTCTACATAGGCGATGATGATACGGACGGATGATACAAATCTGGACCCACATCTAGCACTACATACCTACTGTCACTGAGGTAAGATTTTACGTAGCAAGTGAACAACAAAGACATTATTTACAGGCGTTAAATCGGTTTCAAATTGCACCGTAATATCGGACCCATTGTAAAGTCCATCACAACTTTATGACGAGGAAGAGCTATCGCATTACTTTACTATGCATTCTATTATTACCCAGTTTCAACTGAAGCCGTTTTACTTGTGTATTGCGTTATGTAAGAAACGTTGCGAATGTAAAAGCTTGCGAACTCACCAGTCACTTTTAGTCTTAGGTGTACGAGTCTATAGTGACGTTCTCAAGTATAATCGGTGTTACTGTAAAGGAAAACATCGTGAGGAAACCCATAGAAGTTAAGCCTGTTTAGATGCATCCGTGGCCAAATTGGAAAAAGTCGTTGGGACGGATCCCCAGAGATGCAGGTTCAAGTTCTGTCGGGTGCAAAGTTTTTGGAAAGCATTTCTTTAAGTATAGTCATCCAAGTGTAGGAAACACTTGAAAATATATCAAAATACCTAAGTTAAGTCAATTTTTACAAGCGAAATTTAGCCACAAATCACGTCTTGTTTCTTCAATATAAAGTTACTATTCTAATATTTGAAAAGGTAACTCTAATTTCTTCATTAATTTCACGTTGACTGAAAACCTTGAAAAAGCCAACTGTAAAGTTGGCGAAAGCTCGGATCAAATAATGAATAAAAACGCGATAAAACCGGATAAATAAAGTGTTTTATTAAGGTAACTCTAATATTTGAATAGGTAAATAAAGTTTTACATTGTATATCTTTGGTAGATAAAAATCACAGAGATAAATAAAAAAATAATAAATATTTTTCAATTTAATTCAATTATTTCCCATTAAGGGCCAGTGATCCCAAGCGTCTTCTGCCCTATTTCCAAATCTATGAGTATTAAAAGTTAATATTTTAATATATACATCCACTATCCACTAGATAGATAATACGGCACTCCACCCTTTGTGGTAAAAGCCACAAAGGTTGTATTTTATCATTTAATGTATGTACAAACAAACTACATTTGATTGCACGTATAGCTATAAATATTCACTTTTATTATTTTATTTACTTACTTCAATATATTTTTATAGATGGTGTTAATTTTATTGCTGAGTAAGCTACGATTAATTTTAGAAAATTAAGTTTATTTATTTCATTTACGATGTTGTAAAGTTTTACCAATCTATACTTCTGTAGACACTAATAATATAAAGTGACGTTTGTAACATGTATGTATGTTTGTATATTGGGAGTAGTCTCTGAAACTACTGAACCAATTAAAAAAAATCGTTTACTAATAGCAAGCTACATTATCGAGTAGCTAGGCTACTTTTGATTCTGTTAATTCTACGTATGAAACAAAATTGGAGAATTGGTTTAGTCCAATTGGAAATTATATTGAAACTTAATATTTAGATTTAAGTACCAGAAAGATGGAAATGAAAATAGCCATGCCCAGAGGAAAGAACTGGTCAATACGTCTGGAGCTAACTACGCCGTGGGTTTCCTCACGATGTTTTCCTTCACCGTATGAGCGATGTTATTAGCGCACATCACTTTTCCGCAAGGAAAAAGACATTGGTGCGCGGTAAGCCGGGATTCGAGACCACGACCTTCGGAATGAAAGTCGGGGTATCTACCACTAGACCAACACCGCTCTAAATCATGAGCACCTAAATAATTATAGGTATCTGATAGAAAGATTTAAATATTATAATTATTTAATCTTTTGTTACAAGTTATGTAAAAGAATGTATCATAATCATAATATTTCCGTAGTGGAATAGTTGTGGCAAATTACCGTGACTAGACAACAGATATACTACTTATATTTACTTTTCTCTTGTAAATACATACATATTATACATAGAAAATCACCCAGACCAGATACAAATATTTATTTTCAAAACAAATATTACAATTTTTTTTTTAATTAAATCAAAACTTTAAATTTTGTGACTTATCAGTGCTATAACATCGCTCTTACGGTGAAAAAAACCATCGCGAGGAAACCCACACACAAACCCTTGCGAAAAACGCCCAGCGAAACCTTTATATACTTATCTTATTAAATTTCTGGGTCAACTCCAAAAGTCAAGAGATGGACTAACATATTGTCATTCGAATGCACCATTAACAATTCGGGTCAAAACATAAACTCAACTTAATATGGGAAAACACGTAAATAATACGTAAAGTGACGTAATATCCTTCATTCTGCAACACTCTGGGAGACTGGGGTCAAATCTTTTTATTTTACTGATATTTATCGTAATTGAAGAATAGACAAAACATCAAACTGGGCTACTGTCGTATCCACTGATATTATATGTCTGAAAAAATAAGATTTTCTTTGTGTTTCAATAACGCAAAAACTTACCAAACCGATTGCGATGAAACTTTGTATGCTGATTGCTGGAGATCTGGATTATAAGCTAGTTTTATCTCGACGTTGAACTTACCTACCGCGGAGAGCTGCTACTCATGCATAAAACTTGTTTCTAAAATATACAAATTTGCAGCAAGAAATGCGTTGATGTCTTTTGTATGGTAGTTCGTTCTCTTTGTATAATTTAGAGTGCTTTCCATTCGCCCCTTTAAATTTTGTCCTATTAACTGCTCCATCTTATCTCGTCTTTATGTTGTAAAACATCGTTCTTACGTTGAAGTACAACATCATGAGGAAAACGACATGTCTTAGAACTCACCACGGTCTGAAGTCATAGGACATTCGCCGATCTGGGGTAGGCTCCTGTGACGTCTAACTGTCTAACCCCTTTAAAAGGAGGCCCTTGCCCTGAAGTGGGATTATGATATATTGTAAAAGTCGACTAAGGAATCTGAACTAAGGATTTTGTGTTACGACTTATGCCGGTGGATGGTAACCCTGTTCAGCTATATTTTTTAGACCCAGGTACTGGTTATTAATGGATATAGTTTCATTTTACTGGGTCTTAATCGCATACTTTTAATTACTCTCAAACTTTCAACTACCTACATTAAATAGTCTTGACCGCGAGGAGACCGGATATGCACGGATACGATGTTCGCTCTATAAATAAAGTTGTCAATTTAAATATATTTAACTGTATTGTTTCGTAAGTGCTGAGATTCAGTGTACGGTTGAGGCGCGGTGCGTACCATAGGTCAACCGACAACTTACTATAATGTTTTACCACTTGTACTTACTGCTTACTTTCTACTGACCGTCTGAGCTTTAAAGTACATAATACTTACTATGTTCCTAATGTATGCATTGGACTTTACTTACTTTTCTGTACTTGAAATTCAAATTTGCTCGTATTAGTGGTGTGGTCACCTAGGTCGAAATCTATAATGCGTACTTTGACTTTGCTCAGACTAAGCTTAGCAAAAACTAAGCTTAAACTTTAAATTGGAATTTGTAGTCAAAATGCATTTTGTAAAAATACAATAAACAGAACTTGATAGTCATAACTTCGTAACAGAGAAGCAAGTTAAAGGTCATTTTTGATTAGTTTACATTCTAAATTTGAAAAACTTTGATTTTACTAAGCGAAAACTTTGGACAGTTGCGAAGATCGCTTTATAATCTCAATTGTTTAAGTAGAACTCAAATTATGAATAGGATTTCTGTATTTGGTCGTAAGAACCCTAATTCGATCTCACAACTGCTACATGATATAACAGCCGGAACCAATACTGCTTAACGTGCTTAATTTGACGTCTAACACTCTATTTTCTTTTTCTGATCCCGAGTTGTCTATAAAATTTCGAATATCACTTCATCGTAATTTTCGATGCCACTTCACTTATGATTCAGAACGACCTTGGATTCTTTCTCTCTTTAGCTCAAATCTCCGCAAACTTAATTATATTTATTTTTTATAGAATGTCAATTCGAAAACTTAACGCGGAATCTGTGGTGAGACATACGTGAGTTCCTTACAGAATCGACCGGTGAGACAAATGAAACCATATGTCTTAGCTAGTCAATTAATTAAACTGCCTATCAGATATTTTCCCCTTTTAATAGCCTTCCAACATTACACTACAAAGAGAATCTTTATTTGAATACTTACAACGTGAGAAATACAAAAAAAATACAATACAAGTTGTTACCTCACTAAACACTTTGACTTTCGTTTGTCACCTGTTCTTTATTGTCTAGGTCATTGAGTCGATATTCCAATGGCAAAAAAGCTGTAGTTTTGTGAGAAATATATGCTAATAGCATTTCTCTAAAAGATGTTATGCAAAGTGGAATCTATTGGCGACGTTTTGTTGATACCGAGATTGTATCTTAAACTGCATGTTTGATTTCTTTTTGATAAATTATTTATGTATTTAATTAAAAAGATAATTTTTGTGGCAAAAAATCATTTTCTCGAGCTCCTCCGTGCTTCGGAAGGCAACACAAGGTAAGCCACACCACTAAATAAAAACAAGAAAAAATACACGCCTAGTTAGTTTCGAATCCCGGTCACGCACAAAAGCCCAGTTGTGGGGCTAATTGCGGAAACACACAGTTAAAACTTCAACTTTAAGCCTATTTAATTAATTTGGGGCTAGATGGTGATGTGCACAACATCCGTTGTATGGTACCTATAGTACATAGCCTAGTGCTTAGTTTGGGGCTAAATTGCGCTGTGTGTAATGTCGTGCAATATTTATTTATTTATTACAGTATACGTATTATGTAGTCACTCATGGTAGGGGTACCTACTGAACATAATTCTTCAAATGAGATATGATTATTAATAAAAATTGCATTAATAATATAATAAATATTGCATTACATTGCACACAGCGCAATCTAGCCCCAAACTAAGCACTGGGCTTGTACTATGGGTACTAGACAACGGATATACTACATATTATTATTTTTTTTTGTAAATACATACATATTATACCTAGAAAGACACCCAGACCAGATACAGACATTTATTTTTAAGCATAAATATTTGCACCCGACGGGAATCGAATCCGCAGCCTTCCGTATTGCAGCCAGGCGGTCGCCCGATGCACCAATGAGGTCGTATTATAAAATACTTGACACTGGCTACTTTCCAAACGACCATAATCGGTTTACAACCTATGAAAAAATAAATAACAGTTTTGATTTCGCGCGCTTGGGCTCTAGATCAAAAAAGTTGCGATGTTCGAAAGTGCATACGTGTGCGTGTGATTCGTGGATGTAGGGGTAAGTGGGTGGGCCGTTCATGACATATTTTTTAATGCAGCCTAGTCTTAATACCTATTAGGTACAGAAAACTAAAGCACACGGACAGCGAGCTCTTCTTTGGGTTTCACCAAACAATCTTGATAATTTCCGTCACCAATTCAACAGTCACGTCCCTATCAAGACCAGTAGTTCAAACATGATCGTGGTATAGAACAGAGCACGGGCCGAATGCACATCGGCTTATTAACGGCTTAACAACGGTTTATTATAGCTTTGAATCCTCATAATTCGCCGGTGAAAGTGTCGTACGAACTTGATCTTTGTTATCGGTAGGAATCGTGCTTCTGTTACGGGTAACGGGACTATTGGATGTTGATTATGCGTGTTTGTTTGTGGTTTACGAGGTTAGACGGTGACCTCGATGCTCTAGTTGTGTGTAGTCTGTCATTTTGTTGCATTTATTAATTAACTAGCTGCACCCGCAGAAGTGAAACGTGTTATCAGGGGGCGGGCGGCCGAGCGGTTGCACTTTTTCGTTTATTACTCGGGTTCTACTAATTGGATTTCGATGCAGTATACCACAACCTTCCTCGAAAATAGAACTATCTAATATTGAAAACCAAATTTCAATCGGATAAGTAGTTTTTAATTGTATATTTAAGGAGCCGACAGATAAACAGAGAAACAGACAGGCAGACATGAATTTAAAAAAGTATATAGTTTTGTTCTACTACTTTTTCTAATCTCTCTAGCAACTTTTTTTTTAATTTACTTCCAAGTACAGACTTTTTGTCCTCTCTTCCTTTATTATAGGTATAGATAGATATCTGTATTAATATAGCTGCGCCCTGCTGTTTCAACCGCGTAAGTCCCGATCCCTCGGGATTATAAGTATCCTATGTCACTCGCCATCACATAAACCTAAACAAATTATCAACAAAATCGGTCTTACCTTTTGAGCGTGAAGAGGGCACAAACAAACTTCTAAATATAATATTAGGATTTGGATAAAATGACAAGGAAAAATCACTGACTCATTCATCACGAAATCTCAGAAACTAAAAGTAGTAGGAGTCACACATTTTTTATGGGGGTTCTTTTTAGGACGTACGTGCTCACTAAGAAAGAGTTTTTTGAAATTCATCCCCTTAGAGTGTAAAATGAGTGTCGAAAGATTGTATGAAACTTTTTTGTTTTTAGAGTTATTTAGGTTTATGGTTACATTATGTATGACTAACAGTGGGTAAACCTTAGTTATATATTTCCTATTAAGTATTATGAATTTATGAAAATAATAAACTAAGACACATTACCTACCTACTTGCTCACACAGTAGAACGGCAAGTGAATGCACTTCATCCGAATTGCATAAAGATGTTTACCTACACACCTGCCTACATTTCTGACAGAGCCCACTTAACCTGCTATCAACATTTGCCAGACGATTTTGTACTCTATTCCTTTGTAGTAATGCCAGTTTGAAAGTAAGGTTTACTTTATTGGATTGCAATAACAAATTCGAACGTTATTTTGTCTGTATGTATGTAAGTATTTCATAATGAAAGTGACTTTTTCGCAACGTGAACGAATCTTGAAATCAAGGTTTTTTTTATCTGTATCGGTTTTTTTTAATTGTAAGACTAGTTGCGCCCCGCGGTTTCACCCGCGTAAGTCCCGTTCCCGTTTCAGTTCCCGCGGGATTAAAAGTATTCTATGTCCTTCTCCTGGTTCTAAGCTACCTCCCCACCAATTTTCAGACAAATCGATTTAGCCGTTCTTGAGTTATAAATGGTGTAACTAACACGACTTTCTTTTATATATATAGATTGTTGTTTTCAAGTAAGATAATTGGAATATATTTTATTGTATTCTAAGAATGAGTAAAAATTATAGAGATAAACAACAAAAAGAACACATTAAAACACAAATAAAACTAAAACTAAAATAATCCATCCCCAAGTTGGAATTACTTATTTTTAACACGTTTACAGTCCCCATACAAAATGTTTTGATGTCCTCGTACGTCCCGCATAGCCTAAAATCTTACTTCTTCTTACTAATATTATAAACTCGAAAGTTTGTATGTATGTATGTGAGGTTGTTACCCTTTCACGCAAAAACTACTGAACCGATTACAATGAAACTTGGAATATAGTAGCTTGTAATAATCCAGGTCCCGGATTAACACATAGGCTACTTTTTATTCCGATATTCCCGCGGGAACGGGACTTAGCGGGTGAAACCGCGGGGCGCAGCTAGTCATATTATATTATTATTATTAGGAGCCTGTAGTGTCCCACTGCAGGGCAAAGGCCTCTCTACTCCCCTTCCATAGCTCGCGGTCTTGTGCGGTAGATTGCCAATCTGTGTCGAACTTGTCCAGGTCATCTCGCCACCTTCGACGGGGTCTGCCGGGTAAACGTCTACCATTGGTGGGGGTCTAAATAAGTCATATTATATTTTAGAATAAATCTTTTTTTCAGTCTTGCCCTTAATGTTGACCTGGTTCATCATGCCCCGTATATGGGGTACTGGACTGTGAATGTGTTAAAAATAAACCAATATGTGTCTAAATTCTGCTATTATATTTATTTTTATTTCTATCATTTCCATATTGCTACATACACTCACTAAGCCATTACAAAGCTCATGTACAACAGTATATACAAGTGTAGTATAGTACTAACCTATGTACTTAATTTGGGGCTAGATTGCGCTGTGTACTATGTAGTTGTACTAATATTTGTACTAAATAGTTAGTTATATAAATAAATATCAAATCAAATCATGCATGATAGTTATTCAATAGTAGTTCAATTTAATAAGTAATCTTTACTAATAAGCGGCCTTATTGAAAACTTTTTCCTCCAGGCAAAATAGATTACGTATTCTATTGGGTCACACTGAGCTCCTAAGTACAGTCAATCAGAACGGTGCCTTCCTCAACAACCACATTTACCACTAATAGCAGGTACAGTCGGGCGGTAAAGTATCAATTTGTAACTCGTGGGAAGCTGAGAATCGGTCAAGTTGAAACCATGTTTGAGTGGCTGGGTTCCGTGGGTGGTTAAAAAAATATTGGCTGTTTGCTTACCTACTTTGCGTCAGTGCTTTAATTTTTCTGACTTTGAGTGCACCTTATATGGTAAAGTGTAAAGTCAAATGGTCAAATTTGATTGACCTCAACGACTAATTGATTGGCATATTAAATTGATACAAGGTCTAACCTACTTACGTTAAGACAATTTTATGTAGAAAATAGTGTGCTTGAGAAAGTATGAATTTTGAAAATGAATATAATTGAACACACCACTCTCTACTCGACTATTTATATTATGTTATAGCGTCCCACCGACAGCCCAATGCAGGCATTCCGTGCGGGGTCCGCTATATCCAAACTAAGACCCCGAAGAGCGGCGTCGGGGATCGAGTTTAAGACGGATCTAATCCCCAACGCTAGACTGGTTCTCATAAAGGAGAGTAGCCTTGTGCCCTAGGACACTACCTGGTTATCCAGACAGGTACCGGAGCAATAAGGTCGCTCACCACCCGCACCTCAATGAGGAGCTAACGACACCCTCGCTGGGGCGGGCAGAGAAGCCACCTCCCACATCTCCAGTGTGGTACTGGAGCTGGTAAAGGCACGCTCACTTCCCAGCACACAATACAAGATGTAACAGGTAAGCCCTTTTAATCCGAAAGGGGGTTGTTCTAGACGTCTAGGCGAACACCTTTTGTTCTACGACTTTTAAAAATTCGAACTTTTTTTTCAAAATTTTGAGATTATGTTCCACTGGAAAAACAGCTGTTTTTGAAAATAAAGGTAATTGAAGGTTTGATTGTAGTAGACCAAACTAAATGAAAGAACAACATAAGGTCAATGACCTCGAACTCTAAGAAACAGCTGATTTTCAAGTAAACTTAACACCTAAATTTTTCGAAAAGTACTTCGAATTTTCAAAAGTCGTAGAACAAAAGTTGTTCGCCTAAACGTCTAGAACAACCCCCTTTCGGATTAAAAGGGCTTACCTGTTACATCTTGTATAATTGAACACAGGGGTGATATCATTGCATAACTGAAATATGTTTGATTGAATCATTTGTACACTGACGACCATTCTGCGTTGCAGAGACAGTCTGCCGCCGCGCCACAGGGCCATCATTTATTATCTAACGATTTTTCTTTAACGAAACCCTAGATATTCTGTAAGCCGCATATCGTGGGGAAATGTTGACTCTAATTGTGGTTTTATATTAAACAAACTTGCTTTGTTGACATCGTGCTATGTGCCGACACGATCTAGATTACAGGAAGCGGCCGCTTCCAATTGAATCGGAAAACAGTACCCGTACCATGAGTTTATTAATGCATAATTATGTATTCTGTAGTTATTTCAAAGAAATTCGCGACGCTACTGAGACAGACTATCAGATTTAAAAGGCCCCTATTAGATACGAGCTCAACTGAATATAAAATATACGCAAGTATATAAGATCTTATTCTGACTAAATACTTACCTACGTTTAAAATATTTTCGTATACAATTTGTAACGGGTATGCACTTTTAATTTTTTATTATTTTTAAAAGTCGTAGACAAAACGTGTTCGCCTAAACGTCTAGAACAACCCCCTTTTGGATTAAAAGGGCATACCCGTTACACCTGGTATAAGCCTATTTGGATTATCGGACTTATTTGATGCTGATTACAGAACAATGTACTTACAATCATTTTATACCAAAAAACACAAGGAAAATTTAATTTCGTGGTCATCCGGCTAGCATTCAACTAACAACTTTTACTTTTGAACAGACTACTTAGGTACCTACCTAAGTAAACATATAAAGTTAGGTATTTACTATGTAGGTACATACTTACGTAGGTATTTCTTATGTTTCTTAATCCAGCATTGTTTATCAAGGTAAAAGATTTCGACACATTTTCTTGTTTACCCTGGCTTGAGATATTTTGTAAGAGATTTTACTGGAGGAACAATTAGTTAGAAGTTTGGAAGGTGCTTACTTAATTAAGTTATTTATACTAAAACATTTGTGATGTGAGTGTAGGTCTGTAGAAGGTTGGGGGTTCGATTGCCGCTAGGAATCATATTTATTAGGTATCTACTAGCTACTACTTTAACTATGCGCCATTAATTTTAGGCATTATCACAAAAGTACCGAGCTAACCTTAATGTTAGCTTTTACAAATTTGACTGAGATGTAATTCGTCTTATTTTAATACTACCTGCGCCCCGCGGTTTCACCCGCGTAAGTCCCGTTCCCGCGGGAATATCGGGATAAAAAGTAGCCTATGTGTTAATCCAGGTCCCCAGCTACCTATATTCAAAGTTTCATCGCAATTGGTTCAGTAGTTTTTGCGTGAAAGAGTAACAACCTCACATACAAACATACAAACTTTCGCGTTTATAATATTATTAAGATAGTAAGATTGTAAAAAGTTACTGTAAACTACCGTCTCGTAATTACTTACTACGGTTCTTAAAAAAACGCGAGTAATACCCGGTAAATATTGTGTTTTATTATAATCCATTATTTAAATCTAGGTATCTACCTGCTCAATATAAATTTGTTACCAAAAACCTATTGCGCGCCGACACGTAATGTAACGCATGAGTGACCGTGTAGGAATATTACTCTCAATTTCATCGGAATGCAGATCGACTGGTCCGTTCGTAAAAATCTATTATTTCCTGAGATGCAACTGTGTGGTCTAAGACACAGACTGTAGAGGAATCATATTAATATTTCTTACCTTTTTAACTCTATATTTTTTCCGTGAACACGACGGTCAGCATGAAAGTGTTTATCTTCAACAAAATTGATTGTTCCTTAATAGAATCTGTGTCAATGACTCCAATGTTAAATGTACCTTTACTTAGTTTTATCTTAGACTAGCTGCGCCCCGTGGTTTCACCCGCGTAAGTCCCGATCCCGAGAGATTATCGGGATAAAAAGTACCTATATTCCAAGTTTCATGGTAATCGGTTCAGCAGCTTTTACGTGATTGAGGAGTAACAAACATGCTCACAAACTTTCAGCTTTATAATATTTTTTTTTTTTTTCACAGGTAATAAATAAATATTAGTAGGATGACTACTATTAATATTACAAACCTGAGAGTTTGTGAGTATTATGCGTGAGTAGGTATATTATGTTTTATACTCAATCATGCAAAACTACCCACATAAAAATTATTGTGAGGAAACTGGGAATATAGGTGACCTGGAATAAGATATAGGCTACTTTTTATCCCGATATTCCCTTACGGCTTACGTGAGTGAAACAGCAAGGCGCAACTAGTAATAAGCAAATATCTCACCGATATCCCGAAAGGAAAGGCACATGTGGTGTTGTGCAAGCGGTAGACGCATTTTATGTTCATGCCCTGTCGGGTGCAAAAATTTAAAAAGCATTTTTTCAAATAAATCTTAATCATTTCAAATAGGTACCTATCATTTTTTTCGTACCTAATGACTTAGACCACACAATAATTTTAGGATGTGTCCCAAATAGACGTGTGGTTTGAGTAAACATTATCTCACGAGTTATTTAACACGATAACACTTTCTCTGCACACTAGATGAATGTCTACAACACGTTTTATTCGTGTATGACTGTCCATCAACATTTAAAAAAAAATGTATCCTATTTCATTTGAATGCAACCATTTGACACTTCTTTCTAAAAGTAAAATTGACAAATACAAGGAACCGAAACGTCGATTATAGTATGATATTAAAAAACTAAGTACTACTTATATCTATACTTACAATAAAATAACTTACCTGCAAATGGTGACTTTGTTCAGCGGAGCATCCGCCGTCTAAACTAGGTATAAACTAATTTAGTTTAATTCGCATGTTTGAGCAAGTTTTTCATTTCGCTGTCGCTGCAAACTAATATGCTTCTTTGAAAACCGGTGAGATAACTTAGTTTCTTTGGCGGTTGACAAGTTGCAGATAATAATTCTGAATAGTTATAATTAATAATAGGTATAGGCTGTTTTACAATATATTATTATGACCTTAGCCACATAGAATTAGGAATTTCACACAGCAGCAGCATTATCACAGCATAGGCACTATACGGTGTAAAAAATGCATCCGAATAGATAACTACCTCCTATTTTGGAAGTCAAGGTTCCAAAATAGAAGGAAGAAGAAAAACCTACCAAATGTTAATCTTAACTTGGCAACATCTATGCAGATGGTAGATTTTTTTCATAATGACAGTGACGGATTTAAAAGTTAATTTGTCAAAATGACAGCTTCAGCTTGCAAGATGTTGCAAGAGTAAAAAAATGTTTGCCAACAATCGATAAGTCTAATGAATAAAATATCGATTTTTCTAATGGATATTTATTTTATTGTTACAGGTGGCAGCCTTGGCTGTGCTCAGCATAGTTAATGCAAAAAATTCAACAACTAAACCGAAACCGAAACGACAGTTAGACAGCATACGAAGCGCACACAATCTGCAGTATTCATTAGTATTACCAAACTCAAGAGTATCGCACTACAGGTCACTGAGCAATAACAGAAGAATATCACATGGAGCTGCAAGAGGAGGAAAACTGCCACCTTATGCTGTGCAGATGGAACCAGTTGTGCAATATTCACAGAAAGATCCTTTGTATGACCCAGCCCTTGACAATTTTGATGATTCAGTTGTGAACAAAAACGAGATCTACGCGCAATCTAAGATTTTAAATACCTATGATTCCAACGAAAACTTTGGTCCTCCCTACGGATCACTGCCAACCGCTCCTCTATACAGCCATGAACCACATCCGCAGTACTACGAAGCACCAGAGCCCATCATTGAGATAATTATCAAAGAGTCGAACGAAACTCTACCAGCGCCTCCACCTCCTCCGGTGCCTAAAAAGAAAAAGGAGCCCGTCCATGTCTTCTACGTGAAGTACAGTAAGGATCCACATTCAAATGACAAAGTAATTTATGAGAAACCAATCCCTGCAATCACACCGCCTACCAATCAGGAAGAAGAACACGACCATCATGATGAGTACATTACCGTAACTCCTGAACCGTACATTCCTATAAAAACGACCACTTTACGAGCTATAATAAAACCTGAATCTGAAGTATACCACAGTGATAGTAGTGTTAAAGTGACGTTTGGAAATGAAGGCCATCATCATTATAGTGACAGGCGTGAAGGAACGCAGGGAGAGGGTCATGAAGAATCTGCTCCTAAACCAGCAATTGCTATTCCGAACCAACCACCACAACCTAGGCACCCTCAGCTAGAACGCTCTGCTTCACCCAAACCACAATACTCACATGAGACTGAAACAAAATCGACGATTTACCATCCCAATACGCAAGACTATCGAGCGAATTCTCAACATGCTCAGAGTCGTATACAATTCCAACCGCAATCTTTTCCAGCGGAGCAACAATTACCTCGGCAAGGTCCAACATCGATTCCCTTCAAATCTCAGCCCCACAATACTCGACATCCGTTTGCTTCACCATCTTCATTGATTCCAAATCCCTCTTTTGCTAATGGACCTCCTGGAATCATAAGTTATAGTGGTCCTACCGCTCCTACTCCGCTTGGACCCGTTTTTCCATCAGCTTTTCCAAGAACGAATCCTTCTTTTCATTCTCGTCCTAGCAATTCTGGCCCACCTCAGTTTTCTGTTCGACCACAATTCAATGGGCCTTCCAGACCAAGTTTCCATTCTGGTCCCCAAAGACCCTTCCATCCCCCTCAGTCGAAACCTTTCTTTGATGAACCTAAGTATTTACAAGAAAACTATCATACTATTACTACTGAGCAAGTGGATCCTCCAAAAGAACAACCGTTACCCAACAGACAAACACCAACATTCACTCGTATACCTCAAGCTAGTCCTAGTTCTCCACCTCATTACCAGGAACACTTCAGTCGGCCACAAGCACCTTTAACTCAACAGCTACCTCAACAAAGACCACAACAACATTTCGTTGACTCTAAGCCATCGTTTACTGTTAGTCCAAGTGTTTCTCCGTTCTTTAATTTGAAACCGTCTCCCCCGCATATAGAACACAATCGTCCTCCATTCCAACAACCGAACAATCAACAGTTCAGTTTCCATCAGGGTCCGGTTGCTGCACCGTCATCAATTCCTCCTCTGCAAAACCAACATTCATTTGCAAGTCCGATAACCGTCTCACCAACTCCAATATCTCATCAATTTCTACCTCAGCCCTCTTCATCACCTCAATACAATTTTCAACCGTCACCTAGCCCAGAACAATATAACTTGCATCGTCAAAACTCTCCGTCTGAAAGGCCACAGTTCCAGCAGCATCAAGGCCCTTCCGAAAGACCTCAATTCCAGCAGCCTAACGGTCCATCTGAAAGACCAATATTCTTCCAAACTCAAAGACCGTCTGAACAACCAGCATTCAGTCAACCTATCAGCTTAAAGGATCACTCCAACTCACAACATTTGCAAAATGTGGGTCAATTTGTTCCTAACGGAGGTGAGCTGATTCCTGCAATTCCCAAATACGAGCAACATATCACCATTAATGGACCAACTGCACAACCCGACTACAGTGGATTAAGTGGGTCTAGTCAGAATCAAAATCAAAACCAACAAAAGCAACAACAGTATCAGGAACAACAAAGACAGCAACAACAGCAAAGACAGCAACAAGAACAACAACATCGTCATCAACAAGAACAACAACATCGTTATCAACAGGAACAACATCAGCAGCAAAAACAACGACAAGAACTTGAACAACGTCAACGGCAAGAACAGGAACAACGTCAACGGCAAGAGCATGAACAACGTCACCGACAGGAGCAAGATCAACGTCTCAGACAAGAGCAACAACGTCAACAAGACCAACAACGACATCAACAAGCTCAAGAACAACAATATAAGCACCAACAACAATATGACGTGGAACAAGAACAAGTACGACAACAACTGGCACAAAACGTCAAAAAACAACAAGAGGAAATACAACGTCTACAAAATCAGTTAATTTTAACACAACAGTATAATCAACAATTTGAAACTACTTCCCCAAGATCACAATACATTCAAGAAAGATCCAGACCTCAGCCTAGTAGTGCAGCACCTGCATATTACCAATCAACGTCCAGAACAGTAGAAATCAAACCCACAACACAAAAATACGTTTCATCTACTATAAATTCTATTAGCCCAACTCCGGAACCGAAAAGAGAACAGAAGAAAAAGCCAGCTATCGAATTACCTGACGAAGTACCCGATGACTTGCGTCAGCAGCTATTAAGTTCTGGAATTTTAGATAACGCTGATATTAGTGTTTTAGATTACGATAAGGTCGGTGATACACCTTTGGATTCTCTACCACCAGATCAGCTTGCTAATTTCTTCAGTGCAGGTGGAGCCCAACAAATAGCATCCAGTGAAAACAGACCCGTCTATGTTAAACCTAATGGTGATCAAATTGAATCTAGAATGATTGATGAAATGGAAGACCAAGATATTGCTGCTTCTGAAAATGTTCCAACTTACGCTGTTCCTCCAAATAACCAAGCTGTAGAAATGAAAGTTGTTCATTTCGATCCTGAGACAGACGAGGGTCAAAAGATTGCTAACCAATATGTTAAAGAAAATGCCACACAAGTGGAACCCGTTTCCCTAAATGACAAAAAGTACAACAGATATTTGCCACTTAAAGTTAGTGGTAACCAATTTCCTTTGCCTGACATACTAAAAGGCAGAAAAGTTACTTCAGTTGTTGTTTTAGCTCCTGTAGAAACAGAAGCGATAAAGGAACATTCGAGAAAGGAAAGATCTACTACAACTAGTAGTAGCTTAAAGGGAATTAAGTTTGTTGCTGGCGATAGCTTACAGAATTTGTTGAAAAAGCCAACAGAAGCTAATTTCAAAAAGTGGCTTGATGTTGAAAGGAAGACTGCTGCCGATTTACAATCCATCATTTTATTAGTAACTGGGTAAGCATTTAGTCACTTATAAATTATTGTACAGACAGAATATGATTAAAGTATCCACCGTAGATATCCATAGCTACAGCTAACGTCTACTTACAACGAAACGGCTTATCAACAGTTAGTTATTTTAGATCATATTTCTAATAATCATTTGGTCCAGCGGTATCTTATATGGATTTGCATGACAGATACTATCGAGTTCGAAACCTGACTGCAGTAATTCTTTTTGATTGAATTTTATGTATTAAGTGATAATTTATATATTTATTTTTGCATTTGTATGATTTATCTTAGTATAGGTTACACTTAACTTTAAAAATAAGAAAAAAAATGTTTTTTAACACTTTATTCTTACAAACAACGCCTTACAAGACTTATTGTATTGTGGGTGGTTCTATAAAAAAATTCTTACTTTGCAATAATGCCCATTTCGTGAATTACATGTATGGTATAGGTAGAAACGTATTTATATTATACATTTTCTACTAAATACACAATAACATCACTTGTGAAATCTTATTTTTTAAAATGCAAACACTTTTTATAAAAACACCCAACATAACACTCAGAACACAACAATAAGAACAATATTTTATAAAGTAAAGGCCTACTTTAACTTTTAATTATTTGTTGAAGTCTATTTTTCATGCTATTCACCATATTGTGGCACAAATTGTTTCCACTCATCCACTCCCTAGTTGATGTCACTAGGGAGATTTTCTTTTGTTTCGCATGACCACTGATAAGTCCCAGTTTGAAGTCATTTGACCTCACAAGCCACCTTATGTCGTTACTGGGTCTCCGGTTCTCCATATATTTTAACCCATATCCGGGTTGGTTTTCTCTGTAAGTAGATAAACCAGGTTATTAATTTTAATGCTTCTTTTTGAAATTGAATAGACATGACCATAGTTTCCCAACTATATTTTAACTCACCGTTAGATTTAACGAATGTAATTTAATTGTTTTCTTCATTACATAACACTACAACATACTTTAAATGAAATTTAAATAAAAAGAAGGAAAAGCACAGTAACCACAATGGTTTATTCGTATGAACGAAATGATTTTATGTAAAAAGGTCAGTTATTTAAAATTATGTTACAACTACCCACAATTTACTTTCTTTTTCTAAAGCAATAGGATGAAGCATCAATCTCAATAATACGACATTATATTAATATTTTGTAGGTAGATAAACAAGTAGCCGTTTGATGGTATAGATTCATTATTTCATTACTTTTGTTAAAGTTGGATTAGCAGACTGGTTAACTACCTTGCTTTGAGATTATGCAATGGTTCGAGCCCCATTCATTCCTCTAATTTTTTTTAAGATTTAGTGTTATTGTAATTTGATAATATAGGTATTGACGGTATTGTCAATCATAAAATATTTAGAATATGAATTTGAAATTACAAGTTGCCATCCGAGTTGATAGGTAATAAAGTTTTTATTTTTCTGTTTGTTGCGCTAGTAGCGACACCTGTTAGCTATGCTTGTAACTAAATTGATAAACTAAACTTGGGTCGGATGTTCTAACGCAGACATTGTTGTAAGTGGACGTTATAGCTGTAGTTATGGATATCTACATGGATACATAATCTGTATTCGGACTGTACCTACGTTATATCGATCTCCTCAGAATCGTCATTCCTTTTTCTTGATTTTTATTAACTCATTATTAGCTTTGGTCACCGAGGTTTTAAAGAACTTCAGCTATATTTAATTCAAGAATCATTGCAATCGGTTCAGCTGGTTTTGCGCGAAACATTTTCACAAGCTTTGTAGGTAACTCAACAGTGACTGTTTTCTTTCCTACTGTCAAGTCTTTTCCAGATTTATCGTTTTAACGATTTCAAGTGGGTAACCTATCTAAGGTTTCAATTTATGTTTTTTCAGAAACAACGAACCAGTAGAAGAAAGAGAAATCTTCATGTACGACGCCGCTTCGGGAAATGTTAATAAACTAAGCGGCGAGCTGTCAAACGCTTTCGTTGAAGCTGCAGAGAACAATTCACTCAGCAAAGACATTGATTCGCTTGCTATCGAAGGGGAAGGAACTCCTGAGAACTTCAACAAGGACGACGTAGCTGAGGGTTCCGAACATGTGCCATTATTTGTAGACTTATCAGGTGTAAGCTTAGACGATGAAGAAAATAAGCATATTTCAATATCGTCAGGATATAGTAAGACAAAACTTGGCAGATCATTGAAAAGACATTAAATGAGTAAAGATTCGAGGCGACACGGATCCTTGTAAATAGTTTAGGACGTAGTATTACTAAATTAAATCGACGCATGTTGCGTATAGTCGTAATTTTTATACAAAAGTGATAAAGGTTGTACAATATAAAGTAAATGCCCTTTTGATTTGGTTTATTTTATTTACCTAGGTACACCTAACAGAATCTTCAGTTTCATACGTACCTACCTACCTATCCACCGAGTTTTGTCGCAATCGGTTTAGCTGTTTTTGCGTGAAGGAAAACACACACTAACATTTTTCATTATTATAATGTGGGTTCTAGAGCTAAATTTACAAATAATAAACTGCAGAGGAGTTCAATCACGATTTCTGCCTTCCATTCGATTTTTCCTTGTTGAAATCGATAACACATACTTAATCGATTCTATATTTTTTTTAATGCTGGTAACATTGATAGTAAACTGTCAATGTCAGACGTATGGATTATTTACGGTGGGACGGTCACACCACAGTGTAAATTCGCAGTTTTTTTCGTATTTTCATGTTATTTGTGCATTAAAATCTGTATTATAATGATGGAGGGCTCACTCAGCAAATGGACGAATGTGATGAAAGGGTGGCAGTACCGCTGGTTCGTGTTGGACGACAATGCGGGCCTACTATCGTACTACACGGTAAGTGACGTTATTAGTTTACGGTTTATAACTCGATCTTATTGTTATGAATAGCTATTTGTAAACCTAGATTACATACTAGGCCTGCGGGAATTACTCAAAAACTTTAAAGTCAGCACAACTTGCCGATAGAAACCAATGCAAAATTTCATGTTTGTCGACCCGGCGATTTTTGCCGTGTTTTCTTCGTTAGTACAACTAACGTAGGTAAGTACTACTAACATGTACCTAGTAGTATACTGTTATATTACTCTTTGACAATCACTTTAAATACATATGTGTTATAAAATGACATAATATCAATGTTTAGTGATTTATGTATTCAACTCAACAAAAACTCTCATACTAGTATTCATTGCTATGTATACAACATTATTCACCTATTGAATTACATACATAATATTATATTAAATTAATCATGTAGGAATAGGTGTTGTTCAAACAAGTGAATTATACAATTACTTTTCAGTGCTATTTCTCTTGTTTGTTTTGTAAACAAATTTAATAACAGTGTAACTTAGAAAACAATTTAAGAATTTTTTTATAATTCCCCTGATTTACCAATAAGAGTCAATGTAAAATATAACTCTACATTGCGAACATTTTTTGAAAACTACCTACCTCTTTCTAACAAATTTTCAATTAACAAAAAAAGTGTAAATATCTCTTAACGAATTTTGTAATCTCGAAACCTTTAAATGTAACCACAATGTTTGTTTCTTTGTGCAATAGGTTTTGATATGTTATTTCTTAAAACTCATTGGTGTTTCATGGAAAGAAATGTAAACACACGTCACTATTGTTTAAGATTCAATTTGCAATGGGTCAGAAACGGTTAAGGTGTTCCTTATCATTCACAGAATATATAACTAATCTTAAACCAACTTTACCTCAATATAACAAACACCAGTTTAACAAATTACTTGATATAATGAAGATTTACTTGGTCCCTTCCGATTTGTTGTATCGAGGTTGCACTGTTAAATGTTGTAAGCATGGGTTATGGTAACCATCCTGGCAACTTGGGACATCACTTGAAAAATATTGATTTGTTTATTTAACAGGAACCTAAACTAAATAAGTAGTAACTACTACCACACAAATAATTTACTGTTTTGTGTGAACACCAATCACAGGTGTATTTTATACAAATAATGGCCAAAAATAACATATTAGTAAGACAGATAATAAAAACAAAATAGAAAATTGTAGGTTTAAATACTTACCCACTTACTTAACGCTGCTTAACAGGGTTAGGTGTTTACGAATATAATACAATGTGTATATTACACATTGTACCCTTTGTTTACCAATAATGCATAAAACGGTCAAAAGTAGGCATTTATCTTTTAGTTTGGTAAGACTGGACAACTTGAAGTTAGAGAACTGGGTGCATGTGATAAACTATCTACTATCATAATTATTATTATCAATTTGCAATAAGACTAAGGTACCTACTGTGTTTAAGGGGACCCCGGGCTCACGAGAGGGGTAGGAAATAGGAACAACTCTTAAATGAGGAGTATCAAATAGGTAGAGGCTTCCTGATTAATGTAGATACTGCTGCTAAGCATCTCATGCTATAATTGCAAGAATCGAACAAAGTCATCTGTTCTTCAGTTTATGTGATGTTCAATTGAAATAAACTTATTTTGCAGTTTCATGTCAATAAATTCCGTATGACTAACAAATTACATCTCGGTCTACTTTGAGGAAGAAGTCTGTAAAGGCTCCGAAACATAAAAATGGCATTGCAACAATGCTGAAAATGGTAAAAACATCACATTTAAAACTTAAAATTGAGTTTTATTTAAATTAAACAAGATCATTCAGATGTTAATAAATAAATATTGCACAACATTACACACAGTGCAATCTAGCGCCAAACTAAGCACCAGGCTTGTACTATGGGTACTAGACAATAGATATACTACATTTATACTTCATTACTCCAATCATTGCTGTTTAATACTACCCATATTCTTCTGTCTTGCATAATTTTTCTTAATATAGCTATTCTTAAAGAAGTTATAAAACATGTAGTAAACAAATATGACATTGGGAAAGTAGATGACTGTGACTCCAAGAGGGGCTGGACAACTCGGCAGAAAAACTTGCGATGAGTAGATTATCATTATTGTGAACTGGATCTGAAATTAATAAGAGTCTGTTGTTGAATTCAATTTTCTAGACTTGGAGTATTATTAAGAGGCCCTGCAAAAGACTCACTCTTTTCAGGTCAAATCATAAAGAAAACACTTAGAACCAGAAACAAACATTTCTGGTCAGCATAAATACTCGTTGCTGGAGGTAATTAAACCTGCAACTATCTGCATTTCAGACCAGCAGGTTAAGCCCTATGAGCCACAGAGGCAGTTTGAATTCACTGGATTTTTTTCTCATCCTTGCATTCATCCAAACTTGATAGCTGTGATGAATTTAAAATTTTAAAGCCAGTTTAAAAGAATCAATAATGTAATATTTTCTGACATAAACCCAATGAATATCCTAAAAGAATTATGAGCATATAATACTAATTACAAATTAAATAAAGCAATAATAATTATGAGTTTACAAATTGTGTGAGTTGAAAATATTTATGCTAATAGAACCTTCTTAAACCTTCAAGTATAATAATCAGTGTCAAACATACCATCTGCATTACGGTAAGCCATTTCTTATACTTGACGAGCACAGCTTTGACAGCTGGACTACCTTCCGCCGAGATGAGGTAATAACAGTACATTATGACGTGAACTGCGTTATTCAGCATTGGAGAAAATGATGTGATGCCACCTGAAAAATAACATACAAATCTCTTAGGGATGATTTATATTAGCACGTCACCGGGTCGTGCCGTGCCCGAGTTTCGTTGTCCATTGCTCGGCGAGAAGTCGATAGGTCTGTTGCAACCGAGTGGTGGGCGAGCAATAGGCAACGAAGCTCGGACACGGTACGCCTCAGTGATGGACTAATATAAATCATCCTTTAGACTACATCCGCGTAGGCAGGATTCTTGCTTAGCGCCTGGAAGCTACCGAGTCGCCTAGTGAGTAACCTAGCGACCCACGTGTCATAAAACCAACCTGTAGCTCAATTTTTGATTCAGTACCGCTATTTCGA
Organism: Idaea dimidiata; assembly: GCA_949358125.1. Lineage (NCBI taxonomy): Eukaryota > Metazoa > Arthropoda > Insecta > Lepidoptera > Geometridae > Idaea > Idaea dimidiata. The sequence goes on from OX442341.1 coordinate 12,913,299, forward strand.
GTGATTTTAATATATTTATTTATGCTGTTTATAGGTCGATTTCTGTAATTTTTCTTTGTAAATCGCACGACCGCAACGAGTGGTATCAACCACTCGCTACAGGATTCCCTTTAGGCTACATCCGCATAGGCAGGATTCTTGTTTAGCGCTTGGAGGCTAGCGAGTCGCCTAGAGTCGCCTAGTGTCGCCTAGTGAGTAACCTAGCGAGCCACGTGTCATAAAACCAACCTGGAGCTCAATTTTTGATTCAGTAGCGCTACTTCGAGTGATTTTAATACCTCTATTTCTGCTGTTTATAGGTCGATTTCTGTAATTTTTCTTTGTGAATCGCACGACCGCAACGAGTGATATCAAACACTTGCTACAGGATTCCGACATAGAACGAAAATCACCAGATATCGAATTATTTAAATCGCCTGACGAGCAACGAACAAAACCAACCTGTTTGTTTACAACAAAGTAAACAAACAGGTTGGTTTTATGTCACGTGACTCGCTAGCCTCCAGGCGCTAAGCGACCCTTCTGGCTATGCAGACGTAGCTTTACAGTCTACAGACTTGAGCAAAACCACGAGTATTCGCCGTTTTACATTCACTCGAACCGAACCTAGAAAACGAAATGCTCAATGTTTTGTTAGAACTTAATTTTAAAAAGCTACGGACGTATTGGTGTAACTTTTCGTCGAGCTTTGCACAAGCGCGGCGTTTCAAGAAAGAATGAAGGCAAAGTACAACGAAATGTAACGGCTGAATTCACACTCGCTGTGAGCATGACGCCGCCAAGCATTCGCAAGAATACATTTTTTAATTAAGTATTGCTCGACATTAGACACAGCGCTATGCAGCCCCAAACGAAGCACTAGGCGTCTTGTACTAGGTATTGGTACTAGACAACGGATATAATACATACTTAGAGCGCTGTTGGTCTAGTGGTAGATACTGCGACTTTCATTTTCGAAGGTCGTGGTTTCGAATCCCGGCCGCGCACCAAATCTCTTATTCTTTAAGAAAAATTTATTTGCACTATTAACATCGCTCTTACGGTGAAGGAAAACATCGTGAGGAAGCCTTAATTCACGCACAAAGGCCCAATAGTAGGGCTAATTGGGGAAACACACAGTTAAACTTTAACGTTTACTTTTACCACATACATAGAAAACACACAGAACCAGGAACAAACATTTATGGTCAGCAGAAATGTTTGACTCCGTAGGGAATCGAACCCGCAACCTTCGCGTAAAAATGGGTCCCATTTACTAAGACTCCACTGTCCATCTGCCTGTCTGTCTCAAGGCTGTATCTCAAGAAATTTTTCGATGACGTATTTCTGTTGCCGCTATCACAACAAATACTCACAGCAAGGGATAGCAATGTAAAATAGCAGAATGATTAATGTTAGATAGCAGTTTTAATATTATTATTTTTTTAGTTTTGTAATAGGTACCTATTGATGTGACGAATGAAGGAGTCATCACAAACCTAACTGGATTTCTCGAGCTTTATATTATTATTGGAATAATTTTTCTGTTTCTAATAAATAAACAAATTACTATTTAAAACCTATTATTAAGTATTAGATTTATTTAAAAAATTTAAAGCGATTTTGTTGTACTAACGCGAACTAGGCCCGAAAATCTAATACATAATAATAATGAACAGAAATCGTGTAAGTTTAAAAAGTGTATTACTATAACCTAACCTAACCTAACCTGAACCTTCACCGAAAAGTACCAGACGTAAAATAAACATTTCAAATACATTACATCGTGACGACTTAATATCCTTTCCTATCAATCTACACGGCAAAACCACTGCTATGACTCCGATTTAAGGTTTAAATTAGATCGTATAGTTCTTATTGCATTACTTTCACCGTCGTTTGATAGTAATAGATAAGGGAAAGGGTTGTTATCAGGCTGATAGTGACCATCTGCTGTTACATTGTTAGGTTCCATTACTGGAAGGTAAAATACGTTACCGTTTTGGGATTATTGCGACGACCTCTGTGGCGCGTCGGGCGAACGCTTGGCTGCAATACAGAAAGTTGCGGGTTCGATTCCCGCTGGGTGCAAATATTTATGCCTAAAATAAATATTTGTATCTGGTCTGGGCGTATTTCTATGTATAATATGTATGTATTTACAAAAGAAAAATAAATATAAGTAGTATATCCGTAGTCTAGTCACCGTAACACAAGCTTAGCAGCTTACCACGGGGCTAGATGGCGCTGTGTGTTCGTCACCGGATTTATTTATTTATTTATTATTCCTATAATCTTCAAGACGAGCCAAGCAAAGCGTACGCGTAGCGGACACTACCTACCTTTTCTCGAAACGTTTCGTCGGTTTTTCGAACACTCAAACTTGGATTCCGAATATACCAGATGAACGAAATTTACGGGATATGATGTCGACAGGAGACTTATTAAAATAAATAGTTTCAATTGCATAGCTCTTATGGTTTACATTTTATTGAAATCTAAAAACCCCTCACTCACTGACTGTTGCTAATCAAAATTAGCAAGGAGGGGTACTTCCCGAAGTCCTAGGCTGAAATCTTTAGTCCGTACTTTGTCTTAGCTCAGTCAGACTTACCTGAGCTTGAGCTAAGCAAAAGCTTTGACTGAAGACAATTTTGGTATTTAAAACGCGATCTTTGCAAGTTGCCTACTAATTAGGTTTAATGGCTAATCGATATTTCTAATTTCTACCACAATACCACTTAAGGGCTACTTAAATAATTAAGTAGGTCCCAAATTTTAAGTGTTTTTAATTTTAATTTATTTTCAATACAAAATATAAGCCTAAGCCCAGCTACTTAGTGACGAAGGCCCGAAGCATCGCTAAACCTCCAATAGTACAGAACTGAATGGAGAGCTGGAGAGTAGATAATAATATCGACGCTTAAAAGGTAATAGGGGATAAGCGACACTTTGGTCCAAAACGACTTTTAAATGCAGTCTTACTTGAAATTTTCCGCTCTATCGAATGCGCTCACTCCCGTGGCTCTACGTTGATCTTTTTGTCGCTTGAATCCAAGCACTTTTAAATGTCATTTTGGTATTACCGACCGTATTTTAGGCCTTTTCTACTATAAAGGTGCTTGTACCATCGTAAAAATAGCACTATTTTTGACTTGTAGTCGGTAATGTCTCTTTACTTTTTACCGATGTAGAGATTCGGGGTGCTTATGTTTCGCTACCATAAACACGTGTTTGAAAAGTTAGAACTTATACCTCTTTACCTTTGTCATCAAAAGTATTAAGCATCGGTTATACCTTACTACCATTCATAAGTTTACAATATAGTTGCCGCTTATACATAACTACCAAAATCGAATTTAGTATGACCTGTCACTTATACCTTACTACCACTTGCAACGTTACAACACCGTCGACGTTTATCCACTATTACTAAAATATAATTTAATATTGAAGTGTCGGTTATATCCTACTACGAATTACTATTATAATACAACACTGTCGCTATTGCTATACTACCTCGAAATGATCATTCGCTAATTGGTAATTACGCAAACATGCATGCGTGTCCACTCCTTTTCTGAAGTACCTTTTAAGAAGATACGCCTGAGTAGGTACATTATGTTATTTCTAAAACTTTATTTTTGTAACTCTGTAACTACTTTTTATAATAGTCTTTAGGTCATCATCATCATCATATCACCTGTAGGACATCCACTGTTGAACATAGGCCTCCCCTATCGATTTTCAACCAAGGCGGTTGAATGCAACCTGCATCCATCACTGGCTCGCGGTCTTAACCAGGTCATTCGTCCATCGCGTCGGTGGACGTCCTACGCTTCGTGTTCCGGTCCGTGGTCTCCACTCGAGAACTTTTCAGCCCCATCGGCCATCCGTTCTCCGCGCTATTTTACTTACCCATTGCCACTTCAGCCAGCTAATCTGTTGGACTATGTCGGTGACCCTTGTTTCTCCACGTATCTCCTCAATTCTGATTCGATCCCGTAGAGAAATACCAAGCATAGCCCTCTCCATTGCACGTTGAACGACTTTGAGCCTGTACATAAGGCCTATCTATGGTGAAACACCACGTCTCAGATCCGTATGTTATCACTGGTAACACACACAAGTTGAAGACCTTTGTCTTCGGGCACTGAATTATTTTGGACGAAAAGATGTTGGAAGTTTCCCGAACGCTGCCCATCCGAGTTAGATTCGACGATTGACCTCTTTCTCGTCTTCCTCTTTCTTGTCCAGCTAGATAGGTCCAGCAACATGGTCATTTCACATGACTTTCGTCTTGTCCATGTTCATCCTAAGGTCTACCCTTTAGGAGACTCGATTAAGGCCTTCTAGCATATTGCCGAGCTCTTCCATCGTTTTTGCCATGACTACGATATCGTCGGCAAACCGAAGACAAGTGATGTATTCGCCGTTAATGTTGATGCCAAGTCCTTTCCAGTCTATGAGCTTTGAAGGCGTCTTCCAGAGCGGCCGTAAACAGTTTCGGAGATATGACATCTCCTTGTCTGACTCGTCTCTTTACGGGAATAGTTTCGAAGTCTGTTCCTGTACTCGGATTGGCATGATGGCGTTTTTATATAAGCACTTCAATACTTCGATGTGTCAATAGTCAATTAGGCATCGCTAGAGAGATTCAAGCACAGCCCATGTCTCGATCGAATCAAAGGCTTCTCATAGTCCACAAACGCTAAGCAAAGTGGCAAGTTATACTCTTCGGTCCTCTGTATAACTTACCGAAGCGTATGGATATGGTCTATGACACTGTAGCCTTTTCGGAACCCGGCTTGTTCGGGCGGCGTCATCAAGCCTGCGTTCGAGACGATTCGCGATGACCCTTGAAAACAACTTATAAACATGGCTCAAAAGCCAGATGGGTCTTTAGTTCTTTAATAAGGTGTTGTCACCTTTCTTAAATAACAAAACCACCACGCTTTTGTTCCATTCTTCTGGCGTTGTACCATCAAGCAAGACGGCATTGAAGAGTTTCTGAAGGACTTTAAGTACCTGTGATCCACGCGCTCCATTCAGAAGCTCTGTTTTTATCTGTTTTTATTTTAATCTCGTACAGACTAATGTCCGGGATATCCTCGGTGTAGTGTCGGGTCATTTTGACTCGCGGGTCTCTAGCTAAACTGCTAGCAGGTTTAGCGAACGAATCGTATAGCTATCCATAGAACCTTTAGATTTTTTTATTTATTTTGTTTATTTATTTACACACAACAAAAATTGAACATAACACACCCTAATTGAGAGTCGTACCTTTGTATAATTTTCAATTATTAAGGTGTTTTAGACTGTAGCCACCCATATAGATCAAAAGATCTGTGCTTGGGTGAACCACCGTAAAACGACATTTTCCCTCAACACTTCGGCTTTAGTGGAGGCTACGCTGCCGTCATCTTTCTTCAGCTTCGTCATCTGGCTTAGCCCAATAGACATATCCCTTGCGAACACTTTGGAGCCCTTGTTCCACTCGATCGTATCCTTAATACGCAAGGCATTAAGAAACCGATATCGTGACGCAAGGATTTCCAAATTCGTCTATTGAGCCGCCTATGTGAGTCCACATCATCGGGAGACTGCAGTCGCAGTGATCTCCGCTCAGCCATGAGGTTAAGGGTGTGATCAGAGAGTTTCTGAGGCCTATTTGTACGGCGGGTCTTAAAGTACTTAGACCCCGCCGTAGGGACAGTTTCTACAAACTTGCTATTTATATCGTTCACCAATGCAACATCAGCTAGGCAGTCGAAGCGGTTGGAAAGCTCAAGTTGAAAGCTTTTGGATATGGGCACAAGTAGGACGGAGCGTGGACTTCATCAACCGAGACCGTTCAAGTCTAACGTTCATATTCAATGTGCTGCTGGTTTTCACTCTGTGGATCACAGATAAATCATTGAATAATTATCCGTTTCTTGTTGGTCATGATGAAGTCAATCTCATTTTTCGTGGAACCATCGGGACTCATCCAGGTCCATTTCCTGTGAGGCGGCTTCTGGAAGAACGAGTTCGTCATAAAGAGTCCCACCTTCTCCAGAAAATGGGCCAGCCTGTGTCCGTATGGTTGCGCTGCTCATAACCAAATTGCCCTATTGTCAACTCATCATCGCTTCTCTTACCAAGGTTTGAGTTTGAAATCCCCCATAACAACAGTGTAGTGAGTTTTAACGATATGGTAACCCTATCATCATGTCCTCATACATGGTCTCAACTTCCTCATCTGAGTGTGTCGAGGTCGGTGCATATACCTGAACAACTTTAAGGGAATATCTTTTGGATATTCGAAGTGTTAGGTATGCGACCCTGCTCGACACACTTTCGATGGTAATAATGTTGCCAACGAGGGATTTGTCAACGAGAAACCCTATCCCATTTTGGGATTTTAGGTCTCCTTCCCGGTAGAAGAGCAGGTTGCCGGACTTTAAGATTATCGTATCCCCTCCCTCTCGCTGGACTTTCGATAAACCTAAAATGTTTCATTTTAACCTACTCATTTCTTTTTCCAGCTCATCTATCTTTTCGCCTTCCCTCAAAGTGCGGATGTTGTGTGTTGCTAGGGCTAGTGGTCTCGGTTGGGGGTGATAGCGCGGCGTCTGCCGGAGATTGTTAGCACCCCTAGTCCAGCCTTTACCGTAGCCACTACCGTAGTCAGGAATAGCGAGTCCGCCGGGGACTCAGAGCCTGTTTTTTGTCTGCATAATTATGAAGGTTGCCAGTACTCGCCACGCTTGGCAGGCGGGTTGGCGAGTGCAGTAAATGATGCGATGTAATACGCCGGAAGACACTGCTGCCAATCTTCTAGTGTTTGTCCCTCAGACGAGTCCTACGTCTCCCACGGCATTCTAAAGCCGGTACCCGCGGCATTTCTTAAGCCGGTATCCGTGTCTTTAGGTACTTTTTTTTTTAAATATTAGTAAAAACGTACTTTTGTTTTTATTAACTAACTTTAATAATTAGGTAACACCTATAACACCTGCTTCTCCATCCTTGGATTTTTCCAAGTACGGAGGGAGTGTCGGCGGCGCTATATAGGACAGTAGGTGTATCTGGGTTAGGTGTAATTTTAAGGAAGAATAATGTTGCTTGTGAGTCTAGTGTTTTTAAGACTTAACGTTTAACCCACATTACCATATGCCCTGATAATGTCGTATGTAAGATATCCTTCTTTTCCTCTTGGTATAGAAATTTTGATGTGCGGATGTACCACATTACCTTATTAATTAAGCCACTTACAGTGTCGTTAATGTCTAACTTCCTTAAAATGTTTTTGCTAAGCACTGTAGTTTGTCCTTTATTACCCTGTGGCATAATAATGCGAATAGTCTCGTATCCTTCTTTACCCATTTAAGCTACTCTACAGTCATGTGACTTATGCCCTGTTACCTTATCGTATGTGGATATCAAATGATACTAAGGCTTCTGTACTCTTTGATTTTTTCTGGGTAGATGTAACTTATGCCGTATTACCTCAAATGAAAATCAAGACCATTTGATTTAAGCGCCATCAAACCAGGTAATACAATGGTTAATCAAATAAAAGAAAATGCCAATTAATGCTTGTCTTTCTCTAGATTTCAAAACTGTTTCCATCTTACAGATATGACAATTAATTTAAAAGTTATGGCCATTTTTCTGAAATTTAAAACTTTAAACTGCTCTCCTGAACAATTTGGTTTTTGTCGCTTAGCCCCTATTACCTTTTAAGCGTCGATATGTTCTTTACGCATTCCGTATTAAAAATTTCCACTGGATCGGGACTTACGCGGGTAAAACTGCGGGACCTACCTAGTAGTTCATAGACATAACATAAGCCTAGGCAAGCTAGTAGGTAGTAACCCTCTATATCTCCCTCCATCTCCGTGGAAATATTTAGCCCAGTTTCTCTGAGTTTTGCTTTCACGCTTCTACAAAAACAAAAGGATTGGTTCTAATTGCTCCGCGCTATTTTTACTCCGTCACAAGTGTTTGAAGCCGTCGCTTTTTAAACCTCCCAGTTGTGTGTTCGCTTTCCGAGCTTTTATTTATTTTCTGCCCTGTAATTATAAGTAAATTTAATGTTTAAATGTAATTACACCAAGCCTACGCACCGTGCACGTTTTGTTAAAAAACTCATTTAGGAGGTAGGTACAGAAAATGTTCCAGTTGAAAACAATAATTTGTGTGTTATTTTATTACTTGCAGTGCCCTGCAGTTTCGCTCGCGTAATTCCCGATCCCGTGGGAATTTAGGAATAAAAAGTAACCTATATATGTTAATCCAGAAAGGGTGTGTGTTTAGATGTTTGTTACTCAATCACGCAAAAACTTCTAAACCCATTCCGATGAAACTTAAAATATAGGTAGCTGGATACCGGGAATAAAACATAGGCTACTTATTATCCTGATATTCCCGCAGGAACGGGACTTACGCGGGTGAAACCGCGGGGCGCAGCTAGTGAAAAAATAAAAAAATAAATGGTTTTCAAAAACGCTTTTTATTCATATGGGAGAGGTATCCTAAAAATGTTATTTTAGTTTTGTCTTATTTTGTCGTGATTCGACATTATTATAAAACACAATATTTACCGGGTTCTACTCACGTTTTGTTACAATGTACTTACGTTTTGCTAACTTTGCAGTTAGATTTTTCAAAGTTGAGTGAGATGTAATTCGTCTATTTTAATATTCTATAAAGTTTCTGTAAACTACCGCGTCATTATTATTTGTAGCAAAACGTTCCTGTGTACGCAGACTTTTAAGTTATTGTAATAGTTTTTAATTAAATTTAAATTATTACGTCCTCACATGAGAAGAAGCCACGTAGAAACTCATGGGGATTCTACTGTGCTTGAAAAGTTAAACTACTCATCCTTTTTTTATTTCGTTGTACATCAAATGTTTTTATTTCCCACATTGTGTTCAATATGTATACTCATGCAAAGCCTGATTTAATCCTCGTACAGACAGATAGAAGTTTCTGGTTGACTACGGAACCCGTGATGATCATTAACGTTAGAGTTTCTTTGACCACTCACTTATGGTTAAATAATTAATTAGCCGAACCCTAACGCTTCTAAATCAGTAAAGGTCAGTAGTCTGCTATTCAAATGTTAATTGGAAACGCGGCCTGAATCCGTATCTAAAAGGGTGGAGCGGGTAATTTGAACAGATATTGATTCTGGGGAAATTAAATGCAATGTTTGAGTTAGATTTTGGTTTTATCCGCTTTTGGAAGCTAACTGGTAATAGCTGCTAATGTTAAGCTAGTAGCTGTGTTCAGCGGTTTCTCCTGCTTAAATACAGACACCGTGGTGTTACAAAAAACCATTTCTTATCGACTAACATCTTACTTCTTCTTACTAATATTATAAACGCGAAAGTTTGTATTTATGTATGTTAGGTTGTTACTCTTTCACGCAAAAACTACTGAACCGATTGCAATAAAACTTGGAATATAGGTAGCTGGGGACCTTGATTAACACATAAGTAGGCTACTTTTTATCCCGTTATTCCCGCGGGAACGGGACTTAGCAGGTGAAACCGCGGGGCGCAGCTAGTCATTTATAAAGAACTCACTCTCCAAATTTGAGCTCTCTGTCAGGGTTAATCATTTTATAGATAACTAGTAGGCGGTATTACCCGCGTAAGTCTCGTTCCCGTCGCCGCGCACGCGTAAAGGGCTATTCAGATCTGAGCGGAATTCGCGACCGCTGCGCTGTGGGTAGAGGTACTTACCGCGCGGATTTCGCTCAGGTATTTAGTATCAAGTTCCGCAAGCGTGAGCAGTATTCGCTGCCGCTGTGGGTGGGTACATACCGCGCTAGTTTCGTTTAGGTATTGTATTAAATTCCCGGGTAGAGCGGAATTACCGCATAGGTAGGTACGTATGTTTTGTTCGCACGTTTGGCGAAACAGTTTTCTGTCAATTATTAATTTTTATTATAAATTTGTTTTCCTTACCTCAACGTTATTGCTAAGCGTTCTTCAGGGCATATGGGTTCTCGATATTAAGTGAACGATTTGCTGATTTTTTCCTTTATTAAATTTAATAATTCATCAAAGTTCTCAGTTGTCATTCTGAATGCATTAAAAACCAATCTTCATCCAATCTTAATCTTGATGTCGTGGATCCAAAGTCTTTTCCTAACTGGTGAGTCAATTAAGGCTAATAAAAGTAAAACTTCCTCTTCATCGCTATCCATCACTGAAATCAGATGCTCTGCAGAAATTACAACGTACTGACGTAAATGTTCTTTGGGAACACAGAACTAAATACTTTAAAAAAAATTTACTTACAAAACTTACCTTCCTGAGCGAAACTTGGTACCGCGCGGTACATACCTACCACACTGTATTCTACCCACAAGGTTAGCGAAACCCGCTTTGGTGTGAACAGTAATATTACCGCATACCCAATGGGTTTTTTCTGCCGCAAACGGCAGCGAATACCGCTAAGTCTGAATAGGCCTTAATACTTTTGCGCACGCGACAGAAGCTCTGTAAAGGGGCAATTTTTCCCTGTTTTTGTAACATTTTTCATGGATGATCCGCTCCTAATGTCGTAGTGTGATTATATATAGCCTACCACCCTGCCTGCCTATAGTATACCTTCCTCGATAAATGGACTATCAAACACAAAAAGAATTTCTTTATTCGGACCAGTAGTTCCTTAGATTTGCGAGTCCAAACAAACAATCAACAAACTCTTAAGTTTTATAATAATAATAGGACAAATAAAACACTTTACACACCTACTGCTCTACAAAGTTACTTTATTTGACCAAAAAGGTCAACGTAAAGCGACTCTTTATTCCCTAGGTGCATAAAGTGCACATTATGCACCTAGGGCATAAAGTAATTTAAATTTGGAACTAAGGTTCTGGTAGCATACGGCCATTTCGAACTGGCCACCTAGACATAACACATAAAAAAAATAAAAACTAGGCAAATTTTTTCTATTTTCATGGACGGAAGGGTAAAGCAAAAAGTTTTGGTTAGTATAAAGCCCCAACTTTTTTTTTTCATCAGCTAAGGCCGATGTGTGGTTTCGTCATTTTGATGTAACATTGTTATATTTAATTAATATAAAGCTGTCAATATATTTCATATACGTTGCATTATTCTATTTTTTTGTTGTTAGTTAAATACTTATTTTTGTAGCCCTTTTATTGTCTCGCAGTAGATGTGTAAAGTAGAGTATTCACCTCGGTACTAAAGTCTGTCTTTATCTTGGGCGCTTGAATCCCACGCTTCACTCAGGACTCTAGGTTTTAACAAGTTTTTAACACCCTCGCTGCGCTCGGGAGTTAACCCTCTAGAGTCCTTCGTACGCTTTGGATTCAATATGACGCCCGCTATATAAGACAGGACTTTAGTACCTCGGTGCATAAACTACTATTATTTACTGGGTTTAATCGCGTTTAATTCATTACGCGATTAAACCCTGTTAATGAAGTGTTTTACTATGTAAAATCGACAACCATAGAAGAGATAAATAGTAGGACTAGTAGGATATATAATGTACTAGCAGCGCCCCGCGGTTACACCCGCGTAGGTCCCGATCCCGCGAGATAATCGGGATAAAAAGTAGCATATTTGTTATTCTAGTTCTTAGATATTCAGCTATCTGCATACCAAATTTAATCAGTCAGTAGATTTTGCGTGATTGATTAACAAAGTCACATTACATACATGCAAAACTTTCGCGTTTATAACATTAGTAAGATGTATGAAATTAATTATAAACAGCGGTTCTGAAAAAAAGTTGTGAAACAATTATTTTTTCCCTCTTATAAATAAACTAATAAACTCCGCTTTCAAACATTGAATTAGGTTACATCAGTGAAGGCTCCAAGTTTCGTCGTTGACAAACTCCAGCTTCTTTATCAATTTTTTGTCCTACGAAACTTGTACACCACAGAGGGAGTTGTGCTCCATCGGGCGAGTTGTCGACAAATAGAAACTAGCAAAGATATTTAAGATATATTCATGAATCGGTGTAGAATAGAATAGCAAACATTTATTGGCAACAAACACACAGAAGAACACCAAAGACTCAAAAATAAAATAAAAAAACAACAATTCACATTTAAAAAAAAACAAGGGAAAATAACAAAAACATAAACATAGTCCAATTCAAAACGTCCAAGGAGCCGCGTGTCTGCTGCCAACGAGGATCTGCATACGGCATACGTTGATATATCTCAGACTTTTTCGTAAAGTTGGGATTGAAGTTGGAGCGTATAGAGCTGTGCCAAACTACAGTATATTTTGATGTATCTGACCACAGAACAGATACAGAGTAGAGATGTTGTATTCAGATTTCTTTATGAAACAACGCGTGACGAATTGCGGTTAAGTGTGAGATTTAAGATCCACTGACTTATACTTGCTCGTGAAAATAGCCACGACCATCTTCTTCTTATATGTAAAAATTAATCCCTATTTCCCTTAGTCACGGCATCACCCGTAAACGGCTAGACCGATTTTACTAATTCATTTTTGATATACTTATTTACTAATTCTTTCTTGACCATATGAACTGTATTAAATTAAAATTAAGAATCTGTTATTAGCTATAAGTCATATTTATTTGTTGCTTCTGATGTTTTGTAAGAGCTGTTTGATTCCATGTCAATAAAGGAAATAAATAATACATAAATAAAATGTGTTTGTTATCGTCAGCAGAAGGTTCTTATGAAAGAAAAATATCGATATTTCCGCGGGACAGGGACTTACGCGGGTAAAACCACGGGGCGCAGCTAGTTTATAATAAAAACATGCACTGTGCTGTTATATTCAATCAGCTGCTACATAGATTATGGTTTTAAGAACGTTAAGACTTTCCCTCTATATACAGATTGAGACTTTCCCTCTATACTGTACTGTTTATAGTATTAAATATCTTTGAAAAACCATATTGAAAAGCCGCGCCTGTTCAAACAACACGTAGGTATACAATAGGCCGTGTTCAGCGTACGCACACTACTTATATTGATTTAAATTTTCTATAACATAATATACTTTCTAATAAACATCGTTTACTCTATATTTGTAGAAATTGAATAACGCTTTTTGATACATTTTACAAGAAATAATTGAAAAAATTATAACTACAGCGGTGTTGGTCTCTTTCATTCCGAAGGTTGTGGTCGAAACGTTGGCCGGTATAGCCAATAATAGCACCCATATTGTCTACCCAGTGGACGTCTGATAATAGTGGAAAATGACAGGCACTATGCAGTACATTGATTTCTGTTTTGAGGCAATAACCACGTTACGTCAAAGCAGCAATGTACTGCATAGTGCCTGTCAATTTCCACTGTTGCCCGACATCCACTGGAAAAATAATACGGGTGCAGGTGAGACAGTGGTCAACGGCTCATGAATCCTCTGTAAAAAAATAGGATTTTTCGACATTCCCACGGGACTGGGACTTACGCGGGTGAAACCGCGGGTCACTGCTACTGCATACATTTCTTTCCAGGAGTTTATTAGATCGATTACGATCGCAAATTGTAGGTTTAATAAAATTAGCAATGCAAAATGTAAGATTGTGTGTGGCTAATTATGGCTTCTCGTCTGCTTTCCTTTGGAATTGTAATTATTGCTAATTGTCATTATTCAGTGCATCGGTAGCAAGATGTAGAAAATTCTTGTATTTTTTAGTAATTCCGTCTGGAAACAATTATAGTCAAGTGAGGGAAATGCGACTTTGGGGCAAATGCGTTGATCATCAATTTACCCGATATTTAAACAACATCGCGAAAACAGAAGAAAAATCAATGTTTTGACGTTGAGATATTGTGTACTTACTAAACCTACTTATTGTTTTAAATTTCTTTAATAAAACACTTTATTTATCGAGTTTCATCGCGTTTGATAAACCATAAAAAAAAAATCTAAATCTTAATTCTTAATTTTTTCTTTTAATTTCTTTTCTCAATTTTAAACTCCCAAATTTTCCACTGGATCAGCCACAGCAAATTTAGTAATACAGAATCCCTGCATAAATGCGACTTAGTATCCCATTGTACTCTTATCAGTGTAGTCCGTTCGACAGCTGTCTACGTGTTATGTTATGAAAGGCTGGATAATACGATACTGTGGCGGATACGTCGTCTGCCGTTTATGGGTTAGGCTTTAGTTAGACTATTGTTTACTCTTGCTGTGCCATTGTGTATTGACAGTGGGTGCATGTTTGGTAGTATCTAATGTTATTATAGCAGGTTGCTATTGTTATTAGTTGTCTAATAGTTTAAAATTGCGTTAAAATTCTATGTATAACTACCTATGCCCCGCGGTTTTACCCGCGTAAGTCCCGATCCCGCGGGAGTATCGGGATAAAACGAAGCCTATGTGTTATTTCAGGTCGCCTGCTACCTATATTTGCGTAATTGAGTAACAAAGTCACAGACAAACATGCATACAAACTTTTGAATTAATATAATAAGTAGATTAGATTGCAATTGGTCATTAAAAGAGCAGACCCCTTAATTTCACATTTGGGGGAAATAAATTAGAATATTTAATCGGATATGTTCCCTCTATGTCGCGAGCCTTTAAATCGCGTCCCGCTACGTCGTGTTTTATTGGAATGCTCATGCAAATTAACAGCTTCTTAGTATTAATCATCTATCAGCTAAGTCGCGCCGGAAAGACATACCTACAGACAGCGATGATAGAACTATACGGGTTTCTTGTGGACGACGAAAAATCAGGCGTTGAAACAAGCCTAAATATTTAAAAGCACACGATTAAAACCCAAATGTGTGTTAATTTTTTTCAAATCAGGATCTCAAAAACCAAAGAAATATACCCACACCTATAGGTGACTCAAATACAGCTCTTGATGTATGTGCCGTCCTTTACCAATTTGAATATTTCAAATTGAATTATGAAATAAGTCATGCCATAACTTCGAATTACTTATTTTGTTTATCATAAAACAAAACATTGGCGGTTTGAAAACTATGAAATTACCATATTTATCCCATACAATGCGGTTACATCATACAAAATGCCATTAAACGGTGTGAAATATATATTCACGAATCGTTTTTTCTTCCATTAGGTGTTTTAATTGCGTACTACGAGGTACTCATGTTACAAAATTCAACAAATTGCTTACGTGTGTATCGTGCGTGGTTTACAAAATTCTGTTAGTAATTTGCGAAATGTTTTGATCATTGTGCCGACCTCGATTTTTAAATGAATCCTATGAGGATCCCGACAAATTTGATTTTTTTTTGCACGTCATTCTATCACAAATTATATATATGACTAGCTGCTGACTAGACTAACCCGCGCAAGTCGCGATCCTGCGTTGTGCGAATACCTACCTACCGCAGTGCAAAAATCCGCACTTAAGTGGTCGTCTGTTTAAGTATGGCTTTTTGCACTGCAGTAGGTAAACGTTAAAGTTTGTATGTAAGTAAGTAATGACGATGATGACGATGATGATGCCACTCTCCATCATTTATAATACCCCTGTCTCGATTTACATACAGATCTGTATACAAAACCGCGGGGCACTACTAGTTTCTCAAAAATCTGTGCCCAACTACGCCGAATGTACCAACTAACTCGAATGTACCTAATTATTTTCTTTTGCTTTGCCTTCACTAATGATGATATAGGAGAGTTGCAAAATTACGCGCTCCATCCATTAGCGGAATACCAAAACTAAACATACTTGAGACTTAATAATAATTATCTTCGTCAATTCTTTGCATGCATATGTTGTTGCTTTTAAGTTAGCTAAAACTTTGCAACATCGTACCAAAGTAGGTACTTACAAAAACGGCTTAAGAAATTGATTTCTGTAATGAATAAGCTTCGGATAAAACCGAAATATGTAGGTGCATATTATAAAGTTTTATTTTTTTTCAATGACGGTTCATAAAAAAACCCTTAACCTGTCAACCTTGAAAAAGCCAACTGTGTAGTTGGCGAAAGCTCGGTCGTTTAAAAATCATGAAAAAACGCGATTAAACCCGGTGAATAAAGTGTTTATCATGCAAAATCGCGAAAACCATAGAAATTCAGTCTTTTAGTTACTCAGTCGAGACTTTGAATTTTAATATGTTAAAAGTAAGTACTTACCTATAGATAGATTTAACATTTTATATAATTTTACGTAATAAAAATACAGACATTTCATTTTTCCGTGATTGTTTTATTAGAAGAACCCCAAAGTGGCAAAATAAATACGCCACGGCTTGCCATCGCATGCAAATATGTTTATAGCGGTAAGATATTTAAATACAAAAGTGGAATAGAAAGAAATGTTTGGATGCATGTTACTCGACTTTCACATAAAAGCTGCTGAGCCTATTGCGTTGAAATACAGTTGAATAAAGACAGTTTTCCGCAGAATTCTAGAATCACACATAAATAACTTTCTTCTTATCCTCGCCAATTTTGAACGCACGCGCTCGAACGCTTTGCGATTGCGTTCGCTTATATTCGTAAAGATTTTATTTATTCTTTACGAAAATAAGCTTCAAGATCTATTATCAAAATCACCAACCGATATTTATTTTTTTTATGAAGTTGACAACTTGATATTATAAAAAATATAAAAATAATAGCACACACATAGATAGCGGCGCAGCGTCATCGAACCGGTTTTAATTTGCAATTTGCTGGGCTCGCCCAGCAGTTGCAGTTGCTTCGCTCGCGAAGACCAACTACATACAGGATGGTTTATAAAAAGAATCCTCAAGTGGTAAAGTGAAGCCGAAGTGAAGTGATGTTTTGTTAGCATCTGATTAATTTACCTCTATACACAGCTGTAAATATCTTTACCTACTCAAAGCGTCAACAATACGAGACCAACCGAACGAATATCGTTCTCTAACTTCTATAAAGCGATGGTGACACACGCGATGCCAAAATAAAGGCTCGGTTTAGTCGGAAACTTGGAACACTAAAACCTGATCCTGACGTTGTGTTTAATCTAATCGGTTAGTTTGGTGGGTGGGTCCGACGATTAGGGTAAACTTGGTGACCGTCTGGGTTGTGAAGTTTTAATTGGACTAATTATTTTATTATCAAATTGCCTATGTGTCTTCTCTTATCCCGATCCGGCTGTAACCTTATACATATTGTCAGAAATAGACTCACTGTTACTTTCAGTAAACATTTATAGGCAGATAATTAATTGTATTAGGTGTTAATTTTCGGAACTCCATAATATCAACTATATTATGTATTAAGATTTAATATTTAGTCCCGACACCTGACTAGTATCACTATATACAATTTGTAACGGGTAAGTCCTTTTAATCCGGAAGGGAGTTGTTCTAGACGTCTAGGCGAACAACTTTTGTTCTACGACTTTTGAAAATTTAAACTTTTTTTTTAAATATTTTGAGATTATGTTTCACTGAAAAAACAGCTGCTTTTGAAAATAAAGGTAATTGAAGTTTTGATTGTAAACCATCAAACTAAATAAAAGGACAACATAAGGTCAATGACCTCGAACTCTCAGAAACAGCTGATTTTCAAGTAAACTTTACACCTAAATTTTTCGAAAAGGACTTCGAATTTCCAAAAGTCGTAGAACAAAAGTTGTTCGCCAAGACTTCTAGAACAACCCCCTTTCGTATTAAAAGGGCTTATCCGTTACACCTTATATACGCATGACCGCATGATACACCTGACTAGTGATACTAGTCAGGTGTCGGGACTAAAAACTAAATACTAATTTTAATATAGCATTTATTGGCAGCTTAAGATGATGACATGGTAACCTACTAATTAGAGCGACATTATTTCCATATAATTAACTACCTGAGACTAAATAACCTTATTGAATTCTTATTTTATTAAAATGATTTTGAAAGTAATGCTATAATAGATAATAAGACATGTATATGCCAAATGGCAAATCACGGAGAACAACATCTCGTAAATTACCTGTGTATCACAAATAAATGATTTATGATTTAAATACTTGTACACGGCAGGAATCGAATCCGCAAATTCCTACGTTGTTTTCCAGCTCTGGTATAGAATATTACTAGTCCATCTCTTCCCATGGGGTACCTATCGTAACCTTTTAAGATACCCCATGGCGATCTAAAGCTTGCAACTAAGGGATCTATTGGAATACTAGCGAACTTAGATAAAGCGAAGCGGGGAGACCGCTTGGTGGGTAAAATGCTTGAAACCAAGTAGGATTAGTTGCAGGAAGGGTGCTGAATATAAAAACATTGCCAAATCCAGCAGTAGGCTTTCAGCAGCCGCCGTCTTTCGCGCTGTCTGTGCCCCAATAATTTGGTATCAAACTAACACGATGGGAACTCATTAGTCCCTTCGAGACCAAGATCATCGTAACACGATCGAAACGTCAAGGTAAGAAAATTAAAAAGTAAAAATCACGCAATTAAGAACCGAAAAATATTTTTTTTTTTTTTTTTTTTTTTCAGTTCTCATCTGCAATCAGTAGTCTACTATAAGCAGATTTGTTGTGTGGATTTGTTAGGTCGAGGGTACCCTCCAGCAAGGATATCCACTGGTCGCTTTCCCAATTACAGGTTACTGTATAATGTCCTTCCTTTTTAGGCGCTTTTGGTAGCTACGTAAGTTCAAACACGACGCAAGTAAGTTTGGATGATTTTCCAGTCGCTTTTTGTATTTCCGTGTGGAGACCTCAATTTCCTCTTTCACGGTGTTCATTCCCAAATGAGTGTGGATTTCGGCGTTTGTGATGAACCAAGGGACTTGTGCTATTGCTCGGAGTATACCATTCTGTGCCCTCTGCAAGATTGTTATATTTGAATTACTGGCGCTGCCCCACAGTTGTATACCATACATCCATGTAGGCTTTAGTATGGAGTTGTATATCAGTAGCTTGTTGTCCATAGATAGTTTACTATTCCGGCCCAGCATCCAGTAGAGGTTTCGGTATCTTATATTAAGTTGCTCTCTCTTGCTCTTAATGTGCTGATTCCACGTCAGACGTCGGTCCAGGTGTAAGCCCAGATACTTTACTGTGTCTTGGTGTGGTAAAGTGCAGTTATCAAGGTGCACAGGAGGGCAGTTTCCGCGTCGGAGTGTGAAGGTGACTTGTACCGACTTTGTTATACTCGCTTTAATCCTCCACTTATTAAGCCATTTTGCAATAGAGTCGAGTCCCTTTTGGAGTTGGTTTGTGGCTAATTCACGGTGCCGGTTACTCGCCATTATTGCCGTGTCGTCGGCGTAAGTGGCAATAGTAACTCCCTCTACATGGGGCAAGTCGGATGTATACAGGGTGTATAAGATCGGTCCCAGCACTGAGCCTTGAGGTACTCCTGCTACAATAGGGTAGAATTTAGAAGTCGTTTCGGATTCCCTGACTTGGAAGATTCTCTCTGTGAGGTAAGATTTCAGCAGAATATAGTAGCTATGAGGAAGGCAGGTCCTAATCTTACAGAGAAGCCCGTTGTGCCATACTTTGTCAAAGGCCTGCTGTATGTCCAAGAATGCAGACGAACAGTACTCCTTTTCCTCAAGAGATTTTCTTATTTTCTCGGCTACTCTATGCACTTGCTCTATGGTAGAGTGTTGCTGCCTGAAGCCAAATTGATGGTGTGGGATGACATTGTTTTTCTCGAGTATTGGCATAATGCGGCTTAGTACAAGTTTTTCCCAGACCTTCGATAGGATGGGCAAGAGACTGATAGGCCTGTATGAGGTGGTTTGGCTTGCAGGTTTTCCTGCCTTGTGTAGCATCATTATTTGTGACACCTTCCACAAAGCCGGGAAATACTGGACTCTGAGTATTCCATTGTATAGCATTGTAAGGAAGACTATTGCTTTTCTTGGGAGTTCTCTCAGAATTTCTTTGGTGATAAGGTCGTAACCTGGTGCTTTTCTATCTTTTAGGTCATGGATAGATCTCCAAACCTCCCGCACGGTGATCGCAGCTGGTGGAGGCGACATTTGCAAGGGCTGGGCAAGAATAGATTCAACTTCTGTTTCGGCTTCTGTGTCACTAATACTGTTCGGGATAAACACATTTGACAAATGTTCTGCGAATAGATCTGCCTTTTCCTGGGGCGAGCGGGCCCATCCACCATTGCGTCGCAGCGGCGACTTTGCCATTTGTGGTCTATCATATATCTTTGTGAATTTCCACAGTGAGTAATCAGTGGCCGCAGTTGGGGTAAGGGATTCCATTTGAGCCTCGAGAGTCCTATTGTGCCAGATGATCAGCATTTCCTTCAGGAGAGATGCTTGCTGGTTGAATTTTGTTTTATCAGATGCAAGTCTGCTCAGCTGCCAGTTACGGCGCAGTCTGCGTCTCTCCAAGACTGCTTTTCTTATTTCAAGAGGGTAGTTGTGTATTCGCTCTTTAGTGTCTAGCGACGGCGTACTGCGCCAACAAGCATCTTGGATAAGGTTGGTCAGGTATTTAGTGGCAGTGTCAATGTCCTCTGGTGTCTTAAGTGCAATCTTTAACTGAATGTTCTCTTCCACGTATTCCCTGAATGAGGGCCAGTCTGTTTTTTTGTTGTATAATCGAGCTGGACTTTCGTGTTCTATTATTTTTGTACTTAGTGTGAGTAGAACGGGCGAGTGGGCTGATGAAGTATCATAACAAGGCTCACATTTAACATAATGCGAAGAGAAACCTTTAATGACAAAAAAGTCAATCAAGTCGGATATTTTAGAGATCGCTGGTGGAAAATGTGTGGGTTCGCATGTTGAAGCAGTGACCAGGTTATTAGCATCTAGACTGAGTTTTAGCTGTCTGCCTCTGGTGTTGGTTAATCGAGATCCCCAAAATGTATTTTTGCTGTTCCAGTCTCCGCCCACTAGGAATCTATTCCCAAGTGTCTCAAAGAACCTCGTAAACATATCCTCGGAGACCTTATGTTTGGGCGGGCAGTACACTGAGGAAATATTGAAACAGCCATTCCTGTCTTCCACTGCTATTGTTGTGGCCTGGATTTCGCAGGTTTTATACTCAGGCATTACATGATGGTTCAATGATTTTCTGACAACTATCGCAGTACCAGCATGTCCTGTCCCATCGGGGTGTTGTGTGATATAGCACTCATAATTCTGATATTTAATGTTTGTGGAACCTGTACAGTGGGCTTCCGATATCAATAGAATGTCTAAATTGTGCTGAGTCATGAGTGATTGTGCATCATATTTGTTTGGGGCCAATCCATCTATGTTCCATGTTGCTAAGCGAATTGCAGTCATTTTGTCAGTTTTTCGACAAGTTGTGTTATGAGCATTATAAGAGCACTCATTTGTTGTAGGATAAGGTCAAATTTTGTAGTCTGTTCAGTTAAAACCTGTACTAAGTTCAGAGGAGGCTGAGGATTTATTGCTTCTTGACCAGTTGTTTCAGTTTTGTGACGTGTGATGTCGGAATACGTTTTTGTTTTACCTTCAGATATTTTTGCTGATCTATCAGTTATGTTTGGCTTTGGTAGTTTTTCGGTGGGAGGTATTTGCGGTAGAGTGCTTCTTCCCGTTGGGTAAGTTGGCTTAGAACGTCTTAACTGAATTTCTCTATATACTTCGCAGCCTTTGTAGTTCGCCGGGTGTGGGCCATTGCATAGTGCACATTGGGCGGGTGTGTTCCGGTCGCGTTTTTGACATTCAGATGTTTTGTGCGACTGTCCACATTTTACGCATCGATAGGGGCGCATGCAGTAATTTTTTGAGTGCCCATATTGTTGGCATCTTTGACATTGCACTATTGATGTTCGCTTCTTCGGGTCCTCAATGATGACTGATTGATGATATATAAATTTAATTTCTTTCACGGCCTTGTTGTTTGGTCCGGGTGCAAGATTGACAAAGAAAGTGGATGTTGGTTTCTTTTCGGGTCCGAATTTTGCATTAATAATTTCTCCTGAAACTATGTTCCCGGTACCCTCAATATCTTCCTTGATAGCAGATATTGGGGTGGTTGGGTGGAGGTTTCGTATTACTACTCTGAAGCATCTCTGATCTTTCCTATTAAAAGTGTGACCGATCAAACCATTCTCTCGAACCACTTTAATAATTTCTTTGTAAGTTTCGATGTTTGTGCTACTTATTCTCAGTTGGCTTCGGTTTACGATTTTAAAAGTAAACCGGTCTTTTTCAACTACTGATGTTAATAATTCGGTGAGTTTATTAACGTCTTCTATACCGTATAAAACTATTGGCGGTGGTTTAGAGGGTCGTTTATCTTTGACTGCACTGCTGGTTTCAGTGAGGTCGATTGGTAAACCTGTGAATCTATTTGATGTATTGATTTTTTCAGAAGTAGGGCTGTCCGATATCTTTTTTCTCTTATAACTACTGCTCTCAGGAACTCTTTGCCATTCTGGAGGACGGATTGGATGTACAGAGCTAGATCCGGTATGTTGAGCAGTTCCGGTAGAATTTGATCTTTGTCTTGTAAACAGGCTTGGATGGAAAGCCTGCTGGACAAATTTCTTAGTCGTGTGTTGGGCTGCAGGGAGAGACTCCTCATGCGCAAGCAAAATTTTGTCCCCCCCAGATACGGTGGGACTGTCTGAGTTGCCCTGTGGGCTCTTCTCAGAGAAGGATTCTCCAGCTTGGCTGGTACCTTCCTGGGGTAATTTGTTTTCTAATTCTGCTTCCATTTTGATTTCGGCTCACTTATCGGGTGAGCATCCTAGCCTTTGGTGAGCCAACACCTTCAACACGTGCAAGGCAGCACGTCTGGTTTGTTTTCGGAGTACCTTCTCTTAGACCAACAGCCAGCCAAGGCTAACGAGGTTGGTCTCCCCGGGACAGGTTTGATAACGAAGTGTCTATCTCCGGCCTTGTGGTCCACGGGAGGTATTTGATTTCCCTCCTACCTTATGGAGGTGTGACACTCCATAGGGCATCCCCCTATCCGCCACCTGGGGACGCGTCCTCTAGGGAATCAGGCTACCCCGAGGAAACCGAAAAAGAAAATTAAGAACCGAAAAATATGAAATTATTATTTGGTATTTACCGGAGATAGAAGAATAGGATGCAGATGAGAAGGAAAGTTACCACCATATAATATTATAAAAAGAGTAAAGTGGCACCTAGCGAAAACTTGCTTCATGCCAGGTTACCACTGGCTATTTGAAAAAGTGGTAAGCTTGCACTAGTGCCAGAATCTGAGCGTGCCAGTTACCACATAAGCCAGTCGATTGATCGCCCGACGCGTGGCAGAGCTCGTTAGATATCTAAAATAAAGCTTTACTGACCTCCTATATATTTAGTGCCAGCCCAGATCATTGTCAGCGAACATACATGATGATACATATGCAGGAAGGAAGCTTGTTTGTCCTTCTTCCTCAGAACGAAGAACGCAGTCTCCGTCATTTCCAATATTTTCAATATAATAGTCCACCAGAGAAACCTGAGCATTCTCATTGGTTCAGGTTTCATTGAGTAATCGGGTAGCATGCATCCGAAGTGGTACGTCGTCGTCCAGCCAGATGTCATGATCTAAAAAAATAGTATAATTAGTCTGTCGAATATTAAGCAATTCCATTTACTTGTCATCAGATTCATTATCTTAGCCCTTGTCCGACCACTGTTAAACCTATGTTTCATGTTCAAATTCTTGTAGGAGGACCTACCCTAAGACTTTTAGCACAGTACATAGAGGGAGCAGTATGGAAACTGTACACTCACACAGTGACGCGGCACTCAGTACTGATATCTACCCGAAATATGTTGGCATCCGATTAGAAAGAGTTTTCGCAATTCCTACGGGACCAGGATATTCGCGGGTGAAACCGCAGGACCCATTGAGTTCTTAATAAATACGCTATTATGATATCAAAACCATACAGATAATGTAGAAAATATTAATTCTCAAAGTGTAACGCGTATCATTTCGCCAGTTGGTTACCGATCGTGGCGTTTTAAAGTCCATTATTTAGTCTCTAAGCGGATGATTGTGGTCCTCAAACAACCAGTGCAATTTCCTCTATAACCGACTGACCTAAAAGTTTATACCAGAACGTGTACAATCGCAGCCTTTTATGATAAATTATTAAACCATTCTTTTATTATTACTTACTATTACTTTAGTTAAAGTATTTCTCCAAGGTCACATCTATCTCTATACCAAAATTAATCAAAATCGATTCAACGGTTTCCACATGGAAGTCCAGATATTCCTACGGGTTTGGAATTTCTATGTAAGTTGTTCTGTTTGAAATACTCTAGTTTTTTCGTTTAATTAATTTTCTTTCAAGCCACTTTGACGCTACGTTTAACAATTACGAAATCGCTGAAGCATATCTTCAGCAACGGGGTAAAACGATCAAGAACTACCTACAGCGATTTTGTAATTTTTGTTCTTCATTTAAAGTGACAAAAAAGACAGTTACTAACAGTTTTTCCCGACTGCGCGACGCAAAGGAGGGTAATGTGTTTATCAGTCTATGTATGTATGTATGTAAGTATGTATGTATGTATGTATGTATGGATGTTTCTATGTGGCGTTCTAGAGGCCAAACGCGTGGACCGATTTTGATGATTCTTACGTCAATCGATTCGTCTAAATCTGGCGAGTGTGACTAAAGACATGACAGTAATCCAAAGTAACATATGTCACCACCAGACGCCATATTGTCAAAATTAAAAAATCCAAAATCGTCAAAGTATGTCAAGATGGGTATCGTTGAATAGGTTTTTAAAAATAAATATTAGGTTTCTTTCACCATTTTTCATTTTAAAAACCGTTTAGGAAATATAACGGTTTAAAGTTAATTTACAATTAGGTATTCTTGCTTTTTATTACTAACGAACAAGTTTTTATTTTTGTTACGTAGTTACGCTTGGAACTATCAAAGTATAAGCCGTGATGGTACAGGTGACAGGAATTTATTGATATATACTAAAACAATATTTACATAAATTGTACCTACCTACTGAATAAAAGCCTAATAACACTTAGGTACCTAAAAACGTTAAAAGAATAATAATAAATTTAAACAATAAATAACTAAACCCTAACAGAATCTTACTAATATTATAAACGCGAAAGTTTGTATGTATGTATGTATGTGAGGTTGTTACTCTTTCACGCAAAAAATACTGAACCGATTGCGATGAAACTTGGAATATAGGTAGCTGGGGGATCTGGATTAACACATAGGCTACTTTTTATTCCCGCGGGAACGGAACTTACGCGGGTGAAACCGCGGGGCGCAGCTAGTACATTATAACCCCCTACCTAATGAAATGAATAGATTACGAGACTTACCTACAAGCTTGTGCTTAGTGTAGAATCGATGTCTGATATATGTAATTTGAGAAATGTGTAATAAGTGTCATAGTTAATAAATAAATATTTGATTTGATTTTGATTTGACCTACCATCAATAAATGAAAATAGCTAAAAAGCGTAAAATAAAAAAAATAATTTATAAAAAAACAAAAACCCGACTGCGTAAAAAACTCGATTAAAAAATACGCATAGAAACAACAAAAAAACCAAAAATAAAAAAACAAGCCCAGTAATTTGAAATTACGCTAAGTAATAATAGTTTTGTAATCGATACACACAGAACACATAATAAATGAGTAAAAAAAAAAATATTTGAAAAATAAAAAACCCGACTGCACTTTTAACAGAAAAGTGAAAAACAAGATACTTCTAGTAGCTTTAGGAATGGTGGATGCAGTCGGGTGGGACTCCAAATAACATAAAGATAGTATGCCTAATTATATAACACTAAGTATTTGGTTTATTAAACTTATTCACCTTTTATTTGGAGTCCCACCCGACTGCATCCACCATTCCTAAAGCTACTAGAAGTATCTTGTTTTTCACTTTTCTGTTAAAAGTGCAGTCGGGTTTTTTATTTTTTCAAATATTTTTTTTATTTATCGCTTTTTAGTTTTTAGAGATCAGATTTAATTACACCAGAAGAAATTCATTAATTCTAGATGTATTATACTCCAGTGGCGAGGACGTGCATTGCTTGTTTTTGCTTACTCAGGGTGATAAGTACAAGAGCTGGCGGTTTCCTATTCAGCGCGGGAACGCCGCCAGCATCTTGGGCGCAATGCCTCGGGTTGTTGTTGCTGACAACTTTTTTTAGCTTTCTAATTTTAGGCTATTACTTAGGTTTTTTTTCTTTGAAAAACAAAGTGGTTATTTATGTTCACAGACTAGTAAGAAGATACTAAAGTATTTTATGTCATCTCTGCCAATTCCTTCAAACTCGGCGTCAAATGCAAATCCATAGATGAGATATTTATATACGAGTGAAATCGAAAAGTTTTTAATTAACATTCCGTTGTTCTTGCGAAAATTACCTGCGTAATCATAAATGTAGTAGCAACATAACTTTCGAAGATTAACTATTAGAATACATTATTCACACGCGGATTGTTTTCGCATGCGAATATTGAATTTTTGTGCGAAAATTCAAAAATCCCAATCCAGAGGTAGTGCTAAGCCATAAAATGAAGTAAGTAAAAATAATATATTATGAACGTCATTAAAAACAAGACAACCGAGCCGAAGGCCAGTGACATATGAATGAAGACAACCTACTTAAACGACTTCCGATAATTTTATAATTAATTATTTTAAAACTTAATTGTAAAACTTTACAAGCAATACTTTTCAAATGTAAATTTACGAAAGAATAAAACATATCGTTTGAGTGAACAATGTTACGCGTTTTCTCTGTTTTTTATTGTCTTTACAAATCTTGGTTAATAGCGTTTTACATAATTATT
Source organism: Idaea dimidiata (assembly GCA_949358125.1). Taxonomy (NCBI): domain Eukaryota; kingdom Metazoa; phylum Arthropoda; class Insecta; order Lepidoptera; family Geometridae; genus Idaea; species Idaea dimidiata. The sequence continues at coordinate 12,939,986 of OX442341.1, forward strand.
TTTATTTATTTATTATTTTAATGTACCCTATGTCACTCACGCGGTCATGACGAATCTAACGACGTATCGTTTATCTAAATCGGCCCAGCCGTTTAGGCCCTACGACGGCTCAAAAATAGGTCACATACATACATACATACATATATACACTCACGGCTAAAAAAACATAACACTTCCTTTGGCAGTCGTGTAAAAATTACTTACAGTCGGGACCCATTGGAAAAATTAGATTGGTAAAATGAATGGGTCCCGATTTTTTGTTTTTTTCTCATTTTTATGATACTTGCTTTGCAATACTTTAATATGTGGTACTACTTAATCGACACGATTTAAGGTACAAGCCGATTAAGTATACGAGCGAGTACACTATACGAGCTAAACTGAAAATCCCTGTCGGATTCATTGAAAATTGTTGATTATTTTCCAACGTAATGTTTTAGAATATTTTCGTTTGTAGAGTTTGTAAATGACATTGTTCCCTACATTATGGTGTAGTTTCAACACAAAAAAATCTTGAAAATTGACGGTTTTGGTTAAAATGTGGATAGGCTTCAACACTCTTCGTCATATTTGTCTGGAAACTGAACTAAAATGTAGTGTCACCTACAGTCCATAACAAAGAAATATTAAACAACAGTCCGTAATTAAACAATAAAAAAATCTTCGTTGATCCTGACAGGGATTTTGAATTTAGCTCGAGGTGGGCTTTTAAGAGAACCGGGGGGAGTCTAGCGAACCTGGAGTTCTCGCTTAAATGACAACAAGACACTACCTGAAAGAGTATTGACCCTGAAATGTCGACCACAGTCCTGCTAATTAAAAGGTCCAAGTAATCTATTTAAAAATTTGCTGTACCTAATTTAAGCAATCGCTATTTGTGGCGTCTATGTTTAGCAGTTGACGGATAAAGGCTGTGATGATGATTATGCTGTAATTTAAATCCAGTTATCTTCCAAATTGAGCTGATACATCAAACAATAGGGATACAAGACAATGTGCAGAATGAGTCACAGACTAGACGCACACGTGAGTAATGCGTCTAGAAACGGAATCGTATCGTGTTGAAAGTACAGGTGTGGTCCGTGTAGACTTTCATCGGAATTTGTCGCTGCCACATTTGGCTGATCTGATGTAACTTGACTATATCAAAACCGGTCAAGTGCGAATCGAATTCGCGCGCCGAGAGTCCTGTATCTACTTTTCATGCCAATTATGATCTTTCTGAAATATAGAGGCACTAGCTGGACTTGTGGTTTCACCCTCGTAAGTCCCGGTCCCGTGGAAATTTCGAATATACGAGACACTTCGTACTATCAGCGGTTTAGGCTGTGTGTTGATCAGTCAGGAAAAAGCATTTTATAGATGTAGATTAACAATTATATTAAACAGAAGTTAAAATAGATAAAGCAAAACACATTAACTGTAAGGACTAATCTCTGCAATGGGGGTACCAATCGGTCAAATATTTACTGCCATTGTAACCCTGGGAAAATAAAGCAAATTATATCCCATCTAATCTAATCATTTAATTTTTGAAAATATGCTTTTGGATGAACTTAAATAATAGAGAAATTTTTAAATTTAAATTAACCATGAAAATGTATGTGTTTAAGAGCTGCTTAATTTTTTTAGTTTATTTCTGTATTCCGCCGTTGACGACCTTTTCCTTACTTACGCAGGAAATGGTTTTTGGTAGGATTTATGTAACGTGTAGAAATTAGAAACGTATAATTTTGTAACGTTTCCGATCGAGTTGTCAAACGTTTAAGCCCTCGTTACCTTCAAGCTTCCTGTCTAATTAGTTTCGTCTGTTGCTCAATCAATTCTCCTAATTTCGTAGGGCTGATTGCGACTCGTGTTCCTTCTGTTTTAAATTGCTATTTTGTTTCTATTTATGGTATTGTTCCTAATGATGTTATTGTTTTATTTATTATTATTGTGCATTTATCATGCTGGTTCTTATTTTGTATAGTGATGTGATGAAGCCCGACTAACTTAACCTGACCTGACGCCTGCTGTCAACTGGGACTAACTGGTTAACATGCCTTCCGAAGCACGGAGGAGCTCGAGAAAATGATTTTTTGCCACACATATTATCGATCATCCATTGAAGTAATGACCGCGCCAAGCGTTGCTAAACCCGTAAATTCTCTCTCCATATTTCATTTATTTGTTCATTATTTTTTTAGTTTTTATTCATTTATTATTATTTATTTATTAAATACGAAGTATGCATACACAAACCACACGCTACTAGCTAAGCAATTGGATCTTTGTTTATATTTTTACCAATTGTTGTCTCGTGTTGACAACGAGGACGGCCCGGCGGCAATACACTGTTCTCTAAAGTGATTGCTTCTTTGAACCCGATTCGAGTACAACCGAGACAGATTCGTGTCGCGGCACACTTTTTAATCATCGCAGCCTATTTTACGTACCTAGTGTCATTATGAAGCTTAAGGAATACTTCCATGCCTAATATCCGATCACTGTAATAACCATTTGTCAACGCCCGACGTTTAGAGGTACTTGCAGACTGAAGCTGCATCGCAAAAAGCGAAGAACAATCAGTAGAAACTATTTTCTTACCCCCCAAGTGACAACAGCATTCGCGACGATCTGGGCAACGTTGTACCACTTTATGATGGTCCTCAACTCGTAGGGTTTCCTGTTGCTCATGTAAGACGGCAGGATTAACTTGACGATGGCCAAGTAGGCGCAGATTATGGCGAAGAGTGGCCATGGTGACGTCATCAGAAGCCAGTCTTTTACACGAGGATCTGAAAACCAGTAATACAACTTTAAGGTTCCATTTTTAAAAGTTTATGAAAAAATAGGGTTTTTATTAGGGAATGAAAGAATGTTATGACTAGATTTTGATCCTTGTATTCTATGTAAAGAATAAACGGTTTTGGGAGTATCTTAGTTCTTCCGCAAAAACTTCTTAGCCGGTCCGATTCGAGAATACCATAGGTATGGGCTACTCTTATCTCAAAATTCCCACAAGTTCGGGACTGACGCAGCATCTTTATCTGACCACTAGGCACAGCCAATTATGCAATGTACAAAGTGAACGGAAAATCTTTTCATTTCATTTCAAAATACTCGAAGGCTTTCTTCTAGTACATTATGTTGTAATATTTAATAAGTTAAGTAAGTATATTACTTTTAAACATCGACATCGTGAACGTCCAATTTTTTTTATTACTACGTCTGTTTTTCGGTCGCACTCGTATCGAGTAATCAAAGCAACGAAAAACTGTGTCCCAACCTAACCAAAATCCTAGTCTAGAGTGAATCTGGTCTGGTCTGGGCGTATTTCTATGTATAATATGTATGTATTTACAAAAGAAAAATAAATATAAGTTGTATATCCGTTGTTTAGTCACCGTAACACAAGCTTAGCAGCTTACCACGGGGCTAGATGGCGCTGTGTGTTCGATTTATTTATTATTATTTATTTTATTTATTTAATAGGTTTCTTCGGGGCAAGCATGTTACGCCGACGACCTCATCATCTTCCCATCAGGTGAAATGAGGTCAAATGCAAGCCATGACATGCATGTTACGTAAAGTATCATTCGCAAGGAACCCTTCTCTAATCAGCCTTCTAGGAGGGATAACGATTACTCGCGTCCGCAGGAAGATTACCCCTAGTTTCCCTGCACGTGTCCCTCGGGTGGTGCTAAAGAGTAATCAATTTTTTGGCTGCTGCACTGCTCACTATATTTTCTATAGCCTCGCAGCAACATACAGTTTTCGAAATGTCCAGATGCGCAAACATAGGCTCTCTTAGAAGGCCTCAGACTAGAGATCTCGGACCTTCAGTCCGTATTTGTCAAATAAATGTGGAGGGTATTAGCAAATCGAAAAGCGAATACCTCTTTAAAAATTGCCATACGAATAAATAAATCAGCCTTCTAGTACAGCCCGTTAGTTAAATAGCACCGGTTAATACTTCCTGAATGATTATCAGCCCATGCATCCACTACAAACAGACAAAACAAACTGCCTAATAAATATACTTAACAATCGCATCTTAAACCGAACTCGACGAATAGTAATGACCTAGATAAGTTTTACGAAATTCAATTGTGCTGAAGTGACTTTGATTTACATCGTTAAGTTTAGGAGATATCAATTGAGATCTAATTAGTGCCTTGTATCTTGATCCCACGATGTGTTGGAATAATATTAATGTTTTTTTACCGTGTTACTGTATTCTGTATGTTGCTTCATTTATGCCTTTTGGAAGATGCTGACCAAGAGGTTTAATTAATTGTGCAATAATTACTCGAAGTCTGAGATTGTCTCCACAAACGTTAAAATCGCGACGATATTATCGTCGAGCAACTTATTTCTATACAATCTCTATGAACGTGTCGTCACACGGCGATGTTAACGCGGCGGTGCGTTGTTGTATAGAAATAATAATAATATCGCCGCGATTCTAACGCTCGTGGAGACCGTCTCCACAGTCCAAGTGTTATTCATAGTCTCCAACCAAACTGTATACCCAGTTTCACCACAATCGGTTCATCTCTTTTTGCGTGAAGGAGTAACAAGTGTTTGTATGTGTATCTGTGTGTACAGATACACATACACCAACCTCCCCTTATGATACAGCCGCAGAAGTCCTTCAGAAAGCTTTGAATTTCGGAACAAAAAAGCGTTTTTTCTAAATGCAAGCCAAGATAAATATTATTTTTCACTCACTACTAAATCAATGTTTGTATATTTTAAAACGTCTTTACATTTTTTTTTTTTTTGGTGAGGTTAAGGAATTTCTCATCTTTTGTCAAAAAGGTCAAACGTATCATTACTTTGACGATAATAAACAGTACGGACCTTTTCACACAACTCATTGAATGCCCTTTTAACTAAAATCCATTGAAGTATTATAAGTATCGAAGTACTAACTTCTATTTATTGTATGATTTCGACTAAGCACTATTTTTTCATCAGTTTTGTATTGCGACGGTATTGGTCAAGCAAGACAGCGCACCATGGTGAAGGAAGACATCGTGAGGAAACCCACGACTTAGTTAGCTCCAGACGTATTGACCAGTTCTTTCCTCTGGACATGGCTGACTAGGCTGGGAGGGTGGTATAGGCGCTGGGCAAGCCTATCCACCTAACAATGTCCCGGACCCTACAGCGCCACAAAAAGCATTGATATAAAAGTTGCTTATGTCAATTATTATTATGTTTTTTTTCATTCTTAAAAGATGGAGTTGCGTTTGGAATATTACCTGTTAATATATGCACTATAGGTAAGTTTGCCGGTGCATAATGATTACTAGTAAATGCCATATTACGGTCGGTGGACCCAAAGAACTACGTAAGATCGTCGTAATATTTATTAATTAAAAAAATATCAGGCAAAACCGGGTAATAAACAAATATTCAAATATTTAAGATTAAATCCACAATCATTACATTATTAATCGCATTTCAAGATCGGTTTCGATGTTGCATTTCTCAATAGATTCATTGGTAACCATTATTGACGCGTCCAACGTACGGATGTTACGTTTGTTAATTGTATCGATTATACGTTTCGAAATGGTGAGGTTAATGTAGGTGAAAGGTTATAGTTACATTTGGCATATTTGATTCATTAAGCTTTAGTTAGTTAATCTTTAATCTATATACTGGGTGAACCATTTCGATGGGCTTTTAGGGGAATATCCTGAACTAGAGATAGCGAAAAATGTTAAACGGAGTTTTTTTTTTGCAAAAAGAATCGATTCCTGGCTACAGTAATAAAATTTTCAAAAATGTAAATGCTATTTTAGTTTTTATCAAAATCAAGGACGCAGCGAAAAATGCTGAAAGGGGTTCAGCATTTTTCGCTATCTCTTATAGTTTAGAATATTGCCCTAAAAGCCCATCGAAATGGTTCACCCTGTAAAAGGAAAATCACTGACCTGACTCACTGAAACTAAAATTGGTAGGAGTATGAAATTTTGCATCGCGGTTCCTTTTAGGACATAGGTGCTACTAAGAACGTATTTTTCTAAATTTAGTCCCTAAAAGTGTAAACTTTTTTGTTTTTAGAGTTAGACATAATCTGAAAGTTGGGTATTAGGTTTATTGTTAAATAAATATGAATAACAGTGGGTAGTAAACTATTTTTTATAAATTCATCCAGTAACATTGCGAAATGGGGAATGATAATTTGTATTAGAACACGCTGATACAGTAAATTTCTATTTTTTTTTCACAACAATAGCGGGCACAGCTAGTATTGCAAATTTTTGATTTCTACAAGGTAGCTTCGGCTTGAGGTTTCACTCGAATAATTTCCGAATACGTGGTAATATCTGGATTAAAATCAGCCTCCGTTATTTACCTTTTTTACTGGTTTGTACAATTCCTGATTTGTACTTAAAGATGCTCTCTCAGCGCGTGCATTTGCGTGTAATATAACGTTACAGTTCAGATTCGAACATTACTTTGCGTTGTGGACATGTCCAAATTGTTAACGTTACAGAACACGTATTTACATATCAAATCATGATGGTATTGAATCTCCTGTTTACAAGATAGATCGTAAAATCCTCCGAGTACGTAGGTAGAGGAATAATATACTAAGTAAATATCCGTTACATTAACCGGTATTTTATGGTTACGATCTGATTTATGATGGAGTTTCCTGAAGGAGATCATTTCTCGGTTTATTTCTGTTTATATGTAGTAATCTTATGGTTCCAGTTTATCATTTATCACTGTATCAGGTTATGGGCCCTAAAATATAGACACATGGTTCTAAATATGCGACAGTGAAAATAAACCATGAGTACCTCGTTTCTTCTTTAAACTATTTTATATTTTTATTCTATGTGTATGTATATATGTATCATTCATTACATTATGTATGTATCATATTATTTTTATATTTATATATAATTATTTTTATTTATTGATTAAGTAGGGGGCCGAGAAGCAGGATGGGTGCAGTCGGAAGACCAGCGCTGCTGCTATGTAAGTAGGTACCTACTTGAGAACTCGTACACTAGCAGCAGCTTTTCGCTGAGATTGTGCCCATTCGGGCAGCGCACGACTTCTTTCTGACCTGATTGTATTTGTCTGTTTTTTATTTCGATTGTATTGTTTGTATTTTCATTATATATTTTATTTTTCCCATCTTTTCTTTCTTTGTTTAGTTGCTCCCCTCGAGACCAAGATCATTATAACATGATCGAAACGTCGAGGTAAGGAAAACTAAAAAGTTAAAATCACGCCATTAAGACCCGGGAAAATGTGTAAATACGAGTTCCAATCGTATTAGCTTAAAAAGTTTATGATGAAATGAACTTTGAATTTGAGAGGCCAAACTGAACATGAAAAGCTGTTTAGTTTATCAGGTCAGACATAAGTGACTAAATTGTTTCACTGCCTTGAGTTTGTATTTTACTCAATTCGCAACCAACATGGATAATAATAATGTCCGGTTGACTTGTATGTATGTATAATGTGAAAGCTTTATACAAGGTGTAACGGGTAAGCCCTTTTAATCCGAAAGGGGGTTGTTCTAGACGTCTAGGCGAACAACTTTTGTTCTACGACTTTTGGAAATTCGAAGTACTTTTCGAAAAAAAAATGGTGTAAAGTTTACTTAAAAATCAGCTGTTTCTGAGAGTTCGAGGTCATTGACCTTATATTGTCCTTTTATTTAGTTTAGTCTACTACAATCAAAACTTCAATTACATTTATTTTCAAAAGCAGCTGTTTTTTTAGTGAAACATAATCTTAAAATTAGAAAAAAAAAGTCCTTATTTTCAAAAGTCGTAGAACAAAAGGTGTTCGCCTAGACGTCTAGAACAACCCCCTTTCGGATTAAAAGGACTTACCCGTTACAAATTGTATACATACAGCGTGTTTTGAGGATGGTGATTCAAGCCCAAAGTTCTCTAGACGTCTAAACGAACAACTTTTGGTTCACGACTATCAGAAATTGAAAGTTTTTTTTTATTTTTATTTTAAAGTGTTTCCTGTACCTACTTGATTGACTTATTTTTAAAGAAATCCTTTTTAAAAATTCGCACTCAACAGGACTTGAACCTGCAACTCTGGAGATCCGTCCCAGCGTCTTATCCAATTTGGCCATAGGTGCTCGTCGAGTCGAGTCGAAATTATGGATTGCATCTCTTGCATTGGTTGCCTGGAAGAGATCGCCCATAGGCGATAAGGCCGCCTTTTGTACCATTTTAGTTTTTAAGATCTAAAAGCTTGTTATATTTTGTGTTTTTTGGTACAATAAAGTGTTAATCAATCAATCAATCTCTTTTTTGTTTAAGCCTGATAATGTACAGAATACCCGAGTATTTCTTATTTATAAAAAATAGATATTTCTCTCGATTTAACACACTATGTTTGTTTCCAGGATTGGATCTCTATCAGCAACACTATTGATAGGTACAATAATATAGGATGTTTTTTTTTTTCTTTCAAAAGACATGATGTAATTCCTGGCTAGGGTAGTAATTTTTTCAAAAATCTAATGATGCCATTTTAGTTTTTGTCAAAATCGGGGACTCAACTCCCTTCAGCATTTTTCTCTATCTCTTAAAGTTTAGAATATACCCTTGTAGCCCATCGAAATGGTTCACCCTGTATATTTGAGTTCGTTGCCTGTTACAATATAAAACCTATTCAACAAAATCTGTCTAAAGAAACACGCTCAAAATGAAACAACGTCAAAAAAAACACAAACGTAACATCCTACTTTTCTACCAATTGCAGATCTAACAAATTTTAATAGTAGGTAGGTATGTAGTGGCTATTAGTTTAATAATGCAATTGTGTATAATTAGATTCTGTTGCATTGACACCGTTCATTGACGTCTCACGCGTCTTGTTCGTGTAGGTTTGTAATGAGGTGTAATGTTAGAGTGGATAGAGGAGACAACGGTGATTGAAATGTAGAGTAGCATATAACTCGATATGGTGAAGATTGTGAAACGCGATGTCTTTTATGTACTTAGATGCTGGAGATGGCAAATTGAAGGTATAGTCAATTGGGGGAATTGCAACTTAGTCCAGTCATTTAAGGACACCTTTCCATATGTAGGTTTTGAGACAACTTTTAGGGTGTCAATATACAACTATTTACAGATTTACAGCTGGGTATCTCGAATTCCGAGGTGAACTTACTATAATGACTGGACTAACTTTGAGGCAAATGCGGCGATCATCATCACACCGGAAACCAACAATTGCCATCTAGTCACAAACCTACTTATTTATAAACGCTAATTAATACGCTGCATAGCTATGCATCGTTTGTCTTTTACTGTTGCATGAATTTTCAAAGTGGACAGACAGAGACAAACGTCACACAACTTAGTCATGTGTAAATAATATTTTATAAATAAGGAGAAAGTAGATATCTCCTATCATGATCAGCGATTTTATCACTATAATGATTGGTAATATCGGGTAAATTGATGATCGTCGCGCATTTGCCCCAAAGCCGCATTTCTCCCACTTGACCTTACTCTAAAATATTTTTTTTGTGTATTTTTTGTATGTGTTATTATAATAAATTATCTGTAAAAAACTCAACTGTCTAGCTATCCCGATTCATGAATTAAAACATAGTGACAGATAGACAAAAGGACGTATGGCGGAGTCTTAGTAAATAGGTTCTGTTTTCACCCTTTGTATACGGAATGCTTTGAAAGAAAATCCATACATTTTTAAAGAGATGCCAAATGCTTATATTAGTAATACTCTACGAAATCGAACTATAATTTAAATACAATAATTCAAACATCACCATCAGTTAATGCCATCAGTACCCATATTATCTGAATCTGTTGACGTCTGAAAGCAGTGGAAAATGACAGGCACTATGCAGTACATTGCTGTTTTGATGTGATCACCGGTAAAAACCACGTTACGTCAAAGCAGCAATGTACCTATTGCATGTCAATTTCTACTGTTTTCAGACATCCATTGTATAGATAATATGGGTACAGCTATGATATCATCTAATTAGCATCCACCGCTAGTAGTTGCTAAGTTGCAGTACATTGCTGCTTTGACGTAACGTGGTTGTTACCGATGATTACTTCAAAGCAGCAATGTAGAATACGAAATATGTTTTTGACAGTAAATAGGAACTAGTAGCGGTGGATGCTGATTAGATGATACCACAGCTGGTCAGTATGCAAAATTTCCTGCGATCCCAGCTGTGTTCAAACAATCCGAAAACATATAAAAGATGCGCTTTCTTTCATTTTAAATAACTACAAAACCTCAGGGTAATTTACCCTAAATTACTTGGAGTTTGAAACAAGAGTGAGATGTGTTTATATAATTTGAAGTGAGAGTAAAAAAGACAGCTGTTGCGTACTTGACCGGCCTTTAATATTCAATACCAAATATAGATATATATAGGTAGTTAGATTAACACTTTATTTGCACAACCAACAAGAATTAAAATCAGTTTACATCATAATTAATAAGTAAGACAAAATTACACAGAAAGCTTAAAAGTTAAAAGTTGTACAAATGGGCCTTATCGCTAAAAGCGATTTCTTTCAGGCAACCTTTGGTTAGAGAAGGTCAGTAAAGATTGTGTGGTAGGCAGAGAAATATGGAATATGTATTACATAGAAAAAATAAAAATAAGAACATATAAATTACCAATTCTATTGACAGATGATGGTCACTTACTGCAAAATGGAGCATCGTTCACGCAATATTACCATTGTGTAAAACATGCTAGTTAATACGTTTGGTCTAGATAATGTTTAGGTAACTAACTACATATAATCTAGGTTATTTGTAATGGTATTATTTAAGATAATTGCATACGATTGTTGTGGAATTTTTCTTTGATGCTGTTTAGAGAGGTGTAAACACAACGCGAGTAAAACTCGGTAAATATTGTGTTTTATTAAATACTTCTTGCTTCATTTGTTTCTTCCAACCCGCGCGCTCGGTCAATGATGTTATTCCTTTCCTAACCACCATTTCCTTCACTCACCATTTCATTAAATGCCAGATTGTTCTCAACAAACAGCGGTCTCCAAAGAAATTTAAAACTAAGCCCAGCAGAATATTAATACAAAATAGTTAAATAAAGTTCTGTCGAATCCAGTGCGGTTATTTTCAGCAAAAATTGGGTCGAAAATGCAGTGTTTATAATTGATATCCAATGTCTTTTTCCTTGCGGAAAAGTTATGTGCGTTAATAACATCGCTCATACGGTGAAGGGGATTAGGAAACCCACAGCTTAGTTAGCTCCAGACGTATTGACCAGTTCTATCCTCTGGGCATGGCTGACTAGGCTGGGAGGGAGGTACTGGGCAAGCCTACTCCACCTAACAACGTCCCGGGCAAACAGCGCCATAAAATAGCAAAAGTTGCTAGCGCTGTATAAATCATCTAAAAATTAGATGAAAAAGCCAATTATTATTATTATTGATAAATGTCCGCTTGTGTCTTGGTAAGACTAGCGATCCTAGAGTTCTCCCTATGCGGTGGCGGATAAGCTTGGTCAAGGTGCGTTAACGTTTTTGTTAGGCAGGCGGCTAACCATAAAAGTATAGCTGAACCATTTTGTATTAAGTACGGTGAAGGAAGACTAAGGTACCCACCCACTCTATATACCCCAAATAATTATTGATAGAATAAGGGCAAAGAATAAACAAATAAATATAAATATTGCACAACATTACACATAGCGCAATCTAGCCCCAAACTAAGCACTATTCTTGTACGGTCAGCAAAGGACTTAAGGTACCGGGTATATTTTAAAGTTTTAATTTTATCAATGATAGCTGTGCATTGATTTTTAAGCAAAATATTTGCACCCGGCGGGAATCGAATCCGCAACCTTCCGTACGGGCCGTACTTCCGTATTAGCCCGACGCGCCACAGGGGACGGGAGGAATAAGTAGAAGTGCGTGTCACCACTATTTCACAAGTTACTAGACGATGTTTTTTTTAATTCCAAATTGACCACATAATGACTGACTATAATAGTCATTATTAATAATGATAGTCAGTCGGATATTTACCCGACACGCGTAAACAACGTCTAGATGTTTGTTTAAAAAATCTCTATTCTAGAAATATTATAGAAGGAAAAAATCATCTTCAAAAATTCACTTACGACGAGATTTGAACTCTCGTCTCGGCGTGATCTCTCTCTACTGTTCTAAAATTTGAATCTCTTTAACTGTGCCCTTTCTTTCGTGACATTTTCACAAAACATTTCACAGCAGTAAAGAAGGACATTGGGAAATTGGACTGAGTTATAACGTCATTTTTCATAGCATTTCCTTTGTATTGAATCGTTTTGTAAAATTGGGTTCTTTGGGTAATGTTTTTAAGAGATTGACTTGTGTTTATTACCAGTAAACAGGGATTCGTCACAGGATTATTTATTTATTATTTATTTATTTATTGAGAATTATAGGTCCAGAATAAACAATAACTAACTACTGACGTTTAGTCGGGTCCAAAGTTTCGGCCGAAACTTGTTTTCGTAGGGTTGAATAGAAGATAAGGTGAAGTGATGTCCTAACAGAGCGACATTACCGTTTGTTCGGTAAAGCTCTTTATTAAATAGATTAAAAAAAAAAAAAAAAAAAAAAGGCTTTTCGTATTAGCCCTCCTGTTGCTCGGCCGCCACTCGGTTGCAACAGACCGATCGACTGCTCGCCGAGCAATGGACAACGAAGCTCGGCTAAGTGACGGTCTAATATAAATCGTCCCTTAATTAAAATAAGGTACCTAACCTAGGTAGATACTTAATTATTCCGTCATTTTAAATTTCTAATGCAAAGTGCCCATCAAACTCAGTTACTAACAAGAATGGTAATATGTGTGCAGACTTAGTAAAATGTTTTGAAGTGGCTCCTGTGTGATTGGTACTATTGAACAAGGATCTCTCGAGACCGGGTCGTGCTCACAACGCCGGGCCAGGGACAGGCCTTTTTGTATAAAGGTAGCACGGACAACATATGACAACTTTATAGTGGGCGTATTCCCTAAAACAAGACTGAGAACCGGTTTTAATGATTTATGTAGATACAGAACGATTTCTTACAAACAAAAGATACATTTGATATAAACTTTTTTTCAAATATACACAGATAAATTATTAATTGTGAACTAATACTGTATGACACTATGTAGGTATCTAGTACTGTAACTGAATTTAATATTGGAGTGTTAAAATAAACTTATCTGCAGACATCGTACTGCAAAGTGACGGGATTTGTTAGGAGTCTACCCTCACTATAAAAAAAATGTATTTTTTCTAATTGACGATTTTTTTAAGAACCATGTTTGTATGCCCACGTGGTAGGACTAGAGATTATTTAATTTTGTATCCGTCTCTTTTTACCTAGATCCACAAACAATAAATTTCATTTCATTTAATTTCATGAAACAAAAACAGTCTTCATACAAAATTAACCCGTCCCCGTCCCGGTCCAAAAGGGGCCTGTTCTAATGAAGTGGGATTTACATTACGAAACTAGTGGCATGAAATTAATAGTCACTTTCACAAAAAAAATGCGGAAACACAGCGGTACTATTAATTAATCTATTTGATAAGTCACACTGAAATCATAGCTAAATAAGACGTTTCTAAGTGATCATATGATGCCTAATTTTATGATTTGTAATGAAATTATTACCAATAAATGATATGAATATGATCAATGATCATGTATCGTATTGTGTACCAGTATTCAATTGAATAAACATTTTAGATTTTGATTAAAATGGTTTTCAGTAACTGCAGCGAGACTGTTTTTGTGAAATTGACTCTTTAATGCATGACACTACTTTCGTAATGTAAATTAGGCTTGAGAATCATCCCTAAAACTGCGTACCTGCTCTATCGTAGAAGACATGATTGTAAGCGTTCACAACAGTTTCCATGTTTCACTGAGCAGGGATCGCCGCGCGTCGACAACTTTGAAACTCGTCTGATTAACGAATTTCAAATGTAATCAATGATAATATATTCGCTTCGTTTGATTAACCGTTGCCGTATTTGTGAATGTACTTACTTAACTGATTTTATATTCTAATACTATAATACTAATATTATAAATGTGAAAGTATGTGTGTTTAAATGTTTGGATGTTTGTTACTCAATCACGCAAAAACTACTGAACCGATTGTGATGAAACTTGGAATATAAATAGTTGGATACCGGGAATAAAACATAGGCTACATTTTATCCCGATATTCCCACGGGATCGGGACATACGCAGGTAAAACCGCGAGGTGCAGCTAGTATCTTATACATATGCGAAAGTTCGTGTGTTCGTTGCGTGTTCGGAATTCGCCCGTGGTTCAAACTGTTTCTATTCTAAAATAAATAAACAGGTAATTATTTTTTCGGCAATTTCGCAAGTTTCTATATAGCTTTTTCATGTCCTGGTGATTTCTTCCAAATTACCAACAATTGCTGAACCGCTTTCGAACATAATGGATCAGAGTTAATGCACATTTGAGCTGAGACATTTATAATAATAATTGGCAATTGGCATTCATAATATTTGGCATTGGCATTTTTAATAATAATTGGCAAAAAAAGACCTAGAGGTCAGAGGTAGAGGAAGATCTCAAGGCTATAAAGAGATTTACTAACAGGAGAAGGACAATTAAACACTTTATTTACCGAGTTTAATCGCCCATTATTCATGATATCATAAAGTTTCAGTACTGCCCCAGGCCCAAGCCTTTCTATGTACTGTGGTTCCCGAAAGGGATGCAACTGGACATCGCTCAGATGAGAGAGCATACGTGCCCAGACGGGTAAAACCGCAAAGCGCCACTAACACTGTATAGGTACCCAAATTGAATATAGTCGAGTCGATTATATTATGTAAGTCGATTTGCTTTCTGAAATGTAATAATGACGCTGTCGTAATACGATCATAAGCTTGCGCTTGATGAGTTGATAGATGTTATTAAATAATAACTAGTATTGGTCCATCAATCTTTGTCTCTTTGGGCTTTATTTTCCTGTGCAGTATGTAATTATTTAGTGAACTAAGTATGCCTTAGGTACTTGTTTAATTATGATGAGTAGCTAAGTGTATAGCCACACTATATAAATGGATAGCGGATATTGTGATGCTTTTAGAGACAAGACACTAAGGGTGTATTTCTATGTATAATATGTATGTATTTACAAAAGAAAGAAAAATAAAAGTAGTATATCCGTTGTCTAGTCACCGTAACACAAGCTCAGCAGCTTACCATGGGGCTAGATGGCGCTGTGTGTTCGTCACAGGATTTATTTATTATTATTTATAAGGGTTAAATTATTTTAAATAAAAATATGTCTACAAAAAACTGTATATTGCCGATAAAGACCGGGATTCGAACCATGCTTCTCCCGGGTTTAGAAAAGATGCGTGCTTAAAATCTTTAAATTCTCTGGGCTGTATCTTCCTGTGCAATTAGTCAGACCACAGTTTACCTAGTAGTTGGACGTCTCGGCGCTTGTTAGACTGAGTAGTTATGTTTTAGTAAACTAAGTACATTATCAAGGAACATAAGCTACTTTTGATCCCGATATTCCAATGTAATCGGGAATTACGCGGGTGAAACAGCGGGGCGGAGTTTTGGCGGGAGTTTCATTTTTGTGAAACCTAGTTCAAATGTGTGCAAATTGTTTAATTTCGGGGGCATATTAATCAATTTAGTTTCGTGAAGGTGTACAAGTGAAATGAAAGTGAAAATCGGTGCAAAACATGGACTTTAGTGTTGTCTCCAATGCTCCGTGAAAGATCTTTGTAAATGGCCGCCGTGTTTACAAATGATTCCCTAGACTTGACTTTGACTATGACGACTTGACTGTTTCGATGCAAATAACTTGCATAATATATAAATAATACTTGACACTGGCTAATTACCTAATGGCCATAATCGGTTCACAACCGATAATAAAAAAATAAAAAAACATCGGGGCGCAGATATCGTACGTATCGCACCTATTATTACCATGGTATAAAAAAACAAAGTCGCTACCCGCTGTCTGGATGTTTGTATGTAAGCTTAGATCTTTAAAACAACGCAACAGATTTTGTTGCAGTTTTTTTACTAGGTAGAGTGATTCAATATACGATTTTAAACTAACATGGTTATTTTCACTACTAAAATTACTTATTAACGGGTTTTAACCGTGTTTAATATTTTATTCGCCGAGCTCGATATTTCGCTAGTAATTTAAACCAGCTTGTTCACGCACGAGACTGGAGAATGCGGGTAGGTATTGACAGTTAGAGGCGTCCATATCGGACTACCTGCTTCCTGACACGAGTTAAACGTCTGGTTAAAACCCCGTTAGTAAGTAATTTTAGTAGAGTGATTCAACTACGAACGGGACTTAAAACTAAATATTCATTTTAAAGTAATTGTTACGTAGTTCCGAATAGTAACGCCTTTTTCAATCAATTACAATATATTGTATTACGTAAATGCGAAAAGGATAGGTCAATAATGTAAATTTTATTCGAACTTTGACCATAACAGTTTCGACCACGTGTCCGTTTTGCTATAACTTATGGAAATTTCTGTAACACGTATTGTTATTGCTCTTTGTTAATTAATACTGAGGGATTGTATGGAAAGTTGAAAGAAAATATTAGGTATCTTATGGAGTTTCGTACCAGTCAATGGTACAAAAAAAATATTATTTCTTGACAACAATACAGCTTTGTAAAAAGCTTGTGCGCCTTTATTGTTAACTATTATTTCTTAAAAGTGTTAAGAGAACTTATAAAGAGCGTAAAAAGAAAAATCTCTTTTCCATCCCTTAACATTACCTATCCGAGTTCGGTGGTGTAATGCTTACATGGGGTAAAAAGTTGAACCCTTTGTACCTTTTTACCCCATGGGCAACAAGGCACGAATAGTTTAAAACTAGTGGCAGTGGTTTTAAGTTCGCCTAGAAGAATGAAGAAATAGAAGAATTCTATAGAGTGCATTTGCTAGGGCCAAAACCTAAACAGAGTAATTCAAAGAGAAATCAGAAACCAATCAATCTGTTTGAATCAGTTGCCTAAGTATGTCTTCATCTTAGTTTTCCGCAACCACATCGTCGCTTTCCGTCTGGTGAGATAATGGTCAACCTATCAACTATTTAAAAAAATAGCCGCTAGATTATTAAAGCCAAATAGGTTTTTTTAGTTCACTTTTTGCCGAAGATCGTGCGAAGTGGAGACGCAAACGTAGAAAAGCGAACCCTAGGCTCCGTAGAGGGCTGTAACCGGGAGGATGATGATAAGGCTTTTGCAGTTCTAAAATAACCTACCTGAAACCTGTGACGATAAATTCTTTTTATCATGGTCATTGTCGCGTCATTAGATTGATTTATATTCAGCTACCCGAGGGAAATCTATCCTAAGTTCGCTTCAGTAAATTCCTTACGGTGATTTAAGCTGTAATTCCCAAAAAATGTCCCCTGTGGTTGTTTTTTTTGTTTGGAAAATAATTTTATCTATTTTATTTGCAAGTTATTTAAGATTATAAGGGGCTAACAGTTAAAACTTTAACTTTTTAGAGTAAGAGGGTCCCGTTTTTAACGTTGCATCTGTTTGTCTCTGTTTAAACTTTACTGGCCATCTGTCTGCCGTCACTAAGCTGTATCTGATGAACCGTGATAGATAGACGGTTGAAATTTTTACAGGAGATGTATTTCTGTTGCCGCTATAACACCAAATAATCAATAAACATTAAAGTAGGGCTCCTATACAACAAACGTGTTTTTTTTGGTACGGAACTTTTCGTGCGCGTTCCGACAGGCACTCGACTGGTTTTTTTTCTTGTTCTTTCATTAAAATAGTCCATTCGTTTGATTCCAGTCAAAAGAGAAGATGACGCGAGGAGTGAGGCGAGGCTGCGTTCGTCTCAGAGCAGCGGTTATAGGTATAGACGACGAAGACGATTCCACCTTCACTATCACTGTTGACCACAAGACGTTTCACTTCCAGGTGAGGTCCTTTTTAGTAAACACCAACTGGCCTGGCCGCATGGTGGCGGGTTCATAGTTTACCCGCGACCGCGCTGGGAGTACTCCAATTTCGCCTTTTACGACAACCACAGGAAGAGATGAGGATAGCTCTACTCTATGCCCGGTCTACAAGGTTTTAAATGGCTATACCAGTATAACGCGGGTTTAGTGGTAGATACCCCGACACTCAATCCGAAGGTCGTGGTATCGAATCCCGGCTTACCGCGCACCTATGTCTTTTTCCTTGCGAAAAAATTATGTGCGTTAATAACATCGCTCATACGGTGAAGGAAAACATGGTGAGGAAACCCACGGCTTAGTTAGCTCCAGACGTACTGACCAGTTCTTTCCTCTGGGCATGGCTGACTAGGCTGGGAGGGTGGTATAGATGCTGGGCAAGCCTACACCATCTAACAACGTCCCGGGCAAAAAGCGCCATTAAATAGCATGGATTATAAGTTGCTTGCGCTGTATAGATCATCTAAAAATTAGATGAAAAAGGCCAATTATCTACCAGTATAGGAGAAATTTAAAATACAAAATATTGATTTTATAGGGTTTCGTACTTCAAAAGTTAAGAAAGAAACCCTTATAAGATCACCTAACACTTTGTTGTCCGTTTCTCGAAACCCTGTGAGCACCTAAAAGGTAAAAGTGGGATATTTTTACCTTTTCACATTCTTTACTAAGACTCCACTGTCTGTTTGTCTGTCTGTTTGTCATCAGGCTGTATCTCATATGAATCGTGGTGAGTATTTAGCTGTTCATATTATCTTTGTTTAAATAATAATAAGTATAATATAATGATTAATGTCTTAAAATTGGGCGTTATCACTAAAACAAAACATAACCAGGTTTAAATGATATAAATAGATACAGAATAATTACATACAAAGCAAAACGTACTTAGATATAAGACTTACCACTTTCTTCAGATTAAACACGGATATACTAATATTTGTGAACTAAACTGTACCATGGATTCTGCCGACATCCGACGATACTTGTTAGTAGCCTACCCTCACTATAAAAATGTGTTTTTAAATTGACGATTATCTTACTTCTTACTTTTCTTACTTCTTACTATCTTACTTCTTACTATCTTACTATCTTACTTCTTACTAATATTATAAACGGGAAAGTTTGTATGTATGTATGTATGTGAGGTTGTTACTCTTTCACACAAAAACTACTGAACCGATTGCGATGAACCTTAGAATATAGGTAGCTGGGAACCTGAATTAACACATAGGCCACTTTTTATCCCGATATTCCTGCGGGAACGGGCCTTACGCGGGTGAAACCGCGGG
This sequence comes from Idaea dimidiata, assembly GCA_949358125.1. Classification (NCBI taxonomy): domain Eukaryota; kingdom Metazoa; phylum Arthropoda; class Insecta; order Lepidoptera; family Geometridae; genus Idaea; species Idaea dimidiata. The sequence continues at coordinate 12,959,297 of OX442341.1, forward strand.
GCGCAGCTAGTATTATTATAAACGCGAAAGTTTGTATGTATGTAAGTAGGTATGTATAATGTGAGATTGTTACTCTTTCACGCAAAAACTACTAAACCGATTGCTAAGAAACTTGGAATATAGGTAGCTGGGGACCTGGGTTAACACATAGGCTACTTTTTATCACGTTATTCCCTCGGGAACGGGACTTACGCGGGTGAAACCGCGGAGCGCATAAATCATATTTTCATTCCATGTCCTCAGGCACGCGACGCATCAGAACGCGAGCGTTGGGTGCGAGCGTTAGAAGAGACGATAGCGCGGCACGGTCGTCGCGAGCGATGGTCGCGGTCCGTGCCCGCGCCACGCCACCGCCACGGCGACCTCGAGCGACGCGTCGCCGAAGCAGACGCCTACCTACAGATCATGATAGAGCTTGTCAACGTGAGTATATACAATACAGGGTGAACCATTTCAATGGGCTTTCAGGGGTAGTTATATCCTTAACTAAAAATATACATTTGTCTAGATTTTACACCATAATATAGAGTGTTTTTTTTTTGCATTCCAGGCTAGGATAAAACATTTTTCAAAAATCTCGTAATGCCATTTTAGTTTTCGTGAAAATCGCTATCTCTCCTCTTATAGTTCAGATTATCTCCCTGAAATCCTATTGAAATGGAGAAAATATCTGTCCATGTCCCTGTCCCTGTCTAGAAATATCTTTACTAGTGGTGAGCGGCTTTACTGCTCCGGTACCTGTCTGGATCACCAGGTAGTGTCACTTGGGCACAACGCCGCTCTCCATTAAGCCCTAATATAGTGGTTGACCACCTAGGTCCTATATGCGATGGCATAAGCTAGCGCCGCACCTATAACACCTTCTATATATTTAGTCGACCATACCCTGAGGAAAGAACTTGCCAATACCTACTGCTAGCTGAAGTCAACTTAATCGCCAGTTTAGTCGAACGATATACAAGGTGTAACGAGTGTGCCATTTTAAGCCGAAAGGGGGTTGTTCTAGACGTCTAGGCGAAACAACTTTTGAAAATTCGAGCTTTTCACTGAAAAAACAGCTGCTTTTGAAAATAAAGGTAATTGAGATTTTGATTGTAGTAGACCAAACTAAATGAGAGGACAACATAAGGTCAATGACATCGAACTCTGAGAAACAGTCGATTTTCAAGTAAACTTTACACTTAAAATTTTCGAAAAGTATTTTCGAAGTTACAAAAGTCTTTGAACAATAAATGTTATTCGACTAGACGTCTAGAACAACCTCCTTTCGGCTTACAAGGACATGCCCGTTAAACCTTGTATAGTAGACATTGCAAAACTTCAAGTTTTTAGCCGACCACAGCGAAACCAAAAGGAGAATCCAAAAGGGTTGGTTTTCCTTTTGGAGACTGACTTTCTTAAGTAAAGACAAGTTTCAACGTTTAAGCAATCTTAACAATTTACTCTAACCGAGAACAGCAGAAAATTCTAGAATTTCAAAAATATCTACTAATTATTGTAATTTTATATTGCAAATTGTTTTAATGCATTTTCTTTTTATTTTAATTTCAGAAAATGAATACCCGTGTATCAGAACTAAGTGACCCCCAAGAAAAGAATAAAGGACAAGTTATATTGGATCATTCCAATGTGAGTTTTGCAAGATTAATTTGTAAAAGTCTAAAACTGTTCTGGTAGATGACGTTCAAATCTTAGTCAATAAACAAACAGGGAGATGCATAATTAGAAATTCACCGTGTCACGTGGGTTAACGTGTGGCGCAGTGGTTAGCACACTCGCTCGGCAAGCTACACGGATCGGGTGGACGGGGCCACAGGTTCGAATCCAGTCACGGGATGATTTTTGATTACGCATTTCTCTTTGTAAAATTCTAATACATCGGTACTAGATTTATATTGAGTCGGCACTGTAGATTTAATACCTTTACCAGGAAGGCTACCACGCATCTTCCATCGTAATCGGCATCGAAATCCCACTCCGCAAAGGAATAACCTGCGCGGTTCACACCATAGCGTTTTGCATGCATTTGAAGGCGACGCCGTCGAGTTCAACTGTCATTGAAACCGGCAGCTCAAGAAACCTCGCATTCCATGACAGATAAACTCGACGGTGCCGGCTTTAAATGTATGCAAATCAACGCTGTCGTTTCAACGCGCAGGTTATTCCTTTGCGAAGTGGGATTTTGATGCCGATTACGACGGAAGTTGCGTGTTGTTTTAAAATTCTTTATTTTCATAAACTAGTAACAAGATTAAATGCGAGATTTTTGTAAAAATCTCAGCTTTTTTGCAATGTAAAAATAAGGGTAGAAATAAGTTCAGGTAAATAATTTCAATGCCGAGTACGACGGAAGTTGAGTGCTAACTTCGCAGTTATCGACTAAAGTGGGTAGGCCGTAGGTAGGCCGAAGCTTAATCCTTATACCAAGAAACTCCATTTGGTCGTTTTTACGACCAGAAGATACCGAGCCATATTCTTTTAGACCTAAGCTACAGGGGCTAGAATAACAAATTGTATACCAATACCAGTAATCAAATTTTCCTCTTTCGCAGGCAATGTTGGATAATATAAAACATTCCATAGTACTTCTACAAATAGCTAAGGTAAGTGTGTTTTTGATATTAAAGAGATATAATACTCTGTCCAGCCTGGGTATCATCTAATTAGCATCCATCGCTACTAGTTGCTATTTACTGGCAAAAAACATATTTCGTATTCTACATTGCTGCTTTGAAGTACTTAATCACCGGTAACAACCACGATACGTTAAAGCAGCAATGTACTGCAACTTAGCAACTTCTAGCGGTGGATGCTTATTAGATGATACCACAGCTGACTTACTGATGGATCAACGCAGTCTAAACCGCTTATAACATAAAAAAATATATATGGAAAAGCCGGGCTGATTCTCCCATTGAATAAATAAATATTGCACGACATTACACACAGCGCTATCTAACCACAAACTAAGCACTAGGTTTGTACTACGGGTGCTAGACAACGAATATACTACGTTTTATACTTTTTTTTGTAAATGTATTCATATGTTACTTAGAATACACCCAGAACCAGAAACAAACATTTATGGTCAGCAGAAATATTTGTTCCTGGCGGAAATCGAACCCGCAAACATCTGCGTCGCAGTCCGGGCGACCGTCACCCACTGCGCCATAGAGGCCGTCATTGACAAAGTCAACCATCACGCAAAAGGGACCCAATTGGAAGATGTCTTTTTGCAGAAAACTAACAAATGCAATTAAAACTAACATTTTGAGTGTATTAAAAAAAATGCACGACATCACACACAGCGCCATCTAGCCCCTAACTAAGCACTAGGCTTGTACTATGGGTACTAGACAACGGATATACTACAGCATGTTTTACTTTTTTTTTTTGTAAATACACACTTTTTATTCTTTGCCTTTTACGACGGTGAGAATAAATAAATATTTCACTACATTGCACACAGCGCAATCTAGCCTCAAACTAAGCACTAGGCTTGTACTATGGGTACTAGACAAGGGATATACTACATATTATACTTTTTTTTTGTAAATACATACATATTATACATTTACCCAGACCAGATACAAATATTTATTATTAAGCATAAATATTTGCAACCGACGGGAATCGAACCCGCAGCCTTCTGCATTGCAGTCGAGCGTCCGCCCGACGCGCCACAGAGGTCGTCGAGAGAATATACCATATCTATATTATTTGAGACTTAAGCTATGTAAAGGGCCTAACGGACCCTAACTATGATATTTTATTCCCCCTTATGTAATATGTAATATTTGTTCACAGAACACAGTTAACCCAGTAAATGGAATATATCAAGGACCAACAAATCTCTCCCAAACACATATCAAACAAGGTGAGCGTTTTTTTTTAATTTATTAACGAAAGCACCTAAAATTATAAATACAAATGATTGCCAAACTGCTGAGCAGTTTGTCGACGTTGAGAATTTTCTTCATGTCTCCTCTTTTAATTGCTCACGATTATAGAACTGTACTGGTCTGTATTAGAGACTTGAAAAGAGACAGGTCGCCTGATAGTGATGCATTTTAAACTCGTCTCTGACGGACGAGCTTCAGCAGTACCAAATTGTTTCAATTTACTCTCACACCTTTAATAAAGATGAATCGAAATTTGAACGTAGTTGTTAGAATTCCTACCTTTAGGTAATCTAATTGCTTAAGGCATTTGAATAGTGTGGCTGACGCCCACAGCCCCCACTAGATGGCGTTACTAGTATGAAGTCCTGAATCGCACACCTTTTTTTAAAAAAACAATAAAAAATGTATCTTGTACAATAACATAATATATTGTTTAAAGATTTATTTGATACCGGTTATGAAGAAAAATATTCAATTGGAAGGGCTTTCAGCTCGATTCATATCAGTCGCGTCCTTAAGTACCTAGATTGTTATCTAGGTGGCGTGCAATTGGAGAGGCCTATGTCCAGCAGTGATAAAGATGAAAAAAAACAAAGAGTATATTGAGAATTATAGGTTCAGAACGTACATTAACTACCTACTGATGTTCGGTCGGATCGTTCGGTACGAGACGTAATAGCAATCCTGTTTCTTCCCTGAAAAAAGACATTAAAACAAGCATGTTTAAGCCATAAAACTTATATCTGCTATGACTATATTGTTTTAAATTTTTGTCTGTGTTTATTGCACTAAAAACTTGAATTAAACACGTATTAATTTCAGTTTTAGTGCAAATTATTGATCGTGCTCCTATGGTATGGTATTTCTCATATCCTTAATCTCATTTTTCATTGGTCCAGCCGGTGAGTCGTCGGCAGTAGTAGAGCTGGGAGCGGAGTGTCGCGAGCTGACGACACCCACTCTACCGACACTCGAGGACATCGACGCATCCAGTACGTTTAATCTTCTCTAGATAGTACTAGCTGCGCCCCGCGGTTTCACCCGCGGAAGTGAAAAACGCGTTATCACGGGCGCAGGCGGCCGAGCGGTTCTCGAGCGGTTGCACTTTTTCGTTCATTACTGGGGTTCTACTAATTGGATTTCGATGCAAAGTATACCACGACGTTCCTCGAAAATAGAACTATCCAATATTGAAAACCAGATTTCAATCGGATTAGAAGTTTTTAATTGGATAAGGAACAGACAGAGAAACAGACAGACAGACCTGAATTTTAAAAATTATATTGTTTTGTTCTACTACTTTTTCTAAGTCACCTAGACTACTTTTTTTTTTAATTTACTTCCAAGTACAGACTTTTTGTCCTCTCCTTCTTTATTATAACCAGAGATCGGAATTAGGTGAGTGAAAATACCTAAAGTTTGCAGCGGGACATAATATGGAGCTGCTACAACCACTTAAGTTAAACCGGTTTTGGTTTTTTTTTGTTTTACATGTTCCTTACCTTTGAAATACCGAACTATAAACATTTACAAGCTGCTAATACAGTTCTAAATTAATTTTTGTTTTGTACTTTTGCAGTTAAAATTCGGTTTTTTAGTCCCAATTGTTCCTGTCCGCCAAACACAGAATTTTACAAATCTGCGAAATGCTCATGTGGTTTTAATTTTTGATTCGTATCTTAAGTTAAAAAGTTTTGCTACAGATTGATGCAAGGAAAACGAACATTTTCGCGCATGTAAGCGCGGCGTTCACTTTAATGACGTTGCTCCGTTTTTACTTGCCCTGCTTACTTGACTTGACGTTCTTGCAATTAAAATAAATATTTTTAAATAATTTTTTGATGCAGTGCAGGTTTAATAATTTAAAAAAAAACGACTTCAAAACTATGTAAAGACGCGAAAATGTTCGTTTTCCTTGCATCAATCTGTAGCAAAACTATTTAACTTAAGATACACATCAAAAAAAGAAATTAAAACCGCATTAGCATTTTGCAGATATATAAAATTCTGTGTTTGACCGACAAAGAACAATTGGGACTAAAAGACCGAATTTTAACTGGAAAAGTACAAAACAAAAATTTATTTAGAACTGTATTAGCAGCTTGTAAATGTTTATAGTTCGGTGTTTCAAAGGTAAAGAACATGTAAAAAAAAACCGAAACTAAATAGCCAAAATCCAAAACCGGTTTAACTAGTTGTAACAGCTCCATATATGTCCCGCAAACTTTAGGTATTTTCACTCACCTAATTCCGATCTCTGTTAATAAGTATAGATAGAAGAAGATCTTACTAATATTATAAACGCGAAAGTTTGTATGTATGTATGTATGTGAGGTTGTTACTCTTTCACGCAAAAACTACTGAACCGATTGCGATGAAACTTGGAATATAGGTAGCTGAATATCGGGAATAACACATAGGCTACTTTTTATCTCGATATTCCCGCGGGACCGGGACTTAAGTGGGTGAAACCGCGGGGCGCAGCTAGTAATAGATAAAACAAAGTCGCTTTTTGCTGTCTGTGTGTTTGTATGATTAGATCTTTACAATTACGCAACGGATTTTAATGCGGTTTTGTCGTAGATAGAGTGATTCAATAGGCAGGTTCAATGTATAACACATTCTAATATAATAAAACACAATATTTACTGGGTTTACATGCATTATAGCTAACTGTAAAGTTAGCGAAAGATAGGTTTTTAGTAAAATTGCCTTTATTAAAAAAAACGCAGTAATCCGGTAAATATTGTATTTTATTATGCAAAATCGCGAAAACCTTAGACAAAATTAGATTTAGATGTTCGAATGTAATTTTGTCTAAAGATCTCAGATAACGTCCGACTGCAATATGGACGGCTACGGGTTCGATTCCCGTCAGGTGCAAATATTTATGCTTAAAAATAAATATTTGTGTCTGGTCCGGGTGTCTTTATATGTATAATATGTATGGATTTACAAAAAAAAAGTGTAATATGTAGTATATCCGTTGTCCAGTACCCAAAGTACAAACCTACTCCCTTACTTTTAAAATAAGTTATGTGACGTTTGTCTCTGTCTGTCAACTTTGAAACTTCGTGTGACAGTAAAAGACAAACGATGCATAGTTATGCAGCGCATTAATTAGCGTTTATAAGTAAGGAGGCTAGTGCTTAGTTTGGGGCTAGATTGCGTTGTGTGTAATGTTGCGCAATATTTATTTAATTGTTGTGCATTATTGAATACAGGACAGATGTCGCTACTGGTACCGGACACGTCGTACTCCTCGTCCGAAGGTGAAGACGATTTCTACGACGCGGAGTACGAACCTACTACCTCACCGCAACCACAAGCCAGGTCAGTGCTACCTTACATTATAGAAATTCTATCTTACATGAATTTAAGTACCTACCTAATGTAATTTTATACTACATTATTGTATGCTCGAAATGAGTAGACTGTGCACTAATATAGTACATATTTAAGACCAATGTACCTACATAGTTTGAACAATAAATTCTTCTAAATATATTCAAATAAGGTAGGGAATTTAATATTAATATGTAAGTTGTGCAAAAACAAATTAAATTACAACCACAACAATAACTTAAAATTAAAAACTAAAACTAAACCTAAAAACTAAACACACCTACAAACCCTACCTTTTAAAAATAAAATAAAAATCAACAATAATTCAAAAATAAAATTAAATCAAATCTAATTAAAAAAAAAAAAAAAAATATTTAGCCAAACAATCCGGCACCCAACGTCCCCGATACAAAGCTGCCAAGCAAACTAGCTGCGTTGCCACGCTGGATGGCAATCGACAGTCTCTGCATCAGGAACGCCCCGAAAATAAATTCTTCTTATTCTTATTCTTAAAGCTGAAAGTTTGTATGTATGTGAGGTTGTTACTCTTTCACACAAAACAAAAGCCAACAGTAAAGTATGAAAAATCGCGAAAACCATAGAAGAAATTAGTATCAATATTATGTTAATATTTGATTTCGATGAAAGCTTCTGTTGTAATTATTATACTCTCTTTATCACGCAAAAAACCGGTTGCAATGAAATCTTGGTATGTAGATAGCTGGAGTTCTGGATTAGTTATGGCCTCTGTGGCGCGTCGGGCGGACGCTCGACTGCAATGCAGAAGGCTGCGGGTTCGATTCCCGTCGGGTGCAAATATTTATGCTTAAAAATAAAAATTTGTATCTGGTTTGGGTGTCTTTCTATGTATAATATGTATGTTTTTACAAAAAAAAAGTATAATAATGTTGTATATCCATTGCCTAGTATCCATAGTACAAGCCTAGTGCTTAGTTTGGGGCTAGATTGCGCTGTGTGCAATGTCGTGCAATATCTATTTTTATAAGCTGATTATGATTTCGATATTCTAGCGGGATCGGTACTTTTCCAAATAAACCTGCGGGACCAAGCTATAACTGACCAAAATATGCGAAGCGTCTCTGATCCAAGCAATTAAACAAATATATAAATAGTACCGCTGCTGTATCTACGCATTTTTTGTAAAGTAATAAATAAAATAATAAACATTGCACGACATTACATACAGCGTTATCTAGCCCCCAAACTAAGCACTAAGCATGTACTATGGGTACTAGACTACGGATATACTATAACTTGAGTGCTACTAGTTTCGTAATTTAAGTACCGCTTAATTTATTTAAGACATGTCAATCTTGACCTATTTTCAAACGAGTCTACATCGTAACAATCTCACCATTGCAAAACACTTCTTCCTACAGCACTACGTCATAAAAAACTTGGCATCTGCCATTACATCCAGATTGCATGTAAACACTCGACGACCGCGAAATCGGGTCACGGGGTCGATGACCTAAAGGTCAAGGCACGTATCGACGGATTTTAAGTTGTTCAGTGCTCGTGTGGGGAAGAAGATAAGGGCTAATTTTGTTTGTCATTTAGAGTTTTTTTTTTAAGATTTTAAAACTTTGGTACTAAAATATTATTAAGTATTTCTTATCGGTTGTGAACCAATTATGGCTAGTAGCTAGTGTCTAGTTTTTTTTTTTTGCAAGTTATATGGGGAAGAAAATAAGGGCTAATTTTGTTTGTCATTTCGAGATTTTTTTTAAGATTTTAAGTTTCTTTGGTACTGAAATATTATTATTTCTTATCGGTTGTGAACCGATTCTGGCCATTTGAAAAGTAGCCAGTGTCAAGTATTATTGATTTGCAATTTGCATCAAAACACTCAAGTCGTCGTTGTAAAAGTCAAGTCAAGGAAGTCATTGTAAATGGTGGCTTTTTACAATGACTGTTCACGCGAGCTTTGGAGACAACGCTAAAGTCCAAGTTTTGCACCAATTTTCACCTTCATTACACTTGTACACCTTTACGAAACTAAATTGATTAATATTCCCCCGAAATTAAACAATTTACACGCATTAGAACTAGGTTTCACAAAAATGAAAATTTAGCAACACATCTCCTCACCGCGTTCCCGCTTATTCGGAACTAGCTGCGCCCCGCGGTTTCACCCGCGGAAGTAAAAAACGCGTTGTCAGTTGTCACGGGCGTGGGCGGCCTAGCGGTTCTCGAGCGGTTGCACTTTTTCGTTCATTACTCGGATTCTACTAATTGGATTTCATTGCAAAGTATACAACGACCTATTTCGAAAATAGAACTATCCAATATTGAAACCCAGATTTCAGTCGGATTAGTAGTTTTTAATTGTATAAGGAACAGACAGACAAACAGACAGACAGAGATGAATTTTAAAAATTATATAATTTGTTCTACTACTTATCCTAAGTCCCCTAGACCACTTTTTTTTAATTTACTTCCAAGTACAGACTTTTTATCCTCTCTTCCTTCATTATAAATAAGGAATAGATATAGAAGATATAGATAGACTATACTATACCTAAAATAGATAAAAGCCCAATATAATTCCCTATTTTGAAATTGGAGCAGGACTATACTTGAGGACCCCAAAAAATAGATACAAGCCCAATATAATTCCCTATTTTGAAATTGGAGCAGGACTATACTTGAGGACCCTAAAATAGATAAAAGCCCAATATAATTCCCTATTTTGAATTTGGAACAGCTTTCAAATTCGAAATAGGGAATTTTCGAGTTTAAAACCTGCTTAGTAGTTTAAGTAGAAGTCAAAAGTTTGAGAAGCGTTTTGTATTCGGTCGTAAGAGCTCATGGCGGATATGTTCGTGACTCTTTTAATGAAAATCGATCCAGAATATAAAAACTCCCCGGAATTGTATGAAATTATAAGCGAAATCACGTCGCCTTTAAAGTAACGTTTTATAGTCGAAACAATTTGATGTTTTTGCACACGGCATTAGGAATTCGGGTAACGGGAGCTTCCGTAGCGATGCCGGTCGGTGTGTGTACAGACATACCTACGTTTTTGTCGAAATATCTGGATACAAGTGGCCTTATACAATTTGTAACAGGTAAGCCCTTTTAAGCCGAAAGGGGGTTGTTCTAGACGTCTAGGCGAACACCTTTTGTTCTATGAATTTTGAAAATTCGAACTTGTTTTGAAAATTTCGAGGTCATGCCTCACTGAAAAAAAACAGCTGCTTTTGAAAATAAAAGTAATGAAGTTTTGATTGTAGTACATCAAACGAAATAAAAAGACAACATAAGGTCAATGACCTCGAGCTTTCAGAAACAGCTGATTTTCAAGTAAACTATACACATTAAATTTTCGAAAAGTACTTCGAATTTCCAAAAGTCGTAGAACAAAAGTTGTTCGCCTAGACGTCTAGAACAACCCCCTTTTGTCTTAAAAGGGCATACCCGTTACACCTTGTATAATTCCATGGTTTTGTGCAGCAACATTTTAAGGTTAGCCTGCTAATTTATTCTACTGTGCAGGCCGAGGGCCTTTTAGGAGTTAGGGAGTAAGACCTTCGAACCGAGGTAAATCCTAGAACAATTCGGTTTCCTTACGATGATTTTCCTTAACCAAAACAGAGCGATATAAATTAGTGCAGTTAAATTAAATGTTAAAAAAGACGAATTACATCTCAGTCAACCTTGAAAAAGCCAACTTTAAAGTTTGGTGAAAGCTCGGTCGTTGATAATAATGACGTTATTAAATAAAACGCGAGTAAAACCCGGTAAATATTGTGCTTTATTATACTAAATCGCGAAAGCCTTAGGCAAAATTATAATTAAGTTGTGTTTAAGAGAAACAGACAATGGTGCGCTGTCGGCCGGGATTCGAACTCACAACTTTTAGATTGAAAATCGGGTATCTACCAACACTGCTTAGTGTTTAAGAGAAAAACTTAACGTATATTGCAGCTGTGACGTATTGCATCGTGCGTGGGGTTTCACGCCACACGAAGCTTGTAACCGCTTGCTCGGTTGACCGACGACATTGTGGCGGTTGCGGGGAGTCGTTGGATGGAGGTGGCTCGCGATCGCTGTTTATGGCGTCGTATAGGGGAGGCCTATGTTCAGCAGTGGACGGTTAAGGGCTGAGATGATGATGATGATGGAGCTTGTAGACAAAACAGTGAAAGGTTCCATTTCGATTAATACTAGAAACCAGGAGGTCGATTACGATATGTATGTAGGTAGTTAAGTGTTCGTTCTGAACCAATAATTGATAGCAATTATTGGTTTAGAATATAAAAATATATTCAGAATTATTGATTCAGAAAGAACATTAACTACCTACTGATGTTCGGTCGGATCGGTCGGTACGTTTCGTAATAGCCCTCCTGGCTCGCTACGAAAGCGCCCAACTGTAAGTTTATTTCGACTGCAATATACATTTTGGGTCAATAGCAGGGCCTACACCTACCTGAAATAGTTCCTCCGGGACAATGAACTCCACTCAGCACATTTGGAGGTTATTTCAAACCCTACTTAGCTACGCCAACCCGAAACACGTAGCCTAAATTATACCTAGAATAGAAGTCGTGCGGCGAATTGAATATTACGAGTGGCTTTTAGGTACAGGAACTAATTAAGGGGAAAGGATACACCTACTCTTTCTTCTTACAGATTTAGTAGACTGTTTATATATTTATTTAATAATAAAGGCGAGTAAAGTCTACAAAATAATTTAAGTTTAGTTTTAGTTTATACATATTTGTAATATTTATGTACAAACTTGTATTGTTCATGTGAAATAAAGACATTTTAAAAGTAAAGTAGTAGACTGTTTCCTCCCTGGATAGACATTAAAGCAAATATGTTTAAGCCATAAATTAGCCACTGAAATTAATTAAGTGGAAAGTATATAAAATATCTAGTAGGTATCCATGCAAACGGGCTGTTTATTTCCACGTTAAAGACATCACAGCCAAATTATATGTTTATTAGACCTCTAGGTCTCTATTAGGATCTCTCTTGCATGTTTTTTTTCATTGCCCTTTTTTTTATTTGTAATAGCGCTTAAAATATGCTATATGATGATAAAAGGCATTTAATAAAGTTTAGACCATTTGGACATTGGCGTAAAAAAATATTATTTATGCCTTAAACTACATACAGAAACTAATTAAAGGGAAGGGATACCTAGTCGTTCTCCATGCAAACGTAGTCGTCAGTTACTCTCTTGGTTAGGACATTAGGAGCAAATATGTTTATGCTCTAAAACCTAATCTGCCAAGACCGATTTAGATGCGGTTTTGTCAGTAAAATGTATGTGGTTTATTGGCAATGGTTCGCTATATCTGCCAAAACCGATTTAGATGCGGTTTTTCAGTAAAATGTATGTGGTTTATTGACAATGTACGATTTTAAACTAACATGGTTATTTTCACTACTAAAATTACTTATTAACGGGGTGTTTACCATGTTTAATAATTTATCGCGGAGCTCGATATTTCGCTAGCAATTTCAACCAGCTTGTTCACGAGACTGGAGAATGCGGGTAGGTGAAGACAGTTAGAGGCGTCCATATCGGACTACCTGCTTCCTGACACGAGTTGAACGTCTGGTTATCGGTCCCCTACTATTGTCACTAACTTCATTATTTACTCGGTCCTGCATTCGACAGACCACACTCACGGTATCTGTTCGCAAACTTTTGAAATGCTGAGCTGGTTGAAATTACTAGCGAAATATGGAGCTCCGCAAATAGCTCTGAAAAAAACCGATTTAGATGCGGTTTTTCAGTAAAATGTATGTGTGTGTAATGTATGTATATGTAATGTATCTGCGAAAAACAAAAGTAATTAATAAAATTTTACACAATTCTGATAAAGGAATGAGGGCTCAAGGTTTAGCTTTTTCGACTTTTTTATCTGATGGACTCGATACCGCTAGTTAACATTGACGGAGTTTCAAGGTCATATTTCCTTAATTACCATCGCGACACCCCCAGCTGTTATACGACGCCCTTGACTTCGTTTTGGTAATATAAAGGGGAAAAAATATCGTAAAATATCTCTCTATTCTTTTGATTTTGAAAAGTCAACTCTGAACAACATGAAAATCTTGTTAGGTTAGTCTACCCTAATCCCTCGCCTATAAAGTTAAAGATTTAACTTGTGTGTTTCCGCAATTAGCCCTTCTATTGGGCCTTTGTGCGTGATTTTAAGCCTTGGGTTTTCCCTCGCCTATAATCGACATCGCAATATTAAAGTTTAAGCGAAAGGCTGCCCGAAAGCTAAGTACGAGTATATTGAGCAGAATTTCTGCCATAATTCAAAAGTTAACACTTGTGTAAATCACAAGTTTGAAGGTATTATGTTACACCAGTAATACACTGAATATTGGGAAGGTTTTTGTATGTTTCTCACGAAATCTTTAGTCGTAGGTACAACCCAAAGTCAAATACAGGAACGTTCTGTGACAAATAAGGGATGATTTATATTAGACCGTCACGAGCACGAGCTTCGTTGTCCATTGCTCGGCGAGCAGTCGATCAGTCTGCTGCAACCGAGTGGCGCCGAGCAATGTTCAACGAAACTCGAACCCGGCCGGCGCGGGCGCTAGTGACGGTCTAATAAAAACCATCCCTTATAAATGAGGCAGTAGCTTACAGTAACTTCTTAGAACGTTAAAATTGACGAATTACATCTCACTCTACCCTGATGAAACCAACTGCAAAGTTGGTGAAACGTTGGTACGGCATTGTAACAATGCTGTTAAAAAATAAATAGCGCGTTAAACCGGAAAATATTCTGTATTATTACAATACTAGCTGCGCCCTGATGTTTCATCCGCGTAAGTCCCGTTCCTGTGGGAATAACGAGATAGAAAGTAGCCTATGTGCTTTTCCAGGTCTCTATCTACCTATATCCCAAGTTTCATCGCAATCGGTTCAGTAGTTTTTGCGTGAAAGATTAACAAAGTCACATACATACCTGCATACAAAATTTCGCGTTTATAATACTAGTATGAAGTAAGATTTTACAAACTATAAAAAGCGGAACTATATCGGCATTCGGCAACATACATATTGCATAGACGGTGTTTATTTATCGACAAAAGTCGGATATGGTTCCGTCGATCCGGCACCGCAGCCGGACGCAAGATGCGCCGACGCGATGCGGTCATTCGACAAAGAGTAAGCAGAGACGTGCAGAGTCGACTTTGCATTGTACATGTCAATGTCAGTCGTCATTGAAACTTTATGAGATCAATTCCTTTCCATCCAAAGGTTGCTTGAAAGAGATCGCTTTCAGCGATAAGGCCGCCCATTGCGCCTCCTAAATTTAAGCTGTATTTGTTTTGTAATTTTATATGGTGTGTACATTGAGTTATAATACCAGGAGTCACAATCACACAAATAAAATGTCCCGCGTGCAACTCGGCGCACGCTGCGAAGTGCGCAGAGTTTTTGTTTAGTTGTAAGTCGACCGCGATCCTTGTATAACGTTCGCAATGCCAAAGTGTGCTGTGACTTCCTGCCCAAGTAACAGCAGATACGTACGAAAAAAGGATGGTGTTTCATATTTTAGGTAAGTACATAACAAATTTACGTATTTATTTATCCACAGTGCGTGTTTCCAATTAAATTTCAATATTTTTTAATTTCTTAGCAAAATAAAACGCACATCGCCTGACCGCGCGGCGCCTCGATAGCGTATCTCTTTCACACGTTAGACAAATATGCAAACGTAAAAGAGAAACAAATAGTCACGCGTACGAGAGCTCTTCTATTACGGAAAGCTATGGAGTGGATTTATACTCTAAATATTTTTACAGATTTTTAACTTAATAATTAAACATAATATTATTACCATTTTGTTAAATGCTTTATTTTTTAGTTTTCCATACAACACTAGATCGATAGCGTTTTTTTTATTTTAAAGTATAATTACAATAATTTTGTTCTTTGTTTTGTTTTTAGTTTTCCTCGAAATCCCATAAGGTGCTCTGAATGGGCAGGTATTATAGCAAAAGCCCGAAATGAATTAAACTACAAGCCATATAAAGGGTCGGTTATATGCTCAAACCACTTTCCTGCTTCAGACATTTATATAACAAAGAAAGGTTACAATAGGCTTAATAAAAATGCAAAACCCATTTTACATGTAAGAACTTATTTCTTTTTAATGCTTACAATGTCATATTTTATTATAAGATACGATTTTGTATTCTTATAATAGTTTGCATTTTTTTATACGCCTTGCTGATAACTGTATAATCTATGTTTTCTATTACAGCTGAATGAAAAACAATTTAGAAGTGACGATAGTTCAGATCAAGACAACACTCACGTTAACTCTGATCTCGACAACAATCAGCAAACAATTCAGCAAAATGAAAATCGCATGCAGGTAGTGAATTTGCCTCATAAAATTGCATAATTTGAAAAAATACATTTTATTATCATATTTTTATTTGCTCCAGGAGGACAATTCAAGAAAAATCGAACAGAGCCCCTCTACATCTATGAGTATTGGATCTATTTTAGATACTCCCAGAAAAACTGTTATGAAGAAAAAGTTGAATTTATGCGAAAAAATTATTCAAAACAAAAACAGACAGATAAATAGACTACAAAAACAAAATAAAAGACTTGTTAAAAAGAACACAACTTTAAAAAATGCCTTGAAAGTATTAAAAAGTAGGAAAGGCATTGACCAGTCGTTGTTTTCTGAATTATCTGAAAATTTAGAAGTTACCGAAATGTTCAATGCCTTATACATAAAAAACGTAAAGAAAAAGAAGAGGCCATTCAAAAAGTATCCGCCTGCTGTTAGGAAATTCGCACTTACGTTTCACTTTTACTCGCCGGCAGCCTATAAGTATGTAAGGCGTCTCTATAATACATGTTTGCCTCATCCAAACACGCTATGCAACTGGTATAAGAGTGTTAACGCGGAACCTGGTTTTACAGTGGAATCATTTGATAGACTTAAAGAAAAATCCAATAGTTCAGACAAAGAGTATATTTGTGCTCTAGTAGCAGATGAGATGTCAATAAGGCAACAGAAAATATGGACGGGGAAACGATACGAAGGACTAGTGGATATGGGTATGGGATCTGAAGAATCTGAAGTTATTGCAAGTCAAGTATACGTCATAATGTTGGTAGCTATCAACGATTCGTTCAAAATTCCATTAGGCTATTTTTTTATAACAAGCCTAACAGCAGAAATGAAGGCCAACTTATTAAATATTGCATTGCGAAAATGTCATCAAATAAAAATGAAAGTAGTTTCATTGACTTTTGATGGTTGTAAGACAAATATTGCAACAATGAAAATTTTAGGCTGCAACTTAGATAATAAGGAATCCATGAAAACCTTTTTTAAACACCCTTCCGCCGATCACAATGTAGCGGTGTTCCTAGATGCATGCCATATGGTCAAACTGATGAGGAACGTGTTTGAATCTAAAAAAATAATTAAAAATGGGGAAAACGCAGCCATCAAATGGAAGTACATCACCGAGCTTCACAAATTGCAAGAGGAAAAACAGCTGCACTTAGCAAATAAATTGACGCACAGACATATAGCCTTCAAGAACGAAATCATGAAGGTTAAATTAGCTACACAACTTCTAAGCCGCAGTGTAGCAAAATCTATACAGTTTTGTAAAAATGACTTAGCTATAGCAACATTCGATGAATCTCATCCGACGTCAGATTTCATTATGACCATCAACAACATTTTTGACATTCTGAATACACGAAACCTACAAAATTATGGTTTCAAAAAGCCTTTGAGCTTAACAAACGCTAATGAAATACTTCCATTTATAGACCATGCCAAAGAATATCTCTTATCTCTAAACATTGACATTTTGCGAAAACGAACAATTAAAAAAAACAACGAAACAAGAACTGTGCATACCACAGAAAACGTATCGTTGTGGAAATCCCAATCAGGGACTGGAGCTTTGGGCTTGGTTGTATGCCTTGAAAGCTTGAGGTACTTATTTACAACATTAGTCGAAACATCAGTTTTGTCGTTTCTTTTGACGTATAAAACTAGCCAAGACCATATTGAATTGTTTTTCGGTGATTTACGAAGCCAAGGAGGCTATAACAACAATCCCAATTCTCGCCATGTAAAATCCGCTTACAAAAAAATGTTAACCCACCTGGAACTAAGTCCAAAATTTTCGGGAAATGCTATACCACTTGAAAATATTCCCATATTGAGTGGCGACACCACTATTAATAATATAAATAATACAACAATTGGCTATCGTCATGCAATTGAAAACGAAAATGACGATACTCAAGTTATTTCATTCCATGAGTCTGAAACGTTTAATAATTGTGACATTTTGTCACAACAGCTTGACGAATCTGAATCTGAGTCCGAATTCATAGATCAAATTGTGGGGTATATTTCTGGGAACGTTGTACGCTACATTTTAAAAAAGGTTAAGTGCGAAGTTTGTTGTACCTCTTTGATGGCTAAAGAAAAAATGACATTCCACAACTTGATTGATATCAAAAACATGGGAGGATTATTTTATTCGTCCAAAGATGTGTTCAATTTATGCAAAAAAACCGAGCACACTATAAGACATTTTCAACGTTGTGAACTTAAGTTGAAGCCACAAACAATTATTTCTGCAGTTCTCAAATCATTCGTAGGTACAATAGTTATGGAAGATCTAATTGAACATGCATTTGAATTTACAAACCATAGAACCATTTTAATGAGAGCAGTCATCGAACGGTACATAAACATAAGATTTCATTACATTGCAAAGAAATGTACTGAAAAAATAAAAAATCAAAGTAAAAGACAACGTTATAATAAATTAACATTGTTTCAAGGTAATTAAGTTATACGTTTATTCAGTTTTAGTTGTAAGTTGTTATAGTTAAAAATAGTATCATCCCTAATATTAATTTTGTTTTATTTTAAGTTATTTGCGCGTTTCCCGGATAATTAGGTCCACCCTTAATTCTAAATGTCAATTCTAAAAAAGTTTTTAATACTATGCATTTTAGAACAATAGCGTCTCCTCTGCTTTCTTGTTCCCCGTTCGTACGCAACGCCTTGAGTGAATAATGGTGACATTGCATACGAGCGACTTTGAACATTATACAAGCAAGATAAGGTCGAAATTCGAGCAAATGTCATTTTGAACTAATAATATCAAAATGTATAGCTATGTAGAACGATGCTCGGACATTTTTTGAATGTTGTCACTTAGAGATTATGTCTCTATAGGATACTAACTCAATGGGTGTGTACAATAAACAACAGAGTTTTCAGGGCGCCCTAAGATCTCTAACTTGACCTAGCGACTGCTATCCAGGTAGCGAATGTTACCTGGAGCGTTAACTGCTCAAAGCATTGAGAAGCTCGAGGAAGTGATTTTAAATTATCGGTCACCCTTGCATGTAGTGACCGTGCTAAGCGTTGTTTAACCTGCACGACCATTGTAGCTTTAAATAACGTAAATTGAATAAAGCCGTCCGGATGGTGTCTGATTTCTTACATTCTAGATAACATACCCAATAATTTAATGAATAATTTAAGTAGTTACTTTAACGTCAATGTAATGTAATAAATATTATGAAAAGAAAGCTAAAATTTTGATTTCACCAATGAAAACTTTACGCCGTTAAAGTTAAAGGTCTTTACGCCTATAGTACTTATACTTGAACTGACGACTGCTTTTAAACATAATAATTGGGACCAGCTACTCAATGTGCCTTTCGAAGAACGGAGCAAGAAAACTAGTAAATTGACCGGAGCAGGCTTTGCTTAGTGCCTATATAAGATCAACGGGTGCAGCTAGACCGGCGAGATATTACAAGCGCAGTTATTTGTAGCCTAAATGGTGCTAAACGCAACGTTTTACAATATATGTGGTTTACAAGCTCTCAAAAAAACCTACAATATTTACCGGGTTTTACTCGCCTTTAATTCAATAACGTCATTAGTATTAACGACCGAGCTTTCGCCAACTTGGCTTGCTTAGCTTGGCACTTGGTTTTTTCAAGGTTGACTGAGTTTTCAAGGTTTACTCGCTCTCCTCTGGCATAGAGCATTGTAGATTCAAAATTTAAGACATAAAATAGGCAAAGTGAGTGAAATGAGCTTCACGTGTCGACTTACACTATTTTGTATTTACTAGCTGTCCTCCAGTCTAAAACAAAATTGTTAAACTGTAAATGAATCAACTGAGTGAAATGCCAGATCTTCACAAATTTGCTCTTTGCCGCACACTCGACCGAGTTCAGTGGCGATCGTTCCGCGTCACCATCGACACGCCTCTCGTTCGGCGTCGATCGATACGCGACCGCATTTGCTGTATCACCCTGTATTACGATACACACGACAAAATAACGTATGTGTGCAAAATAAACGCAGTGTAAAAACAAATAAAAAAATATATTTAAGTAGTAAATTGGATATTTTGTGGCGTTCCGTTGTTTTGTTCTGTATTTTAGCGCATGGCCGGCTTTTAGTGTGTTTATGTTTACAAAATATTCTTTGTTGTTTATTTTTCTTCTGTTTTCGTGATGTTGGATTGAAATTAAACTCATATTTTTCAACCGCGTTGCTTTTATTTTTATAAGCATTTTATCTATGATCTACATTTCGAGACCTTTACAGACCTCTTCTTCAACGCTTAATATTATAAAATGAGTTTAATTTAATTGCTGTTTTTAGGGTTCCGTAGTCAAGAAGAAACCCTCATTATTTCCATTTTACGATTTTCGTTGTAGATTTCTTGGATGCACTATAGTGAAGTTACATGACATTATGCGTAGTTTCTCAAAAATTACCGTCGAAAACATAAGTTTCGTTTATTATATTCCTTTATTCATTTATTCTATTCACATTGAATGAAATAGTTAAGTTATAATATGTAATTAGCAATAATCGGAATAAAAATTAGCCTATATTGTAATCCAGATCTCTGCTAAGTTTAATCGCAATCAGTTTAGTAGTTTTAGCGTGATTGAAACACAAGCATCAAAACAAACCCGTGTCTAAACTTTCGCATTTATGATATTAGTTAGATAGTATGATTTATTCTCGTGCATTTTTGATTCTAAATGCATCGTAAATTTATCGTTTATCATTAGTTGTTTATAGCTAAGTAATATTTAAGCCTATTTTGCAAAAAAATCCTTTGTTGATCCTTCTTTTGGCTCGGCCCTGTACATCGACTGATGAGTCACTTACATTTTCCCTTTAAATAATCAAATTATCCTGTTATATTGGTATTTAATGTTTGTTATTGTCATACGAAAATAGTTTGCAAGTAGGTAGGTAAGTACCTAATTGATTGTTTCGATTCAATTCAGATTCAATGCGCACTGTTTTTATAGCATTCGTTTATTTTATTGTTGTATTTACTACAAGCAGCGTTCTGCAGTTTTACCCGCGTATGTCGCGATCCAGTGGAAATTTCGTAAATTCTTTTAGCCTTATTAATAAACGTCTGAGTAGGGAAAACATGCTTTGTCCCTTTCAAGAACTTTCAAAGTTGACGAACAGAAACAAAAAACGGTAAAATTACTTCGAGCCTATTTCACGTTTATTAATAAGGATATTACTGGATACCTTCACATGACAAAGAACACACTCCAAAGTCTAGATCTGGCAGGAGGGGGAGGGGGGGGGTTAGATCTTTTTTAAAAAGACATATGTATAGATTGTTGTTTTCGTTTAATCTAATGATATTTATTTCTTTGTAATGTGAACAAAAACAAAATTTCACACAATTTTAGTTAACATTCCCTGCTTTTATGACGACATCGGCTATTGACCATCAGCTAATTTGGCGAGTTACTTAGTTAGACAACCTCATATTTAGACGTTTCGATACTAACCTCAACTGAGACCAACTGCTTAGCGTACCAAAGCGACAAAATTTGTTTAAGGACGCGACTCATGTGAAATCCCTTCCGATTGAATAGTTTTCTTCATAACCGGTATCAAATAGATCTTTAAACAATGTGCTATGTTATTGTACATGTACCCCTGTTTTACAAAATAAATTATTTTATTATTTTAATCTTCGTTAATGATTGATTTTACGAGCAATTGTAGATTTTTTCACGCTATTTCATCTCGCTCATTTATATGCAATCGGACAAGGACCGCTAATTATCAGCATCTATCGCCGCCTTAAGAAACACTTCTGGCAAATAATCATTGTCGTTACGTAGTCTACTGCATTGAACAGAGAACACGATACCTGTATCTGTCTCCCTCAAATGGAGCCGGTGCAGTCGAATTTTCATCTCTACCCGTACCATAAGTTTTGGTATTTGGGATCGAGATTAAAGTAATAACGCAATTTCAGACTATGGCTTAGTGGAAATAGCTAGGAAATAAGCGAATGACTCCTTAGATATATGCATACTTTCAAAGTAGCATAGAATATAAAAACATTTATTATTTCGTAATATGATTTTATTGCTCAAGGCATAGCTACTAAAAATATTATCTTACTTCTTACTAATATTATAAACGCGAAAGTTTGTATGTATGTATGTGAGTTTGTTACTCTTCCACGCAAAAACTACTGAATCGATTGCGATGAAGCTTGGAATATAGGTAGCAGGAGGCATGGAATAACACATAGGCTACTTTTTATCCCGATATTTCCGCATGAACGGGACTTACGGGGGTAAAACCGCGAGGCGAAGCTAGTATAGGCAATATTCAACTTTAAAAATTCACTCGCGACGAGATTTAAACTCGCGTCTATGCGTCAGTACTACAGCGCCTTAACCAACTAGACCACACGAGTTCACATCTCGAGCGGCGAATTTAAGAATATGAATGTTTCCCTTGTCTACTATTTTTCGACTAAGGCTCGATTGTGACGCCATCTACAGGATCAATTTCGAGTGATTTACCTGTGCTAATGATTAGCATACAGTTAACAACTTAACACTACATACACTACTAACGAACTATATTGTAATGTTTATAATAAAAAAAAATAAAAAAAAACAAATTTACTTGTTTCAAATTTTAATAGTTAGTAATATAGTTACATAATCAGCTAGCTCTTTCGAGGTAACGAAACGACCCATCGACGAAATATACCTTCAAAGTTGTGAGACTTCGAGGCACATCGATATATCGTCAATTCGATCTTATGTACAAAACCCCTTTCGACCTACCTACGTCATCGCGAACTGTAGAATAATTAGACGTTCAATTAACAGGCTAGCCTTGTGTTAATTTCAATTATTTGCAATTAGAATTATTGTTTGAATTATTTCTAGACACTTCTAATTCCAAACATCTTTTCTAAAAGAAAATAAATATATTAATCAAGATTTTCCAACGAAACAAATGTTTGTGTGAACCGTATTGTTTAGAATCATTCAATTGTATAATGAGTGCAAATACCGAACTGTAATGTAATTACAACATTATGTCTCAGCAACAAGGTCGGAAATAGCCTGGTGAAAAGTCTCATTAGTGGGAAAATTGCCTCTATTCAACTGTATTTCGGGATGCGGAGGCAGATTTCGACCGTTTGTTATTAATATTAGAGAGTTTTATGTTCAGACGGATGATATCTGTCGTTAGGGTCGACGATTAGTATGAAATATTCAATCAGAAGCTTCGTCCCGTGGTTTCGCCTGCATGCGTCCTATTTAAGTAGGTAGTACGGAAAATTCGACTAAAAACAATTTAACTAAAACAATTAAGCATACTGTTAAACCATCCTGAAAAAATATTTACTGTATAGTTAGACCGACGACATTGTAGCGGTCGCGAGGAGTCGTTGGATGGAGGTAGCTCGCGATCGCTCTTTCCGGTGTCGTATGGGAAAGGCCTATGCGAAGCAGTGGAAGAAGAAGGGCTGAGATGATGGAAAAATATTGTTTTACAAAAATCTTGCAGGACGGTTTAAATAATCGGCCAAATGCGAATCGGAGTGGCTTACAAAATAATTACGTTTGTTGTATGAGAGCTCTAATTAAATATTGCAAGTTAGTTGCAATCTACGAGGAATAAATAAAATGGAGATCTAACTTCCCTAATCGCGTTTTTATTCATGGTTTTAAACAAACCGAGCTTTCGCCAACTTTACAATTGGCTTTGTCAAGGTTGACTGAGATGAGATGTTATAAATAAAGTGTTTTATTATGCAAAATCGCGAAAACCATAGAAAAAAATTATAAATAAATATTTCACGAGATAACACACAGCTCAATCTAGCCCCAAACTAAGAACTAGGCTTGTACTATGGGCACTTGACAACGCATATACTTACTTCTTTTTTTGTATACGTATGAATTTACAGTTTGCTTTAATGGTAAATTAGTGTTGTCCGGCACCTTATTTTTGAATCGCTCGTTGCACTTCAGACGATTTAAATAATTTGGTATCTGCTGATTATCGTTTGATGCCGGACTCCTGCTGGTTGTGGACTTGCGATTCACGTATAACAATTACAGATATTGAACGAAAATCAGTAGAAATTGAGGTATTAAAATCGCTCGAAATACCTCATTTGGTTCAAAAATAGAGCACCAAAGTCTTGCAGTAGGGTCCGGTAACCTTGTACTTGAGTTCCGTACATTAAGTTCATTTCATTTAGAATCTCCAGCTGCCAGATTAATTAATATAAGTGGAAACCTTCTTGTTAACAATTAATGATTGAAAGCCCCTAGAGGCTTTTAACTTATTCCGGGCGCCTAGCCTTAGGCTTAAATGGGTAACTACCTACTGTGCTTAATAATAACTCTGAAATTGAATAGTATTAGTGTGTCCCGCGTTTTCTCCCGTGTAAATCGAGATGCTGTAGAAATTTCCCAAAAACAGAAATACTCTACTAATGGTGAACGCAGATTGATCCGAGCCGAACGAATCGAATTTTTGTCGTCCACGGGAAACGGCACCTTATATAATCATAAATAAATAATAGGGGTTAAAGTATGAAATTGCCGTTTTATTGCAATAGGTTTTTTGAATTGACATAGAATCTTCATGGTTTGAGGTTTTCGAATGAAACTTTTTTCAAATGGTTTCTGTTATGTTCTTTTTTTAAAAAATGTGAAGCATTTGAATATCGACTTTCAATTGTTTTTGTTATTCAATTTAGACAAGAAAGATGGATACTGCGAAAATTCGAGTGATTTTTGAATACGAGTTCCGACGCGGAACTAACGCGGCAGAAACAGCCCGCAATATCAATGCTGCGTTTGGAGAGGGGTCTACTAATGAACGCACCGTGCGATTTTGGTTTAAACGCTTTCGTGATGGAAATTTCGACTTAAAGAACGAGCCACGAGGAAGACCGCCCACACAGGTGAATAACGATGAATTAAGAGAAATAGTGGAAGCCGATCCTAGTCAAACTACCCAGGAATTAGCGGCATGGTTTAACGTTACCTTACCCACTTTATTAACTCACTTGCGTCAAATCAATAAAATAAAAAATTACGAAAAATGGGTGCCTCATGATTTGACTGATCTGCAGAAAGAAACGCGTGTTGAAACTTGTGTTGCCTTGTTGAACCGGTACAGAAATGAAGGAATATTGGATCGAATTGTAACATGTGATGAAAAGTGGATTCTTTATGATAACCGGAAAAGAAAAATGCAATGGCTGACCCCAGGTCAAATGCCACAACAGTGTCCTAAAGCAAAACTTACCAATAAAAAGGTAATGGTAACTGTTTGGTGGTCTCAGCATGGTGTTATTCACTATAGTTTTCTTCGATCTGGTCAAGCAATTACGGCAGATGTCTATTGTGCCGAACTCCGAACCATGTTGACAAAACTAGCAGTAAAACAGCCCCGACTCGTGAATCGATCTTTACCATTATTGCTCCACGACAACGCGAGACCTCACACAGCACGAGAAACCATTTTGACCCTTCAGGAACTGCACTTAGAAACCATTCGTCATCCTCCGTATTCACCAGACCTTGCTCCAACGGACTACCATTTTTTTCGTGATTTGGACAATTATCTACGTGAAAAGAAGTTTTCTTCCCAGGAGGCAGTACAAAATGCTTTCACACAGTTTGTGCAGTCTAGATCGTCGGAGTTCTATCGCAAAGGCATTAATAACCTTCCCATTAGATGGCAGCAATGTATAGATAATAATGGCAACTATTTTGATTAAATAAATTTGTTAAAAATTTAAAAAATAAACAATTAAGATTTTCAGTACAAATCGGCAATTTCATACTTTAACCCCTAATATAAAAATGAATCCCTATTTCGCGTGGTCACGGCATCCCGCCTGAAGGGCTGAACCGATTTCGCTAATTTCTTTTTTGTTGTGTTTGCTATTATAATTGTCAGGAAAAGGTTCTTATGAAAGAAAAGTCCCGATATTCCCGCGGGATCGGGACTACCGCGGGGCGCAGCTAGTTTAATAATATTTGTAATCTGACATTCTTTCTAAGTAAATATTCTTCCAATGAACATTGAGAAAGCTGTGTCAACGTACTTTAATCATGAAGTTATACGGGCTCCCTTATTTGCTATATCGCCTGAAGCCAGACTAAATTGGTGTCACCCCTTTATTATGCCTTGAGGTATTTTTACTATAGTCTACTTGGGTTACAAAGTTTTCTACCCATGGGGACAAAAACGAGACACTTTTTCTTAGACTGCACCTGTCCGTCTGTCTGTCACCCGGCTGCTTCTCATGAACCATGATAGCTAGACTGTTGATTTATTACAGATTGATTTCTGTTGCAGCTATACTACATATACTAAAACATAATAAAATAATTATTTGAATGCGGCTGCCATAAAAGAAAAGTTTTATTCTCTATTATTGCGGCATAATAGTTTTAAATATCGAATACATTTGTTTGTTTTAGCCATTTTGCATTATCAAAGCCTACTTGATTTCTGTTGACCAATCACATGCGTCCTTTAGCGGGTAAGAAAATTAAAAGACCAATTAAATGCCCCAATCTTTCTTGTTTTCTATTGAAGGCTTTGTTGGATTTACGACCTTCGTTTGGAGAAATATTAGAAAACCAAATAAGTACGTCATTCAACAAGCCGAAAGTAACTATTTCAGCCCGTGTTTTGTAATAGACTACTTTTTTTTTCAATATGCTAATTTCCAAAACAAAATTTTATTTTTGGATTAAATCATAAATTGTATTTTGATCTCCACTAATAATATAATAAATGTAAAAGTTTAGATGTTTGCGCGGAAAAAAATAGCTTAACGGTTTTCGCTGAAATTCGGCACATTGGTTGTCTATAACCTATACTAACATATAGCATGTATACTTTTATCAGGGTATTCCCCAATTTTCGGAAACCACGCGAGTTAAAATTAAATCATTGTAAGCATTAGGAATCTACACAATTGGAAATCCCAGCATATTTACACTTTTATTGCATTCCTTAGGCTCGAGTGACGCTACAGACTGACAATACAAACTTACATAAACTATTGCTCTATGAACAATAGGATTATGCTACATTCCATTAATGCTCGGCTAGTCCTATGAAAACGCGGCTGATATTGATGATTCATAAAATAGAGTAGGTACCTCGTAATGGTGCAGCCAAACTTATTCTCTTCTAGTTCTCGCATCACTCTCGCACTTTTCAAGGAAGTTAATATTTATTCTTTGCCAGGTGAGCATAAGAGCACGAGAAAAGTTGTGTCGAACCGATATAGATAGATGTTCCGTCTCATTCTCTCAAACGACCAGAAAAAAAGATAGAACATTTTTGTTGATCAGGCAGGATAATGCTTGTATGCAAAGCCTGCTAGTTTGGGTGTCTTTACGTATTACATTAATGTATTTATAAAAGAAAAATAAATAATAATAATAAATTTCATTTATTTCTTCCACAAACAAATTAAAAAAGAAATACAACAAAGAAAACCACTATCTAACACTAATTAAATTACAATGTTAATAACCCTAAGTCAGGTAAATAAATTGATCTTAGATAATTTATTTGTTGGAGAACTGGAGCCTAAACTAAGCCAAGGCTTGTATCTTGGAACTCCAGGACCCGGGAAATAAAAGTATTATGTCCGTTGTTTAGTCACCGTAACATAATCTTAGTAACTAAACGTGGGGCTAGATGGCGCTGTGTTATGTGCACAGAATTGTTCAGTTTGTTTGAATATAATCACCTATATGATCGCATGAACTGGCCTGTCCACTCGGCGGCGTCTCTGCCCTCTTGCCATACTGTTCCCCACGTCTCTCACGCGAGTATTTGTCTGCACCATTACTATTGGTAAATGAATCACAGTTTACGTAAGAGTTAGTAGGTACGTAATGGCCACTTTCACGCAGTTCAGCACTATTCTTTATTTGCTCAAAACATCAATGCCTAATCACAATATTTATGCGGTAGTTTATTTAAATATTATGCCAGTAAGTTTAATACTCCTACCATGAGTTACTACGTTGTTACTAATTACGTGCACTGCAACGTTAACCGTTTGACCTTAAGCACAGCGTACTCGCTCTGGATCCCCATTTTGAATCGCTCGTGCCACTTCGGACAATTTAAATAACTCTATTTCTGCCGATTTCCGTTCGATGTCGAACTTCTGCAGTGAGTGGTTAAGACTATTGCAGTCTTGCGATTCACATCGTCGAACGTTAACGAATAGAAAGCTAACTATTTAAATCGCTCAGATCGACACAAGCTATTCAAAAATAAAGCCTCTTGTCTGTACCCATATCATCTATCTGTTGACGTCTGATATGTTGAATGACAGGCACTATGTAGTACATTGCTGCTTTGAGGTGATTTTGAGGTCATTGAGGTGATCACTTTACATTAAAGCAGCAATGTATTGTATAATGCCTGTCAATTTCTACTGTTAGCAGACATTGACATATCCACTGGATAGATAATATGGGTGCTGGTCTCGACTTGCTGGCGACGCGACCCGATATTATGTGTAGCCGACATGCCGAAACTGTTAACGTTATAATGAACGTATGTGCGTATTACCTCGTGGTGAGGATACAGGATACACGTGTCAAGACCTTCAAAACACAGTTTTCACACAGTAACGCCTCGCACACGCACCTTTCAAGCCACCACGCCACGTTCGTACCATGTGACGTCATTGTATAGAAATGTTAGACTCAAGTGCGGCACATTGACTGGTTAACTTGGACGCTGTGATGAAGTGAAGTGATCATGCTACGAGCTCTGACGTCGAGACGTTGGTCTCTTCGACGTGACAGCGGAAGGTGAGCTGATCCACTTTTCATTTACTATTTAGGGGTGGGATTTTAGAGCCGTATCAGTACCCACGGACTTTTTCCCAAATTACTTTTTCACGAAAAAGCTCATCTTAGAAAAAAACACGTTAGACAAAACATATATACGGAGCACCCCAACTAGGTTCGAGAAACAGTTTTTTTTTTTTCGTTCGTAAAAAATATTTCGTGAAATAGTAATAGAGCCATTTAGACCAGCCCGCAGACTATTATTTATTTATTCTGTGTTTTTGGATTTCTTAAACTATAAGCTCATCATCATCATTTAACCCTTAAGCCCTTAACCGTCAACTGCTGAACATAGGCCTCCCCCTTCCGACGCCATAAATAGTCATCGCAAGCCACCTCCATCCAACGACTCCCCGCAACCGCTACAATGTCGTCGTTTCACCCGCGTAAGTCCGATTCCCGCGGGAATATCGATTTAAAAAGTAGCTTAGGTCCTTCTTCAAGGTCCCATCTATCTCTAGTAAGTATACAAAAGTTAATCAAAATCGGTTCAGCGGTAACAATTTAAGTCACATAGGTACTTACTGAAACACATTCATACACGCTTGTAAAGTTTCGCGTTTATAATATTAGGATTTCTCGAGTGTGCTCGCGACAACGGCAGGTGTACCCAGTGCTGAAACCTCAAGGCTAATTAGAAATGCGATGTAGACCAGTTCTAATAATTAACTAGTTTATTATCAGTATCACCCATTAAGTTTTTTAATAACTTTTCAGTAACAAGTAACAGTAAAATTCATAATTTTGCCAATTCAAAACTTTCCCAGTTATCTCGCAACGGCCATTTAAAATGTAAATATTTATGTCATTTTCACGAAACTTACTAAACTTTGTTCACCTATCCAAGTTCGGATTGTTCAAAATTCTGGACATTCGTTCTGAAGTATAAATTACTCGGGAGTAGGGAGTAATGCGAGACTCGTTTTATTTTGTTGGGAATAATGAAAAGGTTGGTCAAGTGCGAGTTGTAAACGGTATCTAAGGTTCCGCATAAGGGATTATTTATACTGAACGTCATTCGGCCGTGCTGGGTCCGAGCTTCGTTGTCGGCGAACAGTCGATTGGTCAGTTGCAACCGAGTGGCGGCCGAGCAACAGACAACGAAGCTCGGACCCGGCACGGCCGGGTTACGGTCTAATATAAATCATCCCTAAAAGTGGAGGCATAGATACCTACATGTTATACTAACACTTGGTGTGCCCGCGACTTAGTCCGCGTGGTGTGGCGCGTGCGCGTTGTTGTACGTATCTACCTAGTATTGTGCGCAGATCATTGCATTATTCGTGATCATCGTTGTATGGCAATTAACTAAAAAAAATATAAATTCCCTCTATGGTTTGACTTACACCTTGAAAAAGCCGAAAACTCGGTCGTTTGAAAATCATGAATAAAACGCGATTAAATCCGGTAAATAAAGTGTTTTCTTATGAAATTCCCTTACAAATATTTCTGGTTTGTAGGAGAACCTGTTATTCATTGATTGATTAACACTTTAATGTAACAAAAAGACACAATTATAACTAAGTTATAGATTACATCTTAAAATTAAAGTAGTATGTACAATAGGTGGCCTTATCGCCTACAGGCGATCTCTTCCAGGCAACCAATGAATAAATGAAAAATGAAAAATACTTAAAAGGAAGGGGATGGGTGATGTATTTTTCATTGGAAATTATTTGTTATTACAGGGTCTGTTGGTAAATGTCCCCTTTTCTCATGTTTTTATTTGTTTACTTAATATAAAAATAAATACAACGCTTCATCTATCGTCTAGATTTTATTTTAAAGTGTTTTCAGTTTGTTTTGTGTTTTTTGTGTTGCATATAACGGATATTTTGTTTCTGTTTTCATGGAACGCTAAAGCTAGCTGACATCTTCTATATATATAAAAGAAAGTCGTGTTAGTTACACCATTTATAACTCAAGAACGGCTAAATCGATTTGTCTGAAAATTGGTGGGGAGGTAGCTTAGAACCAGGAGAAGGACATAGAATACTTTTAATCCCGCGGGAACTGAAACGGGAACGGGACTTACGCGGGTGAAACCGCGGGGCGGAAATATATCTCTCTATTCATAGTAGGAGTATGAACGACCCCTCGCGCTCGCGTCTTTCTCGAGTTTTAGTTGGATCACGATATTGTCAAAGGTGAATGAAATTAACCTAAAACACATTCATAAAATTCAAACCCGTGCCCATTGCTTGCATAATCATCCATTCATCATGTCATGTGAGTTTCCGTGTGGTGTAATGGTTAGCGCATTCGCCCGGAAACACGGGCTCAAACCCCGTCGCGGAAGGATTTTTGATGACAGTAAAGTATTTTTATTCTTAAACTTTCACAACTCCAGGTTTGTTGTACATAACCTTCATAGAGCTATTTCTCTTGAAATTTCAAAGGGTTTGCGGCAACCAAGGTCTCATTAGCAGGGCGACGACTCTTAAACGCCCTTCAAATGGTGAAATGGAAACTGTTTCATTTCAGCTTTTATGAGTATGTGGTTATAGTTCTCGCGTCTCAACAGTCGACGACGCTTATTTACTTATTTTGATTTGATGCCGTTTTTACTATCGTTTAGAGTAGGGATGGGCAAACTTTTTTCATCGCGGGCTAATATTTACCTACGGTAAAAACCTATTGTAGGCCAAGCTTAAATATAAACGCAAAAGTAAGCATAAACTGTGTGTAATAACTACTTGTGCCTACCTGATTGTTTAATACGGGCCGCAGATAGCCTAAGAGGTTTTTATTCAACAAAGACTGCGCTTGAATTTTATTTTAACAGTCGCGGGGCGGATTAAAACCATTCGCGGGCCAAAGATGGCCCGCGGGCCGTAGTTTCCTTATACCTGGTTTAGAGCTTTAATTATAATACTTTTCTTTCAGTGCTAGACTTACGGTCGAATACAGAAATGTTACTTAAAATTTAATTTCTACTTAAACAATTGTAATTAGCTCTCAAATTAATTTTAAATTTAGTACTTGCTCAATTATACAAGGTGTAACAGGTAAGCCCTTTTAAGCCGAAAGGGGGTTGTTCTAGACGTCTAGGCGAACAACTTTTGTTCTACAACTTTTGGAAATTCGAAGTAGTTTTCGAAAATTTTAAGTTTAAAGTTTACTTGAAAATCAGCTGTTTCTCAGAGTTCGAGGTCATTGAACTTATCTTGTCCTTTCATTTAGTTTAGTCGACAACAATCGAAACTACAATTACCTTTATTTTCAAAAACAGCTGTTTTTTCAGTGAATTATAACTTCAAAATTTTCAAAAAAAAAGTTCGAATTTTCAAAAGTCGTAGAACAAAAGTTGTTCGCCTAGATGTCTAGAACAACCCCCTTTCGGCTTAAAAGGGCATGCCCGTTACATCTTGTATATGCACCCCTTAAACTTTAAGTGGCGTTTCTGGATTCAGCTGTAAGAGTCGCTATTATTGGTGTAATATAAAATAGACAATAAAACAAATTTTCTTATTCTGCTACTTTCGGTCTTCGCCATTGTCGGCTTCTCTGTCGCTCATTGAGATGCAGAACCCATAACACGATTAATATTTTGCCTTGGTTTTTATACGTTGAGCTTACGATAATGACTTTAAAGGTGAAACTACGTACCTATTCACTTATATATTGTGTTGTGGTTGTATTTCATAATGCCATTGAAATTTTCTTTACAATTTCAACGTCATCTAAGTTTCATTGCAAATGTCCCTCAGAAAGCATTCCTTACATAGATCCAAGTATAAAATACTAAGATTTAGTTAGCCTCTTAATTAATAATTTATTATTGGAATGGGATGGGGTGATCGCTCAATGACTAGAAGGGAGCAAGTCAAAGTATAAAGTCTTTTGTCTCTATCCACATATCAGTATTCTTCGCTTGACTCCTAATCAAATTCATATAAAACTAGCAGCGCCCCACGGTTTTTTCCGCGTAACTCCCGATCCCTCGAGAATATCGAGATAAAGAGTAAGCTTTATGTTAGCTTTATGTCTCCAGCTACCTGTACCAAATTTTATCGCAATCGGTTTGGTAATTTTTACCGTAAGGGACTCCTTAAGTATGTCCTTATGTATGTATGTGACTTTGTTACTACAAAGTTACATACATACTTAGTTGCAAACATTCGTGTTTATAATTATTAATAGGATACGGTAGGAAAGGAGATCAAATTGATATAACTAGGTCCCATTTCAGTTAAAATATTGTTATTTCACTCCATACGCGGAAACCTTTTCTAATCTACACTCTACAATAAAATTCTATAATAGGAAAGAATTCGAGGCAGAAATCTGAAACTGCAGCCTACGAGAAATACCGAATACATATCTTGCGCTATAAAAAGAAATAGTCAAGCGTGATGGGTCCCTTATGAAACTTAGCCCATAAATTGTACCGAGCAATCTTGCGGGTAACCTTGTACTGTATACGGAGGATGCGACATTCATATCTTAAACGTATTTAAGACCAGGATGTGTATTGTGAATCTGCGCTGTTTTCATTTATATGTCTGTATGTATAAGTCTGTTTTCTTTGTGCTCTGAACGTAGAAATAGTACAGTAACTAGAAAGCTGATTTCGTCAAAAAAACGGTCCCGTTTGATGTTAGAGAGACCCCAGTCGGGTGTAAAGACGAATTCTCAAAAAGATAGATTCTCAAAAAAAACACGAAATATAGTCATCACATGTTCTAGTGGCAGAGCGGTCGCCCGATAAGCGATAGCCGCTTACTTGCCGTTTAATTGACGGGCTGTGTGGGCTCAAGGGTTCGATTCCCGCTGGGTGCAAGTATTTATGCTTAAAAATAAATATTTGTATCTGTTGTGGGTGATTACTATGTATCATATTTATGTTTGTATTTACAATAAAAAAGCATAATTATGTACTTACCTAAATATCCTATAGTATCCATAGTACAAGCCTAGTGTTTAGTTTGGGCGCTGTCGTGCAATATTTATTTTATTTATTTATTAAGATTTGATGTGTTTGTAATCTGCGTTGTGAATTATTAATAAAATAAAATACCTAAATAAATAGATTTAATTTTCTCCGAAATCATTTCTAAAACTTCCCTGTTTGTGTAGGTATATACTTATGTATTCTATAGATCAACTCATGCGTACGTGCGTAGCTTATCCTTTTTTCTTTTCGGATCTTTTAAATAAATATCATATTTCTTTTGTGAAAACGTCTCAAGTGATACTTTATTGCCGAGTTCTGTTTATCCGAGACAGCTGGCTCCGTCCCGCAGTTTCTCCCGCGTAAATACCGATTCCGAAGGAATATCAGGATAAAAAATAGCCTATGGTTTATTACAGGTCTCTAGCTATCTATATTCCAAGTTTCATCGCAATCGGTTCAGTGGTTTTAACGTGATTAAGTAACAAACATATACATCTATACTGATATTATAAAGCTGAAGAGTTCGATTGTTTGATTGATTCACACTTTTTAAACTCACACGATTTCTGCTTATTACCTACTATTTTATATAAAAACTCAGGTCTCGATCGCGTTTATATTTAAACTAGCTGCGCCCCGCGGTTTCACCCGCGTAAGGCCCGTTCCCGCGGGAATATCGGGATAAAAAATAGCCTATGTGTTATTCCCGGTATCCAGCTACCTATATTCCTAGTTTCGTCGCAATCGGTTCAGTAGTTTTTGCGTGAAAGAGTAACAAACTTACATACATACATACTAAGAAGCATACAAACTTTCGCGTTAATAATATTAGTAAGATTTATAAAAAGTGCATAAACGCGATCGAGACCCGAGTTGTTTATAAAAATTGTTTGATTGATTGTTTGTTTGTTTGGTTGAACGCGCTAATCTCTGGACCTGCAGGTCCGATATACTACTAATGTTTAAAAATACAAAAAAAAAAATAAGGGGTCTGTACCCAATTATTATAGTGGTACGGAACCCTACGTGCGAGAATCCAACACGCACTTGACCGGTTTTATCTTCCTGAAACCTTTTAATGAGACCACAGGAGTTTTGGCGGGAACGTGTTGAGGAGATGTGTTGCTAAATTTTCATTTTTGTGAAACCTAGTTCGAGTGTGTAATTTTTTTAATTTCGGGGATTCAGTTTCGTGAAGTGTACCGAAAGTGAAAGTTGGTGAAAAACATGGACTTTAGCGGTGTCTCCAAAACTCCGGTAATAATCTTTGTAAAACATGGCCCCCGTTTTGTAATGATTCCTCGACTTGACTTTTACAATAGTAAACGACTAGACTGTTTCGATGCAAATAAAATAATACTTGACACTGGCTAATGTCCAAATGGAAAATATGTCATATTAAAGAAAAAGAGACCACAGCCAACTATGTCTTTTGATCTCCGCTTTCCCTTCTTTTACTTGGTCCCGAAGGGATCAAAACAACTAAAATAAAATAAATAAATATTACACGACATTTACACACAGCGCAATCTAGCCCCAAACTAAGCCCTAGACTTGTACTATGGGTACTAGACAACGGATTAAGTAAAATAGGTACGTAAATTACGGACGTGTAAATCGATAAAATACGTTGTTATTTTATTCGTTAAAACAGAAAATACGAAGTCCAATAACAAACTATCTGGAAAATAGCCAGAAAAAAACTCTCCTATAAAATACGCAGTTTTCATCCTCTGTTAACTGCCTGAAATTGGCTTACATTGAATACAAACAGGTCTCCTTAGCAAAACTAACTCTTATATCATTATTCTTACGGGTCATTGTTCTATGACAAATTTGGTGATACTTATTTACAATTAGGCGTTTGGCAATCATGGTAGACTTTGTTTTGTTTAGAAATTGGGATTTTGGCGCGAGTTTGTAGTGAAATTCGAGAAACATTCGACGATTTTTATACATTTGTCTGGCTAGCGTCTAGGGATATATAAAATTTAAATATTTCGTTTGTTTGAAGGGAGACCAACTTAAATATTATATATTTTTTTAGTATTTGTTGTGGTAGAGGCAACAGAAAAACACCATCTGTAAAAATTCAACTTTCTAGTAAGTTATGGGGACAGCCATCGAGTTAATTTTTTCATATTTTCGTTGGTATTGGTTATTATAGTCCGTGAGCCAGATAGTATTTTTTGTCAGTCATTTCTTCTCAAGCGATAACTCGTAAAATACTTCAGAGAGTTGCATTATATAGCATGGTGAACGTCAGCTGCCGCTCCAAGGGTGGGTAGGGGGGCGGCAGCCTTTCAATCATGTAAAAAAAAAATGTTTTCAGTCATTTCCTCCAGACTGAAAATTTGTTAGATGATAGATAACGTAATTATTTAAAGATAAAAAAAAGTCAGCTGGCCATAGTGTAGCATAGCTGGGCACGCGAACATGCAAAAATTGTTCAGTGATATCCTCTCACTTGAAAATGCGTCAGATGATACTTTACATGTTATTTTGAGTAAATAAAAACGTCAGCTGGTTGTATGTTGGTGGAAAGGTCGTCAGCTGATGAAGTGAAAGGTGGAGCTCAGAAGCCAGGCGTGAGCGCCGATCGCTTATTTACATTCGTCAGCTGACGGGTTTTCCACCAACTTAGAGCCAGCTGATGTTTTTGTTTATTCAAAACTAGCTGCGCCCCGCGGTTTCACCCGCGCAAGTCGCGATCCCGCGTTGTTCGAACACCTACCTACCGCAATGCAAAAATCCACACTTAAACGGTCGCCCATTGAACGTACTTCCCTGAAGCCTTATTTTTGAATCGCTCGTTGCACTTCTGGCAATTTAAATAATTCGATATCTGCTGATTATCGTTTGATGCCGGACTCCTGCTGCGAGTGGTTGATACCACTCGTGACGTATAATCCACCACAGTATGGCCAGCTGACTTTTTTTTATCTTTAAACAATTACGTTATCTATCATCTAACAAATTTTCAGTCGGGAGGAAATGACTGAAAACAATTTTTTTTTTACATGATTGAAGGGCTGCTGCCCCCCTACCCACCCTTGGAGCGGCAGCTGACGTTCACCATGCTATATAATGCGACTCTCTGAAGTATTTCACGAGTTATCGTATGAGAGTAAATTGGTCATGAAAATCTGTCGCTAGCTCACGGACTATTAGTAACATACTTCGAGTTAATTAACTTTAAAAAAAAATGTAAATTTATTATTATTGCACGACATTACACACAGCGCAATCTAGCCCCAAACTAAGCACTAGGCTTCTACTATGGGTACTTGACAACGGATATACTACATAATTTACTTTTTTTTGTAAATACACACATATTACATAACTTATTAGTAACAGATTTCGAAAATTTATTATTGGGAACAGTCAAAGGATATCCATTAAGGGAACTATTAACTTTAAAAAAAATGTAAATATATAAATATTGCACGACATTACACACAGCGCAATCTAGCCCCAAACTAAGCACTAGGCTTGTACTATGGGTACTAGACAACGGATATACTACATAATTTACTTTTTTTTGTAAATACACACATATTACATAACTTATTAGTAACAGATTTCGCAAATTTATTATTGGGAACAGTCTAAGGATATCCCATTAAGGGAACTACTTCCTTAAAAAATTTGCACAAAATCTTATACAATACGAAATCAACCGACTCTATTACTATATCGCGGAAGATTTTTTTCACGAAAAACTAGCACTCCGACGAAAAAGTCGGTTCGTGAAAACGTTTTTCGTGGGTAAGTACTGATGTAAAATCAATCTATACCTACCTAATAAAAATGTACCAACAATGAAGCTATATGTATATCGATTGCAAACACAATGTAACAACAACCATGCCGCAAAACTTAAAGTAATACATATTTCAAACAGTAACAGGACTATTAGTAAACGCCAATTGACGCTAACTGAACCATATTTTATGTGCAGTTTCCATAAAGAATCGTCAAGAGACGAGAACAATCGAGTAGTTAAGGTCATTCCACTAGGATCCACCAACGAGGCTCCACCGGTGAATCTACTGATATTATTTTCCTCTTCAATCCACTAGTGGAATTAGGGGTTTTTTTTCTCTTCAATCCACCATTAGATCTATGAAAATTCTTTTTCCTCTTCAATCCACCGGTGGATCTATGAATATTCTTTTCCCCCTTCAATCCACAGGTGGATCTTTGGATACTTTTTTCCTCTTCAATCCACCATTAGATCTATGAATATTCTTTTTCCTCTTCAATCCACCATAGATCTATGAATAAACTTTTTCCTCTTCAATCCACCATTGGATCTATAAATTTTCTTCTTGCTCTTCAATTTACCGGTGGATCTATGGATATTTTTTTCTCTTCAATCCACCGTGGGATCTATGGATATCCTTTTTCCTCTTCGATCCACCAGAGGAATTAGGTTATTAAAATATAACAATACAATAACAATGATAAAATATACAGTGGATCCATGTATATTTTATCCTCTGCAATCCACCGATGTGGATCGAATTCACGTGTTTATTAATAGCCCTGTAAGTCAATTAAATATGGAATATTACTAGGCGACGTGGCTATAGGCTATGGGAACTATCATATTGTAGCGAGGACTCTGGGACGGTCATTGTCAAGATTACGTAGTAACATACAAATAGCGACCTTCTTACAGGACGATAGGGTTTATTTTCTTTTAGCACCGATAAATAGTGCCTTCCTATCGATTTACGTTCGGACCTAGGCTATTGTCTATTGTCTAGTCACGAAAAAACTCTAGATGACTCAGATACAGATGTATCTGAGTGATTTCGCACCGCGCCATCTAGAGTTTTTTCGTGGATCATCTAGAGTTATTTCGTGGATCATCTAGAGTTTTCTTTATTGATAACTAG
The DNA here is from genome assembly GCA_949358125.1 of Idaea dimidiata. Lineage (NCBI taxonomy): Eukaryota > Metazoa > Arthropoda > Insecta > Lepidoptera > Geometridae > Idaea > Idaea dimidiata. Next base: position 12,997,610 of record OX442341.1, read on the forward strand.
ATAAAAGTGCATAGCCGACTTTTACGTTCATTACTCGAGTTCTACTAATTGGATTTCGATGTAAAGTATACCACGAGGTTCCTAGAAAATAGAACGATCCAATATTGAAGACCAGATTCCAATCGGATTAGTAGTTTTTAATTGTATAAGGAACAAACAGACAGACTTTGGATTTCAAAAATTAATAATTTTGTTCTACTACTTTTCCTAAGTCCCCTAGACAACTGTTTTTTAAATTTACTCCGAAGTACAGACTTTTTGTTCTCTCTTCCTTTATAAGTATAGAGTTTAGAAGAAGAATAGATATAGAAGATATAGATATAGAGTATAGACAATTAAAAAGTATAGACGATTTTGTTTTTTCTCATATTTCTTTAAAAAGACAATTACAGCCGAATACACGCCACTTAAAATTTGAGGAGTACTTTAATATTTAAGCAGCTTCTAAATTTAAAATGAGTTGAGAAATTTTTGAGTTTGAAAGATGCTTAGGTAATTGTTTAAGTAAAACTTAAATTTTGAGTATCGTTTCTGTAGCGCGTCGTGCCAAAACATGGCTTATTCGCATAATAAAATGAGCATCTATGTAGTGATTATCTTCTCAAATGTCTTATTTAGAAAGTGTATTAAGCTTGCTTTGTTCCATTGTGAATTTAAAAAAAACTAGTATTTAACTTTCTACTTACATTCGCCGTGACATTGGAAGTAATTCAAGCCACAACATTTCAAGGCTTCTCTCGTTGAGCGGTCAATGTCAAAAACGTTGTAGTTCACACGCTACATTACTGAAATTAATCGATTGGTAGACTCTAGCTAGACTTCATAGTTTATTTTTGACGCTGCTGTTTTTAGACGTTACTAACCACGGGGTTATTAGTCCTGATCCTAGGGCAATATTAAACTATAAAGTATGTGTAAATATGGCTATGTTCTTCTTCAAGATTCCATCTATCACTATACCAAAGTTCGTGAGAATCAATTCAGCAGTTTATAATAAAAATAATTCATTTAACGAAATGCTTTAAATTTCGCACCCGACAGGACTTGAACCTGCATCCCTATGGAGATCCGTCCTAATGGCTTATTTGGCCACAATTCATTGTCAGTATAATAATGTCAAATTAAGTAAAGACGTGTCAAGTTAAGTAAAGACGCGTTGAAGAGATGTGTTGCTAAATTTTCATTTTTGTGAAGCCTAGTTCAAATGCGTGTAAATTATTTAATTTCGGGGGCATATTAATCAATTTAGTTTCGTGAAGGTGTACAAGTGGAATGAAAGTGAAAATCACAAAACATGGACTTTAGCGTCGTTGTCTCCAAAGCTCCGTGAACAATCTTTGTAAATGGCCGCCGCGTTTACAAATAATTCCCTAGACTTGACTTTAACTATGACGACTTGACTGTTTCGATGCAAATAACTTGCATAAATAAATAATACTTGACACTGGCTAATGTCCTAATGGCCATAATCGGTTCACAACCGATAAGAAATAAAAAAAAGTAAAGACAGTTGGTAAACAATTAGCAGTGAGAATATGTTCATTAATTTATTTATTTACACACAACAAAAATTGAACATAACACACCCTAATTGAGAGTCGAACCTTCGTATAATTTTCAATTATTAAGGTGTTTTAGACTGTAGCCACCCATATAGATCAAAAGATCTGTGCTTGGGTGAACCACCGTAAAACGACATATTTTGAGTCTTTGTGTGGTACTTTTATATTATAGCTCAGTAATTACACCATGTCACGTGATTTCCGTGAAGGTACTGAGCTTGTTATTCAGGCGAGTACTCTAACCACTGGGTTAGAGCATTCCTGAAAAGCGAGGGGCACAGGTTCGAATCCTGTCATGAGAATTTTTTGAAAATATTTCTAAATTTAAATATGACTTGAGCAGCAATAAACAAGAAATGTAGAGTTAAATCTTACTAATATTATAAAGCTGAAAGTTTGTGAGTAATGTGTGTAATGTATGTTAGTATGTGTGTTTGTTACTCAATCACGTATAAACCGCTGAACCGATTGCGATGAAACTGGATATATGTAGCTGGATACCGGGAATAACACGTAGGCTACTTTTTTCCCGATGATCCCGCGGGAACGGGACTTACGCGGGTGAAACCGCGGGGCGCAGCTAGTATACAATATTATCTGATGAGAAATCAACTTGGTTTGACGCCTCTCTTAATATTGGTTTTCAACTCGAAACAAAAATCAATTAGTCGAATGGCTGTACACAATTTGTCACTTGCCAATTAAATTGCGGGAAAAACGAGCGCTATTTGTAACACTGGAAATAATTGCTTATTTAAATTGAGTTATGGAACGTAAATCTTCATTCGAATTCTCCTAAAATATTGGCGGTTTTAACTTTTAAGATATTATTACAAAGCGTCGCTGATTCACGAAAAGCTTCTATATTCTATTTTTATTTTTAAGTGCTTAAGGTGACATACTTACGGTATTGGCGGAAGGAATCTCAGTAATTACAAAACATTCGGAAATACCATTTTGGTATTTTATTTTTCATTCTCTTATCTTCATTTTGGTAGTTTTCTTTACACGATTAAAAAATATCTTAACAACTCGTTTTAAACCGAAATTTTAATTTTAAAGCTGAACGTGACGTATGGAACCTCTATTTTTTCTGTATTCAAGCATAATAACATACTCTTGAAATTTGTAGAACAGTTTCTTAAATTAGCAATAGTTGTCTTGTTCTTAGGAATTGTTTGATTTTACTTACTAAAATATTGCATAGTCGCATCTTACGTCCTTCTTTTACACATCTGAAATTGGCCAGCACTATCCCTGTCACGTCATTAGGTGAGTATGGGCCCATAAGCCATAAACATTGATGTAACCCAATCGTCGATTGGGTGCCTATAAGTTGTTGTAGATTGTAAATACAGAAGCAAAGATTCTGTATTTATAATTTTGAATATAGAAGCTGCTCTATTATTATTGCTCTATTATTATTACTCACCTAATGACGTGACAGGGATAGTGCTGGCCAATTTCAGATGTGTAAAAGAAGGACGTAAGATGCGAAAACGTGCCTATAAGTTGTTGTAGATTGTAAATACAGAAGCAAAGATTCTGTATTTATAATTTTGAATATAGAAGCTGCTCTATTATTTTAATTAAGTAGCCCTCAAATTGGTGGTTGCTGTAAAGTCAGCCACTAAATTATAGAAATAAAGTCTCCTTTTATTCGAGAGTCTTTCGACTCAAAGCGATTTGATCTTGGAATAAAAATTGTCCGACCTCCCAACTCGAACTAAATTAAATCGCGGAACCAAAAGAAATCATTGAGATTTAAATCATTCTGTGTAGGAATTGGAATGGTTGGATTTATTTAGGGAGGCGAAGGCGGTTCAATCTAACCTAGACATGCCCTTGACCAATATTAATAATCTAGATTTGTATATCGTAGCACTTATGTTTACTGAATAGCGTATTCCCATTCTGGTTGCCTGCCAAACGTCCTCTTTGAGTCATTTGGGACATTTGCCCTAAAAAAGAGATACACGATATCCCATACAAGCTTTTAAGTGTGTTGTGTCTAGTGGTAGATACCCCTACTTTTATTCCCTAGAGTCATGGTTTCGAATCCCGGTCCACTGCGGACTAATGCCTATTTTTTTAAAATTAAATGCGCTATTATTTAATAAAAACAGTCATTAGTGCGCAATCATAGAAATGGCGAAGACCTTAAAGCGTCTTAAAATCACATTCAATGGCCCGATTATAAGGCGACGTATAGCGGCAGCAGAACTAAGTACATCATCTATGAAAATTTCAACTTCCCCTAAGAAATTTTTGGTGGAAGCCAAATTTGAATGCTATTCAGGTTTCTAGATTTACTTAGAACTATTTTTAAAGAAAAGATAAAAAAAACACAGCGCACGGTCGGTTGTGTTTTTGTGGATTTATCTTTTTAACCGACTTCAAAAATAGAAGGATGGTTCTCAATTCGTCGCGTATGTATTTTTTTTTATCTTTAAATATAGTTCTTTGAACGCCCAGTGCGGGCTTAAGCACTAAACATAAAAATATAATTTCTACACTTACTTGTTTTCACAATCCTCGAGTTTATAAGCGACTATAAAGAAAACAAATCAATTTTTATGTAAATACCTTCTATATTACATTTAGGATGTTAATCCATACTAAATGTATGGTTGTCTTAGAAATTGTAAGCTTGTACGTAATACAAAAAGAAAGCTAATCCCGATAATGGTTATGTCCACAATAACACATAATATACCTAACGCAAACATTCAATATGTACATAATGATTCAAGTCTAGTACATAATATCTATGTAACCTATTGTGGTAGGATTTTGTTAACCATTTGAGAAAGGGTAAAGAGAATAAATACATACACGTTGTAGGTGATGTGATGGGGGTTGTTTTGTGTTATAGAAGTTGTAGTAGTGTGTTGTAGAATATAAATAAAAAGCTCATTGGCCTAGCTGACCAGCCGATCATAAACGGTCGTGCGGGTTAAGCAACGCTTGGCGCGGTAATTACTTGGATGGGTGACCGAAAATTTGCGTGGCTAAAAATCATTTTCTCGGAGCACACGCATAAAGAAAAAAAGTCAAAAACGCATAAAATCAAACACGCACAGTCAAAGAAGGCGTTAGTCGGGATGTACCAAAGAGCAACATGTTTCTTTTTTAACCGACTTCAAAAAAAAGGAGGAGGTTATCAATTCGTCTGTATGTATAATATTTTTTTTTTTGTATGTTTACCGATTACTCGAAGACGGATTGACGGATTAAGATGATTCTTTTTTTAATGGATAGGTGGGAGCTCCAAGATGGTCCCATAAAAATTTGATGTGGATCTGATGAGGGTCTTCGGAGTGATGAACGGAAATGCTCCTCAAAACGCATTAATCAATCCAGTTGTTTATCGATTACTCGAAGATGGTTCGACCGATTGAGATGATTCTTTTTTTAATGGAAAGGTGGAAGCTCCAAGATGATCCCATAAAAATTTGATGAGGATCTGATAAGGATCTTCGAAGTGAGGACCGGGAATGCTCCTCAAAACGCTGTATTCAATTCAATTGTTCATCGATTATACGAAGATGGCTTAACCGATTGATATAGTTCTTTTTTTAATGGAAAGGTGGAAGCTACGAGGTGGTCCCATGAAAGTTTGGTAAGGATCTGATGAGTATCTTCGGAATGATGGACAGGATAGCATCCCAGAATTCAATAAATTACACATTTTTGGACTTCTACCAAAAATAATAGACCCCTAAAGAACTAAGTACAGATTGATGGGGCACCTGAAACCACCTTCTCATCAGCAAACTCCTCAATAATGAAAATTACGGTAACAATATTGTTGATTTTTAGGTAGGTAAGTATACTAAAAAGGGTAAAATAAAAAAATAATTTAACAATTAAAAAACCGACTTCAAAAAGAAACAAAAAATAATTTAAAAAACAACCAAATAAAAAGAATTGATAAAAATGACCAAAATAACCTCTACATAGGTACAGAGCCACCGACTAATTAATCTGTTTTATCATCTGAAGTCTGGCAGTTTTACTGGTTGGTTCCATATTGTACTTAGTTTGGCTGCCCGACTTCTTTTTGAAGTCGGTTTTTTAATTGTTAAATTATTTTTTTTTACTTATAAAACTTTAAGCATTTGTTTATGAAACATCCGGATAAATCAAACTGTAACTTGCAACTGAAGTCGAAACTAAATTGACTGAAGAATATACCTACTTATGGTAAACGTTACCTTCAAAGAAAATTTAGCATTGCAGTCGGGTATCCGCGAAACGCGCCACGGAAGTCGTAAACATTAATTACTAAATGTTGTTTTAATCTTCATTGTAGCCGTTTGGAATAGTAAGAGGCACATAACAAGTGTGGTAACGACATTAGCAAGATAAACTTATTCCTTTGTAATGTAATCAAAGACTTTGCTTTCAACAAAAGGTTTTGTTTCCTATTTGTTTAAGCTGAGGTACCTACGTTGTTTTGTTAGAATTTTGTTGGTTGAGCAAACTATATCTCACCTAGACACGTAACCATGAAAATCGTATCCCCGTGAATGGGATTGTATCATGTTCTAAACAGATATACTTTACGAATTTAACAAAACAACCTTTATTGGAGATTCCTTTACTGCTAGAGCTGTGGAGTTGTGGAATGCTTTGCCTGCCTTTATACGACAGTCTAAATCCTTGGACATTTTTAAAAACTGCGTGTATAAACACTTTCTGCTGATTGCTGAAAAGCGTCGAGTCCTATGAATGTATCATTTTTGTATTGTTAGGTCTTGGTCCTTTCATGATTCTATAGGTATGTATTTGTATGTAGATTGATAAGTAATAATGTGTAAAATACTTATATTTGGTTTTAGTTTATGTATGTATAATTTATGGTTTTTATATAATTATATATTTCAAGTGTAGACACCCTACCTCTCACCTTTCTTAGCTTCCTTTCCATCCAAAGGTTGCCTGGAAGAGATCGCTTTCAGCGATAAGGCCGCCCATTGTGCTTCCTAAATTTAAGCTGTATTTGTTTCTTTTTATTTTTCTTTTAATTTATATGGTGTGTACAATAAAGAATTTATTCATTCATTCATTCTTTAATTAAAAACAATTGCGTGACTGTAGTAAATTTTGCAGAATGTGACGCAGCGCATTCTAGTTCCAAACTAAGCAACTGTGCATGTACTATGGTTATTAGGCAACGGATATACTTTTTTTTGTAAATACATAAATAAGATCCATGCAAATAGAAAATATAAGATATAATGAACTCAAAACCAGATTTGTGGTCAGCATAAATACTTGTCCCGGCGGAAATCGAACCATTACTTTCTGCGTTGAACCTGCAACCTCGACATTCCGTGTCTTGCACTTACTAATTGCACCGTCATGTGCCCGTTCTGCCGTGTCGAAAAACAATTCATGGAAAGCATTTCTTCAAAAATCGTAGGAAACACTTATTAATAAAATCAATAAATTTGTATGTTTCGGTTGTTACAGTGCAAGCCGTACTTGCGGGACGGAGGGTGCGTCGGAGGATGCCGCGCAACCCGCCGTCGATTTACCACGGACCAGGGACGGCGAGATCGACTACGATGGTAAGAACAGACTGTATACCTGACTATACTCGATCACGGAGGGTGCGTCGGAGAATGCCGCGCAACCTGCCGCCGTCGATCTGCCGCGGACCAGGGTGGAGAGATCGACTACGATGGTAAGAGAACGGCCTGTACACCTGACTGCACTTGGTTACGGATTACGGAGGGTGCGTCGGAGGATGCCGCGCAACCCGCCGTCGATTTACCACGGAACAGGGACGGCGAGATCGACTACGATGGTAAGAACTTGACTACACTTGATTACGGAGGGTGCGTCGGAGAATGCAGCGCAGCCTACCTCGTCGATCCGCCGCGGATCAGGGACGGCGAGATCGACTACGATGGTAAGAGAACGGACTGTGTACCTGACTACACTTGGTTACGGAGGGTGCTTCGGAGGATGCCGCGCAACCCGCCGCCGTCGATCTGCCGCGGATCAGGGACGGCGAGATCGACTACGATGGTAAGAGAACGGACTGTACATCTGACTTGGTTGGTTGGCACTTGGTTACGGATTACGGAGGGCTTAAATAATTGACAGTTATTTGTTTACATTTTTTATCTACGTTTCTAAAAAAGGTCTATGAGTGATCACTTTACCTGTTGTTTTTTTTGCATTATAATTGGTTATCAACTCCGTAATCCCGAATCGTGGTGCGTTGGTTAAAATCCGACCTCTGTCGAACATGCGTTGTTGTTGTAGATGTATTTTCTCCTTGAAAAATATTTCTAGATCTTGTTAAAAATAAACGTTTGCATTACAGCCCTGTACGAAGATGAATCAGACAACGACCTCGGATCGATGGAGAACCATGGATCCGTGGTCACACACCTTTTATCACAGGTCAAAATCGGAATGGATCTCACTAAGGTACGCTTATATTACTGTACTTATCCTAAAATGAGATAATCCACTAAGGAAGACAGATAAAGATAAAGATAAAATCATGTATTTGCCAGAATACAATACATAAAGATGTTAAGATAATAATAGAACATGTATTCAGTCTGCAAGCAGACGTGCAAATATTAAGTCAACTACGGTAATAAAACGGTTGGAGCTTGTTCCGCTTCTTCTAGATAAGTGCTACATCTCAGAGCAGATCATCACTTACCATCACTTACCAGTATGATATCAAGCTCATCAATCGTTTCTAAAAAACAATTTAAAAAAAATCCTAAAACTAAAGGTAATATCTCTTTATTGTATTTATAAATTTCAGGTTGTGTTGCCAACATTCATTCTCGAAAGGCGATCGTTGCTCGAAATGTACGCGGATTCCTTCGCGCACCCGGACCAGTTTGTTAAGTAAGTCATTTTTAACCTCTTGTTACCTTAAAATTTTGGCACACAGCCTAAAATTGGTCAAAATAGAAAAGTTCACCAATTACCCGAACGATATTCCCGGTTGCATTTTTCTTATATGTCCAGGTGCCGCTTTCCTACTCTAAATTTACCTCTCCACTTCGCACGGTCTTTGGCATCCTCTGTAGTGAAGTCATCAAAATGGAAGAGTTGAATGACACAGAGACTCTTTTGCCCAGCATTGGGACATGTTAAAAATTACTGATGGAGGAGTCTACCTTATCCTTTGTCAACTCTAAGCTTGCCTACAACTAGACTGCTGTTTTGATTTTATAGTAAACAACAGGTTTATAAGAGTTGAATTCAACTCCTTCAAACATTATCGTGTGCAGAATTCTGTAACCCATTTCTTTAAAAACCAAGACTGCTGTTTCTAAACAGTCTCATACATGAATAAGCTGATTTCTGACAGCTGAATGTTAAAATGTGAGATCTTTTAGATTCCAGCAAGTTGTTCTTATACCTACAGCACAAACTGTGCTGTGTTTATAAAAAAGGTGTAATTTTTCAACTGCGAGAGATAGTGTTCTTGAACTGAGACCAAACAGGCTTTGGCGATGGTACCTCCTTATCTTGAAACCTCATCATCCGAGCGATGTTCTTGGTTGCATCCCCCACGTTGAAGCCTTGGATCCTTATCCTAAAACCTACTTCTATATATTCTAGGATAGTAGACCAACCAACCCCTCGGGATCGGATGATACAAGTAGTGAGATGGTACCTTAGCTCGTACCACGCCGGACGCAAGTCTCAAGTCGCTAAGAAACCTTACAACCCCATTTTAGGCGAGGTGTTTAAATGCCATTGGGAGTTGGATGGCGACTCTGGGGATAAGGTAAGTTGGATTCTCTTACTTTTAGGCTGTAAAAGACTTTAAAAAAGCACGTTCCCTTGAAAACCAACCCATCATCATCATAATCTACAATCAAACCCTGCCTAGTACGACCTTATATTGAATTTTACATTGGCCTAGTTGCTCCCTTCGATCTTGTATAATCGTGCGGGTTATGCGAAGCCTGGGGTCATTACTAAGATGGATGACCGATAACGTGTGCGGCAACAAATTCATTTTCTTCATCATGCTTCGGAAGGCACGTTAAGTAGGCCAGTTATTATCTCAGATAGCGTCGTTAGGTAAAGTTTTTGGACTTAAGGCCACCTGATGACAATAGATGACACCAATGCACCAGTAGAAGAATAAATTTATTAATATCAATGAGCGTAATTCCCATTATTTATCTTCCAGGCAGAAGTAGGCGATGGCCCAGTGCCCTGGTGCTCCCCCGACCAGCTATCCTTCGTAGCGGAACAAGTGTCCCACCATCCACCGATATCAGCATTCTACGCAGAGCATTACAACAAGCGTATACAGTTTGAGGCATATGTCTGGACTAAGAGTAAATTCCTTGGATTGTCTATAGGCGTACACAATATCGGCAAAGGAACGGTGACGCTGCTTGATCTTGGAGAAGAGTATACTTTGACATTCCCTAACGGATATGGCAGGTACTTTTGAAGATTTTGCTTTTTGCGCAACAAATTTTCTTTACAACTTGTGTTATTGCAAGGTGTAGGTAACTGCCAGTTTTAAAGCGATATGGCATCACGAGTCTTACTTGTGAATAAAATAATGCCTCTATACCTTTAACCTGGTGGCTTACTTAACGCAGTTGTCAGCGCATGGATCTGCTATTCCGTAGGTAGGGAGGTATTCGATTACTGGTAGCATTGACTTTTGGATAAAAGCAAATTTCGAATTATTACTTTGACATGTAGGTATACAGACCATCTTGTGGCAAATTTAATAGCCAAACCTTATGACAAGATGATGCTGGAACAGGTAGCATTGAGTTTTGAATAAGCAAATTTTGAATTACCATTTTAACATACGTAGTACATACAGGCCATCTTGTGACAAGTTTAGTAGCCAACCTCAGGACTAGATGGCGCTGTTACATCATCTCAGGGTTTATCCGTCCAATGCTCAACATAGGCCTCAACCATACGACGAGGCCGCCAACGACTCCCCGCCCTTGCTACAATGTCGTCGGTCCACCGAGTAGTTGGTCTTCCAACACTCCGTTTCGCATTGAATTGTGGTCGCCTCTCAAGAACTTTTACAACCCAATGGTTATCAGTCCTTCGAGCAAAAAAATATATGTTTACACTTAAATTAAATAGTTACTACATTCTACAATTTATTTCCCAGATCAATACTAACAGTTCCCTGGATAGAACTGGGTGGATCAGTCTGCATTGAATGCGTGCAAACAGGACATAAAGCCAACGTCGAGTTCTTAACGAAGCCGTTCTACGGCGGTAAGAAACATCGCGTTACTTGCGAAGTGTTTGCTGGAGTCGATAAGAAGCCTTATTACACGGCGCAAGGGGAGTGGAATACTAGGATGGATGGGCGGTGGATGGATACTGGGGTAAATATTTTACTAATATTTTAAGACAGGGAATTTAGATAAAAAGCAGTTTAGCTGCGATAGTGCGCTGGTCGCCAGTTTTCGGTGCCAGCCTTCTACGTGTTTTACCGCATCTCTTGATATTATGACCTTAGAAACTAAGTTTGTACGAAAATGTTTGTAAAATTTCTAGCCGAGAAAAGTCCTGAGCATATTCTGTATATAAATTATTTGAATGTTTCTAAAATTTTACCTACGACCAAGTAAGAACTGGTTTTCAAGTATAAGTTTCATTGATCCAAGAAGATTTATCGACTTGCGTATTCATAACGATTCAATCGTCTGCTAACTCAGGTTGACCGCTGCTGAGAAAACAAAGGCAAAATGGGTATTATCCGGTCTAAACACTCCGACAAACAGTAGCCAATTACTTGACAGTTTGTACTGTTCAACAGCGCCACAGATACCCGATTGACGCTGTTGATTCGAAAAAAAAAGTGGCCAACTCTGTTTAAAGTTCCACTTACATTGCGATTTGAAAACCATTTCTCAATATCCTCAAACCTTACAGCGTTCAGAAGTCCTATTCGAAGTATCAACAATGAAAGCCCGTCGCAAGCGCGTCCAAAGCGTCTCCCGGCAAGCGGCGCACGAGTCGCGTCGCGTGTGGCGTCACGTGACCGCCGCCTTGAGGGCGCAGGACACGGACGCCGCCACCGCCGCCAAGAGGCGTGTCGAGCAGACGCAGCGGGAACAACAACGGGACCGGGAAGTTACTGGAGAGAAATGGATCACGCAGGTATATACCCCCCTGTAGATGGCATCAAAAATCAAAACAACTTATTTCCTTTAGATTCTTGTACAACATTAAATGCCCATGATCATTTGGCTACGTCTTAGGTGTATTGATTTTAGTCACTGGTCATCATTACTGATCATTCACATCACTGGTCACCTTCACAACCCTATTTAGCCACTATTTTGATACAGTGCCCATTTTGGCACAAAATACAATGAGTTAACGCCACAGGTCAAAGACCAATAAGCTCTTAAAGGGTTGTCAAAAGCAAAAGGCCAAAGAGCTCCGCAAAGCGTTGCCACAGGCTAAAGCCAATGAGCTCCTCGAATCGTTGCCACAGACCAAAAGCCCTCAAAGCTCTCAAAGCATTGCCTCGGGCTAAAAGCCAATTAGGTCGTCGAAGCGTTTCCACAGACCAAAATCCTTCAAAGCTCTTCAAAGCGTTGCCACAGGCTAAAAGCCAATAAGCTCCTCGAATCGTTGGCACAGACCAAAAGCCCTCAAACCGTTGCCACAGGCTAAAAGCCAATGAGCTCCTCGAATCGTTGCTACAGACCAAAAGCCCTCAAAGCTCTTCACCAAAAGCCAATGAGGTCCTCAAAGAGTTTCCACAGACCAAAGGCCAATGAGCTTCTCCAAGCATTGCTACAAGCTAAAGCCCAATGAACTCCTCAAAGTGTTGTCACAGGCCAAATACCTATGCGCTCCTCATGGCGTTTCCACAGGTCAAAAGTCGATGAGGTTCTTGTGTTTGTTCCTATGTGTCGTTCTCATTGGAAGTCGCGTTCCGAGATACACTAAATTACGATTCAAAACGAATATGAGAATGTCTTATACATATATTTTTGATGTAAGTTTTACCTATTTGTATGTCCCTTCCTAAGTTCATAACCACCCAACGGCTCAACCGATTTAAAAAAATTCCCCTCCGCTAAGAAAACGTCTCGAATCCACAACGTCGCCCCAACATCGGACGTCGGAGAACGCAGAGAGTTCCAGATAATCGAATATCAACTTTAATACTAACGCATAAGGTAGAGATTCCTTTAACGTGTAGCACGGTCGTTAAGACGAAATGTTTTGGAAAATCCTGTTGAAATTCTAGTGGGGAAAAAAACTCAAATGTTGGTGACTTTTAAGCTTACATATTATTTTAATCTGACTGCCCCTGCGGACATCGTATCGCTATCGTTCATATCAATATAAATTTTAATTATTATTGGTTGCATTTTTAGAGTACATTATTAGAGTAACACCTCAAACAGAATTGCAATAGAACGCGCTCTCGCTTCGTTAGAAAAAATACTTCTTTGTGAAGGTTTTTTTCTATTTTTTTATACACATCTTTGTCCTGACAATAACGAATACAAAAAAGGATTCACAAATGACTTTATTGGCGTTCGGGGGATAATCAAATGCCTTCATTAGCTTTCGGTAGACAAACGAACGCCTTTGTTGGTGTTCCGGAGACACCCTAAGGCCTTTGTTGGTGTTCGAGGAGAAACGAATGTCTTTGTCGGCGTTCATTTCACCAGTGTACGCACTGACATATCTCCTTACAGGATTTTACGAAACATAAAAATATAGGTATCGAAAGATAAATTAAAAAATAATTCCATTGATAATAAATATTGAGATATGAACTCTGTTAAGATTGGTTAAGGTAGGAATTTCTTTGGACCGGGCCCTTTAGATGTAAGCGTAAGAAACTTGACGCACTTCATCGCTTTGTTGGTGAATGGAAGGGTATGTGAATAGTGCAAATTATACAGTAAGACGACTTACTAAAATTAAAAAAGACAAAAAACTATTATTTTGAAATAACAATTTAAGGAATGAGAGAGAAAATTGAAATTGAACTTATTTTTCGGTTTTAATCTAGTGTTTTATTGGCATTTTTCGAGACATTTACAAGTCTCTCCTTTAGGGTAGAAAAAACCATAATGTGAGAATATACGAATCGGACGGATGAATTTCCGCGTATTAGTCGGTGCGATGCGGGTTCGATCGTCTGTTACGGCTACTTATTGGTCGTTGAAATCTTACTGTATTATTTGTACCATGTTTGAGTAACATTGTGATCTCAAAATTATAATTTCTATAGTTAATACCTTTTGTAAAATTCTCTTAACCTTTATGGCCTATGATAATAAATATGATTAATTAAAGAAAACGAGCAATATTTAAAATTCTGTAAATAATATTATAAATTGCTTTTCATTGTATGAATGGTGACTTTAAAATGTTTGAACTCTTCCCTGTTACAGCCGAATACAGGGCGTCTACTTTAATTCTACGAACGAACGAATCAACTGCCATCCGGATGGAAAATCTGTCATTATATTATAGCATAATCTGTGTATTTAGGTGTATTTTTTTCTCATATTATACATAGGTGTCTTTCTATGTATAATATGTATGTATTTACAAAAAGTATAACATGAAGTATATCCGTTTTCTAGTACCCATAGTACAAGCCTATTGCTTAGTTTGGGGCTAGATTGCGCTGTGTTTATTGCGTTAAATATTTATTATTTATTTATTTATAATGACAGATTTTTTGTTCGTCGTTTGTTCGTAGAATTAAAGTACAGGCCCAAAAATGCCACTTTAAATTTAAGGGGGAATTGAGCTAAATTTAAAATTAGTTATTATGGATTTTTTTTTAATTTGAAAATTTAATTGTTTAAGTAGAACTCAAGTTTTGAGTAGCATTTATGTATCCGGCCGTTATGCGGCGTGTTTCGAGGCGGGTAATATAAGCCGAAAGGGGTTGTTCTAGACTTCTAGGTAAACAATATTTTATTCAACGACTTTTGAAAATTCGAATAAGTTGTCGGAAATTTTGAGTTTTAAGTTTACTTGAATATCAGCTGTTTTTGTAAGTGAAGGCAGTTACCGTCCCCGAAATACACTGTATACAACCTATCTAATAAGGATTTTGCTACACCAACGACAGAAGGTTGTGGGTTCGATTCGCGATTCGATACGAAATGTTTTTTTCTGGTTCAGTGTTAATTATACGAAATTTATGTATTAATAAAAGCAATATCATTAGAAATATTTTAAAGGCAAAATTCATCTTCAAAAATTCACTTGCGGCGAGATTTGAACTCGCGTCCCTGGATCAATATTCCAGTGCCTATACCGCTCGGCCACGCAAGTTCTAGTAAATATGCCTTGAGCAATAAAAAACAAATTTACGAAACAATATCATTATTATGCATTATATTCGGTCACCATAATACAAGCCTAGTTGTTAGTTAAATGGCGTTGTAACGTACTGCAGCATCCCGCTAATAATTTAAATGCGAAAGTTAAGATGTTTGTTTATAAGTTTGTTTTGATGTTTGAATTCCAGTCATGCTAAAAAACTACTAAACCGATTACGATGAAACTTGTTTAAAAGTACATGTGCCAGAGCAAAATCTTTATTAGGTCGTTAAAGGGGCAAGAGTTTCAATTTCGCGCATTTTTTTAAATGACTTGACTTTATCTTTCTGGTAGAAATGAAATTCTAAAAGCAACTATACATTATAGTATAGCTATAGGTACATTAGTATTATTAAATTTTCCAACATCTAATAGGTATAAAATTATTTATACATTGGTCGCTTTGCGAGGAAAATTTCGTACATTGACCTCTCTATTTCCGTCTCTGTCTGCCCTGGGGCCCTACTCTCAGTTCTAATATGCTAATTCGTACAGTTACCTAACATTACATTATTTTTTTTAATTTATTTATGTAGAGCGTCGGGGAACGAGTGGATGATCCTGCACGTACGTGTGCTAGGGTAAGGTCTGCCGTACAAACCGCTGAATTTCAGTTTTCTATCCCAAGCCGTTCAGGTTCTAGCCATTTTTCTAGAAACTTTAAAAATCCTACTCTTTCCTCATTTCTCTGAGGTTTAACCCATGCCTTGCATATGCATCATGTGCAGGATTATCCACTCAGTTCCGGACATCCTGTATTTAGGACGAATTGACCAGCTTGCATTTATTATTTCATTTAAAACGAATAAAAATACACATAGTAGTTCAAAGCGAAGCATCTCAATACTAACCGTGTATTAAAACAAATTTGTGGAGTCCACTAATAACAAAACCAGGAATGGTTTTGTTATTAGTGGACTCCACAAATTTGTGGAACGAATTTAACTGGAATAGCGAAAAAAACTGGTCTGCCTACTTTATTGATCTGAACGAGAGAAACAACGCGACAATTACGTATTAGTTAGACAGAGACACAGAGTGAATGAATTTTCTTCATGCAAAGCAAACCAATAATGGAAAAATTTATAGAAGAAATACACTTTTAAGTAAGTGTATTTTTACTTAAAATATTTCTAGGATATTTAGTGCTGTCTTAAGCACTTAGGGCTGGTGTGTACGGATCAGAAATCAGTATAACTATCAGTTGATACGTAAATATATCGTGCACTGAAACATTAACAGTTTGACCTAGTCGCGCTCGCTTCGACTGTTCTCTGCCGCATAGTTCGCGACTTATCGGCCGCACAAGCCTGCTGACGGTCTCTGTGGCGCGTCGGGCGGACGCTCGACTGCAATGCAGAAGCCTGGTCTGGGTGTCTTTATATGTATAATATTTATGTATTGACAAAAAAATAATAATATGAAGTATATCCGTTGTCTAGTACCCATAGCACAAGCCTAGTGCTTAGTTTGGGGCTAGATTGCGCTGTGTGCAGTAGTGCAATATTTATTTATTTTATTTTTTTATTAATTATGCAGACTTACAGCCAAAACGCCTAAGAAGCTAGAAAGACAATATACAGTTTACCCTAGTATATTTTGCGTTACGGACATGCCCAAACTGTTAACGTTACAGTGCACGTGTTTATCAACTCATGGTAGGAGTACAGTGCTCTGTCTCGAACTATGTATTGGTGTCTTGATTCGAAATTCAAAGGCAAATCACTTTTAAATCACCTGACCTTACGGGAATTCGCGTAATAAAATTGTCTAAATTTGTATTTCAATATCGTTACAGTCGATTTTTGATGTTGTCGATGTCTTCTATTCTATTTTTAATTTCAATATAACTGCTGTCAATCTTAAATTTTAAATTTGGATTGTTATAATCAATATTTAACATTTTCCAACGATTTTGTCTTTAAAAAATAACTTTTTCATTTTTAAGTCAATATAGTGTCGATTGCAGTTCAGTTGCAAATTAGAGAGTTCAATTGTAATGATGTTGGGAAAGAGTTTTGGACAATTCTAATACAGAAATTACAGCCTTCAAATTAATCAAATATTGAAATCATCTACGTTCTACAAGTATATAGTTAGCTGGCTAGAATCATTTCTATGGATACCATTAACAAAGAGACTATGGTACAATAGTAGAGAAAAATAACCGATTAGATAAAATTTGGTTATATCTTCATTATATTTATATGTTATAGACCTGTAACTAACTCCGCCCTACTGTTTGAACTTGCAAAAGTCAAGTTCCGATTCATTAGAATTATCAGAATAAAAGTAGCCTGTTGTTTTATATTTATTTATTTAAATTAGGGCTCAAACCAGGGCGAAGTTAGTTTTATAGAGATAATTTACGTTGAGTCAGTCAGGTCAGTACTAAGATGGGCCACCTCTAAAGTGTGGAATTTTGCACAGCGGGAGGTAATGTGCAAAATGCTTTATTAGACATACAAAAGTTAGATAAATGCAAAGAAAACTTTAAAGTAAAACGGTGTACGAATCGACTAACTTTACACCTAACCGCGATTTTTTCATGGCAATTTTTGAGCTGTGAAAAGTCAGCACAATTTATATGTAGATTTTATTTAGAATTTAGATCAAAAATGTAAATAAAAACCTTACATATTTATTTGAATATTGCACGACAAATAAATGATAAATATTGCACGACATTACACACAGCGACATCTAGCCCCAAACTAAGCACTAGGGTAGGTACTATGGGTACTAGACAACGGATATACTACATCATTATAGTTTTTTTTTAAGTGTAAATTCATACATATTATACATAGAAATCACCCAGAACCAAAAACAAACAGCTGACAAACATTTGAAAGTGACAGCTCTTTCATTTAATAATTGAAAGTTCAGTGGGACTTTTGCTTTTGACGCGTTAGTGGAACGTCGTATTGAATTTTTATTTTTACAAAACATAATTTTATTGCGAGTAAATTGTTTAATTTCGGCGGCATGTTATCAATTTATTTACGCGAAGTTTAACGAGTGAAGTGAAAATAAAAATACCAGTGCCAAACACGAAATTAGCACGTTACAAACAAATGTTCCATGAGGTGGGAGAAAAATCGTCGCCATTTTTTCTGCAGCCTCCACGCATTGGAAATTATTTCAAACGATTACAGTATAATAGTGGTAGTTCACCATTAGTACGAGTAACTGGCTAAATTGTCCTATATTGCTGACAGAAGCCATAACTAAGAAAAAGAAAAGAAAAAGAAAGTTCTGTGTTTACATTTTTGATCTAAGATTCTGAAACGGGATTCTGTGACAGAGTGTTTTCGAAGCCACAAATTAAGTAGGTAGTACTTTTTTCTGGGACTGACCCTATGTGAATTAGCCCTTATTTAGAAAATGCAATAGTCGATTGTTATTATATTAATACGTTATTCATAATATCGTCGGTGATCTATCAAAATTATTATAAGGAAACCGAATGGTTTAAACAAATTCTCATTAAACCAACATTTATAAACAAAATTTATTCCATGGTTTTCGCGATTTTGCCTAATAAAACACTTTATTTATCGGGTTTAAACGCGCTTTACGCTCATGGTTGTCAACCTTGAAAACTGTGAAGTTGGGGAAAATCTCGGTTTGTATAAAACCATGAATAAATCGCGATTAAACCCGATAAATAAAGTGTTTTATATATAAACAATGTCAAATTCAATTTCTTTTGTATATACTTACCGCAATTTTGTGTCTTAACTTGTGATTTAAGAACAAATCGAATTTCTTAAAACGCAATAAGCAAATAAGAAGCGTTGATTTGCTACAAGCAAAAGCATTTTTACGTGTCCAAAGGCCGTCTTCACGAAATAAGTCGAAATAACACTTAAAAAATAATGTTCTTTCTTGCGTGTTTTATTTGTATTTATGCTATTATTCTTAATCAATTTCTTTTAATTCTATTAATTTATTTATTTTATTGCTTTCATTCAATATTTTAAAGTCTCACAAGGATTTAACCTTAATTAAAAGCTATTTAATTTTTAATTTATTTTTGATTTGTCTTTGGTTTTGCGATTTGCATAACAACCAAACACAGGGTAACAGAGTTTTTGCAGGTTGCTTCAGCAAACCTTGAAAATGCTAACTGTGAAGTTACCGAAAGCTCAGTACTTTGCAATAATGCGAGAGTAAACATTTTTTTTTTGTATGGCAGTCTAATTCTTGCAAAGGTTATATTATAATCTCAATTAAGACTAATTTCTATAAAATAATGAACTTTATTCTCAAACAAGAGTTGTTTGGCTAGGCCAGTAAGTAGTAAATGCTATTTTTAGTCGCAAAAAGTTAAGTTTCTTAACTTGTTTATTTATAGTCTCAAAAATAAGACTTATTTTATGAAAAGCTAAATTATAGCCTTAATTATACTAAGACTTGTTTCTTGAATTTTGTTCGATTGTTTTTCTTATATTTTTTAATGTTTATATTATAGTCTCAAAAACGACAAATTTCATGTAAAGACTATTTTATAGCCTCAATAATAAGACTTATTTCGTGAAATATTGTTTTTCTTACCTATTTATTTAATAACTCGTTCCCCCGGGTCCACAATAGAAATCGGTTCAGCAATGAAACCAGGTAGTAAGACTGAGATGAAACGATAACGATGATTCGGCAGCGAGACACGTGCAAATTATGAATTATAATATCACATAGAATTATTTAATTATATTATAGTTATAACTATCATGTTGTATATTTAAATAAAAAACAAACTATTCCATTTTTACTGTGTTTAATTTTACATTCGGGAATAAATAGTGTAGGTTATAAATTACATTTAAAAAACACGTTTTAAAAAACATGTATTTTTACTATAGGAGTCAAAAGTGGATAATAATTATAAACTGTGGAGTTTTTTTTCTTCGGTTTCTCGATTTTTTATGGATTGTTATTGAATAGTATATTGGCAATTAAAAGCCACTGTAAGCCGAAGTATCCACTATTTCCGCCTTATTTTATTGGTTAAACTAGATTTTTCTTACAGAAATTATTTTTGTATGAAACCAAATTTAGCAAAAACTCACAACGAAGTGATGCTTTAAGGGCAACACCTTTATAGAATCACTTTGTTATCCGTCTGTCTGTCTATCAAATCTCTTTTCTTGCCTCAAAGTGACCTAGTACTTCTTCCAGACCTAGGTCTCAAAGCACTAAGAGCTCGAGACATCGCCGATATTTTCTCGCAAGTCGTGTTTTGAACAAACGACTTGATGGGAGCCGTTAGGATACGGAAGTTGACTTGATTGAAATTCATTTTGTTGTAGAGAAACTTTGACTGGCGGTTGCTTAGCATCCAGACGTTGCCTTCATTGTCGACCTAAAGAGTTGATAGGTTAAGGGACCGTCTCCACGAGCGTTTGAATTGTGACGATATTTCTATACAATCTCTATGAACGTGTCTCCACACGGCGATGTTAACGCGGCGGTGCGTTGTTGTATAGAAATAAAAATAATATCGCCGCGATTCTAACGCTCGTGGAGACGGTCCCTAAGGGGTGATTTATATTAGACGTCACGAACGCCGGCCGGCTTCGACTCGGACTTGACCGATTTTTTTTGGTAAAAGATGTTAAAATTACTCGTAAGTACCTTGAGATCATTGGGAAACTCCAACAGATTGCAATCACTGAATATGAGCGGCGTGTTTAGTTCTTCAAAGGGCTTTTCTGTGTTCCAACATGCTATACCGTTTTTATTTACCTAAAGAAAAATAATGAAGTAGGTAATTAATTAACCATTATTAAATAGGAGCGTCCTTTGGTTATTATTATTTATTTTTACAAAGAACACAAACATAGCTCTGCCAAACTGCACAGCAGTTTGTCGGCAGCACCAGCGTAATTGGTCGGAAGCAAAAAAATTCGACGTATTCCGTGGCGAGCGCCAACGGCTACAACGCAGAAAGTTGAGGGTTCGAACCCCGCCAGAAAAAAGGATTTTTGCTGACCATACATTTCAGTTACTGGCTCTGCCTATGTCGTGTTTATACAAAACGAGTATTATACCTACCTACCATGTAATATATATCCGTTGTTTAGTACCCATAGTACAAGCCTAATTGCGTAGTTGATGAGTGCAACGTCCTATAATAAAAAAAACTCAGTGATGCAACACACAGCGCCATCTAGCCCCATGGTGAGCACTAAGCTTGTATAAAGGTGACTACAGCGGTCCTAGCCAAAATTCTTATCGAATACTTAACGAAAACGCCAATCGACAGATTTTTTTGTATGAAATTGACATAAGCTCGCGAAAAATCAAGCGTGACCATATGTCAATTTCATACAAAAAAATCTGTCGATTGGCGTTTTCGTTATTCGATAAGAATTTTGGCTAGGGCTGCAGAACGGATATGGTAAGTAAATACTTATATTTATTTTTAGGCATAAATATTTGCACCCGGCGGGAATAGAACCCGCAACCTTCGCGTAACAGAGGTCGTCATTTATACGTACCTGGGTATAAAATAGGATGTTTGTATTGGGATCAAAGTCAGAAGCGGTCGCTTGGGCTCTAGGACCTCTTTCACCGACGATCTACAAAATATAAATAAATATTACACGACATTACACACAGCGCAATCTAAGCATTAGGCTTGTACTGTGGATACGGTTATACGGCTACTTTACTACGTATTATTATACATAATACAGAAAGACATCCAGATATTTTAGCTTAAAAATTAACAAATATTTATTTTTAAGCATAAATATTTGCACCCGACGGAAAACGAACCTGCAGCTTTCATCTAGTCAGCCAACTGGAAAGAGCGCCCTACCGATGTTTATGGTGTGACATATAAATTCAAACTAAAATTATAAAGAAGATTTGTTTGTTTATTCCCCCTCACGGTCAAACAGTTCGACCGATTTATATAAAAACTTGCATATAAATATTTCACTAATAAATATTTCATAGGGATCAGAATTAACGCGAGTGAAACCGTGGGGCGCGCCTAGTATGTAATAAAACTTACCTGAACTGAATTAAATATTGTACATTGAGGAACGCTGGGACTTCTCAAAAACTTCGTGTTTATTTTGAAAAGTTTCGTACTAGAAGTCGGGTGGAAATACAGGTCTCTGTTGCTGGAAGTAAGAAGGGGTTTGAATATTTTTTTACAGAACCTGATTTCGTGCCATTTTGATTTATTTTCAAAATTGCAACTAATGTCATTATTATTTTTATTAAATCTATATATATTATACTGCTAGTTTTTTGATCTAGGTACTACTTGTATGAAAGTAAAATGTCCGTGTATTTGTAGGTAATTAATAAGTTTTGAAATTACTGTATTTTTGAGAGTAAAATATGTGTATCTTGTATACTCAGCCCATTGCGAGGAAACTTAGTATGCAGATAGCTGGAGATCTGTATCGGATATCGGGATTAAAGTAACACATAGCTTACTATGAATATTATTAATTAACGAGGTATTTACCATGTTTATTTTAATTTACAAGCGTCTCGTAAACAAGCTGGTCGTAGTTACTAGCGAAATATCCGAGCTCCTCGTAAATAAAAATAAACATGGTAAATAAATAGCTCGTTAAGTTATAATATTCATAGTGAAAACAACCATGTAAGTTTAAAATAGTACATAGGTTACTTTTTATTCCGATTTGCCCGCGGGATCGGGACTGACACAGGTAAAACCGCATGGAGCGCAGCCAGTAAAATAATGAAATGATTTGACCTACCTACCTATAGATGGAGAAAATACCTCTAGTTTGCTACTATACAAGATGTAACGGGCAAGTCCTTTTAATCCGAAAGGGGGTTGTTCTAGACGTCTACGCGAACACCTTTTGTTCTATGACTTTTGAAATTTCGAACTTTTTTTTTGAATTTTTGAGATTATGTTTCACTGAAAAAACAGCTGTTTTTGAAAATAAAGGTAATTGAAGGTTTGATTGTAGTTTACCAAACTAAATGAAAGGACAACATAAGGTCAATGACCTCGAACTCTAAGAAACAGCTGATCTTCAAGTAAACTTTACACTTAACATTATCGAAAAGTACTTCGAATTTCCAAAAGTCATAGAAAAAAAATTGTTCACCTAGACGTCTAGAACAACCCCCTTTCGGCTTAAAAGGGCTTACCCATTACATCTTGTATTTTATGTAAAAATATCTATCCTGGATTACCCATCGCACAATGTCGATCCCAACGCAAGACCTGATATCCCATGACTCCAGTAGAACTCGATCCCGCCCACCACATACTGTCCCGCGTGAGGGTCGAAATGAAAGAAGTGGTTCTCCACTCGCCACGCGGTATCATCCGTCAGGCTATACACTATAATGGCGTTAGATCCCGTATCTGCTATGTAAGCGTATGCATTATTGCAACATTCCTTGCCTTTTCCTGGTATGTCTATTACCTAAAAAATATATTATTTTATTCCAATTATATAATATTACCTATTAGTTTTTATCACAGGTAACAGATAGTATAATTTGCTTTTTTGTTTTTTTTTATTTGGACCTGAGATGAGCTCTTTAGGAACAAATACCATTTCATACATGAATAACATTTGAATTGATAACTAAATACCCACTAAATTAACTACCCACCTGCCTACTTACAGATTTACCTACTGCCTATATTAATAATTCAATTATTCAATTAGATAACATAATCCGTTTACTTTTTATGGTATATTTACACCCTTATAAATAGGTCGGAGCAAACTAAGGGAAAGGTATTTTGAGTTTTGGCGGGAACACGTTTATGATATGTGTTGCAAAATTTTCACTTTTGGGGAAAATAATAAAATGACGACGCAAACACAACAAGGAGCTTGAATGATATTGGAACAATTTTAATGTTTTATTTTATTTTTAATATAGGTTGGTGCCTTCCATAATATCCTTTAATTTTTCGACTTAATTAAAATATTATTTGAGAAATAAATAAATGAAAATAAAGAAAAATTGGCTGAGCTTAACGTTCTACAATAATTACCGATGCCCTTTATGAAGATACTTACAATGTTTGTCAATATTGAAGAATCCCGATAGACGTCCTCGCGAAATACGTATCGGCGTAAGAGCTGGTCCGTTTTTAGATCGAAGATTAGAAACGATGGCTCTACTACTTGCTTTGCATCACCTGGGTAGTAATGCATGACAAATAAATAAATACTAAAACAAGTTGCGCACATCGCCATCTAACCTCAAACTAAGCAACTAGGCTTGTATTAAGGGTATTAGACAACGGACAATAGATTCTTACCACTACATAAATTATACTATTTTTAAATTTTACACATGAAACATAAGTATAGACACACCCAGAACCAGAAACAAACATTATGCTGAACGATTTAGCATACATGCTCGTCCCCGGCCAAATCGAGCCCACAACCTTATGCGTTGCTGCCTGAAGCGCCACAGAAGCCGTCAATAAATACTGCAGACAAGTACCGATAACGTGTATCAAAAATGTTGAAATGGCGGATACGACCATAGTGCCACTATTTAAAATCCCCTTGCACTAAATCGGGAAAGTCACTTTGACCACATCTCCCAAGAGATGTGGGTACAAACCACCACGGACTGGGTACTGAATAGCAGGCGACCCCAGGCCCAGGCAGGACCAAGGGGGTATGGCGCGATGAACTGGACTCGCATAAAATGGACTGGTCTAAACAGTCTAGACACGTAAGAGTGAAGAGAGGGAAGTAAAACTTTTGTCCTGCAGGTGACAAGATAAAAATAATAGTAAGTATACAGCCTGGTATAATCGTGGGCTTAGGGCTGATTTTACAAATCCCCAGATAGAGATATCCTACAAATAAAATGTAACACCACCGAATAAAAAAGGTCACTAAAAGAAAAAATCTAAATTTAGAACACAAAATTTTTAAGGCTTCTAAATTTGGTTAGGTTCAAACTTATTCGACAGATATATTTTATCCATAGAATGAAAAATCAGGCTTTAGTGTACTATAATACTTCAAATTTGATTGAAAAGGCCCTCTACAAACTGTACGTACATGTTGACTTAGCTCCACGCACGCCCTTCAAAGGAAAGGACGCTCCATAGCTGGAAATAAACGAAAATAATTTATGCTGAATATTTACCATACATATGCATAACACCGTTATCCACGACCCAGAGCCGATCACACTTGTCCACAGCGACTCTGTCGGCCGAAACCACCGTGCTGTTAAACGATAAGCCGCAAGCGTCGTGCGGCAGGTACGATTCGCTCCAGCTTGGGTACGGGTTTAGTGGCTGGTCTTGGGTACCGTTTACGTTCACGTAGTTTAGAGACGAAGGGATGCCTGGAAATATTTTCTTAGCATTATATTTCTGAGACTATCGGGACGAAAATTACCTAGCCTATGTGTTATTTAGTCATCTACATAACAACTTTCATTCCAATTGTTAGGTGATTTTTGCGTGAGGAAAGTATTCTTTAATTCTTTAATGTACACACCACAAATACATAGAGAGATAACTATAGATAAAACATGTACATAGGCGAGCTTAACCCTAACAAGAGTTCTCTTCCAGCAAACCTTGAGGCACAGGAAAGGTGATAGTTGTGCAGGTAATTGGTGTGTAAGCAAACGAAATTAAAATAAATGAATATATATATAATAATATAATTTATAATACATATATCGGTACATATAAAGTACCTACTTCTTTTCGTGCGGAAGTGTGTCTCACCTAGTTTTCTAGAGTTTTCAGGTCACCCTAATTTTACCCACCTTTTTTCCATCTAGGTACAGTTACAAAAACTTTGTTCCTCCACCTTGCTATGCCTAAAGGCATGTTGTTTTCAGGAATATAGTCACCGCTCGCCACGGCTACGCCTTTGTCTTGGTGCTGCCAGGCATAGTCCAATTGCTTCCATTGAAACTTTGGTGGAATTAAGCTGTGTGTGCTTTGCAGAAATACAATAAATAATGTTAAGAGAAGCCGGAACATGATTACTTGGCTGGATTTAATGAAAAATGAAAAAATTAGCTGATATTTGGTTTTAAAATTTGGCGGGTTTGGAGTTTTGGCTTGTTTTGTTGTTTGTAAAACATAAATGTCAGATTGGAGTGGACGTCGAAAAAAAATTCAAGGGAGTCAGTCAGTGTCACTGTCATTTGTCACCAAATGCAGACAGCTGGCAGTTTCTTTGGTGCCAGTCAGCTCGAGTGTTGCCAAGTTAGCGCATTTGCCGCCAGATCCTGCCTGCCAGCTAGAATATCGGAATCGGTATATAGTAAGTCAACAAAATCAAAACTAGCAATTTCTTTCAATAAACTATGATATATGAAAGGGGGTTGTTTTGGACTTTTAAGCGAACAACTTTTGTTCAACGACTTTTGAAAATTCGAAGTACCAAAAGTACAAAGGCCAAAGGTTGCCTGGAAGAGATCGCTTTAAGCGATAAGGCCGCCCATTGTGCCACCAATTTTTAAGTTGTGTTTTTTTTGTACGAATTTGTATTTGGTGTGTAATAAAGAATTTATTCATTCATTCAAGTACTTTTCGAAAATTTTAAGTGTAAAGATTACTTGAAAATCAGTTGTTTGTCAGAGTTCGAGGTCATTGACTTTATTTTGTTCTTTCATTTAGTTTGGTCTACTGCAATGAAAACTTCAATTACCTTTATTTTCAAAAGCAGTTGTTTTTTTCAGTGAAACATAATCTCAAAATTTAAAAAAAAAAAAAGTTCGGTTTTTCAAAAGTCGTAGAATAAAAGTTGTTACTCTAGATGTCTGGAACCTTTCGGCTTAAAAGGGCATACCCGTTACACTTTGTATCTTATACATAAAACGACACCCAGACCAGATACAAATATTTATTTCTAAGCATATTTGCGCCCGACGGGAATCAAACCCGCAGCCCGCAGCATTACAGTCGAGCGTCCACCCAACACGCCACAGAGGCCGGCCGCTTTTTTAAACCGTTTTGTAATTAGTACCTTTGTACCCACCAACAGCAAGGCGCTAAAGAACAATATTCTGTCTGACAATATTGACGATAAACAACCAGGATGACTGATTTTTGGGGGAATTGCTCTGCTCATTTGACGAATTTCAAAATTGTTGCTGGCAGCATTAAGCATAAGCAGATCGTTGTCGTGTGTCAAATAGTTGTGTGGTGTTTTTGTCCTAGCTGCATGTAATTTATTTTTAAAAAGGTCGGTGGAAGTGAAACCCGAAAGAAATGTCCAAAGAAAATTACCTCGACCTGCACCACGTCCAAGAAAGTTTTCAGAGAAGCCTCAAAGAGGAAGACGATGTTGTAATAGAAACTTACATAGATGGATACAACGAACTCGTGAAGTAAGTGATATTTTTTTAAAATATCTTCCGTATGGTGGTTGAATTTACTGATTTGGTGCCCTTTATAGGTTCCTGAATCTCATCGGCACAGTCTTCTCATTCGTTAGCAGCGATGTGAAGAGTAAAATAAAAGTTATGGAAAAACATAGAGATGGCGAAAATGCAATTTATTACGATTCATTTAGAAAAATGATGAAGTATGAGAAAGAAACCGGACTGCATGAAAAAACCGACTTCGTATCGGGTTCGAGAACGATGCTGCGATTGCACAGAGGACTTGGTTTGTATTTTTACTATTTCTTTGTTTAGTATCTAGTTAGGTTAGGTACTTAGGTAAAACCTACTTATACTGACTCAAGTACCTAGTTGTTCTGCATTCCTTCCTATGTGTATGCCTATGTTTCTATTCTATAGCTCTCATATATCTAAGAATTCACTTATCATTGTGGTGTCCTATGCATTTAATTTGATTCTACTTTTAATATTACTTATATTTTAATTTAGCCAGATGCATCTATAATAAATATTCCATTGTTACTTTACAGTACCTAGTATTATACTACTCAACCTTATAAAGGTGTATAAACTATTTAGGTACTCTAACTACAAATAATCAAAAAAATATTTTACCCTATCTGAAAGAAAACATTCATTCATTCAAATCTCTTTCAGTGATAAGGCCGTCTATTTGTACAATATTTGTTTAATTCTTCATTACTTTCTGTATGTATTATTGTTTATTAGTAGAAATTAAGAATTAATCAAAAATTTATTCAATAATAAAAAAATACAAAATGAAATTAAGTCGGAATTACAATATCAAAAATAGGTACCTAACCTAAAAAAATCAAATATATAAGAATAATAACAGACAATAACAATACAAAATTAAATAAACATCACAGAAACACCATAGAACTAATCAGAATCATTAATCATCATCAATCAATTCATTATAAACATCAATGAATTAATCTACCCATCAATAAACATTAAACCTGAAAATTTTATCAGACTTTAAAACCTGCAGATTTCATCAGATTGTTCCTGAAAAGGCTGAGTGAAGCAGACGAGAATGTGAACACTTGTACAACCTGCCAAGGGTCATACAACGAAACTCTAGCGGAGTTCCATCCATGGTACATCAGGAAAGCTGCTACATTGGCCATGCACGCTCTGCCGTCAAGACCTGATCTTTTGAGAAAGGCAAGTTAAACTATTATCTTAAGACTCAATTGCAATTAAACTCTTGTTTCAAATTGAATTGCATTGCTTTTATTATAGAAACCAACATGTCCTAGGACTTACCACAGTCCGAAGACATAGAAAATTGGCTATACTGGAGTAAGCTCCCATGGTGTTTTACTGCCTAAAAAGATTGTGTTATCTGTTACAATCAGAAAGCCATTATTATGATAAAGTACGTCACTATATTACACAAAGAGATAACGGCATCCATTCTGAAATCATAATCAGCCCACAGACTATCTATCCAGTGGATGTCTGACAACAGAGGCAAAATGACAGGCACTATACAGTACATTGCTGCTTTGACGTAACGTGGTTATTACCGGTGATTACCTCAAAGCAGCAATGTACTGCATAGTGCCTGTCATTTTCCTCTATTGTCAGACATCCACTGGATAGATAACGTGGGGGCTGGTCAATCAAAAAACTGTATCAAGGTTAAAACCTTGGGAGAAAAGGGAAAATTCGCATAATGATCCTGTCATATAGACAAGAAAGGATATTTGCATATTAAAAAAACAGCGGTAAAGAAGCAAAGCCAAAATAGATTTATTCAATACAATATTCACACGACTGTTTTGAACTGTCGAGAACCATTTCAAAAGCTCTAGTTTTGATGAAAAGTTTTAGGTAATCAAATTTAAAATAAATTTATTCAAAAACACATTCACATTATCAGTGTCTTCAACGCAACCTCCAATAAAAGAAAACACAAGAACCTCATGGGGTTTTGTTGCAATGATCATGTGACTGTTGTTGTTTGTTTAGTTAGAAGTTTAGTGGAACTGTAGCAATAACCCTTACTAACATTACAAGTGGGAAATTCTGTCTATTTGTGTTTCAGTCACAGATTAGTGATTAAATAATTGTAGGTACTGTATATTCGTAGGGCGCTCCCGGTTTCACCCATAGCCGTATTATATGTGCACATCTTATCTAACTAATATTATAAACGCGAAGGTTTGTATGTATTTGTTACTCTTTCACGCAAAAACTACTGACCCGATTGCGATGAAACTTGGAATATAGGTAGCTGGGGACCTGGATTAACACATAGGCTACTTTTTATCCCAATATTCCCGCGGGAACGGGACTTACGCGGGTGAAACCGCGGGGCGCAGCTAGTTTAACATAAATAAAATAAGATATGTATTTATTACAATAGTACTGCTATCAGTTCATAAACTGATAAGAGTTACCTCGGTGGGTTTATCACATTACGTGTTTGGCAATCTTTTGATGCTTTATCATTAACATGTTCCTTTAATTGAACTTGAATTGAAACGGATAGTGATTGAGTTCGGCGTCGCTTTTTACTTAAACGAATTAAGGCCAAAATTGGAAGAAAAAATCTTCTTTCTTTCTTTCTTTCTTTCTTCTACTTTCGTAATGGCTTAAGGGCGATCTTGGTCTAGTGGTAGATACCCCGTCTTTCATTCCGAAGGTCGTGGGTTCGAATCCCGGCGAATAACGCACCGATGTCTTTTTCTTTAAAAGTTAAATCTCGATCCATAAGGTTGAATTTTTAAAATCGTATAGAAGTTCTAGCAGAGTCCGCGGGAATATCGGATAAAATGTAGCCTATATGTTATTCCCGGTATCCAGCTATCTATATTCCAAGTTTCATCGCAATCCGTTCAGTAGTTTTTGCGTGAAAGAGTAACAAAGTCACATACATTCATACAAACTTTCGCGTTTATAATATTAGTTAGATTACCCTTCTAGTCTAACAAATAGTGAGAAGTATTGCTAACGATGTAAATAAATCTGTATGGAGCAAGGACAAGGTTGCCTTTAACAGTCTCTAATCACGATATTTAAGCGTTTTAACGTTCTAAGTATACGATACATTGATTTTAGCGATGATGATTATACTAACTGCGCCCCGCGGTTTCACCCGCATAAGTCCCGATCCCGCGGTATTATCGGGATAAAAAGTAGCCAATGTGTTTTCCATTGTTTCTCTCCAATACACACATTTTTAATAGAGTGTAATCAAGATGCGTTCACACAAAGCCAGAATATTAAAAATTACTTTGAAAAAATATGTAGGTTAAAAATATAGTATTTTTGCGTACTTTATGTTTTTTTAAAAGTATATTAGTACGTAGACTTTAAATTTAGTACAATACTATATAATATAGTACGGTTGGCAACCCTTTCCAGGTTTCCAGCTACGTATACAATATGTAACGGGTAAGCCCTTTTAAGCCGAAAGGCGGTTGTTCTAGACGTCTAGGCGAACAACTTTTGTTCTACAACTTTTAAAAATTCGAACTTTTTTTTGAAAATTTTGAATTTTTTATGTTTCACTGAAAAACAGATGCTTTTGAAAATAAAAGTAATTGAAGGTTTGATTGTAGTAGACCAAACTAAATGAAAGGACAACATAATGTCAATGACCTCGAACTCTAAGAAACAGCTGATCTTCAAGTAAACTTTACACTTAAAATTATCGAAAAGTACTTCGAATTTCCAAAAGTCGTAGAACAAAAGTTAAGACGTCTAGAACAACCCTCTTTCGGCTTAAAAGGGCATGTCAGTTACATCTTGTATAATATAATAACCTCTTAAGTAGAACTTATATTTCAAGTAGCGTTTCTGTAAGTAACATTATATTAAATTTCCAGATATTCGGCTCAGACGACAGTCTAACAGCAGCACTACAAGTGTTACCACAAATGTTGAACAGCTGCGACGAAGTTTACAGGCGAGTGCAACACCTTTACACTGAGTTCAGTTTCCACGAACTACCTTAACGTGCCAAAATGCTCCTTAACACAAGCCGTTATGGTACACATTTCTTTGGACAGTTTTACTAAAATGACGCTCAACTCTTTCACTAATGAAGTTTGAAATTGAAAAGCATCGCAAAAGCATGTGGGTTAAATTAATAAGCAGCTTTTCAATTTATCTATGGTAATTTTAAATTTGGAAGCTTCTCAATGATTCTAAATTTAAAATTATCATGGTTTTTTGTTGTTGGTGACATAACTTTGGGCAGTTTTTATGCTCAACGCTTCTAAATTCAAAATTAGCATGAAACGTTCTGATTTTGAGATTTTCAGGGCTATTTGAATAGTTCAGTAGTTTTTAAACTATTTAAGAGGCGCTCAAATTTTAAATTCTATTTCAGTGTCAGGCAGTAACTGTACTAAAGATACATAATAGGCAAATTTTAGTTACTTAACTTTAGGGATTATGGTTTAGATTCCTTTGAAATTTTTGATTGATACTACACCTGTATGTAGGCTTATTAAATTTTATAATTACAGTATTTAAAAATAATAGACAATCATGAATGTAACAAAGAATTTCTACATCTTTTTCTAAGGTTTTTTGTTTTATTTTATTTTTCCTTTATTTATTTATTTGTTAACGCCTACGTTAACATTCGCCGCTGTCACTGTCAGGTGACAGGTGACAGTGGCCATTGCGGTTGGCACCATTGGCCGCCGCTAGCGCCGCTTCGGTTGGCAGCACTGCGAGCAAACAGCGCTCGCGTCACCGCGTCGAACTCCACTTCCACTTCTGGATGGTCATCCGTCTTCGCAACATTTCAACTCAAGATCATAAAACGACGCTCATTATTGTTATCTTTAAAGTAAATTCATTATCAACCAAAAAATCCTCTTTCATTGAGAGAAACACAATCAACATTATTCCTATCACATCGCGCCATTTAATGTTTTTTTTTTCATTTTCTATTTCTTTTGTCGATCTAATTTTTTAAGAGCTCTGACTAAAAAAGCTTAGTTCGATGTTATATGGCGCTGTGTACAGTACCATAATCATCTCATTTGTTTCTATCAACTCAATAGAAACAAAATAGGACGGTACGTCCGTACGTATTTTAACTGTATCTATTAACCTTGGTGTTCAATAAGAAATAGGTATTTGGGACACAAAATAATTTAGGAAATATAACTAATTGAGAGCCGGGCACTTATTCTATAACTAATATCTCGACATCGCTTCAACATTGTTAACGGCCGAATGTAACTAGAAACGCTATTCGAAATTTGAGTTCTACTGTAACAAGCAGCTCTCAAACTCAGAAATTCCTATTCTTAATTTGATGCTGCTTAATTATTTTCGTATCAATATTCACGTGGAAAAGTTTTTCGTGAAATAGTCCATTAGTAAAAAATCTTTCGTAAAAAAATTTATCGTGAAAGACTTCGTGAATGAATTTTTGCTTTTTTTTAAGTAATCCTCTAAATTTAGAGTGGCGTTCTTATATTTGCTTGTAAGACATTTAAAATTTCGGATTTTTAATATAGTGCTTAAAATATTGAATTACAGAATTCCCATCATATTAAGGCCTGATTTTTTTATTCCACGGATAAAAGATCTTTCGAGTTCAAACCCAACCAAATTTAAAAGCCTTCAAATTTTGATCTCCTAAGTTTAGATTTATTTTCTTTTTATATAGGTAATATAGTAACGTTTTTCATTCGGTGGTGTTACGTTTTATTTGTCAGATTCTCTATCTAGGGATTTGAAAAATCAGCCCTAAAACAAATAGCTTTTTAAACGGTCTCATTAATCGTGTAATAATGTAATATTTGTTTGTTTACTTATCATTGCAAGTACTTGAATCAGTTTTTTATCGTCTCTTGCTTTTAGATAAGAATAGTAATTGTTATTATGACGTCAAAAGTTTTTACATCAACTGATTAATTTTTATATTTCCTATTTTAATTGGGCAAGGCGTTTTGCTAAAAAATATTTTACAAAAAGAAATGAAAATACTCCCGTGACGGGTTTCGAACTCGTGCCTCTCGTATGCCGGCAGAGTGCGCTGACCATAACGCCACACGGTACCCACGATCTTTGAAACATACGCACGGGTTAAGCCTAAATTTACATTACGAAACTAGTTTCATACATTAGAGTCAATTTCACAAAAGCAGTCTCGCCTCACGCAATTACTGGAAGCAATTTTATCACATAGATATATAATACCACTGTGATTTCTTCTATGGTTTTTACGATTTTGCATAATAAAATATTTTATTTACATTCACTTTATTTTTTTTTAATCATGGTTAATACGCGATTATACCCGGTAAATAAGTGTTTTATTAATACCACTGTGTCTACGCATTTCTTTTTGTGAAAGTGACTATAAATTGAATGCCACTAGTTTCGTTATGTAAATCCCGCTTTATGTGCATGTTTTATATAAAATCATGTTTGTCGAACTCAACTTTTTCAGAGTACGTAAGTAGGTACTTATATTTTGTTATGTTAATCTATCTATTGTTTTTTTTTTTTAAATATAATAAAACTAAAAGTACAAAAATAAAAATAAAACTTACTAAAAACTTACTAAAACTAATTTACCTTAAAAAAAACCACTGAAATAAAAATACAAGAATACAGGAAAAAATAATAAAAAAAAAACCTAAACCACTATATATTTTATAATATATTGATTTTTAAACATCTCTGAAATTTTGTTTTCACAGTATTTATATTTTCTTATAATAAATACCACAGAGGTTATCCCAGTCCCCTCGCGTCCAAGATCATTGTAACATGATCGAAACGTTGAGGTAAAAAGATAAATAATAATACAAGATTAAGATGTCAATATGTTTACAAATCGCGTAACTTTAAAAATAAATAATCTTACCCTGCTGTGGTATCATCTAATTAGCATCCACCGCTTCTAGTTGCTATTTACTGTCAAAAACATATTTCTTATTCTACATTGCTGCTTTGAAGTAATCACCGGTAACAACCACGTTACGTCAAAGCAGCAATGTACTGCAACTTAGCAACTACTAGCGGTGGATGCTAATTAGATGATACCACAGCTTTTATATGCTTTGTGCCCAATTAGCAAGAGTGCTCTGCTCTGTCTGTGTACTAATTTTAATATTTAGTCGTTAAGAAACTATATTAGCTTTTACTATCGCCATGCAGGAGGAATTTCGATACTAAATTAGCTGTCATTCTTGATTCTGCCACAGTTTATCTTTAAGGCTGTCTATAGTGCGTACTTTGACTTTGCAAAGGCTGAACTTAGCAAAAACTAAGCATAAACTTTGAATTGGAATTTAAGTCGAAATTCATTTTGTAATATACGAAAAAAATTAAAATAAAATCATAGTCATAACAGAGAAGCAAAGTTTAGGTCATTATTTGTAATTTGGTTTACATCTTAAAATTTGTAAAACTTTGACTTTACTCAGCAAAAACTTTGGATAGGAAAAATGTAATAATAATAATAAAAATGTATTTACCAAAAACACTTAAAAAAACATTAGGTACTTAATTACTTTTGGCCCCCGCACAAGGGCAAGCCAATGTGTCGTCAAAGTTTTTGCTTAGCAAAGACAAAGCGCGGACTATAGATTTCACCCTAAGTACGGAATTGTTCCTGCTAAAGCGAAGCGACCGAAGTTTAGCATTGTCATAATAAAATTAGCTTTTTTATGAGAAAACTTGAGCTCAATAGCAATCTTGCTCAGTTTTGTGTATGAAGAAAATGTTTATAATATAAGATGAATTTTAAGATTTACTAATTAAGTTTGCGATTGTAAAAGCAACTTCCCACGGTCGTCGGTAATTTTAAACTGCCTTTAAAAATTTCGTTTTAAATGCTTAAGCCTGCACTGGGCGTTCATAGAACTATTTTAAAGGAAAAATACATCTACAAAAACAAAGTGCACGGCCGACATCGAGCGGGATTCGAACCAACAACGCAACTGAACTCAATTCGGGGGTGGCGCAATACCAATTAGTCCACCGATGACTGGTGGCTCGTACGCCGTTTTGCTTCTGTATTTTTACCATCAATACTACAACTTAGGCATGTTGTTGAGTTGATTTGTTGGTTCCATTTCCGTTCGACGTCGGCCGTGCGCTTTGTTTTATGTGGATGTATTTTTCTATAAAATAATAATTGTATTTCGCTTATTTATTATCTAAACACAAAACCGGGATACACACCTCATTCAAGCGATATTCCGGTTGCTCTACCAAGGAAAATAAAATGTTAAGTAGATCAAATGTAAGGCCGCAGTTTCTTACCACCTTCTGGTCTAAGTCGTAGCGCCAAGCGGACTCGTCCGTGTTCCGATACGTAGACCGGTGTAGTTACTAAGGAAGTCTGGTCGGATTTTGTTCCACTGCCGACCCCCTTCATAGATATTATAGACCATAATCATTACCATCAGATGCCATGAGCGTTTGACTCTTACCATCAATGGTCAAACGCTAATCAATCGTGTCTAAAAACATCTAAAGTATACTACATGACGTTATTCATGAAATATTGTAAAATTTATGCAGTTTTGTTGCCGTGAGCTTGCTTTGGCATTTAGCCATATTTACTAAAGCTGTAATGAGTAATGACTAATAGAATTAGAATTTAGAATTAGAATTTATTTATTAATATGAAATATTACCAAACATTTATTAAATTACATTAGAAATCGGCTCTACACTAAGCAGAAGCTTGTATTGCAAATAAATGACCTGCAGTGGGTAGCAGCATTTTAATGTAATTTTAAATATAACAAATAGCCTATTGTTGCTGAGCTAAAACTATTGGCATAAACTTATAAAGCAGTGCAGTGTATGTAGGTAAGTACTGAAAATATTTTTAAGGAACAATACATCTTACTAACCTCCTTCTTTTTTGGATTGATTCCCGGTCGTCCCCACCTTGTCGTCCCCACTGGGGACGAGTGAAACTTTTTATTTCCCACTCGTTCCCGCTATAGTCCGAGAGGCAAAATTAGGTACATGGGGTTTTTAATAAGATATTTCACGGATTGTTAAAATGATTTAATAAAGATCTTCAGAGCAAGATTGAACAATGATTTTGATTGAAAACTTTTTTTTTCCCACTCGTCGCCAGTGGGGACGACAAGGTGGGGACGACCGGGAATAAACCCTTTTTTGGAAGTCGGTTAAAATTAATTTCACTTGCGGCGAGACTCCGTTGCAGTGTCAGTTGCTGTCTATTAGACTACCATCTACTAACCCAACGGCAAATTTAAACAATTTGTATGTTTCTCCTGCCTACTATTTTCGACTAAGACTCGTTTTATACTTAGTTACATTTTTCTCTCGTGGCACACCGGTCATTAATCATAGTAAGGCTAGCATATTCAATATCGATGCCGCTTGTCGATAGCAATAGTGCGCAGCACTGCACCTAGACCAAAAAGATCCATGAATAAGAGAGAGCGAAATACAGCCCAGTGTGTGTGCAACGAGTGAAAAAATGTACCTACTATAGTCATGCTACAGTGCTTTTTACAAGATGTAACCTTTACTTTTCCTTCAAAATAAGAGTATTTCTAATAGACAAGTAAATATGCCTAAAGCATAAAATATTCTTAAAATTAAATATAAGAAATATATTAAATGTCGTGTGTTCAATTATCTGTAATGAAAAACCCACGTGATGTGATAATTGTTATGATAAATGTAAGAAAGAAATGCTATAATGTATCCTTTTCTACAGTAAAGTATTGAGTGCATTTTTTTGTATTATATCAGCGAAGTTACCGCGCAACTTCCGTCGTAATCGGCATCGAAATCCGACTGCGCAAAGGAATAGGTAACCTGCGCGGTGAAAACGACAGCGTTGATTTGCATGCATTTGAAGCCGGCACCGTCGAGTTGAACTGTCATTGAGTGCGAGGTCTCTTGAGCTGCCGGTTTCAATGACAGTTGAACTCGACGGCGGGCGTCGCCTTCAAATTTATGCAAAAATAACGCTATGTTTTGAACCGCGCAGAAAATTAAGGAAATTAACGCCGTAGATATGGACAATTTCGCAACTGGACAGAGTACAGTCGTGAAAAAATCTTATCTTACTAATATTATAAACGCGAAAGTTTGTATGTAAGTATGTATGTATGTGAGGTTGTTACTCTTTCACACAAAAACTACTGAACCGATTGCGATGAAACTTGGAATATAGGTAGCTGAGGACCTGGATTAACACATAGGCTACTTTTTATTCCGATATTCCCGCGGGAACGGGAAGTAAGCGGGTGAAACCGCGGGGCGCAGCTAGTAAGTTTATAAACTACAAAACATAGGGATTAAATTATGAGTGTTTTTCAAGGAAAATCATTCATAACATAACACAAAGGCACGACAATAGAATGAGACATCTTATAATCTATTAGGTACTAGCTGCGCCCCGCGGTTTCACCCGCGTAAGTCCCGTTTCCGCGGGAATATCGGGATAAAAAGTAGCCTATGTGTTAATCCAGGTCCCCAGCTACCTATATTCCAAGTTTCATCGCAATCGCTTCAGTAGTTTTTGTGTGAAAGAGTAACAACCTCACATACATACATACATACTTACATACAAACTTTCGCGTTTATAATATTAGTAAGATGTTATGTATTATTATTATATTAATAATTAATTATATATTATTAATATACAAGCTTTCGCGTTTATTATATTAGTAAGTTTATATTATTAGATGTCTTATTATATTGTCGAACTCTGTCCAGTTGCGAAATTGTCCAGCTAAGAATCTGTCCAGTTGCGCCGGA
The DNA here is from genome assembly GCA_949358125.1 of Idaea dimidiata. NCBI lineage: Eukaryota > Metazoa > Arthropoda > Insecta > Lepidoptera > Geometridae > Idaea > Idaea dimidiata. The sequence continues at coordinate 13,035,673 of OX442341.1, forward strand.
GGGGTTATTCCTTTGCGCAGTGGGATTTCGATGCCGATTACGACGGAAGATACGCGGTAGCCTTACTGTATTTTGTATCTAAGTGTTAGGTATTTTTAATAGACTTAATTTATGTTATGAGATTATCTTTAATTGTGTTGATCAGAAACCCGCTTAACTATTATTTTATTGTTAAAATTACCCTAGATTATTTATGTTTTCGCGTAATTTAAGGGGTAGGTATACACGAGCTAAATTGCAAATCCCTGTCGGATTTAACGAAAATTGTTGATTATATTCTAACTCAATGGCTTAGAATATTTTCGGTAAAAGCGTTTGAAAATGACATTGTTTCCGACGTTTGATGTAGATTTTAAATAAAAATGTCGATATGTTTGAAGCCTTAGCACAATTCAGGCAAAAAAGCAATTATTTGACCAAAATGTGCTGAAGCTTCAATATCGTCAGAAAATAATCAACAATATTCGATTTTCAGTTTAGCTCGTATATAGAATATAGGTACCCCTTAGTTGAAATAAAACTAATTTTCCCGTTTTACTCGCGTTTCGGAGGCTTTACAGACTCCGAAACGAAGGAACAATGCTGAAAATCGTAAAAACAAAGCGAACAAAAAGAGAAAATGAGTTGTATTTCAAAACTACCTTGTATCAATTACATTTCTACTTATTTTATACATGACGAAACTAGTGGCATATTATTTGCTCAATTTAAACGGAAAGGGTGTTGTTCTACGACGTTTATTAGGTTGCACTCTTGCAGCAGTTCAGAGCCCTTAGTATGAGTTTTGATAGTTTATTGTCTCGATGAAACTGGCAGTTTACTTCATACATTTGCCATCAGCGCCCCTAGCGGTAACTATTATGAACTAAAATAATGTATGAAAGTAAACCGACAGTTTCATCGAGACGATAAACTATCAGAACTCATACTAAGGGCTCTGAAATCAATTTTATTAAATAGACAATTGTAAAAATGACTATAAATTGCATGCCACTAGTTTCGTAATGTAAATCCCGCTTCTTATGTACTTGTGTTCAGTGTCTGTAGCTTTTACATTCCGTAGTCATTCCCATCGTATTGTGGCTGTTTCGACATTTTATACATTTATAATGCTAATAAATGTTTATACTTACTAAAAGGTTTTAGTTTTTTTTATTATCCTTTATATTCTGTCTCATCTAAGCGATGATGTTCTCGGTTACATCCATCTCGTATTATCTATCTGATGGATAATTCAGTTTAATAGGCACTGATGCTTTGACGTATTTTTTGTGGTAAACTCCAGTCACCGTAAAGCAATGTCCTGCATAATGTCTATGAAACAGAGTTCTCCACTAGATAGATAATATAAGTACAGGTACTGAGGTCCGCAAACTAAATTATTTGGTTTCAGCACAGGTTAGTCATCCTCATTGACCACACCTATAAATAGATAAGGCAATATTTTTACTACTACTAGCCTGCTGTAAAACACACCATCTCCGAAACGAGTCACTTTACTACTAAGCAAAAACTTTGAATTGGAATTTATAGTCGAAATTAATTTTGTAAAATACAAATAAAATAATATAAATATTTCACTACATTGCACACAGCGCAATCTAGCCCCAAACTAAGCACTAGGCTTGTATTATGGGTACTAGACAACGGATATACTACATATTATACTTTTTTTTTGTAAATACACACATATTATACATAGGAAGACACCCAGACCAGATACAAATATTTATTTTTAAGCATAAATATTTGCACCCGGCGGGAATCAAACTCGCAGCCTTCTGCATTGCAGTCGAGCGTCCGCCCGACGCGCCACAGAGGCCGTCATAGTCATAACAGAGAAACCAAGTTTAGTAAAACACAATATATACCGAGATCACTCGCGTTTTATTGTTTAAGTGCTTTATTAAAAGTTAAGGTCATTATTTTTGGATAAACTTCTACTTTACTAAGCAAAAACTTTGGATAGTTGCGAAGATCGCTTTATAAATACCAAAAATTGTCTTAAGTCAAAGTTTTTGCTTAGCAAAGATAAAGTATGGACTATAGATTTCAGCCTAGGACATCATATATAAAATATTTTCTGTTTATTTATGTCTTCTCTATCTAAATATATAGGTCGTTTCACCTTTATAATTATTAGTCGAATAGGGTGGGAGATTCCAATTGCTGACAGTAAAATAATTCAAGTTTATAAAGTTATATTATTTTATTCGATCCAAGGAAAACAGTTATGCATGTGCATTTCATATAGGTAGCAATTATTTAATATTAACAACAAATTATATTATAGCTGCCTTAAAATACATTTTAGAATCTTAATTAATATAAACACTATATATAGGAATAAATATTAATATCTCACTTTCGTTTGGATGCGATTTTGATTTCTTATTCAAATTAGATTATAGGTTGTTTATTTACAGTCGAAAACAAAAGTGCATATCCAACTTAGCCTACTTAATATTATATTATTTTCAAATCAAGCAATACTGCTGCTACCCTACTAATATTATATTGCTGAAAGTTCGTATGTACGTTTGTTACTCAATCACGCAAAAACTACTGAACCGATTGCGTTGAAATCTGGAATAACACATAGGCTTACTTTTTGTCCCGATATTCCCGCGGGAACGGGACTTACTCCGGTGAAACCGCGAAGCGCTGCTATTTTTTCATAATAATAATATATTTTATACAGGGTGGAACAGTAGCCGATCCACTACCATCACATCACTATAGCCCATTTCGTTTTCGCCCACAGATTTGTCAATAGTTCTATCCGATCCGGTGGTTGTCCTCGGCTGCATGTTATAGTGCAGACAGGGATAATCGTCGGCCCGGTGTCCACTTCATTCTTTGCAAGTTAAATTGTTATTGAAAAGGGCCTCTACGTGTTGTCTTCGGCTCCACGCACGACTTGCAAAAGTCAACTCCATAGCTCCGTGGCAATGGACGTACCTAAGTACCTATTACAGGATGGAAAAAACCGTGGTTCAAGGAAAAGTACCCTTAATATTGATGATGGCAAATTTTACTGAAAGGAAACATCCCTTTATTTTCAAAATTAAGTCCGCATTTATAAATTTTTGAAAAACCATCAGCTTGAGCCGAAGTAAAACTGCATTTATAGATTTTTCGAAAAGCTTAAGTCAGGAATAAGACTGGTACAATGTGAAAAAAACATGCTATATTTTGATATAATAAGAATACTTTTCTTCAAATCATTGTCTTTTTTTCCACCCTGTATACATAAACTTAAAAACATACGCGCTAAGTGATTTCCTAACAATCGTACTTTTCTTTTTTCCTAGTTTAGAAATACGAATTTATCGATTCCGATATTCCCACGGCAACGCGAACTTCGCGTACAATACGCGTACAAAAGCACAGTTTTCAAACGAAACTTTCAATATTATAATATATTATTATTATACAACGGAACATACGCTTTTAAAATTCCTGTCCTCATTTACCTGGCCTACACAATGAAGAATGTTTATAGGTATGTCAAATCGGTTGAAAGTTTGTTACAATAAAGCTAATATGTACACAAATACACTAGTTTTTGTTGTAGTCAAAAATACCCATTAGTTTTGATTTTACAGACATTTAAACTTACGATAAATATTAAGTCTCGCTAAGTCATATGACGTAATTTACAACGCTCCGCTAATAAAACGAAGACAACTGTGCTGACAGCGCGAGCGGACTGAGCGAATGCAGTGAGATGACGTCACATCACATCCGAGTACGAGTCCGCATCGTACGTTTACTTCTTCAAATCGGAAACGAATTACCGTATCAAAGTAATTCTTTCACTTGTATTTTTTATTTTTGACAGAGAATACGGAGAGCTAATATTCCAAATAAGTTATTTTTCCTCATTATTTACATAAATATGATTTTAACAGCGCAAACTTAAATACATAGTGCCAATCGTGGCGCTGTAGCGTCCGGGATATTGGAGTGACCCTTCGCGTACACAAAAGCCGATTTTGTCGGGTATTTGGCGAAAATACTAGTATTATCGCAAAAACACGGATTATTAGACGTTGGAAATTAAGTATTTTCAAGAAAATTTTGTTTATCAAATCATTTAATAGACGTAGACGCCGGCAGACTGACGTCCCAACGTCAAATCCCAATAACGACATGATAGCTGATCGAACGTCATCAAACGTCATCGTCACCTTTACATAATTGGTTGAAAAACCTAATATAATTTGAGCTACAACAATACAAGACGTAATACAAGGCTTACGAGCGTGAAACCATTGGGCTCTGCTAGTTCACCATTGATATTGAAGTAAGTCATATGATATCTTACAATATTATACATAGTTTTACTAACGAGAGCACAACTAAAGATAGTTTAACTAACGAGAACTTAACTAACGAGAATTTAAGAAACGATAGTTTAAGTAACTATGCTAGTTTAACTTACGGCAGTTTAACTAACCAGTGTCAACTAACGTTAGTTTAACTAACGAGAACTCAACTAACGTTAGTTTAACTAACGGAAGTCCATGTAACTATCATTATTTAACGTACGCTGTTAAACTAACGGTAGTTTAACTAACCAGAGTTCAACTAATGGTAATTTAACTAACGAGAGCTCAACTAACAATAGTTCACGTAACTATGTTAATTTAACTTACGTTAACAAAACACTATTTATCCGGTTTTTATTCATTATTTGAACCGAGCTTTCGCCAACTTTACAGTTGGCTTTTTCAAGGTTGACTGAGATGAGTGATAAAGTGTTTTATTATGCAAAATCGCGAAAACCATAGAAGAAATTAACTTACGTTGTTAAACTAACGATAGTTTAACTAACGAGAACTTAACTAGAGTCTACGCTTGAGGCGGTTCGTCCAACGCGTTAGGTTGTGGCAGGTCGTCGGCGTCGGGCGACGCGTCGCGCGGGGAGAACGACGCGTGAGTCGACGACGATGATGAAGAAGAAGACGGAGATGACGACGTGGTCGGGGTGGCTTCCGTGGCGCCACCATCCACAGTTGTGGAGTCCCTGGAAATTTATAGGAGAAAAATTAAGTACTTACTATAACGAAGAATATTTTGGCTTGAATTCCGTTAAGCACCATAAATAAATAAATAAATGTTTATTCATAGAGGCAACGTGGCCCCCACACATGTTAATTATGATTACTTAGGTACATTAAAATAATAATAGTAGGAATTACAATAATAAAATAAAAATAAAATGGCATTAAAATAAAAATAAAATGTCAAAAATAATAATAGAATTAAAAAATCAATACTAAAATTAAATAATAGACATCAATTGGTCATCAAATCAACGAAATAAAAGTCAAGTTTTAATTATCTTCCCCGCTTCGGTACATAAGGCTACGTCCGCATAGGCACGCTGCTTGCTTAGTGCCTAGAGCCTAGTTGGCTTGAAACCGTGTAACAAGAAACCAACCAGGAAAGCTACCGCGGATCTAGCGTCGATAAATAACCGGCGTGGTGCGAACCAGCGCGTTGCTTTGCATGCATTTAAGCCAACGCAACGAACGCCCCATCGATTTGAACTATCATTGAAGCCGGTAGCTCAAGAGACGCCGGTTTCAATAACAATTCAGATCGACGGCGTCAGCTTCAATATAAGGCTGTTAATTTTCAAAAATCTCGCAGGCAGACAATAATAAATAAATATTGCACAAAATTACACACAGCGCAATCTAGTCCAAAACTAAGCACTAAGCTTGTAGTATGGGTACTAGAGAACGGATATACCATATATTATACTTTTTTTGTAAAAAAAAGTAAATTCTTTCATTGTATATCATATTATACATAGATAGACACCCAGACCAGATACAGATAAATATTTTTAAGCGAAAATATTTGCACCCAGCGGGAATCGAACCCGCAGCCTTCCGCATTGCAATCGGGCATTGCGATCGCCCGATTTCGACAGCCGTCGGCTTGAAATTGCGCGGTATATCTCATGTTTGTTTTTTTCGACGCCCAGGCTTGGCGAATTATGTTTGCAGCAGTCGGAGGATCGATGTGAGGTGAGACCTAACTGGTGTGAGGTGAGACCTAACAGATGTGAGGTGTAGGAATGATCGATACATAACGGTACGCGGCTACAGCGATCAAGGTCTCTGCCATTTAACACTTTTCGCCGCTGATTATTGCGTCATAGAAAGTGGCGTGACTTCGCTTGGACGATGGATTGCTATATGTCTAGGCGCTAACAAGCCTCAAGCCTATGCGGCCGTAGGCTTACGGTGTTTGATTGGACCACTTACTTGTGAAAGCCATTGGTTTGACAAGTGTTGTAAGCTCCGCAGTGTTGGCATTTCAATCCCACAACGTGGAATTTTACAGTCGATAACTGTCAAACATACAATTAAATAAATAAAAATAAAATATTAAATGACATTGCACACAGCGCAATCTAGCCTCAAACTAAGCACTTGGCTTGTAATATGTGACTAGACGACGGATATAATACAGTTATTATACCTTTTTTTTTAAATATATACATAAATAATACATAGAAAACACTCAGACCAGATACAAATATATATTTTTAACGGGAATCGAACCTGCAACCTACATTGCAGTCCGATGTTTGCCAGACGCGCCACAGAGGCCGTCGTGGCGTTAATAAGGAATAACGTGAATAGGCCATGCTGTAAAGCTTCCAAAACGCAATCGATTTAATAAATTGTTAAAACAATAAAAGTGACGAGATTAAAACCAAAAACTAACCATTTTCTCTGTTAAATTGGTATTCTCTACTGGTATTCTGAGAGGGAGACCCTACGGCGGAGTTGCAATAATGTGGAAAAAAGGCGTCTTTACTTCGGTTACGGTCGTCCCGTGTAACAGTGCAAGATTGGCAGCCGTAAAATTAACTATTGAAGACAGAGAGGCTCTAATTTTTTCAGTGTACATGCCTACGAATAGTCGAGATAATCTGCCGGATTTTACACATGTTCTGGCTGAGATTAATGCCGTTATTGAAGGTTGTGCAGTGGACTCAGTGGTAATGCTTGGAGATTTCAACGCAGATCCAAATGAATTATTTTACGATGAATTATGTAAATTTTGTGACGAGCGAAGTTGGCTGTGTGTTGACGTGATTCATCTAAAGCTGTCTTCGGACACGCATACGTATGTAAGCGACATCCGTGACGGATGCTGCAGTTGGCTCGATCACTGTCTGACTACAGAGACAGCTTCGCGATGTGTAACTGACGTTAAGATAAAGTACGGAGTCTTCTGGTCGGATCATTACCCGCTGGAAGTCTTGTTTAAAGTAAATAGTTTGCCTTGTAGAGTTGACAATGTTATTAATTTTAATTCAGTTATATGGAGAGATAGAGATGAAGAGCAAAGAAATGAATACAAGTATTATTGTAATAATAGATTAAAAGTCCTTGACTTTCCAGTAGAGCTTCAGACGTGTGCACATGGTCCTTGTAGTAATCTTGAGCATAGGGACATTATTGACAGATTTTATGCTGAGATTATCAGTTGTTTGCGAGAGGCCTCTCAATGTAGTAATAGGCGTAGAATAAATAGAAAGAAAAAAAAGACAATACCTGGATGGAATAAACATGTGAGTGAAGCTTATCGGGCGGCACGACTTAGTTTCCAAGAATGGTCATTACTTGGTAAGCCTTTGCTGGGAAATGCCTATTATAAAATGCGAGACTCTAGAAGGCTTTTTAAGTCTAAGCTCAAGTGGTGCCGTGACAATGAATCGAAAATCCAAATGGATATTCTGGCTACTCATCATAGGGGTAAGGACTTCAAGAGTTTCTGGAAGAGTACGAAAACATTCGTGGGTAGATCGTGCCTTCCGGCGAGTATTGCGGGTGAGTGCGAGCCAGACAGAATAGCTAACTTTTTTAAGGAGCATTTTAAAGTACAGACTTCATTTAGGCCGACGTTGCGGATGCGGAATACTGAAATCGTTTCAGGTAATAATCTAATAGCCTTTACAGCAAAAGATGTGGCCTACGTAATTAAGAATATGACCCGTGGTAAATCGCCAGGACATGACGATCTCAGTATTGAGCATCTGCAACACGGGGGAGTACATTTGCCAAGAGTATTGGCACTTCTGTTCAATGTGTGTATTATACATGCGTATTTACCTTCGGACCTTATGAAGACAATAGTCGTTCCAATAATTAAAAACAAGACAGGTGATGCCTCCGACGGGGACAACTACAGGCCGATTTCTTTAGCAACAATAGTGGCAAAAGTTCTGGACGGTTTGCTTGATTCTCAGCTTAGTAAGTACATAGAGTTAAACGAAAGCCAGTTTGGTTTCAGGCCGGGGCTCTCTACTGAAACGGCAGTGCTGAGATTGAAGCATACCGTTCAGTATTATACATCAAGAAAGACGCCTGTGTACGCCTGTTTTTTGGACCTGTCGAAGGCATTCGATTTAGTGTCGTACGACGTATTGTGGGATAAGCTCCGAGGAGAGACTAGCACTCCAAGTGAAGTTATTAATCTTCTGAAATACTGGTACCACAATCAAACAAATACAGTGAGATGGGCTGGCTCGCATTCGGCTCAGTACAGACTTCAGAGTGGTGTCAGGCAGGGCGGACTGAGTTCGCCTCGCCTCTTCAATTTATATGTGAACGGTTTGATTGAGGAGCTCAGTAGAGCCGGTGTCGGGTGTTCAATAGACGGCAAGTTTGTAAATAACATTAGTTATGCCGACGACATGGTTCTGCTGAGCCCTTCAATCAGAGCTCTTAACGTTCTCGTGGGTATGTGTGAGAGGTATGCGTCGGCCCATGGCCTGAGATATAATACCACTAAGAGCGAGGTTCTTGTATTTAAGGCAGGTAAAAAGAGCCCTAACAGTGTACCACCGGTTACAATTGGTAATGTGCCTCTTAATATAGTCACTAGGTTTAAATACTTGGGCCATTGGATGACGGATGACCTCTCTGACAATGAGGATATGGAGAGGGAGCGTAGAGCATTGGCGATTAGGTGTAATATGGTCATTAGAAGGTTTGCTAAGTGTTCAAAAGAAGTTAAGCTAACGCTTTTTAAAGCTTACTGCCAGACTTTCTACACCAGCAGCCTGTGGAGCAATTACACCAAAAAATCCTTCAATGCTTTACGTATTCAATATAATAATGGTTTTAGAATGCTGCTGGGGCTGTCTAAGTATTGTAGCGCATCAGGAATGTTTGCAGAGGCGAAGGTTGACTGCTTCTATACAATTATTCGTAAGAGAGTCGCCTCACTGATGCGCCGGGTGCGGGACAGCCCTAGCAGTCTGCTGAATACTTTGCTGGAGAGGCTGGATAATCCTTTGATTACGCATTGGAATCAGGTGCACATGAAATCTAATGCAAGTAAAAATAATTTGTTTAATAATAAATATAAATGTAATTAATGGACGATAATCTAATTAACTAACATAGCTTAAGATATAATTAACATAAATGGATTGTATTTTTATCTGAATAATAAATTGAATTGAATTTAAATTAAAACCTTTGTTGTCAAGAAATAAAGTTTTATATGTTTAGGGTTCGTCGGAATCCTTTTACTAAGACTTCACTGTCCGTCACTATAATAGTTCAATTATCTCATGAACTATTAAAGCTAGACAGTTAAAATGTTTACAGACGATGTAATTCTGGTGCCGCTATAACAACAAATATATACTATATATCTATCTAACTACGTGGGTATTGTAGGTACGTACCTTGTGGCAATCCTTGCACAGTATGGTGGCCTTATAGTCGGCGTACTCCGGCGGCATCGGAGTGGCCGCCACTTCCGAGTCCAAGTAGTTCCATAACTGAAAGTTACATAGATAATATTATATCAAACGTGACCTGACCTTCTCCATCCAAAGGGTGCCTGGAAGAAATCGTTTTTAGCGATGTGTAGCGACTATTAGTGTGTTGGTCACAGGATTTATTATATTTATTATTATTTACTAGTTGCGCCCGGCGGTTCCACCCGTGTAAGGCTATATCCAAAATTAAAAACCAAATGGCATAATATCCTTCAACAGATAATAACAAACACAACAAAAAAAGAATTAGCAAAATCGATCCAGCCGTTCAAGCGTGATGCCGTGACCAAGCGAAATAGGGATTCATTTTTATAATATAAGATTTATTAATATAGATTATGGTCAACTGTTTTATCGAAGTTCGTATTTCAGTTTACTCCTAAAACCGGAGTTCAGTTTACTCCTAAAAACGGCGACTTTTTGAGTTCTGGTGTTGGAGTTTTGACGGAAACGCGGTGAGGAGATGTTTTGCTAAATTTTCATTTTTGTGAAACCTAGTTCAAATCCCTGTAAATTGTTTAATTCGGGGGGCATATTTATCAATTTAGTTTCGTGAAGGTATACAAGTGTAGTGAAAGTGAAAATCGGCGCAAAACATGAACTTTAGCGTTGTCTCCAAAACTCCGTGAACAATCTTTGTAATACATGGCTCCCGTTTTACAGTGATTCCTCGACTTGACTTTAACTATGACGACTTGACTGTTTCGATGCAAATGACTAGCAAATAATAATAATACTTGACACTGGCTAATGTCCAAATGGAATATAAAAGCCATATAAAAGAAAAAGAAGAAAAGTTGTGGTATTACTCAACACAAACTCCTTCTTTATCCGACTTCCCCAGCGCGACAGTTCAATGGAGATTTGTTAGAAACAGGGTTACGTAATCAGCTAGCTGTGTCTGTCTGTCTGTACACTTCAAATCAAATCAAATATTTTTTTATTAACTTTTGACACTTATTAGACATTTCTCAAATTACATATATCAGTCATCGATTCTACACTAAGCTCAAGCTTGTATCGCAGTAACCTAGGTACCAATATAATGCAATTAAGATAGACGGACGCCTAATAAATCTATAAAAATATAACATAAAAAACTTACATTAGACATGTCGATCATGCTGGTCTGGCAGGTGGGACAGGCGTAGTGGCCCGACTGCAGTAACTGCTCGAAGCAGGGCCGATGCAGCAGGTGCCCGCAGTCTGGGATGTGGCACGGGATGCGCGACGTGTGGATGTCTTCCAGGCACACCGGGCAGTTAGACCGAGACACGTTTTCTACACACTGGTATAAAGATAAAGATAGCCTTTATTGCTGAACATTAGTAGTTAATTATAAACAAACAGTTAATTTATTGTTTTATAGGTTGTCAGCTTGTCTGCTGACATAGGCCTCTTCCAAGCTCTTCCATATAGTTCGGTCCCGAGCACTCCTGGTCCATAATGGACCTGCCACCTTCTTAAGATCATCTTCCCACCTTCGCACCGGCCTGCCTTTTTTTCTTATTTTTGCCCCTTGGGTACCAATTAATCACCTAAATTATTTACACACTGGTATAGGGGGAAATAATTAATAATGCTATTTACCCACTCTATTGCATAGGGGATCCTGTAAAATAGCTGTACTTGTTCTTGAAATAAATAAATAATAAAATATTTCGAAATTGTTTATTTTTATATCTCAAGGCATTTCTACTAGAAACATTTTAAAGGAAAATACATATTCAAACATTCACTCACGACGAATAATACTTAATAACTTTATCAATTCAGTTGATTTGTATACAGGGAAACATACATATTCTTAAATTCGAATTTGTGAGAGCTCGTAATCCTGAGGCGCGAGTTCAAGTGAATTTTTGACGAAGTATTTTTCCTTCAAAATACCTTTAAATAATAATAACTCCAAGAATTTGGACCAGAGGCTGTGTTGAAACAACAGTTCAATCTTTAGTTAACTTTAGTTTCACTGGGCTCTTCCAAATTTACCCTAAAAATAGGCCCATTGGTATGTAGTATGTGGCTTATAATTCCCCTAAACTTCACTTCAACCATCCTAGACTGTCCCAGAAAACCAGTAATGCACCAAGAAGTACAAATTCTTAATGAAAGGTGAAAGTTTTTAGAGGTGCATTATGGAGATTGAAACTGATTAGGCGCATCCTGACTGAGCAGTTCTACAAGGTGGCCGGAGAACCATCAAGCTGGGTGCTCGGTTGTCTCTGGACGTTCTCTTATGTCTTACTAGCTGCGCCCCGCGGTTTCACCCGCAGAAGTGAAAACGTTATCACGGGCGCAGGTGGCCGAGCGGTTCTCGAGCGGTTGCACTTTTTCGTTCATTACTCAGGTTCTACTAATTGGATTTCGATGCAAAGTATACCACGACGTTCCTCGAAAATAGAACTATCCGATAAACAGAGAAACAGACAGACCGAGATGAATTTTAAAAATTATATAATTTTGTTCTACTACATTTCATAAGCCCCCTGGACAACTTTTTTTTAATTTACTTCCAAGTACAGACTTTTTGTCCTCTCTTCCTTTATTATAAGTATAGATACTAAAAGAACAAACTACCATAGTAGATATTTACATTTTACCGGGTCTTAATCGCGTACTTTTTTTATTTTCTTTCCTCGACGTTTCGATCATGTTACAATGATCTTGGTCTCGAGGGGACTGGTGCTGCGGCAGGTGTCGTCCTCTATTTATAAATGTCGTTGTTTACTGTCCGGTGGTGGGTAGGTAAAGAAATTTTAAAGTACGTGAGTAACCGCACATTAAAATTTCTTTACCTACCCACCACTGGACAGTAAGTTTAAATATTTAAATAAATATTTCACTACAGCGCAATCTAGCCCCAAACTAAGCACTAAGCTTGTACTATGGGTACTAGACAACGGATATACTACATATCATACTTTTTTTTTTCGTAAATACATACATATCAATACATAGAAAGACACCCAGATCAGATACAAATATTTGTTTTTAAGCATAAATATTTGAACCTGACGGGAATCGAACCCGCAGCCTTATGCATTGCAGTCGAGCTTCCGCCCGACGCGCCACAGAGGCCGTCAAAGTTTATTATAGTAGATGATACTCACTCGATGGCCAGCCCTCTGCAACTGCACCGGTAGACACATGTTACACCGCTCGCAGTGGAAGAACCTGTCCCGGCCACCGACCCGGCATATACCACAGCCGTCGCAGTGGTACTGGCGTTTGTCTTCATCGTCGAACAAGTTGCAGATTAGGCATGTGTACTGTTGAATTATAATAAAGGGACATATTAATATTAAATTTCTTCTATGGTTTTCGCGATTTTGCATAATAAAACACTTCATTTATTTAGATTTGTTAATTCTGCGTTTTGTTACAAATAATCATGAAACGGTAGTTTACTGTAAATTTTTAGAATGTTAAAATAGACAAATTACATCTCCGTCAACCTTGAAAAAGTCAACTGTAAAGTTGGCGAAAGCTCGGTTCGTTTAAAACCATGAACAAAAACGCGATTTAACCGGATAAATAAAGTGTTTTATTATATTAATATTTTTCATGGGTTTTATTAGCATTACTTTTAAATTCTTTTACTCAGAATTTATGAACTTGGTCACGGGGGGATTAGGAGCCAGAGTCACCTCGCGACTTAAATTTAAAACTTATGCGAAAAGGCATGAGAAAAATATTATTATAAGTACAAATTGTGTGAATTTGAAAAGTTCAGTGAGTGACATTTTAGTAGGGTATAGATCCCACTAAAGGTTGGTACTGACTGACATTACACGGCAAGGATTTATGCACTTAGTATCTAGTGTTTGACCGAAACACTACTGCATGTCTGGTACCAATTTGGAACAAAGTCTAAATCTTATCGACATTTAAAGGGAAGTCGGAGAAGTGAGAACATGCTTGCCTTTTTCCGTAACAGTTGACAGACAGAAACAAAAAAGCAGAATAACTACTTCGACCTTATTCCCCTTTTATTAATAAGGCTATAAGGGAATATTTTATGTTTATTGTTTACAAGGAGAAATGCATCATTCTCCAGTGTCCCACCCTGGAAAGGGGCCTATTAAGTACAGATCAACCCATGGGGGCAGATATTCAGCAGGATGGATGAAATCAAAGGGTTAAGGGAAATTAAAGCTCTACAAGTGCATCTTTAGTTCCACTGAGTTGCAAGCAAGAGGATTTATCCATATGCTTCCCTATCTACTATTTTCGATTTACCTTTCCAAATCGAACACCACAGCTCTCACACTCCTCCTGCACTTTCTGTCGAGTGTCGCACTCTGTGCAGATGAGCTCCGTCACCGACTTCCTGTTGAAATAGTGCTGTTCATTCTCATCGTGGCAGTAGCGACAGATGTATACTTTGTTACAGCATGGCGTCTGTGGAAAAATTATTAGTGTTTTAAAACCTGTGAGAAAAAGAGGTTTGTTTAAGTTTGAGGCGACATAGTTCCCAAAAGGATGTAGCGATTTTGATTAGTTTTTTTTATAGGTGACATATTTATACTAACTAAAGATGTTAAGTGTTGATGTGAACTAAGCAAGCTACTTCTAAGCTTAGGTGAAGTTACCTATACAGTTCACTCCATAAATTTTAATTGTTTTAAAACAAGAAATAATTTGATTTAAAAAAATCTTTGGTAAGTATCTCACTAATATTATAAATGTGAAAGTTTAGATGTTTGAGTGCCAATTGCACAATAATGGCTGAATGTAGCTGAAATATGGTATGTGAGTAGTTTTAAACTGGGATTAAATAAAAAAATTCTGTGAACAACACACAGCACCATCTAGTTCCATTGTTAGCTACTAAGCTTGACTTATGTTGACTACACAATGAATGTAATAGTAAGCTTTATAATAGTCTTTTGTCAAGACCAGATTTAAGCACAAATATTAGCACCCCGTGAGAATCGAACCTGCAACCTTAAATGAATGAATGAGAACGTCAAGTCAGTTGGTAGGATTATCCAGGTAATTTTTTGTCTTGATGAGAACAGGCAATATGCAGGTAAACCAGTGAGGCAAAGCTATTATATTATACTAAATGACAGAAGTGTGAACACATTCCACAGTGTACTGTTTAATAAATATAGTCTGCATAATGGTAACATGAGACAAGTAACATGGTCCTAGTGATGGGACTTGAGTAACTTTTTTTGACTCGAGTCACTCTCTTCTGATATATGAGTATCTCGAATTCTACCCGAGACTCGAGTCATTTGTTTCTAAAATACAAGTTACTAAAATATAAATCATGCAAAAAAAACACTTCTGCTGCATTTTTCTCGAAAAATGTCCATGCCAAAGTTTTTTTTCTCTATCAACTTTAACACTTTTTAACAATTTGTCTAAACCTGTATTTATAACTCAAGTGAACGAAGATCAATCGAGAGTGTCAAGTTGACTTGAATAACGAGTTTTAACGAGTCGAGTCACCCGCAAATTGAGTCGGTTTTTTTTTAATTAGTTTAACGAACCCTCAACTCAATTCACTCAAGTAAAATACCACTAGAGTCCCATCACTAGATGGTCCTATGTCTCTGCCTCTGCTCTATTACACTCTGTTTGCCACATGTCTCTTGCAAGTGAGTGTAAGTATGAGGAACCCATAAGAATTCAAAGTAAACTTATAATTTTATTATTTTAGTTTGTTAGTTTTCGGTAGTTTATACGTAAATAGATTAAGTACAGAATGAAGGTATTTGATTTGTGATGATTACAAACTACAAATACTTAGAAATGTAGTGATAACTTTTCGCAAATACACCATGACTTGGATATTGCGCCCATCGACCTATCTCAGTTCAGCGGCTTTCTTTGTTTTCTAATTTTGCAGTAGGTGTAAACATCGATATAACTCGAATCTACGTCTGCATGATAAATATAGACAAGAGTGTTTTGACCCGACAATGCATCAAAATACGGAAGCTTTTTTGTGATTTCCTACATGGTGTCATAGCTAATATTAATTACTCACCACGAATTTTGAACGACGTTTGTAGTGGGCACAACCAATGCGCTTTTCCTCAATTGTTTTACCTAGTTCAGAGTCCGCAGCTGCACATTCACCATTTTCTAGTAATTCAGTCACCGATTCTTCCTTTTCGTCAGACATTTTTCAAGTCACAGTCACAAATGCACCAAGAACGAACGGGATTCAAGGTCTACGTGTGCAGCGGCTAATAATTAATTGAAATGAAATTTAAATTATTGATGAATCAAGATAAACGCTTGCTTCCTAAGTTTCCACATCTAGAAAATGACAGAATGAAGAAACGGAAGAAAGGAAGAAACCATGACTACAAAAGACAATCAAACGTCAAATTAATTGTAAAAAGAAGACAAACATATAACATTTTCTATGCTAAACAAGGATACCCTTTGGTATGTGTATATCATTAGATGCTAAAAATGCTGACTATCTGAAACATTTTTGACAACCTATTTTGTTTAGGCTTTAGGCCATCTTTAGGCATGGAGTCTTGGCGGGAACTCCTTGAGGAGATGTGGTGCTAAATTTTCATTTTTGTGAAACCTAGTTCATATGCGTGCAAATTGTTTAATTTCGGGGGCATATTAATCAATTTAGTTTCGTGAAGGTGTACAAGTGGAATGAAAGTGAAAATCGGTGCAAAACATTGACTTAGTGTTGTCTCCAAGGCTCCGTGAAGATTGTTTGTAAATGGCCGCCGTGTTTACAAATGATTCCCTAGACTTGACTTTAACTTTGACGACTTGACTGTTTCGATGCAAATAACTTGCATAATAAATTAGAATACATGACACTGGCTAATTTCCTAATGGCCATAATCGGTTCACAACCGATAAGAAATAATAATAATAATCTTTAGGCATAAAAGGACTTTTGGCGGGAACGCGTTGAGGAGATGTGGTGATAAATTTTCATTTTTGAGAAACCTAGTTCAAATGCGTGCAAATTGTTTGATTTCGGAGGCATATTAATCAATTTAGTTTCGTAAAGGTGTACAAGTGGAATGAGAGTGAAAATCAGTGTAAAACATGGACTTAGTGTTGTCTCCGTGAAAAATATTTGTAAATAAATTGTCGCCGTGTTTACAAAATATGATCCCCTAGACTTGATTATAACTATGACGACTTGACTGTTTCGATGCAAATAACTTGCATAATATATAAATAATACTTGACACTGGCTAATTTCCTAATGGCCGTATCGGTTCACAACCATTAAGAAATAGAAAATAGGCAATATCGGTGTTTGAATAGAAATGCTTAGATAGGTAGAGGTACTTTGGTAACTAGTACCGCCGGCCGCTTAATAAGCAGAAAAGAGCTACACAAAAACTTGAAAGTCGGTTCCCCGTCTGATCTGAAAACATGATGCAAATACATCTGACTGTATTATTGTAAAAGCCAGATTCGGCTGCTCTTACGCTTCACTGATAATATTATTATTAATTCAACAAATTAATTCGACAATGGCTGTATGTAGAGTTCGGGCGGAACCATAACGTAAAAAAAAAAAAAGAAATTGTCTATTATTGTTTTTCTTCTCTTCAGCAAAGGAATGACCAAAATAAAATAACACGCAAAATAACAGTGTTTTTGTGAATTTCCAGCTCTCCTGTAATTAACTACTGCTTAATTGGTTCTCCGCTGCTACACACATTCAGTGACTAATAGCAAATCAGTTAGATTCGACCGACAAGTATAGCTATTAACTAGAGGTGAGGGATTGGACCTCTTGGTCAATCGGCCTTTGTGACCACTAATCATATCTTCAAAGTTCCTACATTATGAGTGCCAATACAGGTAAAAAAATAGAAATCCGAGGGAGTGTGGAATACCGCACTATGCAGATCGACGAGGCCCCTGAGAACACTGTTAAGATACGTGCAATCTGGACAGTTCCTAACTTTATGGAGCTACTTAACAACACGGACATCACAGAAATACACAGCCCGCCATACAAAAGACCGCAGAAGTTCCGATTTGCGATGGGCTTTGACAAACTTACAAAACAAGTAAGAATATACTACAGATCACTAACACAAGTATTCCTCAAATCAATCCGGTTGAAAAGCTTTACTTTTGACGAGACTAATTGGGCTTTTAGCAAACATGAAACAACAATTGTTAAAGAACACCATCGGATAATTCAAGCTAACGAGTGGCAGCGTCTGACGCACCTCCTTAACAATAAAGCCAAAGGTTTATGTCTTCAGGACAATACTAGAATCCTAACTCTACTGAGAAATGGTAGTATTCGACTGAAATTTGAGTTTATAGTCACTATGAATGAACATAAAGAAGATCACTTCTACATTCCTGCAACACAACTGAGCAATGATTTTGAGAATCTCTTTCACGATGCTACGTTTTCAGATATTGTAATAAAAAGTGTTGAAGGAGGAATATTTCGAGTCCATAAAGCTATTTTGGCAAGCAGGAGTTTAGTATTAAAAGCTCATTTTGAACACAATACTACTGAAACTATCACCAACATTGTAGAGTCACCTTTAGAATCTGATGTTCTCCACGAATTGTTAACATTCATCTACACTGATAAATCTCCAAAAGTAGATGAGTTTCCTGATAAATTGCTGGCAGCAGCTGACTTTTACCAGCTTAGCCGACTGAAGACTCTTTGCGAAGAGGCCTTGCATAGAAAATTAAGTATAGATAACGCTATAGAGATTTTACAGCTTGCCGACTTGCACTCAGCCAATACACTTAAACAACTAACACTGGACTTTATAAAAGCTGATTATGGACAGCTAAAATTAATTACTAAAACCAAAGGCTGGGCTAAGCTGCAGTCGGTTGAATTAGTTAAAAGAATTTGTGAATAATCCCATTAACTATAAATATTATAAATCAATATTATAAAGGTGAATGTTTGTATGTTTGTTACTCCTTTACGCATAGCTGAAGATCTGGATTAACACATTGGCTTTTTATCCCGATAATCCTGCAGGATCAGGACTTACACGGGTGAACCATGGAATGCAGCTAGTCATTAATATAACTATAAATTAGTTTAAGCCTATCACTATTGGGCCTATGCCCAAACAATGATTCTTCCATATTTGTATTTTGATTATGTTTATCCTTTGTGACTTAAAAGTGGGTGGTAGTCAGGGCCTCAGAATTTATGTACAGTCAGCAAGGGACTGAGGGTACCAGGGGCATATTTTAAAGGTTTTTTGTTTTTAAAACGATTCAGTAATTATTGGTTATTCTGCATGAAATAACTAACACTTTGCAGGTTTTAGTGATATCAAGCATAATAATAAATAATCGCTGACTCATTATTGAAAAAAATGAAAGTTAAAATTATGCACCTGGTACACCAGTCCTTTTCTGCCTGTACATCAGCCATCAAGTGAGCAAAAACTTTACTAGTATTGTATTGAGTTTAATGAGTAATTAATGGTCAATTGGCTGTAAATGTGAGAAAAAATTTGAATTTTCATTACAGAAAATAAAATGGAAAAACAAAGATAGTTCCGGCAAAACTATTATACCAATGTAGCGGTGCACTCATGCAGCTTTTAGAAATGGGAGTTAAGTTATTACTGGTTTGACTTACCTACATAGAAATTTCAGACTAACCCATTGACTGAATTCAGAATTCTAAGGCCACCGACTTTACCTAATACAGAACCTATAACAAAAGAATAGTAGTCGTAAGAATGGATAAGAAAAATGTTAATGTATGTACAAAAAAAATACTTTATTTAGAAGTGCCTAATTATGTCAATAGAGATAAGGTTTATTAAACTTTTAATTAAGATGTAGCTACTGTGATTTGATTATAATAAACAAAAGATTTAATATTGGTTGTAGATTTTCTTATGCTATCATTGGAGGAAGTAAGGGTAAAACGAGACCCTTTTATTTAGATCCTACATGATTCTACTGTCCGTTTTTCTGTCTGTCACCTGGCTAGCAGGACTCCCATGCACCAAACAAGTTTTTTTATGTTCGTCCACGACTCGAAGTTAGCCAGTTTATTTTGTCTTTTGTTACCAGAGAACCACCAACAGTTTTCGTTTCATATTGTATGTCCTATATTGATATCTATCATGGGTCTGAAGTAAAATGTAAGCTCCATAGGATAGACTGAGAAGTCACATTTGATCGAATTGATGATTACCGGTTTTAATTTCCCCAAGCCTTGCAGTGAACAAACTCATTGAAATTGTTGAGATTTGAGTTCAGTGATTTTTGTTGATTTGAGTAGATTTTTGAGTTCAGTGTCTAGAGCGCAACTAGGTGCGCTCTAGACACTGAACTCAAAAAGACCACTGTAAATTATTTTCTTTTTTCACCACCATAGCCAATGTATGGCTCTAGATTATTTGCCTATAACTAAAGAAGCATGCGCCGGCGCGTCCAGGACCACGCCCACACGAAATGTCCCCTTTTGTTTTCTAAGTTGACCAGAGACAATGATATTCTTAGATCCCGACGCCTGCTATCAGGCGAATATTATGATACATGTACGAATACGTTGTGTTTTTTTAATTTGAATTTATTTAATAAAGAAATGCCATAAGTGTTCTACGTCTGTAACCTTTTCTACCTTTGATATTTTGAAAAGTCACTGTGCTGTCACTGTCTGCCTGTCTCATTCAACACTGTCAATGTCAAAATCAAGACCATCTTCGTCGTTGGTCGGCAGTGTTTCTTGTAAAAAATTACAAAAAATTGAAAATACATTATTGAAATCTCGCTTCAAGTTGTAAATTGATCGTAAAAATACATTAGAAAGGATAGAAATCTACTTGCTAAATCTAAAAGTCATAATTTATACCAGACGGATTTTATAAGCCTTCGAAGGTAGGTACGTAAGTAACTTCGTATTTTTTCTCTTTTTCCAACTTTGTGGGTAAAACCAGCTGAATCAACTTTCGCCGTGCATACAATTATTACCTACCGTAAGTTATTTTTAAATAAGTAACGTTAATTGGCCCTACAATTTAGCTCAAATTGCATCATTGCAATATGAGACATTATATTTTGTGACTATCAAATTATTCGTAAGTACGTACCTACTTGTGTGATTTTATCATGATGAATAAGCCAATTGTGTTTAATATTGTTATCTTGCTCTCTCATACATATGTTATTGACTATCTGTGCTTGTCGATTTCACCTGCAGACAACTCCTTTACGTATCAATTGCATTTTATTTGTCTTACCTTTTCTCTTTCACAAACACTACAGTACATAATGTGGCATCTTGCACTGTTTTAAACTGTGTGTGGGGTTTATGGCAGCACCCTGTGGATTAACCTTAGTGAGCACCGATTCGGTGGGAGTATCGGGATAAGAACCTTATGTCTTAATCCAGGTCTCTAGCTATTTACATACCAAGTTTCATCACAAGGAAGAAAGAATAAACATACTTGTTTACTTACTTTCTTACTTACACACAAACTTTCATAATAATAGTAACTAGTAGGATTGTCACTGAAACTTTCTTAACTAAAGCCTCTGTTAAAACCAGTATTTTGTACAACAAGCTATTAGAAGCCATTTGATTCCTGTTTGTTAATTAAACTGTGTATTAATGTTATAAAAAAAACAGCAGGAACGTTTTGTTTACATAACATTCATATTAAACAGCTGAGTCTAATTCTCTGATAAGCAGTGATTGGAATCAGGCGAGCTTATTTAACTTAAGTTAGAAGCAGAAAAAAAAGTTGGAGTCGTCCTTACTAAAAAAATTTCTTTGTACTTTAGGAATTTATTAATTCCGAATAAATATAAAAAAATAAGAGTCCCAAAAAGATGTCTCCCAGAGATGCAGGTTCAAGTTCTGTCGGGTGCTAAATTTTTGGAAAGCATTTCTATTCTTCTACTTTAATTAAGTATTTTAATTTAATAAAATAATTTAAAAATTGTATGGCACTGTATGTAGAGGTTATTTTTGTTCCTTTTTTTGAAGTTGGTTTTTTTTTTTTCACCCTTTTTAGTGTATGTATGTATCTAACTAGTTTCGATTGCCACTAAAAATTAACAAAATAGTTATTTTAATTATTGATGAGTTTGCTGATGAGAAGGTTTCAGGTGCTCCCTCAATCTGTACTTAGTTCTTTAGGGGCCGATTCTTTTTAGTATAAGTCTGAAAATGAGTAATTTATTGCATTCTGGGATGTTATCCTGTCCATCATTCCGAAGATACTTATCAGATCCTCACCAAACTTTTATGGGACCACCTTGGAGCTTCCACCTTACCAATAAAAAAAAATTATAGTAAAAAAGGTAAAATACTTGCATCTTTTTGAATTTCGGAATAAATAAATTACCGGAATTACAAAAAAAAATAGTAGTAAGGACGACTCCGATGTTAACTTATGTTCCTCGAACTTTAGGTAAATTGGCTCTACCTATTCCGATAACTGCTGATAAGGCTTTGATAATAAATACTTAGTGATAACTTAAATTATTGTACTCACAGTAATATGAGGTAGGTCCATATTTTATCATTATTTTATCTTTCCAATAATTTTCTAGTTTGTACCAAAATAAATCTCTAGTTTGAACCAGTGTAGAAATGTAACAGATTGTATTTAAGTACTTGACAATAATTCAAAATCTATATCTATACTAATAATACATATAATAAAGGAAGAGAGGACTAAAAGTCTGTACTTGAAAGTAAATAAAAAAAATGGTCTAGAGGATAAGTAGTAAAACAAAATTATATTATTTTTTAATTCATGTCTGTCTGTCTTGTTTGTCTGTTACTCTGTTTCTCTGTCTGTTCCTTATACAATTAAAAACTACTAACCCGATTGAAATCTGGTTTTCAATATTGGATAGTTCTATTTTCGAGAAACGTGGTATACTTTTCATCGAAATCCAATTAGTAGAAACCCGAGTAATGAACGAAAAAGCGCAACCGCTCGAGAAACGCTTTGCCGCCCGCGCTCGTGCTAAATGACAACGCGTTTTCACTTCCGCGGATGAAACCGCGGGGCGCATCGGTGGTGATCAGTATAATAAAAACTACATGATTAAAACTGAAAAATATAGTGAATAGCAAAATCATTTTGTCATGCCAAGGGTGGGAGTTTTGGAGGAAACGCGTTGAAGAGATGTGGTGCTAAAAGTTTCATTTTTGTGAAACCTAGTTCAAATTGTGCAAATTGTTTAATTTCGGGGGCATATTAATCAATTTAGTTTCGTGAAGGTGTACAAGTGGAATGAAAGTGAAAATCAGTGCAAAACATGGACTTGGTGTTGTCTACAAAGCTCCGTGAACAATCTTTGTAAATGGCCGCCGGGTTTACAAATGATTCCCTAGACTTGACTTTAACTATGACGACTTGACTGTTTTCGATGCAAATAACTTGCGTAATATATTAATAATACTAGACACTGGCTAATTTCCTAATGGCCATAATCGGTTCACAACCGATAAGAAATAAATTAAAGTATAAGGTGAGCATTTTGACCACTTTTTCTTTTCGTATAGTGGTGAAGCTCACCTAGAGTTACGAGTTTTTTTAGGTCGCCCTGAGGCCTCTAACTAGGTATAACAACAACCAGGACCAACTGCTTAACGTGCCTTTCGATGCATGGAACCGCTCGAGAAAATGATTAAAAAATTGACCACTAAAAAAATCTTTTTTTACAAATACAAGTATTTTATTTACCAAAATAGAGTTACTGAATTTCAGTTTCCCGTAGACCCCTCACAAAGAATCTACTGAATGGCTGAAATGAAACCGGCTACAGCTTTTTTGCTAAGGCCGGCCAATTTAGGGTGCGCACATGGCTTCCTAACTTAGGTGATGGTACCTACTACATTTGGTTTTGTTCTGTTTTGTATTTTTTGCTGTGTGCTTGTCCTAATAAATATATGACTTATAATATGGTGACTAAATAGCCGCATACCGGGATTTTACCCGCGGAGTGTCTGATCCCGTGGGAATATCGGAATCAAAAGAAGCGATAATGTAGCTTTCTGTTGGTGAAAGAATTTTTGTAATTGGTACATTATTTTGGAGCACATTCGTTAAAAACAAACAAATAATCTTTCCTCTTTAACCCCCTTACTTAAAAACGTTAATTAATGCGCTGCATAACTATGTGTCGTTTGTCTTTTACTGTGACAAGAAGTTTCAAAGTTGACAGACAGAGACAAACGTCACATAACTTAGTCATGTGTCAATAATCCTACTAATATGTGAAAGTGTGTGTGTTTGGATTGGATGTTTGTTACTCAATCAAGCAGAAACTACTAAACCGATTGCGATGAAACTTGGAATATAAGTAGTTGGATACCGGGAATAACACATAGGCTACATTTTATCCCGATATCCCGCGGGAACGGGACTTACGCGGGTGAAACCGCGGGGCGCAGCTAGTATTTTACAAGTAGTAAGGGTAAAGTAAGTAATTTATAATATTAGTATAGATAGAAAACATAATGTTAAATTACTTTTTTAATTACAGATTGATGATTAAAAATGGCAACGAAGGTTGATACCAGTGAGGACGAGTCATTCATAATCCTCGATTCATCTCCCGGAGCCAGCCTCGAGAGGTGCAACGGAGATGGACCCCTCAACAAGTCGCAGATCGAAGATGCGATGAAAGACCTGTCTATTGAAGCCAGTTCGGCTCTCAAAGCGCATTTCAAGCTCGGGGACTGTGTAAGTATGAATTTAAAATTGACTAGCTCTTAAACCCTGAATTTTCTCTCAAATTCACGTGATTTGTTATGTTAGTTATATTTTACTGGGTATTAATCGCGATTTATTATTTTCTAGCTGCGCTTCGCAGATTTACCCGCGTAAGTCCCATTCCCGTGGGAATATCAGGATGAAAAAAAAAACGCTTGTGTTATTCCAGGTCTGGAGACAAGCGTTTTTTTTCTATAATCTAAGTTGCATCGCAATCAGTTTAGCGGTTTTTGCCTCAAAGAGCAACACAGTCACATACACACGTACTTGGGACGGATCCCCAAAGATGCAGGCTCAAGTTCTGTTAGGAGCATTTCTTAAAAAAAAATGATTTTATCTTAATTTTACTAAAAATACTTTTCAACTTTCTAAACCTAATTTCGAAACTGCGATTTTTACGCGTAAGTCGCGGTCCCGCGGGAATATCGATATTTTTGTTTCATAAGAACCTTTTCCTGACAGTTACGAACTTATCGAAATCGGTCCGGCCGCGTGATGCGTGACCACGCGAAATAGGGATTCATTTTTATATTTAAGGAGAT
Organism: Idaea dimidiata; assembly: GCA_949358125.1. NCBI lineage: Eukaryota > Metazoa > Arthropoda > Insecta > Lepidoptera > Geometridae > Idaea > Idaea dimidiata. The sequence goes on from OX442341.1 coordinate 13,060,749, forward strand.
ATTATAAAGATTTCAAGATGTAAAACATCACTTTAGGGAGGTGCGGGTCAAAATTGAATGAATGAATAAATAAATTCTTTATTATACACACCAAATGCAAATACGTACAAAGAAAACAAACACAACTTAAAAATAGGTGGCACAATAGGCGGCCTTATCGCTTAAAGTGATCTCTTCCAGGCAACCTTTGTATGGACCAGAAGTCAAGATAGGTGAAAGGTAGGGTGTTTACACAGGAAAAAGGTAAGTGAAATACATACAAGGTGTAACGGGCATGCCCTTTTAAGGCGGCGATAGATGATAAGCAACGGTCCTTGTCCTATTGCATATAAATGAGCGAGATGGAATTGCGTGAAAAATCTACAATTTCTCGTAAAATCAATAATTAACGAAGATTAAAATAATATTTTGAAAAAATGCGATGAAGGGGTTCTAGGTATTGTATTTTCTAATATTATGATGCCTATAAGAAAATATAGCGGTTAAGGATTTAGAAGAAAAATTGATTTATTTTGTAAAACAGGGGTAACTTTGCCTGTATAATAGTGGTATTTAAAGTTATTTTTTATTGTTTTTGAAGTGAAGGGGACACTTCTTGTATCATGTACAATAACATAATACATTGTTTAAAGATCTATTTGATACCGGTTATGAATAAAACCATTCCATCGGAAGGGATTTCACATGAGTCGCGTCCTTAAGCCGAAAGTGGGTTGTAGACGTCTAGGCGAACAACTTTTGTTCTACGACTTTTAAAAATTCGAACTTTTTTTTGAAAATTTTGAGGTTATGTTTCACTGAAAAAACAGCTGCTTTTGAAAATAAAGGTAATTGAAGTTTTGATTGTAGTAGACCAAACTAAATGAAAGTACAACAAAAGGTAAATGACCTCGAACTCAGAGAAACAGCTGATTTCAAGTAAACTTTACACCTACAATTTTCGAAAAGCACTTCGAATTTACAAAAGTCGTAGAGCAAAAGTTGTTCGCCTAGACGTCTAGAACAACCCCCTTTCGGCTTAATAGGGCATACCCGTTACACCTGTATAACTAAAAACAATTAAAACCATCAATTATACATACATATAACTACATAATATAAATTAAATATATAACATATAAATTCATGAAATTCGTGTGACGTAATTTATGGACTGCTTCTTCGAGGCGTAGTTCCTTATGGCGGTGATAGATGATAATCATCGGTCCTTGTCTGATTGCATATAAATGAGCGAGATGGAATTGCGTGAAAAATCTACAATTTATCGTAAAATCAAAAATTAACGAAGATTAAAATAATATTTTTATAAAATACGATGAAGGGGTTCTAGGTATTGAATTTTCTAATATTATGATGCCTATAAGAAAATATAGTGGTTAAGGATTTAGAAGAAAAATTGATTTATTTTGTAAAACAGAGGTAACTTTGCCTGTATAATAGTGGTATTTAAAGTTATTTTTTATTGTTTTTGAAATGAAGGGGACACTTCGTGTATCATCTACAATAACATTAAACATTGTTTAAAGATCTATTTGATACCGGTTATGAAGAAAACTATTCAAACGGAAGGGATTTCACATGACTCGCGTCCTTAATTAAGGAAAGACCCTTTAACAAAGTTATATAGAGATACCCTTATCTATCATTGAAAACAAAATGACTCAGTACTACTCAGAAATTCTGAATAGACCTACCCAAAGGGTAGTCCCTCAACGAATAATTTCCAAGGTCACTTTGAAAGGTTCTTTTTTTATGAAAGGACATAAAAATAGAACCATTTATTTTATTTATCAGAAATACCTACTCAAAATCTAGATTTTTAGGGTTCTGTCTGTACCCTTAGGGTATAAAAACGAGACCCTATGAGTCTATACGAGTCTAGGGTAAACCCTATTACTGAGTCTTCGGTGTATGTCCGACTGTTATTTTAGCCAGGCTGTATGTACCTCATGAACCGTGATAGCTAAGATAAGTAAGATGAGAATAATAAAACACTTTATTTATCGGGTTAAATCGCGTTTTATTCGTGGTTTTAAACGAACCGGCGAAAGCTCGGTTTCCAATTAGTAGAACCCAAGTAATGAACGAAAAAGTGCAATTGCTCGAGAACCGCTCGGCCGCCCCCGCCCGTGATAACGCGTTTTTCACTTCCGCGGGTGGAACCGCAGGCGTAGCAAGTTCAATTATATAAGTAAACGACATACTGGTGCTCGGTAAAACTCGTTAGAGTTTTTGAGGCAACTTTATGCACAAAAACATTTTTATTTCATTTATTCACGCAAAAAAAAATTATTCATTTACTTTATTTATTCACGTTTTTGTGTGAATAAATAAAAAAAAGCTAGATTTTTCACTTTTACACTTGAACTTTTACAGATGATGCATTTATGTTGCCGCTATAACAACAAATACTAAAAACAAAATGAAACAATAAGGGAGGGTAAACAAATATAATAGGGGTTAAAGTATGAAATTTCCGTTTTATTGCAATAGGTTCTTTGAATTGACATAGAATCTTCATGGTTTGAGGTTTTCGAATGAAACTTTTTTCAAATGGTTTCTGTGATGTTCTTTTTTTAAAAAATGTGTAACATTTGAATATCGACTTTCAATTGTTTTTGTTATTCAATTTAGACAAGAAAGATGGATACTGCGAAAATTCGAGTGATTTTTGAATACGAGTTCCGACGCGGAACTAACGCGGCAGAAACAGCCCGCAATATCAATGCTGCGTTTGGAGAGGGGTCTACTAATAAACGCACCGTGCGATTTTGGTTTAAACGCTTTCGTGATGGAAATTTCGACTTAAAGAACGAGCCACGAGGAAGACCGCCCACACAGGTGAATAACGATGAATTAAGAGAGATAGTGGAAGCCGATCCTAGTCAAACTACCCAGGAATTAGCGGCATGGTTTAACGTTACCTTACCCACTTTATTGACTCACTTGCGTCAAATCAATAAAATAAAAAAATACGAAAAATGGGTGCCTCATGATTTGTGTGCATCAGAATGGCGGGTGTACAAATGCAAATTATCATAAATCTAATATGGCTCAAATCTACCTTAATTCTACCTAATTCTACCAATAAAGAAATTAATAGTACCTCTCTGTACGCATAGAAAACTCAATAAATATGTGAGCCGCCAATCTGACGTCTGGATGGCGGGTGTATTCCTTTTCTGGGCGAAATATCATTCGTCAATATTTATATTCACTGCCATATAAATCTACCTAATTAGTACCTTACAGAACCGTACGTAATAATCAAATTCAGGCAAAGGCTAGAGAGTAATCTTGAAAATAAAATTTCGAAACTTTAAATTTCTGCAATGTTGGTATTTAGTAATGGCGGGCGTGTCGAGAATCTACGCTAAAAAGATTGTACTTTTTTATAATTATGGCCGTTTAGAAAGTAGCCAGTGTCAAGTATTATGTTATAATTGAATCGAATTACTCTTATGTTAGCCATTTGACAAGTACATTTTTTATTTACGAAATAAAGACTATTGACTATAAAGTCTAATAGTCTTTATTTCGTAAATGATAACGATAACTTGGCTGTTTCTATAATGCAAATATTATTATTACATGAAGTTTGAGACTTACGAATTACTCTTATGTTAGCCATTTGACAAGTACATTTTTAAAATACTATTACTATAATTTATCAATTTAATTCCTTGAAAGTGTACAAGTGTAATGAAAACCAAACGTGGACTTTCGCGATGTCTCAAACTTCATGTAATAATAATATTTGCATTATAAAAACAGCCGTAAATAAAAAATGTACTTGTCAAATGGCTAACATAAGAGTAATTCGATTCAATTATAACATAATACTTGACACTGGCTACTTTCTAAACGGCCATAATTATAAAAAAGTACAATCTTTTTTTAGCGTAGATTCTGGACACGCCCGCCATTACTAAATACCAACATTGCAGAAATTTAAAGTTTCGAAATTTTATTTTCAAGTTTACTCTCTAGCCTTTGCCTGAATTTGATTATTACGTACGGTTCTGTAAGGTACTAATTAGGTAGATTTATATGGCAGTGAATATAAATATTGACGAATGATATTTCGCCCAGAAAAGGAATACACCCGCCACCCTGACGTCAGATTGGCGGCTCACATATTTATTGAGTTTTCTATGCGTACAGAGAGGTACTATTAATTTCTTTATTGGTAGAATTAGGTAGAATTAAGGTAGATTTGAGCCATATTAGATTCATGATAATTTGCATTTGTACACCCGCCATTCTGATGCACACCATGATTTGACTGATCTGCAGAAAGAAACGCGTGTTGAAACTTGTGTTGCCTTGTTGAACCGGTATAGAAATGAAGGAATATTGGATCGAATTGTAACATGTGATGAAAAGTGGATTCTTTATGATAACCGGAAAAGAAAAATGCAATGGCTGACCCCAGGTCAAATGCCACAACAGTGTCCTAAAGCAAAACTTACCAATAAAAAGGTAATGGTAACTGTTTGGTGGTCTCAGCATGGTGTTATTCACTATAGTTTTCTTCGATCTGGTCAAGCAATTACGGCAGATGTCTATTGTGCCGAACTTCGAACCATGTTGACAAAACTAGCAGTAAAACAGCCCCGACTCATGAATCGATCTTCACCATTATTGCTACACGACAACGCGAGACCTCACACAGCACGAGAAACCATTTTGACCCTTCAGGAACTGCACTTAGAAACCATTCGTCATCCTCCGTATTCACCAGACCTTGCTCCAACGGACTACCATTTTTTTCGTGATTTGGACAATTATCTACGTGACGAGAAGTTTTCTTCCCAGGAGGCAGTACAAAATGCTTTCACACAGTTTGTGCAGTCTAGATCGTCGGAATTCTATCGCAAAGGCATTAATAACCTTCCCATTAGATGGCAGCAATGTATAGATAATAATGGCAACTATTTTGATTAAATAAATTTGTTAAAAATTTTAAAAATATACAATTAAGATTTTCAGTACAAATCGGCAATTTCATACTTTAACCCCTAATATAAACGCAACAATTCCGTTATGATTTCTACCACTGGGGCTAATGATCAATATACCTAAGGAGTACCTAAGTTGCGTTCAGGGATTTCGCTTAGTCCAGTTTTTATTTTAGGGTTCGGGAAATGTGATAATGGTACGGAACACTTCGTCCCCGAGTCCGACTCGCACTTGACGTTTTCTGATTAGATAACGTCCCCGGGGCATCCTGACGAGATAGGTTTTTTTTGAACAAGTGTGCAAAAGTAAACACATAAATTTTATATTTAAACACTTATCTGCTAGATAAAACAAATTGGATTAATTTTTTTCAATAAGTGCATGTCATGACTGCTATCTGGTTTAAAAAAACCTTTTGAGGTTTCTTGACTTCTTGCCCTTGTTCTAGTATAAAAACCTTTTCTATAGTACATTTCGATTTTCGCAATATCACGAATATTGCAAAATCGAAATTCTTATCTATATTGCTCGAGAATTGGCATCTGGCAGATCCATGGTTCAGCCGTATGCCAATTCTCGATTCAGTACAATAAGCCCAAAAATATATTCACCTCATCTTAGCATAAGTTTGCTATCGACTTTCAGAACTTCTTATTTTGAAAATATTGAGGTTCATGTACAAGATTAGAATAAGACATGATTTACGATATTAGGACAACTTAAGGAAATTCCAACGTTTTTTTTCCATAATTTTGAGTTGTTGTTGCTATAAAAAACAGGTGTATTTTTTCAAATTATGTAATTCATGTTTAGTTTGTAGTAGTCTAACCCAAATAAAAGCTTAACTTCAAGTCAATGACCTCTGACTTTAAGAAACAGCTGATTTTCCCGTAAATTCAAAATGTTCAAAAACCATTTCGAATTTTCAAGTCTTAGAAGAAAAGTTGTTCGTTTAGTCTAGGAAACTAACCACAGCTCGGAAATTTTAAATGGATAGCAATAACTCTGTATTCATTAAGAGCGGGGTTGTTCTAGTGGTAGCCCCGAAAGTTTTCCGAACATCGCTCGGAAAACATCGTGAGGAAACCCACGGCTTAAAGTCAACGCACAAAGACCCAGTTTTAGGGCTAATTACGGACACACAGTTTAAACGTTAACTTTGAAACTTTAACCCTGTATAATATCTAATCATTTGTTGGACAACACATACTTATGGCAGTATCATACTGTACTCATTGCCAACATTTTTCCATCGGATATCGCCCGGGGTTGCCCGGAAACGTGCGTCATAAAAAAGTAAATTAACCCACTTAAGTGGGTAGGTATCTATCTAAATCTATATACTGAAAGTGCACGTGAATGCACATTTGTTTGTTATTGAGGCACATAGTTAACAACCTACTGTCTAGATTATTATAAATCCCTTATCAAAGGGATTTCACCCATAAATGCTTATATCATTGTAGTCATCATACTCATCCCGAATCGTACGACGGATCTATTTTACTTCTTAATAATATCTATGTATGTGACTTTGTTACTCTTTCCCGTAAAAACCACTGAACCGATTACGATGAAACTTGGAATATAGGTAAGTAGCTGGATACCGGGAATACACAAAGGCTTATTTTTATCCCGATAATCCCACGGAAACGGGACTGACGCGGATAGAGGATATTATGGAAATACTATAGATAAACGCTTTATTGTATCCAAATTGTTAGGAAACAGAAATCTTATATATAAAAATGAATGCCTATTTTGCGTTGTCACGGCATCACGCCTGAACGGCTGGACCGATTTCGATCATTCTTTTTGTGTTGTGTTTGTTATGATCAGGAGAAGGATCTTATGGCAGATTTTTTTTAATTGTGAATAAAGACTCACGCGGGTGAAACCGCGGGGCGCAGCTAGTACAAAATGAAAACAGAAATAGGTACCTACAACACGCAGAAGTTAACTTGGCACCTGTGTGCCTTATGATTTTAGTAATAGATAGGTGCCTAGCCAATATTTGCGTTGACTACATCATTTGTTTTTTTTTGGGCGCAAGCCGAAAGTAAGACCCATTAAAATTGATTTATAAGTGTTTTGAGGAGGTATATTTGCGGAAAACGAGCCTGTAAACAATTACTATTAAGGGTTGCTGGTTCAAATCCGGTCGAGACTTTTGGAAAGCATTTTTTTTCCTTTTCTAAGAATTTTGATTTAAAGATAACTTGATAAAATTTGATGATGAATTTAAATCCATCCCCTAATCTGTATACAGGTGTAGTGTTGTCAAATTGGAAACCCGAAATATTGCAATAAAAATTCGTAGAATAGTGGCTGACTACGAAAGTCTTAAACAGTAGGTGAATTATGGGTGAATTAAATTAAACTTGGGGGATTTTATAGAACACTAGCTGTGCCCCGCGGTTTCACCCGCATAAATTCCAATCCCGTAACGTATGTGACGCATCACGTATGTCATACCAAGCGTTGCTCAACCCGTATGGTTATTCAAAGTAGGGATAGTTGAATGGTTGAAATAAGATATAGGGTTATCTTATTTCAACCACTAAACTATCCCTGTACCAAATTTCGTTCAAATCGGTTTAACCGTCATTTTTACCCATCACGTATGTCATACCAAGCGTTGCTTTACCCGTACGATCATTTAAAGTATCGTATTTATTTATACCCTCAAAGTAATCCCTGTACCAAATTTCATTCTAATTGTTGCAATCGTTCCTGTTGACCCATCACATATGTGTCACGCCAAGCGTTGCTTAACCCGTACGAACATTTAATAGTAGTTTATGCACCGAGGTACTAAAGTACTGTCTTATATAGCGGGCGTCATATTGAATCCAAAGCGTACGAAGGACTCTAGAGGGTTAACTCCCGAGCGCAGCGAGGGTGTTAAAAACTTAACTTAACAGTTATGTACCTAGAGTCCTGAGTGAAGCGTGGGATTCAAGCGCCCAAGATAAAGACAGGCTTTAGTACCGAGGTGAATACTCTACTTTACACATCTACTGCGAGACAATAAAAGTGCTACAAAAATAAGCATTTAAACAAAAAAATAGATTAATGCAACGTATATGAAATATATTGACAGCTCTTTATTAATTAAACTTAACAATGTTACATCAAAATGACGAAAACACACATCGGCCTTAGCTGATAAAAAAAAAAAGTTGGGGTTTTATACTAACCAAAACTTTTTGCTTTACCCTTCCGTCCATGAAAATAGAAAAAAATAGCCCCGTTTTTATTTATTTTATGTGTTGTGTCTAGGTGGCCAGTTCGAAATGGCCGTATGCTACCAGAACCTTAGTTCCAAATTTAAATTACTTTATGCCCTAAGTGCATAATGAGCACTTTATGCACCTAGGGAATAAATACTCGCTTTACGTTGACCTTTTTGGTCAAATAAAGTAACTTTGTAGAGCAGTAGGTGTGTAAAGTACCTTATATCGTATTTATACCCATAAACTAAGCCTGTACCAAATTTCATTCTAATTGGTGCGATCGTTCTTGTTGACCCATCAAGTATGTGTCACGCCAGGCGTTGCTTAACCCGTACGATTATTTAAAGTACCCTATATCGTGTTTATACCCATTAACTAACCCTGTACCAAATTTCATTCTAATTGGTGCGATCGTTCCTGTTGACCCATCACGTATGTCATACCAAGCGTTGCTTTACCCGTACGATCATTTAAAGTATCGTATTTATTTATACCCTCAAAGTAATCCCTGTACCAAATTTCATTCTAATTGTTGCAATCGTTCCTGTTGACCCATCACGTATGTGTCACGCCAAGCGTTGCTTAACCCGTACGATCATTTAAAGTACCTTATATCGTATTTATACCTATAAACTAAGCCTGTACCAAATTTCATTCTAATTGGTGCGATCGTTCTTGTTGACCCATCAAGTATGTGTCACGCCAGGCGTTGCTTATCCCGTACGATTATTTAAAGTACCCTATATTTTATTTAAGCTCCTATACTAACCCTGTACTAAATTTCATTCCTATCGGTTCCGCCGTTCTTGAGATATAAATAGTGTAACTAACACGACTTTCGTTATTGTAGCTGCGTCCTGCGGGATTTACCCTCGTAAGTCCCGACCCCGTAAGAATATCGGGATCAAAAGTAGCCTATAACCTTCCTCGAAAAATGGACTATCAAACACAAAAAGAATTTTTTAAATCGGACCAGCAGTTCCTGAGATTAGCGCGTTCAAACAAACAAACAAACTCTTCAGCTTTATAATATTAGTATAGATTAACGGAAAGAACCAAACGGAAGCTATCTTTATTGTCAATAAAGAATTATTTATAATAAAATAATATAAAATAATTCATAGCGTAACAAAAACCAATTGTTTTAAATACCTTAATTTCCTTTTTAAATTAAATTAAAAAATATATATTATCTACTGATTATTACGTCGTGTTTGTTTTCTGTAGGGCTGTAAGAATTGAATAAAACCTCCTTTTTAAACAGTATCCCAATTCCAGCCAAAACAGATGATAAGTTAAAAAAATGTGAATATAAATAAATCTTAATAATAAACAAGGTGTAACGGGTAAGCCCTTTTAATCCGAAAGGGGGTTGTTCTAGACGTCTAGGCGAACACCTTTTGTTCTACGACTTTTGAAAATCCCCTTTCGGATTAAAAGGGCTTACCTGTTACATATTGTATTTTCCACCCTAAGGATAAAATGAGCTACTTTCCACCCGGCTACCCATGAAAGTTAAACTATCCGAACAGGCGAGATAAAAATAACTTTTCTCACTCAAATAAGTACAGCTGCACTACAACCTTAATTTATTATTGTCAATCCCAGTAAATATTGAGTACTTTCTAGTAATTATGGCTCTGGGATTCCTTGTAATCGTCGTCCTATCTTTTAATCAGTGATTAAAACTTAAACGACATCAAAGATTTTAAAGAATATTACTGTATTTTGTTGTATAATTTCTAATTAAAACATATTACTATCAACAGTAAATTATTGAGCCATTACTACTTGTGCTCTTTACATGAACCTTACAAAAGCCTTCAATTAAGTTGACCATGATTTTACTTTCAAAACTTGAAGCATTTGAAGTTAGAGAAGTAATGTCTTGCAACTATCTCGAAAATAGAAAACAAGCAACTCAAGTAACAAGAATGTGTTGAGTTAAAAAAAGAAATAAAATTTACGTCAACATTTAGAAAGGTAAAGTTAGGTGTACCTCAGGGCAGCGTATTGGGGCCTCTACTTTTTATAATATATATTAATGACCTTCTAAAATAATAATATGATTTTGTTTGCAGATATAATAAATAAATAGCACACTTTACTCAATCACGTAAAAACTACTGAACCGATTGCGATGAAACTTGAAATATAGGTAGCTGGAGACCTGGAAAGTAGTCTATGTGTTATAGACTACTTTTTATCCCGATATTCCCACGAGAACGGGACTTATGCGGGTGACACCGCGGGTTGCAGCTAGTATAGAATATTTACAAGCAAAGTTAAACCAATTTGCTTATAATATTATACATTTGGGTAAGAAAGTTAATATTTCTACTCTGCTAACCGTATATCATGCCCATGATCGTTCTTGCTTAGGTACGGAGTAATATTTTGAGGTAATTCTACAAGTAGGGACACGATACTTGTGTCGCTGAAAAGGTGTGTATCGGCAATCTGTAAATTGAAGCAGACCGACGCTTGTAAACCACATTTTGTTAATAAAACACATTATTTACCGGGTTTAATCACGTTCTATTCATGATTTTTAAACGCCGAGCTTTCGCCAACTTTACAGTTGGCTTTTTCAAGGTTGACTGAAAACTCGATCAACCTTGAAAAAGCCAACTGAAAGCTCGGTCGTTTAAAAATCATGAATGAAACGCGATTAAACCCGGTAAACAAAGTGTTTTATTATGCAAAATCGCGAAAACCATAGAAGGAATAACATTTTGTTAGTTTGACAATTCTGACTTTCCGTAAATTTGTTTTTATTGCTCAAGGCATATTTACTAGAAATATTTTAAAGGAAAAATTCACAATCAATGGGAACTTGCGTGGCCGAGCGGTATAGGCACTGGAGTATTGATCCAGGGACGCGAGTTCAAATCTCGCCGCAAGTGAATTTTTAAAAATGAATTTTTCCTTTTAAATATTTCTAATTCTGACTTTGACATGCATTTACATCTAAAAGAAAAGAAGTGTTTATTGCATGGCTCCACAAATATAAAAACACTAGCTGCGCCCCGCGGTTTCACCCGCGTAAGTTCCGTTCCCGCGAGAATATCAGGATAAAAAGCCTATGTTTTATTCCCGGTATCCAGCTACCTACATTTCAAGTTTCATCGCAATCGGTTTAGTAGTTTTTGCGTGATTGAGTAACAAACATCCAAACATCTAAACATCCAAACACACACACTTTCACATTTATAATATTAGCAGGATCTGCCTACAAATTTGTTAGAAATTGATTCAATACATGTATTTAATGCATTTATTTAATGTATTTATTTATTTTATTTATGTCATTCTATGTATAATATGTATGTATTTACAAAAAAAAGGTATAATATGTAGTATATCCGTTGTCTAGCACCCATAGTACAAGCCTAGAGCTTAATTTGGGGCTAGATTGCGCTGTGTGTAATATCGTGCAATTTTTTTTTATTTAATAAAGATTAAATCAGTTTCTACTCGCAAAACCATAATTATTATATACGAGCATACATGGAAGACAAATTTTAAATTTGATGTTTATTGTTAACTAGCTGCGCCCCGCGGTAGCCGCGTAGGTACCGATATTGAATAATTAGCATTTTTTCTTTCATAAGAACCATCTTTCGATCATAATGAACAAAAGTGTACGCTATCCTGCACAACGCGGATGGGTACTGGCAAGACTGTGTACTCTATATTGTACACTGATTTACTTTTACTAAGTTTTGTAAGAGTAATTTACGGATATTATTTCCAAAAAACAACGAAACTTGCCATTAAGATATAGAATTACAATAAAACGAATGAACATGCCATACAAACATATTAATATTCAACAAAATAAACATAGGTGTATGAAATGTATTGAACGTACGGGTGATTTAAACCATTAGTTAGAGGACCGTGAACGTGTTAAGACCTATAATACTGTAACCCATGTTTGCGAAATAAACGATATGATTATCTATTATATGTATCTTATCTATACTTATACTAAAGGAAGAGAGGACACTTGGAAGTAAATAAAACAAAAACTTGTTCTTATGAAGTTCTTATGAAAGAAAAATGTGGGGGGTGAAACCGCAGGCCGCAGCTAGTCAATTATACAATTTGTAACGGGTATGCCCTTTTAATCCGAAAGGGGGTTGTTCTAGATGTCTAGGCGAACACCTTTTGTTCTACGACTTTTGAAAATTCAACCTTTTATTTGAAAATTTTGTGAGTATGTTTCACTGAAAAAACAGCTGCTTTTGAAAATAAAGGTAATTGAAGTTTTGATTGTAGTAGACCAAACTAAATGAAAGGACAACATAAGGTCAATAACCTTGAACTCTCAGAAACAGCTGATTTTAAAGTAAACTTTACACCTAAATTTTTCGAAAAGTACTTCGAATTTCCAAAAGTCGTAGAACAAAAGTTGTTCTCCTAGATGTCTAGAACAACCCCCTTTCGGATTAAAAGGGCTTACCCATTACCCATTATGTTACTTTTTACAACAATAAATGTTACTTTTTAAACATAGCAATGAAACTAAAATAGAAAAAGAGGGTGGACATGAGTGCATTATCCTACAATACGATAAAGTAATTAAGATGTACCTACTAGGTAAGTAGGTACATCGTAATTACCTTCTTTATCCATTTAATTTGAATTTTCAAAAGTCGTAGAACAAAAGGTGTTCGCCTAGACATGAGCGAAATTGATTAATATGCCCCCGAAATTAAACAATTTACACGCATTCGAACTAGGTTTCACAAAAATGAATAATTAGCAACGCGTTCCCGCCAAAATTCCACTAATCTTTATTACTTATAATAATAAAGGAAAAGAGGACAAAAAGTCTGTATTTGGAAGTAAATTTAAAAAAAAGTGGTCTAGGGGACTTAGGATAAGCAGTAAAACAAAATTATATAATTTTTAAAATTCATGTCTGTCTGTCTGTCTGTTTCTCTGTCTGTTCCTTATACAATTAAAAATTACTCATCCGATTGAAATCTGGTTTTCAATATTGGATAGTTCTATTTTCGAGGAAGGTCGTGGTATACTTTGCATCGAAATCCAATTAGTAGAACCCGAGTAATGAACGAAAAAGTGCAACCGCTCGAGAACCGCTCGTCCGCCCGCGCCCGTGACAACTGACAACGCGTTTTTCAGTTCCGCGGGTGAAACCGCGGGGCGCAGCAAGTACATATAATAATGTAGAAATCATTTAATAATAATTCAAATTGTAAATATATACCTTGAAGACTAACATATCTACATACAGAATAAAGACGTGTAGGCAAACAACTTGTGTTGTAATACTTTTGGAAATTCGAAGTACTTTTCGAAAATTTTAAATGTAAAGTTTACTTGAAAATCAGCTGTTTCTCAGTGTTCGAGGTCATTGACCTTATGATGTCAATTCGAAGTACTTTTCGAAAATTTTAAGTGTAAAGTTTACTAGAAAATCAGCTGTTTATCAGTGTTCGAGGTCATTGACCTTATGATGTCCTTTCATTTAGTTTGGTCTACTACAATAATTAAAACTTTAATTATCTTTATTTTTAAAAGCAGCTGTTTTTTTTCAGTGAAACAACAACAAAATTTAAAAAAAAAAGTTCGAATTTTCAAAAGTCGAACAAAAGTGGTTCGCCTAGACGTCTAGAACAACCCCCTTTTGGCTTAAAAGGGCTTACCCGTTACACCTTGTATAGATCTAAAATTAAGTTCTAAAGTTTTATCTAGGTAGGATTTTACGTAATTTCATGGTTATTTATATAAAATAACGCATTCTAATCGCAATGCGACAAAATAACTTATCTTTATTGATTTTGATTGTCTCTTCATACCCGGCTGCAAGGAAAGGGTAGTAAATCTTGTATATATGTTTATACTAGCTGCGCCCCGCGGTTTCACCCGCGTAAGTCCCGTTCCCGCGGGAATATCGGGATAAAAAGTAGCCTATGTGTTAATTCAGGTCCCCAGCTACCTATATTCCAAGTTTCATCGCAATCGGTTCAGTAGTTTTTGTGTGAAAGAGTAACAACCTCACATACATACATACAAACTTTCGCGTTTATAATATTAGTAAGAAGTAAGATAGTAAGATGTTTATAAAATTCTTCCTCAGCTCATATCTTCCAAACCATTCCATTGATTTCTTTAATGAAGGTATCGTTAGATTCCTCTCATTTCTCTAATGGTTCTTAGATAGGTGACATAAAAATAGAAACAAAATGGCGACCACCAGGCGCCATATTGTTTAAAAAAAAGGTTACAATGGACTCAATGTAAATAATTGAGCTGAAATCGTAAGAAAGATTATAGGTAAAGGTAGGCTATTTTTATGAATGTGTTTCCGCAATTAACCCTACTATTGGGCCTTTGTGCGTGATTTAAAGCCTTGGATTTCCTCACGATGTTTTCGTTCACCGTACGAGCGATGTTAATAGCGTAGGTACATATTTATTTCTTGAAGAAAAAGACATTGTGCGCGAACGGGATTCGAAACCACGACCTTAGGCATGAAAGTCTGGGTATCTACCACTAGACCAACACCGCTCTAAGATTTAAGGTACTCAACGACCATGTTATGCAATCGTGATGGTAGCTTTAAGTGCAGCCGCACTTTTGGAATTTTATCAATTTGCTGCGCCCCGCGGTTTCACCCGCGAAAGTGAAAAACGCGTTATCACGGGCGCGGGCGGCCGAGCTGTTCTCGAGCGGTTCTCGAGCGGTTGCACTTTTTCGTTCATACCTCGGGTTCTACTAATTGGATTTCGATGAAAAGTATACCACGACGTTCCTCGAAAATAGAACATTCCAATATTAAAAACCAGATTTGAATCGGTTTAGTAGTTTTTAATTGTATAAGGAACAAGCAGAGAAACAGACAAACAGACAGACAGACATGAATTTAAAAATTATATAATTTTGTTCTACTAATTTTCCTAAGTCTTCTGGACAACTTTTTTTTTAATTTACTTCCAAGTACTTACAAACTTTTTGTCCTCTCTTCCTTTATTATAAGTAATAGATATACAGGGTTACAGAAAAAGTCGTGCTAGATCCGTTGAGGGCGTGGAGTACCCATCATTTCTGACTTATTTCACTATGAAACACCCTACCCTAAACTTAACCCTTTTTGAGATATTCGACTTTTAATTTTTTCATTGAAAATTGCCGATATTTAAGCTACTAAATTTATTTTTGTTTATTTTGTGTGTCTTATTATTATTATTATTGCATTTTGACATGCGTAATAAGATGCTTAAAGACGTCAATCATTAAAATAGTACATTAGTTAATTGAATAGACCGTAGCAGACAAGTGAAAGTTAAGAAATAAAAAAATAAATTAGAAAGTTTATTTTTCTCTAAGGGATATCTAAAAAAAACTATATGGCAATTGTTCGGCAGATGTTTTTTAAAATATTTACGTTTCATCAGCTATCTAACGACGTATAACAATCTAGGGATTGTATTACATTTCGTGGAAAAAAGGGACGCTCCAGTAGTAGTAGTAGTTCTAACGGTACCGCGCCTATTGTCCTTCAAGTTAAGACGCACCGTGCGAGCGAGACAAGTGACGATTTATGTAGGTGCGAATGAAAGAAAAAATGTGTAGAGACCGGTTAGGGCTGTGAATACAACAAGGGGTATTGTTTTGGTTGTCAGTCAGTCTGCTTTTGTGCTTCGTACATAGTAGATGTGACATTGTATTGCTCTTTTTCTCGACTTGGCTGTGATTCTGGACTGTTTCTTCTGATTTGTGACTACTGTGCTTGTTAACCGGACTCTGATTTGTACCTGCGATACGGAAGTGTTGAAGATGACGTCCTACACACCTGAAGAATATGCTGATATGCTTATTTGTTACGGATACTGCAATTGTGTGTCTGCGCAAGCTCGCAACGAATACATAACTCGCTACCCCGGTCGTCGAGTGCCGGATGTGGCCGTTTTTGACAGAGTTTATCGAAGACTTCGTGAAACTGGCTCTGTTTTGAGACGAAATACAGACATGGGAAGACCACGAATTGACGACGAAGAACAGGACAATGAGATAGTGCAACGCTTTCGAGCGGATCCGACTACTTCCACTAATATTGTTGCCCGTGATCTGGGACTTTCGCAATGGAGAGTGTGGTTTACCGTGCACACTGCTGGCCTATACCCATACCATTATACGCCGGTACACGTTATTGAAGAAGGAGACCCCGCGAGGAGAATGGACTTTTGCAGATTTATGCTAAATGCTGATGTGGAAGACCCAGATTTTCTAAGAAATATCTTGTGGACGGATGAGTCCAAATTTGATAAAGATGGCATAACTAACTATCACAACGCCCATTACTGGGCCCCAAAAGAACTAAGGAATCCCAATAAGAAAAGAGTGAAGGGGTCCCAACGTAGATTCAGCGTGAATGTGTGGATGGGCATTATCTCCAATCATTTGATTGGACCTTACTTTCTCCCGGATAATTTAAATGGGGAAAGCTACGAAAATTTCCTGAGAGCAGACTTGAGTGATTTGCTGGATGATCTGCCACTCAACCTGATCAGGGACATGTGGTTCCAACACGATGGCTGCCCTGCCCATTTCAGAAGAAGTGTCAGAGACTGGCTGGACACAAATTATCCAAACAAATGGATAGGACGAGGTGGGCCGTTGCCATGGCCAGCAAGAAGTCCGGACATTACCCCCATGGATTTTCATGTGTGGGGGTGCATGAAAAGTCTAGTATACAGCGAGCCGAATCCAGTTTCGTCTGTGGAAGACTTAAGACAAAGGATTGTGGATGCAGCTAACAATACCACTGGAGTAGTGAAGACTGGTCTCCGTAGAAGAATGCGACAATGTCTCAGAAATAGAGGCGGCCATGTTGAACATGAACTGTAAACAAGAAAAAGTTGTGTGAAAAGCTTTAATAAATAACATTTCATGCTTACCTATTGTTTTATTTTATTTTTTAGGGCTAAGTATAAATTTTCTTCTCCACTGTCGCCTATGAAACTAATTTTTTTTATAATGTATTTGAATAAAACACTTGATTATTATACCTCGTTAGATAGCTGATGAAACGTAGATATTTTAAAAAACATCTGCCGAACAATTGCCATATAGTTTTTTTTAGATATCCCTTAGAGAAAAATAAACTTTCTAATTTATTTTTTTATTTCTTAACTTTCACTTGTCTGCTACGGTCTATTCAATTAACTAATGTACTATTTTAATGATTGACGTCTTTAAGCATCTTATTACGCATGTCAAAATGCAATAATAATAATAATAAGACACACAAAATAAACAAAAATAAATTTAGTAGCTTAAATATCGGCAATTTTCAATGAAAAAATTAAAAGTCGAATATCTCAAAAAGGGTTAAGTTTAGGGTAGGGTGTTTCATAGTGAAATAAGTCAGAAATGATGGGTACTCCACGCCCTCAACGGATCTAGCACGACTTTTTCTGTAACCCTGTAGATATAGAAAAAGACCGTAATATAATTCTACTAGCTGCGCCCCATGGTTTCACCCTCGTAAGTCCCGTTCCCGCGGGAATATCGGGTAAAAGTAAGCTATGTGTTATTCCAGGTATCCAGCTACTCAGATTTCAAGTTTCATCGCAATCGGTTAAGCGGTTTTTACGTGATTGAGTAACAAACACACATGCTCACATACATCTATATAAACTTTCAGCTTTATAATATTATTACCAGCTGCGCCCCGTGTTTCTACCCGAGTAAGTCCCGTTCCCGCGGGAATATCGGGTACAAGGAACTTATGTGTTATTCCAGGTATCCAGCTACTTAGATTTCAAGTTTCATCGCAATCGGTTAAGCGGTTTTTACGTGATTGAGTAACAAACACACATGCTCACATACATCTATATAAACTTTCAGCTTTATAATATTATTACCAGCTGCGCCCCGTGTTTCTACCCGAGTAAGTCCCGTTCCCGCGGGAATATCGGGTAAAAGTAACCTATGTGTTATTCCAGGTCTCCTCCAGCTACTTAAATTTAAAGTTTCATCTCAATCAGTTCGTTCAGCGGTTTTTACGTGATTGAGTAACAAACACACATACCCACAATACCCACATACATAAAAATTTTCAGCTTTATTCTCGTAGTATTAAGTAGGATATCTATCGTAACTGATATTCATTCGATCAAAAGGCAATCGTAAGTATTTGATAAGAGTTTTTCACGGGACTTCACCTGAAGCTTACCTCTATGGGTTTATAAAACTAATAAGGAATATTAACTTTACTGCCGCTGTTTGAACTGGTTGCCTTCTTTTTTTTTTAATTTAATTAAAATATAATTTTGTAACATTTGCTCAGCTAAATTGTCTAAGCAAAGTATAGAAAAAAAACGTGATTAAAAATATATATATATATTGTAGTTAAAGAATATTTTTTGTTTGCTGTAAAAAATCAGTTAATTCAAGATGTTGATAGAGGTTGACTGGGATGAACTGATGGCACCGCCCATAGATTCTTTGTCAGATATAGTATCTTTACATTCAATGGTAATTATGTTTCGATAATTTATACTTCCTAGTTATATTTTTCAAGCTTCAAGGTAACAAAACAAATAATAAATACGAAGACCGCTTTTCCACTATGTTACAATAGTTTTGGTCACGAGGTGATCAAGATTATTGTAATGTAACATAGTCCGAACGTCAAGGTAATAAATAAATAATAATTCGCGATTGAGACCCGGTAAAATTTAACTATAAGTAAACAAATCATGTGAATTAAAACATGATTCAACCACCGAAGAGCCGTTAGCTCCTCGATTGGTAGATGAGCGTTTGACCATAAAAGTTTGTAGGTGACGATGTGGTCTAGGACGTAGCAGGTTTATACAGCGAGTTCCGACGATGACCATTTAAGCCGAAAAGAGGTTGTTCTAGACGTCTAGTCGAACAATTTTCGATCTACAACTTTGAAAACTCAAACTCACCACCTGTACACCTATATTTATGAATAAATGATTGATTGATTGAATTGAAAAAATCTAACTTTTTGTTACAAAATTTTTCAGTTAATAAATATATCACTGAAAAAAATAGCTGTTTTTGAAAATAAAGGTAATCAAAGTTTTTATTGTAGTTGTCCAAATTGAATTAAAGAACAAAGTAAGGTCAATGACCTCTAACTCTAAGAAACAGCTAAATTTGCAAGTAAACTTCAAACTTGAAAATTATCGAAAGCTACTTTGAATTTTAAAAAATTGTAGAACAAAAGTTGTTCGCATAGACGTCTGGAACAACCTCTTTTCGGCTTGATGATCATCGTCGGAACACGCTGTATAGATAAAACAAATAATTATGAATAAATATATATTTTATTAACACATTTTTTTTTATTATAAAAGTATTTATTTATTCTTCCAGCCGTCTCCAGCCAGCATGATGGTTGCAAGCACGATAATAACCGAAGACAAATCGACAGACGAACTGCAGAAGCATTTCGGCGAGATATTGGACGAGAATGTCGTTTTGAAGGAGACTTTGCAACAGAATAACGAGTCTATGAAGGAGCAGTTCATGTTGATCGCGTCCTGTCAGGATGATATGATGAAGACCCATGTGTTGCACAAAGAGAAGTTTGATCAGACCAAAGAGTTGATTGAGAAGGTATGGTACCTTTTCTATATTTCTCTACCTACCACACAAACTTTACTGACCTTCTCCATAATTTCTTCTATGGTTATTGCGATTTTGCACAATAAAACACTTTATTTACCGGGTTTAATCGTGTTCTATTCATGAAGTTGACTGCAACCTTGAAAAAGCCAACTGTAAAGTTGGCAAAAGCTCGGTTCGTTTAAAAATCATGAATAAAACGCAATTCAACCCGGTAAATAAAGTATTATGACCTTCTCCATCCAAAGGTTGCCTGGAAGAAATCGCTTTTAGCGATAAGGTCACTGATTTGTACAACTTTTTAACCGACTTCAAAAAAAGGAGGAGGTTCTCAATTCGTCGCGTATTTTTATTTTTTTACTTTTAAGCTATCTGTGTATTTGTTTTACTTATTAATTATGATGTAAACTGATTTTAATTGTTGTTGGTTTTGCAAATAAAGTGTTAATCTATCTATCTGTGTTGTATACAGCGCGTTCTGGCAATGACCATTTAAACCGAAAGTATTGATGTTCTAAACATCTAGGCGAACAACATTTGTTCAAAAAAATTTGAAAATTCGAAGTGTTCTTCGAAAATTTTAAGTTTAAAGTTTACTTGAAAATCAGCAATTTCTTAGAGTTAGGGGTCATTGACCTTATTTTGTTCTTTCATTCAGTTCGGACAAGTACAATCAAAACTTGAATTATCTTTATTTTCAAAAACAGCTATTTTTCAGTAAAATATTAACTCAAAAATTTCGGAAAAAAAAAGTTATAATAAAACACAATATATACCGGGTTTCACTCGCGTTTTATTGAAGAATCGTGTTTCATTTAAAATATTTCCATATTAAAATTCCCTTAGCTACGCGAAGAGAACAAGAAGTTGAAACAAGACGTGGCCCAGCTAGCGCTGACCTGCGCTGCCACAGTCAACGGGGAGACAGGCGAGTCCAAATCTGGGCCCTCTTCCGCTCTGGAGTTCGTAACCTCACCTGATGACGACACCGTCGACAAGTTGACGGCGCAGCTTGAACTGGTCGAGAGACAACGGCGACAGGTGAGATGTAACACTAAATAAAACGTGGCCCAGCTAGCGCTGACCTACCTGCTCAGCCACTGTCAACGGGGAGACAGGCGAGTCCAAATCTGGGCCCTCTTCCGCTCTGGAGTTCGTAACCTCACCTGATTGAAAGTTTAAAAAATTAAACTTTCAATCAGGTGAGGTTACGATGAAATGAAATGAAAACATTTAATTTCATCCCTACGGTGATACTAGGATCCCTTTACTTCATATTGTAATTTACAACCATTTGACACTTCTTTTTATACAAGATGTAACAGGTATGCCTTTTAAGCCGAAAGGGGGTTATTCTAGACGTCTAGGCGAACAACTTTTGTTCTATGACTTTTGAATCTTTTTTTGAGACTTTTGACTTCAATTACCTTTATTTTCAAAAGCAGCTGTTTTTTTCAGTGAAACATAACGTCAAAATTCAAAAAAAAGTTTGAATTTTCAAAAGTCGTAGAACAAAAGTTGTTCCCCTAGATGTCTAGAACAACCCCCTTTCAATTTAAAAGGGCATACCCGTTACACTTTGTATAATCTACTATTTCATAATGAATTTATATATGAGTCATATATGAATTCATTATGAAATAGTAATATAATAGGTCATATAACATGACCCTGGTTGATAAGCCAAATAATTCCGTCTATCTCTCTTTAGCGTGCCTTATCATGATACGTAGTTATTTTCCGGAGAGATTTTGATCAGTTACACACCTCAATTTTATCAACAAATAGTAGTGCACTTTGGCCGTCTCTAGTCCAAAGAACATTTTATATCTACATAGCACTATCTATTGAGTCAGTAAGAGTAGTTTAGAATAACAGTTAACTGATTTAGTCCTGTTCTGGGTAATTTACCTTTTGAAATGACTAATGTGACGCCTATGGATGGATAGGGCCGTGGTGTTTACGTCAGTTGTAATATTTTTAAAGCCCAAAGGGTTGGTGGCCTTCTTTATTTATTTTTAGATGATTTATACAGCGCCAGCAACTTTTAATACATACTGTTTTATGGCGCTGTAGAGCCCGGGACGTTGTTAGGTAGAGTAGGCTTGCCCAGCTCTATACCACCCTCCCAGTCTAGTCAGCCATGACCAGAGGAAAGAACTGGTCGAGGCGTCTGGAGCTAACTAAGCCGTGGGTTTCCTCACGACGTTTTCCTTCACTGAATGAGCGATGTTAAACGGGAATTACCAAAGGGAAAAACGAGATATTATTACTGAGATTTCACCGTCTGTCCGTCCGTAAATCACCAGGCTGTAACATGAACCATGATAGTTGAATTTTCAGAGATGTTGTATTTCTGTTGCCGCCATAATAAATAACAAAATACTAAAAACCTTATTAAACAAATATTTATCCTATACAACAAACGTGATTTTTAAAATATTAAGTCAACTATTCCCCGTTATATGTGTGACGACCTCTGTGGCGCGTCGGGCGAACGCTTGGCTGCAATACAGAAGGTTGCGGGTTCGATTCCCGCTGGGTGCAAATATTTATGCTTAAAATAAATATTTGTATTTGGTCTGGGCGTATTTCTATGTATAATATGTATGTATTTACAAAAGAAAAATAATTATAAGTAGTATATCCGTTGTCTAGTCACCGTAACACAAGCTTAGCAGCTTACCATGGGGCTAGATGGCGCTGTGTGTTCGTCACAGGAATTATTTATTATTTATTTATTTATATACATATAAACACCAGTAAAAACCAACTGGCGCCATCTAGCGATAAATTACTATGGACTTACTTGACTTAATTTCCTATGTCTCTGATGTGGGGCAGAGGGCATCCACAGTGCACCGACACATCGCGTTCTTTTTGAACTGTCGTTTAAGCCGTTAGCTCAAGAGACTTCGCTTTAAACGACAGTTCAAATCGACGGCGTCGGCTTTAATATGTTATTGATTTTGCGCACGTTATTCCTTTGCGATTTGCGGGTTGTGTTACCGATGCCGACGATAGATCAACGGCAGGTCCCAGGTTGTACCTCATGAACTGTGATAGTTAAACGGTTGAAATTTTCAGATAATATATTTCTTTTGCTAGAATCCTTATTGGGTAGGAGATGGTAATAAAAATATTTAAAATTGAAGGCGCTCTGACTTTCTTACTAATATTATAAACGCGAAAGTTTGTATGTATGTATGTGAGGTTGTTACTCTTTCACACAAATACTACTGAACCGATTGCAATGAAACTTGGAATATAGGTAGCTGGGGACCTGGATTAACACAGGCTACTTTTTATCCCGATATTCCCGCGGGAACGGGAATCACGCGGGTGAAACCGCGGGGCGCAGCTAGTCTATCATATAATAGTTTGTATTCTAACAACAACGTTCAAATTTAGTTTCGACTGTTTTAAAGTTGTGTGAATTGACTTAGAATT
Source organism: Idaea dimidiata (assembly GCA_949358125.1). Classification (NCBI taxonomy): domain Eukaryota; kingdom Metazoa; phylum Arthropoda; class Insecta; order Lepidoptera; family Geometridae; genus Idaea; species Idaea dimidiata. The sequence continues at coordinate 13,084,037 of OX442341.1, forward strand.
TTACTTTAGAACTGATGAAGCTTGTCCGTCAGAGCCGAGTGAAAATGAAAATGAAATGCTTCACTGTCAAGCGACTATTAACCTTCTGGTCCTGCTATATATCCTCCAAGTATTATAAATGTGAAAGTGTGTGTGTTTGGATGTTTGTTACTCAATCACGCAAAAACTACTGAACCGATTGAGATGAAACTTGGAATATAAGTAGTTTGATACCGGGAATAACACAGGGGTGGGCCGCGGCTGAAACCGCGGCAGCTAGTAATATTATAAATGTGAAAGTGTGTGTTTGGATGTTTGTTACTCAATCACGCAAAAACTACTGAACCGATTGAGATGAAACTTGGAATATAAGTAGTTTGATACCGGGAATAACACAGGGGTGGGCCGCGGCTGAAACCGCGGCAGCTAGTAATATTATAAATGTGAAAGTGTGTGTTTGGATGTTTGTTACTCAATCACGCAAAAACTACTGAACCGATTGAGATGAAACTTGGAATATAAGTAGTTTGATACCGGGAATAACACAGGGGTGGGCCGCGGCTGAAACCGCGGCAGCTAGTAATATTATAAATGTGAAAGTGTGTGTTTGGATGTTTGTTACTCAATCACGCAAAAACTACTGAACCGATTGAGATGAAACTTGGAATATAAGTAGTTTGATACCGGGAATAACACAGGGGTGGGCCGCGGCTGAAACCGCGGCAGCTAGTAATATTATAAATGTGAAAGTGTGTGTTTGGATGTTTGTTACTCAATCACGCAAAAACTACTGAACCGATTGAGATGAAACTTGGAATATAAGTAGTTTGATACCGGGAATAACACAGGGGTGGGCCGCGGCTGAAACCGCGGCAGCTAGTAATATTATAAATGTGAAAGTGTGTGTTTGGATGTTTGTTACTCAATCACGCAAAAACGGCTTAACGGATTTGGATGAAATTTAGAATGTAGGTAACTGGGGATCTGGAATAACACATAGGCTACTTTTTATCCCGAAATTCTCGCGGGAACGGGACTTACGCGGGTGATACCGCCGGGCGTAGCTAGTCTTTTATAAGATAAGAGGCCTGTTTAATTTCTTTGAAGGGACTACAACGTATTTGTTTAATTACCAGGTTATAACTGATAATGAGAATCTGAACTGGCAGAAAGAATCGTTGGAACATATGTTGGACGCCACTACCAACGAACGGGATGAGCTCAAGAAGAAATTGGAAAATACTGAGGTAAATCCTTGATCTATACTTCTATACATATGAACAAGGAACAGACAGACAGACATGAACTTTAAAAATTATATAATTTTGTGCTACTACTTATCCTCAGTCCCCTAGACCAAATTTTTTTTTCCAAGTACAGACTTTTTGCCCTCTGTTCCTTTATTATAAGTATATAGATTACCTTGCAGATATAGATTACCATTTACAATCAAGTTCAATAACAAAAGGAAAAAAGAGATTGACATAGTATAAAATCAAAAACTTCCTTAATTTTTACTGATAATTAAAAAAAAACCGGTACAATCTTATCATTATTCATTATTATGTCAGATTGATAACAATTTAATTTGGTATTTATGTTTAAGTAATTCTCTCTTATGTTACCAGTCTAAAATAATTTGACAGCCTCTGTGGCGCGGCGGGCGAATGCCCGACTGCAATGCAAAAGGTTGCGGAATCGATTCCCGCCAGGTGAAAATATTTATGCTTAAAAATAAAAAAATTGTATCTGGTCTGGGTGTATTTCTACGTAAAATTGTTAAAATAAATATAAATATGAAACGTATTTGCCAAAGAAAGATACCTTTTTTTTTAATCAAGGCTATTAAAGTTTTGATTGTAAGAGTAGGCCAAACGAAATGAAAGGACAACCTAAGGTCAATGACCTTTAACTCTAAAAACAGCTGATTTTCTAATAAACATTGAACGAAAAAAAAATTCGAAAACTACTGCGAATTTCCAAAAGTTGTAGAACGAAAGTTGTTTGCCTAGACGTCTAGAACAACCCCCTTTCGGCTTAAATGGTTATGCTCGAAACACAGAGTTAACGTTGGTAACATGTATGTAAACTACTGGACCGATTTCCAGAAGGTTCGGAACTCAATTGTGATGATTAACCTTTAGTGTTCGAATCCCGCACTTGACTGGTTTCTTAGACTTCTTTTTCAAAGTACAATCTACCTTGAAAAACGGAGCCGGAAAAGGCTACGAAATGTCAAAACAGCATTGAAAATGCTATGCTGTAAATAAAAATAATGCTATTAAAATAGGAAAGTTAGTTTTATTCCGATTTTTTTAATGCTTTCTGTCAAATATAGCTTGATTTTTTATTTCTTATCGGTAGTAAACCGATCATGGCCATTTGGAAATTAGCCAGTGTCAAGTACCTGTTATTAATTATATATAATGCAAGTTATTTGCATCGAAACAGTCAAGTCGTCATAGTTAAAGTCAAGTCTAGAGAATCATTTGTAAACACGGCGGCCATTTACAAAGATTGTTCATGGAGCTTTGGAGACAACGCTAACTAAAGTCCATGGTTTGCAACGATTTTCACTTTTATTCCACTTGTACACCTTCACGAAACTAAATTGATTAATATGCCCCCGAAATTAAACAATTTGCACGCATTTGAACTAGGTTTCACAAAAATGAAAATTTAGCAACACATCTCTACGCGTTCCCGCCACTTGAATCAATCTAAATTTGACAAAGCATAATTCTGTAGTTATTTAGTTATGTATTTTGTGTTCGCATTTATTTTTCAGTTACAATTATCAAACAAGACATCGGAGTACACAATAGAAATCGAAAATTTGAAAGTGCATATTCAACAGCTGGAAGCTAAACTTAAAACTGTAAGTCAATTTCTAAGGCTCGATTCGCCCAAGCTGGGATAAACTACGAATAGCAATTCTACGTATAAATTGGCTTTTGTTCGAGAGACTCTCGAACAAAGGCAAAAGCTATTTGATATTTTTAAATAGAGCCCCGGGCTCTATTTTTGAATAGCTTTTGCCGGGTCGGGCGATTTAAATAGATTGATTTCTACTTATTTTCTTTCGATGTGGGTAATTTTTCGAAATGAATCGCACGGCCGCAACGAGTGGTCCATTCTACTCGCCGTAAAAGCCGATATCGAATGAAAACGAGTTATTTAAATCGTCCGAAGTGGCACTAGCGATTCAAAAATAGGGTTTCTGTTCAATTGAATAAATGACCATTTATGCGGAGAATTGTTACTCATTGCTTATTGTAGTTTGGTGGAATTAAGCCTAAATAGTATCAATAAAGCATTGTTTCTTGTGGAATATTTATTTTAAAAGTTTTTTTTTTCTTTTTACATCATTTTTTTTTTATTTATAGAACTTACCTAGGGAAAGTAAACCATCGTATTTTCCATGGAAATATTGGGAACATTTAAACAAATAAACGCTTAAATTCATACTAAATATTATACATGCAAAAGTAATTCTGTCCGTTTCTCTATCTGTTACACTTTCACGTTACTATTTTGATTAATTTTGGTATAAAGATAGATGGTAAAAATGACATTGGCCACGTTTTATTCCGAAATTCAGCAAAAACTTGGAATAGTTAGGTTGAGGCCTGGAATAACACATAGGCAACTTTTTATCCCGATATTCCCTCGGGAACGAGACTTACGCGGTGAAATCAAATCATCAATCAAAAAATCATTGTAAAAAAAATGATAAAAATATATATATTTTGACGATTGTAAATAAAAACATGATCACAAAAAAAACCCTTGAGTTTCTTGTGTTTTCTTCTCATCGGAGGGCGCGTCCGAAGCCACACTAGAGTCATAGTTGTGAAAACACTCGACGTATTTAAAGTGATCTATTCATCCAATTAAATAAAGAAAAGAAGAAAAAAATAACCGCGAGGCGCGGCTAGTTGACCGAACAACCGAAGCGAGTGAGGTCCAGTGTAGACGGGCCTGGCGCTTGTATCTTTGTATTTTGTATGTTTGTTCGACGATAACTTAAGTATCGCAGCTCCGATCTTCATGAATTTTGGTATGCGCGTAGTTTAGGTCAATAAAATTTATGAGTTCGAAGATGAGCCGTATCGGTAGGGGGGTTGGGGAGATAGGGGGTCGTGAGGTCTCAGTCCGGGGCGAACTCCTAGTTTATAAGATAAGTGATGATTGATGATTAATTCCAGACAAATTCATCATCGGAAGAGTTATCAAAGCGGTCAGCGTGTGTGTCGCAGTTGGAACAGAAAGTTGCCTCGCTTCAGGCCGAGCTCAAGACGTCGCAGCTCAAAGTGTTGGACTTAGAGAATATTAAGGTAGGCTATTGACGACTTCATCTCAGTCAAGCTTGAAAAAGCTAATTGTAAAGTTAGCGAAAGCCCGGTGCTTGGTTATAATGCTATCCTACTAGTATGTGTGTTTGGATGTTTAGATGTTTGGATGTTTGTTACTCAATCACGCAAATACTACTGAATCAATTGCAATGAAACTTGGAATATAGGTAGCTGGATACCGGGAATAACACATAGGCTTATAGGCGGGACTTACGCGTGTGAAACCGCGGGGCGCAGCTAGTCTAAATATAAATGTACTAGCTGCGCCCCTCGGTTTTACCCGCGTAAGTCCCGTCCCCGCAGGAATATCTGGATAAAAAGTAGCCTATGTGTTATTCCCGCTATATTACCAAAATTTTGCTAGTTGGGAGCAGCTACCTATATTCCAAGTTTCATAGGAAACGGTTCAGTAGTTTTTACGTGAAAGAGTAACAAAGTCACATACATGTCACATTCTGTTTACCTACTCTTTGTAAGAATTGGTTGAATATTATTAATATTTAAGCTCATACCTACATTGTATATCTACATTGTTTTTTGTTCGTGAGATCCTATAATTGGCTTCCTGGTGATACACGTTAATTTATACTTCTGTAATAGCTGTTGGATTTCCTAAAAAATAAATAAATAAATAAATACATACATACAAACTTTCGCGGTTAGTATGATATGATTTGTCCAATGTTCCAGTTGGAGTACGTGAAGTATCAATCCGGTATGAGCAAGATGCTGCGCACGAGCAAGGATAATCTACAAGATCTACACAAGAGGCTGAAAGAGGCCACTACTACTGTATGTATAGGTTTTTCTTCTTCTTTCATATGGCTATTTTCCATTTAAACTATTAAATAAAGCTGCTAATTGTCTGCCTTTTCCAGAGGTGGGAACCTGGTGATCTGTGATACTGGTTATTTCCTTCTTCTGACACCTTATTCTCACAATTACAGAAATTGTACGTAACTTAGCTTTATAAATTGTTATGTACCTTCTTAAATGTTCATGTAATTGTGAGTATGAATAAAGAAATTTATTATTATTATTATTATTTGGACATTAGCCAATGTCAAGTATTATTAATATCTGCAAGTTATTTGCATCGAAACAGTCAAGTCGTCATAGTTAAAGTCAAGTAAAACGGCGGCCATTTACAATGATTGTTCACGGAGATTTGGAGACAACGCTAAAGTCCATGTTCTGCACCGATATTCACTTGTACACCTTCACAAAACTAAATTGATTAATATGCCCCCGAAATTAAACAATTTACACGCATTTGAACTAGGTTTCTGCCAGAAACTCTAGCTAGGTATATAATAAATCATTATTTTGTATGATACAGACTTACAGACGGCCTCTGGCTCGGCTGGCGACGCCCGGACTGCAACGCAGAAGGTAGCGGGTTTGATTGCCGCCGGGAACAAATGTTTCTGTTGACCAAAAATGGACGTTTTCTTGTTCTGGGTGTATTCTATGTATCATAATATGTATACATTTACGAAAAAAAGTAAAATATGTATTATATCCGTTATCTAGTACCCATAGCACAAGCCTAGTGCTTAGTTTGGAGCTAGAATGCGCTGTGTGTAATGTCATGGAATATTTATTTATTTATTTCATCTATCGATGATTAATGACCTTTGTGCAGCGAGTAAAAAAATGTAACCTGTACCTCTATGTATATTTCCACAGGTATTCCAACCGGTGCGTCTCACCATACCGAGTGACTCAGAAAGCACACCGGAGCACAGTGGGTTCAAATCCAACGTCAAACTGTACGACAGGACACTCAAACACCTCGCAGAGTTGCTCAACAAACTTACACATGGGTGAGTCTAAATTATTATTAAATAATTCACACTCATAGAGGGCGATTAAAAGTAAAATTTCTACCTCCGGAGCAAATACTGTTTTTCCCTCGAGTGACGTACTTTGAATCCCTCGATTCGCTCAGGATTCTTCTCAAGAATACTCTAGAGTCCTTCGCTTCTCTCTAAATTCCAAAAACACTTTCGCGGGAAAATTAGTCTTTTCTCCCATGGTATACAATCTATCCAACAAACTCGAATATATATGGAAGTAGCAATCCTATGAAAAATGTTTCAAGCAAACGGTGGTTGCGGGGCCTAGAACGGTGATTCGACCGCCAGTCTGTCACTAAAGATCGTCCGCCATTGGTCGATCCAAGGACGATCATACGTAATACTGTACGGAACATGTCAGTGTATGCATCTGCTGCTATGTGACCGTGGAACATGTTTTATTTTAATTTAATAGGGAAGTTAGGGTAGCATAGTTGTACCATATTTTAATTATTAAGACCATTTTTTTGCCTATGTTTATGGACGAATAAATGAATCTGAATCTGAAGTTAGATCTCCATTCTATTTAGTCCTCGTAGAATCTACTATTAAAATATTTCTAGTCCTTTCTACACCAAATTTCTAACAATTTGTTCTCATTCCAGTCTAGCAGACAGTCTAATGGAGACTCTTGGCGTGTTACTGAGCCTCAGCGACTTACGTATAGAGGGGACGTCGACTGAAGACTTCCGTCAGGGACTCGCCACAGTCAAACAACAGATAGAAACGCAGCACTGCAATGCCCTTACTAACATGTAAGTTTTACTAGAAAAGGTGAACCAGTTAACAGATATACAAAGTGTAACGGGTATGCCCTTTTAAGCCAAAAGGGGGTTGTTCTAGACGTCTAGGCGAACAACTTTTGTAAATTCGAAGTACTTTTCGAAAATTTTAAGTGTTTACTTGAAAATCAGCTGTTTCTCAGAGTTCGAGTTTATGTTGTCCTTTATTTAGTTTGGTTTACTACAATCAAAACTTCAATTACTTTTATTTTCAAAAGCAGTTGTTTTTTCAGTGAAACATAAGCTCAAAATTTTCAAAAAAAAGTTCGAATTTTAAAAAGTCGTAGAACAAAAGTTGTTCGTCTAGAAGTCGAAAACAACCCCCTTCGGCTTAAAAGCGCTTACCCGTAACCTCTTCTATAACTACATTTTTAAAGAGAAATGCATTTATCATAAATCCTTCCCTGAGGGTATTCGAACCCGTGCCCTTCGCTTGCCGGGCGAGTGCGCTACCAACTACGCCACACGGGGACCCTCGTGACACGGTGAACTTATGATTATGGTTCTTTTCTTTACCCGCCTATGTTGCTTTCTATTTGTGAATGAATTTTTGAAATTTGTCCAGTAGTTCCGGAGCCTATTCACAAACAAACAAACAAATCTTTCCTCTTTCTATACTAGCTGCGCCCCGCGGTTTTAATGAATGAATGAATGAATGTCATTTATTTGCACGAAATATGGTTACAACAGATGTTATCAAGTAGTAGGTATAGTTCAACATATTTCACCAGCACTTAACTTAGCATGCAAATATCAGAATCAAGTAAGTACTTATTTTAAATCAATCTTAATGTCAACTTAATGATTTTACAAATATACCTACTGACTACCTATTAAAACTACTAAATTTCAAAGAATACAATGTCACAGATAAAATTAAATTAATGAATACAGATTAATAAAACAATGTCAAACAAAATTAAATACCAACCTACATTTCGCGTGTCAATTAAATAATGTCAGAATATTGTATATAAATAATATGAAATGTTTTAAATAATACATTTATTTAGTACAATTTTTATCATTAAAAAATACTTCAATGGAATAATAAGACTTTTCGATAAGATAATTATTGACAGCACGCTTAAACTCCCTGGGAGATTCAATCATCCTCAATGACAATGGGATTCCGTTGTATATTGTGGGAGCCATACTGAACACACTAATACTCATCATACGAGTCTTGCGTACGATTGTATGAAGATCAAATTTGTTCCTTCTGTTCTCACTAAATTTTTGAAATAAATGTAAATTTTCTTTAACAAATTGTACAACTTCACTTATATAAATGGAAGGAAATGTAAGTATTTTCAATTTTTTTAAATATTCTCTACGTGATTCCATTCTACCTAATTGACATATTGCACGTATGCATCGTTTTTGTGCAATTAATGGCTTCAATTTGTCAGTCGAATTACCCCAGAATATCACACCAAACCTCAGTATTGATGCTACATGACCGTGGTATGCCGCTAGCAGAGCTTTTAAGTTGACGACCTTTTTTAATTTGTAAAGAGCATACGAGAACTGATAAATTCTTTTACAAACAATGTCAATATGATCCTTCCATGTCAATTTGTTATCAATAGTTAAGCCTAAAAATCGTGTAGAGTCAACTTCATTAATTTTAATGTCATTATAATTTATATTAAGAGTCAAGTTATTTTGTCTTTGTCTAAAATTCATTAATATAGTTTTGTCAATATTTATTTTTAAATTATTTGAATTTAACCAATGAATTAGGGATTTTAATGTCAGATTAATTATATTAGATATGTTAGTTCTGTTTTCATTTACAAATAACACTGTGCTGTCATCTGCAAATAGGGTCATATTTGCTGCTTTATCAGCAAAGTCATTAATATATATATTAAATAATAAAGGGCCCAAGACACTGCCTTGCGGAACGCCATTCGCTAAAGTTCTTATGTCAGATTTATAAATTACTTCTGATTGTGAGTGTATACATACTCTATTAATGTGTGTTACCTGAGTACGATTACCCAAATATGATTCAATAAGGTCATATACATTTCCTCTCACGCCATATTTTTCTAATTTATTTAAAAGAATTTTATGATTAACGTGATCAAACGCCTTGCTCATATCCATGTAGAGAGCTACAGCAGGTTTTCTATTATCCACATTTTTCATAACTTTGTACAAAAAATCATAAATTGCCATATTTATGGTTTTGTTCTTTCTAAAGCCATATTGGTTTCTTGTAAAAATGTTATGATTTTCAAAGTAGTTGTTTAGTCTCTCATAAATCACCTTTTCGAATATCTTTGATATAACAGGTAATAGTGCTAATGGCCTGTAGTTTCCTAGACATTGTTTATCACCATTGTTTTCACCCGCGTAAGTCTCGATCCCGCTGGAATATCGTGATAAAAAGTAGCCTATGTGTTATTCAATTTCTCCATATTCCAAGTATCATCGCAACCGCATACATACGAACATACATACACACTTTCGCGTTTATAATATTAATAAGATTTATGTTTGTAATTACAGTGGTCTGGTTCGAGGAACGCTGTCCATAATCGAAGGAATATTCAAAGATTACAACGACGTCATCGAGAAATTAGCCGCTAGTCAAAATTCTGTTGTAAGTATTGTGAACAACGAACTCTAATATATATTTCGGAACATTTTTTTAAAGGATTGCTCGGAAGGAGCAATCCTTTAAAAAAATGTTCCACGCAAACGGTGGTTGCGGGGCCTAGAACGATGATTTGACCGCCAGTTTAGGCGCCAGGTGTCTCGCTAGCCTCCAGGCGCTAAGCAAGCCTAATGCATATGCGGCCGTCGCCTTATAGTTTATACCCGTAACTTCGTCTGCGTAGAAATAGTGCAAAGCCGACTTTTTCGTTCATTACTCGGGTTCTACTAATTGGATTTCGATGTAAAGTATACCACGAGGTTCCATGAAAAATAGAACTATCCAATATTAAAAACCAGATTTTAATCGGATTAGTAGTTTTTAATTGTATAAGAAACAAACAGAGAAACAGACAGACAGACATGAATTTTCTAACTAATGTTCTTAAGTCCTTTAGGCAACAATTTTTTTAATTTACAGACTTTTTGTCCTCTCTACCCTTATACAAGGTGTAACAAAAGTTGTTCGCCTAGGTGTCTAGAACAACCCCCTTTCGGCTTAAAAGGGAATACCCGTTACACCTTGTATATATAGGACAAGATAGAATAGATAGAGTATAGATTAGATTCTACCATACTATTGTATGTATGTAACAGAAACCGAGTCCAAACGTGGAGGCGTTAACGTCAGCGCTTGTAGCGCGCGGCCAGGAGCTGCAGGCCATGCAGGATAGCCTGGACCAGGTGCGGGAGGAGAGGGAGGACCGCGACCTGCTGCGGGCACAGCTCGACCTCTACAAGTATGTACTGTGTGTGTACTGACACGTCAGTCAGTCGCTAAATAAATAAATAATCCTGTGACCAACACACTGTGCCATCTAGATGGCTAGCCAGGATGGGCCCCATGGTAAGCTGCTAAGCTTGTGTTACGGTGATTAGACATCGGATATCCTACTTATTTATATTTTTCTTTTGTAAATACATACATAATATACATAGAAATACACGCAGACCAGATACCAATATTTAGTTTTAGTCATAAATATTTGCACCCAGCGGGAATCGAACCCGCAGCTTTCTGCATTGCAGCCAAGCGTTCGCCCGACGCGCCACAGAGGTCGTCAACGTTATTGCAATACGAACCATATGTTTTAAAACCTATCATTAAGAAATAGTTACATTAACTTCTACTAGACTAGTATAATGGGGTAAACAAGATATATTGTACACACAGGAGCGATTTCGAAGCGGAACGCGAGTCCCGTCAGAAAATGGCGAGCGAGAAAGAAACCGTTCTTACTGACCTGAGGAAGACGCAGAGACGTAATGAGGAACTTACACAACAGGTACAGTCAACGCCAAAAATCCATGTCCACATTCACACTCATATATCATCAAAACGGTCCTGTTAAACCCATTTGGATCCAGTCTGTCCTTATCTGACTAACCGACGAACACTAAAGTGAGAAAAGAACAGACAGGGGTCTCTCTAACCTCAAGCGGGACCGTTTTTTTGACGAAGTAAGATACTGTTACTATTTCTATGATACATTAGGAAATTTGACATATTTTTTTTAAATAAACTAATTAAAAAAATAAAAGAAACTAAAACCGGTGCAGTAGTCATGGAACATTGCTACTTTAACACCCATTCTATGAGGATCTTGAATCTAAATATTGAATGGGTCCCGACTGTTAAAGTTGCTGGCTACTGGATCTGTTTTATTATCTTTTCAGTTTTTTATCTTTAAATAAGGAAACAAAAAAAACCACTTCACTAGTTTTTAGAGTTCAGTATCGCTCGCTTGTCCCTACAAATACCTAATGAATTTCTCTCCACAGTTGGAAGAGATCCGTCGTCTAAATCCGAGCCTCCACCGTACAGTGACGAGCAAAGGTCAGGTTCCACCTTCACCGCCGCGCCCTACCGTTACCGCTTCCGCCTCCGCCTCCGCCACCGCCCCGCCAGCCCCCACTAATACTGTAAGTATTTATAAATAGACTAATGTATGAAATCACATTATATTTAAAATTTATCTACACATTTTTAAATCATAAATTATCACTGCATTAGACAAAACCAACCAAGAAGGTAATAAAAAAGAAGAAACCTGAAACTAAGGAGTCCCCCCCACGAGAAGTTACGCCCCCGCCTTTACGATTCGACTGCCCCGTGTGTGATCAACCTTTTAAAACTGTTATACTGTTGCAACAACATGTTGATACTTGCTTACCTAATTAATGTAGGTAAGGGGCTATTTAAGTATTACATAAGCAAAAGTAGGTCGTTTGTGCTTCTGTAATCAGAGTTTAGGTGTAATTGAAACAATTCAGAGTGTTTTGTCAGAAATAAAGGGGCATTTAAGTGTCTCGTAAGCAGACAGCAGAGGTATTTAAATGGCCTGTAAGCAGACAGCAGAGGTATTTAAATGCCGCGTAAGCAGACATCAGAGGTATTTTAAAGGCCCGTAAGCAGACTTCAGAGGCATTTAAGTGTTGCGTAGGTAGATTTCGGAGGGATTTAAGTGTTGCGTAAGCAGGTGTCAGAGGTATTTAAAAGGCCCGTAAGCAGATTTCAGAGGCGTTTAAGTGTTGCGTAGGTAGATTTCGGAGGGATTTAAGTGTTACGTAAGCAGGTGTCAGAGGTATTTAAAATACCCGTAAGCAGATTTCAGAGGCATTTAAGTGTTGCGTAGGTAGATTTCGGAGGGATTTAAGTGTTGCGTATGCAGGTGTCAGATGCATTTAATTATAGCAAAGTCCTCTTCCCAAAACCCGCTCTTTTTCGGGTCCCGCGTTGTAAAAATCAAAGAGAAAACGCCTTTTGATGTTTATCTGTAATACTTGAATGGCCCTAATATTTTTATTAAGTTATTAAATTACAATTTATTTATTTTAAAGCTCTAGTTGAATGATTGTTTTTGATTTGTTTAAATGTAATTTATTTCAAGGTTGTATTTTTAATCTTAAAGGTTTTTTGTTACTTATTTCTTTATAATATTGCATTTAAGTTTTATACATGGGAATATTGATTTATTCCAAACAAAATATGTTTATTTAATTTAATAAGATCTCACATGATAATTTTGTAATTTATGTTGTTTTACTGGTTTAGTTTCACCAAAATGAATGTAGGTAATTTCGGAGATTATTTGTGTGTAACGCCAACACCTTGAAATATTAGTAGATACTCCCTATGCAATTAGTAAAGAAATAATATCTTGCGTTTATTTGGCATTTATTTTTTAATAGTTTAATTACTTTTTTTAAGTGTCCCTACGATTTCATAAGTTTTATTTTTTATTATTTAAAAACGCTTTGTTATTATACTTTTTATACTTCATTTGTTTCAACAATATAGTTCTTTTGTAGATGTTTATTTTATTTCATTGTTATTAAACGATAATTAACAGATGCATAATCTATGTAACGTTTGTCTTTTACTGTGACATAACTTAAAATTTGAATTTTAGAGTAGGTACTGAAATAATTGAGCAGCTTCTAAATTTAAAATTAGTGTTTTTTTTTTTGAGTTTGAGAACTGCGTAATTTTGTCTTAGGTTTTTGCGATTTTGCATAATAAAACAATATTTACCGGGTTTTACTCGCGTTTTATTTACTGACGGCATTATTCCAAAAAATACCGAGGTTTCGCTAACTTTACAGTTAGCTTTTTCAAGGTTGACTGAAAGTTAGCGAAAGCTCGGTACTTTTGTAATAATGCCGTTATTAAATAAAACTCGAGTAAAACCCGGTAAATATTTTGTTTTTAACTGCTTAATTGTTTGAGTAGAACTCAAATTTCGAGTATTTAGCGTTTCTGTTTTCTGTCGTATAGTAATATTCACAAACGACCCCATGCGTAGGTGCTTTGTCCTGCTCTTGTAAGTGACGGTGATGATCAATATCTGTCAGCTGAAATCTGACAAAAGCTGAGTCCACAAACGTATGTAGTTTGTAAATACGACTGTTAGTCATCTGTTAATTATCGCTTACATGAAAGGGTTATTTTTTAACTTCTTAAGGATCGTACCAAATGACTTAAACTAGGTGAGAACAAAAATGTTGTTTTTGGTGTGTTTTACGTTAACAAAAGAATAACTAGAGTTTTAATAACAACTTATTGCGTGTTTTAGACGTATTATTTTTTTTACAAAACATTTGCTTGTGTTTTTCATGTTTTTTGAGTTTAACAGGATTTCCTTCGCCACAGATTTTTGCTTTACTTACTTGTAAACTGATTAACAAATAATTTGTGTAGGTACTTATTTAATATATATTCAACATTGAAAGGGTTTTAAATTTATCTATACCTATTTATAAAATTAGTTGCATTTTTATATCAAAGAAATAGATACCTAATATAAAAACACCCACAAATAATCGAAAAACAAAATTTAATTTACCCGAAAAATTTAAACGTACATTACGATATAAGTGCGTTTTATAAGTATAAGTGGTTATAACAAACAGTAGTACTTCGAATTTCCAAAAGTCATAGAACAAAAGTTGTTCGCCTAGCCGTCTAGAACAACCCGCTTTCGCTTTAAAAGTTCATAAACGTAATACCTTGTAAATCTAAAACCGGTGAATTAGACCCATTTAAGTGTTAGTGTGTTAAAAAAGCATTTTAAAGCATCATTACTTTAGTATCAACTAAAGCATGTATAGCATGTTGAACAGTTATGTTTTAATTGGCCTACAAAATTACAGTATTTTTCTTTTCTTTCTCGCTTTACCTACTAATATAAAATTAAAGACATTTTTCCGTTGTAATCGGTAACTCGATTACTGCAATACAAGGTGTAGAACCGATGTCTGATATGAAGAAATAAAAAATACAGATTCTGAATTATATTTTTTATATTTAACCTTTACAAAACCCGACGTTTCGAGGTATTTACGTATCTCTTAACGGTACCTGATTATAACCGAAAAATGAATTTAATATTTATTAAGGTCCAGCGAGGCAATCTCGCCTTCGGGAAATTTCGACTTAATAACTTGCGTGGAAATCTATAAAACAGCGCCATCTATGTAGAAATTTATGAAATTGCTTGTGCGCTATCCGGTCATAGATGTCACTTTTTTAAAATAAAGTAAAATGCGGAAGTTATTAAGAATAGTCGAAATTTCGAAAGTCGAGATTGTCCAGCTGGACCTTACTTTTAAGTTATGTGACGTAACTGTGAAACTACATCTATCTCTTTCCCCCCCCAGGTGTACACGTGCCCCAAATGCATGCGGTTCTCGTGCACGCAGTATAAAGTCATGGAGGATCACTTCGACTTCTGTCTCGACGACTTCTAAGGTTGTATGCAACGTTCAGATTTAGTATACTTTATACAAATTGTATGTTTTTAATATATACAGGCATTTAGACGGCGTTACCCGTTAATTAAGAGGGTAATCATCGAGTTTTTATGCACAGTTCCAATGTTTGAAACCCACTTTTTAAACTCACACTATTTTTGTTCATTATTGTTTTTAGAACTTTTAAATTTTAAGTGTAATTACTTCGACGTTTCGGCAAACTGATTACACCGGCCGAGATGACTAGAGTTGGGTTTTCCATTTAGTGGATAGTTATTTATTACAGCTACCCTCAACAATATGGTGGGTGAAGTCCATTACTAACTAAATAATACGAAAACTTGAGACTTACCCTCTTAATACTTCTATAAGTTAAAGCCGTGGTTCCTTTAGGCAAGTCTTGTATACAATTTACACTCAGATGTGACGTCATTTAATCACTTCAACGTATGACGTCAAACTTGAGTATAAAGGTGAATGCAGATCGATCTGAGCCGAACAAATCGAATTTTTGTTCATGGGAATTGGTACCCTATTCAATTAGAGATAAAGTCCATTACATTTAAATTAAACCTTAATGACTATGACATTCGGTTGAAAATGGAATGCTTAGGTGAGGGGCGCGCCGCGCCGTGCGTCGACAAACTGTCATGAGCGAGCGCATGCTATTTTCAACCGTATGACATAGAACTTAAGGTATAGTTTGAATTGTCTTATTTTCAGTATCTTCCCTACTCTCGCCTAATTGAATAACGGCTAAGTACCTTATTATTACCTTACCTTATTACCTTATTATTTTATGGTGGTAAATTTAGTCTATACATTCATAGCATCAACGAACGATCGTATTGATTTGAATAGATCTTTGTTTTATCAGCTATCTTCACTAGCTATGTTTGACGAAAATTGGTCGATCGGCTTAAAACTGTGAAGAGCTTTTTTTAATGTTTTATTTAGTAACTGAAGTTTGAACGCAAAATCCCACTGGTCTATCATTATGCCAATGCAATTTCAATATGTTGTGACTCCATTTTGAGTCTTATCCACTTGCGTTAAGTTATCATTATGCCAATGAAATTTTAATATGTTGTGACTCCATTTTGAATATTATACACTTGCGTTAAGGCTGTTTCGAAGAAATTATATACATTTTAAGTTTTATCGAAGAAATTCATATATTTTTGTGTACAGTTCATAGGAAATTAGTTTTAAACATGTTTCATGGTACGATCGTCCATTTTAATTCATTATTTATCATAATTATGTTATATTTTAAATGGTTTTTGTAAATGTATAACCTGTGTGTAACTAGCGGCTCCCTGCGGTTTCACCCGCTTAAGTTTCGATTCCACGAAAATATCGGGATAAAAAGTAGTCTATTTTATACAAGACGTAACGGGTAAGCCCTTTTAAGCCGAAAGGGGGTTGTTCTAGACGTCTAGGCGAACAACTTTTGTTCTACGACTTTTGGAAATTCGTAGTACTTTTCGAAAATTTTAAGTTCGAGGTCATTGTCCTTATGTTGTCGTTTCATTTAGTTTGGTCTACTACAAACAAACCTTCAATTATCTTTATTTTTAAAAGCAGCTGTTTTTTCAGTGAAACAACCTCAAAATTATCAAAAAAAAAGTTCGAATTTTAAATAGTTGTAGAACAAAAGTTGTTCGCCTAGACGTCTAGAACAACCGCCTTTCGGCTTAAAAGGTCTTACCCGTAACATCTTGTCTTCTAGGACTCTAGCTATTAACATACAAAGTTTCATCGCAATCGGCTCAACAATTTATTAGTTTTAAGCTACGTCCGCATAGGAGGCTTGTTTAGCGCCTAGCGCCTAGTGGCTTACATTCTGACTAGCTAGCACAGCTAGGCGTCAAGCGTTCAGTGCGGCCGATCGCGAACTTTCTAGACGTTAGGTGACTTGCTAGTCTCTAGGCGCTAAGCCAGCGTCTAGCCAATGCGGACATAGCCTGAGGTTTACCTTTATAATAATAGTACGATCTAGAATATAATTTATGTACTGTATTGTATGCATTATTTACTGATAGATTATTTGTACTAACTTTCGTATGAAGAAAAACACTTATAAAGTGTAAATTAGTGAGATTCAATCTTATAACAAGTAGCATACATCTAGGTGCTGATTAGAATTAACCTCCTAGTATACGACAGTCACTTTGCGTGAAGATTTTCGTACATTAACCTCGCCGTTATCCTAGCGATGTTCCCGTTTGCATCTCGGGAGCAAGGTTTCTCCACTTCGCACAATCTTTAGCATCTCGAATAAGTTTTTTCTTTAAGAAAAAAATGGTGTATTATTATCACGGGAGCCAGGGGTCTGCTTTCCTGCTCTTACGTCTCCACTTTGCACAATATTTAGCATCCTGAAGAAGTATTTTTCTTTAAGAAAAAAAATGGCCTATTATTATAATCGCCCTTATGTTGAAGGATAATATTATATCTTTAATAAGTGAGTTCAGCGATGATCAAGGAAACACCATTATACTTACAAATCACAATTTATTAATTAAAATCCACGATCACATGGACACCATTTTCCAGTCTCAAACCAAAGTGACAGTTGCCCAGATTGACATCTGTCTCGATCTCTCACAATCTTCCCCACTAAAGTAAACAAAAATAAACTTATTTTTAAAAACAAACATAACCAAATAGCATACTCTTAATAACTAACTGTTACACCAATATCTAAGGTTCCAAACTCTGACTACAGGTGTGCATCTGATTTACATGACGCTTCCATTTCAAACCATCAACATCAATGTAATAAGTTACTCCTGGAATAGCCTCCTCGACTATGGTACCTAGAGCCCAGGGCTTGTAACCTTTTCTATAATCTCTAGTCATCACCTTATCTGCAATATTAAACTTTACTGTTCTTTGTCCCTGATTATAATTTTCAATTGTTTGTTGCTTTTGAATTAAATCCTCAAATATTGGAATTGGTCTTAGAAGTGAAAACCTGCTACGAAGCTCCCTCCCCAACATCATTTTAGCTGGGGACACTCCGGTGGACTTTTGTGGGGTGGCACGGTAGTCCGACAAAAATATGTTCATGGCATAATTAAGCGACTGTCCACTCTCCACTATTTTAGTTATATTAGACTTGAATGTTTCTACAAACCGCTCTGCAGCTCCGTTGGTTGCAGGGTGGTGTGGTGGGGTGAAAGTTTGTTTCATCCCTATGGTTTTACAAAAAAATGGCTCATGGCTGGTAAAAGCCGTGCCATTATCTGTAACCAAATGAAGAGGGAAACCGAATCTTAAAAATAATTCTTTAAATTTTATTATAGTAAGACCACTTCCAATATTAGCCATTTGAAAAACTTCTGGCCACTTACTATAACTATCCACTACTACTAAAAACATTTTTCCATAATAAGGTCCCAGAAAATCGGCATGAATGCGATACCAGGGTGATGGAGGTACTGGCCATGTTTTAAGCTTTGTTTTTAATGGAGAATGCCTATAGCTAAGACATGACTGACATGCTGAAGTTATTTCTTCGATTTCCTTATTAAGGTTAGGCCACCAGAAGTATGCCTTTGCCATCTCCACCATCCTTGTACTGCCAAAATGGCTTTTATGCAGCTCTTCAAGGACACTCTTTCTTAATGAGGTAGGTATCACTAATCTATGTCCCCATAAAACACAACCTCTATCTATGCTAATTTCATTTCTCCTTAAATAATATGGATTAATTTCATCATTAATTAACTTCTTTTCTGGCCAACCATCATAACTATATCTAATTAATGTTGACAATATTCTATCCTTTATAGTTTCTTTTTTTATTATTTCCCAATTTACAGTTCTCATATCTGTGTTATCAATATAATTAGTACAAAAAGTGCTAAGCTCAATTAAATTATTTTTCTTTTTGTTATTGTTTGTAATGATGGGTGCCCTTGAAAGATAATCAGCTGGGTTCCTATCTGTTTTTATATATTTTATAGTGTAATTGAAAGCTGACAAAAAAATAGCATAATGCTGGAGGCGCTTGGCTGCCATCTTTGGAATTCCTTTAACTGGTCCAAATATTCTTACTAGAGCAGCATTATCAGTTTCTAGCTCAAATGGACGCCCATATGTATAATTATAAAACTTTGTGATTCCAAAAATGATTGCCAAAGCCTCTTTATCTAAAGTACAATACTTTTTTTCGACATCATTCAGTATTTTGCTATATGCGGCTGCGCGGTCTCATGTATAAACTTTGATTATTATATCTTACGGGCATTTCAATACTACATTCAGATGTTTCGCGGGACGTAACTTCAACAGGCGTACACTTCACAAGATAAACGACCTCACCCATTATAGTGGCGGTAAATCCAGGACGATTTACCAATCGTCAATATCAATAGTATTGATAAGCGAATTCAAGTGGTGATATGATTGCTAAAGATAACATGTTTTCTAAAATCTTTCGGTCGGTTTCACACCTATGAGCAACGATTTCTTTATACATCGAGGTCATTTGTGATGATAATGTCTTTTCAATATGCATAAATTTGGTATTTACGTACATGAACATATCCATGTCCAGCGGAGGAATAGATTCTTGATCAAAGAAGTAATCTCTATTTTCAACTTCGTGAATAAATAGTTTTGGATGGTCGGTTGAGACAAGATTTAACATGCAAAAGGGTTGAATTCCGGTTGAACTTAGCGTGAAGACGTGTTTATCGGTTTGGACCGAATATATACTGATCGCTTTATCTCGACGGTTATGGTCAATAACATGAGCGCGCTTTGCTTTTCCTCTGTATAAGACATGATAAGCTTCTTTACTGCAATCTGATTTCGTATAAGAATTCCAATAAGTCGGTCCGTAATCATTGTCAATACAGGCATGCTCGTCGGCAGAGCATACTGACCCGGTTTTGAATCTAATTTCTTTCGTCTCAACGTTAAATGAAGCCAGATGTTCCTGTAGAGTGATACGAATGGATCCCGTAGCTGCTACGTTCCCCCAGTTTTAGTTTCCATCTATGAAGTATCCTCTCTCACATTTGCCAGTATCGCTAGTCCAGCCAGCGAAATTTACGTTAGTAGAAATGGTTCCATTGATTGCAAGGTTCGTAAGAGTTCGTCCATATAGTCTGGCTGTTTGGGTACGATGCATCTCCAAGCACTCGTTTTTATTAACATCATAAATCTTAGACACGATGCCACCATGTACAATTGATGAATGACTATGCATCCCACAATAATACACGATGTAGTTCACTTCTATTTTGCAAGAATAAGCCATTGTATTTACGCGACTGCGAGGTTGAAGCAATTGTATCAATATCTCATCCTCTTTCATAATTGAGGGTTCATGGTCACAAGAGTCTATCTCAACAAGAGATATAGCAGTATAATTGTTTTCTCCTCGTCCTCCTCCGTTGGTTGCAGGGTGGTGTGGTGGGGTGAAAGTTTGTTTCATCCCTATGGTTTTACAAAAAAAATTAAACTCATGGCTGGTAAAAGCCGTGCCATTATCTGTAACCAAATGAAGAGGGAAACCGAATCTTAAAAATAATTCTTTAAATTTTATTATAGTAAGACCACTTCCAATATTAGCCATTTGAAAAACTTCTGGCCACTTACTATAACTATCCACTACTACTAAAAACATTTTTCCATAATAAGGTCCCAGAAAATCGGCATGAATGCGATACCAGGGTGATGGAGGTACTGGCCATGTTTTAAGCTTTGTTTTTAATGGAGAATGCCTATAGCTAAGACATGACTGACATGCTGAAGTTATTTCTTCGATTTCCTTATTAAGGTTAGGCCACCAGAAGTATGCCTTTGCCATCTCCACCATCCTTGTACTGCCAAAATGGCTTTTATGCAGCTCTTCAAGGACACTCTTTCTTAATGAGGTAGGTATCACTAATCTATGTCCCCATAAAACACAACCTCTATCTATGCTAATTTCATTTCTCCTTAAATAATATGGATTAATTTCATCATTAATTAACTTCTTTTCTGGCCAACCATCATAACTATATCTAATTAATGTTGACAATATTCTATCCTTTATAGTTTCTTTTTTTATTATTTCCCAATTTACAGTTCTCATATATGTGTTATCAATATAATTAGTACAAAAAGTGCTAAGCTCAATTAAATTATTTTTCTTTTTGTTATTGTTTGTAATGATGGGTGCCCTTGAAAGATAATCAGCTGGGTTCCTATCTGTTTTTATATATTTTATAGTGTAATTGAAAGCTGACAAAAAAATAGCATAATGCTGGAGGCGCTTGGCTGCCATCTTTGGAATTCCTTTAACTGGTCCAAATATTCTTACTAGAGCAGCATTAACGACGACGAAGTGGCAATTAATCCTAACTCAAAAAACGCTACTTTGCAGGAGGCGAAAAAAACGTTTCTCTTAATTTAACGTACAGTTTTAGAACATTTAAAAGTTTTAATTTTGTAACAGATTGATAAGAAATAAGACTGTATTGTTAAATATAGTTAAATATTACAGGTTTCTGAGATACCACTACATAGGAGGAATTGTTACAAATTTTTTTTATTAATTTTTTTTAGTCTTGAGATAGGAGGTATTGCAAGGAAAAATAAACGTATTTTGATTGAATAATTACTATTTATTAATCATTTTCGGCTTAGTATAATAAGAATAAGCTTAGTATTTTAAATACTGGACGATATTGTATGCTTAAACATCTACAGTGTTTTTACAATAATCTAAAATACAAGTAGGCACCTATGTTTTTTAACGTAAGTACACATAACAAAGAGATAATTTGAAATCTGAGAACTTCGATTAACTGGACCTTATCATGATAAAAAATCAACTTAATTTGCAAAAAATATCCGATTTTCGGCAGATATGACTTGCTCTTGAATTAACTTACAATCAACTGAAAAATAGAGGACATTGTTTATAGAACTAATATCCAAAAGTCTACAAAGATAGTAAAATATGATAACAAATATCTAAGAACTTAACTAGGTATTTACTAAAATACAAATTCACATTAATTTTACATCTTAACAATCGTAAACAATTTTTTTTGCATTAATAACAATCATAAATCTTTCGTAATGATAAATTTTAATTAAAAAAAAAATATAAGGAACAGAATTGTTACAGCCACCTACCACATCATGGCTTAAAATTGTGCAAATATAATAAAACACTGCCTACTCGAAAGGCAAAGAGTCGTAGAAGGCATGACAATCGTTTGGAAGTACGGCCTTTAATTGTTGCAGATGATTGAATTTTGTGGTTTTTATTGGAATTCTCTTCGAATACATTTGACGATGTACTATTTCTGAACTTATAATCTTGGGTCTCTGAGGAAGAGAAGTCCAATCTTCATCAAAGTTGAGCTTTACTTCAATTGTCATTGTGTTATATTTAATGGCTCTTATGTCTACTACTTGAGGATCGCCAGCTCTACGCCCAGGTCTTATACTTTTGTAATACAAATGTTCAGGATTTGCGAAGTTTTTTACAAACTTGTAGTCAATTTGTATAACTTCATAAGGATTTATCCTGCGTGCTTCTTTTGTGATTGTAATGTAATCGCTTGGTAAGTGAATTTCTCGATTTTTCAATTTTCGTTCGATTGCAGCATGGACAGAGTCGCATTCCATTTGAGTATGTCCTGGTTCTAGAAACTTTTGAGTTATATTCATATTGTACTTTTTACTTAGAAAGGTAGGGCATTTGACATAATAGTATTACGATTTTGATACGTACACCCATCTGAATAAATTACAATCGGTAGGAGTTGTTGAACGCAATGTCTTTCGATATAATCTACTAAAAATGACACAAATGTACTTGCAGTTAAGTCAGCCGATGTTTCATCAAACATCAAAATCAAATCATCAAATTTAATTAGTAAACATTGCAAGTGCAATGTTTACTAATTAAATTGAACACTGTGAAGTTATGGACTGTTAATTTAGTTTTAAAGTATAACGCACTGGCGGTTAAAAAGGGACAAACCTTCACAGATTCCAAATCCATACTCAGTAAAATAAATTCCCCTTCAGCAGCTTTATTTTTATCAATTTCCTTTTCTTTGTCTTGCTCTATCCTTTTTTATAATGTGCATTTGATAATCAGCCTCGTTCAAATTGCCTGCTGTGTAACTAGTACAAACGTCACACATATCTTTTTTAAGTGTGTACAATGATAAATTTTTTGCTCGAAATTGTTGTTCAAAAGTATATCTGCAAACAGGGGTTTCTTCATTTTCGGAACAGTATTTTTTGTATATTCTATAAATGTCTGCTAAAGATTGGAATGATGGTTCTAAAAACAACTTAGTAGTATCTTTTCGAACATAATGTGACGGTAATTTTGGAATATTATCTAGAAAGTTGTTTAACGTCAATAACTTTTGCGTATTATCGGGTCTTGATGTAGGATTGCGGACTGAGTTTCTTAATTCTTTATGTGGTGTCATACCAAACTCATTATTTTTTGTCCAAGAACGTACAGTAAAAGTTCCCAGGGAAAGCGTGTTAAGGAACATAGTTCTACAAACTTGTACTTTTTCACTCATGATATTCTTGTCACTTTTGATAGGCAAAAAATATAACAGAGTTTCTGTACGCCTGGAATGAACATTTTTCGTTGTTTTTTGTGCAGTTTTTGAACGTTGCACTAATGCGTTTACATAAATTTTGCGTTGATCCCAATTCATTTGTTTTTAAAATAATGTGTGTATTTGTTTTCTAGTGTCTTCACTTATTTTAGAACACTCTCTTAATTTACTTTTAACACAATAATCAGACTTGCATCGTTCTCCCATTATTCGAGCAGATCTTAAAGTATCCTGTAAAAAATTTCTATTTGCTGGTTTTGAATATCCTAAGTACTGCTCTCCTTGCATCCTACGTAATTTGGCTTTGTTTCTCTTCCACGTACTTGGTAAGGCCTTGTGGCGACGCTTCCTACCCTCGTTGATATCCTCAATATCTGTTTCTGTATCGATGTCGGTTTCTGTGTCAGAACCATTACCACTAAGACTTGCTAAGTCATTACGAAAGGTTAGCCATAGTGAAGGGTTATCAAGATGAGAATAGACAGCTTCATAATTATTCTGGGTCAGCAGAGGAAATCACAACGTTTTTTTCAAGCTGCTGAAGGGGTAAACAGTATCATCCGTCAAATTAGAAAGCGACCAAGATTTGGTTAAGCGGTTACTGCACTGCCTGTTTTGTGATAGGTTGCTTTGTAAAGATATTGTGTCATCATCAGCTAAATAGGAGCTCCGAGCAGTTAGTGATTGCGGATGAAGCTTAGCATTAGTTGGTTCAACATAGGAATTTAGTTGCGAGAAACTACCTAAATCATTACATTCAAGAACACTTGGACTAGGTGGATTAGACATAAGATAAGGTTCAATATCGTCTATTGAATCTAATTGATTTGCCTCGACAACATGGGGTATAAGATTCCTTGATTCTCGCAGATGAGCGCTGATATCGGCAGGCAGGCTATCATCAGCATCATTGATGTTGGTACAGTGGGTGTCACTACTTACTGCTGTTTGTAGTTTTACATTGAAGGTTTCTAAGAGAGGTGATTTGCTCGTACCGGCCTGTCAAAGAATTAGTTGGTAAGTACTACTTAAAGTAGCTAAGTAGGAAAAGAAAATTGTTTTTAAACAAACTATTATATACTTACAGGTCGGTTACAAATAGAAGATTCAATACTCTCGGTAAACTGAAGCTGATTACCAGGGTTTTCCGGGGGAAATGTGACATGATTGTCTTCCCTGTCAGTTACTTCACTGTTGCTTTCCAGTAAACGTGATTCGTTGTTCTCTACATTTGCCTGTTGAAGAAACAGCCGTTCGTTACAGAATTATTCAATTAATTAAATTTTGATACTTTTGAAGCAACTATAATGACTGTACTTACTAAAGGATGGTTACTCCCAAATATCTCTTCGTAAGTTTGGCATTTGAATGTCTTAGTCTTGTCACAGTGCTAGAATTTATATTCAAACTTTCTAAGATCTTTCTTGCTCGTAAACCTTGACTGAGACGTTCGTTTCGGGACATGATTCTAGAAGAAAAAAAAAAATTACAGCCAAAGTGTTCTATCTATTTGAAATCAGCAATATTATTACAAAACCTAAAACAATACCTCCTATCTCAACTGAGTGTTTTTTGGATGCAGTTGAACTTGAAAAAACGAATTACGAAATGCATAAAACGAATCAAATATAATGTTCTTGTAAGTATACAACTTTAGTTAACACAATTTACACAGTTAAACGTAACGTTATAAAGTATATAACGTAACCTTGTCACAAAAAGTAGTTTTGTGACAAAAAAACAATTGGTTTTTTATCAGAAAATGCATTACTTACCGTAAAAGACGTTTTCATAAGCTTATTCAAATAAAACTAGCACCCTGTCACAACAATACTTAGGTTATCACAAAAAATCGAAAATTCGATCGACTTTCTACGTTCAGACGTTCAACTTGCTCGGACGCGCTGCAAACAATACGCGCGCCTATGTTGTTGCTTGTTTCCACACATTATCATGCCTCTCGCTCATCCCATGCACAGCTAACTTCAACCTGCTCGATGAGTCGGGCGAAAACCAACCGTCGTTCAGTCGACCACTAGATTACACATGAAACGGTCGTGCCGCAGCTTAGATAAGATAAATTGCCAGCATTTTTTTTTAGAATAACTTAGAAGGTATTGCCACACTTCAATATCTTGTTCAATTTTGACCCTAAGCACCCAGGGTTTTCATAGACACCTGCATTTACTCATTTTAAGTACAAATATGCAATAAAAAAAAAACGCAAAAATTGAGTTAGAAGTTATTGCCACTTCGTCGTCCAATCATTTTTGGAATCACAAAGTTTTATAATTATACATATGGGCGTCCATTTGAGCTGATAAACTATCATACTGATAAATTATCAGTTTCTAGCTCAAATGGACGCCCATATGTATAATTATAAAACTTTGTGATTCCAAAAATGATTGCCAAAGCCTCTTTATCTAAAGTACAATACTTTTTTTCGACATCATTCAGTATTTTGCTATATGCGACTGCTCGGTCTCATGTATAAACTTTGATTATTATATCTTACGGGCATTTCAATACTACATTCAGATGTTTCGCGGGACGTAACTTCAACAGGCGTACACTTCACAAGATAAACGACCTCACCCATTAAAGGGGCGGTAAATCCAGGACGATTGGTAAATTGATAAGCGAATTCAAGTGGTGATATGATTGCTAAAGATAACATGTTTTCTAAAATCTTTCGGTCGGTTTCACACCTATGAGCAACGATTTCTTTATACATCGAGGTCATTTGTGATGATAATGTCTTTTCAATATGCATAAATTTGGTATTTACGTACATGAACATATCCATGTCCAGCGGAGGAATAGATTCTTGATCAAAGAAGTAATCTCTATTTTCAACTTCGTGAATAAATAGTTTTGGATGGTCGGTTGAGACATGATTTAACATGCAAAAGGGTTGAATTCCGGTTGAACTTAGCGTGAAGACGTGTTTATCGGTTTGGACCGAATATATACTGATCGCTTTATCTCGACGGTTATGGTAAATAACATGAGCGCGCTTTGCTTTTCCTCTGTATAAGACATGATAGGCTTCTTTACTGCAATCTGATTTCGTATAAGAATTCCAATAAGTCGGTCCGTAATCATTGTCAATACAGGCATGCTCGTCGGCAGAGCATACTGACCCGGTTTTGAATCTAATTTCTTTCGTCTCAACGTTAAATGAAGCCAGATGTTCCTGTAGAGTGATACGAAAGGATCCCGTAGCTGCTACGTTCCCCCAGTTTTTGTTTCCATCTATGAAGTATCCTCTCTCACATTTGCCAGTATCGCTAGTCCAGCCAGCGAAATTTACGTTAGTAGAAATGGTTCCATTGATTGCAAGGTTCGTAAGAGTTCGTCCATATAGTCTGGCTGTTCGGGAACGATGCATCTCCAAGCACTCGTTTTTATTAACATCATAAATCTTAGACACGATGCCACCATGTACAATTGATGAATGACTATGCATCCCACAATAAATAATACACGATGTAGTTCACTTCTATTTTGCAAGAATAAGCCATTGTATTTACGCGACTGCGAGGTTGAAGTAATTGTATCAATATCTCATCCTCTTTCATAATTGAGGGTTCATGGTCACAAGAGTCTATCTCAACAAGAGATATAGCAGTATAATTGTTTTCTCCTCGTCCTCCTCCGTTGGTTGCAGGGTGGTGTGGTGGGGTGAAAGTTTGTTTCATCCCTATGGTTTTACAAAAAAATTTAAACTCATGGCTGGTAAAAGCCGTGCCATTATCTGTAACCAAATGAAGAGGGAAACCGAATCTTAAAAATAATTCTTTAAATTTTATTATAGTAAGACCACTTCCAATATTAGCCATTTGAAAAACTTCTGGCCACTTACTATAACTATCCACTACTACTAAAAACATTTTTCCATAATAAGGTCCCAGAAAATCGGCATGAATGCGATACCAGGGTGATGGAGGTACTGGCCATGTTTTAAGCTTTGTTTTTAATGGAGAATGCCTATAGCTAAGACATGACTGACATGCTGAAGTTATTTCTTCGATTTCCTTATTAAGGTTAGGCCACCAGAAGTATGCCTTTGCCATCTCCACCATCCTTGTACTGCCAAAATGGCTTTTATGCAGCTCTTCAAGGACACTCTTTCTTAATGAGGTAGGTATCACTATTCTATGTCCCCATAAAACACAACCTCTATCTATGCTAATTTCATTTCTCCTTAAATAATATGGATTAATTTCATCATTAATTAACTTCTTTTCTGGCCAACCATCATAACTATATCTAATTAATGTTGACAATATTCTATCCTTTATAGTTTCTTTTTTTATTATTTCCCAATTTACAGTTCTCATATCTGTGTTATCAATATAATTAGTACAAAAAGTGCTAAGCTCAATTAAATTACTTTTGTTTTTGTTATTGTTTGTAATGATGGGTGCCCTTGAAAGATAATCAGCTGGGTTCCTATCGGTTTTTATGTATTTTATAGTGTAATTGAAAGCTGACAAAAAAATAGCATAATGCTGGAGGCGCTTGGCTGCCATCTTTGGAATTCCTTTAACTGGTCCAAATATTCTTACTAGAGCAGCATTATCAGTTTCTAGCTCAAATGGACGCCCATATGTATAATTATAAAACTTTGTGATTCCAAAAATGATTGCCAAAGCCTCTTTATCTAAAGTACAATACTTTTTTTCGACATCATTCAGTATTTTGCTATATGCGACTGCGCGGTCTCATGTATAAACTTTGATTATTATATCTTACGGGCATTTCAATACTACATTCAGATGTTTCGCGGGACGTAACTTCAACAGGCGTACACTTCACAAGATAAACGACCTCACCCATTATAGTGGCGGTAAATCCAGGACGATTGGTATATTGATAAGCGAATTCAAGTGGTGATATGATTGCTAAAGATAACATGTTTTCTAAAATCTTTCGGTCGGTTTCACACCTATGAGCAACGATTTCTTTATACATCGAGGTCATTTGTGATGATAATGTCTTTTCAATATGCATAAATTTGGTATTTACGTACATGAACATATCCATGTCCAGCGGAGGAATAGATTCTTGATCAAAGAAGTAATCTCTATTTTCAACTTCGTGAATAAATAGTTTTGGATGGTCGGTTGAGACATGATTTAACATGCAAAAGGGTTGAATTCCGGTTGAACTTAGCGTGAAGACGTGTTTATCGGTTTGGACCGAATATATACTGATCGCTTTATCTCGACGGTTATGGTAAATAACATGAGCGCGCTTTGCTTTTCCTCTGTATAAGACATGATAGGCTTCTTTACTGCAATCTGATTTCGTATAAGAATTCCAATAAGTCGGTCCGTAATCATTGTCAATACAGGCATGCTCGTCGGCAGAGCATACTGACCCGGTTTTGAATCTAATTTCTTTCGTCTCAACGTTAAATGAAGCCAGATGTTCCTGTAGAGTGATACGAAAGGATCCCGTAGCTGCTACGTTCCCCCAGTTTTTGTTTCCATCTATGAAGTATCCTCTCTCACATTTGCCAGTATCGCTAGTCCAGCCAGCGAAATTTACGTTAGTAGAAATGGTTCCATTGATTGCAAGGTTCGTAAGAGTTCGTCCATATAGTCTGGCTGTTCGGGTACGATGCATCTCCAAGCACTCGTTTTTATTAACATCATAAATCTTAGACACGATGCCACCATGTACAATTGATGAATGACTATGCATCCCACAATAAATAATACACGATGTAGTTCACTTCTATTTTGCAAGAATAAGCCATTGTATTTACGCGACTGCGAGGTTGAAGCAATTGTATCAATATCTCATCCTCTTTCATAATTGAGGGTTCATGGTCACAAGAGTCTATCTCAACAAGAGAAATAGCAGTATAATTGTTTTCTCCTCGTCCACATTCATAGGCAATGAATGCACGTACGCCATTTTTCATCAAGCATAGTATAAGCAGAAGCAGTAGTTTCATCTTAAGTCAGCCGAAATGCTAATCTGACGGACTAGACAGGTAGACAGATCGAAGGGAAAAATTCATAAAAAAAAAAAAAAAATATCCTCGTCGCCATTATTATATCTTTATTAAGTGAGTTCAGCGATGATCAAGGAAACACCATTATACATACAAATCACAATTTATTAATTAAAATCCACGATCACATGGACACCATTTTCCTATCTCAAACCAAAGTGACAGTTGCCCAGATTGACATCTGTCTCGATCTCTCACAGATAACATCATCGGATGGACGGACGGACAGCTAAGTCTCAGTATAGGGTCCCGTTTTTACTCTTGAGTACGGAACCCTAACAAGCCCACTCAAACAATAACAATAATATCTTAGGTGATTATTATATTACTTAGAGGTTAATGTACGAAATTCTTCTCACAATACGATCAAACTTTAGTAGTTTATCATTATAAATACGTTCCTAAAATCTGAGAATATAACTTAAAACATTTCTAAGCTATAACTTATCTCTATCTTTTCTTGAAAGATTTCAGTAAGTTATCGATGTTATGTATTCATTTTAAAATGCTACTTTTCCCAGATATTTGTTAGGAATTTCATGAAAATGGTTAAATTTCGGTGGGAGGTACCTTAACTTTCAATTTGACGGTTATGAGCTCTTACTGTGGTTAAAATACAAATATTTTTGGAGTTATTATTAAGGACACCTGACGTACAAAATACGATAAATTGGCAATGTTACTCGTTCATTTCGTTTTTATAAAAAAAACCGAGTCAACTTGGTCGAAGTTATATGAACCTATATATTTATGATGGAGCGGCTCAGTAACCGAGTCAGTATGTATAGTGTAATCTCGCTTTTACCATAACTTTTACCTCACATGCATATTATCTTACTTAAATTCAGTAAATTCATTGAAAACTGGGTTGTACCATAACTTTTTCCTTACATGCCATTTCATCTTACTTAAATTCAGTAAATTCATTGAAAACTGGGTTTTACCATAACTTTTACCTCACATGCCATTTCATCTTACTTAAATTCAGTAAATTCATTGAAAACTGGGTTGTACCATAACTTTTTCCTTACATGCCATTTCATCTTACTTAAATTCAATAAATTCATTGAAAACTGGGTTTTATCATAACTCTACCTTCCACACCATTTTATCTTACTCACCGTCAAACCTTGAATCGTGTCTAAAGCGTGTCTAAGTAATATCCCAGTCAGTATTTTGACTCATAAATTACTTAAATGAAATAAACTGATAAAAAACTGGGTTTTACCATAACGTAACTTACCATCATAGGCTTGCTTCAATAATGTACGAGTCAGTTCGTATATTTAAATCCCGTTTTACCATACCTTTATCTTTCTTACCATCACACCTTTACTTGTCATTATTAAGCTTACCTCAAACAGTGTCATTAAGATCAATAAGTGCCATTTAATTTACATAATTAAGTGTTGTTGTTAAATTATGTTTAAACATGTATTTTAATTATTTAGTGCGGTTTGCTTAACGATTTTTAAGCAATTTTTCTGCGACATATTACATAGAGGGTGTATTTTAAATGCTGGCGATACCAAATTTCACACTTAGGGCTTCTTTTCTACTTTTGTTTGGAAAAAATTTAATAAAGAAAAGTTTCCATTTGAATAAAGCAATATCAAGTATTTGAAATACTTTCCCTCTGTAAGAGATTCAAAAATTCTATTTTTTGTATAAAAATGTAATATTATTGAGTATTTAAAAAAATCTGTGTTAGATATTTATACGTACGTGGCATACAGCAAACTACAGAAACCCCATTTAAAATTTAAGCGGTACTTAAATAATTTAGCAGCTTCTAAATTTAAAATATGTATGACTTTATTAAATATTGAACGTCTTAATTGTTAAAGTAGAACTTAAATTTTGAGCAGCGTTTCTGTATTTGGTCTTTAATTAATTTTATAAACTAAGATTCCATCTGAAAATGTATCCTAAGTCTATGTAATAAGAGTGATTGTTGAAAGACTGTTTTTTTGTATTATTTTAAATTAGAAGACGTGAAAATAATATGAAATGTTGGCTATGCCATTAATTATTTTATTTTTGAAAATTTGTATTAGTTTCTTACTTTGTCTATAGTATCTTAAAGTATACAGGGTGACCTTTAATAAGTCACTAAGTAAGTAAGGAAGTGGCATGAAAATGAGTTTTTTGAGCTGTTCCGTGCTTCATTGCCGCACGTTAAGCAGGTGTTATCTCTGATATCAGTCGTTAGGTCAAGTTAGAAGCCTTAGGGCGACCTGAAAACTCTAACACGAGGCGAGACACATGGCTAAACGAAAATAAAAAATAAGTAAAAAGTAAAGTAACAGAAAATTATTTTTTTAATCTGTTTGTGCTGTATTTGTTGTAATGTTTATTTTTATTCTCGCTGCGTATTTGTAAAATACTTACCTCGACGATACTAACAAATCTTATGATTTTTAAAATTATTTTCAAAGAAGTTCCAAAAATAGGCACTCAACAGGACTTGAACCGCATCTCTGGGGAGCCGTCCCAGCGTCTTTTTCCAATTTGGTCATAGGTGTTCCTCTAGAGTCGAAATTCTGGATTGTATTTTTTTTAAAAAAAGAGTGACTCAAATCTAGAAAACACTTTAAATATATCAAAAAGTTCTAAAAGTTTTTAGTACATTTTCTTTGCACCACTTTTACTTAGTGACAGTTTTTTAAACATCCTGTATACAGACACCTTAAAATATATTGTGATATTTGGGAAAGTATGTCTGATTAGCTTTTAGTATACCTTACTATACCTAATAATAACTTAAGCTGAAATCTATGGGCCGTACTTTGACTTTGCTGAGCAAAAACTTTAACTTAAGACAATTTTTGGTATTTATAAAGCGATCTTCGCAACCGTCCAAAGTTTTTGCTTAGTAAAGTCGAAGTTTTTCAAATTTAGAATGTAAACCAATCAAAAATTACGTCATAAACTTTGCTTCTCTGTAATGACTATGAAGTTCGTTTTATTTTTTTCGTATATTACAAAATGAATTTCGACTATAAATTCCAATGCAAAGTTTATGCTCAGTTTTTGCTAAGCTGAGTCTGAGCAAAGTCAAAGTACGTGCTATGGATTTCAGCCTAAACATAGCCTTCTTGTATAATACAATGTAATGAACCATCCACACCCGATGTCGAATTCCGAGCCATTAGATTGAACCCAGTAAGCAAAATATGTAAAATTAAAACAAAGTAGGTATACGGTTTCTATTTTGACCCTTTTGAACCCTAAAAATGATTGCAAAAGGGACAAAGTCTTTTAAAAAATGCCAAATTTGACAAGCCTTTAAAAAAGGTGGTATTTTCACACGGTGCTTTTTACAAGCTTACTAAACGGTATGAGAAATCGACATCGTGTGTAGGTATTGTTCACAAGGCGATTATCTAGCACAAAATGTGTCGTTGAAACCTATTATTTATTTATAATACTGAATTAAATAATGTCTATGGATGTGAAGTATTTGTTTTTGTGCTATACCCATAATACCTGGTCAATTTTTTTAGGGCGCCATACTCACCTAATGACGTGACAGGGATAGGGTTAGCAAATTTCGAATGTGTAAAAGAAGGACGTAAGATGCGACTATGCAATATTTTGGTGAAGAAAAATCAAACAGTTCCTAGTAACAAGATGCCTATTGCTAATTTAATAAAACTATATAACTAATTTCAAGCGTATGATATTATGCTTTAATACAGAAAACATACATACATACACTCACCGCAAAAACATAACACTTCCTTTGGCAGTCGTGTAAAAATAGAGGTTTAAATACGTCACGTATAGAGTTGCTTTAGATTTATAAAATCTGTTATAAAAGCTTAACAGTAAAGCGTTTCAAACTCGGCTCAATCGGCTTAGCTTCGTCAGTTCGAAAGTCAAATTATGCGAGAGTGCGTGTTAAACTAGAATCGGCCCGTGGTTTCACCCGCGTATGGCCTATCCTGTGGGAAAATCAATGGTAATAGCCAATGTGCCAATCCAGATCTCCAGCTATCGGCATTCCCAGTTTCTTCGCAATCGGTTTATTAGTTTTTGTATGATTGAAACATAAACATCCGAACAAAAATCTTTTACATTTAAATGATTAGTAAGGGTTACCTAATTAAATGATTTTAATTTTTCAGCAGGAAAGATCTGAAGGTCTACAAATAATTCAGTAAAATATATTCAAATTAGGTAAAATATATTTCTTGTAAGTATAGGTAACAAGCATTCTTTAGCTGTTTTTTGTAGGTACATTTTATTCACTCTATCTTTCTTAAATTTAAGTTTACAAAAATAAAATAGGTAAATGCAAAAATACATCAATAAGAAATCTTTAAACTAAATTCTATAATAATAACAATACAAACATAAAAATACAGGTGCTAAAATAATATTAAATATTGGAGCAAAACAGAAAAATATTATAAAAACCTAAACCCAGAAGTCCTATGGCAGCAGGGCAGGGCCCAGGCTACCGATGGGTAGGGCGGCAGAGACAGGAATCTTCTCACAATACGTGCCGTATCAAGTACTACTTACTGCCTACTGAATCTAACCCTTGACCCAACCGTCAAGCGAGACCCTCTAACTAAGGGATGATTTATATTAGACCGTTTCCTGGCCGTGCCGGATCCGAGCTTCGTTGTCTGTTGCTCGGCCGCCACTCGGTTGCAACAGACCGATCGACTGCTCGCCGAGCAATGGACAACGAAGCTCGGACCCGTGACTGTCTAATATAATCCATCCCATCCATCGAGGTTTTTCGCTATTAATCCATTTATAGACACGACTATTGAAACAATACTTTGTCAGAAATATTTTAAAGGAAAAACACTTAATTTTGTCTTAGGTTTTTGGCATAATGAAACACAATATTTACCAGGTTTTACTCGCGTTTTATTTATTAACGGCATTTTATAATGAGGCGTCGTTTCGATAACTTTACAGTTACACTTCTACTTTTACAGTTAGCTTTTTCAAGCTAACGAAACGTCGGTACATTGTAACAATGCCGGTAAAAAATAAAAAGCGAGTAAAACCCGGTAAATATTGGGAAATACTTTTTCAAAAAATCACTCGCAGCGAGGTTTGAACTCGCGTCTCTTGGTCAGTACCCAGGCGTCTTAACGAACTAGACCGCGCGAGTTGTCACTCAATCGCGGCGAAGTAGGTACTTAAGGCGGCGATAGATGATAATCATCGGTCCTTGTCCGATTGCATATAAATGAGCGAGATGGAATTGCGTGAAAAAATCTACAATTTCTCGTAAAATCAATCATTAACGAAGATTAAAATAATATGTTTATAAAATGCGATGAAGGGGTTCTAGGTATTATATTTTCTAATATTATGATGCCTATAAGAAAATATAGCGGTTAAGAATTTAGAAGAAAAAAATATTTATTATGTAAAACAGGGGTAACTTTGCCTGTATAATAGTGGTATTTAAAGTTATTTTGTATTGTTTTTGAAATGAAGGGGACACTTCTTGTATCATGTACAATAACATAAAACATTGTTTAAAAATCTATTTGATACCGGTTATGAAGAAAACTATTCAATCGAAAGGGATGTCACATGAGTCGCGTCCTTAAAAGTATTTCTTATTTTTATTACTGAAACCATTCTACTAGAAATATTTTGCGTTCCGCATTCGCATAGCGTTAGCGCATTCGCCCGGCAAGCAAGCGGCAAGGGTTCGAATCCTGTCACGCGAGGAGTTTTGAGGATGTTTATATACTCCTTGTAAAAAATATTTCCAGTAGAACAAAACATATTTATTCAACATGTCACATGGCAGTATCTCGTGGACCAAGTCCAACTAGATAGATAGAAACACTGCTTAGCTTAGTTTCTACTTAAATGGGGGGACATAAAAATATTATAATGTTAAAGGGAGTCATGAATATCTAGAAATATGTTAAAGGCAGTCATGAATTCCTGGTAATAAAATATGTTGAAGGCATTCATGAACGTGTTTTTGTTATGTATTCGCTAGGCATAACTCCTGTGTGTAATGTCTGCCTGTACGCCAATTTCCATGCAAGCTACTGGTCGTATCGTTCGTTCCTGTTTAGACATAATTAGACGATTCGTTTTTGTTTTCGTTTTTAATGCTACACAAAAAGTCGTTCACTGTTTGGATTTCTCTAAAATTTATTTTGGATGAAGCATCTAACAAACTGGATGCGAGAAGCCGAAAATAGATCTAGGTGGCGTGCAATTGGAGAGGCCTTTGACCAGCAGTGGATTGCAACAGGCTGATGATGATGAACCATCTAATTCTGCCGAGACTCGTTTCGTGTTCGATTAGCGTTTGCCCCCGACGAAATCGATCATTTTATCTATCTGTTCCTTTTCGTCGATAAGGTACAGAGACCGCATGCATCTCGCAAAGTCGATTGTTGTGAAACATTTAGCCCTGAAAACACAAAATAAAACCATTTAATAAATTTCAATTTGAAAAAAAAAGGTTCTAAAATTTGTTTCTACCTGCGGGACTTGAAGTAACGACTTCACTTTCTCTAGCACTCAAGCCACAGGGTTGAAGATAAGGAACACATTATTTTTATTTTACGAGTTAGGCTCTTGGTGGCGTCATTCACAAAGATTTTGAAGTTTTAATATTAATCTAAATTTAATAATCATTCTTTTACTGTGTGGATGGTCCTTATAGTATAGACGTTACAGTAACGGCATAAAGCGAAGGCGTGGCTCAGGCACAGCGCAAGTGTTTTATATACCGTGTCGTTTCCACTGAAACACTTGATGTCACACTTGATTCACGAAACGTTTTGTATGAAAAATTGTTGAGGTGGCATCATGCGTTCTTCGCGCTTTTACCTTACGCAGTTCCTATATATAAGTCACGCCTAAGGCAAGCGTCAACAACAGTATGCCGTCAAAACCTGTAACTTAATAGTTAGCTACCTACCTATTTGTAGTAGTATTTAATATTATTAGTACGTCTGGACAATATTTAAATCAATTTTACTTTTTGTTGTATGACGGTTATATTTTATATTTTGATGGATGTTAATAATATTAATTATATATAGGTTTCTGCACTATACTTACGTATGTAAGAACCTCAAATGGCGTATACACGCAGCTGTTAAAAAATATTTTGCTATTGTATAAAGTTCCTTCTAAAGTTTATTTCCATTTCGTAACCAGTTGTTAACTGTTTGATTACGATTTATTTATATTTTTTGTGTTTTTGTTGCGAATAAATGTTTTTTTTCTGATTTGAACGTTCTGCTTATGTCTTTTAGTACGTTTCAGCAAAAGGGATAGGAAGATTGGAATATCAACAAAAAATGCAATAAAATATTTTCAAATGAAATATATTTCATGTAACCCGTAGCGTTTCTTAGCTGATTTTTATTTTATAAATTTTTTATGCAAATTACAATATTTTATATTATATTTACTAATTTTTTACATAAATATATTTCGTTCTCATTCTACAAATTGTTATACAGAGTAAATTTTCTAAAAGTTTTAAAGCGAAATCATAAAAGACATAGCTAAAGATGTTGAAGGCAGTCATATCTACCTGCGAAGACGTTGAAGGCAGTTATGACTCTGAATATATCCTAAAGGCAGTCATGAATCCCTGAATATTTAAGGTAGGCATATATATTCTTCCCTTACAATATATTCCGCTATATCTTTTAACTTTAAATTTCACTCTTATATCCATTTCATTAATTCATTTGTAAATTTTCAATAATACCCTATATTTTATTATCTCTAGTGTCTTGACTGAATTGGCACCATTATTGGATACATTGTCTTACATTGTGATGTATAGAAACGCTAAAATAAGATTATAAATTAAAGACATTTAAATTACAGAGACAATAGAGTGAAAATCTAAAACATTTTAAACTAGTTCACTGAACAAATTTAAATACATTTAATACCTTTAAAAAAGGATTCTTTACCAAAAGGTTCAAGATGGTCTCTTTATGAACTAAAGTCACCACTGGGACTCCTTATGTTGTGTATATAACTACGTAGCTTAATTCTTAGTATGCGTTTGCATGTAACAATCTTTCTTTACAATGCGTGAATTGTGGCACTGCTGTGCTCGTAGTAGTGCGAGTTTTTCGTATAGCAAATACTAATCATTGTTTGCGTAAACGTGTCTTAAACAAAAATTGTGACCTCTAAAGGCGCTGTTCAATTTCCCATAATTTTTTACAGTCATCCTAGGTTATTTACTTTACAGAAAACTCGTATACAACGTATCAATTAGATACCTATTTTGACAAAATGTATTATTTTACAAAATATGATTTTCACTCAATCTTTATGGCTGTAAGTTTAAAGTCTTTGCACTAAATATGTACTTGAGATTCGACACAGAGAAGAAATAGCGGAACTAACACTTTACTAAGTATATAAACCGCAACTTAATGTATAAAAGAAATAAGATTCAAAATCGAACGGTTAGTTTAAATTTAAAAACACTGGTGGAACTTCACGCAAAGAAATAATTACAAAAAAGTAACAAACAATAAATAGTTTAGAGAATATAAAAATAAATCGTTTTAAATACTTAAAACTATTTTTAAAATTAATAAGCGAAGAAATAATGCTTGCCGCAAAGTATTTACAAAAAAGCTGAGTCCTACTTGTGCTTAATCTCAGCAAAAAATAAAACCAAAGCTTTGAAACATCCTAAATAAATCTACATTAGCGTATGGTAAAATTGTCTATACATAAAATATACATACCTACTATCATGTGAATCATAAACTTTTTTAGGCCACTTTTAATGTATTAATTAAAAAAAATACCATCTAGTTTTTTTAATACTATTTTTATAATACCATAAACAAACAAAAACTACACAAAAGAAAAAAAGAAAAGCGTATGTCAGTATTCTAAATACTGTGTTTGGAATGCGTCACGATTAATATTTAAAATGAAAAGAAAAAAGAAGAAAAATTCAGTCGGATTTTTGAGACGGTAAAAATTAGATGTCCAGCATCGCCCGCATCGTTTGTCCCTGTGTTATTTTAGTTCATTTGCTAATAGGATTTTTAATTAGACATTTTAGTTTGTTACTACATGGCCTATCTGATGTCAGTCAGCCATGGTAGTCAATTTCTGATTCTGAAAGACGTTGAAGAGAGTTCAGAAAATCATAATATGCTTTTCTGGGAATATGTTGAAGGCAGCCATGAATCCCTAATATATATGTATATGTGTATTAAGGATTCATGGCCCTAATACACATATACATATATGTGTTCAAGGTAGTCATGACGCTAGCTCAATCTTATTAGAAAATGAACTGTTTCGTATTTTAATAGTTTAATACCTAGGAGGTGTCCTAAATACGTTATAAGGAATCATTTCAAGCCAACGATTTTGTGTTGGTACGTCAACTACTCAAACTCGTTGCCATGAAACCGCCTATGTACTTTACAAAGTACACTCCGCAAGAAGCATACAGTACTAACAACATAGTATACAATAATATATGTCCTTATAAAATATAGCTTATAATAGTTACAAATTAATGGCGAACGTTCGCACGTCGCGGTTAGACTAGAATAATTTGAGGATAGAAAGCAGATGTGTGCATTTTGCACTCCACTTTACAGTTGACCTGTTGGCGAAGCAGTGGGATCTTGGATGTCGACTGTTTCGGCAACTGACCTGAGCATTCCCACGCTTTTGGTAAAACAAGCAACGCAGCATTGCTTACGACGAAAAAATTCTAGGTACAAATAATTACATCGAGTAAATGCTCACGTCAGTCGCCACCTTTATGCTAGCACTATATTTGAACCACATATACAATGTATTCGAGTATTATTAACGTTTTTTTAATCGATAAAGATTGTATCTTCTGCTTCCGAAATGTGTATTGATTTTTGTGATTGTGTAATATTTTTACAAATATATGGCACCAGAAATTTCATGTAGGTACAAACTCCTAAATCGAATAAATAAAACGTGTTTTGTTAAGAGTTTACGTGGTTCAATCATAGTTCTCGCATTAAGGCGGGAATACACATGCCAGCAACTGGCACACATGCACAACACCTCCTTGCACATGCCAGCTTGTCACTAACTGGCACGCCTATATCCACAGTGTGTTAGTACTCCAGTATCCATGCAAGCTGCTGTTTCGTTTTATTGGCATTCATATCTCCGCCTATGTTGAAGTGTTGAAGCGAAATTAGACGGTTCAGTTTTGCTTTTATTTTTAATGCCTCAAGAAAATGACAAATTTTGTTCATTGATCGTCTTTCATTGAAAATGAATAACTTTGGATGAACCGTCTAATTCCGCCTTTAGCGACTCGTTGGGGGTTCGCTTATGGCTATCGTTTAACGTTTGCCGACAAAATCGATCATTTTATCGATCTGTTCCTTCTCGTCGATAAGGTACAGAGACCGCATGCATCCCGTAAAGTAGGTCGTTGTAAAACATTTAGCCCTGTAAACAGAAAAATAAAATTGTTTAATAAATTGGTAATTTGGTGGAATGGTTCAAAGTGGTTCGACAAAGCTGAGCTGGCAACTCAATCAGTTTAAAGAGTTTAAAAACTTGATATGGTTAAAAATTTGCATATTCGACTACTTGTTATTTTAATGTCTGGTTACGGCGTAAAATAAGAATCTTCTAAAAAATTCTATTTAAGTTATTTCAATTGGATTTTAGATTTTTTGGATTTCTTGAAATTGTTACTAGTGAAACCGCGGGTTTGTTTGTAGTTTCAAAAATACACAGTTTTTGTAGTGTAAATGTTTAATTTCGAAAAACTCTCTGAAGTATTTATTTAATTACCTACTTAGACAAAGTACTACCTTTGCACCTTTTGTAAAAATTAAGCAAAAACTATCATGGCGCCAGCCAAAGTAGTTCTCAAATATAAATAATAATATTGAAGTGTTTGCAATTCACTTCAATAGAAAAATCAAAGAATGAAAGATTTGTTGACACCGCCTCATGCGTGGTGGAAACGTGACTTTGGTGACGTCATTAGATAAAATTATGTATAAAAATAGATACAAGTAATTATTATTAGCTCTCGAAAAGAAGTACTTTGAAGTTGATCTCATCGTTTGATGGTGGTAGGTTTATATTACTTAATTGGATGTTGGTTTAGTATGTAGATCTAGATACCACGACATTCATTTCGAGGCTTGTGGGTTCGAATCCCAGTCGACCGCAAAAGTCTTTTTCTTTAAAAAAATTTTATGCGCGCTATTGACATCGTTCTTTCTTTATGTGCGCTATATGCGAAGAAAACATTGTGACGAAACCGATATGTGATCCGACCACAGTCCGAAGGCATAGGTATTATGGGACATTCGCTTATCCAAAGTTGCCCAGTTCCAAAGGCAACTTACTGCCTAACCCCTCTCAGAATGCTGTTTCAATTTTATTCAAATTGGTTCAGCAGTTTTTCCTAAATATTTTTTATTCATACTGTTTTTTACAGGACCAACTTTATTGAATATTTCTATCCTTTTGCTACTAGTAAGTACTTTTAAAATAGCTTATAATTAGGCATGCTGTGGATATAACAATACAGTAAATTAGTAAGGTAGTTGCTAAAAAATAAATCGTGCTGTTAGTAACATAAGTTACATTTGTTTTATCTATAGTTTTGAATGCATGCGGATTAGGTGTTTTAAAATACCAAATTATTAAAGAATTCAGCCAGCGTTAAAATATTCAATAACAGATTTTTGAAATTAAATACTTACAGAAAATATTAACAAAAGTAACCAAATGGAAGTCGTAAGAATTTAAAAACTTATTTGAAACATAACTTTTGAAAAAATATAGAAAAAGAAACTTTCAAAAGTTAGGTAGGTACCGAAGATATTGAAGAAGTAAAATTTGAGAAGAATAAATAACTATTTAAGTGCTTGCGTGCTGTTAATATACCCCAAAATACAAACCAAGCTATTAAAATAATGTACTTAGATAAGAATAGTGCAGTTTTAGTAAGTATAGAGGTAGATTTTAGACAGGCGATTTTAAAACCAAATTGTACCTAAATGTGGCCGCGTCGAGGGTCTAAGGTTCGGCCCCGCGTATACAATTATGTGCTGCTTGACGGGTCCGCCCCATGTAACTGTTTTATATACTGCTTGAATAGGTCTAACTTGTCGGTCTCTCGGAGCACCTCCACGCAACCCTTGAAGTAAGATGTCGTGAAACAGTCTTTCCTGTACC
The DNA here is from genome assembly GCA_949358125.1 of Idaea dimidiata. Lineage (NCBI taxonomy): Eukaryota > Metazoa > Arthropoda > Insecta > Lepidoptera > Geometridae > Idaea > Idaea dimidiata. The sequence continues at coordinate 13,125,770 of OX442341.1, forward strand.
CCAACAAAAACACAAACACATTGAAATCGTTGTTTAAAAAACTGACGATCACTGTGGACACAATTTTAAAGTAATTGTGGACAGCGCCATCTGGAATACGTCACAAAATTGACAAACATTTGTGTTACCTATCGAAATATCGGGATGTAAATCTAGACAAAACTTGTACCTATAAGTATTAGGTAGGTACACATAAGACATTTAACTGTTACGATCCGTAAGCTTTAATGTTAATACCTGCCTTCAATGGCATTTTGTGGTGTGAACATCGCTGCATACCTACTTTTCGTTGACTGTTGAGCGAAACTATCGCACAACAGTCAACGAAACGATTGGGTTACAAAGACACCAAAGGCCGAGATCAGTGGCTTTGCCCAAACGAAAATACAAGTTTGCCTATAACCGCGGTCACCATGTGAGCTGACTTGAGCAGTCTCAGCAGATCCTGCCTCGAATGGGGATCGCGCTTTTCACATCATATAAATCCCGATATTCCGAAGGCCACTTAACAACAACTGGGTTAAACATACCTGCAAAGAGCATAAAGCTGTGGTTCCCTGAAGAGGTTGAAGCAGTCATCGCAGATTCTGTCTAGTCTTGCGAAGATGGACGCGTCGTAGACTCCCTTACACTCGAGGGTGAAGAACGAGCGGCGCGCCACGTGGTGCGGCGAGGTGGCCGGGGGAGCTGCGTCGGCGCCGCTAAGGCACACCGCTAACACAGCAGCGCACGCGAATTGGATCAAACTTAGATGCATCTGTGGCAAAAGAAATTGCACAATTAGGTTACTCTTACATATGAGAAGGACCTAAAAATAAAATGCTCTACATATTAAAATGACACAAGATCTAAATGAGCTAGTGTAGCAAAACGTCCTAGTATCGTAATGACACAAGAACAAAATGTTCTAATAGCAACTCGGTCTATTAACGATATAGGGTTAGTGGTCTAGCGAAAACATATTTAAGCGTGGGATGGTGAGGCCCTTTCTCGAGACGCTTATAAAGTCTGAGCAGCCCCTTTTGCTCATTGCTGCTACATCTCTGACTATTGGTAAAAAAGGGATTAGATACTTTTATCAACAGGTCTTAAGGTAGTGAGGTGGCAGTTTCATCCTGTCTTAGTTTGATGCACCGGCCTACTTATCCGAACAAGGATGAAGTCAGGGTATAGGTAATCTGCAGCTTATGATTTGTTAACCGATGCGTTTATGCGCTAAATTTCACAGGCCCGTAAGTTAGTAAAAAGCGATGCCATTTAAACACGATGCTATTTTACTGGCTTAGTGAACTATCTTGTGGACGGACTTGGAAATCGATGCCATGTGGATAGACGATGAGGTAGATTGGTGCAGGCAAGTATTTTCAATTTTAGTATGACCCAGTGATCGATTATGGCACTACTAGGGTGAAATGGCACGGCCTCGAATAATTTCAACTCTGATGATGATGATGATAGTGATTAAGTCCTCCGCAACTTGGCGAATCTTGGCTATTCACTGATCATCATCATCACGGTTAATAGAATTAATAGTGATGATACCTAGTGATGATATTCCTCCGCAACTTATCTGGTTATTCATGATTGAGAACGAAGGTGACTCCCAAAACCGAATATGGTTAAAAACAACCTTAGATACAGAGTTAAACATATTTACATTTTAACATAAGCATACAAAAACTTATTTAAAACGACTTGAACATTTCCACGTTGTCCAACTAAAGTTGCAAGTAGAACCGTGTTTAATAAAGTCTCCAGTCGGTCTACCTAATCGATCCGGTTGCCACCCGCACGGTAGTGATCGGCCTTTCGACCACACATCGCTGTTCCTAACTCAACGTCATACAGTTTAAAATGCAACCGAATCATTGAGTCTTATGCATAACTCTACAGTATACAGTTATAGGGTTGCCATAAAGTTTAGTAAATAATAACCCTAATAGCATTTTTGATTGGCCACAATTGGCCAACGGTAGGTAGATTGATGGGATATGGTTAGTTAAATTGCCCACAGTGAATTTGTATTAGCCCTACGAAGGTTAACAACGTTGTTATGCCAAGTGCATTAACCAACAGTGGGCCAACACTTTTTTTGCTACCGTTTGCTGAACAACGTTGGTTTAACGGCAGTGAATAAAAGTTGGCCCAACAAAAATAAATGACAATTGGCCAACTGTAGGATTATAGCTAGATTTTGGTTATTTAAATCGCTAACATATAATTTGCATTTGCCCAACGGTGATCAAACATCGGTTATTGCCAACTGATTACCAACATACATTGGGCCGGGGTGCGGGGTGGGGGGGAGGGTGTTACGGTAGTGGGGTTTCGTTCGAGACGCGCGCGCGTGGGTCGGCCATTTTGTTGTGTATGCTGATATGCGTCGCTTGGTTTTTGGTGTGTCAGTGAAAGAACAGTGAAAAATTGTGTTTTTATCTGGTTTTTATGTTCAATTTTAGTTCAATACGTTGTAATTGAGTTTCAAGACATAAATGTTGATTGCGACTTATACAATGTTTTCATTTTCTAATAATAATTCTGTCACTGTAATAAGTATTTACATTTATTATTTCTTAATTTCTTAATGCTGTACATAAAGCAATCAATACTATTATTAAATGTGATTGTAATCACATTTGATAACAGTATTTTGTTATTATTACAGTGAGAGCATTATACAAGCATATTAATCCTTCCGGAAAGTACCTACTAAACCAACACCCCAATGACGTTGCTGGAATGTATGATTCCTATACAAAGGTCCTACAGAGAAAAACAATATGTGGCCCGCCGTAGGAGGTTTCACATAGGCCCTAAGTTGTTGGGCCTTCAGCAAAACATGCGGCCAAATCTAACCGTTGTCCAACCAAAGACATGTATGTGGCCCTACCAAATGCCTACCAAAAATGCTATTAGGGAAACATTTATAAATAAGCATGCTATTTTCGATGCAGTATGTACTTAGGCTTAAATTATTCTTATATGATGTACCTATGTAGTACCATATCTATGTACGTGGGTATGTTTTTGCCAAGATAACCTGTTAGGTTTGTTGTACTTACTTATTATATCGGTTGGCTAGTACCCGCAGCACAAGCCTAGTTGCTTATTATGGAGCTTGATGCCGTTGTGCGATATATAGCTAACAAATAATCTAAAAGTCAGAAGTGTGGAGAGACGAAGGGTGTAAGATGACACTGCAATTACGTAAATAATTGTAATGTAGTTAGTTTCAAGTAACCCAAGATAATTGAAAAAATAAAAGTAAGTACTTATGAACGAATGAGGAAGTCTTGGCAATAGCCAAATTATGTAAAGCTATAGCAATTGCAAATTAATAGAATTTGACATTTGTCGATCAATTTTAACTCTATTCCAAAGACTCAAATAAACATGAAGGTAATCATGATACCTAGTTTCCGTATGGGTAGTGTGAGTTTTTTCGTAAAAGAAAACGCGAACGTGATGGTTAAGTTAACGCGTATTTTGTATGGAAACTCAAAAAGCGCCCCTAGCGGACGATATCGAAGTTACCAGTTTCCATACAAAATACGCGTTAACTTAACTATCACGTTCGGGTTTTTTTATACGAAAAATCTCCCACTAAGGGTACTGACCATTATAATAACCGAGTTCGTGTATCAAGGTACGTAAGAAAGAAAATATATTACCCACTATGAAACTACTGCAAAATAACTACTGCAAAACCAATAGATGCAGTACCTACCTATACATTTTCTTAAAGGTTGGCTATTCAATTTCCTAATTTTTCCCATGACACAAGTACCTAAATGTTTGGCCTCTGATTCACTTGGTTAATCATGATTTAACGACGTCCTACTTTGATAGAGTTTAAAATAAGTACAGGTATTTAGTCGTGCATTTGCGGTAAGCATCCGGTAGGTAATACCTACGTGGGTTATAGTTATTCCTAGTAACTCGTAGATAACTCAAGTTGGTTGCTAGAGGTGCTAATTGTTATATGCAGTTCAGGTTAATTTAAGCCTGTACGTTCTAAAGTAGACGCTGATGTCACGAATGTGTCAATTTTCTTTGTAACTACCTAAATGGAATCGAAAATAACTTCGTTTAGAATATTTTTAGTGAGATATGACTTTACTACACGATTTTCTACTGATCATGATGTTCATTTGGTCTAAGATGAAGCACGCTACATGCAGACCTAGAAGAATTTACCCAGTTATTCACGGTTTGGAGAACTCCAAATCCTTAGTCATAGATAGTGGGTATTCTAACAAAAACGTTCGTTCATTTTGTTTCGACTTCTATAAGAGTGAGTTTATGAGTGATTTCTCGAACAAATTTTTCTTTGGAACTAATGAAGCTCGACCGTCAGAGCCGAGTTTGAAATGTTATACCGATAAGCGACCATTAACCTTCCAGTCTCTTATAAGAGGCCTGTCAAAATTCTTTGCCCTAAATCCTTGCGGCGTTTTCTAAGAAGTCGCAACATTTGATAAGCCCTAACTGTGTCGGTCCCACACGATTGACCGAATGTATGAGTCATATCTATGTAACATTTAAGTTATCGTCAAAGTGTTTTACTGACAACTTTACGACCCTCAACCTTTCTCCAACGTAAGTGATCCGAGCAGTTCCACCGGCCACACATTATCGAGAGATAAACAATTAATGCATGTGACCGTTTCCTTATTCGCCGAATGGAACTGGTTATGGTTGGTTTTAAGGCTATTGCAGTGTAAGTACTAAATGGTTGTACTTTGGCCGAATATGCTGGGCCAACGTGTTGGTAGTTGGCAGGACGAACAGTCACTATTATAGAACAGTTGTCGACATCTATCTTTTTAAAATAAGGCACTGTGTGCTTACACATATTACATGTTTGAATCAATGTTTTACCAATCACCAACCATTATTTTCTTCTCTCATGTTAATTTTTTTACTGATTGTGTATGTGGAAGAAGGCTTTCATTTTATGTTGGTAGTCATAGTGACAATGTTGGCAGTCGAAACCGCGTAGAAATTGTTGACATACTTCAGAAGATCTTTACGCGCTCTAAAAACAGTATTCATGAGTTGGTATATTTGATCCAATGTGCTACTAATTAAAATCATGGCCAACATAGACAAATGATTGGGCCAGCATGTTCGGCAAATATGTGCAGCGAGCCTTAAACATGCGACGAGTGGCGGTGTCTCTCAGTCGGTCGTAAAGTTTCGGCTTTCGGTTCGCGATAACGAGATACTTGTTAGGGACGCCCCGGGCCCGTGATTCATGTCCCAGCCAAGTAATAAAGCTATTACGTCGTGTGTGGGAACCAGACGGACTCTTTCGCGAAACAGACCGCGCTATTTATAAAGGCGGCAGAGCGGCTTTTGCTCATAAGTACCATAAAATGTCATTGATAAATGAGAACATCGTGATTTTACTTTTGTATGCGGGCGTTTTAATCATCGTGTTCATCAGACGAATCGTTTCTCACAGTTCTGCGAGCGATTTATCTAGAAATCCAGTTTGTAGAGTAGGTACCTTTCCAGTTTTCTGTCCCACGTTTATTGTTGAAAAAACCTCTTGAAATAGCACTCATCAATTAAACATAAGATAGCACGGCACGACGCGACGGACGGGTTGAGGAGTGAACGCACTGCCACACACATCTGTCGCTCGCAATTTGCATTTGGCGCACTCACGCGCAATGCGCACACTCGAGCACTCCTTGCATAATAATTACGTTCGAACGCACTAGACAGCGCGGCTGCCACCCATACCGCGCGCAACAACTAAAAAAACCCAGCGATAATTGGCCCCGCTCCCGGCCTGGTCATTATAAAGAACAAGTTCTCAATTTTCTCTCTAGTAAAGAAGGTTCTATCTAGATTTAAAGGCGGCCGCAAGGAAACAAGTCGTTATTGCTAAACATTGTAAATGGCTTGAATAACTTGGACAGTGCTCCGAGCCGCAAATACCTTATTATTAAAGCTTTAGACATGCTGCAGTCGAGTTATTTTCCAACTGTTATGAGACCATTTTCAATAATCCGACCGTATTGGGATAGATTGTGGAATAATTTTATTGCTTTGTTTATCCGGGACTTAAGGTACGAGTGGGTGGATATCCCGTTTTAGTTTATCATTGTAGCTTTGGCTGCAACTTCTTATAACCCTTGAAGCAAAACGAGGGTTAATAAATTTTTTACGTAGGTAGGTAGGTATATAGTTTCGTTTTTCCTGAACGGATGAAGCGAGTTTGATAACTATTATAAATGTTGGATAGGCGACTTAATAGAGCGTGATCTTAGCTGAACGAAATCGGTTCAGCATTGGATTGGATTCATCCATTCACTTGGATTTCCAGGAAGAAGTGCTCAATACAGTACATATGGTCGGATAATTGTAGCTATTATCCCTAATAACGTAGGAAGTGAGTGAATTTCCGAAGGTTGTCAGCTCTTCGAAGGTTGCAGTACAATGGTCCCGTACGCTTACAATTTGCATCACAATAGTATTGTGAACAGGTTGTTTTAAAACATATTGTTTTTAAAATTGATGGTTGATGTAGTTTTTAGGTTTATTACACGTAGTTTAGATTTATTTAGGAAATCGTTTGATCAAACTGAGGTATTGGCATATGATCTTGTTCCATTACCGTCTTTATACCTTTCTAACTAAATACATTTTAGACCATATCATCACCATCAGGAGAGATTGGTCAAACTCTCATCTATTCAATGACTTGGTTATAAAACAATCGTAGATAAAGTAAATAAATAAGAGATATTACAAAGATTTAGTTTGTGAGAGGTCTCTTATAAAAAGAGACTTGAAAGTGAAAGGCCGCTTGACAGTAAAGCATTTCAAACTCAGCTCTGACGACCGAGCTCTATCAATTCCAAAGTCAAATTGTTCGGGAAATTTCTCACACATCTTGAAAATAGTCAAAATTCGAACGATGTTGTTGGAATACCTACCCACTATAAGTAGGTAAAAGATTTTTACGAAATCAACAAGGAAAACATACCTAGTTCATATCATACCACACCATCATCTCAACTTTTACACTGAAATCCATTGCAAAATATTACAAAACTAACATTGACTCAGACATGCAAGTAAGTACTACCTATCTATACCTACTTAATTTAATTAATATCCAACCTTCACTTATGTAAAATTAGACCTTAGAACCCGTTGGTACTTAACAATTGTTTAACTCCCTAGTACCACCTAGGTAGGTTAGGTAATGCCTAGTAATTAGTTTCAATTCTTCAACGTTATTTAAGTAGTCAATGAACTGTTTGTTTACACGGGTTGACTTAAGAATTTTCCAGTAAAATATTTCCAATTCAGTAGCTTTGCAGTGTTGCATGTTATTAACGTTCCTGTCTTGTCTAGCTTGTGTATAAAGTTTCTAGAAAAAACGGCTTTTACAAGACTATTGAATAATCTGATATAGGATAATCGGACATTGTTTTTAATCCTGTATCCCAAATTTCCTGGAGATCAGGAATGCGACATGTAGAGTATAGTATAAAAGAGAACCAACTGCTACAACCATACTGACAGATGAAAGTAACTTTAGCACGACTAAAAGCAGAGATTTCGCTCGCTTCGCTCGGTCAATAATTTTGAAATGTGATTTCTTGCAATGTTATGAGACCTACTGACTTGTTTTTAAAACTATGCTAACGAGAGCTACTATAATTACAGGTTTTTGACCCAATACCTATAATAGTTACTACGCTACTTCCGGTAGACCTAGTTTGGTCAATTTTGTTTGAGGAAAATAAATTCTGATAGCTCGGGTAAAGGGAGAAACATTGTAGTTTTTTGTTAGTATACGAGTACATTGCAAAGGGTGTCCTGCCATATAGAGCTAATGGAGATCATTGAGGAAAATTAAAGGTTTAAAAAGTGCATCATCATCCAAGGCCTTATCCGTCCACTGTTGAAGGCCTCCCCCACGCCACAAATAGCGATCGCGAGCTACCTCCATCAAACGATTCCCCGCGACCGCTACAATGTCGTCGGTTCAACGAGTAGGTAGTCTTCCAACATACCGTTTCGGATTGCATCATGGTCGCTACTCAAAGACTTATATGACCTGCCGGCCGGCCTACATGCAACTGAATCCCAATATTTGCCAGAAATGTTATAGGTACCCACCCATTTCAATTAGAAGGCTAGGTCACCATCGCGTGATGACCGCGCCAGCTAGCTCGACCGATGGGCGGCAATTAACCACGTGCGCGCGCGCAATGTAGGTCAGCGCAGCTCTAGACATGCCGAATGTGACGTTACACTGACGTCAGACACCAATTTAGGTGTCAAAGTTCATAATGTTGCAGTAGAAACTACGTCAGATGGTTCAATAAGGGAATGAATTTAATCATGCTGCCGCCGAAGTTGATGAGTTTGGGATGTGTGCCAAATACCAGCGATGAGTTTTTAAATCGGTGTTACTTGGACTTGACTTTAATGTTCTGCGTGAGTTTCAGAGTTCCAAACTTATGTAACTCATTAGCAGAGTCCCGTTAAATCCCGAATCCGTGGGAATACCGGGGTAAAAAGTATGTTGTGTTAATTCAGATCTCCAACTAATTATCCATTCCAGGTTTCGACGCAATCGCTTTAGCGGTTTTTGCGTAAAGGAGGAATAAACACACGCATACATACACACTTATAGAACGTCGCTTTTTATAATATTTGTAGGTTAAAAAAAATCAATAAAAAAAAGCTTAAAAAAATTTAACCATCTACCACCATCTCATTATTCACTCTATCTTTTCTGTTGTACTAAATTTTTAAAGTTAAATCCTACTAATAGGCAAAATCATAAGTTGACAATTTAAAACTCTACACGGGATTAGCAGCGCCCGCGGTTTCCCCCGCGTAAGTCCCGATCCCGCGGGAATATCGGGATCATAAATAGCTTATAACCTTCCTTGGTAAATGAACTATCAAACACAAAATGAACTTTTAAATGTTAGTTCAAGATTAAGCACGTACCTACGTTTGTATCGCAGTAACCGAGGTACCAATATAAAACTAAGTCTTAATATAATATAACGTATCTGTCTACGTGTCTGTCGACCTATATGTCAGTATGTAACTGATAAACTCGAAATCTACAAGTAACTAAAGAAACTTAAACTAAGGTACGATAATTAACGGTCGAATGAAAGAACTCAAGTTTTGAGTGGCGTCTCTGTGCCACTCAAAACTTGAGTTCTTCTTCAACAATGAAACAGCCCTCAAACTCAAAAATTCCCATACCTAATTTAGAAGCAGTTCAATTAGTTAAGTACCCCACAAATTTCAAGCGGCATTTCTATTGCCGCCTGGAAACTAACTTAAAAATCAATCAAAAATGAATTACATACTAGAATCATTTTATTTCAAAATTCTTAATAATTCCACAGTAACTTATCCGCGCCTCGCTGTCTACAAGAAGTTACGCACAGCACATACAAACATGCACGGCCTGCCTGAACTAAATACTAGATCGGCAAGACAACTACCTAGATAGGTATAGATACCTAGAGTACCTACCTACTTGCAACTTGAAGTAAAGTACTTAGCAAAGAGGTGGAAATTACGTGAGATTTCCTTTTTTCGCAACTATAAATTGACTCGACTGAACTGGTTTGCGGTCGCATTTAAATTTAACGAATGTTGTGTAAAAAATTAAATTGCCAGGTGGCTAGTTAAATTAAATAGGTAGGTATGTACGTAATTGCAACTATTTTCTGTTCCATACAGCTACAAAGTTGCTATTTTAGAGCAACCATTTAGATCATTTATAGATTTTTCTTCTGCTTTCGCGATGTAGGATTAAAATAAAAATAATTTTCTGGAACTAATTTCGTAGCTCTTTTTATTTCTCTTAAGCACTACGTTTTAAGGTTTTCCAGACTTCTTGCTCACGAGTAGACTAATTTATTCTTTTTTTTACGACCTACTACTTTTTTAAATCATGATTAGAGTTTATAACTTTATTTTTGACAAAATATACAAAAACAAATATAAAATAAACATATGGATCTTAGACGCTAAACAAATAATAAAATAAGAAAAAATCATTGAGCCAATATGCATATTTTAGATCCGCACTAGGTCATTTGACCTGTGTCGCAGTTAGTAGATAATCAAGTTAACTTTACGCCAGGTCTACCATTTCACTGATAAATGCGTATTTGAATATGTAGGTAGATAATCCAATTCTTTAATGTACCAACAACATGTGTGGTATGGGGCAGCTTTATCGTCTAAGGGCAACCAAAATCTATACCTACTTCTCAAATCGCCGTTTTAACTGCAATTAAATTGTAAAACTCTACTGCAAGAGGCGTAACTCCGATAACAGGCTCAAGTTTATTTGTGTACAAGTTGACTGGTCTAGTTAAACTGCTTTGCTAAGACCAGGTAGGTACCTACCTATTGGAAATTGTCGCAGAATGCCACACAGGTTGACACGGAACATTCGAGATCTTCAAGATTGGTTTAAGGCGCATTATTACACCTTAACTCCTGAACGAACATGGCTAAGAAAACAATTATTTTTGAATGAATGAATGTCATTTATTTGCACGATATTATAATAGAAGTTTACACACCTACTGCTCTACAAAGTTACTTTATTTGACCAAAAAGGTCAACGTAAAGTAAGTCTTTATTCCCTAGGTGCATAAAGTGATCATTATAACCCTAGGGCATAAAACAATTTAAATTTGGAACTAAGGTTCTGGTAGCATACGGCCATTTTGAACTGGTCACCTATTTATTATTTCTTATCGGTTGTGAACCGATTATGGCCATTAGGAAATTAGCCAGTGTCATGTATTTTAATATATTATGCAAGTTATTTGCATCGAAACAGTCAAGTCGTCATAGTTAAAGTCAAGTCTAGGGAATCATTTGTAAACACGGCGGCCATTTACAAACAATCTTCACGGAGCCTTGGAGACAACACTAAGTCAATGTTTTGCACCGATTTTCACTTTCATTCCACTTGTACACCTTCACAAAACTAAATTGATTAATATGCCCCCGAAATTAAACATTTTGCACGCATATGAACTAGGTTTCACAAAAATGAAAATTTAGCACTACATCTCCTCAACGAGTTCCCGCCAAGACTCCACTGGTCACCTAGACATAACACATAAAAAACTAAAAACTGGGCTATTTTTTGTCTATTTTTATTACGACGGAAGGGTAAGGCAAAAAGTTTTAGTTAATATAAAGCCTTAACTTTTTTTTTCATCTACTGAGTCCGATGTTTGGTTTCGTCATTTTGAGATAACATTGTTGAATTTATATTTAATTTATATAGAGCTGTAAGTGTATTTCATACACGTTGCATTAATATATTGGTTTGTTGTTACTTAAATGCTTAGTTTTGTAACTTTTTTGTTGTCTCGCTGTAGATGTGTAAAGTAAAGTATTCACCTCGGTAATAAAGCCTGTCTTTATCTTGGGCGCATGAATCCCACGCTTCACTCAGGACTCTAGGTACATAACTCCGTCGCTTCGCTCAGGAGTTAAGTTTTTAACACCCTCGCTCCGCTCGGGAGTTAACTCTCTAGAGTCCTTCGTACGCTTTGGATTCAATATGACGCCCGCTATATAAGACAGGGCTTTAGTACCTCGGTGCATAAATATATTTTTTTACTTTTGCTTGCTTTTGTATGTTGTATTTTTACTAGTTATTTTACACTAGCTACATCGGTACAATTAAAACCACATCAATTTAAAAACTGCATAATATTAATACAATAAACTTTATTAATTTTCAAGTACTTCGTATACTTTCATAAAAACTACTTACTTTAGTCATAATGCGTAATGGCAATAAAATAATGCAGATTAAGCCCACCCCGAAACAGAAAAAGGATGGATGGGGAGGTAGGGGCTAGTTAGACAATTTGAATGTGGATTAGTAGATTTTATATTCGAGATGATGATGTAGATTTGTAGAATTATAGATTATTTTGCTATACATTAAAACAATATTTTAAATTAAATATGGATTTTAACAAATCAGAAATCTTCTTAAAACCTCGCTTGTTCTGCAGGAACATTACCTATACCTTGTTGCTTTATTTCAATCTAATTGATGTATGAATCTAACTAAGATAAAACGTAGGTCTGTGCTGTGACCTATATAGGAAAAAAAAGTTATCAATTACATTTCTCATCATCGAATAGGTAGTTAACTTTTCCTGATTTCTATCATAAATATCTAGAAATAGTGTTTGGATAAACAAAAATCAATTTTTTTTTTCGAATACACGAGCTGTTAAAAAGAGGTAGGTACTTAGAATTAAATTTCATACGTTCATCATTTGGCATGAATGCTTTGGGCAACCTTCCCCTACATCTACATTCGCGGACACTGGCCTAATCGCAGACGTCCAGACCAAGATACAGATTAAAAAAATGGCGCTTTGGCGGCAAAACAAGTTCCGATCATTTGAATTTTATTTACAAGACCGCTTGTGTCGTTGCAAAAGAGTCGAGAATCGTTCGTGTTTGTTGTTTAACCAGATGAACGAGTTGTGTAGTGCCGTTGAACCGCACAGGTGGGCCTTGGATACTAGAGATAAAAATACGACTTAATAATAGAGCCTTAAGTATTGACGAAGGCTAAAGCCGCGTGTACAATATTCAACATTCACGTAACGTAACATCTTGTATAGTTGCTCTTAACTGTTCAACATGTTACGCTACGAAATTACTCTAGGCCATCTGTGATCAAGAAACGATTTCCTAAATCGACAAAAATGTTACGTGTCTTATTCTACTCTCGTCTTTTGACAGAATTTTCCTTACGATCAAAAAAATGTTTCTTGTGTTCGTATGCAATATTTGTTTTTCAGCATGGGACATTGAGCATGAGCTAACTATTGAAATTATTAATAAATAAACTTGATTGTTTCATTTAAGGCGGCGATAGATGATAAGCAACGGTCCTTGTTCTATTGCATATAAATGAGCGAGATGGAATTGTGTGAAAAATCTACAATTTCTCGTAAAATCAATAATTAACGAAGATTAAAATAATATTTTGAAAAAATGCGATGAAGGGGTTCTAGGTATTGTATTTTCTAATATTATGATGCCTATAAGAAAATATAGCGGTTAAGCATTTAGAAGAAAAATTGATTTATTTTGTAAAACAGGGGTAACTTTGCCTATATAATAGAGGTATTTAAAGTTATTTTTTATTGTTTTTGAAATGAAGGGGACACTTCTTGTATCATGTACAATAACATAATACATTGTTTAAAGATCTATTTGATACCGGTTATGAATAAAACCATTCCATCGGAAGGGATTTCACATGAGTCGCGTCCTTAAGTAATCAAAACGATTTAAAAAGAGATAAATAACATTTAACACAACAAAAATCACTAAGTTTTTTTGGTGTATTTGTTTGGAGCCTATATTTTTTATTTTAAATATAAAATCATGTAATAAGCCAAACAATTCAAATGCAGGACTAATTAGTCCTACTTAAGAACAGTGTAAGTTATTTAAGCCTGAAAGTAAGGCCTCAGTAATCAGCAACATGTCGTCAAATTAAATAGTGTTGATGTTGTTACACCACAATACGAACGCGTCACATCCTCAACTTGACAATACTGCGTGTTGCACAGAAACATACAAGCTGCATATCACATTGTCACATGTTGCACGTATTGTGGCCTAGTGTATACGAGACTTAAGCCCTGACCGCAGTTACCGCCGCAGGCGCAGCTAAAACTGAGAGTTAGTTTAGCAGATAATTTATAGGTGTTCTGTGGTTCGTGTGTGTTCACGGAAAGGGAAAGATATGGCTCTCGCGTTATGTTCCTAATTTAAATCCGTTGATGTTCTAATTTCAAATCATTTTATTCAATTGCGCAGTAGGATCGGGGCGCCGCGGGCGCCGGCGTTTATACAGCTAAAATCTTTTACTTTTTTGTTTTCCATACTCAAAGATTTAAAAAACGAGACCCTTTAACGAAGACTTCACGATACGTATGTCTGTCTGTCACAATGCTGTTTCCGATATATAGTCGTAGTACCTAGACCGTTGTTTTTTTTTAACAAATGATATACTTAGGTATTTCTGTTGCTGCTGTAAAAACAAATAAAAGACAAAATAAATAAATATTTAAGTGGGGTTCCCATACACAACCGTGATTTGTTTGTGATACCTAAATAATACAGAACCATTTTTGTTCGGTTCCCTAATCCTACCCCCACTTTGTCGATTTTCTTAATAAAATCTTTAGCTTTTCTTGTTTCAAAGGATCTAAGCAAAATTTTCCATGAGACCAACATAATGAACCGGAACGGAGACGAGGAAGCGGAAGTAGACAGCCATAGACAAGTAGTTCGATTATTATTATTGATGTCTATGGTTAATATAAGTTATTATCGAATAATGATCAGTATAATTATGTGATAAGTGATTATTATGATACTACGCCTTATTTGAGTTAGCGACAAATGTATCAATAAAGAAATATCATTTTTTCTTCTTCTTCTTTTCGTTTAAAAATAATTATTCATCCTTTCATCTAATTTTAGATGATTTACACAGCGCAAGCAACTTCAATGGTGTTCCCAGGACATCACAGGTGCCTACCTGTGATGTCCTGGGAACAGAGAACGGATTAACATGGTTGAAGCTAACTAAACCATAGGATTCCTCGCGATGTTCCTTCACCGTATGTTAATAGCGCACATACATAATTTTCTCGCGAGGATGACACTGGGGGTTTTGGTGACGAGGTCGGCCGAGATTCGAACACATGAACCTTAGAAATAAAGTCGAGGTAATAGATTTAGGTTAAGATTTTCAGTTCGCACTAAACTTGACTTAAGGCGCAGGATTGATAAACTAAAAACTCAACTTAGGTACTAAGTTTACTAGGTAAGTAAGTATAGCCCGTATTTTTCCTTTTGATGCTTAGCATAAACTTTGTTAAGTTTTTGCTAAGCTAAGTATGAGCAAAGTCTAAGTACGCTCTTTAGATTTCAGCCTTAGTAACGATACAATGACTAAGTTACGAGCTATTCATAGTTGTCAGGTGAACGTGATAGGTAGTCGATAGTCGATAGTCGGTATGAATTCTTAGCGAACTAGTCATGCTTAACTCACTTGACAATGGTTGTAGCAAGATTTAATTTAAATTGGAACTGCTTTGCAAAACTTGGCAGAGTAAAGACATTTTTTTTCTAAGAATCCCACAAGTTGCGTAAAGTTTGCACCCTATCTTGTTTGTTTACGTATCCTGTTTATTGTAGATCTATGTATCTTTCCCATTTACCTAATTATAATATTGGTACAGATAAGTTCATCATCAAAGTCGGTTTTTTTTTCTTTTAAGGATTTTTCAGCCCCCTTCCTAAAACTTTTAATATTTTCCTACTATAGAGTGAAACCATTATAAAATTCGATAATTAAATTAAATCTTTTCATCATAAAAATGATTCTCACAGAATTTCAGATTTTTAATCGAAATTTATATTAATTACCTACGGTTCCTTTTGTTAGCCATATCACATATTACGGACAGAACAAATATTTACATAACTGACCATGTATACGGTGCCCAAATGGAATTCAATCCATTAAGCGATCAAAACGACATTGCTTTTTTTTCTGATTATAGTAAATTGGTCCGCTCACACGATGTTTCATACCCAATGCAGTCTCTTATGAGCGGACCAAACATTTTTACTTGCGTACTAACATGCAAACATTTTAGATTGGGTCATTAGCCTGACATATTAGCGTATTGGCCTGGCATATTGGTGTAGCATATTGGCTTAGAAAACGGCACCATGTGAATGACCTAAACTTAGTAATTAACTAATTAAAACCAAGGCTAGTTTTAAAAATAGTTAAGTATTAATTGAATATCCTATTGTTACGTCGCGTCGCATTGTGTTTAAATGAAATAAGTATTAAATAAAAGAAAATAGTAATAATAATAAATTCTTTATTAAATCAAACTTATCCGGTTTTTTCGCGTTTTTATTCATTATTTGAACCGAGCTTTCGCCAACTTTACAGTTGGCTTTTTCAAGGTTGACTGAGATGTAATTTGTCTATTTTTAACATTCTAAAAAGTTACAGTAAACTACCGCCTCATAATTATTTGCTTAATGCATAATTATCAAATGAAGTACAGGGTCCCAGGCAGGTGGCACTTTCCAGCCATCATCCCTATTGAAATTATTAGGGTGTTTCCGAATTTCAATAGCTTCCCAAAGCATTCTGGGTACATACCGCTTCTCAGTAGCCAGTACCTGTGCTTAATCGAAGCGAAGGAAATGGTTAGACTTGTCCAGCGTGTGTTCACAAACTGCAGACTTCTGATACCGCCTGTGCTTCACATCAGCCATGTGCTCTGTTAGACGAGTGGCAACACTTCGTTGGGTTTGCCCTATGTAACAGGCGCCACACTCACAATCGATCTTGTAAATGCCTGCTTCCTCCAGGGGTATCTTACACTTGACTGGTCTTAACAATTGTTGGATCTTTCTGTGTGGCTTCTAGTAAGTTTTAATCGAAGCTCGTTTCAAGATTCATCCAATTTTGTCTGTGACTCCCTTGATGTATGGAAGGATAGCCGTAAAGGAAAAAGTGAAAAAAGGAAAAGGAAAAAGTGTTTTATTATGCAAAATCGCGAAAACCATAGAAGAAATTAATCAAACTTGTTTACCATGACAAAGTGAGACAACCAGCATTCGACTAGTCAGTAACTGTATCACGAATGCTAGTTACTTCTCCCAGTGTAACAAAAAGCCATTTAACTTCCATTATTTTAACCATATTTTCATTTTTTGCAAATAAGTGTACATTAACCTCCAAACACTTATAAACGATGATTAGGTAACAGATGACCAAGTTATGTGATGTTTGTCAACTTTGAAACTTCATGTCACAGTAAAAACAAACAATCCATAGCTATGCAGCTGTTAACCAACGTTTATAAGTAAGAGGGTTAAATAACTGATGTTATACATAACTGATGTTATACAGTACCTATCTTAGTGATTTTATTTTATCAGTTTTAAACGACACAATTAAATCACTTAGTCAAACAATTTAAAAATAATTAAATAACATTGGCGTATTGGTGTGGCATATTGGCTTAAATTGGAAAACTTTTTATTTTTTTGTAAAAAAAAATGTTTTTAAACATTTTATTTTTAAACGTTTAATGTTATTTAATTATTTTTAAATTGTTTAATTAAATGAAAAAGAGAATCACGTAGTTCTTGCAATTTCGACGTGAAGCTATAAGTAACCTAAACTATAACTAACCTAACTTAAGCTGAGACAATTGCACCTTGGCTGGCACCAAGAACCATTAGTAGTAGAAACTATAAACCCTTATAGTTTCGTCATGTTCGTCTGTCAGCGGCAAGCTTAGATGCCCACGTATCTATTATGTAGATATAATTATAGGGATAACAGCCAATCTGCCCTATCTTTTATAAGTCATCGCTAATTCGCCGCTATATCGTTAAGCTAAAAAATACAATATATAAAACCAACTTTAAAAATATATATTTCTGTGGTTTTCTACAGAAGTAGGGTATTTTTTATTTAAAATTTACCGACAAAAGGACGACAAGCAACGAGAAACGATCATGGTATGAGTTAAAATGGCTAGTTTAGTCGCAATAGGTTCAGTAGTTTTTCCGAGATTGAGCAACAAAGTCACAGACATACATACATACTTGCAAACTTTAGCGTTTATATTATTAGTATGATCCACTAATCTTAGTGGGATACCTTGTTGGATGTAGCGACGACAAGCATCGCTCATATAATTTATTGCGTCTGATTCATTCCCGTTTCATCGCTGAACTGAAGTGTTTATGTTTGTAAATATACGGACAGACGTATCGTAAGGCGTAACTATACGAACTGTAGTGAACTTTGGATTAGTTTTGAAGGTCAGTCTGGTCAATTGAAAAAACATGGAAAGTTCAAAAAATTTCGCACCCGACAAAACTTGAACCTGCATCTCTGGGGATCCGTCCCAAATGAAATAACGAACTTGGACGGACGGATTGAGACGCATCCCCAGAGATGCAAGTTTAAGTCCTGTCGGGTGCGAAATTTTTGGAAAGCATTTCTTTCAGTTTAGTCATCCATGTGTAGGAAACACTTTAAAATATATCAATAACATGAAAAGTTCAGCCTGCCGTCTCCCGGTGGATTGCGATGTGAGTTTGAAAACTCACCTCGGAATCATTTATTTAAAACAATTTGGTCCGAGTAGTGAGAAAAACAAAACAATTTCAAAATAATTAAATAATCGAATATCATTTCAACGACAATTTTAAATTACAGGACAAGGACACGGAAAATGCTCATGAACAAGTTTTGAAATATGCATTTTCCTTGAAAATTATTGTGACAATTATAGTTTAAAGGTAGAGAATTGCTTTCAAAATCTGCTTAACAACTATTGTAACCCCGCACTTTGACGCAAGCATATCCACTAAGATTTACTTTTTCAAAATAATTATCGGAGGAACCTGGGTGTTCAAAAGGAAAAAACCGCAATAATCGACTAGTTTCTACAAAAATTACAAAATAAAATAAACGAATCACTTTTTAATCATCTAACGAATTGATAAAACAATGAAATAAACCACTAATTTATTCAAACAAATACTCGTATATTCAGATGTCTACCTGGATATAAAGGTTAAACTCAGATATAGTATACAATTTGAATTTTAAATAAGTAGGTATTATGTAGTAGGTATTACATAAGAGTACCGGTTTTCAGTTCGCTGAACGATAAGATTTTGAAAATGTATTAATTTTTTTTAGGCTAACGAACTTTGAATTAGACCTACTGTGTGATTCACTGGTACGAAATTAGATTTTTGAGTTTGTTGAGTTGTTCGGATTGTTCACTATTTTTTCAAATGTATTTACAGTTACATCGTACCTAGTTTTTTTGGTAGATTTCTTAGTCTAATCGTCTCAGGAGTTTTTATTTTTGAATTCTTTTGTGTGTAGTTTCTATTGTTGGTATTTTGAATTTTGTATGAATCACTTTATCAACATTGGATGAATTATTGTTATTATTATGAATCACTTATATTTCTAAAGCTTTAAATATTGCAAAATTAAAAACAAGTGTAATTGTGAGACAATTCGCAGAATTGAACATCTCCCAAAGATCTTTTCAGTTGAAGTAGAACATAATTCAAATTTCTATTACACATATCTACGACGTCTCAGAAGATAATTCACTGAAATTCACAAGAAAACTGTTATTTTTACAACAAAGGTAGGTACCGGTACCTAATAAGTTTTATTCGGTGTAATCAAACAGTCTGGAGTGTAAAGTTGTCAGCGAGTCCGTATGTTTACGTTATTACACTAATTTAGTCTACATTTGAATTTGGAAGCGAGCCAGTGAACAACTCATTCACCAAGTCGATATGTTCATTCAAACGTTCGTTAATTTTTTATGTAAGGTTAGAAGAAACATCGGAGTCCTAGAACTTTATGGTTTGACCTTACCAATGCCTTTGATTTCTGATATTTTTATTTTAGAGGAAAATCTGTCTAACTATTTCGTGTTATGTATGAGATACAGCCTGGTGGTAGACAAAGAAACGGTACAGAGTGTCTTCGTATCTAAAAGTACCCTTTGGACAAGCTACTAAGCTTGTGTTACGGTGACTAGACAATGGATTTACTACTTATATTTATTTTTCGTTTTATTAACCATATCTCAAGAATGGACGGCGATAAATGGGCTGCAACCACAACAAAATGGATTCCTTCGGATGTTTGGAGACGTCGAGGTCGGCCACGAAAGCGCTGGCGATACGGTTAATTAAAAAAAATATAAAAGAAAGATATATTTATCTATTTATATTATATTGTGGCTGTGGCACGACACACCACAGAGGTCGTCATTTAATTTCACACTAACCATAGAATATGTGCTATCGGTACTTAGTATAAAATAAAATACTACATAATTTTATTTCAAACCAATAATTTACAAAGATGAAAGAATTGAAAGCTTCCACAAAAATATTATTAATTCAAACACGATAAAGTCTCATTTTCTTCAGTAAAAACATATTTATATTTTTTTTTCTAAATTATCAACGCCAAATCCCATTATAAACGCGAAAGTTTGAATGTATGTATGTAACTTTGTTACTCTTTCACGGAAAAACTACTGAACTGATTGCGATGAAACTTGGAATATCGGTAGCTGGAAACCTGGAATAACACATAGGCGACTTTTTATCCCGATAATCCCGCAGGAACAGGACATTAGCCAAGCTGCACCTGCCGATCTTGAATGGTGGTGCGGGTAAAGCAACGCTTGGCGCGGTGATTACTTGGATGGATGACCGATAATTAATGTAGCAAAACAATTCATCAAGCTCCTTCGTATTTCGAAAGGCACGTTAAGCAATAGTCCCGGCTCTCAGACAGTTAGGTCAAGTTTTCATACCTAGAGGTCTTAGGTATGAAAACTCCACACCTAGTGGTGAAAACGGAAACGGAAAGAAGAAGAACCGCAGAGTACAGCTAGTGTTAAAATCTTGCCAATAATTCCACGTAACATATTATTATTCGTCTGGCCACCGTCTGCTTGTTTTAAGCTTTATTTACAACGGTGATACAAAATAAATGGTGCAGCGATAATGTAATTTAACCAGATCCATTCTGCGTTGCATCTTTGATGATTTCACTTATAAATTTATTGAATCGAAACTCATTTTCCGGCTTAACGCATTGCTTTTATTGTTTACTCTGAGGAAGTAGGCTGTAAAGGCTCCGGAAGGTAGAAACGGCATAGCAACAATGCTAAAAATAATGAACGATTAAACCGGAAGACGTGTTCCATTTAAATGCAACTTCGCGAAAACAGAAGAAAAATCAAGTAGTGCTGTAAAATGTGCCTTAGATTAAGTAGAGTATTTAACGGACGAGTTGAAATTTACAATATAAATTAGTACTCTAAAATATACCTTGTACACTTATAAAACATACAACCTTCAACTCTTGAGTAGGTTATAATATTGCCAGACCAAATTTTAACCACATTTAAAATAATTTTATTCAACCAAAAAGGTTTAAACATAAAAAGTACATATATTCAGTTTATTAATTTCAGGTTATAATCTGACGTTTTTGTTTCTTATATTTGACAATTTTACTATAGAAAGAAGTGTCAAATGGTTGCATATTCAATTAAAAAACGAAGTATATTTAAAAATAATAAATAAGGCTATAAAGTCGCGTCATATGAATGAGGCTGATTCTATTTATAGTCATAGATCGAGTTACGATTTACTGTCGCTTGAGGGTCGTAGCGTTAGATGAAGGTAGGCGACTGAATCGACGATATTTGGTATTAATTTTGATACGAATTTGCATGAAAAGGAGTTTCTGTGGATTATTTGTAGAAGATAAACTGCAGAGAAGTATCACCTTCTAGATAAACTATGCTTTAGCCGTCTAATTTATCGCTTGCCGATTAGCATAAACGAAATTTATCAAAATTATCAAAAATAGTTTTTTTTTTAACGAAATGCTTAGTCGTGACCGTAAACATTTAATGCTAACCATACTAACGTTTTCATTTATTTTTGCTTCGTTTTCATAATTTCGCTTTTAATGATAAGGCCGTAAATTCATTTGTTTAAGTTTGATTTCTGATAAACAAAATTTTAATTTATTTGTCTGGGTTTCTTATGTATTTTTATGTAATAATATTAGTAAGATATGATTTGAAGTAAGTAAAATCCACTTTGTTTACAATGAAACTTTTAAAGTGGCACACTACTTACAAAACAGTAATAGGTTTTGTTGACTATATGTTAGGTGCAGTTTTGCCTAGTAAAGATATAATGTACCTATTTTTAGTGAATCCTCAAGGAAAAAATCATTTATTTACTGACGTAACGTACTGACATTAATACTTAATAATATTATGTTCAATTTCCCCACACAAAATTGTGTTGAGAAATACTAGTAACATACCTTGTAGTGGGTACCTAAACCTAACTTGTTGATCTGTGCTGTTTTAAATTGAGAATAATCAATTACAATAAATAGGGATAACATCTAGGGCAATTATAATATTAGGGGTTAAAGTATGAAATTGCCGATTTGTACTGAAAATCTTAATAGTTTATTTTTTAAATTTTTAACAAGTTTATTTAATCAAAATAGTTGCCATTATTATCTATACATTGCTGCCATCTAATGGGAAGGTTATTAATGCCTTTGCGATAGAACTCCGACGATCTAGACTGCATTGTGCTGTGCTGCTGTGTGAAAGCATTTTGTACTGCCTCCTGGGAAGAAAACTTCTTGTCACGTAGATAATTGTCCAAATCACGAAAAAAATGGTAGTCCGTTGGAGCAAGGTCTGGTGAATACGGAGGATGACGAATGGTTTCTAAGTGCAGTTCCTGAAGGGTCAAAATGGTTTCTCGTGCTGTGTGAGGTCTCGCGTTGTCGTGGAGCAATAATGGTGAAGATCGATTCATGAGTCGTGGCTGTTTTACTGCTAGTTTTGTCAACATGGTTCGGAGTTCGGCACAATAGACATCTGCCGTAATTGCTTGACCAGATCGAAGAAAACTATAGTGAATAACACCATGCTGAGACCATCAAACAGTTACCATTACCTTTTTATTGGTAAGTTTTGCTTTAGGACACTGTTGTGGCATTTGACCTGGGGTCAGCCATTGCATTTTTCTTTTCCGGTTATCATAAAGAATCCACTTTTTATCACATGTTACAATTCGATCCAATATTCCTTCATTTCTGTACCGGTTCAACAAGGCAACACAAGTTTCAACACGCGTTTCTCTCTGCAGATCAGTCAAATCATGAGGCTCCCATTTTTCGTATTTTTTTATTTTATTGATTTGACGCAAGTGAGTCAATAAAGTGGGTAAGGTAACGTTAAACCATGCCGCTAATTCCTGGGTAGTTTGACTAGGATCGGCTTCCACTATCTCTCTTAATTCATCGTTATTCACCTGTGTGGGCGGTCTTCCTCGTGGCTCGTTCTTTAAGTCGAAATTTCCATCACGAAAGCGTTTAAACCAAAACCGCACGGTGCGTTCATTAGTAGACCCCTCTCCAAACGCAGCATTGATATTGCGGGCTGTTTCTGCCGCGTTAGTTCCGCATCGGAACTCGTATTCAAAAATCACTCGAATTTTCGCAGTATCCATCTTTCTTGTCTAAATTGAATAACAAAAACAATTGAAAGTCGATATTCAAATGTTTCACATTTTTTAAAAAAAGAACATCACAGAAACCATTTGAAAAAAGTTTCATTCGAAAACCTCAAACCATGAAGATTCTATGTCAATTCAAAGAACCTATTGCAATAAAACGGCAATTTCATACTTTAACCCCTATTATTATTTTATTGGCAGAAAAGCCTGATTTTGATTTAAAATTCATCGTTCTTACCATACGAAGTAGGTAATATTATTATAAAAGTCGTATCGGAAAATTCTAATATAGTCGAATGCGCTTGGCACAGTACGACTTGGCTTAAAAATGCTTTGCCTTCCTCGTCTGTGTGTGGTAGGTTCCTTAATAATTGAGCAGCATTTATATTTAAAATTAGTATGTGATTTTCGAGTTTGAAAGCTACTTAATTGTCTAAGTAGAACTCAAATTTTGCGTAGTCTTACGTTATTTGGCCTTTCGGCCGGTGGGCGATACTCTTCACAAAGCGGCCGAAGCCTCCAAAATTAAAATGTCTAATGTCTAAAATGTAACACCACCAAATGAAAAAGGGCACTATGATATTTAAAAAGAAAATAATAGAAGATCAAAATTTGAAGGCTTTTAAATTTGGTTGGGTTCGAACTTATTCGACAGATATCTTTTATCCGTAGAATGAAAAATCAGGCCTTAATAATGTAATGTGAAACAAATATAAATACATTACCATTACCAATCATTGTAAGTATAGTTAAATTGACCAAAATATTTAACCCAAGTAGTATAGTAAGACAAACCGGTAGTAAAATCTCGCGAAATATAGGAACGTGTGTTTGAAATGGCGTGGTCTCATTTCGAGAAGGCAGACCCACAGTGGACTATGTAACCCAATCTTGCTGTAATATTGGGGTCAGTCATTTGATACAAACGAATAGCTGTTGTTATTACGACTGAACCTGCTTTTCAGGAAATTTTTACTTTTTACAAAATGAGCATCTTGAGAGGGTATCGTGCATATTCTTGGACTTCTTTTAAATGTTGTCTTTTTAAACTAATCATCATAGTCGGAGTAATCACTATTTAAGTATAAAAATGTCGACATTTAAAGAAGTCCATTCTTTAAATGTCGACATTTTTATACTTAGTTAATCTTACTAATATTATAAACGCGAAAGTTTGTATGTATGTATGTGAGGTTGTTACTCTTTCACGCAAAAACTACTGAACCGATTGCGATGAAACATGGAATATAGGTAGCTGGGGACCTGGATTAACACATAGGCTACTTTTTATCCCGATATTCCCGCGGGAACGGGACTTACGCGGGTGAAACCGCGGGGCGCAGCTAGTAAATAATACATCTCTTCCATTTTCTTTATTGACAATATCACGTTCTAGTCATTTTTATACCAAGTCACTTTACCTGATAGGCCTAAGTCGCTAAAAGGAAGAATATCTAGATTTTTTACGAATAGGTACCTACTGAAACGCCATAATTAAGTGTCTTCTGAATTAAAAATTAGTATACGAACTTTCTAGTTTAAGAACTGTACTTTGAGTGTCTACCCCCAGGAAGGATTTTTTTTTAATTATCTCCCAAGTACGGACTTTTTGTCCTATCTTCCTTTATTATAAGTATAGAATAAATATGAAGTGCCTTTGAAGTGCAGATTGCCACTAATCAATACAAGAAAAAACAAAAGATCAAAAATATGCCATTTCGTTGTAAAATGAAAATCTATATTTTTAACAAGTTGTTTTATTTTATTTTGTGTTGTAAGGGTAATTGAGTAACCAAAACCAAAATAAATGCAAAGGAAATATTAATTAAATATCGAAATATGGTTTCCGTATGTATTGTAATTAGGTACCTACTGAGATAAATTGACATCCAAATATAAAAGTTCTTTAATTCGCCATCTTAAAAGGATTATATTATTAATTCTAATATAATATATTTCGTTGGCAGTGAAAGGTGTTCAATGTTCATATCTTTAAATTAAATCGTATATTTCCTTGAGTTTCGATTAGTTTTACTGGCATTAGATTGAGATCTGAATTATTTCATTAAACTCGTTTTACAAAGCAGGTGTCGGTGTGATGTGGAAACCATATGTTAGTATTTGCCTGTTTTTATTTGACAATAAGTGTTTAAGGATAAAATTGCCGTTTTTTAACCGACTTCCAAAAAGGAGGAAGTTATCGCTGAACTGATAATTTTTTTTTGAGAAAATGAAAATTTATAGAATTTTGTTTTCTAATTTGTTCGTATTGTTTTTGTTAGGTTAAACGTTTTTCCAACGACCGAAGTTTCGAGGTCTTTACAGACCTACCAAGACTACCCGTGAAAAGGAGTTCTGGAATGACTTCGAAATGTCGAGCTTTAAAATATGAACTTGATGCTTAAGAAGGTAACCTCTAGAAATATTTTTAAGCAAGAAAATATATTTCCAAAATAGCGAAAGGACGCAGGTTCGAATCCTGTCATGGGGATTTTTGAGAAATATATTTCCTTGTTAAAAATATTTCTAAGTTTAAAATGCCTTGAGCAATAAAAGAAAAAGAAATATTAAGGTAACCTTTCAGAGCTCTTTATTTCGAGGATTACTCCTCAAGTTTTCATGTTTTACTCAACATTTGATTTATTATGTGTTAATGTTAAAACGAGTTTAATTTTCTATATTATTTTACGCTGTGTACAACGTACTGCAATAACCACTAATTTATTAAATTTCCGAAGTAATTGACAAATAGTGGCCAACTAGTTGGGCTTTATAATATCCTGAACATAAAGCCAGTCGTAAACTAAATCGATCTAATTAAGATAAAGTTCGAGATTACAGCAAAGTAGTCGATGGTTCTATCTACAGTTTGTCTATGGCAAAACTAAGTAAACAAGGTTCTTGCTTGATCATTTGGATCGGGTGTAGTCGTCCACCTCAAAACTGGGACCAGGAACCCCTTGTATACTCGAATTTCATAGTTTACAGAATTTAGTAATACAGAAGTATTCGGCCGGAAGAAAGCTAAACAAAACACATAATGCTAGAAATATTTTAATAATATAATAACAGACATAATGCTACTCAAAATTTGAGTTCTACTAAAAACAAAGCAATTTGAGTTCTACATAAAACTCGTCAAGTGGAAAATATGTTCCAATTCATATTAATTTTGAGTTTAGCTTATCTCAATTATTAAAGTAGGTACCACTTAAATTTAAGTGGTGTTTCAGTTTTCTCAGTATCAGTATCTGTATCAGTATCTTTATTTGCCAAAAACACAGGTGAATAAATAAGATGGTTACAATATTAAGTTCCATTATGTTCTACCTTATATAGGCATGCAAATGTTAAATGCCATAAAATGTAGCCTATGTCTTATTCCAGGTCTCCAGCTATCATTATTCCAAGTTTCATCGCAATCGGTTTCGTAGGTTTTGCGTGAAAGAGTAACAAAGTCACATACATACACACATACAAACTTTCGCGTTTATAATGTAAGTAGGAAGTAGGATAGGATTGGCTAATAAGTACTATAATTTACAATAATTGATACCTTGTGCAACTATAAAATACTATATACTGGCACTAAAATGCAATTAAAAGGTACGTACCTCTAAGAACCTTTCTATAGTAAAGTATAGGAGAACGAATGTTCAATTTTCCTTATTTCATTCATGAAATGTATAGTACAAATATGTAATTCTGGTAATTATTCATCGATCTTTCGTCATACAGGGGCTCGATTCGGTAAGGACATAGCATGCGGAATGCCGGCGGAATGCAGGCGACGTGCAAGAGATGTACGTTAATTCGTTTTAGTAGCCTTCAAAATTAAGGGCTAAATAACTATTTAAATAGCTCCCCTTGTTCCTCAGCCGATCAGTATTAAAAGACGTTATAGAAAAGCTATTAATTTTACTGCTGCAACAAATCGTCTTCTGCAATGCTCATGCATCCCGCCTGTTTGTCGCATGCTATGTTTTTAGAGAACCAGGGCGCTGTACTTACCTAGTTAAAGTTAAAGTTTTTAACTGTGTGTTTCCGCAATTAGCCGCTACTATTGGGCCTTTGTGCGTGATTTTAAGCCGTAGGTTTTCTCACGATGTTTTCCTTCATCGTGAAAGCGCACATATTTTTTTCTTAAACAAAAACACATTGGTGCGCGGCCGGGATTTGAAACCAAGACCTTCGGAATGAAAGTCGGGGTATCTACCACTAGACCAACACCACTCTACCTATACAAAAAATGCGAAATATGTGTCTATGATTTGTACTAATGTGAAATTATATAAAGACCTCTGTGGTGTGTCGTGCGCCACAATAATATTAGGGGTTAAAGTATGAAATTGCCGATTTGTACTGAAAATCTTAATTGTTTATTTTTTAAATTTTTAACAAATTTATTTAATCAAAATAGTTGCCATTATTATCTATACATTGCTGCCATCTAATGGGAAGGTTATTAATTCCTTTGCGATAGAACTCCGACGGTCTAGACTGCATAAACTGTGTGAAAGCATTTTGTACTGCCTCCTGGGAAGAAAACTTCTTGTCACGTAGATAATTGTCCAAATCACGAAAAAAATGGTAGTCCTTTGGAGCAAGGTCTGGTGAATACGGAGGATGACGAATGGTTTCTAAGTGCAGTTCCTGAAGGGTCAAAATGGTTTCTCGTGCTGTGTGAGGTCTCGCGTTGTCGTGGAGCAATAATGGTGAAGATCGATTCATGAGTCGGGGCTGTTTTACTGCTAGTTTTGTCAACATGGTTCGGAGTTCGGCACAATAGACATCTGCCGTAATTGCTTGACCAGATCGAAGAAAACTATAGTGAATAACACCATGCTGAGACCACCAAACAGTTACCATTACCTTTTTATTGGTAAGTTTTGCTTTAGGACACTGTTGTGGCATTTGACCTGGGGTCAGCCATTGCATTTTTCTTTTCCGGTTATCATAAAGAATCCACTTTTCATCACATGTTACAATTCGATCCAATATTCCTTCATTTCTGTACCGGTTCAACAAGGCAACACAAGTTTCAACACGCGTTTCTTTCTGCAGATCAGTCAAATCATGAGGCACCCATTTTTCGTATTTTTTTATTTTATTGATTTGACGCAAGTGAGTCAATAAAGTGGGTAAGGTAACGTTAAACCATGCCGCTAATTCCTGGGTAGTTTGACTAGGATCGGCTTCCACTATCTCTCTTAATTCATCGTTATTCACCTGTGTGGGCGGTCTTCCTCGTGGCTCGTTCTTTAAGTCGAAATTTCCATCACGAAAGCGTTTAAACCAAAATCGCACGGTGCGTTCATTAGTAGACCCCTCTCCAAACGCAGCATTGATAATGCGGGCTGTTTCTGCCGCGTTAGTTCCGCGTCGGAACTCGTATTCAAAAATCACTCGAATTTTCGCAGTATCCATCTTTCTTGTCTAAATTTAATAACAAAAACAATTGAAAGTCGATATTCAAATGTTTCACATTTTTTAAAAAAAGAACATCACAGAAACCATTTGAAAAAAGTTTCATTCGAAAACCTCAAACCATGAAGATTCTATGTCAATTCAAAGAACCTATTGCAATAAAACGGCAATTTCATACTTTAACCCCTATTATAATGAAGAATGTTTATAGGTATGCCAAATCGGTTGAAAGTTTGTTACAGTAAAGCTTGTATGTATACAAACACACTAGTTTTTGTTGTAGTCAAAAATACCTATTAGTTTTGATTTTACAGACATTTAAACTTACGATAAATATTGAATCTAACAGTCACGTGACGTCATTTACAACGACTAAGCGAGTGTTTCGTGAAGTGATGACGTCACACCCGAATACGAGTCCGCATCACACGTTTACTATAAATCGAAAACAAATTGACGTTCTATAAATCGAAATTCTATAAATCGAAAACAAATTGACGTATCGAAGTATTTATTTCACTTGTATTTTTTATTAGAGACGAAGAATATGGAAAACTTTAAGAAGACCGTTAAAAATGGACCAGCTATGTTCCACAGATACAATTGGCACTTCAAACAACTTTGAATACGAAATTGTTTCAGTTCTAGAAGAAGAAATATAGATTATTCAATAGATTTAAGTGATCTAAAGCCACTGCACTGCTGGATTCACCCGCGTAAGTCCCGTTCCTGAGGGAATATCGGGATAATAAGTAGCCTATGTGCTATTCCTGGTCTTCAGCTACCAATATACAAAGTTTAATCGCAATCGCTTCAGTAGTTTTTGCGTGTAAGAGTAACAAAATCACATACATACATACAAACTTTTGCATTTATGATATTAGTAAGATTATAAAGTTTATTTCAAAATGTCGTTAGATCGTCCAAGTAAAGGTAGGTATCGCGGCGATTTTCCCTAGGCGTGTTAGTGTGCGTGGATCAAGTTTCACAGGTGTGCGTGTGCGCGTGAGGCCGCGGCAGACACGGTGGCTACATGCGCAGGCGACGGTAAAGACCTACGCACAATTCGATATTCATGTTATGGCCCGTAAAGTTGTAAAATTAAACGCCTATAAGCGCAGAATAGGTACTTTTACTAGAACACTCTAGTATTAGGTTTTATAGGACATACTTTTACTGTGTAAATCTGGAGTATTTTAGGTGGGAAAAGATTTAGTTATAGAAACAAGTTTTTTATCCAAATATCTTCATGACAATAATTGTACTTGCGCCCCCTCGCTAGCGCTCGCTTAGTGAGAGGGTTCTTCGAATTCTATCAAGGGGATTTTTAACAAATATTTCTAAGTTTAACATCAATAAAATCAAAGAAAATTAAAGATTTATTTGTATGTTTGTTTATAATGAATAGGCTCAGAAACTACAGGACCGATTTCAAAATTATTTCAGCTACAAAAAGCTACATTATTGAGTAGTAAATAGGCTATATTCTCACAAAAGAAGAACTTACCGCGGAACGCAGCTAGTAGTTTATATGTACCATGTCATACATAGACCGATCGGGCAAGAAAGGACTCTGTACTAGGACCCTATTCCGAAACGTTGTCGGCTGAAACTTCGGTCGGAGACGATCAAACGTTAGTAGGTAGTTATCCTTCATTCTGGACCCATAATTTTAAATACATTCTTTGTTTTGTTGTCTTGAACGTATAGTAATTATTGGTCCAGAACGAACGATAACCACCAACTGACGTTTGATCGGTTCCTTAGTTTCGGCCGAAGTTGTTTCGTATTAGGATCCCTGGATTTAACACTCATCTTTCATAGTGTTTGTACCAGTCTACGTATCTGTACGCGACCACAAACTCTCGTCAAGCATTTTACGTTTAAATATACCTAATGTCGCTGTAAAAGCAAAGTAGTATGAGTGTAACTAATGCAATTTTATACTACATTACTGTATGCTCGAAAGAGTAGACTGTGCACTAATATACCTAGTACATTTAAGACCAATGTACCTACACAGTTTGAACAATATAATATTCTTAATCTTATTCAAAAAATGGAAAATTATTGTTTCGTCTACATAACGATTATTTGAAATTATAACATTTACAGGTTATAAACTAGAAAACCAAAACAGTCTTTAAACTTCATGGAAAATTTAAGTCAAGAATTATCTCAGCTAATAGGTAGTAACAGCTAACTAGTTCCTTAAAACACTATCGGGTTTCGGTGACCGGTAAGTATCCTATAGATTACCTTTAGTTAAAAATGTAAGAGCAATTAAATAACCATTATGGAACCAGCCTAAGTGTGGCAGTGCATGTGTGTGGGGTTACATCGAGACAACACGTCGCCTTCTAGGGTACATGGTTGGACTGCAATCCAATGTACATTGCTACGCTATATTATTATACTGTTTATAGTACGAAGTGAGTATATGCTGTGGTAAGTAGCAATTGCTGGTATAATACTGTAGTGTTTTGTGGTTGTTTAAGGTGATAAATATTGGTATTTTATTTCTAAAGAAACATGCTAAATACGTATTTCAAATTATGAACTTCTGAGAATTTCAAATCACATAAATAAGTTTGACTAGTAAGTTTCAGTTTTGATTTTGTAAGAGCTTCAAATAGCAACACTAAATCATTATGGTTTTAGAAAGGGGTTTTATACAGTGTGGTTACACGAAGTGACAATCGTAGAAGAGCTACAATAATTTTGTAGTATGTGATATTAAGTCTTGTTTCTGTTATATCTGCTATAATATCTTAGACTTAATCTTATACTCTTATAGAACTAAATTAAAACTCATACCTCACTATATAAAAACGATTTGATATACTTATAATAGTACGTTCTAACAGATGTATATAGCTGCAAAGTACTATTATAAGTATATCAAATCGTTTTTATATCGTGAGGTGATATATGAGTTTTAATTTGGTACTATAAGAGTATAAGATTTAGTCTAATATATGTATTCTATAAGCTATAAAATTAACTACCATCTACTTAAAGTGCAGGTTAAGCAACGCCTGGCGCGGTCATTACTTGAATAGGTGACCGGAAATTTGTTTGTCAATAATCATTTTCTCGAGCTCCTCTGTGCTTTGGAAGGCACGTTAAGCAGTTGGTCTCGGTTTTTATCACGGATAGCGCCCTATAAGGCCTCTAACTTGACTAAAGACTTAGTCAAGTTAGAGGCCTTATAGGGCCACCTGAAAACTCTGATACTAGATGAGCGGAAAGGTTTCCTGGAAGAGATCGCTTTAAGCGATAAGGCCGCCCATTGTGCCACCTAATTTTTAAGTTAAGTATTTTCCTCTTAATGTAATTATTTAATTGTGGGGTGTTGCAATAAAGAAATAATCAATCAATCAATCATGAGCGACACCCTACACGAAAAGAAGAAGTAGGCTGCCTAAAGTCACGCGAAAAGGCCCAGTTATAGAGCTAGTAACGAAAACTTTAACTTATAGAGTATAGGTAGAATACGACACAGTCAAGCCGGCATTAAGAATGAATGCACTTCTCCTTGGATAGGTCAAGTGTCACATTTGACACCGGTCTGCAGACACGTAGTCATTTCCCCGTAGTCGTACCGTCGTCGTGCCGTCATGCGTCAGGTTCGACCGATTTGTTTACAAACTTCGGACACAAACTACCGCCTTACACCATTACTGGTATTTGGGTAAACATTGTAAAAGTATTAACACAAATGTTGTTATAAGTATAACGTTGCTAGTAACCTACTCATTATTTTTTGCTTTTAATAGGCTGTTAAGACATTAAATTATATTATTTTTCTACTTTTCGTATAGTGTGTCGCTCACCTAAAGTGGTAGTTTTCAGGTCGCCCTCATGCCTATACTCGACCTAATGAATGCTATCAGAGATGACAACAGGGACCAACTAGTTAACATCGCTCAAAAAATAAAGTAAATTTTAAATAAATAAAACCCAGACTACTTTTAAAAACCGGACGGAAAACAGGATTACTTTATTTATAAAAACTTTTTTTTTAAGTTGACTTTTAAATATTTTTTTTAGCTGAACGTAAAACGAATTCGCGACAACTTAGGAGACATCATTAGGACAGGCAGTAGGGCGAATTATTGGTCTCTCTTTCAAGTAATACCTATCATAATTAAATTATTATAAAATGTATATTCATTGGCCTTTGTAGCCTGAAATAAATGGTTAATTTATTAAGTAGACTACATGAGTACAAGTAGTTGTAGATGAGATGTAGCCTGAAATAAAAAGAGCCCATTGTAAAAAAACATTTAAGCTTACTTGAGGCTTGACGATTAATCAACACTGGGCCCCGCGATAAGGTTCGCAAAAGTAGATATTTTATAATTTGGTATATCTTATATTTAAAAATGAATGCTTATTTCGCGTGGTCACCTGGACCGATTTCGCTATTCCATTCTTTTGTTGTTGTATTTGTAATTGTTAGGAGAAGGTTCTTATGAAAGAAAAATCTCGATATTCCCATCGGGACTTACGTGGGTGAAACCGCGAGGCCTAGCTAGGTTTAAATAAAATAGATTAATAAAAATTTTAAAAAAAAAACAGACGGTCGTTCAAGAAACCCGATACAACCAAAACGGATATGTCAAAAATATAAACTTTACGATTCTAAAAATTATAATAATATAACATTGAATCCAAGCACAGGTGTGCATATAAAACTCAATTTATTAATTATTAAGTTCATCATTTAAATTATGATGTCTCAGAAGGTTTTTATTATGTTTTAAATATCGTTATTTACGATTTTAAAACATTAATCGTCGATTTTTGGTGAAAAGTATTATGTTTCTTTGTATTTATTATTGTAACACAAGTTTTATGTGGCAATTATTAGTATATTATTGACTTATAGTTGATGAGCTAAAGTAGGGATTTGTGAAACCATTTAAGCGCTTCAAATTTAGATATTAAAAAAAATGTTCGTTAATTTGTCCCACTGCAGAGAGCTCCTCTTTAGATGGGATATAATCTGCCTTACCATGATCATTTATGAGTCGTCACTAAGTCGCCGTTATATCGTTCAACTAAAATAAATAAATAAAAAAAAAACAATAAATAATTTAAAAAAAACATCTTAAAAAAAATTGACGTTTTTTAAAGTACTTCTTTACGACATCTTTTATTTAAAAAAATATTTTATTTTTCTCAGAGACAAAAGGACTACAAAGCGTACGTTTCTTTAAGACGCGGGTTTTATCTCGGTGTTTTCTTTCACAGAGCAATGTTAATTGTGAACATAAAATCACTTTAAGAAAAGGCATTGGCGCACGGCTGGTTGGGTTTGGAATCCAGGATTTTCGGAATTAAAATTAAGTGTCTACCACAGGTCTAATGAAGTTATTATTAGCAAAGGTTGATACCACAAAGGCTTAATTTCTAAGGAAGTTAAAGTGGCCACTTCTTTACGACTGTTATTTTACGTTCAGCTGATGCAATAGTGGTTACGATTACGAAATAAGGGTGTCCATTTCTCCGCAGGTAATAATTTGAATGACTGACAGCTGAATATAGAAATGTTACTATATAAGGCTGTCAGTTTAGGAGCTGTTTCATTTGTTTAAGTGACCCTTAAAGTATTTATTTGCGGGTTACTTAACCAAATTAAACAGCTCCTAAACACAGAAAAACGCATATTTATTTGTAATTAAGGACATTTAAATAATCTCTTATCTGTGTACATAGAAAAATCAGCCTTTATTGTTTGGTAAAGGGGGTAAAGATACCTATTACCAAGTGTTGAACAGAAGGCTATATCATATAAAATTGTAAAAATATGACAATTTTTAATTTCTTTTCCACAAGACATGACTGTTATTTTTTTAGTTACCAATTTTTTTAGTAAAATAAAACTCAAGAGGTCTCAGTTCGCAACGAACAACTACCTAGTTAAAATAATATTGAAACTGGATTTGATTATTGAAATGCCAACACAACGTTTTAACAACGAATATATGCAACTGCGCTGTAACTCTGAGGCAAACAACTTAAATATACATTATCTTAGTGGTTTGATTACTATCGAAACATATTCGCGGAACTGTAACATTAGTTGCATATATGCTACCTTTATGTTTTACTAGCTGGTCCCGCGATTTCACCCGCGTAAGTCCCGATCCAGCCCGAGGAATACCGTGATAAAAATAGCCTATGTGTAATTCCAAGTCTCCAGCTACCTATGTTCTAAGTTTTTTCTCACTCGATTCAGTATAGTTTTTGCATGAAAAAGTGATAAATCACATACATACAGCCGTACGTGCATACTTGCAAACTTTCGCATTTATTATATTAGTAGGTCGTTAATATAATGGTTTGAAACTTTTCTCAGAAGGAACTGCTTTGAGTTTTGTTTGCTCTCAGCGGCACGCGTTGAAGTCTTTCGTACGGCGTATTTGGCGAGAATTTTGACTGAATTAAAACTCATTTTACGGTCTAAATCGCGTTCTTCCGTTGAGTCTACCTTGAAAAAGGAGCCTGAAAAAGGCTCTGAAACGTCGGATCGGCATTGCAACAATGATGATAATAAAAACAACGCAATGAAAATCGTAAAATAAGTTTTATTTCAATAAAAAGTTTCGAAATCAAAAGAATACATTGTATTTGTGAGTGTTTTGCTTAGAGTATACACAACCAAGCATAGAGCGTGCCTATGGGTATTTGCCTACTGCACAAACAGATGCTCTATACATAGATATTCAAATGTTGAGGTTGAATAGTGATCCACGAATCATTTTTACACCGCGGTACTGAACATTTCACCATAATTATTACTAGAATAAATTCTAACGAGAGAAACAGTCAATTCCCGTAACCCTAGGTGACTGATGACATCGTTTTTGTCATTTTTGAGTGTTCATACCGGTGCTTACAGTTCATACTCGCATACCAGCACTCTACGAGTATAGCTTGCTTATGTATACTCACAGGTATTTTGATTTTAAGCTTTGAATTTGACATTAGACGCTTACGTTAAAACAAGTGGTTATATAGTGGTCACGAGATAACGGTATTTTATACCTATTCAAATTCAGATATCATTTTTAGGGCACAGTACTGAAAGGGTAAAAACGGGACCCGGGTTCTGTTATCTGTCTGTCAGTCCGTCCGTTCGTTTATCTGACACCAAGCTGCATCTCATGAACTGTGATAGATAAACAGTTGATTTTTTTTCTTCTATCTTGCTACATATCGATGTCTGATATATGTAATTTGAGAAATGTCTAATAAGTGTCATAGTTAATAAATAAATATTTGATTTTGATTTGATTTAAATGTCAGTAGGTCGATTTTACTAAAAGAATATCATGTCAAATTTCATAACATTATTAAATAACTTTTTTGATTAATATTTAATTTAATACATCATTAACGTTAATTGTGTCACGCGTGCCAACACCTCTTTAATTGATTTAATAATTTGAAAATAAATCGATAAGATTTTACATTACATTATTTATCTGATACTAAATGTCGCTACTAAGACGTGTGTTCTGAATAGGTAAAGCTGCTTAGGGTAACTGTAAAAATTAATACCTATAATTGAAAAGCTCTTAAGCCGGATTTACATTACAAAACTAGTTGCATGCAATTTATACTTAGTCATTCTTACAAAAAAAAAGCGTAGTTAAAATGGCTTCCAGTAACTGCTCCGTGACTGATTTTGTGAAATTAACTCTATAATGCATGACATTAGATTCATTATGTAAATTAGGCTTTATTCAAATGTATCATCTTACGTTACCTACGTTCCAGAACATTTTTTTTTCCATTTTTTTTAATGAATGAATTTACCTACCTTTATTTATTTTGCCAAATAAAGTTAGTTAATTAACATTATTCCATAAAAAACAATTTACAAAAAAAACCACTTTCGTAATCAAAGGCCGTTTGGATAATTGCTTATTTACGTCGTGTTTTTTCCTTGATATTATGTAAAAGTTGCATAAACCATATAAAGAAAAAACTAATCAATATTGTTTAGCAAAAGGTTGATCTTTATAACTAACTCGATTACCTTTAGAATGACGAAAGAGGTTAATTTTGTAGGTCCTATATGAAACCATGAACAAATATGTTTCATTAATATGATTTTGCTTAACTATATATTTTTCAAAAATATATCACATTACAATGTCATATCCACAAAATACCTGAAAAAAGATTGAGCCCCAGCCGTTCCCTACTCTCAACTCTATTCTCACTTTCCATAATATAAAAGTGATACGGGACCAAATTGCCCTATAAGGGATGATTTATATTAAACCATTTCCCGGCCGTGCCGGGTCCGAGTTTCGTTGTCTGTTGCTCGGCCGCCACTCGGTTGCAACAGACCGATCGACTGCTCGCCGAGCAATGGACAACGAAGCTCGGACCCTGCACGGCCGAGAAACTGTCTAATATATAGTCTTATGGGGCAATTTGGTCCAGTATCACTTGTATATTGTGGAAAGCGAGGAGTAAAGAGCGATGGTGAAGTTCTAATATAAATCACCTTAGTACTGTGAGAAAGAAACTAAACTTGGCAGTTATTAATTTTCAACTCCGGATAGTAATTATTTCTAGATTCTAGGAAAATAATTACTTAATTAGACCTATGTCGTAGGTATAGTGGCTTTATCATCAGTCACCCTTTCGTTGCATGATAGTGACGTCATTTAGGCTGTATTTTTACACTACCATACTAAACTGTCAAATCACTATCATTCCAGTAGGTACTGAGTAGTAAAGATATATACGTTTTTTATCATATTCAAACAGATTTTGCAATGTTTTTTTTTACGTTGAGTCATCATTAATTCTTCAAGATTTTTTAAGATTAGTAGATTTATTTAGTATGCTGAAAAAAGTGGCATTTTTATCTTTCTTTTTGATTATTTTTAAATGTAATAGATTTGAGTTTTTGAAAAATCTTATTTACTTTTAAATACGTTATTACATATTAAACTTATATTAATAATTTAACAATATTGACACGCAGATTGGTTGAAAACTTTTAACAAACAACCTTAATTAAAAATAGACGTCAGTTAGGTCTATAAGTAGAAATAGTAATATAATTTTTGGACGCATTTTAGAAGTCTATATTCAAAAATGTTTATTATGTTTGATTATACCATACATTTTGGACATAAATATAGTAGACATTGTTTGTGCAAAAAACGTATTTAACAGTGTCAGCAAACCCTGATATAATCTGAAAAGACAAGAATTGAGAACCTCCTCCTTTTTAGAAGTCGGTTAAAAAAAAAACAGAAACGTTCTTCAATTTGAATACTACTCAAATAATTGAACAGTTTCCGAATTGAAAATTAGTGACAGAGTTTTTAAGTTAAGAACCGTTTCAGAAATCGCCCGTGTATAATAAAAATAAGCATACAAGTAAGAATATAATTAAAAATTAAAGGAGCATAACCACTTGGAACCAACAGAAACAGTTTAGTTATAAAATGATCATAGCTTACTTGTACAAGACAAATCGTTCGGTCCACTAAGTATCCAATTACTGCAAGTCCCGAGTGGCCACACGTAGTTTTGTAATTTAAAATAACTTTACTCACTTTTTACGAAACAAGGTGTCGAACAAGATACGAGAGCACTTTCGCGCGTTTTAAAAAACGGATTTTTGACGCGGGATTTAGTTGTTGAAACGAACGTGCGTTCTTAACTGCGGATCGGAGAAGTTTGCGGCTCGTTGTCCTCGGTTGACGTATATAACACTGGGTGCAGAGCAGCTTGCGATTGGCTGCCGGCGACGCGCCCGCTCGCCGGCTACGTCACTCAATGGAAAGCCTTTACGGTTTTAAAAGTTGCAAGTGACACCTTTAACCGACTTTGATAAAGGTGGGTTGATTTAGATTCTAAACTAATTTGGCGAAGTTAAACTGAGGTTCGTTTTGGAATCAAACACAGTATTTACTGGGTTCATTTTATTTATTTGTATTTTCATTGTATTTATTAACAGCAATGTTTCAATGTCATACCAAAGTTTCGCTACCTTTTTTTTAAAAGCCTTTACGGTTTTAAAAGTTGCAAGTGACACCTTTATCCGACTTTGATAAAGATAGTTTGGTTTAGATTCTAAACTCATTCAGCGAAGTTAAACTGAGGTTTGTTTTGTAATAATTAAAACACAATAGTTACTGGGTTCAACTCGCATTTTAGTTATTTGTATTTTTATTGTATTTATTTAACGATATTGTTTCAATGTCATACCAACGTTTCGCTAACTTTACTGTCAGCTTTATCAAGGTAGAGTTTATCAAGCTATAGGTTTTTTCAAAAGTCTTTACGGTTTTAAAAGTTGCAAATGACACCTTAAACCGACTTTGATAAAGGTTTAAATTAGTTTAAATTCTAAATTCATTAAGCGAAGGTTTCTCGAAGATTTTAATGTGGAACATCTATAGGGAGGGTTAACCTGATTGTTAGCGTGGCTACATAGGCCGTGGCGACGCATCGCCATGCCATATGATTTTTAATGTTTTCAGTACTTTTGAGAGATGGCATTGTGACATTTATAAGATTTTTCAAAAGCCTTTACTGTTTAAAAGTTGCAGTGACACCTTTAAAACCATTTTTGATAAAGAAAGAAAGAAAACACGTTTATTCAGACTATATGCTAACTAGCTGCGCGCCGCAGTTTCACCCGCGTAAGTCCCGTTCCCGCTGGAATATCAGGTTAAAAAGTGGCCTATGTGTTAATCCAGGTCCCCAGCTACCTATATTCCAAGTTTCATCGCAATCGGTTTAGTAGTTTTTGCGTGAAAGAGTAACAACCTCACATACATACATACAAACTTTCGCGTTTATAATATTAGTAAGATAAGATGAAGGTAAGGTCTTTTAGTTTAGTGAGATTCTAAATTGATCATAATTTCGGTCTATTAAATCTGGAACTTTTATGTACTTATTACAAAAACCTTTGATTTATTGATGTTTGAATAAACTTGCCGTTCTTGTTAGGTAGCTATACTTAGCTCTAAACTTGAGGTTAGGTATAGGTAGATAATTGTAGGTATCCGGCATGACACTATGAATATGAATAAAATAATTATTTAGTCAGAAAAAATAAGTTACCTACGCGGAAAAATGTTTCTTCATAAATAAACTATATCTCACTTCTTACTAATATTATAAACGCGTGGATATGTATGTGTGTGTAGGTAGTGTGTAAATTTGCGTGTATGGCTGTGAGTTTGTTACTCTAATCACGCAAAAACTACAGAACCGATTGCGATAAAACTTGGAATATAGGTAGCTGGGTAAGCTACCAAATTTTTGCAAAGTTACTAACAATTTTATTGAAGAATCGTTTTTATAAAAAAAATAACAGTTCTGAGACATACTTGAGTAATTTCAATGGCAGAATAGGTGCCCGAGCCTTGAGCTATTTGAATCTGTCTATTCGAAGATTTATGGTGCGAAATCAAATTCAAAAAAAACAAACCATAAAAAACTATTTAAATTATACCTACCTACCTATCAAGAAGGTCGTTGAACGGTCTAGCCAGACTAATTTTGGAAAAAAATCGGACACGATTTTGGACCGGTTCTCCTTCCGAATCATTTTGATTTCTTGCCTTGTTTGTCATCAAAATATGACGTCAAGATCAAATAGGTACCTACTTTTACATAGCGGGGTTTCACTCGACGAAACTGATTTTAATTGGTTTTTAATTATAGCAGGTTATAAATAGAGCTGATTATCATTGAGTAAAGTGTATCAGCTTTGATAAAGTTACTAGGTATTGTAGGTATTATAATATATCTAATGAGGACACGAAAAAATTAAAATTTCCGGACATCGTGAATGAAATACATTATTGAATTTTCACGCGTGCTATTCGAACACAAGAGTCTATGGATTGACTTCATAAAGCACAAAATTAGTAATATACTGCATTCCGCGGGATACTATTCTTATTCAGGTATATTTTTATTCTGGTCATCATTAAGAACATCGCTTTTTACTTAAATTCTTGACAGTTCAGGATTCCCCCCGCATTCTGTAGGTACAAAGACCTACCTATATTACCGGACATGTTCGAAAATTACGGACAGTTTACGGCAACCCTTCAAGAATGAGAGGAGCGTTTGACCACTAAATCTCATCTGATGGTAAGTAATGATAGGTCTGGGATGTAAATCGCTCGTCTAGAAGAAGG
This sequence comes from Idaea dimidiata, assembly GCA_949358125.1. Lineage (NCBI taxonomy): Eukaryota > Metazoa > Arthropoda > Insecta > Lepidoptera > Geometridae > Idaea > Idaea dimidiata. Next base: position 13,166,641 of record OX442341.1, read on the forward strand.
CACACAGCAGTAGAATAAGATTCGACCCGCCTACTACGCCCGAACTTTGTCTGCTAATCTGAACTGCATGCGACTAGCATGCCACTAATAATCGAAGCAAAATATCGATATGTGCATGAATTTATTTAATGTTTGCTGTAGGTGTGGTCAGAAGCATGCGAGTAGGTGACATGTCTGAGCCACAATCTTCACAGTAGAGCTTTCCGATGCTATAGTACGTACGTATACAAAGTGTAACGGGTAAGCCCTTTTAAGCCGAAAGGGGGTTGTTCTAGACATCTAGCTAGACGAACAACTTTTGTTCTACAACTTTTGGAAATTCAAAGTAGTTTTGGACAATTTTAAGTTTAAAGTTTACTTGAAAATCAGCTGTTTCTCAGAGTTCGAGGTGATTGACCTTATCTTGTCCTTTCATTTAGTTTAGTCGACAACAATCGAGACTACAATTACGTTTATTTTCAAAAGCAGCTGTTTTTTCAGTGAACCATAACCTCCAAATTTTCAAAAAAAAGTTCGAGTTTTCAAAAGTCGTAGAACAAAAGTAGTTCAAACAACAAAAAGTTGTTCGCCTAGATGTCTAGAACAAACCCCTTTCGGCTTAAAAGGGCATGCCCGTTACATCTTGTATACCCTGTACTTAACAGGGTTTCGGTCGATTCTTACGAATTTCGCGTTTTAGGTTTACTATCTATCTACAGATGTCAGTTGTGAATCCGATCTCGGTGGAAATATTGAACGCATTTTTTTTTATCTTTTATCTCATACTTATCGACAGATACGGTACCTAGGTAAGAGGAAAATCCTCAACGTATGTATGTATCAATTATTATAAGTAGCGTAGTGGCGCCTACGAAAGTACATAGGTAGGTATATAAGAGTTCTTTGAAATAAATTAAGCATGATAAGTAATATCTTCCGCTTGTAAGCGAATTAAATAGCATGAGTTCTATTTTTATTCTTAACTAGCTGCGCCCCGCGGAAGATTTATCAAAATCGGTTCAGTATTTTTTCTTTCATAAGAACCTTCTCGTAATATAACTCAACGAAAAAAGAATCAGCGAAATCGGTCCAGCCGTTCATGACCACGCAAAATAGGGATTAATTTTATACATGACAATGTTTGCAAATCACTAAAATTGCGTATTCATTTTAATGAAACTTGAGTTAGAAATATTTTAAAGGATGAAATCATTTTCAAAAATTCACTCGCGACGAGATTGTATCTCGCATCTCTGCGTTGAAATCTAGTTGATAGTGAATTTTTGAAGGTGAATTTTTCCTTTAAGTAAAATATTTCTAGTAGATTTACCTCGAGCAATAAAAACAAATTACGAAATACACACTTATTTCTCTATTTATGAGCTTCTTGTGTGTTCCCCATGAATTTCTTGTGTCTTCTTCTCATTGGAAGTCACCTTTCGAAGACACGGTAGTTTACTACAATTCGACTCTAAACGATTATGTGATATAACAATCTTATGGAATAAAATATTTTGACTTTGACTTTAGGCATTTCTTTTAGAAATACGTAAAAACGCGAGTTCTAGCATTGCCAAGACTGCATTTTTGAAGGTTTATTTTTTTTGGAAATATTTCTTATTAAAACTGTTTTTAAATTGTAGGTCGTTCCAACTAGATTAGATTGAGTTGCATATCTCTACCCAAATATCATTTGTACAATCCTCATCTCCCTTATCTCATCAATCAGTTATATCTGATAAGGCGACAAGTAACGTGTTACGTATTTTAACAACATTTTTACGTTGATAACAGAGATTAAAAGATTCTAAGGTAAGGTATCTATAGAGCGTGCTTAGACTTTGCTAAGCAAAAACTTTGACTTTGGTATTTATAAAGAGATCTTTGCAACTACACAATCTGAGTTTTTAGGGTTTCGTATTCAACAAGAAACCCTTCCAGTTTGGTCATGTCCGTTTGTCCGTCCGTCATCAGATCATTATATATATTGATCACGGCAAAATAGTACAATTAAAATAAATATTTATATCTTTTTTAGTGTACCGCATGTAATTTTAGTTTAGAATGTACTTTCTTCTTTTTCTTCCTTATGGCTTTTCCATTTGGACATTTGCCAGTGTCAAGTATTATTAATTATTTGCATCGAAACAGTCAAAGCGTCATAGTAAAATTTAAGTCGAGGAATCATTCTAGAATGTACTTTAAAAAATAAATAAATTTATAAAACAATCAAAAATAAAGACCTAAACTTTGCTTCTCTGTTATGACTATAAAGATCTTTTTATTTTGTTCGTATTACAAAATAAATTTCGACTATAAAATCCAATTCCAAGTTTTTAACTTTGCAAAGTTTTTTTTACTAAGCTAAGTCTGAGCAAAGTCAAAGTAAGCACTATAGATTTCAGCGTAAGAATGTGACGTAGACTAGTTTCGGATTTCATACTGTAATGTAGGTAAGTATGATTATAAACATTTTTTTTTATTTAGCGGGCAAACATGTAAAGAATGTTGGTAAAAGTAAATTGAGTTTTGCTACTGTTCAAGGCACTAGCTGCATTACTTTAGTCTGATTTAAGGGTCCACACATCCCCAAAAGCGAGAGAAAGGGATGTAACCGGAAAGATCCCTCGGATGATGATGACATCCCCACTAGCATGATAGAGATAGCGTTATCGGTAAAAAAACGACGTAAGATGTGACTACTTATGCAAAATTCTTAACCAAAATTCAAGCAATTGCTATTTACAAAATAATAAGACTTTAATTTTGTACATGTTTTGTTTTGTTTTTTATAAGTGATAATTTAAGTTTCTACTGTTAGCCATTTTAGCCTGAGATACAGGATATTCCTAGTTCAGGCATATGTGTTACTTAGATTTAAATCGAAATTTAGACTTTAAGCAATTTTTACACAATATTTTGGAAATTAATTATTTATTTATTTTTATTTTATTTTTTATGAAATTATATAGGTAGGTACATACCGCTTCTCATTAGCCAGTACTGGTACTGGCTTCTCAGTACCAGTATAATAAAGAAATAAAGAGTTCAAACTGTTCAATGAAGTTTGAGTTAGTGTGGTCCGGGAGCCCCATCCCTTGGATTTAATTATACCCTGTGATTATACCCCATACTTTGTTCTAATATAAGAGTATCCAAACTTTGAAAAATACCTACACTATTATGTCTACATGTACTTAGGTATCTATAGCGAGTCAGTTTATTTCGTAGGCACTTTAGTATTTAGCCAGGGACACACAGAAAAACACTATTAACAAATACAGAATCGGCACGCAAAGTTTGAGTTCTACTTAAAAAAATCAGCAGCTCTCAAACTCAAAAATTCTCATATTAGTTATATTTTATAGAAGCTGCTCCATTATTTTTAAGTACCCCTCACATTTGAAGTGGTGTTTCTAGTGTGTTCAGAAAAACTAGGTACCTACCTACTCAAAATTTCGGGTGTACTCAAACCATTAAGCAGCATCTAAAATAAAAAACTTCAATACTTATTTAAAATTTAGAAGCTAATCGATTATTTCAGTGGCTCTCGAATTTAAAGTGTCGTTTCAGCATTCGACCGTTATTTCCAATCGTATATACTCGCACCTGAAGTTACCAATAGATACAGAAACCTCCATAATTTTGTTTTACCACGACTGAATTTAAACCTCCTTTCTCTAAGTCTGATGATCTTTAGCTAAAAACCAGCGTATTCCTTGTTGCTCTACCTATTTTCTTATAGTTTTCGTGTATTGGTGTGACTCACCTAGTGTTAAAGCTTTAATGTCGCCCTGAGACTTCTGACTTGACCAAACGCTTTTTGCGACTGCTATCTTACTAATATTATAAACGCGAAAGTTTGTATGTATGTATGTATGTGAGGTTTATTATTTATTTCTTATCGGTTGTGAACCGATTATGGCCATTAGGAAATTAGCCAGTATCATGTATTTCAATATATTATGCAAGTTATTTGCATCGAAACAGTCAAGTCGTCATAGTTAAAGTCAAGTCTAGGGAATCATTTGTAAACACGGCGGCCATTTACAAACAATCTTCACGGAGCCTTGGAGACAACACTAAGTCAATGTTTTGCACCGATTTCCACTTTCATTCCACTTGTACACCTTCACGAAACTAAATTGATTAATATGCCCCCGAAATTAAACAATTTGCACGCATATGAACTAGGTTTCACAAAAATAAAAATTTAGCACCACATCTCCTCAACGAGTTCCCGCCAAGACTCGTATGTGAGGTTGTTACTCTTTTACACAAAAACTACTGAACCGATTGCGATGAAATTTGGAATATAGGTAGATGGGGACCTGGATTAACACATAGGCTACTTTTTATCTCGATATTCCCGCGGGAACGGGCCTCACGCGCGTGAAACCACAGGGCACAGCTAGTCTGCGATAAAGCCGTGACCAACTGCTAAACGTGCTTTCCAAAGCACGGAGGAGCTTGAGATAGTGATGTTTTGCCACGCAAATAATCGGTCACCTATCCAAGAACTAATGACCGCGCCAATCGTTGCTTAACCCGCACGATCATTCAAATCGGCAGGTGCAGCTAACAACCCAATGAGCTCGTACTTTACTATTTCTCGTAAAATACAAGGTAATCAATTACTTAAAAAGTAAAGTTACAACTTGTTACTACAGACATGCAAACACGTGAAGTAAAATAGTAAATATTTATCTACAAAAAATAGTTACATTTTTGACAAAGTAGGCCACAGAATCGGCTGACTGTGAGATGCGTTTGTGTTGCATCAGCCATCAGCACGACACGCGGGATGGTTGCGCTTGCGTCGATGTATGAACGAATGAATTAACTTTTTATAAAGTATGAAGCGAGTGTCGTCCACACTTGCTTCATACTTTATAATTAGTTAATTTTAAAATAAAATAAATTCTACGGTTTAAGTTGTATTTCGTTTAATAATCACTATTGTTGCAATACCGCTGACTTTTCGAAGCCTAAGTTAAAGTTAAAGTTTTTACTGTGTTTCCACAACTAGCCCTATAACTGGGCATTTTGCGTGATTTTAAGCCGTGGGCTTCCTCACGATGTTTCCCTTTACCGTAAGAGCGATGTTGGTACCGCAAATATTTTTTTCTCGAAGAAAAAGATATTGGTGCGTTTCTGCCTGGATTCGAAACCTTCGGAATGAAAGTAGAGGAATCTACACCTACACCAACACCACTCTATCTGTTTTCTGAGCCTACATACCCCTTTTTCAAGGTAGACTGAGATGTAATTCGTCAATTAAATTGTACTAAAAAGTTACTGTAAACTACCGTCTCCTCATTCTCATCGAGAATGGTACGTTTAAATTTAATTCAAAGATACCGTCATTTGATCTTGTATTATTTTTGTTAATAAGCTTTATTTAACGAGATGTTTTTATTGTTTTTTTGTAGTACTTATTATTTATTAGTTAAGTAATGCCATGTAATGCCTATGTATGATAATAAGGAATAGCGATATCTCGTAACACAGCCATGTCGGTCTAAATCACTGAATAGCGAACTTTGTATTAGGTTGGTGTTTTTTTTTAAATCTAATTATTTGTATCAAAACGTCCTTGTGTACGCAAACTTTAGATTAGGTACAAGGATTCTATTTCTAATAATTAAGAAAAACTACCAAAGTCAAAACTAAATTTAGTTCACGTGTGATAGATTCTAATTTTATTAAAAGATTTCATCGGAGTGTATAAATGTACTTGTGTAATATATAGCATGGATGTACAATAAGGAAAAATAACTAATTTTGAATTTTAACCCTCCAAATTACGGGTTAAAAATAAAAAAGACAAATGAAAGAATTACTTCGATACTTTAATTCGTTTTCGATTTATAAAAGGGTCTTTTGTTTTTGACACGTTAGTGGAACGTTGTCCTGAATTTTTATTTTTGCAAAACCTAGTTTTAGAACGTGTAAATGGTGCATGTTATCAATTTAGTTACGCGAAGTTCAACGCACTAGTTGTAGTGAAAATAAAAATACCAGTGTCAGACACGAAATTAGCAGGTTACAAACAAAGGTTCCATGGGGCTGGCCATTTTTTCTTTGAATTGAAAATTATTTCAAACGATTACAGTATAATAGTACACTATTAGTACGTGAAACTGGCTAAATTGTCCTATATTGCTGACAGACAGCCATAACTAAGAAAATGAATGTGATTTTTAAAGTAAACGTGTGATGCGGACTCGTACTTGGGCTTAGCGTCATTTCACACTCGGCCAGTCTGATAAACCTCTGTTTGAATTTATTTTGATTTAGCGGCCCGGCACGCGCAGCTTTCGGGCATGTTCGAATTTCGGCCATTCTTCCTTTTCTCTTTGGTAAACCGTGGGGTAAACTAGCAATTAGTAAAACATAAATGTCATGTTACGTAATACGTAATGGCCCCTATATGAAAATGGTAATAGTGGACTCTATATTTAGCCATAGATAGGTACTCGGTTATATTTCTATTTTCCTCATCTATGAATCAGTAAAATGTGTAAATTGTATTTACCTACACACATAAGTCATTGATGTCGGTAACTCTAGTGAAATACCCTTTTATTTTGAACTTTCGCAAGGTTTTTTTACGTTGTAGCGTTCAAAAATGCCTTTTGAAAAGACAAGGTTGCCGAGTTTGAACTCACACTTAACTTTAACGAGCGGTCTTGGTCTAGTGGTAGATATATTCCGACTTTCATTCCGAATTTCGTTCGCCTGCGCACCAGTCTTTTTCTTTAAGGGCTGAATTTTCAAATCCCCAGATAGAGATACTGACAGATAAAATGTAACACCACCGAATGAAAAACGTCACAATGATATTTAAAAAGAAAATAAATCTAAATTTAGAAAATTAAAATTGGAAGGCTTTTAAATTTGTTTGGGTTCGAACTTATTCCTTTATCCGTGGAATGAAAAATCGGATCTAAGAATAATTAATTTGCGCCATTAACATCTCTCTTCCGGTGAAGGAATTCATCGTAAGGAAACCCACGGCTTAACGTCACCAAAAAGATAAAGATAAAGTTTATTGTTTCATAAAAAAAAGTTACAGGTACAATTTTAGCATATTTGTTACATAACAGATATAGCGAAGCTTAACTTAAAATTAGCTTAAACTGTTACCCTTAGGGAACTCTGTCCCCCACACTAAAAGACCCAGTCTTAGGGCTAGCTGCTGAAACACTCAGTAAAAACTTTATTTGCAAAGTAGTAATGCAGTGCACTCACTCTTATTAGTCGAAGAGCGTCAAGATATAGTATTTCATAAAATTGCTTTCAGTAGGTAACTGCTTTTGTGAAATTGACTCTACAATGCATGACACTAGTTTCGTAATGTAAATTAGGATTTAGGTTATCTGTGCTACCATGTACCGTGTACCGGACTGGACCACAAAAACTGAAATGAACTTTAAAGTTCAAATAAAAACAGCTATTTTCCAAAAAAAAAAAACCTGAAAAATGACAAATAAAAAGTCGTAAAGATAGACTTAGGCCTGATTTTTCATTCCACGGATATAAGATATCTGTCGAATAAGTTCGAACCCAACCAAATTTTGATTTATTTTCTTTTTAAATATCATAGTGACGTTTTTCATTCGGAGGTGTTACATTTTATTTTGCCAGATATCTTTATCTACGGATTTGAAATCAGCATTTAGTAACCATTTACTAAAACACAAAGCTCAGTGTGGGTTTCACAAACTCTTTCATACAAGAATTCCTGCAAAAGAAAACTATAAAAGGGTGACGTCAAACGAGCGTTTGAGTTATGTTATGATGAGTCGCGTAATTTCTGCTACATTCGGTTTCAAACAAAAACCCTGTTTTGAAAATCAAAACCCAACCATACGTCGACGCTGAATAAGCTGTATAATTTATATGAAACCGAATAACACGACCGAAATCCGACCGACCCTCTGGCTTTACCTTAAGTCCCGTATGACTACAAAATTTTTGTTCTCACGACTCAATAATTTTTCTGAAAACCAATCGATGCCTAAAGAACGATTAATAGCCATCCAATTTATCCATCATCCTTCCTGTGAGTCAAATAAAAACAATTTACAGGTTGAAATACCTAAATCACGGACACCAGGAAATTTCATTTCAAATACCGCGTAGTTCTGAATCATTGGCAGTGAAAAAAGTGTTCCGTTTTTTTGTAGATTTCATTCAGATATAAGTTTAAATTTTAAGTCCTCATTTGCAGGTTTGTTGAAATGAAACTCATTTTCGGTATTAATCTCCCCGTTTTTTAATTCTTATTAACATCGTTGCAATAAGCATGGGAGAAGCCTTTCCATGGTTGAAGTCAAATTAATGAACGCTTTCTTTTATTTCAGTAGGGTGAAGATAGTGAGAAGATAGTGAAGATAGATTTAATTTTCGTTATTAATTAAATTCTATTGAACTCTTGTTTGTAATATGACTATGACACGATGCTGTAAGACCAAAATCTGCAGTAGGTACGATTATTATGTTTGTACTTATTCGTCATCATAATATAATGTGGTCATAACATGATATAATCATCAAAATCACGTGTTTATGTACTTTGGTAATTATTATAATTGTTTAATGATATCTTGTATATCTTCAGGCTGTATTATAACGTAGGTTTCTTAGGAACCTACCTATTACAAATACGATTCGTTATCGTCATCTTTTCGTGTAGTGATGTGTCTCACCTAGTGTTAGAGTTGTCAGGTCGCCCTAAGGCCTCTAACTTCATCTAACGACTGCTGTCAGAGATAGCAACGACTCTCCCTTACCGCCCCAAAGTATGGAGGAACTCAAAAGTTGTTTTGAGCACAGTTTTGAAAAAATAAAGTAGGTACCCGATCTAAAGCTCAATTAGGTAGCTTTAGACACTTTATTTTTTCAAAACGTTCAATATTATTAATTACTAGCTGCCCCCACAGTTTCATTCGCATAAGTACCGTTTCCGCGGAAATATCGGGATAAAAAGTAGCCTATGTGTTATTCCAGGTTTCCAGCTATAACTAAATTTTAAGTTTCATCGCATTCAGTTATGTAGTTTTTGCGTGAAAGACCAACTAAGTCATATACATATGTACATGCAAGCTTTCGCGTTTATAAAATATTATATTAGAGTAAGATATAAGATTATAAAGTTGATAGTTTAGTGTTTCTTCACACAAAAACTGCTAAATCTATTGCGTTGTACATTGTACCTAGATAGCTGGAGTCAGGGAAACACACAAAGCGATCGGGTATTGACGTTGAAACCGGTGAAATATGAATGAATGAATGAATACATACTTTATTGCACCAGAAACATAAATTAACAAATATTACAAATACAAAAAAAGAAAACTTAAAAACTAGTGTGGTACAATGGGCGGCCTTATCGCCTAAGGGCGATCTCTTTCACGCAACTAATGAATGGACAAGATTTAAGGAAGGGGGTGGGTAAGGTGTATACTATGAAATGTTATGATGGATAGGATATATCTGGATGATATTACATAAAGACTTTAAAACCGATAGAATGTAACTATAGTAAACAAGAAATCTCATGCAGCATTGGGATTTCTAAGCGAGTGACACCGCGGGGCGCAGCAAGTTATGTTTGTGTTTTAACTTCGATAGGTTGTTTTGAAGATCAAAATTTTATTTTTCATTTGTTATTCCCATTAAAATCTAGGTAAATGTAATTTAAAACCCCTCACAATTAAGAAACGAAAGATCAAAACCGCAAAAGGCACGATGACCGTTTTATTTTTACCAAAAAAAAAGTAGCGAAACCGCAGAAACCTCAAAATGATTAAATACAAACTTATTCAAATGTTTTGAGACCGTTAGAAGTATAATTTGTTTTGATAACTTTTGAGAGATCGAGGTAGGATGTAAGAAACCAAAGTGCTTAATTAAAATCACAGATATTCAGTGTTTGCGGTTCTGTACTCTGCCTACTACACAAACTTTACTGACCTTCTCCATCCATAGGTTGCCTGGAAGATGTTGGTTGGGCAAATAAATTGATAAAGCTATCTATCTATAGGTACCTAAAGTTTGAACTGTGTTTTACCGCAATTACCCTTACGATTGCGGCTTTGTGCGTGAATTTAGGCCGTGGGTTTCCTTACAATGTTTTTCTTCGCCGTAAGATTGAACGATGTTAATAGTGCACATATGTTTCTTAAAAAAAAAACATTTTTGCGCTACAGGAATTCGAAACCACAGCCTTTACCACTAGGTATACCTAATTAAATAATGAATTGTAATTTTATTTACAAAATATACCCAGTAGGAATCTTCTAGAGGTGATATGTCCCAAACATGCGATAATTACTTGTATGAATAATGTGTTTCGAAAATGAAAAACATTTTCTCGTACTTTTTCGTGATTCGGAGGACACGAAAATGGCTTCAGGTTGTTATCTCTGTTAGTATTCGTTAGGTAAAGTTAGAGGCTTTAGGGCGACCTAAAAACTCTATTAAGGTAAGCCACCACACCACTATTACAAAAGTATGAATCATTATTGCAAAACTCTAATTTGAAAATGTATACTCTCAAAAATAAGTGGACCAAATTTTTTTGTCTAAGGTTTTCGCGATTTTGCATAATAAAACACAATATATACTGGGGTTTTCTCATTGGTTTATTGAATAACGTCATTATTTTTAAACGACCGAGCTTTCGCCAACCCTGAAAAAGCCAACTGTAAAGTTGGCGAAAACTCGATAGTTTAAAAATAATGACGTTATTCAATAAAACGCGAGTGAAACCCGGTATAAGTTGTGTTTTATTAAGTTGACCAATTTATTAATTACTTACTTCTCTTTTAATAATCCGCGCTACCATGCTCGTTTGTCGTTGCTATGTCGTCCTTTTGTCGTTAAAAAAAAATAAAGTAAATTTTAAATAAAAATACCCCGGCTAATTTAAAAAACCACAGACAATTTCTTCTTCTTCTTCTTCTTTAAAATGGCTTTTCCTTTCGGACATTTGCCAGTGTCAAGTATTATCAATATTTGCAGGTTATTTGCATCGAACGATACAGTCAAGTCGTCATAGTTAAAGTCAAGTCGAGAGAATCTTTGTAAAAAGGGGGCCATTTTTTACAATGTTTGTTCACGGAGCTTTGGAGAGAACACTAAGCTAAAGTCCATGTTTTACACCGATTTTCACTTTTATTTTATAATAAAAATAAATTCACGAAACGAAATTAATTAATATGCCCCCGAAATTAAACAATTTACACGCATTTGAACTAAGTTTCACAAAAATGAAAATTTAGCAACACATCTCCTAAACGCATTCCCGCCAAAACTCCACAGACAATTTCAAAAATCTTTTTTATTTTTTTGAAGTTTGTTTTTATTTTTTTTTAATTATTTGATGTGTTGTTAATTTTATTATTTTTAGCTGAACGACAAAGCGACGCTTTGCGAAGACTTATAAGACATCATGGTAGGGCCCATTTCTAAGTATATATTCTAAATCTGACCGCAAAATCAAGATTTAATTTGTTTGTGAACCACCCTAAAACAGTATGTTTGGTACTACCTACGTCATGGGGAAATACGGCGCAAGTTGATTCATGTTATTTAGTTGCCGCTTATTATCAAAGTCATTCTACTAATCAAATATGACAGACTAGAGTAGGTAGTTATTGTTCTTTTTGGACCAATAGATAACTCTGAAAAAACTCTATTCTTTCAAATTTTGGTCAGCCCCCGCGCCCTCGCTGCCCAAAATTTGAAAGAATAGAGTTTTTTCAGAGTTACCTATTGGTCCAAAAAGAACAATAACTAAAAATGTGAAACAAAACTACAAGTTTCCAACGAGTGCCAGGACACTCTTCGCATCGGGGGTTCTAACCCAAAGATCAAAGAATATATTTTGGATTATTGGTCTACAACGTACAATACCTAGAATGTGAAACAAAACTACAAGTTTCCAACGAGTGCCAGGACACTCTTCGCATCGGGGGTTCTAACCCAAAGATCAAAGAATATATTTTGGATTATTGGTCTACAACGTACAATACCTAGAATGTGAAACAAAACTTCATTTAATATTTTAGTGCTAACCATTAGGGTTTATTAATTACAGACCTATTGGTCTAGAACGAACTATAACTAAAAATGTGAAACAAAACTACAAGTTTCCAACGAGTGCCAGGGCACTCTTCGCATCGGGGGTTCTAACCCAAAGATCGAAGAATATATTTTTTGGATTATTGGTATACACTACCTAGAATGTAAAACAAAACTTCATTGCTTGTTCCAGGCTAAAACCACGCTTTTGTATGATCATGTATTGTTATCATAGGTTTATTTAAATTTTTAACCTCCTGTTGTTTATAGTCATGTCAACTTCCATTGCGGTAGTATTTCTGTTATTTAATTAAGTATTTCAATTTTATACGTGCAACTTTTTTACAGATTTCAATAGTTTTAAAACAAACGAGGACCGATTAACAATATAATTCACGTAATATTCGACCAAATGTATTCCGTCCATATGAATACTTTTCGCCCATGGTAAGATCGTTTTAGCCAATATTATGAATTAAATCGAACAATCAGTCAGAAGATTAAAAAAAATATATTTCATATAATATTCGGTTGGTAAAGACCGCTTTTAAGCACCGCCAATGTGTGTTTGTAAGACCGCTTTAAACCGATATTATGAACCACATTTCGTTTTAAAACAATCAGTCGGAACAATCGAGAACCGATTAAAAATATAATTCATGATATTTCAGTCAAATAAACACCGTCTGTATGTGTTATTTTCGCCCATGGTAAGATCGTTTTAACCGATATTCATGAATTATAACAATCAGCCGAAAGATTCCAGTACCGATTAAAAAATATATTCCATATAATATTCGGTCGGTAAACACCTCCTATGGGTGTAAGACCGCTTTAAACCGATATTAAGAAGTACATTTCGTTTTAAAACAATCAATCGGAACAATCGAGCACCGATTAAAAATAAAATTCATATAATATTCGACCAAATGTATTCCGTCCATATGAATACTTTTCGCCCATGGTAAGATCGTTTTAGCCAATATTATGAATTTATAATAATGAGTACCGATTAAAAAATATATTTCATATAATATTCTGTTGGTAAACACTGCCTATGTGTGTAAACCACATTTCGTTTTAAAACAATCAGTCGGAAGAATTAATTACTTATATTCTTAAATAACACAAATCCACCGCGTACTTTTCTTGTTAACTTGAAATTAATAAAACAGAAATAAATTATATCTGACTATATACAACTGTTGGTTGTACTTTCAGCATTGAACTAATATTTAAATAGAAATTGATAAGTACGATACAAAATCAATATCTATCTAAATTTCGTACTTACATTTTTTTATTTTTTCCTAGAAGAATATAAACACTAAAACTTAAAAAACCACCACTAAAACAGTATTGCACAAAAACATAATGAAAACTGGGTGTTATTTCCCACGAGGAATCAGGCGGAGTATAATTTTGTACACCTAAGCGAACTGAAAACTTAACAGTTGTAAAGTCATGAGCAAATGTCCAGAAACACTTTTAACCGACTTAGGAGGTTTTCAATTTCCAAAAAATATTTGTTCTGGTAATGAAGTCATGCTATTCCAAGGAAGAGATAGATAGATAGATTAATTTATTTATTGCAACACACCACAATTGAATACATACAAAATAACTAAAATGTAGGTAACACAATGGGTGACCTTATCGCTTAAAGTGATATGAAAGTTAGGGTGTTTAGACAAGGAACACTACGGTACTTGACACATGCAAAATTATTAATTAATAATCCTACGATAAAATACGGTGGATAAAATACGGCACTTTTAGCATTAACTAAGCACTCAATGTCGACTCATCATTTATAAAACAAGTTCATTCTTGTTGTTATGAAAACTTACCTACCTGTATCATATTATCTTGGGAACTTTATTACGAAATCGAATAATATTCTTAACCGATTTAGAAAAAAGAAGTAGGTATTTGCTTTTTAGAAATCCCGAACTCATACCAATATCTAGATAAATAAACAAAATATTGCATGACATTACACACAGCACAATCTAGCCTCAAACTAAGCTCTAGACTTGTACTATGGGTACTAGACCACGGGTATACTACTTATAATATTATGCATAGAAAGAAACTTAGACCAGATAGGTACAAATATTTAGTTTTTGCGCATAAATATTCACAGCCTTCGGCGTTTTTAGACCAAAAAATGTAAACATAGAACTGCTAATCGAAGTACTTGCTGTGTCCCGCAGGACAACTGTGTAAGTCCAGATTCCGCGGAAATATTTTAAACATTTAAGCAAATATTAATATTAGCACGTCATTCTCTGGGCGTTGCTATCATTTTTCTTTTAGGCTTAAACATAAATTTCTTTAATTTCATAAAAATACGAAACGTATCAACTAATTGCCTCAGTTATTATAACTATCGTAAAATTAATAGTAAGTAAATTGACTACACATCTTAATTTGATGTTCTGTTATAAAGAGAAACAAAAAATTTTATAAACTTAGTTTTTGATTCTCTGAAAATTTTATTAGGCGTTTTATCGAATGTTAAATTCATATTGTTTTTTATTCTATACTAACTGCATCAAGCGGTTTCACTCGCATAAGTCTCGATCCAAAATTAATTTGATACCTTTTCTCTTAGGTTATCCCGTAAAACATTTACATTCTATCGAATAGAAATACATTTTAATCATTGTAAAAATAAAACAAAAGAATAAAATAAGTAAGTTTAATCTCAATTGGTTATGTAGTTTTAAGTTAAGTTAAGAGTAACAAACAGGCATACTAACTTTATAATATTACCTATAAAATAATTGAACCCACGGCTTCGGAATGGAAATTGCTGTTTCACTCGCATAAGTCTCGATCCAAAATTAATTTGATACCTTTTCTCTTAGGTTATCCCGTAAAACATTTACATTCTATCGAATAGAAATACATTTTAATCATTGTAAAAATAAAACAAAAGAATAAAATAAGTAAGTTTAATCTCAATTGGTTATGTAGTTTTAAGTTAAGTTAAGAGTAACAAACAGGCATACTAACTTTATAATATTACCTATAAAATAATTGAACCCACGGCTTCGGAATGGAAATTGCTATATCTACCACTATACCATTTAAGCCATCGACTAAAAAAAGATATTCATTTTTTAACTAATAGAGTAGACATTACATCAAACGGATTTGGTAGGAATCCAAACAATCTTTTACCTCTATCTCTACGATATTTATAAAATATAATAATTTTGATGACATTTCAATTTTGTATTCTTTTGTCTTTTAGAAAATGATTCTTAATGGCTTTAAAATAAAGTAAGTAATAGTATTTTAAATAATTTTCTTTGTTTATACCGACGGAAAACTAATAAATCGATCAACATTCCACGTTTAACGTAATTTATTATTATTGATTTTATTACATGATTTTGTCGGTCGACTAAAAGTTTTTGGTTGTAAAATAATTATTTGCTGACAATTTGTTTTTTTACGATATAAATACGCTTTTATGTCATGAAATAGTCATTAAAATCTGGAAAATTGCGCCGAGAGCCTGCAGCTTACTTACCGTTATTTACCCTAGTTACGGTCGATAAGAAGTACTTCTTACTCTTCAAGCTGAAGCTGACCTCTAAGCAAGGAACAAAGCAGCTGAATCCAGCCACTTGTCTACTTTGAAGATCACATTTTTTTTCAAAGCTAAAAACAATCATGTAAGTGAGTACATACGATCTTTCTTTATTTTTCACGATTCAAAAAGTTTTATTTGATATGTGATATAATGTAATTTTTGTTTTTTGTTTTTTTAGGTCTGATTACGAAAGCAGTTCTGAGGTCACAGACAGTTGGATCGCTGCAGTACCTGAGAAAAATAAGAAGCAGGCCAGCGTCAAAAAGGCGACTAAGAGGAAAGCCAGCAAAGAAACTTCTGAAGCCGTTTGTTCGAAGTAAGTTCCTGCTTAGTTTCTGTTTTATCATTGAAACTGAACGTATCGTAACGTAATTTCATTGTTGTACAACTTAAAACGTCCAGATGTATCCCCTCAGGTAGTCAGTCGATACCAATCGTTTTATACGGTTCCAGATAGCTTTGCGAAGTCCAATTTCATCTAACTAATTATTTTTATTTTTGTTTACAGAAAATCCAATATATTTTCTATAATTGATGGAGATAAAGCAACCTTCAGTGAAAAAGGAAAAACAAAGGCCGGCGGAGCTAAACCCCTGATCTCTGCTTTTGCGACACGAGTCGCAAATGGTCAAGTGTATCGTACTGCTGACTCCAGCGGTGATTATTATCTAGAGCTCAGGCTTTATAATAAGGCCGACATTATTAACGAAAAACCTGAGATACGGTATAAAAAAGCTTTATCGTCTTTAAAACTGATTTTGGATGAGGGGCACCCGAGTTGGGATCCACTCCAAAAACTTTTAGTCACATCTTTTGATGTTTTTAAAGCATCAGAGGCAAAATTTTTTAAAGATTCTAATTAAATTAGATTCTTTTTAAAGATTTAAAAATAATTATTATAATTTTGTAACACTTGAGGCTTTTTTATAACATCTTTATGACTTATCTTTTAAATTTTAAAGATTTATCATCACCAGCCCGTTAATTTGTCCCACTGCAGGGCAAGGGCGTAGGACATGTCGGTTTCCTCACGATGTTTGCCTTCACCGTAAGAGCGATGTTATATATATAAGATTATAAGTTTAATATTGTAACACTGTAAGCTAGCTAGGCTCTCTATGCAATTTTCCAGATTTTAATCACTTATCTTTTTCATCTTGTAAAATTTATAAGATTTACATAAGATAATAAATAAATAATTATTTTACGTCCTTGATCATTTACTCTATTACCATGCCTTTCTGTAAGACGTGTGACTTAGTAATTAATAATCAATCCTGGGTAGGTCATTTAAGAAGCAGGGTTCACAAACAAAAAATTTCAAGTCTTTTGGTTAGCGAGGGGATTGAAACCATTGAATCTGCATTTAAATGTAGAATTATATCTTATAGAATTTTGGCTCAGGAGACGAATCAATCTAGTATTGAATTATTTTTAAAATCGATTCGTGGTAAATTACAACGTCTTTTAAATGATTGCATAAAGTTACATATTTGCATAAAAGTTAATTTTGAACTTTACGCAGGTTTTATAACGTTTAAGGATGATCACATAGATATTAAATCATTTTGTACGAAAAATACACCTATTTACAGTAATTATAAATTCGATATGTTATTTTCTTCACTGCTTCAAACTTTGAAAAACCAAGTGGAGGAATTTGAAGGTCGTGACAGCGGCTGGTCATTTTTAAATTGTATTCACCTGGAGATTAACGTAAATAAATACGAACCGATCGGTGGTTCAACGTACATTGAATTACCTAATCAAATAAAAAGCAAAAAGGCTTGTATAAACGTTCGTAATACCGATAAGTATTGCTTTTTGTATAGTATTTTAGCTTATTTATATCCTACAAAAAAACATGTTGATAGAGTTTCATCCTATCCGAATTTTCGTGATGTGTTGAACTTACAAAACATGTCATTTCCAGCGACTTTTTCTGATATATCTATATTTGAAAATAATAATCCTGGTTTAGGTTTTATAATTTACGGATTGAGTAAAAAGAACACTGTTATTGGTCCTCTATATAAATCTGATAACACTGTTAATCGACGAATTATTCATTTACTTTATTTAGAAAATGATAAAAAGTCCCATTATTGTTTAATTAAAAACTTGTCGCGTTTATTACGAAATCAAATTACTGCAAATCATAAAAAACTGTTTCTATGTGATACTTGTTTAGTGTTTTTTAAAAGTGCCGAACTAGTAGACTTGCACACTTGCAGCGGCTTAGCTACTGTTTTGCCCGAAAAGGGTTCCAAAATAAAGTTTAGACATTATGACAGAAAACAAAACGTTCCGTTTGTTATCTATGCGGACTTTGAGAGCTTGCTTGAAGCGAGTTGTAATGAAGAAATTAGAGGTTTACATACTTCTACAACCCATCGACATGTACCTATTGCATTTGCTTATTACATTGTTTGTTCGGAGAATTCAGAGTACAATAAATTTGTAACATATCGAGGCATGGACTGTGTAGACATATTCGTATCTAACATATTTAACGACGTTCGCGAAATTCATGATATATTGTGTCGAAATGTGCCTATAATTTTTACTGATCTTGATGAGCATAATTTTAAAAACGCATCGAGGTGTCACATATGTAACAATTTTTTATATGGTGATAAAGTTAGAGACCATTGTCATATAACTGGAAAATTTAGGGGAGCTGCCCATAATTATTGCAATCTACAATACAAAATTCCAAATTTTGTACCAATTTTTTTCCATAATTTATCTGGTTACGACTGTCATTTATTTATCACAAAATTAGGTGAAGCTCCAGGGTCTATAAAAATTATCCCAAAAACTAAAGAGAATTATGTATCATTTACTAAGTACATGTCTTTTCCTGATGGAAAATTAATATTGTTGCGTTTCGTTGATTCCTTCAAATTTCTAAATACGAGTATTGATAAATTGGCGAAAACAATGCATAATGAAAAATTTGTGCACTTAAAAAAACATTTTTCGAATGATGCACAGTTTCACCTTCTTACTCGAAAAGGAGTGTATCCTTACGATTATATGAATAATTTACATCGTTACAATGAAACATCACTCCCAAATAAAAAAGATTTTTATAATTCTCTTACGAATGTGCATATATCTAAAAAAGATTATGCTCATGCGCAATTAATTTGGAGACAATTTAGATTAAATAATATGGGTCAATATACAGACTTATATTTAAAAACGGACGTTTTATTGTTAACTGACGTCTTCGAACAGTTCCGTATCACATGTAAAAGCTTTTATCAATTAGACCCAGCGTTTTATATTACCGCTCCGAGTTTATCTTTCGATGCGATGTTATACAAAACACAAGTCGAGTTAGAATTGATAAATGATGAATCTATTTATAATATGATACAATCAGGAATTAGAGGCGGTATTTGTTTAGTTTCACATAGATATGCCAGAGCGAATAATAAATATATGTTGGATTATGATCATTCGATTCCACAATCTTACCTCATATATATAGATTGCAATAACCTGTATGGTCATAGTTTAAGTTTAACTTTGCCGTTATCTGAATTTAAATTTCTATCTAAAGAAGAAATCACTAGTTTAGACGTAAATAGTGTACCGGATAACGCAGAATATGGTTTTATTCTTGAGGTTGACTTAAGCTATCCAAAATCATTGCATTTAACCCATTCAGATTACCCTCTAGCTTCACAGCGATTCATTGCACCAGGTTCAAAAACTGTTAAACTAATCCCAAATCTATATGATAAATTCTATTACGTTATTCATTACGTTCATTTAAAAACATGTTTGAAACATGGTTTAATATTAAAAAAAGTTCATAGAGTCATTACATTCCGTCAAAATGATTATTTAAAACAGTATATTGAATTAAATACGCGTTTGAGACAACAAGCTAAATCGACGTTTGAACAAGATTTTTTTAAATTACTTAATAACAGTATATTTGGTAAAACATTAGAAAACAACGCAAAGAAAGTGAATGTGAAGTTGGTTAATACATGGGACGATAGTCTAAATTTAACTAAAAAGAAAAATTCTGCAAGGAAATTAATATCCAGTCCTTATTACCACAGTAGCATTATTTTTAGCGAAAACCTAGCAGCTATTCAACTGAAGCCAACACAAATAGCATTAGATAAACCAATTTACATTGGGTTTTCGGTACTTGAACTTTCTAAAGCTCACATGTATGATTTTCATTATTCAGTAATGAAACCACATTATGGTGATCGATTGCAAATGTGTTATACCGATACAGATAGTTTTATCTATCATATTAAAACAAATGACTTCTATAAAGATTTAAAAGAACATTTTGTTAATTATTTTGACACTAGTAACTTTCCAATAGACAACGGGTATGGTTTATCTTTGATTAATAAAAAAGTACCAGGGTTATTTAAGGATGAAATGGGTGGTAAAATTATTTTGGAATTTATAGGATTACGGTCAAAACTTTATTGTTTAAAAACTGTCGAAACTGAAATAAAAAAAGCTAAAGGTGTCAAATCATGTGTCGTTCGCGATTTAGAAGTGTCTGACTATAGAAAAACTTTATTTTCTCAATCAATTTTAAGGAAAAAAAATAAATTGTTTAAATCAATAAAACATCAAGTTTTCACTCAATGCGTTGACAAAGTCGCTTTATCCAGTAAAGATGATAAACGTCTAATATCATCAGATAAGATATCTACAAAAGCACTGGGTCATGTTGCTTTTCTAGGAGTGTAAAACATTATTTTGTAGCTTATTATCGAGTTGACATAATTATTATTGTAACTCTAGTTATAATAATGTAGGCAAAACAATGCCATGAGTTATGAGTGGCTCTTAAGTATTCATTCTGAACCCTTTCCAAATCAACGTCATAAATTCAAAATTAAGAATACTATTTTGTAAAAATACCTACTATTTTGTGAAAATAAAAATACAAGGTATACCTATACCACGCATAAACTACCTGCGGTAAACTAAACGCGATGTTAAACCTATAAGTTATTTTTTGTAAAAATCAAATGGTAACTACTTTTTTGCTAGAGAGCCAGCTTTTAGAACAATACACGATGTTATAGCTATAAGTAATTATAGTTTAAGTTAAATAAGAATTATATTATTATATTATAAAAGCTGCATTTTATTTATCTCTTTCGAAATGAAATAATTATTTAGGTACCTATCCACTAATATTATAAACAAAGCAGTTTGATGATACCGACCAGCATGTTGCAACACGTTTGTTTGCTTTAAAGGAATGAAACTCGAGAACAGACACCTGCGCTGTTTCTTTGTAAAAATAGCAATATCAAGTATCATTGCATCAATGCATGATTTTGTCGAGTAAACACTAACTTCCATTAAGTGTTTATAATGTTAGTGGATTATTCTTTACTTGTACGTTACAGAGGCAAGACCTTTTGAGCTAATTAAATAAATAAATATTGCACGTTGGTAAGTTTCAAATTTTGACTTTTCTGTTTTCAATTCGAAATACTACCTATTTACGTATCTTAATGTGTTATTTTTATTGTTTCAGATAATGTCGGACATGGTACTAAGAAATGATGTGGAAATACAAGAGGGACTCTTAGGACTCGACACCCAAGATCTATTCTTTCAATGTGCGCAAAAATTTCCAGATTCGGATTATGAGGAAAACTTGCCTGTAAAAAGTTTAAAGAAAACACCACCAAAGCAGCTAAAACGAAAATTAAAGAAGACGACTAAGAATAATTACAGTAGCATCCAACGAAAGTCTTCATTTGTTTTGAACCGCGAGCCCTGTAAAGGGAGGCGGTTAATACAGATTAAAATAATTGACATTAGTGATGAAAACTGTGAAAATGAAAGCGACGTTGTTGTTTCGGCTCAATATGTAGTAAAAGATTTTGTGGACAATATATTAGACCAAACGGAGAGAGTGATCAAAAATATATCAGAAACTATAATCGATAATTAATTAATGTATATTTTAGTTAGTAAGTATTGTTTAAATTAATAAAGATAATCTGTTTTTAGTTAATTTTATTTAAAAATGTATTAGTCATAGATTATTTTGAAATAAATCCTTGCTTATCTGATTTGTTCAAATAATGTATTTTATTTATGAAATAGGTACCTTATTTGCATAGACGAAATAATAATAATACAAAAGTAATGATTGATAGAAATATATTTCAGTAAAAATATTAAGTACAAGATACAGAGTTAAAATATTTACATAAATTAAATTTAGTATGGTTATCAATATACCATTTTTTTATACACATAACATTTTTTAGAGCACACATTTTCTTATGATGAACACAATTTAAATTTACATTAGACTCCTCATATTGACTATATAATTTTAAAAGATTAGGACAGCCTAGCTTTTCTCCAATGTCAATTACTTCACAGTTCTCACAAAGATCTTTAATCCATTTGATCTTTTCAGTTCCTTTAATTAAAACATTTTGACAATTCAGATACGGTTTAACATTACGTTTGAATTCACTGTAGTCGATAAAACCTTCACTCCAATAAATTCCACGATTAGCTTCTATCCATCGTACCTGTTTCTTTTCTTCCACCGATAAGTGTTTAAAATGGAAAGGAGGTTTCACAAGAAAAGTTTGCGTACATTCGTTTCTTATAACGGCAAATTCTTTTATAATAAATTTATTATCTTTATCCTTAAATCCTTGTAAGTCCACAATCACAAATTCACTTGTGTTGGAATTCATATTTATGTTATCTTTTTCACTATGTTACTCAACGGTCTGTATTCAATGATGGAATCGTTTAAAATGAGACAATATGCAGCGGTGTGATCAGGTATCTCTGAATCGCATTCAAGCTCAATACGTACACTGACTACTGGACCGGACTTTAGGTTTTCACATTGTCTAGAGCAATCGATGACAAACAGTGGAGTTTTTTCATTAAATTCTTTTGGACTTAGCAGTGGTTCACTTCTACGTCCGTAATAGGATTCTTGGAATTTGATATATTGTTCATATAATAACGCAAATTTCTGATCTTTAAAACTTATATTTAAATTTTCATATGGAAAATAGACAGAATTAAGATACACTTTTACATCTCTCAAATTACAATGATCGAATCGTGATATATCTTTATCTGACGAGTTTTTTCTATTTGTTTGTAAGCCTAATACTACATATCTCGGTTTTTCAATCTGCGACGATGTTTTGATTGCCCAAGTATGCTTAGTTGTTTTTGGTACTAATGGATACTCATATAAATCCCAATTCCTAAAAGCTAAATGGAGGGGACGATCTTTTTCTAATATTTTTAATAAATATACTTTTTCTTTGTCAGACACTTTAATGTGTGGGACGCGCCAAACTAATTTTTGAATTGTAATGTCTTCGAGTGATTCGCCGGTTGGAATTTTCAAAGAATTTAAATCTGTATTGCTGCGTAATAATATTAGTTCATGTTTGCAGTTCATAATAATTTTCTTATAATCTTCAGCAAAGCCTAAAATGTTTTTCAAGGGTATTGAACAAGAAAAGTGTTCACCATGAGTTGTCTTTGTCCCGTTTACATCCCAACCCCAAGCTTTAGCCATTTTAGCCTCATTTTCATTTAAAGATAGCAAATTTTTCATTGTTGTTGTCATTCCTGCATTTTTTATTCTATCGATTTCTACTCCATTGAGTTCATAACGAACATCTTGGAACATAAAAAGAATTGGATTATTCGTGAACTCGATAGTATTAACTTTTTCTTTTCCAACACCTTTTACAATGTTTACCGTTCCTTCGATATAGAGAGTACTTGCTGATGGTAATATGTATAAATCCTGTTGGTTAATAGGGATGCGAATTTCGTCATTTCTGTTGAAACTTGTTATGTAGGGCTTATATGAATGATATTCTATACCATCTATGGTATTATCGTATGCCGGTGAACTCGTTATATCTAAGATGTTCATTTTAGTAGTCCGATTAATTTTAAGAACTGTTTATTTTCTTTTGTAATATTATTATTATTATTTTTCTTAGTTGTTCCTTTACGGATTGATCGATGAGTACTGATGTGTTTTATTTTCTTATTACCGTATTTATTAAAGTCTATCATTTTTTCTGATGTGCATATACAATTGAACTTCTTCACCTCGTAGATTTATCAAATTATTATTTATGTCTAACAATCTGATATTTATAGTACTTATGTTATTTTGATTAATAGGAAAATAAATTATATTTTTTGGTACTTCTATTATTCGATACCCTGGTGGAACGTTTGGAGCAAATTCATGAATTATATGGCTTGATTTTCCATTAATATATGATCCGCTCACTATGTCACATTCGATTCTTACCACTGTTGTAGATAAAATGTTAACTGGAAGCTGCGACTCGTGTATTATATTGGCTTTAAGAGTTTGTTTATCAAACCCTAATAATTTTCCAAGAGAATCATTTTTGTCGAATCGTATGTTTTTAGAACAAAAAAGAAAAGTTTTCAACGTGTTATTGTTACAAAATAAATTTATGTTTGTACCATTTTTTACGTTTGATTTTAAATAGTCCGAAATATCTTGGAGTTCATAAGCACCTTCGGGTATTTCTAAGACTTCATTGTTGTCATAATAAAATTTATTATTTCGTTTATCAATGTTAGGGATCGAATTGAATGTTGACAAATACAGAAGGGCACACTCGAATTCACCGTCAAATTGCAATGGTGGATAAAAAGTAGAAGATAAAATCGAGGTATTACCAGTTATAGACAACGTGAAAGACATTTTACAAATGAACGTAATTAAAACAATTTTATAATTATATAGTCAATATAATGATTAATAATCTATCACTAAAACAAAAAAAAAAAAAAAAAAAAAAAAAAAAAAAAAAAAAACACTCGTAAGTTAAAGAACCACACACTTAACATATAAAATTCTTGTTTGTTAGATTTACAATAGCGTACTTATCACCTAACTCTTCTTTCCAAAACGTTTGTAGAAACTTTAAACATAAATGACCGCAATTAGATGTATTAAAGTCTTGATATCTACAATAATTATATGTGATGCGATATTTCAAATATTTAGCCAACTCTAACGGTGGCTTTAAATCACCAAAGCTATCAAAATATGCACAATTTTCGAATAGTTTTACATAGGCTACCCAATGAGTTCCATCATTTTCTGAACTATCTAAATTAACAATCCCACACTCAATATCCTTCGATTTTGACGGAAGTTTATTTCTCATAAAAACACCCCTAAAGTATGGAACATGTTGATTAGCATAATCTAAAATGTCAAGATCAGTAAGTGCGCGTCTGGGTAACCTTTTAACTAGTTTTTTGATTTATTTATAAAAATACCATTTCCTGTCTTATAGGGTTTTATATAGAGGCCTTTCCCAAGAGCAATTGATTCTATCATTCTATTATGACGTTGAGCTTCTTCCAAGTTCTTTTTAGCTGATTTATGATCGTTTACAGCTTTCGTTATTCCTGCTGCGCCTCCAGCCATTGCGCCCAATGCGGATAGTCCAGCGAATATTGGAATGAGCGGTAAAATACCTCCTATTTTCGGTAACGGTATAACACGAGGCACATGAACTTTTTTCTTATTTTTAATGAGTTTTTTAGCTGCAGAATAAGCTTCCTTTATTGCTGCAGCATCACTTTTCGGTTTTGACCTTTTCAATTTTTTATGTATTTTTGAAACCAACGACTTGAATGATCTCCCGCCTGCACCGTACTTGACCTTAGTTTTCATCGTTTTGTTCACAAGCCACGAAGCCAATTTCTCACCTGTTCCAGCGTTTTTTGATTTCATTCTCTGTTTTGCAATATTTATGAGATCTAAATCTGCTTTGTGTCGATCTTTCAAACTGTTTGAATTATTATAAGCAATATCGTGTCTCATACATGCGTTATCAAGCTCATTAACTCCTTTATCCCCTCTTAGTAATCGTTTCTTTAATCGTGTACCGGGTCCACAATAATTATAACCAGGTAAATGCAATTCAAATGGTAATTTATTTATAATACTATTTACGAGACCTCTACCGCGCATAGCTGAATTATAAATGAAGTAATTTCTATTGTCATTCGCAATTTTATATTTTTATAAATCTAATAAAACAGAATTATAATATAGCTTGTTTATCAATCCAACTGTTTTCACTTTTAGAAAGACCCAACCACTTGACAAAGAGTTTATTATTCTTTTTTCTTAAAACTTTTTCAATAAGGTATACGTTCGGACAGTTGGTTTTCAGCAGTTCTTGTTCATAAAAACGTCCTAATATTGGATGGTGGTACAGATCTTCTATAGAATACGTAACTGGTACAGAAAGATAAACATTTTTAACTAAAAACAATTCTGTAGACCAGTTAGGGGTATATCCTTTTTCGAAGCAGCTTTTATATTTACTTATACGAACATGATCTCCGATTTTTAGTTTATTGGATTTTGTATGCTTATTATTAGAGTTCTGGAATTTCATAATATTTTTCATTACAGCATTTTGATTTGAATGGTTAACATCTTTAGGTTTATAATTTATTGTTCGATGTATTGTGTTGTTATATTTTGATATGACACTTGTCAATGACTCTCCAATCCATTTATAGTTACCATTAAAACTAAAAACTTTAAATAACTTATTTTTCAATGTCCGTATTAGTCTTTCAACTATAGAAGCTTTTTTAACAGAATATGTAGAGTAATGATTAATGTTGTACTTTGCTGTTACTTTTTTAAATTCATCGTTGTAAAATTCGGTGCCCATATCAGTTTGTAAATTAATGGGTTTTCGGTGGTTTTTATCTAATACACTTTGAAACGCATTTGCGATTTCAGTTTTTGTTTTAGTTTTAACGGGGATAGCCCAAGAAAACTTAGAAAAACAATCTATTATCACCAAAATATATCTATAGTCACGGTTATATCTTTTTAAACTTTGAAAATCAATTAGATCTGCTTGCCATAAGTCATCGATGCCCTTTAATAATACTGATCGTCGATTAAAATTCTTGCGAACAGCTTTATGAATTTCATTCACAATTTGAAGTTTACTCATTTTTTAGTTCTAAGTAAATCAGCTTTTGTACAATAATCTGCAATAATATTATCGAAATGTTCTTTTACAACTGTTTTTAAATTATTTACTATTGTTGTGATCTCTTCCTTCTTTATATACAATTCATTTTGTGTATCTACGTACTCCTTGTTGACAGCATCAGAATTTTTCAGTGGAATTATAATACCGGTTAATCTTGTATTATGTAAATCAAATTCTCCGCTTTCGGCTTTCATTAAGATTTTATCAAAACTTTCTATAAAATCTGGTAAACGCAATCGTTTATGAATGTGATGTCCAAACTTGTCCATCATGGTGAACTGACAGGTGTCATCGATAAAGTTGAAATGAAATAACTTTTTAAAGTCATGCTATTTATTATGGTATAATCCCGCTTTCACGCAATTCTTCTATAATAGAAATTATTTCATTATCCAACCCAGTGTTACCAGCATCTTTTGAAGCAATCAAAAGCTTTAATCTATCTACTAATTCATTAGGATCGTCCCAGTAAACGTAGTCAGCATTTTTCTTCCAAGTTTTCATAAGTGGTAAACCTTTTCCTTGATGTGTTGTATCAGGTTGACTACTATCAGTGCTTACTGAAACTTTACGTAATTTGAAAAGTGGTTTTATAATAGTCAAGTATTTCCGACCTTTATTACTCTTGATCGGTTGATTTGGACTAAAATTTCTTCGATGAGCATTTGTTTCTTGTAACATTAACTTATAATGAGTCAAATCTTCATTATTTATTACGTCCAAGTTAGGGACTTTTTTAAAAAGTAATTCTTTTATTCCATTCGTAAATTTGTACTTCTTTGTGCCAACTTGAATATAACCATCGGTCAACACCACACGCGAAGATCCCATCATGAGTTTATTTCCGCGATCATTTCTAACACCAAACGGAACACTATCTAAACTATCTGAAGCATCCGGAGTAAGGGACCACGAAGAAATATCTAAATTTGCATCGGTTGAACCCGAAGACACTGTTTTAAAAGATTCGTCTTCTTCTTTATCCATTTTGATTGTATCACCATCGTAATCGTCATTGTCACTATCCTGTGACTCACTATATTCTTTTGGGCTTATAGACGCAATACTATTTAATCCAACGTTAGATTGTCTCTTTAGAGTTTTATCGCTACCTAATGGACTTGAAGTATTGAATTTAACATCATTTTTTAAGGCTTTGGAAAAATTAAATGATTTTCTTTTGACCGGAGACTCTATTAATAAAGAACTGTCTACCATTTTATTAAGCGGTTCTGTGATTGGTTTAAAAACCGATTCCAAAATATTACTTCTTTCCATTTCAATATTTCGCATTTTTCGAACCTTCTTTTTAACAGCTTCCGCAGCTTCAACAATTTGTTTTTTTAGATTTTTTTCCATTGCATCAGAGTCGATTGAACTATTAACAGTATTCATGTGAAATGATAGCGTAGTTTATGTATTTAGCTATTTATAGTCAATTTCTAAATTTAATAACATAATATTATTTACATAGAAATACAATCGAATAAAAATCGCCTAGAGAGCCACAGCATGACCATAAGCAATGAATTATGCATTCACCCTTTCCTTTAACAGCGTTTATAAATCGTTTTTTTAATTTTTGTTTCATCATATTCGACTTTGCTGGTTGTAAGTAACCTCACAAAATGATAGTACGAGTAATATTCTCCGCTATTTATAAGGTATAAAAAAGATAGACTTATTAAAAAAATTACTTTTTTCTTTGCACTTGCCACAGCATGACCACAAGGTATGAAACACGTATTTAATTCTTCTTGCACACAAATTTTACATATAATTGACGATGGTATTGCGTCGACTTTTATTTGCAGAGTTTCAGGTTCAATTTGACTGCATTCTTCTTCGAATTCTTCATATCCTCCATTTTGTACATTTTTTACATAGTCTTCTCCTTTCATTACCAATACATACGGACATTTGTCAAACCAGCGTGCATGCTCTTCCCATGGTATATCGTGGGGGCCCCAATCTTTCATTCTTCCGCCGCAGTAAAAACAGATGACTCTGTCACCTCTTTCGGTATAAAAAAATCCTGCTTCAGCCATTTCTTTTGGTTTCTGTTTCAAACCTATCGGCCAAGTTTCAAAACTGCGTAAACGTTCCTCTTCATCAGCGAACCGACGAAAAAAGGGAATGTAGGACATTATTAAAAACACTGACAAAACATGTATTTTGAACCACTGATCGACGAACAATGATTTAAATAATAGCTATGCTATTCAGTTTCATAAGTCCGCTAATGAAATAAAACAAACGTATCAAATTTCTTTCGATAACAACCTTTGTTTTTTTCACAGTCCTTGTTTATTACAACATAACTATAAGGTTCTTTCCATATCTGAGCACACATTTCTCTGAATTCTTGCCATGTCATATCAGTATTAACGTGCTCATCATAAATGTGTCTCATGTTTATATCATCTTGCTTGAACAATACTATTAAATTTGCATTGTCTCTTATTAACTGTTTTGGTATTTTGCTATATGTCTGGTTTAAATAAAAACAGTCTATGTATTTGTGTCTGCCCATTGCAAAAAAATTACGCATACTGTTTTGATTTTCACAAGAGACATCATCAAAAATAATTACTGAATTACATTTTGCTACTTCTGGAGTGATTACTTTTTGATTTTCATAAAACTTTGAGAAAGTAACACCAGGAACCCTTTGTAATACCTGCTCTAAGTACTTGTACTTCGGTTGATAAAGAGTTTTTGAATATACATAAACGTTACGATATTCTAAACCATTTTCATGCAAAAGTAGACCTATAACCAAATTCGTTTTTCCACAGTTCGATGGACCGCATATTATACCGCGAACTGTATTTGGTAATAGTTTTCCATGACGAAAATTTTGTTGATCAGACGAAAAGTTGATATTTTCAAATTGTAAAGATACTGGTTGCTTAACGAACTTCATTCTAACAGTGCACCTAACGAAATGACTAAAGATCTATAATAACTGTAATTAATAAACCCTAATGGTTAGCACTAAAATATTAAATAAAGTTTTGTTTCACATTCTAGGTATTGTACGTTGTAGACCAATAATCCAAAATATATTCTTTGATCTTTGGGTTAGAACCCCCGATGCGAAGAGTGTCCTGGCACTCGTTGGAAACTTGTAGTTTTGTTTCACATTTTTAGTTATTGTTCTTTTTGGACCAATAGGTAACTCTGAAAAAACTCTATTCTTTCAAATTTTGGGCAGCGAGGGCGCGGGGGCTGACCAAAATTTGAAAGAATAGAGTTTTTTCAGAGTTACCTATTGGTCCAGAAAGAACAATAACTACCTACTGACTAGTTGCGTCACGCGGTTTCACCTGCACAAGTCTCGATGCCGTGGGAATATCGGGATCAAAAGTAGCATATGTGTTACTCCAGATCTCTAGAAACCGATTTCATCGCAATAGGTTTAGTAGTTTTTTCGTGAAGGAATTAAGGTTTTGTCTTGCTGTTGAGAGTGGTACTGATAATTAACGTCAGCGAAAATGTTACAATAGCTAAGGTTCACGCATAGAGGCGTTTTGTGCAAGGTTTATCAGGTTAGTTAGTAATTAAATTATACAACGTGTAGCTAGCATATATTCATTTAAACTGAAAGGGGGTTGTTTTGACGTTAAGGCAAACAATTTTGGTTCTATACGAATTTTGGAAATTCAAACTTTGTCTGAAAATTTTGAAGTTATATTTCACTAAAAAACAGCTGGTTTTTAGAAATAAATACAATTAAAGTTTTGATTATACTCGTAGTAGAAAAAAATAAATTACATTTTTGATTATAGTAGGTAGACCAAACTAAATGAAAGGACAACTTAAGGTCAATGACCTCTAACTCTATGAAACACCTGATTTTCAAGTAAACTTTAAACTTAAAATTTAAAGTTGTAGAACAAAAGTTGTTCGCCTAGACGTCTAAAACAACCCCCTTTCAGCTTAAATAGGTATCATCGTTATACCTTGTATACTAAGGCCTTCCATACCCCCCAAATACGTCTCCTAGATCGCAAAATGACATAGCACTTGCATCAGCAGACGATTGATCGTGACCTTACTTGCGCAAGTGTCTGCACGCACTGAGAGCGGCGCGCGCGCCAATTTTATGACTTTTCTTTCTCTATTATTGCGTCACCTGGGCCAGGATTCTCGCGCTATGAGATTTATGTCCTATTAGAGATATGTCGAAAAAAAAACTGGCGTTTTCTATGGAAATCTGCCATGTTTTTTCGACATAAGTATTTTTAAAATGACATGAATCTCACGGGCAAGAATCACCCCGCTCGCGCTGAACTCTCAATTGCTTTAAAGAAATTACGATTTGTGAGAAATGAAGTGTCGTCCACTCTACTTAAGGACGCGACTGATGTGAAATCCCTTCCGATTGAATATTTTTATTTATAACCGATATCAAATATATCTTTAAACAATGTATTATGTTATTGTACATGATACAAGAAGTGTCCCCTTCATTTCAAAAACAATACCACTATTATACATGCAAAGTTACCCCTGTTTTACAAAATAAATCAATTTTTCTTCTAAATCCTTAACCGCTATATTTTCTTAAAGGCATCATAATATTAGAAAATACAATATCTAGAACCTCTTCATCGCATTTTATAAAAATATTATTTAATCTTCGTTAATGATTGATTTTACGAGAAATTGTAAATTTTTTCATGCAATTACATCTCGCTCATTTATATGCAATCGGACAAGGACCGATAATTATCATCTATCGCCGTCTTAAGATATAAAAAATAAAAAAATAAGTATAAAATGTAGTATACAAGGTGTAACAGGTAAGCCCCTTTAAGCCGAAAGAGGGTTGTTCTAGACGTCTAGGCAAACAACTTTTGTTCTACAACTTTTGGAAATTCGAAGTAGTTTTCGAAAATTTTAAGTTTTAAGTTTACTTGAAAATCAGCTGTTCCTTAGAGTTCGAGGTCATTGAACTTATCTTGTCCTTTCATTTAGTTTAGTCGACAACAATCGAAACTACAATTACCTTTATTTTCAAAAACAGCTGTTTTTTCAGTGAACTATAACTTCAAAATTTTCAAAAAAAAAGTACGAATTTTCAAAAGTCGTAGAACAAAAGTTGTTCGCCTAGATGTCTGGAACAACCCCCTTTCGGCTTAAAAGGGAATGCCCGTTACATCTTGTATAAACGATGTTCCCGGTGGTATCTTGGGAATACAGGGTGCTCACTTCAACACAGCAGGTCTTATTGACCATAATAGACCTTCTGCAAATAGATTCAGAAATATTTTTGACAGGCCGGCTGCTTCACCTACTGTAAAACCACAGATTACCCAATAGTTGGTGCGCCACGCAGTGCTCTTCAACGCTTAAAAAGCTTTGGGAAACCTTGAAAATTTTCCAATATTGTTGAGAACATTTTTCCATAATTTTGTGGTCATTTGTTTACGAAAGTCAGCGGTGGAATACTTGGTAAATTACGTTATTTTTAAATTTAGATTTGCCTTTTCCTACACACAATAAAAACACTATTTAAATTTCAAGTCCAAGGATCCACGCCGATTGTTGATCTAGTTACTAGTGTGAACGAATTGTAATATATATACCATACGAATAAATAATGACTTTTAAGTTGTAACGTATCTGAATGAAGTACAAATAATAAAAAAAGGAAATACTTTTCAAGGCAGGTTATTTATTTATTCGTAAGGTATATATTACAATTCGTTCACACTAGTAACTAAGTGACAAAACAAACATGACAAACAAACAGGCTACTAAAACTAATTGCTGAATCCAATGGATGGCGTCATTTTTAAGGGAAAACTGATCTGCAGGGTTCAAGGTAGGTAATACTTAAATAACCAAAAGCTTTTAATTGCAGAAGTTTTGTGTAACACTGCTCGTATATAAAATTTCGACATTTAAAGGTTAAGGAAGAGAGGGCTTAAAAACAACCCAAAATATTTTTTTAGGAATTATACTTCTGGTTTGCGAGAGTTTATACATAACAATAACAACCTCATAACCTTAGCTCACAATCAGCACCATTGATCCTCAAAATAAGCCTTCTACCAAAACAAAATTCTCAAAATTCAGTCAAGGTCAGCCTCGAAAGGTTTAAAGGCCTGAAACCAGAACCGGTTGCCTTCATGACTTCATTATAAAGGCATCCAAAACATGTCAAATATGCTACAATAGGAGGGCTTTCCGTATGATGTAATGATTACTGCACTCGCCGAGCAAGCGAGGGGCACCGAGTTCGAATCCCGTCACGTCATGGGAACATTTTTAATTAATGATGCTTTTTTTTCTTGTAAAATAATTCTATTAAAATGCCTTAGGCAAAAAAACCCTAATAATTTTAGAAAAGTGAAAGCTCGTGTACAAGTAAGTACAATAAAAACCAGTATGTTTGTTACTCCTTCACACAAAAACTTCTGAACCAATTGCAGTGAAATTTGGTATGCTAGATAGCTGGAGTTCTGGATTAACACATAGACTAGACTATGCATAGGATCGGGGCTAACGCGGATGAAACCGCGCAGCTAATCCTTACAAATATTATTAATGCGAAAGTAACTCTGTCTCTCTGTTACGCTTTCACGTCTAAACAGCTGATGCGATTTTGATGAATTTTGGTATAGACATAGATGGAACCTTAGAGAAGGATATGTCCTTCTCACACCCCTACTTTACTTTACTACTTTTTATTTTTCCTTACTTCTTACTTTTATCCCGATATTCTTGCGGGATCGGAAGTTACACTGGGCTGAAACCGCGTGGAGCAGCTAATAAGAAATACTTATTTTTTCCAAGACTTGACAAGTATATAACCACGACACGTATGACGTAGTGCCTAACGAAATTTTAACTTGCATTTACACCGCACAATATTTAAATAGCTCTTATTGCATTGTGGTTAGTGCGAAAATCAAGCATTAATCAGTTTCCCAGGCCTTTTTTAAGTTAGACAACGGTGATCAGTCAAATACTGTTAAGTTATTCGTAAAAAGTGATTCCTCTGAGCTTTTTTTCTTGGTTTGCTGCAAGGGTTTTGCGTCATCGTCTGCGCACGCGATTGCAGATCGAATGTTTGGTACAATTATGTGTTTTATTATACTTCTTCATTTCGTTTGTCGTGAGTCCTAATATGAAGAGTTTTCAGGCACGATTCTAAAAATCGGTTCAACAATTGTTGTAAATTTTCATGAATACTGAGGCATTGTTGAGAGGTTTTACTCACAGGCTACGTCTGCAGGTCACTAAAGCCTTTAGCTTCAGTACAGAGGAGCTCAAATTTTTTTTTATTGTTACATAGACCTTCGGTCACCTATTGAAGTAATGCCGCTCTTAACCTCCACAACTGACTGCGGGATCAGCAGGCGGAGTTGGTTTGGCTAGGTTAGTTTAAGTTAAATTACCACTTGCGGCTAGAATTACATAATAGTAGTTTATGCACCGAGGTACTAAAGCCCTGTCTTAAATAGCGGGCGTCATCCAAAGCGTACGAAGGACTCTAGAGAGTTAACTCCCGAGCGGAGCGAGGGTGTCAAAAACTTAACTCCTGAGCGAAGCGAAGGAGTTATGTACCTAAAGTCCTGAGTGAAGCGTGGGATTCAAGCGCCTAAGATAAAGACAGGCTTTAATACCGAGGTGCATACTTTACTTTACACATCTACTGCGAGACAACAAATAAGTTACAAAACTAAGCATTTAAGTAACAACAAACCAATATATTAATGCAACGTGTATGAAATACATTTACAGCTCCATATTAATTAAATGTAACAATGTTATCTCAAAATGACGAAACCAAACATTGACCTCAGCTGATGAAAAAATAGTTGAGGCTTTATATTAACTAAAACTTTTTGCCTTACCCTTCCGTCGAAATAAAAATAGACGAAAAATAGCCCAGTTTTTAGTTTTTTATGTGTTATGTCTAGGTGGCCAGTTCGAAATGGCCGTATGCTACCAGAACCTTAATTCCAAATTTAAATTACTTTATGCCCTAGGGTTATAATGAGCACTTTATGCACCTAGGGAATAAATACTCGCTTTACGTTGACCTTTTTGGTCCAATAAAGTAACTTTGTAGAGCAGTAGGTGTGTAAATTACTATTATATCCGGCAAGTGAGTGTCTGGCAAAGGGTTGCTATGATGTTAAGTTCTGGCAATGAGTGGCGTGAATTTGAATAATATCCTGAAAGTTAATTACGTAAAAATCACGCTTTATTATTTGATGAATATTTTTACACACCTGTACCGTTTATCTGCCAAAGCCAATATACTAACTTACAACTTCAAAATGGTAAATCTTCCTTACCTGCGTCGCGTTGGGAACGTGCGCTGATAAACTTTCAGTTTTTATAAAATAACTAGAAATACGTTATTTTCATTCACGGGTTTAGTTTTAAGTTTATTGCTAAATCATAATCATGATTAATATTTCGTAATTTCTTTTTTATTGCTCAAGGCATATTTACTATAAATATTTTAATGGAAAAATTCATCATCAGAGTGAATTTATCCTTTAAAATATTCCATGAGTACAGAAAGACATTATAAAAAGTTTCATCATGGGTATTGTATGGATATTGCAATGAGTTATAAATATTTTAAAACAATGTTTCACTATAATATTAGGTACCTTAATGAACGTGTTTTAGACCCTATTTATTTGATATTACGACCTCATCAGTGTTCATATTTTAACTGTACCTATTTGTGTTTTATTGTGGTCTATGGATCTGAGTTATACTTAGTTCATGGAGGTAAGATTAAGTTATAATTACAAAATATTATTTACACATGACTAAATTATGTGACGTTTGTCTCTTTCTGTCAACTTTAAAACTTTATGTGACAGTAAAAGACAAACGATGTACAGTTATGCAGCGCATTAATTAGCTTTCTACCGTATGTCCGTAGCTTAAACGAATCGTATTTTAATATAGGAGATCCATCATTAGTAAATGATCCGAAGGTCAGTAACTTCCGTCTACTATCCTCAAGTAGTGGCGCCAATTTTTTGTTGAACTCGACTTGTTCTTGTACTCGTATTGGAGAATTAAATAAATATTTGACGTTGATTTAATGTACCTAAGTGTTGGACGTTATAGGACGCCTTCGATTTTATGCATAGATCTTGGGATTTGTAGAGACCTAAGTAGTAAGTAGCTTAGTCATCAACTTTGTACAGGTAGCTACTGCAAATAGTACAATACATACCACATGAATAATCGACCGAACGACCGACCGAACGGCGCTCGACAGTCATCTTAGATCGCGGTATCGTTGCGTTTGCTTGCGATATATACTCCAAGATCTGACAATTTTGTAGGGAATGTAAACGTCTATTAGTGTTCAATGTAAATAATTCACGTTTATGTTGCATATTGTGGTCGATTGTCGTAATTAAGGAATAATTCTTGTTGTGTTATCGTTGTTCTTGTCTTTCGTTATATTATTCGTTTAATAATAATTCTTATATTGTAAAAAATGAAGATGTTGGTGTTAAAATCCTACAAAAAACAAAATCTCTGTAAATGGATTCTCGTGAGGTCTCAGTTCGGGGCGAACTACTAGTTTATACTAATTAGGTATTGTATTTCATAATGAAATATTTGAAACCGTGCCGTTATGTTCCGTGCGCGCCCAGGGGTCTATTTTTAAATCAAATGCGTTGTTTCGAGCGATTTAAATACTTAGATTTCTTCCGATTTTCGTTCGATTTCTGTATTTTTTCTATGTGAATCGAACGACCGCAGCGAGTAGTATCAATCACTTGTCGCTGGAGTCCGGCATCGAACGAAAATCAGCAGATATAAATAAATAAATAAATCTTCTTAAGTGCAACAAGCGATTCAAAAATAAGGCTCCTGATAATAGTAGATTGTTAGACAAGGGTTGAATGTCACGCATTGCACCTGGAGATATTTCTGGCGATCTAACGAAGTGAGAGCGCCGATAGTTTGAGGGTAAAATGCTTGACATTCACCAGAGTTATTACTTTACTTTTTATTTCGGCTGTGAGGTAATTATATCAAGTAAAATTCGAACAATATGTAAAACACAAGCTATTATTTTTACTAAATTAAAAAAAAGTTAATATAATCACTTACTACCACCATTAAACTTTTTTCGAAAACATCTATTGGCTACAATATAATCGAATTGGTCACGACATGCATCTAAGCAGCCATGCCGACACATGAAAAAAAAGTAGAAAGCAATCATGGCATTATAGCGAGTGGCAGAATAGAAGAGTAAATTCAATTATCATAGCTTATCGAAAGAAAAAAATATTACGTTTTTTTAATATCAGACTAAAATCCGAAGTTTTGGTTTCTTGTATTTGACATTTTTAATATAGAAAGAAGTGTCAAATGGTTGCATTCAATTAAAAAACGAAGTATACTTTCCACCCTAGGGAAGAAATGAGCTACTTTCCACCAATAAAAATTAATCATCACAAAAAACGATGAACTACACAATAGTGGCCTTCAATCACGGGACCGTCTCTACGAGTGTTAGAATCGCGGCGATAATCTTATTTCCATACAACCACCACCACCACACCACACATTTCCACCGCCGTGGAGACACGTTCATAGATATTGTATAGAAAAGAATGGCTCAACGAAAATATCGCCGCGATTCTAACGCTTGTGGAGACGATCCCATAGTCACGTATTTCATCAATGGAATATAGGTGCTTTCAAGTTTAATGGAAAAACTTGTTAGATAAGCCGCCCACTCGCTTCCATATGACTTCCTCGGACTTTGCATGACGTCGACGTGCAACCTATATAGGTAAATCCCTTTTTGGTTGCCTTAGTTAGATTACTATCGCGGAAACTGATTGTATATAAATTTTCGAATGGTAAAATGTAAAAACAAAATAAAACTTGGCCAAGGAAGATTAGGGTGCTTACCACAGTCGTTTCTCGTTATTTTATTGTCCTTTTATACCGCGAGAATGTGAATAAAATTAAAATAAATAATCCCAGATTATGATGTGGTTATGCTTATGGTTTATTTTTTAATTACGTGAAGTATTTTAAATATTTAGCTGGATACAGGGAACACATAGGCTACTTTTTATCCCGATTTTCCAGCGGGAACGGGACTGACGCGGATGAAACCGCGGGGCGCAACTAGTTGTTAGATAATTATGAGGAGGAAAATATAAGATTAAGAAAATGGAAGATCCCATATTTGTAACGCAAACTGTTAAGGCGAGGTTTTCGTTGGAATTTCCGAAATCGACCTTTGTTTGATTCAATAGTGGTAAGTAATCGTAAACTCATTTTTTGGTCGCATAAAAATATACCTATGTCGTAGTTCCAAAAACCTTATAAGGAAATATTCGGTTAAAAACACAATATAAGCAAATTCGCTCGATAACAAATATCAGGAAATTAATAAAAATAATTACAATTTTTTTGCCCGTATTCAGAGATTATTGGACTTTTATTTATAAAAAAAAAGTAAAATCGTAGATATTAACATTTTTGTAAAGGATGTGTTTGGTTAACAATATACTAAAATATAAAATATGTTTTACAATTTGATAAAAATACCTACATATCAAAAAATCTCGCATTCGGCTGTCGGTGTCGTCCAAGGCAAAGGAATTTTACTCGGTACTGCTAGAGTGCCTTAAGATATTAATATGTAAGTATAATTTAAACTTGAAAGCCTATTATTAAGCGTGTTAATTACAGAGCCTTACAGATAATGTTTAATTTGTAGGAAAACTCAGATATTTACCTACGTGGAATGGAAATAATATATAGTTGAGTCATTTACTTACCTACTACTTACTAACTGACCCGGCGAACTTCGCCTCGCCATCGATCATATTACGGAAAAAAGGGAACTTGACACCATTGATATTAACCATAAAGCGGCATTTACATTACAAAAACAAAATGCGTAGACTCAGCGGTTGATACTATTTATCTATTTGATAAAGTTGCTTCCAGTAACTTTGAACTGTTTTCGTGAAATTTACTCAAAAACGCATGACACTAATTTCTTCTATGGTTTTCGCGACTTTACATAATAAAACACTTTATATTTACCGGGTTTAATCGCGGTAAATAAAGTGTTAAAAAAAATTAAAACACATCAAATAATTTAAAAAAAAGAAAAACAAATTTAAAAAAATT
The DNA here is from genome assembly GCA_949358125.1 of Idaea dimidiata. Lineage (NCBI taxonomy): Eukaryota > Metazoa > Arthropoda > Insecta > Lepidoptera > Geometridae > Idaea > Idaea dimidiata. Next base: position 13,205,587 of record OX442341.1, read on the forward strand.
GTCTGTGGTTGTTATAAGTTTAAATTTACTTTATTTTTCTTAACGACAAATTAAAAGGACGACATAGCAACGACAAACGATCATGGTAGCGCGGTACATCTTAGCGCAAAAAGCGATTTATTGCCTTTTTATTACGATAGACGTATAAGTATTGTTAGCTCTGTAGCGGCTTTTTGAATTTATTTATAGTAAAAGAAACATGAAACATTCTAGTTCTAGTACAGAATATCTCAACGGCTAGAAAGCTGCATCGTTTGTGTCTTTATATTTTGAGTTTTAGAAGAAAATCTACCCTAAGGAAGGATTCTTTATAGGCTCCGAAACGTACAAAGATTCAAGATTCGATTTTTTATTTTATTTAATTGGATGTATTCAATTCAATTCATTTATTCAATAAATCAGAGATAACAAGATCCACATCAAAAAACAATTACATAATATACATAAATAAGTCATGTACATTAGTGCTATCAATATTTATCAATATCAAGGACTTAAGTCCACAACAAGGCCAAAAACAAGTCTTAACTATAATTAATGACTCTAGAGTGGAACAAACCAACGTTCTAGGAACAGCATTGCAACAAACAATCTTACTAATATTATAAACGCGAAAGTTTGTATGTATGTGAGGTTGTTACTCTTTCACACAAAAACTACTCAACCGATTGCGATGAAACTTGGAATATAGGTAGCTGGGGACCTGGATTAACACATAGGCTACTTTTTATCCCGATATTCCCGCGGGAACGGGCCTTACGCGGGTGAAACCGCGGGGCGCAGCTAGTCTCTAATAAAAATAACGCGATTAAAACCGGAAAATGAGTTTTATATCGTAAAAATCAAGATAATGTAAATAAAACCTACTTAGGTATATTATACTAATTTTAATACCTAATTATACCTTTTTTAAAGGTTTTAAGGCTTTGTGTGGTCACAAATTCTGCCAATGACACGTAGTGAAGAAAGCACAAAAGATTTTAGGTTAATGTTATTTGAGAAATGTCTAATAAGTGTCATATTTAATAAATAAATATTTGATTTGATTTGATTTAATACATATAAAACCTACTTTATATGTGAATAAATTAAACCTACTAAGGTATATTATTATTAGAAATTGTTCCTTACTTACTTAATCTATACTTAGGTAAGTAAATTAATACAAATCTATATTTATATATAAATCTATATATATATAAAAGAAAGTCGTGTTAGTTACACCATTTATAACTCAAGAACGGCTGAACCGATTTGGCTGAAAATTGGTAGGGAGGTAGCTTAGAACCAGGAGAAGGACATAGGATACTTTTAATCCCCGCGGGAACGGGAACGGGAACGGGACTTACGCGGGTGAAACCGCGGGGCGCAGCTACTATTATATAAAACCTTCTTATAAATAAATATTGCACGACATTACACACAGCGCAATCTAGCCCCAAAGGGTATATTTGGTATAAATCAAATCTAGGTATATTTGTATAAAACCTACTTATGTATATTAGAAATTGTGCCCGTTAAAAATGTCGTAAGTATGTACCGTATTATATACAAGTGTAGGTACATAACAATATACACATCAGACAAATATCTAACCTTTCCTTAATAAGTCCAGACAGCGTAACAGACGGACAAAAAATGGACCCGTTAGGTGAAATAAAAAATGTATCAAATATCTTTTTTGAAATAGGGACAGCATCGCGACGTTCAAAAGTCAAGACCCACCTTATAGTTTTTTAATTAGGTACTAATTATCATATATTTTTTTTTTTAGAAATTAGTTAACATCATCCAGAGTTTGATTGCCGGCTTTGGAAACACCAACTTTAAAAAAAAAATATGATTATGTTTACTCAATTAGATGTTTTTGGAGTTAGAAACCTCTAATGAAAATAAACAAACAATTATCTTAACTTATTTTGTTTATAAGTTTGGAGAGTTGGTCCCGCCATCTTGACGCTAATTAAGTTTCTTATTTTATTTACTCTAAACATTCGTCTTCACTTTCAAAAATAGCTGATGTTTAAACCACCTTCGTGTTTGTTGCTCCTTCATAAAAATCGCTACACCGATTGCGATAAAACTATGTATTAACGTCATTTATAGAGTTTAAATTGTTACCTTAATTGAATAATATATCACATGTGCATTAGAGAAAATGTTCATTATATCAAAAGAGGTTAAGTAAATTAAAATTACTCATATCAAATGAAATTAGGCCGTGTGATCGTTAGAACTTTTGTTATTATACCAAATATTACACACCCGAATTGTATATAAGTAGGTCTGTACATTATCTATGCAGCTGAAGAACTGTATGTTACAACAAATAGGCTGTTTTCTATCCCGGGGTGCTGGTAGCAGAGTTGATAATAGAATTACTTAAAACTCCACGGTGGGTCACGACTTTTGAATCTCAACTGTACATAGGTACCTACCATTATAATAAAATTACTTAAAACTCAAGCGTGGGTCACAACTTTTGAATCTCAACTGTACGTAGGTACCATTAAAAGTATGATTTCAGTGCTTTAAGTGCAAACTAGTGCATCGCAACGTGCTCTCAGAGTTTAAATTAACAACTTCGTTCACGTAAACGCAATAAAACTATGGCTTCGTCTACCATTAACCTAGTCATAAATTAATAAACCTTTGATTGAGTTACGTTTTGATTTATTTGTTGGGGTTCCGTATCCAAAGTGTGAAAACGGGAGCATTTTACCGAGACTTCGCTGTATGTTTATGCGTCCGTTTGTCACCTGGCTGCCTATATCATAAACTGTCAATCGGCGTTTTTCCTTAGAGCTCAGACCTAGGGGGTAGAGGTACATTAATGAAATTTTAAAAGCATTCCTAAAACACAAGATATAGATTATTCAACTGATTTACGTGACCTAAAGCCACAGTGTTAGTATTTTCGTTTATTATTCGCTAAATTAAAAGATATTGTACTTATATTAAAGTTTCACAGTGGTTAGGAGCACCAAGCCTGCAAAATGGCGGTACAATCTCTCCTAACTTATGAGAGTAGTGTAGTGCTTCTAACTGCGAAACTTTAACATACTATCTTTTAATTAAGCGGAAATAAAACGAAAATACTAACACAGTGGTTTTGGATCACGTAAATCTAATAATAATCCATATGTCTTCTTTTAGGGATGAAACAATTTCGTATTAAAAGTTGTTTGAAGTGCCAAATTTGGTATCTGTGGAACTTAGCTGGTCCATTTTGAACGGTCTTATTTCACCTGTCTAGCGATAGCTAGCATTTATACGTACTGACGTATAAATGACGTATTTCTGTTGCGTAATAACAACAAATACTAAAAACAAAATTTAAACAAAAATTTAAGGGGGGCAACAAACGTGATTTATTTGCCGTTATTTTGCTCCGGGACAGGTGAATATTCGTGCGCGAGTACCACTCTCACTTGGCCGGTTTTATTATTGATATCGTCGGGAAAATTGTGTAAGTAAGAAAATTGGTTTTTATTCAAAAATGATGGAAAAAGTGTTGAAATTGAATTTGTACCTATTATTTGCTGTTATATTCGGTAGAGTTACGTCCGGTGGAAAATGTAGAACTTAATAAAAAGGTCAATTTAGGAGTGTAACTACCTTAAAGGACAATTTAAGAGCACCTACCCATAGGGTTGACAACCGTACTACAATATTTATTGAACTACGAGTATATTACAGCTCTACGTACTAGGTAGGTATATGTTTATACCTTTACACACCTACTGCTCTACAAAGTTACTTTATTTGACCAAAAAGGTAAACGTAAAGCGACTCTTTATTCCCAAGGTGCATAAAGTGCTCATTATACACCTAGGGCATAAAGTAATTTAAATTTGAAACTAAGGTTCTTGTAACATACGGCCATTTCGAACTGGTCACCTAGAAAAAACGCATAAAAAAAATAAACACGGCTATTTTTCTTCTATTTTGTGTCGACGGAAGGGTAAGGCAAAAAGTTTTAGTCAATATAAAGCTCCAACTTTTTTTTTTCATCAGCTAAGGCCGATGTGTGGTTTTGTCATTTTGATGGGTTCCGGGACTAAGCTGTTCACACGTCTGAACGTCCAAGGGGTTATTTCGCCAACTTGCTAAATAACATATAATCATAATCTATAAGTACCTATACGATATCGAGGTTTATTACAACATGGAAAGTCAAAATATCAACATAAAATACGAGAACATTAAAAACAAACAAATATCCAAACGGAGAACCCCGACTGGGATAGGTTAGGTTTTAATGTTAGGACATGATTACACGGAGCGCTTTGGTGAACGAGCGAAGCGAGCGTGCCGCGGGAGCGGTCGCCGCAGCGAATAATACTAAATATATGAATAAATAATAGGTGAGGTATTAGTAAGGTTGCCAATTGGTTGCCAACACTTATTGTTTCCTACAATGTACTATATTGTAGGAAAAAAGTGTTGGTGACACACACGTGAAAAATATATACTTAGTATATTTTGTTGACCGCAAGAGATGGATATTCAAAAAATTAATATTGTACTTATAAATATGTGTTCAAGAAAACACATATATTTTGAACTTATCATATATTTCGTTAAAAACCGGGTAGTATATGTAGAGGTACTTTGATCGCCTACGAGTAGCCTACGAAAGAAAAGATGTGTGTTAGTAATATTATTGCGTACTTTATGTTTTTCCAATAGTAGTTTATGCACCGAGGTACTAAAGCCCTGTCTTATATAGCGGGCGTCATATTGAATCCAAAGCGTACGAAGAACTCTAGAGAGTTAACTCCCGAGCGTAGCGAAGGAGTTATGTACCTAGAGTCCTGGGTGAAGCGTGGGATTCAAGCGCCCAAGATAAAGACAGGCTTTAGTACTGAGGTGAATACTCTACTTTACAAATCTACTGCGAGACAATAAAAGGGCTACAAAAATAAGCATTTAACTAACAACAAAACAATAGATTTATGCAACGTGTATGAAATATATTTGCAGCTTATTAATATTTTTCATACTATATAGTATATATATACATAGTTATATTAATTTAATTTAACAATGTGAACAGCTTAGTCCCGGAACCAAATATTTTGAACCATTAGGTAATCTGGATGTTAGAAATCCCAAACTCTGTTCAAAAGTTAATACTTTGGCGTTACATCTTTAGTGTATTTGAAACATTAGATTTTGTAATTTTAGGGGTTTTAACCATCGGGATTTTAACTGTAGATATATTTGAATACGTACCCTATACTGGCTAATATGCAATAATCGTGTGACGCCAGAAAATATAAAAACATAATTCGTAGGTAACTAATTTCAACGCCCTCTACCGAAATTTGACCAAACTTTTTAATAAACTTATCAGTGTAACACCAGCTACGTAGTTACATCGTCATTTCTAGAGATATCGCTATTATCTATTCTGTAGTTGTCTCGTTGAATGTTTACAAGTTGTGATATTGTAAACAGCTGATAATTTGTTACAAAAATTACATTTTGTTGTAGAATCTTAACGAGAAATGGCATTGTTTACTGTGTGGTTTGTGAGTGTGAACGTTTCTGTGATGTGATTGTGAACGTAATTAGATTTTGATTAAATTCTCATTCATCATAATCATAACCTCAAAACAAAAAAGGTTTGTTGCAATGACTTTCAATTGTTTGTGTTTCTTTACCCATTTTTATAAAGTTGTCGGTAGATTTTGTAAACTTAAAGTTTGATAGATTATGTACAAAGTTTAGAAATAATACCTAGCTAAGTACTATAATGGAAAATTGTAAGTAAATTTATAGGAAGTTTCCTACATTTTACACTTTGACAATGACGTTAAGTCTCAAAGTTCAGTCTACTATAATATCGATAAAGTCGATAATTAAAATCTTTGTAGGTACATACTTGGTATCTTCTTACTAGTCTGTGGTACCTACTACCTACCGACACCGCTTGGTGCATGTGTATACGCTCATCGATCGGTCATATTAACGTTTTTAGCTGTCTGTAGGTGCCTACATAATTATATCTACCTTAGTTCTACAGAAGTGCATTGTGCAATAATATACGTAAATAGTTAGTTAGAATTTAAATAAAAACTTGTGAGGAAAAAAATGTAAAATGAAATTCATTGCCCGACGTTAAATAATCATATTATTATAATTAATTACATATTATTATAATTATTATTATTACTATAGTTCTTCTAATTAGTTAGAAGAACTATAGGACAACACTTGACAACAGTACTTAGGTGGTTAGCCACACCTTTGCTTTATTAGCCTAACTCACTAAGTAGGTGATGATATCTAGTCACAGATCACTACCAATAACGAACGACGAACTTAGTAACGACTTGAGACCTTTGGCTATTATTCATATTATGTTTTAGGACTTTATGTGGAGTTTCTATACCTACCTCCTACTTACTTGATCCTACCTACTAGATCATACTTATTATTACGATATCAATAAAACACTAAACAGACACAAGAATTCGCTGTACAGAGTAAAAGGGATAAAAAACATCTTACCACCACTTTCCCAACACTTGGACACGTCTCACAACAAGCCGAAACGGTTACCAATGCACAACAATTACCGAAAACTGAACACCTGTCCCATAAGCGACCATTTATCTAAACAATTACGCTGCGCTAATGAGCTCTAAAATAACTCACCTAAAACGTTATCGCATCAAGCAAATAGAATTGTCCGTGTGACTCAACCGAGGAGTCGGCGAAACGTCCTTTTTCTTCACGTTGGATGCCAGAAGTCGATACTCAGGCATGTCCATCACTAAACACGAAGAGGAATCACCTCAACAAACACTTTTACATCCTCACTGCATTCCACGAAGATGAGAAGGCACGAAGAAAGCGGGAGAAGTCGTTACCGTCTCCGATATCGCAGGAACATCGTAAGTTCTTTCATTAGTCAACTGACACGAGTAAACCCACGCAAGGAAGTCCACAATAACGTGGAATCTGATACTTCCACGATAAAGAAACGGCTCTGTTAAAAATGCCTCGAAAAGATCGTCAATACGCAGAGGAGCGAAAGAAACGAGCTCTTAGCATTGACTGGACTGCGCTTGGCCCGAGCAGGATGCGCCCCATTAGGCGAAACAGCGTCCATTATTGTATTGTCGTGGGTTTATCGTAGTCCCAGTGTCTCCACAAGACTACATGGAGCCAACGTGCCAATACTACTGATAAATTCGGGGCTCTTTGGCTCAGATCAGACCATTCCAAATGACATTGCGACCAAAACGTGTATTGTGAAATATTGAGACTAAATTTAAACTGCATATTATGGTTCTGTGTGCCAGAAGTCTGATCACGAACTTTTCCGCGTATAAATAAACACGAACTTATCGATCACAAAGGTAAGATGAGTATTCGTCACTAAGACATTACGAAAACAAAGATGAGGCCGCCAAGAGATCGAGCGGTCGCATGACCGGATCTTGGGTTACTCACGTTCATTTGTCCAATTGAACGGTAAAGTACCGACCAGCCTCTGAAGATCATATCCGTTGATATTTCACATAGGAACGAATCAGGGGATTTGGTCTCTATATCGCCCTTCTAAACTTAATCACAGACATCGTGATATATCGCTTACTTTCTTGAAGATAATTAAAGTTGAATGACATTCGGTGTATCTTGTGAGTAAGATGCAATATTATTATCGTGTACTTCTTGACCTAAAATTAAAACTGATAAATATTGGATCATTTAACGTCTTTTTGTTACTCGATTGCCTAGCTGTGCCCGCTATCTTGTATATGATTATATTATTCGTTACGGTTAAACAACTTCAGCCACGGTTATTCCATGGATGGATGACCGATAATATGTGTGGTACAATTATTAGGTATTTCGAGTTCCTCCGTGCTTCGGAAGACACGTGATCGTGGAAGCGGTTGATCTCGGTTGTAAATGCTAAAATAGTAATAGAGTAATAGAAGAAGTTCTTAATACAGCTGTGGGAGATGCAAAATTGAGCTGTAAGTAACTAGTTAAATTCTACAGCACAAAAGACTAGACTCATAGGCGTACAGATATTTATTATAATATTCTAATATAATATCACTTTGACTGGACTGTATCAGATAAATTAGATGACATGAACAAGATTATAATGCGACTACCTACTTGCACGTTAAACAGCTATTTATCGCAATGTTAGAAGAGTTGCAGCTGCAAATTCCTCTTCCTGAAACCTTAGATGGCCTGACTGTTTATGTTTAATATGATTAATAATTTCTAGTTCGATCCAATGCATAATGCGGTTTTACAAGAACTTCAGAATAACACTGCACCATAGACTAAATATAGTCAGTTGTCCCAGTCGTAAAGTGCAACTCTCCACTTCACTCTTTACAGCGAAATAGCAAGTTTTACTAAAGTAGGATTTACATTGCGAAACTCGTGCCATGCAATTTATAGTCATTTTCACAAAAAATTGCGTAGACACAGCGGTACCGATAAATTGCGTCCAGTAACTACTGGGAGACTGCTTTTCTGAAATTAACAATATAATATATGACACTTGTCTCGTAATTTAAAATTACCTACGCTGAAGGGAAGACGTCGTCGTAAACTTGCATTCAAAAAGTAATGTGTATAACAAACAAGGTTAAGTGTCACCAATCAAAAGAAAACAAGACAGTCCAACAACATATTGCTCGATCGTATTTTGTTGCCATCATGCCGTCGTCCGTATAACCACTTCCTCCGCTAAGAGGTCGGGATCACAGACCAAGGTATCTAGATAGACGCTGCTTCCACCTTAAAATGTATGGAAACGAAGCAAGCCACAGTCACGTTACATTACAAGGCTTCATTTCTACTGTTTGATAGGCATTTCTACTGCGTGAAAACTATTCACCCAACCGATTTGTTTGATATGGTTCGATCGGGCGTCGTTTAATCTTTGAAATCAGAAGCAGAGCGGTTTAAAAGAAAACTGAAATAAGTAGGTACTAGATTTTTCTTCTGTTTGTGCGTTTTTTAATTAAAAACATGAAAAACAACTTCCTTAGGGTCCTTCCTTAGTCTGCAAAGGCCCCAAAAAGTAGGCAACACATTGCAAGAAAATAATAAAAGCAACGCGATTAAAACTGTAAAATGAGTTCTATTTCAACTTAAATACTGACAAATTTATCAATAATTTAGGGAAAGTTAGGCAGGCAAGGTACACACCTGATCATGATGATGGTTCACCGCAGAATTCGTACAAGGATACGCCGATGACGGCCGACGGCCGTTTTGAGAGGCTAATCGAACGAATTGCCAGTAATTGGATTGAATAAGCTTGCTTTGAATGCCAAGTTTTGCTGGGGGCGCGACGAGTCAATAGTTCCGTTTGTGTACAATGGTTTTGTCTATGTTTGGCGGTTGAATACGTATTATGAGACTTCACATTTGTTTCGCAGTCGCCCATAAAGACAGTTCTGGGTGTTATTAGTGGGTTGCTTCAGTCGTGACTTGTTACCATCCACTAACCGCATTGTCTCATTCGCACTTGCATCACAGTCCTGGACAATGCTAGATTTTTATGCAGCTGTGCCATCCCTTACGTTCCTCTGCCACCAATATCTCGGTTTTATTTTCAATTTTAGCCATGTCGTCAAACCTCCTGCTGTCGGGATTCCGACACCTAGTGGAAGCAGGACAAGACGAAAAATATACGGCGTTTGATCTTACTCGATTTCTTTTGACACAATGAATACATAGAGCCCTTAGATCATTTTACGAATGAGAGCAATCTTGATTTTTGATGTGGGTATTAATATGCCTAAAGGGTGCCAATGCGTGCCAATGGTCTCACTACACGGGATGCCAAGATCGTGCGAAGTGGAGACGCACAAACAGGGAAGCGGACTCCGGGCTGCAACCGGGAACATCACTCGGACGATGATGATGATTAATATGCCGAAATGCCGTTTTTTCTAAATAACTGTCTCTGCAATATATATAACGTCGTATATCAATTCAGGTCTTATAACAAAAGTATCATAAAGAAGTATGTAGATAACAATCCTTATACTTTTATCCACTCTTTTCCAATCTTGGCCACCAGTCGCTAATTTTACACACATCACTCAGCATAAAATTTCACTAATAAACAAATGCGGTTAAGATTTGATAACGAAAAGCAGTTAAAAAGCCAATATTATAATACCCAGATACCTCTAGATGTTCGTTATACCCAATGTTCTTTATCAGTTCGCACGTTTAGCCCACAAATAAACACATTAGGTATTTGTTAGAGAAATGGTGCGTTATCAACGTAACCAACTAGAACTGGATCATTGTTGTTAACACTATCACAGACTACAGACAATGAGTCTATATCACTGATCGATCACAGAGTAAACTTTGAATCTCAACACATCAGAATCAACAGATTGGCTACGGAATTTGAAACTGGTTTCTGATTATTAGGTAGATTACCAGTTAAATGCAGTTTTCTAGTAATAAGGTACTACGTAATCTAAGACATTACAGAACGTCTTATATTTCTAGATACCTATCTATTATACCGACTGACTTACTATAATTATTATGTTACTAACTGCGCCGTCCCGTTCCCGTGGGAATCTCGGTATAAAATGTAGACTATATTTTATTCCCGGTATCCAACTACTTATATTTCAAGTTTCATCGCAATTGGTTCAGTAGTTTTTGCGTGATTGAGTAACAAATATCCGAACACACACACTTTCACATTTATAATATTAGTAGGATGATAATATTATGACTGACGGCCTCTGTGGCGCGGCGGGCGAATGCCCGACTGTAATGCAGAAGGTTGCGGATTCGTTTAAATATTTATGCTTAAAAATAAATATGTGTATCTGGTCTGCGTGTATTTCTATGTACATATAATACATATGTATTTATTAAGTAATCTTTACGTGAAGGAGTAAGAAACATATTTTCACATCAACTTTTATCTTTAAGTATTATATTTTTGGTAATTTTTGTTTTTCCTCATCTCTAAAAGCGCCGAGGCGCACCCTATAAGATAGGTAAACTGTGTTAAAATATAACGTAATATTATAAATTCATTACACTTCACACTGTTTAATAAAAATTAAATAATACGGAACACGGTGTTCAGTTCCAATGAATATTGCATAAGATTATAAAGTTCACATTCATAAATAATTTATTGAATTAATAAATAAGATAATTTTGAAAGTAGGTAGGTAACTCGTTATTTCCAGCTTCATCTCACAGCCTTCGATAGCTCAGTTGGTAGAGCGGTGGACTGTAGTGGTACAAATCGTAGTCATCCATAGGTCGCTGGTTCAAATCCGGCTCGAAGGATTCTTTTGAACTGGACATATTTTTATGAGTCTACGATTTTTGTTAAACATATTGAAATATTTTATTTGTCATTAGTTAAATTTGAAATGTAATTCATTTTTCGATTTGAATCGCTTTTTGTAAATTTTCTATGCATTTTTCAACGCCTGACGCTTCTGCCTTCGCCTGGTACAGGATCGCGAAAACCGAAGAAAAATCTATGGTAAAACTTACTGCGCCCAGCAGTTTCACCCGCGTAAGTCCCGATCCCGCAGGATTATTGGGATCAAAAATATCCTATGTTACTCTACATCACTTAAACTATCCCTAACTATGCAAATTTTCATCCTAATCGGTCCATAAAATAAAATAAAAATGTTAGGGTTGGACAACTCTTAAGACTTAGGGGTATGAAAAATAGCTACCATCTATTTTTCATACCCCTAAGTGATTATTGAACCCCTATTCTCTGACCTACTTGAATATTAATTAATTAATAAATTATTAGATATAAAATTTCATAAAAATCGATCAAGCCGTTTCGGAGGAGTAGGAACTAACACCGTGCCACGAGAATTTAATGTACCTATAAGAAGACAGATAATTAAAAATAAATTGAACGCAATTGAAAATGGTTTTTTATAGCACAAAATTACATAATTTTTAAAATTCATTTCTGTGTATTTCTCTGTTTGTTCCTTATACAATTAAAATCTACTTATCCGATTGAAATCTGGTTTTCAATATTGGATAGGTAGTTCTATGCACTATGCACTATTTTTACGCAGACGAAGTCGCTAGTATTAAAATTTGATAAAATTCCTTCCAGTAACTACTGCGAGACTGTTTTTGTGAAATTAACTCTATAATACATGACACTAGTAATGTAATGTCGTAATCGTAATGTAAAATTAGACTTAAAACTAAAAGCACTAACCTTGAAAAATCTGATGACAGAACAAGAAAAGGCAACCGTTTTTTTTTCAGTCACTCGCGAGCGCCTCCTCAGGGCGCTAAGCAAAATTGACAAAGATCACATACCTACATCATTTCTTTATATACTGAAGTTACTGTAGCAAATTGCATGTTGTATTTACCACCCGCTGAATAAAGTTCATTATAATAATATTTCGTTCTAGGGTGTGTTTTATGTAGCGAGCATTTGTAATAATCTCGCACCCTATGTTAGAGTGATCATCGACTCTTACTATGAAACTTCCACCCTTTATTAACACTCAATGTACCGTATCCAATGCTAGGTCGAAGTATTACAAATTCTACTTTATAAAGGTGAAGCCGCAGTGTATGTTGAATTGTTCAGAAGGGTTTGTCGTCAACTTTGTGGGCGCAATTTCAAGGAGATGTCGGACGTCATGTTATGATTATCCGTTTGGGATGAAAGAACAGCTATGATATATTATTGTAATCATTACCATTGAAATTCAGTCGCAATCTGACGTTTTATTTTAAGATTCTTTCGAATACGGATTTCTAAATATAAAAAAAGCGGCCAAGTTGGAGTCTGACTCGCGTAGGACGAGTTCCGTACCATTATCCAATTAGAGTCTTAGTAAAAGGGTCTTGTTTTTAACTTTTGGATACGGAACCCAAAAAAAAAACGGAAAAACTACTCCTTCAGGTCCTGTTATTCAAAACACAATTCACTCGGTATTAATCTATGCAACTGTACCCAGCGTACAAGCCATGCAGAGGACACGTTTCCGTTCAAGGCGATACATGGCGATGTATCCTTTGACCGTTCCCAAAAACAATTTTGTGAAGTCCAACATCGCAACGAAAAAACTCTTCCCTCTAACACCCTCTACCCCCACCCCCTCCCTCTACCCCCTCGATTACCGTCTCAACATTTGGGGCCCAAATACTATTATGGTTCCCGTTATCTAACTTTTCAGGTGCAACGATGGCAGTAGAAGGTGTCATGGTGTCGTACAACTATTCAGATGACGGCGAGCTGGCAAACATACTGACTGTATCCGCGTCTGGGATCAAGTTCTCACACCGCTGGGTTTTGACCCACGGCTCCATACTGTCACCGCTGAAGGAAGCTAAAATTATACAGAGATCGAAAGGTATGTTTATCTATACTAATATTATTTTATTATTGTAAACAATATCATTTTACTAGTTGCGCCCCGCGGTTTCACCCGCATTAGTGAAAACGCGTTATCACGGGCGCGGGCGGCCGAGCGGTTCTCGAGCGGCTGCACTTTTTCGTTCATTACTCGGGTTCTACTAATTGGATTTCGATGCAAAGTATACCACGACCTTCCTCGAAAATAGAACTATCCAATATTGAAAACCAGATTTCAATCGGATAAGTAGTTTTTAATTGTATAAGGAACCGACAGATAAACAAAGAAACAGACAGACAGACATGAATTTAAAAAAATATATAATTTTTTTCAACTACTTTTCCCAAGTCCTCTAGACATTTTTTTTTTAAATTTACTTCCAAGTTCAGACTTTTTGTCCTCTCTTCCTTTGTTATAAGTATAGATAGATTATATTGACGCCCAGACTGCGACACAGAAGGTTGCGGGTTCGATTCCCACCGGGAACAAATATTTCTGCTGACTATAAATGTTTGTTTCTGATTCTGGGTGTATTCTAAATATCATATGTTATGTATTTACATAAAAAAGTAAAATATGTAGTATTTCAGTTGTCTAGTACCCATAGTACAAGGTTAGTGCTTAGTTTGGGGCTAGATAGCGCTGTGTGTAATGTGCAATATTTATTATTTATTTAAACAGGTAATAGCTATTTGCTTGTAATGGTTAGGCTCCGAAACTACTGGACCGATTTCAAAAATTCTTTCATCAATAGAAAGCTAAATTATCGAGAAGTAACATAGGCTACTTTTGATCCCGATATTCTTAACGAATCGGGACTTATACGGGTGAAACTGCGAGACACAGCAAGTGTGTAATTAAAGCAGACATATGGATAAGCAAGCAAGCTTTTTAGGATTTTCAACAAGAATCTCTTTGTTTTTTTATCGAAGATCTAAGCGCTTTTGCCGCTGTTTTACACGACTGCCAAAGGAAGTGTTATGTTTTTTATAAATATTCTACTGGAAAAATTCATCTTCAAAAATTCACTCGCGACGAGATGTGAACTCGCGTCTCTGCGTCAGTACCGCAGCGCCTTAACCAACTAGGCTATATGAGTTCCCATCTCGAGCGACGAATTCAAGAACATGAATCCTTTCACTGTATATTTTTCTGCCCACGCAAGTCCCGTAAATTTTAAATTGTAGATCATATTATGTAAACTTTAAACCTTCAAGTTTAGATTTAACAACTACCTTTCGTTGCCTGACTGTAAAAGATTTCACGCTATAAAACCCTTTTAATCTCCGACTTTATTATTTAAGGCAAAGCTATACTAAACGACGAATTCTACGCGAACCTACCAGAGATTCATGTAACGTGTGAGAAGCAGAAGTCATCACCTCCAAACGTGTATGACAGCGTAGAGACTCTAAGCAGGGAGAGGGATTCCAGTGGCCACTTGGATCATAGCAGCTATCAGATCAGGGTGCTTACTGGCAGGTACGATTTTGCATGAAAACCAGGTTTTATTTATTGTTACCGTGACCAAAGAGGTCTGGGAAGACCTCGAAGTGTAGCGCGTCGAAATGCTTAAAACTAACGCGATTAAACCGTAATAAATGAGATTAATTTTGATCAAACATCGCGAAACATGAAAATTTTACCCGGCTGCAAGAAAAGGGTTATGTTTTTCGCGCCTATCTTGTATTTATATTTGTATGTTTGTAAATTTTTCCTCAGCTCGTATCTTCCAAACCACGCGATGGATTTCTGTAATTAAGTTATCGTTAGATTCGTCTCATTTCTCCAATAGTTCTTAGATAGGTGACATAAAAATAAAAACAAAATGGCGACCACCAGGAGCCATATTGTTTAAAAGAGAAATGAAAGTTTACCGACTATGTCGATTGGGGTATCGTTGGATAGATATTTAAATAAAAATCATTAGGTTACTTCAATATTTTTTCATTTAAGGCGGCGATAGATGATAAGCAACGGTCCTTGTCCTATTGCATATAAATGAGCGAGATGGAATTGCGTGAAAAATCTACAATTTCTCGTAAAATCAATAATTAACGAAGATTAAAATAATATTTTGAAAAAATGCGATGAAGGGGTTCTAGGTATTGTATTTTCTAATATTATGATGCCTATAAGAAAATATAGCGGTTAAGGATTTAGAAGAAAAATTGATTTATTTTGTAAAACAGGGGTAACTTTGCCTGTATAATAGTGGTATATAAAGTTATTTTTTATTGTTTTTGAAATGAAGGGGACACTTCTTGTATCATGTACAATAACTTAATACATTGTTTAAAGATCTATTTGATACCGGTTATGAATAAAACCATTCCATCGGAAGGGATTTCACATGAGTCGCGTCCTTAATGATACCATTTTTGTAAAACTACTTTTTTTTTGTAAGTTTATCGAACATTTCAAGCATCTCAATTGAACTAACGACTGTTATTAGAGATACCAACCAGGATTGACTGCTTAACGTGCCTTCCGAAGCATTGAGAAGCTCACGAAAATAAAGTTTTACCACCTTTCTTTCCTTACTTATTGTTACTGACCTTTCTTTTTTACCCGACTGCGCGACGCAAAGGAGGGTAATGTGTTTATGAGTCTATGTATGTATGTATGTATGTATGTATGTATGTATGTATGTATGTATGGATGTTTCTATGTGGCGTTCTAGAGGCCAAACGCGTGGACCGATTTTGATGATTCTTACGTCAATCGGTTCGTCTTAATCTGGCGAGTGTGACTAAAGACATGACAGTAATCCAAAGTAACTTTTGTCACCACCAGACGCCATATTGTCAAAATTAAAAAATCCTAAATCGTCAAAGTATATCAAGATGGGTATCGTTGAATAGGTTTTTAAAAATAAATTAGGTTTCTTTCACCATTTTTCATTTTATAGAACTGTTTAGGAAATATAACGGTTTAAAGTTAATTTACAATTAGGTATTCCTGCTTTTTATTACTAACAAACAAGTTTTTATTTTTGTTACGTAGTTACGCTTGGAACTATCAATGTATAAGCCGTGATGGTACAGGTGACAGGAATTTATTGATATACCTATTCTAAAAAAATATTTAAATAAATTGTACCTACCTACTGAATAAAAGCCTTATAACACTTAGGTACCTAAAAACGTTAAAAGAATAATAATAAATTTAAACAATAAATAACTAAACCCGAACTGAAATAGAATCTTACTAATATTGTAAACGCGAAAGTTTGTATGTATGTATGTATGTGAGGTTGTTACTCCTTCACGCAAAAACTACTGAACCGATTGCGATGAAACTTGGAATATAGGTAGCTGGATTCACACATAGGCTACTTTTTATTCCCGCGGAAACGGAACTTACGCGGGTGAAACCGCGGGGCGCAGCTAGTACATTATAACCCCCTAATGAAATGAATAGATTACGAGACTTACCTACCATCAATAAATGAAAATAACTAAAAAGCGTAAAATAAAAAAAATAATTTATAAAAAAACAAAAAACCCGACTGCGTGAAAAACTCGATTAAAAAATAAGCATAGAAACAACAAAAAAACCAAAAAGAAAAAAACAAGTCCAGTAATTTGAAATTACGCTAAGTAATAATAGTTTTGTAATCGATACACACAGAACACATAAATAAAGGAGTAAAAAATTATTCACAGTCGGGACCCATTCATTTTACCAATCTAATTTTTCCAATGGGTCCCGACTGTGAATAATTTTTTACTCCTTTATTTATGTGTTCTGTGTGTATCGATTACAAAACTATTATTACTTAGCGTAATTTCAAATTACTGGACTTGTTTTTTTCTTTTTGGTTTTTTTGTTGTTTCTATGCTTATTTTTTAATCGAGTTTTTCACGCAGTCGGGTTTTTTGTTTTTTTATAAATTATTTAGTAAATGTATTATACTGTACTAAAGGTACGTAATTTTGTAATTCAGAGCGCCTCGAGGTGTACTAACTCACTGGGTTGATCTACTTTTCATAAGATCTAAAGAGAATATAAAGTTCGCCACAAATAGTCTTGTATAAACTCGGACATCCGTATGTGCGTTTAATTACATAATTATTATTCATAGATATATGACTAAAATGGGAAAGTATGTCGAGGTCAGCCCTTATTCTAATATTTGATGAATATATTATTATCAAAGTACTTATACAAACACAATTATTTGCATATATATTTTCGACTCTATTTGGGCCGGTGCGGCCATTAAGAAAAATGGGTCGGCCAAATGGATGATTTGAGTGATATGTTTAAGACATTTAGTGGTTAAGATGATTTCAATATCAACTGCACACCCCCAAAGCACGATACCATACGACATGATGCTGTGGAAATAACTGAAGTAGACTAGGCGACCAGTCTCAACATATTAACTTAACTGCGTAAGCTGCAAAAATAATATTGGTATTTATAAAGCGATCTCCGCAACTATCCAAAGGTTTTGCTTAGTAAAGTAGAAGTTTTTCAAATTTAGAATGAAAACCAATCAAAAATAATGACTTAAACTTTCCTTCTCTGTTATGACTATGAAGTTTTTTTTATTTAATTCGTAATACATTCCAATGAAAAGTTTATGCTTAGATTTTGCTAAGCTCAGTTTGAGCAAAGTCAAAGTACGCACTACAGATTTCTGCCTAAGTCTATTGTACAACTCTTCTCGTATGGACCCCATTGAAGATTTGGTCAGAAAGACAACCTTATTGACAAATTCGACTATTCGGTTAATTATTAGGGGTTAAAGTATGAAATTGCCGATTTGTACTGAAAATCTTAATTGTTTATTTTTTAAATTTTTAACAAATTTATTTAATCAAAATAGTTGCCATTATTATCTATACATTGCTGCCATCTAATGGGAAGGTTATTAATGCCTTTGCGATAGAACTCCGACGATCTAGACTGCACAAACTGTGTGAAAGCATTTTGTACTGCCTCCTGGGAAGAAAACTTCTTGTCACGTAGATAATTGTCCAAATCACGAAAAAAATGGTAGTCCGTTGGAGCAAGGTCTGGTGAATACGGAGGATGACGAATGGTTTCTAAGTGCAGTTCCTGAAGGGTCAAAATGGTTTCTCGTGCTGTGTGAGGTCTCGCGTTGTCGTGGAGCAATAATGGTGAAGATCGATTCATGAGTCGGGGCTGTTTTACTGCTAGTTTTGTCAACATGGTTCGGAGTTCGGCACAATAGACATCTGCCGTAATTGCTTGACCAGATCGAAGAAAACTATAGTGAATAACACCATGCTGAGACCACCAAACAGTTACCATTACCTTTTATTGGTAAGTTTTGCTTTAGGACACTGTTGTGGCATTTGACCTGGGGTCAGCCATTGCATTTTTCTTTTCCGGTTATCATAAAGAATCCACTTTTCATCACATGTTACAATTCGATCCAATATTCCTTCATTTCTGTACCGGTTCAACAAGGCAACACAAGTTTCAACACGCGTTTTTTTCTGCAGATCAGTCAAATCATGAGGCACCCATTTTTCGTATTTTTTTATTTTATTGATTTGACGCAAGTGAGTCAATAAAGTGGGTAAGGTAACGTTAAACCATGCCGCTAATTCCTGGGTAGTTTGACTAGGATCGGCTTCCACTATCTCTCTTAATTCATCGTTATTCACCTGTGTGGGCGGTCTTCCTCGTGGCTCGTTCTTTAAGTCGAAATTTCCATCACGAAAGCGTTTAAACCAAAATCGCACGGTGCGTTCATTAGTAGACCCCTCTCCAAACGCAGCATTGATATTGCGGGCTGTTTCTGCAGCGTTAGTTCCGCGTCGGAACTCGTATTCAAAAATCACTCGAATTTTCGCAGTATCCATCTTTCTTGTCTAAATTGAATAACAAAAACAATTGAAAGTCGATATTCAAATGTTTCACATTTTTTAAAAAAAGAACATCACAGAAACCATTTGAAAAAAGTTTCATTCGAAAACCTCAAACCATGAAGATTCTATGTCAATTCAAAGAACCTATTGCAATAAAACGGCAATTTCATACTTTAACCCCTATTATTTTATTTCTTATTGGTTGTGAACCGATTATGGCCAGACTATTCGGTTGGCGACTCGAAAACACACTTGACCAATTTTTTGTCTGTCACAGGATATGCCACGTATGGCAGTGTCCTATACTAGACCGCTGCGTCGACGACATTCTGTACAGCTGGACCATCGGCCACAGAGACGGAGATGTAGAGAAACAAACACAGCTGGGGAAGTCACTGCTGTCTGTGTTTGTGTTGGTGGACTTGCAGAGCGACGACCGAGGTTAGTACGTGAATCTTTATAGCAGTGTCACGAGTGTCGCAGAATAGCGACCCATAAGATGAAATTCTGTACAGCTGGACCATCGGTCATAGAGACGGAGATGTAGATAAACAAACACAGTTGTTGAAGTCACTGTTGACTGTGTTTGTGTTGGTGGACTTGCAGAGCGACGAGCGAGGTATGTATGGCAATCTACCCGTCAGCTTAGCTATTCTCAAGCTTCTTCGTGGTCTGACAGCACTACTTACGTCAACTTAAGGCGAAGGATTGATTAACTAAAAACTTATACTTGTTTACTATGGGTAGCTAGCTCGATTCGCGATGTCTCATAAGCGGCCAAATAGTATTTCTCGTTTAATTTTAATTATATTGCCAATAAGGTAAAACTGTTCTACCAATTTAAAATGCAGATTGCTACTATACAACATAGAAAAAACTAATGTTCAAATAAATCCTTCGGTGTAAAATCGATAATTCTGTATTTAAAGGGTTGTTTATTTACCTAATTATTTTTTTAGATGGTAAGATGGTTATTACACCACTAAAGTTAAAGTTAAAGTTTTAACTTGTGTGTTTCCGCAATTAGCCCTACTATTGGGCCTTTGTGCGTGAGTTTAAGCCGTGGGTTTTTTCACGATGTTTTCCTTCATCGTAAGAGCGATGTTAATAGCGCAAATAAATTTTTCTTAAAGAAAAACACATTGGTGCGCGGCCGGGATTTGAAACCACGACCTTCGGAATGAAAGTCGGGGTATCTACCACTAGACCAACACCGCTCTTAATACTCTTATTTACACCACTATCTCACAACCCAAGAGATGATGTGGTCTAGATGTAGCACGCTCATCTAGACGATAGTGGGTAATACAGATTACTCTCCGGCTGTCGCAATGCTGATAACTGAACGTCTTAGATCGTTTATATAATCTGTAGTAACCTTACATTAAACGTAGGAGGTAACCCATTAAAGCTCACGTGGACTAGCATGCGTTTGTTACTTAAGATAGCTAATAGTGGTATGATGGGTATTGTTGTCTGAAATAGCTGGATTTCTGAATTAATTATAACGTGGGAACTTAGAAACAATGCTTACTTTAGTGTAACGAGTAAATTGTGGTGTACCGTATGAGGAATTTTAACAAAATTTTATCCTACTAAGAAGTATTATAAATTAACTAGCTGCGCCCTGCGGTTTCACCCGCGTAAGTCCCTTCCGCGGGAATATCGGGATAAAAAATAGCCTATGTGTTAATACAGGTCCCCAGCTACCTATATTCCAAGTTTCATCGCAATCGGTTCAGTAGTTTTTGTGTAAAAGAGTAACAACCTCACATACATACATACATACAAACTTTCGCGTTCATAATATTAGTAAGATTGGAAGTAATAAGTAAGTAGACGAGTATGATGAGATTTTGCTACCAACTTCTTCACGCTAAAGCTATACTGAATCAAATCAAATCTTATAAATATATATAACTTGTAAAGTGATCTATCAACGCACAGCCCAAACCACTGGACGGATCGGGCTGAAATTTGGCTTGCAGGTAGATGTTATGACGTAGGCATCCGCTAAGAAAGGATTTTGATAAATTCTACCCCCAAGGGGATAAACAGGACTTACGCGGGTGAAACCACGGGGCGCAGATAGTCAAACTATAAATATTCAAAAATACATACGCTCATGATCTTTTTGAATCGTCGGCAATCTAGTGTCTTATTGTCGATTGCAATAAAACTTGGTATGTAGATAGCTGGAAACTTGAAATAAACACATTGGCTACTTTTTATGCCCATATTTCCGCGAGATCATACTTACGCAGCTAAAACCGCGAGGCGTAGGTTTGTATTTATTAATGTTTAAAATAAAATAATGCTTAATCAAATTACATTTATTTCGAAAAACTCGGTCAATTTCGAAATAATTTCATCCAAATGTTGTGATAAAGAACTTCTCTTGTGCAGCCTTTTACTTTAGACCACAAGAATGCCTCCAATCTGAAATTATAAATTGTTTTCATAACGAAGGTACTCATCTCTGTAAGACAGACTCATCAGACAAATGTAGCCTTTTTCCAATAAAAGGTGATCAATTATGACCATTTTGGTCGTAAGGGCACCGCTTGGTGTGGTCATTACTTGAATAAACAACCAATATTTTGTACTTTCTCGAGATGATTGAAGAAGGCACGTTAAGCAGCTAATAGCAGTTATTAGGTCAAGTTAGAGGCCTTATGGCGACCGGTTGACTCTAACACTAGGTGAATTACACCACTACACGAAAAAGAAGAAGTGGGTGAACGAAGGTCTCGAATGATAAGGCAAAGAAAACGAAAATCCTACTAATATTATAAATCCGAAAATCTGTTTGTTTGTTTGTTTGTTCCCTCTTCACGGTCAAACGGCTCGACCGATTTGGATGAAAATTTGCATGGGGATAGTTTAAGTGATGGAGAGTAACATAGGATACTTTTGATCCCGAAAATCCCGCGGGATCGGGACTTACGCAGGTGATAACTATTTCTGAGATGAAAATTTGCATAGGGATAGTTTAAGTGATAGAGAGTAACATAAGATACTTTTGATCCCGAAAATCCCGCGGGATCGGGACTTACGCGGGTGATAATATTAATGGATGAAAATTTGCATAGGGATAGTTTAAATGATGAAGAGTATCATAGGATACTTTTGATCCCGAAAATCCCGCGGGATCGGGACTTACGCAGGTGATAACTATTTATTAGATGAAAATTTGCATAGTGATAGTTTAAGTGATAGAGAGTAACGTAGGATACTTTTGATCCCGAAAATCCCGCGGGATCGGGCCTTACGCGGGTGATAATATTTATAGGATGAAAATTTGCATAGGGATAGTTTAAATGATGGAGAGTAACATAGGATACTTTTAATCCCGAAAATCCTGCAGTATCGGGACTTACGCGGGTGATAACCATGAAAATGAATGAAAATCGACACAGGGGTAGGATAAGTGATGTAAAGTGGCATCATCATCATCGTCATCCTTCGTCATCGTCATCGTCACTTACTGACGAAATACAAACTTTAACTTACTTCACCTACCTACCGCAATGCAATAATCCACACTTAAACGGACGACCAGGGAAGTACTGATGATGCCAAGCGCGGTAGCGCCTGGCTTCAACAGTACTTCAATGGGCTGTTCAACACGCCTCAATGGGCTGTTCAACAACGCCTGGCTTCAACAGTACTTCAATGGGCTGTTCAATGTTCCATTGAAGTACTGTTGAAGCCAGGCGCTACCGCGCCTGGCATCATCAGTACTTCCCTGGTCGTCCGTTTAAGTGTGGATTATTGCATTGCGGTAGGTAGGTGTTCGAACAACGCGGGATCGCGACTTGCGCGGGTGAAACCGCGGGGCGCAGCTAGTTACTTAATAAAACACAATATTCACTTGCGTTTTATTTAATAACGGCATCATTCTTAACGACCGAGCTTTCGCTAACTTTACAGTTAGCTTTTTCAAGTTGACTGTTTTTTTTTCAACCTAAGTGTAAAGTTAGCGAAAGCTCGGTCCTTAAGAATAATGCCGTAATTAAAAACGCGAGTAAAACCTGGTAAATATTGTGTTTAATTAAGTAAAATTGCGAAAACCTTAGACAAAATTATGAAAATTACTTACTATCTCGAGGATCTTCAGCCAACGTATAGTCACGTCGCCAATCATCGATCATGTTCATGTGATTGGGGATATTTGGGAAGAATCTAACGTTGTTGTCTATGGCATCCTTCTTGACTTTAGCTGCCATGCCGAGGGCTATGCCGCCGGCTACCAGGCCGTGTAAGGAGCCTAGATACCAGGCCAGTATGGGACCGCAGGCGAGCCCACCTGGAAGCGAAGGGTTACTCTTAAACCTTCTTCGTAGACATATTATTTGTAGTCGTTGTCACTAGAAAAACAATAAGAAATGCAATCCTTAACTTCGACTCGATTGAACAGGCATCCGTGGCCAAATTGGAGAAGGCGTTAGGACGGATCCCCAGAGATACAGGTTCAAGTCCTGTCGGGTACGAAATTTTTGGAAAGCATTTCTTTAAGTATACAGTCATCCGAGTGTAGGAAACACTTTAAAATATATCAAAAACATGTTACAAGAAATAAATAAGGAATGTTTGGATCCAGTAGATTGGAAGGAAACTTTTTCCACTGTCGTTTTTCTATTTTTTGGGTGAACTCGGTGGCACAATTTTGTTTTAGATAGGTAAATAAAACACGCGTTGGAAATCTCAGCGCATCAGGACGTTGTTCTTGACATCTGGGTGAACAACTTGTATACCTTACCACGACCTTTAAAAAGACCTATCTTCTAATCTATCTAATATAGCTGTTACCCGCGACTTCGTCGGCATAGAAATTGTGCATAACCGACTTTTTCGTTCATTACTCGGGTTCTACTAATTGGATTTCGATGTAAAGTATACCACGAGGTTCCTCGAAAATAGAACTATCCAATAGTGAAAACCAGATTTCAATCGGATTATATAGATAACTGAAGACTACACATGAATAACACAGGCTACTTTTTATCTCGATATTGCTGCGGGAACACGAACCCTACCGCGTAACTCCCGTCGAGTTCAACTCGACGTCGTTTTGAGATTTCGATATTGTCGTCGCTAACGGGGTTCAAAAAAGCTATCGCGCAAGGAACGAGCAGGAATTGTCTATGGCTTTAACGTCGATAATTTATGCTCGAACCTTGCGCGGTAGCTTTTCCCAAATATTCCCAAAAATTCCCAAATCGACGTCGAGTTCAACTCGACGGGAGTTACGCGGTTGGGTTGGGACCCAACCTAAGTAATAATAAGTCCTGATAGGGACTAATAAGTCCTGGGGGACTTGCCCAGGTGAAACCGTGGGGCGCAGCTAGTAATATCCAAGTTTTTACCTAAGAAATAGTTAAGACTGTCATCTTTCCCCCTTGCACTCAGCAAGCTGTTCGATACAGCTGCAAATGTGGCTCCCATTAGACCGAGAGGGACCACGTGTAATGCATAGCTGAAATAATATATTAAATGAAAATAAATAAATATTGCACGACATTACACACAGCTTAATGTAGCACTAGGCTTGTACTATGGGTACTAGACAACGGATATACAACATAGTATACTTCTTTTTTTTTGTAAATCCATACATATATATGATACATAGAAAGTCACCCAGACCAGATACAAATGACCACATATAAATATTTGCACCCGGCGGGAATCGAACCGCAACCTTTCGCATTGCAGTCGGGTCTACCGCCGCCGTGCTACGAGAGTTGACAAACTTAGTTAACTAAATAAAAAGTTAAATAAATAACTCAGGGTTTGCTAGTCCTTAGATCCTAAGTCGCTTTTTAGGACTCCCACGGGAAGATGGGGTTACCTATTTTATACCGGGTCTACACGGCCTAAAGGATTGAAAGGTTTCATAGTGGCCACAATGAAACGTTTAATTATATTGTTAGCATAATATGTAGTGCGAGCTATAACGCTGTGATCTACAGTACGACACTGCACGGCATCTCTTCCTTCTTTTCATTGTTTCCAAGACTTGTTCGCTGCTGTTCGTTAAACTTGTCATTGATATACCTTTAACGTAGTCCATGGAAGAAGCCTTTCCATACTAACTCACTTCAAATAATAGCGCCGAAACTTACTCAAATACGAAGTATGCATATATACACAAACTACACACCGCGCTACTAGCTAGGCGATTGGACCTGTGTTTATATTTTCACCAATTGTGTGTTGACAACGAGGACGGCGGCAATACGCTGTTCTCTAACGTGATTGGTTCTTTGAATGGCCCGATCCGAGTACAACCGAAGTGACAGATTCGTGTCGCGGTACACTTTTTAATCATCGCGGCCTATTTTATTACGTGGTGTCATTTTGAAGCGTAAGGAATACTTCCATGCTTATATTATATCCGTTCACTGAGTCCCCTTTGTTGGTAAGGGTTCAGCTAAGGTCCAGCCTATCAGTTGGTACTTTGGGCTATCTTCCTGTAACTCTTATAACTCTTTATTATTTTCCTCGGAGCCTAAATGTTAATCGGGGAAGTAAAAATGTAAGTTTGTTTTAATACTTAGAACTTTACCGTCGCATTATACTTCCTAATCCAACGGCGTGGGAGTAAAAAAGGACATCGTAAGTTCCACCCCAAATACCGGCTATGATTCCATAACGGGCTGCTACTCCAATCTGGAACGAAAGTAGATAATATTAAAAATCCAAAGTTGGATACCTACATCTATTTGTTTATTGGTTAGATAGAATGTTGGAAGAAAAAAGCAAGCAGTCATGTTTGTCTTAGGTCTATAATCTACGCTAGAGATTAGAACACAGAGTAGTCAAATAGGTAGAACAAAATAGCCTACCACACTCACTATGTGACTAGGGTTGTATACCGTAACCCGTTTAAAGGTTTTTAACACTGTTAATATAGCGGTTAGTGTAACCGAAACCAAGCTTTAGGGTTACAGAATTGTTTTATAACCGAATCAAAGTGTTTTTTCTATACCTGTTAATTTCGGTTAACCCTTATTAACCGAAATTAATCGTGGTTGGTTCAGTGCACCATATGGCAACGTCGCGCGCTCGAATTCTAGCTAAGGGAAGGGAAATATGAAAAAAATGTTGTTGTTAATAAATAATATTTTGTTGTTTTGGGTTCCAAAACTGATTATTCACTGCCTGTATTGAGCTAAGTTCAGTTCTCATACAAAGTTTTATTAGTTTACGGACAATATTGACTGAGTGAGTAATATCACTTATTTGTACAATTTAGAGGGAAGTTTGGGATTTTTTCCTATCGAGAAAATTTTCAACAAACGTGTTTTCACGTCATGACAGTAAATATCAACGACTATAATAATAAATATGGTTTCAAAAACTTTTGTTTCAAATTACTTTTATAGTAATTCATCTTAGAAACATCAGTTCTGGCCTACTATAGCCGCTTAAGTGCGCGAGTTCGACTACGCCTGAGGGGACGGGTACAGCTCGTGTCTGCAGGAGCTACCACAACCCTTCACGTATCCCCTGGGTGGTGCTAAACGAGCTATAGAAAGAAACGCGATTGAAATAAGCGAATAAAATACTCAAAACCTCTCAGTTCTAGGAACAACAAACATACATTCATAGACTCACGACAAAAACATAACACTTCCTTTGGCAGTCGCGTAAAAATGGCCCTTTTCAGGGCCCCAAGACTTAAATATATCGGACCATTAGTCCGTATCTTACAATTAAACATTAAAGGCATTAGTAAAGCTAAAAGTGACTACCTGTTAAAGCTATCGCAGGCAAATAAAATCGACATTATCAACATTCGGTAAAATCACACCAAAAACGATATTGAAATTGACTTTGAAAGAAGAGGCCGTTTGCCTGGGTACACCCTCTTAAAGGCGGTTCATCATCCAAAATATGGCATTATTACCTTAACAAGAACTGGGTGCGAATGGCGTTCGGCTCCTCGGCTCAGGCGAGCGGGATTAAGTTTACAATATAACCTTGCAGATTGATAACCTTATCGAATTCAACATTTACAAGCCCCCAAATGTACAGTGGCCACCATCTGTATTACCACATTGTGCCCATCCTTGCATTCACACTGGTGACTTCAACAGTCACCATACTACCTGGCGCTACAGTAATGTTGATCACAACGGGAAGGCACTGGTACATTGAATGGAGGTTTGTGATTTACAATTGATTTTAAAAGGACAATTAAGGATCTTCATTCACTCATTCGTTCAAACAGCGGAACATGTCATCGGGTCTGAGCTTCTGAAATCTTTGGATGGTCAACGAAAGGCGAAATGGGAATCCACGGTTAAGGGAATGGACTTCCAAAGATGTAGCCGCAAAGCGTGGCGTGTGCTGAATAGCCTCACAGGGAAACAACACCCTCCAAAACAAACATTGACTGTTAAACCGGATGCTATCGCGAACCGAGTAGTAGAAGTAACCAGAGCAAAGCTAAACGCAGCTTTAACTAAGAAAGTAAGAAAGCAACACACTAAGCTGAAAGAAGATTGCCCTACAGGTCAGGAATTATCCAGAGCGTTTGCTATCGGCGAAACATTGGAAGCCATAAAACTTATATAAAACAACAAAGCTGGTGGGCCGATAATATCTAGGCAAATGGGAACTTTGGCGTTGATTTGCCTCACGTTTTTTAACAACATCATTCTAAACAACCAGCTCCCGAGACAGTTCAAACTAGCCAAAGTAATAATCATTCTAAAGCCAGGGAAATTGGATCATCAAACTGAGAACTACTAACCCATAGCACTCTTAAGCTGTTCTTCTAAACTGCAAGAGCGAATGCTTCTCACTAGAATATAACCGTACATAGATTCTACCACCCCTGTCGGGCAAGCGGGTGTCTGCCGGGGTAAAAACTGGACCGATCAAATACTAGCCACAAGCATAGAAGCCGGCTACCAGAAGAAACTAAAATCGGCTGCTGTTTTCATTAACCTAACGGCGGCATACGATACAGTTTGGTAATAGGGCCTTATAACAAAACTCATGTCTGTAATCTGTAAATAGTAAAGAAATCGTAGACCTAATAAGCAGCATGTTAAGTGAAAGGGAATTCGAAGTACGTTTGGCAACTCTAAAAGCCGTACCTAGACGTAAATTAACTTACGGACTACCCCATGGTTCTGTGCTCATCCCAAAACTTTTTAATCTCTACATTCAGGACCTTCCAGTAACGACAGCCATGAAATTTATTTAGGTGTCCAGAGCAGGGATTTGAAGATTAGTGAGGAGATCCTGACAGCTGACGTCGCTAAGCTGTCCAAATATTTTAAGTCTTGTCGTCTGATCCCGAGCAAAACCAAAGTAGCATGCTTTCATTTGAACAATAATAGTCTTGCCAATTAAAAACCGACAGTGCCTTTTAACGGCAAAAAGCTCAAATTTAACCCCTTCCCGAAATACCTTGGTGTAACTCTTGACAGATCCCTGACGTACAAAGTGCAGCTTAACAAGTTGGCTCAAAGACTGGTCACCCGCAACAATATTCTCCACAAACTATACGGGACGACCTAGGGACCTACCGCCGACTGCCTCCGAACGACCGGCTTACCTTTGGTTTATTCGGCTGCGGAATACTGCTGCCTGGTGTGGCTCGAGTGCGCATGTAGGTAAAGTGGACACAAAATTAAACGAGGCTATGAGAAGCATTTTGGGCACCATGAAATCCACCCCTTAATATTGGCTTAATATAGCAGTGCCCTTAATATAGCAGTGCTATGTGGCTTAGGGTTGGATGCGTATGTGGCCCTGCTGCGACGCAAGCAGGCCCTAAAAAGAGGGATGGATAAGATTAACTCTTAGCCTTCGCTACCAGTGCACGTGGATTTCACTGGCCCACCTCCGCAACGTTTGAAATCTAGACGCCCTCCGTACGCCGCTGCCAAAACACTAAAAGACTTTGAAATCAACGACTACTGGAAAATATATTGTGACTCAATGCAGAGCTCAAATTGTCGCAGAATCGACCCCACAATCAAGCCAAAGGGTTCTGTTACGTAACCTGTGGTGTCCGTCTCAACAACCGTCAGTCGTTGTGACAACCTGTAAAATTATGCATTTCAATACATTGACTAAAGTTGTGAAACTTTCTATTTCATAACAAATAAATAATAAAATAATAAATATTGCACTAACAGAATAAACAGAACTAACAGAGTTATGACCGAATACGGCCGTTGCAATTTCCTGTGGCATAAATGGGGATGGGCTGATAGCGCACTCTGTCATCATCATCATCATCATCATCCGAGGGTTGTTCCCGGTTGTCCGGAGCCCGGAGTCCGCTTTCCTGCTTTTGCGTCTCCACTTCGCGTGATCTTCGGCATCCAGTGTAGTGAGACCATTGGTACGCATATCACCCTTTACGATGTCAAGCCAGGACTTCTTGGGTCTACCCAGTCTGCCGCGGCCAGGCGGAGGCGCCATGGCAAGACATTTGTTCCCTACGTAACTGGCCGGTTTTCGTAAGCATAGTCGAAAATCTTGCAGTTTTTCAGCAATGTTTCGGACATGACGGCTGCCCCGGATGCGCGAGTTCCTAACGCGATGTTTTTGCGCCACTTCATACATCCAGCGCAGCATCTTCATCTCCGTGACCTGCTACTCCTGCTTATGTCGGACAAGCACTGGTCACGTCTCACTACCATACAGAAGAACCGGTCTAATGAGTTTTTTAGACTTGCCCTTTCAGTTTAACTCTGTTATTGTGGCGAAGAGGACCAGATCATGGAGCACCTTATGCAGCGATGCCCCGTTCACGCCTACTCGGGACCTCTTAGCAACAGGGACGACTTAAAACCTCATTTCGTCAATTGGCATCCAGACCTGAATGTTGATATAATAATTCTAATTTATTAATTATTTTTCATCTGTGACATGTGTTTACTATATTAATTATGGTAAACAATTAATTATTCATGTAATTTTCTGTAATATCAACATTTGCCTATTTCAAATTATCATACGATTAAATAAATAAATAACTACGCCATTTTTCGTTTGATGCTTAACAGGTTTGCCAGTGTGTATGTATGCATACCAAAACAATAATCCACAAAAAAAGATCGGTGTTTCTTATTAGGGTTTTGAGGTACGAAACCCCAAAAGTAGGTATCTACGTCGATAACCTCGTCCTTTTTTTGGAAGTCAGTTAAAAGTAAACCTAATATTTCAATGGCTATGCTAAAAGAAATTAAGCAATAACCTCTACAAACGCACATCACTAGAGCGAATGTCAAAACGGCAACAGCGCCCGAATTATAGGTGTTAATAACACTTATTAACCGAAACAATTTTATCTGTAACACTTTCGTTTCTGTTAGGGTAAGTTACTGTTATTAACCGATTCATAAGTGTTACCGTAACGAAAGTGTATTTAAATAGAGTGTTACACTTATAAAGGGTTATAGTTATAGACCCTGTTTTCCAACCCTGTTATGTGACTGACAATAATAATTGGCAAGAAATGTTGTGTGATAATGGTAACCCGCGTAAGGCCCGATCTCGTCGGAATTTCGAAAAACCTTTTCTTTTCAGATGCCCAAGTCATATAAACAAAGAAGTTATATTACTAGATGCTCACGTAGGACTAAAAAGTAAACTTTTTAAATTTACACGATACGTTAACATAGTTACATTTTTCATAGTATGCTGCTGAGCATGGTGCATGCAGATGCTGTTGAATTATTGGAAATGAAAGCATGCTTCAATGTAGCGTGTGGACCCATTCTAATAGTGATATTAGAAAGGGACAGCAAGCTGAATGTAGCGGAACACTTTTTAGTTCTAGTTCTAGTAATTTAACTTCTTTGCATATACCTAAAGAACACACTCCTCAGCTCTCCACTATAAGTGGTTTAGGTTACGGGTTGATCTATCATTCAGTCACTTAGTAAGCCAATCAGAGCATTTTAAAGATATAGATTTGAAGGAGACAATTGATAGAGCCCCGCTGACCGTTCCTTAGTTTGTGCGAGTAAAATTAGTGCGTGGCTTTTGACAGGACGAGGCGTACCAGATAATCTTTTATGGCTGAGCCAAATTACCCTTTCGCTTAAGGAAGTCGTCGAGTTATAAAGCTTTCGAAGTAGCGACCCAATAATTCCGTCTACGACATATTCTACGAAATCGGACCTTCGCAGAAACCTCTTTAGCGCAAGACGGCTGGCACAAACTGAATGCGAGAGGCTGAAAATAGATCCAGGTGGTGTGCAATTGGAGAGGCCAGCAGTGGACTGCAACAGGCTGATGATGATGATGAGAAACCTTTATTGATGTAAACTTTGAAAGAATATTACACACCTTTTTGTCAACATCACATCCGTCCGGGGTGTCGTAGTAATTATAGTATCTTCTTTTATATGTCAAACCCCCACATGAAGCCATTTAGTTATATTTAATTTATCGAGTTTCTGTTTATTTTTTAACGGCCCAATTTGGTGTCAAATTGACGGGCAACGGAGACGTCAAATACAAACCAGTAAGAAGATGCGTCAAATTGTGTATAATCCAGATTAAAGAGTACCTATGCAATTATCTCGAACTGTAGAAATAAGGTCTTATGAAATAATTCAGTCCCCGTGGTTTCACTCGCGTAAGGCCCGATCCCGCGTGAATATCCTCAAATCCTGATAAAAAAACCCTAGTTTTATGGCAAACGGTGCATGAGTTTTCACGTGACAAAATATACTTTCACATTTTCAGCGTACAAGACACTTCGACCACTATCATCACTGCTAGACATGGTTCGACCTCCACCTTCCAGGGGATCCGTCGTGGAAGTCCACTCCACACCCTTTGGCTGCGAGGTGAGATCAAGTCGCATCTATGGTAAAATCGACCCAAACAATTCGTTTAAAACATTTCAAAACCCAGAATGCTTTTCCGTCTCGGAACCGATGTGTGCGAGACAGTTAAGATGTCCAAACAATCTCCAGGTTTATTGTTAAACCTACCAGAAAGAAATTGTTAAGTCGAGTTTTCCGTAAACCATCTAGACAGTTCGTGTTAATCACCTGTGTCGTGTAAGTTTTGTGCCTCTGGATATTGCAAACGATAGTTGTAATTTAATTTGACAAGATTTGGTTAAAATGTGACGATAATTGTTGCAATTGAATTGTCGGGAAAATATTCCTCAAACATAGCATCATTCGCTGTCTAAGGGATCGTCTCCACGAGCGTTAGAATCGCGGCGATATTACTTTATTTCTATATAACGCACCGCCGCGTTAACATCTCCGTGTGGAACATGTTCATAGAGATTGTATAGAAATAAGTGGCTCGACGATTATATCGCCGCGATTCTAACGCTCGTGGAGACGATCCCTAACAGTCTAGGCCGCATAGAGTAATAGTGTTACAGCAATATCAAAAACGAGAACCTTACTGGTACTTATGCCCAAGACTTACTTTTCCACAGGTGTTCTTAAACGCAGTGACTCGAGGTTCTATATGCGGAGTCGTGGGGAAGCGGCCGTCGCTCCTTCTCACTGATGCTGCTACTGCCTTAGGGTCTGAAGGTGGACCGGTTTTCACTGAAGGGCCTACGTAAGTACCATTTAGGTATTTAGAGTACACTCATTATTTCAGGCAGATACACGCTAAAGGAATAGAAGTAAATTAACAATTTAGATTTAAGTGCTTTACCACTTAAACTCGCTGATAATACGTGTGTGTGTTTGTTGTAATTTAGATTCAGTGATTTCCGACTTATCGGTTTTGCGTTTGACTTTGCGATTTGTTGTGCCCTGAACATTATTCAGTATTCTGCTTGCCCAGCACCTATGCTAACCTTCCAACCTAGTTAGCCATGTCCAGAAGAAAGAACCTTACATTAATTAATCCTTAATTTATTGTCGGTAAGCTATCTAGATGATTTATTTGTGGCGATATCTTTAGGGTGAAGAACCCTCTTAGCCTACTCAGTCATGCCCAGAGAAAAGAACCTGCGCTTACGAAGTAGTAACTTACTAATATTTTATGACACGCTATCTATCTAGAGGATTTATTTGTGACCATAGCACCAACGTATGTCACCTTCCCAGCCTAATCAGCCACATCTAGAGAAAATAACCTGTCCTTACGAAGTAATAACTTACTAATATTTTATGACACGCTATATAATATCTAGACGATTTATTTATAACCATATCACCAAAGTATTATAGTCAACAATCCAGAGGTATCCAGAGGAAAAAACCGGCCCGTTAGGTAGCTCACCAACAATTACGAAGGATTTCTTGGTGAGCTATCTAACTAGACGAAATATTTGTTTCAGCAAGGAGTTGATAGGCATAGTGGTGTGCAGCGTATCGTGGTGGCGTGGCGAGTGGGTGGGGCTTACGCTGGCCGCGCCGCTCGGCACCGTGCTCGCTGCCAAGCTGCGGGTGGCGGCCTCACCCACCTCGCCTACCGCACACCGACACCCGCATACTGACATACTGGGTGAGTGACTCACTACACTACACGTGTCGTGGTGAAGGGAACGGAACTGAGATCAGTGAGAACTTGTATCTTCTTACTTCTTCTTCTTAGTGTTAGAGTTTTACACGTTAGGCCTCTAACTTGACCTAACGACTGCTAATAGAGATACCAACTGGGACGAACTGCTTAACGTGCCTTCCAAAGTGCGAAGGAGCTCGAGTAAGTATTTCCACAAATTATCGATGACCGCGCCAAGCATTACTCATTTAAGATCGTCAGGTGCAGCTAGGTCAATGAGTTCTCGACTTGTATCACTGTTATATAATAAAAAAAATATTATAAATGCGAAAGTTAGCAAGTGTTTTTGTACGAGTATATATTATGTATGTGACTTTGTACTCTTTCATGCAAAAACAACTGAACTAATTGTGATGAAACTTGAATATAGTGAGCTGGAGACCTGGAAAGTGGAAATATCGGGATCAGGTATGACTTCTGATCTTCTTTGACGACCTCAGTGGCGCGTCGGGCGAACGCTTGGCTGCAATGCAGAAGGTTGCGGGTTCGATTCCCGCTGGGTGCAAATATTTATGTTAAAAATAAATATTTGTATCTGGTCTGGGTGTATATCTATGTATAATATGTATGTATTTACAAAAGAAAAATAAATATAAGTAGTATATCCGTTGTCTAGTCACCGTAACACAAGCTTAGCAGCTTACCACGGGGCTAGATGGCGCTGTGTGTTGGTCACAGAATTTATTTATTTATTTATTATTTACCTTCTATATGACGACTTTTTACTTGTAATCTAGCGAAATTAATGGTCAATCAGTGAAACCCTCATGTTTCCATACCTTCCAGAGACCATAGACAAGACGACGGTACTAGTTCGTTGCGGAAACGCGTGGGGGGCGGGGGTGTTCCTCGGGGCCGGGTACGTCATCACGTGCGCACACGTCGTTAAAAACGTAAGTCTTGTATTATGTGTGTTGTTGATATGTATGTTGTTAGTTTTGTGCCAGTGAAGCTGGTTCACCTGCACCTGTCACAAGTCGGGGATTAAATACCCAATGTGTATAATGTGTAAATAAATAAATAAATGTGTATAATGCTAATTATCAACTACCCACTGGTTAGGTAGTTGATAATTAGCTCCAAGACGTATTGTGATCATTTCTTTCCTCTGGGCATGGCTGACTAGGCTGGGTGTATGGTATAGGTGCTGGACAAGCCTACTCCACCTGACAATGTCCCGGGCACTACAGTGCCATAAACAGCATGGATTAAAAGTGACTTGCGCTGTATCTAAAATTAGATGAAAAGGCCAATTAATTAATTATTTAATTATAATAATAGTTGCGGGGGCAGTTATCGAATGGTTCGTGCATGGGTTTTCGAAGGAATTATGAGGAGTGGACTGTAAGGATAGGTTGCGGAAAATAAAGAAAGCGGGGTTTGAAGGAAAGCTCACTTACCAGGATTCACCGATTGGCGCACTAGGGCCTAGGTTATAGTTCCGTAGGTATGTGAGCGCGGTGCGGTACACCCGAACACTTGTCGTATCACTTAATTTTGTTGGAAACACCTTCGTTTTGACTCTGTTCGATTTTACGCGAGTATTGAACTAGTACACTTGTTTAGATAATTTGCGGTAATCACTGTAAAATTGTACGTTGATGCATCGAGATCATAGTTCAGACTAAATCCGTTGGCGCATTGTCCTTCGGACGCGGGTGGTTACGCGCGCTCTACGCGTCCCATCTTCTTTCTCGCTCCAACTTGCAGTGTTGCGTGAGCAAGGGAAATTGATGGAAATAAAAGGAAGGAAGGAGTCTTGGCGGGAACTCGTTGAGGAGATGTGGTGCTAAATTTTCATTTTTGTGAAACCTAGTTCATATGCGTGCAAATTGTTTAATTTCGGGGGCATATTAATCAATTTAGTTTCGTGAAGGTGTACAAGTGGAACGAAAGTGAAAATCGGTGCAAAACATTGACTTAGTGTTGTCTCCAAGGCTCCGTGAAGATTGTTTGTAAATGGAAATGGCCGCCGTGTTTACAAATGATTCCCTAGACTTGACTTTAACTATGACGACTTGACTGTTTCGATGCAAATAACTTGCAAAATATATTAAAATACATGACACTGGCTAATTTCCTAATGGCCATAATCGGTTCACAACCGATAAGAAATCCTGAAAAGGAAGGAAGGAATCTTTATTATTCGCGCGCGGGTAATTTAAAAAAAAACATAAAAATATACTAATTGAAAATATTTGACATTGGCGCGAACAATAGTAATTAATTTTATTACTAACTATGTAACTACTTCATTTGTTTTTTCCTTCCCAGTACACGTTATACAAAGTGTCAGTATACTGCCAAGGTGTAAAGGAGACGGCTATAGTCCGGTACAAGACATCAGACGACAAGGCGTACGACTTGGCACTGTTGTTCACGAATCCTGGACAGTGGAACCATTTGAAGGAAGCAGAGTTTGCTGATGAATTACCGGAGAAAGGTCAGTGCTTTAATGTGGAGATATGTGAGGGTACGGTGGAGGAAATCCTCGTGAGCTAATGACCTGGAATATCATGGTTCCATGGTTATTAGGAATGGGATGTTGGTCAGTATGGAGTAGATAGGCTTCAGTGGCGTCTTACTACCCAATTCTTCCTAAAAGAGGCCCTTGTCAGGGATTTGTTCGGGTTGAGTAATAGATTCATTGCCCTTGTCCTACAGTGGGAACTCTCCTTTATCAGAACCAGTCTAGCATTGCGGACTAGATCCGTCTTAAACTCGATCCCCGACGCCGCCCCTAGGGGTGTTCGTTCGGGTATAACGGACCCCGCACGGAATGCCTGCACTTGGCTGTCGGTGGGGACGCTATAACATACTCGTAATATAAATATACGACTAACATGGTTATTTTTCACTACTAAAATTACTTATTACCGGGGTGTTTACTATGTTTAATAATTTATTCGCGGAGCTCGATATTGCGCTAGCAATTCCAACCAGCTTGTTCACGAGACTGGAGAATGCGGGTAGGTGATGATAGTTAGAGGCGTCCATATCGGACTACCTGCTTCCTGACACGAGTTGAACGTCTGGTTATCGGTCCCCTACTATTGTCACTAACTTCATTATTTACTCGGTCCTGCATTCGCCAGACCACACTCACGGTAAGAGTGGTGTGTCTCGCGTCGAGCACCTTCATTTAGCAGGTAGTTTGTTTCCACGGAAAATCGAGTTCTCGGTTTAAATCTTAAGTCGTCTTGTGTTTGAGGAACAAGTGGTGTTCGACAGGTGAGCCGGTGCTAGCGGCGGGCTACCCCTACTTCAACGAGAACAACCTCGACGAGTTGCGTCCCACCGTCACCGGCGGACACGTCAACAACGTCGCTCCCTCCATGATACAGACCTCGTGCTGTGTTCAGTCAGGGTTCAGGTACCATCATAGAAATAATGTGGTAGGGCCCATTATGTACTAGACTCCTTTTCACAAAGAAGTCCCCTAGACGCGGCGTGCGAGTCGCGGGCAGAATGTAGGTACCCAAAGTGTATTTTTTTTAATTAATGGAAGTCTTAGCTATTTTTGTTTTGAAATTAAATAATGAAATTCGTGTTTGAATCAAAATTATATAGGTAGCTAAAAGAAATACATGAGAAGTAGGTAAGGATATTCTGAAGAACTAACTTTAGTTCCGTTTATCACCACGGGACTTCTTTCGTGAAAAGGAGTCTAGGAGCGAAAACGACGATGTAATATGTCTCTGGGTACCCTTATAATTATTTCTTATCGGTTGTGAACCGATAATAGATAGTTTTCGGCGACTTTGCGACGACTTATAAGAGATCATGGTAGGGCGGATTACGTACTAGTATTAGAGGCGATGTCTCGAACATAATCCATGTCCCTTTGAAGTAAGTAGTAGCTAGCAACTCATTCTAGTGCTAGATGGCACTGCCTGCAATATTTTTTCACCCTTAAATCGATTTAGATGAATTTTGGTACTTATAGTTTTTTTTTAATTACATTGGCATTTGGCATTGGAAATTGGCTCTACACTAAGCACAAGCTTGTATTGCAGTAACTGAGATACTAATACAATAATGTATAAAACAATTATTGTTTTATACATTATTCTATTATTATACAGACGGGACCTTGAAGAAGGACATAGGCTACTTTTGATCCCGATATTCCCACGGGATCGGGACTTACGATCCCGTGAAAAAATTAACGACACTATTTATAACGCAAGAACGGCTAAACCGATTGGAATTTTGTACAGGGTTAGTTTAGGGTTAGAAATAAGATATATGGGGTACTTGAAATGATCGTACGGGTTAAATAGATTAAAATAGCTAACCCTACCTTACATATTTCCAGTGGCGGACCAATATACAAAATAACGAAAGAAAAGCGCGTCCAAGTAGTTGCTGTGATAGTATCCAACGCACAGACACAATCCGGCGCTTGCTATCCGTACATCAACATGGCGATACCTACCAATGTGTTCATGCAACTCGTCACACAGTTTATAGCTGATAAAGGTAAGTACTAACTGACTGGCTGATAGATTAGGTAACTGACTGACTGGCTGATCGATTGACTAATTGACTGACTGGCTGATTGATTGGATAACTGACTGACTGGCTGTTAGACTGTATAACTGATTTGGTAACTGACTGATTGATTGGTTGTTACATTGGGTAACTGACTTCTTCTTCTTCTCGTGTACTGATGTGGCTCACCTAGTGTTAGAGTTGTCAGGTCGCCCTAAAACCTCTAACTTGACCCAACGACTGCTATCAGAGATAACAACCAAGATCAACTACTTAACTTACCTTCCTTCCGCACTGAGGAGCTCGAGAAAGTGATTTTTTGCCACACAAATTTTCGGTCATCCATCCAAGTAATGACCGCGCCAAGTGTTGCTTAACCCACAAGGCCATTCAAGATCGACAGCTAGGCCAATGAGCTCCCTGACTGACTGGCTGTTAGATTGGATAACTAACTAGCTGATCGATTGGTTAACTAACTGTCTAGCTGTTAGATTAGGTAACTGAGTGACTGGCTGACTGACACCTCAGTGGCTGACTGCTCCCGCTAATCTTCAAAGATCGTGCGAATTAAGCAACGCTAGATTCGTCAATGTTTGAATTCTCATCTCCGCATCAGTGGAAACAGTGTGACTGGACAAATTTTACTGAGAAAAATAAAGCAAACAACTTATTCAATCAAAAACAAACACAAAGAAAAAATTAAGTTGTGCACTGCCCAAATAGACACGAATTTTGCGTCTTCTTTTTCTTTTTTTTTTGTTTGTTTTTGGTAATGTGTAGAAATGTTTATGCTTGTCTAAAAAAACGTAGTTTCCTGTTTTCTTTAAATTCACGGTCCGCTCCGCCCGACTCCGCTTCAGTAGCAACGCAACCCTAATATAAAACTTTCCTTTTCCAGACATAAAGAAACTGAAGCCGATAGAAAGCAATAAAGAAATAATTCAATCCCAGTGGCGGTTAATGCCTTATAAGTCTAAAATATGACGATATTTACTTACTTAGGTACTTCGTTTAGAGTTTTACGTCTGTTGGATGAACGTGGAGTTTAGATTTTAGCTGGTGTAAAGTTGGCGAACGCTCGGTTCGTTTAAAAATGAATAAAACGCGATTAAAAATAAAGTGTTTTATTATGCAAAATCGCGAAACCCATAGAAGGAACTTTGGATTGATATAAAGTGTTTCCTACACTTGGATGACTATTTCTTTAAAGAAATCTTTGCAAAGACTATCACCGGACAGGACTTGAACCTGCATCTCTGGACTACCGTGCCAATGCCTTAACCAATTCGGCCACAGGTGCTCGTCTCGTCGAGTCGAAATTATGGACGGTACCTCTCTTCGTGTTTGCGAAATTCTAGATAGGTAGTCGGGCGAATTTCTTGGCGACACAATTCTAAGCTAACTAACCAAAGAAGTCTTAGTTACATCCCATAAGAGAGAGAGAGTTTTACAATAGTAGTTAACAATAGTTTCGTGGATTTCGTTTTTAATTTATGTGCAAGAATATAAGTAATGACGTTATATAGCATAGTTTGTGCCGCATTTCCATAATGAACAAACAGAACTAAGGAAAAAACAAAACGAAATCGACGAAAATCAATTAGTCTATTGGAACCAATAATAGACTCATTTTTTTTGTTATAGTTTTTGTATAGACTCATTGATTTGTATATAATTATTGGTCATAGCGATTCTTTAATTAAGTATGTGTATATTGTTATAAATTTTAATAAGACTGAATTCTAGAAATTTAGCTTTTATACAAATGTGACTATGTTACAATGAAATTTGGTTGTTTTTTTGTTTCCTATTTAAAATGTTTTTTTATTCTGCAAAACTTTAAATAAACATTATTGATTTTGAATTTGATTTTTATTGCATGTCTTATCTTCAAATGGTGGGTGAACAGAGTAATATATTTTATCCAATTACGGCAAAATAAAGGTTAGAAGATTTTGACCCCAAAGTGTGTTTGGCCGTGCCTTCATAACATATAACCCACTTCCCAGATTTCATTAATTGCAATTGTACGTGCCACATCTTAGATGCTTAAGTCCTAAGAAAACAGTATCAAAAAGCATCCAGCAGGATGACCCAATACGAATAAGTAGGTACTTTTTGAAATATTCTGGCATCAGACTTGAAGACTTTTTGGCCAACGCAAATATCAATCATCTGACAACATGACAGAATTACTTACTCTTTGTCAGTGTTTGTCAGAGCAGAGTATCTAAACAATATCGTAGAAGAATAAATAAGTACCGACTTGCAAGAATCGGAAACACCGTCACAATAATATTTTCTTCTGATATTACAGTGTTCTTATCGTGTTCCACTTGGAGGCAAATATCTTTCGTCTGTTTAGTTATCTTATCCTCTCGATTAATTCGTTGCTGATCCACCAACCATGGCGCGTAAAGGACAAGTTTCCATCCAGGATACGGTGGAAACCCAGGAAGAATTCGAAGCTTATCTTCAGAGTCATACGGAGCAGCTTATTTGTTAGTTCCTTTATCCTGTAATAAATTATACTTAATATTTTCCGAGTTAACTCGGGTCTACCCTAAAGAAACCGCCTGTTAAGACTCTAAATCTACTAAAACATTTGTTATGAGGATTCCTATCTCCTTAACTTTCCATCATCAGGTATGGAAGTATATTCAGATTTCTGCGGGTTTTGCCTTGCAACTGGTAACGCCATCAGAAAGGGAAAGCTTGAGCTAGGAGGAGACAGAATTGCTATGGTCAAGGTTTGTGTTTTTTATAATTTAAGTTAGGTCTTTGTAATGTAAGAGCAATATTGTTTAACTAGCTGCACCTCGCGGTTTCACCCGCGGAAGTCCTGTTCCCACGGGAACATTGGGATAAAAAGTAGCCTACCTGTGTATTATTCCAGTGGGTCGATTCTGTAAAAACATTGCATGCGACAAGCAGGCGGTATGCATGAGCATTACAGAAGTCGATTTGTTGCAGAAGTACAAATAATAGCTATTCTAAAATTTCTTTAAATACTGATTGGCTGATTAACAAGGGGAGCTCTTTAAATAATTAAGTAGCCCTTAATTTTAAAGGCTACTTAACTAATTAAGTCGTAATTAAGTAAAATAACATTTACAAATACGAATTAACGCACATCTTCTGCACGTCACCTGCAGTTCGCCGGCATTCCGCATCCAATGTTTTTACAGAATCGAGCCACAGGTCTCTTGTTCAGTAGGTTTTGCGTGAAAGAATAAAAAAAATCACATTCATACCCACATACAAACTTTTGCGTTTATAGTATTAGTAAGATTAGACATTTAGCCTAGCCTCTTTATTAAATGACATCTATTCACTCAATAAATTGATAGAAGGGTTAATAATAATATAGATAGGTACGTGAGCACCAATCTCACATAGATATACGTACATATAGATTAACGCTTTATTGTACCAAAAAACTCAAATATCTAACAACAAATTATCTACGAAGAA
This sequence comes from Idaea dimidiata, assembly GCA_949358125.1. Taxonomy (NCBI): domain Eukaryota; kingdom Metazoa; phylum Arthropoda; class Insecta; order Lepidoptera; family Geometridae; genus Idaea; species Idaea dimidiata. Next base: position 13,247,330 of record OX442341.1, read on the forward strand.
CAAATTAGATCACACAAAGAAAGTCTTCAAACTAAAATGGCACAATTTGCGACCTTATCGCCTATGGACGATCTTTTCCAGGCAAGCAATAAATGGACAAAACTTAAGAAAGGGGATGGGTAATATGTTTAAAAAGTGTTAAAAAAAATCAGGGCTATCCATTCTTAACACTCTACTTATCAACAAGGCGAAATTAATATGTTTATTTGATTTATATTTAATCCTGATGAAATATCTTGAAATGTAATACCTATAAGTGCAAATTCGCATTTAATGGGGTTCGCAATCACGAAGAGTTCGAACCCCACCAAATGCGAATTTGGAATTTAAATAAAACAACATTACCTATGAGTAGGTTAACAACTTTTATAAAATAATCTTTCTTACTAATATTATAAACGCGAAAGTTTGTATGTATGTGAGTATGTATGTTTGTATGTGAGTTTGTTACTCTTTCACGCAAAAACTACTGAACCGATTGCGATGAAACTTGGAATATAGGTAGCTGGGGACCTGGATTAACACATAGGCTTTTTATCCCGAAATTCCCGCTAGAACGGGACTTACGCGGGTGAAACCGCGGGGCGCAGCTAGTACTTTAATAAAATCCAAATACTTATCTTTTCCAGGCTTGTGCTGATGGTATAGAAACTCTAGTAAGATTTAAGGGCAAGAGTGAGCCTGTTTTCCTTTTCATAACGGTAAGAGAGAGATAATTTCTCCGAGGTTCCATAGCATTGTTATGCATTTACATAATTAGTCCAAAAATAATGGTGGCGCGAAGAGTCACCATTGCGGTAGATAGGCGCTGATACTTATTTAAAATAGTGGACTATTTATTTATTTATTTATTTAATTAGGCACACCAACAGTAATACACATTGATATAACTCAACAAAAAATAATGCCAGAACACTATGGTTATATGTGTTTACCAGTTATAGGTATACACAGCTTTGCCTTAAAGATACTATTATTAAAGTAAAAGACCTATGCTAAAACGAGAGTGTTCATAGTTCATATTTTTCGAACTTTCGGGTAGGTGCGCCAACCGAGCGTAAACTCAGCGCCAGCGACGAACAGTCCTTATTTCGCGTATATTGTCATCTCCGTCTCGCCTGTGAAGGTTGCGGGTAAAGGAAAGAGATGGGAGATGTGTCAACCCCGCAGGTAAGACTAATAAATATCAATTACTAAATAGCGGTAGATTTGATTAAATATCAAATAAATAAGATAGAGCGAGATACAAATATAGAAATAGCAAAATATGTATTATGCGGCACAAACAGTAACAAAATTCGAACATTGTTAGAAAAAACACTAGCTGTGATAAATTTAAGGGTACCATTATGAAATTGCATGGTTATTATACTTACGTACCTTTTCCGTACAGAAAGGCAAATTAACAAGAGCTATGTTCGGTGCAAACGGTATCGAGTTGTGCCGTGTCATAGAAGAAGAACTTGGGCTGATGCAGAGGGAAATCGATACCGGAGAAATGAGACCTAAACACGAAATCGATGAACTGCTGCCGGAAGAAGCTGTTAGTATTAACTACAGTTTAAACCATGTTATTTTTTTACACGGGATAGGCTAGCATTTGACCTCATCTCACCTGATGGGAAGCGACGATGAGGTCGACGCGTCGCGCGACGGTGTAACATACTTGCCTAGAAGAAGCATATTCACTCTTTGAAGACTCCAAGGTTGTAGTTAAGGGAACATCGACGCGGGCAGTGAGCAAAATATATCGAGTAAGGTAACTTAATTAAGGAATGTTACCTTAGAATTAGTACCTACAAGGAAAAATAAATGAAAAGTCCTCCCATGACAGCAGGGTTTATAAAACCCATGCCCCTCGCTTACTAAGACATGGGGACCCCTGTGTGCCCTGTGCGTCCTCTGTGTGTAGGAACTCTTCTAGTTTTAGTTCTTATTATTAATGCAGGTAGTTAAGCAGTCAGGCTGCGTTGGCTAAAGTATTTAAGCAGCCGGTAATGTGTGTATTGTCATAGCAATGATATGTCAATGATATGAGGACCTAATAAAAATAGGATTTTCGTGGATAGTTAAAAAAATGTCAGCACGAACTCCTGTGGTACTATAGTGGAAGACGCGATGGAACACCTGCTGGGTTCTAATTTTCAACCTAATGATGATGCTCTCCTAACAATGTAACGGTTTTTTTTCTAACTGTAGGCAAAAATACAAGACGATTTAGCTAAAGAAGAGCATTACAGGGAGGCGGAGGAGCGTCTCCGCGTGCTGACACTAGCGGCAAGAAAACGTCGCGTCTGCGACCGTATGTCCAGGAACCTGAAGCGAATGAACTGGATCATGTTCTGGCCGCATTGCCACCAAGCTCACTATGACCTCTATGAGAAATGGGATTATGTCAGTTAGTACAAATTTTGGATTTGGAGAATCTAGTTGGCCGAACGCGCAAAGAGAGCAAAGCGTCTCTGTTCTAATTTTGTATTTCTGTATAAATTTTCTTTTGTCTGTCAGTGCCACATTGTGAGGCCATTTGAAGGCATGTCAGCTCGTATGACGTCAACCCAGCCTTTCTTGGGTCTTACCAATTTGCCGTAGCTGGGCGAAGGCGCCATAGCAAGAATATATTCCCCACGTAACTAGCCGGTTTTCGTTATTTATTTATTTATTTATTTATTAGGAAGTTCAACAGCTATACATATACACTTATACAACATATGGTAACAATAGGAAGCCAATTACAGAACTTCACGAACAGATGACCATACCACCGTAAACGACATACTTGCAATGTCTCGGACATGAAGGCTGCCCCTGATGTAAGAGTTCTTGACGCGGTCTTTTCAAACATCCATCGCAGCATTATCATCTCCGTGACACCAATCAATATCCATGGTACAAACTAAAGTATTTATATTTTCCTCAATCAGACATACAAGTGGGTGGTAAGGAGTCGATCCAATTAGACGAGCATTCAGCCAGAGAAGCGCTTTATATGAGCGATGTGGATCCTAACGAGGCGTGCATACACTCGCTGCTCAGCGGGGAAGCGCTTGTCGTTTTGTTTAAGATGTTTGAGTCGGATGATAGGGATTTTGTCAGTAAGTACCCGTTTGCCCAAACTAGATAGTTAGATAGATCAATTCTTTATTGTAACACACCAAATATTGAAAATTAATGGTTTCAAAAATTGAAACCATTAATTGCACAAAAACGATGCATACGTGCAATATGTCAATTAGGTAGAATGGAATCATGTAGAGAATATTTTAAAAAATTGATAATACTTACATTTCCTTCCATTTATATAAGTGAAGTTGTACAATTTGTTAAAGAAAATTTACATTTATTTCAAAAATTTAGTGAGAACAGAAGGAACAAATTTGATCTTCATACAATCGTACGCAAGACTCGTATGATGAGTATTAGTGTGTTCAGTATGGCTCCCACAATATACAACGGAATCCCATTGTCATTGAGGATGATTGAATCTCCCAGGGAGTTTAAGCGTGCTGTCAATAATTATCTTATCGAAAAGTCTTATTATTCCATTGAAGAATTTTTTAATGATAAAAATTGTACTAAATAAATGTATTATTTGACATTTCATATTATTTATATACATACAATATTCTGACATTATTTAATTGACACGCGAAATGTAGGTTGGTATTTAATTTTGTTTGACATTGTTATTAATCTGTATTAATTAATTTAATTTTATCTGTGACATTGTATTCTTTGAAATTTAGTAGTTTTAATAGGTAGTCAGTAGGTATATTTGTAAAATCATTAAGTTGACATTAAGATTGATTTAAAATAAGTACTTACTTGATTCTGATATTTGCATGCTAAGTTAAGTGCTGGTGAAATATGTTGAACTATACCTACTACTTGATAACATCTGTTGTAACCATATTTCGTGCAAATAAATGACATTCATTCATTCATTCATTCATTCATTCAAATAAAAAATATATATATTAAAAAGCAAACTAAGTACATAAAAATATTGGCACAATGGGCGACCATAAAAAACTTTGCACGTTTTATTTAAACAAATTTAAACTATTTTCATTAGCATTCATTATTATGTATTTCCATTGGGGTCTGTTATTAACAGAGATCGGAATTAGGTGAGTGAAAATACCTAAAGTTTGCGGGACATATATGGAGCTGTTACAACCAGTTAAACCGGTTTTGTATTTTACCTATTTAGTTTCGGTTTTTTTTTACATGTTCTTTCCCTTTGAAACACCGAACTATAAACATTTACAAGCTGCTAATACAGTTCTAAATAAATTTTTGTTTTGTACTTTTTCAGTTAAAATTCGGTCTTTTAGTCCCAATTGTTCTTTGTCGGTCAAACACAGAATTTTATATATCTGCAAAATGCTAATGCGGTTTTAATTTCTATTTTTGATGTGTATCTTAAGTTAAACAGTTTTGCTACAGATTGATGCAAGGAAAACGAACATTTTCGCGTCTTTACGTAGTTTTGAAGTCGGTTTTTTTTTAAATTATTAAACCTGCACTGCATCAAAAAATTAATTAAAAACATTTATTTCAATTGCAAGAACGTTGTGCGTTAACTACTTTGCACATTCAGAGTTCGGAACATGCAATAATATTAGTTTTTTCCTAGAAATGATAAATATTCTTCTAATGTTAAAAATGCTTTGTGTTCTTCGCAGTACAAAAGCCCACGCTAATCCATTGTTTAACAGGTAAAAATTCGTTCAAGTAAGAACAAAGACTTCTTTGTTTGTGATTGAAATAAATATTTTATAATAATTTTTTTTGCTTATATTTCATAGTAAACCCCTGAATACAGATCGATGCACGAAGGACGAACACTGTCACAGAATACATAATAGTAACAAGTCGGAATTTAACTACGTTGAGGTCAAGTAAGCAGGGCAAGTAAAAACGGAACGACGTCATTAAAGTGAATGCCGCGCTTACATGCGCGAAAATGTTCGTTTTCCTTGCATCAATCTGTAGCAAAACTTTTTAACTTAAGATACGAATCAAAAATTAAAACCACATGAGCATTTTGCAGATTTGTAAAATTCTGTGTTTGGCCGACAAGAACAAATTGGGACTAAATAACCGAATTTTAACTGCAAAAGTACAAAACAAAAATTAATTTAGAACTGTATTAGCAGCTTGTAAATGTTTATAGTTCGGTATTTCAAAGGTAAGGAACATGTAAAACAAAAAAAAAACAAAACCGGTTTAACTTAAGTGGTTGTAGCAGCTCCATATTATGTCCCGCTGCAAACTTTAGGTATTTTCACTCACCTAATTCCGATCTCTGGTTATTAAGCAATAACAAATAGTTACAGTAAGTATGCCATCAATATCTCAGTCAAAGTACGGCTGCGATATCAACAAAATGGACTCCTTCGAAAGGAAAAATCGAGGTCAACAACGTAAACTTTGGCGAGACGACCTCGACCGCTTCGCGCAAGGCTGGCTGGAGGTAGCCCAAACCGCTGCCAATTTCGGGAGATGGGGTGACCTTTGCCTCTGACATAGTAGAGTTGTAAATACTAAAATCTTGGCTCTCGCCTTTTTTTTGAAGACTTAATCTCTTGTACACCCTTTCCCGTGGTTAACATCCAGAGCTGCTCCGGTACTCCCTTTACGAAGAGATCCCCGTACCGAAAGAGGACGTACCACCCGAGAAGCAAGTACCCCCAGTGCCGGCGTACGAAAGATATGCCAGCATCAGCAAGACGGCGCGCGAAGTCAGGCGTGATCGATACAACGCAAAGATGCAGAAATTGGTATAAACATTAATTACAAATATTATTAAATAACGAGGTATTTACCGTGCTTTTAATTCATTTTATGTCGAGCTCGATATTTCGCCAGTAATTTCTACTGGCTTGTTCACGAGACTCACTTTCAATACTCTCTGATTAGAGTGTGACCAGTTGACCACAAATTTAACAAATAAGAGACACCAGAAATGACTATGATATTATAAAGTGGCACAATGCCGTCAAATTGTCTTAATTTTCATCAATACTATTATGCTTGTAAAACATGGGTAAATTCTTCATAAATTATGTAATAGTTTACATATTTTTTTCGTACAGCGTGAAGAAAGGGAAGAAAGAGAACGTCTAGCAAGAGAACAAGCCCGAATTGAGCGTGAAGCTGAAGAAGAACGACTTAGAGCTGAGAAACAACGGGCAGAAGAGGAGAGAATGGCCAGGATTCAAGCCGGGGTATGTTTGATCAAAGTAATTAAGATAAAATCCGATATAGAGTGAACATGGAGAATAACGATGTCGTCATATTCTGAAATGCAATACTTGGTGCTTCATTTTTTCACCTGCATTTAGCATCTACTACAATTTAGGTATGTTTGCACCATCTCAATGGCATCAATGATCACACCCTAGTTTTTTAATCTATGTGTTGTATTTTTGCAAATGATCTTTGTCTTCAAAATTTTGTGTGATTGTTCACTTTGGTGGCAGTTACCAGCAGATCCGGAACCGGAAGTGGTGGAAGCAGCTGAAGGTGAAGAGAACGTAGAAGGTGAGGGAACGGAGGCGGCTCCTACTGAAGTCACTGACGAAGCACCGCCGGTCAGTACGCAAAGCTTACATTATACTATTGTCTATACTAATAGTAGAACGAGGAAAGATTTGAACTAATTTTGTTTGTAATGAATATGCTCCGAAACTAGTGGACCTATTTCAAAATTTCTTCACTAATAGAAAGCTACATTATCGAGGATATTATTTGATATTGGCTACTTTTACTTCTTTACATACCTCATATGTATACGTTTATATAAATCAAGAGTATATTAATTTATATTAGGATGAAGTAATCGATGAAGAGAAAGTAGAAGCAGAAGAAGAATTCCACTCCGATATCGAAGTTGAAGGAGAGGATTACATTCCACCTGGTGGACTATTCGTGCCTGGACTGTATTCCCCAGCCAACGAGCTGTCCAAGGCCAATGGATTGGCATTATTCTTTCCCAAGGTTATAAAAAAATACTTGGATTATTTTTTTACTGTAACATCAAAAAAATACAATAAAAGGAATAACATTGACAATTGGCAGCCTTGTCGCTTAAAGTGGTCTCTAAGCAACCTTGCGATGGACAAGAAGTGCAAGTTGAAGTTAGATAACTAATTAGTGGAGGGAAGTTTGAATTTTAGGATGCACTCGGAATTTACGTTAAGTTAGCTACAGACAGACCATTACACTAAACTGCGCAGTTATAACTGGACAGTTCTTAGTTTTACCTACACACGTACGATTTAACTGGACAGTAGTTAAATCTAATGGTCTATAACCTGCTTTAGAGAAAAAAATGATGAAACTCGGGCTTCCATCGTTTAATGTAGTAGTTTGGTACAGTTCTATGAAATCTGATGGACGACAAAGACGATCATAGTAAATGATTTATCACCTCCTCTTAGACATTAAACGCCTCCCGTAGGACGCCTCCTCTTAGAGTCGTTAACGGTATTAGTTTTCAGAGACAGTCGATCCTACAGGACGACAAATTAGCGGGCTAACATTATTATCTATGTAATCTAAACAAAATTCTATATCCTGACAGACCTATATATCAAAGCAGAACCCAAAGCGCTGGCCCCAGAAACATGCAATTTGGAGAATGAGTTCTTTGTAGTGTGTGGATTCACTAAAAGTGGTTTTGGTAAATTCCACGGGATCTATTCTTATGCGGGTGCAACCGTGGAATTCTGCCAGTTATTTATGAAACCTAAACTGTTTATTACCTACAGATGGTTATGGAAAACACTCCCATAGAGTCAGAGTTCCTTCCTCCTCACGTACTCGTGATGTTCACAATCGACAAGCGCCATGAGGTCCAAGAGATTGTTAAAACATACGCTGATGAAATATTCGCGGTTAGTAGGTATATGTGACAGGTCTATTGAGGGTTCCCACATATTTGGAGAGACACACTAATCCCACTATATTACTAATGAGAATGTGAAAGTTCCAATGTTAGTTTATTTGAATGTTTGTTTTTGATTCATGTAAAAACTATTGAACCGATTACGATGGTTCGGGTTGTTTCGGGTATAAAAATCTAATTGCGTGCCATCATAGGACAAGCCTAGGTTAGCTTAGCGCCTGGAGGCTAGCGAGTTACCTAACTTAAACAAACGTTCTCGCATCGAAGTAAACAAACAGGTAGGTTTTTGTTACGAAGCGCGAAGCAAATCCACTAGGCGCCAAGCAAGCCGCCTGTCTATGCGGACGTAACCTAAGAGCGAAGCGAAGGCCAACTACTAGGTAAACTGTGGTACTATTTTCCAGTCAGGAATCTTTGTTGGTGAAGATCCATTTTCTGCGGAACATATCGCATACACAATCAAACAGTATGACAAGATGGAACGGCTAAGGAAACAGTAAGTTAATATTTATAAAATGAAAATTATTTATCATAAGCTTAGTACTTATAAAATTGGATAAGAACTAGGTATCTTAACAATATTTCTGAAAGCAAACTCGTTAAAAATATTAAATCTAATACTTATAATAAGAGAGGACAAAAAGTCTGTACTTGGAAGTATATTTAAAATAGAGGTCTAGGGGACTTAGAATAAGTAGTAGAACAAAATTACCACTCGAGAACCGCTCGGCCGCCCGCTCGCGCCCCTGACAACTGACAACGCGTTTTTCACTTCCGCGGGTGAAACCGCGGGGCGCAGCTAGTTTACTTATAAAATGATAATGAAAAAGTGCTTCCATAAAATCGTACTCAGCTGGATTCGAACCCGAGTACTGGTAATCCGAACCAACGCGTTAAGCCGCTTCGTCACAAATAGGTCTAGTACCTACTTCCTGAATTTTTGCTTTACGGGTGCTAAATTGAAATCCATAAAGCATTATTAGTAGTATGAAACAAATAGGTGAAAGAACAATGTAGTTAGGCAAATATCTTTGGTAAGAAACTATTATGGTATGGTAGTAGAAAGAGACAGCCACAAACTGAAAACTATACCAACCTCCATAAGACAGCCAACTGCAGGCATTCCTGGTGGGTCCGCTGTATCCAGCCGGTATATCCCAGTAGCGCAGGGATCAGTAGAAAAGGGCAGGGGGGGAATTAGCTCGTATAATTCCTGAGCGCACTCCCTAAAATCCACATCGTTCCAGCAAGGACCGTTTGGCTCTGATGGTGTCCCGTAAGCGCAGCTTGCCTCTCCTGCAGCTGGCGGGCTGCAACCCCTGTTACATCAGCTCGGACGCCAAGTCCGGCGAGCGGGACTGTCTGCAGCTGTTCCCCGTTGGGTATGGGGACGATTATGAGGACGAGCCCAGTGTCGTTGAAGAGGAAGTCGTGGTAATGTACTACTTCGCTTATATTTATACTCATCTCAGTCCTTAAAATTATTTCAGTTATTGAAAGTTACATTATCGAGGAGGAACATAATAAGCATTAGGTACGCTACCTACTTTTGATCTTATTTTTCCCACAGGATCGGGCCATATTATGAGGGTGAAACCGTGGGACGCAGCTAATACTTCTATATCTAATATAATCTGCCTATCTATCTATTATTTACTAATTAAAATAAGTAAATCAATAATTATATTAATAGTACTAACAGTTACATAATACTATTTTGTTTTACAGGAAGTCGTGGCGGAACCGGAACCGGAACCAGAGGTAAGACCATATTAGTTATCCCTTCTTGACTAGACGATTTATTTGATACTATAGTAGACTAGCTGCGCCCCGCGGTTTCACCCGCGTAAGTCCCGTTCCCACGGGAATATCGAGATAAAAAGTAGCCTATGTGTTAATCCAGGTCCCCAGCTACCTATATTCCAAGTTTCATAGCAATCGGTTCAGTAGTTTTTGTGTGAAAGAGTAACAACCTCACATACATACTTACATACAAACTTTCGTGTTTATAATATTACAAACTTTCGCGTTTATAATATTAGTAAGAAGTAAGAAAGTAAGAAGTAAGACTAGTAAGATAAGATATAAGTTGAGCGGATACACGGATGAAAGAACATTTTACAAAACTTCAAAAAATATCGCCTACATAGTACATACGGCGTCTTACCGACATAATTATCTGTCGCGGGTAGTTCTTTATTAATTACTGAAAATAATCTAATTTAAACTGAACCTTAAGCATTTAGTTATTTGGTTGAAAATAGTGTACACGCTCTCATGACAGCTCATTGACGCGACGCACGACGCGGTGCGCCCCTTACCTAAGCTGGCTATTTTCAACCGAATATTATAGACGTTAAGGTTTAATTTAAATTGTTATGTTTTAGTAACTTTAATATCTTTTAAAATCTCTGTTGAGAGTTTTAGCCATTTGACTTAATTAATCGCGGACGTGATTTTACCCTCTTGACCTTATAGCAGAAATTCAACCTTCGAAATGATATCAGAAATTTTGTCATGAAATATTTGTATTTCAGCCTGAAGCTCAAGCCGTTGAGGAAGAAGAAGATGAAGACGAAGAAGATGAAGAATAAAATTAATTCCAATATTATTATACTCTTATGTTGCAATATTATATTAATTACTTCTTAACTATTGTAGTATTATTTATTTACCTGTCCTTCCACTATGCATTTCTTTTGGCATAAACACTTAGCATGGCATAAATAAAACACTAAGCACTAAGCTATTTCCTATACTTAGACCCGTATTCACAAACGACCCTATGCGTTTTCTCAGTTTTTGTCACATTTTCACTGAAGTTGATTGTCAAGAGAAAACTTTTGCAAACCCCTGGAAAAAAAAAACGGAAATTAGTCCGATCTAAATTTAAATAAAACTTAATTTCTCCCGGAAGGCGACCGCCCTTTACTTACCCAATTAACCAAATGATTGAAAATTTAACATAAGTGCTAACCAATTATGACTATACAGAAATGTATTCATTTACTACTTATATAGTTTTGTCGATTTCCAATTATAAATCTTAATTAAAAATTAGAATTTAAGAAAAAAAATTAAATCAAAGAAAACATAAACCTCATTTATTTTGGTCAATTGTTAGCAATTTAAGTAGGTAAGTACCATTATAAATTTAAAAAAAAACCTAATTTATTTTTCATTTTCAATTTAAAAGGCACACTTCACTGAACGTATATAAAATATGAATAGTTTTTTATTTTTTCTGATTATCTTTATCTTTATATTACTAACTGGTGATTTCGTGAAGATAACTGAGGGATGCTGGCCTGCGGAGGAGCTACCTACAGAGATCACCACTGCTAAACGAGGACGTATGTGAAAATATCTAACCTATGTTTTAGTTCCGTCTTCTACTATTGTATTCTGTAGTTCCGTGCGCAATAACTGCATGACTTTAGCTTGCCTAATGGTACTGATAAACAATAAAAACTTATTTAATCCCTTCCACCAGCGCAGCAGGAAGCATGCGACTAGCATGTCGATGTGTGCATGAATTTCTTTATATGGGTACACCTACTGTCTGTGTGCATGCCAGTGGCATGTCTATCCGGACCGTAACATAATTATTAAGTACTTTTGCATGTTAGTTTCGATTAATTTTTTTATTTATTGTTTAGTTGTTGGAGACCAAGTCGATAGAAATTTTAACGTATCTTGGGGTGGATTTATGCCTCCGGACTCGGTGAAAAAAAAGTGGAAGAGCTGGCTGGCTGATTATAAAGCTGAACGGGAGAGGCTGGATCAGGAGAACGATGACTTGTATAAGAAGGATAGAAGACCAGGCAGCGGGTGGCCGGATAGCTGGCAAGGTGCGTAGATATAGGCTTGACCTTTACTTACTTTTGATCCCGATATTTCCACGGGATCGATTCTTTTTATTTGGGGGAAAACCGCGGGACGCATCTAGTTTCTTATAGTTAACAACAACCCCTGAAGACCCGCTTAAATGGCTCACCTTGTTTATAGATTGTTTGAACGTAGGTATAGGAGGGGGTCACCAGGGAGACAAGCCACCTCCATGGGCCTACGAGCCCATCAACCATGGCCTGCCAGAGTTCTGCTACGAACCTCCCGTACAAGGACCTTGCGAGGAGTTAAAAACAAGGTACCTTTGAGAAACAGGCGCCAACTAAGGTAAAGTGGGATAAGTAGGTACATTTGACAGCTGGAGCCTGGAATAGGTAACACATAGGCTATCCATAAGGTAAAAACGGGACCTGAGACTCCGCTGTCGGTCCGCCGTCTGTCACCAGGCTGGCCCGTGATAACTAGACAGCTGAAATGTTCCTAAATTATGTATTTCTGTAGCCGAAATGACTGTTTCGTTCATAATTCGTACGTCCTTTACACAGACTAGTAAGAAAATACTAAAGTATGTTCTTTAGCCGATGAAGAGCGAATGCCAAATCTCTGACGAAAGCCAGCTTGCTCGTAAAACTAGGAGCAAAGAGAATTATAATCACTAACTAGGAGAGTGAACCTCGACCATATTCGCCACGTGTATCGGTCGTATAGGCACGTACATTTCACACGGTGGTGCTCTGCGACACCGATCGCTGATCAATCATCTACCCACGAAATAGTAGCGTCTTTAAAAAAAATCACGATTCCGGAGACCTCGGTTGGTATACGGCCTTAAGAAGGTGGATTGATCAGCGACGAGGTTGGAGGGAGATCCAATCCAGCTGCCCGATTCTGCAAGAAAAAAACATGTAGAAACCTTGTTGCTTCTACACGGTTCACCAGTCATTTTACTCCTTTTTTGGTGTTCTAGACGCGTTAAAAAATATATTTAATTATTGCATTATGAAAAAAATCACAAAAAATCGAATCAATGCCGTTAGGTGGAAGCTTATAGCTTTAAGGCGGCGATAGATGATAAGCAACGGTCCTTGTCCTATTGCATATAAATGAGCGAGATGGAATTGCGTGAAAAATCTACAATTTCTCGTAAAATCAATAATTAACGAAGATTAAAATAATATTTTGAAAAAATGCGATGAAGGGGTTCTAGGTATTGTATTTTCTAATATTATGATGCCTATAAGAAAATATAGCGGTTAAGGATTTAGAAGAAAAATTGATTTATTTTGTAAAACAGGGGTAACTTTGCCTATATAATAGTGGTATTTAAAGTTATTTTTTATTGTTTTTGAAATGAAGGGGACACTTCTTGTATCATGTACAATAACAGTATACATTGTTTAAAGATCTATTTGATACCGGTTATGAATAAAACCATTCCATCGGAAGGGATTTCACATGAGTCGCGTCCTTAAAGTGGTCTCCCATACAAAAACAGTAATTTAACGTTGTTTTTCTAGGTGGGCTTTCAACCCGTACTTAGACGATTGTGTTGAGTTCCAATATGGCTGCCAAGGTAATCAGAATAACTTCGACACGAGGGAGAAGTGCAAACAACAGTGTATGATAGAGCCGGTGATGGGATGTGATCCCGAGACTAACATTTACATTGATGAGTAGGTATCTATAGGTACTTGGCTGTCGTGGATATAAAATGTTTGAAAAATATTGATGTTGTATAATTTATCAAAAACACGCACATAACTTTGTTAACCTTTTGAGCGGCCTTATCTGCTACAATATGGACCCAACCAGTAAAACTGCCAGTCTTCAGGTAACAAAAAAATAGATAAGTTGGTGACACTGTATGTAGAGGTTATTTTGTTCTTTTTGTAACCGTTTTTAAGTTTTTCACTTTTTTTTAAGTCTGTTTTTTTAATTTTTTAATTATTTATCTTTTTCACCCTTTTTAGTGTAGTGTGTAGTTTTTGGTAGAAGTCCAAAAATGAGTTATGCTTTACTGTTTTCTGGGATGCTATTCTATTCATCATTCCGAAGATACTCATCAGATCCTCACCGATTATTTATGAGACCACCTTCCAACCTTGAAGATCCCACTTTCTATTGAAGAAAGAACCATCTCAATCGGTCAAGCCATCTTCGAGTAATCGATGAACAATTGGAATAATTACTGCGTTTTGAGGAGCATTTCCGTTCATCACTCCGAAGATCTTCATCACATCCTCATCAAATTTATAGGACCTTCTTCACGGGGGAGACACTGGAGAATAAAAAGACTTTTTGAACAAAAGTTTGGAAACAGCTCTATCTTTTACTTTCTGCTGAACTAAAAGGCTAATTAATTTTCGGAGGCGCAACAGATGGCACTATAATTAATAAATATAATTGTACTTTTTAGAATCATAGTTTGTTGAGGTTAAAATCAAGTTAGTTCGACCTGCTTGGTTGAGATACTCTATATAACGTTTCTAGGCAACGTGTTTTGTTTATATATTTGATGTCGATGTCGATGTCAATAAATTAGCGAAGTTATTTTTGTAAAATAAAAGTCTGTTTTAATCAGTAAAACATTGCTATAGCAAGCATCTCCTGCTATAAATTCCACGCGCTCAGCTGTTGATTTTGTATCAACAAGTTTGTGATTTGAATTGTGTTTACGTTTTGACATGAGTTAGTGCTTTATGTCCCATGTTGTTGTCAAGTGAAGAAAATATATTATTATGTTTTATCAATTATTATTTTATTTTATCATAACTATGTTCGGACACTACGACATATTCTGCTGTATTTATCGGAATAGACCAAATCACGGCCTATTCTAATAATAGTACTTGAATATACCTATACATATAATAATATTTTTTAAATTAACTTGAAACGAAGGTATAGATTATGGAACTAAAGAAATTAAAAACAGCGCCATCTATAGACGACTGCTTAAACTTATTAGTAAATCAAATATCAAATGTGGTCAGCAAAAAAAAATGCAAGCGCGCTCTCTATTCCCGTATATATTACTTAACTCTATGACCTTCTTGGAGCACCTTTCCATTAAAAAAAAAACATATTAATCGGTCAAGCAATCTTCGAGCAGTCGGCGAACATACATAAAAATACATACAGACGAATTGATAACCTCCTCCTTTTTTTAAGTTGATTAAGTGTTATTAGAAAGGGACAGAACGCAGCATTGAAGCGGCCCACTTTTTAGTTCTACGTGAGCATTCTAGTTATAGTAATATAACTTCTTTGGTTGCAACAATACAACTTTCTTGGTTGCAACAATACAACTTTCTTGGTTGCAACAGACCGATCGACTGCTCGCCATACTTAGTATCTTCTTACTAGTGTGTGTGCTCGCCGAGCAATGGACAACGAAGCTCGGCCGGGACAACTTACGTTTTGTCGGCCTTTTTTGGTCGTCCTTTTGAAAAAGAATTATGAATAGAATCACAGACTAGTAAGAAGATACTAGAATATTATGAAAATAATTTTTAGAACTTCACGTAGTCGTGTGGCAACACTGCCACTGACAGCTGTCATTGTTCGTTATTTTGCTGTCAAGCTGTCATTTCACTGTCCACAGATTTTTTAACTCCACAGAAATTGATACCGCCGGTGGCCGCGAAGCGCTAGCGTCGTGCCCATGGCTCTTCTATGGCTTTTCCATTCTGACATTTGCCAGTGTCAAGTATTATTAATATTTGCAAGGAATTTTCGGAGTTTTGGCGGGAACGCGTAGAGAAGTAACTTACTAACAAATAACTTGTTTATTTCTTATCGGTTGTGAGCCGATTATGGCCTTCAGGAAATTAGCCAGGGTCAAGTATTATTAATATATTATGCAAGTTACTTGCATCGAAACAATCAAGTCATCATAATTAAAGTCAAGTCTAAGGAATAATTTGTAAACCCGGCGGCCATTTACAAAGATTGTTCACGGAGCTTTGGAGACAACACTAAGTCCATGTTTTGCACCGATTTTCACTTTCATTCCACTTGTACATCGTCACGAAACTAAATTGATTAATATGCCCCCGAAATTAAACAATTTTGCACGCATTTGAACTAGGTTTCACAAAAACGAAAATTTACCACCACATCTCCTCGACGCGTTTCCGCCAAAACTCCCTGCAAATAACTTGCAAATATTAATACTTGACACTGACTAATGTCCAAATGGAATAAGCCATAGAAGAAGAAAACTAAAGTTAACAGCCACCGACGATAGCGCCATTCTGCGCCATGCGATCCCCCTAGAAACAGTGTAAACATGGGCAAGTCCAAAAGTCCCCTTGCTCGACTCTGTTATCTATGTAACTAACCTCCTGCACAAACAAATCGGTCGACGAAAGGATTCGTTTGTTTGTATCCGTGCTCTGCGTCCGATAATGTTATTAAACTGAGAATAATACATTTAAATATTCATAAGAAAATACAGTGCGCTAACTTATTGCTGAAAAGAACACAGTGCTTTAGAACTATGTGATAATTCCCAACTAAATAATTTGATAGTATTGTATCGTAAAGTGTTTTGTAATTATTTCTGAGTGACTAATTGCAAAAATGAGTCGAAGGGCGTTGATGGTGCTGATGTGGAAACACCTGATGGTGCGGAAGAGACGATTTATCCATACCATAGCGGATTTCCTCATACCGATAATGTTTTTTTGTATCCTGTTCCATTTCGGAAGCTACTTGAAACCACCTCCTCCAAAATCTTTAATTTCAGAAGACTACGATTATAAAATTCAATATCCAGTAAGTAGCAGTGCCGATCTTTTATCATACATACCCTTGTTATCTATAGGAACAATTTATTTGTTTGTTTGTAATGAATAGGCTCCAAAACTAGTGAAACAATTTAAAAAAATCTATATCCAATCTCCAATAGAAAGCTGCATTATCGAGGAGTTACAAGGGGTTCTTTTGATCTTGATATTCCCATAGGATTAGGATTTATGTTGGTGAAACTGTGGAATGCTGCTAGTTTTCTTATTCATACCTACAGCACAAGCAAATTTCAATCCATGGTTTTGTTTTGCTGTAGTGCCGGAATACATTATTAGATGCACCAAGACCACCCTCCTAGCCATTAGACATGCACAGAGAATAAGTCAATAGGTAGGTAACTAAGCCATGGGAGTCCTCACAATGTTTTCCTTCACCGTAAGAGTGATGTTAATAACACACATGATTTTATGATAACAATAATGTGACACCACTGCATTTGTCTACTTCATACCTATGTTGTCCTGAATTCTTTAGTCTCTGCTTTCTTAAATACACAGTTTTACTTTGTTTTGTTTAACCTGTATAAGTTTCTTTACTTGAAATAAAGGAGACTATGCCTTAAAAAAGGCAGAGATGCTGTCTTGATACTTTATATATATTATGAATTACAATGATGATTATGAGTTTCTATCATTAGTATAAACAAATTTATGAAGACAAATATTAGGAAAAACTAAGTGTTTGATATGCAATATTATGAATTACAATGATTATGTGGTTCAATTGTTAGTTATCTCTATCAAAAAACTATCACTTTAATGATCGGTAGAACCCTAAAGAAGTTGTTTTATTTTGATAAATGTTATTGTTAGTTATTAAATTTTTTATGAAGAATGATCATTATGATTTCAAATGTTGTGAGTAACATTTTCGGACTTCCAACAATATGAGTAGATAATTTATGTAAGCCCAAGCGCCCCAATAAAACCACTGGGTACACTTTACTATCCTACACTATGAATTTGGACAGGGTATTGGTGGGATGTTTTTATCCACCCTAACACATTTATTAAAATTTACTATGCACACACGGTTTTTGCTAAAATTTACTATGCACACACGGTTTTTGCTAAAATTTACTATGCACACACAGCACCCCGACTACGATAGGTTAGGTTAATGTTAGTTGTAGAGCCTCATGCAAAATATCACCTGCAAAACTCAAGCAACAAAAATAGGGATTAAATGTAGAAATTAAATTGATAAAACCTCTTTCTTCAAGGTCCCAACTATATCCATACCAAAATTCATTAAAATTAGTTAGCGGTTTGAAGACAGGGCTGAAAATGATACTGAACAACAGCCACTATTACTTTCACATTTATAATACTACTAGCTGCACCCCGCGGTTTCTGCTATTCCAGGTCCCCAGCTACCTATACTTCAAGTTTCATCTCAATCGGTTTGGTAGTTTTTGCATGAAAGAGTAACAAAGTCACATACAAACTTTTGCATTAATAATATTAGTAAGATACGTTATAAAATCCCGAGATTGATCTCAGGACCGAGTCAAGCTCTGATAGCGCAAGAAACATGTTGTTGAATCAACATAACAGTTTGTCTTTCTCTCTAATATTTAAGAAAGAGACGGAACTTTTATGTTGATTGCCCCGCAGGGTTTGATAACTTCGCATATTCCAAACCCTACAACAGTTGGGCCCATCTGTTGCTAGCAGCAATGTTTAGAACTAATCATTTCAGGTGCTTCCTACTTTCTGAGAGTTAGTTACGTCCGTAGGGGCTTCCTAAGAGAAAGCCCAAGCAAGCTTGTGCTTTCCCTGAGTCTGTAAATCATCAAGATATAAAATAACTAGCCTGAATTTCTAGCATTAGAAAATCAGGCTACAGAGCTCTACGCTCTGTCATCGAAGTAATAAAAAACCAATAAAACAGGCATTCAAAATTACCTAATTGGTTTCACATGCCAGATTTAACGACCGACTGACTGATAGACAGTACTTAGGTATCTTATAATAGTTTCGCGGAATTACGCTTCACGCTCTTCAAGTTCTACTAATATTATAAAGCTGAAAGTTAGTATGTGTGTAATGGTTCTTCACGTCAAACTGCTAAACCTATTGCAATAAAATGTAGAAAAATGAAATTATCCGTGTACCCCATCCCTTGTAAAAGGCGACTAAGGGATCTTGAAGAAACCTTGAGAGCTCCCCACGCGGTGGCGGATAAACTGCTTAGGAGGGTTGGAGTGTGTCAGGCAGGCGGCTGTCAAAAATTGCCAAATCTATTTGCAACACGCAAGTTATCATTGACAATACCTTAACCTGCATCTGCATAGTTAATGATGATTTACGTAGCTCCTATGCCAACCCCAATTAAGGGATGATTTATATTAGACCGTTTCCCGGCCGTGCCGGGTCCGAGCTTCGTTGTCTGTTGCTCGGCCGCTACTCGGATCGACTGCTCGCCGAGCAATGGACAACGAAGCTCGGCCGGATGACGGTCTAATAGAAATCATCCCTAATTTGGGGTTTTAGCGAACCAGGGGGAGATGGATGCAATGGGGAACGTCGCTCAGGTGAGAAGGTGAAATAACACATGAGCTACTTTTTTCCCGATATTCCCACGGGATCGAAACGTACGTGGGTGAATTCGCAGGGCGCTGTTAGTAATAAAATTAAATCAGTAGTCGGAGTCACAATATCTAGGGTGTTGCGTTTCATAAAGCATAGGTACACTAAAAGTCTTTAATTCCGAAGGTCATGTGTACACCAATTCAAAATACCTAATAACTAGCTGGTTCCCACGAGTTTCCGTGGCAAAATCGGGATCAAATGTAGGCTATGTTACTCCTCGATAATGTAGCTTTTCATTGGTAAAAGAATTTTTGAAATGTGACCAGCAGTTTTGGATCCTATTCATTATATACGTTCTTAGGAGAGCTATTATGAAAAAACTTAGGCTGAAACTTCGGACCCGACCAAACATTCCGTTTTGGTCATCAACGTATAACCAGAAAACGGTAATAAGACTTACCGTTTGCTCTAAATATACACAGATAAACTATTAATTGTGAACTAATACTGTATGACACTATGTAGGCATCTAGTACTGTAACTGAATTTAATATTGGAGTGTTAAAATAAACTTATCTGCCGACATCGTACTGCAAAGTGACGGGACTTGTTAGGAGTCTACCCTCACTATAAATAAATGTGTTTTTTCTAATTGACGATTATTTTTAAGAACCATGTTTGTATGCCCACGTCGTAGGACTAGAGATTCTTTAATTTTGTATCTATCTCTTTATACCTAAATCCACAAACAATAAATTTCAATTCATTTAATTTCACTAGTAATTATTGTATTTGCATTATACCGGGTCTTAATCGCGTACTATTATTTTTTTTCTTACCTCGACGTTTCGATCATGTTACAATGATCTTGGTCTCGAGGGGACTGGAGCTGCGGCAGGTGTCATCCTCTATTTATAACCGTCGTTGTTTACTGTCCGGTGGTGGGTAGGTAAAGAAAGTAGAAGATTAGAAGTAGGTAGATCAACAAATCGGGTGAATTTAAAAAGTTTATTAGTAACTAGCTGCGCCTCGCGGTTTCACCCGCGTAAGTCCCGTTTCCGCGGGAATATCGGGATAAAAGCTACCTATATTCCAAGTTTCATCGCAATCGGTTCAGTAGTTTTTGCGTGAAAGAGTAACAACCTCACATACATACATACAAACTTTCGCGTTTATAATATTAAGTAAGAAGTAAGATTACTGGTCGAGAGTGAACAATAAAACTACCTACTGATGTTTTGTCAGGTCCTAATTTTCGGCCGAAGTTTTTTCGTATTAGCTCTCCTGTTTATTATATTAGTCCGATTGTACCCCACAGCGATGTCTTTAAAGTTATTTGGGGTATTAACATCGCTCTTACGGTGAAGATTAACATCGCGAGGAAACCCACGACTTAGTTAGCTCCAGACGTTTTGAGTAGTTCTTTCCTCTGGGCATGGCTGACTAGGCTGGGAGGGTGGTATAGGTGCTGGGCAAGCCTCCTCTACCTTATAATGTCCCGGACCCTACAGCGTCATTAAAAGCATGGATTTTAACATTTAGATTAGATTTAGAGGCCTAAATTGACTATTTTACGCCTGTTTTCAAAGGTCGCCAACTATTTTTTAGTCTCAGACTAATATAGTTTTAGTGCGGCAAATAGTACACTATTTTTTATTAAGGTAGATAGCTAGATCTTTTCCATACTAATATTATTAAGAGGAACGATTTATTTGTTTGTTTGTAATGAAAAGATTCCAAAACTACTGAAGCAGTTTCAAAAATTCTTTCAATTAGGTAATAGAAAGCTGCATTATAGTTAGAAGTAGTACTCTCTTTAATCCCAGGGATATTCAGAGAGTTTCGGGGATCTATTTTTGAATCGCATGAGCCACTTCAAGCAATTTTAATATCTCGATTTCTACTGATAGTCGTTCAATTTCTGTATTTTTTCTATGTAAATCGCACAACCGCAACGAGTGATATCAACCACTCGCCATAAGAGTTGCTTTTCGAACAAAAATCAGCAGATACCAAATTATTTAAATCGCCTGAAGTGTAACGAGCGATTCAAAAATAAGGCTCTCGGTTCGAATCCGAAGATCGACTTGACATGCCTATAACTCCTATTTAAAGCGAGGTGGATATCATTTTCGATATCGGATTCAGGCCGAAGCTCTCGTGTGATAGATAACGCAGAACGCAGCTAGTGTAGATTATATGCCTACGCCAAATTATATGCCTATCTACTGTGCAAACTCGGTAAAACCACATAGAAAAAAAACATCTGTCACCAATACAATTAAGTATTGTTGTGATACAAAGTACAATAAATGTTTGTCATAATATTATTACCTATGTGGCATTATTATTTTGCTTATATTTAGCGACTGAGAAGGGCGGCCGCTTTGCAGGAAGAATTTCGTATTTTAGGCATTGAGACTAGCACTTGAGGTGAAGTTTCAAATTCCATGGCCCTTTTATGGATGATTTATATTAGACCATCATGAGCGCCGCCGGCGGGGTCCGAGCTTCGTTATCCCGTTGCTCGGCCGCCCCTGCCTCGGTTGCAACAGACCGATCGACTGCTCACCGAGCAATGTGCAACGAGGCTCGGACCCGTGACGGTCTAATATAAAATCATCCCTTACGCGGAAAAAACCGTTGCTTGTAGCGTTAACAATATTGTTACGTCGTCAATCTTAAAAATGAATTTACAATGCTAAGATTAAGTCTAAGCAGAAGAAAAATATTGTTTGTTGCGAAGCATATTCTGCATCAGCCACAAGTTTGGCGAATGTGAAATTCAAATACATGTTTTATTGAACCTTCTTCTAAGGTCTGCAAATAACAGAATCACGATTCATTAAGTTTTGTTCGATACTTTTTTACTTTGAAAATTGTGCTGTATTTTCTATATTTTACTCTTTTCTCCTCTATTATACTATATATCGAAACAATTTTTTATTTAATACAAAGGAAATAATCAATACTTTAAACTGCTTATGTGATGATTTTTAATATTTCTTAATTTCCGTAAAATTATCGAAAAATGAATTGAGACTTACGCCTTTTTACTTTCGTGTTAAAAGCATGAAAACCTTCAATCTAAAATCAACTGTATTACAACGCATCTAAGTAGACGTTGCGCCAACCTCAGTCCGCCGTCTGGCGCCGTCGAAGGTGGACCTATGTCAGTTTTCGCTCCCAAATAATTACGTAATCTATTTTAAATTATATTTCGTATAGATTCGAACTTTTTACATTTTTTCCGGCCAATATGAAAATAATTGTTATGTTATGACAGTCATGTCAAATCATACCTACTGTCATAAAACTGTCTAGCATTGTTGTGATTGTTGGTAAAACGTAGTGATTATTTATCTTTGATATTTGATTGTTGTTGTACTAAAAAAAGAAAGACTAAATAATTACACAAGAAATAAATACTACAAAGATAATAAACAATATTAATAATCTAAGGTGAATGACCATTGAGTCCAAAAATGCCCATCACACTGGTGGCATTACCCCGTTGAATCGCCAACGATACTATTTGTACTTAGTGTTGCAATCAGAGTAACTGTATTTACTAGCAATTTCCAATAAAAAAAGCTTTTTCCAAACGAAAGCTTGCTAAAACATCAAAAAGAAATCTAAATATCGTAAGAGAGGCGAAAAAATAAATCTATTTACCTTTTCCATTGTCAAAATGAAAATTGAGATAGGTACTTACCTACAAGGATTTTGCGGAATTAATATAATAAGTATCTACACTTCATCAAGGTAATGCAAGCTAATAATCGACCATTACAAATGAGAAAGTAACTATCAGGCCGTGGTTCATTTTCTCGCCCAAGCCGCTAAACCGATTTTGATAAATTTCGATTCAAAGATAGATGGTACTTTGGCAAAGGTTACTTTTGAAATTGATATTCCCGCGGGTTCGGGACTTACACGTGTGGAACCGAAGGGCGCAGCTAGTACTTACATACCTACTAATCTATATCTATCATCTATACTTCTGTAATCTATCTATATCTATAAAACTCTTTGTCCTGACTGACTTACTCACTGACTGAACCGCTGGTAGTAGAGAGATGAAATTTGGAAGGTGTGTTCTTTGTGATCTAGGCATCTGATAATAATATTATTACAAGTGATTCAACGAACAGTGGACCTCGTGGGAACTAATTATTGAAAGGGCTCTTTATATCATCATAATAGAGCAGAAAAATCGGATCACATAATGTTTAGATATCTAGTACATCCTTTTGTGGGGGAATTACCCCAAAAATTAAAATCCCCCACAACAAATAAAATCTATTTACTCATAGAACTTGTATACCTTTCAAGTTTCATTAAAATCGGATCTCATAGTGCGGAGATAGCTGTTACCGCTTTTAGTGGGAGAATCACCCCACCAATCAAAAAACCCCCACGACAAAAATAGTAAGTTTACACATCTACGGCTCAACAAAGTAATTTTACACACCTACTGCTCTACAAAGTAATTTTATTTGACCACTAGCTGCGCCCCGCGGTTTCATCCGCAGAAGTGAACGCGTTATCACGGGCGCGGGCGGCCAAGCGGTTGCACTTTTTCGTTCATACTCGGATTCTACTAATTGGATGTCGATGCAAAGTATACCACGACCTTCCTCGAAAATTGAACTATCCAATATTGAAAACCAGATTTCAATCGGATCAGTAGTTTTTAATTGTATAAGAAACAAAGAAACAAACAGACAGACATGAATTTTAAAAATTATATAATTTTGTTCTATTATTTTTCCTAAGTCCACTAGACCACTTTTTTTTTAAATTACTTCCAAGTACAGACTTTTTGTTCTCTCTTTCTTTATTATAAGTATAGATAGATATAGGATAAGAAAAGGTCAACGTAAAGCGAGCCTTTATTCCCTAGGTACATAAAGTGCCATTATACACCTAAGTAGGGCATAATAGTAGTATATGCACCGAGGTACTAAAGCCCTGTCTTATATAGCGGGCGTCATGTTTAATCCAAAGCGTACGTATCTTGAGCGAAGCGAAGGAGTTATGTACCTTGAGTCCTGAGTGAAGCGTGGGATTCAAGCGCCCAAGATAAAGACAGGCTTTATTACCGAGGTGAATACTCTACTTTACACATCTACTGCGAGACAATAAAGAGGCTACAAAAATAAGAATTTAATTAACAACAAAATAATAGATTAATGCTACGTGTATGAAATATATTTACAGCTCTATTTTAGCAATATTTTAAAGGACAAATTTATCTTCAAAAATTCACTCGCGACGAGATTTGAACTCGCGTCTCTACGTGAGTGAATTTTTGAAGATAAATTTTCCCTTTAAAATATTTCTAGTAGATATGCCTTGTGCAATAAAAACAAATTATGAAATAGCTCTATATTAATTAAATTTAACAATGATACATCAAAATGACAAAACCAAGCATCGGCTTTAGTCGATGAAATAAGTTGGGGCTTTATATTAACTAAAACTTTTTGCCTTACCCTTCCGTCGAAATAAAAATAGAAGAAAAATAGCCCAGTTTTTATTTTTTTATGTGTTATGTCTAGGTGGCCAGTTCCAAATACCGGAAAAAGACGATCAATTTTGGAAAAAAGAGATGGAACCGAAGTTAACAAGTTTTTACATGGAATGCTTACTGCCTGAGTTGATAGATCCACGCCATCCCAGAAAAAGAACAATTCTCGATCCAGATTACATAACCGTCAAAAAGAGTGTTTGTCAAACCTCTTAATCTGAAATTCCATCGAGAAAACGACTACTTCCGCCTATTGAAAACCATTCAATAATTGTTACACCACCAGTTCAACGTAGGAAATTGGAATTTCATGAAATGTAAATACTTAATTATTTGTAAATAAAAAGGAGTCAGTTTTGTTTACAAATGAAACTTTTAATGCAAGAGTACATAGTAATAATATTAAAAACCTATTTGTGAAAACTGTAAAATGAAAAAAATAAGAATAACTCCATAGTTTTTCTGTTCGTTGCGCTGATATTTTTGTATCACAACATTTTTGATGAAGTTGCAACAAAACCAATTTTTCATCTCTCCCGTTCGGAAAGTTTAATTTTCATGGGTAGATATCCGGGTTGAAAGTAGCTCATTTCATCCCTAGGGTGGAAATTTAAAAATATTTTTTAATTATTGCAACTATTTGACAAATTTTAAGGGGTATTTAAATAATTAAGTAGCTCTCAAATTTTGAAAGGCCTCAAATTTAAAGTAGATTTAAAATTGATTAAAATTTGAGGCCACTTAAAATTTGAGGGAAACTTAAATAATTAAGTAGCTTTTAAATTTTGAATGGCCTCAAATTTGAATTGGATTAAAAATTGATTCAAATTTGAGGCCACTTAAAATTTGAGGAAAACTTAAATAATTAAGTAGCTTTTAAATCTTGAATGGCCTCAAATTTGAATTGGATTTAAAATTGATTAAAATTTGAGGCCACTTAAGACTTGAGGGCTACTTAAATAATAAAGTAGCTCTCAAATTATAAATATGAGGCGCCTTCTATTTTCTCATAGAGGGTAATAAAAAGTAGAGTGTATCACACTACTCTAGAATCCCTCACTTCGCTCTGGATTCAAAAAACCACCCTCACCGTAAAAATATTATTTTGCTTCATTGTAATACAATCTACTAACTATTCTCATAGTGGGCGATGAATATTTTTCATTCGAAAAATAGTATTCGCTCCCGAGGTAGACATTCTAGTATTACGGTATGAATCGCGTTTGTTGCCTCAGATGAGGGAGGCCGGAAGGGCTCCGAAACGTCGGGCTTGTATTATAAAGCCAACAAAACAAACGCGATTCAAACCGAAACACAGTTTCAGCACGCTAGCTAATTGGAAAGTGTATCAAATTGAATTTGCAAGATTCCGCCCGGACTCCGGACAGACAAACTAACAAGAAAAGTGAGAATGGCACGACAATGGTCAAGTCTGTAATAAGTCAAATAGGTAATTCGGCAAGTCCAGTATCGACAAGTTATGAAATTTTCCAAACATGCCATTAGCCTGGTCCACACTGTACGATCCACATGCTCCAGAATCTTTTATCCTATTTTCTCCCTCTCCGCTGCTTGAGCGCGAATAAGATAAAATATTCTTTAGCGCGGGGATCGTCCGGTGTGGATGCGGCCGATTATTCCCAGCTGTCCCCTCTAGCCCTGTCCCCGGGGTGACAATTCGTGGCGACTGTCCCCTTTGAAAGCTGGCTAAAGGGGACAACTGGAATTATGTTTCTCAGTTGTCACGGTGGGGGGGGGGGGACAGATGGGAATCTGTTCTCCCATTTCTACCCCGCATGTGTGTGTTATAATAAAACTAGCTGCGCCCCGCGGTTTCACCCGTGTTCGTAATAAGTACCCTAATGTACCATTATTATTTTAATGAACTTTATAAACGCATACCACTTGCATTCATAGTACAAAATATTACTATGAATGCAAGTCGTAAGGGGTTCGTCGGTTAGGGGTGAAGTTTGTAATGAAGATCTCGAGAAGCTCTATCACTTATGCTAAGAAACTAGTGGTCTAGTGTCAATAGTTTCCGAGATATTGACGGTTCAAGTTTGACAGCTGTCAACCAAACTGATGATCTCGAGGAGCTATATAACTTAGGCTGAGAAACTAGTGGTCTAGTGTCAATAGTTTCGGAGTTAGGTTAGATCGTTTTTTGTTTTTACTTCGATCGTCTTTTGTTTTCCACTAATCTCTTCTATTAACTTTTTTTTCCCAAAAATTTACAAAGTCTTTTTAGTATCTTCTTAGTGGGACTACTTCACCTCTAGAGTAAATTAATATGTATGTAGTCGACTCGTCCCAATGTCTAAACTACCGTCCCTGGTCCCAGTTTCGAAGGGGACGACTTCACCCCTAATCCAAAATATTGCTATAAATGCAAGTCGTATGCGTTTATAAAGTTCATTAAAATAATAATGGTACATTAGGGTACTTATTACGAACACGGATGAAACCGCTGGGCGCAGCTAGTTCTATTGTAAAACCAACATGCGGGGTAGAAATGGGAGAACAGATTCCCATCTGTCCCCTCCGCCCGCCGTGACAACTGAGAAACATAATTCCCATTTGTCCCCTTTAGCCAGCTTTCAAAGGGACAGTCGCCACGAATTGTCGCCCCGGGGACAACTGGGGAAAAATTCCTAGTTGTCGGAGTAGGAATAATCGGACGATACAAGTTTTGAAGATACAAAACAAACAACTTGCAAATTATTAAATAAATATTATTGCACGACATTTACAGACAGCGCAATCTAGCTCCAAACTAAGCACTGGGCTTGTACTAGGGGTATTAGGCCACGAATATAATACATATTATACCTCTTTTTTTTTGTAAATACATACATATTATACATAGAAAGACACCCAGATCAGATACAAATATTTATTTTTAAGCATAAATATTTGCACCCGACGGGAATCGAATCTGCAGCCTTCCGTATTGCAGCCAGGCCCGCTAGGAGTAATAGTGTTCCGTGAGCCAGGCGGTCGCCCGACGCACCAATGAGGTCGTATTATAAAATACTTGACACTGGCTACTTTCCAAACGACCATAATCGGTTTACAACCTATGAAAAAATATATAACAGTTTTGATTTCGCGCGCTTGGGCGCTAGATCAAAAAAGTTGCGATGTTCGAAAGTGCATACGTGTGCGTGTGATTCGTGGATGTAGGGGTAAGTGGGCGGGCCGTTCATGACATATTTTTTATTGGAGCTTCGTCTTAAGCCGATAACTCATGCTTGAAACGTCAAAGTATCATTGAATTTGATGTAGGTAGGTAACTAGCTGGAGTTAGTTTCTTGTTACTTGACAAATGTCTTTCTGATGCCATAGGTACTTACTGTTAGGGTCGAGATCAATGATTTTAATTTTTAACCGACTTCAAAAAAAGGAGGAGGTTATCAATTCGTCTGTATGTATAAATAATATATTTTTTTTTGTATGTTTACCGATTACTCGAAGACGGATTGACGGATTAAGATGATTCTTTTTTTAATGGAAAGGTAGGAGCTCCGAGATGGTCCCCTAAAAAATTGATGAGGATCTTCGAAGTGAGGACCGGGAATGCTCCTCAAAACGCTGTATTCAATTCAATTGTTCATCGATTTCACGAAGATGGCTTGACCGATTGATATAGTTCTTTTTTTAATTTAAAGGTGGAAGCTACGAGGTGGTCCCATGAAAGTTTGGTAAGGATCTGATGAGTATCTTCGGAATGATGGACAGGATAGCAACCCAGAATTCAATAAATTACTCATTTTTGGACTTCTACCAAAAAGAATAGACCCCTAAAGAACTAAGTACAGATTGATGGGGCACCTGAAACCACCTTCTCATCAGCAAACTCTTCTTAAAATTACGGTAACAATATTGTTGGTTTTTAGGTAGGTAAGTAGGTATACTAATAAAAAAATATTAAAAAAAATAAAAAAACCCGACTGCTGTTATAACAGAAAAGTGAAAAACAAGATGCTTCTAGTAGCTTTAGGAATGGTGGATGCAGTCGGGCGGGACTCCAAATAACATAA
Organism: Idaea dimidiata; assembly: GCA_949358125.1. NCBI lineage: Eukaryota > Metazoa > Arthropoda > Insecta > Lepidoptera > Geometridae > Idaea > Idaea dimidiata. The sequence continues at coordinate 13,276,016 of OX442341.1, forward strand.
AGATAGTATACCTAATTATATAACACTAAGTATTTGGTGTTATTAAACTTATTCACCTTTTATTTGGAGTCCCACCCGACTGCATCCACCATTCCTAAAGCTACTAGAAGCATCTTGTTTTTCACTTTTCTGTTATAACAGCAGTCGGGTTTTTTTATTTTTTTTAATATTTTTTTATTTATCGCTTTTTAGTTTTTAGAGATCAGATTTAATTACACCAGAAGACATTTATTAATTCTAGATGTATATACTCCAGTAGCGAGGACGTGGATTGCTTGTTTTTGCTTACTCAGGGTGTTAAGTACAAGAGCTGGCGGCTTCCTATCCAGCGCGGGAACGCCGCCAGCATCTTGGGCGCAATGCCTCGGGTTGTTGTTGCTGACAACTTATTTTAGCTTTCTAATTTTAGATTATTACTTAGGTATTGTTTTCTTTGAAAAACAAAGTGGTTATTTAGGTCCACAGACTAGTAACTTCTTCTTCTTCTTCGTTTATATGGCTTATTCCATTTGGACATTAGCCAGTGTCAAGTATTATTAATATATAGAAGTTATCTGCATTGCATCGAAACAGTCAAGTCGTCTTAGTCAAAGTCAAGTCGAGGGAATCATTGTAAACGGGGGCCATTTTTACAACGTTTGTTCACGGAGCTTTCGAGACAACGCTAAAGTCCATGTTTTCCACCGATTTTCACTTTTATTAAAACTTGTACACTTTCACGAAACTAAACTGATTAATATGCCCCCGAAATTAAACAATTTACACGCATTTGAACTAGGTTAAACAAAAATGAAAATTTAGCAACACATCTCCTAACCGCGTTCGAACCCGCCAAAACTCTACAGACTAGTAAGAAGATACTTCTTCTTCTTCTTCTTTAAAATGGATTTTCCTTTCGGACATTTGCCAGTGTCAAATATTATAAATATTTGCAGGTTATTTGCATTGAACGAAACAGTCAAGTCGTCACAGTCAAAGTCAAGTCGAGGAAATCATTGTAAAAAGGGGGCCATTTTTACAATGTTTGTTCACGCAGCTTTGGAGAGAACACTAAGCTAAAGTCCATGTTTTCCACCGATTTTTACTTTTATTTTCACTTGTACACCTTACGAAACTAAATTGATTAATATGCCTCCGAAATTAAACATTTTACACGCATTTGAACTAAGTTTCACAAAATTGAAAATTTAGCAACACATCTCCTTAACGCATTCCCGCCAAAACTCCAAAAGAAGATACTTAAGTATTTTATGTCATGTCATCTCTGCCAATTCCTTCAAACTCGGCGTCAAAGTCAAATTCATAGATGAGATATTTATACGAGTCAAATCGAAAAGTTTTTAATTAACGTTCCGTTGTTCTTGCGAAAATTACCTGCGTAATCATAATGTCATGTAGTAGCAACATAACTTTCGAAGTTAACCATTAGAATTACTATTAGAATACATTATTTACACGCGGATTGTTTTCGCATGCGAATATTGAATTTCTTTGCGAGAATTCAAAAATCCCAATCCAGAGGTAGTGCTAAGCCATAAATTGAAGTAAGTAAAACGAATATATATATGAACGTCATTAAAGACAAGACAACCGAGCCGAAGGCAAGTGACATATTAATGAAGACAACTTACTTAAACGACTTCCGATAATTTTATAATTAATTATTTTAAAACTTAATTGTAAAACTTTACAAGCAATACTTTTCAAATGTAAATTTACGAAAGAATAAAACATATCGTTTAAGTGAACAATGTTACGCGTTTTCTCTGTTTTTATGGTCTTTACAAATCTTGGTTAACAGCGTTTTACATCATTTTTTTTTATTTATTTATTATTTTAATGTACCCTATGTCACTCTCACGGTCATGACGAATCTAACGACGTATCGTTTATCTAAATCGGCCCAGCCGTTTAGGCCCTACGACGGCACAAAAATAGGTCACATACATACATACATACATACATACATACATACACTCACGGCAAAAACATAACACTTCCTTTGGCAGTCGTGTAAAAAGGGTAAAATAAAAAAATAATTTAACAATTAAAAAACCGACTTCAAAAAGAAACAAAAAATAATTTAAAAAACAACCAAAATAAAAAGATTTGATAAAAATAACCAAAATAACCTCTACATAGGTACAGAGCCACCGACTAATTAATCTGTTTTATCATCTGAAGTTGGGCAGTTTTACTGGTTGGTTCCATATTGTACTTAGTTTGGCGTTACTCTCGCGTTTTACTTAATAACGACGTTATTACAAAAGTACCCAACTACTAACTTTGTTTGTACTTAGTAACTAATGCCGTTATTAAAATAAAACGCGAGTGAAACCCGGTAAATATTCAATGATTTTAGATAAAGTCTCGCTTTCTATCTTTGTTGCATTAGTATTATGGATTATTCTACTATTCTATCTAGGGTATTATTTACGGTATCGGGACGCACGCGGGTGAAACGGCAGGTCATAGCTAGTATTAGCTAGTGGTTGATTCAATTACCCGATTTCCAATAAAGAAGGAGATTTTTTCAGATGTATTTTTTATGTGTATTACAGGATTTCTCCACCGCCTGAGGTCCGACCGTGATGGTTCTTTTTTATTCTCAAATAACGCAAAAGTAGCAAATTCCTTAATTATATTTTATTCAAATAATCTCAATCTTCAAATTTGCCTCTGTGGCACGTCGGGCTGCAATGCAGAAGGCTGCGGGTTCGATTCCCATCGGGTGCAAATATTTGTGCTTCAAAATAAATATTTGTATCTGGTCTGGGTGTCTTTCTATGGATAATATGTCATGTATTTATAAAAATAATATGTATTTTAAATAAAGTATAATATGTAGTATTAGTATATCCGTTGTCTAGTACCCGTAGTATTAGCCTAGTGCTTAGTTTGCGGCTAAATTGCGCTGTGTGCAATGTAGTGCAATATTTATTTATTTTATTTAATCTAAGGCTGCTGCCGCATATGCAGTAGGCTGGGTTACCGGGCGGGCGCGGCGGCTATAGGCTAACGAGTCACTGGCCTATGCGGCCGCAGCCTAAGTAGGTATTTGGCTACAGTGAGTTTTACTTCAAACTCCCTCGTCTAGGCGTAAAAGAATAAAACGAAAAATCAATAGGTAGGTATCTACTATATAGAATCTAAGCCTTTTTCAAAGGATGTGAGTCATGCCTAAGTGAAGAAGTGCTTAGAATAACAATACCTATAAAGTATATGAAAATGGATTATAATTATGTCAGTTGTTTGTACCAAATTCTAATATTGATGGTACAAGTGTCACAACTTTGTATTCTTTTTTTAGAATCAGTAGTACTGTAATAAATATTGATGCATCGCTAGTACCATGGTACAACTTGATAACAAACATGAAGTACCGTGTACTGTTAAATTCGTTCTAAACTAAAACCAATCGCCACTTATCTAATTTGTTAATGGTCAACTGGGTCCTTGTCTGTTATATTATTATGTATAAATTATTCATTATCATTGATAAAAGCTAAGCGCACTTATACACATTTCTTGTTATGTTTTGTATTGAATACCTATAGTATAATAGTTGATTATGTAATGAGGTACTAAAGCCCTGTCTTATATAGACGACGTCATATTGAACGCAGAGCGTAATGAAGGACTCGTAGAGTTTTCTCCCTAGCAAAGCGAAGGAGTTATGTGCACTTTGTATACCTAACGTGGGATTCAAACCGTTCAAGACTAGGTATTTTAAAGCGGTGATAATAACGTACGTAACTTTACGCAAGGATAAAGACTTTGGTGCGCGGTTGCCGAGATTCGAACGCATGACCTTCGGAATGAAAGTCGAGGTATCTACCAACACCGCGCCGCCTCATAATTGGGCCATTGTATAATACGTGATTTGATCCGGTACATTTTTAACCCTATGCAGTACTCATGGCAAAAAGTAGCAACAAAAAACCGGCCAAGTGGGAGGGCTTGGGCACGAAGGGTTCCGTACCATAGCTAAAAAACGTCAAAAAAACACGTTTGATGTATGGGAGCCCACCATAAATGTTTGTTAATTTTTGTTTTTAGTAGTTGTTGTTAAAGTGGCAACAAAAATAAATCATTTGTTAAAATTTTAACTGTCTAGCTATCACGGTTCTCGAGAAACACCCTGGTAACAAACAAACGGACGGACGGACGGACAGCGAAGTCTCAGTAATAGGGTCCCGTTTTTATCCTTTGGCTACAGAACCCTAAAAAGTAACTGTTTCTGATAAGATATTTATGATGTATGTAGCTAGCAAATAATTCCTCGAAATGTTAACTGAATGCCGGCGGTTGTTATTTCGATTGTTCTCATTCAGTTCTGAGAACTTAATGCGTTGTTGCGATGATGCAGACCGATAATATTTAAATAGAAAAAGTCTGCCTTAAACGGCCTTAGAGGGATAGCGGTCACCATTTTAATCCCTAGGGCACTTTAAATTTTAAAGCTGCGTAGTATAATTTAAAAATCTAACAGAATTACGTCGTGCTAAATATTCATTTCATTTGGGATATTCAACATATTGGCAAATTCAACGTCCGTACTTATTTACATGCTTACTAGTAAGATTATTTTGTCGCTACATTTACCACTCGATCTGACCTTGGACTGTCCTTTTTGCCCTTATCCCATGACCGCTTTAGGCTGCCCCTCGTGCCAAACAACTTTTAACGGGCTTACGTAATGTGCAAATAAGTCGCTTATTTTTGATCTCTTACTAAACTAGGAGTTCGCCCCGAACTGAGACCCCACGACCCCCTATCTCCCCAGCCACCCTTCCGAACCGGCTTAGCTTCGAACTCGTAAATTCTATTTACCTAAACTACGAAGATCGGAGCTACGATACTCAAGTTATCGTCGAACAAACATACGAAGATACAAGCGCCAGGTCCGTATACCTACGCTAACCAACGAACGAAACCAACGAGCGGACTTGAAGCGTGAAGCAAGAAGCTTGACATTTCTAGAAAGACTAAGCGCAATGTACAACGAAACCCACTCGCTGTAAGCATTACGACGACCTCTGTGGCGCGTCGGGCGAACGCTTGGCTGCAATACAGAAGGTTGCGGGTTCGATTCCCGCTGGGTGCAAATATTTATGCTTAAAAATAAATATTTGTATCTGGTCTGGGCGTATTTCTATGTATAATATGTATGTATTTACAAAAGAAAAATAAATATAAGTAGTATATCCGTTGTCTAGCCACCGTAACACAAGCTTAGCAGCTTATCACGGGGCTAGATGGCGCTGTGTGTTCGTCACAGGATTTATTTATTTATTATTTATTACACCGAGCGTTCGCAGGAACGTTACATTGTTGCATGAAAAGGCTTTGGAAACTGAGTTTTACTTGTATTTTCCCATTTGTAAATAAATACGTCATATTACAGAGCGGTGTTGGCCTAGTGGTAGATACCTCGACTTTAATTCCGAAGGTCGTGGTTTCGAATTCCGGCCGCGCACCTATGTCTTTTTCTATAGGATAAAAATATGTGCGCTATTAACATCGCTCTTACGGTGAAGGAAAACATCATGGGGAAACCCACGGCTTAAAATCACGCACAAAGGCACAATATTAGGGCTAATTGCGGAAACAACTTTAACTTTTAACTTTACGTCATATTACATAGAAATGCTCGAGAATAAGTTTTTCATTCATCTTTTTCGTATAGTGCTGTAACTCACCTAGTGTTAGAGTCATAGGTCGCCCTAACGCGCGTTAGTAGCGCTGCTGTTGCGCGTTTACGAAACCCGCGTCATCATCAGCTAAACATCGCTACAAAAAGTCGCAGTGGGCGAGGTCCCAAGACCTCTAACTTGACCTGACGTTTGGAGGAGCTCGGGAAAATGTTTTTTTGCCACACAAATCGGTCACCCATCCTAGTAATGACCGCGCCAAGCGTTTTTTAACCTGCACGAACGTTCAAGATCGGCAAATACAGCTCAGCTAGGCCAATAAGCTCCTCAATGTTCTCGTCTCTTCTCACCATAATGCTGACTTTATGGTGATGCCTTCATAGGTCAAGGCATACTTAGTATTTGAGTGTAAAACCACACTAAGGGTAGGAACCCCCGTTTTATGGTTTCCTTTCGTGGTCGTTTTATTGTTAACTAACTACGCCTCGCGGTTTCACTGCGTAGTTATAAAGAACTAAGCTTATATTATACATACAAACATGCAGACAGTAGGAAGCGACTTTGTTCTATACTATGTAACGAAGAAATGTCAGACGTGTTTTATGGACTTTCTCCCCTTACTCAAGGCCACTGGCCCTCTCTTATCGATTCTTAGATGATTGTTATCTACGAAAACGTCTGGCCGTCGAGTCGTCGTGGCCTCACCTCGAAGCCGCCGACTTTCATGTCAAGAAATGGGACAACCCAGTAGTTATGAATTACATTTACCACAAGCTGACCTAGAAATTTTAAAGAAAAATGTTCCTTTAAATATCTATTACGCCCTTTCCGACAGATTCAAAATCTAACTACTTATTTTTTTTATTAACCTATATTGTCCCACTGCTGCTGCCACTTATTTAAAATATAAAAAAAAATAACTTTACTAATATCTTCTTCTCGATTGTGTGTATTCGGTTAAAGAATTTTTACTATTTACTTTGAAAAATCTTTAATAAAAACCTCGACGTCGCATTTTAAAAATATTAGGTACTACGCAGCGCGGTTTCATCCGCGTAAGACTCGTTCCCGCGGGAATATCGGGATAGCCTATGTGTTATCCCTGGTAACAAACTACTTATATTCCAAGTTTCATCGCAATCGGTTCAGTAGTTTTTGCGTGATTGATTAACAAACACACATACTCACAAACTTTCAGCTCTATGATATTAGTAGGATGGCACTAGTTTTGTAATGTAAATAAGGTTTAAGGGTGCCTGTCGACAACGAATCTCTAGAATTAACAAAAAAAATGTCATAACTACAGGATGTATGGCCACTGTCAAACGTGCCGCCTCCGCGTCGAGTGCTGTACTACCCTTCTAACAAGTTGACTGACACGCTGATGGATGAAGTTGGGAGGAAACTCAACTTTAGACGACTACCGTTCTTACCTGGTAGGTTCTTAGGGATGATTTTATTAGACCGTGCCGGGTCCATTGCTCGGCGAGCAGTCGATCGGTCTGTTGCATGCAACAGAGTGCCGGCCGAGCAATGGACAACGAAGCTCAGACCCGGCCGGCGCTCGTGAAAGTCTATCATACATCATCCCATAAACTGGGCACCGAAACGTCGGCCCAGATTCTGTAAGAAAAAACTGTGTAAATCGCAGAAAAATCTAACTAATGGGCATTTTTGCTAAAATATTATAGAAGTATAGAGTTATTATGGAATAGTTCTTAAGGGGGTTGAGATATGTAAAAAACAAAGTAATAAAATTGAAGCCAGAAAAGCGAAAATAAAAATGTCTTGCATAGTGTCTCTTCTTTTGGTAATGGTCTGGACCAAAAACTTATCGCAAATTCTATTCCACATATTTTTTTTTTTTAATAAGAGGTATTAAAAAAAACAAATACATTGTCAAAATTTGTTACATTTTTAATAAATGAACAGAATAATTCTAAAAACAACATTAGTAACACATTTTCAGAAATAGTCGCTTTTGAAAAAAAAATGCCCTAATACTGGTTTTTTTTTACTTTCAGATCTTGAGAAAGGCAAAACGAATGTAAAGGGATATTATGGTGCAAAAGATATTGATGAAATTACAAAACATTTACCGGAAATGAACAGAAATATAGCTGTTGTGTTTTTTCATGTAAGTACTGTACCACTAATGTAAGGTAGCCTGGAAGATATTATAGTTCTAAGGCTGATTTTTCAAATCCCTACATAGAGATATGACAAATAAAATGTAACACCACCGAATAAAAACGTCACTACGATATTTAAAAAGAATAAAAATTTAAATTTAGAAGATCAAAATCTGAAGGCTTTTACATTTGGTTGGAGTTTTGGCGGGAACTCGTTGAGGAGATGTGGTGCTAAATTTTCATTTCATTAATTTCGGGGGCATATTAATCAATTTAGTTTCGTGAAGGTGTACAAGTGGAATAAAAGTGAAAATCAGTGCAAAACATGGATTTAGTGTTGTCCCCAAAGCTCCGTGAAAAATCTTTGTAAATAAATGGCCGCCGTGTTTACAAATGATCCCTAGACTTGACTAACTATGACGACTTGACTGTTTCGATGCAAATAACTTGCATAATATATTAATAATACTTGACACTGGCTAATTTCCTTATGGCCATAATCGGTTCACAACCGATAATAAATAGAATAAAATTCGATGGGTTCGAACATTTTCGACAGATATCTTTTATTCTTAGAATGAAAAATCAGGCATAAGTTAAGTTAAATAGTATAGCTTTAAGCTCTAATGTTCACTGATTACTCCAAGATGGCTTGCCCGATTAAAATGATTCTTTTTTTAATTGAATGGTGGACTTTATGGTGGTATCCCATAACAAAATAGTAAGCAGCTTATGAGTATCTTCGGAATGATAACCAGAATAGCATCCCAGAATGCAGTAAATTACTCATTTTTGCACTTCTACCAAAAAGAAACGGCCCATAACGAACTACCTAGGTACAGATCGATGAAAGCACCTGAAACCACTTTCTCATCATAGAACTCCTCATAAATTAAAATTACGGTTGCAATTTTGTTGATGTTTATTGCAGAATATAAATGATGGAGAATGGTGGCCGGCGAACTTAAATTACTCTATAGGAATGAAGAACCATTTCTACACGAACTCTTATGAAGCTGCGACCGGCATAGCTAAACCTCATAGGGAATTTGGTAAGTTTGTTACATTAATATTTTTTAAACTAATTACTAACTAAATTTAAGGAAAATTTTTCCAAAAATTTTGCACCCCACAGGACTAACTCAGGAGTTAAATCACAGGAGTTAAACTCGGAAAAATTATCTTTTATTACAATGCACAACCGCAAAAACGGAAGAGAAAAATATTTTAGTAACTAACTAAAGAATCAGGCATCAGAACACTTGCCTGCAGCGCTTTTTACTGTATCTCACGAACCGTGATAGCTAGACGGTTGAAATTTTAACTGATGTTGTATTTATCTGTAGCCGCAAAAACTAAAAACAGAATAAAAATTAAGTGGGCTCTCATACTACAAACGTGACTTTTAAAATATAGACGCAACGATACCGCGATGTATTTTTACCACTGGCGCCATCTTGTGATAAATTGGCGTCAATTGCGTTCAGGAATTTCGCTTGGTCCCGTTTTCTAATTGTTACAATAATACGGAAACGTTCGTGCGCGAACCCGACTAGCACTTGGCCGGTTTATACCACAGACATGAAAACTTTGGGACTTTTTGTTCTGTTATTGGCTGTAAGATCTATTTTACTGTTTACTTTTATACTTGAAGCTGTTGATTCGATGAAAAAAAAATAGATATGTCACACACAACGTCGCCTTGGAGTCTTGGCGGGAACTCGTTGAGGAGATGTGGTGCTAAATTTTCATTTTTGTGAAACCTAGTTCATATGCGTGCAAATTATTTAATTTCGGGGGCATATTAATCAATTTAGTTTCGTGAAGGTGTACAAGTGGAATGAAAGTGAAAATCGGTGCAAAACATTGACTTAGTGTTGTCTCCAAGGCTCCGTGAAGATTGTTTGTAAATGGCCGCCGTGTTTACAAATGATTCCCTAGACTTGACTTTAACTATGACGACTTGACTGTTTCGATGCAAATAACTTGCATAATAAATTAGAATACATGACACTGGCTAATTTCCTAATGGCCATAATCGGTTCACAACCGATAAGAAATAAAAAAAAATAAACGTCGCCTTGGAGTTTTGGCGGGAACGCATTGAGGAGATGTGGTGGTAAATTTTCATTTTTGTGAAACCTAGTTTCAATGCGTGCAAATTGTTTAATTTCGGGGGAATATTAATCAATTTAGTTTCGTGACGATGTACAAGTGGAATGAAAGTGAAAATCGTTGCAAAACATGGTCTTAGTGTTGTCTCCAAAGCTCCGTGAACTATCTTTGTAAATGGCCGCCGGGTTTACAAATAATTCCCTAGACTTGACTTTAACTATGACGACTTGACTGTTTCGATGCAAATAACTTGCATAATATATTAATAATACTTAACACTGGCTAATTTCCTAATGGCCATAATCGGTTCACAACCGATAACAAATAAATAAACGTTGCCTTCGCTCCTAAAAGATTGCACACTTGACAACTTTTGAAATATCAATTTCAATCGTGTTCTCTGAGGTTAAGGTAGTTTTTACTTTGATGTATAAAAACGGTCCTGTTGAACCCAGTTGGATCCAGTCTGTCCTTATCTTACCAACCGACGAACACTAAAGTGAAAAAAGGACAGACTGGGATCTCTCTAACATCAAGCGGAAACTTTTTTTTGACGAAGTAAGCTTTCTAGTTACTAAGGAGTACTAGTTCTATTGTTTACATCAAGGCCTTTATGAGGGCGTTTGACTTAGCACGATGATTCATTAAAAAGCAAGACACGTGTCGATTGTTTATGCACATACTGTGACTAACACAATTATTTGCAATTTTAACACATGCATAAAAAGAGGGGGGGGGGTGTAGCTTGAAACCATGTAAATAAATAAATAAATATTTCACGACATTACACACAACTCAGTACAAGGCCCATAGTACAAGGCTAAGGTTATACCCATAGTACAACCTTAGCCTTGTACTATGGGTACTAGAAAACGGATATACTACATATCATACTCTTTTTTTTGTAAATACTGGATATAATACGTAGAAAGACACCCAGACCAGATACAAACATTTATTTATTTTTATAAATTATATGTAAATATTTGCACCCGGCGAGAATCAAACACGCAGCCTACTGCATTGCAGTCGAGCGTCGGGCGTTAAGCGAAAGTTAGCGAAAGCTCGGTCTTAAGTAAATATTGTGTTTTATTATACAAAATCGCGAAAACCAAAGATAACATTATGTACTTGTTTATTGTGTTTCCAGGCGAAGTGTACGACGAGTTTATGCGGCTGCAGTGGGCTATCGACACTAGTTACGTTAAAGTTGTCACAGATAATGATATAAATCAGGTACTGTATCTTTTCATTTTAGATGGATAGTTAAATAGATTAACACTATATTTGCAATTAAAATCAGTTTACATTATAATTAATAAGTAAGACAAATTACACAGAAAGCTTAAAAGTAAAAAGTTGTACATATGGGCGACCTTATCGCTAAAAGCGATTTTAACAGGCAGACAGAGTTATTTTCGCATTTTTAATGTTAGTAATTAATATAGTATGGATTATTGCTCCAGTTCCACTATACCTAGTTCTAAATTTATGCGACAATGATTGCAATTCTGATGTCACCAAATCCTAAAATTTAACCTAAAAAATCCTTTTATTTTTATTTTTTATGGTTGATAGGTAAACGCTTGACCACTATCTCATCCGATGAAAAGCGACGATGCGGTCTAAGATGTAGCACGCTTACCTAGAAGAAACCTGTATTAGACATTATTCCAATTTTCTTGGTGGCATACTAAATGTTAGATTGACAGCTCTAAAGGCGACTCCAGACTCAAATCAAATCAAATCATTTATTCATCATAATATAGGTTAAGTACAGGCGGTAGGATAACAAAAAAATATGTTTCTCTATATTGGCCAGTTAGGCATATGAAATCGTAAGAGTTTCTGAAAATAAATTACTTACATTGTCAATTAATCCGTTATTCAAACATACACATAATTATTTGTTATTAGTCGAAGGCTACTAAAACAAAAATAATAAAGGGAAATGTTAACAATCAGAAAATACACAAGTCATACATAACAGCCACAGAGAAGTTATCAATTTCACTAACTCCGAGAACACCCGAGAAGCTTGAATGTGGGGAGTTTCTCGCCTTGTTCTCGCGTTCGCCTGTTCTTCGTTTAGTGTCGGTATTTTGTCGGCCAAAGGATATCTCGGGATCACAAGTGATAAAAACAGACAAGAGAGTGATAATACGTGTTTCAAATAATTTTAGAGATCCATTTACTGCAATCCTAGTAATACAGAACAGTTCACACTCACACACACATACTATAGTAGTTTATAGTGTATGTCCTATTTAGTTTTAGCATAGGTCTTTTACTTTAATAATAGTATCTTTAAGGCAAAGCTGTGTATACCTATAACTGGTAAACACATATAACCATAGTGTTCTGGCATTGTTTTTTGTTGAGTTATATCAATGTGTATTACTGTTGGTGTGCCTAATTAAATAAATAAATAAATAAATAAATAAAAATGAGAGTGTGGATAATATCATGTTCTGATGAGTAATCTCGGCGAATCTTCCTGCCGAGCCTTTTCACCGTGTGTCTGGAGCCGGTATAAGATTATTTAGACCTGTCATCATTTTAGAATTTCTAAATTTAGGTTTAGTTTAGTATCTATATACAATGTGTAACGGGTAAGTCCATTTAATCGGTTAAAATTTCCAAAAGTCGTAGAACAAAAGTTGTTCGCCTAGACGTCTAGAACAACCCCCTTTCGGATTAAAAGGGCTTACCCGTTACACCTTGTATACAAAAGGAAGTCGTGTTAGTTACACCATTTATAACTCGAGATCGGCTCAACTGATTTGGCTGAAAATTGGCGGGGAGGTAGCTTAGAACCAGGAGATATCCCGATATTCCCGCGCGAATTGCACATACGCAGGTAAAACTGCGGGGCGCAGCTAGTAGGCAAATAAACAACAGAATTCCCATAAGTTTCTTGTGTCATCTTCTCATTGGAGGTCGCGTTTCGAAGACACGATAGTTTGCTGACGATAAAATGTGATATCGTATTGAATATAGATATCTCTTTCATTTTATATACATTTTTAGATATTGAACCCGCAAAATTTCGTCCGCAAACCTCAGATTCGGGTTCAACGTCTCCAAACTACAAGAAGAAACCATTTTTTTTTTAATGCGAAAGCTCATAAGTGTTGTTTAGAAACAATTTTTTTTTTAATCATATTGTGATTCCAAATAAATAAAAATAAAATAAAACTTAAATTTACTGGAACTATTAGTAGTGTACTAAAATGTAGTAATCATTTTCAGACAATAAATATGCAAGAGTTCCCGTACTACGGTAGCAAAATGAGCGACGCTCCCGAGACTGTCTGTTTGATCTCTGCTTTGCTCTGTACTGTCGCAGTGTTTACTCCGTTCGTGTTCTTCATGTCGAGGCTTCTGGAGGAGAGGTCTACGGGGATACAGGTAACACACAGGGATGCTTACGGTAATGCTTACGTTGTACTTGAACGGGTCAAGTATTACGTAAGCAGTACATTTGTGTTTGATCTTTGCCTTGCTCTGTACCATCGATCGTGTTACTCATGTCGAGGTTTCTGGAGGAGAGGTCTACAGGGATACTAGTAACACATCGTGTGTGTGTGTGGGTGTGTGGGTGTGCTTACGGTGGTGCTTACGTTGAACTTGAACGGTTTAAGTATTACGTAAGTAGTACTCTTTACTCGAGCGCACCAATTCGACGTTGCGAGCTGTGGTCGATTGGGGTGACGCGAACTTGGTGCAGTTCAATGCCGCCAAGACTCAGGCGTGTCTCTTTTCGGCAAAACGGACTCCTTTCCAGCTGTCTCCTTCTTTCCGGGATGGATCGATACCATTGACTGACAGGTTGGAATTACTTGGTGTTACCCTCACAGCGGACCTGAACTTTGGGCCTTTTGTTGAGTCGAGAGCCCAGTTGGCATCTAAAAAGTTAGGAATCCTTGGCAAGGTTAGGCAGTACTTCACACCAGGACAGCTTCTGAATCTGTACCAAGCACAGGTCCGGTCGTGCATGGAGTACTGTTGTCACCTTTGGGATGGAACAGCTAGATACCAACTTGATGCTCTTGACTCCATCGATCGACGCGCCAGGAGACTGATAGGTGATGACTCACTTGTCGAGTCACGCCTTTCGAGTTTGGGACATCGTCGCGAGGTCGCTAGCCTTTCGGTCTTCTATCGAATTCACTTCGGAGAGTGCTCGCAGGAATTGCATGAGCTTGTTCCCCCTTGCCCTTTTTATTATAAGACCACGAGGGGTACGGTTGGTCGCCATCCTCATCTGGTAAACGATCCAATTTCGCGTACTAAGCGTCACGCCTCCACCTTTCTTGTACGCACTGCCAATAAGTGGAATTCTCTGCCAGCTTCACTGTTTCCCCAAACCTATAACCTTGGGGTCTTCAAATCCAGAGTGAATAGGTACCTTCTAGGTAAGCATGCTTCATCGTCGACCTCATCCTCGCTTCCCATCAGGTGAGATGAGGTCAAATGCTGGCCTATTACGTATAAAAAAAAAAAAAAAAAAAAAAAAAAAAAAAAAAAAAAAAAAACATGTGTGTTTGATCTCTGCCTTACTCTGTACCATCGGCGCTCCCTATTCACTCCTTTTGTGTTCCTCATGCCGAGGCTTCTAGAGGAGAGGTCTTCGGGGATACAGGTAACATACAGGGGTGCTTACGCTGTACTTGAACGGGTCAAGTATTATGTAAGCAGTAAGCACTACATGGGTATGGATCTTTGCTGTGGTAAAAACAACCAAAGCAACGTTTTTGCTCTGATCATTTTTAATAACATTGCGGGATGGGGATGGGGGCTTTAAAATTGGTATTTTCTAATGTAACAACCCAGAGCTCGACGCTGGTTTAGCGTCGAATCAGAGTGAGCGTCAAATCAGAGCGTCGTATTGCCCAGATCGACGTTCAGACAAAATTTAAAAAACTCTTGAATGTTTACTTAAGCATAGATCCTCCCCCGTATGGTATAATAAGACCTTTGCTTACTTTACTGTTGGTAAAAGACTTATTTATTACAAAGAGTCTGCTTGCGTAATACTTGAACGGCGTATTGCGTAAGCAATTTCGAAATCCTGTAGATTGCCTACCATTAATGTTCCCTAATAACAAAGCATAATTTCACGCTCTAGTTAATCGCATGACCTAGTCCCTAGAATTTTGACATGCGTTTTGTAGAATCGAACCCGTAGCCTTCAGCTGCATATATCCGTGAATTGACGGATCCCCAAAGATGCCAGTGGCAGTGGACTGGCCATATTAGCCGTAGAACCGACAACCGTTGGGGTAAACGAGTTCTAGAGTGGAGACCACGTCTCGGCAAACGTAGTGTAGGACGTCCTCAGGCACGTTGGAGCGACGATTTGCGCAAGACGGCTGGCACAAATTGGATGCGAGAAGCCGAAAATAGATCTAGGTGGCGTGCAATTGGAGAGGCCTATGTCCAGCAGTGGACTACAACAGGCTGATGATGATGATGTTGATTGCTTTAAAAATAAAGCTAATCTGTCCTCTCTTTTACAGGAACTAATCAAGATGTCAGGCGTATCATCAAATACGATCAGCTTTTCTCACTTTCTGAACGTGCTACCCGTGGGACTGTTCTTTGCAATGATGGTCACTGTGCTGCTGAAGGCGGGGCCGACTGAACTTGTCGAGTTTTCTAGTGGAACTGCCATATTCATCGTGATGATACTGTATTATATCAGTATCATTTGTCTGGCGTTTGCTTGCAGCTTTCTTATGCAGAGCAGTAAGTTTATTCTTTATTTAATCTAGATAAATAAATAAATATTGTACGACATTACACACAGCGCAACCTAGCCACAAACTAAGCATTAGGCTTGGACTATGGGCACTAGACAAGGGATATAATACATTTTTATGTAAATTCATACATATTATACATAGATAATTCCGAACAAACGTCCTGTTAGCTCATGATGTAACTGTGTTGCTAAAAAATCTCGATTGGTTGTTTTCACGTCATTCAGTAGCAAACAAATTACCATTGCAATTAAATCTGGCACCTGTAACAGTCGAATAGTATATTTGTAATCGCAAAAAAACGTAAAACCAACGATTTCAATTGTTTTAATCGAGGTTTGATAGCAACAGACTTACGTAATCAGCTTGATGATGTCTGGACTTCTAATTAGTCTCATAAAAGTTTGGTGAAGATGTGATGAGGATATTCCAATGTGATAAACAGAAAAGCTCTTCTAGATAGCTCAATTTTAGTCTTCTTTATAATAGGCCCTTTATCATAATTATATCTTAGGTTTTCGCGACTTTGCATAATAAAACACAATTTTTACTTAATTGCGTTTTATTTTAAAACTGTTACTGCAAACTACCGCCTCATAATTTTATGAGACGGTAGATTGCAGTAACTTTTTAGAATATTAAAATAGACGAATTTCAATGATCTCAGTCAACCTTGAAAAATCTAAATGGCGATAGGCCGGTATTTTAATAATGCTGTTATTAAATAAAACGCGAGTAAAACCCGGTAAATATTGTGTTTTATTAGGCCCTTTACCTACAATGTACTATAATGGCGCGCTCCTGGGACCACCTTTTCAAAGTTCCTCACTTATTTATTTTTAATTGTGTGAAGTGTGACATAAAAAATAATTTAAAAATTAAAAAACCGACAAACTAAGTACAATATGGAACCAACCAGTAAAACTGCCCGACTTCAGATGATAAAACAGATTAATTAGTCGGTTGTTTTTTAAATTATTTTTTGTTTCTTTTTGAAGTCGGTTTTTTAATTTTTAAATTATTTTTTTATTTTAACCTTTTTAGTATACCTACCTACCTAAAAATCAACAATATTGTTACCGTAATTTTAATTATTGAGGAGTTTGCTGATGAGAAGGTGGTTTTAGGTGCCCCATCAATCTGTACTTAGTTCTTTAGGGGTCTATTCTTTTTGGTAGAAGTCCAAAAATGAGTAATTTATTGAATTCTGGGATGCTATCCTGTCCATCATTCCGAAGATACTCATCAGATCCTTACCAAACTTTCATTGGACCACCTCGCAGCTTCCACCTTTCCATTAAAAAAAGAACTATATCAATCGGTCTATATCAAGCCATCTTCGTGTAATCGATGAACAATTGAATTGAATACAGCGTTTTGAGAAGCATTCCCGGTCCTCACTTCGAAAATCCTCATCAGATCCACATCAAATTTTTATGGGACCATCTTGGAGCTCCCACCTATCCATTAAAAAAAGAATCATCTTAATCGGTCATGCCGTCTTCGAGTAATCGGTGAACATACAAAAAAAAAAATAATTATACATACAGACGAATTGATAACCTCCTCCTTTTTTTGAAGTCGGTTAAAAATTAATAAAATCCATTAATAAATCTTTTATTTCGTACCATATTTAAAATACAAAGCAATCTACTTTCTTTCATTAAGTATTTTCCTAAAACTATTTTCTTTCGGATACATTTTCAAAATTTCTTCTTCAGTAATTTTGGCTTCTTCATCTTCGTCTTCCATTTCGAAATTTTGCACGATATCTTTATAAAATTTATTAAAACCAATGTCGCCTAATTGAGTCGACATAGCTACGGGTTTTGGAAAACCAGCTGGTTTTTCTCGAAAAAGATTTTCAAAATCGTCGCCGGAAGGTATTTTGTGTTTGATAGAAATTAATTCATAACTGTTGCAATCCAGATTTTTATATTTTTTTACCGATTTCAGCGAGCAGACAGATAAATTGCGGCTCAGCTTTTTAACTGTGTTTTCATTGATATTCCCCAAAAAATCTAGATTTAGACTTTCAGTTAAATCTTGGATTTGACTCAAATTTTCATTTAAAACTTGGTTTTGACTCATATCTTCCACTGAGTCTTGACTCTGGCTATGAAAAGGCAATTCTTCTAAATCAGTGTTTGTAATTAAGTTTATAGATCCAGAAATAATATTTCCTAAAGACTTATTCTGATATTTTTTTGATATTTTGGTTTTTGGTATTTCTGTTGGACTTTTTAGATTTTCTGCATGTTTTTCTATTTCTGCAGTATTATTTTGAGTTCGAATTTTATCAGTAGTTATTTTGGTAGGCGGTATGAACTTCTTAGTTGCCTTTTTGGACGTTTTTGCGTTGTTATTCGATGTTGGTTGTATTCTTAGCTGTGCATCTTTTGATACATCGCTTTTGTTACGTTCTAAAAAAAAAAGTGATTAACTTTAAATATTTTGTCATGTTTTATTATTGCTCAAGGAATTTATAATAGACATATTTAAAATAAAGATATGTCTTCAAAAATCCACTGGCGGCGAGGTTTGAACTCTCGCCTCCAGATCAGTAGGTACTCTAGTGCCCAACTAGGCTAGGCTATAGGCCAGTACCGCCTCTAAGGGATACTCGTTTAACTACCGTCTTTCCATCTTCTTAGTAAGCGTGCTACATGTTATGCCCCCTAATATACACTATCCCCTTTACTTATAAACGCTGGTTAACTACTTATAACTATGTATCGTTTGAATTTTATTGTGACATGAAAATTTTAAAATCAGAGACATCTGTTCACCATAAACGCCGTCGGGTCAGACTATATTTATGTATTTCCAAGGGAAAAAGAGCTAAATCGTAATTATTGTAAAATCAACTCAGTACAACTTACTCACCAATATTTGTATTAAAAACTTCGCTCGCAACATTTTGTGTCATGATATATTCGTTCAATGCGAAATTATCATCGTATTGATTAAAAATGTCATCATTTAGACCGAATATATTACTGTTTTGGTTATTTCCATTCATATTTCGTTCTTTCTTTCGTAAAGTATTATTGAGTGAAAAAAACTTGTTTTTTTATTTCAATTTACGCGGTATTATTTTTCTCTACGCTACTGCCACTTCCAGTGGATTTTTTTTAATATGGATGTTCTATTTCTTATCGGTTGTGAACCGATTATGGCCATTAGGAAATTAGCCAGTGTCAAGTATTATTAATATATTATGCAAGTTATTTGCATCGAAACAGTCAAGTCGTCATAGTTAAAGTCAAGTCTAGGGAATCATTTGTAAACACGGCGGCCATTTACAAACAATCTTCACGGAGCCTTGGAGACAACACTAAGTCAATGTTTTGCACCGATTTTCACTTTCATTCCACTTGTACACCTTCACGAAACTAAATTGATTAATATGCCCCCGAAATCAAACAATTTGCACGCATATGAACTAGGTTTCACAAAAATGAAAATTTAGCACCACATCTCCTCAACGAGTTCCCGCCAAGACTCCAATATGGATGTTTATTTCTTTTTTCGACGGAATAATTTTGTTTTGAATTAAAAAATATTTTCGTTTTTTTTTTCATAGGAGGTAAGACTAAAATAGTTTCATACATGCAGCTATTTGTTTCGAGTCGATTATTATGAAACATAATATGTGCCTCAATCAGATTAGATACATGTACCTTACAAATAAACAATTCTTCTATGGTCTTCGCGATTTTGCAAGTGTAAAACACTTTATTTACCGGGTTTAATCGCGTATTTATTCATGATTTTTAAACGAACCGAGCTTTAGCCAACCTTGAACAAGTCAACCTTGAAAAAGCCAACTGTATAGTTGGCAAAAGTTTGGTTCGTTTAAAAATCATGAATAAACCCGGTAAATAAAGTGTTTTAAATAAAAAATTACAAAACTACTAGATTAGACTTACAATTTCAGCTCAATACTCGATATCAATATCAGTATTTGCATTCGTGGCATCCTGGCTGCCTACCCGGCTGCTCTCCGAAGCGAAACTCCCGACGACTGCGTTGGTACTGTCCGTTATATTCCCGCATGCGCCAGTCCATTGGTTCTGGCTTGAAATCGCTTCTTTCGAGAAATATGGTGAGTTGTAAGTTAGATGGATGTGAGTAGTAAAAATATGTAAGTAAGTAATTCTACTAATATTATAAATGTGAAAGTGTGTGTGTTTGGATGTTTAGATGTTTGGGTGTTTGTTACTCAATCACGCATAAAAATACTGAATCGATTGAAATGAAACTTGGAATATAGGTAGCTGGATAACGGGAAAAACACATAGGCTACTTTTTATCCAGATATTCCCGCAGGAAAGGGACTTACGCGGGGCGCAGCTAGTGTATAATAAGTAGTTTTAATTGGAAGAAAAATACGAAGTTCGATTTCTTTCTAGAGAAATCAATTTAATAAAAAAACTAATAATGCCATTTAAGTTTATTTAGGCTGAAAACCTAAAGAAATGGTTCACAAACTTTCCGCTTTAGTAGGATAATAATATTATTGACCGAACGAGCGAAGCGAGTGAGGTCCAGTGTAGACGGGCCTGGCGCTTGTATCTTTGTAACTTTGTATGTTTGTTCGACGATAACTTGAGTATCGTAGCTCTGATCTTCATGAGTTTTGGTATGCGTAGTTTAGGTTAATATAATTGATGTGTTCGAAGATGACCCGGATCGGTAGGGGGGCTGGAGATATAGGGGGTCGTGAGGTCTCAGTTCGGGGCGAACTCCTAGTAATTGACCGAACGAGCGAAGCGAGTGAGGTCCAGTGTAGACGGGCCTGGCGCTTGTATCTTTGTAACTTTGTATGTTTGTTCGACGATAACTTGAGTATCGTAACTCCGATATTCATGAATTTTGGTATGCGCGTAGTTTAGGTCAATATAATTTATGAATTCGAAGATGAGCCGGATCGGTAAGGGGGTTGGTGAGATAGGGGGTCGTGAGGTCTCAGTTCGGGGCGAACTACTAGTAATAAAGCCTCTTTAATTCCATAATGAATAACTTATAAAACAAATATCATAATACCAATTCATAATTACATGCACAATTTGATTGTATTTTATGTGATAAATTATTAAAGTAAGTATTATTAAGTAATTATCAATGTTATCTGTTTTAGAGTTTTTAATTTAGTTCAATTTATCGTTAGAGTAGATCCTTATCCTACTAATAAAGCTTTAGTAGGAAAAGGAGGTTAATATAAATCATTGTATGTTTCTAGGGGAAGGTTGGTCGTGGAGCGATGCGGCTTCATCGCACACTCCGAACTCTGGCTCCGTTGCTCTGGTGATATTCTGGCTTCTGTTCCAAATAGCGGTGTTCACTCTGTTGACGTGGTACCTGCTGATAGTGCGGCCCGGGCCTTACGGGGTACCGCAGCCGTGGAACTTCTTCCTCAAGGTAAGTACTGATGGACTTCTTCTTAATAAAACACTTTATTTATCCGGTTAAATCGCGTTTTTATTCATTGTTCTAAATCTAAATCGCGATTCTAACGCTCGTGGAGACGGTCTCTTAGGCATGTTGTGTTTCTGTGGATGTATTTTTCCTTTATTTCTGACTATAATATTTCTATACCAAGATTTTATTTTGTAAATGTAACATTTTTAATTTCTTCTATGGTTTTCGCGATTTTGCATAATAAAACACTTTATTTACCGGGTTTAATTGCGTTTTACCTATACTTGATTTGAAAAGCCAACTGTTAAGTTCACGAACGTTCGGTCGTTTCTATACTAATATTATAAAGCTGAAGAGTTTGTTTGATTGTGTGTTTGTTTGTTTGAAAGCGCTAATCTCAGAAACTACTGGACCAAATTAAAAAAGTCTTTTTGCGTTTGATAGTCCATTGATTGAGGAAGCTTACAGGTTATATTTCATCACGCTACGACTAATAGGAGCGGAGAATCCATCAAAAATGTCGTAAAAACGGGAAAAAGTTGTCCCTTTTCCGAGATTTATTTTTAAGCGAATTTATGCGGGTGAAGCTAGTCACACATCACAGCTAGTGATAAATAAAACGCGATTAGACCCGGTAAATAAAGTGTCTTGTAACATTTTGATTCAGAGAGAGTACTGGAACAAGAACGAAGTGCGCCCTCAGCTTCATCACGATGAAGAGGAACACTTCGCGAGGGATGAGAAGTACTTCGAGACTGTACCGCAACATCTGGACGTTGGGATCAAGATTGACAACGTTTCCAAGGTAACATTTTTTGTGGATCTAGGATTATTTTCCTCCTTTTCGAAAAGTGGTGTGGCTCATTTAGTGTTGGTTGAGCTGAAATCTATAGTCCGTACTTTGACTTTGCTAAGCAATTTGACTTAAGACATTTTTTGGTATTTATAAAGCCATCTTCCCAGCTATCCCAAGTTTTTGCTTAGTAAAGTAGAAGTTTTTGCAAATTTAGAATGTAAACCAATTAAAAATAATGCGTAGTTTTTGTTAAACAAAGTCAAAGTACGCTCTATAGATTACCGCCTTACTCCCTTACTTATAAAACATTATTTACTAACTAAGTTATGTGACGTCTGTCTCTGTCTGTCAACTTTGAAACTTCATGTGACAGTAAAAGACAAACGATGCAAAGTTACGCAGCGCATTAATTAGCGTTTATAAGTAAGGGGGTTAGAGTTTTCAGGTCGCCCTAAGGTCTTTAACTTGACCTAACGACTGCTATCAGAGATAGCAACCGGGACCAACTGTTTAACGTGCCTTCCGAAGCACGGAGGAGCTCGCGAATGTGATTCTATATCTAATACAACTTTTGTAAAAGACATGAGATAGCCTTGTAAATAAAATAAAATTCTGTGACCAACACACAGCGCCCTATGGTAAGATGCTAAGCTTGTGTTTACGGTGACTAGGCAACG
This sequence comes from Idaea dimidiata, assembly GCA_949358125.1. Classification (NCBI taxonomy): domain Eukaryota; kingdom Metazoa; phylum Arthropoda; class Insecta; order Lepidoptera; family Geometridae; genus Idaea; species Idaea dimidiata. Next base: position 13,298,579 of record OX442341.1, read on the forward strand.
GATATACTACTTATATTTACTTTTCATTTGTAAATACATACATATATTTTCTTTGTATTTCTATGTATAAGAAATACACTCAGACCAGATACAAATATTTATATTTAAGCATTTTCGCACCCATCGGGAATTGAACCGGCAACCGCAAAAATTGGATTGGATTGAATCACTTTAAATACGTCGAGGTATTTAAAGTGATCCAATCCAATCCAATTAAATTAAAATAAAAATGACTTTTGACATTTGACAACCTTGAAAAGCCAACTATAAAGTTGGCTTTGGTTAAAAACGCGATTAAACCCGGTAAATAAAGTGTTTTATAATGCCAATTATTATTATTGTTTCAGATTTTTCCTAAACACCGTGCGTTGACAAACGTCAGCCTGGATGTGTATAAAGGCGAGATCTGTGTCCTGCTCGGACATAACGGAGCGGGGAAAACTACCCTCATGTCCATTATTACAGGTCGGTATCTAGAGGGTGGGTGGTGGTCGGCTCAGACCACTTGCTCACACAAGCAATTTAGTCTCAAATCCATAGTGCGTACTTTGACTTTGCTCAGACTTAGCTTTGCAAAAATTAAGCATAAACTTTGAATTGGAATTTATAGTCGAAATTCATTTTTTAATCCTACTCCTACTAGAATTATAAAGCTGAAAATTTGTGAGTATGTGTGTATGTGTGTTTGTTACTCATTCACGTAAAAACTGCTGAACCGATTACCATGAAACTTGGAATAGGTAGGTGGAAACCTAGAATACCACATAGGCTACTTTTTATCCCGGGAACTTTTATTTAGTAGATATACAAAGTGTAAAAGGTATGCTTTAAGCCGAAAGGGTGTTGTTCTAGACATCTAGAGGAAAAAAAGGCCAATGACCTCGAACTCTGAGAAACAGCTGATTTTCAAGTAAACTATACACTTAAAATTTTCGAAAAGTACTTCGAATTTTCAAAAGTCGTAGAACAAAAGTTGTTCGCCTAGAAGTCCAAAACAATCCCCTTTCGGCTTAAAGGGGCTTACCCGTTACATCTTGTATAAGTAGATAGTATTTTTTATTGAATGAAATTATTTTGAGTTTGAGTTGTAGTTTAATTTAGATGTAATGTCCCACCGACAGGCATGATGGTCCCCACGGAAGGCACGGTGTACGTCAACGGGATCGACACCCGCCGCAACAAAGACCAGATCAGTCGAGAAATCGGCCTCTGTCCGCAACACAACCTCTTCTTTCCTGACCTCACTGTCATCGAACATGCTATGTTCTTCGCTATGGTACTTAGCTTCAGTTTATATCTATACTATTATCATAAAGAGGAAATATTTGTTTTCATCACATCTATTCGAAAAGAGCTAATCCAATCCCTGTGAAGTAGGCTGGAACTAGCCTTTTGCTGGCGCTCACGCTAACTCGCCGGCAAAACGTTTTGCCTCCCTCTTAGCAGGGATTTTACTTTTCCGGCTACTGATTGGCCGGTTGGATTTGAATTTGGAATGTGTATATTTTTAAAAAGTTTCGATCACCAAAGAGTTCCAATATGATACACTAGGAAAAGAACAGGAATAGTATAGAAGTAAACTAAGAGTAGAGTAGAAGACTCGGAATAGACAAGGAAAAGTCAAGGAATAGACAATGAATAGACTTGGAACGGACTACGAATAGTCCTGGGATAGACTAGGAATAGTCTTTGAAACATTGGGTTAACAAATTAAAGGCACTCATTTTCTCATAGAGGTCTGTCTGTCTAACCTCAGGAGCAAATACTATTTTTAGCTCGAGTGAGGTACTTTGAATCCCTCGATTCGCTCAGGATTCTACTCAAGAATCCCTCGCTACGCTTGGGATTCTACTCTAGAATCCTTCGCTTCTCTCTGGATTCGAAAAACAGTCTCGCCGTAAAAATAGTCTTTTCTCCCTTGGTATACAATCTACTATTTCATCACATCTATTCGAAAAGAGCTAATCCAATCCCTGTGAAGTAGGCAGGAACTAGCACTTTGCCATCGCTCACGCCACCGAGTTAACAGGAATTTTACCCATTGGGCTGGCGATTTGAATTTAGAATGTAAATATTGTTAATAGTGAATACTTATATTTTTAACAATGAAACTAGAAATAGAATAGGAGTACATTTAGGAAATGAATAGGAGTAGACTACGAGACTAGGAGTAGACTATTTTTCGCTCGAGTGAAGTACTTTGAATCTCTCGATTCGCTCAGGATTCTACTCAAGAATACTTCGCTTCGCTCTGGAATCAAAAAACACTCTCGGCGTGAAAATATTATTTTCTGCCTTGGGATACAATCTACTATTGTTTGTTTTGAATAAGCTCTGAAACTACTAGACCAATTACAAAAACTCTTCCACGAGGATTATGGAGACGTACCATAGGCCACTTTAGATCCTGTGCGACGAAGGAAAATACCGCAAAGAAACTAACGCCAAAAGACCCAGTTATAAAAATAAACACACGCTAAAACTTACTCCCTTATTTATAAAATATTATTTACACATGACTAAGTTATGTGACGATTGTCTCTGTCTGTCAACTTTGAAACTTCATGTGACAGTAAAAGACAAACGAAGCATGGTTATGCAGCGCATTAATTAGCGTTTATAAATAAGGGGGTTTAACTCTAGTAACAAAATTCATAAAATTTAGTTTTATTTCTAAGAATAGAAGGGCATTTCTTCTGAGCATTTTTATTTTCATTGTCATAAATTCCACCCTTTATACTGTATCCCTTACTAACCTTCCTTTTTTCAGTTAAAAAAAGGCTCATATAAAGAAGCTCGGAAATCTTGCCTAGAACTGATAAAGGAACTTGGCCTAGCGGAGAAATTGGATACAAAGTCCGGGGAATTGTCCGGTGGGATGAAGCGGAGGTTACAACTAGCGTGCGCACTGGCGGGGGGAGCAGACGTGCTGATATTGGACGAGCCCACTGCTGGGCTTGATGTGGAAACCAGGCGGGCGCTCTGGGACTTGTTACTGGTATGTCTTTTACAATGTAGCTCTTGAAGAAATTTGGTGGAATGGACCTCCGTGGCTTCTAAATTGGACACAAAGTCCGGGTATTTGTCTGATGGAGTGAAGCGTCACCTACAACTTGCATGCGCACTGGCTGTTTCCATCACACATAAGTCACATATCAACCAAAAAAATCGAGAAATCGGTCAATCCGTTCGTCAAATACGATGCCACAGACAGAAATGTACGTGAAACCTATAACATCCCTCTTTTTATTCGGCGGTTAGAATGGCGGCTATAGAATGGCTGACTTTTGTGATAAGCGGCTCATAGATTGTCTATATGTTGTCAGAACCTGCGCGGGTCCCGCACCGTGCTGCTGTCCACCCACTTCATGGAGGAGGCGGACGCGCTGGGCGACCGCGTGGCGGCGCTGCACCACGGCCGAGTGCGCTGCGCCGCCACCACCTTGCATCTCAAGAAGGCTGTCGGTACGTACTGCTGCTGGGACATTGCAGGCGTTGCAGGTTGATCCCAGGTGCTCTACTGTCCACACACTTCATGGAGGAGGCGCATCACGCGGTCACGTGAACGGAACTACATTAATAATACGCAAAAAAATAGTCACCGACATAGCTCTCAAAGTTAGTAGACTTGAGTGGCAATGGGCAGGCCATATAACTATGGTGGCGGCCCATCTGTTACCTGTCTTTCGAGCTCGAAAGACAGGTAACAGATGGGGAGTAAAAGTCCTCGAGTGGCGACCACGATGTAATGCGAAACGGAGTGTTGGATGACTATCTACTCGGTGGACCGACGACATTGTGGCGGTCGCGGGGAGTCGTCGGATGGAGGTGGCTCGCGATCGCTGTTTGTGGCGTCGTATGGGGGAGGCCTATGTTCAGCAGTCGACGGTTAAGGGCTGAGATGATGTATTTTTAACGTAGCTCGATATTCGCCAGTAATTGCAACGTAATACCTACGTATTGCAGTAATAGCCTGATTAGATATGATGTCCCCCAGGCACGGGCTACCGCCTGTCGCTCACCACATGCGGTGGCGAGGCGGCGGGCGCGGCGCGGGAGGCCGCCATCTCCCGCGCGGTCACCGCCGCGGTACCGGAAGCCTCCCTCACTCAGCACACCGTCAACTCTCTCACTTACAACCTGCCTTCTTCCAGTAGCCAGCAGTTTCCGAAGTAAGTGTATACTTGCCCCGGTTACAGGCATTTGCATTAACTGACAGGTTCACTTACAGTTTGTCTGACAGTTTATCTGTACAGATAAATCGTACGTGTAGGCAAAACTTAAAACTGCGCAGTTGAAGTTTGAACTAAAAAACTAATCGAAATATCGTTAGATAAAACTGTCAGATAATCTAAAAGTCGAGTTTTAGCGGGAACGCGTTGAGGAGAATGTGGGAATGTGTTGATAAATTTTCATTTTTGTGAAACCTATTTCAAATGCGTGTAAAATGTTTAATTTCGGGGGCATATTAATAAATTTAGTTTCGTGAGGGTGTACAAGTGTAAGACTTCGTTGTCTCCAAAGCTTGCGTGAACCGTCATTGTAAAGAGCCACTATTTACAATGACTTCCTTGACCAGACTTTTACTACGACGATTTGACTGTTTTGATGAGAATTGCAAATGACTTGCAAAAATTAATGATACTTGACCCTGGCTACTTTCCAAATGGCCATAATCGGTTCACAACCGATAATAAAAGAAGTACTTCAACTTTACTTTTTTTTTAAAGATATTTCCAAAGACAATCTAAAAACCCGTTAACTTGTCCATAGGCTATTCACATTATTGGAAGAAAAGAAGAATGAATTAGGAATAGAAAGTATTGGTGTCGGAGTTTCTACACTCGAAGAGGTCTTTCTTAAGTAAGTCATATTGTTTTAGGTGTTTTCTAGTTTGGTTTCAAAAAAAATAAAGGAGAAACTGTAAGTAACGCGAGGGCGTACAAAAATTCTTCTGTTTTTAAAATTTTGTTTGTACTTTCAGATTATGCAGCGACACTGATATAAATATGACTGATGAAGAAATCGAAAGTAGATATACAGGTACGTTAATGTTACTAATATTATAAACGTGAAAGTTTGTATGTATGTGTGTGACTTCGTTACTCAATCACGCAACAACTACGAACCGATTGGAATATAGGTAGCTGGAGACCTAGAATAACACATAGGCTACTTTTTAACCCGATATTTCCGCATGAACTAGACTTATGCGAGTAAAACCGCGGGGCGCAGCTAGTTATCTGTATCCATAACATGCTTGGTCCTGACTGATATGATGAACCGAATTTTTTTAAAAATAATTTTTCCTTGAAAATATTTTTAGTTAATAATTTAAATTTCCAGAACCAAGAAATATTTTAAAAGGAAAAATTCATTATCAAAAATTCACTCGCAACGAGAGTCTTTTTTGAAGAGGTTAATTTATTAAACATTTCTTGTAGATATGCCTTGAGCAATAAAAAAAATTTAATTATTTTCCAGAACCGAGTTATAACAAAGTAAGAGGTTTACCGTTGTATTTGCGACAATTTTCGGTTCTACTCAAACGTCAAATCAAGTTCTGCTTGTCTAAGAAAATCACATTCTTTTTGTTGGTAAGTGACTACTTATAAACGTTGGTTAACCTTTCGTCAACCGTGTCAACCAAAAAAGTGTATCCCTTGTCTACCAGCAGTTTCAAGATCATTCAAGGTCACGCGCGTCTTCCCCGCGTTTCGGTTGAAATACTGCGTTTGTCTATCCATCACACAAGGAACTAAGATTTTTCGGAAAGATTGGTTTTCGCGATTTTACATAATAAAACACTTTATTTATCCGGTTGAATCGCGTTTTGGCGTTAGCGAAAGCTCGGCTCGTTTAAAACCATAAATAAAAACGCGATTCAACCGGATAAATAAAGTGTTTTACTATAATATCTTGTTTTACTGCTTATTTCATGTGAACTAGTCTCTTTTTAGCGGAACCCTAAGAAGTGGGCAATAACGGGTACTCAAAGGGTTAAAACAGAACCCTGTTACTTAGACTTCGCTGTCCGTCCGTCCGTCTGTCACCAGGCTGTAGTTGAAATTTTTACTGATAATGTATTTCTTTAGCCGCTATAACAACATATACAAAGAATAACAAATATTTAAAAGTTGGCCTCCTTAGAATAAACATGTTTATTGCCGTTTTTTTTATTTGCCTCCAAGCTTTTTTCCCTCTCTTCCTTTATTACCCGGCTGTAAGGAAAGGGTTATGTTTTTCGCGACTACCTATATGACTTTTATAAGTGTAGATGTATGGTTAGATGAAAAAATAAATTCTATGAACAACACACAGCGCCATCTAACTCCATGGTACGCTACTAAGCTTGTGTTACGGTGACTCGAAAACGGATATAATACATACTTTTCTATTTTTCTATCGTAAATACAAACATTTTATCTATAGATAAACACCTAGACCAGATACAAATATTTATTTTTAAAGCATAAATATTTGCACTCGGCGGGAATCGAACCCGCAACCTTCTGCATTGCAGTCGGCATTCGACCGACGCGTCACAGAGGTCGAGATGTACCTACGTGCAACGTACTCCAATATATATGTTTCTGTTCCAGCAAATACTCTAATATGTATGTTTCTTTTCCAGCAAATATTGATGCCAGTTGTAATGATTTGCGCACTTACCGCTTCATCGAACGAAAAGCTGCCCGAAGATGAGAACAAAAACCTGACATTAAGACTTGATATGTACAAGATACTTGGCCCTAAAGTCTTGTACGATATTAACACGAAAAGCGCTAACATTGATGTTCTGAAGCAAGATTACCCGAAAGTTCAGTTTCAAGCGCTCAGTAATAATAGCATTGCTGAAGGTAAAGTCGATTTTATTGTCTTAGAAATATAGTTCAAAACAGTTTTATACAAGTATTTTAATTATTGGACAATATTCGTTCTAAAAAAGTTAATATTGATGTTCCAAAGCAAGATTACTCGAAAGTTCAGTTTCAAGCGCTCAATAATAATAGTATTGCTGAAGGTAAACTCGATCTTATTGTCTTAAAAATATAGTTTAAAACAGTTTTGTACAAGAGTATTTTAATTATTGTACAATATTCGTTCTCAAAGCTTTAATATTGATATTCTAAAGCAGGATTACTCGAAAGTTCAGTTTCAAGCGCTCAGTAAAAATAGTATTGTTGAAGTTAAAGTCGACCTTATTGCCTTAGAAATATAGTTCAAAACAGTTTTGTACAAGAGCCTTTTAATTATTGCAAAAAGAACATTCTAAAAGCGCTAATATTTATGTTTTGAAGCAAGATTACCCGAAAGTTTAGTTTCAAGCGCTCAGTAATAATAGTATTGCTGAAGGTCACGTCGATCTTATCGTCCTAGAAATAGAGTTCAAAATAGTTTTGTACAAGTGCCTTTTAATTATTACTTTTTTTTTTCTAAAAGCGCTCAAAGTGATGTTTTAAAGCAAGATTACCTGAAAGTTCAGTTTCAACAGCTCAGTAATAAAAATAACGTTGCTGATGATAAAGTCGACTTTATTGTCTTAGAAATAGAGTCCATGATTAATAAATTATTATTTCTTCCGCAGATGTGTTAAAGACTGGCAAAGAAAATATAATGGAGTACAATAAATATTTAGCTGGAATAGAACTCAATGATACAGATGCAAAGGTAAACAATTTATATGAAACTAGTAGCGTCTCACGGTTTCACCCGCGTAAGTCCTAAATCCCGTGGGAATATCGGGATCCTATGGTACTGATCGAAAATGTTGCTTACTATTAGTAAAATATATTGAAGAATATATTGGATAGTTCTATTTTCTAGGAACATCGTGGTATACTTTGTATTGAAATCCAATTACTAGAACCCGAGTAATGAACGAAAAAGTACAACACCTCGAGAACCGTTCGGCCGTACGGCTAATTGGATTTCAATACAAAGTATACCACGATGTTCCTTGAAAATAGAACTATCCAATATTGAAAACTAGATTTCAATCGGATTAGTAGTTTTTAATTGTATAAGGAACAGACAGAGAAACAGACAGACAGACATGAATTTTAAAAATTATATAATTTTGTTCTACTACTTATCCTAAGTCCCCTAGACCACTTTTTTTTAATTTACTTCCAAGTACTGACTTTTTGTCCTCTCTTCCTTTATTATAAGTATAGATAGATTAGAAAGGGGCAGCATGCTCAATGTAGCGAAACTCTTTTCAGTTCTACGTGAGCATTCTAGTTCTTCATTGCAGATGACCAAGTTATGTGACGTTTGTCTCTGTCTGTCAACTTTTAAACTTCATGTCGCAGTAAAGGACAAACGATACACAGTTATGCAGCGTTTATAAGTAAAGGGCGTTTAAAACAATTCCCAGGTTTTATACACGAGTATATTCCGTCACACGGCCCCGGTCGCGTTGAACATGCTGAGCAACCTGCTCGCCGCGCAATACATGCCGAAGGCTACGGGACGGACTATAACGACGTACAACTACCCTATAGCCGCTGGGACTATACGCTTGGATAACAAGATGAAGCTGGTGGAGCCGAAAGCACAGGATCTGTGTGTCACATGGTCGCTCCTTGTTGTCTTTGGTAAGCTATTTCATAAATAATTTAAAGAAATCACCATATTACACACAGGAATCTAGCCGCAAACTAAGCACTAATCTTGTGCTATGAGTACTAGACAACGGATATACTTACATAATATTATTTTTTTGTAAATATATACATATTATGATGAATAGAAAACACCCAGACTAGAAACAAATATTTTTAAGCAAGTATTTAACTTGCACCCTACGGGAATCGAACCAGCAACTTTCTGCATTAAACTGCACTGCGGCTACTATAATACTTGACACTGGCTATTTTTACGAGAGTGTTTTTTGAATCCAGAGTGAAGCGAAGGATTCTAGAGTAGACTCCTGAGTGAATCGAGGGATTCAAAGTACCTCACTCGAGCTAAAAATAGTATTTGTTCCTGAGGTAGACATTCTACTTTTCATCGCCCTCTATGAGAAAATGAGTACATTTAACTTGTTAACCCAAATGTTTCAAAGACTATTATTAGTTTATTCCAAGTCTATTCCGAGTCTCCTACTCTACTATTAGTCTACTCCTGTTCTACTCCTAGTGTATTCCTCTTCTATTTCAATTTTAACTCTTTGGTGAATGAAACTTTTTACAAATATACACATTTCAAATTCAAATCGCCCCGGTCGATCAGTAGCCGGAAAAGTAAAATCCCTGCTAAGAGGGAGGCAAAACGTTTTGCCGGCGAGTTAGCGTGAGCGCCAGTAAAGGGCTAGTTCCAGCCTAGTTTACAGGGATTGGGATAGCTCTTTTCGAATAGATGTGATGAATATAAATAATCGGTGCAGTAACCCTGGCGTCGGTGGTGAACCTGGCGGCCCTCCCGTGCTCGGAGCGCGTCCGCGGCTCGCGGCACATCCACGTGATGTCGGGGTGCCCGGCGGCGCTACACTGGGGCTGCACACTGCTCGCACACCTCGCGCTCTCCGCCGCCCTCCTCCTCACCACTCTAGTGTGCGCGCTCTACTTCATCGACCGGGACCTCACCTTCGACAACGCGGGGACTGTCGGTCAGTACACGGCGGATTCTACCCTCACTCCAAATTCATATTCATTTATAAATAAACTAGCTGCGCCCCGCGGTTTCACCCGCGTAATTCCCGTTCCCGCGGGAATAACGGGATAAAAAGTAGCCTATGTGTTAATCCAGGTCCCCAGCTACCTATATTCCATGTTTCATCGCAATCGGCTCAGTAGTTTTTGCGTGAAAGAGTAACAACCTCACATACATACAAACTTTCGCGTTTACAATATTAGTAAGATAGTAAATAAATAAATAAATACTGTGACGAACACTCAGCGCCATCTAGCCCCGTGGTAAGCTGCTAAGCTCGTGTTACGGTGGCTAGACGACGGATATACTACTTATATTTATTTTTCTTTTGTAAATACATACATACATATTATACATAGAAATACACCCATAATATTATTCACTATTATAATCATGGTACAAATCAATTGTATTTATTCCAACCGATTTGTACCATGATTATAGTGAACTAGCTGCGCCCCGTTTCACCCGCGTAAGATTTATCAAAATCGGTCCAGCATTTTTTCTTTCATAAGAACCTTCTCCCGATCATAAGGATGACAACAAAAAAACAATTATCGAAATCGGTCCAGCCGTTCAGGCGTGATGCCGTGACCATGCAATATAGGGATTCATTTTTATATATAAGAGATAAATGAATATGAAAGTGGGTTACAGATACGAATCATTTGTTTATAACACTAGGTTACATGACAGTTTAAATATACTTATGTATAAAGTAGGTTTATAATGGATTGTTCTTATAAAGACAGATTATCAAAAAGACGGATTCACAAAAGAACAGAGTAAACTTAAGTAGAAAAATAATTTTATTATATACAATTTGTAACGGGTAAGTCCTTTTAATCCGAAAGGGGGTTGTTCTAGACGTCTAGCCGAACAACTTTTGTTCTACGACTTTTGAAAATTAAAACTTTTTTTTTTGAAAATTTTGAGATTATGTTGCACTGAAAAAACAGCTGCTTTTGAAAATAAATGTAATTGAAATTTTGATTGTAAACCATCAAACTAAATAAAAGGACAACATAAGGTCAATGACCTCGAACTCTCAGAAACAGCTGATTTTCAAGTAAATTTTACACCTAAATTTTTCGAAAAGTACATCGAGTTTCCAAAAGTCGTAGAACAAAAGTTGTTCGCCTAGACGTGTAGAACAACCCCCTTTCGGATTAAAAGGGCTTACCCGTTACACCTTGTATATACTTCATAACCGATAATTCATAACCGCTACAGCGTCTGCATTTCAGCTAATTCGTTTACGAATCCCATCTAATGTTATGTGTCCTCACATGACTTATGTAATTTAAATAAATTATTATATTAAATAATAACAATTAAAAATTAAAATTATCATATTTTAATTTTTAAATTATAAATTAAATTTATTTATTTAAATAACTTAATTTAATCAATTAGAATGATCTATATCTATCTATCTTCTATACTTATAATAAAGGACGAGAGGACAAATAGTCTGTACTTGGAAGTAAATTAAAAAAAAGGGTCTAAGGGACTTAGGAAACGAAGTAAAACAAAATTATACAATTTTTAAAATTCATGTCTGTCTGTTTTTTTTGTTCATTATACAATTAAAAACTACTAATCCGATTGAAATCTGGTTTTCAATATTGGATAGTTTTATTTTTGAGGAACCTCGTGAAGTATATACTTCACATCAAAATCCAATTAGTAGAACTGGAGTAATTAACGAAAAAATCGACCATGCACAATTTCTACGCAGATGAAGTCGCAGATAACAACTAGTTTCTAAAAAGACATAATTCTCATAGTTCCCGCGGGAATATCGGAATAAAATGTAAAATAAGTAACCAACATCCAAACACTTTCACATTTATAATATTAGAAGGATTTACTGATAGCATCATTTACTTCCAGGTTGTGTAATAGTACTAATGCTGCTCGGTATCCTGTCTTTCTTGGCGTCGATGTACGTCATCACGTTCTACTTGGGGGAACGAGGAACCGGGATATTCCTCGTCATCTGCCTCTTTATATTCGGTAAGTTTATACAACTATAGTACTTGTTATACATCCAAACATTTATCTAGTCTAGAGTGAATAGGTGTCTTCTAGAAATGTTTAAAAGAAAAAATATAATAGAACACAATATTTACCTGGTTGTACACGCGACTGACTGACTATAGTCAACCTTAAAATAGCTAACTGTAAAGTTAGCGAAACCTCTGTACTTTGTAGTAATGCCATTATTAAATAAAACGCGAGTATAACCCGCTAAATATTGTGTTTTATTATGTTTTCTCTTTTAAATATTAGGGGTTAAAGTATGAAATTGCCGATTTGTACTGAAAATCTTAATTGTTTATTTTTTAAATTTTTAACAAATTTATTTAATCAAAATAGTTGCCATTATTATCTATACATTGCTGCCATCTAATGGGAAGGTTATTAATGCCTTTGCGATAGAACTCCGACCATCTAGACTGCACAAACTGTGTGAAAGCATTTTGTACTGCCTCCTGGGAAGAAAACTTCTTGTCACGTAGATAATTGTCCAAATCACGAAAAAAATGGTAGTCCGTTGGAGCAAGGTCTGGTGAATACGGAGGATGACGAATGGTTTCTAAGTGCAGTTCCTGAAGGGTCAAAATGGTTTCTCGTGCTGTGTGAGGTCTCGCGTTGTCGTGGAGCAATAATGGTGAAGATCGATTCATGAGTCGGGGCTGTTTTACTGCTAGTTTTGTCAACATGGTTCGGAGTTCGGCACAATAGACATCTGCCGTAATTGCTTGACCAGATCGAAGAAAACTATAGTGAATAACACCATGCTGAGACCACCAAACAGTTAAGTACCATTACCTTTTTATTGGTAAGTTTTGCTTTAGGACACTGTTGTGGCATTTGACCTGGGGTCAGCCATTGCATTTTTCTTTTCCGGTTATCATAAAGAATCCACTTTTCATCACATGTTACAATTCGATCCAATATTCCTTCATTTCTGTACCGGTTCAACAAGGCAACACAAGTTTCAACACGCGTTTCTTTCTGCAGATCAGTCAAATCATGAGGCACCCATTTTTCGTATTTTTTTATTTTATTGATTTGACGCAAGTGAGTCAATAAAGTGGGTAAGGTAACGTTAAACCATGCCGCTAATTACTGGGTTGTTTGACTAGGATCGGCTTCCACTATCTCTCTTAATTCATCGTTATTCACCTGTGTGGGCGGTCTTCCTCGTGGCTCGTTCTTTAAGTCGAAATTTCCATCACGAAAGCGTTTAAACCAAAATCGCACGGTGCGTTCATTAGTAGACCCCTCTCCAAACGCAGCATTGATATTGCGGGCTGTTTCTGCCGCGTTAGTTCCGCGTCGGAACTCGTATTCAAAAATCACTCGAATTTTCGCAGTATCCATCTTTCTTGTCTAAATTGAATAACAAAAACAATTGAAAGTCGATATTCAAATGTTTCACATTTTTTTAAAAAAGAACATCACAGAAACCATTTGAAAAAAGTTTCATTCGAAAACCTCAAACCATGAAGATTCTATGTCAATTCAAAGAACCTATTGCAATAAAACGGCAATTTCATACTTTAACCCCTATTATTTCCTAATAGACATCGATTCACTCTAGACTACAATAAAAACACTGCGCACTGTAGACTACAATAAAAACACTGCGCACTGTCGACACTGAGCGGGATTCGAACCAATAACGCATGTTTACTCAATTTAAGAGTTAATATTTTTCTTAGAGAGTTTTAAGAGTTTAATATTTTCAATTTAATAAATTATCTAATTAAACTTTAAAGTTTACGCCAGACAGAAAACTAAAAAACTCGTTGGACCCTAACAAATTTTTCACGAAACAACAAAGTCAGTGAGTGCTACATCTCAATGAGGTGATGTTTCGTCTTGTTTGTTGATGTTTCGATTAAATCGCTTAAAACTTCAAAAGTATCATCGAATTTGATGAAGGACTTCAGTGACTCATTGCAACTGTCTTCCTACTGATGGCATATGTACTATGAGATCAATGATAACCCTATATATGTTCTGTTCCCAGGTCTAATAACCCCCGGCATGCACGCCGTGCTACTCTTCCTGAACGAGGAGAGTTTCTCCCTGAAGGCGGGGCTCGTGGCGGTCGCCAACTGGGTGACCCCCGAGCACGCGCTCACAGTGGGCATGGTGAAGGCGACGCATGTCGCGCGGACCAACGCCTACTGCCGGCTCAACCGGGACAAGTGTCCCAACATCCCTGTCACTTTTGATACCAAGACTTGCTGTGGTAAGTTGTCATTTTCATAGTCGACTTGTTGTGGTAAGTTGTCATTTTCATAGTCGACTTGTTGTGGTTAGTGGCCTTTTCAGAGGTGCATAGACGACTTGTTGTGGTAAGTTGGCTTTTTAGAGGTGCATAGTCAACTTGTTGTGGTAGGTTGGCTTTTCAGAGGTTGTATAGTCGACTTGTTATGGTAAGTTGGCTTTTTAGAGGTTCCTATGCCACAAGGCTTATTAAACTCGGTTTACAGAAAGGGATTTAATTTCTTCTATGGTTTTCGCGATTTTGCATAATAAAACACTTTATTTATCCGGTTTTATCGCGTTTTTATTCATTATTTTACCCGAGCTTTCGCCAACTTTACAGTTGGCTTTTTCAAGGTTGACGAATAATATAATAATAACAATAATGAATAAAAACGCGATAAAACCGGATAAATAAAGTGTTTTAGAAAGGGATTTGTTTAGATATAGTGCTAAGACATAGATTAACTTCAATCCAACATCGGCAAAACAGAGGGAAAGTCTAATCAACAAAATACCTTTAAAGTTCAATCATGTCCGTCTGTCCTTATGTCTGTCTGCCCGCGGATAAACTTAGCAACGACTTGTGCTCAACTCTGCAAAAAAGGTGTTTTTTGCGCCTATTTAAAAACTTGTTTGTTTCATCTCTCCTGTTCGGAAAGTTCAATTTTCATGGGTAGATGGCCGGGTTGAAAGTGGCTCATTTCATCCTTAGGGTGGAAAGCATACTTTTTTTTATAATGCAACCATTTGATACTTCTTTCTATAGAGAATTTCCAAATACATGGAACTAAAATATCAGATTATAGTCTGAAATTTAAAAAACGTATACTTTTTTTTGTAAGTCTATGATAATTGAATTACTCTTCTTACCTGTTTTATGAAATGTGTGAGTAGTATTTTAATTACCTCACAGTCGAAATGAAAAGTAGAGTGTTTAGCTCGGGTGAATATTTCACCCTCGAACAGAAATATCTCTTGTGAAATGCTTGACATTCAGCCCTTGACTATGTTACTGTGTGTTGTTGTTTTTGTAATATTTTTGTGATTGATCAAATAAAGTATTATCTATTTATATATCTATTATTAGTGGTTTATCATAATATGGTTTATATTTCAGCTGGTGGATTGCCGATGTGCTATTTCTGTATGGAGGAGAACTCGCCGGGACCTGAAATGATTCATCTCGCCGTGCAATTTGTTGTCTACATGGTAAGTGCGCTAACATTACCGAAGGAAAACATCTTGAAAATGAAACATCTTGAAAATTCGCTCTTTTGATATCTATCGATATCAAAAGGAGCAAATTTTCGACATCGGTCCAGCAGTTTCGGAGCCTATTCGTTACAAACAAAAAAGCAATAAATCTTTCATCTTTATATTATTAGTTTAAATAGATATATCAGACAATTTTTCAAACAAATTATCAAATTTAGACGGCCTTCGTGGCGTATCGGGCGAATGCCCGACTGCAATGCAGAAGGCTGCGGGCTCGATTCCCTCAGAGTGCAAATATTTATGCTTAAAAATAAATATTTGTAGCTGGTATGGGTGTCTATCTATGTATAATATGTTTGTATTTACTAGAAATATTTTAAAAGAAAAATTCATCTTCAAAAATTCACTTGCGGCGAGATTTGAACTCACGTCCCTGGATCAATACTCCAGCCACTCGGCCACACGAGTTCCCATCTCGAGCAGCGAATTTAAGAATAATAATATGAATGTTTTCCTTGTCTACTATTATTCGACTAAGGCTCGATTGAGTCGCCATCTACAGGATCACTCTTTAGTGATTTACCTGCGCCAATAATTAACTTACAGTTAACACTTTGGCCAAGAGACGTCCCTCTTTTTCCTAATAAATATTTCGTAATTTGTTTTTTATTGCTCAAGGCATATTTACTAGAAATATCATGCTATTCATGTTTGTATTTACGAGAAAATATGTCATAAAATATGTACATCCGTTGTCTAGTACCCATTGTACTTCTTAGTGCTTAGTTTGGGGCTAGATTGCGCTGAGTGTAATGTTGTGCACTATTTTACTTTATAATATAATTTTAGCCGGGTCTTATTCGCATCCTATACGGCAATAGCCGTAGTCGCGGGAGTATACTTCGACTTTTACCTCGACTTTTCGACTATGTTACTATTGTATTGTATTGTTACGTATAAGACTCGATTAAAATGTATATATGAGTACAAATCGTGTGAGCTTAAAAAGTTTAATGAATGAATGAATGAATATTTATTTCAGGCCAGAAAACCATATCTTAAAACGAAACCTAAGAATAATAATAATAATGTCAAAGTAAAATATAAAACAAAAATAAGTGAAAGCATTACAATTAAAATTACAATATTTACCTACTAATATGTAAATATAATTCTATTTACATATGTACGTAATTCATAATGTATGCGGTTTAATGTATTGTCTGTTCTGTACAGACGATGGTGATTCTCATACAAAAGGGTATAATATCGAAAGTGTTCGAGCGTGTAATAAACGTGGGCTACAAGTCGCTCCACACGCCGCCGGCCGACGATCTGGTGCGAGCGGAGCAGACCTTCGTTGACAAGGAGATACAGCGCGGTGAGTTATATACGGCGTGCTCTAGTGTTGCCCTTCGATACTTCATTGTACAGGGTGAACGATTTCGATGGGTTTTCAGGGGGATATCCTTTGACGACCTCTGTGGCGCGTTGGGCGAACGCTTGGCTGCAATGCCGAAGGTTGCGGGTTCGACTCCCGCTGGGCGCAAATATTTATGCTTCAAAATAAATATTTGTATCTGGTTTGGGTGTATTTCTATGTATAATATGTATGTAATTACAAAAAAAAAAAGTAGTATATCCGTTTTTGTTATATTTTTAAAGTGTTTCCTACACTTGGATAACTATACTTAAAGAAATGCTTTCCAAAAATTTCGCACCCGACAGGACTTGAACCTGCATCTCTGGGAATCCGTTCCAGCGCCTTTCCAATTTGGCCACGGATGCATGTTCAATCGAGTCGAAATTAAGGATTGCATTTCTTATTGTTTTTACGTTTTTGGAGGCACGTAGCGCCATCTACTGACAATATTTGCAGACTGCCAGCTTGAACTATTCTATTTTCCATAGAATTAAATTCAACGTTGAGATGTTGCTTCCGATTAACCGTTTTTGTTATATTTTTAAAGTGTTTCCTACACTTGGATAACTATACTTAAAGAAATGCAATCCTTAATTTCGACTCGATTGAACATGCATCCGTGGCCAAATTGGAAAGGCGCTGGAACGGATTCCCAGAGATGCAGGTTCAAGTCCTGTCGGGTGCGAAATTTTTGGAAAGCATTTCTTTAAGTATAGTTATCCAAGTGTAGGAAACACTTTAAAAATATAACAAAAACGGTTAATCGGAAGCAACATCTCAACGTTGAATTTAATTCTATGGAAATAGAATAGTTCAAGCTGGCAGTCTGCAAATATTGTCAGTAGATGGCGCTACGTGCCTCCAAAAACGTAAAAACAATAAGAAATGCAATCCTTAATTTCGACTCGATTGAACATGCATCCGTGGCCAAATTGGAAAGGCGCTGGAACGGATTCCCAGAGATGCAGGTTCAAGTCCTGTCGGGTGCGAAATTTTTGGAAAGCATTTCTTTAAGTATAGTATATCCGTTGTCTAGTCACCGTAACACAAGCTTAGCAGCTTACCATGGGGCTAGATGGCGCTGTGTGTTGGTCACAGGATTTATAAATTTATTTCAGGATTTATTTATCCTAAACTATAAAAGATAGCGGAACATGCTACAAGGAGTAGCGTAACATTATAGATCGGTTCAATAAACTTAGGATGTGTATTTTTTTTTGCAAAAAGACACCGTTCGATTCCTGGCTAAGTTAACAAATTTTTCAAAAATAATGCCATTTTAGTATTTGTCAAAAGTATTTGGTTTTCGTATCTCTTATATGATATCCCCCTGAAAGCCCATCGAAATGGTAGTTCAGTTTAATAGATTATCGTTAGTTGTGATAAAGCAATACTATCGCTTGTATCAGATCTGATACATGTAACTACAATCGAGACTGTCGATAGTATGCCTTATCGATAGCGTAGCGCGTACTATCGATATATACTATACGATAATATCGATACTCTATCGATAGGACAAAACTAACGATACTGTCGTACCAAACTTAGCTATCGATAGACCTATCGATACTCGATATCGATAGGTCGGTAAGGTTACGGGTTATAATCCCGTTAGTTAATTATTTCCGTACTAAAAGCTGGTATGTTTAAAAAAAAACGATTTTTCGGCTACGGGGCCAATATCATTAAAAGCACTTAAAAGAAAGAGACACATATAATGTATGATTAAAATTAAATAACAAATCAAATAGAATAATAAAATAAAATTAAGTACATAATATAAATTAATTAAAAACTGAATTTGAAATGAATATGTTTTGGTCCCGGCAGATACAAAAGAGATAGAAAGCGGCGGCAACACGATGTTGGTGCACAACGTACACAAGAACTACCGCAAGCTGTTCGCCTCCTTCCCGGCGGTGCAGGGGATCAGCTTCTCTGTTAAACAAGGTAAGGCTGAGGACACACTACTTACACCTGTATAGGAGGGGAATCGCGGGTTCGATTCCCGCCGAGTACATGAGCGATGTTCCCGGTTTCATCGGGAGCTCGGGGTCCGCTTTCCTGGTTTTGCGTCTCCACTTTGCACAATCTTCGGCATCCCGTGTAGTGCGGCCATTGGCACGCATATCACCCTTTATTCTAACCAAACCGAGATACCAAACTGCATTGTTCTTAATAAAACACAATATTTACCGGGTTTTACTCGCGTTTTATTTAATAACGGCACTATTTCAGAAGTACTGAGCTTTCGCTAACTTTACAAGCTAAATTCAGGACTCATGTAATAATGCCGTTAATAAATAAAACGCGAGTAAGGCCCGGTAAATATTGTGTTTCATTATGCAAAATGGCGAAAAAGACAAAATGACGCGTTATTGTTTGTTGCAACAGGCGAATGCTTCGGTCTACTGGGAGTGAACGGAGCCGGCAAGTCCACCACGTTCAAGATGTTGACGGTGGAGGAGTGCACCACGCGGGGGAGGATCGTCGCCAACGGGTACCGCACCGACACCGACCGGGGACAGGTGAGGCCACTAGTCTTACCAAGGGCTGATTTTTTAAATCCCTAGATAGAGATATCTGACGAATAAAATGGAACACCACCAAATACACGGTGCACGCCAATATCTTGGCAAAGAATATGAAACATTAATTAACTTCAAGATCTTTGTAACAACCATTATTTTTGCAAAAAAATATCTTTTATCTTTATCTTTAATAAAAACGTCACTAAGGGCGACTTGCATAAAACCATTTATAAACATATTTAACTAAATAAATTTTAAAATAATTCATGGGATATCGAACATTGGACTCTATTTCATTAAGTAGACGATTGATAAATGTTGCCACACATGGACAGTTCTGACAGATTTTAAACACGTTTAACAGCTTGAACATGTTTAGGAACCGTTATGCGAGCCGGCCTAAGATATTTAAAAAAGGAAATAAATTTAAATTTAAAAATATACGCGACGAATTGAGAACCTCCTCCTTTTTTGAAGTCGGTTAAAAAATCAAAATTGGAAGGCTTTTTAATTTGGTTAGGTTCGAACTTATTCGACAGATATCTTTTATCCGAGGAATGAAAAATTGGCTCTAAATCAACCTACAGACTTAGATTATCTGACAATTTGACTGTACAGATAAATCGTACGAGTGTGCAAAACTCAAAACTGAAATTGAAGTTTGAACTAAAAAAGGTATTTCGTAATTTGTTTGTATTGCTCAAAGCATATTTACTAGAAATAATAGGGGTTAAAGTATGAAATTGCCGTTTTATTGCAATAGGTTCTTTGAATTGACATAGAATCTTCATGGTTTGAGGTTTTCGAATGAAACTTTTTTCAAATGGTTTCTGTGATGTTCTTTTTTTAAAAAATGTGAAACATTTGAATATCGACTTTCAATTGTTTTTGTTATTCAATTTAGACAAGAAAGATGGATACTGCGAAAATTCGAGTGATTTTTGAATACGAGTTCCGACGCGGAACTAACGCGGCAGAAACAGCCCGCAATATCAATGCTGCGTTTGGAGAGGGGTCTACTAATGAACGCACCGTGCGATTTTGGTTTAAACGCTTTCGTGATGGAAATTTCGACTTAAAGAACGAGCCACGAGGAAGACCGCCCACACAGGTGAATAACGATGAATTAAGAGAGATAGTGGAAGCCGATCCTAGTCAAACTACCCAGGAATTAGCGGCATGGTTTAACGTTACCTTACCCACTTTATTGACTCACTTGCGTCAAATCAATAAAATAAAAAAATACGAAAAATGGGTGCCTCATGATTTGACTGATCTGCAGAAAGAAACGCGTGTTGAAACTTGTGTTGCCTTGTTGAACCGGTACAGAAATGAAGGAATATTGGATCGAATTGTAACATGTGATGAAAAGTGGATTCTTTATGATAACCGGAAAAGAAAAATGCAATGGCTGACCCCAGGTCAAATGCCACAACAGTGTCCTAAAGCAAAACTTACCAATAAAAAGGTAATGGTAACTGTTTGGTGGTCTCAGCATGGTGTTATTCACTATAGTTTTCTTCGATCTGGTCAAGCAATTACGGCAGATGTCTATTGTGCCGAACTCCGAACCATGTTGACAAAACTAGCAGTAAAACAGCCCCGACTCATGAATCGATCTTCACCATTATTGCTCCACGACAACGCGAGACCTCACACAGCACGAGAAACCATTTTGACCCTTCAGGAACTGCACTTAGAAACCATTCGTCATCCTCCGTATTCACCAGACCTTGCTCCAACGGACTACCATTTTTTTCGTGATTTGGACAATTATCTACGTGACAAGAAGTTTTCTTCCCAGGAGACAGTACAAAATGCTTTCACACAGTTTGTGCAGTCTAGATCGTCGGAGTTCTATCGCAAAGGCATTAATAACCTTCCCATTAGATGGCAGCAATGTATAGATAATAATGGCAACTATTTTGGTTAAATAAATTTGTTAAAAATTTAAAAAATAAACAATTAAGATTTTCAGTACAAATCGGCAATTTCATACTTTAACTTTAATATTTTAAAGGGAAAATTCATCTTCAAAAATACACTCGCGGCGAGATTTGAACTCGCGTCCCTTGATCATTGATATTGGTACATTGGAGTATTGATCCAAGGACGCGAGTTAACATCTCGCCGCGAGTGAATTTTAGAAGATAATTTTTTTACTGTAAAATATTCCTACTAAAAAAGTTATCAAAATATCGTTTACATTAGATTACAAAATGTGACGTCACACAGACAAATTTGACCAGCTGTAACGGGACGATCAAAAAATGTAAAAATCATAAAATTGACGTAATTTATAACTCTTGAGGACTTCACTTTATCTAGTCTCCCCCATTTCCCTATGTCGCCTTTTACGACACCCATTGGAAAATATGGGGTAGCCTTATTCTTTGCACCCTACTTAGCCCTAGCTTATTTTTAAAAAGGATTAACAAAAAGTTATAAACAAATCTAAAAGTTGACATGTCTGAAGCGTGTTTGTTTGAGACATATTCATTGCAGATTAGATGCAGAATAGCTCTGTATTAGCTCATATAAAGAATACGATAAATTTATTGCTTGTATGATTGTTTCTCCATATCACAAGCAATGTCGTACATAATCTATTAATTTATATTATTTATTTCAAGCTCGGCCAAAAGGTAAACGGATAAAGACGAAAGTTAAGAACTGTAGCACTTTTAATGAATCGTCTATTTCCGCTTTAAATAGAAAAAAAAATTCACTGTTCATCTGTAACTTGCAATAAGTCATTTCGGAAGTACCGTCGTATTCTGCCTTAAATAGAAAAACTCGTTTAGTGTTCATATATCACTTACAACAAATCACTTAGGAAGAACCGTCTCGGCTTTAAGTGAATAATTCTATCACTGTTCGCCTAGCACCTACGATAAATGACTTTAAAAGAACCGTCTAATGCTGCTTTAAATAGAAAAACTCGTTCAGTGCAACGAACTCGAATATATATGGAAGTAGCAATCTTTTGAAAAAATGTTCCACGCAAACGGTGGTTGCGGGGCCTAGAACGATGATTCGACCGCCCCAGTCTGTCACTAAAGACGACACTGTCGGTCGATCATACGTAATACTGTACGGAACATGTCAGTGTGTGCATCTGCTGCTGTGTGACCGTGGAACATGTGTTTTTTTTTTTAATTTAATAAAGAAGTTAGATCTCCATTCTATTTATTTCTCGTAGGTTCAGTGTTCATCTGTCATTCATTACTATAAATCTCTTTGGAAGAACCGTCTCTGCCTTTAATTGAATAACTGTTTCACTGTTCATTTATTACTTACAATAATCCACAATCGACAAATCATCTGACTTCGCTTTGAATAAAAAAAGTTGTTCATTATTTACAATAAATCACTTTAAAAAGAAAAAGTTGTTCAATGTTCATATATCACTATGACGAACCTTCTCATTACGTTTAGATAGAAAAATTGTATCACTGTTCGTTCACCTGTCACTTAATTGTATCAATTTGGATGAACCACCTAATTCTGCCTTATTAGGGCGTTCGCTTCGCTTTGAATTCGCTCACAAAACGCCAGCGTGATTACAATTAAGAATTTTGTTTTCACAGTAATTCACAATATCACTATAAAACTTAATTCTGCTTAAATGTAAACAGCTTTTGGCCCTATAAAGAAATGCTACTCGAAATTTGAGCTCTACTTAAACAATTAAACAGCCCTCAAACTCCAAAATTACTTCCCTAACTTTAAATTAAGTAGTTAAATTAAGTATTTCATTATTTAAGAACCCCTCAAATTTTAAGTGGCTTTTTTTGAATTCGGCTATTTACCTTTTATGTAATGGTTTTTTTCATCCTTGTATTTATTTTCCAGTATCTGCGAACATTGGGCTATTGTCCCCAATTCTTTGGTCTGGATGAGTTCCAAACTGGGCGCGAGAATCTGACACTCTTGTTGACATGTCGAGGACTCGACGCGATGGAGACTGAGAGCGAAGTTAAGTCCTGGCTGAACGTTGTCGGTAAGTGCTCGCGTGCTTTGTCGTCAAACGTTTCTTTGAGTCAGACAAAAGCGGTTGATAGTTTATGGTGAAAATAGCAGTCACCCGAACCAAGAGTTTCGCATCGTCATTCTTTATTCGTACTGCGAGGGAATGGAATCAATTGCCTGATCGACCAATGGCGGACGAAACATCGTTCTAGGCCCCGCAACCACCGTTTGCGTGGAACATTATTTCAAAGAATTGCTATTTTCATATACAGGGTTATGGGTTTCGAATCCAAAACCGTTCACAGGGTGATTTTTCACATCAAAACAAAAAAAATTGTTCTAAGATTTTTGGAAAGTGTAACGGGTAAGCCCTTTTAATCTGAAAGGGGGTAGTTAAAGACGTCTAGGCGAACAACTTTTGTTTTACGACTTTTGGAAATTCGAAGTACTTTTCGAAAAATTTAGTTGTAAAGTTTACTTGAGAATCAGCTGTTTCTGAGAGTTCGAGGTCATTGACCTTATGTTGTCCTTTTATTTAGTTTGATGGTTTACAATCAAAACTTCAATTACCTTTATTTTAAAAAGCAGCTGTTTTTCAGTAAAACATAATCTCAAAATTTACAAAAAAGTTTGAATTTTCAAAAGTCGTGGAACAAAAGTTGTTCGGCTAGACGTCTAGAACGACCCCCTTTCGGCTTAAAAGGGCATACCCGTTGCACCTTGTACATCGGAGTTCGTGTATAGGGTTAGAGAAGTACGCGGACCGCGCGGTGTCGGGGTACAGCGGCGGCATGAGCCGTCGTCTGGGCGCGGCGGCGGCGCTGTGTGTGGGGGCGCGGCTCGCGCTGCTGGACGAGCCCACGGCGGGGGTGGACGTCGCCGCGCGGCGCCGAGTGTGGGCCGCGCTGCGACGACTCGCGCACACTGACCGCGCCGTGCTCCTCACTTCACACAGGTATGTACCGATACCACTCATATGTATCGACCATTGGACGTAGAAAATTTGGTGGAGGCTATGGAATTACAAATAGCTTCGAAGCCTAGAACACCATCGCAGCGTGTTTAGCCTGTCGGTTTTTTACCGGATCCATTTAGGGAAGTGCCCATTTTACTTCCGGGCGTTCAGCCACTTTAGAATTTTTGGAACGAGCACCGAAAGCATTCATCTCTTAGCATTTATTTTTAGAAGCATTACTTCAAATAATAAATCCGCTCCGCCACGAGTCCTAGTACCCGTCGATTAAGAAACCGTTTCCTCGTGTATCTGCGAGTGTGCTTCTTTTTCTTCTGTTTCGTATAGTGTCGGGGCTCACCTGGTGTTTGGAGTTCTCGAGTCGCCTTCTAACTTGACCTAACGACTGCTATCAGAGATATCAACCGGTACCAACCGCTTAACGTGCCTTTCAAAGCACGGAGGAGTCGGTGAAAATGATTTAATGCCACACAAATTTTCGGTCGCCCATCCAAGTAATGATTAAGATCGACAGATACAGCTGGGCTAATGAGCTCCTCTATTTGCGAGTAAGCAGCGAGAGTAATACTGTGGTCTCTCTCTCGCCAGCATGGACGAGATGGAGGCGCTGTGCGACCGCATCGCGATAATGTCGTGCGGACGTATCGTGGCCCTCGGGTCCGCGCACCAGCTGCGGGCGAGGTTCGCGCTCGGACACGCAGTACTGCTCAAACTGAAGCATCAGCCGACACTACTGGGAGATGGTAATTACTCACTACAGTATTGAGTTGTAGAGATGTGTTGCTCAATATTCATTTTTATGAAACCTACTTCAAATGGTCTGTTCGGTATTTGCCCCCTTTTAATTCATTTAACCGCTTCTCAACCGAAGGACGGATCCGTCCAAAGGCGTTGTCGACCGAAGGACGGATCCGTCCTGTGATTTTTTGATTTTTGTTTATTTGATTTTATTTTTTATATAAGGGGTATTTTGTTGTGAATATGGTTTCACTGCCGGCAGGTTGAAAAAATTTACGAAAATAAATCAACTTCCGTAACAAAAAGTTGTCCGTATCATCAATGTTGCCTGTCAAAAATTCACGATTGTAAAAGTCATTTTCCCGCCATTTCATTTTTATTATTTTTGTTTACTGAAATTGGATCCTATTTTGATGTAAATATGTTTTTTTTCCTGTTGATAAGTACTATTTACAAAATACAAAATAACGTACGGGTGGAGTTGTGATAAATAATGGTCAATAAAATAAAAACCATACCATTTTTATTCTACAAATGACTGTAAATTAGGTTCGTTAGTTATCAATCTTTCCGAAAAATCTTAGTTTCTTGTGTGATGGATAGACAAACGCAGTATTTCAACCGAAACGCGGGGAAGGCGCACGCGACCTTGAATGACCTTGAAACTGCTGGTAGACAAGGGATGCACTTTTTTGATTGACACGGTTGACGAAAGGTTAATTAACGAGTTTTAGACACAAAGAATCCCGGGATCTCGTAATCCCGGAATCTCGGACGAAAAAGTTCGATATTACAATCCCGGGATTGAGAGACCCGATATCGAAATATCGAGTATCTCAATTCGAAAATAATATGTAAATGTTACTTTGGTTATTTTAAGCATAAAAAAGAGGTTTTAATCTCAAATATGAAGTAAACGATAAAAAGTAGGTTTGTATCTCCGAAACGAGTCGCTTAAGGACATCATTTGATGGAATATTTTCTGTCTATTTAGACTTCTTCAATTTAAATATATAGGCTAAGCCGCGACAACATATTGAAAAAAGATCAAGATGGTGGACGTCGACTATGCCAAGGCATGGACAACACATAGGACACATCGACATGGATTTAAGTTCTTTAGTGGTCCTGTGGGGACGCTATAACATACATAAATAAATAAATATTGCACGACATTGCACACAGCGCAATTTAGCCCCAAACTAAGCACTAGGCTTGTACTATGTGTACTAGACAACAGATATACTACTTTTTTTTAATAAATACATCCATATTATACATCCCAGGTCAGATACAAATATTTATTTTTAAGCATAAATATCTGCACCCGGCGGGAATCCAACCCGCAGCCTTCTGCATTGCAGTCGGGCGTTAACCCGACGCACCACAGACGCCGCGCCGTCTAATGTACTTTTGAGTTTGTGGCTTCCTGTCCATCTGTCTAATCTACATAATATTTATTTTTTATCTATTCACAGAGGTGGACGCCGCTAAATCGGACAGAAACAAGTTGAAATCAGATTTCGGTAACAAATTCAACTGCGTCATTAAAGACGAACATGCGGTAAGTTTTGTTAACCGACTTTAGAAAAGAAGGATATTCTCATTTCTTATTGATTAGTGTGCCGTACCAATAGAGTAAAAACGGGATCGTTTTACTAAGACTCCACTGTTGGTCCGTCTGTCTATCTATCAACAGGCTGTCTCTCATGAACTGTGGCAGCTAAACAATTGAAACTAATTAATATAATAAAACACAATATTTACCGGGTTTTATTCGCGTTTTATTCAATAACGTTTAAATTTTTTTTTTATGTCACACTTTTTGTTAACATATTTACATTTTACCGGGTCTTAATCGCGTACTATATTATTTCTTACTTTTATAAAGCTATTAATATCAACAACAAGCTTTCGCCAACTTTATAGTTGTCTTTTTCAAGTTAATAACGTTATTGAATAAAACGCGAGTTAAACCCGGTAAATATTGTGTTTTTTTTATCCAAAATCGCGAAAACCTAAAACAATATAACTAAATTTCCTTTAAAATATGTCTATTACTAGCTGCACCCCGCGGTTTCACCCGCGTAAGTCCCGTTCCCGCGGGAATATCGGGATAAAATGTAGCAAATGTGTTATTCCCGGTATCCAACTACTTATATTCCAAGTTTCATCGCGATCGGTTCAGTAGTTTTTGCGTGATTGAGTAACAAACATCCAAACACACACACTTTCACATTTATAATATTAGTAGGATCTTCCTTTTTATTTAAAATAAATATAAGTAATATATCCGTTGTCTATTCACCGTAACACAAGCTTAGCAGCTTACCATGTGGCTAGATGGCGCTGTGTGTTGGTCACAGAATTTATTTATTTGTTCCAGACAATGCTCCACTACCATATAAACGAGACCCTTCCATACAGCAACCTGTTCGCGGAAATGGAAGCTATGAAGCAGGCGTACCCTGGTCTACTGGAGGACTACTCCATCACGGAGACCACTCTCGAGGAGGTGTTCCTCTCCTTCGCCAAGGAACCCGACTTGGAAGCCAAGCCGGAGCGAGCTAATGGTATCGTTTAGTTCGGCCATTTGTACTTTGTGATCTTAGGTGTAAGGCAAAGATGATAAAACCAGTTGACTGCCCATAAGTATTGACGACGATCTCTGTGGCGCATCGGGCGAACGCTTGGCTGCAATACAGAAGGCTGCGGGTTCGATTCCCGCTGGGTGCAAATATTTATGCTTAAAAATAAATATTTATATCTGGTCTGGGAGTATTTCTGTGTATAATATGTATCTATTTACAAAAGAAAAATAAATATAAGTAGTATATCCGTTGTCTAGTCACCGTAACACAAGCTTAGCAGCTTACCATGGGGCTAGATGGCGCTGTGTGTTCGTCACAGGATTTATTTATTATTTATTTATATAACCTCACGAAAATAGTACGTCTCATAATTATTTTTCCCGGGTCTTATTCGCGTATTATTATTTTTAAATTCTCTTACCTCGACGTTTCGATCATGTTACAATGATCTTGGTCGCGAGGGGAGAATTTAAAAATGCGTTCAAATCGTGTGGGTTTAAAATGTTTACTCGTACGTCTTTTTAGTAGTACTCTCGTGTAAGATTGGCCAATGACAAAGAATCTGGGCCAAATAGCAGGGGGTGAGGTGATAATCAAACCTCGTGATTGGCCGATGTGTTACCTCTCGATATCTAGTGTGATTTCCGTTCTTGCACGATAGTGCTACTAAAAAGACGTACTATTTTCGTGAGGGGGGAATACTTTGAGTATACATAAGCAAAGTATAGAGCGCGCCTATGGGTATTTGCCTACTGCGCAAAGTGTAAGCAGATGCTTTATACATAGATATTCAAATGTTGAGGTTGAATAGTGATCCGCGAATCATTTTTACACCGTGACACTGAACATTTCACCATAATTATTTCTAGAATAAATTCTAACGAGAGAAACAGTCAATTCCCGTAACCCTAGGTGACTGATGACATCGTTTTTGTCATTTTTGAGTGTTCACACCGGTGCTAACAGTTCATACTCGCATACCAGCGCTCTATAGCTTGCTTATGTATACTCTAAGGGGGATTACTATAAGCAGCCAACTGGTTTTATCGTCTTTTTTGGTATAAAGTTACTTTTTCACTACAGTTTTATTTCACGTTTTCACGATGTTGAATTAAAATGAAATCCATTTTGCATTGTTTTCATTATTTACATTATTGTTGCAATGCCATTCTGACGTAGACCTACCTGCCTTAATGAAGGAGTCTGTCAAGGCCCCGAAACGTAGGAACGGCATTGCAACAGTCGCGGTATGAGCGGTCAACTGGGTTTATTGTCCTTGTTTGAGACTGTACATTGGGTTCAACTTTTAGAAATAATGTTATTTTAAGTAGTGTTATAAACTTCTATGGTGATTAATGATTTTTATGTATACTGTAATACTGCGCTATAATACTTATGGTTGATTGTATTGGCTACCTCTGTGGCACGTCGGCCGAATATCCGACTCCAATTTAGAAAGTTGCAGGTTCGATTCCTGCCGGGAACAAGTATTTATAACTAAACTATTATTTGTTTCTGGTCTGGGTGTATGTATGTATAATATATTGCGCCCCGCGGTTTTAACCGCTTAAGTCCTGATCCTGCAGGATTTTCGATATCAAAAGCTATGTTACTCTCCATCACAATTTTTCATCCAAATCGGTCGAACTGTTTGA
Source organism: Idaea dimidiata (assembly GCA_949358125.1). NCBI lineage: Eukaryota > Metazoa > Arthropoda > Insecta > Lepidoptera > Geometridae > Idaea > Idaea dimidiata. The sequence continues at coordinate 13,327,627 of OX442341.1, forward strand.
CCGTGAATAGAGATCAAACAAACTTTCGAATTTAAAATATAAGTATATAGATGTAAGTATACATTTACAAAAGAAAATGTTTAAATATTAAATATACGTTGTCTAGTCACCGTAACACAAGCTTAGTAGCTTACCACGGGGCTAGATGGCGCTGTGTGCTGGTCACAGAATTTATTTTTTATATTATTTATGTATAAAATAAAACGGCATTATTTATAAAGTTATGATTGTCTAGCTCCCTTACTTATAAAATATTATTTACACATCACTAAGTTATGTGACGTTTGTCTCTGTCTGTCAACTTTGAATCTTCATGTGACAGTAAAAGACAAACGATGCATAGTTATGCGGCGCATTAATTAGCGTTTATGAGCAAGGGGGTAAATGTTTGGTTTCTAGACAGATTTTAAAATTGGTTTAAGTCTTTCTGGTAGATAGCGTTTAAAATGTTAAAGATTTCATTGTGTCAACTCACTAATATAATAAATGTAATAGTTGTGAGTAAGTAAGTAAACACGTGTGTTTGTTTGACTCTTTCATGCAAAATCTACTGAACCGATTGCATTGAAACTTAAGGCGGGATGTACAGTTGAAGATCTGGATTAATAATCTGGGACCCTACCGCGTGACTTTCGTCGTAATCGGCATCGAAATCTTCACTTCGCGAAGGAATAACCTGCCTGTTAGAAACGACAGTGTCATTGAATGCAAGGTCTCTTGAGCTGCCGGTTTCAACGACAGTTGAACTCGACGGCGTCGCCTCAAATGCGTGCAAATTCCCGCTATGGTTAGAACCGCGCAAGTTATTCCTTTGCGCAGTGGGATTTCGATGCCGATTACGACGGAAGATGCGCGGTTGTGCCCCTAGTTTACTTCTTAAGACTGATATCTATAGAGCGTGCCTAGACTTTGCTCAGCAAGAACTTTGACTTGATATTCATAAAGCTATCTTCGCAACTATCCAAAGCTTTTGCTTAGCAAAGTCTAAAGTTTTCCAAATTAGGATTTTTTTTTTCAAACCAATCAAAAATAATGACCTAAATATTGCTTCTCTGTTATGACTATGAAGAACTTTTCATTTTTTTCGTATTGCAACATGTTGCTTAGACAATTTTGACTCTAAATTCCTAAACAAAGTTTATGCTTAGCATACGTTTGTACTAAACCAAGTCTGAGCAAAGCCTAAATACGCTTTTGTATAGATTTCAGCCTAACACTAGGTGAGAGACACCACTACACGAAAAGAAAAAGCGTGAGTTAAGTTGAAATAATTCCATTTTATCCATTCCAAAGACACATAATTCTAAGTATTTATTTATGTTATAGTTGTATTCACAGTTGACCCTTTGCGTGGACTCGACTTTTGTCTCATTTTCGCTGACGTTGATTGTCACTCCCAAGAGCAAGACAAAGCATTAAGGGGCCGTAGTAGGCCAGAACTGATGTTTCTAGGGTGAATTACTACAAAAGTTATTTGAAATAAAAGTTTTTGAAACCATATTTATTAAAGTCGAGGATATTTACTAACACGTGAATGTCGTACAAACACGATTCCATAAAATTTTCTCGATAGAAAGAAATTTGCTAGCTTTATCCCTGTCACGCTTTTAGGGTTATATAGGCCCTTAAACTACGCATAGGGTCGTTTGTAAATACGGACCTTATGGCCGAATTCAGAAACGCTACTTAAAATTTGATAGGCACTTAAGTAATTGAGTAGATTCTATATTTAAAATTAGTAGGTAATTATGGGACTTTTTAAATTTTAAATATTATTTTTTTATATATTTTAGGCAATTAGTATCTATGCACTACTTAAATCAATTCAATTATATTATTGTCTATCATTACAGCAAAATAGCTATGCCATATAGTTCATAAGGCTTACAATTTTAGGCAGCAGGTATTTTGGAACTTCTTAACTATTTAAGTAGCTCTCAAATTTTGAGTAGCTGTTCTTTATTCAGCGAATTTGAAGATAAAAGACCTTAGCATACTTTAGTATATTATTATTAAATATTAGATTTTCGGGTCTAGATCGCGTTATATCAACAAAATAATGAACGGAATTCGTGTAAGTTTAAAAAATGTATTACTTTAGTATAGTCAAATACTTAAAACAAGCGAGTAATGTTATAAGGTTTCTTATCTTTCTAATTCCGCAACCCTAAAACCTTAAAGAAATGCAGTAAAGATAAACGTGATAAATAATACGTCCAAATATTATATTACGCACCCGAATAGAAGGTTGCAGGTTCAAATCCCACTGGGGACAAGTATTTATGTTGAACATAAATATCTGTTTTTGGTTTTTTGTTTCCTATATGTATCTGCGCCCCTCGGCTTTACCCAGTTTCGTAGGAATATGGGGTTAAAAGTAGCTTATGTGTTAATCCAGATCTCCAGCTACCTCCTTCCAAGTTTCATTGCAATCGATTCAGTAGTTTTTGCGTGAAGAAGAAACAAAAATACTCGTATATACTTCATTTTTTAATTAAAGACTACGATTTGACACTTTTCTTTTATAGAAAAAACTGTTAAATAAGAGGAACCAATACGTCAGATTATAGCCTGAATATAAAACGTACTATAAGTAGTTACGATTCCTGTGAAACTTGATATGCAAATAGATGGAGATCTGAATTAACACATAGGCTACTTTTTATCCCGACAATCCCACGGGATCGGGACTTATGAGAATGAAACGTCGGGACGCAGCTAGACCATACATATCAACACAAATTCAAAAACAAAATATACTACATGCAATATTTGGAGAGAACACCAAAGAATATTTAATTAAATTTAAATAAAACAGTGTGTTTTTTGTTTTTTTTTTACGTCTTTGTATTATTCACTTTATTACCATTCTAGTGTAAAACAGATTTTGCGATAAATCGTTTATGAATACAGAAACACAACTTAAAATTTGAGAAGTACGTTAAATAAATGAGCAGCTTCTTTTAAAATTAGTAATTTTAATGGATGTATGGAAAGTTTTTAGTTCTAGTGCTGCTAGATTTAAGTAGCACTCAAATTTTGAATGGCGTTTCAGTATATTTGGACATGAGCGCAACCACTAAAGAAATAGGATAACAAATGATAACAGGGTATCTATAGAAAACCCGCCGCATTTAATTTTTTTTATACCAATAATTTAACACTTATAGTAATAATTGTGAATTTATTTAATTTATTAATCAATGTCTATTATTTATAATTCATGCGAATTTATTGTCATTTTTTTAAATATACCTACCGTAGGACATCGATTATCCGAACTTCGATTAACCAAACCCCCCGCGTATAAGAACTTCGTACATAGATGTTATTTTATGGGATATCTGTACATAATAGTAAACACTGCATCGACTGCATTTTTTTTATTAGGTACACTAAGGTTGACTTGCGCTACTTTTACTTCTAGTGATTGGTCTTGCACTGACACAAATGTCAGTGCACAATCAATTACAAAAGTTAGAACGTTAGTTAGTTAGGGCTAAGTATAGCAGCGCAAGTGGGCCTAAGTATTTTTAGTGTTATAAATAAAATTAAATGTGTTTTATTGATATATTCGTACATAATAGTATTCAGTTCGATTATCTGAATAAATCGGTTTTTCGAACACCCATGTTTTGTCTCCCAATTAGTTCGGATAATCGGCACTCTACTGTAATATAAAAGAAATATTGTAAAAAAAATATCATCCGACAGGACTTAAATCTGCAATCTTACAAAATGCGGTCAATTGTGCCGCAGATGTCTGACCTGACGAGATGAAATTTCCATTATGTTATTTGCATTTCTTCGTTTTTAACCGACTTCAAAAAAGGAGGAGGTTCTCAATTCGTCGCGTACATTTTTTTTTTTTATGTTTGTTCACCGATTACTCGTTGTGGCTAAGGTAGGTACGTAAGGTTGAAGTCCTGTCAGGTGGCAAATTTTTAAAAACTTTTCTTTTTTGTTTCAAAGAGAAAAAAAATGTGTTTAGCAGTGGACCGGATAAGGCCTGAGATGATGATGATTCTTATAGATCTCAGAAAATGATTATTTCCTGATATATAAATACTAGCTGCGCCCCGCGGTTTCACCCGCGTAACTTCCTATCCCGTAACGTTAATGATCCCTCACGTATGTCATACCCGGTGTTGCTTAACGATCATTCAAAGTACTATATAATATTTCTACCTCTAAAGCAACCCTGTACCAAGTTTATGAATATCGGGTCACCTGCTCTTTTTCACCCATCACGTATGTTGTACCAAGTGTTGCTTAACCCGTACGATCATTCAAAGTACCCTATATATTATTTCTACCCTGTACCAAATTTCATTCATATCGGTTTACGGGTTGTTGAGTTACAAATAGAAATACACGACTTTATTTTTCAGAGCTGCCGTCCCGCGGTTTCACTTGCGTAAGTCCCGATCCCGAGGGAATATCGGAATCAAAAGTAGCCTATGTCACATCTGTATAATGTAGTTTTCTATTTGTGAAAGAACTTTTGAAATAGGTCTAGAAGTTTCTGAGATGACCCCCAAAATTCATACATACATACATGTTACCAACGTAACCTCTTTAAAATATTAATTATCAACATAAAACAAAATAATAAGAATCAAAAGTACAATGAGATATTGCTAAATAATTATTAAAAAGCACTGCAGTTTGGTGACACTACCGTCTCGCATGGAGCCGACCGATTGAGCCGCGCGGCATGATGCCTCACAGAGCTGGCTGGCCACCTTCATCATCGTCGTCGCCCGCTACGTATACGTATCTATATGTACGCTTGGTACTTATTAATTATTTATTGTGGAGTTATTTTAAAACTGTAATATCTCGTGAGATATTCATTGAAATCAAGTGATGTTAAGGACAATTATGTTTAAAATTAAATACTTTTAATGAATAACGTATTTATTTGGATAAGGATTAATATCATATTTACAAAATTACCTTCGGAAACAATGAATTGTTCTACAATAAATTTCATTACTCTAAAAGATGTTATATTGAGTCAACCTTAAGAGTTAGACATATGCTGTCGCGGACTATTTATTAGATCCTATTTAAAGGAAGAATTCTCTCATAAATGGTTTTTATGTAACTTTGACCGTTTACTCAGCGCACGCGACAGAATCTCGGAAATGGGGGATTTTTTTCCCGTTTTTGCAACATATTTCATGGATGCTCCGCTCCTCTCAGTCGTAGCGTGATGTAATATAGCCTATAACCTTCCTCGATAAATGGACTATCAAACACAAAAAGAATTTTTCAAATCGGACCAGCAGTTTCTGAGATTAGCGCGTTCAAACAAACAAACAAACAAACAATCAAACAAACAATCAAACAAACTCTTCAGCTTTATAATATTAAATAATATTATAGTTTATAGTATAGATAAATGCCGAGTGCTCTTAAAATGTAAAATTAAGCGGGATTGAATCTCAAACTTTGCTTATTTAATTGTAAACTTAAGACCGTTCTGCCTTCAACTTAGAAATTGTCTAAAGGATATATTATTATACCGCTTTTATGTAGCTATGTAGACAGACAGGTATTATGAATGTAAAAGATAAGATGAAATACTTACTTAAATGTTTTAACTGCGTCCGGCGGTTTCACCCGCAAGTCCCGATCCCTTTGAAATATCGGGATCAAAAGTAGCCTATGTTGCTCCTGGATATTGTAGCTTTTTATATTGGTGAAAGAATTCAAGTAGTTTCGGAGATTACCTCCAATATACATAAAAACTTACTTACATTGTTACCATGTTTTCTCTTTATAATATTAGTATTTATTTACTTTATAATACAAAGTCAAGGTTTTAAACGTACAAGTCGTTAGGATATGTTGACTGAACTTTACACAAATCTGTATGAAACAATAGTGATTATTACACTTTTTTTGATACAAAACATACCTATTAAACACTTAATAAAAATATGTAATGATTGTATCATTTGTTTTATTACTTACCTTACTTAGATATATATAAATAATAAATAAATAAATTCTGTGACCAACACACAGCGCCATCTAGCCCCATGCTAAGCTTGTGTTACGGTGACTAGACAACGGATATATTACTTATATTTACTTTTCTTTTGTAAATACATATATATTAGGGGTTAAAGTATGAAATTGCCGATTTGTACTGAAAATCTTAATTGTTTATTTTTTAAATTTTTAACAAATTTATTTAATCAAAATAGTTGCCATTATTATCTATACATTGCTGCCATCTAATGGGAAGGTTATTAATGCCTTTGCGATAGAACTCCGACGATCTAGACTGCACAAACTGTGTGAAAGCATTTTGTACTGCCTCCTGGGAAGAAAACTTCTTGTCACGTAGATAATTGTCCAAATCACGAAAAAAATTGTAGTCCGTTGGAGCAAGGTCTGGTGAATACGGAGGATAACGAATGGTTTCTAAGTGCAGTTCCTGAAGGGTCATAATGGTTTCTCGTGCTGTGTGAGGTCTCGCGTTGTCGTGGAGCAATAATGGTGAAGATCGATTCATGAGTCGGGGCTGTTTTACTGCTAGTTTTGTCAACATGGTTCGGAGTTCGGCACAATAGACATCTGCCGTAATTGCTTGACCAGATCGAAGAAAACTATAGTGAATAACACCATGCTGAGACCACCAAACAGTTACCATTACCTTTTTATTGGTAAGTTTTGCTTTAGGACACTGTTGTGGCATTTGACCTGGGGTCAGCCATTGCATTTTTCTTTTCCGGTTATCATAAAGAATCCACTTTTCATCACATGTTACAATTCGATCCAATATTCCTTCATTTCTGTACCGGTTCAACAAGGCAACACAAGTTTCAACACGCGTTTCTTTCTGCAGATCAGTCAAATCATGAGGCACCCATTTTTCGTATTTTTTTATTTTATTGATTTGACGCAAGTGAGTTAATAAAGTGGGTAAGGTAACGTTAAACCATGCCGCTAATTCCTGGGTAGTTTGACTAGGATCGGCTTCCACTATCTCTCTTAATTCATCGTTATTCACCTGTGTGGGCGGTCTTCCTCTTGGCTCGTTCTTTAAGTCGAAATTTCCATCACGAAAGCGTTTAAACCAAAATCGCACGGTGCGTTCATAAGTAGACCCCTCTCCAAACGCAGCATTGATATTGCGGGCTGTTTCTGCTGCGTTAGTTCCGCGTCGGAACTCGTATTCAAAAATCACTCGAATTTTCGCAGTATTCATCTTTCTTGTCTAAATTGAATAACAAAAACAATTGAAACTCGATATTCAAATGTTTCACATTTTTTAAAAAAAGAACATCACAGAAACCATTTGAAAAAAGTTTCATTCGAAAACCTCAAACCATGAAGATTCTATGTCAATTCAAAGAACCTATTGCAATAAAACGGCAATTTCATACTTTAACCCCTATTATTATACGTATACATATACTATATGTATATATATATGTCATATAGGTATAATAAACAGTAACGGAAGTCGTGTCTGTACGCGAAACTCGGCTACTGCTTGATTGAGAGCGACACATAAATCCCACGCCTTTGAGACTTACAAAATTTCGACTTAGTACGCTTCGTAGCCATGCTACTACTTCACTACCTTACGTTCCCTGGAGAGCATCACTGACCCTGGAGTTAGTATTGGCAACAAACGAAAATCACGCATTTTAGCGCTCATTTTAAATTAAGAAGATCGATCACGAATATCGTAATGAATCTGCTCGGCAACAATACTAGGTGCAACAACACGCACGCGCAACACCACGCGGACGAAATCTTTAAGTTATTAGACTACTAAGTATTCTACCTAAGTATTAGACTAATAATTTAAAATGTGGCAAAAATTGATGAGAAAGATCGAAAGACATAAAATAAAAAGATTCAGCATTATGGGGGGGGCTAAATGTGATTTCAAATGACAATTTGACCCACTTCGAAATGAGTTACACAGGACATTTTTGATTAGAATGTATATTTAGACCTTTAAGTAGTTGCTCAAACAGAGAAAAAACGAAAGAATACTATATTCCCGATAGAACGTTGGTTTGCAAAGAATGCTCTCTAAAGTTGTTACCCGACTGCGCGACGCAATGGGGGTAATGTGTTTATCGGTCTATGTATGTATGAATGTTTCTATGTGGCGTTCTAGAGGCCAAACGCGTGGACCGATTTTGATGATTCTTACGTCAATCGATTCTTCGATCTGGCGAGTGTGGTTAAAGACATGACAGTAATCCAAATTAACTTTTGTTACAACCAGACGCCATTTGTCAAAATTAAAAAATCCAAAATCGTCAAAGTATGTCAAGATGGGTATCGTTGAATAGATTTTTAGGTTTCTTTCACCATTTTTCATTTTAAAGAACCGTTTAGGAAATATAACGGTTTAAAGTAATTTACAATTAGGTATTCTTGCTTTTTATTACCAACGAACAAGTTTTTATTTTTGTTACGTAGTTACGCTTGTATCTCTATCTATACTAATATTATAAAGCTGAAGAGTTTGTTTGATTGTTTGTTTGAACGCGCTAATCGCAGGAACTGCTGGTCCGATTTAAAAAATTATTTTTGTGTTTGATAGTCCATTTATCAAGGAAACTTATAGGCTTTTGAGCCCGATATTCTTACGGGGTCGGGACTTACGAGGATTAATCCCGCGGGACGCAGCTATAAAACGAAAGTCGTGTTAGTTACACCAAAGACCATTAAAAGATTAATGGTCTTTGGTATAGGGTACTTTAAATGATCGTACGGGTTAATCAACGCTTGGCGTGACACATACTTGATGGGTTAACAAGAACGATCGCACCGATTAGAATGAAATTTAGTACAGGAATTAGTTTAAGTGTATAAATACGATACTTTAAATGATTGTACGGGTTAAGCAACGCTTGGTATGACATACGTGATGGGTAAAAATTACGGTAAATCGATTTGAACGAAATTTGGTACAGGGATAGTTAGTGGTTCAAATAAGATATAGGGTACTTTGAATAATCATACGGGTTAAGCAACGCTTGGTATGACATATGTGATGCGTCACATACGTTACGGGATAGGAATTTATGCGGGGGAAACCGCGAGGCACAGCTAGTTGATACAGCCAGATTACTACAGAGTCAGTACGGCTACGTAGTTATTGTATTCTCTTTGAGTACGGCTGTGACCAATGGCCCTTTTACACGGGATATGCTAAAGATCGGGCATACCGGGAACAAGAACAAGTATGCTATCGTCAGCCTGAGATGTTTGGTTTTCCTAGTTTTTTTATATCCAGTGTACCTACTTTATATTGATGATTTTCAGTGTGTAAGTAAATCTAAATAAAATATTACTAATTTGCTAAAAAGTCGCTTTTATTTTCCTGCATTCAGTCAAAATTGCTTCCCATAATGCAGTAAAATAACTAATTTAAAAATAAAGTTTGTATGGAAGTTTTGAAAACCTTAGAAAGTAAACTTTTGCAACCGCGCGCTCGCCTCGGCGCGGTTGAACGAGGCCATTTCACATACCTACCTCAAATACCCTAACCTGACGGTTATGACCGGTCGACAAGTTAGTGAAGATGGTCAGTTAGGCTACAGTTAGAACTATTACGTCAGGATAATAAATCATTATGATCGTAAATCGAAACCTTCTTCTATTCGTGTAGTGTTGTAGATCATCTAGTATTAGTTTTCAGATCGCACTAAGGCTTCTGACGATTGCTATCACAGATAACAACCGGATCCAACTGCTTAACGTGCCTCCCGAAGCACGGAGAAGAAAATGATTATTTGCCAGTTTGCCACACAAATTATAGGTCACCCATCCAAGTAATGACCGCGCCAAGCGTTACTTAACCCGCACGATCATTCAAGATTGGCTAATGCAGCTAGGCCAATGAGCTCCTCGACAGCAACCTAGGATAGTAAGATACAAAGTATGATAAGCCAGTGAGTTTAATAGGATAGTAAGACTGGCGCCATCTAGTGATAAATTGGCGTAAGTTGTGTTCAGGGATTTCGCCTGGTCCAGTGTTTATTTTAGGGTTTATTATTTGTTTTTGAGATGTAACTTGGATTGAACTGCAATCAAATCCGTTGGTAATAAATATCTAAGAGAATTGAACTGCGGGTAAAAATAAACAAAAATACACATTTCACATTTAGGTACTATATTTCAACAAATTCTTGATTGACATACTAAAATAACATTGCATTCATATTTATTTTATTATGCAAGGGCAACTATTTTTGAAATGGTAACAGAAACTAAGCATAAAGCAGAATAAAATGGAATGTTACAATTCTATTTCATTTGAATATGGCTCATAAAAATAAGAATAACCTTTTACCACCATTCATTTTTCAATAAACTTCTGATACAACCAACAAAGCCAATTGACTACTCATACCATGATTATTCTACAACCTATTGCTAGGGGTTTGTCTCTTACTGTGACATAAAGTTACAAAGTTGACAGACAGAGACAAACGTCACATAACTTGGTCATCTGTTTATAAGTAAGGGGGTTAAAGCAGCTGCAGCGTTGGATACAGCCATCGCTGTATATGGGATAATGGAGTCCTCAATTTTTATTTTTCTCTGCTGAGATTGGTTAAGTTAATAGTGAACTTCACAGATTTATTTTAAGAAAACTGTCGAAGGACACATGAAGATGCTCCACCTTGAATGGCAACCTGTTTGAAGCTTTGCCACCCTAGGTAAAATTTCAATGTTTGAGGTTGAGTAAAGGTTTAAATGTCATATTATACCAATCCCAATTTAAAAAGTTCAGGGATTGCCTTCTTCAACGTTTTATGGTACATTATCATTAGTAGCCTTTTTTCAGGTAAATTATATTCAGATACTTACAAGAAATTTAAGTAACGAGTAAATCAATAACAACTAGATTACTAAAATAAAACACAACCAAAGAAATATTAAGGAATTAAAGCGTTGCCTTTGTTCTACATATTTTAACCTATATTTGTGATACCTCAGTAACCAGACATAATGTTTTAAAAGCAGTTACTTGTTTAAAATATCTACTATGTAAGTTTAAAGTGGGCTAAATTGATTTATCATCATCACTAATGATAATAACTAAAAATTTTGATAATAAAGATTAAAGTGCTAGTCACAATGATTGAGGCCATATGAATACCTACAACATTCAAAGTTGAATAGATGACCTTACAGCTAAGTCTTGAATATTGTTCAATTCAAATACATACATACAATGGCTAATAATTCTACCATATATCCCATGATTATAGCAACCAAAAACAACCTATGGTAGCACTGATTTATCATTTTATACACATAAATAACACTGAACAAGGACCTACCTCAGAGAACAGCATTTTTCTACTTAAAATTAATATTAATTAGCTATCCTCTCTAAACCGCTTTCTTTGAATACAGCTTTTACATCCTCAAACACTTTTTCTTTACCTACTTCTGCACTGACCTCTTTCACAAGGCCTAATTGGTTGTAATGATCGATTATAGGCATAGTGTCGTTTAGATAAGTATCGAAACGCTTCTGAAGACTTTCTAAGTTGTCGTCGGACCGGCCACTGCCGGCCGCGCCGCGCCCCAAACACCGCTCAGTGCAAATATCGCGAGAACATTTGAAGAACAACACAAATAACAGCTTCGTCTTGTCCGACATGTTTCGGGTCCAGCCCTCTAAGTTGTCTTTGTTCCGCGGAAACCCGTCGACGAGGAATCGCGTCTTACCGGACGCTTTCATAGCATTGTGAAGCAGTGAACACGTCACCTCAACGGGGACTATCTGCCCGTTGCGGATTTTCTCTTCGATCATCGCAGCGTACTCTGAGCCAGGCCTCTGTCGCTCCTCCCTCAGCAAGTCACCTGCCGAGAGGTGTACGAAGTCGAATTCTTCGGCGATGAGAGAACATTGTGTACCCTTGCCGGCGCCTGGAGCTCCAAGAACGAATACAACTTCGGGAAGCATTCTGCTGACGTGACGCGAGCACTGCCGCAAACCACTTATAACCATGAACGAACGCCGACGAACTATTACTAATGTAATTATCTATATTCCAAGATTTTGTAGTACTTTTTGCAAAACATGCGCAACATGAACATTGAACGTCAATTTTTTTTTCTGTAATATATTCTGGTTGGTTTCACACGATATGTATGTGTATAGCCAGTGTCAAATCTTTTGTATTATTTTATAACCACGTGCATGCTTGTAAGTTTGTTACTTTACTCAATCACGCAAATACTACTTGAACCGATTGCGATGAAACTTGGAATATAGGTAGCTGGAGACCTGGCACAACACAATATATATGCTACTTTTTATCCCGATATTCCCGCGGAAACAGGACTAACGTGAGTGAAATCGCTTGAGATACAAGTAGGTAGACAGGTACCTACAGATACACAGGCCACCTAAATGGCCTGCCTTCTGCGAAAACTGAAAAAGTGACGTCTATAATTAAAGTTAAGCACATACATCGCTTGATTCCCACGAAGCGATCAAGCGATGTATGTTACAACTCTCTGCGGAGTTAAATCTTGGTCTATCCTACTAATATTATAAATGTGAGTGTGTTTGGATGTTTGTTACTCAATCACGCAAAAACCACTGAACCGATTGCGATGAAACTTGGAATATAAGTAGTTGGATACCGGGAATAAAACATAGGTTACAATTTATCCCGATATTCCCGCGGGATCGGGACTTACGCGGGTGAAACCGTTGGGCGCAGCTATTAGTCTATATTATCAGCAAGTGTAATTTTCAATGGGAATCGGTTAATTAACTACCTACGTTACGTGACTGACTTGTGAAGATTTCAAAACTAGCTGCGCCCCGCGGTTTCACTCACGTAAGTCCCGTTCCCAAGGGAAATCGGGATAAAAAAAGCTTGTTATTTCTGGTCTACAATTAATCTAAGTATTCCAAGTTTATCGCAATCAGTTCAGCGGTTTTAGGTGATTGAGTGACAAACATACGTACAAACTTTCGGCTTTACAATATTAGTAGGATGAATGTATCCTAGAGGGCTCGTGTCGCCGAATTCGTCTCTAGCTTTGTTGCGACGTGTGGTAATCCAGTATCTTTCCGAGGTGTACCGCCATCAATATAAACTTAGGGGTGTTCAATGTTTTATCTCAGAGGTGAGCCGCTATAAAAAAACTTCCTAAGGGTTGTTCACCCAGGTGGTCTCAGGAGGTCATCATCATCATCCGAGCGATGTTCCCGGTAGCTCTGGGCTTCCGAGAGGGATCTAGGGAGCCCGGGGCGTCCGCTTTCCTGCTTTTGCGTCTCCATGGCGGTCTTAGGAGGTGAACGGTGGTAAATAAGCGATACTAAACTCAGAATCGGAAAGATCGGTGTTTATCCTTAGAACTTAAACCTAGGGGGCCGAGTTAGAAGAGGTATTCAGAGGCAGAAATACAAGTTATGGATTATTTATTCAACTGATTAACGTTTTCTAAAAAACCACGGTGTTAGTATTTGCGTTTTATTTCCGCTAAATTAAATTATATTTAATAATAAATTTTCACAGGAGCACCAAGCCTAAAAAATGGCGGCTCAATCTCTCCTAACTTAGGACAATAGTGTTTGGTGTGCCTAACTATGAAACTTAAAAATACAAGTTCTTTTAATTTAGCGGAAATAAAACGAAAATATTAACAAAGTGGCTTTAGATCACGTAAATCTATTGAATAATCCATATTTCTTCTTTTAAAATTAAAACAATTTCGTATTAGTTGTTTGAAAGGCCAAATGTGATATAATAAATAATAATAAATAAATATTTCACTACATTACACACAGCGCAATCTAGCCCCAAACTAAGCACTAGGCTTGTACTATGGGTACTAGAGAACGGATAAACTACATATTATACTTTTTTTTTTTGTAAATACATACATATTATACATAGAAAGACACCCAGACCAGATACAAATATTTATTTTTAAGCATAAATATTTGCACCCGACGGGAATCGAACCCGCAGCCTTCTGCATTGCAGTCGAGCGTCCGCCCGACGCGCCACAGAGGCCGTCAAAATAATATCTGTGGAACATAGCTGGTCCATTTTGAACTGTCTTCTTAGGGCCTTTATATAGGTCTATACAAGATGTAACGGGCATGCCCTTTTAAGCCGAAAGGGGGTTGTTCCAGACATCTAGGCAAACAACTTTTGTTCTACGACTTTTGAAAATTCGAACTTTTTATGGAAAATTTTGAAGTTATAGTTCACTGAAAAACAGCTGTTTTTGAAAATAAAGGTAATTGTAGTTTCGATTGTTGTTGACTAAACTAAATGAAAGGACAAGATAAGTTCAATGACCTCGAACTCTGAGAAACAGCTGGACGAGTAAGTGTCATCGACACGTATACGCCGGCAGCGTATACGTGTCGATGACACTTACTCGTCCTGGTGCGACGTTACTGCCGGTGTACCCCAGGGCGGCGTGCTTTCTCCTCTTCTGTTTTCAGTGTTCATCAACTCCATCTCTACTAATCTTTCTTCTTCATACCATCTCTATGCAGACGATCTCCAAATTTATGCACAGTCTTCCTGGGATAGTTTAAACGAGACTTAGCCAAAATAAGTAAGTGGAGTAAGTACTTTGGCATTGCTGTCAATCCCTCTAAGACTCAAGTGATTGTACTGGGTAGTTCTAGATTATTGACGAGGGTCAGGTGGGACGTTGTGAGTCCGGTTATATTCAACGGTAACCTTATTCCTTTCTCCAAAACAGTTAAAAATCTTGGCGTCATCATGGATTCGGAATTGAATTGGCCAGCCGCAGATACCCGAGGTCAGCCGTAAGATATTTGCGTCTGCGGGCTCACTTCGCAGACTCCAGAACTTTCTGCCGACTGCCACTAGGGTTAGTCTTGCTCAATCTCTTATGCTTCCCATTCTGGACTATGCTGACATCTCTTACCTCGATTTGACTGAAGAGCAACTCGATAAACTTGAGCGACTCCAAAACGTCTGCATACGATTCATATTTGGTCTTCGCAAATATGATCACATATCTGAATTTCGCTACAAGCTTAAGTGGTTGCCTATCCGCCTTCGCCGGAATGTACATATCCTATGCTTTCTCTTTAAAATCCTGTTCGCTCCCTCCTCTCCTCGTTATCTTAGAGAACGCTTCACATTCTTACGTGACGCTACCTCTCGACATCTCCGCTCAACTGAGACCCTCCTCCTCCAAGTACCTAGCTCCAGCTTCTACAATAAATCCTTTTCTTTTCAATCTGTCATCCTCTGGAATTCCTTACCCCAAAATATTCGTTCCGCTAAGTCCTTGGCCATTTTCAAGACTATGGTGACTAATCACTATCTAAGTACTGTGTGACCGAATTATGTCCCTACTTATTTGTTCATTATCTTTATATATTTAGTTAAATGTATCTATTTTGTTATATATGTATATGTGTGTATTTTATATATATTTATATTTATAAAATTTAAAGCTATTTATGTTTATTATTGTGTGATATTATTATGTATCTATTTAGGTATTTGTATCCCTTATTTAGTGTGCATCAGAATGGCGGGTGTACAAATGCAAATTATCATGAATCTAATATGGCTCAAATCTACCTTAATTCTACCTAATTCTACCAATAAAGAAATTAATAGTACCTCTCTGTACGCATAGAAAACTCAATAAATATGTGAGCCGCCAATCTGACGTCAGGATGGCGGGTGTATTCCTTTTCTGGGCGAAATATCATTCGTCAATATTTATATTCACTGCCATATAAATCTACCTAATTAGTACCTTACAGTATCGTACGTAGTAATCAAATTCAGACAAAGGCTAGAGAGTAATTTTGAAAATAAAATTTCGCAACTTTAAATTTCTGCAATGTTGGTATTTAGTAATGGCGGGCTTGTCGAGAATCTAGGCTAAAAAAAGATTGTACTTTTTTTTATAATTATGGCCGTTTAGAAAGTAGCCAGTGTCAAGTATTATGTTATAATTGAATCGAATTACTCTATGTTAGCCATTTGACAAGTACATTTTTCATTTACGAAATAATAAACTATTGACTTTATAGTAAATAGTCTTTATTTCGTAAATAAAAAATGTACTAAAATAAAATAAAATTTCATTTACGAAATAAAATATTGACTATAAAGTCAATAGTTTATTATTTCGTAAATGATAACGATAACTTGGCTGTTTCTATAATGCAAATATTATTATTTGCATTATAGAAACAGCCAAGTATATTAAATTATAGTAATAGTAGTATAATTTATAATTATACTACTATTACTATAATTTATCAATACTACTATTTTAAAAATGTACTTGTCAAATGGCTAACATGGAGTAATTCGATTCAATTAAATTCTTGACACTAGCTACTTTCTAAACGGCCATAATTATTATAAAAAAGTACAATTTTTTTTTTAGCCCAGATTCTCGACACGCCCGCCATTACTAAATACCAACATTGCAGAAATTTAAAGTTGCGAAATTTTATTTTCAAAATTACTCTCTAGCCTTTGTCTGAATTTGATTACTACGTACGGTACTGTAAGGTACTAATTAGGTAGATTTATATGGCAGTGAATATAAATATTGACGAATGATATTTCGCCCAGAAAAGGAATACACCCGCCATCCTGACGTCAGATTGGCGGCTCACATATTTATTGAGTTTTCTATGCGTACAGAGAGGTACTATTAATTTCTTTATTGGTAGAATTAGGTAGAATTAAGGTAGATTTGAGCCATACTAAATTCATGATAATTTGCATTTGTACACCCGCCATTCTGATGCACACCTTATTTAGACTATGTCAAGCATATTCTAAATTTCTCTGCCTACTACACAATCTTTACTGACCTTCTCCATCCAAAGGTTGCCTGGAAGAAATCGCTTTTAGCGATAAGGTCGCCCATTTGTACAACTTTTTACTTTTAAGTTTTCTGTGTAATTTGTCTCACTTATTAATTTTAATGTAAACTGATTTTAATTGTTGTTGGTTGTGCAAATAAAGTGTTAATCTAATCTAATAGCTGATTTTCAAGTAAACTTTAAACTTAAAATTAAAACTACTTCGAATTTCCAAAGTTGTTCTACAACTTTGGAAATTCGAAGTAGTTTTCGAAAGTTGTTCGCTTAGACGTCTAAAACAACCCCCTTTCGGCTTAAAAGGGCTAACCTGTTACACCTTGTATACAAGAGTCTCGTGGCTATAAGTTGTATATAGTAAGCACTAGGCTTGTACAGGCTTGTATAGTACCCATAGTACAAGCCTAATGCTTAGTTTGGGGCTAGATTGAGTTGTGTTGCAATGTCGTGTAATATTAATTTATTTATATCTAAAATAAAAGTGTATGTTAGGTTGATAAAACATTTATTTAATAACAATAATAAAATTTGCTTTCAAATCGGCCAGTATTTATTATCCATATCTAACTAACTGTTGAGAAGTTACCTAAAAAGAATAAAAGCCCAAATTAATTTCAATAAAAATAGTATTGAATGTTGAGACAAACTAAAATAAAATTCATCAGAATAAAATAAGGTGACCTCAAAAATGATTCAGAACAGGTCTGTGATTTGATCATCATTGAAAAAAAGAAAGAATACCGCGAGCTTTAAACCAAACAATTATAAACTAAAGAAAAAATCATCTCCAAAAATTCCTCTGGGTAAAAGTACCCCAGCGCTCAAACCAACTAAGCTACGCGAGCTCCCACCTCGAGCAGCGAATTTAAGAATATGATTGTTTCCTTTGTCTACTATTTTTCGACTAAGGCTCGATTGAGACGCCATCTATAGGATCACTTTTCCGCCGATATTTATAGAAGATATGCCTTTGAGCAATAATAAAATCAACGAAATATCTTAATCTTAAACTTGGATTAAAGATTGGAGTAATTTAACGTTTTGTTTCTGTCTATCAACGTCGAAAGTACTTGTCACGGAATAAGACGGCATATTCTCACTACTCCGATCGTCCTTTACGTTTAATTAATAAGGCTAACAGCGATTTCATTAGACCAAGGTCGAGTTGATAAATTCATTGTATTTTGTATAAAAACTCGAAGACAGCTGAAGAATGTGATCTTTGACATCAAAATTCCCAGATTAAAGTTAAAACTATCGATCTCAATAACTCTACTAACTATTGATTCGACCCCCTTATTTATAAACGCTAAATAATGCGCTGCATAACTATGCATCGTATGTCTTCTACTGTCACATGAAGTTTCAAAGTTGACAGATAGAGACAAACGTCACATAACTTAGTCATGTGTAAATAATATTTTATAGATAAGGGTGTGATTGTTTTACAATACTAAATGACTACCGTACCTTTTTTTCAACGAGCAGTTTTCAATCGAACTGCCATCTTCATAATTCAAGTACTAAAACAAACAAAAAAAAACTAATATAATAAACAATATCACCTAGAAATATAGAAGTAATGTTGCAAATAAAGGTAAATTCAGTCCTGTTGAGCTTGCTTAACCATCACGATGGCATTCAGAGCGGAGTTTAACATCATCTATACATTTTCACCCGCGTAAGTCCCGTTTCCGCAGGAATCTCGGGATAAAAAGTATACCAGTCAAAACCACCTGCCCGGTGGAAGATCTTCCCTTTGGTGGTATACACCACCTCATACCTCCAAACCGGTATCCAGCTACCTATATTCCAAGTTTCATCGCAATCGGTTCAGTACTTTTTGCGTGAAAGAGTAACAAAGTCACATACATACATACAAACGCGTTTAATATTAGTAAGATGACGGATTTTGATGATGATTTTCTATTGTAAAAACATACATATTCACCTGCGTGCCGAATATCGGGATCAAAAAGTAGCCTATGTTACTTCTCAATAATCTAGATTTCTATTGGTATAAGAATTTTTAAAGAGAGATTACCCCCCATATAAATTCATACATTTATTACTGAAGTTACTCTTTATAATATTAGTTATAAACCCAGACCAGAAACAAAAATTTGTACTTTTACTTATTATACAAATAAAGTAGTAGGCATAATAATTACCTAAAAATATTTTCCAATTCTTGATTTGCAAGAGAGTCCTCGAACATTTTCTTTATTCTGTGGGAAAAAAAATACTATGAAATTAAATAGTCAATCAAGAAAATCATAAAAATTATAGTGTTCATATATTTTCAGTCCTGTTGAGCTTTGACAACCATCACAGTGGCATATGGGGGAAGTTGTGTCATCATTACTAAATTAAATTATTACAAATTAGATATGTACATATGTATCTTTATTTTGGTTAATCTCTAAAGCTTTCTATAGTGTCAAAGAATATTTAGATTTAGATGTTTACTCTACATTTCTTATGTAAAGTAAGTAAGTAAATAAATTTTCTTGATTCTGCTGCCTTATCTATAAATATAGCAGCGTCCCGCGGTTTTACCCGCACAAGTCCCGATCCCGAGGGAATATCGGGATAAAGCGTTTTTGAAATCGGTCCAGTATTTTCGGAGATTACCATCTATAAACATAACGTTACCAACGTTACCTTATATAGATTTTAAGTATCACTAAACAAGTATACATTTGACAGGAATAACTTACCGAATTTCGTTAGGAACTCAGCTAGTAAAAGCCACTTCTGAACGAACAAACCTGTAGAAAAAGGAGAAAATGGTCAAAAATGTGTTTTTAATAACCATCATATCATCATTTAAAAATGTGATTTATCAAGGTCAGGGTAAATTAAAAAGTTTTCCTCAATTATTCAGAACAGGTCTGTGTTTTGATCATCATTCAAAATATATCCACTAATAAAATAAATGTCAAATCTTCTGTTTGTACTACTCTTCAGTTAAAGATACTCCGAAATAGAAGCGTCTGCGGTTACATCCGATCCCGCGAGATGTCGGGATAAAAAACCATATAAAGTGGTATTCCTGGGGATCTACAAGGACTCTATAGCTAGTTTTTTTGTAAATGGTTCAACGGTTTCTGCTTGAAAAAGCAACAAACATACACACCTTTTAACTTTATAATATCAGTTGGAGAGTTACAAAAATTGTCTACATAGTCTGATAATCCAAAGAAAGTTGACAAACTCATTTATAAAATGTATTAAAAATAAATGCTATTTACCTTTATTTCTTATTTGCATTCTGTTGATCTGAAAGTAAAATAACTCCTGATTAACTGATACACAACAATAATCAAATAAAAATTGGCACTAAGAAAACATTGTTTAAAATATTCACGTTCGATCTACAAGTATTTAAATTACTGCATGGCAATTTTTTTAATTAATTACAACTCGGTTTCATTACAATGACATCTCAGTCGCAACTTAATTGCAAAAAAAAAAAAAACAAATTCGTACACGAAAACATTAAATCATATTAGGACTCAGTAAGTTCGGCTAGTAAATTGGGAATGTATGTTAGAGTAGTTAATTGGGATAGTATGTTAGAGTAGTAAATTGGGATGGTATGTTAGAGCAGTAAATCGGGATGCTATGTTAGAGTAGTAAATTGGGATGGTATGTTAGAGTAGTAAATTGGGATGGTATGTTAGAGTAGTAAATTGGGATGGTATGTTAGAGTAGTAAATTGGGATGGTATGTAAGAGCAGTAAATTGGGATGGTATGTTAGAGTAGTAAATTGGGATGGTATGTTAGAGTAGTAAATTGGGATGGTATGTTAGAGTAGTAAATTGGAATGGTATGTTAGTACTTAGTAGAGTAGTAAATTGGGATAGTAAATTGGGATAGTATGTAAGAGTTGTAAATTGGGATGGTAGGTATGTCAAGATAGTAAATTAGGACTGTCAGATCTGACTGGCGTGTGATTGGGATCAAATCAGTTTGTAATATTCAAGAGAATTGGACTGCTGTAGTGTAGGTTGTTGTCTCCGGTGGCAGTCGTTAGGTCAAGTTAGAGGCCTTAGGGCGACCTGACAACTCTAGAAGAACCATCTAGTATACAAAAAGAAATAGATTCTTAGTGCCAACATATAAACAAAAAATATAAAATGAAACTCACCTTTATCTGAGAGAGAGCGTTTAAAATAACAAATACCTTTTTGTACAATAGAAAAATTATAATTTAAAATTAATTACAAGTTATAAGTAAAGAATCGTGGTACCCATATAACCATCAGTGATACTGATAACAATACTTATAATGGAAAAGGATTATTTAAGTCGATATTAGAAATGTAACGAATATTCGGACATTATTTGGGCAGTGTTATAGTTAATAAATAAATATTTGTTTTTTTTTTTGAATTGGTCCTCAAATTCTGAATACTAAATCACTTTACATTTGAAATAATCACTCATTTTAAAGAAGTGGTAAAAAAAACAATGGTTTTGCGATTTGTGATTTGAATATCAAAATTTAAAAAACACTCTTGTATGTTAAAAAAATCGTAACAGCTCAAATTAAGTATTTAAAAATCTTGATACTAAATATAAATAAAATCTAAGATTCTTGAGCGTAAGGGTTTTGGTTACAATTTTAATACACCTATTATTCAAGCAGTATAATTAAACCAAATACCGAATGAAACTATCCGTTACATCACTAATAATCGTATATGTATAGACAGGGCCTGATTATCGTCAATTGGGATGTCCACAACTAGAAACCTAACTTCAGATTCGTTTTACACGAATGAAGTTAGCTTTCAAGTTGTGCTGTAACACGAAATGACGATAGACCGGTCTTATCTTTATCCTAACTGCGTTGTACATTAGTACAGCCATATTTCACCCCAAAAGGCGTAAGAACCAGATTATAAAGAGGGGAGTGACAAGTTTCAGTGCCTTTGAATTTCAAAATTAGCTTCCAAATCCTGAGGCACTGATTTCAATCACTAACTCCATACAAACTAGCTTTAAAAATAACACAACATTGCTTTTATATCGACCAGCAATATTTACTGATATTACATACTCTAGCACTTATAAACTTAATAAGGCGATAACTGAGTAAGGAATCGAGGTTATAGTAAAATAAAAATTGTCGTACGTTAAATAGTAAAAAACCAAAACAATTGTATAATGCGTGAGGCGCTCCCAATAATGTTACATTATATATTACATGTGGATTGCATTAGCTACGTCGTTTACAACTTGTCCAAGTATTGGGATAGATCGGGAAGGCCCTCCTTGAGCCCTTTCCTTTTTCTTGTTTCCTGTGGAACAAAAATACCAATCTCAAACAATACAGCCTTCTAAAACCGAAAAAGGAAAATAACTTGGCCTAAAACATTATAAGTTAATGATTTAAATAAGTTCCTTGTAAGTAATTATTACAAAAGCGTTCAATAAACACCTAAAAAACTAACTATTGTAAACTATAAAGTATGTAAATTGTATCGCCGTTCGCATAGCGTGCAGTCCTCGGACATAAGGATAGCGGTCCTGTGCAGCGTACAGCGTGCAGCGTGCAGCGAGTGCTAGTCTCCGTGGGCGCGCGCCGCGCGGTCCCGGCGGCGTGGGGGGCACGCGGCTACCGCGCGGCACGGGGCGCCCACGGGTCCAACTTAATATATTAATCAATAGTCCAAGGCCACGTCCGCATAGGCAGGAAACCGACTTAGCACCTAGTGGCTTGCATTCTGACTAGATACAGCTAGGCACCTAGCGCTCAGTGCGGCCGCTCGCAAAATTTAGACAGTCATTTTATTTAGGTGACTCGCTAGCCTATAGCCACTAAATAAGCCTCCTGACTATTTGAACGTAGCCTAAGGGTTTTTCTACCTTATATAATAACACAGATACACCGAGATATACCATAAAACCATCGACATACCTGTACGACGGCGTAGGGCTTGCTGCCTGCCTCGCACGGGTCTCCCGGCAGGACTTGCCAGTGGTCGAAGACGCACTGCGGGAAGGCCTGCCCGCCGGTGTTGGAGCGCAGGTCCGCGGTGAACCCGAACGACTCGTTGACGGGGAGGTACGCCTTGACCACGAACATGGGCGTGCCGGCCACTTGCGACTCCTCGAACACGTGCCCGCGCCGTCTGTTCAGCACACCGTAGATACCGCCCACGGCCACCTCCGGACACTTCACACGAACAAGTACATTCAAATTAACTACTGAACCAAACGCTTTTTTACAAAATTCAGGACCCATATTATGTCCTCCTGTTTAATGTCTAACACTCTAATCATTTATCATAAGCCTAATTGCTTAGTATCTAGCTAGCCAGCTAGATGATTCTTTGTACAACATAATTTATTGATTTTAAAGATGTATGTTGTATGTAATACTTGATTTTTAATATTTTAGAACGAGAATAATAAATATTTCGCTTAGTCTGGGACATTTTAGACCCAGACTAAGCAACTAGGCCTGTACTATGAGAACTAGACAATGGATTGGATATACTAAATTATAATACATAAGTTAAAATAAAAATACAACCAAAAATAAACTGAACACATATTTATAGTGTTCACACAGCGGGAATCGAACCCGCAAACCTATTACGACACATCTGGGTACTTACCAGACTGCATTTTAATAGGATCAACCAATAAATGGTAAGGTATAGTTAGAATTTAGCTTCAAATGTTAGTTCCCCTATTCAGGCAGAGCGTATGTTTGGGTGTCAATGCCGAAACTTAAAGAACTGTTGATCTACCACGTCTCGGAAAGGCGGGACTATCGGTATAGTGCTAGCCCGCTCAGGATAGAACGTGGAGTATATAAAGCAGGTTGAAGCAGATCTATAGCCTGCTAAGTACATAGTGGCCATGGATTCAAAAGATATTAAAAAGTCGGGTCGGCATTGCAACAATGCTAATGATAATAAAAAAAATATTTAAAAAAATTAAAAACCCGACTGCAGTTTTAACAGAAAAGTGAAAAACAAGATGCTTCTAGTAGCTTTAGGAATGGTGGATGCAGTCGGGTGGGACTCTAAATAACTTAAAGATAGTATGCCTAATTATATAACACTAAGTATTTGGTTTATTAAACTTATTCACCTTTTATTTAGAGTCCCACCCGACTGCATCCACCATTCCTAAAGCTACTAGAAGCATCTTGTTTTTCACTTTTCTGTTAAAACTGCAGTCGGGTTTTTTATTTTTTTAAATATATTTTTTATTTATTGCTTTTTAGTTTTCAGAGATCAGATTTAATTACACCTGAAGAAATTCATTAATTCTAGATGTATATTAAACTCCAGTAGCGAGGACGTGCATTGCTTGTTTTTGCTTACTCAGGGTGATAAGTACAAGAGCTGGCGGTTTCCTATCCAGCGCGGGAACGCCCGCGCCGCCAGCATCTTGGGCGCAATGCCTCGGGTTGTTGTTGCTGACAACTTCTTTTAGCTTTCTAATTTTAGGTTATTACTTAGGTATTGTTTTCTTTGAAAAACAAAGTGGTTATTTATGTCCACAGACTGGTAAGAAGATACTAAAGTATTTTATGTCATCTCTGCCAATTCCTTTTAAACTCGGCGTCAAATGCAAATCCATAGATGAGATATTTATACGAGTCAAATCGAAAAGTTTTTAATTAACGTTCCGTTGTTCTTGCGAAAATTACCTGCGTAATCATAAATGTAGTAGCAACATAACTTTCGAAGATTAACCATTAGAATGACTATTAGAATACACTCTTCACACGCGGATTGTTTTCGCATGCGAATATTGAATTTTTGTGCGAAAATTCAAAAATTCCAATCCAGAGGTAGTGCTAAGCCATAAATTGACGTAAGTAAAAATTATTATGAACGTCATTAAAGACAAGACAACCGAGCCGAAGGCAAGTGACATAGTAACATCATAATAATGAAGACAACCTACTTAAACGACTTCCGATAATTTTGTAATTAATTATTTTAAACTTAATTGTAAAACTTACTTTTCAAATGTAAATTTACGAAAGAATTAAACATATCGTTTGAGTGAACAATGTTACGCGTTTTCTCTGTTTTTTATGGTCTTTACAAATCTTGTTTAATAGCGTTTTACATCATTATTTTTGTTTATTTATTAATTTAATGTACCCTATGTCACTCACGCGGTCATGACGAATCTAACGACGTATCGTTTATCTAAATCGGCCCAGCCGTTTAGGCCCTACGACGGCACAAAAATAGGTCACATACATACATACACTCACGGCAAAAACATAACACTTCCTTTGGCAGTCGTGTAAAAATAACGCGATTAAAACAGTAAAAATGAAAACCGAAAATGTCGCGAAAGCAGAATAAAAATCTATCTTCAGAATAGGAATCTAAAGTCATGTCTCTATTGTCTCCAATTCACAGCCACCATGCACCTATCCCTCATTCCCGCGCGTGTGTAATGTGTATGTGTGTGTACATACCTGGATCTCACACAAGTAGACGGGCTCCATGACACGCGGGTGTGCGGTCAACAGGCAGGCGTACAGACATCTTCTCGTCGTAGGAATGATTTGACCGCCACCTCTGTTACAATTGAACATACATTTTAGTTTCGATATCTTTGGTAACTTTAGTTAGTGGTTTTTTGTGTCCGCAAGTTAAAATTGCTTTTTTGTAGTAATTTCGGGATTTTCAGAAATAAAAAAACGAATATATCTTTAGAGATGACACCCTCAACAAAATTAGAGGAAAGGTTTGGCAACCAATTTTAGGTGTTACATTAGGTACGGTTTACTGGTCATTTTATCATGTTAGAATGACCGAAACGTCAAGGAAGAAAATAAATAATAGTACGCGATTAAGACCCGGTAAAATGTAACTATGTTAACAAATCGTGTGAATTTTAAAAGTTTTTTTAGGTGCTTGCTGTACTGGGCGTTCATATAAATATTTTCATAATATGATTGTGAGTGACGCGGTTGAAACCGTGTGTCACTGCTATGTGTGGAATATTTACTAACCTGTGGATAGCGTCAGTGTGTAGGGTAACATCGTAAATGTTGAACCGGACGCCTCTCAAGTTCTCTTCAGCCATCACTCCCTCCTTGGCTGCCCATTGGAACCCAGCGACTACGGAATCCTGTCAAATATAACATTTGTAATTTAGTACAAAATTAATCAGATAAGCTTGTGCTAGAAACAGGATTACTTGTCAAAACCAGACGCAGTAATTGTATTAGGATGCCGGTAGTTTTGATATGGACGCCTCGAACTGTCATCTCATCACCTACCCACATTCTCCAGAGTATAAAAACAAAATGAAACATGATAAATACCCCGTTATTTAATAATATTCGTAGTTTACCTTGATCTCGTTAAGGTACTGCACTCCCTTAGTGCAGTCCATGAGTAGATTGGGTCCGTTGTCCTCTGGCCCGAAGCACCAGATCTTGCGGGCCTCGGTAAGGTCGTACTCGTACTTGTCGCTGAGGTACCGCGCGCGCGTTTTGAAGTCGTCCCGAGGGTTCACCTTGCCGTCGTCGATGTCTTCCGGGAGACCTGGCACACGAGACAACATAGGTGTCAACCAAAGACTAAGTTTTGGAGGGGAACGTGTTGAGGAGTGTTGCTGAATTGTCATTTTTGTAAAACCAAGTTCAATTGCGCGTAAATTGTTTAATTTCGGGGGCATATTGATAAATTTAGTTTCGTAAAGGTATACAAGTGTAATGAATGTGAAAATCGGTGCAAAACATGGACTTTAGCGTTGTTTCCAAAGCTCGAGTGGACCGTCATTGTAAAGAGCCACCATTTACGAGGACTTCCTTGACTTGACTTTTACTACGACGACTTGACTGTGTCGATGCAAATAGCAAATAACTTGCAAAAATTAATAATACTTGATACTGGCTTCTTTCCAAATGGCCATAATTGGTTCACCACCGATAACAAATAAATGAAAAACCAAAGACGGCTCATAAGTTTCCCCACTTCACGAAAATAATAAATCTTTTTAGTAGCACTCTCGTGAGTAAACGGCCAATGGTAAATAACAAAGTTTGATTATTACCTCACCCCCTGCCCGCAACCGTGAGTTATTTTGTACAAATATCGCGGTATGATCAGTGATTTGGCTTTTCAGTCTTTGGACTTTGTTGTCACAAAATGTACCTATACATATTAGCATAGTAGAAAGAAGTAATAATCTGCACGCTGGGCTGGGACACATGTTGTTGGGCGGGTTGTGTGTTTGTGAATCTATTTTTTTTTCTTTTACTCTTTGACAAACTAAACAGATTTACTTCCGCACTTGTAGGCTAGTAAGGATTAGTAAAAATATATTATTGCTCCATTTCTATTATAGCTCTAAATATACGAAAATGTAAATCACTTGATCATTGCATAAAAACCCACGAGCTTCTTGTGCCTTTATCTCATTGGAGGTTGTGTTCCAAAGTCACAGTAGTTTTTATTACGTGTGTACCATGAATTGAAAATTTTTCGCCAATTTTTTAAATGGACTATGGTGAACTGCAAAAAAACTACTAAAATTACTTATTACGGAGTGTTTACCATGTTTAATAATTTATTCGCGGAGCTCGATATTTCGCTAATAATTTTAACCAGCTTGTTCACAAGACTTAAATTACTAGCGAAATATCGAGCTCCGCGAATAAATTGTTAAACATGGTAAACACCCCGTTAATAAGTAATTTTAGAAGTGAAGATAACCATGTTAGTTTAAAATTGCAAAAAAACTGTTATAATTACCTTCAGGCATGGGTTGAGCCTTCATGAACAGACGGTTGTGCTTGTTAGGTGACTTCGACAGACACATCTGATCAGATTCTTCGGCAACAGTCTCACGGTAAGATACTACTGGGTCAGATTTCTTGATGGGAATGCAGGCATGGTCCTCTTCCAAGTCCTGGGAGAAAGAATTTACACCAATTAGTAATTGATTCTACTGTATTTACTCTGAACAAGTGACTATAAATATTCTACTATTATTTTAAGCCTTAGGCCTGCACTGGGGGGTTGGTTCATAGAAATATTTTAAAGAATTAAATACATCAACAATAGCACAACGCCCAGTCGACACTGAGCAGGATTCCAACCAATAACGCATATCCAATTAATCTTGGAGTAACGACTCAACTGATTAGTCCACCGGTAAAACGCCGTGCGTTGTTTTTTTGTGAATGTAATTTTTCTTTAAAATATTTCTAAGTGGTTTTAAAATTGTATAAACAATGAAAATGTATCTAACTTTTATGGGATCGCAAACTAAAGAAGTTAGCGATCAATTCCAGAAAGAATTTATGTAAGTCCATTTTGACACCCAGAAGCCTAATGTAAAACAACTGGCAACACTTATGGACTATCAATTACATATGCACTTGTATATTACATGTACCTGTATGTATGTAAAGACCCTGTAAAGACATGTAAAGTCTGTACATGAGTACGGAACCGTCGACGCACAATTTAGACTCTCACTTGACTGTTTTTTTTTGTGTTTATTACCTTAAGACAGATCTCAAGATGCAGTTCACCGGCTCCAGCAACGATGTGTTCTCCGGACTCCTCGTTAATGCACTGCACCATAGGGTCAGACTTGGCCAGACGCTTCAGACCTTCCACCAGCTTGGGCAGGTCAGCGGGGTTCTTAGGCTCCACAGCGATACGCACGACAGGCGATACGCTGAACTTCATCACCTATATTAAACGAAAAGTCACAAACTGAATTAACTACATGTTATAGTGTTTCTGACAGGGTCGGCTGTACGGTCAGGCAAGCAGCAGGGTCCCAGCAGCGTCGTTGGGGATTTGTTATAGACAGATTAGGTCCCCAAAGCTAGTTAGGTTTTCTATAAAGGAGAGCTGTCTCATGCGCAAGTGACACTACCTGATTCTTTCTGAATAATAGTCATCATTTATTTGCAATAAAGGTATACAACGATTTTCTCAATCTTTATCAGTACACTGCTGAACAAAGGCCTCCCCCGTACGACGCTACAAATAGCGATCCTGTGCCGCCTATATCCAACGACTCCCCGCGACCGCTACAATGTCGTCGCTCCACTGAGTAGGTGATCGCCACAAATTTCAGCTTTCTACTATCAGCAGTGTACGCTGTGCATTGACCTATTAGTCAGTCAGGTCAGGAGAAAGTCAGTCAGGTGCGCCACGCAGTTTTAACCTCGTAAGTCCCGATCCTGCAGGAATATCGGGTCAAAAGTAGCTTATGTGGTATTCCAGATCTCCAGCTACCTATATTCTAAGTTTCATCGCAATCTGTTCAGTAGTTTTTGCGTGAAGAGTAACAGAGTCACACACAGACAAACAACTATCATATTAGAATACGTCCTTTATTATAGGTATAGATAAGAAGTAAGATGATTTCTAATTATTATATAGTAATTAGGATAATTATTGAGATTATTACCTTCATGTTATGCGCGTTCTTGAAGGTGGTAATGGTTCCAGTCTTGACTAAGAACTGGTCGACACCGACCAGACCACAGATGTTACCCGAGGGCACATCCTCGATGGCCTCGACGTAACGGCCCATCATGAGGATTGTACGTTGGATGGTCTTCTCGTACAGATCCTAGAGACAAATGACGAGTTGTAACTACATGTTATGTTATACATTAGTATGTATTTTATTTCAGACGATAATCTGATGTTTTGGTTTCTTGTATTTGACATTTTTTCTTCAGAAAGGAAGGTCCAATCGTAGTCTATAATTTAAAAAAACCAAGTATTTAAATCCATTAACGAATTGAGGTAATAGGAAAATCAAGGGCTAAACATTGACTTAAGTTAGAGAATGAATTAAATGTCTTATATCTCTGCCTGATTATCTGCAGAACTTGATATCCTGGTTCTCGTCTTTTGGATGAACAGTGTTATCACAATGTTTCGTACAGATAGCATGACATCACTGTATTTCATATTGAAATTATAAAATTTCTAGATTAAATAATCAAAAAAGTACAGAACTATATTGATTTATTTCAATTAGACAAAAGTTACAAGCTGACATATCAATAAATATAATTGGATTGAGAAATACATTAAGAATGGATTGAATGAGAAAGATTTACAAGTTTAAAATGATAACATGAAATTTATTCGTATCCAAAGTCTAGTCAAGTTCAATCTAGAGATAAAAGATACCTCTCGAATCAAACTTTGAAGGTTTTTTTAAACATATATTTAAAAAAACCTTCAAAGTTTGATTTCTTTTTAAAAGATTTAATTTAGTAATGTTTTCATTTTATAGAACAGACATCTTTATCTAGAGGTTTGAAAAACATAGCTTTAAGTCAAGTTAAATGTAATTGTATCGCCGTTCGCATAGCGTGCAGTCCTCGGACATAAGGATAGCGGTCCTGTGCAGCGTACAGCGTGCAGCGTGCAGCGAGTGCTAGTCTCCGTGGGCGCGCGGCGCGCGGTCCCGGCGGCGTGGGGGGCACGCGGCTACCGCGCGGCACGGGGCGCCCACGGGTCCAACTTAATACACACATCAACTAAATCTACGGATATTTTTATCTTAACTTGTTTACGACGAATCTTTTTAGTTTCCATTAAAAGTTTATATACAGATTGAAAGATCTTTTATTCCATTCTTAAAGTAAAAAAAAATAATAAACGGCGGCAAATTAAGTAGACATTCACTAGTGCAAGAAAAATTAAAATGGTTTTTTGGATATAAAATATTGAAAAATTAGATTGTTTTTCTAGATTTTGTTGATGTCTGTAAAAACACTATACAATCATTATAGTCCAAGGCTACGGCCGCATAAACTGGTTTAGCGCCGAGAGGCTACAGAGTCACCTAACTAAAACAAACGGTCTAGAAAGTTCGAGACGGGCCTCACCGAGCGCTTGGCGCCTAGCTGTGCTAGGTAGTCAGAATGCAAACCACTAGGCGCTAAGCGAGCTGATGCCTATGCGGACGTAGACCTTAGAGCCCGTGAACCCCAGACCATCATCATCATTACTAAATAACCTAGGTTTTGTATGTGGCAAGAAAGTTGCCACGGTTTTACCTGTCTGGCGATGAATGACGTGATTTCTAATAATATATTAAAAGTAATTACCTAAAAATCACACTTTATTTTCATTTATCTGCCATAGCCATTGAATCCCAAACTTCATAATGGTTCATCGTTCTTACCTCTGTTGACGGCCAAACTTCAATATTATTAAGGAAAAAGAAAGAAACTAGAGTATTAAATATATTAAGAAAACAAAAACACGTACATATTATAAAATAACGAAGGTCTTGGGTGCACGGGCTCTTAAAACTATTATTTATAATTAAACTCACCTCTTTCTTGCCAGGTGTGAAGTTAGGTCCCATGATGCGGACCTTCTGGCCAGTAATGACCTTCCCGGAGAACACGCGACCGAACGCGTAAAAGCGACCCTTGTCCGATGTGGGCACCATCTTGCTCACGTACATCATGAGAGGAGCTTCGGGGTCGCAAGTCTGGCAGGGAACAATACTCAGAGTTAGAGATTGCAGTTCAATTGCAAGTTATAGGAGTTTCATTTTGAGTGTATTATTTGTGTAATTGCAATGATGTTAAAATGAAAGTTTGGACAATAAAATTACAAGGATAACCTCCTAAATTAATGTTTTATTTTCAAATTTACTATAGTTTAGAAATAGATTTTAACATTATACACAAAAGTACGTACCTTGATACCCATAGCGGCCTCGTCGTCATGGGGTCCCTCGTACAACATCTCCATACGGTACTTCTGCGCGACCACCGGAGATGGAAGGTGGATGGCAATCATCTGAAGCAGGGCCTCACCAGCCGGCAGCCATGAGCGCATCACAACCTGGCACAAGCAAACAAAAAATTGTATTGTGCCGACACAGAACCTTCTAAATTGCGTTACTAGTATGAGGAAATATTTTAAAGGAATAAAGAAAGCAACAATTCGGCGTATGAGTCACCGATGCCGGTGGACTAATTGCTTAAGTCATAACTCCCGGATTGAGAAGAGATGCGATGTTGGTTCAAATCCCACTCAGCGTCGACCATGTGCTGTGTTTTTGTGGATGTATTTTTCCTTTAAAATATTTCAGAGTCCTTCGAATCTCTTGGCTTAGAATATAATGATATTATGAAAATGTATCTAATATTTATGGGGTCGCAAACTATAGCAGTTTACAACCAATTCCTGGAAGAATTTAATGTAAGTCCATTTTGACACCCAGAAGCCTATTTTAGAGACAACCGGCAACACTTATGGACTATTTAGTTTCAAGAATTTATCAACATTGTCTTTTGTAATGTTTTTTATTGTAAGCAAGTAAATAAGCTTGTTTGATACTCCTTCACGCAATACCTACTGCACCAATTGTGATGAAATTAGTTATGCAGATGCATAGCTATTTGGAACATTTCCATAGCAACAACTTTCGCCCCTAGAACTCTCTTGGTCCCCCGTATGTATCTGCTTATATGGGGATATGCTAAAAAAACTGAACCCTGCACCACTCAGTAAAGTTAACCGTATAGCCCTGGCATAGAATAGGGTTACCCCATCTCTACCCCTGGGAGTCATAGAAAGCTACCAAGAGATATAGACTAAAAATATTGCCAAATCTATTTGCAGTGTGTATGGTCAATGATAATTATACTTATTGTGCAGAGTCAAGGGATTTTGGTGTTTTAGTGAACTACAGGCCCTAAAGAAGGATGCAATTGGAAACATCGCTCAGATAACAAGAAGACAGCCAGTAAAGACCTCACCTTGAGCAGAGCCTTTCCATCCTTATCACTATCCTCGTGCTTAAGAGTGACTCCGATCTTCTTGAGCAGACCTTCGATCTCTTCCTTCTTGAAGTTCATGATGGCATCAAACACCTTGTAGATGGGGTCCAGCACGTACATACAGAACGAGCGCTTGTTGTCGTTGTCCTTCTGTTTCGACCACTTCTTTGTCTTGGCATTGAAGAAGTTTTCTCCCCAAAGTCTATGAATTGTTGAAGTTTGGTAAGAATTTTTGAAGTAAAAAGTGAAGTGTGCAAGTGAAGTCGTTATTTGGGTGAAAATAGTTGAGAAGTGTCTGTACAATCCAGTACATTACAATTTGTTGGACGCCTGGCCTACAGCAAGATCAAGACTTAGATTTACAGTCTGTAGATTTACTGTACAGTCGAACTGTCCAGTTAAATTGGACATGTGTAGGCAAAACTAAAAACTGTGCAGTTCGAAATATCATTAGATAAAACTTCGTAGTTAAATTTAATGGTATGTAGCCGGATTAGACTATGCTCGCAAGCAGAGTAGGTTAGGTTAAACTGGATGTCACTTACTAGTTTTTAGTTCAACCTAACCATAAAAACCATATTTTTGGCATTCATTTTATAATGTAATTTTGTTATATGTAACATAATTATTATTATCTACTAGAAGTATTTTAAGGAAAATACATCTTCACAAACCGTCGCCCCGAGTTTTATAAGATGTATTTACCTTTAAAATAGTTCTCTTAATTTTATTTCAGATTTGTCTACTAGGTGTTCAGATTTCTCGTTTATATCAATACCTATACTACAACACAATGTATCTCAATCTCGTTGTAAAAAGTCCCACAGAGGTCAATTTACCAATCTGTGTTGAGAGTTTAATGTTCGTCCTTTTCTGCCGCTGGTTATCACATCAAATACAATAGCCAGTATCAACGGGACGAGTCCTTACAAATAAATTAAACTTTACATCTACGGCTCTACAAAGTTACTATATTTGACCAAAAAAACTTTTTACATAACCTTGTAGACTTGATGTCCTATGAAAATATGTATGTATATTTCATTATCACAAATTATATAACGTTGAAAAACGACTTGAAAACGTAGTATCGACGCAAAAGAAACAACTTAGTTTCCTAGTTTTTCCTTCAATTTTCACCGGTTGAAACCAGTAAATGAGTTTTTATATCAAGTTAAAATAACAACCGCATTGATTTTTAATGTAATTTGGGAAATGTTTAGTAAGTTTCATTATTAATAAATGAATATTTGATTTGATTGCAAGGAAGGGTATAAAACTTCGTGGGCTTTCTACGAGTCAGAAACTCCCGAGTGTTGTGAAAGTTCAAAGGTATAGCGCCCCGTAACGTCGCGTAGCTTCTAGCTTTACGTCAGTAAAGGCGTGGGCGAGTCTGCCCGTTAGTAGTCATTGGTAAAGTCAATCCTTAGTAAAATCGTAACTTGTGTGACGTAAAAGCCGTGGTGAATTTATCCACGTGGTATTTTAAGTTCTATTCTGTACATGGATACTTTAACTGTAGGTAGTAGTGGTTAGTGGCTTTCAGACGTTTTGGTGTTTAAATGCTGTAAGTCTGAAAGTGTTTGTTATGTAAATAAATAAATAAATAATAATAATAAATAACGTAATTTATTATTTTAACAAATAAATAGATATTTATTTGTTCGAAAGAAATCTGCTAAATTAGAGTGTTCTTATTTTTCTCTTTTTTTAACATTTCTCTAAAAGATATTTCTGTTTATATACAAACGAATATCACAGATTTCATAAATAACTTTCTATTATTTATATCTAAGCTCTTTGAGGTGGCTTGCGGGAGGAGGGCTGAATAAAATGTTAGAAATCTCAAATTGAGAAGCAATGTTTAATGTTGGTAGGTTACTTGTTCAGTCAGATGGTTATTTAATGACTTTGACGTAATCTCTGGACCGTCATCCTTTACGAGGTGTTACGTGGTTTTGTATGTTTTTATCTTCAAGTTTTAATTAATAAAGCGTACAGATATAGTTATGTATCCATATCAATTATATTTCAACATAACAAAAATACATCGCCTATGTTCAGCAGTGGACGGATAAGCGCTACTAAGATGATGATGATGAAGATAAAAGAAGAAACTTACCTGTTCATGAGCTTGACGAGGTCAATCTTGAACTTGTCGGCGTACATCTCGGAGAACTGCTTGAGAGTGAAGGCCCAGCCGTGGAGGCCGGAGCCGAAGCCCACGGAGCCCTTGCTGGGGTCCACACGTACCTCACCTAACATAGGACAAGGGAGAACACTATAGATACATCTAATCAAAGACGATAAAATAAAAATCGGCCAAGTACGAGTGGGACTCGCGCACGAAGGATTCCCGTACCATAATTGCGGCAAAAAAATCACGTTTGTTGTAAGGCTCTTAAATATTTCTTTATTTTTTGTATTTGT
The DNA here is from genome assembly GCA_949358125.1 of Idaea dimidiata. NCBI lineage: Eukaryota > Metazoa > Arthropoda > Insecta > Lepidoptera > Geometridae > Idaea > Idaea dimidiata. The sequence goes on from OX442341.1 coordinate 13,362,718, forward strand.
TGTTTATGAGATACCACCTGGTTGCAGATAATACAAAACAGGGAAATCTCAGTAATAGGGTCCCGTTTTTACCCTTTGGGTACAGAATCTTAATCCATGGCCAATCACAAAGGTTGATTACTACCTCACCGCCTGCCTGCAACAGTGAGTTGGGTTTTGTAGAAAAATCGCGGTATTGGCAGGTATGAGGTATCAATTGGCTTTATTTTATTTGTCTTTGATGTAGATACATGTGATGAAACCTCAACATCATCTCGTCACTAGCTAGTTTCTACATTCCCAAAACGACCCCCCATAACCTGAATGCACTACTGCTAGGCAAGCATGACATGCTTTTTTTTTGACATGTCAACATACCAGCCATACCAGTGTATGTATAGTATGTTTTAAAATTTTAGACTATAGCTGAGGATTTGATTCCTTTTAATTTACATTTTTTCTTCATAAAGAAGTGTCAAATCATAGTCTACAAATAAAAAACGAAGTAAGTATAGCTGGAAGTCGTTGATATATCAAATCTATTTTGGTTTCATATCTAGTAGGTAGAATAACAAATCAATAAGAGGTACTCATTCTTGAAAACTACCTGTCTTATAGCTAGCTTAGATAAATTGTTGCACAACAATTTATCAAAATAACCTTAGCACGGTCATGGCGATCGCGCGACTTTGTAGATAATAAATAACATTTGTGCAAAATAACAGCTGATTAGCGGAAAATTTACTTAGCATTGTTCTTTAATAGATAAAAGCAGCATGATTTGTGTGAACAAAAAATGACTACCTACCTAGGTATAATTTGTTTTACATTACCAGCTTGAGTCATCCATCATCTTTAAATTAATTGAATTGAATACTGAGCAGTTTCATTCAATCTTTATTACCTGTTTTACCTATGTTAGTCTGTTTGGCCTATGGGATAAAACTCACCTACACATAGTATATCTTTATCTATGACCCATTTAAACAAAAACTACAAGCCTTATCATGCCTTTGTTTAAAAACTTAGTGGTAGGCTTCGGCCCCAGCTTGTTACCACTATACCTCTTATCTCGTTTCACTGCAGTCTTCCATTTTCTAGATAAGCGCACACCTTAGTAGACTATATCATCACTTTCCATCGGGTATAATAGTCAAAAGATAATTTATTTTTATATAACAAAATGGTGCATCAAAGTTTGAAGACTTTGTTTCTGGAGATAAGCCTTTAAAAATAAGCAAAAAAATTGCCATTTTCTCTTACAAGCCAGTAAAACTCACCCATAGGTCCACCATCGTCATTATAGGTGGCAATGATGACGTTCACGTTTTCCACAATACGCTGGAAGGTCTGGTACAGCTCTTCCGACTCTAGCTGCAGCTCCAGGAGAGCTCGGTCCATCTTGTTCATGAACAGGATAGGCTTGATACGCTCGGCGATAGCCTGACGGAGCACAGTCTCAGTCTGTACGCACACACCTGGTGGAAGGTTAAAAATAACAAATTGATGCAAAAATACAAAGTTCTTGCAGGGGTAGGAGTTCATTGAAAAGACATGCTCTCCAGTGGGTTTAGCATAAAAGTAGAAGAAACATTATCTCAATCGATCGTCAAAAATGTTCAGTTGCTTATTCTCTTTGTTTGAGAGAAAGGACACCATTAAAACACACCACACCATAAAAAAAAAAACAAATATTTGAATCTTTCCCAGACCAGAAACTGTGTGTAACATTATGCAATATTGATTTATTAAATATGCAATATTTATGTCTATTCAACAAAATGTTTCTCGTATTTGTGTGCTAAGTCCAAGACTCCACATGGTATGCAGTGGACAGAAGGAAGATTCCTTGACAAGATCTATACAAACCAGAGACACAGTCGACAACAACCAAGGCTCCATCAGTGACACGGAGAGCAGCAGTCACCTCTGATGAGAAGTCAACGTGCCCGGGAGAGTCAATCAGGTTGATCAAGAATCCCTTCTCGCTCTTCTCACGCTGGTCAGGGTTCGTGATGAACAACAAGTCCTTCTCTTCCAGCTCGAAGTACATAGATATGGCACTGAGGACAAAGAAAGTAGGTTCCTAGAGTGTTTTGTGATGTGTAATTGTGATGGTAGTGTTATTCCGTGAGTAGTCAGATGGCCGTTCTTAAAAATCGTCATAGATTTCAGAATTTAGGTAGTAGAACAATCATCATGGTAGTTTAGTTTTTGTTTTTAACTATTTACTAAATATTGTGCAAGTGAAAACTTAAAAAAAAAATATTGTTTCACAACATTACAGCTGTATTCATAAACAACCCTATGTGTGGATTAGTGCTTTGTCTTGCTCTTTTGAGTGATAATGTCAGTGAAAATATGACAAAACCTGAGACCACATGTAGGGTGTGTGAATATGGATGTTTGACCAGTTTGAAGATTTGGTCTGTTACTACAGAATATTGTATTTCAAATATAGAAATTCTACCAATCTAAGCATGGCTATGGTTTGGTTTCATTTCCATAATGCCATCCTTAGTCAATATATTGATAAAACTACTGGGTATAATAATTTATAGACTTCTCATAGTCGGAATCATCAGTTGTTTGTTGACAATTTACAATAAACAAAATAATACTGTTTTATTCATCAAAGAACTGCTTTCACACTGCTGAGGTAACCTAAAATCGCACGAGGTCAAGTTCAACGGCACAGATCGATTATTGCAGTAAAAAATGCAAGGGTGGGTTCGAGTGATTGCACCATGTGATAAAATGTACTTACGTCGACTTGATGGTGATGCATCTGTCCTGTTCGTCCTTACGGGTGTCCGTGAAGCGAGTCTCACCCGCGCGGGCACCGGCGATAATCCCGGCCTTCGATACCAGGGAGTCCGTAAGTGTTGACTTCCCGTGGTCTACGTGGGCGATGACGGACATGTTGCGGATGTTCCGCTTCTTGTCCATCATCCCACGGATCTCGTCTACGGTGAAATTCACCTGCACAAACGAGAAAACATCCAGTCAGCATGATACACATCACAACACAGATGTTCTCATCTCCACACTTGTCATACGCACGTCTCATTTTATTTCGAAGCTACTTTTGACTGTATTATTTCAAGATCGCGAGTTTTCACCGTTACTAGTAAAGTAAGGTACACTATTTCGAAACACTGGATCACTAGAAAACGTCATCGGAACACAAAGACGGTCGGGAGAAAAGTATTGAAGTTTTACGCGGATTTTACAGTAAACTGTGAAATATAAACGCAATTCGATAGACCGAAGACGGCGCAGCACTTTCGTGAACACTTTTATGAACTTGGATACTCACCATTTTGGATTGTTTTAGATTTTTCTTTCAACAAAACAAAATGCCATACGCCAGCAATGGCGTACGCTTGAAAAAGGACCCCGAAGTCGGCCGGATGTGGCAGGCAGACTGTCTGTCAGCTGTCATGTCATTGCGTTTTCATTGGTCCAAATAATTGCCAGATACAAAATCAAATTGGTTGATTTTTCGGAAAAGTTCGGTTTTAGTTGTTGGCCACCACAACGTTGACAAAACGCTTCCCAATGAACATCCGGCTTGTTTTTGCTACTGAATTAAAGATGGCGGTACTGGGCGTAGAAGCTCTATTAGAAATTAGATGGCAGTACTAGTCAAAAATTGAAACAAATAATTAAAAACGAATTGTTGAATGGTAAGGTAAGTAAGTTACAATGTAAGGTAAGTTACACACATTAATTTTAACCAATTATTGTTTTACGTGACTGTTTCACAGTTTTATACCTGCAAAGGCTATTTTTTCTGTTGGTACCTAGTCGTTTTCTAAAACCTTAAACGTAGATGAAGGGTAGGTAACATAAATAATTGCATGTTACAAAACGGAAGGGGCAAGGGCAATAGGGCAAACAGGGTGAAAGCGGAAAGGGAATACGATTGCATGCCGTAATATAAGTGAGGGAGGGTGTCGGAAATGGAAAATAGGGTCGTCAGTCAATAACGTAAAACTTGTTTGCATTTTACGCCTACCTATCTACCAAGATAGATGAAAAAACAAACCATTTTTCGAAGTACTTAACATCTTATCCTACATAAATACCTACGTATTTATGTATTTATATTGTAGGTAGGTAGGTGGGTAGGTTAAGTTTCTCTCAATTCTCCGGCAACCCTGAACTACTGAACTGCCGACCGGTTCACAAGGGGAGACATCAAGGTCATTGAGGATAAATAAGTCCTACTACTACATAACCATTAAATATCCACTGTTTGCATTAGTTAAATAGGTACTGTATAGACCAAACTAAAAACTGTACAAAAACGGAGAAATGTACGAAAAGAAAAGGTTTTTGATAATTCTGAATCGGGACGTAAAGCGGGTAAAACCGCAGCACAGCTAGAGATATCGGTATTTACCTAATAGAAATTATAAGAAATAGCTTTTAGGCAATAATGCACTATACCTACCTACTTATTTGTAAACAAAAGTTGAAGTCGAGAAAGTAGTACTTATACCCTATTTTCTCGACTTAAAAACTTTTGTTGTTTATCTTGCATGATTTCTTCGTGTTGTCCAAATAACTTGGCAAAAGCCTGGTTTCCTTGTGTTGACCAAATAAAAAGTTAGCAACCAAATAATTTTACGACGTCTCTTAAAAGAGACTAGAACGTTAATGGTCGCTTGACAGTGAAGCATTTAGAACTCGACTCCAACGACCGAGTTTCATCAGTGCCAAAATCCAATTGTTCAGTTCCAAACTCACACTATTTTTAATATCGGAACATAATTCGAACTTTGTTGTAAGAATACCCACTACCTATGATAATCTAACCCTCGAAGCAATTTCCAAGATCACGTTCAGAATTGCTTCAGGGTGATACTATCACGTCACCTGTCTAATACAGACTATTAAGCCCAATCGACCCACCTTGCTTGGCAATACGCCAGCTCTTACTCAATTAGACATGTCAAATTATTCTTATTTGTGAATTAAAAATGGCTGTTACCATCTGACTACGTCGAACGAGCGTTCAGTTGACTCATTACATTAATAGACCAAGAGCCCGTGAACGTCAGACCTTCGTTATTTGTCAGCGCCAAAAAAGTTGTATTACTGGAATGCGCACGTGGAACTAAAAAGCACAAAAAAGTGGTCCGATCCGATGAGGAGTTTTGTCCCTTTGTAAGTCCCTTTCTAATAGTGTAATTTGAAAGGAACACCATGATTAATGCAGAAGCTCTGTCCTTTTCTAATTCTTTCTAATGCAGGTTGCTCTGTCCCTTTCCCCCGGACCACTTTTTAGCTATTCGTTCGCATTCTAGTTCTAGTAATATAAATTCTTTGGTCAGCGCATGCTGACCAAAGCATTTTCAAAAATACTCTCTAGCTTTTGCCTGAATTTGATTACTGCGCACGGTACTGTAAGGTACTAATTAGGTAGATTTATATGGCAGTGAATATAAATATTGATGAATGATATTTCGCCCAGAAAAGGAATACACCCGCCATCCTGACGTTTGAATGGCGGCTCACATATTTATTGAGTTTTCTATGCGTACAGAGAGGTACTATTAATTTCTTTATTGGTAGAATTAAGGTAGATTTGAGCCATATTAGATTCATGATAATTTGCATTTGTACACCCGCCATTCTGATGCACACTGATTTTTAGGTAATTCAATTACCAAACAACTTTTTAAACTAACACAGTTGGAACTCATATTGATACACTTTACCGGGTCTTTTTCGCGGGATTTTCACTTTTTAATTTTCCTTACCTCGACGTTTCGATCATGATCTTGGTCTCGAGGGAACTGATCAAAACCGCAAGGTATGGAAAATTAAAAAGTTGAAATCACGCGATTAAGACCCGGGAAAATGTGTGAATATTATAAATTCACCTTCAGAATATTATTATTGAAATTCAATTATTAAGTAACATGTTGCGGGTAACATTCATAATGGTCTATCGTTCTTACCTGTGTTTGGAGCCTGCGCTGACTAACTTTCAGTTTTCAGAATAACGTAGGTTTGGCGTTCACGAGCTCTTAGTTTATTATAACCATTGATGTTTGTTTTGAAAACTTGCGACCTATTCAGATAAAACGAGTGTTGATTTAAGTATGTAGGTAGATACTTAGTTTTTTATTTTACTTAGTTACTTGTTATTTTGTTTCGTAAATTGGAGTTTTGACCTTAAAAATATCCTCTTATTTTTATAAACGAGATAGGTAGGTGAATAAAATATAATCTGTGGACACCTATTCTACAACAAAAAGGTCTCAACTATTCTTTTATTATTATTTTTCTAAATCGAAACAGTTTATTTTTGGAAAGTTAGCAGTTTCAGTTAAAGAGACATTTTAGTCGTAGATTAGGTAGCTATCCATACCTACCTTTAATTTCGACGTTTAGAAAATCATTCCTTGCGATTTTGTTTCCTGAAACGGTTGATTCTGTAAAAGCGTAGGTATTACTCCAGACGGTTTCTTATACCGATATAGAAGGGGTACGTATTAGAATACCTAAAATTAAAATCCCAATAGTTAAAACGCCAATGGTCAAAACCCCTAAAATTAAAATATCGAATGTTTCAAAAACACTAATGACGTGACCACAAAGTATACAACACCTAAGTTTGCAATTCCTAACCTCCAGATTTCCTAATATTTTACAATATCTAAAATTATAATCCATAAGTACACTATATCGCGGTTTACAACATAAAATAAGAGAACATTAAAAACAAATTGGATAGGAAAAATGTGGGTAGCTAAACCCCGACTAGGATAGGTTAGGGTAATGTTAGAACATGATTTGATTACACAGAGCGACCGCTCTGCCCCGGCACGCTCGCTTCGCTCGCTCGCCAAAGCGCCTCATACTTACTATAAATAAACACATTATTTAGCATAATGTTTATTTCATATACATACAGTGCGATTTTCATGTATCACGCCTTTTTGTATACAGAAGGCGCTGCGTGTAATAATGTTCTAACATTAACCTATAGGTAGCCTATCTTAGGCGTGGTGATCCGAATAGTTTTTTTTCGTGGCTTAGATAGATGTTTAATATATAATACATGCTTAGATATTGTAAAATGAACTTCGATATAATACTCACTATACAATTTGTAACGGGTATGCCCTTTTAATCCGAAAGGGGGTTGTTCTAGACGTCTAGGCGAACATCTTTTGTTCTACGACTTTTAAAAATTAAAACTTTTTTTTTGAAATTTTGAGATTATGTTTCACTGAAAAAACAGCTGCTTTTGAAAATAAAGGTTATTGAAGTTTTGATTGTAAACCATCAAACTAAATAAAAGGACAACATAAGGTCAATGACCTCGAACTCTCAGAAACAGCTGATTTTCAAGTAAACTTTACCCCCCAAAATTTTTCGAAGAGTACTTCGAATTTCCAAAAGTCGTAGAACAAACCCCCTTTCGGATTAAAAGGGCTTACCCGTTACACCTTGTATATTTTAAAACTTTCATTTTTTGACATTGGATCAACCAACCATTATATATTTTAATTTTAGGGGTTTTGTACTTTTGACCATTGGGGTTTTAACCGTTGGGATTTTAATTTTAGGTATTCTAATCCGTACCCGATAGAAGCTTTAGGTGGAATATGGGTGGAATAAAACCGCGGGGCTGCTAGTTCAAATAAATACAAAATTACATTTTCAAAAACACTTGACACTCAACATTTGTTGGATGTTAAGTGTCAAGAATAGGGCTATTCGAAATTAAGGTCAGCTATAATTTGATTATAACGGCCTATTACTGTAAGTAATAAATTCGATTTCTTAAGAAAATCATGACTGTTGCCAACTTTGTTTTTTATTATAATTAATCAATGACTAGCTGCGTCCTGCAGTTTCACCCGCGTAAGTCCCTATCCCGTGTAAATATCGGGATCAAAAGTAGTCTATGCCAAATCTATTAAAAATGCTACGTACTTTCTATTGGTGTTTTTTTATAAATCGGTCCAGTACTTTTGAAATAGAATGGAAAATAATAACACTATTAGAAAAGGACAGAACGCTACTTGAACACATTTAAGGGGCCGTAGTAGGTCAGCTGGGGTATCATGTAATTAGCATCCACCGTTACTAGTGGCTAAGTTGCAGTACATTGCTGCTTTCACGTAACGTGGTTGTTACCGGTGATTACTTCAAACAGCAATGTACTATACAAAATATGCTTTTTGACAGCAAATAGCAACTGACAGCGGTGGATGCTAATTAGATGATAAATGAAATTAAATGAAATGAAATATTTTATTTGCATAAACTGTAGGTACATAATAGTTCGGTGTTACAAGTTTAGTTCAGGACCACAGCAGAACTGATGTTTCTAGGGTGAATTACCTACTACAAAAGTTATTTGAAATAAAAGTTTTTGAAACCCTATTTATTAACGTCGAGAATATTTACTAACACACGAAATGTCGTAAAAACACGATTCCTGAAAATTTTCTCGATAGAAAAAAAATCCAAACTTCCCTCTAAATTGTACAATTAAGTGATATTACTAACTCAATATTGTACGAAAACTAATTAAAATTTGTATAAGAACTGAACTTAGCTCAATACAGGCAGTGAATGTTTTGATTTTCAAGATTAACATTCAGTTATCTTGAAACTAGCAATTGTTTGATTTTACGCAATAAAATATTGCATAGTCGCATCTTACGTCCTTCACTTATACATCTGAAATTCGCTAGCTTTATCCCTGTCACGCTATTAGGATTATATTGGCCCTTAAGTTCTACGCATAGAAATAGTACCACAGAGTAACTAGAAAGCTCAAAAAAAGGTCCGGCTTGATGTTAGAGAGATCCCAGTCTGTCCTTTTTTCACTTTAGTGTTCACGGTTAGTTAGATAAGGACAGACTGGATCCAACTGGGTTCAATAGGACCGTTTTAATATTATATCAAAGCAAAAACCATCTAAACTTTAGAGAACATGATTGAAATTGATATTTCCAAAGTTGTCAAGTGCACAACTTTTGAATTATCTCTGGTTCTACGTGAACATTCTATGTTCTAGTAATATAACTTCTTTGCCCCCAATTTACATACTTACATGATATCATTCGTTACCTACCTATTTATAATATTAGTACTTATACTTAGATTTAATTTGGTATATACTTACCTAGAATATACAGACCTACCCATACAACATACTTCTTCGTCTTCTCATCTGTGCGAAGTTCCCGGTTGCATCCTGCCCGGAGTCCGCTATACTCTAAATTAGGTACTTTAGGGTCGGCACAGTTGGTACCTAAGGCATCATTGACCATACTTAATGCAAAAAGAGCAAAAGCTTTTATCAAACTTTGCGACATTTCCAAAAAATATTGATTCGTTTCCGAGAAAAATTACCAAACCTGGGGGGGCAAAGTTGAGACATTTTTGTTAAACAAAAGGTGCCTGCCTAGTTTTGTTCAATTACCTGACGAATTTAAAATATTAAAGAAAAATTAATATGTGAGCCGTCACGGGACGACTGGCAGATGTGAAACAGAAATTGTTTTCATTTAGCGTAGTGATGCGTCGCCACGGTCTGTATTACCACGCCAACAAACAGTTTACCCACGCCTATAGATGTTCCACATCAAAATGCCTTTGTCGCCCAACTGTCACAGCGCATGGTGAATGACCTAGATTTTTTTATTGAGAAAAAAAAACACTTACATATATTTAAAAGGAAACGGAAACGTAAAATTTATAAAATCTTATCTTACTAATATTATAAACGCGAAAGTTTGTATGTAAGTATGTATGTATGTGACTTTGTTACTCTTTCACGCAAATACTACTGAACCGATTGCGATGAAACTTGGAATATAGATAGCTGGAGACCTGGAATAACACATAGGCTACTTTTTATCCCGATATTCCCGCGGGAACGGGACTTACGCGGGTGAAACCGCGGGGTGCAGCTAGTGTTATATAAATTTAATAGGTAGTGACGCGCAGCCGCAATGTCTTCCAGTAACCGCTGGCAAAATGTCATGGAATTTGGGAAACCTTGTATTTTACGAGCAATCTTTCGTGGACCAAAAGTTTTACGTTATAAAATTGAGCTTTTAGTAATTAATTACGAACACGATGACGTAGGTAGGTATTGCGAGTGAAACTATAATATTTCTGTATTTATTTGGTAAACATACATATACTTTATCTATATATATTCTATATTATCTATGCTTATAATAAAGGAAGAGAGGACAAAAAGTCTGTACTTGAAAGTAAATTAAAAAAAAAGTTGTCTTATATACTTAATTTTAAAAAATCATGTCTCTTTGTTTCTTTGTTTGTTCCTTATGCAATTAAAAACTTAGTTCTATTTTCGAGGAACGTCGTGAGGTATATCTGTGGTCGTGGTATACTTTACATCGAAATCCAATTAGTAGAACCCGAGTTATTGAACAAAAAAGTCGGCTATGCACTATTTCTACGCAGACGAAGTCGCGGTTGACAGCTAGTATAAAATAAGCAAATCAAATAAGCATATAAAATTAATAGAAACAAAATTGAAACTTGCTAATGTAAGAATGTATGTATTATGTTTTTATACATTTTACATAATTCTTATCAAAATAGAGAAACAAAAAAACATATTTTTAATAAAAATTAAACCAAAAGAAAATTAAATTACAAAAGAATCAATGGATAGGGCAACAATCGGCAGCCTTATTGCTAAAGAGATATCTTCTAAGCAGGCTGTCAAGGCAGTCTAATTTGAAGAACTTACTGACGCTTCTTGCATGCACACCTGGGGTTGCCAACACTTTTTTCCAAAAATATATGCGGCTAAAAAATAAAGTACATCCAGAAAAAATATAGTATTATTGCCGACTGATTGCAAAACATAAATATACAAGAATTAAATGGTGTTTGTGTAGATTAAGTCAAAGAAAACCCGACAAACTTTTTGTATTAAACCTATTTATATCCATAAAAACTATATTTGGTGGTATCTATCCACTTCTGGCACTTTTCAATAAGTAGCTTCTTTTCTTTTATAAATGTTTCTTATGCTTCTTTACATCCTATATTTAAATTTATAGTTATAAGCAGTTCATTTTTATTAAATTGATGTTTGCTTCTCTCCAATACACATATTTTTATTAGAGTGTAATCAAGGTTGTGATCATCACACAAAGTCAGAATATTAAAAATAACTAAGAAAAAATTTGTATGTTAAAAATATAGTATTTTTGCGTACTATATGTTTTTTTAAAAGTATATAGTACGTAGACCTGAAATATAGTACAATACTATATAATATAGTACGGTTGGCAACCCTAACACCTGAAGATAGTTTTAAAAGTCATTTGACGTATCTTCTTTGTAGTAAATTATAACTGCACCCCGCGGTTTCACCCTCGAAAGTCCCGTTCCCGCGGGAATATCGGGATAAAAAGTAGCCTTAGTGGTCGTAGAACAAAAGTTGTTCGCCTAGACGTCTAGAACAACCCCCTTTCGGATTAAAAGGACTTACCCGTTACAAATTGTATATACACTATACATACAAGCTTTCGCGTTTATAATATTAGTAAGGAATAAGATAATAGTAGTTTATGCACCGAGGTACTAAAGTCCTGTCTTATATAGCGGGCGTCATATTGAATCCAAAGCGTACGAAGGACTCTAGAGGGTTAACTCCCGAGCGCAGCGAGGGTGTTAAAAACTTAACTCCTGAGCGAAGCGAAGGAGTTATGTACCTAGAGTCCTGATTGAAGCGTGGGATTCAAGCGCCCAAGATAAAGACAGACTTTAGTACCGAGGTGAATACTTTACTTTACACATCTACTGCGAGACAATAAAAGGGCTACAAAAATAAGCATTTAACTAACAACATAAAAATAGATTAATGCAACGTATATGAAATATATTGACAGCTCTATATTAATTAAATTTAACAATGTTACATCAAAATGACGAAACCACACATCGGCCTTAGCTGATGAAAAAAAAAGTTGGGGCTTTATACTAACCAAAACTTTTTGCTTTACCCTTCCGTCCATGAAAATAGAAAAAAATAGCCCAGTTTTTATTTTTTTTATGTGTTAATGTCTAGGTGGCCAGTTCGAAATGGCCGTATGCTACCAGAACCTTAGTTCCAAATTTAAATTACTTTATGCCCTAGGTGCATAATGAGCACTTTATGCACCTAGGGAATAAAGAGTCGCTTTACGTTAACCTTTTTGGTCAAATAAAGTAACTTTGTAGAGCAGTAGGTGTGTAAACTATTTATCTTACTTCTTACTAAAATTATAAACGCGAAAGTTTGTATGTGACTTTGTTACTCTTTCACGCAAAAACTACTGAACTGATTGCGATGAAACTTGGAATATATGTAGCTAGCGATCTGGAATAACACATATTATGTGTTATTATGAGATCGAATATCGAGATAAAAACTAATAAAAAGTAGCTTATTAAGCTACTTTTTATCCCGATATTCCCGCGGGAACGGGACTTACGCGGGTAAAACTACGGGGCGCAGCTCGAAGATTATTAGAGGAAAGATTAATTTGTTTGTTTGAATTAATTAATTTGGCCGAAACTACTTGACCGATTTAAATAATACTTTTATTAACAGAAGCTACACTATCGAGAGTAACATAGGCATACTTTAAAACCCGATAATTTCACGAGGTCGGGACTTACACTGGTGAAACCGCGGGAATTAATAAAATAAAAATGCTGGCACCAAGCCAGTTATCCGCCAAGTACCTACGTACCTAACCAATAAATTTGTGTACACGGCACATACAGAAAGTAAATAAACATGATGCAACAACGAATGTTCAAGAAATTCTTTTTCTAGGAAATTTTCAGTGGACACTTAAAATAACATGTTTTCAAAACTTCACTGGCAACAGAAGTATTTTAGTTGGATATCGTAACTTTCTTTCTTTGAAACATGTGAATAATTCTGTGAAAAAATATTTACCTAAGTTATGTTTTTTTACACGACTGCCAAAGGAAGTGTTATGTTTTTGCCGTGAGTGTATGTATGTATGTATGTATGTATGTGACCTATTTTTGTGCCATCGTAGGGCCTAAACGGCTGGGCCGATTTAGATAAACGATACGTCGTTAGATTCGTCATGACCGTGAGAGTGACATAGGGTACATTAAAATAATAAATAAATAAAAATAAAGATTTAAAACGCTATAAAGCAAGATTTGTCTTGACCATAAAAACCGAGCAAAGACAACGGAACGTTACTTAAAAACTTTTCGATTTGACTTTGACGCAGAGTTTCAACTTTTGAAGGAATTTGAATGTTTAATTTGTCAGTTTGTCAGAGATAACATAAATAACAATTACTATTGAGTTTTGGCGCGAATGCGTTGAAGAGATGTGTTGCTAAATTTTCATTATTGTGAAACTTAGTTCAAATGCGTGTAAATTGTTTAATTTCGGGGGCATATTAATCAATTTAGTTTCGTGATGGTGTACAAGTGAAAATAAAAGTGAAAATCGGTGCAAAACATGGACTTTAGCTTAGTGTTTTCTCCAAAGCTCCGTGAACAAACATTGTAAAAAATGGCCCCCTTTTTACAATGATTCCCTCGACTTGACTTTAACTATGACGACTTGACTGTTTCGTTCGATGAAAATAACCTGCAAATATTAATAATACTTGACACTGGCAAATGTCCGAAAGGAAAAGCCATTTTAAAGAAGAAGAAGAACAATTACTATGTTTACAATAAGTAATTAACTAAAAATTTGAAATGTCGCGCTATGGATAATGGATAGCAAGGCTAATCCGCTAGGACAAGAAACCGCCAGCCTTTGTGTCACCAGTCGCGACGAAGTTTTCGGATTTGGTAATTATACTTTAAGATGAAAACCTGCCTACTTCATAGCCATCTTAGCAAAACTCAAAAAGAATAGCTATTATAATATTGAAGGCTTTTAGATAGCCTATCTTTAACCGATTTCGAGTCCTCGCTACTGGAGTATACACATCCAGAGTTAATGAGTTTCTCTGGTGTAATTGTATCTAATCTCTAATAACTAAAAAGCGTTAAATAAAAAAAATATTAAAAAAAAATAAAAAACCCGACTGCCGTTAAAACTAAAAAGTAAAAAACAAGACGATACCTAAAGGTAAAGAAACCTTAAAAATCGTTCGACGCATCTAGGAGCCTTTCCCCTCGTTAAAAAAAAAAAAAAAAATCTAGGAGCCTTAAAAAATTGTGGATGCAGTCGGGTGGGACTCCTTTTAAAGGAAAAGTATAATGACACCAAATTGTGTTGAAGTCCCACCCGAGTCCATCCACAATTTTTTAAGGCTCCTAGATGCGTCGAACGATTTTTAAGGTTTCTTTACCTTTAGGTATCGTCTTGTTTTTTACTTTTTAGTTTTAACGGCAGTCGGGTTTTTTATTTTTTTTTATTTTAGGAATTTGTTGTATAGAAGCTAACAACAACATCGCTCTTACGGTGAAGTAAAACATCGTGAGGAAACCCACGGCTTAGTTAGTTTCAGACGTATTGACCTAAAAAGGTTCCTATAGCGATTCTGCCCGCAATATTGCATTTTAACTCATTCACGATAAATGTGCACCTGGTTCTCACGGCTTTGTTTTTTTATTTCTTATCGGTTGTGAACCGATTATGGCCATTAGGAAATTAGCCAGTGTCATGTATTCTAATATATTATGCAAGTTATTTGCATCGAAACAGTCAAGTCGTCATAGTTAAGTCAAGTCTAGGGAAGCATTTGTAAACACGGCGGCCATTTACAAATAATCTTCACGGAGCCTTGGAGACAACACTAAGTTAATGTTTTGCACCGATTTTCACTTTCATTCCACTTGTACACCTTCACGAAACTAAATTGATTAATATGCCCCGAAATTAATCAATTTGCACGCAAATGAACTAGGTTTCACAAAAATGAAAATTTAGCACCACATCTCCTCAACGAGTTCCCGCCAAGACTCGCACGGCTTTGTTGACTATGACAGATGTAAGATTACTGTGAAAGTGTCAAAATGCAATATTGCAGGCAGAATTGCTATAAGGAACCTTTTTAGGTATACTGTTCTTTCCTCTGGCCATGGACGACTAGGCTGGGAGGGTGGTATAAGTGCTGGGCAAGGCTACCTCACCTGACAACGTCCCGGGCACTACAGCGCCATAAATGAATAAAAACTTGCATGCGCTGTATAAACTATCTAAAAAAAACCCGGTCAAGTGCGAGTGGAACTTGCGCACGAGAGGTTCCGTACCATTATTGCAAAAAGAAAACACGTTTGTTGTATGGGAGCCCCCCTTAAATATTTGTTAATTTCTGTTTTTACCTAGTATTTATTGTTACAGGGGCAACAGAAATACATCATCTGTGAAAATTTTAACTGTCTAGCTATCACGGTTTCTTTCTTCTTTATTTATCACTAGCTGCACCCAGCGGTTTCACCCGCGTAAGTCCTGTTCCCGCGGGAATAACGGGATAAAATGTAGCCTATGTGTTATTCCGGTATCCAAATACTTATATTCCAAGTTTCATCGCAATCGGTTCAGTAGTTTTTGCGTGATTGAGTAACAAACACACATACTCACATACTTTCAGCTTAATAATATTAGTAGGAGAGGATAGACATTTGAACAGGCAATTCACATAAGCTTTTGAACCCCATATTCCCACAAGAACGGGCCTTACGCGGATGAAACCGCGGGGCGCAGCTACTATAGGTATCTTACTAATATTATAAACGCGAAAGTTTATATGTAAGTATGTACGTATATGAGTTTGTTACTCATTCACACAAAACTACTGAACCGATTGCGATGAATCTTGGAATATAGGTAGCTGGGGACCTGGATTATGATACTTTTTATCCCGATATTCCCGAGGGAACGGGACTTACGCGGGTGAAACCGCGGAGCGCAGCTAGTATATACATAACGAAGCAAAGACATTAACTTGTATATATATAAACTGAGTTAAATCTCGCTGTGAGTATCTAAGTAGTGAACATCATCAATATTATTCCGACACACAATGCGTTGCCTTGGCCTTCATTGTTACGACCTCCATTTTATACTTACCAGTATTTATCATAGCATTCGTAATAAAAGCTGTTCTTCATTATTTATACATATTTTGCTGTTATAGGTACTTACCGACAAATCTATTAGGAAATTAATCTTAAATATTACCATAGAATTCAGTTGTAAATACCCAGGGGCTCGATTCGGTAAGGACATAGCATGCGGAATGCCGGCGAACTGCAGGCGACGTGCAGGAGATGTACGGTAATTCGTATTCTGTAAATGTTATTTTACTTAATTACTACATAATTAGTTAAGTAGCCTTCAAAACTAAGGGCTACTTAATTATTTAAATAGCTCCCCTTGTTCCTCAGCCAATCTGTATTTAAAATAGTTATAGAATAGCTAAGATATTTTTACTACGACAACAAATCGACTCCTACAATGCTAATGCATTTCGCCTGCTTGCGACAATGCTGTTTTTAGAGAATCAGGGCCCGTTGTTATTGAAGGGCTAATTGAGGAAACACACAGTTAAAACTTTAACTTTTAATCCTACTAATATTTTAAAGCCGAAAGTTTGTGAGTATGTAGGTACCTACGTGTGTAATAGTGTGTATGTTACTCAATCACGTAAAAACCCGCTTAAGGACGCGACTCATGTGAAATCCCTTCCGATTGAATAGTTTTCTTCATAACCGGTATCAAATAGATTTTTAAACAATGTTTAATGTTATTGTACATGATACAAGAAGTGTCCCCTTCATTTCAAAAACAATAAAAAATAACTTTGAATACCACTATTATACAGGCAAAGTTACCCGTTTTACAAAATATATCAATTTTTCTTCTAAATTTCTTATAGACATCATAATATTAGAAAATACAATACCTAGAACCCCTTCATCGCATTTTATAAAAATATTATTTTAATCTTCGTTAATGATTGATTTTACGAGAAATTGGAGATTTTTTCACGCAATTCTATCTAGCTCATTTATATGCAATCGGACAAGGACCGATGATTATCATCTATCGCCGCCTTAACCGATTGCGACGACGCTTGTAATAACCTAGTTATAGTTAAAACAAGTTAGTTTTAACGCAATAGCCTGTAAATCTAAAAATGTATGCTCAAATAGGTAGGTAAGAAAACGTGAAAACGTCTAAATGGTGTTTTTGTGTTATGTTTTGTACTTAAGTTTGTGTTGTGCTGTTTGTTTTCAGAATAAAAAAATAAAAATAAAATAAGTCGCACTAGCAAACTCTGTCCTCCTTATGCGAAAACGCGAAGCGTTATTCTACACCAAGCTTAATGTCCAGTTTTAATATTTTACTGAGCGTATTTTTATCATAGGCTTTCGCGATTTTGGGTTTCGCGATGGTCAACCTTGAAAAACCTAACTGTAAAGTAAGCGAAACTCGGTACTTTGTCATCATTATTAGCGTCAAGTGGCGGGACCAACTCTCCAATATTAAAACTTTATATTGTCAGATTTAGTACCAAATTGGTACTAAATTTAACAATATCAGATTTAGTACCAAATTGGTACTAAATTTGACAATATCATTACCTCAGTTAAAAAAATTAGTACCTCTCTTCTGAGGTACCAAATAGTACCAATTTGGTACTGAATCTGACAATATAAAGTTTTAATATTGGAGAGTTGGTCCCGCTATCTTAACGCTAATTAATATGCCGTTATTAAATAAAACGCGAGTAAAACCCGGTAAATATTGTGTGCTTTTACTGGGAGTTTCAGTTTAGTAGACAAAAACTATAAGGTGTAATAGGGTACCTTAATCTGATAAAACTACAGAGGTATTCAATAGGATATATAATTCCAAATTCATACAAAAATCGTTTTTATGTTACTCTGACCAATGAGTTTATTATAGTTCTTAACATATCTCTGACTCTGACTAAATTTGTTTATTCCGAATTTAGCCGACTTTCCGAACACTTTCAGAATTACCCGAGTATCTTCTATCTATACTCTATCTATCTATACTTATAATAAAGGAAGAGAGGACAAAAAGTCTGTACTTAGAAGTAAACTTTAGAAAAAGTGGTCAAGGGGACTTAGGATAAGTAGTAGAACAAAATTATATATTTTTTTAAATTCATGTCTATTTGTCTGTTCTTTATACAATTTAAAAAAAAGAATTGATAAAAAGACCAAAATAACCTCCACATACTGCGCCACCGACTAACTAATCTGTTTTATCATCCGAAGTCGGGCAGCCAATCTAAGTACAATTTGGAACGATACAGCCAGTAAAACTGCCCGACTGTTCGGATGATAAAACAGATTAGTTAGTCGGTGGCGCAGTATGTGGAGGTTATTTTGGTCTTTTTATCAATTCTTTTTTTTGGTGGTTTCTAAATTTTTAAATTATTTTTCGCTCTTTTTTTAAGTCGGGTTTTAAATTTTTAAATTTTTTTTTTATTTCACCCTTTTTAGTGTACCTACCTACCTACTTTTGACTGCCAAATAAATAAACAATACCTACCTATTGTTACCGTAATTTTAATTATTGAGGAATTTGCTGATGAGAAGGTGGTTTCAGGTGACCCATCAATCTATACTTAATTCTTTAGGGGTCTATTCTTTTTGGTAGAAGTCTAAAAACGAGTAATTTATTACATTCTGGGAAACTATCCTGTCCATCATTCCGAAGATATTCATCAGATCCTGGTAATTTTTTTATGGGAACACCTGGGGGCTCCCACCTTTCCATTAAAAAAAGAACCATCTCAATCGGTCAAGCAACCTTCGAGTAATCGGTAAACAAGTGAATTGAATACAGCTTTTTGAGGAGCATTCCCGGTCTTCACTTCGAAGATTCTCATCAGATCCTTACCAAGTTTTTATGGGACCATCTCGGGGCTTCTACCTTTCCATTAAAATAAGAACCATCTCAATCGGTCAAGCCACCTTCGAGTAATAGGTGAACAAGTGAATTGGATACAGCTTTTTGAGAAGCATTCCTGGTCCTCACTTCGAAGATCCTCATCAGATCCTCACAAAAAATTTATAGGACCACCTCGGGGCTTCCACCTTTCCATTAAAAAAGAACCTTCTCAATCGGTCAAGCCACCTTCGAGTAATCGGTGAACAAACATAAAAAAAATATATACGCGACGAATTGAGAACCTCCTCCTTTTTTGAAGTCGGTTAAAAACTAATAATCCGATTGAAATCTGGTTTTCAATATTGGATAGTTATATTTTCGAGGAACGTCGTGGTATACTTTGCATCGAAATCCAATTAGTAGAACCCGAGTAATTAACGAAAAAGTATAATTGCTCGAGATCCGCTCGGCCGCCCGCGCCCGTGACAACTGACAACGCGTTTTTCACTTCCGCGGGTAAAACCGCGGGGCCCAGCTGGTATTATATAACACATTTACTCATTTACCTACTTATTTTCGTCTACGGGATAAAAGCTTTTTTTATCTAGAACTGAAACTAGCTTTACTACCTCGTTCTGTAATATAACAGTAATTCTAAGGAAGATAAAGATTACTTTATCTAAAGGTAGGTACTACTTAAAACCAACTTGGGACACAATAATCTCTATATTGTTCCAAAGTGAACTCAACAAACAAAGACGTAGGTAAATCACACGAAGCTAACAGCAATCAGAGACAAAACGAGCAAAATTCCAACAAAACAAAGAACTTTTAGACAATATGAACAAAGCGAGACATCTGGCGTCAGGATGGTTTTCTTTTTGTACGTTATTTTAGAACTCAATCGCGTTCGGCGAATGGTTCTTGCGTAGTGTAGCTAAATGTTATTTAATCGGAAGAAAGGAGAATAATAAGAATACTTATAAAATGACTAGCTGGCCCCCGCGGTTTCACCCGCGTAAATCCCGTTCTCGCGGGATTATCGGGATAAAAAGTAGCCTATGTGTTATTCCAGGTATCCAGCTACCTATATTCCATGTTTTATCGAATTCGGTTCTATAGTTTTTGAGTGAAAGAGCAATAAAGTCACTTACATAAATTTAACAAACTTTTGCGTTTATAATAATTATAGTAAGATAAAAAAAAATGATTTTAAAAATACTTACTTAGATTACTATCATTACTTACATAGTAAATCCTCATCCATAATTATCATTATTTCATTACTAATAACAAATTTCAATTGTGGTTGTATGCATCTAGACCTTTAAAACTACGCTTTAAAACAGTGACCCGACCGACGACCGATTACGACGAAAGATGCGCTCTTTCGTCGTAATCGGCATCTAAATCCCACTGCGGAAAGGAATAACCTGCATGCTTGCTTCAAACCATAGCGTTGATTTGCATACATTTTGATGGCGAAGCCGTCGAGTTCAACTGTCATTGAAGCCGGCAGCTCAAGAGACCTCGCATTCAATGACAGCTCAACTAGACGGTGCCGGCTTCAAATGCATGCAAATCTACGCTGTCGATTTCACCGCGCACGTTTGCGCAGTGGGATTTCGATGTCGATTACGACGGAATTTGCGCGGTAAATTCGCTGATTTTGATGCGGTTTTTTTAGTTGATGTTTATATAGTATAACACGGGTCCTCTACGTAGTTTCGATTGCAGTTCTTGCGACACACGCTGTTGAACACAGAGTGGTTTATATGTATAACACATCTTGATATTCCCGCGGGAACGGGACTAACGCGGGTTAAACCGTGGGGCGCATTTAGTCATAGCATAGATATTGGGTATTCTTACAACAATGAACGTACGAATTATATTCCGACTTTTTAAAGGTTTGTGTGTATTTTCCCAAAGTTTGACTTTAGTACTAACTGTCATAAACTACCCGCATTCTCCAGTCACGTCAACAAGCTCGTTGAAATTAGGCGACTGGCAAAATATCGTGCTTCGTGTAACCAACGAAAAACAAATACTCCGTTATTAATATTGGTAGTTCTAATTAAACATTTTTTGATCTATGATTCCAAAAAAGGGTCGTACAATCTTCAGCTTCTCTAAGCTCTGCGCACCTACAGGTAGGTAGATAATTCTTATTCTAAGTACTACGTACTATGTACTCAGTTTAAATTAAATAAATAAGGCAATAAATGTTGCTTTGCTAAAAGATTCAGTGAGTCACTGATGACTTTTCAGTAAACATTTGAATGATTACCCAAATGTCTTTAAGTAAGTACTCTTTGCCAAAACTTGTATAAATAAATAGGTAGCTGTCGGCTGCATCACCCTCCACCTATAATTTATTCAGTAGTTGGCACGGGAAGGAAAGCCTATAAATCCACCTGACAGAGGTGACGACACAAGTTGATCAACTTTTTACGGTTCCGTACCCAAAGGGTAAATAAAAACGGGACCCTATTGCTGAGACTTCGCTGTCCGTCCGTCCGTCCGTCACCAAGCTGTTTTGTCTGAAATGTACTAAGGCTTTAACACCTTTCGACATTTTTACACGACTGCCAAAGGAAGTGTTATGTTTTTGCCGTGAGTGTATGTATGTATGTGACCTATTTTTGTACCGCGTAGGGCCTAAACTGCTGGGCCGATTTTTATTTAAAGTGTGTAAAAGTAAAGTGTAAAGTGTTAAATCTTGTGTAAAAAGGCGTCATAAAATATCTTAATGAAAAAATCCATGGACATAATTTATTGATTGGTCCTGTTCGAATTACAGATTATAAATATCTGTATTATGACGATTGTAATTTAACACATGATCACAAAAAAACTAATGAGTTTCTTGTGGCTTCTTCTCATCGGAGGGCGCGTTCCGAAGCCACACTAAAAGAAGGAAAAGATAAACAATCAAACATAACCTCATACATCGAACGAGGAAGGACAGATTCACTATGTGATATTCCAAAAAACTTGTAAGCTACATCGACACCAGTCATTTCACCTAAGACGTAGCCATATGATCATGTGGATTTATTGTTGAACACGAATTGAAAAGAAATAAACTATTTTGATTTTGAGCCATCTGCAGACCAAGTTTCATAGCTATCGGTTCAGTAGTGTTAACGTGAAAGAGTAACAAACATTCCTACTTGTTAACTTGCTTACACAAACTTATCTTCTATTTAAAATTTAAAATTCGTAACAATAGCTAAGTCTTCTTAATCCGCAACAAGTGTCTGCCATAAATACACCGGCGCCAGAGTTGCGTGAATCAGCCCTCCACGGCGACTTCGTCGTCTGCGCAACGTTTTTTCATGATCTATTTTCAGAGGTGCGAAGTTGCTGAACTTGGTTTTAATTAAAAGGATAAGAAACTGAAATTCTATACTTTGCTAGCCGTGTCCCATTTTCACCCACGTAAGTTTCGACCCCGCGGGAATACCGGGATAAAAAGTAGCCTATATTACTCCTCAGTAATGTATCTAATTAAACAATTTTTCGGTCGCCCATCTAAGTAATGACCGCGCCAAGCGTTGCTTAAATCGATCGACCATTCAACATAGGTTGGTGCAGCCAAAAAGCTCCTTCATATAGATATACCTACCTACTTCTATAGATAAATAGATACCTACATTATAGATCGCTTTTTTTAATTTCAGACTATAATCTAACGTTTAGATTCTTTGTATATTTGACACTAGCTGCGCCCGGCGGTCACCCATGTAAGTTCCGTTCCCGCGGGAATATCGGGATAAAAAGTAGCTTATGTGTTATACCAGGTCTTCAGCTACCTATATTCCAAGTTTCATCGCAATCGGTTTAGTAGTTTTTGCGTGAAAGAGTAACAAAGTTACATACATACAAACTCTTGCGTTTATAATATTAGTAAGATTTTTATTCAGATAAATGTGTACCTAATTTTTTTTAAAGGTATATTTTTAAAGAAAAAAAGGGACGAAATCCTTAGGTAATTTCGACTCGACGAGACGAGCACCTATGGCCGAATTGGTTAAGGTACTGGGAAGGATTCCCATAATCTGTTGATGTTGTAGTAAACTGCTGACATATTAAAACAGTTGATGAAATGGTGTTGATCTAGTAACTACTAAAATTACTTATTAACGGGGTGTTTACCAATTTTACATATCTCTGGTGTTTACCATGTTTAACGTTGTTGTTTAATGTTGTTTTAAGCAGGTAGTCCGATATGGACGCCTCTAACTGTCATCACCTACCCGCATTCTCCAGACTCGTGAACAAGCTGGTTGAAATTGCTGGCGAAATATCGAGCTCCGCGAATAAATTATTAAACATGGTAAACACCCCATTAATAAGTAATTTTAGTAGTGAAAATTACCATGTTAGTTTAAAATCGTATATTGATCTAGTAAATTTTGACTTAATGAATGTTGATCTTAGGTTTATTGTATCCCATTCCCCAAAGATGCAGGTTCAAGTCGTGTTGGGTGCGAATTTTTGGAGAGCATTTGTTTAGAATTAACTCGATGGAATTAACATATTGTGTCAAATCATAGTCCACAATTAAAAACGAAGTATGTATAGTATGGAATTATGTAGAAGTTCCACCTATCTATTCAGCATTGATTCTATTCCTCCCTTGCTACGTACATCCGGTGCGGGGCGCGCCTGGTCGGCGCCTCACTGCCCGACTCTGCGGCGCCTTCGCCCTCCGACCGACGACGACGGCCGACGACGCGACGTTACGTGCAGATTCGTACCGTTTTATTTCCACTTTCATTGCCTTTTTACGGGAACGTTTTTATTTAATTTTACCTTGGTAGGTAGTATAGCTATTGTACGTTTTTAGGGTTTCGTAGTCCTTCAACCCTTATTACTTTAAACCATGACTTGGCTCCTCAATCCTTACGGACATTTATAGTTTCGTCATGTCCGACCGTCTGTCCGCGCTTTGTTCAGAGACGCTTGGTATTAAGAAGCTGTAATTTTGCATACATATTTATTGTTCACGCCAAAAAGTGCTACAATGAAAAATATATACCTGTACAAGGTGTAACGGGTAAACCCTTTTAAGCCGAAAGGGGGTTGTTCTAGACTTCTAGGCGAACAACTTTTGTTCTACAACTTTTGGAAATTTGAAGTAGCTTTCGAAAATTTTAAATTTAAAGCAGGGACCGCAAAACACCGCTTTGGAGTTAATTCTATCGAACCCAAACCCCTTTGCTCAGCTTACCATCTGGATAAGGTGACCATCTTCATTGGGTAACCTACCTACACCACTATTGATATGGTAACCGAATCATTGAGTTTCCCAGGCGAAAGGCTTACACATTTTATTACGGAAACCTCATTGATGGGGTAACCCTTTGATAGACTTTCTAATGGGTTACCTTTACCCCGCCCCTACGTATTGCATTTCTAGTCATTTCATCGTATTCAAAGTACCTATGTACTGCATATCGCCTCGGTTGTGACATTTTTTCCCTGTAATAATTATGGTTAAGTACCTAGGTATTTGAATGATTCTTCAGCAGGTACAACGTTAAAAACACACAGTCACATTTAACTTTTATTAATCAAATAAAATTGTTTGAGTACCTTTGCGAAATCATACTATAGCATGTAATATTAATAAATTTGACATCATTGATACTAACTCTATAGTTAGTAAACATTTTTATATGACAAAAGGTAGATATTAATACCTTAATAATTGTATTAAAATACAGCTTGCTATCTTATTTTTTTAATATTTCAGTCAAGAACTTGGTTAATAACCAAACTGTCTCGATCTATTGAGCAGGATGACATTAAATTAAATTGTGGCATTTTAGATGAAAATCTTTCATCAAATCATTTAAATTAACTAGCCACACTAGAGTCATAGTTGTAAGAACGCTCGACGTATTTATAGGGTAAACCTGGAGAGATGCCTATAGAGGAGAGATGCCTACAAAAATATAAACTCAAATTAAAAAAAAATAGTAATTTCTGAACGCATCCAACCGGGTCAGTTGCATTTCGAAAACCTAAGAGCAAGTTTTTGTGCAAGTGGTTCCCGAAAATAATTGTGATTTTTGTATTTATTTCGAGTTGAAATGTAAGTACTATCGCTCAGACTTATGATTTTTTTCTAAGGAACATTTTAACCAAAAAAATCCACATTTTTTAATGATTTATCATCTGAAGTCGGGCAGCCAAACTAAGTACAATATGGAACCAACCAGTAAAACTGCCCGACTTCAGATGATAAAACAGATTTATTAGTCGGTGGCACTGTACCTATGTAGAGGTTATTTTGGTCATTTTTATCAATTCTTTTTTTGTTTTTTGTTGTTTTTTAAATTATTTTTCTTTTCTTTTTGAAGTCGGTTTTTTAATTTTTAAATTATTTTTTTATTTTACCCTTTTTACCTACCTACCTAAAAATCAACAATATTGTTACCCTAATTTTAATTATTAAGGAGTTTGCTGATGAGAAGGTGGTTTCAGGTGCCGCATCAATCTGTACTTAGTTCTTTAGGGGTCTATTCTTTTTGGTAGAAGTCCAAATAATTTAACAATTAAAAAACCGACTTCAAAAAGAAACAAAAAATAATTTAAATAACAACCAAAAAAAAGAATTGATAAAAATTACCAAAATAACCTCTACATAGGTACAGAGCCACCGACTAATTAATTTGTTTTATCATCTGAAGTCGGGCAGCCAAACTAAGTACAATATGGAACCAACCAGTAAAACTGCCCGACTTCAGATGATAAAACAGATTAATTAGTCGGTGGCTCTGTACCTATGTAGAGGTTATTTTGGTAATTTTTATCAATTCTTTTTTTTGGTTGTTATTTAAATTATTTTTTGTTTCTTTTTGAAGTCGGTTTTTAATTGTTAAATTATTTTTTTATTTTACCCTTTTTAGTATACTTACCTACCTAAAAATCAACAATATTGTTACCGTAATTTTCATTATTGAAGAGTTTGCTGATGAGAAGGTGGTTTCAGGTGCCCCATCAATCTGTACTTAGTTCTTTAGGGGTCTATTATTTTTGGTAGAAGTCCAAAAATGAGTAATTTATTGAATTCTGGGATGCTATCTTGTCCATCATTCCGAAGATACTCATCAGATCCTTACCAAACTTTCATGGGACCACCTCGTAGCTTTCACTTTTCCATTAAAAAAAGAATCATCTCAATCGGTCAAGCCATCTTTGAGTAATCGATAAACAACTGGATTGATTAATGCGTTTTGAGGAGCATTTCCGTTTATCACTCCGAAGACCCTCATCAGATCTACATCAACTTTTTATGGGACCATCTTGGAGCTCCTACCTATCCATTAAAAAAAGAATCATCTTAATCCGTCAATCCGTCTTCGAGTAATCGGTAGAAATAAAAAAAATAAAAAAATATTATACATACAGACGAATTGATAACCTCCTCCTTTTTTTTGAAGTCGGTTAAAAATGAGTAATTTATTGAATTCTGAGATGCTATCCTGTCCATCATTCCGAAGATACTCATCAGATCCTTACCAAACTTTCATGGGACCACCTCGCAGCTTCCACCTTTCCATTAAAAAAAGAATTATATCAATCGGTCAAGCCAACTTCGTGTAATCGATGAACAATTGAATTGAATACAGCGTTTTGAGGAGCATTCCCGGTCCTCACTTCGAAGATCCTCATCACATCCTCATAAAAATTTTATGGGCCATGTCGGAGCTCCCACCTTTCCATTAAAAAAAGAATCATTTCAATCGGTCAAGCCATCTTCGAGTAATCGATAAACAACTGAATTGATTAATGCGTTTTGAGGAGCATTTCCGTTCATCACTCCGAAGACCCTCATCAGATCCACATCAAATTTTTATGGGAGCATCTTGGAGCTCGCACCTATCCATTAAAAAAAGAATCATCTTAATCGGTCAAGCCCTCTTCGAGTAATCGGTTAACATACAAAAAAAAATATATTATACATACAGACGAATTGATAACCTCCTCCTTTTTTTGAAGTCGGTTAAAAACGAAAGTACTAAGAAAGGGAGCTTCTAAAAGGAATTATTCCAGAAAACCCAAGATCATTAAAATAAAAACATCAGATGAGTCGAGTGATGGGGATTCTGATTACTCCGTGCATGACGATTCGTCCACAGAGGATATAGAACGCAGCATCTTAGGAGATATCTGCATTGCATGTAGAGAGTATTATCATGCGAGACATAAAAACTGTGACTGGCTGCAATGCATACAATGCCAGGAATGGTTCCACCAAGATTGTAAGTACTGGAGATCCTGCGAAATGTATGACTTGTGACAAATAAAACCTTATTTTCCTTTTAATAATTACTTAGGCATCTCTCCCTGATACCCATTGGCGTCTCACATATAGCTATGGGACAGATGCCTAATCGACAGACTAAAAATAAAAGGCTGTATTTCCTAAAACTAAGACTTAATTGTTATAATTGCTATGTTAAGTCTTTAATAAATATATGATTGAACTATCGTCATTATTTGTTTTCATCTCCTTCCGGTAAATATGAAATTATGAAGCTTTATAAAAACTATAGGCAACTCTCCCAGGTTTACCCTAGTGATCTAATACATCCAATTCAATAAAATAAAAAATGAATTTGAACAATAAAACTAAACTCAATATTATATTTATTTGCAATTTATTTCTACAGAAACCAGAAGCGTAACTTGTTTTAAATGTTTACCAAATACTTTTTGCCGGAAGAAAAATAAAATGTACTCTATGATCATAGCAATAAAAACAATTCCCGTGTGCGTCTAATAATTAGGCAACGAAGATGGCGCCACCCATGATAATGACTACTCGCCCGCCGAGCCGATTCTAAACATTCTTTTTTTACTTAATTCCAAAGCCATAAGGAATAAATTTCACTACTGGGAGACAAAGTGTTACCGTTTAGTACCGCGTTACACTATCATATAGGGTTACCTATTAAAATGAACTAACTCGTTTGATGCTGTTACCACTTACTCAGCCATCGCATAACCCCATTGAAGGGGTTTTGCCGGGGTAAGCTTATTGAAAAAACTTACCCATTAAAATGATAACC
The DNA here is from genome assembly GCA_949358125.1 of Idaea dimidiata. Classification (NCBI taxonomy): domain Eukaryota; kingdom Metazoa; phylum Arthropoda; class Insecta; order Lepidoptera; family Geometridae; genus Idaea; species Idaea dimidiata. Next base: position 13,390,675 of record OX442341.1, read on the forward strand.
AATTGAATGAGGTTTTTCGATTAAGCCTTTAAAAAAACCACGTCTTAACTCAAATAAGGGTAACCAAAAACGGTCCCTGATTTAAAGTTTACTTGAAATCAGCTGTTTCTCAGAGTTCGAGGTCATTGACCTTATCTTGTCCTTTCATTTAGTTTAGTCGACAACAATCGAAATAACAATTACGTTTATTTTCAAAAGCAGCTGTTTTTCCAGTGAACCATAAACTCAAAATTTTCAAAAAAAAAGTTCCAATTTTCAAAAGTCGTAGAACAAAAGTTGTTCGCCTAGATGTCTAAGACAACCCCCTTTCGGCTTAAAAGGTCATGCCCGTTACGTCTTGTATATAAACATTTGCTAAGGTACCTCCCCTACATGTAACATGGGAATGATGTTTTTTTCTTGCTTACCCCATCGTGTGGTGTATCGTTAGCCCCTTTAAAAATAATTAATTATAGGGTTTTAAAATCAAAAATTCATTTTAGGGTTCCGTTTTGGGAATATTGAGCTTTAAAGTGCACTAGTTTTTACACGACTGCCAAAGGAAGTGTTATGTTTTTGCCGTGAGTGTATGTATGTATGTATGTGACCTATTTTTGAGCCATCGTAGGGCCTAAACGGCTGGGCCGATTTAGATAAACGATACGTCGTTAGATTCGTCATGACCGCGTGAGTGACATAGGGTACATTAAAATAATAAATAAATAAAAATAATTATGTAAAACGCTATTAACCAAGATTTGTAAAGACAATAAAAAACAGAGAAAACGCGTAACATTGTTCACTCAAACGATATGTTTTATTCTTTCGTAAATTTACATTTGAAAAGTATTGCTTGTAAAGTTTTACAATTAAGTTTTAAAATAATTAATTATAAACTTATCGGAAGTCGTTTAAGTAGGTTGTCCATGGAGGTAAGATAAATAACTGGAGGAAACACTGTCAGAATAAAAACGAGCTGAGCAAGATGGTTGTAGCAAAGGACTTGTGTCATTTTCTAATAGGGTGACAATAAGATTTTTTTTATGTGACAGATGTTAGATTTAATAATGCAAGTGCAATTGTATTATTTACTAGCTGCGCCCTGCGGTTTCCCCCACGTAAGTACCGTTACCGCGAGATTATCGGGATAGCCTATGTGTTATTATAGGTTTTCAGCTACCTATATTCAAGTTTCATTGCAATTGGTTTAGTAGTTTTTGCGTGATTGAGTAACAAAGTCACAGACATACATACAAACTTTTGCGTTTATAATATTACTGAGACTTACGTCTCAGTCTCTGTTGGCAAATTGAAGATTTCCATTAGCAATAGACGCTCTTTAAGGATTAATGAAAAATACAATAGGACACGGTATAAAACAGTTTTATTAATTATTATAGTATGCTTATTAATTTTTGAACACTTTGATTAATAAGTATAAATATTTTACAAAAAGAAATGTGTCATCAAAAATCACCGTATCACGACGGGTTCCCGTGAGGCAAAGATTAGCGCTCTCGCCCGTCATGCAAGAGGCACAGGTTCGAAGAAAGAAGAAGAAATTAAATTAATTTTCTTTGGTGTGAAGCAGCAGCAGAAGAAGAAGAAGGAAAATACATACACACAAAGACACTTAGTACATACTGACTGACGAAATCAAATTTAAACAGACATGACGGTCAATTACGTTAAATTTAATATAGTACTTCCCTCAAAATTCATCAAATGTAAACCTAGAGGAAATTTCAAAAATAAAACTTTTTGACTAATTACTTATTATCACTTATGTTCAGCAGGTAAGTAGTAAAATATCTAACAGTATTCGTACCACCAGCGGAATTGTTGGTATTACATCGGCTTTCAATAATCGACGGGAGTAAAAGCAGGAAAGATCGAAGTGACGACTGCATACGACTGTTTTTTTTGTAATTTTCTACTTCATCCATACTGCTGAGTCATTTTTGTCGTATTTGTTCATTTTTCAGAAAGCTGAAATAATAAAATTACAGTAAAAAAAAACTTACCCGAACTCAATACAAAAATCCAAAAATCATAGTCACCATAAATTCTTGTAATAGAACAAAACATTTGTAGAATACAATAATAAACATATTTTGGCTTACCTATGAAATGATATATTGCAACCAGCATATGATTCACTTGTACAAGTAAAAACACAACACGTTTTCACCATTTTATGCAATTTAACGCAGAAATTCTATAAATTAAATAATTAATATTTTACCGCCATGATGCCACCATGACACTGACGCTTGGGTTACCATTAAAATAATAAAAAGGAAATGGGAGCCAATAATGTACTTGACAACCACTTATTACACGACCCGATAATTTACGACCTGATAAATGGAAGCCAGGATATTCGTGTAAGATCCTATACAATTTGTACGGAGTGTTAAAAGGAGACCCTGGCGTCCAATTAACAGGTCGTGTATTATAGGGACATTATCGGGTCGTGCTTTATCTGGCCGTACAATAACTGCAACCTCTTTTAATGTTTTTTTTTATATATGATATTTTTTGTAGACTGGCAAGATGAAAGAACGAGACACACTACATCGTCGATTGCTATCTCATTCGGCTCGGATTAGCCTCTGTCTATTGTAAGGCAAAATGTTCAACTAATCAGTCCTGTTTATTTTCTAAGTCCATTAGGTTGTCTTCATTCATATGTCACTTGCCTTCGGCTCGGTTGTCTTGTCTTTAATGACGTTCATAATATATTATTTTTACTTACTTCATTTTATGGCTTAGCACTACCTACCTCTGGATTGGGATTTTTGAATTTTCGCACAAAAATTCAATATTCGCATGCGAAAACAATCCGCGTGTGAATAATGTATTCTAATAGTCATTCTAATAGTTAATCTTCGAAAGTTATGTTGCTACTACATTTATGATTACGCAGGTAATTTTCGCAAGAACAACGGAATGTTAATTAAAAACTTTTCGATTTTACTCGTATATAAATATCTCATCTATGGATTTGCATTTGACGCCGAGTTTGAAGGAATTGGCAGAGATGACATAAAATACTTTAGTATCTTCTTACTAGTCTGTGAACATATATAACCACTTTGTTTTTCAAAGAAAAAAAACCTAAGTAATAGCCTAAAATTAGAAAGCTAAAAAAAGTTGTCAGCAACAACAACCCGAGGCATTGCGCCCAAGATGCTGGCGGCGTTCCCGCGCTGAATAGGAAACCGCCAGCTCTTGTACTTATCATCCTGAGTAAGCAAAAACAAGCAATGCACGTCCTCGCCACTGGAGTATAATACATCTAGAATTAATGAATTTCTTCTGGTGTAATTAAATCTGATCTCTAAAAACTATAAGCGATAAATAAAAAAAATATTTAAAAAAATAAAAAAGCCGACTGCACTTTTAACAGAAAAGTGAAAAACAAGATACTTCTAGTAGCTTTAGGAATGGTGGATGCAGTCGGGTGGGACTCCAAATAACATAAAGATAGTATGCCATCTTAAAAGTGCAGTCGGGTTTTTTTATTTTTTTAATTAGTTATGTGTACCCCCCTTCCCCCTCTAACAGCCAAACGTTTATACTTGAATACGTTATTTGAAAAAAAAAAAAAAAAACAATTAAGTACATAATATTTTTTTTCACAATTGTATGGTAAATATACCTAATAAAATTTAAAGGAAAATTATCACAGCTCTCTTTTCAAAGAAGATCGGCGTTTTTCATCAGAGCTTAGACCTAAGGAGGGTAGAGGAACATTAATGAAATTTTAAAGGCATTCCTAAAACACAAGTTATGGATTATTCAACTGATTTAGTTCGTGATCTACGTGTGCTACGTACGCACGATCTACGTACGCCACGGTGTTAGTATTTTAGATCCTGTGATTAGGGCGTTCAAACAAACTCTTCAGCTTTATAATATTAATTTAGATTTTTGTCCGCCTTGACTAGATACTAATTAAAATAGCATAACAGTTTAGAAAAAAACTGTTTTCTCATACTGTTCATTTTGCGTGTTTACGTGTTTGTTTTAGATTTGTCATAGCCATAACCACATCAAGGAAAATCTATGGAAAAATAGTACCCAATACAGCGGTAAAGTCCATGTATCATTCGTAATAGAACAGAAGCATTCCAGTATTTTATAGGCACTATAGAGGTAGGATCGGGTACCTAATGTTAATTAGACGCATTGCCTTCTCATTGTAAATAAATAAGTTCTGCAGCAAGCTTAGTACCTAAAGGATACCTACCTTAGAGTATACAGGCCTATGGGTATTTGCCTACTGCACAAAGTGTAAGCAGATGTTCTATACATAGATATTTAAATTTTGAGGTTGAATAGTGATCCGCGAAAGAATAAATTCTAAAGAGAGAAACAGTCAACTCCTGTAACCCTAGGTGACTGATGACGTCGTTTTTATCATTTTTGACTGTTCATACCGGTGCTTACAGTTCATACTCGCATACCAGCGCTCAATAGTTTCGTTATGTATACTCTAAAATACCTACCTAATTTATGCTAGACCGAGCTGGGTCCGGACAGGACCCGGACGAGCTTTTTGCATGAAGAAATAACGGATGCAGCACGTCCGTTGCGTTCCCATTTAAACGGACCGTAGACGGACTGTGCTTAGTTCATCATCATCAGTCCGTCCGGACACGGTCCGTACTAGTAGAAATGTAGAAATCATCATTAAAGGATTGGGAACTCCGCAAGCATTGGTTGGTCCTTAGCCTTACCTACATTTTGACCAGTTTTTGAACCGATCGCGATCGTTATCGCAGGGGTCTCGCCGTCTCAGGGACCGATCATCCATCCATCAGTCTGTGCCATCAGTTTTATGTTGGACGTCAGCCGAATCGCACGTGTTCCTCGCCACGCAACAAAATGACAGGAAAAACGTTTTGTCTTGCAACCGACTGCCATTGTATCGAGGATGATTGCGACGACGTCGATTTTTTTCCACTTCCAAAGGACATTCAAAGGTAAAGAAACACACTTATTGGTTCAATAACATTTAATTTTGGAACGTAGCCGCCATCTTGTCAAACGAATTCATCGAAATCATTGGGGTGTCGCACACCAGCCGGTTCGCACCAACCTGTAGCATCTTTTTAAAACAAGTTGTATTGTATTCCAGACAAAGAAAATGGTTGAAATTAATGGCTAGAGACGATATAATCAACGAAGATTTGACGAAAAGCCACAACATAGTTTGTTCTGATCATTTCGAAAGGTCTTGTATTAATACTCGAACAATTAAACAAATCCAACCAGATGCTGTCGTCATTCGAAAGATAAAACAACTACGACCAGATGCGGTTCCATCGTTGTACTTAGCTTATCGGTCTGATAGTGATGAGGAAGAAAAAGGAGAAGGGACATCTTGCTCGGAAGAACAGCCCAAAGCTACTGACGAAATTCAAGCTACAAATGAATCGTCGTGGAATAGTAATATTACCGTACTCACCATTGAAACACAAACAGAACCATTAGAACTAGAAGAAAAACAATCACAGACTTTAGAGGCCGTTTCCAAAACACCAAAAATAAAACAGTAGGGGTATTCCAAGACATTCGGTCTGAAACCGACGATTATTATTTATTTCTTATCGGTTGTGAACCGATTATGGCCATTTGGAAATTGGCCAGTGTCAAGCATTATTAATATATGCAAGTTATTTGCATCGAATCAGTCAAGTCGTCATAGTTAAAGTCAAGTCTAGGGAATCATTTGTAAACATGGCGGCCATTTACAAATACTGTTCACGGAGCTTTGGAGACAACGCTTAAGTCCATGTTTTGCACTGATTTTCACTTTCATTTCATTTGTATACCTTCACGAAACTAAATTGAATAATATGCTCCCAAAATTAAACAATTTGCACGCATTTCAACTAGGTTTCACAAAAATGAAAATTTAGCAACACATCTCCTCAACGCGTTCCCTCCAAACAACCAACTGATGATTGACTTGACACGCCTGTCACTAGGTATCTTATTGAATCGCGCTCGAGATTTAGAAATCGTTTCCGACATGGGATTCGGACTGATCCTTCTGAATACCCCACTGGTTTTGGAAACATTTTTAGAACTAATGGTAAAACAAACAAATACTTTATGACTCACTTGCAGAAGCAATACTAAAAAAAAGAAAACTAGACGAAGAAATTATGAAACAAATTTAAAAGGAATAAACGCCTAAAGTTGTTTGTGTGAAACACCACACACGTTTTAAAAACACTTCCGAGTTAGGTTAACAAATTTATATTATAATTATAAATATAAAGCCTGAATAACTTGTCTTATTTGAACAAACTTCATTTAAACTTTAAGTACCTAGGTACTTACTTAATTTTATTTTGTGTGTTTATTTACTAGCTGCGTACCGCGGTTACACCCGCGTAAGCCCCGATGTCGTGGGAATATAAAGTTCAAAGTAGCGTATGTTATTTCTCGATAAACGTAGCTTACAAACTTACAAATAAATCTTTTATCTTTATAATACATAGCTTATATTTACCTATTCGAAATTTAAGTAAACATAGTGAAGTTTATAAATTGGTTTAGTTTTATCATTTAGCAATGATGCGAAGTCAAAAAACCTTTAAAGACAAATGAGTCGATTAGTTTCAAATGTGGCAATCTGTCGTTTTGGTAGAAATTCAGTTATTGGTATGGTAACTCAGAAAATGTTAAACAATAACGTTTACTTTCGGTAATGAATATCAAAGTCGGCAATATTACATAGAAAATACCATTCGATAAGTGAAGTTGAAATCATATCCGGCAATCTGTGAAACTTTAGATTTAGCAATAGGTAATACATTTTTGTTCGTTTGTCAACAATTGTCAAAAAGTTAGAAAAAGTTAGGCCGCCTTTGAAACTAATCGACTCATATTGGACGCCAATTTCCCAACTACTTATAATGAATGAGATACGCTATTGTCTGTCCGTATGTTCGCACAGCTACCTGGTGACGACCTACCTGCGTGATCACGTGCGGAATGCTAATTTGTTGCAATCGTAAAACTGAAGTACTTGAAGGGTAAACTAGGGTGGCAGCACTGGGCTTCTCTCTTCTCATTCTTATAAATTCTTACTAAAGTTTTTTTTACTAATGTTAAATTTTAAGCTTGACACCAATGAGTCTAGTTATAGAGACGCCATTGCAGAACAAATCATTATTGAAAAGCGGCACAATTGTATGCTATACAACCTCATTATTTATATGCATTCACATAATTTAAAGAAGAAATAGACGAAACTATTGTTATCTCTTTCTAAAACATAAAGACTCAATTCTATTTGCATGAAAGAGATGTCATAATATTATTATGACATCTCATAGCGGTTAGGAGAGAATGATAAAACGTCAAAGTCAAAAACTTCGTTGAGTTTTTGGAAAAAAAAACTTTTTCAAAAAATAAACTAAAATAAATAAATACAGCTTTACTTACGTATGAAATGAAATATTTTTGCCAGTTTTTGGAGTATAATTCGTGCATCGCCTAAATACGCACGAAGGCATTGTTGTCTGTGAATAATGTTGTGAAAGTGAACTAAATGTACTGTGTGTCAACAAGCGGGTGATCGTGACGTGAGCTGGGATGGAACTAAGACTTCTCTGGCTAGATAGCTTGGATTTGTGTAGCCAAGAAATTTGCCCTATTACGTATTTAGAAGTTTTTACATATCTCTGCTTGACACTCATTATGACTGAGATGAGAGTGTCAAGCCCGTGAGAGTGTCAAGCGCGTGAGAGTGTTAAGTGTCAGAACCCTTAGTGCGAGTTTTTTCGTAAAAAAAACGCGAACGTGATGGTTAAGTTAACGGGTATTTTGTATGGAAACTCAAAAAGCGCTACTAGCGGACGATATCGAAGTTACCAGTTTCCATACAAAGTACGCGTTTACTTAACCATCACGTTCGCGTTTTTTTTTACGAAAAAACTCACACTAAGGGTTCTGACACTTAACACTCTCACGCGCTTGACACTCTCACGGGCTTGACACTCTCACGGGCCTGACACTCTCACGGGCTTGACACTCTCACGGGCTTGACACTCTCACGGGCTTGACACTCTCACGGGCTTGACACTCTCACGGGCTTGACACTCTCACGGGCTTGACACTCTCATCTCAGTCATGAACAAACTCACACTAAGGGTTCTGGTGATGAATGACGTGATACTTAATAAATAATATTCTGAAGGTAAAAATACCTAAAAATCAAACTTTATTAGTTGATGATTTTTTTACACACTAAAAGATGCCAAAGCTAAACTTTTCAGAACTTTAAAACCAATGACGAAGTTGACGAATAATAATAACAATAGTTTTTTACGCGGCAAAGTATTTTTGTTTCACTAAAAAGCTTTCTATGAGCAATCCAGTTCGAAATTTAAATTAAATATTTGATAAGACTTCTTTGGTCGCCATGTTGCGGAGTAGAAGATCGTTCCATTTTTAAATTACACGACAAATATGATTTTACCCTAGATTTATTTAGCCGCTAAACACGACAGATATGGATTTTCATACAACTATTGCCGGCCGCTGCTTGACTAGTACAGCAAGTTCGATTTATCTCTAAGAAGGTTGTCAAAATAATGCTCGAATTTCCAAGCATATTTGAGAAAACATATTTTCTACGGTTAAAAAATAACGAAGGTCTGGGTTTTACGGGTTCTTAGATGTGAAAGGTTCCATGTAAATAACTAAACTAGTTGTTTGTTACTCCTTCACGTAAAAAACACTGTACCGATTGTGATGAAACTTGCAATGCCGACAGCTGGACCTTTTACCTCGATATTACAGGGGATCGTGACTCACGCGGGTGAAACCGCTGGGCGCAGCTAGTGAGATAATAAAATAGAAACTAGAATACTTGTGGTCACTCTACAGTCGTAAACTTAAGTACTTATAATAGGAACTATGCTGCTGTGAACATAAAAACAAAACGTGAGAATCATCACGTCTCCATACATTGAAAAGGATTGACACCTACCTACCTAATAGTACAGTCTAGAATAGATAGATCTGGTATGTATACATAAGGGGTATATGACGAGCTAAACTAAAAATCGGATTCATTGAAAATTGTTAATTATTTTCTAACGAAACATCTATATCTATTCTATACTTACTTAAAATATAGGAAGAGAGGACAAAAAGTCTGTACTTGTAAGTAAATTAAAAAAAAAGTTGTCTAGGGCTTAGAAAAAATAGTAAAACAAAATTTTATAATTTTTAAAATTCATTTCTGTCTATCTGTTTGTCTGTTTCTCTGTTTATCTGTCTGTTCCTCATACAATTAAAAACTACTAATCCGATTGAAATCTGGTTTTCAATATTGGATAGTTCTATTTTCGAGGAACGTCGTGGTATACTTTGATGTTAACGGCCCGTGGTTACGCGTTTTTCACTTTCGCGGGTGAAACCGCGGGGCGCAGCTAGTTCCTTATATTATAAACGCGAAAGTTTGGTATGTATGTGAGTTTGTTACTCTTTCACGCAAAAACTAGTCTACAATAAGGCAAGTTACTTAAAAGCTTAATTTAATATTTATGTAGCCACGGTAAGTGGCTGAGTGTGATAAATACCGCTAAGGTGTCCATGACAAGGCCCCAAGCTCGCCGGTCAAGGTGGTACTTGGCTTCAACTTATCGTCTACAACGAAGGTCAACATTGAGCTGTCAACACGTGTCGTCGTCGGTAGGTACAAACTATTCACGTTTTTAAATTTCAACGGAAAACTAAAGGAAAAAATCATCTTCAAAAACACAATCTTCACATTCATATTCTTAAGTTCGCTGCTCGAGATGGGAACTCGTCTGGCCGAGTGGTTGAGGCACTGGAGTATTGATCCAGAGACACGAGTTCAAATCTCGCTGCGAGTGAATTTTTGAAGACGAATATTTTAGAATATTTTTAGTAAATATGCCTCGAGCAATTAAAACAAATTTCGAAACATTCAACGGAAAACCCAAAGAATTTAGACAGCTAATTGATTATGTAACTATGTTTCTATCAAATCCAGATTGAAACGATTAAAATGGTTGAAATTTGCGATTATGAGTATTCAATTTGACATTTATAGCAATGGTAATTTATATGACGTGAATACGACTAATTTCAATTGTTTCAGTCTAGAATTGTAAACAACAAAGTTTCTAATATGTAATCAAGCTGCCGCCCGCGCCGCCGCCGCGCCGGTCTCTAAATATTTGTACCTAATAATTACATAATATATTAAGTATAACTTATTTTATTTAAACTAATAAAAATAAGAGACTATAGAAGGTAAATGGTCGCTTGATAGTGAAGCATTTTAAACTCGGCTCTGACGGACGAGTATCAGTAACTCGAATGTTATGTTTACCTATATGTAACCTACCTATTTAAATACATTTAAATATCGATATGAAAATAAAAGTAAGTACTTAATTGCCACTAAGTATAAGCAAAAGCATGTCTTCCTTTTTAATGTGTCGGTCAAAAACATAACCCTCATTTACCGTAGTCGGGTAAAATACTCTACATTCCGACGATAAGGAATTCAGTGCGTTTCTTTTTTTTGTTTCTTTTTAAAGTGATATATGATCGGGGTGAATGCTTTCATACAAATATTCTAAGAATGCATAGTACATGTTCATAGTAAACTTTACTCTAATTACCCCATGTACAAGGACGATTTTGGCTTGATATTTAATCTGTCAAGAAACACTAAGCAATGTTGTCAAAGCAACACTTAACTAAGTTTTTGTTGATATTTTAACTGTAATGTGAACCTAGTGAAAATAACTTAAAATAACAAAAGCAGTTTTTTCTACAACCTCTTTTCTTTTACTTACATTAATATTAAACAAATAATTAATATTGCTCGACATTACACACTACACACAGCGCCAAACTAGGCAATAGGCTTGTACTTTGGGTACTAGACAACTGATATACGATTTTAAACTAATATGGTTATTTTACTACTAACGGTGTGTTTACCATGTTTAATAATTTATTCGCGGAGCTCGATATTCTCCAGTCTCGTGAACAAGCTAGTTGAAATTGCTAGCGAAATATCGAGCTCCGCGAATAAATTATTAAACATGGTAAACATGGTAATTTTATACTACATTATCGTATGCTCGAAATGAGTAGACTGCTCGACTGTGCACTAATATAGTACATATTTAAGACCAATGTACCTACATAGTTTGAACAATAAATTATTCTTATTCTTATACCCCGTTATTAGGTAATTTTAGTAGATAACAGATATAACAACACATACTTTTTTTGTAACTACATGTGGCGGCCGAGCAACAGACACGGCAGCTCGGACCCGGCACGGCCGGGAAACGGTCTAATATAAATCATCCCTTACTTAGATAGACTGAAAAACATTCTTAAACCCATCTTTGCGTCGAGCAGTCGGGTAATGAAGCAAAATGTTTAATGGTATGTAGACCTATGTCTAGCCCACTCTCCATTTATTTACACTGTGGTAAAGATAAAGAAGTAAGTAAAGTGAACCATGAATCAGTTGTTTACTCAACAAATGCTTGAATTACATACGCTTCCTGCGCTGCTTTGTGCCTGTTGGCCTTTAATGCGTGCTAAAGAGATAACGCATTTAGGTTACTTACCGTCTACAGATGTTATCTAGTGATAGCGCAGTTTTCTTCTATACTTATAACTAGCTGTTAGTACCTTCGTCCGCGTAGAAATAGTGCATAGCCGACTTTGTCGTTCATCACTCGGGTTCTACTAATTGGATTTCGATGTAAAGTATACCACGACGTTCCTCGAAAATAGAACAATCCAATTTGAAAACCAGATTTAAATCGAATTATTAGTTTTGAATTGTATAAGGAACAAACAAACATACGAACAGAATTAATTTAAAAAATTAAAGAATTTTGTTATACTACTTTCCTTAGAAGTCCCCCTAAACTATTTTATTAATTTACTTCCAACTAGTACAGACTTTTGTCCTCTCTTCCTTTGAGTTTATATGAGTTTTTTGTTTACATTTCTGCCCCCATATTATCTATCCAGTAGACGTCTGACAACAGTGGAAAATGACAGGCAATATGCAGTACATTGCTGCTGTGACGTAACGTGGTTGTTACCGGTGATTACCTCAAAGCATCAATGTACTGCCTGTCATTTTCCACTGTTGATTGACGTCCACTGAATAGATAAAATGGGGGCTGATCTCAGTTTCTATTAAAGGGTATATTTAGTTATAGCGACCTACACGTCTAAAAATGTCAAATGCAAATGAAACAGTAATGATAATGATTATAATGAACATGCAACATATCGTGCGTGCCGTGAGAATATCCTTGAAGCCAGCTTGAAGCTAAACACAAAGTGGTCGGCACACCTGTCATAATGTTTTGGTATGTACTTCCTGGAAGCTTAATGACCACTGCAAAAAAATATTGATTTTAATTGGGTTCTAAAGCCTTGTACTCAGGTATTCAAATAAAAAAATATTAAAAAAAATACATGTATACAGACGAATTGACAACCTCCTCCTTTATTTGAAGTCGGTGAAAAAGAATGAATATTTCGGAATTCGAGATCAGCGCCTCAGAGGCATGTCTGGCGGTACTTCGAATTTCCAAAAGTTGTAGTTGTTCGCCTAGACATCTAGAACAACCCCCTTTCGGCTTAAAAGGACATACCCGTTACACTTTGTATATTCATTTGTTAAAACAATCTGCTTACGATATTACGCGCGTAAGTCACGCGTTCTACTTTACAATCTAATCTGACCCTGCGGGCTAGGATTCCTAGAAAGAGAAGCTAGGTTGCCAACTCTTATCATGTATGCGGCTGCGGCCAAACAACGCCAACGTTTCGAATTCGCCTGTCACTCTTACAATATTTTTAACAACCTACAATCGCTGCAGTTGTTGTGTTGTTTGTAGGAATAATTGGCAATACAGTACAATGAATTTAGACAGATATTTTAATAATTAAAAAATGTATAAATATTGCACGACATTACACCTAGCGCAATCTAGCCCCAAACTACGCACTGTACTATGGGTACTAGACTACGGAAATACTACATATATACTATTTTTTTTGTAAATACATACATAATTATTATACATAGAAAGACACCCAGACATGGTCCCGTACCGCGCAACCCCCGTCGAGCTCAACTCGATGACTTCGGTTTGGGAAAACGATGCTTTTGAGCACAAGGAACGAGCAGAAATTATCTATGGCTTTAACGTCGACAATTTCTATTGCTCCTTGCGCGGTAGCTTTTTCCAACACCGTTATCGAAAGCATCGTTTTCCCAAATCTTTGTCGTCCAGTTGAACTAGACGCGGGGAGTTCCACGGTAGGGGGACAGATTCAAATATTTATTTTTAAGCATAAATATTTGCACCCGGCGGGAATAGAACCCTCAGCCTCATGCATTGCATTCAGGCGTTCGCTCCCCGCGCCACAGAAGGTCGCTTGAAAATGAAGCATTTCAAATTCGACTTATACGACCGAGCTTAATATTTCATAATTAACAAAAGTCGGAACAAAATTCGAACATTGTCATTAGAATACCCACTAGGTGTATCTTACTAATATTATTTATAAACGCGAAAGTTTGTATGTACCTATGTACTGGCTGCACCCCACGGTTTCACCCGCGTCGTAAGTCCTGTTCCCGCGGGAATTTTGGGATAAACTGTGCTATAAAATATGTGTGTGTGTGTCTGTGGATAAACAGGTCTCCAGCTACCTATATTACAAGTTTCATCGCAATCGGTTTAGTATTTTTTGCGTGAAAGAGTAACCAAGTCACATACATACATAGAAGTTTTCTCGTTTATAATATTAGTAAGAATTAAAATAACACGCTTATATATGTCACAGGAAAATAACAAGCACCGCAAATTTGTAAATTTCCCAGGAAATTTATAAACTTTCGTAGGATTCTAAACGAGAGATAAATCGTATTATTTTTCGACCACATTTTCGCAAATTGATAAACTTACCAACCTCAATAGTATAATAAAATAACAAGTGAGGAATAACCCTGTCGACATCGACCAATCAGAGAGCAGTCTGTTATTTTCCGTATTATATAGAAGCGTAAAATAAAAAGCTCTTCTGTTATTGGTCGAACTGTTTAGAATCTTACGAATGGATATCCGATAGTTATGATATGACGACCTCTGTGGCGCGTCGGGCGAACGCTTGGCTGCAATGCAGAAGGTTGCGGGTTCGATTCCCGCTGGGTGCAAATATTTATGCTTAAAAATAAATATTTGTATCTGGTCTGGGCGTATTTCTATGTATAATTATGTATGTATTAACAAAAGAAAAATAAATATAAGTAGTATATCCGTTGTCTAGTCACCGTAACACAAGCTTAGCAGCTTACCACGGGGCTGGATGGCGCTGTGTGTTCGTCACAGGATTTATTATTATTATTATTTGTTGTTACCATTTTGGATTCTCGGGGCTATGGAGCACCCGGATCTTTGGAAGGCGTGCGTGGGGCCGAAGCCAACACGTAGAGGCCCGTTTTAGTAACATTTTAATTTCAAAATATGTGATGGACACCTAACCGGCAATTATCCCTGTCTGCACTATAAAATGCAGCCAAGGACAACCCCCGGGTCGGATAGAACTATGTATAAACTACGGGTGAAAACTACTTGGGCTATGGAAATAGGTTGGTAGTGGATCGGGTACTGGGGGGAACTATGGGGAATATGGCGCCTGCCGTATCAATGTTCAACAAACACGTAAAAAATGGCAGACGGAGACTCGCCAACTCACAAACTGGGCCACCCTAATTAAGCCGAGCAAATTACAGCCAGGGGGCAACAGGGGCGTGAGAGGCTGAAGGATGGAGGGACCTCTGTGTGAGTGGAGCGGGCCAACTCATCACTGACGTGAGGCGTCCATCCTCCGAGCATTTCTGCTCTCGCGACTCCACTCTGACCAGCCGGTGAAGGCAAGCCAAAGGCGGGGGACCGCTTCCTCGTCAGTGTTCACTCCGACCAGCCAACTAAGGCAAGCCGGAGGTGAGGAACGGTGACTTCCCCCTGGAGCACTTGGGAACCCGCGGGGTCGCTACTCCCCGACACCTCGCCTCAAGGTGCCCTGCGGGCTTATTATTATTATTATTATAGTTTATAAATTTACCACGAGACGTCGCAAATTGATACATTTACACAATGTTGTCGTAAAATAATACAATTTATCTCGCTCGTTTAGAATCCTACGAAAGTTCGGTACTTGTTATTTTCCGGTGACATTTACATTTGAGCCTAGTCACGAAACCTAGGTTTTTTATTACCATACTAGATGTCGCTAGTGACAAAATTAAAACTTGCTATCGTTGCGTTTTATAACTTAGGTGAAGAGTGAAGGGAGTTGATTTGAAAACTACCTGTTGCAGTACCAAGTAAAAATAAATTCGGAAATTCCAACGTGAAAATAAAATTTTTGAAAACTCTTTCAATACCAACAAAGAGTTTGATTAAAGACAGGAACTGTTTAAATTATTGTGGCTAGGATCACAGACCAGTAAAGATTTCATTTCATTTACTTAGTTATGGCTTTCTGTCAGCAATATAGGACAGTTTAGCCAGTTTCTCGTACTAATAGTGAACTACCACTATTATACTGTAATCATTTGAAATAATTTTCAATGCGTGAGCACGCGCTGCAGAAAAAATGGCTAATTTCGTGTTTGGCACTGGTATTTTTATTTTCACTTCACTCGTTAAACTTCGCGTAGGTAACTAAATTGATAACATGCCGCCGAAATTAAACAATTTACACGCAATAAAACTAGGTTTTGTAAAAATAAAAATTCAGGACGACGTTCCAATAACGCGGCAAGGTCCTCTAGACAACTTTTTTTTAATTTACTTCCAAGTACAGACTTTTTGTCCTCTCTTCCTTTATACGGATCAAAAAGCTTCTACCGTCTATAACGCGTCTAGGTCCTCTAGACAACTTTTTTTTAATTTACTTCCAAGTACAGACTTTTTGTCCTCTCTTCCTTTATACGGATCAAAAAGCTGTGCAAGCCAGCCTAAATAGGTATTATACAACGACTCTTTCTTCGTTACCTACTGTATTCCTTCTTTATAGGTACTGTGCTAACTTTCAGGTAACTGGACTCCGTGTGTTAATTGTTTTATTTGACCTTTTATACAGTAAGCATGTAGGTATGTACTTAATTTGGGTAGGTTATAAATTAATTTGCTTAATTAAGTGACGTGAGTTTGTAAATAAAGGGAATTAGACCACTTGGGAACATGGCGGCTTTTAATCAGGCTAAGTAGGTATACAATACACACATGTATAATGTTTAATTGTTATCGTTACCTAGGTCCACCTATTATGTAAACCAACATTTCCAACTAGCAGTGTTTCGCAGTTTCACTCGCCCGCAAAAGTCCAAAATCTCGTTACATCTTTAAGTAAGTAATAAATAAATAAATATTGCACGACATTACACACAGCGTATTCATTACATATATCACATATTTATTTTGAAGCATAAATATTTGCACCCGACGGGAATCGAACCCGCAGTCTTCTGCATTGCAGCCGAGCGTTCGCCCGACGCGCCACAGCGGCCGTCAAAGTAAAATGTACAGTACTTAGTACAGACTTACTGAGCAAGTCTGCCTTTCGTATACCTAGTGGAGTGGCTCACCTAGTGTGTTAGAGTTTTCAGGTTGGTCTAAGGGACCGTCTCCACGAGCGTCTGAATCGCGGCGATATTATCGTCGAGCCACTTATTTCTGTACAATATATACAACATGTAACGGGTAAGCCCTTTTAAGCCGAAAGGGGGTTGTTCTTGACGTCTAGGCGAACACCTTTTGTTCTACGACTTTTGGAAATTCGAAGTACTTTTCGAAAATTTTAAGTGTAAAGTTTACTTGAAGATCAGCTGTTTCTTAGAGTTCGAGGTCATTGACCTTATTTTGTCCTTTCCTTTAGTTTAGTCGACAACAATCGAAACTATAATGACGTTCATTTTCAAAAGCAGCTGTTTTTTCAGTGAACCTTAACCTCTTAACTTTTTTGAAAACCTCCAAAATTTTCAAAAAAGTTCGAATTTTCAAAAGTCGTAAAACAAAAGTTGTTCGCCTAGATGTCTAGAACAACCCCCTTTTGGATTAAAAGGGCATACCCGTTACATCTTGTATAGAGATTGGCTTCGGATTATCTTTTGTAGAAGACGTACTCTTTCTATTCTTATCTACCGCAATAATACTTCCTGTAATGATAGGTTAAGATGTGGATAAATAAAAAACTACTACTAAACCGATTGCGATAAAACTTAGAATATACTTAGCTAGCGACCTGGAATAACACATCTGATAGTCTTACTTACTTCTTACTTTAATATTATAAACGTGGAAGTTTGTATGTATGTGAGTTTGTTACTCTTTTACGAAAACACTACTGAACCGATTGCGATGCAACTTAGAAAATACGTAGCTTGAACCAGGAATAACAAATAGGCTACTATTTATCTCGATATTCCCGCGGGAACGGGACTTACGCGGGTAATGTTTTATTGAATTGCATTGCAACAGATTGCATCATAGAATTCATAGAACAACTAGTAACGTCTATGCACGTGCAATTCAGTATTTATCATTAAGGCGAAGCTCCAATAAAAAATATGTCATGAACGGCCCGCCCACTTACCCCTACATCCACGAGTCACACGCACACGTATGCACTTTCGAACATCGCAACTTTTTTGATCTAGCACCCAAGCGCGCGAAATCAAAACTGTTATAAATTTTTTCATAGGTTGTAAACCGATTATGGTCGTTTGGAAAGTAGCCAGTGTCAAGTATTTTATAATACGACCTCATTGGTGCGTCGGGCGACCGCCTGGCTCACGGAACACTATTACTCCTAGCGGGCCTGGCTGCAATACGGAAGGCTGCGGATTCGATTCCCGTCGGGTGCAAATATTTATGCTTAAAAATAAATATTTGTATCTGATCTGGGTGTCTTTCTATGTATAATATGTATGTATTTACAAAAAAAAAAAGAGGTATAATATGTATTATATCCGTGGTCTAATACCCCTAGTACAAGCCCAGTGCTTAGTTTGGAGCTAGATTGCGCTGTCTGTATATGTTGTGCAATAATATTTATTTAATAATTTGCAAGTTGTTTGTTTTGTATCTTCAAAACTTGTATCGTCCGATTATTCCTAGTTGTCCCCTCTAGCCCTGTTCCCCGGAGGGACAACTAGGAATTTTTCCCCAGTTGTCCCCGGGGCGACAATTCGTGGCGACTGTCCCTTTGAAAGCTGGCTAAAGGGGACAAATGGGAATTATGTTTTTCAGTTGTCACGGCGGGCGGGGGGGGGGGGACAGATGGGAATCTTTCTACCCCGCATGTTGGTGTTATAATAGAACTAGCTGCGCCCAGCGGTTTCATCCGTGTTCGTAATAAGTACCCTAATGTACCATTATTATTTTAATGAACTTTATAAACGCATACGACTTGCATTTATTGCAATATTTTGGATTAGGGGTGAAGTCGTCCCCTTCGAAACTGGGACCAGGGACGGTAGTTTAGACATTGGGACGAGTCGACTACATACATATTAATATACTCTAGAGGTGAAGTAGTCCCACTAAGAAGATACTAAAAAGACTTTGTAAATTTTTGGGAAAAAAAAGTTAATAGAAGAGATTAGTGGAAAACAAAAGACGATCGAAGTAAAAACAAAAAACCATCTAACCTAACTCCGAAACTATTGACACTAGACCACTAGTTTCTCAGCCTAAGTTATATAGCTCCTCGAGATCATCAGTTTGGTTGACAGCTGTCAAACTTGAACCGTCAATATCTCGGAAACTATTGACACTAGACCACTAGTTTCTTAGCATAAGTGATAGAGCTTCTCGAGATCTTCATTACAAACTTCACCCCTAACCGACGAACCCCTTTCGACTTGCATTCATAGTAATATTTTGTACTATGAATGCAAGTGGTATGCGTTTATAAAGTTCATTAAAATAATAATGGTACATTAGGGTACTTATTACGAACACGGGTGAAACCGCGGGGCGCAGCTAGTTTTATTATAACACACACATGCGGGGTAGAAATGGGAGAACAAATTCCCATCTGTCCCCCCCCCCCGTGACAACTGAGAAACATAATTCCATTTGTCCCCTTTAGCCAGCTTTCAAAGGGGACAGTCGCCACGAATTGTCACCCCGGGGACAGGGCTAGAGGGGACAGCTGGGAATAATCGGCCGCATCCACACCGGACGATCCCCGCGCTAAAGAATATTTTATCTTATTCGGGCTCAAGCAGCGGAGAGGGAGAAAATAGGATAAAAGATTCTGGAGCATGTGGATCGAACAGTGTGGACCAGGCTAATGGCATGTTTGGAAAATTTCATAACTTGTCGATACTGGACTTGACGAATTACCTATTTGACTTATTACAGACTAGACCATTGTCGTGCCATTCTCACTTTTCTTGTTAGTTTGTCTGTCCGGAGTCCGGGCGAAATCTTGCAAATTCAATTTGATACACTTTCCAATTAGCTAGCGTGCTGAAACTGTGTTTCGGTTTAAATCGCGTTTGTTTTGTTGGCTTTATAATACAAGCCCGACGTTTCGGAGCCCTTCCGGCCTCCCTCATCTGAGGCAACAAACGCGATTCATACCGTAATACTAGAATGTCTACCTCGGGAGCGAATACTATTTTTCGAATGAAAAATATTCATCGCCCACTATGAGAATAGTTAGTAGATTGTATTACAATGAAGCAAAATAATATTTCTACGGTGAGGGTGGTTTTTTGAATCCAGAGCGAAGTGAGTGATTCTAGAGTAGTGTGATACACTTTACTTTTTATTACCCTCTATGAGAAAATAGAAGGCGCCTCATATTTATAATTTGAGAGCTACTTTATTATTTAAGTAGCCCTCAAGTCTTAAGTGGCCTCAAATTTTAATCAATTTTAAATCCAATTCAAATTTGAGGCCATTCAAAATTTAAAAGCTACTTAATTATTTAAGTTTCCCTCAAATTTTAAGTGGCCTCAAATTTTAATCAATTTTTAATCCAATTCAAATTTGAGGCCATTCAAAATTTAAAAGCTACTTAATTATTTAAGTTTTCCTCAAATTTTAAGTGGACTCAAATTTTAATCAATTTTAAATCTACTTTAAATTTGATGCCTTTCAAAATTTGAGAGCTACTTAATTATTTAAATACCCCTTAAAATTTGTCAAATAGTTGCAATAATTAAAAAATATTTTTAAATTTCCACCCTAGGGATGAAATGAGCTACTTTCAACCCGGATATCTACCCATGAAAATTAAACTTTCCGAACGGGAGAGTTGAAAAATTGGTTTTGTTGCAACTTCATCAAAAATGTTGTGATACAAAAATATCAGCGCAACGAACAGAAAAACTATGGAGTTCTTTTTATTTTTTTCATTTTACAGTTTTCACAAATAGGTTTTTAATATTATTACTATTTACTCTTGCATTAAAAGTTTCATTTGTAAACAAAACTGACTCCTTTTTATTTACAAATAATTGAGTATTTACATTTCATGAAATTCCAATTTCCTACGTTGAACTGGTGGTGTAACAATTATTGAATGGTTTCCAATAGGCGGAAGTAGTCGTTTTCTCGATGGTATTTCAGATTTAGAGGTTTGACAAACACTCTTTTTGACGGTTAGGTAATCTGGATCGAGAATTGTTCTTTTTCTGGGATGGCGTGAATCTATCAACTCAGGCAGTAAGCATTCCATGTAAAAACTTGTTAACTTCGGTTCCATCTCTTTTTTCCAAAATTGATCGTCTTTTTCCGGTATTTCTATTTTCAATTTATTATCACCTTACCATGCGGCCAAAAGACAATTATTTTTGTTTGCAATGTGCATTTAGCCCTGAGCCTGAATGTACCAGTCTGATTTTTATTCATATATACCTGTAATACAAGCAAATGTTAATGTTCCAAATTTAAATTACTTTATTCCCTAGGGCTTAAACGCGCATTTTACTTCCCAGATATCTCATTAGATATTTAGCGAGTCATACTCGTTTTACGTTGACCTCTTTGGTCAAATAATATTAGTTTATGCACTGAGGTACTAAAGCCCTGTCTTATATACCGGGCGTCATATTGAATCCAAAGCATACGAAGGACTCTAGAGTTAACTCCCAAGCACAGCGAGGGTTTTAAAAACTTACTTCTGAGCGAAGCGAAAGAGTTATGTACCGTGAAGCGAAGCGTGGGATTCAAGCGCAATTATTAATTAATCAAGCCTGTCTTTATCTTTTTCAAGATAAAGGCTTAATTACCGAGGTGAATACTCTACTTTACTTTATATTAACTAAAACTTTTGCTGTTTTTTTGCACAAGGCATATCTACTAGAAATATTTTAAAGGGAAAATTCATCTTCAAAAATTCACTCACGTAGAGACGCGAGTTCAAATTTTTGTTGTAAAAACTATTACAAAAATATTGCTAAAATAGAGCTGTAAATGTTTTTTATACACGTAGCATTAATCTATTATTTTGTTGTTAATTAAATTTCTTATTAAAAAATAAAAATTCTTATTTTTGTAGCGTCTTTATTGTCTCGCAGTAGATGTGTAAAGTAGAGTATTCACCTCGGTAATAAAGCCTGTCTTTATCTTGGGCGCTTGAATCCCACGCTTCACTCAGGACTCTAGGTACATAACTCCTTCGCTTCGCTCAAGATACGTACGCTTTGGATTCAACATGACACCCGCTATATAAGACAGGGCTTTAGTACCTCGTTGCATATACTACTATTATGCCCTACTTAGGTGTATAATGACACTTTATGCACCTAGGGAATAAAGGCTCGCTTTACGTTGACATTTTCTTATCTATATCTATCTATACTTATAATAAAGAAAGAGAGAACAAAAAGTATGTACTTGGAAGTAATTTAAAAAAAAAAGTGGTCTAGTGGACTTAGGAAAAATAATAGAACAAAATTATATAATTTTTAAAATTCATGTCTGTCTGTTTGTTTCTCTGTTTCTTATACAACTAAAAACTACTGATCCGATTGAAATCTGGTTTTCAATATTGGATAGTTCAATTTTCGAGGAAGGTCGTGGTATACTTTGCATCGACATCCAATTAGTAGAATCTGAGTAATGAACGAAAAAGTGCAACCGCTTGGCCGCCAGCGCCCGTGATAACGCGTTCACTTCCGCGGGTGAAACCGCGGGGCGCAGCTAGTGGTCAAATAAAATTACTTTGTAGAGCAGTAGGTGTGTAAAATTACTTTGTTGAGCCGTAGATGTGTAAACTTACTATTTTTGTCGTGGGGGTTTTTTTGATTGGTGGGGTAATTCGCCCACTAAGAGCGGTAACAGCTATCTCCGCACTATGAGATCCGATTTTAATGAAACTTGGTAGGTATAGAAGTTCTATGATTTTATTTGTCGTGGGGGATTTTAATTTTTGGGGTAATTCCCCCACAAAAGGATGTACTAGATATCTAAACATTATGTGATCCGATTTTTCTGCTCTATTATGATGATTTAAAGAGCCCTTTCAATAATTAGTTCCCACGAGGTCTACTGTTCGTTGAATCACTTGTAATAATATTATTATCAAATACCTAGATCACAAAGAACACACCTTCCAAGTTTCATCTCTCTACTACCAGCGGTTCAGTCAGTCAGTCAGTCAGAGTAAGTCAGTCAGGACAAAGAGTTTTATAGATATAGATAGATTACAGAAGTATAGGTAATAGATATAGATTAGTAGGTATGTAAGTACTAGCTGCGCCCTTCGGTTTCACACGTGTAAGTCCCGAACCCGCGGGAATATCAATTTCAAAAGTAACCTTTGCCAAAGTACCATCTATCTTTGAATCGAAATTTATCAAAATCGGTTTAGCGGCTTGGGCGAGAAAACGTAACAGCCTGATAGAGTTACTTTCTCATTTGTAATGGTCGATTATTAGCTTGCATTACCTTGATGAGGTGTAGATACTTATTATATTAATTCCGCAAAATCCTTGTAGGTAAGTACTACCCATCTCAATTTTCATTTTGACAATGGAAAAGGTAAATAGATTTATTTTTTCGCCTCTCTTGCGATATTTATATTTCTTTTTGATGTTTTAGCAAGCTTTCGTTTGGAAAAAGCTTTTTTTATTGCAAATTGCTAGTAAATACAGTTACTCTGATTGCAACACTAAGTACAAATAGTATCGTTGGCGATTCAACGGGGTAATGCCACCAGTGTGATGGGCATTTTTGGACTCAATGGTCATTCACCTTAGATTTTTTATATTGTTTATTACCTTTGTAGTATTTATTTCTTGTGTAATTATTTAGTCTTTCTTTTTTTAGTACAACAACAATCAAATATCAAAGATATGATATAATGCTAGACAGTTTTATGACAGTAGGTATGATTTGACATGACTGTCATAACATAACAATTATTTTCATATTGGCCGGAAAAAATGTAAAAAGTTCGAATCTATAAGAAATATAATTTAAAATAGATTACGTAATTATTTGGGAGCGAAAACTGACATAGATCCACCTTCGACGGCGCCAGACGGCGGACTGAGGTTGGCGCAACGTCTACTTAGATGCGTTGTATTACAGTTGATTTTAGATTGAAGGTTTTCATGCTTTTAACACGAAACTAAAAAGGCGTAAGTCTCAAATCATTTTTCGATAATTTTACGGAAATTAAGCAATATTAAAAATCATCACATAAGCAATTAAAAGTATTGATTATTTCCTTTGTATTTAATTAAAAATTGTTTCGATATATAGTATAATAGAGGAGAAAAGAGTAAAATATAGAAAATACAGCACAATTTTCAAAGTAAAAAAGTATCGAACAAAACTTAATGAATCGTGATTCTGTTATTTACAAACCTTAGAAGAAGGTTCAATAAAACATGTATTTGAATTTCACATTAGCTAAACTTGTGGCTGATGCAGAATATGCTTCGCAACAAACAATATTTTTCTTCTGCTTAGACTTAACGCGCCCCGCAGTTTTACCGCAGTTTAGTCTCGTTCCCGCGGGAATATCGCGATAATCTGTAGCCTATGTGTTATTCCCGGTATCCAACTACTTATATTCCAAGTTTCATTGCAATCGGTTCAGTAGTTTTTGCGTGATTGAGTAACCAACATCCAAACGTCCAAACACACACACTTTCACATTTATAAAATTAGTAGGATTATTATTATAGAAAAGCAAGAACATATTCTTACTAGTTATCTAGTTGTTGGTCTGGTTATCATTTAGTATGACTGACCTAACCCATTAATATTATGATTATTTATGAAATCATCAGTAGAAAGGCCACATTTCTAAAGCGCCACATTGGTCAAAATGAATTTTTATATCATGGGATTTATATCTTTGGATGGCATTTTGGATTCAGTGTCGATTTCGAGTCGATTCGAGCAAATTTTTTGACTGTTAAGCTTTTAAAAATATTGAGGACTACGTTGACAATCTATGACAAAAAATCTTTATCTCATTTTCCAAAAGACCTATTTAGGCGGTTTAGCCATATAACCTTTCCACTGGCAATATATACAAGATGTAACGGGTAAGTCCTTTTAATCCGAAAGGGGGTTGTTCTAGACGTCTAGGCGAACAACTTTTGTTCTATAACTTTTGGAAATTCGAAGTACTTTTCGAAAATTTCAAGTGTAAAGTTTACTTGAAGATCAGCTGTTTCTTAGAGTTCGAGGTCATTGACCTTATGTTGTCCTTTCATTTAGTTTGGTCTACTACAATCAAACCTTCAATTACTTTTATTTTCAAAAACAGCTGTTTTTTCAGTGAAACATAATCTCAAAATTTTCAAAAAAAAAATTCGAATTTTCAAAAGTCGTAGAACAAAAGGTGTTTGCCTAGACGTCTAGAACAACCCCCTTTTGGATTAAAAGGACTTACCCGTTACATCTTGTTTATACCTACATAATATAATAATATGCAACTTCATCATCATCACCATCATATTTCAACAGTTTAGCTATCACAGTACATGGAATAGATTAGATCTTTGACAGACAAAAAGACGGGCAGAAAAGTCTTTTAAGCAAGCAGATGCAAAATGGCTTGTAAACAGACTTACAAGCCAGTAGGTAAGACAGTAAATGAAATGGCTATTATGGTTCATGAGATACAGCCTACCTGTACCCGTAGTGTGAGTTTTTTCGTTAAAAAAACGCGAACGTGAAATGGTGAAGTTAACGCGTATTTTGTATAAAAACTGGTAACTTCGATATCGTCCGCTAGGGGCGCTTTTTGAGTTTCCATACAATTGACGCGTTAACTTAACCATCACGTTCGCGTTTTTTTTACGAAAAAATTCACACTAAGGGTTCTGGTGACAGACAGACGGACGGACAGACAACGAAGTCTCAGTAATAGGGTCCCTTTGGACGGAACCCAAACTCTAAAAAAAGATCGATCGTTCGCACTAGCATACCTACTTGATGTGGGTACCTATTTATTTAAATAACCACTTCAAGGAGCTAATTCCAGTGAATATTACATCCTAGGACACGCGTGTTCCATGTATAAGCCGAGACTTTTAAACCTTGTCAAATGTATACGTAAAAGTACTTACTACTTACCAAATATCTTTTGTATACTTACCAAATATCTTTTGTATATCAAAAGATATTTGGTAAGTACTTACTACTTACCAAATATCTTTTGTATGACATCTTCCTAATATTATAAACGCGAAAGTTTGTATGTATGTATGTGAGGTTGTTACTGTTTCACGCAAAAACTACTGAACCGATCGCGATGAAACTTGGAATATAGGTAGCTGGAGACCTGGATTAACACATAGACTACTTTTATCCCGAAATTCCCGCGGGAACGGGACTTACGCGGGTGAAACCGTGGGGCGCAGCTAGTAAGCAATAAAGTAACTTATTTTAAGACATTTTTATTCTGATTGGAAAATATAGACTGGAGGATGGGGGGGCGCGGATTTCTTGTTATGGTCGAAAGGGGGCGTGTCTCCAATAAGCTTGGGAACACCTGTCCTAGGTAGTTACGGGGTGTTCGTTGGAACGAGTTTTCCAAATTCAAAATTAGAATGTGGTCATTGTTACAACAGCATCCACCATCTAGATAATGTTAGAAGTAATGAGAATGTACACCGAAGCCGCTGACAAAAGCTTAGCGTTGCGCACGCGCAGCAAATGTCGTTCTGCAGCAGCGAGCAGATGTAAAAGGCGCGATGACCAGAGAAGGCAACTGGTACCCGGATGCATTGCATACGCAGGTGTTGTGTGCAACTCTGTGATTGTCTGACCACAGTTTACCTCAAAGTTGTGATAACAAAGCATAGGTTACTTAGAGTATAACGCTACGTTATATTAATTCTTAACGGTTTTGAACCGATTATGGCCATTTGGAAATTAGCCAGTGTCAAGTATTTAATATAGGCAAGTTATTTGCAACGAAACAGTCAAGTCGTCATAGTTAAAATCAAGTCTCTACGTTAAATTAAACTGACACTGGTAAAAAAAACAACGGTATGTTATGTTCATATCAGTAATATCAGAATTTCAAGATCAAAATCTGTTTGTTTTGACAATTTAAAAAAATCTTCTGTTTTCGCGATGTTGAATTGAAATGAAATTTCCGATTTTAATCGCTTGCTTTACATTATTTACAGCATTGTTGTCCTTCCCCGAGGAAGGAGTTTATAAATAAAGGCGTAGAAACGACATTGTAACTATGCTGTAGGTATTTTTTTATTTGTCGAGCAGCACAGTGATCGAATAACTGGCCAGTCTTCCATATGCCAGTGTCTCGCCTTCGTGTTTTTCGTCTTCCATGTTTTTTTTGTGTTTTTTTGTTAAAAAACTTAGGGAACATAAAGTGACAACCGAATGCTGTATTTAATTAAAGCAACGCGATTAAAACCGGGAAATTAAAAAGTTTATAAAAAAAACAATTCATTAAAACCTAATAAACGTCAGAAAAAAGACAGTGACTTGGCACGTCAACAACGTTATCTTTTTTCAAACCGGATGTGGAACTAGCATTATACGAGAGTGAATTCTGGCAGGTCTTGCGTGATTTCTTGTAACTGTGACTCACTGGCTCACCGACTCACCGAGTTACCGATCGTAGGTCAGATTATAAATGATACCTAAATGCAATTTATTACTTTGGATGCTAGACAAAACAGTTAAATACATACCTACTACCGTGAAACAGGTTTTGGTATCGGAAAATAGATTTTCGTCACTTTGATTTGTTCTTAAATCTAGGTATAGTGCGTAGGTACTTTGACTTTGCTCAGGCTGAGCTTAGCAAAAACTTAGTATAAACTTTGAATTGGAATTGATTGTCGAAATTCTTTTTGTAATATACGAATAAAATAAAAAGAACTTTATAGTCGTAACAGAGAAGCAAAGAATAGGTCATTATTTTTGATTGGTTTACATTCTTTTAAATAACTTCGACTTTACTTACTTTACTTTGGAAAGTTGCGAAGATCGCTTTATAAGGAGCAAAAATTGTCTTAAGTCAAAATGTTTGCTTAGCAAAGTCAAAGGACTTATAGATTTCAGCCTTAGATTACCTATCATGTCATAGATAGTGTGTATTCTAACGGCAACGTTAGTATTTTGTTCCGACTTTTTTGAAGACGTTAAAGTAGGTAAGTCAAGTACCTATGTGCACCGGAACGTCAGTATTCGGAATTCCTAACGTTCTTCCAGAATCGAAATTATTGAAACAAAAGACAATAGAAACGATAAGATCGGAATAGAAAAAAGACTATCAAAGTTAAAACAGAAGACGATCAAAATAATACACTCATTAATGAAAACAAAAGACAACCGGAGTACAAACAAAAGACAATCAAAATTGAAACTGAAGACGATCGAAGTGTAATACACGCATAATTATAATGATTTCAAGTAATTTGTATCCAATTCGTAATTTCCGGTTCCAGAATCTAAATTATTGAAACAAATAAAAGACCATCGAAACGACACGATCGGAATGAAAACAAAAGACAATCAGAGTACAAACAAAAGACGATCAAAGTTAAAACAGAAGACGATCGAAGTAAGTAATACACGCATACCTACTATTATTATTATTTTCAAGTAATTTGTATCCAATTCGTAATTTCAATTCGTTGATAAGTAGGTAGGTAAAGATTAATAAGTATGTGATCTTTAAAATACCTACCCATCTACTTTCGTGATAGATAACGGTCGAAACATTTATCAGAATTTTGATTGAAATTCGATGTAAATAAGATTCTGATAAATATTTTGATATGACTATGACTATAATATTATAATAAGAAAGACGACATGATTCTGATATTGGATATATTACAATAATTGGTACTTATGTATTTTGACGACCTCTGTGGCGCGTCGGGCGAACGCTTGGCTGCAATGCAGAAGGTTGCGGGTTCGATTCCCGCTGGGTGCAAATATTTATGCTTAAAAATAAATATTTGTATCTGGTATGGGCGTATTTCTATGTATAATATGTATGTATTTACAAAAGAAGTAAGTATAAGTAGTATATCCGTTGTCTAGTCACCGTAACACAAGCTTAGCAGCTTACCATGGGGCTAGATGGCGCTGTGTGTTGGTCACATAATTTATTTATTTATTTATTTAATGGACACTAGATAAATAACATTATTGTAACTTATTATAATATTAGGTATTTGATAAATGTTTAGTCATAACGTATTATTTTCAGAATTTTCAACAAATATATTTTTTTTCTAGTTTAAACTTCATCTCGCAGTTTTTTTTAATCCATATAACGAATCTTTGTCTGTGCAATGTTTACAAGCCCAGGCTAGTATCGGGGCTGAACAAATTAGCGGTTCGTTTCAAAACACGACGGTTCGGCGCCATACCCTGCCCACGCAGTTTACGTAGCAAACGAGGACGAATATTCTGTAGATTTCTTTCAGAACACTGCATTTTGTGAAGAAACGCATTGTGCTTTGCTTACTAATTCTAAGTGTGAAATCAAAATATGAAACTCAATTGAACGTAGAGAAAACTGTTTTTAGAAAAAAAACAGATGAACAGAGAAAATATACTTAGTAAAAATACCATAAAAATAATTGAATAATAGGAAAACATTCGATAGCAAAGTTGTAGAAAAAAAAGCAGTTGAATATACTTATTATAGAAAAAAAACCCTAAATAAAGTTGAAATTAGAGAAAAACAGTAGAACATAGATATTTTTATTAGATCACAGAGATCATCACTAGTCCTTAAGAAACAGGTAAACATGGGTTGAATTTATTCCAAAATTAACTGTGGTCTAGTGGGCTCTTTAAAGTAGACATTCCCGCCCTACCATGATATCTTAATTCGCTGCTTTACCGTTCAGCTAGAAAACACCACATTAAATAATAATAAAAAAACAACTTAATAAAAAAACTGTGGTTTCTAAAAGTATAGTCGGGTAAGTTTGTATTTAAAACTAGCTACAACCAGGGGTTTCACCCGCGTAAGTCCCGTTCCCGCGAGAATAACGGGATAAAAAGTAGCCTATGTGTTATTCCCGGTATCCAGCTACCTATATTCCAAGTTTCATCGCAATCGGTTCAGTAGTTTTTGCGTGAAAGAGTAACAACCTCACATACATACATACATACAAACTTTCGCGTTTATAATATTAGTAAGATTTGTGGGATTAACTTTATTTTTTTGAGCGACAAATGTACGACAAAGCAATGAGAAACGATCATGGTATGTACCTACAGGAAACTGGGGTACCATGATCGTTTCTCGTTTTGGGTTTTAATGTGGTTTTCATCTATTTATACCTACCTACATTGACGTGTAAATTAAATTAGCACATCCGAAACGAACTTCCCTCAATAAGTAAATATTAGCGTCCTCCTCGCTATTAGCACAGAATTCATTAACAGAATCAAGTAAACGTTCACTTCCGTACATTGATATTCTGAACCAGGCAGCGTTTTGTATACAGTAGTAGGTAGTACTGGCGGAATCAAAATAATTTGCACGGTGCGGTTCGTTCGTCTGTTACGGCAACGTCTAGCTGCGACCCGCGGTTTCACCCGCGTAAGTGCCGTTCGGGATAAAAAGTAGCCTATGTCTTATTCTAGGCCTCCAGCTACTTATATTCCAAGTTTCATCGCTATCGGCTCAATCGTTTTTCGTGAAAGAGTAACAAACACACTCACAAACTTCAGCTTTATAAATTAGTAGGATTTGCAGATATTTGGAGAGCGGTGTTGGTCTAGTGGTATTTTGATACCCCGACTTTGATTTCGAGGGTCATGAGTTCGAATCCAGGCCGAACGCACACCAATGTCCTTAAAAAAATGAGCGCTAATAACATCGCACTTATGGTGAAGGAAAACATCGTGAGGAAACCGACATGTCCTGGAAACTCACCACGGTTCGGAGACATGGAACATTCGCCAATTCGGGGTAGACAGGCACCCGTGGCGTCTTACTGCCTAACCTTTCTAAGAGGAGGCCCTTGCCCTGCAATAGGACAAATTAACGGGCCTATTATTTGCAGATACAAACACAGTCAAGTCTTCTTTATACGCAATGTTGAGGGAGTCTAAGGCTGAAATCTATATTCCATACTTTGACTTTGCCAAACAAAAACTTTGACAATTCTTAAAATGGTATTTATAAACCGATCTTCGCAACTATCCAAAGTTTTTGCTTAGTACCCAAAGTAGAAGTTTTTCAAATTTAGAATGTAAACCAATAAAAAATTTTGACCTAAACTTTGCTACTCTGTTATGATATGACTATAAAGTTCTCTACATTTTATTCGTATATTACAATAGTAGATTGTATTGTATTTTTACGGCGAGAGTGTTTTTTGAATCCAGAGAGAAGCGAAGGATTCTTGAGTAGAATCCTGAGCGAATCGAGGGATTCAAAGTACCTCACTCGAGCTAAAAATAGTATTTGCTCCTGAGGTAGACATTCTACTTTTTATCGCCCTCTATGAGAAAATGAGTACCTTTAACTTGTTAACCCAATGTTTCAAAGACTATTCCTAGTCTATTCCTTGTCTATTCCGAGTCTCCTACTCTACTCTTAGTCTACTCCTGTTTCTATTTCTAGTGTATTCATCTTCTATTTACATTCTATTTCTATTGGAACTCTTTGGTGATTGACACTTTTTACAAATATACTTACACATTCCAAATTCAAATCGCCCCGGCCAATCAGTAGCCGGAAAAGTAAAATCCCTGCTAACAGGGAGGCAAAACGTTTTGCCGGCGAGTTAGCGTGAGCGCCAGCAAAGGACTAGTTCCAGCCTAGTTTACAGGGATTTGATTAGCTCTTTTCGAACAGATGTAATGAAAAATGAATTTCGGCTTTTTCGGCTTTCGGACTGATTTTTATTTTGTTTTGATGTAGGTATACTATTATCTATGTAAAAATTGTGTCCTATTATTTGTATGTCCCTATGTATGTGTTTGTTTTTCTATTCTATAAATTCCAATTCAAAGTTTATGCTTAGTTTTTGCTAAGCTCAGTCTGAGCGAAGTCAAAGTACGCATCATAGATAGCCTAAGCTCTGTACCAGACGGAAGTAGTACAAGCGAATTAGAAACAAGGACTATCTATTAAAAACACAAGGTGGCACGGTGACGCCAGCGCAGCCTCTTCACCTTGATTTACTATATGATATTATTAGTGGGTAATGTACAGTCAGAATACGGGTTTTAAAGTACCAGGTGCATATTTTAATGTTTAATAACTACCACTTCGGAAGGTTTAGTGATATTAAGCAAAATAACCAACAATTACTGAACCGTTATTGAAAAAATTTAAACTTCAAAATACTTACCTTACCAACGGCCACCAGTGGGGGGCGTTTTCAGTGGTGGACATCGGGAATGATCTTAGTACCTTTTCCTGTGATCTAAACACGGCGGGGACGTTGCGATTAAATAAAATTAAATGTGTCAACGTCCACTAGTGGGGGAGATTACGTGGTGGACGTTGGGAATAATCCTGGGAAAACTATGAAAAAGGTATTGACACTTTAAAATTGTAGAATAGAGCCCAAATGTTCCACAGAAATAATAAAACATAGCCAAGTGGTTGTTAAAAGAACATTTAAAACAAGGTTAACTAAAGTAAACAAGGCTAGCGATCGACAAAACACATCAAGGCGAAATTTATAACATTTTGGGGTGTGGCGAAAAGCTTGTTCCACAATAAATTTAATATACCTACTCAAATTAGTAAAAAATTGACGGTCTGTTTGGCGCGGCGGGCGAAGCTCGGACTGAGTCGGACTGCAACGCAAAAGGTTGCAGGTTCGATTCCCGCCGGGAACAAACATTTCTGCTGACCATATATGTTTCTTTCTGGTTCTGTGTGTTTTCTCTATATTCATAATATGTACCTATATATTTTATACAAAAAAAGTAGGTATAATATGTAGTTTATCCGTTGTCTAGTACTCATAGTACAAGCCTTAGTGCTTAGTTTGGGGCTAGATAGCGCTTGGGTAATGTTGTGCAATATTTATTTATTAGTTTTTTCTTTTGTTTACGCGGTTTGGTATTGCAATAAAACACAATATTTACCAGGTTTAACTCGCGTTTATAAAGCTGCCTGTAAAGTCAGCGAAATTTTGGTACGTTGAAACAATGTTAAAAACAAAACGCGAATAAAACTCGGTAAATGTGTTTTATTGCAAAACTAAAATTAACAAAAAAAAAACAACAAATACCTATTAATACAAAACAAAATTATTACCTAGGTAATAAAGGTTATTTATTACCTATTATACTACTATTATTACCTAGGTAATAATATAGGTACTTACCTAAAATTTTTTTTTAACTTAAATTGTTTAGCGCCAAATTGACGCCGAAGCATCAACAAACAATCGTGGCAGTGCGGATGGCAGACTCTCGCTCGGCACCTATTCTACAAGTTATACTTACTTAGTAAACTTTTGGTCGCGTACCAATTTAGGCAAAGGGAGCTTCACACATCCGGTTCGTCGCCCCCTAAGGTTACGAGCTAATCTGAAAATGATCAAAAATCATCTGAATTCAACGAAAATCGTTGACTTATTCTCTGGCGCAATGTTTCCGAATTTTCTGATTTTTTAGAGTTTTAATATTTTCATTTGTAACGTTTGTAAATGAC
The DNA here is from genome assembly GCA_949358125.1 of Idaea dimidiata. NCBI lineage: Eukaryota > Metazoa > Arthropoda > Insecta > Lepidoptera > Geometridae > Idaea > Idaea dimidiata. The sequence continues at coordinate 13,423,888 of OX442341.1, forward strand.
ATTGTTCCATACATTGTAATAATATAGTTTCAATCTAGACAAAAACTTCTTATTCTATCGAAGCTTTTTTAAAAATTACTACCCCTAAACGCATAGGGGCATCAAAGAAGCAATTCTCCACCTAAAAAAAATCTATTTATCTAAAAAAATCTATGTATTTTTTCTACCAAGGTACATAGGTACACAAAGCTCATTCAAAGTTGGCAATTTACTTCTATAAGTAGTTTAAAAATAGCGAACGCTAAAAATATCAATATTGTGTGAATTGTGCGAAGATAATTTTAACAAAGGTCAACAATGACTTATGTTATTGCGCATTATTTTTATATGGTAGGTAAAATGTATGTATGTTTGTATGTAAGTATATATTGGGAATAATTTCCGAAACTACTGGACCGATTTTAAAAATTCTTTCACTAATAGGAAGATATTACATTATCGAGGAGTAACATAGGCTTTTTTTTATCCCTATATTCCTACGGGATCGAAACTTACGCAAATAAAACCACGGGACGCAGCTAGTTACCTGAATCATGTCCTTTGAAAAGTAGGCCAGTATTTATTGTTGCGTCCTATTAAGTTTTAGCAGGAATGAATGGCTAAAAATGTCTTGAAAGATCCGATTTATTAAAGAAAACTAATTTAAAACATACCAGTTACAGAGTATATTATGCTCTGCTCATTTCGAAAGTTCAATGATGCCTGAAATATTTATACGAAAATTGCTGCCAGGTGCAGTACCAAATAACCAACTCCAGCCCCAGACGAGCACTTCAAAGTGTGAAGACAACCTCGTAGTTCCGGTGAATCAACTCAAACCGGGGGTACATACATAAATGTTGTTAAAGTTAAGCATGCTTCCTATTTCATTAAATTTTACACATCTATAGATATACGGCTCTACAAAGTTATACTTTATTTGACCAAAAAGGTCAACGTAAAGCGAGTCTTTAGTCTTTAGACAAAAAAAGTGTGCATTTAAGCCCTTAATAGTAATTTATGCACCGAGGTACTAAAGCCTTGTCTTATAATATAGCGGGCGTCATATTGAATCCAAAGCGTAAGGAGGACTCTAGAGAGTTAACTCCCGAGCGCAGCGAGGGGGTTAAAAAGTCCTAGAGTCCTGAGTGAAGCGTGGAATTCAAGCGTCCAAGATAAAGACAGGCTTTATTACCGAGGTGAATACTTTACTTTATACATCTACTGCGAGACAATAAAAAGGCTACAAAAATAAGTATTTAACTAACAACAAAACATTAGATGAATGCAACGTCTATGAAGTATATTTACAGCTCTATGATTAATTAAATTTAACAATTTTACATCAAAATGACGAAACCACAGATCGGCCTTAATTATCTATCACTGATGAAAAAAAAAGTTAGGCTTTATATTTACTAAAACTTTTTGCCTTACCCTTCCATCGAAATAAAATAGAAGAAAAATAGCCCAGTTTTTATTTTTTTTAGGTTTTTTTCTACGTAGCTAGTTCAAAATGGTGTATAATAATCACCTAGGGAATAAAGACTCGCTTTACGTTGACCTTTTTGGTCAAATAAAGTAACTTTGTAGAGCAGTAACTGTAGGTGTGTGAAGTAATTAAATTTGGGTCTTTGAAAATCATGAGTCAAAGAGAATATAATCACTAAGGCTCTGGTAGCATACGGTCATTTCGAACTGGCCACAAAAAATAACACAAAAATAAATTGAATTTTTTTTCTTCTATTTTTAAAAACATAGTATAATTATAGTCTAAGCTACAACCAAACTACGATCTATTAATAAAATCGACATAATATTACTTATTAATTTGCATCATCATATCATTTAGGCCATGCTGCGTATGATTCATCTGTTTTTATTTGATCGCTAACTATTGCATAATAAATAATAATAATTCATTCGTGTTGACGTATTGAAATACCATTGGCTTAAAACAGTATTAATCTTCTATTTATTGTATCAGCCGTAGGACGTCGACTGTCGAACATGGGCCCCCTTTATTGTTTCCATTTCCATTCATTTCAGTGGCGCCGCGGGCGGTTGGAAGCAACCTGCATCCATCGCTGGCCCGCAGTCTGAACCAGTAGACCTAAAAAGACCGCTTTAGCAATTCCGCTAGCAATATTACATTTAGATTAGACACATTCACGATAAATGTGCACCTGGTTCTCACCGCTTTGTTCTATGACAGGTGCACGGTTATTGTGAATCTGTCAAAAGCAATATTGCTAGCAGAATTGGTTTAAGGACCTTTTTAGGTCTACTGATCATCTGAAATCAGTCAATTCGGAAAAAGTTCTTTTTGAAATACGTACTTCTTGTAGATCAGTACATATAGATATTCATTCAGACAAACCCGCAACGTGCGGACGTGCTCTCCGATCGAGAACTTTTTGGCCCCATCGGCCATCCGTTTTCCGCGCTATATGACCTGTCCATTACCACTTCAACCCGCTAGCTTCGTTGTCTGCTGTCTGCACGCCAAGCAATGGACAACGAAGCTCGGCAGGGTGACGGTCTAATATAAAATATTGTCCCTAATTCGTTGGACTATGTTAGAGACATAGCCAACGGGGGTTATTTTGAGTTTCTTTTTTGTTGCAATGATCATCTGATTCATATTGTCGCAAATTTTGCGCAAAACGCAAGCCCAGGAACTGTTGCCGTTCAAGGCGACGACGTAATCTTTGACCGTTCCCAAAAACAATTTCGTGAAGTCCAATAATAACCAAATCAATCTCAAAGGAAAAACACGAAAACTTGACGACTAAGTTCCCAATAATTTCTTCTATGGTTTTCGCGATTTTGCATAATAAAACACCAACCTCGAGAAGCCTCGTGGCTTTGTCAACCTTGAGAAAGCCAACTGTAAAGTTGGGGAAAGCTCGGTTCAAATAATGAATAAAAACGCGATAAAACCGGATAAATAAAGGTTTGACTAAGTACCCTTTAGGATAAAAAAGGGCTTTTCGTAATTCCCACGGGATCGGGACTATACCGGTGAGACCGCGAGACACAGCTTTAGCAACTACATAACATACATAATAATTATCGAAATATGTATATACGCTCTCAAGCCGGCTAAAGTGTCAGCGGCGGTCACCTTGACCTAGAAACAAAGACAGCAGGACAATATTGAGTACATTTATTCACATTGATTGCATTACCTTACCTACGTCCTACTTCTGCTCGACAAATTAACAGAACGAATTGAAATTACTGAGAAATCACGAGGAAAATGGTTGAAGAAAGAAATTAAGGTCAATTTGATTTGAACTATTTGGTATTGGGTGTGTACTGTAGCTTTCTGTGTATTTGTCTTAATTATAAATTACTAGATGCCCCCGCGGTTTCACCCACGTAAGTATTTATCCAAAATTTTAAAAAATTCTGGCATAAGATCCTTCCCGACGATTTTCACCTGTTCCAAAGTCAAACTGTTCGAGAGAAGAAAAGTCAGAACAAATTTAGAACTGCCACTTATAATGCCTCCTACTAAGTGGCAATTGCTACCTAGTGGCATGCTTTCGTGCCACTATAGGTGGTCTATCTGTAGGTACCTTAAGTAAATTGTGCCTACCTATAACAAGATATCGAAATAATTCAGTAGGAACCAGTTCGAAGCGATACCTACTTGACATTGTGCAACTGAAAAATGGGGTCATATCCGACGACGACGGAGGCTCGCTTGTTAGAGCTTTCACTCTCAGCGTGACCTTTTTTAATGTTGGATAGTTAAACGGATGTTCCAAGGAAGCACTTCTTCTCTTTCATCTTCATCTTTTCAATTCTATTACACGAAAAAGAGAATGAAATGCAGATACCCATTAGAAACCTCATTCACGTATTAAATGTAAGTACCTATTCAAAATTTAATTTTGGCCTGTTCCCGTCTCATTATAGTGCAGGACATAAATCGTTCAACTAAAAAAAAGTTAATAAAAAAAAATATAATTTTATCTAAGGTTTTCGCGATTTTGCATAATAAAACACAATATTTACCGGAGAACCTTGAAAAAGCCAACTGTAAAGTTGGCGAAAGCTCGATTCGTTTAGAACAATGAATAAAAACGCGATAAAACCGGATAAATAAAGTATTTTATTTACCGGGTTTGACTCGCGTTACTAATATTCGTAAATTATATTTTATCGACTTTTATCCTTAACCATTACGAAGAAACTAAAAGATAATTTCACGATTTCCTGTAATCTACTGTGGTTCGAGTGGTAAATAGTATAATTATCTTTTAGATAAAAAGTGTTTTCCGGAACATTCACTAAAATACTAATAATGCTTTTATTCATAGAAATAGGTATTAACGCGGTTTTTATTTCCGGCGGTTTCATATCCAAGCCAACAAGTTTGCGTATTTGGCGTTTGCAGTGTTTTTATATAAATATCACAAGCTGCGCCCCACTGTTTGACTTGCTTAAGTTCCAATCCCGTAGGAATATCGGGATAACAAGTAGCCTACGTGTTAATCCAGGGGCTTAATTCTGTAAGGAATAAGCCACGTAGCTCCGCTGTTGCCTCCAGTTAACGTTACTAAAACTATGTGGAAACTTGGTAGAAACGTGTGAATTCAAAAAACTATTTCGATATTGTGTTAAAACTTTTAACCTTCTAGCTAGAGAATTGTGTGGATGTCGTGTAAATTCTAACTAAACGGTTTTTCTTACAAAATTAGACCGCAGATCTTTTGATCTCGATCTGTGAAGACCCCCTACCGCGTAACTCCTTGTCTATGGCTTTAACGTCGAAAATTTTTGCTCGCTCCCTGCGTGGTAGCTTTTTCCAGCCCCGTTATCGACAGCATCGTATTCCCCCCACATCGACGTCGAATTCAACTCGACGGGAGTCACGCGATAGGGTCCCAGTTTAGCGAAGCGATTATACCTAATTGTATTTAAAATTACAAAATTATAATTATTATTGAGTTGTTTACAGTATGTCGATTCACTGAAAATCGACGCATTGACCAATATTTACCTTACCATTCTTAAAGATTAAAACCGCGGGGCGTAGCAATATTATGTTAAATTAATGTTAAGTCCTTGTCTATAGTAAACAACAATCAAAAGCTCTAGAAATTGAATTTAAAGATAGTTATCGCATAAATATAGCTAATAAAGTCCATAAATGTGAGGTGAAAGCTGTACAACAACAGCTTTGGCAAGTTTCCTTGTCTGGGGCCACGCCTGCGCACGCGCCTGCGTCGCGCCGAAGCTACACCCATTGTCCTGTCGACAACAACGGTGAATTCGGTCAACTATAAATATTATGTAAAGTATATTTTTCTTCGATTTGCAATCTTGAGAAATATTTTTTCTTATTAAACTTTCTAAGTATATTTTTTCTGGGTGATTTTATGATATAATTATTAAGAGTAAACAGAATAATACACCTACATTTTAGTGTATTACGAAAATCTTTACTCCCTAAATTGATGAGGAGGTGGCTTAGAACCAGGAGAAGGACATAGGATAATTTTTATCCCGCGGGAAAGTGTATTTTAAAACTGTGTTTGGTGTCGTATAGCTCCGATATTTAAAAAAAATATGAGTTACCGTCACTTCCTCATAATATGAAATATCTATTAATCTGTGACGTGGAAGGTCACTAGTTCGACTCAGGAAATGTATAATTATTACGGGTATTTGTGTTGGCATTTGATTTCGATGTAGCATTGAACTCCTAACATCATGAGCATTACATCACGAGTGTTCTTACTATCATCCCAAACATAAGTTAAGGTAAAAATAGGTAGGTAAGGTACTCTGTTTTAGATCTTAGATCAAAAAGACTTTTTTTTTGTTTGTTTACATTTTTGATCTAAGATACTAGAACAGGTTAATAACCGCGGTAACTGAAAAGTTTCCAAAACGCCTTTATTTAAAAAAAATTTCCTACTGTAGGACAATGGGCTCCTCTTAGAGGCTAGGCAGTAAGACGCCACAGGAGCCTATTCCAGATTTCTTCATGATGTTTTCCTTCACCATATGAGCGATACATATTTTTACTTAAAGAAAAAGAGTTTGGTAGGCGTTCGCCTGGGATTCGAACCCACGGCCCTCAGAATGAAAGTCATAGTATCTACCAACACCGTTCTTCGTTGTGTCGATGATACATTTTTACACGACTGCCAAAGGAAGTGTTATGTTTTTGCCGTGAGTGTATGTATGTATGTATGTATGTATGTATGTATGTATGTATGTATGTATGTGACCTATTTTTGAGCCGTCGTAGGGCCTAAACGGCTGGGCCGATTTAGATAAACGATACGTCGTTAGATTCGTCATGACCGCGTGAGTGACATAGGGTACATTAAAATAATAAATAAATAAAAATAATTATGTAAAACGCTATTAACCAAGATTTGTAAAGACAATAAAAAACAGAGAAAACGCGTAACATTGTTCACTCAAACGATATGTTTTATTCTTTCTTAAATTTACATTTGAAAAGTATTGCTTGTAAAGTTTTTCAATTAAGTTTTAAAATAATTAATTATAAAATTATCGGAAGTCGTTTAAGTAGGTTGTCTTCATTAATATGTCACTTGTCTTCGGCTCGGTTGTCTTGTCTTTAATGATGCTTTAATGACGTTCATAATATATTATTTTTACTTACTTCATTTTATGGCTTAGCACTACCTCTGGATTGGGATTTTTGAATTTTCGCACAAAAATTCAATATTCGCATGCGAAAACAATCCGCGTGTGAATAATGTATTCTAATAGTCATTCTAATAGTTAATCTTCGAAAGTTATGTTGCTACTAAATTTATGATTACGCAGGTAATTTTCGCAAGAACAACGGAACGTTAATTAAAAACTTTTCGATTTCACTCGTATATAAATATCTCATTTATGGATTTGCATTTGACGCCGAGTTTGAAGGAATTGGCAGAGATGACATAAAATACTTCAGTATCTTCTTACTAGTCTGTGAACATAAATAACCACTTTGTTTTTCAAAGAAAAAAAATACCTAAGTAATAACCTAAAATTAGAAAGCTAAAAAAAGTTGTCAGCAACAACAACCGGAGGCATTGCGCCCAAGAAGCTGGTGGCGTTCCCGCGCTGGATAGGAAACCGCCAGCTCTTGTACTTATCACCCTGAGTAAGCAAAAACAAGCAATGCACGTCCTCGCTACTGGAGTATAATACATCTAGAATTAATGAATTTCTTCTGGAGTAATTAAATCTGATCTCTAAAAACTAAAAAGCGATAAATAAAAAAAATATTTAAAAAAAATAAAAAACCCGACTGCAGTTTTAACAGAAAAGTGAAAAACAAGATGCTTCTAGTAGCTTTAGGAATGGTGGATGCAGTCGGGTGGGACTCCAAATAAAAGGTGAATAAGTTTAAATAAACCAAATACTTAGTGTTATATAATTAGGCATACTATCTTTATGTTATTTGGAGTCCCACCCGACTGCATCCACCATTCCTAAAGCTACTAGAAGCATCTTGTTTTTCACTTTTCTGTTAAAACTGCAGTCGGGTTTTTTATTTTTTTTAAATATTTTTTTTATTTGACCATAGTAGATTTGTCCACTCCAGCATACTGCGACGCTCCTGCCTTTGCTGTTTGCCGCCATCAAATCAGCAAGTATAGGTACAGTTATATAGAGGGCCATACAGTTATTTATATAAAGCTAGAGGGGGAGGTCAAAATATGGTTGGAAAGCTCCGCAGTTTTAAGGTGATATACTCACGATATTGGCGGCACTAGTTATCTTAATATTTCTCAGTAATTACTAAACATTCGGAAATACTGTTTTGGTATTTAATTTTTCATTCATTTCTTTATTTTGGTAGCTTTCTTTACACGATTGGTTAACTTTTATAACCGAAAAAATAAATCTAAAACAACTGGTTTAAACCGAATTTTTACATTTTACAGCTAAACGTGACGTATTTAGTCGTCTATCTTTTCTGTATTAAAACATAATAACATACACTTGATATTGGTAGTACAGTTGTACTAAATTAGCAATAGCTATCTTGTTATTAGAAATTGTTTGATTTTACTCACTAAAATATTGCACAGTCGCATCTTACGTCCTTGTTTTACACATCTGAAATTCGCTAGCCCTATCTCTGTCACGTCATTAGGTGAGTATAGGGTCTTAATTAAAAATCATTAATATATACCTATCTCGAGATGCACGTGTGAATGACACGTGTAATGAGAGCTGCCACCGCTATCAAGTCGAGAATTCCTCGCAAGAGTCGAGGGCCTTTGTCCTAAACAAAGAAACAACTGCGCATACGCACCGCTTGATACGGCACGCGTTTCACACGAGTTGAACGTTATTTTTTTAATGTCAATCAATTTGCTTATAGTTTGCAACAGCCGTGGGAGGAATTTTGTCGAATCAAAGCATCAACCTTCTTCATCGCAGTCGGGTGTTTGTCCGACATACAACAGAGGCCGTCAAATCAAAAACAAATCGTTTAACAAATCATTACAATAAGTAGGTAGATACTTGTTTAGTTAATAGCTACCTACTGTGTTATTTTTATCCGAATTGTTAACTATTACACGAGTACTTTAACCTTGAATTCCTAAAATAAACTTAACCATTCTATTTAAGTTATTGATTGTCGAAATCAAGAATTTCCATAATAATATCAGAATACAGGACAAAAACTACTGGACCAAACATACGGTAAATGATGGATACCAATTTCCCTGCGACCAACGTGCAATCGTATTGACATGCTGCACAATTTGACATAAATACCAATTATAGTTGACTACTTACAAGATAAACATGCTTATATAACCTTTTACAGAAACATAGATCAAAAAGGTAAACAATAATCTCATATGGGCATTTTTTTATTGTAAGTGACAGCTCTTTGTTTACTTTTTCCTTAGATAATTGACAGTTTTGTGTGAACCAGTTCTGATTAAATTCAAAACAACTGGTAGATCCGTACATTTTCTATTTCGTCAGCACATCGATAGATTTATCCATTTCCACAGCTAATTAATTAAACTTCAAAGAGTTACAATAATCTATTTCGGAGTAAACATCACGTAAAGATGAAATTTTCCATTTTCAGTTAAAGGATTGTAGGTAGGTATCTACTCGTAGCTTTAAGCCTAGATTCAAAAATGACTTATGTTTATAAAACAAAGAACATCGTTTATGTCTACAGATTAGAGGTTCCTATATGATTTTTTTAAATATGAAATGAAGAAGTTATAACTTCAATTTTTATTTTATTTTATTTATTTAAAAAAAAAAAAAAAAAACCTGGGTGACCTGACAGATTAAAAAGTGTGACAAAATCATTTTTAGGAGACAGAGAAGATAAAAAAAAAAATTTGACACTTTTTAGGCGCCGCAGGTTACTCAGTTGGTTCCGGTCGTTTTTTTTTATAGCAGTCGTTAAATCAGCTCAGAGACCTCAGGGCCACCTGGGAACTCTATACTAGGTGAGCCACACCCAATAATATAACTTCTTTGGCCACTCCACACAAAGAATAATTGGATTTAGTTCTTAACTTTACGAATAGCTCTTGTTGCAGAAATTCCACTAAAACTGGTACTAGCTGCGGCCTGCAGTTTCACCCGCGAAAGTGCCATCTCGGGGAATATTGGGATAAAAAGTAGCCTGTGTGTCAATATAGATCTCCATACAAAGGACAGTAATTTTGCGTAAAGGAGTAACAAACATACACACTTCACACAAACTTTCACATGTTACTTCTTACTAATCTTACTAATATCATAAACGCGAAAGTTTGTATGTATGTATGTATGTATGTGAGGTTGTTACTCTTTCACACAAAAACTACTGAACCGATTGCGATGAAACTTGGAATATAGGTAGCTGGGGACCTGGATTAACACATAGGCTACTTTTTATTCCGATATTCCCGCGGGAACGGGACTTACGTGGGTGAAATCGTGGGGTGCAGCTAGTACTTATTATAAACGTGTAAGTTTGTATGTTTGTATTTGACTTTGTTATTATTTTACGCAAAAACTACTGAACCGATTGCGATGAAACTTGGAATTTACGTAACTGGCGACCTGGAATACTTTTTATCCCGATATTCCAGCGAGAACGGGTATTACGCGGGTGAAACCGTGGGGCGCAGCTAGTTTATAATAATTAGTAAGTATTATGATGACGATTGCCCCTATCTTTTCTATAATTTAATTATCTCTTCAAAGAAAGCTGCTGTCTCATCCAGCCCATTGCACCCAGCCAGGTGTTTGTTAACAAACAATATCTACTAATAAATTACGTAAGACTGTTTAAAAATAATGTTCGAAGCCACAATTGATGTGACGTACACGCATCTAGTTGATTTACGTCGTGGGACACGTGCGAGGTTTGGAGGCGTGCCATGTGCTAGAATGTTGTTGAAGAATAATGTACGATTCTTACAGGACTGCGCATGCAGTGTTTTTTTATCAATTTGCCGAAGGAAACTGGACCTTTTGCAACAAAAAAATCGACAGGGACAGTTGGACTCAGCCGTCAAGTTGTTTCACTTTACGATGAAATCTCGAAAAACGTAATTTCTGAGTTATATCATTTTATTTTTAAACGACCGATATTAACTCTGGTGATTCTGCAAAACTATCACGGTTCATGAGATACAGGTCCCACAGTGGAGTTTTAGTAAAAGTGTCGCCGTTTTATCCATTGCGTACGGAATTAAGAAACCTCCTTTTTCGAAGTCGTCGGTTCAATATTAATAATTCTCATTTGATATTTGTATCTATTAAAATTTGTTAATATTTGTTTCTCTGAGGGATCGTATCAGAAATGAGGTGATCCGTCAGAAAACCAAAGTCTTCGACATAGCTCACCGGATTAGCAAGCTGAAGTGGCAGTGGGCTGGCCATATTAGCCGTAGAACCGACAACCGTTGGGGTAAACGAGTTCTAGAGTGGAGACCGCGTCTCGGCAAACGTAGTGTAGGACGTCCTCAGACACGTTGGAGCGACGATTTGCGCAAGACGGCTGGCACAAACTGGATGCGAGAAGCCGAAAATAGATCTAGGTGGCGTGCAATTGGAGAGGCCTATGTCCAGCAGTGGACTGCAACGGGCTGATGATGATGATGATGATGATGATCTATTAAAAGCCGTTTTGTTCAATAATATCCTCACCGCAAATGGAAAATTATTTAGGAAGTGTATGAAATAAATTGATTATTTTATCAAATATAACTTGTTTGTTTCCTCTTGAAAATGCTTAATTATTATTTAATAATGTGAACATTTTTAGGTTAAAGTACCTATCTGTGAACGTGCCTAAAACGTTAGGGCGAAACAAATGATCCAATTAACCATAAGTACCTACTTGTAGTATTATTTAGGTAGTTAAAGTCAATGACTTTACCGAAATAATCAACTGAGACGTTGACAGAATGGAGTAATTGCTCAGTGTTAGTGAATGAATGAGAGACAAATATAATGGACTTATTCCTTTGAGTATACAGAAGCAAGCTATAGAGCGCCGGTATGCGAGTATGAACTGTAAGCACCGGTATGAACAGTTGAAAATGACAAAAACGATATCATCAGTCACCTAGGGTTACGGGAATTGACTGTTTCTCTCGTTAGAATTTATTTTAGTAATAATTATGGTAAAATGTTCAGTGCCGCGGTGTAAGTAAAAATGATTCGCGGATCACTATTCAACCTCAACATTTGAATCTATGTATAGAGCATCTGCTTACACTTTGCGCAGTAGGTAAATACCCATAGGCGCGCTCTATAGTTTGCTTGTACCTATACTCTAAGACTTATTCCGATTAGGGGCTGAATTTTCATTCTACGGATAAAAGGTATCTGTCGAATAAGTTCGAACCCAACCAAATTAAAAGCCTTCAAATATTGATCTTCTAAATTTTTATTATTCTTGAATATCATAGTGACTTTTTTTTACTGAGATGGTCAGACCAACTGAAACCAAAGAGCTCATCCAGGTTTGAGGAGATTGTTCGAATGGCTGCAGACCGCAATAAATGGAGGAGCTTTACAAACCGCTGGGTGAAAGGGAGTGGTGATCGCGATCTTCAGTCATGAAGGATCGATCAGAGAGAGAGAGTGACTTTTTTTTATTATTTGGTGGTGTTACATTTTATTTGAAATATCAGCCCTAAGTCCATTTTTCTTAACTTAGTCCAAAATCTATACTTATACAATTTCTAACGGGTATGCCCTTTTAATCCGAAAGGGGGTTGTTCTAGACGTCTAGGCTAACACCTTTTGTTCTACGACTTTTAAAAAATCAAACATTTTTTTAGAAAATTTTGAGATTATGTTTCACTGAAAAAACAGCTGCTTTTGAAAATAAAGGTAATTGAAGTTTTGATTGTAGTAGACCAAACTAAATGAAAGGAGAACATAAGGTCAATGACCTCGAACTCTCAGAAACAGCTGATTTTCAAGTAAACTTTACACTTAAAATTTTCGAAAATTACTTCGAATTTTTAAAAGTCGTAGAACAAAAGTTGTTCGCCTAGACGTCTAGAACAACCCCCTTTCGGCTTAAAAGGGCATACCTGTTACATCTTGTATACCTACACAGAGTTATGTTATTAAGTATATCTTTTTCGCTACGCTTAAGTACAGACTGCAAGAAAAAATGGCATTACGTAGGTGTTATCAATGTTTTATTTTGTTTCAGGTGTGCCTAATTCACCATTGGATGGACCTGTATTCTACAATTAAATATCTTAAATTATCCCTCAGCACTTTTATTTTTTTCAAGTTTGGTTATGCAATTGTTGGTTATTTAGCTAATGCCTTTGGAATTAAGTGTTTGATATTAAGTATTTTGAAAAATATGCTATTTATAATAATTCTGACACGTTTATACAGGGTTACAGAAAAAGTCGTGCTAGATCCGTTGAGGGCGTGGAGTACCCATCATTTCTGACTTATTTCACTATGAAACACCCTACCCTAAACTTAACCCTTTTTGAGATATTCGACTTTTAATTTTTTCATTGAAAATTGCCGATATTTAAGCTACTAAATTTATTTTTGTTTATTTTGTGTGTCTTATTATTATTATTATTGCATTTTGACATGCGTAATAAGATGCTTAAAGACGTCAATCATTAAAATAGTACATTAGTTAATTGAATAGACCGTAGCAGACAAGTGAAAGTTAAGAAATAAAAAAATAAATTAGAAAGTTTATTTTTCTCTAAGGGATATCTAAAAAAAACTATATGGCAATTGTTCGGCAGATGTTTTTTAAAATATCTACGTTTCATCAGCTATCTAACGAGGTATAATAATCAAGTGTTTTATTCAAATACATTATAAAAAAAATTTGTTTCATAGGCGACAGTGGAGAAGAAAATTTATACTTAGCCCTAAAAAATAAAATAAAACAATAGGTAAGCATGAAATGTTATTTATTAAAGCTTTTCACACAACTTTTTCTTGTTTACAGTTCATGTTCAACATGGCCGCCTCTATTTCTGATACATTGTCGCATTCTTCTACGGAGACCAGTCTTCACTACTCCAGTGGTCAATGTGGTCCTCATTTTGTTAGCTGCATCCACAATCCTTTGTCTTAAGTCTTCCACAGACGAAACTGGATTCGGCTCGCTGTATACTAGACTTTTCATGCACCCCCACACATGAAAATCCATGGGGGTAATGTCCGGACTTCTTGCTGGCCATGGCAACGGCCCACCTCGTCCTATCCATTTGTTTGGATAATTTGTGTCCAGCCAGTCTCTGACACTTCTTCTGAAATGGGCAGGGCAGCCATCGTGTTGGAACCACATGTCCCTGATCAGGTTGAGTGGCAGATCATCCAGCAAATCACTCAAGTCTGCTCTCAGGAAATTTTCGTAGCTTTCCCCATTTAAATTATCCGGGAGAAAGTAAGGTCCAATCAAATGATTGGAGATAATGCCCATCCACACATTCACGCTGAATCTACGTTGGGACCCCTTCACTCTTTTCTTATTGGGATTCCTTAGTTCTTTTGGGGCCCAGTAATGGGCGTTGTGATAGTTAGTTATGCCATCTTTATCAAATTTGGACTCATCCGTCCACAAGATATTTCTTAGAAAATCTGGGTCTTCCACATCAGCATTTAGCATAAATCTGCAAAAGTCCATTCTCCTCGCGGGGTCTCCTTCTTCAATAACGTGTACCGGCGTATAATGGTATGGGGATAGGCCAGCAGTGTGCACGGTAAACCACACTCTCCATTGCGAAAGTCCCAGATCACGGGCAACAATATTAGTGGAAGTAGTCGGATCCGCTCGAAAGCGTTGCACTATCTCATTGTCCTGTTCTTCGTCGTCAATTCGTGGTCTTCCCATGTCTGTATTTCGTCTCAAAACAGAGCCAGTTTCACGAAGTCTTCGATAAACTCTGTCAAAAACGGCCACATCCGGCACTCGACGACCGGGGTAGCGAGTTATGTATTCGTTGCGAGCTTGCGCAGACACACAATTGCAGTATCCGTAACAAATAAGCATATCATCATATTCTTCAGGTGTGTAGGACGTCATCTTCAACACTTCCGTATCGCAGGTACAAATCAGAGTCCGGTTAACAAGCACAGTAGTCACAAATCAGAAGAAACAGTCCAGAATCACAGCCAAGTCGAGAAAAAGAGCAATACAATGTCACATCTACTATGTACGAAGCACAAAAGCAGACTGACTGACAACCAAAACAATACCCCTTGTTGTATTCACAGCCCTAACCGGTCTCTACACATTTTTTCTTTCATTCGCACCTACATAAATCGTCACTTGTCTCGCTCGCACGGTGCGTCTTAACTTGAAGGACAATAGGCGCGGTACCGTTAGAACTACTACTACTACTGGAGCGTCCCTTTTTTCCACGAAATGTAATACAATCCCTAGATTGTTATACGTCGTTAGATAGCTGATGAAACGTAAATATTTTAAAAAACATCTGCCGAACAATTGCCATATAGTTTTTTTTAGATATCCCTTAGAGAAAAATAAACTTTCTAATTTATTTTTTTATTTCTTAACTTTCACTTGTCTGCTACGGTCTATTCAATTAACTAATGTACTATTTTAATGATTGACGTCTTTAAGCATCTTATTACGCATGTCAAAATGTAATAATAATAATAATAAGACACACAAAATAAACAAAAATAAATTTAGTAGCTTAAATATCGGCAATTTTCAATGAAAAAATTAAAAGTCGAATATCTCAAAAAGGGTTAAGTTTAGGGTAGGGTGTTTCATAGTGAAATAAGTCAGAAATGATGGGTACTCCACGCCCTCAACGGATCTAGCACGACTTTTTCTGTAACCCTGTATCATGTAACGCTTACCTAACTCTTAATTTGTAGTAAGCTAAGGTAATAATTGTATGATAGGTGCCTATAGACTTGTTCCAAAATAATTGATTAATTAATTTGTTTGTCAATAATTAGATACAAAGAAAAACTGATAATAAGGAATTCTAATCATGTCACATTTTACGACAAAGTACTCTTTCAAATGTTACAAAAAAGTATATTGACCGACCGACAGTTCGTTCCTCTCTTTGTACACCTATAGGTAGGTACAGTTAACAAAACAATACACACTTTTCTTTGATATTTAGAGCTTAAATTCGAGTAATATTTTCGTTATATAAGTATATTCTTTGGTAAACTGTATATATATGAAAAAGTCTTTGTTCATTCACTTTAGAGTTCAAAATTGTGCGTAAAACAGTTCTGTAGGCAGTTTGTATAAGGAAGGATATTTGTCCATGTCCGCCCATACGTACATACATGGCATGTTTGACGATTTACTTACGTCGGCGTCGTAATGAGTAGTTATTAGGGCAGTAAAGAGGGGTATTCCAGTTAAATGTGGAGCCGTAAATTGGGCTTCGAGGTCGCATCATACGGGCGGGGTCAACTTGAGAATAGAGGACAAATTTTAATAGACTTTTGATGAAACGATTATATGGATTTTGGATAGAATTTTCTTCGGTTTTCGTGATGTTTTTATGATATTAAACTTCCCCGATTTTAATAGCGTTCCTTATGCTTAGGTGTTTTTCAATGCCCGACGTTTCGAGGTTTTTCCAGACCTCCTGTTCACGGTGTGTTCTTTATACGATGTTTTCGTATAAAGAACACACCGAGAAAAGTAGGTACTTATAATTGAAATTACAACGCAGTTTAAAAAGTAGGTAAGTCTACTAGACATTGGTAAAACCGCAGGGCCCAGCTGGTACTCATAGGTACATATTTGCAAAAATTCGCGTTAATTAAATTAGTAAGAAGCAAGATATTTGTTAATATGCTTACTTTAGTACCTAAACATTTAGGTAGTAAGTTGTATGTGGTTGTATTTACTGCTAAGTTTTGAGTAAATATATCATACTAGCTGAGCCCCGCGATTTCACCCGCGTAAGTCCCGATCCCGTGGATCAAAAGTAGCTTATGTGTTTTCCAGGTTTCCAGCTACATATATTCCAACTTTCATGGTAATCGGTTCAGCGGTTTTGACGTGACTGAGTAACAAACACACATACTCAGAAACTTTCAGCTTTATAATATTACTAGCTGCGCCCCGCGTAAGTTTTATCAAAATCGGTTCAGCATTTTTTCTCTCATAAGAACCTTCTCCTGATCATAACAAACACAACGCAAAAAGAATTATCGAAATCGGTCCAGCCGTTCAAGCGTGATGCCGTGACCACGCGAAATAGGGATTCATTTTTATATATAAGAATAGGATGTTAATCGTAAACAATGATTAACACATAAAAAAACATCATTAATTTTCCATCACAGTTCTGGGATAATGGTCATCAGGTACCTACACCTAATCTTTTGAGTACCTACATTAAACATTTTAATTCCCCTGATAAAGCTGGAAACCCCTCGAGATTACGCGCCGTTGTTTACCCTTTTATCTTATCAAAGGAGGTACAGCGTTATCAATGTTATCATGTGCTATCAGGCAGGTACCTACATTGATACTGCTTATCGGTTTAGCATCAACTTTATGTCGCGACATAGCGCTGACCAATGGCAAGAGAGATATGTCGCGTAAACAAGGTTGAGTGAAATTTACATCATAGGTGTAAAACATAATTTTAAAATAACATGTAAAATCATAAGTGTAAATCTTAAGACCGGAATGGCCGATTTAGGTAGAAAAACTGCCAACATTAAGGCTGAAATCTATTCTAAAAGCAAAGTTTTGGTCATTATTTTTTATTGATTTACATTCTAATTTTGAAGAACTTCGACTTTGCTAAGCAAAAACTTTGACTTAAGACAATTTTTGGTAATTATTTATAAAACGATCTTCGCAACTATGCAAAGTTTTTGTTTAATAAAGTTAAAGTTTTTCAAATTTAGAATGTAAACCAATAAAAAATAATGACCTAAACTTTGCTTCACTGTTATATACTATAACTATGAAGTTCTATTTATTTTATTCATATATTTTGTAATGATTTCGTACATTTTGTAATGAATTTTGACTAAAAGATTCAAATGTTAAAATAGGCAAATTACGTCTCACTCAACCTTGAAAAAGTCAACTGTAACAGTTGTTACAATTGGCGAAAGCTCGGTTCGTTTAAAATCATAAATAAAAAGTTATTGTCAAGTTAATGCTTGGTTTTCGCTAAGCTCAGCCTGAGCAAAGTCAAAGTATACACTATAAATTTCAGCCTAAGGCTACGTCCGCATATGCAGGAGGCTGGCTTGGCGCCTAGAGGCTAGCAAGTCACCTAACTGAAACGAACGGTCTAGAAAGTTCGCGACCGACCGAACTGAGCGCTTGGCGCCTAAACTGTTTATCCAGTCAGAATGCAAGCCACTAGGCGCTAGGCGCCTAACTATGCGGACATAACC
The DNA here is from genome assembly GCA_949358125.1 of Idaea dimidiata. Lineage (NCBI taxonomy): Eukaryota > Metazoa > Arthropoda > Insecta > Lepidoptera > Geometridae > Idaea > Idaea dimidiata. The sequence continues at coordinate 13,441,762 of OX442341.1, forward strand.
TAAGTTTGATTAGGCGGGGTCACGTCAGTCAAATACATCCCGACCACTGAACTCAAATATACCACTGGAAATGATTTTCCTTATAAAATGGCATTTTATTGTGTTGTCGATTTAAAGCACCCGCCCCTCCTGGCCGTGCCGCGAGAATATCGGAATAAAAATTTGCCTAAATATGAAAACCCAGGCTATTATTATAATTGTTGGCCAGCCACAAGTCACCTTCACCTGTATATTTTACGAGTGTTATCAGGACCATACGAAATCAATTATTTCCTTCAATTAAACGTAAATTCTATTTATTAGGTCATTTACCACACGCTCTTTTGCTGCAAGCGCATTATTAAAGTCATTAAAACCATAATCTCTAGATTTCAGATCTAGATCTAGATTATGTAGATATAATACTGATTGCTTATCTTTTAGTTGATCTTAGATTATAAGGATAGTCTAGTAACGTTATGCGGTTTCACCCGCATAAATTCCGATCCTTTCCTAGTGGATCATACACACACATACATGACAGATAACAGACTTTCTAAATTTCATGTGTTCAGGACCAGCGGTTTGAGCGCATACCTTACTCAAAATTATGTAAGTTATATCAAAATCAAATCATATAGGTAGTCTTTATTATTACTATGAGACTTATTATTTATCTATCAGACACTAGCTACGCCCTGCGGTTACACCCGCGTAGGTCCCGATCCCGCGGGAATATCGGGATAAATAGTTGCCAAGGCCTCGATTCGGTAAGCACATAGCATGCGGAATGCCGGCGAACTGCAGGCGACTTGCAGAAGATGTGCGTTAATTCGTATTCTGTAAATGTTATTTGACTTAATTACTACTTAATTAGTTAAGTAGCCTTCAAAATTAAGGGCTACTTAATTATTTAAAGAGCTCCCCTTGTTAATCAGCCAATCAGTATTTTAAGAAGTCATAGAATAGCTATTATTTTTACTCCTGCAACAAATCGACTTTTGCAATGCTCATGCAACCCGCCTGCTTGTCGCATGCTATGTTTTTACAGAATCGGCCCACATGTCCTTTGTTTGTTACTTTTTCACTTAGTTTTGCATGAAAAAGTATACTTAACAAGGTCATAAAAGTCATAATACCTAACCTACATACAAACTTTTTCATACTATAAAGAGGAAAGATTTATTTGTTATATTGTTTGTAATAAATAGGTCTGTTCCGAAAGACAGGTTTAAAAAATTGTTTCACCAATAGAAAGTTACATTATCGAGGAGTAACACAGGCTTTTGATCCCGATATTCCCACGGGATCGGACTTGCGCGGGGGAAACCGCGGGACGCGGCTTGTAATGTATAGTTCATAATTTTGTCTAAGGTTTTAGCAATTTTGCATAATGAAACACAATATTTACCGGGTTTTACTCTCGTATTATTTAACTAGGAGTTCGCCCCGAACTGAGACCTCACGACCCCCTATCTCCCCAACTCCCCTACCGATCTGGCTCATCTTCGAACTCATAAATTCTATTGACCTAAACTACGCGCATACCAAAATTCATGAAGATCGGACCTACGATACTTAAGTTATCGTCGAACAAACATACAAAGATACAAGCGCCAGGCCCGTCTACACTGGACCTCACTCGCTTCGCTCGTTCGGTCAATAACGGCAATACTAGTAGTTCGCCCCGAACTGAGACCTCACGAGAATCCATTTACAGAGATTTTGTTTTTTGTAGGATTTTAACACCAACAGCTTTATTAAGCTTTATTAAGCTTATTATTAAACGAATAAATATAACGAAAGACAAGAAAAACGATAACATAACAAGAATTATTCCTTAATTACGACAATCGACCACAATTTGTAACATTCCCTACAAAAATGTCAGATCTTGGAGTATATATCGCAAGCAAACGCAACGATACCGCGATCTAGGAGGTATGTTGAGCGCCATCTATTGACAAATTTTTAGAACTTGATTATTTTCTCTTTTTGCACCCACTATCTCCCCAACCCCCCTACCGATCCGGCTCATCTTCGAACTCATAAATTCTATGGACCTAAACTACGCACATACCAAAATTCATGAAGATCGAAGCAACGATACTCAAGTTATCGTCGAACAAACATACAAAGATACAAAGATACAAGCGCCAGGCCCGTCTACACTGGACCTCACTCGCTTCGCTCGTTCGGTCAATTACTAAAGACCGAGCTTACGCTAACTTTACAGTTAGCTCTTCCAGTTAGCTCAGTCAACCTTGAAAAGCTAACTGGAAAGTTAGGTAGCGAAAGCTCGGTCTTTAGAAATAGTGCCGTTATTAAATAAAACGCGAGTGAAACTCGGTAAATATTGTGTTTTATGTATAGTTCAGTTGAAAAGTCATTGACTGAGTTTACCAATTACGACTTTGAATGTTATATGTATAGACGTCGAAGGTACCTGCTAAATCATCAATGATATGAAATAGGATGTTTTGAGAGATTTGATTAGATTTCAGAGGTATTTTATTCATGTAGTTTTTACTCAGATAACAGGCTTGAAATGTTATTTATCTGTCACGTAGCTTGGAGACAGCTGTGCAGGTGATAAGGTGGATTAAAATGCATAGGAAACAAATAGGAATTTAAATCACAGGGCCTAAAACCGAATACCCAGTAATCGTTCAATCAATTGGCAATCTATACTTATCTTACTAATTATAAACGCGAAAATTTGTATGTACAAAAAAATGTTGTGTGGAATTCGGATTCTGAAAAAGACAGAAATGGTACAGCCACTTTTTGAGAATCCGTCTTTATGAGAACAATCCGTTTGAATATATGTGACTTTGTTACTCTTTCACGCAAAAACTACTGAACCGATTGCCATGCAACTTGGAATATACGTAGCTGGAGACCTGGAATAACACATGGGCTACTTTTTATCCCGATATTTCCGCGGGAACGGGACTTAAGCGGGTGAAACTGCTGCTTAGACGAATTATAAGTACGTAATGCAATGAGCGACAAAAGAACGACATAGAAACGAGCAACGATCATGGCAGCGCGGAATGTTTAATCTAGACTTTAGTCTAATCTAGCTTCATTGGTTTAGCCTTGGTGAGAAGTTTGTAAATACGTATTGCAATACCAAACCTTGATGTAAGTACAAAGTTCAGTGTAAAGCATGACATGTGTAAAGAAAGAATCTGACCTCTGTGTCTTGGAGGGTAAACTGCCCAACAACCTAAGATTGAGATTTTGGCGGGAACGCGTTGAGGAGAAGTCTTGCAAAATTTTCATTTTTATGAAACCTAGTTCAAATTCGTGTAAATTGTTTAATTTCGGGGGCATATTAATCAATTTAGTTTCGTGAAGGTGTACAAGTTGAAAGTGAAAATCGGTGCAAAACATGGACTTTAGCGTTGTCTCCAAAGCTCGCGTGAACCGTCATTGTAAAGAGCCACCATATACTTTGACTTCCTTGACTTGAAAAAAACTTTTTTGACCAAACATCACGAGACGTGATTTTTATCTCGTTTAAAATACCAAATTGCATAAAATTACTGGCGTATGCATTATAGTAAGCTATGCGGCATCTACAACATTTTAGTTGCAAAATAGCTTTCGGTAATATGCCCAAATCGTGCGAAACCTAAACTTGAGAAAAAAGTAAAATCTTTACACAACGACGGTGGTCCTTACCTCTGCAAATTTCTTAAAACTTAACAATAAGTTGATAATTGTTATCAAACTGTTTTGTTATACTTGTGTTAAACAAAGACCGATGAACGCGCCCACAATTGTATGGGTTTCCCTTGTCCCTGCCTTTTGAATTCTTTTGTGTGAGACAAAGAGGTTTATCATTACGTGTATTGCGAAATAGAGGAAACATACTTACCTAACGGTCGAATACAGAAATGCTACCCAACATTTGAAGGCGACTTAAAGCCTAAGCAGCTCTTAAATCAGAAAAATCCCTCACTTATTTTGAATTCAGTATGTACTCAATTATTTAAGTAGACCTCAAATTTTATGTGACGTTTCAGTATTCAGCCGTACAAATGAAATCTTATCTAATCTAATTAGGTAGGTACATACTTTTTAGAAACGTCAAGTAAACTACCGTATCTTTGGAACGCGACCTCCAATGAGAAGAAGACACAAGAAACTCTTGGGGTTATTTTTTTGTTGCAATGATCATGTGATTTATTTTGTCGCATATTTAGGGCTCTAATATTTCAAACTATAGGTAGATTGAAACAAGGGCATCAATTCTGTAAATAAAATGCCCCAAAAATGCTCCAGCTCTATTCAATACAGTTTATCATTTTTGGAAATTTTGCCAGGTAGCGCTGGAACTTTCGATGTTATAGAAATTTCTTGCAGAATTTAAAAAAAAAAACTGAATTATTGTTGTTATTAGAACCACGGGTCTAGACAAAACATCCTGTAAGTTTAAAAAGCCAACTGTTTAAAAAAATAAAAAGACTGAGGCATGGTTGAGATGAGACATTTAAATAACAGAATACGTGCGTGCCCTGTGACTTTTTGAAATTGAATGTACAAACTTTTACTTATTTTGAAAGTTACGTATTTGTATTTTTCCTAATAAGTGGCATTTTTTCCGAGAGTACTGAATTGAGTTTTACCTCATGAAAGTAATTATGTTTTGTCTATATTGTAAGAATAAGAATATTTTTATTGCCATAACTGTGTACATTAAGGTCTTACAATAGTATAACGTTTCTACAGTTTACTCATTTCGAGCATGCAATAAGGTTGTTCTAATATAAACTTCTTTTCTGTGAGTCACATAATAAAGGTGTACCTCGCTCGAAACAAACTCAGTAGTTAACTCTGGGCAAACGACCGCAAAGAAAACTTTGGATCGTTTCCAATTCCTACGTCACGATAGGTACCTTTTTTCTTACACACTAAAGGCTGAAATCTATAGTACGTACTTTGACTTTGTTAAGCAAACTTTGACTTTAAGTCAATTTTGATATTTATAAAGCGATCTTCGCAACTATCCAAAGTTGAGTCTTGGCGGGAACTCGTTGAGGAGATGTGGTGCTAAATTTTCATTTTTGTGAAACCTAGTTCATATGCGTGCAAATTGTTTAATTTCGGGGGCATATTAATCAATTTAGTTTCGTGAAGATGTACAAGTGGAATGAAAGTGAAAATCGGTGCAAAACATTGACTTAGTGTTGTCTCCAAGGCTCCGTGAAGATTGTTTGTAAATGGCCGCCGTGTTTACAAATGATTCCCTAGACTTGACTTTAACTATGACGACTTGACTGTTTCGATGCAAATAAACTTGCATAATATATTAAAATACATGACACTGGCTAATTTCCTAATGGCCATAATCGGTTCACAACCGATAAGAAAAAAAAAAAAAAAAAAACTATCCAAAGTTTTTTGCTTAGTAAAGTAAAAGTTGGAGTCTTGGCGGGAACTCGTTGAGGAGATGTGGTGCTAAATTTTCATTTTTGTGAAACCTAGTTCATATGTTGCGTGCAAATTGTTTAATTTCGGGGGCATATTAATCAATTTAGTTTCGTAAAGGTGTACAAGTGGAATGAAAGTGAAAATCGGTGCAAAACATTGACTTAGTGTTGTCTCCAAGGCTCCGTGAAGATTGTTTGTAAATGGCCGCCGTGTTTACAAATGATTCCCTAGACTTGACTTTAACTATGACGACTTGACTGTTTCGATGCAAATAACTTGCATAATATATTAAAATACATGACACTGGCTAATTTCCTAATGGCCATAATCGGTTCACAACCGATAAGAAATAAAAAAAAAAAAAAAAAAAGTAAAAGTTTTTCAAATTTAGAATGTGAACCAATAAAAAAACATGACTTGAAACTTTGCTTCTCTGTTATGAATTGATTATGAAGTTTTCTTTATTATGTTCGTATATTACAAAATGAATTTCGACTATGAATTCCAATGCAAAGTTTATGCTTAGTTTTTGCTAAGCTCAGTCTGAGCAACGTCAAAGTACGCACTATGGATTTCAGCCATAGTATAGTAAGTGTATAGAAACTACAGAGTAGTTTTATAAAGTTTTATCTTTCTTTACTTACATTATTATCGCACAAGGACGTCCATGTATTTTGCTTTGGTCAAATAGTTGAAGATTAGATTATGCTTTGCCTTTATAAAGATAGATTTTTGTATTTTAAACTTTAAATTCTCCTACATAAAATTGAGTTTTGACTACACTACGACAAAAGGACGACTTTTTTTCATGTTTTCCAGGCGATCAGTTTTACAATAAGTACGGATTTTGGAAAAAGTGGTTTTTGTTTCAAAATTCAATGCTCCCTGCGGGAATTGAACCCACGATCTCGACTTCTCTAGTGGAGCGCGCTAAGCAATTGCGCCAAGTGAACTCGAGCGACTTTGAGCGGTTGAATTAACAACCGCATTATGATTTTTTACCGTGTTTCTCAACAGCATTGTTCAATTTTTCTCGAAAACAGTTCAGCAATTGTTGGTAATTTTCAAGAAATTACTTAAAAAGTATTAGCAAAACTTTGTCCAAAAATCCAAAAAGTTAAAGAAAACGTGGCCGAAGTAAAACAAAACATTCATTAACTTATGTAAGTTTGTATTCTGAATATTACCTACTAAATTTTCTTTTGAGTTTTGGCGGGAACGCGTTAAGGAGGCGTGTTGCTAAATTTTCATTTTTGTGAAACCTAGTTCAAATGCGTGCAAATTGTTTAGTTTCGTGAAGGTGTACAAGTGCAATAAAAGTGAAAATCGGTGCAAAACATGGACTTTAGCGTTGTCTCCAAAGCTCCTTGACCAACTTAGTAAATGGCCGCCGTGTTTACAAATTATTCCCTAGACTTGATTTTAACTATGACGACTTGATTGTTTCGATGCAAATAACTTGCATATAATATAATATTAATAATACTTGACACTGGCAAATATCCAAATGGAAAATTAAGCCATATTAAAAAAGAAGAAGAAGAAATTTCCCTTTATGTGCGACTTGCGAGTATTTTGAAACTACCTCCGTATCCACTCCCCCTCATGCCCATAATATTTGTTTCTGCAATGTCTGAACAAGGCGCATGTAAGTAGGTATTTTAGTTAGAAAACTAGCTGTGTAGACTTCGTCTGCGTAGTGCAAAGCCGACTTTTTCTACTAATTGGATTTTGATTTAAAGTAGGTATACCACGATGAGGTTCCTCAAAAATAGAACTACCTATCCAATATTGAAAACCAGATTTTAAATCGGATTAGTAGTTTTTAATCGTATAAAGAACAAACAGACAGAAAGACATAAATTTTAAAAATATAATAAGTATAATTTTGTTTTAAGTACAACTTTCCCTAAGTCCCCTATACAACTTTTTAAATTAACTTCCAAGTATGTACTAAGTAAAGACGTTTTGTCCTCTCTTCCTTTATTATTATGGGTATAGAAGATAGATATAGATATCTTAACTAACTTATAGCCATAAGTATTTAATATGTACTGACAGCAATGGCGCGGGCGCACGGAGCGGGCGACATGTCAATAAATACATTGTTTAATTAAACAACACCACTATATCAGTGCAATGTTTATCATAAATGCAACTCACTAGACAATAAACAACCACTGTTATTAAATAGAACAAATGTTTTCAAAACAAGGGACGAGAAAATAATGTTCATTTAATATATTTTTAATTTTGTTACTGTATGTACCCATATAAATAGTCTGGCTAGCGAATAATGGCCCTGGAATTATTTGCAAACTTTTACATAGCAACTCTATACGAACGTCAACGTCAGTCAAGATGACTTTCTTAAGTACAATAGTTATTGATATTATTCGAGGGACTTTTGTTTTTTTCGCGTTAGTGAAATGTCGTCCTGAATTTTCATTTTTACAAAATCATGGTTTTATTGCGTTTAAATTGTTTAATTTCGGCGGCAAGTTACCAATTTAGTTACGCGAAGTTCAACGAGTTAAGTGAAAATAAAAATACCAGTGCCAAACACGAAATTAGCACGTTACAAACAATTGTCCCATAGGGTTGGAGAAAAATCGTCGCCATTTTTTCTACAGCCGTCACGCATTGAAAATTATTTCAAACGATTACAGTACAATAGTGGTAGTTCGCTATTCGTACGAGTATTTGGCTAAATTGTCCTATATTGCTGACAGAAGCCATAACTAAGAAAAAGAAAGAAAGATATTATTCGAGATCCTACGTGCGTATTTTTTGTAATCTAAAAATTGCGTTATTTTGATTCATATTAATTTATAAGGTAACACCTCAGTACCTAATTGCGGATCTGTTATGCACAATCATAAGTAAGTATCTCTAATTATCATAAATTGTGTTATTTCAAGTTTCATCAAAATCCGTTCAGAAGTTTTTTGCGTGAACGAGTAATAAAACATCCATGTCAGGTTTTGCTACAAACTTTCCAATTTAAATTAACTAATGGCTCCCGCGGTTTCAACCGAACAGATTTCAATCCCGCGAGATAATTCACTCTCTATTGCCTAAACTATCATTATGTATAGTTTTGTCGAATTTGTTTGAGCCGTTTGACCGTGAAAAAGAACGAAATAAAACAACGAACTCTCGCATTTTTAATATTAAATGCCACATAAATATATAGTCAAGTGGGTAGAAATGCGACTTTGGGGCAAATGCGGCGATCGTCAATTTACCCGAAAGTAACAATCATAGTGAAAAAACCGCAATATAATCATGTTATATAGGAGATATCTACCTATATTGTGACTAGATGGCGATTTCTTCTTTACTTATAATAAAAGAAGAGAGGACAAAAAGTATGTACTTGGAAGTAAATTAAAAAAAAGTTGTAGGGCTTATAAAAAGTAGTAGAACAAAATTATATAAAATTCATGTCTGTCTGTCTGTTTCTCTGTTTATATGTCGGTTCCTTATACAATTAAAAACTACTTATCCAATTCAAATCTGGTTTTCAATATTAGATAGTTCTATTTTCGAGGAAGGTGGTGGTATACTTTGCATGGAAATCCAATTAGTAGAACCCGAGTAATGAACGAAAAAGTGCAACCGCTCGAGAACCGCTCGACCGCCCGCGCCCGTGATAACACATTTTCACTTCTGCGGGTGAAACCGCGGGGCGCAGCTAGTTATAAATATAACAATTCTTAGTTTTCGGGGTGCATTTTGCCCCAATGTCGCATTTCCCCCACTTGAGTGTACTTATAAATAATAATTAGTTAATTAACTAGTATCAAAATAGGTTTTCCAATTATTTCACCGTTATTTAAATGTTGCCTTATATTTTATATTATAATGTAGATTTTTTTTTCGCTAGTCGGCCAACATTCGCAAGTCAGACTATACCAACCATCTCGTAATACTTTTAAGTAACATATGTAATTTAATTATTTTATTTTGTTCTCGGTCCTTAACCAATTTGAGCCACAGGCAGGCCACAAGTATTATAACACGGGATACCTATTTTGTTTGCCATGTTTTCCAATCCACAATAATCTTCACTCCAGAGTCTTTTGGTTTAAATGATGACTCATGCGTGATTCTTCTTCTTCTTTATATTGGCTTTTCCATTCGGACATTTGCCAGTGTCAAGTTTTATTAATATTTGCAAGTTATTTGCATTGAACAAAACAGCCAAGTCGTAACAGTTAAAGTCAAGTCGAGGGAATCATTGTAAAAAGGGGGCCATTTTTTTACAATGTTTGTTCACGGAGCTTTGGAGACAACATTAAGCTAAAGTATATGTTTTGCACCGATTTTCACTTGTACATTTTCACGAAAATAAATTGATTAATATGCCCCCGAAATTAAACAATTTACACGCATTTCAACTAAGTTTCACATAAATGAAAATTTAGCAACTCATTTCCTAAACGCATTCCCGCCAAAACTCCCATGCGTGATTCATAAATAAAGAAGAAAAGCAATCCCGCCAAAAAAAAACGGTCGTGTTTTTTTCTACATATATATTTTGTACGCAAGGGTATTCGTTTCACCAGTGTCATTCAAAATTATTTTGGGGAAACAAATATAATCACCAGTACACAAGTCAAATTAAAATCTGTGTATATACAATTTACAATGTTCAATTTAAACAGGACAAAACTCCTATTACTGTATTATATTTATAAGAGATTAAAGTTAAATAAAAGTAGAATTTGACTTCCTGTTGTTCATTAGCTTGCTTAAATTCGCCACTTCCCGCTTGGGTTTTTTCGGATACCGACTGGTTCTTCAATTTCAAATACATTTACAAATAAGGTAAGTACACCTACTTAATTCGAGATATAAAGTAAAATCAAACAAAACATTGTTAAAAAATTGAATCGTTTTGCCCGGATTAATTCTTATTCTTATTCTTAAATATACCTACCTAATTAAAAAAATTAAGACGCCAAGTCAATTAAAAACGAAATTTCAAAATAAAGCTAAGATTACACGTGCCAACTTTTAATTTTTATAACATGCTGATTGCTGACATTTCGTGTCAAGGCACTTTTTGAGTTTGAAATTTTAAAATCATTTCGTTTAGTAAATACGGTTATACATTGTACATTATTTTAGCTATGTTACAAATAAATTATCGTAGTCGTGTAAAAAAGCAAGCCAGTCGGTAAAGTAAATCAATACTTACTTAATTTTAAATTTGTACGATGAAATATAAAAATCAACAACTTCAAAATGATAAATGCCAACTAATTTAGTCGAAACTGATTTATCTCAACATATTTACCTACTTATTCACCTACCTGTTCGAAGCCAAAGTAGGTCAATGTCAAACGATGTTTCATGACTTCATGAGGTCACCTTACATAATTATTTTCTTTCAACGATTTTATGTAAGCTCATTGAATTGAATAAACATGACTTGGTATATTACTGTAATTACATAAATTAAACAAAATTGCAATTATTCTCATTTTATTGAATTATTGGAAATTGATTAACTACGTAAATGAAATTGTCAGTAGTACGCGCCTACGTTACTAGTGTCTAGTTTTTTTTAGCTATCATCTGAGTGAGACCTCAAGCGTGTTTAACCTTACATTCTGTTTGACCTTAATGCTTGTGTGACTTATTAATATCTGTCTGTATATTGGTACAAATGCTATGTAGGTACAAATAAAGAATCTAATGTTTTAATTAAGAATATGTATTTCTCCGATTTCAGCAACCCTTTTTTGTGTTTCTTTCTCCTATCATTAATTTTTGTTTTCCTAATGGATGTTCCTGATCACTGGGGGAATAAATAAAATCAAAGTATAAATGGTATAATAATCTTCATAATTTATTTTCTCTTCTTTTATTATACAATATGTATCTCGTATAAAACAATAATATTCTTTGTTAAATTCATAGAAATATATTATTATACTATAACTGTTCATTATCTTTTATAAACTTACAAATTACTGTTAACATTCTGGCGAAATTTTATATAAAAAATAATACAAATGGCTGTCAGACACGGTCAACCTTGAGCATACATAAACGTACCCCGAAATTGAACATGTTAGACGTACTTTATAGTTCTATAACAATTCAACTTGTTAATTGGTATTTTAATCACTTACATAATAATAACTTACAGAAGACAATAGTACAGAACAATATTTTGCTGTAGCACTATGATTGGTAACAAAAACAATTAAAATGTAATAGGCTTTAGTTTACAAAGCGTAGGCACTCGAGATTGCTACTTTACCTAAATTTAAACATTCTCACTAATAAATACGTCTCTCGCATTCATTCTTCACTTCACTCTCATCTCTGACTGTCACAACTTTACATATTTTTGAATCTTTCACACAGTTTTCGGACGGCTCACACATAGAGTCACGTCCACTTATAATTAAAGAGCACCGGGTCAGTTCTAAGAAATGTCCATTGGGGAAAATACTCTTGCAAGGCCCTTTCTTTCACACTTCAAGGCACACAGTTATAATCTCTCATACGATCAGTCTATCTCACACCCAAGCAAACAAAGGCGATGACGTTCCAATTTTAGGTGTCAAAAAGCCATCACGCCAACGAAAAACTTTAACCTTGTGCAACAAAACGTGATTCGGATCAAATCGTCCTACTGTGGAACACATGGCCGCCATTCCGCGAGGGCGGCGTAGCCGGAATTTTAATTAGCAGAACATCCGCTCGTGATGCGCTGTTGCCATTTTTACAACATTTTGTCTCTTTCCTTCATATAACATTTTACAGTAGTGTAAACATGACAGAATTATAACTGTTGAATTATTTTGTACAAGTATTAAAACGTGCTAGTGATCACCAAACAATAATATTATGCTAATATAATGCTTCGAACAATGAACAATAGAAATTGGAAATCCTGCAGCTAGATAAGTACGGCAACGCCGCTGAAACGGGAAATTTGCCGTAAAACTGGCAACGTCGCGCTTCAAGTTTCGTACTGTCTGTCCACAAACTTATGACGTTGCACGGTTATCCTTTCTAGTTTCTACACTAAAACTAAATGAGACAACGCAATACTGATTTAATGGAAAACCTATGTTTTCGCAACTTATAACAATGCTTAAGCTCTCTCTAAGTTGTGGCTTGTGCTAAGTACATTCCTATCTAAGTAGTTCACAATAAGAAGCATTCCAGAACGAGCGAAGGTTCTGCCTCAAGCAATCACTGGCAACCTAATCTCTCAAACTTAACGATCCACTCACAACTTTTGACATAGCAACGCTTAACACTTTACTCACTAATGTAGATATACAAACTAACATTTTACACAGTAAAATTAAGATCACAAATTGCTTTGTATGCTGCGTCCTAGCGGGCGCGACTAGCATGGAATGTGGAGGAGCGACGTGAGCGGCGCGATCAGAAATGGGACTCGATGTGACAGCCACCGTTTGCATGCTCCAATACCTGCTCCTTCAATCGATGAACGTGATCCTTTAACTTCACCACCATCTGGGCCAGTTCCGCGTTCTCGCCCTTCAAGATTTTCACTTTATCCTCCAATTTGGATATTCTTTCGAGTTTTCGTCGTCTGCATTTAGACGCTGCTACCCGATTCCTCTGTCTTTTACGTTCTAATTTGATTCTTTCTTGAGTATCCATATCTATGGGTGAGAGAGGCGGAGAACTAGCGGCACTAGGCACTGTTTGAGGTTCGTCTTTGACCACTGGCGTGGGAAACCGCTCCAAAGGTCGGTCCAAGTCAGCGTACACCCGCCGGCCGATCGCGGCCGCCGGCTCGCCGTGATGCAACTTGTCTAGCGCTTCGACGAATGGTCGCGCATACATTTCTTGTTCCTCGGTTGGCGCGATTGCTGCTGGGAAAAGCACTTGAGCGCCGGGAGTGGGGGTAGCCGTTGTCACCAGACCGTTTTGGATGATAAGCTTCTCGAGTTCTGGAGATCCAATCTTCAACATTTGCAGGTCGGGGGATGAAAGAACTGGAGCAGCAAAGCGTGCTCGCTTTCCTCCTCGGCCCACATCCAAGGTGAGGGGCCTCTTCAGGTTCTCCACTGGTCCTGGGAGTGGGTACTGCTCATCATAAAATGTAGTCTCCATGCCGAGGCCGGAGTGCCGAACCATGTGTTTGCCCCGAACGCACCGGTATCACTGAACTCACTGCGCGAAACTCAAAACTTTCTCTTGTGGCACCGCACGTCCACTACCCTTGACGTTCTACTTGTTTCTAAACATTGTTAAGAAACAACCACTGCTTTTATTCCGTGACTCAGATAAGCTATTTTTAGCGATCGCGTGATCGTTCGGCTCGTGGATTGGTGGAAAATGACGTGATACGAACGAGCGCTGCGTTTTGATTGGTAGTCGGGTTCGTAACATAGCGCGAGGCCGCAGCGGGCTGTTTACGACTTCGTGCGATTACCGAGAATCGACGACACTATTTCCATTGTCCAGCGATATCTACAGCATTTTATCTTAACTCATTTGGGTTACATACTTTATTATTATCTTAGTAATTACCTTACTTTAATGATTATTATGCAGATTATGCTGTATAGTAATTTTATTTCAGATGAATTTACTTGACTGCTGGAGCATTGGTAATGTTTTCTTGTTAAATTATGTTTGTAAGGTCGATCGTTACTCAGATAACCACTCTATAGTTTTAACAAAATCATTCTATTGATTAATATTAAATAAGTAAACACTTTACTGAGTCGTCGGTATAATTTTCGCTATATGTTTTCTAGTTATTCTCTTTCTATGGCATGAGTACCAAGGCTAATACTAAGGTTCAAAAAGCATGATGAAAGTTTGAAGTTAAATTCGTAATTCGTGATTTTAACAGATGATTTAAAAATTAATTCTAAATCGCCCTAACTCAAAGGTGGTCTATATTATATTATTATTATAACTTGAGCTTGTTTTCTATTTGACAAATGATTAGAAATGAATAATGTAAGTACAATATCTAACCCGTTTTAACTAATTTTGGTAATAATTATTTAATTAATCGCTGCTTTTTCCCCATATGCCAAATGCTTTATTTTATAAAATTCCTGAGGCAGTAGTGCTCCAAATGTATTTTTTGATACGATTAGAGAAATTTTTAGTACTTAACAATCAATTGGCGCCGTGATAGGTGATTAAAAAAGATTAAAATTCAATGTAATAGATCAGTATCTATCACATTAACTAAAAAGGTGATAACAAGTGCAATAGGTACTCTTTACAACTATTGTTATAGTTAGGTAAGTACCTACTTAATTAAATTTTGCGTTAATAGCGTTGCATGTAATTAAGACTAAAGACTCAATTTACATTGCACACAAATTAATTATTAATGTAATAATGACATATTATTAACAAAATCGTTATGGATAGGTTCTAGAAAATTCCATTGCAATACCCTCACAATATCCTTAATTTAAAAATATCATATTCAAATGAATAATCAATGGAAACGTACAAAGGGCGAGGCGTGGAGGCGGGGTAGCCGCGCCGCTCGCTGCAAGAAAAATAAATGCGGGTGACGCGCGGGGGGAAGGGGGCATGGGTGTGCAAGAACGAGCTCGCAACATAAACCCGACTCGCTCTCTCAACGAGATAACCGACAAGGAAAAATAATGCACCGAAAATTCCTTCGTTTTATGAAGAATCGTATTGTTTGCTTTTTTATGTTATTATGAGGGTGACCTTGATTTTAAACTCCAAATTTTGATGCAGTCGTTCAAAAACAAAATATCAAACGGGTGCCATAAAAATTGATTTGATACACTGACTTTTTTAAGCAATAAAATATTCAATGTAGGATATTTATTATGTAGGTAGGTAATGCATTATTATATCGCCCACTTAAATTACATGTAAATAATCAGAAAACAAACGCTAACATAATAATATGCGTTACAAATAAACAATGGATATCAGAGTTTTATTTATGCCAAAGAAAAATTATTCGAGATAATAAATACCTAGTACCTATATCTAAGCATTTAACTACCCATCTTTACTAATAATGGGTAAGTAACCCTATCGTACCCTATTGCACGACATTACACACAGCTTCATCTAAGTAGCTCCTAACTAAGCACTAGGCTTGTACCATGGGTACTAGCCAACGGATATACTACAAAACAACTACTTATGGTACTTACTAGTGGTAATATCTCCCAACATAACTGTTAGCATATATTAGTTAGTTGAAAATCAATAGGTTCTTTATTTTCAACAATCATATTTAAATAAATTTCATCTCAGTTACAAAGAAAACCTACCCTACCAATATATTTCTTATCTATATTGTAGGTCAATCAATACTATCAAATAAAAAATCTTATTATTAGATAGTTGTCACAAATATAAAAAAAGGTATTTTTAAAGACTTTCGCACGTGTGTATACTGCCTTTAAAATAATAAAAATATAAATGAAAAAAAAACAAACAAACAAATATTTTTTTTAATCATTGGGGCGGGCGTTCATACACTGTAGCATTTAGTTCAAAAAATCAAAATTTAAAAATAAATAATTAAGATCTCTAATTCTTGATATCTACAATAATCTTCTAGGTAGTAAAAGTAAATAAAATATTTCTTTGTCGCGGGTCGTAGCTTTCATTTTTACAAAGATTCATGCTGTACGATATAGATGGCGTTTAGTAATTAGTTTTAGTCTACTCGATACTAGATGTCGCTAATTCCAAACACAACCCCGGCAAAATTCAAAATGAGATTACGAATTTACTTCATTGGAATATGAAACCACTACTAATGAAATTAATTTTTCGGTTTTAATCGCGTTGCTTTTATCGTTTTCAGCATTGTTATAATGCCGTTCCTACATTTCGATGCCTTTACACACTCCTTCGTCAGGTAGAGTTTCATTTTAATTTATCAACGCAAAAATAGAAGAAAAATATGTAAAATAATATTCTTCACATTTAGGGAACAAAATTAAACGGTTATATCCCCGAGATTGGTACTGAGTAAGCGTTTCGATTCGTCATTCCTTATTCGCACTGCGAGACAGTATTTTTGACTACAACAAATTTTGTTTTTAGCAATTTTAGTGTATTTGTATACATACAAGCTTTACTGTAACACACTACCTATTAATTAACATTCCTCATTTGGGGGTTAGTAACTTAAAGTATATTTAAATTAATTTAAAAAAATCACTTTGAAAAAAATATTTTTATTTTTATTCTTACCACTATCTATTTACACAATACGTACTAAGTTCTTACAATTTTCATTCGGAAAAATTGTTCAATTGATTTTTAATTACACATCCTATAAGCGGGATTTACATTATTACTTTCCTAGCAGTGTCCCGATCCCGCAAGAATTATCGGGACAAAAGTAGTATATTTGTTATGACTGCAGTAAGGTAGCATGAGAGCACGAGAATATTTAGTCTATCGAGAAAAATAGTTCGCCTCTTTTTCTTATCTTTGTAAAAATGCCACGCTGCATTGTTTCTCCATCTACAATTTATTATCTCGTGCTCGTATGCTACCATTGTTTACATTGGGTTTACAGCTATTTATAATACTGAGTTTCATCGCAATCGGTTTAAGTGGTTTCTGCGTGAAGAAGCAACATTCGATATTCCCGCGGGATAGATGGTCTAACGGCGGAATACAGGAACGTCACTTTAAATTTGAGAGCTGCTTAAATAATTTAGCAGCTTCTAAATTCAAAATTTGTATGGGAATTTTTGAGTTTGAGAGCTGTTTCATTGTTAAGTAGACCTTAAATATTGAGTAGCTTTTATGTATTTAGTCATAAGCTAGCTAATCTGGGTTAATCAGTTGAGGAGCTCAGTCGTTAGGTCAAGTTAGAGGATTTAGGGCGACTTGAAAACTCTAACACCAGGTGGGGCACACCACTATGCGAAAAGTAGAACAAGTTGACTGTGTAAGTCAGGCTAGGTAAGTTATTTTATTTATTTCTTGTGAAATAAATAAAATAACTGTGAACCCTTTATGGCCATTAGGAAATTAGCCAGTGTCAAGTATTATTAATATATTATGCAAGTTATTTGCATCGAAACAGTCAAGTTGTCATAGTTAAAGTCAAGTCTAGGGAATCATTTGTAAACACAGTGGCCATTTACAAAGATTGTTCACGGAGTTTTGGAGACAACACATAAGTCCATGTTTTGCACTGCTTTTCAGTTTCATTCCACTTGTACACATTCACGAAACTAAATTGATTAATATGCCCCCGAAATTAAACAATTTGCACGCATTTGAACTAGGTTTCACAAAAATGAAAATTTAGCAACACATCTCCTCAACGAATTTCCGCCAAAACTCTCGTTGGGACAGTAGCTAGGGTCTAGTCTAGGCTGACAGCGCCTGCTTTTTTTTCTTTTATGAACCGATTATGGTAGTTAGGAACCGATTAATTAGTTAGGAAAGTAGCCAGCGTCAATTGACTCTTAAATAAGTCGGAAGATGTTTCAGATTGAAAGCGCTTTCAGGTTGTAACGTGTAACATTATAAAGATGCGCGTTCAGACCACAGATCAATCTGCGTTCACCATTAGCAGCACATTTCGTGAACGCGTTCCTGTCAAAATTGGCCCTATTTGACAGTGACAGATATGACCCTAACGTCATCATAAGGCTTGTCGGTCTTGGGGTTGGTCTTGACTCCGCCTATCGTCTGTACCACCTCCATTCCCTTCACCACGCGACCGAACACTGTGTGCTTGTTGTCTAGCCATGGCTGAAACAGATAGATATATATATATATTTTTGAATATTGCACGATATTACAACACGCGCAATCTAGCCAAAAACTAAGCTCTAGACTTGTATTATGGGCACTAGACAACGAATGCACTACCTATCATACTTCCTTTTTGTTAATACATACTTATAATACATAGAAAACACCCAAACCAGAATTTTTTATTTTATTATTAAGCAAAATTATTGTAGCCGGCCGGAATCGGACCAGCAACCTTCTGCATTGCAGTTGGATCTTCGCCCGCTGCGCCACACAGGCCGTCCACCAACATTAAAATAATAATTATAAACAGAAATGTTTTACAAAGAGGAACATATCATCAAAAAGGCTAGGTGGAATGGATCAAAAGCAAGCTAATTAATAACAATTGAAGCCTTTATTTCTACTACCATTTACATCTATACATAGTTTGGATAGTTTTGTCGCCGGGCGATAAGCGAGTTTGCAAGTGTCACGAGCGATCACTCGCAATGATTTATTGATATCCATAATATAATTTCTTGTCTGGTTTTTTTTAACGATTTTGCATAATAAAACACTTTATTTACCGGGTTTAATCGCGTTTTATTTATGATTTTTAACCGACCGAGCTTCGAGCTGCTGCTGCTGCCGAGCTTTCGCCAAGTTAACAGTTGGCTTTTTCAAGGTTGACGTGGTAATTGTCAATCATGAAAAAGCCTACTGTAAAGTTGACATGAATAAAACGGTCGGTCATGAATAAAACGCGATTAAACCCGGTAAATAAAGTGTTTTATTATCCACAATGTACCCATACGTTTACTTTCAGATTTGGAAATGATCAAGCGAGTGATCATCCAAGAATGAGTATCGCTAGCGAGATTTTATTGCAAGTTCTTTGAGTTCTTGAGGCTGTTCATGTTTGCAGAGGCACACACGGATGACTTTTATTCTATAATCAGAAAGCGATCGGCCTCTGTGCTGGCTCGACTCCGCTCCGCCTCCAACAGTCTTCTGAATGTTTTCAAGGACAGGTGGGACTCACCCTTACTGCGTCACTGGATGAAGCTCCATACTGGCCATAGTGATTAATGACTGTACCTAATAGTTATTAATATTCTAACCCTAGTTCTTAAGATAATGTTACTAACACTATGGACTTTGTCTGAAAATAAATTATTTCAATTTCAATTTAGACCTGAAAACTCTATCACTAGGTGACCCACACCGCTATACAAAAAAAAAAGATGTATAAATAAATAAAACTAAACATACCGTGGGTGCGAGAGTGATAAAGAACTGGCTGCCGTTAGTCTGCGGTCCCGCGTTGGCCATACTGACAGTGTAGGGCCGGTCATGCTTCAGGTGCGGACGGAACTCGTCGCTGAACTCCCCGCCCCAGATGCTCTCGCCGCCGGTGCCGGTACCTGCAGAGGTCATCGTATACAGGGTGAACCATTTCCATAGGCTTTCAGGGGGATATCCTAAACTATATATAAGAGATAGCGAAATATGCTGAAAGGAGTTGCGTCCCCGATTTTGACAAAAACTAAAATGGCATTGATATATTTTTGAAAAATTGCTAACCCTAGCCAGGAATCTAACCCTTGTCTTTTTGCAAAAAAAAATATAATTGTGAAAGTGTGTGTTTGGATGTTTATATGTTTGTATATGATTGCGATGAAACTTGGAATATAGGTAGCTGGATACCACCTGGAATAACACATAGGCTACTTTTATCCCGATATTCTCGCGGGAACGGGACTCACGCGGGTGAAACCGCGGGGCGCAGCTAGTAAAAATATAAATGTCAAAGTGTGTGTTTGGATGTTTATTACTCAATCACGCAAAAATTATTGAACCGATTGCGATGAAACTTGGAATATAGGTAGTTGGATACCGGGAATAACACATAGGCTACTTTTTATCCCGATATTCCCGCGGGAACGGGTCGGGCGCAGCTGGTATATGTATATGTACCTGTAGGATCCCCCGTCTGTATCATGAACCCCTTGATGACTCGATGGAAGACGTGCCCGTTATAATACCCGTTGCGAGCGTGCACACAGAAGTTCTCAGCGGTCTTCGGCACGTCCTTGCCGAACAGTCGCAGGTGGATGTCGCCCAGCGACGTGTGCAGGATGGCCTGCTCGTACAGGCGCTGGACTCCTGGAGGAGAGAGGGCTCATACTTTAACTGCTGGACCCGAAATAACTAGGAGTTCGCCCCGAACTGAGACCTCACGACCCCCTATCTCCCCAACCTACCGATCCGGCTCATCTTCGAACTCATAAATTCTATTAATCTAAACTACGCGCATACCAAAATTCATGAAGATCTGAGCTACGATACTCAAGTTATCGTCGAACAAACATACAAAGAAACAAGGATACAATACAAGCGCCAGGCCCGTCTACACTAGACCTCACTCGCTTCGCTCGTTCGGTCAATGACATAATATACCTAATTGAATCATTTGTAAGCCTTTTTTTGAAGATGGCGCCAGATGATCATGATTTAGTTTCTTTAGACAATTACTAAGAAGCAGTGAACGGATATAAGCATGGAACAAGCCTTTCCATACTAACTCACCTTAAATAATAGCGCCAAAACTTACTCAAAAATACGAAGTATGCATACACAAACTACCACGCTACTAGCTAACCAAATGGACCTTTTTTTTAATATACTTTAAAGTGTTTCCTACACTTGGATGACTATAATTAAACCATGCATCCGTGGCCAAATTGGAAAAGGCGTCGTCGGGACGGATCCCTGGAGATGCAGGTTCTTGTCGGGTGCAGAAATTTTTGAAAAGCATTTCCATAATTATAATTGGCCTTTTGTTTATATTTTACCAATTGTGTGTTGACGACGAGGACGGCCCGGGCGGGCGGCGACGGCAATGCGCCGTTCTCTAACGTGATTGGTTCTTTGAATGAGCCGATCCGAGTACAACCGAAGTGACAGATTCGTGTCGCGGCCCACATTTTAATCATGGCGGCCCATTTTACGTGGTGTCGTTTTGAAGTGTAAGGAATA
Source organism: Idaea dimidiata (assembly GCA_949358125.1). Classification (NCBI taxonomy): domain Eukaryota; kingdom Metazoa; phylum Arthropoda; class Insecta; order Lepidoptera; family Geometridae; genus Idaea; species Idaea dimidiata. The sequence goes on from OX442341.1 coordinate 13,462,960, forward strand.
CTTCCATGCTTATATCCGTTCACTGCTAAGGAGAATACAAGTGAAGTTACCTTGTCCTTCAGTGGCAGAGATAATGTCCTCCTTGCTCGGCTTCTCGTTGAAGACATCTCTGTCGGCGGCTACACTGCCGACGTCGTCGGGGCTCCGCCGAGAGAACATGTAGAACCGGTTCTTCTTGTAGGCCGTACAGAACAGTGTGGGGTCCATCTTCACGGTCAGCAGGGCGGGGTTCTCTGAGCCCTCCATCTCCAGGGTTGATGCTACTTTCGACTGGTTTGTTCTGCCCTGGAAATTGAACGGATTTTATTGATACTCTAAAGGAGAAATGCTGAAAAACTGGTATTTGAGAGGATGTTACGTTACCTGGAACAGTGCGAGATGCAAGGGCCGCAAGTTCTCCGGTTTACCGATGATGGTGACGCAGCGGTTGGTGTGCAGATTTACTACCTACGGACATTCAAACACTTTCATCATTAACAAACACAATACTTACCGGGTTATACTAGAGTTTTATTTATTAACGGTATTGTTAAATGTACCGAGCTTTCGCTAACTTTACAGTTAGCTTTTACAAAAAAAGGTATACAATGCATGACAATAGTTTCGTTATGTAAATTATTAACAGTAAGTCAGGGAATACCTTAGCACCAAGCATGGTCCCGTAGACGAGGAAGTGTCCGCTGGCATCAAACAGCACATTGGCGAGCTGAGACCACTCCGACTTGTCTAGGTCGCGTTCCGTCGCCATTCTGAACAAACAACATAGCACTAGGCTTGTATTATGGGTAGTAGACAACGGATATATTAATAAATAAATAAATTTTGTGACCAACACACAGCGCCATCTAGCCCTATGGTAAGCTGCTAAGCTTGTGTTACGGTGACTAGACAACGGATATACTACGTATATTTATTATTCTTTTGTAAATACATACATATTATACATAGAAATACACTCAGACCAGATACAAATATTTATTTTTAAGCATAAATATTCAAGCCCAGCGGGAATTGAACCCGCAACCTCCTGCATTGTAGTCAAGCGTACGCCCGACGCGCCACAGAGGTCGCCATACTGTATACTGCTAGACTTACTATTACACGAGAAGATAATTAGCATTTTTAAAATTAAATTTCCGAGTAAAATGAGAACCCCCATGAGTTTCTTCGTGGCTTCTTCTCATCTGAAGGCGCGTTCCGAAGCCATGGTAGTTTTTTGAGCTAGCTAGCTAATAATTATAAGTTAAATTGAAAACTATTACAATAACTCTATAGTCTGCGTACACTGGAACGTTTTGTTACAAATAATTATGAGTTTACTGTAACTTTTTAGATTGTTAAAATTAGACAAATTACATCTCAGTCAACCTTGAAAAAGCCAACTGTAAAGTTGGCGAAAGCTCGGTTCGTTTGGAACAATGAATAAAAACGCGATAAAACTGGATAAATAAAGTGTTTTATTATGCAAAATGCTAAGAAATTAGATAATTAGCATCTATGCTACCATCACAGTAGGAGAAACATTTTGTTGACTCAACATAAAGGTCCGTCTCGGAACCCCCATTGATCATACCTCCGTCCAAACTCCATGTTGGGCAGCTGCTGCGTTTGGTGCTGCAACTCCTGAAACCGCTGCAGGCTCTCGTCCAGCACCTTGTGCAGTCTCCCTGACAGGAAATGGAACACACGCACCTATCATATCAACATAACGAATGTCACACGTTATATGGTTAGTCAGCACGCTCATCTAGAAGAAGGAAGATGGACCCTGGACTCCCAAGTGGGTGCAACTGGGAACATCGCTTGGATGATGATCTAGAAGTAGGAAGACAGTAGTGGAGCAAATTGTCCTTAGTAGGTGCTTCGCTCTATGTATCAGCAGTGATAATGTCAGCCAAAGATATTATTTTATGATGTACTGTGGTAGCTTGTAGTGCAGTGATTATTTATTTATTAACTCAAAAAATAAGAATGTCTCCCTTATACATTGTCTCTTGAGTCCGAGAAGATTAGGTTGTGATTTTAAGCAGAGACGCATTGAATTTTAAAGCAAATCTTATATTTTTTAAATACAACACAATCAACAAAATACCTTTCTATCCAAACTGATAGAGGCCATCTTTTTTCCATCAGGCGAGAAAGCTAACGACGTTGGATAAGTTTTATTCTTGACAAAATCAAACAGATCTGTATCCAATTTGGATGTGAAGGTCACATTCCTCGGAAACTGGTACTCATGCTTAGGTCCGGTCCAGTATTCTACAATTCCTGCCTTGTCGACGGAGACAGCTGTTTCGTACACTGGGTTGTATTTGATTGTAGCTACAGGGTTCCGGTGAAGGGTCTCAAATGTGTGCAGTGGAGTGCTTGAAGTCTGTGTGCCATCGAATATGTGGATCTTGGCTGTGTTGTTTTCTGAACTGAAAATATATTTTTTCACAATGTTACATTCTGTGCAATCTAGCCTGAAACTTAGTGCTATGGGTACTAGATAACGGGTCATCCTTATACTGCATATTATTATACTGAACTGTTATAGTCATAGTTATAAAGGTGAACCTACACTGCCAATGCTGATATAGGGTCCCCCGGTGAATGAACCCACTCGGTGCAGTATGGTTCAAACTCTATTGATATCATGTTGATCATATCTGGAAATAAATGAAATCGTTAATAATTTATTTGTCTGTTGGTCTAGGCTTAAATAACTTTAGATATATTGTGCTGTTAAGATTCCGCTAGACGTCGCCTTAATTAGCATACATCTGGTATACATACATTATTAGATACAATCTATGAAGAACAAATAGAATGGAGATCTAACTTCTCTATTAAATTCGAAAAAATATGTTCCATGGTCACACAGGAGCAGATGCACACAATGACATGTTCCATACAGTATTAGATATGATCAACCTTGAATTCGACCTACGGCAGATGATCTTTAGTGACAGACTGGCACTTGAATCATCGCCCTGCGACCACCATTTGCATGGAACATTTTTTCAAAGGATTGCTACTTCTATATAGTATATCAGTGTTCATTGGGTACAATAATTAATTACAATTTATGTAAATGTTATTTATGTTGTATGTTTATTTATCCAATAAATTTGTATTGTGTTTCTGACCATTAACAAAGATATCTTCTTGAATCTAACACATTACCTACTAGCAGAATAAATAATAATAAACTAAAATACCTACTTACCTAAAGAAATACAGATCGTTCAAATTTATGTAAAACTTTATTCTTAATGATATACTACATAATATGGACATGGGGCTTTTAATAAGCATCTAAACAAACTTAACAAACAGCCTGCTGTGCAGATCCTGTGTGGATATTGAATTGAAATCTCTTGGTATGCCAAGCATGAGTGGAGATCTGACTTGAAACTATCAACCTTGAGGCATATATGGAAGTGCAGGGCTGGTCTACTTGTTAGAGGTACACTGTATGTAGAGCATTACTTCTGAATACAAACCAAAGTTGACAACATCAAATATCTTGACAGTTTTCTCAGTAGACGCAGTGCAGAGCAAGGTTCCAGTGATGTTGGTAGCAATGTGAGTGACTGGTGCGAGGTGGCAGCGGAAATGTTTCACAAACTCTATTCCTTCTTCCTAGAACAAGTTGGTGATATACTGTGTATTAGGCAAATAAAAAACAATAGATTTTTCTCTGTTTCTCAATGTTGGATGAAATTAAACTAATTTTCTGGTTTGAATCATGTTGTTTTTATTATTTTAGCATTTTATTAACATCAAGATCTTTGCAGATCTCTTCCTAAGGAGTAAACTTAGGGGTAGGCAGTCTACTTTCCCTATATTTATTTCTAAAAATTCTATAAGTGTATAAAAGCAAAGTCATTAAAACTGAAAATGAGTTTAAATTTAAAAAGAAATAGACCGTTTATAAAGTGATTATATAGAAAAGCTATCATACCATCTTTTTCCAAAATTTCAAATGCCCATCCTGACTGGCAGTGACCACAAAGTCAGTCTTTGTAACCAAAATGTGTGTGACAACATCACGGTGCATATAACTGAACTCATATGTTTCAGATGATGGCAGGTTTTCTAGGTAGAGTGATTCAAACTCAAGCACTGAAAATGACAATTTACTGAGTTAACCATAACATTAGGGGAAAAACACATACTATTATAATATAATAAACGTGAAAGTTTGTGTATAAATGACTATGTCATTTATACACAAACTGTTACTCCTTTACACAGAAACTACAGAACCCATTGTGATAAATCTTGGTATGGTTATAGCTGGATCCCGTGGGTGTATGCTGCTTGCTGGTTGGAACATGGATAAAATAAATAAATTTAAATTATGTTTAAATTATGGTAGTAAACCTTTTCGCTTCTTTGGTTTAGGTTGAACTGCCTCCGACGGCATGGGACCGATCCAACCATCATCTTCACCAGCTTCATCTTCAGGTTTCTCTGCCTCGTTTGCTCTCTTTTCGGCAGACATAATGTTTTGTGAATAGTTAAGACTATTAAATTTTACGGAAAAGTATGTTGTTTATACAACAATAACAAGAAACATTTGGGAAACAGCATGGAAAACAGAAAAATTGGAAGAAAAATACAACCCACCAAACAACAAACGAACTGACTGACACACTGACACTGACAGACAATGACTAACAATAAATGTCAGACAAAAAAAAATGGTAACGGAAACAATCACTCTTTTCGGGTCCAAACCCAACTATAGGTTAAGATAATTTTCTATTAATATATTTTCTATTTATATGTTATATGGTTTAATGGAATTTGTTTTATTTTTATGTGTAATTTTAATGTAATTTATATAATTAATGTACTAATATGGAATTAATCTGAAATAATATATACTATATATATATTTTCTTTTATCTTGTCTTTTTATAACCGGTAATATCCGAAAACTGGCTATTTACCGAAGGTGCAAGGATGTCAAACTGAAGAAATTTGACAACTTATTCTATTGGTTTAAAAATTGACAATTAATTTCATTGGACACAATAAGATTTTTTCTCACTCTGCATTAGTTGATATCAATCATAGACAAATAAAGCTCGTTCTCATTGAAGAGCATTATACCTTAAATAATTCTAATTTTATAAGTGATATTATTTCTTAAAATGCTTACTAAATTGCTTTAAAAACCAATCAAATCACGATGAAACTTAAAAAAATATCTAATTTATCAGGAATAACAATATAATTGCAGCTTTGTTGAGTCACGTTACAGAAAGTTCATTTTTTTTTAATTTGTTTTATTGTCTATGACAACAATGTCTTTTACGAATTCGTAGTGATGGTGGCTGGCTTCCTTGCAAACGAGGCGTCCTAAATTACAACTTATTTGTAAATCTTGATTAATATTCGGTCGTTAAACGATCAGTAATTCAGTGACAAAAGTGCTCAAGAAGTTTCAAAGCTAATCGGTAAGTGTTAAGTGCTATGTTGATTGTGAAACCGCGCGCTACCGGTAGCTCTACACGTGGTTTAGTTATCCCGACTTCTACCGTTGTTACGATTGTTTAGCGTTGCAATTATTGTGGAATTCGTCATCGGAGTGCTCCCCAAGAACGTATCCAATAGAAATTATTTCACACTTAGGAGTCTACATCTCGGATAGGTTGTTTATTGAACGTGGTTTTTTTTGACAAGCGGTGACTCGCTGACACACATTACGAGGTAAATTCTTTAAAAAAAATCTAGTTTTTAGTGGGATTTCGCTTGTTAAAATGTTTAACACTCTATATATCTCTAAACAAAATGATTGCCTAACTGTAAAAGCTGTTCGTCTTGACGATCTTTCTTTTGCCGTGCGTGACGCATCAGAGTACCTTAGTTACAGTTAGATTTTACGTAAATGTCGATGAAGATAGGAAGGTATTAGTTATGTATGTAGATCATAAACTTGTGTATAGTTTGATAGACAAAGAAAGGCCAATTCCATAGGTTATGTAAATATAGCTATACATCGATATACATACCTATTAATTTACTTCTGCCTGTGTGGATTTCATGCACAACTCTATCAATATACCTAGGTAGTACTTAACATGTCTGCCATTATGATAAATTGTACTTGTTCTCACTGCCCCCATTCTTCAAATTGAGATTGTATCATTCAAACTAGCTGTGCCTTCAGTTTCAGTCACATCCTCATCCCATGTAGATAAAAATATTAAAAACTGCATATCTACCTGCCTATTACCATTTTGTGTCAGTATTTTTGTATTTATGCCAAGTAGACTTATTTGTATCAGTTATCAATAAAGAAACTTGGAACTGGTACATCCACTGTATCCAAATGATTGAATGTGGCCATTACTGGCCACATTCCCTCATTCATGACTTCTGAAAACCTTAAAGAATTTTTGATGGTAGAAGTTGAGAGTTTTAGATGATTGTTCTACATTTTAGACTGCATTGTCACTTACTGTCTATTATCATTTTCTTCTGAACTAACTTTAATTATCGTATCGTAGTATACCACCTCCGACTCCCTATTAAAATATTTATCCACAAACCTTCTGCAGACTCCTGCTTGAAATAATCTATACAATCGAAGCCATAACAAGATGTCTCACTTAATTCCTAATAATCTCATTACGTTATCTAACACACTATGTTTTTGACATCAAAAGTTATTGGAAGTATCTTTATTGAAAGGCCTTATCAATTTTGATGAATTTTGGTATAGAGATATGTAGATGGGGCCTGGAGAAGGAGTAGTTTGATCCTGATATTTCCAGAAGATCGGGGGATATACGGGCGTGAAACCGTGAGACGTAGCCATGATCCTGATTTTGATTATTCTATAATAATGCTACCCCATCTCTTCTCATTGGTGTGGTAAAAGACTCAGGGATCCGGTCGAAACTTGGAATCCTGGAGTTCTCTCTATGTGGTGACGGGTAAACTGCCTGAGCCCAAAAAGGATTGATTTCAGGCATTGCCAAATCTATTTGCAGTAGGTGTATGATCAAAAAGAGTTACCTACAGTTTAAGAGAAGAGCTCGCGAAGTGGATGAAACCAGGAACATTGCTTGTATGAGGGATAAAATGTTATAGACATCCATTATATTCGCAGTAAAACATTAATTTATTAGCTTAAAAAAAGTGGTGTTGGTCTAGAGGTTGAACGTTGTGGTTTAAAAAAAACTTAGCTTAAAAATACAAGGAATGTAATAAAACTACATCTAAGCAACATTTTATTGTCGCTATACAAGACAGTACATGTTAATTAGAAACTGTCAATAACTGGTATTCCATTTCTAAGAAATAATTCTTGTAATGAAATTGTTGGGAACACTCGATTCATTAATGTGTAATTAATACAGTAGAAATATACCGCCAACCAACACCTTATATTAGGGGTTAAAGTATGAAATTGCCGATTTGTACTGAAAATCTTAATTGTTTATTTTTTAAATTTTTAACAAATTTATTTAATCAAAATAGTTGCCATTATTATCTATACATTGCTGCCATCTAATGGGAAGGTTATTAATGCCTTTGCGATAGAACTCCGACGATCTAGACTGCACAAACTGTGTGAAAGCATTTTGTACTGCCTCCTGGGAAGAAAACTTCTTGTCACATAGATAATTGTCCAAATCACGCAAAAAATGGTAGTCCGTTGGAGCAAGGTCTGGTGAATACGGAGGATGACGAATGGTTTCTAAGTGCAGTTCCTGAAGGGTCAAAATGGTTTCTCGTGCTGTGTGAGGTCTCGCGTTGTCGTGGAGCAATAATGGTGAAGATCGATTCATGAGTCGGGGCTGTTTTACTGCTAGTTTTGTCAACATGGTTCGGAGTTCGGCACAATAGACATCTGCCGTAATTGCTTGACCAGATCGAAGAAAACTATAGTGAATAACACCATGCTGAGACCACCAAACAGTTACCATTACCTTTTTATTGGTAAGTTTTGCTTTAGGACACTGTTGTGGCATTTGACCTGTGGTCAGCCATTGCATTTTTCTTTTCCGGTTATCATAAAGAATCCACTTTTCATCACATGTTACAATTCGATCCAATATTCCTTCATTTCTGTACCGGTTCAACAAGGCAACACAAGTTTCAACACGCGTTTCTTTCTGCAGATCAGTCAAATCATGAGGCACCCATTTTTCGTATTTTTTTATTTTATTGATTTGACGCAAGTGAGTCAATAAAGTGGGTAAGGTAACGTTAAACCATGCCGCTAATTCCTGGGTAGTTTGACTAGGATCGGCTTCCACTATCTCTCTTAATTCATCGTTATTCACCTGTGTGGGGTTAAAGTATGAAATTGCCGTTTTATTGCAATAGGTTCTTTGAATTGACATAGAATCTTCATGGTTTGAGGTTTTCGAATGAAACTTTTCAAATGGTTTCTGTGATGCTCTTTTTTTAAAAAATGTGAAACATTTGAATATCGACTTTCAATTGTTTTTGTTATTCAATTTAGACAAGAAAGATGGATACTGCGAAAATTCGAGTGATTTTTGAATACGAGTTCCGACCCGGAACTAACGCGGCAGAAACAGCCCGCAATATCAATGCTGCGTTTGGAGAGGGGGGTCTACTAATGAACGCACCGTGCGATTTTGGTTTAAACGCTTTCGTGATGGAAATTTCGACTAAAAGAACGAGCCACGAGGAAGACCGCCCACACAGGTGAATAACGATGAATTAAGATAGATAGTGGAAGCCGATCCTAGTCAAACTACCCAGGAATTAGCGGCATGGTTTAACGTTACCTTACCCACTTTATTGACTCACTTGCGTCAAATCAATAAAATAAAAAAATACGAAAAATGGGTGCCTCATGATTTGACTGATCTGCAGAAAGAAACGTGTGTTGAAACTTGTGTTGCCTTGTGGAACCGGTACAGAAATGAAGGAATATTGGATCGAATTGTAACATGTGATGAAAAGTGGATTCTTTATGATAACCGGAAAAGAAAAATGCAATGGCTGACCACAGGTCAAATGCCACAACAGTGTCCTAAAGCAAAACTTACCAATAAAAAGGTAATGGTAACTGTTTGGTGGTCTCAGCACGGTGTTATTCACTATAGTTTTCTTCGATCTGGTCAAGCAATTACGGCAGATGTCTATTGTGCCGAACTCCGAACCATGTTGACAAAACTAGCAGTAAAACAGCCCCGACTCATGAATCGATCTTCACCATTATTGCTCCACGACAACGCGAGACCTCACACAGCACGAGAAACCATTTTGACCCTTCAGGAACTGCACTTAGAAACCATTCGTCATCCTCCGTATTCCACCAGACCTTGCTCCAACGGACTACCATTTTTTTCGTGATTTGGACAATTATCTACGTGACAAGAAGTTTTCTTCCCAGGAGGCAGTACAAAATGCTTTCACACAGTTTGTGCAGTCTAGATCGTCGGAATTCTATCGCAAAGGCATTAATAACCTTCCCATTAGATGGCAGCAATGTATAGATAATAATGGCAACTATTTTGATTAAATAAATTTGTTAAAAATTTAAAAAATAAACAATTAAGATTTTCAGTACAAATCGGCAATTTCATACTTTAACCCCTAATATTAATTAATAATCGAAACTTAGAATATAGGCAGCTGGACACCTGGAAAATCACATAGGCAAATTTTTATCCCGATATTTCCGCGGGGTGCATTTTATTAATAATATGCTGTATTTAAGTAAGTCTACTGAAAATAACTTTTTTATGGTAGGTAATTCAAATTCAGCTGGTTGCTTAGTGTGAGGCTAGACATGGCATTTTGTGCAAACATTTTGTACAACATTTTGATCATTTTATATTATTATTTAATTAAAATGCATGACCATACTGATTTAACAATTAAACTAGCCAATTTCTTTTGAATTGTATTTATTTTCGTTTTGTGAACTATTCAAATTATTTTTATATCGAGATACCAATCTCGGAGTTAGGAGGCAGGTGCATTAGGTTTATCAAATAAGTCTTCCATCCTTTCAAGGTAAATACATTTTTTAAAGTTGTAGTACCCTTTTTATTGTTGTATTTTCATTAAAAACGATTGATGAAGCTTCGGCTTCAACTATGTAGTGTTTTCAAGTCTTAAAGTGAATAGGTTCATTTTAGACAAGCGGGCTATGTAGCCGTTTTGTTTTTGTATTATCTTTTAAAATTATTGATGAAGCTTCGTTTTTAACTATGTGGTGTTTTCAAGTCTTTAAAGTGAATAGTGAGCAGGTTCCGTATTTGACCTCATCGTTCATTGAACTTGAACTATTATTGAGACTCCACTGTCCATCTGCCTTTTACCAGGCTGTATGTACATTATGTATGAACTGTGATAGCTAGGCAGTCGAAATCTCCACAGATGAAGTATTTCTGTTATCGCTATAGCAAAAAAAACGTTAGGTTTCCCCTTTTAGTTTCGGTCATTTTCTAATACAATTCGGCGTGAAATATACTTGGCTTCATTTCTCAAGTAAAAAACGATCACCGCGCACTGCTTGCTTACTATTACTCGCTATTAATGACTTTCTAGTTGCTTTCACTTATAACCGCGCTGTAGTAGATATTTCTTTTTGTTAGTTATCGCTGTTTTACAATGAGATGACGTTACAAGTTATGCCGAAGTAAATAGGTAATTTGGTACGTCACGAATCTGCTTTTACTGTTGTAGTAAGATATGTAATACCTACCCAATATATATTTATCTGTACACGAGCTGCGTCCCGCGGTTTTATCCGCGTGTCCCGATACAGTTTCAATTTAAAGATCAAAAGTAGTAGGTGCTCCTCGAAAGATTTTTTGAAATCAGTCCAGTAGTTTTGGTGCCTATTCATAACAATCAAATAAATCTTCATGGATACTAAACCCAAGCTCTTGATGTCTCATTCCTTAGTCCTATAAAGCAGTTTTTTATAATACCAGCACTTATGTTATGACTTTAATAATTTATCTACCTGTCTTGCAAAATGTAGAGCTATATAAATCAATAGTTTAAATTAAAGGCAGTGCGCCACGTATGTTTTTAGATCAAGGACAACCTACCTAGTAGGTCGGAAAGTTTCATTAACACTTCGGAAGGTAGCTTCTGGTCTAATTATTTAATTCATCAATATTGGCTTGAGGTTTTTATAGACCGTTAACTTAAACGGTGATTAAACCACTGCCAAGTTTAGTTTGGACGATTTGGTCGATAACGCCAAATTATTAATTAGTCATTTCCAAATTATTTCTATAAATGTTAAAATATTTTTTGTGGTCAAAAGAAACAAAAATTTTAACTCAAAAATTAGATAACTAAGGGTTCATTGTAAATTAAGAATCCAAAACTATAAATTCACAATTTCATTAAATAATAAAAGCTACATTATTGAATGAACTCATTTTGTTACTGATGAGTAAAAATAATAAAACCATTGACAATTTTTATTGTACCTAAAATAATTTATTTCTCAAAGCATTAAAAGTAACACACAGAGGAAGTTACAGATTTAATGACTTTGTATATAAGTTCAGACAACAGTATGAAATAATGCAGTTGGAAAACTGTTGTTGATGGAGTTTTTTATTTAGACACAATGTTAATATCATAATTATTGCAGAATTATTATTACTCTCCTAATTAAACTTTAATCCTAAATATAAATTTACAAATCAACTGTAACAAATTTGAATGAACATAGTTCCAGAATTATGTATTAATCCTAACAGAATTACGGTGAAGTTGTCCCAGCTGGCCTTCCATCAATATCTCAGCGATGGCTTTCTTAGCATAGATTCGTTGTGTTGCATCCATCTTCCTAAGATCAGCGGCCCAAGCTTGAGCCCAATAGTAACAGTTATCCGTGTTATTCTGTTCCATTGGCTCTTGGTACCAAATATAGGGCTCTTCAGGCTCATGCTCCTTTAATTCGGTGATCACACTCACATTTGGTCTGACATTTGACTTTCTCATCTGTTTTATTCTTGGTTTCACATCAATCTGTTCTATAGGTTTTGTTTCTTCTTGATCATTGTGGCTTCCAGACTGAAAAATGACAATTTTGATTATTAAAATATAAACCTTTAGGATTGGTCTTTGATGGTCTCTAGTACAGGGCAAAAGTTCCAAAAAAAACAGCCTAAAAGATGACTTAAGATTGAAGTCGTTTCAAATAAATTTTGTTGTAATTACTTACAGTGCTAGCTTGGTCAAAATCTTCGGTGGTATCTCCATCTTCCATTATTTGTTCTGATGAGTCGTCCGTAGCCGCGCCTCCATTTCCTTGAGGTCGCCTCAGACCTCTCAAAAAACTTAGCTCGTTAAAGTACCATAACTTGGGCTCATAAACCTCCCCCATTTTAAGATACCGCACGACTTTCCTTAATTCTTTACGGAAGTTGGTCCTTAAAGCGTTCAACCTCTTTTTCACATCGTTTTCAGTTGCGTGGGGAAATTTTTCCTGATATTTTAATAGCAGAGTTTGATACGCTTTTGTCTTCTTGAATTTGTTGTAGTAGTCTTTATCTTGAGTATCCCATAACAGAGGTAGACTACGGTATAAACTCAAAAAGTCAGTCAAGTGTTCTTTATCTACTTGTCTGTAACCATATTCGTAATCCATTTTGGATTGATTTATCCTGTAAAATAGAAATACTCCTATTTTAATTGACGTCGTCAGTAAAATAATCAATCTCAGTCTAATATTATTATTAAGTACTGGCGCATATTCATAATTTGTATTAATTTAACTCTTAATCTTAACTTAAGAACGATATTTCATTGTTGAATTTCTCGCTAAGTAACCATCAATGCTGTATTTATAACCTAAATAAAGAAAAACATCGTGTTTTCGTACAATCTATCTATCAAAACATTCTAAAATCAAATTGAATACGTTCAAGTTTACATACCAAGTGAAGGTATTGAACAAAATTTATCTATTTCAACTTATGACGATACAACTTGTTCAATGCGCTGGAACAACCTCCTCAATAGTATTGAGCGTCCGCCATTTTGCTTGCTTGAAGTGGCTTGAACAAATATTGTCTATGGATTGCCATGTCTCGGCGCGCCTGCTCCGCCCTCACACGCCATGTGGGAACCGATCCGGCTTGTACCAACCGTACAAACCGGAACTCGATATTTGTGTTTGGTCACGATCGTTTTGTCAAGTTTGCCCTAAGTCTAGGTTTAACCGCGCGAATATTTAAAGTAGTTTGTTTAGCTTATATTTGTTTTCGATTTTTGCGGCGCTGAAATGAAATACCTAGTAAGTAATAAAAATAAAATAGAATAAATGCTAAAAATAGTAAACGCAACACAAAAAACCGAAAATTGAGTTTAAAATGAGTCTGCAACGCAGTTTAAACATGATTTCCAAGTCATGTAAACAATAAAGAAATTATTAATCTAATTTAAATAACCTATAACATTTTTTTCAAGTGCATCACGAAACTTGTGTAAATACAAAACATACGTCTCAGTCACACTCGTTATAATTGTTATAGGTGTAAAAGAGACATAAGGGGCGAACGACCTCTCGCTTATCGAGGTCAGGGATAAGGTTACGCGGATTTGGTCGTTACTGATCTATCACGTTTATCGTATTCATCTACGTCCTACGCTCATTGAAAAACTCCACATTAATTCTTTCACGATATTTCTTTTTAACCGACTTCAAAAGGACGAGGTTGTCAATTCTCGTATAGTATATTATAACAATATCATTTTAGGGAGGTTTATTGTAGTACATCATTCTATTTCCACATTTTAGACAACTGCTAATTCTATAATTTCATTTGTTTCTTTTATTTTTATTGAATTATTGTAATGTGTAGGAAATCGCTATACAATATACAATAAAATACATAATTTCGCTTAGATTTCAAATAATTTATCGTTGACGAATTCCACATGCTTAAATGTCGTTGAAAATTATTTTCGTGTGGTGGTGCAGGGCCTCTTAGTGTTGAGTTTCAGGTCACCCTCTTAAACTGACCTAACGATTGCTACCATAGATAACAACTGGGACCAACTATTAACCTGCCTTCTAAATCTAAAGAAAAGTTCATTATTATTTCCAGCGATGAGTTCGAGCGTATGTTACAAGTGTAACCGGACAGGGCACTTTGCCCGCGAGTGCACGCAGGGCGGCGCACCGCGCGACTCTGGCTTCAGTCGCCAACGTGAAAAGTGCTTCAAATGCAATCGCACCGGACACTTCGCGAGGGACTGCAAGGAAGAAGCTGACCGTTGCTACAGGTAAACAAGAATTTGAAAAATCATCATCATCTCAGCCCATATCCGTCCACTGCCTCACATAGGCTCCCTCATACGACGCCACCTCCATCCAATGACTCTCCGCGACTGCTACAATGTCGTCGGTCCATTGAGTAGACGGTCTTCCAACACTCCGTTTCGCATTGCATGGTGGTCGCCACTCGCGGCCTTTACTCCTCGTCAATTATCAGTCCTTCGAGCTATATAGCCTATCCATTGCCACTTTATTGTGCTAATTTAATGTGGAGACCATAATTCTTCAAGCTACACAGTTAATAAGTAAAATATTAGATGGATTGGATGCTGCTGCAGAAGAAGTCAAAAATTTATTCGACATAATATTTCTCATACTTTGTTAGCCCAAGAATGGAAAATTAAATGATTAATTTGCAATATTCTTAGACAAGTCTCGGAACCTGTAGTAGGTAAAGTCATTTCATTCACCTGACCTTTTTTATTTGCTGTATTAACTGCCTAAATGGCAGTTCGTTTATCGTTGCCGTATCAAATTCTTGTGAATTAAAAGTAATTTATATTCACTACCAATGACAAGTTTCTCTATGACCCTGAATGTACATTGACCTTACTTAGAATGAGTTACATTTGGCGATTTGCATAGTACCCTATCCATATGGAGTACTAGCCAGGTCTCTCGGTTTCGCCCACGTAACGCTTGATCCCGCGGGGATTTCGAAAAACCCTTAATTATCGGATGCCTACATTTAAATAACACTCTCTTCAAATTCAAGCTCTGTATTTTCAGCGATTTAGGCTGTCCGTTGATCATCAGTCAATCAGGACAAAGCATTTTAGAGATATAGATTTTCTGATTCTCTCGTTAAACGGTTTGATTGTTTCTATCTTTCAGATGTAACGGCACGGGACACATAGCGCGCGAGTGCGCGCAGAGTCCCGACGAGCCGTCGTGTTACAACTGCAACAAGACGGGGCACATCGCACGGAACTGCCCCGAAGGCGGGCGCGATAACTCCAACCAGACCTGCTACAACTGCAACAAGTCGGGCCACATCTCCCGCAACTGCCCCGACGGCACCAAGACGTGCTACGTGTGCGGCAAGCCGGGCCATATCTCGCGCGACTGCGACGAGGAAAGGAACTAACATACACCCTCCTCCAACAAACCTGCCGACAGATATACCACCCGGCCAACGGCTACGGCTCGCACATATACGTATGCGCTAATATCAAGTAAATTATTATAACTATGATGCCACGCACGGACGATAAGCAAAGGACGATAGCGATATCGTAAACACGGATATCGATGCAAAGGAATTACAAATTATAGAAGCAGCAGAGTACATTGTGACTGATGAAGATGAGTATGAGTTTTAAAATGTTGACTTGTATATACTAGGTCTCCAGGCGAGATGCGCTCGATAGTTTAATGTTTGTTCTAGCACATGAGGTGAAAGAGTTATTGTGTTTTAAATAAAATCATTTAATAATCGTGATCGCTGTTGATAAATGAACTAGCGAACTTACATATTATTAGCATGCAGATGTATTAATATATTTTGTACAGATGTTTTTGTCAAGAGATAAATTGGATGGTGGCGTACTATGCGTTTTCAATGAAGAGTGGAGACCCCGGAGTGACCTGAACCCGATCGTTCTTCTTGTTATATTATATCTCTCAGTTGAGTCGCTTCATTCTCCAACGAGTACGACATACAATCCAAGTACTCTTTGGGAGGACTCTCATGTTATCACTACTTCACTATTAGTGACTTATTATAATACTTATAGATCAATTCCTTTGTTTATGAGATCCTGCTAATTTGTGGATGATCCAGTGGTTGTATAATACATCAATCAGAACAGTTGTTTATGTTGTTATCCATGTCGATGTGCCTCTGTAATACTTAATTGTAATTAAAGTTGTTCAGCCTACAGTGGGAGATGAGTAATATTAATCTTGCCTTATTATTGTACAAGTTTTCCATCCTAGCCTTTTTTTTTCATACCACAGAATGGCATAATTCAATCTCCCCAACTTTTTTAAATGAAATAATAATCTATAGATAGTCGAGTCAATATAATAATCCAGACTACTTATTATGAATTAGATATAGATTTATTTTTAAGTTTCCGTAATTCCAAAATCATAATTAGTTGTTAATGTTGATTGCCGAACCATCACATTGCGTGATGAAAGTCTTCATGACACACATATTGTGGCTAATGTAGTTGATGAAAGTAAGGCGTATAACTTAATTTTCTATTACGAATAAAGGTGAGCCGTTTTTTATGAATTCAGGTAGTTGTTTTTTCCTCAGTATTTGTGTATTTTTAGTAGTTTTTAGAACCTTACGTCACTAGAGGGAAATATTTATGTATGAAAATTACACATAATATTCCCATTTATAGCACAACTGCACAACTCGTATTTCAGTCATTCCCCGTTGTAACAATGGGGGTCTTGGCAGTGGGTGGGACTGTCACTTTTGAAAAGATGTGGTGCACCGACGAACTCCTAATTACCAGTTCAACGTGCTTTTCACTGCACAACGTAGACTAAAAATTAAGGAAAAGTCAGCTAGCAGAAACAAGTAAACTTAGCTGGGTAAGTTGTATTGCTAAATCTTTAGGTTTACACATTGGAAGATTTTTTATCACATCTATTCGAAAAGAGCTAATCTAATCCCTGTAAACTAGGCTGGAACTAGCTTTTTGCTGGCGCTCACACTAAATCCCCGGCAAAACGTTTTGCTACCTGTTAGCAGGGATTTTACTTTTCCGGCTACTGATTGGCCGGGGCGATTTGAATTTGGAATGTGTATATTTGTAAAGTGTCAATCACCAAAGAGTTCCAATAGAAATAGAAGACGAATACACTAGAAATAGAAACAGGAGTAGACTAAGAGTAGAGTAGGAGACTCGGAATAGTCTTGGAATAGACTAGGAATAGTCTTGGAATAGACTAGGAATAGTCTTGGAATAGACTATGAATAGTCTTTGAAACATTGGGTTAACAAGTTAAACGTACTCATTTTCTAATAGAGGGCGATTAAAAGTAGAATGTCTACCTCAGGAGCAAATACTATTTTTAGCTCGAGTGAGGTACTTTGAATCCCTCGATTCGCTCAGGATTCTACTCAAGAATCCTTCGCTTCTCTCTGGATTCAAAAAACACTCGCCTTAAAAATAGTATTTTCTCCCTTGGTATACAATCGACTTTTTTAGCTCGAGGGAGGTACTTTGAATCCCTCGATTAGCTCAGGATTCTACTCAAGAATCATTCGCTTCTCTCTGGATTCAAAAAACACTCGCCGTATAAATAGTCTTTTCTCCCTTGGTATACAATCTACTATTATGTTACGGAGTAACTAAGTAGGTATATTATATTACATTTGGCAATACTACTGAAACACTAAAGAAACACCGCACTATCTCACCAGACCAGTAGCTGGGAGCATAACCTCGTAAGTATTCTTCTAACGGAGCTTCACACGGCAGTTATGAATATACCTACATAAAAATAAGTTAATATTTTTATCACGAATTGAGAAATTACCGCAATATGAGAGTTGGTCCCGCCATCTTGACGCTAATAACTTTTTGTGTTATTTCAACTTGACTAAGTTTTAAATCATTCCCGCGCATTTCCCGCGATAAATGGGTCCCAATGACACCAACATTCAGAAACATACCGATCGCATTTAACCGGATGTGAGCCGGAGCTAACTCATCAGGTTTCACATATGGCAACACTTTACGGAAATTACCGATTTTTCACGCACTAGCGCTAGCCGGGCGTGGTGTATTGCGTTTGCGCGAGCTACACTTGCATTTTCTTGAATGAAGTGAGTAATGGGCCGTTGTTAACGTACTTGTTTGTTTATTTTATATTAGCTTATTTTTCTATGAAATAACACAGTTTTTAATTAATATTATGTAAGTAAAGGTTGTGAACGTGATCTACGATTAAAGTTCAGTGAGTTTTACTTAACAATTACAAGAAAAACGAAGAGTTTCCATGGGCGTTAACTTCAGGTTAAGTGAGTTGTTAACTTGTTATTAGATTAAAATTAAGAACTCTCAACGGCTGACTCTTTCACTATTTAATATTATAATAATCATCTGCGGCGTTCTGACCAAATACCGATGCAAGAACACGCGTATCCGCGTTGTAAAATATAAAAAAACTAACCACTTTAATTTGGCACAGAACCCTGCCTATATCTTTATAAAATTAGCTGGTACTGACCTATTTAAAACTATGCCAGTCACCGGTTCAGACTACTCTGAGTCCCTAACATTCTAAACTCGTTTACAGGATTAAATAAAGACTGAAAAATGAATCTCATACTGCTGCTGTACATACTATCTGCATTAGTACCATGTTACACTCAAGATTACGCGCCTCCAACATACAACCCAGACAGTCAAGAGCGTTCTACCGATTTCTACAATCCCAACAGCCAAGATCCCAGATACGACAACCCATATGACCCAAACAGACGATACCAAGGGAAATATGACCAAAATCAATATGATCCAAATAGAAACCAATTTGATCCAAAAAGAAACCAATTTGATTATGATCAGAGGTTTAATCAGTTTGATAATCGGAATGATCCAAAATTTCAAAACCCGTACAGTACTGAGGCTCCTAAGTCATGGGATGGAAGTAGAACCTATTCTACGTCATTCAAGAGTGCAGCAGCACCTTTGGAAAATGATAACGTCATTATAAATGAAGCGTAAGTAATGGGCAACTTGTTTTTGATCTAGAAACAGGCACATGTATAGTTTGCTCTGTAAGTAAAATCAACTTACTGACTTTACCTTATTATACTATAAATAAAATAACACCTTAAAAATTACATGTCATTATCACTTGTATCTGCTAGTTTGTGAGGAACAGTGAAGTAGGTATTTATGAAAAAAAGAATAAAGCTAATCCTGTAATACAACTATCCAACATTTCTTATCAACATCATTGCAGTTGCAAACAATAAACATAATATGAAACTATAACTTGCAACTGGACTGCAAAAGAAACTTTACTAACTCAAAAATGGCTGAAAATAGGAATGGGCAATTTATTTTATTGGAAAATGTCATATTTTATTAGACCAATGTCAAATTTGAATTAAAAAATTGACTACAAGAATATTGAAATGATATTTTGGATATTTTTAATACATGAATACACCATCTCTCCATTTTACAATGCCTTTTATTGTATTTTTGTGAAGTCGAACATATTTTAAACACAGTCTTGATGACTACACCACAGGACATACTTCATCGTGGCCTCACGTATGGTCCGCCCGGGCCAAATCTACAAGATCTCAGCCAACATTCTCCAGGCCCTCACTCAGATGACCATTAGAGCATCTATTTCATGCAACGGAGTCGAGATAGCTGATGTGGAGCAGAGAGTCAAGCAGGGTGTGCCTGAAATACTGAATATGAGAGTAAGGATTTAACATTCCTTAGTAATAAATAATAAATCAATCATTTAGTAGTGTGAAAGATTTTGTTAGGCTTTTTCTGCCCGTAACCAAATAATTGGGCTATTGTACGTGGTTTTAAAACTCAGATTCCCTCACGATGATGTCCTTCACACTAAGAGCGATGTTAAAAGCGCACATAATTTATTGTTGAAGTAAAACGTAAAAGTAGACGACCTCTGTGGCGCGTCGGGCGAGCGCTTGGCTGCAATACAGAAGGTTGCGGGTTCGATTCCCGCTGGGTGCAAATATTTATGCTTAAAAATAAATATTTGCATCTGGTCTGGGTGTATTTCTATGTATAATATGTATTTACAAAAGAAAAATAAATATAAGTAGTATATCCGTTGTCTAGTCACCGTAACACAAGCTTAGCAGCTTACCACGGGGCTAAATGGCGCTGTGTGTTCGTCACAGGATTTATTTATAGAAAAAAAAAAACATTTGTTTGTGGTTGACTAGGATTGGAAACCACGACCCTTGGTATGAAGGTCAGGGTGTGTACCACTAGACCAATACAGCTCTAGTTAGTAAACTACAAACCAAGTTGCCAAAAAGGTGCGCATCAAAATATCTGCCTTTTTCGGTGTACTAGTCTCATGGGCACTGCGATTATGTGGAGACGTGTTCCCGAAATTCCCGGATACCATGGGAGTTTCGAGGAACCATTTCTAGTGCTTGCCCAGAAGGATCAGGACTACCGGGTTGAAACTACAAGACGTTATTAGTACATTCATAACGCAACGTAAAGCAGCTAAAGTGTATTTACACCCCACCAGGTGCCAGCGACTACAGTCCCGGGCGACTACAAACTGCGAGTCGAAGGACTATACCTGGACACGCCGTTCGGAGGACGAGCGTTCGTCAACGAGACGCAGCTGTCCTTCTCTAGACGATTCATGACTATATTCATACAAATGGACAAGCCTGTCTATATGCAGACGCAGACCGGTGAGTATACCAAGTTCCAGCTTATTAATAACTGGTTATGAAAAGAGAAACAAAATACCACTTACGTAGCTGGTTATGAACCATGGTTACGAAAACGACAATTAAATTCCGTTTTCATACATATCTGGTTATCAACCAAGAAAAAAGAAAGCCTGAAAGAAATCGCTCTTAGCCATAAGGTCGCCCATTTATACAACTTAATTTTTAAGCTTTTATTTTAGTATTTAACTGTTGTCAATGTGTGTGTTGTTTCCTATGTATATGTTGTGCAATAAAGATATAAAATAAATAATTAAAAGAATCCATGTTCGTATCTCGTTATTAAAGTTCAGTTGGAGTATAACCGACGCAATTGTCAAATGACGTATTCAGACTAACAAAGGCTATGTCGGCATAGGCAGGAGGCGGACGTAGCCTAAGGCCTCTAACTTGAACTAGCAACTACTAAATTTAGTTACTACTAGAGTTTATAACCGGGACCAACTGCTTCACGTGCCCCACACAGAGAAGCATGAAGAAGCTCAAGAAAATATTTTTACTAGACACATTATAGGTCTCCCATGGAAGGTATGACCGCGCCAGGCGCTTAACGCTCACTACTTTAGAAGGAAAATCAAGGAGATTCATCCACGAAAGTCCTGATTCCGCGGGATTTTCCAAAAACCCTTTATAATGGATCCTGATACGCCACAAAGAACACTCCAAATTTCTTGACTCTAGGTGTCTAGGACCAGTGGTTTGGGCTTGGCGTTGATATATTTACAGCCAAATACAGAAACGCCACTTAAAATCCGAGGGCTACTTATACAAGATGTAACGGGCATGCCCTTTTAAGCCGAAAGGGGGTTGTTCCAGACATCTAGGCGAACAACTTTTGTTCTACGGCTTTTGAAAATTCAAACTTTTATTTTGAAAATTTTGAAGTTATAGTTCACTGAAAAAACAGCTGTTTTTGAAAATAAAGGTAATTGTAGTTTCGATTGTTATCGACTAAATTAAATGAAAGGACAAGATAAGTTCAATGACCCCGAACTCTGAGAAACAGCTGATTTTCAAGTAAACTTTAAACTTAAAATTTTCGAAAACTACTTCGAATCTCCAAAAGTTGTAGAACAAAAGTTGTTCGCCTAGACGTCTAGAACAACCCCCTTTCGGCTTAAAAGGGCTTACCTGTTACACCTTGTATAATAGAGCTATTTTTAATTTAAAGTTAGTATAAGATTTTTTGAGTTTGAGAGTTGCTTAGCTGTTGAAAAGCAACTGAAATTTTGGCGGCGTTTTTGTGTTCGGCCGTTAGTCAATTCATCGATCAGTCAGAACATTGAATTTTATATGTATAGATAGGTAGACAATTTACTTGAGACTGATTGAAGAGTTAGCTATAAATATCACGTACTTATCTCAATATGGAACTGCTATTTATATCTATACACATTATAGAGCCACAACACTTGACTATTTTGGGAAATGTACCAAAGTAGTCACAAGGAAGGAAGTTATTTTGTTTGGAGTTTAAGTTAAGCTTGAGATATTCTGAAAAATACGAAAGGTTTTATTAAAAAAAAACACATTTGTATAGGTACTATAGGAGCCCCTCTTAATTAAATACTTATTCTGTTTTTAATAAAAAAATAAATAAATAACACTTCCTATCGCAGTCGTGTTTAAATAAATGTTGCACGACATTACGACACAGCGCAATCTAGCCCCAGGCACTAGGCTTGTACTATGGTACTAGGCAACGGATATACATATTGTACTTTATTTTTTGTAAAAGCATACATATTATGCATTGAAGGACACCCAGACCAGATACAAATATTTAGTTTTAAGCATAAATATTTGCAGCCGGGAATCGAACCCGCATCTTTCTGCATTGCAGTCAGGCGTTCGCCCGACGCGCTACAGAGGCCGTCAAAAAAAGTCAATACAAACAATATTTGTTATTTGCAACAGAAATACATAATCTGAAAATAACTATCAAGTTATTATGGTTCGTGAGATAAAGCCGTCTTCAGACAGGAACAAACGGGAACATTTTACTAAGTGGAGTCTTAGTAAAATGTTCCCGTTTTTACCCTCTAGGTACGGAACCCTAAAATATAACGTTTTAATGTTGTTTCCAGTTCGTTTCCGCGTGATACCAATAAACACGGAGTTGAAGGCCTTCGGTCGCGCCATCGATGTTTACATCCTCGACCCCAACCGGAGGATTATGAAGCGATGGCTCTCCAGACAGGTAGACTTTTTACTTAATTTGTTAACATAGATATACAAGATGTAACGGGTAAGCCCTTTTAAGCCGAAAGGGGGTTGTTCTAGACGTCTAGGCGAACAGCTTTTGTTCTACGACTTTTGGAAAACCGAACTTTTTTTTTGAAAATTTTGAGTTTAAGTTTCACTGAAAAAACAGCTGCTTTTATATACATTTGGTAAGCTATGATAAAATTACTACCTATTGTTGGGTTCCAATTTAGCATTGGGGACTAGATCAGTCTTTAACTGATCCCCGACGGCGCTCTTTGGGGTGGCCCTGCATGGTAAGCCTGCAGGTTGGTCGCTCAGTGGGGATGCTATAGCATACAGTAAGAGAATGGTCTGTTGGTTTTAAACTCATGGGGAGCCAATGAGAATTAGAGGTCGTGTTCGGAAGACAAACTTCCGAACACGACATTGCTGACGATTCAAAACGATCATGCGAAATCTTATTGAATGGATATATTTTGAATTTGAATATGCGCTAAAACCCTGAGATTCAACTAGTGTTATTTAATCGCAGAGAAATTCTCTGCACACTGAGCTATAGCTATGGCTTCATATCCACACATACATACCTATAGCACAGGTACTCTATTGTAAAACAATACCTTCTGGTTTGAACATGAATACAACATACCAGTAATTAAAATATGATGCCCTCCATAACACTAGGGTAATCTAATTTAACATCACGCATTGTGTCATGTGACCTTTTGATGCCTAACAGTGTGTTATTATGAGATGAGACTAGCTGTATTAATTCCGATTCTGAGACAATTTCTTAACCGAGATTTGACTACTTATTTTGAATTTAGTAAAATATTTGACTATGTCGACTGTATGTTCAGCCCAAAAAGTATATTAGTAATAAAAGTTAAAGTTTTTTAAAGTTCAAACCGAACAGTTTTAAAATTGTTGGCAATACTACTAAACTTTGCAAAAAGTTTGAAAGTCTAGGTCTTAATTAAAAAAGGTGTCTCAAACTTGAAAAAATTAAATTGCCAAAGAATGATGCAGATTACATCATGGAATCTTTAGTTTTCAGCTTTTTCGACCATCAGTCCTTCAGTCAGTCAGTCAGCACAAAGCCTTTTATAGTTGAAGTTGAAATAATTCAAAATACTTTAGTTACCACTAAAACACACTGTTACACTTCTAATTGTGTATACTTCTTGTATATCTATGTACTTAGGTACCTATTTTGACTGTAGGTACATTCAAAGACGTCGCTCCACTGAACCAATGTTTTCCGGCGTGCCGCTACTAAGCACTGTATTATCTCTTTATAACAGAGCAACTTCGGCACAGTAAGCTTGCAATACCCGCTCTCCGATCAACCGTTGTTTGGAGAATGGACCATCCGAGTGGAGGCGCTGGGCCAGCTCGAGGAGACGCAGTTCCTGGTCGAGGAGTACTACCAGACTAGATATGAGGTGATCCTAATACTTACAGTAAGCTTGCAGTACCCGCTAAAAGACCAGCGCTGGAGGCGATGTCTATATATCTATAGAAATAAAACCCTCTATGTTTTCAGCCGAAATATCCACTATTTTTACAGTGACATATACTTGAGTTTTCAGTGACATATCTAATATCTTTTCAGTAACAATCCTCCATGTTTTCTGTGAAATATCCTTTGTGTTTTCAGTGACATATCCACTGTGTTTTCAGTGACATTTCCTCTATGTTTTCAGTAACAATCCATTGTGCTCTTCACCTTGTTCAGGGTGAAGAGTGAGAAGCTATTGCTGACATTTTACTGAAAACACGTTTAATTAGTAGCTGGCATGACTAAATTCCTCTATTTCTTGACCTATTTCCTGTAAAGTTTCCAAGTTTGCCGCCAGGTGGGGCGAGTGACGCGAATTTCCGCTGAGAGCCGCTGAGAGCGGCATCGACATTTTCTTGTCATTGCGTTGTTGAACATCGCGCTGTCAACACGTTGACTATACTTTGTTCTAATTAGTAAGGTATTTCTGTTGCAGATTTATTTTACTAGATTGAACTTAGAAGCTGGCAGACACAGGAGGAGAAGAATAGACAGCACACTGGAGGAGGAGACAGCATAACGTCGCCGAAGTCATCGAGATCTTCTTCATCGAGTAGTTCTTACGGTACCGATATTTCGAAAAGCTTCAGCAGCTGCTTCCGAAAATCGGACGGTTCTGAATCCCGTGCACCGTAACTTCGAAAAGAGTTTCAGCAACTCCTACCGAAAATCGACGATTCTGAATCGCGTGCACCGTAATTTCGAGAAGAGTTACAGCAGCTCATACCGAAAAAACGTGTGCACTTCGAAAAGTAATGTTGTAGAAAATAAAAAAGTAAAAAAGTCATGTAAGTCTGAATATGTTTTCCAATTCATTATTATTGTTCTAATTCTCTATTACCTCTGAGTACATCTGAGAAATGAGATTTTTCCGTTACTACTTACCTACCCTACAATTTGGATAACAACATTTTTCTGTGGATTATGATCCCAACAACTGAAAAATGGGATTTTTACATTACTACCTACCCTACCTACAACTAAAAATAAGATTTTTCTTTAAACTCGCTAACCTACAACTGATAAAAGTAAGAACTAAGAATATTCATCATATTCTTTTCATGTAGTGGTGTAGCTCACCTTGTGTTAGAGTTTTAAATGTCCCCCTAAGGCCTGTAACTTGGCCTGGGGCGGTTGCTACCTGAGATAACAACGTTGACGCATACCGAGGCACGAAGGAGCTCGAGAGGGTCATTTCTTTTGCCACAAAATATCTCGTCATCTATCCCAGTAGTAACCGCGCCTGGCGTTGCTTAGGCCGCGCGGCCGTTTAAGATCGGCAGTTTGAGCTAGGCTTAAGTTGAGAATATTCGTAGCTACATTTGTTTATAATGCCGGATAAAACTGCAGCATTTCATTCCTTAGATTGCTGTAGTTACAAGGTTTCAATGATCCTGATATAAATGAAAATTTCCGCCCGATAACATTTATTTTATCTCAAATTAAACTCCTATTTTCATGTTTAAAATCAAATACTACTTATATTTATTTTTGTCCACTCGACACTAGTTTACTAGTAACTGTTTAGCTCATACCTTCAACTTTTAAACCACAAAGCTATTATGAAATATTTTGTAAAATTGAAATATTATTTAAAGTCTTGTATCCATTTCTTTCGAAAATCTATTTTTAAATATATTTATCGGAACCTTCAAAGTCCGGGCAAAGTTCAATAGTCTTGAAAAGTTTCGCATTTAACGGTTGAACCGATGATGTATAGTAGTATACATATCTTAATATTTTTAAATATAATACTGAATTTCTTCTGAACCTGCAAGTAAAAATTACACATGTCATAAGCACAGTTCTATGTGAATGTAAATTAATAAATTGCGTGAAGATCATCGTATCTTCTGCGTTTGGAGATCATAAGCAGGAGCTTTTAGGCCCACACGATTTTTTGCAATAATTCTTATTTATTGCAAAAATTCGCAGCAGCTAAAATAACAAACAACGTACGTAGATTTTATTTTTTAGGATTTAGGTTATATTGAGGGTACCTACAAGAAAAATACTGAGATTTCGAGACGAGCTTCAGCAGCTTCGATCGAATCACAGTACCGGTACCTACAAGAAAAATACTGAAATTTCGAGACGAGCTTCAGCTTCGATCGAATTACAGTATTTACTGCAGAGGATAATACAGATTTCGATGGTTTCAGCAACCGCTTCAGCAGCTTTAATCGAAATAAAAACCAAAATTACCGACATGTGGAAAGACTAAGTGTAGTTTTCTTTATTCATCTTCCTTCTGGACGGTGTTTTTTATGACAGTAGCCCCAACTGCGTTCTAGTTACCTTTGGGAGCACTGCTGTGTGGGAATGACAGCTACAAATAACCTGTCATTTTAACCTACATGAAAAGCATATCATGGCTTACATTAGAGTCAATAAGTTTATATTTATTCTCTGATTCAAAAAGCGAACGCACAAGGTTTGTTCTGTGACTGATTTTGCTTACGGCGTCTTTTATGACAGTAGCCCCGACTGCGTTCTAGTTACCGTTGGAGCACTGCTAGACCCGTTTATCAATCGGGAGTATGAGAATGACAGCTAAAAATAACCTGTCATTTTAACCTACATGAAAAGCATATCATGGCTTACATTAAGAGTCAATAAGTTTCTATTTATTCTCTGATTTAAAAAGCGAACGCACAAAGTTCGTTCCGTCACTGATTTTGCTTAAGAGTTGTTTTGACGACTGGGTCAATTCAACTGTATTCTCATCGCCGGGAAAATCGCAGAGACTACTGTAATACGTTCCAGAAATTTGATCTACCAACAATCATAGTTCTGTTTAGATCTGAACAACCTCGCGTAGTAGGTACTCTAGTACGTGATGTTGGATTTCAGAGAGCTAAGATAGCTGCCCAACATTATAGCGCCTTTAGCAGGCGGTGGCTCTAGCAACACGGATGAATCTGTTTTATTTTTGTCTTACTCATCTTTTTTACTCAATCTTCGTGACGTCTGATGTCTGAGACGGTCCTGCCGAATATCATAACGCCTTCAGCAGGCTGTGGCTGTACGAACATCAGTAAATATTTCTTCCCATCGACTTCGTCATTCATGATTAGAGTTCGTCATTCACCTGCTCGGCTATTTAGCTGCAGCATCTGAACGCACCTCGGTACTTTAAAGCTTTTCGATCTCGAGAGCAGAGCCCTCTGCGGGCCCTGTGAGATTTTGAGCCTTAACGAGACGCTCTGATCAACAACGACTTACTTAACACTTTCTTTAGGTTCCTGATGGAGGTTTGTCTGATTGTCAATGGCGTTTTATCTTCATCTGTTGGACAACCGCCTAAGCATCACTTCTTTTGAGATAATGACGTAAGTTTTTTAAGCCTGCTTGAACTTATTTGTTATCTTTTTTATTTGAAACCCGAAATAATAGATCTGGCTAAATTCTTAACAGATTTGACCTAAACTAATGTCTTGATGGGACTTTGGACACCAATCACTTGCAGAAATCAAACAGATTTTTTGGTACGATAGAGATACTAATCTCTCTGTCGCACTGGACCCGAAACATTGGATAACTTGAAATTTTCTGATGGTCATTCATTAGAAAATAGCTCCCCTTTTTACTTTGGAAACGCTTATATATCCGAAAAAAGTTACGAAACTCCAAATTCCCGAATGTAAAATATTTTTCATTACATTCCATAGTTAGACGAAACAGAATTGTTTTTGTACGTCTCAGAAGAACAAAAAAAGAAGGGGGGCAACATAACAACTTAACGCTACGAAACGCCTGCCAATTCATAAGCCGAATGGCACGACGATTGTCGATGTCGATGTAAACTGTTTTGTCGACAATATGGATACTTACCTAGATTTGCACGTGTTTCCAAAATCGAATCGCATTAGGATTTCAATATTATTTTGTCTAATATAACCTTTTAACTCACAGGAAGACGATTGCGATAGTCTTGTCACGGTGAATAACGAGTATCATGGGTTAGTGGACAATTCGCATAGGCATTTCTGTGCGAATTTTTCAGATGTGTTTACACAATTAACTATAGAAAAGGTGCTTACATGATATATTGATCATTGGGTAAGAATTAATAAGAATGATTTTGCAGCTATACACGACACCGCAAGAAGTTCTGAGATGTTCCACGATGACTTGATTAAATTGGTAATGTAATGTTCCAATATTTATTTGTCAATTGAGAATTGAACACAGACTAATACTTTTATTAATATGTTATTATTTAATATATTTATTTAATCAAAGTGTAATGTAAAATAATAACATAATAAGTTCAGCTATTATTTAACTATTTTTGAATCTTAAAATATTCTTTGTATTTGTCCAGATGCCTTCTAAAGGCATTAATTGTTCCTCTCGTTTAATTCGATGCGAAGACGTATTATCAGTTCTCATCAAATCGAAATCTATTTTCAATGTTAAAATATTATAACATTGTCTATTCTTTACAATAAATGCTATTGTAGTAGTGGGTCTTACTGGTAAATTAATAATACTTTTTATAATTTCTTCTATGGTTTTCGCGATTTTGCATAATAAAAGCATTCTCAGTCAACCTTGAAAAAGCCAACTGTAAAGTTGGCGAAAGCTCGGGTCAAATAATGAATAAAAACGCGATAAAACCGGATAAATAAAGTGTTTTATTAATACTTTTTATCTTTATAATGTGTAACAATCGTTTTGGTTTGCTATTTATGTTAAGATATTTATACTACATAATGACATATAATTAGGTATTGGATTACCCAAGTACGGGCAGGTACTACAAAGTAGTTTACCTAAATTCAAAGTAGTTTACATAAAGCTTACAAAAACTTCGATATGACATTAAATTTTTAATTTTTGCTGCCTACATTTCAGCTTTTATTCAAGTTTGTTTGCCTCTTAAAATACCTACCAGGTGATACCAGACACTTCTCACTCTTCACCCTGAACAAGGTGAAGAGCACAATGAAACGGTTTTACCTTTCCAATAAAACCAGCATTGTGCTCCGAGCCTTGTTCAGGGTGATTTCAATTGCTACCTGGTGAGAATCAATGACAAGAAAATGTCGATGCCGCTCTCAGCGGCTCTCAGCGGAAATTCGCGTCACTCGCCCCACCTGGCGGCAAACTTGGAAACTTTACAGGAAATAGGTCAAGAAATAGAGGAATTTAGTCATGCCAGCTACTAATTAAACGTGTTTTCAGTAAAATGTCAGCAATAGCTTCTCACTCTTCACCCTGAACAAGGCTCGGAGCACAATGCTGGTTTTATTGGAAAGGTAAAACCGTTTCATTATGTCTTTCTAGCTATAGAAATAAAAACCGCGCACGAGGTTTTACGCACCATTGCAAAAAAATAGCAATTGTTGTATGATAGGAGTGCCCCTCTTAAATATCTATTTCAAACTGTTTTTATTAGCTTTAAGTATTTGTTGATAGCGCAGCAACATAAATACATCATCTGTAACAGATCACGTTTCATAGGATACAGCCTGGTGACAGACAGACCTCTTGCTTCACGGCTAGAAATATATGTAATTTGTCATTGTTAAATAGCAAAGCGATTAAAAAATTCTAAAAGTCAACATTTATTCATAGAATTGTAATATCCATAGGTGAACGTAACAATGCCAGCGTTTTTCTTTAACTCGGAGCCTTTCATCCACGGGCGTATAATGGCGAACTACACGTCGGGAGCGCCGGTACGCGGCAACTTGACACTGAAGGCCACCGTGCGGCCTATACCGCAGTATAGGCCGAGTTACTACATGCAGGTTGGTTTAGCTAGCTATATGGTATGCTATTACTACAATGCCAGCGACGTCGCTTATTGATCCGCATAACTCCCGATCCCGCGAGAATATCGGGGTAAAAAGAAGCGTATGTGTTAATCTAGATCTCCTGCTAATTGCCTACTAAGTTCCATCGTAATCGGTTCAATAGTTTTTGCGTTGAAATATTTATTACATGAAGAAGTAACAAAAATACTCGTCTACTGTCTTACATACTTGCACACAAACTTTCACCTTTATAAAATTAGTAGGAAAAATATCAACATTAATTTGTTTTTGTACAGGGTCAATACAACAATAGAGGCCAATTTGGAGGCGTCGGCTACGGGAACAACCAGTATACTAGAGGTATGTTGCCATTCAAATAATTTTAACCTTTTTTTTCTTAATCGGGTTTAAGAGTGTAAACTAAGAAAGCCTTGTCTCAAATTACTCAATGATTTAAAATTTTCATTGTGTTAAATTAAGTTTGGTTTCCTACATTCCAGTCCGTCCAAACTACAACCCTTACATCTACAACGAGTCTGGGTATCAGTCTGTGTTCTCACCGGGCTATCCGGAACAAGACCCAACTCTGTTGCACCGGCCAGGCCAGCCCAACCAACTAGACCAGCCCGACTGGTGGTACGATCCACAGAAGGTGGTCACTAGGATGTTTAACTTCGTGAGTATACAAAGTCTATGTTTTTAGTGACATAATATTCTTTATGTTTCCAGTGACATATCGTCTATGTTTTCAGTGTCATATCCTCGGTTTTCAGGATGAAAAATACCCGTTTTTTGTGAAATAACGTCTATATTTTCTGCAACATATCCTCTATCTTTTCAGTGAAATATCCTCTGTTTTCAGGATGAAAAATGCCCGTTTTTTGTGAAATAACTTCTATATTTTCTCTATGTTTTCAGTGATATATTATCTGTTTTCAGGCGAAAAATACCAGTCTTTAGTTAACTTTAACTTTTTTTAAAAACGAGCCTGGCACAAAAGGCTTATTATTATTACATACTTGTCATCTACATTTTTATGTATATAGTTACCTATCTACTCATAACTATAATGTTTAAAATGTACTAAAACATCAACTTTTTGTTGTAAAATGACTAATAGAGGTGTTTTTTAGCCTAATCGTCAGTGAAATTTTTAGTGTACCTACAATTACTGACTATGTCTGTTTTGTAAGCATTTGTATTTATGTTCAATAAAGAAAAACAAAAACCAGTCTTTAGTGACATAACCTCTATGTTTTCAGTGACATATCCTTTGTTTTCAGGACGAGAAATACCCGTTTTGGATGCTGAAACCGGACCCGACAGAGTATGCTCTGAACAACAACCAGAATCCTAACTACAACACTTACACAACAACAACTTATTACAACAGTAACAATAACTATCAGAACAGGGATCAGTGGCAGCTGCCGTATCTCAGATTTGTAAGTCATTATCCTCTTTTTATTTTTCCTGTCCTTGTTTATTATAAAGAACTGAGTATTGCTGGTCAGATAGCTGAATATGTAATTTTGTTGTTAACGAATGTTGATTGAAATTAATGGAATTGATGTTTTATGTACATAGTTACATTAGTTATTGTTATTTAGTTTCTAACCTCGACGTAACCCCGCGTAACTCACGTAGCCTAGTTGGTAAGGGCGGAGTACTGACCGGATGCTTGTGTGAATTTGGAAAGTTTATTACACACCATACGTATCTTATCTCCACAGTTCAACGGCACATACGATTTCAAATACCCGATGTCTGAACTGGCGCAACTGGTGCCGACACTGGACGGGGTGGAGGTCATCATCACGGCCTCCGTGGGAGACCCGTTCCTGGACGACGTGATCGAGGGGTACAGTGTGGCTCGGATATTCAACTCCTCGCTGACTGTCACTTTCCTCGGGGGCAGTCCTCAGGTCTTCAAGCCTGCTATGCCTTTTGATGTCTATGTAAGTACAGAAACTCTAATAATATTTGCGTTTCTGTATTTGACTGTAATCGCCACTTAATATTTAAATAATTGAGCTGCTTCTAAATTTAAAATTAGTACCTATGAAAATTGTTGAGTTTCAGAGCTGCTTAATTGTTTAAGTAGACCTCTAATTGGGAGTTCCATTTCTGTATTCGGCCGTTAGTTCTCTGAATAAACATATTTTCTTTCTTTCTTCCTGTATCTCTTTTTAATATAAATACATATTTGTTTGTTCCTTGTGTTTTCTATCACCCTTATTTATAAAATACTAGCTGTGCCCCGCGGTTTCACCCGCATAAATTCCTATCCTGTAACGTATGTGACGCATCACGTATGTCATACCAAGCGCTGCTCAACCCGTATGATTATTTAAAGTACCCTATATCTTATTTCAAACACTTAACTATCCCTGTACCAAATTTCGTTCAAATCGATTTAACCGTCATTTTTACCCATCACGTATGTCATACCAAGCGTTGCCTAACCCGTACGATCATTTAAAGTATCGTATTTATACCCTTAAACTAATCCCTGTACCAAATTTCATTCTTATTGGTGCGATCGTTCCTGTTGACCCATCACGTGTGTGTCACGCCAAGCGTTGCTTAACCCGTACGATCATTTAAAGTACCCTATATCGTATAAATAGCCTTAAACTAACCCTGTACCAAATTTCATTCTAATTGTTGCGATCGTTCTTGTTGACCCATCAAGTATGTGTCACGCAAAGCGTTACTTAACCCGTACGATCACTTAAAGTACCCTATATTTTATTTAAGCTCATAAACTAACCCTGTACCAAATTTCTATCGGTTCCGCCGTTCTTGAGATTTAAATAGTGTAACTAACACGACTTTCGTTTTTATAGCTGCCTCCCGCGGGATTTACCCTCGTAAGTCCCGACCCCGTAAGAATATCGGGATCAAAAGTAGCCTATAACCTTCCTCGATAAATGGACTATCATACACAAAAATAATTTTTCAAATCGGACCAGCAGTTCCTGAGATTAGCGCGTTCAAACAAACAAACAATCAAACAAACAAACTCTTCAGCTTTATAATATTAGTATAGATTATTTCAAATTCAGATTTTTCTTTGTGGCCTTAATTTGGCCAGTTTCACGTGAGGAGACAGGGGCGAAAAGTTAGGATTAGCGTACGGGGACCCATGACTAAGTTATGTAACGTTTGTCTCTGTCTGTCAACTTTGAAACTTCATGTGACAGTAAAAGACAAACGATGCATGGTTATGCAGCGCATTAGTTAGCGTTTATAAATAAGGGGTATGTGCATAATACGACAGTTCTATTACATGAATAGTGTGATTCCCTGAAAGTACATAAATACACCAATTTGTTTGGTTCCTCGGATTTTTAATTGTAGGTGGATCTCTAGAGGTTAATAAGGTTATAAGTATATATGGCTATAGTTATAGTAGAGTGGTGGGTACTGATGAGTGTGTATGTCCCCAGATGGTGGTGTCGTACCACGACGGGTCTCCCCTGCCGTCGTGGCAGGCGGCGGGCGTGTCCCTCGCGGTCTCCGTGTCCGTGGAGGGTCGCGGCGGGGCGGTGGACACGCAGTACCCCACGCTGGTGCCCGGACACGAGGCCGTCTGGCATCTCAAGCTGGACCTCTACAAGTTGCTCAGTGAGTTCAAGTTCAAGTTCATTTATTGGTAAACTAGCTGCGCCCCGCGGTTTCACCCGCGTAACTTCCTATCCCGTAACGTTAATGATCCCTCACGTATGTCATACCAGGTGTTGCTTAACGATCATTCAAAGTACTATATAATATTTCTACCTCTAAACCAACCCTGTACCAAGTTTATGAATATCGGGTCACCTGCTCTTTTTCACCCATCACGTATGTTGTACCAAGTGTTGCTTAACCCGTACGATCATTCAAAGTACCCTATATATTATTTCTACCCTGTACCAAATTTCATTCATATCGGTTTACGGGTTGTTGAGTTACAAATAGAAATACACGACTTTATTTTTCAGAGCTGCCGTCCCGCGGTTTCACTTGCGTAAGTCCCGATATCGAGGGAATATCGGGATCAAAAGTAGCCTATGTCACATCTGTATAATGTAGTCTTCTATTAGTGAAAGAATTTTTGAAATAGGTCTAGAAGTTTCTGAGATGACCCCCAATATACATACATACATACATATTACCAACGTAACCTCTTTAAAATATTAATTACCAACATAAAACAAAATATTAAGAATCAAAAGTACAATGAGATATTGCAAAATTGCAAATTATTAAAAAGCACTGCAGTTTGGTGACACAACCGTCTCGCATGGAGCCGACCGATTGAGCCGCGCGGCATGATGCCTCACAGAGCTGGCTGGCCACCCTCATCATCGTCGCCCGCTACGTATACGTATCTATATGTACGCTTGGTACTTATTAATTATTTATTGTGGAGTTATTTTAAAACTGTAATATCTCGTGAGATATACATTGAAATCAAGTGATGTTAAGGACAATTATGTTTAAAATTAAATACTTTTAATGAATAACGTATTTATTTGGATAAGGATTAATATCATATTTACAAAATTACCTTCGGAAACAATGAATTGTTCTACAATAAATTTAATTACTCTAAAAGATGTTATATTGAGTCAACCTTAAGAGTTAGACATATGCTGTCGCGGACTATTTATTAGATCCTATTTAAAGGAAGAATTCTCTCATAAATGGTTTTTATGTAACTTTGACCGTTTACTCAGCGCACGCGACAGAATCTCGGAAAAGGGGGATTTTTTTCCCGTTTTTGCAACATATTTCATGGATGCTCCGCTCCTATCAGTCGTAGCGTGATGTAATATAGCCTATAACCTTCCTCGATAAATGGACTATCAAACACAAAAATAATTTTTCAAATCGGACCAGCAGTTCCTGAGATTAGCGCGTTCAAACAAACAAACAAACAATCAAACTCTTCAGCTTTATAATATTAGTATAGATATAACAGATTTACAAGTCATCACAATCATAATCAAAATTACATAAATATTGTTAAAATATAAATAAATAAGCATATCATTAAACATTATTTGTAAAAACAACAATATACAAAAACCAAATAAAAATCTACTTTACTCTCTCTCTAATCTTGAGTCTATTCTACTCTAGTGTGGTACTACACCATCTGTAGAGGAGAAAAAACAATCATATTATTAATATCCTTGAGTTCATACTTTGTCCAAAATAGTGCTTGTGAACTTGTGATTTGTAGAAAAACCCGATAGTTAGCTGTCAATTGGTTTCCTCACCAGTGATTTATGATAGGTAGAAATCCTTTACAGAGCTTCAGGGCTGTCAAATAATTTCCTCGCCTGTGAATAGTGATCAGGGTATATCCTCCACAGAGCTCCAAGGCGACCCGAACTACCGCGAGGTTCTGTCGGGCGTGACCGGCGTCCGCCTGTCCGCCGTGCTGCAGGACGCGGTGGGAGGGCGCGCGGCCGCCGACCTGCACTTCATCCCGCACTACACTCACAGCCGCCAGCACCTGCGCGTGCGCACCTCCACGCTACAGCCCAGGGTAACGTGTTCGTGGTTACTGCAGTATCTCTACAGTGCAGGACGCGGTGGGTGACCGACCTGCACTTCATCCCGCACTACACTCACAGCCGCCTTTCTTGTAATCGTGTGTTTATCTTTGCATTTTCTTGTAATACATAGTTTGTGTTTCTATGTACAGGTTGGCGAGTACATAATATTCCACGTGGAGACCAACTACTACATGGAGTCTTTCAACTACGTCGTCATGTCTAAAGGGACCATACTTACGAGCTCTCAGGAAAATATGCAGGTAAAAATAGAAACAAATCAGTTTGCCTTATTTATTTTACTTATGAATTCCATTTTTTCTTAAAATATGATATTATCTGATTTTTTATTTTGTGTTCTGTGTATGCCTGTTTGTTTATTGCCAACTATCAGACGACGGTCCATATCCAAAGTTTTAGCATCTTCAACTCGTTACCTTCTATTGTGCAAAATTCCACACATAAGCGGTTGGCCCCGTGCAAACTGTAGTTTGATTAACGACGTTATTGATGTATGAGGGGTGTAAAAGCAAACCCTCATTGTCCATACATTGTATCTTGGTCATTTCTAGATTTGAAAATATACAATTACGTAGTTTTGTCTTACATTTTCGCGATTTTGCTTATTGAAGCACAATATTTACCGGGTTTTACTCGGTATTTAATTAAATTTTGAATTTGAAACAATAATCTTCGTTAAACGTTACCATATAATATCCGCAACAAACTGGCATTATTATAGTTGGATTTGTTTAATATAAGAATAAATTAAACTCTTTCAAACTTATACTTCTGAGGTGTTTCGATTTTTTTGATGGAAAGTGTATTATACCGATAAAAGTAAAATGTTTGTATTGTATTTTAGGAGGGCGTGCGGACGTTTGCCGTGTCTGTGTCTGCGGAAATGGCGCCCGTGTCCACCATCGTGGTGTGGAGCGCCGTGCGCCGCGGACACGTGCTGGCAGACTCCCTCACCTTCCCCGTCAACGGGATCAGCAGGAACAATGTGAGTATAGTACCCCATACTCCATACCCTGCCTTACCATACCAACTTTATAACGTCAAACCAATAATGTTAAGTAATCGTGTGAAGTTTTTAAATTCAATCCCTTAACCGTCTACTGCTGAACATATGCCTCCCCCATACGTCGCCACAAACAGCGATCGCGAGCCACCTCCATCCGACGACTCCCCGCGACCGCTACAATGTCGTCGGTCCACCAGTAGGTGGCGCCACAACACTCCGTTTCGCATTGCATCGTGGTCACCACAGGACTTTCAATCGATCAAAGCGAGGCGATATTTTCTTTCGATCGTTTTAAATTTTTATTTTATTTATATAATTTTTAAATATTTTTAATCCGAAAGGGGGTTGTTCTAGACGTCTAGGCGAACAACTTTTGTTCTACGACTTTTGGAAATTCGAAGTACTTTTCGAAAAATTAAGGTGTAAAGTTTACTTGAAAATCAGCTGTTTCTGAGAGTTCGAGGTCATTGACCTTATGTTGTCCTTTTATTTAGTTTGATGGTTTACAATCAAAACTTCAATTAACTTTATTTTCAAAAGCAGCTGTTTTTTTCAGTGAAACATAATCTCAAAATTTTCATAAAAAAAGTTTGAATTTTCAAAAGTCGTAGAACAAAAGGTGTTTGCCTAGACGTCTAGAACAATCTCCTTTCGGATTAAAAGGACTTAGCCGTTTCAAATTGTATAGATTCATAGAGGTATAAAAATAAGTAATGATAAGCGATTGAGACCCGGTAAAATGTAAAGTTAACATAAAATGTAAGATATTGGCAGCTTTCCAACATTTTGAAATTGAATTCGTTTCGTTTTTTTTAAAAATTGCTATAGTTTTTTGTTTGTTGACTTTGAATGAATGAATGTCATTTATTTGCACGAAATATGGTTACAACAGATGTTATCAAGTAGTAGGTATAGTTCAACATATTTCACCAGCACTTAACTTAGCATGCAAATATCAGAATCAAGTAAGTACTTATTTTAAATCAATCTTAATGTCAACTTAATGATTTTACAAATATACCTACTGACTACCTATTAAAACTACTAAATTTCAAAGAATACAATGTCACAGATAAAATTAAATTAATGAATACAGATTAATAACAATGTCAAACAAAATTAAATACCAACCTACATTTCGCGTGTCAATTAAATAATGTCAGAATATTATATGTATATAAATAATATGAAATGTCAAATAATACATTTATTTAGTACAATTTTTATCATTAAAAAATTCTTCAATGGAATAATAAGACTTTTCGATAAGATAATTATTGACAGCACGCTTAAACTCCCTGGGAGATTCAATCATCCTCAATGACAATGGGATTCCGTTGTATATTGTGGGAGCCATACTGAACACACTAATACTCATCATACGAGTCTTGCGTACGATTGTATGAAGATCAAATTTGTTCCTTCTGTTCTCACTAAATTTTTGAAATAAATGTAAATTTTCTTTAACAAATTGTACAACTTCACTTATATAAATGGAAGGAAATGTAAGTATTTTCAATTTTTTAAAATATTCTCTACATGATTCCATTCTACCTAATTGACATATTGCACGTATGCATCGTTTTTGTGCAATTAATGGCTTCAATTTGTCAGTCGAATTACCCCAGAATATCACACCAAACCTCAGTATTGATGCTACATGACCGTGGTATGCCGCTAGCAGAGCTTTTAAGTTGACGACCTTTTTTAATTTGTAAAGAGCATACGAGAACTGATAAATTCTTTTACAAACAATGTCAATATGATCCTTTATGCGTATTTGAATTAGAACGCGTTTGATTTTTTGTATTTAGCTTTTTAATGAGACTTACATCTGATCTGATATTTTGAGGGTTTTGACCTTTACCTTATGATCTAATACTTAGTAGATGTAGACCAAGTTAGACGGAAATGAAAAAATAATAATTTAAGCACCTTGGGCACTATGCCGCGGGACGGAGGTGCTGACAAATTCCTTTCGTTTCAGATGTAGTTTTATTTTTGAATTT
The DNA here is from genome assembly GCA_949358125.1 of Idaea dimidiata. NCBI lineage: Eukaryota > Metazoa > Arthropoda > Insecta > Lepidoptera > Geometridae > Idaea > Idaea dimidiata. Next base: position 13,501,817 of record OX442341.1, read on the forward strand.
TTTGTTTTTGTTTTAATAAAAAAAGTATAATAACAATTTAAGTCATAGATAGGACTTTTCTTCTTTTTGCGACTTTCTATTAAAATAAAACTAATTTTACCAGACTCATTTCTTAACGAAGGATTCGCGAATACCGGTAAATGAGTTTTATTTGAATTTAAGTCACTTAAAACAAGTTTTTTAATCTGCTCTATGTATATCCAGTTTACAGTGTACATAAACAACCGCAAGCATCGAACCGGCGAACGCGTCGAGGTCGCTATATACGGCGAGCCGGGGGCCTACGTCGGTCTGTCTGCGATAGACAACGCGTTTTATACAATGCAGGCTGGAAACGAACTCACATATGCTAAGGTAAGGGTATAACTTCACTGCATTTACCATAGACATATTTTGAGAGGAGAAATGCATCTACAAAAACACAACGCATGGTTGACGCTAGGCAGTATTCGAATCTACACATCTTTATATTTATTTTATTTATTTGCAAAACCAACAGCTGTTACAGCATAACGATAGCTTAAGTAAAAAAAGCCAATTACAGGTTTTCACGAATACAAAATAGAATGGAACATAAGAGCTACAAGAAACAAACAAACGAAGAAGGCTTGCATTTAGTACGGCTTAAATAAAATCTTCCGTAATGTTATCTTCTATAATCTTATAAATATATTATCTTAAAACATTTTATGCAATACTGTGCCTGACCCGCGTAAGTCCCGATCCCGCGGGAAAATTATTTTATTTTATTTTATTTATCAGGATAAAAAGTAGCCCATGTATTGATCCAAACCTCCAGCTATCTAAATACCAAATTTCAGCACAATCAGTTTTGTAGTTGCTGCGTAAAGGAGTAACAAACATAGTTGTTTATTTACTTACACATAAACTTTCTCATTTATAATATTAAGTACGAGTAAGATGTACAATATCCTGTATTTTTGTAAATCCAAGATGGCCGCTTCTACAAAATGGCGGATTATTTTTCACCAATTCTCCAATTTTTCGTTTTACTTACGCAGGTGATATCAAAGATGTCTCACTTTGAGGAGTCTACGAACGGAACCTTCGCGTACACGTGGCACTCCCATCGCGGTGACGCCGACGAGTTGGTTTATTTCCCCTCCTCTACCTTCGGCATCGACGCTAACAGGACCTTCGAGTGAGTTTGTTGATTTATTTTATAGTTTTTTTATATATTTTTTTGATGTTTCTGTGTATGTTTGTTGTCTGTCTGATGTTGATGTCTATTTAGAAACCTAGCAGCTAGAAATAAATAAAAAAACACAATGTATCAACGGAAAGTCAAGGTTTTACGACTAAATATTAAATTTACTTATAAACATTATGTTGCAAGCCTATTAATGAGAAATGATCAAATAGTCTAAATAAAATAGGTTGCGCGAATAAAAACAAATGAATGTAATTCAATCCCTAGTCCGTAATTCGGAGAAATATCGATAGCGCGATTCAGGTTCATGTCGTTCGTACAGGTATGCGGGACTAGTGGTATTCAGCGACGTGGCAGTGACCCGCAGACCGAGTTTGTGCAACATTTCGATGGGAATGGCTGAGTGTTTGGAAGGCGGTTGCTATCCGATCTCCAAGAAATGTGACGGCGCCATTGACTGCTCTGATCGCACAGATGAATCCAACTGTAAGTATTGTTAGAAGTCAGGATAGGTCGAGCTTGTTTAATGAGAATGGCAGATTGTTTGGAAGGCTGCTACTATCCGATCTCCGAGAAATGTCATGTGCCATTGCCCAGATTGCACGGACGATAATATAATAATAATATTTTTACATAGCTGGGACAAGTCTTCGTATGCTGTGTCTCTGATCAGAGACAAACTTTCGTCCGCGATTCAACCGATTATATCTCCTGAACTAAGGGGTATTATTGTGTGGTTATGGTTTTGTTTGATTATTCTTCCGGCTACCTAAGAGTTTAATGGGCATACACTTGATCTTACCTTATTTCTTGAGTCTTATGGGCTGGCACAGCGCATTATTGATATCAATAACCGGTATTGAACTACACTGACTTTTCTAACCTTCTATTATGACGTTGTTCCGAGCAAACAGCGCCATAAAATAGCATGGATTAAAAAGTTGCTTGCGCTGTATAAATCATCTAAATTTAGATGAAAAGGCCAATTATTATTATTATTATTGTTTATGACTGATGTTCAACGAGACAAAACAATTACAGATCTTAGAGTTTAAGTTCGTATTAAAAAAGAATGTTATGTTCTACACAGGCGAGCACGACAGTTCGTTCGAGCTGTCCCACTTCCGCAAGTTCCGGTTCAACCGCGTGCAGCGACAGTACGACAATGTGTGGCTGTGGCGGGACGTCAACATCGGACCGCACGGACGATACGTCTTCACTGTCGACGTGCCGCAGGTACCTTCGTAACTCGACGATATAGCACATCACTCTCTACTCGACTATTTATATTATGTTATAGCGTCCCCACCGACAGCCAACAGGAGGCATTCCGTGCGTTGTCCGCTATACCCGAGCGAACACCCCGAAAGGCGGCGTCGGGGATCGAGTTTAACACTGATTTAGTCCCCAATGCTAGACTGGTTCTCATAAAGGAGAGTAGCCTCGTGCCCGGGGACACGTGGTGTCGACGAGAGAGCAGTGGCGGGTTGTGTGTTTGTGGATGTGATTGTGTTTTTCTTTTGCAAATTTTAACTTCTTTAAACAGACAGGGATACTTTCGCGCTTATAATATTAGTAAGGGTTGCAGTATAGAAGTTGTAACGGGTATGCCCATTTAAGCCGAAAGAGGGTTGTTCTAGACGTCTAGGCGAACAACTTTGTTCTACGACGTTTGGAAGTTCGATGTAGTTTACGAAAATTTAAAGTGTCCTTGAAAGTCAGCTGTTTCTTAGAGTTCTAGGTTATTGAACTGATATTGTCCTTTCATTAAGTTTGGTCTACTACAATCATAACTTTAATTATCTCTATTTTAAAAAACAGCTGTTTTTTTCACTGAAACATAACCTCAAAATTTTTCAAGTTGTAGAACAGAAGTTGTTCGCCTAGATGTCTAGAACTACCCCCTTTCGGCTTATAAGGGCATACCAGTTACAACTTGTATATTATTGATCTATAAATTTTACTCTAAGTTTAAAAATGCGAACTTTATCACAGGAGTGTAAGTTAAACTACAAACATCACAAAACTATGGTTCCCTATTGACTTGTCGAAGCTTAAAATGTGTAAATATTCGTGCCAAATTAACAAACTTAATCAATTTCCAGATCCCGGCTCACTGGACGGTGTCAGCGTTCAGTATGTCGCCTACACTTGGACTCGGTATGCTCAAGGAACCGCTACATGTAAGAATTTATCATGAATATTTAGCTTTACATTATTTTCTATTGTCATTTCACACAGTTTGATATGCCACAGTTGTCAGGATGTGACAAAGTTTATAATCTATGTGATTCTTTGTGTTGTATATAAATCGGAGTTCGTAAGTGGAGTGTTTTATTCATCTTTTCATTTCATTCAGCGAAGAGGTTAAATTGTTGCATGAGAAGTGGCTTGCATCGAGACACCCATTTGTATAGTTTGTTCCGGGTTATGAAAGTAGGTCTTGTGGAGCTCCTTAAAGTTTTCCTACCATATTAAATTGGGGAATACACCTAGAATTGTCTATGAGTTAAAACATGCAAAGCGTCTTGAAATATAATGTATGCAAACGCGCGTCGCGAGCTTATCAACACTGATGTACAACACTTGGGTGTTGTCGTTTTCTCTTTTTCATTAAATAAATAATAAGCGCAATCTAGCCCCAAACTAAGCACTAGGCTTGTATTGTGAGTACTAGACAACGGATATACTACAATATTAAACCTTTTTTTTAATTACACATACACCCTGCGTTTTCGCCGCTTTCGCTTTTCATTATTGCTGGTCCATCACTTAAAGTTATTAATAACGAAGATGTCTTCCTTTCTCCTCAGTACGTAGGCGTGCTGCCATTCTTCATCAAAGTAGAGGGCCCAGACGTATGTCGTCAAGGGGAGCAGCTGGGCCTGCGGGTGGTGGTGTTCAACTACACGCCGCAGGACCTGGAGGCGGTCGTCGTGCTGGAGGCCAGTCCGCAGTACAAGTTCGTGCACGTGCAGCAGGATGGGATCGTTAGTATATCTATAGTATACCTTCATCTACGTGGCCGATACTCTCATTTATACAGGTAGTCTCTCTCAGAGAGGTACTGCGAGGTGATTCTTGCCCGTGAGATTTATGTCATATTAGAGACTAGCTACGCCCCGCGGTTTCACCCGCGAAAGTGAATAACGCGTTATCACGGGCGCGGGCGGCCGAACGATTTCACTTTTTCGTTCATAACTCTGGTTCTACTAATTGGCTTTTGATGCAAAGTATACCACGACGTTCCTCGAAAATAGAACTATCCAATATTGAAAACTAGATTTCAATCGGATTAGTAGTTTTTAATTGTATAAGGAACATACAGAGAAACAGACAGACAGACATGAATTTTAAAAATTATATAATTTTGTTCTACCACTTATCCTAAGTCCCTTAGACCACTTTTTTTTTATATTTACTTCTAAGTACAGATTTTTTGTCCTCTCTTCCTTTATTATAAGTATAGAATAGATATGTCGAAAAAACATAACGGATGTCCATGTAAAATGCCATATTTTTCCGACATATCTCTAATGTGACACAAAATCTCTTGGCGCGAAAATGCAAGCCCAGAAATACCGTTTAGTCACTGAGACTACGTCCGCATAGGCAAGAGGCTCGCTTAGCGCTTGGAGGTTAGCGAGTTACGTGACATAAATCAACCTGTTTGTTTACTTCGATGCACGCCAAGCGACTAGCTAGGTGCCGTTTTACTTAAGTAACTCGCTAGCCTCTAGACGCTAAGTAAGCCTCTAATTTCCTATGCGGACGTAGCCTTGAAGTGATAGAAATTTTAGTTTAGAATTCTTGTAATTTTCTGCCGTGGTCATGCCATTAAACACCAAACCTGCATCATAAACCATAGAATAACAAACAAAAAACAAAAGTTCGTGGCCCGAATAGGCACAATCTCAGCAAAAAATAATTGTCAATTAATCCAGGGTCCATTTAACTTCCACTGTAATTCAATTCTAACAATCCTAAAATCTTGCTGTTATTGTAGGTCCGGTCATACAACCCAGAGACATCATTCGGCGAGCACCAATTCTTCGTATACATCGTATCCGGCGACGCGGCGACCGTACACGTTCCCGTAGTGCCGGCTCCGGGCACGACTGGCGACATGCTAGTCAAGCTACACGCTGCCACCTTGATGGGAACACACGCTTATGTCAAGAAGATTAGAGTCGAGGTTCGTATACATCGTATCCGGGCACGACTGGCGACATGCTAGTCAAGCTACACGCTGCCACCTTGATGGGAACACACGCTTATGTCAAGAAGATTAGAGTCGAGGTTCGTATACATCGTATCCGGGCACGACTGGCGACATGCTAGTCAAGCTACACGCTGCCACCTTGATGGGAACACACGCTTATGTCAAGAAGATTAGAGTCGAGGTTCGTATACATCGTATCCGGGCACGACTAGCGACATGCTAGTCAAGCTACACGCTGCCACCTTGATGGGAACACACGCTTATGTCAAGAAGATTAGAGTCGAGGTTCGTATACATCGTATCCGGGCACGACTGGCGAAATGCTAGTCAAGCTACACGCTGCCACCTTGATGGGAACACACGCTTATGTCAAGAAGATTAGAGTCGAGGTTCGTATACATCGTATCCGGGCACGACTGGCGACATGCTAGTCAAGCTACACGCTGCCACCTTGATGGGAACACACGCTTATGTCAAGAAGATTAGAGTCGAGGTTCGTATACATCGTATCCGGGCACGACTGGCGACATGCTAGTTAGGCTACACGCTGCCACCTTGATGGGAACACACGCTTATGTCTAGAAGATTAGAGTTGAGGTTCGTATACATCGTATCCGGGCACGACTGGCAACATGCTAGTCAAGCTACACGCTGCCACCTTGATGGGAACACACGCTTATGTCAAGAAGATTAGAGTCGAGGTTCGTATACATCGTATCCGGGCACGACTGGCGACATGCTAGTTAGGCTACACGCTGCCACCTTGATGGGAACACACGCTTATGTCAAGAAGATTAGAGTTGAGGTTCGTATACATCGTATCCGGGCACGACTGGCGACATGCTAGTCAAGCTACACGCTACCACCTTGATGGGAACACACGCTTATGTCAAGAAGATTAGAGTCGAGGTTCGTATACATCGTATCCGGGCACGACTGGCGACATGCTAGTTAGGCTACACGCTGCCACCTTGATGGGAACACACGCTGATGTCAAGAAGATTAGAGTTGAGGTTCGTATACATCGTATCCGGGCACGACTGGCGACATGCTAGTCAAGCTACACGCTGCCACCTTGATGGGAACACACGCTTATGTCAAGAAGATTAGAGTCGAGGTTCGTATACATCGTATCCGGGCACGACTGGCGACATGCTAGTCAAGCTACACGCTGCCACCTTGATGGGAACACACGCTTATGTCAAGAAGATTAGAGTCGAGGTTCGTATACATCGTATCCGGGCACGACTGGCGACATGCTAGTCAGGCTACACGCTGCCACCTTGATGGGAACATATGCTTATGTCAAGAAGATTAGAGTCGAGGTTCGTATACATCGTATCCGGGCACGACTGGCGACATGCTAGTCAAGCTACACGCTGCCACCTTGATGGGAACACACGCTTATGTCAAGAAGATTAGAGTCGAGGTTCGTATACATCGTATCCGGGCACGACTGGCGACATGCTAGTTAGGCTACACGCTGCCACCTTGATGGGAACACACGCTTATGTCAAGAAGATTAGAGTCGAGGTTCGTATACATCGTATCCGGGCACGACTGGCGACATGCTAGTCAAGCTACACGCTGCCACCTTGATGGGAACACACGCTTATGTCAAGAAGATTAGAGTCGAGGTTCGTATACATCGTATCCGGGCACGACTGGCGACATGCTAGTTAGGCTACACGCTGCCACCTTGATGGGAACACACGCTGATGTCAAGAAGATTAGAGTTGAGGTTCGTATACATCGTATCCGGGCACGACTGGCGACATGCTAGTCAAGCTACACGCTGCCACCTTGATGGGAACACACGCTTATGTCAAGAAGATTAGAGTCGAGGTTCGTATACATCGTATCCGGGCACGACTGGCGACATGCTAGTTAGGCTACACGCTGCCACCTTGATGGGAACACACGCTTATGTCAAGAAGATTAGAGTTGAGGTTCGTATACATCGTATCCGGGCACGACTGGCGACATGCTAGTCAAGCTACACGCTGCCACCTTGATGGGAACACACGCTTATGTCAAGAAGATTAGAGTCGAGGTTCGTATACATCGTATCCGGGCACGACTGGCGACATGCTAGTTAGGCTACACGCTGCCACCTTGATGGGAACACACGCTGATGTCAAGAAGATTAGAGTTGAGGTTCGTATACATCGTATCCGGGCACGACTGGCGACATGCTAGTCAAGCTACACGCTGCCACCTTGATGGGAACACACGCTTATGTCAAGAAGATTAGAGTCGAGGTTCGTATACATCGTATCCGGGCACGACTGGCGACATGCTAGTCAAGCTACACGCTGCCACCTTGATGGGAACACACGCTTATGTCAAGAAGATTAGAGTCGAGGTTCGTATACATCGTATCCGGGCACGACTGGCGACATGCTAGTCAGGCTACACGCTGCCACCTTGATGGGAACACATGCTTATGTCAAGAAGATTAGAGTCGAGGTTCGTATACATCGTATCCGGGCACGACTGGCGACATGCTAGTTAGGCTACACGCTGCCACCTTGATGGGAACACACGCTTATGTCTAGAAGATTAGAGTTGAGGTTCGTATACATCGTATCCGGGCACGACTGGCGACATGCTAGTCAAGCTACACGCTGCCACCTTGATGGGAACACACGCTTATGTCAAGAAGATTAGAGTCGAGGTTCGTATACATCGTATCCGGGCACGACTGGCGACATGCTAGTTAGGCTACACGCTGCCACCTTGATGGGAACACACGCTTATGTCAAGAAGATTAGAGTTGAGGTTCGTATACATCGTATCCGGGCACGACTGGCGACATGCTAGTCAAGTTACACGCTGCCACCTCGATGGGAACACACGCTTATGTCAAGAAGATTAGAGTCGAGGTTCGTATACATCGTATCCGGGCACGACTGGCGACATGCTAGTTAGGCTACACGCTGCCACCTTGATGGGAACACACGCTTATGTCAAGAAGATTAGAGTTGAGGTTCGTATACATCGTATCCGGGCACGACTGGCGACATGCTAGTCAAGCTACACGCTGCCACCTTGATGGGAACACACGCTTATGTCAAGAAGATTAGAGTCGAGGTTCGTATACATCGTATCCGGGCACGACTGGCGACATGCTAGTCAAGCTACACGCTGCCACCTTGATGGGAACACACGCTTATGTCAAGAAGATTAGAGTCGAGGTTCGTATACATCGTATCCGGGCACGACTGGCGACATGCTAGTCAGGCTACACGCTGCCACCTTGATGGGAACATATGCTTATGTCAAGAAGATTAGAGTCGAGGTTCGTATACATCGTATCCGGGCACGACTGGCGACATGCTAGTCAAGCTACACGCTGCCACCTTGATGGGAACACACGCTTATGTCAAGAAGATTAGAGTCGAGGTTCGTATACATCGTATCCGGGCACGACTGGCGACATGCTAGTTAGGCTACACGCTGCCACCTTGATGGGAACACACGCTGATGTCAAGAAGATTAGAGTTGAGGTTCGTATACATCGTATCCGGGCACGACTGGCGACATGCTAGTCAAGCTACACGCTACCACCTTGATGGGAACACACGCTTATGTCAAGAAGATTAGAGTCGAGGTTCGTATACATCGTATCCGGGCACGACTGGCGACATGCTAGTTAGGCTACACGCTGCCACCTTGATGGGAACACACGCTGATGTCAAGAAGATTAGAGTTGAGGTTCGTATACATCGTATCCGGGCACGACTGGCGACATGCTAGTCAAGCTACACGCTGCCACCTTGATGGGAACACACGCTTATGTCAAGAAGATTAGAGTCGAGGTTCGTATACATCGTATCCGGGCACGACTGGCGACATGCTAGTCAAGCTACACGCTGCCACCTTGATGGGAACACACGCTTATGTCAAGAAGATTAGAGTCGAGGTTCGTATACATCGTATCCGGGCACGACTGGCGACATGCTAGTCAAGCTACACGCTGCCACCTTGATGGGAACACACGCTTATGTCAAGAAGATTAGAGTCGAGGTTCGTATACATCGTATCCGGGCACGACTGGCGACATGCTAGTTAGGCTACACGCTGCCACCTTGATGGGAACACACGCTTATGTCTAGAAGATTAGAGTTGAGGTTCGTATACATCGTATCCGGGCACGACTGGCGACATGCTAGTCAAGCTACACGCTGCCACCTTGATGGGAACACACACTTATGTCAAGAAGATTAGAGTCGAGGTTCGTATACATCGTATCCGGGCACGACTGGCGACATGCTAGTTAGGCTACACGCTGCCACCTTGATGGGAACACACGCTGATGTCAAGAAGATTAGAGTTGAGGTTCGTATACATCGTATCCGGGCACGACTGGCGACATGCTAGTCAAGCTACACGCTGCCACCTTGATGGGAACACACGCTTATGTCAAGAAGATTAGAGTCGAGGTTCGTATACATCGTATCCGGGCACGACTGGCGACATGCTAGTCAAGCTACACGCTGCCACCTTGATGGGAACACACGCTTATGTCAAGAAGATTAGAGTCGAGGTTCGTATACATCGTATCCGGGCACGACTGGCGACATGCTAGTCAAGCTACACGCTGCCACCTTGATGGGAACACACGCTTATGTCAAGAAGATTAGAGTCGAGGTTCGTATACATCGTATCCGGGCACGACTGCTAGTCAGGCTACACGCTGCCACCTTGATGGGAACACATGCTTATGTCAACTTATGGAGTTGAGGTTTGTAGCAAAAATATGCTACTTCTTAACCTGATTTACTTGGATTTTGGTACAACAAAAAATGTTGATTATAAACTTAAATGTTTCTTCTGTTTTCGCCACGTTGGATTAAAATCAAACTCGTTTAATGCTAAAAAATAATTATCATCACGCTATGAAAACCGAAAAATTAGTTTAATTTCGATTACAAAATTTAAAACTAAAATCTTGTGTATATTTTTTATTCAGCTTTAGTGTGAATTGCTTATTTTTTAATTTATATTTTTCCTGTAGCCGGACGGTCTGCCCCAACACCGGCACCACTCAGTGCTCCTGGACCTGTCGACGCGAGCGTACGTGTTCCAGTACCTGCACGTGAACGTGACCGAGACTCCCGTCATCCCGTACGAGGTGGACCGCTACTACGTGTTCGGCTCCAACCGAGCGCGGCTCACCGTGGTAGGGGACGTGGTGGGACCGCTCTTCCCGACCATGCCTGTTAACGCTACTTCTCTGCTGGATCTACCCATGGTAACTATCTTAGAATTTTGTTATAGATACTTTTACAAAGTGTAACGGGTATGTCCTTTTAGCCGAAAGGGGGTAGTTCTAGACATCTAGGCAAACAACTTTTTTCTACGACTTTTGAAAATATGAACGTTTTTTTTTAAATGTTGAGGTTATGTCTCACTGAAAAAACATCTGTTTCTGAAAATAAAGGTATGATTGTAGTAGACCAAACTAAATGAAAGGACAACAAAGGCCAATAACCTCGAAAGAAACAGAAACAGCTGATTTTCAAATACACTTTATACTTAAAATTTTCGTAAAGTACTACTGTAACACGACGCTCACTCGAATACTTTCCTGCTCGCACATTGCTTTCTACCTCACTCGGCGCCCAAGAGCCGCCGAAACGTACCGATGACGCACGACGACATCACCAAGCGAGAGAATAAAAAGCCGACGCGCGACCGTACGGTGTCATTCGCAGCTTAGCGGTTGACTTGTGCGATAGCCACCTGCAGTCCTCAAGTTATACCGAGAGCACGGGGGTCGCGACAGCTACACTGCAATCCATCCCTAAGCTCAAGTTTTATTATGCGAAGAGGGTCGTGACAGCTGCACTGCAGTCCACCCTTAACGCTTTAGCGTAGGATTTACGTATGACCTAAGTGCGGAAAGGGATGCGATAGCTACACTGCAGTCCACCCTTAACGCTTTAGTCTAAGTATACAAATAAGTACATGCAACTCTGTGATTAAGTTGATAAGATATAAAGTAAATCTTCTCACATTCATAACAAAGAGTTTTATTATACCGCCATCTAAGATCCACGGAACTACCTTTTACTGGACACCCTTTCACTACTAATTTCCAAAAGTCGTATAACAAAAATTGTTCGCCTAGACGTCTAAAACAAACCCCTTTTGTAATAAAACACTTTATTTATCCGGTTTTATCGCGTTTTTATTCATTATTTGACCCGAGCTTTCGCCAACTTTACAGTTGGCTTTTTCAAGGTTGACTAAAATCAAAATCGCGAAAACCATAGAAGAAATTAAACCCCTTTTGGCTTAAAAGGGCATACCCGTTACACCTTGTATAGATAAATCCTGCATTTTATTGATTAGCCCTTACTTACTTATAAATACTGAATAACAGATGCAGAGCTGTATCGTTTGTCTTTTACTGTGACATGAAGTTTCAAAGTTGACAGACAGAGATAAACGTCACATAACTTGATCATCTGTTAATTACTGTTTTTAAGTAAGGGAATATATAATTAATATACAGCATTCATCTATCGCTCAGTACCAGTGTCGTCAATACAATGGGCCACTGCTTAAATGTGGAATTTTGCACAGTGAGAGTTGCACGGTTACCATATGCTTATCTATACTTTTTCTTTTCATGTAGTGGCTTGACTTATGCATTTCGCATATCACGAAATGTCAGTTGGGCTTGAGTACTGCAAATTTTTTTAAAAAAAAAAACTCAATATTTCAAGTGTAGAAAACACTTTAAAAATAAAAATCCAAATAAAAAATTTCTATTCCCCAGGACTCAGCCGAACAGAACATGTTCAGCTTCGCAGCGAACATGTACTTCACTCTATACATGCGTCTCATCAACCAACGCAACCGCACGCTGGAGAAGGAATCCTTCTACCACATGAACGTGCTCTACCAACGACAGCTGTCCTTCATGAAGCCAGACGGGTCCTTCTCGCTCTTCCGGAGTGATTGGTTTGTATATTGTATTCTGCCTGTTTCTTCATCATATTCATTTTATTTTATTTATTTCACAAAATCCACAGCTCTTAATACTAGATATTACAAAAGAATAAAATTAATCTTACAGCCATTAAAGGATTTAATCGACTGACGCGAGTTGTAACATTAATGACTATAATTAATATAATTAATATAAAGAAATTAAAATTACCAAAGCGAAAAACCTGGAGTTCAAGTAGATTTAAATAGACTAAGTAGGTACATTTACTTATAGGTAGTGTGTAGATATAACCGCACAGAAAGACTCTTTCTATCACAAATAAATATTGCACGACGTTACACACAGCGCTATCCAGCCCCAAACTAAGCACTAGGTTTGTACTATAGGTGCTAGACAGCGGATATACTACATGTTATACTTTTTTTTTGTAAATACGATGTGATATGTATGAATGAATAGAATTCTTTGTATGATGTGTAGGTATTTACAAAAGAAAAATAAAATAAGTAGTATATCCATTGTCTAGTCACCATAACACAACTTAGCAGCTTACCATGGAGCTAGATGGCGCTGTGTGTTGGTCACATATATTTATTTATTATTTACGATACATAGGAAGCCACCTTGACCAGATACAAATATTTTTTTAAGCATAAATATTTGCACCTGGCGGTAATCGAATCCGCAGCCTTCTGCATTGCAGTCGGGAATTCGCCCGACGAGCCACAGAGGTTGTCTTGAATGTGCTTTACCAAAGACGAGTCCACGCATTAGGGCGTTTGTGAATAGATTAGGGCGTTAGATTATTTCTAGTGCAAAAAAACTTTGAAATAAACCTAAAAAAATTATTAGAGGTAAATGTTTAAAACTGGTTAATATTTTTCTAGGAACCAATCTGCATCGAGCGTGTGGCTGACGTCATTCTGTGCGAAAATCTTCCAGGACGCCTCTTTTAACGAGTGGGAGAACTTCATTTACATTGATCCAGATGTAAGTCTTAGTAGGGCTGATTTAAAGTTAGGTCCAGGCTACTTAAAACATATTTAAAATTTATTTTTTCAAAAAGTCGTTTTTTTGTTGTGTTCTAATAATTAATAATCGTGTAAACAAAACTACCAAAATGAAGGTAAAAGAAGGATAAATTAAACACCAAAATATGGTTATCGTAAGTTGTAATTACTGTGATATTTGACATCCAAATCCACAAATTCTTTGGTTCGTCATCTTAAAGTTATAGAACTTTACTTTTTTTTATAAATATTGCTCCTCTAACATAATCAGAGACTTTGTTATTTCTTTTCACTTTCTTTTCATGCTGTCTTTTTTAAAATTAGATCATTTTGCGCTCTTGCGCTTGTTCTTTTTTAACATTGCTTATTATTAATACATAAGAAGTATTATTATCTAGTATTGGCTATCTACTGTAATGTATCTACTTATTAAAATCTAGTTATCATAATACACGCATAGTTGTTTAGATAAGGGCAAGAATATCTGCATTGAACGACATCCTACAGTATTAATATATTTATTGGCTTTCAGTTGTTAATCTAGATTTGTCAATTATTTGAGTTTTAACTGTTAGATCTCCAAATAATAAATAAATATTGATAACTATAATAAAGTCTGCTTATCAGTTCCCAGTAAGATTCCCGCTGCCCTGTAACGAAAACCTTTTCTCTACCCTGGTATAATGCTCGTAAATCTTTATGATCCCTCTGAAGTTAGGCGCGAGTTCGAAACCGCGCAGGTACAGTCGAGTACAGTGCAATTATTGTGTGGTGATAATGATATGTTATTAAGACGATTTTCAGTAAATTTTGCTAGAAGGTTAAGTACCTTCTAGAAGCTAGAAGGTAAAAAACGGTCAAATGCGAGTGGGACTTTCGCACCGAGGGTTCCGTACATATGTAATAGCTAATAAAACTTAACGTAACACATTAAATCGACCGCGTGGCATTTTTACTACCTAAATAAAAACGATTAACAATCAACAATAACAAAAACGAATTAACAATAATAACGAATAACTTTAACAAAAAATAACAAAAACGAAAAGTATTACAGGACTCGACTGTACTTTAGAACAAAAATGCGCATGTGTTTAGTGTACGAACGTAGCACTCACACTAACACTCCGCGTGACAGAAGGCGAGCGGTCGGAACCCCTCCCGACTACCGCACCTCTACCTAACACATCTAAAATTCGCGTTCTGCGCAGCCACTCGCGGCTAACCACGAGAGCTCAAAAAGTTTTGAGAGCACTATACCAACCTTGGGTGTCAACATTTCTTTGCTAGATTTCATTTCATTTCATTTCTTCTTTGCATGTTCCAAATACAATGAGATTAACACTAAGATACCTAACCTTGACATATTCCACGATTCTGCAGCCGGGTTCAAAAGTAAATTGATGAAGCATTCTGATCAGTCTGTTTAGATCTAGTCTGCTTGTGTTTTCTTATCTTAAATACTTATGGTCTATTATAGGTTAAATCAAATCAAATCATTTATTCCGTAAATCACATGTAAAAGGGTGAAAGGGGTTACTTAACTCCCTGTGAAGACACCGACTATGTAATTTTTTGTTTGTATCAGAACTGTTAAAGGATCCTTTAATCGTACTTTACTTTTTATGGTAACTTTATGTACACCTATAATTATTATTGGTAAGCGCACTTGTCCATCCTTCGAAAAATGTATCTTTCTGTATTAGCTATAGTGTATCTTACTGTTGGTGAACCTAATAAATAAATAACTATATTAACGTATATTGATTTGTCCGTAGGTGATATCCCAAGCGGTGTCGTGGGTGCTAGAGCACCAGAGTCCGGTGGGCGCGTTCTACGAAGTGACGTGGCTACCGGACCGGAACTTCAACTCGACCATCGTCGTGCCCAAGAACAGCTCGCTCTACCAGCGGGAACTGAGCCGGAACGGCTGGGACGGACTTAACATCACTGATGTAATATAGACCAACGTATTTATTATTATTTCTAGTAGGGGACGCCAGCGCAAGCACCAGACGGAGTTTTGGCAGGAACGCGTTGAGGAGATGTGTTGCTTAATTTTCATTTTTGTGAAACCTAGTTCAAATGCGTGTAAATTGTTTAATTTCGGAGGCATATTAATCAATTTAGTTTCGTGAAGGTGTACAAGTGTAATGAAAGTGAAAATCGGTGCAAAACATGGGCTTAGCGTTGTCTCCGAAGCTCCGTGAACAATTGTTGTAAATGGCTGCCGTGTTTACAATGATTCCCTCGACTTGACTTTAACTATGATGATTTGACGGTTTCGATGCAAATAACTTGCAAAATATTAATAATACTTGACACTGGCTAATTTCCAAATGGCCATAATCGGTCACAACCGATAATAAATAAATAAAGCACCAGACGGGTGATCTGTCCTCCCATGTTGGGACCATTTCACCCAGTTCCCCAAGACCCTTTTAGGGTTTGAGTTAACTGGTAATTCACGGTGATGGCGACCCATCAAATCTACCTGTTACTTAGTAAAATATTAATAACTGCCCTATTGTAATGTCTCTCAGGTCCCCTTTAGATAGGGTATCTGAGTTCATTATTTCTCTCCTTGCTTTAGCGTATGTGGGGCACTCCGCTACCAGGTAATAGCTAGTTTCATCTTCTTCCAGACAGCTAGGACAAACGGGGTCGTCCCTTTGTCCTATCTTTGCTAGGTGTCTGTTCAGCTGACAGTGTCCTGTAAAGATTCCTATGATGATTTTAATATTGTAAAGCTGAAGAGTTTTGTTCGTTTGTTTCTATATAAATATCGTTTTCAGGCGAAAGATTCCGTGATAATGCAGCGAAACATAACGCTGACTGCGCAGGTTGTCATCACCCTTGAAACTGTCAAGAACCTGAAGGATATCGGCGTTAGAGAGGTAAGATCTTATGCTGAGTGTGGACCGAAAGCGTTCAAGTCGAAGAAGTCGATACAGTTTGCAAACCGATATCCTGAGTGTCTTCTGTCGAATGAATAAATTCTTTATTATACACACCAAATACAAATACGTGCAAAGAAAACAAACACAAGTGCAGGATCTAGAAGATTGTGGGCTCAGTGACAATAGTAGAAGACTAATTAAACGCAACTTAAAATGAAACGATTTGCCATAACTATTTTGACATTTATCACAAGATCTTTTTTTTCCCTTGCAACATTGAATTACGTCCGAAATGCCGTAGCGATTAGCAAAAATGTAAAATAGCGAAGCTGATCTCTGTAAGGTTGTCCGCACGCGCAGGGTCTCTCAGCCCGCGTGGTGTCGGCGCAAGTCCGCGGCGTGTCGTGGCTGGAGCGGCACCTGGCGCTGCTGGACGACTTCGGCGAGCCGTACGCGCTCGCGATAGTGGCGTACGCGCTCACCGCGACCAAGGCGCCCTCGGCGGAACACGCCTACAGGTTGCTGAAGAAACGGCAGCGGTCTGAGGGTACGTAGGTGCCCTGATGGTAGCTGCCCATTACTATCCTGAGAGGGATCTCAAAATGTCGAGTTACTCTAGAAGTGTTGTTTAAACTCGAGTGTTTATTTCGAACAAAAAACCCTACATTAAATTTTGAATCAAAAAGGCATAATATTCCATAAAGTAGGAGTACCATCTTACTAATATTATAAACGCGAAAGTTTGTATGTATGTATGTATGTGTGTTTGTTACTCTTTCACGCAAAACTTCTGAATCGATTACCATGAAACTTGGAATGTAGGTAGCTGGAGACCTGAAATAACACATAGGCTACTTTTTATCCCGATACTCCCGCGGGAATGGGACTTACGCGGGTAATTAATAATAAGATCCATAAATACGTATATCGACATTGTGAGGTAATTCCATTAAGATCTTATGTACTCGTACTGCAGGTGATTTCTCAAACATACTCACTGTTCTTTTTACGCGAAAAAAAGCAGCTGCAGCGCTGACAGTATTTTTACGTCTGTCGTAAAAGTCAAATAATAAATTTAGACTTTGCTAAGCAAAAACTCTGGATAGTTCCGAAGATCGCTTCATAAATACCAAAATTGTCAGTCATAAGTCAAAGTTAGTTTAAGAGCTCTGCCTCACTAGGATGCCATGGCGACGTCGCCAGCGGCGCAGGCCTGGCTACTTCTGGCGTCCGAAGGTCGCCAAGTCGAGTGGCCATGGCATCTCGATAGTCAGTTCATTCATCGTTGATCGCATCTTTTGATGAATTATTGAACCTATGTAGAAATGAATTAAATAAGCAGGATACAATTTTTTAATTTATTAATTTAAGATTTAATTTTTAAATTGCGATCGGAATAATCATTCAATGAAGTATCCCATAAACAAGGACGGTTTTGGATTTCTATAATGAATCTCTCTGTATCGAAACTCATTTTTAACTACACCTACAAATACAAATAAATCGTGCTAAATTCCGAGCAAGCGTCCAAAATGGCGGCCGGTTGGCGACTGAATGAGTGAGGTGCAGTTTACATGTGTACAATTTAATGGCAACGTCGCCAAGCCGCCAGAGTATCCAGACGCCACGTAGGGAGCCGTATCTCATAGCCACGCTTTCAAATTGGCGACGCTGCCAAACCGTCGCCAAGTGAGTTAGGTGTCATACATTTTAGTAATAGGGGTTAAAGTATGAAATTGCCGTTTTATTGCAATAGGTTCTTTGAATTGACATAGAATCTTCATGGTTTGAGGTTTTCGAATGAAACTTTTTTCAAATGGTTTCTGTGATGTTCTTTTTTTAAAAAATGTGAAACATTTGAATATCGACTTTCAATTGTTTTTGTTATTCAATTTAGACAAGAAAGATGGATACTGCGAAAATTCGAGTGATTTTTGAATACGAGTTCCGACGCGGAACTAACGCGGCAGAAACAGCCCGCAATATCAATGCTGCGTTTGGAGAGGGGTCTACTAATGAACGCACCGTGCGATTTTGGTTTAAACGCTTTCGTGATGGAAATTTCGACTTAAAGAACGAGCCACGAGGAAGACCGCCCACACAGGTGAATAACGATGAATTAAGAGAGATAGTTGAAGCCGATCCTAGTCAAACTACCCAGGAATTAGCGGCATGGTTTAACGTTACCTTACCCACTTTATTGACTCACTTGCGTCAAATCAATAAAATAAAAAAATACGAAAAATGGGTGCCTCATGATTTGACTGATCTGCAGAAAGAAACGCGTGTTGAAACTTGTGTTGCCCTGTTGAACCGGTACAGAAATGAAGGAATATTGGATCGAATTGTAACATGTGATGAAAAGTGGATTCTTTATGATAACCGGAAAAGAAAAATGCAATGGCTGACCCCAGGTCAAATGCCACAACAGTGTCCTAAAGCAAAACTTACCAATAAAAAGGTAATGGTAACTGTTTGGTGGTCTCAGCATGGTGTTATTCACTATAGTTTTCTTCGATCTGGTCAAGCAATTACGGCAGATGTCTATTGTGCCGAACTCCGAACCATGTTGACAAAACTAGCAGTAAAACAGCCCCGACTCATGAATCGATCTTCACCATTATTGCTCCACGACAACGCGAGACCTCACACAGCACGAGAAACCATTTTGACCCTTCAGGAACTGCACTTAGAAACCATTCGTCATCCTCCGTATTCACCAGACCTTGCTCCAACCGACTACCATTTTTTTCGTGATTTGGACAATTATCTACGTGACAAGAAGTTTTCTTCCCAGGAGGCAGTACAAAATGCTTTCACACAGTTTGTGCAGTCTAGATCGTCGGAGTTCTATCGCAAAGGCATTAATAACCTTCCCATTGGATGGCAGCAATGTATAGATAATAATAGCAACTATTTTGATTAAATAAATTTGTTAAAAATTTAAAAAATAAACAATTAAGATTTTCAGTACAAATCGGCAATTTCATACTTTAACCCCTAATATTATCTGCTTGGATACGTAGCCGGCGACGTCGCCATGGCATCCTAGTGAGGCAGAGCTCTTAGCCAAATACATGTCACATCGTCACCTTCGCTCCTAGAAGACTGTGCACTTGACAAATTTTGAAATTTGAAAATCAATTTCAATCATGTTCTCTAAGGTTAAGGTAGTGTTTGCTTTGATATATCGAAACGGTCCTGTCGAACTTATTTGGATCCAGTCTGTCCTTTTCTAACTAATTGACGAACACTAAAGTGAAAAAAGAACAGACTGGGATCTCTGTAACATCAAGCAGAACCGTTTTTTTTTAACGCAATAAGCTTTCTAGGTACTCTGTAGTATTATTTCAATGGTTTAAGCACGTTTTATAGATTTCTGCCTTAATCCCCTATTCCCTTAAACCCAGGAGGTCTAGTGTACTGGGGCAAGGAGCCAGTCCCACAACCGCCGTACAAGATGGAGAACCAGAAGCCGTTCCTGCTGCCGCGCCTGCCCTACAAGTACGACAGCAACAACGTGGCTGCCACGGCCTACGCCTTGCTCGCCTGTATGGACCACCAGGACAATAACGAGCCCATCGTCATGTGGCTCAATACGCAGAGGCTGCATGATGGCGGGTGGGCTTCTACACAGGTAATGTTGGGCTCGGTGAACCCATTCTACAAGTTAGTTACTAACTAGTCATAGCCCACACTCATTATTTAACTTCTTCCTTTCGTTTAGTGGTGTTGCTCAGCTAGTGTAGTTTTCAGGTCGTTTAACTTGACCTAACAAGCTTGTATCTGAAATAACAAGCCAGACCAGCTGTTTAAAGTGCCTTCCGAAACATTTTTTTCACACACATTATCGGTCAAGCATTCAATTATTGACAACGCCAGGTATTGTATAACCGGCGAGGCTCCAGAGAGGTTTCATATTCTTTTACTGACCAAATTTTTGATCTTTCAGTTCCCACGTGATTAGTTATTTATTATCGGAATTTAGCCTTATAGAAGTTAGGAAATTATGCATTTGTTTTTATATAGAAAGACTTTAATTTGTGTTTCCATTCCAGGATACATACATAGCCATGCGAGCGCTGATCGAGTACACGAACCGCAAGCGTCTCCGCGACGTGAGCTCCCTGTCCGTGTCGGTGGACGCCGTGGCTCTCTCCGGGGACACCGCCACCATACTCCTGCACAACCACAACCTGGCGTACATGCAGGCCGTACATGTACGTATTATGATGATATTACAGATATTTGGCGGGATGGCCCGCAGTGGCTGAGTAGGCTGTTCACTTCATTTCCTTATATTAAACTACATTAACTTTGTACGTGACTTTATCCCACCTCCCGTGGTTCTACTAACATTGCGTTTTTTTTCTTTTTGCGCTTATCCCAATCATAGATTTGACAAAAACTTTATTGTATCATAAATTTACGAAACACGTTACATAAACAAAATGGTCTTATTATAGAACATTCCAATACTAATAGAGTATAGGTACTGCTTAGGAAATATGTTGAAGTAATATTTACGTGACATCTCTAAAACCATATTTCGAACAAATAAGTGACATTAATTCAACATTTCCCCCACAGATCCCGCAAGCGTGGGGCACAGTGAAAGTGACGGCTCGCGGCGCGGGCTTCGCGCTGCTCCAGATGTCCACGACTTACAACGTGGACATCCCGCGCTTCCAGATCCAGCCACCTGTAGCCGCCTTCAGTCTCTACAGCTCCCAGCACTACTACGGCCGGAATCACTCGCATATTGAGATACAGACTTGTGCCAGGTAAGATACTTCTAGATAAATTGCGACAACGTTGCTTACGGTGGTACGGAAATTTGCCTAGTAACGCGCCAGCTTGGGAATACTCAAGAAGTGCTGGCTTGACGTCTAGAAGGCTGATATGCATGTAAATGGCCGCACTGCACGGGATGCCAAAGATCGTGCGAAGTGGAGACGCAAAAGTAGGAAAGCGGACCCCGGGCTGTCGAGAGGGATGCCATCGCTCGAATGATGGTAATGCAGAATTACAATATTGTTAAACCTTGAAGCAACTTTACTGACCTTCTCCATCCAAAGGTTGCCTGGAAGAAACCGTTCATTCATTCATTCATTCATTTATTTATTTGCATAGAAAGAGGTACAATATGGTGTTACAAATATTAGGTCCAACAATTTCTACCAATCATGGTGTGCAAATATTTACAATGTTTATAATAAAATTATAAGCTAGCTCAAAACAAAATTAAGTTTTACATTAATACAATAACCAATTGTCAAAATAATATAATAATTAGTTACAATTCAATAGTATTCAATAGTTCTATAGGAAACGCAAGTACAGTATGTCAATTAATGGAGAAGATTAAATTTTTGTCAATACATTTGTTAATTATTAATTATACCAAACAAGAGAGAGAAAAAAAAAAATAATAATATTAGATATCCAGTCATTTACCTGTCATGATATTTATAAAATCTTAAAGATGTCTTGTTCAGAAATTCTTTAACACTATAGAAGCTGTGATCAATTAACCAAACTTTCATTTCCCTACAAAATTTGTTATAAGGAAGTTCAACAATTTCCTTAGGTAGAGAGTTAAAGATCAAAGGGATCATATATGAACAATTAGCTCTAAACAACTCCAAACGCGGGCAGGGCATTTTTAGTTGAATTTGTGTCTCTAGGCGTTTAGTAGTGACATTGCTTTTTTCAAACATTGAGGGATTATTTCTAACAAATTTAGCTACTTCAAATATATAAATACTAGGTACTGTTAAAATATTTTCTTTTTTAAAAACTGGTACGCTTGAATTCCTCCGTCTCAAACCATAAATTGCCCTGATATTTTTTTTTTGGGCTTTTAGAACCTTTTCAACCTCAGAAGAATTTCCCCATAAAATTATACCGTAACGGATTATAGAACAAATGTAAGCATGGTAAACAGTTATGGCTGTCTGCTGTGATGAACAGTCCTTAAGCCTTCTCAGGGCATACACGAACCGATTAATGCGCTTACATATACCCTCTATGTGTTCCTTCCACGTCACGTGTTCGTCAATGGTTATACCTAAAAGTGAATGACAGCTCGTTTGCTCAACATTAAGGTTATTGTACGACAATGATATTTTTAATTTTTGCCTCTGTATAGTTTTAAAATGTACTAATTTTGTTTTGGATAAATTAATATGTAATTTGTTTTTGTTCATCCAGACAATTATTTCACTTAATGATTTTTCTATTTCATTTTTATGAGTTATTTCGTCTTTACATTTTATAATTACCGTTGTATCATCAGCAAACAATATACATTTATTATCTACTGCTTGTGGTAAATCGTTTATGTAAACAAGGAACAATAACGGCCCTAATATGCTTCCTTGAGGAACGCCGCAACGATTACTTTTTAACTCCGATTCAAAATTGTCTATGGTATTCGTTTTCCTGTTATACATCGTTATTCTAGTGACTTGTTCCCTATTGCTAAGGTATGACCTAAACCAATTTTCTACTTGACCCCGAACACCGTATGCATATAATTTTTTAAGCAATATGTCATTATCCACAAAGTCAAAAGCTTTGCTTAGATCTAAGAAAAGAGCTGATGTTGTTGTCCTATTGTTGAGATTGACCAGAACCTGTTCCATCAATTTGAAAATAGCGAGCGTTGTAGAATGTCCTTTCCTAAAACCGTGTTGTTCTTTTGTTAGAATTTCATATTTATCCAAAAAGTTCAATAACCTATTGTATACTATCTTTTCATAAATTTTAGATATAACAGGTACAAGTGATATAGGTCTGTAATTTTCTTTGCTAGATCTACAGCCTTTTTTGTGTAGCGGTTTTATTATTGATAGTTTGAGCTTTTCAGGAAAGTGGCCTTGTTCCATTGAGAGATTTATTATAAAAGCTAGCGGTTCACATATTTCAAGACAAATAGATTTCAGTAGGTGTGTACTGATTAAATCATATCCGGTTGATTTTTTGTTTTTTAGCCCCATAATAATTTTGTATACCTCAGACGGACTTGTGGGTTCAAGAAACATGCTTTGACCGGCATAGATATTCATAGGTCCAATGTTATTCCTAAATTCGTCGCTAGGTTTACTTTGTTTGTCACTTGTTAGTTCAATAAAATAATTATTAAAGTTGTTTGCTATTTCTAGTCCATCTCTATATACAACGTCACCATCCATAATTACATCACTATATTCGTTTTGTGTGGTTTTACCCATTTCATTTTTAATTATGTCCCAAGACGCCTTACCGCTATTTTTAGATTTAAGAATGTGTCTATTATTATTTAGCGACTGAAGATTATCAATACAACGTTTTAATATCTTTGAATATACACGATAGGTTTTTTTAGCCTCTTCATTTTTATTAATGTAGTAATCGAACCTCAATGCCCTTTTCCTTTTACAGCTTATTTTTACACCCCTTGATAACCATTTTGATTTGTTTGTTTTAAAAGATCTCTTAATTTTAATTTGTGGAAAACATAGCTTGTAGAACAGTACTAGGTAATCGTGAAAAGTATTAAAACCGATATCTGCATCATTACATTCATAGACATCCGAAAAACTCAAGGACTTCACAGAATTTACAAATTTAGCTATATTTTCATTGCATTCATCATTGACGAATTGATACCATTGCTCAACTGTATGATTATCGTGACCAATTTCAAATTCAAGTAATTGTGCAGTATTATGATCCGATAGGCAATAGTTGAACGTGCTACCTACAGCTGTATTCATGTTGCTAGCAATGTTATCAAGGCAATTACCCAAACGAGTTGGTTCTTGAATATGACACTGTAATCCGTAATTAGAAAGTATTTGAAGCAATTCATTAACATGCGGCACCTCATCCTTTTTTGTTGTTAATATATTGATATTGAAATCCCCGCATACAATAATGTTAAAATCTTTAAACTGATGTGTTATTCTATCGAGAGTTGTCTTAGCGTCTTAGCTTCGTTTTTAGCGATAAGGTCGCCCATTAAAAAACTTTTTATTTTTAAGTTTTCTGTGTATTTGTTTTACTTATAAATTATAATGTGAACTGATTGTAATTGTTGTTGGGTGTGCAAATAGAGTGTTAATCTATCTATCTATCAATCTTGAAAAAGCTAACTGTAAAGTTAGCAAAAGCTCGGTACTTTTGCAATAATGGCGTTATTAAATAAAACGCGAGTAAAATCCGGTAAATATTGTATTTTATTAATTATACGATTATTATAATTCTAGTTGCGCCCGTGGTTCCACCCGCGTAAGTCTCGTTCCCGCGGGAATATCGGGATAAAATGTAGCAAATGTGTTATTCCCGGTACCCAACTACTTATATTCCAAGTTTCATCGCGATCGGTTCAGTTGTTTTGCGTGATTGAGTAACAAACATCTAAACACCCAAACATACACACAGACGCGATGGACGGATGGTCTGTTTTAAGACCGCGGGTCAGCGGTGGATGCAGGTTGCTTTCGACCGCCGCCGCTGGAAATCTACGAAGGAGACGTCCTACAGTCGATATGATGATGACGATTAATTATATAATAATAATTTTTATTTTCTGTTCTACACAATAACAATCAATTTTGTACAAAAATTATAAAACTGTAGCACTTATACCAATGAGTCTATTGAAGTTATAGAGACGCCATTGCAGAACAAATCATCATTGAAAAGCGGCACAAACTAAGCTATGCAACGAAACTATTGTTATCTTTTTCTAAAACATAAGACTCAATGCTACTTGCATTACGTAAGAAAGAGATGTCATAATTTTATTACTAAAGCGATCGTGACGTGAGCTGGGATGGAACTAAGACTTCTTTGGCTAGTTAGCTTAGATTTGTGTTGCCAAGAAATTTACCCTATTACGTATCTAGAAGTTTTTACATATCTCTGACTTATACACACAATTATACAGTACTAGCTGCGCCCCGCGGTTTCACCCGCTAAGTCCCGTTCCCGCGGGAATAACGAGATAAAAAGTAGCCTATGTGTTAATCCAGGTCCCCAGCTACCTATATTCCAAGTTTCGTCGCAATCGGTTTAGTAGTTTTTGCGTGAAAGAGTAACAACCTCATAACATACATACAAACTTTCGCGTTTATAATATTAGTAAGATTGTCGTGTGTCGTTCAGCTGGACGCTGGAGTCGGAGTCCCCCCGGTCGGGGCTGGCCGTGCTGCGCGTGTCGGTGCCCACCGGGTACCGCGTGCAGCAGCAGGCGCTCGACGCGTACGTGCTGTCGCCGCGAGCTCCCGCCGCGCTGCAGCGCGCGCGCTACGACCCGCGAGCGCTGCTCTTCTACTTCCACTACCTGCAGCCCGAACCCACCTGCGTCAACTTCACGCTCGAGCGCTGGTTCCCCGTCGCCAACATGACCAGGTACCTGGCGGCCAGGGTCTACGATTATTATGCGCCAGGTTCGTTTCCTTATCTTTATTATGTCTTTTATAATCGATAGGTAATAGTACATCCCTGCAGTACGGCAAGAGAGGCATCGATGGACGAATTCTTAGTCGTGCCTCGGCTTCACCTCGCGCTCGGCCCACATTCACCCGACTAAGAATAAATTGGAACGCTGTAGGGACCGTCTCCCCGAACGTTAGAATCGCGGTGATATTATCGTCGAGCCACTTATTTCTGTACGATCTCTGTGATAGGTACAGATGCCGGCAAACACCTTGAAAACGAATGGCCGCTGCGCAGAAGGTGTTTTTTAGATACCTGCTGAGGTAGGGATAGGTGAAGCGCGGGGAGTGTCGAACGTTGATTATCGTTGTTCTCTCTCGCGCTTGCGGTTATTCGGTCCGCTCGTCTCGTTCCGTGTTGACGTATCGTTCTCTCTCGAGTACACTTGCGTGCATCGATTTAGGATTGTTTTGTTATTTATTTTTGGTTGAGTTTTGTTAAAGTTTTTGTTAATTATTTGTAAGTGTTATTTGTTTTGTTGTTAAGTTTGTTATAAACCGTTGTAAAATGCCGCGTAGCAACAAAGTTTTGAAAAGACAGGCCAGAAAAATGGTTTATGACGTTTACTGTTATTTTAAACGAGAGTCATCAAGTGAGATGGATATCATACAAAAGACTGCGGACGCAACAAAAACATCTACTAGTACTGTAAGAAGAATATTATCAGAGGCTAAAAACTCTGATCTTCTTACAGTTTTTCGGACACCGGGAAAGAAAAGGACGGGCCAAAAGAAAGGGTATTGACGACTTCGACCAAACCATTATTAGAAGGACAATCCACAATTTCCATATAACGGAAAAAGAGCTTCCAACAGTTGAAAAACTGCGTAATAAACTAAAGACCGACATTAATTTTAATGGATCCGAGCGCAGTCTTCGTCGCATTTTAAAAGAATTAAAATTCAGATGGAAAAGGAGTGAAAATAATAGGAAAGTTTTAATAGAAAAAACGAATATAAGACTAATGAGAATTGAATATCTAAGTAGGTAATAAGTACGAATATCTAAGTAGGTACCTACTTTTAATTAAGTACTTAGAATTTTAATTAGAAATTTATATAAACAAGACAAAAGCTTAGTACGAATGATGATACCAATTTATTTTGCTCGTAAGTACACTGCGCGAACTTACCCCTTCCACGTCAAATATTTTTCAAGTTGTTTGCCGGCATCTGTATGTTTAGTTTATAAATTTATTTTTAGTTTTTAATTTTAAGTTATTGTTGTGTTTGGTTAAATTTAGATTTTGTAATTTTATGTTTAATTGAATAAAAAAGTGTAGTACGTCGATCTCTATGAACGTGTCTCCACCCGGCGATGTTAACGCGGCGGTGCGTTGTATAGAAATAAGATAATATCGTCGCGATTTCAACGCTCGTGGAGACGGTCCCTATGGCGTCTCTTTTTCCAATTTACTCTAATTACATAGATAAGTCAATGAAATTAATATCAAAGCGTTTCATCTCATAATGTCAACCGTTTCAAATTGAAATCATACCCATTTTTCAGTTATAATCTAGTTGCTTATATTATTTTTAGCATTTTATCAATGAACGAGCATGATTTTGAGATTTTTACCGATCTCTTTCTCAGGGTAAACACAACGCAACGAGGAAATGAACGATAATGACTTTAATTTTAATAAAAAAAAATTGACCACCTCTGTGGCGCGTCAGGCGAACGCTTGGCTGCAATGCAGAAGGTTCCGGGTTCGATTCCCGCTGGGTGCAAAAATTTATGCTTAAAAATAAATATTTGTATCTGGTCTGGGTGTATTTCTATACATAATATGTATGTATTTACAAAATAAAAATAAATACTTATAAGTAGTATATCCGTTGTCTAGTCGCCGTAACACAAGCTTAGCAGCTTACCATGGGGCTAGATGGCGCTGTGTGTTGGTCACAATTTATTTATTTAATTATTACTTTCAGAGCGGTTCAACGAGTCAATAATCGACGCGCTGCCGACGTACCTACTGAACATCTGCGAGGTGTGCGGCTCCAGTCAGTGCCCCTACTGCGCCATCTACAACGCGGCGGCCGGCCGAGAGGGGGCGCTGGCCGCGGGGACACTCGCCGCGCTCCTACTGCTGCTGCGGTACGTCGCTGACGCTGGCGCCGGAGGGCTCTAGTGAGCACACGTGGCAACTACAGGTGGCCTTTAAAGCTCATTTCCCCTAAAGAAGTCCCCTAGACGCGACTCAGAATGTCTTCAAAGTGTATTTTTTATTTTAATGGAACTTGTACTCGTAGTACAAGTCTAGTTCATTAGAAAATACTAAAAATTCTTTTATAAAATTTTATACATATTATACCCAGATGATCAGCATACTTAAAGAGTTTTCGGCGAGAATCGAACCTGCAACTTTTTGCGTCGCAGTCGGTGGATCGCCTTACATTCACATCTATTGTATGAGTTAAATTCGCGTTTGAATCAAAATGATATAGGTAGGTAAAATCAAATCAAATCAAAAAACGTTTATTGTCAAACAGACATACACCCATTGTAACTTATATTTAACATAAACAAAAGAAATGCACCTATTTATGTTGCTTTTCAATATTTCAGTAGTAAAAGAAATACGTAGGAAAGATATTTTTGAAGAACTAACTTTAGTTCCGTTTTTTACCGCGGGACTTCTTTTGTGAAAAGGACTTTACACGTAACATAATTGTCTAAAATGCCATTTCAGTTCAGTTTCTTAGCTGTGGCCTTTCTGCTGGCAATAAAGAGCAATTTTAGCCAGTTTCACGTGGTTAATAGTGTACTTTCAAATCGTTTAAAACAGTGTTAGCAATGCGTAAAGTTGCAATCGAAATGGCGGCCAATTCTATTGCAACTCCATATTAGCAATTGTTGGTAACATTATTCCATGTTTGTCACCTGTAATGGGGGCCATATTATGGATATGTACCTCAAGTTTTACGTATATAGGAACGTTAATTATACTGTAGCGTCCGGAAAATGACTACAAAACACTTTTAACTTTAAAAATTAGATTAAACTAACACGACTAAGTACCTTTCATTGAATCATAAAAAAATTAGATCAACTTCGTTTTTTTTTTTTACTTTTAACCTTTTTTTTTTATCTGAGACAATCAATTTTACGAAAAAAAGAAAAAAAACGTAACGTTTTATGTAATTTGATTTTTATAAAACATAACACTTCCTTGGCAGTCGTGTAATAAATCAACTTAAACATATTTTAGGTAGTACTTATTAATTGTATATAAATATAGTTATTATGTATTTTTATATTATGTGTATGCATGCAATTTGAAATTGGCATCTAATGACAAATCTTGAATTTTAAGAGTATTAGAGTATATTTTAAACAAAGAAAAAATATTGTGATGTATTAAAAGCAAAACCTGCGCATAAAATTTATTCCTGTTGAAAAATCTTTCATTAAGTAAATTTAAAATTATTAACCACCGGTAGTGTTTAGATCTTATTTTATATAGTTGTTACAAGAAAACGCTTGGAAATGTGTGAAATAAATGTAATGTAATACATATACCTTATACCTTTAAGAAAATGTATACAATTCCTAAGTTTCGTACATTTCCTGTTACATACTGAAAGCTTCAAATACACGAGGACACTGCCACTGATACTTAGACCAGACTTATAGCACACATCTAAAGAAATTTGTATACACATCGACATTTTGTTTCGATGTGTGCTGTAGGTGAAGTATAAGTGTCAGTATGGACGTGTATATGAAGCTTTTCTGTTCATATTCTAATGCCCGCTCCAGACTCTCGCGAGGCGCCTCCTAGTGTGCATCAGAATGGCGGGTGTACAAATGCAAATTATCATAAATCTAATATGGCTCAAATCTACCTTAATTCTACCTAATTCTACCAATAAAGAAATTAATAGTACCTCTCTGTACGCAAAGAAAACTCAATAAATATGTGAGCCGCCAATCTGACGTCAGGATGGCGGGTGTATTCCTTTTCTGGGCGAAATATCATTCGTCAATATTTATTTTCACTGCCATATAAATCTACCTAATTAGTACCTTACAGTACCGTACGTAGTAATCAAATTCAGGCAAAGGCTAGAGAGTAATTTTGAAAATAAAATTTCGCAACTTTAAATTTCTACAATGTTGGTATTTAGTAATGGCGGGCGTGTCGAGAATCTGGGCTAAAAAAAATATGTTCTTTTTTATAATGATGGCCGTTTAGAAAGTAGCTAGTGTCAAGAATTATGTTATAATTGAATCGAATTACTCCATGTTAGCCATTTGACAAGTACATTTTTAAAATAGTAGTAGTATTGATAAATTATAGTAATAGTAGTATAATTATAACGTCATAATTATAAAATAAAGACGTCAGATTGGCGGCTCACATATTTATTGAGTTTTCTATGCGTACAGAGAGGTACTATTAATTTCTTTATTGGTAGAATTAAGGTAGATTTGAGCCATATTAGATTCATGATAATTTGCATTTGTACACCCGCCATTCTGATGCACACGCCTCCTAGAGACTCTCGGCACGAGTCTTGACACTCTCGATTTATTCTGTTGCCTGCTACGTCTACTACAAAATGGACAGTGTATTATTATTGTTATTTTTTCTAAGTAATCAGTATTCTAAGATATTTATGGAATGGATTTTCGTCCTGTAAGTGTCTATGTTATATTTATATTAGAAAAAACAAATGCAAATTGAATACAACAATCATAAAGTTTTGTATTAGGTATAATAAATAAAATAAATAAATAATGCAGGACAACTCACATATCGCAATCTAACCCCAAACTAAGTAAC
This sequence comes from Idaea dimidiata, assembly GCA_949358125.1. Classification (NCBI taxonomy): domain Eukaryota; kingdom Metazoa; phylum Arthropoda; class Insecta; order Lepidoptera; family Geometridae; genus Idaea; species Idaea dimidiata. The sequence continues at coordinate 13,532,362 of OX442341.1, forward strand.
TAGACATGTGATATGGGTACTAGACAATGGACGAATGGATATTACTTCTTATATACTTTTCTTTCGTAAATAAATTGAAAAAAAAATGCAATCAACAAGCAAATGAGCGAGCGCGAGAGTGTTGATTGTCTCGCTCCCTCGCGTTCCCTCGTGTAGTCTCGTGGAGAGTCTAAAGCGGGCATAAAGTCTTGCAGGTCTATTCCGATAGTTACAGTGTGCGAAACTTTATGGCCCCTCTGAATATAGGCACAAGTAGTTGCGCGTTTTAGATGCGTGTAGAGGTGCGCTCGATTTAGATGAAGATTTTTCTTCTCGCATCCTTTAGCCTTGCGTTAATTAGTACACAGTAGTGTGAGTGTATTTCGCACTCATACACTGTACACGACTGATTCTCCGCTATTTCTAACTCGCACCTATATTCCGAGAAGTCATAAAGTTTTGACACACTCTGTACTTAGTTAAGTAGGTATTCATTTTTTAATGTAGTAGCAACTTTAGAAAACTTTTATGCATTTATTTTACTACACTAACATTGATCTTCAGTATAGAATCTCATAGATTTGTTTTTCAGACCTGTGGTCTCACTTGTAAGGGTCTAATGAAATTATTTTCTTAACCAAAATGTTAGAAACTGTATTGGACTAATTTAGTATTGCTATAAATTATATTTTAAAGTGAAATTTAAGCACTTTACACGTTAAAATGTAAAGAGTGTAGTTAGCTGCAAGCTTTCCTTTATTCTGACTATAGTACTAAGTTGGAAGCAAGTTTGCATTTATACAGCCCACTGACCTCCATAATACAAATACGCTGGACTGGTGATCGAGCACTGATTTGTTTGCCTATTTGATTTGCGCCATCTTGGCGCTGTTGTCTACTGATAGTGATGGTGACCGTCCACGGAACTAATATTAAGGATGGAACTGTAATTAATAGAGTTTAGTGATACAGACTCTTTTTTAGCTTCGGTGAGGTCATCCATTTTTGTTTCAATTTAATATTCTATCTGGATAGTTTAACTTATATATGACATATCAAAAAAATGTCTATTCTCTTCTATTACAATGTGATTAGCATGTGATGCTCTCCAACTTGCCTTAAATTGATGAATATTCGGACCAGTGCGAAATGTAAATAAAAATATAATTCATTTGATTATGTAAAAAAACTTATTAAAACAAAAAAATACCTATAAACATGTCAATATACAATGCCTTATACATAAGACAATATTATTTTTAAGCATCACTTATTTCCTCATGTATACATTTAGGTATAAATGAAATCAAAATCATGTATTATTTTATAAAAACTATTTTTATTAATGTTGTATTCGCAACTTTTATGGCTATTTAAAAATGTATTTAATTCTCTCATGAGAGCCGAATATCTAATGAGAGAGAAAAATATATCTTAAAAGTAGGTTACAGACCTTAAGTTTTAACATTATATTTCGATTAGTTTTTCAGTTTAATCATACAATTCTTACTACAGTTATTACAAACGTACTGTTTAACTGAGCGGTTCGACAGTACAGTTAAATCGGATAGTCTGTAACCTGCTTAAAGATATTAATTTAAAATGGAATGTACAAAAAGTCCCGTCCAAAATTTCTAAGATATTCGATAGTATCATTCGTAACTATTAATTAAATTCAGGTATTAAAACATGCAAAAAAAAAGCTTTATAAAATGTCTTCTGATAAAAATAGAGATAAAAACAAAGGATAGCTTTTCTTTTGCTATTCGTTTTTTTATCAAATAATATAGAAGAACTAATATGTAAATTGGTTCATTTTTAAGGACCCAGTGTCCAGATCTATCATGGATCTAGTAAAATATGTTTCTCTAAGCAGAATGTATGAATCTCATGCCTTATGCCATGTTACTTAAGTAGTTTCCGTCCAAATTACCAATGACTGATTATTTTTTTACTTCTTTTGTAATGAATTAATCATTTTATGTAACTGTGTGTATTATTATTTTAGTTGTTACAAAAAATTGTGTAAAATTAGTTTATTTAGGTGAGTGATGTATCATATCACAATTGACTCTTCATAGATCTATTTCAGAATAAAAATATTTGATGAATCATTATTGTTTGTTTTTTGCCTGTAACATGAATAAGTCCTAATACTACTTAGTTTGTTGTACATAAACGGCCGAATACAGAAATGGTACTCCAAATTTGAGTTCTACTTAAACAGTTAAGCAGCTTTCAAACTCCAAACTACCATTTTAAATTTAGAAGCTGCTTAATTATACCTAAGTGCCACTTCGAGACCGTTCGGTAATGTAAACTGATGATATTTGTTGTTGTGCAACTATCTCTATTAGTTGGACGACTCGTTAGCCTCCAGTCACTAAGTAAGCCTCATACCTATGCGTACATAGCCTAAATACAGTTTACCTAATAGTTGGTGGGCCTCGCGGCTTATGCTTAAAATTACGAAAAAACTATGTTTATGAAAAAAACCATACAATCTTTGCTGTATTTCTTCTAGTTTATTTAGTATTAGCTGCGCCCCACGCTCCCGCGGGAACATCTGGATAAAAAGTACCCTATTTGTTTATCCAGATCTCTAGCTATCTGCATATACATATACCTACCACCTACCAAGTTTAATTGCAATCAGTTTAGTAGGTTGCTTGGAGTAACAAACATACTCATTTCCTTATTACACAAAGGATTTATTATTTACGCGTTTATTATAATATTAGTAAGACTAGCTGCGCCCCGCGGTTTCACCCGCGTAATCTCGTTCCCGCGGGATTATCGAGATAAAAAGTAGCCTATGTGTTATTCCAGCAAAGTTACCGCGTAACTTCCGTCGTAATCAGCGTCGAAATCCCACTGCGCAAATGAATAACCTGCGCGGTGAAAACGACAGCATATATTTGCATGCATTTGTAGCCGGCGCCTTCGAGTCAATTGTCATTGAAAGCGAGGTCTCTTGAGCTAGCGGTTTCAATGACAATTGAACTCGACAGCACGGCGTCACGCGTCTTCTTCAAATGAATGCAACCTATGGTTTGAACCGCGCAGCTTATTCCTTTGCGCATTGGGATTTCGATGCAGAGTACGACGGAAGACGAGCGGTCGGGCCCCAGGTTTCCAGCTACCTATATTCCGCCAAGTTTCATCATACTCGGTTCATAAGTTTTTGCGTGATTGAGTAACAAAGTCACATACAAACATGCAAAATTTCGCGTTTATAATATTAGTAAGATTTCATAGCAATGAAATATGAAGGGGAAAAAACAAACATAATACAGATATTAAATAATTTATTTCTTATTTAAATCACAATTCAACAAAGAATACTAGTATTTAACTAATTTGTTCTACTGTCTTTTCTTTACTTGTTTCGCTTTGGATGTAGAAGCTTTATTACCCATTCCTCCACTAAACAATGAAGTTATCATTTCTGACATCTCAGGCATTTCAGACATCTTAGCTAAGTTACTGATCTGTTTAAGATCTTCTTTGGTCTCAGGGTCATTCATCATCTTCGGTAGAACCATAATAAGCAGCAACGGCAACACCATCATGATTACCATAGGATTGAACAAGAAATCGGTGAGCCTCCATTGTTCGCGGACTTGGAAGTATCTGAACTTTGACAAGGCTTTCATTCTAAGGGGGTATGGCACTTGTATGACTTGAGATGTTTGTATGAAGTTAACTTTTCGAGCTCGGTACTTGCCCTTTGAGTTAATTTCGACCCTGACAGGTTCGTACATGTAGTCTGGGTGTATGACTTCAACGACGTACGACCCTGAGGGCACATTGTGAACCACGAAACTACCATCTTCTCGTATAAAAGCTATGTATTCACCGCTGTTCACGTGAACCCGTGTATCCACCTAGAACGAGAAAAGATACCTATTTTATAAATGAAAGTAATAAATACTGCTTGACATTACACAGCACCATCTAGCCTAAAACTATTAGGTTTGTACTATGGGTACTAGATATCACTTACAAAAAATAGGTATATACCACATAATAATATGTAGTGACCTAGTAGTCTAGTAGCATAAACATTATGCTTAGTACAGATTAAGAAGGATAAGATGTCCATCACACCTTTTTCAGAAACTTAGATCAATAATGTATAGGCTATTGTTTTGATCAAAGATAGCTCAGAAAACCTTTGCTTTATTCCTTCTATACATTTCAGGAGTTCCTTTTAAAATGTTTATTCCAATTGCTTGGTGCCACATAAAGTATAGATATTTTATGTCTACAAGTTGAAGTTACTTTATTACTTGAATTAATTGTTAATAAAGCACATTGTCAAGCACCATCACACAAATAAAGACATTATCATCATCTCAGCCTTATCAGTCTACTGCTGAACAAAGGCCTCCCTCATACAACACCACACACAGTGATTCCAATCCACCTCTATCTAACGAATCTCCGCAACCGCTACAATGCCATCGGTCTACCGAGTTGCTGGTGGTTTTCCAAAACTCATTCATAGTGGTCGCCAATCGAGATACTAAGATAAATAAGGTACGTGTAGATGTTCAATGACGCGGTGCTATGACGGCGCGGCGTTACAAAGGGAGTGCAACTGCGTAGGATAAATTACGTATTTTGCATCTAACTCAGATCGAAACAACATTTAGTATACGTTTACCTGCCACGATCCTTGCTCCAGCTCCTCAGGAGGTACGACTCTCCCTTCGATGATATATCGACCGTTCCCGATTTCTTCTTCTGGGTTTATTGCACAGTTTACATTATGACTTAGAAAAATATTTACAAAAAAGACGATGCAGACGAATGCTTTCATTCTTTACAGCGATTCTCGTGTAGAGAAGAAAATTAGAACAAATATCTTCGAATCGAAAATAGGGAGATCAGCAAAGATCAGTAGCAAAAATCAAAAATTACTTAACTCGATTTGACATTTGACACTGACACTGTCTGGCATAACAAACGAAAACATTGTTTTTTTTTTCTATTAATTGACCCTCGAGTTACCAATGTCAAAATAATGACAAGCTAATAAAATCTTACTAATATTATAAACGCGAAAGTTTGTATATATGTATGTATGTGAGGTTGTTACTCTTTCACGCAAAAACTACTAAATGATGGTGATGAAACTTGGAACATAGGTAGCTGGGGACCTGGATTAACACATATGCTACTTTTTATCCCGTTATTCCCGCGGGAACGGGACGGGTGAAACCGCGGGGCGCAGCTAGTTATAAATAAGGTCAAAAATAAAACTTGAAATAGGTAGGTATTTAATTTTTTTTATAATTTATAAAACGCCAACAATTATACACATAATAATGGACTAGGCACTTTTATGCAGTTTCGGGGGAAACTTGTTATTCTCCATTAACCATTACAAAATTATACAATTTTGTCCTATTTTGGTCTCTTTCGACTGAGTCAACCTCATAAATATTTTTTTTATTGCTACATTAGCATTACAAAATAATCTATACCTACTTTAATAGTATCTTCTTACTAGTCTGTGCTATTCGTATCGTATGTTCTGTTTTAGAAGTAATTCAGTTTAGTACATAAAAGATTAATAAATTAATAATTAAATAAAGAGTTTTCTAACGAAACCCTACAAGAAAATTCCCCGTTTTATATATGGGGGAGGTGCCCTAAAAATGTTAAGGTATTTTTTTAAATCGTACCACTTTTTTAACTGACTGGGGGAGGCCTTTGCCCAGCAGTGGGATGCTATTGACTAAATATAATAATAATAAAAACTACTTTCTCGGCGCGATCAATATGTACCTCTACTCAAATTACCTAAGCACAGCTTCTTAGTACCTAGGTACTGTTTCAGAGCTAAGCCGCGAACAGGCAGACAGACATGTCAAATAACGAAACCCAAAGAGAATATAATCACTACACGAAACCAAGAGGCTTTCATGTTATAAAACCCTTACAACTTATAAATACTTAGATCATAATAACATATTTAGAAAATCAAAACTTAAAACAAAGACAAACCAAATTGCCTATTTTCGTAATGGTCTTAACGGTTTGTAATAAAATAAACGTAAGATACGTAGGAAATATTTGCCTGGAGATCATTCATATTTGAACCGTTATAAGCGCGAGCCGTCACTTTTTTGTATTGTATGAGGAAAGCACGGTCGCGTTTTCTTCATACAAATAATTTATAAAAAACAAAAAACCCGACTGCGTAAAAAACTCGATTAAAAAATACGCATAGAAACAACAAAATAAACTAAAAAGAAAAAAACAAGCCCAGTAATTTGAAATTACGCTAAGTAATAATAGTTTTGTAATCGATACACACGGAACACATAATAAATGAGTAAAAAATTACTCACAGTCGGGACCCATTGGAAAAATTAGATTGGTAAAATGAATGGGTCCCGACTGTGAGTAATTTTTTACTTTTATAAATTATTTTTTTTATTTTACGCTTTTTAGTTATTTTCATTTATTGATGGTAGGTAAGTCTCGTAATCTATTCATTTCATTACGGGGTTATAATGTACTAGCTGCGCCTCGCGGTCTCACCCGCGTAAGTTCCGTTCACGCGGGAATAATAAGTAGCCTATGTGTTAATCCAGGTCCCCCAGCTACCTATATTCCAAATTTCATCGCAATCGGTTCAGTAGTTTTTGCGTGAAAGAGTAACAACCTCACATACATACCTACATACATACATACATACATACAAACTTTCGCGTTTATAATATTAGTAAGATTCTATTTCAGTTAGGGTTTAGTTATTTATTGTTTAAATTTATTATTATTCTTTTAACTTTTTTAGTACCTAAATGTTATTAGGCTTTTATTCAGTTGGTAGGTACAATTTATGTAAATATTTTTTTAGTTTATTTCAATAAATTTCTGTCACCTGTACCATCACGGCTTATACTTTGATAGTTCCAAGCGTAACTACATAACAAAAATAAAAACTTGTTCGTTAGTAACAAAAAGCAAGAATACCTAATTGTAAATTAACTTTAAACCGTTATATTTCCTAAACGGTTCTTTAAAATGAAAAATGGTGAAAGAAACCTAATATTTATTTTTAAAAACCTATTCAACGATACCCATCTTGACATACTTTAACGATTTTGGATTTTTTAATTTTGACAATATGGCGTCTGGTGGTGACATAAGTTACTTTGGATTACTGTCATGTCTTTAGTCACACTCGCCAGATTAAGACGAATCGATTGACGCATGAATCATCAAAATCGGTCCACGCGTTTGGCCTCCAGAACGCCACATAGAAACATCCATACATACATACATACATACATACATACATACATACATACATAGACCGATAAACACATTACCCTCCTTTGCGTCGCGCAGTCGGGTAAAAAGCGTCGGCTCGCGCTCCTAACGGTCTAATATAAATCATCCCTTAGTAGTTTCGTTGGGGAAAATATAACAATCAACAAGATCCCCCAAATCTAAATTTTACAAAGAAACGTAATCATATTTCAATTCAATCGTACGATGAACATCTTGAATTCAATTCTTCGTCAAAATCGTTCGACAGAGACAGAGCTATTCATAATCTCCCTAAAAGGAAAGGATACCTAACATAGGTACTTCTTTTTCCATACAAACGTAGATAGTCGACTTATTCCTCCCTGGATAAAGACATTACATCGACTTTTAATTGGATCCTTTTTTATTCTTATAGAAAGTTGCTTTCAGCATAGCCAACTACTTTTAAAACACCATTTGATGATTCGAACTCCTTTTTTTTAAAAGGATTGATGCGAATTGTATAGAGAACAAGTTGACCCTTAATCCTGGCTAAGTGTTCTGCTTTACATTCACACGTACACAAAGTGTGCCTACACTCAGCAGGACCCCCCATTATAAAACGATATGAGTATGTATCGTTTTAGGATATGATTTAGTTCCAAATTAGTTCTATCAAATGTAGTCAAAATGGAAAAAGGGCGTTGCTTGTAATTCAACCGCCAGCCAGGCAGCGGGGCAGTTTTCGTTTATAGGTCACACAAAATTCAAATTGGTGTCGAACATTAATTATTCTACTATCATTTATACAATCTAAGTAACAACGTTGTACTAGCGTAAATAAATTCAAAAATAACTAGGTTTAAAAGAACCTCCAGCCAGCGGCCAACTTTTTTCTATGATGCTATAGAAATCTAAATTTACATCAATCTTTTCCTTTTGTTTAGTTCTACTCGATTATCGGTTTTAAAGGATTTTAAAGGATAAGGGCTGAGATGATGATGGGGCTTTTGCATGTCTGGGAGTTATCTTTTTCGACTGCATTTGTATGGAGAAAGAGTAGACATTATGCATGCGTTCTTCTTCAGGATGCAATTTATAAAGCCTCCCCAACACAGAAGCTGGGCCCATTCCCCGGTTGCGCGGGCACGGCGCGGCGCTTCATGCGGCACGTGTGCTCCTCGATGCGCTGGCGAGCGCTCGCCACGTCATCCTCCAGGACCATCGACTTGTAGTCCAGTCCCGACCACAGGCGCTCGGCCACTGCGCTCGCTCGAGGCCACGTTCTGGAGAACAGTTTTATATGGATATCAATTTGAAATTTAAGCTGGTGCTTACTGTATTACCTCATTGTATGCTCGAAATGAATAATCTGTTGAAATGATTAGGTAGGTATACTATTTTAAGACCCCCGAAGTAAACAGTTGGGGTCATTCTAATAACAAGGTTCGAATTTTGTTCTGACCTTTTTAAAGGTGTGTGAGTAAGTTCCCGAACAATTTGAATTTGGACTGTGCTTTGGGAATTGGAACTGTGAAGCTCGGCCGTCTGGCCCACAGAGGTCTGAACTGAGTTTGAAATATTTCACTGTCAAGCGACCATTAATTTTCTAGTTTCTTAAAGGGGTGATAGGAGGATTTGCGGCTCGACCACCTCTTTCGCCTGTGTGTCACCGACGTGGAACCGTGCAAGTTCGCGATCTTATACACTGTGTACCTAAAGTAGGTACGTCTATCACTATTTTTTAAAGGAGATCTGTTTTAATTATTCGGTTCCAAAGATTTTACTAAGCTAAGTTCGAATTCTTTATCGTAACTTACCTACTCTCATTATCAGTAACTTACCTACTCAACACATTGACGTTATCCACCATTTCCCCCCACATACAAGCCTCGCCCCCCACAATGTTCTCCAGCCGCGCCTCGCTCCGCGTGCTCTCGTAGACCATCTGCCTCGGGTCCGCTTTGTAGAACACCTCCCAGCCTTGGTCGATGTAATCCAAGTACCAACTCGATGAGAATATCACATAGTGACCCTTTTCTATTATCTGGACAACAAGTAAAAAAACAATGAAGTTGAAAGAAAGTATTATTAAAAACATAAAATCGATCCAATGCTGAAAGGCCACTTAAAATTTGAACGTTCGGTACAAAATAAAAAGATACAAAATTCAAAATGAGTATAACATATTTTTTGTTTAATTTAAAATGAAAGGACAACATAAGGTCAATGACCTCGAACTCTAAGAAACAGCTGATCTTCAAGTAAACTTTACACTTAAAATTTTCGAAAAGTACTTCGAATTCCCAAAAGTCATAGAACAAAAGTTGTTCGCCTAGACGTCTAGAACAACCCCCTTTCGGCTTAAAAGGGCTTACCCGTTACATCTTGTATATGTAAACGCAATAAAAAAACAGTAGGTAAGTCCCATTCTTTCCCAATTTCGATCGTCTCCACATTTATTTGTAGTGGGGTAAGAATAAAAAAAAATACAGAATCTCTAAAAACTAATATTTTTAAATCTATAAAAGAAGATTTTTTTGTTTGGAATTTAGTTAAAAATGTTATATCTAGATAGATAATACTACGCTAGAGATACTAACTTTTACCATTTCTTCAACCCATTCGTACTTCCACACTTGAATATGAGTTTTTTCTTTAAGCTCGGCACTTTCATCGTAGACTTCCTGTGAATATTAATTAATTACATAATTATCTATAATATTATGTCAATAAAGGCTTTTTTCGACTGCAACGTACAGCGTAAGCGGTTAATGGTACAAGACTTTATTGTAGCATCGCTTCCCGTCTAGGTTTGTACTACGGGTCAGGGAGTCAAAAACAAACCTATTTCATGTAAAAAACGATGCATTCTTCGCATTGATTAGTACTTACTTGCCACACAATTGGTTTAGTTTTGTTTTGTATAAGCGCTAAAGTCTTTGTTATAAACTGTGCTTGTAATTGTTCCTCATCCATATTGTTAGTCTTCAAGTATTTTTGGATGTCAGGGTTGGAATTCCTAGAAAACACATTCTTTCAAAAACCACAAATTTCTGTTTTATTCTAAATTGTTTTTTTATTATTATTTTATGTGTTTTTAATTATTATTATTTTTGCTGAACGGCAACGTGGCGTCTTCGCGATGACTTATTAGACGTCATGGTAGATTATTAGTAAGTATACCTATAGATCATTAGGTAAATCATTAAATCTTACCAACAATTAAAATCCACTTCATCGCCGCCAATATGGAGGAACTGATCGGGAAACAGTGTATCTATTTCTCCAAATAATTGCTTGAGGAACGTGAATACTTCATCGTTGATTGGGTTCAGGGGCCCCAGACCAGACGGCTTGGCCTCGTCGTAACACTGCGTCAGGAGGTTAGGGTACGCATTGCCCCAGGATCGTGCGTGACCTAAATAAAGACAACAAATTACAAACAAACAAATATACATACAAGATAGGCGCGAAAAACATAACATAACATAACCCTTTCCGGCTGCAAGCCGGGTAAAAAGAAACCTCCCCCATGTGTAAAAAAGGGTATCCATTTAACATATGGGGGAGATACAGACATAATGCTAATTAAGGTAGCAGGTGCATATTTTAAAGTTTTTTTTTCAATTCAACGGTTCATTAATGCATCTGGTTATTCTGTATCTAATAAGTAATAACCTAATAACTAACACTTCGGAAGATTTAGTGATATCAAGCAGAATAATCTAAAATTATTTAATTGTTCTTGAAAAAATGAAAACTATAAAATATGCACCTGGTACCTTATTTAGTGAAATGAAATGAAATGAATTTATGGTTTGTAAATCTAGATTTAAAGTTTTTAAAAATTGAATCAATCCCCAAAGATGCACGTTCAAGTCCTGTTGGGTGCGATTTAAAAAGAAAACAATTCTTTAAAAATAAGTCATGCAAGTGTAAGAAACACTTTAAAATACTTATATCAAAAAGAAAGAAAATAGCGATACAATTATCGTTATCTTTATTTGTTACCTGGAACATCCAGTTCGGGTATCACTCGAACGCCCCGCATTCTTGCATACTCGATGATACTCATTATTTCACTTTTGTGATATATCAAGGTGGGGTATGCCGCACCCTTTTCACTGCAAGCAATATCCATGTGCCCATTGCATTAACAAAAAATAAAGAAATACTGAACAATAAACAACACACAGCGCCATCTAGCCCCATGGTAAAGCTACTAAGCTTGTGTTACGCTGACTACACAACAGATAACTAGTCTTCATTTAGGTACTTCTCTTTTGTAAACACATACATATTACATAGAAAGACTTCCAGACCAGCGGCCCAACCGCGCACCTTCCGTCGTAATCGGCTTCGAAATCCCATGCGCAAAGGAATAGCCTGCGCGGTTCTAACCATAGCGTTAATTTGCATGTAGGTATTTAAAGGCGAGTTCAACTGTCATTAAAACCGGCAGCTCAAGAGACCTCGCATTCACTGACAGTTAAACTCGACGGTGTCGGCTTCAAATGCATGCGAATCACCGCTGTCGTTTTCACCGACAGGTTACGAAAGAAGTTGCGCGGTAACTTCCCAGATACAAATATTTATTTTTAAGCACAAATATTTGCACCCGGCGGGAATCAAACCCTCAACCTTATGCATTGCAGTCGGGCATTCGCACGACGCGCTACAGAGGTCGTCAATAATCAGAATCACCCACGCAAGTCCCGTGAAAGTATAGGTACAAAACATGGCCTATGTTACTTCCAAAAATGCAATGTACGTTACATATTAAATTTCATTAGAATCGGTTCATTGGTTTCAGTTTTCCGCTAGCATACTTAAAATAAGGGTACTAAGGTGACGTAATTTGAGGGGAAGCCCATGTTCAGCATTAGACTGATGATTACCTACCTCAGAGCGGGATAAACCTCGCTTTCATAAGGAAAACTCTGGTCATCTACGAGGTGCCAATGTAAAACATTCATCTTATTTATTGCCAAAGCGTCCACCATTTTGAGTATAACTGCAACGGACAAGTAGTGCCGACCAGTGTCAATGAGGAGTCCTCTATGTTTGTACACGGGGTAGTCAATAATAGACGTTTTATTTATACGGATTTCCTGAAATAAGTGTATAACGACTAAAAATATTTAGTAAAAATAATAAAACACAATGTTTTCAGAGTATAATAACTCGTGTTTTATTTATTAACAGCATTTTGCAATGCTGCACCGACGCGATGTTTCAGTCAAACCTGTATGGGTAGTGTGAGTTTTTTCGTAAAAAAAACGCGAACGTGATGGTTAAGTTAACGCGTATTTTGTATGGAATCTCAATAAGCGCCCCTAGCGGACGATATCGAAGTTACCAGTTTCCATACAAAATACGCGTTAACTTAACCATCACGTTCGCGTTTTTTTTTTTACGAAAAAACTCACACTAACGGTACTGAAGAAACCCTCTAAAGACGGTGGAACGTTACGTCGTCGGTACAGCACCGCAACAATGCTGTTACTAAATAAAACGCAAGTTAGACCCGGTTATTATTGTTACTACAATGCAAATTAATGATTTTACCGTGTCATGTGTCTTTTTTAGTATTTTTTTATTTTGAGTTTTATTATGCATAATAATAAAACTTAAAATAATATTAAATTAGGGTAGGTATTTAAAAACAGGATATTTACCTACTATGTTTATATTGGTTTTTTAAGGAACTCGATATTTCGAGATTATTACTAGGCGGTTTCACCCGCGTAAATCCCGATCCCGCGGGAACATCAGGATCAAAAGTAGCTTATGTCCTTATCCAAAGTTCCGTCTATCTCTATCCAAAATTCGTGAAAATCGGTTCAGTGGTTTAGACGTGAAAATGTAGCATAGGCTCATTGACAGTAGCTTTGATTGTTTAAAATCAAAGGACTTGTTAGTAGTAGCAGAGATGGGCAAACTTTACGGAAATTACCGGTTTTATAATTGAATTCAACTAACACTGAAATCGTCTGTAAAATAAAATAGTTGCGAAAAGGTTTCCAATCCCCTCAATATTCCCCAAATTGAATTGCTTTTTAGATAACTTGTGGCGCTGATGTTCAGTTCATCTGAAATATAATAAAAATACTTACATAAAATCATAAAATATGATAAACATATTAAGTAGGTAAGGGAGGGAGGGTACCAACCACATTTTTTTAAATGGGGTTGGTACCCTCCCTTACACGTAAAAAATGATCACCTTAACGGGGTACGGACGGGGGGGTAACTTTAGGTAGCTCTTAACAATAGGTATTCCCAAAAATTAAGTCGAACTTGTTAATTTAGTCTTATTTGAAATTATAGTATTTATTTAAATTTCAGACTATAATCTGACTTTTTGGTTCCTTGTATTTGACATACTTTTTTAAGAAAGAATTGTCAAATCGTAATCTACAATTAAAAAAGGAAGTATTTTATCTTTGCATTTGTTAACACAAAGAACTAGTGAATAACGCCTTCTTTTCGTGTAGTGGTGAGTCTCACCTAGTGTTAAAGTTTTTTAGAGTCGCCAAGGCCTCTGACTTATAATAACCCCTTTAGAAGGCATCTGACAGGCAAAAAGGCTAAATAAATAAATAGTGTACGGTACGACCCAAAAAAATAACGTGCTTAAGCTTACATCTTTCGTCCATATTCAAACTCGGATACTTTTCACACTCCGCAGTTAATTCCACCTCTAAAGTTCTTATAAACCCTCCGTAATTAGTATCATTCTTGCTGCTGGTTGAGTTTCTACGATTCCCGTCACGTATCCGTATCAAGTCATTTATGACAAAATTGTCGATAGAACGATTTAACGCCTTTTCGAGAATATCACATGTGTATTTTTTTATCTGAAAATAATAATAATAGGTAATTAGTATTTAGTTACATAGTAATTCCAGTAGCATGCATGAGTATGAAATTCTGCATAAGTATACATAATCTTTACGCCAAAAAAGTGCTACAATAAATAAAAAAAATATAACCTGTTTTTAGGGTAACCATATGTTACTTGATTGTTTTTTCTTGCTTTCCCCATCGTGTAGGGTATCGTTAAATAGCTCTTTTAAAATCATTGCGAGTTTTCAAGAACAATTTTTCATTTTAGGGTTCCGATTTCAAAATATTGAGCTTTAAAGTGTTGAAATAAGTGTAAATGAGGAAATTATAAGGATTTCTTGTTTAAAAAACATTACCTACTTCAAATTCTCATTCACTGAGTTATACAGAGCACAACTCCACATTCAAACCGATTGTTTAAGATAAAGAAGAAACCCTTATGTACCTATAAGATCATTTTATTCCTAAGTTGTCTCGGTGCTAGCATTCTATACTAAAACATGTTAACAATGCTAATTTTTCTCGTGATCATAATTATTGTCATCATTTTTTGGAAATATTGCAAAGGTTGGCTCATGCGCCTGAACTGTTTTGGAGAAAATCTAATAATGGTGATGTATTCCACAATCAAAATGACTCAACTCTGCGTGAACTCTCTTAAGTTTTTGACAAAAAGCAAACTTACATTCGATTTCAGCACTTTTGGTTCCAAGATGAAGTACCTATCTGTTTTCTGCACTACTTGTGGCTTGGGCCAGACTTCCCCTTTCGTCGGAGTGTACTTTGGTCCCCATTGGGAGTTCGCACAACCTGAAACCGAGGATATCTTTAAATGCGAATTGCACGGAACGTATACAGACTTTCCCTACTTCTGCTTTTTGCGACTGGAACGGATACGCTATAATTAGCGTATCCGTTCCAAAAAAATGGCTTAATAGCCATTTTTTTATTAGATCTTTTGTGACCCAATACTAGGTAACTAAAAATTGGGTTTGTTCCTAGTGGTTTTTAATGTACTATATATATGGTAAAAGATTGAGGAACAAAAATGGACGATATACCTAGTAACAGGCACAAGCCAGTTGAAATTACTGGCGAAATATCGAATTCCGTGTAAAACAAAATAAAACATAGTAAATACTCCGTTACCTAATAATTATTTGTAATGAAACATGGACGAGTTGTCGGCTTGACAAAATGATTTTTCTTCTTTTCCCGGGTCTTGATCGCGTAATTTTTACTTTGCATTTTTTAATACTTTATGAAAGTGTTCCAAAACTTTGACTTTTCTTCTGTTAATGATGTTAAATTGAAGAAAAAAACCTTACTATCCGGTTTTAATCACACAATTGAGACCCTGGTAAAATATGTACCTAATTATGAGTTCCAATCGTGTTATTTTAAAAGTTTATTAGGTATTATATTTATTAGTATTGATAACACAAGTTTTCGAGGACCTTACAGTTACTTTTGCAGGTAGTTACCAAAAAGAATATAAACACTGCGTTTTAGTAGTTAGAAACTATGATGATGATGAAGAACCCATACCAAGAAACTACATCTTAAAAAACATAAAAATAATTCACTTACAATGATAAGGATGATGCAGGACAAAATATAAAGTTACACCTATTATTATTGAACCTAGAACAAAAATAACAAAACGGTTTGATACAAAGAAAAAATAATTAGTTATAGGTATGCTACAGTGACCCAAAAGTAATGATAATCAGTTATTTGTAGCGCACATAGGTATAAAAATAATTAAGAAAAAATGTTTTTTGGTTGCTCAAATTCACTACTTACATAAAACATCACTAAATGGAGAAAATGAAATGAGAGCTGTCATCATGTACCTCTGTTTGAAAAAAATGTCTACCAAAGACATAGCGACCTAGTGGAAACGTTGGGGGACTCTGTTCCTCCGTATTCCACAGTTGCATGCTGGGCAAAGGAGTTTATGTTGGGTAGAATATCCACAGAAGATAAACATCGCGAGGGATGCCCATCCTTGTCTCTCGCAGCAGAAAACGTGAAAAAAGTCGAAGATGTCGTGTTGGCAGATCAAAGAGTGACATAGGGCATGTAGCTGAGGTGACAGGGATGTTATATGGAAGTGTTCAAAGAATCTTTGCGAACGAACTGCATATGAAAATGGTATTTGCGCGTTAGGTGCCAAGAATGTTAACCGATGAGCAAAAGAAAAAACGAGTCGACATTTCAAGGATGAATCTCGAAAAATTCCAAACAGATCTGCCCCCCGACCGCGTAACTCCCGTCGAGTTCAACTCGAGACGTCGATTTGGGAATACGATGCTGTCGATAACGGGGTTGGCGCAAGGAGCAAGTATAAATTGTCGACGTCAAATTTTTTCAGACAATCCCTGTTTTCCATCCCCGGATCTTTTATTATGATCCGGATACCAAATAGCAGTCAATGACTTGGAAAAGAGCCGACGCCGAAGAAATTCAAGGTGTCAAGTTCGGCAGGAAAGGTGAAGGAATTATAATGGTGGAATACTTGGCAAAGGGTGCAACTATAACGAAGGAACGAGCTGAAGGAACTGCGAGCTGGAGTGTTGTTTTACTAAGACAACGCACCGGGTCTCATCTCAAGCCGCCGTTGCGATGGCTGCTATTCAAGAAGTGGGATTCAAAATTTCAAGCAATTCCTACCCAGCACGCAAACCTTATTTGCCAGACCTGACCCCCAGTGATTTCTAACTTTTTCCTCGGCTCCATGGCAAAAAATTTCGACAGCGAAGTGATGAGTGTTGTAGAGGCGTTTTTGTAGGGTCAAGATTTTTTTTTTTAATCTTAGGGTATTATGGGTTTGGAAAAAAGATATATATTAGAAGTAAATATATTGACGTACTATGTAGAGCTATAATCTTTATTTTTTATTAAAATAGGTACCCTTATTTCATATTGATTATCAAATTATCATTATTTTTGGATCACTCTTTAGGGTACCTCCCCCATATGTAAAATCCATCGTGTGGGGTAGAGGCATAAGGTAAAGAGAGTAAACATTTATTTAATATACCTATTACCACCTACCGGTGGTGTGTATACATTTCACATACCTATCTACAAACTTTCGCATTTACTGATTAGTAATTACCTAACTACCAGAAATAAAACCTATTTACATAGGTATCAATAATTAAATAATTATCAAGTAGGTATGTAGGTACTAACGGAGCTATACTCGTACGTATCAAAATAAAATATACTTGCTACCATTTTCCTAAAATATTGCCACTTTTATGCCACATAGTCTATGTCGCTTTTTACATAGTGATGTCGCTTTTTTAGGGTTTCGTGGTTAATAAGAAACCCTTATGAAACCCTCTGTCTGTCCGCGGCTTATTTCTGACTCGAGTCGACTTGAGTAGGTTTATACGGTACTCGATTTATGACTCGATTCCTCGATTGGAACCAGTACTCGAGTTCTTTGTTTGGTATTCGAATGCTGACTCGAGTAGGTACTGGACTCGAGTCCTGGAACTGGTCTTGAAATTTGAGCCCAAAACATGTGTCTGGAAACTCGAATTTAGAACGGGTCGTTACAGAATAGCTCAGCTGATCCAAAGTGTTTCGAGCAATTTAATTGTTTTTTACTAATGTTTCATTCATTCAAAGCTTACTGAACTCAACTACTACTACCACCGACAAAATTGAAAAAAAGATCGAGAACGAGCGAGTCAATCTAACTCGAGTCAGTTGGACTCGCATAGTGGAATCGAGTAAGAGAGTACGAAATCTAGTCTTCCTAATTCGAATCCGGCGTACTCGAATAAAAATAATTTAGTACTTAAGTCTTCGAGTAAACGAGTCCACCGCTTAAACAGAGTCTGACTCGAGTCAAGCCGTACTCGGCACATCACTAGTCTATACATTAGCCACAATTTTTTGTGGTTCTTAAGCTTAATGGAATTTATTATGTAGACTATATGTATAATATCATAATATCTATGTACTGCTCCAGGCCTTTAGTTTTAATTGCACACTGCACAGTCTAACTGTTTTATAATTTTGTCTAAGGTTTTCGCGATTTTGCATAATAAAAAAACACAATTTTTGCCGGGTTTTACTCGCGTTTTATTTAATAACGGCGTTATTCCTAAAGACCGAGCTTACGCTAACTTTACAGTTAGCTTTTTCAAAGTTGACTGACTGAAAAACTGAGAAAGGTTGTCAACCTTGAAAAAGTTATTAAATAAAACGCGAGTAAAACCCGGTAAATACTGATTGTGTGATTTATTTAAACTGTTTTATGATTTCATTTCGATTAGTTTGTCGGTTTAATCAACTGTTACAGTCCTTAGCCTACACACACACGTACGGTGTAACTGAACAGTTCGACAGGACAGTTAAAACTGATGTCCTGTAGTCTGCATTAAGGCAACACTTAGTAGGTCTTAGTAAGTAATACTTACCCGCTATTAAAATAAGACCTATTCCAATTAATATTTTACTTCGTTTTGTTATCGGCATTGTTTTGTATTTTGCTTAGGTCTGTGAAATAAAAACAAATAGGTAACGTGGATAGGTTGAAGTTTCACTGGCTTAAAATGGCAAAATTTATTCGATATAATTATCGAGAAGATCTTGTAAAGATTATGTAGTAAATTGTACCAATTTCAAGTAAGTTTGTACCTTACCTACGTACGTATATTGACACTATGCCACACCAATAACCATAGATTGATACAACACAAACAATAATATTATTACGATTTATACAACTTAAAAGAAACAACTTTATTGATTGACGGTCGTTACAAACCACGATCCACACGCGACTGATGAAATGAAATTTTCGTAAACTATAACATGGTGGAATTACGGAATTCATTTCATTCTATGGAATATGTAGGCAGTA
The DNA here is from genome assembly GCA_949358125.1 of Idaea dimidiata. Classification (NCBI taxonomy): domain Eukaryota; kingdom Metazoa; phylum Arthropoda; class Insecta; order Lepidoptera; family Geometridae; genus Idaea; species Idaea dimidiata. The sequence goes on from OX442341.1 coordinate 13,551,350, forward strand.
CACTGCTAGTTCAATCAAATTAAACCAAGTATAGTTTTTTTTAAAGTAAACTTTAAGTTCTGTTATGATAGAACTATTTTAAATTAACTGAGGCGGCGAACTTCGTATCGCTAGAAAACGTGACCAAAAATTAAAAAAAAAAACACTGTCAGCGCTATGACCAATATACAACACTTCCAGTAAGATGTTAAAAATAGTAGTTTATGCACCGAGGTACTAAAGTCCTGTCTTATGTAGCGGGCGTCATATTGAATCCAAAGCGTACGAAGGACTCTAGACGGTTAACTCCCGAGCGCAGCGAGGGTGATAAAAACTTATCTCCTGAGCGAAGCGAAGGAGTTATGTACCTAGAGTCCTGAGTGAAGCGTGGGATTCAAGCGCCCAATATAAAGACAGACTTTAGTACCGAGGTGTATACTCTACTTTACACATCTCATCATCATCATCATCATCAGCCCGTTGCAGTCCACTGCTGGACATAGGCCTCTCCAATTGCACGCCACCTAGATCTATTTTCGGCTTTACACATCTACTGCGAGACAATAAAAGGGCTACAAAAATAAGCATTTAACTAACAACAAAAAAATAGATTAATGCAACGTATATGTAATATATATTGACAGCTCATTAACTAATTAATTTTAGCTAATTAAATTTAACAATGTAACATCAAAATGACGAAACCACACATCGGCCTTAGCTGATGAAAAAAAATGTTGGGGCTTTACTTTTTCGTCTGTGAAAATAAAAAAAATTAACGCAGTTTTTATTTTTTTTATGTGTTATGTCTAGGTGGCCAGTTCGAAATGGCCGTATGCTACCAGAACCTTAGTTCCAAATTTAAATTAATTTATGCCCGTTAAGTTTTTCTTAACGGGCATAAAGTAAATCCTCGCTCCGCTCGGGAGTTAACTCTCTAGAGTCCTTCGTACGCTTTGGATTCAATATGACGCCCGCTATTCAATTTGTAACGGGTATGCCCTGTAAATCCGAAAGGGGGTTGTTCTAGACGTCTAGGCGAACAACTTTAGTTCTACCACTTTTGAAAATTCGAAGTAGTAGTAGTCACGAATTTCTTTGTGACCATCGCCTATTCTATGGTTAGAACACGCATCCACCGCGAACTTATCAGTGCGCGTTGGACTCGAACAGCCGTAATGTGTAGAAATTCATGCAAGATTTACCTTGTAAGTAAGTACATAAGTAGGTAAAAACGGTGCGCTCGGGATCATAATAATATGACTACTCAGTATGACTATTTAATCATGGCTAATACCATGCCAAGGCCAAAGCATGTCATCAAACATTTTAAACTGCATCATAATTGACGACCTCTGTGGTGCGTCGGGCGAACGCTTGGTTGCAATGCAGAAGGTTGTGGGTTCGATTCCCGCAAAAATTTATGCTTTTTAATAAATATTTGTATTAATTATTTTAGTATCTTTGTTGTTACCTACCTAGTATTTATTTTTCCTAATTCTATGGTTTTTGTTCGGATTATCTATTTTGTTATATCTCGTATATTACGTGTTTATTTCTTATGTATGTGTAAGGAATGTAAAATGTCTGTATTTTCTTTCTTTGGTAATCAAAAAAATGTTGGTTAGCCAGCAATGTATGACAAAGCATACTGTAGGTACCTACTTAACTTAGATATAGATTTACTATTCTTAGTGACGAGTGGCGGCGTCATGGCGGGGCTCTGTCGACCTTTAAGTCTAGCCGAGCTGGCGCCAAACACCACACTTGGTGTCTTCTCAACAGAAACAAAAATTATGTAACATTTTTTTAGATCATATTTTGTTTACGTACCATTAGGGTTATTAGGTAGGTAGGTAGGTGTCTAGCTGTCAGTAGATATTTATAATTAAATAGGATAGTTTTAAGTAAAAATACTTACCTATCATGATCCGTGTCCGTCCGTCCATTATTAGTTCGATTAGAGCTTTGAATTGTGCTGTTTTTGCTTGATTTTCCCTACTTTGTTATCATTCGATGAAGTATACATGTACTAGTACTTACCTATAATATCCTACGGGTTGGTTGGTAATTAATTACATACCTACAGCTACTTACTTAATTTACGTATCTACCATGTTAAATATTCCATTTTATTAATTCATAAATGTGAAGGGAGTTGTTCAGAGTTGTTCTAGTCGTTTACGCAAACAATTTTTGTTTTTGTATACCTAGGTGGGTATAATTACTATTATTAATGAATAAGTTAATAATAACATGGGGTAGGTATTTATATTCATACGAAGGACAAAGTTTAGCTTGTTTTATTAATAGAGTAGAGTAGTGACTCATGGTTGTCCGACTACCCACTACCGCTGCCACGGCCGCGCCCGCGCCCTCCTGTTACTATCGGGCACAGAACACTATTACTCCTAGCGGAGCTATCGGGTGAATAAGTTCGATGACCTTGTCCACGGAGTACAAATTGATTGGCGATTGCTATTTGCTACTTATTGTTTTCAGTCGTTCGCTCTGTTTTAACGAATGGGATTTTTATATACCAATAGCTGTGTCCCGCGGTTTCTCCCGCATAAATTTCTATCCCGTAACGTATGTCACGCATCACGTATGTCATACCAAGCGTTGCTCAATCAATCAATCAATCATTTATTTGCGAATAAAGGTTACAAAGATGTTATAAAATAATAAGTGTTCTCTCTATTCTACCCATTAGGTGTGCAAATTACAATTAGGATAATATTATGTCATTTATTTTCATATTATTACTATTGTTTACTTCAAATACAATAAGAGCATTTTTCCGTTTCTAAAGTTAATTTCTGTTAAATAGATACATCGTCAAAAATTATAAATTGAAAACAAGAGATATATTAAATTTTTGTTAGGAATTTACTTTTAAAGTTTCTCTCTAAAAGTCATATATTCGTTTACTTAAATAATAAAAACACTTTTCCAACAACCATTTGGTAAGTCTGCTTTTGAAAAGGTTTAGCGGCAAGTCTTTAAATCTATTAGGAAGTTTGTTATAGACAGCAATGGCATTTATAAACCTTATGATTAACCTCAACCCGTATGATTAATTGATTATTCAAAGTAGGTACCCTATATCTTATATCAATATCAACCACTAAACTATCCCTGTACCAAATTTCGTTCAAATCGGTTTAACCGTCATTTTTACCCATCACGTATGTGTCACGCCAAGCGTTGCTTAACCCGTACGATCATTTAAAGTACCCTATATCGTATTTATACCCTTAAAGTAATCCCTGTACCAAATTTCATTGTAATTGGTGCGATCGTTCCCGTTGACCCATCACGTATGTGTCACGCCAAGTGTTGCTTAACCCGTACGATCATTTACCCTGTACCAAGTTTCATTCCTATCGGTTCCGCCGTTCTTGAGATTTATATAGTGTAACTAACACGACTTTCGTTTTCATAGCTGCGTCCCGCGGGATTTACCCTCGAAAGTCCCGACCCCGTAAGAATATCGGAATCAAAAGTAACCTATAACCTTCCTCGATAAATGGACTATCAAACACAAAAAGAATTTTTCAAATCGGACCAGCAGTTCCTGAGATTAGCGCGTTCAAACAAACTCTTCAGCTTTATAATATTAGTATAGATATAGTGTGACGAAGTGAGATTTAATCACAGACGTACAAATTAAAATTTAATAGAAGCTAAAAAAAATTTAGCCAGTCTTCTTCTTCTTTTAAATGGCTTTTCCTTTCGGACATTTGCCCGTGTCAAGTATTATCAATATTTGCAGGTTATTTGCATCGATAGAAACAGTCAAGTCGTCACAGTTAAAGTCAAGTCGAGGGAATCATTGTAAAAAGGGGGCCATTTTTTACAATGTTTGTTCACGGAGCTTTGAAGAGAACACTAAGCTAAAGTCCATGTATTGCACCGGTTTTCAATTTTATTTACACTTGTACACCTTCACGAAACTAAATTGATTAATATGCCCCCAAAATTAAACATTTTACACGCATTTGAACTAAGTTTCACAAAAATGAAAATTTAGCAACACATCTCCTCAACGCATTCCCGCCAAAACTCCTTTAGCCAGTCTCGGAAAGCGAAAGGAGCGAAAATCATTCCAGTCCTTTGTTTGAGTCCTATTAGCTCATTGGTCCTATCGTGATTTGAATTCACCGCCAAACCAGAAACTACCGGACTGTCAGTCTGGCTGTCAAAAAAACACGGTCTGCGGACAAAAACCGGTTTATCGATTTTTGAACTTCAACGGACCGCGAACAACTCTATTTCGTCTGTGGAGTGAATGTTGTAAACAAAATTCATTGCATTGTTTGATTGAAGCATGTGCATTTGTGTATTTATTTGTGCATTATAATTGATTTTTACCATGATTATCGTGCTGTGAAAACGGGAAACTCATCACCATGTCCGGATACTTGGAAGTGAAGTATCCTATCAAGTCGAATCTCGGTTTAAATCCATTTAAAGTAAGTTGTGTTTGCAGCTGTTTATTATTTTATAAGAATTCTTTGCCATGTGAAAATTGTGTCGTATTGTTAGCAGTCTTGGAAGCGGCAATGGTGCATATTGAGACCGAGCGGAACGTTTTCTGGTGGAGTCTTGGCCGTGTACTGTAGTGAGGCAGGTGCCGCAGCGGGTAGCGTAGAACTGCCCTGCGGATTTGTCGTACGACGTGCGAAGTCTCGCTCGCGACCTCATGCTTTCGCCGTGTTCCCGCCAGACGAGCCGCGCAAGCCAAGGATCCTGCTCGCAGCCACTTCGCCTCAAGAGGCTCATGCCTGGATGGAGAAAATAAAGTCGTTGATTACAGTGACCGATGTTTTAGGTAACTATAACTACCTTCAATTTCTTTTATCTAAATTTTACCCTCTAAAATTGTCTCACGCAACTGAGTTGAAAACCTAGTGGCTTGAAAAAGGTTTCAAAAAGTCAAATGTTAAGAAGAAATCACATCGTTACAGCCCAGACCCTGCAGAAATATTTAATTAAAGTATTCTTATAAGCTACCTGCATACCAAGTATCAAATTGCAGTTGGTTCAATGAAATATGCTTTTAAGCACACATCAACAAATTATAAGATACAGAAACAAAAGTTAATGAACAATTTTACAAAACATGAGAAAACCAGAAACATAAAAGGGTTCACACATGGCTTTCTCAACCTCAACAAAAAGCTGTGGCCAGGAAACACAATTAGCTACATTGCTGGTCAGGCTAGGCTTAATGAGCTATCTATGCATAACCCACTCTCACAAACAGGACCCCATTAACAATTAGACTGGTGTTGCTGGTTTCTTCTGGAGCCACAATGCATACCGAATACCTGATCATCATTGGCATTAAACACACAGCTCCTTGGGCCTTTTGTTAAACCTATGTTTAATTTTTGTTATTGTACTTTTTTTAACCAACTTCCCCAAACGAGAAGGTTTTCTATTCGGCTGTATTTTTTGTATGCATGTTACCTGATTTCCCCACAATCTAAGTAGATATTGTATTAAAAAGGTTATCATTGGAAAGGAATATCATGTTGTTTTTCCTTGTTTTTACCCCTATGTGTGTTTTGTTGCTGATAAACGTCTATTTTGCTAGTAAACAAATAATTACATCAGAGTGTTACCTAATAGATACTTACTTAACCACAAAAGGAAGTGCAACATTGCAAGTTTTAATTGTAATCTGTTATATGAGTAGGTATTAAAGCGTGCTAGTTATATTCTCATTACAATACTAATTGCTTTAAATCTCATATATTCATTTTCTATGTTCTTCTCAAACATTCTAAAGGTTTATTTTTTTAAATCACTCAGAAAGATCAGTAGGACTTTTGGTGCCGTGCGCTGCTTACTTTTATAAATTATTTTAGTTTTTGATTTTACGGCCATTTGATATTTAATAGGGATTCAATATTTGAAACATTGATATTTTAATTTTAGAGATTCTATATGTACCCGGCCAAAACAATAAAAAAAAGAATTGATGGAAATCGAGGTTAATTTTAATATAATAAACCATTTAAACACAAGTATGACGTCTTAAAACCCCCCATTGTCCACTAGGTTATTAACATTTCTCATTGTTATTATATTTGGTCATCAACCTTGCAAATTATTCTGCAGTTGTCTTTAAATTAACATCATCATTAAATTGTAGTCAATTATACTACTTGTGCATTGAATGTAAGCAAGCCGGTTGCAGGTTTGATTTCCATATTGGCACTAATTTGATTTTCTTGATATTCCCTTGATTTGGATTTTTAAATTGAGTGAAAACTAGTGAACTGATTGCGATTAAACTTTTTATTCAAGTAGCTGAAGATCTGGCCGATATGCCGATCAGGACTTACGCGGATGAAACCGCGCGCTGCTAGTTTGTTAATACTTTCTGTATTTCGGAAGGCACGTTAAGCAGTTGGTTCCGGTTGTTATCTCAAATAGCAATCGTTAGGTCACGTTGAAGCCTTTATTTAGGGCGACCTGAAAACTGTAACGCTAGGTGAGTCACACCAATACACGAAAAAAATTTTTTTTTTTTAATTTGACTTATTTTTTAGGTTTCCGTACTCAAAGGGGTAAAAACGGCCCCTATTACTAAGAATTCGCTGTCAGTCCGTTCGTCTTTCTATCACCAGGCTGTATCTCGAGAAACGTGATAGACCGTTTAAATTTTCACAGATGCAATTCTGTTGCGGCTACAATAAAAAATACTAAAAACAAAAATTAATAAATATTGACGACCTCTGTGGCGCGGTGGGCGAAGCTCGGACTGCAACGCAGAAGGTTACGGGTTCGATTCCCGCCGGGACATAATATTTTTTGCTGACCATAAATGTTTGTTTCTGGTTGTTTCAGATGCTTTGTTTATCCGTTGTCTAGTACCCAAAGTACAAGCCTAGTGCTTAGTTTGGAGCTAGATAGCGCTGTGTGTAATGTCGTTCAATATTTATTTTTTTATTTATTTGATTGGGGCTTCCATACAACAAACGTGATTTTTTGCCGTTTTTTTTTATTAGTTTAAAGTTAACCAATACCATGGCTAATACTTTCTTGAACCATGAACCTTGAAAAAGCCAGTCAACCTTGAAAAACCCAACTGTAAAGTTGGCGAAAGCTCGGTTCGTTTAAAACCATGAATAAAACGCGATTCAAGCCGATAAATTAAATGTTTTATTATGCAAAATCGCGAAAACCATAGAAGAAATTATAATACTTTCTTTCTATAATTCTTTCTTCCTTTCATTTATATGGTGTGTACAGTAAAGTCATAGTTATAAGTTGACATATCATAATGATTATACTTTCTTTAAAACCTTTTCCAGATCCGGTGCTAATGAAGGACTCGTTCTCAGTGACCGTACTAGACACGGAACTATCCCGCCGCGTAGGGCTCCACGGGTCGGACGGGAGTGTCTCGGTGACGTCAGCGGGGCTCCGCATCGCCAGCGGGAGACGTCTGCCGCTCTCTGTCGAGTGGAAACATGTGACCAATGTCGTGTTCGACGAGAATAGGGGCCCTGAATGTGTTGTTACCATAGACAGGTGAGTTGGTTTGTATTATAATGTATATAATAACAATAATAATAGCCTTTTATTCGTTCTACATTTTCGACTTAGTTCTGATAAACTCACTGACTCACTGGACAAGTCTCTCAAATAAATAAAAGACATTGCCAATTTATTGGACTATTGTCAAACAGACAGATCGCCATGTAGCAGTTTTCAGAAAGAAAAAAAAACGTTCTAATAAAATTCACAATCAATCAATTATTCTATTATGTATTAAATTTAATTATTTACTCTGTTACACAATCCATCCGTTTGCTCTCTGGCAAAGGCATCTCCTAAACTGTATAATGTATAATATAGATAATAATTATCAGTCCTTGTCTGGTTACATAGAAATGAGCGGGATAGAATTGTTTGAAATGACGTGACAATGAAAACATGACCATTTGTGAGATAAAATAACTGTATCACAAAATGGCTTAACAATGAACATTTTGAACAATTGTTAAATAATTGATTTAAATAAAAAGCTTCCATTTATTGGTACCCAGCATGAGTTGAACCTGCACCCTTGACACTCTAATATGTCACGCACTTACCAATTACACTACAGCTGCCCGTTCTGCCGTAATGAAATTGTAGACTGCATCTCTTTGATTCAATTTTAGAGATATATTTTCATATATCTTCAAAAAACATTACAGTTAGAAATATTCATTTTCTAAAGAAGACACCAACTAGGCTACGCGAGCTTCCCAGCCAGCTTTCGTAACCTAGTTAGTAAAGGCGCCGGAGGACTGTTCCGGAGGCACGAGTTCAAACCTTGCAAAGTAAATTTTTGAAGATGTATTTTTAATAAAACACTTTATTTACTGGGCTTAATCGCGATTTGTTTATAATTTTTAACAGACCGAGCTTTCGCCAATTTTACAGTTGGCTTTTTCAAGGTTGAGTTAACCTTAAGGGTTGTTTTATTATGCGAAATCGCGAAAACCATAGAAGAAATTAGTTGCATTTTTACTTTAAAATATTTCTAGTAGAAATGCCTTGAGCAATAAAGATAATAATTGTATAAAAATAATAAAGAGCAAAAAAAAAACAAACCGATAGTTTTTAATATTTATTTATTTAACTAAGATTCTACAGAAGATTCCGAGAGTCAGATTTCTAAGATTCTTCTAATATAACTGCGTTTTGTTCTGCAGTGGGTGGGTGCACGGCGGCGGCGTGCTACAGCTTCGCTCCCCGCTGGGCGCGGCGCTGGCGCGGGCGGCGCGCGCGGCGCGCTCGCGGCGACTCAGTCGAAGCGAAGGCGACCTCGATGTCGCCCGGGGGACCGGTAAATATGGAGATACTAGATTGCCTTTGGAGTTTTGGCAGGAATGCGATGAGGAGATGTGTTGCTAAATTTTCTTTTTTGTGAAACTTAGTTCAAATGCGTGTAAATTGTTTAATTTCGGGGGCATATTAATCATTTTAGTTTCGAGAAGGTGAACAAGTGTAAATAAAAGTAAAAAACTTTGCAAAACATGGACTTTAGCTTAGTGTTGTCTCCAAAGCTCTGTGAACAAACATTGTATAAAATGGCCCCCTTTTTACAATGATTCCCTCGACTTGATAACTTATATTGATAACACTTGATACTGGCAAATGTCCGAATGGAAAAGCCATTCTAAAGAAGAAGATAGAGATACTATCTGCGCCCCGCGGTTTACCCGCCTAAGTCCCGTTCCCGCGGGATTATCGTGATAAAAAGTAGCCTATGTCTTATTCCCGGTATCCAGCTATATTCCAAGTTTCATCGAAATCAGTTTTGTAGTTTTTGCGTGAAAGACTAACAAAGTCACATACATACGTATATGCATACATAAATGTTTGTACGTTTATAATATTAGTATAGAGCCACGGATAGTAGCACAAAGACATATGAATCTACATACATACATATAACTTACTAAGGCCTCCTCCATCCCTGACCATTGTACTCTATGTAGAGCTAGACTTGTCCAGTTTGGTCCAGCAAGGGCCACAATATCATCTCTCCATCACCGCCTTGGCCTGCCCCGCGATCGAACGGCATCTCGAGGGTACCAGTGCAAAACTTTTTCGCTCCGTCTACAATTCTTGTAGTTTATCTAATTAAGTATGTTGTTGACAGATGACGCCCGTCGCAGTTGGTACAGCGGGCCTTCTGAAGTGTCGCTCGATGATCTCGATCTAGTTGTGTCCAAAGTGAGTACTGTTCCTTAGTTAGCTAATGGTCTATACAACAAGTTATTAGTAAGATTACTCCATAACTCAAGGAAATATTTTGACTTGAGACACGATTGAAAAAAAAATGTCAATAGATTTTGCTTCGATTTTCGCTATTAATGTTGATTGATTGATTAATAATTATTCTTTATTGTGCACATTAAAATTTTTTCGGTTTCAATAGTTTTTTTTATTTAAGGAGCGCGTGGTACCGCGCGGTAAGCTGGCTCGCTGCGGCGGCGTGCTCGCAGACCTCATCCCTGCACAGGGCTCCACGGCCGAGCTTGACGACAGGTGGGTCCACTTCTGTCCACTTCTACTATCGTGGAGAGCTGCCTCGTGACCGAGTGACACTACTTGTTAGCCAGACAAGTACGGGAGCAATAAAGCCGTTAATAAGATCGTACTTTTTATGGTAAAATTGTGTTCACCTATAATTGGTAAGCGCACTTGTCCATCTTTCGAAAAAGTAGATTATGACAAGGGAAACTTTATCTCTAATTATATAAGGTACTGTTTCCGGTGGACTATAAAAATTCGATTCTGATCAATCTGCGTTCACCTTTACAGAGAACCTCTAGCTTTGGAGATGCGCGGTCTAAAACTGATCCCAGACGGTGCTCCTGGAATGTCTCGGGGCTGTTTAATGGGGATGCTATAACATAACATTGATAGATTAGTTATGAAGGGGTTTGCTACTATTGTATCAAAAATATTGTGGTTATAAATTCATTAATTAGCATAATATAACCTCGAAACGAGATATTCAGAGAATGATTTATAGCCAAATACACAAATAAACACCACATAAAATGTGAGAGCTTCTTAAATAATTAAGCAACTTTTAAATTAATAAAACACAAGATTTACCTAAAAAGTTACTTTTAAGAATGTTAAAATAGACGAATTACATTTCAACCAACCTTGAAAAAAAGCCAACTGTAAAGTTGGCGAAAGCTCGGTCGTTGATAATAATGACGTTATTGAATAAAACGCGAGTAAAACCCGGTAAAATGCAAAATCGCGAAAACAATGGACAAAATTAATTTTTAAATTTATACCGTTTCTGTATTCAGCCGTTAGAACTTAAGTTTTAATTACCTGTTTTTATCGTACCAGTACATCGGACCGACGATCCGTGGCGTCGGTAGCGTCCGGCATCTACGAAGAGATCCCGGACGTGCCCCCCGGCCGCGTGCCCCCCGGCCGTGTGCCCCCCGCCCCCGCTCCCCCCGGCCCCCGCGGGGGGACCTCGCCCCCGCCCCTCGACGGGGAATACTGCGTCATGACCAGAGACCGCACGAGGCCACTAGCGCAGGTACATACCAGCTAGTAAATAATAAAGTAATCGGTTATACAACCGATTACATTTATTTAACACCCTTATATATAAAATATTATTTACCATGACTAAGTTATGTGACGTTTGTCTCTGTCTGGCAACTTTGGAACTTCATGTGACAGTAAAAGACAAACGATAAAGAGCGGTGTTGGTCTAGTGGTAGATACCCCGACTTTCATTCTGAAGGTCGTGGTTTCAAATCCCGGCCGCGCACCAATGTGTTTTTCTTTAAGAAAAATTTATGTGCGCTATCAACATCGCTCTTACGGTGAGGGAAAACATCGTGAGGAAACCCACGGCTTAAAATCACGCACAAAGGCCCAATAGTAGGGCTAATTGCGGAAACACACAAGTTAAAACTTTAACTTTAAAGACAAAACGATGCATATTTTTGCAGCGCATTAATTAGCGTTAATTACCCAACAAACATTTCAGTCGTATTAGGAAAAGTTACACAACTCGAAATGGTATAAAGATCGTATAGAAGTATCTTTGGCCTGAAATACGACTTAGTGCCTTTTTATCTTTAAACAACTTGTTGTCATATCTAAACCTTATATAGAACGTTGTTAATGGGACTATTGCACAACTTACAGTCGTGTAACCACTACGTCGCCTTAGGAACATCTATGCTACTTTTTCACCGACTTTATTAGCATTAGAGTCACGAGAACTACCATAATGTGACGATCATGTAAAAGTGACAAACGTAACTGTTACATGAGTTAATGTCAATTCAAACACTTCAATATCACTGCTATGTGACTTAATGTCGTATTATCGTAGTATCTGGGACTGTGAAATAAATCATGGTGGACAGAATGAAAAATATTATATATTTATTTATTTATTTTATTTTTATTTGGCACAGTAACAACATACAAATTAAATTACATATCTAAACATATTTTAGTTAAAGAAATCATTATTATTATTATGTAACTCTTGGTCATGTTTGAAATTTTACGTTGCGTATAAGGATAGTAGCTTAAAAATATATATAGAATATTGCTGCATTTAACGAATTTATAAGGCGCGTGAATTATAATGATAAAACTATTATTCTCGATAAAATTAATTTGCCAATAGATTTATGTACTTATGCATCTTATAGATATTTACCACGACACTCAAGACTATAATTATTTACTTGTCATTTTCAATGATAAAATTCAACAACACTTGGTAAATAATTTATCCGTCACAAGTTTTATTTAAACCACACATAAATGATTATTTTAAAACAAGATCCCCTATAAAAGTAGCGATAAACACTGTTGTACTACAATGTGTCGTATAACAGCGGTATCAAATACCATTTACTCGACAAAAGATACAGCTTACGACGTCTATACGACCACTACACTACGAATTGGTGTTTTATTTCACTGCTACGACACTGATTAGTATAAAGTGGGCCTTTTTTCGGTAGTGACGACGTGATATTGACGTATTTACGACCAGCTTACAGAACCGAAAGTTAAAATGGGCACGTTGTGGCGACCTGTAAAATGTTTGTTGGGTAATAAGGGGATTAGTGTTTATAAAAACACTAAAATGACGTATATGATGTGTGCAGCAGGTGCAGGTGTTCGCTGGCGACGGCGACGAGCCCATGTATGAGGCGGTGGGTGCGAGCGTCGCCGAGCTGTACGCCACGGTGCGGCGCCGTCCGCCCGCCTTGCCGCCGCGGCAGAATATGTACGTATACCGCCGGGGCTATTACCCTAGTCAGGAATAAACATATACAACAATGGGGTGCTTTAACAATATTTATGTAATTTTGATTATGATTGTGATGACTTGTATCTGTTACATTTACCAATAAATGAACTTGAACTTGAATCGAACCTTGACTTTTTGCAAAAAAAAAAAAACCGGCTACAGAGTCATAGAATATGTTTATTATTATTAATATGTATGTATTTACAAAAAAAGGACCTCTAATATGTAGTATAAACTTTTAAAACTAAAACGATTGGGGCTCATATTTACACATTTTCCCGGGTCTTAATCTGAATTTAACTTATTTAATTATAATTTTAATTACAAATGTGTTTGGTTGGAGGGGTAACAGGCGCTCTGGCGTGTCCTCTTTCAGAGGAAACTGTAGCGCTTTATAAACTTGTTTTCGTAGGGTTGAATAGAAGATAAGGTGAAGTGATGTCCTAACAGAGCGACATAACCGTTTGTTCGGTAAAGCTCTTTATTAAATAAATTAAAAAAAAAAACTTATTTAATTTTCCTTACCTCGACGTTTCGATCTCGTTACAATGATCTCGGTCTCGAGGGGACTGGAATTAATTAAATTAGTTAAAATCACGCGGTTAAAACCCAGGAAAATGTATAAATATGAATATGTAGTATATCCGTCGTCTAGTACTCATATTAGTACGCACCTAGTGCTTAGTTTGGGGCTAGATTGCGCTGTGTATAATATCGTGCAATATATAAGTATAATGTGGTCAGGTGTACGTGGGCGCGGCACGGGTCGGTGTGGGCGCTGGGCGCGGCGCCGCGGGAGGCGCGCACCTTGCCGCGCTGGGACCGCTCCAGGCAGGCCTTCACAGCCTTCAGGTTAGTAGGAGACCCGGAATAGACATGGAATAGTTTTGGAATAGACTAGGAATAGTCTTTGAAACATTGGGTTAACAAGTTAAAGGTACTCATTTTCTGATAGAGGGCGATGAAAAGTAGAATGTCTACCTCAGGAGCAAATACTATTTTTAGCTCGAGTGAGGTACTTTGAATCCCTCGATTCGCTCAGGATTCTACTCAAGAATCCCTCGCTACGCTCGGGATTTTATATGACTACTTTCGCATTGGAAAAATTAGTATATTATGACAATAGCAACTAAACATCTTAATTTGTTACAGAAAAAGACTAAAAAGCGAATCCCGCGCAGCCGTCTCACCGAAATCCGAAACGTCTAAAGACAAAGACGTCGAAACGAAGAAGAAAAAGTTCGACTTCACTCCTACACGCGATATATTCAAGAGTTTCAAAGTCAGTCGGAAGATGAAGAACCTAAAAATAACATCGAGCAATCTCTCTAAAGGTGAGACGAAAAGTTGTGAGTTTCTAGACGAACCTGTGACCGAGCACGTGACAAAACGATGCTCAAAGTCTGTCGAATGCTTAGAATCCAACGAAGAATTCCTCGATGGATTCGACACGGATCTTTCGATGGGATTCCACGATGACACCGTCCAAGCTCTCTCGTTGCCTCAGGAAATAGTCGAGCTGATAATTAAAGAGAAAATACGGACGAAGAACGAACCTGTCGAAGGGGATTATATGCCAATGTCACCAATAGTTCCCACTCCTCCGATGGAGCATCACTACATTGTCATGTCTCCGAGGACCAATATTGCTTAAGCTCTAGTCATTAGATTTACCTACGTCCGTATTTGATGAAGAAAATGACTCAAGGCCGAATCCAGAATCACTACTCAAAATTTGAGTTCTACTTAAACAATTATACAGCTCTCCAACTCTAAATTCTTAAGTACCCCTCGAATTATATGAAAAGGTTTTGTATTCGGCCGTCAGTGAAGTATTAGGGTTAAAGTCGTAATGAACAAAATTTATAATTAAGGGTGCGTTGATGTGCTTGACGCTGTTAATGATTTAGACTGACACTGCGGTTTACGATGCAGGGTGAACCTTCGAAGGGTGCGATTCACTTATAAACCCCCTTTTAAACTCGCACAATTTGTACATATTGATATTTTACCCGGGTCTTTTTTGAGTATTGTTATTTTTTCTTTTACATCGACGCGACGTTTCGACTATGTTGAAACTACTAATATGATGACTATGAATCAGTAGTCGAAACGTCGCGTCGAGGTAATAGAATTAAAAAATAACAATACGCGAATAATACCCGGGTAAAATATTAATATGTCACTAGCAACCATGAAATCGACTTCGTCAAGTAGAACTCGATTATCGTTGTGCTCTGTCACAATATAATATGTAAAATTACATATCAGTAAACTGAAAAAGGCAGCTAAGTATCGTTTTACATACAATAATTTACGTTATTTCAATAGAAATTAGGCTTATTATATTTAAGATACAATTTTCGCTCACAAACGAAAGACTTGAAGCTTTTTTCAAAGCTCATTTGCGCTAGACTGACGTCGTTAGGTATTTTATCTATCTAGTAAATATGTTGGCCTAAAGTTGACCAATTACTTATTTAAATAAGTCATTTTAAGAAAAATAATAATTTGTAATAGTATACTTTTGCTTTTTTGGCCAATTAGGTATTAAATTTGATCGTATTGAGAAAAAAAATCTTAAAAATAATGTAAGAATTTTCTTTTTTTTGTATTATTACCGTCCATTTTAATCTGAAGTGTGTTTTAGAATGAAGAACTCGCGTTCAAATTTCAATTTGAGATAATTTCATAGTTCTTATGTGTTTTATTGCTCAAGGCATATTTAAACTTAGAAATATAGCGCGCTCGCCTGGATAGCGAGAGGCTCAGGTTTGATTCCTGTCATGAGAAATTTTTGATAATGTATCTCCTTGCAAAAATATTTCTAAGTAATTTCATAGCCTAATTCACGCCTAAGCTAAATTAAATTGTACTCGTTAAACTTTTTTTGAGCCAGTAATGTACTAGGCTCTATTAGAGTCTAAAAATAAAACTCTTATTTACCGCACGGATTTATCACCAGTTCCAAAGTCTGAACTGTTCGGAAAATTATACACACATCATTAAAAAAGATGAATCATTGATTCGAAAGTTATAGTTTTCTAATTGACATGAAAAATGATAATAAAAATCAGATAAACCTTTCTCTGTTAAGGAAAAACAGACAGACGGACAAGCGAGTACTCTTATTAGAGTTCCTTTTTGTCCTAAATATGTTTTAAGAAATATCTTGACTGATATAAAATGAAGTAGCGAATGAATAGCATAGTGTTGTAGCATAATTTTTAAATGGAAGTTATTTCCCAACGTTTCGACGTCAATTAGCACTTATTTAACACCTAAAGCGATATAAAGGCGCTATAGTAGCTGTACAGCAGAGCTAAGAACTACTTTAAGACAGGTATATTGCAGCATGTTGAGAGTATTCCCCAATTAGCACTATTAACTGGACACCTATTCTATTAATAAAATGTCTCAAAATGTCTCAAACATGCCTCAGCCCTGTAGATTAAAAAAAACAATGGCTACTCTCACTAAAATTTAAGGGCTACTTATACAATTAAGCAGCTCCTAACCTCAAAAAAATCGTACTATAAGTTTGTCTTCTGTTTTCGCCATGTTGAATTGAAGTTGCTTCTGAGGAAGAGACCTGTAAAGAACTAGAAACATAGGACATTGATAAATTAAATAAGTTAATGAATTTAGAAGTTCTTAATTATTTAAGTAGCCTCTTAGATTCTAGGTACTAATTGACGCTAAAATGCTTGGGATCGGTTTGTAACGTAGACTGAGGAACAAAAATGAACGAGCTGTCAGCGTATGACAGATTGAAATAGCGATAGGTGACGTTTGTACTGAAATGTGACCTAGTTATGTAGATTTTGCTTCGTTTTTGCGATTAAATCCCGATAGACACTCGTGAACAAGAGATCTGGAACGACCTCAGAACGTTGAGAGTTGAAAAATTCTTAATATAATAAAAGCAACGCGATTATAAACTGAAAAATGAGTGACGATTCTCATTGTGTCAATTTGAATGTCATTTATACTTATAAATTTGATAAGAAGTCATCCTCGGCTCCCTCTTTTGCGTTGAAGCGATCCATTTCTCTATGTTATCTATTGTCATAGTGACTCGTCCGTCTATCAAGAGTTAACACCGTCTAGTGGTAGATACCCCGAATTCCGAAGGTAGCGTGGTTTCGAATCCCAGCCGCGCACCAATCACTTGAATGATAGTACGCTATTAACATCGCTTTTACGGTGAAGGAAAACATCGTGAGGAAACCTACGGCCTAAAATCACGCACAAAGGCCCAGTCGTGGGGCCAATTGCGGAACACAGTTAAAACTTTAACTCGTCCATTTCTATTCCTCCGTGTACGGTTTGTAAATATTAGAATTTGATGATGACACTGCCAAAAATGTAGGATTAAGATTGAAGGTGTATTTTTAAATGGTGGGGGCAAGGTGGGGGATGTTTTTGGAATTAGCCTCAATTAAACTGAAATATTTATTATTGCAGAAGGTATTAAAAAACGGGTACTTACCATGTTTTAATTTGTTGTCTCGTAAACAATTAAAAAGTCATTTGCAATTGCACGCGAAATATCGAGCTACGTAAAAAAACAAATTGAAACAATGGTAAATATTCGTAATGAAATCAACCATGTAAGTTTAAAATCGGATGTTTTTAACTGGTTTAAAACGTAAATAAACTCGAAATTATTCCTAATCGTGGCCTATAACGAAACATAATTTTATGTTACTCATATCGACAAAATTTTGTATGGGGTACATGATATCAAATTGTTATTGAATTTAATGTAAAGACTTGAGAAAAGACTATTAAAATCGATCTTATCGTCAAAAAGACAGTTTAGCAGATTCTGGAAGCAATTCTGCTTTTTGACCTACAAGGAATGAGTAGAATGGAGTTCTCAACTTCCCTATTAAACTGGATAAAACCATGTTCCACGGTTACACAGCAGCAGATGCACACACTGACATATTCCGTACAGTACCAATTACGTATGATCGACCAATGGTGGACGATCTTTAGTGACAGACTGGGACGGTCGAATCATCATTCTAGGCCCCGCAACCACCGTTTGCGTGGAACATTTTTTCAAAGGATTGCTACTTCTATATACGGGGTAAACCATTTCGATGGGCTTTCAAGGGGATATACTAAACTACAAGAGATAGCAAAAAATGCTGAAAGGAGGCGTCCCCGATTTTCATAAAAACTAAAATGGCAGTTCACCTGTTTAATCGAGTTTATTGTTTTTGACACAGTTACAATAACTACGCATCTGTCATAGATCCACGTGCAATGACGGTGTTCGAATGTACATATCAGACACGTGCACAGTACTGTGATCGTAGCAAAAAAGCAGAAATGTGTTCAGAAACTGGATTTTTGAGCTGGCTGCTTTAGTTGCTTACATGCTCCAATTAGTTTAATCAATAGATGTGTTCAAAGATCTGATTTTACATATAATTTCATAGAAAATAAGGATCGTTTTTTTTTTCATAAAATTTAGTAGGTAATAGGATTATTCATTTTACTTTATGTGATACTAGCTGCGTCCTGTGGTTTCACTCACCGGAATCCGCTGGGAATTTGACGTAAGTTAGTCGAACGAAGCGATAAGTCGCTTGGTCATGTGAACTGAGAGACGCTGGTTTGAGCCCTAACCTTGTGTTATGTTTTTGTACATGGATTTTTGATTTAAAATATTTCTCAAATTGAAATTAATATTTCTGTAGTTTTCCATAAAGTAAAATGAATATTTTATCTAAACTCGCGTGTATACGGCTTGATTTGCGCTAACATGTTGTGATAATTATATTTAAACTGTTTACAAATTTTGTACAAGCTTGAAGGCTTTTGTTGATTTTTTTGACTTCTAAGATAATTATGATGTTTACGGTCGAAAACAGAAACGCTATTAGAAATTTGAGTTCTACTTGAACAGTAAAGGAGCTCTCAAATAAAAAAATCCCATACTAATTTTAAATTAGGAGCTGCTTATTTGTTTAAGTACACTTTAAATTTTAAGTAGCGTTCTGGTTTTGCCTGTTAGTATTAAAGATGCTAGAACTATGTTTGATTCTCGTCTGACATTCGTTTACTACAGAGGAGTTATTCCTGTAATGAAATTGACAAAAATATTTCAATCAACATCATTGCAATTGCAAACAATAAATTTAAAATGAAACTATAACTTGCAACTGGACTGCAATAGAAATGTAATTGACTGTACGGAAATATTTTTTCTGCAAAGAAAATATTATCGAAAAATGTCAAATGGCATTTGACACAGTGACACGTCTAACTTGACTGTAATGATGTTGAAATTATTTTTGGATAATTTTATTACTTTAATATGTCATCAGGTCAATTCATACCAGCGCAGAATCGAAGCGTCAATAGCTAATTCCTGTATATCTTCTATAAACATAAAAAATCGAATCTACGAAATATGCGAATCTATGAAGGACCGGGGGGGGCTCTATTTTTAAATCGCTTGTGTTATTCCAGAGATTTAAATAGCTTGATTTCTACTTACTTGAAACACACCCCCGCAACGAGTAGTCTCAACTACTCTCTGCAGGAGTCTGATATCGAACGATATCGATAGTTATCGAGTTATTAAAATCGTCCGAAGTGGCACGAGCCATTCAACAATAAGGCTCAAGCAGAATAATTAGTCCACAAGCACGAAAAATTATTTTTCTTTTTTTTTAAACTGGCATAAAAGATAAATAATTCGTCACATTTTCTCGTGCCATATGTATACTACTCCAGGCAGCGCTTTCGTATAACTTCGCTTCTATTTTGTGCTAGTGAGATTTGCCCCTGACCCTTTGAATGACTGACGGAAACACACTCGTGTGTGTTTGCGATTTCTCGATAATTTGCAATTTTATATCCCCCGACTCTCATTCCGAAGGTCGTGGTTTCGAATCCCGGCTAACCGCGCACCGATGGTTGTTCCTTGCGAAAAACTTATGTTTGTTAATAACATCGCTCATACGATGAAGGAAAACATTGTGAGGAAACACGGCTTAGTTAGCTCCAGACGTATTGACCAGTTGTTTCCTCTGGACATGGCTGACTAGGCTGGGAGGGTGGTATAAGTGCTGGGCAAGCCTACTACACCTAACAACGTCCCGGGCACTACAGTGCTATAAACAGCATGTATTTTAAAAGTTGCTTGCGCTGTAAAAATCATCAAAATTAGACGAAAAAGGCATTTTTTTGTCAGCAGTCAAAGAGTTAATCTAGTTCTGGCTTTTTATACAATTTTAGCTCGCTATTATATATAAAAGAGCAATGTTGTATAATTTTGTATTACCTAGGATAATTATACTCTCTGAATCTTTGACCAAAAATGTAAACAAAAAACTCGTACATTTGTTTGAAAGTAACAGCTCTTTATTTAGTTTTTCCTTTTTATAATTCTTATTTACAGTTTTGTTCTCAGATTCTGGGACAAGGTATGGATATATTTTAATTACCAATGCAGAAGTAAAGGGCTTTTCGATCCCTACTCATGTGGGTGGGTGGCATTTAGTACCCAAATGGAGGAGCCAATTTTGAAATGATTTTTTTCATGACGCAATAAATGGCATTCGGAAAAAGTAAGAAAAGATGTTATTTTTTGCAAACTTAAGTCGTGGTTCTCCTAGGTGGATCACAGGCACTTTTCTTGTCTGTAGACCATAAAAAGTTCTCTCAAAATTTGTTCAGCCGTTTGAGTAACTGTAGCTTTTCTTGTGTAACTTAAGCATATCTTCTGCTATGAGACCAATATGTAGTTTAATGTACTTAATCGTTGTTTATTTTTTGTTTCTATACTCTATTTTTGTAACCAGTATATTTGCGCGAAACTCTCGCGCGTTTTCTGTTGAGAAGGAACATGTTTTTGTTTATTTATTATGCTGCTAAGTGTATGAAGTAATAGCGTTGTGGAGAATAAAAGTTTGTATGTGTATATTTATCTTTGTATTTTTGTTACCGATAAAGATCCCATTCACACATTTTTCACTATTTCTCGAGCTCCTCCGCGCTTCATAAGGCACGTTAAGTAGTTCGTCCCAGTCGTTATCTCTGATAGCAGTCGTTTGGTCAAGTTAGAGGCCTAAAACTCTAACACTAGGTGAGACACAACACTATACGATAATAAAAAGGGTATATAATACGAGGATATGATCATAGCCCTTCTTATCTATACTAATAATATTATTAAGAGAAAATATTTGTTTGAACCGAAAATACTCAGAAACTACTAAAACCGGTTTCAAAAAAACTTTCGAAATAAAAATCTACATTATTGAGAAGTAACAGGCTACTTTTGATTCCGGTATATTTCCACGGGATTGGGACTTTTAATTTGACGGCCTCGGTGACGCGGCGGGCAAAGCCCGGACTGCCATGCAGAAGGTTGCGAGCTCAATTCCCGCCGGGGACAAATATTTATGCTGACCATCAATATTTGTATCTGGTTCTGGGTGTTTTCTGTGTATCATATGTATGTATTTACAAAAAAAAGTTTGTATGCGTGTATGCAAAAACTACTGAACAGATTGCGACGAAACTTGAAATATAGGTAGCTGGATACCGGGAATAACACATAGGCTACTTTTTGTCCCGATATTCCCGCGGGAACTGGACTTACCGTCCGATAAAGTTTAAATAGGGCAATCAAAACACTCGAACGCCACCAAAATCTATATTTCTTGGGTGTGTTTCATTTCTATAGTATGGTATACTAGCTTCGCCCCGTGGTATCACCCGCGTAAATCCTGTTCCCACAGGAATATAGGGATAAAAAGTAGCCTATGTGTTATTCCCGGTATCTAGCTACCTAGATATATTCTAAGTTTCATCGCAATTAGTTTAGTCGTTTTTGCGTGAAAAAGTAACTAAGTCACGTACATACATACATACATACGTATACAAACTTTCGCGTTTATACTATTAGTAAGATGTGTATGTATTTACAAAAGAAAAATAAATATAAGTGTTATGTCCGTTGTCTAGTCACCGTAATACAAGCTTAATAGCTTACCATTTATGGCGCTGTGTTGAGTAATATTTTTTTATTTATTTATTAACCGAACGAGCGAAGCGAGTGAGGTCCAGTGTAGACGGGCCTGGCGCTTGTATCTTTGTAACTTTGTATGTTTGTTCGACGATAACTTGAGTATCGTAGCTCCGATCTTCATGAATTTTGGTATGCGCGTAGTTTAGGTCAATAGAATTTATGAGTTCGTAGATGAGCCGGATCGGTAGGGGGATTGGGGAGATAGGGGGTCGTGAGGTCTCAGTTCGGGGCGAACTCCTAGTTAAAATAACACAACATTTATTTCAAACAGTTTTTAATTATTGCATTGCGAAAATAAATACGTAGCTAGGTACCTAAACTTAAGACGACACACAATATCACAATATGATTTATTCTTGATTGCAAACAAATACCTTAAACCACTACTTAAATTCTAATTTTCTAAATGCAGTTTGTTCATAAAATATCGTACTTAGAAATGTTACTAAGGGTGCTAATTTCTAAGACGCTGAGCTGATGAAGATGAACGACGAAGATGCTGCAGCTGACTACAAACCGGTTTTTTATATTTAGATAATAATATTTAAACAGCACATTTGCTGAAAAAAAATTGAAAATATCGGTTATTTTCTTCGATATGTGCTGTAGGTGTGGATTCCGAATCGGAATTAACCGATTTGGCGATTTTTAAAACTAAGTGCCTATTTTTCAAATCCCTAGATAGAGATTTGACCAATAAAATGTAACATCACCGAATAAAAAACGTTATGATATTAAAAAGAAACATTGAGGGCTTTTTAATTTGGTTTTTATTTCTTACCGGTTGTGAACCGATTATGGCCATTAGGAAATTAGGCAGTGTCAAGTATTATATAATGCAAGTTATTTGCATCGAAACAGTCAAGTCGTCATAGTTAAAGTCAAGTCTAGGGAATCATTTGTGAACACGGCCAAAATTAGGTTAGGTTCGAACTTATTCGACAGATATCTTTAATCTGGGGAATGAAAAATCGGCTCTAAATCGCGCAAATGCGAGGGTATTAATTGTATCTCTGCTTTTCAGACATGTGAATTTACGCAATACGGGTAAGGGTGATTTAGCATTGTTATTTTTAGATTGTCGCGTAGATTCGCTTCGACTCTCCACTGGTATAAAATATGTATCCTTAGTTTAGTAACATTCCATAGCAAGACTATAAGATAAGTGTCAACTCTACGATGGATAACTATTTTCGTTGCCGTTCTGTTCATAAGCTCAATCAATGTGGATAATACTATTTGCTAAACTATATCTAATTGTGAGGAAATTACAAAAAAATCTTACATAATAAGTAAAGGTTAGACGAAACTGTTATAAAAGAAATAATCACCATTAAAAATCCTCCTTTGATAGGGTTTGAACGCTCCTTGTTTGCAGGGCGAGTGCCCACTAAGCCGAACGGGAACCTACGGTGAATTTATGATTAATTATGCATCTTCCCCTGTTGTTTTTTTCAACCTAATTTGAACGCCATCTACCAAAACAGTTTTACAAATATTGACTGAATTTTAAAGAAATGTTTTCCAATAATTATTTAGCAATAAAGATTAGAAATTTAATACTAAATTGGAGAAAGAGCATCTCTTGCCGGAGGCGTTAACTGTAAAGTTTACAATGATCTTGGTCGCGATTTAAAAATAATAATACGCGTATAAGACCCGGTAAAAAAACAATATATGCAATAAATGTTTCAAAATTATGATATTAAATGTTAAAACAAACTAGATACAGATCAAATAAAATACGTTACATAACATGTTAAAACATTATGATATTCTTCAATTCTTCAACACTCGCATAATCTATCTAGTTGATAACTGAGTTTTATAGGCACTATGCAGTACATTAACGCATTAAGGTATCATAGTAATCACCAGTGATTACCTCAAAGCAGTAATGTACTGCATAGTGCCAAGGAAACTAAGTTATGGAGTAGAAAGGTAATACGGGTGCCGATCGATTCTGGAATGGCCTTTAATACATATAAGTACGGTAAAGTACATTTAAAAAACCGTTAAGCAACCAAAAAAGTAATTAAACAAACTAAAAAAATACTAAACTTATAAATAAATAACTATAACAAAATATAGTTCGGTTCAATTCAGATAGTAGTTTTAGCATTCAAACAATTCAGAGTAAGAAAAACACTTTAGCTTATTTTCAAAAGTATTAATTGAGATCTTAAAATAATACGATACAAAGTTTAATTATCTTAAATATACAGGATACTATATTTGAGTGGCCCAGTAAGGTAAAAAAAGCTTTATTTTTTAAAGCTTAAAAAAAAGTGAAACATTTGGCATTGACAGATATGTTTTCATATAATATTCGCCACGTCCTCGCCACGCCTAAAATGAGGTTTACCCCCGCATATACAAATTTGACATCAAAGAGTATATCCGAAATTAACTAGATTGCAAAGTCAAATCACACCACTACGGCCGCGATTCGTTACCACCTACTGAGTCTTATGTTTTGTCTTGCTCTTGTGAATGGTAACTATCGTCAGCGGAAATGTGACAAAAGTTGAGAAGACGCAAAGATAGATGGATAGATAACTATGTTGTACAACATAATACACGAGAACAAAACATAAAGACACAGAAATATGAAAAAGCTAGTAAGAGCGCATAGAGTCTTTGTGGAATACGACAGTAATAGTAGTTGAAAATATGTAGTAAACCAATGATAAACCGGTGGAAATGTGGGTAAGGGCGTCGCCAAGCCCCCCCCCCCCCCCCAGTTTTTTTTATTCATAATTTTTATCCTCCACAATATTGCCCCATTGCCCCCCCCCCTCTTAGTCATAACCTGGCGACGCCCTTGAATGTGGGCACGTATTCTACAACTAAATCGTCTCAACACCGTTAGGTTTTCTCGAAAATGGCTCAACAATTTTTGGAAATTTTGTAGAATTACGATCAAGCGTAGGAGTGCTGGTAAGTTCCTGCAAAATGACCAACAATTGCTGAACCTAAAAATCAAACAATGCTTTTACACGGTGCAGGGAAATGGCTACAAAACCGGCACCGTATAAATGGCTTACAAAGTTTAAAATCGAAGCTAGCGCCCTCTAACCGAGAGATCAAAAGCTTTTCGATTGTAAAGATCAAATGATTTCCCATTCACTATCCAAATGCTCGTCCGGAGATAAGACGCTATTTTTACTGAATTTCGGCTTCAAATCGAGTTTTATATTCTCTAAATTCCAATTATTTGGTAGCTTCATGACTTTTGGAACCAAATCTATAGGTTTCGGATCTTTAGGAACAATTTGTTTTATCTCAGGCTTTATTTCTTTCTCATATCTTTCTATTGGCTTGTTTTCTGTGTATCGATCTGCGATTGGTTGAAATACAGGTGAGTCGGTCCGTTCCGGCTCTGTGATTGGTGGATTTATGCTGAGAGATTCTAGGTTCAGCATTTTTGCTAGAATTTTCTCTTTTTCTTCGATCTGTTTCTCTAACAGTTCGTCGTTCTCCTGAGAGACATCACTGAAATATTTAAAATTAAATAAGTAATCAAAGTTCACCTATAAAAACTGTTCATAAATAATTGATAACGCTACAAAAATATTTTTTACTGACGGAAAAATACAATCAAACATTATTTATAAACATTTAATCCACGCTTAGGAAAAATTGTTTAAAAAAAATCAATAAAATGGTTTAAATAATTCATACTCGGCGGGATTTGAACCCTGCGTTTTTTCTTTAAAATATGTTTAGTAGATAATATGCCTAGACCCTAGAGCAATAAAAACAAATCACGAAATATATACTCACCTATACACGCTAATGTTCATAACACACGGCGTGGTATACACCCCGCCCTCCTTCCTCACGGGCGTGGCGTGTCGCGGCGTGCTACACCCCGACCCCCCACGGTTCCTGCTCCGTCGGCTGCTGTGGATCAACTCCTCATCGCATTTCTTCTCCATTATACTGTTGTATAGTTTCAGTTTACGTTGCAGTTCTTCCGATTTGACGCGTCGGATTTCTTCGGCTTCTGATGATATATCCTTTAAACATAAAATTATTATGGTACTAGCTGTTACCCGCGACTTCGTCTGCGAAGAAATAGTGCATAGCCGACTTTTTCGTTAATTACTCGGGTTCTACTAATTGGATTCCGATGTAGGTACCTAAAGTATACCACGACGTTCCTTGAAAATAGAACTATCCAATATTGAAAACATTTTGCAACCGATTGCGATAAAACTTGGAATATAAGTAGTTGGATACCGGGAATAAAACATAGGCTACGTTTCATCCCGATATTCCCACGGGAACGGGACTTACGCGGGTGAAATCGCGGGGCCCAGCTAGTTAACAAATAACAACACTCCTCGAAATAAAACACAATGTTTACCGGGTTTAACTCGCGTTTTTCGTTTTGCGCGAAAACAGAAGGAAAAACTATATTTTTTCTATTTATAATATTAGTATAAATACTAACCTGAAACTCATTAACAATAGACTCGAGCACATTCCCCGCTATATCGCTCGGTAGACGCGCCACAGGCGGCAACTCGAAACACTCCTCGCCACTGGCCACCACATAGCTCGGGGTCGTGGGGTCCAACACGTGGGATATTATGGGCACGGTGTGGTCTAACTGGGCCAAATCCCGGACCGTATTGACCGCGTTTTGTAATGACGTGGTGAGAGACTTCGTCATCAAGCCTAGAGGGTCCTCTGTTGGGATTAATTTGTAAATGTAGTATCGCCAAAGAAATATTGTATTTAAACTCATTTTTTATGATAGAAAAGGTCACAGTAAAGCGAGTCATTAGTTTTTAGGGTATAAACTGATTAGTGTCAAGATGGCGGGACCAACTCTCCTAGCGGCTGTTTTGTTATATAATTTAGTTTATGATTTAATTAGTGTGTAAATGTTTATGTTGTAGTTCAATAATTATTTTGTTATAATGGGACCGACATGTTCTATTTTTGACAAAGGTCCCCAATTTCTAAATCGATTAAAAAAAAAAAAAAAAAAAACTTTATATCGTCAGATTTAGTACCAAATTGGTACTATTTGGTACCTCAGTTAAAAAAATTGGTACCTCTTTAGTTTAGAAGATATTTAACAAAAACCCTGGTCCCGCCATTATGACGCTAAATCTATAAACTGCGCGTTTAAACCATAGGGCGCTCCCCCCCCGCTACGCTCGGGTATTAACTCTTAGGGTCCTTCGTACGCTCTGGATTTAATATGACGCCATCTACATAAGACGGGGCTTTAGTACCCCGGTGCATAAACTCGGGAATTTCACACATTTTATCAATTACCTAGGTTTCAAAACTCATTCTTGCGGTTTTGATCGCGTTGTTTGTACTATATTATTATCAAGCATTTTATCAATGACCTCCGAGACCTTTACCTACAAGCAGGGACCGCAAAACACCGCATAGGAGTTAATTCTATCGAACCCAAACCCCTTTGCTCAGCTTACCATCTGGATATGGTGACCATCTTCATTGGGTAACCTACCTACACCACTATTGATATGGTAACCCAATCATTGAGTTTCCCAGGCGAAAGGCTTACACATTTTATTACGGAAACCTCATCGATGGGGTAGCCCTTTGATAGACTTTCTAATGGGTTACCTTTCCCCCGCCCCTACGTATTGCATTTCTAGACATTTCATCGTATTCAAAGTACCTATGTACTGCATCTCGCCTCGGTGGTGACATTTTTTCTCTGTAATAATTATGGTTAAGTACCTAGGTATTTTAATGATTCTTCAGCAGGTACAACGTTAAAAACACAGTCACATTTAAGGGCCTATATAACCCTAATAGCGCGACAGGGATAAAGCTAGCGAATTTCAGATGTGTAAGTGAAGGACGTAAGATGCGACTATGCAACATTTTATTGCGTAAAATCAAACAATTGCTAGTTTTAAGATAACTAAACGTTTATCTTGAAATTCAAAACATTAACTGCCTGTATTGAGCTAAGTTCAGTTCTGATACAAAGTTTTATTAGTTTCGTACAATATTGACTGAGTAACATCACTTATTTGTACAATTTAGAGGGAAGTTTGGAATTTTTTTCTTTCGATAAAATTTTCTGGAATCGTGTTTTCACGACATTCACGTGTTAGTAAATATCCTCGACTTTAATAAATATGGTTTCAAAAACTTTTATTTCAAATAACTTTTGTAGTAATTCACCCTAGAAACATCAGTTCTGGCCTACTACGGCCCCTTAACTTCTATTAATCAAATAAAATTATTGGAGTACCTTTGCGAAATCATACTATAGCATGTAATGTTAATAAATTTGACATCATTGATACTAACTCTATAGTTAGTTAACATTTTTATATGACAATAGGTAGATATTAATATACCTTATAATTGTATTAAAATACAGCTTGCTATCTTATTTTTTTAATATTTCAGTCAAGAACTTGGTTAATAAAATAACCAAACTGTCTCTATTGAGCAGGATGACATTAAATTAAATTATGACATTTTAGATGAAAATCTTTCATCAAATCATTTAAATTAACTAGCCACACTAAGAGTCATAGTTGTAAGAACGCTCGACGTATTTATAGTGATCTAATACATCCAATTAAATGAAATAAAAAATGAATTTGAACAAATTAAACTCAATATATTTATTTGCAATTTCTTTCTACAGAAATTTTAAGCGTAACTTGTTTTAAATGTTTACCAAATTCTTTTTGCCGGAAGAAAAATAAAATGTACTCTATGACAATAGCAATAAAAACAATTCCCGTGTGCGTCTAATAATTAGGCAACGAAGATGGCGCCACCCATGATAATGACGACTCGCCAAGCCGATTCTAAACATACTTTTTTTTACCTAATTCCAAAGCCATAAGGAATAAATTTCACTACTCGGAGACAAAGTGTTACCGTTTAGTACCGCGTTACACTATCATATAGGGTTACTTATTAAAATGAACTACCTCGTATGATGCTGTAACCACTTACTCAGCCATCGCATAACCCCATTGAAGGGGTTTTGCCGGGGTAAGCTTATTGAAAAAACTTACCCATTAAAATGATAACCAATTGAATGAGGTTTTTCGATTAAGCCTTTAAAAAAACCACGTCTTAACTCAAATAAGGGTAACCAAAAACGGTCCCTGCCTACAAGACCACTTACTAAAGGTCCTTTTCGAATGAGTCGGAAAAACGAGTGAGGTCTCTTTGGCAAGTTTTTTTTTAAAATATTGCACAAAGTTACACACAGCGCAATCTAGCCCTAAACTAAGTACTAGGCTTGTACTATGGGTAGCAGAGCACAGATATACCAAATTTAAAAAAAATGTGCTAGGAAATTTGAATGGTTGAAAAAAGCATTTTTACAATACTCATTTGATATTTTAAAAATTAATATTTCCTTGAGCGTGAGTTATTAATTACAACACTACAACATTGAAATTGAAATAATAATAGAAAAAGCTTACAAAATCACAAAGCAACAAAGCGAAGAGCCATTGCTCAAATACACAAATATACGAAGCGGTAAGCGAAAGGAATCTCAAAATAAAAAGACAAAGAAATTTAGTCAAAAACGTATATTCATATATTGGTACAATGGCCGCTTTCAAGACTACAAACTAAAAAATAAATGATCACAAACAAAAATTGGCTAATTTAAATGATAATTAAAGAAAAATACGAAATAATAAAACAATTTTAACAGATTTAATCGCTTGAGGAATTCTCTTTCCCAGATGTCTAAAGGCCTAATATAGAAACGCTATTCAAAATTAGAGTTCTACTTAAAAAAATAAGGAGCTCTCAAACTAAAAAATACCCATACCTACCCATACCAATTTAAATTTTTAAATTGCTCATTTATACAAGGTGTAACGGGTTAACCCTTATAAGCCGAAAGGGGGTTGTTCTAGACGTCTAGGCGAACAACTTTTGTTCTACAAATTTTGGAAATTCGAAGTAGTTTTCGAAAATTTTAAGTTTAAAGTTTACTTGAAAATCAGCTGTTTCTCAGAGTTCGAGGTCATTGACCTTATCTTGTCCTTTCATTTAGTTTAGTCGACAACAATCGAAACCACAATTATGTTTATTTTTAAAAGCAGCTGTTTTTTAAGTGAACCATTACCTCAAAATATTCAAAAAAAAAGTTCAAATTTTCAAAAGTTGTAAAACAAAAGTTGTTCGGCTAGATGTCTAGAACAACCCCCTTTCGGCTTAAAAGGACATGCCCGTTACATCTTGTATAAGTCTGCCAACGAGCAATGGAGCGCAGTATTTTACAGGCCTTTGCTCAACAGTGGGGCACTAAAGGCTAAATATAATAATAATATAATTATTTAAGTACCCCTCTAATTTTAAGTGGCGATTTTGTATTCGGCAGTAGTTATGTAACTTTTTGTAAATTATCGTTTTTATGTAAAGGGATTGTAAGATATATATTATGTCGCATCAGTGTTATTATGACTATGGATAGTTGGAGACGTTTGAAACGACAAATTTTTAAAAATATATATAATAAAAGCGATTAAGAAATTTCGTGGTAATAAATTGTGAAAAATGAGATCGCAGTTTTGAGACTTACTTGCAAGTTAATTTAA
The DNA here is from genome assembly GCA_949358125.1 of Idaea dimidiata. Taxonomy (NCBI): domain Eukaryota; kingdom Metazoa; phylum Arthropoda; class Insecta; order Lepidoptera; family Geometridae; genus Idaea; species Idaea dimidiata. The sequence goes on from OX442341.1 coordinate 13,581,810, forward strand.
ATAAAAAACAAAACTCAACATTTATTAAAAAAAAACAAACAAAAAAACTTGCAAATAAATTTGAACCTATCACATTCGTTATTTCTTATTCTTATTGTTGAAACATTTTACAAAGAAAAATATATAATTAAAAATCCTCCCGTGGCGGGAGGCGAACCCGAGCCCCTCGGGCATTTGCGGTAACCATAAAGAATATATAATTATACTATACAGAATTGAATGTATTTATAAAAGTTTATTTTGGTTACTTAATCACTGTATAGTTCAAAAAAAATACATCTAATTGGGGATTCGGGTTCGAATCCTTTCTCTAGAGAATTTTTAATCATGCATTTCACCTTGTAAAATAACATTCGTTGTCAAGATATTTACATACATGCATGAGACGTAACAAAAAAATACATTTAAAAAACAAATCGTATTATACAACTTAAGAAATATTTTCTAGAAACAATACATCGTTTAAAAGCTTCACTCGCGGCGTTGTAGATGCAGGAAAGTGAGTTCGAGCCTAGCTGCGAGTGCATTTTTGAAGATGTATTTTTCTTTGAAAATATTTCTAGTAGATAATGCATAGAGCATTAAAAAATACGAATGAAAAACACATTATGCTAAAATGGAACAGTCAAACACAAAGAAAATGTCGCATTATAAATAAAATACTGTTCTAGTACCTAATTAACCAAAAATACTTGATAAAGTCACCCCTACACAGGTGCGTTTTTAATGCAAAATTCATGCGTATATCGTATTTGTATTATCGCAACAGTGAGTAATTTCGTAGCCGTCCTAATACAAATTTTAAGTACAAAAAAATCTCGATATCGCAAAAACAAATGAGAATAAAAAGCGTCTGTGTGGGTAGCATTAAAAGTCAAACAAGTAAAAATACATCTTTTAAGTACATAGCAAATAAAAACAAAGCATAGAAAACTAAATTAAATTGGTAGCTTAGTTACGTTACTATACGTTAGTATAAAATTGGTCCAATTTTGGTATTAGTTATGGGAAGTTTACGCTATACGAGTTCTACTAACTTAAACTCGTTTTAAAACTCCGTTTTAAAAACTAGTTCGAAATATTAAGGGGGTAATTCTAATGACATGTGACTCCATACAGAAAGAAAAACATCTTTTCCATCCCTTAACAATATCCAAATCAGGAGATAATTTTTATTGTGTGTAATCTCACAAAAACTTGGCCTGAACTCTTTTTACACGACTGTCAAAGGAACTGTCAAGTTTTTGCCATTAATGTATGTTTTAGGGTGCCGTACAAACTAAATCGCGATCTATTTTTACCACTGGCGCCATCTATTGATAGACCAGCGCCTATAGTAAAATAAATGTTAAGGCGGCGATAGATGATAATTATCGGTCCTTGTCCGATTGCATATAAATGAGCGAGATGGAATTAAGTGAAAAAATCTACAATTTCTCGTAAAATCAATCATTAACGAAGATTAAAATAATATTTTTATAAAATGCGATGAAGAGGTTCTAGGTATTTTATTTTCTAATATTATGATGCCTATAAGAAAATATAGCGGTTAAGGATTTAGAAGAAAAATTGATTTATTTTGTAAAACAGGGATAACTTTGCCTGTATAATAGTGGTATTTAAAGTTATTTTTTTACTAATTTTGAAATGAAGGGGACAGTTCTTGTATCATGTACAATAACATAATACATTGTTTAAAGATCTATTTGATACCGGTTATGAAGAAAACTATTCAATCGGAAGGGATTTCACATGAGTCGCGTCCTTTACGATTGCGTTGCGTTCAGGGATTGGTTGATCCAGTGTTAATTTTAGTGTTATTTTTAAGTTTAGTGCCCAATTGTGATAGTGGTACGAGAGCTTGCCGACTTGCACTTCGCCGGTTTGTTTTATCTTCTTTTCTATGTAACAGTTTATAGACATTTTTTTTTAAATGTTAAGGGATGGAAAAAACTTTTTTACCCTCGTTTTATGGAGAAGTACGCTTTGACTTGCCCGTCTAATTGTCTTATTTCTCAATTAGTCGTTTATTCCTAGCCCACTCAGTTTGTAAACGAACGAAGCGACCTAACCTAACCTATACCAGAATACAATTCTCATTACAATCAAAGGAATGGTAAATTAATTTAAAACCTACGTAATACTTACATTTATAATCTAATATACACATAAATTAAGTAAATGAGTTACCGGATACGCAAAAGTACCCGATTTTTCTTGTTGAAAGTTATTTACAGTACTAGCATACAAGTACCAAAAACATTTTATCGATCGAGAAATAAATTTCAGGCCTTACTGGAAAGTTTTTAATAAATAAATAAATGTTGCACGACATTACACACAGAGCAATCTAGCACCGAACTAAGCTCTAGGCTTGTACTATGGGTACTTGACAACGGATATTCTACTTATAATACTTTTTTGTTGTAAATACTTACATATTATACAAAGATATACACCTAGACTAGATACAAATATTTATTTTTAAGCATAAATATTAATGTAATAAAATTTGAATTCGAATTTGAATTTTGGGAATCGAATCCGCAGCCTTTTGCTTTGTAGTCAGGCGTTGGCCCGATGCGCCACGGAGGCCGCCATAATACCGCTAGATAGAAACCAAATGTATATCTATACAATTCTTTATTCCGACTGACTGACTGACTGATAGATCAATTCACAGTCTTTCAGTTAAGACAAAGCCTTTTAAATATATATAGATTAGTTGATATAGTTACAAAAAAATAATCAGGTACAGCGCATACGGTACTCAATCCCTTACCTAAACTATTCACAATATAAGTAGCACCATCGTTAGAAGTTATTATGATTGAATCAGTCTAATTTTATAGGACTGTTAAGAACTTTATTGGCATGGCACAATTGACAAAAAAACCATGCGCCATGGGGTCAAAATTAAAAAGAAGTTGTTTTTTTTTTTCAAAGGAAATTATACAATATTACTGTAATTTGTGCGTGATACAATAAGGCTGAAATCTATGGTCCGTACTTTCATTTTGCTTAGCAAAAACTTTATTTTTGGTATTTATAAAACAATCTTCGCAACTATCCAAAGTTTTTGCTTAGTAAAGTCGAAGTTTATCAATTTTAGAATGTAAACCAATCACAAATAATTACCTAAACTTTGCTTCTCTGTTATGTATGACAATGAAGCTATTTTTATTTTATTCGTGTATTACAAAATGAATTTAGTCTATAAATTCCAATTCAAAGTTTATGCTTAGTTTTTGCTAAGATCAGTCTGAGCAAAGTCAAAGTACGCGCTATAGATTTCAGCCTAAGAAACATGCTAACCAACCTACATCTGTATGTATAAGTACTTTTCGTGGACGGAAAATAACCACAACCAATGTAATTGAAAGTTAATCATATTTTTAAGCACCCTTTGATATTACTATGCGATACCAATCCCACTACACTTCGATCGTCGAATCCAGCTAATACGTTATTGTTATGGGGATAGGGTTCATTTTTGAAGTTTTTGGGTAAAAATCGATGATGATTGACATCATCCCTGACATTACCCGCGTGCGATAAGAATGGGCTGCGACATTTTGACTTGAGATGAGAAACAACCTCGCAGTGAAGCTAGCTTAAGCTTTGATTTACTTACGGTCGGAAACACAAACGCTTCTTAAAATTTGAGGACTATTTAAACAGTTAAGCAGCTTCTAAACTCCAAAAATCACAACCTTTACCTTAAATTTTAAGATGCGTCTGAGTATTTGCCCGTTAAAGTCCCATATACCACAACAATCTCATCCCGTAACTGGAGAGCTACCGCGCAAGTTCAAGCCGACGGCCGTCGAAATCGGCACCGCAAAAGGAATAATGTGCGCCCGAGATTTTTGACAATTTACAGCCTTAGCTCGAAGCAGACGCCGTCGATTTAAACTGTCATCGAAACCGGCAGCTTAGGAGACGCCGGTATCGATGACAGTTCAAAGAGACGGCGCCGTCGGCTTCAAATACATGCAAATCGACGCTGTGATTAGCACCGCGCACGTTATTCCTTTGCGGAGTGCGGATTTCGATGCCGATGTCGACGCTAGATCCGCGGTAGCCTATTATACTGAGAGCTAGACGTGTCACCCCTTAACGAACAAACCTTGGAGGTGCGCGGCGGGCTCCGGCTTGGGCGCCAGTCGCACCAGCGAGCGTGGACCTTCCAGCACGAACATCTCTTCCTTGTGGACTGATAGCGACAGGATCCTGGGGGATTACAGAGGTATCTTTTACGTAATGGAATATGGAAACATTGCATCGGTTCTTCTCAGCCCGAAGATATGAATGGACAGGGTGGGGAGGGATATGAAAGAGATGGAGGTGAACGATGTCATGACTACTAACCGAAGAACACGGAAGAAGAAGAAGTAATACGTGGAACCCAAGTAATCGTGTACAATGCAAACTAGAAGGGTTCAAGTACGAATCTATCTCGTGCAAACTACCATAAAGTGGAACGGATTGCTGGCGTCATTATTCCCTCAAAATTAGAACTTTGGAGTCTTTAAGTCTCGAAGAAACATTTCAGAAAAACAGAAACATTTCGTCTAGGCAAGCATGTTACATCGTCGAATTCCGTCAAGAATTCTTACCTTATTACCTCCCGTAAAAGACATCGAGATAAGGGCTTGAGTTTCTTCAAGCTATTGACTATTGTATAGGTACTTTTCTGCCAGCTTCTGACCATGAACCCTCCCAGATGTCACTCACCTCCTGAGGTGATGTGTCACAGCTGCAGCCTGCAAGGAGCGAGGGTCCAGCACATAGAGTGCGGCGCGCGGTACGTCGCAGGTCACCAGGAACTGTTCCCGGAACACATGCAATGCTCCCAGGGATGGCTCTCCGTCGTCTGTAGCCGTGTTGCGGCCGGGGTTGAGGAGCTCCACTACCGTTAGTGGGTTTGCTATCGCCTCCTGAAACATCATATATATATCGATGTCTATCAGTCCGAAGTCTTAGACTTATCCATCGATGTGCACGCAAACTGTTTCTTAGGTAAGACACCTCCGTACCTTGCTGTCCCATAACCTAAGTCCTTCCATCTCAAAAATGGTGGAGGGACATGGGATATGATTTGAAGGAAAAGGGGTGCGAGACGTTGACCGGGATGAGATTAAAGTAGAGAATGACATGCTGATATAGTGAAATTCACTCTTACCAACCTTTAACTTATAGCTTTTATCAACCGAAAGGTCAATTAAGGCCGAAAAACGAAGCACACAACTGTTACTCGCCTAGCAACGGCTAAGTTTTGGCCTGGGTGAATGATGGTGAAATTGTGGGAAAAGGGCGAAAGGTTATTAGTTGCTTGGAAGGATGAGATAGATTTGCCCTGTGGAAGATTTTCCAAGGGGAAAACAATGAGATGATTTAGAAGAACTGGGAATTCTTAGTGGGCAGCATGTTCACACAACTCACCATAAGATGGTGTTACTAGACTTAAATATCCTTTTAAATTAGTAAAAACATTATGGCAGTACATTTTACATCATCTTTCGTTAATTAAACCTTCTAACTTAAAATAAATCTTTTCTTAGTAAATCTGGACCAAAACGCGGAAAATCTGTAGTCAACAAGCAAAACTGGAACACCTCCTAAGGGGAAAGTGGAAGATCTTCCCCTTGGACGGTTGTAAATGAACTTATTTCAGAAGGAAAGTTGATAGTGCGATTCAGGACTTGATACTAGTAACGCCATCTAGTGGGTACCTTGAAGAGCAGCGTCTGCAGCACGGTGCCGCGGTTGTCGGCGCGCCACACGCGCAGGCCGGGGCGCGCGCAGTACACGCGCGGCGCCGCGCCGCCGCCCGCGCCGTACGAGTACTGCCACACCGCGCCCAGCGGGGCCAAACTGCACTCACACAATATATGTGACCGGGGCGCGGGGCCATCACTTAGATTGTCTTAACATAACTTATAAGGCAGGTTCGTTTGCCGAAACGTCGGGGTAATTTTAAATTTATTTATTAAATTTAAAATAATTTCGTTGAACTAACGCGATCTAGACCCGAAAATCTAATATTTAATAATAATGAACGGAAACTGTGTAAGTTCAAAAATGTATTATAAGTCATATCGATAACTCTGGGCACAAACATCGAAACACAATATATGTGATCGGTGGCATAACTTATGTTGTCTTAACATAATGTATGTACATAAATGATATAAATGTCTGAGAATAAATGATTTCAATTCAATTCAATAACTTATAAGTTATAAGTCATATCGATAACTCTGGGCACAAACATCGAAACACAATTTATGTCACTGGGGCCATCACTTATATTGTCTTAACATAACTTATAAATCATATCGATAACTCTGGGCTCAAAGATCGAAATACAATTATGTGACTGTGGCCATAACTTATACAAGGTGTAACGGGTATGCCCTTTAAAGCCAAAAGGGGGTTGCTTTTAACGTCTAGGCGAACAACTTTTGTTTTACGACTTTTGAAATTACGATAAAAAAATTTTTAAATATTGAGGTTCTTTTTCACTGAAGAAACAGCTGCTTTTGAAAATAAAGGTAATTGAAGTTTTCATTGTAGTAGAAAGGACAACATAAGGTCAATGACTTCGAACTCCAAGAAACAGCTGATTTTCAAGTAAACTTTACACTTAAAATTTTCAAAAAGTACTTCGAATTTCCAAAAGTCGTAGAACAAAGTTTGTTCGCCTAGACGTCTGGAACAACCCCCTTTCGGCTTAAAAGGACATTTACATTATCTTGTTCATTTATCCATCTTGTCTCATTTATTCCATATCATGTACGGGAAATCCCTGTAAATGGCAAAATTGCTGTCTTTTATGAAGCTTAATGCACTTTAAAATGTTAAAGCAAATAAAAGCTTGATTAGTTTTAGAAGTATTAGGCAGACTGAGCGTTGCCGTAGTAGCTCAACTAGACTATTTGGTGACCTTGGTTCACTATTGGGTGACCTTGGTTCACTACTGGGTGACCTATACTATACCTCCTTCGCTCCTTAGTGCCGAGCTGCGTGACGCGCCACTGTGCGCGCCGCTCGCAGAGGATGGTGCGGTACAGACTGGACACGAGCAGCGCGTTGCCGTAATAGCTCAGTTGGACTATTGGGTGACCTTCGTTTACTATCTCGACGGATTTGCAGAGGTGCTGAAACGATGAGGACAAATATTACTCTATCAGAAACATAGGAAAATTTGAGGAAGAGTAAAGACACACTCCAAATGTTTTGCCGTAAAATGCGAATGACTGCAATTTTATAGTCGTAGTCGTTTGCATTTTTCAACATTTGTGTTCGAGAGAAGAGATTTTAAAACAATAAGAATGACAATTTACATCTCAGTGTAGCCTAAGGAAGGAGTCTGTTAAGGCTATCAGTCACAGGAACGGAAAGGCAACAATGAAGAAGATAATAAAAGCAACTAACATCGGAAAAATTAGTTAAATTTTTGCCTTATTCAACATTTTTGCCTTTTTCACAGCAGGCGAGTCTAACCAGTATTAATAGCTCCTCTGAGTTTTACTGTAATACGTTCTAGAGGTACCTACCATGTAGAAATCAATTTCAGTCATGATGATTACTCCGTTCTTGTCTCCCGAGAACAGTCTCATGCCGTTCTTGGACCATTCTATCGACGTGATCTCACTCTTGTGAAGGTCTCCTATCGTATACCTGCACAAAAACAACAACAGTATATCGCTGTAGCTAGTTGAACCAAGGACAGCCAATAGTGACCTTGGTTCACTGTTGGGTGATTACGGTTCACTGTTCGTTGATTACGGTTCACTGTTGGTTGATTACGGTTCGCTAATGAATGACCTAGGTTCACCCAATAGTGAAAACACATCAAATAATTAAAAAAAAGCACAAACGTTTTTTTTTCAAAAGTTTTTTTAATTGTTTGTGGTTTATATTTGAAATTTACTTTTTTTTAAAAGGTTAAAAGGACGACATAGCAACGACAAACGATCATGGTAGGGCGGATTCTCTGACAGTATGCCGTGGCCAAAACATCAGAACGTACCTTTCGACTTTAGGTTCGACTTTCGGCTTGAAGTTGTCGGGAATGTTCTCCGGATGTTCCTTCGGTATCTGAAATACCGTGACCTGCCCGGCCGCGTTACCGGCACCCACCATATAGTCGACCGTGCTTACTATCTTCACGAACGTTATTGGAGAATTTGATGCCTGGAAATATCAATAATAAATTAATAAAATAAATAAATTTTGTGACCAACACGCCATCTAGCCCCATGGTAAGCTGCTAAGCTTGCAGGCGCGTAGAGTCCATACAACTAGATTCACACCGAGTTACCTTTGAAACTGGGCACATAAGTACATACTTAAACACCTACTACCAACCTAGATTATATATTTTTCGTAATTAATTTTATTTAAGAAAGAATAACGCCTTACAATATTAAAACAGCAAACCCTCCAAATGTTTCATGATTGCTACGAAATTTGTAGGCGCCTACGTTGCAATGACAAGCGTTAGTACGCTTCATTCGCGTCGGCATATTTTTCCACAGTTGAGCAATAGTTAGTACTATGCGTAGAGGTGATAACAACGACACTTTCTCTTTTACACTAATGAGAAAAATCACTATCCTGCTCTAGCAGTAACTCGTTAGTGATCGGGTTTTGAACTTTTATTGGATAATGATTGAAAGGTTTACAACGAAACGTACTAAGTAGTGGGTGTTTTGAAAATAAAATAAACTTTATTGTCATAAGATTAAAGTTCAGTTCGTAATATTACAGTTATAAATTACATTATTATTCTTTTTTTTTTAGTTCGTTTCTTTTCAGTGCCTATTGTCGAATTCAAATGCTGTGTTGATTTTGTTTGGTTTTTTTTTGTGTTTTTAGTATTCGTTCTGTGTTGGATGAATAGAATTGTGTAGAAAAGGAAGTTTGACTTTTTATAAAGATACTAAATTGTTATAATGTCAGTAATGATATAGATGCTGTGTTACTGATTTCCTCCTTTAAATATTTTAACCCTTAAAAAATATTTCCTATAAATATTTTAAAGGAAAAAATCATCTTCAAAAATTCACTTGCGGCGAGGTTTGAAATCGCGCCTCTGGCTCTCTATAGTAGATATATGCCTTTGAGCAATAATAAAATCAACAAAATGTGTATATTTTCCTTAAAAATATTTCTAAAATTTAATATGTCGACACATTGAATGTTAATTTTTATCCCGATATTTCCAAGGGATCGTCACTTATACGGGTAAAACCGCAAGGCGATGCTAGTAGTCAAAAGGACAGTAAGATAGCATAAACAAGTTACTAATTATACTGTTAGTTCCTTTTATCATGTTTGTTTACAGACTTATCTCTGGTTTTATCATTTGTACGCACTCAGTCCCTACTGTTGAAGCAGCAAAAAATGGTCTGATGAATCACGGCTTATAAAAGCATTCAGACCAGCACTTATTTTATCTACTAGCGCGCCCCGCGGTTTCACCCGCGTAAATCCCGTTCACGCGGGATTTTTGCAATGAAACTTGGAATATAGGTAGCTGGATACCAGGAATAACACATAGGCTACTTTTTATCTCAATATTCCAGCGGGAACTGGACTTACGCGGGTGAAACCGAGGGGCGCAGCTAGTACGAACGATTTATTTGATTGTTTGTTTAATGAATAGGTTCCGAAACTACTAGACTGATTTTAAACATTCTTTCACTAATAGATAGCTACATTATCGAAGAGTAACATTTGCTACTTTGTTCCCAATATTCCCAGAGGATCGCGACGTACACGAGTGAAACTGCAGGACGCAGCTAGTTGTCTTATTATAAATCAATAAAATTCTGTAAAACAATGAATACTCACGCATTATTAAAACAGATACTTATCAATGTTTAAACATTTGGTTTCAAGGTAAAAGAAACTCATAAATTGTACTATTAAGTTTTACTAGCTAGCTTGAACTAGCTTGGACCTACTGTTTTACCCATATTTAGCCTTTAACTGCGTGAAGTGCCGACATAGCGCATAGGGATCGCGAGCGAGTGAGGTCACGGGATTTTATAACACTATATTTTAAAGGTGAAAGTTTGTGTGCCCCTTTATGCAAAAACTAACATAACTGATTGCGATGAATCTTGGTATGCAGATAGCTGGAGATCCAGATTAACACATGCTATTGAATTCATGAATTTATACATATTATTATTTAAATAGTTTTAGGAACAATTTTAGTAATTAACATTACCCTAAAGACGTGTCATTCTCCTTTGTAACCTATGTCCTTCTCTATACCACAATTCATCAGAATCGGTTTAGCAGTTTAGGTGTGACAACATACAGACCTAACTTTTGTTTAAAATATTAGTAAAGTACACAAGTATAAATAAATATGTATAAAACATATTAATGTTGTAGGTAGGCACTCACTTGACCTACATTGCAATACAATGTAGAAACACAAACATGATCATATCTTCTAATATTTGTTTGTTTGTTTTGGTACAGCATCATGAGACTAGCAGTTGTCCCCAGCAGTAAGATTTATGACAATTATTAAAAATAAATTGGCATTTTTCCCACTTTTATATGTAATTCAGGTTAGTGGGGAATATGCCAATAAGAAAAGGTAATGGTCATAATTCCCACTAGGCTGCCGCTTAAGTAGGTTTTATGATAATCCCACTAAAAGTTTTTTTAGTGTTTTCCCCACTAACATTCTTAATAAATAGATTGAAAAATTAATATGTGTTACTCTTTCTCACAAAAACTGCTGAACCTATTGCAATGAACCATGGTATATAAATAGATGAAGATATTATTCTTAATATACCCGCAGAATCGGGACTTAAGCGGGTGTATCCATGTAGCGCAACTTGTATTATATAGATCGATTATGATTCTAGGAACCAGTTACTAAACTAAACAGATTTGTTATAACAATTTGGTGCCTATATTTGTATGGTAATTAGAAATCTTATCTTGTTTTGGTAGATAATAATTATTGCTGTAGTATAAAAATAGTTTGTTGATATTGTAGTAGGTATGTACTTTTAGTTTAGATATCTAACTAAAACTATTCAATGATCTCTAGTATGTTTTATCAATGGGTCCCAAGGAGGGTGTCACACAGGCAGCTTGATCATGGACAAAAGTTTTTACAGCCAGCTCTATTTGTAGTAGGTATAATTCCCAGAGATATAGAATCGGGAACAATCTTTCAGATTATGAGGAGTTCTCTACCAAGTACTGTAAAATAGGGACTTTACTATTAAAACCACAAGAAGCACCTAGTAATTAGTAACATGTAACATAATGCAATGAAAATCCTTATCAACTTGCGAAGACGTTTTCCTTAATTACTTAAAATGACTCATTCTCTGGATGGGGAAATCCCTATCAATTGTTATCATCAACCATTTAGTAGTGGGATAGAAAAGTAATTTACACATAGGTATCCCAAATGTTATATTAAACAATGAATTAAGTACAAAATCTTGGTAGTTTTAGAGGACAGAGGAAACATATGGCGTTTATATAAAGAATATAAGAGGTAGTAAACAAGTTGGACATATTTATTTAGGAAGTTAATGATTGCATCATGGGTTGTCTCTTTTGTGTGAAGATATTGTCAGTTTCTTCAATATTATTCCTAACAGTTTAGAAGAAAGTAACAGACTCAGAAAGGTGATGGTATAGCTGAAAAATAACTTGCCTCGCATTTTAACTTCTGTATGTTTCCCTTTTTCCTGTCGTACCAGTAAACCAGGCCCACGTTGGTTCCAAGAGCAATGTACTCGGTCACAGCGTCCACGCAGGTCAAACATAGTTCAGTAGAAAATATTCCATTTTGGACCCTCAGAGGAATTAAGTTCAGAATATGCGAGCAAGGTGTCCACTCTCTAACGAAACCCTCTTCAACACCGGGTGAAACCTCCATTATTGTAGCTCTATATAATACTTGGAAACTTTGTATATTTTTGGAATTGTAGAATCATGACTAGTTTGACGAAATAATTTAATTTCACGATAGATTTTAATGAAAATTGAAATAGAAAGGAGACGTAAAATTAAAATCGTTGAAATCGTACAATCTTGACAGGTAAACTGACATCATCACAGAATAGACAGACGAGATCTCGCTGACATTGACAAACAGTTTGGTGTTTCTTTTTCATGGGTGCCAACTTTATGACACAAATATTTTATTTCGAGTTTGTTGTTTGTTATCGTTTGGCTTACTTACTTATATACCAAACCACAACCACTATTTATGTTTTATAACATTTTGTATTTAGTTAATTCTATTTTGACAATTTAAAAAAAATGCGAAACAAATCAGCTGCAAGAAAACCGGACTTTACCGATACAAAGTTACAAGCTCCAAAATTGTAAGCACTAGTGATACTTATAATACCAACCTGCAGATACTAACTGTACACTTGTCATTTTCTTGTCAAAAGAGTTCGGAATATTTCACATTATTTGTGAATTTTATTTAAGAGATGGCTGATTCTGCTACAGAAATCCCGATAAATATAGAAGAAGGTGTGAGGGAAACTCTAAAAAATGTTACTGATAAGCCACCTTCGTCAATTGAAGGCATCGCGATTGCCTACCTAAGTCTAGTGATTATGGCTATTTTACCGATATTCTTCGGGTCATTTAGGTCTGTAAAGTACCTAAAAGAGCAAAAGGTGAGTAGGAAAACCATTTCACACTGTCGGTTTCAGTATTATCGCTATTATGACATGTTTTGGTGATCGCCAATAGGAAATTCGCACGTTCGCTTATAGCCGTGGCAAATCTGAACATATGTCTCGTGTGCTTAGAACATGCGTAGGTATCTAACTATTGTCTCACCCCACTATTTTCAAACTTTCATAAGAAAAAAATTCGTCTTCGTGCTACATTACATTTTGTTGATAAATGTTATAATTTTATTGGTTGTAAACTCCCACTAACACATGTCAATGGCGAATTCATGGCCTTCATTTATGAGCCTATGATAACTATAGGAAAAAAGTTGATTGAATACTGAAGTTCAAGATTTTGCTTTATGTATGGTAATTTTGGCAGGTCCTTGGGTCAAATATTACTGTAGAGATTGAACTTTGTAAAACCCATTTAACAACTAGGTTCACCCATTCCTGGGAAAATCAGTTGTGACACACAGACTGACAGAGAGACAATAAAGTGATTCTATTAGGGTTCCTTTTTTACCATTAAATTTTGAGGAATGGACACCTAATAATAGAGATTCATATCCTTATTTTCCAATACATACCTATTAAAAGATTTCAGGCCATTCATATTTTGCACTTGAGATGTTCACAAACAAGCAATAAAATCTGAAAATAGAATGACCTGTATCATGTCTGTAGTCTGTTTAGCTTTTAAAAATAAATCTCTTGACACATTTGGCTTTAAAGTTCGAATACATTCTTATTTACTGACAGCACCCAGAAGTTTTACCCGCTTAATATGTCTTAAATCTATCCAAATTTCAATATAAAACATAATTTTATATGGGAAAGATGTCCCTCCAGATTTTGAGCTATAAATGCTTTCCATAATTCTGCCTGAACCGGACATTACATAGGAAATGTAAGGGTTGCAGTGGCATATAGGTTCAACTCTTGTTAGGTGTAGAATTTTAAAAGCATATTAAAAAAAACTAATTATCTGTAATAAATGAAACTAATTATCTGTAATCTGAAATAAACTTTAAAAATGAAAATAAAGAAGTAGGTACTAAATATTCTCACATGATCCCAACCTTCAGCATAATTATAAATAAGGCATATTTATTAATCTAATATTTCTTCAAGACTCTTAATTACATCAGTCCATAGTCCAAAGATCAATAATTGCACATAAGAATATCTATATTTCAAATCAAAATCAAATCTAAAAATTATTTATTATTATAAAATATTTATAATGAAGGGACAGAGGCAAAAAATCTGTACTTGGACACAAATACTAATAGTTTTATTGGTCACAAGAATTGTAATCAAAATATTAGTTGGTCTATCTAATATTTTTAAAATTCAAATATTACATAATATCTTAATAGCTCATAGTACATAGGTTCATAGTTTGGAACCTATAAAAAGCCAGTTTGTTCACTTGGCTTTATTGGTTGTCTGGAAAATATTGCCCTTAGGCATTAGGCTGTCCATTGTGTCACACAGAGTCACACTAGATTAAAAATTTTCTTTCAACTATATGAGTAATTTATATTTTGGTACAATAACTGCCAAATACAGAAATGCTACTTTAAATATGAGTGGTACAATAAATGAGCAGCTTCTAAATTTAAATTTAGTATGGAATTGTTGTGAGTTTGAGAGCTGCTTAACAGTTTAACTAAAACTCAAATTTTGAGAAGCGTTCCTGTATTCAACCATAGAGCATTTATCTATTTAATTTATAGTTTTAATTTTTTTTGTCCATCTGTTTCTCTGTACCATAAGCACTCAGATTCTGTACTAATATAATAAAGACAAAATAATTTATTTTGTTTGTTTTATAGTCACAGTTAGACTCTTAACTAATTAGTTACTAAACTGGACTGATTATTGAGGTGTAACATAGGCTACTTTTGATCCCGATATTCCTACGGGATCGGCAGAAATTGCGGCATGCAGCTAGTTACAATATACTTTTAATAAATTAATAATTAACTTCATTACTCATTACGCCATCTAGCCTTAAACTAAGCAACTAGGCTAGTACCGTGGGTACTAGACAACGGATATTTTACTAATATTATAAACGCGAAAGTTTGTATGTATGTATGTATGTGAGTTTGTTACTGTTTCACGTAAAAACTACTAAATGGATTGCGATGAAACTTGGAATATAGGTAGTTGGAGATCTGGAATATCACATAGGCTACTTTTTATCCTGATATTTCCGCGGGAACGGGACTTACGCGGTTAAACCCGCAGGGCGCAGCTAGTACAAAATATTATTAATTTTTGTCAACATTTTAATGCCCTAAATGTGTAATATCCCAGGAGTCAGGCGAGCGTGCGGAGACAATGTCAAATCGTGATGCGCTGATGTTTCCGGTGATCGCATCATGTGCCCTCTTTGGTCTCTACGTGTTCTTCCAGTTCTTCTCCAAGGAGTACATCAACCTGCTGCTCACCGGCTACTTCTTCTGTCTCGGGGTTTTTGCTCTTAGTCATCTGCTTAAGTAAGTACTAGAAAAAGTATGCAAGCTTACCTGGTTTTTGAAAACAGGCTTTTATTTAGACTCCACTGTCCCTCTACTATGTATGTCTGTCTGTATGTCTGTTTTCTCCCGTGTGATTACACTTGAGGACTAACCCCCTTACATTTAAATGATTGTTAACAAATGTCTGACTACTTATATAATTGAATAGTTTCTAAATTAAAAATGAGTATAGGATTATCCTGGTTTAACAATTAGGCATGTTTAAGCAGCTCCTTTAACTTACAAATGTTGAGTAGCATTTCTGTATTCCGCCGTAAATTATGTTTTTTTTGTCTCTGTCTGTCAACTATCACAGTTAATGTCACAATAGAAGACAAACAATACATTGTTTATGCAGCTGTTAGTAAACGTTTATAAGTAAGGGGGTAAGTCCTTAGCCTAGTCCGGGGACCAGTAACTATAGCATTCTTAGGTAAATAAATAATTTTGAATTTGTTTACTTCACATAAACCATAGAAAAGATTTTGATACAATTTTCCCCAAAAATTTATAAGTACTGTACTAGTATAATAAACAAATACTATATCAACATGTCTCTGCCTACAGTCCAATAATATCGTTCATGGTCCCGGCGTCGATCCCCAATGAGCCGTACCACATCCAGTTCACACGCGGTGCGAACAACGCGCGCGTCGACATCATCAACTACAAGTTCAGTTCCTACGACGTCATCTGTGTGCTCATCTCGCTCGCTCTCGGCGCGTGGTACCTGCTCAAGAAGGTGAGGTCAGATATCGTATTCCGTCTCTTTTTCTCATTGTTTGGGTGTAAGAGACGGAAACTTCATGTCGATTAGCGGTTCACAATGTTTCTGTTGTTGTTGTTGTTCAAAGGTTGTACACTGTACAACCTTTGGAGTACCAACTGTTCCGTAATTTTATCCTTTATAGACCATCCCTTAATTGTACCATGTTAGGGTTATCCACTTTACCGTAATTGTACCGCGTTAGGGTTATCCACTTTACCGTAATTGTACCGCGTTAGGGTTATCCACTTTACCGTAATTGTACCGCGTTAGGGTTATCCACTTTACCGTAATTGTACCGTGTTAGGGTTATCCACTTTCTAATTGTACCCTAATTGTACCACTTTAACGTTATCCATTTTAATAAATCAAAAGTGATTGTTTCAGCCCATTAAGGTAACGGGATTAATAATAGTGACCACCCTAGTGGGTTAAATTATATTATATACCCTCCATTTTAACTTCCTTTGCTGTGCTTCTCTTTCTCAATAGGCTACCAGTAAAGATAGATGCAAGTTTCTGTAATATATCCTTATTAATGCTCGGGACTAACGCTGGTAAAACCGCAACTAGTTCGTAACAAAATGATGTTTCCCCCGCAGCACTGGATAGCCAACAACCTGTTCGGGATAGCGTTCGCTATCAACGGCGTGGAGCTGCTGCACCTGAACAACGTGGTGACGGGCTGCATCCTGCTGTGCGGACTGTTCCTGTACGACATCTTCTGGGTCTTCGGCACCAATGTCATGGTCACTGTGGCCAAGTCCTTCGAGGCTCCTATCAAACGTGAGTTGGGTTTTCATGTCAACATTTATAGGCGCGGACAAACCTGCAGCCCTACAACATACTTATTGAGTAACGAAATCGACAATCGACACATTTTTTTGTATGAATTGTTAGCGTCTCCAAAAATCTGTGAACAATCATTGTAAATGGCTGCCGTGTTTACAAATGATTCCCTAGACTTGACTTTAACTATGACGACTTGACTGTTTCAATGCAAATAACTTGCATATATTAATAATACTTGACACTGGCTAATTTCCAAATGGCCATAATCGGTTCACAACCGATAAAAAATAAAAAAAATGTTTCACATCTGTCAGGCGTCCCGCGACGGTTCACATTATTTAAATAATTTCTTTTAAAAAGCCCTAATAGCTAAATTTAGTATAAAACTAATATATTTATAATAATTTGTGACAAGGAGCCGAGAATGGCAAATGAAAGTCAGTGAATTGATTATGCATAGTCTTAGCACAAATGTGTTATCAGTTTGTTTATGGTAAATAGGCATATAATCGATTGGTTTGCATTTTAATGACTTTAAAATACGACTTCGCTTTAGCTTTGCTACAATTCTTTCTGTTTTTTTATGATGAATGTTATACCCTCTTAGTTTATTTAGATGGTGTGTATTTTTTAACAATAATGTTCAAATTTTAATTCGTCTTGTTAAAGTTGTTTTTATTACAATATGTTTGTGTCCAATATAAACTATAATATTTTATTGCAAAACAAGTTAGTGTGAATCGAGTAAGAACTTTGTATTTTATGATTATACTAGCTTATAGCTTATTATACCCGCTGTTTTACTCGCGGAAGTCCCGTTCCCGCAGGAATATCGGGATAAAAAGCCCATCTGTTATTGCAGGCCTTCAAGGTAGGCCTGCAATAACAGGATTAGTAGTGAGTCGTCATAAACGCAAACTCGTCATACTAGCGCAACTCGTCACAAACGCGACTCGTCATTTTCGCAACTCGTCATAAACGCGACTCGTCATTTTCGTAACTTGTCATTTTCGCATCTCGTCATTTTCGCAACTGGTCATTTTCGCAATTCGTTACACGAACCTTAAGCATTACATTTCTCTCATTTTACAGCTGTCCTTATATTGAATCACCCTGCATGATAGTCTTTCTATACTAATATTATAAAGAGGTAACGTTGGTAACATGTATGTATGTATGTTGGGGATAATCTCCGAAACCACTCAACCGATCTGGATGACATTTTGCATGGGGGTAGCTGAGTGTCATAAGCTATTTTGTATCTCGAAATTCCCACGGGATCGGGACTTACGCGAGTGAAACCGCGGGGCGCAGCTAGTGCTAAAATAAAAACAAATGTTGTTGGGAAATTATTATATTAACTTTTGGAGCATCGGAAAAGCTTCGTAAAGAAAGTTGGGAGAAAGTTTTTACTTCAAAGTAAATAAATAATTATTTACTGCTTACTAAATCTCAAATATATTACTAAGTAACAGAAAAAACATTAATAATTACAATATTTTTACAGAAAGAGGGTAGGTGGTCTAGTTTAGTTTTTAAACGTATTTATGTAAAGTACGTCGTAATTATCTATTACCATTTCATATCTTATCAATCATATGACGTATGCTATAATTTCACCTATAATTTTCCGATGCTCCAAAAGTTAATATAATAATTTCCCAACAACATTTGTTTTTATTTTAGCACTAGCTGCGCCCCGCGGTTTCACTCGCGTAAGTCCCGATCCCGTGGGAATTTCGAGATACAAAATAGCTTATGACACTCAGCTACCCCCATGCAAAATGTCATCCAGATCGGTTGAGTGGTTTCGGAGATTATCCCCAACATACATACATACATGTTACCAACGTTACCTCTTTATAATATTAGTATAGAAAGACTATCATGCAGGGTGATTCAATATAAGGACAGCTGTAAAATGAGAGAAATGTAATGCTTAAGGTTCGTGTGACGAATTGCGAAAATGACCAGTTGCGAAAATGACGAGATGCGAAAATGACGAGTCGCGTTTATGACGAGTTGCGAAAATGACGAGTCGCGTTGGTGACGAGTTGCGCTAGTATGACGAGTTTGCGTTTATGACGACTCACTACTAATCCCAATAACACTTGCAGGCATTAAGTAGATACTTATACTCCAAATTTCATCGCAATCTACTGAACAAGTAGTTTTTGCGTAAAAGAGTAACAAAGTAACATACATATTACATATTATGCTTGCAAACTTTCGCGCTTATAATATTAGCAAGAAGTAAGATTATATTAACTAAAACCGACTTACACGAAAAACTATGAGATTAAGTCCATAATTTCATCATGGCATCATGGTAACTGGTAAGCGTGTATCACGAAATGCCAAGGGTGCAGGTTGAAGTCCCGTCGGGTGCAAATTTTTGGAAAGCATTTCTTCTTTAATCAGTAAAACTTATATGTTTGTCTGTCCGTACAGTGGTGTTCCCCCAAGACCTGCTAGTGAACGGGCTGAGCGCCAGCAACTTCGCTATGTTGGGTCTCGGAGACATTGTGGTGCCAGGCATCTTCATCGCTCTGTTGCTGCGGTTCGACAAGAGCCTCAAGAGGAACTCTGAGTTCTATTTCAGGTTAGTTCCATTTCCAACACACTACGCAGCGGATGTAAACGGTCTTAATATTTTCGTATAGTGATGTGGCTCACATTATGTTAGAGTTGTCAGAGTTTAAATTCATTATCATTACAATTGCATAAAATACACTCAAAATAACATGCGAGATCACTTTTTAGTTGCACACTTGCAACTAAACTATTTCTGAGTTCGTCGTTTTTAAGCCACCTATTCAGAGTTATGTCATTTCCGAAGAACATTTTTATTTCACAATGGCCGCTGTCGCTCCTGATTCTCAAACGAAAACATTAAGGTGCAATTACTGATGTTTTTGTTTTCGAAATTCTTTATTTTCATAAAATAACAAACATTATAAATACTTACTTTGAAGTAGTTACAAATAACATACAATAAGTACACTTTCTTAGACTAACAGCGCCTTTTAAAGTTTACTCACAGGAATGATTCGTTACTCATAATAACAGCATTTTAATTTAATCGATAATAACATTAGGTGCAATATTTTTGTAGAAATCGTAGGTATTTGCAATAGGATGTATACTGACGTAATACCTGGCGACACCCGCAGGGCCACGTTCCTGGCGTACGTGGTGGGCCTGCTGGCCACGATCCTGGTGATGCACGTGTTCAAGCACGCGCAGCCCGCGCTGCTGTACCTGGTGCCGGCGTGCCTCGCCACGCCGCTCTCGCTGGCGCTGCTGCGCGGGGACATCGCCGCGCTCTTCAAGTACCTTCACTTGCATTATTACTTGCATCCCCGCGCCGCGTTACAACCTATCAAACTTGGAATATAAGTACTTACATACCGGGAATAACACATAGGCTACATTATATCCCGATATTCCCGCGGGAACGGGACTTACGCGGGTGAAACCGCGGGGCGCAGCTAGTTATTAATATTTTGCAAGTTATTTGCATTGAAACAGTCAAATCGTCATAGTTAAAGTCAAATCGAGGGATTTTGTCAGGCATTTAAAAATCAGCCCTAAGTATTATTAGTGTAATGAATAAAATTACAATTTGTATTTAAACATGTGTTTTTATTGGTATATTCGTACATAATAAATAATATTTAGTTCGATTATCCGAATTAACCGGTTTTCCGAACACCCATGTTCCCCAATGAAGTCGGATAATCGGCACTCTACTGTAATTGTATATCCCCCTCAGATACGAGGACCAGCCCGCGGAGGTCCCCGCGACCGCCGCCGACGACAACTCCAAGAAGACTGAGTGACGCCGCTGACTGCGCGTGCGCAGGTCACACGGGGGACTAGTGACGTAACCTAACTATAACGTATGTATGTATGAACTAGTGCTGCCGCCGGTCGATAGTTCACTTGTCGATACTTGAGTTTAACGATAGTTTTGCCCTAACGATCGATAGCGTAGCAATGAACGCCCTTCTTGCTAAAAAAACTATTAATAATATCGATTGTTGTTACAATATTCAGTTCCGATATTATCGATTGTCTTACGTTATCGATACAATTTACTATTGTACCAATATTAGCTGTCGATAGTTTTTACAATAGTCAGCAGCCCTAGACAACATTCTTATTGATTAACAAAATCGACGTATGTTCACGAAAAGTCACGTGACTTTTCGCGAACTAATGTCAATTCCATACAAAAAATCTGTCGATTAACGATTTCGTTATTCGATAAGAATGTTGTCTAGGGCTGCTGATCCGATACTATCGATAGTTTTACGCTATCGATAGTATTGTACCAAATTTAGGTATCGATACTATCGATGAATTACGAGGTCAACAATCGATAGTCAAACTATCGATTGTTCGGCAACACTAAATGAACCATGGATTACTCTTATTGGGGGAATTTTTACCCGCAATATTCTGAAAACATTGGACAACTTTAAACTCAAAATTCTTCTAATCATGTAGTGGTATGTCCCACCTTGTGCAAAGCTCTAGAAAAACAAAAATGGTTTACACTCGCTGCACGCGCACCGAGTCGTAAAACGTAAGAGCGGTGCAGAGAGTATTTAGCTCTCTCTCCCACTCATGGGTTTAATGAAGATTCACTATTACTTTTACATCTTTGTCTTCAAAAAACATTGAAATTTAAGAAACCATGATACATAAATAACTAATTTTATGGTTTTAATCGCGTTGTTTTTATTAACAGCATTGTTCCAATGCCGATCCGTTTAATGAGTTTTATTTCGATACAAAACAGAATCGAAAACAAAAGAAAAATCAAACCATGTCACTAAAATAGTGCCAAACTTTCTACGTTTACCAACGTTTTTTGGTATTATTATAAAATCATCTATTTTCCTTGTTTTTGCAGGGATTTTGAGTTTGAAATTGTCCCTTGCATAACGTTTGTAACCTTTCGGCATAAAACTGAGATTGGTGGGTACTTGTTTCTATTTTATAATTTCAACTGATCTTAATAATTATGAGCAACATTCCTAAAAAGGCAACACTAGAGAAAATAAAATGTATTTTTTTAGTTATTTTTAAGACGGAAAATTGGTCTTAATTAATACAAAGTTATCCTATAAGGGTTCATTTTTTTTTCACTTTTAAGGTTGAATAATTTAACACTTTTTAATAAAATATTGCTGCAGACTTCATATAGGGAATCTGTATGGGATGCGCGTGGAATTTAATATCTATGGTTTTCGCGATTTTGCATAATAAAACACTTTATTTATCCGGTTTTATCGCGTATTTATTCATTATTTGAACCGAGCTTTCGCCAACTTTACAGTTGGCATTTTCAAGGTTGATTGAGATGTAATTTGTCTATTTTTAACATTCTAAAAAATGATTAGAATGTTTGTATTATTTAATATTTTAGTTTTTCGTTGAGGTAATCTCGAAGGCAGAGTATAGCCACAATGGAATTGGAAACGGCAAAAATAGGGCTACTTCATATAGTAATAAGTTTTTCTCTCTGTGGTCTTAAGTATCGCTAGAAAATTATCTATCAATATTAGGTAATATTTTACCGATTTTTAAAGACTGCAGAGAGAAAAAAATAATGACTTTACAACAATTAATTACCTATGACATAAAATGAATTTGAGTTCAAATAATATTTGTTTCTAAAAGAATTTAATACAGTTTTCTCCCTCTCTCTCTCTCTGTACTTTTCTCATCTATGTTCAATTTAAGATAAATTCAAAAAAATAATTATCAGAAATATTTTAAAGGAAAAATTCATCTTCAAAAATTCACTTGCGGCGAGATTTGAACTCGCGACCCTGGATAAAAATATTATTCCTAAATATTTCTAGTAAATATGCCTTGAGCAATAAAAAAACAAATTTACGAAAATAATTATCGTCAAAAATTCACTCGCCAGTTCAAATCTCGTTGCGAGTGAATTTTCGAAGATATATTTTTTCTTTAAAATATTACTATCATAATACATTTTAAATAACGTTTTCTACGCGGTAATAAAAAAGAAGTAGAAATTACACGCGCATCCGGTATATGCTTAATATAATCTTTTATTTAAATAATGCTACATATCAGGATAATGTTGCTGAGATATTCCATTTTGTATTTATTTTCGTATTATATACTATATTATATATAATTTAATAAACCCCCAATGGGTGGTAATAATAATTATGGTATAGTATTGCTTCCTTATCAGCTTCCAAGGGAATTCGTGTAATAAATATTGTTTAAAATAAAACATAATGTTGCCACAACTTAGGAGGTTATTTTAGTTTTTGCGGCAACACTGTTTTTTGTTTTTATAAATCTATTTTTATACTACTATTGGTATAAAATAGATTGCGTTTTTTTTATATTAACCATTGAAACAAGGAATTTACGTGACAATTAATGTTATTATTTTTTTATTATGTGGAAAAGAAATTGTTTCAGTGTAAATTGAATATTTTTTTTAAATAAAAATCGTTGTACATAATGTTTTGAATCGTCTAGTTTAAGTTTTATTTTTGTTACGTCCCGTTTTTCCTACATTTTCTGTAGTTACCGTCCGAATTAAAAAGTTTCTATTCAACCTTGACTTTAAGTACAATACACTTTTACTAACAGCCTTATTAAAAAACGTGGAATAAGGTCTGAGTAGTTAGGACATGCTTTTTTTCCGTGACAGGAACTCGCAAAGTTGACAGACAAACACAAAAAGTAATAAAATCACTCTGACCTTACTCTATGGTTATTATAAGCCTTTATTTGTTTATTTGTTAACTTTTATTGTGTGACCGTTATGTATAATTCTACTAATCGGCGCGGCGCAGCGTGGCGAAGCTTTCTTATTAAGTGCTTAAGGACCTTATTTGCTTGGAAGGAATTGGCCACGTCGCGCCGCCCAGTGGAAATCGTAGATTACAGCTATTGTAAGAAATGTGAGATGCTGTCGCAGCCAACTAGCTTAATTAACTGTTCAATTTACAGGCTAGTCTTTTTACTAAAAGGCGCCGCCCCGTTTAGGAGTTAATCATCAATGTTTATAAATTTTAAAACCGACTTAAATAGGTTGGACCGCGCGAGCGAAGCAAGCGCTTAACTACCTAAAATAAAGCAAAATATAAAGCCTAGGCAATTGAGCCTTAGTCGAAACAAACAGGAAAATGATGCTAATCATTAATTTACCTTGTCACGTGGGTTGCCGTTTGGCGCAATTATTAGCGCACTCGCCAGGCAAGCGAGGGGCAGTTTTAAAACTTGTCACGGGGGATTTTTTGAATATGTATTTCTACTTGTAAAAATATTTGTAGTAAAATTAAACATTTACAGATCCAAGTCATTTTTGCCTAGCCGTTTGAATAAAAATCTCACTATTTGCACGGCGCCGTTTAGTAAAAAGGCTAGGTTATTCAAGGAGGAGGTTGTTTTTAATGATTCAAGTGCACAAAAGTGTAAAATAACTTATTTCTAAGACTATTTTCAAAAAATATCGAGCTTTTCGAAAAAATATGTGGGTCCCTTCTCAAGAGGTATAATAAATAAATTATTGTGTACTTAGAACATTGTGTTTCTTATTGCTATATTTATCCCTACTAATATTATAAATGCGAAAGTATGTAGGTCTATCTGTATCTTACGTTTACACGCCTGTTGAACCGAATTTGGTATAAAGATAGATGGGACGTTGGAGAAGGACGTAGGCTACTTTTGATCCCGATATTCTCGCGGGATCGGGACTTATGCGGGTGAAGCAGTGGGCGACGCTAGCGTAGCCCACTGCTTCACCTATTTGCTTAGAACCAATTGCTCGTTTTGCTTTTGCTTTTGCAAATTCTTAGTTTTGCTGTTTCGGTGAAGTGGACGTCGCGTCGTAGATTCACTCATCGGGATAAAAAAAGGAAAGAATCATTTATATTTTAAATAAATATTCCTTTATTTCACATTAAGTTATGTATATGTACAAAAAAGTAAAATTAGTATTTCTTAAATATAATATTATACACAGCTATGACTTGTATAGTGAAAGTACTTTACCTGATCGGATGCACAGACCTACGTATCGGAAAACAGACAAGTCCGATACGACTAAAGAACTTTGAACAAAGACAATAAAGCCAATTGACTGCCCATACCGCGAATAGATGTGGGATACCGCGTCGCTAAGCTAAAGTGGTCGTGGGCCGGACATGTGTGCCGAAGGGATGACGGAAGGTGGAGCAGAGACATTCTAGAGTGGAGACCGAGAGTAGGAAAGAGAAGCGTGGACAGACCACCTGCCAGATGGTCCGACGATTTAAAAACTCATGCCGGTGCAGCGTGGTCCAGGAAAACTGGCGATAGAAGGGTGTGGAGAGATATTAGAGAGGCAGTGGGCAAATACATGCTGCTGAAGAAGAAGAAGAAATCCATCCATAGAACCATTTTCGGTTTGTCTTAGGCGTTAGAGGTTTCCTTTTTCCTTAAGGGGTAAACAAGACCTAAACTGAAAATCCTTGTTGGATTCATCGAAAATTTTTCTTTATTTTTCGATGAAATATCTTAAATTTTTGATTTCGTTTAA
Organism: Idaea dimidiata; assembly: GCA_949358125.1. Taxonomy (NCBI): domain Eukaryota; kingdom Metazoa; phylum Arthropoda; class Insecta; order Lepidoptera; family Geometridae; genus Idaea; species Idaea dimidiata. The sequence continues at coordinate 13,607,181 of OX442341.1, forward strand.
AGCGATTTTAATGTTTCCTACTTTATAGTTTAGTTTCAAGACTAAAACTTTTTATTGTTTTGAAGCCTTATTACATTTTAGTCATAAAATGACTTTTTTGCCTGAATTGTACTAAGGTTGCCAAAAGAGAACAAGTTATTGTCTAAATAATTTAAATAATAATTTACACCAAAATGTAGGGAACATTGTTATTTACAAACAAAAATAGTCTAACATTGCGTCAGAAAACAATCAACAATTTTCGATGAATCTGACCGGGATTTTCAGTTTAGCTCGTATATACCCCTTAATTAGATGCTTATTAATTTCGTTACAGAATCACTTATTCACATATTCGATTAATAAGTATTGCTCTGTGGTTACTACCTACATAAAATGGCATCAAAAATTGCGTTACCTAGACTCTTTGTGATTGGCCGCTCTTGGACTAAAGTGCTACTAAAAAGACGTACTATTTTCGGAGATAGGAATAGGTACTTATGAACAGTCAACTGGTTTTATCGTCTTTGACTTGGAATAATGATTCGTTTTCTAGTATACACTAGTATTTATTTATTGCTAGTTCAGTCGATTATTTATGAATCCAATACCCTCACACTCGATTATATTGGTTGTTCCATCCGTTGTTATGTTGAATTTAGCCTGGAAACAAAAATAATATAAATAAATATAGCAGGATGTTGTACACATAACCTAAAATGAACCAATGCTTCAGTATAATAATATGGTATGGTAAATCGACAGGGTATATACTATATTTAGTCTTAAATATAATCTATGCCCTTCGATTTACCATACCATGTTTGTTTCCAAGATTTGATCTTTATCAGGTACACTATCAATCGGTACAATAATATAGGATGTTATTATTTGTGAGCGGTGTTGGTCTAGTGGTAGATACCCCGACTTTCATTCCGAAGGTCGTGGTTTCGAATCCCGGCCGCGCACCAATGTCTTTTTCCTTGCGGAAAAGTTATGTGCGTTAATAACATCGCTCATACTGTGAAGGAAAATATCGTGAGGAAACCCACGGCTTAGTTAGCTCGAGACGTATTGACCAGTTCTTTCCTCTGGGCATGGCTGACTATGCTGGGAGGGTGGTATAGGTGCTGGGTAAGCCTACTCCAACGTCCCGGGCAAACAGCGCCATAAAATAGCATGGATTAAAAAATTGCTTGCGCTGTGTAAATCATCTAAATTTAGATGAAAAAGGCCAATTATTTATTATTATTATTATTTGCAAAAATACAAGGTTCGATTCCTGGCTAGCGTAATAATTTTTTTAAAAATCTAATGACATTTTAGTTATTATCAAAATCGGTGACGCAACTGCTTTCAGCATTTTTCTATCTCTTATAGTTTAGGATATCCCCCTGAAAGCCCATCGAAATGGTTCACCCTGTATACTAATACTAGCTGCGCCCCGCGGTTTCACCCGCGTAACTTCCTATCCCGTAACGTTAATGATCCCTCACGTATGTCATACCAAGTGTTGCTTAACGATCATTCAAAGTACTATATAATATTTTTACCTCTAAACCAACCCTGTACCAAGTTTTATGAATATCGGGTAACCCGCTCTTTTCCCCATCACGTATGTTGTACCGAGTGTTGCTTAACCCGTGCGATCATTCAAAGTCAACCCTGTACCAAATTTCATTCATATCGGTTTACGGGTTGTTGAGTTAGAAATAGAAATACACGACTTTATTTTTCAGAGCTGCCGTCCCGCAGTTTCACTCGCGTAAGTCCCGATCCCGAGGGAATATCGGGATCAAAAGTAGCCTATGTCATATCTGAATAATGTAGCTTTCTATTAGTGAAAGAATTTTTGAAATCGGTCTAGAAGTTTCTGAGATTACCTCCAATATACATACATATATACATGTTACCAACGTAACCTCTTTATAATATTAATTACCAACATAAAACAAAATATTAAGAATCAAAAGTACAATGAGATATTGCAAAATAATTTTTAAAAAGCACTGCAGTTTGGTGACACAACCGTCTCGCATGGAGCCGACCGATAGAGCCGCGCGGCAGGATGCCTCACGGAGTTGACTGGCCACCCTCATCATCGTCGCCCGTTACGTGTATATGCACGCTTGGTACTTAGTAATTATTTATTGTAGAGTTATTTTAAAACTGTAATATCTCGTGAGATATTCATTGAAATCAAGTGATGTCAAGGACAATTATGTTTAAAATTAAATACTTTTAATGAATAACGTATTTATTTGGATAAGGATTAACATAATATTTACAAAATTACGTTCGGAAATAATGCATTGTTCTACAACAAATTTGATTACTCTAAAATATGTTATATTGAGTCAACCTTAAGAGATAGACATATGCTGTCGCGGACTATTTATTAGATCCTTTTTAGAGGAAGAATTCTGTCATATATGGTTTTTATGTAACTCTGACCGTTTACTCAGCGCACGCGACAGAATCTCGGAACAGGGTAATTTTTTTCCCGTTTTTGCAATATTTTTCATGGATGCTCCGCTCCTATCAGTCGTAGCGTGATGTAATATAGCCTATAACCTTCCTCGATAAATGGACTATCAAACACAAAAAGAATTTTTGGAATCGGACCGGCAGTTCCTGAGATTAGCGCGTTCAAACAAACAAACAAACAAACTCTTCAGCTTTATAATATTAGTATTTTTAGTATAGATTATAAAGCTGAAGAGTTTGTTTAAACGCGCTAATCTCAGGAACTACTGGCCCTAATTGTTTTTTTTTTGTGTTTGTGTTTTAAATAAATAAAATAAATAAATTCTGTGACGAACACACAGCGCCATCTAGCCCCGTGGTAAGCTGCTAAGCGTGTGTTACGGTGACTAGACAACGGATATACTACTTATATTTATTTTTCTTTTGTAAATAGATACATATTATTGTTTTATAGTCCATTAATCGAGAAAGGTTATAGGCTATATAACATCACCACACTGCGACCAATAGGAGCGGAGCATCCATGAAAAATATTGCAAAATCCGGAAAAAATGCCCCTTAACAGAGCTTCTGTCGCGTACACTGAAGTACGACGCAAACGTAGTGACTATATTATCTTTGTAGTAAGCGTGCGGGGCGACGGGAACGGGACTTACGCGAGTGAAACCGCGAGCGCTGCTGTTTACTATAAAACCGGAAAAATGAGTTGTAATTTCATTCCAACATGGCGAAACAGAAGAAAAATGGGTTTTTGTTTTTGACGCGTTTACGGAACGTTGTCCTGAATTTTAATTTTTGCATAACCTAGTTTTATTGCGTGTAGTTTAATTTCGGCGGCATGTTATCGCTTTAGTTACGCGAAGTTCAACGAGTGAAGTGAAAATAAAAGTACCAGTGCCTAAAAACGAAATGAGCACGTTACAAACAAATGTTCCATGGGGTTGGAGAAAAATCGTCGCCATTTTTTCTGCAGCCTTCAACCACGCATTGAAAATTATTTCAAACGATTACAGTATAATAGTGGTAGTACACTATTAGTACGTGAAACTGTCTAAATTGTCCTATATTGCTGACAGAAAGCCATAACTAAGAATATGAATGAAAAATTAAGAAAAATGTATTGATTACCTTCGTCATAATTTGAGCGACGTGTATAGCTGTCTTGGTATGTAACGTGACCTCCCCCACACGCACTGTAGACTTGCCTTCTGCTAGCGTCATGAACAGTATTACTTGGTCCTGAAAATAATACATTAAAAATTAGATAAGGTGGTTAGGTATGTATTTTACAAAAGTACAGTTAAAGTAAATTTTCGCCTATTTGTAAAAAAAATATATCCAAATTATTATTTCGATACCATTGTAGGTCACTCTTTTTTATTTGAAGCGATACAGGGCTACTTACGCCTTGTTAAAATTGATAGTACACTATTAAACACGTGAAACTGGCCTAAAATGCTCTTAATTGCTAGTAGTACGGCCATAACTAAGGCCTATAATCTATAGTCCGCTATAGTCATCTAAGCAAAAACTTTGACCTAAGACAATTTTTGGTATTGATAAAGCAATCTTCGCAACTGTCCAAAGTTTTTGCTTAGTATAGTAGAAGTTTTTCAAATTTAGAATGTAAACCAATAAAAAATAATGACCTAAACTTTGCTTCTCTGTTATGACTATCAAGTTCTTTTTATTTTATTCTTTAATACAAAATTAAATTACGACAATTAATTCTAATTCAAAGTTTATGCTTAGTTTTTGCTAAGCTCAGTCAGCTCCCAGATTATGTATCCAGTGGATGTCTGACAACAGTGAAAATTGACAGGCACTATACAGTACATTGCTGCTTTGAGGTGATCACCGGTAATAACCACGTTAAATCAAAGCAGCAATGTACTGCATAGTGCCTGTCAATTTCTACTGTTGTCAGACATCCACTGGACAGATGAAATGGGAGCTGACTAAGCTTAGCAAACACTAAGCATAAACTTTGAATTGGAATTTGTAGTCGAAATTCATTTTGTATTAAACGAATCAAATAAAAAAGAACTTGATAGTCATACATGACAGAAAAGCAAAGTTAGATAGATGATGAGCAGTAGGTACTAACATGCATTAGCAACATGCATGGTTTCCTCCACTCGACTCGACCTCGACTCAACTTGAAGGATAGAATTCTTGAGGAAATTCCTCAGTCGAGTCGAGGAATTATAATTGTCAAACTCAAGGTATGTCGCGATCTACCTTAAGGTATCCTCGAATCTATCGATACCGATATCATACCGATTCTACGAGTATCATTCAAGTGGAGTCGAGGTCGAGTCGAGTGGAGGAAACGACTCTGCATATACGATTGACGACCTCTGTGGAGCGTCGGGCGAACGCTTGGCTGCAATACAGAAGGTTGCGGGTTCGATTCCCGCTGGGTGCAAATATTTATGCTTAAAAATAAATATTTGTATCTGGTCTAGGCGTATTTTTATGTATAATATGTATGTATTTACAAAAGAAAAATAAATATAAGTAGTATATCCGTTGTCTAGCCACCGTAACACAAGCTTAGCAGCTTACCACGGGGCTAGATGGCGCTGTGTGTTCGTCACAGGATTTATTTATTTATATAGGTGTAAGTCAAAGTACTGAGTACTAAGTCAAAGTACGGACTATAGATTCCCTGGTAAGAAAGTAAGACGAGTGACCTGTAAGTGTGTGTCGAGACAGGCGCCGGCGAGCAAGTCTCGCTGCAGCATGTCCCCGACCGCACGCCCCATGTCGTGGGCCTCCCCCCCGCGCCGCCCCAACCCGTCCGCCCCCAACACGCAGCCAGGTGACATCTTGCATGATAGGCTACAATCATCAAGAAACTTGTATTACTGGCATGCGCACGTCGAACTATAAAGCAAAGATAAATGAATCTGATGAGGAATTCTGTCCCTTTCTAACCCCTTTCTAATTTATTTACTATTTAGGAAATCCAACAGCTATTACAGAAGAATAAATTAACGTGTATCACCAGGAAGTCAATTACAGGAACTCACGAACAAAAAACAATGTAGATATACAACAGACTATAATGGTGGTGATGGTGGTGATGATCAGTAATCTGTAAGCTGGGGACCTCTGTCCCTTTCTAATTCTTCCTAATGCAGGTAGCCCTGTCCCTTTCCCATCGACCACTTTTTAGCTATTCTTTCACTTTCTAGTTCTAGTAATATAAATTATTAATTATACCTTCTTCATTATTATCTGGCTATATCCAATTTCGTCAAGTACCTATTATTAATATTTGCAAGTTATTTGCATCGAAACAGTTAAGTCAACATAGTTAAAGTCAAGTCGAGGGAATCATTGTAAAACGGCGGCTATTTACGATGATTGTTCACGGAGCTTTGAAGACAACGCTAACGTCCATGTTTGGCACCGATTATCACTTTGACTACACTTGTACCTTCACGAAAGTAAATTGATTAATATGCCCCTGAAATAAATCGTGCGAAGGGGAGACGTAAGAGCAGGAAAGCGGACCCGGAGCTCCCGAGAGGCAACACCGTTGGATGACAAGTGTCTTCTAAAGACGTTTAAATTTTGACGGGAGTAATCATCATGAATTACTTCATGCATGAAATCGGAATTTATTTACATAAATCGGATTGCTGACTTCCAATTCACATTTAAAATATTGCAACGAGAGATATTCCTTCTAAAACTCGTTTTTTAAAAGTCCTGTTCAAAAGGTAAATACGGGACCCCATTTTTACTATCATTAATGTGATATGATAATGGTACAGCACATTGATGCGCGAATCCGCCATGCATTTGGCCGGATGTTTTAGTGTTACCCACACTTCATCCTTCTAGAAATTCCTAATTTTATAGTAGACTAGTATACACCAAGCATCGATATAAATCTTCATCTTCACTTACATAATCCCACTACAGTTATCAGGTGCGAGGTCCCTGTCTTCCTTATAGCACTCGATGCTAACTTGTTGGCCAGCCAGCGCCTGCTTGGCCCCATCAGCCATTTGGTAAGCCATTTTTATAGGTAACGTGCCCGCCACGAAACTCCAGCCGAGTATGCGTTCGACGGTTCCTCTCTCAGTTAAGTTGACGGCTTTGAAGTGGGGTACTGGAGTTATTTTTACTGTGACCCGACCGCCGCCCTTTGGGAAGTACCTGGGGATTACCGACCGCAATAAATAAGCGAAGAGAAATATGGTAAAATAAATTAATTTATTGAAAAACACACAGAGCCATCTAGCCCCATGGTAAGCTATTAAGCTTGTGTTGCGGTGACTAGACAACGAATATAATCCATAATATATTGATTTATCTGTTGCAATTACATATTATACATAGAATCACACACAGACCAGAGACAAATATTACTTTTAAGCAAAACTATTTGCACCTGGCGGGAATCAAACTCGCAACCTTCTGCATTGCAGTCGAGCATTCGCACGACGCGGGTTTGGGAGCAAACTATCAGCTTTCATAGTGAAGCAGAGTACTAAAGAAAAATGTTTGAAGTTTTGGTCGACTTTAATGTGCTGGGTCCACGAATCTTAAACTGCTGGGTCATTGTTTAAACTGCCTTGCGTTTAGGCTAATCTTTCTGGATATCTTAGCAACAACATCATCATCATCATCGATCGATCGGCCCTTGTCGGCCCAGTGTGCAACGTTGCCAGACCTCGCCTGACTTGGTTCAACTACTGATGTGGATGGAGACAAGAAGTTAATAATTTACCCTCTCTTATGAATAGTGAGGTCAAAATCTGCATGAAACCTCCTCAGAGCGTGTCTGAACACCTCAGTCATGTAGTCTACTTGAGGAGCCATGACTGCGTTAGTTCCTCCACGCAGGTCTAATGTCACTGCAGAGTCTGCCAGTAAAGCACACGGCAGGGCCACTTGAATCAGCAGGCTTATTGAACTGAAATTAATATAAAGTTTTGTAAATATATAAATATTGCACGACATTACACACAGTGCATATCTGGCCCCAAACTAAGCACTAGGCTTGTACTATGGATACTAGACAACGAATATACTACATATCATACTTTTTTTTTGTAAATACAGATATATTATACATAGAACGACACCCGACTTAGACCAGATACAAATAATTATCAAACCTGCAGCCGAATTGAAATTGGAAATTTAAAATTTAGTTTTTTCCAATTAGAACTCATTTAATTACAATTTGATTCTAAACAGGAACTTTATATTATAATTTTATTATCATTACACCTTCCTTAAGTAGGTACTGACTGTGTTCCTTACCCAGCAGTTTGTACATCAACAGAATAATACCCTCCTTTGATTTTTCCTGGAATAAATTCAATTTCTGTGGATCCGATTCTGTCTCCTCTGAGTCTACCTTGGCACATTGATGACACTAACTGAATACCTAAAAATATGAGTTGTTACAGTCCAATTGCTTAATACTTGCAATGTGGGGTTAAAAAAGGTATAAATTAATTCTAAGATTTAAAAAACAGGTGTTTCTGCAGTGTTGGATAAAATTTTTCAGTGTTAATAGTTGTGAAGTGTTTATTATTTATAGCACTTTTTTAATGATCAACTTCTACATCGCTTCTTCTTGGTAGATAGTGATCATAAACAAAATAAAACAATTCAAATAAAGATTTTTAAGTTACCTACCAGTTAGTTACACCTTTGTGGGTCTAGCAAGGAATCCAAAAAGGGCCCAGTTGCACAGATATTTTGGTTAATGTATACAAGCCAAGCAGTTAGGCGTGTAATAGGGTGCCATTTGTATTCGACCAGCAGCTAATCTTACCTTTGAGATGTTGAGCGGCTAGACCGGGTTTGCTGCGGCCGGCACGTATTTTTGTTACCTTTATGGGTATACCCATAATCGCACTCAGTGACATCGAGTTTCTAAGGATTTGCCCACCCTGAAAATGTTTAGTGTAAAAGTATTACAAGAATATTTTGATGGATATTTAGTTATTACATTATTATAGGTTAGAAAACAAGAAATTCTGTATTTACGCCTTCGAGAACGCTGCCATCGATTTCTAATAACTCAGTCATTATTGTCGAAACTATTTGTTTCCTGAATTTATTGGAAATAAAAGCTATTTTCAAGAATTTTGTTTAGATGTGCAATCAATAGAAAAACAAATCAATGTTTTTGTCCCACTTTTTTTTTTTTTAAATTTCACTTATTTATTATTTCTTATCGGTTGTGAACCGATTATGGCCATTAGGAAATTAGCCAGTGTCATGTATTCTAATATATTATGCAAGTTATTTGCATCGAAACAGTCAAGTCGTCATAGTTAAAGTCAAGTCTAGGGAATCATTTGTAAACACGGCGGCCATTTACAAACAATCTTCACGGAGCCTTGGAGACAACACTAAGTTAATGTTTTGCACCGATTTTCACTTTCATTCCACTTGTACACCTTCACGAAACTAAATTGATTAATATGCCCCCGAAATTAAACAATTTGCACACATATGAACTAGGTTTTACAAAAATGAAAATTTAGCACCACATCTCCTCAACGAGTTCCCGCCAAGACTCCTAAATTTCACTTGTTCTTATCGGTTTTTTTAATTTCTTATCGATTGTGAACCAATTATGGCCATTAGGAAATTAGTTAGTGTCATGTATTATTAATTTGTTATTCAAGTTATTTGCATCGAAACAAAGTCGTAATAGTTAAAGTCAAGTCTAGGGAATCATTTATAAACACGGCGGCCATTTACAAAGATTGTTCACGGAGCTTTGGAGACAACACTAAGTCCATGTTTTGCATCGATTTTCACTTTCATTGCACTTGTACACCTTCACGAAACTAAATTGAATATAATGCCCCCGAAATAAACAATTTGCACGTATTTGAATTGAACTAGGTTTCACAAAAATGAAAATTTAGCACCACATCTCCTCAACGCGTTCCCGCCAAAACTCCTCTTATCGGATGCAAACTATATGGATGGAGTATAATATGGAGTCTTGGCGGGAACTCGTTGAGGGGATGTGGTGCTAAATTTTCATTTTTATGAAACCTAGTTCACATGCGTGCAAATTGTTTAATTTCGGGGGCATGATAATCAATTTAGTTTCGTGAAGGTGTACAAGTGGAATGAAAGTGAAAATCGGTGCAAAACATTGACTTAGTGTTGTCTCCAAGGCTCCGTGAAGATTGTTTGTAAATAGCCGCCGTGTTTACAAATGATTCCCTAGACTTGACTTTAACTATGACGACTTGACTGTTTCGATGCAAATAACTTGCATAATATATTAGAATACATGACACTGGCTAATGTCCTAATGGCCATAATCGGTTCACAACCGATAAGAAAATAATAAAATCACAAAATACTGCGAAAATTTATGTTCAATATAAATCCGCTGCAACGTAGTAGAAACACATGTTAATTTATAAGAGTTGTCCAAGAAGAAGCTAATAAATCAAGAAAGATGTTGCGGAAACCGGGATTCCCCGTGGCTAACTGCAATATCAAGATGGTAAACAATATGTTATTTGTGTCGAAGTTGTGTCGTAATTATTGCGTATTATTATCGTGCCCAAACTGCTGTTAATTATTACTGGCTGAAGTACTTGTATAATCATCGGATAAAGAAGTTTAATTAGAGTAACATGTTAAGTTTAATTTGTGTCTAAAATAGTTCGTGATTTTTATTTAGCCGGACAGTGTGATGTCTGATGGTGCTCTGAGCGAGGAAGACAGCGACTCACAGCAGAGACGGCTGCAGCTCATCAACTTTGGCCACTCACAGTGGGGCTTCAATAACTGGAACTGGGCTGTAACCAAGCAGGAACTAGGTAAGTAAGCCATCAAGAATGTAAAAAAGTTTACTTTCTATGAAATAAGGCTGGACAAATTCCCCAACGCTTGTTGACTTGGTTGTCGACCAAGCAAGATGCAAGACTTACCTTCATTTATATGTAAATACTTCAAAACTATGTCCGTCAGTCTGTCACCAGGCTATAATCTCAAGAATGGTTATAGCTAAACAATTTAAATTTTCACCTTTACTTGTTTGAGTTTTTATGAAGGAATGTCTTTCAACTAACCTAACATAACCTAACCTAACAACTGCAACTATTGGAATAGGATTATCCGAATATCAATCAACCAATTGATTACCAAAACCAACAATATTTTTTTTTCCATGTTTTTGGAAAACATTTTTTCCTGAGCTTTGTTTGATCACAAATCATGCCAATGTCACGAAGTGTAAAAAATACAAGATCATTTTTTCAGGATTGTACGTTTATTCTTTGTAAGTAACACAAATTAAGGGTGTTGACCAGGCAACCGTGACACAGTGACAGGGGCAAATATCACCCCTCTTACCCCCTTCCCTCCGCAATAGTGACATGCATATACCTACCAATATGATAACTTTTTTTAAAATATATAATTCCACAGATGTCTCGCTCTGGCATAAAAAATAAATGGTCACGTTTAGTATACAACATGTCGACTGCAGATTATTACACTAAGTATTTATTTAGTGTAATAAATAAATTGTTGTATAAATAATATTAAGTTTGTATTAGTTATTCGTACATAATAGTATGACATTTAGTTCAATTTTAATTTTCGAATTAACCAGTTTTCTGAATACCCATGTCCCCCAATTAGTTCGCATAATTGGCGCTCTACTGTTACTGTAATTAAATTATTGTTTAATAAATGCCAATACCTATATTTTTAATATACTAAACTCCTTAAATTCCAGACTTCGTGGATCTGACAAATGGAAAGTACTGCGCTGGAGTGGTTGCATTTGTCTCAATCTCCGTAAAGAACCTGGACATACACAGAGAAAACATTGGATATGCCACCTCTATTGCCAACACTAAAGGATTCGCTATTTACAAGTCAAGAAAGGTATATAAGTGCTATCTGTACTGTTACTGTACCCTGTTATCTGGGTCTAAAGAAAATGGATATGGTATCTTCTGCCCTTGGTAAAAGGCAAGCAAAAGGCAGCTAGTTCCCAACAACCTGTCTTAGTTGTAGCACCAAGTGGACTGTTCGTGTTTTTGACCACTACCACTTAGGAAAAAGCCTTTTTAATTTTTATCTATTGTTTATAAAAAACATACTTTTAGATAGATAGATAGATTAACACTTTATTTGCACAACCAACAACAATTAAGATCAGTTTACATTATCTATACTAATATTAGGGGTTAAAGTATGAAATTGCCGATTTGTACTGAAAATCTTAATTGTTTATTTTTTAAATTTTTAACAAATTTATTTAATCAAAATAGTTGCCATTATTATCTATACATTGCTGCCATCCAATGGGAAGGTTATTAATGCCTTTGCGATAGAACTCCGACGATCTAGACTGCACAAACTGTGTGAAAGCATTTTGTACTGCCTCCTGGGAAGAAAACTTCTTGTCACGTAGATAATTGTCCAAATCACGAAAAAAATGGTAGTCGGTTGGAGCAAGGTCTGGTGAATACGGAGGATGACGAATGGTTTCTAAGTGCAGTTCCTGAAGGGTCAAAATGGTTTCTCGTGCTGTGTGAGGTCTCGCGTTGTCGTGGAGCAATAATGGTGAAGATCGATTCATGAGTCGGGGCTGTTTTACTGCTAGTTTTGTCAACATGGTTCGGAGTTCGGCACAATAGACATCTGCCGTAATTGCTTGACCAGATCGAAGAAAACTATAGTGAATAACACCATGCTGAGACCACCAAACAGTTACCATTACCTTTTTATTGGTAAGTTTTGCTTTAGGACACTGTTGTGGCATTTGACCTGGGGTCAGCCATTGCATTTTTCTTTGCCGGTTATCATAAAGAATCCACTTTTCATCACATGTTACAATTCGATCCAATATTCCTTCATTTCTGTACCGGTTCAACAAGGCAACACAAGTTTCAACACGCGTTTCTTTCTGCAGATCAGTCAAATCATGAGGCACCCATTTTTCGTATTTTTTTATTTTATTGATTTAACGCAAGTGAGTCAATAAAGTGGGTAAGGTAACGTTAAACCATGCCGCTAATTCCTGGGTAGTTTGACTAGGATCAGCTTCCACTATCTCTCTTAATTCATCGTTATTCACCTGTGTGGGCGGTCTTCCTCGTGGCTCGTTTTTGAAGTCGAAATTTCCATCACGAAAGCGTTTAAACCAAAATCGCACGGTGCGTTCATTAGTAGATCCCTCTCCAAACGCAGCATTGATATTGCGGGCTGTTTCTGCCGCGTTAGTTCCGCGTCGGAACTCGTATTCAAAAATCACTCGAATTTTCGCAGTATCCATCTTTCTTGTCTAAATTGAATAACAAAAACAATTGAAAGTCGATATTCAAATGTTTCACATTTTTTAAAAAAAGAACATCACAGAAACCATTTGAAAAAAGTTTCATTCGAAAACCTCAAACCATGAAGATTCTATGTCAATTCAAAGAACCTATTGCAATAAAACGGCAATTTCATACTTTAACCCCTATTATTATGAAGAGTTTGTTTGATTGTTTGTTTGTTTGAACGCGCTAATCTCAGAAACTGCTGGTCCGATTTGAGAAATTCTCTTTTTGTTTGTTAGTACATTTATCGAGGAAGGTTATCTTTTGATGCCGATATTATAATGGGGTCGGGACTTACGAGGGTAAATCCCGCGGGACGATCTATAAAAACGAAACTCGTGTTAGTTACACTATTTATATCTCAAGAACGGCGGAACCGATAGAAATGAAATTTGCTACAGGGTTTGTATAGGGGTTTAAATAAAATATAGGGTAAGTACTGTAAATGATCGTACGGGTTAAGCAACGCTTGGCGTGACACATACGTGATGGGTCAACAGGAACGATCGCACCAATTAGAATGAAATTTGGTACAAGCTTAGTTTATGGGTATAAATACGTTATAAGGTACTTTAAATGATCGTATGGGTTAAGCAACGCTTGGCGTGACACATAAGTGATGGGTCAATAGGAACGATTGCACCAATAAGAATGAAATTTGGTACAGGGATTACTTTAAGGGTATAAATACGATACTTTAAATGATCGTACGGGTAAAGCAACGCTTGGTATGATACACGTGATGGGTAAAAATGACGGTTAAACCGATTTGAACGAAATTTGGTACAGGGATAGTTTAGTGGTTGAAAAAAAGATATAGGGTACCTACTTTGAATAATCATACGGGTTGAGCAACGCTTGGTATGACATACGTGATGCGTCACATACGTTACGGGATAGGAATTTATGCGGGTGAAACCGCGGGGCACAGCTAGTAATTAATAAGTGAGACAAATTACACAGAAAGCTTAAAAGTAAAAAGTTGTACAAATGGCCGACCTTATCGCTAAAAGCGATTTTTTCCAGGCAACCTTTGGATATATAGGTAGACAACTTTATTTACTCAGCGCAGCGTATAAAAAACTAACCACAGATACACATAGTAAAAAAAAAATGCCAGTTTGCAAGTCCAACTACCTTCTCCAATATTTAGGTTTCCATACCCAAAGGGTAGAAGTGGGACCATTTTACTAAGACTCCTCTCATCTGTCTGTCACAAGGCTGCATGAATCGTTAGCTAGAGACAGTTGAAATTTACCAATGAATGATGTTTATTTTTTTTTGCTGCTAAGATGACAAGTATAAATAAATAAATATGTAATTTTGACTCCAAAACGTCAATTTTTTGAGATAAATGGTATGGAACCCTTCATGCTTAAGTCTTAAGTCACACTTGACTGGTTTTACTTAGTTCTTACCACTAAAACTATCCAATTTATTTTCCAGTGTGCAGTAACTAATGCCTTTCGAGAAACACTACTGAGCTTCGGTGGTAGTGTAGCCACCGAACTCCTAGCTAAACTAGAGCACCAACGAGCAGACCCTATTGACGAAAACAACCAGAACCTCGCAAACAAGCCCTCGGAACCCAAAAACCAACCGATCAACCAACCACAGCCACTACCACCACAGCCACCACAGATAAAGAAAGAAGAAATCGCTTGCAACATGAGAACAGTACCTCCAGCAGTGAAGAACGCACCAGTTGCACCGGTTATGCCACCAGCTCCAGTGCCACCGGCTCCATTACCGGCCAATGCCCGCCACCCGCGGCCACCCCAAGCTCCCCACCTCCGACCGAACTCCAACGTAAGTTACGTTCTCCAACCTGTGATGCCACCTCTGTACGGACCAAGACTCCCTCCTCTAACCCCACACGTCTTCCCTAACGCTTATTACGAGTACGCAGGCCCGTGGCACCTTGCCTACGAACCGTATGATCGTCCTCATGCTAACTTGAATCTTAACTTCAACGTTCCGCCGAAGAACTTGGTAGTCAATTCCAGAGAGTGCAAGAATTCTTGCCGAGAAGGCGAGCCGGTGCAGTACGCAGCGCATGCTCACGCGCCACCTGCGCAAGGATGCTGGATTAAACCGAGTATCTTCTATGATGGTTTCTGGACAGAACAGAAGGTTAAGAAGTGGGTTGCAGAGCAGGTAGAAAAGGATGAAGCTGGTTCTCCGTCACAGCCCGTGCCAGATCCTAACAAACCTTGAGCGGAGAACCTCTATAGTTTTACTCGAGTAAAGGTTGTATTTTTTCCCTATGGTTAGGAAGGTTAGATTTTTCCAGTTATCAATGCCATACGTTTTGAGATCTTTATAAACCTCTTCCTGAGAGGTGAAATAAGTTTAATTTCAATCGAACATCGTGGAAACATAAGAAAAATATAAATGTGTGTTTTCAAATTTAAACCTACTTTCTCTGAAACCACTCCAATGAACTTTTGATACAAATATTGTGGGTTTGATTTTTGTATCAGATGATCAAATTTGTTTTTGGACCTGCTAGGGGCATTGTATTAGGGGTTAAAGTATGAAATTGCCGATTTGTACTGAAAATCTTAATTGTTTATTTTTTAAATTTTTAACAAATTTATTTAATCAAAATAGTTGCCATTATTATCTATACATTGCTGCCATCTAATGGGAAGGTTATTAATGCCTTTGCGATAGAACTCCGACGATCTAGACTGCACAAACTGTGTGAAAGCATTTTGTACTGCCTCCTGGGAAGAAAACTTCTTGTCACGTAGATAATTGTCCAAATCACGAAAAAAATGGTAGTCCGTTGGAGCAAGGTCTGGTGAATACGGAGGATGACGAATGGTTTCTAAGTGCAGTCCCTGAAGGGTCAAAATGGTTTCTCGTGCTGTGTGAGGTCTCGCGTTGTCGTGGAGCAATAATGGTGAAGATCGATTCATGAGTCGGGGCTGTTTTACTGCTAGTTTTGTCAACATGGTTCGGAGTTCGGCACAATAGACATCTGCCGTAATTGCTTGACCAGATCGAAGAAAACTATAGTGAATAACACCATGCTGAGACCACCAAACAGTTACCATTACCTTTTTATTGGTAAGTTTTGCTTTAGGACACTGTTGTGGCATTTGACCTGGGGTCAGCCATTGCATTTTTCTTTTCCGGTTATCATAAAGAATCCACTTTTCATCGCATGTTACAATTCGATCCAATATTCCTTCATTTCTGTACCGGTTCAACAAGGCAACACAAGTTTCAACACGCGTTTCTTTCTGCAGATCAGTCAAATCAGGAGGCACCCATTTTTCGTATTTTTTATTTTATTGATTTGACGCAAGTTAGTCAATAAAGTGGGTAAGGTAACGTTAAACCATGCCGCTAATTCCTGGGTAGTTTGACTAGGATCGGCTTCCACTATCTCTCTTAATTCATCGTTATTCACCTGTGTTGGCGGTCTTCCTCGTGGCTCGTTCTTTAAGTCGAAATTTCCATCACGAAAGCGTTTAAACCAAAATCGCATGGTGCGTTCATTAGTAGACCCCTCTCCAAACGCAGTATTGATATTGCGGGCTGTTTCTGCCGCGTTAGTTCCGCGTCGGAACTCGTATTCAAAAATCACTCGAATTTTCGCAGTATCCATCTTTCTTGTCTAAATTGAATAACAAAAACAATTGAAAGTCGATATTCAAATGTTTCACATTTTTTAAAAAAAGAACATCACAGAAACCATTTGAAAAAAGTTTCATTCGAAAACCTCAAACCATGAAGATTCTATGTCAATTCAAAGAACTTATTGCAATAAAACGGCAATTTCATACTTTAACCCCTATTATTTTGGAAATAGCATTTTTTCATTACTAAAATCGACATAGTTGGTATCTAGATGTTCGATTAAAACCTGTGTGACCTGATGAGGAATCTTTTCATATTCTCTAGTACTCTCTAGAAGACTAGGGGATCGTCTCCACGAGCGTTAGAATCGCGGCGATATATCGTCGAGCCACTTATTTCCATACAATCTCTATGAACGTGTCTCCACACGGCGATGTTAATGCGGCGGTGCGTTTTATAGAAATACGAAAATATCGCCGCGATTCTAACGCTCGTGGAGACGGTCTCTAGGAGTTAAAGAAGTTATAGTGGTAGTGTGAGAAACGCTCGACTTTTGCTACTCCATGGTATACCTTACCTACGCACATTGACTATGCTTGCTCTAAAATCAAATCAAAATAATATAACTCATGTATGAAAATACATTAAGGGTATTAAACGAGCTAAACTCAAAATTTAAGTTGGAGTCACAGAATTTTTTGATTATTTCATGTGATGAATTGTTGGAATTGTTTTTGTGTTATGGATTGCACGTGATATTAACCCTTACCGTGATCTCCTTAAGATCAACTCCTCCCATCGTACTATTGTAATCGCTTACACTCTTTGGCTTGACAATAGTCTGGCCCGCTTTCGTCCCAACGCAACTGCCGGCATCGTGGTAGGTGGATATAACAGTTACCACTTTGGAGTCATTCCATGCGACGATAGAAACATCTCCAGAATGGCGAGATACTATAGTCCCCTTCGGCACGTTTTTCGGTACCTTTGCGATCTCTTCAGGTACATGACGACGATTTGGCCGCAGCGTTCCCAAGCAATCGAAGCCCTGGGACTTGAGATATCGTGCTAACGATGGACAATTGTAAAAATTATCCATCGTTACACGATGCCCTCGTCGCTCCAGGCCTTTCAATAGCTCTAGGACAACCTTGGCACTTTTACCCCCCAGATCAGCACTAAGAGAAACATCGGTGGAAGGGCCATCACTGGATTTACCAGTATAAATTTGGAATCTAGCCATATAACCGGTGACAGACTCACACAACTCATATGACTTGATACCAAATCTCGCAGCCATTGTCCTTATTGTTTGGGACCACGATAACCGCCCTTTGAATAAAAGCAAAGACTCGTCAATGGCTACGCTTTGCTTTAAATTATAAAGGGACCCAAATTTTTCCTGAAGGTGTTTTAGTAAGGGCGATAGTTTCCAGACCCTCGAATACATCGCTCTATCTCCTGAACACATGTCCTCGTTTTGTAGACGATTCTGACAACCGTCAGAATTGTTGACAAAATATAGAAATTTGTTCAGGAGAACGTACCTATTATAGGACATGAAATTTGGCATTTCAAGTACGTTTGTTATCCAATACTCGGTGACCGATGCACGAGGATCTATACCCATATACATAAGCACCCCAAAGAAAACCATCATCTCCTCTACATTGGTGTCGTTCCACCGATTTAGACGAGATGATCTTTTAAGTGCAGCCCTATCTTTTAAATCATCGATAGTTTGCTTAGCGTATCGATTAGTCTCGAGGACGATTTTCTCCATGATGTCTCTATCGAATATGTCGGTAAAGGCATCAAAGGGAGAATCGTAGTCTTTGACTGGTCCAGGGCGAGGGCCTGAAAATACTTCAGGAACTCCCGTGAAAGAGCCAAAATCTTCAACCCAATCGAAACTAGCCGATAGGCCAAGCGTACTATCGATAGCGTCATCCATACCGCGTTCCATTTCCTGTATAACATTCCGAAGTGGGTCATCCAATTCCTCATCATCCGGAATATCCCTTTCTATACCTTCAGTGGCGTCAACATCGAATTCATCATCGAATTCGCTGTCGAAGTCACTGCCCGCGTTCTGATGCCTACGCGCTTGCCTCGATGTCGCTGTTACACCTGACGTTGATGGGCGAGCATCAATGTCAGTTGCAATGACGACATCAGCAACTACATCGGAACTCCCGACATTATCCACGGAAGTAGCCTCCACGCGGACCCTATCGGGATTTGCCGAGGTAGATGCGGTAGACTCATTCGTAGGCGGCACAGAAAATGATACTTCGGATGGCAGCCCGGCCATCCACCGCCTTACGTGCCAAGGCGCTGTCAAAAGAAGCTAGTCCGCCTCTTCCTCCTCCACATCCATCGTCTCCACCCTCTCATATACGTTGCAGCTGCAAGAGAACAAATATGAAATTATTAAAATTGTATAAGGCTTAGAAAAAGTTGCTGGGTTCTGTGTGTATTTGTACCTATGTACAATATGTATGCATTTACAAAAAAGTCTTAAGTCGTTTAGACGTTGTCCTGTTCGCCCGATGACAGAACAATCTACCGGCTCCAATTGTGAATGTAAACTAACCTTGGACCCGCTCAAAAACACTCATTAAAATCGTTCAAGTCGTTGGGAAGTTATGCGGGTACATACATTTCGGCGAATGAATTTTTCCTTTAAAATATTTCTAATTTAAGGAGAAAAATAAATTCTATTAACAAAATTGTTTCATCCTCGCTTTTCTCAGCATTGATACAAATTCCTCAAAAACAGTTTAACATTTCTTTTAGAAATTATGCAAAATACACTTCAAAAACTTTAGCGAAACTTTAGAAAATCATTACCGTTTTCGATAATGCCCAGAGCAATGGAGTAGAACCTTATAGATATTTGTCGTCATCTACTTTTATTGTAAGAATCTATCCGAATTTCGGATTTTATGCATTTAAAGTTTTAAGAAATTTATTGCATTGAAAGGAATTTATTGATAGTTTATTTTTTGCATGAATAACTAAATAGGAATTGGTGTCTTGTTATAGGTAAGTAAGGAATATGGAATTGCGTTAGTAGATATTAGCTTTATTAACAAACGTGGAGTAAAGTCGAAGTAATTTTTCCAGCGTTGTTTCTCGTTACGGAAGAAGACATTTATGTTCTCACTACTCCGATTTTACTTCACGTTTATTAATAAGACTAAAATGTTTGTATACCATAGGTACTAGATATATGTAGATTAATTATTATGTAAGTTACAATGTGACACGTACCTACATGTTTTTATTATAAATAAATTGTTTGAAATAATCTATAAATTGTGTTACATTTATTTTTTTAATTTTTAGTTTGCCCCTTTTTTGTTTTTTTTTTTAAGAACATGTAGGTAGAATACTTCTAAAGCTTTCTTTACACATAGTAAGTTTTTTAACCGACGAAAAAACGGAGGAAAGTTTTCAAGTCGACAAGTAGGTATACTTTTTTAATGTTTGACCACGCATAACTTTTCCTATAGCAAAACCCGTCTACATCTATACTAATATTATAAAGCTGAAGAGTTTGTTTGATTGTTTGTTTGAACGCGCTAATCTCAAATACTGCTATTCCGATTTGAAAAATTCTTTTTGTGTTTGATAGTCCATTTATCGAGGAAGGTTATAGGCTACTTTTGATCCCGATATTCTTACGGGGCCGGGACTTACGAGGGTAAATCCCGCGGGACGCAGCTATAAAAACGAAAGTCGTGTTAGTTAATACACTATTTATATCTCAAGAATGGTGGAACCGATAGGAATGAAATTTAGTACAGGGTTAGTATAGGGGTTTAAATAAAATATAGGGTATTTTAAATGATCGTACGGATTAAGCAACGCTTGGCGTGACACTTACGTGATGGGTCAACAAGAACTATCGCACCAATTATAATTAAATTTGGTACAGGCAGGGTTAGTTTATGGGTATATATACGATATAAAGGACTTTAAATGATCGTACGGGTTAAGCAACGCATGGCGTGACACATACGTGATGGGTCAACAGGAACGATCGCACCAATTAGAATGAAATTTGGTACAGGGATTAGTTTAAGGGTATAAATACGATATCTTAAATGATCGTACGGGTTAAGCAACGCTTGGTATGACATACGTGATGCGTCACATACGTTACGGGATAGGAATTTATGCGGGTGAAACCGCGGGGCACAGCTATATTTAATAAGTAAGCACTACCAAAAAAATATAGTACTTAACTTCAACTTCTTTTGTCTGGCGAGTCGAATGTCTTGTGAGTCGAGGAAAAAAAACTTTAGTGACTACCGAATTGAGAACCTATTCCTTTGTTTGAAGTCGGTTAAAATATACAGAAAGTTTAAAAAAAAGGATAGGTTCGATGTAAATTACATCTTATCTGCTAGATATCGTTAGTAATACACATCGCTATCAGTACAAAACCTGTTAGCCATCAAATCACTACTAAACCGATGACGATGAAACCTAGTATGTAGAAGCTACAGAAGCCTTATTTTTGAATCGCTCGTTGCACTTCAGGCGATTTAAATAATTCGATATCTGCTGATTATCGTTTGATGCCGGACTCCTGCAGCGAGTGGTTAATACCACTCGTTGTGGACGTGCGATTCACGTAGAAAAATTACAGAAATTGAACGAAAATCTGTGGAAATCGAGGTATTAAAATCGCTCGAAATGCCTCATTTGGTTCAAAAATAGAGCCCCAGGTGTTGTAAACTATCCTAGATCCCCACCTATGTGATCTTAGGAAGATCTTAGAGGTCGTCTTGGGTCTTAGTAAACCTATACGTACCATAAACATACCTACTCTCTAAATTTCATATCCCGAAGGCCAGCGGTTTGAGCTCTGCGTTAAATATTATTCATTCAATCAGTTTTATATGTATCTATAGATAGTTTTATATGTAAAATAATAAAATAAGCACGTTAAATTGTTCCACTGCAGGGCCTGGGACTGATTTTAACTTATACAGCGTATTCCGACGTTGTCCATTTAAGCCGAAAGTGTGTTGTTCTAGACGTCTAAGCGAACAACTTTTGAAAATTCGAAGTAGTTTTCGAAAAATTTAAGTTTAAAGTTTACTTGAAAATCAGCTGTTTCTTAGAGTTAGAGGTCATCGACCTTTGATTCAGCTTGGACCTCTACAATAAAAACTTTAATTATACCTTTATTTAAAAAAACAGCCTTTTTTTTCTCAAAAATTTCGATAAAAAAGCTAATTTTTTTAAAAATTGTAGATCGAAATTTGTTTGACTAGACGTCTAGAACAACCTTCTTTCGGCTTAAATGGTCATCGTCGGAACACGCAGTATAGTTACACTAGCTGCGCCCCACGGTTTCACCCGCGTAAGTCCTGATCATACATTTCCTGTAACATATAAGTAGATGTAAACGATTACAGATACAAGATGCGAAACTGGAAGGCATGACGGAGGAGGAGGCGAGAGCGGAGCGGAGGCGGCGCCAGCGGCTGGCGCAGGAGGAGTTCAGACAGAAGCAACTCTTGAAGCAAGGCGGATTAGGTTAGACGGCTCTAGGGCTGCGGTTGTATAGGCAGGCGGCTAGCTTAGCGCCTAGTGGCTTGCATTCTGACAAGATACACAGCTAGGCGACCGCGCCGAGAGGTCAGTGCGGTTGGTCGTGAACTTTCTAGCGTTTTAGTTAAGTTACTCTCTAGCCGTCAGCCTACTGTCTATGCAGACGTAGGCTTAGACCTTTTAGGGTTCGAAAAAAAAAAACATGAGATGACAAAATTGCAAGTAATCATCAGAATACTTGATGCGTGTCCGTACTATGACTTTGCTCAGACTGAGCTTAGCAAAAACTAAGCATAAACTTTGAATTGGAATTTATCGGTCGAAATTAATTTTGTAATATACGAATAAAGTTTCTTCTATGGTTTTCGCGATTTTGCATAATAAAACACTTTATTTATCCGGTTTTATCGCGTTTTTATTCATTATTTGAACCGAGAGCTTTCGCCAACTTTACAGTTGGCTTGGCAGTTGGCAGTTGGCATCTCAGTCAACCTTGAAAAAGCCAACTGTAAAGTTGGCGAAAGCTCGGTTCAAATAATGAATAAAAACGCGATAAAACCGGATAAATAAAGTGTTTTATTATATACGAATAAAATAAAAAGAACTTCATAGTCAGAAGCCACATAACAGAGAAGCAAAGTTTAAACCATTATTTTTGATTGGTTTACTTACATTTTTAATTTGAAAAACTTTGACTTTACTTCGCATAAACTTACGATATTTGTCAATGGATATTTGCGAAGATCGCTTAATTATAAATACCAAAAAATGGTTTTGCTTAGCAACGACAAAGTACGAACTATAGATTTCAGCTTAAGACCCCTAGATAATCCTAAGTTACAACACACTGCCGTACTATGATCGTTTCTAGTTGTTTTGTCATCCTTTTGTCGGTTAAAAAGCCGAAAGAACCATTTTTCTTGGAGTTGTTTTTTTTTTGAAGTGTTTTTAATAAATTTTTTTTAGCTGAACGATATAGCGGCGATTTTGCGATGATTATAATAAGAGATCATGGTATGGCAGATAGACTCGCGGGACGAGTCTGGGGAGTGGGGTGGCTGGCTTCGCATCCCCCCCCCCCCCAAAAGTATAGGGAAAGTATATCTTTTATATGTCGGGTCCATTTTAATTAATAAAACACTTTATTTATCCGGTTATATCGCGTTTTTATTTATGGTTTTAAACAAACCGAGCTTTCAGCAACTTTATAGTTGGCTTTTTCAAGGTTGACATAAATAAAGTGTTTTATTATGCAAAATCGCGAAAACCATAGAAGAAGTTCCATTTTAATTGTTTGATGTTGTAATTACTGCATGTTTGTATTTTTTTTTTAATAAAACGGTTTTTTTTTAATTTGATTTTATTAACGCGGGTGAAACCGCGCGGGGATTCACTCGCGTAAGTCCCAATCCGGCGGGAATATCCGGATAAAAAGTGGCCTGTGTGTATCTAGGTCTTCAGATATTTGCATACCAAGTTTCATCATAATCAGTTTGGTAGTTTTTGCTAGATTCAAACACAAACATCCAAAACTGTATAGAAAGTTACTCAGGAACGTAATTGTATAGTTAAACGACCTTATTAGGCGAAATGCGAAACTTATATAAACTTCCTACAGAGCAGTGTCATGTTTTTCGCAAACGTTTCAATAAATTTCCACTAAGTATAGGTACGATATCCATATGAAAACCTTTACCTAATCATTTATCATCATCTTCTTTAATATGGCTTTTCCATTTAGACATTTGCCAGTGTCAAGTATTATTAATATTTGCAAGTTATTTGCATCGAAACAGTCAAGTCATCATAGTCAAAGTCAAGTCGAGAGAATCATTGTAAAACGGTGGCTATTTTTTACAAAGATTGTTCACGGAGTTTTGGAGACAACGCTAAAGTTCATGTTTTTCACCGACTTTCACTTTCACTACATTTGTACACCTGTATTTGAAACTAAATTGATTAATATGCCCCCGAAATTAAACAATTTACACGCATTTTAACTAGATTTCACAAAAATTGTAATTTAGCAACACATCTCCTCAACGCGTTCCCGCCAAAACTCCTAACTAATAATTATTATTATCGCCAGTTGGTACTTATATTTAACTGTAGGTTGTGCATTTATTGTTTAACTTAATGTATTTAAAACCGTTTAAGGTTTCTACAGAAGGTTTCTAGTAGATGAGAAAACTACATATAAATTGTATTATAGCCTCTTATTAACTTTTTTACTAGCTATACTTACTACATTTTTTTTACTGACTTTCTTCGGTAAACGGAAACGAAACTGACGATAAACCATGGTTTAAACTTAGACTCAGTTTTGTAATAAAGGTACTAAATTTTCGCATTGATAACACACTAGCTTCGCCCCGCGGTTTCACCCGCGTAGATCCCGATCCTGCAGGATTATCCGGTTAAATATTAGCCTGTTTGTTATTCCAGGTCCCCAGCTACCTATTTCAAGTTTCATCGAAATCGATTCAGTAGTTTTTGCGTGATTGAGTAACAAAGTTACAGACATACATAACATACATACAACCTTTTGCGTTTATTTAATAAGAAAGTAAATAAATAATAAGGTTTTGGCGATTTTGTATTATAAAAAACACAATAATATTCAGCGGGTTTTACTCGCATTGTTTTTTTCAATAACCTCATTATTTTTAACGACCGAGCTTGACTTCACAGTTGGCGAAAGCTCGGTCGTTAAAATAATGACGTTATTGAATAAAACGCGAGTAAAACCCGGTAAATATTGTGTTTTATATTAGACTAATAGACTACTTTAATAGACTACGGTTTTAAGCTGAAGGCAACCAAAAACTAAATCGTTGTATCTACCACAGATGGTCAGCCAGAGATATCGAAGCACTTCAGCAGCTTAGACCGGATGCTGCTCGAGATCCCGACGCAGGACGTCGTGATCGAAGAGACGGGGTCTTCCGGGGACAAGAGGAAGTCCCCGGGGCCCGACGGGAGCGTCACCAAGAGGCAGGCTAGTGGTAGTGGGAAACTCGATGTACTTCTTAAACGGGATTAAACTTAGTTACATTTTACCGGGTCTACTTTCACTTAAGTATAGAAGCTTTTAGTGTAATGTTATTTTACTAATATTATAAACGCGAAAGTTTGTATGTAGGTGTGTATGTGAGGTTGTTACTCTTTCACGCAAAAACTACTGAACCGATTGCGATGAAACTTGGAATATATGTAGCTTGATACCGGGAATAACACATAGGCTACTTTATATCCCGATATTCCCGCGGGAACGGGACTTAGCGGGTGAATCCAATGGGCGCAGCTAGTTATCTGATAATTGTGTGTCTTTATTGTTTGTTAAACAAATAAAATGTTAATCTATCTAACTATTTGTTACTAATCTAATACTAATATTGTAAAGAGGAAAAGTTAGTAGCAATGTAAGTTCGTATGTATGTATATTAAGTAGATTTCTCCGAAACTACCAAACCGATTTTAAAAAAAATTCACTAATAGAAAGCTAATTTATCCAGGAGTGACATATTATAGGCTGCTTTGTCACTAATAAAAAATATCTAGGAGAAGGATACTGACTGCTTTTGATCCCGATATTCCCGCGGGAATGAAACATACGCGGGTGAAACCGCGGGGCGTATCTTACTTCTTACTAATATTATAAACGCGAAAATTTGAATGTATGTATGTATGTGACTGTTACTCTTTCACGCAAGAAGTACTGAACCGATTGCGATGAAACTTGGAATATAGGTATCTGGCGACCTGGAATAATACCTACACAGGCTACTTTTGATCCCGATATTCCCACGGGATCGGGACTTACGCGGGTGAAACGCGGGACGCAGCTAGTTACTAATAGATTGGATTAAATAGGTATATTATTCGTATAATATTTATTCGTTTATTTTCGATACCTATATCACGCTAGAATATTAAAAGGTGTAAAATGAATGGCGAACCGTGTAGAAGCTTTACTACTTAAAATAATAACGTAGTTAAGACCCGGTAAAATATAACTTAGTTTAATCCTCTAAATAAAACTATGTTTAACAAACCGTGTGCTTTTGAATACTAAATGAAATAAACTTGGTCTTTTTAAACCCCCTACAAATGTCTTTCATTTGTTTTGCTATTTAACGTGACTTTTTTTAACTGTTTCTGAACTCGTTTATTTAATGCGTAAACAAAACCGGTTATGTGCCGAGTCGAACTCGCGCATGAAAGTTGACGTACAATTATCTCCAAACTTAACAAGTTTCATTGCAATTGGTTGTACTATTAGTATAGAACGCAAAATGTTTCAAATACAACTCAGCCGTTTTTGAAAAAAATAAAAAAATTGTTACTCTTTTACGCAAAAACCACTAAATCGATTGCGATGAAACTCGGAATATATGTAGCGTTGGAATACAGAAGGAATAACATATAGGCTACTATTTATCCCGACATTCCCGCGGGAACGGGACTTACGCGAGTGAAACCGAAGGGCGCAGCTAGTCTCTAATATTTTAAACGCGAAAGTTTGTAATTATGTATGTGACTTTGTTACTCTTTCGTAAAAACTACTGAACTGATTGCAGTGAAACTTGGAATATAGGTAGCTGGAAATCGGGAATAACATACAGGCTAATCTCCCGATATTCCTGCGGGAACAAGACTTATGCGGGTGAAACCGCGAGGCGCAGCTAGTTTATCATACATGCTGGCAAGTAAAATGTAATTACCTTACCTTACCTACACATATTTTACCTATATTAAACAATTATTACGTTTTAAAATCATCAGCAAAACGATTCACGTTTCCATTTCAGCTGAACTAAGAATTCATGTCATTGTTTAAATTGCAGAAAAAAATAATCGCTTTATATTTTTGTGTGAAATAATCATTTTTAGTAATCTACCTACTACCTACCTATCTTCTATATCTATACTTATAATAATAAATTCGTAACTTACCGGTATCTGTTTTTGAAAGATATTTTGAAAAAACTATTTTTAGGGGTTTGTACTAACGTAACAGACCCCATTTCCGTGTTTAACTTTTTGTCTGTTTGTCTGTGCGTTTGTGCGCGCTAATCTCGGAAACGGCTGGACCGATTTCAATGAAATTTGGTATGCAGAGACTTCGATTAACATATAGGCTACTTTTTATCCGGATATCCGGAAAAAACATATAAATTGCGTAATTTCGTTGTTTTGAATAATCGGCATCCATCGTCATCATCACTTACTGACATACAATTTTTTTCTAACTTCACCTACCCCCCACCCCCCTACCCCTAGGTAGGTGTAAGAACTACGCGGTACCGCGACTTGCGCGGGTGAAACCGCGGGGCGCAGCTAATTAATCAATAAAGGTTTTGATGTTGATGCTAATCATTACTTGTACGTATATAGTGTAAATAGCATGTAAATAGATAACTACTAGCTGTGCCCCGCAGTTTCACCCGCGTAAGTGTTATGGTGTCTTTCTACTATGTTTAATATTAAATAAAAAGAAAAATACATATGAGTTATATCAGGGTCTGCTCTTAGCCGTCGGCTATCAAAATGAACTCGATGCCGATGGAGCTTGCGCGGTCGAGCTGCCGGTTCGCTATCATGCGAAAGAAAGTAGCATCCTCCTCCAAGCGTTTTAGGGCCAGCAGCAACAGTACCTATTATGAGGAAGTTTGAGTCTAGATTTGATGGCCCTTATCTCAAACACTGGACTATTGTAATGTTGGGGCAGGAAAGAGCCTAATTTGGCATCCAGTGAGGAATATCGGAATCAAAAGCAGTCTATGTCCTACTCCTAGATACCATCTCTTCCCCTGCGGTTTCACTCCGTAAGTCCCGATATTCCCGCTCAGTTGCTCAGTTAGTTGTTTTATATGAGAAAAAAATTAAAGGTTGCAGTTCATACTAAAAAATATGTAAGATCTTACATATTTTTAACAGTTCTAGGAATTTAGAGCTGAGAGTAAAGCGGAATTTACATTGCGAATCTAGTGGCATGCAATTTATAGTCACATTCACAAAAATGCGTAGACATAGCGAAAGTTTGTATATATGTATGTATGTCTGTGACTTTGTTACTCAATCACGTAAAAACTATTGAACCGATTGCGAGAAATATATATTCCAAATTTCATCACAGGTAGCTGGGGACCTGCATTAACACATAAGGCTACTTTTAATCCTGATATTCCCGCGGGAACGCGACTTACGCGGGAGAAACAGCGGGGCGTAGCTAGTAAATTCATAAATAAAACAAACATTTAGACAAAATTACTATATTTTATTAGTATCACTAACGTTTTAGTTCTTACATAGAACATAATATGTACACAAAAGAAAACCACTAAGTTACCTACCTTAATTATTATACTCAGGCATAGAAAAAAAATATGATAAAGAGAACACCGCTTATTAAGATAAACAACTAAAACTACACCTTATTTCAAAGAACTTAGGAACTAAAATAAATTGACTTTCGATAGTGGGCTTACTTTGATAATTTGAAATTATTTAAAAAAAAAACATAAGATTACACATATTCTTACAAAATTGTTGTTAATTCTACTGGATTTATCTGTGATGTTCAAATTAAAATGGATATGTGTGTATAAAATAATAAGCAATTTCACGCTAAATAATTATGTAGGAATATTCAGGATTTCAAATTCTTCTAGGTTTAGTTTTATGTCGTTAGTTTTAAGATTGATGATGATGGATGATAATAAGGGGTACCTTACCCACATTACTAGGAAATGAAAAAATAACGTATTATTTTTGTTTTTAAGTCTTTTATTTATTCTCTTTTAAATCAAACGGGACAAAACTAAACCTTCTCAGCATAAATACAACTTTAATGAGTATAGACATAGACAATGAAGAGAGCATAGACAAGATTTCTTCAATCTGTGTAAAAAAAAACACTGTCAGTCTATGCTCTAATAGTCTATGGTAGGCTGTTCAAAGAGTATGGAGAAGTTGGCACACGTAACACACGTGTTCTTTCGTCTCTTTCTCCGATTTTTCTCATACCACTCTCTTTGACTTGCCTTTTACTGTGTTTAGAGGAAAGGATACAAACTCGTTCTCCATACATACTTAGTCAAACGTTTCCTTCGTGGATAAAGACATTCGAGCATAGACATGTTACATCATCGTCTTCGCTCCTAGAAGACTGTGCACTAGACAACTTTTAAAATATCAATTTCAATCATGTTCTCAAAGGTTAAGGTAGTCTTTGCTTTGAATATCAAAACGGTCCTGTTGAACCCAGTTGGATCTTGTCTGTCCTTATCTAACTAACAGACAAACACTAAAGTTAAAAAAGGACAGACTGGGATCTCTCTAACATCAAGCGGGACCGTTTTTTGACGAAGTAAGCTGTCTATTTAATACTGTACTATTTGTATGCATTCGAGCAAATATGTTTTGATCGTGTGAAGTGGAGACGCAAAAGCAGGAAAGCGGACCCCGGGCTCCCGAGAGGGATGCAACCGGGAACATCGCGAGCGATGATGATGATGAGCAAATATGTTAATGTCAAAGCTACTATCTGACATATCCATGCCCTTATATTCATTTTGCAATTAGAACAGTACTAGTTTAGTGTTATGTTTTCGCGATATTGCATTATAATAATTAAACATAAATATTTGTGTTTTATTAGAATAGCAGATAATAAAATTTGCAAAAAAAAAAAATGACAGAAAAAAAACCATAGGCTTCGTTTGATATAGGCTTTATGGCATAAACATATTTGCTCGAATATCTTTATCCAAGGAGGAAACGGTCGACTGCGTTTTATACAAAAAAAAGAGCAGGTTTCCTTTCCCCTTAAAATTGTATCAAGATTCTGATTTGTCTTAAAAGAACACTTAAAACACAAATTAACTTAAGCAACTCTCCGCTAATCAATACAAAGTGAATTCTGCCTCTAAATCAAAGTCCAAATACAACTACAGAATATTTTCTACACGATTCTGTATGACAAAACGTGAAATAAAACTATTTAGGCCTTATTTCATAGCTGTCGATAAAATAAACTCTACCCTAACACAAATAAGGTACATTTTAAATTATAAGAGTCATGAAACAAGTCCTGGGGCCCTATTCTGTAACTGAATCGGCTCAACGTTGCTTCAGCATCGTCAAATTTTGTTCGTAAATGGTTCGGCAATTGTTGGTAATTTTACAACTTCTGCTTTTCGTGTAATGTGCCATATTTTGGAGTTCGTTGAGTGTGTCACACGCACTTAATGTTAGTTGTCAGGTAGCTCTAAGGCTTCTAACGTGACCTAATAATCACTGCTATCGGAGATAACAATAAGGACCAACTGCTTAACCTGTCTTCCGGAACACGTTTTAACAATTTCACACCACATGACGAACACTTTAAAAGCTTTAACGAAATTGCAAAATTGTTGAACCGTTCTAGAGAACAATCGAACATTGGTAAAGCGATGTTGACACAATTTAGTTATAGAATACGTGCCCTGGTTAAAGCAATAATATCCTATGATAAAACTACCTTATAAATTCCGAACTATATACAATAATGTAACATAATCATTATGCTGTAGTATTGAATTGCAATACGATTGGGTAACCGAGCATTGGCCATTTTGACAAAAAAACTACGCAAAATAATCAAATCTCAAAATAGCTAAAGATTTTAAGAGGTTTCAGAATATCATAAATAACATACTGAGACGGTTATTGTCCTTAAAAAATAATATTTTTTTTTAATAAACAGCGGCCCGACCGCGCATTTTCCGTCGTAATCAGCATGGAAATCCCACTGCGCAAAGGAACAACCTGCGGATTCAAACAATAGCGTCAATTTGCATGTATTTGAAGGCGACGCCGTCGAGTTCAACTGTCATTGAAACCGGCAGCTCAAGAGACCTCGCATTTAATGACAGCTCAACTCGACGATGCCGGCTTCAAATGCATGCGAATCGACGCTGTCCTTCTGCGCAGGTTATTCCTTTGCGCAGTGGGATTTCGATGTCGATTACTGCGGAATTTGCGTGGTAACTTCGCAGGTTGTTTTCGAAAATAATACCTACAAAACATTCAGTTCAACTTAGTAAAATCTCATGTAATTAAAAGACCAATCCTCAGCAACTTGTTTGTTAGTAAAAACAACAGTCAAAACGTTGGTATCAGAGATAATTTACAAGACGAAAAATTGTCGTGGCTCTTTAAGCCCCGCTGTTTCAGCTCAAGTCAAAACGTAAACTACAAAATATTTAAAGGTCACTCAAGCAGAGATCTCAACTTGAGCTACGATTTACAATGCACGTCTATTTTAGCCGTAGTCATATTTTAATCATCATAACATAATACAGTCAAATATTCATTATTATTAAACCTTGTCCAAAATTTCACTTTAATATCAAAATTATAATTTCAAAGAAAACCGTTGAGATAGAAGTATGAATCCTTCTTTTCTTTTTTTGGTATTTGTTATTTCAATTTCTATCTTGTGTACAATCCTGTATAGTGTATAGTTGTGTGTTCGTCCGAATAAACGTATTTATTATTTCTTTACCTATAACTTGCAAATGAACTGCCATCTAAACTATATTGTCTCAAAAATGTATTGAAAACGGTCCAAAAATAGAAAAACGTCAAATGTCACATATTATGTCATATATTGCAATGACATTTTACACAGTTTCAATACGCGAATTGCTCATTAGTCCCCAAAGTATTTATGCAGTCTACGTTTGACATTGCTGCTTTGAGGTAATCACCGGTAATAACCACGTTACGTCAAAGCAGCAATGTACTGCATAGTGCCTGTCATTTTCCACTGTTGTCAGACGTTCACTGGATAGATAATCTGGGAGCTGTTCGTTTTGAAATTATCTCTGACTCCTTAGTACATATTTATTAGAAGGTAGAGGTATATATGATATATTTAAAATACACAATCAATATTACAATAGGTAGGTACCTATACAAGATGTTACGAGTAAGTCCTTTTAATCCGAAAGGGGGTTGTTCTAGACGTCTAGGCGAACAACTTTTGTTCTACGACTTTTGGAAATTCGAAGTACTTTTCGAAAATTTTAAGTGTAAAGTTTACTTGAAGATCAGCCGTTTCTTAGAGTTCGAGGTCATTGACCTTATGTTGTCCTTTCATTTAGCTTGGTCTACTACAATCAAACCTTTAATTACCTTTATTTTCAAAAACAGCTGTTTTTTCAGTGAAACATAATCTCAAAATTTTCAAAAAAAATGTTCGAATTTCCAAAAGTCGTAGAACAAAAGGTGTTCGCCTAGACGTCTAGAACAACCCCCTTTCGGATTAAAAGGACTTGCCCGTTACATCTTGTATACTTGCTGCATATTTCGTTATACATACATAGTATACTATGATATTGCATAATATGACTATGTCCTACAAATGGACTACTAAATAGGCAGTAATATGTTCTGAAGACTTTAGTGGAAAGATTATCTTATACTAGCAGCGTCCGCTGTTTCACCCGCCAAGTCCCGATCCCGTCGCCGCGCACGCGACAGAAGCTCCGTTAAGGGAAAATTTTTTTCTCGTTTTTGCAACATTTTTCATGGATTTATTAGGTATGGATATTAAATATGGATTTATATTATTTATTATAACATCACAATACGACATAGGCACCTATTTGTCGTATTGTGATGTTATATAGCCCATAAGCTTCCTTGATAAATGGACTAACAAACAAAAAGAATTTTTCAATTCGCATCAGTTTCAATTCCGCATCTTCAGCTTTATAATATTAGTGTAGATATAAAAATGAATCCTTATTTCGGGGTGGTCACGGCTTTACCCCTGAACGGCTGAACCGATTTCAATAATTCTTTTTTTGCTGTATTTATTATTGTGAGGAGTGAGGAGGTCCTTATGAAAGAAAAATTGGCAATTATTGAATACCGGGACTTACGCGGGTGAAACAGCGGGGCGCAGCTAGTTTTTATATTTAAAAAAAAACGACGTTAAGAGCAGAGGCCACTTGTGTTTACTTTTTACCCGACTACGGTAAAGTCAGGAAGGGTAATGTTTTTGCCAGTTTGTGCTGCATCTATTGTATTATTTTTTTCATTTAAAAACATATTTTAGTGTATAGAGTAATCGGTTATGGTAAACGCTCTTAACGTTAAAATATAGGCAATTTTTCAAATAGTTTTCGCTTTTACAAAAAGAAAACAAGGTGTTTTTCCTCTTTAGGAACTATGAAAACTTTTTTCTCTTAGGAATACCTCCCAGTAACTTTTCGGTGGACATTAGCTTTCTTTACCCGACTGTACCAATACATAAAATAAATCAATTTAATTAATATTCTTTATTTTTTGTTTGATAACGACATACTACTAGAAATATTAAGGAAAAAATGCATAATCAAATATCATCCCGCGACGGGTTTCGAACCCGTGCCCCTCACTTGCCGTGCGAGTGCGCTGACCATTACGCCACACGGGACCTACGTGCCACGGTGAATAAATATACGGGAATAATCCCAGGCAAACGAGGTGCATAGATTCGAATCCCGTCACGGGAGGAATTTAAATAATGCGTTTTTCTTTATAAAAATATTTCTACCATTTTAAGAGGAATGGATACCTACTTCTGGTTTCCTCCCTGGACTACATTAGAGCAAATTTATTTACGCCACAAAACCTACATCTGCCATGAACATGATGCCCCTATTGTTTCACATTCCAAATATTCATTATAAATTCATAAATATTGCTGGACGTTACACACAGCGCAATCTAGCCCCAAACTCAGCACTAGGCTTGTACTATGGTTACTAGACAACGGAAGCAGCTACTACATATTATACTTGTATAAATAAATAAATATTGCACTATATTGCACACAGCGCAATCTAGCCCCAAATTAAGTACTAGGCTTGTACTATGATTACTAGATAACGGATAAAGAGAACAGAGTAGGTTTTTTTTCCCCTTAAGTAGCATATACGAGCTTAATTCAAAATCCTTGTCGGTATTATGGAAAATTGTTGATTGTTTCATAACGGAATGTTGTTGAATATTTGTTTGTGTATGGATTGTAGGTGACATTTCAACCTACATTCTAGTGCAGTTTCCAGACAAATATGACGAAGAGTGTTCAAGCTTTCCACATTTTAACCAAAACAGTCAATTTGTGACTCCAATGTGGATAGGATAGGCTTTAAAACAATAAGACATTTTTGTCTTAAAATTACACTTTTGAATTTAGCTAGTTTATGCCCCTTAATTATTAAGAATTCCTGCACAGTAGGTCACATTTTTGACTCAAATGTGGGATAGGGTTTAAAACAATATGAAATTCGTTTTAAAACTACAATTTTGAATTTAGCTCATATTATGCCCCTTGATTATTAAGAATTCCTGCACAGTAGGTCACATTTTTGACTCAAATGTGGGATAGGGTTTAAAACAATAAGAAATTTTGTCTTAAAACAACAATTTTGAATTTAGCTCGTATTATGTCCCTTGATTATTAAGAATTCCTACACAGTAGGTAGGTATATGAAATACAAAAATAACTAGAAATCTTCATATTACACGCGCGCTCTTATTTCTTTCGTCGAAACAGCAAAATTCCAATAGTTATTGATTATTTTACATTTGAGAATGCATATTCATTATATGATTAGGTGTTTCCGTTATTTTTGCGACGTAAACTAGATATTTATTATTTGTGTTTAATTGCAAATCATTTTAATGTAATATTGATGGATGATTTTTGAACGGCAATTTTATGGCTTTATTTTAAAGTTAAGGAATCAAAAAGATAAATGGACTTCTAGAAGTTGTTTTCTAAGCCAGTCCTGCTACTAAAAAGCGCTGCGTGTAATGTCGTGCAACATTCATATTTTATTTTATTAAGGCTTGATTTTTCATTCCACGGATAAAAGATCTATCGTATAAGTTCGAACCCAATCAAATTTAAAAGCCTTTAAATTCTGATCTTCTATATTTAAATTTATTTTCTTTTTATAATATCATGGTGACGTTTCTTATTCGGTCGTGTTACATTTTATTTGTCAGATATCTCTACCTAGGAATTTGAAAACTCAGCTCTTAGGGCTATTTGAAAGCTAGATAGAGATATTTGACAAATAAAATGAAACACCACTTTACACCACCCAATAAGAAACGTCACTATGAAATAAAACTAAATTTAAAAGATCAAAATATGAAGGATTTTGGTTGGGTTTGCACTTATTTGACAATATCTTTTATCCGTGGAATGAAAAATTAGGTCTTAATGTCTTTATCCAGGGAGGAAACAGTCGCCTTTATACCTATGTATAATAGAATAAATAGGTAGCCTTTCCTCTTAATAAATATTAAAGTGTTTATAATATAATAATATATATATACAACCATACAATTTCCATATTGTTGCGTTTACTACGAGCATCGTAGAATTTTAAAATATTGTTTTTAAAGTAATATTTACGATTGGAACGCACAATTACATATTTACCCAGCTCTTAATCACGTTTTCTTAACTCTTTTAACTAAAGTAGAAGAGATCGCTCATAGGCGTTAAGGCCGAACATTGTCCTAGGTAAGTATTGTCTTTCTATTATGCATAATATATGACTTTTGTAACATAGTAGAAACGTTGAGGTGAGAAAATTAAAAAGTTAAAATCACGCCGCCTGTTACGTAACAACTACTCTAACTCTAGTTACAAACTCGATTGCAACAATTGAAATTGTTAAGTTTCGCGATAATTACAGGAATACAATTCGCCAGTGATAGTCTGCTAGGTTTAATTGCAATGGCAATTTGTTTGCTATTGAATGACGTGATAAATGAGGTGAACACAACAATTTCAATAGTTTCAATCGAGATTTGTCAGCAACAGAGTTACGAATTAATTAGCTAGCCGGGTAAATATGTAATTTAAGAATAAAATTCGCTGGATACATAATAATATAATGAACTAAGTAAGGTCCAGCGGGGCAATTTCGACTTCGGAAATTTCGACTATTCTAATAACTTTCGCATTCTACTTTATTTTAAAAAGTGCCATCTATGACCGGATAGCGCAAAAGCAACTTCATAAATTTCTACAAAGATAATGTTTTACAAATTTCTGCACAAGTTATTAAGAATAGTCGAAATTTCCCGAAGTTGAGATTGCCCCTCTAGAAATTATATCAAAACGCTTTCCTAGAACATTATAGTTTAATGTATACTACGTTTTTTTTAATTTCAGACTATAATCTGACGTTTTGGTTCCTTGTATTTGACATTTATTCTTGAGAAAGAAGTGTCAAATCGTATCTACAATTAGGGAACGAAGTACAGTAGTAATATATAAGACGAGCCGAACATTTCCACCATGTGTGCAACTGTGGCATGAAAGTCTACAATATCCCTGACTGTCAAAGTTGACACTTACTGAGTCGTATAGGAAGTCGTAGTGTTAAAACGCGACGGTTTTGACGCGTGTGCGATGAGCTGCAAGTGGAAACGAATTTATGTTAGGATGCTAAAACGATTTACATAAAAAATAGTTAAGAGAAACAAGGAAATGTACTCAAATATTTTATACATTTAAGATAAAAAACATTGCACAACGTCACTAAACTAAGCACTAGGCTTGCACTAAGTGTACTAGACTACTTTTTTTTTAAATACATACGTTTATGATACATAAAAAACACTCAGACTTTAAACAATATTTGTTTACCCGAACTTGAATGGTCGTGGGGGTTAAGCAACACCTCGCGCGATCATTACTTGGATGGGTTACCGATAATTGATGTGGCAAAAATAATTTTCTCGAACTCCTCCGTGTTTTGGAAGGCGCAAAAACTACTAACCGATTGCGATGAAACTTGGAATATAGGTAGCCGGATACCGGGAATAACACATAGGCTACTTTTATCCACATTTTCCCGCGGGAACGGGACTTACGCGGGTGCAACTGCGGGGCGCAGCTAATTAGTTTATATTTCACTTAAATGGTTCTATTGTAATTTTTAATGTATTTGTTTATTTTGTAATTTTTATGAAGCTATTGCATAGCTTTTATCGCGGGCTTTGAACTCGGCGACCGAATCAAGAAATTCCGCACAGCGGTGCGGCGTCCGCTATGCAATAGCTTTACCGGGGCAGTTCCCCGAGCGCCACACGTATTTTTTTTTTGTTTGTAATAGTTTGGTACAATAGAGAGTAAATCTAAACGAATCTAAGGTACGTACCTCCACTAGACGGGCACCTCCTCGTTCTCCTTCTCCCTCTGGCGCACGGCGACGGCGGTCTCCACCAGCAAGTACAGACACTTGAACTTGTCCCTCTCCCCTTCCCCCGCGCCCGCCCCCGCCCCCGTACGCTCCACCACCTTCACACACTTACAACGTTACACTGTCAGAATGTACTGCGCATCTTCCGTCGGCGTCGACATCGAAATCCGCCCGGCGCGTAGAAATAACGTGCCAGGTACGAACCGCTTGGTCGATTAGCATGCATTTAAAGCCGAGCCGTCGATTTCAATTGTTATTGAAACCGACGTCTCACTTTCAATGACAGTTCAAATCGACGCGTCGACTTCGAATGCATGCAAATCGACGGCGTCGGCTTCGATTGCATGCAAATCGAACGCAGTGGTTTGCACCGTGCACGTAATTTCTTTTGCAGATTTCGACGCTGATGCCGACAGATAATGCGCGGTTGGGGTCCCCGGACCCGTAGTATCTATTAGACGATCGACAACGGCGGAAATTGAGAGGAACTCTGTAGTACATTGCTGCTTTGACGTAGCGTGGTTATTACCAGTTCGTAAACGATTTAAGTAACCTCAAGGCGGCAATGTACTGCTAAGTTCCTGTCAATTTCCACTTTTGTCAGTGTTTTCGTAGATATATCTTTCCTTTAAAATAATTCCATCCTTTAGGTTTTGAGTCGAAAACTTTTATGGTATATCTCATTGATCTAAAACCACGGAATTTGGCAAAAAAAACAAGGTCTTTAGGAAAAAAAGCTGCTCAAAAAAAGGATGTTTTTTTGTTTATATTTTCAATCTGAGATCCTAAAACATACCTTTATAGCTCTCGGCCTGGACTTGGGCGTGACGACTTCATCTTCTGGCGTGCGTACCGCTACCACAGCTGCCCCGCCCGTTCTGTACAAACAGTAACACATCCTTGTGATTTGTGATTTTATTGGCGCAGTTAAATCACTGAAAAGTGATCCTGTGCCGTCTATAGGATGTACAGGACTGAATCGAGCCTTAGTTGAAAATCGTAGACAGCGGAAACATTCATATTCTTAAATTCGCTACTCGAGATGGAAACTCGTGTGGCCGAGTGGTTGAGGCATTAGACTAATGATCCAGGGACGCGAGTTCAAATCTCGCCACGAGTGAATTTTTGAAGATGATTTTTTTCTTTATAATATTTCCAGTAAATATGCCTTCCGCAATAAAAACAAATTACGAAATATTTAATAGGAAAAAGAGCGACATCTCTTGGCCAAAGTGTTAACTGTAAGTTAATCATTAGCGCAGGTAAATCACTGGAAAGTGATCCTGTAGATGGCGACTCAATCGGGCCTTAGTCGAAAATGGTAGACAGCAGAAATATTCAGATTCTTAAATTCGCTGCTCGAGATGGGAACTCGTATGGCCGAGTGGTTGATGCACTAGACTATTGATCCAGAGACGTGAGTGAATTTTTGAAGATGAACTTTTCCTTTCAAATATTTCTAGGCAATAAAGTTTGTTAGTTACTCCCCAAGGTATGTATAACTTCTTTTTGTTTCCTGTTTATTTATACAAGATTTTTCTTTTAGTAGTAATGTAGGTTACAACTGCTTCTAGTATAAAAACTAGTAACAAACTAGCTTTCTTATTAAACTAATATATCTTTTCTTTTAAACGTACAAATTTTGAATTATGCACTGGAACAAAACTGTTTACTTACATTATGTTATTGTCTGTTTATGTCATAATTTGTTTTGTATGCTAATAAATAAAGAAATAAATAAGTTGTATGTTGTCGTGTTGTGTTGTTGTTGTAAGTTGTACAATGTGACTGACCGTATAACGGAGTGCCACATGGACGGGTCGTATTTGAGTTCCTCCTCACTGACGGCACTGCTGGAGTACCCCTCCGACTCCCCCAGCTCGTCCCCGCTGGGATACACCAGCAGGTTCTCGCCGTACTCTGCGGACACGTTGGCGCTCGCCGCTGACATGCCTGCTCCGTCCTGCATCACATTTGTTTGGTTACTTTAGAATAGGTATAAATAAGCGCAATCTAGCCCCAAACTAAGCACTAGGCTTGGGTACTAGACAATGGACATTCTACATATTATACTTTTTTTTTGTAAATATATACCTTGTAGATATTATACATAGCAAGACCAGATACAAACATTTATTTTTAAGCATTCATATTTGCTACCGGCGGGAATCACACCCGCAGCCTTGTGCATTGCAGTCGGGCGTTCGCCCAACGCGCCACAGTGGCCGTATTAATTTAGAACTTCTTAACAGAATTCTTTGATTAAGATGATAAGCTTTAACTGTGAAACTTTAATAGTATACAAAATATTTTAATCTAGCGGAAAATGAACGAAAATACTAACACGATCTAGGTGGCGTGCAATTGGAGAAGCTTATGTCCAGCAGTGGACTGCAACAGGCTGATGATGATGACTAACACGGTGGCTTTAGATCTAAATCAGTTGAATGATCCACATCTTGTGTTTTAGGAATGCCTTTAAAATTTCATTAATGTACCTCTACCACCCTTAGGTGGAAAAAAACGCCCATCTTCTTTGGCAATCGCTCATTTACCAATTATTCATTCAATAAGCCGGGTTGCCTGCGACCGCGGCGGGTGATCGCGTAGTGCAGCTGGTGTTACAATGGTCCTTACCTCGGCATCCTGTCCATCCCACTCGGCGACGACGACGCCGGACGCGCCGGCCGCCGAGCCGGGCTGCTTGCGGCCGCGGCGGGAGATCGTGTAGTGCAGTGGATCATGGCCCTCGCTGCGGATCATCTCCGGCAGGATGCGGCGGCGCGCGTTGATGAACCAGTTGCATACCTAACGAGGGAAATATAGACATTAGGGAGGTTTATAAGATATTTATAATCTCAAAATCTCTGTCGGGAACTCATGCCTTCATCAATTGAAAATTTTTCCTGATGCAATGTTTTTGAATATTTTTCATCATTGCGATACAAATAATTTTCTTTAATGACATTAATGCGTTACAAATATTCTTATTCATTGACATTATTTCCTACATTTTGATGTAGATTCAAAACCAAAACTGTCGAAGGGTGTTAAAGATTTTCAATTTTAGACATAAATGAGTATTTTGGCTAATATCTGGAAGGGAAACAATGTCATCTACAAAATGCTGTGAACAAAAATTATCAAAAAATTTACATCAAGAAATAATCTGAACCTAAGAGAGATTTTTACTTTACATCCTTTAAGTATAAATAAAATGCTTAATACAATAAAAGCAACGTGACTAATAGCGGAAAATGAGTATATAATTTAAATGCAGAAACTTCAACTAACTTGTAAAACAGTAAGATTAGCCTCCTGGCTGAGCGTGATCTTCTCAGCATCACTGGGATACGCGTTATATCTGTGATCATACAGCCACCGCTTCAGAATCTTGACCGAGTGCTTCGGCAGATTCCCCCTCCGCTTCCGTATGGCAACGAGCCCGGGCGGCGGGCCTTGGAGCCCCATGCGACGGGATCGGTCCGCTTCGCCATCCGTCCCGCTTTCGTTCTCGTCGGTGGATGATGTTGAGTTGAATCGTTCGCGAACTGTCACTGTCGGGGAAATTCAATTGTTTATAGTCAATAGTCAAATACCTGCTTTATTTTCGTTCAAATCGTGTACATGATCACATTCTTATAACGTCTTATAGCTATGATTTTAGTGTGGCTTCGGAAAGCTGTTGTAAGTCATCAGATGTTGGATTCGCCGTTTACCAATGCAAGTTAGATACAGACTCTTTGCCTGGATGAAATCGTTGTTAGCAATAAGGCCCTTTTGTGCAAAGTTTTAGTTTTAAGCTTTCTATGTATTTATCCTACTTGTATGTGTATGTTATACTGTATATTGTTGTACAAATAAGGCATACTTAATCTATCTATCAACAAGCACAGCTAGAGAGAATATCACGTAATAATTACCCAATTTCAGAATATCTATTTGCGGAAAATGAGTTTTTACTGTATGTTTCCACAACTAGCCCTATAACTGGGCCTTTTTGCGTGACTTAAACGTCTGGGGTTCGTGACTATGTTTTTTTCTTTACCGTTAGAGCCAAGTTAGAGCGATGATTTTAATAGGGCAGTTGCATGTTTCTGATAGCGGAAGACATTGGTGCGCGGTCAGCTGGAATTCGAAACCACAACCTTCGGAATCAAAGTCGGGGTATCTATCCACTAGACCAGCTCCACTCCCAAAAATGAGCCCTTCAACAATTATCTACAAGTCTATTACCAGCAAGGAGAAGAAAGCCGTAGCACATACTAACAGCACCTAGCGGTTTCACCCGCGTAAGCCATGATCCCGCGGGAATATCGCGATAAAACTATGTTGTAATCCAAATCTCTAGCTATCTGCGTACCAAATTCCATCGCAATCGCTTCAGCAGTTTTTGTGTGAAGGAGTTACAAACATATAAAATTCAACCTCTACAATATGAGTAGGAGCATTATTTAATTACAAAACAATAGCACTCTCGTTTTACCCATTTCCTGCTAAACGCCAAACGTAAACATTTTCTGAAAATGTTTATAATTGTTTCATTTACTAATGTAATTTTATTAGTTAAGTACTTTAGGCTGTTGCGATTGCATTTTGCAGACATAGATTAGGTACCTAACATATTACAATTAAGTAATGTAGCGATTTAAGTGGCAATGGCCAGGCCCTATAGCTCGAAAGACAGATAAAAGCTGGGAAGTAAGTAAAAGTCCTCAAGTAGCGACCACGATGCAATGCGAAACGGAGTGTTGGAAGACCACCTACTCGGTGGACCGAAGACATTGTAGCGGTCGCGGGAAGTCGTCTTATGGGGGAGGCCATTGTTCAGCAGTGGACGGATAAGGGCAGAGATGATGATGATGAATGTATAATAGCTACCTATGTACAATACTGTTTTAAAAGTACTTACTCATCGTAGTTCTGAAATACCTAAAATCAGAATGATATGTGTTGAAGAATGGAATTAAATGTTTGGCAAGAGTTGCAGGATTCGAAAATTAACCTCAATAAGTTTTTGAGTCTTGATGATCCTGATCAAACGATTGATCGCTGAATTAAAACCGCAAGCACAGGTATCTGTAAGTTTTCACTAGTCAATGGGTGAAGTTTTCTTTTGCAGGCATATAGGTTACATTGCATAGCTACCTACTTACCAACCGACCGCTGCCATGGAGGAAATTGTTTACGTTTCTATTTAGTTAGAAGCAGGTATCTACAGGAACATTTTCACTAGTAAGTATGCCATGTTACAGATTTCGTAATGTTAAATAGGTCAAAAGTGACAAGACGTGATGAATGTTTGAACAAACACCGGCTTTTACAGCGTTG
This sequence comes from Idaea dimidiata, assembly GCA_949358125.1. NCBI lineage: Eukaryota > Metazoa > Arthropoda > Insecta > Lepidoptera > Geometridae > Idaea > Idaea dimidiata. The sequence goes on from OX442341.1 coordinate 13,649,752, forward strand.
AGTGGGTTACGATTTCTGAGGAATTTTATCAATACTGTGCTGCACTAGCTCCGCGCCATTGTTTTACCCGATCTGACTCAACCTTAGTCGAAGTACAACACACTTAATTAACTCTCACACTTCTTTTATTTAGGGTCCCGTACCCAAAAGGCTATAAACGGGAACGTTTTACTATGATTGATTGATTGATTAATTCTTTATTGCAACACACCAAAAATAAACAAAAGACATTAAAGAGGAAAATAAACATTTAAAACTTAAAACTAGGTGGCATAATGGGCATAATGCCTTATCGCTATAAAGCGATCCCTTCCAGGCAACCTTTGGATGGAAAAGAAGTGAAGAATGATGATGAAAGGTAGGGTGTTCAGACAGGAGAAAAATACTTGATAAGTATTAAAATAATAGTGTGACACATACACAGTCACTATCTGTTATCAAGCTGTGTATCTCATTCGCCGTGTCCGTGATAGCTACATAGTTGAAAATTTCACAGATGATGTACCTATTTCTGTTGCCGCTATAACAGCAAATATTATAACAGAATAAAATAAATGTTTAAGAGGGATTCCTATATCACTAAACGTGTTTGCTTTTTGTGATAATGGTATGTAACCGTCGCGTTGGGACTCGAACTTGGCTGTTCTTTCCTTTACCCTGTGACGGAATCTATTTCTAGTTGGTCATTTTTTTCTTAGTGTGCTGTAGATATCGATTCCAAGCACCCAGTCTTAGTTAGATAGACAAGTGGTAACCAATATGAGTCTATGCGGTAACGTAGGTCGTGGCGAAAGGTTGCGGCAAGTACAGTACACCAACAACGTAGTGACTACTTGTTATTCTGTGACGTGCCCTTGATCACGTCACGCCGCGGTCGTCGACCCGCGATCGATAACATCCCTTGTTTACTTAAGACGAAAGAAGTTGTGCAGGTTGCTAGGCTGTCACGGATCCGAGCTTCGTTGTCCATTGCTCGGCGAGCAGTCGATCGGTCTGTTGCAACCGAGTGGCCATCGAGCATTGGACAACGAAACTCGGACTCCGCCGGCGCTCGTGACGGTCTAATATAAATCAACCCTAAGGGGTGATAGACGTGCGAGTAAGTGAGTATGTGGACTTACGGCTAGATGGCTCCAAGCACGGACTATATTTTTCGCCCGTGTGTCACCGAGTTGGGCCTAGGTAGTATGTGTAAGATCTATTCAACCATGTTGAAAAATTGAAAATTTATCTTCGTGTGTCGCCGACGTCGAACCGAATAAGTTCGAAATCTTATAAACCACACAAATCAAACAAATAAATACAAACCACATACTTACAGTTCGTACGTCTATCTATGCATTGTTTTCTTTTTACTTAAATGTTAACCCGTGTACACACTGTGCGGTTGCGGTTTCTGCTTTGCTCCGCTTCCGCTTTGGTTCCATATCGAAGGACCATAGTTGAGGCAACACTAATATTGGTCTCGGCGGTCCTTACTAATATTACAAAAGCGAAAGTAACTCTGTCTGTCTGATAGGCTGTCACGTCTCAGCCGCTGAACCGATTTTGATGTATTTTGGTAGGTACACTCCGTTTATAATTTCAGGCTATAAATCTTACTTTTTGTTCCTTGTATTTGACATTTTTTTAATAGAAGGAAGTGTTAAATAGTTGCATTAAATTTAAAATTAAGTAAAGATAGATGGGCTACTTTTTATCTAGATATTCCCGCGGGCATGAGACTTGCGCGAGGAAACCGCGAAGCGCAGCTAGTACATTATACAGTTGGCAAACTTTCATAAAGTCTGGCTAGCGAATTTTGGCCCTGGTTTTTTTTGCAAACTTTTTACATAGTTTACTCTATACGAACTTTAACGTCAGTCAAGATGACGAACTTAGGTTAGTTCGACGATAGTTATTCCAGGTCTCCAGTAATCTTTATTCCAAGCGCAATCGATTCAGTAGTTTTTGTGTGATTGAGTAACAAAGTCACAAACATACTTACATACAAACTTTCGCGTTTAATATCGTAAGACGTATAGATAAACAAACCACCAATGGTCCCAACTTGTGGTCATCACAAGGTTGTCGGTGTCGGTCAAGCTATCATGGTTCATGAGATGCAACCTGGTGCCAGACAGACAGGCGGACAGTGCAGTCTTAGAAAATTGGTCCTGCTTTTACCCTTCGGGGAACAATTGAATTTATAGTGAGTTTTTTTTAATTTATTAACTTATATGTTTGCCCTAACTTACAAAATCGCTAAAATGACCATAGCCTACACCTACACTCGCTTGCCGAAACATCTGAGGTAATTTTTAATAAATTTTTAAATTTGTGTTAAAATATTACTAACGCTTTTTTGTTTTAATAATAATAATGAAATAGTGTACCCAAGTCTAAAAATTGTGTTGCTAAAATGAAGTAACACCACACATATAAACCAGTATGTAAATTATAGCAGTCTATGTACTGTTCACTGACATTTCTGCCCTTAACCATTGTTCTAAGGTTACTGGCCACTTCACTTATATTATATATTCATATACTATATAGGTATTACAGACACTTGATTTAATTAAAGAACTCTTTAACCCAGACACAACGGGGAGTTCCGCAGCATGTCTCCCACACCTGGATTTATCCAGGTATGTGGGGAGTGGTGTCCTTATAAGGAACAGTAGTTGTATCTGGGATACAATACATTACAAAAAGCTCAAAAGCAGAATATTGCACAAATGGGTGACTCTATCGCTTAAAGCGATTTCTTCCAGTCCAAGTTAGGCTTTTAAAAGAGTTTATTAATTGATGGCTTTATTACTAAACAACTGGCTAATAACAACATTTATTATGAGCAGCGCCCTGTGGTTTCACTTCACTTGCTTATGTCCCAATGTCCCAATCTCAGGGGAATATCAAGATAACAATAGCGTTTGTGTAATGTACATAATTCAAGTTTCATAGCAATCAGTTCCTAGCTGATTATGTAAGTCTGTTACTAACAAATCACAATTGAAATTGATGATATTTGCGATTATGGATTTTCAATTACACAATTACAGTCCCTAGTTTTTAATCAGTCAGTCATATAATAATATATATATTGCTGATTTGACTGAAAAAACCATGACTTTCCCGTGGCTTCTTCTCATCGGAGGCCGCTTTCCGAAACCACACTATATACAGTCATAGTTGTAAGAACACTCGACGTATTGAAAGTGATCTATTACATCCAATTAAATAAAAAAAAATTATTTTTTTTTGGTTCGATGTATCATGCGATCGGCTACACTAGCCATTAGCAGATGTTCTCCATGCAGGGAATGTCGTGTTGAGGCCTGTTCTTCCATTGAAGACCCTGCCTCTAATGAGTGCACTATTTATGTATTAGCATAGTTGGTTTGATCAAATAAAAAAAAATGAATCTTTAATCTGAGTAGTTTTTGCATGATTGAAACACAAACATCTTAACTTTCACATTAAAATATTAGTGCTATTTAATCTACTTCTGATGCCAACAGTAGGTAGGTACATACATTACAACTTGTTATTCAATCATCCACAACTGAAAGGCCAAGCATGCATGAATAAAACACTATACATACATACATCATGGATTAGGTAGTTTTATACCCATTGGCCAATAATATTATGGGAAAGGTTATATGTGTGTTTGTGTATTATTCAAGCAAAAAATGTCTTGAAAAGATTTGGCTGAAATGTGACACACAGGGAGTTACAGTAATGCTTTATTGTACCAAAAACACAAATTACAGAAAAAAAAAACTTTTAACTAAGGTGATAAGACAGGCAGACTTATCGCATATGGACAATCTCTTCCAGGTATCCAAGGAGTTTAAAAGTTAATAATAAATATTGCAGTATGTTATGTAACACACAGCTGGACAATCTGGATGCTTGGTGTTTAAGTTTGAGATGTTTATCTACGTGAGTCTGTGTATCTGTCTGTTGCATCAAAGTTATTCCAAAATTATCGGGACAAAGCTTTGAAACCGCGGGACACAGCTAGTCATGCTTAAACAAATAATGCTCCCCCCCTTCAAGAGTAAGGCCGCGCCAGCGGCGCCGCCTAGCGTAGCGCGTGATCAAACCGCGATAAAATATGATTTTGACAGCCGCCATTTTGTGAGGCCTACTTGACCGCTGTCAATTTTCTACTGTCATCACTGGAAGTCAAAATTCCAATAACAACAACAATGAGATGAAAACCAATTATAAACCTAGTTGATTATTCAACTATTAAATTGTTGAAGTCGAAATATCGAGTTATTGCGGAGATACAATGCACAATATTGATCCGTGGCGAGGTGGGGCGCTGCACGACCCAAATTACAGATCTAAAAATAAACATAGCACGTGCCAACACCACTACAACTATCGACTAGAACTTCAAATAGATAAAATCGACACTAATTCAATGACTGGAAACATGCTAAAAGGTTCTAGAACTCGCTAAACTTTCCCTAGATAAACATAGAAACCGTAAGGCGTTCTATGTGGCGCATTGGCGCCATTTTTCTTTCAAGAGATCGGGCTTCACGGTGACGTAACAGGCCTAATTTCATCGCCAAATCGCTAAAAAACACCCATTTGTAAAGATTTATTCAGGCTTTTTCCAGATTTTATCACAAAAATACAGTTGTTTTCATTTACATGTCACCTTGACGTATTATGTCAATTTTGACAAGAATGGCGGAAACGTGGCGTCGTTTTGTTGTTTGTGATTATGACCGGCTTACCTCCAGGCGAAGTAGATTGTCTGTTTGCACGAGCGTCCCTGATGATTTCTCTTGCTAGTTCCCTTACGTCTCTTCGTTGTTGTTGGAACGCCATTTCGGGTTCGGGCCGGTCGAGTTGATCTTCTGATAGACCGGCCGTAGGAGGTAACATCGTCAAACACTCAAACCATGCGAACACTGAGGTATTGCTTTACCGAGTCACATGCACCTTTCACAACAAAAGTTTATTATTTCAACTGAAAACAGTGAAACAAAAATAAATCGTTTCGACAACGCACGGCAAACCGAACACAACGCGACTGACAGCTAGGGGACGGCGGGAAGCCAAAGCGCCGCCGCGCGTCTGTCTCTGTCTAGCTAGTTGACTTTCGTATGTTCCGTCTCTGTCGCAAAGTAACGCCTCAATGACAGATGCAGTTGAAAAATGTCATAACAAAGCGTGGGCAGTGCTGTCAAACATTTGAATTAAATTGAAAAACACGCCATCTGTCTTCGTTTTTTGAAATTTAATATTGATATGAAAAAGGCACTTAGTGGAAAATTATCCGACTGTGTTTAAATTTATTGAAAGCTTATCTTAGAAGATGAAAATCATAGATTAATAATTGTAATTTTACAAATTCATTGAATTCTGTAAATTAATTGAATTAATTCATTAATCTAAGTAAGTTAATTAGGTCTATATATAATCAATACAGGCACAGTCGGCCAGAAAAATTAATATCTACCGCAAATTGTAAAAATTTAAAAATAAAATAAAAAAAATATTCCCGTAATATAATAGAATGTCGCATTGCACAAAAGACTAGGTTGACTTGTCGAAAAGTTAAGTTTTACTTTATTTTTATGTAAATATAATTAGGTAAGTATCTAGTAATTAAATTGATATAAAACTACGAATTCTACTATAGAAAATCACTTGACCATTTTTGTTACCTGGCTGTGTACTTACTTACAAATTAGTTATCCTACACTATAAAATGTAATAAATGTATAATGTAGGATAACTATAATGTATAAAAACTAATAAGTTGGTCCTGTAAGTTAAAAAGTAGAAGCTAAGCCTACAACATAAACTACATTTCGCATTTGTCCGAGTCCGGTCCGGTCCGGGAACGTTTCGAGGTTCTATTTCTTATCGGTTGTGAACCGATTATGGCCATTAGGAAATTAGCCAGTGTCATGTATTTTATTTAATATATTATGCAAGTTATTTGCATCGAAACAGTCAAGTCGTCATAGTTAAAGTCAAGTCTAGGGAATCATTTGTAAACACGGCGGCCATTTACAAACAATCTTCACGGAGCCTTGGAGACAACACTAAGTCGAATGTTTTGCACCGATTTTCACTTTCATTCCACTTGTACACCTTCACGAAACTAAATTGATTAATATGCCCCCGAAATTAAACAATTTGCACGCATATGAACTAGGTTTCACAAAAATGAAAATTTAGCACCACATCTCCTCAACGAGTTCCCGCCAAGACTCCGTTTCGAGGTTATATAATGCTCAATTTTTTTTTTACAAAAAAAAACTAGGGATTTCAGCCTAACTCTTGCTATCTTCATTCCTCCAAGTTTCATCGCAATTGGTTTAGTAATTTAAGCCTGAATATGTACCTACCTGTTATTTAAAGACTAACTGCGCTCTGCGGTTTCACCTGCGTAAGTCCCGATCCCGCGGGAATATCGGGATAAAAAGTAGGTACCTATGAGTAATAATAATAAGCTTGTGTGTTATTCTGTTCTATATGTATATTCAGCTATCCATATTCCAAGATTAATCGGTTCAGTATTTTTTGCGAGAAAGAGTAACAGTCACATTTAAATAGGTACCTACCTACATACTTTCAAACTTTCGCGTTTCTAATATTATTAGTAGAATTAATACTATCTATTCTTTCTATCTTCTATTATTCTTATCTTTAAATATCTATATCTATACTTATAATAAAGGAAGAGAGGACAAAAAGTCTGTACTTGAAAGTAAATTTTTTGAGGAACTTTGTGGTAATGAACGAAACCCGAAAGAAATAGTCGGCTATGCACTATTTCTGCGCAGACGAAATAGCGGGTAACAGCTAGTCTACAATAATTTAAATTGTCGCAAATATTTTTGTGAAAATATAAATTTATTAAAATACAACAATGATCGGTACCTACTAGCTGCTATTCGCTAACGCAGCAATACACAACCCCCGTTTGCAACCGCCCGCGCCGCGTCATTTTGCTGATCCAACACTTTGATTTATTATAAAACCGCGTATCGGTTCTAAATCGTCACAGATCGACAACATGAAGGCAGCCTGCGCACTAGTTTGCCTGGCTCTCGCCACCGGCATCTCGGCTAACATCTTCAAGAAGAGCCGCCAGCCCGACGATGGTCTCGTCGTGGACCAGATGGGCTACCTAAACCAGTACCAGCGCCCGCTCTACCAGCCCAAAGAACAAACCTACAAGCAGTACATCCTCAGCCAGAAGCGCTTCAAGCAACAGCAGCCGATGCCGATGTCCTCGCAAGAAAGCTCCCAGGAGAGTCAAGAGGCCATCCGTAATCTGCGCAAGTTCGTCACTGTCAACACCGCCGACTACACCGCTGTCCCTCGCGGCCAGAAATGGAATAAGCCCGTCTACTCTAACGTCCTGAGGGTTCAAGACGAACAGCCTACCTACGGAGACTCTTTCTGGAGGATACCGTCCATGCCCGTCAACTACAACGACTACACCGAACAGAAACCCATCGATATGATTCTTACCGAAGCCCAGAAAGTTTTGACGCATCCTACCCCTGAACAGAAGGTCAAATTCAACCAAGCTTACGCAGTCGCCCAGCAAACTCAAAACGAAGATCTTACCTTGAACACTACCGAGTTGTTGAAGAAATACAAGTACCCAGTCGAGGAGCACACGATCAAGACCGACGATGGTTACCTATTGACCGTCTTCCACATACCGGCCAAGCAGCAACAGATTCGCGATGTGACCAAGAAGCCAGCCGTCTTCATGATGCACGGTTTAATGGGCAGCTCCGACGACTGGTTGCTGATGGGCCCTGGCAAGTCCCTCGCTTACATGCTCTCCGACGCCGGCTACGACGTTTGGCTCGGCAACGCCCGCGGCAACAGATACTCCCGCCGCCACGTAGCCAAGCACCCCGCTATGAATGACTTCTGGCAGTTCAGCAACGATGAAGTCGCTCTCCATGACTTGCCTGCTATGATCGACTACGTTCTCAAGACTACAGGCCAAGAGAAGCTGCAGTACATCGGCCACGCTCAAGGCACGACCGCTGTTTTCGCCTTGGCTGCCGCTAGACCTAGCTACAACGAGAAAATCATCATGATCCACGCTCTTTCCCCCATGGTGTACATGAACAACGTCCGCAGCCCTCTCATCCGCATGCTGGCCCCTAACACAGAAACCGAATCGCGTCTGCACCACCAGATCGGCCACGGTTACTTCAAAGCTACCCCGGAGGTTATCGCATCGGTCGGCGGAGACATGCTGGAAAAGGAAATCGGCTCCAAGAACGTCGCTTCGAACGTGTACTACGCTATGTCTGGCGTGAACATCGCTAACGTGGACCCTGCTTTGATGCCGGTCATCATGTCTCATCTCCCAGCCGGCGTTTCCACAAGAATGCTGAGGCAGTACGGTCAGGCGGTCGTTTCTGACGCGTTCAGGCGGTACAACTACGGGCCTGTGATGAACCAGCAGGTGTATGGAACCCCTGAGGCTCCTAAATACCGCATGGAGGCTGTTGAGGCTCCCGTAAGCCTGTACTACAGCGACGAGGACTGGCTGTCCCAGCCCGCTGACGTCGCCCGTCTGCAAGCCGAGCTCCCTCATCTCGTTACCATCTACAAGACCCCCGCTGATGCCCACTTCTCTCACATGGACTTCCAGTTCTCCAACAAAGCCCCTGAACTCGTCTACAAGAGAATCATCGACTCCATGGCCAACGTTTCCTATTAGATTTTAAATGATTATTGTGTATATAATTTAATTTGTTGTTAGCTGTAGGTATCATACATTGTCATAAGAATATTTTTAATTCATCGACGAATAAATTTCCGTCCATAAACTTTACTTCTTTTCTTTCTTGAATAAAATTGTGTAGGCATTTTAGTTATAGAGAGTAGTTATAGTTTAGTTATTCTATATCTCAACTATTCAACAGCTCTTTTTTTTTTAAAACGGTTCACAATTGTTGGTAATTTTATTAAAAATCACTAGTATTTCAAAATCTCTAGCAAAACCTTGCAAAATTTCCAATATAATACTGAACTGTTTGGAAAAAAAAGAGCTGAAGCAAAGTTGAGGCATTTTAATTATAGAATATGTGTTCATTACCCGTATTATCTAGTAGTGGACAACTGAGTTTCATAGGCCCTAAGCAGTTTATTTTGCTGTTTTGACTTAACATGGTAAGTAATCATCAGTGTTTTACTGAAAGCAGCAATGTAACTACTGCATAGAGAAACTTAGTTATCAACTAGATAAGTACCGGTCCTTGTATCTAGAATAGAATAAATCATCTGTAATAGAAAACCATCACACGTTTTATCTATAGGTTCATAACTCAGTTCCATAGGCATTTCACAGTACATTGCTGCTTTGAGGTAATCACTGGTGAATACCCGGTTACGTGAAAGCAGCTATGGGCCCTGGCCGGTCAGATATGTACCAATTTTACATATTATTTTGGATTAGCTTCAAGACCATAGGTCGGTCATTGGCTTCATGTGAACGATCCCCTATTCAGTTAAGGATGATTTATGCTAGACCGAGCCACGCCGTGGCCTGGGGCGGGACGAGCTCAAAAAAGCACAGACGCGGCATCAGCACGTCCTAGTCGCGTTCTCATTACTACGGCCCCGTAACTCGCGTCGAGTTCAACTCGACGTCGATTTGGGATTACGATGCTTTTAATAACGGGGTTGGAAAAAGCTACCGCGCAAGGAGCGAACAGAAATTCATAGTACTTAATATTTTAACCGGGTCTTATTCGCGTATTGTTACTTTTAAATTTTCTTACCTCAACGTTTGATCATGTTACAATGATCTTGGTTGCGAGGGGACTGATTGACTGACTGACTGACTGACTGAGGTGATTACTATGAGTACAAATCGTGTGAGTTTAAAAAGTTTACGAACAGAAATTGTCTATGGCTATAAGTTTTTTCCAACCCCGTTATCGAAAGCATCGTATTCGCAAATCGACGTCGAGTTAAACTCGACGGGAGTTACGAGGTAGGGGGGCGTGCTTTTTTCATAGAAGCTCGTCCCCACCACGGCACGGATACGGCGCGGTTAGCATATACAAATCTACCCACCGTACGTCACCGCAAAAACCCATCTCGAAGAAAAACTGTTCATTATCAATTACCACATTTTACCTACTTTTGATGCGTGGTATAATTATTGCTGAATTGACTCGTATACCTATCCGGTGTTTTTTTACAGTAAGTACGTACTACAGCTGCCAATTACCTTTTGTAATAACAACGTAACTATTGCTGATGTGACTCCGATGACGCGGTAGGTAGGTATACAGTATGTGAGTAGGTTTTACGGTTCCGTAATTAAAGGTTAAAAACGGGAGCCTTTTACTGAGACTCCATTGTCCGTCTGTCTGTTACCACGTTGTACTTGTATGTCATGAACCGTGATAGCTAGACAGATTTTATGACGTAGTTATTTGTTGCCGCTCAATAACAACAAATTAAGTATTGATAGTTACAACAAAAACAAAATAAAGTATATTGTAGATATGTGGTACCCAAGTAAGTGTTTAGGCTACCCAAAGAACTAGCTGTTACCCGCGACTTCGTCTGCGTTGAAATAGTGCATAACCGACTTTTTCGTTCATAACTTGGGTTCTGCTAATTGGATTTCTATGTAACGTATACCACGAGGTTTCTAGAAAATTTTTAAGTTCATTACTCGCGATCTAGTTATTACTAATTGGATTTCGATGTAAAGTACAACGACGTTCCTCGAAAATAGAGCTATCCAATATTGAAAATCAGATTTCAATGGGATTAGTAGTTTTTAATTGTACTTATAAGGAGCAAACAGAGAAACAGACAGACAGACATGAATAACTTTAATAGACTCATTGGTCCCTTAGACCACTTTTTTATAAATTTACTTCTAAGTACAGACTGCTTATCCTCTCTTCCTCTATTATAAGTATAGATAGATAGATAATTGTGAACTAATAGGTACTATATGTATAACACTATGTATTCTGCTGAACAGCGCGGCATCGTACTGCAGTAGTAGTCTACCCTCACTATAAAAAATGTGTTTAAAAAATGGCTATTATTTTACCATGTTTGAATGCCCACGTGGTAGGAATACAGATTCTTTAATTATGTGTAAACCAGCTGATTGTGCCTAGATCTATAAACAATAAATTGAATTAACACGATACCTGTGTACCCTATGGGGTACACGGACACGCCAAGTGGTACCGCTGAGTCCCGTGTACCCTATGCGGTACACAACCACTAACAAACTTTAGGCTAAAGTTGTCATGTTCAATAATAAAGATATTAAAAAAAAGCAAACTTTAGGGGCTCTAGTGTCCCGAACTTATCATATTGGTTTGTTTGTTATTTCGGGACTCGCGGAGAGAGCCAATTTTTGTGGGATAAATGGAAAGGTATTTCACTTTTGTATAGGGACTTTTAACGTGCTAAATTACAATGAAATTTCGTTTTCATTTCATTTCAAAATTGTCAAATACTAGGAACCAAAACGTCAGATTTTAGTCTGAAATGAAAAAACGTTCTATGGGTATTAGTGTTAATACTAAATATATTTTTTAAGTGGGGCTTCCACGCAACGGACTCGATTTTATTGTGATAATGGTACGGAACCCGTCGTGCGCGAGTCCGACTCCCCTTGACGTTTTAACAAAATTATTTATCTGTTTTTATACAAAAAAATCATCAGTGATTTATGTTCTAAATGCGTATGTAAGATTGTCGATTACCTACCTGCTACGTCAATTCAAAATTTTATACTACGTATTTCTATAAAACTACCCGAGTCCCTCGGTTACAACCGCCTAAGGGATGATTTATATTAGGCCGTCACGGGTTCGAGCTTCGTTGTCCATTGCTCGGCGTGCAGTCGATCGGTCTGTTGCAACCGAGTGGCGGCCGAGCAACAGACTACGAAGCTCGGACCCGGCACGGCCGGGAAACGGTCCGATATAAACACATTAATAATCCCTAAGTACCGACCTCGTTTAGGGATAACCATTTCTTATCCATTACAATTGCGAAAGTTTAGATGTTTGTCTGTCAATGTAACGCAAAAACGGCTGAACGGATTTGGCTGATATTCAGCACACAGGACCTACGCGGTTAAAGCCTACGCGTTCTTTATACAATTAAAAACTACTCATCCGGTTAAAATCCGGTTTTCAATATTAAATAGTTCTATTTTCGAGGAACGTCGGGGTATACTTGACATCGAAATCCAATTAGTAGAATGCGAGTAATGAACGAAATAGTCGGTCATACACTATGTCTACGCGGACGAAGTCGCGGGTAACAGCTAGTATAACCTATTTAAGAATATAAACTAAGTAATAGCAGGTAATAGGTACGTACCTACCAAGTTATACCTATAGGCATTTATAAAACACTTTATTTATCGGGTTTAATCGCGTTTTATTCGTGATTTTTAAACGAACCGAGATTTCGCCAACTTTACAGTTGGCTTTTTTTCAAGGTTGAAGGTTTTATTATGCAAAATCGCGAAAACCATAGAAGAAATTATAGGCATTTATTTATTACTATAGCTACACGGTTACACCCCGCGGTTTCATCCGAGTAAATCCCAATCCCGCGGGAATATCGTGATCTAAAGTATCCTGTGTCATACTTCATACATCACTTATACTCTTCCTCCCTGTGCTAGTAAATTGTCCACATATTCGTTTCACGGCGGGCTTCGGACCCGCACTTAACTGCATTGCAAGCGGGTATCCACCCAGCGTGCCAAAGAAGTCGTCACTTTTTACGGCAATAAATCCGTACTAGTAGGCAAATAGTAGGTATTTGAATTTTATACAAATATTCGACTCTCTCAAGTGTATAAAGTTTTAGATTCTAACGCCATTATTGTAAACAAGCGGAAAAATCAAAGGCACAAAAAGCATGAGAGTGAATTGGCAAGGTCGCAGCCATATGACCAGTCCACCTTCTGACCTATCTTAGTCGAGTCGTGTGATATGAGGCGGAGGGGTTTTATCGTGTTCGCTTTGAGTGTACTCTGTTGCCATTGCCATGGACAACTCACCGATATATTCTTCCCAACTTTGAGCAAGACATCTAGGTCAATCCTAGACACCCTAACGAAAAATCCTTTTGTGTCGATCCCGTCGCAGGTTTCCGGAGACATTGTGACCACAATTGTGGATACTCTAACCAAACTACCAAACGCAGCCACTCGACAACTTGGCGTTGGTCTTCAGCTACCTTTCCTTACCAGCGATCGCAACTGGGTGGATTCTTTAGACACCTTCATCGCAGACTTCACCGGTGGACTACGCAACAACGATGCTCATCTCGACATCAGACAATTAATTCATAAATACGGCTATAAGTTGGAAGAACATAGAGTGGAAACAGAAGATGGGTTCCTGTTAACAGTTTTCAGGATTCCTGGTGAAGGGACCCCTGTACTTCTTCAGCACGGGTTGTTGGGATGTTCTGATGATTTTGTCGTAGCTGGACCGGAATCCGGGTTGGCTTATCTCCTGGCGAACGAAGGTTATGATGTATGGATGGGAAACGCGAGAGGTAATAAGCACTCCCGCAGGCACATTCGACTTGACCCGTCGCAGGCTGTTTTCTGGGACTTTTCCTGGCACGAGATCGGATGTTACGATCTCCCAGCGATGTTAGACCATATTATCGATACAACAAATCGATCCCAAGTCAAATACGTCGGTCATTCGCAAGGAACGACCGCCTTCTTCGTAATGGCATCAGAGAGACCGGCTTATAACGAGAAAATAGCAGTTATGGTTGCACTTTCTCCCGTTGCGTTTATGTCTAATGTGCGTTCACCTATCGTGCGACTATTGGCCCCAGGGACCCCGTTTTTTCATGCCGTTTTAAACAGCATAGGGTTGTATGAGTTTTTGCCTGACGATAATATGATACGATCACTTAAGTTTGTGGTGTGTGGGCTGGGAGCGATTTCGGATATCATTTGTGGTAATATACTGTTCATGATGGCAGGGGTAGGATATGCGCAGCTTAATTTCACTAATCTGCCGGTCGTGATGGGGCACACGCCCGCCGGAGCCTCGACGAAGCAGATAGCGCACTACGGGCAAGGAATAGTGACGGGAGAGTTCAAGCAATTTGACCACGGCTTGATGGGGAACATTGAAAGATACGGCTCGGAGGAACCCCCAAAATATGCCCTCGAGAACATAGCGGCCCCAATCTCATTGTTCTACAGCGGCGCTGATTGGCTCGCTCATCCGGCGGATGTCGACTTACTATACAATAAATTAAACAGCGTCATTGACATTCACAAAATACCGGAACAGCAGTTCAATCATTTAGATTTTTTATGGGCAAAAGATTTCAAAAAGCTAATCTATGCAAGGTTACATAAACTGTTCACCTACTTTTAAGTAAACACGTGCGACTTAATGCCGACACAACATAAATGCGTTTTTCCTACTCGTACAATAACTTTTTGAAATGTCTTGTAATTTTGAGCTAATATGTAAATACCTAGTACGTATACAGGTCATTCCGCCCTACCATGATCGTTTCTCGTTGCTTTGTCGTACTTTTGTCGCACAAAAAAATAAAGCAAATTTTAAATAAATAAAAAATACCCCGATTATTAACTTTAATAGACTCATTGCCGATTACATAAAAATCACAGATAATTTGAGTACTTTTTCATAATTAAAAAAAAAAAAACTTTTTTTTAAGTTGCTTTTTATTTATTTTTATTGTTATTGTTATTTGATGTGTGTTTTTTTAGGTTGAACAATAAATTGGTGACTTAAGAGACGAAATATTACAATAATTTAATTTAGTATTCAAAATTACGGAATTTATGCATTGTAATTAAATTGTAAGTAATAGATAATAATACAATTTATATTTAAAGTTTTATAAGTTATAACTTTATCTAACAAGCAATTATGTACATTTCTTTTATAGCCTTTTTTATTTTGTGGGTGATATAATTAATAATAATGATATAATGATAGTGATATAGTGATATAATGATTCACCCGATCCCGTAAGTAATAAGTCCCGATCGCATGGGATTTCCGAAAAACCCTTTCTTATCGGATGCTTACATCATAAAATATTATAACGAAAACACTCTTCAAATGTCGCTGTCTTTAATTGTTGGTTAATTGCGCATTAAAACGCTCGCTGCGCTTTTAATGAGTTTTAATCGGTCGGTGCGTTGATCCAACAGTCAGTCAGGACAAAGCATTTTATACTTAGGTACCTAAATATTTCACCAACAGGCTAGTCGTCAAAAATGTGGAAAACATTCCAATGAATATAATTTTTAGATAAACTTTTTAAACTCACACGATTTGTACTCATATTTTAACCGGGTCTTACTCGCGAGAGGACACCTCTCGACCAAGATCATTGTAACATTATTGAAACGTCGAGGTAAGAGAATTTAAAAGTAACAATACGCAAGTAAGACCCGGTTAATTTTTAGATGTCAAAAATAACCCATTAATTTCAATCTTAACTCAAAAACATGAAATGTAAAGACTAGAATTGTTACATAATGACTTTAATTTGTATTCGGAAAATAGCTTATAGTTCTGAAAACAGCTAACCATTTTTGTAGAGAAATGTCTGTCGATGGCGCCACTATGAGTCGCTAACTCGAAAAGTAAGATTAATGGGTTCTTTACATTCAACCCTGGCGCTTGAGCACAGTTGGTTAGCGCGCTCGCTAGACAAGGGATTTGCCTGTGGTAAAAACATTTTCCCTACATACCCTTTTCCCGTAATTTTTCCTAAAGTGTGGGTAACTAACACCACAGATTACCTAATAGTTAGTGCATCCCATAACAATCTGTTACACTAAAATTAAAAACCATATTTTTTGCATAAATAATAGGTAAGTGTTGATGCACACACACAACACACAAAATAATCTAAAATTCTATTAGTGCTTGAAATTTTTCCATTGAAAAATGTTATTAAATATTTTATAACTGCTGTGTGTATGCACTTTATAATTGAAAACAAAATGTTATGTTAAAATACTTAATTTATTTACCATCTTATCATTTATTCTATTGGAATTCATAGTGGAGATGACAGTTAGATACCTGAAACAAAAGAATACATGCAATCATTATTTTTTCCTTTTTTTTTAAGGTTAGTTTGTATTTTCTATTTTATATCAACATCGCAAGAATGAAGGAAAACCTAGCTACAACCCTTCCATATTAATTGACTTTTGTATGCAGCAAATCTATTGACAAAAGAAAAAACTTTCAATATTAATTCAAGTTAATAAAAGATCTCTAATTATAAAGTGGCAAAGAGTCTATAGCCATCATTTAGTTGTATGTATTTTGTTAAATGTATTGATATCATTTTGCTAGACTTAAAGGGAATAAATGAAAATTATTTAAACAAATATAATTATTTAGCATTCAAAAGGTATTCATGACAATAAAATTAAAAATAGTGGGCAGTTCCAACTTTGGGAAATTTCGACTATTCTCAATAACTTGTGTAGAAATTCATGAAACAGTACCATCTATGTAGAAACTCTTGAAGATGATTTTGCGCTATCCGGTCAAAGATGGCACTTTTTACCCGACTGCGCGACGCAAAGGAGGGTAATGTGTTTATCGGTCTATGTATGTATGTATGTATGGATGGATGTTTCTATGTGGCGTTCTAGAGGCCAAACGCGTGGACCGATTTTGATGATTCTTACGTCAATCGATTCGTCTTAATCTGGCGAGTGTGACTAAAGACATGACAGTAATCCAAAGTAACTTATGTCACCACCAGACGCCATATTGTCAAAATTAAAAAATCCAAAATCGTCAAAGTATGTCAAGATGGGTATCGTTGAATAGTTTTTAAAAAATAAATATTAGGTTAATTTCACCATTTTTCATTTTAAAGAACCGTTTAGGAAATATAACGGTTTAAAGTTAATTTACAATTGGGTATTCTTGCTTTTTATTACTAACGAACAAGTTTTTATTTTTGTTACGTAGTTACGCTTGGAAAACTATCAAAGTTTAAGCCGTGATGGTAAAGGTGACATGAATTTATTGATATAAACTAAAAAAATAGTTACATAAATTGTACCTACCTACTGAATAAAAGTCTAATAACACTTAGGTACCTAAAAACGTTAAAAGAATAATAATAAATTTAAACAATAAATAACTAAAACCTAACTGAAATAGAATCTTACTAATATTATAAACGCGAAAGTTTGTATGTATGTGAGGTTGTTACTCTTTCACGCAAAAACTACTGAACCGATTGCGATGAAACTTGGAATATAGGTAGCTGGGGGACCTGGATTAACACATAGGCTACTTTTTATTCCCGCGGGAACGGAACTTACGCGGGTGAAACCGCGGGGCGCAGCTAGTACATTATAACCCCCTAATGAAATGAATAGATTACGAGACTTACCTACCTTCAATAAATGAAAATAACTAAAAAGCGTAAAATAAAAAAAATAATTTATAAAAAAACAAAAAACCCGACTGCGTAAAAAACTCGATTAAAAAATACGCATAGAAACAACAAAAAAACCAAAAAGAAAAAAACAAGCCCAGTAATTTGAAATTACACTAAGTAATAATAGTTTTGTAATCATTGGAAAAATTAGATTAGTAAAATGAATGGGTCCCGAACTCCCGACTGTGAGTAATTTTTTACTCATTTATTATGTGTTCTGTGTGTATCGATTACAAAACTATTATTACTTAGCGTAATTTCAAATTACTGGGATTGTTTTTTCTTTTTGGTTTTTTTGTTGTTTCTATGCGTATTTTTTAATCGAGTTTTTTACGCAGTCGGGTTTTTTGTTTTTTTATAAAATATTTTTTAAAATAAAGTAAAATGCAGAGTCCAAATTACCCAAAGTCGAGATTGCCTCACTGGACCTTATTTAGATTTCAAAAATTCTATACTTCATTAATTGTTTGAGTATTTGCAAACTTTCTGTTCTGTTTTGAAACTCTACAATATGCTGTATAGTGATTTTAGAAATCTGAATGTAGTTATTGACTTTGATGCTAACTATTGTAAGTTGTAACGATCAATTAATTTTTTGCAATTACCAATTTCATTTCGAACTGTTAGCGCTTATGTAGTGGTATAAGATGACGAGTAGAAATATCGATACTCCGAGAATGTTTGAGAACACCGCCAGCTGAATGTCTGTGATCATTGTGATGGATTCTGGAACAATTTCATACTAAATGTTAGTTTATTCTATAAAAGAGAATATACATGTTGTACATATTCTGCAAAACGGCTCTAAGGGAACCGGGAGCAGCTTTTACTAAATTAAATTCGATGAGCTGTATTAGTATGAGCTCAATGAGCTGGCTAGGATTGGAGTAAGGTTGCTTTACATGAAAATGCTGGATAACCTTGTAGATCAGCTTACATAGAGTTGAATTGGTAAATGTTAGATGCATAAAACTAAACTTACAGCTTAATCAAGAGGTTTAGCAAATAATTTCAATAAACTTCGCCGGTTTTTCTTTATTATCGTCACAAAACAACCAATACCACGTCAGTAACAATTTTCAGTGACATTGATATTGACGGTCAGATTCTCGCTGTCACTTTGACTGTTGCGTGTGGCCACACGCTCAAAGGGGTTATTCCTATAATGCCCACTGATAATCCCCACCAGTGGGGATTTTTGAACTTTTTGTCCAATAATCCCCATTATTAGCCGATTTGTGTAAAGTGGGGATTTTTGGACAAAAAGTTCAGAAATGCCCACTGCTTAAAAAACTTCTTTCAAAATGGAGATTCGTAAACCAAAAGTTCACGAATGTGCATTGCTTAAAAACTTATTTAAAACAGGAATTTGTGCACAAAAAGCAAAGAAAGTTTCATCATGAACTACACAAACTACTACAATTTACAGTGTGGGTTCATAATAATTTTGATTAGTGGACGGAATGATAGGAACTAATATAGGTACATAACTTTCTTACACATTGTTATTTTATTTACAAATTTTATTCAACATTGGCAAGACGTATTACATCGCTTATTAAAATAACAAAGAATTAAAATAATACATACACAAATGTAAGTATTTCATTTCACAAGTGTACTATGTAAGCTATTTAGGTAGGCTGTAAAACAACTATCCTTTGATAAAAGCCGACTGTTACTAGTTTAAAAATGTACTTGAATTTGGACCTTAAATTATTATATTGAGACTAGCTGCGAAACGCGGTGTCACCCGTGGAAGTGAAAACGCGTTATCACGGGCGCGGGCGGCCGAGCGGTTCTCTAGCGTTTACGTTTTTTCGTTCATTACTCGGGTTCTATTAATTGGATTTCGATGCTAAGTATACCACGACCTTTCTCAAAAATAGAACTATCCAATATTGAAAACCAGATTTCAAACGGATTAGTAGTGTTTAATTGTATATGGAACCGACAGATAAATAGAAAAACAGACAAACAGACATGAATTTTAAAATTAATATAATTTTGTTCTACTACTTATTCTAAGTCCCTTTGACCACTTATTTTTTTAATTTTCTTCCAAGTACTGACTTTTTGTCCTCTCTTCCTTTATTATAGTATAGATGGAAGAAGATTATATGACTCACAGTTGCCAGCACAAAAGCACACTTTTTTGGACTTGCATGTAATTGGCTAGTTTTTCTATTGTCTGGAATTAGTTCTGCAATATGCACATTTGATATCATTTTGTCATTATTGTTTGAGTGAATTGATTTAAAATGGCCGGTAGCTCAAGCGGTATTAGTACATTAGAGTATATTAAATAAACAAATAAGTGTACCATATTAAAATAAAATATAAGAATGGTTCTATTATTTGAGAATGTGATAAGATTAATTAGACAAATTATGTAAACCTGTTATATTTATTTTATAAACAATTGACAAACAACAACATCGTTGTTTGCGATTGGTATCTTTTTTATTTAAAATTATTATGAATTATAGTTATTAGCTATTTATCTATATTGATTAAATGATTAAAGTGTCGATGCAGTCCAAGATGAAGCACACTGACCTAGAAGTACCTATTAATATAAAATAGCAATTAACATATTTTTTTAACAACTTCATTGTTTTATTGAATTATCTGACCCAAGTAAATAGTTTGACTTTATTCTATCTGGAATTAGTAACTTATGGAATGAAATACTAACATTTGTGTATGTATTATGTTAATTAATATTGTATGGTATTTTAATAAGCGATCTAATACGTCTTGCCAATGTTGAATAAAATTTGTGAATAAAATAAAAATGTTTAAGAAAGTAATGTACCTATATTAGTTCCTATCATTCCGTCCACTAATCAAAATTATTAAAAACCCACACTGTAAATTGTAGCAGTTTGTGTTGTTCATGATGAAACTTTATTTGTCCACAAATTCCTATTTTAAATTTTTTTTTAAGCCATTCTTAAACCAAAAGTTCACGAATACCCAATGGCATTCGTGAACTTTTGTTTTACGAATCCCCATTTTGAAACAAGTTTTTTAAGCAGTGGGCATTTCTGAACTTTTTGTCCAAAAATCCCCACTTTACACAAATCGGCTAAAAATGGGGATTATTGGACAAAAAGTTCAAAAATCCCCACTGGTGGGGATTATCAGTGGGCATTATAGGAATAACCCGCTCAAAGCGCTAACACTGAGGATTAATAATAAATAAATCCTGTGACGAACACACAGCGCCATCTAGCCCCGTGGTAAGCTGCTAAGCTTGTGTTACGGTGGCTAGACAACGGATACATATATACTACTTATACTTATTTTTCTTTTGTAAATACATACATATTATACATAGAAATACGATTGGCCAACTTTACATATTTTGACCAATCCTCAGTGTGATTTTGACATTGACTGCAACATTAACTATTTTTGGACGGTTTTTGTTTTGTTTTTGTTCCGCTGCTGTCAAACAAAATTTCTGCGTCTGAGAGTTAGGTCGTTCGGCACTTTTTCAATTATTATTAATTTATGGCCTGTGCAATTAACATCCAGTAGCTTATGGAGAGAAGAATACTCATACGCTAAGTAACCATCTACGATAATGTATATCTCTTCCATTAGTTCACGTTTGTTGTTGTACGACACCAACGGTTGGGATTTAAAGAAATCTTACGGTTGTTACGATGGAGTACTCAGAGATATATCGTGGAGCGATGATAGCAAATACATATTGCAGGTATTTTAAAGTTTTTCTTAATCATTTTTTACTATACTGCCGGGAAACCCACAGTTAACCTAAAGTTATGTATGCGGCTTGGAAGCGTTTATCCTAGGTAAGTTGGTACCTAAGTAGCTACACAACACACCCAAACTTTAGTAAAGTTACAAGCTGAAATATCACTGAAGCGTGCTGCGCTAATTGTTCAAATTCAATGACCCATTAATCATCTCATTGTAATCCAATTTTCAGGTCAATTCAAAAGGAATAGTGGAAATTTTAAGTGCGGCAGATCATGATGTAAAGACATTACAACACATTCCGATCAAAGACTCATGGTCGGCGTGTTTCCACCGTGAGGGCCACCGGAATGTTGCTGTTGGAACAAAAAACGGCAATGTCATGATATGGGACACAAAAAACAAAACCATCACAAAAACATTCCCATCCCCATCACAACAATGTAATGTCAACTTCATTAGTTACAATGCAAAGAACACAAGTCTAGCCGCATCTTTGAATAATGGTGATACAGTTATCTACGGGCTTGTGTCTAACATTCCAGTACTCACAGTGAAGCTGTCTTATTCTCGAAGTATTTCTTCTATGAAATTTCACCATGAATCCCGATATCTGCTCGGCCTAGCTACGGATGAAGGGCACGTCGTCCTCCGTGACATTACCACTAACAAAGACAAAGCATTATTTGAAAACGTTCATGCATCCCCTGTCAGTGACATTGCATATTCCCTAATCAATCGGGATGTAATGCTCTCAAGTGGCTATGACAAAATGGTACATGTTTACGATGTGAGACTTCAAAATGTAGTATCTACTATAAAAACGGCTTACACATTATCTTCTTTGGCGATAAATCATGAAAACCAAGTTGCTTTAGGAACTAAAAATGGACTTGTTTTGGTTTATGATTTGAGAGATTTAACTAATCCATTCAAAGTGTTGTCAGGGCACGAGGAAGAGGTTCGTAAAGTTGCATTTCAACCATCTCGAAAGAGGATAATGTCTGCTGACATTAGTCTTAGAGAGGAGAACGAAACATACTCTTCTTCAATAAAAGTTAACTCACCAGCCCGTCATTATAGAACATCGGATATATTCTTTGCTAATGACACACCTCCCAAACTCAGTAATGAGTTGTCTCCTCGAGCCGACCCTAAGACTGACTCATTCCTCGTCATGATGGGATTAGATGAATCAAATTGTGAAGCAGAAGATGATGGTACCAAGTTCTCTGAAGGAGACAAGAAGAGCTATGAAGCAAGATATCGCCACCTCGATGCGGAAAAAAACATTAGCAAAGTGTCCACACCACTAAACAGTAAAATAACAGAAAACTTTGCTTTTTCAGCATCACCATTAGTTACTATAAATGGAATGCCTGATGATGGCAAGGTATCATCTATTAATTTTCCGAATCCCAATCAATCCGCTCCGGCTTCATTGGCCGTTGATAAAAAGACTGTCGATGAACTTAAAGATTTTGTGAAACTAACACTCTCAGATGTTGAGGATGATAACAGAAATTACTTCCTGCATATCATGATGGCTCTCACCAAACAGAAATTGTATTTAGAGAAACAAATGAGTAATATGAATGACAAAATAGATTCTCTACTAATGAACCAGAGTGCTTTGATTGAAACCAACAGAATACTGTCGTTAGAAATAGACCAGTTGAAAGCGAAACAGAATTTCTATTGAGTTTAACACTTCTGGTCTATTTGTTTAGATGTACTATTCTAGAAAAATCAATTGAAATGAATCTAAAGCTCTCTGTTTTTTTTGTAGGTATGTAGGTAGTTGTATAAAATATTGTCATAAAAAGAAAGTGTTAACCAAGTGCCAAATGTAATAAGTCTGGGCTTTCTGTTTACATTTTTACGCAAAATGTTAATTGCATGAAATGAAATTAGTTTCTGTAAACTATAAATTACGCCATAAAAGCATTTTATTATTATTTATCCTTTTTGTGAAGTAAGTAATAAAAGTTAGTTTTTTAATAGACTCATTGGTTTTTTCCTCAGATTTTATTTTGTTTTAATATTATGGTGAAAGATAAAATTAGATAAAATTATTAGATATAAGTACCTATATAATAATGACCCAGTTGCATATAAACTTAGCATTTATTGTACTACTTTGTAGTTACTAAAACGTAGTGATTATATTCTCTTTGGTTCTTACCACAACTGTGATGGTGAAACCGAAAACTACTTAAGGCGGCGATAGATGATAAGCAACGGTCCTTGTCCTATTGCATATAAATGAGCGAGATGGAATTGCATGAAAAGAATCTACAATTTCTCGTAAAATCAATAATTAACAAAGATTAAAATAATATTTTAATAAAATGCGATGAAGGGGTTCTAGGTATTGTATTTTCTAATATTATGATGCCTATAAGAAAATATAGCGGTTAATTAAGGATTTAGAAGAAAAATTGATTTATTTTGTAAAACAGGGGTAACTTTGCCTGTATAATAGTGGTATTTAAAGTTATTTTTTATTGTTTTTGAAATGAATTGGACACTTCTTGTATCATGTACAATAACATTAAACATTGTCTAAAGATCTATTTGATACCGGTTATGAAGAAAACTATTCAATCGGCAGGGATTTCACATGAGTCGCGTCCTTAAACGCGGTCGTCTTACGTTTCATTAGCGGACAGTGAATGTTGCATTGTACGTAAATGACGTTACATGACTTAGCGAAACTCAAGTGGTCCGCTACATTATAACATGCTGACCCTTATTTCGTAAGT
This sequence comes from Idaea dimidiata, assembly GCA_949358125.1. Lineage (NCBI taxonomy): Eukaryota > Metazoa > Arthropoda > Insecta > Lepidoptera > Geometridae > Idaea > Idaea dimidiata. The sequence goes on from OX442341.1 coordinate 13,673,742, forward strand.
GTTTTTATCTAGAAATATTTACTGAAGGGAATCGAAATCTCGAATCTCGAAGAGATAAATTTTCCTTTAAAATATTTCTAGTATGCTGTCCCTTTCTAATAGTGTTAATATATTAGAAAGGGACACCATGCTCTTTCTCTTTGTAGCGGAACACTTTAGTTCAAAACGATGTAGATGTCTTTAGTTCTACGTGAGCATTCTAGTTCTAGTAATTTAAGTATTAACTTCTTTGGTATGGTGTAAAATAATACCTACCTGTCAACTGTGGCTAGAAGTAGAACGTTCTGGAGTCTTGGCGGGAACTCCTTGAGGAGATGTGGTGCTAAATTTTCATTTTTGTGAAACCTAGTTCATATGCGTGCAAATTGTTTAATTTCGGGGGCATATTAATCAATTTAGTTTCGTGAAGGTGTACAAGTGGAATGAAAGTGAAAATCGGTGCAAAACATTGACTTAGTGTTGTCTCCAAGGCTCCGTGAAGATTGTTTGTTAATGGCCGCCGTGTTTACAAATGATTCCCTAGACTTGACTTTAACTATGACGACTTGAATGTTTCGATGCAAATAACTTGCATAATAAATTAGAATACATGACACTGGCTAATTTCCTAATGGCCATAATCGGTTCACAACCGATAAGAAATAGAATAGAACGTTCTACGCTTCTATAGGTACCTACCTAGAACTAAAAAGTGTTGAACATTTCCAACGTTCAAAAGTGGTTCAAAACTTCCTCTGTTTTCAAAACTATTTAAAAAAAATACTACATTATCTGCCACTGTCAAGTTGACGTTGACAGCAATACAACAAAACTCGGCGGGTGGTGTGTTTGATGGTAGTTTGCGTTCTCGATCAATTGTATTTTGTGTGATTTCTTTTGCAAATATGAGTGAAACAACAGCAACTAATTTATTTGAGTCACAAACAATTAATGCTGACCACAAGGATCTTATTCACGATGTGGCATACGACTTCTACGGCGAAAGAATGGCCACTTGCTCCAGCGACCAATACGTAAAAGTAAGATAACGTTTTATTTACATACTGATTGTGTCTACGTAATAAATTAACTAATTTAAAACATATCTCAGGAATTTTGTCAGCATGAACTACGAAAAAATTTTTAAAAAGTTGCATTGTTTACACATTATGTATTTTGGGCGGTTTACACATTGATTTTTAAAGGTTATAGGCCCATGAATACCATTGAGACCTGCGATTTTATATTTTTGGATTTTATAAAGAGGAATTTATTCGTTTGTTTAAAATGCTCAAAACTACTGGACCGATTTCATAAAAATTTTACTGATAGAAAGCTACATTATTGAGGAGTAAACATAAGCAACTTTTTATCCCGATTTGCCTAGGAGATCGGGACTTACGCGGGTGAATCCGCGGGACGCAGCTAGTATAATAATAAAATAACTAGCAGCGTCCCGCAGTTTCTTATGCGTAAGTACCAATCCCATTGAATTTGTAAAAACCGTTTTTTCTTGTGTATATCTATACACATCACAAACACACTCCAAATTTCATGTCCCTAGGACAAGCGGTTTTCAATCTTCTCTGATATATAGTTCAGTCAATCTGTAAGGAGTTTGATTTTATATGTATGGAAGATATTATAAGTATTATAATGATGATGATAAATATATTTTGCAGATCTGGGACTCAGATGAGCGTGGGCACTGGAAAATGTCAGCAAGTTGGAAAGCTCACCATGGTTCAGTTTGGAAGGTGACATGGGCACATCCTGAGTTTGGTCAGGTTATAGCTACATGCTCATTTGACCGTACTGCTGCTATTTGGGAAGAAGTTGGTAAGTATGGCAGCTCTTTTCTTTCTTTTTAACATATATATTCCATTAATATTATAAATGCAAAAGTTTAGATGTTTGTGTTTCAATCTCAATGAACCAATTGCATTAAAAATGCATGTGTGTCATTGGATGCAGATAACTGGAGATATCCTGGATCCCAATATTTTAGTGATATTGAGACATACATAGGTGGAATTGTGGGGCACTGCTAGTATGTTATATATCTATCAAATTGATAAATAAATCATTACTCATATTACAAATGTGAAAGTAACTGTCTGTCTGTTACACTATCACATCTAAACTGCTTATAATTGATTTTGATGAAATTCGGTTTAAAGATAAATGGGACCTTGGAGATGGACACAGGCAAATTTTTTTTTTTTTTTAAATCCACATTCAGCCTTTTAGTGGCTTTAATCGGATGAGATGTAGGGCTCTTGTCTAATTATTTATCTTGTGTTAATTAACAGGCAAATTTTAATCCCGATATTCCCGCGGGAACGGGACCTACGCGGTTATTACGATGGTTTACAAGGCTTAAATTTTAAATACTTCAGAAGTAGAATATATCTTTGGAATTTGTATTTGATTTACTTACATCATCTTTCAATACCCATCCCCTTCCTTAAATCTTGTCCATTCACTGGTTGCCTGGAAGAGATCGCCATTAGGCGATAGGGCTGGCTATTGTACCACACTAGTTTTAAGTTTTTTGTAATATTACAAATGTAATATTTGTTGATTTATGTTCCTGGTGCAATAATGCAATTTATTCATGCATTCATTAAATGTCAAATTTCAGGAGACACAACAGGAACGGGCACGGAGAAAGGCCTCAGGACCTGGCTAAAGAGGTCCAACCTGGTAGACTCTAGGACCTCAGTAACAGACGTCAAGTTTGGTCCTAAACATCTAGGTTTATTACTAGTCACATGTTCTGCAGATGGAATTATTAGGTAAAGAACAAATAGGTTTGAACTACATTTTGAGTAAATAATTTTATCTGTTTTTTTCTTTTATCCTACCAATATTATAAACGCGAAAGTTTGCAAGTATGTATGTCTGTATGTATGTGACTTTGTTGCTCAGTCACGCAAAAACTACTCAACCTATTGAGATGAAACTTGGAATATAGGTAGCTGGAGACCTGAATTAACACATATGTTATTTTTTATCTCAATTTCCCCACGGGAACAGAACTTATGCGGGTAAAACCGCGGGGCGCAGCTAGTTATTTTATACAAGCAATATAATTTCTTCTATGGTTTTCGCAATTTTGCATAATAAAACACTTTATTTATCGGGTTTTATCGCGTTTTATTCGAAAGCTCGGTTTGTTTAAAACCTTGAATAAAACGCGATAAAACCCGATAAATAAAGTGTTTTAAAAGCAATATGATAAAAACCATAAAACCTCAGTTTAATTTCAGCTTACAACTTAAAACAAAATAATTAGATAATGTATGCACGCACAGTCTTATCTATTACTTACAGCGCCTCATAGTTTTTCTAGATTTAACGGAGCAAAATCAGTCTTTGCCCTTCTTTAAGGTCCCATCTATGTTTATACCAAATTTCATCTGAGGGTTGCTGTTGCGGTTTAAGCTTAAAAAGGAAACCAACAGACATACACTGTTACTTTCTCATTTATAATATTAGTATAGATAACAAAGAATTTGATTTGATGTTATGTTTCTATAAAAACTTTTTCAGAATTTATGAAGCCCCAGATGTAATGAACTTGGCACAGTGGACCTTACAACATGAGATACCTACCAAAGTATCAATTAGTTGTTTGTCTTGGAACCCCTCACTCTCCAGGTTTGTTTGTTTTAAAAATATCTTTAGTAACAATGAACTTAAGAAAACATTTGATGTAATAGTGCAAGTTAATCCTATTAAATCAATATAATATAAAAGAAAACGTTCTATGCCTTCTCAAACCTTTAGAACAATTTGCTGGAGGGAAACAAGATAATATAAATACATACTACAAGAAGTAATCGTTAAATCGCATAATTACGTATTACTTACGTATTACTCTCCAGGTAATCATTTTATTCAATAATAAAAATTGGCCTTATTATCTAATTTTAGATTATTTATACAGAGCCAGTAATTTTTAATCCATGCTATTTTATGGTGCTGTAGTGCCCGGGACGTTGTTAGGTGAAGTAGGTTTGCCCAGCACCTATACCACCCTCCCAGCCTAGTCAGCCATGCCCAGAGGAAAGAACGGGTCGATACATATGAAGCTAACTAAGCCGTGGGTTTCCTCACGATTTTTTCGTTCACCGTATGAGCGATGTTATTGACGCACATAACTTTTCCGCAAGGAAAAAGATATTGGGGCGCGGTTAGCCGGGATTCGAATCCACGACCTTCGGAATGAACCACTAGACCAACACCGCTCTCGCATTTCATTTATAATATTAGTAGGTTTTCAAGTTTGACTGTTGTCAACTGTCAGATTGATCATTTTCGATCATCTATTGTTTCTGTTTGTATCGTCTTGTTTCTGTGTCGATCGTCTTTTGTTCTTGTTTCGATCGTCCCTTGTTTTAGATTTGATCGTTGTAGGTGTATATAGCCAAGTGTTTATGTCAAGTTTATCTAATTAAACTCATTTTTCAGTTTTAATCGCGTTGTATTTAATATTTGTTGCAAAATTATTGCAATGACGTTCCGACATATCGAAGTCTTTACACACTCCTATTATTTATCACACCTTAACAGAGACTGTCTTGAAAAAGAAAAATAATATAAACAACACAATTAATTCCGGAAAATGAGTTTAATTTTAATTAAATATCGCGAAGACAGAAGAAAACCAAAAAAAAAAACCTTATTAGTTTATGGAATCTTTCAGAGTAAAACACAATATTTACCGGATTTTACTTCCGTTTTTATTACTAAAGACCGAGCTTTCGCTACCTTCAGTTAGCTTTTTCAAGGTTGACAGGTGAAACCCGGTAAATATTGTGTTTTACTATGCAAAATCGCGAAAACCTTTGATAAAATTATCTTCCAGAGTATCAAACCCCCCGATGCTGGCTGTAGGCAGCGACGAGCCCAACACAACAAACGCAGCTATCGCTACTCACACGGACAAAACTACAGCGTGCAACGGAAAAGTCTTTATTTACGAGTAAGTTCTATAAAACACTTGATTTTACATACCATTTGTCAGTTAAAATTAATCTTAAACTTTTTCGACGACTTTCTAGGCGCGTCAGGCGACTGAAATGCAAAAGTTTGCGGGTTCGATGCTCGCCGTACAAGTATTTATGCTTTGAAATGAATATTTGTTTCTATCTAGGTGTTTCTCTGTGTGTAATATGGATGTATTTTCAAAATAATACTAAATATAAGAGTATTAGGCATATCAGTTGTCTAGTCACCGTAACACAAGCTTAGTAACTTACCAGTGCTCTGTGATGTTATTTTTTTTTTTGATGGCCTCTGTGGCGCGTCGGGCAAAACGCCCGACTGTAATGCAGAAGGCTGCGGGTTCGAATCCCGTCGGGTGCAAATATTTATGCTTAAAAATAAATATTTGTATCTGGTTGAGTGTCTTTCTATGTATATTATGTATGTATTTACAAAAAAAAGTGTAGCTTTTCCGTTACCTAGCACATATAGTACAAGCTTAGTGCTTAGTTTAGGGTTAGATTGCGCTGTGTGCAATGTTGTGCAATATTTATTTGTTCTCCACAGATACAGCGAGCCGTCTCGCCGTTGGACGCGAACCGAATGCCTCTCGTCAGTATTGGAGCCTGTCAACGATCTAGCGTTCGCACCCAACCTCGGTCGATCATTCCATCTCCTAGCGGTCGCCACTAAGGACGTACGGATCATTAAAATAGAACCCCTTCCGTAAGTTAACTAATTTCAAGTTACATTTGTCATATAAGTACACTAAAAACAGTTCTGGTCCTAAGACACTACCCTGTGGAACCCCATACTCCACATACAGTTTTTTGACTAACATATTGGTCCAGTTAGGTACAACTAAGGCTTTATTTTTTTAATATAGACAATCTTTCTAATACACCGTTAAACAATTTAATTTAATGTAATGGTTTGTAAGAGAAATGTAATATGAACAGTATCAAAAGCATTCGTAAGATTTGCTTTTTGAAATTTCATATTATTTATATTCTTTGACAGAGAGTCGTCAGGAGGCGGTAGTGGTAACGTGCGATACAAGTGCGAAACTCTAGCAGCGTTCGAGGAGCACAATTCCTGCGTGTGGCGAGTGGCATGGAACGTGACTGGCACGCTGCTTGCGTCCTCTGGAGACGACTGCACCGTGCGATTGTGGAACAGTGAGTTACAGCCACTTTTTTCAGCGACTGTCAAAGCTAAACTAACATCGTGTTCAATATTTTCCTATGGACGTCGTCGCTTATAGCCGTTACTGTAATATAAATGGCCTAAGCATTCGGGTAGTTCATTTTATTGTTATATAGGTACTGGACTATAATTATCATTACACCATTACAAGTCGCTCGTTCGGAGCCGTCCCGAGTTCGAATCCGCCGTAAACGGATATTTGACTTTTTATTTTACTCGAATATGTATGGAAGGAGCGATCCTTTGAAAAAATGTTCTACGCCAACGGTGGATGCGGGGCCTACAACGATGATTCGACCGCCAATCTGTCACTAAAGATAGCCCGCCAGCGGTAGATCATACGTAACACTGTTCGGAACATGTCCGTATGTGCATCCGCTGCTACGTGACCGTGACATGTTTTTTTCGAATTTAATAGGAAAGTTAGATCTTCATCGTATTTATCCTTTCGGCCGCCACGGTAACCGAGGTTCGGTAATCGGTTACCTATGAAGAAATTTTGCTCTTTCCTGGTAATCCAGTTACAAACGAAGATTTTTCCTTCTGCTTCGTATTTATTCCTCGTAGGGTATACCACAGTATTTGATTTGTTTCAGTGCAATACATGAACCAGTGGAAGCAGGTGGGTATGTTCAAGAACGAGCCGGCGGGCGGCGCGGGCGGCGCGGGCGGCGGCGCGCCGGCGCAGCGCGCGCCCGCGCACTACGTGCGGCTCGCCGCGATGGCCAACCCCGCGCACATGCCCTTCCACTGACCGCGACCCACCTGCCACGTGCTCCGCCTCGAGAACACTGCACCGGTAATTCCCTATGGAAATAGGTTTAAGGGATTTGGCACAAAGTGACATCGGGGTACGTGGCGCTCTCTGATCGGTTGGAGCTAAATCGAGTAGGTCAATAGCTGCCTTCTTAAAGTCAGAGAATTAGAAGTTGACTTTCATAGTGGATTAAGTTTTTTTTAATTCTAACAGTTATAAATCTGGACCCGAACGAAGGTACCAAACTTCCGCAAGGGTACGACTTTTTTTTTTTTTAAATTTTGTTACAGGGCTTGAAGCTAGGAAAAGGGTGAAAAAACAAACCATTAATGTAACGATAAAAAACGCTTTAATAACAATCAGATTTGAAACTTATTCAAAAGTCGTCAGTCTGTAAATATAATACTCCTACTAATGTATAGTCATCGGCACTGATCTTGAAATCTTTGTTAGAAAATAAGTATATTTATTACAACTTAAAATAACGACTTTTGCGAGTTAAAAAGTCGTTATTTTAAGATAGGTCACGATGAAGGGGCACCGTTGATCTGTGATTGGTCAATTCCATTCATATTATAACTGCGAAAGCTTGTTTGTTTAGATATTTGTGTGCCACGCAAAAACGGCTGAAATTCCTTCAGTCATTTTTGCAGTTGAAATTTGTCACTACTTTGGCCAGGATGTAAACTGGCAATGCCGCAAATTTTTGAAAAAATATTAATCTAATTATAAAGATTTACAGCCGTATTCACAAACGACCCAGTGCGTTGCTTAATGCTGTCTTGCTCATGTACCTTGACTTGACTAATCAACGTCAGCGAAAATGTGACAAACGTTGAGTCTACGTATAGTGCCGTTTGTGAATACGGTTATTAATTATTTGTGGTTGGTTACAACAGTCAAATTGTTCTCTTAATGAAATTCTACGGTATTTTCTTTTCAAAATCCGTGCCGATCTTTGCGTCTAAAAAGATAGCGGTTGACACGATCACAATAACTTTGCACCTGTCAAACTTGCGCATGCAACTACAGCATTCGAATCTACATATCAGACCCGTTCCGGCCAGATGCACAGTTATCGTGACTGTAAATTTTTATTTAAAAAACCGGGGTATTTACCTTACTCTTTAAAAACACCTCGCTTTTTAATAAAATTTAGTATAAGAAAAAAAAAACACATTAAAATAAACTCATTTTCCGGTTATAGTGACGTTGCTTTTACTATTTTCATTTATTTTCTACGTTTCAAAGTTTACAGATTCTGAAACGTAGAAACGGCATTGCAACAATGGTGAAATAATAACAACGTGATTAACATCGGAAAATCACTTACATTTGTAATCGGAAAACCGAAAAATCTACAACCATATTAGTTTAAAATCGTATATTGAAACTAATTTGCAGAATCTGCTAAACTACCTCTTCAGACGCTCTGTTATTCACTATGAATTTGTCCCTAAAATAAATAACTACTAAAAATAATAAAAATAGATTATTTTTCAAAGTTTGTTTGTATAGTAATCTAACAACATGTAAATAGTAATATCAAAACTTATTTAATCGGCGCAGTCCGTCGTAGTCGTTGCAGTGGTGTTAGTTCCTTATTGGTGCTTCTCGTTGAGTACCATTTTACCTAAGGATAAAGCGGGATTTACATTACGAAACTATGCAATAAACGGGGTGTTCCGACGATGACCATTTAAGCCGAAAGAGGGTTGTACCAGACGTCTAGGCGAACAACTTTTGTTCTACAACTTTTTGATATTCGAAGTAGTTTTCCATAATTTTAAGTTAAAAGTTAACTTGATCAAATCAGCTGTTTCTTAAGGGTTACAGGTCATTGACCTTATTTTGTCCTTTCATTCAGTTTTGACTACTACTATCTTAATTGCAATTGCGTATATTTAAAAAAAAACCAGCTGTTTTATTTTAGTTAAAAACAAACTAAAAACAAGGGGGTTAAAAACCAGGTAAATACCGGCATAGCTGCTCTTTCACTCTTGCACTGGCTGTTTGTGGAGGAATGTGGACTTACGATGTTCCTGAAATCATAACGTAATAAAAAACACATTGATAATAATAATTAATAAATGTCATTGTAGAAATTAATTTTTAATGAATAATTCCTCCAAAAAAAAAACAATCGCGGCGAGGTTCTCTATCGAGGATTTATAGTGGATATGCCATGAGCAATAAAAACAAATTAAAAAAATGGTATTTTGGCGAGAACGCGTTGAGGAGATGTGTTGCTAAATTTTCATTTTTGTGAAACCTAGTTCAAATGCGAGTGAATTGTTTAATTTCGGGGGCATATTAATCAATTTAGTTTCGTGACAGTGTACAAGTGCCATGAAAGTGAAAACCAGTGCATAACAAGGACTTTAGCATTGTCTCCAAAACTCCGTGGACAATCATTGTAAATGGACGCCGTTTTACAATGATTCCCTCGACTTCACTTAAACTATGATGACTTGACTGTTTCGATGCAAATAACTTGTAAATATTAGTACTTGACACTGGCTACTTTCCAAACAGCCACAATCGGTTCACAACCGATAAGAAATAGAAAAAAATAGTGCCGTACCCGAGCGAGGCCCGTTTCATAGAGGCAGCGTGAGACTGTAGCAGGACGCGCGGCGGCGGCGTGGCCGGCACACTCGCGCCGCTCGACCGCCAGCTGTAACGATACGCACATTGCTTGCTCGCATACACTTGCTTTATTGTATAGTGGTGTGGCTCATGTAGTGTTAGAGTTCTCAGGTCGCCCTAAGACCGGAAGTTGGACTGACGTAGTCTTAGAGTCAGCTAGGCCCTAAGGCTGTGGCCCTATTGGCAGGAGGTTTGCTTGACGCCTGAAGGTTATCGAGTCGAGACTAACCTAGCGAGTCACATGGCATAAAACCAATGAGTTTGTCACCTAGCTGCATTGAAGTAAACAAACAAGGCTAGCGAGTTGCCTAGCGAGGCAACTCGCTAGCCTCCAGGCGCTAAGCCTAAGCGGCTGTAGCCTTACTACAGCTGATATTTAGGCGTTTGCTATCGACGAGGACCTCTAATACGAATAAAGTCTGAGGTAATGAGGCAGTAGGAATAGGAATCATTACCTGGGCGGTCCGTCACCGGCCCGTCTATAAAACTCAGGCCGTCTCTCCTCAGTGGTCGGCCTGGTCACCGGTCTCGGTCGTGGCGGCGGATCACGCGCATGTTCCGCGATGCTCGGGAGACGCGCGCCGTCGCCCGTGCCCGCACACGCGGTGTAAGAGACGGCCCGCGCGGGCGACATTGCGGGCGACATTGTTAGTGCGTGTGACGGCGACGACGTGGATGACATTGTTGTAGTCGATCTACTGGAGTAAACATAGGAAATCGGTTTTTGAAGAGATGCTTTCCAAAAATGTGCACATTACGAATCAACGCGCTACCAAATACGCCACAGGTGCCCCGTTGTAGTGTTGAAATTATGGACTGTTCGTTCGATTGGGGAATTGTTAGTTTTGTAAACATGTTCGATCAGTTTCTTCATTGGATTTGTTATTCTAAAGGAAATGTTGCTTGAGGATGATGAAGAATTTAACCTTAATAAGAGCTTATTAAATTTACTAAATGCAACCAGTTCCAAGTGCGAACTAAGCCAGTACTACTAGATCGATTTAAAATCGTACCTGTAAATAATGATTAGGCATAAAGCACAGGAATACGGCAAAGGGCGTAATTGTGTCCACAAGTAATACATCTAATACAAGTTGACTTGTGTAAGTCGATTTTACTGCAATTCCACGACACGACACGTGTTTATGGTCTCGTAATGTGAAATCAATTGACTTCTCTTCACTTGACTTGGCAAGTATTTGTGGAACTTACCAATAGACATTTGGCTGTTCTGGTCCAAAGCTATTTGGATATGGATTCTTCTTCTATTCTCCTCATAACCTCTCTAATATCTCCCCCCTTACACATTTCACCCATCTTTTCTTAGTTCCTTAATCTAAAGTCATATACCTGTTATAAGTTGGAGGCGAGGCAGGTCTCCCGTTGACAACAGCGTTGTTACACCAAAGAGCGTCGCTGGTCATCGCGTGCAACTGCACCTGATGCGCCTTGACGTTGAACATTCCGCCCATCGCTCCGTAGGGGTCCGCTTTGATCTGGGAGACTACTTCCATTATCGTCTGACCTGACAGCTCTGATATTTGTCTGTAAATCTGGAACATTAATAATTATTAGCTATTAACATCGCTTTTACGTTGAAGGAAAAAAATGTGGGGAAATCATAATGTGCAAGGACTTTGATTTTCCGAATGTATGCGATATTTTCCAACATGGAGTAGGCCTCCCGTGGCGACTCACTGCATGATCCCTTTAAGATGAGGCCTTTGGCCTTCCAATGAGATAAATTAACAAGCTAAACAAAAAAACGAGTATCTTGAAGTATCATCCTTTATAATAAAAAATGAATTTCACGGCTAAATGGCTCTAGCGATTTAAATGAGATTTGACTTAGGGGTAGTTTATACAAGGTGTAACGGGTAAGCCCTTATAATCCGAAAGGGGGTTGTTCTAGACGTCTAGGCGAACAACTTTTGTTCTACAACTTTTGGAAATTCGAAGTACTTTTCGAAAAATTTAGGTGTAAAGTTTACTTGAAATCAGCTGTTTCTGGGAGTTCGAGGTCATTGACCTTATATTGTCCTTTTATTTAGTTTGATGGTTTACAATCAAAACTTCAATTACCTTTATTTTCAAAAGCACCTGTTTTTTCAGTGAAACATGAACTCAAAATTTAAAAAAAAAGTTTGAATTTTCAAAAGTCGTAGAACAAAAGTTGTTCGCCTAGACGTCTAGAACAACCCCCTTTGGGATTAAAAGGGCATACCCGTTACAAATTGTACCTATAACCCAGTTACTCCGGCATCATATCGATGGCGTTAAACATAATAGTGGTAGCCACGGCATTAGAGAGTCCTATCGCTGTATCTGGGTTGATGATTAGGGAAGGTCATAAGTTACTTACAAATGAAGTATTAAAACTTATTCTCAAACAAAAATCACAATAGAAATATTAAACGACTCCATTGGGCAAAATGTCGCGATAAAAACTTTGGCAAATAAAAGATACTCACGGTTTCACCCGCGTAAGTCCCGTTCCCGCGGGAATATCTGGATAAAAAGTAGCCTATGTGATATTCCAGGTCTCCAGCTACCGTTTCATCGCGATCGGTTCAGTAGTTTTTGCGTGAATGAGTAACAAAGTCACATAAATACATACAAACTTTCGCGTTTATAATATTAGTAAGATCTAAGGTGCGCCGCGGTTTCCCCGCATTAATCTCGATCTTGGACTAAATTGAAGAAATATCATGACAAAGAGCTAAAAAAGCTTTTTTTGTTGAATATGTCTTAATGAAACTATATTTATATCCAGACCTCTCTAGTCATTTTGGGGTCAAGGTTGTCTAAAGGATGCGTCTTCATACGCATGCCAGGCTTCCTGATCCAGCGATGACGAGCTGCCTCCTCAGTCTTCAGACGGTTGTCGACGTTCGGTTCCAATAGTTGTTGGATGAACGTCCTGCATTCTGAAAACATGAGAAAAATCTAAGAAACCCCGTTCCTTTTGCTTCCGTCCAAGCGATCTTAACAGACAAGTCGTGGCTAACTACTTCTTAAATAAATAAATAAATGTCTGTGACCAAGACACAGCGCCATCTAGCCCCATGGTAAGCTGCTAAGCTTGTGTTACGGTGACTAGACAACGGATATACTACTTATACTTATATCATGTGAGTGGTCAAACGCTCGCTCGAAGCCTAATAAAAGTGTTTTGGAGTTGAGAAATAATTGCCGTTTGAAAAAAATACGAATAAGAAATTTTACTCCGCTCCGCCACGAGAACTATGCCTACAATGTCAAATTTAGGAAAGGATTTACCTAATTGTGTCTAAGGTTTTCGCGATTTTGCATAATAAAACACATTTCGTAAATTTGTTTTTATTACTCAAGGCATATTTACTAGAAATATTTTTAAAGGAAAAATTCATCTTCAAAAATTCACTTGCGGCGAGATTTGAACTCGCGTCCCTGGATCAATACTCCAGTGCCTATACCGCTCGGCCACGCAAGTTCCCCTCGGGAACTTGCGTGGCCGCGCGTCGGGAATTTTAGAAGATGAATTATTTAAAAATATTTCTAATAAAACACAAATGGGTTTTACTCGCGTTTTATTCAATAACACGTCAGTCGATTCAAATACTTTTAATATAAACAATGTAAATCCTTTATTGGCTGTAAGATTAATTTTGAATTTTTTGTAATATCTAGTATTAAAGAGCTGTGGATTTTATAAAATAAATAAATAACGTCATTATTTTTAAACGTAGACTGTTGAAAATATTCAAGGTTGACTGAGATGTCAGTCAACTTTGAAAAAGCCAACTGTAAAGTTGGCGAAAGCTCGGTCGTTTAAAAATATTGACGTTATTGAATAAAACGCGAGTAAAACCCGGTAAATATTGTGTTTTATTTAGCATTTACCTGATAGATGTCGCGACGAGGCCTTAATGTATACTCGCCTAAACATTTATGTAAGCATTTTTTCAAAAACAATATACCTATATCCTAGCCCTCTTATTTATGAACGCTAATTAATGCGGTGCATAACAATGCATTGTTTAATTTCTTCTATGGTTTTCGCGATTTTGCATAATAAAACACTTTATTTATCCGGTTTTATCGCGTTTTTATTCATTATTTGACCCGAGCTTACAGTTGGCTTTTTCAAGGTTGACTGAGATGTAATTAGTCTATTTTTAACATTCTAAAATAATAAGAGAATGTTAGAATGTTAAAAATAGACTAATTACATCTCAGTCAACCTTGAAAAAGCCAACTGTAAGCTCGGGTCAAATAATGAATAAAAACGCGATAAAACCGGATAAATAAAGTGTTTTATTATGCATTGTTTGTCTTACTGTCACATGAAGTTTCAAAGTTGACAGAGAGAGACAAACGTTACATAACTTAGTCATATGTAAATAATATTTTTTTATAAATTAGGGAGTAAGTGTTTAGTTACATAAAATTAAATCATGTTTAGATATTATAAATTTATTATTATGTCCTAAGACATGTCTATCTAGCTAAATAAACAAAATTGAGCTAGTTTTTCTAACAATTTTTTTGTTGTTGTTTCAGGCATAATGATCAAAGTATAAAGATGGAGTGGCAAAGTCGAAGTAAAATGGTGAATTCAATCGAATTAGTTTTGTTGTTATATTACCTAAGGTTTTGTACGATAATTAAAATTATTTTTTAAAACAGACCTTTATTTTAAAAAGAAAAATAAACTTTATTTCTAGTTCAAGGCAAAACACATCTTTAAAAATTCACTCGCGGTGGGGCTCGTACTCGAGTTTCTTCATCTCTGTAAGCATCACACACAACGTTCCAGCGAATTCTAGATGTGTTTTTCTTTGAAAAAATACTCGAAAGGCGATTCGCTAACCTCCAGGCGCTAAGCAAGTCTCCTGCAAATGGGGACGTAGCCTAAGAGCGATGGCACCGTAAGGCCAAGGAAAACATCGTGAGGAAACGCAAAAATTCAGACACAACAAGGCCCAGTTGTAGGGCTAATTGCGGAAACCCATAGTTAAAACTTAAGCTTTTTAGTTTAATTCAACTACAGTTCTCAGTTTTGCCTACACACTAGGGTTGCCAATACTTTTTTCCAAAAATATAGTATTTGCAGCTAAAAAATAAAGTACATCCAAAAAATATATAGTATTTTTGCTGACTGATTGCAAAAGATAAAAATACAAAAATTTAATGGTGTTCAAAGAAAACCCGACATACTTTTTGTATTAAACATATTTCCATAAAAACTAATTTTGGTGGTATCCACTTCTGGTAATAAATTCAATAAATAGCTTCTTTTCTTTTATAAATGTTTCTAATGCTTCTTTACATCCTACATTTAAATTTATAGTAATAAGCAGCTCATTTTTATTAAATTGATGTTTGCCCTATTTCTTTCTTCTCTCCAATACACATAATTTTATTAGAGTGTATTTAAGATGCGTTCACACACAGCCAGAATATTAAAAATAACTTTAAATAAATTTGTATGTTAAAAATATAGTATTTTTGAGTACTTTATGTTTTTTTTAAAGTATATAGAACGTAGACCTGAAATATAGTACAATACTATATAATATAGTACGGTTGGCAACCCTACTACACACGTACGGTTTACCTGAAGAGTGAAGCGGATGGTCTATAGGTACCTAGTTAAAGTTTACCTGGCGATACAGCCTGCAATGCGAGCCGATGTTTCCTTCCGAACCCTCTAGCGATGGCCGCACGCAACTGCGGTCGGGAGCGCGGCTCTCCTGCACCCGAAGCCGCACCCGCCCCCGCACCGGCCGCGTTACCCGCCCCCGCACAGCCGGACGCGCCGCCGAACGGAAGCGAACCAGTCACCATGCCGTATACTATCACACCACTGCAATATCGACAGGGCAGTCTAACTAAGTTGACTATGTATTGATGGTTTGTTGAGTCGGAATATATTATGCGTATGTTGGAAAGAGATTTATTGATAGGGAGTTTATAACGTTCTCTCTTTCTTGATTAGGTACTAGTAAGCAGTGATTTTGTTTAATTTTTTTAATTGAAAATGTAACAAAACTCTTTCATAAAGTGGCTTCTGAAAGCACGGAGAGATGGAGAAAATGTTTTCCCACGCATATTATCGGTCACCCATCCAAGTAATAACCGCGCCAGGCGTTGCTTAATCCGCAACTAGCAACTAGGCGCGAAGCAAGCCGACTGCCTATGCGGCGGCAGCCTAAAGGATGTCACGCAGCCTTCTCTCCATGGCGTGTTACTATAATGAGTGGTGTATAATCCGCGCGCGATGAGATTGGTTTGGAACCTTTTTTTCAACCTCAACACGAGTTTGCCGATGCCACTGCTGTGGCTCGATTCTGTAAAAACATAGCATGCGGAATGCCGGCGAACTGCAGGCGACGTGCAGAAGATGTGCGTTAATTCGTATTCTGTAAATTTTATTTTACTTAATTAGTTAAGTAGCCTTTAAAATTAAGGGCTACTTATTTATTTAAAGAGCTCCCCTTGTTAATCAGCCAATCAGTATTTAAAGAAATTATAGAATAGCTATTATTTTTACTCCTGCAACAAATCGACTTGCAATGCTCATGCATACCGCCTGCTTGTCGCATGCTATGTTTTTACAGAATCGAGCCAGTGGTCGGTGGACCGCGTCAAGGTTGCATACTAGGTAATACCCACATGCTCCACAAGTCGACCTCGGGTCCGTATCTCCGTCCGTCCACGAAGAGCTCGGGCGCCGCGTACTCCAGCGAGCCGCACGGCGTGCGCAGCCCGCCGCCAGGGACCCACAGGTTTGATAGACCGAAATCTGGACAACACGTACAAATATGACATTGTGACGTTTACAGAATCTATTAGATGGCGTTACTGGTATGAAGTCCTGAATCGCACTATAAACTTTCTTTCCGAGATAAGCTCATATACAAACAGCGATGACGACGAGGCATCGTTGAGCCGCAGCCTACCGGGCAAAACCTGCCCGGTGGAAGATCTTTGCCCTGGAGGTACACACAATCATGTACCTCTAAACTGGTGACCCTGACGTGACTAGATCCGCGTTTTTCCCAATCCTGTGGGCATATATCAGGATAAAAATAGTCTGTGTATATTCCAGATCTCCAGCTGCCTGCATACCAAATTTTAACGCAATCGGTTCAGTAGTGGCGTGAAACTTGGTTATGCTTTTGGACCATATCAACACTTTATTTGGTTATGATATAGGACTATAATCATCACTTATTAATAGGTGAGAAAGTGAAGATAAAAAACAAAGAGCTATCTTTGGTATGTTTAGTAATCGTAAGACCGGTGTGTATTGCCACTCACAATATCTATAGGAAAAAGAAAATTAAATTTTAATATTTACCGACAATTTTGATAAACTGCTTAGTCGCATCCAACATTATGTTTTCCATCTTCAAATCACTGAAATGAAACAAATTTGCTCGATAAATTAAATAACAAAAATAAATTTGTTCATAATATATTGTAATTGTGGTTAAACACAGACGTAGTAGGTACCTAGATTTTATTTCTTATCTGGCTGCTGAAGTCAGCCGTAGCCTACTCGATTACCTAACCATAATATAATCAAACTAGCAATTATTCATAAATCCGGGCCAAGCAGCTTACACCGTAAATATGATAAGCCCTTTTAAGTCCCGATCTCGCGGGAATTTCGAAAAATCCTTTTCTAGTGGATAACTAGACATGACAAATAATACACTGAAACTGTTTTTTAAGAAAAAATATCCACGAAAACAGCGCACGGCCGACGTCGTCGAGCGGGATTCGAACCAACAACGCATCTCAACCCAATTGGGGAGTAGCGACATACCAATTAGTCCATACCGACGCTGGTAAAGAACGCACTTTAAATATCTTCAGAACCAACGGTTTGGGCTTTATGTTGAAATACAAGATGTAACGCGTAAGCCCTTTTAAGCCGAAAGGCGGTTGCTCTAGACCAACTTTTGTGCTACGACTTTTGAAAATTCGAACTTTTTTTTGAAAAATTTTAAGTTATGTTTCACTGAAAAAACAGCTGCTTTTGAAAATAAAGGTAATTGAAGGTTTGATTGTAGTAGACCAAACTAAATGAAAGGACAACATAAGGTCAATGACCTCGAACTCTAAGACCCAGCTGATCTTCAAGTAAACTTTACACTAAAAATTTTCGAAATATACTTCGAATTTCCAAAAGTCGTAGAACAAAAGTTGTTCGCCTAGACGTCTAGAACAACCCACTTTCGGCTTAAAAGGGCTTACCCGTTACATCTTGTATATTTCAGTAATTTTAAGTCAATCAGTCAGAACTTTTGAAATTTGAAGATGTAATGTGACATACCGGTGTACAACCCCTCTCGCATGCATATGCCTGGTGGCAGAAACGAGCTGTGCAGCCAGGAACTTCGCACGAGGCTCGCCCAGCCCTCTAACGGCTCCCCGCGCTGTATTCAGTACTAGCGCACAGAGGTCGCCACCGCAGGCCGCTTCCATCACCACGTACAGACGAGGACCGTGCTTCATACGCAAAACAATAGAAAATTCTTTACAAAAACACAAACGTACTTACAAGAAGATGCGAAAAACATAACCCTTTCTTTGCAGCCGGGTAAAAACACATTTTTGAGCTCCTCCGTGCTTGGCAAGGCAGGTTAGATCGTTGGTGTCGGTTGTTATCTCTGATAGCAGTCGTTAGGTTAAGTTAGAGGCCTTAGGGCAACCTGAAAACACTAACACTAGGTGAGCTACACTACCATACGAAAAAGATGAAGAATAGTAAATTAGGGATAGGACGATTCCACATTAGTGTTGTCAAATAGTTGGCCTTTATTAAATCGATTCAATATAATTGTGAGAAAGTCGAAAACCCCTTTCGTATAGAGTGCATACATCAAATAAAGAATACTCTGCAAATTCTAGCTTTCTATTAATAGCGGTTTAGGCCGTGCTTTGATCCATCAGTCGGCCAGAATAAAGCATTAGCTGTTTCAGAATCTTAGATCAGAAATGTAAACAAAAAACTTATACATTTATTTGAAAGTGACATTTCGTTGTTCACTTTTCCTTTGATAATTGTCAGTTCTATGTTTACATTTTTGATCTAAGATTCTGAAACAGGCCTATAAACTATACTACCATCATAGTTTCAAAAAGTGCTGCGATGCAAGGATGCCGCAGCCGCGACATCACTTTCGGTTCTCTGTGAAGGTTCCGTCTGGCGTACTCCTCCTTTATATAGGTCAAGTCAATTACCTTGATTGCCACCTACAGAACAAACGTTCAAAAGTTAGCACCTAATTCACCTAATTAGACAACTTTGGATGTCAGCGTTGATCATCTATTTCACGGTTTTTGACGTGCCCTTTTCATTCGTGAAACTTTTGCGTCTCAAACACAAAGCTGTTCAATTAGGGGCCCGTTTTTTGCAAAAGTTTTCTTTAATTTTGAGTTTTTATAAATGGCCGAGCTATTATTTTACTGCCCTATACCTACCATTGTAAACTGTATAACCATTGTTGGACGGAAATACACTGAATAGTCAAGAAATGCTTAAGGAAGAATAGTCTTGGTATTGCTATCGAGCAATATCTCAAAAAGAAGGCACGTAGAAAAGTACCTTCATATCTTACTAATAAATTATAAACGCGAAAGTTTGTATGTATGTGAGGTTGTTACTCTTTTACACAAAAACTACTGAACCGATTGCGGTGAAACTTGGAATATAAGGTAGCTGGAGACCTGGAATAACACATTAGCTACTTTTATCCCGATATTCCCGCGGGATCGGGACTTACGCGGGTGAAACCGTGGGGCGCAGCTAGTTGTTTATACAAGATGTAACGGGTAAGCCCTTTTAAACCGAAAGGGGGATGTTCTAGACGTCTAGGCGAACACCTTTTGTTCTACGACTTTTGAAAATTCGAACTTTTTTTTTTTAATTTTGAGATTATGTTTCACTGGAAAAACAGCTGTTTTTTAACCGACTTCAAAAAAAGGAGGAGGTTATCAATTCGTCTGTATGTATAATTTTTTTTTTGTATGTTTACCGATTACTCGAAGACGGCTTTACCGATTAAGATGATTCTTTTTTTAATTGATAGGTGGGAGTTCCAAGATGGTCCCATAAAAATTTGATGTGGATCTGATGAGGGTCTTCGGAGTGATGAACGGAAATGCTCCTCAAAACGCATTAATCAATCCAGTTGTTTTATCGATTACTCGAAGATAGCTTGACCGATTGAAATGATTCTTTTTTAATGGAATGGTGGAAGGTCCCATAAAAATTTGATGAGGATCTGATGAGGATCTTTGAAGTGAGGACCGGGAGTGCTCCTCAAAACGCTGTATTCAATAAAATTGTTCATCGATTACACGAAGATGGCTTGACCGATTGATATAGTTCTTTTTTTAATGGAAAGGTGGAAGCTGCGAGGTGGTATCTTCGGAATGATGGACAGAATAGCATCCCAGAATTCAATAAATTACTCATTTTTGGACTTCTACCAAAAAGAATAGACCCCTAAAGAACAAAGTACAGCAATCTGTAAGGTGGTTTCAGGTGCCCCATCAATATGGGGCACCTGAAACCACCTTCTCATCAGCAAACTCCTCAATAATTAAAATTACGGTAACAATATTGTTGATTTTTAGGTAGGTAGGTACACTAAAAAGGGTAAAATAAAAAAATAATTTAAAAATTAAAAAACTGACTTCAAAAAGAAACAAAAAAAAATTTGTTAAAAATGACCAAAATAACCTCTACATAGGTACAGTGCCACCGACTAATTAATCTGTTTTATCATCTGAAGTCGGGCAGTTTTACTGGTTAGTTCCATATTGTACTTAGTTTGGCTGCCCGACTTCAGATGATAAAACAGATTAATTAGTCGGTGGCACTGTACCTATGTAGAGGTTATTTTGGTCATTTTCATCAATTTTTTTTTTTTTTAAATTATTTTTTGTTTCTTTTTTGAAAATAAAGGTAATTGAAGGTTTGATTGTAGTAGACCAAACTAAATGAAAGAACAACATAAGGTCAATGACCTCGAACTCTAAGAAACAGCTGATTTTCAAGTAAACTTTACACCTAAATTTTTCGAAAAGTACTTCGAATTTTCAAAAGTCGTAGAACAAAAGTTGTTCGCCTAAACGTCTAGAACAACCCCCTTTCGGGTTAAAAGGGCTTACCCGTTACATCTTGTATATTTCAAGCAAAGAACGTACCAGGTATGAATCGATATTGAATTCTTGTAAACTTAAGATATTAATATTAAAGATGGATAGTAGGTATACTTAGGTATTTGCTTAGTAGGTACCTTGGTAGTATGCACATTGGCTAAGTAGAAGCCAGCTATAACTAAACTATAGGTATTCAGAAAGGCACACATTTCTGTAAGTTATCCTAACTAAGACTAAGTTTTATAAAAATCAATATAAGTATTTCAAGTTTACCTTTTTCCCAACGGTTCTATGCGTAGCCTCTTCGACCCTCGCAAAGTGCCCCTTCCCTAAAACTTTACCGGTCATCAAATAATTCCCTACGCTGTACACTTGCCCCTTACTTCTCGTCATTATCGACGACTTCATGTTAGCTCCGCAAACTTGGCAAATAATATATAGCAAACATAATTTTTAGAATAATAAATCACGTATTTGTCACCCGTCTATATGTAAAACGTCAATCATTTGAAAAGTAGAGGTTGCGATCTCTTTGGTCATTTAGGATAGACAGCTGGGTATTCAAAAATGGAACGCGGTGTCGACCGATCGACGACGACATTTCGATTGAGCTATTTTTGTAGTCGTTCGATTTGTCAGCGATTCACTAGTTAGTACAGGAGGTGAACGTAGTAATGCTACCACATACTTATACACGTATTCGCAAACGACCCTAAGTGAGGCCTTAGTAGCGGCGTTCGTGTAGAGCGCGGTTGGCCGATCGCTCAGGACGCTGAATAAAAGGGGCGCCCTGGGCCTTTCTTTTATTCGGCGAGAGATATATATAATATGAGAACTGCTATACTCAGGCGTTCTGGGTACAGCTGTTCTCATATTTATGCATAGTTTACATAGCGCGAGCGAGCCTATATAAAGTAGACAACTAAAGGTATTCGTAAATACAATACATGCATACATATTATTGACATTATACATAGAGAGACTCAGACCAGAAATAAAAGTTTATTTTTAAGCATAAATAATACATGTCCCCGACAGGAAACGAACTCGCAACCATCTGCATTGCAAATCGGTTAAAAAAATGCGTTTTTTTTTTCAGCAGAAAACTTTTGATCTTTGAACTGGATCAGTCACCACAAGTATATGCAGTGACCGCGTGAACTATATCGTTTAAACCTAGTACTAGAAGTTAACTATTGATAGATTGATCTATATTGGGAAACCTCAGTAATTACGGTACCTACAGTTATACTACAAGTATACTTTCGTTCGCGTTTGTTTCAATACAACATTCACATCGTCACTCACGATCTGCTGTGGTATCATGTAATTAGCATCCACCGTTACTAGTTGCTAAGTTGCAGTACATTGCTGCTTTGACGTAACGTAGTTGTTACCGGTGATTACTTCAAAGCAGCAATGTAGAATACGAAATATGTTTTTTTTCAGTAAATAGCAACTAGTAGCGGTGGATGCTAATTAGATACCACAGCTGGTACGATAGTGGTGATATCAAAAAAGAAAATGTACGTAAATAAAATATGTATTAGCTGCCTTTTTATAACTGCTCCGAAAGGTACGTTAAGCAGCGCTCTGCAGTTTTAGCCGTGATATATCATGAATCATGATCGTCATCAACATCATCATCTAAGCCCTTTTCATTATCGAAGAGTCGGAGAGGAGGAAACCGTTATCGATATCAATTGTTATCGGAAACATACAGTTAAAACTTTAACTTTACGACATTAAGTAAGTATAGTACTTACAGCCTATAGTAAAGCTAGACTCTCAGAGATGGTGCATCGCTTCACAGCACACCGTCTCCAGCTTCACGTCTCTAGGAAGTGTAAGTCAGCGCGCCGGTTACCGAGAACGGCTCCTTAGTCTTAATATTGGTATCTACTCCACCTGCCTTTGTGGCCGCCTAAGTATTCTCTTGCCATAAGGCATAAGCGGTCGCTCTTACTTAATAGTAGTTTATGCACCGAGGTACTAAAGGGTGTCATATTGAATCCAAAGCGTACGAAGGACTCTAGAGAGTTAACTCCCGAGCGCAGCGAGGGTGTTAAAAATGTACCTAGAGTCCTGAGAGAAGCGTGGGATCCAAGCGCCCAAGATAAAGACAGGTGAATACTCTACTTTACACATCTACTGTGAGACAATCAAAAGGTTACAATAACAAAAATAAAAACTTGTTTGTTAGTAATAAAAAGCAAGAATACCTAATTAGTAATTAACTTTTAACCGTTATATTTACTAAACTGTTATTTAAAATTAAAAATGGTAAAAGAAACCTAACATTGATTTTTAAATACCTATTCAACGATACCCATCTTGACATACTTTGCGTATTTTGGTTTTTTTAATTTTGATAATATGGCGTCTGGTTGTGACAAAAGTTAATTTAGATTACTGTCATGTCTTTAGTCACACTCGCCAGATTCAGACGAATCGATTGACGTAAGAATCATCAAAATCGGTCCACGCGTTTGGCCTCTAGAACGCCACATAGAAACATCCATACATACATACATACATAGACCGATAAACACATTACCCTCCTTTGCGTCGCGCAGTCGGGTAAAAATAAGCATTTAACAACAAAACAATAGATTAATGTAATGTGTAAGAAATATATTTATAATGACGAAACCAAACATATCGGCCTTAGTCGATGTAAAAAAACAGTTGGGGCTTTATACTTGCCAAAACTTTTTGCCTTACCCTTCCGTCTAAATAAAAATAGACGAAAAATGGCCTAGTTTTTATTTTTTTTATATGTTATGTCTAGGTGGCTAGTTCGAAATGGCCGTATGCTACCACAACCTTAGTTCCAAATTTAAATTCCTTTATGCCCTAGGTGCATAATGAGCACTTTATGCACATAGGGAATAAAGACTCACACATTATTTACCGGGTTTTACTCGCGTTTTATTTAATAACGGCATTATTACTAAAGATCGAGCTTTACAGTTAGCTTTTCAACGTTAGGTAACTGTAAAGTTAGCGAGAGCTCGGTCTTTGATAATTGCCGTTATTAAATAAAACGCGAGTAAAACTTTGTTAAATTGTGTTTTATTATGCAAAAACGCGAAATCCTTAGACAAAATTTTACTTAGAGTTATGGTAATTATAACTTTACTAGCGCGTGGAATTATCAGAATTATAATTACCGGGTTTGAATCGCGTATTATTATTTAATTTTATTTTCTTACCTCTACGTTTCAACCTTGAAATACTGATTTATTTGTAGAAGAATATTTTACACGTCATTTTATCAGAAGGTACATTCTAGCTACATCATAGGTATACAATCTGACAATTCATAAATTATAATATTAAGTTGCTATTAGTTATCAATTTCATAGTCATATAAAGTTCAAAAATAATAAACAGCTGTGTAATAATAATATAATAATAAGCTAATAAATAATGTAATAATAAGCTGTGTGTTGGTCAAAGAATGTATTATTTGTTTATTATTATTTAATAATAAATAATATAAAAAAATGTCCAATTCCCCATGTTACCCAGTAGGAATATGTAACTATGTTAACAAATCGTGTGAATTTAAAAAGTTAAAGAAAGACTCTTTAATTTTGTATTCGGTTAAATCAAACTCGCTTCATCCCATAAACTTGAGACCTACAGTCTAGCTCGCACCGACATCGGATATGAGCTCAGGACGGATATTGCACAGACAGTGCTCCGCTCAGGTACACGCCGAACGGTGTAAAGTATCCGAATTTGCTTATAAATGTTGTTTGCAGCCGACTCAGCGGATATTAAGTTTGGAGAAGGCTTTTTTGCGTTTTTACGATCTCAACTATTCGCGGGTAAAGGATTGAGAACGTTTCGAATGCATGAAGATTGTTTATTTTAGACTAGTTGCGTATTGCGGTTGCACCCGCGTTAGGCTTGATCCATTGGCGGGTGGTGAGTTAAGTTTATCGTTGATTACACAGCTTCTACTTGTAGGATGATGATGTTAAGTGTATACCTTCACGAAGTTCTACAGCTACGATTTTAAAAGGATTCTGTTATACTTAAAGAAATGCTTTCCAAAAATGTTCGCACCCGACAGGACTTGAACCTGCATCTCTGGGGATCCGTCCCAACGCCTTTTTCCAATTTGGCCACGGATGCATGATTCAGGATTCTGTTGTTTATTTTAGACTAGTTGCATCCTGCAGTTGCACCCGCGTTAGTCTTGATCCACTGGCGGGTGGTGAGTTAAGTTTATCGTTGATTACACGGTTCTACTTGTAGGATGATAATGTTAAGTGTATACCTTCACGAAGTTCCACGGCTACGATTTTAAAAGGATTCTGTCTGCCTGTTTGTCTGTGACTTACACTATTAGGTAAACCGGTTCAAATTCGTTTTTCATTAAAAACCCAGATTGCATCAGCAGTAGAAACAGTTTGAAACTGTATCATTTAACCCACAACTGTAGTTCTCATTTCATCTATTTGTGAAAAAGAGTACAGTTTGGTGTTATATAGGTACATAATTCTTAATAAAAACTGTAAAATCGTCTTACTCTGCCATATAGGTAATGCAATTTAATAGGTTTTACTACTCTTATGTTGAGTTAAGAAAAAAACATTGATACATTTCATTTCGTTTGGCATAATAGATATTACATAGACAATTTTATTCACATAATGCGATAGGCATTGCAAATTCAAAGTCGGGATAAGTCACTGACCATTTGACCACATTGACGATTTGACCACATTGACCATTTATATTCACATAATGCGATAGGCATTCCAAATTCAAAGTCGGGATAATAACAGGGGTCTGTTATTTTGATGTTTACAAAAAATGGTAAACGACGTAAAAGGCCCCCGGCTCCCTTTAAACTAAGATATTAATTTCGCTAGTCAGTAAAACCAAAGTTCTGTTACCCGGAACTCTAATGTTAGCAGTGAACCGAGGATTCTTCGCAGATTTCTTTAAAACTTTAAATCGAGCGTTAATTAGTTCCCCTTAGAAGTTTGAAGTTCTTTTTTTATTTGTGCCATCCGGTCCAGTGGTGCACGTAATCAATTAAAACTCTTTTTAATTCGTTTGGTGGCGTGTAAGGCAGCCATTTCTTTTAAGTTAGAAGGGTTTATTTTTAAGGGGTGACTTTAAAGTTTGGGTAGGTAGCGGAAGGGAAATGCGACAGTGGACTTTACGGGCAGAATATTTAATACCTACACTACTAGTTACTAGGTTAATTGTGCAGTGTCTTTCACGTCGGGGACTCAATATTCAAACCTCTAATATTTACGCTACGGCCTCTGTAGCGAGTCGAGTGAAGGCCCAATTGCAATGTAAAATGCATAACACTACATGATTATATAATCCAGTCTAGGTGTCTTATAGCTAGAGTATCACTACTAATATACATATAATTACAAAAGAGAAGTATATACTGTCCAACAAGCATATTTTGCAAAGCCTACGGACAGACATCTTCATGACTTCAACGCACTGCATTATTATGCAAAAAAAAATCACAGCACATTAGCTCAGATCAACAGTAAAGGTTATTATTTTAACTTCAACAACGCCTGCTAGCCCCATGATAGGCTATTATAAGCTTATGTTATGATGAAAGCGGATAAAATTCTTCTTTATTATTTTTTTCGTAAATACATACCTACTTATTACCCACAAGGAAACACGTAAACCAGAAATAAATATCTAAGCATAAATACTTATCCCTGGTAGGAATCGAACCCGGATTCTTCTGCGTTACGGCCGGATAATAGCTCGACGCGCCACAGAGGTCGTTAAAATTATTATTCATTCTCTTATTTCGATATTTCAACCATGTTACATGTAACAATAATGGTCTAGATCGCAAATACACCACACTAGTTAAAATCGCTCTTTCTTTTTTTTCTTGTAATGCAAAGTGTAGCTTTAAAGTTTTTAGGTTGCCTAAGGCCTTTAACTTGACCTAACGACTGCTATTGGAGATAACAACCGGGACCAAACGGTTTCACGTGTCTTTCCAAGCACGAAGAAGCTTGAGAAAGTGATTTTTTGCCACACAAACCCTCAGCTACCCCAAAACACAGAACCTTACCTCAAATACACAGTGAAGCTTAAAACTAAGCAGCATACCTGTTGTGCTTGTTAGGTAAAGTAGTGTATCATAAATCATAGGTCTCGAGCACCATCAATACTGAAGGCAGGCAGGCTCCTGTCAACATGGACTCTTGATTTATATTTCCGCGGAACTCGGGGATAAGTCGTCGCTCGCGCCAGCCAACCCCAAGTATAGAATAGTGTGGATATACGCTATTAGTATCCATACTAGACGACCTCTATGGCGCATGGCGCGTCGTGCAAATGCCCGACTGCAATTCGAAAGGTTGCAGCTTCAATTCCCGCTGGGTGCAAATATTGATGCTTAAAAATAATTATTTGTATCTATCTGGTCTGGGTGTCTTCCTATGTTTCTTTAAGTATGTATTAAAAAAAAAAATTATCCGTTGTCTAGTACCCATAGCACAAGCCTAGTACTTAGTTTGGGGCTAGATTGCGTTGTCTGCAATGTCGTGCATTATTATGTCTGTCAACTTTTTAACTTCATGTGACAGTAAAATACAAACGATGCATAGTTATGCAGCGCATTAATTAGCGTTTATAAGTAAGGGGGTTATTATTTATTATTAGCAAGCTCGGTCGTTTAATAATCATGCCATTAAACAATAAAAAGCGGTAGGTATATATTGTGTTATTATTAAGATCCATATTAAGACTGTCGTCCACCGAGGCAGGCTAGCGATCTCAACAAATGATAATTGACAAGTGTGCGCTATGATTTATAGTTAGATGCAACGTTGCAACGAGAGCGGGGAAATATTATACGGTTTTTGCGGATATACATTGTAAACTAGATATAATAATATAGGTATATAGAATATAATAATATATAAAAAGTATAATAAATGTAATGTAAACGCTTAAAGTAAGACAGTTTAAAAAACGACCCTGTGTATTTAAAGTAAACGTCAAATACTTCGTATTTTTTCTTCAGGCAGCTGTCAGACATCGAGTGAGCGTGGGTGTGTCGGCAATAATGTAAAGTTATACCTACATACATTTCGTGTAAACAAAAAACATGTAAATGGCACGTACAACCAGTTTGCCTAAATAAATCTCTTGAATTTTATTGACCGGCGACAAAATTGTACCCTTGATTAAGCAAGAAATCTTTAATCTATCTCCCTTACTTATAAAATATGATTTACACTTGACTAAGTTATGTGACGTTTGCCTCTGTCTGTCAACTTTGAAACTTCATGTGACAGTAAAAGACGAACGTTGCCTAGTTATGCAGCGCTTTAATAAGCGTTTACAAGGAAGGGGGTATATTTATAAAATGCTTTGTCCTGACTGATGGAACCCGCAGTCTAAACCTCTGAAAAGTAAAAAGCTGACATTTAGAGCTGTGTTGACAAGAAAAGATTAAGAAAAGACTTAGGCGAGTGAAACTTTAGTCTACTCGTAGTATTCACTTTGACCAACGTACCGCTAAATCTAGTTTATCTCATAGTTTTCTCTTCTGTTTTCGCGATATTGCATTGTAATAAAACACAAACTATTCCAAGGTAGACCCTGAAGAAATCGTCTGTAAATAAGGTGAAAGTCGGTACAGCATTGCAACAATAAATAAAACGCAAGTTCGATCCGGAAAATATGGTGTTTTCTTTTAGTTTATCTCATTAAGATCTTGAATATAAATTCATGATAATTTTAATACGTCAAATTGTACCTGTGATTTTAGTGATTTTGCAAGTTGATCTATTTTCTACGACAAGAAAAGTCTTCGCAATACAGTTTCAGTGTAAATATAGTGTAGTAAATATAAGTAAAACCGCTTACATTATCTGAGTAAAGGATTTCATACGATCAACGTATGTAACAAAGTTTTCCACTTAGCGGCACAAGCTCGTTTTTGTACGACGTATGTTAACCCACGACGGTTCCGTACGTTATTAATTAAGAGATTGTGTAAACGGTTTTTAGAGTTCCATAATGTTAATGATTTTAGCGGGATTTTCCTACACTTTGATGTCATAAATGGGTACAATTGTATAGTGTGTGTGTTTTGTGTCGGTTTTCGCGATACTGATTCGAAATGAAAGTATATTTTTCGGTTTGCATAGCGTTGCTTTTTTATAATGCCCGACGATAAAGTTTCGAGGATTTTAAAGTGCCTCCCCGTGTGTGTATTTGTGAGCAGGAGGCATTGTAATGTTCTCGAAACGTCTGTCGGTAAAAATGCTATTAAATAAAAAACAACGCGTTTGAAACCGAGAAATTAGATTCGTTTTGAATATAAAAAATGGTTTTGGTTATCTACGACCCGTAGCACTTCTACGAAATATCTGCTACGAGAGGTGCTACGGCCTACGAGTTGAAGAGTATAATTTTAAGTTCTGCAGTTGCACCCGCATAAGTTCCGTTCCCGTGGGAATATCCGAATAAATAAAGTAGAATATACTTACCTATATTGTAAGTTACTTATATTCCAAGTTTCATCGCAATCTGTTCAGTAGTTTTTGTGTGAAAGAGTAACAAAGGCACATGCATATCCTATCATGATAGGATAGGGTTATTGTTTGTTCATCAATGATGAATAAAATAATACACAAAACTATTATATTTAGTATTCCATAACCCT
This sequence comes from Idaea dimidiata, assembly GCA_949358125.1. Lineage (NCBI taxonomy): Eukaryota > Metazoa > Arthropoda > Insecta > Lepidoptera > Geometridae > Idaea > Idaea dimidiata. Next base: position 13,703,180 of record OX442341.1, read on the forward strand.
ATCTTGTAACGAGTGTCACGTAATCGTTGACAATTTAAACTCATTAACAAATAAATTCAGTATAAATAATTTTAAAATACTTTATCATTTAATACTTAATAGTTGTTTAACGTTGTATTCATTAATAATAATGAATAAAATATTAACCAAAACCTTTAATATTTAATAAACAATAACCCTATCCTATCACAAACATAAAAAACTTTCGCGTTTAAAATATTAGTAAGATTTGCTGTGTTCTGCGGTCTCACCTGCGAAATTCCCGATGCTATGGGAATATCGGAGTAAAAGTAGCCAGTTTAACTTTTTGATAATATAACTATTGGTGAATGAATTTAAAATCGTTCCTCTTTAATATTTATAATACTAGCCGTGTCCCGCAATTTCACCCGAGTAAGTCCCGATTTCGTGGGAATATTGGAATTAGAAGTAGTCTATATTACTCTTCGATAATGTTACTTTATATTGATGATAGATTTTTTTAAAAATTGGTCTAGTAGTTTCGGAAAATATTCATTACAATCAAATAAAAAAATCATTCCTCTTTATAGTTTATTTTATTTATTTATTTAATTTATTCATTACACAAATGGAATTTACAAAACAGATGTTATACAAATATACAGGGTATAATAATGTATGTGACAAATATATGAGTTTCAAATCCAAAACCGTTCAGTGTGCTTAGTATAAGTTTTGATAGTTTATCGTCTCGATGAAACTGGCAGTTTGATTCCATACATTTTCCATCAGCGCCCCTAGCGGTAACTATAATGAACTAAAATTGGTAGTATGAGTTTTTTCGACTAAAACTATTCGAGCTCGAACGGAAGTTTTCGAGCGTCAACTCGATGATCCATACAATTTGGCAGTATGAGTTACAAGTTTGACAGTTGACGCATCGAAAAAGTTAACGAAAAGTATCAAACTCATAGTTTTCTTTCTCACTAAATTTTTTACAGTGAATAGAAAAGTTAATTTTGGTTTTTTGTATCAAAATGATGTCTTCGCGTGTGTTTTTTGCGCTCCGCATGGCAGCAGAGGCTGCTCAAGTCGCCCGCCGTCGAAATAGACGTCGGCATCTAGTTTTAAGGAGAAATATGCTGTCGGTTGTGGATATTACAGACACACATTTCATCCAGAGATATCGTCTAACCAAACCGGCTTATTATCATTTATGCAACACTTTAAGTGAATTAACAGAATTACGAAGTTCACAAAGGGTATCATTGGAAACAAAGGTTAGTTTAAAAGTGACCATGTAGACTTCAGTCTAAGATTTATGTTATTTCTAAGGTATTCTATTTCAGGCAGATAACTCTTTATGATGTTATATTTTCAGGTTTTGTGTGCCCTTTTGTTCTATGCTAATGGTGATTACCAAAGGGTAATAGGTCTAGCTAATTGTTTTTCTCAAGAGGCAATTAGTAGATATGTGCATGAAGTTACCCGGGCATTGAACCATCCCAATGTGTTGCGTAGATATATTAGCTTCCCTAGTACATCTGAAGCCAGAGAACATGTAAAACAAAGGTCAGTATTTACCTGTGTAAATGCTAATACACACTGAACACTAAACTGCATTTGATTTTCATTTGTTTGAACATTATTATTTTTAGATACTATGACAAATATGGGATCCCCGGAGTACTGGGTTGTATTGATGGGTCACATTTTCCCATATTTACTCCACCCAAAAACATAGAGCATCATTTTTACTGCAGAAAACATTATCATTCTATAAATGTACAAATGGTAAGCATCTGCAAACTTTGATTTTGAAATAAATATGTAAGTATTATATTACATGGAAGTGGCATTGAATTTTTCTCTGCTATATATAAATTTCGTGTTGCAGGTTTGTGATCATGAGACCCGCATCCTAAATGTTAACCCCAAATTTGGTGGAGCAGCTCATGATGCATTCGTATGGGAGAACAGTGACTTAAATGATTATATGCAAATGTTGCACAGAAACGGAGAACATTGCTGGCTCCTAGGTACTGAAATTAAAATCATAATGATTAGTTAATATTAATTTATGCACTTGTTCATGTAAATTATAAATATAATCAGCTTTTTCCCATGTAGGTCCCCATCCCATGGGTATTGGGATATTCTAGGTTTCCAGGTATCTGCATACCAAATTTCATGGCAATCGGTTCAGTAGTTTTTGACTGAGTAATAAACATACATATTGTTAAACTTTCAGCTTTATAATGTTAGTAGGATGTACTTAGTTATATAACTTAAAGTACCTACCTAACTACTATTATTATATTATTACTAAAAAAATTATATGTTATTGTTTTGTTGTTATCAGGTGACTCTGGATATCCCCAAAGGCCATGGTTAATGACACCATATAACAATCCAACCCCGGGTTCTTCACAAGAGACCTATAATAAGATTCACAGCAAAACCCGTGTCATTATTGAAAACACTTTTGGAAGAATGAAGAACCGATGGCGATGTCTCTGTAAGCAGCGGGTCTTACATTATAAACCTAAAAAATGTGCACAAATAATAACGGCCTGTGCGGTATTGCATAATTTAACTTTGGACTTTAATGTGCCAGCTCCAAGAGGTATTGTAGGTATGTATCTATCTTTCTACTTAAGCAATCTCTAATTTCACTTTAGCTACAAACTACTATTTTAACATTATTATTCAACTTTGACTTATCCTTACAATTTTATTCTTGTTTTCAGTTGGTCCAGAGTTTCATCGGCTAGAAGTTCCTGAGCAGGAAGAACCTTCTTTGCTTATATTGGGTCGCGCGACACGTGACACTTTGGCTCGTAGACTTCATGCCGCTAGAGATATATGAAACTAGCACATTAAATACTTTTTGTTCAATTTTATATACCTACAACATAGTATGAAAATAATGTATGTTGTTTTATTATAGAAAAATGCAATTAAAACACAGTATTTACATCAATCCCTTTATTACTTTATACATACCGAAATAACTGAATACCTACCTAAATAATACATTTTATGTATCCTACTAATATTATTATACCCTTAATATTCAACGAAGGTCATATTTATATAAAGAAAACTAGGTCCACACAGACGGACAAGCATATTATTATGTATGATTCATATAAGGTTTTCATTGTTACCTATTGTTTTATAAATACTATAAGTATAAAAAATATACTATAGTTATATAAAAGAAACCAGCATATGAATCATACATAATTGACAGATGATTAGGTTTAAATGAAAAAGAAGTAAATTGGTAACATTATCCCAAAAATTTATAATAAATTAGTCCAGAAAGCATTGGATTCATTCTATAATAAATATATGTACTATTTACTATGAAATTTATCTAGTACTTTGATACAGTTCTCAAATAGAACTTGCCACCGAGCTTGGACTTCAAGCTCTGCTTGGCGATGGCGCAACTCAGCTTCTCTTAGTCTTAAGGACTCGGTGGCAAATCCTGTGAAGGACTCATTAATTTTTTCCATCAAACCCCGCCATCTGTCGTCGCTTTGAAGGAAGTATGTGGTGGCAGTGTCTGGTTCCACAGCAGCCCTTCGCCGGTTACGCCGTGGTGTTAAGTGGCGATGCCGAGTCGCTTGGCGGGTCTGCGATGTGGTTCCTCCCACATGCTGTGTATGGTGGGATGTAGGTGACATCAGACCACTAGTTTCCTCCACATCTGTACGAAAAGGAGTAGACACTGCTTGGGCACGAGCATCTTGCTCCATTTGTACTGGACCTGGGGGAAACTGGGAGTCTATGACACTTCCTGTCGCCACTTCATGATATTGTACATCTGCAAATAAAGAAACTAAAGTTAATCAACCACTTTAAACATACTTTAGGGGAGCAGAAAGATGAATACATCTAAACTGACTTTGACTTATCTGTGCAGTAGTGTTGGGTGCATGTGCTGACAAACTTTCGGCTTTTACAAAATAATGAAGGTCTGGGGTTCACAGGTTTTTGTATAGTTATTAAAATAATTATACATACCTATCTCAACTTCTTCCTGTTGTGACTGGAGCATGGAAGGTGTTTCTTGGTGGGTGGATAAATGCTGAACTGAGCCAGAAGTTTGAGGCAACTGAAAAATATAACATATTTAAGCCTACAGAATAATATAAAAACAAGACTTTCGACTATTATCTAATCTTAAATATAAATCAATTATAGACCAAACCTCGACACCCACTTCAGCAACATCAGCCATGCCAGTAGCAGCTACTGGGCCAACCAAGCTTAGGACTCTCTGCTCTAGTGCAGAGAGCACTAATTTGCAGGCTGGCCCACCACCTGTCCCACGCGTGGCTCTATTTATCTTTGCTGCCTTCCTTTTGGTGTTGTTTTTAAAATCACTCCAAACCTGTACAAGCAAAGCATTACAATTTATACATTTAACTACATTGGTACCGTAGTAAGTAGGTACATAGGTACCTACCTTTTTCCACTTTTCCAATGTTTTTTGTTGGCCCGAAGCATCCATATTTAACAATCGGACGAGCTCCGTCCAACGTTCTGCAGCTTGTTGTCGCCCGTGTGGCCCATCCATGGGTTTTAGAAGGTCTCCATGTCTAAAATGTATAAGTATATAACTAATGTAAGCACTGAAAGTTATTTCATTTGTACAAAGTGTAGAAAACATATTGTAATTGGTGCGTTTCTACAAACCTTTCCATAAAATCTACTAATGCAAGGAATTGGCCCTCGCTGGTCTTCATATTCGCTGGTTTCTTTAAATTTACAGTTTGCACTTAAAAATCACTTGAAACTAAACACTCAATTCAAAAAGTGACGCCACGCACGACGAACAACAATTCACAATATCGAAGTTGCCACTTTCTCGAACAAGTTTACTAAAAGCCACATAATTATTTCCCATACTGTGTGTAAATCTTTAGAAATAAGACATTTCTTCTAAACAATATAACCATTTTCCTTATTTTAGGAAACTGTGGCATATTTATTTAACTTTTTAATGCATGAAAATAATATATTAGGCCTTTAAAAAAATCTTGAACCCATGAAATATTTCCACACACACAGTTTCACTCAAAACACTGGCAACTTCATTCAGAAAACGAGCTGTGAGACGTCAAAATGTTTGTCTCTTTCTATCTTACCATGTTTGAGTAGTACGAAAAATATTCCGTTACGATTTCGTTGGATCAAACGATTGGATCGATAGTTTACACGATACGTTGAAATAAAAACTTATACTGCCGAGTGTGATGGAAACTGCCAGTATGGAAGTTTAAACTATGATAGTTTATCGAGCTTACGATACGAATTTTCGTTTCGTTTTCTTGTAACTTATACTAGCCCTACAGGAGGTGATTCTCCACATCAAAACGAATAACTTTTGTTCTACGACTTTTAGAAATTCGAAGTAGTTTTCGAACATTTTAAGTGTAAAGTTAACTTGAAAATCAGCTGTTTCTTAGAATTAAAGGTGTTTGACCTTAAGTTGTCATTTCTTTTAGTTTGGTCTACTATAATCATGACTTTAATTGAATTTATACAGTCGTTTTTTCAGTAAAATACAACCTCAAAATTTTTAATAAAAAAAAACGCTGTGTCAAAAATCGTAGAATAAAAGCTATTTGTTTTGATGTGGAAAATCACCCCTGAACGGTTTTGGATTCGAAACCCATAACCCTGTATACTAAGATGAGTTTAACCCTAAAATATTAGTATAGATTAAAAAAAAAGCATCAGTACCGATTAACCGTCCGCCTCCAAACAAAAAAGGCATCAATATCGGCCGCCATTATTCAAACGTCTCACAAACGCTTCCAAGTTTAAATTTACCGCCGAAAAGTTAACAATACGGTTACAGAATTTAATATAAAAGAAGCGGGATCCCAGCGAATCTGTCTTTGCATACATTGACAAATAGAATAGCGGTCGGAGGCAATACGTTACTGGCTCTATTCAGGACTTTTTACTCGACGAATTTCTTTGCAGACTGTACCGTGCAGAGTGTTTTTGCCAACGCTACCTGAATTGAGTTTGCTAAGATTGATTTGCAATGTTTTTCTGTCGGGTTTTTCTGCTAGTTGTTTAAATTTAATAAAGTACCCACGCTTGATTGTGGTTTTTGATTGTTCGGTTATTAAATCTATTGTGTTTTTATTATGTATGATGTATGTTTAAGTTTAAACTTTTTTCTCTCGAAATGTTTTGTTGCAGACTGCACCGTGCAGAGTGTTTTTGCCAACGCTACCTGAATTGAGTTTGCTAAGATTAATTTGAAATGTTTTTCTGTCGGGTTTTTCTGATAGTTGTTTAAATTTAATAAAGTACCCACGCTTGATTGTGGTTTTTGATTGTTCGGTTATTAAATCTATTGTTTTTTCATTATGATGTATGTTTAAGTTTAAACTTTTTTCTCTCGAAATGTTTTGTTGCAGACTGTACCGTGCAGAGTGTTTTTGCCAACGCTACCTGAATTGAGTTTGCTAAGATTGATTTGCAATGTTTTTCTGTCGGGTTTTTCTGATAGTTGTTTAAATTTAATAAAGTACCCACGCTTGATTGTGGTTTTTGATTGTTCGGTTATTAAATCTATTGTTTTTTCATTATGATGTATGTTTAAGTTTAAACTTTTTTCTCTCGAAATGTTTTGTTGCAGACTGCACCGTGCAGAGTGTTTTTGCCAACGCTACTTGAATTGAGTTTGCTAAGATTGATTTGCAATGTTTTTCTGTCGGGGTTTCTTAGTTTTATGCGGTTGAGAATTTTGGTCTATTTTCGATAACTAACCTACGTCATTTATTTTCTTTCTGAAATTTAAGTTCTTATAACAATAAACTTAGACCGGCTTGCATGACGGTTCCTAAACATGTTTAAGCTATTAAACGTGTTTAAAATCTGTCAGAATTTCAAGAATTGTCCATGTGTGGCAACGGCAACATATTATCAATCGTCCACTTAATGAAATAGAGTCCAATGTTCGATTTCCCATAAATTATTTTAAAATTGATGTAGCTATATTTGTTTTTAAATGGTTTTATGCAAGTCGCCCTTAATATAATAAGTATTAGATTGTTATTCAAGGGCTGAAGGTCAAGCATGTCTCACTTCGTTCGAGCGCCAAAAATATGTCAGATGAAATCGTTTTAGATTAATAGATTTTTTGGTTTTTAGATTAATTGGTTAATTGCTTTTGAAGTAATTTTTCCCGGATTGAGAAAATTTGCGTGTATCGAAACCCGTTCAGTGTCGGCCATACGTTGTGTTTATGTAAATATATTTAAGCCCTTAAAATTTATTAAAAAACCCGGCAAAGTGCGAGTGGAACTTTTGCACGATAGGTTCCGTACAATTAATTGCAAAAACGGCAAAAAAACACACAGAGCAATCTAGCCCCAAACTAAGTACTAGGCTTGTACTATGGGTACTAAAAAACGGATATACTACATAAAGAAAGGAAAACCTCATCTGTGAAAATTTCTACTGTCTAGCTGTGACAGAAAGACGAATAAATAACAAAGTTTCAGTAACAGGATCCCGTTTTTACCCTTTGGGTACGGAACACTAAAAAAACAACACAAAATAAAAGAAAACACTCGCCAATTAAACCTAGTAATTTACTCGTCAATTTAAAACGATATCCGAGCGTCCATATTAAACCACGATCGGATTACAAGTAACGTCTAATATCGGAATTGGTGCTCTTATATCTCTAGCCGTACTACTTTACACCCAAAACCAACCACCCACAACAAGCAACACTAAACCTTAACACGACGAGATAAAAATTCACACGAATGCATTGATAAATTTGCCAAAATACTTCGTCCTAAAACGGGACGATCTAATTTGAACTTTAGCCTGTTGTAGTAAGAGCTTAGCGAATGCATAGGTAAGTTTGTCAACGTATTTCGTACTCTTGGGAAATTATGGAAATGGATATCGAGCCCGTAGTTGGCAGCTATTTTGTCAGATAAACGATGTTTGTTTAGTTCGATTATAGTATCGAATTCGGTATTGTAGTATTCGAGTTGGGATAAAGTTAGGCGAGTCTAGCCCTTCGGCATTAACTAGATTCCAGTTAATATGTAATTGCTACTTCAGTATGGCTGGTAGCGTCGTACTCTGTTTCAAATTCAAGGAGAAATATTTTTAGTTAACAAGTTAATAATGATATTTAACTATAATATTTAAATGTAAGATTGAATTTGTATATTGTTACTGTGCCAAATAAAAATAAAATAAAATATACACATTATATTATCTCTTCTATGGTTTTCGCGATTTTGCATAATAAAACACTTTATTTATCAACCTTGAAAAAGCCAACTGTAAAGTTGGCGAAAGCGATTCAACCGGACAAATAAAGTGTTTTATTTTTATATTATCTATTCGAAAATTATCTATCTAAAAATACTTACACAAGAAATAAATACTAGAAAGATAAATAAACAATATAAATAAACTAAGGTGAATGACCATTGAGTCCAAAACTGCCCATCACACTGGCGGCATTGTCTCATTATAAGAGAAATATCATCTTCTGATTAGAAATGTATTTACAAATTGTATTCGATCCACATTTTCTTATGTATTCACGATTTTGCATCGTAAAAAACCACAATACTTAGGTACCGGGTTTTACTCGCATTTTCTTTATTAACGAAACGAAACGAAGCGAAGCGTTTCGCTAACTTTACGGCCAGCTTTATCAAGCAAGGTGTGTCTACCGCTTGATATCCGGGGATAGGTGTTGCGGGCGGTGAGCGAGCGGCTTTATTGCTTTCTATCCCAAGTAGTGTCTAGTCTATTTTGGGCAAGAGGTAGCTCGCTTTACGAGAACATAGCCTCGATTCGGTAAGGACATAGCATGCGAAATGCCGGCGGAATACAGGCGACGACGTGCAGAAGATGTACGTTATTTCGTATTCTGTAAATGTTATTTTACTTAATTAGTTAAGTAGCCTTTAAAATTAAGGGCTATACTTAATTATTTAAACAGCTCCCCTTGTTCCTTAGCCAATCAGTATTAAAAGAAGTTATAGATTAGCTATTATTTTTACTCCGACAACAAATCGTCTGCAATGCTCATGTATCCCGCCTGCTTGTCGCATGCTATGTTTTTACAGAATCGGGCCACTGAGTTTGGGCTTGAAGACATGATCTGTCTAAAACTGATCCATAAAGGTGCCTCAGGATGTTGTAGGAATAAATATTGCACGACATTGCACACAGCGCAAGCCCCTAAACTAAGCTTGTACTGGTAATAGACAACGGATATACATATTGTACATTTTTTTGTAAATATATTACGAATTATACATAGAAAGACACCCAGACCAGATACCAATAAATATTTTTAAGCAAATATATGCACCTGACGAGAATCGAACCCGTAGCCTTCTGCATTGCAGTCGGGCGTTCGCCCGACGCGCCACAGAGGCCGTCACTACTAGGCTTGTACTATAAGGAACGGAACCTACGCGGAGAAAACCACGGGGCGCACCTAGTCAAATCTACAAAGGAAAAACTTACAACTGAAGCGGTACAATGGGCGGACATACAATCTTATTGTAGAAATAGATTTAAAAAAAAAGTTCACAAACAGCTAAAATAAAAACTCACCCATCCCCGGGACCAAATTATCAAATAGACGTTAAATTTCTAAATAAAAATAGAATGAAAAAAGGAGAAATAAAAGTTTGTTTGAAGCATCAGAGAAATAGGAAGTGAAATGGCAAAGACTCGGCCGGTAGAAGATGCGGACGGGCGGCGACAGGCAATTCATGCAAGCACCTCACAACACAACGAGAACAGAAGTCGGACGCGGGTGGTCGATTGTCTAGTGGTGGGACAACGTTTATACAAAATATACAAAAATAATTTATAAAAACTTGTAACAGGTATGGTATGTTCGAGACGTCTAGGCGAACAACTTTTGTTCTACAACTTTTGGAAATTCGAAGTACTTTTCGAAAAATTTAGGTGTAAAGTTTACTTGAAATCAGCTGTTTCTGAGAGTTCGAGGTCATTGACCTTATATTGTCCTTTTATTTAGTTTGATGGTTTACAATCAAAACTTCAATTAGCTTTATTTTCAAAAGCAGCTGTTTTTTAACCTCAATATTTTCAAAAGTTTCAAAAGAAATTCCAAAAGTCGTATAACAAAAGTTGTTCACCTAGGCGTCTAGAACAAACCGCTTTCGGCTTAAAAAGGCTTACCCGTTACACCTTGTATACAACCCACCCATCACCTCCAGCAAATCTTGTCCATCCAAAAATTTCGCGGGAAGAGATCGCTTTTAGCGATAAGGCCGCCCATTGTACCATAATTTTAATAAGTAAGTAATTATTTCGCGTTTATTTATTTTTTTGTCATTTTTATCTTTATTTTATCACGCAATAATTGTTTAAAATATATATATTTTTTGTAATTGTTATTCTTTTCGTGTGGTACAATAAAGAGTTTTCTTATCTTATCTTATATCAATTCTACTGTTTTACTAAAAATATTTTAGGCAAAATATTTTGGCTTTATAGGTCATCGTCGGCACACGCTGTATATTATACATAGAAAGACGCCCAGACCAGATGAGTTTGATATTTATTAATATTTGTTGACATAAAATAATGTAATAAATACTGTGTCCCATCCCTAGAAGCATTCAGGATCGTGCTGCCACCGAACTATTGTGTCCGACCGGACATTGCCGCTTTTTGTACACTTCAAATGAATTGGAAGATAACATAAATAAAACACATTTTTATATCACGAACATAATATTATTTATTAGATTTTTATTCAGCGACGATTTTATAAGGGGGGTGTTTCTTTTCAAGATGGTTATGAACTAAGTCGTATAAATAAATAAATTCTGCGACCAACACACAGCGCCATCTAGCCCCTTGGTCAGCTGCTAAGCTTGTGTTACGGTGACTAGACAACGGATATACTACTTATATTTATTTTTTCTTTTGTAAATACATACATATTATTCATAGAAATACACACAGACCAGATACGAATATTTATTTTTAAGCATAAATATTTGGACCCAGCGGGAATCGGACCCACAACTCTCTGCATTGCAGTCGGACTTCGCCCGCCGCGCCACATAGTCGTATTTTTCTTATCCGGGCAATGTCTCTTCATAGGTACTGCAAATAGATTATGCTTTTTTCCAAGATTACTTGTCGCCAAGAAGTTTACCCGCCACCGCGCGGGGAGATCCCTTACCCCTTCCCCTTCCCCTTCCCAGGGCTGCGCGGTTAAAGAATATCGGGACAAAAAGTAGTAGTTTGTGTTATTCCAGGTCCCCACCTATATTTTCATCGCAATTAGTTCAGTAGTTTTTGCGTGATTGAGAACATACATACAAACTTTCGCGTTTATATTATTAGTAAGATAAGATTACGTATATAATATATCCCAGAGTGAAATTATGCATGCGTTGTGTTTCGTAGATGTATTTTCCTTTAAATATAGTTCTAAGAACTCCCAGTGCAGGCTTAAGGATTTAAAATTAAAATATAATATTTACTAAGCCATTAAATCGGCTGGTAATCAGTGGTAATGATAAGTAATTTGATTACCGGAAAGTAAGCAAAAGCATATTTCCAACTCAAAGGCCTATACCTACATATTATTTCTCTTTTTAAAATAAACGTAAAATGTCAAATTCACAGTAAAGGTATATTTACAAACAACCCGTTCGAGGAAATCGAGGCAAAATCATTAAAAAATCGTCAATAAAAAGCAGTACCATATCGCTCGGTGTCATATCGTAATTTCTCGATCAGAGCGAGCTTTCGGTTAATGACGACCGTTGCTAGACGTAAAATACTAATATTAACATCCTCCTAATAGAGGTCACGATTTATGATTCTTTATGATAAAAAATATATATTTACATTTTTCCGGGTCTTAATCGCGTAGTATTATCTATTTTTAACCGACTTCAAAAAAGGAGGAGGTTCTCAATTCGTCGCGTATATATATTTTTTTTTTTTTTTTTTTTGTTTGTTCACCGATTACTCGAAGGTGGCTTGACCGATTAAGATGGTTCTTTTTTTAATGGAAAGGTGGAAGCCCCGAGGTGGTCCCATAAAAATTTGGTGAGGATCTGATGAGGATCTTCGAAGTGAGGACCGGGAATGCTCCTCAAAAACCTGTATTCAATTCACTTGTTCACCGATTACTCGAAGGTGGCTTGACCGATTAAGATGGTTCTTTTTTTAATGGAAAGGTGGAAGCCCCGAGGTAGTCCCATAAAAATTTTGGTGAGGATCTGATGAGGATCTTCGAAGTGAGGACCGGGAATGCTCCTCAAAAACCTGTATTCAATTCACTTGTTCACCGATTACTCGAAGGTGGCTTGACCGATTGAGATGGTTCTTTTTTTAATGGAAAGGTGGAAGTCCGAGGTGGTCCCATGATAATTTGGTGAGGATCTGATGAGGATCTTCGAAGTGAGGACCGGGAATGCTCCTTCAAAAACCTGTATTCAATTCACTTGTTCACCGATTACTCGAAGGTGGCTTGACCGATTGAGATGGTTCTTTTTTTAATGGAAAGGTGGAAGCCCCGTGGTGGTCCCATAAAAATTTGGTCAGGATCTGATGAGTATCTTCGGAATGATGGACAGGATAGCTTCCCAGAATGTAATAAATTATACTCGTTTTTGGACTTCTACCAAAAAGAATAGACCCCCAAAGAACTAAGAACAGATTGATGGGCCACCTAAAACCACCTTCTCATCAGCAAACTCCTCAATAATTAAAATTACGGTAACAATAGGTATTGTTAATTTATTTGGCAGTCGGAAGTAGGTAGGTAGGTACTAAAAAGGGTGAAATAAAAAAATAATTTAAAAATTAAAAAACCGACTTAAAAAAAGAACAAAAAGTAATTTAAAAATTTAAAACCACCAAAAAAAAAGATTTGATAAAAAAGACCAAAATAACCTCTACATACAGCGCCACCGACTAATTAATCTGTTTTATCATCTGAAGTCGGGCAGCGAAACTAAGTACAATATGGAACCATACAGCCAGTAAAATTTCCCGACTTCAGATGATAAAACAGATTAATTAGTCGGTGGCGCTGTATGTAGAGGTTATTTTGGTCTTTTTTATCAAATCTTTTTTTTTGGTGGTTTTTACATTTTTAAATTACTTTTTGTTCTTTTTTTAAGTCGGTTTTTTAATTTTTATCTTATCTTGTTACATTGATCTTGAATCTTTCTTAATGAAAAATAAAAATAATATGTCCAATTTTTATTGCTAAAAAAATTAGTTTAAATCATTCTCATCTAAAATGTTCAGGTAAGTTAGAGGGAATATGAAAAATGCATCATAAAAAACCTTCCGTGAAACGTATTTTTAGTAGCTAGAATGTCTTGAGCAACAAAAATTGGAAATGTTATTTGTAAGTAGTATTTTGATGTTGATTTTATTTCAGGATTCTCTACAGGTTTGACTTCGCGATCAGTGCCCGTGCTAATACATGATTTTTTTTAAGTAATAAAATAAAAAGGTAGAGATATAAGTTCTTTCTATCCCATAATACGCAATTCTAAGTGTTATATCTCTTAGCAGTCGTATGAAGCAAAAAATCCACAAATTGATCGCGTAATTAAAAGATAATCCGAAACGACGCCCGGATCGGTAGGGGGCGCCTGTGATCACATTCGAAATGGTGGCATTTCAGGTTTCAGCGTAAGTGAGACGATACGACTATGTATATGAATGTATTTTGGAACTATATATGTAGGTACCTCCATACGAAATGAACATGCATACCTACGAATTAAAGAAACGTCCTACTTTTATTTGATTTTAACTACATACAGGGTAAGTATTTTTCCCCAGTGCACAAAAAGTTTTGCTTGTTACCTAACAATATTCCACCCTACCATGATGTCTTGTAAGTCGTCACGAAGTCGCCGCGTTGTCGTTCAGCTAAAAATAAATATAAAAGGATAAAAACCACAAACAATCAAAAAAGGAAAAATATTTTTGTAAATTATCTGTGGTTAATAAAACACAATTTTTACTCGCGTTATATTGAATAACGGCATTATTATTAAAGACTGAGCTTACACTAACTTTACATTTGGCTTTTTCAGTTCCTCTCTAAAAATTACATAAAAACGTAGACTGAGATGTTCTCTCTATCCCATAATTAATACACAGCTGTGTGTTATGTCTCTCAGCAGAATTATGAAGCAAAAAATCCAAAAGTTGATCGCGTACGTAATTCTATACCCTTTCCCGCTTCCCGCCCCGCTCGCATCATGACAAAACCCACGTAGTTTTTCAAATACGCCAATAGCGTTGTAGTAAATCCGCCGAGACTGTGTAGTTTAACAATAACAAGTATGGAATATCCGTAACAAGCAGGCGGTCACGCTCGCTCGCGGCGCGGGCGGCGCCTCGAGGCCACTCATTAAAATTTCAGCTCCCAGCTCCCAGCTCAAACCTGTGAAGTTGCAACTTACGGACAAACACTCGGAAATTGTATTATTATACTGTTATTTCAATGCGGAAGAGATAGGAATAAATTTGTAGATACAATTGGATTTAAAGCACTTTGAATTTATCTGCAACAAAAATATACAGTTTTTGTGTCGCTGTTCAAAGTTATCATAAAAACTCTATTTTAAACGGATGTTGTTGTGTTTTTTAATGTTATACCTACTAGCAGCGCCCCGTGGTTTCACCCGCGTAAATCCCGATCCCTGAGGAATATGGGAATAAAAGTAGCCTGTATGTTGTTCCAGATCTCCAGCTACCTCTATATTCCAAGTTCTATCACAGTAGTTTTTGCGTGAAAGAGTAACAAAGTCACATACAGACATACATACCTACAAACTTTCGCTTTTAATAATATTAGTAAGATGTAGGGTTATGTTGGGGAGTGTAGGTTCTATAAGAATAATGTATAATGGAATGGTCGAGGCCACTTTGAACAATTTAACAGTTCGATTTCGACTGCAATGCAGAAGGCTGCCGGTTCGATTCCCGTCGGGTGCAAATATTTATTAAAAATAAAGGTTTGTATCTGGTATGGGTGACTTTCTATGTATAGTATGTATGTATTTACAAAAAAATGGTATAATATGTAGTATATCAGTTGTCTAGTACCCATAGTACAAGCCTAGTGCTTAGTTTGGGGCTAGATTGCGCTGTGTGCAATGTAGTGCAATTTTTATTTATTTACTACTAGCTGCGCCCCGCGGTTTCACCCGCGTAAGTCCCGTTCCCGTTCCCGTTCCCGCGGGAATCAAAAGTATCCTATGTCCTTCTCCTGGTTCTAAGCTACCTCCCTACCAATTTTCACCCAAATCGGTTCAGCCGTTCTTGAGTTATAAATGGTGTAACTAACACGACTTTCTTTTATATATATAGATAAATATATATAAGATATTATTATGCTGATTTTTGTTCAAAGGCGGACTTCTGAGGCGAGTGGTTGATACCACTCGTTGCGGTCTAGCGATCCACATAGACATATTACAAAAATCAAAAGAAAATCAGGAGAAATCGAGATATTTCAAACGCGTAAGGCGTAAGTGACTTGAAAATATGATATGAATCCTTCGTAAGAGAACCGTATTAATTGTCAGTAGGTAAACCGAAGAATAAGCTTAATATCTTACCTTTAGAATTTCTCTTGATTAGAAACGCTTCCACTAGTCTGTATAGGAATAAAAGATGAGTATACTGAGTATATTCATTCAAGTAGGTAGGTGGCACCTACACAAGAAACAAGTGCAAATAATAAATCATACGAAGTAAATCACAAACTTAAAATAACTCAATCTAAAATCAAGGGAAACCCCGTGATGGAAAACCTTTAACTTCGAGCGTCTTATACGTTACAAAAATAGAAAGCTTTTGCACACATATCTCCTTTAATATTATAAAGGCGAAAGCAACGAAATCGAATATATATACGGAAGTAGCAATCCTTTGAAAAAATGTTCTACGCAAAAGTTGATTGCTGGCCCTAGAACGATGATTCGATCGTCAGTCTGTCACTAAAGATCGTCCGCCATTGGTCGATCTAAAAGTCGATCATACGTAACACTGTTCGGAACATGTCAGTGTGTGCATCTGCTGCTGTGTGACCGTGGAACATGTTTTATTCGAGTTTAATAGAGAAGTTAGATCTCCAATCTATTTATTCCTCGCAGGGCAAAAGTAAGTAAGGAAACGAGTGCGTTTGTAACTCCTTCACTCGAAAACTATTGAATCGATTACTGTAAGACTTGATAATTTATAACTCGACTTAGCAGATAGCTGGAGATCTGGACATAGCACATAGGCTCAGGAGTATCCCTGAGGAAGAGATTGGTAAATATCTCTTCATTTTTCGTTATACGAACGCTATTAAAATCGGAAAAGGATTTAATTTCAATGCAACATAACCACAACAGAACAAAAATCCACATAGGCTACGTAGGCTCTTTAATCCCGTATTCTTCCGGGAGCAGGACACGCGGGTAAAACCAACACGTAGCTAGTTATCCTACTAATATTATAAATGTGAAAGTGTGTGTGTTTGGATGTTTAGATGTTTGGAAGTTTAGATGTTTGTAACTCAATTACGCAAAAACCAATGAACCGATTGCGATGACATTTGGAATATAGGTAGCTGGATACCGGGAATAACACATAGGCTACTTTTTACCCCGATATTCCCGCGGGAACGGGACTTACGCGGGTAAAACTGCGGGGCGCAGCTAGTAATAAATAGATATTGCACGACATACTCCGAATTAGGCACTAGGCTTGTATTTTGGGTTCTAGACAATGCATGTACTACATATTATACTTTTTTTTTGCACAAAAACATACATATGATCGATTATTCCCAGTTGTCCCCTCTAGCCCTGTCCCCCGGGGGACAGTTGGGAATTATTTTCCCAGTTGTCCCCGGGTACCTACATAGTTATTCACCTAGATATAATTTAGGGTTCCTCTATCAACGTACCGAGTGATACAACGTTATAGCGGGAACACCACAAAGGCTGTTTATACCGACGAACATATTTCTCTGTCCTTTTTTTACAAGTTCAGTGACGCGAAAAAATAAACTTATTTATTTGATAGAGTGGCTCCCAGCACGGAAACTGTTTTTATTCAGATTATTTATTCACTAAACATCACGTTCGGTTTTTTGTTGGGGAATGTACGTTTTATACGATTACTCATAGCGCTTTCACGCGGTTTCAGTCACGTATTATATATAACAAAGCCTATACAAGGTGTAACGAGGATTCCCATTTAAGCCGAAAGGGGGTTGTTTAAGACGTCTAGGCGAACAACTTTTGTTCTACGACTTTTGGGAACTCGAACGTAGTTTTTTTTTAAATTTGAAGTTTTGAAGAAACAGCTGAAATAACAGCTGTTTTTTTTTAAATAAAGGTAATTTTAGTTTTGATTGTAGTAGACCAAACTAAATGAAAGGACAATTTAAGATCAATGACCTCTACCTTTAAGAAACAGCTGTTTTTTATTTAAGTAAACTTTAAAAATAAATTTCGAAAACTGCTGCTAATTTCCGAGTTGAACAAAATTTGTTCGCCTAGACGTCCAGAACAACTTTCTTTCGGCTTAAATGGGTCTCCTCGTTGCAACCAATATTTCAAAGCTGTGTTTAAGCATTTTTTTTCCAAGACAATATCCCTAAAATGGTGCCACTAGTTTCATAATGTAAAACTTGTATGATGAAACTATGAATGATAGTGGATTCACAAATACTGGGTCACAAGTAGCATAATGTGTTATTCCAGATCCATAAATTCGTACAGTTTTTTCGCAGTTGGTTCAGTATCAGGTAATTCGTCTGATGATGTCATCAGCATCCGCTGATCCAGTAAAAACCTGAACAAAAACGCTAAAAACTTCGGTCTCTTTGAATTTATTGACAATCATATGACAGCTGACCTTTCTACCTTTAACTATCTAACCAGATAAAAACACACCAACAAACAGTATACAGCAGATATGGATATATAGACAGATATTTTGTTGTGTTTATTTGTAATACCATTTCAATGATAGACGTCCGATAAGACCTATTTACTACGTACTTAATAAAAGAAGCGTCTAGACGTTCACCCACGTTGAAATTAAATTAATTATGTTCTTGTTATTTATAACTTTTATTCTAATAGAGTTGATAAGTCCCTCTAGCTCGAGTCTAAAAGCCCTAAGTTATCATGAAATCAAATCAAAATATTTATTTATTATTACTGTGAGACTTACTAGACATTTCTCAAATTACATACATCAGACATCGATTCTACACTAAGCACAAGCTTGTATCGCAGTAACCGAGGTACCAATAGAATGTAATATAGATAGACGCCTAATAAATCCATTAAAATATATACCTTATACATATAAATTACTAGCTGCGCCCCGCGGTTTCACCCGCGAAAGTGAAAAACGTGTTATCACGGGCGCGAGCGGCCGAGCGGTTCTCGAGCGGTTGCACTTTTTCGTTCATTACTCGGGTTCTACTAATTGGATTTGGATGTATACCAAGGTATACCACGACCTTCCTCGAAAATAGAACTATCTAATATTAAAAAACCAGATTTCAATCGGATTAGTAGTTTTTAATTGTATAAGGCACAGACAGAGAAAAAGAGAAACAGATACAGACCGACATGATATAAAAATTATATATAAAATTTTGGTCTACTACTTATCCTAAGTCCCCTAGACCACTTTTTTTTTAATTTACTTCCAAGTATAGACTTTTTGTCCTCTCTTACTTTATTATAAGTATAGAAGATAGATTTTAATAACTAAACACGAACTACGCATCGCGAACGTGTTACGGTTTCGAGGGTGGGGGATTAGCGGCTGCAACGGAACTTGCGGAACCGGACTCCTTTCTGCCACAGCCATAGCTCATCTGTACAGGAAACGAACATCAGCATCATCCGAGCGATGTTCCAGATGGCCAACCTCTTGGGAGCCCTAGGTCCGCTTTCCTCGGTCTCCACTTCGCACCATGTTCAGCATCCCGTGTAGCCATGTTCAGCATCCCGTGTAGTGAGGCCATTTGAACGCATATTAGCGCTCTAAAAGGCCATAGATATAATAAAATAAAGCGTGATTTACATTACGAAACTAGTGTCATGCAATTTATAGTCATTATCACAAAAAAAAATGCGTAGATACAGCGGACTATTTATCTATTTGATATAATTGCAGTAACTGCTGCGAAAGTGCTTTTGTGAAATTGACTGTATAATGCCTGACACTAGTTTCGTAATGTAAATTAGGCTTGACTAGATTTTATACATTTCCTTCAATTTATATGACCTTTCGTACGACTTTTGTGACAAGTGTCTCGGAAAACAAATTTGTATCAAAGAAGAGCGCTTCGAGCCACCAACTACTAAGTAAATTTTATTGTGGTTGCACACAGCGTAATCTAGCCCTTGGCTTGTACTGTGGATGCTAGAGGTATATACATACTATACTGTGTACATGCATTATTTAAAAAAATACATAAACATGATAGGTAACATACATACAGAAAACACCCAGAACCAGAAATTAATTTTTTATAATTAATTCATTAAATTAACTACTAAAATTACTTAATAACTTAGCATGGTAAATACCCCGTTATTAAGAAATTTTAGTAGTGAAAACAACCATGTAAGTCTAAAATCGTATAAATAATTAAATATTTTAGGTCAGCATAAATACACGTCTCGGCGGGAATCGAACCTGCAACCTTCGACTTCGCAGCCTGGTGTTTGCTCGAACGCGCCACAGAGGCTATGGAAAGGGCCAAAATTCATAATTATCAGATAGTGGTTCCTTGTATTAGTTATTTCTATAGTAATAAGTGTCAAAATCGTAGTATTCAATTAAACCATGATGTTTATAGTACATCAGTTGTCCCATAGTACAAGCCTAGTGTTTGGGGCTAGATATGCAACGTGCAATATTTATTTATTTACTAAGAAATTATCGAGCGTCCTAATTAACATTTGAAAAGTCGCCGCTTGAAATTCATGAAAAAGTGTAGACTTAGAAAAAATATAAGTATTCAGTGAAAGGTCTGAAACAGAAAGAAAATCTAGCTTTGTTGTTGCAACCAGACTGTTCTGTTTACTAATTAATGTAGCCCGCATGGCAACATGTAGGGTGACTACGCTTTACACATTTGTTACAAATGTCCCGAGGCAAACCGTGGTGTGTGACATGTCGCTATAAAGTTGAAGTGAGGGATAGTCCATAGACAAATATATTTGACGGCTTCTGTGACGACGACTGCAACGCAGAATATCCTGCAATATTTATTATTATTATGAGAACATTCTCCTTTTTTAAGAGTCGGGTAAAAATCAACGATTTTAATATCGCAGTTTTAAAGAGCTAAGCATACATACAAACAGACCGACAACGGAAGCGACTTTGTTTTATAGCTACTATGTGATTTATTTTGAACGTGCAAATTTATAAAAAACCTGTGAAAACAAATTCTAACCACACGCTTTGTTAAAACCCGAAATTCATCAATATCTTTCAAAAACTTTTGGATGTGTGATCTTGCATCTATGGATTGTTGTTATGTTTAACTAAAACAGATATTATAATGTTTCTAATGGTATGATCGTCTTCGGAACGCTCTCTCATAAGGAGAAGTCACAAAAAACTCATGGGCGTTTTTTATTTTGTGGTCTGCTAGCTGATTGATTATGCAACTGCTGCTATAATGAATCTCGATAAAAATAATTTAAAATTAAAGTTATTGTATTTGCGTCATTCAGCATGTCAGCAGCAAACAACATCCATTGTACTAAAAACTAGCAATTATAACTGTCAAATTGTATATGCATATTCGCAAAACCAACAATTTCAGTTATTCGATCGAGATTTGTTAGCAACAGAGATACATAATCAGCTACCTGTTCTTTAGTAGAACATAGGCCGAACGTCTCAAAAACTAAGGACGAAACCGCTGACTGGCTGGAAAATACAGAATATCCATCACTACACAAACTCGATGGTCACCCCACAGTTTTCCCGCACACTCGTCGTCGCGCGTCGCTACGAGTTTTTACTTTTTATTTGTAATTACTTGACGCGTTTTAGATTGGAATTAAATCTGTCGCCGTGTGGACTCCCCATTAGTAGGGAGGGAATTACGACGTGTGCTGGTAATTGTTTACACTTATCCTACGTTTTGTTTATTAAGGACACGACTCATGTAAAATCCCTTCCGATTGAATAGTTTTATTCATAACCGGTATCAAATAGATCTTAAAACAATGTATTATGTTATTGTACATGATACAAGAAGTGACCCCTTCATTTCAAAAACAATAAAAAATAACTTTAAATACCACTGTTATACAGGCAAAGTTACCCCTGTTTTACAAAATAAATCAATTTTTCTTCTAAATCCTTAACCGCTATATTTTTTTATAGACATCATAATATTAGGAAATACCCTAGAACCTCTTCATCGTATTTTATAAAAATATTATTTTAATCTTCGCTAATGATTGATTTTACGATAAATTGTAGATTTTTTCACGCAATTCCATCTCGCTCATTTATATGCAATCGGACAAGGACCGATAATTATCATCTATCGCCGCCTTAATATAAGCTAGTATAGCTCCGCTGCTTCAACCACGTAGTTCTCGTTCCCGTGGGTAACCGTGACAAAAAATTATCCTTTCCTATTCAGTTTATACAGTCTGTGTGTGTCAATTTTTTTAGTACGTATAATTTTATTTAATTAGGTTATGGACTTACCTAGGTAAGACAAATCTTTTTAAGGTTTATTTTGTCCGAAATAAATGATATTTAACTAAATTGAATTTAAAAAAAATAAAAAAAAATGTTCATCAAAATCCACCGCGCTGGATAGCTAGCCTTTATCTAGTGAATATATAAAATAGTATGTTCGTTCGAATTTCAAAACTCGTAGAAAATAAATTGTTCGCCTAGGCCTTGAGTACTTAACTTAACGTACACCGAAACACGCTGAAAAAAAGCATACAGGTTTACTTATATTTATGTGTTACGAGGGCACCAGCAGGGCGCCACTAGTATACCCGCGCTTATATCTCGCAAACAGGGAGAATAACGAAAACGTATTACCTTCTACGTAGGTACCGAATTACCCACATTACGCGGAGTAAGCTACAAGTAATCAGGGTGACCAAACTACCACACTTTATGGGACAAAGTTATGCACTAAAATAAAACTAATCATACAAATAAAATGTTGTTACGTCTGTTTGTCTCCGCTCAACGACGTGGAATATTAGATAATATGACGTATTAAGTAAGTTTCTGATTGTATTGGGACGGGACGGTGACCAAATGTTCCGATTTGGTTGTGAACTTTGATTAAAATGTTCGAAATGTTGAAGTTTTGTTTGGTGCGGTGGTGCAAAGCATTCGATGTGACTTTGTCTAGAACCATATTAAGACATGGTATCACTCCGACAATATTCAAGTTTACATCTTCCCGGACATTTTGGTTTGCGACAATGTAGCTACAACGAAAGCTTAGAACACACATACGTGGAATCGGGAGCGTTCCGTGGCAGGGAGTTTTTGTAATGTAATGTATCAACGAGGTTGTATTTAGAAAATAAGTATACTTTTTTTGCTCCCTGCGGGACTTGAACTCGCTACCTCATGAATTTCTTGTGTCTTCTTCTCATTGGAGCTTACTTGACGATTTAAAAAAAATATGTGACTGATAATATTTAAAAGTATAAAAATATTTTGAATTAAGGTCGATCAATCGATCGACCTTCTCTCGTAGGGCACGCTAACCATTTTGCACCAAGCTCAAGCGAGCTCAAGCGACAGGGTTGACTATAAAAAATAAATATGCTTATTTTTCGAGTTAAACTCGTGGTGGTGCCATCCAAATCCTACGATTCTCGGTTTTCGAATGTACGATGAAGATGACATAACGCACAAAACATACATCATCATAACACATACATCAAAACTGACTATAAATAAATAAATAAATCCTGTGACGAACACACAGCGCCATCTAGCCCCGTGGTAAGCTGCTAAGCTTGTGTTACGGTGACTAGACGACGGATATACTACTTATATTTATTTTTCTTTTGTACATACATATTATACATAGAAATACGCCCAGACCAGATATAAATATTTATCTAAAGCATAAATATTTGCACACAGCGGGAATCGAACCCGCAACCTTCTATATTGCAGCCAAGCGTTCGCCCGACGCGCCACAGAGGTCGTCAGAGGTTGATACTATGGTATCAACGCTCGCCTTTTTCTCGTTGGGTATGTTTACTGTAAAGTGAATCACCTGAGTCAGTCAATAAGCTGCAAATCTTGACCGGCAGATGGCGCTGAAATCAAGGCTTAGTTGGTAAACAATTAGCAGGGAGAGGTATGGCCGAAAAATTATATCATGACAGGTGACTCCTGTGTAGCTCAGTGGTTAGAGCAGTCGCCTGGTTAGCGAAAGGACGCAGATTCGAATCCTGTCATGGGGATTTTTTGGAAATATATTTTCTTGCTAAAAATATTTCTACGTTTAAAATGCCTTGAGCAATAGAAACAAAAAGAAATATTATAGAAAACTTTTTCTTTGCGCACGTTGTTTTACGTCATACTTGTCCTACATTCTCCAAACACATACTCACCGTACATAATTCGAGTTATATTATAGTTGAACCGTAGATATTGCGGTGCGATCTCAGGTGTCGTTATTTTTTACTGATACATTTTTTTGCTTTGAATATATCTTGGGGTATCAGTTCTCGGATAATCGAACAATATGATAATAAAACGTAACGTTATACTGGTTATACGGTATTAGTTTGGTGAAGTTTATACTAATGTTGTGATATGAGGATTTTTATAGAGTTTATGAAACGAAAAATTGGTATTAGGTAGGTATGTTATATATATATATATTTTTATTATTAGGTACCATTTGGATTCCAAATTCCATAGGGAATGTTAAAACTAAACACCGGTTTTTGGGACATAATACATAGGTTAATACATTATAGTAAAAGTATGTAAGTAACCATGTATGGGTTATGGGTTTCGAATCCCTTTGATTATCCACATCGAAAGGAATAACTTTTGGTCTACGCCTTTTAGAAATTCGAAGTAGGTAGTTTTCGAAAATGTTAAGTATAAAGTTTACTTGAAACTCAGCTGTTTCTTAGAGTTAGAGGTCGTTGACCTTAAGTTGTCCTTTCTTTCAGCTTGGTCTACTACAATTAAAATTTTAAATGAATTTATTTTCAAAAACAGTCCTTTTTTCAGTGAAATTTAACCTCAAAATAAAAATAAAAAATCGAATTTCCAAATCTCGTAGAACAAAAATTATTCGTTTTGATGTGGAAAACCACCCCTGAACGGTTTTGGATTCCAAACCTGTAACCCTGTATACAGACAGAGTAGTAAGTGTAATGAACGTAAAAATCGGTGTAAAACATGGACCTTACCGTTGTCTTCAAAGCTCGCGTGAACCGTCATTGTAAAGAGCCATCATTTACAATGACTTCTTGACTTCAATCTTACTTCGACGACTTGACTGTTTTGATGCAAAATTAATAATACTTGACACTGGCTACTTTCCAAATGGCCATAATCGATTCACAACCGATAAGAAATAAAAAAAAACGAGATGAAGATATCCTTTTATCCTTTCTGACATCGGATTCAGACCGAATCTCTCTGAGTAGGTACCCCTGCAAAGTAGGCTGATATTGTAACAATGCTGAAAATAATAACAAACAACGCGATTAAACTCGGAAACTGAATTTCATTTTATTTATCAGTGTCAAAAAATGTCAATGTTCCAACAGAATTACAGCTTCATATTCATAAAACGTATGACGGAATTGCAACTACGTGCGTTTTAGACCCAAGGGACGAATGTGGGTCACCTAAATAATGAGCGCTTAGGGTAATCGCGCCTATAACCGGACCCTTTCGTGAAATATTGGCGTTGGTAGGTGACTGTAGTGTGTTAGATTAAATACTAACCCCCATACTAATAAACGATGATTTTATTTCTTATCGGTTATGAACCGGTTATGGCCATTAGGAAATTAGCCAGTGTCTAGTATTTTAATATATTATGCAAATTATTTGCACCGAAACAGTCAAGTCGTCATAGTAAAAGTCAATTCTAGGGAATCATTTGTGAACACGGCGGCCATTTACAAAGATTGTTCATGGAGCTTTGGAGACAACACTAAGTCCATGTTTTGCATTGATTTTCACTTTCATTCCACTTGTACACCTTCACGAAACTAAATTGATTAATATGCCACCGAAATTAAACAATTTGCACGCATTTGAACTAGGCTTCACAAAAATGAAATTTTAACAACACATCTCCTCAACGCGTTCCCGCCAAAACGCAATTGTTGATTATTTTATGATGTTTGTAAATGACATTGTTTCCGACGACTTCGGGAAATTTCGACTATTCTTCATAACTTCTGCATTTTACATTATTTTAAAAAGTGCTACCTATGACCAGATAGCGCAAAAGCAATTTCATAAATTTCTACATAGATGGCACTGTTTTATAAATCTATACAGAAGTTATTAAGAATAGTCGAAATTTCCCGCAGTCGAGATTACCCCGTTGGACCAATGACTTTTAGAAATATAATGTTCTTCTCAGGTTCTTCTAATAACAATTCGAAAATAACTTCTTAACATAAATATTCGTAGTACAGTATAGGTACCTATTTATCTATACTTGACGACATATGACGCATTTACCTCTCTCTCGAGGGTCATATTACACCGTGACCCACTACAGGGGTCCTGAAACTGCGCAGTTGCAAGCTCCACGTGACCAGTTCATTCACCCCCAACTCCCAATCATCACGCCAGTCTCGACTCTACAGCTTTCACAATAAGAACTACGCTATACAGTGTTACTTTTGATGTTAGATCTTGCAAAACAAACCCTATTTCAATAAGGCTAAGTTTTATTTTGATCGTAATTCAAATGTGGTTTTAAGGTAAAGAATCATGCATTACAAAATAATTTCAAACCAAGATTGTGTAAAAGGAAATCTATTTCAATTGAGTAAGGTTTGTTTTGATCGCAGTTTAAAGTTTGCTTTAGGGTAGAGATTATCTCAATAGGGATGTTTAAGTCGTAGGTAGATTTTGAAGAGGTATTTATTTGCGCCTATTCGATTCTAAAGACGCAATTTGTAACGGGAGTTTTTAATCAGTGACAATAGACAACATTTCTTGAAAACGAAATAATAAGGTATTCGAAGACCAGAGCCTGCGGCCTAATTCTCTAGGAAAACCCGTGTAGAATCTGAGGCTGAAAATCTATAGCCGTACTTTGACTTTGCTATGCAAACACTTTGACTTTAGACAATTTTTGGTATTTATAAAGCAATCTTCGCAACTATCCAAAGTTTTTGCTTAGTAAAGTGAAAGTTTTTCAAATTTAGACTGAAACCATTCAAAAATAATGACCTAAATTTTGCTTCTCTGTTTTGACAATGAAGTTCTTTTTATTTTATTCGTATATTACAAAATTGATTTCGACCATAAATGCCAATTCAAAGTTCATGCTTAGTTTTTGCCAAGTTCAGTCTGAGCAAAGTCACAGTACGCACTATAGATTTTAGACAAAGTATACGACTTCCACACGGTTTTTCAGAAGGTTTAAAGTTACAGTAACATAGTAATTTATAATAGTAATTCATAATTTCCGACGACCTCTGTGGCGCGTCGGGCGAACGCTTGGCTGCAATACAGAAGGTTGCGGGTTCGATTCCCGCTGGGTGCAAATATTTATGCTTAAAAATAAATATTTGTATCTGGTCTGGGCGTATTTCTATGTATAATATGTATGTATTTACAAAAGAAAAATAAATATAAGTAGTATATCCGTTGTCTAGCCACCGTAACACAAGCTTAGCAGCTTACCACGGGGCTAGATGGCGCTGTGTGTTCGTCACAGGATTTATTTATTTATTTTTTATAATTTCATTTCGGTCAATTTTAATATAGGAGTTTTTACCGTATTGAAATGACACAAACTTCAGTTTAATGTACCTAATTATCCGTTGCACCATCCGGTTTACAAGCTTTATTTGACCACGCTAGCATAAATCGAAAGAAAGGGTCGATAGGAGCCTGGTACCATAAAATAGAAGACAGTACAGCTACTGGACGGCACTGCGGTAATGTTACCGCAAACTCTATGATGCTTTTGAGGGTCATCTACAGTGATGCAGCGACTTTTTGTATTTCGCGGAAATGGACCATGAAATGTTTTAGACGCCTAGTAGTTTAGAAATATATTCGCAAGGAGATATATAAAAAACACAATATATATTTACCGGGTTTTACTCGCGTTTTATTTGACAACGGCTTTATAGTTAACGACCTAGCTTTCGCTAACTTTAGCTTTTTCAAGGTTGACTGAGATGTTGTGTTTTACTATGCATAATCGCGAAAACCTTAGACCAAATTAGGTGATACATTTTTTCGAAAATTAATTTTCTTACGAAAGTATTTGAGCAATAAAAAACAAGAAACACCTAGTATTTTATTCATTTTAAAATTAGTACTAATTTTCCATAGCTGTGAGTGTGGACAAAGGATGCTTGCAAATCAAATGGTTGTGGTAACTAATTAAGTTTTATCTTACATTTTTCATATGAAACACAATATTTACCGTGTTTTACTCGCGTTTTATTTATTAATGGCATTGTTACAATGTACCGAGCTTTCGTTTACTTAACAGTTAGCTTTTTGTAAGGTTGACTGAGATGTGAAGATATACCGGTTTGTGAGCTAAAATGCACGACCCACAAGTGACATCATCTGAGTAAGCTTTGTTGCTTTGACGAAACGTTATAATCACCAGTGAAGAAATGAAACCGAGTTACCGACTAGATAGATAATACACGTGCTGGTGATATAGTCGTCAAACACTCATCTATCAATTTCTCCAATTTGTGAATCCGAATTCTTAATTTATATATCATAGATAGTGGATATTCAAACAACAACTTTTTAAATTTGTTCCGTCTTTTCTATAAGGGTGTGAGGAATTTCCCGAACAATTTGACTAAAGAACTGATGAAGCTCGACCGTCAGGGCTGAGTTTGAAATACTTCACTGTTAAGCAACCATTAACCTAGTCTCTTACCAGACCAAACACTAGTCTCAAAGAATTTAGATAGGTCCCGAGACCTATCTAAACTCTTTGGCCGTAGTGTACGAATGGTTGTGAAAATAAACACCTACGTATGATATAGTGCATGTACTCGTAGTATGTACGAATGTATGTATATACGTACGGAAATAAAACTCGAATGTATACTCGAAGGCCCTCAAAAAATGTCCTTGGAATAAATAGTAAAGGGACATGTTAGCCGGATCTCTTGAAAGCTCTAATACAAAGATACTTAGATCCTTCAGCTGAATAGAGAAAACTTCCGTTAACTATTTACTACCCAAAGAAAGGGTTATGTTTTTCGTGCCTATCTTGTATGTTCGTATGTTTGTAGTTTTGTTCCTGAGATCGTATCTTGCAAACCACTCGACAGACTTCTTTCATTAAGGTATCGTTAGATTTGTCTCATTTCTCCGATGGTTCTTAGATAGGTGACATTAAAATAAAAACCAAATGGCGACCACCAGGCGCCATATTGTTAAAAATAAAAATAAAACAGTTTCATTTTTTTTTCTTGGGGTATCGTTGAATAGGTATTTAAAAATCATTAGGTTTCTTAAATATTTTTTCATTCAATGATACCATTTAGGATCTACAACAATTTAATTAAGTAAATGGTTTTATGAAAAAAATTAGATGATTAGAATACTCTAAGAAAAATAGAAAAACATTTATTGACAACAGATACACATAAGCACAATCAATAGAACATAGAAGAAATAACAACATTTAACATACCATAAAAAAAAACACAATTTAAAAAATAACAATAACATAAACATGGTCCAATTAATAGTGACCAAAGAGCTGTGTGCTTGCTGCCAACGATGATCTGCTTCGGCATACGTTGTGGCTCCGGAAGAAACCACAACAGCGATTGATTGGTTATTAATTAATATTCGGGATAGTTCGGTACCAGAACGAAAATGCGCCATATGCTCATCGTGTCATAGATTTAAACGTTTAGGTCGCCGATGTTTGTTCTAGAGTAGCATAGACATTGAACATCACGTAAGCTGTAGATATGTTTGCGCAGCCTGCGACTGAGTTGTTTACCTCGCCTCGATACAGCCTGTCAATGTTTGTTTATTTATTTACCTCACTATTCTACTTGTACCACAAGATTTCACGGTTTTTCTATGATCCTTAAATCACAAGATTATGGCACGTGTAACACGGAAGCTTTTTCACTTGTTAAAGCAAGACAAGTTTAACTCTTTCTTCTAAAGGGCCTTAATTTGTAAATTGCAAGAGTTAAGTCGTGATTTTTCATTTTTAACCGACTTCAAAAAAAAGGAGGAGGTTATCAATTCGTCTGTATGTATAATTTTTTTTTTTTTTTTGTATGTTTACCGATTACTCGAAGACGGATTGACGGATTAAGATGATTCTTTTTTTAATGGATAGGTAGGAGCTCCAAGATGGTCCCATAAAAATTTGATGTGGATCTGATGAGGGTCTTCGGAGTGATGAACGGAAATGCTCCTCAAAACGCATTAATCAATCCAGTTGTTTATCGATTACTCGAAGATGGCTTGACCGATTGAGATGAATATTTTTTTAATGGAAAGGTGGGAGCTCCGAGATGGTTCCATAAACATTTGATGAAGATCTGATGAGGATCTTCGAAGTGAGGACCGGGAATGCTCCTTAAGACTCTGTATTCAATTCAATTGTTCATCGATTACACGAAGATGGCTTGACCGATTGATATAGTTCTTTTTTTAATGGATGAGTATCTTCGGAATGATGGACAGGATAGCATCCCAGAATTCAATAAATTACTCATTTTTGGACTTCTACCAAAAAGAATAGACCCCTAAAGAACTAAGTACAGATTGATGGGGCACCTGAAACCACCTTCTCATCAGCAAACTCCTCAATAATGAAAATTACGGTAACAATATTGTTGATTTTTAGGTAGGTAAGTATACTAAAAAGGGTAAAATAAAAAAATAATTTAACAATTAAAAAACCGACTTCAAAAAGAAACAAAAAATAATTAAAAAAACAACCTGGATGGGGTTGCACTGCTCTCGGACCACTACTAACTAAAACTTCACCGAATCGTTTTGAACTTTTTATTCACTTATCACTTTGTCCTTTTCTAACTCGTACTTGAACTTGAACTAAATTGAACTTGGAACTAGATTGAACTCACTTTTCAAAAATCTACGTTTGCCCTACTATATCCAAAAAACGCATCACCAGCGTGTTCTATTTTGTACAGTGTCGCCATCTGTTAGCCAAAACTTATAACTAAATATTTCTAACTTCAACATACCGCCCACCAAGGACAGAATGTCCTTCACAACCGCCCACCATAACGGTAGTAGATTACAAAAACAACATATATATTAAAATAAAAAACAACAATCAAATTAAAACAAAACAAAACAAAACAAACATGCAATTATGATCTTCAATCATTTTCGTTAACTGGTAAAATACATAATTTAGATGTAGGACGTTTAATGACAGACCCATTACATCTTAACAAAACAACTCTAGTAATCCCATCAGGTCCGGGATACTTTTCAAGAATTCTGCCAAACAACCATCTACTTGGAGGCAAGTCATCCTCTTTAACTAAAACAATGTATCCAACTGCCGGTTCAGGTATTTTAAATTGCCATTTATAACGATGCATAAGTTGTGACAAATATTCTGATGACCACCTTCGCCAGAAGCTTTGTAGCATAGCTTGGGTAATCTGCCAGCGTCTCAAGGAATTTATATTGGAATTTTCATAGTTTATCTCCGGCACAGTAACTAGAGGTTCACCTATTAGGAAGTGACCTGGTGATATGGGAATGGGTTCTTCCGGATCATTATTGATCACTGTCAACGGACGAGAGTTTAAACATGCCTCTATTTGTGTTAAGAGGGTAGACATTTCCTCGTATGTCAACGTTGACGTCCCTATCACGCGCTTAATATGGTACTTTGTTGATTTTATACCTCCCTCCCATAATCCACCAAAATTGGGTGCCCTAGGTGGTATAAAATGCCAATTCGTACTTTGCTATGCGAGACCATCTATTACTTCTTGAACCATATTAGATGTCTGTGCATCAAAAAGATCTTTCAGATCTTTTGAAGCACCTATAAAATTTGTACCATTGTCGCTGTATAAATTTGCGCAATGACCCCGTCTTGCGACAAACCTCTTAAATGCATTCAAAAAACCCTGTGATGTTAGATCACTAACAACTTCTATATGTACAGCTTTTGTAACCATACATATAAATAAACATATATAACCCTTGTAAGCTTTGTGTCCTCTACCCTTTGTGGTTCTCAACATTACAGGTCCTGCATAATCAACACCGCTGTTTAAAAAAGCTCTTGCAGGTGTGACTCTCACGGAAGGCAAAGCACCCATAAACTGCGTTTGTAGCCTGGCCTTTTGACGAACGCAAATTATACACTTACGAACGTGATGTTTAATCAAATTTTTACAACCTACGATCCAATACGCGGATCTTATATAATTTAACATTAACTGAATATCCCCATGCAATGTCTTCGCATGCGCATCATCTATTATTAAACGTGACAAGGCTGAATCATGTGGCAGTATTATTGGATGTTTGATTCCAATAGTTTCATGCGAATGTGATATTCTGCCACCGACCCTGAGCAAACCTTTTTCATCGAGAAATGGACTAAGCGATAAAAGTTTTGAACTTTTTGATTTGACCTGACCATGTTCCTTTAATTCTTTTATTTCTTGTGCGTATACTGCACCTTGAGCTAGTCGTATACAAGTATTTAAAGCTTCTCCTAATTCGATTGAACTTAAAGAACAGCCAATTCTTAAAGGAATGTTCTTCTTAGTTATAAATCGTCTACAATACGCTACAACACGAACTAATTTTTTAAGTGACGAATATTTATCTAAAATGGTTTGATCCCTACATGAACTTTTAATGATTCTTCTTCATGAGTGTCATTGTCCTTCAATTTATCGTACTGGATATTTTGCTCTCTCAAAAACCTTGGACCACATGTCCATATATCCAGTTGAGCTAGATCCGCTGGTTGCACACCACGTGATGCATAATCAGCAGGATTGTCCTTAGTTCCCACATGGGACCACTGTGAAGGTTCTAAAGTCGTATAAATCTCCGCAACTCTATTGGCAACAAATGTTTTCCAAGTACTGGCATGTTTATTCAACCAGGCAAGGACGACTGTAGAATCTGTCCAAGCTTGAATACATTGTTTCGGAATATTTAAAACTTCTGCAACCTTTACTAACAACTTTGCTACTAAAACAGCACCACATAATTCAAGACGTGGAATGCTCACTTGTTTAACTGGTGCAACTCTAGTTTTGGCACATACTAGTCCAACATGAACATCACCAGACGCATTTATAACGCGTAAATAAACCGTAGCAGCATAAGCAACGGTGGATGCGTCTGAGAATCCATGCAGTTCTACAAGGACATCATTTGACAGTGTGAACAACCACCTTGGAATACAAAAATCTGTCAACTGTGTCAATGCATTTCGGTAAGTTTGCCAATCTTTAACTATTTCAGAGGGAGGTTCTTCATCCCAACCCGTTCCTGCTATCCATAATCGTTGTATAAATAGCTTTCCTAATATGATGCAAGGTGCAATCCAACCTAGTGGGTCGAATAAACGCGATACATCCGATATAATTTTTCTTTTAGTTACAGGTTCAGTAAGCGGCTGAAGTTTCACCGAATACTGGAAGTTATCATCTCTTCTGTTCCAGGTAAGTCCTAAAATTTTGACTATGTTATCTAGTTTAAACTCAAGCTTTTTATCCTCTCTCGCTTCTTTTTCTTCCGTGTTCTTTGTTTCCTTTCCTTCTTTGTCCTTTGTTTCCTTCTCTTCTTTGTCCTTTGTTTCCTTTTGTTCTAAAATCCTTACTAAGTCTTCTTTGTTGCTTGACCATTTCTGTAATATAAAACCACCTTCTTTCAAAAGTTCATTCATTTCAATTATTAACTGTACTCCTTCTTCCACTGTTTCACATCCACTCATTAAATCATCCATATAAAATTCTTTAGCTACTCTTTCTGCTGCATTTGGATACTTTTTTTTATAATCCATAGCTACTTGATTTAGAGTCCTCACGGCTAAATATGGAGCGGACGCTGTACCGAATGTAACGGTAAGTAATTTAAAATCTTGAATCGGCTCATTTGAACTGTTTCTAAATACTATGCGTTGATAGTCACAATCCTCATCAGCTACTCTCACCATGCGATACATTTTCACAATATCTGCGACTACACAAACTGGATACTTTCTCCAATGAATGATCAAATGACGCAAATCTCGTTGTAACTTAGGTCCAACCATCAAAGTATCATTTAATGATATGCCATTTTTGTATTTACAGGACGCATCAAACACTACACGGACCTTGCTTGTCGTTCTTTCTTCTTTGATTACTGCATGATGCGATAAATATACCGCCTGTTCTTTATTATCATCAGGTTGTTGTACTAATTTCATATGTCCTAATTGTAAGTACTCATTAATTACCTCTCTGTATCTAATTTGTAAAGTATCATCTGTAGAAAATCTTCGTTCTAAATTGTATAATCTACTTACTGCTATTGCACGTGAATCTCCATCCTTGCAGGAAGGTATCCCCTCACGAAACGGCAACTTAACTACATATCTGCCATCAGAATCACGACGTGTAGTAGCAGCGTAAAAATGTTCACACTTTTGTTCTTCTGCTGTTAACATTTTTGTACTCAATAAACTTTCTGACTCCAATTCCCAAAATCGTTTCAAATCAAAATCCTCGACGGAAGTATGTAAAACTATAATCTTATTTTTATCAGTAGTTGTATTTACTGGTCCAGATAATATCCAACCTAAAGTGGTGCACTGTGCTACTGGAGCGCCTTGTGGACCCCGCAACACGCCTTCCTTTATGATCTGGCAGTAAACTTCTGCTCCTAATAACAGATTGATCTTATTTGGTACATTAAAATAAGGATCAGCCAAAGAAACTTGAGATAATTCAATCCAATTATCTAAACACACTCTCTCTCCCAGCAGGTAAGTTGTTATGTTGCTTAAAACATATGCCTTCAATTCTATCTCAAAATTCGGATCAATTTTAGATCTTAACTTAAGTATAGCCATAGATTTAGATATTGTAGAGGCGTTTTCACCTACACCTGAAATAATATTAGTAACAGGAATTCTCTTTAATCCTAAACCTTGGATTGTTGCTTCAGTCACAAATGATGCCTGAGAACCCTGATCTAATAAAGCTCTCACTACATGATATTCACCTGTTTTGCTTTCAACGTTGACTAATGCTGTAGCCAATAAAACATGATTGTTCTTAGTTTTAGTACAATATGTCCCATGATTTGTAGTTTGAGTTGGAATCGAGGTACATAATGAACTAGATGCACCGTCAGCGTTGTTGAATCTTCCGGAAGCGTTTTCAACCGTTTGACCTACTAAACCTGAACCAACAGTTGAAGTAGATGCCCCGATATTCTTTGGGTGAAGCAAAGAATGATGACGTTTTCCACAAATTTTACAATTGATGGGTATTTGGCAAAACTTCACACTGTGATTGCTCCCTAAACAATTGTAACACATTTTATTTTTAAATACAAAATCTCGTCTACTTTCACAGTCTTGAGATGCAAATTTCTTACAGAAACACAATTTATGTACATCACCACAAAACTCACAATTCAGTTTTTGAACGTCAACATGAAAACTCTTAGTGTGACTGTTATTCTGACCTATTGGTGTTCGTACATTAAAGGTTAACGACCTTTTGTCATGTTTAGTTTCGACAGCTTCTAAAGCACGGAACTTATCACTTAAAAAATCGCTTAACTCATCATAAGTAGGTAAGGAATTTGAATCTACAGTTTTTGCAACGTGTAGTTCCCATTCCTTGAGAGTTTCCTGGTCTAGTTTTAAGGTTAACAAATGTATAATGATCGGATCCCAAGATGAAATGTCAATGTCTAAATTTACAAGAGATGTTAAACAATCCGATGTAGTTCCTAATAACTCTTTTAAAATACTAGCTGACGCAGAGGTGGCATTTCTCTGACTTAGAAAACGTTTTAGAATATTATGAACCAAAAATTGTTTGTTATTGTATCGTCGTACTAAAATATTCCAACAACTTTCATAATTAGCAGCTGTTACAGGTTTATTTCTTATTAATTGTTCTGCCTCTCCTGTCAGGTAGCTTTTCAAATATTGCAATCGCTCAACATCATCCAGCGATTCATTTTTGTGGATCATTGAAATAAACAAATCACGAAATGTGATCCACTCCGTGTATTTCCCTGAAAACTTAGGTATATAAATTTCTGGTAACTTTATACGCTTTGGTCTCATGTTACTGTATATATTGTATACATTTTCTGCAGGTGATCCTACCTGCTTTGGTAAACTAGATAAGGAGTTTTGTAATTCACCCTTAAAGTCTAAAAATTCTAATTGAGTTGTATCGTACGTGTCATTAATAACATAAGGTTCTTGATCTAATAGCGCTGTCTCATAGTTCATTAACAGTTCTTTATGACCCTGTTTAAACTCCGTCCACATCTCATTTAACGCTTCTAACCTATTCTGTACATAGTCTCTAGTAATACGATCCTTAGGGGAATTTTCGAAATTTGTTCTAGCTTTTGTAATTCTTGTTGCTAGTTCCTCTTGGTAAGTAATTAGAGGTATAGACATCTTGATGTTGTTATTCTAATACAAAGTTTTTAATAAAATTCTAAGTTTTTCACTATGCTCAATTTTAGAAAATTTTACAAGTGTTTTAACAATTCTAGGGAAAATCGGACATGGATTCCCCGTATCTCCGTTTTTTCCCTAAAATTTCTAAGTCCTAACTATTTAAATCGAAATTATTCTAAGTCCCTAAATCTCCTAAAATTACTCTAAGCTAAATTGTCCCTTGAAATAAAGTTGAAATTTGCCTGCTTAATAAAATCCAAAGTACTCACGATTTCACTGCACTCACACACACAGTTACCACCGCTATCCTTGTCCGCTGCTCCGATCGGCTCCACAACTCCTCCTGGGCTGCGGCGCCAACCACCGCGTCTTCTCCTCCTGGGCTGCGTATCTCCACACAGCCAACCAGCTCTCCACCTCCTGGGCTGCGTATCTTCACACAGCCAACCAGCTCTCCCTCCACTCCAGCCAGCCAGCTCGAACACCACGAGCTGTGTTCTCCTACACGTACTCCACAGGAGTACGGTTCAGTGGTACTCTTCGTTGTACCACTGTGCTCTCAAAAATCCGGTTCCTTCATCCGGGTCGTAACGGACCAAATGGATGGGGTTGCACTGCTCTCGGACCACTACTAACTAAAACTTCACCGAATCGTTTTGAACTTTTTATTCACTTATCACTTTGTCCTTTTCTAACTCGTACTTGAACTTGAACTAAATTGAACTTGGAACTAGATTGAACTCACTTTTCAAAAATCTACGTTTGCCCTACTATATCCAAAAAACGCATCACCAGCGTGTTCTATTTTGTACAGTGTCGCCATCTGTTAGCCAAAACTTATAACTAAATATTTCTAACTTCAACACAACCAAAAAAAAAAAGAATTAATAAAAATGACCAAAATAACCTTCTACATAGGTACAGAGCCACCGACTAATTAATCTGTTTTATCATCTGAAGTCGGGCAGTTTTACTGGTTGGTTCCATATTGTACTTAGTTTGGCTGCCCGACTTCAGATGATAAAACAGATTAATTAGTCGGTGGCTCTGTACCTATGTAGAAGGTTATTTTGGTCATTTTTATTAATTTTTTTTTTTTTGGTTGTTTTTTTAATTATTTTTTGTTTCTTTTTGAAGTCGGTTTTTTAATTGTTAAATTATTTTTAAATCTTACTAATATTATAAACGCGAAAGTTTGTATGCATATACCTAACTTTTGAACCGGTTGCTATGAAACTTGGAATGTAGGTAGCTGGATACTTAGAATAACACATAGGCTATCCCATATCTCGCTCCCGCAGGAATATTTTATCCCGATATTCCCGCTGAACTGAACTTGGGTCAAATCGCGGGGCGCAGCTAGTGTTTTTATGAATAAAATTATCAAACAACAAGATCTCAATAAGACATTCTAGTATCGGGATAAAATGTAACATTTATATTGATATACGTTTTTGATTGAACCTTGAACAAGCCAAATAATTTAAATAAATAAATAGTTTCAAATAGTTTATGCGGGCAAAACCGCGGGATTCAACTACAGACCACTAAGGTACTGCATTTCTTTATTCTAAATTCTTTAGAATTAAAAGCTATCCACTTCATTGCATCATGGTTCTGTTCTACTAAAAACTTTATTAAAACTGTTACAAAAAATATATTAAGCTATTAATTCTTTTAACTGGACGTTGTTTAAACGAAGTTCCTAGTTGTTAAGGCTTCTCGGGGGAAATTAAAATGGCAGCCTCTAACTCCTCTTTTGAAAACTTGAGCGAAAGTTCCTTTGATACTTTGTCCATGCAAGTAGGTAGTTACGTTCGTAACTTTAGTGTGAATCGTTAAATGTGTTAAGTAAATATTTCTTATGTTAATTGCTTTTATCTTGCCTCTCGTGTAGTCACTCACCTAGTGTTAGAGTGTTCAGGTCGCCCTAAGAGCTCCTACTTGACCTAACAACTGCTATCAGAGTTAAAAACCGGGACCAATAGCTTAACTTGCATTCCGAAGTATAGAGGAGCTTGAGAAAGTGATATTTTGGCACCCAAATTATCGGTCACCAGTCCAAGTAACGACCGCGCCGCGCACTACCATTCAAGATCGACGGCTGCAACTCATTGGCCAATGAGCTCCTCAATTATTTATTGCACAAGGCGTTTTACTAAAAATATATATAAATAAATAATAAATAAATTCTGTCGCGCCACAGAGGCCGTCATGGTACTGACATAAAGACATAATCAAAAACTCGGCATCAAGGGAAAGTTGGCATATTAGAAAAAGATAGAAACAAAATTTTGAAAGTCGGAATTACAGTAATTAATGTTTGGTGATTTGGAAAAGATGGCATAATGACGAAAGAGGACATTCAGCACCATAACTCGAAATGTTATACTTCATATTTAAATGCAACATATAACAATAATTGTAATATTATACTTTAAATATTATACTTCATATTTACCTGCAACATATACCAACAATTGTAAACTACAAATTGAGAACCTCCCCGTCTTCTAAAATAGGTTAAAGGTACTCGATGTCAGTTAACATTTTGATTTAAATCGTTACATAATTACACCGGTAGGTAGGTAGATAGGTAGGTAGACATAAATGGAGATTGTAGCCAGAAATAATTTGCGCACAAATTATAAGTAGGTAAGATTTTGTTTTCACAACGACAATATTCGGTAGGGTTGGCACCGAAAGCAAATAGGTACCCATATAAACACTTGATATAGAGATTGTTTAAGCCGTATAGTTTAAGAAAATAGCTGGAATACGTGACGTTTAAGTCATCATCATCAGCTTGTTGTAGTCCACTGCTGGACATAGGCCTTGCCAATTGCACGCCACCTAGATCTATTTTCGGCTTCCCGCATCCAGTTTGTGCCAGCCGCCTTGCGTAAATTGTCAATCTAACATGCGTGAGGACGTCCTACACAACGTTTGCCAAGACACGGTCTCCATTCTAGAACTCGTTTACCCAAACGGTTGTCGGTTCCACGGCTAATATGGCCAGTCCACTGCTACTTCAACTTGCTAATCCGGTGCGCTATGTCGATGACTTTGGTTCTCTGACGGATCACCTCATTTCTGAAGCTCCATCAGAGAAACGCCGAACATAGCCGATAGATGTTTTACATTAAAACCAAGCAACCAAAACATCACAATCGTAACAAGTAAGAACTAAGGGTCCTTACTCGAAAATTACGATGCTCAAAATATTTTAACAAGGCCCTTGTTTGAACTAGGTGTCGGTGTCAACCCTGGCCGGGTCCGGGCGGGGGTGCGTCAGGATGTCTCACCACTATTTATGAGTCAATTACCGCTTCTTAATTAAGACCATACCTCAACAAGGTCTCAGCTTTTGCCAACATTGCTTAAATATATTTAAACTCGAGATTTCGGTTAAAGCTCCAGACGTTATGTTATCGAGTTATCTTCGTACGAACCTTAACTAACTTTGACTTAACTTAGTTATTTCTACTGTAAGTATTTTCATGAAACTTTTCACTTTACACTTTTAAAAATCATCGAGTAAGCTACCGGCTACGGAAATCGAACTGTTTTCGGCGCGTTGATGCTATGCGTTTTTATTGTGCAACGAATTTTTAAGTAAACACAATATTTACCGGGTTTTACTTGCGTTTATTTACTAACGGCATTGTTACAATGTACCTTCCTACGTTTTGTTAATAACTTTACAGTTAGCTTTTCAAGGTAGACTGAAATGTAATTCGTCTATTTTAATATCAAACAAAAG
Source organism: Idaea dimidiata (assembly GCA_949358125.1). Taxonomy (NCBI): domain Eukaryota; kingdom Metazoa; phylum Arthropoda; class Insecta; order Lepidoptera; family Geometridae; genus Idaea; species Idaea dimidiata. Next base: position 13,742,884 of record OX442341.1, read on the forward strand.
GTTAAATAAAATAAAATACCGCCTCATTATTATTAATTTGTATCAAAACGTTCCTGTGTACGCAGACTTTAGAATTATTGGAATATACGATTTTAAACTTCATGGTTATTTTGACTATAAATGTTATTAGATAACGTGTGTATAAAAATTAACATGGTAAATTCCTCGTTATCTAATAATATTATTGGAATAGTTTTGACTTTAAATTATTTCTAGTTAACTTAAAAAACTACCACCCGGTAACCCGGTAAATATTGTTATTGTTATCTATATCTATACTAATATTATAAAGCTGAAGAGTTTGTTTGATTGTTTGTTTGTTTGTTTGTTTGAACGCGCTAATCTCAGGAACTGCTAGTCCGATTTGAAAAATTCTTTTTGTGTTTGATAGTCTATTTATCGAGGAAGGTTATAGGCTATATTACATCACGCTACGACTGATAGGAGTGGAGCATAAACGCGAAAGTTTGTATGCATATACCTAACTTTTGAACCGGTTGCTATGAAACTTGGAATGTAGGTAGCTGGATACTTAGAATAACACATAGGCTATCCCATATCTCGCTCCCGCAGGAATATTTTATCCCGATATTCCCGCTGAACTGAACTTGGGTCAAATCGCGGGGCGCAGCTAGTGTTTTTATGAATAAAATTATCAAACAACAAGATCTCAATAAGACATTCTAGTATCGGGATAAAATGTAACATTTATATTGATATACGTTTTTGATTGAACCTTGAACAAGCCAAATAATTTAAATAAATAAATAGTTTCAAATAGTTTATGCGGGCAAAACCGCGGGATTCAACTACAGACCACTAAGGTACTGCATTTCTTTATTCTAAATTCTTTAGAATTAAAAGCTATCCACTTCATTGCATCATGGTTCTGTTCTACTAAAAACTTTATTAAAACTGTTACAAAAAATATATTAAGCTATTAATTCTTTTAACTGGACGTTGTTTAAACGAAGTTCCTAGTTGTTAAGGCTTCTCGGGGGAAATTAAAATGGCAGCCTCTAACTCCTCTTTTGAAAACTTGAGCGAAAGTTCCTTTGATACTTTGTCCATGCAAGTAGGTAGTTACGTTCGTAACTTTAGTGTGAATCGTTAAATGTGTTAAGTAAATATTTCTTATGTTAATTGCTTTTATCTTGCCTCTCGTGTAGTCACTCACCTAGTGTTAGAGTGTTCAGGTCGCCCTAAGAGCTCCTACTTGACCTAACAACTGCTATCAGAGTTAAAAACCGGGACCAATAGCTTAACTTGCATTCCGAAGTATAGAGGAGCTTGAGAAAGTGATATTTTGGCACCCAAATTATCGGTCACCAGTCCAAGTAACGACCGCGCCGCGCACTACCATTCAAGATCGACGGCTGCAACTCATTGGCCAATGAGCTCCTCAATTATTTATTGCACAAGGCGTTTTACTAAAAATATATATAAATATATAATAAATAAATTCTGTCGCGCCACAGAGGCCGTCATGGTACTGACATAAAGACATAATCAAAAACTCGGCATCAAGGGAAAGTTGGCATATTAGAAAAAGATAGAAACAAAATTTTGAAAGTCGGAATTACAGTAATTAATGTTTGGTGATTTGGAAAAGATGGCATAATGACGAAAGAGGACATTCAGCACCATAACTCGAAATGTTATACTTCATATTTAAATGCAACATATAACAATAATTGTAATATTATACTTTAAATATTATACTTCATATTTACCTGCAACATATACCAACAATTGTAAACTACAAATTGAGAACCTCCCCGTCTTCTAAAATAGGTTAAAGGTACTCGATGTCAGTTAACATTTTGATTTAAATCGTTACATAATTACACCGGTAGGTAGGTAGATAGGTAGGTAGACATAAATGGAGATTGTAGCCAGAAATAATTTGCGCACAAATTATAAGTAGGTAAGATTTTGTTTTCACAACGACAATATTCGGTAGGGTTGGCACCGAAAGCAAATAGGTACCCATATAAACACTTGATATAGAGATTGTTTAAGCCGTATAGTTTAAGAAAATAGCTGGAATACGTGACGTTTAAGTCATCATCATCAGCTTGTTGTAGTCCACTGCTGGACATAGGCCTTGCCAATTGCACGCCACCTAGATCTATTTTCGGCTTCCCGCATCCAGTTTGTGCCAGCCGCCTTGCGTAAATTGTCAATCTAACATGCGTGAGGACGTCCTACACAACGTTTGCCAAGACACGGTCTCCATTCTAGAACTCGTTTACCCAAACGGTTGTCGGTTCCACGGCTAATATGGCCAGTCCACTGCTACTTCAACTTGCTAATCCGGTGCGCTATGTCGATGACTTTGGTTCTCTGACGGATCACCTCATTTCTGAAGCTCCATCAGAGAAACGCCGAACATAGCCGATAGATGTTTTACATTAAAACCAAGCAACCAAAACATCACAATCGTAACAAGTAAGAACTAAGGGTCCTTACTCGAAAATTGATTGATTAATTTCCTATGTCCCCCATGTGGGGCAGAGGGCGTCCACAGTGCACCGCCATCGCGTTCTATTTTGAGCCACACGCTTTATCTCGCTCCAAGTTTTGCCGATGCTTGTCGCTTCCGCTACCACCGTTCGCCGCCAGGTTTGTTTGGGTCGTCCACGTTTCCTTTTACCTTGAGGGTTCCAGTCTAGCGCTTGTCTAGGGATGTGGTTGGGACCTCTACGTAGGGTGTGGCCGATCCAGCTCCATTTTCGGCGTTTGATTTTTAGGTCGATAGGGATTTCATTACAGCGTCTCAACAGATCTTCGTTGGTAATTTTATCCGGCCAGTAAATTTGTAGTATATGGCGCAGGCAACGGTTCACAACCACTTGGATATCTCGCGTAATGTCATTTGTTACCTTCCAAGTCTCACACCCGTATAGCAGGACGGATAAAACGTTTGACCGAAATATTTTGAGCTTAACTCTTCGCGTCAATTTCCGTGACTACCATACTGGTCTTAGCCGGGCAAAGGTTGCTCTCGCTTTGGCTATCCTCGAAATGATGTCCTCTTCGGTTCCTCCAGTTTCTGACACTACGCTTCCGAGGTAAGTAAATTTGTAGACTCGAAAATTACGATGCTCAAAATATTTTAACAAGGCCCTTGTTTGAACTAGGTGTCGGTGTCAACCCTGGCCGGGTCCGGGCGGGGGTGCGTCAGGATGTCTCACCACTATTTATGAGTCAATTACCGCTTCTTAATTAAGACCATACCTCAACAAGGTCTCAGCTTTTGCCAACATTGCTTAAATATATTTAAACTCGAGATTTCGGTTAAAGCTCCAGACGTTATGTTATCGAGTTATCTTCGTACGAACCTTAACTAACTTTGACTTAACTTAGTTATTTCTACTGTAAGTATTTTCATGAAACTTTTCACTTTACACTTTTAAAAATCATCGAGTAAGCTACCGGCTACGGAAATCGAACTGTTTTCTGCGCGTTGATGCTATGCGTTTTTATTGTGCAACGAATTTTTAAGTAAACACAATATTTACCGGGTTTTACTTGCGTTTATTTACTAACGGCATTGTTACAATGTACCTTCCTACGTTTTGTTAATAACTTTACAGTTAGCTTTTCAAGGTAGACTGAAATGTAATTCGTCTATTTTAATATCAAACAAAAGGTTAAATAAAATAAAATACCGCCTCATTATTATTAATTTGTATCAAAACGTTCCTGTGTACGCAGACTTTAGAATTATTGGAATATACGATTTTAAACTTCATGGTTATTTTGACTATAAATGTTATTAGATAACGTGTGTATAAAAATTAACATGGTAAATTCCTCGTTATCTAATAATATTATTGGAATAGTTTTGACTTTAAATTATTTCTAGTTAACTTAAAAAACTACCACCCGGTAACCCGGTAAATATTGTTATTGTTATCTATATCTATACTAATATTATAAAGCTGAAGAGTTTGTTTGATTGTTTGTTTGTTTGTTTGTTTGAACGCGCTAATCTCAGGAACTGCTAGTCCGATTTGAAAAATTCTTTTTGTGTTTGATAGTCTATTTATCGAGGAAGGTTATAGGCTATATTACATCACGCTACGACTGATAGGAGTGGAGCATTCATGAAATATGTTGCAAAAACGGGAAAAAAAAACCCCTTTTCCGAGATTCTGTCGCGTGCGCTGAGTAAACAGTCAAAGTTACATAAAAACCATTTATGAGAGAATTCTTCCTCTAAATAGGATCTAATAAATAGTCCGCGACAGCATATGTCTAACTCTTAAGGTTGACTCAATATAACATCTTTTAGAGTAATGAAATTTATTGTAGAACAATGCATTGTTTCCGAAGGTAATTTTGTAAATATGATATTAATCCTTATTCAAATAAATACGTTATTCATTAAAAGTATTTAATTTTAAACATAGTTGTCCTTAACATCACTTGATTTCAATGAATATCTCACGAGATATTACAGTTTTAAAATAACTCCACAATAAATAATTACAAAGTACCAAGCGTGCATGCACGTAGCGGGCGCCGATGATGAGGGTGGCCAGCCAACTCTGTGAGGCATCATGCCGCGCGGCTCAATCGGTCGGCTCCATGCGAGACGGTTGTGTCACCAAACTGCAGTGCTTTTTAAAAATTCTTTTGCATTATCTCATTGTACTTTTATTTTTAATATTTTGTTTTATGTTGGTAATCTATACTAATATTATAAAGCTGAAGAGTTTGTTTGATTGTTTGTTTGATTGTTTGTTTGTTTGTTTGAACGCGCTAATCTCAGGAACTGCTGGTCCGATTTGAAAAATTATTTTTGTGTTTGATAGTCCATTTATCGAGGAAGGTTATAGGCTATATTACATCACGCTACGACTGATAGGAGTGGAGCATTCATGAAATATGTTGCAAAAACGGGAAAAAAAAACCCCTTTTCCGAGATTCTGTCGCGTGCGCTGAGTAAACGGTCAAAGTTACATAAAAACCATTTATGAGAGAATTCTTCCTCTAAATAGGATCTAATAAATAGTCCGCGACAGCATATGTCTAACTCTTAAGGTTGACTCAATATAACATCTTTTAGAGTAATGAAATTTATTGTAGAACAATGCATTGTTTCCGAAGGTAATTTTGTAAATATGATATTAATCCTTATTCAAATAAATACGTTATTCATTAAAAGTATTTAATTTTAAACATAATTGTCCTTAACATCACTTGATTTCAATGAATATCTCACGAGATATTACAGTTTTAAAATAACTCCACAATAAATAATTACTAAGTACCAAGCGTGCATATACTTATACACGTAACGGGCGACGATGATGAGGGTGGCCAGCCATCTCTGTGAGGCATCATGCCGCGCGGCTCAATCGGTCGGCTCCATGCGAGACGGTTGTCACCAAACTGCAGTGCTTTTTAATAATTATTTTGCAATATCTCATTGTACTTTTGATTCTTAATATTTTGTTTTATGTTGGTAACTAATATTTTAAAGAGGTTACGTTGGTAACATGTATGTATGTATGTATTTTGGGGGTCATCTCAGAAACTTCTAGACCTATTTCAAAAATTATTTCACTAATAGAAAACTACATTATCCAGATGTGACATAGGCTACTTTTGATCCCGATATTCCCTCGGGATCGGGACTTACGCAAGTGAAACTGCGGGACGGCAGCTCTGAAAAATAAAGTCGTGTATTTCTATTTCTAACTCAACAACCCGTAAACCGATATGAATGAATTTTGGTACTGGGTTGTTTAGAGGTAGAAATAATATATAGGGTACTTTGGATGATCGTACGGGTTAAGCAACACTTGGTACAACATACGTGATGGGTGAAAAAGAGCAGGTGACCCGATATTCATAAACTTGGTACAGGGTTGGTTTAGAGGTAGAAATATTATATATTACTTTGAATGATCGTTAAGCAACACCTGGTATGACATACGTGAGGGATCATTAACGTTACGGGATAGGAATTTACGCGGGTGAAACCGCGGGGCGCAGCTAGTTAATATTATAAAGAGGTTACGTTGGTAACATGTATGTATGTATTTTGGGGGTAATCTCAGAAACTTCTAGACCGATTTAAAAAATTCTTTCACTAATAGAAAGCTACACTATCCAGATATGACATAGGCTACTTTTGATCCCGATATTCCCTCGGGATCGGGATTTATGCGAGTGAAACTGCGGGACGGCAGCTCTGAAAACTATAGTCGTGCATTTCCATTTCTATCTCAACAGCCCGTAAACCGATATGAATGAAATTTGGTACAGGATTGGTTTAGAGGTAGAAATAATATATAGGGTACTTTGAATGATCGCACGGGTTAAGCAACACTTGGTACAACATACGTGATGGGTGAAAAAGAGCGGGTGACCCGATATTCATAAAACTTGGTACAGGGTTGGTTTAGAGGTAGAAATATTATATAGTACTAGCTGCGTCCCGCGGTTTTACCCGCGAAAGTCCCGTTCCCGCGGGAATATCTGGATAAAAAGTAGCCTGTGTGTTATTCCCTGTATCCAGTTACCTATATTCCAAGTTTCATCGCAATCGGTTCAGTAGTTTTTGCGTGAAAGAGTAACAACCTCACATACATACATACAAACTTTCGCGTTTATAATATTAGTAAGACTTTGAATGATCGTTAAGCAACACTTGGTATGACAAACGTGAGGGATCATTAACGTTACGGGATAGGAAGTTACGCGGGTTAAACCGCGGGGCGCTGCTAGTTCATTATAAAGTCGAATCGCGTAAACTTAAGACAAAACTACGATGATTTTTTGTTAGAACGAATGATTCTTTCCGTTTTGTTGCGACCATAAGAGGACACTCAATAGATACGAGTACGATCGATCGCATGATTACCTAATCACATCAAAAAGTATAAAATTTAAATCACAGAAAAAATCAGATTACAACCTCCCAAATTCATTTTCACAAATACAATTAGAAAACGAAATAATTATTAGATGTTGCCCATCATTACGGGGTTTGTTTTATTATCTGCGATAATTACCTTATTCACTCATTTATTTTCATTCTTAAATTTAAGTTTAAGAATAAAAATAAATTTATTTATATATTTATTTATTTTTATTACCTTATTAATTATTAAGCACCTAAATATGGCGTTTAATATTTTTCTTTCAATGAACATAATATAACCAACCATACAAGTACATTACAACACAACTACATGCATACAGAGCTCTTAAAATAATATAATACGAACTCATTTCATCGAAAAACAAATGTATGCGAAGGGAAATTTTATATCAATTAATTCGATATTTTCGCATAATACGCAGGACGAGCGTATGCATATCGTAAATTTGAATATTAAGCTCCTAACAGCATTTATCCTGTTCTACTAATATTACGAATAGGAAAGTTTGTGCGTTTAACTCCTATTAAACATTTAAAAGCCTTATTAATAAACGTGAAGTTAGGTCGAAGGGTCCACTTATTGACTATGGTCAATAAGTGGACCCTGGTTAAGTAGACCCTGGGGCCTAATAATCATCAGTGAGGGAGCCATCGTGTCTCTAAAAGTATATGTACTAGCACTTTTTTCCTAGAAGTTGGCGACTCGGCGCTTCTTACACTTGTAAGAGCTATCATACAAATGTGTTTCCCCCGCGACCGATCGTAACTTGTAGGAAAAGTCACAAAAGTTGTAGGAAATGTAGGAAATTTGACACTAGACTTGTCAAATCCCGCGTTTTCAGAAAACAGGTGATTTGTCATACTGTTACTGGTTCTTTCTACTATGGTACTAGGTTATGTTTATTTCAACGATCGTGAGAGTGAAGCCACCGGGCGTTGCTAGTATCGGGATATGTAAACAATGTTGAAACGTGGTAATTGAATTATACTTTATTTGGATTGTGCGAGTACCCTGGTGTGATTCGGAATACTTATCTGTCTGCAATCCAGAGTTGCCCGTTCGATTTCCGCTGTTGAAAATTTTAAAACGAAGTTAGAATTTCAGAAAATTGTGATGGTATTCTATGTGACTAATTTTTAATTTAGAAGCTACTCAATTATTTAAGTAAACCTTAAATTTTATGTGAAGTTTCAGTATTCGGGCTACCTAATTTAATTGAAAAACTGAGAGCATAAAAAATAACAATAAGGGAGGAAGACCCAGAAAAAATCATATGTAAGTTTAAACAGTTTTTTTCCTAATAAAACACAATATTTACCGGGTTTTACTCGCTTTTTATTTTCAACGGCATTGTTACATTGTACCAACTGCTACCTTTACAGTCAGCTTAATCATGGTAGACTCAGATGTAATTCGTCTATTTAACATTCAGAAAAGTTACTGTAAACTACCGCCTAATTATTATTTGTATCAAAACGTTCCTGTGTACGCAGACATTAAATACATTAAAAAAAAAATATGCCGTTAATAAATAAAACGCGAGTCTTCTTCTTCTTCTTCAGCAGCATGTATTTGCCCACTGCAGGGCATATGCCTCTCCAGGTGGTCTGCCCACGCTTCTTTTTCCTAATCTCGGTCTCCACTCTAGAATGTCTCTGCTCCACCTTCCATCATCCCTTCGGCACACATGTCCGGCCCACGACCACTTTAGCTTAGCGACGCGGTATCCCACATGTATCACTTTGGTGCGATTCCTGATGCTAGTGTAAACTCGAGTAAAACTCGGTAAATATTGTTTTATATTATAATATAAATCTCTATCTTCTATGGTTTTCGCGATTTTGCAAAATAAATTTACCGGGTTTAATCGCGTTTTATTCATGACTTTTAAAACGAACCGAGCTTTCACCAATTTAACAGTTGGCTTCAACCTTGAAAAAGCCAACTGTAGGTAAAGTGATGGTGAAAGCTCGGTTCGTTTTAAAAATCATGAATAAAACGCGATTATGCCCGGTAAATATTGTGTTTTATTATAATTCCAAATCGCGAAAACATAAGACAAAGTTACTATCCTTACATCTTAAACGCAACTGAACTTTCTGTGTAACCCTTTTGAGGACACCTAGCATCTTAACCTTTTGTAAAAAAAAGGTATAACATTCTCCTCCGGTTTCTCACGTCTTACGAGAGTAGTTAAGGGCCCTCCACACTGCGCGAGTCGTTAAGCCCTACAAGCATCACATACAACTGTTGCACTCAGCTCTACTCGTAAACTACTTCAAAGTCTACACTGGTTGAGTGTCACGTTTTAATTTTTTCAGGCAAATATGTGTTGTATTCTTTAATTCTGCTGATGTTGTAATCGCAAATTACGGCCCATCGCAAAATCAAACGCAAAACCGAAATATCGCAAATCGCAAACGCAAGGTGTGCGTTTTCAGTAGTCAAAGGGTAGTTGAAAGATTTATAATGAAAATATTAATTACATATGCTTAAATAGAGCATATTTTTATTAATATAAAACTCAAAGGTGACTGACTGACTGACATAATGATCTATCAACGCACAGCCTAAACCAATGAACGGATCGGGCTGAAATTTGGCATGTAGGTAGATGTTATGACGGGACGTATAACAATAGACTTTTTATCCCGATATTCCCGTGGGACTTACGCGGTTAAAACCGCGGGGCGCAGCTAGTAATATATAGATATAAGTAAAGTAATATACGAATAATACAACTACAAGCAGATTACGATTAAGGCCTACGAAAGAAATATGACTATTTATTTATTTATATTACAAACACTTTCAGACTTCCAGCATTTAAGTTACTAATATTACTTAAGTTGTGAGAGATATTGGTCTAGTGGTAGAGATACCTCAATTTCCATTCCGAATGTCATTGTTTCGAATCCCGACATGCGCACCAATGTATTTTTCTTTAAGAAAAAATTATGTACGCTATTAACATCGTTCTTACGGTGAAGGAAAACATCGTGAGGAACCCAATGGTTTAAAAAATCACGCACAACGGCCCAATAGTATGGCTAATTGCGGAAACATAGTGTTTTTTAAAATTTATTTAATAACTTATTAAAACTTACAAAACATTAATGACACACCAAAAATCACTACGATTTGATTAAGGTTTAGTTAAAACCAATGAGTCTATTAAAGTTATAGAGACGCCATTGCAGAACAAATCATTATTGAAAAGCGGCACAAAGTATGCTATACAACCTCATTATTTATATTCATTCACATAATTTAAAGAAGAAAAAGACGAAACTATTGTTATCTCTTTCTAAAACATAAGACTCAATGCTACTTGCATTACGTAAGAAAGAGATGTCATAATATTATTATTAAAGCGGTTAGGAGAGAATGATAAAACGTCAAAGTCAAAAACTTCGTTGAGTTTTTGGAAAAAAAAAACAAAAAAAAAACTGAAATAAATAAATACAGCTTTACTTACGTGTAAAATGAAATATTTTTGCCAGTTTTTGAAGTATAATTCGTGCATCGCCTAAATACGCACGAAGGCATTGTTGTCTGTGAATAATGTTGTGAAAGTAAACTAAATGTACTGTGTGATAACAAGCGGGTGATCGTGACGTGAGCTGGGATAAAACTAAGACTTCTCTGGCTAGTTAGCTTGGATTTGTGTAGCCAAGAAATTTGCCCTATTACGTATCTAGAAGTTTTTACATATCTCTGGTTAAAACTTTAATCTTTAACATAAGGTGTGTATTGTGCATTATTTTAATGTTCAGTGTTGTGAATTTGGTGTGTATTGTGTGTTACGCCATGTTTATGTATCTGAAACACAATGATATCCCAGAAACATCACATTACGAGAAAACAAAGCGAAACCCATTTCAAAACACATTGATACAAAAATACAAAATCTGTATGAAAACCGTGAAAAGCGCAATCTTCGAATGTTCGTAGACAGGATACTGTTTGATCGACCGACCGTTCGCTATTTAATTAAATTTTGATTTGCAAGGGCTAATGTACCGGAACGCCGGTACCTACACAAAACTATTCTCAAATATAAAGTACTTATACGGAACTTATTTAAAGGTAGATAGTTTGTTATTGATTAAGGATAGTTAGTTCTTGATCTTAGGCGTAGGTGGCGCTGTTTGGGACCGCCTATTTATTGCAAATGACAAATCACGTCATAGGTTAAGAGGGGTAGGTTAGAGCGCGGGGGAATAGCTGAGATTTTTGGGAACATGGGATACACAGTTCGGGGCAGTAAGAGTTAGGCTGAGTAACAGAGGGCAATAGGACTTCGCCGGGGTCACTAGTTTTTATTTCAATTATAAATAATAAGTTATTAGTGTTTGTTACTTTTAATTAGAGTCAGTGTATATCTACTTCTTGGTATTGTATGTCAGTAAGTCTTAGATTGTAAGATTTTCTATACTTTTAATATATAGATAGCCTTCATATTTATGACGAAACAATGTCAAAGATGTAGTATGTACTGCCTAGAGTGGGCTCTATATTTTAGTAGATCTAGGTTGATCTACTTAGTCACTGTAAATTTAGTGAGGGGTTCGATTCCCAGACACTATTAGATTGTGAAGTTTTATATAGAAAATATCTTAAAATATTCTCTGTGAACGAGAACTAACTAATATGTTATACATTATCGCAAAAATTAATATGGGTTCGATTCCCGTATAGTACTGCAATGCAATGTGTTGGTTTTAAAGGTATATATTTTGTTTTAAGTTTTCTGGAGCTATATTGTGTGAGGTTCGATTCCCACATATTTTGTTCTTTGTATAGAACCTTATATTTATTGTCTTGTATTTCTAGACTATAATATTGTAGTCGAGGGATACCTATTTCTGTGTGTTATTTACAGGATTATTGTAAATTCATAGTTAGTCCAAATTCACAGGAAAAGCTACAAAAGATTCCTGATTGATTATTGTAAATTCATTTATCATATTCCAAGATAAAATACAGGAAAGTCTTAAATGAGATTTCCTTTGTACCTATATTTATCATAAATGCTAACAATTATCTGGACAAAAGATCTTTATTTTACAATAGTAAAATGACCATAAATCTACATAAACCTGAGTACATTATGTACGAATATTATTAATAAATATATTCCTGGTGGAATTTAACATGAATGAATATCGTTCAAATCATATTTACGGGTAAATAATTTACCTTTTCTACAATCCCCGGATGTGGGAAAACTTTGGTTTGTTGATTTGGTTCGAAGGTCAAGACATAACCATGTCTTCCTAGCGCATTCGTAGCTCCAATGGCGAAGCGTTACTTCAAGGCCTTAGGTACAAAAGTTACCTGAACCAGATTACCAAGCAACAATTTCTCATAAGGAGGAATTCATTTAGGAGACTAGGTACAAAAGTTACCTGAGTCTAAACTCTCAAGAAGAGGGTTATGGTTAGTTTTAATATAAAACTGATCTCGAAGTTATTTTTAGTTTATCATTGTTGGTTTCCACTGAGGAAGTAGTTCGATTACTATACGATCACTCATTTTGGGTCAAGTTGCTATTGTAACACAATTAATTATTTATAAAATCATTTAAACGCAATATTCATCCTCACTGGTTTTTCTTGGTGGTTCTTTTCCAGTGCAGTACTTACGAACCACTGGTAATAAAAAAAATAATTTAAAAATTTATTCACTGTGCACTCATTTATATCCTATTCCCATAGTCATAAGTTAGCATTTCTAGTAGCATCAATCTAATAGCTTCTGGCATAGGTAGTTAACGTAATAGAGATATCTTATGGTTAATTTTAGGGTTCAGTAATAGTTAAACTCAAGAGGTAAGAAAGCTTTTGTACAAATACAGCAGTAGAGGATCATTTTAGATTTTTCTATAAATCTTGCTTATTAGAGAAGGATAGGTGGTACAGAGGTTTACTAGGTCAGGTGTAGGACTTTCAGGAAATCTTGTCTATATTATCTAAAAGAACTTAGGTCACTACAATTCACTACGTTGGTCTGATTACCACTAGACTTTCACGTGCCATTATAAAACATTACACCAACTAAGAATATAAAATAAAATTAGCAGATCGTAGGTAGGTAAGTTCAGGTAATTTAGGTTTCTTTAGGTTTATTACAATTTGTTTACCGGAATACAGTATAGTTCTTTTAGGATTTCTTTTAGGTTAGTTTAAGGTTCTGTTACACTAAGTTAAAAAAAACACTCGATTTTAAGCTTAAGTCACATTTTTTTTATGTTTTAGTGTTTCTTGATTTTAGTCAAAAAGACAATCTTTTCAATAAACTTTCAAACCATAAAAAGAAACGAATTACCTACAAGTATGACGATTGCAATGTAAACCACGACCAACAAATTAGGATACCTCCGTGAGTTTCTTGTGTTTTTTTTCTTATGAGTAAGTGCAATCTAAAACTCACATCGTAATTATATTGTGTGTATATATGTTATGTATTATATTATACTAGGTTTCACCCATGTAAGTCCCGTTCCTGCGGGAATATCGGAAAAAAAATTCAATTCTTTCAACTCGGTTCAGCGGTTTAGACGTGAATGCGTAACAGACAGACAAACAGACAGAGTTACTTTTTCATTAAGATGTTAGGTTACTTTTATGCTATCTACTTTGTACATTGATAAATTTTATTGTGCTTCTCTGAATAATTTATTTTCTTCCGTTTCTTTCTATGACTTCCTATCTTTTTTTATTTTGAGTTTTTATGGAATTTAAGAAATCTATAAAAACTCATAATAGTTTGAGTCAGTCGACTCTCGTTGTTCTTGAATTTATGAACAACGATAGTCGACCGATCGTCTATCAGCCGATAAAAACGTATCCAGTCGCCGTTGTTAAGTTGATTCATCATTGAACTCAGTCTGCACAATGCTGGGCTAAATGAACCGAGAGAATATCGTTTCGCCGTCAAAAGTTGGCAAAAACACTCTGTGGGTACCCGACCTTAATCGAATTTCGTATACACGTGGATTTTAAAGCTAACTCAACATGCGACGACTTTAGGTATAGAGTGAAAAAATATGCACTTAAGTAGGTACTCACTCACCTTACCTTGCTTATATATCATATATGAAACTTCACTCTTCGTCAAAAATAATTCATCATTTTTTAACCAATCAAAAGACCAGCTGTGGTATCATCAAATTAACATCCACCTCTACAAACACTACACTTTTTAAACGGATATTCGGATATTCAGACTTGATATCCGGATAAAAAGCCTATATATTAATCGAAGTCTTAAGCTATCTGCACCCCAAATTTCATTGAAATCGGTCCAGCCGTTTCCGAGATTAGCGCGCACAAACGTACAGATAAACAGACAAACGGACAAACATACAAGAAGTAAACACGGAATCGAAAATGGGGTCTGTTACGTTAGTACACACCTACCCCTAAAAATAGTTTGTTTAAATTATCTTTCAAAAACAGACTCTAGCGGTGTCTGTTTTTGAAAGATATTTTGAACAGTTACGATTTTATTATAAGTACTGATTGATTTTGATGAAAATAAGATAAAAGCTGTCGCAATAGTCTGTGTGTGTCTGACTGTGACTGTGTCTGACCGTGCACAGTTACCTTCGCAACAAGGTATAGTGATTAATCGAGCAGACGGAGCAGTATCTGCTCTGTTTCGTCCTGCACTCCCACCATGATGGATGCCCTGCACTGAGCTAGTTAAACAGACCCACCCTAACATGTACTGGAGATATTTAAACTAAAGCCGAATAAAGACAACATCAGTAGACCTACAAAGGCCGCTTTAGCAATTCCGCTAGCAATATTGCATTTTGACACAATCACGATAAAATTGCACCTGGTTCTTACCGCTTTGTTCTATGACAGGTGCAAGGTTATTGTGAATCTGTCAAAAAAACAATATTGCTAGCAGAATTGCTATGAGGACCTTTTTAGGTCTACAGCTCGGCCCTTATCCGTCCACTGCTGAACGTAGCATCGAATATCTAATCCTATAGAAATACATCTCATTCAAGCCAATTAATTACATGTCATTTTATCAGATTATTTAATAAATACAAATATATTTTGTTAAAATGGACGACATGTTATAAGTTCTAATTATTAACTACCTACTACATACAAGTAACAAAAAGTTTGACGCCTAGCCAATTAATTAATTAATTATCATTCACATAATTAGCCCCTCACTTTCAATCGCGTGGCCATTTTTGATTTTATCATGTGTTTAAACGCCCGACCCGGTTAATTTGATATCGTGAACTTCAAAGAAAAAATACATTTAATCAATAGGCTTCGCTAGTCGTAAATATTACTATAATATATTGGCATAGGATCGTCACGTGAAATGCCGCCGTTTACATAGATGTATGTACGTTTGTCTGTGATAAGTGATAACGGTTAATTTCGATGCTGAAACGGTTGTCGAAATTTGCGACCTGCTTAAATAATTATCTAAATTCAAAACTTGCTTGCGAATTTTTGAGTATTTCTAGGAGCTGCTTAATTGTTTGAGTAGATAATTGATTGTATTAGGCGTTACTTTTCGGAACTCCATATCTACTATATTAAATATTAATATTATTATTATTGTTTGAGTAGAACTAAAATTTTGAGTAGTCTTTCAGTATTCGGCCATTAATTTATATCTCTATTTGAGTACTAGTATAAGTCTTGGACCTCTTTACAACCAAAGAGTTGCCTGACTTTGTTTCCTACCTAATCTATCAATTCCAACTTCGGGAAGTAACTTTAAATGTGACATTACGTTTCGACTTTCAACTGGTTTTTGTTTCAAATTGTCGTTTGTTTTTTCGACACTGTTTTTCTTTTTTGCAGCGCTATTCGTTTCTATTGGACTAGGACTGGGAAGAATAAAAAAAGGGGTGCATGAGAAGCTTTTGCGTTGTGGCAGCTAACATAGTTTATAGCTTATTAAATTAATACAGCCTCTTCGTTTTGCCATTTGATCAAATAGCTAGGCGAACAAACTGTATCAATGACATTAGCCAGTGTCGAGTGTTATTAATATTTGCAAGTTATTTGCATCGAAAGAGTCACGTCGTCATAGTGAAATTCAAGTCGTGGGAGTCATTGTAAAACGGCGGCCATTTACAATGATTGTTAACGGAGCTTTGGAGACAACGCTTAAGTCCATATTTTGCACCGATTTTAACTTTTACTATACTTGTACATCTTCACAAAACTAATTGATTAATATGCCCCCGAAATTAGACAATTTAAACGAATTTGAACTAGATTTCACAAAAATGAAACTTAGCAACACAATTCTCCTCGCCGCGTTCCCGCCAAAACTCCAATGTATATTCGTTAATGCGAATATTGCATCTGTACATACACAAACACATACTTATACATTGGGATCTGTAGAAAACTCACAATGGATGTTTCAATGCCTACAGCCTAGCTGTTTTGCAGGCACATTGGCGTCTTCTCCGCAAATTAATGACATTAAATACGATAATACAAGAGTGGGAGCAGTATCTAGAAGTTCATAACTCGGCCTTGCACGTTATACATAATATGAATGTACGATCTATAAAAACATTTTAAACTCACTGATAGTTACAAAAAAAATTACCACATAATGTTGATATTTTACGTTATTAGCCACAGAAGTTAATATCAAGTATCATAGCGTGTGTTTGTATGACATAAATGGGGATTCGTGTGGCCGAGTTGGTTAAAGCGCTGCGGTACGCGAGTTCAAATCTCGTCGAGTAAATTTTTGAAGATGAATTTTTCCTTTAAAATATTTCTAGTGAAACAAACGGTTTTGTACCTACTCGATAACGAGAAGGAGGAGAATGAAACAAAAATAACAATAATAATACTTAATCGGTAGATTAGGTAGGTTAATTCAACTTTTAAACGATCAAAGTCACGGGTAAAAGCTAGTATAACAATAAATTGTTATATCAACCTCAATATAGACCGGCGAAGGCTCCGCAGCAAGGGCGAGTGCTCAGTTGCTCACTGACCGCGATAAATCAACGGAATGATTTAGGCTGTGTTCACACCATCCCTATTTTTATTCTCCGATGTATCGTGTGCACATATTATCTACATATTTGTTAGATTTGTACTGATGTGCGAAATCTTGTGGTGTTGGATGTGGTAAGTCTTTGAAAAATGTAGGTTTTGTATGTGAAATTGAGATTCTGTTCTATAATAAAACTTTTGTTGTATCACGAATTTACGAAATACATGACAGAAACAAAAATGTAATGCAATATTTAGATGGATAGATAGATTAACACTTTATTTGCACAACCAACAACAATTAAAATCAGTTTACATTAAAATTAGTAAGTGAGACAAATTACACAGAAAGCTTAGGCATATTTAGGTGTTATATGTAGGTATGTATTTACAAAAAAAAGTATAATATGAAGTATATCCGTTGTCTAGTACCAGATCAAAAACCTAGTGTTTACTTTGGGGCTAGATTGCGCCGTGTGTTGTGTAATTATTATAAATAGATGTCATTGATTAATTGATTTTAGGTTTTCATTTTTACAAACATAATAAATAGATGGTTAAAGTGAGTAATAATTATGATTATTGTATTCCTATTTGCAGTATGTGTGGTTTTTCTTAGGTACCTATTTTGGCGACTGCAAATAATTTGATTTTTAACGGACTCCGGGCTCCCAAGGGGGATGCAATCGGGAACATCACACATATGATAATTATATACACTGATAAACAACATTAATCTACTAATTACTACACTATACAGGGTTATGGGATTCTAATGCGAAACTGTACAGGGGGTGATTTTTCACATCAAAACGAATAACTTTTGTTCTACGATTTTTAGAAATTCGAACTTTTTTCTTAATTTTGAGGTTATGTGTCACTACAAAAATAGCTGTCTTTGAAAATAAAAGGAATTTAAAGATTGATTGTAGTAGACCAAACTAAATGAAAGGACAACATAAGGTCAATGACTTCTAACTCTAAAAAATAGCTGATTTTCAAGTAAACATACTTACTTGTTATTGTAAGGCATACATGTTATTGGGCTACGATCTAGATCTAAGCCTATTTTATCTATCTTTATTTTATGTAATGATTGTAGACTGTTCTGTGTGCTTAAATATAATAAATAAATAAACTTCACACTTAAAATTTTGAAAAAAAATAATAGATACCACATCCAAATTAAAATCTTCCGTATCCGAACCCCTATTATTCACGACCAAAATATAATGTTCCCGCTCGGTCCGGAATACCAGTAAGATAGCGTCCGATGATGTCAACTGTGAGGTTATATCGCCAGACCTTTTATTTATTTACTAGAGGGCGCTACCGCTACAAGATAACAGAATAATAGCTATCTCTATACCAGATTATAATCGGTGAACAAACAAAAAAAAACACGATACGAATTGAGAACCTCCTCCTTTTTTTGAAGTAGATTAAGCATCAAACGAATTCAGTTATATTTGTATCGATTAAATAAAATAGAGTTCGTTACTATATCGCCGTGGAAACCCGAAGTAAGCAACTAGGTTTGTACTATAAGTACTAGACAATGAATGTATTTTTTTACTTACCTATACTTTTTTTGTAAATACATTTGCCTTAAAATTAGCAGACTGAAGTGGCATTGGGCATGCCATATCTCGAAGAATGTTACTGATAAGTGATAACCGTTTTGGGGAGAAAAAGTCCTCGAGTGAAGACCACGATGCAATGCGAAACGAAATGTTGAACGATCTTGTAGGGTCGCTGGGAGTCGTCGGATGGAGGTAGCACGCGATCGCTGTTTGTGACGTCGTATGGGGGGGACTATGTTCAGTAGTGGACGGATGATAAGATAATGTTAGAATTCCATCGAGCCATCTATAAAAAAGTATTAAAAAACATAATGAAATGTCTAAAGATCATTTCTTCTATTGTTTTCGCGACTTTGTTGCATAATAAAACACTTTATTTACCGGGTTAAATATAATAATAAATATAAGCCTTTATTTCTAATAAATTACATTCACACATTTGTTCTTAAAGCTGTAGATATCGATCAAATTAATTTATCCTTAATCATAATACATTTTGTTTGATCTTTATCTATTTGAAACATTAAACCATTATAACATTTAACCGACCGAGCTTTCGCCATCTTTACAGTTGGCATTTTCAAGGTTGACTCAAGATCGTTAACAAAGTCGAGAAATTGATGAAAATAACACTATATGTTAAAATTTCTTTTTCCCCGATTCATTTTACATTTCCCACAAGCCACGTTAAAAAACTCCTTTGTTACAATAAAAGCAAACAAAAACAAAAATATTTTCCCTTTATAATATTACTAAGTAGTACAAAAACCGGTGTACACGGGAGCTCATTACTTCAAACACAGGAAGCCTGGAGATCAAAAGGGCCTGTCTACACGGTTTATTTGTGAACACGACCTCGCGAGATGTGAACTCGTCTTTATTTTCCCTTTAACGAGTGCACTTCAGTAATGAGTGAAAAATGTCGAGATAAAATAAAAATACAAGTTACTTTGAAGGTATGAAGGATATCTCTGCGCCGAATCTGTATTGAAGTTCGTAAAGCTTGGCGGAGCTTCTTGTAAGAAGAGGTAAAATATCTTTAAACATTGTAAAGGATACAGAGTGTACATATAGCGTACAATAATTAAATGAGTGAGTGAGTAAATAAGACTGATGTTAGTCTAGTGGTAGATACCCTGACTTTAATTACGAAGGTAGTGGTTTCGAATCTTGGCTGACCACACATCAAGAATATTTTGTTATGTCTTTTTGTTTAAGAAAAAAAATATATACGCGACGAATTGAGAACCTCCTCCTTTTTTGAAGTCGGTTAAAAAATCAAGTGCTATTAACATCGCTCTTACGGTGTAGGATAATTTCGTGAGGAAACCTATGGCTATAACAGCAGAATACAGAAACGTCATTTCAAATTTGAAAGGTACATAATTTATTGAGCAGCTTCTAAATTCAAAATTAATATGGCAATTTTTGAGTTTGAGAGCTGCTTCTTTGTTTAATGAGTTCTTAAATGTTGAGTAGCAGAATATGTTCTGTATTCGGTTGTAGGGCTAGTTGCAAAAATACAAAGTAAAAACTTCAACTTAACATGATTAAATGAAAGGCGATATGCTTAGCCAATGTTTTGTAAGTAATAAATGCTTTATTGTAACAAAAAAGCCATAAGAAACTTTACAAGTAAAAAAATAACAACTTACAACTCAATTTTTTTCGCTTTACGTTGACCTTTTTGGTCAAATAAAGTAACTTTGTAGAGCAGTAGGTGTGTAAAACACTTTATTTATCGGGTTGAGTCGCGTTTTATTTATGGTTAAAATTTGAGAGGTACATAAATTATTGAGCAGCTTCTAAATTCAAAATTAATATGGCATCTCGGTCAACCTTGAAAAAGCCAACTGTAATGTTGGCGAAAGCTCGGTTCGTTTAAAACCATGAATACAACGCGATTCAACCCGATACATAAAGGGGTTTAACTTACAACTCTACAAATAGAATCAAATGATTATAGTATCTCGGGTGTACTATCTATTATCTTAGGAATATGATTTACTTCTTAGTTGGCAAAGCTTCTTGCAACCTGTATTTGGGATTTAAGCCTCAATCTAGATGTATCTCACTCTTAGTTGGACGATTAAAAATGTATAAAGCTGTTTTCTTTGAGAATTCCAAAGGGATTTTTTGTTAGTTCTATCTTTCATTTCAACCTAGGGAGATAAAGGTTCATTATAACTTTGGTACCTACTTTCTTTGTGGAATTACTAAAGCAAGGAAGATCTTATATTTTTTACGTAAAACAACTTAAATCCAGTACTTACATTATTATTACACAACGCCCTCTACGTACCATGATGGTAAGCGACTAAGCTTATGTTACGGAGATCAGCAGATAAGGGATATAATGTTATTCTATAGTACTTTTTGTTGTAAATACAATTATATACATCTTCTTTTTTATATATCTTAAATACATACATTTTAAAAATGAATCCCTATTTCTCTTAGTCACGGCATCACGCGTGAACGGCTGTACCTACCAAAATTGCTATAATTCTTTTTTATTTTGTGTTTGCTATGATCAGGAGAAGAATCTTATGCCAGATATTTTTAAATTTTGGACAAAGACTCACGCGGGTGAAACCGCGGGGCGTAGGTAGTATAAAATAAAAAATCCTGACTGATTGATCGATTGACTGTATGACTCATACATATATCACCGCCAAGCCCAAATCGCTGGTCCTAGCGACATGAAATTTGGCGATAGGGTTGTTTGTGGTGAGTACGTATTCACTAAGAAAGGATTTTTCGAAATCACCGACGGATCGAGATTTACGCGGGTGAAACCGCGGGATGCTGCTAATCTTACTTCTTACTAATATTATAAACGCGAATGTTTGTTTTTGCGAACTTTGTTACTCTTTCACTCAAAAACTACTAAACCGATTGCGATGAAACTTGGAATATAGGTAGCTGGGGACCTGGATTAACACATAGGCCACTTTTTATCCCGATATTCCCGCGGGAACGAGACTTCCGCTGCTAATAGTACATAATATAATATACGGAAGCTCTCAGAACCATAAACAAACATTTATAGGATGCATAAAAACTTGTGCTGGGTGGGAATCGAACCCGCAACGTTTTGATCCGTAAGATTTCACCCGGCGACGCATCACAAAAGCCGTACTGCAAATTATAATTTCATTGTTTCAAATAATACAATATCTAAGTTTTAAACTGAAACCACACACGTTTCTTCAATTTCAACACTGAACTTTTAACGTTTCACATTCTGGAATATTTTCTCATATTCTCAGCTCAGTACATATTCTAAGATATTCTCAAAAAGGTTAATTTTAAGGCCAGAGTTGGCACCGCTTCGGGGATTTACTCGAGATTTACCCGGACGGAGAATCCGTGCCTAAGTTTTATAAAGTTACTAAAGTGCTAGAATTTTATTAATTTGAAATTTAAAAAGCTCACGTAGGTTGTGAAGATGAGTTGTGGGTCTAAGAGTTATCAAATTATCACACTAGCGGTTCGCGAGCGGACACAGTGCTGGGCGAAATATGACTTAGATAAGAGTGTCTAAGTCGTATTTACGTAGTCGTATGACTTAGATAAGAGTGTCTAAGTCGTATTTACGTAGTCGTATCACTTAGATAAGAGTGTCTAAGTCGTATTTACGTAGTCGTATCACTTAGATAAGAGTGTCTAAGTGGTCTTTTTTCCACCCTGTATAGAGATACAGGGTGGAAAAAAAGACAGAGGTTGGGAGAAAAGTAGCGTTAATATTTGATGATGGCAGACTCGGCTCAATAAAAACATTCTTCTAGTAAAACATAATATGTATACACCGGGTTTACTCGCGTTTTATTATTTAATGGCATAATATTATTATTAAACGACCGAGCTTTCGCCAACTTTACAGTTGGCTTTTTCAAGGTAGACTGCTAGGTAGTAGTTAAGTTGACGAAAGCTGGGTCGTTTAATAATAATGCCATTAAACAATAAAACGCTAGTAAAACCCAGTATATATTGTGTTTTATTATGCAAAATCGCGAAAACCTTAGACAAATAAAACACTTTAACGGGTTCGTTTAAATAATGCATAAAAACGCGAAAAATAAAGTGTTTTATTATTCAAAATCGCGAAAACCATAGAAGAAATTACCTTAGAAAAATTAATATTCTTGTATTTTTTAAATTTACTTTCTCGCTGCGCCCCGCGGTTTCACCCCCGTCAGTCGCTAGAATATCGCGGTAAAAAGAAGCCTATGTGTTATTCTAGGTTTCCACCTATCTATACATACCGAGGCTCATGGTAATCGGTGATTTTTAGCGATTTTTATGTGATTTCTTGAGTAACAAACATCAATGTTTACTCACAAACTTTCAGCTTTATAATATTAGTAGGGTTTTTAAAAATAAGTAGATATTCCTGCGTCGCAAACGACTTAGTTAATTTGATTAGTATTGAAAGCATTTTCGTAGTCGTAGCAACTTTTTAGGTAGATAACACATCATTGAAAGTTATAACTAGATTTAGAACGGCTTAAAATATTATGGCGATCTTTCTACCTGCTGGTGCAGGTTACAAGCTCGGAGCGAGCTTTGTAAATATATTTATTAGGTAGTATATTTATCCTACTAATATTATAATGCTAAAGTTTGTGAGTATGTGTATATGTGTGTTTGTTACTCAATCCCGCAAGAACTACTAAACTGAATTGTCATTATCTAATGAAAAACTTCAAATTCACTTTCAAATAATTATATGAGTTTTTTGCTTACATTTTTGTTCTAGTTTCTGAAGAAGGTTAACCGTTAAGTTGAACTTAAAAAATCTGGCAAAGCCGGTTTGGATCTCGCCAAGTACGAATTTTTAAAAATACTTTTTTTTTCCAAAACAGTATTTACTAAGTGTAGGTAAATACATTTAGATTAATTTTGTCTTATGCTTTCGCGATTTTGCATAATAAAACACAATAGTTCCCGAGTTTAACTGGTGTTTTATTTATTTATTTATTTATTTTATACTATTTTATTAACGACCGAGCTTTCGCTAACTTAACAGTTGGCCTTTTCAAGGTAAATATTGAGAGAAATATTTTAAAGGAAAATTTCATCTTCAAAAATTCACGCGAGATTTGAACTCGCGTCTCTGGATCAGTACTCCAGTGCCTCAACCACTTGCGTGGCCGAGCGGTTCCCATTCCCAAGTTCCCGAACTTGCGTGCCACCAAGTTCAAGAACTTGCGTGGCCGAGCGGTTGACTCGAGTTCAAATCTCGCCGCAAGTAAATTTTTGAAGATGAATTTTTCCTTTAAAATATTTCTAATAAATATGCCTTGAGCAATAAAAACAAATTATGAAATATGTAAATATTGTGTTTTACTTTTGGAGATTTAAAGTTTTTAGTATCGTTTAGTGCTCATCCCTCGGACCACAGTAAAAGGGCTTAGTACCCGAGCCACGGGGGAAATCTTTTCGACGGGAACAAGGGTGAAGTCCGGATTAACTCTAGTTTAATACTTCAATGTGGTAACCTGGCTGTTGTGTTCTCTACAGACATTTACAAATGAATACCTATCTACTGTTATTAGGGGAACTATTCACCCAAAGAATTTAGACAGGGCTCTTATAGGAGACTGGAAGGTTAATGATCGATTGACAATTAAGCATTTCGAATTCGGCTCAGGCAGCTGAGCCATATCAGGGGCACGATTCGGTAAGGACATAGCATGCAGAATGCCGGCGGAATGCCTTACATCTGATCCGTACATCAGATGCACGTTAATTCGCATTCTGTAAATGTTATCTTACTTAATTACTATTTAATTAGTTAAGTAGCCTTCAAAATTAAGGGCTACTTAATTATTTAAAAAGCTTCCCTTGTTCCTTAGCCAATCAGTATTAAAAGAAGTTATAGAATAGCTATTATTTTTACTCCCGCAAAAATTCACTTCTGCAATGCTCATGCATCCCGCCTGTTTGTCGCATGCTATGTTTTTAGAGAATCAGGGCCCTGTTCCAAAGTCAAATCATCATCTCAGTCTTTATCCGTCCACTGTTGAAGAGGAAAGATTTGTTTGTTTGTAATGAATAGGCTCGGAAACTTAAAAACCGGTTTAAAAAAATTCCAATAGAAAGCTACATTATCGTGGAGTAACATAAGCTACTTTTGATCCCGATATTCCCACAGGATCGGGAGTTACGCAGGTGAAACCGCGGGACACCGCTAGTCTGATGGCAGTGAAAACGCGTCGTTCAAATAAAACGCTACCTCAAATAAGGTAAAGATTAATATAAGATTTATATATAGGAACCGAGCCATATCCCGGGAAACCCGAGAACCTCTTCCAGGAAAAGCGTTGATTACATTTAAGTAAATCACGCGAAGACATATTGCTAAGTATTGTGTGGCTATGGATATCGAGATTTAATCGATAACAATATTTTGTGAAACATATAAAATACGGCTCTTACTCGTACGTTGAAGGAGGACTTTGGGAGGAAACCGACATGTCCTAAGACTTACTACGGTCGGTACAGAAGAAGAAAAGAAGAGAAGAAGGTCTTTTAGTGGTGGAGAAGAAAATGATGTGAAGAATTCTAGGTCCAACCCAGACAGAAGATGGGATTTGGAGGGGTTCGGAAAAAAACTAGAGATCGAAGAGCTGGTCGCCGAACCCAACAGCATAGGAGAAGCCAAAGCCTAAAGATTTCGCTGGTTGGGCCATTTTGAAAGGATGGTAGACGATTCTTCCGCCCGAAAAGGCTTATCTCGGAATCCCAGATGGTCGCCATTAGCGTTGGTCGATAGGCTCAGATACTGTTGGAGGGACGCCGTGGAAGAAGACCTGCGAGAATCAGAAGCAGCAGAGTGGCAAGAGGTGGTCCAAAACCCGGCGAAAATTGCTTTCTCTTGTGTCGGTGGCCAAGCCTCATTTCGGGTTGCAATAAATAAAGAAGAATTAAGAGTTGTAGAGACTGCCAAAAACACTGCAACATTGAATTATGGAAAATGGAAAGTCATTCCTCCTTGGATAGACGTCAATGGACGGCTAATGAGATGTGGTAACCATAGTGGATCTAAGTTAAGGTCGAGGTATAATGGGTGAAGGGCCTCATCGTCAAAGTATAGGTATCTGGAAATGGATGGACGAGTTCGAACTGCAGACGTGAAGACGAGGACTGGCATTACTATACCTGATCCTAACTAGAGGGAAGGGCAGGATATGAAGACTCGAAACTGCATTGGTCAACCAAGGAGACTTAGACTCGAATTCTGGGCTTAAAATTGAATCCTTTCGCTCACGCTCTTGAGTTCGCTGTACCAATGGCCTCACATCTAGGGAATTCGTATGGGTACGCGGGACGCTCCGGAGCCCTGATTTATGTGGTACCCATATAAATGCAATCTGCTTAATTGCTATTTGGTGCTGCTACCGGGAGGGTAACGCGGTAGTGATGTGTCCATCCGATTCTTGAAATCGATCGCCATTTTATCGGATAAGTTATAGAATATTTTCGGAACAAACTAGGTACCAGTGATGTGTCATGCATACAAGTAAGAAACAATTAATTTTGGATGCGACCTTTTTGCGCAAATTTCTTATATTTTGTGAAATATTTCGTAATTTGTTTTTATTGCTCAAGGCATATTTATTAGAAATATTTTAAAGGAAAAATTCATCTTCAAGATGTGTGAAATAAAAATGTTTCAAATTATGTGAAATATTTTATTTGCACAAGCTGTAGGTACCTAGATAACAAGTTCGTATAAATAGGCATATATAGGTAAATGTCAAAAAACTTAAACCAAATCTTGTAATCAACCATAATTTTAATAGGTATACAATAATATATAGCAATACAAAAGTAATACAGGACTGGGCAACAAAACTTAGAGTAGGTAGGTGAATTCTTAGACACTGCTGAAATACCGATTAAACGGGGTATTTTACAAAGAGACGTTCTGACCCCTTTTTGGTTTTGCCTCGCCCTAAACCCTCTTTCTAATTTACTCAATTCCACTGACGCCGGTTTACAAATAGCTTCTAAAAATACTGGAAACACACGTATATCCCACTTAATGTACATGGATGACATTAAACTGTATAATAACTCTGTTCCATCCCTACACAATCTCGTAATCTCGCATGGAAATGTTTTCCAATGATATAAAAATGACTTTTGGCATCGATAAATGCAAAACTTACACTTTCCGACAGGGCAAATGTATAGATCTTGAACTTTACACTATAACTACTGACTAACGAAAATGACCTTTTAGACGAAAATACCACTTAGGTATAAGCATTTAGGCGTCCATCCAACCATTAGAGAATCGAACTGTTTGTATCTTTCATAATGCTTGCCGGAAAAATTGAACAATATTTAGGAAAATTTTGCCAATAAAACTAATCTTACTGCGAACATTTCCCTGTTATGTAACATTTTAGATTTGCCTCACATACAAGGTGCGCGCTGATGTAATGCTTAAATTTGTAACGTTAAGGTGGATTTACATCAAACGAGCGAATGCTCATTCTTTCCCCACTACATCAAATTCTTCTAGTGTAAACAGGCGTAGAGCATTCTTTCGTTGTTTTTAGTGCGTTCGCAAAGATTCTATAGAATATTCTAAGTATAAGTATGCTCGCTCGCTCGATGTAAACGGCGCAAGAGCGCGCGAACAGTTGCTTAGAGCGTTCTTGCGTGTTCGGACGTGCTCGCGCGACTGAGCGTTTAAAGTAAATAAATTATCTTTTGTATGGTTTTGAATTGACACGAATGAGCGAAAAACATTCAGTCTAGCTTTAGTTTACACTAAAAGATTAAGAAAGAAAGCTCTTGTTTAGCCCTAGCTCTGTGTTCGTTTGATGTAATGTAACTCGATACCTCCTGCTTTCGTTTACACTATAAGATTACGAAAGAATGCTCTTGTTCTAGCTTTAGCTGTATGTTCGTTTGATGTAAATCCACTTTTACATTCCACGCGAATTCTCACGGTGAAGAAGCACCTTTAGTTTGCAGATTATTCTAACTCCGTGGCAAGCACACAAGCGTAAACGAAAACCAAGCTTAAACCACACAAGCGTAAATGATCGTAAACTAAACCATAAGCCATCATCGCCTGTCAATAAGTACCGAATAGATTCGATCATTGCGAAGACAATGAAACCAATTGACTGCTCATACCGCGATGTTTTCTACAAAATGCCACTCACCTTTGCGAGCAGGGGGTGAGGAAATAATTAAACTTTGTGATTGGCCATTGCTTTACCTATCTATACTTTGTGTTTCTTTTGTTTGTGTTACTTACCTATACCTAGACTCTTTGTGATTATCTCTTTCTCTTATTGAAGGTGTACTATTTTCGTGAAGAGGTGATAGGTACTTATGTACGGTCAACTGGTTTAATCGTCTTTGATTCGATCATTGTATTAGCAGCCATAATCCCGCATACGGCTCGTACACACGTGAGCGGTTACCGCGCGTGACAGTTAGCGTGACATATCGAATTAAAACAAATCATTGACCCAGAAACATAATGCCGATAACGATTATCGATACATCAGCGAACAAATCGATATAATTGCGATGACATCACTCGTTGTGATCTGTACAGGGATCTTTTGGAATAGCGTCCCTTATAGTTTTTAACTTTTTATCACTTATTTATTACAAAAAATCTTATAATTCTACAAGCTTATTTAAGCTTATAGTGGTGGTTTTAGACAGTACTCTTAAACCACGTCAAATCTCGTTTAAGATTGAAGGTGGTAATTAAAGACGTTATTGAATAAAACGCCAGTAAATCCCAGTAAATATTGTGATTTATTACCCATCTTTTGTATAAATACTAAGTACTCAGTAATTTGTTTTGGTTGCTCAAGGCTTATCTACTAGAAATATTTTAAAGGAAAAAATCAAATCCAAAAATTCACTCGCAGCGAGGTTTGAACTCGCGTCTCTGCGTAGTCTGCGGAACGCAGAGACGCGAATTCAAACCTCGCCGCGAGTGAATATTTGGAGATGAATAAAAATTCAAAGGAAAAATATTAAAATATTTTAAAGATAAACCTTTGAAATATTTAGAAATATTTTTAGCAAATATATTTCCAAAAAAAAAACCCTTGTCAGGATTCGAACTTGCGTCCTTTCGCTAACCAGGCGACTGCTCTAACCACTGAGCTACACAGGAATCCAACAGGAATTTCTAGAAATCTTTGAAATATTTCTAGAAATTATAGTCATTTTTATTAATCATCCGCTAAGAAATAATTTTTGGAAAACCCTGTAGGATTTGCCTGCCACCGAAACTATGCATTAACCAAGATGAAAATCAAACAGATCCTTGTTAGACTGTGGGTACCTACCGCACTATGGCATGTCAGACCTCTATACTTGCAACTTAAATTGTAAACTGTTATATTTTATGGTCCAATAGAAAATAACGGTGGTATTAGATATCTCGATAACTAACATAAACATGGGAAAAAATGGGAAATCGATATAAGTGAATGATCGTAATGGCTTCACGACACTATTCAATATTTCTATTCGATTGAGTTTTGCGGGTTCACTTCGTCGATTTGCGGACTCTAGATTAGGGGTGTTTGCAACTTCTTTTTGTACTTAATTAGATTATTTGTACCATTTCCGTTGTCACATTTTCCTCGATTTCTAAAAGATTTTCTTCCCTAACCTATTTGGAATGTAAAGAAGTCGGGACAAATATCAGGGCGAGATAATGCGGATAAGTATCTATTCATTTACTCGGTGTTTCTGTATTATTTGCGTTTTTATTTGTATTTCTAAAAAAATGCCGCTTACGAAACGTCGTAACTAGTATGAAGTTTTTTCAACCCACATTATTCTGCCGTACCATGATCGTTTCTCGTTGTTTCGTTGTCCTATATTGTCGCTTAAAAAATCAAGTACATTAAAAAAATACTCTGATTACTTAAAAAACAAAGAAAATTAAATAAATCTTTTTTCCAATTATCTATTTTATTATTATTTAATGCGTTTTTTTTAGCTGAACGATATAGCGACTTAGCGACGACCAATAAAAGACTAGCTGTGCTCCGTGGTTTCACCTGCGTAAGTCCTGTTCCCGCGGAAATATCGGGATAAAAAGTAGCCTATTTGTTATTCCCGGTATCCAACTACTTAAATTTTAAGTTTCATCGCAATCGGTTCAGTATTTTTTGCGTGAATTAGTAACAAACTTCCAAAACACACACTTTCACATTTATAATATTAGTAGGATTATGGTAAGCCAGATAACCTCTGATAACAGTCGTTCTGAATACTCTCACACTAGATGAGCTACTACACGAATAGAAGAATACCATGACAGAATTAAAAAACAACTCAAATTCTTACAAATCATTAAAAAAAATACTAAACGCTGCCATGTTCCTTAAAAATGTATTTAAAAAGCAGACAGGTGAAACTGAGGGGCAACCGAAGCCATTAACTTGTATCACACGTATTGAAGCGAGGGCCCTCAGCGAATGCTCGACTCGAAGCTTGTCTGCCAAAATATCTCCCTTTTGTTTCGAATGAAAATCGAAAAAGAATCTGGAGCTCATTAGCGGCGACGCGGACGGGTGTAAGTTACGCGGGGACTTGTAAGGGGACTATTCTGAACGCGATCGATACAGATCCCGAAAATGAGTTTTATTTTAAATTAATAATTGTGATATTTTATACTATAATTTTTTTTGGAAAAATACATTGTCACAGCACAGCTCGTGAGAACTAGTGTAGTACACGCAGGGACTCTTACTCTCGTACTTATAAAATATTATTTACAAATGACTAAGTTATGTGACGTTTGTTTTTATCGGTCAACTTCATATGACAGTAAAAGACAAACGATGCATAGTTATGCAGCGCATTAATAAGCGTTTAAAAGTAAGGGGGTTAGACGAAGAGACGCGAGTTTAACCCACGCCACAAGCGAACTAGTAAAGGAATTATAGAACGTTTTGGGATAAATAATAATAAGGCGGTAGTTTACAATCACTTTTTAGAATAACAAAATTGACGATTTACATTTCAGTCTACCTTGCTAAAGGTGACTGTAAAGTTAGTGAAACGTTGGTACACACGTGCATTGAAATAATGCCATTCATAAATAAAATGAGAGTTAAATCCGGTAAATATTGTGTTTTATTACAATATTTTTAATCTTAAATTATAAAATCCAAGGGTAACCATCGCATTTGAGTAAAAAACCGCAACTAATGTCGAAATGTAACTCCTACATTAGATTTAGACTCCAAAGAGATTCAGGTATAAGATTAAATTACTTTGTAGCATAGATTTTAACAGTCTTTGCTTTGTATAATAAACTACATTAATACATACTGTATTAATAAACTTCGTATTACGTCCACTAGGGGCGCTTTCTAAATTTTCATGCGCTTTAACGTAACTATTATTTTTGCCGTTTTTACATAAAACTTACATTACATTACATGTACCGAACGGCAAAACTGTATAACTTTACTCGACCCTTTTTTTATCTTGTAATTTATTTTAATTGAAGAAATGCTTTCCAAAAATTTCCGCACCTGACAGGACTTGAACCTGCATCTCCGGGGATCCGTCCCGACGCCTTTCCAATTTGGCCACGGATGCATGTTCAATCGAGTCGAAATTAAGGATTGCATCTCTCGTTGTTTTACGTTTAAGGCACGCAGCGCCTTAAGGAGCCGTAGTAGGCCAGAACTGATGTTTCTAGGGTTAATTACTACAAAAGTTATTTGAAATAAAAGTTTTTGAAACCATATTTATTAAAGTCGAGGATATTTACTAACACGTGAATGTCGTGAAAACACGATTCCTGAAAATTTTCTCGATAGAAAAAAAAAACAAACTTTCCTCTAAATTGTACAAATAAGTGATATTACTCAGTCAATATTGTACGAAAACTAATAAAACTTTGTATGAGAACTGAACTTAGCTCAATACAAGCAGTGAATGTTTTTAATTTCAAGATTAACGTCTAGTTATCTTGAAACTAGCAATTGTTTGATTTTACGCGATAAAATTTAGCAGAGTCGCATCTTACGTCCTTCACTTACACATCTGAAATTTGCTAGCTTTATCCCTGTCATGCTATTAGGGTTATATAGGCTCTTAAACGTAAAACATTGTAATTTATTATTAAAAATAACAACTTATTCCTCAAGACGATGGTTCCACGAAAAAGTTGAATTAAAAATTCGACAGCCGACAATAACTTCGTGACTTATGAATATTAAAATAACGAAAGTTTCAGAATAGTCCCCGAGAGCATTTTTAATTTGTACTTGAAGTTAAAAACCTGGGGGCACGTGAGAGTAGATATCACAAAAAATACACATTTTGTTTTGACATAATAACAAGGGTTCCCCGTTTGATTGAAGCGGAAAAAATGTATCTATTGAGATAAAAAAATGTTCCACTGTTTTTATAATGACGGTAAAACAAACAATGTCAAGTTATCTATTTGGTATTTTATTGCAATGTGGGTTTAGTTTTATGATTTTTTGTTCTTGTTTTGCATTGGTTTTGGTGCTTGTGTTTTTTTTAGTGAAAACTATGTGTTTTTTGTTAACTTTAGCGAAGCGTCTTGTTACTGTTTTATATTGATTGTAAAATAAACAATGTCAAGTCGTCTATTTGGTATTCTATTACAATGTGGGTTTAGTTTTATGATTTTTTGTTCTTGTGCGAACATTGGTTTTGGTGCATGTGTTTTTTTTAGTGAAAACTATGTGTTTTTGTTAACTATAGCGAAGTGTCTCGCTAATGTTTTTATATTGATTGTAATGTCAAGTTATCTGTCTTCTTCTTTAAGTTATTTATCTTCTTCTTGTAAGTGACCATCAAAGTTAGTGAAAATGTAACGATCTCTGTGGCGCGTCGGGCGAACGCTTGGCTGCAATGCAGAAGGTTGCGGGTTCGATTCCCACTGTGTGCAAATATTTATGTTTAAAAATAAATATTTGTATCCGGTCTGGGTGTATATCTATGTATAATATGTATATATTTACAAAAAATAAATAAATATAGTAGTATATCCGTTGTCTAGTCACCGTATCACAAGCTTAGCAGCTTACCATGGGGCTAGATGGCGCTGTGTGTTCGTCACAGGATTTATTATTTATTATTATTATTTATGTAACAAAATTTGAGTCCACGCATTGGGCCGTTTGTGAATAGGTTGTAAGTCACGTGAATTATTCATCACAGAGTTCACTGAAAAATTAGAAAAGTTTTTTATTTATTTATTAGGTAGTCTGTCTTTCTTTAAAAATGCGAGCTTACCGCTTAAAAAACAATAGCATCGGTCATCTAATAAGGTTTAATTTACATTACGTAACTATACTAGTATGTCATGTATAAAAAATCAATTTCACAAATACAACCTCGCACCAGTTAGGTACTGGAAGCTATTCTATCAAATAAATAAATAGGTTTTTTTTTGGGAAAATGACTATAAATTGCATGCCACTAGTTTCATAATATAAACTAGCAGTGCCCCTCAGTTTCACCCGCGTAAGTTCCGTTCCCGTAAAAAGTAACTATCTATGTTTTAAGTTTCGCAATCGGTTCAGCGGTTTTTACGTGATTGAGTAACAAAGCCACTTACATTAAGAAGTGAGATTTCGCTAAAATTTCTTGTCCACACGGCACGGGGTCCAAGAACTGGAAGGCTACCGCGCATCCACTGTCATAATCATTTCGGCATCGAAATGCCACTGCGCAAAGGAATAACCTGCATGGGTCAAACCATAGCATTAATTGAAGGCGACGCCGTCGAGTTCAACTGTCATTGAAACCGGCAGCTCAAGAGACCTCGCATTCAATGACAGCTCGAAGGTGCCGGCTTCAAATGCATGCAAATCAACGCTGTCATTTTCATCGCGCAGGTATTTTCTTTACGCAGTGGGATTTCGATGCCGATTACGACGGAAGTTGCGCGGTAACTTCGCTGTATCGATTGCGACGCCATGTAGATAGTATAAAGCACTTGCTCGGAACAAGTTCCCGAGACGTTTTAATATAAAGTAGGATGAGATCCTTGCATTAACCCTGACCTTTGGGTCCAGGGTAACTGGCTACATTACTCCAGGGGCCCGTAGAGTACACGTGCCAACAGAAGCGACACTCAGCAATGATGGAATTTCAGCTTTTTTATTCCTTCAAATCTAAGTAGTTATACAAAGTGTAACGGGTAAGTCCTTTTAAGCCGAAAGGTGGTTGTTCTAGATGTCTAGGCGAACAACTTTTGTTCTACGACTTTTGAAAATTCGAACTTTTTTTTTATAAATTTTGAAGTTATGTTTCACTGAAAAAACAGCTGCTTTTGAAAATAAAGGTAATTGAAGTTTTGACTGTAGTAGATTAAACTAAATGAAAGGACAAAATAAGGTCAATGATCTCGAGCTCTGAGAAACAGCTGATTTTCAAGTAAACGTTACACTTAATATTTTCGAAAAGTAGGTACTTCGAATTTTCACAAGTCGTAATACATAAGTTGTTCGCCTAGAAGTCCAAAACAACCCCCTTTCGGCTTAAAAGGGCTTAACCGTTACATCTTGTATATACCTATACACTTTGGTCTAAGTTTTCCTTCAATGCTAAGAGTTTTATATTCAATTTGGCCCAAGTTCATTGTTACGTACGATGAATTAATTTGTTTTAAATTGACTGTACATTTTTAAATCCCATTATTACTCGTATAATAAATATGAAATGTTGTGTCTAAGTATGATAGTCACTCCTTTATGCAAAAATTACTGAAGCAATTGCGTCTAAAATTTATACAAGATGTCACGGGTAAGCCCTTTTAAGTCGAAAGGGGGTTGTTATGGACTTCTAGGCGGACAACTTTTGTTCTTCGACTTTTGATAATTCGAAGTACTTTTCGAAAATTTTAAGTGTAAAGTTTACATGAAAATCAGCTGTTTTTCGGAGTTCGAGGTCATATTGACCTTATTTTGTCCTTTCATTTAGTTTGGTCTACTATAATCAAAACTTCAATTACCTTTATTTTCAAAAGCAGTTGTTTTTCAGTGAAATATAACCTCAAAATTTTCAATAAAAAAGTTCGAATTTTCAAAAGTCGTAGAACTAAAGTTGTTCCTCTAGATGTCTAGAACAACCTCCTTTCGGCTTAAAAGGGCATAACCGTTACCCTTTGTATGCAGATAGCTATATAAAGATCTAAATGAACACGTAGGTAGACTTAACCGCTCATATTGGTCGTAGTGTGATGTTATATAATAGCCTATTTATTACCTTCCTCGATAAATTAGGAAGGGTTTTTTAAAATTTACATGGGATCGGGATTTATTTTTAGACAAATATAAAAAACTAGCTGCGCCCCGCAGTTTCACGGGAATATCGGGATAAAAAGTAGCCTATGTGTTACTCCCGGTATCCAGCTACATATATTCCAAGTTTCATCGCAATCGGTTCAGTAGTTTTTGTGTGATTGATTATGAAACACACATACATACACCCATATTCACAAACTTTCAGCTTTATAATATTAGTAGAATACATACCGAAGGCAAAAAAATATATTTTACTCTATGACCAGTAAAGCACCTACTTCATACTACGTATGAGTGTATGTGGGTGGTACAGTCAGCAGGATCGACCTCGGTTCGAAGCAACCAGAACTATTTCTCAAGGATACCCTTAATGCACATTCCAAGTACGGTTCGCAAAAACATAACGTTACGATAGTCAAGTTAATGTAAAATGTGAAAAAAAAAACACATTTTTTGTTTCGGGTAGTTTAAGACATTTACATTTACATCGACGTGTGTCGAGCAAAAAAAAACCTAATTTATTATTATTATGATTCAATAAGATAGTACCTAAAACAAAAGGTCTAGCCTTTACCTTTCGAATTAGATTACTTTTTCTGTAACACACACAAAAAAAAACTTCCATTTTGAATTAAATTACCTAATACTTCAGTATTCGGTATAGGAAAAGCTTAATTATGTGTTCAGTTTTAAAACTTTTATTTTTGTTACAGCTTTATAACCGAAAGTAATAATAATAATAATAATTCATTTATTTCAGGTAGCAGCAACCCATCAGTAACATTAAATGCAAAGATATACAGTCATAATTTTAAAATAAATACTAAAATAAATTAAATTAAACAATATTATTAATTAAATGTCATAAGAATATAAAATAAAATAAAATAGGGATGGTATATAGGTCAGAATCAAAAATGTCACATTACAATTTCAATCAAAATGTTGACCACAAGAAAATAAAGTACCTAAATAAAAATGTAATAACCCTGACCCACCCAACAAACCAAACCACCTCAAGGACACAAGTCACTGTTTGTGCATACGTGAGCGCTCATCCAACGTTTCACATATACACAATCCAGACGAGTGGCTATCATGACCAGAATACTGTTGCGGCTGCCCCTCAACCGACGCAACATAGATGTGTAGCGCCCACGCAGAGTGGCATGAAAGCCAGATATTCGGGCTGCCGCGAACATTGCAGAGGCGCTGCCAGAGCGAGGCAGCCGCACCAGCACCCGGTACGCGTCATTGTACTGAACACGCAATTTTTTTAACACACCGCGAGAATGGTTTGCCCACAAGCTGCACGTATAAAATGAGGTGCAATAGGCACGAAACAGGGTTCTTTTTACCTCGAGCGAACATCGGGCAAATCTACGCGCTACCATGTTCGCCCTCACTGCAAGGGCCCTACGTTCTCTCTCAATATCAAGGTCGTCTTTAAGGTCAGAGGTCACAATATGCCCGAGATATTTAAATTCATAAACTCTATTCAACGACGACCCATTTAGAGTTATTGGTGGCACATCAGTCACATTTCTGCCACCCGCCTCGAACACCATGTACTCACTCTTCCTAACGTTGTAAACCAGACCATGCCGCCCTGCATAACGTTCACATATACCCAACAGAGTCCGAAGGCCACAAACAGACGCACTCAACAGCGCCATGTCATCAGCATAACTTATATTGTTTACACACACATCATCTATATGACATCCGACATGGACACTGCTGAGCTCGACAATCAGTTGATTTATATAAAAATTGAAGAGCAGAGCAGAGCTCAGCCCACCCTGCCTCACCCCACACTCAAGCGTATATGGCTCAGAAAGAGCGTTAGCCCAACGCACACTGTTAGTTTGGTTACTATACCAATAACTAAGTATAGCGATGACGTTCGGAGGTAAAGTAGTTTTCCTAAGCTTCTCCCACAGCACATCATAACTAACCAAATCAAAAGCCTTAGAAAGGTCCAGGAAGCAGGCATAGATATAGGCATAGATAGTTCTTCGATCGGTATAATATCTAACAGTGTGTTTCAAGGACAGAATAGCACTCTCCGTTCCCAACCCCTCACGGAAACCAAACTGATTGTCATGAATATCAAGGTGTCTAATCAATTCAGAGTTAATGAGACTGTCCAGCACTTTAGCTATGACAGTGGCCAATGAAATAGGTCTGTAGTTGGTCTTGTCCGCTATATCACCTGTCTTATTTTTGTGAAAGTGGTCACTCCAAGCAACCATAGGGTAAAAGTAATTAAACTATATACTTATGGATTTAAGCCAATAAGGGCTGATTTTTCAAATCCCTAGATAGGGATATTTAACAGATAAAATGTAACACCAACGGATGAAAAACGTCACCATGATATTTTAAAAGAAAATAAATCTAAATAGAGGAGTAAAATTGGCGAAAGCTCGGTTCGTTTAAAACCATAAATAAAAACGCGATTAAACCGGATAAATAAAGTGTTTTATTAAATTTAGAAGACCAAAATTTGAAGGCTTTTAAATTTGGTTGGTTCGAACTTATTCGACAGATATCTTTTATCCGTGGAATGAAAAATCGGCTCTAAATCTCGTAAAACTACATATTATTTCAAAACTGTTTATTAGCCTTTTTGATAAATGTCTAATTGTTTCCTACACTTGGAATACTAATTTGAGCATCTGTGGCCGAGTTTGATGAGGCGTTGGGACGATACCCCAAAGACGCTGGTTCAAGTCCTGTTAGGTGCCAATTTTTGTTTAAATACTATTAAAAAACAAAAAGCATTTAAAAAGATATTCAAAGTGTACGAAGAAACAGACGCAATCCTACTAATATTATAAAGCTGAAAGTTGTGAGTTTGTGTGTTTGTTACTTAATCACGTAAAAACCGCTGAACCGATTACCATGACACTTGGAATATAGGTAGCTGGAAACCTGGAATAACACATAGGCTACTTTTTATCCCAATATTCCCGCGGAAACGGGAATTCGCGTGTGAAACCGCGGGGCGCAGCTAGTTATTCAATAAGTTATAAATTGTATCAGTTTTTAAATTATTGTCGACTAATATACATAATATGAACCATTGCATGCTTGTAGTGTGTAAGTGATTGATCCAAAATATGTATGTTAACTTAAGATAATTATGTACATCACTTAAAAAATAAAAAATCTTGTTTCTTAATTCGAAAGCCGAACAATAATTAAGCTAATAACTCTTATAAAGCATAACGAATAAATCGTCTAATCAAATAATAAGTACGTACGTATTATAAGAAACGGCCTCCCAACCAAAGGGTGGGTAGATCGCAAACGGCCGTAATCCGTCCCTGCGGACCCGAAAGGCCTCGGAAAATCCATCCCTAAGGTCGAAAAGGCCTCGAAATATCGAGTTTCTTAAGGCCGGATACTTTTCACCCCGAACTTTTATAGAACGGGCAATTTATATCAACTAGTCGGAGCACGCGACGTTGCTTGGCATAAATCAGTTGTAATGGTTGAGAGGTTGAATTGTAATCGGTTTTAGATGTGCTTTGCTGATATTTAATGCTGGTATGGATACCTTTATCTTTTTTTGTTAATCTTAAGGTATCTTAGTAAATTATTCTAAAGATTGATTCTTTTGTCACTGCGATTTAGTAGTGTTTTGTACTTCAAAAGGTAAAAAATGGGCAATTCGTGCGTTAGATTCGCACTTGACTTTGTTGTTGTGTTAAATTCCATTCTGTATTATTCTGTGAAATTTGTACATTTATTGTTTTATTGTAAGTTTTGTATTTGACACTTCTAAATTAATAAATTCTGTATTATAAATCGGTTAAACTAGTTCTTCTTCTTCTTTAAAAATGGCTTTTCCTTTCGGACATTTGCCTGTGTCAAGTATTATCAATATTTGCAAGTTATTTGCATTGATCAAAACAGTCAAGTCGTCATAGTTAAAGTCAAGTCGAGGGAATCATTGTAAAAAGGGGGCCATTTTTTACAATGTTTGTTCACGGAGCTTTGGAGAAAACACTAAGCTAAAGTACATGTTTTGCACCAGTTTTCACTTTTATTTACACTTGTACACCTTCACGAAACTAAATTGATTAATATGCCCCCGAAATTAAACATTTTACACGCATTTGAACTAAGTTTCACAAAAATGAAAATTTAGCAACACATCTCCTTAACGCATTCTCGCCAAAACTCCGGTTAAATTAGTTAAACATGTTTTCTTTCGCATTTTATAAATGACAAATGTCAGGGATTGACTAAAAAAATATATATTTTAGTTAACTAAATAAGGTTTAATAATCTTACTAATATTATAAACGCGAAAGTTTTTGTGTATGTATGTATGTATGTGACTTTGTAACTTAATCACTAGTGGACGGATTGCGATGAAACTTGGGAACAGGTAGCTGAGGAACCTGAAATAACACATAGGCTACTTTTTATCCCGATATTCCTACGGGAACGGAACTTACCCGGGTGAAACCGCAGGGCGCAGCAAGCCACTTATAAATATGGGTACCTATATTCTACATAAAGAACATAACTAAGAGTTCCAAAGTGAATGAATTGTATAGAACTGAATGAATTAGAAAGTAGAACCAATTTATATAATTTTTAAAATTTCATGTCTGTCTGTCTGTTTGTTCCTTATACAATTAAAAACTACTAATCCGATTGAAATCTGGTTTTCAATATTGGATAATTCTATTTTCGTTTCGAGGAACGTCGTGGTATACTTTGCATCGAAATCCAATTGGTAGAACCCGAGTAATCAACGAAAAAGTCGGCTATGCACTATTGCTACGCAGACGAAGCCAGAGTGCGTAGTAAAATTAAACATCGCGATTCAAACTAAAATGAGTTAAGCATTTTCGATATATTTTCTGAGGTGAAAAATTACACCATAACATTGCTGCATCGTATCACTGCACCACAAGAGACATCGATAACAAAAGTTCAGTCATATCATAACACGTAAAATACCATCCCATTTCTAGGGCGTCCAGTTAAAACCACACAGGATAATAATCAAAATGAAAACGGCAACATTCCCTAATCCTTCCAGACCCACTAATGTCTCGAAACTAAGTAATCCGACAAGCAAACATCGCCTCTATTCTACCGGATTAAGGTCTACTGACGTCCAATTAAAATGACCTGCGCGGTATAGGTATTATTGATGTGAGAGTATGAGTTTTATTCGAACGGAGAGGTCAAATGCGAGTGGACGCAGTGAAGCCTTGGAAACAAAGCGTGGATTGTAAGAAAATCCCACTCGGGTCTCGTACCTTGCATTCGCTTTACCAAATTACTGAAATTTCATTCAGCTTGCGGACGCTGAGAGAGATGAGTTCGGATGTACGAAGCAAAGCAATGGTTTTATTTGATACGGCAGTTTTAAGGCAACGCAGGCAGTACAAATACGCCGCACGAACAGTTTTAAGTTTCATAGTTCTAGTCTTAGTTTT
This sequence comes from Idaea dimidiata, assembly GCA_949358125.1. Lineage (NCBI taxonomy): Eukaryota > Metazoa > Arthropoda > Insecta > Lepidoptera > Geometridae > Idaea > Idaea dimidiata. The sequence goes on from OX442341.1 coordinate 13,783,157, forward strand.
TCGCGATTTTGCATACTGAAACACAATATCTTACTAATATTATAAACGCGAAAGTTTGTATGTATGTATGTGATGTTGTTACTCTTTCACGCAAAAATTACTGAACCGATTGCGATGAAACTTGGAATATGGGTAGCTGGGGACCTGGATTAACACATAGGCCACTTTTTATCCCGATATTCCCGCGGGAACGGGACTTACGCGGGTGAAACCACGGGGCGCAGCTAGTATATTAATAATGCTTTTTACCTACTCTATTGAATTGGGGGATCCTATGCTGTAGTTGTTTTTGAAATTAATAAATAAATTAATATTAACCGGAGTTGAACTTGATAAAGCTAACTGTAAAGTTAGCGAAAGCTCTCATTGCTCATTGTAGCGATGCCATTAATTGTGTTTCATTTTCATAGTCCTATAAAAAACTCGTTTTAATGAAAATAATTCATAGACATGATTGTCGATTGCTCCTGTTTAATTTATAGATATCTGTATTATGACGATTGTAATTTATTTAACATCTTTCTAAAATAATTTTTAAACGAAAAAGTTTGTATGTATGTATGTGACTTTGTCACGCTTTCACGCAAAAACTACTGAACCGATTGCGATGAAACTTGGAATATAGGTAGCTGGATACCGGGATACACATAGGCTTTTATAGCGCGTTTTGAAACAACATATATGTCATAGTCATAAGTTGACGTACCGAAATGATTATGTAGATATTATGTTTATAATATCTGAACGAAATAAACAATTTCCATATTGACATCATTGCCTTTTTAACGGAGAATAAATTAAATGTGAGCACGCTCTCTCATACAGTACATTAATATGAAAATATCATCCAATTACACCAACTGAACAATTTGTTACTAAATTTAAGCAAATGACAGCACAATATTGTTGACTCTATTAGTAAAAATTGCAAAACTTAAGAAATAGCTAAGGAGAAAAAAAATATGCGCAACGAATTGAGAACCTCCTGCTTTTTTTGAAGTCGGTTAAAAAGGTAAAGTGCATCCTGTCGAGTGGAGATATTTTGAAAGTATATAGGAATAACTTTGACAGTAAATAAATACTGCACGACATTACATACAGCGCAATCTAGTCCCAAACTAAGCACTTGGCTTGTACTAAGGATACAAGACAACGGATATACTACATAACATACTATTTAATAAAATAAGTAGGTTGGTAACTATACCCACCTACTGTCATAAAGGGTAAGGGTTACTACTAAGTAACCCTTACCCTTTATGACAGACTAGCCGCTCCCCACGGTTTCACTCGCGTAAGTCCCGTTCCCGCGGGAATATCGGGATAAAAATAGCATAAGTGTTGTTCCTGGTCGCCAGCTACGTATATTCGCGCACCGAGTCGCTAATATACGTACTATCATAGACATAGTTAAAACTAAAATAAAAAAGCAATATTCATTTAAGTGCTAACAATGCTATAAAACTTTATTTAAGAGTCATATAACTCGTTGATAAACTAGACTCCATATTTCACAATATACCGAAGTAATTTGACGTACCATTTACTCTAGTTAAATGGGTTATAATGACAGAAAATTGCGTTAAACTGGAAAAAGGCGGTATTAACCGATAACGATAAGGCTTTTATGGTTCTATTTGATCAAGAGACTGTTATATTTAAGTGGATATTAACTTAATAATTTAATTAATATTATGTTTCGTACTAATTTTATTTACCTATACCTTTAGTTTTTTTATTGTAATACCTAATACTAGCAGCACCCGCGGTTTCACTCGCGTAAGTCCCGTTCCCATCGCCGCGCACGCGTACTTTTGCGTAGTACTTCAGTGCACGCGACAGAAGCTCTGTATAGGGGCAACTTTTCATCATTTTTCATGGTTGCTCCGCTTCTATCGGTCGTAGCGTGATGTTATATAGCCTTCCTTTCTTCCTACATAACCTTCCTCGATAAATGGATTATAAATTTATAAATATTTTTTAATTCGGACCAATAAACAGTTTCTGAGATTCGCGCGTTCAAACAAACAGACAATCAAAGAAACAAACTCTTGAGCTTTATAATTATTAGTGTAGATCTGCTTACCTTTGCGCCATTGCCATAAAATTCAATGTATTGAATGACTGACTGACCCATAAATCAATGCAGTCTAAACCGCTGGTCCTAAAGGCATTAAATCTGGAGAGTGTTCTTTGTGATGTGTAGGCGTCCACTAAGGAAGGGTTTTTGTGCCCTACGCTTAGTGACACAGAACTTTTCCTTAGGGATTAAACTTAAACTTTAGCTTTATTTTGACAAAATTATACAAAAACAAATATAAAGTATACAATTATACATACGGATCTTAGACGCTAAACAAGTAAAAACAAAAAAATAATATGAAAAAATCATTGAGCCAATATGCATATTTTAGATCCGCACTAGGTCACACAATTAGATTGACAAGGGATCTGTAAAGATCTCGACAGACAAAATTCTTTAGAGACTTATTCGTGTAAAACTTACGTAAGTGAACCTTCCAGTTCAGTTACCGCATCAAAAAAAGTATACTCAATGTATTTTGTGTAGGAATTTAGCTAGTTTTATAAAAGCAAAGCGAGGAAATGAGCTTAGCTGTGAATCGCGTAGCAGTGCTGAGTGGTGGCTACTTAGCGACCCGAGCCGGCCGGAGTACTTGTGTGCTCGATTGTACTCCCTAGCTGAAGTAGGTACTGGATCTTATGGGAGTACATACGAGCACAACATGTCCTAGGTAACTTTACCTATGAAATCGAACTCATTTTTTTACTTAGCGACCCGAGCCGGTTGGCGAACTTGTGTGCTCGATTGTACTCCCTAGCTGAAGTAGGTACTGGATCCTTTGGGAGGTACATACGAGCACAACATGTCTTAGGTAACTTTACCTATGAAATCAAACTCATTTTTTTACTTAGCGACCGGAGTCGGTTGGCGAACTTGTGTGCTCGATTGTACTTCTTAGCTAAAGTAGGTACTGGATCTTATGGGAGGTACATACGAGCACAACATGTCCTAGGTAACTTTACCTATGAAATCGGACTCATTTTTTTACTTAGCGACCCGAGCCGGTCGGAGTACTTGGGTGCTCGATTGTACTCCCTAGTTAAAGTCGGTACCTACTACTGGATCTGAAGGGAATACGACCACAACATGTTTTAAGTAACTGTACTAAATAAATTAAATGTTTTTTTTAAATTAGCGACCCGAGCCGGCCGGAGTACTTGTGTGCTCGATTATACTTCTTAGTAAGAGTTGGTACTGAACCGTATGGTAGGTACATTCGTGCACAACGTCTTATCGATAACTTTGTTGTTGGGCGGGTGTGTGTTTGTGGATGCGGTTGTGTTTTTTTTTAAATCCATTACACATTATTTTAACGAGCAGTAATTATGTACTTTCGCAGTTTTGATGTTAGTAAAGATTATGGTAGATTATTGCTCCAGTTCCACCTTTGTAAAAATCCCCATGATTTTCCTGTTCCTTCTTCTTATTGGAGGTCGCGTTCCGAAGACACTGTAGTTTGTCGACGTTTTTTGAATGATTCTTTGATCATTCAAAAAACGTTTTTTTGAATGATCAAAGTCAGTTTTTTTTGTCAATTAGACTTGACCAAAAAAAATATTTTTTTTTTTCCAATTTGCGATCCGAGCCGGCCGGAGTACAATCTAGCACACAAGCTAGATTGTAGTCCCTAATTAGAGTTGGTGCTGAACCTTATAGTAGGTACATACGAGCACAATGTGTTTTAGGTAACTTTACCTATGAAATCAAACTAATTAAAAAAATACAAGGAAGTAGGTATGTAATGCATCATCAAAAATGCATTATAGTGTGCAGTAATGCATCCTCGTGACAGTATTTGAATCTGTGCCCCTAGCTTGTCTTGCTTGCGCGATAACCACTACGTCGCGGTCGGTGCGTGCCTTTCCGAATTTATCCACTAATAAAGGGTTTTCTAACATTTTCACGAAAAACACATGCACAAGGTGCAGTAAATGTGACCTACTAATATTATAAAAGCAGAAGTTTAGTTTGTGTTTCAATCACACACTAACTACCGATTGCGATAAAACTGTATGCACGCTGGAGATCTGGATTAGAACAAACATTTATATATCCTTGTCCCGATACGAGGGAATTTTGGGATCGGGATATTCCGTATTTTCCGATCCCGATATTCCCACGGAATCGAGACATAAGGCCACAGTAAACATCCTACTAATATTATAAAGCTGTAAGTTTGTGAGTAGGAGTATAAGTGTGTTTGTTACTCAATTACGTAAAAATCGCTGAACCGATTGCGATGAAACTTGGAATATAGGTAGCTGGAGACCTGGAATAACACATGGACTACTTTTATCCCGATATTCCCGCGGGAACGGGACTAGCGCGACTGAAACAGCGGGCGCAGCTAGTATACCTATATTTAAGGGTACAACTGCAAACATTCTGTTAAACAGTTGTAAAACAATTTACCCGGTGGCCGAGACGAAGGAAAAAGTTTAAACAAATCTTGAGAGTTTCCAACTATCGCGCTATCTCACAATACTGCGCGGTACTAAAGTTGATCATTGTCTTACTTAGCTACAGTACATTTAACAGGGTATGTTAAATGGTAGGTACCTACGTATTAAATGGCTAATACGCGAATTGCCAAGTAACATTAAAATGCTGCACAAGTGCTGCCATTGAACCCGAAATGTAGAAAAAAATATGCTTAAAACTGTAGAATTTAAGCAGCTAAATAAGGTCCAAAATAATCTAGATCGATTAGGGACAGATAACCGACCGATAATCCACCACGATGCAATGCGAAACGAAGTGTTGGCAGACTATCTACTTGGTGGACCGACGACATCATTCATAATTATAATTCATACTTATAAACGCTAGTTAACAGCTGCATAACTATGTATCGTTTGTCTTTTACTGTGACATGAGATTTAAAAGTTGACAGACAGAGACAAACGTCACATAACTTGGTCATCTGTTAATCATCGTTTATAAGTAAGAGGGTAAGTGTTTTAATGGCTGGAGAGAAGCATGTGTTAAAACGTTGTATAAAAAGGAATATATATATATATATATTTATATCTTAAAAGGCTGTATAAAAACTTTGGTAAAGCTAATAGAGCATAATATTTACCGGGTTTTACTCGCGTCGCGTTTATTGTGTTTTATTATGCAAAATCGCGAAAACCTTAACAAAATTTAGTAAAGCTGATAAAAGTTTAATTCTGGGTAATAACTGTTTAATGTCACAATTAGAAATTAATGACTGCAACTAGATATAGATCAATCACGAATCAAAATTTCTTTATATAATGGGATGTATTCGATCACTTTAAATACTTCGAGTGTTCTTACAACTATGACTCTAGTGTATATTGATTCTTTATTCTTGAACAACTTATTAAATTTTTTATGACTTTTTTTTCTATTAATAAAGGTTTAGGGTTCCTCAATCCACGTACCGTGTAGCAATCAGCTCAATACCTGCCGTCGACAGTTTCTATCGCAACTTTTATTTGTTAAGGCTGTGCAAAGTTACCTCGTTACCCGTTAGTTAGCGTCGTTATCCGTTACTTCGCTCGTTAGTGTTACAGGTGTGCGTGTGCGCAACTTCCGGTGCCGGACTATTCAGGCGGAAATCACTTTTCGGCATCTTGGGGATGATTCGAGTTTGAGAAAAAAGTGATTGTTTTTTTTAATTATTTATAGGTACGTGATATCAGAGCCCGTATTGCCGTATTTAATGTTGTGCTGGTATAAATATTGGATTTCTTACATAACTTTTAGTAATGTAATTTTATACTACATTATTGTATGCTCGAAAGAGTAGACTGTGGACTAATATAATACATATTTAAGACCAATGTACCTACATAGTTTGAACCATAAATTATTCTTATTCTTATAATAAATGTTTAGCGCGCAATTTCATATTGAAAAAGCAATGGTTTTTGAAACAGAAATGCATAAGGGCATATACAACCCTAATAGCGTGACAGGGATAAAGCCAGCGAATTTCAGATGTGTAAGTGAAGGACGTAAGATGCGACCTTGCAAAATGTTGGTGCGTAAAATCAAACAATTGCTAGTTTCAAGATAACTAAATAATAAAATAATATTATAATATAATAATATTTTGTTCTACTACTTTTCCTAGACTTAGGAAAAGTAGTAGAACAAAATTATATAAATTAAATTAAATTAATCTCTGTCTGTTTCTCTGTTTGTTCGTTGTACAATTAAAAACTACTAATGTGATTGAAAAGTTTTAAATATTGGAAAGTTCTATTTTCAAGGAACCTCGTGGTATACTTTACATCGAAATCCAATTAGTAGAACTCGAGTAATGAACGAAAAAGTCGACTATGCACTATTTCTACGCAGACAGCTATTTCTACAGTTAGTATAATGTGTTAAATTCGTTTTTACGCAACCTACCCTCAACTGTAAGTTAAATTAAAACACACATAACCTTATTACCGCAAACCTAACCAACCTAAATCTTTATTTACAGTAAGACAAAAACACCGAATGGAACTCAACGAAATAAGAGAAACACTTAAGGGGCCGTAGTAGGCCAGAACTGATGTTTCTAGGGTGAATTACTACAAAAGTTATTTGAAATAAAAGTTTTTGAAACCATATTTATTAAAGTCAAGGATATGTCTTAACACGTGAATGTCGTGAAGACACGATTCATGAAAATTTTCTCAATAGAAAAAAATTCCAAACTTCTCTCTAAATTGTACAAATAAGTGATTACTCAGTCAATATTGTACGAAAACTAATAAAACTTTGTATAAGAACTGAACTTAGCTCAATACAGGCAGTAAACGTTTAGTTATCTTGAAACTAGCAATTGTTTGAATTTACGCAATAAAATTTTGCATAGTCGCATCTAACGTCCTTCACTTACACATCTGAAATTCGCTAGCTTCCTCCCTGTCACTCTATTAAGGTTATATAGACCCTTAAAGTATCATGATATCCATTATCATTATTTAAAACGGTGAAAAATAATCCGGTGATTCGTGCTCCATCAGCATTAGGAAGGTACCTACCTACCGTCGACACGCAATCAAAACGCATTCGAACCCATTAAATTCTTATTAAACCTCATTAGAGGTGCCACAGACTGGAGATTCTAATGACCCTTTTATATGATGCCGATTTCTACTTCACTTTCACTGAACCAGCGAGAAAAGTAACATGTGAACGGGCCATAATTTTTGACAACCACTAATAAAGTCCCGAACTAAGCACTATTCTTGTACTATGGGTACTAAACTTAGTTTTTTTTTGCAAGGAGGTATATTTTCAAATATCTCCCATGATAGGATTCAAACCTGAGCCCCCTCGCAAACCAGACGAGTGCTCTAACCACTGAGCTACACGAGAATCACGTGTCATGTCATAATTTTCGACTCATGGGTACTAGACGATGGATATACTACATATTATATTTACTTTTTTCTTTTAATCGTATTTACCATGCTTAAATTCGTACGTAGCTCAATATTTCGCTAGTAATTGCAACTGAATTTTTCATGTGACAAAACAAATTTAAACATGATAAATACCTCGTTATTTAATAATATTAGTTAGTAAACCCAGTTGTAGTAAAGAAGCTTCAATTATGCAATTATGCTGCAAATATTAATATAGGATAATGGGGAAATAAGTCAAGTTTTATTATTTAGGAGCAACATAGCAGACGCTGTAGTCAAAATCAGTCTAAATCAGTTGGAGATATACCCACCAACTATCGGACGATCAAATATCTCAGGTCTGCGTGATCAAATAGGCCGATCCCGATAATAAATCAGGAAAAATCTTCTAGCGAACAAAAGTGATGGTTCCTTACTAGTGTGTTATCAATTTGGACGTAATAGCCCAATTTGGATTCAGTCGGGACCTACCAGATAATAAAATTCATCGTGGAGCGTTTCCCAGGGCAAAAATTAATATTCTGATGATGTAACTCTGAGAACTGTTTGGGGTGGTACCGTTTGTGAACTTATAGCGATTTATTTATCCTTAAATAATAGGGTTTAGACCCAAAATGAATTTATTCTACACTTCGCAAAATGGATAATTCTTAAAATTGTGAGCTATAGTGAGTCAAGCGATTTTGAGAATTATACGATTTGTAACGGGTAAGCCCTTTTAATCCGAAAGGGGGTTGTTCTAGACGTCTAGGCGATCACCTTTTGTTCTACGACTTTTAAAATTCCGAACTTTTTTTTTGAAAATTTTGAGATTATGTTTCACTAAAAAACCGGTACCGTGCTGTTGAAAATAAAGCTAATTGAAATTTTGATTGTAGTAGACCAAACTAAATGAAAGGACCACATAAGGTCAATGACCTCGAACTCTCAGAAACAGCTGATTTTTAAGTAAACTTTACACTTAACATTTTCGAAAAGTACTTCGAATTTCCAAAAGTCGTAAAACAAAAGCTGTTCGCCTAGATGTCTAGAACAACCCCTTTTCGGCTTAAAAGGGCGTTGCCGTTACACCTTGTATAGATGAGAGAACAATAATTATCTTATTTCAAATATCTTACTACCTCGTTCATAAGATGAGACTAATAAAATAGTAATGCATTGTATATTTTATTTTATTATAGTAGGGCACTCTAAAATCCAATTCAAAAATAGTTTTCCAAAAATTGTATAGGCTATTGGATCGGCTAGCCGGTAAGAAACAGGCAAGGTTTCGTTGGGATATAACTTTTTGAAATACTTTTTTCTTGTTATTATTTAATCGTATGATGTGAAACGAAAACCACGGACAAAATCAGACCAATACTCATTTCTCTAACAACCTTCAATAAAAAAATCGAGTGTTTGAAAAACAAAACCAAAATGCCACCAAATACATACATGACCGAAGACTTCTCTAAGGAAACACTACAAAAGCGAAAGGAACTGCAAAACCAATTAAGACAAGAAAGAGAGAAGGGAAACGAAGTATTCATAAAAAACAACAAGATAGTGGTAAAGCAACAGAAGGATAATAAAGAAAAAAGGAAAAGAGTCAATTCAACATCGCCAACGCCTCAAGAGAAAGAGAAGACGATAATCGCCCCAGCGAAACTACACCGTACAGACCCCTTCACATACATGCGGGCTAGATCGAATTCTCTGACGGAAAAAAACATAAATAAGGCATAGGATGACGCAGACATCGGTAACTGTAAGAAAACACCAAAACACAAGAAACAACAACCCAAACAAGAACGCAATTTCCCCAATCCGGTTGGTCACCGTGGGGTCATAGACCATTACCCCCTAGATTGCCTAGAAGGTCAAACCATTAACACTAAAGAGAAAAAACAACATTTTTATATCGCAACAATCAATACAAGAACATTAAGGACTCAAGAGAGGTTATACGAGCTCGAATATGGACTACAACAGATAAAATGGGACATACTAGGATTAAGCGAGGTTCGTAGAGCTGATGAAAAAATAGAGGAATACGATGATTATATATTTTACCACAATAAGACAGAAACACCAGGCCTGAATGGAGTTGGCTTCTTAGTGAAAAAATACCTCAAAAAGAATATAAGAGAATTCATTGGCATCTCCGATAGAATAACAGTTCTAAACATAGATCTCCCTGGCTATGACAAGACAATGTCGATAGTCCAAGTATATGCACCGACGGAACTCGCTAAAGAAGAAACAAAAATCACATTTTACAACGAACTGAAACTCACAATGGAAAACGTACATAAGACTGTTGTAGTAATTGGAGACTGGAATGCTCAAATAGGTGAACGAATGAACAACGAAAACACATTCTTAGGACCATACACACACGGGGAAAGAAACGACAACGGACAAAGGTTTATAGACTTCGTCCAAGAACATAACCTGAGTATCATGAACAGCTACTACAATAAAAAACAAAGCAGAAAATACACGTGGACCTCTCCAAATGGTGAAGTACAAAATGAAATTGACTTTCTTATTACAAACAGACCAAAAATATTTATGGACGTCAATGTTGTAAATAAACTGAATTTTAACACTGATCACCGAATGGTCCGTGGAAAAATCAATGGAGTCCGAGTTAAACAGAAAAGAAACAACTGGACAAGTAAAACAACTGCACTACACTTGCCATTACCGGACAGGATTTTGAAACCATTAGAAGAAGCGCTACAAGGATTAAAGGAGAAGGCTAGTATACAAGAAACATACGACACTATAGAAAAAGAACTGAAAGAAACTGAACGAAAAGCGGCAACATGCAAAAGAGCGACCGATAAAGTGGGAGAGGAAGCAAAACAGCTAATTAAACAACGACAAATTTCAAGACAACAAAATCCAATTAACAGGAAAGAAGTATCAGACCTAAGCAAAAAAATCAACGAAAGTATAAGGAAACATAGACAAAAAACAAGAACAGATAGAATAGCAAATCTTATAGAAGCAACTGGAGGAGTAAAAGTAGCGCGAAAGGAACTTAAAGAAAACACAGATTGGATTCCAAAAATGAAAGATAATAAGGATAAAAAGACCAAGACAAAAAGATCATCAATATTAAAGATAGCGACAGAATATTACACGCATTTGTATGGAGACGAGATAACAACACCAATACCAATAAATAGGAACTCAGAAGAAGAGGACAGCGACGAAATTCTGCCAATAATGCCTTGCGAACTACAAAAGGCTATCAATTCACAAAAAAGCAGTAAAGCTCCAGGAGAGGACGGGATCTCGAATGAATTACTAAAAGGCTCAGCACATATCATCCAGAAAGACATACTAACCCTTTTCAACGAAATACTGTACACAGAAGAGATACCGTCCCAATGGTCGACATCTACAATCACACTACTCCACAAAAAAGGCAACAAAGAAGATGTCGGTAACTATAGGCCGATAAGCCTAATGTCGAACCTTTACAAAATATTCTCCAAAATTATTCTAAACCGAATCACAAATGTTCTTGACGAGAATCAGCCAAAGGAACAAGCAGGATTTCGAAGTGGGTTTTCGACGGTGGATCATATTCATACAATTAAACAGATCTTAGAAAAGTACCAAGAATACGGGATGACCTACTACATAGCTTTCGTGGACTATAACAAAGCGTTCGACTCCCTAAAGCACGTTAAGATATGGGAAGCGCTAAGACATCAAGGAGTTCACCAAAAATACATTCGAATAATTAGGAATACTTACAAAAATATGACTGCAAGAATAAAAACAGAAAGCTTTGGAGATAAATTTGATATTAAAAAAGGAGTGAGACAAGGAGATCCTCTTTCGCCCAAATTATTTTCCGCAACTCTCGAGCAAATATTTAGAAACCTAGACTGGAATGATTACGGAATAAAAATAAACGGAGCTCTGCTGAACCATCTCCGTTTTGCAGATGACCTTATACTAATCTCTGACAACCCACATCACCTACAAACTATGCTGAAACAACTGACAGATGAAAGCGAGAAGGTGGGATTGAAAATGAATATAGGGAAAACTAAGACAATGACCAACTATACCAAAATACCTATTAAAATCAACAACAACATTGTCGAGTATGTTGACGAATATACTTATTTGGGCCAAATTATCTCTCCTGTAAACCTAACTACTAAAGAAATACAAAATAGAATAAATTCAACATGGAAAAGATACTGGTCCCTAAAAGAAATAACAAAAAATCCTGCAATATCGATTAAACTTAAGAGCAAAATATGCAATTCATGTATTATCCCAATTATGTCATATGGCTGTCAAACATGGCCCCTAACAAAAGAAAATATCAGCAAGCTCAAAATATGCCAACACAGTATCGAGAGAAGCATCCTAAACATAAAAAGAAAAGATAAGATTAATCTGAAAACAATAAGAAAGAAAACACAATTAGCAGATATAACTTACACAATAAAAAAATTAAAGTGGAAGTGGGCTGGGCACCTTATTAGAAGTAAAAAAGATAAATGGGCCAAAGATGTAACAGATTGGTACCCTAGAGAAGGGAAAAGATCGAGAGGCAGACCGTTCCGGAGATGGGAGGACGATTTCAAAGCGGCAGCTGGTACAACGTGGAGAAGGGAAGCTAGCGACCGTGAAAACTGGAAAATTCTAGGGGAGGCCTATGCTGGAAAGCAAAATAATCAGACACCGATGTCGTAAATATAAATAAGGAAAAAATACAACTATTTTTTTTTTAAGATTATTAAATAAAGGCTTTTGAATTTGAATTTGAATTTGAATGATGTGAAATAGGCGAATGTGAATACAATAACTTAATATAATACTACACTACAATTTTAAAAAATATAACAAATGTCACAAATTACATAAAATTAGATTTAATAAAAAAATAATAAAAAAATCACACATCCTTAGAATGTAAGAGGGTGCGATACGTGACTTCGAAAAGTATCACCACGAATATCACGACAACGAATGAACTCCACCGTGCAAAACAGCCGTATTTATAGACTTATCTAAGTAATTACTTCGGCTAAGTAATGCATTGTCTCGTTCTATATGTATTTTATCTAATTTTAGATGATTTATACTTATTTTATGGCGCCTTAGTGCCCGGGACATTGTCAGTTTGCCCAGCACCTATACCACCCTACCAGCCCAGTCAGCCATGCCCAGGGGAAAGAACTGGGTTTCCTCACGATGTTTTCCTTCACCGTATGAGCGATTGTTTTTAGTCACATAACTTTGCCACAAGGTAAAATACATTGGTGCGCTGAAATGAAAATACCTTCTTTAATATAAATCTACCATAGCTTGTAACTTGCGTCGTTCGCCGAAAATGGTTTCGATGAAATACTGCAAATTAAAATTGTTAAATGAATCAACTTTATTGCCCAAAAGATTTGTTTTGGCCTAATTAAGTACTGTTCGGGAATTCTAATCGGCAAACTATTAAAGGACCGTCTCCACGAACGGTAGAATCGCGGTGATATTATCGTCGAGCCACTTCTTTCTCTACAATCTCTGTGAACGTGTGAACGTTAACTCCACACAGCGATGTTAACGCGGCGGTGCGTACTTTGAAACTTCATGTCACAGCAAAAGACAAACGATACATAGTTTATGCAGCTGTTACCCATCGTTTCTAGGTAAAAGGGTAAACTGTCAATAAAATAATACCAGCAAATAGAAATCAACGAACCTCCCACATAAGCCACACGAGGCCATAAAAAACAACATATTTAAAACAAGCTCTCAACGAAAACGCCTCGAATTATGAACGCACTTCGCGTCGCACGTAAATTTACGTAATGTGTAAACATATTTTATAAAAAACACACACTTAACTAAGTACGACAGTTGTTTTGCTTACGGCGTTATGTAAAAACTTGAGTGAAGGCGATAGAGGTATAGTGGTTGTAATAAAATAGAGGCGTGACCAATATTTTTTAATCATTAAGACCGCGCGCACTTTGCATACGTTTTCGTACGAAGTCTGTAGTCTATGATATCTATCTATCTAAATCTTTTTCTTTTTCATAGGTATATTTTAAAAGTCTACATTTTTGGGTTTTGCAAAAATATAAATAAATAAATATGTAATTTTATTTAATTATTAAAATCTTTGATTATCGATATATCTTAATAAAATTATTAAAATTAAAAATACAAAAAGGAATTCCTAGGTAGGGTACCCAAATGGATGACTGCATTGCTTCTTTGGATTGCAATACCTATTCGTTAGCCAAAGAAGCAGCCTTTTGGTCTCCTGAAGCTAATACTAATATTCTGATAAGAATAAATAAATAATTATTACACGACATTACATACAGCGCAATCTAGCCCCAAACTAAGCACTGGGCTTGTAGTTACTATTGATACTAACTAGACATCTTACTTTACATTTTACATTTGAAATTTACTACATATTATACTTTTTTTTGTTGTAAATACATACATAGGTATTATTATACATAAAAAGACACCCAGACCAGAAAATTTATTTTTAATAATAAATACTTACACCCGGTGGGAATCGATCCTGCAACCTTAACGCAAATTACGGTTGGGCCTTTGCCCGACGCGCCACAGAGGCAGAGAAGAAACTACACAATATACTTTCGATACATATTTTATATTATAATAAAGTTAGGTATTTTACCTCTACGAATTGAAGGTAAAATATGACACTCGGGAACATTTGGCTTATCGAAGCCTTTACAAGCTTTTCTTTGTAAATTATTCTGCGGAAGAAAATATTTTTTGAGTTTTGGAACATGATGATGAAGTTGTTTTCTTTTGTCTATGAAGCTTTAGGTTTATAAAACCTTAAGCGTGCGAGTTAAATAATGAAATAAGCCCATATTGCTGTACTATGTCGCCTACCTATCCGGTGATTGAGACAGGGAACGTCGAAATAAAAGATTAAGACCGATATAGGTAGTGACACATAAATTTATTTAAGACTAAGCCTAATTAATCTTACAGTAGTAAGTAATTGAGTTACTTATTTAGAAAAAGTCTAGATTTAGAACTAGGTACAAGATTTTTATAATTCAGAACAGGTTATCTGTAGTAAGTTATATTTAGTTAAGTATTTTTAAAAGTCTAGGTTTAAAACTATAAGTTTGCATTATTCTAGTTTATAAGTTAATTAGGTATTTGAGAAGTATAGATTTAATTTAGTCAGTAATAGTAAGTTATGTAAATAATTTAGAATTTGGAAAACAACATCATTTTAGACTGAAGGTCGGATTATTAAATTAAGACATGAAACTGTTCCCTAATCAAGGTTGGGTCATGTTTTTAAGAAAGGTTCGAGCTATAGGTTGATGCAGTAATGTCTCTCTGGATTTCAGGGGTACAACCGATGATTTAAAATTGACTCATCTGGTGGCAGTGATGCAACTCCTGTTGAAGCGGTGATGGTTTAGGTAAATTGTTAATTTTAAATGGTTCACAGCCAGGAAGGTGGCCTGTGCCAATCGTCCACGGTCCGCTCTATCCGTGCTTCTGGTCCGGCAGCCATTTTCACTAAGAGTCCTCCTGGGTCGGTTGCTCTTGAGTTCCAGACCGGAACGTAGAACCCTGGAATTACACCAGTCGAAGAGACAAATCAGTAAAGGCACTGTCAGGCTAGTCTGTGTGAACATCAGCCACCGAGAGATGAGTTTACAATATAAATAAGTTCCTTGGCTGACGTTTACACAGACTTGTCGCAGGGCGGCCAACATTTTAGGATTAGTATCTTAGATATAAGTTAGGTACAATAGTAGGGTTATATTTAGTTCTTAAATTTAGTTGATTTTAATTTGTTAGGTTATCTTTAGGTTAAGTTCTCAAAAAGTAAAAGAAATAATTCAGACACAGTTTGTTCTAATTACTTAGGTATACTATACTGAAATCCTATTCAGAGGTTCAAACATTTAGCACCAGAATCAGTTCCAATAGGAACTGCCACATGGTAACTTCAGCATGTGTTTTTTACAATTAAGTACACAAAATCAATTCAAAATGCGAGGCGATCGTACTTATAGGTTGTTCACTTAGTTTAGTTATTGATTTTACTAGGAAACATGGTTTCTGAAACCAATCTGGTATACTGATCCAAGCTTGAGCACGTGGGAATCGAAAGCACAGCTTTTCCGAGTGTTTTCCGAAACGTGAGCTGAGGAAATATCACTTGTGAAAACAATAATATTAGGTTATATTCTATAACTCACCTATTGCGGGATAAATCAGCTTTTATTTTAAGATTTATTTATTGAAATTTATATTTCTCAATGGGTCTAGAGGTGATCGACGCGCAGAGGAAAAAGGGCTCTTTTTGTGTTGTCCTACTATATTTTCCCAAAGTTCATTTCCAGCACCAAAATATGTGACATTTTGGGACAAGGTGGAAATGAATTGTGGTTAATCCATTTCAAACACCCTTTCGTCGCTGTTTTAAGTAATGTCTCACATTATTCTGAATGAGTACTAAAAGGATACGTTAATCTAACTGCAAACTATTACTTTATAATATAATTCCAAATAGAAGATTTGTGGCTAGAAAATTACATCAAATGTAATTATTTACTTAATATGGTAACACCGGACGACGTACGTCACACGGCTACCTAAGTATATGTATACCTACATAGATATCATAGTACATCAGTTATATTCTACTGCCGTACAAGCAACGCCATCTACCGTTCATTAAGGCGTATCTAACCTAAATTATCACTACAATAACGATACGATCCTGTCCAAAAGGTTCACCTTTTTGTGGGAGACGGACCGATACGACGACAGAGATGTCGCTGATGCAAATCTTCTCTGCCTATAAATAATTCTAATATTAAGTTCTACTGATTTTATTTCTTATTTTAACGTTTACTAGAATAATGTTGTTAGGTAGTTATAATATATGTAATTAGAATAAATGTTTATTATTCTAAAATGTCAAACAACGTGACAACTAACAATAGGTACTTATTAAATGTTTCGTGCACCGTTTTTTCTTAACTAATAATACAACTTTTAATTAATCTAAATCGGCATCCGGTTCTTCGTCTTTTATAGCTTGTCCTGTGACAAAGGCCTCCTCTAAAGAGTTATTCTTCTTTAATAATTGACTACTAGTTACCCGCGTAAGTCGCGATCCCGCGGGATTTTCCAAAAAAGGGATAAGGGATACCTACCAACCTATAATTACAAAGAATACAGTCTACTAATTTCATTACTGTAGGATCAGCGGTTTGGTCTCTGTGTTGATTTACACGGTGCTCCGATGACGACCATTTAAGCCAATTGGAGGTTGTTCTAGACGTCTAGGCGAACAACTTTTGTTCTACGACTTTTAGAAATTCAAACTTTTTTCTTGATAATTAGAGATTATGTTTCCCTAAAAAACAGCTAATTTAAAAATAAAGGCAATTAAAATTGATTGTAGTAGACTAAGTAGACTAAACTAAGTTAAATGACAACTTAAGTCAGTTACCTCTAACGCTGATTTTCGAGTTAAAGTTTACTTGAAAATCAGCGTTAGAGTTTAACTAACTTTAAATTTTCGAAAACTATTACTTCGAATTTACAAAAGATGCAGAACAAAAGTTGTTCGCCTAGACGTCTAGAACAATTCCCTTTTAGCTTAAATGGTTTTTACCATTTTACCATTATTTCCTTTAGATGGTAAGTAATAATAATAATAATAATAATAAATCCTGTGACGAACACACAGCGCCATCTAGCCCCGTGGTAAGCTGCTAAGCTTGTGTTACGGTGACTAGACAACGGATATACACTACTTATATTTATTTTTCTTTTGTAAATACATACATATTATACATAGAAATACGCCCAGCATAAATATTTGCACCCAGCGGGAATCGAACCCGCAACCTTCTGTATTGCAGCCAAGCGTTCGCCCGACGCGCCACAGAGGTCGACAATGAAGTGATGAAAGATTTAGCACGGTCTCGTAAAATGGTAATTGAAATGAAACTAGTTTCGAGTAACGAAACGGTCCATCTTCCTTATATACTGCACCGGCCTACGGGTCGGAGACTGATTTCCGATAAGATTTGCTAGTAGGTACCTACGTGCAAATGGCCGACTGCAATGCAAAAGGTTACGGGTTCGATTCTCGCCAGTTGCCAATATTTATGCTTAGAAAAAATATTTGTATTTGGTCTGTGTGTCTTTCTATGTATAATATGTATGTATTTACAATAGAAAAATAAATATAAGAAGTAAATCCGTCGTCTAGTCTATTCTATTTCTTATCGGTTGTGAACCGATTATGGCCATTAAGAAATTAGCCAGTGTCAAGTTTTTTAATATGTTATGCAAGTTATTTGCATCGAAACAGTCAAGTCGTCATAGTTAAAGTCAAGCTTTGCATGAGGCAAGATGGCGCTGTGTGTTATTCACAGAATTTATTTTATCTAATTTCAATCCATAGGATAAGTTTCTCATTCTTCGTTATTCGTTCACAACGCCACAAACTCCGCATAGATACCTCCTCGTATTAAATCACACAATATACTCTGTGGTAACTCATACACTCTGTGGTAAGTTATTCAGGTATAACAGTGACTGTGGCAGTTACCTACGACGTTATTATACTGCCCAGTAATCTATGTCTAAAGACACAATGTATGGCAAATGTATGTAGATCAACAGTCGAGGAAGAAAGTGCTACGCGAGTTTTTTTTTTTTATAATTGGTACAAAGTAGGCCGCTTTGGAATCATATTTACAAATGTTAGTTAACAAAAAAATAACAAAAAAAAAAATTTAAAAAAACACCAAAAAAAAAAGAATTGATAAAAAAGACCAAAATAACCTCTACATACAGCGCCACCGACTAATTAATCTGTTTTATCATCTGAAGTCGGGCAATTTTACTGGCTGTATGGTTCCATATTGTACTTCGTTTGGCTGCCCGACTTCAGATGATAAAACAGATTAATTAGTCGGTGGCGCTGTATGTAGAGGTTATTTTGGTCTTTTTTATCAATTCTTTTTTTTTGGTGTTTTTTTAATTTTTTTTTTTTTGTTATTTTTTGAAGTCGGTTTTTTAATTTTTAATTTTTTTTTTTATTTCACCCTTTTTAGTACCTACCAACCTACTTCCGACTGCCAAATAAATTAACAATACCTATTGTTACCGTAATTTTAATTATTGAGGAGTTTGCTGATGAGAAGGTGGTTTTAGGTGGCCCATCAATCTGTTCTGAGTTCTTTAGGGGTCTATTCTTTTTGGTAGGAGTCCAAAAACGAGTAATTTATTACATTCTGGGAAGCTATCCTGTCCATCATTCCGAAGATACTCATCAGATCCTGACCAAATTTTTATGGGACCACCACAGGGCTTCCACCTTTCCATTAAAAAAAGAACCATCTCAATCGGTCAAGCCACCTTCGAGTAATCGGTGAACAAGTGAATTGAATACAGGTTTTTGAGGAGCATTCCCGGTCCTTACTTCGAAGATCCTCATCAGATCCTCACCAAATTTTTATGGGACCACCTCGGGGTTTCCACCTTTCCATTAAAAAAAGAACCATCTTAATTGGTCAAGCCACCTTCGAGTAATCGGTGAACAAGTGAATTGAATACAGGTTTTTGAGGAGCATTCCCGGTCCTCACTTCTAAGATCCTCATCAGATCCTCACAAAAAATTTATGGGACCACCTCGGGGTTTCCACCTTTCCATTAAAAAAATAACCATCTTAATCGGTCAAGCCACCTTCGAGTAATCGGTGAACAAACATAAAAAAAAAAAAAAAAAAAAAAAAAAAAATATACGCGACGAATTGAGAACCTCCTCCTTTTTTGAAGTCGGTTAAAAAAGGAAGTTTGTGGTTTTGGTAATGACATTCTTAGAGTTTAAAGATACTTAGATAAAGATAAAATATTTTTTTTACTATTTCTATAAATTTATTGCCTTTGATATCAACCTTTGAGTTTTGGCGGGAATGCTTTGAGATGTGTTGCTAAATTTTCATTTTTGTGAACTTAGTTCAAATGCGTGTAAATTGTTTAATTTCGGGGGCATATTAATCAATTTAGTTTCGTGAAGGTGCACAAGTGAAAATAAAAGTGAAAATCGGTGTAAAACATGGACTTTAGCTTAGTGTTCTCTCCAAAGCTCCGTGAACAAACATTGTAAAAAATGGCCCCCTTTATACAATGATTCCCTCGACTTGACTTTAACTATGACACTGGCAAATGTCCGAAAGGAAAAGCCATTTTAAGAAGAAGAAGAAGAAGAAGAAAATATCAACCTTAACTGCCAAATATGACATCAGAGGGAAGACATTTGTAAATAGCCACTGTGGTAACGTTACCACAGTGCAAAATGCGCGCATACCGCTATTTTTAAAATTCAAGGTTTGCTAGTAAGCCCTGGTTCCCCTAGTCGCCTTTTACGACACCCACTAGAGTAAAGGGGATAACAAGACCTAGACCCATTCGTCAACCTAGTTAGTACCTACAATTATATCATAAATCAATGATTACCACCTTTCCCTGAGTTTCTTATCTTCTTCTCATTGAAAGTCGCGTTCCGAAAACACTATAGTTTACTTGACGGTTCTAAAAAGTATGTAATAATATTTAGGCTTGATTTTTCATTTTACGGATAAAAGATATCTATCGAATAAGTTCGAATTCAACCAAATTTAAAAGCCTTCAAATTTTGATCTTCTAAATTAGGTTTATTTTATTTTTTACAATTATAGTGAAGTTTTTTATTCGGTGGTGTTACATTTTATTTGTCAGATATCTCTATCTAGAGATTTCAAAAATCAGGTCATAAACGAATAAAATATTTTGAATTTGAATTCTCCCGAGTAATAACGAACTAGATTATTATAATTAAATAGTCTTTAAACTTTAGAACTCGACTGTACCTCGATGGCGATTATAAAATAAAAATGCAGAAGGAGTTAGGTGCTAACACTAGTTAAATCATATTGGAGACAGTTTATAGTAGCACGTACTGCACCCGGTTTCGCCTGGATAAGCGTTCTTAGGGTGAACCTAGACCACCGACTTTTATATCGGGCGATGCAATGATAGGTTGCCATCGTCCAATTTACAAACAAGCGTTTTGTTACGTCTTTGCAGGCGTTGGTAGAGTAATGTATTCATTGTTATTATTACATATGAACAAACTATATTAATACAATAAGAGCGATATTAGTCCAGTGGTAAATACCACGACTTTCATTTCGAAACCAAATTCGTGGTTTCGAATCCCGGCTGCGTACCAATGTCTTTTTCTTTAAGAACAATTTAGGTATGTGCACCATTTACACTATCATTAACAACTGAACTCGAAGGCAAATAAATGTACTGAACTGCGCGTCGTCGCCTTCAAATGCATGAAAAACAACGCAATGGTTCTTGCGGCGCAGGTTTTTCCTTTGCGCAGTGTGTAACTGTGTAGTGTGTATCCTAAAGCGACCGACGTCGAGTTTAACCCGACGGAACTTGCGCGGTAGACTTGCAGTTTGAACTTAGAATTGACGGGCCGGATCGAATCGGTCGATAAATAAGTCTCGTCTGCGTCGCCCCTCTCTCTCGTAGTCATTGAATATTTTACGACAATGAGCGTCTCTACTTACATTTTATTTGTATTTTTGATTTGTGAACGAATTTTAGAATGTGAAAACTGATTCGGAAGTAATATACGTATATATCTAGGGGATTAAAGTTTCAATTTCAGAGAGGAAACTCAAAATGGTTTTATTTTTATTCGATTGCAAAGTAAGGGTTAGTTTTTAGAGGTAATTTTATTAATTACTTATCTTATACGCAATTAACTCTGTCTGTTACGTTTTCACACCTAGACTGCTGAACCGATTTTCATGAATTTCGGTTTAGAGAATGATTAAAAATCTTTATAAAAGGACATAATATGCTACTTTTGATTGATATTGCCGCGTGATCGGAATGCGCTTTGTAAGCAAATAAAAGAATAAATAAAACAGCTATTTTATGTAAAAAAAACCTAATTCATTTGAAAGCAGTACTTTTATAAGACGCAGGTGGCTTGAAGAAGATCTAAACTGTTTCTAGACTACCAAATTACATTGTTTTAGTTCACAAACACTTTTGTTTTAAGTAATTGTCCAAATGATGAGTATTGAAGTGGCAACTTTCTATGTCGCAGAAGGCGCTATGTACATAATATACCTATACTTAAATCATATTATTGACAAAAATAATTTAAAAAGCCTTTAATATAAATCAGTAGAAATTCATCATCATGCGAATAATACGCTCAAAATTAAACTATAAAATGATTTCTTTTTTTAATAGAATTTTTACCGTTAAATACCACAATATTTTTCTTTATGTAAAAACTTTTCGTTACTTTTTCCCAACTTTTAATGGTCTTATTCTACACGCACTTTTTAAACTTAATCGATTTTTGTTCACGATTAGAGCATCGCGTTTATAAATGTTTTTTTTTTTAATTACTAAGACGACGTTTCGGCAAATAAGTTAGTACACCAGCTGTGGTCCTGAGATGACTCGGTCTTCACAACCGAAAAAAAAGGAAAGGGAAGTACTTACACTCGATTCTTATGTTATTTATATCTTTTTAATTTACAAGATTTCAATGACAATTATAAACTAATTACGTAACCAAGATCCTTAATAAAACAACTACCTGCTTTAGCATTTATAATATTACCCCCTTATTTATAAACGCTAATTAATGCGCTGCATAACTATGCATCGTTTATCTTTTACTGTTACATGAAGTTTTAAAGTTGACAGACAGAGACAAAAGTCACATAACTTGGTCATGTGTAAATAATATTTTATAAATAAGGGAGTTAGTAGAGATTTCTATTATCAAGACTTAATTCATCATTATCAGCCAGAATACGTCCACTGTTGAACAAAGGCCTCCCCAAAGAACGACACAACGAACAACTTGCCGTTTGCATCCACCGGCTACCCGCGACTTTATCAAGACTTAATTAACAAATCTAAACTGGCGACACAGAATTTCTACCCCGATACTCCTACGTCTGCAGGTACCTATTTAGCATCGCCATTCGCCACGCGGTGTTGCCATTTTAGCGAGGGACGTCTAAAGTGTTTGTAGAACGGACACGGTCCGGGTACGGATAGAGTATCAAACCAGATGCGATTAGATTGGAAAACATTCACTCAATTTCCTGGGCGAGAGGATCGTGGGCTCCCGCGAGTGCTGGGTACTGCTCGCAAATAAACTATTGCACTTGTATATGAAATATAGATTTAAGTCTAATACTTAGTCTAAAAATTTAAGTCTAGATAGGGAATCTTGTAAGAATTTCAATTAACCCTTTTTGAGTGGCTATATCTCCCTACTAGTTTAGTATATTAACATTTAAAAAAAAACGAATAACTTACGGCCTCTATGGCGTGTCGGGTGAACGTCTGACTGGAATGCAGAAGGCTGCGGGTTCGATTCCCGCCAGGCGCAAATATTAACGATTAATAATAATAAAAAAATCTGTAACGAACACACAGCGCCATCTAGCTCCGTGGTAAGCTGCTAAGCTTGTGTTACGGTGACTAGACAACGGATATACTACTTATATTTTATTTTAATAATAAATATTCGTATATCTGATCTGAGTGTCGTTCTATGTGTAATATGTATGTATTTACAAAAAAAAGTATAATATGTAGTATATCCGTTGTCTACGTACCCATAGTACAACCTTAGTGCATAGTTTGGGCTAGATGCGCTGTGTGTAATGTCGTGTAATAATTACATTTAAAAAAAAAAGGGAGAAAAAAATGAAAAATATTTATTTACCAATTAAAACTATGCTATTACACATTTACCTGTGAACCTGACACTAGACTATTGTCTGTATTGTGAAGTGTCAAGAAAAAAATAAAAAATTCTAGAGGTAAATTAATAAAGCCGTTCGGATGGCGCTTGATTTCTTGCATTTCTTGCGCTTGATTTAACTTTTTAAACTTTCGACGAAGTATCATCAAAAAATTGTAATTCGAAGTGACGTTTCTAGAAATTGAGTAGTGAACGCCATTTCACATACATGCCTAAATGAATTTATTACATAATTTAATATTAGATATTGTTGCTATCGCTCCCGTATCGGCACGAAGCTCGGGACTGCAGTCTGACAAATCCACAGCGGCGCGCGGTGAGTAGCCGCCGATAGCAAGACGTATATATTTGCTGACGCTACCCGTTATCCAAGGACCTACGTTTTTAAATTACTAAGCGCCGTTTCTGCTGACTCTACAATGTGATTTATTTGATTTGTTCGAAGCTATTTGGATTTAATTGATATTTGGATGATTTAGTTTGTTTTGGTTCAGATTTTTCGTGATATTTTAATTGGATTCCAGTTGTTTTGTTGTCCGTACGTAAAGGTTGGTAAATAAATTAGAATATTTTGTAGGTAGTACTTACTTACATATTAAACGAATTAAATGGGTTTTAGTACATTTTTTGACAAATTAAATAGTGTTCAATTAATATTTCTATAGAAGTAATTCAGTGGCTTTTCAATTCCCGTAGTTACATATTGACTTTTGAATACCGTAACTTTAACTAAATGTAGATTTATAAAAAAGAAGCGCCTGCAAAATTTATTAATTTTGATTATTAACTTTGCTATCAGATTTTTATAAGGCGTTGAAACAGCTCTGCCTGGTAAAATGACTAGTAAGATACCCCTTTTTCATAAACTCATGCTTTCTCTTTTATTCATTTTTGTTTTCATTGGAATACAAGGTAAATAATACCTTAGTAATTAATTGATGCATAATATAAAACTTCATAAAAATCGGTTCTGTATTCAACCCTAAAATAAATAAAAAGAAAACAATTACAACACAACATTACAATATAACTGTTAAAGACCTGATTTTTCATTCTACAGATAAAAGATTTCTATCAAATAAGTTCGAACCCAACCAAATTTAAAAGTCTTCAAATTATGACCTTCTCAATTTAGATTTATTTTCTTTTTAAATATCATAGTGACGTTCTTTATTCGGTGGTGTTACATTTTATTTGTCAGATATCTCTATCTTGGGATTAAAAAAATCAGCTCTGAAAGGAAAAAAAAACGGTAAAGATATAGAAGCAATAACTGTACCCAAAGTACCTAACAGCCCTAACTAACACAAGTGAAACCGTTAGGCATTACTAGTATCAAGTCAAATATATAGAGCAAACATTACCTAGGTAAACGTCAAAGAGAACCTAGTTAAACAGAGCATTGTCGAGTGTAATTTTCAACCAATTTATATGTTTGCTTATGAAAACTTTATTAGTTAAACTGCGAGAAGCCCGCGGTTTTACCAGCGAAATGAAGAACAATAGATTGTATTTTTTGTAGAAATGCTTTGAAATATTGCACCCGACGGGACTTGAACCTTGAACTTGATATTCCGTATCGTGCGCTCACCATTTGCGCCACAGGTGCTCGCTTTGTCGTTTTGAAATTATGGACTGTGTCTCTTCGTTCTTTGCGACTGAGGCACGTAGCGACATCTACCGGTATCCTTACAGATTACCGGCTTGCATAATTCTATTTACATATAATTAAATACAACGTTGAGATGATGCTTCTGATTACCCATTGTTCTAACAAAATAGTTTAACATTTTTACATTAAGTATGTATAAAAATTCTGTAAACATCACACCGTTTAACTTCATGGAATGATATTGTAAGCTTGTGTGATGATGACTAGGTGATGGATATATTTATTTAATGGATATGCCTTTACATATATTATATTTTTCTTTTGTATATAAGTACATACATATCTACTTACATATTATAAATAGTGAGACGTTCATTAGGTTTTTAACGCTTTCTTAACATGAAAACCAAAATACTTTTCTACAAGTGCAAGACAATTTAGGGAAAATAACAGAAATAATTTTACAAAAGGAATATCGCAGCAACTACTGGAAGCAACTTTATAAAACAATTAGTGGTATAATAAATACACTGAAAAAAATATATTGTTGTGTGCAACCAAACTTTCGTTTATGTGTAACATAAAAAAAGTGACTACAAAACTATGGTAATACATGACCAAATTGATTCGGTTAAATTTTTTAACTGTATGTTTTGTAATAATCTAATCGCAATGATGTCTAATTTAAACGAACGACTTGAGTTGTATCTCAGCTTAAGTTTAGTTACCTCTATCTTAACTTTTTAGGTAACATATCGTTACTTAACTCACTCTGTTTTGTTAATACTAATCAATTAGCTCTGTATTGACTAACCAGATCCTTAGTATTCTTATAACCACATACTTATTTTATATGTAAATAATTTGTTAGGTTAATGTTAACAAAACTGATTGCTTGTTTTAGCTGTACTTGCTTGATTACAATTTGCCATTAATTTTGTTGATTTGAACCAACTAATTTTGTGATGAGTAACTAGATTTTTGTTTTACTTATAACCCTATACTTAAGTTAATGGTAACAAAACAGTGTGATAACAATAACAAAAATGTTTTGTAGTGTGTATCACATGTTTAGTTACTAGTAGCTAATCATATGGTTGAAAAATAAAATGCACTTTTGTTACATACAACATTTATTTTTATTTAAAATCAAAGTAACACCACACTAAGGGCCAGAAAAATCACTTAGTCTTGTCACTTGGGTTAATGTAAAAGGGACGAAATACTGTCATTGTTCATGATGTTGAAGATCCTGCTGACGTTAATTTTATGGTTATTAAAAATATATACAGGATGAACCATTTCAATGGACTGTCAGGGGGATATCTTAAACTATAAGAGATAGAGAAAAATACTATAAGGAATTGCGTCCCCGATTTTGACATAAACTAAAATAGCACTATTAGATTTTTGAAAAATGTATTTCTCTTGTCAGGAATCGAACCTTGTCATTTTGTAAAAAAACAAACACCCTAAATTATTGTACCTATCGATAATGTTGCTGATAGAGATCAAATCCTGGAAGGAAATAGTGTGTTAAATCAAGAGATTTTTCTGTCGATTTACCATACTATGTTTCCAGAATTTGATCTTTGTCAGCAACACTATCAATCGGTACAATTATATAGGATGTTTATTCGATTCCTTGCTAGGGTAGGTACATTTTTACGATACATTTTTCAAAAATATAATGATGCCATTTTAGTTTTTGTCAAAATCGGTGACGCGACTTCTTTCAGCATTTTAGTTTAGGATATCCCCCTGAAAGTCCATCGAAATGGTTCACCCAGTATACATATATTTTTAATAAACATAAAAGTTACGTCAGTAGGATCTTCAACTTCATGAATAATAACAGACCCAGGCTCATATTTCTTCTCTTTTACATTAACCCAAGTGACAAGACTAAGTGATTTTTCTGGTTTACAATGACATGAAATAATTAGGTATACAATTGTCAAAAAGAATCAATTATCATAACAAAACGGTAGGTTCTATCCCTACAATTTGCGAGCCCGCGCAATCAACTATACATAAAAATACTATAAATTAAACAGGTACTCGAAGAGGTAATTAAAATAAATTAAAATGAATTTACACAAGACCAGTCAATGGCTGCTTGCGAATGTCCACTATGTCCAGGTTCCTCAGCATCTATCTCAAAGTTTGTATCTAATGGCTGTACCACATATTCAATTGCCACGCCTGGATCTGGAGCACTTTGTAAAATCAGTTCTTTAGAAGAAACCTAAAAAGCCAAAATTGATTAGAAATCGTATAAAAACAGGTTATGAATAGAATTTTAAAGGTAAAGGTATCATTACAATTGTTTTTTTACCATATATAACGAAATAGTAGTATTTTCTTCTTCATTACTGCTGTATGTTACTGATGGTAATTCTGTTATAGATCTTTATAATTTGATTTGAGTGTTGAGTTTGGCTCGATGGCCTACTATGGGTATAAGATCCTTAACATCATTTTCGGATAACATTTGTAAGGTTTCCAAATCTATGTATTGTTCTGGAAAAAAATACACAGGTACTTAGTATGTTTTACTAACAGGTCCTTCCTATCCTATACCTTTGTCAGTCCGAAACACTTCGATTAGTAAGTAAATAGGTAAGTATCTAACAATTTGTTATCAAAGTACGTAACATATCACAAAAATAAAATAAATTTACCTTGAAATGTAGGTATGTACATTTCCAGTCCCCATTGAAGCAAATAATCTGCCAGAGGATTTGGGGAGTCCTGTGTTGAGAGCTGAGCTTCGGCCATGCCTTTAGTCCGCGAATCTTTTAATAGTTTTACAAACACGATGGATAACTTATACCTATGTAATTTTACAATAAGTGTAGTAGTATTAATTTTAATTGGTTTTATGTACCTGTCTGCACAAAACTGTGAGTACCGTGACACTCGTAACACTAGCAAGTGGGAAAATAAACAAACAGGAATCAACCTGTTTTAAACAAATGTGTTCAGTTTCGTTTAAACAAAAAATGACTGCCATAAGATAACATTTGGTTCGAGATCAAAGTCTGGCTTTGTTGTTAACTGTTAAATTGAGTTTTGTTCTATGCAGCCAAAAAATAGACTAAATTGTTCGAAATGTTCGTCAAAAATAGTCAAACTTCACAGGTGATTAGCTGTAAAACTTTTGTCTATAGCTTAACAAAAACGATCGTTTGATGGCAAATCAATGTTTTGGTAACGTTTAGACACTCAAATATTTTAAATTAATTTTACTGATTTTGTAACATGTAACCACTGGGGTTTGTTTAAATTACTTTAGTTAACGATAACTTAAAGTTTAGTTCTACACAAGCGAACTAAAAATAACAAAACCTGTTTTGTGTTTCCTTAATTACCCACTTTTATTATTTTAAACCAACTTTAGTAGTGACTAACCAATTTTTGGTTAAAAGTAATTTAACTAAATCATTTTTGTTATTTATTTTTTTCAGTGTACCCTTTGGCTACGCAACAATTTTGTAAAATGACTCTAAAACGCACGCCACAAAGTCAAAGTCAGAATATTAAGGCAAAATATTTTTCATAAGATTATCGTTTAAAATCGTCAGCAAACTACCATGTCTTCGGAACGCGACCTCCAATTAGAAGAAGACACAAGAAAATGGGTTGCTTTTTATTTAATTTTCTTTTTGCAATGATCTCGTGGTTCACATTGTCGCATTTAGAGCAGACTGGAGCCCTTTGGGCCCTACCATGATGTCTTATAAGTCGTCGCAAACTCGCCGCGTTGTCGTTCAGCTAAAAGTAAATAAATTAAGAACACATCAAATAATAAAAAAAAAAAAAACGTAAAAAAATTTTTTTTTAATTACTATCGGTGTTTTTTTTTCATTTAAAAATTTACTTTATTTGTTTGAGCGACAAAAGGACGACATAGCAACGAACAACGATCAAGGTAGCGCGGTATATCTTCGCCACAATTTAACATTACAACAGACGTAAGCCACCAGTTTCGTAACGTAAACTCCGCTTTAAATACAAAACAGTGTTGTGAGTGTTCATAGAAGTACCTACCTACAGGAAAATGTCGCTGCACTACAACAAATGCAGAACTTGTTTAAACAATTCATCAATTATTTATAGTTGCTGCCACAGCACGGCACCGTATTTATCTTTGCAATATGACATATAATTTAACAAGTCACATTCGAATGTCCTTCTATTTAATATTTGTCGACTTATTATTCAAAACTAATAGCCACCATTGTTTGTTACTGTTGCATTTAATAGTGCATTATAGACTTTACAATTTAACTCATCATCTTACTTCCGGAATTGAAAAATATTGCAATACTAGCTGCGCCCCGCGGTTTTACCCGCGTAAGTTCCGATCCCGCGGGAATATCGGGATAAAATGTAGCCTATGCATTATTGCAGGTCTCAAGCTATCTACTTACCGAGTTTCATGGTAATCGGTTCAGCGGTTTTTACGTGATTGAGTAACAAACACATATACACACATACTCACAAACTTTCAGCTTAATTAGCAGGATTCTAAATTTAAGGTTTAGAGGAAGTGGTTAAATTTTATTACAAGACTAGTACCGTCCCATGGATTTCCTCGCTCCAATCCCGATCCCGTGGAAATTTCAAAAATCTTTTGTAGTGGATACCCCCACACCTTAGATAGAACACGCTCATCAAATATCTTGACTTAAGGACCAGCGTTTTGGACTTTGCATTGTTATATAGTTCAGTCAGCCAGAATTTTGAGTTTTACTATACAAGAATTAACGACGAAACCCCAAAAGTCAACTAAATAAAACATAGTGGGGCTAGTTTATAATGAATCATTCACACGACTCCCAAATCAATCCAGAAGGACAGCAAAAAGACATCGTGTGCAGACAAGCAATATATCTTACTGAGTCTTAATCGCATACTATTTTTTATTTTTCTTAGCTCGACGTTTCGATCATGTTACAATGATCTTGGTCTCGAGGGGACTGGTCGTCCCGCTAAGATCTGGTAAAATATAAATATACTTAAATAAATAGTTCCCAAAAGTTTTAGCACCCGACAGGACTTGAACCTGCATCTCTGGGGATCCGCCCCAACGCCTTTATCCAATTTGGCAAAATTTTGGGAACCATTTCTTTAGTATAGTCATCCAAGTGTAGGAAACACTTAAAAAATATCAAAAATATAAATATGTTAACAAATCGTATAAATTTAAAAAGTTTATTAAACGATCTTACTGGCCTGGCTAAGTAGACCGGTACTATGCGAGTGCATTAGGCATTACATTATTTCCCGGATCTGGATCGCGTTATTATTTTATTAAGTATTTTTTGTGTAAGTATTTTTTTGTAAATAAAATTTTTTGTCTGAATAAAAAGAGTATATATTAAATTGTAATAAAAAAGACACAAAATTATTTTATTTAAATGTTATTTTCCTAGTTTGAAAATATGCAATAATGTGTCCCAATCATATTTTTACCATGTGAGTGGTCTAAAACAAAACCCACAACGATCAACGCTCGCAAATATTATAAATCGTGTCCGTCTCATATCGCGGCAGTAAATCACTCGACAATTTCACCATTCGACTGCATTCCGCAACACGACGATGGTGGAAAAAACGTGCAAAAACCACCCTCCCCTCGTCACAGTAGCCGTGGCTGAAACGCCCGCGCTCGTTGCGCGCACAAATGAGTAATGTCGCTACGTGGTCAGCATTCGACACCGATATTTATATGGATAAAGTTTTATGTCACATGTTTCGATGGCGGGGCGGGGTGGAAGCGTGGACAATTGGACATAGACTGCGGGATGTTCTCGCCCGTAACATTTATGTCATACTAGCCGAGTCCGTTAGGTAAGCCCCGTTCCCGCGGAAATATCGGGATAAAAAGTAGCTTAAGTGTTATTCCAGGTTTCCAGCTACCTATAATATATTCCAAGTTTCATCGCAATCGGTTCATCGATTTTTACGTGATTGAGTATTAAACACACATAAACACATACTCACAAACTTTCAGTAATAAATTACATATTATTTTATATATTAGTAAGATAGGATGTTTCGATGGCGGGGCGGGACAGAAGCATGGACATAGATTGCGGGGTGGTTCTCGTCCGTGACAATTATGTCACATTAGGGATATGTCGAAAAAACATGGCATATACATATAGAAAACGCCAAGTTTCTTCGGCATAGTATCTCTAACTAGCTGCGCCCCGCAGTTTCATCCGCGTAAGTCTCGTCCCCGCGGAATTATCAGGATAAAAAGTAGCCTATGTGATATTCCCAATATCCAGCTAACTATATTCCTAGTTTCATAGCAATCGGTTCTGTACTTTTTGCGTGAAAGAGTAACAAAGTCACATACATAAATTTCCGACTACTTTTGACTGCCACTATAAATCAAAGTGTAACCAGAGTTTACTGATGAGAAGGTGGTTTCAAGTGCTCCATGAAACTGTATCTAGTTCTTTAGGGGCCGATCATTTTTGGTAGAAGTCTAAAAATAAATAATTTACTGCATTCTGGGATTCATTTCCATGTTTATCATTTGAAAGATACTCATCTGATCTTCACAATTTTTTTATGAGACCACCTTGAAGCTCCCACCTTTCCATTAAAAAAGCATCATCTCAATCGATCAAGCCATCTTCGAGTAATCTTAATTTGAACATCCCTAAAAAATACGCGACGAATTGAGAACCTCCAACTTTGTTTTGAAGTCGGTTAAAAGGAGGTAAGATCTATTTGTTTGTAATGTAATAAATAAGCTTCGAAACTACGTACTGGGCAGATTTGAAAAATTATTTCACCAATAGAAAGATAGAAGACCAATAGAAATATACTTTATCGACGAGTAACACAATCCATAATTATTTTCAAAAGAATTAGGCATCCTGAAGATAATTGCAAAATTGTGAACCGAGATAAATGGAAAATATATTTTATGCGAAAACTATTCTAACAAATAAATTCGCGAGCTATCCACCGCCGCGACTTATCGCTGCGCGTTAGTCTTACCGATCAATCAGCATAGTCTACTTTACCACCCCTCGTGCCCACCCCTTCGACGAAGCCTTTTCGATCAGTTTCAATTCTTTCATTAAACCCAATAAGGAGTTCCACAATCAATTTCTAAATACGTTCTCCGTACTAAGTTTACTTCTGCGATTTGATTGGACCTTATTTCTACAAGAAACGGTTGAAATTTCAACGTTTGTTTTGAGCTAGAAGATTGTAAAGCAGTTTGTCTATTCGTTGTGGAAGGTGGATTGATGGGGTTGCGAAACTAGGTGGTTTAGTTCAAGTGTTCATCTTCATATTATTTAAATGATTTTGATGGATTACAATTGATTATTTGAGGAGAAATAGTTAACCAGAAATTCCTTGAAAAAATAAGGAATAATGGGCCTAATTCGAAATATAAGAATAATTAGCTTTTTAATTCTAACCTGTTGCCAGATTTCACTTGGCGTAGTCGGTTAGCGCGCCGGCTAAAAAAAGGGGCTTCAATATCGTGTATATATTTGTATCGTGGGGAGAGAGAACTGACGAAGAGGTAATTAATTATAAAAAACTCTGCCATCAAAGACTTAAGTGTATAGACTTTCCAGTTTGTTTTACTAATTGTGCGGATCGATTCTGTGATAGCGTAGACCACA
This sequence comes from Idaea dimidiata, assembly GCA_949358125.1. Lineage (NCBI taxonomy): Eukaryota > Metazoa > Arthropoda > Insecta > Lepidoptera > Geometridae > Idaea > Idaea dimidiata. Next base: position 13,815,783 of record OX442341.1, read on the forward strand.
GGCGTGCCCTGGACGATTTGTATCACGACATTGTAACTGTCCTCAGTACCGCAGCTATGGAGAGCAAAATCACTAAAAAGCCGTGGGGAAATAGAGCTAAACGGAGTGGGATGGGATGGAACAAATACGTGCGCGACGCTCACACAGAGTCCAGGTCGAAATTTAGACAATGGGTGCTCTGTGGTAAACCAAAGTCTGGTGATGTGTATAGTGAGATGGTCGAGAGCAAAAAAGTTTTTAAATCTCGTTTAAGATGGTGCCAAAATAACCAGGACCAAATAAAAATGGATGCTTTGGCCGCTAAACATGCTAGCGAAAATTTCCGTGAATTCTGGCAAAGCACAAGGCGTTTGACTGTACGACCTGGTCTCCCGGTAAGTGTGAACGGGGTCAATGACCCGAAGGATATTGCGAATCTCTTTAAAGATCAATTCCGTGTGCATCCCTAGGGGCGGAAAGGGGTGCTCTTGGGGATAAGATAGCGGACGAGAGGGTCTCAATTAGGTTCAGTGCCAAACAGGTACGTCAGACTATAGAAAATTTGTCTAAGGGAAAGTCCCCTGGCCACGACGAGTTGAGCATTGAGCATTTGTTGCACGGTGGCCCTCATGTGTCAAGAGTACTTGTAATGTTTTACAATCTCTGTCTGAGTCATTGTCATCTGCCTGAAAAACTGATGGAAACTGTCGTGGTACCAGTGGTCAAAAACAAAACGGGAGATCTTGCCGATAAGTGTAACTATAGACCTATATCACTAGCAACTATCATTGCAAAAGTATTTGACGGTCTGCTTAATACACAGTTAAATAAATTTGTCATTCTTCACGATAACCAGTTTGGGTTTCGGCCCAAATTGTCAACTAAAAGTGCAATACTGTGTCTTAAGCACACCGTCAGATATTACACAAATCGCAAGACTCCCGTATATGCATGCTTCCTCGATCTATCAAAAGCATTTGATTTGGTGGCTTATGATGTGCTTTGGGAGAAGCTTGACGTCATTGATTTACCGCGGGAACTTATTAATATTAGGGGTTAAAGTATGAAATTGCCGATTTGTACTGAAAATCGTAATTGTTTATTTTTTAAATTTTTAACAAATTTATTTAATCAAAATAGTTGCCATTATTATCTATACATTGCTGCCATCTAATGGGAAGGTTATTAATGCCTTTGCGATAGAACTCCGACGATCTAGACTGCACAAACTGTGTGAAAGCATTTTGTACTGCCTCCTGGGAAGAAAACTTCTTGTCACGTAGATAATTGTCCAAATCACGAAAAAAATGGTAGTCCGTTGGAGCAAGGTCTGGTGAATACGGAGGATGACGAATGGTTTCTAAGTGCAGTTCCTGAAGGGTCAAAATGGTTTCTCGTGCTGTGTGAGGTCTCGCGTTGTCGTGGAGCAATAATGGTGAAGATCGATTCATGAGTCGGGGCTGTTTTACTGCTAGTTTTGTCAACATGGTTCGGAGTTCGGCACAATAGACATCTGCCGTAATTGCTTGACCAGATCGAAGAAAACTATAGTGAATAACACCATGCTGAGACCACCAAACAGTTACCATTACCTTTTTATTGGTAAGTTTTGCTTTAGGACACTGTTGTGGCATTTGACCTGGGGTCAGCCATTGCATTTTTCTTTTCCGGTTATCATAAAGAATCCACTTTTCATCACAGGTTACAATTCGATCCAATATTCCTTCATTTCTGTACCGGTTCAACAAGGCAACACAAGTTTCAACACGCGTTTCTTTCTGCAGATCAGTCAAATCATGAGGCACCCATTTTTCTTATTTTTTTATTTTATTGATTTGACGCAAGTGAGTCAATAAAGTGGGTAAGGTAACGTTAAACCATGCCGCTAATTCCTGGGTAGTTTGACTAGGATCGGCTTCCACTATCTCTCTTAATTCATCGTTATTCACCTGTGTGGGCGGTCTTCCTCGTGGCTCGTTCTTTAAGTCGAAATTTCCATCACGAAAGCGTTTAAACCAAAATCGCACGGTGCGTTCATTAGTAGACCCCTCTCCAAACGCAGCATTGATATTGCGGGCTGTTTCTGCCGCGTTAGTTCCGCGTCGGAACTCGTATTCAAAAATCACTCGAATTTTCGCAGTATCCATCTTTCTTGTCTAAATTGAATAACAATAACTTATTGTGGCGCTCAGTGGTCAGCATGTCGGCTGCCATGTAGATGGAGTCTGTGTTAATAATCTAAGTTATGCGGACGATATGGTGCTACTGAGCGCCTCGGTATGTGGGCTGAGGAAACTGTTGAAAACGAGCGAGGACTACGCCTGTGGTCAGGGCTTGATCTATAATGCTATAAAGAGTCAGTTCATGGTTTTCGAGGCCGGGTCGAAGCATTCCGACGTGGTGCCTCCTGTGTTTCTGAATGGTGTACCTCTAGAGAGAGTGACACAGTTTAGATACCTAGGACATATCGTTACCGCTGACCTCAGGGACGATGCTGACATCGAGCGTGAGAGAAGGGCCTTGTGTGTTAGAGCAAACATGATTGCCCGTAGGTTTGCACACAGTTCAGAGGAGGTGAAAGTTACATTGTTCAGAGCGTATTGTACTTCTCTCTATACGTGTAGCCTATGGGCAAAGTACACTAAAACGGCGTACAGGACCCTTCGCGTTCAGTTTAATAACGCGTTCAGGGCGATGCTGGGGTTGGCTAGGTATTGTAGTGCGTCCCATATGTTCGCAACCTATCGCACCGACTGTTTTCATGCTACAATGCGTAAGAGATGTGGTTCCTTGGTGCGGAGAACGCGGGCCAGCTCCAACACCGTCCTGAAAATGATCGCCGAGAGAGAGGGATGTCCTTACATGCGACACTGTTGTAACAGACATGTCGCATGTGGGGACCGTTAGCTGTCTATTTATGTTTATGTGTATTTATTTTTCTTTTTCTTTTCTTTTGTAAAATTGTATGTTCATAATATTATTATGAGTCTTCGTTACTTGAAATAAAAACAATTTTATTTAATTAATTAATTTATTTAATATCCCTATGTGACTGGAAAAAATGCATTGCAGACAATTTTCTCACAATACAATTTTTCCTATTTAAATGGTATTTATAAAATATATAATCATTTATTTATCATTAGGTACTATGAGACATATTAGACATTTCTCAAATTGCATATATCAGACATCCATTTTACACTAAGTATATGCTTGTATCGCAGTAACCGAGGTACCAATATAATGCAATATAGAAGCCTAATAAATCTATAAAAATATATACCTTATAGACTAACAAATATATATTTTTTTATAATAATTCAACACGAACTACACAACGTGTTACAGGTGCAGGATTAGCGGCTGCAACGTAAATAAAATAATGTATATAACAACCAAAAATAAAAGCCTTCAATATATAGTTTTAGGAATAAAATTGTAAAGTACTTCAATGCATTTTTTAGTACGAAATGAATAAAAACGTATAAAATATATTATTGGTTATCAATAAGTATAGTAGGTACGAAAAAGTGAAGATAAATTTAGTTAAAAAACTAGGTTTAATCAACTTTCAAAATGAAATTACTTGGAAAGTTTTTAGGCATATATTAAGTCCCATTTGTAACTTGAGGTATTCCAGACAAGCTACAAAAAATTCCAATTAAAACAAATATAAGTCAAACTAAAACACACAAACCTACAAACAGATTACTTGTAACGGCAACAACAATCACATTTTCAGCACGAAAAACAACAGACTAAAAATGCTGAAAATAAAAAGAGAACTGCTCAGTTTAAGGCTCTCCCAAACTGACCGAAGTCCGCAACAATTTGGCTCTAACACAAAAACTACGCAATAATGTATGATAACAATTTTCAACGAAGAACCTGAACTATTAACACCGTCCAGTTTTGAATATAACTCGAAAACAAAATTAAAACCGACATCTCTATTCTCAGATACATCCCTGTGTCCTCACGTTTAGGTTGAGTTTCCATTGGCTGTCTATTTGTGAGGTGTAAATGAAAGTTGGTGAACAAAAACTTGCAGGCTTGGCAGGGTTGCCAACATCAGTGGTCACTGGAGAATTGTTTAGTTGGCCGGTGGAGAGACATCCCTGGTGTTAATTCCCTACCGCAATTCAACGATTTCACATTTGGAAATTAGAAATTGTGTCTGTTTTTTTAAAAAAGAAAGAAATTGTCCAAAATATAATTTAAACATAATTACAATATCATGTAGTCTTAGATTTCAAATTTTTAGATGCAATTTTTATTGGGGAATACGATTTTCCAAACATTTTTGATTCAATAAAGTTTGCGATTGCAGTCCAGTTGCAAGTAATAGTTTCAATTGCAATGATGCTGAAATGGAATTTTGGACAATTTGATTACAGGATCTTGTGTGACAAAATGGGCGGCCTTCCGCTTACGGGCGATAACTTCACAGACGACCAATTTGAGTTATTAGTTTTTGTGCGTCCATGCACAATATAAAATATTGGGCAAGTACGCTGTCTTGTTGTCGTGTTTCAAATAACAGGAATTGCAATTTGCAAAAGTCTTTACAACTAACACCTTGAATTTTAATTTTAATTTCTTAAAATTACTCGTGAATTTGAAAAAAAAGCTCAGTGTGATATATTTCCTTTTAACTTCATTAATATGTACTACTATCCTGAATACATAATGACGAATCCAAGTAAGTATAGCCATTTGGCTTTTTAGCAATTTAAAGCTCAATGTTTCGAAAACGGAACCCTAAAAGAAAAAATAGTTCTGGAAGACCAACAATGATTTTAAAAGAGCTATCTAACGATACTTCGCACGATGGGGTAAATAAGAAAAAAAATATCCCCCATTTTACATGTGGTAGAGGTACCTCATAAAACGTTAATATTTTTTTTATTGTGCTGTTTTTTGCCGTAATAAATAAGTATCCTCATGCAAAATTACTGCTTCTAAGCGTCTCTGAGCTAAGCCGCGGACAGACAGACAGACAGAGATATATTCTTCTTGTTGACTACGAAACCCTAAAAAATTAAATTATATACCTACTGTATCGCGACTTAAGTGAATACACGGGATAGAGCTAGTCTAGTATATTTTTTTTTAATTTTAATTTTTTTTCACCATCGTTGCGATTTTAATTCAAAACGATACAGAATATATCTCCAATCTGTAAGGAGGAGTGCTAAGTACGAAACTCATCGAAGTAGCAGGGGCGTAGGTACCCAGGATTTAATGTAGCGGGGCAAATTGAACTCTGTAAGTATGTGTAAGGTATTTTTTTGCCATAAAAAAATTAGAGTTTTGTTAATTAAATAAATAATTTATTTCTATAAAATTGTGTACAAAATTGCTTAAAGTCTAAATTATGATTTAAATCTAAGTAACACATAATATGCCTGAACTAGAATATCCTCTATCTCAGGCTAAAATGGCTAACAGTAGAAACTAAAATTTTCACTTATAATTAGAACCACATTAAAACTTATTGAATAAGTAAGGTGGTAATTGATTAATTTTAAAAAAAACTACGATTTTTTCTTGGGCATACCTACTAGTTAGAGTGGAAAAACCGTGCCACACCCTGAGTACGTCCATACGTAGCAGTCTTGTTCCAGGGGAGCCGCAAACCGAGAGAGAACTGGTCAATTATAATAACAACTTTGGTTTCAGTTCTCTATCTTGAGTGATTAGTTGAATATTGCTCGAGTTTACTTCAAAATGGATAACTAGTCTAGGTTGTTGGTAGGTTAGGTTGGTACTAACTGTAGCAAATTGACCACTAACAAATTGGTTCAAATGGGATCTATTAGAACCAATAATAAGGAAAAAGGTATGGTTGACTTTTGTTTACTTTATTTTTATTTAACAGAAAAACAAATGGTTATACATCATAATAAAAATATACTTAAAACACAATTAAATATGAGGTTTCAGGTGACCGGAGAGCTGTTAACGTTTTCTATTGTATAGTTTTTTGGTAAATAAAATAATAGTGAAATTAAATATGTTTTCACATAGGTAGGTACATAAACAACTATGTAAGTACGTTAAACTAGTCCGGAAAAAAAACAACAACATGGAGGGTACAAAAAAATCATTTACAGCTAAGTATTAAATGATTTCTTTATTATTTTTAATCGTTTAGTAGTAGTGTGGCTCCCCCTCTCGCTAGTTCTCGAAACTCTCGGAGTTAGTTAGGCCTTAGGATGATCAAGTCATCTAAGGCCTAACTACCTCCTAACTCTCTTGAGGGCTTCTAACTAGAGTCTGGAACTAGAACTAGCTAGCTTGTTATTCGAGATAACCAGGACCAACTGCTTAAGTGCCTTCCAAATCACAGCGAAGTACGACAAACTGTTTTTGCCACACACATTAAAGTCACCCATTCAAAAAATGCCATAGCCTACCTACCAATGCAATGTCTACCTATCTATGGCAAAACCCATCTTATTTTATTTATTTGTCCCAATATTCGCATGCGGATGAAATCGTGTATTTATTTAAAAAGTACGACTTCACTCATTACCTACACGTTAAAGAAAAAATATTCTAAAAAAAAGGCACCGAAAGCAAGGTTTTTAATATTGTTCAATGATTTGGCAAGAATCGTCCTGTCGGACTGGTAATGGAGGTGCAAATGGCTCCCAGTGTTTGTTTCGTGTACATTGCGTTTTTTGTTTCTGTTTGTTTTTGACGTCATGATGCTTCTTACTTCACGTAGGATAATGTTTTTCTTCTGTCTTTGAAATGTTGAATTGAAATTAAACTATTTTTTAAAGTATAAACTAGTTATTTTTATTATACATATAACATAAGGCTGCTTATGCGTTTTGAAGCATTTTTAGGTCTCGATCCAGTGAGAATTAAAAAAAAAACCAAACTTAAAAGCAAACTCTTTAAGGCTGAAATCTATAGAGCGTACTTTGACTTTGCTCAGACCGAGCTTAGCAAAAACTAAGAATACACTTTGAATTTGTATTTATAGTCGAAATTCATTTTGTAATACACGAATAAAATAAAAAGCACTTCACAGTCATAACAGAGAAGTAAAGTTTAGGTCATTACTTTTGATTGGTTTACATTCTAAATTTGAAAAAAAAAAAACGACTTTAACACTTTGGATAGTTGCGAAGATTGCTTTATTTATAAGTACCTAAAATTGTCTTAAGTTAAAATTTTTGCTTACAAAGTTAAAGTAGGTAAGGACCGGACTATAGATTTTAGCCTAAAGAAGATTGGCGTTTTTCCTCAGAGCTCAGACCTAGGGGGTAGAGGGGTACATTAATGAAATTTTAAAAGCATTCCTAAAACACTAGAAATGGATTATTCAACTGATTTACGTGAACTAAAGCCATTGTTTTAGTATTTTCGTTTATTTTCCGCTAAATTAAAAGATATTGTATATTAAAGTTTCACGGTCAGGGGCACCAAACCTAAAAATGGCGGCTCAATCTTTTCTAACTTAGAAGAATAGTATTGCTCCTAACTGTGAAACTTTAACACACAATATCTTTTCATTTAGCGGAAATAAAACGAAAATACTAACACAGTGGTTTTAGATCACGTAAATCTATTGAATAATCCATATTCCTCCTTTTAGGAATGAAATAATTTCGCATTAAAAGTTTTTTGAAGTGCCAAATTTGGTATCTGTGGAACTTAGCTGGTCCATTTTGAACGGTCTTCTTTCGGATCTCGCTACTAAAATCGGTTTAGGCTGTACGTTGATCCATCAGTCAGTCAGTACAAAGCATTTTTTTTAAATATTTACTTAAAAAAATCATTTCACTTAATATTCTTAATTCTTATCTTTAGTATCATCCTTATTACAATGTAATTACGATGCATGTCGCTAAACAACTGTCCAAACATTTAGCGTAAATCGAATGGCTTTGTCTACCGCAACGTTGCACCATATTTTAGTTGTCTGTTTACAGAAGAGGGCTTTTTGATAACGGAGCATTTTGTGATTCAACGGTTTTTGATGTGCTGTCCAAACTGCAAAATGTAGCGGGAATTTAAGAGCCCTTAGTATGAGTTTTGATATTTTATCGTCTCGATGAAACTGGCAGTTTACTTCATACATTTTCCATCAGCGCCCCTAGCGGTAACTATGAACTAAAATAATGTATGAAGTAAACTGCAAGTTTCATCGAGACGACAAACTATCAAAACTCATACTAAGGGCTCAGAAGATAAGATAATCAGAAAATGATCTACAATTTCCGATGAATCCGACTGGGATTTTTAGTTTAACTCGTATAGGGGCCTTTAGTGGAAATTGTGTTGAACTAGATATCTCAACTGTACCATAATCCTCACCTGTAATTTCATATCCGTAAATCGATAACAAAACAGTAGTTTGCCATAGGATTTTAATCCTTATCCTAAATGGAAAACTAACTGTCTGTCTATTCCGTTTTGACGCCTAAACCGCTGAAACGATATCAATAAATTTTGGTATACAGCTAGATAGAATTTTAGACAAGCATTCGGCTACTTTAAAACTCGATATTTATTATATTAAATAAATAAATAAATCAATTCCCATAGGATCGGGACTTATGCGGGTAAAACCTGGGCTCTGCTAGTTTCTTCTAACTTAGACTGCAAGTCGATGAGGTGTATTATTAATTAGTCCAGTGCGTTGATCAGCAGAACAGATGTACCTCGATGGTTGAATTGATCAGCAGAATATGGGAAAATCAATTACATTGTTAGTTAGAATTTGTGATTCTCTTACAGAAAAGAAAAATAATCACGGGAGGATTTTAACTTTAAAATTGGATGATGTATTTCTTTCTGTAACATTTTTTTAGTACCTAATCTACACATAATAAAGTTCAAAGTCCCGCCTGATAGACTGACTTAATGACTATTATATCTACGCAGAGCCCAAACCGCTTGTTTAAGAAACATGAATTTGGAAAATGTGTTGTTTGTCATGTGTATATATTAAGAAAGGATTTTTCATTTTCTCTCAGACGCCCCCACCTCTATTTTATATTTTTCTCGCACTACGACCATTTACTTCTTAGATTTTTAGTCAAATTGCAATATAAACACAGAAAAATCAGAAATTCAACTTAAAACTTCTTCTTTTCCTATGATTATGTGGATTATTTAGTGTTAGAGTGTCCAGGTAGCCCTAAGGTCTCTAACTTGATATCACGAGCTGCTATCAAAGATAGCAACTTAAAACCAATTATAATAGAGGTTAAAAGTGCAGCCATGTCGCTAAAATCGATCTCTTCCAGACAAATCTTTTAACTTAAAACAACCAAAGACACGATAGTTGACCGAACGAGCGAAGCGAGTGATGTCCAGTGTAGACGGGCCTGGCGCTTGTATCTTTGTTTGTTTGTTCGACGATAACTTGAATATCGTAGCTTCGATCTGTATGAATTTTGGTATGCGCGTAGTTTAGGTCAATAGAATTTATGAGTTGGAAGATGAGCCGGATCGGAAGGGGGTTTGGGAGTTTGGTTTGGGGAGGTTTGGGAGTCATTTCGGGGCGAACTAATAGTTTACTTGACGTTTCTAAAAAATATGTAAAAATATTTAAAAGAATCATCATATGCAATTTTAAAGTTTCAGAGTAGGCGGCTCTTTATTTCCACATCACACAAAGAATGATCGACGACAAGTTGGTACCCACTTCAGGTGCATCACTTGACTCACTGCACGAGTATTATTAGTTATTTGAACTAGGGAACAAAGGTATTGTAAGGCGGCCTCATTTAGTTATTAATTCGCAGCGAACTGGCTCCAATTAGAGGTTGTTTACTTCAGAAACACTTTGTTGGTAGGTAGGTATGTACTAGTTCTTTGTTATGGATTTCAGGTCGGACATACGCAAAGATATTCCGCGCTACCATGATTGTTTGTCGTTGCTATATCCTCCTTTTGTTGTTAAAAAAATAAAGTAAATTTTAAATTAGAAATACCCGACAATTTTTTAAAACCACAGACAATTAAATAGGGTTTTTTTTTAATTATTTGATATGTTTTTAATGCGACATGACAATGACAATGCGGTGACTTTGCGACGACTTATAAGACATCATGGTAGGGCGGAATATTTTGTTACATGAGATGGGCTTGCACTTGATCGGTAGTGTAACTTGCTTGTAAACCGCTGGACCGATTTTGATACCTTGGAGAAGGACATAGGTTTTTGATTCCGATATTCCCGCGGGTCGGGACTTACGCGGATAAAACCCCGGGACACAGGAAGTATTCTATAACTTAACTCAGTAAATACCAATGGTGTTCCCATGAATGTATTACTAAAACAAACGTCAAACATATTACTAGTTAGTTTGCGGTATTTTCATGATTAACCCGCTCTCGACCCGACGGACTACCCAAACTCAAAGATAAACTATCAATATTCTACAATAGAGGTAACGCCCGATACGAAGAATAGAATATAAAAACATTTAAATAAATAAATAAATTCTGTGACCAACACACAGCGCCATCTAGCCCCATGGTAAGCTGCTAAGCTAGTGTTACGGTGACTAGACAACGGATATATTACTTATATTTACTTTTCTTTTATAAATAAATACGTATTATACATAGAAATACACCCAGACCAGATACAAATATTTAATTTTAAGCATAAATATTTGCACCCAGTTAGGGAATCAAACCGAACGAATTTATTGACAACAAACACACACATAAGTACATACAAACAATAGGACACAACTTTTACATAGATAATAATATAAAACAAAATAAATATCATTAAAAAGAAAGAAAAATAACATGAAATAAATACAAGGTCAAATTAATTTTTAGAATTTGAGCACTGTGCCTACTGCCAAGATCTGCCTCGGCATACTATAATTTTAGAATGAAATGATTTTAGCATTTTTCTCAACTGTAAAGTTGTCATTGTACTAACTTAGTTATGTTAGGCTTAACAGGCAGATAACTTAGGCAGTCAGTTATTTATTTTCCCTCGCCTCGACCAGAATCGTTGTAACATGATCGAAACATTGAGGTAAGAAAATAAATAATAATACGCGATTAAGACCCGGTAAAATATAACTATGTTAACAAATCGTGTACTATGGCTATACGCGTATATTATTGAAAATCTAATTTTAACATCACGGACGTCCATCTTTAATTTAATGTTTTCGTTTTTATTATAGTCCAGTTATAGTAATAGTTGAAATAGTAGCATCGTTTTTGAGTGCATTGTTTACAATTGTAATGACAATTTTGACAATTCTAATTCCTAGGACCTAGAGGATCATCCCGGAATAAAAACGATATAAAAAAAGAAAGAAAAAAAACAAGACTGAGTAGTTTATATAGTATACTGTACAAAAAATCTACCATTTATTTAATTTATATACTTACCTACTGAAAAAATAACCGTATTCACTTGTACTGTACTATAATACTATACATTATTCAATACATTGTACAATCGAGCATAAATTACTTGGCATTATTTTACAATTTACCATAATCTCAACTACTCCGAAGAATTTAAATCTCTTTACCGAAACTCAAATAACATGGATCCCAAACTTTACCATATGACCTCTAAAGCCAAAACATTTTTATTTCACTTAACACGCCAATCCAAGCGTGAAATTAACATTCCAAGAAACTATTATGTATGGACATTTTAATTTTCCTGCTACACATAAAATACAAAACATTTTCGAATTTCGTATAATTTGACTTATCGACCTTAATTTTCGGGTTAACAAAAACTTTTCTGTTAACAATGCAATTGGTTTTTATAACTCGATTTGTTCACAGTAAAAAAATAAATTAACTACGTTTATTTTTGAATGATAACAGTGGCAATGATGGATGGGTCAGATTGGTTAGGACGTTTGGTAAAAAATAACGGTGGATTTATAAGGAGGTGAGTACTTGGATGAAAAAAAAAACTTGACCTTCATTGGATCTTGTCAGGACGAAAAAGTGTTTGAGGTTTTGGCGGGAACGCGTTGAGGAGATGTGTTGCTAAATTTTCATTTTTGTAAAACCTAGTTCAAATGCGTGCAAATTGTTTAATTTCGGGGGCATGTTAATCAATTTAGTTTCGTGTAGGCGTACAAGTGGAATGAAAGTGAAAATCGGTGCAAAACATGGACTTAGTGTTGTCTCCAAAGCTCTGTGAATAATCTTTGTAAATGGCCGCCGCGTTTACAAATGATTCCCTAGACTTGACTTTAACTATGACGACTTGACTGTTTCGATGCAAATAACTTGCATAATGTTAATAATACTTGACACTGGCTATTTTCTCAATGGCCATAATCGGTTCACAACCGACAAGAAAAAAAAGTGTTAAGTTGTAAAATTTTGTAATCGACCTAGGGAAAAATATTTAAAAAAAATAAAAAACCCGACTGCCGTTAATACTGAAAAGTAAAAAACAAGAAGATACCTAAAGGTAAAGAAACCTTAAAAATCGTTCGACGCATCTAGGAGCCTTAAAATGGTGGATGGAGTCGGGTACTATGTCACTCCCACGGTCATGACGAATCTAACAACGTATCGTTTATCTAAATCGGCCCAGCCGTTTAGGCCCTACGACGGCACAAAAATAGGTCACATACATACATAGGTACATACATACATACATACACACACGGCAAAAACATAACACTTCCTTTGGCAGTCGTGTAAAAAACTATTTGATCAGTTCTACTTTAATCAAAATAGTCTGATTAATTAGAATTTGTCTTTCTTCTTATCCGTTCCGCTGTTGACTGACAGAGCGGTGGTGATCATTATGTATAGTAGAGGAGTCTTGGCGGGAACTCGTTGAGGAGATGTGGTGCTAAATTTTCATTTTTGTGAAACCTAGTTGATATGCGTGCAAATTGTTTAATTTCGGGGGCATATTAATCAATTTAGTTTCGTGAAGGTGTACAAGTGGAATGAAAGTGAAAATCGGTGCAAAACATTAACTTAGTGTTGTCTCCAAGGCTCCGTGAAGATTGTTTGTAAATGGCCGCCGTGTTTACAAATGATTCCCTAGACTTGACTTTAACTATGACGACTTGACTGTTTCGATGCAAATAACTTGCATAATATATTAGAATACATGACACTGGCTAATTTCCTAATGGCCATAATCGGTTCACAACCGATAAGAAATAATAATAATAATGTAGTAGAGAGGACAGATGTTGCGCGCTTCATGACTGCTTGCCATCGCTCCCTGCTGAAGTCATTCTGCTGCATTCACTCAATGAAATTGAGTTGAAATGAAAATGAATGAAACCAGTTCATCGTGTGGGTGACCAACCGCGCGGTCCATTTTTCCCTGGACGACGAGGCGTTCAGTGGACAGTGGAAACATGTCCTAAGAAAGTTTGGATGCAAGATTGTAGATACTATCGAAAATAGACGCTGCTTGATACCGAGTTCTATAACCGAATCAATTAGAATTTGTCTAATTGATTAGAAAAGACACTTAGGGCTTTTTTTTCTCTAGATACTCAAATCCCTAGATAGAGATATCTGACAAATAAAATGTAACACCACCAAATACAAAACGTCTCTATGATATTAAGAAGAAACAAAATTTGAGAGCTTTTAAATTTGGTTGGGTTCGAATTTATTAGACAGATATCTTTTATCTGAGGAATTGAAAAATCGGCTCTAAATAAAGGATTAAAAATTTACTGGCGCTGTAAAAAGTATCTGTATGATAGATGGATTGATGCCAACATAAGTCGACCGTCCACCGGCAACCAAACAGGCCAGTTTAGCTAAGCTGGCTAGTTTTTCAAACAAGTCAGTATAATGACATAGTTTGCACATGTATGTAAAAACTGATCCAACTACGCGGAGATTAGCTAAACTAACTCAGTTTAGTTAACGGTAGATATTCGGCTTTAAGCGGGATTTACATTACGAAACCAGTGGCACGGAAATTATAGTAATTTTCACAAAAGAAAAAATGTGTTGACACAGCTGTACTATGTATTTATTTTAAAACAAGCTGATGCGAGATTGCATCTGTGAAATTGACTCAATGGGTAATGCAAGACACTAGTTTCGTAATGTAAATTGGGCTTTACATACATTAGGTATTTTTCATGTGAACAGGAGGGCTATTACGAAACTTACTGACCGATCCGAACATCAGTAGGTAGTTAAAATGTTCGTTCTGAACCAATAATTCTCAATATATTGTTTTTTTTTTTTCGTCTTGAATAATTATTTTTTCAGAACAAACATTAACTACCAACTGATGTTCGGTCGGATCTGTCGGTACGCTCCGTAATATTATTCCGCTCTTATTATTGATGCAAGTACTTCCTGTGTGGTTCTTATTTTTATAATATTGGGACGATGGATGTGTCTACAGTTATGGTGTGGTCTTGTTTTGTTTTGTTTTTGCATTGATATAGATCTTATTTGTATTTATTTTTAACGCTTCGCAGATCATAGTATTAGCGTTCTACAAACCTTAGTGGTTTTTTATGCTATATTTAATAAAATCTTGTTATTTTAAGTTCTTTTATATGATAATAAAGGCAAAAAAAAAAAAAAAAAATAGCCCTCCAGGTTGAATTGTTTGATCGGAATGAGCGTTTGCATTTATCATCTCTGACTGTTTAATTTGCCCGAGTTATTTTTAAGTATTTAGAGTTGGCGTTAAGTCATTTATAAAACAGTGAAATGGTAAATTTAGAAATTAACGCCTCAGAAGAAATCAAATAACTTCAACGGAATGGGACGTTTTTATGCCAAATGTAATTTTGTCACTTTAATGGTAAATAATTTTGAAAAAGTACGATACTGAAAAATCATAATACGATTTGTAAAATACACGAATGACGCAGACTGCAGATAATTTTATTTAGGGTATCTAAGATGGTAAATGTTTTTGTTAAATATATTTTAAAAATTGTGAGTAACCTACAATATATAATGTGGATATCTTCTAAAACAACTAAGTGTTGACCAGCAGCTTGAAGATGATGCTGACACAATTAAAAAAACAAAAGAAACATAGATCCTTGCTATCTATAAAACCTATTAACTTCGTCCTGTGGGTTCGCCCACATAATATCGATCAAAAATGTCGGGGGTAAAAAGTAGCCTATGTGTTAATCTAGGTTTCATTATAGTAACTTCAGTAGTTTCAGCGTGATGGAGTAACAAACATAATCAATTATTTACAATCATTTAGTTGGGTTCATCTTCATCGACCGATGATAAAATCAGTCGTCTCCAATACGCTCGTATTTTAAAGCGCTGTCTCTTAAAGTTCATTAAATCAATCAAGCGGGTTATGGCTGTATCTCCGGTTTATAGTACGTATTTACAAGGCTCCACGATCGTCCGATCCGAACGATCCAAATATCACACGATGTTAAACATCTTTTAAGTAATAGAGGAAACATTAACTACAGTGCAGTTTTTTACTTGCTTTAGATCGGTCATAAATTATAGTAAAGTTAGAGCGGTGTGCAAATTGCAATATCGATAGGTTCCGTTTATTATTTAACTAGCTACGCCCCGCGGTTTCACCCGTGTAAGTCCCGATCCCGCGGGATTATCGGAATCAAAGTAGCTTGTGTGTTATTCCAGGTTTCCAGCTACCTATATTCCAAGTTTCATTGAAATCGGTTCAGCAGTTTTTACGTGATTGAGTAACAAACACACATACTCACAAACTTTCAGCTTTATAACATTAGTATGATTTCTTGAATGTGTATTTTGCAATGAATATTCCCGAGACGGGTTTACGTAAACCAAAGAAAATTATATATAAATCGCTTCATCCGTTCGTAATGATACAACGATGTCACAGACAAATACATAGACTCACAGACAGACACCTTAAACTTACCGGTGAGTGTTATAGACCATCAAGCTCCTAAACGGAAAACTACTCGATTTTTTTTAACGTTTATGCCTTTATTACACCTGATGGTAAGCGTAGATGCAGTTTAAAACGGTAGAAGGTAATTGTAATTTAAGGACCCCCAAATTGTACCCCCCAGGGAATACGGTCTCTGGCAGCTGATCCCAATCAAATGACTGCCTTTAGTGCCAAGATATGATAGACTAGCTGCACCCCGCGGTGTCACCCGCATAAGTCCTATTCCCGCGGGAATATCGGAATGAAAAGTAGCCTTTGTGTTACTCCAGGTCTCCAGCTACCTATATTCCAAGTTTCGTTGCAATCGGTTCAGTAGTTTTTGAGTGAAAGAGTAACAAAATCACATACAGCCATACATACATATATACAAACTTTCGCGTTTTAATAGTAGTAAGATATGTGTAGAATCGAAGTCTGCTATTTGTAATAGAGAAATGTCTAGTAAGTTTTATAGTATTTATTAAATAAGTAAGTATTTGATTTGATTTTTGATTTGATAAGTTGTTTCTTATGTCATCTCTTTTTCCAGTTTACTTAAACATCTTCATTAAAGACAAGTGTAACAGTATCATTTAAATATGTCGAGATCAAAGGGAGAAGCTTATTTATTTGGATGCTTTTTGATTTAGAACGGTGACGTGCGCCATTAATAACATTTCGTTGTTTAATGTTATTTTGCAAATATTGGGAATATGCATTGCGAGTGAAGTTAAAAATTCCGTCAAGCGTGAGTCGGGTGCAAATAACAAACATACCAGATAGAAAATAATAAAAAAAAATGACAAAAATATATTATTGTTGTAGTTTCTATATCCGTTGTTCAGTACCCATAACACAAGCGTAGTGCTTAGTGGGACTTGATGGCTCTATATTATGTAATGTCGTGCAATATTTATATTTATTTATTTTTCGTCACTATGCACTATTTCTACGCTGACTCGTTAATTACTCGTGTTCTACTAATTGGATTTCGATGTAAAGCCGTGGATTTCGATGTAAAATCGCGACATTCTTTGAGAATAGAACTATTCAATATCGAAAACCAGATTTCAATCAGATTAGTAGTTTTTCATTGTTTGAGAAACAAACAGAGAATTAGACAGACAGACATGAATTTTATTTTGTTCTACTACTTACTTTTCCTAAGTCCCCTAGACAACTTTTTTGAAGTTTTACTTTAAAGTACAGACTTTTTGTCCTCTCTTCCTTTATTATGAATATAGATATAGATTATTAGGTACAATTATTTCTAATATTTAATATACCTACCTACCTACCTATTACGAAATTCACGTCAAAACAACAGACAGAGTGAATAGGAATACCTCGTATCTTATTGCAACTTATTAAGTTACCTACTAAAATTACAAATCCTACCACCGCTGTTTGTTAAAAGGATTCAGTACCGACGGCACAGGAAAGTTGTATGTTAAGTAATAAAATAGTTTAAGTACAAAAAATATTTTAAAAGAAATATTCATCTTTAAATATTCACTTGCGGCGAGAATTGACCTAGCGTCTCTGGATCAGAACTCCAGTGCCTTAACCTCTCGGCCATGCAAGTTCCCGAAAATTCACTGAATTATGAATTTTTCCTAAATGTTTTTAGTAAAGGCATACTTTACTAAAAATATTTAGGAAAAATTGAGCAATAAAACAATTTACAAAAATAGTTTAGTTTAAATAAGGTACTGTACACCGGTATGAATATCTGTAGGTAGAATATTTTTTTTTGTATGACGTCATAATATTAAATTCCGGCAGGTACTCAAAAATAGCAGTAGAGATATTTTTTGATTTAAATAACATTCATATCTTTATATTTGGGTAGCGTAAAAAAAATTGATACAAATATTATTGATACTCCTATTATTAATGTATTTTGATCACTCTCGATTGTCTTTATGTTTTATTTATAAATTATTTATTTGTACAGAAATTAAATAAGGGTTAAATAACTGTACTAGAAAATATAAGTACACAAATTCTCATAGTATACATATTAGATATTATATATTACATATTTGTATCTGGTCTGGGTGTCTTTCTATGTAATATGTAGGTATGTATTAAAAAAAAGTATCGTATGTAGTATATCCGCTTGTCTAGTACCCATAGTACACGCCTAGTGCTTAGTTTAGGACTAGATTGCGCTGTGTGCAATGACGTGCAATATTTATTTATTTGAGTACTGATATTTTACTAGTCCTATTAAAGTACTTTATACCGAATTGCACTTTCTGGGCTGGTAAAAATTTGAGTACTTATAATTTTGAAATACTATTTATATAATTTATACTAATATTGTACAGGCTCTGCTTACTACTGTATTAAACCTCGGGCTTTCGAGGAGGATACAACAGAGGAGCATTTTCAAGGAGCATTGCTCCCGGCGGTCATTGAAGAGGCGGGGACTCAGTTACTTTGACATTTGTTGTTTTATGAAAACTAGAGATAACGAAAGAGGCGTTTTAATAATACCATAATTGGATAATAAAGATCATTTAATTGGAGTCTCACGTACTTTATGTAATTTACAGTTTAATGTATCTTAACTGGGTACCTAGTTAAGAGTTATTAAATTGACAGTCTAGGCAGATTGCTATCAACTAAAGGAAAACTGTTGTTTTACAGTTATAATAATGGCAGGATTTTAACTTCATTCGTTATTCAATTCATGGCGCTGTGCAGTGGGTATTAAATTGGATTGAGTAAGCTCGTGTCTTTATTTTTCCTGTATTGAAAATCTGCCTTATTCTGTTACACAATAGGAGAGAGAGAGAGCATTTGTCAAAGTCTGTATTTTTGGGGTGGTACTTCACCAAAATAGTTATTCGTAAAACACAAATTTTGATTTGCTAACTTTACAGCTAGCTTTTTCAAGGTTGGCTGAGATGTAGTTCGTCTATTTTAAAAAGTTACAAAAGCGAAAACCTAAGACAAAATAGTTATTTATAAATTTCGCGCTCTGTAGGGTTGCAATCCCGCACACAAGCATCTAAAGTAAAACGCATAGAACACGGTTTCCCTTAGTTTAGTTCGTTTCAGTAAATATTTATGAAATAATTTCGCTTTTGCTCCGTGCTTAGAGCTCGGTGCGGTAGACGAGCGTGGTAATCGGCTTATGTTCAGCGTGATGAGGGCAAAGAGCAGATACTAGCAGATATGGTATTAATACATAGAAATAACTTAATTATATAAATTATACAAATATTTTAAAAGACAAATACATCTTCAAAAATCCACTCGCGGCGAGGTTTGAACTCGCGCCTTCCAACTGGCACCCGAGTAGGTACTGCCAGTCGACCGCGCAAGTTTCGTAGGGTTCAACTCGACGTCGGTTTGGGATACACACTGCGCAAAGGAGAAACCGCAACGCAACTGTACTGTACTGTACTGCGCGTCATCGTCTGCAGAATGTATGTAAATCAACGGAATGAACTCGACGCGCGAACCGCCGTGCAGGTTTTTCCTTTGCGCAGGAGCACCGTCGTCGGTCTAGTTAAACTCGACGGAGCCTGCGCGGTCGAGCCCCTGATCTGGAGGTGCGAGTTCAAACCTCGCCGCGATAAGATTTTTAAAGATGTATTTTTCCTTATTAATATTTCGAGTAGAAAAACAAATCGCGAAATATGTACGCTACGCATGTAGTTCATAAATTATGATAAAAAGACGAGAAAATAACCACAAGAAACTCAAGCAGTTTTAATTTTTCTGTGATTTTTACCGATTGTTTAACATGAAACAATATCAATGTCAGATTTGTATTGCTTTGCAATTTGGAGAAGACATAATAATAATTCTAGTTCATGAATGAAAATAATCTTATTGATTAGGATGACATCATGGTCTTATTCCACCATATAAGTTTACTATTTCTTCAACCTCATAATGGACATAAAACCATACCTAACCTTTTTGTTGCAGTCGGGTTTAAAGAGAGATTATGTATAAATATAGGTATGAAGGAAATGATGACCTTTATACTTTTGTGAAAGTAGTGAACTTGTCCCACTATCAAGGTAGTGTCAGCTCTACACAAAATATTCAAACTCTATGTCAGTTTCGGGTTGATGTGAAAGTTTTGAACAGAGGTTCATAGAACACGAACATGGAGGTACATTCAACAACTAACTGGTATAGTATAATGTGTAACATGGACAAAGGGTAGTAAAGAGGTAATTTCTAGATGTCTGATTTTCTCTTTGGTATCACAAATCATAAATTATTCACAAGAAAATCATATAATGTGTGTTGTACTTAATATTGTAAGTGTTAATTTCTTCTATGGTTATCGCGATTTTGCATAATAAAACACTTTATTTACCGGGTATAATCGCGTTTTATTCATGATTTTTAAACGACCGAGCTTACGTCAACTTTACAGTTGGCTTTTTCAAGGTTGAGTCAACCTTTACAGTTGGCGTAGCTCGGTCGTTTAAAAATCATGAATAAAACGCGTTTAAACCCGGTAAATAAAGTGTTTTATTTTGAGTGCTGTTAGAGTTCCATAACCAAAGGGTAAAAACGGCATTATTTTATAAACCTCCACTATCCGTATTTCTGGGTGTCTTGCACATAACTTTATCTGTATGTATGACGTTAGCTAAAGAGATCCTTGGTCTAGCTTCATACCTATGCGTAAATGATCGTGCAGGTTAAGCAACGCTAGGCGTGGCCATTACTTGGATGGGGACTTATAATTTGTGTGGCAAAGAAATCCACGAGCTCCTCCGTGCTTTGGAGTGCTTAGGGCAACCTGACAACTCTAATTCTGGGTTAACTACAACACTCACAAAAGGAAGAAAGAGCTCTGTGTGTTGCTAAACACACAGAGCTCCTTCTTCCTTTTAATCCAGTTAATATTTTCACAGATAATGTATTTCTGCTGCCACTTTATAAAAATACAAATCATTTTTATTTTATTGAAAACACTTGTTTTTTTTAGAATCGTTAAGTATAACTACTGTATGTCTTCGGAACGAAACCTCCGATGAGAAAAAGACACAAGAAACACAATGGAGGTTTTGTTATAGTATTCCACTATAGTAGTATAGTGGAACTGGAGCAATATTTTATTATAAACTTTCCTAACACAAATGAACATTACTATTTAAGTGTTTATAATTAACATCACTGAACAAAAAAACTCAGTAATTTAGACCGTTGTCCGCACATATTAGCGTTATCCAGCCCCCAAACTAAGCAACTATAGGCTTGTAATAAGGTTATCAAACAAGAACATTATTATACTTGTAATAATAATAAAACACAATATTTACCGGGTTTAACTCGCGTTTTATTTATTAACGGCATTGTTTTAATTCATGTACCAACGTTTCGCTGATTTTGCAGTCAGCTTTGTCAAGGTAGACAAATTATTATACTTATTTAAAATAATAAATATATATGTATTTGTATGTAAATATATTCAATATTCAATAGAACCTGTTACGTGATAAGATGAATCGTTTCGTCCTTCCGTCAGTTGAATCAACGACCGACTGTGTGACACAGTGCAATGCTATCAGAAAGGCAACTGCTGCTGAAGGTACTATTCCGCACAATTTTGAAGCAGGGTTGCATTTATATTAATTTGGTTTGTCAAAAACCGGACCCGTTTTTTTATGCCAAGAACAATCTTAGCATGAAATATATAACCCTTCTTTTGCCGTAGTCGAGTAAAAACAGGCCATTTTATAAACAAAGCAAAGCACTGAACTCAGAGGTATTTTTTTACAGTAAGTCTATAGATGTTAGTTTTGTTTTGCCAGCCCTCGCCTATCACTTGTCTTTCTTCCTACCATGGTCTTTTGGAACTTCGGGTCTGATGACTAAAATATAATTACTTACTTAAGAGCTGCTACTGAGCTTCGTCGACTGTAGAAACACCTTTTGTTCTATGATTTTTGGAAATTAGTAGTCCCGCCTTTTTGAAAAAATGGTGAATGATATGTTTTCTTGTAATAAGTAAATTAATATATTGCAAGATTGGGCTGTGTGCAATGTCGTGCAATATTTATTTTATTTATATACTAGCACTGCCAATAAGTGGAATTCTCTGGCAGCTTCACTGTTTCCCCAAACCTATAACCTTGGGGTCTTCAAATCCAGAGTGAATAGGTACCTTCTAGGTAAGCATGCTTCATCGTCGACCTCATCCTCGCTTCCCATCAGGTGAGATGAGGTCAAATGCTAGCCTATTACGTATAAAAAAAAAGCTGTGCCCCGTGGTTTCATCCGCATTTATCCCGTTCCCGTTCTCGCAGGAATATTGGGATAAAAAATCCTATGTACTTCTCCTGGTTCCAAGCTACTTTCCCACCAAACCGATTTGGCTGAACATTTGGCAAATTTTTCAGCCAAATCGGTTCAGCTGTTCTTAAGTTATAAATATATAAGTTATCTTAAGTTACACGACTTTCTTTTATATTTTTAGATTTATCCATCTTCATGCCCCATAGTTAAACGTCTTACTGATTCCCCGACACTGTGGCATAGTATTTGCTGATTCCCGTCACGCATCGCCTCAGAGGTCGGTATGACAGGTACAGACTCGAAAACTGAATTGATTTTTATCAAGCGTCGCGTCGGGCTAAGACTGCGATTTTTTAGCTGATTCCTTTTTTTATTATTTGTCGTTGGAAAGGGTAATTTTAAGGGTGGCTGAGGGTTGAATACCAAACTGTGACGGAGGAATATTGAATTTTGTTTATGACTTTATATAAAAACTGGCTTGTTTACGACTGAAAATTATGCAGGTAAGTGTTCATTGCGTAGTCGATTCAAGCGTATCTATTGTTGACGATTTTTACTATACAGTAGAGTGCCGATTATCCGAATTTTTTGGGAGACATGAGTGTTAAAATTAAAAAAAAAAAAGATCAATTCGGATAATTGAACTGAATAAATGTATGAACCAATTATAAAAACACACAAATATTATTTTATGCATTACAACAATAAGACCTAATGTAATACTTAAATTAAAGTCGATGTAGTGTAGGTACCTATACCACATTAATAAACGAATCTTTTACAAATACGAACGACGAGCGCGTTAGCGTGGGGTTCGGTTAAGCGGTCGGTCGGTTTATCGACGTTCGGATAATCGACGTCTAGCTGTTTTTTTAACAAATATTTTGGCGTATAAGTTTACTTAGACCCGAATCAGATTTAAAATCGCTCCAGCAGACGCCACGAGCATATACATTACTGGCGCAAGAGTAAAAAAGTTCAAGTTCTGTTAATACTTTGGAAGGCGTGCGCGGTGCCAAAATCGACACGTTTTTTTTTTAAATCTTTATTGAAGTAAGAGGTTTTTATCTACATGGACAACGTCACCCATGGACACGTAGATATCATATATTCTATACTTACAATAAAGGAAGAGAGGACAAAAAGTCGGTACTTGAAAGAAAATTAAAAAAAGTGGTCTAGGGGACTTTAGGAAAAGTATTAGATCAAGATTATAATATTTAAAGTTCTTGTCTGTCTGTCTGTTTTTCTGTTTGTTCCTGATAACTACTTATCCGAGTAAGGTTTCCGGTTGCATACCTCTCGAGCCTCGAGCCCGGGAGCCTTTCTTGCTTTTGCGACACTATATCTACTAATCCCATTAAAATCTGGTTTTCAATATTGAATAGTTCTATTTTCGAGAAACCTCGTGGTATACTTTTCATCGAAACACAATAAATCTAAGAATCCGAGTAATGAATGAAAAGTCGGCTAAGCACTATTTCTACGCAGACGAAGTGAGATACAACTGTACAAATGTATGTAAGTTTGTATGTATATTGGGGGGTTATCTATGAAACTACTGGATCGATTTCAAGAATTCTTTCATTAATAGACAATATTGCTAAGAACAATATTCAGAACAATATGTATTGGGTTTTGCTACAATTTTCAGAAGTAACATAGGCAGGAAGGTTTATTAAGTACTCCCAAAATATGTCAGTGAAATTTTTAAAAACATGATTAATTTTAAATGTTGTCTTATACGAAGTACGCAAATAAAATATTTATGTCCTTTGAAGATGTCAAAACTCAACCTTATTAATAGTGAATAACGACTAGATACCGTATTGATTATAAAATTAGATTCAGCAAGACCCTTTAAGCAATAAGTATTCAGGTGTAAAACCAGAGGCGCTTTGTTAAAACTTCTTAAATCAATTTGATTAAGTCACGTCACGTAAGGGGGAACGTTCGAGACCTTTCGCAGTTTTCATTCGTGTCTTATCTCCTTGTACTTTGATTTGTGAACGTGAAATAACGGATAACAATGTTACAAGGAACTCGCTAACTCGTAGTCGACGACGCGTACCATTTGACAACTTGTTCCAGTGTTTGATACTTGATCTTTGAAACAGGGACTGCATAAAATATTTAAATCGTATTTCAAAAATATCAGTATACCAGCCCAGAGAGTGCATATAAAGTACTTGAATAGGACTAGTAAAATATCAATACTCTAATATGTTTACTGTGAGAAATTCTGTACTTATTTTTTCCAGTACAGTTGTTTAACCCTTATAATTTCTGTATCAATAAATAATTTATAAATTAAACATAAAGACAATCGAGAGAGAGTATCGAAATACTTCAATAATAGGAGTATCAATAATATCTGGTTCTAAATTTTACACTACCCAAATATGAATGAATGTTATTTAATTAAAACAAAAAAAAATCTGTACTGCTATTTTTGAGTGACTCAGGCAAAGTTTTCATAGTTTAGTAGTCCGCGGAAGCGGATGGCTTGGTTTTTGATGTTTTGGCTTGGCTTTGCATGGCTTGGCTTGGTTTGGTTTCCACTAAGAAAGGGTTTTTGGGAAATCCCGCTGAATTGAGGCTAACGCGGGTGAAACCCCAGGACATTCCTAGTTATATATATAAAGCTTCATGAATATATTTTTGACAGAAATAATGAACTAGACCTTTTTGATATATTTTAAAGTGTTTCTGTAGGAAATGGATGGCTAAATTTTAAAGAAATACTTTCCGGAAATTGGCATCCAACAGGACCTGCATCTTTGGGGAGCCGTCCTAACGCCATTCGGCTATTGGTGCTCGTCTGGTCAATTCGAAATTAAGGATCGCATCTGTTTGAACTAGAACTTTTTAAATTATAAACCAACTTAATATTAAACACAAAGTTAAGTGAATGCCAATAGAGTACAATTTAACAGTCGCATTGCCATTTTAACTGAAATTAGCGACAATTTTAACGTCTTAAGGCTGAAATCTATTGTAGGTACGTACTTTGACTTTGTTAAGCAAAAACTTTGACTTAAGACAATTTTCAGTATTTATAAAGCGATCTTCGCAACTATCCAAAGTTTTTTGCTCAGTATAAAGTCGAAGTTATTCAAATTTAGAATGTAAACCAATAAAAAATAATGACCTTAACTTTGCTACTCTGTTATGACTATAAAGTTCTTTTTATTTTATTCGTATATTACAAAATGGATGTCGACTATAAATTCCAATCAAATATTATGCTAAGTTTTTGCTAAGCTCAGTCTGAGCAAAGTCAAAGGCACTATGGATTTCAGCCTTAAAAGGGTCATTCATCGATTACATCTTAGCATTGTCATTTCATATTTACGAAAGTCCTATTGTCAGGGCTACAGCGGTTATTTTTTGCAAAAAACTATGAATAATTTGTTTGAGACATCACCTGTGGTACCCCGACTTTCATTCCGAAGGTCGTGGTTTCAAATCCCGGCCGCGCACTAATGTCTTTTCTTAAAGAAAAATTCATGTATGCTATTAACATCGCTCTTACGATGAAGGAATTAAAACATCGTGAGAAAACCCCGGCTTAAAATCACGCTTTGTGCGTGATTTTAAGCCGTGGGATTTCTCACGCCCAATAGTAGGGCTAATTGCGAAAACACACAGTTAAAACTTTAACTTTAGCTTTGAGACATCACCTCTAATACTTAGTACATAATATCTTAATGTAGGTTTAACACTTTAAAAAACCCATCAGGTGAAGGTAAACAGTTATTAACCACTCAACTACTTAGATAACCCTATAATAAATCCGTTGATGACCACGTGTAATTACGAAGGTACAGTAGCACAAGCTGAGCTGTGTGCAGACACAGCATAAACATCGGCGGAGGGCACCTATCAGTAGGCTTACTCTACCTATCCTTAATCTTACTAATATGAATGAATGAATGAATGAATAAATTCTTTATTATACACACCAAATACAAATACATACAAAGAAAACAAACAAAACTTAAAAATAGGTGGCACAATGGGCGGCCTTATCGCTTAAAGCGATCTCTTCCAGGCAACCTTTGGATGGACCAGAAGTCAAGATAGGTGAAAGGTAGGGTGTTTACACAGGAAAAAGGTACTTAAGTGAAATATATATAACTAAAAACAATTAAAACTATAAATTATACATACATATTACTACATATAATATAATAATAATATATATATACCTATATTACATGTAAATAAATAAAATAAATATCTTCTTAGAAATTAACATGATCATTAAATACATTTAAGAATCAATCACAATTCGTAAAGTGACAGATTTAAAGGACCTAACGTTTTCCAGCAATAAGCAGATAATGTTTGTAAACCCTATTTTTGAAAATTGCCAATGATTTCGACTGTCTAATGACGACAGGCAAAGCATTCCACATCTCCACTGCCTTTGCCGTGAAGGAATCTCCATAAAAAGTTGAAGAACGAGAAGGGACTTTAAGCAGAAGAGCTTTTGAAGAACGGACAGCTTGAGAAGGAGGATGTTGAAATTCAAACCGAGACTTCAGATAAGATGGAGATGAGGGTAAAAACAGAATTCTGTAAAGGAGTGATAAAATGTGAGAGTTTCTACGCAGACGAATAGGCAACCATTTGAGCTCACCGCGAAATTCCGACACGTGATCAAACTTCCGGAGGCCATAGACAAACCGAATGGCAAGATTCTGGAGCCTCTCGAGTTTGTCAAGTTGTTCCTCAGTGAGATCAAGGAAGCACTCATCCCCGTAGTCACGAATGGGTAACATAAGAGATTGAGCTAACATAACTTTGGTAGCAGTTGGAAGGAAATTCCGCAACCTTCTGAGCGAAGCATTAGACGCAAACATCCTCTGACTCAACCCAGACAGCTGCGGAACCCAAGTGAAATTACTATCCATAGTGACGCCCAGATTTTTGACCTCACTACTGTACGGTACCGTAGTACCGTCAAAAACGATGTTTGGTAATTGACTACGATTAATTTTGCAGGTCAGCCTTGAACTACCAATTACAATGGCCTGTGTTTTAGATGGGTTGACTTTAAGACCATAGCATTTACTCCATTGACAAATATTATCCAGATCTTTATTCATAATAATAATAAAAGAATAATAAAATAATAATATAATTTAATATTATAAAAGCTAAAGTTTTTATGTATGAGAGTTTGTTACTCTTTCACGCTAAAACTACTAAACCGATTGCGATGAAACTTGGAATACAGGTAGCTGGATACCGGGAATAACGTATAGGCTACTTTTTATTCCGATACTCACGCGGAAATGGGACTTACGCGGGTGAAACCCCGGGGCGCATAATATTATAAATGCGGAAGTAATTCAGTCTGTCTATTACGTCATCACGTCTAAACCGCTGAACTGATTTTGATGAATTTTGGTATAGAGATAGATACCGTTTCCATTTTTAGCCATTTTCACCTGTAGTACAAGATTTTCGTAGTCCTTATTTCTCTTTTCCTGTTGTGATGTGGCTTACCTTGTGTTAGAGTTTCCAGGTCGCTGCTATTGGAGATCTATGTACAATATGTATGTATTTACAAAGAAAAATTTACGGTGACGTGGTCTAGTCACCGTAACACAAGCTTAACAGCTTGCCATGGAGCTTGATGGCGCTGTGTGCTCATCACAGGATTTATTTATTATTTATTTATTTATAACAACCAGGACCAACTGCTTAACGTAACTTCCGAAGCACGGAGGAGCTCGAGAAAGTGTGACTAGATTTAAATCGAAATTTAGATACATAATTTTTTGGATAAATTTTTATTTATTTCTAGAAACTGAGCACCATAATCTTAGAAAATAAGCAAGGAGTATATTATTAAGAAGATTATTTGGCGAACAAGTAATTGCGATTTCTCCATACAACAAGGGTGAAAAGAAAAAGCTTTTTTCCACCCCTTAACATTATCCGATTCTAGTGTATATTGGTTTCAATTAAGTTTTCCGTATTTTGTAAGACAATTAGGTAATACACTAAAATATCAAAAACGGATAATGTAATGGTTGAAAAAAGCTTTTGATATATTAACGCTTTGTTGTACCAAAAACACAAACAACAACAAGTTAAGTAAACAAAAACTTAAAACTAAAGTGGCACAATGGGCGGCCTTATCGCCCATAGACGATCTCTTCCAGACAACAAACCTTTTTTCTTTTGAAGAAGAATCACGTGAGCTAAACGCCACTTAGTATCGTTAGTATAGTCGCATGTACTCCACAAATGGGTCATATAACATGCGAGATCTATTCCAGAGTCGTCCTACTGCCTCTCTCTGTACAGTGACACAAGTAAACCTACTGTTTACACTTAGATAATTCCTAACAATTTCCTTGTAATAGTTATAATTATGGTACGGCAAAAAGAAGAAAGACGGGCCCTACATAAAGCGTGGAGACGTCTAACGGCGATCGTTGCGCGCCCTACATGCCTTCCGTGGTTTCATTGAGTTGGACGCTGTACATTGCTTGTCCTAAGTATCACTACTTATCCTATCCTACTAATATTATAAAACTGAAAGTTTGCAAGTATGTGTGTATGTGTATATGTGTTTGTTACTCAATCACGTAAAAACCGCCGAACCGATTGCGATGAAACTTGGAATATAGGTAGCTGGATACCGGAAATAACACATAGGTAGGCTACTTTTTATCCCGATGTTCCCGCGGGAACGGGACTTACGCGGGTGAATTCATGGGACGCGGCTAGTCTTATAATAAAACAAAGTCTGACTGTTTATTTAATCGCTAACTCCTCCGAGGCTATGCTTGTTTAAATTTAATGTTTCATTTTTTATTTTTAACACGGTTTTAATTCGATTTTTACCATGATTTAGTTAAAATGTCGAAGAGATATGTTTAATTTAGTGCTACCTACGTAGGTAAGCACGTATGCCAAACCGTTTAATGATTTGATATAGGTACATAATTTGTACAAATAGATAAAAAAATAACACAAACTGCTCCGATTTTGATCAAACTTTAATTCTTTCGTTTTCGTGCTCGCGAGGCGTACACATAAGGATCATCATTTAAAATATCATTACAGTCAATCCTTGGTTTCTAATTTGACGTTTGTCTAAATAACATTTGATTTTAAAAAAAATAGTGGAAAATATTATTTTCTATACATTTTTTAATTAAGAAAATTTCGACAGCAGATCAATTGCGAGTTATGATGGAATTTGATTATATTGGTTGCAATTGCAATGCCGTTGAAATAAATTTTGAAAAATGCTATTAAAGAAAATCTCCCTAATTCAGTTAGTCTAGAATTACTATAGATATAAGAACTGTATATTTAGTGTTTCTCAAGTCAATAAAACAAATAGCACGCAATGTACAGCTTGCAATTCGTTTTCTACGCGACAAATGTGAGCACGTGCAGTGAAAGTATACCCACAGTAGCCAGACCATCTAATCGTCCATGGCGCCTTACGCTAACGGACTCCGCTCTTGATCACCACACTCGGTACTCGGTATAAACTTCCATTATTTATTGTGATTGGTGGATCATCCGTTTGTGGATCGTTCCCTTTTTAAATTGCGAGCCAGATTCAAATTTCGAATCGTAAATAATAATTTAAGGCTGGTTTGTGCAGCTTCTTAATCAGTATTCTTCTAATTCTTAGGGTGACTTGCATAAAACCATTAAAAACACATTTAACTAAATCAATTTTAAAATAATTTATGGGAAATCGAACATTGGACTCTATTTCATTAAGTGGACGATTGATAATATGTTGCCACACGTGGACAGTTCTTGAAGTTCTGACGGATTTTAAACACGTTTAACAGCTTAAACATGTTTAGAAACCGTTATGCAAGCCGGCCTTAGTCGTAATTCGTAAATTTATTTCATCATTTTGTATTGACATTTGTTAATCACTTGCTAGGTATAGTAATTTGACGACCTCTGTGGCGCGTCTGGCAAACGCTTGACTGCAATGCAGAAGGTTGCGGGTTCGATTTCCGCTGCGTGCAAATATTTAAGCTTAAAAATAAAAATAAAAATTTGTATCTCGTCTGGGTGTATTTCTATGTATAATATGTATGTATTTACAAAAGAAAAATGAATATAAGTAGTATATCCGTTGTCTAGTCACCGTTACACAAGCAGCTTACCATGGGGCTAGATGGCGCTGTGTGTTGGTCACAGAATTTATTTATAATTATTTATTTATTTATTCGAGTTAGCTGATGCTGTTGAAAGTCAGCGCGGGTTCGAATCCAAGCCGACCGCGCACCAATGTATTTTTAGGTTAATAATATAGATCTTACGGTGAAGGAAAAGAATGTGAAGAAACCGACCTGTCCTAGGACTCACCACGGTCCGAAGACATGGGACATTCGCCAATCCGGAGTAGGCTCCCGTGGCGTCTTACTGCCTAACCCCTCTAAGAGGAGGCCCTTGCCCTAATTTAACTAATCTTTTGGGTTTGATCGCGTTGTTTGCTGGACTCTGAGGAAGAGATCTGTAAAGGTCTCGAAATGTTGGACAATACAGTCCTAATATGAATTTAAGTTTAATACAACATTGCGAAAACAGAAGAAAAATGTATAGTAATAGTGGCTACTAAAAGCGAACGCGTTGTCGACGAACTTTCCACACGTAGCTCGCAACAACAGAACCCCTACCATAAGTTGATATGTAAATACGTACACTGTATCGTCAACAGTTTGGGCGGACATGTTCGTAACGCACAATATCCCGTCGCGCGGCCGACAAGCTGCAGGGAACAGGCGTTGCGGGCGCGCTGTGCATAAAGTCAAACTTTTAACTTTACATTGCACGTATTTAAGTAACAACTCACGGCAGGGGTACAGTACCCGAGTAAATTAACATCAACGAGAAAACATAATTCCGAGTATTTTATTTAAATAAAAGTACAAGTATTTTGTTGTTAATCCGAGTACAGTTTTCAACGCAACACTTTGTTTTCCGCGAGCTAATGAGAATTCATGAGGATGTGGACATGTTTATGCGCGCATTGTTCGGGCCGGTGTAAATTTGGAGATGCGATGTGTTTTCTTCATTTTGTCACTTGTTTTTGGAAATGAATCAAAATTTGAAACTGTTGAGGTGAATTATGGGAATGTCGTAATTTTTTGAAGTTGTATGAAATGTGGCAGGGAAATGCGCTTTGATCAGTTAATTTGATGATATGAAAGCGTTATTTTTGCGTGTTGCACAATTGGGTATGTTAAAGAAAAAAAGTACCTTTTATATATTTTTAATATACTACCTACTTATAACTTTTTTTTGGTAAATACATACATGATACATAGTAAACACACAGACCAAAACAAGTACTTATTTTAAAGCATAAATATTTGCGCCCGACGGGAATCGAACCCGCAACCTTCTTGCTTGGCAATCGGGCGTTTGTCCGTTGCGCCACAGAGGCCGCCAAAACATAGGCGACTTAGGCTGAAATATATAGCACGTACTTTGACTTCGCTCGGATTGAGCTTAGAAAAAACTAAGCATAAACTTTGATGTAAATTTATAGTCAAAACTATTTTTGTAATATACGAATAAAATAAAAAGAACTTCATAGAGAACAGAACTTCAACAGAGAAGCAAAGTTTAGGACATTATTTTTGATTGGTTTACATCCTAAATTTGAAAAATTTTGATTTCACTGAACAAAAACCAAATCACCAAATCATATAAAATGTTAACATAAAATGATTATATACAATACACACGGTGGCTTCAGGCTTCAGTATCAGAATTCAAAGGCTTTTAAAGTCAACGCGACTGTAAAATTAGTTGCCTATCGAATCGTACAGTTTAGGCCGAGAGGTGCCTGCTTCAAATATTTAAAATTCAAGACATTTTTGATGGGGCATTTTTTTTCGGTTTAAGCTCATGTAAATAATATTACCGAAATGAAGGCAAAGAAGGGTAAAATAGTATAAAATGGTATGTTTTGGACTTACCGAGTTTTATTGACCAATACTATAGTAGAATATTGCTCCGGTTCCACTATAGCCATAAATATGCGACTATGTGAATCATAAGATCATTGTAAAAAAAAAAAAAAATTTTTTGACGACTGTAAATAAAAACATGATCACAAAAAAACTATGAGTTTCTTGTGGCTTCTTCTCATCGGAGGGCGCGTTCCGAAGCCACACTAGAGACATAGTTGTAAGAACACTCGACGTATTTAAAGTGATCAATACATAAAATTGAATAATAAAAAATTGACTTTGACTTTGACAAACCTACAAATTGTTCGATTTGTCCTCATAAACATAGATCTAAAGAGAAATAAACGTAAATTCTTCTCATGGAGGGCGCGTTCCAAAGCCACACTAGAGACATAGTTGTAAGAATAATCGACGTATTTAAAGTGATTAATACATAATATTGAATAAAAAAAAATTGACTTTGACTTTGACAAACCTACAAATTGTTCGATTTGTCCTCATAAACACAGATCGAAAGAGAAATAAACGTAAATTCTTCTCATGGAGGGCGCATTTCGAAGCCACACTAGAGACATAATTGTAAGAACACTCGACGTATTTAAAGTGATCAATACATATAATTGAATAAAAAAAAATTGACTTTGACTTTGACAAACCTACAAATTGTTCGATTCGTCCTCATAAACACAGATTTAAAGAGAAATAAACGTAAATCGAAACCGAACGTAAGTTGAAGAAATTGGTCACGCAAGGTTATAATCGAATTTAAAATAATTTGTTAATAGTTTTTTATTTCATTATTTAATTGCGACTATGTTGTTCATTGTGTGTTATGTTAGAATTTTTAATTGAAAGTAACATCTAATAAGTATATGATAAATTTATGAAATTTACTTCAGTCTTCAGTAACTTTAACTGGTGCGATACAAGCTTTGCTTAGTGCAGAATCCGCTGTAAATTGCTGTACATATTAATCTTTAATGAATAAATAAATTATTATTATTATTAGTCTTCGGTGTTAAGTAAAGGCTAAAATACAAAGTGGCCAAGCAGTAAGTAAGGTGAAACCACCAGCACCACCGCAGTCAACCAAGCTCGTTTTAATTCAGTAAATAATAATATTAATAATAAATAAATGCTGTGACAAACACACAGCGCCATCTAGCCCCATGGTAAGCTGCTAAGCTTCTGTAACGGTGACTAGACAACGGATATACTACTTATATTTATTTTTATTTTGTAAATACATACATTTATACATAGAAATACACCCAGACCAGATACAAATATTTATTTTTAAGCATAAATATTTGCACCCAGCGGGAATCGAACCCGCAACCTTCTGCGTTGCAGTCAAGCGTTCGCCCGACGCGCCACAGAGGTCGTCAATGACATGTAAATCCAAACATTCACCTCTCCGCCTAGAAAAGATGACGAGGCAATATTTGAGCCGCATCATGGCCCGTCAGCTAACTGAGCGGCGATATTCAAATTTCTATTAAATAACTGGTGGATTAGCGAGCGATCTTTCGGTTTATTATCTCGAGAGCGCTGTACTCGAGTTATTCTACGAAAAGGTACCTACATTGTGAATTAATAACTTAGGACTCGTCTATATTAGGCGAAGTTAGTATTTTTAATAGAGTACTTTAAAATTACACTAATTTTCAGGTTTCAATTGCATTATTTTGATTACATAAAATAAATATTCTATATACCTAATTAAAATAAAATTGTAACTTAGCGGTGTCTGTTTTAGAAAGATATTTTGAAAAAACTATTTTTAGGGGTATGTACTGACGTAACAAACCCCATTTCCGAGTTATATTTTTGTCTGTTTGTCCGTTTGTCCGTTTGGATGTTTGTCCGTTTGTCTGTGCGTTTGTGCGCGCTAATCTCGGTAATGGCTGGACCAATTTAAATGAAATTTGGCGACTTCAATGGGCGACCGTTTAAGTGAATTTAGGTGTAAGAACAACGCGGGATGAAACCGCGGATGAAACCGCGGGCGCAGCTAGTAATAATAATAAATTCCGTTAACAACAATTAGACAGCGGCATTTAGCCCCATTGTAAGCAATTAAGCCTGTGATGCGGTGACTATATTATAGACAATGAATCTAAATCTTATAATTATTTTTCTTTTGTAAACACATACATAATATTATACATAGAAATACACCCAGACCAGATACAAGTTTTTTTAAGCAGATTTCATTAAATACGGGAGAAAAGGGTCCAATTTGGGTATAAAACGTTTTATTCTGTGTATCTATGGAGATAAAATTTAATATTTCTTTTTTGTTCTTATTGCTCAAGGCATTTTAAACATAGAAATATTTTTAGCAAGGAAATATACACAGGAATCCTGTGTAGCTCAGTGGTTGGAGCGGTCGCCTGGTTGGCGAAGGGACGCGAGTTCGAATCCTGCCATTTTTTGGAAATATATTTCCTTGCTAAAAATATTTCTATGAGATAAAATTTGTTACACATACATACAATAGAAGGCGACATAATTCTAATTCTTTGTGACATAATGTTTTCTGTAGGACACGCAGGTGAAGCCGCGAGCAGAAGCTAGTCCTCAAAAGTAATTGAATGTTATAGACTGACCCTAAGAACTCTTTGACCTTTAGCTTGATTGATAGAATTTTAATTTATTATCAGATTAAAACACAAGGCCTTCGAATTTTCGGTAATCGGTAATTCAGTTTATTTTTGTTATTTTAAAGTGTATTAGTTACGTCCCTCGGTTTTAAATCTCCTTGTAAATCCCGATCCCGTAGAAATATCGGGATCAAAAGGAGCCTATGTTACTCCTAGATGACACTCCAAGCTTTCTATTGGTTATGAGTTTTAGAAATCGGTCGAGTAGTCGCGGAGCCTTTTCATTACAAACAAACAAACAAACAAATATTTTTTCTTTGTAATATTCGTATAGATACCTACTTACAATCATTTTAAATTGTTTTTTTTTGGTAAATCTTTTATGAAATAAGGAATAATTATTTTTTTTACTATTGTCAGGACAAGGTTCCTATGAAAGAAAATTATCGACATTCTCGTGGGATTGGGACATATGCGAGTGAAACCGCGGGGCGCAGCTAGTAATTTAATAAACATAACAACGTCAAATAGGAAAGGGAACATTCGACGTAACTACAAGAATGAGAGACGTAACTTTTAAATTGTCTCACTTGCTTATTAAAAAGTTTTATTAAATCATAGTCTAGACTTGAGTTTCAGCTTTTATCTCGGTCGGTTCGCTTTAATTAAGTTTCATGCGAGTACTACGCGGGAATTTTATATTAATCAAACTTTATTAAAACAACTATTTTACCAATTTGCGAAAATATTATCTACGAAAATATTTATGTACTAGCTGCGCCCCGCGGTTTCACCCGTGGAAGTGAAAAACGCTTTATCACGGGTGCGGGCGGCCGAGTATTTTGCGAGCGGTTGCACTTTTTCGTTCATTACTCGGGTTCTACTAATTGGGTTTCTATGCAAAGTATACTACAACGTTCCTCGAAAATAGAACTATCCAATATTGAAAACCAGATTTCAATCGTATTAGTAGTTTTTAATTGTATAAGGAACATACAGAGAAACAGACAAACAGATAGACAGATATGTTTTGAATGAATTTTAAAAATTATATAATTTTGTTCTACTACTTTTTCTAAGTCCCAAGACAATTTTTCTTTATTTATTTCCGTGTACAGACTTTTTGTCCTCTCTTCCTTTATTATAAGTATAGAGTATAGATATAGATTATGTATTTATATTTTTCATTTCATTATGTACTTACTGTCTAAACAATGTGATATGTAGGTATTTGTGTGACCAAATACATAATATGTTTAAGTTAGTGTTTATTCTATTGTATTTATTTTGACATGAGTATGTAAATTGTATGTGACTTTGTTACTCTTTCACGGAAAAAATACTAAACAGATTGCGATGAAAACTAGAATATAGATAGCTGGGGATCTGGAATAACCAATAGGCTACTTTTTATCCAGATAATCCCGCGGGAACGGGACTTAAAGTATGTATTTTCAAAAATGTCCCATGACAGGAATGACAGGTTAGCCGAAATATTCGTTTCCGGCGGGAATCGAACTCGCAACCTTCCGCGTCGCAGTTCGAACGTCGCCCGCAGCGCTAAACTGGCCGTGAAATCAGCAGATATCGTTTTTTTTTAATCGTCTGAATTGCAACGAGCGATTCAAAATTAAAGCTCCAGTTTGATACTAGAAAGTCTTCTACCAATCTATACATATTAAATTTTAAGTCTTGACCGACTGATTGAGCTATTTATTAACGCGAGCTTGAATCACTGGCCCTAGCCACATGAAATTTGGACTATCACATGAATAATAATTGGCCTTTTCATCTAATTTTACATGATATAATACAGCGCAAGCAACTTTTAATCCATGCATTTTTTTTGGCACTGTAGTGCCCGGGACATTGTTAGGTGGAGTAGGCTTGCCCAGCACCTATACCACCCTCCCAGCCTAGTCGTCCATGGCCAGAGGAAAGATCTGGTCAATACGTCTCGAGCTTACTAAGCCGTGTGTTTCCTCACGATATTTTCCTTCACCGTATGAGCGATGTTATTAACGCACATAACTTTTCCGCAAGGAAAAATATATTGGTGTGCGGTAAGCCGGGATTCGAAACCACGACCTTCGGAATGAAAGTCGGGGTATCTACCATTAGACCAACACCGCTCCAATCTATCTATCTCTATCGACAGGGCAAAGACTAAATTAATACTGAAGCATTGGCTCATTTTAGGTTAATATGTGAGCAACATCCTGCTATATTTATTTATTAACATGAATTTGACTAATAAAAAGGATATATAGGAAATCCCGAGGCTTCGTAATATACGCGGGCGAAACCGCGAACTCTACTAGTTTATTAAACATCACTAAATGATGACCAACCACTACACCTAATAAAACTAGGAAACATACATCATTAGATTAAACCTATCATTCAAAACTACACCCAAAAACAACAAACATTAAGTTTACAATACAATAACAGCTATCTCTTAACAATTCACTCGCTTCGCTCCGAAATAAAACGTCGTCGTATGCCGAAAAAGCGGATATGAAATCGGCATCCTTATCTTTATAACCTGGACTTCCTCTTAGTCCGTAACCTAATACCTCACACTGAAGGAAGGAGCACCACTATCTTTCAAATCCATTTAAAAATCAACCCTAATCCACAACGTTAAGAGTTATTTTTAAAAATACCAGAGTAAGGTTCGCAAATAAATTCGGCAGTGGTCGGTGACCGCTTCCTGCCGCGCCTCGGTTGCCGCTTCGTCGTCTTTTTTGCACTCGCTGTTTTATTTTGTCGACTGTACTTTGTAAGGCTTTCGTGAATCAGTAAATTAAAGTTAAACATGTTACTTTTGCTGGCGCTACTAATTCTTGTTATGTATATTTTTCTATTGCTTTGTTTTAAGGCAAAAAAATTGTATACAATTTTGTATTGGAAGTAAAATATTGTTTACCTAATGCGTTTTAGTTTTTAGTCTAAGTCATTGGATGAGGCTTTTTACCCTGAGGGGGTCCACAACGAAACAAACAAATTAATTATCAATAATAAATATCTAATTATAAATCAATTTAATTGTAATTTTTAAATAATTATCTATCGTAATGATAATCTTAATTCATTAAATTGGTATAATGCATTTTAAAATAATTAAGCCACCACATTTTGTAAACATAAATGTAACAAATGTGGAATATAATAAAGCTTTAGTATAATTATTTATGTTTTAGCGTGGACCAACGAACTCGAATATACAGCGTGTTCCGACGATGACCATTTAAGCCGAAAGGGGGTTGTTCTAGACGTCTAGTCGAACAACTTTTGTTCTACAACTTTTGAAAATTCGTTGCAGTTCTCGAAATGTTTTAAGTTCAAAGTATTCAAATGACTCAATAAAAAGATGACCTCGAATTCAGTTATAAAATTGATAAGAAAGCATTTTATTTCACAGTTACAATCTCAAAAGGCGTAAGTTGCGAAGTGATTTTAACTTCATTTTTGTTGACTGACATCTCAGGAAACTTAGCGAAATCTTGGTACATTGTAACAATGCCATTAATAAATAAAACGCGAGTAAAACCCAGTAAATAGGTGTAGTGTTTCAGGATTTTGATACCAACTATCGCCCGATTCTAATCTCGTCCATCTACGTCCGTCCCAACAATGATAATTTTCGATCTGTTTCCCAAGTTTCCATTTTCCAGCCTAAAGGCTAATTTGATATACTCCATTGCTTTCCGTGCCTTGCTCGTTTTTATCATTTTTATGCCTTTTTACTCTAAGCCAACAAAAGCTCGAAGTGAACCGAAAGAGGGTACATTCCTCTGTTATTTTTATGGTGCTTTACAAATAAAAACTACCTCTATTATCTGTTGAATGTAAGAAAGAAACCTATGTTGGAAACGGAAAAGAATAACGTTTGTAAAAATAGGATATCTCTTTGAAACTTTTGTATGTTTTCGCTTTTTTATTTTGTGTCTTTTGATGTTCATTTCTGAATAGGAATCGTAGTTGATGGTATTATTAAATATTACCTACTAGCTGCGCCGAGCGATTTCACCCGCGTAAGTTTTTATCAAAGGTTTAAAATTTCTGGCGTAACATCCTTCTCCTGATCATAACGAACACAAAAAAAAAGGATTACCAAAATCGGTACAGCCGTTTACGCGTGATGCCGTGACCAAGGGAAATAGGGATTCATTTTTATAAATAAGAAGATTTGTTGGCGGCGGAGTTGACGGAGAAAGACTCTCAAATAGACAGATTCTCAAAAAGACGGATTATCAAAAGAACAGATTCTCAAAATTACAGAACAAGATTATTTTTTATTATTTTTTAGAAACTAATATATACAGAACTTGAAAATGGCAGAACGGCAGAAAGCCGTGTCGTGGGGACCATGATCAAAGAAAAAAAAAAAACTAATATATTTATTTTGACATAAAGTTTGACAGCTGTCATTGGACATGAAGATTTCGACGAGATGTATCCTCTTTTTTGTGATCGTCCTTATTTTCGATCGTCTTTTATTTCTACATTGAGAATTATGATAATATAAATTTTGACAGCTGTCATCTGACATGAAGATCTCGATGAGATGTTACTCATCCTCTTTTGTTTGTAATCGTTTTTTTGTTCGACCGTATTTTATTTCTACATTGAGAAAAATAAAAATCTTAAGTTAGGAAGGAACAAATACGGATTAAGGGTAAACTCTTTATATGCAAACTTAATACGCATTTATAATAATATAAGTAAGATAGTAATGGCTGCTTCTGTTACTCAAGGGTACGAAGCATTCGACTTCGTGTCACATAAAAAACTGCTTGTGAAATTAGAAGGATACGGAATAAGGGGAACGGCATTAGACTGGTTTAAATCATATTTGCTTAGTAGACAGCAGTGTGTCGAAATACAAAATCTTGACAAAAACAACAACTTGCAGGTGTATCGTTCGTCATACAGATCGAATGTATCCGGGGTGCCACAGGGCAGCATACTAGGACCAATTCTATTTTTATTATACATTAACGACCTACCTGACATAACCAATAATACCTGCACACTTTTTGCTGATGATATTTCGATTGTTTTGACTACTAATGCTAAATCTGACATGAATAAATTTTCTTCTGATATTAATACCGAAATAGATAACTTAGTGACATGGTTGGAGAAAAATAATCTACAAATAAATATAAACAAAACTAATTATATGAAATTTTCTGCAAACTACAGAAAAACTAACAATATACTTCAAATTAGCTGTAAAGGTCAAAAGTTGAAAGAAGTTGATCAAACTACTTTCTTGGGATTTGTGCTGGATAGACACCTTAATTGGAAAGCACACGTTAACAAAGTGTGTGGTAAAGTAAACAGATTTGTCTATGTATTATACAAACTTAGAAGAACTTCGGCACTGGCAACGCTTTTATCAGCATATCATGGATATATAGCGTCAGTCCTTGCCTATGGTATAATCTTGTGGGGAAACTCTACATACTTTCAGAGAGCTTTTCGTGCGCAAAAAAAGTGCATTAGGGCAATGGCCGGAATTCCTCCTTGGATATCTTGCAGACCCTTGTTTAAAAAGTACAAAATACTCACGCTTCACTGAAAAAAATATATTGTTGTGTGCAACCAAACTTTCGTTTATGTGTAACTTAAAAAAAGTGACTACAAAACTATGGTAATACATGACCAAATTGATTCGGTTAAATTTTTTAACTGTATGTTTTGTAATAATCTAATCGCAATGATGTCTAATTTAAACGAACGGGTTGAGTTGTATCTCAGCTTAAGTTTAGTTACCTCTATCTTAACTTTTTAGGTAACATATCGTTACTTAACTCACTCTGTTTTGTTAATACTAATCAATTAGCTCTGTATTGACTAACCAGATCCTTAGTTTTCTTATAACCACATACTTATTTTATATGTAAATAATTTGTTAGGTTAATGTTAACAAAACTGATTGCTTGTTTTAGCTGTACTTGCTTGATTACAATTTGTCATTAATTTTGTTGATTTGAACCAACTAATTTTGTGATGAGTAACTAGATTTTTGTTTTACTTATAACCCTATACTTAAGTTAATGGTAACAAAACAGTGTGATAACAATAACAAAAATGTTTTGTAGTGTGTATCACATGTTTAGTTACTAGTAGCTAATCATATGGTTGAAAAATAAAATGCACTTTTGTTACATACAACATTTATTTTTATTTAAAATCAAAGTAACATCACACTAAGGGCCAGGAAAATCACTTAGTCTTGTCACTTGGATTAATGTAAAAGGGACGAAATACTGTCATTGTTCATGATGTTGAAGATCATGCTGACGTTAATTTTATGGTTATTAAAAATATATACAGGATGAACCATTTCAATGGACTGTCAGGGGGATATCTTAAACTATAAGAGATAGAGAAAAATGCTAAAAGGAATTGCGTCCCCGATTTTGACATAAACTAAAATAGAACTATTAGATTTTTGAAAAATGTATTTCTCTTGTCAGGAATCGAACCTTGTCATTTTGTAAAAAAATAAACACCCTAAATTATTGTACCTATCGATAATGTTGCTGATAGAGATCAAATCCTGGAAGGAAACAGTGTGTTAAATCAAGAGATTTTTCTGTCGATTTACCATACTATGTTTCCAGAATTTGATCTTTGTCAGCAACACTATCAATCGGTACAATTATATAGGATGTTTATTCGATTCCTGGCTAGGGTAATACATTTTTCAAAAATATAATGATGCCATTTTAGTTTTTGTCAAAATCGGTGACGCGATTTCTTTTAGCATTTTAGATTAGGATATCCCCCTGAAAGTCCATCGAAATGGTTCACCCAGTATACATATATTTTTAATAAACATAAAAGTAACGTCAGTAGGATCTTCAACATCATGAATAATAACAGATCCAGGCTCGTATTGCGTCTCTTTTACATTAACCCAAGTGACAAGACTAAGTGATTTTTCTGGTTCACAATGACATGAAATAATTAGGTATACAATTGTCAAAAAGAATCAAAAAATTATCATAACAAAACGGTAGGTTCTATCCCTACAATTTGCGAGCCCGCGCAATCAACTATACATAAAAATACTATAAATTAAACAGGTACTCGAAGAGGTAATTAAAATAAATTAAAATGAACTTACACAAGACCTGTCAATGGCTGCTTGCGAATGTTCACTATGTCCAGGTTCCTCAGCATCTATCTCAAAGTTTGTATCTAATGGCTGTACCACATATTCAATTGCCACGCCTGGATCTGGAGCACTTTGTAAAATCAGTTCTTTAGAAGAAACCTAAAAAGCCAAAATTGATTAGAAATCGTATAAAAACAGGTTATGAATAGAATTTTATAGGTAAAGGTATTATTACAATTGTTTTTTTACCATATCTAACGAAATAGTAGTATTTTCTTCTTCATTACTTCTGTATGTTACTGATGGTAATCCTGTTATAGATCTTAATAATTTGATTTGAGTGTTGAGTTTGGCTCGATGGCCTACTATGGGTATGAGATCCTTAACATCATTTTCGGATAACATTTGTAAGGTTTCCAAATCTATGGATTGTTCTGGAAAAAAAAAACACAGGTACTTAGTATGTTTTACTAACAGGTCCTTCCTATCCTATACCTTTGTCAGTCCGAAACACTTCAATTAGTAAGTAAATAGGTAAGTATCTAACAATTTGTTATCAAAGTACGTAACATATCACAAAAATAAAATAAATTTACCTTGAAATGTAGGTATGTACATTTCCAGTCCCCATTGACGCAAATAATCTGCCAGAGGATGAGCTGAGCTTCGGCCATGCCTTTAGTCCGCGAATCTTTAATAGTTTTACAAACACGATGGATAACTTATACCTATGTAAATGAACGAACAGGAATCAACCCGTTTTAAACAAATGTGTTCAGTTTCGTTTAAACAAAAAATGACTGCCATAAGATAACATTTGGTTCGAGATCAAAGTCTGGCTTTGTTGTTAACTGTTAAATTGAGTTTTGTTCTATGCAGCCAAAAAATAGACTAAATTGTTCGAAATGTTCGTCAAAAATAGTCAAACTTCACAGGTGATTAGCTGTAAAACTTTTGTCTATAGCTTAACAAAAACGATCGTTTGATGGCAAATCAATGTTTTGGTAACGTTTAGACACTCAAATATTTTAAATTGATTTAACTGATTTTGTAACATGTAACCACTGGGGTTTGCTTAAATTACTTTAGTTAACGATAACTTAAAGTTTAGTTCTACACAACCGAACTAAAAATAACAAAACCTGTTTTGTGTTTCCTTAATTACCCACTTTTATTATTTTAAACCAACTTTAGTAGTGACTAACCAATTTTTGGTTAAAAGTAATTTAACTAAATCATTTTTGTTATTTATTTTTTTCAGTGTTGCTAGTATGTATATTCTGGAATCTGCAAAATTTGTAAGACAATATCCCTATTTATTTTTAACTGCAAAAGAAAAGTTTCCTTTAAATTCTAGGAATGGAAATAGAATTGTCTTACCTGTAAAGCCTAAATTATCACTGTATCATAAAAATTGTATTGCAATGTGTGGATCCATATATAATAAAATACCGGAGGACATAAAAGAACTGCCCTATAGACAATTTGTTGGAAAACTAAAACATTGGTTGCTGGAGAAATGTTTTTACTACTTGACTGATTTATTACCAAATTATTAACATAATGTATACTTATTATAATACTATTTCTCTTTATTTGTAATTATTTTTAAACTAATAGTTACATTTTAATTCTAACGTTGACATGACTTGTATAATTTTGAATGAATGGCTTTGACTATTATTAATAACAATTTTGACATAGTTATTCGATGTAATTGAAACTTTGTTTATTTTCTAACACTATTCGTATGTCGGAGGATCCGACGAAGTACGGGCTCACTCTAATTGTATGTACCAACTGTATAACCTACTTCAGACGAATAAATATATTTCATATTTCATATGT
This sequence comes from Idaea dimidiata, assembly GCA_949358125.1. NCBI lineage: Eukaryota > Metazoa > Arthropoda > Insecta > Lepidoptera > Geometridae > Idaea > Idaea dimidiata. Next base: position 13,859,493 of record OX442341.1, read on the forward strand.
ATTTGTCCGAAACAAATTTTAATCTGATAAAACTATTGCATTTTGACGACGCCATTAAGTCTGAAAAATGAAAGAAGTACTGAACAGAGTGTAAATTACCAAATACAAGCCCTTTACACTAATCAAGCTTGAGTTAATCCCAAAATCTTCCACAGAAACTTTCAGATGTAAAGCAAACGAATCCCCGGTAAATGTTCAAAACCCAACAAACTCTACAGCTCTAGCTCGTACTACTTTCCCCAATTTGTAATGGCTTACCTAACTCAGGTTCCCATAGGCCTCGCACCTTACAACGGTTCGAAAACTTATTACCAGTTTACTAGTTACGAACTACAACGTGGAGTAATAAAGAGTTTACCCTTAATCCGTATCTGGGCCTTATAATCCACAAATTGTTAGCTTCCAACTATTTCACTTAGGAACCAACTCCCTGGCCAATACTCTATACATTGAACCATTCAATTTGGCACGTCAGTGAATATACCTATCTCTGTCGGTCGGTTTAAACCAGCGTTTGTTAAAGAGGGAGGTAGATAGTGCCCTAAACGCAAGTTTGATGGCCAATACTTGTAGGTACGTCAATGAGTTGCAAATACGTAAAACGCTGTTCGAAACTTTGTATCCTTTGAGAGCTGGCTTGTTGAGAAATTGAGTATTTCTTAAAGGGTGCCGATTCTGATTGACTGTTTGAGAACGGTTTTAAAACGATATTATGATTTTTTTGTATAAACTCAAAACATTGCCAGTCCCAAAAGGGTTTCATGATGAGCCTACTATGTATCTTATGACCACCTGTACTACTCATGATATGCAATAAATAAATTGAATTGAATTGAATTGAATTGAATTTTGCGATGTAAACAGCTATCGTGAGAGTGTTTGATCCGAATTGAAATTCGACATTTTGCTGTGTTTAGTAACTAAATACATCGTCTTATTAAAGTCGATGAATTATTCGTACCGGATATGCTTGAACCTTTATAGTCAACACTATGAAATAAAGTAAAGTAAGTATGTAAATTTTGAAAGACGAAATGCTTTTCAAAAATTTGCACCGGACAGGACTTGAACCTGCATCTTTTGGAAGTCCGAGCCAACGCCTTATCCATTTTGGCCACAGGTGCTCGTCTAGTTAAGTCGAAATTAAGGATCGCATTTCTTATTTATTTACGCCTAAAGTCAAAAAATGAAAACAGAAACTAATTCACACTTAAAAATATCAATTTAAATATTTATAAACTCAATCAATCGTAATTTGGTTTTATTGCTCAAGGCACTTTTACAAAGAAATATTTTAAAGAAAAAAATACAACTTCAAAAAATCACTCGTGGCGAGGTTTGAACTCGCGCCTCCGGAACCTCGCCGCTAGTAAATTTTTGTAGATGTGATTTTCCTTTGAAATATTTCTAATACTTAATATCGTTTCTGAACCATACCCCACAATAACCCCCCAGTTTTACTCAAGCAAATTGTTAAACTAATATATAAATTTGCTGAAAGTCAGTGGCTTCGCTTTGGCAAGTTCCACTGTTTCAATTCAACTCAATTCAATTCAACTGAGTTACAGTTAATTTCCCCGATAGGATGTTAGTTTCGGTTATAGCCTATAATTTGTACCCGTCCCCTTTGTGTCGTGGTAACCTATGCAAATTCAGGTAATTGTATTATTAGGTTAATGTGTATTCAAACTTTATTGTGCGTAGTGGGCCCGTCTTGGTGTTTTTCCTGTGACGGACTTGGATTTTAGTCAATTTTATTATTGAGTTTTCAAAGGTTTACGCGATTTTGCATAATTAAACTCAGTATTTACCGGGTTTTACTCGCGTTATATTCAATAAAGTCATTATTATTCAAATTTACAGTTAGCTTTTTCAAGGTTGACTGATATGTAATTCGTTTATTTTAACATTGAATGTTGAGAATGTTAAAATATACGAATGACATCTCAGTCAACTTTGAAAAAAGCTGACATAAAAAAAAAAGTTAAAAATAATGATTGAATAAAACGCAAGTAAAACCCAGTAAATTGTTTATTGAGTTTTATTAATTATAATTATTGTTTTATTGAGTTTTCAAAATAGTTTATTTCCTTTAGATTCTTGTACAACAATAAAAGTACCTAGTTGATCATTTGGATACGTCTTAAATATAATGTGTGGTTTCGGCTTTACTTACGGAATCGGGATTAAAATCCTACGCTACTCCTCAAGAATGTAGCCGAATAAATTTTTTACAACCATCATGACAAATTTTAGCAAGAAACACTATTGATCCTTGATATTTCCATGAGCCGAAGACTTATGCGGACTGTGGGACGCAGCTATGTCATTTATAAACAAGGGGTAGTAGAGTCATAATTGCATGAAATAGAACCCAAAACGAACTAACAAATATTTATATATTTATAAAATAACCACTAATATTTATTAATACATAAAACTGTTAACAAATATGTCGATAAAACCGTTTCCAGTCGTTTCATCCACGACAAATTATCGCGAACTCATCGATGTTCAAATGTCAGTCGGAAATCAAACTATTGGAAACGCAGTGAGTTGAGTACAGTAGTAGCCTAGCAAAGACGATAAAGCCGGTTGACTGATCATAAGTATTGCCGCCTCACGAAAATAGTACGCCTTTTTAGTAGTACTCTCGTGAATGGTCTGGGTGTATGGTAGTTACAACACATGAAAAATATTTTTTGTTTGTGCAGTGTGCACAACACACGAAAAAAACAAAAAAATGTTTATCGTGTGTTGTGCACACTGTACTCATATAAAGAATTAATCAATCAATGAATCGGCCAGTCACAGTTAGTCTTATTAATAAAAGAGGAGTAAGAGCGGTGGAGCTATTCAGCATTTTCTTTCTGTCTGTCAACTTTGAAAGGTTTTGTCACGAAAAAGAAAGCATGTGCTCACTACTCCGACCTTACTTTACGTTTATTAATAAGGCTAAACGAGTCTTAGTATAGATGGGTAACGCAATGGAAAATCATAAAGTATGATCATCACCTCACCACTTGCCCGTAACGGTGAGTTTAATTTTTGTTTTAAATAATTGATAGGTAAGCGTTTGACCACTATCTCACCTGATGGAAAGCGACGAAGTGGTCTAAGATGTTACACGCTTACCTAGGAGATACCTGTTCACTCGTGACTTGAAGACCCCTAAGTTGTAGACATCCGGGGAGACATACTCAGGCTACTAAGTTCATTCCCTCGCAGTACGAATAAATAATTTCGATGCGAAACGCTCGGTTCGGGTGACTGGTATTTCTACCATAAACCGGTGCCGCTTATCAGTTTGCCTGGGTGGAAGGTAGAAGGGAGATGGTAAAACTAAATTGTGCAGTTCCGTGGCACACTCCCCGAAATGTATCTGATAAAAGACCGACAAGCTTGCAACCCTACGACGATGTGACTTTGAAGTCTTTTGGTCACAAGTACATCGATCGATCGTCGATCGTCGATCATCATCGTCGTTTTGTATGAAAATCGCGGTATGATAAGTCGATTGGTTTTATTGTCTTTGGTACCTAGTGTATTTGTTGACTGTAGTTATGAGATATTCAGGATTAACTTTACGGGCAATTAAATTTGGTAATGCATTTGAAATTGTTTTGTTGAACCCGATTTCCAATTCGATGAATGTTTACGTCGATGGGTCGTGGTGTTTCGGTAGAATGATGTGAATTAAAACCAACTTATATATAAGGTAGAAATATAGGTAACTAGCTGCACCCTGCTGTTTTACCCGCGTAAGTCCCGTTCCCGCGGGAATATCGGGATAAAAAGTAGCCTATGTGTTAATCCATGCAGGTCCCCAGCTACCTATATTCCAAGATTCATCGCAATCGGTTCAGTAGTTTTTGCGTGAAAGAGTAACAACCTCACATACATACATACACACTTACATACAAACTTTCGCGTTTAAAATATTAGTAAGATTGATAATAAAGTATTTCATATATTTCTAGTTTTAATATAATTAGTAGATTTTCAACTGCTTAAGTCCAGATCCGGCGGTAGTCTATGTTATTGATCGTTAATATTAGCCTTTGGATGGTGAAAGAATTTTTGATATCAGTTCAAAAGTTTTAGAGAAATATTTCTTCGTTACAAAACATGTTAGTATAGATTAGTAGGATGATTGATCACTAAGTAATTGATTAAATTACAACTATGTAAAAAAATAACATTTATTTTTTAGTCCCGACACCTGAAAGGGACTAAAAACTAAATATTTTTTTTAACATAGTCAGGATAAATAAGTACCTACTTTCACTTAAATCATCAAATCCTTTTATCGTATGTAACAAAGTCTTATCCTTTTGAAAAGACTATTCAACAAAGTACACCTAAGCATAAAATCCATATTGTTTTACAAAAGTTCGCTACATCGCTACAACGTACGCGACCAAATATTTGCGAAGCTTCATGTAAAACTTATAAACTTTAAAGCTTGGAAAGTTAATTGAAACGTGAAACTTTTGAGAGCATCCTAAGTTTAGTGTTTACGCTTATATGCGGATCAAAACAGACATGAGTATCGTGTTCTTTAACTAACTTGCATCAAGTGGTTTTTCCGCATTAGTCCCGATCCCATGGGAATATCGGGATCAAAAGTAGTCTATGTCACTCCTTGATAATGTGGCTTTCTATTGGTGAAAGAATTTTGAAATCGGTCCAGTAGTTTCGAAGATTACTCCCTATATTTATACATGTTACCAACATTACCACTTTGTATTATTACGCCCTGCGGTTTTACGTCCCATTCCGCAGGGGACGTCCCGCAGGAATGGGATTTTAAGTCCCATTCCTGCGGGAATATCAGGATAAAAAGTAGCCTATGTGTTATTCCAGGTCTCCAGCTACCTATACAAGATGTAACGGGCAAGCCCTTTTAATCCGAAAGGGGGTTGTTCTAGACGTCTAGGCGAACAACTTTTGTTCTACGACTTTTGAAAATTCGAACTATTTTTTTAAATTTTTGAGTTTATGTTTCACTGAAAAAACAGCTGCTTTTGAAAATAAAGATTATTGAAGTTTTGATTGTAAACCATCAAACTAAATAAAAGGTCAACATAAGGTCAATGACCTCGAACTCTCAGAAACAGCTGATTTTCAAGTAAACTTTACACTTAAAATTCTCGAAAAGTACTTCGAATTTCCAAAAGTCGTAGAACAAAAGTTGTTCGCCTAGACGTCTTAAACAACCCCCTTTCGGATTAAAAGGGCTTACCTGTTACACCTTGTATATTCCAAGTTTCATCGCAATCGATTCAGTAATTTTTGCGTGAAAAAGTAACAAACTCACATACACACATACTTACATACATACAAACTTTCACATTTATAATATTAGTAAGATTACTAGCTGCGCCCCGTGGTTTCACCCGCGTGTATCGCGGGAATATCAGGATAAATAGTAGTCTATATGTTGATCGAGTAACAAAGTCAAATTCGCGTTTATGATATTAGTAAGAAGTAAAAAATATAGATAAAAAAAAACAAATTTAAAAACTATTATATAACGGGGTATTTAGCATGTTTAAGTTTTGTTTTCAATATATTTCAAAGTGTTTCCTACATGGATGACTACATTTTGAAAGAACTCGACTAGACGAGCACCTGTGGCCAAATTGGTTAAGGCGTTGGCCCGGACTCCTCAAAGATGCAGGTTCAAGTCTGTCGGGTGCAAATTTATGAAAAGCATTTCTTAAAAAAAGAATGTTTATGTTTGTTATTTCCAGAGTACAGAGCAGTCTCATGAACAAGCCAGTGAAACCTCGGAGCGCAGCTAGTAATATATACAAAAACTGATATTTTTATCATTTCTCAAATGGTAACAAACACGCAAATCGTCTGACGCATTATAATAGAAGTAAGTAAAGTAGGATATTTGTATCGAACGACAATAGCCGCGCCATATTTATCCGGCAGCAGTTAGGAGCGATTATCGGAGCAGTTAAGACAGATTTATTTTGACAATAAAAGTAAACATGGCCGGTTTCGACCATGGCCCATTAGTAGAGGGATTCCCTGGGTCGAGTGGTATAATTTGTAACAATCTAGCGAGTTCATTTTGTGGTATTTATGTCTATGGTTAGATGTCATTATTTGTAATAAATATGTCGCTAACCTATGCCTTTCACTGACGTCTCACTGGCGAGGATGGGATTTTTCTTCATTTTTATTTTATTACAAGGAAATCTGTATTTTTCGCGTATACGTGAACCTCCAGTATGGATATCGGGAAATAGGAATCGTTTAATTTAAGTTCCAGACAATGGCCTGCGTATATTCGGCGTGTGAACCAGTGCATCATTCTGATTTACGTCTCAAATTTATACAAAAGTTTTTAAATCTATTTCTGTTTTCATTATGTTGAATTGAAATTTTACTCATTTTCCAGTTTTAATCGCATCTTTTTTATTCAAGTTTATTTTGCTTGCCAATACAATTCAGTCAGAGTCTATTTCCCTGATGATAACTTGTTCAAAGCCGAAATGCGTTGTGCACGATTATAAATTGTTTCAGTAACACTAACACGTTGTTGGTGTATTGGGTTTAGGTATTTAGAATTTAAGGTTAGTAGGTTTTATAATAATAGTAATAATATTCATTTATTTCAGGCAACAAGGCCCATAGATACATACCTTATAGACTAACATACATAATTTATAATAATCAAATGTGTTAATAATAGCATACTTAATACTAAAGTTAGTAGCACTTCCTAAATACACAATATTGATACGATACGATATTGATTTTTATGATCTGCTATTGTATAGTGGTAATTATGCTGACTTGTTTATTTGAAATAATGTTATTAATGTTATTTTTCACTATGTTCCTTTTACTTGGTCATATCTAGTAGTTCTTAAATGTTTTAATTTGTTTCTAATTATAAGTGATAATTTTAGTTCGTATTGATAGCCATTTTCGCCTGAGATACAGGATTTTCCTAGTTCAGGCATATGAGTTACTTAGATTTATGATTTGATATTAGGCTTTAGGAAACTTTGTATATACAATATTTTTGGAAATAAATTATTTATTTATTTTATTTATTTTTTATTTATTGGTATATTTTATGCGGTGCAGTGGAAGGATGATCATCGCAACCGGTAAAGTAATATTTAAGTGAAAGAGTAACAAAAATACACATTTACTTCCATTTTGACTAGTACATTTTTTACATTTTGGCTAATTAATAGCAGGATTATCTCAGTCCTTAAAACAGTGAACCTCTTATAACTTGTACCAACCATCGTGTTAGTTGATAGGAGGGTCCAGAGCTTCAAGTAAAACATTTCCAAGTTACGCTCCGACTGCGTTTAGTTTAGATCGTCAGTTCAAATGGAACGTATTTCCGAGGACCGAATGGCAATCCTGCCAAATGATTCCGACTAGGTTCGGTCCGAATCTGATGTCGGATATAATATCTCCATCTCGCTCAGCGCAATTCAATAAGAGAGTGACACGCAAGTCGATCATCGGTTTTGTTCCGAAGCTTCTTGAACATCCTTTTGCATTAAACGGTAATGCACTCTAATACCGAGACTTAATGTCTTATTTCTAACTTGTTACCCAACTGAAACTTAGTGAAAATTACTTGGAAAATGAGGTAGGTTGAGCGGGACAATCTCGACTTCGGGAAATTTAGGAAACAGTGCCATCTATGTAGAAATTTATGAAACTGCTTTTGCGCCATCCGGTCATAGATGGCACTTTTTAAAATAGTAAAATGCAGAAGTTATTAAGAATAGTCGAAATTTTGCCCCGCTCGCTGGACCTTACTTATTCTATGTACCTACTAGCAATTAGCAATCCATCACCTATCCAAGTAATGACCGAGCCAAGCGTTGCTTAACCCACACAGCCGTTTAAGATTAGTAGTTACAGCTAGGCCAATGAGCTCCTCCTCCTCCTCTTGCTCCTCCTCTGCTTACGCGGCTAAAACTGCGGGACGCAGCTAGTGTCCAATATTAAAAGAAATTAACACAGTTTAGGGTAGAATCAGAGATGATTTTTACTAGACTAGGCCGTGTCCGGTCCAGCCAGCAAGTGGTACGAAGCCAGCAAGAACGCAGTACAGACAACAGAATAAAATAAAAATTGTCTTCATTTAAATGTAGCCCATCCCTACCTCGGCCCGGACACACACACACAATATTGTACAACATTACACACAACGCAATCTAGCCCCAACCTAAGCACTACGTTTGTACGATGGACAACGGATAAACTACATATTATACTTTTTTTTTATAAATACACACATATTATACATAGATAAACACGGCGCTTTCTAATGAAAATCATCCCCTTAGTAACATAAAAATGTGCTTCTGTTCTGATTGTCGAAAGCCGCAATTTGATTAGACAAGTCTTGTATACAACTTGTACATAAATGTGACTTCAAACGACGATATAATTTCAACGGCATCAATATCTTCCCTTTGGGGGTGCACATCTTATCGTAGGTACCCCCAAAGTTCTAACAAATCTATATCTCATAATTTCTTTTATGATTTTCGCGACTTTGCATAATAAAACACGTCAATTATCGGATTTAATCGCGTTTTATTCATGATTTTTAAACGACCGAGCTTTCGTCAGCTTTATAGTTGGGAAAGCCACCTTTATAGTTACATTTTCCAAGAAAAGCCAACTCTGAAGTTGGCGAAAGCTCGGTCGTTTAAAAATCATGAATAAAACGCGATTAAACCCGGTAAATAAAGTGTTTTACACACCTACTGCTCTACAAAGTTACTTTATTTGACCAAAAAGGTCAACGTAAAGCGACTCTTTATTCCCTAGGACCTAGGGAATAAAGAGTAAATGGGCACTTTATGCACCTAGGGCCTAGGTGCATAAAGTGCCCATTATGCACCTAGGGCATAAAGTAATTTAAATTTGGAACTAAGGTTCTGGTAGCATACGACCATTTCGAACTGGCCACCTAGACATAACACACTAAAAAAATAAAAACTGGCCTAATTTTTTCTATTTTCACGGACGAAAGGGTAAAGCAAAAAGTTTTGGTTAGTATAAAGCCCCAACTTTTTTTTTTCATCAGCTAAGGCCGATGTGTGGTTTCGTCATTTTGATATAACATTGTTAAATTTAATTAATATAGAGCTGTCAATATATTCAATACACGTTGCATTAATCTATTTTTTGTTGTTAGTTAAATGCTTATTTTTGTAGCCCTTTTATTGTCTCGCAGTAGATGTGTAAAGTAGAGTATTCACCTCGGTACTAAAGCCTGTCTTTATCTTGGGCGCTTGAATCCCACGCTTCACTCAGGACTCTAGGTACATAACTCCTTCGCTTCGCTCAGGAGTTAAGTTTTTAATACCCTCGCTGCGCTCGGGAGTTAACCCTCTAGAGTCCTTCGTACGCTTTGGATTCAATATGACGCCCGCTATATAAGACAGGACTTTAGTACCTCGGTGCATAAACTACTATTATTAAATCTACTAGCTGTGCCCCGCGGTTTCATCCGCGTAAGTCCCGTTCCCGCGGGAATATGGGGATAAAAAGTAGCCTATGTATTATTCCTGGTATCCAGCTACCTATATTCCAAGTTTCTTAGCAATCGGTTCAGTGGTTTTTGTGTGAAAGAGTAACGACCTCACATACATACAAACTTTTGCGTTTATAATATTAGTAAGAAGTAAGATATCTCGTTACGCAAATTTTTTGGCTTTGGTTCGGTACTGTTAACTGACGTCTCATAAGGAACTGCGTTCTTGGCGAGTTTCCCTTGGCCCTTAAAGGTGACACTTTAAAGTTGAACGGTTGACAACCAGAAACTAAAGAAAACTGCTATTTTAACTTTTCAACCAATCCAACCATTTGCGGTGAAGAACTTCGTTAGTCTTGGAAATATTCCAGCCACTGCTGACCAAAATAACTACTTACAAAATATTTTCAAGGAAAAACATCTTCAAACAGATCTCCACCTCTCTCTTCTCATTTGCTTCTTCTTTATACAACTTCTTCTTCATTTATCCTTAAATTCAAATTTGTATTCATTTATTCACGTCAAGTGCTGGTACAATTTAGATGTAAATAAACATAACCTATACTAGATGTGTTCCAATGGATCCTTAACACGTAGTCAATAAATTACTTGACATACAAATATTAGTCCCGGTTAAATAATGTAATTTAACAATTAAATGTCCAAAATGTCCAAAATAAAGTTTACAGTAAAACAATTATTATAAAATTGTCCTATCGAGTAAAAATAAATAATATTGTAGAAATAGGTATTTTCCAGTAGATAAGCAAAGAATAAATAAATAGATTATCATTATGACAGGTGGTATTCTAACAACAATGTTCCGTCATTTTTTAATTTCTATGAGCAATTTCCCGAACAATTTTATTTTGGGACTGATGAAGCTCGTCCGCCAGAGCAGAGTTTGAAATGCTTTACTGTCAAGCGACCAGTAACTTCATAACCTTTAATATTATAAAGAGGAAATATGTATTTGTTTGTTAGTTTGTAATGATTCAGCTCCGAAACTACTGGACCGATTTCAAAAATACTTTCACCAATAGAAAGCTACATTATTAAGGAAAAACAGCCACATTAACTTCGATATTCCCACGGGATTGCGCCTTACGCCGGTGAAACCGCGGGACGAACCTACACTTTAATCAAGCCCTCTTCGAGTAATCGGTTAACATACAAAAAAAATATATATTATACATATAGACGAATTGATAACCTCCTCCTTTTTTTGAAGTCGGTTAAAAGTTGATCGTATCTGAGCATCAAAGAATTAAATTGCCAATACACAGCGTGTTCCGAAGATGACCATTTAAGCCGAAAGGGGGTTGTTCTAGACGTCTAGTCGAACCACTTCAATCTACGACTTTTGAAAAATCAAACTTTTTTTTTTCGAAATTTTATTTGATTTAACATTTCACTGAAAAAATAACTGTTACTGGAAATAAAGGTAAAATAAACTTTTAATTGTAGATTCCAGACTGAATGAAAGAACAAAATAAGGTCAATGACTGAAACAGCTGATTTTCAAGTAAACTTTAAACTTAAAATTTCCGAAAACTACTTCCCATTTTTAAAAGTAGTAGAACAAAACTTGTTCGCCTAGACGTCTAGAACAACCCACTTTCGGCTTAAATAGTCATCGTCACATCCTGTATAACTAATCCTTCTTAAAAAGATAATCAAAACTATTGTCCTAGGCCCTACCCACACCGCTATAAATCTCACCGCACACTACCAAAAGCCCCTCACATTCACAACCGCTCACCTAAACTAAATCTATTTCCCTACAATAAACAGACAGGGCCGTTACATTTATGATGTAACAAACTAAACCAAATAAATGTACGTAGTAAAAGCACAATACGTCGCGATAAATGAAAATGGTAGCGGATTCGAGCCCCGACCGACGACAAAAGGCTAGCCGTAAAACAAGCGGATTAGGGGGCGGTCACAGTGGGATAGTGTGCGGCTATAGATATAGCGGGTTGGGTCTGTCTGGTTGGATTAAGTTGGGCGTAATTTGTTTCATTATGGGCTGATTTTTCAAATCCCTAGATAGAGATATTATCTGACAAATAAAATGTAACACCACTGAATAAAAAATGACACTATGATATTTAAAAATAAAATGAATCTAAGTTTAGAAGTTTTAAATTTGATTGAGTTCGAACTTATTCGACAGATAACTTTTATCCGTAGTACTACTAGATTAGAATGAAAAATCAGGCCTAAGACGCTGAATTAGGGAACCTGAATTCTGTTGTCGTGTGACAAGCTTTTCAAAATTAAATTCTTCCACGGGTCATGGTCGACAAAAGCTTTGTTTTAGACGAGTCATTTTCAGTATATTTTTGTGTTGTATAGGTTACCGTTTTGTATAGAAACTCAAGACGCTGATATCGGGTAAAAGAAAAGAGGTTGAATTGATAGAACCCACGAACTATGAGTATCGACAGTTCAAACAGAAAAGTAAGACTTTGTTAGCGTGGTCGGCATGTTCTCAAGGGTCTTTCAACAAGGACGGCTCGATGTTGAAATCGAATAAAACAAGCTGTGTGTTAGATATTAACGAAATATTTTTTTATTTGAAAGGCCCAATTATGCCATTTTTAATGGAATATAACATCGTTTTAACATCCGTAGCGGCTTTGAATTGACTGAAAATTGAATCTCTCAGATTCGTGCCACCATTGAAAGCCACGATGGAGATTTAAATGATGTGATATTCCATACAAAATAGCATAAATGAAGCTTCCAACAAAACATTAATGTCTCACACACAACTTGTTTTATTCAGTTTCAACATCGACTCGTCCTTTTTGAAACATCCTTTATTTAAAGCATACGTCATAAAGCATGATGTCAGTATTTAGTGGAGGGAAGGTTTTTCTAACAAACGATTAAAAGGACTCTATTAATCGATTATCGATCGATTGATAATCGATCGAGAAAAACTATAACTTTTAGATGATGAAAGAAACTGATGAGATTTTAAAAGCAAGAAAATACGCTTATTGAGGCATAAACACCATAATAAAATATAGATAGATACAAAAAAAAAGGAAAACATTGCAAAGCAATAAATTGTGACCACCAAACATACCTACTTAGGCCACAGCTCTAGTTATCAAGCCATTACCGAATGTCGTGGTAAAAACCCGCTCCTCTCATAATACCGCCTACACCATAGCCCGACCTGAATTCCTTAAACTACCAACACCCGCGTCCATCGCTGAAACTATAAAACTAGGACGGCTATAAAAACACGCCTCCATTGCGCGCTTGCATACATCACTAATGATAAAACACTATACATCTCCGGCTGGCTACGTCGAGTCCAATTTCAAATACCTTTTAGAGCATCAATGGTGGACGTGCCGAATTCAAAAATGTTTTCATCAATTTACAGTGTTTTTAGCAACGATTGCAAGGAGGCATAAAATGGCTAAATATATAAAACACTTTATTTATCGGGATTAATCGCGTTTTTTCATGATTTTTAAACGACTGAGCTTTCGCCAACTTTACCATAATCGCGAAAACCATGGAAGAGATTTTGGCTAAAGATATTTAATATTTTTTTTCCATTGGGATTTCTGACTAAGTAACTAAATACGAAGTAATTTAAGAAAACCAATATTAACAATATATACAAACACAATATTAGCCGAGTTTTACTCGCGTTTTATTCAATAACGGTATTATACCAAAGTACGGAGCTTTCGCTTCCTTTGTAGTTAGCTTTTTCAACGTTGACTGTATTTTGTAACTTAGGCTGTATTTTGAAGGTAAAGAAAAGTTTGTATGACTTAGGTACCTAACCGATTATAATGCAGCTGATGATTTTAGAAATAATTGAAATGAAACACATATTATGTCTCGCTGTTACTCGGGTACGTTTTATTATTTTCAGCATTGTTGCCATGCCGTTCCTACGTCGTAGCCTTCACAGTCTGCTCAGGGTAGACGGGATTAAAACCGGAAAATGAATTTCATTGCAATACATCATCGCGAAAACAGAAGATATCTTAATTTCTTCTATGGTTTTCGCGATTTTGCATAATAAAACACTTTATTTATCCGGTTTTATCGCGTTTTTATTCATTATTTGACCCGAGCTTTCGCCAACTTTACAGTTGGCTTTTTCAAGGTTGACTGAGAAGATATCTTACTAATATTATAAACGCGAAAGTTTGTATGTTTGTATGTGACTTTGTTACTCTTTCACGCAAAAACTGCTGAACCGATTGCGATAAAACTTCTAATCTGCTGCTGTGTGACCGTTGGAACATGTTTTATTCGAGTTCATTAGGGAAGTTAGAACTCCATTATATTTATTCCTCGTAGTGTGTACCAATGTTTCGCCGATTTTACAGGCGATTTCATCAGGGTATGTAAAATCGCTAAAACAAAAGAAAAATAATTTCTTCTATGGTTTTCGCGATTATGCATAATAAAACACTTTATTTTTCCGGTTGAATCGCGTTTTTATTAATGGTTTTAAACGAATCGAGCTTTCGCCAACTTTACAGTCGGCTTTTTCAAGGTTGACTGAGATGTAATTTGTCTATTATAACATTCTAAAATGTTACGATAAACTACCGCCTCATAATTATTTGCAATAAAAACGTTCCAGTGTACGCAGACTATAGAGTGATTGTAATAGTTTTCAATTTAAATTATAATTATTTTTATCCCAAGTCAACTCAAAAGAAAAAGAAAAACCTAAGAAGATGTCTATTTGGAAATTCTTAACACCAAAATTTAAAAAAATAAACTTAATTTCTTAAAACCGTAGAACTTAATTAATTCGTCTAGTCTAGACGTTTCTCACGAACCCTTTTTTTATCAATTACCTCCACCTCATCTCATTAAAATCATTAAACAATTTAAAAATGTATTCTATGGTTTTCGCGATTTTGCATAATAAAGCTTTTTCAAGGTTTTCAAGCTAACAGTAAAGTTGTCGAAAGCTCGGTTCGTTTAAAAATCATCAACAAACCGCGATAAAACCCGGTAAATAAAGTGTTTTATCATTAAATAAAATTATAAAAATTACAAAAGAAAAGACTAAAGAATCTCCCTTACAACTCCATCACGTAGAAATATTCATCAAAACGCCAAAAGAACTTTTTATAGTCAAACCGGGCGTAGGTGCAAAATATTTGATAGTCGTATAGTGGTGTTTTTACGGCTTTTCCGCGGCATAATTGTGTGGCCTATTGTTTTCAATGGTCGGTACCGTTTTTACGAAGAGCTTTATGTGTCCCGCTTTAGGGTCCCTCAAAGTTTGATGGCAGTTTTTCTTGTTTAAAATATTTACGATTCACGGCCTAATACTTCCTTATGCGTCCCGAGGTGCCAGTTAAGAAAGGGAGTGAGTTATAGAAGTTAGTTTATCGACGGAGCTCATTCTTATTGTAAAGGTTTTTGCTCTTTCGACGGTCACTTTTAGAGCTCTTTCATTCTACGTACGTTGGTTTGGTTACGTTTTGTGTTGGAGTGTGGTAATTTCTACGTTTTTAGGTGATTTGATTTGTTGCTTTTAGACTAATTATCCTATTTATAAGCGTCGGTGATGATAGTAACCTATTATAGAGACCTGGTTACTTTTTTGTAAAAAAATATCGTTATTCCATAATTTATAAAACAAAGTCGCTTCCGGCTGTCCGTGTGTTTGCAACGGACGGAACGGATTTTGATGCGGTTTTCGGTAAATAGACAGAGTGATTCAATAGAAAGGTTTATATGTATAATACATCCTGATATTTCCGCGGAATCGGGACTTAATCGGGTAACACCCCGGGGCGTAGCTAGTTATCTATAAATGGCTTTGTCCTGATTTAACTGACTGACCACACAGTCTAATAGAAAATATAGTTAAGCAGCATTGTGTAAATAAATAAACCTATTATATTTGTAAAACTAAAAATACAAATACAGTTTTTTTTTTTTTTTTTAATTTATTTTAATCAGAATTGAATACACATTTAAACTTAAACTATAATCCCGCCAAACTGACGAGCAGTTTGTTGGCAAGTGAACGCTTTTTACATTTATTTTAATTCTGTGCATCTACATAATTTTCATAACATAAAGTTCATGAACAGAATAGTAGAATTTCTCTTAAATCCAAGTCAAACCAATAAAGGTTTATGTGTGTAATTCAATGTAATACCTAATATTTTTTAGTTGCCTTGGTAAATAAAAAATTGGTATCATTCAATGAAAAATGATTGAAGAAATCTAATAATGATTTTTATTAAATACCTATGCAACGATACCCCACTCGACATAGTCAGTCCACTTTCATTTTTTTTCTTTTAAACAATATGGCAGACGCCATATTGTTTAAAAGAAATGGTGGTCGCCATTTTGTTTTTATTTTATGTCACTTAATGAAGAAATGAGGGGTTTTGGCGGGAATGCGTTAAGGAGATGTGTTGCTAAATTTTCATTTTTGTGAAACTTAAAATGTTTAATTTCATTCATTCATTTATTTATTTGCATAGAAAGAGGTACAATATGGTGTTACAAATATAAGGTCCAACAATTTCTACCAATCATGGTGTGCAAATATTTACAATGTTTATAACAAAATTTTAGGCTAGCTCAAAACAAAATTAAGTGTTACATTAATACAATAATCAATTGTCAAAATAATATAATAATTAGTTACAATTCAATAGTATTCAATAGTTCTATAGGAAACGCAAGTACAGTATGTCAATTAATGGAGAAAATTAAATTTTTGTCAATACATTTGTTAATTATTAATTATACCAAACAAGAGAGAGAGAGAAAAAAAAAAAAATAATAATAATATTAGATATCCAGTCATTTACCTGTCATGATATTTATAAAATCTTAAAGATGTCTTGTTCAGAAATTCTTTAACACTATAGAAGCTGTGATCAATTAACCAAACTTTCATTTCCCTACAAAATCTGTTATAAGGAAGTTCAACAATTTCCTTAGGCAGAGAGTTAAAGATCAAAGGGATCATATATGAACAATTAGCTCTAAACAACTCCAAACGCGGGCAGGGCATTTTTAGTTGAATTAGTGTCTCTAGGCGTTTAGTAGTGACATTGCTTTTTTCAAACATTGAGGGATTATTTCTAACAAATTTAGCTACTTCAAATATATAAATACTAGGTACTGTTAAAATATTTTCTTTTTTAAAAACTGGTACGCATGAATTCCTCCGTCTCAAACCATAAATTGCCCTGATACATTTTTTTTGGGCTTTTAGAACCTTTTCAACCTCAGAAGAATTTCCCCATAAAATTATACCGTAACGGATTATAGAACAAATGTAAGCATGGTAAACAGTTATAGCTGTCTGCTGTGATGAACAGTCCTTAAGCCTTCTCAGGGCATACACGAACCGATTAATGCGCTTACATATACCCTCTATGTGTTCCTTCCACGTCACGTGTTCGTCAATGGTTATACCTAAAAGTGAATGACAGCTCGTTTGCTCAACATTAAGGTTATTGTACGACAATGATATTTTTAATTTTTGCCTCTGTATAGTTTTAAAATGTACTAACTTTGTTTTGGATAAATTAATATGTAATTTGTTTTTGTTCATCCAGACAATTATTTCACTTAATGATTTTTCTATTTCATTTTTATGAGTTATTTCGTCTTTACATTTTATAATTACCGTTGTATCATCAGCAAACAATATACATTTATTATCTACTGCTTGTGGTAAATCGTTTATGTAAACAAGGAACAATAACGGCCCTAATATGCTTCCTTGAGGAACGCCGCAACGATTACTTTTTAACTCCGATTCAAAAATGTCTATGGTATTCGTTTTCCTGTTATACATCGTTATTCTAGTGACTTGTTCCCTATTGCTAAGGTATGACCTAAACCAATTTTCTACTTGACCTCGAACACCGTATGCATATAATTTTTTAAGCAATATGTCATGATCCACAAAGTCAAAAGCCTTGCTTAGATCTAAGAAAAGAGCTGATGTTGTTGTCCTATTGTTGAGATTGACCAGAACCTGTTCCATCAATTTGAAAATAGCGAGCGATGTAGAATGTCCTTTCCGAAAAACCGTGTTGTTCTTTTGTTAGAATTTCATATTTATCCAAAAAGTTTAATAACCTATTGTATACTATCTTTTCATAAATTTTAGATATAACAGGTACAAGTGATATAGGTCTGTAATTTTCTTTGCTAGATCTACAGCCTTTTTTGTGTAGCGGTTTTATTATTGATAGTTTGAGCTTTTCAGGAAAGTGGCCTTGTTCCATTGAGAGATTTATTATAAAAGCTAGCGGTTCACATATTTCAAGACAAATAGATTTCAGTAGGTGTGTACTGATTAAATCATATCCGGTTGATTTTTGTTTTTTAGCCCCATAATAATTTTGTATACCTCAGACGGACTTGTGGGTTCAAGAAACATGCTTTGACCGGCATAGATATTCATAGGTCCAATGTTAATCCTAAATTCGTCGCTAGGTTCACCCTGTTTGTCACTTGTTAGTTCAATAAAATAATTATTAAAGTTGTTTGCTATTTCTAGTCCATCTCTATATACAACGTCACCATCCATAATTACATCAATATATTCTTTTTGTGTGGTTTTACCCATTTCATTTTTAATTATGTCCCAAGTCGCCTTACCGCTATTTTTAGATTTAAGAATATGTCTATTATTATTTAGCGACTGAACATTATCAATACAACGTTTTAAAATCTTTGAATATACACGATAGGTTTTTTTAGCCTCTTCATTTTTATTAATGTAGTAATCGAACCTCAATGCCCTTTTCCTTTTACAGCTTATTTTTACACCCCTTGATAACCATTTTGATTTGTTTGTTTTAAAAGATCTCTTAATTTTAATTTGTGGAAAACATAGCTTGTAGAACAGTACTAGGTAATCGTGAAAAGTATTAAAACCGATATCTGCATCATTACATTCATAGACATCCGAAAAACTCAAAGACTTCACAGAATTTACAAATTTAGCTATATTTTCATTGCATTCATCATTGGCGAATTGATACCATTGCTCAACCGTATGATTATTGTGACCAATTTCAAATTCAAGTAATTGTGCAGTATTATGATCTGATAGGCAACAGTTGAACGTGCTACCTACAGCTGTATTCATGTTGCTAGCAATGTTATCAAGGCAATTACCCAAACGAGTTGGTTCTTGAATATGACACTGTAATCCGTAATTAGAAAGTATTTGAAGCAATTTATTAACATGCGGCACCTCATCCTTTTTTGTTGTTAATATATTGATATTGAAATCCCCGCATACAATAATGTTATAATCTTTAAACTGATGTGTTATTCTATCGAGAGTTGTCTTTAATTTACTAAAGAATATTTTATAATTTTTCCGTCTACGGATAGGTATTCTATAAATGCAAAGCACTACAGTTTTCAGGTGTTTAATGTTGATCCCGCAAATTTCGAAATATTTTTCTTCTGCCAGATCTCGGATTACCTGAAGCTCCACACAACTTAAGCCATTCTTAGTTAAAATGCAAGTACCTCCATTTCGTTGACCTGCCCTACAAAATGAGTCCTGCAGTTTATAGTTATTTAATAAAAGATATTGTTCTTCACCTTTTATAATATTGGTTTCGCAGAAGCACAGTATATTTGGTTCCATATTAGATTCTGCCATTTCACCTAAAACTACGTCTATATATGTAGATTTTTTTATTAAACCATTAATATTTTGGTGAAACAGTTTCATCTTAGTTTGTTTGTTATTATAAACCTTTAATCTTGCAGTGTTAGCCACGAAAAAATGTTGCCGAGTCATTGTTATTGCTTTTTGGGTTAACACTAACATAGTCAAGTATCGATTTTTGTACTAGTCTGGTTTCTTGGTTAATCAATAACGAACTTTCTGCTATAGTTTTTGGTTTATTGTTAGTTCTAGAATGATTTTTTAATGAATTAAAATTTAGATATGTCTGTTGGTAATCTATGTAATCTATTAGTAAGTTTAGCGTATAACAAGTATCCTGCAGGAAATTACGGTGATATTTTTTGTTAACTGCAAAGTGACATCTCGAAAATTTTGAGCAAATTAGTTGTAATAGCCTGTTAAAACGATTAGTATTTAAATAGTTACATTCATTGACGTTCATTATAATGACATTACACATTAAAGTCAATCTCTTTAGTGTTAGATACAATTCTGATGAAGCCACAATGTAATCAAAATCGTTCTCTCCTATACAAATTACCACTTTGTCATTTTTATTAAGTTCTAAGTCTTTGCAAGATTCTAGCGTCTCCAAAGTCCTGGCGTAGGGTTTAGTATAGCCTAATATCTCGTACCTCTCATAGGCACTGTTGGCTCTTGACAATGTTAAAGATGAAGCCAGGTTAATGCATTGTTGCGTGCCAACAATTATAATTCTACGTTTCCTATTTTGCTCGTTCATTTCTTCTTTCACTAAATTATCTTCTTTCAAATTTTCTTGCAATTGGTTGTACAAGACGTCGTTATCTTTTTCTGTGCTCGTCACATCTTTAAATTTATCCGTTAATTTAGGTGTCGTCTCGGCGTCTCTGTTAGATTCACCAATACTACTATGTTCGGTGGTTCTCTCAGATTGTTCTGTCAGTTCCGCATGCAGTTGAACTGGGCTACCGTTTCCTTGATCCAAGTCGAGCTTTTTCTTCTTTTTCTTTCTTCTTTCGTGTCTCCATCAGAGTCAAGGTCCGATGCGCTGTCCGAAGTAACCTATTTAATTGGTGTGTCATTATCATTCATGGACTTAATATAATTATCATTAGGCTTCGAGGGGCCTTGCTTCAAACAGGGAATACATTTCCATTTTGTTTTCATAGTAGGGGTCATCAATAGGAATATCTTTTCTTTTACTTTGGAACAAATTAAATCGAATGTTTTCGAACACGATGCGCATCTTAGGTATTGTCGGGATAAGATTAAATTTTTACATCCAAAGCATTTAGGTATTGTAGTTCTCGTTCTTTGGGACATTTTACTACTCCTAGCTTCCTCTATGAACAAATGTACAAAACTTCTGTGCTAGATAGGGGGAGTTAATTCGATATAATAAACCTTTAAACTTTTTCAATGTTTCCGTACGGCAGCACTGGATTAGTATTCGATATTTGTATTGGTACAAGTAGTGCCCTCTATTGGTAGAATTGTCGTAGTTTGTCGATGCTCGAGATCTATTATTGATTCCGAAACGTTTGGAAGCCCGACGTGAGCTGTCAGTGCTGTCACTGTCAACGTGATTGTCAGTCTAGTCTTGTTTGGAGCTGTTGCAGGTGTACCGGCATAACCCCACTCAATGATTTGTTATTATTTTGTACGGTAATTAGCAAAAACAATAGCTTACAGGATGTTAATTGGTCCGTTTAAATAACAAGTTTCTTTGACTGTGTGGAACTGTTGAATTCTAAACAGCCAGTGCATCTTTCTATACTTAATTAACAGTCAAATTTTAATGTTGTGTTTTCACAATACCTTGGGTAGGTGAGTTTGTTTTCTGTCTTCGAGATTTGTGCAATTTTAGGCCTCTGAAGCTACTTTTCCACGAAAATATGAATAAAAACTCAGAGCCGACTTTTACGCAATGTTTACATGTCAAACACCCCCTCCGAAAAAAATTTCGGGGGCATATTAATCAATTTAGTTTCGTGAAGGTGTACAAGTGTAAATAAAAGTGAAAACCGGTGCAAAACATGTACTTTAGCTTAGTGTTGTCTCCAAAGCTCCGTGAACAAACATTGTAAAAAATGGCCCCCTTTTTACAATGATTCCCTCGACTTGACTTTAACTATGACGACTTGACTGTTTTGTTCAATGCAAATAACTTATTTTATTTATTATTTCTTATCGGTTGTGAACCGATTATGGCCATTAGGAAATTAGCCAGTGTCATGTATTTTAATATAATATGCAAGTTATTTGCATCGAAACAGTCAAGTCGTCATAGTTAAAGTCAAGTCTAGGGAATCATTTGTAAACACGGCGGCCATTTACAAACAATCTTCACGGAGCCTTGGAGACAACACTAAGTCAATGTTTTGCACCGATTTTCACTTTCATTCCACTTGTACACCTGCAAACAACTTGCAAATATCGATAATACTTGACACTGGCAAATGTCCGAAAGGAAAAGCCATTTTTAAGGAAGAAGAAGAAATGAGACGAATCTAACGATACCTTTATTAAAGAAATCCTTTGCTTGGTTTCGTCTTCGAAAGACGAGCTGAGGAAGAATATAACAAACATACATACAAGATAGGTGCGAAAAACATAACCATTTCTTAAATGTGGTTAAAAAAAAACTAGAATGAGTGACAAAATTATTTAAATTGTACACATGTTAGGTAAAAAAGTTATCCAGTACCTATGTTATCGCTGTAAAATGATTTAGCAACACTTGACTTAACATAACATGCAGGTTATACTTAAAACATTTTAATTAAAACTCAATTAACTCAGCAGTAATTGATTATTATTATTATCGTGAAACTGCACGATCTCTCGAAATTACATCGACAATTAAACGGTAGGCACTTTTCAATAATATAATAACATTCGCTTCACAATAATGTATTTATTTAGTGAATTGTTTCAGTAATTAAATTTAATATTGCTTTCAATTGCGCCGGCCTCCGGTTACCAATTAATGTGTTATTATTATTGAATTTGTCGATAAATAATTGTACATAGCTATGGTGTATGTATA
The DNA here is from genome assembly GCA_949358125.1 of Idaea dimidiata. Lineage (NCBI taxonomy): Eukaryota > Metazoa > Arthropoda > Insecta > Lepidoptera > Geometridae > Idaea > Idaea dimidiata. The sequence continues at coordinate 13,881,768 of OX442341.1, forward strand.
CGTGTATATAGTACGTATTTACATTTTACCGGGTCTTAATCGCGTACTATTTCCCTAGTCTCCTCGAGACCAAGATCATTGTAACATGATGGAAACGCCGAGGTAAGAAAAAAAAAAAGAGTAACAAATTCACATACGTACTACGAGTATATTCAAATTTTCTCGTTTATAATATTAGAAAGATAATTAAGATTAATAGGATTTAAATATGGGATACTACTCATCCCGAGGTTTATCCCGCGTTTGTCCCAATCCTGCGGGAAGTACGGCTTCAAAAGTAATCTACTTTATATTTCCTTAAACTATTTTCCCTAAACACGCATTTTCACGAGCAATGAATTGCTGGTGGAAACTCGCGTGGTCTAGCGTGTCATTGCAACAATGTTGATAATAATAACAACTCAATTAAAACTCTAAAAAAAGTTTATTTCAATACAAAGTCGCGAAAACAGAAGAAAAAACTAAGTTCACTTTATTCTAAAATCTATAAATATTGCACTCAACCAATATCGTACAAAATTCAAACACAATACATAATAATACAAAACTAAAAACGCTTTCTGCATTTATCTAAAGTCGGAGTGTCAAGATGTCTATCGAGGCAAATTTTCTAGTGGGAAATTTAAATATCGTATAGCCGAATGGCGTCCTTTGGCTGGTAAGCCGAGCCAACCGGATAGGTAGGTACCCACTAAATGCCGAGACATGGAGGCGGAACTGTGAAGGTGACGGGGCATTTTGGAGGAGGCATTCTAATGTATATTCCCGCCCCTTGGTTCAGCAGCCCGAGACAACATTCTTATCGAATAACGAAATCGCCAATCGACAGATTTTTTTGTATGAAATTGACATATAAGTCACGTGACTCTTCGCGAACTCATGTCAATTTCATACAAAAAAAACTGTCGATTGCGATTTCGTTGTTCGATAAAAATGTTGTCTAGGGCTGCTGGTAGAGTTGGTTTGAAACCCTAGAGTTAGAACAAAAATTGTTCGCTTCGACATCTAGAACAACCGCCCTTTGGCTTAAAAAGGTATCCTCGTTACATCTTGTGTATACTATTCCTCAACATAATACACTTCTAAATGAGATATTCAATCGCAAGGAGATATTTTATTTGAAGAATATTAAAAAAACTATGACAGGATTCGAACCTGCGCCCCTCGCCCTCGCTATCCAGGTGAGTGCTCTAACCACTTAGCTACACGGAAATCACATGACAAGGTGGGTGTAATTAAAGGAAATTTATCCTCCCTTTTCAGCGCCATGTACCAGTTAAGTTTAACTATCACAGTAGTTAATATATCTCCTTGCGTTTTTTTTTTAAGTTTAAATATGCCTTGAGCAATAAAAAACAAGAAATATTATAATACACTTCTCTTGACCGTATTGCGATAGGTATATTAATTATTAGTCTAAGAGTTGTTTAATTTCAATTCAACATCTGGAAAACTGAAAAAAAACTCTGAACAATTTGGACAATAAAGGATAGAAGCACCGCCGGAGTAAGAACTAAGAATAATCCAATACGGGAAGTATCCAATACTATCCTGTCCTATACCTACCATATCCAATACTTCCCTATCCAATATCTACCATATCCAATACTTCCCTATCCAATATCTACCATATCCAATACTTCCCTGTATCCAATATCTACCATATCCAATACTTCCTTAGCTCGTTGTGCAGACAGGGCACACAAACCTATAGGTACAGACAGTAGGTAGCCTCGGTGAGTGACCTGCCATGATATACAACCCGCCCCCTGTCCCGCCCGTGAAAAATGACCGTTTCTCTACTAATTTACCTCTAAATACTTAACGAGCAGACGCCTTTGAACCCTTAGATTGTGCATTTTGGATATTATTTATCAATTTACACCTAAATTTGCCGTTGGAAAATGTTGGAATAATAAAACATTTTGGAGACCGTTTTTTATCGAATGCGACACCGTTTAAGGAATGATTTGTATTAGACAGTAACGGGTCCGAGCTTCGTTGTCCATGGCTCGGCTAGCAGTTGATCGGTCTGTGGCAACAGAGTGGCGGCCGAGCAATGGACAACAAAGCTCGGACCCGGACGGCGCTCGTGACGGTCTAATATAAATCATCCCTTATGGTGGAGGTCCCCGGAACGCGCCTAAGCGTTTCGCTTCATTATTCCTCTTTCGAACCGCGAAATATTGGAATCAGCTGCCGGAGACTGTATTCTCTGCCAAATACAATTTTGGGGTCTTAAGTCGCGTGTGAAAAAGGAAGTCAGCGTGCTTCATCTTGGACTGCATCTACGCTTACCATCAGGTGTGACAATGATCAAACGCAGCATATACGTAATAAAAAAAAAGTACCGTGTTTCTACAGCACCATGATTAAAAAATGAACGAACGCGGCATAGGTAGACGTAATAAAAAAATACTAAATATAATGTTCTACAGCACTATAATACAAACACAAAACATAGAATATGCATAATACATTATTATAGTCAGTCAAATAAACCACCCCTGACGGTATCCGGTGCAAAGGACCCGAGGATACTGGCAGCATTGCCTCTTTGTATGGCAATAGCTATCCTTACACTATAGCACTATAATTGAATAAAATAAAAAACCCGACTGGGATTGTAACTGAAAAGTTAAAAAAAACAAGCTTAACACTCGCCTTGGGGTGAATCTGTCGTAGTTGAGCTGGTCTATGCGTCAAACGATTTTAAAGGTTTATTTACTGTTAGGTGTACAGGTTTATTTACTTTTAGGTCATTGCTTGGATGAGTGACCGAATGTGTTCAATAGAAAGTGACAGTTACGAGAAAACATGTCCTGTATATGTTACCTTGCTACATTTTAGGCCACAATGTCATTTCTCATCTAGTTAATGTGTTCAGTCGTTTACCTCTAATGTAAACGGACAGACAGGTAGACTAAGAGCCAAGCCACAGATCTAATAAAAGTTCCTTGTTAGCATCTTCACACAGTCAAAATATTGTTAAATGTCTATATAACAAATTGAATTCTATAGGCTCCCGAGATACAGGACTCGATCCTAGTTCGGGGTCTGATGGTAATCCTTCTTTTTACTTATTTATTACCTACTTATCTAGAAATTAGATCCGTTAGTTTAGGAAACTACATCTATTGTAAGTAGTTACTTCAGTGTGGCCAATAAAGATTTTATTTATTTATTATTTATTTGTTCCCGTGGCGTCTTATGCCTAACCTCTCTAAGAGGAGGCCCTTGCCATGCAGCGGGACAAATTAACGGTCTAAATATTATTATTATTTTACTAGCTGCGCCCCACGGTTTCATTCGCGTACGTTCCGCGGCAATATCGGGATAAAAAGTAGCCTATGTGTTATTCCCGGTATCCAGCTACCTATATTCCAAGTTCAATAGTTCAGTAGTTTTTTGCGTGATTGAGTAACAAACACTCATTCACACATACAAATCTTAAGCTTAATAATATTAGCAGGTTAGGATAGTATTTTTACCTTAAAAAGAAACGACGCCTAACTTAAACGTGTCTAAAAGCCCTGACAACAAAGTCAATAAAACTTATAAATAAACCATCAGCGTTGATTACAACTCTAAATACTAATTAAAAGCCTATTACTCCTGCTTAGTACAAGAAGCGTCTGTATGCAGGTCACGGGCAGACAGATTAAACACACTTACAGTGTAAGTTACACAGACTACAACCTTTACGTCTTACTTTTGTGACAATATGTCTCGATAATTGCAATAAAGTCCGACGTGGGTGTTTGTTTCAAGCCTCTTGGATTTAATAGGGCTGCCAACAAACGATTTAGATTTATATGATAACTTCTGTTTTTTAATTAGATTGAAATTAAACTCAGTTTATCGGTTGTGATCGCGTTGCTTTTATTATATTAAGCATTGTATTAATATAAATTTATATTTTATATTATTATTATTGCATTGTTATTTTTAAATATTACGTTTCGCCCTGGGTCTTTCTTTATAGAACTCTTGCTCAAGGGGTTGGTACCCATCCAGTCCAAATATCTATCTAATAAAATCGAACACAACCAAATTTAAAAACCCTTTGAAAGTTTGGTTTCCTTTAAAAAGATCATGATTCGGTCGGGTTACATTTTGTTACACCGATATCATTATCTACAGATTGAAAAGAAGGCCTTATTAACATAAAAATTGAATAAGCTATGCAATATTTAATTTAAAAGTCAACAGTATATTCTAATTTAATATCGAAGAAAAAAAACAAAGCTTTGAAACGCTTATCCAAAAATTATAAAATTGAGACAAGTCGAGGTAAATAAATAAATATAACATTATAATAAGCAAATTTTGCTAACGAATTTATTTACCCCATTTCAGCTAACTAAGTACAATTTCACATTCCAACATACATTAGATTTTTTTTTACAAAATCAGCCAACCGAAATAGGTGAACATTTTTGTGTGTACGAGTTTTCTACTTATTCCCCCGCTTATCTCGACCATTTTGTATCGAAAAAGTCAATGTAGATTTTTTTCCCGTTTCCGAAGTCTCGTTCCCTACGGGATGTGGCTGAATTTCATGGACCGAGGAGCTTATAATTTTTTCACCATTAAATTAGACTTTTTTCCAATCTTTAAAAGCTGAATTAAAATGAAAAGTGAATGTGAAATTCGAGTCCCAAGCTGTTGCTTGATTGCCTATAAGACTAAGGATTTCAGTTAAGGGAAAAGCGGAGGTTATTAGGTACAAACCAATGTCTAAATGTAGACCTAGGTTTAAAATTAGAATGGCTAAATGTTAAAAAAAAAGAAACTAAACTTCAGTCTTTTAGCTACTCGTGTGCAAGGTGAATGCATCTTTTTCTTTTTAGGGTTCCGTACCCAAAGAGGAATATCCTATCCATGTCTCGATTTTCATACAGATCTGTCACGATTTGGTAAATAATTATCACCCGCGTAAGTCCCGATCCCGCGGGATGAATGAATGAATGAATAAATTCTTTATTGTACACACCATATAAATGACAAGATAAATAGATAGAAACAAATACAGCTTAATATTAGGAAGCACAATGGGCGGCCTTATCGCTGAAAGCGATCTCTTCCAGGCAACCTTTATCGGGATAAAAAGTATCCTATGTTACTCTCTATCACTTAAACTATCCCTATGCAAATTTTCATCCACATCGGTCAAACCATTTGACCGTGAAGAGGGAACAAACAAACAAACAAATACTTAAACCTTCCGATTTATAATATTATATAAGTAAGAATAATGATGTAATTTTAAAATTTATCAGAACGAATAAAAGAAAACTAAATGTTGCCAACCCTACAAGACCCGAGCGCCAGTTTACTTTTAATCTCACTTTATTTTCTGTCCGTACAAGAAAGTGTCGCGTATTTGTCTCTTGTTTAACGAGTCTATCCGTTCGGAAAGAGGATATTCTGTTTCTGTTCAGACACTTAGTGCGCTTAAACAAGCGAGTGTCTCTAAGTGTGGGGTATACTGACACTTTCCTCTTATTGTTTATTAAATTTACTATTGACGATAATATGTATTGAGTTTTTATGTCAACTGTACTTATAGTATTGTTTTAACAATATTTCTATTTTTTTAAAACAGTTTTAATATTTATTTCGTAATTTATTTTTATTTTACTAGAAATATTATAAAGGAAATATTCATCTTTAAAAATTCACTTGCGGCGAGATTTAAACTCGCGTTCCTAGATCAGTAACCCCAGTGCCTTAACCGCTCGACAACGCAAGTTCCTAAATTTGCAAGTTCGCAAATTTCATTTTTGAATATGATTTTTTCCTTTAAAATATATTTCTAGTAGATAAAAAATTTGTTTTTCTTCTGTTTTTTTCCGGTGTTGTATTGAAATTAAACTAATTGGCTTATATAATAAAAGTAATGTGATTAAAAACGAGAAAATAAGTTTAATTTCAGATTACAAAGATCAACATATTTACGTATATAACAATTTTCAATTTGTACACAATATTTTGGAAAAAAATATATTCATAAGCCTTGATTGATGATTTTAGCGGACAAGAATAAACAACAAATAACAATTCTCCGCTTAAATTGTCATTTTTCGATTGCTCAGCTTGAGAGTGTCTTGAACAAAAGACGATATATGCCTAGAATTGCTATTCGTTGCTTATTTCAATTTGGTCGAACCGAGCCTTAGTCTTGGCTATTCAGTAGCGACTAAAATTCGACAAAAGAACGTCCGAACGAACTTTGTATAATAAATTGTAGGTACCTACGAGTATTATATCTTTGAAGTATCCATTAAAATATTTAATCTTAATAAAATCACTGAAAACGTCCAGAAAATACTTACGAGGTTTTCTTCAGTATAAACATCAGAGTAATTAATAAGAAGTCACGCAAATTGACTCTGATTTCTCATTATTATTTTACTTTTCTTTATCTTAAGTACAAGAATATGCTTTAGACAAAATCACACTCTATTACTATGTAAAAATAAAGCTCAATTTTAAGTGAAACAAAGAAAAACGACAGACATAGTTTATACGAACGTTTTAAACTTTTATGTGACAATTGGAATTAGCGTTTTGGGATTTTAGTTGAAGAATGAAGTGGTACGGTTAAGGCTACAATGCTGTAGACACTACTAGATGGCGTTAGTAGTATGAAGTCCTGAATCGCACATGCAACTTTCTTTCGGAGAAAACCTCTCCGGGAAACGTGAACCTATTTTTTTGTCGAAGAAGTTGTTAATCTTAATTCTACATATTAAGTATATGAAAGAATGTCGTGTCAATTACACTATTTATTACTCAAGAACGGCTGAACTGATTTGGCTTAAAATTGGTAGGGAGGTAGCTTAGAACCAGGAGAAGCACATAGGTTACTTTTTATCTCGATATTTCCGCGGGAACGGGAACGGGACTTACACGGGTGAAGCCGCGGAGCGCAGCTAATGTAGTCATAAATATAACTTACTAGCAGCGCCCCGCGGCTTCACCTGCGGTTCCCTCAGGAATATCAGGATAAAAATAATCCTATGTGTTATTCCCGGTATCCAGCTACCTATATTCCAAGTTTCATCGCAATCGGTTCGGTAGTTTTTGCGTGAAAGAGTAACAAAGTCACATTCATACACATACACATGAAACTTGGAATATAGGTAGCTGGGGACCTGGATTAACACGTAGGCTACTTTTTATCCCGATATTCCCGCGGGAACGGGACTTACGCGGGTGAAACCGCGAGGCGCAGCTAGTTCATAATATTAGTAAGATAAGATGCATAATCCGTGTGAAAACAACAATTTAATAAAGAACAAAAAGAAAACCCTTCACAAAGGAGTTGAAACTATTTACTTAGCTTGTGTGAAACTTCCGCCAGTACCTACCATGTAACTACGTACAAACGATTACAACAAAAATACCTACCTTTCAGTGTAATATTAATATCGCGATTGAGACAAAGAACCGTGAAAATGACTCACGAGATTAATTAGAAACCACTACCAAGCCACTTTCGCAGCCAGCAGTGGAGCTAGCATCTACGTAGAAGTTAGCGAAAACTTTAGTTCGGGAAAAATACGCCTGCATACCTAACTTAGTTATTAAAGGACTTGGACAATATGTCTTTGCAGTCAGTAATAGCGCTAGTGTCTACGTGGAGTACGATAAAAGTTTTAGTACCGGAAAAATCCGCTTGTTAAAATTAAGTTTGCTGTTATAATGTTACATGTAGAAAGACAAGTTAGGGTTCCCTTCGCTATTGATGGCTGTTAAAACGGTTGTTGATTGCAATGTTTGTTTGTTTGCGTTGTATTGATGTGTTTAGATAAATAAATATTAATCTATTTTGTCGTTTTTACTTACTTCTGCTTCTATTTTGGTTTAATATTGATTGCCTGTAACAGATTTTACTAAGTGCCTTGATATTATGAAATTTCGGTATAAACGTAGCATCCATTGACTAAATTCCGAAGGGTTCTATCGATGACCTAAATTTTATTGAAATCCATTTACTTAGTACTTATTGATACATATTCAAAATATAAAATATTAGCTGCGTCCCGCGGTTTCACCCAGGCTCACCGCAGTCCCGTTTCCGCGGGAATATCGGGATAAAAAGTATGTTTTATTCTAGGCCTCCAGCTACCTATATAAATAAATATAATAATAAACATTTCACTACATTGCACACAGCGCAATCTAGCCCCAAACTAAGTACTAGGCTTGTACTATGGGTACTAGACAATGGATATACTACATATTGTACTTTTTTTTGTAAATACATACATATTATACATAGTAAGACACCCAGACCAGATACAAATACTTATTATTAAGCATAAATATCTGCACCTGACGGGAATCGAACTCGCAGCCTTCTGCATTGCAGTCGAGCGTCCGCCCGACGACATATTCGTCATATTCCAAGTTTCAACGGAATCGGTTCAGTAGTTTTTGCGTGATTGAGTAACAAACACACATATACTAATTTTTTTTCCCGTGTCTTATTCGCGTATTATTAAGTTTAAATTCTCTTACCTCGACGTTTCGAGGTCCCCTCATCCCTCATCATTTTAACATGATCGAAACGTCGAGGTAAGAGAATTTAAAAATAATAATACGCGAATAAGACCCGGTAACAATAATTATGAGTTCAAATCGTGTGAGGTTAAAATGTTTACACATAGGTATACTTACACATACTCACAAACTTTCAGCTTTATAATATTAGTAGGATATTATTCTATTTTCAGATTTTCCATTTTTTTTCTGTAGGTACCATGAATACCGAATTATTAGCTGGTGATATAACCTTCTAAAAATAATATATTATACGGAACCTTTAACAGAATGAGGAAATGCAAAGGACTGTCTCTTGCCGCATGACCTAGTTCTGCGAACTGCGTGTGCGCACACATTTTTAGTTTTCCACCATGTCAAATGCGCAATTAATTTTAATATATTCCGATTAGTCAACGCAACAGTGAATCATGGACTATTTTCGATGGTATCAGTGAAAATTAATAGCTTACTGCAATGGATATCTTTCAAGTTTATTAAAATGCTTGAGCTCAAGCTTATATTAATAGTATCTAATCGCTTATAAAATTTCATTCGATATTATACTTTAAAATGTATTTGTGGTTTTTGGATTCAAACTTTATCAACTAAAGATCAATACTTCAAGGGTGAAATAATGTTTTAAAGTTGACAAACAGAAACTAACGTCACATAACCTAATCGTTCGTTATTTATAAGCAAGAGCGTTAAGTTAAAGTTAAAGTTTAAGCAAGCAATTAGTGCTATGGGGCCTTTGTGCGTGATTTTAAGTCGTGGGTTTCCTCACGATGTTTTCCTCCACCGTAAGAATAATGCTAATAGCGCACATAATTTTTTCTTAAAGAAAAATACATTGATGCGCGGCCGGGATTCGAAAACACGACCTTAGGAATCAAAGTCGGGGTATCTACCACTAGACCAACACCGCTCTTACCTCAAGTAAGAGGGTTACAGCCGAATACAGAAACGTCATTTAAAATTTGAGAGGTTCTTAAATTATTGAGCAGTTTCTAAATTTAAAATTAATATGGCAATTTTGGAGTTTGAGAGCTGCTTCTTTGCTTAATTAAATAGTTCTCAAATGTTGAGTAGCGTTTGAGTATTCGGTCGTTAGTTTCTTAGATTAAAATTAAAAAGGGAAGATGTGCAAGGGGTATACTACATTTTGTACTACTATTTTGTCTAAGGTTATGCGATTTTGCATAATAAAACACAATATTTAGCGGGTTTTACTCGCAATTTTATGATTTATTTATTAACAGCATTGTTACAGTGCTTTATTTAATAACAGCATTATGGCAAAAGTATCGAGCTTTCGCTAACTTTACAGTAAGATTAACCTCTATAGTTAGTCAACCTTAAAAACAAACTGTAAAGTTAGCGAAAGCTCCGTACTTTTGTAATTATGCCGTTGTTAAATAAAACGCGAGTAAAACCAGGTAAATATTGTGTTTTACTATACAAGGTGTAATGGGTAAGTCCTTTTAATCCGAAAGGGGATTGTTCTAGACGACTAGGCGAACAACTTTTGTTCTACGACTTTTGGAAATTCGAAGTACTTTTCGAAAAATTTATGTGTAAAGTTTACTTGAAAATCAGCTGTTTCTGAGAGTTCGAGGTCATTGACCTTATGTTGTCCTTTTATTTAGTTTGATGGGTTACAATCAAAACTTCAATTATCTTTATTTTCAAAAACAGCTGTTTTTTCAGTAAACATAATCTCAAAATTTTCAAAAAAGAAGTTTTAATTTTCAAAAGTCGTAGAACAAAAGTTGTTCGCCTAGACGTCTAGAACAACCCTCTTTCGGATTAAAAGGATTTACCCGTTACAAATTGTATAAACAAACAAAAAAAGAAAAAAAATACTTTCCCACAACTATAATTAATTGATTGACTGATTGATTAATAATAATAACTTTAATAAAAATAGAAATATAGACAACATAAAATTAGATGGTAAAATGGGAGGTCTCCTTCGGTAAAGCAACTAATGAAGACTGAGAAGGCTTCATTTGTATAAAACAAGCCAATGATACTTAACAAACCAAACACCAAATCAAAACTGTCCAGAACCAGACGTCGTTCGTCGCCGGTTTTAGACTCTACCTATAAAATTCTACACACACCCGTACAAACTTATCCCTACAGTTTAAAACGGCGCAACCGTCTACGCAGCGTCTTGGTGACACTTTAGTTCAGTCAAAATCCGCCGGTCGAGACTAAGTTGGTATGTCGGTCGGTGAGGTGTGTAACAGGTCGTCTGGACAGAGCCGGGGTGAACGACTAGTGTAGAATAGGCGGGTCGCTCACACGGTCGAGCTACACGGGGTTGGGGGTTGAAGAACTTTTTTCTACCCCGTCTGGAAATTATGTCAAATTTTATATTGACGACCTCTGTGGCGCATCGGGCGAACGCTTGGCTGCAATACAGAGGGTTGCGGGTTCGATTCCCGCTGGGTGCAAATCATTGTGCTTAAAAATAAATATTTGTATCTGGTCTGGGCCTATTTCTATGTTTAATATGTATGGATTTACAAAAGAAAAATAAATGTAAGTAGTATATCCGTTGTCTAGCCACCGTCACACAAGCTTAGCATCTTACCACGGGGCTAGATGGCGCTGTGTATTCGTCACAGGATTTATTTATTATTTTAGGTAGTTAAGTATATTATAGAAGATGGTAAATGAACACAGGTGCAAAAATTCAAAGTGTAAGGAACCGACGCTGGTAGACTTCAACTGCCGCTGGTAGGCTTGGCTGGTTGATTTCGCTGGCTAGATTTTAAGTCGTTTTGACTGATTGAGAAAAGCTGCGTGTGAGTTCTTGCAAGTTCATAAGTTTAGTATGATAAATAAATATTGCACGACATTACACACAATGCTATCTAGCCCCAAATTAAGCACTAGGCGTGTACTATGTTTACTAGACAACGGATATAGTACATATCATACTTTTTTTATAATAACTGGTGTATTCTATGTACATACATACCTACATAGAATACACCCAGAACTAGAAACAAACATTTTGTGGTCAGCAGAAATATATGATCACGGCGGGAATCGAACCTGCAACCTTCTGCGTTGCAGGGCTTCGCCCACCGCGCTACAGAGGCCGTCGAATGATAATTAAATTATATAAATGAGAAAATCATTGGTTTACCCAATTCTAAAGGGAATCATCCCTTATACGAGCTAGTTACATTTTACCAGGTCTTAATCGTACCCTCGAGACCAAGATCGTTGCAATGTGATCGAAACGTCGAGGTAAGGAAATAAATAATAATACACAATTAGGACCCGGTAAACTTAGACTATAATTTCTTCTCTGGTTTTCGCGATTTTGCATAATAAAACACTTTATTTATCCGGTTTTATCGCGTTTTTATTCTGTCAACCTTGAAAAAGCCAACTGTAAAGTTGGCGAAAGCTCGGGTCAAATAATGAATAAAAACGCGATAAAACCGGATAAATAAACAACTTAGACTATGTTACCAAATCGTGTGAATTTAAAAGTTTATCATCCCTTAAACTTTTTTGCATGCAAACTTCCAGCGCACAGAACCCATTACACACAAAAATTCATTACACATAGCGCAATCTAGCATCAAACTAAGCACTCGGCTTGTACTATGGGTACTAGACAACTGATATAGGACATTATTATACTTTTTAGTAAATAAGTACATATACATTATACAAAGAAAGACACCCAGGCCAGATACAAATATAAATTTTTAAGCATAAATATTGCACGTGACAGGAATCGAACTCGCAGCCTTCTGCATTGCAGTCGAGCGTCCACCCGACGCGCCACAGAGGCCGTCAAATCCAAAATTGAATGTTATTTGTGATTCTTCGCAACAGTGTATCATAAATGTTGCACTCGTCGAAACTTCCAGACAGACAAATGAATTCAAGTTCTCGAAACTTCGTTCCACTAGACATTTTGTTTGATCTTTTCCTACTTTCGACTCAAGCTGGGAAACATTATAGACTAAATTACACTTCCTTTGGGTGGAAATGTAAGTACTAATATGTCTAACGGTGACTTTTATCTTGCACTAGTACCGCCCTTTAATTTCTTTTCTTTTCCATCCAAAGGTTGCCTGGAAGAGATCGCTTTAAGCGATAAGGCCGCCCATTGTACCTAATTGTTTTTTTTTAAATAGCTTTAAGTAAATTCATAATAAAAATTAGTTCATTCGTTTATATTTCACTTAAATGAAACACTTATTTCATTGTAATTTTTAATGTATTTGTCTATTTTGTATATTTACCCGACTGCGTGACGCAACGGAGGGTAATGTGTTTATTGTTTGTATTAATTTGGTACAATAAAGAGTTAATCTAATCTAATCTTATCTAGTTTCAGTCGTGTAAGTCCCGATCCTGCTGGAATATCGGGATCAGTAGACCTTCTCCAAGATTCCATCTAACTCTATAACAAAACTTATCAAAATCGATTCAGCGGTTCAGGCATTAAAACGTAATTGCTTATTCGTAACAAATAAAGGACACGAAAATTACAAAGTTTCGTTTAATCTTTTCGAAATTACATTAGCCGCGCGTTTTTACAGGATTTTCGAATATCAGGATAAAATGTAGCCCATATTTTATTCCTGGTCTCCAGATATCTATAATTTAAGTTTCATAGCAATCGGTTCAGTAGTTTTTGTCTGAAAGAGTAGCAAAGACACTTTGCAAACTTTCGCGTTTATAATATAAGGATTATAGGATAGGAAGGAAGATATCTCGTAAACGAAATGTCTAATTTAAATAAATCATAGTTTTTTCTTCTATTTTCGCGATTTTGCATTGTAATAAAACACAATATTTGGTTTTACTTGCGATTTATATTTATTAACAACATTGTTCCAGTGATGTACTTACTTTTATGGGTTTAAAAACCGACCTAAAAAATACAAAAATAACATCTACATACAGTGCCACCGACTTGTCTGTTTCGTCAACTGAAGACAATATGGACTCAGCCAGTAAAACTTCCCAAATCAAGCTGGTCTTGGTCAAACGACTTTAAAAAAAAAGACATTTACATACAGTGTCACCGACTTATCTGTTTCATCATCTGAAGTTGGGCAGTCAAACTACAATATGGACCCAGCCAGTAAAACTGCCCAACTTCAGATGACAAAACAGATAAGTCGGTGACACTGTATGTCAATGTTTTTTTTAAAGTCGGTTGACCAAGACCAGCTTGAGTCGGGAAGTTTTACCTACTGTCTGGGTCCATATGTAGTGTGGCTGCCCGACTTCAGATGGCGAAACAGATAAGTTGGCGGCACTGTATGTAGATGTAATTTTTGTATTTTTTGAAGTCGGTTTGTGGTACTGGCCTTCTCTAGCACAAGTTTATAACTTAACAGAATAGCTCCCACACCTTTCGTTACTATAACATGTAAGATTTTTTAATAAATTATTTCTATTTATTTGTACTGTATGTAGAGGTTATTTTTGTTCCTATTAAGTTCCTTTTACCCTGAGTATACAAACATGGTTTGGTTACTTATCATCACAACCAACTGCACCAAACGATGCGTCGACGCAACCTTGACAAATTGTACTTGCAGTTAATACGGAAACTCTTGCGCTGTTTATTTCTCTCGTAAATTTATATGATCTTGATGCGGAGATGCTGGACGTTTTATTGTTTTATTAATAATCATCTGGCATCATATCAACCAGACACTGAACTTTATTTAAGTAATGTATGAATCCTTACAGCGACCTATCCAAAATGGTTATTTTCACATTTCAAGGCTGTGTTTTATGATCCAAATGACGTTTATGCGTAATTAAATTGTGCAAAAACCACTTTTGGAATAAGACTATTATGCAAAAATGAATTATGCCTTATGTGCCAAAAAAGTTTATGCGAAAAGTGGGTCTCCCTAGGCTTAATTTTGTATTTATAGAAGTCTAAAGAAATTTTTAAAGACGATCATTTAAATCCAATAGAAAAGGAATCAAAATCTTTTTATCATAAAATTTCATAAGTAAAACACTAAGGCTGTAATCTACAGTGCGTACTTTGACTTTGCTCAGTCTGAGCTTAGCAAAAACTAAGCATAAACTTTGAATTGGAATTTTTAGTCGAAATTCATTTTGTACCATACAAATAAAATAAAAAGAACTTTATAGTCATCACAGAGAAGCAAAGTTTAGGTCATTATTTTTTATCGGTTTACATTCTAAATTTCAAAAACTTCGACTTTACTAAGCAAACACTTTGGATAGTTGCGAAGATCGCTTTATAAATACCAAAAATTGTCATAAGTCAAAGTTTTTGCTTAGCAAAGTCAAAGTATATTAGACTCAAAGTATAAAGACTATCGATTTCAGCCTAAAGCTAGGTCGGTATAGGCAGGTGATTGGCTTAGCGGCTAGAAGCTAGCGAGTCACCTAACTAAAACGAACGGTCTAGAAAGTTCGCGACCGGCCGTACTGAGCGCTTGGCGAATAGCTGGTATCTTGTCAGAATGAAAGCCAATAGGTTCTAGGTGCTAAGCAAGTCGCCTCAATATAATGTTTCAGTCATAGTGGAGTCAGCAAAAGACTTAGGGTACCAGGTGCATATTTTAAAGTTTTAATGTTATTAATAGCTGTTTTTTTTTGGTTATTCTGAATGAAATTAAAAAGAGATAGAACGATTTAGTGATATCAAGCATAATTCTACTACAATATATTATAAATGTGAAAGTGTGTGTGTTAGGATGTTTGTTACTCAATCACGCAAAAACTACCAAACCGATTGATGAAACGTGGAATATAAGTGGTTGGATATTGGAAATAACACATATGCTACATTTTATCCCAATATACTCGCGGGAACGGGACTTACGCGGGTGAAATCGCGGGGCCAGTGATGACTTAACCATTATTGGAAAAAATATATCTTTTTAATATACACCTGGTACCCTCAGTCCTTTCTGACGTACGATCTACCATAATTTATATATATATTATGGCCAAGTGGTCATATTTTACTTACAGCATATATTATGATCATCTATCTATCTATCTGTGACACCGCAGAGCGCAGTTAGTTATTAATTAATGATTGAATTCAATTCAAAACTATAGTAGTTTTGTATGATGTCATAACAAAGTAGAATATAGGCCGAGCTTTTTAATTCTAACAATTTGCTACACTTACGTAAAATAATTATTATCTCTTCAACGCTGTCAGCTCACAAAAAATTCAGTGCAAAATTTATGCACTAGCTTTCAATAAATTAGTACTTACATCGTTTCAAATTACCTTTCAACGAATCAATTCCAAATTCAAAATCCCTTTGTAACTAAAATTACATTTACAGCACTTGCATTGCACTTTAAAATTATCCGTCCTGCTTTAAACATAAAGTCTATTTTACATTAAATTATATTTCAGTTCAATAGTGTCATGCAAAAATCACTTCTATCTAGATAGATAAAGAGTTACTTTTGTATTGAAAAGTTAGTACTAAAGGAAGTGTAGGGCTAGCGGCCTGTGAAATTAAAACCTAATTTTATTATGAGCGGAACAATTACATAGAAAGGGACTTAGATCGATGGTTGTCATAGGCTTTTACAAGCTTTTCACTACTATTATATATAAATTGTATTCTGTGGTACTGACAAACACTAAAATATAAAAAACAAATTCTTATTCCCAGCGAGAATGGAACCCGCAACCTTCTGCACTGCAGTTCGGTAGTTATGACGACGGGATACACGCACTACTTTCTTAAAAATTACCAAAGTTGTTTAAGAGAAACAGCTACTTTTTCTCAAAAAAAACCACCGCTAGTTTCCTATTCTATCACTTTACAAGATGTAACGGGTAAGCCCTTTTAAGCCGTAAGGGGTTGTTTTGGACTTCTAGGCTAAAAGCTTTTGTTCTACGACTTTTGAAAATTCGAAGTACTTTTCGAAAATTTTAAGTCCTATTTTAAGTCTTATTTTGTCCTTTCCTTTAGTATCAAAACTTCAATCACCTTTATTTTCAAAAGCAGCTGTTTTTTCAGTGAAACTAACCTCAAAATTTACAAAAAAAAGTACGAATTTTTAAAAATCGTAAAATAATAGTTGTTCCTCTAGATGTCTAGAACAATCCCCTTTCGGCTTAAAAGGGCATACCCGTTACACTTTTTATAAAGGAAGAGAAAATGAAACTTATTACACGTTTTTAATCGCATTGCTTATATTATTTTCAGCATTTTTGCAAAGATGTGAACGGAAATAAGCATGGAAGAAGCTTTTCCATACTAACTCACGTCAAATAATAGCAACAAAACTCACTCAAATTTGAAGTATGGATAGACTATCTACACACTACGCTACTAGCTAAGCAATTAGACCTTTTTTAATAGTTCATTATTTTCACCAATGTGTGTTGACAACGAGGACGTCCCGGCGGCAATAGGTACGCAGTTCGCTTACGTGATTGGTTCTTTGAATGACCCGATCACATGTCATTGGTTGCTCGTGATGCAATGTATTTGTTGCCGCGGTATACTTTTGCCTATCGCGGACTATTTTACGTGGTGTCATTTTGAAGGGTAAGGAATACTTCCATGTCTTTTTTCCGTTCACTATTGTAAAGCCGTTCCTACATATCTGAGCCTTTACAGACTGTTTCTTTTTAGGGTACACTCAGCTGCCGAGCTAAACTGTTTGGATTGTTAGCTAGACGGTCTTGGTATCTCCTCACAGCTTTTCCTATTTCCTCTTTCACAGTTTCCATAACTACGTGTTCGTAGTTTTATATGAACCGTGGAGCGTTAGCTATTGTTTCAGGGAAAAACTCTAAAGGCAGAGAGACCAAAAAGTGTGTACTTTGACGCAAATACAAATAATAATTTTATTGTACCTACTTAGAAATATTTTTCGCAAGGAAATATATTATCAAAAAATCCTAATGACAGGATTCAAACTTGAGCCCCCCCTCGCTCAAATCCTGCCATGGTGATTTTTTGAAAATATATTTTCTTGCGCAAAATATTTTTAAGTTTAATATGCCTTAATCAATAAAAACAAAGAAATATAGACTTAAGGCAGAGAGACCAAAATGTGTGTACTTTGACGCAAATACAAATAATAACTTTATTGTATTGAATTTGTGATTTCATATTGTGTCGCTTACAACGTCCGGTCATCGAACCAAACATTTTGCTATGTCACACAGACTGTCTGGCCTTGGTCTGGCCTGTCGCCTCGCCTTAATAGTACTGTAGGTACCTATAGTATGAATCTGGTTACGAGGTTTATAGCTGAGTCAACGTAAATCTATATTCTTTTAGATCCAACTCAATCCAAACTCATTTATTATGTACCTGTAAGTGACTAGTGATAGTAATTCCCCCAGTTTTGCTTAAAACGTGAAGCCTAGGTATGTTCAAATTTCGGCCCAGATATACGTACGTACTTATTGAAATTAAAATTCATTTTTGGATTTTAATCGCGTTATTTTTATTAACAAAATTAGTTTTTTTTTCCAATAAATAAAGTCGCGAAAACTAAAGAAAAACACATTAAATTATCTAAACTTAGAAATATTTTCGCAAGGAGATATATTTTCAACATTTTCCCATGACAAGCTTCGAACTTGTGCCCCTCGCTATCGGATCGGATCGTATCGGATAGATAATGGTCAATATACGATTTTAAACTTACATGTTGTTTGTTTTCACAAGTAAAATCGTGAACAAGCTGGTTGAAATTACCAGCGAAATATTGAGTTCCGCGGATAAATAATTAAACATGGTAAATACCCCGTTATTTAGTAATTTTAGTAGATAATGGTCAGTTTAAATATCAATTTATACTTACAAAAACAACAACAAAATTCTACGTCAATTCCCGCGGGCTACTCTTATGTTTACCCCGTCAAAATAAACAGAAACTACTTGATCCGTAAAACATAGTAATACCGTGTGATGTCTACGTATATTTTTGACCGTCGTATGAATAATTCAGACATAATATTCGGTGGGGCGATCAAAAAGTATTGAAGAATGCGTAATATTGTGCTTATGGCGTATTAACGAAGAGGTAAATATACTATACTGCGATAGAGAAGACATTCGAATTTAGAATAACTTTCCCCCGTCAAATAATATTGGAAGATTTGGAAGCGTTCCCCGGTAAAATTTACGTTAATATCTTATAAGAGTATCGATAGAGTCTTTGTTAGTGATGAAGATTTAAAAAAAAACTTAGAAGTGCTGTATTTTTTGTATTTTTTTTAATATTAAGAAAATTCGTTACCCACTTGGTATTTAAAAAAATGTTTTTTTATTTTTTAAACTTAGAAAGATCCAAGAGATGAAAATAAAGTAGTGATGCTGATGAATTTAAATATATTAAAATTATTTTTACTATTTTTCTTTTTTTTTTTTTCTTTTTTTTTTTTTAACGAGGGGAATCACTTTAAGACCATCAGGCCGCTCCCGGGGGAGAGCGACCCGGTGTGTGGGGGTCCCTCTGACCTAAGATGGTGTGCGGCCAGAGGTTTACCCACTAAACCCCTCGGTGTCCGATCTCTCCGCTAGTGTCGAGGCATACGGGAAACACTCCCGCAGTACAGCCGTCTGCCCCGACAGCGGTTGGCCGCGTGCGGCCTCACCTCCGAAGAACCCCTTGAGGGGTAAAACCATTTCGAGAGGCGGCGTGGACACGCCGCCGCCATCTCTGTGCTCGTTACGTTACGTGTGCACCGTAAGAGTCATTTACGGTGGCAAATGGTCATCTCTGACCACCTGCTGTCTGCGACTGGGGCGCGGGGTGTCGCTAAGCGGCTCCCGCAACCTCTCCGCGTCCTCCTTTGCAGTCATCACGGCACTATTTTACTAGCCTTGCAACTAACAACACACACAACACGTGTGAAACAACTATGTTTAACCCACGATTTGAATTCTTTTATCTATTTTAATAACTTTTTTTTTAGTTTTATTTACTAATTTGATCCGTCTTAGGTCGTTTGTTCTTTGGTCTTTGGTAACTTACAAGAATGTGAGCTTACAACAATTTCCACTCCGTGGCGCTGCGGTATATTGTAGCGGCGTGGGCCAGAGCAGTTAAAAGTTTTTGAACAACTGTATTGTTAGTTCAACGAAAATAATTTGTGAATATCAAATGTATTTTCCAATAAATATTATATTTATTGTAATATTATATCATAAGTTTAATTTAACAAGGTAGAAGTACCTATTCTTTTTAAGACCTATTTACTTAAGATAATCAATTATGTAAAATAATGAATATAAAATGTGTGTTTGTTTCAGAGCTAAACCTTTTAGAGCTGATTCCTGTGTTAGCTTTCACTTATTTGATAAACGTTCGATGTCATCTCTATTCCTCTAGAACATAAGTATCGTAAAGTATTAAGAAGGTTTATTGTTATTGCATAAGCTTTCCCCAACCTTTTTTGAAGAACTTCGGATTTTGGTGAGAGCTTTAAAAAGATAAATGTCAGGAAATTACCGAGTAACGACCAGCTTTTCAATATTGATTTCTAACCATTTTTTTTTCGGTCGGTCTTTCGTACGATTCGATTGTGGCTAGACCATATAAAATAATCATTTTAACAAGTGGTCATTTAATGAAATGGTTCTTTGAAATACCTTCTATTTTACATATCATCATCATTTATTCAGCCCTTGTCCATCCACTACTGAATATAGGCCATCCACATACGACGCCACAAATAGCGATCGCGAGCTACCTCCATAGAACAACTCCCCGCGACCGCTACAATGTCGTCGGTCCACCGAGTAGATGGTCTTCCAACTCTCCGTTTCGCATTGCATCGTGGTTGCCTCTCGAGGACTTTTACTCCCCAACGGTTATCAGTCCTAAGAGTTGTAATAGACTCCCCGTTGCCAACATAATCATACCTGTGCTACATATCTACTCGTAAACTAATATTGTATAGCTGAAGCGTTTGTTTGTTTGTTTGGTTGAACGAGCTAATCTCAGGAACTATTGGTCCGAATTGAAAAAATCTATTTGTGTTTGAATGTCCAATTATCAAGAAAGGTTATAAGCTACTTTTGAACCCCAAATTCCCACGAGATCGGGACTTACCGGATGAAACCGCGGGCGCTGCTAATTATATAATATATTTATGGTTAATCCTCATTACAAATATTCAAACCCAAGACACAATATCAGCGAAATGAACTCCACCGAAACGAAAGTTGATTTCACAACCCAGTTGTGTCAAATGAGACGCAAGAGTTTCGAAAAACGCATTGTCATATCCTGATGTATAATATGAGTGACGCGGCGAAAACATACGGCGGGAATCTACACGCGGAAAATTACGTTTTGCTGCTTCGGTAAATAATAAATAGTTGGCTGCAAAAAGTTTGCCGAGAATATATTATGATAAATAGGTTGGGTTATGTGAAATATGGGGATTGCGGTAGGCTGGCCATCAAGCCAGGCGGGATAAGAGCCGTAGCAGTGTGGTAGCGGTTTTACTTATATTCTTGGATTGGCTGAAGAAAGCGGCAGCAGTAGCAGTAGCAATAAATTAAAGGTAGCATGACCACAGCAAGTTTCATTAGACCCAGTAAGAGCATGTCAGACTTCCAATGCTTAGCTTCTTCTTCTTCTTTTCTAGAGGCTTACGTATTGTTAGAGTTTCCAAGTCGCCTTAAGGCCTCTAACTTGACCTAACGACAGCTATCAGAGATAACAACCGGGTCCAACTGCTTACGGTGCCTTCCGAAGTACGGAGGAGCTCGAAAAAGTTTTTTCCAAACGAAATAAAATTATCAGTGACCAATCCAAGTAATGACCAATGCCTCGCTGTTGTAGCAACAATATAGCAGGAAGTGTATTTACAGCCACTGTGGATGACCAGCCACTAGCTAATCTTTTTTTTAAAGACAAACCGACCTGGCATTTAGAAGGTGCTGAAGAAGCAATTATTCAGTGAGAGAACCAATGGTGGGTTGCTACTAAAACACTACAAAACTACTCAACATGCTGCACAGCAATGGATAAAAAACTTTCGTCTGTCTCTTGCCCTTTGAGAAAAATAGAAACGTTTTGTTCTCAAACGACAAAATGATCATCGTGTTCGTAAGCTACAACTGCTGGAAAGCTCTGGAATGGGCCTAGAATACTCTGTCCCATACGCGATGCCCTGTTTTCCAAATAACAATTATAATATTTTATAGGCCACTATTTCTCCCAACACAATAGGTTCACAATATTACCTATATTTATTTGAATATGCAACAACCTAATTTAAATATAGGCGAACTAAATGCATAGCTTTAACCTAACCCAATGACTTACGATTACTTATAAATAATATAATAAGTAGAACAGTTACAAATAACAGTGCAATCTTACACCTTGTAAATATGCCGCTAGACTAGTTATAATGAAACTCTAGGCTGATGGTCCAACATGGACTAATATTATACAAGATGTAACACGTATGCCCTTTTAAGCAGAAAGGGGGTTGTTTTAGACGTCTAGGCGAACAACTTTTGTTCTACGACTTTTGAAAATTCGAAGTAGGTACTTTTCGAAAATTTTAAGTGTAAATTTTACTTGATCATAGCTGTTTCTTAGAGTTCGAGGTCATTCACCATCTGTTGTCCTTTTATTTAGATTGGTCTACTACAATCAAACCTTCAATTACCTTTATTTTCAAAAGCAGCTGCTTTTTCAGTGAAACATAACCTCAAAATTATCAAAAAAAAGTTCGAATTTTCAAAAGTCGTAGAACAAAAGTTGTTCACCTAGACGTCTAGAACAACCGCATTTGGGCTTAAAAGGGCTTGCCCGTTACATCTTGTATAGAATCACTTACTTATCTATGATGTTCTCTGTCATATCCGTTATCAATGTATTAGGAAAATAAAGTACTGAATTATTTCTTTTATATCAAAATAAAGTACAGTATTGTAGTATTGATAAATCTTCTACTTTTGTATGGGTATTGCTCATCTAGTGTTAGAGTTTCCAGGTCGCTGTAACGTCTCTAACTAACTTGGCCCACCACAATTAAGTCATCGAACTCCGATGGCTTACTTGTGGTCAAAAACGAAAGATAAAGAAATAAGGAAAACCTTTACACAACAAAATATTCGCTATTTTGCATAACACAATGTTTAATGGGGTTTACTCGCTTTTTATTTAATAACGGCATTATTACAAAAGTGCCGAGCTTTCGCTAACTTTACAGTTAGCTTTTTCAAGGTTGACTAAGATGTAATTCGTCTAATAATAAATAAATACAAATAAACCACATAAAAATAGTCTCGAGTGATAGCATATTTAAATTCAAATTCTAAAAAAAGCTAACTAAATATAAATACCTATTGTGTTTTAATATATTTAATTTGCTGAAAAAAATACCATCCCGTATATTTAAAGCTAATTAGGCCCAAACTCATCTTCATTTTTGTCGCCAATTTCTCGGAAGGCCCTTAAAACAAAGGCAAACTATGTCAAAGTACAATACACTGCACACTGCGGTGCATGTGATTTAGAACCCCCAGATATTGCACTAATTAGTGTTACACGAAAAAATGAGTAAATTCCGTGGAACGACCCTTTTACATTGGTCGTTGATACCAGATGAGTTCAGTTCGAAGAAGATTTATTAACCGCAATGTAGGTAACAAATATTTGTACGGTCTACATATTTTATCTTTGTTGGGTTTTGGTGTTTGTTGCAATATTTTTAGATATTAAAAAACAAAGTCGCTTTCTACGTCTGTCTGTCTGTTTATCGGTTGAGATTTAATAAGTAAACTGCGTTAAACGGGAGAGCGTTTTATACCAGTTAATTAGTGCCACTTTTACCTAGGTAAAACTAGTATTAATTGTACAAAATTATTAAATGTGAGAAATAGGTAATAGAATATATAATTGTTCTTACTAGCAGCGTGGTCCGTAATTTACGCGTCCCGCGGTTTCACCCGCGTAAGTCCCGTTCCCGCGGATAAATCGGGATAAATTACTTTTTACCAGAGTCACTACTTACTTACTTTTTTACCGAAATCAAACCGGATCAGTAACAAACTCACAGACATACATACATGCAATCTTTTACGTTCATAATATTAGTAAGTAGTTCCTTTTCAATTAATTGAATGTAACTGTACTCACCTACTTTAAAAATCGTACATACATACAAGACTCGCACGAAAAATCATTTTATTAACAATCATTTTCTTGAGCTTGTTCGTGCTTCAGAAAGCACGTTACGCAGTTGAACCCGGTTGTTATCTCTAATAGCAGTCGTTAGGACAAGTTAAAGGCCTTAAAGCGACCTGTACCCATATTATCTATCTGTTGAGACGTCTGAAAACAGTGGAAAATGACAGGCACTATGCAGTACATTGCTGCTTTTAGGTAATCACCGGTAATAACCACGTTACGTCAAAGCAGCACTGTACTGCATAGTGCCTGTCTTTTCCACTGTTGTCAGACATCCACTGAATAGTCAATATGGGTACTGAAATCTCTAACATCAGGTAAGCCACACCACTATACGAAAAAAAGAAGAAGTACGAAAGAACCTAACCTATCTTTGGTAGTCGAATAAAAAAAACACCACCAACATTTTTCAGAAAATAATATCCTTACCTAACTAATGAAAAACGACTTGTTCAGTTATTTGCGAGTTTCCTTTGATATTATCATGTAAGATTCATTATCCGTAATAACAGATCATTAGAGTTGAAAGAACCGGGGTCGTTGTCTCCCTATAGTGACGTACGGACAGACAGACTGATGCACTCCTTCGGTACGTTCATCATAATACGGATTATTGGCATTATAAAAGTGTGTCCTTGCCGCGCAGTTCGAGATATGGAGATCATATTCTTTTGGCACGAGACTTGTGAAGTTTGTTACAAGAATCTGTGATACATTTTTGGAATTCGTCATTCTAAAGCGATGTTAGTAATTCTTTAATGATATTATTTTTTCTTTCAATCCAAGGTGTAACAAGAATTCCCATTTAAGCCGAAAGGGGGCGGTTCTAGACGTCTAGACGAACAACTTTTGTTCTACGACATTTCGGAATTCGAAATAAGTTTGAAAATCAGCTGTCTTTTAGAGTTAGAGGTCATTGACCTTAAGTTGTACTCTCATTTAGTTTGGTCTACTACGAGTACAATCAAAACTTTAATTGAATTTATTTTCAAAAACTGCTGAAATATAAATAAGCTAAAAATTTAAAAAAAAAAGTTAGAATTTGCAAAAGTCGTAGAACAAAAGTTTTTCGCCGAGGTCTAGAACAACCCTTTCGGCTTAAACGGGTATCCTTGTTACACCTTGTATATTACAAAATCCTTACTAATATCATAAATGTAAATTTTAGTACGGATATAGATGGGGATCTTAGAGAAGGATATGTTTTATCCCGATATTCCCGCGGGAACGGGACTTAGGCGGGGCGCAGCGTGTATTCCAAACTGTGTTATGTCGAAATATTTCTCTATAGCATAATATCTAACCTAAATATTATTTTACTAATATTATAAACGCGAAAGTTTGTATGTTTATAAGTATGTATGTATGTGAGGTTGTTACTCTTTCACGCAAAAACTAGTTAACCGATTGTGATAGAACTTGGAATATAGGTAGCTGGGGACCTGGATTAACACATAGACTACTTTTGGGACGGGACTTACGCGAGTAAAACCGCGGGGTGCAGTTAGTACTTTTTATAGTGTTAATAGCAATTTATTAAACACCATTGAAAAGCGTTTGATCACTGTCTCACTTGATGGAAAGTGATGAAATAATATGAATTATTATCAAATGTTTTGTGTTATTGTATTAGTATCTCAGTTCCTGCAATACAAGCTTGTGCTTAGTGTAGAGCCGATTTCTAATGTAATTTAATAAATGTTTGGTAAGATTTCATATTAATAGATAAATTCAATTCAATTCAATTCAATTCATGAAGAAGAAGGATTTTCTTCAGGTATCACAGTTTGTGCCGGAGGCGATCGGAAAGTAAAGGTGATAGAACAAAATCTTTAATCTTGCAAAGATTTTACGTTCAATTACAACACGACAATTTGTTCAAAGATATTGGACACAGATCCCAAAAAAATTGTCATTTAAAACACGATTTCTTTTTTCATTCTAAAAAACATTACCCACCCCAGAATCCGAAGTCGAATTTGATTTAAAAAAACATTTCAAATCTACTTTTTTAATTGGCTCCTGTACACAAGGAGTGTATCTGGAAATGGTACAAGTATTTTAATCGGGTAAAAGGGGTCGACTGCTATTTGTCTTCTTCAGATGTCGAGGTGGCTCTTAAAAGATGCAGAAGCTGAGACGGTACATTGAAAATGAACTGACATAAGTTATGCAGCGTGGAGTGTCATAATAAAGCACTTTTGTGGTTTGTGACGGACAGGTTTTTTTAGATGTTAATTAAAGAAGAGAAATGGAGTTTTTGGGATCAGAATAGTGTTGGGTTTTGGTCAAAGACATGCGAAAAAGACATTTATCTATTGAGAGAAATGGAAGTATAGTTTAATACAATAACTTGAATAGTAATAGTCATATGTGATTGCAGGTTCAATTTCCGCCGGGGACAAGTTTTTTGACAATGTTAGACTTTAGACCAATCACACAGTCATTTATATTACAATACTAGCTGCGCCCCGCGGTTTCACCCGCCTAAGTCCCGTTCCTGCGGGAATATCGGGATAAAAAGTAGCATATGTGTTAATCCAGGTCCCCAGCTACCTATATTCCAAGTTTCATCGCAATCGGTTCAGTAGTTTTTGTGTGAAAGAGTAACACCCTCACATACATACATACATACATACTTACATACAAACTCTCGCGTTTATAATATTAGGAAGATTAACAGAATTCCTATAGTTAGTTATTTGGACATAAAAACATGTATTTCGTGATTTGTTATTTTTGTAACCTAGGCCTACTACCTAGGTACTAGAAATGTTTGATCTTCAAAAATTCACTCGCGGCGAGGTTTGAACTCGCATCTCTGGGTCAGTACCCCAAAGCCTTAACCAACTAGGCCTACTGGG
Organism: Idaea dimidiata; assembly: GCA_949358125.1. NCBI lineage: Eukaryota > Metazoa > Arthropoda > Insecta > Lepidoptera > Geometridae > Idaea > Idaea dimidiata. The sequence continues at coordinate 13,908,374 of OX442341.1, forward strand.
GAACTCGCGTGGTCTAGTTGGTTGAGGCGCTGGGGTACTTAACCAACTAGGCCAACTACGGAAGTCGCGTGGCCTAGTTGGTTAAGTTACTGGTGTACAGACTGAGTCACGAGTTCAAACTTCGTCGCGAGTGAATTTTTAAAGATGAATTTGTCCTTTAAAATATTAAAATTTCTAATAAAAACGTGTTATAGAGCTAATTCATAGAGTCTAACATAAATATTAAAAATCCTACCCATTCTGCTAAAGCAACACAAACACGAAAACTACATGCAAAAAATATACATTTTACCTGAATTTGCTATAAATAATTGTATGCACGTTAAATATCACAGTTCTGTAAGTGCATTAGCACGGTGCTAACGACCTAACCCAAGGTGCAGTTTATCGGTAGGTATTATACCTCAGACTATATAATTTCCAGACACCGCGCTCCGAGCGACGAACGTGGCCAAATTCAGTAATACTAAATGCATGAATACGTTTCCACGCTCAGTAAGCAATCAGCTGTTATTTGTGTCATTTTGACACTTTGACTTTTAACTTACGTTATCAATAACTGATTTGGATTTAGATTCATATGTCTCTATGCTACTATCAGTGGGTTTTTAAACTATCGGTAGATGCATGCCTCCAACCGAAATCTATGGGTATCACTGAGGGAGGTTTATATCCAGCTGGAGATGTCTTATGGATGATATGATGATGATGATGATACTGTTTGGTAGTTTAAAGACAAATGATGCGACTAACAGCTGGTTGCCTATTGAGCGCGGAAACGTATTTCTATGATATTTAGTACCGGCTGCGCCCCGCAGTTTCACCAGCGTAAGATTTATCCAATGGGGTTCAGCATTTTTTCTTTCATATGATCCTTCTCCTGACGACAACAAACACAACAAAAAAAATAGCAAAATCCACGCAAAATAGGGATTCATTTTTATAAATCAGATAGTTGCTCCCCGCTGTTTCACCTGGGCAAGTCCGGATCCCGTGGAAATATCGATTTTTTTTTCATAAGAACCTTCTCCTGATCATAAAAAATACAACAAAAAAGAATTAACGGAATCAGTCCAGCCGTGATGCCGTGACCACGCGAAAAAGAGATTCATTTTTATATATAAGAAGATTAGATAAGTACTGAACTTGGCTTCACTTCTGTGTTCGGAGTGCGGTGTCTGGAAATTGTTATAAAGTCTGAGATCGGTAGGTATATTACTCCGGACCTATGACTCATTTGTGAATGCTGCCAACAACTCGCTTGTTTTATTCTGTTTTGTTATAATGATAGGTACATGTTGGTACTTATATTTTGTGAGATGGCAGAGGATGATTATGATTAATTGGTCAATGTCGTAAATAGTTTAAAGTTAAAGTTTTAATTGTGTGTTCCCGCAATTGGCCCTACAACTGGGTATGTGTGCGTGACTTTAAGCCGTGGGTTTCCTCACGATGGTTTCCTACACTGTAAGAGCAATGTAAATAGCGCACATCGTTTTTTTCTTAAAGGATAGGACATTGGTGCGCTGCCGGGATTCGAAACCACGACCTCCGGAATGATTGTCTGGGTATCGACCACTAGAGCCACACCGCTCTCACTCGTAGTTATTAAAACTCCCTATTTGACAAAGCTTTGTGATGTTCAGCCTTAACACGATAACAGTCCAGTGTACCCTATGGGGTACACGCCAAGCAGTACCGCTGAGTCCCGTGTACCCTATGCGGTACACAACCACTAACAAACTTTAAGCTAAAGTTGTCACGTTCATTAATAAAGATATTTTAAAATAAAAAAAAATTGCAAACTTGAAGGGCTCACTAGAGCCCTTCAAGTTTGCTATTTTTTTTTAAAGCCTAAAGAAGCTCATGAGGGTCAGGACACTAGTCCTGAACCCCATGAGCTTCTGAGCCCCCCATGAGCCCATTTATTAATCGTCGGAGGGCGCGTTCCGAAGCAACACTATCAACGTAAATCAATACATTGATTTCAACATAAATCTATACATCTAAGACGTAGCCAAATGATCATGTGCATTTAATTTTGTGCAAGAATCTAAAGGAAATACACTATTTTGACTTTGACTTTATCATATTGATTTGTTTGTTATTTCGGGACTTGCGGAGAGAGCCCATTTTTAAGGGACAAATGGAAAGGTATTAAACTTTTGTATGGGGACTTGTAACGTGTTAAAACTAATTTACATTATGAAACTAGTGTCATGCATACATTTAAAACTTAGGTTGGCACAAGTCAGCTTATGAGAACAATTAAATTAAAATACTTATAAATACGCGTATTGACAACATCTTCTAGGTAATAATAGCTTATATAATAAATATATATATTTTTTGTTTTTTTTTTCTGTCCTAAAGCGTGTTAAAGATGGCGTATGTGCTTGAATATTTAATAATAGGGGTTAAAGTATGAAATTGCCGTTTTATTGCAATAGGTTCTTTGAATTGACATAGAATCTTCATGGTTTGAGGTTTTCGAATGAAACTTTTTTCAAATGGTTTCTGTGATGTTCTTTTTTTAAAAAATGTGAAACATTTGAATATCGACTTTCAATTGTTTTTGTTATTCAATTTAGACAAGAAAGATGGATACTGCGAAAATTCGAGTGATTTTTGAATACGAGTTCCGACGCGGAACTAACGCGGCAGAAACAACCCGCAATATCAATGCTGCGTTTGGAGAGGGGTCTACTTATGAACGCACAGTGCGATTTTGGTTTAAACGCTTTCGTGATGGAAATTTCGACTTAAAGAACGAGCCACGAGGAAGACCGCCCACACAGGTGAATAACGATGAATTAAGAGAGATAGTGGAAGCCGATCCTAGTCAAACTACCCAGGAATTAGCGGCATGGTTTAACGTTACCTTACCCACTTTATTGACTCACTTGCGTCAAATCAATAAAATAAAAAAATACGAAAAATGGGTGCCTCATGATTTGACTGATCTGCAGAAAGAAACGCGTGTTGAAACTTGTGTTGCCTTGTTGAACCGGTACAGAAATGAAGGAATATTGGATCGAATTGTAACATGTGATGAAAAGTGGATTCTTTATGATAACCGGAAAAGAAAAATGCAATGGCTGACCCCAGGTCAAATGCCACAACAGTGTCCTAAAGCAAAACTTACCAATAAAAAGGTAATGGTAACTGTTTGGTGGTCTCAGCATGGTGTTATTCACTATAGTTTTCTTCGATCTGGTCAAGCAATTACGGCAGATGTCTATTGTGCCGAACTCCGAACCATGTTGACAAAACTAGCAGTAAAACAGCCCCGACTCATGAATCGATCTTCACCATTATTGCTCCACGACAACGCGAGACCTCACACAGCACGAGAAACCATTTTGACCCTTCAGGAACTGCACTTAGAAACCATTCGTCATCCTCCGTATTCACCAGACCTTGCTCCAACGGACTACCATTTTTTTCGTGATTTGGACAATTATCTACGTGACAAGAAGTTTTCTTCCCAGGAGGCAGTACAAAATGCTTTCACACAGTTTGTGCAGTCTAGATCGTCGGAGTTCTATCGCAAAGGCATTAATAACCTTCCCATTAGATGGCAGCAATGTATAGATAATAATGGCAACTATTTTGATTAAATAAATTTGTTAAAAATTTAAAAAATAAACAATTAAGATTTTTAGTACAAATCGGCAATTTCATACTTTAACTCCTAATATATTTTAGTACAGCATTTTTACCATCAATAGATCCATGAAAAGTAATAAGAAAGACGTGAACATATTTGATTTTTCCGGTGATTTCAGGGTAAATTTGGTCATTTCACTCTGTACGGCATCTGTTCCGTACAGTTTTAATATCTCTTCCAATTCATTATTTTGCAATGCCGTACAAAAATCATGCGACTAACAGTTTGCAACTCCAAAAATGATTGAGTATCAAAAGTACAGACAAAAAGGGAGTATTACATTTGGGATTGCAAGTTGCAAGTGTACAGATTAAAACACAAATATTTAAAAATCATAACAACGTAAAAATTGTTAATTTATAGCCGAGAAAAACACAAACAATGTCAAATCATAATATAATACACAGTCAACCATAACTTTAGTGTGGTTTCAGAACGCTCCCTTCGATGAGAAGAAACACAAGAAACTCAATTTTTTTAAATGTATTATACTCATGATTAACGGCCCGTAAACTACTTGTAGAACATACAATAATGAAAATTTAACCCAACATTCCGCCCCACCAATAAATACTTTGGCCACCATTTTTAATTTTCGTAATGCATTGCATTTTGCCAGCGCGCGCTTGTAATAAATCATTTTAGTCGTCGACATAGGCGCGATGTCGTTGTCCTGGACATGTAGAGCGAAGGTTCTTTATCTAATTGTTCACTATAATAAGGAAAAAAGGCTTACGTAGGCAAATGTACTGTCCAATCAAAAGGATCAAGCCTGAGAAGGGATAGAAGTGAATAATATAGTAGGTGATAGAAGTAAAAGCATTTTCCTAAAAAATAAATACATGTAGAACGGTACTTAAGTGGAATTTAAATAAAAAAACTAGTGCTGTACTATTTATTTATTTATTTAATAAATTTGCTTCCAGTAAACTACTGCGAGACTGCTTTTGTGATATTGACTCTATAATGCATGACACTATGGTTTTGAGTGTTAAATTAAAAAATAAATTAACGCACACAGCAGAAACCTAATAAAAACACTGTAAAAATAAAAAGCCAATTGTTACAAATTACAACAATCCTAGAAAAAAGCGCCACAAAAAGTCCAATAAAATTAATAGCAACATAATAGTCACTTTACAACGATTTCCCAAAGCAATAAACAGCTCATAAATTCAATTACTTTAAGCAAAACTGATTTATGACCTCTGTTTTGCGGCCATGGAATAAAATGCTGCCGCCGAAATCGGCACGATGCCAGAAATCTCAATTTTGTGGCAAAAAAAGGCGTACTCGCAAACTCATATCCGTATTTTTAATGGGGGAAAATAATAAGCTATATCCGTTTATCATAGTAGAACTGCGTTTGATTTTTCATATGTTCTGGCATTAAAGTTGCTTGGTTTTGCCAAAAGTCGGCGGAGATTTAGTGGAGATGAGTCTCGGATATTGAGTTATTGCCGAATGCAGTCGCGCGGGGCTACAATCGGATATAAAAATATATTTTACGTTTAATTTTTATTGTGGCTGCGACTTAACAATGCCGTCGCTCCGTTTGTTAAGTACTAAATTTTGAGTTAAGCAGCTGTGATCCGAGGTGCAAATAAAAAAAACTAACTAATATTTAATTTGAAACCTAGTTGACATTAAACGATTTTTTTTCACTACTAAAATTACTTATTAAACATGGTAAACACCCCGTTAATAAGTAATTTTATTAGTTGACATTTTGTTTTGACCAATGTTCTGTTCTACCTTTTTTTAATTCTAGACTACGATCTGACATTTTGGTTTTTTCTTATTGACCTCTTTTCTTCAGTATGATTTGTCGAATCGTAGTCTACAATTCAAAAACGCAGAAAGGGGTATCTGGTAAGTGGTAGGTATCCATAAGAATGTTTTGTGTTTAAATGATGACTATTATTACTTACTACCATCAAGTGCCTCACAGTTTTAAGGACAAAATAGTATTTAGATTTTTTTACACTGAGGAAAAGACCTGTAAAAATCTCAATACGTTGGTCATTGGTACCTTAAATAATAAACTTAACTCGATTGAAACCGGAAAATGAATTTAATTTCAAAATAGTCCTTTTCATAAAAAACTATCACAGCAAGCATTCTGTTAAATCTAGACTTGATCCAGTCAACTAAATACTTAATTCTTCCAAAAACACGAACAAAAAGCTGAGTACCAAGGTTCAGCATTACTGCTAATCAAGACAATTAATTTAAAACAAGCACCAGCCTCAGAATAAGCGAAGCACTCAAGCCCATGCCTTGTAACGAATAGAAAGCCACTCATTTCCTCGAAAAACCTAAAAAGCTCCCATTATATTGGCGGTGGAAAAACAATAGGACTTTATGGAGGCAATTAAAGTAAATGACCAGGAAATTAGGACCTCACGAGATAACAAGTATTTTTTCGTATACATCCCTTTTTTGATGTTTTAATCAGGTTTATGTGGCGTAGTGATGGTGGCTTTCTTTTGTCCCGGTGTGCGGTTTTATATTAGATGAAAACGGTTACGGCACGAATATGAGGAATCGTGAACATAACCCAAAATCTCGTATAGAGGAACGTTTTGATATAAATTATGAAATGAACGGTAGTTAACAGTAACTTTATAGAACAATAATAATGACAAATTACCATATCACACCACACTAGTTTTAGGTGTATCTGTAATAATAATAAAAAAACACACCAAGTGTTATGCCACCATGAGTTTTAATACTCATACTTTTTTTTATCCCGAAGAAGATATCTTTTATGCTCTCGAAACGTCGAGCATTTTAAAATATCGAGCTACAAATAACAACTACCACATGATTAACACCAAAAAATAAGTGAAGTACCTCTTGCTATCATAATTTTAATGGTTACAATCAATAAAAATATTATACATATTATGGCATGGTGGGCTATAATCAACTCAGTGTTAGGAGGGAACTAGCAATGGTTTCCTGGATTTTTAAATTAATTAGAGGCATAATAATAAATGCTGAGCTGTTGAGCTCAATAGGGCTGTTTGTCCCAGATAAGTACGTATGGCGGCGCAAGATGCCGGCGCTGTTAGCGGTGCCGCGCGCCCGCACAAATATGTTACGTCAGGCGCCTCTGACCCGAGCGCTGCGCACCCTTAATATCATCGCGACAGATATTGATTTATTTACCTGTTCTCTGAATGAATTCACGAAATGTTCTCTTTTCGTTATCAGCTACTCAAATAGATAATCAACGAAAACAATAATACACTTAAGGATGTACAATTTGTAAAAACAATTACCTACCTAATGCTTATCTATCGCAATGGGTAACTCTGTAATGATAGATTTAAGTAATGGAAAATAAATAAATAAATGTATTTATTTACCATAATGTTTGCGTGCCTTATAAAATCAAAACTAATTACCTTTCTGAAAATTTTAACAAAAAATACAAGATGAATAGGACCGTAAAAACCTTTGTAAAATCACATCACCGCGTCGCGCCGCCACCGCACCGGTCGCGGCGACGTCGTCGTTACGAGTCTATTATGAAAACGCCCCTCGGTAGATAATTTTGTTCTGTAAATGGTTGACGGACAGTCGACAGTCAGACAAATTGTGATGTGTGATGTAAAGGGTCCCGGTAGCCCATTGTTGTTCCGACCTAGTGACGGGTAAACTTGGATACGTTTTATCATTTTTATTTTATTCCCTTCTGACGTAAATTTAGCGAGAAAATAACGGACATTATGTTGTCATTACAATTTACCAATACGTATGTAATACAACCTAACAGTTATTTATTTTATTACTTTGTGCGAGGGCACAAATAAGAATTATATGTAGTTGGTACTAGAAATAATAAGAAATAAACCTTTAAAAACATTTCTTTGTTTTTCATTGCTCAAGGCATAATTAAACTTTAAATTTTTTTTCGCACGGAAATATATTTCTAACCTCTAAAAATTGCAATCAAGTAAAAGCTAAAAAAAGATAAGCAGGAATCGCGTAGACATTTGTTTTAAAAGAATTGTTATATCATTGAAAAACTGTTTGGTGAAAGATACGTTACCTATAAGTTTTATGGATACAGCAACATAATTTTAACATTTGACCACAGGGGAGCAAAATAGCCAGGCGCAGCTGCTAATGTATTAATAAAAAAATATTTTCAACTCGATAAACTAAGTAAACAGAAAATTGTGTAACATAAACCGAGACCATTCGGTTCTTAATGAAGGCAATTGAGTGTGGCCATAATAAACAATGTAGTCTCAAATTATAGCTGCTTATGGCAACACCAGCCCGACGACTAACGATCTCATAAACGAAGGTGTGACCACTTTATGGGAATCGTTTTTATTTTTAATTTATTTCTTTTATGCCAAGCTGCATGCGAAGTTAAAGTTTCACAGCAGTTAATAAAATATAACTACAATGAAACCTAGACATGCATACCTATACCTATGTATATTTGGAAAAAATAAAAATCTATTGAGACGTGCCACAGAACTTCGTCGTCGAACTTGTGAAGCAATTAATAAATGACGACTTCTGTGGCGCTTTGGGCGAATACCTGACTCTTAGTTTACTAGTATTTGTACTTAAAATGAAATGTTTGTTTCGGGTCGGGTTCGGTTTAATATAAGGAAAAGCTTTAAGGTTACACCCATACAAGGCAATATTGACGAGTCAACACTGAGATGATCAGTCATATGATGAGAAGGCCCGAGAACTATATAAGTAAGAATTGCCCTAATTTTGTCTAAGGTTTTCGCGATTTTGCATAATAAAACACAATATATACCGGGTTTTAATCGCGTTTTATTGTTCCCTCTCATTATTTGTAAATGACCGAGCGTTTATCAACTTTACAGTTGGCTATTTCAAGGTTAACTGCTTTTCCATTGCTTTAGGAAAGAGAGGGGGAAGTAGCAGACTTTGAGACCACATAGTTGACAAAATAATTTGGTTTAGAAATTGTTTCTTATTCAGGCTTTGAATTTGCATGCTTCAATTACCAGGCTAAGTGAATTGGCATGTTAAACAGCCCCGTATAAATGCTCCATAGCTCCAGGTTGCACGTTAGTAAATGAAAACAAAGAAAACAATCGAAGGTTTCATTTTGACCCTTAGTCTTAAACTTAATGACCAGAATGAATGTATCGGCACTTCCTTTAACTAATTCCATGTGAATATATCCCAGCCAAAGACAATATAGCCAATTGACTGATCATAAGTACGGCGAAACCAAAACCGTACTACTAAAAAGTAGCATTTTCATGCAAAAATGACCAACTACAATGGTATAGATAGATAGTTAACTCATTGGCCAATCACAAATTTTGATTATTACCTCACTGCCTGCCCGCAACCGTGAGTTGTGTTTTGTAAAAAAATCGCAGTATGAATGAATGAATGAATGTCATTTATTTGCACGAAATATGGTCACAACAGTTGTTATAAAAGAATAAAGTTTAACATATTTTACCAGCACTTAACTTGGCATGTAAATATTAATATTAAAAATAAAATGAATTTAATTTATCAATATTAATATGAAAAATAAAACTATAAAGAATTATTTGAGTTCAATGATTACAATGTCAATAATAAGAAAAGAGAATAATGATACAATTTGAAATAATTAAATAAAATAGTAAACAATGTCAAGTGATATTAAAATTAAGAAAATGTCAAGTCGTATGATCAGTGAATTGGCTAAATTGTCTGTGATCCCAACAGTTTATACGCAGTTTATAGTTTAAACACCCCTTTGCAATAATTAAAGCACTTCTACGCAAGTGATAAATTCACAATTAACATAATTTTTATGGTCTATTGTAATGTTTTAGTACTAATAGCGCTTTGTGCGTGACCACCACCTATGGAGATACATCACCTGTCTACTTAAGTTAGATTAGTTTTTCAGATCGTTAGTTTTAATACCCTTTTTTACATACGATCGATAAGCATTTAGCCTAAGATCTAGGATATGGGGGGTTACCGTGACCTTCTCATTGCAGTACCATAATCGTTCAGCTTCTAAAAAAAAACTTTAAAAAATAATATAACTTTTTAAACTCACGCGATAGTAATATTTTAGCCGGGTCATATTAGCGTATTGTTATTGTAACATTATCTTACTTCGTCGTTTCGATCATTTTACGATGATCTTGATCGCGAGTATTCTGTGTTTGTCCTTGAAAATGTAACTATGTATTAGTGAAACAATTTTTGAAATCGGTCTTGTAGTTCCGGAGCCCATTCATTACAAACAAACAAATTTTTCCTCTTTATACCTACTTGATATTATGATAGATATGTTAGGTGATAATTATCACTATGTTTGTTTGATGTTATTTTAATGTGAGTCAAAAGTAGCTAACTGTTTTGTAAATGTTTGTAGACAATTCAATTTTCTAATGTTGATTAAGTTTAAGTTGGTAAAAACCTATCCTTGCTAACTTATATTGGCGGCGCCAAGCTTATGTCTTTGGCTAAACTAAATATCTGGTCTATGGTTTTGGATGACATGACTTCAAAAAGCATTGTCAACGGTAGAAGGAAATATTGTGAGATATAAATATTAAAAGCAAATAAACTACAGGTAAGATTAAACACAGTTTCATTGATCGATCCCTTTTAGATATAACCATGTCCATTTTCTGAAGTTGGTAAAAAACCAAACACCATACGGCATGTGTCAAGTATTGAACCGAACGTCAAAAACTCCCCTTTCATAAAATAAACTTCACGCTTAATTTAAAAATTCATCTGTAGATATTTATTTATGCAAAAGCTCGGCCACTTTCGGTGAGGCTCTCCGCTTAATCCACGTTGGGTCACGGGATTACCCCTTAACGCCCTGCAGGCACAATTCGTGTTGCAAAATATTTAATTTTAATTTTTTTGACGATATAAAACCATTATGTATTAAAAGATTAGTCTTTTACTTATTCAGCTTTGAATACGGTTAATTGGGGTTTTATTTTTCATGTACTTTTTTAAAAACTCTCGATGTGGAAGAGAAATTTAATAGATCTTAAAGTCTTGTGAGATTACAAGCTTTCGTTTTTATCTAAACGTTTACATTTCGGCATCGTACGCATAGAATGAAACGAATCGAGCGATGACTAGGTACAATGCGGATTGGTGGACGCATTTGTGTGACTTCCTATACAAAGAATATTACTGTCCGTTCGATGCGATGCGTCCAATGCGTACGATGCCAAAAGGTGGACGCTTAGCTTATGTATGACCTTCTTAGCAACTTACAGTCGTATTCACAATGGACCTTATTAATTTGTGAATTTTCTTTTATGTGTAAGCAAAATACGTCGATGTAGATTGTAGGTCCTCTTTGGCAGTAGGCTTTGGCTTCTTAGACTTTTTTTCTATTTATAGACATTTTAATTGTTTTTTTTTGTCTGAAAACAACATTTTAATTATTTTTTCATTTGTGTGTTGTGTTTTTGTTGTAAATAAATGTTTTCTATTCTATTCTTTGTCTTGTTGTGTAAGTGATAATCAACGACAGCGTAAATTTAACAAAAGCTGATTGGATATATAGAAATTTATTGAATGACTGCGTGCTTAAGATAAATAAATAAATAATGCACGACATTACCCACAGCGCTATCTAGCCCCAAACTAAGTACTAGACTTGTACTATGGGTACTAGACAACGGATATACTACCTACATATTATACTCTTTTTTTAAATACATACAAACGATACATAAAATACACCCAGAACCAGAAACAAACATTTATAGTTAGCAGAAATATTTGTTCCTGGCGGGAATCGAACCCGCAACCTTCTTTCAACCAACCTTTTAGAGATTCCTAAGAGATCGGTGAAGTAACCACTATTACCACATACATGTTACCATTACCACAGACTTAAAAAAATGTGACTTGTCGCGGGACCCGTGACAGATGTGAAACATCAAAACTAATTTCATATAGACGACCTCTGTGGCGCGTCGGGCGAACGCTTGGCTGCAATGCAGAAGGTTGCGGGTTCGATTCCCGCTGGGTGCAAATATTTATGCAAATAAAAATTTGTATCTGGTCTGGGCGTATTTCTAAGTATATAATATGTATGTATTTACAATAGCAAAATATATATAAGTAGTATATCCGTTGTCTAGTCACCGTAACACAAGCTTAGCGGCTTATCACGGGGCTAGATGAAGTTGTGTGTTCGTCATATGATTTATTTATTATTATTATTATTTATATAGCGTGGCGATGCGTCGCCACGGCCTGTATCGCCACGCCAACAATCAAATTTTCCTGCGCCTATAGATGTTTCACATCAAAAATACATACTGGTTATTAGTAGTAGGTAGGTACTAGAATTACCCATTCAGCTTTTACCGCTACATTTAAATACATAGAAAAGGTTGTACCCTTCACTCGTGGTAACTAATTCATTTTTAACCAGTAAAGCACAGCACGCAACCAATTCCACGCAAAACCAACTGATATTTTTAACTACAGGGTTTAATTTGAACAAATATTAACATTTTCTGTGTATTATAATATCGTTTATAAATGTATTTCAATCGAAAACAGAAAACTTATACAATAATTAAGAGGACGAATCGAAAAGTTTGTACATTTGGTAGTCAATATATCTCAGTAATTACAAAACATACGGAAACCATATTTTAGTATTTAATATTATCCTTCTTTTGCCTCCATTTAAATAGTTCTGTTAATATGATTAGTTAACTTTAACAATACAAAAAAAAAACCTTTAAAAACGGAGGTTTTCGTTTACAACAAAACGGGGTATATTTGAACATTGGTTTTTCCTGTAAATATTGATCCGTTGTCTAGCACTCATAATACAAGCCTAGTTGCTTTTAAATTGAAACTAGATAGGTATGCAACGTCCTGTAATATTTATTTATTATTCATTTAAACGTGAGTTGTACTGTACCTACTTTACAAGCTCGCATTGCAACCACCAATATTTCCATACGATATTTTAATTAACCCTTTGATGTATTCGGCTTTATATTTCAGTGCTATTAACATGGTATTTATTATAGAATAGCATTGAAAGCTGCTGGCAATTTTATTGCATATTCGAAATGAAGAGGATTTAAATCTATTCAAATCTATAGAACCAATCGTCTACACTGATATTATAAGGATAAAAGATTTATGAAAATTTATTGGTTTGTTTGTAATGAATAGACTCGAACGAAATAACTGACAGATTTCAAAAATTCTTTCACCAACAGAAACATATCGAGACACATATTATCGAGAAGTATACAAGGTGTAACAGGTAAGCCCTTGTAATCCGAAAGGGGGTTGTTCTAGACGTCTAGGCGAACAACTTTTGTTCTACGACTTTTGGAAATTCGAAGTACTTTTCGAAAAATTTAGGTGTAAAGTTTACTTGAAAATCAGCTGAGTCTGGGAGTTCGAGGTCAATGACCTTATGTTGTCCTTTTATTTAGTTTGATGGTTTACAATCAAAACTTCAATAATCTTTATTTTCAAAAGCAACTGTTCTTTCAGTGAAACATAATCTCAAAATTTTCAAAAAAATATTTGATTTTTCAAAAGTCGTAGAACAAAAGTTGGTCGCCTAGACGTCTAGAACAACCCCCTTTCGGATTAAAAGGACTTACCCGTTACAAATTGTATAAGCTATTTTTGAAAACGATATTGTCTTATGGATGATTTATTGATTAAAACGTCACCCGGCCGCGCCAGGTCCGAGCTTCGTCGTCTTTTGCTCGGCCGCCACTCGGTTGCAACAGACAGATCGACTGCTCGCCAAGCAATGGATAACGAAGCTCGGCCGAATGATGGTCTAATATAAATCATCCCTTATGCGGGTGACACCGCGAGACGCAGCTATTATTTACAGAAATTAGAAAAGCTTGCTTTACCCCAATACGATCCCAAATTAAAAAACTTTTTGAAGCTTTGGTTTCTCTTATAACCTATTTTTTTAAGAACGTCATACGATAAAGAGAGTCCTTCATTTAGCCTTAAAATAAACCTATTAAATAAATGACCTAACTAAAATCCATTACTGTTGAAAAAGCTAAATTTCGAGGCAAAAGCTGGACTCCAAAAAGATACCAAAGAAGGCTAAGTAATCTATTGATTGGTTCGGTTTGGGGTTTCGTTAAATTTTTTGTATGTTTTTACTGGACGATGGTTTGCAGATTTCGAACTCCCGCCTGATTGATTCGGAAAACGGATTTTTTTAATTTTTATTTTACTTTTGAATGCATTGGGTTAGTATTTATGGTCTAGTAAGTAATAGCAGTAATTGAATCTTACTAATATTATAAACGCGAAAGTTTGTGTGTATGTAAGTATGTATGTATGTGAGGTTGTTACTCTTTCATGCAAAAACCACTGAACCGTTTGCAATGAAACTTGGAATATAGGTAGTTGGATACTGAGAATAACACATAGGCTACTTTTTATCCCGATATTGCCGTGGGAACGGGACTTACGCGGGTGAAAGCAGTGGGCAGCGACGCGGGGCGCAGCAAGTTACACATAATTTCTTTTCTGGTTTTCGCGATTTTGCATATTAGAACACTTTATTTACCGGGTTAGTTGGCGAAAGCTCAGCCCGTTGAATTGCATATACCTACCTAAATATAAAGATCGGAAGATAGGGACCTACGCGGGTAGAACCGCGGGGCGCTGCTAGTTATACTTATAGAAAACACCCTAAAATTTATATAGCTAGCATAAATGATTGCCCCGACGCAAATCGAACCCCCAACATTCTGCATCGCAGTCGATGGTTCGCTCGTCGCGCTACAAGGGCCGCCTATTTCAGTACTATATAGGAAAAGTTAATTAAGTACATAATAAATTAGATTTCCACAGGTGCCTCATTATCATGAAATGCAGGTGACTGTATACTAAGTACCATCATTTGGCGCTGTGCCTGAAAACATTTGTCTACATTTTATCCATGTTTGTGACTAGAATCAAGGGATAGGTGACGACCCTGTGGCGCGTTGGGCGAACGCTTGGCTGCAATGCAGAAGGCTGCGGGTTCGATTCCCGTCGGGTGCAAATATTTATGCTTAAAATTAAATATTTGAATCTGGTCTGGGTGTCTTTCTATGTATAATATGTATATACCTATTTAGAGAAAAAAAAGTATAATATGTAGTACTTATATCCGTTGTCTATTACCCATAGTTTAAGCCTAGTGCTTAGTTTAGGGCTAGATTGCGGTGTGTATAGTGTCGTGCAATATTTTAATTTATTTATATTCATAGAGAACACAAGCGAGACTTTATGGCTGTACCAGGCCATCGAAACGCACTGCCGCAACACCATCGCACCAGTGACATTAGTCATTATCACCGTTACTCGTCCAGTGACATTAGTCATCATCACCCTTACTCGTCCAGTGACATTAGTCATCATCACCCTTACTCGTCCAGTGACATTAGTCATCATCACCCTTACTCGTCCAGTGACATTAGTCATCATCACCCTTACTCGTCCAGTGACATTTGTAATGATCATCATTTCAGCCCTTACTTGTTCACTGCTGAACATAGGGTGACGACGACGCCTCAAATAGCGATCGTGAGCTACCTCCATCCAACGACTTCCCGCGACCGCTACAATATCGTTAGGTTTCATCCATGGTAGTCCCGATCAGTCGGGAATGTCGAGTTAAAAGGTGTCCAGCTATCTATATTCCAAGTTTTACTGCAATCGCTTCAGTTTTCTTGCAAACTGCCGCACTTATAATTTCAAGGATATCGATAAATACGTCTGGAATAGTTAGCTCCAGACTTTAGACGACATGGCTGACTAGGCTGGGAGGGTAGTAACTATAGGTGTTGGGCAAGCCTGCTCCAACATTATTCTAGCGTGATAAGTATCAGTGTAACTTACTAGATTCAAGTAATTTATGATATTTTACAAAGTAGGTACTTAGTCTCGTTTATAAATTTACGCGGCATTTAAAAGAGGTGAATCAGTCAAAATCGTGGCGACACAAAGTGTTTTCTGACGTCTCTTGAGCAGTATCTAAAGAAACTTGGCCCTTGACGAAATTCGTATTTGCATGTGAAACCACTGGGCGCAGCTAGTCAATAATAATGATAAACAAGACGATGCAGGAAATAAAATAATAAAACGAACGTATTTCCGTTTGCAAGACATTTATATACAACTCTCACCTTCGGCGGTTCGCCAAAATTATTGTACGGGTGTCGTTCACTTCACGAGCGGAGCGGGTGCTTAAGCGATAGCGAGATATTATTATTTTTAATTAAGTTTAGTTGAATTATTTATGAAAAGTGAAAAACGTGTTGTCATTGTCACGGGCGCGGGCGGCCGAGCGGTTCTCGAGCGGTTAAACTTTTCCTTTATTACTCGGGTTTTACCTACTAATTGGATTTCGATGCAAAGTATACCACGACTTTCCTCGAAAATAAAACTATCCAATATTGAAAACCAGATTTCAATCGGATTAGTAGTTTTTAATTGTATACATAAACAGACAGATAGACATGAATTTAAAAAATTATATAATTTTATTTCTACTACTTATCCTACGTCCCCTAGACCACTTTTTTAATTTACTTCCAAGTACAGACTTTTTGTCCTCTCTTCCGTGAAATTGATGTAAGGTATATACTTGTATTCATAGACTTTCTCAATTCGTACCTACTCTGAATTTGTGCTTTTTTAAATCAGTTTTTAAATTACGTAATATTTTATTATTTTACATTGATCTCAACAAAGTGTAAACAAATAAAAACCAAAAAAGAATTGTAACATGCTATGTGAGCTTTATTGAACAAAGTTTTTTTAAGTTAAATATAATAAAAGTATTTATTTTCGAGGACAAAATCAAATATATGAAGTTTAGGCGCAATTTTTTTTTCATCGAATAGCAAATTCAATTTAAATTCAAAAACTTGATTTTACGCAATAACATTTTGCATAGTCGCATCTTACGTCCTTACATCTTACATTTGAAATTCGCTAGCTTTATCCCTGTCACCCTATTAGGGTTATATAGGCCCTTAAGGGAGACGTCCGTCAGGCGTCCCGTTACGATTGTAGGTACTAATTGTGATTTGTGATTTTAGGAATAATTCTGTAATAATAAACGACTGATTGATACTATAATTGTTATAATATGTTTAACAAATTTTTTAGGAATGGAATTGCTGATTTAGATCTATTTTGCACTAGCGTAGCATTGGCAAGACGGCGCGGCTAAGTAATATTTTCTTTGATTCTGGATTTCATTAGGCCATAATTTAATAAAACACTTTATTTTTCCGGTTGAATCGCGTTTAAGCTCGGGTCGTTTAAAACAACGAATTAAAACGCGATTCAACCGGATAAATAAAGTGTTTTATTATACAAAATCGTGAAAACCATAGAAGAAATTAGGCCATAATTTATTTATTTTTTGTTTCTTCTTGATGTGAAGTGTTAATTAGATTTTTTTTGTTGCACTTAAGGTTCTTCTGTTTAAATCGGTTCATGTTCGTGAAGTTTTGTAATTGGCTTCCTATTGTTACCATATGTTTTAAAAGTGTATATTTAAAGCTGTTGAACTTCTTAATACATAAATAAATTAGTAGGATTATTTCTGATACCCTCTCCGCTCGTGTTAGTAATCTCTGCCTAAGTGCAACATACTCGCAAGAACGACCCTGACGAGGCTAAGGCCGCTATCCTCACTCCACACGTGGACAATACACTGCATGTATACTCATATAATTGCATACGTATGTACATACATATCTATCTATAATGTATCTACGACGCATGAAGATACAAAACTTGAGTACTTTTTATTTAATTAAATATATCTTTATACTAACTGCGCCCCGCGGTTTCATCCGCGTAAGTCCTGCTCTCGCGGGAATATCGGGATAAAAAGTAACCTATGTGTTATTCCAGGTTGCCAGCTCCGTATAAATTAAATTTCAACGCAATCGATTTAGTCGTTTTTGCGTGAAAGAGTGACAAAGTCACATACATTTATAAAAACTTTCGCGTTTTTATTTTTAGTAAAATTAAAATATATTTATCTATTGTAATTGCTTTTTCACCTGTTTGGCTGATTTAAGCGCAAGTAACTTTTATTCCAAGCTATTGATGGGGCTGCATGTAAAAAAATCCGAATTGTACTATTTGACTTTCCATGCTATTTATGGCGCTGTATGTAAAAAACCCGAATTGTATTATTTGAAAGTACCAAAAAAATTGGATGTAAAATCGGACGGTCAAACAATCGTATCGAAAAATCGTGGGTACCTATATTAGAGCCTAGGACGGTAGGTATGTGACAGCTGGTCGCATTTTATGTGTCATCAAAGCCGTCGAGCGATAATAGGCCCACAAGTGTTGCTATCGTAAAAAATATATCTACGTTTTGAATTCTACCGATGGTCGGACGTAAAAACTGCCTTTTGCAAACTTTTTACGATTATGGACAACCCAGGACATTTGTTAAAGCAATAATTTTTGGCTCTTTTGATAAACTTGTGGTAGAAATAACTGGGAACCGTTAATATCTTAAATATCAATTAACGTCCTTTTTCGGGTTTTACCTAAAACCTATTTTAACCTAAAACTTCGGCTTGTTGGAAAATATGAAGTTAAGTTTCTAAAAGAAAAAAAACAGTATATCAGTATAATAAATATCAGATCATAAGCCAGAACACGGGCGTTTCTTATATACCTACTTATTACCTAAAACCTATTGGGAACATTCAACCAAAAGCAATACTTTTACATTCCCACTAACCTGTAGGTTCCTACCACTAGTACCTATTACCTACTTTCCTTGTCTAGACGACATAAATAAGTAGAATCATGGCTACCCACCAGTACATACACGTGGTAAGACATCGCAACGAAAACTTCTAAAAATGAATAATGTAAATGCGCTATGAACCGTAAATTGAAGAGTTTTATGCATTTTACATTTTCCTTTTCATCTAAATTTATAAAATAAATATTATGTGGAATTATCAACGTGTAGTCGAACGTCTAGGTACCACTGATAAAACTACGAGTACCTAGGTTTGTTACTTTACTAAACTGTGTTAGTTTAGTTTAGCTCTGCATAGTCGAAAAAGTTCTTCATATTGCGAGCTAAGCTAGCTTAGTTTAGCTGGTGGTGAACGATCGCTTAGGTCCTGATCCTGTGTGCGAGATTAAAAAATGAAATGTGTTGTTTATATTTATTGTGTTATTAGATAAAAGGAATGTAGGTAGCTGGAAACTTGGAATAACACAGGCATATTTTATGTGTATTTACACAAGCTTAATATAGCTTATCATAGATGGCGCTATGTGTTGTTTACAGAATGTATTATTTTCTTATTTAATATTATCAAATGATTGCAACATTTTGAGCTCGCTGCTCCTATGGATTGGGATCCCTTTTTTCAGCAGTGGACGGATAAGGGCTGAGATGATGATGATGATTTAATTTATAAAATGTGATAAAACACTTATTATGTGAAACGTTGTCCCTCAACACAAACACTAAGTCACGTACTACGATCGACCATGTTTGATCGAATATTGCATATAAATCGATAGGAATCCGATGTCTCCCGTCAATCTGGCCTCGTGCCAAACTATCAACAGTTACCAATAATTATTGACAACGAAACATGAAATCATCTAGGTAAATAGGTAAAACACGAGGAAGAAATGGTTTTTTATTTTGATTCAAAATATTATAGCTTTTTCATAGTTTGGCTGGAAGAGATCGGCTATAGGCAATAAGGCCACTTTAGTTTTAAGTTTTTCTGTGTAGAATCTAATCTCATTTGTGTTTTTGGTATATACAGTTGTGGCGGTCGCCCACAGCACCTACTAAATGGCGTTACTAGTATGAAATCCTGGATCGCGATATCAACTTTCCTTCCGAGATAAGCTCATATACAACTACCGACGAGACATCGTCGGGCCGCGGCCTACCGGGAAAAACCACCTGCCCGGTGGAAGCTCTTCCCTTTGGAGGTATACACCACCTTATGCCTCCAAACAGTAATGCATTAATCTATCCATGTATGTTTTGATCTAACCAGTCGGTGGGTGATTTCGACCAAATCTCCTCTAGAATATTATTATTATGGAGACGTGTCAATGTGATGTGACCAAGGTGACAATGTGAAGCAAAAGAGCATTGTGAAATTTCTTTTAGTAGGATATGTACAGTTTTCTTTAACGTTTAGATAATAATTGGTATACTCATCTAATTTAAGATAAATTATACAGCGCAATTTTCAGTTTATGCCTTTTTATGGCACTATAGTGGCCGGGAGATTGTTCGCCTAAATCACCCTCCTGCCTAGTCAGCCATGTCCACAGAAAATAACCGGTCTGGTCAATACGTCTGTACCTATAAACCGTGGGTTTCCTCACGATGTATTCCTTTACCGTAAGAGCGATAGGACATAGCCGAAGTGAAATAAGCAGAGCCCTTAGTATGAGTTTTGATAGTTTATCGTCTCGATGAAACTGGCAGTTTACTTCCATAATAGTTCATAATAGTTACCGCTAGGGGCGCTGATGGAAAATGTATGAAGTAAACTGCCAGTTTCATCGAGACGATAAACTATCAAAAGTCATACTAAGGCATCTGTTGTGAGACTAATCTCGTAAAAAAACTAGTGTCCTAAAATATCAGATTTTAAACATTAGAACCGTCCAATAGTCAAATGTTTACCATCCATCCTTTGACTAGCAAGGCATTCATATTTGAAGAACAGTCATATCGATCGGTGTTTATAGAACGGCAGCAACAGACCTTGGCCATGACAGACAGACAGACAATAGTCAATAAGGGAAGCCTGCGGTCGGGGGAAACCGACTCGACGAGCCAACGGCGGACGCGACGGGATTTGGTATACAACGCACGCATACCCACCAAATTTATACCTACCTTACTATAGTATATACGTTTATTTATTTCAGACTATAATTTGACATTTTCGTTCCTTGTATTTGACATATTTTCTTCAGAAAGAAGCGTCAAATCGTAGTCTACAAGTAAAAAACGAAGTTTAACGGCTAGCGAATACACAAGAGTATGTTTCTAATTCATAGAATTAAGATGATAAACAGTTTATTAGGTGCCCTTTTTTTTGCTAAGAATAAGTTTTACCAATTTTCATCAAAATTGGTCTAGTTTTTGTAATATGGGCATAATGCCTCCAGTGGGCGTTGCCGACGACCTTTTTTATTTTAGTTTTTTTTATTGGTTTTTGATTCACTACTTCAGTGATAATATGTGAGTTGAAACTCATTGAATGTTGCTAAAGTAATAAATAAATTTCCATAGTACACGCCTAAAACCACAAACTTCCACAAGCAGTTAACGATGACAAACATTTTCTTACACAATCGTACATTAATGCGCTTAAGAGCCCGGCTGAAAACCAACACAATTTGTCTGAAAATAAATCAAATTAAAGTATTTTATATGTCCGTCTGAGTGTCACCAGTGATTTTCTTGGAACGTGTGGATCTACCATTTATACCAGTCTAGGTGTTGGTGTTATAAATAAAACTCAAGGTTCTGAGTCCAAATGATAATTTTACTTTTTACTTAATATTAAAAACGCGAAAGTTTGTATGTATGTATGTATTTTGTTTGAATGTATGCATGTATGTGACTTTGTTACTCTTTCACGCAAAAACTACTAAACCGATTGCGATAAAACTTGGAATATAGGTAGCTGCACTCCTGAAATAACACATAGGCTAATTTTTAGTTCGATATTCCCGCCGGAACGGGACCTACTTAGGTGAAACCGCAGGACACAGCTAGTTTAAAGATATGGGCAAATTTTATTTTCTCTTACTTGTATTTTTAATAAAGTACCTAATAGAGTTAAAGATTTCATTTATGTCATTGTTATGTGTTGGTAGGGAAGTTATGGCGGAAACGCGTAGAGAAGAGTGTTGCTTAATTTTCATTTTCGTGAATCCTAGTTTAAATGCGTGTAAATTGTTCAATTTTGGGGGCATAATAATCATTTTAGTTTCATGACGGTGTACAAGTGTAATGAAAGTGAAAAGCGGTGCAAAATATGGACTTTAGACGTCTCCAAAGCTCGCGTGAATGCAAATTACTAACAAATATTAATTAAATATTTGACACTGGCTACTCTCCAAACGGTCATAATTGGTTCTCTGGAGAAATGTCCCTTTTACTTACACATTTATTAAAAAAAAACAAGTACCTAATTTTGTGTTTTATTAGATTTTTGAACAACAACTTGAGAATAATAATTATTAGACATACCAGTTCACTATAGTTTTATTTTATCGAAGGATTCAGCAATCCATAGTCGTTTTCAGGTAAATTTCAAAATATGTTTTTTTCCGCCGGCTTCTTAATTAATTTAAGATTTTTATCATCAAGGTTTGTATTCTGCTCACGATCAATATGTTTTCAAGCTTTGACAAGTAAGTATTTTATGCAAAAACATATTGTAAGGTACCTATCGATATATATGCTAATCATTATATAGTATAAAACAAATTCGCTTCCCGCTGTCTGTCTCTTTGTATGTATGCTTAGGTCTCTAAACTACGCAACGGATTTTGATGCGATTTTTTTAGTAGATAGAGTGATTTAATAGGAAGGTTTAAATGTTACATCTTGATATTCCCGCGGGATTGGGACATCGCAGGTGAAACCGCGGGACGCAGCTAATCCTTATTAACGTTGTAAATGCGAAAGTAACTGTCTGTTACGCTTTTACGTCTGAATCGCTGAACCGATTTTGATGAATTTTGGTATAGGGACTTTGAAGACGAAATAGGCTTTTTACTATTTGTTCCGATATTTCTATGGGAATAAAACTTATGTGGGTTAAACCGCGACTTACGTCCCATTGTTCTTATGTGTGTGTTTGTTGTCAATAAATGTTTTTCTTTCTTTCTTGTTTCTTTTACTTACAGCTAGTATAATTAATTAGCCAGGGGGGGGGGGGGGTGAAAGTCCTCGAATGGCGATAATAAAAGTAGGTAGGTAGCATAGCAAAGCAATTGCGCTATAAGCGCAAAACAGCCACCAGTTATCAATAATAATTTATCATAGAAATTGAGCGCCATCTGTCGGCGCACCGCGCCTCTTTCTAATTACCAACTAACAGGCGTTAAATTCACCCAAAAACGATAAAACAAAACGAAATAAACTCCCAAACTATTAACCTTTATCATCTAACGTACAGAAAACTTTTAAATAACCATAAAAAGTGAATTAAAACTTTTAAAGCACTATAAACACGAAGGGGTCCGCAGTAAAAGCGAATAATTACACATAAAATCTGTCTGTATGTCCGTATCAATCAGAATTCCAGTAACGTATTTGCATAGATACCGTTTAGATATGCTACAGTGAATTTTACCAAAAATTTTAGTACACTCGTGCTGAAAAGTGTTAGGAGAATTTTGTAATTTAACCAGCTGCGCCACGCGGTTTCATCCGCGTTAGTGTCAATTCCGCTAAAATATCGAAATTTTTCATTCATAAGAACTTTCTCATGACAAAAATAAATACAACAAAAAACAATTAGCAAAATCGGTCCAGCTATTCAGGAGTGATGCTGTGACTACGCGAAATAGGGGTCCGTAAATTGTAATAATTTCGAAAACGATCGTCGTAATACAATGATATCGGATACACACAGGCCAAAGCGTACTATCATGGTTTCCCCTGTGTCATATTAGCCGTAGAACCGACAACCGTTGGGGTAAGCGAGTTCTAGAGTGGAGACCGCGTCTCGGCAAACGTTGTGTAGGACGTCCTCAGGCACGTTGGAGCGACGATTTGCGCAAGACGGCTGGCACAAACTGGATGCGAGAAGCCGAAAATAGAAATAGGTATAGGGATCTAGATCTAGGGATCTAAAAATCACGCGATTAAGACCTGGTGAAATAATGATAAAATTGTGGAATTATGGTATGAAATTATAATATCTATTCCCTAAAATGTACCTGGTCAAGGTTAAATTTCGCATAGTTCTGTCTAAGAAAGTAACTAGGTAGGTAAGTTTTTAAGGAAGTTTGTGTTCTCATGCAAATTTTGAGTAGGTATGGTAGTTTCAGATGAAAGAAATAGCATAGATGTGCAATTATCCTAAAAACCAATTTTATCACGTTTAAAAATAATAATGAAATAAGTATTTGTTATGTTTTTATTGTTAAAGGCATTTTACTAGAAATAAGGCGCCCGTCGCTCAGACAGCGAGAGGCACAGGTTCGAACCCTGTCGCGGGAAATTTTTCGTAATCCATCTCGATACTCACAATACACCTACTCATCCCTTCTTCCAGTCACCCGCATTTACCTTATTATATTTTATGTCACATGCTAAACTCATCCATACATGTATGGTCACGGTTTGCCGGCGTTTTCCAGAGTCTTCCCTGAGTCTTTTTTGTAATTTCTGAACAAAATTGTAATCAAAACTGTATTTGGGTCTCCCGCGATTCAGGATTTTCCTTGTGCGGGGACCATAGTTTAAGATAATCTTTGTAAAGATCTTAGTAAATAAACTTTTTATTATTTTTTATTTTTTTGTAAGAATATTTTTAATAAGGAAAAAAAAATGTATAATGGTTTAGTTTATACTAGACTGTACAGACTGTACACAGCGTAGCGTCGTACAGTAGGTAGGTATATATGATGAGATGCGCCCGCGCCGCGCGTCGGCCGCGATGGTGCCGACCGTTCTGCGCGATACACACGCGACGAACCGTGTACATTTTTGTAAATCTTTCGTTTTTGGCTAAAGAGGATTTCACATTGTAACAATGTTTTTATACTAACACTAGCTGCGCCCGAGATGTAGAGGTACGAACCTGCTGGGTTCTCGGGAAGAATCCAACGGAAACTTCGAATATGAAGATAAAAATGTTAAGTAATGCACGCACACAGCGCAGTCTAGCCCCAAATAAGCAAGTAGGCTTTTACTATGGGACCTTACTTTGTAAATATTTTGATAAGCCATTTACAATTAACAGACGTATTCACAACCGATCCCATGTCCTACTGGAAAAAATAATCAACGACGTCCTGGAAAAAATAATCCACGACGTCAGCGATAATGTGACATTAGCTGAGTCCTTAATAATTGATAAATTGATTGATTTATTTACTCATACAATAAATGTAGCAAAAAACACAAATTATCACAAATTACACAGAAAAAATCTTAAAACTAAAGTTGTGCAAATGGCTGCCTTATCGCCTATGGGAGTAGATAAACGACCAACATTCAAAGTAGTAATAGATAACAATAGTACTTAAAAAATATTTTATTTTACAAGAAATATTTTACAGAATAACACATCTTTTAAAATTATTTTCAATCATTATCGATAAGTCATACCTACATACTATACAATACTCTTAAATTTGCCGCTCGAGCAAGAGACGCGAGTTCAAACCTCGCCGTGAGTATTTTTAAAGATGTATTGTTCCTTTAAAATATTTCTTATAGAAAGGCCTTGAGCAATAAAAACAAATTACGAAAATAAAAATTAATCTACCAAGACAAAAAAATAATAATAAGGTAGTTAATAAAATTAATGTGTACTGCAAGAAACTTTTTTTTTGTGTAAAACCTTCTTTATACAATTCGAGCAGAACAATGCAGCCTGCAATAAAAAAGCAAAAATCACATATCAGGATACAAAAAAATAATGAACACAATCTGGGAAGCGATCCGTGGCCGAAATTCGTATGTTTTTTTAGTTCGAAGCGATATCTTAAACGTATTTGTATCGTAAACTTTTTTATTACAGTTTAGGTCGGAGTTTAATCACTGTCTTGGTTGATTCTAAATGACGTGTGTTCTAAGTTGTAGCACTCACGTGTACAGAAATTTCGGGCACTTGTGACTAGAAGATCTGCAATCTTTAGATATAATAAAAATTAAAAAACCGACTTCAAAAAGACACAAAAAATAATTTAAAAAACAACAAAAAAAAAAGAATTTATAAAAATGACCAAAATATATAAAAATGACTCTACATAGGTAAGTTTTACTGGTTGGTTCCATATTGTACTTAGTTTGGCTGCCCGACTTCAGATAATAAAACAGATTAATTACTCGGTGGCACTATACCTATGTAGAGGTTATTTTGGTCATTTTTATAAATTCTTTTTTTTTTGTTGTTTTTTAAATTATTTTTTGTTTCTTTTTGAAGTCGGTTTTTTAATTTTTAAATTATTTTTTTATTTTACCCTTTTTAGTATACCTACCTACCTAAAAATCAACAATATTGTTACCGTAATTTTAATTATTGAGGAGTTTGCTGATGAGAAGGTGGTCTCAGGTGCCCCATCAATCTGTACTTAGTTCTTTAAAAGTCCAAAAATGAGTAATTTATTGAATTCTGGGATGCTATCCTGTCCATCATTCCGAAGATACTCATCAGATCCTTACCAAACTTTTTATGGGACCACTTTGCAGCTGCAACCTTTCAATTAAAAAAAGAACTATATCAATCGGTCAAGCCATCTTCGTGTAATCGATGAACAATTGAATTGAATACAGCGTTTTGAGGAGCATTCCCGGTCCTCACTTCGAAGATCCTCATCAGATCCACATCAAATTTTTATGGGACCATCTTGGAGCTCCCACCTATCCATTAAAAAAAGAATCATCTTAACGGTCAAGCCGTCTTCGAGTAATTGGTGAACATACAAAAAAAAAAATATTATACATACAGACGAATTGATAACCTCCTCCTTTTTTTTGAAGTCGGTTAAAAATGAATTTCTATTTTCCTTGGTCACGCACCGCATCACGCATGAACGGCTGGACCGATTTCGATAATTCTTTTTGCGTTGTGTTTGTTATGATCAGGAGAAGGATCTTATGCCAGTTTTTTTTTTAATTATGGATAAAGACTTACGCGGGTAAAACCGCGGGGCGCAGCTAAGTCTTCTTACGAAATATCTTTGCATAATTGAAAAATCAACCCTAAATTACATCTCCACATTTTAGTCAGATGAATGTTTGTGTTTCGAAATAATCAAGTAATAAATCAAATCACTTAGCAAACTACACATGTCTGTGAGTTTCGTGACGGAGGTCGAACCCAACAACTAGCGACAACTCGTGCATAAGTTGCAACTTCTAACTGACGCAGTTTAGTTTAGACCAATTCAGAAATTTGGTAAAGCTACGTATACATTGCCGAAAATTAAATCTTACTAATATTATAAACGCGAAAGTTTGTATGTATGTATGTGAGTTTATTACTCTTTCACGCAGTATCGATTGCGATGAAACTTAGAATATAGGTAGCTGGAGACCTTGAATAACACATAGACTTTTTACCTCGATATTCCCGCGGAAACAGACAGACGGAAAGACTTACGCGGGAAAAACCGCAGGGCGCAGCTAGTACTTTGATAAAGAATAAAGTCAATGTCAAAATAATTTATTTCCTTTAGATTCTTGTACAGCAATAAATGCACATGATCATTTGTCTTCGTCCTAGGTGTAGTGATTTTAGTGTGGCTTCGGAACACGCCCTCCGATGAGAAGAAGCCCCAAAAAACTCATGTGGGTTTTTGCGGTACCATGATCGTATCTAGTTGCTTTGTCGTCCGTTTATCGCTAAAATAAAAAAAAGTAAATTTCAATTACTGAATAGGTACTTTTAAAACCACAGATACCTAATTAAAAACCAAAATCTTTTATTTTTTGAAGTTGATTTTTTTATTTGATGTTTTTTTAATTATATTTTTTAGCGGAACGATATAGCCGCCGCTATATCGTTCAGGTCGCCACCTGACGTCTTCAATTTTCATGATTTGTAATTATTTTTATAACACTCATTGAAAGTCTGCATTTTTTTAAATTACCTAATGTTAGGTAAGCGTTTGACCACTTACTCTCCTGATGGAAAGCGACGATGTGGTCAAAGGTGTTGCACGCTTACCTAGGAGATACCTGTTCACTCGTGAACTTGTGACTCGTAAACTTTGACTCGTAAAGTTTACTTGAAAATCAGCTGTTTTTTAGATAGAGCGGCTAGGTCATTGACTTTGAAATGTCCTTTAATTTTGTTTGGTCTACTAGTAAAAACTTTAAAAGCCTTCATTTAAAAAAAACCAGCTGTATTCCAGTGAAACATAACCTTCAAATTTAAAAAAAGACTTTTTTTGCAGACCTTCTAGTCAAAGAACAAAAATTGTTCGCCTAAACGTCTAGAACAACCAACTTTCGGCTTAAATAGTCCTAAACGAAACATCCTCTATATATTTTTTGTTTGGTTTATTTTTGTTTTGATATATTTTAAAGTGTTTCCTTTTTTCCAATTTAAGAATGAACGGAAGAACTATAACTAAACGAAAGTACCTACCTAAGTTTAAAAACACGTCATTACATATCGCCCTTAGACGAAAAGGCCGCCCATTTGCGCCACACTAGTTCTCAGTTTTGCTCGGTTAGGTTAGGTTAGTTTTGTTATATTTTTTTCTCTTTATCAATTTTAAGTTTAACGGGAGAGATGCAACAGGAAATTTTTTGATGATGAATTTCTCCTTATAAATTATTTCCGAGAGGAATAACTTTAATTTACAAAAATGATTCTTTCAACTGTGCATGTGCACCAACCCCTAGTACGAATACATGACAGAATTATTTCTGCTCTGAGTACCATGAATCGTGATCTGGTTCAGAACGTCACAGTGCACACAAGACGCGAGATAGTCAACTAATTAGCTAATAAGCCGGGTTACTTGCAGTTTGACTAGACTACGAGACTTGTATGATCACGTGACATAGCGGAAAATTAACAGTTAGATTGCGAATTGTGACATTTGATAGACCAATTACAAATGGTACAATTAGTCGGGTTCTCTGTAGTTTTCCTAATTACAAGTATTCAGATGGTACACTGAAATTAGGGATGGGTAGAGGATATTTGATTTATTTTAAACTCAGTACTAATTAAGTACTTATGGTTGGTAGTTTTTTTTAGGTTTGGGCCACGTTGATAAAATATGAAATAAAATATTATTTTCGAGGTTTCAAACTCGTTATTTTTAATTTAATGAAATAACGTTATTAAATTCGAATAACGGAGTTTTATTTCACATCTACCTAAGTACGTCCTCTAATTGTGTTTTTTTGGGAAGCCCAATTTTTTAGTACCTAGAGCTAAAACTGGGGACGTCTCTATGGTTGACTGAGCCTCCCCAGTTTTAACTCTATTAAAAGTTTGGGTTTTCCAACAAAAACCTAACCTTAGCTTCTTTAACTCCACCAACAACTAAAAGCTACCTACGAACAATAATAATGAAATCAGTCAAAGTACAATAGATAAACTTTTTAATTTCACACGATTTGTTGACATATTTACTTTTTACCGGGTCTTAATTACGTACTATTTTTATATTTTCTTACCGCGATGTTTCGATCATGATTGGACTGAGTCCCCTCGAGACTAATATCATTGTAACATGATCGAAACGTCGAGGTAAGAAAATAAATATTAGTACGTGATTAAGACCCGGTAAAAAGTAAATAAATAAATTAAAAAAAATATATAAATTCTGTAATCAACACACAGCGCCATCTAGCCCCATGGTAAGCTGCTAAGCTTGTGTTACGGTGACTAAGCGACGGATATACTACTTATACTTATTAAAAAAAAAGAAATTACAATAGAACCATATAATATATCATCATCATCGTCTATAATACATACCTATACACATTCCTTGTACCATAATAGATAAATAAATAATATAAACTAGCCATCTGCATCGACTGCACTGTGACTGTCAAAGCACAGTGACCATTCAGATTCGCCGTCTTGTATCGTATCCGTTTTCAAAAGCTCTGTCTGTCGAAGCCCTTTTCAAAAGTCCGCGTTCGGACCTGGACTTTCGGATTCTATTCTGGTGCAGTAGTCATGAATATCACTTTGAAGCGATAAAATATAAACTTTATAAAATTAAATAACTCTTCTCGGTGTAATAAATGAATATAAATATTGCTCGATGTTGCACATAGCGCAATCTAGCCCCAAACTAAGTACTAAGCGTGTAGTATGGGGTAGTAGACATATCATTTTAGTTTTTTTTTGTAAATTCGTACATAATAATATGATTTGAAGGAAAAACCCAGACCAGACACAAATATTCATTTTTAAGCATAAATACAGATAATAATGTAAAAGTTTAGATTTTCCGCTTTCTATTGCTTTCTCCATATCATTTGCTTGCCTGGAAGAAATCGAACATTAGCGATAAGCCGCAGACTGTTTCACTTTAGTTTTAAATATGTATTGATGACATTGGGTTTGTTATGTAGGTACTTGTCTAAATAAACATTTTTCTATTTAATTTATAATTATGGAAATTAATAGGTTAATGACATTTCACAAATAGTACGGGTAGTTATAATTTTAAAATTCGATTTTAGTGGACACGAAATTTTATCAACAAATTTATAGAAACTCAGTAAGGTTTTCTTTATTATTTGTATTATTTTAACATTTTCGCTCGATCACATCAGGCATATGTCAAACAGAGAGAATTAAACTTCAGGGTCATCATATGGTGTCAAATAAAAGAAAGCATGATTGGTTAATTGTGAAAATGTCCATAAAATTATACTTTATTCAATATTTATTGCTACTAAAACACCTGAGTTAATGGTTTTGAAAGCTGTTTCTTTGTTATTTAAAGGCAAGCTAAAGTTTTGCTTACAATGAACTGGAGCACATATTATTATACAATTTGTAACGGGTAAGCCCTTTTAATCCGAAAGGGGGTTGTTCTAGACGTCTAGGCGAACAACTTTTGTTCTACGAATTTTGAAAATTCGAACTTTTTTTTTTGAAAATTATGAGATTTAGTTTCACTGAAAAAACAGCTGCTTTTGAAAATAAAGTTAATTGAAGTTTTGATTGTTAACCATCAAACTAAATAAAAGGACAACATAAGGTCAATGACCTCGAACTCTTAGAAACAGCTGATTTTCAAGTAAACTTTACACCTAAATTTTTCGAAAAGTACTTCGAATTTCCAAAAGTCGTAGAACAAAAGTTGTTCGCCTAGATGTCTAGAACAACCCCCTTTCGGATTAAAAGGGCTTACCCGTTACACCTTGTATATAAATAACTCATTTTGGTCAAAATTTCCTTTACGACAATTGACATTTCCGGTATCGATATTTAAGTTCGTTTTAGGAAATAAATCTGTATTATTAACAGAAACAGTTGGAATCGTTTAATCTAGAAGATATATCTTCATATATATACCATGGCATACCGATTTCAATCTCTCAAATACTTCGACAAATATCGAAGCCCTCAATTTATCTACCAAGTTAAGAATCAGATCCCTCACTCGGTTTGAAATTCAATGTCCCCTCGATGAAACGGTTTCAATGGCCAAAGATCTTGATAATGTTTAATTAAATACATTTAAATGATA
Organism: Idaea dimidiata; assembly: GCA_949358125.1. NCBI lineage: Eukaryota > Metazoa > Arthropoda > Insecta > Lepidoptera > Geometridae > Idaea > Idaea dimidiata. The sequence continues at coordinate 13,939,521 of OX442341.1, forward strand.
ATTCGAGCTTTTGCTAGCTTTGATGAACGCTCTCGTTCAATAGCTGTTTGTGTGATTTACTCAGTTTCAAGTTGAAAGAGATCTGCGACTCAAAGGGAAAGGTAGGAATACCTTTGTTTTGGTATTTCTAACCGATTCTTGACAAAGAGGAAGTTAATATTTCTTATTTTTATTGCTCAAGGCATATTTAAACTTAGAAATATAGCCACCCAAGAGATAAGATGAGGGTAGCTATATATTCTATGCCATGGCTACACTGCATTAAAATAAAATAAAATTAGAAAGCAACATTTAATTATATTACCTAAGTAGTTTATTTAAAGTTCAATCAATCATCTAAATCTAAAATAACAATTTCGACACAAATACAGACACCAAATATAAATACACTTAGCCACGAGTCAGCAATATTAGAAGCCCATATCCTATATTTGTGTCAAATCATAACAAAATAAATAAAAGGCCGAAAGCTAAAGCACGCGTACGGCATAAAGTTGTCTGTATGTAACGCAAGACGCGAGATATTTATCTAGAAATTATATTTATCTGTGCTCACACTTCGCCGGACATCAATAAAGTTGGAGGAAAAAACATTGCTTCAATATAGCCAGTGAAAATTGATCGCATATCATATTACGGTCAGGGGTTCCGCAGACCGAATGGAAAGTACAGAATTGCAACATAAATTCATCAAGAGATGATAGAAAAAATGGCGCAAATGATGCCTTATTTGTCATTGTTCTAGCCTAATCAACAATAGGCTATTTTACACTATTAAATATATACCACGAAATGTGTAATAAAATATTTATCTCTATTAAAATTGTATCCAAAATTATTTATAGGTTTGCAAAATAAACAAAATAAATTCAATTTTTTTTTAAATATTTCTGCAACAAAAACGCTCTGTGACGTCACGCGAGGCGTAGCCACCTCGCAACATCACACGCAATTAAATAGGTATTGTTAATTGTTATACACTGTGAGACACAATGTTTACTTGGTAGTGACGTCGCGCAGATCATACGGAGTCCGCCAGAAACAGCATTTTTAGCGTGAATATTGTAATTTAAATTTTGACACAATATTTTACGGCAAATACCTACTGCAAATTTCGCAGAAATATAACAGTGCTGTATTCATTATTTACAAACGAATAATTTAAAAGAATTTTTCAAAATTAGTCAAATAGCCTATTGTCCTAATCAGGTGACTTGAGCACGAGGCTACTCTCCTTTATAGAGAACCAATAAGCAATAGGGACTAAATTAATCTATAACAGATCCCCGATGGAGCTCCTTGGAGTGTCCTGCTGGGAACAGCGGACTCCGCATTGTAGGCTTGCGGATGGCGTCAGTGGGGACGCTATAACATATACCTCGGTATAGTTTATCAGTTGTGGGACTATCCTAACCTACTAATATTAAAACAAGACTTATTTCAGATCGGGATTTCTAATCTTACTAACATTATAAACGCGAAAGTTTGCAAGTATGAATGTATGTTTGTGACTTTATTACTCTTTCACCATAGAACTGCTGAACGGATTGCGATGAAACTTGGAATATAACTAGGTACGTAGAATATAGGCCTGTTTTTATCCCGATATTCCAGCGAGAGCGGGACTTATGGGGAATAAACCGCGAGGCGCAGCTTGTACATATTATGATGAGTATGTATATTTAGGTTTAAGTTCGTTTTATTATACTTAAAAGTAGGTAGGTACGTAGAATATCTACTTGTCTCCTAAGTAACTTCTTGTTAAAGATTTATTATCAATCGAAAGTGGCTCGTCTGCTGAAAACATTTGAAGAAACGCCAGATGAAGCTTGAAGACCACACCCAGATATACGGGGTGAACCATTTCGATGGGCTTTTAGGGGGATATCCTAAACTACGATCCTAAACATGCTCGACGGTGCCGAGGTCGGCCGCGAAAGCGTTGGCGAGACGATCTCAACCGACTTGAGCCGACTTGGCCGGAGGTTGCAGAAAATCGAGAAAGGTGGAAAGAGATGGGGGAGGCCTTTGCCCAGCAGTGGGACAGCGCAGGCTAAAAAAAAACCTAAACTATATCGCGTCCCCGATTTTGACAAAAACTAAAATGACTATAAGATTTTTGAAAATTGTATTTACCCTAGTCTTGTCTTTTTGCAGAAAATAAACAGGCTTCATTATTGTACTGATGAATAGTGTTAATAGAGATAAAATCCCGAAAACAAACATAATGTGTTAAATCGACAGAAATGATTCGATTCTTAACTAGGCTGATAAATTTTTCAAAAAACTAATCATGACATTTTAGTTTTTGTCTAAATCGGGGACGCCATTCCTTTTAGCATTTTTCGCAATCACTTATAGTTTAGGATATCCCCCTGAAAGCCCATCAAAGTGATTCACACTGTATATTAATGTGTGTAAATATGTATGTAAGGGATGATTTATATTAAACCGTCACGGGCGCCGGCCGGGTCCGAATTTCGTTGTACATTGCTCGACCGCCACTCGGTTGCAACAGACCGATCGACTGCTCGAACAACTCGACAACGAAGCTCGGACCCGTGACGGTTTATTATAAATCATCCCTAACAAGTAGGTGCTATAGCTAGCTGTAATTACGCTCGCGGTTACTTCCAAGTTAAGTTATTATTCCAAAATTCATTGTATCTGGATATTTTTGTAAAACTCCAGTTTTTACAGACCTTTTTCCTGGGATGTGAATTTATCTATAACTATAATAAACGTCCTTTATAATCATTGATTGATTAACACTTTATTGTACCAAAAACACAAATAACAACAAATTAGACATAGAAAAACTTAAAAACTGAAGTGGCACAATGGGCGGCCCTATTCGTCTATCTCTTCCAGGCAACTAATCTTAATTGATCTTTAGCTGTAGTAGAAAATTATGATATCAGAAGGAAGGTTTGTAAACAACCACTGCGGTAACGTAACTATAAACTCATGAAGCTTTTGATGTTATAATCGTTATTTATCAAGATCATTTATTTTTGTGTTATTTACCTGTAACTTTCTAATAACAAAACTCAGCAATCTCTGAATCTTAAGAAGCAAAAGCTAAGCTTTTCGCGGTATTCCCATGAGATTGGCTCTTAAGTAACTATTTTTTTCCTCCGTGCTTCGAAATAAGGATGGTTACATAAAGGAACAGGTTTCCGGTATCGACAAACCTGTGCGGATCGGTATCTATTGATCCAGAGTTAAAGTGTTTATGAAACAGGTAAATTTGTTCTAAAAAAACGGGTAAAACCGACTCGCACGTACGCCTCGGTCCAGGTAGTCGGTACCGCCAAGTTTAAACCTGTTTCTATATATGTGATTGCATAAGATAACATAGAAGTTATACCTGCACAGCAGTCCTAGATAACATTCTTATCGAAAAACGAAATCGCCAATCGACAGATTTTTTTGTATGAAATTGACATTTAAGTTCGCTAAAAGTTCCGTGACTTTTTAAGAACTTATGTAAATTTCATACAAAAAAATTATCAGTACCGGAAATCTGTTTCTTTATGTCACCATCCGAAGGCACGTTAAGCAGTTGATCCCAGTAGTTATCATTGATAGCAGTTGTTAGTTCAAATTAGAAGTCCTAGAGCACCTTGAACAATTCATACACTCAGTGAACTACACGACTACAAGAAAGAGAATAAGAAGTGAAACTACAGAGCACTAAGACTAGGTACTTTGTAATAAAAATGCGAAAGAACGACTAGTTAAGTAAAAATTCTGTAAAATAAAGAGCACGGAGTAAAGCATCCAATAAATTTTGAATAAAGAATATTACAGAGATGTTAAATTACAGATACTCTCCGAATAGTTCGTCTACAGAAGGAATAATTTATACAAAGTTAAATAAGTAACCTTAAATTAAGACACACACTGCAGACGAATTATCGGCCGATGGTTAATAATGACTATTTTTAAATTAAAAAAAAAATGTCCAAATTTAAATCTTTTAACATCATTTAATTTTCAAAATCTACATCTATACAAGATGTAACGGGTAAGCCCTTTTAATCCGAAAGGGGGTTGTTCTAGACGTTTAGGCGAACAACTTTTGTTCTACGACTTTTGAAAATTCGAAGTACATTTCGAAAAATTTAGGTGTAAAGTTTACTTGAAAATGAGCTGTTTCAGAGAGTTCGAGGTCATTGACCTTATGTTGTCGTTTTATTTAGTTTGATGGTTTACAATCAAAACTTTAATTATCTTTATTTTCAAAAGCAGCTGTTTTTCCAGTGAAACATAATCTTAAAATTTTCAAAAAAAAGTTCGAATTTTCAAAAGTCGTAGAACAAAAGTTGTTCGCCTAGACGTCTAGAACAACCCCCTTTTGGATTAAAAGGGCTTACCTGTTACATCTTGTATATCTATAAACGGCAAAGAAAAACTAAAAGCCTTTTTGATTTATTTTAAAGTGTTTCCTACACTTGGATGACTAAAGTTTAAAGAAATGCTTTCCTAAAATTCGCACCCGACAGGACTTCAACCTGCATCTTTGGGGAGTCCGGCCCCAACGCTTTAACCAATTTGGCCACAGGTGCTCGTTTAGCAGAGCCGAAATTAATCTATTTTTGTTTACGTTTCAGGCACGCAGCGCCATCTACATCTAAAGATGCAGGTTCAAGTTCTGTAGAGGTGCGATTTTTCAGAGGGTATTTCTTCAAAATTTAAAGCTAAGACTTTGTTTTTGGTTATTTTTTTATTTTGGTTTAAGTTATTTTTCAGTTATCGATAATAGTTTTAGCAAAAATTGAGGAAACTATGTCATTTACAGACGTTAAAAACTTCCCATCAAACAATTTCAATGAATCCCACACGGATTTTCAGTTTAGTTCTTATTTGCCCCTTAAATCTGCTTACAGTCGATTTATCTGTGATTGATGACTTTAAATGAAAGGCGATAAAATCGATTCTTCAGTTTACACTTTTTAAACTTAAACGTTGTCGATAAATTTAAATTTAGGTTTTGGTCCCGTAGGTCTCTTAATAATACTCATTTTCCAGTTGATTATTTGTTTGGCTTTCGGTAAGTTGATAGGATTACTCGGCCGATTATTCTGTGTCTAGACTAAGTTCGCAATAACATTGAGGAGTCCTTTGCGAAGGTTTGGACCTTGGCCTTGTGAACAAATATCTTCATTTAGATACAAGTAGGTACTAGCTCGGTATCTTTGAAGCGAACTTTGATACCTACTCTCTATACGTAAGGTCTTAGTAAGTCCTTCAGAATACACTTCTTGAACTTACTTATATCTTGTTTACGTCCAGTATCACGGGGCTATGGAGCCCTGCGGCCCTAGCCAAAATTCTTATCGAATAACGAAAAAGCCAATCGACAGATTTTTTTGTATGAAATTGACATAAGGTCACGCTTAATTTTGCGCGAGCTTATGTAATTACATACAAAAAAAATCTGTCGATTGGCGTTTTCGTTATTTGATAAAAAATTTGGCTAGGGCCGCTGGACCTTTGGAAGGCGTGCGTGGAGCCGAAGCCAACACGTAGAGGCCCTTTTCAATAACAATTTCACTCGCAAACAATGAAGTGGACACCAAGCCTGCGATTATCCCTATTTGGGCATATTCCACTAATCCCCTTACTCAATCCCCTGCACAGGGGATTTGTAGCCTTTCATCCACAAATCCCCTGAGTATCCTGTCTTGTTGCCGCCAGGGGATTTGTGGACAAAAATTTCACAAATCCCCTTAACCTATACTTAAAATCGGTGTAGGTCTATAAATAAAACATAATATTTACAAAATTAAAATAAAATAATTGAAATGTCACAGAAATGGATTAAGTATCTCCCGAGCCTATGATTAGAGCTAACGATCCGATTATAAATCAATTATTTTGATGTTCTTTTTACCGATGTTTGTATCGAAACGATCCCGTTCCCGCGAGAATATGCGGATAAAAAGCCAATGTGTTATTTCAGGTCTCCAGCTACCTATAACTATTTTAAGTTTCATTGGAATCAATATATAATTAGTTATAATAAAAGTTATTTTAATGTAAGCAACGTAAAATATTATTTCTATATTTTTATTTATTTAGAGATATGCTTAGATATTGTATTTTTTTTTGTGAAAACTAGTTTCTTAACTCAAATTGGTTTTTAATCTCGTCCGGCGGCGATGTCCCACCGGGGGGACACGCTAATAAAAACTGAAAAATGCTCTGAGCGTCGATGTACCACCGGGGGGACATCCTACCCAGACCACTTGAAACTCTAATGTATCGAAATAGAGTGGATTTTTGTTAGAACAACTTTTGTTCATGGGCTGCTCTGATATATTTTACGTCATTTGACATTGACAGTAATATTACCGCCAGTTAAAATAAATAAATAATAGGATTTGCAAATTTCTGTTTCAGAATTTTCAGTTCCGCCATTTTTTTTGCAGTTTGTGTGTACGTGATATTTTTTTTTTCGATTAATTGTTTTAAATAATGATAGGTGGGTGATTTTAGTGGGAAGTTAGTGTTATTTAGTTCAGTCTTTTGGTATGTATCGTATCAAAATTTCAAATTTCATTGTAGAAACACTTTTTTACAAGTCAGAAAACCGCTCGATAAAATACGTAAAATTCGTGTTTGGTTGAGCTCTAGCGTCATGAACATAAGGGTCACAGTGGAATGTAGTTTGGTCAAACTTGTAGGTTATATTTACGGCACTTTTATTTCAACTTGAATTATTTATTATTTTCCTATGATAGCTATAACGGCTATATCGACGATATTTGACGACCTCTGTGGCGCGTCGGGCGAACGCTTGGCTGCAATACAGAAGGTTGCGGGTTCGATTCCCGCTGGGTGCAAATATTTATGCTTAAAATAAATATTTGTATCTGGTCTGGGCCTATTTCTACTCCCAGACCAGATACAATATGTATGTATTTACAAAAGAAAAATAAATATAAGTAGTATATCCGTTGTCTAGTCACCGTAACACAAGCTTAGCAGCTTACCACGGGGCTAGATGACGCTGTGTGTTCGTCACAGGATTTATTTATTTATTTATTATTTATTTATATGTAAATGATGTTTTATGGTAATGACACTTTTACCACAGCAGTTGTGTAGACTGTAATGGACACTTTTTACAATAGTTGTACTAGGACTAGATTACAGACATTGTGAAACAAGCTTCGTAGAGAAAATCGGAAGAAAGTTGGGAGAAAGTTTTTACTTCAAAGTAAATAAATAATTATTTACTGCTTACTAAATCTCAAATATTGTATGAAGTAACAGAAAAAACATTCATAATTACAATATTTTTTACAGGAAGAAGGTAGGTGGTCTAGTTTAGTTTTTATAGGTATTTATGTAAAGTACGTCGTAATTATATAATACCATTTCATAACCTATCAAATTTATAGTGTGCTATGATTTCACCTATAGTTTTTTGATGCTCCGAAGGTTGTTAATTATTATTGTACATACAATCTGTGATTCCTGTAAAAATATGATGTTGTGTGATTTCTAACGAATTAGGTATATTTTAATATTAAGGTACTTACATATAAGAGAGTTTAGATTTATGAAACTCAATCAACATTGATGAAAGTGATTATTCTGTGATTTTGTTTACCACTCGTATATTATGTAAATAAAACATGAAGACTGAGACTACGTAACACACTGTTTTTATTTGATTAAAAAAAAAGGAAATGTAAATTTCGGTTAAGGGGATTTGTAGACTATTTGTCCACAAATCCCCTGCTAATCCCGTTGTATTTCCGCCAGGGGATTTGTGGATAAAAAGTCTACAAATCCCCTGGGCAGGGGATTGTGTAAGGGGATTTGTGGAATATGCCCCTATTTGCACTATAACATGCAGCCGAAGGCAACCAACTGGTCGGATAGAACTATTGAGAAATCTACTGGTGAAAACAAAATGGGCTATAGTGATGTGATTATAGTAGATCTGCTCTTGTGGGAATTATGGTGATTATGGTGCCTGCTGTAACAATGTTCAAAAAACACGTAGAAATGGCAGACGGAGACTCGCCAACTCACAAACTGGGCCACCCTAATCAGCTGAACAAATTATTAATTACTGTAGTGAAATATTATTAGAACTACGTGGGTTTAGATTACGTAGTTCGATTTTTAAAATGACTTACATCGGCCGTGGTCGCAAGCAGACTACGGGTCGGGTAATTTACGATCGTAAAACGATCTACATAGCGAACTTTTTGTGTTGGTAAAGTTTATAGTATAGTGGGATACAGGTCCAGTTCCATTATAGCCCTAAATATGCGACAATTTGAAAATCAAATGATCATTGCAACAAAAGAGAAACAAAAAAAAAACCCACATAAGTGTCTTGTGTCTTCTTCTCATTGGATTACGTTTCTAAAAATTATGTATTTTTTTTCAAAAGTATAAAAATATTTTGATTGGATTTGATTTGATTTGATTTGATTTGATTTGAGCTAGACTCGTAGGTCATATAATCCTTCTAATATTATAAATGTGAAAGTGCTTAATCGCAGTTACGCAAAAACTACTAAACCGATTGCGATGAAACTTGAAATATACGTAGTTGGATACCGGGAATAACACATAGGCTACATTTTATCCCCATATTCCCGTGGGAACAGGACTTACGCGGGTGAAACCGGCGCAGCTAGTAATAATATAATTTCACAATTCAGTTTATTCAATTCCGATCGTGGAAGAAGTATAATATTCATATTTCCTGTAACAGTAGTTCTTTTGTGTATCCTGAAACACAGAGTGTTCTTCCATCTTGCTTTACTAGTATTCTAAATGTAAAAGTTTTACGTGTATAAATAATTATCTACGTACTTAGTTACTCAAATGTGTAACCTACTTAACCGATTACAACGTAACTTTGTATGTTGAATGTAGGTAGCAGGAGATTTTTATTAACATAACACATTGACTATTTTTAATGCCGATTTTCCTGCTAAAAACTCAAGTTAACTTACAACGTTCGTAGTATACAACAGAATTTAATTAAAAATAGTTTGTTCCTACTTTAACTTAACATTTCTCCCTAAAAACAACAACAAAAGTTAATAACGAAATTCAAAGAAATTAAATGAAACTCACAGTCAAAGAGTCTCACTGTCCCCTTTATTAAATGCTCAAAGAAACCAAAGCTTTAAAAAGCAAACCTGTTTAAACAATTAGCCCCGTTTCCAACAACATTAAAATTCATTTCGACCACAAGGAAACTAGGAAATGCTTTATAATAAATAACTATGTTTCATAATTCAGTTGTTTCATCCCTCCAAAGTCTTATTACAAACGTTACAGTGCGAAAACAAACCATATGTCTTAATTCATAAGGTTAAAGTTAGGTCGACAATTTGTGCCACGTGTCTGAGAGGTCTGGATAGGACATGTCGGGACGTCACTTTGCGCTGGTAACATATTTTATGAAAATTTTCCATCTTGTTGTCGCGAGTTTGTAAGTTGCCTTATTTTTGGTAACGTTTTAATAGTTAGCTATATAGCTTAATAGGCTAAGCAATTACCTTTCTTTTTCAATTACCTTAAGACAATTACCTTTGTTTAATAAAAAAAAAAACAAAACGTATTAAAAAAAAACACCTATTATAAAAGAAACAAGATAGAGTTATGGCGGGAAACCGTTGAGGAGATGTTTTGCTAAATTCTCATTTTTGTGAAACCTAGTCCAAATGCGTGTAAAAATTCGGGGGCATTATACTAATCGATTCAGTTTCGTGAAAATGTACAAGTGTAATATAAGTAGTTTATGCACCGAGGTACTAAAGTCCTGTCTTATATAGCGGGCGTCATATTGAATCCAAAGCGTACGAAGGATTCTAGAGGATTAATTCCCGAGCGCAGCGAGGGTGTGAAAAACTTAACCTTGGTTATGTACCTAGAGTCCTGAGTGAAGCGTGGGATTCAAGCGCCCAAGATAAAGACAGGCTTTAGTAACCGAGGTGAATACTCTACTGCGAGACAATAAAAGGGCTACAAAAATAAGCATTTAACTAACAACAAAAAAATATGCAACGTAGGTATATGAAATATATTGACAGCTCTATAATTATTAAATTTAACAATGTTATATCAAAATAACCAAACCACACATCAGCCTTAGCTGATGAAAAAAAAAGTTGAGGCTTTATACTAACCAAAACTTTTTGCTTTACCCTTCCGTCCGTGAAAATAGAAAAAATTAGCCCAGGTTTTTTTTTATGTGTTATGTCTAGGTGGCCAGTTCGAAATGGCCGCATGCTACCAGAACCTTAGTTCCAAATTTAAATTACTTTATTCCCTAGGTGCATAATGAGCACTTTATGCACCTAGGGAATAAGGCTCGCTTTACGTTGACCTTTTTGTTCGAATAAAGTAACTTTGTAGGCAGTAGGTGTGTAAAACGTCTTTAAAGATATTTCTAAAGTCATCTTTAGTAGAAATCAAAATAAAATTGTAACTTACACTACTCGCACGTAAAAATCAAAGTTCCCATAACAAACTGCGCTTAAAATTTCATCACGAATTTTAAAATTAATCAGTAATAAAACAAGTGCGAGTGGGGCTTACGCATGATGGGTTCCGTACTATTATTACAAACAAAAATCACGATTGTTGCTTGAGAAACCCTAGTAGCCCTATAGTAAGGGTAAGCCCTTTTAAGCCGAAAGGGGGTTGTTTTGGACTTCTAGGCGAACAACTTTTATACTACGACTTTTGAAAAGTCGAAGTACTTTTCGAAAATTTTAAGTGTAAAGTCTACTTAAAAATCAGCTGTTGCTCATAGTTCGAGGTCATTGACCTTATTTTTCCTTTCATTTAGTTTGGTCTACTACATCAAAACGTCAATAACCTTTAGTTTCAAAAGCAGCTGTTTTTTCTGTATAAAGTAACCTAAAATTTTTTTAAAAAAAAGTTCGATTTTTCAAAAATCGTAGAACAAAAGTTGTTTTCCTAGATGTCTAGAACAACCCCCTTTTGGCTTGAAAGGGCATACCCGTTACACTTTGTATACATTCAATTTATTCTCTACTAGCTGCGCCCCGTGGTTTCATCCGCGTAAGTCCCGTTCTCGAGGGATTAACGGAATAAAAAGTAGCCTATATGTTATTCCCGGTATCCAGTTACCTATATTTCAAGTTTCATCGCAATCGGTTCAGCCATTTTTTTGTGATTGGGTAACAAACATCCAAACATCTAAACATACAAACACACACACTTACACATTTATAATATTAGTTGGTTGCAAAAGCAACAACATATACAAATACATCTTTTGTCAAAAATTCTATACACTCCGTATAACCCCGAACCGTGATAGCAAATCACGGTTCATTGAAATAAAATTCATTTTCGGGTTTTAATCATCATTATTTAAATTATGAACACAAAGTCGCGAAAACAGAAAAAAAATCTATCACGGTTCATATCATACATCCTGGTGACAGACATACCAGATGGAAAATGGAGTCTTTGTTAAATGGTGCATAATATTTTGAGTGTTTATAAGGTAGTTTTATCTTGTAAACAATCACAATAAGAGAAAGGGGCAAGCTGAAAAAAGCTGTGTAGAAACCAAACAAACGAAGGTAATTATATGATAAAAAATATGAATTAGTTTAACTATTTTTTATAATGAAATATGATATATGAACGTTAATCAAGTCACAAAAATAAAAATCAACGACCAAAAAATACAATAAAACAAACACAAATGAAAACTCGAAATATCCAATTCCAAAAAGTACAATAATCATTTTATACTAATTTAATTAAAACAGTTTCATTTTCACCCTTTGACTACCTACGGAATCCTAAAAACCTGTAGGTACATAAAATTTAACGTGGCTCTTGTTCTCAAATATTAATGTATAATGCTTGTTATAATAGAATTACATCAGTAAACAGAGGACATAAATTAATGAAGTTATGTCGTTCATTATTTTTATGGCACAATATGCCGTAATATGTTTCTAAGTACCATATTCATATAGATATACTGGATGTGATAACAATATGTAGTATATCCGTTGTATAGTACCCATAGAACAAGCCCACAGCTTAGTTTGCGCTGTGTGTAACGTCGTGATTTTTTTTATATTATTTTTTTATTATCATATAGAAAAACTTAAATAACATGATTTCATTAAATAATATAGCATAATAAACCACTATAGTTTGTAGAAAGCTAATACTATGATCTATTTAAGTAGGTATTTATTTATTGTAGCACTCATCAACCTTCTAGAAATATTTTCAAAGAGAAATAAATCTTCAAAAATCAACTCGCGGCGAGACTCGAACTCGTATGTCTGTGTCTGTACCGCAGCGTGTGTAACGTTATCAAACGCTCCTTCGTTTTTCCTCACAAAGCACAAAGGTGCTCGATTTGACATGTTTTTTTGCCAAACCCATTATATTATCGGTCACCCATCCAAGTAATGAGCATGCCAAGCGTTGTTTAACCCGCACAACCATTTGATAGCCCAAGTTGTTTACTTTCTACTTTGTCTGGTGGAAATAAGGTCTACATACGATGCCTTGAATTTAATACTAGCCTAGAATCGATCGGTTCTTCTGGTTTAAACAAAGCATATCTGTAACAAACATCCTGACTTAGCTCTAGTTGAAACGCAGTCTTTAACATTCCAAGCATAGGAGGTAAAACATAAACTTATTACTTACTTTACATACTTGACATTACTTATAAACGAAGATTAACAGATGATCAAGTTATGTGACGTTTGTCTCTATCTGTCAACTTTATAACTTCATGTCACAGTAAAAGACAAAATATACATAGTTACGCAGCTGTTTACCGGCGTTTATAAGTAAGGGGAAAATCGGTAAAAATGAGAAATTCGTAAGCTTCCATCACTCAAAGTAACGACAACCAGTAGTTAAATAGATTCGACAAAGGATAATCCAGTAACAACAAAGTTATCTTCGTTCGCTAAAATCAAAAGAGCGAGCCGCTCGAACAAAGTCAATCGAATCAGTGAGTTAAAATACGAATGAGCAGACGTCTTGAACAAAATGTATGTGCGCGGCTCGCTGTTAATTCCATACTATTTTAAACATACATAGTTGGTTTTAAGTACAAATATTATTAAATAACGGGGTATTTATCATGGGGTTTAACCGATTTTATGAAATTTTATTTGCATATTTAGTATGTCTGAGAATATGCTACTATCTGTTTTTCATACCCCTAAGTGATAAGGGTAGTCCATCTTAACATTATTTTTTTCGTTATTTTCTAATATTTTTAATTTATAATGTGGTATAACATAATATACTAAATTTTGACCCTTATCTACCACAAACCCCTATTTGTTATTAACAAGTTTAGTAGTTTAATGAAACTATTTATATACTTATTCCTAGGCACTATGTATTTCTAAAATAATGACTATGAAATGGTTGCCTGGAAGAAATCGCCCATAGGCGATGAGGCCGCCCATTGTGCCACTTCAGTTTTTAAGTTTTTCTATGTCTTATTCATAGAAAAACTTGTTGTTATATGTGTTTTTGGTACAATAAAGTGTTAATCAATCAATCAATTAATCAATTTTACGAAAAAATAGTACGAATAGAGTTGTCCTCTCTATACGTAGGTAATGAAATCTCAATGATAGGAATTCACTAATTAGTCAAACTTTACTATCGACCGCACCCGACCCTGACTACATTCTTAATCAAAGAATGTCAGTCAGGACCAATAACTTTCATCAAAAGAAGTAACTTAATCTTTTGGTATGAAGACAATGTCTAAGTTTTAATAATAAAAATGTCGATGGTGCATCAATACTCATAGAGTATTTTCAACAATTAAAAGGCAAGTTTCTATCTCTGCTGCTTTCTTGTGTCTTATCGAGACCACGGCCGGTGTAACCCGGTGGCCGAAATGTCGAGGTAATCTTATATAAAAATGATCGTATAAATAATAAAAATAAATACACGTCCCGACTTCCTCCTCCTGTGAACCTTCCTCCGTTTTTTCGTCGGTTTAGAATGAAATTTAAATATTGCGCGTGGTCACGGCATCACGCGTGAACGGCTGGACCGATTTTGATAATTCTTTTTGTATTGTGTTTGTTCTTTTTGTATCAGTAGAAAGTTCTTATAAAAGAAAAATATCGATATTCCCGCGGGACGTTCACGATTTTTCACAAGTTTGTTTTTTGCCCAGTAACGATTTAAAATGCAAAATGATTCACCTTAAACTACTTTTCAATATGCAAATCAAACAGTTGTCTGAATTCCGTCTTGGTAATTAAAGACATTGTTTTATTTAAATATTTTCTATCAAAAGGCGGCAAGATCAATATCATTTTTTTAAACTTAATTATCAGAAAGCGAGTTCGAATTATGTCAGATGAAAAACGGTGCCGCCCGCACCGCCTTTTTCATTCGAATTGATATTTTTAGCTTCCAATAATTTGTGAGGTGAATAAATTTTTTGTCAAATAAAATTTTATTATATCTGTTTTAATGTTAATAGATCATAAATTTATTTTTGATGCTAAACTTAGAATACTAATTAATTGTATGTCAATACCTACATGTTGTAGAATAACATTAAGAACTTAGTTCTAATAATTTAATATTTTTTATTGCTTAAGTTATATTTTAACTTAGAAATATTTTCGCTAAATTCCCATGACAGAATTCGAACATGTACCTCTCGCTATTCAGGCGAGCGCACTTACCACTGCGCCACACGGGAATCATGTGACATGGTGTAATTAATGAACATATTCTCCTTCCTTATTGTTTTTAACCAACTGAGGCATGATTTCAGCGCCATCTAACCAGAATAATTTAACAACTATTGACTGGCTTATATTGTTGATTGTTCACTGGTTTGTTGACTTGTAAATGCGATTTTAATATCGTACACCATTTTTTATTAAAGAAAAAGACATTGGTGTGTGGCCGGGATTTGAAACCACACGGAATGAAAGTCGGGATATCTACCACTAGACCAACACCGCTCTAAATTGAGTAACTCTCTCGCTAGTTCTAAATTGAGAAACTGGGCTTGACTTATGGTGATCAGATAGATAGATAGATTAATACTTTATTTGCACAACCAACAACAATACGTATACAATCAGTTCACATTTCAAGTAAGACAAATACCCAGAAAGCTTAAAGTATGTCTTTTTTTTTTTTGACTGAATGAATGAATTTTTATTGGTAGTTATAAACAATAAATTCTAAAAAAAAGTGAGTAAAAAAACAGATTTATCAAAACAAAATTGAATTAAATTTAATTGAAAACCATACCCTTTACTTTCTAAAATTAAAAATTAAAATCTATTCGTTTTACGATATAACCACACTTGGTAGAAGAAAAAAAACATTGAAAAAATATAATTTCCGCTACCGTCTGGGGGTTACTCGTATTTTAAATTAGCCGAGTTCTGTTCCGACCCTAACAACATTAGGAGACTCAATTTTAAAATATTACAAGGGGGTGAATTTCATGGAGGAAGTGAATTTCAGAGATTACAACTGAATTTACACGGCAGGTGCTGTTGCCTTGACGGGAACAATGACAGCTTAATTAAATAGTTGATGTTTATAATTCATTTTATTCAGGAATATAGATTGATTACATATTTACATTAGATGTTAGGTGTATAGTTTTCCGGCTATATTCTACCTAGAAGGCAGAGTTATCTTATCCTAAGTTTGATGTTTACTGTCTTACCTCGTCTAATTATAACCATTTAAATTAATAATAAAATACTATCGAAAAAATTACAAAACGCAACACCAATGTATCCACAGACAAAAAACAAAATATCAAAGCATAGATTAAAAAACAACTAACATTTCGTTCAAAAACTGATAATTAAAATTTACACAAAATAAAAATACATGTCATGTGTTGGAAAAATAAAATTGTTATTTAAACATAAGAATAAATCTGTACGTATTTATGCTTTTCTTTGTTGGTAAGATTAATAATTAAAATAATACTAATTTTACGGTTTTAATCGCGTTCTTATTATTACCAGTCGCGTTGTTCTACCTTGAAAAAGGAGTCTGAAATAGGATGTGAAAAGTCGGATCGGTATTGCAAAAATGCTGATTATAATAATACCCGCAGTTTTACCTGCGTAAGTCCAAATCCTGAAGATTCTGCAAAATCTCCAAAATAGAAAAAAAAAAACCTTTTTAGTGGATGCCTATATACCACACAGAACACACTCTTCAAATTTAATTTCTATATGCCATTAAATCTATCAGTCAGGTTGAATATTATAATTTTATGTACGGGTATATAGGTCATTTCTATTGTTAGAACGAATTTCTTTAACCGTTAATAAAAGAGTAATTTTTTTTGTTCACATTATACATACATATCATTCAAAAAAGAAATATGACGCATCATAAACATTAAATATGGAATCGTAATACCAAACTGTTATTATAACCATACATAATAGACAAGTGACAGACAACAATAAAAAGGCTGGTCCGACAAAATAATAACAAAACAGAATTGCGTTATAATAAATTAATTATGTAGTTTAAATTGTAATTAAAATTGAAACTTCGATAAGCTATGCGTGTATAACTAGAGGTCGGACTGTTTTATGCAAGAGAAAGCAACTGGTTTAAATAAAATGGGGTCATTCAAGGAAGAGGTTTAAATAAATCAGAAATTAAAAATGAAATTATTTAGACAAATAATCTGTACGTTGAGTAAATAACAAAATCTTTACAGGAAAATAATTAAATCCTTGCAACCGAGAAAAAATAACATAAAAATTTGGCATTTACCTATAATTAAATAATTCGTGTAGAAAACATACTATCAACATTGTACAAAGCGGGCATAAGCACTTAAAATAAA
This sequence comes from Idaea dimidiata, assembly GCA_949358125.1. Classification (NCBI taxonomy): domain Eukaryota; kingdom Metazoa; phylum Arthropoda; class Insecta; order Lepidoptera; family Geometridae; genus Idaea; species Idaea dimidiata. The sequence continues at coordinate 13,956,406 of OX442341.1, forward strand.
AATATAACATTGTACAATTATCAAAAGATTTAAGTATCCATTTAGAAATGATTTTTGAAAAATCTCACGTGATTGGGACTTTGGCATAACCGCGATACTCTTATATCATACTTAAATTAAAATACGTGACGGATATTCCCTTGTACCATATTCATAAATGTAATTAGAAAATTTCGCGTGATCTTACGAGGGTGAAACCGCGGTACTCTGCTAGTACCTATATCATATTTCAATTAGTACAAGACGGGACTGATTTTCCCTTGTACATTAAACATATAAATATAAAACAAAGCTGGTTCATTGTGACATAAAGCGCTCCGTGTTATCTGTCAACGGTAGGGTCCGACGATAAATATTTTATCGTGCGACGCAGTTGATAACTACATTATTTATTATTTGTTAAACTATATTTTCTATAACCCCTGTACTACTTTTGAAAAATAAAATGCCCGTGGGTAATTTATAATTAACCTATTTATTAAACCTACTGACGGTAAACGGAAATTAATCTTTTACTCCAGTGAATGATTACTTTTTGATACACAACATTTTTAAAGTATTATTGCTATTTTTAAAATAGTGTACAACCATATGAAATAGCTTGCATCCCGTGGTTTTACTCGCGTAACTCCCGATCTCGCGGGATATCGGGATAAAAATAGCTTATAATGTTAATCCAGGCCTTTAGGTTTCTGCGAACCAAGTTTCATCGCAATCGGTTACGTACTTTTTGCGTGAAGGAGTATCTTTAAACGGACTTTCATGTTATTTACTTACAATCACTCAATGATGGTGAAACTGTCATCGAAACCGCTAGGAAATCCGCGTCTTAAAATCACGTAACTAACTAAAAACATTTTTTACCTAAACTACCTAACCTGTCAAAAAGCGCACCCCGCGAAACCCCTGACACACCCTAAGTTTAATAAGGGACATTGTTTTTAGAATACAGTGTTTGGTTGTTATTGTAAGGCATGCAAAATGCACATTTTGCAACAAAAAACATTTACTTTTACTGACAATCCTACTATATAATAATAATAATCTTCTTATTTTATAAACGCGAAAGTTTGTATTTATGTAAGTATGTATAAAAAAACTACTTTTTTGCGTAAAAGAGTAACAAACTCACAAACATACATACTAACAAACTTTCGCGTTTATAATATTAGTAAGAAGTAAGATACTAGTCCTGGAAAATGTTTAGGTATAGGATAGGTAATTTATTTCACTTATTTCGGGGCGATTTTATGCGTTTCCTAGAACCTGTGTATATTGACTACGTACCGGGTAAAATGGTGCTATTTTGTGACAGTAGTAACTTTGTGACACCCCACTTTTTGGCAAACAACATTACGTTTTTTTTTAAATTTTAAACGCATCCAATGATCCTTTTAAAAAAACAAACTATTTAATTCGGTGTAAGTGGTGGTCCCCAGTAATTTTGTTCCCCAGTTTGTTACAAAAAGTATCCGCAACTTACGATAAAATAACAATAAACATTTCGAAATACAATAGTTTCCGATCATTGTAAAATACCGAGAATTTTTTAATGAAAACTCGATGGTAGCAAAAGCTCTCTTTGCGTATTATTTATCACAAAGCATTGTGTACAACATTCTATTTTAATTCGAATTCCAGTCATTCGGTCATTTTACACTATTCCGCTATTAGGTAAGTATTTATTTTTGAACAACAATCACTCTTTATCGCCAAAGAAGTAGAACACACATACTTCACAGGTTCTTTTATGCCTATGGTTTCTGAAGTCTGTTTGTCGGTCAAAGTCAAAGTATTTTTTTTTAATTTAATTAGACTGATGTATTGATCACTTTAAATACGTCGAGTGTTCTTACAACTTTGACTCTAGTGTGGTTTCGGAACGCGCCCTCCAAAGAGAAGAAGCCACAAGAAACTCATGGGGTTTTTTTGTGATTATATTTTTTTACAATCGTCAAAATATATATATATAATAATTTTTTTTACAATTATCTTAATATGATTCACATTGTCGCATATTTATGGCTATAGTGGAACCGGAGCAATATTTTACTATAATATTTAATAACAAAAGGTTCTAAAGTAATTATATCTATTGGTTAAAATACATTGTAAAAGAACGGTGGTTTATCTATTCGATATCGCTATTGGTTCGATAACTAGCGTCAATGCGTTTCCGAACAGCGGAGTGACAGTGACGGCTTGTCACAAGCAGAGAAAAACGGAGACAGATAACTGGAGTTTATCTCATGGATATCTTTATTGAATCAATAGGTAGTGAGAGTTTATGTCAGATGTTCAGAAACCGGGCATTAGAAGAGTTAGATTCCTGATTGGAGAATGTTCCATACCTTTGAACCGTGGTGAGTCCTAGAACATATTCATTTTGAAGTATGTTAATCCTGCTTATTGTTAATTATGCTTAGATCTGCCTGCTTCTGGCAAGGACGAATTGTAATTTCTATGTAAAAAAAACAGAAGAGATTGGACTCCAAACAACAGTTGAAACCAAGACAGATCAAGGAGGTAGAAAACAGCGTGTTTTTTAAGTTAATAACAACCAGCAAACAAATTACAAATTCCGCAAACACATTTTCTAATCGCACAGTATAAATAAATTCAGAGCGAGCGGGCTCTTTTAGTTTGGATTGGATAATGCTATAATGTACCAAAATAATAATAAAAAAAAATGTGATAAAACAAGTATTTATACTAAGGAACCGTCTCCATGAGCGTTAGAATCGCGGCGATATTATCGTCGAGCCATTTATTTCTAAACAACTCTATGAACTTGTCTCCACACGGCGATGTTCACACGGCTGTGCGTTGTAAAGAAATAAGGTAATATCGCCGCGGTTCTAACGCTCGTGGAGACTGTCCCTAAGGAATTACAGGATAAAAATAATAAAAAAGAAAAACAAACACACCCCATACCTATCTAAGCAATTTTAAGTATATAATACTTAAATACGTCCTAATAATAATAAATCGGCCGGTCTCTCCCGCGCCAGTATTTCATTAAAAACCGAATGTCTATGGCCAATTTAAAAGCAATAGGCATCAAACACGTAATAAACCTGCAGGTAGGTGCAGGAATGTTAAAATTAACAGTTGATACATGAATCGCGTCCGATTTAATTAAATCTGTTATTGCTCTTCGTACGATATTGATTTACTTGGCTTGCTTTTGAAAAGTGTTTGTTTATTTAGGTGCATCATTAGTAAATTGTGAGGCATGTTTCGCAAATGGTTCAATGGTTGAAAAGTATAATTTAACTAGCTGCGCCTGCCGTTTCATCTTCATAAATCATAATCCCGTAGGAATATCAAAATCAATAGTACCTTATGTCACTCTCCATCATTTAAACTATCCCTATGATTTTTTTTATTCAAATCGGTCTAACCGTCTGACCGCGAAGAGGGAACAAATAAGTAAACTTTTGTCGAGCATTCGTGTCATTTGACGTTTGTTGCGAACACAAGCCTCAGTACGAGGCGGCATTTTATTTGCGTGCTCAGTTTCAGCGTAATTATGCGTCTCGTATCCCACAAGTTGAGGTATGTATTGCAAAGTATTTGCAACCTGTCTGTTGGCTCCTTATGAATGTATTCCTTTAAAGTATTTTTATGGTTTTTAGATTAAAAAATTGCATATATCTTACTATCAACAGTAACTCCAAACTTGTCCCACATTTCGTCGCTTGTACCTAGAACGAAATCCAGGCAAACTCTAAAGTGTCACGGTTCACAAGCAAAACATTGGTAACCAATTAGTTATCTATTTAGGTATTCATGGCAACATTGACCTTAACATTGAGATAGCGAGTGCTAAGTCTAGTTTACACAATAATTATATTAGAGAACGTCATTTGTCAATCCATTTACATTTGCCGTAATTGATTTGCGTGTATTTTAACCCATGAATTATTTATAAAGTGCGGTCTGATTCATAAGTGCGGGCGACTTTAACAGTCACTAACTTTACTTATAAAGTATTATTTACACATGACATGACTAAGTTATGTGCGTTTGTCTCTGTCTGTCAACTTTGAAACGTCATTAGACAGTAAAAGACAAACGATGCATGGTTATGCAGCGCATTAATTAGCGTTTATAAGTAAGGGGGTCATAATTTTGCATAATAAAACAATATTTACCGGGTTTTACTCGCGTTTTTTAATAACGTCATTATTTTTAACGACCGAGCTTTCGCCAGCCGTACAGTTGGCTTTTTCAAGTTTGACAGTCGCCCATAGTCAATTTGCTCCAATAAATTTGCGGCTAACTCGCTATTCATGGTACAAACGTAATAGAAATTATATATTTTTTTAAATAGAATAGTTGTAATACGGTTTCATCGCTTAAACGTGAAAACATGATTGTCAAAACGATAGAAAAAATACATAAAGAAAAAAAACTGGTGTTTTAAGATGTTTTACTGAATACTTTTAGAATCCTGTAGTTATTAATAGTAATTTTTATTTATACAATTAGGTTCCAACTATTTTTCAAATATGCTTAACACAACTTTGTGGTAAACTGTCTAGTTAATTTGTAAAAAATTAGCAAATATTTAATTATTTGTTCTAATATTTCGCTAATTACACATATGAAATTCACACAATTTGTACGTTGTGGTACGACCTTACAGCTTAATTTACATTACGAAACTAGTGTCAAGCATTATAGAATCAATATCACACAGACACACAACCCGCTCCACCTCTGGAGCTCCATGATGCAAGTTTTCCATAAAACATCGAATACTGAAACTAATCGCTAACCCTTACATCTTAAATCAAAAATACCCTTAAAACGTTCATGTATAGGCACATCAGACAGAACCAGTGTTAACTAAGGAAGCAATTTCAATTACCAGTTACAAGAAAATAATGGATCTTTAACAGTTTTCCATTTAGAGTGGACACAGACGACGGACGGGACATCGGTCGACTATTAATTGTTCCTATTAGTCACTTTTGGGCTTGGCTGCATCTACCAATTTTGGAAGGTTGTGCAAGTCGTTTTTTGCATGGGTGACCGATAATCTATTTGCCAAAAACCATTTTCTAAAGCTACTCCGTGCTTCGGATGGCAGGTTAAGTTGTTGGTCCCAGTTATCAATGATAGCAGTCATTAATATAGTCCATATCTAATAAACTCTGAAAGTTATAGTTTCTCTTCTTCTATCTATTACTTATAATAAATCAGTAGAGAGGTTAATTATGTACATTTAATATATTTTCAAAATAAATATGAGGGGGTGATTAGTCATCGTTACTGATGCCAAAAATTAAATCAGTACAATTTTTGTCTGTCTGTATGTTCGTTATAGAAACAAAAACAACTAGACGGATTTTAAAAAAACTTGGTACAATTATATTTCATACTCCTGGGCAGGTCATAGAACCCTTGTTATCACTTTACGATCAATAGGAAGGGAGCAGTAAAGTAAAATGTTATTAAAACGGGAAAGTTACTCCATTTTTAAGCTTTTATCACGGTGCAGCCTAAATGGTTAAAGCTACACAGAAATCATGTATGGCGGGTTCGTTCCGCTTAACATGACATAAAACTATCGTGCAACAGTATATTATTACAACCATAAAATATAGACTATTTTATGGTTGACTCACAATAATATATATAACTCCTGATTGCTTCACTAAAGGTAAGAACTAAAATATAGATTTTCTTTGTGAAATTTTTACCAAGTGATAGTTTAAGTAACCATTAAACGTCTCTAAGTAAGGCAGTTAGTGTTAGAATCTAATTATGAGAATTTGAACACTTTATTCTTCATTCACATAATTTTTTGATTGCTTAAACTTATCCTGCATGGACTATCAAAATAAAATAAGTACCTTGAATATCTAAATACTAAATCATATTTCGGTAAGAGCTTTTTACCACTTTTCAAAGTCAGTGAACATGTAATCGGCCTATTTAGTTTCTGGTCTGCGGTACCATTTAGTTTGAATTTTATCGACGAACGATTCGTCTAGAGGTCAGTCAAGGGAACTTCTTTATTTTCATTGGTAGGTGACAATTTAATTTTACTGCTGATTGCAACTGTTAATTGGCTACGCTTTATATCAATACCTACTCATTTTGCAAAGAATACACTTTTAAAAATAAAATCTAAATTCTGTATGAATATCTGAATGACCATTAAAATAATTAAAAAAAATAATTTAAAAATTAAAAAACCGACTTAAAAAAAGAACAAAAAATAATTTAAAAATTTTAAAACAACCAAAAAAGAATTGATAAAAAAAATACCAAAATAACTTCTACACACAGGGTCACCGACTAATTAATCTGTTTTATCATCTGAAGTCGGGCAGTCAAACTAAGTACAATATGGAACCGCCATACAGCCAGTAAAACTGCCCGACTTCAGATGATAAAACAGATTAATTAGTCGGTGGCGCTGTATGTAGAAGTTATTTTGGTTTTTTTTTTATTAATTCTTTTTTGGTTGTTTTTAAATTTTTAAATTATTTTTTGTTCTTTTTTTAGGTCGGTTTTTTAATTTTTAAATTATTTTTTTATTTCACACTTTTTAGTCTACCTACCTACTTTCGACTGCCAAATAAATTAAGAATATCTATTGTTACCGTAATTTTAATTTGCTGATGAGAAGGTGGTTTCAGGTGGCCCATCAATCTGTACTTAGTTCTTTAGGGGTCTATTATTTTTGGTAGAAGTCCAAAAACGAGTAATTTATTACATTCTGGGAAGCTATCCTGTCCATCATTCCGAATTTTTATGGGACCACCTCGGGGCTCCCACCTTTCCATTAAAAAAAGAACCATCTCAATCGGTCAAGCCACCTTCGAGTAATCGGTGAAAAAAATACGCGACGAATTGAGAACCTCCTCCTTTTTTGAAGTCGGTTAGTAATCGGTGAACAAACATAAAAAAATATATATATACGCGACGAATTGAGAACCTTCCTTCTTTTTTGAAGTCGGTTAAAGATTGAAATTACTAAACAAAAAAGTATAATATTAACATTTTTATGTTTATTGCTCAAGGCATTTTACTTGAAATATTTTACAAGCACAGGCACAGGGGCACGCAGGTTCGAATCCTGTTACGGAAGAATATTTTGGTGATGCATTTCTCTCGAAATACCAAACTGCTATCTGTTCAAACCGTTAGGTTTTAAGACTATAGGATCGCTCAGTCGCATAATGTAACTTTCGCAAAACGCACCCAGAAAGAAAAACGAACCTTTCTTATACATAATCCACCTTTCTCATAATGCCCCTGTCTGTACTATTATTATTATTTTTAGTAGAGGACGCCAGCGCAAGCACCAGACGGGTAATCTGTCCTCTCATGTTGGGACCATTTCACCCAGTTCTCCAAGACTCTTATAGGGTTTGAGTTAACTGGTAACTAACGGTGATGGTGACCTGTTACTTTGCAGAATTTTAATAACTGCCCTATTGTACCTAATGTCCCTGGAAAAGTACTTAATAGAAAAAAAAAATATAATTTTTAAAAATTATATTAAAATTAATTCCTTCTATGGTTTTCGCGATTTCGCATAATACAACACTTTATTTACCAACCTCGAAAAAGCCAACTGTAAAGTTGACAAAAGCTCGGTTCGTTTAAAAATCATGAATAAAACGCGACAAATAAAGAGTTTTATTATATTAAACTTACTAGTTTTTACCCGCGACTTTGTCTGCGTAGAAATAGAGCGTAGCCGACTTTTTCGTTCATTACCTACCACGAGGTTCCTCGAAAATAGAACTATCCAATATTGAAAACAAGATATCAATCAGATTAGTAGTTTTTGATTGTATATGGAACAGACATACTTACATGAATTTTAAAAATTATATAATTTTGTTCTATTACTTTTCCTAAGTCCCGTAGACAACTTTTTTTTTAATTTAGGTCCAAGTACAGACTTTTTGTCCTCTCTTCCTTTATTATAATTTTAAAAAAGATAGATAAACAAACCGTGAACTAATTATATAACTTTTAGTTTCATTACCTACCTAAAACGGCAGTTGGTACATAAATGATGAGTATTAGGTATCAACAAATACGGGACAAGACAAGTGTTTGATAATCCATCATCTTGATAACCTAAAGTCACACGGGTTGAAGAACTGAAAAGAACATCTGCATCCACGTCATTATACCTAATCTAGGTTTTACAATCTGTTGAATTTGCGTTTTATTAATTAAATAACAAATATTTTTCAATGTTTCAAAAATGTAAAGAAGAAACTTATACATTTGTTTGAAAGTGACAGCTCTTTGTTTACTTTTTCCTTAGATAATTCACAGTTCTATATTTACATTTTTGATCATAGAATCTATATTCTTAAACAAGGTATAACTAACATCGAAACAGGAATTTCACTGGTGCAAATTCCGATTCCGTATCGAAAAAAATCAACAAGTTACTGTTGTTAACTGTTGCTGTTGTTGCTGTTGTTTCACTGTATTGATGTTTTCTTTTAGTGTAGTATTTTCGTGATACAGCAAAAAAAACTTAGTGACTCTTTTTTTGTTTTATGACTCTCGAGTTTTCTTGTTGTTTTTTTCGGATTTAGCTATTGAAACACTTCAAAACTGTTTTTAGGAACGGTTAAAGGACACAATCGAGACGCTTCGCTCTAAACGGCAACATTCCTCGGCTATTGTATCCTTGGTAAAGATCCAATTTAAAATCGAATTCAAAATACAATTCACACGGTTTTAAACTTTGCAAAGAACTGTATCCAGCATGTCATAGCCGAGGATATACGTTACCGTTCAAGACGAAGCATCGTAGTATTACCTTTGAACGTTCCCAAAAACAATTTGGGGAAGTTTATTGACACCCTTTCACGAACAGATCATTCATTCACTGGCCTTTTCATCTCATTTTAGATGATTTATAGTAGATTTATGTAGTGCCCGGGACGTTGTTAGGAGGAGTAGGCTTGCCCAGCACCTATACCACCCTCCCAGCCTAGTCAGCCAAGCCCAGAGGAACAAACTGGTCCATACGTCTGGAGTTAACTAAGCCGTGGGTTTTCTCACGATTTTTTCCTTCACCGTATGAGCGATGTTATTAACGCATATAACTTTTCGAACGCAGATATTGAAATCGAGCTATCTACTTAATAAATCGAGGTATCGTCAAGCAGATCATCTTCAATGATTAGAACAGTGTTCCATTATATATCCTTACTAATATTATAAATATGCGAAAGTTCGTTTGTTTGTATATTTGTTTGTTTTGTTCTCTCTTCACGGTCAAACGGTTAAACCGATTTGGATGAAAATTTGCATTGGTATAGTTTAACACGATAAAAGTCCTGGGTAACCAAACTTATCATATTGGTTTGTTTGTTATTTCTGGATTTGCGGAGAGAGACAATTTTATGGGACAAATAGAGAGGTATTAAACTTTTGTCTGAGGACTTTTAACGTGATGGAGAGTAATATTTTATGGTATACTTTTAATCACGACAATCCCGCGGGGTCGAGCCTTACTCGAGCCTTACGCGGGTGATATTAAACAAATCGAGACAGATTTTAATGAAAATCGACACAGGGGTAGGGTAAGTGATATAGAGTGGCATCATCATCATCAACATCATCATCATCACTTACTTACATACAAACTTCACCTTTTACCTTCCTTACCTACCTACTGCACTGCGCTAGGTGTTCGAACGACGCGGGATTGCAACATGCGCGGCTGAAACCGCTGGGCGCAGCTAGTTCAGTATAATCTGAATTAATTTACGTTCAATTTAAATATGTAGGTACATATACCAACGGCTAGTAAACAGATTTGACCCCCACATCTGTTGTTATTGCCAATTATAAGCTAAGTTATGGATGTATTGTTGTGAAAAGTTTGAATTAATTCTGCAATATTGATAATTAATTGCGTTATGTTAATAGATAATTGTGATTTACAAATTAGTAGGTAACCTACATTAATAATAATTTGTGATGCTAATTAGGTCGACGCTAAAATTGTAGTTGTATTAACACTTTGACCTCATAAATAATGATATTTCACCTGATGCATGTAAAACAAGTTTGGAATATGTTTAAAACAAAAATATCTATTATAAATAGTCGCGGTTTCACCCGCGTAAGTCCTGTTCCCGTTTCCGCAAGAATATCGAGATAAAACACCTTAAAGGGCGGCGTCGGGGATCGAGTTTAAGACTGATCCAGTCCCCAATGCTAGACTGGTTCTCATAAAGGAGAGTAGCCTCGTGCCCAAGAACACGCCTATGTTCAGCAGGGGACGGTTAGGGGCTGATGATAAGTAACTGGTTTACAATGACCGCGATAAATGAAAGAAAAGTAGAGAAGCCTTCGTCGTGCAGTTGGACAGTACAGGGTTATAATAAATAAACAAATTAGAGTTAGTATAGCCTACCAGGTGGCCCTGATTTAATGTCCAAAATGAGTCGTACCAAATGTTACGAATATAACATAAATGGTTCGTCTCCACCGCCATAATGGGCCGTAACGCAGACCGAAACACGATCAACAGGCGCATAAAAATTTGGCACTTGATGCACAGTTTAGGAGCTCGCACATTTTTGAACAATATAGATTTATTACATACCTACGACTGCTTTTTGAGTTTATTTCAAAAAATATCTTATACCAAGAATATTCTTAGTATCAATGTGCCTGGTTATCTCTCACCTTGATTTACCAGCGGCAGTGGCAGTGCAGCTATCTAGGTACGACGTTACGCAATCTACTACTAGGCTTGTAATATGGGTATTAGACACCTTTTTTTTATTTACACACATAATATGTATTCTCGCCCGTGACATATGTTACATTAGAGATATGTCGAAAAAACATGGCAGATATCCCATAAAAGATACGATTTTTCGACATATCTCTAATTAGCTGCGCCCCGCGGTTTCACCCGCGTATGTCCCGTTCTCGAGGAAATATCTGAATTAAGAGTAGCCTATCCATGTCTACAGTTACCTATATTCTAAGTTTCATCGCAATCGGTTCAGTAGATTTTGCGTGAAAGAGTTATGAAGTCATACATGCGTTTATGATATTAGTTAGGTAGATGGAAAACGCCCAGACCATAAACAAATAATTATGTTTAAGCTTAAATACTCAAATAATCAAATTAAAGTCGAACCCGCAACCTTATGCATTACAATCGGGACTTCGCCCGACGTGCCACAGAAGCCGTCAAACCGAACGAACGATTTCTACATAAAGTTAACAACGGAAACCCAACTATTAGATTATTAAGATCAAAATATATTTCTACTTTAAAAATTTATCGCTATATATATTAAGGTTACTTTTGAAAATTGAAAACGTCCATATTTCGTGCGACGAGTGTTTACTTTTCAAAAAATAATTCTAATAAATCTATAGGGATTTATGGGAAAAGTGAAACATTAAATTTTCCATTAGAATAGAAGTTTTTCCTTCACTCAAGAACGAAACGTTGAGCATTTAAACTATATTTTAATGGTTGAATCTTAGACTATATAATAATTTTCAAGACAGAGCGCGCCGAACAAATGAAGCCAAGTTTAGTAATACTCAATGCATGAGTAATACATTTCTAAGCTCAGTAAGCAACCGGCTGTTACTCGTGTCATACGTTATAAAAAAATCATCTACAACAATAAAAAGAGAAATTCAAATTTAGATTTTGAAGTTTTTCAAACATCGAAACTTACAGTCAGGGGTTCATCTTTTTCTGCTGCACTCATTCTCACTCAATGTAAATCTTTATTTACAACCCACAAACAATGCACTTCGTCACAGTAGCAGCAGTAATAGCCAGGGTAGCAAACTTTGTACTAATAATTATCTTGCAAAATAATGTATCCTAGTTCAGATCGTCAAAAAAAATGAGATAAGAAAACATCACCTGATTGGCTAACACTTAACACACCAACCCTTTGCTGATTGGTCAGCTCGACCCTGCGGCACGGTGGCATATCCTTTTGTTTTTTTGCTTTGTGTACAATTCTTTTATGAGCGCCGCATCTTAAGTCAGTGGTCATAAAAAAAATTGGAAACTATTTTTCTTATTTCAACAAAATATTTTAACTTAAGTTTTACATGTTCATCAGTTACCTAAACAATAAATATTCTTGATTTGCATGCTGACTGTACTTCTTGAAAAACCTCGTGGTCAAAGTGGAACTATTTAAATACAGATTAAATATTCGTTCAAAGTTTTGCGGAGTCAAAGTGGAAGGTTTTCGTGGTCAAAGTGGAATAACTCCTCTATGCTACCAAATAGTATAAAACCGTATAAGTATTTCGTAATTTGTTTTTATTGCTCAAGGCATATTTACTAGTAATATTGTAAAGGAAAAAATCATCTTCAAAAATTTACTTGTGGCGAGATTTGAACTCGCGTGCCTGGATCAATACTCCAGTGCCTCAACCACCTGGCCGTGTGGCCGATGAAGATGATTTTTTTCTATAAAAATATTTTTAGTAAACCGTATAAGCATACAATAAGCATAGAGACGTATGACACGAGACAACGTATTACTCATGCATATAGTATTACTGTACTTGGCGTCACTTTGTTGCTTGGCGCGATTTGTCTGGAATTTTTTATATAGTCCGAGTCTAAACCATATTTTAATGGTAGAATAGTTGAGACTATAAACTCTTTTGATTTATTTTATGACCGCTATAAGTGTTTGGTGCGAGTGAAAGCCGGGGTAGGGTTTAAACTATGGTGTAACTTTAATAGGGTTATTTTTATTTATGGGGAACTGATTTATTTCAGGACTAAAAGGGTTGATATTGACCCTCAAATAATGTACACAAGTACATTTTTGAAAAAATGCTTTTCTGAATTCTGCACCCAGCAAGACAGGCACAATTTGACAAAGCATTTGTCAAAATACTGGTCATGCAAGTGAAGGAAATACTTAAAAATAATAGTAGTTTATACACCAAAGTACTAAAAGGCCCTGCACACTGCAGGGCAAATACATACTGTTGAATAACAAGAGAAGAAATTATAGTAAAACATAATATTAGGGGTTAAAGTATGAAATTGCCGATTTGTACTGAAAATCTTAATTGTTTATTTTTTAAATTTTTAACAAATTTATTTAATCAAAATAGTTGCCATTATTATCTATACATTGACATAAATTGTCCAAATCACGAAAAAAATGGTAGTCCGTTGGAGCAAGGTCTGGTGAATGCGGAGGATGACGAATGGTTTCTAAGTGCAGTTCCTGAAGGGTCAAAATGGTTTCTCGTGCTGTGTGAGGTCTCGCGTTGTCGTGGAGCAATAATGGTGAAGATCGATTCATGAGTCGGGGCTGTTTTACTGCTAGTTTTGTCAACATGGTTTGGAGTTCGGCACAATAGACATCTGCCGTAATTGCTTGACCAGATCGAAAATAACTATAGTGAATAACACCATGCTGAGACCACCAAACAGTTACCATTACCTTTTTATTGGTAAGTTGGAAGACTAGGATCGGCTTCCACTATCTCTCTTAATTCATCGTTATTCGCGGTCTTCCTCGTGGCTCGTTCGAAATTTCCATCACGGAAGCGTTTAAACCAAAATCGCACGGTGCGTTCATTAGTAGACCCCTCTCCAAACGCAGCATTGATATTGCGGGCTGTTTCTGCCGCGTTAGTTCCGCGTCGGAACTCGTATTAAAAAATCACTCGAATTTTCACAGTATCCATCTTTCTTGTCTAAAATGAATAACAAAAACAATTGAAAGTCGATATTCAAATGTTTCACATTTTTTAAAAAAAGAACATCACATGTCAATTCAAAGAACCTATTGCAATAAAACGGCAATTTCATACTTTAACCCCTATTATTTACCGAGTTTTACTCGCGTTTTATAAGGTTTTAAAAATCTTGAAAAAGCTTACAGTTAGCTTTTTAAGTTAGCAAAACCTAGGTACCTACATTGTAACAAAGTCGTTAATAAATAAAACGCAAGTAAAACCAGGTAAATATTGTGTATCATTGTAAGAAAGAGAAGAAATTTAAAAATAATAACTACAATAAACTACAATAAGTTTAAAAATTAATTATATACTTGTACCTACTTTGAGAATATGAAAATCATCGCTAACATTGTCATTATACGCAATTTTTATGTATAATGCGATAAAATGACTTGCGTGAATAGACAACTTTCAATAACCTTTAATAGTTCTTTTACATTTAGACTTACATATATACAATATCTATACAATACTTATATTATAAAGAGGAAAGTTTTTTTTGTTTGTAACAAATAGGCTACGAAACTACTAGACTGATTTCAAAAGTTCACCAATACCTAGATAGCTAAATTATCGATAAGTAATAATACCATTTTTGATCCCGATATTCCTATGGAATCGGGACTTACGCAGGTGAAACCATTACTATGAGCAATAATTTAAACGATATTAAAAAGAACGACCCGTCTCCTTTACTCAAAAATAAATATCAAGGTATACATACCTACATAATATTGCACGACATTGCACACAGCTTTTTAAATTCACAAGATTTGTTAACATATTTACATTTTACCGGGTCTTAATTGCTCAAACTAAGCATTAAGCTTGTACTATGGGTAATAGACAACGGATATTATTTCTACACTTATACTTAATTATATTTCGTAATTTAAAAAAAAAGCCCGTGAATTTTTGAAAAATTAATGGTATTTATTTTTGTAAATACATACACATGATACATAGAAAAACACCCAAGTCAGATACAAATATTTATTTTTAAGCATAAATTTTTACGGGAATTGAACCTGCACAGCACAGAGGCCGTCTAAGTCATATGGACAGGTCTAAGTCGTAGCGCCAAACGGTCTACTTCGACCGATGCTGACTGCATCGGTCGAAGTAGACCGTTTGGCGTTTGACTAAGGAAGATGGGTTTAATCTTGTTCCACTGCCTTCCTTCTTCTAGATGAAGTAAGACACTGCTTCAACGCTCATCTATCGTGTGTAGAAAAACCAATGCGAAAAGGAAATCTTATAGATCAGTAACACAGTAAAAATATTGTCCGTATACACGATGGCATTTAACTAGCTTACCTTGGGTAATAGCCTAGAAATCAGCACCGTACGAATAGAACATAAAAGTTTTAAAAGAACTAGTAAACGGATCCACACAACAAAACCACCAACGATGATCTTTTCCGTTCGAAGTCGGTTCGTAAAACTAAAAAATAATATTTTCCCTGTTTTCCCTGGAAACTCAATGGAGTATTGTCAGGTTTCGAATAGTTTATCGATACCCGAGAAAAACCTTGTCGAACAAAGAGATAAAATAGATTACCTAGACCTTGACAGAGTACATCATGTTTAAGGGTAAGAGGGATTTAAAAATCCATGTATCTAAAAGTCATAAAATACTGAACTCTCACCCACCTTTTACGTTATTGCTTGGTCTCAATCCTTCTGTGTCTTATGAATACTGTTTTGAAAGAAATTGAGCAGTTTAAAGCTCAACGTTCCTGCGGTGAGGCGCATTTCCCGAGGAGCTGAAATATATATCTCTGCCTTTATAATCTCATATTAAAAAATACAATGCAAAAGACAAAATAATACTGTGGCGTATCACTAACTGCGTCCCGATTGCAGTCGACATCGAGCAGCGCTAATGCGCTCTGAAACCGCATCGACCCACCACGTGTACTCTTTGCTTCGACCGATGTAATAAATGAACCAAGGATTAATCTATCTTTTGTTTTACGCATTTTTCTTCTCTGTAAATATAATCTGTCAACTTTCTACCTCATTTTCTTTCTCTTCATTTCTTTCTGTCCTACTGCTTAAGTACCTTTGAACAGTGTCGATGCATGGGAAGAATCTCAAATTCTATAAGGGTTACATACATACCACTTTACACTCTATTGCATTATAAGTATTTTATCTCACATTTAGCCGAGGCGAGCAGCGAGCGAGTATTTTCCGATATTTACACAGATCCCGCCCTCTATTTTATACATTTTGGCGGCAAAATGTTGGTTACCTGACCTATCTTTACTCCAAAACTGTTGGGGTTGCCTCTTGTTGTGTTCAAATAAATTGGCTATAAAGCCTTAAATACATTGCGTAACTAGTGTCATGCATTACCTACAGAGACAATTTTACAATAGCAGTCTCGCAGCAGTTACTGGAAACAATCATCATCATCCGAGCGATGTTCCCGGTTGCATCCCTCTCGGGAGCCCGGGGTCTGCTTTACTACTTTTGCGTCTCCACTTCGCACTTACGACGTCGAGCCAGGACTTCTTGGGTCTACCCAGTCTGCCATTTGGAGGCGGAGAGTTTTTTTAATAATAAATTCTGTGACCAACACACAGCGCAATCTAATCACATAATAAGCTGCTAAGCTTGTGTTACAGTGACTGGACAATGGATGTACTACTTATATTTATTTTTCTACTGTAAAAACAATACCATATCAGGAGTAGGCGAACAAAACGTCACTTTTCCACTTTTTTACCTTTTTTTTTTTTTGTGGATACGTGTTGGCAACCCTGAGTTCTATCGTTTAATGCATTAAAAACTCGCCAAAAAGCTACTTTTATCGTTTTAAATTGATTCCGAAATGTAACTATTCCTTCAAAACGACATTTTTTTCGAATTTATATCTATAACTATTTATCATTCTTTATAAATGCATTTCAAAAAGCTACTTTTTCAATACAAAAAGAGCATTCACTTAATTAGGTCTAACAAAAAGCAACTATTTAATATAATTTCTTCTATGGTTTTCGCGATTTTGCATAATAAAACACTTTATTTATCCGGTTTTATCGCGTTTTTATTCATTATTTGACCCGAGCTTTCGCCAACTTTACAGTTGGCTTTTTCAAGGTTGACTGAGATGTAATTTGTCTATTTTTAACATTCTAAAAAGTTACAGTAAACTACCGCCTCATAATTATTTGCAATAAAAACGTTCCAGTGTACGCAGACTATAGAGTTATTGTAATAGTTTTCAATTTAAATTATAATTATTTTTATCCCTAACTAGCTCAAAAAACTACCATGGCTTCGGAACGCGCCCTCACATGAGAAGAAGCCACGAAGAAACTCATGGGGGTTCTCTTTTGCTCAGAAATTAAAAAAAAACAATTTTTACATCAAACTAAGAATTAACAAATCCAAATAACAAAAAATACTAAGTCCTACAAAAATGGCTAACGGTATCTTGTGGTCTTGCAGCTGTTGTTGGCTGGGCCTGGGACTTGATCAAATGAAGTACAGGGTCCCAGACAGGTGGCACTTTCCAGCCATCTTCCCTATTGAAATTATTAGGGTGTTTCTGAATTTCAATAGCTTCCCGAAGCATCCTGGGTACATACCGCTTCTCTGTAGCCAATACCTGTGCTTTATCGAAGCGAAGGAAATGGTTAGACTTGTCCAGCGTGTGTTCACAAACTGCAGACTTCTGATACCGCCTGTGCTTCACATCAGCCATGTGCTCTCTTAGACGAGTGGCAACACTTCGTTGGGTTTGCCCTATGTAACAGGCGCCACACTCACAATCGATCTTGTAAATGCCTGCTTCCTCCAGGGGTATCTTACACTTGACTGGTCTTAACAATTGTTGGATCTTTCTGTGTGGCTTATAGTAAGTTTTAATCGAAGCTCGTTTCAAGATTCCTCCAATTTTGTCTGTGACTCCCTTGATGTATGGAAGGATAGCCGGAACTCGATCAACTGTAGGTGGTTTGGGGCGGCTCCTGTGAACGTGGCGCGGCACTTGGAGGTTGTTGCGACGTAGGACTTGTTTGACGTGCCTGACCTCCTCCGCCAGGTGGGCCCCGTCACAGATGCCATATGCTCTCTGCAACAAAGTTTTACCAACAGTAGCTAACTGTGAAGGATGGTGGTGCGACCGACCGTTGAGATACCTATCCGTATGCGTGGATTTCCTAAATACAGTGTGTCCCAGTGACCCGTCAGCACTTCGAAGGACTAGGGTGTCTAAGAAAGCTAATGTTTTCTCATTTTCTAATTCCATCGTGAATTTAATTTGGGGATTAATCGAGTTAAGATGGTCTAAAAATAAGTGAACCCGATTTTTTGGCAGTATAGCAAATGTGTCATCTACGTACCGTTTGTAGATCTTCGGTGCTACCGGTGCACCCTGCAGGGCCCTCTCCTCGAAGTCCTCCATAAATATATCGGCTACCACAGGAGAAACAGGTGACCCCATAGCAACACCGTCGATCTGCATGTAGAACTGGTTGTCCCACAGTAAGTAACCATTGGTGAGGCAAAGTTCTAGTAAATCCGCATACTCCGAAGGAATATTATTCTCGATTAACTTCTTTTTGACAATATCTATGCACCCTCTTATAGGTAAGCTAGTAAAGAGGCTCTGCACATCGAAACTAACCATTATCTCATCATCATCCACCTTAAGGTCTTTCAGGTGACTGATGAAATGGTATGAATCCCTTACAAATGAACTATTTAATTTGAAATTATAGCAATAATGAATTGATTTGACATTGACGGAAATTTTGAAAGTACTTTACTGTTCAAATATTGTTTCCGTTAATTTTCATTATGGAGTTTATTTTGCAAATAACATCAAAACTATATGAAATTTTCAAAATATAAAAAATACAATATATTTAGGTATTGATTTTTTATCTAATTTGATGCTTAAATTTCAAAACTTATTTTTTTTAATCTAAAGAGCTATACAGTTTTTTTCTAATTTCTGTAAAAAATTGAAAAGTGGAAAAGTGACGTTTTGTTCGCCTACTCCTCTATCATATATAGACATACACCTAGACTTGGGCCCTAATTCGGTAAGGAGGACAAAGCATGCGGAATGCCGGCGGAATGCAGGCGACGTGCAGGAGATGTACGTTATTTCGTATTCTGTAATGTTATTTCGTTTAATTACTACTTAATTATTTAAGTAGCCTTCAAATTTAAGGGCTACTTATTTATTTAAATAGCTCTCCTTATTTTTCAGCCAATTAGTATTAAAGGAAGTTATAAAATAGCTTTTATTTTTACTTACGCAACAAATCGATCAAATCTTCGACCTGCATCCTGCCTGCTCGTCGCGGGTTAGGGGTCGCATGCTATGATTTTACAGAATCGGGCCACAGATACAAATAATATTGATTTCATATTGTATTACTAAAGTAATAATATCTGACATTTGAATACATTTTTGCTCAAGAATCCTAGATTGGTTTGCAGTAAAAAACCATTCCTAACAAGTAGAGGATTAATTAACCAAAGCAATAGCAATCCATATTGAGTCGTTCAACATTTTTATATTTTAACTAATCACACAAATATGTCTTACAATGCCTTTGACAGACAGACAGGCGACATTGAAATGTTTTTCTTATGGGTAATGAATGTGGAAGCAATCGTGAGAAAAAATTAACATCTGACTTTTGTTATTTGATATTATGGTTTGTTGTTACAAAGTTGTATAAATTCTTGTGTGAGTTACTTTTGGTATTTAACGGTGTTGAATAAAACGTTCTATCTATCTAAACTGAACCGGTTTTTTTTTAATTGATAGGTAAGCGTTTGACCACTATCTAACCTGATGGAAAGCGATGTGGTCTAAGATGTTACACGCTTACCTTGGAGATACCTGTTTACTCGTGACTTAAAAATCCCCAAATTTTATGACCACTAAGCACTTCACATCCACTTTTAACTTTTAAACTAGATAGTAATGAAATGTAAAAAAGTAATAAGAACTAATGGCCAAAAAATGTCCATTTGGTTTTCTAACCAATGATTCTTAGATTAATATCAGAGGTATTCTAACAAAAACGAAATGATATCTATACTATTTATTTCGTAAATCACAAGTACAGGTTTACAATTAAATTTGAAAATAATTAATACAAAATTATAGGAAGTAGTTAAACAAAATTGAAATAATTCCGACTTAATTAAATGTTCACACACATTCTCGAACAGTACGACTTTGGAACTAATGAGGCTCGGTTGTTGGAGCCGAGTTTGAAATGCTTCACTGTCAAGCGACCATTTATTTTCTAGTCTCCTTTAAGAGACTTGTATAAATTCTTTGCCATGTTATTTCTATTTCTAGTGGTAATAAAACGGCCATCTCTACAAGTATATAATATCTCGAAATGTCCACCTCTAGGAATTACCAAGTTTGCGTTTTTTTAACATGAAAATAATCATAATTTCTTCTATGGTTTCCGCGATTTTGCATAATAAAACACTTTATTTATCCGGGTTAATCGCGTTTTTATTCATTGTTCCAAACGCACTGAGCTTTCGCCAACTTTACAGTTGGCTTTATCAAGGTTGACTGAGATGAAATTTGTCTAATTTTAACGTTCTAAAAAGTTAAATATAAAACGTTAAAATCGTATATGAACATAATTTTTGACAATCGAACCAAATAAAAAAAAAGATCAAATTAAAAATAAAAGATGATCGAAATGGAAACATACGATCACATCGGAAACTATAAACGATTAATAGGGTAAAAAAGACGATTAAAATTATTTCGAAAAAAAGATCGCATTAAAAACAAAAGTCGATTGAAACACAAACAAAAACGTATGTGTTGTCTGTACCATGCTAATGAAACAACTGTCTGTATTTTCACTTTAGAAGTCTACTCAACATGAACTAAACCTAATCAAAATATTGATGGATCAAACTTTCGCCTTAAAATTTAGTACTTATTTACCTGTTATCAATCTAAAGATCTTTATCGGCTGTTATTTTATAGCTCAATTATAGTAAAGTCTAAAATGACATCGCAATAAAATCCGATAATAATTTGAATACGTTTGAGTGGTAATAAATAGAATTAATGATGAATGTACTCTATGCATATTTTATTTACATTTTAACCAAAACTAAACCATAGAACAGGAGGTTTTGGGTTCAAATCTTGTATTATTAAAAAAAGAAATCTCTTAATACTATGAAAATACTCAATTATAACCGCAGGAAGGACCAACAGCAGAAAATATTAAAGTTTTAAATCTAAACAAGTTGGTACCTAATGTAAAAGGAGAGAAATTGCTAGTAAAACATTATTAAATCTATTAAAACTAAACTGGAAAACGAATTCCAATAAAGGTCTAACTAATACAATACATAACTCAATATCGAACCAACCTTTATTCCAGTCAAAAGCTTTGAAATATTAATAAAATGTAATTAATTAAAATGGAGCGGTGACCGAATACTGTATTTGATATCTGCTTTTTCACTCAAAGGCTAACCACTGGAACACAATGTAGCTCCAAGCAACAGCGACAAATTTTCTTTTTCATCATTAAGGACGCGACCGATGTGAATAGAGCTGAAATCCCTTCCAATTGAATATTTTTCTTCATAACCGGTATCAAATACATCTTTAAACAATATATTATGTTATTGTACATGATACAAGAAGTGCCCCCTTCATTTAAAAAACAATAAAAAATAACTTGAAATACCACTATTACACAGGCAAAGTAAGTCATGTTTAACAACATAAAACAAATTTTCTTCAAATTCTTAGCCGCTTTATTTTCTTATAGGCATCATTATATTAGAAAATACAATATCTAGATCCTCCTCATCGCATTAAAAAAAAATCATCGTTAATTATTGATTTTACGAGAAATTAATGATTTTTTCATGCAATTTTATCTCACTCATTTCTATGCGATCGGCTAAATAGACCGTACTTAAGACAGCGATAGACTAGCGATCGGTAGACCCCAATCATTGGGGTGATTTGCTAGACCGTCTATATATCTATGTATGATACATACTAACCTCATAGTTGACTACGATACGGAGTTTGCTAAACTGAAAGGGCATAGCACGACTAGCCTATGGTTCAAATAATATATCAAAACTAAAAACGCAAATCTAACGTGAAAGTGACGAGTGAATCTAAGTGAATTAATTTAAATATTACGTAAATTTCCCAAATCGCCTGTTCACGGACGAAAATAATTTTAAAAAAGCTTTTCCTAATGAAATCCAATATTGCCCTGGTTATTCTCGCATTTTATTTATTAGCGGCATTGTTAAATGTACTGAGCTTTCGCTAACTTTACAGCTTTTTCAAGATTGACCAATCTTAAAAAAATACTTATTAACGGGGTATTTACCATGTTTAATAATTTATTCGCGGAGCTCGATATTTCGCTAGTAATTCCAACCAGCTTGTTCACGAGACTGGAGAATGCGGGTAGGTGATGACAGTTAGAGGCGTCCATATCGGACTACCTGCTTTCTGACACGAGTTGAACGTCTGGTTATCGGTCCCCTACTATAATCACTAACTTCATTATTTACTCGGTCCTGCATTCGACAGACCACACTCACGGTATCTGTTCGCAAACTTTTTGTAGTGTTCTTCATGGGTTTGCATAATTTAACTACCGTTAATAACCGTCAATAAGTAATTTTAGTAGTAAAAATAACCATGTTAGTTTAAAATCGTATAATCTTAAAAAAGCTTTGATCCTTGAAAAAGCTAACTGTAAAGTTAGCGAAAGCTCGGTACATTTAACAATGCCGTTAAAAAATAAAACGCGAGTTTTAACTAACTTTAACTGCTTCACTATGCAAAATCTTATTATCGGTGTTTGAATAAGCCACCATTGTCGCATGACGCTCTAATGTGAGGTGTGTTAACAGTTAATATTTTAGGATTTCATCGAATTCTGCCCGGGGCAACCGCTGAAGCGAACTGAAAAACAATACCAGCCTACTGTAACCGAACGATCCTCAATATCTCAAATATTGAAATGAAATTGAATTACATTATTTACTGTTCAAGTATTGTATAGCTTTTATTACATTTAAAGGTAATTCGATAGATAGATTAGAGCTTTATTTGTTAAACACATAAAAATGTGCGTACAGTTTTACGGCCCGTGTAGCGTGGCGGGCGAACCCCCGACCGGGTTCGATTCCCGTCGGGTGCAAATATTTATGCTTTATGCCTGGGTGGCTTTCTTTATAATAATGTAATTACAAAAGCAACAAAATAAAGTATAATATATCTGTATAATAGTATATCTGTTGTCAAGCAGCTAGGCGCTGTGTGTATGTCGTGCAATAACTATTCATTTTTTATTTATTTACTTAAAAAAAAATTACAATGGAACCGCGAGACGAAGCTAGTCTCATATAAAAAGTCGTTTTCGAGATACCTACAAAGTTATAATTCTTACCATTTTGCTCTGTTACCGTTTTGTTCTTTTACCATTTTTGCGAGTCGGTATCGTTTTGCGCTTTTAATATTATGCGCCCAAACGATATTCAACTATCTCAATAATCCGCTTTCTTCATATCCTATTGTTCTGTCAAACAGAAATGTAAAAACTCCGAAAATGTTTTAATAAATCGTTGAGCACTTTAATAACATCATCAGAGAAGTGTATCATTATCACGGACCGTCATGTTAGTCACGGCTCTGTGTGTAACAACTATAATTAATATCGCATCACGATTCTAGGCTAGGGAACTATTCTGGTCTGTGACCGCTACGTTTAAGTAGAATTTGTATTTCGATTTTGTCTTTGGAAATAAAAAATAGTTACATTTTACCGGGTGCTAATCGGTTTTCTTAATAAATTTTCTTACCTCGACGTTTCGACTAAAAATTATTTAACTTAAAACTATGCAACTAGGCTTGTTCTATGGGTTATATTGTTATAGAACAACAATTTATTATTATTGTTATAGTTGCTGTTGTTTGTTGTTGTTATTGTTGCTATTGTCGGCTCATGTACACAGTTATGCAATAAATTATTTCTATTCTATTTTATATTAATAAACCTGCTATTTTTTTTGGATGACTACTTTTTTAAAGAAATGCTTTCCAAAAATTTGCAACCCCAATGCCTTATTCGATTTTGTTTACAGGTGCTTGTCTAGTCGAGTTGAAATTAAGGATTGCATTCTTATTTGTTTACGTTTAAGATATTATAGTTTAACATAAAGTCGGGGTCTTAGGTTAAGTCTCAATCTAAAAACCTACGACTTAAAAAATGTAAAAAACACACCTTTAAAATTAGGTAAGTACACAATTTTCTTCGATCATTCTAGTTAAAAGAAAATTATCTACAACGCGATTGTCAATAGATTAACGTAGCTATTGCGACATATTATCTACTAAACTAGAATCGATGGTAGGACATATCGGTCGCAGGCGCATGATCTCATCGTCTAAAGTTATGGTGGTACGTAATATTTGTAGTTTCACCGGAATAAAGTCATTTTCCTTGAATTATATTAATTTTCAATAGGTTATTTGGTCTATCACTTCTCACTTTATGGTATAAAATCAGCCTAAAAAAGACGAACGAGAAAGTGAATTTAAAACGTTTCTTTTTTACCTTTTGCAGAATCCTAAAAATTAAATAGCCAGTAAAATAGTACGACAAAATATTTAAAAAAAGATAGAAAACCGTTTGTCACTAATACTCGATAAGGCCGCCTATTTGATCCACATTTGTATTTAGTTATTTATTTAAAATTTAGTTCTAATTTAATTTAATTATACTTATGTGTAATATTTATTTGTGTTGATCAAATAAATTAATAATCTATCTATCTCTTCTTAATAGTAATCCGCCCTACCATAATCTCTCATAAGTCGTCGCGAACTTCGACGCGTTATAGTTCTGTTCTAAATTATCTGTGTTTTTTAAGTAGTCACGGTATTTTTTATTCAAAATTTATTTTGTTTTTTTGAGCGACAAAAGGGCGACAAAGCAACGAGAAACGACCATGGCAGCGCATATTGTCTAAGCACGCTCATTTAAAGCTGTGTTTTCACTACGAAAGTGTCGCGAAAGTTGTAGTCAACTTCACACTTTAGTTGCTCGATACTAATTTTATCAAAAAATCGCTGATGCTACGCATTTTTTATTAGCAAAGATGACTATAACTTTTGCGACACTAGTTTCGTAATGAAAACACTGCTTTAAAGATGGAAGACGGCAGCGGTTTACGTATCGGATACAGAATAGACTCACCACGGTCCGAAGACATAATATAATTCGCCAATCCGGGGTATGCTCCCGTGGCGTCTTAATGCCTAACCTCTCTAAGACGACGCCCTTGCCCTGCAGTAGAACAAATTAACGGGCTGATAAAAGAAAAACACAGAACAGCTTCCCAGCAGAAACACACAGTTACACAAACTTCACAAAGTTATTTATAAATACCTATAGGTAGTTAGGTATTATAAAAAAGTAATAATTCAACTTTACAATAACATTTTTTTATATCAAACGACTAATTTTAAAGAAATTATCGCGTTACAGGTCCGTGAGTTTTGAGATAACAATCTTTTTACTAACGACTTACTGAGAATTTGACGTTTTTTGACTTATACATCCTTTTAAACTCTTGTTTAAATTTAAACTAAATTGCTGCTGCTTATTTTTTGTCGTTATTTCCACATATATCATGTTATTAGGTGGTAGGTATTGATCATTATTGCAAAGTCTTGATTATACTAACTTACTATGCTTATTATTCATATATACTATATTAAATTGAAACGCTTAAGGGGTTTAGTGCCCCTAAGGTTCAGAAGGATAGAGCTAGGGTTAGGTGGCCTACCTGAGGAGGTCAGAACCTACCTATCGTTAGCTAAGTAAAACACGTACGACAATTACAAGGATTTATTTATGAAAATTGACTCTTACAATGCAACAGACTAGGTTGATAAAATGATTCTAGATTGAGATAGTGATACTAAATTAACAACAAGGACTCTAATATAACAATGACTAAATTGACGTTAAATGACGTTAAATTTTAATTGCAAAGTGGGTTCGATATGCGACCAGGGTTCTTGCACTTAAATTTCCAAATCTACTTAGCTTCGAATCGGAGCATGCGCCGCTGCCGGACGTTGCCGGAAGAGCGGTGCCGAGGCCGGAACGCTGCGCCGCCGGAAGGACGCCGTGCGTACCGGAAGGTGAGGTCGGAGGTGCGGAGAACGTGCAGGTGAAGTGCCGGGGAAGGTGTGCAAGCCGGGGAAGGAAAAGTGCCCTGGAAAAAACCAAAAAAACACTAAGAATGCGTAAGGAAAAAATTATAAAAAGCGAGGAGGGTAGGTTGCTGCTGCGAGGTCTGCTCCTGTTCAAGCGCGACATGTGGAGGTCAAGTGGATATGGTGCCCGGCATGCGGCACGGTAGCGTGGCAGAACAAACCCAGACAAAATTACGGCACCATAGCACCAGCCTCGAAATATTATGGCCACAAAATATAAATTAATTTAAGATAGATAGCAGGTAGGTAATATAAAACATACAAAATTCATGCTAATCGAAAGCAAGGCATAGTAGATTGCGAGTGAAACCACGTGGCTGAGCAAAGGTCAGACCAAGTACATGATTAGGCAGAATGCTGAGAAATTAGAAACAAAATGTAATGAATGATAAGCGTTCGGCGAAATAAGACAAGTAGTTCGCAAGCGGAACGATCTGCATTACATTTTATAGCAATAGTGAGTTAATGGAATGAAATATTTAATTAAGTACATATGACGTGGATTCAAATGGAATGAAATCCAGCTTTATAATACGTTAAAATAAAATTGAACAGGAACACTAGGTACACATAAATGAAGAGAAAACTCACCGCTAGGTCACGCGGGCACTTTTCAAGAATAAATAACTTAAAGAAACTACATTTTCGTTCTGGTCAGAAGCTCAGATGTAAAAAGAAAGAAAAATGGCCGGACAGGCCCTTTTATCTCAATTTTCGAGTTGAAAAAAACCCAGTAAGACAGGTGGGGACCACACCTACCTAATGATTACGGTAAATCATAGACAAATATAAAATTTTCCAGCAAGTTTAGCAAGAAAGGATAATAAATTTTAACTAATCCAGCCTATAAAAAAATACTAAAGCTGGCAATAACCGAAATGTGAACTGAATGAACTGATTGGTAGTTTGTAAAGGAAAAAACGAAACGTCAAACTGACAATGTAAACAAAACTACGTATTTAATTAAATTGATCGTTTTATAATGAATTTATCTAGTAATTATGGTTAAAGTATGCCTACCGCGACAAAATAAATGTGAAGACTTGCCCGGTACAAGCAGCTGGCCAGAAGGAATGATAAAACAAAACAAAAACCGTACAAAAGTTGTAGGTTAAAATTGGGAATTTATGAAGGTTTTATTATGAATTAAACGCTAGATCATCAAGCAATAGGTAAGGAACAGAACAATTGCTACCCAAATAAAGGGACAGACCGTCAGTGGTAGCAATTAGCTCGAGAACATAGTTTGTTAAAGTGTTTTTAGGTTATAAAAAAGTGAAATTTAACAGTATTAGTTTGAGAAAAAAAAGTACTAAAAACGACCAAAATCGAGGGTCGTTACATACCCCCCTTTGTTGGGTACGATTTTACCTAAGGAAAATCGTAGTAAAAGACCTAACCTCATTCTAATCATTAACTAATCTACATCTATTCTACATTCATCATCTTTCAATACCCCTTTCACTGTCTTTCATAGACCTAACATACAGCCGATAAGTTATAATAGAACTTGAATCCGCAACCTTACAAATTGAGTGTCTTGTTTAATATCCAAGTTACACTCGAGACATAGAAAAGCAAAATGATCAAATGTTACTGATAAGTGAAAGCTCATACAATCAACCAATGTTCCAGTTGTTTGATAAGACCTAATAAGGGAGGTGTTATCAAAATAAGAACAGGCGTCTTCATTAGTTCACGAGACTAATCAACCGA
Source organism: Idaea dimidiata (assembly GCA_949358125.1). Lineage (NCBI taxonomy): Eukaryota > Metazoa > Arthropoda > Insecta > Lepidoptera > Geometridae > Idaea > Idaea dimidiata. The sequence continues at coordinate 13,984,178 of OX442341.1, forward strand.
AACAAGATTAAAGCTAAGAACGTTGCCTTGCTTTAAAAAGAGAGATTGACATAAGGCATGAGTACAATAACAGCAACTTAACTAAACAGTTTTAAAGGTTAGTTGAGTATACTAAGTAGTGGTATACAAGGTATGCATTAGAGGTTAACATTTAAATAATGTTTATGTTCAAGTATAGTATAGAAAGTAAATAAGAGTAAAATGGTAGATGCTCTTTTCTACCCCTTTTTTTTAAGTAAGTATAGCAGTATATTTTTTCAATGTGTAGTAATAATTTAAGTAGTAATTATCTTTTTTTGTATATTATTCTTTTTTATCCAATATTTTCTTTTTTTTTTATCTTTTTTTTTTGTAAATGAGTATTTAAATAAAGAAGGTAGCAGCTGCTCTTTTCTGCTTTTTTTTTAAAATTTAAATAGAGCTGGTTTTTTTTTTGAAAGGTAAGTAAAGGTTAAATTAACAACTTGTGTTAAATAAAGAAAAAACTTTGAACTTTAAATTAGAAGAACAGAATATGTAAGTATGTTATTGACCTAAAAGTATAACAACCATAGTACCAGTTTCCCAATTAAGTAATCCCATCCGTAACACAACAGTTGCTTTAACGTTACCCTTTGCTCATAGGTGAGGGAAATGTGTTAAGCCAATCACCATTTCACTTAGATCCCTCTTAGGAGACTTTAGAGGTCCCTATTGTTAAAAACAGATAGCTATGAGTACTTGTCCAAAGCAGAGGTGCTCAATAGCGAGACTTGGTGATCTCTTGGTTGCAACATAGGCTAACCAGCAGGGCTTTAGTTTCACGAGAACCAAATGAAACGTACAACAGTGCATCAGATGATGGATCAAGTTATGTAGGTACTTGTTAAAAAAAATTATAAGTTTAATTTTAAATATGAAGTTATTTTTTAAAGTTCAAGGTTTTACAGAAAGAAAAAAAAAATAGTTAAACCCTTAGTAGGCAAATGTAAAAAGTTTCTGTTCACCTTTATAGGTGCAGTTAAAAATCAGTTAAAGTTATAAGAATTATTAGATTAACATCAGGGTTCTTAGTCCAATTATTAATTAAAATTGATCAAAAGGTTAGTAAATATCTTTTTAATATAAAGTTTTAGTAAAATATTTTTTAAATATAAATTTTAGGTAAAAATTTTAAAAATATAAATTTATTTTTGCCAAAAGACAATAGTTAACGGTTGTGGTAATTAAAAATTACATTTACAAAAAGCAAAAGTATAACAAGTATGGTAGTAAGTTTACAAGATGTAGGTACAAATAGCACTGTGAGATACACTCATGCTAGGCAAATTAAAACATTAATTAGTTGAAACGGCTAAGTTCAATCAATATAAAAATAGTTACATACAAGTAAAATTGAGCAGTCACTTGATCATTGATTTGATTCAAATGTATAATTTTCAGTTATAAGATATAAAATTGCGTTCAAGTTTGGTACCAAAAAAAAATCACCTACCCCCAATGTAGTAAAAAAAAATCGTTTTTTGTAGGTAGTAAAAATTGTACAGTTTGTCAATTATAGAAGGTAGAACCTATCAGAATCGGTTAAGTTAAAAGCAAATAAAATAGAATTACGTTAAGGCCCTAAGTGAGTTCTCTCTCTATTATGTAGTACAACCTGCAGCAGTAACAAAATTGGAGAAAGAATATGCTGAAAAAAAAAAAAACACAAAAGAAAAAAATTGTGCAAGAACCACTAGTTAAATTTCCCGTTAGGCGCCACTGAAACGCTTAGGGGGTTTAGTGCCCCTAAGGTTCAGAAGGATAGAGCTAGGGTTAGGTGGCCTACCTGAGGAGGTCAGAACCTACCTATCGTTAGCTAAGTAAAACACGTACGACAATTACAAGGATTTATTTATGAAAATTGACTCTTACAATGCAACAGACTAGGTTGATAAAATGATTCTAGATTGAGATAGTGATACTAAATTAACAACAAGGACTCTAATATAACAATGACTAAATTGACGTTAAATGACGTTAAATTTTAATTGCAAAGTGGGTTCGATATGCGACCAGGGTTCTTGCACTTAAATTTCCAAATCTACTTAGCTTCGAATCGGAGCATGCGCCGCTGCCGGACGTTGCCGGAAGAGCGGTGCCGAGGCCGGAACGCTGCGCCGCCGGAAGGACGCCGTGCGTACCGGAAGGTGAGGTCGGAGGTGCGGAGAACGTGCAGGTGAAGTGCCGGGGAAGGTGTGCAAGCCGGGGAAGGAAAAGTGCCCTGGAAAAAACCAAAAAAACACTAAGAATGCGTAAGGAAAAAATTATAAAAAGCGAGGAGGGTAGGTTGCTGCTGCGAGGTCTGCTCCTGTTCAAGCGCGACATGTGGAGGTCAAGTGGATATGGTGCCCGGCATGCGGCACGGTAGCGTGGCAGAACAAACCCAGACAAAATTACGGCACCATAGCACCAGCCTCGAAATATTATGGCCACAAAATATAAATTAATTTAAGATAGATAGCAGGTAGGTAATATAAAACATACAAAATTCATGCTAATCGAAAGCAAGGCATAGTAGATTGCGAGTGAAACCACGTGGCTGAGCAAAGGTCAGACCAAGTACATGATTAGGCAGAATGCTGAGAAATTAGAAACAAAATGTAATGAATGATAAGCGTTCGGCGAAATAAGACAAGTAGTTCGCAAGCGGAACGATCTGCATTACATTTTATAGCAATAGTGAGTTAATGGAATGAAATATTTAATTAAGTACATATGACGTGGATTCAAATGGAATGAAATCCAGCTTTATAATACGTTAAAATAAAATTGAACAGGAACACTAGGTACACATAAATGAAGAGAAAACTCACCGCTAGGTCACGCGGGCACTTTTCAAGAATAAATAACTTAAAGAAACTACATTTTCGTTCTGGTCAGAAGCTCAGATGTAAAAAGAAAGAAAAATGGCCGGACAGGCCCTTTTATCTCAATTTTCGAGTTGAAAAAAACCCAGTAAGACAGGTGGGGACCACACCTACCTAATGATTACGGTAAATCATAGACAAATATAAAATTTTCCAGCAAGTTTAGCAAGAAAGGATAATAAATTTTAACTAATCCAGCCTATAAAAAAATACTAAAGCTGGCAATAACCGAAATGTGAACTGAATGAACTGATTGGTAGTTTGTAAAGGAAAAAACGAAACGTCAAACTGACAATGTAAACAAAACTACGTATTTAATTAAATTGATCGTTTTATAATGAATTTATCTAGTAATTATGGTTAAAGTATGCCTACCGCGACAAAATAAATGTGAAGACTTGCCCGGTACAAGCAGCTGGCCAGAAGGAATGATAAAACAAAACAAAAACCGTACAAAAGTTGTAGGTTAAAATTGGGAATTTATGAAGGTTTTATTATGAATTAAACGCTAGATCATCAAGCAATAGGTAAGGAACAGAACAATTGCTACCCAAATAAAGGGACAGACCGTCAGTGGTAGCAATTAGCTCGAGAACATAGTTTGTTAAAGTGTTTTTAGGTTATAAAAAAGTGAAATTTAACAGTATTAGTTTGAGAAAAAAAAGTACTAAAAACGACCAAAATCGAGGGTCGTTACAAAATAATAGATCTGGTTAAACATAAACCTACTTACAGGCTACTCAACCCGAAAGGGGATTGTTCTAGACGTCTAAAAAACATTTTCGTTATACAACTTTTACAGTTGTTTTCGAAAAAAATGAGTTTAAACTCTAACTACTTGAAAATGAGCTGTTTTTTAGAGTTACAGGTTACCTGTACCCATATTCCAAGTTTCATCGCAATCGGTTCAGTAGTTTTTGCATATAAAAGAGTAACAAAGTCACATACATATACACATTCATTAAAGTTAAATTAAAGTCTTATTTTTTTAGCTAATATGAAAGACGCCGTTGATGAGATCCCTATAGTAGCATAACATTAGTGACAAACCTCATTGGTTTTTTAATATTATTCAAGGTTTTTTTCTTGTTTTGTAATCATTTAAATAAATAATAAAAAAAAAAAAAAAAAAAATCAAACTTTCGCGTTTTTAATAATTGTATTAGTAAGATTGTCTCTATTAAAGTCTCAATGACTAAAATCTACTTTTTATCTCGAGATTTCTGCGGGTTTGAGACTTACGCGGGTAAAGTCGCATTACTATTATATATTATTTATGAGTTCCGCTGCTAAGAACTTTAGGCGGTTTAAAAAATTGATTTTAATTAAAAAAAACATAGTAGGAATTGAACACATGACCTTTTGAGCAGCCGGCGAGTGTTTGGTAACCGAGCCACAGAGGTCACCTTTTCCGATACAAATTATTCTTGCATTACTTTTTGCCGTATTTTTCGAATGGTGCATTAATTTTTTCTCTACAAAAACGAGATACAAATGCTTGTTGAGCAAAAAATGTAGGTAACCTTTTTGCCGATTCATACGAATAAAAAATGTGGGTTATATACCGTCAATTAATGAATCAATTGATACTATATGAATCGAAATAATTAGGCTTTATTTATGAGGAGGTAGGTAGGATAACTCTAAACTATTTTGTACATGTGACTTTGGTGGTTTTATTATAATATCCATTTAACCTAACTATTATGTAATTTCTTCTATGGTTTTCGCGATTTTGCATAATAAAACACTATATTTATCCGGTTTTATCGCGTTTTTATTCATTATTTGACCCTAGCTCTCGCCAACTTTACAGTTGGCTTTTTCAAGGCTGACCATCTATTATGGTCAAACATTGCTATAAGGGAGAAACTGAAGTTGCTAATAAAGACAGTAGAGTATCTATAGCCAACTTCGACCATCGGTAGTAACTTTTAGGTTGTTCCAGAGACAGACATAGCACACATGACACTAGCTTCAATTAACACCTAGACCTTATGGTCAGTGGCAGGGTTCCACTGACGATTTAACGTTCTTAATATTTATTAGGTAAGTATTTTAACGATCTCAGATCTTAGCTCTAATCAAGCTAATATTAAATAGATTTTAATTTAAACTATGTACTGTAATTTAGGACCTAACTTGGGGTTTCACTTGTGAATAACTTTTATTACTTTTTAAATAAGTTCCAAAAATAATTACGACTGTATGGTTTTATTTGAGAGCAATGCTTACTTTACATACCTTTAAATAATAAACAAAATTTAAAAAAAATGCTGGATGTTGCCCAAAACTTAATAGTTAGGCTTTTATTATGAGCAACCTTCTATTTTAATTGACTTGACTTTGGTAATTTTGTGACTTTATTTAGTTATTTTTCTGAATGTTTAACTAACTTATATTATGTATTATGGAATTTTAATGTTTAGGTACTGCTCGGCAACTTTTTTGCCGGCTTCCGTGTCGTCTCGTCGATCGGGTCGTCTTATCGGCCACGTATGAATGGCCAATAATACCAACCAATTTTTACATTTATCAAAGTGACATACAGACAGCCCTGAGTTACAGTCTCATAATAAATCTAGTGCTAGTTCACGTAATAACACTTAATCATTAATTCGATTGAGTTGTCAGCATGTGAATACTAGTTTTTAAATGTCCATGTTTCGTTCCGCAGGGGATATTGATTTCTTTTATCTATTTATTTTTATGTGCATCGACAACTTGATTAGTCATAGGTACCTACGAATTTGACTACAGATGTACTTATTTGGCTGGTTTTTGTTTTTAGCTGTGAAACTTTTGACAATTGTGCTTTGATAATATAATGAGAATTATCTTAGCCTTTATCCATCCACTGCTGAGCATAGGCCTCCCCCATACGACGCCACAAATAGCGATCGCAAGCTACCTCCATCCTTCCCGCGACCGCTACAATGTTGTCGGTCGACTGAGTAAGTGGTTCTCCAATTCATCGTTTCGCATTGCATCGTGGTCGCCACTCGAGGACCTTTACTCCCCAACGGCTATCTGCTCTCCTGCTAGCTATATGGCCTGCCCATCGCTACGTAACTTTATTTATGATATTAGTAAAATTTTGATTTTGGTTATCGACGATTCGTTTGGACTTTGTTTTGGCGTCAAACAAAATCCAGCCAACCAAAAAAGTACCACTAACTCCTAACGAATCTTATAATAACTACTAAGCAAACTGTTTTCTTCATTAGATTCTCTGAATTCAGAAATAAGTACATCGATTCATAATAAACGTCTTCTTATTGTAGATTACCTAAAATACCTAGGTAAATAGGTATATGCAAATATTTTCAAGAAGTCTTAAAGGCAAAAACTTCCTGAAATGTGAGTATAAAACTAAAAATATCGTCTAGGTAGGTAGTAAAACATGAAATTACGCCACAAAAACAAATGGTAATGTGGAATAAAAGTGTAACAATCGAAATAGTGAGTTAAGGTGTATGAGGACGGGCAAAGTTTCCATCGAGGTGCATGCAGTTAGGGGTAATGTGTTAAGTTTGAGAGTCTTGGTGATACGGTCTAGGGAGGAACGTAATCCCTTATCGATAACGAAGGATTTTATTCATAAAAATGGACAGGGTCTCTATTAGAAAATAGAAGGAGAAAGCTCGCTTGAAATTGAAGTTTTTAAACCGACTACGGCGAAGCCAAAAGGAATGGTAAAGTTTTTGGCAGTCTATGTATGTATGTTTTTCATTGAAATTCGTTCCACAGTTTAACTGTTCGGTAATTAGAAAAAATAATAGAAATTCATATATGGAGGAGACTTGGTTGGCGTTTAACTCTGAGACAAATATCCCCGTGGTTCCTCAGGCGCAGCATTTGTGAGACAACGTCGAAGCCAGAGGTATTTTTAAGCGGTGCGGTTGGGGCGAACTTGGCGAAGAACTCTAGACCTCACCTTGGCACCTTACTAGATGATGGATGACTCTCTGCGTATTGCTGTGACTCTTCGCCTTGGGCCCGATGTATGTGAACCTCATGTGTGCATTTGTGGCTCAATGGTGGATCATAGACTACCTTGAAAAAGAAGTCTGAAAAGGATCTGAAACATCGGAACGACATTGCGACAATGCTATTAATAAAAACAACGCATTAAAACTGTAAACCGTTTTTTTTTCAACAAAAATGTAAATGAAATGGATTTATCGATAGCGAATAGTTATCAAGGAATGTCTCACCACTAGTAGTTAATAGTAACTCGTCGTATAACGTCTTTGCTCTCTTAAGACAATTTCTAGAGGTGTACGCCATTGCATCCAGTTTAACTCTCGTTTCGGCGTCCTTATTCTGGGAACAAGTATTTTCAAAGAAATATATTATAACCACGAGTTGAAGAATTTGTAAATGTATAACATAAGGAAACCATATGTGGTTTGGTAAATATTTAAATTAGGTAACACGATTGAAATAAATATTTTCCTATTTTCTCGGGTTTCTCGGGTCCTGGGGATTTTTTGGAAATATATTTCTTTGCTAAAAATATTTCTATGTTTAAAATGCCTTGAGCAATAAAAACAAAAAAGAAATATTAAAATTGGAGAGAAAGCGCATCTCATGTTGGGTATGTTTACTGTAAAGTAAACCACCTGAACCAGTCAATAAAAGCTGCAAAGCTTGACCGGTAGATGGCGCAGAAACCAAGCCTTAGTTGGTAAAAACAATTGGCGAGGAAAGATATGGCCGAAAAATTATACCGTGTCACGTGATTCCTGTGTAGCTCAGTGGTTAGAGCAGTCGCCTGGTTAGCGAAAGGACGCAGGTTCGAATCCTGTCATGGGGATTTTTTGGAAATATATTTCCTTGCTAAAAATATTTCTATGTTTAAAAAAAATCTTTTTATTTTTTGGAACTTTGTTTTTCTTTTTTTTTTAATTATTTGATGTGTTTTTTTTTTAGCTGAACGTCAACGCGACGACTTCGCGACGACTTATAAGACATCATGGTAGGGCCCATCATATAATTATACACGATTTCTTATAAGTAATCTAACAATTTTAATAACTACATAATTCGATAGTTATGAACATTCAATAAATTTAATGTTCCTCACATAATATACATTGAAATGACTGAAACTTTCCTAGAAATAATAGCATGTTCGTTCAAAATATTAATTTTGCAGTGAGAATTTTTACCACGAACTATTAACAAAAATTAAATGCTTAATATTAAATTAAAGGTACAAACCTAATTGAAAATAAAGAGCTAAAATAGAGGGAAGAGCTTTTATATTTAATTATTTTGTTTGGACTACACAACTCAACATTATCGATTTAAAAAAAAAGCTATTGTCTAATTAACAATTTTACAAAAAATAAATACAAACGAAAAGTAAGTAGATCATAATAATATATTGAACAACAGATGTTATTAACTTCACGCGTAGGTATAGTTTTGTTTAATCGGGTCCTGCGATTTCAGTTCGCGTAGTTCCCTCAGGAATTCCAGGTCTCCAACTATCTATATTCCAAATGTCATCGCAATTGGTTTAGCGATTTCTACATGATTGAGTAACAGACATACATAGGTACACACTCACAAACTTTCAGCTTTATAATTTTGGTAGAATAAAATTGTAGTTTCATTCGTATATTATAGACGTAGTAAGCGAACACACATCTGTGACAAAGAAGGTTGCGGGTTCGCTACCAGCCTGGAGGTGTCACCACGACAGATCAAATGTTCCAGTCATGATTGATTGCTAAAATTACTTATTAACGGGGTGTTTACCATGTTTAATAATTTATTCGTGGAGATCGATATTTCGCTAGTAATTTTGACCAGCTTGTTCACGAAACTACTAGCGAAATATCGAGCTCCGCGAATAAATTATTAAACATGGTAAACACCCCGTTAATAAGTAATTTAAGTAAGTAGTGAAAATAACCATGTTAGTTTAAAACCGTATATGATTGACTGATTGATTACCTAATTCTTTTATAACTAGCTGCGCCCCGCGGTTTCACCCGCGCAAGTCGCGATCCCGCGTTGTTCGAACACCTACCTACCGCAATGCAAAAATCCACACTTAAACGGTCGCCCATTGAAGTACTGTTGAAGCCAGGCGCTACCGCACCTGGCATCATCAGTACTTCCCTGGTCGTCCGTTTAAGTGTGGATTTTTGCACTGCGGTAGGTAGGTGAAGTAAGTTAAAGTTTGTATTTCGTCAGTAAGTGACGATGACGATGACGAAGGATGACGATGATGATGATGCCACTCTACATCACTTATCCTACCCCTGTGTCGATTTTCATTCATTGAATGGTTATCACCCGCGTAAGTCCCGATCCTGCGGGATTTTCGGGATCAAAAGTATCCTATGTTACTCTCCATCATTTAAACTATCCCTATGCAAATTTTCATTCAATAAATATTTTCACCCGCGTAAGTCCCGATCCCGCGGGATTTTCGGGATCAAAAGTATCCTATGTTACTCTCCATCATTTAAACTATCCCTATGCAAATTTTCATCTAAGAAATAGTTATCACCTGCGTAAGTCCCGATCCCGCGGGATTTTCGGGATCAAAAGTATCCTATGTTACTCTCCATAATTTTAACTATCCCTATGCAAATTTTCATCTAATAAATATTATCACCCGCGTAAGTCCCGATCCCGCGGGATTTTCGGGATCAAAAGTATCCTATGTTACTCTCCATCATTTAAACTATCCCTATGCAAATTTTCATCCAAATCGGTCGAGCCGTTTGACCGTGAAGAGGGAACAAACAAACAAACAAACAAACAAACAAACAGATTTTCGGATTTATAATATTTAAATATTTTCACCCGCGTAAGTCCCGATCCCGCGGGATTTTCGGGATCAAAAGTATCCTATGATACTCTCCATCATTTAAACTATCCCTATGCAAATTTTCATCCATTAATATTATCACCCGCGTAAGTCCCGATCCCGCGGGATTTTCGGGATCAAAAGTATCCTATGTTACTCTCTATCACTTAAACTATCCCTATGCAAATTTTCATCTAAGAAATAGTTATCACCTGCGTAAGTCCCGATCCCGCGGGATTTTCGGGATCAAAAGTATCCTATGTTACTCTCCATAATTTTAACTATCCCTATGCAAATTTTCATCTAATAAATATTATCACCCGCGTAAGTCCCGATCCCGCGGGATTTTCGGGATCAAAAGTATCCTATCCCAACTAGCAAATTTGTCTTGGAAACGAATCCTTTTAAGTGTTATAGTATTATAAAATACTAATACGTATCTTGACTAAAAGATCAAATCTTATTAATGCATAGATTAAAACATTTTGCACTTGCAGACCATTCGCACTTTATACCTACGTTTATAGATGTATATAAGAATTAATTCAAAGATATATATCAGAATAAAGGTTTTACAATTACCTTAAATAAGACTCATTGCTCTTCAGGATTAATGCACACTTAATTAGGCATTTCAGAAGAGAATTTGTTCTTACTAAAGATTGCACTGAGTGCCCCATAATACTTTTGTTCTTACTAAATCTTTGGTTAAGACAATTATAAGGGCAACAATCAGTAAATTCAATTTTGTCTTAGCAGAGTCGTATTTAAGAACTTAGGTATGTAAATAGAATTGTTTAAGGTCATTTTGTCTTTATTTTGCGTTGCTTGAGAACTATTTATAGTTCTAGTCTCTTGTAAATTCTATCATAAGGGTTCTATGAGAATATCCTCACTGGCAATTGTCTTGTAAATTCTTTCATAAGTAATAATCTGCTGCACAAGTACAAGTCTTAGCGGAACCACTTGAAGTTAGAGCTGGTAATGATTGTGTTGGTTCCGTACAATATAGAAATGAATAGTTGATAGTTCAAGTCACGAAGCAGAAGATGATAGTAGGGAAGATAATTCGGTTAGAACGGATAATGTCTAGCTTCACCTACCTATTTATTAATTACTTATTCGTCATGCAATAGTTTTAGTAATAGGTAAAGGTTTTCAAGGCACGTTGATATTGAAAATATTAGAAGCATAAGCACAAGCGACACATTTTTCTGAAAATATCAAATGCGTTATTATCCAGGACCATTTCACGTTGTTAAGCATTTAAAACCAAATGTTCCTAATACAGTCAACACCCATTACGACAACCATTATGATAATCTTGACTCAGCTTGGCGGTATTCACTATTAAAACGACATTAAACAAACAAAAAAATTAAAACAACACAAGACATGAACCACCTTTGCAATCATAATATTGAAATTAAGTACTTAGATACCTACCACTTTGTATTTGTGATAGCTTAAAGCAGAACCTTAAAATAATTAAAATGGCCACAATAATTTGTCTCATCCAAGTGTTGTGTAAGACCGACATTCTTTGAAGTGACTTATTAAGTATTACAAAAGATCTTTTAGCCTTAAGCTTATCTTAGAGAAGAACAATAAGTCTTATAAATGGTCGGCCATATTTATTTTTTCTATACAATTAAATTTTGAAACAAATTTTATTAATTTTTATTTCTCTAAATATATTATGAAAAGAGCCCATGAAAATTTGAACAATTATTTTCGAAAACTACTCGAAAAAAATTTCTTCGCAAGCTCATTACTTGCAACATCAAAGACATAATTAATTAAAAGCGTGCTCGATATATTTACAATCATTATTAAAATGGCGATGAAAGTTTATTATTAAGTAAAAACTTAAGTTTTTAAAATTCAATATAATCTGTGGCATCAACACAGCATAATTACCGTTTAGAAAATACACTCACAATTAACTTACCGAGAGTGATACGAAGTCAAATCACTCTTACGATGGCTTTAGTACGAACTTTCGAAGAGTGATTGCCCTTACGACATTCTAATGTAAGGCTCATCTAAGTATAAAAAGTTCTTATTGTGGAATTAGCAAAATAGTTGTAAGATGGAATAATCTTAATGAAAACAACTGTAAGACATCAATAAGGGTGTTTTCCCTTATAAATTGCGCCCAAATCGACACTTACAGATGTCTGTAAGTGCCTTATAAGTGACTAAAAATTTTGGTCTTGGGATATTTCTAAGACAATATTTTGCTAGTTGGGATGTTACTCTCCATCATTTAAACTATCCCTATGCAAATTTTCATCCAAATCGGTCGAGCCGTTTGACCGTGAAGAGGGAACAAACAAACAAACAAACAAACAAACAAACAAACAAACAGATTTTCGGATTTATAATATTAGTAGGATAGTAGGATTGAACACACCACAAAAATTAAAAAAACAACATAAATCATCATCATCATCATCCTCATATTTTATCGGCCTTAGGACCTCCACTGTTGAACATAGGCCTCCTCATCGATTTCCAGCCAAGGCAACAACATAAATAATCTTAAAACACTAGGTGGAACAAAGAGTGTACTTATCGCTTAGAACGACAGCAACAGGCAACTTTTGGATGGATAAGAAATGGCGTAATTTATTTTTCGTTTTTATTTCATCCTATTCCTTTCAACTCGAGAATACCACCTCTAAAATCCCTTTTACCACGTTTTACACAACTTAATACAGTCTTTCTTTATCTTAATAGCCACTATTATTATATTATCGGGCATAAACGTCGCCACAATGTGCGCCGACATTGATTTTATATTGAAACTATTTATTTTATTTTGAATTTTATACCGTTTCTCTGTCTGAGCTTTTATTTCTGTTGTAAAAAGAAAAATAAAGCGCTTAATGCAAACAGAGATTCTAAGCACTTTTTGTGAATACAATTTCGCTTTAAAATTGCTAGCATTTTTGTGAAATAAAAGTTTAGTCTTTGGAAGTGGAAACGCTGTATTCTGTCAGCATTTAAGTCCATAATTATTAACTTGTTATCTGGCTGGCCCCATCTGCCGCATGTCCGACGAAATGTTTGCAAACACCACGGCAGACTGGGTCCTGGACAACTTCGCGGTAGTCCCAGAACGAGATGGCGGGACGAGCTGGACTCGTGCCTTAGTAGCTGGACTCAGCTGGCACTAGATAGGAACCAGTGGAAAGAAAAGGGGGAGGCCTTTGCCCTGGAGTGGGACGGTATGGGCTAGAAATAAAAATAAATCTAAGGTTTTTATTGATTTAAGTTTTAAGCGATTAAACTCATTTTTTCAGTATTAATCTGGTGGAGTATATTATTTTTGCATTTTTTTCAATGCCCGAATGTACATAAACAGTTCTTTACAAATCTCTTCCTCGTGAACTCACGGACAAAATCTGAGTTCTTAGTTTAATTTCAATCCAACAGAAGGAAAATCTATTCGTAATAATCTTAACATTTATGTCCTCGTAGTTTGTCTGAAGAGAAATTCAGAACTAAATAAGGGGTTTTAATTATTTGGATTTTCATTATTATGAATCGCTCGGTAATAATAAGTTAATATAGTTCACTCCTTTTCTTCTTCTTTTATATGGCTATATTCCATTTGGACATTAGCCCGTGTCAAGTTTTATTAATATTTGCAAAATATCTGAATCCAAACAGTTAAGACGTCATAGTTAAAGTCAAGTCAAGGGAATCATTGTAAGACGGGCGGCCATGTACAATGATTGTTCACGGAGCTTTGGAGACAACGCTAAAGTCCATGTTTTGCATCGATTTTCACTTTCACTATACTTGTACACCTTCACGAAATTAAAATAATTAATATGCCCCCGAAATTAAACAATTTACGCGCATTTGAACTAGGTTTCACAAAAATGAAAGTTTTAGCAACACATCTCCTCACGCGTTCCCGCCAAAACTACGTTGACTCCTTTTAATCCAGTCATTTATTAAAATAATTAAGAACCTTAAATCTCGTGACTCAATATGACTTTAAACTTAGCAAATTATCGTTCATTACTCAGTCTTCGGATGCCAAATCAAATTTCGTTTAATAAAAACATCTTTTACAGTTACACTTTTATGCAATCGTAAATAATAAAAACCCGTAAGGAAATACTTCTCGAAACTAATTCTTTTTGCGTTTATATTACAGATAATGACACACGATGGTAATTATGTTATAACTTCTCGGATCAAAACAAAGATCATTTCAGTCCGAGTATGTTTATGATATTAAAATCTTATGAATATTAAAATAACGTACGTTTGTATGACTGTCTTGCTAATCTGTGTATAAATCATTTATTTCTACTTTCATAAAAGACACAAAAGATAGAAATCAATGGAAATGGAAGATGTAATGTGCTGACCTTTATAATTAGGATATGAACAGGCCAAAAAAAATAAAACAAAAAAAACGTTTGGTGGAGGCATCGGGTGACCGGAATGCTGGCTTGTATTTTGCCCAAAAAATAAGTATTTGCATACAACGGGGCAATGCAGCCAGCATTTTGGCCACTTTTCCCTCCACCAAGGGTTTAGCTGATTTAGATATAGTTTAGTTTTTAATTAGTTTAATTTTAATTTAAGTAATTAGTTTTATTTTAGTTTTAATATTATTAAATGTATTTCTTAAAACTTTATTTTAAGTGATATATTGGTTTATGGTGTTATTTTCTGTTGATTTCTTTATGATAAATAAAACAAAAAAAAATACATATTATATATTGCAAATATGTTACTGTTGTTGGTGAATAATGAATAATTTCTATTGATCCATAGTTTTAATGTAAGTAACTGATGTAAACAAATACGAAAACTAAAGGGAATTCTTAATCAAATAATCGGTAAAGTACATAACCATGACCAATTATTATTAAAAGAATCATAATAAGAGAAAATAAATGAAATAATGATATTCGGCGAAATCTAACTAAATGCTAATGTTAACACGGCTCTAGACTTTTGGGAGTAAAACCACAGGACACAACCAATTTGAATATAAAATATAACGAGTGCCATAATAATACTCCGGGAAAACATTAAAAACTTTAAACAAAGAGCTTTCCAATGAGACAAAAGAGGTAACGTTGGCAACAAAATTGTGTTACAAGTTTTCGAAGAAACTTCCTTTTATGAAGAAGATATACTTTGTGAAAGATATAGACTTAACTTTGTACTTGGCTGTACGAGAATCATCTATTTTGTTTTGTTAGTTTTAATTATTTTGAAGTCAAATAGACAGATTGAATTCCTCTTCATTAAAATGTTGCCTAGGAGAGATCTGAGCAATATGGCAGTCATAGTTACATTAAACTTAAGGCTAAACTGAATCCATGTCGAATTAATCGAAAATAGTTGCCTATTTTCTGACGCAATGTTTAAGAATATTTTCGGTCGTAGCGTTTGTATATGACATTAAAAAATTTTTTTAGATCAATCCGACCGAGATTTTCAGTTTAGCTCGTATAGGCCGCCGGGGCCTCAAGCTATACTCAATCTACTTAAGTTATTTGAAAAAGAAATTTAGGAAAAACTCTGATATTTACTGATATGTGTCTGATTTTATTAATATAGGGCAGCTTATATCACCAGACGACGCCGAAGGAAATAGACCGAAGAATTAAAAAAGTACTGGTCTCTCAGCTAGGTCAAAAATGAGGATAGACCCATGATTGAAAAAAATGAGACTTCACAACACTTGCATTCTGCCTAGTCTCACGCATGCATGTCAGATAATGGTATAAAACTAGTAAAAGAGAGCTGGTATGCCTGAGATGGTAAGAGGAGTAGAGCAGTAGAGAAAGTATAATATAAAAAATGGAAACATGATTTGAGATCTACAGCCGAACCTGCTTGGCTTCAGGCAGCAAAAACAGGATGTGGATGTAGAAATCTTTAGAAGAGGCCTTTGTCACAAGACAAGCAAATATGAGCGAGTATTAGTATCTCGATTAGTTACTAATCTAATTAGCGCTAAGTAAAAAATAAGGAAACCACCGAGTTGTGAATAATTCTACAAGCGGAGCGAGAGGAAGCACTTAAAGCTGCGCTAATATATCAGAACAGTCAATAGCATCAATGACATAGTGACCATAGCATGCACAACTGGCCATCTATTCAGCGGCCCCGAAACTATCGAGGAGGCGGAATCCTGCAAACAAGCTCTTGATAAAAGGGCAGCCCATCAACGTCAAAATTTTGCAAGAAACACAGAGGCTATATTAAAGTGTTTATATCTGTAACGTGGGTTTATATACGTAAAGTGTTTACTGCTATATTAAACTAAACTATATTCATTTACAAGACGCTATGAGAAATGATGTAGGCGGTGAATCAAACCCGCAACCTTCTGCGTTGCAGCCAGGGGTTCACACGTCGTGACACATAGATCGTTAAATAGTCTCTATATCATATCAACAGAGTCTTGATACAATGACAATAATAGAATGTAACATAGCAAACTTGGTTTTATGATAAGGTCGATAGCCTAGCAGCGCTTGCCGATCCTATATGGTCATGCGGGTTAAACCACGCCTGCCGCGGTAATTCTATAGATGGGTTATCGAAAATCGGTGTGACAATAAAACACTTGAGCTCCTCTGTTACTTTGCAAGGCACGTTGGGAAGTTGGTCCCTCCTATAGTAGTCGATAGGTTAAGTTGGAGACCTAAAAGTTCTAACGCTAGGTGAGCCACGTCCCTACACAAGAAGAGAGGAAGAGTTTCGGTATAAAAAAGAGAAACCGTTAAATACAAGCCCTCTTTCCCACCAATCTGCTGTATATTCAATCCTGTCTAAATCAACCTACATTTCCAAAATTGCGTAGCTCATCTAAAATACAACATACCTTTTCGTTTAGAATCGAGGCGAGGTTATGAAAACGGTCACCGTCCTTTCAGTATTTGAATCTACATCCAACCATACAGACGGTCCAATAACAACGTCATAAAAAATAATGGCACGATTTTTCCCAGTTTGATGGAATAACGTCATGTGAATGTACACTGGGGTGAGAGGAATCTGGGACGGATTTGTTTTGAAATATAAACTGAGGCTTGATGGTTTTAGTACTTAGGAAAATATTCAAACTTATTATGATATCCAGAACTAAGCTAATTTGTTTTTATTTTGATCAGGACTAAGTTTGAATTAGACGTTAGTGCAATATAGTGTATGGTTCGAATCAGATAGAAGCATCGTGAAGAATCTATGTTATGGAAAATTCAAGATCGAACTATCCATAACAGGTTAAGTTTAACAGGCAGCGCAGCCGACATTATAGAACTATGTCTTCGTTAGTTCAATTTGTTTTTTTATAATGCTTTTTATCAACGTACGACCACGTTAATACGTCTTCGAGACATCTATAAACCTGTGCTAATTTTTCTTTTAGAAAATAACTGAATAATATTACAGTCTCTATTTTACCGATCCAAATCTTTTGATCTCCGAGTGTAGTATGCGATGTTTCCCACAATAATTGCAATTTTAACCACATTCCCTTGATTTATTTATCAATTCGCAATTTTACATGTTGCGTTTTATGAGTGTTTATTCTGGTTATGAATGGTTGTTCGGGATATATATTAGTTTTTAATATTTGGAGGAAAACATTATATTTCTACCAGTTACTAATAAACGATGGATAATTTCGAGGATAGTTAAGCAATCTTTTGTGTCTATCTGTAGTTTTTATAAAGTTATGTACCAGTGAAAGATAAAGCATTGCTTAAGCTTTTCATGACATCTAAATAATGACCGCGACATGCGTTGCTTAACCCGCAAAGCTATAAACAGACGAATACAAATACCTACGTTTCTAATTAATAGTTTACAGCGCCATAATACATCGCTTATAAAGGACTTTAAGTTTCAGGTAATTTGCATTATTATACGTAATGATTATGTAATATAGAAGGTATATTAAATAAACTAGAGGTTGTATTAACAGAACGACCGTTACCATAATACAATTATACCGCAATTTACATACCTACAACCGAACTAATTGCATTAGTTACATTTACATAATATAATATTATGTACACAACAATATATCACAATAATTATTGTGCCGAAATTCCAAATCAAAATACACTAGTGAACCGAGACCTTACAAATTCAGTTTCAAACGTTCAAGCCCCATATTTGTACCTATTCAATAACATATGAATATAAATTCTATTAATACATTATAATAGTTTCGAATACACCCACATCTACAAACGTAAATTCACGTGAATTTGAAATTATAGCTCGTATGGTGAACCATCATTCTAAATGGAATATTTGCGTATTCAAAACGATATTAATGCCGCATTTAGACTATCATTTCTTCGCCAAAATTATTTTATCTTTTATTTCGTTTAATAAATTCTGGCTTTATAGATATAGCTGGTATTTCTTTCACTTAAGGTGCACCTAGTCTAGACTAGTAAGACCAAATTGTCCATGGATTTTTCCTCGATTTTTGTGATATTGATGTAAAATAAAACTCATTATTCGGTTTTAATCGAGTAACTTTTATTATACTAAGCATGTTTCAACACCCCAAATTTCTAGACCTTCCGTCAACGGGTAGACAGTATAGTTCATTGATCATTTCTCCACCAAAATCGATCGATAAAACTGGTATCTTCTTATGAATTATTTGGACATTCTTATTGCCCCTAATCTAAACCAGGAATACAAAATAGCTGCAAATCTGGAATGATAGTAAGTTAGCAACGAATGATTCTTCGTTTCCACGTTACTTTTTTTTTACAAAGAAGGTATAAGTAACCCAAAACCTTAAAATTTAAACAATAGCCTACCTTTGCCACCGAAATCGAATTCAAAAGTTTGAAAGCAACATCAAATCTTGATCCAACTGAAAGTGTGAACCGACCGTAAGATGAACAAAGGTAGTCGTACTCGATCCATTAATGTTGGTGCATTACTGCAGTGTTTGACGAATGTCTATACATTCTACATGGAGAAGATAATACCAACCGTCGACGTCGCTTGTCGGATATTGATGGAGATGTTCGTTTGAAGATTCTGCAAGATTTGTTCAGATAATATTGTTTCTTTATATTCATTCATCTACAAGTACATATAAAATTTAGTATCCTGACTGACTGACTGAATTTTAACTCACAGTCTTAACTCTGGTCCTAGAGACATAAATGTAGTTAAAATTGGGTTAAAATTAGGCTTAAATAAGTACCTTTTTAACATAAATATTAAAACAGGAAGCAAAAAATGAAGGAAATTCATCTTCAAAAATTGTTATCCATAAAATTCAAGGAAACTTCAATAAAAATACCTGTCGAAACAGGCGCTCATTACCTTTTCGAAAATTCCTTAATTAAGTGTCAAGAAAATATTTAATTATTTCTGTTAAAATAATCAGAGCCCTTTGATCGTTTTACCGTGTTTTAAAAGGAAGTTTAGTAAATTGATTATTATAGCGTGAGGACGGGTCTATACTTATATTAAAAAGAAGAAAGTTTGATTTGTTTGTTAGTTTGTTTGTTTGTAGGCTCCAAAACTTCGGGGCCGATTTAAAAATTGTTTCACAAATAGCAAGCTACATTATACGAGGAGTACTGTTGCCGACAGCACGTACTGGGGCTCGATTTGTTAAAGACATAGCATGCGGAATGCCGGCGGAATGCAGGCGACGTGCAGGAGATGTACGTTAATTTGTATTCTGTAAGTGTTATTTGACTTAATTACTACTTAATTAGTTGAGTTGTCTTCAAAATTAAGGGCTACTTAATTATTTAAATAGCTCCCCTTGTTCCTCAGCCAATCAGTATTACAAGAAGTTATAGAATAGCTATTTTTTACTCCTGCAACAAACCGACTTCTGCAATGCTCCTGCATCCCGCCTGTTTGTCGCATGCTATGTTTTGACAGAATCAGGGCCCTGGCCGCTGTACTATATTTGAATTTTATAAAATTAGCTATTTTAAGTTTGACTGTGTATCTTGGCAATACAGTTTTGAAAAATATAGCTGGTTTTTCTTACACTTTTTTACTTACCTGTCCTGATTAGTCCTTAACGACACTTCAATCTCGCCGCTTTCATCGCTAATAAGTACCATAAGCTACTTTTAATCCCGATATTCCCACAGGATCGGGACTCTTACGCTGGTGAAACTTCGGGTTAGCGGGGAAGTCGGCCACTTCGAAACTGGGACCAGGGGCCAATTATACCCTTTCTAATTTGATAATAGTCAACTGGTCCCAACGATAGTTTAGACATTGGGACGATTACACTACATAACATTATTCTCTAGGGGTTTATTGGTCCTAATACCCGAAACTTCGGGACGCAGCAAGTGTATCTATAGAGATAGAGCATCTATAGGTTATAAATAAAATAAATAAATATTGCACGACATTACCGACTAGCAAACCTAGTGTTTGGTGCGCAATCTAGCACCAAACACTAGGTTTGTACTACGGGTACTAGATAACGGATATACTACAAATAACACTTTTTTTTTATAAACATATACTTAAGATACATAGAATGACACCCAGACCAGATACAAATATTTATTTTTAAGCAGAAATATTTGCATCCGGCGGGAATAGAACCCGCTACCTTCCGCATTGCAGTCGGGCGTTTGCACGACGCGCCACAGAGGTCGTCAATACAAACTAGAGTTATACTCCCGTTCAAATGCTACGCCGGCGTACCGCTAGCTTTCCACTAGTGACGCATCTTTTTATATCATGCATCTTTTTAAAGTGTGCTGTTTCCTTAATTCCATTCTTCTTTTCGTACAGTGTTGTGGCTCTTCTACTTCATCTCATTTAAACGATGTTCCCGATTTCATCCCTCTCGGGAGCCCGGGATTCGCTAGAACACTAAAGTACTTGGAGTAGGCAGTAGGTAAATCATCACTGACTATATCTACTGCAAATCGATTTGGCAATATTTTTACGGTCGTCCTAATGCTTGACACCAACACTCCTAGTGATCAAAAAAGTTTTGCGCCACCGCGCGGGGAGAATTCAAAGTCTGCTAGTTCCCTTAATCGCCTTTTACGGGAAGATATGAAGTAACCCTATTCTATGCCCGGGATACACGGCTAAGGCTTCTAGCTTCACCTCACTTCTATCATAGATAACAACCAAGACCAACTGCATAAAGTTAGTTTAATAAAAATAACCTTACGACACAATGACAAAAATAAAAACAAATTTTCCACTAGAATCTAGAAACTGAAAAGTAATCACTTAAGATGGTACACTGCAACCAATATAGAGCACTGGCGGACTTAATTTTTAAACTTAACGTTTTAAATGCAAAGACTATAAAAATACGCAGAGGCAGCAAACAGAGATATAGAGGCGGAGGGGCATTTACATACAAATGAGGTCCATGTGAAATTATTTCTGTTGGGGAATGGTTAAAGCGGGTGCAATGGTCGAAGCGTTGAAAAAAGTAGACAGGAGTGTCGCGGTGCTTTGCGATGGGGTTCCGTTGTTGTAAATTTGGTCTAATTTAATGTGACTTTATAGCACTTTAGTGTTTAGCGGTTTCTTGGGTGCAGGGCGTTACGTATACCTTTAGTATAATGGTGAAGTTTTAGTGCTTTTATATGTACTGACCACACACAGCAAATTTTTTAATATTGAAAGTTTTTACTTATCCAGTGACACGTGTTTATTCTCTCTCTATGAACATTATTGAACTGAAAATTATATAAAAATTTAGTAAATTTAGGAAAATTAAGTTACAATTTACTGGCTTTTAGTTGAAAATTATTTATTTATTTTCTTATCAAACGTATTAAAAACATTTTCGTGCGTGCAAATTTATAACACTTAAAAAATTAAGAGTGATTGTTTATTAAGACACAATAATCGGTTATTTTCAAAACAATTAGTTACAATCAAATATGATATAGATTTTAATTGTTACTAAAATAAAAAGGGAAATGGACAGTTTTTATAAGTTGTAATAGTAAGAAATGATTGTATTATTGAAGTAGATAAGTAAACTTCTAGCACTGTCGTTAAAATTAATAGAGACCAACTTTTTAATATGTGTTAACCACGACGTCCAACACTCAGCATCGCAAACCAAGTAACCTTCATAAACGTAGTGGTTTTATTTCTGCGTTATTATAAACTCTTTGGAATAATTATTTTGTCGTTGACTGTAGAAATTGACAGTGTCTTTTAGTCCAGTAAAATTGTAGTCCAAATGTATGGGGTCGTATCCGTTAAATTCGGTAGTAGTGATTTTTTGCCGACTTGTTCATGATGTTGACCTAATGAATAATCCAAGTTTATGACCTCGAGCGCTAACCGCAACATTGTCAAAAATCGAAAAAACTGCCAAAAACGGTCATTTTTTTCAAATTTCGAATCGAATAATTTGATTTCGATGCAAAGTATACCACGACGTTTCTCGAAAATAGAACAACCCAATATTGAAAACGAGATTTCAATCGGATTAGTAGTTTTTAATTGTATAAGGAAGAAACAGACAAACATCAATTTTAAATTTAAATAATTTTGTTCTACTACTTGTCCTAAGTCCCCTAGACCAATTTTTTTTTATTGACTTCCAAGTACAGACTGTTTGTCCTCTCTTCCTTTATTATAAGTATAGAATAGAAGATTTGAATTCAATGTACACAATGCGGGCGAAACTGGCAAAATATCGAGGTCCGTGTAAAAACAAAATTAAACATGGTAAGTACTTCGTTATTTCATAAAATTTGTAGTGAAAACAACCATGTACGTTTGAGATATTATTTGTCCTTTAATGGATAATATGTGTTAATTAAATTTCAGCACGGACTCCTAAAGACCTATGCTTCTTTCTCGCAGGCCATTTGGTGCGCGAACGGTCACTCCTATTTACTGTTTGTTTTTGCCCACCGACCGTTTCAAACACTACTGTTTTTTTAACCAATCCAATTGAAATATTTGGTGTTTCTAAATTTTCAGTCCATTCGCAGATATCTATTGAGCTTCAAGCATTTTAAAGTACTTTAAAAAAAAACGATTTAATTGAACTATCTTAGCAATTAAGGAACTCGTCTGTACTCGATTTTCTATTAGGTATACAATTATACTTTAGTGCCTATGAAATCAAAACATGGCTTGACTGAATTTTGGCAAAAAAAAAACTGTCATTTAGCCCCCTTATTTATTTAAATGTATACTTTTGAAGTTCAGATTCGAATCTATCAATACCATAACGAACTGACGTCTTCATTTTCGTAGTGTAGCAGCTCAGTTACAATTTTCGAATTCACAAAGTGTAGATTTAACACTTCAAAATATACAATTCTTACAATTTATCCAAAAAACGCCATTAACAATATCTCAACTACCCCAGCTTAACACCGTAAAGCAAGAACCACTCAAAAGGAAACCTCTTAAAAACAAACAGGGAGGAGCACAAGAGCAGCAAAAAGCCATCGCAAATCTTGGAAACATCGACATAAACTTTAATAAATCACAAAACGTTTTACCTCCAACTCGGTCCATTTACGCGCAGATTATCATTCGTTCGTTCATTCGTTCGGTGACGCTGGCGATGCCACAATACGTTGGCTGTCATTTTCCGCCTGCCATTTCTCAACGCGTCAAAAAATCGATAGCATTGTGTGTTTCCCTGTATTGTCAATGATTAACTGCTTAGCAGAATGGACATTAGATAAAATATATTTTTTGTAATATTGTGTATTAAAATGAATCTCGAAAGTAGAATAAAATAAACAGACTACATAATGTACATAATGTAGTCTGTTTATTAATGAGCTTTACACTTTTCAGTAGAGTTCATATACTATATGTCTAGACAACGGATATACTACTTATATTTATTTTTCTTTTGTAAATACATACATAAATTATTTTACATAGAATACATCGAAACCAGATACAAATTTTTATTTTTAAACATAAATATTTGCACCCGGCAGGAATTGAACACGCAACCCGCGCGCCACAGAGGCCGTCATAATAAAAGGAACGAATTGTATTTGAAAAACATATATATAATATAAAAATATATATATTAATAACTTTTTGTCAACATGCATGATGACCAGCAACAACTTATTACTTAATTAATACACTCAAATTGTATTTATAATGGATGACATTGAAAATAGAAAATTATTGGCGCGTTAAATAATAATTAAAAAAATGTCGTAAAACTTAACAACACAAAAAACAAAAAAAAATTGTAATTAACTGTTTCAGTAATTAATAGAAACCACATATAATAATATTACATTATAATAAAATCACCGAATCAAAATCAAAACTTTATTAAATTAGAAACATTCAAGAAATATTGTAATGGAAAGTAAAACACCTGCTTGTCAAGAAGAATAGTTCAACCTTGAAAAACTGTAAAGTTGGCGAAAACTTGGTTCGTTTAAAACCATGAATAAAAACGCGATTAAACCGGATAAACAAAGTGTTATATTAGAATAGTTCAAATCTCGGCAAATGTGCAATATTTTAAATTCAAAGGGGGAAAAAATTATTTCCGATATGTTTTTCTTATTTCTACAGCAAAGCCTCAAGTAAAATAATAACCTGCGTGCCACATCTGTAATGACCACGAAATTAATCTTTGCACAGTACGACTAACCCCGCCGCTAGCCACTGCAAATGGATTAAGCGATGATGGGGCTAAAAGAGCCCTGACTGAATCAATTTCTATGCTAATCCTATTCGGTCTTCATTTTAACGTCCAAGGGTTTCTGAACTAAAGGGTCTGTTTCACTAACTGACGGCTGTTTCACTAACTGACGGCTAAAATGACTATTAGTTACTTGCCTACTAAATCTGACAAGACAAAATGGATTTGATGGTGAAAGACGATTAGATAGATAGATTGATTATACTTTTTATATTACTATTTTAAATTGGAAAATAAATTAATGGACGATTGTAAAAGCATTCACAGAGCAAGAGCTGCGGCAAGCGAGGGGCACAAGTTCGAATTCTGTCACAGGAGGATTTTTCACGTATTTAATTAATCATAAAATGTAAAATGCTATTTGACAAACGTCAAATTTGAGATTAAAAATTGACTGCGTTGATATAGAAATGATATTTAAATAAAAAAAAATGTTATGTAAATATGGGAATACGAGCTCTGATAACATCTTTTTAGGACTAATTTCAGAAACGACCAGATTAACTTGAAAAGAAAGCGCTTAACGACGATTATAGTACGCTATCAGAATTGAAAAGATACTGTAATGAATCGCTATACCAGTTCTTCCGAAATATATATAGGTTTGAACAGAATTATATGAAACTGATATATTTAATGGTTTTAAGTAAATAACTCAATGGTATATTCACTTAGAACAATTACTTTTGTTACTAACTTACTTTTCAGAACTCCGTGTCTACATTAAAGAATTAGGTATGTTTAGTTTTTAGTTCCCACACCGGGCTACAGCATTTCTCTTCTTCTTCTTCTTCTTCTTAGCCTTTTTCAACCGCGCGGGTGTAGGCCTCCTTCAAACCATACCATCTTTGTCGGTCTTGGGCAACTTCGATCCACTTTACTCCTGCTGTTTTCTTAACGTCGTCATGCCAACGCATATGCGGTCTGCCCTGTGGGCGTTTCTCGCCCCATGGTCTCCACTCTATTAAAGTTTGCACAACGAGCCTTGTTTTCTGGCGACGTGGCCAGCCCACTCCCACTTTAGCTTAGCAACCCGCTTGGTTACATCTGCGACTTTGCTTTTCTGCCTCAGCCACTCATTTCGTTTTCGGTCCCTCAGTGTAACACCTACCAGTTTTCTTTCTATTGCTCTCTGGGCCACTTGGAGTTTATTGAGGATCTCTTTTGTGAATATCCAGGTTTCAGCTCCGTATGTGAGTACTGGTAGGATGCACTGGTCATGTATCCGAGCTTTTTGTTCGGCTTTGAGGTTCACCTTAAGAGCAAATTCAAGTTTGGAGTATGCCGCCCACGCCAATCTTATACGCCTGTTAATCTCATTTGCCTGATTGTCTTTCCCCATTACAATCTCTTGACCAAGATAAATATACTTTTCAACCTTTTCGATGACTGAGTTATTTACCATGATATTTGTGGTACTATTTGTACAGCATCTAGTAGCGTGTAAAAAGAACAACCTTCTACAGCTCTAAAATCTTTATACATGCGCAACAAAACTTTTTTACCTTAAAAAACCATCATCAGGAATGTAAACTAAACATAATAAAAAAATAATAAAAAGTTTATTTACTAAGATCTTTACAAAGATTTTCTTAAACTATGGTCCCAGCACAGGGAAACTGAAGTTTTTCATTAATTGCCAATTTTGCAGACAGAACTTATAAAAGTTGTATTATGTTATTTAAGTAGATTTTTTATAATAATCGTTGAAATAAATGCCACAATAAAAACAAATATCAGAAATTCGAGGTGATTCCGAATTCATTGGTCGAAAGACATTGATTCAAATATTTTGGTTTGAGTGAAATACTATGAGTTAAATTTAATTTTAATATCTTAAAAATAAAGTCAATAACTGTACTACAGTGTAGTAAAAACGAACAAAAAAAGCAATAAATTCGTACTAGACTATAAACTATAATTTTCGTCTTAACCATCATGAAAAAGGGCCACAATTCCTACAATTTCCCGAGCTTGTAATGACTCATTTGTTTTTATTAAGCAATGAGTCGCATTTTTTTTGACCCCCCCACTGCGTTGATATGGGTGTTATTTACTGTTTACAAGGGAAATAATTCATGTTTTACTATTTATTAGGTTTTACGAGTTATCTGATCACGCAAAGTGGATTTTAATGAACTTCGCTTGTTAATGATGGCGGCGGTTTAATTTTGAACAACTTTAATTTAATTTTGTTAATATAATATTATTATGAATGATAATAAAAAAATACAAGCTAAGAGCAACTAATAATAATTTCCAGACAGATCGCGCCGAAATACAAAGTGAAGCCAAGTTTAGTAATACTAGTGTGTCGCTTCAGGGCTAAAAAGTTTTTACTGTGTTTTTCCGCAACGAGGACTATAACTAGGTCTCTTTGCGTGACTTTAAGCCGTGGGTTTCCTCCCGATGCTTTTCTTCACCGTAAGAGCGATGTTTAAATAGCGCACATAACTTTTTTTTGCAGAAAAAGACACTGGTGCGCGCAGGGATTCGAAATCATGACCTTTCAGAATAAAAGTCAGGAAATAGCAAAGCTAGGAGGCTCGATCTAACATGGTCAAATATACAGGGTTATGGGTTTCGAATCCAAAACCATTCAGGGGGTGATTTTCCACATCAAAACGAATAACTTTTGTTCTACGATTTTTGGAAATTCGTTTTTTTTTTTGCAAATTTTAAGGTCGTCTTTTTTCAGTGAGATATACTCACTGAAAAAAGACGACTGTTTTTGAAAATAAATTCAATTTAAGTTTTTATTGTAGTAGACCAAACTAAAAGAAAGGACATTTTAAGGTCAATGACCTCTAACTCTATGAAACAGCTGATTTTCAAGTAAACTTTACACTTAAAATTTTCGAAAACTACTTTTAATTTCAAAAAGTCGTAGAACAAAACTTATTCGTTTTGATGTGAAGAATCACCCCCTGAACGGTTTTGGATTCGAAACCCATAATCCTGTATATAGGTATTTATTTGTCATGTCATGCTATCGACGACACGACAAAGAAATATCCTCTTGGTCTCAGACTATATAATAGTTTCCAGACAGAGCGTGCCAAATAACAAAGTGAAACTAAGTTTACTAGGTATGTGGCGGTCGCCCACAGCACCTACTAGATGGCGTTACTAGTCCTGAAATCCTGAATCGGGATATCAATTTTCTTTCTGAGATAAGCTTATATACAACTACCGACAAGACATCGCCGAGCCGCGGCCTACCGGGCAATACCACCTGCCCGGTGGAAGATCTTCCCTTTGGAGGTATACACCACCTCATACCTCCAAAGGTACTTACTTAGCCTTAGTGTCAAAATTGATACTAAGACTAAGTAAGACGTCAACCTGGACTTCTCAACGTCAACTAAGTGTCAAACTGGAGTATAGATTCGCAAATTATACCTAGTAAACATAAATCACGCCTAATCAACCCTACTGCAGAATTAAGTTACACATCGAATGAGACCATCAACGTAATTACAAATGCCTGAGCCAATTTTGATATGCTAATGCGGAGTGCACGGCCCGTTGTTCATATTGATTTATCACATACCCCGGATCATATCGGGTTATCAGCTCCAACATTTTAAATGGCAATTTTGATTCATTTCAGGAATTTTCAGGTCTTTTTTTCTGCTGAAGTCGTTATTTATTTTGAAAATACTGTCAGCAGCAAAAGTAGTAAGTAGTTTAAATTAATAATAAAGATAAATATTATTTAATTTAAATCTATTGGTATTTCACTGTAATTTATTTAACCATAATAAAATGACAATCTGTATGTTAGTATATTTCCATTTTTCCCCGGTCTTATTAATATTTTTTAATTCGCTTACCTCGAAGTCTCGACTTTATTACAAAAGTAATAGTAAATATAAAAGAATTCAACAATAACTATACACGAATAAGAACAGAGAAAAATTTAAATAATGAGTACAAATCTTGTAAGTTTAAAACGATTTTTTACATGAAGTAAGTATGTCAGATACTTCTGAACGATTCATTTCACAAATGTGTGCAACAAAATTATAGAGTTTCTTCTGTGACGTCCTCAGTTACGTCAGCAACTTTTTCTGCTGACTCTACGCAGTCATTGATTTTTATCTGTTATTTATTAGGGTTCTATGGCTTTGTTAAATAAATAAAGTTTTTGACTGCGCAGATAAAGTACCTTCGAGTACGTTCGACTAATGTTGGGTGTGGTAAATTACCTAGTAATTTATGATACCCATATGTGTTAGATATACTTATCTAAAAATCGGGTACAGATTTTCTGTTACTTTTCTAAATTCACCAAATGTAACAAAAGAAAACGCATATTATATTATTATTAAAACCCCATTAGACTGATGACAGATAGCATAATTAAACCAATTAACCTGCAGTTTTATAGAATAACAACTCAAACATCATTTCACTAGTCACCCGTGCGGTGGCGGATAAACTGAGCCCAAAAAGTGTTGGTGTAAAAAATACCAAATTTCTTTAGTACGTATGGCTAATAACATTTAATGATACAACGCAAACGATATAAAATATTGAACGTAATAGCGTACACGGTAAATGTATTATTTCGTTTCAAATTAGGATCAATCGGATAATCAAGTTTAATTAAAATATCTTGACTTTAAAGACAAAATAGAGATCTAAAAAAATTAGGAACGAGTTTCCCAGATCAATATCTAAACGAATTTCGCCTAATTTTAATTTTTGGCTAATTTGAATACTAATATCGTGTTTTATTTAAGTCTGTGTAAGCAAAATTTCTTACAATTTTGTCATAATCTTAACGCAGTAGGTACGTACGTATCAAGCTTAATACAACTCTCACAACAAAAGCGGAACTTCAAGCTGAAATTTCCCAACAGAGAGCTTCATTGAGATAAGGAACTAAACAACACTAGAAAATACAAGTAAAGTGTGGTTGGTAAAAGTTGGCTCATTCACTAGGAAGCGTTTTACTAAATTTCACAAATGCATCACATGATATTCCGCCCTGCCCTGATGTCTGAAGTCGAAGCGAAGTCGCCGCTTTGTCGTCCAGCTAAAAAAAACAACATAGTTTACTTAATTTTTCTGAGACGACGACAAACGATTGAATGCAAGAAAAAAATAGTTGTGGTTTCGCAGGGTTTTCGCTATAAAAATAAATATAAATTTCAATATAGATTTCAATTAAAAATAGATTTCGTATAAATATGGATTTAGTACCTATATATTTTTTTACAATTATAAAGTATTTTGCTCAAAAAATAAGTATCTGCATAAAACAGGACTATAGGACTATAGCAAAGTTCAAATTAAAACTAACTTAAATTGGTTTATTGATTTATTAAATTAAAATTAAAAAGAATGACGACCCGAGACTTAGTTTAATCCTTAGCTGTGGTACAATTTTACTCCGACAAAATTAAAAAGCTAATCTTTTGACATTAGAAAAAGAACAATAAAAAAGCGACAAGGAAAAAAAAATTGGTAAAGGACCAATTTTTCTTAACTGAATCATACGGAACTGCATAGTTGTGAGACGGGAAATACACAATCGTAGGACTAATATTCAAGAATATATGATGTTTTCCATAATAGTGAACATTGCATTATCCGGTGTACATTGCAGTGCGAGCAAGCATTCATTGTTATTACATCTGTCGTAAACGGCAATTGATGTTGAGATCTTAGAGATGTTGTTTTCTTGTAGGATTTCAGCCAGTTTTAAATTGCACTTGTTACAAGGAAAAACTAGTATGTATTTCCATTTCTTCTTGTCCAACCAGGGCTTGCCTGTTTGTTTACAAGATTTGATCTTTACCAGTAACACAATCGATCGGTACAATAATATAGGCTGCTTATTATTTGCAAAACGACAAGGTTCGAATTCTGGCTGAAGGTAAGCAATTTTTCAAAACTCTAATAATGACATTTTAATTTTTGTCAAAATCGGGGATGCAATTCCTTGCAGCATTTTTCGCTATCTCGTATAGTTTAAAATATCCCCCTGAAGCCCATTGAAATGGTTCATCCTGTATAATGTCTTTGTTGAGGAGCTCATTGGCCTAACTGTACTTCCCGACCGTAAACGGTCGTGCGGGTTAAGCAACGCTTGGCACGGTCATTACTTGGATGGGTGATTTGGAAGACACGTCAAGCAATTGGTCCCGGTCCGGTTGGATCTCTGATAGCAGTCGTTAGTTTAAGTTAGATGCTTAGGGCGACCTGAAAACTAACACCAGGTGAGCCACACCACTATACAAGAAATAATAATAATGTATTTGCTTTATACTAGGTAAAACATTAAACTTTAAATACATAATTATTAGTCCCCACACAACCGCTTCCATGTCTAAATAAGTCGAGTTTTCCAGAGGTCATCCCGGTCACCTCCCCCAGGACACGAAGCCTCCGATGCGGACGATTGCCCGGGTCGGGAATCGAACCCCGCACTCCTGTCCCAAGGGTCATGTTTACATGCAACGCAGCTTTATATCCGTGTGTTCGAGTAATGTAGGATATTTTTAGTTTAATAGGAAAAAACCTTTTAAAGTATACTAGGTGCGCCCCGCGGTTTCACCCACCGTAAGTCCCATACCCGCGGGAGTATCGGAATAAAAACAACCTATATTCTTAGTTTCATTGTAATCGGTTCAGCGGTTTTTACGTGATTGAGTAACAAAGTCACAGACATACAATTGTTTGTTATATTAGTAACAATTGTTTGTTATCTTATCTTATCTTATCTTAGGATAAGCAATTTTCAACGCTCGACGTTTCGAAGTCCTTACAAACCTCTTGCTCACGTGTAGGCAGAAATGTAATTTGTCATTCACATTATTAAAAAACTAACTGAAAACTGCCATCCAAGAACGCGAAAACCGAAGGAAAATCTAAAAATCTCTGTTACCAAGAAATATCTCTTTCCGCTTCCAAAAAATGCAGTTTATCAAAACTTAAGAATCCATCTCCCATAAATTTATGAGGGACAGAGAAAGAGAGACGACGCAAATCTGGTAGGTTATCAATTTCAGTGAAACTTTAATACTTTATACCGACTTTCTGCAAGTTTATGTTAATAGAAGACGGAGCAACTTCAACTTAACCCAGCGTTTTAAGTAAAACAAAGTGCTTTCGAGCTTAAAAACTTCAATAGGACTAAAAACTTGCCTTTTATTTAATAAACGCACGGTTTTGCAGAGGAATTTTTGATCCTGGTTGATCTTGTTGAGATTATTTTTTATTTGGATTTCCTAGCTTTTTATTTTAGTTGGTGTTCTGTTACGAACTGTGTACTTCGGTTTATTGCTTTTGCAGTGGAGTCGTTACATACAATTTAATTAAAATTGTATAGGTTTCGGCTTTGATATGGAGAATATATTAGATTCCTAAATCATTTGTTTTGTGAAACACAATCTGTACCCCGCTGTAGCGGCTCTATAGAGTTAGTTTTTATACGATTATCAGTGTATGTAAATACATTTTGAATCTTTGCGAATTCTGATTAGAACAGTACAACATGCATGATGAAAAACTTATCAGTTTCAGGAAAACTAAGTGAAGCTGAGGATTTAAAATTACAGTGTTGCATGGTTACATTTTTCGACATTTAAAAGCCCTAGTTAAAAATGTGATCTATAATTTTATATATTAACAATCTTGTAAGAATCTATAGGCGATCAGTGGTGGGATGTACAGAGAAGAAGAGCTAATGAACGGCAACGACACATCGGAGCTTTAGTGCCACGGGAATCGCAAAAGTAATTAACTGTACACTCTAAGAATAATTCAATAAATGCAACAGCGCACATCGGTTCAAAGAACGTAACATTAATACGAGTTTTAAAGTACAATGACACACAAATCATATACAACTAAGATGTTTTCTATTCGGCCCAGTACTAAATGACATCATTATTAATGCCATACAAGTAAATACCTACGTTACCAGTACCCATATTATCTATCTGTTGACCTCTGACAACAGTGGAAAATGACAGGCACTATGCAGTACATTCCTGATTTGAGGTAATCACCGGTAATAACCACGTTTCGTCTAAGCAGCACTGTACTGCATAGTGCCTGTCTTTTCCACAGTCTTTTTTCAGACATCCACTGAATAGATAATATGGGTACTGATCGCCTCTTTAGCTCAAGCTCGAGATATTGACAAGACCCTGCTTATTTTCTCGCACAATTACTACGATGAAGAAAAACACTCTAGTTAGAAATATAGACGTTACTGAGGTAATGCCCTTTTCAATTTAAACGCACCCCAATGAATTTCCAGGGCTGGATCGGAATGAGGGATGTTAAATTTGAATAGGCTGTGGAACTAAATTGTAACAACGCACCCTATTTGAACTTACAGGAAAACTATACACTTTTGACAATGCCTCTTAACAGCAGCTACTGCAATATATTGAATTTGATAGCTTATTGACACCTCTTTATTTTGTGGTAATTGTTATTTGTTCCTTTTATTATTATTGTTCTTTCATTGTTGACGTGACCAAAAGTGTTCTTAAATAATGAATTATTATTTTGATGTTGCTACGGTTTAAACTAAACCAATGAGTATAAGTACCATAGCGAAGTGAAGTACAAGCAAACAAAACACTATCGGTGATGGAAAGCCAATAGTATATTCAGTTAGCTACAATGTACGACGTATCATACAGGTACGGTAGTGTCCTGCTAGAGCTAGATGGCCCGACGACGTAAAAACTCAGGCCGAGGCAACGTAGTTCAGAATGACTGCTGATAGAAAAATGTTGAAGATGCACGGCATGCAAGATACGGGGCACACATAGGGAAATCTGGAGAGATGTTGCAGTAGGCAAATATACATGCTGCTGAAAAGAGAGATAGATAGTATTTAGAAGAACACCAATACGTGGCAGCTCACTTTATACATATGTTGCGTCTACTCCGAGATACGGCCAAAGCCAAATGTCCTCAGTGTGAAATATTGTGTCGTTGGGAATATATCTCAAGACGTGTTAGTATCCTACATCCGCCAAGAAAAAGCGACCTAAGAAACATGGAAAAAACGGAAAAATAAAAACGAGCGACGGAAGAGTGAAGAAAGCGGTGGCAGGTCTACACGAAATGGAACTTCCAAGTTTATCCGAACGTCTGCTCTACCGTACAGAAGGTATGGTGAGTAATCCCCTGAAACTCGTCTATGTACAACATGGGGTTTGCGTTCAACCACACAGTCTGGTCTAACATAATGGAACTTAAGACGCAATCCAATGCCTGTGACGACTGCAATTGGGACTATTCGCGTCACAGAATAGGCCTAGACGGGACAAATTCTAAGTAGTTCTAAATAGTTATTCTATGTAAAGGGCCTACAGTCTTCCGTTTTGGGGAAAACGATATCTACCTAAAGAAACCAACTGTAAATGTACACAAAAAGTGGAATGGATTCGTTTGAAAATGAAATATATAACCTATTGTGTAACAAATACCTGATAAATTCTGTGAATTTAGTGTGTTAAAAAGGGAAGTTGTTACATATTCCTCCCAAAATAAGGAAATATTTTTCTGAGAAATCATCTGAGGGCTGAAGTAAAATATAATCGCTGAACTAAACTATAGTTCTACCTACTCTTCATCCATCATTGTTTCAAAACTCCTTTCGGAGTTAAAATTAAATGTATAAAACTACCTACCAAAGGATTTTATTTTATTTCAATAAAGGTACTTTCCCTCACTCTTATTAAATACCTATTTATGTTCAGTCAGTAAAAGTAGAGGGTGCTTTTATTTTTTTCAATAATAGTTCGATACTTATTGAAAAACTAAAATATAGTCAATGTTCTTCTGCTTGATATCACTAAAAATTCCGAAGTGTTACCTATATAGTAATTTCATGCATAATACTTAACAATTACCATAGATAAATTATTATTATTTATTATCTTTGCAATTACTAAACCTAATTAAAAATTAAAACATTAAAATAAAGAACCTGACACCTTAAGTCCTTTGCTGACTGTACCTTGGTCCTAAACCAAGCGTTTCAGTCAAAATAAAATCACATAAAAATTAGTATTTGATTACTCAGAACAGTTCTTAATATTATGCAGACATGCACTTATACCTTTAATACTTGTAATAAAGCAATTAAAAATGTACTTTAAGTCGAAAAACACAATGGATGAGCATTACCTTTAATTTCAGGACAATAAAACGTATAAAATTTGCCTTGTTATTTGTAATTATAGGAGCGTGAAGCGATTTACTTGTACACAGTTCCTTTCTGTCAGTTTATCCCTTTATCCTTTGTTTCGTTTTTGAAAATGTCTTGTTGCAATCAAGGATTATTAATGAGTTTTCTGTAAAACTCGACGTGTTGAATTTGTTTGTAATTATAGACCGGAAATTTACTGACAATTTGCAGGCTTTGTTGTGGCACCCACGTTATGCTAAACCTGTTTTAAAAGTTTTTTTTATGGATTGTTTTAATCATGTGTAATTCCATTATGAGTGTTATTTTTAGTCAAATTCTTATGACATTTGCGAATGGATCTAATGTCATTGGAATGTCACTATTCGCTTTGGTGACTTAAGAATAAGGTAAGTATAGGCATA
This sequence comes from Idaea dimidiata, assembly GCA_949358125.1. Taxonomy (NCBI): domain Eukaryota; kingdom Metazoa; phylum Arthropoda; class Insecta; order Lepidoptera; family Geometridae; genus Idaea; species Idaea dimidiata. Next base: position 14,019,186 of record OX442341.1, read on the forward strand.
CCTATATTTAACGTCCACTTATGGAGTTGTAGCTATAATTTTTTCTTTGAATGGTAGCCAGATTTGCAACCCCTATTTAAATGACGTTATCGACCCGGATCTTCTGACTCGACTGATTGTGTAGCGTGCGAGTGATCATGTGGGAAACGAGTGTAGAAGCGGCTTTTGAGTCAGCCACAGGAAGCAAATTAGGCTAGACTGTGAGGCGTGGTCTGGTCAGAATTGGGAGCGTGGTTGCATGTGTTACCTTAGGCTCTATCTAAGATGCCGTCGGGTATCGCGGATGATTATCCGAGTCCCAACATTAGGGCGAGTGAGGAACCGGTGGAGTTTTAGTGAGTAAACCTCTGGTCGCCGACCACCCTCAGGCCAGCAGGGAGCCCCACATAACCTCGCTGCTCCTCCCCCAAGAAGCGGCGGGATTATGGATAAGGCACATTTCTCTACCTAAAAAAAAAAGGCACTACCTTAGATGAAGACGTGTGTCAATAAATTTGCGTTGAGTGATCTCTCCCAAACTGTGACTGGTGGCTGATGCAGCTGCTGGGCTAAACACGCGGAGTATCGATGTAAATATTTGTCCCCGTTTCGATTTAGACGTCAAGTAATTGGGAGGCTGAAGGGCTGGTCTTTGTAATGGTCCTCGCCTCTGAAACAGAAGATTGAATGTACTTTCCAAAGCCTTCCTGTGGGTCGATTCTGTAAAAACATAGCATGCGACAATCAGGCGGTATGCATGAGCATTGCAGAAGTCGATTTGTTGCAGGAGTAAAAATAATAGCTATTCTATAACTTCTTTTAATACCCAACTAGTAAATTTGTCTTGGAAACGAATCCTTTTAAGTGTTATAGTATTATAAAATACTAATACGTATCTTGAATAAAAGATCAAATCTTATTAATGCACTAAGCCTAGGCCTATATTGGTTGAATTTCAAAGCCTCGCTGACTGTGAAAATGTTTGGCGGGCTAAGTCGAAGTTGAAGGGCACGGGTTACACTCTGTCTGAGTTTCTCACAAAAACCAGGCATCTGCTTTTCATGAAGGCTAGACAGAGTTTCGGAGTTGCCAATTCCTGGACGCAGCGGGGCTCTGTCTATGTCCTTGATGCAGGCGGCACGCGACACTGTATCCGGCGTCCTGAAGATTTGGAGACTATTCCTGGGCTGGTCGCGGGGGAGCTCAATGTCAAACCGCCGAAATTAGGAATAACGCGGCGGGCTGTAGCTGCAGCAGCGGCCGCGGCGGCGGCGTCTTCTTCGGCCAAATCGAAGTCATAGTTACTGTTGGCGTATGGGCTAAATATTTTTTTTTTTTTGATAATTTCGTGTTTTTCAGGGTAAGGGTAGCACTACAAAACTTTTGTTATTTTTTTTACATTATAAAATGAATGGATGAGACGGTTGGTTGGTCCCGTGACAATGACATTTCAATTTTTTTTTTTTTTTTTTTCTTTTTCCTCTTTTGGCATTGGGATGCCAGCTCATTTTGACCGTTTATTAAATTCTTTTTTGTGTTTGTTTTTCAAATTGTATTTTTCTCTATATTTATTCGTGATGTATTGTGATGTAATGTATTCGTGAGTTTTCTTAGCTACCTGCCTACCTTTTGTGATTTTTTATTTAGTACTTGCTGTGTTTAAACTTCAACTAATACCTATATGTGTTATACTTATTTTATTGCAACGCAACTGGGCGGTGGTTTGGTGCTGTGTGGCCAGCTATTTTTGAGATTGTGTACGTATAATTTGTGTATATTTTTATTATTCATTTATAATATTTATTGTTTTAACATTAGGTAAATATATTTATTTATATTATTTAATTATATAGTTATTTGAATTCATGTCGGAACCAGATGATGATGAGTTTGTAGTCCCTTTCTTGTCCTGTACATCTGGCACAGACATAGACAGTGATGATGACAGTTACCGTAGCTTTCCTTCCCTCTCTGATAGCATTGAGGACATTTTTCGGGATGTTCCCAAAAACTTCAATGTTGTGCACATCAATGCACAGAGCATTCCGAAGCATTATCCTGAGATGTTGGCATCTTTATCTGACAAGAACCTCCACGCAGTCGTTGTCTCTGAAACCTGGCTGCAGCCCTGTTTCTCATCAAAATCCTATAATTTGCCAGGTTTCAAACTTATACGCAACGATCGTATCGAGGCTGGTGGTGGAGGAATCGCTATTTACTTGCGAGCCCATATCCCATATAAAATCGTCAGCATGTCCCCACAACCCTGCCCGTCAAACGCTGGCCAGCACTTGTTTGTGGAAGTACTTATGAACAAGAGCAAGATTTTGTTAGGTGCCTTTACAGCCACGACATGAATGTAAATTATTTTGCTTCATTTGACGGTTTGCTTGAGGACCTAATACCAAAATTCAACCATGTTATTATTATGGGCGATTTCAACACCTGCCTCGAAAAGCAGGACTACCAATACGTTACTAGAGCTAAGAAGCTTAGGTCTGTGGCAGCAGCCTATAATCTCACCATACTTCCACTAAATACCACCCATCATTTTCCGAATTGCACGCCATCTCTCTTGGATCTAATTCTTGTTTCTTCTGCTTTTCACTCTGCCAAACATGGTCAGCTTTCGGCGGACTGTTTTTCCTACCATGACCTTATTTATCTTTCGTACAAGGTTCGTCCGCCGAAGGTTAAACCAAAATATATCTTCCAGCGCAACTTTGGTGGTATGAACGTAGAGGAACTCCGCAAGGATGCACAAGATGTTGACTGGGAGGGTATTTTTGACTGTGACTCCATCGACGATAAGGTGATTGAGTTTAACAAAGTTATAATCAGTCTTTTTGATAGGCATGCTCCGTTAAAGCCTATTAGGTTGAAGCACCACCCTGCTCCATGGCTTACTGACGAGATCAGGTTGATCATCCACAAAAAAACAGTTGCCAAAAGTAAACTTCGACATAATGCAACCGTTGCCAATAGGGAAAGATTTATTGAACTGCGAAATCGCTGCAATAGAATGTGTAGGGATGCACAGCGCCGTCATATTCATAACTCTATCAACGATGGAGATCCTGCCAAAGTGTGGAAATTCTTGAAGACATTAGGAGTTGGTAAACAAACACAACATTCCATTTCACCAGATCTGAATTTAGATTTACTAAATCAACATTTTTCTTTTTCTTCTTGCCTAGACAGCTCTGTTAAGACTGAAACTTTAATGCGTCTCTCATCTGTTCCAGCTCCTGACTTTACACCCTTCACTTTTGATCAATTCACCGCTTGTGGTGTGGAGCAGAGCATGAGACACATAACCTCTAAAGCTGTTGGTAGTGATAACATCAGCCGTAATATGCTTATGCCCATCATTGACGAAATCCTTCCCGTAATTTTGCACATTCTTAATTTTTCCATCTCACACAGTGTAGTACCCACCTCTTGGAAAGAGGCCCAGATTATCCCACTACCGAAAAAATCCAACCCTAAAACTTTTTCTGAGTATCGACCAATTTCCATTCTGCCATTCCTTTCTAAAGTCCTTGAGCGTCTCGTGCACCAACAAATTTCCAAATTTCTGAATAATCATATGTTACACAATCCCTTCCAATCTGGTTTTCGTCCGGGGCATAGCACAACTACTGCTCTTGTTAAAATCACTGACGACATTCGCAAGGGTATGGATGATCGTAGATTGACTGTGCTAGCATTGCTCGACTTCAGTAATGCTTTCAATGGTGTCGATTATGATCTTCTAATGGGTGTTTTAGGCTCTCTTCACATATCTCCAACGGCAATTGAATGGTTCCGTAGTTACCTGTGTGGACGCCGGCAGCGTATACGTGTCGATGACACCTGTTCATCTTGGTGCGATGTTTCTGCGGGCGTACCCCAGGGCGGCGTGCTATCTCCCCTTCTTTTTTCAGTATTCATTGATTCTATCACCTCTAATCTTTCTTCATCCTACCATCTCTATGCAGACGATTTTCAGATATACTCCACAGGTACGTGGCAAAATTTAAATGAAGCCATTGCCTCTGTTAACAGTGACCTGGCTAAAATATCCAGGTGGAGTAAATCATTTGGCATTGCGGTAAATCCTTCCAAGACGCAGGTTATTGTTGTAGGTAGCTCTAGGTTATTGGAAAAAATCAACTGGGGGGAAATTGACCCTGTTACGTTCAACGGAAGTATTATCCCTTTTTCTAAAACCGTCAAAAACCTTGGTGTTATCGTGGATGCGGGGCTGGGCTGGCAGCCGCAAATAACTGAAACCAGTCGGAGGATGTTTGCTGCTGCGGGCTCACTCCGTAGACTGCGGAACTTTCTGCCGACTGCCACTAAAGTTAGCCTCGCCCAATCTCTCATGCTTCCCATCCTTGACTATGCCGACATCTGCTATCTCGATTTGACCGAAGAGCAACTCGATAAACTTGAGAGACTTCAAAACGTTTGCATAAGGTTCATATTTGGCTTGCGAAAGTATGACCACATTTCTGAATTTCGCCAAAAGCTCAAGTGGTTGCCAATCCGCCTTCGCCGAAATGTTCACATCCTCTGTTTCCTTTACAAAATTCTATTTGCCCCTTTCTCCCCTTCCTACTTAAAAGCTCGTTTTCAGTTTCTTAGCGATTCTCATGCAAGACAACTGCGTTCTTCTGAAACCCTACTTCTGCAAGCCCCCAAACACAACTCCTCATTTTATAATAAATCATTTACTGTTCATTCTATGATTCTTTGGAATTCCCTTCCACAACCTATCCGATCTGCCAAGTCCTTACCCATCTTCAAAGCTATGGTGACGAATCATTATCTCAGTATGGTCTGATCTATGGATATGTGTATGTATTATTGTATGTATGGTTTTGTAATGTGTATGTATGTATGCTATATATGCGTGGAAGTGTATTTATATATTATATATATATTGTTTAGTATGACATATGTATTTTCATAGTATTTTAACCTTCTCCAGTTCACACCAATTCAATTATATATTAATATTATTACTCACAACCTGCCACTCATGCTAAAACGGATCTATTCCATCCATAGGTTGCCTGGAAGAAATCGCTTTCAGCGATAAGGCCGCCCATTTGTGCAATTTACGTTTAATCTATGTCTTTACTTCATGTAATGTAATTATTTGTGTTTTTGTTTAAATGTTGTATGTTGTGCAAATAAAGTTATTATCTAATCTAATCTAATCTAATCATAGATTAAAACATTTTGCACTTACAGACCATTCGCACTTTATACCTACGTTTATAGATGTATATAAGAATTCATTCAAAGATATATATCAGAATATAGGTTTTACAATTACCTTAAACAAGACTCATTGCTCTTCAGGATTCATGTACACTTAATTTAGCATTTCAGAAGAGAATTTGTTCTTACTAAAGATTGCACTTAGTGCCCCATAATACTTTTGTTCTTACAAAATCTTTGGTTAAGACAATTATAAGGACAACAATCAATAAATTCAATTTTGTCTTAGCAAAGTCGTATTTAAGAACTTAGGTATGTAAATAGAATTGTTTAAGGTCATTTTGTCTTTATTTTGAGTTGCTTGAGAACTATTTATCTAGCTAGTCTCTTGTGAATTCTTTCATAAGGGTTCTATGGGAATGTCTTCACTGGCAATTGTCTTGTAAATTCTTTCATAAGTAATAATCGGCTGCACAAGTACAAGTCTTAGCGGAACCACTTGAAGTTAGAGCTGGTAATGATTGTGATTGTTCCGTACAATATAGAAATGAATAGTTGATAGTTCAAGTCTTGAAGCAGAAGATGATAGTAGTGAAGATAATTCGGATAGAACGGATAATGTCTAGTTTCACCTACCTATTTATTAATTACAAGGTACTTATTCGTCATGCAATAGTTTTAGTAATAGGTAAAGGTTTTTAAGGCACGTTGATATTGAAAGTATTAGAAGCATAAGCACAAGCGACACATTTTTCCGAAAATATGAAATGCGTTATTATCCAGGACCATCTTACGTTGTTAAGCATTTAAAACCAAATGTTCCTAATACAGTCAACACCCATTACGACAACCATTATAATAATTTTAATTCAGCTTGGCGGTATTTAATATTAAAACGACATTAAAAAAATATAACATAAAACAAAAAAAAAACAATACATGACATGAACCACCTTCGCAATCATAATATTGTAATTAAATATTTAGATACCTACCACTTTGTATTTGTGACAGCTTAAAGCGGAACCTTAAAATTATTAAAATGGCCACAATAATTTGTCTCATCCAAGTGTTTTGTATGACTGACATTCTTTGAGGTGACTTATTAAGTATTACAAAAGATCTTTTAGCCTTAAGCTTATCTGAGAGAAGAACAGTGAGTCTTATAAATGGTCGGCCATATTTATTTTTTCTATACAATTAAATTATGAAACAAATTTTATAAATATTTATTTCTCTAAATATATTATAAAGAGAGCCCATGAAAATTTAAACAATTACTTTCGAAAACTACTCGAAAATAAATTCTTCGCAAGCTTATACTTGCAACATCAAAGACATAATTAATTAAAAGCATGCTCGATATATTTACAATTATTATTAAAATGGCGATGAAAGTTTATTATTAAGTAAAAACTTAAGTTTTTAAAATTCAATATAATCTGTGGCATCAACACCGCAAAGCATAATTACCGTTTAGAAAATCACTCACAATTAACTTACCGAGAGTGATACGAAGTCAAATCACTGTTACGATGGCTTTAGTACGAACTTTCAAAGAGTGATTGCCCTTACGACATTCTAATGTAAGGCTCATCTAAGTATTAAAAGTTCTTATTTTGGAATTAGCAAAATAGCTGTAAGATTGAATAATCTTAATGAAAACAACTATAAGACATCAATAAGGGTGTTTTCCCTTATAAATTGCGCCCAAATCGACACTTACAGATGTCTGTAAGTGCCTTATAAGTGACTAAACATTTTGGTCTTGGGATATTTCTAAGACAATATTTTGCTAGTTGGGTACTGATTGACTGATTAACAAGGGGAGATCTTTAAATAATTAAGTAGCCCTTAATTTTGAAGGCTACTTAACTAATTAAGTAGTAATTAAGTAAAATAACATTTACAGAATACGAATTAACGCACATCTTCTGCACGTCGCTTGCAGTTCGCCGGTATTCCGCATGTTATGTTTTTACAGAATCGAGCCACTGGTGTAGTGTAGTAACGCTGACAGCAAGGTGAATAGTTTTGATATTTATCATGTAATTGGTGAAACGCTGAGAGGCAAGGGAAAAGACTGAAAATAATTTAATAAATTGGTTAATATAACCCCATAATAGTAAAGATAACAATGTCAGATAAGTTAATGAATAGCTACCTTACAACAAGCGATGGGTAACATTTTATCGAAGCATGACCGATTGCTCGTTGAGCATAAACTAAAGTTTGCACTATGGTTAAGTTGTAAACTCAACAATACATAATGGTGGACAATTGTAGTGAAATAAAAGTAAATATACACTTCTATTGTTACGGAGAATAGCTGGTTAAAATGGCGGACTGTTTAGTGTATATTTGATTTACTTATTTCAAGTTAAATGTGCATCCGCAAGTAGTTATACTTATGAAGGAAAGGCAATCTCAGTACACTAACTTTAAGTAATAATAAATAAAAAACCTGCCAAGTACGAGTGGGACTCGCGCCCGTAGGGTTCCGTACCATTATTGCACAAAATCGGCAAAAAAACACGTTTGTTTTATGGAAGCTAATATAATATTTTGTAAATTTTGTTGTAATAAAATAGTTGTTATGTATAAAATAGTTTTTAAGTACTATAAAATAGTTGTTAAAGCAGCAACAGGAATACATCATCTGTGAAAATTTCAACTGTCTAGATCTCACAGACGGACGGACGGATAGCGAAGTCTCAGTAATATGGTCCCGTTCTTACCCTTTAGGTATGGAACCCTAAAAAAGTAAAGAAAATTACTTCACTAAATAAAATTCTCCAAGATCCTCATTCCCTAAAGAGGCAATCCCCAAGAACCCCGATTTGATTGCATTTTATTCATGTACAACTGAAATAAAATCAAACCCTCATAAATATAAATAAATGAAATATTATTGTTCATCAAATAGCAACATCAGCATGGACTATTATAACTATTTTTCGTAAAGTCATATTTTAAAAGTAAACCGACAATTTCAGGTGTGCGGCTGCGTTCAAACGAGTCTCTCTCACTCGTTCCTTATCAAATTTGCGTCTGTCTACTCTACCAGACTACGTTAGACGATGCAGTTTTGTGTTCATATGAACAACGTTAATATAACTATATAAAATCTATGGCAAAGAGAAATTTCATAAAAGATATGACGGTAAATTTCCGCCGTGACATACGAAATACGCCTTTGATCAGCAAATTTCTTAGTAGAACGTCAAAAAGTTTTCTTTTAAAAGTGAATACGAATTTCTTTCTTACGTTCTTGAAAATAGATACCATGTTAAAGTAAGAAAGAGGAAATAGAAAGCACTTACCCAAAAAACAACAATACCGAAAGAAACTGATAAAATTTAATTTCTAAAAGTGTTTACCCATTAATAATTTGAAGGAAAAAATCATCTCCAAAAATTCGCTCCCAGTAGTATATCTACATTTAATATATTGTCTTGAGCAATATATATATAAAACAATACTAAAGTGTTTACCCACTTACAAAATACCTCAGGCTGATCGTCACAGAACTAACTGTTTAGCCCAGATTAGCTAGTCTATCTGGATTATGCACCCGTCAAATTTTGTAACTTTCGCATACTGGCATTTCGCTGACACTTTCTTAGAAAATCACTTTCGCAAAAGTCACTTTTGTCGAACAAAAGTTTGCTTTAACGGTGTTTTCGACTCTTTTATTGAAACAAGTTATTATGAGACAAATTAATATAAGAAACATCCAGTACATTAAACAGCTCAGAGTTACCGGGTTGAATATATACTCGATCTGGTAAACTAAATATAATTCACTGTTCAGAGCTCCCTTGTAACACAAACACAGCTCGATAGTCAATAAAGATAAAATAAAGAAATAAACTGCAATCGGCATGCGGAATCGTACCCATCTCATCTTATCAACCATCGGGCAAGCAATTAGCAAGGCGAGCGCTAAAAGCAGCGCTTTATATCGCTCGAGCGCTACGCACTCGATCGGTATCGGCGGCTACTATCGGGCGCTAAGAGAACGCTTTTTATACGGCATTCGGTTGCGATGTGCGTAAAGATATTTTAGAACTGTTTGATAAAGGGGAATGCATATTTGCTTAGAAGATTTCGCTCACTTGATATTTTTATCTTTTGGCAGAACTGTAGGCTAAATTTTGACGACCTTAGTGTCGAGTTGGGCGAATCTCCGACTGTGACGCAGAAGGTTGCAGGTACCCGTCAGGAAAAGTACCTATATGTTAGACTTTTCTCACAGGTCTCCAAGCTGCTGGATATCTTACTTCTTAATCTTGCTAATATTATAAACACGAATGTTTGTATGTATGTATGCATGTATGTGACTTTGTAAAAATACTGAACCGATTGCGATGAAACTTGGATAGTTGGAGACCTGGAATATGGCCACTTTTTATCTCGATATTCTCACGAGAACAGGACTTATGCGGGTGAAACCGCGGGGTGCAGCTAGTCTTTAATAGTTTACACGCTCAAATAACTAAATTCTCATCGATTTTATCCAGTATATTATTAGTTTCAAAAGAGATAACCACGTTAATAGCTAATAATTTCGAGCGGTAAAACAATACTAACTGCTCAGTGGTCAATTGTTCATAAATACGAGGTTGCATCTAATATCAATTTATTTCCTGTATTAATTATTGTTTTATGAATTTAACTGCGATGTTTAAACAGGTTTGCAATATGAATTTCTTCTGTTTTCGCGACTTTCTATTCAATTACTCTTCAATCTGTGATGCCTATGAAATAGGCTCTGAGGCGTCGGATTAGCACTGCAAAGATGCTGAGAATGATAATAAAAACATCGCGAAGTGAGCTTTATTTTAGGTTTTCAATATTTGTTTTTAGGTTTTCTTGTTCGTTTTTACGATGCTGGTATTAATTACCACTAAAACCTCAGTTGGTAAAACAATTAACAAGGAGAGATATGGTCGAAAATTATGACATGATACGTGATTCCAGTGTAGTTCAGTGGTTAGAGTACTCGCCTGGTTTACGAGGGGGCACAGGTTCGAATTCTGTCATGAATTTTATATTTCCAAGTTAATTAACACTATTTTCCTTTTGTTAATCGTGGTGGTTTAACCCTCTAAGGGGATCTCCTACTCCTAAAGGGGTCAAGACACAATAGCAATGAAATAAATAAATATTGTACGACATTACACACAGCGCTATCTTCTAGCCCCAAACTAAGCACTAGGCTAGTATTATGAGTACTAGACCACAAATATACTAACTACATATTATAGTTTTTTTTGTAAATACATAATCAGATCAAAATAACTTAAAAACTTTGCGTGAAAAGTTCCACGTTCCTACATTTCCAAAAATTACACCCCAAACAACCTGTCAAATACTAACACATATCAAAGAAATACTTCTACATGTGCGTAACGAAGATTAATCACTAAAACAATAAGTAATCTATTCATAATTACAAAACATATAATTATATAAACGAAACAAACAAAAAATGCCAACGAAATTCTTCACGCCGTTATCAGAGAGCCGAGTTTTAATTTGAAAAAAAAAAAAAAGGTCTCGTCATTTGGTTTCAGCCTTTAAGTCCTACGGGTGCTTGCATAAAGAAGCTGGTTATCTTCGTGTAAATACTAAGTACCTAAGGAAAACAATAGTATTATGTGGAATTAGATTGTAAAACAAAATCGCTTAAAAAAGGGTTTAATTCGTTCAAAGTGTTGCGGAGTCAAAGTGGAAGGTTTTCGTGGTCAAAGTGGAAAAACCCTTACAATGTAATAAAACACAATATTTACTGGATTTAACTCGTGTTTTATTTAACAGCATTCTTTCAATGCCGTACCAACGTTCTATCGACTTTACAGTTAATTAATTTGTTATTATATTTATTTGGCGCAAAACGTTCTTGCAAGGTCTATTTATTATAATTGGCTTCCTATTGTTACCATGTGTTTTATAAGTGTATATGTATAGCTGTTGAACTTCCTAATAAATAAATAAATAATTTATTTCTAATTTACTCAAAAGGCTTCAACGCTATACTCTGCCATTCAATGTCAAAACTGTAAAATGACTTTTATTTCAAAAACCCATTATCTCTATGCAAACACCCTACGTAGTTTAGCTCGCGTGTCGAGTTCGCGTGCTTCCCCCACTTTCCATATAGAGGGTTAATTAATATTTATTAATTTAATTACCCCTGGCTGGCGACAATGCGAAAGAATTTCATGCGGTTTTCGTATTCTGTTCCTAGTTTATGTAAATAGGGACCCTTAACGTCAGAATGTGTTTGAGATCATCGCACCGATTTCAATTGCGTAAGTTTCGATCATTCAAAAACGTTTTCACAAGCCATGGTGGCATGAGCCAAAGTCATCGACAGACATAGATCTCAAGATTGGTATAGACTTAATTGGCAATGGGCAGGCTATATGGCTGGAAGGACAGATAACCGTTGGGGAATAAAAGTCCTTGAGTGGCGACCACGATGTAATGTATAATGGAGTGTTGGAAAACCACCTACTCGGTGAACCGACGACATTGTAGCGGTTGAGAGGAGCCATTGGATGGAGGTAACTCGCGATCGCTATTTGTGGCGTCTCGTATGGGGGAGGTCTATGTTCAGCAGTGGACGGATAAGGGCTGAAATGATTGTGACATTCACATGTCGTCATGTCATGTCAGCATAGGGCTTTCTTGAGGGTTTCAGCGATAAGGAACCGAGAGTCTACTCTGGATTAGCGAATTCCCTATGCTTTCTAACCGTAATAAGTCCTAAAGCATGTCGAAGGCATTGTTACTGTAAATACTTGATCTTTTCATTCAGTGCCAGTTTTGTACTTTTTGTCAATAAATTTAAAACACGTAATAGGTACAAAATAAATACTATTTTGGAAATATTTTAAAAGGAGAAACGTACAATTCAAACCACTGTTTGTTAGAGACATAAAATTAGGATGTTGTGTTCTTTGTGATTTATAGAAACTACAATATTCACCCACTTAAAAAGGATGATTCCATTGTGATTAGGCCATATACGTGGGTAACCCACAGGTTACAGTCAGTTTGTTTTTAAATTGTTAATGGCAGAAATCGAATTGATTTTGGAATAAAAGCTTTCCAAAATTTTACAGCCGGCAAGACGGTAACCTGCAACCTCCACTTTCTGTGTCATCAGCTCAGTAATTGCCCCATAGGGCTCCCACTCTGTTGTGATGAAATTATGGACTGCATCTCTTGGTTTTAAGCGACTGAGACACGTAGCAACATCTGCCCGCTTTATAAAAATCAAGGAATCGAACCAACAAACTATTGCTGCATATTATAAGGGACATTGGTAGAACACACCTGAATAATTGTTTGTACTTCCAATATGTCATTGTATAGAGGTCATCACACGTAGTATTAAACTCAGTCTTCAAGGTTCGTGCCAATAATTTAATCTGTTAGTAATAAAAGACACAGTACTAAATCGAAATTAAAATTCAGAATGTAAAGATGTCAAATAATCATATTTTACACTGTGACACATTGGTAATTCGCATTTGTCAGGTGTAATGACCTTAATGTGTCCTTTTTAAGAATTTTTATGTTGTCTTTTGACATTAAAAGTCTATAAAATTTGTCCTCAGTGTCCCTTGACATAGGGTTGTCAGCTTTTATGTAATAAATTGAAATGATAAATATAGCAATATTTTTAAACTGAGTCTTTAAAAGTATGAATTTTTTAGTGGAAAATTAAGTGAAAAAAAATGTTTCGTAATTATTTTTATAGCTCAGGGCATGTCTAAAAGAAATATTTTAATGGAAAAAGTTTCATCCTCAAAAATTCACTAGCGACGAGATTTGAACGCAGAGACGCGAGTTCAAATCTCGTCGCGAGTGAATTTTTCCTTTAAAATATTTCTAGGGAAAAAAATGAACCTATATTTTTTTGTAACTCGTTGGTCACGGACATACTAATGAACTCGTGTTACATAGTGGCTGCGCCGGTTTACGTAACGTAAAATAACCGCATAGCAATACGACTGATCTATGTAGGTAGGGTAAATTGTAAAGCTTATTTACAACATTTACAAAATCAAAAGTTAGGTAATAAGGTAACACTGTAATACTAAGGCGCCATAATCATGTTTTTATTCGTAGATTTCTCAACAGTTCTATCTGATCCGGTGGTTTTTATAATGCAGACAGGGATATTCTCAGGTTTGGTGTCCACTTAATAGTTTACGAGAAAAATTGTCATTGACGCTGACTTCTACGTGCTGGCTTCGGCTCCACGTACGCCCTCCAAAGGTTCCAAAGGGTTCCATTGCAACGTGATACTGGAGGTAACACTGCACACAAGACATACAGTAACCTACCTTATGGTTAAAAACGATCTGGTACAGTCAACCTATGCTGTTCTGTTCATATAAATAGACAACCATAAACAGTCAGCGACACAGTTTATTTTGTAAACAATTTGTTATTCCACAGGTATTTACGATAGGTACTGTCTTTGGTTTAACGTTGAGATTAGATATTCAAGACGTGTTGGTTTTAGAATTAAATATTGTTTGTATATACTGTCTGTAAATAATCTGATTATTTACTGTCAATATAATACAAACATCGCGATTTCGTGATTGCGGCAGTCTTATTGCTTTTAGCGGCCGTCTATTGTAACTTTATTATAATTAACTTTAAATTTAAATGTAAATTGTGGTAAAATAAATTGTCATCTATTCTAATCAAAATGTACTTACTTAGTTCACGTAAAACATTTACAATCCCGCTGATGCTGAGGTGTTGTGGAAAGATTGTTGTCCCTTTAATTATCTCTTTGAAAAAATCCAGTTTTGCAGTAGATAAATACATTGTTCAAAACGTTAGAAAACAAAATGATTAAAAAGAAACTTAATCGTTTTCTGTAAGTACTACAAACTACACCTAGAACTTGTAATAGAAGCGACAATTATCTGGAAATGGACCGGAAAAACTGGAAAAAATGAAACAAACAGCGGAAAATCTTCGTTTCATAATTATTGAATAAATGCAAGTAAAGATAAGAAAAACCAAAGGTACGTAATAAAATGAAAGAATAACATTAATTGCAATGTCTGTCATCAAGATCATGTCTTTTTTCTGCTTTTTGATAAAATGCTACTAATATTATAAAACTGAAAGTTTGTGAGCATGTGGGTATGTAAGTTTGTGTTTGTGTGTTCGTTACTCAATCACGTAAAAACCACCGAACCGATTGCAATGAAACTTAGAATATAGGTAGTTGGAGACTTGGAATAACACATAAGCTACTTTTTATCCCGATAATCCCGCGGGAACGGGAATTACGCGGGTGAAACCGCGGAGCGCAGCTAGTTATTCAAGAGAGGAAAGAACTGGTCAATACGTCTGGAGCTAACTAAGCCGTAGGTTTCCTCACGATGTTTTCCTTCACCGTATGAGCGATGTTAAACAATGTAAATACAAAACTATCAACGTGAAAATAATAACAATGAATTCAAAAAAATGATTACGATAGCATGATATATAGGGAAAAAAAAACAACAATAACTCCATAGCAGCCTGTGACTAGCTGCAAGCGCGAGTCGTTGGATAAAGAGGCGTATTTCACACCTTCGAACACCCGCGACTCTGACAGCAGCAACGACCCGGGGCTGTCGTCGCTGTCATCGCTGTCGTCACCACCACAGCTCAAAGGAAATTGCCATCGCTCAAAGGAAAACTTAGGGCCTGCCCGAAACCCCGTAGTGCTTAGCACCCGTGGCATTAACGAGAACTGTATGCGCGCCTACTATAGGGCTAAAGAGAGAGGGACCTTTATGACCACATACCGGAAAAGGATGCTACCTTTGTTTCAGGCTCTTGAACCACCCGTAACTGTTACTGTCCAAGTGTCCAACGATTTATCGGATCAAGTGATCCAGCGGTGTACGTTTGATCGGCACCGGTGTGAAGCGAAATCTATTAGATCGAAATCAGACTGAAAATCAAGTCTAGTATGAGAAAATACATCTACAAAAATGCAGAATGATGTAATAAGGAAAGAATCATATCATTCCATTCTTATCATTCCACTAAAAACATCGTCACATCAACCCAAAGTGGAACTTCGAATCAAGATCGCACACTAAACAACCTCTCTAATATCCATTCTGTTTCATTTCTCATCTACTATCTAACTGCACAACAAAATGACATTAATAATCTAATCGACTAACAACATAATATCGATGGGATTTCCGTTTCCACAGTCACAAGAAAGCAATTACGGTCATATTACGTACTCACTGGACGCTATTAAATCTGGACAAAACAGTGTTGTAGAACTCCTATAGGTAATAACTAGTTTATACTGGTTCTCAAGGTCAGTTTGTGACTGCGTTTTCCACGTGTAAATACTGGATTTGTTGTAATGAAATTCAGCAAACTAGTTTTGTGTAATTGCCTAGGTAGACCTAATACCAGTTTTCTAGCCTTGCCTAAACGGACCACTCTCTCTTAGGTAAATAATTACCTTTATAAAAAATCAAAATATTTTAAATGATGTCTACACAAACTTGAAAAGATTTTTTTAGTAATGCCTACACATTTCAGGCAAAATTTTGTATTTAAAAAACGTTTTTTTTTTATTTAATTCTTATTGCTATGGAGAGAGATCATGGGATCAAGTCCCGCAGGAATAAAATCTCATGTTTTAATCTGTAGTTTAAAAAATTGAGGACCAAACTCTGGGTAAAGGGGCAGCAAATCAATGTCATAAGTACCCAAGTACAACTGAGTAGCATTAAAAACTCTATGCTTTAAAATGTGACCGATATAATTAAAACTTTTTATGACTGTTGGCTCGTGGGGTCCCTGTGCAAAGTCTTTTGTTAGGGGGTTGTCATCCCGTCTTTGCGAGGTTTCTGGAGACCGCAGGGCTGGGGGTTTCTTGTCCCAGCGTATAAGCCTCGCGATTCAGAGGGGAAACGCCGCCAGTTTGCTTGGGACTTTGGGTCGAAGTGCCTTGGAGGATGACCTTTTTTATTGATTTTATTTTGTTTAATAACTTAAATAGACGAAGAGATTTTGTAGTAATACTTTAAGTGCAATGAGATTATAATAAATAAAGAAGTTAGGTGATTGTAAACTTTTTATTAAGTACGGTAGGTACGTATGTTTACTATGTAGGTATTCTTATATTGCTTTGAAATTTTTATATCTGAAAAATTGCCATATGAACCGATTTTTTTATTTGTACACTAAATATACACTCAGCACAAGGATTTACCATTACTTTCTTGTTAACTTCACCTACTTATGAACATTATTATGAGTGCTGCTCATTTCGCTGCCAACTCATTACTACCGCAGTATATTCCAAACTTAAACCGAGTAATTTTAGATAAGCTGTTCAATTATCTTAACGCAGCTTAAAGAACCAACTAGCTTGTAAGTAACTACAGCCTAAATTCGTCGAAAACAATCAAGCAAAGCCAGCGTTGTCTATATTTAGTACATCTTCGTACACGGAAGAGCGATCCTATTAAAATTCTACCCATAAGGAAGCGATTAAGGTCACGAAAGAACATATTCGATACGATGCTTCCACGTCTAAATGGTAATGTCAAACGAAAATGTATTTAGTTTGAATTCTAACTAAGATTTTAATTCAATTTACCTACTTTTTATGGAAAATATGCTTTTTTTCAAAATTCAAAAAACGCGGCAGCATGTAGTTGGATGGATCGCTAGATTAAATCGTACCGAAGATTAAAATAATATAAGGAAATACTTTAATATACCAAAATATGAACTAAAACTAAATATGATTACTATGGTAAAATGGTAGCGATAACTATAGGCGATCTCTTCTAGGCAACCTTTGGATTGACAATATTATAGGTATTGGACATAGGCCTCTCCAATTGCACGCCACCTAGATCTATTTTCGGCTTCTCGCATCCAGTTTGTGCCAGCTGTCTTGCGCAAATGGTCGCTCCAACGTGCCTGAGGACGTCCTACACCACGTTTGCTGAGACGCAGTCTTCACTCTAGAACTCGTTTACCCCAACGGTTGTCGGTTCTACGGCTAATTTGGCCAGCCCACTGCCACTTCAGCTTGGTAATCCGGTGAGCTATGTCGCTGACTTTGGTTTTCTGATGGATCACCTCATTTCTGATGCAATCCCTCAAAGAAATGCCGAGCATGGCTCTTTTCAAAGCTTTGAATTTGTGGACTAACGGTGTTGTTAGTGTCCACGTTTCGTATTCTATTAAAAAATGTTTAGTACCTTTTAAAAATACTAAAATTTCATTGGTAATTATGTGTAAAAACACATAGGCCTCTTTCTTTCTAGATCATAGGATAGATTTAGTCAATCCACGTCAAACACATCGATACCATCATGATCAATAAGACTTTTTGAAGGGTGAGTAGTGACGTGCTTCTTCACAAACAACCGTAAAAATAAGGTAAAAGAAAAACTTATTTTCTACCCCTGGATGTTTCATTCGAGTGTTTTTCTCCTAGAAGACTAGGCTTAAACTTTTTTTACCTTTAATTTTCTTTAGGATTGTATGGAATATAGGACAGTCGAATGTAAAATAGCAAAGGGAGCGTATGTTTTATTATTATGTCATGGCTAATAAAACACTTTATTTATCCGGTTTTATCGCGTTTTTATTCATTATTTGACCCGAGCTTTCGCCAACTTTACAGTTGGCTTTTTCAAGGTTGACTGAGATGTAATTTGATGGACTTAGTATTATTTGTTATTTAGATTTTTTAATTCTTAGTTCGATGTAAAAATTGTTTTTTTTTAATTTCTGAGCAAAAGAGAACCCCCATGAGTTTCTTCGTGGCTTCTTCTCATGTGAGGGCGCGTTCCGAAGCCATGGTAGTTTTTAGAGCTAGTTAGGGATAAAAATAATAATTATAACTTAAATTGAAAACTATTACAATAACTCTATAGTCTGCGTACACTGGAACGTTTTTATTGCAAATAATTATGAGGCGGTAGTTTACTGTAACTTTTTAGAATGTTAAAATAGACAAATTACATCTCAGTCAACCTTGAAAAAGCCAACTGTAAAGTTGGCGAAAGCTCGGGTCAAATAATGAATAAAAACGCGATAAAACCGGATAAATAAAGTGTTTTATTATGCAAAATCGCGAAAACCATAGAAGAAATTATGTCATGGCTAGGTTTAAGATTTCTCCTTTCAAGCTTCATATGGTCGGTCGGAAAGTCACGTGTTAAATAGTGAAATCGGATGGAGAGGGTTTGACATTTTTACTTCTTTAAACTAATCATCTTCGTCATGCCAGCCCTTATTCGTCCACTGCTGAACATAGGTCTCTTCCATAAGACGCCACATCCAAAGACATTTCACGAGCGCTACAATATCGGCGGTCCACTGACTTTCAACACAAATAAAAAATAGTTAGTACTTAAACTATTCAAACATTTATTTTATAGGTCTGATATGGGCATAGTAGTTTTTTCTATCTAACCCTGTAAACAGACCGATGGCCTCATTCAGGTTTGAAGTAGTAGTTCAAATGGCTGCATTGATCTTCGTCCATTAATAAATATCAACCATAATGAGAGACAAAGCCCTTAGAGTGACTTGAACTATCTGAAACTCCAGAACTGGTGTAGCCACACCACTATATACAAGGAGAAGGGAGAAAAAGATCCCTAAAATATAAATAAATACCTAAATGCCTATTGCACGGCAACCTAGCTACAAACCAAGCACTAGGATTGGAATATGGGTACCAGCTAATTTAGACTAGAATATACTAATATGCTGGAATAGTAAGATAATCTGAAAATTCTTCAGTTACCTAAAAGCGAGATAGGCGTATAGGATCGCAGTTCGCACAAATAAAGAGCACGCGCCGAGTGCCATGACCTGGCTCAATGCTACGTGTTCATTGGACGCACACATGCGCACGCGTCGGTACACGCGCGGCTGTGTGCGCAGCGGCCGCGTGGACTACGCGTAGCGAAGGTTTGTTTACATCAACACTAGTGCAAGTGTAGCGCGATTCGAGGTTTTGATACTTTGTATAGATAAACAAGTCGCCTTTAGGCGATAAGACTGCCAATTGGCAAAATCTATTATTAAATTTAACATTTAATATCTATTAATAAATTATATGATTATATTAATAAATTATTGATTTTATTATTTATTTATAATGTTTGTATAATTTTCATTTTTAGGTGGAATAAAACGTTTTCTATTCCATAAATTAAACAATTAATTATTAGAATCAAAACCATTCATTCAATTTATCAATTTACTCCCATAATCTTTATATTATGAAAGTACAGACACTTTGAATTGACTTGTCAACTGTGAAAATTTTGGTAATAGACTATTTAATCATAAATTTATCTATTAATAAAATAAATCGATGGAATTGACCTATAAATTAAAGTAGATTGGTCGCCAACTCAGAGAAAGGGGGTTTGATTACCGCTCGGGGTTATTCCTGTTGTAGAGACTAGCCATCGCGGTGTAGCGGTGTAATGTTGCGAGGGTGATGGGGTTCTTTACGGCTGGAGTGGTCCGGCGAGCTTTACTTGATACGTTTAAAAAATTAAATTGGCCTTTTTAATTTCTTAAAGTATTATTATGAAAAAAATGTATAAACCTAATTGTATTTTTAGTGTATAATTTGGTAAATTAGATTTATAGCTAATCTAGGATTCGCTAGAAAAAGTTTTGATTTAATTAATCTATGATTTTAGTCATTCTTTTGTTTGTTGTCCGTGTTTTTCTTTTAAATAAAACTACGAATTAATCTAATCATATTACTTTAATTTATTATTTACCACATCCAGTACAGTTTAGGTACCAACTCAATTATCAAAACCACAATATCGCAGTATAAACTCACACATGAAAATCTCACGCGCATCAGTCCGCTTGTGTGCGTGAATGTTTACAGATGATAAATATTCGCGTGTATTCAACTCTCGCGCACTATATTTGTTAGGTAGAGTCTTTGGCCGGCGTTACCTCGGTTTTCATTTAGCCACTGCATGTAAAGGCCATTTAATAATTTCCTCTTTTTTGAGATGAGTTTTCGCCTTTTCGCTTGGTTCAATGCTAAGTGGTGGTTATCGGCATTATTTTATTTTTAGAGCTGCAGGTCACTGAGCTAGTAAAGCCAGTAGAGCTAGTAGCATCCTAACTTCTTTATATGCAATTTGCATCAAAACAGTCAAGTCGTCGTAGTAAAAGTCAAGTCTCGGAAGTCATTGTAAATGGTGGTTCTTTACAATGACGTTTCACGCGAGCTTTGGAGACAACGCTTAAGTTCATTTTTGCATCGATTTTCACTTTCATTACACTTTTCAGTACACTTTCACGAAATTAAATTGATTAGGTAATTTGCTCCCGTAATTAAATAATTTACTCGCATTTGAACTAGGACATACAAAAATGAAAATTAAGCAACACATCTCAACGCGTTCCTGCCAAAAACTCAGATTACCTACATGGTAAGTATTCTAACAATGATGTTCGAATTTCGAAAATCTAATTGTTATAGATGTGAGTAAATTTCCGAACAGTTTGAAATCTATGAAACTCGACCGCCAGGGCCGACATAAAAAAGCTTTGCATTAAAAAAAATCCTATGACAGGATTCGAACCTGGGCCCCCTCGTAAACCAAGCGATTGCTCCAACCACTGAGCTACACGGTAATCTCCTGAAATTATTGAAAATATATATTTTTGCAAAATATATTTCTAAGTATTCTAATTCAAATTTCTAAGGCTTCACTATCAGACGGCCTTTCTCCAGTCTGGTCTCTTTTAGTCTCAAAGTCAAAGTCAAAAATTTCTTTATTTAATTTATTTCTTTATTGATCACTTTAAATACGTCAAGTGGTTCTTACATCTATATTGAAAGAAAATAAGAAAAACATTTATTGATTTATTGTCTGATCCCTATAACTCTAAAAGAGACCAGTCCAGTTCTATGATCTTAATGTTTACTTATAATTCTTATGTGTATTCGACTGACTGCAACGTTTTTGATGCGTCAGATTGTAATGCGGAAACATTATTTCCTCATTCTATTCAAGAACACGATGAATAAGTTTTCAACGCTTGTTTTTTTCTATTTTGGATTTCTAATTTCAAACTGGAAATTTTGAAGTAATTTGTAATGTTTAATTAGCCTTGTAGCCCCGGCGTCGAATAGGGTTACCCCACTCTTCCAGTAAGGGTCGCAAAAGGCGACTAAGGGTGTCTACGCGCAGTGGTGGATAAACTGCTTGGTCCCTACAATATTGGGTTGGTGTCAACAAGCGGCTGACCGTTTTGTTATCCGTTGTTTTCAAATTAACTATTTTCATTCACTTAGCACTACTAAATGGCTTTAAGTAGCGATACAAATTAAAGCGTTATTTAAAGACAAAAATACTTGAAAATTGTTAAAGATAATGTGATAGAACTTCACATGCAGGTAATATTGAGGTAGAAATATTTGGCAGATATGAATTCTTTTATAAACAATTATCGTGTCATAGTGTTCCTATTTCATACCCATTTCCCATTTCATTTCAATTTTCATACTCCTCTGAAACGGCTTGACCGATTTTTATTAAATATATGCATTGTAAGTAGGTCTAAGAATAGGCTAGTCCCACTTATATCTATTTTTATACCCCTAAGTGATAAGGGTTGTCCAGTCCACCCCTAACGTTTTTATTTAATTTTCTGGGGCGATTTTGATGAATAATGATATTTGCATCTATATTGCATAGGGATAGTTTAAGTGATAGAGAATAGAGTTTGATAACTTTTGATTCCGATAATAATGCGTGATCGGGACTTATACGAGTGAAACCACAGGTCGCAGCTAGTATTAGATAAGAGTACCTACTTATCATTCATTTTTCTTTACAGTATTTTAAAGTACTTTAAAAAAATTACTACGTCTTTAAGTGATTGAATGTTCTTAAAACACTAGTTGTTTAGCTCGAAGTGACTAATCTTGGCAATGGCTTTGACAAACACATCTAAAATCTCAACTCGTTTCGTTTGCTACCAGTTTAGACCCAGATTTGTCCATTACCAATAACAGTAACATACAATCGTATACTAACAAAACAGAATAAACTTTCTTAAATATAACATAGAAATATTGCAATTTTATTCTAAAACTACTCCTTTATTTGATCACAAGTATTTGTACCGTAAAGGTTTTCTCAGACTACAAACTTTTTGATCGGAGGAGCTTCGGTCTGAAACCGAAGATATACCTGTCACTGTCTTATTGAATCGCGCTGAGCGAGATGAAGAATCGTTTCCGCCATCGGAATCGGCTCGAATCTCTCTGAATACCCCTACAGGTACACAAAAAAAAAAGAGAAAAAACAGATTTACTGATTTTTTTCTTGGAAACAATTTCAAAATCGATCCAAACTGAAAATGTCAATTTAAAATGTCGGTCATATTTGGACTGGGAGGCCTGTAGTTGTCTGGAGGAGTGCTGGAAGACTCGGTGGACCGTAGACATTGTAGCGGTCGCAGGGAGTTGTTAAATGGAGGTGGTTCGCGATCGTTATACTAGAATACCAGCACGCGGTTTAACCCGCGTAAGTCCCATACCCGCAAGAATATTGGATAAAAGTTATTAGACTTATGTTTCTACGTGTCCAGCTATCTATATTCCAAGTTTCATAGCAAATGGTTCATCAGTTATTGTGCGAAAAACGTAACAAAAGTCACATACATACAGCCATTATAGAAATAGTTTATTTATTTTATTTTTATAGTTGATAGGTAAGCGTTTGACCACTATCTCACCTGATGGAAAGCGACGATGTGGTCTAAGATGTTACACGCTTACCTAGGAGATACCTGTTCACTCGTGACTTGAAGACCCCCAAGTTGTAGACATCTGGGGAGACATACTCAGGCAACCGATTCCATTCCCTCGCAGTACGAATAAAGAATGCCGATGCGAAACGCTAATAAGTCCCTATTTGGTGAAGTATCGGTCGATAAAATTTGCCGTCATCTGTTTCCACACAGACGATAACACTTTAACAGTTTCAGTATTAATAAAATCAAACAATCAATTTAACTGTTAAGGTATACAATATACACTAACTATAAAACCTTGGTCCGAAGAATCTATTAGACATAAACTAGGCGATACAGTTTCCTTATTAAATATATAAAATTTATTAGATTTGCGGTTTTATGTTGATAATAATACATACATGTACGGAGTAATATGATTAATTATTCTAAACGAGAATAGTCATGTTAATTACTTGTATACTACGTAGCTGGTATTGATGATAACAGTTTTTTTTGTTTATACCTACGTAATAAAATACTTTATTTACCGGGTTTAATCGCGTTTTATTCATGATTTTTTAAACGACCGAGCTTTCACCTACTTAACAGTTGGCATTTAAAAAAAAGTGTTTTATTATTCAAAATCGCGAAAACCATAGAAGAAGAAAAAAATACCCTCCTTTTTCCTTTAAAAATATTTCTACCATAGAAGAAATTAAACCTAATTAGTTTTATAATTCGTTTTTATAATTGTAGACTACGATTGGACACTTCTTTCCGACGAAAATAAATAAGTCAAATAAAGGAACCAAAACGTCAGATTATAGTCTGAAAAAAAAAAACGCACTATAGGTAGGTTGGATTAGTAATTATTTAGTACTTAGTTGTTATAATTAGTCACAACAATGCATTGATCAAACTCAATACATTATCTTTCTCTCTTTCTTTAATTGTCACCTTTCTGCACTTACATATTTCACAATTAACTAAAATCAATTAGGTATTTAATTAATACTTAACATCAATTCGAACCTTCGTGGTTTTTTAGTTGTTAAAATACCTTTGTTTTTTATACGCATTGTTTGTTCTGATTAATCAATTTAAAAAAATACATTTTAGGGAATAAATAACAGAAAGCTTAATTATAAAACTAAACATAACCTATAAATACATAATATAATCAAATTAATATAATATAATACAAAATCTTACATAACATTTAGGGTACCTCAAAAGATAAAAAAGAACCCCTAAAAGACCACTTTGAAGTCAGTCAAACATTATTTTCATGTCAATTAGCCCATCCAGCCAATTGTGTACATTAAACCTAAAATAATGAAGAGCTTCTATAATACTGGCACCACTACACCAATGTCTATTCCCTTGCGTAAAAGTTATGTGCGTGAATAACATCGCTCTTACGGTGAAGGAAAACATCGTGAAGAAACCCACGGCTTTGTTAGCTCCAGACGTATTAACCAGTTCTTTCCTCTGGGCATGGCTGACTAGACTGGAAGAGTGGTATAGGTGATAGGTAAGCTTACTCCACATAATAATGACAGCATGGATTAAATT
This sequence comes from Idaea dimidiata, assembly GCA_949358125.1. Classification (NCBI taxonomy): domain Eukaryota; kingdom Metazoa; phylum Arthropoda; class Insecta; order Lepidoptera; family Geometridae; genus Idaea; species Idaea dimidiata. The sequence continues at coordinate 14,043,774 of OX442341.1, forward strand.
TTGCTTGCGCTGTAAACCATCCAGTATTAGATGAAAAAGGCCAAAGGCTTACATCTTGGGTGAGACAGTGCTAAAAAACTGACCTTTCATTATACTTTAAAAATAAAACTGCTTTAACTACGCTAGCCATATACAAAAAGTCATCAAACTCATTAAGAACCATTTTATAAAAGTCATATAACAGAGCTACCATAATCGTAAACATTCGAGCTCCCAGTGTATGCAAATAAGTATGTATATATTGCTTCACTATATTCGTACTACATACCTACCTACCTACTATCGCAGACTAAATAATAAATTCCAGACAACGCGCTCCAAACAGCAAAGTTAAGCCAAGATGAGTAATAATTACTAAATACATGAGTAATACGTTTCCGCACTCAGTAGACAAGCAGCTAGTTACACGTGCAGTCGTACATCTCTTAGCTACCAAATAGTAGCATATAGACGTATGACACGAGTAACAGCTGGTTATTTACTGAGCGTGGGAACGTATTACTCATTAATTTAGTAGTACTGAATTTGGCTTCACTTTAGTGTTTGGAGAGCGGTGGCTGGAAATTATTTTACAGTCTGAGCCTACGATATTCTAAATGAGTCAACGTATACCAGCTGCGGACAATAAATAGTCCCATTTGAGATAAAGATATTATACAATTCCATACCAATTACTAGAAATCTGTAGTTTTAATTTATTTGTTCCTATTTGTAATACATTTTCAATATGTAAATGCAAGATTATTCTCTGAAATGTGCATAGAATAGTATTGGAATCTACTAGAAACTTTTCTTCTTTCTCCACCCCTCAACCTAAACGTGTTCTGGCGTTAATTAATAATGTATTACATTGTGCAAGGAGTTTTTAGTTTTTGGCTTAATTTTTACGGCCGGTTGCCATCTGACGCCAAGGTTGTTCTCCTCGTGGAGACATGACTGTGTTTGCCGCCGTTGACCCAGAGGGGGCTCTTCTACCGCCAACCCTTCTGTTCATCCCAACCGAGACGCACAGCACTGACCACAGACAGCCTCTGCTCTGTAAATGTCAGAGAAACAGCAGGGATTTGGTATCGAATTATCCTCCGGCCTGTTAGGGAATAGATATTTTAATGCATATCTATTTATTTATTAGGTTCACCAACAGTAAGATACACTAAAGCTAATACAGAAAGTAACATTTTTCTAAAGATGGACAAATGCGCTTACCAATTATAGGTGTACACAACGTTACCATAAAAAGTAAAGTACGATTAAAGTTTCCTATAACAGTTCTGATACAAACAAAAGATAACGTAGTTTAATCGTAGTAGATCTATTGGAAACATTGAAAAAAAAAATGAATACAGTGTGCATCTTCGGAGTGAGGACTCGTGTTGTGTAATGGTTTAGCACACTGCGGAACACACATTGAGACGCGAGTTCGAACTACGCCGCAAGTGAATTTTTAACCCGTTTTATTTCCATTCTCCACCATATAACAATAAAACAATCAAAGTTATCCTATCCTACTAATATTATAAAGCTGAAAGTTTTGTATGTATGTATTTTGTTACCTAATCACGCTAAAACTACTGAACCGATTGCGATGAAATTTGGAGTATAGGTAGCTGGAGACCTGGAATAACACATAGGCATAGGAATATCGGGACGTGCAGATAAAACCGCGTTTTTTTATCAGTGATTTTGTTTCAAGAACGCATAATGCCAATTCACTCGTGAATGCCAAGACAGATTATGCCATGAGTCGCAAGAGACAGTGTTTAACACACAGTGGATCCTTACATTTTCTAATTGGGACAAAACTATATTCTGATAATCTCCCAAATTCCTAAATACTTGCTAATGATTCTCTAAACGAGAACATTTAAATCTAATTTAAGTACATAATTTGTGTTGAAAATTGTAATAAAATGATCTGTATACGAAACGTGAAACGATAATTAAAAAAATATTTTTCTAGAGAGAGATTTACGATTTTAAACTTATAATGTTGTTTTCATTACCTTTAACATGACCAAGCCAATTTTAATAACGGGCGAAACAACAAGCTTTGTGAAAAAAATAAAAAAAAAACTTTATTGAACATGATAAATACCTCGTTATTTAATAATATATCTAGTAAAATAACATGATATTAAAGAATAAAAAAATATAAAATACAAAACTTCCTTAAATCATTTCATGTTTAACTTTAATAAATTATTATGAGAAATACATTAATAAACTTATTAAGGTTTCTAGGTCGTTCGTTTCCAAATAATAAAACCGTAACCATTTCCTTACAAATTAACAAACAAAAGATTACATTAATCTGATTGTTATCATATATTATCTTTTAACCATCCATAGTCATTTGAATATCATATACAATTAATATTTAATTTTTAAAACGCATTAGGTATTTACTAAAATTCGAATATATTAACACAAATTAGAAAATCGTGCATGACAGGAATCGAACCTGCGCCCTCGCTTGCCAGGCTTGATGCTGTTTTTTTTTGATAATGTATTTTATAGCTCCATGTAAAATATTTCAAATGTTAATTATTTTCTTTTTAACCTAGAGATAGTTAAGGCAAGAGTTTGTTTTCTCGCTCTTCTCTCCCCTATTTTTCTTCTCCCTATTACCTCAATTTCTTTTTGTAACTGAACATTTGGACCTAGAATATTGCTCCGGTTCTACTTTAGCCATAAATATGCGACAATGTGAATCATATTATGATCATTGTAATAAAATGTAAAAAAATATTATGTATTTTGACGATTGTAAAACATGATTACAAAAAAAACCTCTTGAGTTTGTTGTGGCTTCTTCTCATCGGAGGGCGCGGTCCGAAGCCACACTAGAGTCATAGTTGTAAGAACATTCGACGTATTTAAAGTGACACATCCAAATAAATAAATAAAAATTGGACTTTGACTTTGACTAGGATTGATTTGAACTTAATATTAAATGTAATGATACATTTGTAATGTAAGTTATGTAAATTTCATTACATTTCCTGTAACATATTTATTAAAAAAAAGTTATAGTAAAAAAGTAACATGTCTATAGAACGTCGAGTCAGTTCACTGTTCGAGCGACACCACTCTACTCGCGTCGTCTGGAGACACTCGCGATGACACTTGCCACTGCTCTCCGCACTAATTGCAAGTATTATTGCGCGAAACACACTGCCAAAACCAATATACACTTTAACCCAACACAGCAACGTTCAAAACAGGGTGGTTTTGCCAAACTACCCCAAACTAACGCCAAAATCAAACTTTAGTCTAACTAAATAACGTCGAAAATTAAACAATACTACACTAATGTTGTGAAATGGTAGACTTAGCGGCGGCCGCAATTTGCTACTTGACTTGTTTATTGAAATGGAATAAATTAATCGAGCGAATATGTGTGTGATTGAAAGTAGTTGATTCATACCGGCACGAATAATGGAGGCAAAATGTTTACTATACCTAGACTGAGCGCTCGAATTAGAGCGACAAGTTTATTAGACGGGGCGGCATTAACGCCCAAGATAGAAAAAAAAGGATGAGATAAGTCATGATAAACCTTAGAGTATACATGAGCAAGAGAGCGTTGGTATGCGAGTATAAACTGTAAGCACCGGTATGAACAGTCAAATATGACAAAAACAATGTCATCAGTCACCTAGGCTTACGGGAATTGACTGTTTCTCTCGTTAGAATGTATTCTAGTAATAATTATCGTGAAATGTTCAGTGCCGCGGTGTAAAAATGATTCGCGGATCACTATTCAACTTCAACATTTGAATATCTATGTATAGAGCATCTGCTTACACTTTGGCAGTAGGCAAATACCCATAGGCCCATACTTTCTATAGTTGAAAGAATAATACTTCATAATTATAAAAGCACTCCTAGAAACAATTTCATTGAGAAATATATCATGTTGACTTTGCCACAAGGAAATTTTAAACCGTGTGGTGATAGTGCAACTCTACTGGAAAACATGGACGCATGAGTTCGAATCCCGATGTGGGAATATTTTTTAATAATGCATTTCTCCTTAAAAATATTTCTAGTAGAAAGCCTTGAGTAATAAAAATAAGATATACTCGTATGTTGCCTCATACCTGTATAAGTTTCTTCCTCATTCTTCTCATTTTGTATTAGGTTTCAATAATAACGTTCAAACGCTGACGAATATAGAAACTTTTGGCTTAAACAGAATAGTCAGTTAAGTTAGTGAGTCAGGATATGTGACCTTTAGTCCAGTAAAATTGTCACCCGAATGTATGGGTTCAAATGCGTTAAATCCGGTAGCTGTGGTTTTTTGCAGGCTAATTTTTGATGTTCAATGAGTCCTTAATTTAAGTTTGTGTAAAAAAACCGCGAAAATATCGAAATATCGGTCACTTTTCAAGTTTTGGCGATTATAGCTCAAAGAACTAGTTTTTTATAATACCTTCTCAGGGCTTCAGGGCGCTGGGCAGGGATTGGAACTTTATCCCGTCGCTGGAGTTGTTGGAGTGTTGTCTAAAATACTAGTAAAAATGGCAAAGTACAAAAGTGATATACTTTGAAATATATCGAAAACTATTGGGTCTACAGAGATACTTCTAGTCTCATATTGTGGAACATTTAGTCTACTTTTAAACGCCCTGAGAAGGTAGTCCTTTAGGGTTATGGTCGCAAAAATTTGAGTTTTTTCGATTTTTGACAAGGTTGCGTTCGGCGCTCGAGGTCACAAACTTGGATTATTCATTAGGCTAACATCACAAAACAAGTCTGCAAAAAATCAGATCTACCGGATTTAACGCAAACGCTGATGTATAAATGATAAATAAATGAATTAAAAAAATGGACTACTTAGCTTAGTGTTATAATTTTGGAAATTTGGAAATAATAAAATCAACGTGTGACAACCAAATGGCTGAATTCCACGGACACGCCAAGCAATACATACAAAACGTGAAAATTCAAAAATTACATTAGGGCGAACCCCCTTAATAAACAAACTCTGTGAAATGAAAACACACCGACAATTTTACACTGTTTTCATTGCACACACGTGGTCGTTCTGCGCATAATGAACTGCGCACATTTTGCACGCGCACCAACTGTTCTAATTGTAATTAAACTAATTTATTTTTAGTGTCGCATTTAATTTTTAAGGTATCATTGAATTCTGACACCTTAACGTATTTTTTTTATACATAATGTTACAATGATGACCATTTAAGCCGAAAGGGGGTTGTTCTAGAGACCTAGACGAACAACTTTTGTTCTAGAAATTTTGGAAATTCGATTTAACTTTCGAAAATATTTTTCGAAGTTTACTTGAAAATGAGCTTAAAGCTGTTTCTTAGAGTTAAAGGTCATTGATTTTAAATTGGCCTTTTATTTCGTTTGGTCTACTGCAATCAAAACTTATATTGCCTTTATTAAAAAAAAACAGCTGCTTTTTCAGTGAAACATAATTAACCTAAAAATAAATAAAAAGTTTGAATTATTAAAAGTCGTAGAACAAAAGTAGTTCTACTTGATGAGATGAAAATAAGATGGTCTAATTTCTACACTACAATCAAAAAACGGTGAAATAAACATAACATATTGAGTTACTACGCTTTGCTCGGTTCGTCAGATAATAGTTAGCTAGGTAATAATCAATAACTGTCATTAAAATCTACCATCAAGTAGGGTTTGTTTACAACAGGTCGCAATTCCTCGATTCGTCCGAATCCGATTACTAGCTGCGTCTCGCGATTTCTCCATCGTTTCCGCGGAAATAGGGTTTAAAAGTAGCCCATGTTATTCCTCAATAAAGAAATTTTTAAAATCGGTTCAGCGGTTTCGGAAATTACCCCTCAATAACATAATACATGTTATGTTTCTTTTTGTTTTTATTGATCAAGGCTTTTTAAACATAGAAATATTTTTAGCAAGGAAATATATTTCCAAAAAATCCCCATGACAAGATTCGAACCTGCGTCCTTTCGCTAACCAGGCGACTGCTCTAACCACTGAGCTACATAGGAATCAGGTGTCATGATATAATTTCTCGGCCATATCTCTCCTTGCCAATCAATAATAATACATGTTTATAATAGTAGTAGGTATAGAATAGTCTTTTTGTCTGTAAATAAAAGTTCACCTTAATGGGATTTACGTATTTTTACACGACTGCCAAAGGAAGTGTTATTAAAAATATTTGTTAGAAGCAGCAGTAGATTCTTTAGCTTAGCAACAGAAATCTTATGAAAACACTTTGAAAGGACACATAAGCGACTTATCACACAAAAGCGGTCTCTTCTAGGGAATTACCAGAAAAACTTGAATGACTATCTAAAAATATGCCTCACGGATTTCACAAAATTCATATTATATAAACTGAAGTTGCAAAAAAAACGGTGAAGTTTTCCTCAAATGAATTTCTAAGAATTGTTACGAAACGAAAAATTCTTTGTAGAAGTAAGTACTTATTATGTATAAGCTTTTAGATACAATGAGGTACCTATGTATGTGGATATACCTAAGTAGGTAAAATGTTGGAAAATACTAAGTTTTTTATACTAAGTCATAATACTAAGTCATTTTTCGTCAAATACCTATCATCTATCTGATGATAATAATAATGAAAATTTATTTACAAAAAATCCTTACAAAGATTACCTTTAGTTGTCCCCGCACGAGGAAATCTTGAATCGCGGGAGACCTAAATACAATTTGATTTCAAATAAAATAAGTGCTGGTGACTGAAGGAAGGATGTGATTCGAGTATGTTAAAGTTAAGGTTTAACCCTACTACTGGGCCTTTGTGCGTGATTTTAAGCCGTGGGTTTCCTCACGATGTTTTTCTTCACCATAAGAGCGATGTTAATAGCGCACATAATTTTTTCTTGCAGAAAAAGACATTGGTGCGCACCGGAATTCGAAACCACGACCTTCGGAATCAAAGTCGGGGTATCTATCTACCACTAGACCAACACTGTTCTTTTATATAAGTACTAGCTGCGCCCCACGGTTCCACCCGCGTAAGTCTTGTTCCCGCGGAAATATCGGGATAAAAAGTAGCCTATGTGTTATTCCTGGTGTCAAGCTACCTATATTCCAAGTTTTATCGCAATCGATTCAGTAGTTTTTGCGTGAAAGAGTAACAAACTCACATACATACGTATATGCAAACTTTGGCGTTTATAATATTAGTAAGATTGGCGTTTATGTAAGTGGGTGTATATTGGTATGATTCTTACTGATACTTATGTAGATATACCTATATTATAATATAGCGAGGCATCTGTATTAGTTAGTAGGAATCCTTACACAACGTTGTCAAATCCAAACAATTAACTATGTCGACAAAACATTTAAGTAAAAATCGTTTTCACTAACAATCTACCTACACGTAATAATATTCTCGAAAATATATATCAAATTGGAATTCCAAGAACGGCAATTTTAACGAAAATGACATTTATTTTGTGTTCACGTCAAATTTAACATTTGTTCAGTCAAAATTTGCTTTATACGACTTCCGTCGCGATTCACGTCAAAAGATATTTTTGACTCTTTATGTCATTTTAAGTTTTTTGTTTACTCTTTTTGATATGTACATTGTACAACAATACATCCTTACTAATATTATAAATGCGAAAGTAACTTGGTCTGTCTGTTACGCTTTCACGTCTAAACCGCTGAACTGATTTTAATGAATTTTGATGTAGAGATAGATGGGACCTTGAAGAAGGATGTGGGCTACTTTTGATCTCGATATTTTTGCCGGAATGGGACAAAAGCAGTGTGTAAAATATATAGATAATCCAACAATACCTACTACCTAATAATAGAACTTCACATAGACACCCGTATTATATCAAGTTGACAACTTGATAACTGGGCTGGGTCTTTTTGCGTCACAAAGTCGATGTTTCATCGTAAAAGTGAAGCTGATAGCGCACTTGAATATTTCTTAAAGAAAAAGTGGTGCAAGGGTTTATTTACAATGTTTAATGAATAACAGGTATTTGTAGTGAAATCAACCATATATGTAAGACTAGCTGCGCCCCGCGGTTTCACCTGCGCAAGTCTCGATCCCGTATAAATATCGGGATAAAAAATAGCCTATGTGTTATTCCAAGTTTCATGGCAATCGGTTCAGTAGTTTTAGCGTGATTGAGTAACAAACATACAAACTTTCAGCTTTATAATATTAGTAGGATTAAAATACTTTATCAATGCTTCATTTTAACTCGACTACGACAGGATTATATATAGAAGATAACCTCTTGACCCCTTCTAATTAAGCACACTTTCAATTTGACGACGTTTCAACCCCCAATAACCCGAGATAACATAATTTAAATTAAAAACAATACGTAAGTGTATTGCGAACAGTAAAATATGTTATAAAAATAACTCGTATGTTACCCAGCACGTGCGAGCAAATCATAAATTTCAACGATCTTTTTTATTTGTTGTCGAGTTCAACTGACGAACGTTTCTTCTTTTGTCGTGTCTTACTTGAGATTGCTGTATATTATAGCAACCTATAGCAGAGGATTGGAAAATACTCAAATACTCATTCATTGGCAATTAATCATTACATAATTTCTTCTATGGTTTTCGAGATTTTGCATAATAAAATCAACCTTAAAAAAGCCAACTGTAAAGTTGCCGAAAGCTCGGTTCGTTTAAAACTATTAATAAAAACGCGATTCAACCGGATTAATAAAGTGTTTTATTAATCATTACATGTCAAACGATGAAAATTAAATTGTATTGAAATACTGAACGATGCAGTGTTTAATATGTATTATTAAAAATAGTTTTTAGAAACAGCGGGTAAATCATCCAGTTCAGTACAATTTTATTGCAGTAAGAAATAATCGACCGTCTTTTCTATAAAAAAAAAAGTTAGAAAAAAAAATAGAATTACTAAATTTATTATAGCAAGCACTCAAACTCAGTCGCATAAGACATTTACTTTACGATACCCTTATTTACTTTTTACGCGATACACTTTTGCACGTTTATTATTATAGTACGAAAATGTTACATTTTCCCGAGTCAGATTTAGAAATATTTTTGAAGGGTGTCAATCAACCTTCGACGGGTATGATGAATACTTTCTCGTATGGGAAAAATCTTGATTTATATAAGCTTTATGAGGTTTCCCGTCATTTGGGAGGTAAGGGGAGTCATTCACAGATTTGAATAGACGGTAAGGGGTCTATGTACAGTCATAACTAGAACTGTACGTAAGGGGCTTCAATATATATTATGAGCTCCAATATTTATGGCGGGATGTAATAAAAGTGTTTCGCCGAGAGTAATGCAGTATGAAAGATATTTTTTAGGTGTCTTGGAGATAACTTTTGTTCTGCGACTTTTGGAAAAAAAAACCTTTTTTGATTCAGTTGAATTAACTACACACTGGAACAACATACAAACATACATATACTGGAAATATGAATTGTAATCTTTAGATAATTTCGAATATTAGAATAATTCCGAAAGACAGAAACGTTAAGGGGCCGTGTAGGCCAGAACTGATGTTCTAGGGTGAATTACTACAAAAGTTATTTGAAATAAAAGTTTTTGAAACCATATTTATTAAAGTCGAGGATATTTACTAAGTCATGATTGACGTAAAAACACGATTCCCGAAAATTTTCTCGATGGGAAAAAATTCCTAAACTTCCCTCTAAATTGTGCATATAAGTGATATGACTCAGTCAATATTATCCGTAAACTAATAAAACTTTGTACAAGAACTGAACGTAGCTTAATACAGGTCCTGAATGATTTGAATTTCAAGATGAATCTTTAGTTATCTTGAAACTTTTTGATTTTACGCAATAAAATTTTGCATAGTCGCATCTTACGTCCTTAATTTACACATCTGAAATTCGCTAGCTTTATCCCTGTCACGCTATTAGGGTTATATAGGCCCTTAATATAACGCTAAAAATGAAACGCGATTACAATAATAGTATTGGAATTTTAAATTTAGAATAACAATCTACAATTACAATTCGCATGCTTCAAAATGTCTTAATATGAGAATTGTCACAAAACGAAAATAAACACACCAATTGCACGGATTCGCACGTGCGAACTGACCACTATTCCACGATTCCCATCCAAAATCATAACAACGACAAAGTACAAAGAGAAACCGACACTGAATGAGCTCCCAAAGCACGTTCGGATCAACAAAAGCTCGCAAAACACATTAGATCGCACACCGCATCCCAATCTGTAGAAGACCCGGTCCAAATTAAATTCCTTCGAACGGGTGCAGCCAAAAATAACACAGTAAACAAATAGTGCAGCTGCCGAGTACCCACTTTGGCCAATTTAACAATTCGATGTAAGCTTGCTTCTGTACCTACTCTAATGTAGGTATATAACCACTGTATTGAACTTAATAGTAATTGGGAATAATTAATAATATAATTAAAAAAGATATGTGCGTCACGGTGAAGGAAAACAACGTGAGGAAACCCACGGTTTAGTTAGCTCCAGACGTATTGACCAGTTCTTTCCTCTGGGCATGGCTGACTAGGCTGGGAGGGTGGTATAGGTGCTGGACAAGTCGACTTTACCTAGCGATGTCCCGGGCACTACAGCGTCGTATAAATAGCATGGATTAAAGTTTCCTTGCGTAGTATAAATCATTCAAAATCAGATGAAATGGCCAATCATAAAGGTTATAATTTGTGTCAGCAAACGAATTTAATAGCGAAGAACCTCGACCAACATCGTAAGAGGCTCTCCCTTGACGGTTGAGTGAAGGGTCAGATTCGCAGGGCAGTCGTCCTTGATACGGCACGAATCGTCAAATGGTTACTGTCTCTGCGGCCCTAACCATCGGTAGCCTGGGCCCTGCCCTGCTGCCGTAGGACTTTTCGGCTTAGGATTTTATAGTTATTTACTGTTTGGTTAAGTTTATACATAATTTATAGGATCAATAAATTCAATTTTACACGCCAATACACACAGTGCAATCTAGCCCCAAACTAAGCACTTGGCTAGTACTATGGGTACTAGACAACAGATATACTACTTTTTTTTTGGGAAATACATACATATTATACATATAGAAATATACCCAGACCAGATTCAAATATTAATTATTTTTAAGCAAAAATATTTGCAGCCGACGGGAATCGAACCCGCAACATTCTGCATCGCAGTCAGGCGTTCGCCCGACGAAGTAAGTTTGTTGTGGCTGCCTGTACCTCTCCTTTAAGAGTTTAAAGGAGGAGGGAAGGGTTTTATTAACGTGGTTATTACCAAAATAGCATTACATTAGTTTGTACTTCGATAGAATTTTGTTTGTAAGTTTATTTTTTAAATATTTAAATCTAGGGATACAAATAATTAAGTAATAGTTAAACCAATTTCTACACTACGTATCGTAGGACCACACTACGTGATGAGGTAATTTTACTTGCGGCTTCAAATTAATATACAAAACAAATATTTTTAAACATATTCGCAGCAGTTCGCAGGTCATGTATGTCAAATATCAGCTCATTAGTAAAAACCCACAAATGAACAAATATTGAAATGGGAAGCATTTGCAATAAATCAATGAGATATACCTACTACGTTGTTCGCTTGTGTTTATATGTCAAATGATGTGGTTTTGGTTTTACATTATTTTATAATACCTACTTCGGATTGGCGAATATCCCAAGCTTTCGGACCGCGGTGGATCCACTCCAAGGTTAAAGAGAAATCCCTTAACCTTGGAGTGTACTCATCTTTTGAACAACTTGTTATTATGTTTTTTCTTGCAATCAATAAATATTTCTACCCTAAAGTCTACTCAAATCTAGAGTTAAAAGATTTCAAGGCAAACATGTTACACAGGCGACCTCATCGTCGCTTCCCATCAGGTGGAATGAGATTAAACGCATAGGATATTAATTATATTATTATATTATTAACGCATATTGTACCGATAGGGGTGGAGACTTTGGGTCCTTGGGGTCCTGAGGCATCAACCTTTTTTAATGATCTCGGGGCGCGTCTGAATGAGGTTTCTGGTGACCGGAGGGCTGGCAGCTTTTTCACTCAGAGGATTAGTTTGGTAATCCAGAGGGGAAACGTTGCTAGCTTTCTGGGAACAATGCCTCGTGAGGACGCCCTCGAGGACATTTTTTTATTTATAGGTCATATTTAATTTTAATTTTATAATTGGTTTTAATTTAGCTATTAACTTTTTTTTATTGTTTTGTTTCTTGTTTAATAAATAGATTAAACGCAAGCCCTATTTGTTGGAGCAAAAAGAGGTCATCAATAACATCAAACTCGTAGAGTAGGTTGGTAAATCTAACTACGTTGGCTTGATAAACACGCCGTCCAATGCCAGAGTGCGTGGACGCAGCCGGCGGAGGCGAATCTCATTGCACTCATTATTAGATAATTCGAGCTAATCTGCGCAAGCGCAAATAGGTGTCCAGTTCACTGAACCGGTCATGAATTGATTGCGGTTTGTTTACGCTATTGCGCAATGCGAGAATTGCGCGTAAAATGTAGAAAATTTATAATTGATGAAAAATGTTACTATAATTTGAAATAAATTATTTGAAGACAAGCTATAATCACTTAAGTATATTACTATTCATAATAAAACACCGTGTTTAACTCGCGTTATTCAAAAACGTCATTATTATCGACGATAAGAAAATATTGTGTTTTTTTACGCAAAATGGCGAAAACCTTAGACAAATTTCTTGTTTAGAAAAAGAGCATTATTGAAGTAGGTAATTTTTCTTCATCATCATCAACTTCTTATCAACAACATCATCATCTGCCATCTTCTTATAGAAATTATATTTTAATTTAATTATTAAGTATTATCATATGGATTTATCTAAAATAAATTATTTTCTCATTGTTTTATTATGTTATAGGTAATTATATAAATTTTAAATAAAAGTGAGGTATATACATGCCTACCTATAATTAACCTGTATTCTTAACATTATGTCTCAGCAACGCCTGAACAAGCTCCATGTTAAATAAAGATTTCTTGTACAAGGTTTGTAGATATATTTAGCTCTAAGTGACATGTACGAGTATGCTATTATGAGAAATAAATAAATAAAAAGGTAAGTTACATTTTATACGTATGTCGGAGTTGAGTCTGATATTCAAACTCCTTATTCAAAACAATGTTATTTATGACACTGGACAGAGTCTACAGCAGCGACGTGAGTACTGTGGCCCGATTCTGTAAAAACATATCATGCGACAAACAGGCGGGATGCATGAGCAATGAGCATTGCAGGAGTCGATTTGTTGCAGGAGTTTAAATAATTGCTATTCTATAACGTCTTTAAATACTGATTGGCTTAGGAACAAGGGGAGCTATTTAAATAATTAAATAGCCCTTAATTTTGAAGGCAACTTAACTTAACGTTTCTTGTGGCTTCTTCTCATCGGAGGGCGCGTTCCGAAGCCACACTAAAATCAATACACCTAAGACGTAGCCAAATGATCATGTGCATTTAATGTTGTACAAGAATCTAAAGGGAATAAACTATTTTGACTTTTGACTTTTTAATTAAGTAGTAATTAAGTAAAATAACATTTACAGAATACGAATTAACGCGCATCTTCTACACGTCGCCTGCAGTCCGCCGGCATTCCGCATGCTATGTTACGAGTAATACTGTTCACGGTTCAAAAACAAAACTTAGTGCGTGCGTACACCAAAAAGTCATAGTGAATTTGGATTTTCAAAATGTCGTATAATTTATTTTTTAAATAATTCTTATTCTTTAAAAATTGAATAAAAAAAGGTAAGAACTGGAAAGTTAGCTCCTGCAATTGAGATCTGAGAGTAAGGGACCGTCTTCACGAGCGTTAGAATCGCGGCGATTTTATCGTCAAGCCACTAACTTCTATACAATCTCTATGAACGTGTCTCCACACGGCGAAGTTAATGCGGCGGTGCGTTGCATACATATAGAAATAATTTAATATCGCCGCGATTCTAACGCTTGTGGAGACGGTCTCTAAAGCCCATGATGGTTTGGATAAATGGATGTCTATATAGTAACCTCGTTCAAATATGTGAACAAATCGCCGATAAGTTTCAAACTATTAGTAAAGCAGGCTTTAAGCAAGACAAATCGATACCCATACGAAACCTTAACAAGACTCAACATCATTTCCACCCCCATTACTCAAGAGTAAACATTCACCAATTACAATTGGTGACAATTATCAAGTAAATTATTAATGGGTATTGACAATGTTGCCGCGAGTGTGTTTGTATAGCCGTGGGTGGGAACCAGTGCTTCACGCTTCGACTAATGCAAATACTCAAGTGTTGTGATACCTACGTGTCGATAGGTACCGAACAATAAAGCTACAACCGCACAGCCTCGAGGCTCGCTTAGGCCTAGAGCCTATCAAGTCACTCGCTTGATGCCTAGCTAGTTACTCGATTGGTTGCCTATTAGCTAGTCGCTCGCTTAGCGCTCAATGCGGGCCATCCCAATTCTAGACCGTTGGTTTTATTTAGGTACTCGCTCTGGCTAAGCTCTAAGGCACTATGCCAGTTTTCGGCATAGCCTTAATGCTGCAGAACTTCAGTTCTTTACAACCATCTGACGAGAATGTAGCCATATTATAGTCCTTTTGATCTCCGTCTCATCTGAGCGATATTCCCGATTGCATCCCTCTCTGAAGTCCGGGTACCCCCCAATGCTGCAGAACTTAAGTTCTTTACAAGCACCTAAGTGTAGCTCTAAAGCAAACACCCTGGTTGCTTTTATTTATTATTTAAATATTTATATGTCGGATTTAAATTAGTAACTACGTTGATTATTCAAATAATCGGAACACAAGTGCCCCCTAGCGGCGCTAGACGGAGTCTACTAGGCGTGGTTGGCGGCAATATGGCGACGATCGAGCATTCTTGCGTTGATCGCCGGGCGGTAACTACGAGTAGAAACTGTCTGTGTTCCGTATAGTCTATGTATAGTCTGTGTATACCTAAATAGTCAGTAATAGTTAAGATAAAGTCTGCTTCATTGGATTTGTACTAAGTTTAGTGTTCTGATTATACTTTGTTACCTGTTACGAGTGTTTAATTGATCCAACATCTACCTACGTACGCCCAATCGTAATTACAAGAATGTCTGATAGTGACAAAAACAACCCTCAGCCGTTATCAGTTGTGGGATCAATGTTGGATCAAAATAATCAAGATCAAAGTGTTGAAAGTGACCGTTGGCGTGCAATGTTTGAAGCACAAAATACAAACATGAAAGCGCTTATTGAAGCCTTGCAAGCGCCCAAGCCAACGAACGACGTGAACTTACCTGAGTTCAACCCTGACAAGACTGATACGGAAGCGAGATCATGGTGTGCAACCGCAGATTTGGTTTTCGGAGAAAAACCGTTAAGCGGCGGTCAACTTGTAGTGGTGTTGAGTAAGGCGCTAAAAGGGACGGCATCGTCGTGGCTATCGCAAATAGCTTATCAGGGTATGACATGGAGCGAGTTTAAAGTACTTTTTACATCAAGATTTGTTTCAACCGAAACACTTGCGGGTACCCTCATTAATTTAAAAAGTGACAAACCGTGCGAAAAAGAAACGTTGGTCGCTTACGCAAGCCGTTTGATGACGTCATTGAGCAACCGTTGGAAAGACGTCGACAAGGAACAGATTGCAGTGGCAACGGTACTCGCGCACATATCGCAATTCGATTCGAATTTACAACGCTTGGCATTTACTAGCGATATCACTTCAAGAGACAGATTGCAGAAGGAACTTCATGCTTTTTTGCATTTGAAGCGTAAGATACCTAATCCAAGTGAATCTTCGAATGTGTCTGATGCGAAACGAGCTAAGATATCTTCAGTCAAGTGCTTCAATTGTGGCAAAATGGGGCATAAGCGTTCGGAATGCAGAAGCAAGCCTGTAGATACCAGATCGCGACCTATGATACCTACTACATCGAACAGCGTAGTTCAACAACCGGCAAAATCTCTGGTGTGTTTTAAATGTGGAAAACCGGGACACATCGCTATTCGCTGTTCAAACGGCGGCTTCCAGACGGGTGGCGGCGCTAACAGTGGCGCAGGCGCAGCACACACCGAGCGACGCGTTGATGTATGTGTTGTTCAACCACCGGCAGGCATTCTCGAGCATAAAGGTGAGCTGTTTGGGTTTTCGTACGATTCTGGTGCTGAGTGCTCATTAATTAGAGAGAGCGTAATGGTTAAATTTAGTGGTGAACGTTTTAATAACGTTGTTGTAATGTTTGGTATCGGACAAACACGAGTATTCAGTACAGAACAAATTTTATGTTGTATAACGATTAACGATCACTGTCTTGATATTTTATTACATGCTTTACCGGATAATTACTTGCAAAATGATATTTTGATAGGACGCGAAATTTTAAATCAAGGTTTCTCGATTAATATGACGGCAACCAACTTTGTTTTGAAAAAGATTTTCTTGGCAAATTCAGTTAATAGTGATAGTAAACAACTTACGGATTTAAGTGCTATTGATACAGACGTTACAGGTACTGAGAAAACAAAACTTTTGAAAACATTATCTCATTTTTCTGAATTTTTCATTATCGGAATGCCAAAAACGCGTGTGAATACTGGTGAACTTAATATTAGATTGATCGATCCGAACCGAACAGTACAAAGACGGCCCTATTCTTACATGTCCGCGGAAGAACGTGGTGTTATTCGTGATAGAGTTAAAGAATTGTTAGATGCGAACATTATTAGACCTAGTTGTTCTCCATTTGCTAGCCCAGCTCTATTAGTGAAGAAACGTGATGGCTCTGACCGCATGTGTATTGATTTTAGAGAGCTTAACAGTAACACTGTCCCAGACCGTTATCCTCTTCCTCTCATTTCTGACCAGATAGCTAGACTGAACGGTGCTAATTTCTTTTCTCAATTAGACTGCGCTAGTGGTTTTCATTTGATTCCGGTAAATGTAGAGTCAGTAGAGCGCACAGCATTTATAACTCACGATGGCCAGTACGAGTTCTTGACAATGCCCTTTGGCTTAAAAAATGCTATTTCTGTTTTTCAGAGAGCTATAATGAATGCTCTAGGTGATCTTGCTCTTAGTTATGCTATAGTCTACGTAGACGATATTTTGATCGTCTCTACCGATGTAGAGTCAGGTGTAGAGCGACTTAAAATTGTGTTAGAAGCTCTAACAAAGGCTGGTTTCTCTTTAAATCTAAAGAAGTGCTCCTTCCTTAAGACGAAGGTAGAGTTTCTTGGATTTGAAGTAGAGTCTGGCCGTATTAGACCAAATCATAGAAAGGTAGAGGCTTTGACAGCTCTACCACCTCCACAAACTGTAACACAGTTAAGACAGTTTATCGGCTTAGCCTCGTATTTCCGACAATTTGTACGAAATTTTGCTAGTATCATGGCTCCTCTATATCGTCTGACTTCTCTAAAGGGTGACTTAGCTTGGACATCTGAATATGAGAACACTCGTCAAAATATTATTGCCATTTTAGTAAGTGACCCTGTTTTGATGATTTTTGACCCACAGCATTCGATAGAGTTACATACTGATGCTAGTAGTTTAGGTTATGGAGCAATACTATTTCAAATTGTTGATGGTAAACGTTACGTTGTGGCTTATTTCAGTAAGCGAACTTCCCCAGCAGAGAGCAAATACCACTCCTACGACTTAGAAACTCTTGCTGTCGTGAACTCCATCAAACACTTTAGACATTTTCTACATGGTAGAAAGTTCACTGTAGTTACGGACTGTAACTCTTTAAAATCCTCGCAGGCGAAACATGATTTGACTCCTAGAGCCCATAGATGGTGGGCATTTCTCCAGTGTTTTGATTTTAACGTAGTTTACAAGAAAGGCTCTAATATGACACACGTGGATTTCCTTTCGCGTAATCCATTACCAGGTCCTTTAAAGTCATCATTACCCCACGTAGAGCAAAAACGGATTGACATTACAGAACTCTCCCCTAATTGGATTCAAGCTGAACAACAGCGTGATGATGAGATTTCTAAAATTGTTAATGATCTAGAAAATGGTCAATTAGATGACCAGTTAGCAAAGACCTTTGTAATTCGTTCAGGAATCCTTTACCGCAAGATTCAACGTAACGGAAAGTCTAAATGTTTACCCTATTTACCTCGTGCTCTTAGATGGTCAGTCATTAATAACTTTCATGATTCTCTTGTTCACCTTGGTGCTGATAAGACGCGTGAAAAGCTTTTCGATTTTTATTGGTTTCCGGGGATGAGCCAGTACGTGAAAAAGTTTATTGACGGCTGCGTTACTTGTAAGGTAGCCAAATCCCATTCCGGAAAAGTTCAAGCAGAGCTTCATCCTATACCAAAAGTTACGACACCCTGGCATACGATTCATATAGACGCGACAGGTAAATTAAGTGGTAAAAATGATAGTAAGGAGTATGTTTTCGTTTTAATAGACGCCTTTACCAAATATGTTTTGCTGTTCCATACCACAAATATAGACTCCAAAAGTAGTATTCGCGCTGTTTGCCAAAGTGTTGCTCTTTTTGGAGCACCTACTCGTATCATAGCGGACCAAGGTAGATGTTTTGCGAGTAAAGAGTTTAGTGATTTTTGTGAAAGCAGAAACATAAATTTACATCTCATAGCTACCGGTTCCTCACGTGCAAACGGACAGGTAGAGCGGGTCATGAGTGTACTTAAAGCAATGTTAACTGCCGTAGAAACTAACGAAAATAAATCGTGGCAAGATGCGCTAGGCGAAGTACAACTTGCGATTAATTGTACTATGAACCGTGTTACGAAATCTTCACCCCTCGAATTAATGATTGGCAAAGTTGCTAGACCCTTGTCTTTGATGGTTAGTGAAGTTGATACTGAGGTAGACATTGATGATGTGCGTGAAGCAGCATCTACCAATATCCAAAAAGGTGCTGAGTACGATAAGGCTAGGTATGATAGTACGAAAGCTACAATTAAAAAGTTTTTAGTTGGTGATTTTGTTTTGCTTGAAAATGAAGAGCGTAATCAAACAAAGTTAGATCCGAAGTTTAAGGGTCCATTTAAAGTGATAGAAGTTCTTGATGGTGACCGTTATACGTTAAAAGCCCTAAACAGTAAACGCACTTACAAATATGCGCATGACAGATTAAGGAAAATGCCAGAGAGTCATGAGCCAGCTGAAATTCTTGTCAATGTTGATGAAAATCAAAGTAGTGAAGACTAATTTGTTGTAGTTAGAAACACGAGTGAGGTACTCTAACGGCCGTATTGTTCGACCGTACCAGGTTCTGTTACGTAGTCGTAGCCCGGTAGAAATCGGTGTCGACTTGAGGTTTCTCAAGTAGTCCGTGGGTAAGCGATAGGCGTGCAGTTCTGGCAGAGGTCGGGGTCTGTGGACCACAGCCTGGATTGGCTGGTCGGCTGGTAAGCCGTGCTAAACAGCGTATTTGGTGGTCGGCTGTGAGCCGTGCTGTGAAGCGTCTTTGGTAGTCGGCTGGTAAGCCGTGCTGAACAGCGTATTTGATGGTCGGCTGTGTGTGCCGTGCTGTGAAGCGTACTGGGTGTTCGGCTATGTGAGCCGTGGTGTTAGAGGGTTCCACTCGGATGTAAGATGTAAAAATTAAGAATGAGTTTCCAAAGTAACTTTAAAAGTTGATTGACAGAATTGGTTCATTTACGTGAGATGGCACATGACTTGAGGCGAATTTTGTATTCACCTGATTTATTTGAATAATCAATTAATTTTTTGTGATTATTTTGTTTTGAAGTACCTAGAGATTGTCAAGGATTATTGTGTCCAGATGGGACAATATTAGAACGAGTATTGGCGTTGATTTTTTTGTTTGCAGAATAAACACACGGGGACGTGTGATAGCAGGATGGCCGTGTCGGATTTAAATTAGTAACTACGTTGATTATTCAAATAATCGGAACACAAGTGCCCCCTAGCGGCGCTAGACGGAGTCTACTAGGCGTGGTTGGCGGCAATATGGCGACGATCGAGCATTCTTGCGTTGATCGCCGGGCGGTAACTACGAGTAGAAACTGTCTGTGTTCCGTATAGTCTATGTATAGTCTGTGTATACCTAAATAGTCAGTAATAGTTAAGATAAAGTCTGCTTCATTGGATTTGTACTAAGTTTAGTGTTCTGATTATACTTTGTTACCTGTTACGAGTGTTTAATTGATCCAACATCTACCTACGTACGCCCAATCGTAATTACAAGAATGTCTGATAGTGACAAAAACAACCCTCAGCCGTTATATAAATAAATAAATATAATAAATATCCTTTTTGCAGTAAGAGTACCTACTGCAAAAAGGTTTGGAAATATTTTTTAATTATTTGATCCAGGTGGCGTGCAATTGGAGAGGTCTATGTCCAGCAGTGGACTGAAACAGGCTGAAACAGGATGATGATGACAAAAAAAATTACAACCGGCCCCATGCTTGAATCAACCCTTCACGGGACCAAGTTTACACGCCCTTTTGCTCTTTTACGACTAAATTGACAACTCAAGACGTTTTCACAGAAAGATAGATTGACCAAACCTCCTGCTAACTAAATAAAAACAAACAAACAAACGATAAACAACAATTCAAACTTGCAACACTTTTCTCGGAATCCGAAAGCAATGATTAACGCATGCACACTGGGACGAATCAGCATTGTACGGACGAAAAAAAATGAGGCAAAAATTCTGCAATCATTTGTCCATCACGGACAATGGTAACCGTTACCTCTCATAATGCAGGATGTTAAATAATTATACATTTACATTCAAATACAGTACCGTATTCAATACAGCATACTTCTCGGATGATGCTGGTTTAGTGATGTGCGAGGTGAAGTCTTTAAGTCCTTTAACAAGTACCATAAAGACTGTAAGTCCTTTATAAGTAGGTGTCTTGGGGTCCTTTAAAATCTACTATAAATACTGTACAATAATAATAATAATCAACAATAATGCTCCCTGGCTGTAATTTGCTCAGCTGCTTAAGGTAGCCCATTTTGTTATTTTCGGTCTGCAATTTTTACTTTGTTTGTTGGACATTGTTACAATCATCATAGTTACCCCAGTAGCTGATCCACTACCAGCATATCTTTATAGCCCAAGTAGTTTCCATCCGTTGTTTTCTCAAGTATTCTATCCCATCCGGTGGTTGTCCGTGGCTGCATTTTAAAGACCAGACAGGGATAATCGGCGGCTCACTTCATAATGGTGAGTAAAATTGTTATTGAAAAGGGCCTGTGTGTGTTGGCTTCGGCTTCACGCACGCCTTTCAAAGGTCCGGGCCTCTATAGCCCCGTGATACCAAACGATCACCCACAATAATAACAATTTTTACCTGAACTTGAGTAGCATAGGCCCGCTGCCGACGAACTTCTTGGTGTAAATTTTGTAGGTTTAATTATAAGACTGACATACATAAGGCTGACATACACAGGAATATCGAATATATATAATAATAGGTACATAAAAATAATTTTGAAATACTAATCCTAATTACCTAAAATTTACTTCATTTCTGTGAAATTAGGAACCTACAGGTGAATTTCAAAAATTAAAATATTCAAAATTAATCTTAAAACAAAATAATGAAATTAAAAACAAAAACTCTTATCTGTACTACAGAAAGGTCCTGGATATAGGTTAATAAAATCAAGTAAATTAAGCGAAAGTTTTGAACCCAAACAGCTAATTCCATTCAACGGTCCAACTTCATAATGAAATAAATTTAAACTTTAAAACATTTAACCCACAAAGCCCCTATTAATCATTCGGGAAAAACTCGTCGAAGTACCAAAAGTTAAATTCCGAAAATAACTTCAAAATACAATCAAGTTAACTAGATTAATGGAAGTGTCCCGTACCTTGGAAACAAGTGTTTCACGGAACAACTTCATTACGTATTTAGCATATTAACTAAGGACGTAGACAGAACACAAATTTAGCTAATTATTCGGGAACCTATTTGCTTTTCGGTCTAATATATTATTATAATATCAATTTAATGGGAGCGAATGGAAATTTGCCGAAGACTTCGTAACTATGGAGGTAAGTTTGTAGGTATACCTATTATTATGGTTGTTGGTTTTGATGTGCAATGGGCAGGCCATTATAGCTCAAAGAACAGATAACCGTTGGGGAGTAAAATTCCTCGAGTGGCGACCACGATGTAATGCGAAACGGAGTGTTGGAAGGCCACCTACTCGGTGGACCGATGACATTGTTAGCGGTCGCGGGGAGTCGTTGGATGGAGTGATGGCTCGCGATCACTATTTCTGGCGTCGAATGGGGGAGGCAGTGCAGCAGTGGACGGTTAACGGCTCAGATGATGATGATGAAGGTTTTGATGATTGTTTTATGATAATATACGAACTTACATTAATAATTTTCTTTAGGTTTCGTGATGTTTATATGAAATTTATGTAAATTATTTCTCCAACGTGAGAGCAAATTAAAAGAACTATCCCAGATAGTAATATCCCAGTAATATTGTACTAAATTGAAAGGGCAGATTCCCCCCATACTATACTTAATTAGGTACGTATGCAACCAGTATAATTATAATTTCTTCTATGGTTTTCGCGATTTTGCATAAAACACTTTATTTATAGGGCTTTTTCAAGGTTGTTGAAAAAGCCAACTGTAAAATTGGCGAAAGCCAACTTTACAGTTTAAAATTATGAATAAAACGCGATTAAACCCGATTAATAAAGTGTTTTATTATTATAATTACAGTTTAAAAGTCTGTGATTAAAAAGGATTTAACTGGATTAAGAATCCAGCTGATTTTTAAAATGATCAATAAAATATAATTCTGTTTGTCTTTCGTTTGACAACGTCGAAGTTCTTCAGAGCAAAATGATACTGATTGGCTGAAGATATTATATCTGTAAAGTGTCTACTATCAAAAGAACTAGTAGGTAATATTTCTTAATACGCTATCTCAAAGTAAAGCCTCTAAAACTCTAAACTCTAGCTGCTAAACACCTTAAAATTTATTTCAAGAACCACTAATAACAAACTGACATTTACATTTTTATACATCACTACGTCCTGATCCCGAGGGAATATCGGGTACCAATGTACTATATGTTCCTTTTCAACAATATAGCTTTCTATTGATGAAAGAATGTTTAAAATCGGTCCAGTAGTTTCGGATTCGTTACAAACAAACAAAAATATTTCTTAATTATATAAGAATTGATGGATAATACATATTATTAATTACTGCTTTATAATCTACGTACAGCCTAGTGTAACCAGTGGTCAAAATTGTCAACTATTATAATAATTTAGAGAAAAAAAATCGTACTTACATTATCATTTTAGAGGACCGAATCTCTTTTACCCCATCACTATAAATAAGGATCATTGCACTACGCTACACTGATTGGTGAACGCATTTGTAAATTGTCGGAAAATTCACTCAACGAGGTAACTGTCACTGAAAAGAGGACAACTGCATTGTGAAAAATAAAAATTACCTTTTTGGCAAGTGTTTGAGGGCTGACTGACTATATGTGCCTAACAAAATCAGGCAGACTAGGTCTTTTAGGGCTGTAAGTGTAGTCGAAATAGACCTATAAATAAACTATGAAATATTGACCTGCTAGCCGTAAAAATTTCGACTGTTAGCAACTAGAAGAAATTGTTCCATTCATGTAATTTTACAAGTCATTTAGAAGCAAACAAATTGCCATTGCAATTAAGAATAGCGACTGTAGCTGAAAAACTATGTATCGAGTGTTGACCTGCTAGCTGAAAAATCTCGATTCTTAGCAACAAGAAGAAATTGTAATTTTTACGCACAAAAATTCACGTAATTTTACAAGTCATTTAAAAGCAAACAAATTGCCATTGCAATTAAGGATAGCGACTGTAACTGTCAAATTGTGTATACGTTACCGCAAAAATTAACAATTTCAATGGTTTCAATAAGAGAATTATTGTTAGTAATAGAGTTACATAAAGAGCCAGCTGGTAGGTATCATTTGACACCATCGAGTTGGACAGCCATTGCTGACAATCGGAATACTTGGAGAGAAATGGGGGATTTCTAGCAGTGAGCTAGTTAAAAAAAGTCACATTTTAGACTCACATTTAGAAAAATGAAGAGAAGTTTAAATTCACAAATTATACACGAAAAAAAAAATGTCTCTCAAAATGATAACGATAAAAGCAACTTCCTTCTTTACTTCCGTGATTTTCCGTGAAGTTGATAATAATTTCGTGTGAAAATGAGTCACGGTAATAAGTGATAACAAGCAGAGAAGGTCATCGACATCTTTTTAAATTATCATACAGATTTTACACATTTTAACTACAAAAGAAACAAACTTAAATCGGAATAGTAGCGCCTATTCGGATTAAATTTGAGTCAAAAAAGTTCTAAAAGAGTTTTAAGTATATGAGACATCTAAATTCGCTATATAAATATTAATATTGCACGACATTACACACAGCGCAATCTAGCTCCAAACAAGCACTGGGCTTGTACTATGAGTATTAGACAACTGTTCTATTTATTATACTTACTGTTTTTTTTATAAAAAATATACATATACATTTTAAACATCGAAAACACCTTATTAGACACCATATTCCTTCAAATTTTTGTTATCTTACTATCCTTAAACGATAAGAGAATGGTATATAATATATTCAGACATTATTTTATCTTTTCGTTGATTACTCAATCAATCTCCCTACTTTCTAACTAGGTATAGTAGAGCTATGGCCTGAACTGACTACAAAATGAACGTGTATCGTGTAACCTTGGACGCAACAAAACAAACGTCGAAATAACTCATCAATTCGAAGAAAGAGCTCAAAAGAAACATAACCAGGACCACAAACGATTCTAATAGTTACAGTTCCTTACAAATAAAATTAGTTTCAACCAAAATTGCGCGCGTTTCCCAAATTTACTAAGAAACCTGATAGATTTGCGGTTGGCATAGCCACGCAACCTACCAAATTATTCGGTAGGCGAAATCATGCATTCAACCTAACGCTAGCCTATACAAAGGCCCTGTTTGACACGGAAGCGGAAACTGACAACGTTCAAAATAAAAAAGATAGTAAAATAGATTTTACTAGATGAGCGTTAAAATTGGAGTAAGTACTGTGTAGTCCCGGCATAGGATATGGTTACCCCACCTCTTGCAACATAACTTGCTGTATTTAATAAATAGATTCATCCCTCTGCACCGTTCCTCTCCCGATGTTTCGAGACTTTTATCGATCACTTCTTTTTTAATTTCAATAGTTCTATATTAACGACTACGATTGAAGATCAAGAATTAATGCGTCCTAAATTCTAAATCAAAACTTACACCTGTTTTGCCAAACTTGACCTATTCTCAAGTTTTGTAACTCAACCTCTCAGCTTTGAAATTCAACAGAGTTCTGACGTCTAATTGAGGTCTGAAATTAATTTCAAGTCTTTGAAACGTCATCTGAGACGAAAAGTTTAAATAATATTATATCTTTCAGTCTCTTAAGTTTTCAATAAATTGGTTGGTGGTAGACCGAGTATTAGTCAGCCGATTGTTTGTATCTACGGAGTTCTTCTTTTCTTGTTTGGATTTACTTTGTGAAACTAGGCATGCAATTTTTAGTCAATTTTCACATTACAAAATGCATAGAAACAGCTGTTTCTTCCAGTAATTGCTGTGAGATTGCTATTGTGAAATTGACTGTTTACATAACACTAGTTTTGTAATGTAAATTAGGCTTTAGAGTTTTCATTGACCTAACCACTGCTATCTATGGTAATATAACAAGAGGGACCGAATTTTAATGTAGGACATACGGAATATTGTTGGTACACACTAGAAATTAATTTACCGATTTGTCAATCAAAGCGACCGATTTTTGATTAATATTGAACCGGTTATCGTGTTCTGATTAAAATGATAAAAACAGCGCGACTTTAAAACCCTAAAAAAACTTTATTTTATTTTTTTAGAATATAAATATGTAAGAAGTTTAATGTATTTGAACAAAAATATTAAAACTAAGATAAAACGAATAACAACAAACGTCGTTTTAGAATATTGCAGAAACAGAAGTAAAATCTATAAAATGATTGTTGAACAGTATTGTGCAGAAAACTTTGTGATACAGTATTTTTATAATTATGTACAATTTCCAAGAGTTATAGGGATACCTACTTATTAAAATTAACCCAGTAAAATTAATTGAAAAATATACAGTTCTAATACTAAATACAGTGGAACTGTTTGCGTGTATGCGGCTGTAGCTCTGACACGCCATCTGTATGTCATTCAGGGTAAGTCCGGTTTGTTTTAACCCCTTTAATAAAATACATTTTTTATTTTACTGGCGATTCCAGTGTTCGCCAGATTGCTACTAATCTATTTCTATACTAAAAAAATATTATAAGAGGAAATGTTAGTAACATTCTAAGTATGTATGTAGGTATATTAGGAGTAATCTCTGAAACTACTGGACCGATTTCAAAATGTCTTGCACCATAAGAAAGCTAAATTATCTAGAAGTAACATAGGTTACTTCTGGATAATTTTGATCCCAATATTCCCATTGGAACGGGACTTATGCGCGTAAAACCGCGACATGCAACTATTGAAAGATAAAGCAAAGAATTTTGACACCTCTATCTTATATGAGATTAGAAGGGTTACAACGTTTAGACAGTGAAGCATTAAAACTCGACTTTGGCATCCGAACTTCGTCAGTTTCAAAGTCAAATTGTTCAGAAAATTACTCACACACCTTTAAAAAAAAAGTGTAAATATAATTTGAACGTTGTTGTAAGAATACCTACTATTATAATCTCTTCTATGATAAATGATAATCTAAACGACATCAGGATCTTGTAGTCAACAATAAACCTTTATAGCTTCATTACGTGTGTCTGTCTGTCCGGGGCCTAGCTCAGAGAAACAATTTGTTATATATAGTATATATTAAAAACGCTAAAGTTTATATATTTGTTTGTTTGTGCTTCAATTACGCGCAATCTACTAACCAGTTAGCCATGAAACTTGATATGCATATAGCTAAAGATCTGAATCAAACCTTAGTCAACTTTCTATTCCGATATTCCAAAAGGATCGGGACTTACGCGGATGAAACCGCAAAGCGTTGCTGATGTACCGGAACGCCGGTACCTACACAAAACTATTCTCAAATATAAAGTACCTATACGGAAATTATTCATAGATAGATAGTTTGTTATTGATTAAGGATAGTTAGTTCTTGATCTTAGGCGTAGGTGGCGCTGTTTGGGACCGCCTATTTATTGCAAATGACAAATCACGTCATAGGTTAAGGAAGCAGAGGGGAAGGTTAGAGCGCGGGGGAATAGCTGAGATTTTTGGGAACATGGGATAAACAGTCAGACAGTTCGGGTCAGTAAGAGTGAGGCTGAGTAACAGAAGGCAATAGGACTTCGCCGGGGTCACTAGTTTATATTTCAATTATAATTAATAAGTTATTAGTGTTTGTTACTTTTAATTAGAGTCAGTGTATATCAACTTCTTGGTATTGTATGTCAGTAAGTCTTAGATTGTAAGATTTTCTATACTTATAATATAAAGATAGCCTTCATTTTTATGACGAAACAATGTCAAAGATGTAGTATGTACTGCTCAGAGTGGGCCTCTATATTTTAGTAGATCTAGGTTGATCTACTTAGTCACTGTAAATTTAGTGAAGGGTTCGATTCCCAGTCACTATTAGTTTGGGATGTTTTATATAGAAAATATCCTAAAATATTCTCCGTGAACGAGAACTAAATGTTATGTATTATCATTAATTCGTAAGGGTTCGATTCCCGTACAGTACTGCTATGCGTTGATTTCAAAGGTATATATTTACCTTAAATATACTCTGTATAGAGAACTAATTACTTTACATTCTAAGTTTTATGGAGCTATATTGTGTGAGGTTCGATTCCCACATATTTTGTTCTTTGTATAGAACCTTATATTTATTGTTTTGTATTTCTAGACTATAAAAGATAGTCGAGGGATACCTATTTCTGTGTGTTATTTACAGGATTATTGTACATTCATAATTAGTCCAAATTCACAGGAAAATCTATAAAAGATTCCTGATTGATTATTGTAAATTCATTTATCTTATTCCAAGATAAAATACGGGAAAGTCTTAAATGAGATTTCCTTTGTATATTTATCACAAATGTTAACAATTATCTGAACAAAAGTTCTTTATTTTACAATAGTAAAATGACCATAAATCTACATAAACCTGAGTACATTATGTACAAATATTAATGATAAATATATTCCTGGTGGAATTTAACATGAATGAATATCGTTCAAATCATATTTACGGGTAAATAATTTACCTTTTCTACAATCCCCGGATGTGGGAAAACTTTGGTTTGTTGATTTGGTTCGAAGGTCAAGACATAACCATGTCTTCCTAGCGCATTCGTAGCTCCAATGGCGAAGCGTTACTTCAAGGCCTTAGGTACAAAGTTACCTGAACCAGATTACCAAACAACAAATTCTCATAAGGAGGATTTCATTTAGGAGACTAGGTACAAAAGTTACCTGAGTCTAAACTCTCAAGAGGAGGGTTTTGATTAGTTTTTAATATAAAACTGATCTCGAAGTTATTTTAGTTTATCATTGTTGGTTTCCACTGAGGAAGTAGTTCGATTACTATACGATCACTCATTTTGGGTCAAGTTGCTATTGTAACACATATAATTATCTTGTAAAATCAGTAAACTCAATATTCATCCTCACTGGTTTTTCTTGGTGGTTCTTTTCCAGTGCAGTACTTACGAACCACTGGTAATAAAAATAATAATTTAAAAATTTATTCACTGTGCACTCATTTATATCCTATTCCCATAGTCATAAGTTAGCATTTCTAGTAGCATCAATCTAATAGCTTCTGGCATAGGTAGTTAACGTAATAGAGATATCTTATAGTTAATTTTAGGGTTCAGTAATAGTTAAACTCAAGAGGTAAGAAAGCTTTTGTACAAATACAGCAGTAGAGGATCATTTTAGATTTTTCTATAAATCTTGCTTATTAGAGAAGGATAGGTGGTACAGAGGTTTACTAGGTCAGATGTAGGACTTTTAGGAAATCTTGTCTATATTATCTAAAAGAACTTAGGTCACTACAATTCATAACGTTGGTCTGATTACCACTAGACTTTCACGAGCCATTATAAAACATTACACAAACTAAGAATATAAATAAAATTAGGTATAGTAGGTAGGTAGAAAAGCTATAGGTAAGTTCAGGTAATTTAGGTTTCTTTAGGTTTATTACAATCTGTTAACCAGGATAAGTTAGAATTCTTTTAGGATTAATTTAGGTAACTTTAAGGCTGTTACAATTTGTTGCCGTGAACACAGGATAGGTCACTACATATCTTTAGGATTAATTTAGGATTCTTTTAGGATTTCTTTTAGGTAGTTTAAGGGCCTATTACAATTTAGTGCCGAGTGACCAGGATTACATAAAATAGTATTTTTATAATATGGTGCCTAAAACCAGGATATTTTTGTGCCTATAACCAGGATTTAGGTCTCTTAAAATCTAGATAGTTTGTGTAATGTGTAAAGTGAGATTTCGATGATCTCACAATTTGTTGCCGTGTTTGGAATAGATTTTAGACAAGATTGTTAGATATCTAAAACATTGTAAATTGGGGTAAAAATATAATTTGCAGGGGGTCGTAATTAAACTTCAATATCTTAAATATGTACTTATAGAATATTTTTGTTACAAAAATAACATTACTTGTAAAGTAAGGGAGATAATTTACAGATGTTCGAATCTAAGTAAAAATTCTATTTTATGGACAGGGACACTTTTCGTTAAAAAAAAACAACTGTTAATGTATTTTGGTAAAAGATAGATATGATAAGTAAAACAAGAGTGTAGAACATAGGACATAGGCAAAAATAGGAATTCGCGCGAGTAAAACCGCAGGACACAAGTAGTGATTCACGAATAAAGTTAGTTTTATTTAGATTCGTAACTAATTCATTCATGTATACGTTGTACTTTGAAAAAGGGTAGCCTTACTGCATAAAGCGATGTCTCTACGTAGGTCCTTACAATTTGTTACAAATAAGAAGGTATAGATTGTTTGAAATATAAGTATTATTATAAATACATGACATAGGTAAAGTTAGAGTTAAATCGCGTAAAAGGGCGGTCTTATAACTGAAAGCCAGGTCTTCCAGGCATACAAAAATAAAAATAAAATATTGTTTGTTTAGAACTTGTTTATGTGCAAATAGTTTTAACAGTTATTAGAGTTTTGTAGTAAAGGAGTAGAACGGGTCATTACAAAAAGGTATTTGATAGATAATATGTTTAATGTAAATAGTTTTGTTATTTAGGTAAATGAAAGGTTTGTAAGATAGTTATAATAGTTACTTGAGTGTTGGACAAGACAGAACAAGACACTAACACGTGTTCTTTTGTCTCAAAAGATGACCATTTGTTATTTGTTTGCAACAGTATCGGTATTTTTTGTAGAAATTAACTTGGGGATTTTTATTGCTTTCATATGTCTGTCAATAAGTTCAGAGTTACATTTCTGGAAACATATTTTGAGATTTTTACAAGTGGTTACAAGTTTGGAATTTACTTAAGAGGGTCGTTAGTTAGCTAACATTAGAAAAAATTCTCACACTCGGGATTAGCTTATCATGTACTTATTCGACAGCAGGTAATAAAGAGTGAGTTCTTTATTACACTCTCAGATTTTAGTTTATGTTATTGTTACAACAATAGGTAGATTGTGTTTTAAACAAACGTAAGCATTTAGTTAGGCGGATCAATTCGATCTTTGTGTTTACATAGCGGTTCATACAAAGACATGCGTAGACTTTGTTTTTGTTCGAATCATGGTAGGTACTTACATTATATATGTGGACAAAACTTAGGTATCTTATTAGGATAGACTTAGGTAATTGGACAAATCGAGTAACCATCAGTAGGTGATATTTAATTAGGTATATTTTGGGTAGAAACAGTTCTTTACTAAATAAGTAAATACGGATTAGGTAATAAACTTAAACATTTGGTATTAAAAAAAAAGGAAGCTACTCGTAATTTAAAATCAGTTCTGTAGTTGAAATCTATTTTCACATTTGTAGATTATTATTAAATATTCGTAATACGTCAATTATTTATTTATATATTACGATATCTTTTAAATTGTTTTACTTTTCTATATTCTTGGCATAAAGAGTAGAAATATATTTGATTTGGTTGTATGTTTGTATGTATAAAGTTCGAAACTACTTATAATAGTAGGTGGGTATATAGTAGATGGGGTAGATTTCGGAAATTTTGACATTAGTTGAGAGCTAGGTAAATTATCGAAGAGTAACATAGGGTTCATCTTATTTTGATATTTTTATGGTAGAATCATGCACAGGTGGAGTCGCGGGGTGCTACTAGTATAATCATAAACAAAAATGACTAGAGGAACGTATGCGTAGTTATATGTTAATTTGATTTAGATTATGAAGATAGATTTGCGCTTTATAGTAACAAAAGGTAGTAGTAAGTTATAAATAGAAATAGTCGGCCTTATCGCCAATAGTGATATCTTCCAGGCAATCAAAAGTTATAAATGGGAAAGACGTTCAATGAAAATCAAATGTGATATTTAGGACGTAAGCATTTAATTATTTTATTAAAATTAAATCTTAAATTATTATTTGTTTTAAAATAGGTAAAGTCGAAAACATTTATAGGGTTTATTAAATTAGTGTAGTGATTTCCTAGTAGGTATGATACATTTTTAGTTATTCGCGTATTATTACTCAATGGCAACAATACTAGGTTTTGTCAAATCTAGATAGGTTTATACAAGTAGTTATTTTAAAACGAATATAATAGTAATAGACTTTCTAAATTCGTCACAATCAAATACTTAACTGATCAAATTAATAGTTAAGAAATCTCCTAGCACATGGGTTCTTGGGTTTGTTAGTCTCACACGGTATGTCGGGTGATACCTCGACTACGATACGGGGGGTCGTGGGTTCAATTCGCGCCGAATACAATTCAAATCACACCTAGATGTTTATTCTCTTCAGGGTGTATTCTGTATATAGTATATGGACAATATTTTGTATTTACATTAGGAGGAAGAGGTAGAATATGTGGTAGGTATATCTCTTGTATTTCTGTTAGTAGACACAGTACGTGCGTTGTTAGTTAGATAGTGACGATTTGCAATTTGTTTATTTGATAGTAGGAATCTAAAATGATCTTCTTTTAATTTCGATGTTATGTCTAGTTTTTCATTCTAGTTTCGTTACAATTTTAATGCCAGAGCTTTCTAGTGTAGTCAACATATAATCATAATATTATAGATTTGAATTTACATTTAGGACCTACTTATAGAAACTTTCGAAGTAGATTATTATTTCTAAATTTAAAATGTTGTGCTTATATATTTTCAGATATTTAAGGGACAAGAACTGATTTTGTGTGTCAGATATCTAAAGGACGAGTTCTAGTACTGTATGATGTCGAATGTCGAGTTTTTCAAGGAACACTACAGGATCAGGGGTTTATTACAATAAACTTTAGTCAATTAGATGTTTTATAGGATATTTATTTCAGATTTATAGATTTGGTTATAGCTTGGATTCATGTCGAAGCTAGAATACCTACTAAGTTTCATCCCTAATGTTTCATTCAATAAAATTTCATCGCATTCATTGAAATCCAGCTTGGGAAAAGATGTCTTCCTAGCGAAATGACAAATTTAATCCCAAAAATATCAAGTTTCATCTCTACAGTAGATAAGTGTCATTGACATAATATGACAGATATTGAAATTTCACTGAAATCGGTTTAAAAATAATCCAGCTAAATTTATATTATTCATCGCAATCTTCATCCAGCAAATTTTATATTATACATCGCAATCTTCATCCAGCATCTTCAATCTTTATCGTACGACAAATACTACGTATCTTCTAGGTAAATGACTAAGTATCTTCTAGATCAAGTCATATCACTTACCATCGGGTGACATCATGGTCAAACACTTGTTTATTATTTATTCAAGTATACTAACGTATTCTTGTTTTCAGGTTTTTATTCGACTGTCAAAAGAAGTGTTATGTTTTTGGATATCGTTAAGTTAGCTCAACATTGTAATAGGTCTATAAAATAAGTAATATTTAATTTTAATACGTGGAATAGATGGGTCAATGTTTGTCTTCTTACGGGAAATAATTTTGTTTAGGGATCTTTTTGCTAATTTTTTACAATCATTTCAAGTTTTACAAACTCATTAGGTTACTTTTACTTTCTTTTTATTCACTATTAAGTACTAGTTTTGTGATGCATTGCTAGTCTAGGGAGGAGAATGTTTGGTCATGAATGTGGCCTTAATGGATTAGCAACTTGCGAATCGAACTTGTTGAAATCTGAGTTCAAGTAACACTACACTTCACAAAGGGATTTGATGATGGAGAATTTGGAGTTAGGTTAGGACAGTGGTCAATCATCAGTATCTACTATTGATAACTGATTTCATATAAATCCCGTTACTCACACGCAGCAAACCAATACGATTCCCCACACTTACATACACTGATAAGGATGGACAGACGAGTATTTTGAAAACTCAGGTGATAGTTGGCATCTACAATTTTTAAGGGAACAGGCTCTAGGATCTGATAAGCCGGATTGTAACGATGTGAACCAGTCCCAGTAAGCCACACGTGTGGATCCGAAAGGAATGGAGAGCATTTGGTACCATTAGGGTACGGTAAGGATTCACAGACCTTACCTTCATAGGGAGTTCGGCTAGGACGTTCTAGTGTTGTTGGATATTGCTAATTGAAGGGGCCATATTTTCATCCTGCAGTTTTCCAAATAAGCCAATGTTTTTTTTCCTTTCAGTTTAAAAATACTACACACTAGGTACACACTACACATTACACACAAACACTAAGGATTATATGGTTGTGACCGACCGAATATATATCATTAATGATGTATATAATATATATCCTTTATTCTATATACTTGAATTCACATGATACAGGTCAAAACGAATAGTACTTATACATTTTTTTCTCTCTTCTTATAATATGGGGAAGACTGAATGTTGATACATGTATTTCATGGAAATTTTAATTCATCATTTAATCATAAGATTATGTTTTATTGATAAGTTAGTTATGAAAAGTTGTAAACTTAATATTTGAGAATAGTTTAATTTTAATTTGGGGTTAAAAATTACTTTGGTTAATGAGTTATTAACCGTCGCAAATTTTTGAGGGTCGGATGTACCGGAACGCCGGTACCTACACAAAACTATTCTCAAATATAAAGTACCTATACGGAAATTATTCATAGATAGATAGTTTGTTATTGATTAAGGATAGTTAGTTCTTGATCTTAGGCGTAGGTGGCGCTGTTTGGGACCGCCTATTTATTGCAAATGACAAATCACGTCATAGGTTAAGGAAGCAGAGGGGAAGGTTAGAGCGCGGGGGAATAGCTGAGATTTTTGGGAACATGGGATAAACAGTCAGACAGTTCGGGTCAGTAAGAGTGAGGCTGAGTAACAGAAGGCAATAGGACTTCGCCGGGGTCACTAGTTTATATTTCAATTATAATTAATAAGTTATTAGTGTTTGTTACTTTTAATTAGAGTCAGTGTATATCAACTTCTTGGTATTGTATGTCAGTAAGTCTTAGATTGTAAGATTTTCTATACTTATAATATAAAGATAGCCTTCATTTTTATGACGAAACAATGTCAAAGATGTAGTATGTACTGCTCAGAGTGGGCCTCTATATTTTAGTAGATCTAGGTTGAACTACTTAGTCACTGTAAATTTAGTGAAGGGTTCGATTCCCAGTCACTATTAGTTTGGGATGTTTTATATAGAAAATATCCTAAAATATTCTCCGTGAACGAGAACTAAATGTTATGTATTATCATGAATTCGTAAGGGTTCGATTCCCGTACAGTACTGCTATGCGTTGATTTCAAAGGTATATATTTACCTTAAATATACTCTGTATAGAGAACTAATTATTTTACATTCTAAGTTTTATGGAGCTATATTGTGTGAGGTTCGATTCCCACATATTTTGTTCTTTGTATAGAACCTTATATTTATTGTTTTGTATTTCTAGACTATAAAAGATAGCCGAGGGATACCTATTTCTGTGTGTTATTTACAGGATTATTGTACATTCATAATTAGTCCAAATTCACAGGAAAATCTATAAAAGATTCCTGATTGATTATTGTAAATTCATTTATCTTATTCCAAGATAAAATACGGGAAAGTCTTAAATGAGATTTCCTTTGTATATTTATCACAAATGTTAACAATTATCTGAACAAAAGTTCTTTATTTTACAATAGTAAAATGACCATAAATCTACATAAACCTGAGTACATTATGTACAAATATTAATGATAAATATATTCCTGGTGGAATTTAACATGAATGAATATCGTTCAAATCATATTTACGGGTAAATAATTTACCTTTTCTACAATCCCCGGATGTGGGAAAACTTTGGTTTGTTGATTTGGTTCGAAGGTCAAGACATAACCATGTCTTCCTAGCGCATTCGTAGCTCCAATGGCGAAGCGTTACTTCAAGGCCTTAGGTACAAAGTTACCTGAACCAGATTACCAAACAACAAATTCTCATAAGGAGGATTTCATTTAGGAGACTAGGTACAAAAGTTACCTGAGTCTAAACTCTCAAGAGGAGGGTTTTGATTAGTTTTTAATATAAAACTGATCTCGAAGTTATTTTAGTTTATCATTGTTGGTTTCCACTGAGGAAGTAGTTCGATTACTATACGATCACTCATTTTGGGTCAAGTTGCTATTGTAACACATATAATTATCTTGTAAAATCAGTAAACTCAATATTCATCCTCACTGGTTTTTCTTGGTGGTTCTTTTCCAGTGCAGTACTTACGAACCACTGGTAATAAAAATAATAATTTAAAAATTTATTCACTGTGCACTCATTTATATCCTATTCCCATAGTCATAAGTTAGCATTTCTAGTAGCATCAATCTAATAGCTTCTGGCATAGGTAGTTAACGTAATAGAGATATCTTATAGTTAATTTTAGGGTTCAGTAATAGTTAAACTCAAGAGGTAAGAAAGCTTTTGTACAAATACAGCAGTAGAGGATCATTTTAGATTTTTCTATAAATCTTGCTTATTAGAGAAGGATAGGTGGTACAGAGGTTTACTAGGTCAGATGTAGGACTTTTAGGAAATCTTGTCTATATTATCTAAAAGAACTTAGGTCACTACAATTCATAACGTTGGTCTGATTACCACTAGACTTTCACGAGCCATTATAAAACATTACACAAACTAAGAATATAAATAAAATTAGGTATAGTAGGTAGGTAGAAAAGCTATAGGTAAGTTCAGGTAATTTAGGTTTCTTTAGGTTTATTACAATCTGTTAACCAGGATAAGTTAGAATTCTTTTAGGATTAATTTAGGTAACTTTAAGGCTGTTACAATTTGTTGCCGTGAACACAGGATAGGTCACTACATATCTTTAGGATTAATTTAGGATTCTTTTAGGATTTCATTTAGGTAGTTTAAGGGCTCATTACACTGTACTTAGTTTACAATATTGAGCAAAATAATATATGATTTAAAAAACCACTTAAACTTAATCTTTCACAAACAGAACAAAAGCCCCACAATAATACACCGTGACATATTAATTAAAAGAGTACATTCAGCTATTTTACGGTACGTTTAACAATATTTCTGAATTCGCGTGGAAATGTGAAAGAGATTAATACGAAGCTGGAATTCCTATGGAACGCGTTTCAAGTATGTGCTACACTGAGAGTAACGTTTTAAAAAAAGCAACGAGTGTTTTAATGACGACATTTTTCATCGATCGCACGTTTTTCAGTCGAATGTCTGAATTTTCGTTTAATGTCTATGCGTTTATTAGAAACAGTGTAAAGTGACCCATTGTAAAGTGACCAAATTTACATTACGAAACTAGTGGCATGAAATTAATTGGCATCTTTACAAAAACACAGCGGAAAATATTAATCATCTATTTAATACAATTGCAATAACTGCTGGAAGACTGTTTTTGTAAAATGTTTTTAAGCAGCAAAAAAATCGAGAAGCACCGCCGTAACCTGCTACATTTCTAAAAATATAGTGATGCACTCAGGTGCATCTTTATTTCTTTACAATCAGTTCCAATCTTGGACAATCAGTTGTCCAACTAAACTTATACAACATGCCAATAGCATGTTAGTATAGTCACCAATCTAGCACTAAAATCATTTATTTTTACATACATATTGTGTATGTGTATTTAAAATTACCAATTTAAAAGAAGATATCTTTATCCGAAAAAAATTGCTTTCATTTAAATCCAGCATTGTAAAAACAGCAGAACAATTAATATGGAGTATGTTAATAGAATAATAAATATCGCTATCAAAATATATGATGTTTAACTTAAATGGTGTTAGTAAGTAGGTATATGTTTAGGTATACGAAACAACATCCTCAGTACACCACTAGCCTGTAATTTCACCGCGTGCACAATGCGTGAGACAGTTGAGAGTTTGCCAAAAACGTTAGTACAGTGCGGGCCGGCAGAGTCGCATTAGCCCAGCGGGTTGGATTCCGACCGAATATCACGTATACATGACCACTCACAACCTTACCGTACTGACTGCTTCTACGATCAATATTATTATTAACTTTACTTTATCTTGCTTCACAGTTTTTCATTTCATCATTATCATCATCATCATTATCATCATTGGATTCTAACACAATCTTACCACGCTGACTGCTTCAACGATCAATATCATTATAGTTATGAAATTTATTTTGCTCTACAATGTTTCGTCTTCATCATCGTCATTATCATCATCATTGGATTTCAATCAAATGCCATTGCTAACCTTACCATACTAACTATTTTAACAAACAGTAATAATAGGGGTTTAAGTATGAAATTGCCGTTTTATTGCAATAGGTTCTTTGAATTGACATAGAATCTTCATGGTTTGAGGTTTTCGAATAAACTTTTTTCAAATGGTTTCTGTGATGTTCTTTTTTTAAAAAATGTGAAACATTTGAATATCGACTTTCAATTGTTTTTGTTATTCAATTTAGACAAGAAAGATGGATACTGCGAAAATTCGAGTGATTTTTGAATACGAGTTCCGACCCGGAACTAACGCGGCAGAAACAGCCCGCAATATCAATGCTGCGTTTGGAGAGGGGTCTACTAATTAACGCACCGTGCGATTTTGGTTTAAACGCTTTCGTGATGGAAATTTCGACTTAAAGAACGAGCCACGAGGAAGACCGCGCACACAGGTGAATAACGATGAATTAAGAGAGATAGTGGAAGCCGATCCTAGTCAAACTACCCAGGAATTAGCGGCATGGTTTAACGTTACCTTACCCACTTTATTGACTCACTTGCGTCAAATCAATAAAATACGAAAAATACGAAAAATGGGTGCCTCATGATTTGACTGATCTGCAGAAAGAAACGCGTGTTGAAACTTGTGTTGCCTTCTTGAACCGGTACAGAAATGAAGGAATATTGGATCGAATTGTAACATGTGATGAAAAGTGGATTCTTTATGATAACCGGAAAAGAAAAATGCAATGGCTGACCCCAGGTCAAATGCCACAACAGTGTCCTAAAGCAAAACTTACCAATAAAAAGGTAATGGTAACTGTTTGGTGGTCTCAGCATGGTGTTATTCACTATAGTTTTCTTCGATCTGGTCAAGCAATTACGGCAGATGTCTATTGTGCCGAACTCCGAACCATGTTGACAAAACTAGCAGTAAAACAGCCCCGACTCATGAATCGATCTTCACCATTATTGCTCCACGACAACGCGAGACCTCACACAGCACGAGAAACCATTTTGACCCTTCAGGAACTGCACTTAGAAACCATTCGTCATCCTCCGTATTCACCAGACCTTGCTCCAACGGACTACCATTTTTTTCGTGATTTGAACAATTATCTACGTGACAAGAAGTTTTCTTCCCAGGAGGCAGTACAAAATGCTTTCACACAGTTTGTGCAGTCTAGATCGTCGGAGTTCTATCGCAAAGGCATTAATAACCTTCCCATTAGATGGCAGCAATGTATAGATAATAATGGCAGCAATGTATAGATAATAATGGCAACTATTTTGATAAAATAAATTTGTTAAAAATTTAAAAAATAAACAATTAAGATTTTTAGTACAAATCGGCAATTTCATACTTTAACCCCTAATATTAACTATGAACTTAATATTGTTTTACAATTTTCCATTTGCATCATCGTCATTATCATCATCGTTGGATTCCAACCAAATATAATGGATACATGACCACCACAACCTTACCATACTGACTGCTTTACCGATCAATATTATTAACTAGGAATTTAATTTTGATCTTCAATTTTTCTTCTTCCTCATCATTATTATTATCAATACCGAACACCGAACCGAACCGAACCGAATACATTGGATTCCGACCGAATATCACGGATGTGTAAACGTGACGAAACTATAAGGGTTTCTTATTGACTACGAAAACCTAAAAAAGCGCTGTACAGCATTTAAATTTGTCCGCAATCTTCCGTTAAAATTTCAGAAATGCAAGATTTAAAATTTCAATTCAAAAAGCGAACGAATAAAAATATTTACAACTAAACTAGCTTTCTCTACTTCAATTTAAAATAGTTACCTACTATTTTAGTAATATTTACCTACTTTTAATAAAATTAGTATCAATATTAAACAGCCTGAAACCTGCTTGAAATCATAAACATAACTTAACGAACCTCACAATTTAAAAAGTCATTTATCCTCATCAACCTGTTAAATTCAACCCTCAGGTCATCCGTCTCAAGGTCAAACCACTTCAGCCATCAATGTCAATGGTAATAAGCTCGCTTTTTGCTTAACACAACGTGTAGGTATTAGGTACGTCTGCTCTGTATCCTGTAACCAATTTACACTTTGCCGAAGTTATAATTGTACGGAGCCCTTTGCATTTCATGTTCAGGCGTTTAATTTACGTATTATACCTACGGTTTGGTACGAGCAAAGTACCCATATATATTGTACTGTCAAGTCACAGATACTCTATATTTATATAATACTTTATTGTTTTTATAATACCTTTTTAATGGTTTTAATCGCGGATTTTTCTTATAATTTATTTCCAACTCCAATGTTTGACTCTATTATCTCTGTTAGACGTATTTAGGACGAGTTTTAGCATTTGAAACCGGAACAAGCGACAAGCCCACAAACTAAGCTATAGCCAAGCTATAGTTAGCCAAGTTAGCCTGTTTGCGTACGTTTACCTTCCATGTCAAACTCTGTCGATAAACTATCAAGGAGTATTCAGAATTCAGAGCAACGTTGCCTCTGGGATCATAAATCATTTCTACACCAATGGGTCAATACCACTTCCATTTTGAACCGTGGATACTTCGGACATGCCGGGAAATGTATTTAACAATTGCACAGAGGTCGTTGAATAGCTTTTCAGTTGGCATTGTACATTTTAAATCAGTGGGTTTGTTTGCACGAGAGCTTATGTTGGGATTTATATAGGTACAAAGACAATGTCTTCGTATAATAAATGTCATTTATTAAAAGATACATATAAAAGTGCTATCTGAAAAAAAAAACTATTTATACTAGTTCTATTTATAAAGTTCCCAACCACGATAAGTTTTTTGAAGTTCTCAACGCTCGTTCGTACAACGATTCCAAAATATGCAAGTATGCGCTGGTGACAGATCGTGGATAAGCGTATCTCCACTCTGAGCTGCGATAGGATTGACACGTTGGGTACGATTGGCAGTCCAAGGAAATCTCAACATTCGCCTCTAGCTGACCACATCTCGAACGCATTCTTGCCCCCTCTCTCGGGCTAGTATGAGCCATGTTTCCACTATATACAGAAATATTGGAAAAACTAACGCTTTTATTAAACGAATCATAGTGTCAACTGTGATTCCTCATTTTACCCATATGTTTTCAAGCTAGGACATTGCCATATTTTTATTCTCTTTTTAACAATATTGTAATGAGAAAGAAGTCATTTATTTCATGTTTGTTTGAAATGAATATGTTCCGAAACTACTACACCGATTTCAAAAGTTCTTTCACCAATAGAAAGCCACATTATCGACAAGTAAAATAAGTTACTTTTGATCCCGAAATTCCTACAGAATCGGGAAATCGCAGGACGCTGTTAGTATAATATACAGCGTAATTAAATCAAATCGAAAGCTTTTTTGCTACTGTTTTTATTTAGACTTAGTGACAATTCATATTTGATTGACCAAGTAAAAATATTTACCTAAAAATCAAAGACAATCCAAAGAAATGTAACATTAAAAATTCAAACGCAATAGAAAAGTGTTTTAGCTTCTACGAACGTCGACTGCGTCCTTCTGACGTCTACGGAAAAAGAGACACGGAAACTATTTCCGACAGCACGCCCTTTTAGTAGTAGGACAAAAACAACTGCAAAAAACTCGTAAAGCAACGTAAAAACGTCACATCATTATTATTTGAATATCTTTAAAATAAAATCATATTTCGGTTTTAATCTTTTGGTGTTTATTTTTAGCATTATATCAGTTCTCAGGGATTCGAGACATTTACAGTAGAGGTAGGTATTCAGAGAATTTCGGTTCAAAACCGAAGATCGAATGGCGCTGAGTGAGATGAAGATATCATTTCCGACATCGGATTCGAACCGAATCTCTCTGAATACCTCTACAGGTCTCATTTTCAGGGTAAAACGAATCCTTCTTAGGTATATTACTTTGCTTTTAGTTAAATGCGTTTTCAATATAGAGAGATTTTTAAAGTTACCGACTAAGATGAGTGAAAATATAAATTAATCCAATGGGATACTTTCTGCTTCACTTTTGACTGTAATTACTCCAAATACCCACACTATAAAAATTTAATTACCTATGATAATAAAACACTTTATTTATCCGGTTTTATCGCGTTTTTATTCATTATTTTACCCGAGCTTTCGCCAACTTTACAGTTGGCTTTTTCAAGGTTGACTGAGATGTAATTTGTCTATTTTTAACATTCTAAAAAGTTACAGTAAACTACCGCCTCATAATTATTTGCAATAAAAACGTTCCAGTGTACGCAGACTATAGAGTTATTGTAATAGTTTTCAATTTAAATTATAATTATTTTTATCCCTAACTAGCTCTAAAAACTACCATGGCTTCGGAACGCGCCCTCACATGAGAAGAAGCCACGAAGAAACTCATGGGGGTTCTCCTTTGCTCAGAGATTTAAAAAACAATTTTTACATCGAACTAAGAATTAAAAAATCTAAATAACAAATAATACTAAGTCCTACAAAAATGGCTAACGACCTACCGAGGGAGGATTTGGAGGCAATTCGACAGGATATATCATGTGTCCTGCGGAACGCGAAAATGCCGAAATCGAATCTAACCAAACAACAACAAATAGCGTTAAATACCATACGTAGGGACCAGGATCTCACCATCCTGCGGGCGGATAAGGGGAATTCAACGGTTGTGATGGATACGTCGGATTACAACAACAAAATGAGTGGGCTTTTGTCGGATCATACAACATACGAAAAAGTTAGCAAAAATCCAACCTCAAAAATTACGAAAAAGACAAAAGATTTACTTAAACAACACTCGGAAAAACTAGGTTTAGACGTGTCGGCGCTAACACCTATGTGCCCAAAAGCCCCTAAGATCTATGGGTTGCCTAAAATACACAAACCAAATGTTCCATTACGACCTATTGTAAGCCAGATAGATTCACCAACATACTTACTGGCCAAACATCTTACGAAGGTTTTATCACCACTCCGCGGCACGACGGGTTCATTTGTAAGGGATTCATACCATTTCATCAGTCACCTGAAAGACCTTAAGGTGGATGATGATGAGATAATGGTTAGTTTCGATGTGCAGAGCCTCTTCACTAGCTTACCTATAAGAGGGTGCATAGATATTGTCAAAAAGAAGTTAATCGAGAATAATATTCCTTCGGAGTATGCAGATTTACTAGAACTTTGCCTCACCAATGGTTACTTACTGTGGGACAACCAGTTCTACATGCAGATCGACGGTGTTGCTATGGGGTCACCTGTCTCTCCTGTGGTGGCCGATATATTTATGGAGGACTTCGAGGAGAGGGCCCTGCAGGGTGCACCGGTAGCACCGAAGATCTACAAACGGTACGTAGATGAC
This sequence comes from Idaea dimidiata, assembly GCA_949358125.1. Taxonomy (NCBI): domain Eukaryota; kingdom Metazoa; phylum Arthropoda; class Insecta; order Lepidoptera; family Geometridae; genus Idaea; species Idaea dimidiata. The sequence continues at coordinate 14,087,095 of OX442341.1, forward strand.
ACATTTGCTATACTGCCAAAAAATCGGGTTCACTTATTTTTAGACCATCTTAACTCGATTAATCCCCAAATTAAATTCACGATGGAATTAGAAAATGAGAAAACATTAGCTTTCTTAGACACCCTAGTCCTTCGAAGTGCTGACGGGTCACTGGGACACACTGTATTTAGGAAATCCACGCATACGGATAGGTATCTCAACGGTCGGTCGCACCACCATCCTTCACAGTTAGCTACTGTTGGTAAAACTTTGTTGCAGAGAGCATATGGCATCTGTGACGGGGCCCACCTGGCGGAGGAGGTCAGGCACGTCAAACAAGTCCTACGTCGCAACAACCTCCAAGTGCCGCGCCACGTTCACAGGAGCCGCCCCAAACCACCTACAGTTGATCGAGTCCCGGCTATCCTTCCATACATCAAGGGAGTCACAGACAAAATTGGAGGAATCTTGAAACGAGCTTCGATTAAAACTTACTATAAGCCACACAGAAAGATCCAACAATTGTTAAGACCAGTCAAGTGTAAGATACCCCTGGAGGAAGCAGGCATTTACAAGATCGATTGTGAGTGTGGCGCCTGTTACATAGGGCAAACCCAACGAAGTGTTGCCACTCGTCTAAGAGAGCACATGGCTGATGTGAAGCACAGGCGGTATCAGAAGTCTGCAGTTTGTGAACACACGCTGGACAAGTCTAACCATTTCCTTCGCTTCGATAAAGCACAGGTACTGGCTACAGAGAAGCGGTATGTACCCAGGATGCTTCGGGAAGCTATTGAAATTCAGAAACACCCTAATAATTTCAATAGGGAAGATGGCTGGAAAGTGCCACCTGTCTGGGACCCTGTACTTCATTTGGTCAAGTCCCAGGCCCAGCCAACAACAGCTGCAAGACCACAAGATACCGTTAGCCATTTTTGTAGGACTTAGTATTATTTGTTATTTAGATTTTTTAATTCTTAGTTCGATGTAAAAATTGTTTTTTAAATCTCTGAGCAAAGGAGAACCCCCATGAGTTTCTTCGTGGCTTCTTCTCATGTGAGGGCGCGTTCCGAAGCCATGGTAGTTTTTAGAGCTAGTTAGGGATAAAAATAATTATAATTTAAATTGAAAACTATTACAATAACTCTATAGTCTGCGTACACTGGAACGTTTTTATTGCAAATAATTATGAGGCGGTAGTTTACTGTAACTTTTTAGAATGTTAAAAATAGACAAATTACATCTCAGTCAACCTTGAAAAAGCCAACTGTAAAGTTGGCGAAAGCTCGGGTAAAATAATGAATAAAAACGCGATAAAACCGGATAAATAAAGTGTTTTATTATGCAAAATCGCGAAAACCATAGAAGAAATTATACCTATGATAAGTTTAATCGATTTTGTGTTAGAAAGTACTACATCGACTACTACTACTAATTAAATCAATTTGTTAAGTATTTAATTTATTCTGGGTAATAATTTTGATAGTTACATAAAAGCCTTTTATAACAAAATAGTTACGGATCTCGTCATTTGTTTTTTAAAGCTCAAGGCATTTCTAATAGAAAAAAAAAAAAACAAATTAAATCGTGGGAGATCGCGTATTCTAGCTGAAAGAGCACCAGAGTACTGATATAGAGGCGCGAGTTCAGAGATCGCTATGAGTGATCGTCGGTTTTTAAATTTTCAAATATTTTTTGAAGATGTATTTTTCCTTCAAAATATTTCTAGTGAAATTCTTAGGTTTTTCTAAAGCATATCAATTCTTTATCCCTTCGTTATCGATAAATAGATAATGTATCAAAGTCGTGAAATACTCGTACAACGGTGCATCTGGCAGATAATTTTAGCTTCGAACCGAAGCACCAATAAACCGTGTCCCTACATCCCAAGGTTTCAAAATGGCGGATACTATCACATCAACACTGCGTTGTAATTCTGTTTCTTAATTCACTGAAAAATAACTAAACAGGGGCTTTACTCTTCAACTCTCGCGCAGTTCTTAGTTGACCGAACGACCGAAGCGAGTGAGGTCCAGTGTAGACGGGCCTGGCGCTTGTATGATTGTATGTTTGTTCGACGATAACTTGAGTATCGTAGCTCCGATCTTCATGAATTTTAGTATGCGCGTAGTTTTGGTCAATAGAATATATGAGTTCGAAGATGAGCCGGATCGGTATGGGGGGTTGGGGAGATAGGGGATCGTGAGGTCTCAGTTCAGGGCGAACTCCTATTTTAGTTAATTTCAATTAAAACAACTAGTAAAAATCACTGTAAAGTCTGTAAAAGTCGGGACATCATTGCAACAATAATGTTAATAAACGCCATAAATATAACCATGAACCATTGTAACAAGCCCAAATAATTCAAATGCGAGATATTTAGAGTTAAAAGTAAGGCCACTAGAAAAATCTGAAACAACGGTACTACAATGAAATTATAGGCACCTACCATTAGATGCCCCATGGACTGGGCGGGGCGGCTGCGGGCGGTAAAAATTTGTGAATGTCATCGCATTAGGAAAAAACATCAAGTGTAAACCAAACATTTAACTGGCTAAACAGAAAATTGACAGTAATGTGAGAGATTCCACCCTCGTTTAGCTAAATATAAAAACTTTGTAATATGTGTATCTGGTCTTTCCATGTATAATAAAATATGTATATGTATTTACAAAAAAATAAAAAAACCCGACTGCTGTTTTAACAGAAAAGTGAAAAACAAGATGCTTCTAGTAGCTTTAGGAATGGTGGATGCAGTCGGGTGGGACTCCAAATAACATAAAGATAGTATACCTAATTATATAACACTAAGTATGTGGTGTTATTAAACTTATTCACCTTTTATTTGGAGTCCCACCCGACTGCATCCACCATTCCTAAAGCTACTAGAAGCATCTTGTTTTTCACTTTTCTGTTAAAACAGCAGTCGGGTTTTTTTATTTTTTTGTAAATACATATACATATTTTATTATACATGGAAAGACCAGATACACATATTACAAAGTTTTTATATTTAGCTAAACGAGGGTGGAATCTCTCACATTACTGTCAATTTTCTGTTTAGCCAGTTAAATGTTTGGTTTACACTTGATGTTTTTACCAGACTGCGCGACGCAAAGGAGGGTAATGTGTTTATCAGTCTATGTATGTATGTAAGTATGTATGTATGTATGTATGTATGGATGTTTCTATGTGGCGTTCTAGAGGCCAAACGCGTGGACCAATTTTGATGATTCTTACGTCAATCGATTCGTCTTAATCTGGCGAGTGTGACTAAAGACATGACAGTAATCCAAAGTAAAATATGTCACCACCAGACGCCATATTGTCAAAATTAAAAAATCCAAAATCGTCAAAGTATGTCAAGATGGGTATCGTTGAATAGGTTTTTAAAAATAAATATTAGGTTCCTTTCACCATTTTTCATTTTAAAGAACCGTTTAGGAAATATAACGGTTTAAAGTTAATTTACAATTAGGTATTCTTGCTTTTTATTACTAACGAACAAGTTTTTATTTTTGTTACGTAGTTACGCTTGGAACTATCAAAGTATAAGCCGTGATGGTACAGGTGACAGGAATTTATTGATATATACTAAAACAATATTTACATAAATTGTACCTACCTACTAAATAAAAGCCTAATAACACTTAGGTACCTAAAAACGTTAAAAGAATAATAATAAATTTAAACAATAAATAACTAAACCCTAACAGAATCTTACTAATATTATAAACGCGAAAGTTTGTATGTATGTATGTATGTGAGGTTGTTACTCTTTCACGCAAAAAATACTGAACCGATTGCGATGAAACTTGGAATATAGGTAGCTGGGGGACCTGGATTAACACATAGGCTACTTTTTATTCCCGCGGGAACGGAACTTACGCGGGTGAAACCGCGGGGCGCAGCTAGTACATTATAACCCCCTACCTAATGAAATGAATAGATTACGAGACTTACCTACAAGCTTGTGCTTAGTGAAGAATCGATGTCTGATATATGTAATTTGAGAAATGTGTAATAAGTGTCATAGTTAATAAATAAATATTTGATTTGATTTTGATTTGACCTACCATCAATAAATGAAAATAGCTAAAAAGCGTAAAATAAAAAAAATAATTTATAAAAAAACAAAAAACCCGACTGCGTAAAATACTCGATTAAAAAATACGCATAGAAACAACAAAAAAACCAAAAAGAAAAAAACAAGCCCAGTAATTTGAAATTACGCTAAGTAATAATAGTTTTGTAATCGATACACACAGAACACATAATAAATGAGTAAAAAATTACTCACAGTCGGGACCCATTGGAAAAATTAGATTGGTAAAATGAATGGGTCCCGACTGTGAGTAATTTTTTACTCATTTATTATGTGTTCTGTGTGTATCGATTACAAAACTATTATTACTTAGCGTAATTTCAAATTACTGGGCTTGTTTTTTTCTTTTTGGTTTTTTTGTTGTTTCTATGCGTATTTTTTAATCAAGTATTTTACGCAGTCGGGTTTTTTGTTTTTTTATAAATTATTTTTTTTATTTCCTAATGCGATGACATTCACAAATTTTTGACCGCCCGCAGCCGCCCCGCCCAGTTCATGGGGCATCTAATGGTAGGTGCCTATAATTTCATTGTAGTACCGTTGTTTCAGATTTTTCTAGTGGCCTTACTTTTAACTCTAAATATCTCGCATTTGAATTATTTGGGCTTGTTACAATGGTTCATGGTTATATTTATGGCGTTTATTAACATTATTGTTGCAATGATGTCCCGACTTTTACAGACTTTACAGTGATTTTTACTAGTTGTTTTAATTGAAATTAACTAAAATAGGAGTTCGCCCTGAACTGAGACCTCACGATCCCCTATCTCCCCAACCCCCCATACCGATCCGGCTCATCTTCGAACTCATATATTCTATTGACCAAAACTACGCGCATACTAAAATTCATGAAGATCGGAGCTACGATACTCAAGTTATCGTCGAACAAACATACAATCATACAAGCGCCAGGCCCGTCTACACTGGACCTCACTCGCTTCGGTCGTTCGGTCAACTAAGAACTGCGCGAGAGTTGAAGAGTAAAGCCCCTGTTTAGTTATTTTTCAGTGAATTAAGAAACAGAATTACAACGCAGTGTTGATGTGATAGTATCCGCCATTTTGAAACCTTGGGATGTAGGGACACGGTTTATTGGTGCTTCGGTTCGAAGCTAAAATTATCTGCCAGATGCACCGTTGTACGAGTATTTCACGACTTTGATACATTATCTATTTATCGATAACGAAGGGATAAAGAATTGATATGCTTTAGAAAAACCTAAGAATTTCACTAGAAATATTTTGAAGGAAAAATACATCTTCAAAAAATATTTGAAAATTTAAAAACCGACGATCACTCATAGCGATCTCTGAACTCGCGCCTCTATATCAGTACTCTGGTGCTCTTTCAGCTAGAATACGCGATCTCCCACGATTTAATTTGTTTTTTTTTTTTTTCTATTAGAAATGCCTTGAGCTTTAAAAAACAAATGACGAGATCCGTAACTATTTTGTTATAAAAGGCTTTTATGTAACTATCAAAATTATTACCCAGAATAAATTAAATACTTAACAAATTGATTTAATTAGTAGTAGTAGTCGATGTAGTACTTTCTAACACAAAATCGATTAAACTTATCATAGGTAATTAAATTTTTATAGTGTGGGTATTTGGAGTAATTACAGTCAAAAGTGAAGCAGAAAGTATCCCATTGGATTAATTTATATTTTCACTCATCTTAGTCGGTAACTTTAAAAATCTCTCTATATTGAAAACGCATTTAACTAAAAGCAAAGTAATATACCTAAGAAGGATTCGTTTTACCCTGAAAATGAGACCTGTAGAGGTATTCAGAGAGATTCGGTTCGAATCCGATGTCGGAAATGATATCTTCATCTCACTCAGCGCCATTCGATCTTCGGTTTTGAACCGAAATTCTCTGAATACCTACCTCTACTGTAAATGTCTCGAATCCCTGAGAACTGATATAATGCTAAAAATAAACACCAAAAGATTAAAACCGAAATATGATTTTATTTTAAAGATATTCAAATAATAATGATGTGACGTTTTTACGTTGCTTTACGAGTTTTTTGCAGTTGTTTTTGTCCTACTACTAAAAGGGCGTGCTGTGGGAAATAGTTTCCGTGTCTCTTTTTCCGTAGACGTCAGAAGGACGCAGTCGACGTTCGTAGAAGCTAAAACACTTTTTAAATATTTTTTTATTTATCGCTTTTTAGTTTTTAGAGATCAGATTTAATTACACCAGAAGAAATTTATTAATTCTAGATGTATATACTCCAGTAGCGAGGACGTGCATTGCTTGTTTTTGCTTACTCAGGGTGATAAGTACAAGAGCTGGCGGTTTCCTATCCAGCGCGGGAACGCCGCCAGCATCTTGGGCGCAATGCCTCGGGTTGTTGTTGCTGACAACTTCTTTTAGATTATTACGTAGGTATTGTTTTCTTTGAAAAATAAAGTGGTTATTTAAGTCCACAAACTGGTAAGAAGATACTTACTTATAAAACGTAGTGATTATATTCTCTTTGCTTAAGTATTTTATGTCATGTCATCTCTGCCAATTCCTTCAAACTCGGCCTCAAAGTCAAATCCATAGATGAGATAAATATTTATACGAGTCAAATCGAAAAGTTTTTAATTAACGTTCCGTTGTTCTTGCGAAAATTACCTGCGTAATCATAATGTCATGTAGTAGCAACATAACTTTCGAAGTTAACCATTAGAATTACTATTAGAATACATTATTCACACGCGGATTGTTTTCGCATGCGAATATTGAAATCCAGAGGTAGTGCTAAGCCATAAATTGAAGTAAGTAAAAAGAATATATAAACGTCATTAAAGACAAGACAACCGAGCCGAAGGCAAGTGACATATTAATGAAGACAACCTACTTAAACGACTTCCGATAATTTTATAATTAATTATTTTAAAATTTAATTGTAAAACTTTACAAGCAATACTTTTCAAATGTAAATTTACGAAAGAATAAAACATATCGTTTGAGTGAACAATGTTACGCGTTTTCTCTGTTTTTTATGGTCTTTACAAATCTTGGTTAATAGCGTTTTACATCATTATTTTTATTTATTTATTATTTTAATGTATCCTATGTCACTCTCACGGTCATGACGAATCTAACGACGTATCGTTTATCTAAATCGGCCCAGCCGTTTAGGCCCTACGACGGCACGAAAATAGGTCACATACATACATACATACATACACTCACGGCAAAAACATAACACTTCCTTTGGCAGTCGTGTAAAAAAGAGTATAATATGTATATGGATTATAAATATAATCCGTTGTCTAGTACCCATAGCCTAGTGCTTAGTTTGGGGGCTAGATTGCACTGTGTGTAATGTCGTAAAAATAAATATTTATACTTCTATAGTACGTAATAGTCTAAGTCAAAACTAAATAAGACTACTGAAACAGTCATTTTGAAACCGAATGCGGTTCCAAAGCATCAAAAGGGAGAGCTATATTCATCCAATGTAAACCGGCGGATGCCAAGGTTACGCGCGCTTTCTGATTTCGTTTTTGACATTTGTCAAATTAGTGACGTTAAATCGCGCTCGGGGAAGTTGGCTTGGTTATTTACAGCCCGTCAGATTTACGTTTACAGCTCAAGTTGGCGCTAGCATATACAAAATACCATTTATTTCCAAAGCACATTAGTAGTTCCACAATTTTCGACATGAATTGTGGAAATTGGTAAATCTGTAAACAATTTAGTTACTCGTTTCTTGTAATCCGAATTAGATTTGATTTTTTGCCGTGAGTGTATATATGTGCCTATTTGTTTATATGTATGATGGTGACGAGTGTAACTAATGTTGAGTTTTTTTTAAAGAACGCTAAACATAATTTTAATGCGTAGTCTAAAAATACTAGACAACAGTCAACCCAGATACAACGGCGGGTTCTGCAGCATATCTCCCACATACCTGGATTTATCCAGTTTCGGTGTCCTTATAAGAAACAGTAACTGTATCGGGGTTAAGGACCTATATAACCATAATAGCGTGACAGGGATAAAGCTAGCGAATTTCAGATGTGTAAGTGAAGGACGTAAGATGCGACTATGCAAAATTTAATTGCGTAAAATCAAACAATTGCTAGTTTCAAGATAACTAAACCTTAATCTTGAAATTCAAAACATTCACTGCCTGTATTGAGCTAAGTTCAGTCCTTATACAAAGTTTTATTAGTTTTCGTACAATATTGACTGAGTAATATCCCTTATTTGTACAATTGAGAGGGAAGTTTGAATTTTTTTTTCTATAGAGAAAATTTTCAGGAATCGTGTTTTCACATTCATTCATATCCTCGACTTTAATAAATAAATAAATATGGTTTCAAAAACTTTTATTTCAAATATTTTTATTAGTAATTCACCCTAGAAACATATGTCTGACCTACTACGGCCCCTTAAGATGTGCAAGCAAAAAATCACTGGTTAAAACCTCGGACGTCGCCACCCTTAAACCTATAGAATGAACTCGAATAATTAAAAACAGTGGCCAGTATAAACAACCCATAGCTTTGAGAAAGTCTGAAGTCGGTTAGATGAATTATAAACTGTTTCTCGTAATACACAATACTGGGCGACTTCAAACTTCAGAGGCTTTTCTTTACGTTTTTTTATACAATTGTATTATTTAGTGGCCCCATTAGTCCTGCACATAATAATACCTACTAAAATTGGAGTTCTGGCATCATATTCAGGAACCTTCAAAGCCAATTAAAAAAAAAATAAACGAAAATACCTACGCAACCAGGAAACCAAGTTAACTGGCACTATTCCAAGCCCAAGGTACATAGAAATGCTTTCTGTCATACACAATGTGATTAGCATATTACAAGCGCTTGCTCATGCGCGTACGCCTCGACACTCTTCCGGATTTTTTTTATACCGACGGAATTCCAGCCCGCATGGCATTGAGGACTCATTGTCAATGTTGCGAACTCTACTCACATACATATAACACGTTAATGTGAGAGTTTGTTAGTTTAAAATACAATTTTATTGTAGACGTCTAAACGAATAAGGAAGAGATATTAGATCGTCACCAGGCCGTACCGCGTCCGAGCTTCGTTGCCTATTGCTCGGCCACCACTCGGTTGCAACAGACTGATCGACTTCTCGCCGAGCAATGGACAACGAAGCAATGGACAACGAAGCTCTGGCACGGCACGGCCCGGTGATGGTCTAATATAAATCATCTCATAACCAGCCCGTGGACGGGTCCACTACTGAACTTAGGCCTCCCGATACGACGCCACAAATAGCGATCGCGAGCCACCTCCATCCAATTAACAACCCACCGCGACCGCTACAATGTGGTCAATCTTCTCACCTACCTACCTCTCCTACCTTGATAATGCTGACTGTAAAGATAGCGGAACGTTAGTATGGCATTCAAACAATATCGTTAATAAATAAAACGCGAGTTAAACCCAGTATATGTAGGTATATTGTGTTTCATTACAGGTGATGTAGCAGTCTAATCGTAGCTCACGTCCTAAGACCCATGATTTGGAGAAAGAGCAAAATGGTACTCCCTAAAATAAAAATAAATATTGCACAACATTATACACAGCGCAATCTAGCCCCAAACTAAGCACTAGGCTTGTACTATGGGTACTAGACAATGGATATTCTGTATAAATTTTGTTGAACTTTTTTTTTGTAAATATGAATACATATTATCTATAGATAGATAGACACCCAGACCAGATACAAATATTTATTTTTGAGCATAAATATTTGCACCCGACGGGAATTGAACCCGCAGCCTTCTGCATTGCAGTCAGGCGTACCTACGCTCGCCGCGACGAGAGTGCCACAGAGGCACTTTCTGCATCGCTCTTACGTTTTAAGACCCGCAGCGAGTGACAAACTTCTTCTTTTCGTGTAGAGGTGTGGCATACCAAATGTTATAGTTTTCAGGTCGCCAAAAGACTTCTTACTTGACCTAACCACTGCTATCAGAGATAACAGGCGTTAGTAATTATAGTGTAAATGGCCCTTCATACGTTTCAGACGAAACAAACCCACGAAATTGGGGCGTTGAAAAATGTACGATTTTAAACTAACATGGTTTTTTCACTACTAAAATTACTTAATAACGGGGTATTTACCATGTTTAATAATTTATTCGCGGAGCTCGATATTTCGCTAGTTATTCCAACCAGCTTATTCACGTTCTCGTCTCGTGAACAAGCTGGTTGGAATTACTAGCGAAATATCGAGCTCCGCGAATAAATTATTAAACATGGTAAATACCCCGTTATTAAGTAATTTTAGTCGTTGAAAAACGTTTTTCCAATAAACTCAAAACCGAAAAATGAGTTATATACACCATCACTAACACGAAAAGAAGAACGAAAATACCCAAACAAAACGACTACAAGATAAAAGAACTGATTCAGATCAGACAATAAATCACCAACAACTCAACAGAAAGGTACTTATTATTTTTCGCAATTTCACACAAAATCATAGAGCGTGAAACGAGCGAATCCGTCCGTCGAGCTAGTGTGGCGTTCAGAGACAATTGTGTTATTTGTCACAGGCAAGTGACATAAGTTATGTACATAATTACGTGGTTGCGAACAAGTAGACTGCTTATTACTTAGTCTAGTAAAGTCAGGTGAAATTAAGCTAACTTTGTTTAGAAATATACGATGCACGGAAGGCTCGCCGGTCCCTGACAGCAAGGTGAGTGAGGAACAGGTGTAGTGGGTAAACCTATGGTCTCCTACCACCTTACGCTATTGGGAGATCCACATACCGCGCTACTATCCCCCGAGAATGTGCATTATTACTATTATATTAGGTATTTAAATCCTTATTGTATTTATAATCCAATATATATTTATTATCTTGAACCAAATCATGTTTCGACGACTCCAATCAAAATTCGTTGCAGATATTAAACAGTAATAGGTAGTACTGATACTTCCCTGATTAATTTATTCTTATCATGTACTAAATAAACACCTACTCATTTTAGGTACCTGCACCCTTTTCCTTACCGACTCCCGACATTCCTGTATTATTTCAAATAATTTAAATCTACCCATTGTTATTCCATGCATGAGCCCCTGTATTACAGGTCACCAGTCTATTAAGTTCTTACATATCTCTGATTACAGCGGCCCTAGCCAAAATTCTTATCGAATAACGAAAACGCCAATCGACAGATTTTTTGTATGAAATTGACATAAGGTCACGCTTGATTTTTCGCAAGCTTATGTCAATTTCATACATAAAAATCTGTCGATTAGCGTTTTCGTTATTCGATAAGAATTTTGGCTAGGGCAGCAGGTGTTTTTACTACCTCCCTCAGGCACCAGTGTGTCACAATTACTTGAGTTTTCCTCACTCCAAATAATGTTTATTAGATCAATTAGTCTTAGACCTAAGTTTTTGTGAAAGAGGAAATAAATGAATATATTGTTCGATAGACTTTCCGTGTAAATAAACACAAGAAATTAATATTTAAATGAGTTGATGACCGGTGTCCATTACACGAGATTGTTTCATGACTCTAACAGCGTAATTGTTTCTTTGTAGTGTAGTTAACTTGGTATGGTTTTAACTCGAATATAACTATATTGATACTCGTGGTATAACCTAGAAATTGGTTTAGAATTTTGTAACACTTAGCAAGCAATTAATTAATAAGAATTGTTCGTCAGTGTAATTTGTGCTGAAACCCAAAAATAAGAATTTGATTTTTTTCAAAACTTATTTACTTAAAAAACTTGCCTGTGAACCTTCATATTCTTGTTGCTTAGTGAATTTCGAAAGTAATGGATATCTACTTTTAGAGAACCAATGTCTTATGTCTAAAAGAGCAAAAAGCCGATTTAAAAAGGACTATTGAACTACTCTACCAAAAACAAGAGAGCCCAAATGTCTAGTCCATACAGTACTGTATTCTTTACGGTTTGTTGTAAAAACTTTCGGCATAGTAATCAATTCCTTAAAAAATGCACAACATTTCACACAGCGCAATCTAGCCCTAAACGAAGCACTAGGCTAGTACCATGGGTACTAGACAACGTATATACTACATATTATACTATTATTTTTTTTTATTTTTTTATTTTTTTTTAGATTTTCAGAAAATATGGTACGTTAATTAACAAATTATCAACAAAAAGTATCATAAGGAAATCATCTACAAAATAATATCATGTGTGTGTGCAAATGTCCTTAGACACATTGTGAACATTACGTAGTAGCTCACGTAGTACAAACCCTAAGGGAAAATGTACACTTGATGCAGTTCCCATTGCAATTATCCATCGGAATAGACAATCACTTAACAGCATGTACAAGACGAGCCACTTACAACTTTAACCGGACCTAATAAAGCTCATGCAACACGTAAAACTAACGTTGGTAATGGCGCAACGTCGAAAGGAAAGGGCAAATAAAATAGTTCGATAGAATCGACCAGTTGCCATGCAAAACTGAAAATGAATAACTGATAATCTTGTGGAATTCCATTTAGTAGGCTGATGTAGTTTGGTTACAAAATTATTCCAAGTTTTAAGTATCACTCTAAATCAAATCATAGATTTATAAGTACATATTTATTCACTAAAATTTCAGGTGATCGTTTTGAATCGCCAGCAATCTAATGCGACTTCTGAACGCGACCTACAATCAGGAGATGGTTTTTAGTTTATTTCTAAAGATGATGTGGTTTTTTTGGTTTATTTCCGCAAACCTAAATAAATAGGTTGACTTAGCAAAGACAAAAGAAGAACAAAAAACAGTCTAATAATCATAGAGCACCCTATTTTTTAGATAAATACACTTATTAGAATAGGCATGACTGTCATCGAGAACTAGAACAGTAAGCATAATTTTTAAAGGTAGTAAATTAAAACACTATTACGGCCGACGAATACAGAAAGGCGGAAAGAAACTTTGGAGGGTTAATATGTTTAAAATTGGCTTTTAAGATATTTTATAGATTTGATAAGAAACGGTATTTTTCTTTTAAAAAAATTGTTTCAAAAAGTTTTGTACCCGGCGGAATTTGAGTTTGTATTTTTAGCAGATGTTCGGTATTTTATTTTGTTTGTAGAAAAAATAAAATACGAAATATCTTATTCAAAAAGGTTTAACTTTTTTCTTATGTTTTTGCGATTTTGCATTGTAAAAAAACGCAATATTTACCGGGTTGAACTCGGTAAATATTAAAAGTGTATTAAAGTATGCGTATATAGGAACGTTTTGAGACAAATAATAATGAGGCAACTGTAATTTCCAGTAACTTTTAACCGACTTCAAAAAAAGGAGAAGGTTCTCAATTCATCGCGTATGTATTTTTTTTTATATTAAAATTGAGAAAATACAACTCAGTGGCTCACTTAAATTACTACTCTGATAAAGCCGACTGTAAAGTCAACGAAACGTTGGTACGGTTAAACAATGCCGTTAATAAACAAAACGCGTTAAATAAACCCGGTTAATATTGTGTTTTATCCACAAGAATTTACTTGATTGAATTGACGACAATTTAGAGTGTCTTCGGACTAAGACTTACAATGAGAAAAATACCCAATAATCTGATGGGACTTTTTTGCTTTAATCATGCGATTCACATTGTCATAAAGTTTTTGATAACATATTTTTATAGTCATTATACATTTTACATTTTTTACATTTTTTTTATTTTATCATTCATTTTTATAGTTATCGAAACATTTCCTATACCTACGTATTTCAGCAAAACGGGTCATCGATTCCACGATATTAAATCAACAACCCTATTTTATATTCCGACGTATACGAGCGCAGTCGCATCCAAAAGCCAATAGCAAAATAAAACAAATTTTAGATTCATGTCACGCTTTCGACTTGGTCCACCACGATCTACGGTGACACTTTAATCTCCAAGATAGTTTACTATTTCAGTTAGATACGAGGCCGAATATACTAGCACACGTCCAAATTAGTGTACGCAATAAACATGCACGATTTGTACTAGCTATGCCTCTTGGTTTCGATTGCTTTGAAGCCATCACGCAGTTTTCAAGGAACTTTTGAGGCTTTATAATTGAAATCGTTTTTTTAGTGCTTTCTTTTTATTTTTATAATAAATAACTTTTTATGTGAAATATGTTTCAATATACGTCATTTTATATTGATGCATTGAAAGTCGAACATCCTAGTTTCATCACACACGATTTTTACTAACAATAAATATTGTTTTTTGGGTCTTATATTTATCGCGTATTTTTAAGTCTCGACGTTGACCTATGTTACATAGTTTTGGTTGCAAGGAAACTAGAACTTATGAACTTACTAAAAGGATATAATGTAATTAGTGGTTATCTATTTGGTTAATCATTGAGTATTAAAATCAATTATTAAATTGAAGCAAACAACCATCGAAACTGCTTTTTTAAGTAGTGATATTAAGTAGGTATAGATATTCCGTACTTGCTCTTGGAGTATCACAAGGCGACGATTCGGTAAAGTCAATGTCACTACAATTAGGTCGTTGTACGAACTCGCAGATACATTTTAAATTTCACAATACAATAATAAAGCTGCAGTATATACAGAGCCAGTAATATGACATTTCCAGGTGACAGTTGTTTGCATATCATTAATTTGGACCCATAGTGTTGATTTCACTTTGAACTGGGTTGAAGACACAGTCACCATTAAACTAGGTTCCAGTGGTGACTGGATCGAAACAAGCTTCCCAGATCATATTTTATGTATAGCATCAAAACTATACAGCACTGCAAAGCCTTTAGTAAATTCAGGTCGATTTGTGTATTAACCGAGAAATTGCGTTTAAATACAAATAAAGAACATTAAATACGATAACGTTGAAAAACAGATAGCGTAAATTTAAATGTCTTATGTACTTTAGATGTTTCGAGACATGTTGGCACTATAAGTTGGGTCAATCCGTTTGGGAATTTGGGTGACCTAGCCGTTTCAAAGTTTAATAAAACACGAGTCAAGGCCTTCTGGCAAGAAATATCCCATTAATTTTCATCATTTTACGCAATGTTAATAAAACTGACCCATCATTTAAGTTGATACTTGTGTAAATTTTAGCAGAACTATAAAACTAAATGACAAATAAAACTAAAGTTGGCGAACGCAGAGATCTGCGACATAGAAAGCTGCGAGTTCGGTTCTAACTGTGAAATAAATATTTGGATGATTTATAAAATATTTGTTTCGTGTTTTAGGTCTTTCTCTGTCAATAATTAACATCACAGTCTTCTAATTTTACCTGAGTTTGGAGGTAGATAGTGCCGTCTACAGTACATGCTGAAATATTTTTATGTATTCTGACATCTCTTTAATTATCGTAAACTTTACAACTTAAGAGTCTGCCAAATATGTTTAGGAATATACTTATTACCAAATTAAGAAAAGAAACAGTAAATTATTTCAATACTCAATAAAAGCGAAACAAAAAGAATTCGTCGAAACCTACCTACTTGTTATTTTTTTATTACCATTCATTTTACGTCCGCAGTAAAAGTTAAATTTTACTCTCACACATTTCCAAATACAAAAATCACTCGACAAATTAAAAAAATATTTTCCCAGAGCGTTGAAAAGACAAACACGTTTATCCGCTAAAATTTAATCTCAATTATGTATTACAATATTTCGTTGTGTACAGAGGCGCCTTCGAAATACTTTTTTTTCTCATTTTTGGTTTAGTAATGAAAATTTATGAGGCTGCAGGAAACTTTTGGGAATAATGCCATGTTCAGTATATTGTAGTATGTAATGATTTTCCACACAGTTACGGACGGTAGCTTTTTGCGGATATTTTTTTGGAAAATTTTGCCAAACAGAATATTTTTGTCGGCTTAGGATGATACTTATCTAAGTATATTTCTGTTGTCTTACAACAGAAGGTCTTACGCCTTAAACAAACTGTATTTGTTTTCGTTTTAGCTAATTCGAACTCGATTCCATGGCACGGAAAATATTTTATTTTTTTAAGGTCTTGACATGACATCTTGAAGGCCATTTCTAATTTTAATACGAAATAGAATAGTTGTGGCCGAAACAATCAAGACTTAACTTCTCGTTGTATACTAAATTCTTTAACTATATTAAAAAATAATATTTCCCGATACCTGACTAGTATCACTACGTATCATGCGGTCTGCCGCGTGCAAAGAACACCTCCTTCCTCCCGCTCCTTGCATGCGGCAGAAATTAGATATTATGTTAAAATTAGATATTATGTTAGTATTAGTGACACCAATAGTAGTTATTAGTAGTTATTAGTTACTATTAGTTCTAATTTCTGCCGCATGCAAGGAGCGGGAGGAGGGAGGTGTTCTTTGCACGCGGCAGACCGCATGATACGTAGTGATACTAGTCAGGTATCGGGACTAAAAACTAAATATTATTTTTTAATATAGTTGATATGGAGTTCCGAAAAGTAACGCCTAATACAATCACTAAATTCTTTATCCACACTAATAATACCCTTAATGCATTTCAAAATGCGACTAATTTGTCCAAAATCCCCTCCTGTTATTTGGAGCAGCTTTTGTTCAATTGTGGGACTAAATAAGTTAGTAACTGAAAGGTAAAATAAAGTTTTTTTTATTTATCTATGAAAGTTGCCTCTATAGACTTCAGATATAAACATAAAATACCGTTCTTATACATATTTACGACTTAATTCTATTACCAACCACTTTTTAAACTGAATAAACTAAAGTGCTTCTGAATCATCAATACCTCACGGAAGTGTTATAAAATTTCAAGCTTATGAAAGCTTCGAGAATGCTTTCCGAGCTCGAGCCGAGCGTAGCAGCTTACAGCTTTAAAACCTTTTTATGGTTTTGCTTATCTCCAATCAAGGTTTTGCATCTCGACGTAGAGTCGTAAAAAACGTATGAAACATGCCAGACGTATTGACGTATAGTATGGTATTTGAATATCGAAGTTCAAAGCTTAGTTTTTATGCATCGCTCTAACTGAGCTTACGGTGGTCGGTACGGAACGTGACCTGACTTGTTGACAAATCGGAATTGATGAGACAACGTGCAGACTTGACGTTCTTTAACCAGTTTATTGTTTATATTTTGTTATAGTGTGGTACGTGGTAGATGTGGTGAGAGAGTTACTTATTGTTTGTTTTATTACTAATTATTATTTAGTTACATTAATCAACTTAATTTGATAACAATGTTTTGCGTTTGCGTTTTTGGTATATAATCGTTCAAATACTTGGGTAATCGTAAAAGTAATTATTTTAAGGTTCTGATGAGTTCCTGATGTTCAAAAAAGTATTCTACAAATCCGAAAAATATACAAAGCTTAGATTACACATATAAGCAAGCTATATAGCGCGCCTATGGGTATTTTCCTACTGCGCAAAGTGTAAGCAGATGCTGTATACATAGATATTTAAATGTTAAGGTTGAATAGTGATTTGCGAATCATTTTTACACTACGACACTGAGCATTTCACCATAATTATTACTAGAATAAATTCTAACGAGAGAAAGAGTCAATTCGCGTAACCTAGGTAACATCGTCTTTGTCATTGTTCGACTGTTCATACCGGTGCTTACAGTTCATACTCGCATACCAGCGCTCTATAGCTTGATTATGTTTACTCAAAGATAGCAAGTAATGATCGTAGAGATAAGAAAGACAACAAAATTACCAAATACCCTGAGATAAAGACCAACAATAAAATGGCAATGGGCTGGTCACATCGCACGCTGCTCAGACAGAAGGTGGACAATCGAGACCAGCACAAAATGGAAGGGACCATCAAGCCAGAGAAAATCTGGCAGGTCAAAGCAGCAATGGGCGGATGACATCGTGCAGGCAGTGGAGAAAGATATTTAACTTTGATAAAAATTTGATTTGATTTGACACATATTGTAACTTACTTTAGGTAACTTAATGTAACTTACTTTAATTCTATGTATTCCTTCTTTTACAGTCTTGGTTGGCAATCGATAAAGTTACAAAATTGAAATTTTCTTTTTAAAACTCGATGGGATGATCGATTGCGATTCTGTTTTCTCAAAGCTAGAAATTTTAAACGACAGACACATAACGTTCCTGGTTAAGTTTGACGCTGTAGGTAAATTAATATTAATTTTGTTTAATTTCAATAAAATTGCATAGTGCAACATCTGTAAATAACAACAATAACTAGTCTATATTAAACAGAGCCGTATCGAGTACAAATTGCACGGACTCCAGAACCCGGCACCAAAGAAAATAATATTGTTTCTTTCGCAAATATTTACCCCTTCTTTATTTCGTGTGTCTTTACAGAAACGGTTACGATACTTGAATACTTATTTGAAATTAACAAATAGGAAAATTCGAGAGAATCGACTCTGACGTTTTAGTATGATCTTTTATATCTACTTTGCGTTTTGTTGTTGGTGATTTTGGGGAAAATTTTGCGTTTTGTTCTCACATCATAGTCAGGATTTAGGTAGGTAAATACGTAAATGGCAATGCGCTTTCTTTTATTTTTGGTTCAAATTTGTAACAAAGCTATTTCTAATCAAGATTGTTTTACATGGTATTAATCCTCACGAAAACCGGTCTAATACGTAGTACGCTCACTAAGAAACACGCCTTGTTCACTTACTCGTGTTTAGTAAGTAAATATAGAAAGACGACAGTTGATTACTTCAATCTGTCCAATTCGATAAGTCCATTTGTTCTATAGAACTGACAAAAATGGACAAAACAGTACAAAAACGGGCAATTTTCTCTTATTTTTTCCATAAAACTACATACTCGCCTTTCCATTCGGGTTTAGTTAAATAATATAAGTCGGGAATCAAATTTTTCAAAACAGTTCCATACAATGTTTGTCCCGAATTTTCGTTTATTTGTCAATTTCAAGTGGCCAGTTTAATAATCATAAAGGAGTCTCGTTATCTTGTTCTATAGAATAATAAATTGTGGAAAAGAGATACTAAATGTTCTATGGAACAATAATTGTATAGGTATGTTTTTTTTGTCCCGTTCTATAGATTAAATGGGAACTATTGGCTTAAAAGGCTATATCAGTGTACTGATCGAAAAACGGAGTTTAGCTGCGAGTTGGTTACCTACGATGCTGCCAATGCGGCCGCAGCCTTATATTTGGTAAAAGGCTGCGGCCGCATTGGCAGCAGGCTTGCTCAGCGCCTGGAGGCTAGCTAGTCGCCTAGACAACCTGTTTGTTTACTTCGATGCACATAGCTAGTTGCTTGGCGTGCATCGAACCAAACAGACAGGTTGGTGACTCCAGGCGCTAAACAAGCCTCCTGCCAATGCGGCCATAGCTTCAGAGTAGGTACGATAGTAAGATACAAATAAACAAACATATAGATATATATATATATAGAGCAGTGAATTTCGTAACAAATTACTCTAATGAAGCAAACGAGTTGCGGCGACTGATTACTATCATTAAGTTTAATATAAAATATTCTGTCAAAGAAACGGATTTCTTCGTTTGTACAGTCAAATACAAACGTTTTATTTTTATTGGATTCAATTCAGTACAATATTAGATTAGACAGACTCTGACTGGGGGTGGTCTAAAGCTAATGCTTTCAGGGTAGTGCTTTTCCCCCACTTTCACGCTTCGCGCTTTTGCATAGCTGTAAGTATAGCATGTAGCCTAGTCCATCCTTGTAGGTCTATCTGACCTACAAGTAAGCAGAATGGTTTTGGGGGAGAGTGCAAGTCATGTAGATCCTCAAGATAAGTCAAAGAGATTATCCTCTACGTGCTGACGTAACAGAAATATCCTGGCAAAATGCCAGGTATCAATTCAATTCAATTCAATCATTTATTCATATATACAATTTGTAACGGATAAGCCCTTTTAATCCGAAAGGGGGTTGTTCTAGATGTCTAGGCGAACACCTTTTGTTCTACAACTTTTGAAAATTTAAACTAATTTTTGAAAATTTTGAGATTATGTTTCACTGAAAAAACAGCTACTTTTGAAAATAAAGGTAATTGAAGTTTTGATTGTAAACCATCAAACTAAATAAAAGGACAACATAAGGTCAATGACCTCGAACTCTCAGAAAGAGCTGATTTTTCAAGTAAACTTTACACCTACATTTTTCGAAAAGTACTTCGAATTTCCAAAAGTCGTAGAACAAAAGATGTTCGCCTAGACGTCTAGAACAACCCCCTTTCGGATTAAAAGGGCTTACCCGTTACACCTTGTACAGGTGTACAGATCAGTGGCTGTATTCTGTGGCGCGACTCACACTATTATATGTGAGAGTTGTTATAGGGGGACCTCACTGAGGACGAAGCTGAGGGTATCAGAAAGGCTATACGGCCTGGATTGCATAGGACAATCACAGGGAAGGAGACCTTCATCCCGGCTTTTAAGAGCGGCACCAAATGAGATGGGCACAAACAGTATGTTACAGGCAGTCTAGGAAAACTCTACCCAGACCCAAGCCAAAACTAGCTAGATCGTTGCTACATCTTACAAAAGGTGATCTACAAATTATGGTAGGCAAAATAACGGGCCATTGTATAGTGAATAAACACTTGAATGTCCCAAGTATCACGGACAACTCGCTGTGTAGAGCGTGCCTGTCGAAAGAAGAAACTATCGCTAACGCAATCTTAGAGTGCGAGAGCCTGGTTACACATCGGGTCAACATACTTGGCAACCCCACAGCACTCCGGGAGGCGTGTGAGGATCCCAGGAAGATCCCCCGCTTCTGGTCGGAGTTGGGTTGGCTTGAATAACATCACAGCCAACAAACACGTACAATGGGTCTACGGGAAGACCTAAGTGCGGAAAATGGGCGCCCGCAAGAAGACTGAAGACTAGAACGACTCTGTGGCGTGTCGACCTAATTGACTGGACCGCAGGAGGGGGCGGGTTCGATTCTAGCCTAGAACAATACTTATGCTTACAAATAACTAATTGTTTAAGATGTCTCTATAAAATATTCCTACCAACCAGGTATCCTATCTACCAAGTTAGCAATACATGTGTGCCGAATTGCCAGTAATTTTGACCAAATTCCTTTTGCAGTTTTGCGAGATTGTCGCATCACAATAATGTTATTACTGAGTATTTTATGACCCTGTTTTACCTAATCTTTAAGGCTCCTGTTGTAAACTATTTATTCACTAGAAGGACGTACTTTTTGATTTTTTTCGATCCTAACACTTTTATGCACAACTGTACACCTTCTAAACAACTTGCTTATACTAAAATTATACATAATCAAAACTAGGTACCTACATACAGCCGTAGTCGAATTTATTCCATACGATCTATCTTTTCACGCAATCTCAACAACTTAACATTAGAAAATCAACACTAATACAAAACAACAGAGTGCAATTTAATGTAAGTTTTACATTGTAATAAGTAAATAGACGAATTCATGTACATTTTATTGCTCTTAAAATTACTTATCACACTTGAGTTTTATCAGACCATGCGCCTAAGCTATAAAATTTGGAACTGGGATATTATAGTCAAAACCCCCTGAGTTTCTTGTCGGAGGGCGCGTTCCGAAGTCACACTAAAATCGTTCGATTAAGGACGCATCAAGTGATCATGTACCTTTGTATTGTACAAGCATCCTATGACAATAAATAATTTTGAATTTTGATTTTTTGAAACTAGCTGCGCCCCGCGGTTTCACCCGCGTAAGTCCCGATCCCACGGGAATATAGGGTAAAAGTAGCCTATGTATCGAGGTTTCCAGCTACCTACATACCGAGTTTCATGGTAATCGGTTCAGCGGTTGTTACCTGATTGAGTCACAGACACACAAACTTTCAGCTTTATAATATTAGTAGGTTTATACGATTTAACAACTAAGCTTAAATATAGGTGGCATTCAATACTAACAACTTAGATTACCTACATGGCGCATTATAACAACAATATTCGTATTTTGATTTGTTTTTTAAAGGTTTGTAAGTAGGTAATCTTCTAGACAGTTTGACTTTAGAACTGCTAAAGCTTTGTCCGAAAACTGCTTCCTGGATAAAAACATTAGAGAAAATATGTTTATTCCACAAATCCCGGGAACACCTAAAACGTAAGGGTTGGAAATAGTTGACTACGTTAAAAAGAACGAGTAGGTCCTTTCCTCTTAAAAACTGAAATGAAAAATGAAAAGGAGAAACGTCTTTCAATATTATGTTTCTTTTACATAATAATTAATTTAGCATATAACAAAAGCATGTTTTATTAAACTAGTTTATGTACCTACCTATTTACCTACAATAAATTATTATATCGAACGTTGATTAAACTGCAGTGTGGGATGCGTACGCGCAGTGTTTTCACGTAAAGGTCATCGAACCGCACATTCGGTCAAGGTTTATTCGATAGTTTCGTTACAAAACGATAGATGGCAGCACGAGTTACGAAATACATTTAGAATTCGTAAACTTGTATCTTTTTAGATGATACCTTTAACGAAAGTGGTCTAAGATGCAGCAAGCTCAGCTTTAAATTTACTTTTCTTTTTAGTAGGTAGCTATCGTTTTTAGAGTGAGATAGATAATACTTTATTTCATCAGCCACAAAAACATTACAAAAGCAACACATTTAAAAATAAAATTTTAGCCTAAATAAATGCTGAACAAATAGGCGGCTTTAAGGCCTTTAGGGCTCGCTTAATGCGATTTCTTCCAGGCAACCTTATTGGCATGGAAAAGGGACTATTGGAGTTTCATATGCAAAGAGTAATAATAGCTTTTTATTCCTCTTATTTTTCACAAAAATTTACTTCACGTTTCTAAAGAATACGTAATAATATTCAAATGAATAAAAATATTTCGAAATTAAATTAATTTGAATTAGGCTAGGCCATCTAGATATGCTTAGAGAATTAAAGAATCAAATTACAAAATATAATTTACATTTAAGTTATTTTTTCTTCTACTAGGTAGATATTATACATAAGTACAGTTTTATCTCGTTATTAATTCGCCAAAAAGTTTTAATTTCCTTGGGTTTTTTCCCAAAGAACGTATCCACCTACCTACCTAGTACAACAATACGTAAATAGTCAACCGTGAACTTGGCCGTCGACCAAAACATTTCACAACATCGGCCATTTCTTGTAATGACGGGTTTCCTGTTTAAAACTGCAACGCTTAACTCAAACGACATTGTATTATCGTTTCGGCAATATTCTATTAAATATTGTAGTATATTTATGTTATATATTATAGTAATATAGCCTTTATTTAACAATCTTACTGAACACTTTAGGTTTATCTGGACAACTGTCCCAAACAGACAACTTCCCGATTCGGCAACCAACTAATTTAAATATTATATTATACCTAAATAAATAACAGGTACCTAAGTTGCAAATAGGGGATTTTTCTAGACGTCTAGGCGAACAACTCTTGTTCTACAACTTTTGGAGATTTGAAATAGTTATCGAACATTGTAAGTTTAAAGTTTACTTGAAAATCAGCTGTTTCTTAGAAGTCATTGACCTTAAGTTGTCCTTTCATATAGTTTGGTCTACTACAATCGAAACTTTAATTGCCTTTATTTTCATAAACAGCTGTTATTTTTTTGCAGTGATACAAATCTTCATTTTTTTCCAAAAGTCGTAAACAAAGGTTTTTCGCCTAGATGTCTAGAACAACCGCCTTTCGCCTTTCGGCTTGGCAAAAAGAGTATCCTTGTTACACCTTGTACATAGAGTAGATACTCTATACTGATATCTATAGAAAAGCCAGTTAGTAAAAAAGAGGAAAAAGATCCCAATTTGGTTCAATAACACACGATTCTCGACCCGGACGTCCTACAACATATTTACGGAATCAAACACCGAAAATATCTTTTACTATCTGATTTTAGCCAATCACAACTTTATTGTATTATTTATTACCAAGATCTACAAGTACCAAATTTTGATGGAGCAATGTTTTTCTCCTTATCAATGAATTTCAAACTCTATAACTTTGTCGACATATTTTATCTGACGAAGGCCTCTCAGTCCTACTGGTGTGTGTGCATGCATTCACATGGATTGGTGCTTTTATGCGTTGTGTGTGTTTGTGTGTGAGCCTGATCGCTTACAATCCGACTAAGATAGATTTACGTGGAGTAAGGTCGGAGTAGTGAAAACATGCTTGACTTTTTCCGTGACGAAGAACTTTTAAAGACAGAAACAAAAAGTGGTAAAATTACTCCGACCTCACTCCGCGTTTTAAAATGGCTCTATAATATTTAAAATGTACCAGTCGTAAAGATTTAATATAAAGTACGATGAAATCAATAGTCAAAGTGCATTACTTTGACTTTTACTTTAAATAACGAAATTGGTCTTCAGCATTAAAACCTACTAATAATTAACCCACTGAACTCAAATATACCACTGGAAATGGGATTTCTAATAAAATTACCTTTTATAGTTGTACCCACCTATTTGATTTGCGCCATTTTGGCGCTGTTGTCTATTGAAAGGTAATGGTAACCGTCTATAACTAATATGATATATTGATAACTAGCTGCACCCCGCGGTTTCACCCGCGTAAGCTCCGCTCCCACGGAAATATTGGGATAAAAAGTAACCATGTCCATCTTCAAGGTCCCATCTATCTCTATACTAAAATTTATTAAATTTGGTTCAGAAATGTAGACATGATGGCGTAATAGACAGACAGACAGAGTTACTTTCGCATTTACAATATTAGTAAGGATATTAGTTCCGTGGACGGTCACCATCTCCTTTCAATAGACAACAGCGCCAAGATGGCGCATATCAAATCGGCACAAGAATCAGTGACCAACAACAGTGTAATTCTATATAACTTGAATATTACTTCACTTGTCACTTTCATCTTAACTCACATGATTCAAAACGACCTTTGATTATTCCTCTCGCTCTAACTTAGTTTTATCTATATGATTTAGTAAATGCTAATTTGGAACTCACCACGGAATTCGCAGTGAGAAAGATAAAGAGAGAGTGTGTGTACAGAATCGACAAGCAGCTTTCAAAATGATTTAATCTGGAAAAAATATCAAATTTCCCCGAACAAGGGTGGTAAGTAGATTTATTCAATCAAGTGAACCGACAAGTTTACCGCCAATACCTACCTACCTGAAGAAATAAAAACTTCAAAAAGATCGATTCAAGACGCGGAACTTTCCCGATCGGATCGAGCATACAAATATAAAATGTTGTTTATAAATCGTAATGAAAATTAAAGCATGCGCTTGATACGAATCGGTGCCAGAATCACATACAGTACATGACTAGAGATGTGGGGTAATCGAGAAAATATCGATATTTAAGATTCTGAAGTAAACCTGAAAAGTCACTGGTAATCGAAAAATTTGTTAATTTTATTTTAAACTATCGATTTGTTTTTATTTCAGAGACCGAGATTGAAATCAGGAATACGACAATGATCCTATATAATGCATAAGATGCAATATATGGTAGCTCTTCAATTCTTAGAAAATCATGCATTCTGTTTATTAAAATACGAACAAATTAGACCTTATGAATCCATCAACGTAGGTATAGGTAATTACGTATTTCAATCGAAAAGTAAGTATAACAAATAAGATTTTAAAAAAATTGACGATGAAAGAACAGCCAGCTAAATTTTAACCATGTCTGTCATGCACGATTGTATTTCTAATGTATCACTGACTCGAAACGTAATTAATTTAGTCGTGACATAACAGATGGGATAAAATAATAGATAGTTTTAAATATATAATACATAATATCTGCACATTATTTTAGTTCACTCAATTATTGTGTAGACAAAAAAGAATTTTAGATCTCACATTTGATTGCATTAGATAGGTACCTACCAAATGTAATCTACTAAATGTCAACAATTCAGCAGATATTTGACACAGAATATGAAATTTCCCATACATTTGAAACTAAAATTAAAATTGCCGTCCAAAATAATGGCCATAGAGATTTGGCGTCATAGATAAAAACGGTCAGGGTAACCCGACACGGAAAACTCATATTTTTTCATAGACAGATAGATAATTTTCATTTTCACCCCAAAACGTTCGAACCGTGAATAATGTGTTTTATCGATATGTACCATCGACAACTCTACGATAAAGCGTTGCTTAACAAAATAAACATCACTTTACGAGCAGTGGAAATCACTTTATGTTTGGCACATCTGTCTATTGCTCTGCCAGATCCATATCTGGACATAAAAATACTTTTTTGATATACTTTATTACTGTGAAAAGTGGAATCACACAAATATTATAGAGGCAAACGCTTGTGAGTGTTGTACGAAAAATTATAGCAGTATTAATTTTTTAAGATGAATTTTACCTTCAAAATATTTCTTTAATCAAGGAAAAAAAACGATAGGTCCCTGGGTTGGGAGATATTCGGAATATAAAAGTCATATAAATGAGGATAAAAATTAAATCGACCAGCCTATATATTCCATTTTATTGCAAGTGACCTTTAGTGCCTTTGCTATTTCTTCCACCTAGCCTTATAAGGAGAAATAAGTCGCTTTTATCATCGATATTGCAAAGACTTAAAAAACAGTATTGATTTATGTTTATACCATATCCATTGTCTAGTACGCATAGTACAAGCTTAATTTGGGGCTATATATAAATAGCGATTTGTGCAAGCGTTCTACATTATTTTTTTATTTATTATATTTTTTACTTAAGCGGGAGTAACCGGCAAGCGAAGCTAATAAACTTTACGACCCTAGCTGCGAATTGTAAATTGTATTAGATTTCAAAAACAAAGTATATATTTACTACTTGAACATTAATTTAGGAAGCACCTTGTGCCAAATCATAAGAAATCCTGTATTTATTGAGGTTTCTTAAATATTTTCCTTAAAACAGACTTTTGACTCTTGTCCAAAGAGCTTATAGACATTCTATAACTTAACTTCTTCAGTATTGTTCAAAACTTTGTCTGCAGTCTAAACTGGAAAGCTATAGGTATTTAGCAATTTTTTGGAAACGAACCACTTAAAACGGTTGTAGGTGGAAGCAAAGATAGACTATGGGCTACGGTATATACAGAACAACACATGTATTAGGAAAAGTCTAAACAAAATAATTGACGAAGGAATTGTTGGAACATAATCTGAAACTGAAACTACTTATTTACGTGATAACAAGGCCAATTCTGATTACCCACCTTTCGGTATACCAGTCCGCTGTACTGTAAAGTGCCTTCTAGGATCATACCTCAAAGGAAGTGTTCGGTTTTCTAGAGGACGTTGAATTTGTTTCGGGTTCTTGAACCGACTGATTTTTATTACTACTAATCCTACAAAGCTGTTTACTTAAAATATTACGCAAATGATGAACCTTTACCAATACGAACTTACCAAATTATTGAAAACATTTCTGGGTATGCATCTCGAGTGCTATAACGCAAATGATGCTAAAATTGAATTTAAGACACCAAATTGAGATATTCAAACTTGCATCCCATCTACAAATTTTATTATTCGCTATAGATAATCTCGTACATTAACCGTTCATGTATTTATTATAACTATAAATCAGCCAGTTCTGAGGTGCATCACAGGCAAAGTGCACTGCACTTAAAACTAGCAAGCACGTTTCAAATATCAACCATATGAAATAGTGAATAAAGCTACATTTTCAGTGAAAATAGAAAAATATATACGTCATTTGATTCGGATTATATCTTCTACCAACTTTATTGCGAATTAAACTTTAACGCTCAGACTTTAAAATGCAATTTTATAATGTAACGTTCATCATCTTTGGGTTTATGATTGTTTTCCCGAAACGTAAATCTGAACCCTAAGCCTTTAGCTATAGAACAAGTTTTGGTTTGCAATTGAGTTGGCGTTTATGACGTATTCATGGTGTTATAAATAAAAATTGACCTCAGCTGGGGCGTCCCTGTAAATATTTGCACATTGGATGCGGTTCGCGCGAAGTACTAAGAGATTAGTGAAGAAAACTTGTGAATATATCAAACGGTTTTAATTTGGTTCGTTTTAAACGACAAAATTTCATGAAACGTTAATGTCATACAAATTGGACTTTTAAAAGGTAATCGTTTAACTTAGACGTCGAAGTTTATGAAGCACTTTAATTAGTTAAAACATTGGCTTGGTTGGTTTTGGTACTTCACTTCGATTAGTTTTGTTTTCCAGCCCCAGAAGCTCCGCTACCAGATCCAGATTAATCTTCAAGACTACAATTGACGTGGGCGCTTCAGGAAGTTACTGCTGTGTCTGCCGCCTCTACAAAGCATCACGTGGCAAATTATCGAGCAGTACCCATATCATCTATCCAGTGGATGCCTGACAACAGTAGAAATTGACAGGCACTATTGCTGCTTTGAGGTGATCACCGGTAATAACCACATTACGTCAAAGCAGCAATGTACTGCATAATGCCCGTCAATTTCTACTGTTGTCAGACAATGACAGTGGATGCACTGGATAGATGATTTGGGTAGAGATACAGTTCGCGAAGTTATTCGGGAGTGGCTGACGTGGACAACTTGCTTGGAGGTTTATCTATCTACTTATATACTACTAAATGTTGGTTATTACTGCTGTGTCTGTGTATGTCGCCTCTAAAGAGTATCGAACTGAACTAAGTATCGAACTAAAACTATATGGCCACTATATGGGAACTATATGGTCGAAGATCGACTATTTACAGTTCAGGAAATGTTACAAATATACATACAGGAGGTAGGTACATTTAACTCGTGGGTTCTTCTCATCGGAGGGCGCGGTCCGAAGCCACACTAAAATCTTTAGACCTTAAGACGTATCCAAGTGATCATATTTTTGTATTTTACAAGCATTAAATAAATAAATAAATAATTTTCACTTGACTTGATTTATACTACATGTTTTTTTACTACAACTTTTTGACGACAACTTCATCGAAGTAGATTTAGAAAATGGCGCGATGATCTGATTGCGTTTGATGTGAATTGTGCAGCCACATACGTAGAGCTGGTCACTGTAAGATTTTACCAAAGACAATAAAGCCAATTGACTGCTCATACCGCGGTTTTTATACAAAATACAACTCAGCGTTGCAGACAGAGGGTGAGGTAAATTAAACTTGGTTATTGGCCGATGCATTACCTATCTATACCTAGACTCATTGTGACCGGTCGTTGTTGCACGATAGTGCTACTAAAAAGACCTACTATTTTCGTGAATGGGAATACACATTAGCAGTCAACTGGTTTAATCGTTTCTTTTTTGTTTTTATTGCTCAAGGCATTTTTTTAAACATAGAATTAGCGAAGAATTAGCGCACCGAGCGATTAGCGAGGAAAGATATGGCCGAAAAATTATACCGTGTCACGTGATTCCTGGGTAGCTCAGTGGTTAGAGCAGCCGCCTGGTTAGCGAAAGGACGCAGGTTCGAATCCTGTCATGGGGATTTTTTGGAAACATATTTCCTTGCTGAAAATATTTCTATGTTGGTTTAATCGTCTTTGGATTTTACACATTCCAAATAATATCATAGAAAGGTTGGAAACTCACTCTTTTCAAAAGATATTTTCATGGATATGTAGTATCTACTTTGCTAAATGTTAATTTTAATTATTTGATGACAATCAATAGTTTTAGACACTGTCCTATTACATAACGATTGTGACTTGATTATTTTCTGACACCATCGAACTTGTTTTTGTTCGAAAATGATATGACCGATGGCGATACGAAGTGCGCAGAGTCAGATATACATTTATAATAATAACCCCTTTTTTTACTAAATATTCTAAAAACCAGTGGCATCGTCTTTAATATCGATTTGTAATTAGGTCTATGTTATAATACGTTAGAATTAATAAATAACACGAAATTGTTACTACCATAGAAAATAGAGACCTTGTATTATTTAAAAGGAAAAACGTTGCCGTGTGAAGTGTTAAGTCTAGACACGAGTTTTGTTCGTTTTACTTCCCTGCATTAAGGAGATGAAAAATATAATCGCTGTTATACTTTGGACATTTGAAACTAAACGAAAAGGGTATTTAAAATTTTGTATATAGGAACTAACGTTTGGACGCTAATTTTTTTTTTTCCAATAGCAATTATTTAATTGTTTTTTTTAGTTGATGAAATAGGTTTGCCTATTAAAGACGATGAGATCGATCGATCGAAGTAAGCATTTTAAGAATTTGACATTTTGAGAAGTTGGCCATTTGCAAGCGGTTGGCATTTCGCGAAGTTGGCATTCTGAGCTGAAACGAATGTAATGTGCTTGAGAACAAACCTATAAACTCTTAGACTTGATGACTCTAGGGTGGTAGGTAATAATTTAATTCACTATTCGGGAAAGAAGTGCTAACTCTAAGTACCTGCTTAAATCTAGAAATTGTGTGATTTGAACTTTTTCCTTTCCATTGCCTATGAACTATCCATAGGTACCTACCTAAATAAGCAAACCTTTTAAAGGCCGATAATAAGTTTTTACTCTAAACTATCACCCGATAAGGCCATAGAAACTTAATAAATATTACAGTGAATAGCAAAAACATAGGTATAACTGTAAAAAAATAACAAACAAAAAGTTTTTTCCGCCACAACGGCCAAACAAGATTAAGTTTTTTCACAACAAAAAACCCAAACAAACCATTTAATCGACATTCTATTCAATAAATAACAGTACATAAAGGAAAAATCACAATTTCCGTCTGTCTATTGGGCATAAAAAACAAATTGAATACATGAATATGACAGAGAAATGAGTACAACTCATGGGCCCGTAGTAAATCGGCATTTTTAGTGTGCGGACCGAGAGAGCCAGATATTTTTACGTTGGCGACCACGCATCGTTCACCTTTTAAATAACTTTATTTATTTCGTAAACTTATATCAGATACTATGTTTCACTATTATAAATAAAAATATGCTTATTTGAGTTTTGCCTATTCGCCATTTTCTTTATCCTAATCTATAAAAAAGACCGTAAATGAGAAATTTTATTCAATTTCTTTGGCTAATATTTTTGGTCTAATCCACCTCAAAATTATCGTTCTTGTGTCCCAAACTTATTTGTGTATTGGTTATAAGATTTGTAATCATTATTTTCATTACTGATTAAACTTCGATTAGATTGAAAGATTTGGAAAAAAGCCTTTTAAAAATCATACAACAAAATGTACCCAGTGTTCCTTGTTACCTATTTAAAATGTGTCTTTCAGTGGACTGTTAATTAATTAAACCGGAACTTCAGAACGTTAAAATAGAAATAAAAAATACATGAACATAATCTATACTTATAATAAATCTGTAGAGAGGTCAATTCTGTACATGGAATATATTTTCAAAATAACTATCGGGGGGTGTTTAGTTATCGATACTGATGTCAAAAATGCAATCAGTAATTTTTTTTTCTGTCTGTCTGTCTGTCTGTCTGTCTGTATATTCGTTATAGAAACAAAAACTACTGAACGGATTTTAACAAAACTTGGTACAATAATACTTTATACTCCTGGGCAGGTTATAGAATACTTTTCATCATGCTACGATAGATAGGAACGGAGCAGTAAAGAGAAAAGTTTCAAAAACGGGAAAATTTACTCCATTTTTTAAGCTTCCGTCGCGCGTGTGCAGCCTGAATGGTTTAAGTTACACAGAAATCATGTATGACGGATTTGTTCCGCTAAACATGCCATAAAATAATAAATATGTAAATAAAAAAATTAAAAATTAAAAAACCGACTTCAAAAAGAAACAAAAAATAATTTAAAAACAAACAAAAAAAAAAGAATTGATAAAAATGACCAAAATAACCTCTACATAGGTACAGTGCCACCGACTAATTAATCTGTTTTATCATCTGAAGTCGGGCAGCCAAACTAAGTACAATATGGAACCAATCAATAAAACTGCCCGACTTCAGATGATAAAACAGATTAATTAGTCGGTGGCACTGTACCTATGTAGAGGTTATTACGGTCATTTTTATCAATTCTTTTTTTTTTGGTTGTTTTTAAATTATTTTTTGTTTCTTTTTGAAGTCGGTTTTTTAATTTTTAAATTATTTTTTTATTTTACCCTTTTTAGTATACCTACCTACCTAAAAATCAACAATATTGTTACCGTAATTTTAATTA
This sequence comes from Idaea dimidiata, assembly GCA_949358125.1. Taxonomy (NCBI): domain Eukaryota; kingdom Metazoa; phylum Arthropoda; class Insecta; order Lepidoptera; family Geometridae; genus Idaea; species Idaea dimidiata. Next base: position 14,119,274 of record OX442341.1, read on the forward strand.
TTGAGGAGTTTGCTGATGAGAAGGTGGCCCATCAATCTGTACTTAGTTCTTTAGGGGTCAATTATTTTTGGTAAAAGTCTAAAAATGAGTAAAATATTGAATTCTGGGATGCTATCCTGTCCAACATTCCGAAGATACTCATCAGATTCTTAACAAACTTTCATGGGACCACCTCGCAGCTTCCACCTTTCCATTAAAAAAGAATCATCTCAATCGGTCAAGCCATCTTTGAGTAATCGATAAACAACTGGATTGATTAATGCGTTTTGAGGAGCATTTCCGTTCATCACTCCGAAGACCCTCATCAGATCCACATCAAATTTTTATGGGACCATCTTGGAGCTTCCACCTATCCATTAAAAAAAGAATCATCTTAATCGGTCAAGCCGTCTTCGAGTAATCGGTGAACATACAAAAAAAAAAAATTATACATACAGACGAATTGATAACCTCCTCCTTTTTTTTGAAGTCGGTTAAAAATATCCTGCGACAGCATGTCTATCTTTTATGGTTGACTCACAATCAATCAATTAATCAATCTATATTTTCTATACTTATAATAAAATCGTAACTTAGCGGTGTCTATTTTTAAAAGATATTTTGAAAAAACTATTTATAGGGGTATGTACTAACGTAACAGACCATTTCCGTGTTTAACTTTTTGTCTGTTTGTCTGTGCGTTTGTGCGCGCTAATTTTTTAAAAGACCGATTTGAATGAAATTAAGTATGCAGATAGCTTAAGATTTTGATTGACATATAGGCTACTTTTTTCCGGATATCAAGTCTGGATATCCGGATAAAAAATAGAAATTGCGTAATTTTGTTATTTTTTAACCATCGTCATCTATCGTCATTGATCATCATCCATCGTCATCGATCGTCATCCATCGTCATGAACAAATTTTGCCTTACTTCACCTACCTACCGCAATGCAAAAATCCACACTTAAACGGACGACCAGGGAAGTACTGATGATGCCAGGCGCGGTAGCGCCTGGCTCCATCAGTACTTCAATGGGCGACCGTTTAAGTGTGGATTTTTGCATTGCGATAGGTTGGTGTAAGAACAACGCGGGATCGCAACTTGCGCGGGTGAAACCGCGGGCGCAGCTAGTTGGAAATTGGAAATAAAATCTAAATATTACGTAATTTGTTTTCATTGCTCAAGCCATTTCTACTACGAGGTTTGAACTCGCATCTCTTAAAGCTAAGTCTCGCCGCGAGTGAATTTGAAAATTAATGTTTCCTTTAAAAAATTCTAACTTGGTCTAATGCAAGAATTGTTACCATAATTGCAAAAGTGTTTAAATTTCAATGCTACTGTAAGACTTGGAAAGAAAAACCCTTATGCCAGTGAGCTTGGCCCTTTAACGCTGTGATGCTGGCAATTTTCAAAATCGAACAATCAAACTACTGATATATAAGTACGATCTTATTAGTTATAAACATTATTTATTGCGAACGGTACGTTATTTTCAATAAAATAATAAAATTATCCTTGACAAATAAACACTACATATTTAACTTACAAGTCATAAGCGCAAAGCAAGTCATAGTATAGAGATAAGAGATTTAAAAGTCCATTGCAACTTCGTCAGTAGGCGTATAATAGATACTCCCATTTTACCTCATTTACTAGATATTATTATGGGAATTTGACATTATGAACCTGAGCGATTCCCAGGTCCCTTATATTTTTTTTAACGAAAACGCTATACAGCTCATTAGTTATTTGAAAGGTAAAATAAAAACTGAACAGAAAAAAGAAGAACATGTTGCCTAAATTTGTTTTTTACTCTCAGTTAAGGGGAAGGAAAGAAGGAAAACTTGGTGGTAAACACCTACATAACAGGTCCGCGTGGAACATCTTCCCTGATAATTGGGAATCACTTGCACAGTGAGGAGTGCCCTAGCAGTATTCGTGAGGCTGTTAAAAGATAGTCATTTAGAGGATTTCGACGCTTAACACCTTGCAACTAAAACCCGACCCAGTCTATTTTTAAATCAAATGTGCCATTTTGAGCGATTTAAATACCTTGATTTCCACCGATTTTCGTTAGATTTCTGTAATTTTTCTATATAAATCGCACGACCCCAACGAGAGGTAACAAACACTCGCCGCAGGAGTCCGATATCAAACGAAAATCAGCAAATATCGATAAAATCGCCTGAAGTGCAACGAGCGATTCAAAAATAATGCGCCAGGCTCATGTAACGAAACAAAGGGTCGCCTAGGGTAAGGGCATACTTTGATTTTTAATGCCTATTCAACGATACCCATCTTGACACACTTTGACGATTTTGGATTTTTTAATTTTGATAATATGGTGTCTGGTTGTGACAAAAGGTAATTAATTGGATTACTGTCATGTCTTTAGTGACACTCGCCAGATTAAGACAAAACGATTGACGTAAGAATCATCATAATCGGTCCACGTGTTTAGCCTCTAGAACGCCATATAAAGAAACATCCATACATACATACATAGACCGATAAACACATTACCCTCCTTTGCGTCTCGCAGTCGGGTAAAAAAAACTTAAAGGACGAAAACATCCTTTATTTTTTTTTATTTCCGGTTTTTTTTTGTCTAACATGACGTTTCACATTTTTTTGTGTTTTCGCGCAAAGTTTTCGCGATTTTGCCTAAAAAAGCAACATTTACCGGGTTTTCGACCACTTTACAGTTGGCTTTTTCAAGGTTGCCTGTTCAAGGTTGTAAACTTTTAAAAAATGTTTTAAGAACTATTTATTTCGATTTAAGTTCAGAAACAAAAATAATATTTTCGAAAAATCTAAATATTTCAACTTCAGTGTATCACATAGTGTCCAAATTTAGGGTATATATCGTTATGACTTGTACCACAAACATCACCAAACGCTCCCAGCATCACTCGTCTCTAACTAGGTTTACGACCCAACCTATTAAGAATCAAATGGCTATATACAATGGTTGAATTTTACAATCAATAGAAACCAGAGAGATAATACTCGAGCTAATACTCCCATTGATTTATACGCCCATAAATGGGGGGTTACATAATCATTTTATGGTGGGTTTGTTTGTTTGTCGAAAATTTTGTCTGTAGTGCGTAGGTATTGTATGTCGTGAAGTTTCGCTTGTTTATCTGTGAGGAACAAGTAATTATTAGAAGTTTTTATTACTTAGCGTATTTATTGGGTTGGAGGGAAGAGTTCGGTTGATGTTTCGTACGTATTTGTACTTTCAGTTTGGCCTATATAGAATGAAATTTATTTTGGTATAATAATAATTGGCCTTTTCATCTAAGTTTGGTTGACGTATACAGTGCAAGAAACTTTTAATTCAAGCTATTTTTGGCGCTGAAGTACCCGGGAATTGAGGGTGAAGTAGGCTTGCCTAGCACCTATATCACAATTCCAGCCTATAACCAGTTATGCCCAGACGAAAGAACTGGTCAATACCTACGTCTGGAACTAACTAAGCCGTGGGTTTCCTTATGATCTTTTTTAATTTCGGTATGAGGCTAAATATAACTTATCTAGGTTTAAGAGATTTCATCAATACGCTAACTAGTCATTAAAATTACATTTTCAGACGTGATTTTAATCTCAAAGCAGATTTAACAATTCAACACAGATAGTAACTATTCTTCACAGTCTAAATTTAACTATATTTAAGTTATTCATCGTAAAGAAACGTGTGTCGAATTAAATCAACTCTATTGTTTTAGAATTGGATACGCGGGTTGAATTTTTCTATGAGCTCTGTAAAAAAGCGACCTTCAAACTACTAATTGACAGCGAGAAAAGTTGGAGGAACAAACAGAAAAAATCAAAAAGAAATCGAAAATTGAATATATAGAACTATACTTTGTAGTTCGAAGTTTGTAGTTTGTATTGAAAGGAATCTATCGAGACTCAAAGATTTAGATTTTTACTATCTAGCCAAAATATTAAGGTTCGGTTAAAATATAATATTAACCTTTATATCTATAAAATTATAGTAGCTAACAAAAGACAGCTGACCAATAAAGAATGATGACAGAATCAAATCGGTTAAAAGTTTGTTACAGTAAAGCTTGTATGTATACAAACACTGTTTTTGTTGTAGTAAAAAATAACAAATAGTTTTGATTTTACAGATTAAAACTAATGATATATTGAGTTTTGTAAACAGTCACGTGACGTCATTTACAACGCTCCGCTAATGAAACCTAAGACGTTACGACACCGTGCTGAGAGCGCGAACGGACTGAGCGAGTACTTCTATAAATCGGAAACGAAATAACAATTCTTTCACTCCCATTTTTTTATTTTAGACAAATAATGAGGAGAGCTTTCAAAATTCATTTTTTTTCTCATTAGGTATGTTGAAAAAATATTCTACCAAATAAAAATATGCTTTTTTTTATTTTGTAAATGTAACTAGCTTGCGATGGTTTAAAAGTTTCCCTATAATTTAACTAATAGTACTTAAATATTTTGTAAAAAAAAAAAGAAAAATATTCTCCCAACAAGCGGTAGACAGCCGAATTGCGGTCGTTCATTATTGAAATTCAGCAGGGACGTAAGCGCTGGGTACTGGCTGCGTCAGGATCTTGTTAACAATATCCTAGAACCATAAGACGAAGTCACAGGTTACTTAGGCGACGGGTCACTATATTCTATAGGAAAAATATAAAAGTAGAACAGCGACATTGGAGTGTATAAACAGAAGAAAACAGAACCATAATGGAAAAGTAAAAAAACATAAACTAGCATATCATCTAGTACACATCTCTATGGTATTGAATTTGTGCTTATCCTATTAATAACACACTAGAGTAAATGATAAAAATATAAGTGGGAAAAGCAACGCAGGAATGTGTAAACCGAAGAAAATAGGAATGTAATGGAAAAAGAAAACACAAACTGTCATAATTCTATCCCACTCAATTTGTGCTTATAAATTCAAAGTGAATTCGTGGCACTACTTGACATTGCTATGTCAGGATTATTCTAAGAGATTCTAAGAGAATTACAATTTGAACATTTAAAAATTATAATAATCTAGTCCTTCAACTTTTTTTGCCATCCACTTGTCAAACGATGAATCCCATGCGCTTTCTATACAGTGGGACCCATTGAAGAAGTTGTACTCGTATATGGCGAAAACTGAACAATCGTTGTTTTGTATTGTAAAAGGAATAGGTGCAACTGTTTGTACATAAATAATAAGTTACGATGACTAAAATCATTCATAAAAGTGTGTATGGAGTCCACAAAAACCTTTGGACCCAAGAAAACCTCACTTGCTAGCTTGGTGCACCTGCTAGCTGCTGCTGCCTAACTAACTGTGATAAGTATATACCTAAATAATTATTAAGTGTTTTAGATAGAGAACCGCCACATAGTTACCGAGTTCAATCCACAATTATAATCCACGCACAACTGTGATTCATCCAACCACAGAATCCATTTAAATAATTTATTATAAAACCGCACGATTTTAAATGGTTTTTATTCTAAGAATTGGTATTTAATTCTATTTTTTATTAACATAGACACAATTTAACAATCATAATTGTATATTAAATGTAGAAAATTATTTTAAAAGAAGAGATACAGTAGGTAAAAGTCAAGTTAGAGGCCACAAAGCGACTTAAAAAGTTGAGTGAGGTGAAGTTTTTGCGACTGTGAGTGAGTTGCCACACCACTGTACGAAACAAGAAGAAAAATCCTTGGTAAATATTTGTAAACATTTTGTTAAGCTATTGAAAAACATTCCAATACAAAATATACCATACGTTATTAGAAATAAACAATTCGTCCATAACACAAATCACCACACCTCATCTACCACTAATAATTACTTTCAAGAATTAAATACATCAAAGTGAACTAATTCAGAGAAAACGGTACAACTAATTTGTCACGTTACAGCGTCAAGTGGTAACAAAACGGACAAGTCCCCTTTGATATTTTTACCAAGAAAACAATACGATTTTTATGGCTATAGATGAAGCGATTTCATTGGAACGAGATTATTTGGAAATCGTTAGTTGAGGGAATTAATTAAATCTTGACACGTTTCTAAATATAGTTGACTGCATCTGAATAAAATAAAATTTAAAGAAAAGTTTATATGACGTACATTTACCTAAAAAAGTAATCATCAAATTAGTGTCAACTCCATTTATTAACATATCATTTACAAACATTTTAAACTCACACGATTTGAACTCATAATTATTTTTCGCGGGAATTCCCGAGTTTCAGAGCTGTCTAATTATTTAAGTAGAACTCAAATTTTGAGTAGAGCTTCTGTATTCGGTGCTAAGACCGCTAGTTTGGTAGCTTCATGACCTCCCAGCCAGGTCAAGGCAGCTCCACGGTGGTCTCTCCAAGGTCACAGACGACAAGGTGCCAACAAATGACACCTACTGCCAACATTGACCGATAATGGCCACTACTGACAAAAGTGACGAAAAAAAACGTATGCGTAAACGCCTGGCTCAGTTCCAGATGATAGAGTGTTTTGGGAGATACAGGAAACGGATTCTTTACAGGTATTTGAGAATGTTTCTAAGGTTGATTGTTATTTAATACAAATAAGCATTTGAAAGACATTTACTGACTATTCTTATAATAGGTAGGTACTCTGCTAAAAAAGATAGACTGAGAAAATAAACAAAAACACAACTTGCATTCAATGTGCAAAACTGACGTAGGTCTGCAAAAGTGTACATTCAGTAATTAGTCTAGAAGGTAGATTGACTTTAATTCAAAATCAAAGATGAAACTGCGGATAGGTGTTGTACTGTAATAAAGTTATAGGGACGATCGACTTCAGAGTCACCTTGCCTCGTTGTTCTTCGACGCTAGGTGACTAATACAATGCTTTATCACCTAACACCAAGTTTCCTAGTTCCGAGTGAGGCGCGTGGCGATCGCGAGTAGCATCATTCTCGTGCAGTTTTCAATTTGTCGAAAAACACTAGCGCAGCACTACACTATAACTCTTAACCTACCAATACACACATACAAAAAATGGATCTTAACCGAACAGCTCATCTTTCTTAGATTATCCGCTGATAATATCACCAGTCTACCGTAAATTGACTCACACATCACGCCATATGATTCAATTTAACCAGTTTATAATTCTCGAACCAGAATTAAGGAAAATTGTGCAATTCTACAGAATCTTGTTACTATAATTGATCATTTTTCATCAAAGTAGATGATTTCTGGGAACTTCTGGCTGCTGTTCAAATGTAGAATCTTCGCCAATTTCAAGGTTGTTTTTTGAGTGTTAACTCACACTTAGAGAAATTGTAGTAATGAAAAGTGATTTTACCATATTGAAATCCTCTTGAGCGGATTCGAACTCACAACTTTCGAAATATACATCGCTTTATTGTGCTATGTGAGTTAATCCATCTGATTGAAATTAAGGTAAACCGCCAGTTTAATTGCATTAATTTTTACCATTTCTATCCTTTCCGTATCACGCGGGGCTATGGAGCCCTGGACCTTACTCACCCCAATTTTACTCGTTAACTATAAAGAAAACACCAACCCGGCGATTATCCCTATCTGTACTATAAAATGCACCCAAGGACAACCACTGAATCGAATAGAACTTTTGAGAAATCTATGGCTAACTTAAGACTGACGTAAGGTGTTCGAAAATTTCTGCTCTCATGACTCTACTATGACCGGCCGTAGAGGCGAAAGAGAGGCCGAAGACCGCTTCCACTTCACTTCGATTAGCCAAGTAAGACAAACCGTTGGTGAGAAACGGTGTCTTCCCCCTGGAGCAGTCGGGAGCTGCGGGTTCTCTACTCCCCGACACTTCGCCTCAAAGGTGTTCAACCTTAACCTATGGTCAAAAAATCTACAATTATAGTGGCATTTTTAATCGATGCTTTTGTCAAATACATTTATGACTTTTGCCAAAAGTACTTTCCCAATGGATTGTCTTCCCAAAAACAATCTTTTAAAACGAATCAAAGGAAAGTTTTCACGAAGAACCGTCCTATTTTCTGTTACGGACCTTTTACGATAAACATCTATAAACATGTCGTAAGTAAAGATGTTTCCACGTTACCTGTTCCCAATAAACAAACCCGTTCAGATTAAACACTTACGCGGATTAATCTTACATTAATCAACAATAAATAAACTTTAAAATCAGATAAAATTAATTAAATTTAAGCTTCTCCTTGACCATTAATCCGAGAATTTATCGTTTAAACACTTCACTTTAAGATATTTGTTCATAATTTGTTGAATAAATATAGCCTGCCTTAGTGTTGAAATAGTATTTCAGAAGTTATGGGGTTCGAGGATTTATTTATTTTGAAATGGATGTAATTTTTAAGACAGAACTTGAAGTCTTAGTAACAACAACCTCTCATTCTGTATCAAATATATGGCCCTTAGAAAAATTTGGAAAACATTAGGAAAATTTGTCCCTTTTTAAGGTTCCGTACACAAAGGGTAAACACGGGATTCTATTACTGAGATTTCGCTGTCCGTCCGTCTTTCACCAGGCTGTATCTCATGAACCATGATTGCTAGACAGTTGAAATAACAACAAATACTAAAAACAAAAATGTTCAAAGGGGGCTCCCATACAATAAACGTGTTCTTTTTGCTGTTTTTACAGACAGACACCGGGACAGGTGAATATTGGATAAATAATGGTACGAAACCTTTTATGTGCGAGTCCAGCTCGTACTTGGCCAGTTTTTAAGCCATGTGTGCCATGACGAACAAGAGGTAGGTACTATCTTCCTATCAGATGAAAATTTTGGGAAAATTCTATGCGAAATGTTGACTGAACGTGCTGTATTCAAAGTCCAATAAACAACGATATTGCATAAAAAAAACCTAAATTGTTTTTTTTAATGTTGTTACCTGACATGTTCTTGACATTAACAATCGTCAATACCATGATAAGTGAGATGAACTGATTTGAACCGGCAGTGTTCATTCATCACGTCATTGTATTGTCATTATTGTCATAATTAGATCATAAATGCTGCGCGAGAGTCGACGATTTGCATTTGACGGCAACGATTTTAAAAATTTGGAAGTGACTCGATTTGCCTGTTTTTACTAGGAATGATAAAAAAAGACATTACTTTCGAACTGAAACCAAATTCAATCCCCCAGTAACGTTTGGGATGGATGAAGTTTGGGAGTGCTAAGTATATTACTAAATTTTAAAGCATTAAGTAATCAGATGTTTATTTAAAATTAAATAAAACCACGGGACAAAAGCGGAATTTAAAAAACAGGGTTACTTTTTTTGTGACACTTAAACAATCAATAAAAAAATGGGTTTTTTATGGTCCGAGGAACATGAAAAGTTTGTTATAAAGATGAACTTCTATTGCAGATTTGGTAACAACTAATTTACGAAGTCTAGGTAAATGATGTGATTCTATTAGTTTACAACATACACATTCTAGCACGTCTCTGATGAAAACGCAACTTAAGTCTGTTTTAATAACCAGCCAGGCATATTTTGGCATATTAAAATCTGTTGGCATAAACCAACCACATCTAGACGAGATGCATCAACGTCACGGTAATTTTCAGCAACCATATTTATTTGAAACGCGGTGTCATCGGCCGGGCGACGCACTGTTCCGACCTTCACCCCGAGTGACCAAGGTCTCAGATCGACCGCGCGGCCAGCCGGGGCGCGGGCGCGTCTTGTTTCCACGAATCAAAGACAATCGGACGACTTCTAGTGATGTATATTTTTAAATATGACGGGTTGGACATGATACATTGTGAAGAAACAGGTTTTCCGTAAAACAACGTGTCTTAATTGTGGGTGGTTTTTACAAAACAATTATAAAATATTTCAGTTTAAAACGATGACATCTAGGTTTACCCCAGTTTCCTGTATCTATATCTTACTTAGCCTATCCGTATAGATTAGGTATATAAATTAGGGAGATAGCAGTAAATACTTGCACTTCAATAAAACTTAAAATAAGGACTTGTTGTACTATTCAATTATTAATTTTTGTGTAACGATACTTCTCATCAGTTACTTATAGCTTTTAGAAAATTTAATATTAACATCGCCTTCAGTCTAAGTCGTCTTCAGTTTAGTTTATTTCAAATCGTTGAATGTTAGGAGCATATGAACCAAACTTAAGTTTAAAAAATCATACAATTTCAGATATGTTGCTAAAATCAACGTCCAATGTTCATACTCATTATATAATATGACAATCAGTATTTAAAAGGCATTCATAGGCTGTTATGGCATTGCCGCCAGCTTATCTATATTTACCATTGTGTAAGCTATTTTTATATTTTTTTTATTACAACCTAAAAACTAAAGTTTTTAGATCACCATATGCGAATTTTATCAAAGTTTCGTAGTTAAATGATGTCAGTATTTTCTTGACTTAATAAAACCGGTATTTGTAGAGACAGTCGAGTAAATTATCAAATAACTATCAAACATCCAACAACCAAACAAGTAGCAGTTGCCCATTAAGTCGTTAATGAGAAATCAAGTAAACAAATCTTCATTTGAAAATCAAGTCTATAAATAAAATTCTGTTATATCAATCTAACACTAACGGAACCAAGACCAAATTAAACCATACAGCATCTAGTAATATACCCACATACAATTTCCGCTGTATATTAAGAACAAACTAATTTATAAACGTGAGATTTGTCGCTATAAAAACACATAAGTATAAATACAATAAACACACTTCCTTTATAATATGGTTCGATCTATCTTTGTGTATTATTCTGTGAAATAGAGTACTTTTGTACAATTCGGTTTATGTGAAACTAAGGAATTGTAAAGATAAAATATATTCACTCTTGACTTGTTGGTCACACACGAGTGAAAGAAAGAAGAGGAAAGAATGAGTATCCGTCCCTTTTTCATATTGTAGGGTTATTTTTCTATCATCACACCGGTAGGGTAGTTGTGCTAATATCGCGAACGAAGTCGCAGGGTTATCTAGTATATCATTTTTTTTTAATTTATTGTATATAAACTCTTTATTGACAATTTTATTTTGTTTGGCCTTCATTGCAATTTTGGCGCCCTACTCTTTTCGAACCTTTTTAACCCTGAGACCCCCCCCCCCTTTTTAACTCCCCTTATCCAATCACCATAATTGTTAAAAGTGAAGTAAAGTTTAACGTTCAGCTTAAATGTTCTTCTTTAGGCTAAGATCAGAATAAAATAAATATATAAATATTGTAACGTCGAGTAGAGAACAATTACGTTACTGAAGTTATCCATACTATTCGTTTTAAAAATATTCTTGCAATTTTACACCTAGGTACCTATGTCGTAAGTCAGTCAGTAACATAGTCAGTACAAGTCAGTAACATACCTCAAAAAACCCCCAGTGTATATGACTAAAACAAGACCCGAGTCACGTATCGCAATCGCAAATATCGAAGTAGGTATATAAATAATAACATTTGCAATAATTGTTATAACTTGATATGACCTGTAGAGCTTATCATATTACGTAGATATGCATAGATATTACTATAATTATATGAATAGTCGGATACTGTCACGTACTTTCTGACCTTTGGAGGAAAGGTGATTATGATAAAATTGATGGTGAAGATGATTCATTAGTGGCTTTTGTTAACTACTATAGAGTTCAATAAGTTTTTATTTGTTAAGAAAGAGGCAAACAGATAATTGAAAATTATGATTTTTCTAACTGTTAAAATGAAACCTTCGATTTGATTGAAGGTTTTCAATTTCTAGTGTAAAAGTGACTTATTTATTTTTTACTTTTACGCTTTCTTATGACACCAAAAATACAATTCTAATAAGTAAAAAAAAAATTACGAAACTTAAATCTTGAGTGACACAATAGGCGGCCTTACCGTTGAGAGCGTTTTTTTCCAGGCAACATTGGCGTTAGTCTTAGTGGATCTTAGTGGTCTTATGAATATCATTTTGTTATTACTGTATGTTGGTGTAATTGGTATTTTTCTGCGTAATAGATACTCTTGGTAGACACATAAATAGGTTTTCATTCAATTTTGTTTTGATTATCTCTTGATTTGAGTCGTCATCTTCATTCCTGAAGGTCGTCTCTAGGATGAACTGTCGATCACTTGGTGCACCATACTCCTCCACGATTCACTGTCCTCGGCGGCCCTAAAAGCCCCGGCATTGGTAGGCCTGTGAGTGCGCCTGTGAACCCTAACAGCCTCGAGAAGCTCATGGTGGTTGGTCAGGTCGACGGAAAAAGACCACGTCGCTTACCTACCCGACACCCGTGTTGGTCTGATTTAGTCAAGACGCTCACATGTCTTGATTATTTTACATAATTAATTGTACCCTTGTTGTAACAACTAATATTATTTTAGGGTTGCCGTTTTTAAACGCAGTCATGTAAATGTATTATTTATTAATATTGTCAAGTCCATTTTAATAAACTAACCATATTTAATATGACAAATGAAATAACCGTATGGGAAAATGTGGGAAAAACATTTTTTTCCCACAGGATAGGAAGAAGAAGAAAACAACTGTAAGCAACATTAAAAAAAAAATCACATTAACTCATAAAAATGATAATTAAATAAGTAAGATACATTTATTCTAACGTTAGTTTAGCAAACCACATTTGCTATGTGAAGTGGAACAACCATCAGAGTCAATAAACAAATGGAAATAATTTGCGGACATGTAAGATACATTTATTCTAACGTAAGTTTAGCAATCCACATTGACTATGAGAAATGGAACAACCATCAGAGTCAATTAACAAAATTAAATGAAAATAATTTGCAGATATGTAAAATAAATTTATTCTAACGTTAGTTTAGCAAACCACATTGACTATGAGAAGTGGAACAACCATCAGAGTCAATAAACAAATGGAAATAGTTTTCAACAAGTAGGAAACATTTATTCTAACGTTTGTTTAGCAAACCATATTGACTATGAGAAGTGGAACAACCATCAGAGTCAATAAACAAATGGAAATAGTTTGCAACAAGTAAGAAACATAATATATTCTAACGTTAGTTTAGCAATACCACATTGACTACGAAAAGTGGAACAACCAACCATCAGAGTCAATAAACAAATGGAAATAGTTTGCGGACATGTAAGATACATTCATTCTAACGTTAGTTTAGCAAACCATATTGACTATGAGAAGTGGAACAACCAGCAGAGTCAATAAACAAATGTAAATAGTTTTCAACAAGTAGGAAACATTTATTCTAACGTTTGTTTAGCAAACCATATTGACTATGAGAAGTGGAACAACCATCAGAGTCAATAAACAAATGGAAATAGTTTTCAACAAGTAGGAAACATTTATTCTAACGTTTGTTTAGCAAACCATATTGACTATGAGAAGTGGAACAACCATCAGAGTCAAAAAATAAATGGAAATAGTTTGCAACAAGTAATAAACATTTATTCTAACGTTAGTTTAGCAAACCACATTGACTATGAGAAGTGGAACAACCATCAGTCAATAAACAAATGGAAATAGTTTGCAGATATGTAAAATACATTTATTATAACGTTAGTTTAGCAAACTACTTTGACTATAAGAGTGGAACAACCATCAAAGTCAATAAACAAATGTAAAAAGTTTTCAACAAGTAGGAAACATTTATTCTAACGTTAGTTTAGCAAACCATATTTACTATGAGAAGTGGAACAACCATCAGAGTCAATAAACAAATGGAACTAGTTTGCAACAAGTAAGAAACATTTATTCTAACGTTAGTTTAGCAATCCACATTGACTATGAGAAATGGAACAACCATCAGAGTCAATGAACAAAATTAAATGAAAATAATTTGCAGATATGTAAAATACATTTATTATAACGTTAGTTTAGCAAACTACTTTGACTATAAGAAGTGGAACAACCATCAGAGTCAACAAATAAATGGAAATAGTTTGCAACAAGTAATAAACATTTATTCTAACGTTAGTTTAGCAAACCACATTGACTATGAGAAGTGGTTAGAGAGTTTAAAAACAAACGGAAATATTTGCAGACAAGTTGAATGCCAATAGTTTCGTCATAGTTATTAATATATTATTATTTGATTTAAAAAAAAGTATAATATGTAGTATATTTATTCGTAGTCTAAGTGTATACCCATATTACCTTAGTGTTTAGTTTGGGACTAAATTGCGCTGTGTGTAATGACGTGCAATATTTATTCATTTATTTCCACCCAGTTGCCGGTATTTACCTATCACTTCCGTTATACCAACTTATTGAAATTGTTTAACTCTTACTCATTACCTTATAAATACAATCGTTAATCCTATTTACAAACTAACTTCAAGGATAATACCTATCGGTTCTTATCTTATCAGAAGCCACAGTAGTCAATCAATTACTAATACCAAATTGCATTTCCAAGTAGTGAATCGTCGCAAATTAAATAGCACCACGTATGGATGCTCTTGCGCAATTTTAAATAATTATTTGTCATTTTCTAGATTGTGATTCTAAATAAATTCTTAAAATATTGTTTTCAAACTTTGATATATTGAATGTTCTTTCCAAAACATAATATCTAAATCTAGTAAAAAAATGAAGAAATATTATGAACGTAGAGTTGTGTAAACGTTAGCGAAAAACAGCCTAATGTTAACCCGTAAATATTTACTAAAAATATTTTTTGAAAGGAAAAATTCACTTGCGGCGAGATTTGAACTCGCGTCCCGGGATCAATACTCCAGTGCCTAAATCGCTCGGCCACGCAAGTTCCCGTAAATATTTGACATATTAATTCCTAAATTCTTAACAAAACATAATTTTAAAATGGTGCCTTACCTATTTTATTTTATTAATTTATTTATTAGGTTCACCAACAGTAAGATACACTAAAGCTAATTACAAAATTAACATTTTTCTAAAGATGGACAAGTGCGCTTACCAATTATAGGTGTACACAACGTTACCATAAAAAGTAAAGTACGATTAAAGTTTCCTATACCAGTTCTGATACAAACAAAAAATTACGAAGTTTGTATGTACCTACTCGGTGTCTTTACCTACGTACGAGTATTTAAGACTCGACTAATCTAGCAAACTGCCACAAAATGGATGCGAGGAGCTGAAAATCGATCGTTCAGCGTTCAATTGTGGAGATCCAGCAGTGGACTGCAACAGACTAATGATGATGATGAATCTAGCAAATCAATCAAATTAAAGCGAAAAAAGAGAAACTATCTAAAAAACCGAATCCGGTATCCGCACAACCAACCACGATTAAGCCAAACAAAAAATGGCAATTGAAATGAGACCGTAGCGTTTACCTTTATGATTAAACCAGCTAAAATAATACACATTAGTTACAGCGCGGGTTGCAATCGAGATAATGAGTAGGTATTCAGATCGATTCACTTTAAAAATGAACGAGAAGAGCGTGAATAATTCAAACAAAAAATATTCAAGTTAAATTAAAATGAACATTTTTGTACACTAAAATGTGTTTACGTTCTTGGATTAGTAACACAGCTCTTGTTTTAATCGAACTATTTGTCTTAAGCATGTATTAATACTGGAGGTAATGTCCTAATCATATTTCTTGTTCTAAAAAGCTGCTGCAGTGCAAACTATTTCCTCTGCTGAATAATTATTCAGTTAATATTAATTGTTACATATTTACTTACTGATTCGCCTATAATGAAAATGTTGCATATCTAATAACACAATTTTTAAACTTACATGATTACTGTTCATTATCGTTAGAACTTCGTAAAACTGTACTAACAGACGCGACCTAGAACAGAAGTTTTAATAATAATGTTCAACTTTTAATTTATAAGTTTAGATAGAAATATTAAATGTCAACATCATAAGTGGGCATAGAGACAGTCGTAAGATTTGCTGAACCGAACGTAAAATAATTATATTATACACACATTGATTATTTATATATCCGCGTAAGTCTTTCTCCAAATTTTTTAAATTTTTGACATAAGACCCTACTTCTGATCACAACGCTATTTTTTTTTATCGAAATCGGTCCATCCGCTCACGCGTCATCGCGTGAACAAGGGAAATAGGGATTCATTTTTATACTTACATAAAAAGAAGATATTTCGTAAATTTGTTTTTATTGCTCAAGGCATATTTACTAGAAATATTTTAAAGGAAAAATTCATCTTCAAAAATTCACTTGCGGCTCGGCCACTTGCATGGCCGAGCGGTTTAGGCACTGGAGTATTGATCCAGGGACGCGAGTTCAAATCTCGCCGCAAGTGAAATTTTGAAGATGAATTTTTCCTTTAAAATATTTTTTTTTTTTATTTTTTTTTATTTGGTCGAATCAAAACCAAGTTTGGGGTCCCATGCAAGAACATGACAAGTAAATTGGAAAAATTTAACAACCAGGTCGTAGGCATCTTTACTAAAGCAAGACCTTGCAAATGAAATTAGATCTTACGACACCCAGTAAAGTTGTCGACTGTAGCAGTAATACATAGAGCATAAATAATATCTAAGTTAATAAACTAATTAACGGGCTGTCAAATAATGACATCAATATTACTAATAAAGTGGAGGAGATTTCACGATTTCCCACGGCCATAACGAGTCGCTATCCAATCAGGAAGATGTGGTTTACATCTCAACGCGTATCAATGAGTCAAGTGATTTATTTCGCATTTATTACACTTAGCGACTAAGGATATGTTGCTGGTTGGTCGGTCGATGATGAAACAGGTCCAGATTTGTTATAGGTATATTTTGAATTTGAATAAGTAGGTAAGTATGTATTGG
This sequence comes from Idaea dimidiata, assembly GCA_949358125.1. Classification (NCBI taxonomy): domain Eukaryota; kingdom Metazoa; phylum Arthropoda; class Insecta; order Lepidoptera; family Geometridae; genus Idaea; species Idaea dimidiata. Next base: position 14,136,038 of record OX442341.1, read on the forward strand.
TAATTATAAATGCGAATATTTTAGTAGACAAAATAACAAGTTCACAACTCCTCTGTGTTGTTTTGTTTTTATTATAAATCCAAGGTGTAACAAGGATACCCATTTAAGCTGAAAAGGGTTGTTCTAGACAATAGGCAAACAACTTTTGTTTTTCAACTTTTGGAACAAAATGCAGTGGGTATATAGTCAATGACGACTCTGTGGCAAACCCAAGTAATCTGAGGTTTTAGCGGTGACGTATCATAATGACTATTTTCATCTGCACTATTTTTAACTTACAACGGTCGACTCGACTACGGTTATTTCAAATATTGGTCGACTCAACTACAGTTTACTTCCCCTAAGTTTGGTAAACCTATGGTTTCGTAAATTTGTTTTTATTGCTCAAGGCATATTTACTAGAAATATTTTTAAAGGAAAAATTCATCTTCAAAAATTCATATCTCGCCGCAAGTGAATTTTTGAAGATGAATTTTTCCTTTAAAAATATTTCTAAACCTATGGTTGTTTGAAATATTGAATTTTTCAACTATGGATGATTCGACTGCGCGCCGAGCTGGATTTTGATTAATAAAATGGGACAAGACGGTTACGTGATGACATTATGGATATTATGTTATATCATTGTCATTGCATCAAAATCCTGTTTTAATATGAATTATGTAATAATGGTTGAAAATTTTATAAAATCATTGAAAATGCAAAGAGGGGGTAGTGAAAGTGTAGAGAAATGTCTTCACGTATGTTAGAAATAGACAAGGAACTGGCAAAATCTAATGGAAATGTGAAATACCCAAATCGCAGTTGTGTTAAGCTGTAGTCGAGTCGACTGTAGTTAAATTGAAAATAGATAGTTATTATGATACCTAACCGTTTTTCGGTTTTGATTTTTAATAATTGGCATCGTAAGAAGCCAGTTTGAAGGAGACTACTTCAAAATCTAATTCAAAAGTAAAGTAATATTAAGTTAAATTATATTACTTTATTCTATAAAGAACATATAAACAAATACATGATCATTTAGGTACGTCAACTTTACTTCGGTGTGGTTTCGGATTACGCTCTCCGATGAGAAAAAACCACAAGAAACTCATGGGGTCTCACACTCGCGCCAAAGAGCACAAAGTCAAGGCAAGGATACACGTTTATGTTAGTAAGCCAGCAGTTGAAGAGTATAATTCAACTGCTGGCTTACTAACATAAACGAGAAAGAAATTTTGGACCAAATACTAGAAAATCAAAGGACTCTAGAACGAAAATTTGATGACTTGACTACGACAAGGACATCCAAAATGGCTCAGTGGATACAAAGGTAATAATGGATACAAAGGTACTGCAGCTATAGAGAGAATAGTTACTCTTCAAGATGCCAGGAGGGATAGTGATGAACCCTTCACTGTGTGCCGTCAGCAGTAAAGACATCGTCGCTTCAAGTTGGATTACCCATGAGTGACAAACCATCAGGAGATCTAAGTAGCCTGTTGGGCCTATGATGCTACATATTGACGACCTCTGTGGCGCGTCGGGCGTACGTTTGGCTGCAATACAGAAGGTTGCGGGTTCGATTCCCGCTAGGTGCAAATATTTATGCTTAAAAATAAATATTTGTATCTGGTCTGGGCGTATTTCTATGTATAATATGTATGTATTTACATAAGAAAAATAAATATAAGTAGTATATCCGTTGTCTAGCCACCGTAACACAAGCTTAGCAGCTTACCACGGGGTTAGATGGCGCTGTGTGTTCGTCACAGGATTTATTTATTTATTTATTATTATTTATATATCCTTAGATTCTTTTCATTAAAATATGACGACGTACATAGGACGTTCTAAAGTAGAGACCGCGTCTCGGCAAACGTAGTGTAGGACGTCCTCAGGTAGGTATGTTGGAGCGCGAAAGACGGCTGGCACAAACTCGATGCGAGAAGCCGAAAATAGATTTAGTTAGCGTGCAAATTAGAGGGGCCTATGACCAGCAGTGGACTGACGATGATGATGACATAGTACGTCTTCTTTCACAGTTTATGTTTAATAATTTTTTTTGGATTTTGTTGGATATGTCACTGACATTTAATTGGAATCTGATGACAATCAAAGAAAATAAGTAACGTCCCTTGATGGCTCAGGTGACGATATCCCTTAGGCCATTAACTCCTCGCCAAGTAAGGTCTATGTCATTGAACGAATGACTCACTCCTTTACCAATGACTAACAATTAATTAAAATCTGCAAAAACCGATACAAATCAAGCAAAACCAAAACCAACTCTAAAGCACCGTAATAAAGTACTGATTCGTTTTGAACATTAAACCGTACCGTTAGGATCAGGATTTCAAAGAAAATCACGCCAATTTCGAAGTTTTTAGTTTTATTTTCAAATTATGGGTACCTAATTTTTTACTGCGTGTGATTTAGGTTGCAGTGCTATATAATAAGAGGTTTGTGTGCAAATTAATTTGTGTAGGTTATTATTAAGTTGAAATATGAATTTAGTTCAGTTTATTGAGTGTTTAATATACAAAATGTCTCCTGACACATAGGGCTGATTTGTTTAGAAGACATTTTATTGTATCAAATTATAAAATAGTCTAATTTCTATTGATAAATACATTTTTCATTTTTATAATATTTCATGAACATATCATATCACTCAAATCACTTTATTACCTAACAACATCGTTCGAATTTTGTTCCGACTTTTTTGAAGGTGTGTGAATAATTTCCCGAACAATTTGACTTTGGGACTGCTGAAGTTCGGCCGTCAAATAGCTGAGTTTAAAATGATTTACTGTCATTTAACATTCTAGTCTCATTTAAGAGACCTATCTAAATTCTTGGCAAAATGATTTAATATCTATATGTTGCTTCAAGTTGCTTCAGTATCAAAATATTGTAAAAATTTATCATCAATGATGGGAAATGTACCTGAAAAATAATAGGTTAATTTTTAAGTATGGTGGTGGCTACATGCATGATACTGCAGATCCCTACACTAATAGTTTTAAAAGTAATGACTATCCATCTGTATGTAAATGAACAATTTATCATACGATTCGATGACTCCATGTTCACTTCTTCCTGCTTTTATATAAATGCGTCACACTTTAAGTAGCCGTAGCTATAATACGCTCAGTTTTAATAATCAAGCGTTTAGTCTATATAAATCTATATTAATAAAACTATGTTTACAAGATGCATGGTCAAGAAAACTGTGTCGTTAGTATGATACGACAATCTAACAAGTTCAAACATGTATAGTCTCGTCTATATTACGTCTTTTATTCAGAAATTACATCTAAACCTTCGAATCGAATGTTATCTGATGAAAATAGTGTTAATTATGTATCCATATTGCGCATTAACTAGCAAAAGAGTACATTTTAGAAATTGTTATGAAATAAGTAACAAAATTTAATAAAATTATCTAATAAATTTTCAGTCTTATTTATTTGTAGTAGATTCTATACTACAAGTGAAACTTTATATTGGATAGGCTCCGAAACCACTTGACCGATTTCAAAAATTGTTTTACCAATAGAATGCCCAATTATCGAAGATTAGCATTACGCTACTTTTGATCTCGATATTCCTCGGAATTTGGACTTTAACTGATGAAACCGCCTCTAGTTTGGATTAAATATTATCTAGGTTCCGTATTTTTTTAATCTATTAATTGTCTGCAATTTAGTACAAAAATACATTAAATTCTTGGAAGTAAGTAGGGTTATCATATCATAGGTTAATTTCTTAGCATAGGACATTCTGGGACTTGGAAATACTGGGATTTGGACACTTAGGAACATGAACATTCTGGGATTTGGACATTCTAGGATTTGGACTTTTTGGGATATGGACATTCTGGGATAGGGACTCGCACCAGCGACTATACTGGTAATCCGAACCAGCGTGATTACCGCTATGTTAAGTCTGATTGAATTTTAATCAACTTTATTTCAGGTGGGTAATCTTACAACCCAGAAAATTTAAAAACGTTTTCGTTTACCAGAAAACCTTGGCTGGACCAAAAATGAGTCAGTCGCTCGAGATTATATACAAGTTAGAGATAATAAGCAGATACGTATATTTCGGTCACGATGCAATTGACAATGATCAGTAAGCCGAGATTGTAGTGACGTATCTACCTATATCGATAATGTGTGGATTATCAGATATGCAAAAAATACTAAACAACGACGTTATTTACCTTGTTTGAATTTGTTAGATTAAAACATGGTAAATACCCTGTTTTCTAATAATTTTTGTTGTGAAACCAACTAAATTAGTTAAAATCTTTAATCAGATTTCAAAATAGATTATCACCTTATTTTGTAATTATAACTTAAATTATTGTGTTATCTTATAAATAATCTCTAAGGATTATTTTGTACTTGATTTTACAAAAATGACGTTGTCATGATGTGAACATGACATTATTTCAAAACAACACATATTGCTTATACAGATAAACAGTAAAACTATAACTACGATATTATTTGTACTTTAATCGATAATAGTAAGTACCTACTTATTGTTTTTTGTTAAAAAATACGCAATAAAACCTAAGTTAATATCGAATACTCCACCTCCAAAACTATATCGATATCAAGAAAACCCAATCCCTAGTGCCTAACCTTAACTCGACTATGCTTTTGCAAGTTTAATCATGGTGAGGTACACTCAACGTTCGTGAGCTAACGTTTCGCAAGCTTAATGATTATTTTATCTTACAAATTGTATTCATGTCGGCCAGTCACATAGAAGAAACTAGTAAACAACGCATACTAACTTTGTAAAGGCTTTATGCGACAGAATGGAAATCAATATCCCTGATACGTGTTGGTTACAGAAAGCTAGACAGACGATTCCGTAATTTGATTTTTAAATGCCGATTTTTCATTCGTCAGATAAAAGATATCTGTCGAATAAGTTCGAACCCAAACAAATTTAAGTCTTCAAATTTTGTGTCTTTTTCATATCATAGTGACGTTTTTTATTTGGTATTGTTACATTTTATTTGTCAGATATCTAAGGATTTGAAATATCAGCCCTTAGTCTATCTACTATATCTCTTATCTTTTAGGAGATGATTTTTTCCTCAAAAAATATTTCTGGAAGATTGTCTAGAGTGGCCATATTATGGCACCGAAATAGGGTTAGAACAACTAGTGATTATGGGTAACACTTTAAAATTATACTTGTTTTTGAAAAAAGTAATTTGGGTATTACTGAGTCAAACCGATCTCACTTTTTGCTAATATCTACCTACTATTTTTTGTAGCTTGGTAACATCGTGCAAGGAACTGCATTGCAGATATGCTTTTCTTTTAGTGGTCCTTTTGCAAATCTTGTCTTATCTTGCAAATCTAATAAAGCATTGTCGCTTAAACCAATGTGCGTTGTCAATAACAGCGGTTATACGATTTAGTAAGAAAATACTTCGATTTTCAATTTACTTATCAACCTACTTTAACCAACTATTGTAGGTATATCTAGGTCAAAATGAAACTTGAGTTTTAAGAAACTCCAAAAATAATTTGGGACCAAATTTTTACATTTTCATTAGAATAAATTTTGTACAGTTTGTTGTTAGGTCCAGCGGACCAATCCCGACTTCGGAAATTTTCGACTATTCTTAATAACGTGTGTAGGAATTTATGAAACAATGCCTATCTAAAATTTATGGGCTATGAAATTTATGGAATTGCTTTTGCGCTATACGGTCATAGATGGCATTTGACGTAAAGTAAAATGCAGAAGTTATTAAGAATAGTCGAAATTTCCCGATGTCGAGATTGTTTTGCTGCATCTTTTAAGTTTCTAATTAGTACTTTACCGTACAGTGAAGGACAACTTCGTGAGGAAACTCATGCTTAGTTAGATCCAGACGTATCGACCAGTTTTTTCCTCTGGGCATGGCTGACTAGGCTGGGAGGGTGATGTAAGTGCTGGACAAGCCTACTCTACCTAACGATGTCCTGGGCACTACAGCGTTAATATAAATAACATGGATTAAAAAAATAGATAAAACGACCAATTATTTTTATTGTGTTCCACTATTATGGAAAAGGCCACTGAATTTCTCTATCTATTGCTCATACTCATAACTCTACATAAAATATAGTTTTCTTGAACTGTATGTTATGTAACTGTATAAAAACCAATTTTACTTTTTTAAATCGCGTTGTTTTATTTTTCGCATTGTTGCGAATGCCGATCGAAAGTTACGGAGTTTCTTACAGGCTCTTTTGCCAAGGTAGCCTAAGGAGTCTGTAATATGATCCGAAACGCCGGATCTGCATTCACAACATTGCGAAAAATAAAAACAACGCGATTTTAACAATAAAATGAGTTTTATTTTAATACAAAGTCGCGAAAACAGGAGAAAAATCTTTGAGGAAAAATAATATAATATATGAGTGAATCTTTTATTTTCATTTATAATAATATTATTTATACCTACATCACTCCAATAGGTATCAAAGTTCAGCGACTCATGTCGGCTATTCAACTTTTATAGCACATAGATATAATAGAAAAAAAAATACCATAATGAATCCATTGTTTTCCAATTTGATTATGCGCTTTCGATGCACAGTTATGTCGGTAACATCTACCTATGTAAATATAACGTTTTGTTTTGTTATTTGCTATTCTGTATTCAGTTTGTCGGTTAGGTTGGCTAGTGTGAATTACGATGAATGTTATTCTATAAGACCCTTATTAATAAACGTGGAGTAAGGTCGGAGTCTTTAAGTATAACAATTTAGTTACTGTCTGTCAACTTGAGCCATCGATGTCGTCGTTAAATTCATTAAGAATTAATTTTGTAAAACTTTTTGGCCATAGATTTGTATACCATCTTTGCAATGTTTAAACAGTCCACGTATCGTAATAGAATCGTAAGTTACCTATTTTTTAATATAGAAACGAGCTTTAGTCTCAGATGGTGACAATTCCTAAATAAAAACAATTAAAATATTACAAGAACTTTTATATAGTTTACAATTCATTTTCCCCCTGTACCTAGTCTGTAGAGCTACCAAGGTGGATATAGGCAAAGGTAAACAAACCCAAAGGCCCGGTAAATCGAGCAGGTCACGACTTGTTCTGTGACGTGGAAACTTGATAAACTTTTAAAAACAACACGATTGCTCATTAAGAACGGTGTATGTCATAAAAGTAATAAAATTTGAAGTTGATAATAATAATTGAGGTGTGTTTTTTTAGAATAATCGCAAAGTTTAAAAAATTAACCTCGGGGAAACGTTGTTTTTTTGTACCTATGCTTGATTTAAAATATGAGTTGGTAAAGTACTTAAAATTTGAGTTGGTAAACTAAGGTATACGCGTACTAGGTATACATAATTTAGATACTTATATAAATTTTATTTGAGCCTACCAATTACAAATATAGTTTTCAATTTCTTATCTCTTTTATTATTAAAGATAAGGCGTTATTTTAAAACAGTAAATGATAATAAAAAAACCATCAACAAAGTTAATTCGAAAACCAATACAACTGGAAACAGAGCTAGTAACGAAATCCTAGAAATCACTAACGACGTATTAGATTTGTCGAAAGGTCTTTGCCCATCCGTGGGTAACATACAACTGCACGGTAAGGTAACAAATCCGAGAGATTAAGTTCATCGTTCAAACCTTTTGCCAGACGCCCTCAGCTCGTAATATAAATACTGGAAATGACATCGGCTGTTAAAGTCAAAGTGTTGACGAATCAAGGCTCGTTCGATCAGACGCAACAGAACGCATTTTTTTTAATGATCATCAATTATAGTAAGTATTTTATTTTCACAAACATAAAAACTCGGTGTAAACTACACTCAAAATGAGGCTGCAATTGGTGCAAACGATGCCTTATTGGTGCAAATGATGGCTTATTGGTGCAAACGATGGCTTATTGGTGCAAACGATGCCTCATTGGTGGCCATACAAAGAGGCCAGTGTCTTTGGCTTATTTGCGCCGGGTACGTTTAGGGGCGGTTTTTTTGATAGAATGTTGTTTTTGACCGTGATGTATAGATCTATGTTTGTACGTTTATTATATATTTCGTCTCTGCAAAGATATAATAGATCAGTGGGTATTTTTTATAGGTAATATACTTAAAGAGTATTTGTGTAACAGGTAAGTATATTGTAGCCACTTCCACTATCTGTAACTCTGCACAGTTCAAGCTGTAGGCTTTGAAAACGGCCAGCCAAGGACTCGTGGTTCGATGCACCAGTGAATAACCCGAGACACTCGATCACTTGCACTGTAGGTAGAGGTATATCGGTAGGTATTGTTGCTTGGTAAACTTGTTATGGCAGGGCACGTGTTGCTAACTCTTACAGTCGGATTGTCGTTACGATTATACATTATATTGAAAAGTAACAGCTGAATGATAAAAAATAAATATTTGTAGAGATCTGGTCTGGGTGTCTTTCTATGTATAATATGTAAGTGTTTACAAAAGAAAAAATCAAGTATATGTTGTGTGTCTAATCACCGTAACACAAGCTTATTGGTCGCAGCTTTTTTTTAACTTACGAGCTATGGGCGTCCGTCGGTAGAGTGCCACAGTAGATTAGTGATTATCCCAGTCAATTAAGACTACACTAATGTGGATATTGGAAAAGTCGATTTTTAAATTATTCATGTTGACTTTATTATTTATGTAAGGTCGCTGATATAAACTGTATTTTTAAGTATCTATTATGGTAAGTTATAACCTTAGTTGATACATTTTAACTAAAAAGGACTACGGTCCTCAGATATTGTTATAAATTTACTAATTAGTTAAGAAAAATGACAGTTTAAATCCTAGGCAGGTATAGTTCATATTTTACGGAGTGGATAATATCACAAATAATATTTTAGTGACTTTAAGTACCTACTTTGATGATATTAAAATTTTATAGTCATTCTCACGCCAAAATTGTAAAGGAATCTTAAGTTTCAGCACAGAGCTCTTCAGACGGTCTAGATAGGTAAAGCCTAGTCTAGACTTGCAGACCAACTTCATAACCTGAATCGATATTCCGAGACTTAATCGAAGTTACTTAGGAACTTTTCAATTTTAAGTTTCATAGCTAATTTAATAGTGACCGAAAAAGGCTTAAGTAGGTAGCTGATTTTGGTACATGTTTTTTATTAGTATTTTTAATACGCCCTACGAGAGCGGTTTCACCCGCATAAGTCCCGATCCTGCTGAATTACCGGGTTCAAAGCATAGGTACTTAATTCAAAATTTCTGAATAAAAAGTAAAAATTGCCAAAAACATTTATAGCTCCGGTAAACGTTGATAAAACTTGAGTTAAACTACAGATCACATATTACGTTACACCGACAAAATGCCCGTTTCTAACTCAAAAAGTGCAAATTTTCCAAAAACCAAAAGCTTGAGCAAACTAATTTAAGTTAATTACCATTTCAATTTATTCGCAACCCAAGGTTTGTTTGAATACCATAAACTTAAGCAGAGTTTAGATACCCAATTAACTCGGCAATTTATAAATGTTTAATATACCTCATGTTACGATCAGAAGCGGTTTTCACCCTTTCGGTCCAATACCGTTTAATAGTGTACTATCAAATCGTTTGAAACAATTTTAGCAATGCGTGAAGGTTGAAGTAAAAATGGCGCCGATTTTAATCCGACCCTATTGAAAATTATGTTGATAACGTGGTAATTCTTTTTTTTATTAACACTACACTTGTTGAACTTCGCTTAACTGAATTAATAATATGTCACCGAAATAAAGCAATTTACACGCATTAAAGCTAGGTTTTGCGAAAATGAAAATTGAGGACCACGTTTCAAAAACAAAAGTCTGATTTCTGTCTCGCTCATCGCGGTTCAATAAGACAGTAACAGACGATCGTCGATTTCGGACCGAAGTTCTCTGAATTACTTTGCTGGGCTTCTTGGTGAAATTGTTGTCAACTTTCAATGTTAGAAAATGTTTCTTTCTTTGCTTCGTTTCTGACTTTTGTGATCATTTCTACATTGGTCTACTTTTTAAATGTGGTTTTCTAAAACAGAAACAAATTTCAATTAAAATGAAAACAAAACACGATCGATACAAATATGAACAAAAGTCGAATTGTCAATTTTCTGTTACACCTAAGCACCTATTCTAAACTATCTGAATAAATTCAGTCTGAAACACAGAACGTTAAACCAAATTCTAGACACCTATAGTCCAAAATGTGCAAAAGAGTTATCAAAATATGATTATCTCTAACTGAATCAACACCATAATAGCATAATAAAGAAGTATTTAGTACAAAAACAAGTAATAAATATAATAGAACTCAATAAAACCGTAATCAAAATTGCAATAAAAACTATTAAGGACGCGACTCATGTGAAATCCCTTCCGATTGAATAGTTTTATTCATAACCGGTATCAAATAGATCTTTGAACAATCTTTAATGTCATTGTACATGATACAAGAAGTGTCCCCTTCATTTCAAAAACAATAAAAAATAACTTTAAATACCACTAATATACGGGCAAAGTTACCCCTGTTTTACAAAATAAATCAATTTTTCTTCTAAATCCTTAGCCGCTATATTTTCTTATAGGCATCATAATATTATAAAATACAATACCTAGAACCCCTTCATCGCATTTCACCCCTGCATCTTCGTTAATTATTGATTTTACGAGAAATTGTTGATTTTTTCACGCAATTCCATCTCGCTCATTTATATGCAATCGGACAAGGACCGTTGATTATCATCTATCGCCGCCTTAAACCAATTACGAGCTGATCATCATACTCGTAAGTATAGTCAATCCAAGACAGGAACAGCAACAGTAGTTCTTCAAAGGGAAACGAATAATTCCCATTTGTTCTATAGAACTGCCGTCACCAAGACAACACAGAAAAAACATCCTCAACTGTTCCATAGAACATTTAGTAAGTAGTTTTTTTTTTTTTCTCAAATTGTTTTTAAAAGAAGACAACAAGACTCCTTAGTGATTATCGTAGTGGCCACTTGAATTAATTACCTCCGTCAACGTGTTTACAAATTTAGAAAAAATCGTGACAAAAATGTTGTGTGGAACTGAAAATTTATTCCCAATTTATACTAATGAGTAAACATGGATGTAAGGGCAATTATATATTTCTATGGAAAAAATATTAAAGAATATTGGCGTTTTGTCCCGTTGACATCAGTTCTATATAACAAATGGGAACTATCGAGAAAAACGACCTAATATGTCCATAACATTTATTGCCAATTACATCAAATCAAATTATACAAAAGATCATCCACCATAAAGACTTCAGCAATTCATATTAAGGGGCCGTAGTAGGCCAGAACTGTTGTTTCTAGAGTGAATTACTACAAAAGTTATTTGAAATAAAAGTTTTTGAAACCATATTTATTAAAGTCGAGGATATTAACTAACACGTGAATGTTGTGAAAACACGATTCCCGAAAATTTTCTCGATAGAAAAAAAAACAAATTTTCCTCTAAATTGTACAAATAAGTGTTATTAATTGGTCAATATTGTACGAAAACTAATAAAACTTTGTATAAGAACTGAACTTAGCTCAATACAGGCAGTGAATGTTTTGAATTTCAAGATTAACGTTTAGATATCTTGAAACTAGTAACTGTTTGATTTTACGCAATAATTTTGCATAGTCGCATCTTACGTCCTTCACTTACACATCTAAAATTCGCTAGCTTTATCCCTGTCACGCTATTAGGGTTATATAGGCCCTAAGGCGAAGGATTGAAAATTAAAACACACATAAGTTTCATTCAGCAAAACAGTAGTACTCGTTTAATATTAATTGTATTGTTATAGGTTAAGCTGTATGAATATAATAAACTATAAACCAATGTAAAATGCAGATTACAACTAATCAATATACAAATTATATCCAGTTTTGTTGTAAAATGGAAATCTTTGTTCTAATTATTATTCTTTTTTTTTTGCGTTGGATAAGTTAACTAATCGTGTAGACAAAACTATCAAAATGAAGACAAGAGAAGGATAAAGTTAAATACCAATAGATGGTTTTCGTATGTTTTGTAGTTACTGAGACATATTGCCAAGCAAATAGACATTTTTTTCGATTCGTCCTCTTAATGCCCGTGGGTCAATCAACTTTTTTTTGTTTTCGGCTGTACTTGTACTTTGTACCCTTGTACTTTTATAATTTTGTACAGTTGAACTAAGCTTACTAAATATTTTTAACAATGTTAACAATAAGTTAGATTGGTAAGGAATAAGTTATATCATTTTGCTATTTAAATTTTACTTATTTATTGGATTTTTAGTTGGTGACCCAAAAGACCATTTCGAGTTCCCATACATATATTTACTGTCCCCAGTACCAACTGCTAATCAACTTTGTAATCTGGCTTAAAAAAAATTCATAGCCGTCATAAATTTTATACCTTCATTAGTAAGAATAAAGTCCATATTTTACATATTTCTTCCTAATATATCTGAAAATTACTTGGATTTTCAATAAAAACCTCATAATTACGTGTCCTCGGCGAAATAGTATTATTGATGTCTCCTTACTTACCAAGCATAAACTACATTAATTGAAAAGAGATAGCACTACGATTTGTCTAACCAATTAAAAAGCGTTCTGCGTTTCACGTGATCGAGTTCGCGAGCCGAGGGAAGTTACATTCGGTCGGCCATTTCGTCCGGGGCTCGAAGAGAGGCAAGGCGTCTTTATTGTGTGTCTGCTGAGTCACTCCGTATTTTCGTAAGTATTTTGAAGTAATTATACATTTTAATGCTTAATGCAATAGAAATATAGTCTAATATGGTACACAGTTGCTTATTTATGCCCTTTGTTAAGTCATTATTTGATAAAAAATACATTAACCGTTAAATGTCTCCTAGCTCACCAGTCCCCTGGCTTACTATCATGGTTACCCAAGAGACAATTTGTAGTGACCCAAGAGACTTTTCATTGTTTTTTATAATATTTGCGTAAATATTTGTTTTGTTTGATATCAAAACTAATTATTTTGAAGTTGTTACTGTACTCTATTAATAACAATACTTTAATTGTGAAACTTAGCATGACAGACTGATTTTCACCCGGTTTTTTTGCATAGCTTATTTGCTTATTGCTTTATATATTTATTTTTAGATAAAATGCCGCCATTAACACCAGCTGAAAAGCAGAGAAGATATAAAGAGAACTTGAAGAAGGATCCAGAAAAATACGAAGAATATAAAAGAAAGAAAAGAGAAAACTATCATACAAAAAAAAGGCTAGTGCAAGAACTCACACCAAAAGAAAAATCCAACGCAAGAGTTAGTTGGAAACTAAGAAAAAGAAATCTAAGGCAAAAGAAGAAAAATCTAAGAAATGTTCTCGAAAATACACCTCCTAGCTCTCCTTCCGTTTTACAGCAACGGGACATAGTTAATTCACCGATTATTCCTGAATTCCAAAATGCTCAGTCACCAATATCAACCAAAAATAAGCGAGGGAAAAATAGAGTGAAAAGTAATCGGTCAAAGATGTACAAGGAAAATTTAAAATTGAAAAAGAAAATAGAAGAAATGAAGCAGAAGTGTGAAAAATACAAAAAACGTCTTCAGAGAACTGAAAAAAAAAATATGCCAAAGAAAGAACCAAAACCTGACAGTCAAATTAAATATAAAATACTAACAAATGCCATAAGAGAGAGATACCAAAAAATTCAAAAAAACCACGAAAAGAAAGTAATTAAACATATTTTTAATAACATTGACGGGCGTTCTAAAGAAGAAATAATAAAAGAATCTTTAGGGCTACAAGGAAAATTAAGAACCACTCTTAGAGTAAGAAGTACCGTCACAAAATTGAAGAAAATACTGCAAGATTTTTTTATTAGAGACGACATATCGAGAGCAACTGCAGGTAAGAAAGAGACAGTAACAAGAAATAAGACAAAGGAACAGAAAAGGTTCTTATTAGATTCTATGAAAAATTTGTATAAAATATTTAAACAAGAGAAACCAGACGCAAAGTGTTCATATTATTATTTCACTAAAAATAAGCCTTTTTTTGTAATCAAGCCTTCAGTAGACGGACGTGAAATGTGTCTATGCAAGTTGCATGTAAACATCGCCTATAAAGCACAAGCAATTAAAAGAAAACGTCTAATTGAGACTGACGATTTAAACAACCTTATTTTGACCACGGTCTGTGACCAAAATCTTCAATCATGTATGTATGGAATATGCCAAGAATGCGGTAGCAAGGAATTGAAGCATGATTTAACTAGAGACATGGAAAATATAAAATGGGTTGAATGGGGTAGACAGACAGAAATTTATGAAAAAGACGGAAAAATAATGAAAGCTATAAAAAATGTCAAACAAATGAAGGAAGGGCTTGTTAAAAATGTAATGGAAAACTTTCAAAGAGAATTTAAGTTGTTTAAAAAACATATCTCCAATATGAAAATACAATTCAAGAACTTCCGGTTGGCATTGAATGATTTACAGTTTGATGAAGTGATGATTGTAGCTGATTTTAGTGAGAATTATAATTGTAAACACTATCAGGAAATTCAAGCGCATCATTTCGGTGGTTCAAGGAAGCAAGTCTCTCTGCACACGGTGGTGGTTTACGTACCTGATAAAAAAACTAAATACAAAGTGGAATCTTATTGCACCATATCAGCCTCAACCAATCATCAACCTGCAGCAATATGGGCCCACCTTCATCCAATTTTATCAGATATAAGCAAAAATCGAGCAATAAAAACCATACATTTTTATACAGATGGACCATTCAGTCAGTATCGACAGAAACAAAATTTTTATTTGGTATCAACGAAACCTTTTGCGGATTACGGATTAACAGCAGTGACGTGGTCTTTCTTTGAAGCTGGACACGGGAAAGGACCTGCTGATGGAGTTGGTGGTTTCCTCAAACGAAAAGCTGATTACATGGTAGCTACTGGACGGGACATCACGTGTGCGGAGCAATTTTACGAAGCGCTTAAGGACCAGAGTAAGATTAAACTTTTCTTAATTTTATCAGATGAAATAGAAAATATTACAAAACAATTACCACATAATATCACACCATTAAAAGGTACATTACAAGTACATCAAATATTCACTAAAGTGTTTGGCGATTTGCACTACAGAAATTTGAGTTGTTTCTGCAATAGAGGTTTTTGCCAATGTTTGTCACCTAAAATTTATCAGCCTATTTCTACAGTGGCAGTAAATAATGATGACGGTATTCTTGTTTCTTCCGATGAAGATACTCCTTTATGTAATTTAAAGAGCTCTCAGAAATCTCCACTTAAAGAGGTGAAGCTAATAGATTTGACTAAACCACGACATAACAATTTGTACGAAGTTGTATATATTACACCTAACCATTCGGATGACGACGTAGAGCCTTCTACTTCGAAACTAAATGAATCAAATAAAGAAAACTGCGGAGTACGTTGTGGAGATTTTTTAATTGTCAATGTGCATGCTATTAAAAAGAAAGTCTACAGATATGCCTGTCTCGTCAATAACTTAGACGATGATGGTGACATATTTGTAACTTTTTTGAGAAACGTCAAGAACGCCCAGATATTTCGTTTGGACAAAACTGATATGTCATTCGTCGATTATAGAGACATAGTCCAAATTGTTGAGAAACCTGCGGCCAAAGTCAAACGCGGGCAAACTTTTTACGAATTTAGTCACCCTATTGATATTTATGAAAATTGATCTCATGATTAATCTAAGTTAAGTTTCGTTGTTTTGTTTTTATTCATGGTTTATAAACTGTTAATTAATTATATCTTAAGAGTGTCTTCTGAGTCATCATGTTTTCTCTTGGCAAACCAACTTGTCCTGACTATTGTTTTATTAGATTTATATATTTTTGAAACTAAAAAGTTATTATTTTATATTGTACTACGTGAATAGTTTAATATTATTGGGATAAACATGCCCAATTTATTCGTTTTATTAAAGAACGGCTCAGATAAAAACTAGAAGAAAAAAATAACTTGATTTTTCCGTTGGTGACTCAAGAGACGTTATTTGTGAAAATTCCTTGAAATGTGCGAATGTTTTTAAGCATCTGACTTATGTGAACTTCTGTTTTTTGATACTTTTATTAAATACACTGATTTAATTGTATATTTATTGGAATTTTATTGGATAAAATACGAGTCACCCAGGAGACCCGTTTTATCACCCAAGCACACAGTTAGCCTCAAAACTAGCAATAAACATGTATTAAATTCGCGCCCCTACTTTAAGTAAGAAAGTTCAATAATTATTCTTTATGAATAACACAGATATGAAGTGTAATTTTGTGTTTTTTTTTATTTTAAAAAAAACTCCATCGTGACAAAAAAAAGTTGATTCACCCCCGTAACATCAAATCAAATTATACAAAAGTCCACTTTAAAGACTTCAGCGGTTTATATTAATATTCCTTGTTATTCTTCAATTGTCTCGTTCCAAAGATATATTTGTTGCAGCCTGACTATTGTCCCCCAAGGACTTACTACTGACTCTGCACATAGCCTATTATTTAGTAAATTACACCTGCACATCAATAAACAATCATAACCTGCAGATAATACGACACTTATTCCAATGACCACAAAATAATTTCTAGAGCAAGGTCTTGTGTAGCCGATTATGACCCGTTTGTTTTAAACATTAGAGGTTTATATTCCATGAGATATGGTAGAGATTTGCTACCTTTCGTTGGGTTACGGTTATCGACATTGGATAAAGGGTCCAACCATTAATCGTATAGAGATAATATCGGTTCAGTAATCGCGGATTGCTAAACGATCGGTTAGTGTACTCGTTCGTTTGGTGTCGATGGCCCTATTTAGGTTACTAGATAGAGTAGATTGAAAATTTATTCAAAGTTTTGATGGCAACATTACCTTACTGGTATATTAAAGCCTCAGGGCTCACTTTCACGAGAGGTTATTGTATTTTGTTTATTATAAACAACACATGAACTATGGTAAATAATGCTTGTTTAAAAGCAGGAAATATTTTTTTCTATCGCACATATTGATTATGTACAGGGTGGATATGACAATTCGATATTAAATGAAACCGTAGGTTTAGATTAATGATTGTAAAATTAATCCAAAAACTGAAAATTATAACCTATGGTAACACCATTTGTAATTAAGTGCACTAACCTACGATTCAGCAACAGTGTTTATTATTATACTTCAAAGATAAGGCGTATTTAAAAATGAAAATTGTTAGAATTTGTCAACTATGATAGCCAGGCAGTCGTACTACACAGTCGAATTGTATTTGATTAAACTACTGAACCGATTTTGTTGAAATTTGGTAAGGAAGACTTGAAACCTGAATGTGCAGCACAGATAATTATTATTGTCGTATCGTCATATCCACACCTTATAAACTTACCTATACAAGGTATAACGGGTTAGCCCTTTTAATCCGAAAGGGGGTTGTTCTAGACGTCTAGGCGAACAACTTTTGTTTTACGACTTTTAGAAATTCGAAGTACTTTTCGAAAAACTTTGGTGTAAAGTTTACTTGAAAATCAGAGTTCGAGGTCCTTACCTTGACCTTATGTTGTCCTTTTATTTAGTTTGATGGTTTACAATCAAAAATTCAATTACCTTTATTTTCAAAAGTAGCTGTTTTTTCAGTGAAACAATCTCAAAATTTTCAAAAAAAAAGTTTGAATTTTCAAAAGTCGTAGAACAAAAGGTGTTTGCCTTGACGTCTAGAACAAACCCCTTTCGGATTAAAAGGGCATACCCGTTACAAATTGTATAGTTCTGACTGACTGAACTATACTTATGCCGATGTACAGCCTAAACCGCTGATAGTAGAGAGCTGCAATTTACAGAATGTACTTAGAAGAAGGGTATTTCAAAAATTCCACGGGATCGGGGCGTTCGCGAGCGAACCGCGGGAGGCAGCTAGTGAATTGAAGTAAGTATGAATGAATATTCCTTATTAGGTATAGATAGGCATAATTACTTAAATAATTGCCAAAGATTGTTACCCATCGCGTTGAAATAAATAGTATTTCATCGTAAAAAACTTTCTAATTAAAGAAATAGGTCTGGTGCGAAAACAAATGTTTGAGTTTTTTGCTTTAGTTTTCACGATGTTTGTACCATTAATAAATACATAGTTCAAAGCTTCGTGGAAAAAATACTATTGTTAGTGTATCGGCCTTCAGAAATATGTAATTACTGCACTACTTAATAAAATATTAAATAATTATTATACCTACAATACAGAGTTAATTTAAAGAAAGTTGACTATTTATTTGAACTCATCCATATCAATTCTACGCCGAAACTAAAGAAAATGTTTTGACCAAAATGAACACAAACACAAACCATATTAAATAGGAATATAATAATTTGTCATTAAACTGGCTAACTTAACGATAATCACTCAGTAATTGTCATTCATCACTTTATGATTCTCATACTTACCAGTTTAATTTAATCATTGAAAATAAAAATAATTCTCTCGGTGAAGAAAGTTAAAAGTGGAAGCCAAAATTGAGAGAGCCTCCACTTAATAGTGAGGATTAAAAACTTAATAATTTTGACAAAATTTGCGATATTTATCAAATTTCGAATTATGCTGGGTCTAAGTGTCCAAGGTAGGTACTTACAAAGAAATCGAGTCATTGCTTATATGGCTTTTACATTTATCTCTTAGCTGCTTTCTGCTGAAAGTTGCTGAAAGAGAGTGTCCTAGAAAAAGAAAATAAACTAGAATGAAAGAACCAAAAAAGCCAAAAACGAGTTATAGATATCCATAATATCCATAACTCGTTTTTGGCTCTTTAGGTTACGCGACACCACACAACTCTTGTGACCCAGTTATGGCATTTTATTTAATTTTATTGACATTTTCTTTTATTGGTGTTTTCTTTTACTAACATTTTCTTTTATTGACATTTTGTAAGTACTTATATTTGAAACAGACAATTTCAAAATTCAAAATTTGGTATATTTATACTAACATAGCCTATTATTATCAACCTATGGATCTCTGACATCTGAATAGGCAAGTAGTTTTCTTAGTGCCTAACGCCTGGTGGCTTAAATTCTGACAAGATACGGCTAGGCGCCAAGCGCTTAATGCGGCGGGTAGCAAACTTTCTATACTGTTAGTTTTAGTTAGGTGATTCCCTAGCCTCCAAGGCCTGAGCAAGCGGCTTGCCTTTGCGGCCATAGCCTTAGATAGGACTTTTTGTCAAGATAACAAGATCTACTCTAGAGAGAATGTGGACAATAGAAACTGCCGATGCTGCTTGAAAATTATTACATTTCTAACCCCTTTATTAACAACTCACAATAAACCGTAATGGGTTTAAAAAGGCCACAACTGTGGAATATTGACGAGCCGAGTAAATTCATCCGTAATTATCCGTCTAGACATAAAAAAATTGTTAGACATTCGTCACTCAGTAGAGGTGATTGAACTTTACAAATTATATTATGAATGTAAACTTGAATATGAAATAAATAACTTTCAAATAACTTTCCGCTGTATTGAACCTTAACGATTTTAGACAAGTAAGACCAAGTGGTATCATCTAAGTAGCATCCACGGCTACTAGTTGATATTTACTGTCAAAGAACATATTTCGTATTCAACATTGCTACTTTGAAGTAATCACCGGTAACAACCTACGATACGTCAAAGCAGCAATGTACTGCAACTTAGCAACTACGAGCGGTGGATGCTAATTAGATGATACCACAGCTAAAACACATAGAATCATTTACTTAATTAGCTACTTTTATCTTATGATCTTATGACATTACGAAAGTAGTGCCATGCCTATAATCATTAACTCAATAAAAAAAAATGCGTAAACATAATGGTACCTACTGTTTGTTTTTCATAAAATTGTTTCCAATAACTGCTGTGAGATTGTTTTTGTGAAATTGACTTATAATACACGGAGACTGGGTTCGACATGACAAAGTAATCCCTTAGGCGTATGGAACTATACAATGTCATAGCGTGGCGAAGCTTCGCCACGCTATTTTCTCCTTTGTATAGGTAGATACGAAACCCTTTAAACGGCTATAATCTTCTAATTTAAGTATCATGTTTAGTGACGATAAATATTTATTACACAGTATTAAGACGAAACTCACGAACTGTTTAGACCTTGCCTCGGTTAAGATGATTGTTTTCACAAACTTTATGGGGGCTTTTGATCTATTCTTGAGGTGATCTCGTTTCGTAGTTTCATTATAGCGGGAACAATTTGTGGGAGGCGTTGGTTGTTTAAACATCGGAACGATGCCAGAACTTTGGAAAATACGACAGTTACCGATGCATTATTTCTAAATTCTGCTAATACGGGACTTATCCAAGAACAGACTGGATAGCTCTACACCCGTAATATCGATAATATCGAATGGACGACTGACAATAGTGAAAATTGACAAGAACTTTGTAGTACATTGCTGATATGACGTTACGTGGTGATTACTTCAAAGCAGCTGTTTACTGCAAAGTTCCTGTCAACTTCCACTGTGTGCTGGTTTCATAAATATAGCTACGCTTTCCCTTGCCCATCATATATTGCCTTTTCTAGGATTTTTTAATTATTCTGGAATAGCTGTGCTCAAATGTTAATGTAGCATTCTCTTGGTGATTTGAAATCAATACCGTAGTTTGGGAAACTATTCGTGCCAAACAAACAAAAAAACATTTTCTGTTTATAATAAAAGTATAGATATACAGTTATTCAGAATATGACAATAAATGAATTCTCTCATTAATCTTTAGACATAAAACTAAGAGCCCATTAATCAATGAAGAGCCCAAACCGCTTGTTCTCTAGTCAAGATATTTAAATTATATGTACCCACGTGGTGTGCTGGTATCCACTAAGAAAGGGTATTTGGAAGATCTCACGGGATCGGGAGTTATGCGGGTGAAACTGTGAAACATTGCTATCGCTTATATGAGTAAATCTTAGAAAAATGGAATAGTACAGTGAACCAACGAAAGTCTTTACCCTTTTAAGGAATCGCTAATGATTGCGATTAAGTTCAAAGCAACTGCAAGACGTACACATTTGAATCAATATATAGAAAACAATAACTACATCGACTTAAAAATACCATAGAAGCAGCTGTATCCATATATCCTACAATAACAATAAATTGCTGGTAAAGGAAATACAAACACAATGATTAATCAAATTTATTTAACTTTTTGGAATTTTGCAATTGAGAATAGTTGAAGATTTAAAGAGAGAAAAGTACGAAAATTTACTTTAGTTTCGACTGTCTATAAATTAACAAACTTTTTAAAGTAGACTAGACAGATTCTTCATCAAAACTATAATTACATAGGTATAGTTAGTTATCTAAATAACCAAAGGCATGCTATTGTATTACACAACGGCAATGCAATTGGCACTCTTTTAGATATAAAGGCCAAACATGGAAACACAAATTTGACCATTGAAGAAATAGAATTCTGCAAATTAATAATGCAACACGAGTCCAACGTACCGCAACCCATATATCTGTTCCTCAAAGGAATTGGTGAAGTTAAGGATCCGATAGGTAAAACTGTTCACTTTGCAAATCATCAGCTCCCAGTGACAGTAGTGCAAGGTAGTGGAGGTTATCACTCGAACGCCATTGATGGAAACTCATACATATTCCTCGCTGGAGGTCTGTGAAGATATTGTAATGGCAGAAGCTTCTGAAGCGGCATAACCTGTGCCAAACTTTAGAGTACTGCCACAGCACACGAAAGCCACTAAATCACTAGCCGGCTACTACGGTGTGATCGGAGCTCGTAATTAAGAAGTCCTCAATTCTGTGGGCGTAACGATATCTACCTTTGAAAAGACCGTGACGAGAACGCGACTTAACATCGCACTAGTACAGAAAGTGGGCGACTTCGCTGGCTATCCTTCATTTAGAATGGAGAAAGTCAAAATCGACGCTCTGACAAGTGAAGGTGATGCCGCTCAACTCATCAGATCTGTTCCAACAGATGAAAACGTCGATGCCCAAACAAAGTGGACAAACACGGTCATCAGACCAATATCCGTTTGTGCTATAGGATTATCACGACGTTCGGTGCCTCATATGTAAAGGGATACCAATTAGAAAAGGTAGCTATAGACGGTAACCACACCAACTGGTGTTGTGTCGAGCAAATAGCTGCAGCCAATTCGTGGGTCGTGGGTCGATCCACTTCTATGGATCGCAAACCGAAATGCAAGGAGGGCTCTCCCCCTAGGCACGGATATAGGACATTTCGTCTCAATATCCGATTCGCAAAAGAATCGCACAAACGCAATCGTGCGAAGAATGATAAGCCCACGCTAGAGTCATTTAATCGAACCACGCGCGCGGCTACGGCGAATAGCAACGACTCATTGTTGATTACAACTTATCTTTCAAAACATAATTTTCATTATTTAATATTAATAAAACAAACAAAGTGTATACATATAATAGCTTATAGTTAAAATAATTAGAAAAGAGCTAAGGCTGTCTTTGTGGTTCTAATTTTAGACGCTCAGCTTCAATGGGGCCCACACGTGGAAGCTTTGTCCAAAAGATTTATATTACTCTTAATATATTTATAAAACCTACTATGTGTGTTTAAGAGATGCTCCCATACAACAAACATGACTTTTTTGCCATAATAATTTCCAACTCGCACTTTTCCGATTTTATTTTCATCTTAGCCTTCGGTTTGCAATAATTACATTACATCTACTGTTTATTTTTTAAGTTTATAGCCATAGCTTCATGGCTGATCAACATTTTATAAGAACAAGCAAGATTAGCGTCAAAGCCTGCTAATTGTGGAATCGAAAACGCTGCAGGATTGCAAACTCTAAAACCTAATTTACATTAAGAAAATAGTGTCCTGCATTATAGCAACAAAATCACAATATCACAACAATACATAACTTGTCTGTGAAAATGTCTAGGTGTAAATTGCATGCCACATGTTTAGTAATGTAAATCCCTCTCAACCCCAACTCTGTTTCCAATTTCATTTTTTCGTAAATAAAAATCCCACGTATTATCTTATAACTTGTGTTATCAACAAACTGATACACATTTCCACAAAGAAAATAGCGTTATCGTTCGTTCGTCGTCGCGGTGTCTACGGACTCGCTGCTCGCACCTTGACAGCTTGATCTAGATATAAGGCCTATCATGTTTATCTCCACTTGTGGTACAAGGCACAAGTTGTAACAATCAGTGGCAACCTTCTACTCTAAAAAATAAAGGTTAAAAACTAAAATCAGACTACGTGAAAAAAAAAAGTCTAAAAAGGATGAAACAAGAACAAAGGATAGATAGATAGGTTAACACTTTATTTGCACAACCAACAATTAAAATCAGTTTGCATTAAAATTAATAAGTGAGACAAATTACACAGAAAGCTTAAAAGTAAAAATTCACATAGAAATCCAGAAAAGCATAGCTACAAAAATGGTAAAAGTAGAGTCGCATCGTGGTCGTATATATTGAAGACATAATGTAATGTCATGTTTCTGGCAGTCTATGTATGTACTTAAGACTGCCAAAAACTATCTTTGTTTTTGCCTTTGTCGTAGTCGGGTAAAAAAGGCTACCGAAACGTTGTCGGTTGGGTAAGAACTGCGAAGGGAGCGCAAAAAGGAGTGTGTTTTTTTAAATGCTTTCCAAAGATTTGCACTCAAAAGAACAAGGAAAACAAAAAAGCATTTCAAGCAAGCTTTGGAAAGCATTTGAAAATTAAATCAAGGAGTGAGTTGTTATTACGCCTCTGTTTTCCAATAAAAATACATTAAATAAATAAATATTGCACATTACACACATCGCAATCTAGCCCCAAACTAAGCACTAGGCTTTTACTATGGGTACTAGACAACGCATATACTGCATGTAGGTATACTATTTTTTTGTAAATACATACATAATTACATATTATCCATAGAAAGACACCCAGACCAGATACAAATATTTATTTTTATATTTAAGCATTAATATTTGCACCCGGTGGAAATCGTACCCGCAACCTTCTGCATTGCAGTCAAGAGTTCGCCCGACGCGCCACAGAGGTCGTCAAACATTACATGGAAGACAGTAAAAAAAAACAAATACAAAAATTATTGAAATCGCTGTCACTTGTAAATCAATCAACAACAGTAGTGATATCGGTATCGTGCAACGAACTCTCCAGTGAAGGACACTAGAAAGTATAACATCATAACATAAATAACATAATACAAGAAACTTTTTACAGAAGGTTAGGGTGAAACAATAAGGTGAGTTATCGGTATCGATTTAGTATACATCAGACGGTTCCCACTTATACCCAACTAAGTATTTTTTTAACTTGATCGGGGGTCTGTCACCCAAAAATCTAAGCCACCTAAGAATTTTAAACAGTAGAGGTACTCTGAGAGCTTCGGTACGAATCCGAAAGGATATCTCCATCTCGCTCAGCGCGATTCAATAACACAGTGACAGGCATTCAAGTCGATCTTCGGTTTCGGACTAAAGCTCTCTGATATAAGCATGGACGCTTCAAAATGACACCACGTAAAAAAATAGGCTGCGATGATTAACAAGTGTGCCGCGACACGAATCTGTCACTTCGGTTAGGTATACTCGGATCAGGTCATTCAAAGAACCAATCACGTTAGAGAACAGCGTATTGCCGCCGAGCCGTCCTCGTTGTCAACACACAATTGGTGAAAATATAAACAAAGGTCCATTTGCTTAGCTAGTAGCGTGGTGTGTAGTTTGTGTATGCATACTTCGTATTTGAGTAAGTTTTGACGCTATTACTTGAGGTGAGTTAGTATGGAAAGGCTTCTTCCACTGCTCTGAATACTCCACATAATGTAATAACACACTCTCTAATAACATAAGAGACAAAAAGGTGAATAATCGCTTGACAAGTGAATCATTTTAAACTCGATCCAGACAACCAACTTTCATCTCAATTGTCTATTCAGACACCTTTAAAAAAAGTCGGAACAAAATTCGAACATTGTTGTTAGAATACCCACTATCTTTGATAATCTAAGCCTAGTCACTATATTGAACTCTTAAAACTTTAGTGTCCAAAAAGTTGACTACGCTGTAGTTTTGAGAGCCGTCGTAGTAGCAATTGTTGCGAAAAAAAAACAAAGGGGACGCCTTTTCGAAAAACCTTATAAATATAAACTTAAACTTAAACATATAAAGTATCGGAAATTGCTATATCGAATGATGAGTTCGCGAACACGGAAATTCATTTAATGAGGTAGAAACACTCATTGTATCGAAACTCATTGCTAATATAGTACAAATCTATTATATTGAAATTAAAGTTACGACCCCAAAAAGAAAAGCTACTTATTATGAAAATGTTTAAAATTGGGAAAAAGAGAAAAAAATATGACTTAATTTTTTTAATTTCTTCTATGGTTTTCGCGATTTTGCATAATAAAACACTTTATTTATCCGGTTTTATCGCGTTTTTATTCATTATTTGACCCGAGCTTTCGCCAACTTTACAGTTGGCTTTTTCAAGGTTGACTGAGATGTAATTTGTCTATTTTTAACATTCTAAAAAGTTACTGTAAACTACCGCCTCATAATTATTGCACGCCATGGCGCCATGGTAGTTTTTTGAGCTAGTTAGGGATAAAAATAATTATAATTTAAAATGAAAACTATTACAATAACTCTATAGTCTGCGTACATTGGAACGTTTTTTATTGCAAATAATTATGAGGCGGTAGTTTACTGTAACTTTTTAGAATGTTAAAAATAGACAAATTACATCTCAGTCAACCTTGAAAAAGCCAACTGTAAAGTTGGCGAAAGCTCGGGTCAAATAATGAATAAAAACGCGATAAAACCGGATAAATAAAGTGTTTTATTATTTTTTTTAATTTTTAAGTATCTTTTTAACTTGTGCGTTAAAGGATGACAAATAACAATAACTCCAGAGATAAGATTATAAACTGGACAAGTATTTACTATCCTTACTTCACTGTGAATAATAACAAAGTATAACAAATATAGCTATTTCTCTATAAATATGATCGATGATAATATATATTGTTTTTAAGTAAAAGTATTTAAGTAAATACGATATAGTCTAAAATCATAACACCCGTGACATATCTGAATTTCATATTACAGACGTTATAATCATCAATCATCATCATGACCAGTCTAATAAACGATCGTGACTTGATCATGCTATGACCGATAAAACCCTTATCCGATATACCTAATAAATTTATCAGATAACTGGCATATTTTTAAATATCTATCGCACTTTCGATTTCGAATCCTTAGGTACATTTTCTTATATATTCGCATAACATGCGGGAATTAAACAAAATTAATGATCCAATTTCCCACTTCACTTATCACTAGGAAAAGAGGCAAAATAAATAATCTTACGTAGATAATAATACATTATCCATCACTGAACCGATGGCCAAAAATATCCCCTAACAAGAAAAATAGAGAGGTACACAAAAACAAGCTCTATTTCAAATACAAAAAGGTTCAAATTTCAGTAATAACTTCAACATTGCAATATGGATACACGTTACACGTAAACGACGCGTTAAATTCACAACGAGATTACTTTAAATGACGTCATCAACCAAATGACGTAGTCAAGGGCCTACCAATTTGGTTGCCAAGGAAATTATTTCAATTTCGAAATTTTTCATGAAAACAAAGAAAATGTAAGAGGAAATATGAAAAACGAAGTCTTTGAGAATCATATTACTGTGCGTAGGTAATAAATATATATTTCTTGACTGAGTGACCTCGTATATATATGAGGGGTAGGGTGCTTTTGTCCAGGAGCGGTTTATTACAGAGCAAAGTTAATCTTCGCTCCTTTTCATTTTCCTTCAATCCCTTCTATACAAACCCAATCAATACGCTTTTTACATAACATGACTTCCGTCCATACAGATTTCGATTTTCGTAATCTTAGGCATCAATTTGATTTGATCAGAAAACTCTAAAGAAATGAAAATCTTAGAAAAGGCTTCTCTTAATCAGTTTCTTCGATGATAATAAAAGTAGAAGTGACGCCGTAAAAGCAAATTTTGCTGGGAACGAACTTTTACTTTTGTACTTTGAATAAACAAACCTGCCTAATTGAAAATATTTATAAACCTAACGCGTGACTTAGAAGACGTCACAAAAGCTATATAGTTCAGACTTGGGAGCACTTACTCACTTTTCCTTACAGATTTTTACAACGCCTCGAAGACTATTTTTGAAAGTGAATCTCAAATACAATTTGTAACGGGTAAGCCCTTTTAATCCAAAAGGGGGTTGTTCTAGACGTCTAGGCGAACACCTTTTGTTCTACGAATTTTGAAAATTAGAACTTTTTTTTTGAAAATTATGAGATTTAGTTTCACTGAAAAAACAGCTGCTTTTGAAAATAAAGTTAATTGAAGTTTTGATTGTTAACCATCAAACTAAATAAAAGGACAACATAAGGTCAATGACCTCGAACTCTCAGTAACAGCTGATTTTCAAGTAAACTTTACACCAAAATTTAACTAAAAATAATTGATATCCCAATTTTGTTACGGGTACAAACAAAATTTTGAAGCAGCGTAGCTGATTTTATTATTTATTTATTTATTTTCACAGAATCAACAGCACTTAGAAATAGTTTAACATAACACTTAGATAAAACAGACTGCCAATAATAGATTCATACTTTTTAAAAAATTAAATAAAATTTATGATTTGTCACAATCGAGAATCTACAAAGAATAAAATAAAAATTAAAATACGTAATTTTGTAATTTATAGCCGTGTATCCAAATTTGCAACATTATTCTGTAATTTACAAGAGTTTTTGATAAAATCTATTAAATGCGGAGGTATCCTACTTAATATTATAAATCCGAAAATCTGTTTGTTTGTTTGTTTGTTTGTTTGTTTGTTTGTTTGTTTGTTTGTTTGTTTGTTTGTTTGTTTGTTCCCTCTTCACGGTCCAACGGCTCGACCGATTTGGATGAAAATTTGAATAGGGATAGTTCAAATGATGGAGAGTAACATAGGATACTTTTGATCCCGAAAATCCCGCGGGATCGGGACTTACGCGGGTGATAATATTTATTATATGAAAATTTGCATAGGGATAGTTTAAATGATGGAGAGTAACATAGGATACTTTTGATCCCGAAAATCCCGCGGGATCGGGACTTACGCGGGTGATAATATTTATTAGATGAAAATTTGCATAGGGATAGTTTAAATGATGGAGAGTAACAAAGGATACTTTTGATCCCGAAAATCCCGCGGGATCGGGACTTACGCGGGTGATAATATTTATTAGATGAAAATTTGCATAGGGATAGTTTAAATGATGGAGAGTATCATAGGATACTTTTGATCCCGAAAATCCCGCGGGATCGGGACTTACGCAGGTGATAACTATTTATTAGATGAAAATTTGCATAGTGATAGTTTAAGTGATAGAGAGTAACATAGGATACTTTTGATCCCGAAAATCCCGCGGGATCGGGACTTACGCGGGTGATAATATTTATTGGATGAAAATTTGCATAGGGATAGTTTAAATGATGGAGAGTAACATAGGATACTTTTGATCCCGAAAATCCCGCGGGATCGGGACTTACGCGGGTGATAATATTTATTAGATGAAAATTTGCATAGGGATAGTTTAAATGATGGAGAGTAACATAGGATACTTTTGATCCCGAAAATCCCGCTGGATCGGGACTTACGCGGGTGATAATATTAATGGATGAAAATTTGCATAGGGATAGTTTAAATGATGGAGAGTATCATAGGATACTTTTGATCCCGAAAATCCCGCGAGATCGGGACTTACGCAGGTGATAACTATTTATTAGATGAAAATTTGCATAGTGATAGTTTAAGTGATAGAGAGTAACATAGGATACATTTGATCCCGAAAATCCCGCGGGATCGGGACTTACGCGGGTGATAATATTTATTGGATGAAAATTTGCATAGGGATAGTTTAAATGATGGAGAGTAACATAGGATACTTTTGATCCCGAAAATCCCGCAGGATCGGGACTTACGCGGGTGATAACCATTCAATGAATGAAAATCGACACAGGGGTAGGATAAGTGATGTAGAGGGGCATCATCATCATCGTCATCCATCGTCATCGTCATCCTTCGTCATCGTCATCGTCACTTACTGACGAAATACAAACTTTAACTTACTTCACCTACCTACCGCAGTGCAAAAATCCACACTTAAACGGACGACCAGGGAAGTACTGATGATGCCAGGCGCGGTAGCGCCTGGCTTCAACAGTACTTCAATGGGCGACCGTTTAAGTGTGGATTATTGCATTGCGGTAGGTAGGTGTTCGAACAACGCGGGATCGCGACTTGCGCGGGTGAAACCGCGGGGCGCAGCTAGTGTACCATAACGACGATATGGAAAAAGATAGGATCAGAAAATTAGCTCTTCCAAATGTCGAACTAGAAAATAATCAAACTAATAATACTTTCATCTATGGTTTTCGCGATTTTGCATAATTCATCGCGTTTTATTCATGATTTTAAACGAACCAAGCTTTCGCCAACTTTACAGTTGACTTTTTTCAAGGTTGACTGAGATGTAATTTGTCTGTTTTAACATTCTAAAAAGTTACAGTGAACTACCGCCTCATAATAATTTGTAACAAAATGTTCCAGGGTACTCAGACTATAAAGTTATTGTAATAGTTTTAAATTTAAATTATAATTATTTTTGTCCCTAGCTAGCTCAAAATTAAAATTATTCTCAAAAAATAATACTCAAAAATAAATTTCCTAAAATTCAATTACCTATAAAATTCATTAACTTAAAAATCAAATTTTTCTTTCACAAGACTAGAATGACTTGCTTAAAATAGGGAAATGTCAAAT
Organism: Idaea dimidiata; assembly: GCA_949358125.1. Lineage (NCBI taxonomy): Eukaryota > Metazoa > Arthropoda > Insecta > Lepidoptera > Geometridae > Idaea > Idaea dimidiata. The sequence goes on from OX442341.1 coordinate 14,165,976, forward strand.
AGGGATTTCTAATACATGTTTGTATACTTAGCTCTAAGTGATATGAGATAAATTCTATTACGAGTATGAGAAATAAATAAATACCTAAATCAACAAGAAAAATTCAAAACGCAAAAATTAATTTATACCCAACCGGATCTCCCAATATCCTTTAAGATCTGACTATTGTCTGACGCCTTAGGCTGGGAACACAAAGAGGGTGAGGAAAAAAAAGGTTTAATAAACCCTGTCGCAGTACATACTATAGTTAGAGTCATAACCTAAGCCGAGGAATAAGCAGAGAATTGTACACGTTCAGCAAAACAATAATAAAAATAATAAATCCCTTTCAAAGCCGACTGACAGACGCGAAACTATTCGCCGACGGTTTTAGAGTGTCCATTGTTTACTTAGATAGAAGTCTTAGAAATAAACTATGAAAACATGATTTTTGATCGTTGAAAAAAATAAACTTAGTCTAGTGCATTGTTGAGACAAGGTTGTGGTTTATTAAGCTGTTTCTTCTGTTTATGTTCCAATATAAAAACAATCCGAACAAGTGCATAAAAAATAGGCATACGACAAAAGAAGACAGTCAAAAAAGACACAAAATGAAAATATGTTTTGTATTGGGCTTTGAGCCTTTGGAAAACGAACGTAGGGCCGAAGTCAACACGTAAAGGTTTTTTTTTTTAACTCAATTTGTCAATTATGTCGGCGCTGTAAAATGCAATAAAGTTATTGTACTTTACAATTTTTAAACTAACAAAAATGTCCATCGAAATCTACAGTCACCCTATCCAAATCCCGTCACAGCCAGCATCTCAGTGCGAATCCAAACGAAAATGCGAGAAAATTTTGTTTTACATGTTGAAAATGGAAAAATTTCTTTAAGAATCTACACATGGTGGATGTTGAAAAACTGAGAACAATTGAGCTTTCCAACACGTTTCGTTGTATGACAGCCTCTCGATTGGCTGTTCTGTTGCTTTCGACGTTCAGTTCGTGTCAAGTTTTCACAAATGCGTTGCAACTCGCCTTGATCAATTTTGAAAATATTGTTGAAGTACTTCGTGAATTTAACTCTTTTAAAACACAGAATTTAATATATGTGGGGGAAGGGACACAATAGTTTCCAATCGTGTTTGTTTTAAAAGTATATTCTATTAGAACAAACATTTAAGACCAAAAATATATTTTAATTTAATGCAATGCTGTAGTAAGTAGTGTTGGACGGGAAAAATATAATGTACCGCGAGCCCCGAAACGGTTTCTATGTTTGGTTCTATACTCCTTAGGCAGTCTAAATTGTATCCAGGCGATACAATTTCTTGTATCTGTCTGATCTGATTAAAGCAATTGTCATATTATAAAAATGCTTTCAATTTAAACGTAAAATACAGAGGGGGACGTTGGAAACAAAGGTAGTTAGATCATTCCCGACGTCCACCACGTGAAAACGTCCCTAACTGGTGGACGTTTGGAATGAAATTAAGGAAAAGGGGTAGTTTTAATCTCAACCTTTACCAATCGGAAATAGGTATAGAAGCAGTGTGATGTTTGCGCAACAACGCCGTCCATGGAGCTGCACCAGTGCGCATTGTGCCCTTACACATCTACTCTAAAGGACTTGAAGAAAACCAAAGGTGCCCTTATTGAGTTAGCAAATTTCAGTAACACCTGGTCACCTATGGCTGGTACTCCGTAAAAAGAAATGACAAAATGTTTTGGGCATCCAGGACGTGAAGCAGCGCTAAGACAAAGGTCTAAGAGAGCCTCAACTATATAGCTGCAATCAGATATTGTTATAATTTTATTAGCTCAGTTCGTGGGCCAAAGGGGATGAAAGTTAACCTTTCATCCCCTTTGGCCCACGGCCCTAGTTATTGGATGTAATAAAAGAGAAGACAGTTACATCCGAAGTGGAAAATGTTCCACTAACGTTCGTAATATTTTGTACCACAATGGCTCGAGATAGACAAAGTAATTCTACAAGCAATATGACCTCTCATGTACAAATAAGTTCAATCGCAGGAACTGACTTCGCAACGAAAAGAAAGAAGATTACACAATCTGCTTTCAAACAGTGTTCCTATATGGACTGTCCTGTCGCCAAATTATTTTGAGTTATTTAAAACCAACATCTTAACTGCCCTACTATCAAACCCTGATAAGTAGGTACACTGGTTGATTTGACGACAAAAAATATCAAAACTAAGAGCCTCGAATTACGTTGCAGCTCACGAATCTCACATGGTCAAACATCATGCCATCGACATGACAAGGAAGAAGAGGAAGTAATTTATAAAACGTCGTAAAATTCAACTGTTGTTTTCACAAACTATTAGAGCATTCGCAGTCACATGCAGTTTCGATCCGGTGCGATAATATTTTAACTCTATCTCGGATGTGTAACGAGATATGTGTTGTCTGGTCACAGTGGAAACGATCCAGATGGAAAACTTGATTCTACGAATTAGCTTAAAAAACTCAAATATGCTGAAACATTGAGTTTGTGTTTGTGTCATATTTGAGTTTTTTTGTACTATGGGTACGATGGGTTAGGAGGAAGTGTCGTTCACCTCGAAACTGGATCTAGGGACCCTTGGGATGGGTAAGACTCTCTGAAGTCTAAGAATCCACTTAATAATAAATCTCAAAAAAAGTAACAGAACTACCAATACCAAGGCTAAAAATATAGAAAATATTATGGTGGGTACGTAATTAATTATTCCTTTCGATATGATTATTATAAATTTATAGTTCAATTATATATAAACAGTGTGGTAAAATATATTTTTGATTGAACTGTATCATTTTAGAGCTAAAATATTAAAATAAAATTAACTTTATATCAAACAACAACAGAACAACCGTACTATACCTACTACTAAATGACTGAATTATGTTACTGCGAATAACAGACTGCGATAATGTCATTGCGAAACACGTTACTGCGAAAACGAAAGACCGCGAACAAACACAACTGCGTTACTATGGGAGTGCGAATCATTATAACTTCGATATTACAGACTGCGAAGCTCTTTACTGCTAACGTTAAAAACTTCAAAGTTACTAAATAAGGATTGGGAATTATATGAGCAATGACCAGGGATACACTTTTTCTACAAACTTAAAATACAAACGCTTGATAATATTATACTCTTCTCCTGTCACAGCCGAAATAAAGATTTCAGCATTGGTTGCTGGACTAATTTTTATAAAATAATTAAAAAACCAATTCCAGAATTGGAACTACCAATTTGGAACAACATATTGGTAATTTCTATAGAATCAAATCAAGCCATGCAGCAGAATTGCAGCATTGGTTGCTGAACTTCTTTTTACAATCGTCCGAAAACCAACAGCGAAGAATTCGAAAATGAAGTAATTCTATAGGTAGGATTTTTTAGTTTTGGATATTATTTAATTAAAGATTCTATAGGAAACATTAATTTTATGCGGAATAATATATTAGTGATTCCTATAGCATTTATTCAAGCTACGGTGAATTTAATTATTGCTTGAAAAAAAAACAATCCTGCACTATTAACCAACACCAACTGGTATCTCCTTTTATATATACGAAACCCTAAAAAATTACAATAATCAAAGAAAATCTAGCCTCAGTTATTTTGAATGTAATAAAATTGGGGCAAGATCAGAAAAACTAGATACCTACCACTGACTGGTAAAGAAATAAAACGAATTATTCATTCATCTGCACTATTCAAGACTGTGTCACGATTCAAGAGGCTATGCAAAGCGACACTCGGCATGTTTATAACACAGGAAACCGTAGAAAAACTGCAAAACTGCATCGCTCTCGGTCGTCTCTTTAACATAATAATAGATTTCTGCTTCCGACTATTTATTTTATTTCAAAATGTACACGAATGTTTTAGAGCAGTTAAAATTGTGAAAAGGTCGTGACTTTGGGATGAGTACCTTGTATAGACAACATGTATGGAGTACATACACACACATTAAAAGGAGACTGTCGCGCATGTTCTTTTGGAAAGTTTAGCATTGGCGGAGAGATTAGACACTGAAGTATGAGTACCGTAAAAAGCTCCAAATTAAAAAAAAAACACGTTTAGTGCCAACAATTTTATGGAAGGGCTAGGCTAGGTTCTTCCATGCACTGACAAAGAAATCCTCACGCAGAAAGGACCCAATTAAAAGATATCTATTATGGAGAAAAACTATAAATTCGTATGGATAGTATTTCATTAAAAATAACAACGTTGAAAAAATGCTAAGTTCCACGACAGGAAGTATAGTTTGCAATAACTTTAATTGGGCACGTTTTTCAGCACGTCGAAACACATTTCATCAAATGATACGTTAGGTACATATCGACATTAGATGTTGTAACGGATCGTTACGTAGCTAATATCAATAAACAAAATCTTATTCATATTATTTACATTAGACCAAAATTACCTTGTATTAATAAGCTCCTTTTACTTGTACTTGTATATCAAATACAGCATAAATAGATGGATATAAAGGTAAACCTTTTATTGATGGACGAACATAATTTTTATCGTAATCAGGAACGTTAATTCATGCGCAGGCGCAATACGAGCGATGCGGGTGGAAGGGCTCACCGAACTGGTTTTGAGTTGAATTTTGCTCGGTCATTCTGTTCGTGATTAACTAACCGAGACTTGCGTATTAAGTACGTAGTTTAGTTCAATCTAGAATTGATTTGCTACACAAATCTAGCAACAGTTTAGTGCTTAAAGTCCCCATTGTTTGGGTGAGTGTTGCAATTATTATTAATAATATTATGTTAATCTAGCATTTAAGTGAATCATTAAAACCTGCCGGTTGGTTCGACTTCATTCAAAAGTGCAATGTAATGCACCGTATTGAAATGGCGGAGATTGTTATTTCGCTTAGAATTTTTGTAGTTATGTTAATTTGTAGTCTCCAGTAAGGGTTACATAACGGGTTATCATTAGAGATAGAAAAACTAGTTCTCATTCATCATGTATTTGCTAATATTTGTTCATTTGATACAAACAATTTATTCAATTAAAATAATTCTAATCATTTAATCTAAACATAATTCCTATAGAAGAATCAATTACCGACTTATGAACAGATAATAGTAATCTCAACTATTTATCCAATAATTGTTACGTAGTTGAATCAATTATAATTGATTTCATAGTGTATTCCCATCGTTCCATTATTATTTTGGTTTGCTTCAATGTACCTATCTTTGCATTTGTGAAACTGCCTCATCATTAATTCTATTTATTGCAATAATAATCATGACCACTGCTTCGCTTTTTATTGAGCCTCATGAAGATGACGCAGTCACACAAAGACAATTATGAACATTTCGTAACGCAAGTACTTCATCACCTTCCAGGGACTTAGTTCGGGCAGAGACCACGAGCCACGTAATTTTTGCCGAGCGTATTCTCCTACGTGTTGTCTAAGGCTCATTGAAGGAACTCAACTGTGCCCAATTGAGTACATCTGCTGAAGGGCAATTTTTCTACATTACCCTACCTTGGATGCTGGATTTTATACCAGGGGAGTGATTATTTTTTTAGCCTTATAACCCAATCGGATAGTGACTGTAACCCACGTACCTCGTATTTTGTAATTCTACCCACATTGTAAAAAAAATAAAATTATTGTAATACTTCTTAAAATCCAGTTTTATTTATTCTTCTATAAGTCTTCTAAGACGCTTCAGTGGCGCCCAACAACAGGTACAGTCGCTTTCCTTTTGTGTTTTAATGCTTTTACGCTTTAGATAGTTTTCTTGGTGTTGGCAATTAATTGGTTATTTGAACTTAGCAGGATAATTAATTATTTTGGTTAAGTAGCGATAGCTTCCATTGTGTATTGCAACACACACCCAATTAAAAATGTCTTACATAATAAAATACTTATCTCTACAAAAAGCGGAGCTAGAGTACGAAGTTGAACTCCGAGGTGGTACTATCGGTTCTGTACAAGAGCTACGCAAACAAATTGTTAAATTGACGCAACAATTTCCTGATGAAGACATCTCAGAATCACATTTAGCTCCTGCTGATGATTTAAGGGGCGTAAAGGAGTCCTTGTTAAAAACACAAAATAGCATAATTAATTTAAAGTCAAAATTCGAAAAAAACTTATTTTTGAGAACCGAGACCTTACTTCATCACATTCACCACAGACTCAACAGAATTATAACGACTCCAGAGGTGGCAGACATTTATAAGGTTTGCACATCAAATTTTAACTCTCAATATAAAGATATTACATCTCTAAGGCCTCAAATTCAAACTGGACCGGTCAGCAAAGCATCCACTTCAAATTCGGAGGTAGCTTTAGAACCATCGCCAATAGTCGTCACTTGTGGTCGTGATGTTTCTGCAGACATCATTTCTAAAATTAAGTTTTCTGGTAAAACTTGTGTTCGCTCCTTCATAAGTAAGGTTGAGGAGTTTGTACTATCAAGGGGTGTAACTCATGATAAAATATTGTCGTTGGCCTATGAAATATTTACGGAAGACGCGCTTCATTGGTTCCGTTGCAATAAGGAGAAGGTAAATTCATGGAAAGATTTAACACAACTATTAATTGAAGATTTTAGCAGCAAAGATTACGATTACCGACTACTTTCCGAAATAAGATCTCGTACACAAGGCGAGGGTGAAAATATAACGATATATTTATCCATAATGCATGGTTTGTTTTCACGCTTAGGGAAAACCTTGACAGAAGACGATAAGCTTGAAATTCTCATACACAACATTCGTCCTTGTTATACACCAACCTTGGCTGCTATGTCGGCCATCAGAACTATTGATGAGTTAAAAACAGCATGTCGTAATTATGAAAACATGCATCAAATGACTTTGTACTTTCATGAACCACCAAGAGAGACGAAGAATACTCTGGCCCCTGAATATGCCTATAAATATGCTACAACAAACACTAACACTTACAATCAAAGACAAAATTATGGTAATCCTATGTATAATAAATTTACTAATAATAACTTTAAACCCAGACCAAATACCTTTTACAGTTATAACAGAGTTAGTAATAAAACAGAGCCACACAATACGACTCACGTCAATAAAAATAACATTCCTGTTTCGGCAGTGATAAATTCCCAACCAGACAATGTTTATTGTCCAAGATGTAGGTCTAGTACTCATTCGTTGCATAGTTGTACTCAGAAACGCTTCCCTATTTGTTTCAAATGCGGTAAAAAGGATGTTCGTTTCCCAGAATGTCCGGATTGTAATCCAATTATTGAAAGTAATCAAAAAAACTAGCCAAGTTGGATTGGGTGGACAGCATTAGTAAACAAATACCCAAAACTACTGATCAGGAATGGAGGAACTGGCTAGATTTCCTAAACAAGTTCTTCACTTACAATGCTGTTTCTTCAATCCACAACAACAATGATTACAAAACCGACATATCGAGGCCATATGTCGCAGTCAAAATCAATAACACACCCATAGTCGGTCTTCTAGACACCGGCTCATGTGTTACTATCTTAGGAAACCATTCACATCAATTTTTAATCGACACTGGCTACCAATTGACCAGCAGTGAATCGACCCATTTCGTTGCAGCGGGAGGAGAGAAGCTAAAATCAATAGGCACAATAGAACTGTCAGTTAACTTCCAAGATCAAACACACTCCCTTATTGTTTATGTAGTTCCAAATATAAAAAATTCCTTAATATTGGGCATGGATTTTTGGCGCTTGTTTGGTCTATTTCCAAAACACTTAGATTCTATTATTTACTTCCATGACTCCGAAACTAATAAAGTTGCTAATTTAACTCCAGAACATCTTCATACATATAATCACTTAACAGACACACAAAAATCAACAGCCGATAAAATAATATCAAAATTCTATGATATATCCTATGAGAAGCGTGGCTTAGGCTGCACGAACCTCTTATCTCACGCGATTGACACGGGCGACTCCATCCCAATCCGCCACCGCTACGGTCGTCCTTCCCCGGAAACAACCCGCATACTAGTTGAACAATTAGACGAAATGTGGAGGGAGGATGTAGTTGAGCCATGTGAGAGCCCGTGGTCATCCCCAGTTCTATTAGTCCCTAAGAAAAACGGCGAGCTACGTTTCTGCTTAGACAGTAGAAAACTAAATTCTATTACAAAAAAAGATGCCTACAAGTTACCCTATATTTCAGAAATTCTTGATAATCTTCGAGACAGCCATTATCTGACAAGTTTAGACCTATCTAAAAGTTTTTGGCAAATTTTAATTCGGGAGGAGGACAAATGTAAGACCGCATTTTACATTCCTACTCGTGGCACCTTCCAATTCAAGCGAATGCCCTTTGGACTGACCAATGCACCAGCAACTCAACAAAGACTCGTTGATATGCTTTTTTATAGCCCAGAATTCGAACACAAAGTATTTGTCTACGTAGATGACGTCATAATCATATCAAATACATTTGAAGAGCACATTTCACTTCTGAATCGAGTTCTGGAAAGGTTAAATTTTGCTAATCTCACCATAAATTTCAAAAAGAGTAATTTTTTTAGAGAACAACTCAAATATTTGGGTTATGTAGTGGACGTTTATGGATTGCATGCAGACCCAGAGAAGGTAACGGCTATTACTAACTATCCGACCCCGACAAATCGGAAGGAGGTAAGACGTTTCATAGGTACGACCTCCTGGTATCGCCGATTTATACCTAATTTCAGCAGTATAACGGCTCCACTTAATAAACTCACATCTCAGGGTAAGAACGCCCCTCCATTTGTTTGGAATAAGGATGCAGACGAGTCTTTCAAAAAATTAAAACAGTTTTTGGTTTCTACTCCTATACTGTCTTGTCCAGATTATTCTAAACCTTTCGAGGTCCACACTGACGCAAGCGATTTCGGTTTAGGTGCGGTACTCACTCAGTTACAGGACGGACAGGAAAAAGTTATCGCTTATATGAGTAAATCACTTTCTAAACCGCAAAGGAACTATAGTGCTACTGAGCGTGAAGCGCTAGCGGTACTTACAGCAATAGAGCATTGGCGTTGCTATTTAGAAAATGGCCAACGTTTTACAGTATTTACAGACCACTCCTCCTTAAAGTGGTTCCTTAACATTAACAACCCAACCGGTCGCTTGGCCAGGTGGGGTATAAGGTTATCCGCGTTTAATTTTGAGATTAAACACCGAAAGGGTGCAGACAACGTAGTGCCTGACAGTTTGTCCCGATCAGTTCCATTGTCGGCTATAGACAATGGACAACCAGATATTTCAACTGATTATAATACATCAGACCCCTGGTTTAAGAACATTTATGATGGTTGCCGGACAACACCATCATCTTACTTAAACTACCAGATCAAAAACGGCAAATTATTCAGGTATGTAAGGTCTATAAACCCATTAACTCGCGATTATGAATGGAAAGAGGTGGTTCCTTCCGAATATAGACATGAATTAATATTAAAAAATCATTCAGAGCCCACATCAGGACATTTTGGAATTTTTAAAACATATAAACGTTTAAATTTGCGATATTTCTGGCCCAATATGCATAGTGACGTAGCTAAAATAGTTGCTACTTGTGATATATGTCAGTCTCATAAACATTCCAATCTTTCCACCATGGGTACAATGGGTAGACCAAAGGATTGCAGTCGCCCATTCCAAATGCTTAGCATAGACCTTGTAGGTCCATTACCTGTGTCTCGTAAGCAAAATACCTTCCTACTCGTAGTTACTTGTTGTTTTTCAAAATATTGTCTATTGTTTCCGATTCGCCGTGCAACATCGGAAATTATTGCTAGGCTTTTGGAGGAGAACGTCTTTTTGGTACACGGAATACCAAGTACCATATTGACGGACAATGGGAAACAATTTACGAGTAATACTCTAAAGAATCTTTTCTCCTTTTACAATATACCTCATGTATATTACACACCGCTTTACACTCCTCAGGTTAACACTGTTGAGCGTTATAACAAAACAATAATGACAGCTGTGTCATGTTTTATTGACAATGATCATCGCTCTTGGGATATAAATATTCCTAAAATACAGTTCGCCTTGAATTCCTCGGTTAATGAGGTAACGGGCTTTACACCTACATTTCTTGTATTTGGCCGTGAACTAGTGGTCTGCGGTTCACATTATGTTGACACTGAAATCGTCGGGGATATCGTATTTGCCCCACGAGACGCTTACGCAGAAAATTTAGGCGTACTACATAAAATATTTGATAAAGTACAATCGTCTTTAATCAAGGCTCACTCTAGGAATAGTTCACAATATAATTTACGACGCAGAAATGTAGACTTCAATGTAGGAGATATTGTCTGGAAACGTACCTACTATCAAAGTGATAAAATCAATAGGTTTTCTAAAAAACTTGCACCCAAATTCGTTAAGTGCCGAATTATAGGTAAACGCTCAAGGTTAGTCTACGATCTTCAAGATATGTCAGGCCATAATATTGGTACTTGGCACGTCAAAGATTTTAAGTAAAGCTAGAAGAATTATTGAGTTTTTTTCCTAGTTCCTCAGTGGATTTTCTTAGTAAAAATCCAATATTAAAAAGGGGGATATGTAACGGATCGTTACGTAGCTAATATCAATAAACAAAATCTTATTCATATCGATACCGGAAATTTCAATTGTCGTAAAGGACATTTTGGCCAAAATGAGTTTTTTATATATTTGGAATCAGGATCGCGAGCTCTATCGATTGGTATATTCAAAGTAATCGTATCTTTAAAAATGAACATTTTGGAAGCATTTTACGACCTGAATTTTATAGACATTTTGCTTAATTGTTTCACGATTTGGGGTGTATAGAATAAATATTTTTTATAAGCGAGTGTAAAGGCAAATTTTTGTTATGTATGATGTCGTAAATCTTATTTTCCAACAAATTGTTTTTTACGACATTGTCATTAATATTATTACAATAAATTTAATGGTCGTAAAGACAACTCTTGTCAATAATAAGCTTGTTCAGCCTTTCAGTAGTAGGATTTACGACCCTTTGTTTAAGCAAAATTTCAAGCACTACAAAATAAATTAAACTAAAAATTATGGTTAATTAATATCTTTTTTTATTTTATTTTAGTTTACTTTTCGCCAAGTTTCTTATAATTAAAATCAAACCATTAATAATACATTTCTTTAACATAAAATGATTATTTTTTCTTTTTATTGCTCAAAGCATTCTACTATTTTGATGCACGCTATTTTTTTATTATACGCTAACTATGCTTCTGCTACAATAATGTATAATTATTATAATAATAAGACATACATAAGGTTATTATAATATTATCCTTACATTTGGCCTATGGTGTCCCACTTTTGGGCACACAGTAATACATTTATCAGTCAATTATGAAGCTACTTTATTATTTCTTATTCGTGCTCTATATATATATATATATAATATATATTTTTTTTATTAAACCCAAGACAATATTGATTAATATTCTAAAGTGTCAGTGATAATTATCAAAATCTATTTAGTAGATTAGTTTTAAGCAGTTAAATCGCATTCACGTTCAATAAAATCATATCTTTTGTTGAGAAGATATTCAGAATACTGATCAAATGAAGAATATCATATTCTAGATCCAGAATCGGGTAAAAATGATCTAGGTGAGACAGTCTAATCACATTTGACCTTAACGAAATCATCTTAACGAAAAAATATATTATTAAAGCTAACCCCAAATATTACCTAATTTTGCACCGCTAATTTTACTGGTACCTGACAGAAGGAGACTACTGGAATGCAATATCGACATAAGACAGTCATAATCACATTTAGATTCAACGAAATCATCTTTATGAGTAGATATTCTCATTATACTAAAGATTCAGGCGATTTTTAAGGTGCCAGAGACGGCTACAAGTGCTTATTATCTAGATAGGACAGTTCTATTGCATTTGGACTTAACGAAATAATCTTTACGAGTAAATTTTATACTGGATACTAAGAAATAGGTAGAAAATAACATGCCAGAATGAAGCCACAGGCAGTCATTATCTATACAATAAAGTAATTCAAAAAATTTAGACATCACCAATATTTTGTTCCCCTAAAACTTAAACAAGAGTTTTGAGGGACAGAGATGTTGTTATTTTAATTTAATTATTGCAATTACTATTAAAATACTTATTGTATAAGTTTTATTTATAATTCTTTTAAAATAGATTATATTTTTGTCTGATAATTCAAAAATTTAGTTGATGTTTACTATTGCAATGATTTAGTACTGTTAAAATGTTTCAAATCAACACATATTTCGACTCATTCATACCTTCTAATATAATAAAAGGGAAAAAAACATTTGTTTGTTTGTTTATAACGAATAGACTCCTAATGAATGATAAATAATAATAAAAAACACTTTATTTCGGGTCGATTTACTGCCTAATGCAATTATTTTAACTAGATTCTATTGATTTTTAGGCCCTTTACCCCCTTAGACTCAAATTTAATTGCCTTGTACATCCCATTGCTGATCATATTTGGTCCTTTACGACACTATGACCCGTTTATAACAATTTTTTTGTGGCTGTAAAGTACTTAAGTTTATTTTTAGTTGGCTGTAAAGGAATCCTATTTTCTTCAATTATTAACTTAAGCTTATATTATTATTTTTTAATGATAGAGCAAGAAAAAATAACTAGGGTTGCCCTTAACGTTATTAATGTAGCAGTTTATTTGACAAAAATATAAGACATCAAAATTTTTAATTTTTGTTTTTTAGCTCTCCTGAACAATCGTGTTTTGTCCTTTACGACAATTGAAATTTCCGGTATCGATATTATTTACATTAGACCAAAATTACCTTGTATTAATAAGCTCCTTTTACTTGTACTTGTATATCAAATACAGCATAAATAGATGGATATAAAGGTAAACCTTTTATTGATGGACGAACATAATTTTTATCGTAATCAGGAACGTTAATTCATGCGCAGGCGCAATACGAGCGATGCGGGTGGAAGGGCTCACCGAACTGGTTTTGAGTTGAATTTTGCTCGGTCATTCTGTTCGTGATTAACTAACCGAGACTTGCGTATTAAGTACGTAGTTTAGTTCAATCTAGAATTGATTTGCTACACAAATCTAGCAACAGTTTAGTGCTTAAAGTCCCCATTGTTTGGGTGAGTGTTGCAATTATTATTAATAATATTATGTTAATCTAGCATTTAAGTGAATCATTAAAACCTGCCGGTTGGTTCGACTTCATTCAAAAGTGCAATGTAATGCACCGTATTGAAATGGCGGAGATTGTTATTTCGCTTAGAATTTTTGTAGTTATGTTAATTTGTAGTCTCCAGTAAGGGTTACATAACGGGTTATCATTAGAGATAGAAAAACTAGTTCTCATTCATCATGTATTTGCTAATATTTGTTCATTTGATACAAACAATTTATTCAATTAAAATAATTCTAATCATTTAATCTAAACATAATTCCTATAGAAGAATCAATTACCGACTTATGAACAGATAATAGTAATCTCAACTATTTATCCAATAATTGTTACGTAGTTGAATCAATTATAATTGATTTCATAGTGTATTCCCATCGTTCCATTATTATTTTGGTTTGCTTCAATGTACCTATCTTTGCATTTGTGAAACTGCCTCATCATTAATTCTATTTATTGCAATAATAATCATGACCACTGCTTCGCTTTTTATTGAGCCTCATGAAGATGACGCAGTCACACAAAGACAATTATGAACATTTCGTAACGCAAGTACTTCATCACCTTCCAGGGACTTAGTTCGGGCAGAGACCACGAGCCACGTAATTTTTGCCGAGCGTATTCTCCTACGTGTTGTCTAAGGCTCATTGAAGGAACTCAACTGTGCCCAATTGAGTACATCTGCTGAAGGGCAATTTTTCTACATTACCCTACCTTGGATGCTGGATTTTATACCAGGGGAGTGATTATTTTTTTAGCCTTATAACCCAATCGGATAGTGACTGTAACCCACGTACCTCGTATTTTGTAATTCTACCCACATTGTAAAAAAAATAAAATTATTGTAATACTTCTTAAAATCCAGTTTTATTTATTCTTCTATAAGTCTTCTAAGACGCTTCATAAAATTATTTAAAAATCATCTTCTCGGTAGGTAGTCATTACATTACATACATCACATCAACTTTCAACTCTAGCAACTACTAGAAAGCATTAAAATATTCATGAGTACTTCATACAACGCAGCTTCGACGCCGATTCCTGAGCAAGCCCAGTAGGCCAGTAAAAAAGCAACATCTCGCAACAAGGCTTGTATCACGGTAATACAATATACAAACCTTGTTGCTTAGTTTGTCGCTTGATTGCGCTCACGTGATGTGTCTAACAATATGTATTTATATTCAAAGACTTCAAAATTAATGGCTTGTTGATAACTCTACAGAATTTGCGTATTTCACTGATTACCTTGTTGCGAGGAAAAATAATCAAAACTTTGTCACTTATCTATCTATGTTCAGAAGAAAAACAACTTAATTAGTTAAAAAAATAAACAATATTTTAAAAATAATTTACACAGAAAATCACAACGTTTTTCCTCCGTTTGACATTTATCGTTCTTTCTTCTGTCAGAAAACAGTTTTTTTTTAATTATTGTAGTTCTTTTTTCAAGCGGCCAGTAAGTAGTAGTATGTTTAGTATTATTTTACAAAATGAGGTCGCAAATCGAACCTCCTCATTGCATTATGCCGCGATTCTAACGCTGGTGGAGGCGATCCGAAAGTCGTTCATCTAATATATTAAATAATTGAAAACTAGTTTAAATATTTCATCTATGATTGAAAACCCCAGACTACTTGAAGACTTCTTTTTTTTTAGTTGTTTTTGTTTTATTAACCGACTTCAAAAAAAGGAGAAGGTTATCAATTCGTCTGTATGTATGATTTTTTTTTTTGTTTGTTCACCGATTACTCGAAGACGGCTTGACCGATTAAGATGATTCTTTTTTTGGGAGCTCCGAAATGGTTCCCTAAACATTTGATGATGATCTGATGAGGATCTTCTAAGTGAGGACCGGGAATGCTCTTTAAAACGCTGTATTCAATTCAATTGTTCATCGATTACACGAAGATGGCTTGACCGATTGATATAGTTCTTTTTTTAATGGAAAGGTGGAAGCTCCGAGGAGGTCCCATAACAGTTTGGTAAGGATCTGAAGAATCTTCGGAATGATGGACAGGATAGTATCCCAGAATTCAATAAGTTACTCATTTTTGGACTTCTACCAAAAAGAATAGACCCCTAAAGAACTAAGTACAGATTGATTGGGCACCTGAAACCACCTTCTCATCAGCAAACTCCTCAATAATTAAAATAACGGGAACAATATCGTTGATTTTTAGGTAGGTAGGTATACTAAAAAGGGTAAAATAAAAAACTAATTTAAAAATTAAAAAACCGACTTCAAAAAAGAAACAAAAAATAATAAAAAAAAACAACCAAAAAAAAAAGAATTGATAAAAAAGACCAAAGACACAGTTTTACTGGTTGGTTCCATATTGTACTTAGTTTAGCTGCCCGACTTCAGATGATAAAACAGATTAATTAGTCGGTGGCACTGTACCTATGTAGAGGTTATTTTGGTCTCTTTTAACAATTCTTTTTTTTGGTTTTTTTTTTTTTATTATTTTTTGTTTCTTTTTTGAAGTCGGTTTTTTAATTTTAGTAGGTAGTATTCAAAGTTATTTTTACGGATACTGGGATGTTTAATTTAAATTTATTGTACTAGCTGAACGATTTATGTCCTGCGATAAAGAGTGGTTGCCGCATACTGAATGAGCGCTGGGCTAAAATATCGATTGATTGGTCTCCAACTGGGACATGACCACGCGGCAGACCAAGACGGCGATGGTGGGATGATTTTGACTCTTAAAAGTAACTGGTCCACAATAACCCTAGACCGCGATAAGTGGAAGGAAGGTAGAGAGGCCTCTGTCCTGCAGTGGGACAGTACAGGCTTATAATAATAAATAACCCCATAGAAATAATTATAATAATATGTTTTATAGGTACCAAGACGCACGCTTCGCACGGTTTGTGCATAAAGCATTTTTCTCCAATATTGAAAGTCACCTTTTTTCTGTCTCAATAGAGTTTATACTTTTATTTTCTTTACAAGCGGCCAGTACCTAAGCTTTTTTCCGTTTACGGCTTCTTTCACAAAATGAGGTCGCATATCAAACTCGAAAGAAAACCTGTAAAGTTGTTTTGTTCGTTACAAATTCAGGTGAGTAAACTTAAACGACGTAAAAAATAATGAGAAAAGGCCACTCTTCATCACGAAACCTAGACACAAAACATTTATGACATTATTTTGTTTAAGCACTGAACTTATTACTTTGAAATTACTAATTCAGCCGGAACACTGAGCGAGCGAATTTAATCTTACCGTCCAAGTATTAAAAGTCACCGAATCTGCATAATATAAATTTGCATTTCGCAAAGTTCGCGAGTGGAGATCAACATTATACGTTCAGCAATAAAGCATAAACTTCTTTGCAAGTTAATTTTGTAGACGCGATGTCGCTGAAGTATTTGTTTAAAAAATGCGTCATGATACTTTTTAAAGTTCATACTTATATATTTTAAGATGGGTACTTGCGTTTTTCATTTGAAAACGTCGTAAAAACTCGGTGGGAAAATTGTTAAGACGGTTGGGATAGGTTAGGGGGTTTACACACGATATCAGCGTACAGTAGTGTAGCGTGTTTTAGCCTATATTAAAAATGAAACGGATGTCCGTAACTAACCGGTATCCGGCTCAAATTGCAAATCCGGCCGAATACCGTATTTCATATAAATACGTACGACATAAAGTTAGAAGGCACTTTTATCTTTATTTAACATAGGGAATCGTGTGTTTTGTAATAAAAGAACAAAAAAAAGCTACTCGAACTGCACTAAAGCAAATTATGCTGAATAAACACCAATATCACTGCAGCAAAACGTTTTTTTTTTTCATAACCTCTAATGATCGTATTTGCAATCAATTGGAGAAGACAAAGCGTTTTTTTACACAAACGTAAAGGCTCAAAATCATCAGAGTCCACCCGATCGTGTAGCATGGCGATTCGTAATACGAGTGTCAGTGAAGCGATCGGGTATGTTCGACTCAACTATGTTCAGTCGGATATTCGGCGGCCGGGTATTCGGCTATTTGGCTTAAAGGTTGGCCGAATATTCGGTATCCACTATCCGGCTAAACCACTATAATTTCATTTCTAGCGTATATTTGACAGGCGGATGCAATTTTCGATGGCGCATGTTGGCATGAAGGAACGACAGCACGTGGAGTTTTGTATTTAGACGCTCACGATATCACAGATTTATGATTGCGACGAAGGTTTCAGTGATGGCGGGAATTGTCTCCTTTATTTATGTAATGTGTGATATGCTATTGTAGCGTAGAGGGGAATGGACAAGAAATTGTGAAGAAGGAACAAAGATACTCTTTTACTCATTTACTGAATCTATTACTTACATACAAACTTTCGGATTTATATCTTAAAATTAGTAGGATTTCTAAAACAATTCCTAATGAAAAATATATTTTACGTATATGGTTAACAAGCTGCGAGTGTTACAGTTTTCAGGTCGCTCTAAGGCCTCTAACTTGACCTAACGACTGCTATTAGAGTTAGCCCAGGACTCCTTTCGAAGCATGGAGGAACTTTTTGAAAATGTTTTTGCAACACAGATTATTCGTGACGGTCACCCAACCAAAGTATGACCGCGCCAAGTGTTGCTTAACTCGCATTACTACGTGCCGGATTAGCAAGCTGAAGTGGCAGTAGGCTGGCCATATTAGCCGTAGAACCGACAACCGTTGGGGTAAACGGGTTCTAGAGTGGAGACCGCGTCTCGGCAAACGTAGTGTAACCACGTAGTGTTCCAACGATTTGCGCAATACAGCTGGTACAAATTGGATGCGAAAAGCCGAAAATAGATCTAGGTGGCGTGCAATTGGAGAGGCCTATGTCCAGCAGTGGACTACAACAGGCTGATGATGATGATGATGACTACTTGCCGAATTTTACAAGATAAATAAAGTTGCTTCAATTTAAAGTTCCCGCCAGAAAGATTATACCGCCATATCTTTTAACCACCGATCTTTTTTGCAAAAATTATTTCCGTAATGTATTGAAGAGTTAGTTCTCATTGTTAAACTTTTTTTTTTCGTGTAACTAGCTTTTTTCAGTCAAATAAAGTTATGTATGAGGAATGACCATTGTTCTTTCTTTAATTAATTAATTTATTTGCTAGGAACACCAACAGCGTTACACACTATAAACTAAATAAAAAATTACTAATACACAAATAATTTGCTGTCTTGTGTGAATGCTAATTATAGGTGAACACTACAATCGCCGAAAGTAACATGTAAGCACTTTATAAAAAAAATAGAGTTAGACAGGTAGCTGCATCTAAAGAAAACTCTAATTTTGGACTGTGTTAATGTAAACGAACCTTAACAACAAAGTATCTGAGTAGGTATGTTCATGATCCCAGTTTTACGAGTCAAGTCCAAGTCAGGCAAGTTAATCAAGTCAAAACATCGTGACGAATAAAACGTATCTAATTAAACGTCGTTTCGCGTTTTATTTAACAAAAAATAAGTTAATTAAATTGAAAAGTCAAGCATTTTTACGATTTAGCGTTTACTCATGCTATTATTGTGGTAAATGCTATTAGGGATTTTGCAATCGACTAATATTTTGACATTTTTAAACGTAGAAATATTTTTAAAGGAAAAATTCATCTTCAAAAATTCACTTGCGGCGAGATAATATAAATATTAAAAAAAAATGTTTCTAGAAATATTACTATAAATATTATATTAAATATAATAATATATTATATGTCCAGTATCACGGGGCTATGGAGTCCCGGACCTTTGGAAGGCGTGCGTGGAGCCGAAGCCAACACGTAGAGGCCCTTTTCAATAACAATTTTACTCGCAAACAATGAAGTGGACACCAAGCCGACGATTATCCCAGTCTGCACTATAAAATGTAGCAAAGGACAACCACCGGATCGGATAGAACTATTGACAAATCTACGGATGAAAACAAAATGGGCTATAGTGACGTGATGGTAGTGGATTGGCTACTGGGGGAACTATGGTGATTATGGCGCCTGCCGTAACAATGTTTAATAAACACGTAAAAATGGCAGATTATATTATATTATATTAATATATTATATTATTATTAAATATATCTACTCATTTATTTTTATTCTTAAATTTAAGTTTTTATAAAAATAAACTAAATACAAAATATATACATTACCACAAAACCTACAAAAAATATTCTTTACATAAAAATAAATTTATAGGCCCTATAAATAATGTACACATTTTGTACAAAAACAGTAAATTACTATAAAAACCTAAACCTAGAAGTCCGTCAGCAGCAGGGCAGGGCCCAGGCTACCAATGGTTAGGGCCGCAAAGACAGGAATCTTCCGACGATACGTGCCGTATCAAGGACGACTGCCTTCTGGATCTGACCCTTAACCCAACCGTCAAGCGAGAGCCTCTTGAGGTGTTGGTCGAGGCTCTTTGCTATTAACCCATTTGCCGACACGACTATCGGAACAATACTCGTCGAATCAACGTGCCACATGGCGGTAATTTCATGGGCTAAGTCCAAGTACTTAGTTTCCTTGTCCTTTTCAGCCTTTATGAGATTAACGTCATGCGGGACAGTGATATCGACGAGTATTGCCCGCCGTTCCGACCGGTCCACTATCACGATGTCAGGTCTATTCGCCACAATAGTTCTGTCCGTGATAACAGGCCGGTCCCAATAGAGCGTGGCACGACCGTTTTCGAGAATAGGAGCGGGTGCATATTGGTAGTATGGCACCTCTTGGTCCACAAGTCAATATTTAAGAGCAAGTTGCTGGTGAATGATCCTGGCTACCAAGTTATGTCTGTGCAAGTACTCACCATTGGCAAGATGAGAACAACCGGAAATAATATGTTATTATTAAATATATTATTATTATTATATTATTATTAAATATTATCTATTAATATTATATTATATTCATATTTACTAGAAAATATTTCTAGTAAATATGCCTTGAGCAATAAAAACAAATTTACGAAATATTTTTAAACGTTTTTAAAATTTTACTAAAGTTTGTGTGAAGTTTTTTTGTTACTCCCTCACGAAAAAACTACCGAACAGATTGCGATAAACTTCGGAACGCAAATAGCTGGATGACCTGGGCTAATTAATACTTTTTATCCCGATATTTCTGGGGGATCGGGACTTGGCAAGTGAAACCATGAGACGCAGCTAGATAATAAATATTTCAAGCCGAAATATTAGTTATGTATAGTTGCATCGTTTATGGCTCGTATTATGGTGAACACAATAATCTATTCTAGAGTGGAGACCGCGTCTCGGCAAGCATAGTGTAGGACGTCCTCAGGCACGTTGGAGCGACAATTTGCGCAAGACGGCTGGCACAAACTGAATGCGAGAAGCCGAAAATAGATCTAGGTGGCGTGCAATTGGAGAGGCCAGCAGTGAACTGCAACAGGCTGTTGATGATGATGATGAATAATCTATACTATAATTTTAAAGAGTATGTGTATTGCGGGTAATCGCCGAAACTATGAAACCGATTTCAAAAACTCCTTCACCAGTAGTAAGCTGCATTATCGAGGAGTAACATAGGCTACTTCTGATCCCGATATTCTTACGGGATCAGGACTTACGCGGGTGAAACTACAAGAAACAGCTTGTTATGTAATATTACTTCCTTATAGTACAAAGAAATTAAACATCGCTCTTACTGTGAAGAAAAACATCGTAAGGAAACCCTCGGCTTAAAATCACGCACAAAGGCCCAGTTGTTAGGCTAATTGCGGAAAACACACAGTTAAAACTTTAACTTTAACTTTATATAGTACAAATACTGTTAATCACAAAGTATATGTATTCATAGAGGTAGGTGTTCGAGAATAAAATATTTAAAAAAATCGACATTTTATTTAGCCTCTCTCACTCAATGAAACAATACACATGATTTTGTTCCCATACTATTAATTCTTTGGATAGTATGTACAAGTACCTATATAAACTACAGCTGATAATAAAGTTGATGTACATAGGTGTTCAGGGATATATTTTTAAAAAACGGCATCGAACCTCACTCACTCAATGTAACATACTCATAAACATTTGTTCCCAGAAGGTAACGTTATTTGTATTTAAAGGGTCTACGGTAGTGTATTTTGAAAATTACTATTGTAACTCGAATCTAATCTACCTCCATCTATAGTATTTTTGAAGTAAAATATGTGAATGGAGTTCTGTTGCAATGTATTTTGGTGAGGTTGACAAAATACAAAAAGTGGTATAACAACCCCAAATCTTCAGTATCTTGAGAAGTTTAACGACTTGAAATTGTTTCAAGATATTTTAATAGATGCTTAATTTTCTAATTAGATTTTTATCGATCCACAATATTTTCTTTCACAAGAACGATGTTAATAGCGCTTTTCTGTAGATAGCTTTGGTAAAGGTCGAATACAGCAAAGCTATTTAAAATTTGAGTTCTACTTAAACAATTAAACAGTTCTCAAACTCAAAAATCACATACTAATTTCAAATTGAGAAGCTGCTCAATTATTTAACTACACCTCTCAAATTATAAGTGGCGTGTTTTGTATGCGACTGTAAGATTTGTTTGATTTATTTGATTTGATTTATTTGATTTGCGACTGTTTAAATGTTTTCATAGTTCCGTACATAACTTGAAAGGTCAAAAGGCCCTTATCATCTTAAAATGATTTTCTTGTCAGTCTATGTGTCTGTATTGTTCTTTCTTAGTCATATTTTCCGAGTTATTATCGAGAACTCGTGTTAGGGGCAATTGACCCAACCCTTCTAAAGGACACAGGGATGAATAAATAAGTACTGTCAATCAAACTGGGCCTGCGACGCTTGTGTGCATGTATATAATATGTATGTATTTGAATGTATACTCAGTCTTGCGATAGACGTTTTTTCAAACTAAATAAAAACAACCTGTATAAATGGAATACGCGTCTGTGCGTGCTAGGTAGGCAGTAGGCATTCTTTTTATACAGGGTGTTTCTGCGATTATCATTTAAGCCGAAAAGGGGTTGTTCTAGATGTCTAGACTAAATTTTTTTTTACAAGTTTTGAAATTCGAAGTAGTTTCCGAAAATTTGAAATTTTAAAAGCTAAACTGATCATCGTCGGAATACGCACGTATGTATAGGCACGCAATAGTGTTTTTTGACATGATAGAAAGGTAAAATAGATATAAATAATAGTGCTAATTAAAATAAATTAGATGTCAACGATACAACGTCATAATTATATTTATTTGATAATTGACTAGTTATCAATGTTTTTATTAGGTTTTGTGTTTCAATTTTTTTCTCTTATCATATTAAGAGTACTATTTTTAACGTGACTCTTTTAACAGGTGAAAGTAAATAAATGCTTGTAAAAAAAGAGTGAATCCCTATGAGTTTCTTGTGGTGTCTTCTTATCTGACGGCGCGTAACGAAACCTCATAGCTATAAAATAAATAAATAAATATTGTACAACATTACATACAATCTAGCCCCAAACTAAGCACTAGGCTTGTACTATGGGTAGGTACTAGACAACGGATACACTACATTTTATACTTTTTTTTGTAAATACATACTTATTATACATAGATAGACACCCAGACCAGATGCAAATATTTATTTTTAAACATAAATATTTGCACCTCACGGGAATCGAAGCCGCAGCCCTCTGCATTGCAGTCAGGCGTTCGCCCGACGCGCCATATAGGCCGCTATAAGTCCGTTGACGGATCAATGTGATCATGTACACGTTATATAACCTCAGAAAAGTAGGTCCTAAAGGTCCAAATAAAAAAAAAATAGAGTAAATGTAAAGATATTGTAATAAAACTATTTATTTCTTTCTTAATCGCGTTGTTCATTATTGCAAAGCCGTACTTATGTTTCGGTGCCTTTGCAGGCACCTTCCTCAGAGTAGTTGGGATGAGTTTTATACGATAACAGAAGAAAAATCTTAGTTAAAAAAACTGAAAAAAAGGTTACTGAATCCTAGGTCACTTATACAGGTAATTAAATTACACAAATTAATTACGAAAAAGAGTTTTTTCTGTTTACACTTCTTTTTGTATACATTTATTCACACTTCTTTATAAAATTAAAATAAGTAATTTTGTTTCAGATTTTCCCGATTTTGCAATAAAACACAATATTTACCGGGTTTTACTCGGGTTTTTTACGGGTTGAATAAAATGCGAATAAAACCTTGTAAATATTGTGTTTTATTATTACTGACTTTATCAATAGCAAAAAGAATTACTAGAGTTTATCACAATATTTAGAAATCGGGCATTGAGAAAACACAATATTTACCGGGTTTTACTCGGGTTTTTTACGGGTTGAATAAAATGCGAATAAAACCTTGTAAATATTGTGTTTTATTATTACTGTCTTTATCAATAGCAAAAAGAATTACTAGAGTTTCTTAGGTATTAAATAATTTCATCCTCTCATGGCGAAATACTTTAAAATGA
This sequence comes from Idaea dimidiata, assembly GCA_949358125.1. Lineage (NCBI taxonomy): Eukaryota > Metazoa > Arthropoda > Insecta > Lepidoptera > Geometridae > Idaea > Idaea dimidiata. Next base: position 14,189,607 of record OX442341.1, read on the forward strand.
CGACATTGTCAGACAAAACAACAACTTCTAGAAACATTGTATACGTCTCGTTTTGCAACTGAAATTGCTACTATCAGCTACTAAAGGTCACTGATAAGAGGTCATTGATCGCTTCTAGCATTTTATCACTTATCATTATCACTAACACACTTTTGATATGAAGACAGTTTATGCCTATTTACCTATTATTGTAGAAAGTAAAGTTTTGAAAACACGCTTCATTTAGATGGTATTTCTAACTGTGACGGCAGGAAGGGCTACTAAAAGCAGCATGAATTGTTTGAATTTATTGTTCTAATAATATTATGCTCATCGCAAATTATGAAATTAAATGTTACTAAAACGGGCCTCTACGTGTTGGCTTCGGCCAACACCGGGTGCTCCATAGCCCCAAGAATCAAAATTGGTTACTACAAATAAAAATAATTCATATCAATAAAACACGCAAGCAAGACGGCCGGCACAAACTGGATGCGAGAAGCCGAAAATAGATCTAGGTGGCGTGCAATTGGAGAGGCCTATGTCCAGCAGTGGACTGCAACAGGCTGATGATGATGATGATAATGATATCAATGAAAATGATATATTTTTTTACAAGTTTTTTATATTCTCACTTTTCTTGTTTGTTTGTTTGTCGGTCCGGGCGGAATATTTCGTTTCGGAAAAGTTTTGACTATATTTAAAGAGTTTTTCAAGCTAAAAAAACACAAATCCCGGCGAATTTGGAACTTTTAAAATATATAACGAAAAAAATGTGAATGAATTTAAAAGAAAACTAGAACAATCCGAATCTAGAGATGAACTATATATACAATACTCTGTCATTTTAAACGAACGAAAGGGATCAACAAATGCATATACCCTCGTTAATACCATGCTCGATAGACCGTTTTTTACCCAGTGTTCATGGATATTAAAGGATGTCATGGAGTATCAAAGGGTTGAATTTTGCATTAAATACATTTAGAAATTAAAAAAAACCCCTTTTTTATCATCTACGAATCAGATAAAACTTTTACTAAAGACCAAACAACAAAAAAATTACGATAATTTTGCGAAATTCTCGATACCGGTCTCACAATGATCAGACAAAAATGTCTGCTCAAAGACTGAAAGCAAAAAGGTAAACAAAAAGGCAATGAAAAAATCGTTCCAATTTCATTGCAAGGTAATTTGGAGAATCAAAAATTGAAGAAAAAATTTAGTAGATCTAGCAGGTACTTTTCCAGGTATACAAAATTTCGTACCTCCACTTCAAGCATTATCGGTGTACCTACTAGGTATTTGACGTCAATATGCTTAAGTTAATGATAAGAAATATCAGTTCCTGTATTTCTTACAGTTTTGCAATTTATTGTGCAAGACAAGTTACAACTGGAGTCTTGGCGGGAACTCGTTGAGGATATGTGGTGCTAAATTTTCATTTTTGTGAAACCTAGTTCAAATGCGTGCAAATTGTTTAATTTCGGTGGCATATTAATCAATTTAGTTTCGTGAAGGTGTACAAGTGGAATGAAAGTGAAAATCGGTGCAAAACATTGACTTAGTGTTGTCTCCAAGGCTCCGTGAAGAATGTTTGTAAATGGCCGCCGTGTTTACAAATGATTCCCTAGACTTGACTTTAACTATGACGACTTGACTGTTTCGATGCAAATAACTTGCATAATATATTAATAATACTCGACACTGGCTAATTCCCTAATGGCCATAATCGGTTCACAACCGATAAGAAATAAAATAAGTTACAACTAGTAATGTCTTAAGCTTCCTAAACACACCCGTTAGCGTCACAAAATATTTAGTATCTCTTATGTATAATGTTCTAGGCATTTTACTAGTAGTAACTATTATCTGATAGATGACGTTCAAACCGAGCCTTAGTCGGTAAACAAAACTGTAAGGAAGCATAATCGTAAATTCACCGTGACACGTTGGTTTCCGTGTGGCGCACTGGTTAGCGCTGCACCAGCACTCGCGCTCGCCCAGCAACCGAAGGGCACAAGTTCGATTTCTGTCACGAATTTTTTTGATAATGCATAGGATAGTTATTTGCATTTAATCGTGTTTCTGTTCCTAGTCAATAGTTTCCGCTTGCCTTTAGGCTCTATTGAATAGAGTTTGAGCATCGCAGACGTAATCCTGCAATAATGCGCATTCAGCCCATTAGAGGGCAGCCGAGTATTACAGACATACGTGTTATTAGATATAGCTGTGTTAGTAGGTATAGTTCAGGCTTAGCTAATGCACCACAAACAGAGTGAACCTGAATCAATTTACGGTTCGTGTAGCTTCTCGATTGACGTACGAATTGTAAACGTTAATGATCATTTGGATTGTAGACTGAACGTGTGGAATGTGTAGACTGTTGTACTAATATTCAATTAACATTTTGTTCCTTCGATCTATGCTAATAATCACTGAACCGATTTCAAAAATTCTTTACTGATAGAAAGCTACATTCTCTGGGAGTAATTATAGGCTACTTTTGATCCTGATAATTCTGCGGAGTCGGGACTTACGCGGGTGAAACTGCGGGGCCAGCTAAAATGGTATAAATGGTTGGATGGAAGTGGCTCGCAATTGCCATTTGTGGCGTCGGGAAAGCCTATGTTTAGCAGTGGACGCATAAAGACTGAGGTGATAATGATGATTGGTTTTAATATGTTAAAATCCAAGGGATTTTTACAGCTACAGCGGTATTTATTGCAATTTTATTCGCATCCCAATGTCTGTCTGGTAAAAGGACAGTGACGATCGAATTTTGAGCCAGTATTTTGTAGGTGTGTGTGTGTAAATTTCCGAATAGTTTACCCAGGGCCGACAAAAAATGCTTTACTTTGCTTGCTTTATCAGGTAACCTAATATCTCTTTTAAAGACTAGAAGGAAAGTCTCTTATAGAGACATGGGTTACCGCGGATTTAGCATCGATATCGACATCGAAATCCGCATTGTGCAAAGGAATAGTGTTCGTTCAGTGTTCGTTCGAAAGGACGAAGTAGACACTGAGTCATGGCCCTTTGGTCCTACTGCATCACACACATTTTATAAAAACTTTTGTATCTTGTGAGAATTTTTTTGTTTGTGTTATTTACTTTTTTTTATTGTAATATGTGTGTTTTAGTCCCATTAAACGACTTTTGTATTTGTATTTGAATAACATGCGCGATGCAAACCACGGCGTTCATTTTCATACATTTACAGTCGATGCCGTCGATTTGAACTGTCATTGAATTCGAGGTCTCTGGAGCTTCCGGTTTAAATAACAGTTCAAATCGACGACGTCGTCTGTAATTTAAGGTAGTTCATCATCATCATCAGCCTGTTGCAGTCCACTGCTGGACATAGACCTCTCCAATTGCACGCCACCTAGATCTATTTTCGGCTTCGTTGGGGTAAAGAAGTTCTAGAGTGGAGACCGCGTCTCGCCAAATGTAGTGTAGGACGTCCTAAGGCACGTTGGAGCGACGATTTGCGCAAAACGGCTGGCACAAACTGGATGCGAGAAGCCGATATAGATCTAACGTAGTTAATTGTAAAAAATCTCGGGCACAGATCATTCCTTTGTTCGGTGTGGATTTCAATGTCGATATCGACGCTAAATCCGCGATAACCCTCACTTACGTTCTATGGATCGCGCCACGTTTTGATCCACGCCCTACAAAAACATCTTTCGCCACAATTAGTGGGTAACTTTATCATTCCTGTTATCAGGTACTGAGGTCATTCTGATAGCAGTTCGATGACCTATGATTATGTTTAGTATCGGCTTATCTCGGTGTCACCTTGGTTGTTTGTTTGTTATTAAATAACTAATTTGATCACGACGTCCGCGCCGCCATTGCGTCTGACTCTGTTATTCGGTCCTTTACTATCGAACGATTACTGATTAGTTATCAAAGAGCCGTGTGAATTTGTTGTTTTGGTAGTTGAGGGTAGTAACTGAGTGATAGTAAAATCAACTTTATTACTATTGTATTATAGCTTAAATTTTAGTTCATAATTGACTTGCGACAAAGTGACGCGTCATGTCTCTGACTTTTAAAGAAAAACATTAAACTATGACGCCGACTTTTTTCATGGGATAGGCTAGGTTTTGCCTCAAATCACCTGATGGGAAGCGGCGATGAGGTCGACTGTGTAACGCGGTTGCCTATGGAATAAACTTATGCACTATTGACTTGACGATTCAACCTACCTACTTACCTAAACCTTCAACTACTATCTCACAGAATGGTCTAAAATGTAATCTATAATGCAGTATTAACTTGTTGATTTGGATGATATTTGAAACCAACAATTCAAGAGTGAAGGTGTTCGATTCCTCTTCCTTATCTTATCTATATAAAAGAAAGTTGTGTTAGTTACACCATTTATAACTCAAGAACGGCTGAACCGATTTAGCTGAAAATTGGTGGGGAGGTAGCTTAGAACCAGGAGAAGGACATAGGATACTTTTTATCCTGACATTCCCGCGATAACGGGAACGGGACTTACGCGAGTGAAACCGCGGGGCGCAGCTAGTTAGAAATACAAAAGTGGTGAAATCAGTGGTGTGGCAATAAGACAAGAAGTTCAGTGGGAATCAGTGGTGTGGCAATAAGACAAGAAGTTCAGTGGGAATCAGTGGTGTGTCATATACCTACATTGTATTTTAACTTCATAGCTACATAAAGTCAAGTTTAAATTGTTTGAAGCAAGAGCGAGATGTACTTTACTCAGGCAAAAACTACTGAACCGATAGAGATGAGACTTGCAGCTGAAAATCTGTGTTTACCACAAAAGCTACTTTTTATCGCAATATTCCAGCAGGTCAGGACTTGTACAGGTAAAACCACGGAACGTAGCTCGTTACTATAATTGCTAATTGTCACCGTTTAAAATAGTGAGCTAAATAAGAAAATTATAATTGTCATGATAGCTAACTGAACTGTTAGATAAAAATGCGGAAAATTGACTTATTTTTTTTCCGACATCGCGTGATGATATTCAAGACTTCCCTTGTTTTCCTTATGACGTAGCGTTTATGAGGGTTCCGCTTTGAAACATATAATTGAAGCAAAACTTACAATTTAGCAATTAATGTCCACAATGATACTTATAATCAACGTTTTTGAATGATGTACCAAAATAAACTCTATTATAAAACGTAGAGTAAGGTGTGAAGAAATTTACTACTTTTTGTTTCTGTTTGTCGACTTTAAAAGTTATTCTTCTTCTTTTCGTGTAGTGGTGGGGCTCACCTAGTGTTAGAGTTTTCAGGTCGCCCTAAGGCCTCTAACTTGACCTAACGACTGCTATTACATGCAGATAACATCCGGGACCAACTGCTTAACGTGCCTTCCGAAGCACGGAGGAGCTCGAGAATAAGATTTTTTGTCACACAAATTTTCGGTCACCCATCCAAGTAAGGACCGCGCCAAACGTTGCTTAACCCACACGACCATTCAAGATCGGCGGGTGCAGCTAGGCCAATGAGTTCCTCCTTAAAAGTTATTTTCATGGCACAAGACAATTAAAGCATGTTTTTACACTCCGACCTTACTCCACGTTTATTAATCCTACTATCCTACTAATCCCAGTAATAAGACTGAAAGTTTGTGAGTTTGTGTGAAGGTATAGATGTGTATATGTGTGTTTGTTACTTAATCACGTAAAAATCGCTGAACCGATTGCGATGAAACTTGAAATATAGGTAGCTAAATACCGGGAATACCACAAAGACTACTTTTTATCCCGATATTCCCGCGGGAACGGGACTTACGCAGGTGAAACCGCAGGGCGCAGCTAGTAAGTCTATGAATGTATTTCTGGACCTTACAGTTTGTACCTACATTAAATTTACTCAATTCAAGGTCAGCAGATATCTTGGGTACATTGTCCTAAATAGACAGACATATTATATACTTAATCCAAATTGATAAGTTGACCGCTTTACATAAGTCGGTCAAGTTGTAACTAAGCAAAGCTTTTATAAAGTGAATTATCTTAATTTTAACTTCGTTCTATATTTTTTTGAAACTGCGCAGTTCCTTAGTTTTAAAGTATGGATCTATGATCTTTTAATTTAATATCCATTTTGTTTGTTTGTAACATTAATGATCGTGACACTTTTAATCGACATAATTTTGTCTCTTTTTCTCGAACGACAATAAAGAGACGAGTAAAAAAGACCTAAAAGCAATTGGGATTTGACGAAAAAACTTGATCTTCGTGTGCTAAGCGTATGTTCAAATGCAAGGCAAAGGTGCTCATTCACCGCGAGTACTCACTAATTCGACTTACAGCGTTACATTAAGTATGCTAGCGGTAAGGGAGCACCCTTACATTAAAAATTCGTCACAGGATTTATTTATTTATTTATATTTATTAATTTTAGTTAGACAAATTTGTTTACAAGCATACTTTTTAAACTCACACGATTTCTGCTCATTACTATTTTTATAAAAACTCGGGTCTCGGGGAGTATTTTAATATAATGTTCAAAGTCGAATATATATTCTTTTTCTTCTTCTTTTCTTATGTGTGCGGTGTGACTCACCTGATGTTAGAGTTTCAGGTCGTCCTAAGGCGGGGATGAGCAAACTTATTCTTTGCGTGCTAATATACCTACATATAAACGCACAAAAAATGGCGTGCCAAGGATTTGAATTCAACCTAGATGTAAAAGTGGGTATGAAATATACGATTATTCTAATATCGTAAACTAGCTGCGCTCCGCGGTTTCACCCATGCAAGATTTTTATTCAAAAATACTGCACTCGATTTTAATTTAATGCTTGCTGGCTGGATAGTAGCCATTCGTAGTTTGCCCATCCCTGCCCTAAGGCCTCTAACTTGACCTAACGACTGTAAGGTATCAGAGATAACAACCTAAACCAACTCGAAGCACAGAGGAACTCGAGAAATTGATTATATTGTTACATTACAAGGGAAGCGTAGGGAACCCCCTTAAGTGCGATATTGGTCAAATGATGACCTCTATTTATTTGATAATCATCAAAACTTCAAATTAAAGCAAACAGACTACACATCATTAAGTACATATATGTACTAGTATATAGAATAGATGCATCAGTACTTAGTACCTACGTTGTGTTACTGAGTCACTTTCAGATAAAATACAAGGCCGGAGCGTTTGAGAACTGCAGACTTTGGTTCAATTATTTATTCCTTTATTGGTAGGTCCTGTAGGTAAATTTTTCAATTATAAAGTAAATTAGTTTATGTTGTCTTTACATATTGAAGTTTCGAACCTCCATACTAATCTTATAAATGCGAAACCAACTCTGTCTTCGTCTGTCTGTTACCCTTAAACCACTGGACCGATTTTGATGAATTTTAGTTTAGAGATACTTTTGGTTCCCATATTCCCGCGGGAACGAGACTTATGTGGGTGGAACCGCGGGCCGCAGCTAGTTTAGTTTAAGTTTTCTTTACAGATTGAAGTATGATCGAACGTTGGCGGTAGCAGATTCGAGCAACTAGAGTTTAATGGAGAGTTTAATAGAGTCTAATAAGCCAGTATTTAAGTAAAGCCATTATAATATAAACCCTCCCTCTTGGGCGCCCGAGGTTCACTAAAACCCAAAATTATTAGAGGATGACACAGTAGATGAGTCATCAACGTCATCGTCCACACCTTCTGCAATTCGATTTGGCAATATATTAACTGCCAGCAGCCTGCCAAACACCGACCCTCTTCGGGACTAAGAAGTTCACCCGCCGCTACACAAGGAGAACTCCAGGTTCACAAGTCTCCACCAGACCCCTGAGTCGCCTTACGATAGCCTCGGAAAGAGATGGGGTATCCAATGATCAAATAATTTTGCCAATATTATTCTTTGCTATATCAACTTCTACGCAGTATATCCCTTATTATAAAACAACTAAGTACTAATCAAGCATGTATCATACCCTAAGTCCACAGTTGAAGCTAGTACTCTATATGGAGTGCAACACGCAAAGCTGAATCACCTACCTAATACTTCCTACATAATTTATAATTTCATGGAGCTTAAGGTACTGTATCTGGGTTAATTGTTGCGTTCTATGATTCATGGTCAGAACTTTGTTTGTTTTATATATTGTATGGTTTGAGTAATATTATGGTTATACTAACTGCTTGTAAACATTATTTATAAAAACTCGGGTCTCGATCGCGTTTATGCACTTTTTATTTTATGCAAAAGAAGAAGAAAAATAATATAAATTCGACTTTGAGCAGCATATTACAATACTACCTGCCTGAATGACGAGCATTCTCGTTTGTAGCAAGATATACACATTGTATCATTACAAGATGCGCGCTGTATGCAATCTATTACGTTACATTACACGTGAATGCTAGCATTGAGGGACCACCTTAATGGTAAAAGACAATGTGTGGAACCCGTAAAAACGGAACCCTATTACTGAGATTGAGATTTGTATTTATTTTAGGGTTCGATACCAAATTGTGATAATAGTACGAAACCTTTCGTGCGCGAATCCAAATCGCACTTAACCAGTTTTTTAAAACATGCGTAGGTGCCTGAAAATATCCAAATTTTCTAACTCAGGAAGGACTAACGCTGATTTCTTTCCCTCGCAGTCGTATTGCGAACAAGATATGACACAGTGCAATGGTTATTAGGTACTGCTGTACCCATATATCTATCAAATTTGATAACTCAGTTTCATAGACACTACGCAGTATATGCTGGTATGAGTTAATCACTGGTTATTACCACTTTACGTTAATGTAGTAAAGTTAGAAAGAAAGAAAATATGTTACGTACTTTTATTCGGATATGCACACAATATACATAATGATACACAAGACAGAAAAATAATAATAAACAGCTTGTAATCAAAAACAAACAAAGATATGACAACAAAAATGAAGTCGGGCAGCACATCAAAGAGGCAGTCTCAGCATAAACATGCTGCATTTATACGAAAAAGTATATAGCAGCAGTGCTGATTTTTCGAGCTGGTCTTGCTGAGTACTGTGACTATAAAACAGTTAACAATTGGATAGATAATACAGGTGGTGGTCTCAGGGAGTTTTACCATGGACTAGTGTCGCACATCATTACTTTGTTCGGTTGTAATACCTTAAATTACTTTAGAGAAGGACTTGTACTTTGGTCACGGGCAGACAAATAAATAAGTATTTGAAGTTTGTTTTGTTTCCGCACCTCAGACAATCTGTAAATGACCAACCAATTGCACTTTTAGCCCACCGAACAGAATCATTAAAATAGCATAACTTCCTCTTTTTAAAACCACCCGGAGTAGTCAGTCGAAAATAAAATTCTGATCTAATCTCGGCTATGAAAGGCATGTTAACCAGCTGGGTCCGGTTGGTATATGATAGATAGGTCTTTGGGTAAGAGGCCTTAGGGCGAACTGAAAACTCTAACACTAGATGATCCACAATTCCACACCACTACAGGAAATGTAGAAGAACTTTATAGTTAGTTTCTGTCTGTCAACTTTGAAAGTTCTTGTAACGGAAAAAGACAAAGCATGTTCCCAGTACCCCAACATTGCTCCACGTTTATTAATAAGGCTATAAGGGAATTGCAACCACAAAATTCTGCGTCGATAATGGGTGTTTAGTGTAAGGGTTATTCAATGCATTCAAGAGCATTAATGCAGTTACCTACAGTGCCCTTCGAATATCGTGTTCATTTCAATGTTAGAACAAACTAAATAATTACCACGAAATACTGTTTCTGGGTCATTGCTAAGTATTACTCTAAGGGCATGCAACATGCAGTAGCTTTAAACGATTTGTACCTACCTACCTAATATATCTGATTATTATGATTGCTTCTGGGAAATAATTGGTGTTACCTTGCAGTAGTGTTATATAGATTTGTTTATGTACTTTTAGTAGATCTAGCAGCGCCCCCGGTTTTACCCACGTAAGTAATAATCCTAAGGAAATATCGATGTGTTAGCTAATGTGTAAATTCAGGTCTCCAGCTATCTGCGAAGTTTTATTGCAATCGGTTCAATATTTTTAGGCTGGAGGAGTTACAAAAATACTCAATAAATTACCTACTTACTTTTTTTATTTATTTTATTTATTTCAAAAACAACTACAGCTATTTTACAGGATCCCCCAATGCAATAGAGTAGGTAAAAAGCATTATTAATTTTTAATGTTATAGCAAATTGTCCACTGTGCTACTTTACAAAATTCATTCTTCCCGCATGTAATAACATCAATCTGTTCGGCATCTAAATTTAGTATATGTAACGCCCGTGCGAGAGGTGACCTATTCACCAAGTTAGTCCTCCCGCGAGACACTGCGAATAGCGCTGTCTTTCTAGTGCGACGCCGTTATAAGTACTCATTTGGAACATATAATTTCACCGACTCAAGTATAGTCGGATTACATATGTTACCTCTAAAGACCCGCAATATATAGCTTACCAGTGCTAAGTCCCTTCTAGTTTCTAATTTGGTGTATCCAACCATACCCAGTACGAATAGTGTTGGATACATCAAAGGATAAAAAGGATAGACACTATATAGCCGCAAATACAGATACCTAGTGTATTTGTTCTGAATGCGCTCCAGCATCGTAGCATATTTGGCTTCATGTGGTGACCATATACTGGCATTACACTCGAGCTGGCTTCTAATGAGTGCGTCTAATAATGTAGACACCGCTCTGATGCTCGTGAAACCTTGTGCTCTTCTCAATACAAGCCGAGACCCCTATATGCCTTCTTACAGATATTCATGATGTGTTCTCTAAATGTCAATTCAGTGTTCAGAAGGATACCAAGATCTCTAACCTTGTCCACCCGCTCCAACGCGACGCCATCTAGTTGATAGTTATAGTGCGTTGGTGCTCTGGCTTTGCTAAATGAAATTATTGAGCATTTGTCAGCATTAAATTGCAGTTTGTTGCTCAGGCACCAATCGCTAACCCTATCTATGTCTTGCTAAAGACAGCGACAGTCATTTTCATTCTTTACCGCCAGTAGCAGCTTAAGGTCGTCCGCAAAGAGAAGACATTTAGCGTCTCTCACTACGTTAGGAAGGTCATTTATCATTATTATAAACTCCATTGGACCCAGGTTACTGCCCTGACTGACTCCTGTCCTAGTGAAATACGGCTCCGATCTATGACCTGCATATTCCACATATTGACGCCTGTCTTTCATGTAGCTGGCGAAAAACTGCAGAAGTTTAGTTGTGCATCCAACTTTGGATAGCTTCGACAACAAGACATCATTGTCCACAAGATCGAAGGCCTTTTTGTAGTCGAAGTATGCCGCATCCACCTGTGTCCCGGCACCTTTATCGGCATTATCTATGCTCTGAAGTAAGTCATTTTCTAAGAAAAACAAAAACAGTAAAAAAAACCTTTCCATTAATGTCCAACTATATGACTGCGCATTGTGACGAACATTTTCATTAAATCGTTTTAAAAATAATTGTGTACTATCACTAGTAGTTCGCCCCGACTGAGATCTCACGACCCCCTATCCCCCAACTCCGCTTACCGATCCGGCTCATCTTCGAACTCATAAATTCTTTTGACCTAAACTACGCGCATACCAAAATTCATGAAGATCGGAGCTACAAGTTACAAAGACACAAGCGCCAGGCCCGTCTACACGTCAAACGTGTCAATTAAGTTCTACTTGAGCACCACTTACTTTGATCATTTCTATATAACCCATTCAATTTATGTTTGTTATTCAAATTTTTCCTTAAAACCTCACTGGGACCAATAAAGTGTAACCACTTACCTTTCGATTATGTGACCTGAGATTCAGCAATTGGCGCGGTCGTTACTTAAATGAGTGACCGAAAAAAATTGTAGCAAAAACCAATTGAACGGTGAGTTTGTGCGGAGTCAATTGGCTTTATTGTCTTTGGCGACCACGATGCAATGCGAAACGGAGTGTGTTGGAAGACCACACTCTGTGGGCCGACGACATCGTAGTGGTCGCATGGAGTATTTGACTGGAGGTGACTCGGGATAGCTGTTTGTGGCGTCGAGGCTCATGTTTAGTAGTGGACGGATAAGGGCTGAGATGATGAGATGATAATGATGACAGATTTAAATGAGTTAATACAATGTAAATAAAAGTAATAAAGATTGACCCCCATACTTATAAACGGTGGTTAACAGCTGTATTACTATTATATTGTTTGTCTTATACTGTGACATGGAGTTTTAAAGTTGACAAACAGAGTCAAACTTCAAATAACTTTGTCATCTGTTAATCATCATCTGAATACTTATAACTTAGATTATCGTACATAGTTTAACAACGACGTTCGAATTTTGTATCGATTTTTTAAAGTGTAAACCTGCCGAAGCTCAGCCATCAGAGCCAAATTTGAAATGCTTCATTGTCCAGCCACCATTAACCTTCTATATAAGAGACCTGTCTAAATTGTTTGAACTATAACTAAAATAATCTACAGTGACAGAGTTTGCAATGAAACATCACCTTTAATCTATAATCACTTTCAACGCATGTGCAAAGTGTTTGCAATTGATGACGCAACCCGATAACGAAGTAGACAAACAACACGTGTGTTGCCACTTATCAATCGTGACCTTGGGAATCAGGAAGAGAGTCAACGACCTATCATTGAAAGAAGAAAGGACATGGATGTTTACGACAGGTAAAAAAGTCATTGGAAGAGTACGTAAGTACCTATATGAGAGGCAGTAGGTAATTAATTAGGTAGTTTTGAAATTCTCGCTAAATGTTTTACGTAAGAGTTTTGATATGAAACCCTTTTTCTGGTTCAATCTTGTTGCTTTTACTATTTTCAGCTTACCTTGAAGAAAGAAGGGGAGGAAGAAGAAACAAAGAAGAAGGAAGACAGACGGAAGGAAGAAGGAGAATAAAAAGAAACGAAAGAACGACATTGCGAAATGCTGAAAGTTTTAAACGCGATTAAAACCGAAACAAATTACGATTCTACATCGCGAAAACTAAAGGTTACCGGTTTCAATCGCGTTACTCATTATTGTTCACATATTTACGTTTCGAGGTCTTGCCAGACTTTGTGTTCACGGATCTTAAATAATTATAAATTTGTCTATGATAAGTTTTTTTTATTATCGATGGCCGCTATGCGCGTGAAGCCCGGAGTGCGACGCAGAATGTTGCGCGTTCGATTCCCACCGGGGAAAAGTATTTCTGCTGACCATAAATGTTTGTTTCTGGTTCTGGGTGTTTAATATGTAAATAAAACCATAAAATGTACCTAGTATATCCGTTGCCTAGTACCCAAAGTACAAGCTTAGATAGCGCTGTGTGTATTGTCGTGCAATATTGTTATTTATATTTTCTCCTTCGGATCACGTTCAGTTTTACAGCTGTAAGTGTTCTCCCTTATATCTGTATTGTTTTTTTTTAATTAATATTGCATTCCATTACACACAGCACAATCTAGCTCCAAACTAAGCACTAGGTTAATACTATGGGTTTATTAGACAACGGATAAACTACATATTAAACTTTTTTTATAAATACATTTACATATGATACATAAAATTCTTAGGATTGCATATTGACCAAAGAATTACGTGGAAGCTGCAAGTTGACCATATATGTAAGAAGCTACAACAATTTTCGTATGCCCTGTACAGACTGAGATTAGTCGCAAATTTGCAGACTATTTTAACTGCATATCATGGACATGTTGCGTCTGTCTTGCGCTATGGCATTATTTTCTGGGGAAATTCCACTGAAAAGTTACGCGTACTTAAAGCACAAAAGAGGTGTATCCGTGTCATTTTTAATCTGCAGCAAACCGATTCGTGTAAGAAATACTACAGATTGCACAATCTCCTAACGGTGCCCTCACTATACATATACGAGGTGGCTGTATTCGTTCGTAAGCACTTTGCATATTTTGGAAGTTGTCCGCCAGGCAGTAGACGTGCAGGTGACCTTCACGCTCATGAATCAAAGACCCAACTAATGCAAAGTAATGTGTTCTGTATGGCACCAACCATCTATAATAAAATACCACGATCCATCAGAAACTGCAGTAGTCTGCAAAGCTTTAAATATAGCCTCCACAAATTTCTGGGGAATAAAGTTTATTATAAGATTGATCACTTTCTTAATGACAAATCTGTTGGGGATACTTAATATTATTATCTAATTTTAATGATAATTATTTGATTTATATCTTTAATTTATTTGACATATTATGTAGTAAATGAATGACATTACAAATATCTAACAAACTAACTAATATTGACATTATTATGAATAATTCTCCTGATTTGTATTCTTACCTTATAAGTTGACTGTATACCTATTATGGTGGGCCTAGAGGACATCATATTTTATTTTTATAACACCTATTGTAATTTTACCTAGTGCAAGCAGTTGTGAATAAATGAATTGACATAGCAAACACCTTCATCAGAAACAATTATTATTTTTGTGTGCGCCCGGCGGGAATCGAAACCGCAAACTTCGTCATTGCAGTCGGACCTTTGCCCGACGCGCCACAGAGGCCGTTGTATTTGTCGTACAAGTGTTTTTAATCCTCTAATCAGTAGCGAAACATGTTGCAATTGCTTATGATACGATCTTAAGTACTTACTTATCAGAATAATAAGCTTAAGGTGCATAATAATAGCTTCAAATCACTTTCTTCATACTTAAATAAGTAGGTACCGAGTTTCTATTGTATTATCTATCAGTAACTAGCTGCGCCCCGCGGTTTCACCCGCGTAAGTCCCGTTCCTGCAGGAATATCGGGATAAAAAGTAGCCTATGTGTTAATCCAGGTCCCAGCTACCTATATTCCAAGTTTCATCGCAATCGGTTCAGTAGTTTTTGCGTGAAAGAGTAACAACCTCACATACATACATACAAACTTTCGCGTTTATAATATTAGTAAGATATGAAAATCGTTGGGTACAGATTATCTGGTATGGAACGGTATCGGTACTGGTATTGGTATTGAAATTTTATCGTCCTAAAAGTCCAATTTGAAAACATTTTCTTTAAATATTTGATAATATTAAGATATCTAGGTACATTAAGAACGGTTGATTCGATTTTCATAAACATAAACAAACCTAAAAATCGGTACACTCAATGTATATACCTACCTATAATAATCATGTTCCCCGTAAATTTGTCCTACTGTAGGGAAAAAGAAAAAGGCATTTGTAAGCCGAGATTCGAACCCGTACGACCTTTGCAATGAAAGTCGTGGTATCTATCACTAAACCGGTATTGGAATACTTAACTTGCATTGAAAGAAATGCATCTAAATCGGTTAATTATATAGTTAGAGAGTTTAGAGAAACCTACAAATAAGTCAAAGGTAAATGTTCATTCGGGGTTGAAAACCCGGCTTCAATTGTTTTCATGACTTTAAGTGACAAAAACACAATTGAAAATGTCCTTGTAAATTTTCAATGTTTTTTTAAATTATCTTTGACATCAATGTTTGACATAACATATCGAAAATAATTATGCATCTTGCAAAATATGCAAATTCTTTACTCTCTGTAGAACAAGGGTCATCGCGATTGTTAGATATAAGTCATGTCTTACATGAAACACACATACGTGTGCACACATACCTATTCACACGCGACTTGAGAACTCCACAAACTGCCTTTCTTGTGCGCACTGCTCATCATCATCATCATCAGCCTGTTGCAGTCCACTTCTAGACATAGACCTCCCCAATTACACGCCACCTAGGTATATTTTCGGCTTCTCGCATTTGTTTGTGCCATCCATCTTGCGCAAATCGTCAATCCAACGTGCCTGAGGACGTCCTACACTAACGCACTGCTAACAAGTAGAATTCGCTGCCCGCTCCGCTGTTTCCCCTAAATTACAACCTTGGAGTCTTCAAGTCTAGAGTATTTTTTTTCTAGATATGCATTGCATGCTACATCGCCGACCTCATCGTCGTTTCCTATCAGGTGAGATGAGGTCAAATGCTAGCGTATTAAGTATAAAAAAAAAGAAAAGAAAAGTCAAGACTATCGCCTATGTCAAGGAATCACTTTGAATGTCTCAGGGCATTAAACCTAAAACACAATATTTCTTTTCCCAATAAAATCGAAACCTACCCTACGCCTACGCGCCCAAGATCAGATTAATTGGCCCACGTATGTTTTTCCATCTAAACTCGTATTTAGCCGAGATCCATACCATCGGGAGAAGTTCGTACATATTCATGAGAAGCTAGCAACCCCAACCAGAATTTACCAGGACCAAATTAATATCACCATGTCTATTCAACATTCATTCGCCGGTTATCCCCATGCATTAATGGTAGTGAATTAATCAGTTATTGCGGTGGACTGTATCGGGTTAGCAGTTGCTTGTTTACTGTATATCATTGTTAATTTGATAATGTAATCTTGTAAATTTAGATATATTACCTTCCTTACCTATACAAGATGTAACAGGTAAGCCCTTTTAATCCGAAAGGGGGTTGTTATAGACGTCTAGGCGAACACCTTTTGTTCTACGACTTTTGAAAATTCGAACTTTTTTTTTGAAAATTTTGAGATTCTGTTTCACTGAAAAAACAGCTGTTTTTGAAAATAAATGGAATTGAAGGTTTGATTGTAGTAGACCAAACTAAATGAAAGAACAACATAAGGTCAATGACCTCGAACTCTAAGAAACAGCTGATTTTCAAGTAAACTTTACACCTAAATTTTTCGAAAAGTACTTCGAATTTTCAAAAGTCGTAGCACAAAAGTTGTTCGCCTAAACGTCTAGAACAACCCCCTTTCGGATTAAAAGGGCTTACCTGTTACATCTTGTATATAGGTTAGGTTTATTTACTTCAGTATGGTATGTACTGCATTATTGATTTTGTTTAATGTAGATAGTTTATTTTTATATAATACTAGCTTTGGAACATCCGGATCAAAAGTAGTCCATTTCATTCATAGATAATTTAGTCTCCTATTAGTTACTTTTTTAGGTTTTTTTTTCTTGTCAAAAATATTTCTGGGTATTATTTTAAAAAAATATTAATTCTTAAGTAAAGATAAACGATTAATCCATATACATACAGACATAATAATATATTTCAATCCTTCTATACTAAAAGTTAAAGTTTTAAGGACGCGACTCATGTTAAATCCCTTCCGATGGAATGGTTTTATTCATAACCGGTATCAAATAGATCTTTAAACAATGTATTATGTTATTGTACATGATACAAGAAGTTTCCCCTTCATTTCAAAAACAATAAAAAATCACTTTAAATACCACTATTATACAGGCAAAGTTACCCCTGTTTTACAAAATAAATCAATTTTTCTTCTAAATCCTTAACCGCTATATTTTCTTATAGGCATCATAATATTAGAAAATACAATACCTAGAACCCCTTCATCGCATTTTTTCAAAATATTATTTTAATCTTCGTTAATTATTGATTTTACGAGAAATTGTAGATTTTTCACGCAATTCCATCTCGCTCATTTATATGCAAGAGGACAAGGACCGTTGCTTATCATCTATCGCCGCCTTAACTGTGTTTCCGCAATTAGCCCTAGTACTATGGGGCTTTTGTGCGTCATTTTAAGTCGTGGGTTTCCTCACGATGTTTTCCTTTACCGTAAGAACGATGTTAACAGCGTATATACTTTTTTCTTCAAGAAAAATACATTAGTGCGCGGCCGGGATTTGAAACCACGATCTTCGGTATGAAAGTCGGGGTATCTACCACTAGACCACCACCTCTTTAGTTTACAAATACTCACTTGTTTTGTAAGTAGGTACTTACTAACTTCATCCACCAAATGATCCCACCAAAATCCAGTCCCCAACCGGAAAATAACTGAAAATCACTTTCCTACTGTAAGGGCTCGATTGAATTTTTCATCACGTTGTTTATATGAGCATGTCTGGACGGAATCCTAATGCTAACTTGTTATTCCGGGTTCGAATCCCGGTTCTTATCTGTCGTATTACCGGCTAAATATTTCCTACGTATGTAGTAGTACATATTAATTGGTTGTTTAGTTTTGTATCTTTTGGTCCCACCTAATAATTGGTTACTAAAGCTTTTGTTTTGGGCTTCTTATTGGGTGCGTGTTTAAGCTTCATACGGTTTGTGCATAGAAAAATTATGTAGTTAGGTATTTTGTTCTCGTCTTCTTCAAACTACATATTATTATTCTATTCAAATTCTACAAACGAACGAAAGAAATAAATATTGTCATTCAGAAAGAAAATCTGTCAGTATAGTAGGCATTATGATAGGGTTTTCGTTCGTTTGGAGAATTAAAGTACAGCCCCATGAACCTCGAATAAGCAAGGCGAGGTGACAGTCGAATTTGCATCACTTTTTACTATCGGATTATCTAAACCCACTAGACCACACGTGTCTGGGAGACAAAAATATATTTCTAGAAGCTATTCGATTGAGTAATAACAGATTTATGGGATACAGTTCCTTATTCGAGTTTCGTTGAATTAAATTTTGCAAATTAGAAGCTTCAGCTAACAGATTATGTAACTCTTTTCATAGGGTTACCCTAAGAGACCGTCTTCACAAGGGGTAGAATCGCGGCGATATTATCGTCGAGCCACTTATTTCTATACAATTTCTATGAACATGTCTCCACACGGCAATGTTAACGCGGCGCGGGCGTTGCGTTTTATAGAAATAAGATAATATCGCCGCGATTCTAACGCACGTGGAGACGGTCCCTAATCTATCTAGTATGATAAGATTCATTTCATATAGATTTCTGTGTTTGTTCGTATTTATATACTTACGCCGAAATTCCATTTAGAAATTCTTACATGATGCATTTGACGTTCAAGTTGTCTGGGAAACTTGCATATGCAAATTTTCGTTATATGCAAGTGTTTTAATAACATAGCTCCTAGTTAATATAAAATTTGAAGTTACTTAGTACGTATTTCTGCTCAAGTTACAGTCAAGACTTTTCTGCGAGACTTACAGACAGTTGTGTATCTGTCTGTAAGTCTCGCAGTTCGAGTCTATTCGTAGACTTTTGTCACATTTTAGCTGACGTTGCTTACTAATGCTTTGTACTCATTTTGTCTTGCTCATCCCTATGAGCAAGACAAAATGAAGACCAGTTTAACAGTCGTATTCACAAACGACCCTTCGTTTGTGAATACGACTGTTAAACTGGTCTTGTAAAGACAGCGCTTATAGCCATATGTAATTTAAGACTTTAAATTGATTAATTTTTTGAAGTGTTTCCTACCGTAATTCCTTACTTACTACAATTTAAAAAAAAAATGCATTCCAATATTTAGTACCCGATAGAATCATCTATGATCGATGGAGTAAGCACCTATGGCACAAGTAGAAAGACGCATTACAAAGGATTTGTAAGGGTTTCAGTGCAGGTTCAACTCTTGCCAGGTGCAAACTATCGGAATACATTTTATTTTTAAATACCTAAATGATAAATATCGTGGCTTAGTTATTTACCCTCTTACTTATAAACGATGAATAAAGTTTGAATTGTTTTGCAACATTTGCTTTTGTAAATGCCGACATTACGAGTTAACATCACAAAGACAATATAATTATAGATAAATACTAAAAATATTTTGAAGGAAAAATACATCTTCAAAAATTCACTTTTTTCATCGTTCATGAGATTTATTCCCGGTCGTCCCCACCTTGTCGTCCCCACTGGGGACGATCATGAAGGTTCAATTTTGGTGTAGTTTTCTTAGTTTTTTTATGGAATAAGGTTGTCAAGGGTTATTATACATTTATGAATAAAAATCAGGTTATTTTTTAAAAACTGGATGATTTATTTTTACCATAATAATATAATATATTTTTGAAACAAATTACGTTACAAAATGTACATGTTTTTAATTTTATTCAATAACTACAGTATTGTTATTTCATACTTAACAGTTAAAAGACTACATACATTTTATGTATATTATAATTATCTTAAAATATACGTAAATAATTTATACAACGGACGAGGAGGAAATAAAAAAACAGGTTAAAACCTTTAAAAGTACATCCTCGTTGAAACGAATTAAAAGAGAAATGAAAATGACAATGCCATCCAAGTGGTTTCATTATTGGTTAAGTTACAAACGATTTTTCCTTACAATAATATACATACATGTACCAATAATAAATGATGAAAACTGCTGTTTTCTATTTGGTAAACCGATTTTCGAACTGTTTAGCTACATATAAAGAGATCCATCGGTAACAGGGAGTTTAGCATCATATTTTTTTGGTATACATTGAGAAAAAAAACACTAAAAATCAGGTATCGTCAATTAAGGCCACTACAGACGAGACGAAGGAGTATAGTGGAGCGAAGCGAAGAACATCATGTCCGTATGGACTAGAACGATTCGAGCACACACAGGTATAGTGTGACATATTGTGGCCTTACACCTACATATATACAATGTTCAATGGCAAAATAACTATAAAAGCAACGTGAAAGTGATCAGTCATAAAACTTTAAAGCCATGCTTCTATCAACGAATGTACCATTTATTGGCGAAACTTTACCAAATGTAAGCACATTGAAGTATACTTTTACCTTAATCATAGACTTAGTGGACCATTTTTTTAATATTTTTGTTCCTAATTTTGTTCAAAGGTATACTTATAAAAATTTGGGAATAAAGTAAAGTATATTGTTATGCTATTCTTACGCGTATCTTAATACAAAATGCAAGGATATTCACAAAATGTTTTAAGTAAAGTAATTACGATGAGAAAATAATGAAAGTGAATAGTATTTAAGGAGGAAACTGAACTATTGTAATGATAAACGTAATGCGAAACTAAGACATATTGCGTTAAAACTATATTTTTTTATTATTGACTTATGTTATTATTTCTTACATCGTTAAACCTATGTTAGTTTATCGATTCTGATTGTGCGATGTTTTCTTTAATTATTTATTATTATGTATTATATTTAAACATTAATATTACCAATAAAATGACACAACTACGTCAAATATGATTATTTCAATCAACTACGGTTTTGACAGTGACATATAATAATGGGTTATTTTATATAATAGACACCAATTATATTTTAATGGTTATATTAATTACTGTATAAGTTACATTATGTGCTGTTGAAGGGAAATTAATGTTTCGTTGTATTGATTAATATGTTTTAAAGTCAAGCCTTAAAGTCGAAGATCGCTTATCAAATAAATCAACAAGAAAATACATATTATACACACATAGTTTTTTTTTGTCAAACTATATAACGAGATAACTTTCAGTTCTGTGAATAGCTCACTAACATTTTGAATTTACACAATATATATTATTATGTATTAATAAAATATTTTAAGACGTAATCCATCGGCTAATCTGAATCAAAAATCTCTACTCCAGTCAAGCAATTGGTAAGCTTCCATGCGATTTAAAATGATGACAATCCAAAATACATATATGTAACTGTTATTATATTATACATATATAACCATAATATACTTAACCATTATACACGTAATAATCCTACAACAACTAACCTCTACAACGTCTGTGATATATTTAAAGACGCCTTTTTTAAATATAATCTAACGTTTCTCACAGTGTGCTTTATTTTGACGTTCTTATAATATAGTTAATATTTTTTTCAATACTTATGACATATTTAACATAGTGGGTCTCACAAGACTCATTATATGTCAGGCTAAGAAGAAAGGAAGCCTAAAAGCAAAGAAATAAGAAGGTACACTGAATGACAACGATCTACAAGGCATAGAACTTCCAAATTATTTATAACATCTAATTTTTAAACGAAACATTAAACCCTGATAATTCCAAACATTCGACGAGAAAGCTTTTCGTACAACATATAAATTCGATGTTGCATTATATACATTGGGGTTTTACAGCTCTCTACCAATACGTAAGTAATGTAACAGTATATTACATATATGTTATTACAATATATATACTAACGAAGATGCCAGTATAAGAAAGGTTAATGACATACCGGGTAAAATGGGGTTATTTTGTGACAATATGCCTAACTTTGTGACAATCAACAAGACGTATCATATTCTTTTAATTTGAACGCATCCAATGATCCTTTTAAATAAGATCAAACTATTTATTTTGATGTAGGTTTAGAAACAAAAATTATATCTTCAAAAAATCTTGTCACAAAGTATTCCCAATTTATGGTATTATATTAGATACAATCAGTAGAGAGTTTAATACTAATTTGAGCGTCGATATTGTAAGTCATAGTTCGTATTGCTTTTAATCGTTGATAACCTGTTCTTTACGATGCTATAACAACAAAAGTTTCGTCAAAATTACGTTATACAGCAAATCACGATAAGTTCATTCATTTTTATTGT
The DNA here is from genome assembly GCA_949358125.1 of Idaea dimidiata. Taxonomy (NCBI): domain Eukaryota; kingdom Metazoa; phylum Arthropoda; class Insecta; order Lepidoptera; family Geometridae; genus Idaea; species Idaea dimidiata. The sequence continues at coordinate 14,211,955 of OX442341.1, forward strand.
CAAAAAATTATGAGTCATACAGAAAATTAAATTTGACGGCAAAAACCTAATGATAACTATGTAAATAATCATCAATATAATTTAGAGCCCCTTATTCAGGAAAAGTTTTTAGGGTTTCCTTTTTCTACTCAATCTATCCTGACTGGCACAAAAAACTGGATTTACATTTTGCAAAAACGGTTTTTCTGAATAATATTGCATCTTTAGACTTCTTTGGTTTGCCAGTAGTTTCACTGGCCAAAAAGATCTAACAGTTATAGATTTACTTCTTAAATAAGTATGTTATTTTGTTGGTGATTTTGAATGAGCGAATTAAGATCTCAAAAAATTATTCGTGTATAAAATTATTCTTGTATTGAATTTTTGAATTAACACATTTACTTCCAAATAATCTTTGATTTGACATAGCAAGAATACATAGTATACAGAATAGTGTAAATATACTAATGCATATGCAAACCTGAGTTGATATTTAAAGTATGTTTTGCTTTATCATAACTTGTAAAACACAAAACAAACACAATTTTTTTCAAACGTGTTACCAGATATTGAGATTTATAAAATGATTACTTATATCATTAGATTATCATACCGCAAATGTGAAGAAAAATGAATCTTAAAATGCATAATCTGGTGTCTAAGTAATTTTTGACAGCATTTATACTACGCGCTTAAAAATAGATTTGAGCATCACTAACATATACACAAGAGTTTTCAAGTATATATTATTAGGCACGAATTTATCTTTAACTTTTTTTCTTTTAATTCAAAATAATATAGTAATATCATCCTTCTACGTGACATATATAGAATGTAAAGTCTGATAAAAAAAATAAAAATCCTGGTATGAGGGTATCGGTTTTCGCTATGAAACTACTTCCATCGATTTCCCAGATTTTTTATTTTCCTGGTCAGGATGTACATAATATTGTAGTTTTATTTTATTTTAATGTGTTTTTTTTTTGTTTCTTTTTTTTCGAATTTAGACACTCACTAAGATACACGCTCGTTATTATACATATATAATTTATAAGAATATAGTATAGTAAAGCATTTTGTTTCTTATCATATAGAACACAATGCACCTCTTATCGTAAAAGTTGAGGGACACAGAGTAGGTATCTACAATTAAACTTTATTTTGAAAACATTTTTAGAAGGTTACTTACATTTATACTGAGAGGCATTTTAACTTTACCGCCTATCTAACTGACACCATTTACACTGAATTGACAGATTTTAGCAAAATTTTCGTTTTATACAAAATCTTTGTTTGTACGATGTTGTGGTTTTTGACAATTTCCGTTTTAAGGACATTAAAAGAAGTATCAGAAACACTTCGAAAAACTACACAACCTCTTCTGAAAAAATGGCATTTGAACCAAACACCACAACTCCACAAAATATAAAAATATTTAATTTTTCCTCGAACTTGACTATCAAAATTATGCCCAGATTTTTTAAATTAAAAAAGTTAGAGAAGCTAGCGTTGCTAAAACTAATCTATGCGATATCAGTCTCCACTAGAACCTTAAAATTTAGAAAATCCGTAAAGTAAATCACAGAGTATGAAAACAGCAAAACATTAAGTTGAAACCAGGCGAGTGTTGACTTTTCTTTATCTCCATCTTGAAACCCACCGTCCTTAGACGATACAATCCATTATTGATATGTATTTTACAAACATTTCTGTAGTGACAGAATAGTTAACAAAGAAAACAAAGTTGAAGTGTCCCTTCGGATCGATCCATAGGTGCCATCTATACAATTTTAATTCATACCTTACCATTGAACAGAGATTAATCTTACCCTACAAATTCTACAGAACATCAAGACCGACTCAAAAATCTGATGAGCCTTCGCCGTACACAAGGAATCGAGGTGCGCGTATAGCGGAAGAAAGATCGAGGATAGAATCAGATGTGAGAGGCAGATTTATAATACACGAAGCTCAATACCTATAGGCGACGGCTCATCCCTCGAACGACTACCGACCCGTTACCTCGCTCACCGAAATTCTTCTAATGACACAAACGATCAGCTTCCAAATTCATATCCTTCGCCTAAACCTCAAAAAGTACAAGAAAATTTAACACAAAACTACTGTAAATGAACCCTATTCTTTTGCATTTCTTACAACTCGAACCATCTAAACATTTTCAAAAAGTAAAAAAAATATACGTATGCCTTAAAGTACGAATGTTAATAATGTAAACTAAAAGTGTAATAGGTAATAGAAATCGCGAAATAATTCTATAAACTAGAAGCTTATTCGTGTAATGTACACGTAGAACACGGATGCGACAACGCGGATTCGACAGAACTGACCCGAGACAACTACCAACGACGGACAGTAGACGGATTCTTTGCTGAGATGCGACTGAGACGTGCCTTTTGGAAACCATTCTCTTAAAACGAAATCATATAAAACACGAAAGCAACGAGACGAAACGAGAACCAACTCACAGCCTAAGTTTAAAATCTGGTGCACTTCAACGAAGCGCCCGACAATACCTTCTAAACTATAAACAAAATAAATGAACTGAACAAAATGGGACCTGGACGGTCGGTTGCTACCTTCGATTCTTAATAATAACTTTGTACATTGAATCCAAAAGTCGACACGTCGGTTTGGATAGGCACTCTCTAGGCGGTGCGGCGAGCGGTCGCCGCGTCGTCGGCCTCCGTCGGCGGCCCTTCGGCGGACCGCATGAGATCAGTGGAACCGGCTGCGGCCGTGGCGACCACGCGCCGCTCTAAGACGACGTGAGGTACGAGGAGATCGTGTGATCGACCCAGTCGCCCGTCACGCCGATCTCGCTTAACATGTCCGACACGTCAGGCGTGCACGAGAACTCGAAGTACGAGCCTGACGATGAGGAGGCGGTCTCGAACGAGTCAATGTCTGTCGTCAGCGCGTCGAGGTCGACCTCGCAGTCCGCTGGCAGCGTCAGCAGGTCCAGGGGAGGGATCGAGTACAGATCCGTGAGGTCGGTCGTCATCTGCGGCCGGCTGTTCTGCTCCTCGTAGAAGCAGGCCGACTCTGGCGAGTCGGGAGAGCCAGCTGGTGATGCGGGCAGGGGTGGCGGCGCAGGCGTCTCGACAGGCATACTGCTCACTCCAAGAACCGTTCGTCGTCGCCGACTTAACCCTCTGTTGTTGTTGGAGTCAGCGCGCTGTTTGCGCTTCGGCTTCTGTACAGAGCCGGAACGTTGACCACTCCTGTCTGGTTTGGTAGTCTTTTTGCGGGGCCTGTACTTATAGTCAGGGTATTCCCTCATGTGCAGCTGCCTAAGCCTTTCAGCTTCGTCGATGAAAGGCTGGCGTTCTTCATCATTGAGCGTTTTCCATACTCGACCGAGGTTCTTTGAAATCTCTGCGTTGTGCATGTCCGGCGTTTGCTCGCATATTTTCCTGCGTTCTATTTGTGACCAGACCATGAAAGCGTTCATCGGCCTCTTTATATGATTCGGGTTGTTCTTTTTTGTCTGTAACAAGAGAAACAATATGGTTAGCTTTGAGATACAGAAGAAAATCTGTTGGAGACGATCTTTGCCTAATTACAAGGTTTACGTTCGAGGTTGAAAATCGGTGCTATCTGCTTAATTATTGTCAGGGCTCGATTATTATTTCAGGCATGTCCGATACGCTGTGAGCTCTGGCAAAGAGCTGCCTGCGTCCGATTAGTATGCACGCCGTCGCGGCATTAACTCTGTGTCCTTACTATTAATGATATTGTTATCATAGGAAACATTATTATTACAAAGGTTCGAAATATGAAACTAGTAGTGGAATGGAAAATTTTACATTACCCATTTAGTATGTGTAATGATGATATAGTTCAACGTGCAGAGCGTGACCTAATTTTTCGTTTGGAATACTGCTCGAGTTGTACCAACAAAACTATACCGGAACGTTCTTTGGAAGTGCAAGCAGTAAACGTTTCCGCGTCTCAATCGACTGTTATAATAAAACATTGACTAACGAGGATGCTTAAGGACGCAGGAAGTCATTATCAAATGATGTAGGAAGCGTTCGGAGGACGACCATTATCTCTTTGGACAATTTTCCCTTACTTTAACGAAATACGTATACTCGAAATAAAGGCAGCATATTTTCGGGGCTTTCACGGGTGAAGTTTACGACACTATCACAGAGCTCACATAGATACATAAAAACAACGACGGCTGATAGTACGAACATAAGCGAATATTCCTTTTTATTATTCAAATCTTACTTTCGCTAGACTTCGCTCGGTGGCCCCGCTAGGGGAAAAAACCGAGCTCGACTTATATTTTTTGTTCGTCTTTATTTATATTCAGGACAAAAAAGGGTTTGTCAGATGGCGACTAAATCAAGTTCGAAACGCCCAGTCGAGTCTCAAGGTGAGTCGGCACAGGTAGGCATTTTTTGCTCGTAATGTATCCACATAGAACACGGAACAGGTAGCGAGCATTCACTTGCTACTTAGTTTAAATAATATGACCACTAATCTGTTACTAGGTCTGACGAACTATTATATATCGATTCATAGAAAATCGATTAGGTGTTATTTATTTTGCAAACATTAATACAATTTGCTACTCCGGAAGATGACGTGATTTTCTGGATGCATTCGATGAAGACGACTTGATCATATAATACAATTTGGGGGTCTTTAAGTCGCGTGTGAGTAAGTACCTTCTAGGTCAGTGTGCTTCATCTTAGACTGCATCTATACCTGCCATCAGGTATCACACCTGATAGCAAACACTGGCCTAAACGTAATAAAAAATATTCATAACCCCGGAGCGACCGATGGTCTCTAAAAATTCTCTACCGGATTCTAAAGAATAATAATTTGTAATATCATGTAGATGTACACATATAAATACATTTAATGTTATAAATATTACATTGTTTTAGCATGCAAATGTATTAATTTTGCTAAATTTGTAAATTTGAGAACGAGAATTGAACAGGTGTTCCGCATTTTTTGGCTATTCTATTTTAGCCATTCTTTATTCTATTTTTGTTATTAATTATTTAATTTGATTTATCCAACAAACTATAAATTCAATGAAAACATAGGTATATACAATTAAAATTAAACTACCTTATCGCAAACTAATGACTAAATAAAATGCATAAAAATACACACTTTAATTCAGTCGTTAAAATGTAAAACCAACATTAAAAACCATTATAACAAGTCACATAAGTTTCTCTCTCCTAATTTAATATTATTGTATTGCACATCAAATTATTACATTTATCGTGTTACTCATTCTAAATAACTTTCACTGCTTCTAACATAAAATAAAAGTCAATAAAAAGTTAATATCTTAAAATGATTATGATGAAAACGTACCGATTAGAAATAAAATTATAATCAATGACATTTTCTTTAAGAATTAATTTTTGACACTAAACATGAATTAAATTAGGCCGTTTCAACCACTAAAGAAGATGTGAAGACTACATACATTTAAGACCACATTTAACTGGTTAATAGTTAAGTCTATCAGTCTTGTCAAAATGGCTGATCTTGTATCCAACGGAATTATAGTCGAGACTGATGAAAATTAAACTGCGATTCATTAATTCTTGTTATGACTATCAAGTCAATCTAAACTTACAACAAACAGACGATAGAAAAGTATCAAACATCGCTTTTAGGAAAACGTTTAATCAATTTAGCTGAAAAAAGACTAAATAGTCTTTAATGTAGCACGCCGACTTAACATAAGAAAAAGAAGACTTAAATATAATATACCAAATCGCATTCGGCAGAATGAGCATGAAACCTTGCTGAACATGACACAAAAATGCAATTTGAACCTAAAACACCTAGGTATAAACCGCAGAGATGATATAAAGGAAAATATGAACAGTAAAACGCTCATATACCTTAATGCCATAGTCAGCAATATGGTCACGTAGTCTCTGTAGATGCCAATACACGTGTACACGGAGATACATGGTGTTCCACCTTCCGTTTATAGCTCAAATGCCTATAAGATCATTGTTATTGGTCTCGCGTCGCGAATTGCCGGTAGACTCGACTGGTTAGATGTGATACAAGGGCATCCACTTCGCTTCCTACATTGGCCCTAGTGATATATTATGTATCTAACATTTTTTTTTCTGCAATGGAAGGTACAGTTTTATTATGATTAATTGTGGTGGTTTATGAAATATCGTTACTGTTTCATTGAAATCTTGAATCGTTATTTTTTGGAAAAATAAACTTGTGGTTCGTATTGAGAGAATCGAAAAAAAACCTAATTTAAGTAAATATTTTTCGGTATTCCTTTAAAACAGTTTATTGAATTATTTAGTATACATAACTAAAAACATTTTTTATATCAATAGAGTACATAATAGTATTATATTAAAAATGAAACTCATAGTTGTAATTAAATGATCAACATCCATCGGCCGGTAAAATATTGGTCTTACGATGAATATCGCGACTAAATCGCAACCCATATTTATACATTCACAATTTGAATTTTTATTATAATATCATTACCATTTATTTTATATATAATACTTTTAAAGTTTGATCATAGGTGAAATAAAATTAGCAGCATTAATATTCATTTTATTTCCATTTTCCTGTGTGTAGGTGCTTTTTAAGATGTATATCATACCGACTACGAAGTTAATATCTAAAATTACAATTATCTATTTATTACTTCTTCCTTTTTCGAATTAGTAATTATCTATATCAGGTTTTATTTGATGACATGTGTTTGCGCCGCATAGTACATATTTTGTTATTCTATATTTGAATCTCCCGCTTTCTTATTTATTTGATATTTATTCAAATCTACCGCTATTTAGTAATTAATATTTAGTCTTACCCGCGTGGTTGACACATCTCCCATCTCTTTCCTTTACCCGCAACCTTCACTGGCGAGACGGAGATGACAACATACGCGAAATGAGGACTATTCGCCGCTGGCGCTGAGTTCGCGCTCGGTTGGCGTACCTACCCGAAAGTTCGAAAAATATGAACTTTGGTGTGTGAGAAAAAAGATGGCGAATGATTGACATCGCCTCGCGCATTTAGTTATTGTAATTTCTTAGAAACTCGAGTTGGACAGTGAAAGTGGTATCTTTGTGTCGTTATTTTGTGTTTCGCGAACCTTAGACATAGTAGAAGACACCGCCCGCACCGCAGTGACCTCAAGCGACGGCATCAAGTAGCCAACCAGTCTGGGATCATTCACAAGGTACCTCTCTTTCCTATCCAGTTTGTGTCAACCCGCGTATTTATCTATTTAGATATATACTAACTTGTTAATCCTTAGTTAACAACCTATACCCTTTTCCTATACAGTCCATTATTATATATATACAAAATTTCTCCAGCGCCTATCTACCTCAATGGTGACGTGACTCTTTGCGCCACCATTTTATTTTGGTCCTTACGACCCGTATTCCCATTTGAATTACTTACTAAAGAATTACGATTACCTACGATTATAGGTCCCCACATATTTATGGACATAATATAAAACTTATTTATATATCTATGATACATATCCCGCAACTAAATAGTATTTTTTCCCCGCATTTTATTTTATAATTACCCGCACCACGCCCAATCAGTGGTAAACCGCACATCTACGTAACCCGTTAAACCTTAATATAATCTATCTATTTTATTATCAGTATACCACGCCCGCTAGTTATTTAGGTTGCGCGTGAAATAGGTGCTTTATTTTCCGCCGCTTCGTACTGTACTATCTATTGGTACATACCACGATACGTACCTACCGCGTTCCAAGTTTAATTGCTCAATACGTACTTGCCCTAGACAGTTTCTTAGGTCAAGGTCACAATGAGTGAAAATAAGTTGAAACTTTTACATGCGAAAAAGGAGATGCTGTTTGCTCGCATGCAAACCATTCGTGATCATGGTAGGTCACTTAATAATGACGTCGCCAAGGAATTATTCCTATGTGCGATTGAAAACGTCGATGTACTACGGGTTGACTTTCACGCAGTGCTAGAGGCCGTAAACGAGCTAGAATTGAAATTAAACCCCGAGTTTACAATAGATTTTCAGCCATATTCAGCTTTCGAAGATTTGTATGGACAAGTAAAACGGGCCGCTAGAAAGCTTCAAGTAGTACCTACCGCCCCTGCCACAAAATGTGACAGGCGTAAATTACCACCAATTGAACTACCGCAGTTCAATGGTGAAATTAAAAATTGGCCTTTATTTTACGCTAGTTTTCAAAACATGGTACATCATAACCCCTCATTATCAGACTCTGAAAGGTTATATTATCTGATGGGTAAATTAACAGGTAAGGCACAGTCTGTGTTTTCAGGCATTACGCCTTGCGCCGAAAATTATATGTTAGTTTTCGACGCTTTAATTAAGAAATATGAAGATAAACGGTCATTAGCCACCGCATATTTGGATTTAATGTTTGATTCAAAATCTTTTAGTTCGGCCAATGTTTCCAATTTAGAGCAGTTTTTAGATAAATTCGCATCATCGGTTTCCGCCCTTCGAAATTTAAAAATGGATGACTTAAGTGATTTTATGTTTCTTTATTTAGCTTTGCGTAAATTAGATCCCGACACTGTTCGCTCATTCGAGTTGGATAATCGTAGTACTGATATACCCACTTACGCTAAGTTGGTGGATTTCGTTCAACATAAATTGAAGACAATTCAACGTAGTAGCATATCTACTCGTAACCATGAAGGGACGAGAAAGGTTCCGGATCATCGAATGGAGGTGACATCTAAACCGATTAAGTCTACTTTGCAAACCTATGTTAACGTTGCTTCCAGTTCAAACCAACTTTGCGCTCTGTGTAATTTACAACACGATCATTTATTTAAGTGTTTAGAGTTTAAAAAACTTGCACCTTATGATAGGTACTTATTTGTTAAAAATAATAAACGTTGTTTAAATTGCCTTAGTCAAACACATCGCACTCATGCATGTAATTCGAATTCGCTTTGTCGTAAATGTAATGGTAAGCATCACACCACACTTCATTTTGGAGATTTTAAAAATACCGCATCTAATGAGAGCTCACTCGCTTCGAACATCGTTGATCCCGGCGAGCGGTTAGTACCTCCGCCTCGCTCGCAACTTTTATCGCGCGATGCGCGCTCAGCTGTTGCTAACGGTGACGTCACGCTTTGTTCGTCATTCTTTAGTCATGTACCAGGTACTGTCTTATTAAGTACCGCGCGAGTTTTAGTTGTAGACAAATACGGGAATCAACATCTTATACGAGCTTTATTAGATAGTGCATCGCAGGGTAATTTCGTGACCCGTGGATGCTGTCGTCTGTTGAATTTAGACATAGATAAATGTTCGAACCGTTCGATTGTGAAGGGTATCGGCGGTTATATTAAACCAACACATGGTTCCGTACAAATAAAATTCTCTTCACGTTTTAATTGTGATATTACGTTCGATATGGAGTCACAGGTCGTCGATAAAATTACTGAGCCGCTTCCGTCGGTGGCTATCGACGTGTCTGCGTTTCCGAATTTCGAAAAACTATCCCTAGCCGACGACACCTACGGTACTCCCGGGGAAATTCAAATGTTGATCGGCGCCGCTATATTCCCGCACCTGTTGCTTTATAATAGGGTTAATTCTGATTCTTTTCCATTATGCGCGTTAGATACCGTTCTCGGCTACGTCATAATGGGTTCCGCACCCGCTAAAATTAATAATTATTTAACGGTCTCATGCTGCTCTGTTATAGAGCCATTGGACTCAGTCGTCCGCAAGTTCTGGGAGTTGGAGGAGGTTAGTGTAGCCCCTTTGCTCAGTCCCGACGACAAGGTTTGTGAACAGTTTTATACTGACACGACCACCCGCGCCGCTGACGGTCGGTATACCGTCGCGCTCCCGTTTAAGGGAGACATATTTTCTTTAGGTGATTCTAGACGAGTAGCAGAACGTCGTTTTCTGTGTTTAGAGCGCAAATTTCAAGCTTCGCCTGCATTGAGGGCAGCTTATGATGACGTCATAAAAGACTATTTGAGTCAAGGATATTTATCCCCCGCGCCTCCGGACACCGTGGAAACCCCATTTTATATCATACCGCACCACGGTGTGATCCGTGAGGATAAAGTTACCTCAAAATTACGCGTGGTACTCGACGCTAGCGCTAAGACGAGTTCACACATTTCTTTAAATGACATTTTATATAATGGTCAGAATTTACAAGGTAATCTTTTTAATATTATTGTTAATTTTCGTCTATTTTCAGTAGCATTATCCGCGGACATACGCCAAATGTTCTTATGTATTGGCATCCACGAACGCGACCGCAGGTTTCAGCGTATCCTTTACCGTTTTTCGCGTGAGGACCCGCTAACCGTATATCAATTTAACCGCGTTTGCTTCGGTTTGAAATCTAGTCCGTTTCATGCTTTACGAACCATCAGACAGCTGTCTTCGGATGAAGGTGAGCGGTACCCTAGGGCGAGGGAAGCCGTAGAATCCGGGCTGTATATGGATGATTATGTGTACTCTGTAGAAAGCGTATCCGAGGGTATATCCACCGCAGCTGAAACGATTAGTATGTTTAAAGCCGGGCAATTTGATCTGGTAAAGTGGACCAGTAACTCGTCTAGTGTACTGGATTCTATTCCACCTTCCCACCGTCTTACTTCCCTTAAGGAGTTTGACGAGTCGGGCATACATAAGGTACTAGGTTTATGTTGGTCGCCTAATTCTGACGTGTTCAGACTTAGGATAAGTGTACCTCACGAAACCTGTACCAAACGCACGATACTTTCATGTGTAGCCCGTTTCTGGGATGTCATGGGGTTCGTAGCACCCGTGGTGCTTTACGCCAAGTTACTCGTCAAACAACTATGGCTGTCTCATCATGGTTGGGACGATGAGCCACCTGAGGAAATTGTCAACGTGTGGAATCGTTTCAAGTCGGAACTTCCTTTACTTAGCAAATTGAGTTTACCGCGTCACGTTGACATCTCCAACAAAAGCGTAGTTACGATAGTGGGGTTTGCGGATGCGAGTGAGAAAGGGTACGGGGCAGTTGTATATTTTCATGTCGGAAATGATGGCCGTAATACTGTCAGTCTTATCGGGGCAAAGTCGAAGGTCTCGCCTAAGAAGGTGGTTTCTCTCGCTAGGCTCGAGCTTTGTGCAATACTTCTTCTTGCTAAACTTATGTCTAATATTATAAACGCATGTAAGACCCGTATCACGATCAAGAATATTTTTGCGTTCTCAGACTCGACTGTCGCGCTTTGTTGGGTTCATTCTTCGCCCCACCGCTGGGCTACTTTCATAGCCAATAGAGTGGCAAAAATTCAAGGTGACCTATCATCGGAGCATTTTTACCACGTTTCGGGCACTGAAAACCCAGCAGATTGTCTGTCGCGCGGTCTCACGCCCGCACAGATTATTAATCATTCGCTGTGGTTTACTGGTCCGCCTTGGATCAAGTCCGATCCAACAGACTGGCCTATATCAACCTTTAATCCATCTACTATTTCGGAACCGCCGGAGGAAAAGAAGCATACTTTGCTTACCTCTGTTAAGTTATTTGATTCCCCGCTGCTAGATTTAGCGACCCGCATCTCCTCTTGGTCGAAGCTTTTACGTTCTATAGTTTTTATATTTCGATTTTTAAAATTGTTACCGCACCGCAATTTTATATCAGCTTCTGACCTTAAATTTGCAGAGTTGAGATTACTACACGATTTACAAGCCGCACATTTCGGAAGCGAAATTTCTAATTTGAAAACTGGCAAAATGTGTCAGCGTAATTTTCAGCGTTTAAAACCGTTTTTACAAGACGGAATAGTTCGCGTAGGCGGTCGTTTGTCTCATTCAGATCTGTCATATGAGCATAGACACCCAATCATTTTACCGCCTAAGGATCACATCATGAACCTTCTAGTCGACTACTATCATAAGATCTATTGTCACGCCGGACCTGACCTTTTGATGTCGATTCTGCGTCAAAATTACTGGATTTTGTCGGCCCGGAGTTTGATACGTAGCCGGGTTTATAAATGTATGCCGTGTTTCCGATTACGACCTAAACCTACCTTTCCGGAAATGTCTGATCATAAGTCTTGTCGTGTAGTACAATCAGCTAAGCCATTTGTGCATACCGCCACTGACTTCTGTGGCCCGTTCAAGGTTACGGTCCATCGTGGTCGTGGTATCCGCGCCGTTAAGGCATATATTTGTTTATTTGTCTGTTTGACTACCCGCGCTGTACATATAGAACTGGCGGGCGATTTGAGTACTGCCTGTTTCATGTCAGCTTTTAAAAGATTTCTGTCGCGCCGCGGCCCTGTGGCCCGGCTGTATTCAGACAATGGCACTAATTATGTTGGTGCAAAGCGTTTGTTGTCTGAATTACACGCCTTTTTGATATCCCGTCATTATAATACGGAATTTTCTCAAGTGTTAGCCGAAAATCGCATTACCTGGTATTTGAACCCACCCGCAGCAAGTCACTTTAATGGTAATTCCGAGGCCAACGTAAAGAGTCTAAAGACTCACTTGTACCGCGTCATCGGCGAACAAATTTTATCTTTCGAGGAATTGAGCACTGTACTAGCTCAAATAGAGGCCGTAATGAATACACGCCCTCTCTGTCGTACGCTTTCGGACGACCCCTCAGAACCTCTAGCTTTAACGCCCGCGCACTTCCTGAATGTCACCCCGCTTAAGTACTTACCTGCCCGCGACATTGAAGAAGACAAACTTCATGTCCTTTCTCGTCATACGTTGTTAGACAAATTAGTACAGTCGTTTTGGAAGCGGTGGAGGTCCGAATACCTACACACACTTCAATCGCGTCAAAAATGGAATACTTCGACTAACCCTATTGTTAAGGGCACTGTAGTCGTTCTTATTACTGAAAATTCACCGCCGCTACATTGGCCTTTAGGTGTAGTCGTAGAAGTTTTTCCGGGTCCCGACGGTGTGACGCGAGTGGTGCGCGTGAAAACTCAATTTGGATCGTATTTACGACCCGTGGTTCGCCTTTGTCCCATACCTAACCAGTAAATTATCTCACTATTATTTTAATAATTTATGTTAGGTTACTTATTATTACTAAACATTTATTTATTTTATATTTACGATTCCACTCCTTGTTTGAAGGGAATCCTTCAAGCCGGGGGGGAATGTTTGCGCCGCATAGTACATATTTTGTTATTCTATATTTGAATCTCCCGCTTTCTTATTTATTTGATATTTATTCAAATCTACCGCTATTTAGTAATTAATATTTAGTCTTACCCGCGTGGTTGACACATCTCCCATCTCTTTCCTTTACCCGCAACCTTCACTGGCGAGACGGAGATGACAACATACGCGAAATGAGGACTATTCGCCGCTGGCGCTGAGTTCGCGCTCGGTTGGCGTACCTACCCGAAAGTTCGAAAAATATGAACTTTGGTGTGTGAGAAAAAAGATGGCGAATGATTGACATCGCCTCGCGCATTTAGTTATTGTAATTTCTTAGAAACTCGAGTTGGACAGTGAAAGTGGTATCTTTGTGTCGTTATTTTGTGTTTCGCGAACCTTAGACATAGTAGAAGACACCGCCCGCACCGCAGTGACCTCAAGCGACGGCATCAAGTAGCCAACCAGTCTGGGATCATTCACAAGGTACCTCTCTTTCCTATCCAGTTTGTGTCAACCCGCGTATTTATCTATTTAGATATATACTAACTTGTTAATCCTTAGTTAACAACCTATACCCTTTTCCTATACAGTCCATTATTATATATATACAAAATTTCTCCAGCGCCTATCTACCTCAATGGTGACGTGACTCTTTGCGCCACCAACATGCCTACCGTGTCTAGTTTGACTATATTTGGAGGTTCATTTATCAAGGAAGTATCATCGAGTAAACTAGTATGATTAAATAAAGCATAGAGATTATCATATATGGCAAAACATTTTGAGGTCACAAGTGTTGGGTGTTTGTTGATCACGCACAATGGTCATGCGACATGCGACAAATTAAGACGCATAAAAGACGATTAGACGTCCAGACAACTTCTTCAAAAACGTTCTGGCACTAGGACCCCAACTGCCCAAAGTCTGAAGAACTACTGGGGTAAAAATGTAAAACCCGGGAATGTCCAAATACTTTCAGGCCTTCAAGGCCTCCGCGCTAGCAGCCGCCGCACACGCCTGCACCCGGGTAGCCAGGAGATGGCAAAAGCCAGAATGTCCACGCAGGTGGCATCCCATACCAGACATCTTCCGTGCTATCACGAAATTAGCGTCACAACGCCCAGTCTCTTGCCATCAAAATAAAACAAAGCCAAGTACACATAATATGGTTAATATACATTATTTAAAAGAATATAATATTTTGTTTGGGACATGTATTTAGGTTCATAAATAAACTACCAAAACAAAAAGAAAAAATGAATTTTATGCATTAGTCATTTATTATAATTAGTTCGTAGGTTATTTATTTATGAGTCAAAGGGCAAAGAAGGCTATAACTAAAATGGTCTTGAAAAAAATATGACACTTTCTAAAATCGCTACCTAATTCCAATTGTCGCTAACACATTGTGTGATGTCATTTGGGTGTAACGAAGTCTATCTATCAATACAAGGTTATATTGTATTTCCTATTGGCGTATACATTTTGAAGCCGGAATTTTGCAAGTACAAGGTTTCACAAATATATTTATAAAAGATGCCCTTTTATCACTTCCTTTGAGGAAGGATCAGGTAAATTTGCAATTTCGCAGTACCGATGCGGATCAAATATGTATTAAATTCAATTTATTTATAACCGACTTATCAAGAGGAGGAAGCTTCTTTTATGTAGTTTAACTAGAATACTTTAAATAGGAAGTTATTTTGTTACTCAACTGTTTTCTGATACGTAACTCGTTTCATTATAACGTGCTACATCTTGACCACACCTTAACAACTGTCTGGTCTTACCCTGGACCTAACGAGCTGGAGCGAATGATTGACATTCGTATAAAAATCGACAAACGCGAGTACCAGTCTTACTGTGGACCAATTTTTAGGGTTTCGTAGTCAATAAGATGTCCATCTGACTGTCTGTGGATTAGCTATGAGACGTTTTTAATACCAAGTAGTGCAGGTAACTTATGTGTTTTTCACAGACTTTGTATTGGTAGGTTTTTATTAAAACAACGCGATTAAAACGGTAAAATGAAATTTATTTCGATGTATTTTTCGTTCAAAACATTTCTAGATGCTATTCTGTTATTAGTATCTTAACTTCGATGTCTAGTTAATATTTTACGCTGAACTACTCAGACACAAAAGCTACACTTTTTCAATAGCAGCCACAAAAATTACAATAAATCATGAAAGGGTTGGTCGCCTTAACGCCCGCTCCGTTTCAAAGGGGTTATGAAGATGTAAAACATTTCCTTGTATAAAGGAGACTAAGATTTGTTCTCTATTGTTCCCAGTCTCAGTCTTTGTTCTATAATAAAGAGAAGTTTTTTATTAAAATTGGTGTCGATATTGCAAATAATTGTTTTTTTTTAAGTCAATTACTTCAAACACTTTAAAAATTCTAATTTGCGATTGGATTGTTTTTGAAGATCCAAAATCTGCAATTAGACAGAGA
Organism: Idaea dimidiata; assembly: GCA_949358125.1. Lineage (NCBI taxonomy): Eukaryota > Metazoa > Arthropoda > Insecta > Lepidoptera > Geometridae > Idaea > Idaea dimidiata. The sequence continues at coordinate 14,227,564 of OX442341.1, forward strand.
TTTTGCCACACAAATGTTACAAATAACTCACAAAGTAGGTACATGTACTTTACTTTTTACGTCTTTCTTTCACTCATGCATAAATTACGAGGTACAATGTTCTAAATAAGCGTGCTGTATCTTAAACCTCATTAACCATTTTGGTAAGATAGGTACTAAATATCAAATCACGGTTTTTGTCTGGTTGTAAATCGTAACTGATATGAACTTGAATTTCATTGTTCACTGTGAGTAAATCTTGTATTTAAAGACAAAACTTAAAGAGACAGTGTAAAGGGAAATTCTAGACAAAACATTACATTTAAATTTATTGTCGTTGACGTGGTATAATGCTAAGCAAGCCAGAATCCAAGCACAGTGAGGAAGTGGAATATGTAAAATAAGTCAAGCATTGTCGCTCCCGACTATGGTAGCGTTGTATCTAACATTTTTATTTATACTGTGGCTGGTTGAGATTTTTTATGAATAAAATATACCTCCTGGGAGCGTATATGGTTCGGTTAACGTAATGTACAGATATTTACGTTTTTGTGAACGCGTTCTCTGTATACGTAGATTTGTGGGTTGCGTATTTTGATTAAAAGTAGGTATGTCCGCAGTTGTGTCTACAGTATTATCGATGGTTTTCTTTTTCTATATAGGTTAATTATTTATGATATACCCTTTATATCTTTTTCGATAAATATATGTATGTATCTATATGTTTATCTGAATTGTACTGTGATATTAATATAAAATGGAATATGGCGAAGTATTAAAAATATTTTATTTAGGTACTAACAAATAATTATAAAACTAATAAAAACATTTTTTTATTTATTGAACGTTTATAAGTAAAATACTTACTATCAAAGTTAGTTAAGAATCTCCATAAAATATTAATAATATATGACAAAACAATTGTCAATATTTATTTACAAACAACAATACATTAAAATGTCTACCTATTAATTCATATGTCGAAAGCTATCACTTTAACATGCTTATTCCATTGTTGCAGACCTTTGTAAAAGATTTATTTTGACCCGTTTTCGCCATAATCACCTATTCACAGTCACACACGATATGAATATAAATAAAGTACGTACCTAACCTATATGTTTATACAACCTATTTACATAGATTAAGAATCGTATAGACACGACTTACTCGTCAAAGCTGTTTGTATGATAAGCTATCTTTGTGATTAACGACTGGTTATTCTTTGCTGTTTTTTTTTGATGGTGTATTGTTGGTTGGCTTTGAATTTCAATACGGTACGGTTGATGAATTGTTGCAATTTTTCTTTACGATTTACTCTTAAATGAAAGGTAATGAAAATAAATGATTTGTTTGAAGATAAGAGTTTGTATTTATTTTGTTTTGTAGGTTTAAATGAGAGATCACACAAACATTTTGAATTAATTTGCTTATGCTAACAAGAATCTATAGTTAGGTTATCTGTTAAAAATATCCCAATTGAGTACATTTTTAATGATACTTAGGTGTTTTTGTTTGTGTGTTTTTTTATATATATAGATTGTTATTATGCATAGATCGAGACCTGTTATGAACTGTAATTCGTATAAAAATATATGTATTTTGATATAAAAGCTAATATATTTAGTTTTAGATGGATCAGTTATTTATTTGCTTTTGTATACAAATTATAACATTAATCATTCTAAAAAATAAACATAAAAACTTGTTTTTCATACTTTATTGCACCATAAACGTGGTACGCTACACAATCTTCGACTTAAAACCACCAAAACTTTTTTATGACTTTGTCTAATTTATGCTTGTAATAAAAATAATGAGTAGACAATGTCGTATCTGGTCATCATAATTATTCAATGTCTGTATTGGTATAAACAAACAGAATCGGGTCGATAACCATTTTGTGTGTTTGCCTACTAATTTGGGATGCCCAAATATAGTGTGGGACTGTTGTTTAAATGTTACATACAATGCTGTTTAGTCGAATGATGGATGTATAGTTTTTTTTAAATGATCTGAAATGTTTGCTTGTACTATGTTTGTTTTTCATGCATCGTTTGGTTTGGTCAATAGCTAAAGTGATTGGAGTTGTATGTTGTGTACCTACTTTTAGCTGTGTATTTTGGGTAGTCTGTTTCTTAAATAATATTGATTTAATATTTCACTTTTAATTACCTTTCACCTCATTTATGCCAAGCCGGTCCCTACTTTATTTTTTAAATTTGCTAGTAAAAAAATCTTACTTCATTTTTTTTCGTATATTCAGTTCAACTATGACTCCAGATTGATTAACAAATCTTTATTTATAAAAATGAATCCCTATTTCCCTTGGTCGGCATCACGCCTGAACTGCTGGACCGATTTCGCTATTTTTTTTGTGTTTGTTATGATCAGGAGAAGGTTCTTTTAAAAGATAAATGCCATTTATTGAGTATCGGGACTACGCGGGTGAAACCGCAGGCGTAGCTAGTTATTACATAAAAAAAATATAGAGAACTAACATGCATAATGTAGGTAGGCAAATTTCAAAAAAGTCAAATTCGTGGCATAGTAGATAGATACATAATTTTATTATTTTAAATATTTAATACAACACTTTATTTATCCGGTTTTATCGCGTTTTTATTCATTATTTGACCCGAGCTTTCGCCAACTTTACAGTTGGCTTTTTCAATATTAAATATTTAATTTTGTTTTGTGTTTTTTTTGCTGAGAATTAAATTATTTCTATTTCTAGTAGGTAGGTTCAACGAATTCTGGATTCTAAAGTTAATTCTAGACATACAATCTAAATCACATTTTTTATCTTAACCATGACCTCTAACTGAAAACCTGAATCACGTACATAACACCTTTTAAAAATATATTTTTTGTAATAAAAACGTTTAAGGTTATATCTCAATTTACAAAACGTACGGTACGTGACCGACTTCCTTTTTATGAACAATTGATTTTTTTATCATTGTTTTGGTAATCACTGCTTAGAATCGCCTTAAGGCGAGGGATTGATAAACTTACAACTCATACTAGTTCACTATGTACAGCTAGCTCGAGTTACGATGTCCCTATAAGTTTAATATTAATAACTAGCTATTACCTGCGGCTTCGTCTGCGTAGAAATAGTCCATAGCCGACTTTTTCGTTCATTACTCGGGTAATACTAATTGGATTTCGATGTTAACCACGAGGTTCTTCGAAAATAGAACTGTCCAATATTGAAAACCAGATTTCAATCTGATTAGTAGTTTTTAATTGTTGGAATAAAGAGACATGAATTTAAAAAATATATATAATTTTGTTCTACTACTTCTCCTAAGTCCCCTAGACAACTTTTTTTTTTAAATGTGTGGAGACTATTTGTCCTCTTTTCCTTTATTATAAGTAAAGAAGATATTGCTAATTAGGTAAAACTGTATTACCAATTTTAAAATGGGAAAAACAAATGTTATCTTGTTTTGTTGTAAAATGAAAACTCTGTTTTTAAAGAGTTGTTTTAATTAAGTTTTATTCTTTGGGTTGTAAAAGTTAACTAATTGTGTAAACGAAACTACGAAAACGAAGGCAAACGAAGGGTAAATTAAATACCAAAATATTTCCTATGTTTTGTAATTACCGAGATAGGTATATTGAGAACTTTGGTCCTCAATTTAAAAAAAAAACTACGTACATATAGGCCAGCGTTTGACTACTATCACACCTAATTATTAGTGTAGATGCAGTTTAAGATGAAGCACGCTGACCTAGAATTTGCTATTTACACGCGACTTAAAGACCCCGAAATTGTATTTTCCAGGGAACACAATTGATCCCAATTTCTCGCGGTGCGAATGAGGAATGACGAAGCGAAATCCTTCGATTCGTCCTCTTAAGTTCGCAAACCGAAACATGTAGAGCAAGGTCGGAAACACGTACGGTTTCTTAGAACTCTGCTCAAATTATTATATAGGTACTTTAGTTACCCACGTAAGTGTTATTATTTGGAATTCTAGAATTATTTAGATAATCATTGTATAAGTGGGTGGCAATAAAGAATATACAGTGTGAGGTATGTAAGCAAACAAACGCTGTCTTTATATTCCCTCCTAGGTTTTACTGCGTGAACTCTTGTTTAGAATATAAGGTTCTTAATAATCTGGTCAAACCTAATAACAGATTAAAATTTAAATTATTATCCGTTAGAAATATATTAAAGGAAAAATTCATCTACAAAAATTCCCTCGCGGTTTGTAGTAGTAACGTGTTTCTAGTAGATATTATTATTAAGTCTTGAGTAATAAAAAAACTTTTTACTTAAAAAATTACCATTGTTAACCAGTTTTTCATCATATTTTTAAAGTTGGTTCCTACATGAAAAAAAATATTGTAAATTTTATTTTTTTTAATCGGGTTTAAACGGATTTTAAGATAATAAAATTATAATACCTACATATCCTTTTTTTAAATGTATTTCGTAACACAATTCTGACAAATTTCAATTTAAATTATTTTATTAATCCGAAATAACTACCGGTTATAACCGATATATTTCATATCTAACCGGTAAAACCCCACTGCAACCGTCAGTACTGTACACCCTGTAACATCTATCTACCAATCACTCTACACTTAACAAAACTGACCTACGCATATAAACACATCGGCGGCGTAACGGATGCGAAATATCATTAAGAGGACGAATCGAACGAGGAATTTGTAAATTTGGTTGTCAATATATCTAACTAATAACAAAACATACGAAAACCATATTTTGTTATTTAATTATTTAGTCTTTTACACGATTATTTAAAGAAAAAACACAGAGAAAAAACAACTATTTAAAACGGAGTTCCATTTTACAACGAAACGGGACATTGTTTTTTTTTTACTGTATTGATTAGTAGTTCGAATTGGTAATACAGATTTACCTAATTGGCAATATAGTACCTAAATATATTTAACGAGAAAATACTGTTATGGACTTTACGAAACGTCGCAACTCGAGCTTTAATAGTAAACTAGTATGATCACCCTATACTAAACAAAACTGACCTCCTCATATAAACACATCGGCGTAACGGATGCGAAATATCATTAAATGGCAAAATTTATGATTTTCAAAGATAAATTGGTCGGTGGACTTGTGATTTCCTGCGAATAATGTATTCTGATGGTACGAACTACGACTGCTAGGTAGCTCGAACAACTATAGAGTTGGGATAAGACGTGAGATATCGACATCGATATCGGATGTCGATATGAGCTCGTTTATCGATACTATCAAAGATGACAACAACTTAAATTCCTTTTTATCGACTGGTGGCGGCAACGTTTGACCTAGCTAATGCTAGAGTTAAGAATTAGGTGTAATTATTAGCTTCCGCGTGGCAATGATTGCAGCATTAAGTATGTTTGTCTTTATATCAAAATCTGTTCAAATGTTTTCTTTGATTAGGATATTTAAATAATGCTTCATATTTATTCTTGCTTATATAGTTATATTAATATAGTTAAGAAACCATAATTAATTCCCGGTTTTACATCCACCATTGACGTTGAACCAATCTATAACCACTCTTCAATAAGCATTGAATATAAAGAAACTCATTTCGCCATTCAATTCACGTAATAACAATACGTGACACTGAATTGATCTATGTACGTACAGCCGTAAACGAAAATACAACATAAATAGGACTTTATTCGTTCGAATTAAGGTTTCAACTCGACCCGTGCGATTGTCGGTATCGATAGTTATGTTCTACGCATACTGCTTTGTGCGTGCCAGCTGCGATTTATCGAATTTCCAACAACGAAATTTCTGTATTGAACAAGTTTGATTTGAGATAGGTCTTTAAAAAATTACTGGTAATTTGTTTTTGTTTTGGTAAAACGGCAAAACTAACGTTTTACGTATATTTTATGTCAATATTTATGTATAAATACAAAGTACAATAAGCATCTTTATTTTATACCATACTAGCTGCGTCACCATTCCACTCGCGTAAGTCCCGATCAAAAATCATCAAAATCGATTTAGCATTTTTTCTTTCATACAAGTTCCTTTATCGTTAGTAAAAGTTAAAGCAACGATAAAGAAATGGTACAACGATCAAGGGCTCAATACCAATCTCAATGTTCTATTTAAAAATTCGACATCCAAAGCACGTGAAGCGAATACCCTGAAAAGCAAAACGTTGAGACAAAACGCTTGCGTGATCTAGAAATTTGTATTCGAAATTTAAACACTTGTGGTATTCATTTTAAGTACTTGGGCTACTCTGTAAGGCGACGCAGGTGAAAATGTCTTACTCGTAAAAACAAAGTTATGAATGTTATTAAAGTAGCAGGGCTGCCACTGCTGAGCTATGCAGAAGTCACGTAAGTTCAGTTCCGATAGAAATATCACGCTTGTTTCGTTCGAATCCATGAACGCTTAAAGTTACACCGTAATCGGTTTGTAATTATTTCCAAAAACGCTAACGATGGCTTGCTGTTTTAAATTTAGAAGTCGTTTTTAAGCAATACGGCCACCTTTCTATAAGTACCCACAATATTTTAAAGTATTATGCGTGAGTGTTTTAAACAGTATTTATCGGGAGCTTTGCAGGGCGAATCAATAAAATTATTATATGAATTATTTTCTAATTCTTGATTTACATCATTTTGTATGTTTCATGTCAGTTTTTCTTATACATTGTGCATGTAAATGTAGAATCTGTTTGAAATTATTTTAATTTATTTGTAATTCTGGTTAAAAACAATTTGTTCGTGTCATATACGGATTTTTATTTGCATTATTGCAAGTAAATGTTAGACGAACTATTTTTTAAATACATTTTTGTAAAAAAAAAGTTTGGTTGGCGAGTAAATCGGCAATAAATTAATAGTAATTACATAGTTATTGAAGTAGCCAACCCTAGCACAGCTGTAGGTAACACAATTTGCAATATCGTTAAAAGATACGACTGCGGGATTAAAGTCAGTTTCTGCATCTCTGAAACAGTGGATACAAACTTTCTACCACTTCACTGTTTTTCGACTTGAATTTAAATTTAATGCTTTTGTTTATTGTGTTTAAATTGTGTCGTTTACTTTAAAGATTTTATGTCTTTGTGCTACCCACGATTTAGGAAAAAATGGTCCACAGTACAAGGCTCACTACGGAATATTAACCCACGAACTCCCCTTTTCTAGCGGGGTGTGCTAACTAACTAAGCCAAGTGAGCTTAAACGACTGTGTAAAATATAAAACGCATAGTTGTTTGTATATACTTTATAAATTTGTTGTGATAGACTTAAAATAAAATATAAGGAAACATAATTCAATGCATAAGTTTTGAATAGCAAAGAATTGAACAAACACTGGTTGCGCGAAATTCGCTAAAAATAACGCTATTACATCAAAAGTTTAAACTAACATTGTTAAAATCTTATCAGTATTCACATTTCAGTCTATAGAGAAACTCTTCCCTAGATCTGCAACTGCAGCACTTGAATTGAAGTTAGAAATATTATCAAGACGTGTTCGTTATTAAATTGAAACTTCATCCAACTCCGATTTTGTAATAATATTTTTAGATAAAATTAATTTCAAAATGAATTCCACTGAATTCAAAAACTACAAAAACATGATCAAAATATAACCCTAGTAGTGGATCCAGTGTTCGATCCTTGTTCTTTTGTGACTGCACCGGCTTATGTGTCGGAAAACGGACGACTGTCTATAGCGATACGACTTTAGCATATCTTTTACTTTAGTCTGCCGAATCTAGAGGCGAGGTCAAGCAACATGTTTGTTTATATATAGTTCATATAGTCATCTAAGTTACGTGTTTCATCGTGATGTTTACGTTTCACCGTAAGAGTATATATTTACCTATATTATATGTTAACAAACTCTTATCTAAATCACGACAAAACATTACACTTACTATCATACAAAGTGGGACACTAAAAAGCCTATTTGTAAAGAACAACGGTAAAAGTCAGACATTTTGGATATAACCGAGTACCTACATACATACCGAGATAAAATCAGGATGGGTCGTGACGTGTAATGACGACTACAGAAATTTAGATAAAAATCGGAACCTAAAATTTGATGCGTTGAATATAAATCGGGTTGAAACACTTCGAAAACCTTGGTGTTTGTTTTGCCAGTCACAGCATTCTTAATATATCTGTGTTCACCTTTGTTTACCTAGGAAAAATCTAACGAAAGACGTAAACAAATAATTAATCAAAAGTTCTGGCTTAATCAATAACAAAACAAACATATTTTACCCGTGACATTTCGCTAAACCTTAGAATAATAAACAAACAAATTTCTTATTTACAAAAATCCCATATGAATCAACTAATTCTGGTATCCCTCATAAATTCACTACTGTCAATGTTTTAAGTTTCCAAGCAAAAACTTGTGAGAAACACTGCGAACTCGAGAAAACAACGTACCCGGACTTAATACGAAACTTTATGAATATAGACGAAAATAGAGAGAAATAAGTTTTTGGGGAAACTGCTTAAGAAGTTTCAAACGCTTGAGGTATTCCGAAAGTGGTAACATTCAAGCTGGGTGCCGTATTTGAGAAAATGCTAACAAAAATAGCGATAGATGAAGTACTACTCGGCTTAATGTTCTTTTAAAGAAATTAAAAATGGTCGTGAGAAGCAAAATTACAGAGTCCCAACTGTGATAGAGAATTTACATAAAGCCAATTTGTTTAAATTTATAAAATCAGCGAAACAAAATGAAGCTACAGGGTAACAAGAAATAACACTAAAAGTTAAATGAGAATTAATAATTCGTTGAACAACACAAAAACTCTGTAAATGATAATGCAAAAAATACAATTTCCATACTGGCCACGGCAAAAGATGGAATCTCTTAATAATTGGGTACAATTCAAAGTGTATTAAAAACTGTGTGTGATATAATCAAAGGCATGCAACGGAATATAATTAACGCGATTCATTATGTACATTTTAAGTCAAACCTTGAACTTATTAAACGAGTAAATGTTGCGATAATAACAGATAGCTGAGTTTGCTGCGTTTATGATGTGTTACTCAGATAAAGCATTGATAATGCATTTGTTAATGGTTTTTATAAGAATAATCATGGCAACTTAGGTTTACGACCAATTTTATGTGATTTTTGTAGGGCTTTTTGATTATTTCTTTAAAAAGTAATTAACTTACAATCTCGTATTATTTGTTTTAACGTTTACGTTAGCAAATATTATTACCGTTTTAGAAATAATAAAACCTCCAGATAATTTAGCAATTCGCCCCTTGGATACAATTTAAATTGTATTTATTATATTCTCAGACAAATCTCAGACCAAAGTAAATGTAGATCTGGGTTAAAACGAAAGCACCATTAAGATAAACAAAATTAAACAAGTCCCTAAATACGCATCAAGATATGACGCCGTTAATAGAGCCAAAGAGCAGCTCACAGAGACATCTTAAGAAGTTATAATCATACTTAAGTCAAGACTAATTCAACTCTTAATTAAGTTAACTGTTACTCGCAAAATGTCCCAATTTCAAACTCAGCTGACGCTCGGAAACTTATCGGGGTTTCAATGGAAATTTATTAGCCCTACAACTATTTGTCAAAATTGTCCCCAAAGGGACTGGGACCGACGGAATTTCAGTAAATATCGGAGTTCAACGGCCAATTTGTTTTGAGGACCTAACCGCGAGAAATATGTAAGAATTTTCAATCAAACTTTAAAATGAAAACCAATTTTCGAACGAACGTAAACTGGAGAGACGTTTATTCAAAAACTAAGAATAGGTACGGAAGGATATGGATATTTTTCCGCGAACATGGCCAATATAGTCTTTTTGTGAACAAAACTTAACTGCAACTGTTGACTTCGTTTTATTTCTCCTATCCTATAGGCGGATGCTGTCAAGTGTTCCGAGTCGTGGCCGTTTCGCGGTCGACCGACCCACACTGCTGCCGACTTTAAAAACTCCACTCCTTTACCTTTAATATAGTGCCTGCTGTGAGAAAAACTTAAATTATCTCTATGAATACTTCTATTGCTCGATGGTTCAGTGCTCAATTTTACTTTTACTGCGTACAAAACTCCATAAAATGAGCATCACTCAAACTAATAAAGTCAAATTCAGAAAAATAAACCAATAATTATAGTTTACAGTTATTCTGTTATATTACCTAATTTAATTAAATGAGAGACAATCATAATGAAATGAAGTTAAGAGCTTCATTTCATTATGAAATAAAAAATGATGTCTTTTAAAGTTAAAAGACATCCTTTTCAATTTTTCCAATAAATTTTACTGTCTCAAGAATTTATTTTCTGTTTTAAATGTGGTCCGCGTTTCGGTCACAATCGAGAATGTTTTTAAAGAAAATCTTTTGGGACGTTCTCGAATAGAAGCTTACCGGCTTCTTCTAAATTCGTCTTGTTCTTTTAACGTCCTGCGGAGAATCTGTTACCATTGTTTAGGACTGAATAATTTAATGACCAAAATAGCCGGGTAGGCACCACGCTGAGTTTTACACAAAACATGCCATTTATTTATGAAACTCAAACTTAAAATGGTACTGGTAAATGGGAAAATGACTGTGTTGATCTCTGAAATGTTCGCCGCTATCTCTCTTATAAACAAAATAGAGACTTCATAACGACTTGACTTCGAAATTTTAGGGTCAAAGTAGATTAAAGATTTGAGATATGTCGATAGTTGATAGTGAATATGAAACGGCTGAAGATCACCGGTTTGTATTTAAGTATTTAATTGTTTCTTGCATCACTTAAACAATTATTGTATTAATAATAATGGTCAGTAAGCAGTCAGTCGATGGTTTAGTCTTTAAGCAACGATCAGTTCACCCTTAGTTTAATTAAAGTGTGAATTATAAGTAAATATATCACCGTTCAGTAGATGGTATCTTAACGACTTGGGATTCACTTAAATTCGGAGTTAACTTGGAGTCTTATCTCAGACACAGAACCTGTCTGAAACTTAAAACAAACAACTAACTGTTAAGAGAACCAAACAAATTTAGGGATCTGTACCGTCTGGAAGACTAGACGACTATAAAAGCGAAACTTGTCTTTGGAGACGTGAGGACAGTGCTAGAGTTCCATTCTACGGATTTCTATAGCATTATAGTTAATGTAATATTAAAATAATAATATTGATGAATATGTCTTTGAAAGGGTATATAAAATTTTATTTTATTTTTAAAGTTAGGGTAATTAAAGCTAATAAGTTTAGTAAGTAAAATCATTTAAATTCATAGGTACGTAAATAAAGATGTTTAAAATATAAATATTATGCACAAAACTGAACGCGATAAAAGTAAACCTAAAAAAACTCACATTTTACTTAGTACCCTTCAATGAAGATATAACAATAACAGAATTCAATATGATATGCAAAAACCTCTCAACAATCCGGAACGCAACAAAAAGTCCGACACGAAAAATAAAGACGTACCTATCTCGAAATACGACACTTCTCTCGTTTATGGACACAAAAAGGCGCTTCTCAAAAAACAACAATGAACCGAAACCTTATAATTTATTCCATTTCGGATGAATGCAGACAACAGAAAGACAAAATGTTTGCCGACTGCACACCACAGCAAAATCTTTGTAATGCGATGCAAAAGTTTTAATCTCGCTGTGGTTTAGGTGTTTGTCAAACCTATAGAATACGTGAGAGAGTATTTGAAATACATAAATAATAGTTTTTATAAAAAAATATATTTGTATATCAATTTTGAAGAAATATTGAAAAAAATATATAAATACTAGCTGTGCCCGTAACCTGCGGTTCATCTCCGTAAGTCCCAATCCCACACAATTATCGGGATCAAAAGTATTATATGTTACTCTACATCACTTAAAATATCCTATTGCAAATTTTAATTCAAATCAGTCGCACCGTTTGACAAACAAACAAACTTTCAGATTTATAATAATAATTATTGATTGATTCGTCGTTAAGCTGATGCTCATAATTAGCGTCATCGTCGCTAATTATGAGCATCAGTCGGACGATTAAAAGTCTACAGTCTGTCCACCCGTCGGCTGTTGTGGAGTGGACGTCATTTCATCTCGCGTTGAAGCAACACGGGTATATTCGCTTAATATAAGCTGTTATTTCTCTTTTGGGAGTTTAGTATACTACTCGTATTTTTGCTTTCAAACATTTTACTGTAGCCATATAAAGATTCAACGTTCCGAGTAGATTATATCTAGTACGAAACATCACGATGCTAATTTAAGTGGACCATTTTTTTATCAGTGACTTTGAATAGATGATGTTCATTGCTGACCATAAATGGACAAAATTTCTGCTTATTTTATAAGCAGCTTAAGTTATAAGATAAAAAAGTATCACTAAATAATACAAATATATGCAAAGTTTTAGTATGACTGAGAACACAAGATACAATAATATTGCTGATCAATTTTATAGAAGTAAAAAACATTAGGATATCTCCACTATCAAACTTGGTCGTATATCTAAAACCGATACAAGTACATATAATCCGTTTTGGCCGTCCTGTGTCCACACGACATTTGACACAAGTGATAAATTCTTCGGTCAGCGAGGGAGTGACGGTGTGATCCCCTCATATTTCACGATTGCAATGTTACAGGAAAATTGTCCGGCGAGTTATGTAAAGTCTTCTATTTTATGCTTTTGTGTTAGGCTATAATGCTACGGGCAATGATGGTGCATTTCATAAATGAAATTCGAATGATGTAGCTGGTGATATGAGGATAATAGTGAAATGTTCTAGACGTAAAATTCTTGAAATTGAATATATACCTAGTACAGATTAATTTGGAAAATATTGCATTCGATTTTACCATGTTTTTCGCGACTTTGTATTGTAACAAAACTGATTTTCCCGTAATTGTCTACTTTAAAAACAGATTCTGAAAGACTTCGAAACTTTGGAACGGCATTGCAACATTGCTGATATAAAAATGACGCGATTTAAACCGGAAAATTAGTTTATTTTAAGTTTTTTTTATTTCATGTGACAGCTAAATTACAAAAAGTACAGAAACAAATATACAAACGAGTCAAGAGCAATTAAAAAAATTAAATACATATATTTGTCTTATTATATTTTTTAAAATTTGGAGAAAACAAAATTATAAAAACAATTATTAAAATATAATTATTGTTTTTATATTATTAATTTTATAATTTATAAATTATTGACGTCCGTAACGTAAAAATTACTCACACATCTTTTTAAGTGTGGTTTCTACCACATTTTATCTTGATGATGATGAAAAAGAATATATAAATAAAAAATAAAGAATATAAAATAATAATAATAAATAATCAGAATATCACTGAAGATAAATCACATGATTTGTCTTCAGTGATATTTTCAATAGGCAATAAAAATACTAAATCAAAATTGAACAGGACAAAACATTGGATAATGCCATCCATAAACCTGTTCATAACAAATTAGGTAGGTATTACCTACATACAGCCAACAATTTTCAATTTCAAAATAGCTTAGAACCACTGTAATTTAATATTACAACGGCTCAAGACCCAAAGGATTGCGAGTGAATAATTCGACTTCAGAGACCGTGAGTTTACTCTGGCCAATTTATTTCAAACTAACGAATTACAGCAAAATGATAAATTGGCTTTGTTACCAGAAGTACTTAGGTACTATTGGATTTAAACAAGAAAAGATACTTCCCTACAGCAGATTATCTTATTCTTATATATAAAATTAAATTCCTTTTTCGCGTGGCCACGGCATCACGCGTGAAGTGCTGGACCGATTTCGCATTTTTTTTCTGTTTGCTATTGTCAGGAGAAGGTTCTTATGAAAGAAAATATGCTAAACGGATTTGGATAATTATTGTTACTAGACTCTTATGCGAGACTTACGCAGGTGAAACCGCGGGGCACAGCTCTATTTAATCAAATAGTACAGTATAGTCCAGTTTATGTATGTTAATTATGCCTTAAAAAAATAAGATTTGTACCAGTTGTGATGGCCAGTGATAGATAGATAAACGGCTTATCTAACCAACTACGTCTAAATATCATAACTTGTTGACAGTTACCTAATTAAAACAGTCAAATCTGATACCGGTAACCGTATTTGAAATTCGACCGATTACTTTAATGTGGTTTCCAATAATACGAATTGTATCAATGTCAATTTTAGATGCCTACATTATTAGATTTGGATGTTAAAAGCAATTTTTGTGTTTGTTACGAACGAATAAAATTATGGTAATGATACCTGACGTGTTGAATGAAATTCAGTCGGAATATTGACTGTCGAATTGAATACTTATTATTTCCGAAAATAGACAATTTTAAAACAAAAAAACAGATTAGTGCTTGTTGCAGTAAAGCATCTAATTCTGTAAATGCATAAACTAGTTAGGTGATTTCGAAGAGTATGTAATATATAGTGTTTAAAATTAAAGTAAACATTCGCGAAAAAGAAAAAGAAAAGTAGGTAACAAATCCAAGAAACAGTAAATAAAATCATCTCAACAAATTATCGTCTCAAATCCAACAAAGTTAACACAATCCATTCAGCAAAACGAGACAACTAGGTTCGGTTATATCCAAAACAACAGAAACAACAACTATTCATAACAAAATAGTTAATTTCCATAACATAAATTATTTTAGTGAACTATTTAGTAGTTCTGCAATGAATAACAATCCTGCGGTGAATCTGAAACTATACGTATTTTACACAATTGTGCATTTTTGTTATACAATCGCAAATGCAACTGAGTTAACAAGCAACAATTTATATAAATTCTTGTGGTTAGAAATGTTGAAATGTTAGGATAAATGCAAACTGTGCATCTAGTGTATAATTTTAGTGGATTTACTCGTTTTTATTGTATTGCAGGCGAGTGTTTGACCACCACCTCATGTGATGATGTGGTTTAACATAATATATCTCTTCACAGGTGATTTGATTAGAAGACCATCAAATTGTACAAAAAATATCTGGGTTGTATATCATAATAATTATACCTATATTAATTTATAAATTGATGATGCTACTCTGACAGTAGTCAAATGTAATCTATACCATATACAAAAAATAAATTTACAATCACAAAAACCTACATTGTTACTAAAAGTGTTGCCGTTGTTTCTTAACTTACAAGTTTTAATAAAAATCAACCCCTCCCTGCACCACTCAAGTTTACTGAATCAACTGAAATTGAAAAGAACACGTCGCTATTGTTTTTCGTTTCACTTTAATAAACATTTTCGTGAGCGAAACGGTGTCTTCAAGCAGTATTTCTAAAATATAAGGTTTGACACAGACAACGGACTAAATAGTCGATAAATTATCTATACTGCGTCATCTAAATAAACGAAGAAAAATCACTAGCTTTGAAAGTTTAGCAGCATTTCATGATTTCACGAGTCCCCATTGAATCAGTATAGATTCAAATGGAGTCGTTCTATTTGATTCTTTGGTTGGTGCAGCCACAGAAAACGAAGAAGAATGAATTGCCAAGAAGAATGATGAATACAGGTTGAAACAATAGCATATGTTTCATTTGTTATGACAATCTGTGCCGTTAATAATTGTAACTAAACTTGAATCGCGACGGTAGAATTGCTTAGATACAGATCAGTCGATTCAAAGTCTTCGTTCTGCATTCATCATAACAGCGGAGTATAGTAAAAATATAGTACTACTAATATAGCAAACATATATAAATAGTACGTAGGTATACTCGTATATAGCATTCGGCAGCTGCTGCCTTCGGTTACTTTGTAAAATGAAATCACCCGAACATTATTAGACCCAATCATTTTATACAGCTTTTGAAGTAATATTGTAATATCGTAATGCATCAACTTTTGGACTATTGCTAAGCCATTTTAGAGACTTATGTTTATTAGGGTTTTCCGTATATAAAAGTTGATAAAAAATTACTTACATTTACATTTCGCAAATTTCTAACAATTTCTGTCAACTAGGAAATATATTGTATGTTTTGAATTTGATAAAAAAGTCGAAATATCAGTTGAGTCATAGGTCGATTTTATTTTACTTTTTTGTAGTATAACGTGAAAAATTCTACATTTGCTCTTGATTTTGATTGAAAGTTAAAGTTAAAAAAACAGTTCAATTTACAAAAGTATGCCAATATACGCTGTTTTATAACTAAAAAATAAATCTAAAAGCAGACCAATAAAAGTTTTGCACCAGCTGCATTGCATTCGACGAATAACACGAAATATAAACGAACAAAATAGCTACATATATACCTACCTACTATACGTAAAAAATACTCTCAATTTTTCGATACCTGAGCAAATAGGGGTTTCGGAGATAGAGATACGAATACAGCAATATATTGCCACCCGTCCATTTCTGTATCGACGGCAATATATCGAGTATTTGGTACAAACTGACACGTATGAGATGATAGCACCAAGAAGGGTGAACACGATAGATCCTTCTCTATGCAAATACTTCACGTACTTACATCCCACCTTTTGTTACGAAAAACAATCTTGTTTAAATGTGATCCGCTTTTTCATCGAAAACAACGTTTCTGTCAACTTCCTATAAATAATATAAAACAATCTTAGACTCCTCATTTGAATTATGTCAAAATTCGCTAAGTACTCTTTTGAAATATTGCCAAGAATGAACGTTTAAGCGAATCACTCTAAATGGAATAGATTCAAATCTGACTTTTGGAACGTCGCAACTACCCGCCCGTGCCGTTTTCGATTATTTACAGTTCATTAGGAATAACTTGTTTTTATTTTGTCAGTCGGTTCTCTCCTAAATGGATTGTCAGTCTCTCCTTAAAACAATTTAGTCGAGCGCTAACAGAAGATAAATGCTTCCCCCCTTCGACTGCTTAAGTTATAATAAATCTCTCGTTAAAACATCTACAACAGTAGTAGATACAGGTAACTGCTTTTATCGATTCTCGAATATAAATGTTCGCTTCGTGAAAGACCAGTCACGATGTTTTGAGACAATTTCTTCAACATTAATATTAAAGAGAATAAACAGCACTTAAAACGATCGTGACTAAAAAAGTAGGTAACATTCGGCAGTTATCGCGGAAATCGGCATCGTCAAATAATGTCCAGTAATGACGCATAGAACGACTTCTACGTCTGCACAATCGGAATGGCTCTAATTCCTTTCGCCGTATGGACGATCGGCTTTCGTAAATCTGTAAATTTATCATTGTCTTCGTGTAGGACATTTATCGAATCGAACGACTGCGTCTCTCGATAACGCAGGATTAGACATCGGCTGTGTAATCTTCGGCTAAATTGAGGGTCGTCTAATTCTGATGTAGATGTGATTTCTAATAAATATGACGGTTTTAGGGCTCTCGAGCTCGCGGTGATGGGTAATTTGCCGAGCAGCGCTGCCATTATTATAGGTAATCTAAAGGTTAATGATACAAAAATATACTCGAGGGTCGGCCTTGATGAAGCTGTGAATTATCTTGAAAATGTTTAACGAAAACACGCACAAAATCTCCCTTTTTTAGTAAAATATTTTAGGAAAAAAATATGTGTATATTTTTAGGAAATACGACAATCTTCAAAGAATAGATTTAAAACGTGTTTTGGCAAAGACGAGGAGTGAAGTTGGATACGACTTGGCAAGTTTTATTTGTAGGTAAGTTTGTTTCGAAGGGCCTTTTTATTTCTATCTCATATTTAACACAAAACATATGATTCTGAAGACTATTTAGTGTTTATGATTTAATTTTGATACTATATCTTTTGTAATACCTACAGATACGAGTGTTATCTGTATTGCAAAAGTATTTAGACGATTGCGTCATAATTTTAGAAATAGAAAGAAAGTAACTACCTACGCCATTTCAGCTGGTATTAATTTTCGTTCTATCAGTTTTGATTTTTTTATGACGTACCATCAATTCTGGCGCAGCACAAAATTCGTTATTAAACAATATTTGGCTCGAGGTGAAGGATTAAAACGTCGATCGGTGGCATCGGGCGGCTGGCCCGCGTCGATAACCGAAGATTAAACACGGTTTAACGTCATATTAATCCGTCGGTGAAGTCGATTTCGTATTTTTTAATATCGGACTTTTAAAATTTCGAAGCTTTAATCCCGAGTCATCCATTTTCACGATTCGATACTACGTGATTCTGTACGGAGTTTTTATTTATTTTAGAGGATATTTTAGATTAGCCATTTGACTGCTGAAAAAACTTCGTGTTTGCGATTTTTATTCGGCCATTTGTGATTTTTCGGTTTTGCGTTGCGATTTGCGATTTCAACCTCAGCTGTCAAAGAGTTAGGATTCATAAAAGCAATATATTTATAAGATTTGAAATTCACAAGGATACAAATATTTAAGTATTTACGGGATACTGCCCTTTAAATAATATAAATTAACGAAAAAACTATAGCAAACTGTATAGTTATTGCGTTTCTCTAAAACCAGAAATACATAGAGCCTTTATATTTCTCCGAATTCAACCTTTCCGACTTCTAACAAATGAATATCTAACTTCACTGTAAATCCCAATGTCTACAAGGAGAAAGCGAGTAAAACCATCGACGATAACCAGTCAAACGTCAACTAGATGCTTGTTAAGTGGCATGTTAACATTTCACTTAAAGATAAGGCTAAAAACAATTGTACATTATGCCGACAAATCAAATGTATTTGAAAGTGAGACATAGATAAGGGTTAGTCTACTAGGTTATCTAGAACTGATTTTGTATTTAGGTCATACTTGAGTTAACAATAATAGCTAATTTATTTAGTTTGTAGATAAACCTTATTGCCTTTTCCTTTTCTATTTGTTCTGTTTATTATTGTTTGCAAATAATTTTAAATTTTATTATATTTTATTTATTTCACAAAATCCACAGCTCTTAATACTAGATATTACAAAAGAATAAAATTAATGTTACAGCTACTAAAGGATTTACATTGTTTATATTAAAAATATTTAAATCGACTGACGTGAGTTGTAACATTACATTGTTATTTCTTTGTTTTAGTTACTACATATACTAAATTAACTGTCTCATTTCAAGCGGTCAAGTTAGAGGCCTGAGGGCAATCTGACAACTCTAACACTAGGTGAGATACTCCACTACACGAAAAGAAAAAGGTTACAATAGGAATTTAGTCTAAAATACGTTACGAAGCGCATTGATGTTTCAAGTTGTATCGAGATATTACATAGTGTATGATTACAATGTGCATCACGTACATATAATATTACACGTAAACGTTCGCAGTGAAGAAGCATCTTTATATGCACAAAACAAATTTAGAGTTCTCTACTACGCATTTACCTAGGTATTTACGTATTTCTAGAAAGATCTAAATGTAAAAGGCACGCTAACGATCCCGCACGAGTATCGCAATGTTTCTGTGTAGACGAAACATAACAATTATTATCATTACGCGTAAAACAGCTGCAAATTACACTCGGTGTCTACGATAATGGGGTCGATGAACCGACGTACAGCTTCGATTAATTTGTACAGCCATTGATTTTGTTGATTTCTAGAATTAAATTGTTCTTCTTCTTTTGGTATGACTCACTTAGTGTTTTAGTTTTCTGTTCACTTTAAGGCCTCCAACTTGACCTTACGACTGTTATGAGTGATTACAACTGAAACCAATAGTTAACGTGCCTTCCGAAGCACGGAGGAGCTCTTGAAAATGTTTTTTTTTGCCATACTGTGTGTAGATTATCGGACACTAATTGTTAGTAGCTTAATCGTTTTCGTCATAAGTCAATCTTATTTTCGCCTTACTTCTATTTTCTACCCATTTTTTTAGGAATATATATATTTATCTACTTTTCATAAAACTACTTTTAAGAAATTGAACCCGTAACCTTCTGTTACCGCCCGTGTTTGCCCACGGCACCACAGAGGTCGTCTGTCTCAAATAACTTTATTATCCTATGGTTCATGTTTATTATCAATCGCGAAGGTAAGTTCCAATGCTTCTACGTAATTAGAGGACGTTTCAATGAACAGATTTTATACAAAAACAAACGCAATGTCGTTGACGTTACTCAAATCTCGTCTCGCAGGTTATTTGCCTTTGACCTCTCGTTCGTAGATATAAAAACGACGAGTTAAAGTATAAATCGCATGGATTTTAGTTTTAGTTGCTTCTTTGGGTTTTTCGCTTCGTTTTCAACTAATTAGGAGTAATTTAAGTCCGTATTTTTAGCGATTTTATGTATTTAAACATCTTTTATGAGTTTCGAATCGGATTGACATTTTGTTTTTATTTGCTGTCATACCTATTTGCGATATTGTTTTTACCTAGATTATTATTGATAGTGGATATTTTGTTCGGTTTTTTATTATGTGTGAGTGATTTTCCGAACAAAATTTGACTTTGGTACAGATAGAACGAGCTGTGTAAAATTCTTCACGATCATCTTCATCACCTTCTCTTATAAGAGACGTCTTGTCTGAAATATTTGCTATTATATTATATGCAGAAGTGAATTTAAAATTTATTGCATATTAAAGTCCTGAAATCGATCAGTTATAGAAACAGCTAATAGTTCATCTATAAAAGCGATATAATGGTGTGATTGAGGAGCAATATAATCAGAAATTGTATTCGTGACGACCTGTAATTGGCTCCTTGGTTTGTTACCAGGAATGATATTTGTAATGATTTCGAACTGTTATCAATAAATCGAAGGGCAGCCACGACGATGTCACATATAAATATATATAACTTACATTTTAAAATAAATAACAAAGTTAATTATAAACCTAATTACTTTATGACTGCTGACTTTGAAATCGCAAATCATCGAAAATCGCAAAATCAAACGAAAAATCAAAAATCACAAACAGAACGTTTAGGTTTTCAACCTTAAATCAATAAATATTGCACGACATTAAACCCAGCGTAATCTAACCCCAAACTGAAAACTAGGATTGTATTATGAGTACTAGACAACGGATATACTACATAATATACTTTAAAAACATTTTATGGAGTGGAAGGTATAACATTTTAATTAAAAACATAAAAATACAAAAACAAACACCATTACCCACGTTCGTTTTTCGCAGTCCAAAGCGAACACATTATTCAGTTCCAACCACGTGAAATAATCCATCGAATTTCAATCACTGACGCAATCACAACGAAAAATCATTCGCAAAATCACGCGTGAAAACCGTCCTACATATTATTCACGAGCGAGAGATAATGAGGTCGTTCAACTCGATGTTTAGATGTAATCGAAATGATACAGACAACGATTTTTAGACGAATAATATCAACCATTTATCGTCTGTCTGCCGCCGTATGTCAGCGAAAGTTGCGCGCATTTTTTAAATATTGATTGTTGAACTACGCTTTATATTAGGGGTTACATTGTAGGAAAACATTTCTTCCCAAAATGTAACTAAGTATACTCTTAATTTGATAAATGTCAAAGTTTAGTGTTTCTAAGTAAACCAGTAAATGTATTACTCGTCCACGCAAAAACTACTAAACCGACTGCAACGAAATTTGCTATGGCGATAGCTGGAGATCTAAATTTAAATATAGGCCAATTCTTATCCCGATATTCCTATGGGATCGGGAGTTACGCGAGTGAAACAATAATATAATATTATGCTAGTACTTATCTGTTACAAAGTAAATCAACTTTTTTTACTCTTTACGTTTTCAAACTCCAAATAATGGCGGATAACCTTACCTGAAAAGGAAAGAAAATTAACATTAGTATCATATTTTAACGGTAATGCTGAGAGATCTTGAAAATAATCCTATTGTTATGCTTAAGAGAGTTGAATGACCGGCCAAATTTTTGATACTTTACCTAGATTTCGGATAAAAAAAGATAAACATGTGTTTGAGTTTGAATAATGCATTTTCTGTTCACTCGTTTCGTTCAGCTATTTTTCAATACGTCATTCATAAATTCGTCTACACTAATATTATAAAAAAGATATATTTTCTGTTTGTCACTGAAAATTGTGAACCGATTTGAATGAAATTTTTACTGAAGATATGTTGATTTTTTTAAAGTAATAAGGGTAATTTTTCATCCCTATATTCAAACGGGATCGGGACTTATCAATAAAAGGAAAAGTAACTGACTGTTCAATCAATGCATAGTTCAAAATGATTATCAGACTAGGTACTTTTTGAGGTTCAGGTAGAATCACATTTTTGCAATATTATGTAGATAAGTATGAGCATTTGGTCATTACCTATCTCACCAGATTAGTCACAGTGATGTCGACAATATATCATGCTTTCTTAAAAGTTAGGAACCGGTACCAATCCAAATATTAGATCTAGAGTAGATCTCATGCTCTAAGAAAATTCTCACGGGATTGTGACGTACGCAGGTAAAACCGTCTGGTAAAATAAGGCAATTCACACATATTATGTTCTAGATATTAAAATGTATGTAAAATGTATGTATTTTGTGGTCGGAGATACATAATCGATTCATGTATACAGCGTATGAAATGCTTCCTTGTTGTTATGAATTTCTTATGCAGTAGAGTCATTGATTTTCTTTATATACCTACCGCTTTATGTTGCAAATTTAAACGTTTGACGTTTGTATTTGTATCTATAATAGACAGTTTTTTAATGTAAATTATAAACAATATTATTAACAATGGGTATATATGGATTTCAGAATTGATCAAAAAATGTATGGTTTATATGGGTAAAAACTTTTATTATACAGACCTCATGTTAACGAAGTTCCCTTGTACTATGCGAGATCAGGAGATCATGAAAGATCTCGAAAAGTCTGGGCAAGAAATATGCATAACATAACAAAAGCAAAGTTATTAAAACCGAACAATACGTTTAATTTCATAACTAAAAGTCAATTAACATCCCGAATGATCAATTATTAACGAAAGCTAAGCCACTAGGCGAAGCTAACACAGCTATAATACCAACTAACTATAAATCTTAATCAGTTTCTAATCCCCTTACTTCATAATTACTTTATACTCTTTTGAATTCTAATACTCTAATATAAATTACCAAGTTACAGTTACAGTTAACGATGTCGCTACTATCTATGAAAGGCCTTTATACATTTTTAGTTCCCTACAAATCCGCATGAAGAAATATGTTTGTAAGATCATCTGTCATTAATTTGAACGCCCACGGTTGGGACTGCTTGCCTAATTTGGGCCGATTTCCGAATATGGACAAAAGTAGTTTGTTTAGTGTATTTTAATATGTCATATTTCGGATCTTGCATAATAATCGTTAGTGATTCTAATTTTATACTTCACGTGTGAAATTAATTTGGTTTATTTGAGTTTTAATAGATTAAATTAGCGGTTTTTATTACTATTTACTGTAGGTTAGTATTGTATTGCAGATGTAGTGTTTAGATATTTTTATTTAAGTAGTTAACTAGTTAGAAATAGTAAATTCATATTCGAGGTCTAGGTGCTTCGTTCAAACCCTGTTGGGTACTGAATTTTGTAAAGCATTAAAAAAACATCAATATCCTATATATTTATGTAGCAATGTTGGCCGTGACTAATGACACAGCTACTAAGTTCAGTAAAAAAGATTTTATTTTCATTAGCATTAAAAACATCTAAGAAGCTTTTTATAAAATACAAAATAACTTTAATTTTGAAAAGGATCAACACCCAAAAGGTCATTCGGTTTTATAACTGAACATTTTCCTTTCACATGCGGCTCTTATTGCACCAATTTAAATGATAATACAACATTAACATACCGTTAAATTTATTCATATTGAATACATATATCACAATCACGGCGAAAATATAGAATACTTTCTTTGTCCCGCTGTTCTACCCGTTTTAACACTTTGACTGCTGAAAATATTGACTTTGTATTTGCTACTTTAATTCCGTTGTTTGCGATTTGCGATTTTAACGTCAGAAGTGAAAAAGTTAAGTCCCGATTCAGAAAAATATTAATAAAATAATCAGATAAATAAGGTCAACCACCGGCAAGAAAAACTACCCATATTTTATTTAGGTGTATTAATCAGGTGGACTGCCTGGCTTTGAATACGTTTTTTAACCGACTTACAAAAAAGGAGAAATTTATAACCTTTTAATTATCGCAAGCTTCAATATAAAAATTAAATTAAAATGAATTCGTGTTAATGTTCATGCAAAAGTCAACAGGAAAGGAAAATAGGTATTTTTAATAGGTATTAAAATTCATAGTTTAGGACTCACAAACTTTAGTACTTATTTTATTAGTAGAGCTATCTATATTTATACTTAAATACATTTAGCTTTCCAAGTAAGGTCTTTGAGAGACTTTAGGGTTGACTTTAGACTAGTGAACAATTAATCAGCCGATAAGTTAAGATTATAGTATTTTTCCACTTAAATTATATTTAAAAAAAAGTTTTTAACGTTAAAATCGATATTAGCGTGTTATTGTTTCAATTAGATGCTCAATTTCTTTAGAAAATACTTGGATAAGTACTGTTTTAATGTTATGTGAAATCTCTATACCATTAAGCAAATATGTATATGTGTAAGTACATCCATTATTAAACTGAACTTTATTTACTTATTTGTACTTGGATATTAAAATTACGTAACTAATAAATGTTTTAGGGTATTGTTCTCCTACGTTGTATTATAACGAGAGAACCCACAATCTTTTGTATAGATATAGAAACATCGGCCGACTAAACAGTCTGCAGTCTGCATTTCTCAAAGATTGTACAAAGTAAGCTTTGAGTTGTTTCTCGTAAATATTCTTTATGTTTCCTTCATTACTGTTGTGGGTTATTTTGTTGTTAAATTTTCATTTTTTGTTTTGATTTATTTAGTTTTTTTGTTGAATTACTTTGCATGGAAAGGAAAGGTAAACGCAGAAATGGTTTTGAATTTGCAAAGAAAAGGAAGCTATGTTTTTATGCACAGAATTTCAAGTGTTTGTGTCTTCTGCTTTTATGTGCAGATACGAAATAATGATATCTTAGACTCAGCTTGTGACTTGTGTTATTGATTTTATACAAACAAAATATAAATACAATATAAATAAACATAATATATAAACTATATGGGGTAGGGATGGGTTTCTTTTATTCCTTTACGCGAAAGTTTCTGATGATACATTATTTCTTGCAAATATTTCTAGTAGAAGATTACCTTGAACATTAGAATTATAAGAAAATCTTTTAACTGTGTGACTCGCAAATTTAAAATTACAACGACAAAATCGCAAATAATCGTAGATCGCAAAATCAAAACCGAAAAATCGCAAAACGCTGAATTAAAATCGCAAAGAGAACGTGTGTGTGTTCAGCAGCCAAAGGGTTTTGTATGTACAGTGCAGTGTGTTTACAATATCCGCACCCACAGGTATATAACTTTATTTACACATACCCATGTATTAAATACACAAACCTCCATAGTAAACTTTAGAGCAACACAGATCAGAATTCAAAACAAAATGTGTTCAAAAAGTGAAAAATGAACTCCGACGAAACATTTCCAATATAACAGAACCATATTTTTTGTTCATCTGGTTACCTACCATAAAGTTTGGAATGACATCGGCGTCAATTTGCAAGTCTGTCTGTCTGCTGATATTAGCATGTACCGAATCGCGACGTAAAAATACGAGTAACAGATGAGTTCCAAAAGCAATCATAACTTCGTTCCTATGGGATAATGTTACAAGTGAAGAGGTTCAACAGCTATGACATAGTAGACAGTACATCAGAAGGTGAAAGCATGCTTAAATACACATAGACTAAAGTGCCATGGAAGTGTTGAGTAAATTAGTTCTAAGCTTATTTATTAACACATTCATTATATGAAATATGTAATATGTAGGTTAGTTAATCTATAAGGCATGTATGTATGGGCCTAAAAAATGAATTTATTATTTATTTGTAAACTAGCTTCGTCCCGCGGTTTCACTCGCGTAAGTCCCGTTTGCGCGGGAATGTCGAGATAAAATGTAGCCTATGTGTTAGTCTAGGTTTCCAGCTACCTATATTCAAAGTTTCATAGTAATCGGTTTAGCGGTTTTTACGTGATTGAGTAACAAACACACATAGTCACAAACTTTTAGCTTTATAATATTAGTATAAATAGGATACAAGAACCAAAGTAGCTGAATGAAGATTCGGGATCAGCCATATGTAAGTAAGATGTAACCTCTATTACCACCGATAGGTGATTTACTTCTATGGTAACAAGGGTAGGTTGGGAAAGGGTAGGTCACTCTCATTAATGTTTGTTGGAGGAAAGTTAGTCGTGGGTCGAGGGAATAGGGTTTATTTCAGGGTGACTGGGTTTAAGGGTAGTTCAGCCGGGTGATTATTGAATGATTTTAGTTTTGAAATTTTAAAATAGTTAGGCTTTTTTTCTTTCCTTACACTTATACTTTGTAGATTTTAGTAACATAATAAGTAAACTAAATTAATAATCTTAGTCTAAAGTTAGAGTACCTAGACTACGTTTTTTCTTACAGAACTGTCAAAATGGACATTTAAACACAATATTGTATAGCTATCCGATTTTTAACCGAGTTTATTAGGTTGGTAAGGTTGTTTTTGTAGCTTAATTTCTACTTTTTAGAGTTCTTACCTTTTAAGACGGCGATAGATGATAATTATCGCTCCTTGTCCGATTGCATATAAATAAGCGAGATGGAATTGCATAAAAAAATCTACAATTTCTCGTAAAATCAATCATTAACGAAAATTAAAATAATATTTTTATAAAATGCGATGAAGAGATTATGATGCCTATAAGAAAATATAGCGGTTAAGGATTTAGAAGAAAAATTGATTTATTTTGTAAAACAGGGTAACTTTGCCTGTATAATAGTGGTATTTAAAGTTATTTTTTATTGTTTTTGAAATGAAGGGGACACTTCTTGTATCATGTACAATAACATAATAAATTGTTTAAAGATCTATTTGATACCGGTTATGAAGAAAAATATTCAATCGGAACGGATTTCACATCAGTCGCGTCCTTAAGACCCTTTTACTAAGAGTCCACCGTTCGTCTGTCTATCTGTTTGTCATCAAGCTGTAACTTAAGAACCGTGTTAGCTAGACACTCAAAATTTTCGCATGTTATGTATGTGTTTTCTACAAATTGCACTATTTTTAATTAACAAAGCAAAGGTATAAACCATGATACCTACCGCTTTATAATCTGAAAAAGGTATGTAGGTACCTTTCTACAGAAAGGTATGTAGTGCCCTCCAAACAGAGATCAAAAATCGACAGTTCGTTGGAGCGAGGTAACAACCCAATAAACCGTGAGCTTATGAAAAGAAGACTTACGTTAATGTAACAATATTTTTGTTCCGATGATTACGTACCTTGTAGTAGTAGAAATATTTCAAAGAAAAAAAATCATTATCAAAAATTCACTCGCAACGAGATTTGAACTTACTTCTCTGCGTCAGTACCGCAGCGCCTTAACCAACTAGGCTTGGATTTTTATTAAATTGCATTAAAAACCTATCCTAATCAGTCTACCCCTGAGGAAAGAGTTCTGTAAAGACCTCCAAACATAGTTGGGCATTGAATAAATGCTTAAAATATTAAAAGCAACGCGATTGAAACCGGAAAAAATAGGTACTTGTATTTCCGGGTAACTAATCGAAACATCCCTGTTCCTGTATTTTACGTAAGTTCAATTACTATTAGCTTGTCGTCCATACCAACTCGAGGTCTCGAATAGTCTCGATTTTCGAAATATGATCTGTGGAGCGAACGGTAATCGGTCTTCCACATCACTGGTCCAAGTTTCACGTATCGGTTCATAATCGATACAATACAATTACATATCGATACTACATCGTTTTATAATACATTTATGGGTGAAAGAATTAGGTTTCGTACGCCTTTTAGTTGAAATTTTCTATCGATATTTTGTATTGATAATTGAAGGTGTATTTGAAACCCTTAAATTTACCCTAGTTGTATTTCTTAACGATTTTCTCAGAGATGGATAGTTGATCGTTCTAAATTGAATACTAGAGAATTTATACTAGACTAGCTGCGCTCCGCGGTTTTACCCGCGTAGGTACTTTTTAAGTGTAAGAGTAATAAGGTTACATACAGGCGTACAAACTTTCGCGTTTGTAATATTGGTAGATCAATAAATGGTACACTTAAAAGCAATAATTATTGAACTCAGTGATCAATAATGGTTGCTTGCTATTAAGGGTATAAAATTCAAGGTTTTGAGTCAACACGGTAAAAATTTATGGGCATTTTTATTATTATTATTATTTAATTTGTGCCTATTGCCTAGTCTTAGTTTATGTCAAAGGACTTGAAATCATGAAAACGCGCACAAACCGCGACTAATCAGTGTGCGTGAAGCCTTAGAAAGTACTGCGTATATGTGGTTGTACTTACTTACGTAGTCTAGTTTAAATACACGAAAATTACAATTTACCTCAAATTATAACTAAAACATACAATAACAGATTACAAATTTATTGCATCGTATTTCCATTTTAACAACTTCATTATTCGTAAAACTGGTTTGCCTTAACATTAAAGTGTTAATAAAGCCTGTTTCACCGTATTCTAACTTAAAACTAGTAGATTAGTTTAAATCAGCAAATACTAACCTTAAGTTAACAAACTATTCAGTTACCTTATAGTCGTACTAAAGAAATCATTGACGTTAGGTCGAGTTTAAGGCATTGGGGCGACCTGAAAATTTGAACAGCAGCATACGAATTGAAGAAGATAATTATCTAATTTGAATAAAAATCAATAAATTGAAGTCTTCAATGAAATAATAAACTGTTTTACTTATAACAAGAACAAAAAGTTTACAAAAAAACCTTTTTGGCTATTTTTCGATTTTGCTAATACACTATTTATCGGGTTTTATTTAATAAGTAAGTTATCTTTTTGTAAGGTTGACTGAGATGTGATTCGCCTATTTTAACATTCTAAAGAGTTTCTGTTAAATAAAACGCGAGTAAAACCCGGTAAATATTGTGTTTTATTTTCGATTTTTACAACGAAACTTGCCCATTGACATTTTATTAGTTTAAGTACTTAATCGTTAGTTAAGAAAACGGTGAAACCTGCCTTAAAAACATAAAACGAATGGTTGAAATGTAATTTTAACTAACTAACTAACAACGCGAATGATCTTTGTTACTACGATGGTAAGATCTCATTTGCGATACGGTTTTCGTCAAGAACTGAAGCGATTTATTTTTTTAAAACAAACTATTTTATACACTATCGTATTTATATACACAAAAACATTTTAGGTTAATAATTATAATGATGTAATTTAAAATTATTTGGTATTTCAATCATTTTATTTGATAATAAATTGTCGTGAGTTATGATCGAATACAGCTTTTAATAATAACTATTTACCCCCGATGTTAAATGTGGGGTGTTATAATATAAGTTTGACGTGCCTGTGTATCTGTCTGTGGCACGTAGCTCACAAACGGACTAAGCCATTTCGGTACATTTTTTTGTTTGTTTCATATTTTGATTCATGCATTAAGTTAGACTTAAAATTGCGTCAAAGTTAAGTCAAAATAAAACATTAATAAAAAAAGTCACCTAAACTAATAACTACACCTACATAACTTCAAATTTACATACACATAACTTAATCCAACTTTAATATCGTGATTCACAAAACTTGAGCAGTAAATAGTTAAGTAACATAACCATTCATTGGCCAGATAACATCTGTGTAAGTTGCATGTTGCCACTTCTATGTTCTTTAGTTGGCCGGTTATTTTAATGTGCCCGTGAAAAATACGCTCGGAAAGTCAACGCTTGCCAGAGATATATAAAAGTTTTAGAATAGTTTTGTTATTATTGTTAAGCTTTATTTAGTGTATGTGTGTGATTAGCAGTTTCTTTGAATATCATGCACTTGCATACTAGTTTAAAAACATGGATCAAACTACTAAATACAGCCCTAGTTATTAAAAAACAAAGTTTACAATTTGAACGCAACGTGATTGTTTTTTTTTTTAATTGTAATATTTCAGGATCTGCAGCTCCATGGAAACTGGCTTACTGATATGACATCGGTCTTACAATTATTAGGCAGATTGATGTAAGTCTTACGATTAATTTAAGTACACTACTGAAAACATTTACAAATAAATTATTATAAAATATTTGCAAATGGTTTTCTGAAAGTTAAACTCGTTATCCAGTTATAATCGCGCTGCTGTTATGATGTTGAAAATGTTGTCAACGTACTACATTTCAATAAAACATCGCGAAAACACAAGAAAAATCAATGGATTTATTATTAATAAACGACAATAATTATCGGGTTTTATTCGCGGCGGTAGCGGAATTTATTATTCATCTTTTTTCATTTGTCAACTCTACAACATACAAACGTCTACGGCAATCGTATTAATTTCGTTCAAGAACAATAGGTGCGTGAACAATTATAGCGTCAGTTATTTAGTTGTCAAGATGGTTGAGACGTAAAAATCGAGTTACTGCTACATTAAACCATTTTGTTTGGATTTTGTTACAATAAAAAGGTAACAATCTAACTGTGTTACACGGAATGGTGGCCCGGATTCGTTGCGTTTAAAGTCCAATTGTTAAATAGGTAGATTTCGTTTTTTTTTAGTTTTAATTGCAGTAGTTATTTTTGGATATACATATTGTAGGGTTAGTGAAAAACAGACATAGGCACAGACTTTTGTTGGTTGACTTTTGATCTGGAGATAGTGGGTTAGAATTTTGAATTTAATATACAAAATAATGTAAATGAGGTAATGATTTTTTCATAAAACAAAATCTTAAGTTTTTTTTAAATTTTAGTTCTAATATTAAAATCAGCCCGTAAATCAATAAAATTAAAAACGTTAATAGTTTTTCATAATAATATGGTAAAAAAAGAAAGTTTTTTCATATTTAAGTTTTAAAGAATAAACTGTAGCGAATTTGATATAGCATTATTATGAAACTAACTAAATAAAAATAAAAACCTAAACACAACATACAAATTTTTCTTTTCCAACGCACCACAACAAATAAGTACGCACTCAGAAAACAAAAACTGTTCTTTTCCTACACTCAACATATCAAATTTCACCGTGGGTAAATACTTAAGAAGGCTCTTGAGTTCAGAAAAAAAATCTCCCAATTTATAAGCACTTTCGGTTCAGTAGTATTACAATTTGTACTCGTACTTGACGGTTATTGGTCGTTACACTGATATTGGCGGCGTAGACGGTTGCTATGGCAACCGGGGTGTGGCACAAGTTACAAACTGGAGCGGGTCTATGGAAATTTCAAATTTACAAACAAGTGAAAGTGTGTCAGACTACATCTATTCAAATTCTTGCCATCTGATGAGATAATGGTCAAACGCTCGCCCGTCACCTATTTAAAAAAAAAGGGAAGAAATGACTTTAAAAAATGTAAGGCATTTTTATTGAACCTACGTTCTTGTTGATCCCTATAAACGCAGGAAAAGCAGTGTCTTTTAATACGTATTATGATGTATAAAAAATAAACCCAGTTCCAGGATCAACCATTGTTCAGGCTAAATATTTGTCCCGGCGGGAATCAAATCCATGGCCTTCAGCGTTGCTGCCGAGTGTTAGCCCTTTGCGCCAAAGAGACCGAAAGTAGGTCTAAGATGTGAAGTGCTCGCTATCCAATCAAAACTCGATGACTGTTTTTTTCTCTAAGAATTTAATATGGAAAACTTCAACCGGAAAAATCGGAAGAAAAATCAAAAGCAAGGAAAACTTCTAGTTATAAATACAAAAATAATTATAATCTTTATAACAACATTGATATATTTATTGTTTACATAATTGTATGCAAATAGTATTAAAGCACAGCTGTTATCTGATTGATTGTTATATCGTGGACTAGATACAGACTAGATAACCTTAATTTGTGAATTAATTATGTTTTTATGGACCTCTTGTTTTTATTCAGAATAATCGCTTTTTCGAAACAGCTTTGGGATATGTTTTACGAAAATGAATGAATGAGAAAAAACCTGGGCACGTATTAATATGTAAATATTTTAAAATAAAAATTACAATATTTTGGTACTTAGTAACTAAAATACAATTTGATTTAAAAGAGGCAACTCAAAAATTAAAATTACTTAGAGGCGCTTTAGAAGAGCGTTTGACCACTATATCTCACTTGTTGGTAAATGATGAATTGGTCCTTAATGTAGCACACTTATCTAAACGAAAAACTGAAAAAAACTATTTTTCTAGATTGCTTAAAACTAACACTTCTCACTAACACGAGAAATAAATTCATTTAGGTAATCTAAGTTCTAGAATATTGCGCCAATATGCCCTAAATCAAGCCATCACTCAAATGAAGAGACTGACTTCGTTAAATAAATCATCCACAGGCTGAGGTCAAATTTGAACAATTAGCCGACTGACCATGATAATGAGATGGTTTTGTTATTGAGCTCGAGTAATTTTGGGCACGCGAGACTTTCTTCTATTGCCTACTGTAGGTACTATTGAATATTCTGTGGTGTTAGTTCGTGTTTGGATGTATGTATATATCGTGTTAATTGATGTTTGTTATAATTTATATATTTTTATGTGTTTATTTGGATTGATTAGGTTTTTTTATTTGACCTATTTTCAGTCAGGCCTATAGGTTTGTATCTACTCCTTACTTATATTAAGGGATGATTAAGTAATGCGTTTGTTTCTGTCTATCAACTTTGTAACTTCGTGTCACAGAGAAAGACAAAATTCTAGAGAGGCCTATGTTTAGCAAGTGATGAATAAGGGCTGAGATGATGATAATGATAAAAGATAATAGAGAGTTTATGCATTTGTTGATCATCGTTTATAAGTAAAAGGGTAAATAATCATACAAATGATAATTAATGATAAGTGACAATATGGAAATAGTAAATTATATTATACATTTATTTACAAATAATTGAACTGATGATCCCATAAAAACAAGCAAGTTAAACCATCAAAACTTTAGAACACAGTAGGTAGGTAGGACCTCTTTTCAATTTTATTAAATGACTAGCTGCTCCCTACGGTTCACCAGCGTAAATCCCGATCCCGCGGGATCATCCAGATGAAAAGTAGCCTACGTTTTATTACAGGTTTCCAGCAACCTATATACCTATTCCAAGTTTCATCGCAATCGGTTCAGTTGTTTTTGCGTGAAATAGTATCAAAGTTACATATACCTATATACTTGCATAACTTTCACGTTTGTATATTTTAGAAGTAATAAGATTTTTTGATGTATATTTTTGAGTATTAATGAAAACGAATATTTAAATATGTAAGGCAGTGAATAACTATTACAAAGTTACACATGAATATTAAATAGATTTATATTAACCTTGAAAATTATACTATATTCAAGCCTATTTAACCAAATAGCCATTTAAATGGAGGTTACGATTGCAAAATAAACGATTTTTAGTTGGAAAAGATCTGTTTTAGTTGGGTTTTTTCTTAGGAACATAAAGTTGCTTAGATAGCATCAAAGCCATATAACTCACTGTAAGACCATTCTCTGTGTTCTAAACTAAGTTGTTTAGGATTTCAGTGTTTTTGTTCAGTTGAGTCGGATCTAGTATTCTAAAGTTAAAGTTAAAGACTAATTTCAATGAAATTTAGTAATTAATATATTAAAACTGGTTAAACTACTTTAAATTCATAAAATTACTTGCAGTTAAAATAAAATAACACCTTAAAAAACTGTCTCTTTTATTCATCTTATAGGCGGGCTCACTGCTGCTCATTATTGCCATCGATAAGCAGTATCGACATTGCAATAAATTCATCGATATAAATTTATTATATTTCATGACCAGTGTGAAGCAAGAAAGAAATGCTTACTATACTTCATTTTTTAATTTAATGAAACCATTTGACACTTCTTCCTATAGAATAATTGTCAAATAAAAGGACCAAAACGTCAGATTATAGTCTGAAATTAAAACACGTACTATAGGTACAAGGAGTTAATCGAAGTATCGAGATACAGCGTGGTGACATACAGACAGACCTGAGTACTAGGGTTCCGTTTGTAACCTTCGAGTACGGGAACCCTAAAATATGTATATTGTCTAGTCTTCGTCGACCGTTCTCTTTAATAAAGTTCAAATGCAAACCAATTGCCGTTTTGTAACAAAAGGTGTAGATATCAAACACTAAGTCCAATTTAAAATAATTCCGACCATGTATTGTATTAAAATAATCTAATAATAATACGCACTGTTGAGAAACACTCATTATTTGAACGGATTGCGAAAACGGTTTCGAAATAAACTTATGTAGTAGGTATGTAATGTTGGCGAACTATCGATAGTTTGACTGTCGATTGCTGACCTCGAAAATCATCTATAATATTATCTTTTGGTCTATCGATACTATCGATTATTAAGTTCGGTTGTATCGATATCGATAGTTTTGTGCTATCGAGACCATAAAAATTTCGATAGTACTTATCGATTGTTGTCACAATAATCAAATCCGAAAATATCAATAGTTTTACGCTATTGGGCATAACTATTTATAGTATCGATACTATGGATAGTATAAAAATATCGATAGTACCTATCAGTTGTAACAATAATCAGATCGGATATTATCCATAGTATCGATAGTGTAACGGAATCGATTGGACAAAACTATCAATAGTTTTTAAATTAAATACCAAGTATCGATATCGATACTATTGCTTTGTCGCAACTATCGATAGACTATGAACCAACAACACTAGTAGTTGTATGTTTAACTATACTCGTATACCTATCTACCCACGCGTCTACCAAGGTTGGTATTATATTAACACAAACGATTATGAATTTTATGACCTTTGTAATAATCTATTTATTCGTCTGGCACGTGATTAGTATTTACTATACGAGATTATGTCTGACTTAATTGGTTTTATTCTTAAAAACTAGGTTAAGTAATTGATGATAGATGAGTTTAATATTTCGATGTTTTTTTGCTTAATACTAAGCATGGGACATAACCGTGAGCGTGGTATAAGGTGAAATTAGCTAAACTATGTTTTATTACTGACTATGACAATTTTGACAATTTTTGTCTAGCAAAAATTAAACTTATCCGTCCTTAGACTATGTTCATAGCTAATAAACTTTTTAAACTAACTCATATTTACACTTTTCCTGGGTCTCAATCGCGTGAAATTCAAATTTTTAAATATTCCTTTCCTCGACGTTTCGATCATGTTACAATAATCTTGGTAAGAACATTTTTAAAAGTCGATTGAGACCCGCGAAAAGTATAAATATATGTGCATAACTGTTTAAAATTTGGTGTTTTTACTTGAAAGTGAGCGTGGTATAAGGTGAAATTAGCCAGACCAAGTTATTTTTTGTATCTCGATCCACTTACATCCTTTAAAAGCCAAAATACCATGTATGACAACCATGACAAAATATCTAAAATATTCACTTCAATATAAGCTCAAAAGCACATCATTATTTATAGCTAAAAAGAAAAACAAATTAAAAAAACTAATAGAAAAAAAAACTCATTAAAGATCACTTCACCGAAACCTCCTAAAGTCCTTAAGAAAACAAAATCAATCATAATGCCCAATCAAAATTCGTTTTAATAAACGATAAAATCATTTCGTCGTTCTTACGGCGTTCAACTTTCGGTAGGCACTCAATGCTGAAACTTTTCAGCCTGAAAGTTAATAAAAATCGTTTCCAAACGAACTGAGAAAAGTTTCCAAAACAAACCTGCAGAAAAAGTTGATGCTAAGCTTTTGAGAGCTTATGTGTTTAATTCTATTTGTCTCTGTAAAAATTGTTTACATTTGATTTCTGTGAAAATCTATCTTTGAAAAAATAATCTTTTCGAATATACCTACCTACCTACTTAAGATTTTAAACTTACATACTAGGTTGGTTTCTCTCTCACTACAAATATTATTAATTAACGGGGTAGGTATTAAATATATCAGTCCATCAAGAAAAAAACAAAATTAAACACGGTAAATACACAGGCAACCTATTATTTATTAATCTATAATGTTTTAAAAAAGAAAAATACAATTCCAAAATTTCTCCATAATAGGATTCGAACCCGTGCCCTTTGCTTGCCGAGCGAGTGCGCTAATAAGCACTGACTTGCCTACCAACGTGGCTGCACAGGCCTACGTCTTCAAGTTTTCTAATCAAAACAAACCCCCCTCAAATTACAATAACAGAACACCAAGTTAGATATTTATTTGAAGTCATCTTTCAAAATTGTAATTCGTACACCCTCTCACCCTTTCGAGCAAGTAATTCATCAAACACCCAACTCATAAGTGGGAGCGAGACAGATACATGTAATTAGTTTTGACTTTTGATTAATAGATAATAATGATTAATATAAAGGAAGATAATTATACTGAGTTCCTTATTAGTGAAATCCTTTTGATTTTGTATTTTAGCTTTGGAGTTCTGACATACGACAAAGAATACTTTTTAATCCGGTATCTTCAAAAGATTAAAGGGTTTTTCTTATAAAATTCAAACAAAACATCGCTAGTTACTTTTCTCTTCACTTACACTCCCTTAACGATTCTCGATAGAATGTCGATTTCAAAACTCTGATTCCGACGTAAGTTATAAGACCATAATTTCTTCTATGGTTTTCGCGATTTTGCATAATAAAACACTTTATTTATCCGGTTTTATCGCGTTTTTATTCATTATTTGACCCGAGCTTTCGCCAACTTTACAGTTGGCTTTTTCAAGGTTGACAGTCAACCGGAAGTCGGATAAATAAAGTGTTTTATTATAAGACCATGTTAACAAATCTTGTGAATTTTAAAGTTTATTTGCAAGTTGTAAGTCCTTCATAGAATCGACAGGCAGGACTTACGCGAGTAAGTCCGTAAAACGCAGTTGGTAGCTTTTATTGTCAATAAACTATTCCCCATTTGCCACTAGAAATAAATAAAAATGTTTTCCGAAATAGTCCATCGTTTAACCATTATCGTGGTTTATCAAAACCAATAAAACCCAACACTTGATTGAAACTAATCACTAATCTGTAAATAGATCTATCGCCTGAACCGAACCAATAAAAACGAAAAAAAAGCTATCTAAACGCAGCCAAATCGACAAAAAACCAATCATCATCAAATCAATTGCCGACGAAATAACTACCGTCACAATCACGATATGAAAAGCGAAATAATCACAAAACAAAATAATCACTCGGTAGAGGGGAGAATGGGCCAAGTCGCCCCTTCCTGTCAATTACTATGATTAATGAAACCCTCGAATATTGAAACGTTTATTCGGCCAGAGCAAAAGTATAATATTACTTTGTAAAGTAGCGTAACGCTCCGCTCGAGTAGTATCAACTTTTAATAAACTTGGACCAAAAATGACTCCCTGCGAAACCTCCTTTTACGGCTGTGTCGACGGAAAATATAACGTGAGGATTTTTTTGATATTAATGTTTTCAATAACTTTTATGGTGAAAGTGAAAGTTAATGACGTAATGACAGATTGTTAGATATTTATAGTAAATTGTAACAATAAATTGATGAATTAGGTACTCTAT
Organism: Idaea dimidiata; assembly: GCA_949358125.1. Classification (NCBI taxonomy): domain Eukaryota; kingdom Metazoa; phylum Arthropoda; class Insecta; order Lepidoptera; family Geometridae; genus Idaea; species Idaea dimidiata. Next base: position 14,265,126 of record OX442341.1, read on the forward strand.
CTATCTATGATATTTAATACTAAATTGGTTGATAAATTATTAAAACTACTCTGTGTATTAGGTACAGTCAAACATTTTTTATTATACAGTTGTAGCTTTAATATTAAATACTCGAGGTCTATGTAAGGGACCAAATGGAAATTCTTCAACCGACAACATAATTTAATTATAAATTCAAAATTTATTCCAAGTCTCTCCCAATGAGATTTTAATTGAAAACAAAACAATATTGCATCGGATAGCTATAAATCAGTTCATAGAACAAACAAATAATAAATTTAGAAATGTTCAAAACAATTTACTAAAAATGTTGAAAGAAATTACCAAACTTAAAAGTGTTAACTAAACTAATTTGTATATCCGAAGAGGATGAAAAAGGAACAAATTTAAAGTGTTCTGAAGCCAATTGTCTCCCAATAGCCAGGATCTTGCCAGGAAACATGGTCACTTTAGAAAGACGGCTGTTTTCCTAGTTGGCAGCATCTAGACATTTTTAGCGACACTTTACCGCAATCAAGTGGATCATTAGCCGGAGGAGGCATGCCAAATATCCCCGCTTCACCCCCGATGTTTCTCACCCTCGTCTCTGAATACTCTGTTACCTTTTTCGGACGTATTTCTTTTAGACCACTGCCAACTCCGCTCGCTTTCTTTTTTCGCTACAATTCCTTACAAATACTCCGCTGCGGTCAAAAGTTGTTTTAACTTTTTTCCCTTGGCAAATTACTCCTTTGGCAAATAAATACAGAGCGCACTTCAAATAACATTAATTAAGGAAATTAAATTAATGCAAACTGGAAACGAAAGCATCTAAGACCAGCTTCCGAGGCGACCTTAGGCAAACTGACTGTGACATCGGAAAAACAACAAAACATCAATTTTAACGAGTCGAAAACCGAGAATTTTCTCTTCCATTTAGAGAGCAATATTTTTTCTACAACATTTAATCAGAGTAAGAAGTGGAATGGTAATTTGTATGGACCGCTCGATGTAAATTTTATGCAAGAATACGCTCGCTTCCCCCTTCCCCTAAATAGGGTAGAATTTTGCAGCGGACAGAAAATGTTGCTTAGCCAAGTGAAATTTTAACTGCCTCGAAAGAGACAGCGCTGAAAATACGAATACTTAATGTTACCTAACTTACTTCCCGACTCTTCATTATACTTCATAATTTTTCGGGGAAAAATTGCTATCTAAAGGGTTCGGTAGCGTACTTAAATCATGTTTTATAGCTCTTTGGATGAGACGTATAGCCCGTAATGTTGTCTAAAGAGCTGATAACGTGGAATGTCTTAAATCTCATTAAGATAACGTTAATAAAGACGAAAGAACCTGTAAAGAGACTGTGCCAAAACCAGCCTTGTTCGAACCCCGGATATTAACATTACGTACTAATACATCGTCGAGAAATGTTATCGGTACCCCATTCTATAATCAAATCTAAATTAAAACTGCTCCAAGACAATCGAACTCGATGAAATTGGAAAATTGGGTTTCAATTTTTCAATTTAAACAAGTTAATAAGTTAACAGTTTGTTAGAATGGCTTCGGGAGATCCTGAATTTTCGATCTGAAGGTTTTGAGTGATTTAATTCAAGTTTTGTAAATGAATGGATTTGTTATTGTTTTAAAACTTGACTTTAGGGTTTTGATTTTGTCATAAGAAATTAGTATGTAAACAATGACAAGCTATAGAGACTCCGTCTACAGATTTAAAATCGACCGATTTAGACACAAAAATATACTACAACTAGCTGCTCCCCGGGGTCTCACATAAGTTCTGATACCGCAGGACTATCGGAATCAAGTGTATCGTATGGAACTCTCTATCACTTAAACTATCGCTATGCAAAATTTTGATCCAAATCGGTCGAACCGTTTGACCGTGAAACAAAGAAGAAACCTAGGAATTTACTTGTTAACAGCGAGTTACTTCAAACGTAACATCACATTTAGTTACTTTGACTTTTACTATCGACGATTAAACTGATTGTAAAACGTACATCACAAACATCATACAAGAACGATTATTAATTCGTATTTTATTTTCTAAAATATATCTGTCCTCATTCTTTGAATTAAAGTCAGAATTGTACAGTAAAACAAAAAAAACAACATCTTCAAACAAAACCCTGTACCTGACTAATAAAATTGTTTTACTAGGTACCTTTTACAGCTAAACGGTGAACAATAAAAACTTATTTATCTTACTATACTTAAGCAATCTGCCCAAAGCAAATAAACAGTAAACCTACATCAATATAAGAGTCCAAGTATTGACGACTTTCACGTGCTTCACGTTAACTTATACCATTTATCGAATTGGAAATGAAAAAGTAATTATTATATATTACTTTAAACTACCATGTTTTTTCATAAACATGTATTATTGATACCTAATCTGATGTAACCTTTACGCTTTAACCAAATGGTACAGACGATAATAAAACTGGAGTGCATGTATGTCTTATGTAAGATTATTTCAAAAGTGATGTGGTATCTGCCCTCCTGCCTGCAGATTATCTATCCAGTGGACGTCTGACAACAGTGGAAAATGACAGGCACTATGCAGGTACATTGCTGCTTTAATGTAACGTGGTGAAAACCGGTGATTACCTCATAGCAGCAATGTATTGCATATTGCCAGTCATTTTCCACTGTTATCAGACTTACACTGGATAGATAATCAGGGAGCAGGAGGGCAGATACCAAAGTAAGAAACCCTCATGAGTTTCTTGTGGTTTCTTTTCATCGGAGGGCGCCTTCCAAAACCACACTAAGATCATGAAGTCCGTCAACGTTTCAAGGTACTGCATTGTGTACAAATTTTGAATGAAATAAAGTATTTGAATATCTACTTTTTGTGTTTCTTGACGATGTAAATACCGAAAATAAATTGTTAGGATGGGCCATCTTTGAACGGCTACAGTTGAAGATAGGTACTCTTTATAGGTACCAGTACGTAGGATAGTTGAAATCGTGGCTTAAACTCAAGTATTATGTTCCGAGGCACTGAAACCAGATTTTATTATAATTAAGATTCACGAGTACCCTTATATAATGTCTATAAAGTTTTACGATACCGGCTTGCCTCATCAAACAAATTGAGATACATAACACCGGCGAAATGAGCTACTTTAGAACCTGTAGATATTCGATAGTGAAATGTTAAATCACGAATCAATCGTCATTTGATAGCGCTGAACTGTACTGTAAATATCATTCAGTTAGGGCCAATTTCTTCATTGCAAGTAAACGTCATTAAAATGAAAGTAACATATTTTCAAGAAACAAAACTTAGACTTTCATTCTCAATTAAAAAGTTGTTTTAATAACCTATTTATTCAATACTATTCTGCTCCAAACGTCTTATTATCGTCACTAACTTTCGTTTACCTATAAGAAAAACAAGGTTTTAGCCACGACTCTTCAACGTTTTAAATAACTCTGTTATTAAAACTATGATCATTACATGACTTCTATTTATTATTGCATGATTTTTGTAAAGAAGAAACAATGATTATTTCATAGAGAAGTACTAAATGGCCTAGTAATACACGAGTAACCTAGCCACGAGTAATAATTGTAATCACAAAGTACCAAGGCTTTATTAAAAAAAATATTATTAGTATTTCCTGTTCTTCTTTCTAAAGTGACATTATTAATTCTAGCCTAAGTAGAGACATCCTCATTAACCGTTTTTGTTATCTAGAATAAGCTTACCTCAATTTTAATGGGCCACTTAATCTCTATTGCTATTTATATCTTCGTAGTACTCGTACTGTTTCAATGTTGTAAATTAGCCCCGTCTATTGACGGCAATCATTCTTTCGTAACAGTTTGTGAGTTAGATTTAAATTGATGACTTTATGTGTGGATGACCTTACAGTTGTGTGCTCTATGTTTGTTACGGAAAGAGAAAAACTAAATTAACCTTATTAATAAAATGTAAACGCGAAAGTAACTCTGTTGATCTGTCTGTCGGGTACGCTTTCACGTCTAAACTGCTAAATCGATTTTGATGAATCATGGTAAAGAGATAGATGGGACCTTGGAGACAGACATACTTTTGATCCTGATATATACGCGTGTGAAACCGCAGAGCGCAGCCAGTTACAAAATAAATCCTTATTTTGCTGTATAAAATACAACATAACTGACTATCAAGGTGTTTCAATTTCGACATTAAATTTCCCTATAACATGACAACACTTCATTAGTCACAGGATATGCCTACCTTACTTCTCATATAAAGAAAGTACCTACAGATTATCGCCTGAAGCTAAACTGATGAATAGCTATATAATATTATATTGATAGGTGTTGAGTTAATTAGTTTATTGATCTAATAGCCACAAATTGTGGTAATAAAAACTTAAACTGGTAGTTATATTCTGGATATTAATGTTAACGAGCACCTGGATGTTAAAGAAACTTCAAATAGGGTTGTTTTTATGTGTAAGATTTGACGTGCGACTTAAGCGAAGACTTAAGTTTAAGTATATAATTAAGACTTGAATTGAAAATTTAAAAATGTATTGATATTGTGTCTGAAATGTGCGCTTAAATCAATAAAAAGTTTTTCTTTTTAGTTCAGCTAGAAAACTCCTTTCAAAATTACGTTAACTATGCAAATAAATTTAAGTCACTTACTGATGGATTGACTGACTGACTAATTTACTTAAAACTGACTATATAATGAACACTGAGCCTAAACCACTGGCTGGTCCTAGAGATATGAAACTTAAGAGTGTGTATTTTGTGATGATCCACAAATATAAGATCATTTGGAATATCCTGCTGAATCGGGACTTAATCAGCGAATCAGCAAGACACTGCTATCATTGTTAAAACTACAGTTAAAACGCATTTTATGACAGTTCAGTACTCAGTAGAAACAATTTATTGAAACGCCAGTATTCCTTGCAGTTTAAACAATAAATTTTAATAAAAAACAGTCTAGAAACGAAAACATTATCTTAATTATCGAACACCTTAATGAAACAGAGTGTACGGCAATAATTTCTGACTATAAACGATGAGCTGTAAAAATGCTGTACCCTGTACCTACCTACCGACGTACAGCGAACAAAGTTCTTGCAAATTTATTGTTATAGTTTAGTTAAGAAAAGCAATCGCTTTCAAGTTAAGGTGCAGTTCTTTTGGGGCGACTAAAGTCGAAACTTGCGACTAAAACGTATTTAAGTCTTGTAACTAAAAAAGTATGTTTAGTAGCTGCATTTAGTCTTAACAATTAGACATACTCTAAACGCTTATCAAATGTATTCAATTTTGGATAACATTTCAGAACTATATTAAGCTCAAAATATTATAAAGAACTAGCTGCGCCCCGCGGTTTCACCCGCGCAAGTCGCGATCCCGCGTTGTTCGAACACCTACCTACCGCAATGCAATAATCCACACTTAAACGGTCGCCCATTGAAGTACTGTTGAAGCCAGGCGCTTCCGCGCCTGGCATCATCAGTACTTCCCTGGTCGTCCGTTTAAGTGTGGATTTTTGCACTGCGGTAGGTAGGTGAAGTAAGTTAAAGTTTGTATTTCGTCAGTAAGTGACGATGACGATGACGATGGATGACGATGATGATGATGCCACTCTACATCACTTATCCTACCCCTGTGTCGATTTTCATTCATTGAATGGTTATCGCCCGCGTAAGTCCCGATCCCGCGGGATTTTCGGGATCAAAAGTATCCTATGTTACTCTCCATCATTTAAACTATCCCTATGCAAATTTTCATCAAATAAATATTATCACCCGCGTAAGTCCCGATCCCGCGGGATTTTCGGGATCAAAAGTATTCTATGTTACTCTCTATCACTTAAACTATCCCTATACAAATTTTCATCCAATAAATATTATCACCCGCGTAAGTCCCGATCCCGCGGGATTTTCGGGATCAAAAGTATCCTATGTTACTCTCTATCATTTAAACTATCCCTATGCAAATTTTCATCTAAGAAATAGTTATCACCTGCGTAAGTCCCGATCCCGCGGGATTTTCGGGATCAAAAGTATCCTATGTTACTCTCCATCATTTAAACTATCCCTATGCAAATTTTCATCAAATAAATATTATCACCCGCGTAAGTCCCGATCCCGCGGGATTTTCGGGATCAAAAGTATTCTATGTTACTCTCTATCACTTAAACTATTCCTATGCAAATTTTCATCCAATAAATATTATCACCCGCGTAAGTCCCGACCCCGCGGGATTTTCGGGATCAAAAGTATCCTATGTTACTCTCTATCACTTAAACTATCCCTATGCAAATTTTCATCTAAGAAATAGTTATCACCTGCGTAAGTCCCGATCCCGCGGGATTTTCGGGATCAAAAGTATCCTATGTTACTCTCCATCATTTAAACTATCCCTATGCAAATTTTCATCCAAATCGGTCTAGCCGTTTGACCGTGAAGAGGGAACAAACAAACAAACAAACAAACAAACAGATTTTCGGATTTAAATTATTAGTAGGATAATGTACTTTAGGTATTATGAAACAAGGTTTAACACAATTTAATAATGCTGCAGACGTATTTAGGAACACAAACTCTCCGATGGACAAAAATATTAAAAACCGCTGTTTCACCCTAGTAACTCCCGATACTGTGGAAATTTTAAAAAATCTATTCTTAAGAATCACATCACAAAGAATATAATACTCTCCCAATTTCACGTTTTCAGAACTAGTAGTTTAGACTGTGTGTGGATTATAGTTCAGTTAATCACTCAAGAATTTAAATTTTATATGTATACTTGATTTACTAATAGTTATGTTTACTATAAAGTTTAAGACTTAATAATTTTAATCGTAGTTTCTGTAAACAGTCGCAGCTATTTAACTGTACCTTAACCTCACTGAGTGGATACCTTTAGTAGAAGAAAAGATATAAAATATTGTAACGAACCGAAATATACGAGCATATTTACAGCAGCACAAGGATTCTCGTAACTAATTACCTGAAAACAAAAAAAGTTCGTTAGACATTATTTTTTAATCAGAATTAGAAGTTATGTCATACATAAAAATAATTACATTTTAAAATACACTAAGAAATAACGCTATAGGTCTGTGTTTTAGTAAATATCCATGACTTTGAGATAGAGTTTTAAAGAAAAAAAGAAATTATGTAAGCATGTAGAATGTAGAAAAAGTAAGCAGTTTGGGCTCAGTTCTGTCTATCAATCAAGCAAGACTATGAATTTCAATTAAGGTATAAATTTTTCATTAATCTGCCTTTAAATTTAAGATAAGTATAAAGAGTCTGTTATCTGTGTTCATCCTTAAGCGAATTAAAAGGCAATAAATGATGGGTCGTTTACATTTAATTCCATTTTAATTACAAGTATCTGTCGCAATAAAGATCGGAGATAATATAAAGATCTTTCCGCATTGTAAATCTGTCTCGACCGAGCCGGAAAACAAAATGACCTCTAAAGAAAATACCATAATTGGAAAAGGTTGCAATAAATACACTCGATGGCAATGAATCCTGGATCTGTCACAAATGCTTGTAAGTTTAATCCTTTAGCTATTAAAACGATTCTGATACTTTGAAGTGTATGTATGCTTCACACATACATCGACGACTCGGAGGAAAGATTTATATGTTTGTTTGTTTGTTTGTAATGAATAGGCTCCGAAACCAATGGATCCATTTTAAAAGTTCTCTCATTAATATCAAGCTACATTACTGAGGAGTTACATAGGCTGCTTTTGATCCCGATACTCTCACGGGATCAGGACTTACGCGGGTAAAACTGCGAGACGCAGAAAGTAATTTATAATCTGACCAAAAAGGGTATTATATGTAGTACGTCCATTGTCTGGTACCAACTGTACAAGCCTATAAGTGCTTAGTTTCGTTAACATTTTTGTTTTCAAAATAATACAAAATTAGAATTGTTAAAAAAAAATATGAAAATTAAAATTTGTACGTTTATAAATTTATGTCGGTGTAAAGTGCATTTATCTAAAATATTGCTTATTTTATCACGGAATACATTAATTCCAAATATAAGCTTCACGAACTCTTTTTCAGAAGTGTTCGTAATTCTCTGCTCGCTCGTGTAAAGTACACTTAAAGCATTACATTTCATATTTATGGTAAGTTATTCCACGTCACGTAGGTAGGATATCATCAAAATGAATGCACCCGAAGTCTGGGTTTGTATTTTTTTTAATGAATATGTGGAAAAAGTTTGCATACGCCTATTAAACGTACATATCTTCGTTTGACATTTTTTTGCTTTTAATTTGCAGGGCTGGGTGGCCGTTTTGCTTTTGAGTTTTTTTAAGTTTTAAAGGTGAAATACCATTATCACAAAAAATAAAATGATTTTTATTGTAATGGTACTAACATTAAAACTTAAATGTTTAATACCTGTTTTTAGTTTTTGTTGTAACGGCAAGAGAAATAATCATCTGTGAATATTTACCTCGCTAGCCTCATAGGATCAGATTTTCCATAGGATAAGTCTAGCTATGATGGTTCATAAGATACAGCATAGTAACAGATATATAGACAGACATTGAAATTATAAAATAAAGTGATTACGAATCAAACAGGTAGGTAAAAGTGACATAATAACGGAAAAAAACCTCATAAAAAGAACATAAAGGAGAAAATCCGAGTATTTGATATACACAAATACATCGATCAAAAGCAGATGGGACTCAAAGTTGCCCGATAAATAAAAAAATAATTGATGGGAACAGGTATTCTTTTACAGGATGTTATAATTTAAACAAAAAAAACTTTTGTTCTATTTGCTAACTTGAGACACGTATGTTCGACTTTCAGAAATACTTAGGTACCTGTTTTTTCTGGTTCGTTTTTTTTAAATATAATTCCTTAATACTTTTTATGAGAGATCTGATACGAAAATTCTAAATCTAAATTAGCCTACAACATCAACGTCATATTTCCTTTCCTATATACTTGGATGACTATTTCTTTAAATAATTGATTTACAAAAATACACTATGCTAGAGAATGATGGAGGTTTAAGTCCTGTTGGATGCGATTTTTCGAAAAACATTTCTTTAAAGAAACATATACCTATCTACTTTTAATAATGCACAATAATGTTACAACGATTTCATTAAATCAGTTTACATATCTTTGCTTTTTTTTACATCGTTAATCCCTTATGTTACAGTTTAACACAAAAGCTTGTTAGATTATTTATTAGTTATTAATCCATAAATATGTATAAAAAAAAACATTTGTTAGTATAAAATTTAAAGGAAACTGCTCTAATTTATTTGTCGTCACGCTCTAAAGATCGTGCCTAACAACATAATTAGTATTAAATAATTAAAAAACAATAAGGTATTGTTGTTCGGATAATAATTGAGGTCAAACCAACGCCCACTGGTTTAGTAGTCGTAATGTTTCACTGTCAAAGGTTCATAGTTGACTGGTTCACGTGTTGGCTTTTATACTTCAAGGCAATGCTTAAATACATTTTAATTTTCATTGCGTTTTAGTCAATATGAACTACATATTTAGTTCAAATGTCTATTTTTAACAAATGTATATATTTTGGTAGAGATAAGTCTGACTTTAATTACATACTTGAGTAGGTGGTATTTTTTTTGTATAAAAATAAACTAATATCCTACTAATATTATAAATGCGTAAGTTTAGATGTTCGTTTGTTTGAGTTTCAATCACGCAAAAACTACTGAACCGATTGCGATTAAGCTTAGAATGGAGATAGTTAGAGATCTAGATTAAAACATAGGCTACTTTTTATTCTGTTACTACCGCGGGATCGTAACTTACGCGGGGCTAACCGCATGGCGCAGCTAATGTAAGTAAAACTGCTAAAAATAGATCAATAGTTTGTCAAAATCACTAAAAATAACTACTAAATCAATTCTAATATTTTTTAAAGATAATGTTAAAATATTTAACAGGTAACTTAGGTAGGATTTTTTTATTTTTAGGAAACGAATAAATTCGTTTTTAGTATCATCCTGTAGAGGCGGTTTTGTCAATCGCCCCCATGTGTCGGTACAAATAAAACTCGTCCTTATCTGCTTCGCCATGTTTTCGTTTAAAAAACATTTTCTTTCTCCCATATCTTTTTTTATACGCTCACTATTGGCCCATATCTCGATGTTACTGTTCCATTTTGAACTTTGTCGTGTAAAGATAGAGTCTACAATCGATACATTGTATTTATCTATTCAGTTTCTGCTTTTTGGTACAGATTGCATTGTTTGTTTTAAAATTTGTTTGTCTTTGATTTTTTTTTGTAAAATTAAATTCATAGTTGTGCAAAACAAAAAGTAGTATGAAGTTTGAGTCGAAGTTTTTCTAGAACAAATGGGTACTAAGTTTGTACCAAATCTAAATTATATTGAAGTACCAAACTATCGCTCAATTTCAAATCTAATAGAATTGGGTTCCCTTGCTATTTTGTTTTAGACCCTTTAGTCCAGGTCTAAAATAAATATGACTATGGATTTCCTATTTCTAGTGAGCTTGCTACATCTAAGACCATATCCACATTACCATCAGGTGAGATAGTCAAAGGTTCATCTGTCGTGTATAGAAAAAAATAAAATGAAATTTCTTTTAAAATAGTAATTTCTTAACACATTTATTGACACAGTTGTCCCCCAAGGCAGAAAGTATGTAAAAAATGTCCAAAATATGGGCATTGTATTATTTGGGCAAGTGCAAAAACTGTTAGAACAGGTGGTGCAACACATAATTTCGACCCCCTGGCGACTATTTCTGTGGCTTATTTAATGTTTTTTACGACTTCCTTATTGCTTTTTCCTAATTATGTCAAAATTTTACTATGGGATAATTATTATTAAAGAAACATAATATTTCATTTTTGTACTTTTTTTTAAAGGAGTTGGGAATATTTTGTCCTTGAAGGAAGGTAGGAGTTATTTAATTTAGATTATGGCTACAAACCGGTGTTTTTTTTTTCAATATTATTTAATAGGTAGGCGTTGACTACTATATCTCAATAGATGGTAAGTGACTGCACCGGCCTAAATACTTACGGCCGAATACAGAAACGCTACTCAAAACTTGAGTGCTACTTAAACAATTAAGCAACTCTTAAACTTACAAATTCCTATGCTGCCAAACTGCTTAATTACATCAGTACTTATCAAATTTTAAATGGCAGTTCTGTATTGAGCTGTTAAATCTCTTACAAAGAAAAAAAAAAAAATCTTACCATTCCTTGATTACAAAATCAAACGAACAAATATTAACAAGACATCTTCACAATATAATACCAACTTAGGTATTTGTTTTAATGTTGAAATGAAGAGAGAAAATATTATTTTTGAACCAACATTTGTCACCTTGCAGTTATCTTATTAAGTACCTACTTAACTTGAGTAAAGCTTGATAAACTAAGGACAATAGGATAAGAGCAAAATAGATTTATGTACTAACTTTGAAATTATGACATGATAAGAAAAAAAGTCAAGAAGTTGCCGTCTTTCATTTCTTAAGATAAGTAAAAAAATAATGATTTATATTTTATTAGGTTTCAAGTCGAATCAGCAGGAAGTTGTTTTTGTTTTTTTTCATAAGTATATCCTACCTACTTGATACGTTTTCAAAAGGGAAAATAGGTTTTTGTAATATGTACTAATATTATATCGAGTTTGGTAAAGCTTGCATTTTATCAAGAAGATCATTTTACCAATTTAACAAATTAAATTAAAATAAAGTTTAATTCTAGGGTAACACCGAATTTTGTCATTGCCCTTTAACCAAATGAGTCAATACATAACACGAATGACTAATAGATTCAGATAATATCTCCTAACTATTAACCTAATATTAACTATTCTCCACATCCACAGACAGACGCACATACCTACTAAGTAATTGCAACCTAAAATTACATATTAATGAAATCGGAAACCTTGTACCTACAATTGGTTTAAATCAAAGTCAATACGTAATGCAAATCCAATAATAAGCCGATTACCCTAAACCATTACTGTGTTACATTAGCCTAAGATTACATTGGAGGGATCGGTATATTCGGTATCGATCGACGGTTACCTACCGATGTATAATTTAGACAGGTGAACAGAGCACGCAAGGGATGGTGTACAGAACATTGCGGTTGAATAAATGTTTAGATCAAACATTTTAATTAATCGGGTTAGTGGGTTGTTAGATTTGTACCCGTACGAAATAATACCTATTGCAGTTTCGTGATGAATTTGTTAGAGACTAAGTTATGCCTCCAGTTTTACCTTTACAAAAATGAACTATAAATGAAAAAATGGTTTCCAAATTTTCACATAGGGAAAACATTTCCAATATAATCCAATACTTTTTACAACAATATGAATGACATTTTAGTCTACCTTGAAAAAAGGAGTCTGAAATATTCTCCGAAACGTCGGAATGGCATTGCAATAATGCTGATAATAAAACGAGTTGACGAGAAACGAAAATGATGGTAAAATGAGTTGTTTTACAAATATCTGCAAATTAAAATCTCTAGAAATATCCATCATCACCGTCTCAGCCCTTTTCCGTTCACTGCTGAACATAGGCCTCCCCCATACGAAGCCATAAATAGCGATCGAGAGCCACCTCCATCCAACGACTCCCTGCGACCGCTACAATGTCGTCGGTCTACCGAGAAGAAATAGAAAGAAAACAACCCCTATAATGAAATTCTCAAAACAAAACCTCTTAATCACTAGTGCTCAAGCAATGAACCAGTCTTAAGTAATCCGACCATCTTTTATTTGCAAACTCTATTTAGCTCCAGGTAGGTACTGTAAAAACAATTTCATTCAATAAAGTATGGCGACTTTGTTCGAAATTAAGAAACTTAAAGACTCCACGAAGTTCTTAATCTTTTCAAAGTGAGTGGATGAAATATTTTATTCGGCAAGCGGTGTCGCAGGACTTTCGAGCGAACTTTACGAGAATTTACAACTATTGATTTTAATAATGTGCTTTCCTTGTTGACGCTTTTCTTGGGGTAGATTTTTTTACTAACTTCAGAAGCGGAATGGTTTCATTAACCAACTTTGAAAAAAGGAGAATGCCCACTGACTAATATGGCGTCACGAATTGGGATTTATTTAAAAGGTTAGAGCTCTGAATTGGTCCTATAAAAATTTGGTGAGATTCTGTGTTTCTTTCTCTGTTTTTACACGTTTCAAAGTTGTTCTATAGGTAAGCGTGAACATCTGCTTTATTTGCGGAATTGTCTGTTTTGATTGTTAGGCCAGTGTAGTCATTAGGTAAGGCTGGTATTTCATGTGCTAATGAAGCTAGATAATATAGATTTGACCTTTAATTGTGTGTTTATTAATCTGAGCATATTACTTTAATATTTAAATGTATTTTTTTATTCATTAGATCATCCACTCAGGTGTAAAGCAAAAAAGCTTGTTCGACAAATAGATATTAAAAATTCTAAATTCAATAACAATTGAATGTCACAACACTTCATACACTAAAAATAGTATTTATTTGAGTAAAACAGATAAACATTCAATGTGACATATGCTCAAATACATTACTACTAACTTGAATTTACAATTGAAATAAACAAATAATAACATTTGATATCAAACATCTGCACTAGAAATAAAAACCCCAAAAACATTTGGAATACATTCTGAAACGTGCTTAGCTTTTACTACTGTACAACATGCAAGTTTATATTACTGCTTAATTTGAAAAAAGTTGGTTTAAGCCCCTTTCTGACCAGCCACGGGGTTGAAAAAATTACGAAATACCAAGATCTTTATTGTATTTCATTAATTAAAAATCAGGATTTATAAATCATATCAACCTTTTTACTGTTTTTGAATAAATTACTAAGTAAATTTTTCAGTCCAAAATAGCGCTAGCATGTCTAAGTTGTAGTGAATAGAAAAGATATTGAAGCGATAATTCGGCGTATGAGTCACCGCGTCGGTAGACTAAGAGGCCTAAGTCGCATTCCCCGGATTGGATTGAGATGCGTTGGTTCGAATCCCGCCTGACGTAGACCGTGCGCTGTGTTTTTGTGGATATATCTTTTCTTTAAACTAACTCAATTATTAACTTAATTTAAAAATTATTTAATAACTTCTATATAATTATAAGCATTTCATAAAACTCTAGATCTACTGTTCACGAGTAGACATTCTAGTCAACGAGATTAAAACTAAAAAATAATTAAAGGTTATGTTTTATTACAAAACAACACCCCATTTTTTCCAGACCTGTCCCACTGCTGGGCAATGTTCTTCCCCGTGTCTTTTCACATTATGACTTTATATTTATTTTTAATATTCTTACTACAAAAAGTAATATTGTAGTGCAGTATAGTTTGCAATGTCCTTTATTTAGCTGTCGTATGCACACGAAATATTTGCAACGAAGGACGCTATAAAAGATTCAAAGGTGCGGTATGCAAACCATTCCGTGTGGGGCACTTTGTCATGCACTTTATTATACTCTTGATAGGATCCTTAGTCCAATTAATTAATAGATTAACAGAAGTATTTTAGAATAATTAATACGGTGTATTTTAGAGAACATACCGGGTGGCGGTAATTTTCGAAATCAATATTTCATATTATTATACTTGACCCCGCAGTTTTAACCGTATTCGTCTCGATCCTGCGGGAACATCGGGACAAATGCTTATCTGTTATACCATTTAGATCTTCGCTATCTGCATACTTAGTTTCATCGCAAACAATTGAGCAGATTTTTAAAGAAAAACAAACATACTCGTTTAGTCGTACTTACAGACACATTAGTAGGCTTATATTTTTATAGTAGAAGTTAGTTGTATTTTTTCACAAATAGTTACAAGTAGGTACCTACTTACGTATATAGCAAAACTGTTTCCATCTTTCAAAGCTTTTAAATTTACATTTTTAAAACTAAATTATTGCTATTATAAATATTTAGAGAACTTAATGCTCTTATAGCATGCAGATATTCTATAAAATATAATTATAATCACAGACTAATATCAACACAAAGTCATGCTAACTTTGACAAAATAAAACATTAAAGTCTAGCATTTAAGTCATAAAATAGACGTAAAAACTGTATCACCTTGTACCATTCTAGGTAATAACACTTAATAAAAATACGTACAGTCAGACAAGAGTGCTTTTAACCGTCCGCGCTAATAATTAAAACTAAAATAGCTTATTAGGGTTTCGTAGTCACTTTTTAAAATAATAAAGTAAATCGTTATTATTCAGTTTGTTAAATATATTTTAGCATCAACGTGTTAACAAACTATGGCGATGAAGCGCTATAGCTGCAACTATAAACGCTATTATTAGTTAATTAACACCATTTTAAGATTGCTATAATCTTAAAATGGTGTTAATTATCGCCACTGTGAAAGTTGCAAATGCATAAGGTAAGAATAAGTTTATTATAGTCATGTGATACTTAGACTTTGTATGGACTTAAACTTACCCCTCACAATTATAACAATATTATACAAATACTTAATAAAAATATCTTTTTTTTTTAATTAATTTAAACTTTAGCCTAAAAACTCTTAAGTCCTAAGCTGACTAAAGGTATTTTGGACTAAGATTAACACCAAAAGGTTTAATCCAAAAATTCTTTAATATTGAAATAGTTTACGTCAAAGAACTTGTATACAAATCACAACTATGATGATTTTAGTGTGGTTTCGGTACCTATATGAGAAGAAACCACAAAAAAATTACGGGGTGTATTAGTCTAAATACTTTAGTCTTAGTTCTTAGTTAGATATGTATGTATGGTACCATTGATAAGTCCATGACCTATTTCTTCTTATTTTGGAATAGTACACGTACGACTATGTTCACTTTGATAACGTAAAACTTCAAAAAGACAAACTACTCCCGAGTTCTTTGAATTCAAAACAAAGTCAAATAAACTTTTAAAACATTGAGTTAAATTATATGACGCAAACACGAAGTTTTACTAAAGCGCATTTGTCACTTGTAATAAAGAGTAAAAAACTCGACTAGTATTAGTCTAGCTACCTACTGATAAAGTTTAATTACTGAGACATAGTAATTTTATAGTTATAGTATAGTTCATACTAATGATAATCTATTTTTAGGTAGTACTTGCATATTTAAAAAATGTGTAATTTGGAAACGCGAAAACGGCTATACCGTTTTTTATAATTTTTGACTTGTTGTTATATTGGTAGCCATCTGTCTACAATAGGACTATATTCTTTTAAATTATAATAATAAATAGTAAAGTTTTTTTTTCCTAGGTTAAAAACAAAAGCGTGTCATTTCGAGCCTGTGTAATTGGGTCCGTACCTAAGTGATAAAAACGAGGAATTTTTTATGATCTTCTTTTTTAATATGACCGATGGCGATACAAAGTGCGTCGAGTCAGCCAGTTATAGTTCAATAACAAACGTTATGTTGCAGGTAAACAACTCATGATCAATAAAGTCATTGAAAAATATTATTTCTAAATGTTTTGTTATTGTTTACAATAAAATTATTAACTTATTATTTGTTATTACCGAATAAAAAAGTAAATGTATTTATCTTTAGCAGTTTTCAGAAAACTACCAGAAACGTAAACAATATAGATAAAACGTAGGTAACCAACTACGCAAAATATTTATTAATTTCCGTTTGACTCAGACTTTTAATAAACAACTTATTATTGTGTACTTTAGAATTTACACATTCAGTTGTAAAATTTGTATTTTTTTGTTTAGTACTTAAATAATTAAAGCTAGTATTTACTAGCAATAAATAACAACAGTGAATCATTAAATAATTTAAAAAAAAAACCTACTTGTTGCGAAAGTAGTGATTTTTTGTCGCTGGTAGGATTGAATGATTTTGTTTATTTGTTTCCACTGGAGTAGTAGGAATTTACTTAAAATGGCAGTATATATTTGTTCCCGTGGCTGTTGAGGTGACAGGTTGTTGGTGTGTAGAGGCTTTGGACTTCTTTAGAGAGATTGGCCGCCGACTCAGGGACAGGGGTTTAGATTACCGCTCGGGGTCATTCCTGTTGCAGAGGCTTTCCATCGCGGTGCAGCGGGGTAATGCCGCGAGTGTGATGGGTTATTTTGCGACGGGGGTGGTCCAGGGAGGGTTGTTCGATTGATTTCATTTCTATTAGTTATTAATTTTCAATTGTTTTTATTAGCTTAAAATGGGAAATAGTGTGTGTGTATATGTAATTTTTTTCAGTAAGTAGGTATATATGTCTTACAATAACAACAAAATATAACAAAATGCAAGACATATTCGTCTTACTCGTGTCTAGAACAATTACGTTGTAGTATTTAATAGTGTTTAGTGTGGGAACGTCTAGGTATAATAATAAAATTACTGCGACTAAATAATCTCCTGAAGGTATATTCTAAACACTGATAAACACAAAGTTTAGCGATAAGTTTTTTAAAAAATCGAAATGTAAGGGTTTGTCCACTATATCACAGGTGGTAAGTGACAATATTAGTCTAAGAAGTAGCACCTTCATCTAGGAAATAAGAGAACATATCTAGGAGATAACAAGATGCCTAGTTTTAAATGGGCAAGCATGCGAAATCGTCCATTTCGCCGTTGTTTTCTATCAAATATTATGATGAGGTGAAATGTAAGTTAAATCATTTTAAATTAAAAAAACCCATCGTTGTGGGCCAATTTAACATAATATTATAAATAATTACTGCTTTGCACTTAATAGGACCACGACTTTAGATCCAATTCATGGCCTTAAGGCGACATAAAAACTCTGACACTAGTGGCAAAATTTATGGAAGAGCTGGAGTAGTTCTCCCTCTGACAAACGCAACCATCACGCAAAAATGACCCAATTAAAAAGGTATATTTACGGAAATCGAGGTGAGCCACGAAAGCAATAAAAATAGATATATACAAACCAACAACTATGAAGTAAAAGCAAAACAAACGTCTGTTTACAAAGATATCTCCGGTACATGTATTCTATAATCGCAACCGATGTCAATATTGCATTTAACTACACGTGGTCCGTGTATTAATACTCTCTGAGTTTCTGCGCAAGAGTGCGCGCGTGTAGTGATGTAACGGAATGTTATGGTTCCTTTATATACCTACTTAGTTTCTTAGTATTTGCAGATTTATGCAGATGTACTTTACGTCAATAGTCATGTAGAAGCATAGTTGTTTCTATTGTGGGCTTCTAGATTAGTCTGGTAGTTTATCCTATTGATTCCTTGGAAATTTCCAAAAATCCATCTTGGTTGCTACCCACACTCCTTCCAAGTTGTATGTCTATAGGACTAGTGGTTTACGCTGTTGGTTGATATATAGCTTAGAGTCAGTTAGTCTGTCAGTGAATCAGTCAGGAATTTACATTGTTTACCTGTTTGCATATAGACCTAGACGAGGCAAAACCACTAAGACAATCCAGTGTAAATAGAGACTGTCTAATCTAATACGTTGGAGGGCCTTCAAGCTCCAATACAGCGTCTTCCCTTTTAAACTTTTTAGTCTTTTAAGAAGACAACAATTTTAGTAAAGCTACGCTTCTATACCTGCAGATGGCGTTGTAAAATCCTGAATCACACAAACGAAGTTATTCCGAGAATTTAAAAGTTTTGCTACACAAAACCCAGACCTGTGCAAGTAAAACCCCGAAGATAAACCAGTAATACTAAGATTATAACTTTAATCTTAAGCCTTAAGCTAGATCTTAATAATTACTTAGCCTAGTATTATAAAACTACTTGGAAGGTTTTCGAATGCGTCATAATATCATAGCACTAATAAGTATGGAATTATCACAAGCACTTTCCAATAATATCGTACCATATCTGAAGAAAGTTATAACAGGTATAATTAGTAGGTATTTTGTAGACTGGTTAGGTTACTAAACTGTCGCCCGATAGCTGTCCGACCATTCTAGTTCTGTTTCATATACCAGTGTTTGAGAAACAAATGTACTACGATTAGATTAATTTAGAGTTCAGATCTATAGTTATTTCTTCTGATTGATTTTCCATAAATATTTCTTTTGTAGAGATTTTCCTTTTAATTAGTTTCACCGATTGGGTAAAAAATTTAACCCGTTCCCGTGGGTTAGTTGGTTACAGCGCCGACTTTATGGTAATAGTTATTGTGGTATGGGACTCATACCTCACCGGAAATAAAATTTTGTATTTTTTAGTATGAGTAGGGTACATTTCGAATTTAACGTAACGGCCTGACCTCTAAAAATTTAAAATCAACTTAAATAATTGAGACACATCTAAATTTAAAATAAGTATTTTTAAAGGGTATTTTAGAAATTCGGAGATGAAGTTTAAATAGTGTGCATATTTTTTGAGTAGACATTCAGTATTCGACTGAAAATCTTTAGTCTACATTCGCCTTTAGATGTATGCGCAGTTAGACAAACCGACGTCGTTTTTTATCTATATTCTTATCAGTCTATCGTTAATAACAATTAAGTATTGAGACATTTACTTACCTACTTTAAAAAAATAATTCTAAAAGATAACAACAAATTGAATGAGAATGTTGTGCGCAGATTAGATATTTACTACCCATTTTAAAATTATTGGCAAGTTTTAGCCAACTGGAAAAACCTGGATTCAAAGTTCTCACTAAATTAGCTGCTATAAATCTAGTTGTTGGCAAAAGTGCAGTAGGAACGCAGTTAGATACCCAATGTTGACCAAGATGGTCTGAAATTGGTTCTTAAAGAATAATGGTGGATTTTTGTCTTTGATTTACTTTGGTGAAAACCATCTGTGCACACGGTTTCTCCCGTTTAAGTCGCGGGATCTCAAAGTATGTCGGGATAAATCGTAGTCAGTGTTAGTCCAAGATGTCAGCTATTATATTCGCTAAGTTTCATCGATATTTGTACATTATTTAGTAGTCATATTATTGGTACATTTGTATCATTTTAATCGGTTTCCAAAAAAGCCAAAGGTATTTACTTTATTTACAAATGAACATTTGAAATAAGTTGCAACATAGCTCAGTTTTGAGTCTCTCGCCCGGCTGATACAGTATTTTAAATTTGAGGCCTATATAATTTATCTAGCAGCTTGCAAATTCAAAATTAGAATGGTAATTTTTGAGTTTAAGAGCTGCTTAATTGTTCAAGTAATCCTCAAATTTCAAGTAGAGTTTCAGTGTTCGGCCTTTTGTGTATTAAACAGAAGTTTTCGTAGTAACTTTAATGATTTTATTTCTAAATAAAAAACCTTATATTTCTAGAAAATATAATAATGTTATGTAATTATCTATTTATTACCAATAATAATTTATGTATAAACAGTAAAACGAATAGGTATGTGTCGCAGTTAATTACGAATTGCATAATTTTATTGTTTCCAACATTAGTCACCCTATTTTATTGATTCAACGTTAAATTACAAACAACGTTTCAATGCGAGTGTATGTTTGGTATTCATGCTAAAAGTACTAAACCAAATACGATGAAACTTCGTATGTAAACAACTGGAGTATTATGTTAATCTTAATACCGAATTTAAATATACTATTTTGTTGGACAAATTATTAATAGTATCGGAAGTTACGCGTAAAAGGTACTTAAGGTAAAACTTTTTGCCTTTAACAGGGCCTTTTAAATTTATTTAAGTCATGGGTTTCCTCACGGTGTTTTTCTTCACCGTAAGAGCGATATTAACAGCCGATTTACGTTTCGAAACTTAAGACAGTGTATTATTGTCAATTTCAAATAGCTATCGTAGTACCGCTGAATACGCGACTATTATAAGAAAATTGCTCTAGTTGAGTCATTTAATAATGTAAACTTCACTTTAAACAGTTCAATTTTAATTTCGTTGGAAAAGTGTTGAAGAATTTAAAGTAATTGGGTTAAAATGTGTGTTCGAATTACCATAAATTAACACTTCTACTGGAATCGTATAAATTTAGATTGGATTGTATATTTTAATAATTAAACGGATTACTTAAAACAACTTAATTTAGAATTTGAAGGGTTAAACTCTTGTAAGTAAGCATTTCGTCTTATTCTGTGAATCTGTGAAAACTTAGAATTTTTTACTATTTGAAGTATGGATCTAGACCGTGTTTGTAGATAACAATTAGGTATGTCAAAAGTCAAAATAGTTTATTTCCTTAAGATTCTTGTACAACATTAAATGCACATGATCATTTGGCTACGTCTTAGGTGTATTGATTTTAGTTTGGCTACGGAATTTCTTAACATAGAAAACAAATAAGTTAGGTAGGTAAATAGATACCTATTTGTTATTTTTTTATAACGTATAACTCTACTATGGGTTAAATAAATTAAAAAAAAAACGTTTTTAACTTTTAAACAAATTTGACTAAAAATATTTTTTTATTTTTAAGCAGAAAGGTTTTTTTTACAATATCATGAATCATGACTAATAATCAACAATTTGCGCTCTAATTTATTTTAGCTTTTGTTAAAAAAATATAATCAATGTTTTTCTGTTTGTCCTATGAAATTTATAAAAATAAATGACACTGGAATAATTGTACCTACCGACCTTAAGCCATGTACAATGGGTACCATAAAAGCCTTTTAAGCCGATTCATATTATTTACTTCATGCATTTGTGTCTTTTGTGTTTCCTATGTACGTATATTTTGTACAAATATGGATATCTATCTATCTACGATCAATACTTGCAGTAAGAATATTTAACATTAAATGCTAGAGCTTATACCTATAATGAATTTAAACTTAAACACTAAAACCAACATAACAATCAGTAATATGCTTTAAAACAACATTGTACATACAATATCGAGTTCCTTAAAAGCACATCGTATTATGTTTCGGAGAAGCCATATCTCCCACGCAAATGCTAAGAGAATCTGATAATTGATAAACTGACGGCCTCAGTGGCGCGGTGGGTGAAGCCCCGATTCCAATGCAGAAGGCTTCGGGTTCGATTCCCGCTAGGCGCCAATATTTATGCTCAAAAATATATATTTGATTCTGGTCTGGGTGTTTACTATGTATCATAATTCATCATAATATAATAATTATGTATTAACAAAAAAAAGTATAATATTTAGTACATCCGTTGTCTAATACCCATAGTTCAAGCCTAGTGCATAGTTTGGGGCTAGATTGCGCTGTGAGTAATGTCGTGCAAAATGTATTTATTTTATTTAACTGAAATAGGTAAATCGACGTATTACGAGAAAGTGTGAGCAATCTTAAATAATAATGATAATAAATGAGAAAGTTTATCTGTTAGTATGTACCTATTTATGTTTGTAATTTCTTTGCGTAACAAACACTAAAAACCTTATGTAATAAACTCGATCTTGGTTGTCCGTATTGGCTGCATTTTATAGTACAGACAGGGATAATTGCCGATTTGGTGTCCACTTCATAGTTTGCAAGTAAAATTGTTATTGAAAAGGGCCTCTACGTGTTGGCTTTGACTCCACGCACGCCTTTCAAAGGTCGGGGGTTCCATAACCAATGATTCTGGACGTACCTATATACAATTAAAACTTTATCTAAAACAGTACTAGTTGGGCCATTTTTTGCTTATTAAGACTTTTCGAAGTTGACAGATAGTAATAAAACATGGTTCAATTAGTACGAGCTAAGTATTTAGTAGTTTAATAATGACCATGACTGATATGGAATTTAGTTACTGTGCCCCGCGGTTTAAGTTCCAAATCCAACAGAATATCGGGATCAAAAATAGTCTATATGAGATTTCATCGCAATTGGTTTAGCTTTTGCTTGAAAAAGTAACAAATAAAATCGTTTACTTGCTACAAAATTTTACATTTATAATATAACTAGGATGTGTACATAGATATGGTTGCAATATGTACTCGTATATATTTACAAAACTGGTTTATTTATATACTCTGTGCATTTATCAATTTGGCGTATATTAAATTCACGTGTTAGATGCGACGCTGCGCGTGCGTCTATTTGTACTATTAGAATAGATAATATGCCTGAGTGATATATGGTAGAGTAGGAACTTTAATACGCATATTATAGTCTGGTAGAGTAGACGGTAGAGTGTGGTGTTTCTTCTAGTAATATCTATATACAGTACTACTGTTTGCTTAACAATGTAGCATGGCTTCTATATTATTGGTGTGTTGTAAGATAGTTAGTACTCTACCATGTCACTCTAGACTACTCTTCTAATCGACACAAGGCCTTACATGAGACTCTACGTTTGTAGAGGTAGTAGGATAGTAACATCTATTCTACACATAGGCACCAGGCTATGAGATGAGATTAAATTATTTTACTTAACTTATGACCTCATCTTACCTGATGAGAAGTGACGATTAGGTCGACGGTGTAAGCCGAATTTTATTTTAAGTCTTCAAATCTTGAAATAATTGTGTAATTATCCACGACATAAAATTAATGTTTAAAACATTGACGCGTCCTATTTTCTGCTCGTTACCATCAAAATCCTTCAAAGTTATTAAGAAAAACATAGCTAATAAATAACTAGTTTAACCGCAAAGATGGTGTCATATTTACGGTACTTTAGTTTAAATCAAAACAACTCAGTTAACTACAAACTTACAAATACAAAACAAATTACAAATTTATTCAAATAAAAATACGAATAGAAACATTTATTAGACATAGCGCTATCTGTCCCCTAACTAAGCACTTAGGCTTGTGCTACGGCTACTAGACAATTGATAAACAAAATTTTATACTGTTTTTGTATTAGTAACTCATATACCTAGTAAATATACCTTACTATTTATATCCATGCATATAAAATTCAAAGTCGTAGTTGTTATTTACTGTGTCCATTTGCTATTTTCTTTCTGTCGACCTAATGTCACAAAAATCAAGGCGGAGAAACCCCTTAAATCTTTTTTTTTCTGTAAAAACTAAGAGGAAGTGTCACATAATTTATTACTCATCGTGATAGGGGTTAAAAACCGCTTGTTTATGAGGAAAAACAACGCCATGACTAAAATCTGCTGTGTTTTTACCTATTCTATACTGTGGTTTCCTTTTAAACAGCTGATATTTGTTTACAGCGACCTGAAATAACGCATAGACTACTGTGTATCTCGATATTCTCGCGGGAACGGGATTTATTCGGGTAAAATTATTCGGGTAACCTACAATATTCAATAAACTTCCAATTTCTATTAGAGTGTTACCATTCAGTGAATTTAAAAATCAGTTAAAAAAGTATCTTATTGGCAAAGCGTACTATTCGGTTGACGAGTTTTTAAACGAAAAGTAGAAGACATAAAGTAGTTATATTATTTACATTGACATTTTTGAATTTATTTTATTTTGGTATTTGGTTAATATTCATGTAAGTAATGTATAATTGACATTTATTTTCAGATAAAACTATATCATTTCATATGCCAAATAGGCCAAATATAGAGTTCAAAATATATATAATTTTTAACACTAACATCTGTACTGTACACCTATATTTATGAAATAAATGATTGATTGATTGATTGATTGAAAACCGCGGGCCGTAGCTAGTACACACTTAAGTGGGTTTATAATACCTACTAAGAAATAACGAATGTATTTAAAACTTGTTCACCGCAAGCCTAACATTATAATTTATAACTACTACTCAATAATGACATAATAAGTAAGTTAAATTATATGTAATAAGTTGTTTCTTAGTCCAAAACGATATAATAAAAACGAATATTCGTCGAGTCCTGTTTGAACTCCCATTAAATATCCAAGAACAACATTAAAACGTTTTAAACGAACTGTTTCAAACGACATAGTTCGCTATCCCGTCTAACAATTTACTAAGAATCAATAATAATGATCACTCGAACAACAAAAACTGAAACGCACTTCACTTAGCATTTTGTCATTATCATTAAATAAATCAATTTGTCATGGCGAATTGGAAACGACATTATGTTAAAGATTGTTTATGTATCGTATTAAATTGCATTGATTACCACTATTATGTCAAAATGTTGTTAAAGCTGTAAGGCTACGGCCGCATAGGCAGGCGGCTTGCTTCGCGCCTAGTTGCTTGCATTTTGACAAGATACACATAATATGGCAGCTAGTGCGCTGAGTGCGGCTACTACTAGGTTCTAGACAAAGCCTAACCTACCTATTTAGGTAAAGAACTGTTGGTATGAAAAGTCTAATCGTGTGAAAAAAAAATAAGATATATTTTTTAAACCGACTAAGTGAATCGCTTGTTAGGCTTTCTCATTTTTATAACCTAACCTAACCTAACCTAACCAATTTTTCTGGGTAAGTAGTGATTTGTAAGAAATGAAAATAAAGATCACCCCCTAAAAATAGATATAGGCAACGAATTAAGACACTCCTTTTTTTAAATTAATTATTAACTAAAAGTCATTTATCTACAAACGTATGCCATAATCACAAAAAGTGCTTAAGTAAGGTTAAAAAGTGTAAAGATTTATGCAAAAACCATGCAAAGTAAAAAAAACTAGCACAAAACTAACAATAAGCTAAAAACGTTGAGCATAGGTATAAAAATAATTCGGCCGTACAAGAGAAATTGTGTTTTTTTCTGTATTCTCCTCTAACATGGTAAAATGATAATGCATTTATAATTACTAACTCCAGGTCGTCGCTTCAGAAAGAACGGTTTTGTACGTGTCTAACATTAACACGGAGTATGTGTGTTGTCTGTATGTGGATTTTAGGGTCGACGCCCTAAATGAGAAGAAAATATAATGAGATTGGAGGTTTATTTACATTAATATTAGTATTATAGTCTAATATTTTGATAGGTCTAAGATCGACAGGCAGAAAGGTGACAATGTTCTCTAAAGTGTAGAATGCTTATGGACATGATACCAGTTTGATTGTGACCAAAAGGATATTGCGGATAATATGCTAATTTGACGCCCGAAATAATAACTGTTTTCTGATTAATATAGACCGATTTTAGATAAATATTTGAAAGGTTTTCGAGGCAAAACTGACATAAAAATAATATATTGATTTTATCGACATATCTTTTTAATAACTATCGCTAAGATATTCTTAAATCCAAATTAGGATTCCCCTATTCGACTATAACCAAACATTGTTACGGAAAACTCAGCCTTCAGACAAAAACTAAAGAGGTCAAATTTGTCCTCTGTTAATGATATCTCTTATTTTAGAGATTATGTAACTTTATTTTTAGGCATGTTTCAATTTTACAGTTAGGTTTCTTACAAAAAATACTTAGTGCTAATAACTAAAACGTGTTAGTGTCAGAATAGAACCTAAATTTTCCTTCCGTACGTCTTAAAATTTGACCGTTAGTTGCTATCCTTATTAAAACCGGGCCAAGTCATTTGAAACTGTATTTCTTTTCATATAAAGATGCATTTGAAACAACAAAAAGAAATATTATTTCGATGTTATGCTTATGAGACAGAAAAAAGGTGCATTATTCTTTCGACTTCTAAAGTAACTCTCTTGTTTTTGCATATTGAATCTTATAATTTCATTCATAGAGTTGATATCCGATTGTGTATTAGTAAAGAGAGTAAGTTCCCATGACCATACATTTGCCACCGTTAGTACAAATACAGTGACTTTGAAATTATACGAAACTGGAAGAAAATTACTGTGGTAGTTTACTGTAGCTTTTTATTCTCATGGTGGGTGTTATTAAGGCAAGTATAGATTGCACACAGTATAGTCTCGATATATAATAGTGCTGCTCCATCTCAAAGTGCACTAAGGAATCTGGGGAAGACTAACAAACAAGTCCTTACACGCGGTGGCGGGTAAACTACTTGAACCCAAGGAGGTTTAGCACCATCATCATCATCATCAGTCTGTTTTAGTCCACTACTGGATATAGGCCTCTCCAATTGCACGCCACCTAGACCTATTTTCGGCTCCTCTCATCCAGTTTGTGCCAGCCCTCTTGCGCAAATCGTAAGTGTGGTTAATGATGACTTACGTACTGTGCAAAGCCCAAATAATGGTTTTAGCATACCATGGACTCCTAAGAACATTGATTAGGTGTGTAGAGAGAGATAGATAGATTGTAGCGAATGTAATGGACCGATCACTGACCGTACACTTCGGGGGAAATATATAAAACCCGTATACATAAATACTTATCGAAATAATCGCCTTTTTAAGCTCAAAAAGCTATTCAAGCCGGCCTGATCCCCTCGCAATGGTTGATTGAGTGGTGTCGACGCGGTGGGAACCGGTCTCCCTTCCAATCTCAGGGTCGGGACTTCGCAGTTAATGACATTAAATTATCGAGTTAACTGCACTGGAAACTTTGATTAGTGTAATAATTCCAGTTTTGAATTTGTAAGTGCAAAAATATGTTTTCGATTTAATTTTTGAAAGTGTATTAATCGAAGGACCCATCCTATCAGTAATTACTTGATTACGGACAATCCGGGACTTTCCAATCGATAAGAACTGATTAAACTAATCAATGGAATCGTAGTCAAGTGTTAAGAGCCCCTACTTACACATTCTCTCCGCACATCGCGCCCGAAGTCAAGTTGGACTTGTTAAACGATTCGTATTGACTCTGCGTTGGTTTATTCCAAGCTTCTATTGACTCGGTAATGTCTCCCATTTCCGAATCGACTCCTCTTAAGAAAAGTTCGATATAAAAGGACCCCTTCGAGTGCTGAACTTGGTACCTTTGATCTAAGCAAAAGTTAGAATTAACTCATACAAAGGATCCACCATCTGTTTACATTCTCTGGATTTTAATGAGAAGTTTTAGAGAAATTTTGCTTTTGGGATTTAGGGCCGGTTTTCAGGAAGTCTGAGCACAGGATTAGACTATAAAAAATACCACTCTATTTGTATAGTAATAAAACTTAAAGATGCTCTTTCATCACGAGCATTCACTTGTGGAACATTATAGATTCGAATCAGAGCACAAGGTGTGTGCTGTAAGTGATTTTGAATTTGGAACTTTACATTACACGCAAATAATTGCGCTGAATGCACAGGTCTTCTTAATTTTAAGATATACTATAAAAAAGTATTGTGTTTAGCATTGTGTATAGTGTTTAAAGGTAGGAAAAATAGGCATCGTAAGAGTTAAAGGCGGCGTCACATCAAACTTCTCAACTAAATGTATTGCCAGTACCATTCGTATATTGCGCCGAATTAAGATGTCTTCTGGATTTTAAACTCAACCGCCAGTAGCTTTCAATTCAATCGTGATTGATGTCCCTCCTTATCGCACAGTTACTTTCCTTCACTTCCCGATAGTCACTGGACAAGTTGACAGGCAGGAAGGAGAATGGGAATAAAACGAACTGCCATCAAAGGTTTCGTGTGAATAGGTCTTATCCGCGTTTGGGGATTATGATGGGCTGATAAGATGTTCGTCATGGAATCTTGGGTAGTTAGGTTAGGGGATAGTGAACAAACTAAACTTTGCGAGTAATCACTATAACATTTCAAAAGCGTCAAGCGAATCAACCAATACCTATAGTGGAAAACAGATATTTCCCTGGGACTTTAAAGATATGAAAAGGTATATTTTTTTAATTTAATAATTTAAAGAGCTTTAGCAAATAATTAAACGCTAATGTCGTTCTATTGAGACATCACAGAAAAATAAGTTTTTATTGTAGTGTTTAGTACTAAGAAAGCGTTTTTCAAAACTCCACCCCTACGAATAGAAAAAGGGGTGTCCAATTTTGTATTTAACTTTTTTGATGTTAACAGAAGCTAGTAATTTAATAAATTTGTTCAGTTTTCGTTAATTGAACCGTTCGTTTCTTTGCTATGCAAATTTGGGATCATATAATGACGTTTTGGGACGGTTCTGTCGTTAATTTAATTTTCGGGTCCGGAGTTTTGGCATTGATGTCTTCACATGCAGATGATTTTGTCCTAATTTATAGGTTTCATTCGATATTATTACTTGTTTGGGGTTCAATATTCTTTAAAGTAAGATTATCTTTATATACCTAGTATGAAACAAAATCGCTTCCCGCTGTCTGTGTGTATTATTATTAAATGCTTAGATCTTTAAAACTACGCAACGGATTTTGATGCTGTTTTGTAAGGTAGGGAATAGGAAGGTTTATATGTATGCCACATCCTGATATTTCTTCAGGATCGGGACTTACGCGGGTAAAACCGCAGGGCGCAACTTGTATTACTATATTTAATAATCAATGCTCAATTTTACAGTGTTAATTTTTTTTTTTTTAAACTGTTTATTAAACACACTTAAGAAATAAGTACTGTTTTTTGAAGAAATGCGTTCGAAATTTTTAGTAGGTATCCAGCGGTTTATTGTAGCTATTACAAATACTGTATAGTTAATGTTTCATAACAATTATTATTCTAATTAGTGTTAAGCAAGGCGGCGATGGAAGGTGAGTAGTTATTCCCCTATTTTTCTGGGAGTATGATAAAAATATATAAAATACCTAAGTCAGAACCTACCTTCAAGTGAGTACCTACTTGCTACTTCGTATTAAATACGAAATATTTGTTAAAGCTACCTAAATTCACAAAAGCTCAGCTGCCCTTTACCAATTCCGAGATGTCAAATCGTTTGACATAAAATGTCTTTGTTCTCCCTACGATAAATAGTTGGAAAATTTCCCCGTTCCAGAAAGGACTTGATATTCAAATAGAATCTGTCAAAACTTTAAAAAAGGTAAGTCATATTCACGTCTGGAGGAGTCCCCCAAGGCCTTGCCTTTAGGAATGCTTGCTCGATATCCGATACGAGACGAGATACATTTAGTTTCTTGGTATTTTGTTCAAACTATAGAAAACCAGTGATTTTGATGAGGCATACTTTTACATAGAGGCGTTCCAATCGAGTTCCCATAAGATGAGCAAAGACATTATTGTGTCATGTCATATTCAGAGCGTTAACGAGTCTGAAAGAGTCGTATGACTACGAAAACCAATCGTTGTAAGTATGTGGAACTGAAATATTAATGATTTCGCTCAGCTCGGTGTAGGAACTCAACTTTATCTTCAAGACATGAACATCGGTCATCTTAACTTAATAATTAGGATGGTGTTACGAAGATTACAATTTCACTATACATATATATATCTTTTATTAATATTTCATATAACTACCTACAGATCAAAATCCGTTGAGGTAACTCAAAATAAAGATTGTACCATGTCAAAATCGACTTTCAAAAATTCAACCTCTACAACCATCACAAGGGTAGTTCTAGAATTACTACAGCAAACCCATTAATAAACGCTAGTATAAATTGGAAATATCCGAAATTCGCGTGTGAACCCATCTGCAATTCAAACCAATATACCAACGTGTTACGAATCGAACTTTTTATTTACGGACAAAGTGGTCGAGTTCCGACGTAGTAAACGTTAAATTTATGAGTCGCATGCGCTTAATAAAAACTACGTTTGGTAGTTATATCGTCGGTAGTTTTCGTTGGGTACTTGTCTACATAGAAAATGATGCTGTATTTTCTGACGTCTACAATTTTAGAGTTAAAACGGTAATTTTGTCTAAGATTTTCGCGATTTTGCATAATAAAACACTATATATACCGGGTTTTACTCGCATTTTATTCATCAACGGCTTTGCTTTCGACCGAGCTTTTGCCAACTATACAGTTGGCTGTCAAAACGCACTCATATTTCTGGTCTGCCACTGAGGAAGAGGTCTTTAAAAAGCTCGAAATAGGGCAAAATGCTTAATATAAAGCAAAACCGAAAATATGAGTTTAATTTTAATGCAATATCGCGATAACAGAAATAAAATGAAATTCGAGTATTCAAATTTACTTGTTTTTTTAGGTTTGTGATCTCATCAGTTGAGATAGCGCACGGACATGATAAAGATAGTGGTTTTACATAATAAAAACAGCTCCAGGTATTTCCCCATCAGTCTCTAAGCTTATTATTTCAGCTCATATTAGGTCATTTAATAATGAATAAAATTCTATTCTTTGTGTAATAGTTAGCTACTGAATTAAGAAATTTGGCCTTTTTATTTACAAAAATAGACAAATAGGTGTATTGGTAGTTTTCAATTGCAACAGTTAATTTTTTCAAAACAGTAATTGAGTCAAAAAATAATAATAAGACCATTTAAGGGTCGATTTTTTACAACGCAGATGTCTTAGTAAGGATCTGCTAGTCACATCTGACTGACAAATGACATCTGACTCCCTCTCGGCTGCCTGCAGATGACATTTTTTGTCTACGCCAGCGCTCAGCTTGAAGTGGGCGATCCCAAGAGCTTTTTTAGTCTGCTATTAATAATAGCAACTTTTACGAGAGCTTACCGAATGATTACTTATTTTAACTGTTACAAAGCTCTACTGTAAGCTGTAAACGGTATTGTGAAAAGGCTTTTTATAGCTATTCTTTGTAAGTTTTTGAAGTAGATATAGTTTTTTTATGTCTCGTACATAAAAGGTGTTGTTTTGACTCCAAAAATGTACTGAAACATGTTTTTTTGGGTAGCAATCATTACCGTTTTTACTGCTATAGTAAAAACCGCTAATGGAAGAAACTGGAAAACAACTCAGAACTAAATTGTTGGTTGAAACTAGAAATTCGGAAAGCGAATTGAACTGGGTATCGACACGAAAAACACCAGTAACATTAAAGACTCCATCTTGATTTTTAACTGCAACCGAAAACATGTTCTATTTCTTGTGGAATAAAGTTAAATTTGGAACGTGGTGTCGTTACTTGCACCCACGGGACGATGCATCCAAGACAGACCGTGTTTGTTCTGGAGCGGGCCTTCCCTTGGGAACTCTGGCTGGCAAATATTGGCACTGTATTAGCCGGAATGGCTGTAGCGAGTCGCTTCACTGTTTTTTGCCTTTGTTGGGGTCTACCGCAAAATCGAAGAACATTTTTTTGTCGGTTGCTAAACTAAGAAAATAGGAAGTATTGATTTTAAAGTAGATATAAGTACTGAAGGTTTCCTTTAAAGTGTAAGACAAGGTTACAAGCTGCTTCGGCAGTCAGTTTAGTCTATCAGTCAGTGAACTGAACTGATAGACTGAACTGAAGGTAAACTAGCTACTAACTCTGCTCATAAAGGTAAAACAAAGCTCAAAGAATCTAATTAAATAGCATCCCAATTAAAACTACATATCAAAGAAAACATAAAGCTAATATTGTTCATAAAACACCCACAAAGGACAAAAACTAAGGGCATAAATTAAGTAATAAAGTTCGACTGTAAATGTGGACGCAGTCGGGATACAATTCGATCGGCAGATGGTTCCGGAACTGATGAATTTGTTGTTATAACCGTATCAGACGATCAAACCGCGCCGCTCCCCACCATCACACTACTGACATTAATAATAATAATGTGCTATAATTAAGCCGTATTTATAACGTTCGGACACAGAATACATAATAGTTGGTACATAATTTAATAGTACAGTGCGATGCGAGTTTGACGGTAACAACAAATACAAGCACTCAATATATTGAAAATTAACAAAAAAAAAACCACAAAATAATAGCCACAACACGATTGTGACCAAAAAATGACTAATTTCAATCTAAAATCGCGAAAACAGAAGAAAAATCTGTCGTTTTTACTCGTAATACAAAATCTAGTATTATTAACTTAAAAATACAAGAAATAGTTAATGTAAGCACGTATAAAGAACAAGTTGGTTTACATAAAACCAGCCCTTGCCTTATTTAGCTGGAGTAGCTTGCTCGCCTCGTCGTGAAGTTCAAGGGCATGTAATTGTATTTTTAAATGGTTTCAGCTTCCTTATGTCGGTATTTATATTAAATTCACGTTTTTAATTCTGCTCGTTTGTTCTAAATTTGGAGTTAATTTTCAATTAATGGTATTCTTGAATGTTTGTAACACATACAGTTATTTAGTTAAAAAGGAAACGTATTTTACTTTTTTACTGACCTGTGATAGATGAGTATATTCGTGTGATATAATAACATAAAACTATTAATGATCCAAAATGTTATGCGCCTATTTAAAAGGAAAAAAGTCGCGTGATAGTGACGCATTTCAAACTCGTCTTTGGCGAAGGAGCTTGAGCATTTCGAAAGTCTAACTGTTCAGGAAATTACCTACAGACCTTTAAAAAATACGAATTGAAATTCGATCATCGTTAATTTTACCTAAGGTTTTCGCGATTTTGCATAAGTTCGTTTTATTTAATAACTGCATTATTTCAAAGTAACCAAGCTTTCGCTAGCTTTACAGTTAGCTATTTCAAGGTTTACTATGAACAAACGGTGTAAAGTTAGCGAAAGCTTGTTACTTTGTAATGAAGCCGTTATTAAATAAAACCCGGTAAATATTGTGTTTTATTCGAACATCGATGTTAGAATACCCGTCATCTAGGTAAATCGAAGACACTCGAGTTTATTATTACATATAGTAGGGTAGTTACCAACGGATACTTCATTCAAAATCCGTTTCTGAAACGATAGGTTATCTCGAAGTCTCGTTTGTAGGGCGAGCGAGGATTTCCGGATCAAATAATCAGCATCGCCTTAATCTAAATAATCTAATCATTTGGGTCGCAGCGATACCGAGAATTACCGATTAGAATCGATGACTTAATACTCTGTTTAAATCATCTAGAGATGATGTATTTACGGATTTCCGTTTAACAGATTAAATTGAAACGTGATTTGATTGGATTATTGTTTTGTTGGAGTCAGCTATTTTAGTATTATAAAGATGTCGGCCTACTGTCGACTGCCGTCGGCCTACTGTCGACTGCCGTCGGCCTACTTTAAGTATTATAAGCGGTTTTTTAATAACATTTATTTTAATTCAGTTTTTTCTTATGTTTTCGTGACTATGTTTTGAAATAATCCCAATAATCTTTGAAATAAGGAGTCTGCAATTGACTCCGATACGTTGGAATGGCATTGCAATTATTATGCTGAGAAAAAAAACAAAGCTATTAAAACCGTAAAGTTTCATTTTTTTACTAAAGCGATATCTTTTATGCAAAACTAGCAGTTCCCCGCGGTTTTACCCGCGTGAGTCCCGTTCCCGCAGGAATATCGAGATGAAAAGTAACTTATGTGTTATTTCAGGTTACCAGCTACGTATATTTCAAGTTCAATCGAAATCAGTTCAGTAGTTTTTGCGTGAAAGAGTAACAAAGTCACATACATAACATTCATACTTTCGCGTTTATAATAATGGTAAAATATTATGTTTATTTCTAATTAATGAAATACAGTTTGATTGTGATTTTGCTCTAATAAGATAATAAAATAAAATGTTTGTTCCTAATGTTTTCGAAATCAAACTCATTTTCATGTTTACCACTCAAGCTAAAAACAATATTGTATGCCCTTTACATATGTGAACTAATACGATAAACTAGACAACTGCAGTAGGTAACCTGTTTTACCGGTCGATAAAATGTCTCTGACCAATACTAAGATTACATTTTCGGCCGTGACTTTGGATACAAACATTGTATCAGGTACGAGGAGAAACATGTACGTCATCAGACGTACTTTTAGGTACGTCATGACATGACATCAGCTGTTAACGTATAGTAACTGTCGCTTGAGACGTCTTATTTGTAGGTATTCGTTATAGAAAAACTTATTGAAATCACGTCATAGGTACACAAATGGCAAATTTATCGAGCTATCGAATGTCAACTGTCATTGTGTCTTATGTTCAACTTTACCTATTTAATATTCGTTATTTACTTCGTTTTTTTTTTAAATTCATATGAAGAATAAAGCATTCGTCAATCATTTATGTTATATTTTATTTTTATTACTTTTGACGTGACCAAGTGTTCGAAATAATTTATTATTGTAGTGTTCCTATGGTCTGAATAAATGAGTATGAGTATGAGTATTATTATACTCGTGTGATAAACTGGCGGGATCGTATTTTCTTTCGTCAAAAGAAATAATATGCGATTGTGTGTACTACGTCAAACATAACACTAACAAGAAGATCGCGCCTGATCCTACAAAACATATTATACTGAACGATAGTAGCCAAGTAGTCATGCAGTTCGTCTATCAACGCCATTAGGTATATCTTAATCACAAGATCATAATTAATAATTAGTTCCATGATGAAATCACATTGCATCAGATTAATAGATCATCAGATTGCTATTTTAATTAAATTAGTTATTTGCCTTTTACGCACATTTACTTTTATGGCCAATTCTTTATTATGGATTGATTACACTCATATTTCCGGAATTCTAATAGACATAGAGTCGTCTGTCCTTATAGCTCATGCGTGACAAATGGTTAGATATCTGTATAGGTCGTTTCATTTGTTCGGTACCGTGAAAAATCATATAAATTATATTGAAAAATCGGTATCACAGACCCGTAATATTTCATGATCGACGCTCTATATCCCGTCCAGTGTCGAATGAAATCTGATGACATGTCGTTTACTATCCGAATTGCTACCTTTTTGCTTGGATGAACGTAAACTAAAGGTTGTTCTATCGCTCCACATAGGTGTTTGTTATACTGATGATAAGACTCATGAAAATTAAATTAATTTCAAAGAAATATTGCATTTTAATTTAGATGAATGTACCTTTGTATTGTACAGACCGCGTCGAACCGAATTCTATGGGCATCAATGAAGGAGGCCTATGTCCAAGCAGTGAACGTCCTATGACTGATGTGATGATGATGATGAGATGTACCTACTAAGTTTTTGTTACATTCTGTGGTGCTTGGTTTTATTTACTCTGTGGATGTCTAAAAAACTAAAGAAGGGCTTAGATAGCGGGATATTCTAACAACAATGTTCGAATTTTGTTTCGACTTTTTGAAAGGTGTGGGAGTAATCTCCCGAACAGTTTTCAATCAAGTGATTTTAAGTCAAGTGACCTTTTTCCTTGTCTCTAATAGTCTCTAATAGAGACCAGTCCAGTTCTAAGCCAGCAACCTTCTGTGAAGTCGCGATGCTCCACAGAGGTCGCCATTGAATAGTGTCACTTAGTTACAGTAATATTACAATTACAAGCAATTACAAAACATTTCGATTGCGTATTAGGCCCTGAACTTTGCGAGACTACGAGTAATAACAATGGACAGAAAGACAGAGGTTGAGGTTGTTGGTATAGGTATTCAAAATACTTATTTTGTAATACTTCTGATTCTTTCGCGTTCAGAATTCTTTTTTTAAGAAGTTTATTAAACTTGTAAATGAAAGGAAAAGTTTATAATCGTTTCTGTTAAATTAAACAAAACAAAATTTTCAAACTGTATCGTTTGTTATTATGATCACTGAGTTGTGAATGAAGTTAAGTTGATAGGTTTTTCTTAAGTCTGCGAGCGACAGCTTAGGCCTCATAGTCACTTATTATCCGGAACGTTCACGCGAAAACGGCTGAACCAATTGTGCCCCTGGCTTGACATGTTATGGATAAAACGTAGCTTGAGTTATACAAAGTGTCCAGCTATCTACATACCGAGTTTCATCGTTATTGGTTTATCAGTTTCTGCTTAAACGAGCAACAAACACACATACATTAACTTTTACCTTTTTAATAATAGAAGGATAGAATAATAGGACTATATTAAGGTAAACTTTAGATGTATGTTTTTTAATATCAGTAGAATAGAAGTATATTGAGTTTGGATGTATTTTTGCAGAAGTAAATCTCTAAAACTACCAGATCGATTTTGTTGAATCTTAAAATGAAAGTAGGTTGAATCTTTAGGAGTAAGATGAATTATTTTAAACACGATATTTTCACAGGATCGAGATATATGCATTTAAAACCACTCGATACTGCTAGTAGGCAAATAGGTTTCGACAATGAAGGGTGTCATCTTAAGTATAGTACAGATGCATGGTTTTGCGCATGGTGTCATGTCTGATTATTATGTCGTCAGAATAAATGTAAATAAAATTAAAACACAATTACCTACCAGTTTTCTAATTAAGTGTATATTATGTACCTATGTTTATTATTGATAACCATTTAATGGACTTTAAGCTAGTTTACGTTAATCTTGTGGTAACAGTTTATCTGTTACGTATGTACCTACCATTATAATATAATAATTATTAGCTCGTAGGTATAGGCGTAATGGGACTATTGTGTTAATGTTACTGCTTGGTCTTTAATAATAAGAAATAATAATTAATCGTGTTTATACTTTATAATTTTTTTTAATTTATTATCCTTCCTATTTGTCATTATAAAGTTTAAATTTAGTGTGTGTTTTTGTTACTCTCCTTCATGCTAAATCAGCTGAACCGATTTTAGTAAAACTTGGTACATAGATAGCTAAAGACCTGGAAAACTTTGCGGGATCGGGACTAACTCGGGTGGAACCGCACGGTTTCTCATTCGGAATTATAAGTTTTGAAAAGCGTAAATTTTTTCAAGGAATTATATATTACCTATTGATGTTTTCTTTTCTGGTTCTATAGCACTTATTTAAAATTGATCATTAATAAATCTAATCAAGTTCATTTGAAGGCCTTTTTTAATAACGGGAGATACGATAATTACAAGT
The DNA here is from genome assembly GCA_949358125.1 of Idaea dimidiata. Classification (NCBI taxonomy): domain Eukaryota; kingdom Metazoa; phylum Arthropoda; class Insecta; order Lepidoptera; family Geometridae; genus Idaea; species Idaea dimidiata. The sequence continues at coordinate 14,302,607 of OX442341.1, forward strand.
ACCTACATAATTAACTGAAATTTTCTATCTCTGTAAAGCAATTTAATTTTTTTACTAAACACATTTAGCAAAAAGCTCAACGAACCAAAACACAAATTAAAAAAGCAACCTTTCACATCAAAGCCATGGAATAAATCGTTTATTTAAGGCGCCTAATTCAATGTTTGTTGTGTTAAGGCTCCATCAAATAGGGTGTCCGATTCAACATCTTAAAGTCAACATTTTAATAATTCCAGTCAACATTCCAATTATTTCAGACAACATTCGGATTATTTCGAAGTTACGGCTTAAGATCGGATTGTTTTCGATTAATTATGTACGTAAACTGTAAGGTTTGCGTTGTACGTACTACGTGGTACGTTAAACTCAGCGTGAGACGAACTAAAACTAATATTAGACGTGATTTTAGTTTATTTTGGTAGAAACTAATTTGGTATTTTAGTTACGAAATTTAATTTATTTCAGATTGTGTGAAATGCTGGGCTGTTTAGCGTTAGGAAGTTATGTCAGTGAATATATTGTGATACCTTTTGACTGCTGGAATTGAAAACATGCACTTTTGTGTTTTTATTACTTCAATAGTAGTGTTAAATGGTAGTAGAACAATACGTATTTTTTTGTGGTACACAAAAGTATAAGCTTGGCGATACAACTAACTATATCTAAAGTTTTCCAAAAATTAATTGTTGGTAAATGTCAAGACCCCTTTCATTCGTAACGTGTACAGTTAAAGTGATTAAATTAAAACATACTTTATTTTACTTATCTAAAGAGCAAAATTAAGTAAAAGTAAAGAGTCTAATAAAAAGCAAAGTAACAAATAAATCGCACATTCTCGAAATAACAAAAGGAGAGATACGCTGCCCACAATTCACTTTACGAAATAAAATGTTAGTAAAAAGGAGATTCCGATACCGAGTGTAACATCGGATAAAATCCGAAACGCCTGATTAATTGAACCGTTTTTACCGAAACGATTTTAAACTCTAGACCCCTTGGAATGGAGTTAACATTTCTCCGGTAACGTGTCTGCGTTATAAGTGCTGTAAATCATGTAAGTAGGCAACCGTTGTCGGAAAATACGTATAAAGTTAAGGCCTTAAGTAAATAATAATGGAATATTTTGTTTCGTTTGGATTTTTGGCTAGATTTTGTGAGGTTCAGCCGTTACTAGAATATTCTTTGACACGCTTATCCCGGATTTTTGCGGTTAAGTTCGGGATTAAGGTAAATAACTATTCTTTTTATATCTTTTACAAATAAATAGTATTTTTATAGGTACAAAAATGTTGTTAACATTCTTAAAAATACTAGTATTTTTTATTGTTGTCTTTTCACCGTAAAAGCTTAAAGCTTACCGTAGGGCTAGATGGCGCTGTGTGATGTTCACAGAATTTACTTCATCATCATTAACCGTAGACGTCCACTGCTGGATATAATCCCCCCCAAAAAGACAAGAAAAGCACAAGGTCTTAGAATACTTTTAAAAAATATGATATAGGTATATCTACTTAACTGAAAACTAATTTTAATCGCGTAATATACAAACAAATCTGTCTCAGCATTTCAGAAGCTTTTAAAACAAAACTAAGTAAACAAAAGCTGAAAAGCTTTCAATATTACGTTAAGGGATTAAAGTTAGGTTGTCTAGGTTTATGCTAGAGCTCCGCTGTATCACTTGATAGAATTTCCAACGAGCTTCTAGCGATATAGATTTTCTTAGTGTTTTGATTTAGATTTTCAGTCTGGTGGATATAATATTATAGTTATATAAGAGCTTGATATTGTTAGTACTTATATTTTAAACTAGATTTGAGTAAATAGATCCAAAAATATATAATTGTATCTATTAAAAGATGGAAGCTTACACGGGCTTAAACCAAACCTCATCGTCACTTCCCATCAAGTGACTGAGGTCAAATTCTAGCTTATAACGTAAAAAAAACAAGAATCTTCTGTGATTTTGGAAAAAACGCATTAACAAAACCCTAAAAATATGTATTTACTATTTTTTGAGTTAAAAATAAAGCGTATTAGTTGCGTCCAACCCAAATCCTTATTCACTTTTTAACTCTATAAATGAAACAAAATTAAAATAAATCGGTTAAGCCAATTTGACTATAGACGCAACACAACACATACTATAGGAAAGTTGCGGGTTTGATTCCCGCCGGAGACAAACGTTTCTGCTGACAATAAATGTTTGTTTCTGGTTCTGGGTGTGTATCATAATACGTTTTACAAAAATATGTAGTACGAGTATATTATGTCAGTTGTCCAGTACCCATAGTACAACCCTAGTGCTCAGTTTGAGGCTAGATAGCGCAGTGTGTAATGTCGTGCAATATTTTTAATATATATTTATTTTATTATTCCGTGGCAAACTAACCACGACCGCAAAGTGGCAACTAAACTAAAACACTCTAAATTATACATTTTTCCGTGCCAATAAGCAGTTAATTGTATAAGAAAATCTGTCCGCAAGTAAAGTAACAAGATTACTAGCGTTAGAAAGAGAAACAAGAAAACTAAGGATGGAAACAAACCAAAGATTTTCCGGTCGGACGATAATTTTTACCATGGAGTTTTAAGAAAGCTCCCTCTTAAGTATTAACTATATTAAATTTTATCAAAATTTGTCTTCGTTATATTTTATTCAGGTCCTAGTTACCCTTTTAAAAATTAAAACAAGGCAAATCGGTCCTAAAATTATTTAAAATATATATATTTGTGCTTCTAAATAATTAAGTTGTAATCCTCTTGGTCACAAATTGACCGAACAAGCGCTAAAAGTCATTAGGTAAAAAAAACATTCAAGATTAGCACCATAGACTTTCCAAATTTTCTCATCGACAACGAGGATTTTTGTAGCCAATTGTCATGAGGTGACAGACTTTCCCAACTACGGCAAGCAAGATAAGGACTAGGATTATCACCCTATGCTTAAAAATAAATATTTGTATCTGGTCTGGGTGTCTTTCTATGTATAGTGTGTATGTATTTACAAAAAAAAAGTATAATATGTAGTATATCCGTTGTCTATACTAGTAGTACACATACCCATAGTACAAGCCTATAGGTTGATTTGGGGCTAGATTGCGCTGTGTGTAATTTCGTGCAATATTTATTTATATTTATATATTTATTAAAGATCTGTTTTCTAACTAAAAACTCGGCCGATCAAAAATCTGTTCTCTGTATTTGCCCTTAGAAGGCAAGGCCAGTTAATCGCACTACACGACTCTTCCTGTACTCGGTCACGACCAAGTTTTTGCGCCGTCAAAGAGTAAGGAGTTGGTGTTACAATAAAAAAAAAGATAAGACACTTGTGCTGATGTCATGGTTTTATTTTAGTAACGCCGTTGAAATGCAGCATGACAACTCTATTATAAGTATGTACCAACTAATATTAATTGTGCAGATCATTAAATAGATTTCATGACAATAATGGAAAAAAAAATAGTAACTTCCGTATTTCAGATGAAACTTAGTAACTTCGTTAAAATGTTAGAAAAGTAATTATTGATTATTTTTTATAAACCTATGAACTGTATGATTTGAAATGTTGTTATATTTTTATAGATGATATGGTTTAACATTTTACAAACATCAGTGCTCCATGAAACATTTTTTTATTTATTTAAAATGAAATCAGGAATCTCAAGTAACATAAAATCCAACTAAATAAAGATGGAAACGTAAAAAAATATCACGTTACGACCACTCACATCTTCTCGGTCTGCGTCCGGTTGCTTTACCTACACTATAAAGATTTCTTACCTGCGGTTTTTATAAAACGAAAACATCGACGCATCTGTACGTTAACCTCAGCTTTGCAGTAAAAGCAGACCCAGTCAAACCGGTCCCGAACGAATAAAAGTAAGTATGAAAGGTCATACATAATGCACGCGTTTCAAAACTCTATTACAAATTATAGGTATTATTTTCACGTAGCATTTGATGGAAATTGTCTTTGGGTAAGCATGGAGTAGATTGGTCTTTACCGTTTGGTAAAGATAGATTTTTGGTCTGATGTATCTAAAGAAAAACATAGATGTGTAATCAAATAAAGCAGATTTTAAGTTTCAGGCCTTCGTGCTTCAAAAAGGTGAAGAAAAGAATGTCTTATAGTTTTATTTCGAAAACAGACAAACATATATTTTATTATGGATAGTAAGTCTTAGTAGAAGGGCCTCGTTTCTACCCTTTGGGCGTACCCAAACCGGACCGATTTTTGGGAAAGTTACTTTAGTAATCTTTAGGATTCTGTAGAAATGATTTTTCAAAAAAATCGCTTTCGAAGCTTTAGCAAAATTTTGCAAAATTTGAAATTTAAAGTTCAGATCTAAACTTTAACTAGGTACGTCATCGTCATGCACCCATAAATCAAAATCGTAAAAAAAAAGACTTTTTTAGATATTTATTCTAAAACATTTTCTTTGTTAGCGAAAATTGAAAAACTTCGAATCATTAAAATCCAGTTTCGATTCGAAAACATTTGAAAGTAAAGTAATTAATCAAAGTTGAATCCGAAGCTGACTTTAGTTTGATTGATTATTCTAGGTTTAGGACCTCGGTATGTTTGATTTGGATCCTAATTAGGGGGACACAGACTTGGGACAAAACATTTTCCAAAGTTACATTTTACCGCGTATTATACCATTGTTACATGTTTGTTAGTTAAAACGTCGAGGTAAAATAAAAAATATTATAATACGCGATTAAGACCCGGTAAAATGTAAAATCCTTCAATTACAATTACAGTAACATTTTCAAATTCACACTAAGTATTATAACATATAAAAACATATAAATATAACGATATATTTTCTTAACTCGACTCGACTTCGAAACTCGAATGCATTATTAAAAATGAAGCTAACTATCACTTAGAATACCTACAAATTTATGAAATCTTACTTTTCTTTAACTCAATATAACTTTAATGCTGTTCCAAAAAATATTTTGTGCAGACAAATGCTATAAAATAGGAGTTCCTTTATTTTATTATACATAAAGAGAGCTTATATGAGTTTATATTTATTCGAGTTTAGATTTCAAGTGGTCCCATAACATGTACGTGTATTCCTGAAAAGTTTCGCTTTTTCTAATGTTATGACGATGGACAAACGATCAGTTCATAGCAAAGTTTTCAGTCTACATTTGTTCTAAAATAGAAGGTTTGGTTTGTTTAATAACTACCTACTTTTAATTACCTTTCAGCCTATTCTATGACTTGAGGTCGTTTAACAATTCAGTGTTTTACGTCTATTTGTTTTGTCGTTATTTACTCATCTAAAATTATTTAAATAAAAATATATTGACATTACAGTAGCAGTGTTCTGTGAGTACCTTCTGCTAAAAGTATTAAATTCCTTATTTTTTTAAATAAATGAGATGTTTACTCTCAAGGATTCAATGTAGGTACACTGTCCCATGCCTCGTAGTTAGTTTCATCAAAATCGAGTTAATCGCTCTAGAGTTTTTTAATATTATTTTATTTGTCGCAAAAGTTCTTGCCCTGCCACGAAGTGCCATTTAATTTATTATTTATTTAACGCTTTATTATGAGATGTACAATTTTATTAATAAGAAATAAAATAAAAAAAAACTTTAAATCCAAAGTGACACAATAGGCGGCCTATCCGCCAAGAGCGGTCTCTTCCAGGCGATCTTAGGTAGGTTTTTAGGCCAATTAGGTAATGCTTTATCCTTTTCACCTCCAAAATCGTCTTGAAAGCGTTTGTTAGCGAGACAGTGTAAAAGAGAAATCTCTTTTTTGAAAGTAGGTTCAAGGATCGTATGACGTCCTTTAAAGAGCGATCGTAAACCCAACGTTTTTAGTGTTCCGTAAGAGAAATGAGAAAACGGTACGATACGTATCTCTGAAATCGACAATTTTTATGACCTCCGCTCTGAAAGATTTCCGAAGATTGCTTTAAAAGTCGTGGATTTTTCGCTAAAGTTTCGTTGGAAAATCGACATTTCGAATTTGTGGTACAGTAAGGTTTATTTAGGAAAACCAATGAACTGTAGGTCGCTCTATTGTTTTTCATTTATTTTAAATTAAAAAAGGGGGAAAAGAATTTGGTAGTTTTCCTGTCCTTGTGAGATAATACTGCATGCTATAACACAATTTTATAATATTCATCTTCTTTATTTGCTACTATTACTATAAGACATCGAAGTTACATATTTGAAGCAAGGAGAATTAGAGGAAAAAACTCACAGTTTTCTCAACGAGTAGATACTACTGAACCCTCAACATTACGCCTATAAGCCATAACCGTCAAGAAATAGACGATTCAATAACCGATAGCTATAAAAATAAACAACGCAATAAAACTGTCCATAAATAATAAAACATTTTAGAATAATATTAGTTCAGAGTTCCGAACACAAATCAACGGGCGGAAATAAAAATCACAAATCAAAACAGTGAACGAACGTATCTATAGAATAAGTATAACGGACATTAATTATATTTAAAGGGATTATGAAACTTCGCAGTTCATTTTATTTCAGATCTAATCTTGGTACTCCCACACGCACTGTAAAGTAAAGAAACATACTTTCAAGAATTTGATTCTATTATGGTCACAACAGCAGTTACAATACTTGATAAATACTTAATAAATACTCAAAAATACCTATACCAGCCATTCTGGTGGTTACAAAATAATACCTAACTGTTTTAAAAGTAATCACAATTCGAACCAACATACCTAGTCTTCTATCTTAATGCCTATATATAATCTTCAATCTTAGCTAAGACAGTCAAATTACGCTTCCTTACAAAATCATTTTTGAGATAGACAAAAACAATAACGATTAAAACACAGATTTACTAATAATACAAGTTAATGTTCCTAAAAGTGTTTTTAACGAAGTACTTAAACTTAATGCTGATGACAAACCAATTAAGAACACTAATGACCGAAACGAACGAAACAATAATAAAACTTTTATAATGTGTATCCCTAAAGATAACTCTGACGCAGTAAAAGGTGATAATGTTCTTCTCGAAGCCTTTCTAATCAAAGTTCTACAATCAACTTTGCAAATATCTAATCAAAGGAGATTATCGGGAAAGTTTTCTCTTCCCAATCAACATACATAAATCTCTAGGGAAATGGGGGCAGCAAATGTGTTTTAGGAATAGATTCAATATAATGAAATAAACTTAACAGATAATTTTATATAATTTTTTTAAATCGCCCTTCATATTACCTTACAAGTAATTTTGAAATACAATTGTAATAATATTGTCAAATGTGTAAATGTTCTGTAAAGATCAAAGTTTCTGAGAAAGGAAATGTAGTATTGATTGTTAAAGATAACCTGGGAAAAAATTTGCTGATAATTTTCGATTATATTATATCAATGACGTAAGCATTTGATAACTATAATAGAGGAATAAAAATAAAATTGTAAGCGCTTGTTTGGTATTGATAGAATTATGATATTGTATTAACATATTATTATATCTTACCTTCACACCTTAACAACATTCTTATTTTAACTGTTCTTAAAAGTATTTATAAATCTTATTCTAAATTTGTAATGAAACTAATATATAACATGTTTTAAATAGAATGACTAATTTTAATGCAACTTAATTACAAGACTTAAATGAAGAAATAATTGCAGGCAGATAAGATAAAAATCGTGATTCCGATAAATGTATCAACAAAAAGTGGTGCTCGCTGTAATTTCTATATACACAAATGCATCGTGATAATTTTAAGAGGAGATCGTGATAATACAGTAAAAAAATGATGTCAATGACTTATGATAAACAATTCAAGGTTAGAAGTTAACTGCCGTGACTCAGTTTAACTATGCTCAACTGAACGCAAATTTCAGACATTCTTAGACTGAACATAGCTAGCCAATACGGAATCTAAAATCAAAATGCATGAGGCGGAATCCTCATTAAAAACTAGTTCAAGAATTTGTATACAAATAGGATATTCCGCTAGAAAAAAAACTACCCATTTTAAAACTAAGATTAGTATTCCGCATTCTTCCGCTTCCTCACGAATTCAAGTTAACAATTCCCTGAGCAATTCCTTGCCGTCATATTTTAATGCAAAACGTGTCAAAATATCGTGGAAAATTCTAGCCTCATCCTGCATTAAAAACTAAAAAGTGAATCTAAACCGTATGCGGAAAATTCAAGAGAGATATATGGGTTGTCTTGTTGTTCTCACATTGGAAGTTGGTTCCAGTTCGCGTCACACTGGCTACGAATTTATTGCTATTTGCTGTTTAAAATGTTGGGATATACATGCGTATTAGATTTAAGTCTGGTTGCCGGATCGAGTATGTTTTTTAGATTTACATTTATCATCGCTGATATTTTTTGTTTCGTCTAGTGTACCATCTGATTTTGTTAATTTAAAAAATATGAACAGGTCGACGATCCGGCTCCCGGATGGTTTCAAAATCGTGGAAACACGCTCTCTGTTTTCACATGTCAGGTTGCAGTTTTGCAAGTTAGCGTATGAAGAACTTTATCATAATGCTGTTGGATCCTAGAGTTCAAGACGAAGTATTTTTGCTTTTGACATAATGTTTACAGAGAGTTGGAGCTGCAAAGTTTGTTTCTAAGCTTACGGAATATTAGTACTTTATCTATGAAAATATAGAGGTGGAGTTTATCTGTAATAAATAACGAAGCGAGTATTTTTAGGTACAAGCGGTATATAACAATGATAGAAAAAATTTGGTGTAAGGGTTTCGCGAATTTACTTTTTAGAATGTTAATGTAGACGAATTACATCTCAGTCAACCTTGACAAGCTAACTGTAAAGTTAGCGAAAGCTCGGTCTTTAGTAATACTGGCGTTATTAAATAAAGGTGCGAGTAGAACCCGGTAAATATTGTATGTTGTTATGATAGGCAAATCTAAAAAAAAATAAGCAACATAAACATTCTTAAATATTTTAAAAAGATATTAAACATCTTTTTTCACTGTTATTAGAGTATAAGAATAATAAATTGTGTTCCAAGGACGAAAGACAGACAGAATTAGCAAATAAATCCTTTTAAAAACGTCAACTATTCTTTCAGTAAAATTATGTTCAAAGAAGACTATTTGTAGTGCTCAGCTTTTATATTTTTATATCTTTTTTGTAGCACCTGTCTCTTTAAAAATAATGACGCCCATTAAAGTTTGTCCGTAGACTAGACTAGTGTAGTCAGTAATCTCATTTGTAGAAACCGTGGAACTCTCTCCGAGTGTACCAGTAAGTGTGAAATTGATGTGTTCTAGAGCCACAGTTAGTACTAATTCTCGGTGTAAACATACGCGGTAGGCAATGTTTGTCTGTACACAACAGTAATTTTCTTGGGCAACACTGCCGTTCTCTATAATGGCGCTATTAAAACACCACCCACAAGTGTAGGTAGAGCTTGCTCCACCAAGGTTCTGCAAATTGCCACTGCCGACGTGAGTTCGTATTTTACAATCAAAATGTTGATTCGCGCACTAGCTGCGCCGCATTAGGGGTACATAAATTTGCTTACTTAAACGATAAACTTATATGTAGGTACCTCGAAAGCTAACACGATTGTTTAAGGTAACCACCGGTTTTAAATGTTAATTTATTGCTTCAAAATTGTTTTGTAACATATTCCTCGGTCGCGTATCAATCCCGACTTATTTATCCTGAGGAATTCTTGAATCATAAGCGTTCGTGTTCCGATGTAGTAATAGGGTTATGGTACGAATACACGAAGCATTTTTTTCCTAGGAAACGAATGTGAATTATTATAAAAATGTTAGGGTTAAAACATTCACGATTGTTTAAGAGCAACGTATAACCTTGGACGAAAAGAACAGTTGTCTGTATCTAAGCGACTACATGTTTAGAACTCGACAAAAAATACAGCAAAAAACAAGCAAAGTCCACGTTTCGCTCGGCTCGGATTATAACGATCAGAAACACCGCCCTTGCTTCTAAAAGTTTTTTGCGGACCAAATATTTAAACGTTCACTTTATTTTCGCTAAATCTCGTTTCTCTCTCGGTTGGCAACATCATCATTATAAAAAACGACATTATAACAGCCTATTGTGTCGATAAGTTGCTAATTGCAAATGATACAATAATAATTGTTTCCTCATCTTGCAGACATATTTTTTCTTCGTTATAAATTTATAATCAAGGGTAAAGTTGCGGAAAACTCTAGCTCTAATTATTAAACGTGAAGATCATGACTTCTATGAACTCAAATTTGCTGTGAACGACCTGCGATTACAATTTCCTAGTATCACACACACACTGTATGAGAAAGGCCACTCACGCGAAGTGGATGACTAAAAATACATTATTACCTACAAGATGACATTGAAATGTTAATGCACTCTCTGATCTTCACATTTCATGGATATTTCTCTTATTGCAATAAAGTAATCGTAGTTTATGTATTGTTTTGACTGATGCTCGTTCAATTTCGCGCTGTTTATCGAAAGTGCGCTTAATGTGATAATGTGAAAAAAGTTATTGCGAATGTCATTGCCCCGCGTCCCGAGTTAATTTGCGTTCGAGTCGAAACGCGTCGACATGCATTTTATATCCCCGCATAGAAATCCTATTCTATATACTATTCGCTTCCATTTTTTTACGGTACGTTAACTATTTAAGTGCTGATCCTTCTCGTTTTACGATCGCTAAATTTATTGCCTTGCAATTTATTTTCTAACACGGTTTTTTTTATTAATCTTGATTCTCGGAGAAGCGTGTTCTGTAAATTGGTGTACGTGATCAGAAACGTTTAGTTTCGTTTTTTGTTGCACAATGTTTATATTAAATGAAATTATCCTTTATTTAACAATTAATAAGACTGTTTCACTAATAGTTTCTACAGTTCTGTAACTCATTACTTCATTTGGTGTTTTAATTTTTAAACCTTTTTCTTTAGTATTTTATTACACTTATTTTTTTTTATAATTTCGTAACCGAATGTGTAATAAGTGTGCATTTATCGAATTTAAAGCCGAAAACAAATGTATTCTACACTTTAAAAGCTTAAAGTTCAGTAAAATATTTTTTTCCTATTTTTAACAAAATTTATCTGTTTTTGTGTAAATTTGAAAGCTTGAATTTCCTGATTGCATGACATTGCAACATTTAGATGTACAGTACCAGTTCCGTAGAATTGAAACCCGGTTTGGTAACATTTAAGAAAATGTTGTTTCTATAACTCAACTTTAGTAACTAGATTTATTTCGATAATTACTTGTTTATTAATTACATGAATGGCTATTTTTATTTAATACACACGAAAAATTTTAATTATTTCATCATAATTATTTTTTTTTACAGTCTCTAACACTTCGTTGAATATTATATATTCTGCAATATCGTAGTAACGTCTTAGATACTTGAATTTTTTATCGACTTCCTCGTTATTAAAAACTCTGTGAAATTATTTAAAGTATTTTTGGATAGGTAAGTTCGTATATCGTAAATAGCTACTTTTTGCGTTTCGTTCTTATATTGTTTTTCCTATGTCGCAGTATTTTCCATTAATTCGTTATCTATAGTCGTCACTGAAAAACTTGTTTACAAAAAATACAAGTTCCTACCATGTGGAGTTGAGAACGTTTTACAACCGATAAAATTTGCGCGTATTTTCTATTTTGGTATTTGTAACACCATTATGGTTGTTGTTATTTTGATCATCATAGAAAATTTAGTTTTGTAAATTAGGTATTAGGTATTATTTTTGTTTAAAACATCGATTTTGTTGATTTTATTTAGATAATTTGATAACTTAATTTAAATAATTTCTGTTTTTTTTATTTATAGTTTGATGAATTTATTTTCCTGGGAGTTGATTTAATTTTATTTTTGTAATTTTGATCACAGAACACTTTTTTTAATTTCGAAAAAAAAAATTATAATTTTATCAATGTATTTTTACGTTTAGTAAAATTCTATTTTTATATTATTTTTTAGTTCACTGTTTCCTATTTTCCCTATTTTAATTAAATTTTGGACTTACCTGAGTAGCATCCGTGTATGGCGTCGATGAATTTTTATCGACGAGTTGTGACCCGAACACCGGCACTCCACTCGGCGTCGGTGTCATGGACCTCACATCCGAAACTTGCTGGGGCACCATTTTCATTTAGATCCAAAATATCAAAATTAAAAAAAGTAAAACACAAAATTCACTGTTCACCTAAAAAGCACTTAACACTTAATTTGTTCAAGTTAATCTTTTATTATTTTTTCAACAGTTTTATTTTACAGCAGTCCGAATGGCGTAACGAGTAGCCTCTGTTTATTTCCGAGCAGCCTTTCGGCGTTCGATGCACCGGACGCTTCCCAATATCTGGAAACTATCCTGATAGCTTTATCCTCTAGAATAGATCTGCTACTATCTTCTTCAATAGCGAACAGTCCAAAAGTCATAATTTTAGCGGGGTCCCAACCGCAGTTTAGTTTGTTCTGCGGGGCGATCGTGGCATAATCAATCGTAAGGTTTGTTTTGAGTGTTGGTGTAGCGGCTACGTGTGCACTCCGCGAAGTCTGCGAGCGTACTGCCGACCGACGGAGCGGCAACATGCTGTCAATATAGCGCGCTCAGCTGTTCGCTCCCTGCCCCCCTCCCCCGCCGCGCACGCGCCCCCTCGCCCCTCCACACACATTCGCATTTAGGCACCCAAGTTTAATGCACGTGTTAATTTTACTAAAATAACACTACACTTGCACACACATTAGGGAAATGGTAGAGCTTCCAATGTTTTTACTGTATTGGGACTCTCTACGAAATAGATACGGCTTTATAACCATTATTAACAGAGATTGAAACCGGATTTTACAATATGATATCACAGTAATCATCGAGTATATATGCTCGATATAGATCAATTTCCGTTTTCTCAAGTGTTTGTGAACGTGTTTGATGTCATACAAATAATAGTTTTGATGCCTACTTTTATGCCTAAAGACCACAGTGCATCCTAGTGAAATCTTATCTATGATATCCACTTCTTGGAAGTTACGTAGGTACCTATTTGGTATTAGCCTAGCTAGACTGACGTAAACGAATCTTGTATGTTATTATTATAACCGCCGGCTCGCGGTTTCACCTACGTAATTTCGGTCTTTAGATATTTAAGACACAAAGTGCAACCTTATCGCTTAAAAGCGATCTCATCCAAGCAACTTCTATACTGAGTAAACATTCTGTGCCTATTGATTGTAGAGTCAGTAAAGTTTATAAAATTTCGTTGTTTTAAAAAATTACTTTTTTAACATTTGTCATATTTTAAAGTGTTTCTTACCTTATGAGGAGTGATCACTATTTCATAAAATAAAAAAATAACTTCTTAATGGCTGTATTACGTTACTGCGGATACCAATATTTCGGAAGATTAGCAAAGACTTATTTGACCTTGAAGCTTGACCGGTAGATGGCGCAGAAACCAAGCCTTAGTTGGTAAAACAATTGGCGAGGAAAGATATGGCCGAAAAATTATACCGTGTCACGTGATTCCTGTGTAGCTCAGTGGTTAGAGCAGTCGCCTGGTTAGCGAAAGGACGCAGGTTCGAATCCTGTCATGGGGATTTTTTGTGAAATATATTTCCTTGCTAAAAATATTTCTATGTTTAAAATGCCTTGAGCAATAAAAACAAAAAAGAAATAAAGACTTATTTGTTATAAAATTAACTTTAAAATTGTGTAATTCCATGCACCACACAGAACTAAAAAATTAGTTATAAAAAAATAAAACACAGTATAACCTAAGTACAATTATTTATTTCGAAAACGGTTCAATATTTATTTTTTAATCTACATTTATAAAAGAAAGTCGTGTTAGTTACACCATTTATAACTCAAGAACGGCTGAACCGATTAAACTAAAAATTGGTGGGAAGGTAGCTTAAAACTAGGATAAGAACAAAGGATACGATATTCCCGTGGGAACTGGAACGGGATTTATACGGGTGAAATCGCGGGGCGCAGGTAGTTTACAATAAATTACTAAAATCACTTCAAAAGCTTCAGCAAAAATCGAAGATTTCATTATAAGGCTATCTACATTGTAATAAAATAAATAACTCTAGAAGTAGTATGATTGAGACTCGCATAGGTTGAGTCATTTTAATTGTAGTTACCCTATTTATTGAATACTAGCTGCGCCTCGCAGTTTTACCCACGTATGTCTCAATCCCGTAGGATTTGACGACCTCTGTGGCGCGTCAAGCGAACGCTTGGCTGCAATACAGAAGTTGCAGGTTCGATTCCCGTTGGGTGCAAATATTTATGCTGAAAAATAAATATTTGTATCTGGTCTGGGTGTTGTATCCGTTGTCTAGTCACCGTAACACAAGCTTAGCAGCTTACCATGGGGCTAGATGGCGCAGTGTGTTCGTCACAGGATTTATTTATTATTATTATTATTGGGATCAAAATAAGATTATGTTACGCCTCGATAATGCAGCTTTCTATTAGTGACAGAATTTTTTAAAATCGGTTTAGTAGTTTCAGGTATTACCCCCAATAAACGTTACCTCTTTATAACAATAAAATAGATTTAAACTACACACAAACTCAAAACATACCCAAATTAAAAATTACCTAAAGCATACGATATACATTTTCAGAAATATTTTGATGAAAATTGGTTTCTCAGCGAACCGGTTACCCCACGAGTATGAGGGTGGAATCATGACAACCCCTGTCAGGTAAAGTAATATGGTCTCAGGGGTGCTTTGGTTTTAGTTCCCGATCGCATACCAAGTGGGTCGATCTAATTTGTTGTCTGGAAGGAAAAAGGTTATTTTGTGAAAAGGTAAGTGACATTGATATGACAAGATTTTGTTAAGTAGGCGCTATTTGAGATGTTTCCAGGAGGTTTGGAGTTTGAATCCCGCCCAGGAAATTTATATAAAAAAATCAATTACCTCCAATAAGGGTTTACACTTGAAGGTTTACGAAAAATAGTGCCGTAAGTGGTATTTAACATATTATTATGAAGAAATGCTTCCCCGCCTTGAAATGCTTGCCTGTCGGGTGCGAAATTTTTGGAAAGCATTTCTTTAAGTATAATCATCCAAGTGTTCCTACACTTTAAAATAATATATCAAAAACGGATATTATTTTGAATTATACTTATAAGGGAGTATCGGGATATGAAGTAGTTTATGTGTTATTCTAGGTCTTCAGTTATCTATATATTCCAAATTTTATCGCAATCGGTTCAGTGATTTTTGCGTGAAAGAGTAACAAAGTCACATATATACAAACTTTCGCGTTTATAGTTTTAGTAAGTTAGATCGTTCCGTTAGTCAGGACTAATTAGTTTCTAGTTTTACGTGTTTTTATAAGTACTTGTACTTGTAAAAGATATATCTACATATTTTCAAAATAAATATATATTATTGGTATGTAGTACTTACATGCCATTGTCTAGGACAAGCCTAGTTCTAGTTTGGGTCTAGATGGCGCTGTGTGTAATGTTCTGCAATATTTATTTAGTTATTCCGCGCTACCATGATCGTTTGTCGTTGCTGTCGTCCTTTTATCGTTAATTTTTTTTTTAATTAAAAATACCTCAACTACTTTTAAAAACCACAGACAATTTAAAACAATATTTTTTTTGAAGTTTATTTTTCTTTTTTTTTATTATTTGATGTTTAATTTTTTTTTTTTTAGCTGAACGACTACGTGACGACTTATCAGACATCATAGTAGGGCCCATTATTTATCGTGAGCTTAAAATTGGTAGAAAACTCCCGGTTCTCGATAAAGATTTTTATAAACTTTAAGCCGTGGGTTTCTTTACGATGTTTTCCTTCACCGTAAGAGCGATGTTAATAGCGAACACAATTTTTACTTAAAGAAAAAGACATTGGTACGCGGCCGGGATTCGAAACCACGACCTTCGGAATGAAAGTCGGGGTATTTACTACTAGACCAACTCCGCTCTAAATGTCATACATAACTCTCCTTTTATCGCAGTTAGGTACCTTAGTAAATTATATTACGTCATTCTGACAAATATATAAATATAAGTTTCATTTAATTCTTATTCTATTAGTTTCAAAGCGGATAGAAAACCGTGCAATATTAAATTATTTGCAGTTATCAATCTAATTAGCATAATAAAATGCTAAAATATGCATGCAGAATGGATAATTATATCATGTTAATTGCGAAATGTGGCTATTGGTACCTATTGGTACATATATATATACAGCAGTGATCTTTTTGACCGACTTTAAAAAGGAAAGGGATTTTCATACGAACTTTAATTCGAACAATTAAAAAAATTACACTAATAGGATTTTTTTGACCACGAATCCCTAAAAAACAAGTTTATAAAACCTTTTTAGGTAGATATTCATCAGTTGGTAGGTGACGATGTGGTCTAAGATGGTGCACGCTCCCTTAAAAATAATAAATAGAACATGTTACGCTTGTACGGGTTACACCGCGCACATTCAGCATTCAGTTCAATGCACTTTGTTTTACCTACTTATTAATTACGCAACCTCGCTCAATTTGTTTTATATTGATTTGTACTAACATTTATTCTTAAGTGTCGATCCAACTGTATTACTAACAACTACTTTGAATATATCTAATCAACATCAAGCAATCGGACCTTTCCTTTGACACTTCGCAAACTATAACTAGCTATAATTATTGTCTATGGGTTGGCGTGGTCAACTAAGCGCTAAATCATACAACGCTAATACTTTGGTCTGTTTGGTAGTGAAAAGCTACGGTCGAAGCCACCATAAGAATTAAAATAAAACAAAAACTTAATCAATGAAATGGCAACTTGCAGTAACTTTTTAGAACAATGAGAATGACAAATTATATCTCAATATATATAATTATATCTCATGAACAGGAGGTCGGAAAAGACCTCGAAACATCAGGCTTTGAAAAATGCTTAAAATAATTAAAAGCAATTGATTAAAACTAATTAAAATGAGTCAATTTCAAATATAAAGCCACCATAACATTAGGATTCTAAAGCTTAAAATAATATTAAAACATCTTAATTAAGGGTCGATTCTTCAAATCCCTAGATAGAGATATCTGACAAATAAAATGTAACACCACCGAATAAAAAAGTCCCTACGATATTAAAAATAATCAAAATTTGAAGGCTGTTAAATTTGGTTGGGTTCGAACTTATTCGTTATATATCTTTTATACTACGTAAATGAAAAATCTAACACCAATAAAAATAAGTCAGTTTCAAACCAAAACCACCAAAAATATTTGGATTCTTTAGTTTGAAATTATTTAAAATTTTGAGGTTAGTATCCTATTAAATTCATATTCCTTTAAATGCTCAAGCGCACGCAAAGCTTTGTAGCTTAAAAGTACTAAAAAGCAAACGTTGAAAGCTCGAGGCTGTTACAACTTTTTAAGAAGGCCTCTATAATTATTTTCTTGACTCCATTCATGTGGGTATGGTATGGGATTCTGTTTGCCATCTGCTTGCCCGTTTGCCCGCATCCTTTTCGTAGTAACACCCTGTGTTGTGAATTCTATGGATTTTTTTCAAACAGTTGCTAAGTTAGAGTTTTCTTCGGTATTCGCGATGTGCAAAAGTTAATTAAATAATATTACAGATAAATATAACAATTTAAAACCTATTAAGCTGCAATTGAATGTTTCTTTAAAAGTATGTTAATTATTATTGATTTACTATAAAAATTAAAAAAAAAAAACATAACATTTGACACAGGTCATCTTCATCGATGTTCTATGGTTACATCCCTCTCGGGAGTCCGGGGTCTTTATAACATTCTATATAGGTATTAAAGTAAATATCTAAATGAACGCAGAGCGTACTCGTAATTCGTAATTTTTAGTCTGTAGTATATTATATCAAAGACTAAAAATTACGAATAATTTTTTTTAAACATTATTCAACACTAAATTACAACATCCTTACAAGCAAAAATAATGGGCCCTTCGTCGCAAAGTTCTTGCGTTGTCGTTCAGCTTAAAAAAAATTAAAAACACATCAAATAATTGAAAAAAAAAAGATTATCATACTTTATAAAAATTAAAAGATTTTTTTTTATTGTCTGTGGTTTTCAAAAGTAGTCGGGGTGTTTTTTATTTGAAATTTACTTTATTTTTTGAATGACAGAAGGACGACATAGCAACGAGAAACGAGCATGGTAGCGTGGATTAGCTACAGTAAATTAAATTTATAAAATGTAATTAAGTTATTTTATTATAAGATGTAGTTTTACATTATATTATATTTGTAAAATCATGTACAACATAATTAAAACAAGGTGATGTAAAAAATACTTACAAATTTTTATAATGTAGGGGAACTATTTCTGTTCATACAAAATAATGGTCACCTTACAACCTCAACTTAAAATGCAGGTTACGTATTGTGATAGTAAAGCGATCAGGTGTTTTTACATCCTTATTTTATTTAATATAGGGTGAATAATATTAATACATTTTAGTACTCATTTAGACTTTCATATTTCCCACACGCCTACTACCTACCTATCAATAAAATATATCCTTTTCTACTAATATTATAAAGCTGAAAGTTTGTGTGGATGTGTGTATGTGTGTTTGTTACTCATTCACGCAAAAACTACTGAATCGATTGCGATGAAACTTGGAATATAGAACTTTTTATCTCGATATATCTGCGGGAACGGGACTTACGCGGGTTACCGCGGGGCGCAGCTAGTTAGTCATAAGAATGCTTTTAATATAAAAAAATATAGGCGATCGGATAGTAATTTTAATAAACTAAGAGGTTCATTTTTTTAGAAATAATTTCATACATTTTCCATCAGCGCCCCTAGCGGTAACTATTATGAACTAAAATAATGTATGGAAGTAAACTGCCAGTTTCATCGAAACGATAAACTATCAAAACTCATATTATGGGCTCTGTCGTTTTTGCTTCTACTTATAATTGCCATTATTTTCCTCAGTACGATGTGTCAAATCGTAGTCTACTATTAATAAACCGGTCAAGTGCGGGTGGGGCTCGCGCACGAAGGGTTCCGTGTTTTAGTATTTGTTGTTGTAGCGGCAACAGAAGTACATCATCTGTGAAAATTTCAACTGTGTAGCTATCACGATTCTCGAGATACTGCCGGACGGACGGACAGCGAAGTCTCAGTAATAAATAAATAAATAATAAATAAATTCTGTGACCAATACACAGCACCATCTAGCCCCATGGTAATCTGCTAAGCTTGTGTTACGGTGACTTGACAACGGATATACTACTTATATTTATTTTTCTTTTGTGAATACATACATATTATACTCGTACATAGAAATACACCCAGACCAGATACATATATTTATTTTTAAGCATAAATATTTGCACCCAGCGGGAATCGAACCCGCAAACTTCTGCATTGCAACCAAGCGTTCGCCCGACGCGCCACAGAGGTCGTCAAATATGGTGCCGTTTTTACCCTTTGGATAGGGAACGCTAAAAACGAAGTATAACTAAACTAAAAATACTTTTAACGAGGCCCATTTCCACGAGATAGATAAATTAAACTCAGTTACGTTGGTTTCGCCACATTTTTAATAGGGTGAAGCAGGTCGGATTATAATTACGCCTTATTAGGTTACTTTGTTGAGGGTACAACCTAGGATCGTTTTTACGAAGGGGATGATGTTTTTAAGCTTCATAATTGATACGCATTTCATATTTGAGTTGAGTTTTTGATGTCATTTTCGTTATTTCTATATTATTTTTATACAAGCTGCGCGCTGCGTTATTAGTGTTATTACACGCGGAAATCCCGATCCCGCGGGATAAAAAGTAACATATATGTTATTCCATATCTCCAGCTATCTATATACCAAGCTTCATAGCAATCGGTTCAGCGACTTTTGCTTGAAGGAGCAACAAACACATGTACAAATTTTTACATGTTAATTATTGGTAAGATAATCATTTATCAAGGTAGTCATTTGGAGATGATTTTTCAAGGTAATCATTTGGAGATGATTTTTGCCTTTAAAATATTTATAGTAAAATAAGATAGTTTGTCTTGGGGGTAGTCTTCGACCTTAGTATCATCACTCAGTGAAAATGTTGGGGTTTTAACACGTAGGCCGGTGGCCGGCTAAAGGTGTCAGATCAAATGTAATCTACTCCATCATCATTATGATCATGAGTAAAGGTGAATTTTTTCCTTATATGTGCATCTTCATAAATCGTATTGTTCTTTTTAATATCTTTAGAAAAAAAAAACAATACAAAATATGTGCAACTTTATATTATTAGGTATCGTGTTATGTTACTTACTCCTTTGCACAAATCTAATAAACCGATTACGATGAAATTTGCAACTTTTCGTTTTAACTTTTATCGCAATCGGTTCAGTAGTTATTTAGAGGATAAAGTAACAACTTACATGGTTTTCGTATATAAACAAACAAACTTCTGCATTAATGTCATTAGTAACAAATAGAAAAATGTAACAGAAACTCCCATAATTAAAAAAACAGGAAACACAAATCAGAACGAAGAAAAAGTTACTTAATTTTCGACAAATGGAAAAAAAATGTATGAAATATCTCGCAAACGAAATCCCAAAACAAAATAAATTGTTTATTGAGTTCCAAATAGCTTTAATTTCCTGAAATAAAAAATCAAAACATGATTTATAATTAACAAACCGTTCCGATCCCAAATCGTCGAGTAATTTAATTTTGGTTTAATTGTTTTTTATTTATGAAAATGAGGGACGGTGAAGTCGGGCCTAATGAGAAAATATTGTAAGGAATTTTCCAAGTTTAATTTTTGGCTTTGTAGGGATTTCTGTTTTTGTATTCTATGGTAATTCAATTTGCTTTTTTTTACGTCTTGGCCTTGGTCAAGCTTTTATGATAACTTTCGCTTTACAAAGTACAAGTAGATAAATGCAAAAGCAAATAAATGGATTCGTAATTGCTGATCATAACTGCTTATTTCTGGTTCTGTGTGTTTTTATATAATATATTATATTATGTGGCTATGTATCTACGAAAACAGGATTATAAAGTACAGTATCAATGTACTTATAGTACCCATAGTACAAGTCTAGTTGCTTAATACAAAACAACAACAATATATGTTTGTGTTTAAATTTTTCTAGAGTTTTCGCGCAATTTTGCATAATAAAACACTATTTACCGGGCTTAATCGCGTCTTATTCATCAACGATCATGATTTTTAAGCAATCAAGCTTTCGCCAACTTTAAAGTTGGCTTTTTCAAGGTTGACTGAGATGTAATTCGTCTATTTTAACATTCTAAAAAGTTACTGTAAACTACCGCCTCATAAGATTGTATTTTCCTAAAATGATTTTCAAGCTCATTGCATTTCCTACATAAATGTATGACTCAGATTAAGGTCAAGGCCCATGACGTCACGTAATCGGAAGCCTTCAGACTAATACTGTCCGTCAGTCTGTCAATCGATGTATGACTCACTGTCTCTATGAAGTTTACAATTTTCAAAGTTCAGTGGGGCATCGGGCAGTCTCATATTGCAATGTAGGTATGAGTAAGTCGAACTGTTTTGATGTTTATGCAGTTCTAAATGATGTATTCATAAGGTTTTCGTCTATGAGTCAAGTGGACTTTGATTAAATACTTAATTTTTTAACCGACTTCAAAAAAAGGAGGAGGTTATCAATTCGTCTGTATGTATATATATTTTTTTTTGTATGTTCACCGATTACTCGAAGACGGCTTGACCGATTAAGATGATTCTTTTTTTAATAGATAGGTGAGAGCTCCAAGATGGTCCCATAAAAATTTGATGTGGATCTGATGAGGGTCTTCGGAGTGATGAACGGAAATGCTCCTCAAAACGCATTAATCAATCCAGTTGTTTATTGATTACTCGAAGATGGCTTGACCAATTGAAATGATTCTTTTTTTAATGGAAAGCTCCGAGATGGTCCTATAAAAATTTGATGAGGATCTTCGAAGTGAGGACCGGGAATGGTCCTCAAAACGCTGTATTTAATTCAATTGTTCATCGATTACACGAAGATGGTTTGACCGATTGATATAGTTCTTTTTTTAATGGAAAGGTGGAAGCTGCGAGGTAGTCCCATAAAAGTTTGGTAAGGATCTGATGAGTATCTTCGGAATGATGGACAGGATAGCATCCCAGAATTCAATAAATTACTCATTTTTGGACTTCTACCAAAAAGAATAGACCCCTAAAGAACTAAGTACAGATTGATGGGGCACCTTGAACCACCTTCTCAACAGCAAACTCCTCAATAATTAATATTACGGTAACTATATTGTTGATTTTTAGGTAGGTAGGTATACTAAAAAGGGTAAAATAAAAAAATAATTTAAAAATTAAAAAACCGACTTCAAAAAGAAACAAAAAATAATTTAAAAATTAAAAAACCAACTTCAAAAAGAAACAAAAAATAATTTAAAAAACAACCAAAAAAAAAGAATTGATAAAAATGACCAAAATAACCTCTACATAGGTACAGTGCCACCGCTAATTAATCTATTTTATCATCTGAAGTCGGGCAGCCAAACTAAGTACAATATGGAACCAACCAGTAAAACTGCCCGACTTCAGATGATAAAATGTATTAATTAGTCGGTGGCTACTGTACCTATGCAGAGGTGCCAAACTGTGCCTATGCCCTAAAAACCTATAACCTAAAAACCTATGCCAAACTAAGTACAATATGGAACCAACCAGTAAAACTGCCCGACTTCAGATGATAAAATATATTAATTAGTCGGTGGCACTGTACCTATGCAGAGGTTATTTTGGTCATTTTTACCCGACTGCGCGACGCAAAGGAGGGTAATGTGTTTATCGATCTATGTATGTATGTATGTATGTATGTATGTATGGATGTTTCTATGTGGCGTTCTAGAGGCCAAACGCGTGGACCGATTTTGATGATTCCTACGTCAATCGATTCGTCTTAATCTGGCGAGTGTGACTAAAGACATGACAGTAATCCAAAGTAACTTATGTCACCACCAGACGCCATATTGTCAAAATTAAAAAATCCAAAATCGTCAAAGTATGTCAAGATGGGTATCGTTGAATAGGTTTTTAAAAATAAATATTAGGTTTCTTTAACCATAATAAAACACTTTATTTATCCGGTTTTATCGCGTTTTTATTCATTATTTGACCCGAGCTTTCGCCAACTTTACAGTTGGCTTTTTCAAGGTTGACTGAAAAAGCCAACTGTAAAGTTGGCGAAAGCTCGGGTCAAATAATGAATAAAAACGCGATAAAACCGGATAAATAAAGTGTTTTATTATGCAAAATCGCGAAAACCATAGAAGAAATTATTTCTTTAACCATTTTTCATTTTAAAGAACCGTTTAGGAAATATAACGGTTTAAAGTTAATTTACAATTAAATATTCTTGCTTTTTATTACTAACGAACAAGTTTTTATTTTTGTTACGTAGTTACGCTTGGAACTATCAAAGTATAAGCCGTGATGGTACAGGTGACAGGAATTTATTGATATAAACTAAAAAAATATTTACATAAATTGTACCTACCTACTGAATACAAGCCTAATAACACTTAGGTACCTAAAAACGTTAAAAGAATAATAATAAATTTAAACAATAAATAACTAAACCCTAACTGAAATAGAATCTTACTAATATTATAAACGCGAAAGTTTGTATGTAAGTATGTATGTATGTATGTGAGGTTGTTACTCTTTCACGCCAAAACTACTAAACCGATTGCGATGAAACTTGGAATATAGGTAGCTGGGGGACCTGGATTAACACATAGGCTACTTTTTATTCCCGCGGGAACGGAACTTACGCGGGTAAAACCGCGGGGCGCAGCTAGTACATTATAACCCCCTAATGAAATTAATAGATTACGAGACTTACCTACCATCAATAAATGAAAATAACTAAAAAGCGTAAAATAAAAAAAATAATTTATAAAAAAACAAAAAACCCGACTGCGTAAAAAACTCGATTAAAAAATACGCATAGAAACAACAAAAAAACCAAAAAGAAAATAACAAGCCCAGTAATTTGAAATTACGCTAAGTAATAATAGTTTTGTAATCGATACACACAGAATACATAATAAATGAGTAAAAAATTACTCACAGTCGGGACCCATTGGAAAAATTAGATTGGTAAAATGAATGGGTCCCGACTGGGAGTAATTTTTTACTCATCTTACGTCAAATTACTGGGCTTGTTTTTTTCTTTTTGGTTTTTTTGTTGTTTCTATGCGTATTTTTTAATCGAGTTTTTTACGCAGTCGGGTTTTTTGTTTTTTTATAAAAAAAAATTTTTATCAGTTCTTTTTTTTTGGTTGTTTTTAAATTATTTTTTGTTTCTTTTTGAAGTCGGTTTTTTAATTATTTCAAACTTTGAGTTGGGAGCCTTGTACTAAGGTCGTTTTATGGGTGTTGGCAGCGCGTCATGTCGAGGTGTCTAGTGATATCAGAGCTAGCATGACAGCATGAGAAATATTTTGTCGAAACGACATAAAGTTTTCGTTTCTTTCTCTCAAACGAAGAGAAACAGAGAGGGAAGCTTTACAGTAAGAACTATATTGTCAAATCTATACAGATTCAAAAAATGATATCTCGTGCTGTCATGCTAACTTAGCTGCGCTAGCGATTTCTTGTCCCAGCAAATAAGCCTTGCTATTCAGAGCAGGAACGCTGGCAGCATCTTGGGCACCATCTCTCAGATAGTCGATGCTGTTTTTTTTTGTTGTAATCCCAAAAACTCTAGTTCGTCACAGCTCGAAATCTTCCTCTGATTATTTAATGGTACCTCAATGCCGTCATGTTTCATTGGTGTTACGAAAATTAGAGTAGGTAAATAATTAATATATAATAGTACATCCGTATCAAATCAAATTAAAAATAATAATGTCATTTTGATCAGTAGGTAATCTAGTTCATTTTTTCAGTCCGAACTGTTGCAGGTTAGGCTGTTCAGTCGACTTCCCATTCCGGTCGTTTGTTCAATAACCATAGGTACGTAATACATAGTCTCCTTTGCCTCAAACCGTACGTTCGTATAACCAACAAAATAAATGTAAAGCTGTTACAAAATTCCCAATTCGTGTCATAGAATCTATTCGATACCATCTATGTATGTGTTGGTATAGGTTGACCACGGTTACGTGGCATGTTTCAGCTTTTCATTTTTAGGGTTTTATTGTCAACAGGAAACCCTTATAGTTTCATCAGTCCTTCTGTCCGCGGCTTATTGTCAATCTGAACTTATAATTAATTATTAGTGCCTACATCATCATCATAATCAAAGATTATACACTGTTTAGCCTTTTATGGGCTCGACTCTCCTTCAACGCTTTCTT
Organism: Idaea dimidiata; assembly: GCA_949358125.1. Taxonomy (NCBI): domain Eukaryota; kingdom Metazoa; phylum Arthropoda; class Insecta; order Lepidoptera; family Geometridae; genus Idaea; species Idaea dimidiata. The sequence goes on from OX442341.1 coordinate 14,327,961, forward strand.
CCATTATTTGCCGTTATCTTCCAGTTTCTGAAACCATGAATTTTAAGGTCTTAAGTAACTTATTATCAGTTCAAACCACGTTCAAACAAAGGCAAATTGTTTTGTTTTTCTATTTTGTAACTAAACTGTGCAATTTGTGCCTAATAAAATAACACTTAACAAAATTGAACGAGCATGATTCATATATTCCGGCTTGGTTATTTTCACTTACTATGTATGATTAGGTAGTGGCAATCGCTTTGAAAAGTTCCAAAAGTATTAAGTACTATGGTAAAAATAAAAATAGAAACGCGATTAAAACCAAAAATGGGTTCAATTTTCACATTAATTCACTATGTGTTACAAAATTGATCTTCATTTAATGAAATGAAGTGCAGTAATTTATTGAAATGAAATGTAATGATTTATTTATTTATTGATATTTGACATAATTTCAATTTTTATTACTTATTACTAGTTTTTAAGAAAAATTGTTACTAACAAATGAATCAAAGACATCTGAAAATAAATGTTTTTTTTTAAGATTCATTTTGAAGTCTGTCTCAAACGAACAGAAACGAATTTTTAACTTTTTTTCTCTTAGCAGAGGCAGTATACGCAAGCAAAGTAAATTTAGTTCAACTATAGACAGATACCTACGTACTACTATGGTATTCGCTGTCTGCCCTTATCTTCGACTGCTAGCATTCGGGTCCGAACAACTGGTTTTATCAAAATGAGTTCAGTTATCTCGGGGTTCCGTACGTGAGGGTTAAATTATTGTAAGTGGAACCACCATTTCGAGTTTTCCTTAAAGTTTCTCAGTTTCAATGGGACCAGAATTCGTTAATTTAAATAAGGAATTTCGGGGTTTGAAGGGACGGGTGTCGGCTTGGACAGTAGGTACCTATATATTGTGGTTAGTTTCCGATCTTGCGGTTTTTAGTTATAAGGAAACCTATTTTGGAGTTTTGGAGACGACTTGACTGTTTTTGTGTTTGTTAATAATTTGCAAATATAATAAAAATTAACATTGTTTCTCAAAAGGCCATAATCGGTTCAAAATCTAGAAGAAACTTAATTTATATAATTTTATTAACTAAGACTCCACTGTCCGTCCGTCTATCAGGCTCCGTGATTGCTAGGCAGTTGAAAATTTTACAGATGATGAATTTATGGCACTATAACAACAAATGCTGAAAACCGGCAGCATCGATTTTAAAATTACTTGAGCAACCTACAAAATGTAGATTTAATTTGGTCTAAATTTGGTGTAGATATTACTTATAAGTTAAATAAATGAAACCATCACACATCAGCAGTTTGTATATTATACACAGCTTTTACATTATATTTTTATTATAGTGTTATTAGTAGATACAGAAAAGTGGCCTTTTGTTTCTATTCCTTAATAAGTTATTTGTTAAGTACCTACCGTTTATGACTCCAAAATAAATAAATATAAATATAAAACAGAACACAATTATATATATAAATATATTTAGATTTCGTAATTTCTTCTATGGTTTTCGCGATTTTGCAAAATAAAACACTATGAATAAAACAGAATAGGTAATTTATAATATAAATTACTTCACCTACATATAAAATGTAAACTGCATCAAATACGAGTGCATGCGCGTCTGTTATCAACATGGACGGACAGACGGTACGACACGTGTCTATCAGTACCTAATTAAATACCTAAAGCCGTTATCAATCGTTGTTTGTATTAGATATAACAGCACGACGCTACGGTTCCAATGGATTGTGTATTTGAGTCAGTGGGCCGCAGATGTGTGTTTTTATAATCTATATAATACATACAGTTGTAATATAGTACCTCTTATGGTATTTAAAAATAGCTATGTATAATTAATATCTAGATTTAAGAATAGAATAGAATAGAAACATTTATTGGGAACAAACACACAGAAGAAAAAAACAACCATTTACATTAAAAAACAAGGGATAATAACAAAAACATAAACATAGTCCAGTTTTGACGACCTCTGTGGCGCGTCGGGCGAACGCTTGGCTGCAATACAGAAGGTTGCGGGTTCGATTCCCGCTGGGTGCAAATATTTATGCTTAAAATAAATATTTGTATCTGGTCTGGGCGTATTTCTATATATAATATGTATGTATTTACAAAAGAAAAATAAATATAAGTAGTATATCCGTTGTCTAGTCCCCGTAACACCAGCTTAGCAGCTTACCACGGGGCTAGATGGCGCTGTGTGTTCGTCACAGGATTTATTTATTTATTTATTTATTAAAAACGTCAAATTTAAGAGCATTTTGTCCTCACGCTAAATCCATAATATGACTAGGTCGTTGCGCCCGCTGTTTCAACCCGTTTAAATCTCGTTGCTCTGTAAGAATATCGGGATAAAAAGTAGCCAAGTATTAAATCAGATTTCTAGCTATCTGCTTACCAAGTTTCATCGCAATCTGTTTGTTAGTTTTTGCGTGGCACAATGTGGAAGACCTGTCGGTGGACCGACGATAATGTAGAGGCCCCAAGAGCCTCAATCGATTGAGGCTCTTGGGATTGCTGTTTGTGGCGTCGGTGTTGTATGGAGGAGGCCTATGTTCAGCAGTGGACGGAAAAGGGCTCTGATGACATCATTATCTAATGATGACCTATATTTGATGGTAATTCACTGCTAAACATAGTCCCCATACGACACCATAAATAGCGATTGCAAGCCACCTTCATCCAACGACTCCCCGCGACCGCTACAATGTCGTCTGTTCACCGAGTAGGTGGTCTTCCAACACTCCGTTTTGCATTGTATCGTATGTATGATGATGATGATAATGACATACATACAACTATTGTTATAGTGGTACACAAATCGATAGTATCGTCGCATACATTAACTAATGCCGGGTCCACATGGGGAGAGCGGGAACTGCTCCTCGGGGCGACGCGATCTATTCGCACCAGACCGTGGCAAATTTGTCGCCCCCGATAGAATTAAAGGCATCTCTGTTTTGCAGGACAATCCAGTACAATGATGTTGGGGCGGTGGAAGCGGCCTGGAATTTATTATTTGACTAGCAGCGCCCCAGCTTTCATTCCGAGGGTCGTGGGTTCGAATCCAGGCTTAATTTAATAAAGAACTAGCTTGCGCTGTGTGTGACGTCCTGAAATGTTTATATTTAATTTTAGATTGCATATTCTATAAAGAATCTTATCTTACTAATATTATAAACGCTAAAGTTTGTATGTATGTATGTATGTGACTGTTGTTGTACTCTTTCACGCAAAAACTGAACCGATTGCGATGAAACTTATAAAATAGGTAGCTGGAAACCTGGAAAAACACATAGACTACTTTTTATCCCGATATTCCCGCGGGAACGGGACTTACGTGGGTTAAACCGCGAAACGCAGCAAGTTCTAATAATAAAATGCAGTAGAGTTAGCAATTTAATCGTGATAACAACAACCAAGCTCACATCGGAAGGAATTAAAAAATAAAACAATTCCCATCGTACCTATGATCGATTTACTTTTAACGTCATTTTAGTCCATCTATGTGATAGATAACATCCCACTACCACCCGAAAGGGCCCTCACACTGAGAGGAAGTCGCTGCATTGCGCGCCAGATAAGTCTGCACGCGACTGGTGGCGCCACTGCCTAACATAACGAAACAAACTTTAACAACATTACAGGGACCGCCATTAGTTCCGATTTTGACCACGCGCAGAGTTATCTGACTTGCCTGTACATTGATGCATTTAGAATCATTTACATAATTTGTTCAAGTATTTATTCGATTTCATCTAAAGGAAGTGAAGGGAAAGAATTTGAGGTTTTAATTGGGAACTAATTCTACAGAATTTTTCACGTTACAAAGTATGTGACATAAAAATGCTAGGAATGAAAGACTTTTTTTTCTATATTAAAAAATTTAGCCAAAATCGAAACCGAGATAGTTTGAAAGACACGGTTGGAGCCTTTTGGCTAGCACTGGGTCTGTTCAGGCTAAATAAAAGTAAAACAACTGTAAGATTCTGTACAAAAATGCGGTAGATGACACAACCGCCAACCTAATTCGAAAAATGGTACGTAATTTCGAACCTGTGAGTATTTCAAAAATCTTATTTCAGTATTGAATATTCCTATGGTATTTATTAAGCAATCTTCGCAACTACCTATCTAAAGTTTTGCCTAAATAAATAAAAAATATAATTCATTTATTTATGTAGGCCACCATTGCCCATAAATATCATACAAATACAGATAAGTACCTACTGATTAAATAAAATAAGATTTGTTTTTTTGTTTTTTGTTGAAATTTGAAATTAAAATCATATAGTAATATCAATTCATGTCAAAAATGTTATAATTTTCGAATACGAAAATAAAAGTAAAATCGTAGGTATTAACATTTATAAAGGATGTGTTTGGCTACCGATTCTAAAATATAAAATATTATGTCTATAACAATTTGATTTGAAATTATGTGCCATCGACACGAAAAAGAAGAAGAAGACAATTTGATGATACGTTATCAAATATTCTCAAATTCTGTCTGTCTGGAGTCGTCTAAGGAATTTTACTCGGCACTGTAACAGGTCCTTGAGTCACTCAGTCAGGATTTTGAATGTTATATGTGTAGATTAGTTGTATAGATTATACTTAAAGAAATGCTTTCCAAAAATTTCGCACCCGACAGGACTTGAACCTGCATCTCTGGGGATCCGTCCCAACGCCTTTTTCCAATTTGGCCACGGATGCATAGATTTTGTATAGATTAGTTAGTTGTAGTTGTTTGTATTAAATTTAGTTGTATATGTAGATGTAGTAGTTGTTGTAGTAGTAGATGTATTTGTACTAGTAGTAGATGTATTTGTACTAGTAGTAGATGTATTTGTACTAGTAGTAGATGTATTTGTTGTAGTAGTAGATGTATTTGTACTAGTAGTAGATGTATTTGTACTAGTAGTAGATGTATTTGTACTAGTAGTAGATGTATTTGTACTAGTAGTAGATGTATTTGTACTAGTAGTAGATGTATTTGTTGTAGTAGTAGATGTATTTGTACTAGTAGTAGATGTATTTGTACTAGTAGTAGATGTATTTGTTGTAGTAGTAGATGTATTTGTACTAGTAGTAGATGTATTTGTACTAGTAGTAGATGTATTTGTACTAGTAGTAGATGTATTTGTACTAGTAGTAGATGTATTTGTACTAGTAGTAGATGTATTTGTTGTAGTAGTAGATGTATTTGTACTAGTAGTAGATGTATTTGTACTAGTAGTAGATGTATTTGTACTAGTAGTAGATGTATTTGTACTAGTAGTAGATGTATTTGTACTAGTAGTAGATGTATTTGTACTAGTAGTAGATGTATTTGTACTAGTAGTAGATGTATTTGTACTAGTAGTAGATGTATTTGTTGTAGTAGTAGATGTATTTGTACTAGTAGTAGATGTATTTGTACTAGTAGTAGATGTATTTGTACTAGTAGTAGATGTATTTGTACTAGTAGTAGATGTATTTGTACTAGTAGTAGATGTATTTGTTGTAGTAGTAGATGTATTTGTACTAGTAGTAGATGTATTTGTACTAGTAGTAGATGTATTTGTTGTAGTAGTAGATGTATTTGTACTAGTAGTAGATGTATTTGTACTAGTAGTAGATGTATTTGTTGTAGTAGTAGATGTATTTGTACTAGTAGTAGATGTATTTGTACTAGTAGTAGATGTATTTGTACTAGTAGTAGATGTATTTGTACTAGTAGTAGATGTATTTGTTGTAGTAGTAGATGTATTTGTACTAGTAGTAGATGTATTTGTACTAGTAGTAGATGTATTTGTTGTAGTAGTAGATGTATTTGTACTAGTAGTAGATGTATTTGTACTAGTAGTAGATGTATTTGTTGTAGTAGTAGATGTATTTGTACTAGTAGTAGATGTATTTGTACTAGTAGTAGATGTATTTGTACTAGTAGTAGATGTATTTGTACTAGTAGTAGATGTATTTGTACTAGTAGTAGATGTATTTGTTGTAGTAGTAGATGTATTTGTACTAGTAGTAGATGTATTTGTTGTAGTAGTAGATGTATTTGTACTAGTAGTAGATGTATTTGTACTAGTAGTAGATGTATTTGTACTAGTAGTAGATGTATTTGTACTAGTAGTAGATGTATTTGTACTAGTAGTAGATGTATTTGTTGTAGTAGTAGATGTATTTGTACTAGTAGTAGATGTATTTGTACTAGTAGTAGATGTATTTGTACTAGTAGTAGATGTATTTGTACTAGTAGTAGATGTATTAGATGTATATATAGATGTATAGATAGTAGACAGGACTTTGCCCTGCAGTGGGACACTACAGGCTCCTAATTGACCGAACGAGCGAAGCGAGTGAGGTCCAGTGTAGACGGGCCTGGCGCTTGTATCTTTGTATCTTTGTATCTTTGTATGTTTGTTCGACGATAACTTGAGTATCGTTGCTTCGATCTCATGAATTTTGGTATGCGCGTAGTTTAGGTCCATAGAATTTATGAGTTCGAAGATGAGCCGGATCGGTAGGAGGGTTGGGGAGATAGGGGGTGCAAAAAGAGAAAATAATCAAGTTCTAAAAATGTGTCAATAGATGGCGCTCAACATACCTCCTAGATCGCGGTATCGTTGCGTTTGCTTGCGATATATACTCCAAGATCTGACATTATTGTAGGGAATGTTAACGTCTATTAGTGATCAAAGTAAATAATTCATGTTTATGTTACAAATTGTGGTCGATTGTCGTAAATCTATACTAATATTATAAAGTTGAAGAGTTTGTTTGATTGTTTGTTTGTTTGTTTGTTTGAACGCGCTAATCTCAGGAACTGCTGGTCCGATTTGAAAAATTATTTTTGTGTTTGATAGTCCATTTATCGAGGAAGGTTATAGGCTACTTTTGGTCCCGATATTCTTACGGGGTCGGGACTTACGAGGGTAAATCCCGCGGGACGCAGCTATAAAAACGAAAGTCGTGTTAGTTACACTATTTATATCTCAAAAACGGCGGAACCGAAATTTGGTACAGGGTTAGTATAGGGGTTTAAATAAAATATAGGGTACTTTAAATGATCGTACGGGTTAAGCAACACTTGGCGTGACACATACGTGATGGGTCAACAGGAACGATCGCACCAATTAGAATGAAATTTGGTACAGGGATTACTTTAAGGGTAAAGATACGATATAGGGTACTTTAAATGATCGTACGGGTTAAGCAACGCTTAGCGTGACACATACGTGATGGGTCAACAGGAAAGATCACACCAATTAGAATGAAATTTGGTACAGGGATTACTTTAAGGGTATAAATACGATACTTTAAATGATCGTACGGGTAAAGCAACGCTTGGTATGACATACGTGATGGGCAAAAATGACGGTTAAACCGATTTGAACGAAATTTGGTACAGGGATAGTTTAGTGGTTAAAATAAGATATAGGGTACCTACTTTGAATAATCCTAAGGGCTGAGCAACGCTTGGTATGACATACGTGATGCGCCACATACGTTACGGGATAGGAATTTATGCGTGAAACCGCGGGTCACAGCTAGTAAGGAATAATTCTTTTTGTGTTATCGTTTTTACACGACTGCCAAAGGAAGTGTTATGTTTTTGCCGTAAGTGTATGTATGTATGTTTGTATGTGACCTATTTTTGTGCCGTCGTAGGGCCTAAACGGCTAGGCCGATTTAGATAAACGATACGTGGTTAGATTCGTCATGACCGCGTGAGTGACATAGGGTATATTAAAATAATAAATAAATAAAAATAATGATGTAAAACGCTATTAACCAATATTTGTAAAGACCATAAAAAACAGAAAACGCTTAACATTGTTCACTCAAACAATATGTTTTATTCTTTCCTAAATTTACATTTGAAAAGTATTGCTTGTAAAGTTTTACAATTAAGTTTTAAAATTTATTAATTATAAAATTATCGTGTCCCGCCCGACTGCATCCACCATTCCTAAAGCTACTATAAGCATCTTGTTTTTCACTTTTCTGTTAAAACTGCAGTCGGGTTTTTTATTTTTTTAAAAATTTTTTTACTTGTCTTTCGTTATATTATTCGTTTAATAATAATTCTTATTTTGTAAAAAAATAAAGCTGTTGGTGTTAAAATCCTACAAAAAACAAAATCTCTGTAAATGGATTCTCGTGAGGTCTCAGTTCGGGGCGAACTACTAGTAATAATAGATTAATCCGAATACGAAACCGTATCCAGTTTGCGGTAGTTATACATCGTTGACAGAAGAGGACAGCGGACGTAAATGGGCTAACAATGTCACACATTTCAGGCCCCGGAGCGAGAAGATGAATTTATGCTTTTGCTAATCTTTATGTAAATTGAATTTATACATGTACGGTTGTAGGTATTTTTGGTAGTCATTTCTATGTTGGATATAGTATAAGTATATCAGTAATGGCAAAGTATTAGAAATTACAGTTTTAGAAAATAATACAAAGTGACCGGCGTACTGTTACAGACGAACGGACAAAAAAGTGGTCATATAAAGTTTCCTTTTATACCTTTCGAACTAAGGTAAGTATTGTCTCCTTTTCGTATAGTGTTGTTCAGTCTAATTTCTAGTGTTAGAGTTCTCAAGTCGTGCCTTCCAAAGCAAGGAAATCTAAAAAGAGGTACTAAAATAAGTCTATTGAAAAAAAAAAAAAATTGAAAATTATTTATTTACCAAAAACATACAGAAATAAAAAAAAAACATAGTAAACGTTCCCAACTGCGAAAGTTACAAACTGCGTTGCAGTAAGAGCGCTCACCTCAGGGATTAGACTATGGATACAAAAAGAAAAAGAAAATAATAATACGAAACTTAAATAATAATGACATTTATAAATATGGGGAGTGAGTGTTTGTGTGTGTGTGTGAGAGGGTGTGTGAGGGTGTGTGTGTGTTCTATATAAATACTTTAATAAGATACGAGGTAGAAAAAGGTATTATAGTACTATTATACCTACCTACTTACTATCTACACATAAAGTAGGTTAAAATAAAACCAACAAATTTTAATTTGTGGACATTTCATAAGGTCATAATTGGGATCTCACGTTTCCAAACGAAATATTAAAAAGTACTCTTTGCAAATAAACTATAATATTTATAAAAATCCTGAGTAATTGCAAACATTTATATTTTCAATATTTACAAGTTCAACTACTAATTGACTTTCAACTTTAATCATTTATGTTTAAGGTTGAATTTCAAAGGGTTATTCTTGAAGGTTGTGCTAGCTTTCCTCAGGGTTAAGGTTATCACAAACAAGAAACTAAATGTTGGCATAAAGAACCGACATATAACACAAATGGGGATTCTATAGACTTCGCATTTACAATGTAGAGAAAAATAGGTATAGAATCCCAAGGGATCTCCGAGGATAATCTTATTCGACGTCTACGCTACCAGTTTTTGTATTACGATTTTTAGAAAATCATACTTTTTTACCTTTAAATTGTAGCTATGTCTACTCTAACAGCCTATTTTTCTATACTAGTTTTAGGAATAAAAAACTTAGGAGGTATTTTTCAAAATAGCCTGAATTAAAAAAAATCGTAAAATAAGTATTTTTTTCGCGTAGAGGTGTAGGACAAACTCTTTATTATTATCCGTTAATAAATCTTACGATTATTATAAACATGTTAGTTTAGTATGTAAGAATGTCTGTGACTTTGTTACTCAATCACGCAAAAACTTCAGTAGCGGTTGAGTTGAAACTTAGAATATTAGTAGCTGGAGACGTGGAAAAACACATAGGCAACTTTTTATCCTGAACGGGACCTACGCGGGAAACCCCGTTAGTTATATCCGCAAAATGTCAAGATAAAATGTAGCATATGCGTCAATTTAGATCTCCAGCTATTTGCATAACAAGTTTCATTGCAATCGGCTAAGTAGTTTTTGCGTGACTGAAACACAAAAGTCCAAACAAACATTTAAACTTTCGCATTTTGTAGTAAGTATTGTAGTATTATTGTATGTACGTACTTAGTCATTTAGTTATTAGATACTATCGGGCGATTTTAAATTCATTGTCAGCGGTCGCCTTAGAGTATACATTTTGGTCAAGGATCGACCTTGTTCAAGAATCATAACTTATGAGCTAGCGGTCTTAGGGCTTGAAACGGTGAAATTCAAAGAGCTTTTCGTAGTTCGATAGGTACAGCGTGTTTCAGGGACGGTAAAGTCGAAATGCTTCTTGGCGAGCAAAGTTTGGTTGTACGATTTCTGAAAATTTGTGAGGTTTTTTTACGAGAATTGATGACTCTGAACAGCTGCTTCTGAAAGTTAAGGTAAATCAATTTTAGATTGAAGTAGTCATCACAAACTAACAAGGCAAATAAAGGTTAAATTACTTGTATGTAACTCTAAGAATTTGCTGATTTTCAAGCAGCTTAACCTAAAATTCTTAAAATTCAAAAATAGTTTTAATATTCGAAAGTCTAGACATCTAGAACAGACCCTTATGGCGTATAGCATTTTTGAAACACACAGTACAATGGTTTATTTGAAGAAAAGCATAAAAAAGATATATACACATTTTAACAACAAAACAGACATTGTTTTTAATAACTAGGGAGCTCAATAACGTTTATAAAAAAAAAACATTTTATGCGAAAAGTACTCTCTTCTTGGCAATAGATGTAAAATACAAGTGCAACTAAAATAGGAAACAATCGCGCTAGTTCCGAATAAAATTATACAGGGTTATGGGTTTCGAATCCAAAACCGTTCAGGGGGTGATTCTTCACATCAAAACGAATAAGTTTTGTTCTACGACTTTTTGAAATTCAAAGTAGTTTTCGAAAATTTTAAGTGTAAAGTTTACTTGAAAATCAGCTGTTTCATAGAGTTAGAGGTCATTGACCTTAAGATGTTCTTTCTTTTAGTTTGGTCTACTACAATAAAAACTTAAATTGAATTTATTTTCAAAAACAGTCGTCTTTTTTCAGTGAGATATAACCTTAAAATTTGCAAAAAAAAAAAACGAATTTCCATAAATCGTAGAACAAAAGTTATTCGTTTTGATGTGGAAAATCACCCCCTGAACGGTTTTGGATTCGAAACCCATAACCATGTATATGTAGGTATAGGTTTCTGAAAATTTGAGGTTCGGAGGCTGTCAAATTGGTTGGAGAAATAGGGCAGCGTCTAAGGGAGAAAGGGGGGATGATCGGGGAGGGATCATTCCTGGTGCAAAGTTTAGCCATCGTTATCATTATTTCGACTATAAACTTTTTGGGTTTTGATATCGTTTTTTTTTTATAGTGGCGTTAGTTTTCATTCTTTTATTGTTATTATTTTATTTTAATTTAGGTTTGTGAATGTTGTATTTTATTTTTAGTTTCTTATTTTATTAAGTAAATTAATATAAGATCTATAGCTGAACGAACAATAATATTCAAATGAGCAACAACATAATAAATCGCTAATAATTTGTATCTAGGGCCGACCTACGCGGAATGGAAAGGATTCTGCAAAACCTTGGCCTATTGCTTGAGTTCTAATACCTGGATACTATTGATATAATATTATAATAATAATGTTTGCCCACGAACGAAAACATCGTGAGAGACCGACATGTTCCAGGACTCACCACGTTCGAACGCATGGGACCTTCGTCAATCCGGAGTACCTAGGCTCCCATGGCGTCTTACTGCCTAACCCTTCAAGGAGGCCCTTGCCCTACAGTTGGATAAATTAACCGGCTAACAAAAAAAATGTTGGTCCGTGGAATTTGTCCCTTCTAAACGCGTATCTCCTCTTAAAGACGTTAGGCAGTAAGACGCCACGAGAGCCTTCTCCAGATTGGCGAATGTCCCATTCCTTTGGAACTTTGTTAGTCCTAGGGCATGCCAATTTCCTTCCGTGACAGTGACAGGCTTCCATTTTATTACAATATTAGTGTCAACTAAGACTTTAAAATTAAGCATTATCCAAAGAATAGTTTAAAAAATCGTGTCAAAATGTCAAATAAAAGTTTTTGGTCAAATGTTATTTGACAACTGTCAAAATTTGAGATTGAAGATTGACTGCGATGATACTGAAATCAATTTTTTGTTAATTAAATAGGGGAAACAGGTTTCAGCTTTGATATCATCTAATAAGCATTCACCGCTACTAGTTGCTATTTACTGTCAAAAAACATATTTCGTATTCTACATTGCTGCTTTAAAGTAATCACCGGTAACAACCACGTTACGTCAAAGCAGCAATGTACTCCAACTTAGCAACAACTAGTGGTGGATGCTAATTAGATGATCGGCACGCAGATCACACTATTAGGAGTTTAATATCAAATTCGAATTAAATGCTTATACTTAATTGTTTATAATTGAAACCTATTTATCAAGCTACTAGAACTCGTTCGTTACAATAATATAAAGTCTGCCTCTGATGATTGACTATGCATAATATCACTATCAGTAAGCAAACACTTATTGAGACCGCAACGCACTATCAATAACCCACTGTTCCCTTATCAACAACAAATATAATATTAATATTATTGATTTGTCCTTCTGCAAATTGTAAGGAGGTTCATATTGTGTGTATATAAAACTAGCTGATCCGGAACACTTCGTATCGCTATCGTTTCTAAAGTGTGTTTCAAGGAGTTAAATTTCTAAACCGAAAAGGGGTTTGTTCTTGAGGTCTAGTCGAATGAGATTGAGAGAAAAAGTACATATCTAAGACCCATTTTTGTTTGTTTGAAAATTGAATCAATCCGGTTTATATATGACAAAATTAATCAGCCTATTTATTATTTTCCAACATTCTTTACTCTCTCTCTTTTCTCGTTTGATTGTTTGCTTATCCTCCAAAATTTAAGGTACTTCCCGACTAGCTAGCGGGCTGAAACTTTGGGAATAGTTCAGAGCCAAATGACAATGCAACGTTATAGAATATAAATTTTCGGAATTTCTCATAATTCGACAGGATTCGAACCTGTGCCCCTCGCAATCCAGTCGAGTGCTCTAACCACTGAGCTACACGTGCCATGCCACAATAACGTGTCATGTTGTAATTTTAGAACAAATTATCCCTGCTACTGCTGTTTACTAACTAAAGCTTGGTTTCAGCGCCATCTACCAGTTCCGTTTTACAACTATTGACTGGCTTGGGTTATCAACTTTACAGTAAACACTCCCTACGTGACATGCGCTTTCACAAAGGGTTCAAATCCTGACATAGGAGATTTTTGAAATATATATGGCCTTTTGAAGATATTTTTAAACTTAAATATTTATATCTTCTTACCAATATTATAAACGCGAAAGTTTGTATGTATGTGAGTTTGTTACTCTTTCACGCAAAAACTACTGAACCGATTGCGATGAAACTAGGTAGCTGGGGACCTGGATTAACACATAGGCTACTTTCTATCCCGATATTCCCGCGGGAACGGGACTTACGCGGGTGAAACCGCGGGGCGCAGCTAGTAGTTCATATTATATACCTACTGTTTATGTATAATCTGACTTACCAACCCACCCTAATAAGTAGTTGATATTATTACCTACAAATGAAACAATAATAAGTTATGTTTTTGTAAGAATCATATTTCGTGAAATATGAGAAGTTATTTATAGGTACTATGGTTGTGAGTGTGAGTAATATTATTTAACGAATGTGTTGAATTGAATAACCTTTATCGTACTTCACTAGCTGTGTACTGTGGTTTTACCCGCGAAAATCTCGAGAGAAGTTCGGGAAAGCCAAAGTCGGGAAAGATATCGGCCGAATATAGAAGCATTGATCAAAATTTCTAAAAATCGGTCCAGCCGTTCAAGCGTGATGTCGTGACCAAGGGAAAAAAGAAATAAATGAGTAGTACATAAATATTTAAGAAGCTTACAAATTTTAAATTACCTAGTAGGTAGGTAATTTTTGAGTTTGAAAGCTGATTAAGGTGAAGATTAATAAACTAAAAAGTCATAGGTACTAACTAGTTTACTATCGCAAGTTGACTTCTCGTTAGCGCCAAAACAGTATTTTTTCGTTTAATATTACTTATTATTGCTAATTAGGTAAAACTGTATTACCAATTTAAAAATGCAGATTACTATTAATCAATACAGGAAAAAACAACATTCAAATATACCTCGTTTCGTTGTAAAATGGGAAACTCTATTTTTAAAGGGTTGTTTTATTAATCTTTGTGTTGTAAAAGTTAACTACATTGTGTAAACATAATAAAGGAAAAATAAGGATAAATTAAATACCAAAATATGGTTTTCCTATGATTAGTTATTACTAAGATATATTAAGAATCATCATCATCGTCATCAGCCTGTTGCAGTCCATAGGCCTCTCCAATTGCACGCCACCTAGATCTGTTTTCGGCTTCTCGCATCCAGTTTGTGCCAGCTGTCTTGCGCAAATCGTCGCTCCAACGTGCCTGAGGACGTCCTACAGTACGTTTGCCGAGACGCGGTCTCCACTCTAGAACTCGTTTACCCCAACGGTTGTCGGTTCTACGGCTAATATGGCCAGCCCACTGCCACTTCAGCTTGCTAATCCGGTGAGCTATGTCGAAGACTTTGGTTTTCTGACGAATCACCTCATTTCTGATGCGATCCCTCAGAGAAATGCCGAAAACGAAGTATTAAGAAACAAATCTACAAAATCTTCGATTCGTCCTCTTAATTGTTTAAGTAAGTTTAAATTCTTAAGTAGGTAGCATTTTTGCATACGGTCGTGTACAGTGTATTCTGATCACGTGTGTTAAGCATAAGACGTACTAGCAAAAATGTGACCGCCTGTGCTACATCTTGAACCGCATCGTAAAGAAATCTCGCTTACATCATAGTCACATAGACAAAAAATCTCCTAAATCACAGTCCCTTCCGTGAAAACGTAGTACCTACGTGACGAGATAAACGTAAGATCGATGGTTTGATATTATAAATAAATAATACCATGGACAGAAAAAATCCAAGTGTTAAACTGTATTTATGATGTACCATAAGTTTTATTCAGGTGTAGTATTTCGTATTTAAAACTAATAAATATGATATTCAATTTAGTAAAAAAAAAGAATGAATTTATAAAAAATTGTAAGGTCCAGCGGGGCAATTTCGGCTTCGGGAAATTTCGATTATTCGAAACAACTTTAACGTTAACTTTTTTTAACTAAATAAAACGTTACGTAACGTTTTTTGTTTCAAAAAGTAAGTACCTATTCAATTTCACAATCCAAACTCCAAATAAATTATCTGCGCAAGCAAAGTCTACTAAAAACCAAAATACAATACTTACGGATATTTGACTGCTTCTTGTATGAAAGATTAGCCCAAATATGCGAACTAAGTTAGGGTGGTAGACGCTTGACTTAAAAATCGTAGAAAAAAAAAGTTGTTCACCTAAACGTCTTGAAACTACCTCATTTCATATTATATTAACGTCTCTAAAACTCATTTTTAGTTAGACTGCATCCCGCGGTCTTATCCGTTTAAGACACGATTCCGTGGGAATTTTAAAAGACCTTTCATATTATCGAATGCCTATATCATAAAAGAATCTACTCTCCAAAACTTCAGCCCTCTACTATGAGCGGTTAGTTGTATCCGTCAGTCAGTCAAGACAATAATTACAATAATAATTGACGGCCTCTGTGGCGCATCGGGCGGAAGCTCGACTGCAATGCAGAAGGCTGCGGGTTCGATTCCCATCGGGTGCAAACATTTATGCTTACAAATAAATATTTGTATCTGGTCTGGGTGTCTTTCTTTTGGTATAATATTTACGTATTTACAAAAAAAAAGTATAATATGTAGTATATCCGTTGTCTAGTACCCATAGTACAAGCCTAGTGCTTAGTTTGGGGCTAGATTGCGCTGTGTGTAATGTCGTCCAATATTTATTATTTATTAATTGGCCTTTTCATCTAAATTTGGATAATTTATAAAGCGCAAGAAACTTTTAATCCATGCTATTTTTAGCACTGTAGTGCCCGGAACATTGTTAGGTTGAAATACCTCCACAGCGTTATAGTCCGTCGTGCCCTGAAGAAAGGACTGGTCAATACGTCTGGCGCTAACTAAGCCGTGGGTTTCCTCACGATGTTTTCCTTCACCGTGAGAGCGATGTTATAAACGCACATAACTTAAACAGTCAGGACAAATCCTTTTAAAGATAAAGATTTGCTGTTACAGCACGTTTTTAGGAAACATAGGAAATGTATCTCTATTTATCCGATCACGCCACCAACCAACCTTACGTTCTCTCAAAAGCATCTTAACAATTTAAGATAACATATTACTAGAATATCTCGTATCTTGAGAATTTCAAATGCAAATAACAACTCATAGTAATGTTGCTGAAGAGGTTTAATGTTACGGAATAGAGGGAACATCATGACTATTATAATAAGACCTAAACTAAACTAGCTTTCGCCAACTTTACAGTTGGCTTTTTCAAGGTTGACCTTGAAAGCTCAGGTCAAATAATGAATAAAAACGCGATAAAACCGGATAAATAAAGTGTTTTATTATGCAAAATCGCGAAAACCATAGAAGAAATTAACAGTATTGTTGCAATGTTGTACTGACGTTTCACCGTCTTTATAGATGGTTTCTTCAGTCTATCAATGCACAAAAACGAGAAAACATAACAAAAAAATTTGGACAGAGATGATCTCTCTATTCTTCTTAATGTTAAACATCAGCGAATGTAACATTTTCGCGTCGTCGACAAACTCGCGAATGCGTCTTTTAATTAAATCCCGGGACGTCTTATGTTAATTTCGTTTTGTGATGAATTTGGTATAATAATAAATGTTTTTGTAGATTGAAATTGTTTTGCATGTTATTGGGCTAATTTAAGTTAGAATTTTGTTTATTTGATTGACTCGATGTATTTTAATAATTTTAATATCAAAAACAAACAAAATAAATGAAATTCATCTTCATTACAAAAGCTCAACCAACATGAGTAGTAGGTCCTTATAATATTTTATTCAAACATGAGTACCAATTAATTAGAATATAAGTTTTATCGTTTCGGGCTGAATCGAATATTATTAAATTGGACATTTTGACATCTTTTTATTGTACCCTAGACATTTTAACACTTTGACCATATGACTTTTGACCAAAACACTCCTTATCTTATTCTTTTTGAGGGTTTTTCCTCACCGCGACCATTTGCGTGTATAATAACGTTCCAGATTCAACATAACACACATCGCACCTTGTGAGTCAATCTACAGGATGTTTCAGAGGATGGCTAGGCGAACAACTTTTGTTTTACGACTTTGGAAAGTGCGAGCTTAATTTTTTATTATTTTTGAATGAAATGTTAGCTACTTTTGAAATAAAAAACAATCAAAGTTTTGATTGTAGTAGACCAAACTAAATACAAGGACAACTTAAGGTCAATGACCTCTAACTTTAAGGAACAGCTGATTTTCAAGTGTGTAATGTTATAAGTGAATGCTCGCGGTGATGCAGCACCTTGAAACTGCATTTAGTGTATTTTTCAGCTGTTTTACAAAATGTCAAATTTGACGTTACTTATTGTAACATTAGATCATTACCTGCTCCAAAACATGATCTCACAATTAAATAATTAGTGGAATAAGTAATTAATATTTTACACATCACTGTTTATTTTCCATGAAACTTGAGAAGAATTTCATGAGTCATGTCACTTTAATTTTATATTTAGGTATTTGATTAGATGTAGGTAGGTATTGATAATATGATTAGGTAGGTTCTATATTATGCCTATATTTGCATAAAATAGAACATGTCATGAAATTCTTAAAAATCCGTTCCGATGTTTCGAAGCATTTACAGACTCTTTTAAGGTATAGTTTTATGTCAATACAAAAAAATTGAAGAAACATCGAAGTTTTTTTAGTTTAAATTAATTACTTAATATTTGCTTTTCAGACGTTTTGGTGTAAAATAATTTGATTAATAAATAAATTACTAATAAATTTACGATTCCTCGCAATATTATTATGTTGTGAGTTAATATAAAATGTAGCTCACTTACCTAGAAGGTACCTCCGCCATTCGGACGAATTCTATTCCTCAGTGGCTGCACTGGCCTACCTATTAGAACACGGAATCGCCCTGGCGAGACGAGACGGTTTTCAGAAGTCGGGAAATTACTCTTTTTGGCAAATTTTTATCGTTTTTTTTTGGAAATAATAATATTATTTTTCCGTATTTGCCAAACTAGTCGGTAGGCACCCTCTCAAGTCAATTCTGCAAACGCCCGAAACTATGATTCAAATAATTTTGCTGAGTTATATCACGTAGCATATTTTCCAAGAAATTAGATCGCTTGGAAAAAAATGGAGGGCCGTTGAGTTTCTCTATAGCTGGCACAAATACAAACTCATTCCTTCCAATCGTACAAAATAAACTATTGACTTTATTTTAATAGCAATAGCGGTGAGTTTTGTTTGCAGTTTCGTCTTTAGGGATGAAAAAGCAGAGTTAGTTATTGCGACCATCGTTCATTTTTCACGTTCAAATTTGTTAGTAGATGTTCGAAGCATGTGTTTGTGTGAATAGTATTACAATGTAATTTGTTTTGGTTTTAATATTCACGTTTTAGGAGAAAGTGGAACGCAGATGGTGGACCGAACAGTCTGCCGATAGCTAGGAAACTAAACTTAGGAGCATTAGAACTCATGATTTCATATTTTCCCAGCTCATATTAATCGGGTGTTTTTTTATTTTCTTACCTCGACGTTGCGATCATGTTATGGTTATCTTGGTCTGAAGAAGACACAAGCAATTAAGAAAAAAATATGAAATCATATACTAAACAGTATTTTGATGTAAATATTACTTAATATTATAATCGCGAAAGTTTGTGTGTATGTATGTGTGTATGTGAGTTTGTTACTCTTTCACGCAAAAACTACTAAATCGATTGCGATAAAACTTGGAATATAGGTAGCTGGAGACCTGGAATAACACATAGACTACTTTTTATCCCGATATTTCCGCGGGAACGGGACTTACGTGGGTAAAACCGCAGGGCGATGCTCGTAAACAATACACAAATCAGGTACACAAAACGTCAGAATCGGATTAAGATAAGGGTTGAAAAAGTTCTTTTTCTACCCTCGTTGTATGGAGAAATCGCATCGACTTACCAGTCATATACTCATCTTAATAATTTGTAACTACTTACTAATTTATGAAATTCATTAGTCCAGTCAGTATACTATTTACAACTTTATGCCCCACGTAAGTACCGACCACATGGCAATATCGTTTTAAAGTAACCTGTATGTTTTTCCAGGTCTTCAGCCACTTACTAAGTCGCAATCGGTTCAGCTGTTTTTATGTGAAAGAGCAATAAATACATACATAAATACCTATATATACTTTCATCTTTAAAGTAGGAAGTAGCATAAAATTACCTGTGTTTTTATATTTAAAATAAAAATATGACGACAAAACTAACGAACTAGGTAGGTAAGTATGAAGAAACAAAAAAATACAATCAAGAAATAATGATAGTTGCCTGCGGCTATTCGTTATTCCGATTCTTTTCGGCAATTTGATGATAATGGCTGTTTTTTTCCTACCTCTACCATAAGTTGTGATAGGTAGTTAGTTATCCTATAATGGTAAGGGCTTAGCGGGGCTTGTACTTCCTTATACAAGCGAATTCCTCTTTATCTTTTAAAGTCCTAGTTCTTTTAAGCTCTTAAAGGTGTACGTTAGCTGATTTGATGACAGTAAATAGCCATGCCCGGGACTTCGCCGTATTAATAACTTAATACATGACGTCTAGAATTCTAGACACGTATTTAGAACTAAGTTGTTTAGTCGATACGAAGCAGAAAAATATTTTTTGTATAAATACTTCTTGAAACAAAAAGTACTAAATCGATGACTAAAACTGACTATGCAGATAGCTGGATATCTGAATTAACTTATAGGAGACTTTGTATACCGATACTCTCAAGAAATCTGGACTTACGCGCGAGAAATACGCCGGGAATGTACTACCCAGCCAGTAGGTACTGAATATTTATAAAGGTATTGCTCTGCAGGCAATATTTAGGAAGAAAACAGTGGAACTCGTTTGTATAGGCACACTTTGAGGAAAAAAGGGAGGGCCTCAATAGATATTAGAGAAAGAAACTTTCACAAAATCCCTTCATAATTGAAGCTAAAATGTCTACAATAAATGGCTACAAAGTTTACAAAATCCAAATCGAATAAATAAGTAAATTACAAGCAGAAAATACCTGTCCGTTCCGAAGTTATTTTTCTCCTGTGTCAAACCCAGAAAGGAGGCGAAGGATAACAATAAATTGTGTTAAAATAAACTAGTAACCAACTTCGTTTGGGGAAACGAACTGTTTTGTTTAATCCGGTACGAGTTGGATTGATTTACTGAGGTATAGCTAGCAGCGAAGGTAGCTGACACGGTTCAACAAAAGTAGCTGACACAGTCAGCTAACTAAAATCTTATCTTATTTTACTTATTAATATTATAAATCCGAAAATCTGTTTGTTTGTTTATTTATTTGTTTGTTTGTTTGTTCCCTCTTCACGGTCAAACGGCTCGACTCGAAAGTTGCATAAACAAAGTTTAAATGATGGAGAGTCACATAGAATACTTTTGATCCCGAAAATCCCACGGAAAGGTATTCGAATAACGCGGGATCGCGACTTGCGCGGATAAATTTTTAGCAAATGTGGTACCTATGGTACAAGTTCGGCTAATTTACTGGTGGTTATAGCTAGCAGCAAAGATAGCTGACTTAGTTCAACGAAAATAATTACATAGATAGTACTACAAAATAACTGAAATTTGACTGAGTGTCTGAGTACCAGAGATGTTCGATTTCTAGCAGCAAAGGTAGCTGACACGCTTCAATAAAGTTAGCTGATACAGTCAGCTTACTAAGACAGAAAAACAATAGTAAAAGTTATTCTTCAACAAATGTAGGTGGTATGGTAGGCGTTACATTGATTTACTGAGGTATGGCTACTCGTAGCATCAAATGTAACTGACATAATTTAACAAAAGTAGCTGACACAGTTCAATAAAAAGCTGACAGTAAAATGTTTTTTAAAATAAACCTACATTTTACTCGCCAAGATTTCGGAGTAAAGAGCAAAAGGCCAAAAGCTACGTCCTTGTTTTAGAAAACCATGTGTCAGCTATTTTTGCTGCTGACTGTACGGTTATTATTAGTTTTTTGTTTCGAAGGGAGATAGAAGTATGCTGGCAACTTTTATTGCGGACTTATTTAGTTGACTCCCGGCACAAAAGGGTGGTGTTACCAGTATATTGAGTTTTGTAAAGAAAAAATGGAAATTAAAGTTTAACATAATTACATTTTATTACTTAAGTATACAGAGAAAGCTTAGAACTCAATCGTTGCACAAATGGTTGCTTTTTCGCTAAATGAGGCTAGGTAATGATGTCGTCTAAGATGTAGCACGCCCACCGGTGAAGAGACAGCCTACAAAGAGGTTCGAACCAACTTCCCTAGACCACTTTTACCAATTTCCGTAGAATTATTTTAACTGTAATGTGATCTAGTTATGTCAATTCGAATGTAATGTTATATACAAAAATGAATCCTTTTTTCGCGTAGTCACGGCATCGCGCCTGAACGGCTGGACCAATGTTGATAATTCTTTTTGTTATCAACAAAAGATAAGGTTCTTTTGAAAAATATGGAATTACGCGGGTGAAACCGCGGGACGTAGCTAGTTTTATATGAATTTGGCTAGGAGGCAGGCAAAAACTAGTAATACACAGATAATGATATAAGACTTATACTTCGTCTTGTTCCCTCCTAGTCATTTAGCAATTAGCCCATCGTACTCTAATCTGACTAATATTATAAACGCGAAAATTTGCATGTATGTATTTCAGTGAGTTTGGAACTCAATCACGCAAAAACTACTGAACCGATTGCGATGAAACTTGGAATACTTAGAATATGGGTAGCTGGAAACTTAAAATACACTACTTATAGGCTACTTTTTATCCCTATATTCCAGCGGGAACGGGACTAATGCGGGTAAAACCGCGGGGCAATTATTATAAATAAATGCCTATCTAAACGCTACTTAAATCAATAGTTTGTTGTTGACTTAACTAGAAAGATGTTCGTACAGAGATAGGTCGACTGTCTGTTCGTACGATATCTACTGCACTTACAAGCCAACTTCGTAAACTAGACTCTATTAGAACATTGTTAATTAAAAAACTAACACAGTTGCATCAACATTTATAGCTACAACACAGATTGGAAACTAAATTAATGCATTTTGATTTTCGAGTGAAGACACTTAATATATATCGTTAGTTGCCTTTTTACCCGACTGCGTGACGCAAAGGAGGGTATAGATGTATATGTGTGATGTGTATATGTATAGATGTTTCCATATGGCGTTCTAGAGGCCAAACGTGTAGACCGATTTTTTATTTAATTTTAAATTATATACGCAGCTCAAGCAACTTTAAGTCCATGCTATGTCGCTGTGCCCGGGACATTGTTAGGTGGAGTAGGCTTGCCCAGCACCTATAGCTAAACCTATTCAGCAATGCTCGGGAAAAAAGTATAGGATTTTGATTCTTATACCCATGGTGCGAATCTTCAAAATACAACCCGATCAATAGGTTTTAAAAAATTTGGGAAAGTTTTCAGTCTGGAGATTACCCTTCGACATTGTTCGAAGTTGCTGAACTGATTACGCATGCGCTAAGTAACGATAATATTCTGTCTTAGCGAGTCGAAATTAAGGCATTTTATTTTCGGAGATGAATTTTTAAAGTAGGTACCGGTTTTAGAACGAAACAACCGAATAAAGCCCTAAATCTTGTAATTCAAATTTATTTAGGTAAATTCTTGATTTTTATTTTTATGGTGTTTCCCGACACTTGGATGACAAATTTTTGAATTAGTGCAATTTATGGAAAGTATTTCGCTTTCCAAAAATTTCACTTGATAGGACTTTAACCTGCATCCTCAAACTCCAAGCAACTGTAACTCAAAGCTAACACAGGAAACACTTAACTCCTGTGATTTGCGAATCCTGTGTAGCTCAGTGGTTAGAGCCCTCGCCTGGTTAGCGAGGGGGCACAGATTTGAATCCTGTCATGGGGATTATTTAAAAATATATTTCTTTGCGAAAAATATTTCTAACTATACTTCTACTTGAATAAGTCAAGTAAATAAATCTATGGTTTTCGCGATTTTGCATAATAAAACACTTTATTTATCGGGTTGAATCGCGTTTTATTGACGGTTTTAAACGAACCCAGCTTTCGCCAACTTTACAGTTGGCTTTACAGAGGTCAGTTAACCTTGAAAAAGCCATCTCTAAAGTTCGCGAAAGCTCGGTTCGTTTA
Organism: Idaea dimidiata; assembly: GCA_949358125.1. NCBI lineage: Eukaryota > Metazoa > Arthropoda > Insecta > Lepidoptera > Geometridae > Idaea > Idaea dimidiata. The sequence continues at coordinate 14,351,342 of OX442341.1, forward strand.
AAACCATCAATAAAACGCGATTCCACCCGATAAATAAAGTATATTATACTACTACTTATTTTAGTTAGATAAGGCTATATAGGATATGTTTGTTTCGAGTTTCAAATATCAGAATGATCCGAATATCTCAACGATCTACATTAATATTCGTTCTTTGACAAGTGAAAGAAAATTCCCTACTTACCGGAAGAGAATGCTACAATACAATAGGTGCAGATGCCAGCCCACAATTACAAAGAAACTAAGGATTTCATTGCCAAATATTTTCCTTTATCTGCTAGGTTGCGGTCGAAGGTGTAAGCTGAAGCGAGAACTATCGAATATTCGTAGAAGGCGTTGTCCTTCTACGAATATTCGATAGTTGCTACTTTTTAAAGATTTTTCAATCGAGTGCTTTTTAACAGATGGCGGATAAGCTTTTGACTACTACCTCACCTGATAGTAAGTAATGATATGGTCAAAAATGTAACACGTGGGGTAGGTAGAGCTTGGCTGACTATGACCGGTGGATTGAGACCGGAGCCTCTCACTAAAAATCGTCTTAAGGTCGCTATCACATCCTCTGGACGTCTCTGTTGGACAAATACGTCCTCAGATGACCTTCACAATGCCACAAGAACTAGAACTATGTACATTTTACAGTTTCTTGAGATCGTCACCAAAAGATTAGACCTACTTTTAGGAGGTCTGACCATACTCAGTCTTCTGGCTAAACCGTTCATAACTATCCGACCAAATTTGCTTTCCTTTTGAGAGTCCGGGGTCCACTTTCCAGCTCCTTCTTTCACGGTATTCAGCATCTCGTATAGTGAGACCATTTCCACGTATGCTTGTCTTGTGGTAAAACCTTTAATAGATACAAACGAAAAACCTATGTTGACATTTCTCTTATCCCTCGCACCATGCCTGAATCCTCCCCCAATGTTCATTATTGAAAGGTCGCAATATAGCCCGCTCCCGCCCATGCCTCGTCCCCTTAATTAGGACATCTGTTCAGATATTGCTCAGAATGGTTCAGAAAAGGTGTGCGTCCAACGACCGACCGAAGATAGGTAATATTTCAACATGGGGTAACGGGAGAACGTTCTACCTGTGCGGGACAATTGTATCTCGGACATTTGGCCCTGATACGTATCAACTTGATGGAGGTTTTTCCAAGGTTCTGGTTAAGTTTTATTTGAAAATTGTACCTAGGTATATTAATATTTCGTTCTTAACGTTTAAGCGTAAAACTAAAGCACCTGCGACTGCGTTTCAAGTATTGGCTTGTTTTGAAATGTTATAAGATCTACTAGTAGCGTCCTTCGGTTTCACTCTCGTAAGTCCCGATCCCGTGGAAATTTCGATAGATGTCTTAGTAAATATTAACGACCAGTGGTTTGAGCTCTGTCAGTCAAAACTTTGAATTTGGGTTAGGGGGGAATTTGTCCACCTCGAAACTGTGATCAGGAACCAATTATACCCTTTCGAATTATAAGGTACCTAATTTCGCCGACTTCCAAAAAGAGAAAAGTATTTTTTTTCCTACCTGTATATATTTTGGGGGTTTTTTCCAATTCGGCTGCATTAGTATCATTATTTTTTTAAAGTAGGTGTTAAACGCACGAACGTTAAGTACGCAAACTTACTAGTCTAAGATTGTAAACCGGTTGGATTGCCGCATACTTAAGGTGACACACAGGCGAAAAAGTTCGATGAGACACAAGTCCGTGGACTTAACCGCACACCTACCGCCCCTTTAAAAACCGCTGAAAATATTTCAAAAACGGTTTTTTTTTATTTTTTAATGAACACACCATAGAATAACAAACTTAGCTTAGAAGAATACAATTGTACATAGGCGAGCTTAGCCCAACCTAGCAAATAAATTTTCTTAGCTAGTTTATTTCTCGTTAGTGGAACGTCAATTTATTTAAGTATACTTACAACAAATAAGAACTTTAAATTTACGGCAGGGACTCTGTCAAAGTGTCCTGACTCAGGACATTTTGTTTCACTTTATAAGTTTAGTTTCAATTGGGAACGAACACGGGGATTTTTATTATTACTCGAATCAACACTCGATTCTTAAGGGTGGATATAGACTACAGATCCGAAATCGGTCGATAACTAGTTGAAAGATACCGATAGGAATCACAAGTTTAGTTAATAGGTTTGCTAACACTGTTTTTGCAACCATTTTGAGATTAGTAAACTTAATAAAAATGCTTTTCAAAAATTCGCACCCCACCGGATTTGAACCTGCATCTTTAGGGGAGTCCGGCCCCAACGCCTTATCCAGTTTTGCCAGAGGTGCTCGTCCTGTCGAGCCTAAATCAAGGATCGCATTTCTACGTTTAAGACACGCAGCGTCATCTACCGACGTCTTTGCAGCCTGCCATCTTGCAATTTTCTTTTTACATAGAAATTGATAGAACGTTAATTTTACATTTTGAGACTATCACAGAGTATATGAGTGACCTTACATAATATTATATGAAAATCAGACGGGGCTCTAGGGGTAAAAGAGATCTTGTGGTGTGTGTGAAATTAATGTTAGGCCCCCGCCCATAGGTCGAAGGACCTGGCGTGAAATAGGTATTATTTAATACTTTCACTATTAACAACAAAATGGTAATTAACTCTACGGTTAAAAAACTCTGACTGACGTCTGGATCTGTTAAAGAGACTTTACTTACTTTTTTTTTAGGTTCTTGTACACCAACGAAAAAACCAGCAATGGATAGGTACATCAGCCGATCGAAAAGTCGTCAAACACATTCGTCTACCTTTACCCTTAAATGTATTTGGCGGTCTTCTCCCAACTGGGTTTTTACTGTCAATACAGTTTCAAAATTTTATCAAAAGTTTTAAGAAGTTTTCAGAACAAATTATGAAGTAAATGAGTGAAATTGTGAAATAAAAAGATTAGTTATAAAGTTGTAACTTTGCTAAGTTAATTTAAAAAGAAAATTTCAGAGAAAATGAAGTTAAAAATTATTTTATTTAAGATCAGTGAATTATATTTTTTAATTACCTGCGAAATCCTTTTGGTAACAACCAATGTAATGAAGTGTAAAAAAATTGTGTTCTCTGAAAGTTCGCAATGTTAGTATTTGTATGACAAATACACAGGTTTACGTACTGAGTACAATTTTTGCGTTGTTGCTCATGAGTGTACTGTCCGTCTGTCTGTCACCATGTTGATCACTTCATGAACCATGATAGATAGACAGTTGAAATTTATATATATGATGTATTTTTTCTTATAAAATTCTGACGGGGCTCCCATATTATAAACGCGATTTTTATAGACTCCCACTTGCCCAGTTTTCTTTTTTATTTATTTATTGCTTACTGTTTTAGTTCATGATCGAAACATAATAAACTAGCTGCGCCCTACGGTTTTATTCGCGTAAATTCCGATCCCGCGGGAATATCAGGATGCGTTAGACATATAAACCTTTCTATAATTTTAATTTATTTTTAGCAATATTTTTTAAGTAGGTACTACACCATCATACATTTAAATAAAATTAATTAAAATTCAAAATTAAAAATGGGTCCCTACGTGGGGTACCCAAAAGGCTGGCTTCATTGCCTCTTTGAATTTAATTGAATCACAGTGGCTTTGTTTGATACTATGTAAAAAAGACATGTAGATACTAGTAACTCATTCAAGCAATATCTTCCATTACAAAAGGTCGTATTAGGAAGAAGCCAGTTGGATAATGACAGGGAGGTCTGATTGAGAAGCCAGTCCCACCCTCGAACATTGGTACCGTCTTTATATTTCCTTTTCCCCATTTTCCCCCGTTTTTTCCCTGATAGTTTTCCCTTGATGCGACAATCGCGCTGGGTTTGATTTTTCGGAGACAATATTCGGTATTGATGAGTGAACTTTTTGTGTTTGTTTTGATTGCCGACCGTTTTTCTTTTCGGTTTTTTTCTTGATTAATGATGTTATTTTTAGTTGAGTTCAGGAAAAATTATTATTAATATTTCTTATTGTTATTGCTCAAGGCATTCTACCAGATATATAGGTACTACAAGTGAAGGGCTCAGGTTTTGATTCTGTCTTGGGAGAAATTCTCCCTGTAAAATAATTCTATAATCATTATTGATTCATGAAAAAAGCAGTCACTACCCCAGTGAATTGACTGAATTGCTGAAAGCAACTAGCTGATTACGTGACTCTGTTGCTATAAATCTTGAAACAATTGAAATAATTTACTTTAGCGATTTCGGTTATACAAATTGACAGTTACAGTTGCTAGTTTTAATTGCAATGGCATTTTCTTTGCTACTTAATGACGTGAATACAACAATTTCAATTATTTCAATCGAGATTTGGTAGCAAACACAGTTACGCAATCAGGCCGCATGTATAATTTGGTGTCATCATGTGACTTAACAAGGATATAACGAAAACAAAGCGCACAATGGCTTAGTTATGAGGCCACGTACGAAAGAAGGATGAATGCGCCAAGCGGATTCAACCGTGTTTCGAATAGTGGGCTGGTTCAACCATAATAAGCAGGACTACGTCTAGTAGTTCATAATTATTGTCAAAGTATCGGTCAATTTTTAAATCTTTTCTCTAAGTTCAACCTCAGAGACATCTTCTTCAGAAAACATAAACATCCTCATCCCTTACCCTACACTGAATTCGATGCGAACGCAAACACAATTTGTTACGTTTATCTATGTATTTTACATCGCAATAACTAATATTTTAAACGTATACACCTTATTTTTGACCGCGTAGGGTTTGAAATCGTACCTCAAAGTCCTAAGTTAGGTGAGTTGCATAGAGGATTAACACTTATATTGTAACGTAGAATTCAATTGTAGGTAAGTACTTTGACGTTTAAATTTAGGGTACCTTCTCGGGGATCAGAAATTTAGATGTACTTCATGACAATATTTTATTTTCAAAGCAAAACACAAAAAATAAATCCAGTATAGCCGAAAAAATAAGTGTAATTTACAATTAAGTGCATGATTTAATTGACAATTCCTTATAAGCAACCCAACTAGCAAAATTGAGTTAACAGGCAATTTTTTATTACCAAGTAATGATATTTAACTTGTATATACGTAACTCTATAACTGCTTTTTGTATATCTGTGTTATAAAACGCTTAAAAGCTGTATAAGGTTAAACAGCTCAATTGTCAGCTACTTTATACAACTTATATAACACAGCAGTAAATTGAAACTTTTAACTTGAATAAAGAACAATTATGTTGCACAATGGGTTCTATGATGCCATTAATACGCAATAGTAAACTAATATGGCTTTAAGATCACTAAAATCGAGCTAATTATATATTGATCACCACTGTAGCTAACACGTGATATAATGGATGTCATTGTAGCTCTTATATCTCAGATATGATTTATATAAGCATCTATTAAACATTAGTGCTAAATATTTGATAAGGGATCTTTAATAACGTTAATAAGTGACAAAGAAGATCTGTGTGCGCTCATATATCTTTATTGACATAAAAACGTTTTTATTTCTAATTTAAACCTAAATAGACACATATATATTCACAGAAATTCATTTACTGGACCTTTCTGCGTTATTGCATAGTTTTTGTCGCCAAATTAACAAAATATTAATCAGACAACTACTTTATATTAAGTTTTGTGTTTTTAATCGCTTTTTCCATTTTCTCGGGTACCATTTTTTCCTGATTGAGTGCAGATTAAGAAGACTGAGGAATTCATAAGTTTTATTAGGACGGACTTAGTTATCTTCTTGCTTTAAGATAACCCTTAATATTGTAATGGCTGCAAGATGTTGTAAATCGTTTGTTTAGTAGCAATGATAACACTAATGAATTGTATAATGCTGCTTACAAAATCAATTCAAAATTTAAATCATCTTTATTTTACTAAAAAGTATAAATTAGAGAGGCCCACTGAAAAAACACTAATATTGTACCATAAATTTATCAACAGAATTCCAAGCGCATGTGATTTTACACTATTTATGATTTTTTAATTACACGTACAAATTTTAAAACAAAATGGACATTCAAATGTAACTTCTAACATTATATAAAAACCTTAACCAAAGTTATTATTGATATTTTTCTGCCAAAATACTAGCCAACAATGTATAGTTATTATAGAATCACAATCACCAATATATCATCAAATTACTTGATACATCGGTGTCGCTGTGACCCTATTGCTTCTTTATTGTGTTACAACTGATTTAAGGCCACTGATATAACACCAACAAGATAAAAATAACACAGAACTATCACCAACATGTATCCGATTAGTCCTAAGTGGAGCTACTGTAGATACATTGTATTACTTAAAAGTGCTAAAAGTGGGGCCATTTTCGCATTGCAGAAAAGTTTCTACCACGGATATGCGACTGCTCTGTTCTCGATATATAGCTACATTTGAGGTTGATTTGTTAGTTGGGAATTGACGTAAAAAAGACAAAGTAAAAAAAAAATATTCTTTCAATTACTTATTTAATAGTCTTTTATTATTCTCAAATCTCAATGTAACTTTGTATGTTCTGCAAGTAATTATTGACTTCAATTTATTATCCGATAATGGCGTTGTTTTAATTATTATTGTTTGTATTATATGTTTTAATAAGTACCGTAACAAAAGTTAATCTATCTCAAAAAACACAAAGGTAAAGTTGTTATATCCACTAAATGTATTGTCTATCACTGTGGTATTGAAGTTTTACCTCTACGATGAGTTCAGTAAACATTGACACAGAGTGTATGTGAGCTAGAGAAATGTACGGACAGACAAACATCTAACATCTAGGTGACAATGTTTATTTGTTAAGCAATAGATACCGCAAGATCCTTCGGTGTTTGTTGGACGAATACTACTTGTAACTATGCTATATGTTCTACTACCAGTGCCTAGCAGTTCCACCAAGCATCTGCATACAAAGTTTCACCGCAATGGGTTTAGTAATTTTTGCGTAATTGAAACCGAAACATCTAAACTTTCGCATTTATAATGTTACTATACCTAATTTGTCTAGTAAGTATGTAAATATGAAAGGAATGTTAATTAGTGGTTGATACATGTCAAGGATGAAAAAAGTGGTAGATTAGATACCCCGGCTAACCTAAAAAATTCAATACCTTTACGCCCAGCTTACCTATTTAAAAACGGTTAATACTCACCCTAACACCCCACTTTACGTGTACTCACCTACTTAACAAGTAACCGGTCAAAAATAGCTATATCAGAATCGATTAAAATCCGAATGATTTGTATAAATTAATCGAGTAGCTCCACCCAAGTGTAGTAAATCGGTCCCCTACACCGGACGTCCCGATAACATCACTATTCCAAATAAAACGTGAAATAGAAATAAACACGTTAATACATTCACTAGATTTTTTCATAAAAGGCAGTTCAAGCGATATATTTTTTTAAGTAATTTATAGTAAGTGATAATTAAGTGACTGTAGGCCGCATAGTAAAATGCTTTACAAAATCGGAGGGCTATTAAAACAATTAAGCAGCTCTCAACATCAAACATTCTCATACTAATTTTAAATTATGGAAGTTTCTCAATTATTTAAGTACTGCTCATTTTTTTTGATGTCGTGTTTGTAGTCGGCCTTTTGTTTCGCAGTCTAAAGCTTGCTAGGTCCGTTCCCGTATTGTTTTAAACCTCCACCTATCTGTTTTCGAAGTTTAATAGCAATCCGTTTAGTAGTTTTTGCGTGACAGAGCTAAACACATCTCAGCATCATTTACGTTTTCATAGATTCTTAAAGCTTCTTCTTAAAAGAAATATTTCAAAAATAAACTAAATAAATTTATTACAAAATTAGCTAGAAATTATAACAAGGAAATAGACATGAAACGACATTTCATTCAATATTAAAAGGGTATTAGAATCAAGTATTAACAAATGAAATTAAGAACCCAAATTTCACATTCTAATCTCTCTTTAATGTCTGAATCGACTATAGTCTGATTCAACATTTGAGAGAATGTTGGCATTAGGTGTTTCGCCGAAATATACATAATAATCTAATGATGGTTCTTCTTGCTTATCCTTAGACCAAAACGCGGACAAAACATCAACCGGTGAAGTCATTAAAAAGTCTGACAATTTTTTTCGAGTAAATCAATGTATCATTATAGGTAATTGTCATACATCTTAGCCGCTATTGTTGTTAAAAAACCGACCCGGTTTCTGGTAGTCGAAGAATTATAGAAGAATTTTTGCAAAGAATGATTCGTGTCATTCTATTTCCATATTCAAAGACCTCTTTATCGTTGCCTTTGAAACGGACTATAATAACATTTCATTTTTCTATTAAATTTAAAATCACATCCCATTTGATGTTTAAAATTGAATATTTCTGCAATATTTAGCCGTACCATGAACGTTTCTGGTTATTTTAACGTCCATTTTTCATTGTTTTGTCGCGGAAAAAATAAATAATATTAAATACCCCGACTACTTTACAACCACAGTTGTTTTTAATTAGTTATTAATTTATTTTTTCAAAAACCTAATTGTTTTTTTTTATTTTGTTTTTCTTTTTTTGGCTAAACGATGGACCTAAATCGTAAAATTTAGGTTCTGGAATAAGAAGATCATGGTAAGGGCCATTATCTACGAAATGTTAACAGAAAATGTATTATAAAATAACATTTAGTTATTCACTTTGAAGACCCGAGCGATTCATTTACTACCTAATGATTGACGTGAATTATTAAATACTGTTTTGATATTAAATTCTACTTTAAGTTTAATTTGAAATTGAGTGCTTTTGATGATATTTTACGTCAACTTCGCAGGTTTCAATGTAAGTCTTACATTTAACATAGTTTATTTACTAGCAGTGCTCTGCGGCCCATGTCAGGCTAAAGCCAGGCCAGGCTAAAGATTCATTGCACTTTTATATTAAGTTTTATTACAATCAGTTCTGAGTTTACCTGTTACAAACACACATCTAAAGATCCCCAATTCGTTTCATTACAATTTAATATACATAGTATAAAAATACAGAATTAAAACGTGACTTCGTACATCTAGATTTGCAATTAATTATTGTTCTATTTACGATTTTAATTCGAACTAATTTAAACCTATGTTTGTAGGGAAATTTAAATGAAATTTCTGTGTAGAAAACTTAACTATCGATCGTCCATTGTTTTAATTTTCGTGTTTCGTAGTCAACAGGAAAACCTTGTAGGTAAGAAAGTTCTCAATAAAGTTCAAAATTTGAAAGTCGTTGTTTTATTAACCACCATCTAGGTATCTAATCTAAGAATGAAAAAATAAAAAAATAAATAAAAATAATAAATTTTTCTTTTCTTTGAATCGTTGGTCCGAGAAGAAATCCCATTCTAACACCATAAAATACAAGAAATTATTAAATTTTGTTTTTCTAAGAACATTGGTCAATTACAAACTAATCTGAAAGTTTATCGTTTTAAATCTAAAATTGAAAACCACACAACATAAAAAAACTAAATAACCAACCAGATACAATCGAACAGTATCATAAAGATTTTCTCGTATTAGAAGTATAAACAAAACGTTACAAGGTTTTACTACACTTGAGTGCAATTTATTAGAAGTAGGTATGTTAAAGAATAATATTTTGTTTTTAGCCCCAACACATGACCAATCTGACTACAGATCGTGCTGTGTGCACCGTGCAAAGAGGCTTATAATTTGATATTGATTTGAAACATAGGAGTTAACCCGATTGTTGTCGTGGCGAGGCCTCGCCACGTTATATGAAAATACATCTCTTAAAGTCAAATTTTAGGCGTCCCATGTCGGCTCACATTTTTTATGTTAGTGTTTGAGACACCATTCTTTAACCGTGCATCGACGTGCTTCGGCTTCAAAAAGCCCTCAAAAGCCAAGGCTCTCTGCACACTGCACACAGCACGATCTGTAGTGATACTAGTCAGATGTCGGGACTTCTTCTTCTTCTTCTTTTCGTGTCAATGGCATAAAAATAACAATAGGTATGTCAAATTTTTGTGGACCAGTATTCAGCTAAATCCACAGCGCCCCACAGTCACACTCCGGTCTGGAAGGGTATCCCACTCTACCAGGTTCGATCTACAACGCCCTACCCCAGAGCGAAGTCGGGACTAAAAACTAAATATTATTCTTTAACAAAGTTGTGATGGAGTTCCGAAAAGTAGCCCGTAATTCAATCAATTATTATCAATTTATTAAAGTTACATAGTTTTTTCTTGTTTCTGTTTGCCGATTCATTCAGCATAAGATCGGCATTGCTACAATGCTGATAATATTAAAATAGCGCGATAAAAACCGAAAAATAAGTTTTATTTCATTAGCGTTACGATAAAAAACATGTTTTTTGTGACTTCTTTTCATTGGAGGGCGTTCCGAAGACACTTTTGTTACGATTTAAAACGATCATGTAAAATTATTCCATAAATATTTTTTTTGTAATTTTGAAAAGATACAGCCAGAAATCTTTTTACTGGGAATCGCAATTCAGAAGGTGAAATATTACATTTTTGATTAATTTTAAAGCGAAAATTAGAAATTGTATCAAGTTCCCCATTTTAGCACAACGAAATCTATGTGTATTTGTAAATATTTTGTCGAATGTGAGGAGCATCAAACAAAAGTAGGTAGCCACACTTCATCATCATCATCATCATCAGCCCGTTGCAGTCCACTGCTGGACATAGGCCTCTCCAATTGCACGCCACCTAGATCTATTTTCGGCTTCTCGCATCCAGTTTGTGCCAGCCGTCAGGCGCAAATCGTCGCTCCAACGTGTCTGAGGACGTCCTACACTACGTTTGCCGAGACGCGGTCTCCACTCTAGAACTCGTTTACCCCAACGGTTGTCGGTTCTACGGCTAATATGGCCAGCCCACTGCCACTTCAGCTTGCTAATCCGGTGAGCTATGTCGAAGACTTTGGTTTTCTGACGGATCACCTCATTTCTGATACGATCCCTCAGAGAAACGCCGAGCATAGCTCGTTCCATAGCCCGCTGAGCGACTTTGAATTTGTGGACCAACCGTGCCGTTAGTGTCCACGTTTCGGCTCCGTATGTCATGACGGGTAAGACGCACTGATTAAAGACTTTCGTCTTTAGGCACTGTGGGATTGACGATGTAAAAACTCGACGTAGCTTCCCAAATGCTGCCCAACCCAACTGAATTCTCCTGTTCACCTCGCCCTCAAAATTGTTTTTTCCTAACTGCAATGTTTGCCCTAGGTAAACATATTTTTGAACAACTTCGAGAACGGCGCCGCGTATCGCAATAGGTTCCGGTAGAACTTGTTGGTTGAACATGACCTTGGTTTTGTCCATGTTCATCCGTAGGCCAATGCGTACAGAAGAGTCAGCCAGGTCATTCAGCATCCGTTGTAGGTCCTGCAGCGTTTCTGCCATAATGACGATATCATCTGCAAATCGCAAGTGAGAGATATACTCGCCATTAATATTAATGCCACGTCCTTTCCAGTTCAGCGTCTTAAACATATCCTCCATTGCATTTGTGAACAATTTCGGGGAAATAACATCCCCTTGTCTCACTCCTCGATGCAACGGTATGGGCCTTGTTTGCTGATTCTGTACTTGGACGGACATGGTGGCGGACTCGTAAAGACATCTCATCACTTGGATGTATCGCCAATCTACTTGGCAGCGCTGCAGGGACTCCAGAACAGACCAGATTTCAACCGAGTCAAAGGCTTTTTCATAGTCCACAAATGCTAGACACAGGGGCTGATTATACTCTTCGGTCTTCTGTATAATCTGCCGCACTGTGTGGATGTGGTCTATGGTGCCATATCCGCTCCGAAACCCAGCCTGCTCCGGTGGTTGGAATTCGTCAAGTCTTCGCGCAAGACGGTTCGTGATCACTCTAGAGAACAGCTTATAGACGTGGCTTAGAAGGGATATGGGTCGATAGTTTTTCAGCAGGGTCTTGTCTCCCTTTTTGAATACCCCACGCCTCTGGAGTTCTCCCTTCGAACAGGACAGCGTTAAAAAGCTTCTGGAGCTCCCTCAGTACGGGTTTACCTCCTGCTTTCACCAGCTCTGTGGTAACACCATCCTCTCCAGGGGCTTTTCCATTTTTGAGCTGTCTAAGAGCGATCTCGATTTCGTCAATACTGACTTCTGGCAGGTCTTCGGTGAAATGGCGTGTTAATGTTGCTCTAGGATCCTCATTTTCGGGATTCGGTTGAGATGCATGCGATGCGTATAATCGGGCATAAAAGTCTTCTACCTCCGAAAGGACTGCCGGCTTCGAAGCAACGACTTCTCCACCTGCTGTGGTCAACTTCGTCAGGTGGCTTCTTCCAAGAGATTGTACAAACACTTTTGACCCCCGGTTCTGCTCGATCGCTCTTTCAATTAAAAGAGTATTGAAGCGCCGGAGGTCACGTCGTACGTGTTTGCTGATCTCTTGGTTTAGAGTCCGCTTTTCCGACGAAGTGATGGGTGGGTTTTCACGTCGTTCCTTCATTAGCCCTAGAGTCCCTTCTGAAAGCTTAGACTTTTTGCCCTTACGCTGCATATTACAAAATCTCGTACCTTCTTCCCTGAGGATCCGAGTCACATTTTCGAGGTCCTGGTTTACGTCTGTTGTGGTTTCCACGGCAGCGAATCGGTTCACCAGGTTTGACTGGAACGTTTCAGATCCTGCCATGATTTGGAGCAGAGTTGGTCGGAGTCTGGACTTCATCAGACGGACACGTTCGGCCTTAAAGTTGATATTCAGAGAGCCTCGGACAAGTCGGTGGTCGCTACCGGTATTGAACCTGTTGATCACGGAGACGTCTCTGAATATATGCTTCTTGTCCGTCATGATGAAGTCGACCTCATTTTTGGTCATAGAGTCAGGGCTTCGCCATGTCCACTTCCTTTGAGGCTGCTTCTTGAAGAAGGAGTTCATCAAAAAGAGCCCTTCTCGTTCGAGGAAGTTGACGAGCATTTGCCCCCTATGATTCCTGCTTCCAAATCCATGGCATCCTACTACCGATTCGCTGCAATTCTGTACTCCCACTTTTGCGTTGAAGTCCCCCATAACAACGGTGTACTGGGTCTTTGTAGTGAAGTGGAGGGCCCTCGATATGTCATCGAACATATCCTCCACTTCGCCGTCCGAGTGTGTCGAGGTCGGTGCGTACACTTGCACTACCTTGAGGCTATACCTCTCGGTGAGCTTTACAATAAGGTACGCTACCCTGTTCGACACACTCGATACTTCCACAACGTTGTCAGATAGGGACTTATTTACCAGAAACCCAACGCCACCTTGGGATTGCTGGTCTCCCTCACGGAAGTACATTAGGTGGCCGGATTCCAGGGTTATGGTGTCCTCCCCCTCTCTTCGGACTTCGCTCAACCCCAGTATATGCCACCTAATTTTCCCAAGTTCCACCTCGAGTTGCGCCAGATACGAGTCAAGCCTTAGCGTGCGTCCGTTATACGTCGCCAGGGTCAGTCGGTTATGGTGGCCTCCCGTAGCCCGGAGATTCTTGGCACCCCCCGCCCCGCCGTTACCATGGTCGCCACCATGACCAGGAATAGCAGGGCCGCCGGGAACTAGGGGCCGTGGCTTGTAGTTTCTCTGCATTCGGAGGATTTGCCCATAATCGCCTCGCTGGGCATGCGGGTTGGCGATCGCAGGGCGTAGCTACTCGAACCGGTGATGCTGCTGCCCATCACCGGTCTGTTGCATTTAGTTACGCCTCTTGGGATGGATATACCGCCATCAGTCGGTCGCCAGAGCCTCGTCCGTTAGTCAGCAGGATGCACCGCGTGCAGGTGAGGTTGGCTGGGGCGAGAGATGCTGGTTCACCCCTTACATCCCATCCCAGGTAGCCACACTTAAATATGTTTATTTTTATGAAGCATTTACCAAAATATCCCCAAATTTTGTTTTAACCGATCCAAATTCACCACACGCTACTGTACAATCGTATTGTAATCGTAAATAATGTGTGAATGAACTTTTAACACGTATACACTTTGCATTTTATCTTTTGGAATCATCTAAATAGTGGAATAGACAATAGTTGGAGCAGTTTTATGGTAGCATTATATTAACTTTGGACTAATTTCAAATTGTAGATGTTTTACTACCGATTTTTTAACTGCCAATGACAAAACAGGAGTGTTTTGGTAAATAAAACTAGAGATTTGATTTATTATACGGTTTTAATGTATTTAAAGGCACGATCTTTTGAATTAATTGCGTTTCGGTTGCAATTTAAAGACTTCGCAAATTTGTATCTAGGAACGGTTGATGGGCAAATGGAATAGAAATAGAATAGAAAGCATTTATTGGCAACAAACACAAAAATACTTTCAAAATTTGAAAGTCGTTCTTTTATTACCCACCATCTAGGTAATCTATGGTAATAATGATACAAAAAAAAAATAACAAATTGTTCATTTCTTTGAATCGTTGGTCCTAGTAGAACTCCCGTTCTAATACCAAAAACACAAAATAAAAAAACAACAATTTACACATAAAAACAAGGGACAAAAAGAACCAAAAGAAAAACATAAACATAGTCCAATTGAAAACGTCCAAGAAGCCGCGTGACTGCTGCCAAAGGATCTGCCTCGGCGTACGCTGTCGCTCCACAAGAAACCACAACACTGGTCTTCCGGCAACCCCTTCTATGACGCATCGATCAAACTGCTATAATATATATTAAACTATTATAAAGTACAAAACAAATAAGTAAATATATGATTGAAAGTTTTATAAGAAGATTTTGATTGTGTTTATATCAAAATCTATAAAATGCCTGCCTGGATGACCACATGAACACAGCCTAAATCACTGAAAGTAGAGAACTGAAATGTGTAGGTTATAAGTATCCGATAAAAAACGTTTTTCGCTATCCCCACTGGCTCGGGACTTACTCGAGGAAAACCGAGGGACACAGCTAAAATTTATATTAAAATGATTTTAATTAAGAAAATACCCTTTGAAAAATTATTGACATTCCGGCTCCGTAGTAAACACGGTAAATAAGCCTTCATTGAGACGATCCGATGTCAAAAAGGCTCTTTAAACGAATAGGGGCCTGAAATTGTTGTCGTTTGATAAAAAATATTGTCAGCTATTTTCACTTTCGAGCGTAAAATTTTATTGAGAAATGAATTTTTGTTTAAGGTTATTTTTATTTTTTGGTGTCAAGTTTTCTTGGGAAAAAATTGAGGAAATGATAAGTATTTATCAAAAATTGTGCCAATTGCACAATCTTCAAATTTTATGAATCTTAAAATGTTGTTATTAACAGTTTTTAGGAAATAAATTGCTTGATATTTTTAATATTTTTTTGCGTCTTTCATCTAAATTTTCGACGACCTCTGTGGCGCGTCGGGCAAATGGCCGACTGTAATACGGAAAGTTGCGGGTTCGATTTCTGGCGGGAGCACATATTTATGCTTAAAAATAAACATTTGTATCTGGTCTGGGTTTCTTTCTAAGTATCGTATTTATAAAAATAGTATATCTATTGCCTAGTACCCATAGTATAAGCCTAGTGCTTAGTTTGGGGCTAGATAGTCTTGTGTGTAATCTTGTGCAATATTTGTTTATTTATTTTTCAGATTGGTGCTTTTTACCCCGACATTCCCACGGAATCGAGTCTTAAGCGGGTGAAACCGCGGGGCGCTGCTATTATTATTAAATAAAAACACTAATTTAAGACATCGGAAAAAATTTAACTAACAGTTGCCAAGTCCAGAACCCATTTAAAAATCACAACTTTCATCAACTAATTAATTAAACTATGGCTTAACGCAGACTAAAAAAACTTAATCGTCCGATCGCTGTACCACGGTCATATTGAAAGGCACATGTTATGCATTTCATAAAGTAGTACTTAATAGCGGTAATAGTAGTGTATCTAGGGGTAGACACCGACTTTCAAGCGTTCAAGTCTCAGTTGACCGACCGATATGTATTTTCTTAAGGGTTAAATTATGTGTGTTTGACAGGAAATTTCTAGTTACCTAGAGGCTAGTTAGAAAATGTACTTTGTACTAGAAATGTTTTAAAGGAAAAACACATCTTCATAAATATACTCAAAAATTCACTAGAGCACTCGCTGAGAAGATCACGTGGTCCAGTTCGTTAAGACGCTTGGGTACAAACCAAGATATGCCAGTTCAAACCTGGCCGCGAGTGAGTTTTTAAAGATGTGTTTTACCTTTAAAATATTTCTTGTAGAAACGCCTTGAGCAATAAAAAACAAAATGTACTTTTTTCTTAATTAAATTTGCAAAATTTTATATTTTATTAGCATCGACCTGTGGTTTTACCCCGATCCCGATTTCAAAAATTCCAAGAAAGTGTCTTAGTGCATAATTTTCCACACATCACATATCTTTTCACTGTCACGTCTCTAGGATCAGCGGTTTTTAGACCGTGTGTGTTTGTTTTGTAAATGTATTTTTTTTTTTTCGTTACCTTATATAGTTTATTCTGTCAGAACTTTTAATTTTATCTATAGACAAGTAATAATTAAAACATCGACCGACTTAAAGTTTCCAGTCCGTATTCCGTAAATTACATTTTTATCTAGGTCACGGCAATAAAACTGTAGCGGCCCTTATTTCGAAAGGTCCGTGTGTACCGACCCTAACGAGATATCGCGTGACAACGAGTATTCATATTTAAAACAACGATTTCACTGAGGCAGTTTACTAAGGCTAAAATCTATAGTCCGTACTTTTGTCTTTGCTAAGCAAAAACTTTGAATTATGTAAATTTTTGGTATTTATAAAGCGATCTTCGCAACTATTCTAAGTTTTTGCTGAGTAAAGTCGAAGTTTATCAAATTTAAAATGTAAACCAATCAAAAATAATGACCTAAACTTTGCTTCTCTGTTGTGACTATGAAGTTCTTTTATTTTATTCGTATATTACAAAATGAATTTCGACTATAAATTCCTTTTTAAAGTTTATAAGTATTTATTCAGGCAGTTTATACTTAGCTTTTGCTAAGCTCAGTCAGACCAAAGTCAAAGTACGCAGTATAGATTTAAGTCTAAGTCAGAACGGCTTCTGTGGCGCATTGGACTGGCTGCTACGCAAAAGGTTGCGGGTTCGATTTCCACCGGGGACGAGTGCCACAACACATAATTAGCGTGGCGCGTGGCGTGGCGCTACACATAATTAGGTATGATCATCTTAATATGATCATAAATACTATAGTTTTGGTGTTAACGATATTTTGTGTTTAGGTATTTATTCACACAATTGTATGATGTGCGTTGGTAAATCAATTCAAGTCAGGATGTAGAAATATTTTAAAACAAAAAATTATCTTAAAAAATTCACTCTCGTGATGTGAGTGAATTTTTAGAGATGAATTTTTCCTTTTGAAATTTTACTAGTAGATATGCCTTGAGCAATTAAAATAAATTACGAAATACAGTCCGGATATTTCATAAAATAAATTAATAGGTAAGTATTTAAAAATATCTCGCTAAAATATATTTTATATCCTAGCTGATGTTAAAAAATAACTACCATTTTTAATTTTGATTTGAATATAATTTTTCGATTGTTGACAAAGATTTCTCTTTGGAGAACCCGTGGTTGTTATTTGCCAAAATCTTTCCAAACTTAGTACTCCATCTAACATTATGTCCTAGGCTCTACATCAGTATGACGTGCTGGCGCTACACATAATTAGGTATCTCGATTTAATCGTTAACCCCAAGAGGTAATACTGTGGAACAAACGACTTTTTTATTTAATTTAAATGCAGATAAAACGTTTTAATCAACGTTTTATGGATTGATAAACAACGTGAAAATGGTCTTTTTTATGTTTCAAAACACATTCATGATTAAAACATAATTTTAAATTTGGAGTAATTTGAATTTAAATGCTCTGTTGAGAGATATTCATGTTTTTGTAATAGTAAACGCTGTGGTGCCCCTTGACCGGTGTCTGGCGACAAATGACTGCTTTTGTAGTGACTTTCGACTTTCACTCGTCTAGGTAAACTTGCTATTTATTTCTCTTCTTTAATACGTTTGTTAATTACGGAAACAAAATACCTACAATTAAATTAAGATATAGGTCATTTCAATTAATACACTATAACGATAGGTATTTTAAACAACTAACCATAAAACAAGCGAAACCGAAAAATGTATTTAATATCGGGTATATACGAGAGAGATAAATAAACTAAATCGTTGGAGGTTTTTTACTGCGTTTTTCGCGATGTTCATTCTCTATAAAAATAAATCCCTATTCGCGTGGTCACGCGTAAACGGCTGGACCGATTTTGTTAATTCTTGTGTTTGTTTTATTTGCTATGGTTAGTAGAATCTTCTTAAAAAAGAAAAAAATTGATATTCCCGCGGGATCGGGACTTACGCGGGTGAAACTGCGGGGGCATATAGTATGAAATCAGACTCATTTTTTTTGTTTGAATAACAAATCTACAATCATAAAAGCAAATATTAAAAGAACAACTATTCTTTCATGTTATTTAATTGTGAGCCTAAATTAAAAATAAGTAATCTGATAGGACAAACACAAAAACTTTACTTTGTCGGTAAATTGTAGCTATTTCTGGTCATATTTTTTGTAACAAGCTATTTAATTGTTTCAATTATCTCACGAATAATTTAAAAGCATTGTTAAGTAAAGTTTAATTAAGTTATTGGTGTAGGTAACAAGAATTTAAGAAAAATAAAACTATAAAAACTAACGGAATTCTTCAAAAGATTACATTTACTTCACCTAAGTGATTTATATTAGCGTAGATATGATAGGTAAAGGGAATTTTAATTTAAAAAAACTGACCGCCGAGTGTAACGGCGTCGTTTTTATGTTTATAAATCATGTCATATTTATAATAATAAAAAAAGTTCCTTTATTATTAATTAATATTATAAACGCAAAAGTTTATTATATTGTTTTATAACAATAAAGTCATATACAAGGTGTAACGAGTAAGCCCTTTTAAGCCGAAACCGGTTTGTTCTAGACGTCTAGGCGAACAACTTTTGTTCTACGACTTTTCAAAATTCGAACTTTTTTTTGAAAATATTGAGATTATGTTTCACTAAAAAAACAGCTGCTTTTGAAAAAAAAGCTAATTAAAGTTTTGATTGTAGTAGAACAAACTAAATGAAAGGACAACATAAGGTCAATGACCTCGAACTCTGAGAAACAGCTGATTTTCAAGTAAACTTTACACTTAAAATTTTCGAAAACTATTTCGAATTTCCAAAAGTCGTAAAACAAAAGTTGTTCGCCTAGACGTCTAGAACAACCCCCTTTCGGCTTAAAAGGGCATACAAGCCAGAAAAATAAATATAAGTAGTATATCCGTTGTCTAGCCACCGTAACACAAGCTTAGCAGCTTACCACGGGGCTAGATGGCGCTGTGTGTTCGTCACAGGATTTATTTATTTTATACCTGTTACAAGTTGTATATTTTCGCGAACGCGAGCTTTCGTGGCTAAGTTGGTAAGAGCGCTGGGGTACTGACCCAGAGGCGCAAGTTCAAACCTCGCCGCGAGTAAATTCTTGAAGATGATTTTTTCCATCAAATTTTTTATAGTTAGTGCCTTGGGCAATATTTTTTTCCCCGAAATAATGATAAAATGTATTGTTTTATTGTAAAGTTGGGCATACCTACAATCTTTCTTAAATTAGATCGTTAAAATATAATCTTATAATTATTCTGAATGCCCTTTAGTATTTTGTGGTAGGTATACTTAGCGTAATCCAACTGGTTTTCAACAAATCGTAAGGTACATATATGCATATTCTGTAACTAAAATGTCTCTAAGTAGGCTTTTTTTTCGAAAACGCTGAAGTAATTAGTTCGTAATTTTATTTACCAAATCTAATAAAAGCAATCAAAAACTTTATCGAAACTATGAAATCTATCTTAAAATTGTCAAAACATTGTTAAAATTTTTTATTAAAGTTAGTTGTATTAATTGACAATTTAAAAATACTTTGTTTTCTTCTCTGAAGCATTCTTGCTTTGCTTTAGTCTTTGTAATTTTAAGTAATCTATATTTTAGTAACATTTAATCTATATGTATATATGGATATCTTGATTTATTCCCATTATCGTAGGCGAATGTTAAACTACACAACAAAAATAACTTATTAATACTAATAATTAACTCATTATTTAAGCCGAATAAAAAACCTTCCCATTACTATCAATTTTTCGGCATCAAATAAACAAACCAACAAATAATCTCACTTTAAACTAAGTATTTTTAATAAATTTATTTAAGTTAAAAAAAACTGTTCATATTAATAATATAACCATTAAAAAGTCATTAACTTAAATTAATTACGTACAACCGAAAAAATACATTAGTTTTGTAACAATTCTAAACACCTGCGGAAAAAGGGTTCATTCATTTACATTTTAGGGTTCGGTGGCAAAAGTTTTAGGTAAGTGCAAACTTACTTTGTGATAAATTACATGGGCACTAAAGATTTCTAAATGAGGAATGTTGGCTGTTGATTTATTAGTTGGTCGACTAGAATAATGCAGCAGTAGCAAAAATATTAAGTATGGCACTATTTCTAATAGACTAGTCGTCCCACGGATTTACCCGCATTAGTCCCAATCTAGTAGGAATATCGGAATCAAAGTAGCCTTGTTACTCGTGGATAATATAGCTATCTATTGTTGTAAGGATTTCTGTTTACGGTTCAGTAGTGTCAAACAAACAAATAAATTTTTCTTCTATTTATGATAATATTATTAGTCTAGATGGCATATTTTTTTAATTCGATATTATAAGCGTTTCACTACTTTACTTAAGGTAAATAAATATATGGTTAAGATGTGGCACGCTCATCTAGAAGATAGGAAGTTGGGAGTTTGAACAAGATCTGACCCGTCTTTCTTAGTGA
This sequence comes from Idaea dimidiata, assembly GCA_949358125.1. Taxonomy (NCBI): domain Eukaryota; kingdom Metazoa; phylum Arthropoda; class Insecta; order Lepidoptera; family Geometridae; genus Idaea; species Idaea dimidiata. The sequence goes on from OX442341.1 coordinate 14,372,242, forward strand.
CTGGACCGGTCCACGTATCGAAACACACCTTGCAGTCCGATTGGCGCTACAACTAAGGCCGGCCGAACAAGCCGCGGCTAAAGTCTCCAACCATGGACCCATTCATTTTCATTAATTAATAATATACGGAACCTTCTGCACTACCGCCGCAGTCTAGCCATTTCACTTGACTTGTTCTGATATCGGACATTATATGGAGTTTTTGGAGTGTAAAGTTACATATATGAATAATTTATTACTCTTTTGTAAAGGGTTTTTACTACGGTATGTACTTGATTGTGTTTTAAAAGTTATTGTGACTAATTTTGATTTTTTAGTACCTAATTATTTGAGGTTAAGATTTTTTACTATTAATTGAGGAGCAGAGCCTATGTTTAGCCTAGACGCACCTGTCGATAAAATGGTCGATACTGTCTTCATCTTCAGTCCTTTATCCCAGTTTATCTGGGGGTAATTCTCCTCGTATTTTCGCACAAGATCCTGGGTTGTCGGATGGTCTAAGTTGTGCCACTTCACCTATACCATGCTTGAAAAGTTATTAAATTTTCTTTAGGTGTCTCCTAACTATGTTTTTGCTTATAACTTGCTAAGCTTACAGCAGGTATTTTGTAACTGTTAGATTAAGGGGTAGGTATTTAAGCCTTAAGGTATGTATAAGACATAAAAAAAATGTCATAAATGTGGTAATGCTTTGTAATAATACGAAGTTTTTGCCTTGAAATTGATTACACTAAAATCTAGGATACAATGTCAATGTCATCAACAAACGCAGAAAATAATCAACAGATTTCGATGAATCGACCGATTACCGAATCTTCACTCAACATTCCTTTCTAACTACATTTTTAGTTTCAACAAAAAACAAACATCGATAAATTACTAAAAAAAACTATATAACCCATAAGTACCCTTGACTAATGGGTCTAACATAAAGCTTATCAAAAGCTCTAAAGTTTCATCACAAACAGTACAGGCTCAGTTATTGGAATGACGTAATCAATAACACGTTACGAGAATATATTAGGTAGCTACTGTTTAGATAAACATGGATTTGTTGGTTTTTATGTCGGTTTTAATCATAGACTAGAAAAACAGAGAGAACTTTTGAAATTTTTACTAACATAGTTCTAAGCTATATATTAACACATTCATTTTATTATAAAATACCTATGTATGTTAGTCTATAAGGTATATTTATGGGCATATGTAGCCTGAAATAAATTAATTTATTAGTTATTTAATTATTATTAAAGTAATATGTAGTATTTCCGATACAATTAATTATAAGAATGTAAGGCGGACTTATCGCTAAAACCAATCTCATTCAGGAAACCTTTTCCTTAGTGTCTGTCTTCCTTAGTGGTTGCACAGGTCGGTACACGGATGAGTCCACTTGGTGCTACGACTTAGGCCGGTGGGTTTTAAGATGTGGCACGATTTTGAAGTTTGGAAAACTTTGAATTCAAAATGCAAGGATTTATTGCTACTTTGCATTTTAAGAGTGTATGTAGTGGAGACCGCGTCTCAGCAAACGTACGTAAGACGGCTGGAACAAACTGGATGCGAGAAGTTGAGAATAGATCTAGGTGACGTGCAATTGGAGAGGCCTATGTCCAGCAGTGGACTACAACAGGCTGATGATGAAGTATTTATTCCCGTAATATAAAAGTGTGTGTACAAACAAACATGGATTTAAGGGATAAATAATTCATATTTTGCTCAGCTATATTCTGCCATTTTGGTGTATTCATACGGTTTGCTCCATGTTTTTATTATAAAGTTGCATTATTTTATCACATATGAAAACTAAGTATTTGTAAACTATTAAAAACACATTAATTCCGTAGCTAACTGAGCCCAACAATTTTACCCGCGTTAGTCCCGTTCCCGTGGGAATATCGGGATAAAAAGTAGTCTTTGTGTTATGCCAGGTTACCAGCTACGTATATTCTTAGTTTCATAGCAATCGGTTCAGTAGTTTTTGCGTAAAAGTGTAACAAACTCATATACACACATACAATGATACCAACTTTTGCGTTTATAATAGTAGTAAGATTAGTAGGAAACATAGTATTTTTTTAAAAACAGTTTAAAATTTAACACGAGACCGAAATGACCCATAAATGTGGTGTTATTTAAAATAGAAATAGGCACTTTCATTGTATGCTGTTTAATTTTCTAATTTTAATCTGCCCTACTTTTCTCAGGTAGGTGTTAGTAGTACGAATAAATGGCCCACTAAAAGATTAAAATACGGGGATCATGGGTTAACCCCATGGGCTTAAATGTGTACTAAACTGTATCTATTTTAATATACTCTTTGACCCAAATGGTTTATGTTCAAAGAAACTTAAGTTTCGGCGTTAAAAAGCCTATTAACCTATATCGTTTGAAAGTTTCGTGTCCAGTTTATTTTTAGTCGTTTAATTTTCAACTTTATACTTTCGGATTTAAGGTCTAAATTGATCGCATTGCGTAATTTGTTAAATAATGGATCTTGTAGATAGGTAGTTAGCTACCACGGATAGCTAATTAGCTAGCTTTGCCCCTCGGCTTTGCCTAGAGAAATGTTTCCATAGAAACGCCTTGTTCTAACAAAATGCTGAACAAATTTGACATTGAAAGTTGCTGGGGCTTTATACCTATTTGGAGGAGCCATACGACAGAAGCCACAAACTGATAAGTATACATATATGTTATAGCGTTCCCACTGACGGCCATCCGCTAGCTTACCATGCGGAGTCTGCTCTTCCCAGCTGGACACTCCGAGGAGCTCCATAGGGGATCAGTAATTAAAGACTGATCTAGTCCTCAATGCCAGATTGGTTCTCTATATAGGAGAGTAGCCTCGTGTCTTAACACTACCTGTTATCCAGACAGGTACCGGAGTAATAAGGCCGCTCGCCACTCGCACCTCAATAGGGAGCTAACGAGCAACCTCGCTGAGACCGGTAAAGAAGCCACCTTCTACATCTCCATTGAGGTACCGGAGCTGTTAACTCCTCCTCTGTGTCACTTCCCAGCATAAATCCATAAGCCTACCGAGTGACCTAGAAATGGGTAAGGACCGGACACCTCCAGCGTCTTGCCCTAGACGCTTTCTGGCACAGCGTAGCCGGGGATGTGGTACCTCGCAAGACACCACTTAAGGCCTTACAAGACAGTGGGGCAGTCAACACAGTCCACGGAGTACCTACTCCAAATATCTGCTGTGCCCCAAAGCCTGCAGAAAACAAGGAAGCCAATGGAGTTGCCGTCGCTATAGCACAGTTTTGGGCAGATAAATATAATACTGACACGTTAAGAAGAAGAAGATGCAAATTAACACTAACTTGGCGAAATTAAACGCTTTATAGTAACGCTTTACATATGAACTTAATAGTCCAACTTTATTTATTTATGTCAAAAGTCCCCCTACCACTAAAACTCACGCACGCTACAATCGTCAAACCCCCGCTTCAAAGTGCGTAACCAAATGAGTTTCTGATTGCGTCCCATTGATTAGCTCCCAGTTTATCTTCACGACACACTCGTCAGCTCCGAGCGCGAGTTACTACGTCTTTTATAGCGTAATGAATCGAGTTTATAGGTCAGAAATATTGGTAGGGGACCCGGGGCTTATTTCTTGGTTGAGTTATTTTAATTTTTTAAGAATTTGTTTGGTTTGCGTGCATTTTGTTTTATAACTCCTTATTTTTAGAATTATGCAAACCAGTGAGCTGGGGTTTTGAAGCTACTCTGTTTTATGGTATTTCATTGTGAGATAATTTAAAAGTAGATCGGTATTTACTCCTTATTAAATGCGGTTTTACTGGCGTAAGTCAGCTACCTTTCATATCTAATTTTGAAAACAAAATAGAAACAGAAGGACGAACCAGAAGGTGGGTTTGAGGGTCACTTAATGGACGGAACCTTAAAAACTGTTTCATATTACTAAAAGGAAGATTGAAGAAGGTACCTATATGATATCTGAACCCATTAATAAAGTGGCCTAAAGTGGCCGACCTTAAGCCTCCAACTTGACCTAACGACTGCTATCAGAAATAACGAATAATGAGTTCCTTAAATACTACTATACCTACTACATATTAGTCTAGAGCGAATGCAATGATCCTTTGAAAAAAAAAACTATTTCGATGTAAGTTGAGAAAACAAAATATCTTCGAAAAATCTTATCACTATGTGTGCTCAGTTTGTCACTAATTATCCTCAGTTTGTCACAGAGTATCTCCAATTTACGGTTCATATTATAGTACAAAGTTATAGATAGATTGACTGTACAGGGACTCCTACTCGAACATCTCAATAAAGTCAAAAGACTCCTACAAGATTAGTTAAAAATCAACGGAAAAAGGGAACGTACGAGTACAAAACTACTCAGACAACACTCAATTCAAGAGTTTCTGAGAGTCGAAGTAAAAAATAAAGATGTGTGCACACGGGACGAGACGCGAGTCAAGTCCTCGTGTGAGCACGACTTGTGTAAAGTTACTTAACTCTTGTCCGACGCGTGTAATCGGTTCTTCAAGATAGAGCTGGAAATAATTTAGACGTGGCATTTGTTTGTCTAGCATTAAAAAGTCAACTTTGTGGTTTTTGCTTTTATGTGTTAGTGATTTATTTTGTAAATAAAACTAATTCAACAGAGATCTATCACTATCAAGTCACACCGGGTGTTATTAAAAGCCACGATTTTTGCTAGCTTAGTGTGAAAGGGACAATAGGTGTTCTATTTGTTCCCTTCACGCCCTTAATTGCATGGAAACTTATTTGTCATAAAACAAATTATCCAGCTTTTGTATACTTTTGGTAAAAAATACATGACTTATGTTATGATTCAAATTTTTAATTTAACGACGATGTAGGAAGGAGACTTATCTACTGCGCGTGGACCGACAAGGGACGCACTTGCCTAGTTTTTCGGTTTCAATCACGTTTTTTTTCAAATTTATTTTAGCATTTTTCAACGATGACGCCTGCCTTTACAGGTCCTCTTGATTACGTGTAGAGTAAGGTTATAGTAAGTAAGGCATATTCATTGTTGTAAAAAGATACTGACAAACGTCTAAATTTTACATTAATTATTATATTATCTATCTTGCCTTATCTATACATTTCTAAATTCAACATCCATGTACCAATCGTAAATGTGATAGAAATTTGAATTGATTCACTTGTAGTCAGAGGTGTGAGGTCGCGATTGAACCGCGGGCGGTCTTATTTACTTGTTATTTAATTAACAATGAATTTCGCGGTATTGTGTAGATATATATATTCATACACATAGTACATATGTATTATGTAGATAGTAGAGATGGGTCGACTTTTTGCTGACTAGTCGGCAAAAAGTCGACCCATCATGCAAATCATTATAATTCGGAGATATTTGGGTTAGTCTGGATTTGCAAGTTTCGTACTTCGAAAGTTTAAGCGAAAATTTCAAAAAACTGTTTCGAAAAAAATATAAAAAGAGCTGAGGCACATCAGTTACGACATTTTAGGTGTATGTCATGTCATATTTTATTTAGTTTTTTTTCTGATTATTTACCGTCTAAATGTAATTAGGTTAATAAATGTTAGTACTAAGTATTATTTTGTAATTGTTAGTTGACATCTAGTCAGCAGAATTAGCTGATTAATCGTTAAAGCTGACGGCTTTTTCGACAAGTCAGCCCATCACTAGTGATGGGTACTAGTATTGAAGACATCAAGACGTCTTTAGATGTTGATTGGAACAGGGCTTTTGATGTTACATTGTTGGGTCTTGTATTATTGTATAGGTAGATTGACAAGGAGTAAACGTTTTCGCGTTCCAAAAAACTAAGGTCTGGAGGTTTAATTTAGAAGAAATTGTGTTAAAGAAAATTTTCGTTTTTTCGGCCGATCTTCTTATTTTAACATTTTTATTTTGAGAATAATGTAAACTTCGTTCGAAGTAAGCGAGTGGACTCCCGGTAGTATTCCTTCGTCAGTTTCTTGAGGGTTCTTGAGATCATGTTTTCTACCTTAATAAGTGACCAATATTCACTACTGAAAAATGAACTGATATAATATGATCGGAAAAGGGCCACATTTTAGACCGCATTCGTATGGTAGTCATAGTACCTAGGCTTGTCCAGCATTACCAGACTAGTCGGCTACGGTTTCAAGACTCCATCCACCTAATAATTTTTCGGGAACAACATTGACACCATGAATTAAATTACCATGGATTACAATTTGTTTCCACTTATCATAAATCATCTAAAATAAATGGAAAATGTCCAATAGCTTATTTGCGTTAAAAAAATATCTAAAATATAGTTTCAACATTTTATTTTGGATATTTCATCAGCAACATTTCAACATCAATTCAATGTCATTGCTGTTAATCATACCATATCATACATTTAGAAATCGACGTTTGTCAAATACATTTTTTATTTTTCGATAAAAAAATCTGTGCAGATTTCCATATATATTTAGCAAAGGTTTCGATTACAGTTCCAGGTTAATATTTACTGAAATAAACCCCTATTAGTAGTCAAAGGCAAACCTAAGAATTTTTTTATTATTATAAGCATATACTATCCTACTGCAGGGCAAAGGCCTCTTTACCTTCCTTCTATTTATCGCGGTCTAGGGCTATTGGCGACCAGTTTTAAAGGAGACAAACCTAACGAAAGCTTCTACAAAAACAACGCCCTTACTTATGACTTCGTCGTAGTCAGAAAATAAAAGAAAAATTAACCCAAAGTCCATTTTCGAAAAAGATTACAACCAAAAACTGAGACCATAACAAAACCCTCACTCAATACCAGCTCGAAATACCCATTGAAAGAAACCCATTAGCAATTTCGAAGCCTTCCAGACCTCGTACGCTGCTATAAACCACGTTTACGATCAAATATGGCCCATAGCTCGTAAAACTCAAACTTTCATCTCAATTTCAAAACCACAGTCTAAATACACCTCCAGTACAGTTACCTTCGTCCCCTTGCCCTTTACAACTACCAAACGCAAAGTTAACTAGCAATTTGACACGCGAAATTAAACTCTTTTCTCTCGAGATAGATGTGACGAATGCTGCAAGTGTGAGAGATTATTTTGCAACCGGTTCTATAAGAGTTGGTTGGCTCACTACCGTACTACGCGTAGCGCCTGTATAAGTATATTGTAGTACTTATTTATGATTATGGCGATAGAACTGGGTTTGTCTTTTTTTTATAATTGGCCGAGCGAATGGAGCGAGCGTAGTGTCTTTGCTTCAATTCTGGCATAATTTTCTTTCATCTGCCGGTATGTTGCTTCTCCTCTATAGGTCGTATTTTTCAACCGAACGTCACTAAACTTGACATAAACGTAGGTACTAATTTAATGTCTTTTTTTTTTCTTTTCTTTTTGGCAAAAAATATTTTTTAGAACTTCTCCGTGTTTCGAAAGGCACTTTTGGCCTTTTTTTGGACGCGGTTGTTAATATCTTATCTCTGATATCATTCGCTAGGTCAAGTTAGAGTTCTTAATGTGATTTGAAAACTTGGACCAGGTGAGCCACATCACTACACAAAAAATAGAAAACTAATCCATGGCAAGAGATGTGGTAACCTCATCAACATCATCATCATCAGCCTGTTGCTCTGCTAGACATAGACCTCTCCAATTGCACGCCACCTAGATCTATTTTCGGCTTCTCGCATCCAGTTTGTGCCAGCCGTCTTGCGCAAATCGTCAGTCCAACGTGCCTGAGGTGGTAGGTAACCTCAGAGAAATGAAACCATAGAAGCGAAGCATAGAACAATTTTGAAATTAAAATATTTTAATGTCAAAATTGTTAATAATTATGGTACAACAAGGCATACGACAGTATTCTTCAAATTCGAAGTTAATTTCCCTTGTTTTTTGTAGCCATCAAAAATCATACAAGGCGTGTCTAAACTAACCTGTATTATGTGACACTTCACTTAGCCCTATAATTATTCTATGCAAGGGCTTCGTTGTGAGTTGTCCATAATGATGAGATTATATTATAAACTGTAATGTAATAATGATCACTTCTCAGAATGCCTTTTTATACTTATATACTTATTATAGTCTTTTTATACTTATTATAGTCTCTATTTCATTCCAAGTTTTAAGAGCTTAAATTAATCGAAATTAGTTAAGTTGGATAACTTTTTATTTGCTTCGTGTTTGTTCCCCAATTAATGTTTTTCGTTCTTTCCTTTTTCCGGTAAAGAAATTGAAAATGGCTATTTCACCTCGTACAGCATACGACATACGACTAACGTATACGTCGGTGTGTCGTTATAGAACATACTCGTACGTCGTACTTCTCTTAAGTTTCTGGGCACTGAGAATATAATCGATGTATGTTTGAACAAATTTAACAACAAATCGAAATCCTTTAACTAAGGTCAAAATGATTTTATTTTATAACTTTGTAAATAACTACCTAAGTTAACTAGTAACTGTTATATATTATAAACGTTTTTACTAGTCTATAAAGATCATTTAATTTCATCTAATTACAAAATGTTTAATTCTACAAGTAATACAATGCCAAATAATTAATTAATAAAAAATATAATAAACTAAGTATAAAATCCAGTTTAGAAGATAATATATAAGTCACTAAATGATTTCAAAAAGTTCGAAATTGATTTGAATCTACGCCGAAATCGTTTTGCTTACGTCGCGCAACTAGATGTAAAAGTTACTCCAAGTTAGTGAAAAAAGCTCATCAGACTACTACGTCTATTTTTTAATAATCATCAAATGAGAGTTTGATCACTATCTCGCCTGATGATAATTGATAATACAGTCTTAAATGTAGCACGTTCATGTAGGAAACAGGAAAACGACTCTGGAACTAGATCAGACCCGTCTTCCTGAATGAATGAATGAATTATTTTTATTTATTTTTATTTTCTTTATTGACATGGAATCAACAGCTCTTACAAAACATTAGAAGCAACAAATAAATATAACTTATAGCCAATAACAGATTCCTAATTTTAATTTAATACAGTTAATATGGTTGTCGGAAGCAAGTGCTATGTTATCCGTGTATATTTTAAGAAAAGGTCTTGCAAAAAACATTTTAGGGTAGGTGTATGTGGCGTTAAGAAGTGGTTAGAACTTGAAGATTGGTATTTATAATATACTACTTAAATACTGTACATTACAATAATGATATTTAATTCAACCATAATAATACATTACTTACATAGATAACACAGATAAACATTATTAATACACAATACATGATATTACTATCATACAAACACATGCATATACAATATGTATAGGTATATATTAATTTGTCTATTGACCAAACAGTTTCGAAAGGATATCCGTTTTAAAGGAAGCTTTACTAAGATGAAAAACATCAGTCGTCAAAAATTTCTCATTATAGCTACGCAAGGTACGACAAATTACAGAATTAGAAGCATAGTTTGTACTGTTATGAGGAGTGCTGAACAACGGCGGATGCCTTAGCCGAATACGTTTACTAGGGGTGTAAAGAGTAAGATAAAGTGACAGCAATTCTGGACAGTTGATTTTATCGTGTAGAACATCATGCAAAAACATTAGCTGAAGATAGGTGCGACGTTTTTCTAGCGAAAGCAGTTTGTGGGTAAGACAGTTTTCTTCATAATTACAATTTTTAATCCTAGCACGATAGTTAAGGTGTTTTATAAATTTTAACTGTATTTTTTCTATGGCTTCATTATATGTTACGTAGTGGGGGCTCCAAATATTGCAACAGTATTCCAATACACTTCTGACATATGCAAAATAAAGTATTTTTACACAGTGGATATCAGAAAACGGCCTACTCACTCTCAAGACGAAACCTAGGTTCTTGTATGCTTTTGTCGTCGCAGCCATGATATGAGTGGACATAGTCATCTTCGAGTCAAAAACTACACCTAAGTCTCTAGTTTGATCAGTCTGCCGAACTGGTTCACCATTGAGGCAGTAGGTGTAATTAACTATCTTGTATTTACGTGTGTATGTAATTTTTAGGCATTTGGAGACATTGACTGAGATACGGTTCTCGCGGTAATATTGAGTTAGCCTATCAAGATCATTTTGGAGCTCATCAGCGTCCGATGTTGCCTTTACGGCCTTAAATATCTTTGTGTCGTCGGCATACATCAGAAACCGCGAAAATCGCAAACAACGCCCAACATCATAGAGGTATACTGCATACAGCAACGGACCGAGAACGGATCCCTGAGGAACTCCAGATGTCGCGATACCTATGTCTGAACGCAGTCCAGCCACCACCACAACCTGCGAACGATTTCGGAGATATGAATCCATCCAACGTAGGAGATTACCACGTATTCCCAACTCCTGTAGTTTACGAAGGAGGATCACATGATCTACCCGATCAAATGCTTTCTCAAAATCTGTGTACACAACATCTATCTGACTACCAGCATCCATGCCACGCAGTACTTCGTTCGAGAATACTGCAAGGTTTGTGTTCGTTGAACGCCCGCGTACAAAACCGTGTTGCTGAGGGGGTATATGTCTAATCATAATCGGATACACTGATCTATGAACCACCCTTTCCATTAGTTTACTTAAAACGTTAAGTATGGATATTGGACGGTAATTTGCAATATTAGTCTTGGAGCCTTTTTTATGAATGGGAACTATATTTGCAGTCTTCCATACGTCTGGAAAGTGTCCCTCTTTAAAACATTTATTAAAAATTACAGCCAGTGGTAATGAAAGAGAATCAGAACATTTATTAAAGAATAACGGGTGTATTTCATCACAACCGGCGCCTTTTGAACAATTCAGGGATCTAAGTAATTTCCGCATCTCATCAGCAGTTATAGTCAGATCACATAGCGTATCTAAACACACTGAGGCAGACTCTGAGAATTGATCATACTGAGGCAAAGCTGGACTAAAGTTAGCACTAAAAAAGTTATTAAAGCCATTGCATATGTCTTTGTGGTTATCATAAATAAGATCATTGTAATGCATCTCAGTAGGATAGCTAGATTTATTTTTACGTTTTGATTTAATATAGGACCATAAAAATGTCGGTGATTCTTTGATTTTTTGTTGAGAGAATTCTATGTACTTAGAAAAACATTCAGAATCTAATTTCTTAAGTCTAGATCGTAATAATGAAAATGAATTATAGTCTACAGGATTATTATATTTTTTCCAAAGTTTGTGGTATTTATTTTTTTCCTTAATCATATTAATCATTGATTTTGAGTACCAGACTGGGTATGTGTGAGTACTATTTACTATTTTCTTAGGAATATGCTTTGAGATGGCTGTATAGACAACCGAATAAAATATATCTATAGCATTTTGCGCGTTATTTGATTTTAAACATGACCAGTCATAGTTATAAAAATAATCATTAATAAGTGGGTAGTCTCCATTTTTAAATAAGTTTACATATCTACGAGTGGGTTTCAAGAGGGGCACTAAAATATCATGTACACAGATTTCAAGAGGAACATGAAATTTATCAACCTTCGAAAAGGGTATAACCGATTTCTAAACTTCCAAGCTTATGTTTGAAATAATTAAGTCGAGAATATTGTTAGAAGAATTACTAAATGAGTTAAATTGTGACAGACCTAGAAACGACATTAAATCCAATAATTCCTGTGCCGCATTTTGATACTCAGCAGACCCCTTCCTTGCTATATTTATTGGTGTACAGCTCCATCGTATCTGGGGTAGATTAAAATCTCCACAAATAATAAAATAGTCACCCGGATGTGTTTCAAAAGCAAACCTCAACAGATCGCCGAAATGCAAAAGTTTACTAGGAAGCGCATGGTTACCTGTTATATAAGTACAACACAAATGCAAGTCGCGCGAGCTACCTAAACTGCGTGCAGGTACTGATAACCAGATGCATTCGAGTCCGTCGCGGTCAAGGTCAGGCCTAGCGCGCGCATTTAGCCGCGTCGCACATACTATCATTGCACCACCACCCAGGGACCCGCGGTCATTACGAAATACGTCATATCTGTCAAGGTTACATAATTCCGAATCCAAAATTCCGTCGTGAAGCCATGTCTCAGTGATAAAAACTATGTCAAAATCAGTTAAGCAAAATTTATTGTAAAACTCATTAGTTTTTGTACGTAACCCGCGCACATTTTGATAGTATAGTTTTAATTGCTTATTATGTGTGATCATCATTTTAACGAATGGGATAAATAATTAATATTCTTTATTGCAGTTGATAAAAGATGACCATTAGTAATTTTTTTAAGGACGTTTTTAATATATAATAATAATTTAAGGTAGTTGACTTTTATGTGAAACGGATAATCAAAAGTTTTACTTTGAAAACAAGTATTAAAATATTCAAGTATTGTATTGTATTGTATTGTAATTCTTGAAATATTTTTGTTTGATATTAAATATTGATAATATGCATATGTGACAGTTACTTCAACATTGTGAATAAATGAGTGAGTATTTTCCTGTATTATAGTAGCAATAGAATGATTGTTAAATGCTTGTTGTTTTTTGCAAGATAAGGGTTTATTTAGAGAGTAAAAAGGTATAAAACAAAGGGTCCACATAGACTGCAGGTATGAAAACAATAAAAGACAAATCAGCACATTTTTTCGAGGTCCAGCATCGTGACTATAGGTATAGGAGGTGAAGTGTCGTTGCGCCTGGTAAATATTTGACAGTTTTTTGTCCAAACGTACTTGAAGTTAATTTCTTTGGCCTTAATTTTACATTCTTTGAGTAACGATTTATTGTACTTAGTTAGATGTTCATTTATGTAAATAATGTTATTATTATTAACTTTGCCTCCCACACCTACATCCGACGATTTTAGCCCCCGGGACTTCCGCGAAGCAGCGATAATAATATCCTTAGTGCGACGGTTGCGCAACCGGGCGATGATCGTGCGGCCGCCAGCTGAGCCTAGCGGGCGTCGGGCCTGTACTCGGTGCACAAACTCAACTTCGTTTGCCTCCATGGTAACGCCAATCTTTTCAGCTACTTTAAGAAATATTTCAAGTGTATTTTCATCCTTGGACTCTGGCACACCTGTGATCTCAACGTTTTGAAGTCTATTCCACTGTTGCTGGCGGGCATTCTCCTCTTCCAGTTGCCTAATTTGAACATTATGCTTAGATAAAGATACTCGGAGTGACTCGTTCTCTTCACGTAAGGTCTTAATCAGTGCTTTGTTATCAGACATCACCTTCATAATATCATCATACTGGGTACTCATGTACTTGACAGTGGTTTCGATCGAAGAAATCTTTTCAGTGAGGGTAGTCAGGTGCTCTTTCATGGTATTCTTAACCAGGGACGACAGGTCCCCTCGGAGGGCAGATAACAGCTCAGTTCGCATTTCCCTGGACCATTCACGGATATCCACTAGACTTTCCCGCCCATCCCCTACTACTTCCACAGGCTCAGGAGTACTTCTAACCGGAGTGTTATTATTACCCGTTTTGGAATGCTTAGAAGTACACGTAGGGCAGGTCCAAGACGTTAACTTTTTAAGCTTATCCGCGCTTATTCCCACGCAGGCTATATGATAGGACTTAGAGCAATCACCTACGTTACACACAACATATGTTTTGTCCTGTCTTGGGATAATATTGTTACATACGTAGCACTTCATCTCAAATTGGGTAGCTAAGCTGGAACTTAGATAGTGTGTCCGTCGTCCGTGCCGCGCCGACCGCAGTCCGCCACAGGTGCGAGAAAGATGAATAATCCAATTGCACTCTTCACTCGCGGGTGAGTGGGGAATGCACCGAGGTGATCACAACGGTGCAACGTAGCAAGAGCCTGTCCACACACTACGCTGATCTAACGTCAATTAACAACACAATACGGGCCGAATTAGCTTGGCGTCATAAACAAATATTACGGAGAAAAACAACACACGTCCTCTCTTCACGACAAGCTACGATTGAATATAATTATAATAATTATTAAATATATCCTTAGTGGTATCTTTCTCAACAACAAAACCAAAAAGCTTTAAAACGTCTTGAATGGGACCAAATATGATGTGTTCTATTAACACAACCGGGAACAGAACTCAAAACCTCGGTCACGAGTCTTATCCAATAAACTATCGCAGCCTGCCCTCTCAGGCCACTACCATGTGCTAATAAAAACCGGCTCTGTTCTTTACAACGCACAACTTTAGATTCAAGTTTAGTTTCTACTAACAGCGCTTCGAAGCGCTTCGTTTTATCCGCGAAAGTCTCGATCCCGTGGGAAAATCGGGATAAAAAGTAGCCTATCTGTTAAAACAGGTCTTCAGCTATCTGCAAACCAAGTTTCTTCGCAATCGGTTCGGTAGTTTTTGAAGGAGTAAACTTACTTTAGGTACTTACTTATTCTTACAGAGTTACATGCAATCTTTAACTTTTTTGTTACTATAGAGAGATGTATTTGTATACTGGCTTTTCGTTCATATTATAGAAGGGTGTATACTGACTTTTTGTAGCAAAGTTGAAAGAGTTACCCAAGTGAAAAAACAATCGAGTTTTGCAGCTAAAAGTTCATAGTACAGACAGAATATGACTAAAGTATCCACCGTAGATATCCATAGCTACAGTTAACGTCTACTTACAACGAAACGGCTTATCAACAGATAGTTATTTTAGACTATATTTCTAATAATCATCTGGTCCAGCGGTATCTTATATGGATTTGCATGACAGACACTATCGAGTTCGAAACCTGACTGCAGTAATTCTTTTTGATTGAATTTTATGTAATAAGTGATAATTTATATATTTATTTTTGCATTTGTATGATTTATCTTAGTATAAGTTACACTTAACTTTGAAAATAAGAAAAAAAATTGTTTTTTAACACTTTATTCTTACAAACAACGCCTTACAAGACTTATTGTATTGTGGGTGGTTCTATAAAAAAAATCTTACTTTGCAATAATGCCAATTTCGTGAATTACATGTATGGTATAGGTAGAAACGTATTTATATTATACATTTTCTACCAAAATACACAATAACATCACTTGTGACATTTTATTTTTTAAAATGCAAACACATTTTATAAAAACACCCAACATAACACTCATAACACAACAATAAGAACAATATTTTATAAAGTGAAGGCCTACTTTAACTTTTAATTATTTGTTAAAGTCTATTTTTCATGCTATTCACCATATTGTGGCACAAATTGTTTCCACTCATCCACTCCCTAGTTGATGTCACTAGGGAGATTTTCTTTTGTTTCGCATGACCACTGATAAGTCCCAGTTTGAAGTCATTTGACCCCACAAGCCACCTTATGTCGTTACTGGGTCTCCGGTTCTCCATATATTTTAACCCATAGCCGGATTGTTTTTCTCTGTAAGTAGATAAACCAGGTTATTAATTTTAATGCTTCTTTTTGAAATTGAATAGACATGACCATAGTTTCCCAACTATATTTTAAGTCACCGTTAGATTTAACGAATATAATTTAATTGTTTTCCTCATTACTACATTACATAACACTACAACATACTTTAAATGAAATTTAAATAAAAAGAAAGAAAAGCACAGTAACCACAATGGTTTATTCGTTTGAACGAAATGATTTTATGTAAAAAGGTCAGTTATTTAAAATTATGTTACAACTACCCACAATTTACTTTCTTTTTCTAAAGCAATAGGATGAAGCATCAATCTCAATAATACGACATTATATTAATATTTTGTAGGTAGATAAACAAGTAGCCGTTTGTTGGTATAGATTCATTATTTCATTACGTTTGTTTAAGTTGGATTAGCAGACTGGTTAACTACCTTGCTTTGAGATTCAATATGCGGTGGTTCGAGCCCCATTCATTCCTCTAATTTTTTAAAGATTTAGTGTTATTGTAATTTGATAATATAGGTATTGACGGTATTGTCAATCATAAAATATTTAGAGTATGAATTTGAAATTACAAGTTGCCATCCGAGTTGATAGGTAATAAAGTTTTTATTTTTCTGTTTGTTGCGCTAGTAGCGACACCTGTTAGCTATGCTTGTAACTAAATTGATAAACTAAACTTGGGTCGGATATTCTAACGCGGACATTGTTGTAAGTGGACGTTATAGCTGTAGTTATGGATATCTACATGGATACATAATCTGTATTCGGACTGTACCTGCAAGTTTTATTTATCTCGAATTAATTGTTAACTTTCAACATTAATTTTTGTGATTAAATTACCATTTCGAAATTACATTTCGGTCTTACTTCAAATTTAACAAAAAAGAGATTTTTTTAAATTTTTTGTTAAGTTTGTCAAATTTAATAACATAAAGAATGCGCACCTAAAACTTCTTGTTTTATACGACACATCACTACAGTTAAAGTTAACTATAAGTTTCTCGAACCGGTTCCGAAAAAATCGTATCGGTTAATCTAAACGACCTAACTACCGGGTTACGCGAAACGTGTCTAGTAAGTTCTGACTAACAAATTATGTACAGCTTTTGTTTTTGTTAATATTAATACGAATGCTGTATGAATATCAATTGGTAGTTCAATGGTTAGGTTTGTTGTTGCACTTATTTAGTACGACAAACTTTACTTGCGCTATTTAGGAACGCTTGGTTAGATTGACTTTGATGATTTCAGTGCCGAAAGAGGAAGTTTTTCTTACAAATTAAACATGGTTCCCCGACTTTTATTCCGTAGTTCGTAGGTTTGAATTCAGGCCGACCGCGCACCAAAATTTTTTTCTTTAAGATAAAATTATGTGCGCTAATAACATCGCTCTTACGGTGAAGGAAAACCTCGTGAGGAAAGCGTCGTCCTAGGACCCAATACGGCCATCTGGAGTAGGCTCTCGTGGCGTCTTACTGCCTAAATCCTCTAAAAGGAGGCCCTTGCCCTGCAGTGGGACGAATTAAAAGCCTAATCTTTATAAGTAACTAGCTGCGCCCCGCGGTTTCACCCGTGGAAGCGAAAAACGCGTTATCATGGGCGCTGGCGGCCGTGCAGTTCTCGAGCGGTTGCACTTTTTGGTTAATTACTCGGGTTCTACTAATTGGATTTCGATGCAAAGTATACCACGACCTTTCTCGAAAATAGAACTATTCAGTATTGAAAACCAGATTTCAATCGGATTAATAGTTTTTAATTGTATAAGGAACAGACAGATGAACAGACAGACATACATGAATTTTTAAAATTATATCATTTTGTTCTACTACATTTGCTAAGTCCTCAAGAAACCTTTTTATTTTTTTAATTTACTTTTAAGTACAGACTTGCTACAAATAATTACTAAATACTAATCTATACCTATAATAGATTAGTATTTAGACAATATTTGTAGTAAAACTATTCTATATATTCCTGTATTTCGGAAGGAAACTTCGGTACGAACCAGCTAGTTCCTACGTACGTTAGTTATATAGGTTACAAATATTACCGAGTCGTATCTGCACTATGAAACGTTATTATAATATCTCCATCTTATACAATACTGAACCTTATTGCTATGAAATAAGGTTTGAAATACAAACTTAACGATTTCAATGGCGGTATGAAAACGTGCAAAGACTCCAAATTACGATTCACTTGCACTTAAAATAAAATTAATTTATGAATTTAGAAGTTTTATGATACTGCCGTCAGCGTGTCATATTTATACTTGGATAGAAATTAGATACTTCTTTATCCCATTCTAATAATAAATATGGGAAAGTTTAGAAGATTGTTAGTGTGTCAATGACGCAAAATCGGCTGTACGGATTTGGCTGTAATTTTTTATACAGGTAGTTTATAACATGGACTAATCATCCCAGAATGAAGAGTTTTTGGGGCGGTAATTTTTAGATTTTTTGATGGTCATTAATACTTTACCACATAGGCTGGCTGCAGTGGGAATAAAAACGCTTTTAAAACCAATACGTAACTTTGTATCCTGTGAATCCAATCCACAGCTGAAGTCGTAAAAGATATAATTAAAAAAAGTAAGGAGGTGAGTAAATATTTTATAATTCGATTAAACTGACACGAACCTAAACAAAATTACCGAGAACCGAAAAAAACTCATGCTCATTACGAAATTCAGTGTAAATCTGTTATCAATTACTCGGAACATACTCTTTACCTACCTACCCACTTATATTATTCAGATTGATGACCTTAAGTCGACCGATCATACGAAGACTGGCGTAAACTGTAGAATAGTTGAAAAATTCGATATAATTTGAGGAGCTCATTGGCCTAGCTGTACCTACCAGCCGATCTTGAATGGTAGTGCAGGTTAAGCAACGCTTGGCGCGGTCATTACTTGGATGGGTGACCTAAAATTTGTGTGGCAAAAAATAATTTTCTCCGTGCTTCGGAAGGCACGTTAAGCAGTTGGTCCCGGTTGTTATCTCTGATAACAGTCGTTAGGTCAAGTTAGAGGCCTTAAGGCGATCTGAAAAACTCTAACACCAGGTGAGCCACACCACTACACGAAAAGAAGAAGAAGAATTTGAAGGAAAAAAATACAAATAAGTTTTTTCTAGTAGAAATGCCTCAAACAATAAAAAAACTAATTACGAAATTACAGACAAATGTCAGTGCTCAACCAATCACAAAAGAGTTAGTTATTTAGTAAGTCCTGGCTAAATATAGCAACTTTTTGAAAAAGTAGAGAAATACCTAAATTGTCTTTGATCAGAATTTATGTCTCTCTCTCTTGTCTACGGCTTGTTATTTTGTAGGGTTCTGTAATTAAAGTGTAAAAACGGGATCCTTTTACTAAAACTCTACTGTCCATCACTCTGTGTGTTTTTTGTAGATGTATTTTTCCATGAAATTTTTTCTAGCATTTCTTTTCTAAAAAAAATTGGTCCCATTTCACAACCAAATCATCGGCCAACCATTTACTTCACGATCTGCTTTTACTCCTAAACAAAAGGTTTGACAAAAACACTACCATTTGGCATCTACGTGATAATTCCAAGTTAATTGAGCTAAACAGATTAATGTTCTTTATTCTAAATGATTATTATGCAATGAATCATCAACATTTCCTTTGGTTGATTTTTTAACAGCGATGGAAATCAGTTTGTAGTCGGTGGACCGAATAGGTGAGTCATAGAGATGCTTTGAGGTGCTTTAACCACAAGTTGTTAGAGAAAATAGAATGGTTGGAATTAATAAACTTTTTAAACTAACACGATTGGAACTCATATTTACACATTTTCCCGGGTCTTAATCGCGTTAAATTCAACTTTTTAAATTTTCCTTACCTCGACGTTTCGATCATAGTTGATCAAAAAGTTGAATTGAAATCGAGAATGTGTAAATATGGTTGGAATTGACAAAAAGTCGAAAATTATTTTTACACATTATTTCAAAAGACAGCAATGACAAATATGTTCAGTATGGTTTTCAAAACTCACGACGCTTCTGAGAGCCTAATTCTGTTCCCGTGTCGTCTTCCTTTTTCTAGATGAGAATGCTATATCCTAGATCACATCATCGTCACCATGTTGGGCATTTGCCCACTATCAGAAGGGATATCATAAAAGCCAAAGTTTGTATGTGACTTTGTTACTCTTTCACGCAAAAACTACTAAACTTTCGCGGGCGTAGCTAGTAATTAGAATAAAAGCTTTGTTCTTACATCTGTTTGGAAAAAACTAACTAATGATTGTTTAAGCATATTTGTTTTTATTACATAATAATATATCCTTTAAATTATATCTGACTTTTAGTATTTTACAAAGTGGGTTTATGCATTTTTAGACATCTTAATTTAATATAGAATTCATTAAAACCCCAATCCATTTCGGTAGCCAAAGTGTAAATAAAAGGGATTAAACGAAAATGTCTTATGTTTTTCTAAACACTTTTATTTATTCGTCGTAAAATAGGTAGGACTTCATATTATAAAACACTTTATTTACCGGGTTAAATTGCCCTTTTAATCGCCCGTTTAACGTCAACCTGGAAAAAGCCAATTGTAAAGTTGGCGAAAGTTCGTTCGTTTAAAAATCATGAATAAAACGCGATTAAACCCGGTAAATGAAAGTGTTTTATAATATGAAGTCCTACTTTACGACGAGTGAATTATAGTGTTTAAAAAAACATAAGACATTTTCGTTTAATCTCTTTTACACTTTAGTTACCGAAATGGATTGCCGAAAACCATACAAGAAATTACTTCATATTATGTCGTAAAACAGATACAGGTAAAGGCACAGATGAATGTTCTTCTTTTGAGTCAATTCCTCATTCCTTAGATCCAAGATCGTGGCCAGTATGTGGCGATCTCAGCGTAGATCGCGTCACAAAGTTCGATATATTTGTATCTAAAAGGACGTGATGGAAACAAAGTACAGACAACAAAATAAAATAGTGCGTTAAAGTACTATCGTCATTCCTATGTAGGTAATTGTACTTCTACGTCAAAGCCATAATAAGATAAATAGATAATACACAAAAATGTAGGTAAAAAACGTGATGGAAACAGAGTACCTACCCACAGAAAATAAAATAATCATGCTTTATTTCGTAATTTGTTTTTATTGCTCAAGGTATATTTATTAGAAATATTTTAAAGGAAAAATTGGTAAATCACTGGAAAGTGATCCTGTAGATGTCGACTCAATCGAGCCTAAGTCGAAAAAATAGTAGACGGGGAAACATTCATATTCTTAAGTTCGCTGCTCGAGATGGGAACTTGCGTGGCCGAGCGGTTGATGCACTGGGGTACTGATCCAGGGACGCGAGTTTAATTCTCGCCGCAAGTAAATTTTTGAAGATGAATTTTTCCTTTAAAATATTTCTAATAATCATACTTTATTAATATTATAAATACGAATGTAAGTCTGTCTGCCTGTAACGTTTTCACGCCTAAGCCGCTGTGCCAATTTAAGTGAATTTTGGTACAAAGATAGATAAAACCTTGGAGAAGGATATACGCTAGTTTTGATCTCGATATCCCGCGGGATCGAGACCGACGCGAGTGAAACCACAGGTCACAGTTGGCATAAAACAGTACGTCAAGTACTATCGTCATTTCTGTATTGTTTTGCTTCTACGCAAAGTTATAGGTGTTATGTTACTAAATGAGTCACTTGCTGTTGATAAGTGTAGTTTTTTTATTACTTACATTTGAGTTGCGTATTTATGATTGTTGCTACGGAATCTGAACCCTGAATCATATCCGTGGTTATACGTGTTTGGTAAGCATGGTTAGATTGTAGAGAACTAGCTGAGCTCTGTGGTCCTGTGGTACAGTCAAAATTTTATGATGTAATCAGGGCCCAGCACCGTTATAATCTATCTAGTAGATAACTAGAAATAACAGTCGTTACTTGGATGGGTGACCGATAATTTGTGTGGCATAAATCACTTTCTCGAGCTCCTCTATGTTTCGTAAGCCACCGTAAGCAATAGATCCCGGTTGTTATGTCAAGTTGGTCAAGTAAGAGGCTTTAGGGCGACCTGAAAACTCTAACACTAAGTGAGCCATACCACTAAAAGATAAGAATTTAATGAAATATAAAAAATCTACAGTATGTACAACAAATTGCAATCAGCCAGTGCGATAATATTTATCTAAAACTTTAATTTGTAATTAGTAAATACGTTATATAATACCTACATATTATTCATCAATGTACTTGCAAACAAAGCAGCTTTTTATTCACATTTTATGCTGACAACATTATACTCCATTACAAAATCCGAACAAAAAAAATGTTCTTTTCGAAACGACCGACTATAAGCTATACAGATGCAAAAAAGGAACATTAATTTATTCAGTAGCAAGTGTGTGACTGCCACGGTTTCTTATGCAAATCATAGCGTTATTTATTGCTAAGGGGTTGGCCAAAGAGTATTTATAAATATTTAGATCGGACATAGAATACAATAGTGGCTTTAAAAACTTTTAATTGAGTTAATAAGTAGGTAAAGTAATTATTAGACTGTTCTTTTTCGGTTTCTATCGTATTAAATAAAAATAATATGATAAATAAATAATTTATTTCCAAAATAATTGATTTTATTATATTTAGCATTTTGTGCCAAATGCCCGGCGTTTTAAGGTCTTTACAGTGCCTTAATTCTGTTCACGGGTAGAGTGAGGTGTTATTTGTCATACTCATTATTCTAAAAAAACGAACGTTTAATATTATTTGATTTTGAAAGGTTATAAACCTTATATAATAAAAATACTTATGCACAAAACATATTATGTAAAACGATAATTTTTAATGGAAGTATCTATGTTATTTTTTATATAAATACATACACTGGTAGAAACTATACTAGGTATGTACTATATTTTTCTATAATTTCATACCTTAAATTAAAAACAAATTTTAATAATTCTCTCTAGTTTTGAAATGGATTATAATAAGTAAGCACTTCAAATACAAAAAAAAACTTTGTTCAAAGATGAAAACAACAATTTAAACTTAACCTATGTTTTATTTTAGGCTAATAAACTTCCAGTAAAAGTTCTGCTCACTAAATACTCCCAATGAAAAGTTATGCCCAGAATGAATGTTATGTGACCACCAATGCAGAGGTTTCAGAAGCTTACGTGAATAATTGCCTCCCCGTATAAGTTTTTGCAACGGCTTGGTTTGTACCTCCAAGTTAAACACTTGTGTAGTTGTGAAGTTGGATAGGAAACTTTCCTCGTTTGATAGACTGTCATAAAGAAAAACTTGAACTGTTCTGTTTAAAACGAACTTGGTAAAGTTCTGAAGTGTAGTGACTTTCGTTTTTTTTTCTTTTTAAATACTACACGTTAGTGGTGCCGGTTTTTGCAAAGACTTTGGTAAAAATGTTAGAAAAAGAGTAAATGGAACTTTTAAAAACTAAAGAAGAAATTCTATTGAAGAGTTATGACCATCAAACTAAGTATTTATTTAATAACAAACTAACTTAAAAATACGTGTAAAAAATATAAAAAATAAGAATACATAAATCAAATTAAACTATTTAAAAACCAATCTACATCTAAATCAGACTATCAAACGCAGTCATAATAATGAAGTATCAAAATTTCAAAGGTATAAGAAGTGGTTCAAATTCAACTTGTGAGATTTGACTAACCACATAGATCCAGATGAAACTATAATACTAAAAAAAAAATACTTTTTTACACTTAAGCGTTTACCGTCTCACCTGATGGTAAGTGATGAAATGATCTGAGTATATATTAGATCATTTCACGACTTATCATGAAACTTAGTAATTACTAGCTGCGCCCCGCGGTTACACCCGCGTAAGTTCCGTTCCCGCGGGAATAACGGGATAAACGTAGCCTATGTGTTAATCCAGGTCCCCAGCTACCTATATTCCAAGTTTCATCACAATCGGTTCAGTAGTTTTTGCGTGAAAGAGTAACAACCTCACAAACATACAAACTTAAGTAAGATGCAGATAGCTAGTGATCTGAATTAATACACAGGCTACTTTTTATTCTGATATTTCTGCTGCATGGGGACTTACGCGGGTAAAACTGCAAAGCGTAGCTACTGAATTAATAAAATAAAACCGTGATCTACTGTTCGATATTCATTCTCGAGTATTTCATATCATAGTATGTGGTCTAGTTTGTACACAAAACAATCTCATTTTCTATTTGTAATATTTCCACGTCTGACTATGACAAAACATAAAATATTATAATATCGGTCGCAAAGACATTAACAACGACCCTAAATTCTTCAAACACCACTGTTATACCTTCAAATCACTAAAGAAAAACCACCCTTGTCCCAGTAGAAATAGAGTCCAAATCATGATTAAGGTTTTAGAAAAAAAGACAATAAAATTGGGACGCTTAGCATTATTTCCAAGAGAACGATTCTACAAAATGAGTTCAAGTTTTGACGTGGAAACTATGATTGAATATATTAATGCATCAGTGGACATATTGTATGGAGTAAATACAACTTTCATTGCATTAGAAGGTCGATAAGGGTCGGTGAATGTTTTAATTTTATTTGTAGACTAGAAGCAGATGGTCGTGGATTTGTTTCCCGTCGACTTATTTATTTATTTGGAAACCTAACAGCTTAAAACAAAAACTTTTCTGTTGGATTTGATTAAGATATAAGTGGGATTCACAAAATTGTTTTTGGAAACGGTTAAGAGATACATCGAGGCGCTTCGCCGTAAACGACATAGTGTGCTTCTTACAGTTCCAATTTTCAAAATCGAATTAAAATTACACAATTCACTTGGTTTTAAATTTTGCAACTGTATATACTCAGTTCAAGGCGGAGTATTTTGATGTATCTTAATTTGACAGTTCCCAAAAACCACTAATACTCCACAGTCTACTACTAACTAAATTATTCTTAATGGAAAATCACAAAAACTCGAGAATTACCCTCTTAAAACGGTGTAAAAAGGCAATAATTTTTCACTTAAAAAAAACTTAAGTTAACTACAGAGGAAAGGTACTCGTTCTCTATACATACGTAGTCGAGGACCAAAATATATAGAGAGCATAGTCGGTCATGGCAGATGATGTAGATGCAGATGATGATGATCATCTTCTGGATGATGATGCAGATGTAGGTTTAATGGCATAAACATATTTGCTCTATCCAAGGAGAAAACATTCAACGTTTTGTATGGATAACGAGTATGTTCTTTCTTTGTAAGCCCGTGTAGTCTGTGATGATGATGATGATGTAGTCTAGGTCTTGACATATTATTTTTTATCAAAGTCTATATTTTTGTTTTCTTGCATAAATACTAGTTTTTCTGGCAAGAATCGAACCCGCATCCTTCTGCAATACAATAGAGTATTTGCCTAACGCGCTACAAAGGTCGTCAAAGTTCTACGACTCACGAGCACAGTTCAAAAGTCAAGAGGTAAGTAAGTAGGTACATCTCCTAAATGACATTTTGATGATGCTTCAAACAATTTAGTTATAGTTAAACTGATTTCTAACGAGGCCAGTAAATGATGATTCGAATCGATTTTGACAGCGGTTAGTAAACTTACTAATATTATATTTTCTTTCTTTTCCTATAGTGTAGTAGTGTGGCTTACCTATAAGTTCCAGGTCCCCCCAAACTAGACCTAACGACTGCTATCAAAGATATCCATTTTTTAGTATGGATAGTACAAGCCTAGAGCTTAGTTTGGGGCTAGATAACTCTGTGTGTAATGTCGTGCAATATTTATTTTATTATTTATATCAAATACCCATTGTTATGACCGATTTATTTCGTCTTTGACTTCAAATTCGGATTAAGACAGAGCTGACAGGAGTACTGTGATCGATCACATCAGGAAAAATAAACTTAAACCGCGACGTATTATTGCGCGTTAAGAGGAAGCCAAGCTAATGTGGCTCATATGATATACCTATAGATGTTTAACTCTTAACTTGGTTCGGAAAGTAGTAAAAGTACTAAGGCGGCAGTAAACGAACATTAATGGAGGCTGCACAGGCCTACGTATTAAATTAAAAAAAAAAAATTGCAAACTAAGCACTAGGCTTGTACTATAGGTACTAGACAGGGATATATACTACATTTTATACTTTTTTTGTAAATACATACTTAAAATACATAGAAAGACGGGTGTCTTTCTGACCAGATACAAGTATTTATTTTTAAAAGCAGAAATATTTGCACCCGGCGGGAATGGAACCTGCAACCTTCCGCATTGCAGTCGGGCATTTGCACGACGCGCCACTGAGGTCGTATTAATGGACAACCTCGGCAATACGAGACTGAGATCTTGATTCTTCGACTTTACATTGCCTAACCAAGTGATTATTCCCAAGTAATTTCTGCCAAGTGATTGCTTTACCATCACCCAGGAGTTACGCATAGGACAACTACGGACGAATCCTACGGACGTTAAACCCCCAAAATGTAGATATTGCATTCGACCGTATTACAGAGAGAATTGCATCGTGAACCAGTATGTGGAAATGTTCAATTACTGATATAAATTGGACGGACCAATCTGGGTAAAGTCAGTGAAATACACCTATACCACTTTGTCTGTCTGTATTAAACCCCGTTAAAGCTGGGCTTGGTTCAAGTTAGGAGATTATTGTGGAATAAAACGAAACATTTACTAAGGGAGTAATACGACATTGTAAATAACATAGTCGTTAGTAAATAAGGTGTCGTATGACTATTAAGGATTGATATGATAATAAAGATGACAGGATATATACTGGATCGAGTCGGGGCTGATGCTAAAGTCGATATTCAGTTGATTGGATTAGATGCCATTTTCCTGAACTCCATAAAATGTCAACTAATTAATTAGTCAAGTTATTTTTATTTATATTAATATTTGCCATTGCGGGGCATTTGACTTTCCAATTCTGTGGTACAAAATTGCTTCGTTGGTCTTCTGTGACTACGCTGAATGGGCTTTTTTATCGTCGCACTATCTGGCAGGTTGTCTGCCACACTCCATGTTTCAACTTAGGGTCGCCAATCACTAACAGCTTTGGTCTACCTTCCATCTTCTTACTTCCTTAACTAACTTAACAGCAAAGAGTGGGACCACTTCACCCCTAGAGAATATTAAATGTAGTCAACTTTTCCCATTGTCAAAACTATCTTTGGGACCAGTTGACTACTATAAAATTCAAAAGGGGACAAGTGGTCCCTGGTCCCAGTTTTTAGGGGGAAGACTTCACCCCTAACCCACGCAAAGTTAGCTGTATTTAATAAAGGCGTAGATACCATGTCTTAATTTGTTTTTATGAAGCTCGATTTTTCGCCAATAATTGAAACTGGCTTTTTAACCGACTTCAAAAAAGGAGGAGGTTCTCAATTCGTCGCGTATATATATTTTTTTTTCAAGAGTCTGGAGATTGGGAGGATGACATAAGGGCGTAAGGGCGACATAATTAAACTACCTCCTCTCGCAGGCGTCTACTGCGTTCATTTGTCCTATACTATTGTCACTTTGCTCACTATTTTCTCGATCTTGCATTTTTTATTCAATTGTTTAGTTAAAAATGAGGCATTTGTAATATTTTCACTTGTCCCACACCTCATAGCTGGTACGCACACGTCCGTCGCCCGAGGCTTGCACTCGCATCACGATATAACTACGTATTGTAATACCCTATTACTGGTAGATACATTATCATAGTTAGCTTCATGTTTTTAATATTTATAAGGTTTTTTTTTCACAAAAGCCAGTCTTCATCTATCAGTCTGATCAGTTTGAGTTCACCTGCTGCGGGATGTACTAGATATCATAATTGTTGTATGGAATATTTTATTGTAACCGATGTCATGCGTAATGGGTGGTTTCTGCAAAGTTAAGTCTTTTGACTCCGGCTCCCAGTTACGAAATATATTTTTTAGGGTTTTATAGTCTACTAGAAACCCTTATAATGTTGTCATATCCGTCCGTCCGTCCATCCGTCCGCAGTTTTGCTCAGAGAAGGTTAGTACTAAAGAAGCTGTTTTTTTTTTGTTATTCATTGTCCCACTGAAAGCTAAAGGCTTCCTCATAGAGGATTAGGCAGTAAGACGCCCCGGAAGCCTACAGCAGCCTACATTGGCGAGTGTCCTATGCCTTCAAACGTCCTCATAAGTCCTAGGACATGTCGGTTTCCTGACGATACTACGTAAGAGCGCCATAGAAAGCAAAACGTTGGTGCGTGGTCAGCCAGGATTCGAACCCACAACCCTCAGCATAAAAGACAAGATAGGCATTTATATCAATTCACGGGGAATTGACGCGTCTACTTATTCCGTCATGATATTAATTTAGACTTTTTTTACAATTTACCACAAAATTCAACTTTGATGTAGGTTACTTTATTTATATTTATTTAAAGCAGATGTTTTTAGACTTACAGTTTACATTAAAAGTTTGAAGAGCTATTACACTTTTATTACGATTTTATAAAGTTAAACATATCTATAGTGTAATTGAAAATAAAATTGTAATTATAATTATACTACCATGGTAATAGTTTAAGTTTAGGTAGACTTTATAAAATAATCGGCTAGATAATTTTAACTTAACAACTTAATTTAATAGGTAATTACTTGTAATAGGTTCCTGCAAGCAGCTACTTAGATTACCTAGATGGTCAGTATTCAAACAACGACGTTTTAATTTTGGTTTAGTGCGTGAGTAATTTCCCGGACAGTTTGACTTCGGAACTGGTGAAGCTCGTCTGTCGGGGATGAGTGAGAAAAACATCACTTTAGGCGACCTTTCTCCTTTTATTATCTTACTAGCTGCGCCCCGCGGTTTTACCCGCGTAAGTCCCGTTTCCGCGGGATTCACGGGATAATAAGTAGCCTATGTGTTATTCCCAGTATCCAGCTACTTATATTCCAAGTTTCATCACAATCGGTTCAGTAGTTTTTGCGTGATTGAGTAACAAACGTCCAAAGACACACACTTTTACATTTATGATATTAGAAGGATAGAGACCAGCAGGGTAAAAATCGCCTGTGAGAATTATGTCATTTTAGAGATATGTCGAAAAAACATGGCGGATTTCCATAGAAAACGTTATTTTTTTCGACATATCTCTAACACCTATGACATTAATCTCAAGGCGCGAGAATCCAGACCCAGTCTAGTTCTACGACGCGACGGTAAGTTTATACAGTAAGTTTTGTACGTTTGTGTAAACTTGGATACGATAGTCAGTAACCCAGGATGAGCCTAAGCTGACCGAGTTTATTAAGCATTACTTTTGGCCTATTATTTCATCCTAATTGATACTGACAATCTCATTCCAGTCTAGCCCCAACACATAATCAAAGTCAAAGTCAAAATAGTTTATTTCCTTCAGATTCTTGTAGAACATTAAATGCACATGATCATTTGGCTACGTCTTAGGTGTATTGATTTTAGTGTGGCTTCGGAACGATGAGAAGAAGCCACAAGAAACTCATGAAAAAGAATAGGGTTACCTCATCTCTTCTCGTAAGTGTCGTAAAAGGCGACTAAACGATCTAAAGGAAAGTAGCAAACCTTGAGTTCTCCCCGCGCGATGGCGGATAAACTTCTTGGCCCACAAAAGGGTTGGTGTCAGACAGGCTGGCAATAAAAATATGCCAGTAAGTCTGCAAATAGATTAGGCAATCCTACCATAGTACCCGTGGTCAATAATGAATTGGTGACCAACCTAAACTGTGCCGCTAAACAACCACTAATTTGTAGCCCTATTAATAAAAGAGGAGTAAGGTCGGAGTAGTTATTCCGGTTTTGGTTTCTGTCTGTCACCTTTGAAAATGTTTGTCATGAAAGAGACAAAAATAGATGCAGGTGGCGTGCAATTGGAGAGGCCTATGTCCAGCAGTGGACTGCAACAGGCTGATGAGGATGATAATGAAAAGACAAAGCATGTTCTCACTACTCCCCGTTTATTAATAAGACCCTTGGGGTTTAAGCAACCGGGAATATCGCCGGTTGTTTAAACCCCAGTACCCCGACTTTCATTCCGAAGGTCGTGGTTATAAATCCCGGCCGCGCACCAATGTATTTTTCTTTAAGAATAAATTATGTACACTATTAACACCCCTCTTACGATGAAGGAAAACATCGTGAGAAAACCCACGGTTTTAAATCACGCACGAAGGCCCAATAGTAGGGCTAATTGCGGAAACACACAGTTAAAACTTTAACTTTAACCCCAGTACAAGCAATAAGTCAAAATGGAAGACCGCATCCCACTCTAGTAGTTTGTATAGCAAAAAGCCTTAGCTCCAAAATCGACAATCTTCATTGTTGTAATACCGTGCAGTAGATAGTACAAGATCAAACAAAGCAGCTCTTTGTTAATTAATACGCTAGGTACAGGGTTATCAGTGACGTTTCGACCTAATGGCCGGTAGCCTGGCTTACACAGAGGCTATAAAGACAATAAAGCCAATTGACTGCTAATACCGCCATTTTACTACACAACTTGGTATTTTCTCCAAAATAGATATGGTCATGGACGTAACGGTCAAGGAATGTTCCATGCATAATGCAAGGAACTAACATTGTTATCATATAAAAGTGTGGGTTATTATTACCTAAGTTATAAGATGTCTAAACCAAAGTAATAAAATTAAAGTCAGAAAAGAGAAAAGAAAAATCTTGCAGTACTTACTGTCCCCTTTCTTTGGTAACGGTCAGGGCCAAAAAACTTATACATTATTGTCAACATTTTATTGGCCGTTCTTGCACGAGAGTGCTACTAAAATGACGTACTATTTTCATGAGGGAGGAATACTTATGATCAGTCAAATGGTTTTATCGTCTTTGCTGAGAGGACTGCAGTCTCCAGTGCCTATTGTATGTGATGTGTTACATGGGTGGACACCGGAGTGTTTTAGCTACAGTGGATTTTGAGGTCTAGAATCAAATACTATACATGTGAAATTCGAAGTCTTGACTGGTTGAATGATTGACTGAAAACTGTGCCCAAAGCGTTGATCCTAAAGACAAAGAATTTGGAGAGTGTACAGGTGTAGTTTGATCAGGTGCTAGTTTTTTTTTTAGATTAGGTTTATATGGTCCTTTTGAATCGTCTCAGATTTAAATATTGCTTCGTGTTTTTGGAATGCGACTTCTATTTTTAACCGACTTCAAAAAAGGAGGAGGTTCTCAATTCGTCGCGTATACATTTTTTTTTTTTTTTTTTTTTTAAATGTTTGTTCACCGATTACTCGAAGGTGGCTTGACCGATTGAGATGGTTCTTTTTTTAATGGAAAGGTAGGAACCCCGAGGTGGTCCCATCAATTTTTTGTGAGGATCTGATGAGGATCTTCGAAGTGACGACCGGGAATGCTCCTCAAAAAGCTGTATTCAATTCACTTTTTTTGTTATATTTTTAAAGTGTTTCCTACACTTGGATAACTATACTTAAAGAAATGCTTTCCAAAAATTTTCACACCCGACAGGACTTGAACCTGCATCTCTGGGGATCCGGCTCAGTAGATGGCGCTACGTGCCTCTAAAAACGTAAAACAATAAGAAATGCAATCCTTAATTTCGACTCGATTGAACATGCATCCGTGGCCAAATTGGAAAGGCGCTGGGCCGGATCCCCAGAGATGCAGGTTCAAGGCCTGTCGGGTGTGAAATTTTTGGAAAGCATTTCTTTAAGTATAGTTATCCAAGTGTAGGAAACACTTTAAAAATATAACAAAAACGGTTAATCGGAAGCAACATCTCAACGTTGAATTTAATTCTATGGAAAATAGAATAGTTCAAGCTGGCAGTCTGCAAATATTGTCAGTAGATGGCGCTACGTGCCTCTGAAAACGTAAAACAATAAGAAATGCAATCCTTAATTTCGACTCGATTGAACATGCATCCGTGGCCAAATTGGAAAGGCGCTGGGCCGGATCCCCAGAGATGCAGGTTCAAGTCCTGTCGGGTGTGAAATTTTTGGAAAGCATTTCTTCAATTCACTTGTTCACCGATTACTCGAAGGTGGCTTGACCGATTGAGATGGTTTTTTTTTAATGGTAAGGTGGGAGCCCCGAGGTGGTCCCATAATTTTTTTGTGAGGATCTGATGAGGATCTTCGAAGTGAGGACCGGGAATGGTCCTCAAAAAGCTGTATTCAATTAACTTGTTCACCGATTACTCGAAGATTGAAATAGTTATTTTTTTAATGGGAAGGTGGGAGCTATGATGTGGTCCCATAAAAATTTGGTAAGGATCTGATGAGTATCTTCGGAATGATGGACAGGATAGCTTCCCAGAATGTAATAAATTACTCGTTTTTGGACTTCTACCAAAAAGAATAGACCCCTAAAAACTAAGTACAGATTGATGGGCCACCTGAAACCACCTTCTCATCAGCAAACTCCTCAATAATTAAAATTACGGTAACAATAGGTATTGTTAATTTATTTGGCAGTCGAAAGTAGGTAGTAGGTACACTAAAAAAGTGTGAAATAAAAAAATAATTTAAAAATTAAAAAAACGACTTAAAAAAAGAACAAAAAACAATTAAAAACCACCAAAAAAAAAAAAACAATTGATAAAAAAGACCAAAATAACCTCTACATACAGCGCCACCCACTAATTAATCTGTTTTATCATCTGAAGTCGGGCAGTTTTACTGGCTGTTTGGTACCATATTGTACTTAGTTTGGCTGCCCGACGTCAGATGATAAAACAGATTAATTAGTCGGTGGCGCTGTATGTAGAGGTTATTTTGGTCTTTTTTATCAATTGTTTTTTTTTTTGGTGGTTTTTAATTGTTTTTTGTTCTTTTTTTAAGTCGGTTTATTAATTTTTATTGTCTTGAGCACTACAACACTATAGATATTATAGAATGAGGTAAGTAGCTTGCATTTAAAAGAAAAACTTTCACATCTTACTTTTTTATTCTTTCTTACTAATATTATAAACGCGAAAGTTTGCAGGTATGTGTGTATGTCGGTAAACAAAAGTCTGTGAGTTTGTAACTCCATCACGCAAAAACAACTAAACCGATTGCAATGAAACTTGGAACATAGGTAGCTGGCAAGCTGGAATAACTACTACTAATTGCTACTTTTTATCTTGATAATTTAATTTATTAGTAGAATAGCGACTCACTTTCTGTTTCCTTCTTCCGTGTCATTTAAAGTTTTTTGGTAGTTTAATTTTATGTTTTTTTTTCGTAAAATAAAAAGCGATAAAATTACAAGTATAAAAATGCCTTGCGCTTATTCAAAGCGACGTGGCAACACTGCACTGTCAAGATAAAGACCTCCACAAACTGAAGATAACGAAACGACAACCGCGTCCAATCCCTGAATTAATTAAGCGACAATGATTAAAAAATACTATTTTGTACTATTTAACATTAACTACTTTCTTTTTAAAATTAAGTAACATCTGCTTTCGTCACGCGAAGTTTATTTATCGAAAGTGAAATGGCAGCACTAAATGCAGCTGTTGAAAAGGACAAATTAAAATTTATCTTTCGACGTTTGGAAATAGGGTTGAGTTTATTGCGAATAATTTAGCGTATTTATTGAGCTCTGTGCTTGAAATTAAGAGTTTTGTCGATAAAATAAATTCGATTATTATTTATTTTAAGGGGTTTTTAAAGTTTAATGTTTGTTTAACGACTTGTTGGGGTTAAAATAGATAGCAGACTTTTCTATCGGCCTACTTAATTCTTAGGGTTTGTGGCTCTTCTCTTCTGTGACTCTTAACATCAAATTTTAATAGAACAAATATTCTTTTTAAACATGGTATTTGCGTTTTAATTTTGTCGGTGTTTTAAGTTTTACAGACCTCGAATATTTTGCCAGTAATAGCAAAATGGCTTGTATTCAATGTAATGCAGGTAAATACCTACCGCTTTTCGTAAATAAATTTGTAATGATAACCACCATGTTAGTTTTGTAATTATATAGTACAGATTTTTACTTTCCAATTTGTTTTCAAATCAGGATATATTTGATAATATTTTGTCGCTGTCTAAAGAATCTGAACAAAATTAAGTAGTCATAGGTCGCAACAAGTTAAAAACTAGTAGGTAGGTTACTGTTATCAATCGATCAGAATGTTGTTTGTATGTATTAAGCCTTAGGGTACGTGTTTTATTTTCGCTATGAATGTTAACAGATGATAAAATGTTTTAATTTTGTAGATATTATTACGTTCTGCAGCTCGATTTCGTTGCAGATAGGTACCCATTAATTTAACAAACATTATTGCAATAAAGTAGGTTGAAAATTTACGTGGTAGTAAAATGATCTACCTATATTATTTAAACCTAACAAACTCGAATATATATGGAAGTAGCGATCATTTGAAAAAATGTTCTTCGAAAACGGTGGTTGCGGGGCCTAGAACGATGATTCGACCGCCAATCTGTCACTAAAGATCGTCTACCAATGGTCGATCCAAAGGTCGATCATACGTAATACTGTTCGGAACATGTCAGTGTGTGCATCTGCGGTTGTGTGACCGCGGAACATGTTTTTATCGAGTTTAATAGGGAATTTCTTCTATGGTTTTCGCGACTTTGCATAATAAAACACTTTATTTATCCGGTTTTATCGCGTTTTTATTCATTATTTGACCCGAGCTTAAATTTACATCTCAGTCAACCTTGAAAAAGCCAATAAATTGGCGAAAGCTCGGGTCAAATAATGAATAAAAACGCGATTAAACCGGATAAATAAAGTGTTTTAATAGGGAAGTTTGATCTCCATTCTATATATTCCTCGTAGTTTAAACCCTCAAATGAATCTAATTGTCAAATACGATGCACTTTAAGGTATTGTATAAACTACGATTGTTTTAAGGTTAATTAAATTAAACTGTTACAGGGTTAGTGCCAGCATTTTTTAGATGTGTACAAGAAGGACGTAAGATGCGAATATGCGAAAATAGAATGCAAAAAATCAAATGTTTGCTAATTACAAGTTAACTAGACAATTTATTAAAAAATATATTTTAGTTATAGTATATCATCATCATCATCATCTCAGCCCTAATCCGTCCACAGCTGAACATAGGCCTCCCCCATACGACGCGACAAATAGCGATGGCGAGTTACCTCCATCTAACGACTCCCCACGACCGCTACAAAGTCATCGGTCCACCGAGTGGAAGGTGGTCTTCCAACACTCCGTTTCGCATTACATCGTGGTCGCCACTCGAAGACTTTTACTCCCCAGCGGTTATCTGTCCTTCGAGCTATATGACCTGCTCATTGCCACTTAAGTCTACTAATTTTGAGAGTTATGTCGGTGACTTTGGTTCTACTACGGTTTTCCGGTTTTTCGGATTCTAACACGACTGGAAATTTCAAGCATAGTATAGATTATAAATAGAAATAATTCATACCTACATTATATAAAAAACCATTATGAAATAATGGTTGGTTTCAGATATGTTTTATTGAAAATATTTATCAAAACATTTCTGAAACACGTGTTTTTCGTAATTAATTTATATTGTGTTGTAATAATAATCGTGCTTTCATCGTGAGGACATTAGTAGCATTTATATCCCAATCTCAGAAAATCCATTTTTTTATTATAAATATCGGTCTAATGAATGCCGAATTATTTGCAAGTTTATCAAAGCAATTGCATACATAGCGCTCTTAACTATAGAAGAGAATAAAAAAAAATCAATGTTAATTCTACACAGTGATACACAACAAATAGGTAGTCCGTTTTTTTACCCGGCTGCAAGGAAAGTGTTATGTTTTTTACGCTCATTTTGTATGTATGTTTGCAATATTCTTCCTCAGCTCGTATCTTCCAAACCACTCGATTGATTTCTTTAATTAATTAATTTCAGACTACCTATAATCTGACATTTCGGTTCTTTGTATTTGGCATTTTTTCTTCAGGATAATGTGTCAAATCGTGGTCTACAATTAAAAATGAATCACGCAATATAAACGCTGATCTGATCCGTCAGTTCATCAAGCAACTGAACTGATTGATAAGCAGTCTAGCATCTGCAAAGCTTACTGCGCAGTGACAGCTGTAAAACAACTTTAATGCTTCTATTTTCAAACCAATTAATCTAATTGGTCGATTGTAAAGACGATTCTAGGGACTAGTTAAGTACGAGTATACAAGATAGTGACTTTGTTTTTGTTTTATTTATTAAACTAGCAGCGTCTCGCGGTTTTACCTCCGTAATTATTGGTACCGAGGAATGTACTCAAAACCTTTTCATAGTGGAAACAAAAAATATACTTTGTCTAAATTTCATGTCTTTCAACCTAACCCCGGTGGGTTAGGCTAAAAGACATGAATATAGTGGGTTGGATATATAGTCAGTCAGTTTGTCGAGCAGTCAAGACTTGGAATTAAATATTTATAGGTAACCGCGTCCCGTGGTTTCACCAGCGTAAGATCCGATTCCGTTCGAATATCGAGTCTAAGTTACTCCTAATATAGCTATCTGTTAGTGGAAGAATTTTTGAAATCGGTCCAGTATATTTGAAGCCTATTATTACAAACAACCAAACCAACAAATAAGTGTTTCCTTTTTATTATATTAGTGTAAATTTAGGTGGAATGGAAAATAAATGGTGGACATTTATTTTCCATTTGATTACCTATTTAAAGGACCAATTGAAGAATTTTTGGTTGATTTGGTTGTCAATACATCTCAGTAATTAATTACAAAACATACGGAAACCATATTTTGGTATTTAACTTATCTTTGTTTTTTCTATTTTTGTTTACACGGTTATTAAAACTTTGTGCCAATTAAACTCCAGCATTTTGGTCTCGCGATGTCTTCACCAGGCGTTCAGACAAAACCGATATATTGCCTATGCCCCCGGCCCCCACAAAGTTTCATATATTAACTCCGATCTAGAGTTACATATTTGCGCCTTGTAATATTTTCGGCACAAAAAGCAACCGCACCCGCCTTAAGAGAGGTTCCTGGTAGATGGTACGGCGCCAAAATATCGACGCAAGTAGCGTCCCATACTAAAGGCCGTCCCATCTTCCAGGGGACCAGAGTCATACCATCAGGTCTTCTGCCATCTTCACGCGCCAAACAATTTGGTTCTAACACTGCCAGAACGTGAATTTAGTTTATCAATCCTTCGCCATATACTATTTTCCATTCTGTATGGAAGTAATAATATGTTTGCTTTCATTTGTCTAGTAGTTTTATAACAGAGCACTAGACTGTCAGTCTTTACAGCTTTCAAATACAAGAATCATAAAAGTTTAATATCTCCTAATGTTATACCGACACACGTTCGTTCCTATAGTTATAGTAGATATTGGATATTGTAGGTAGCTATGCACTATGCTTTGACAATTTTACATAGCGCATTCAGTATAGCTTTTAACGTCTTGTAAAAATTTATGCGCTTTCAAAGTTATGAGGTCGTCCAATATATGGCTTTGATTGCTTATAGAAGCAATTGTTATTGATTTAGATTTGCTGGATGAGACTAACATTTTGTATTGCATAATATTTAATACCTATTTCTATACAGATATCACACTATCTGCATCCCGCAGTTCCGCCTGCGAGTTTTTATCTCTTGGGAATATCGGGATCGAAATAGACATTCTTACTCCTTGATAATGTAGCTTAGTAATGATCTATTGGTGCAAGAATTTTTGAAATCGGTCCATTAGTTTAGGAACATTTCCATTGAAAACTAACAAACAAACGAATAAATCTTTAATTAGTGTAAAAGTATTAGAGGAGCGGAGTTGATCAAGTGATAGATACCTCGACTTTTGTCTCGAAGATAATGTGATCGAATCCAAGCCTACCTCGCAGTTAATTTTCCATATCTCCTTCCTTGCGATAAAGTTTTGTGAGCTCTCCTTATCACTCCTTATGAGAATACTAGCTGCGCCCCGCGGTTTCACCCGCGTAACTTCCTATCCCGTAACGTTAATGATCCCTCACGTATGTCATACCAAGTGTTGCTTAACGATCATTCAAAGTACTATATAATATTTCTACCTCTAAACCAACCCTGTACCAAGTTTTATGAATATCGGGTCACCCGCTCTTTTTCACCCATCACGTATGTTGTACCGAGTGTTGCTTAACCCGTGCGATCATTCAAAGTCAACCCTGTACCAAATTTCATTCATATCGGTTTACGGGTTGTTGAGTTAGAAATAGAAATACACGACTTTATTTTTCAGAGCTGCCGTCCCGCAGTTTCACTCGCGTAAGTCCCGATCCCGAGGGAATATCGGGATCAAAAGTAGCCTATGTCATATCTGAATAATGTAGCTTTCTATTAGTGAAAGAATTTTTGAAATCGGTCTAGAAGTTTCTGAGATTACCTCCAATATACATACATATATACATGTTACCAACGTAACCTCTTTATAATATTAATTACCAACATAAAACAAAATATTAAGAATCAAAAGTACAATGAGATATTGCAAAAGAATTTTTAAAAAGCACTGCAGTTTGGTGACACAACCGTCTAGCATGGAGCCGACCGATTGAGCCGCGCGGCATGATGCCTCACAGAGTTGGCTGGCCACCCTCATCATCGTCGCCCGCTACGTATATGCACGCTTGGTACTTAGTAATTATTTATTGTGGAGTTATTTTAAAACTGTAATATCTCGTGAGATATTCATTGAAATTAAGTGATGTTAAGGACAATTATGTTTAAAATTAAATACTTTTAATGAATAACGTATTTATTTGGATAAGGATTAACATAATATTTACAAAATTACGTTCGGAAATAATGCATTGTTCTACAACAAATTTGATTACTAAAAGATGTTATATTGAGTCAACCTTAAGAGATAGACATATGCTGTCGCGGACTATTTATTAGATCCTTTTTAGAGGAAGAATTCTGTCATATATGGTTTTTATGTAACTCTGACCGTTTACTCAGCGCACGCGACAGAATCTCGGAACAGGGTAATTTTTTTCCCGTTTTTGCAATATTTTTCATGGATGCTCCGCTCCTATCAGTCGTAGCGTGATGTAATATAGCCTATAACCTTCCTCGATAAATGGACTATCAAACAAAAAAAGAATTTTTGAAATCGGACCGGCAGTTCCTGAGATTAGCGCGTTCAAACAAACAAACAAACAAACAATCAAACAAACTCTTCAGCTTTATAATATTATAAGTAACTAGCTGCGCCCCGCGGTTTCACCCGCGTAACTTCCTATCCCGTAACGTTAATGATCCCTCACGTATGTCATACCAAGTATTGCTTAACGATCATTCAAAGTACTATATAATATTTCTACCTCTAAACCAACCCTGTACCAAGTTTTATGAATATCGGGTCACCCGCTCTTTTTCACCCATCACGTATGTTGTACCAAGTGTTGCTTAACCCGTGCGATCATTCAAAGTACCCTATATATTATTTCTATATTTACAAAATTACCTTCGGAAACAATGCATTGTTCTACAATAAATTTCATTACTCTAAAAGATGTCATATTTAGTCAACCTTAAGAGTTAGACATATGCTGTCGCGGACTATTTATTAGATCCTTTTTAGAGGAAGAATTCTCTCATATATGGTTTTTATGTAACTCTGACCGTTTACTCAGCGCACGCGACAGAATCTCGGAACAGGGTAATTTTTTTCCCGTTTTTGCAACATTTTTCATGGATGCTCCGCTCCTATTAGTCGTAGCGTAATGTAATATAGCCTATAACCTTCCTCGATGAATGGACTATCAAACACAAAAAGAATTTTTCAAATCGGACCAGCAGTTCCTGAGATTAGCGCGTTCAAACAAACAAACAAACAATCAATCAAACAAACAATCAAACAAACTCTTCAGCTTTATAATATTAGTATATATATATAAGTATATATAGATAAGTAATAAGTAATAAGTATATAAGTATATAAGTAAATAAGTAAATAAGTAAATATAAGTAAATAAGTAAATAAGTAAATAAGTAAATAAGTAAATAAGTAAATAAGTAAATAAGTAAATAAGTAAATAAGTAAATAAGTAAATAAGTAAATAAGTAAATAAGTAAATAAGTAAATAAGTAAATAAGTAAATAAGTAATAAGTATAAGTATAAGTATAGAGTATAGATATAGAAGTATAGATAGTATAGATATAGATTAGCTTCGTTAACCCACGGCTTAGTTAGCTCCAGACGTATTGTCCAGTTTCTTCCTCTGGGCATGGCTCGACTTGCCTTGGAGGGTGGTATAGGTGCTGGGCACCCCACCTTATAATATCCAAGGCTAGTGCCTAAAAAAGCATGAGTTAGAAGTTGTTGAAAATGATAAATGATCTAAAAATTTGATGATGAAAGAAATCTAGTTGGTCGATATGAACTTGCCAAGGCCCTAACGCATCGATTCAAAGGTGCTTCATCACCGTGAGCATTAATTTGTAATGTAACATTACAGATTCCACTTTAATGCTCGACATTTAACGTTACATTACACGTAAATGCTTACGTAGAAGAAGCACCTTAAGATATCCTTTGTATGTCATTAAATAATAAATTCCAGTGTGTTTATATCTTTGTATAAATGTATCGACTTCGGTATCGTACATTTAAAATATTTACGATTGTGTGTTGAACGAAGTTACCAACGTTTTGTACGCCACTACGTTACGTTTCAACTTATGAATATCATCTATCTGGTCTCAGACAAAATATGCACAATTGGTTTTATCTATTTGTTATAAAGCTTTCTATTTACCCTACGAGAAATAAACAGAATGGAGATCTAAATTTTAATGTTCAATTCGAAAAAAACATGTTCCATGGTCACACAGCAGCAGATGCACTCATTGACACGTTCCGTACAGTATTACGTATGATTAACCTTTGGATCGACCGATGGCGGACAATCTTTCGTGACAGACTGGCGGTCGAATCATCGTTCTAGGCCAAACCACCGTTTGCGTGGAACATTCTTTTAAAGGATTGCTACTGCCATATGTATTCGAGTTCGTTGTATTTACCTAGTATTTTGTTGTTTGTACCATAATTGTCCAAGTAACAAAACACAATATTTTCTGGGTAGACCCCTACCCCGATAACCGACTGTGAAGTTTGTGAAACAGCAATGCTGTTAGTAAATAAAACACGAGTTAACCCGGAAAACATAGTATTTTATTACAATGCAAAATCGCAAAAACTGAAGAAAAAACTATGTTAAACAAACAACTAAAAACTTCAGGTTGGCGCTACGCCTTAATTCGGGGGATCCCACTAAGAACGAACGGAAGATACCGTAGCCAAATTCTTTTAAACCTAACGTAACAGAGTCTAAAAACCTAACCTAACCTTTCTTTAGCAGTCAAATAAACAACGACACCTACAACCTTAAAACCAAATTCTTAGTAAATTCTTAACCAAATTCTCGTAGTTTTGTTGTTTAAAATCCACCTTTTCTACAGAATAAAATCAATTTCAATACTCTATTCCCACACCTATGTACTTCGTATATAATACCATAAAACACAGGGTAAAATTGCACTTACTTAAAATTACAACTGCCTTCTAAGGTACCGTAAGGTAGAGTAAAGGTAAACGTAGACCGCCGACTTTTCGATCGGCATATAGGTAGTTGGCTTTGAAGAAAAATCTAAATCGGAGTTTAAATGCTCAGTTGGGAGAGAATTTTGTTGTTGAAAAATAAACTCGATTTCCAGTCTTCTAGTGAAATGGAACATCAATAGATCAATTCCTGTCCATCTGTTAGTGTTTGTAAATGAACTAATCCTGAAACCATTTCCTGACATTTAAACCCTAATATCTCTTTTTAACCGAATTCCAAAAAAAACACTATGGAATCAAAGTTCTCATATTAAGTTATTATATGAAAGTATTAGGGGTTAAAGTATGAAATTGCCGATTTGTACTGAAAATCTTAATTGTTTATTTTTTAAATTTTTAACAAATTTATTTAATCAAAATAGTTGCCATTATTATCTATACATTGCTGCCATCTAATGGGACTGACACACAAACTGCACAAACTGTGTGAAAGCATTTTGTACTGCCTCCTGGGAAGAAAACTTCTTGTCACGTAGATAATTGTCCAAATCACGAAAAAAATGGTAGTCCGTCGGAGCAAGGTCTGGTGAATACGGAGGATGACGAATGGTTTCTAAGTGCAGTTCCTGAAGGGTCAAAATGGTTTCTCGTGCTGTGTGAGGTCTCGCGTTGTCGTGGAGCAATAATGGTGAAGATCGTTTCATGAGTCGGGGCTGTTTTACTGCTAGTTTTGTCAACATGGTTCGGAGTTCGGCACAATAGACATCTGCCGTAATTGCTTGGACCAGATCGAAGAAAACTATAGTGAATAACACCATGCTGAGACCACTAAACAGTTACCATTACCTTTTTATTGGTAAGTTTTGCTTTAGGACACTGTTGTGGCATTTGACCTGGGGTCAGCCATTGCATTTTTCTTTTCCGGTTATCATAAAGAATCCACTTTTCATCACATGTTACAATTCGATCCAATATTCCTTCATTTCTGTACCGGTTCAACAAGGCAACACAAGTTTCAACACGCGTTTCTTTCTGCAGATCAGTCAAATCATGAGGCACCCATTTTTCGTTTTTTTTATTTTATTAATTTGACGCAAGTGAGTCAATAAAGTGGGTAAGGTAACGTTAAACTATGCCGCTAATTCCTGGGTAGTTTGACTAGGATCGGCTTCCACTATCTCTCTTAATTCATCGTTATTTACCTGTGTGGGCGGTCTTCCTCGTGGCTCGTTCTTTAAGTCGAAATTTCCATCACGAAAGCGTTTAAACCAAAATCGCACGGTGCGTTCATTAGTAGACCCCTCTCCAAACGCAGCATTGATATTGCGGGCTGTTTCTGCCGCGTTAGTTCCGCGTCGGAACTCGTATTCAAAAATCACTCGAATTTTCGCAGTATCCATCTTTCTTGTCTAAATTGAATAACAAAAACAATTGAAAGTCGATATTCAAATGTTTCACATTTTTAAAAAAAAGAACATCACAGAAACCATTTGAAAAAAGTTTCATTCGAAAACCTCAAACCATGAAGATTCTATGTCAATTCAAAGAACCTCTTGCAATAAAACGGCAATTTCATACTTTAACCCCTATTATGTATTTTAATTGACCATTGGACCGCATGATCGAAAAGAAGGTTTGACATTGAATCTTTTTGCGATACCAAATTTTTTAATCATTTCAAACCCAAAATGATGTTTCAAGGGAAGCCCTTAGTTTAGCTATTGCCTGTCTTGCGCCAGCGAAAATATAGCGAAATCGCCTTAGAAAATAAATTATAACCTAGCCTTCTTCTCAGCGATTAATTATCAATTGTGAGTAACAAAAAGTATCCAGTCTGCGTCCGCCCTAAGGTAGAGCAAAGCAATGCCATATAATTCAAAGATAGCGGGTCAAATTGATCGGATTTACTGTGTGTGTGGAAAGTGAAACGCGAAACGTGTATGCACATATATGAATTTAGTCGTTGTTGTCTATAATAGGGTGCAGGATTAAGGTAGGTACCAACTGATATTTCCTAGACTTGCAACTTCTATACTTATAATAAAGGAAGAGAGGACAAAAAGTCTGTACTTGGAAGTAAATTTAAAAAAAAGCTGAAGGGCTTAGGAAAAGTAGTAGAACAAAATTATATAATTTTTAAAATTCTTGTCTGTCGGACTGTTTCTCTGTTTATCTGTCGGTTCCTTATACAATTAAAAACTACTTACCCGATTGAAATCTGGTTTGCAATATTGGACAGTTCTATTTTCGAGAAGGTCGTGGTATACTTTGCATCGAAATCCAATTAGTAGAACCCGAGCAATGAACGAAAAAGTGCAACCGCTCGAGCACCGCTCGGCCGCCCGCGCCCTTGATAACACGTTTCCACTTCTGCGGGTAAAACCGCGGGGCGCAGCTAGTTATGAATAAAAATACACACACAAAATCACAATGCACGGCCCACGCTCCGTACAAAAACACATGTAGATGTATTTTTCCTTTAACGTATGTCTATGAACGCCCAGTATGAGCTTAAAGCACTGAAAGTGTTATGATTATAAAACGAGTATTAGATATCTTGTTTAAGGTTTTCTCGATTTTGGATAATGAAACACAATATTTACCGGGTTTAACTTGTGATTTATTTAATAACGGCATTATTTCTAAAGACCGAGCTGTCACTAACTTAACAGTTAACTTTTTCAGTTCATGGCGGTATTAAATAAAACTAGAGTAGAACCCGGTAAATATTGTGTTTTATTATAAGATATTCTGTTTTATTATCTGGTAAAAAAGATAAAATATCATTTGGTAAGGTAATATTAATAAATTGAATATTTCCAAATACAAATTTTTATTCGGTAAATTACTCATAAACCTTCAAAAAAGTCGGATCAAACCGTCGCTGTTGTTAAAATAGCCACTGTCAATAATAATCTAAACTTCAAAGTCCTCATAAAACACAATATTTACCGGGTTTTACTCGCGTTTTATTTAATAACGGTATTATTTCTAAAGACCAAGCTTTCGCTAACTTTAAAGTTAGCTTTTCCAGGTTATGAGGCGGTAGTTTACGAAAACTCGTTAAAATATTAAAATAGGCAAATTACATCACAGCCAACCTTGAAAAAGGTTACTGCAAAATTAGCGAAAGCCCGGTCCTTTAAAATAATGCCGTTTTTAAATAAAACGCGAGTAAAACCCGGTAAATATTGTGTCTAATTACAATCCAAAATCGCAAAATATAATAGCCAAAATTAAATAGCCTTATTGATATAAGGGGAATAAAGTCGGAGTAGTTATTCGCTTTTTATTTCTGTCTGTCAACTTTGAAAGTTCTTGTCACGGAAAAAAAATAAGCATGTTTTCTCTAATCCGACCTTATTCCCCTCTTATTAATAAGGT
Organism: Idaea dimidiata; assembly: GCA_949358125.1. Classification (NCBI taxonomy): domain Eukaryota; kingdom Metazoa; phylum Arthropoda; class Insecta; order Lepidoptera; family Geometridae; genus Idaea; species Idaea dimidiata. The sequence goes on from OX442341.1 coordinate 14,416,524, forward strand.
TACAATAGTTTTATACGTAGGCCTTTGGAACAAATTGCTCTGAAGACAGGCTTCAATTTTTTAATTTCGGCGAAACTACATTTATAAATATTAATAAAGAAAGCGTTCCTCAACAATCGACATGCAAACCCTCTAATGGAATCACTCAATCGGAGTAATGTATCGATATCGATGAATACTGAAGTGATTTATAACTCGGCGAATAAGAAAAATTACTATAAAATACGATAAAAACTTTTATGATGTCCGATACGATGTTTTTACTTATTTTTTTACTATGTGTTAATTGATCAAAAAAACATTATTTTTAACTGACACGATTTCTGTTCATTACTATTTTTATTAGAATTTCGGGTCTCGATCGCGTTTGTGCACGTTTTTAACCGACTTCAAAAAAGGAGGAGGTTCTCAATTCGTCGCGTATTTTTTTTTTTTTTTTTTTTTTTTTTTTTTTTATGTTTGTTCACCGATTACTCGAAGGTGGCTTGACTGATTAAGATGGTTCTTTTTTTAATGGAAAGGTGAAAGCCCCGAGGTGGTCCCATAAAAATTTGGTGAGGATCTGATGAGGATCTTCGAAGAGAGGACCGGAAATGCTCCTCAAAAAGCTGTATTCAATTCACTTGTTCACCGATTATTCGAAGGTGGCTTGACCGATTGAGATGGTTCTTTTTATAATGGAAAGGTAGAAGCCCCTTGGTGGTCCCATAAAAATTTGGTGAGGATCTGATAAGGATCTTCGAAGTGAGGACCGGGAATGCTCCTCAAAAACCTGTATTCAATTCACTTGTTCACCGATTACTCGAAGGTGGCTTGACCGATTGAGATGGTTCTTTTTTTAATGGAAAGGTGGAAGCCTCGTGGTGGTGCCATAAAAATTTGGTCAGGATCTGATGAGTATCTTCGGAATGATGGACAGGATAGCTTCCCAGAATGTAATAAATTACTCGTTTTTGGACTTCTACCAAAAAGAAAAGACCCCTAAAGAACTAAGTACAGATTGATGGGCCACCTAAAACCACCTTCTCATCAGCAAACTCCTCAATAATTAAAATTACGGTAACAATAGGTATTGTTAATTTATTTGGCAGTCGAAAGTAGGTAGGTAGGTACTAAAAAGGGTGAAATAAAAAAATAATTTAAAAATTAAAAAACCGACTTAAAAAAAGAACTAAAATAATTTAAAAACCACCAAAAAAAAAAGAATTGATAAAAAATACCAAAATAACCTCTACATACAGCGCCACCGACTAATTAATCTGTTTTATCATCTGAAGTCGGGCAGTTTTACTGGCTGTATGGTTCCATATTGTACCTACTTAGTTTGGCTGCCCGACTTCAGATGATAAAACAGATTAATTAGTCGGTGGCGCTGTATGTAGAGGTTATTTTGGTATTTTTTATCAATTCTTTTTTTTTGGTGGTTTTTAAATTATTTTAGTTCTTTTTTTAAGTCGGTTTTTTAATTATAAATTTATAATAACCATGACGTTTCGGCAAACAGGTTACACTATTAATATTAGTAATCCTACTAATATTATAAATGTGAAAGTGTGTGTGTTCTTCTGTTTTTAAAATATTAGTCAACATTTAATACGAAAAATCGTCTAGTGTAATTTCAAAAATCGTCAGCTCTTTAACAGATTATGAGGCAGTACATATTACTGATTTAGATTTATAGTAGACTGTCTAATCAACAAAGTATTTAGCGTATTATAATAATAGCTATGGAGTTTACAAAGAAAGATTAATTTTTACGTGAATGTGGGTTTAATGAGACGTTTCAATAACAAAATACATTATAGGTACGTTATACAAAACACATATATTTTATATTTTGCCTTTGATTTTCTCTGAATGCCTTGTTTTGAATTTTTGGTGGAGAATAGTGTCCGTAAATACCCCATGTATTGATTTTATTTTTAGAGTGCTTCCTACCCTCGGCAAGCACACGATACGGAATATGGGGGTTGCAGGTTCAGGTCCTGTCGGGTGTAATTTTTGGAAAGCATTTTTTCAAAAATTATACCCCATGAATGTTCACCGATTTTTTGTAGTTTTAAAGGAGTAAAAAATACACCATCCGTACTGCACAGAGATTTCGCAACGTTTGTTACGGTCGTCCACTTGCCTGACACCAAACGTCCAGGTGAGCAAGCAATTTAGATAGTCCTAGGACTTGAACTTTGGAGAAAGTAATTAAAGAAAATGCTTTCCGAAAATATCCGCACCTGACAGGACTTGAACCTGCATCTCCGGGGATCCGTTTGAAGAAAATGTTCTTTGTGATGTGCAGGTACCTAATAAAAAGGGTTTATCAAAATTCACGCAGGTTTTTAAGTAATTAAACCAAGTATTGCCGCAGGCCACAGTCCCTTGAGCTCAATCCCATTGAGCACGCACGGGAAATGCTCCAGAGACGTGTTCTGAAGGACTTGGACGAGGTTGTGACAACCCAACAGTTGAAAGACTTACTAAGATTCCTTTGGGAGGGATTGCCGCAAGACCAAATAAATAACCTCATAAATTCCATGGAAAATCGTCGCCGATAAATTTTAAACAACATAGGAGGCCACACCTTATGTTAATATACTTATGTAAAAGTACTAAATAAATAAGTGAAACAATAAATAAAACGTAAAGTTAAAGACTTTTCTTTTCAAGTGCGGGCATAAAAGCATGTAAATAATAAATTAAAATATAAAATTAAATAGGTATACCTACAGACTTTCACATTATTATATTAAAATAAGCATAGTTTTAATTTAAAATATTACAAACACACACCTGCTCAAAAGGCGTCACATGTTTCACAAGCTAATTACAGTATTTTAACATTACGTATTAAAAAAACAGAATTCAATTTAAAAGTTAATTTAATATACTCTTTATCTCTTAAGGCGATGAATTGATAAACTAAAAACTCATACTAGTTTACTATGGGTAGCTCGACGGCGCCAAATAGTATGTAATAAATAAGTATTATTATAAACAATACTATTTAAAATAAATAAGTATTATTATAAATAATAATACTTTTTTACTAAGCGACTCATGAAATGGTGGCTTGACGTCGAGAGGACTGATATTCGTGCATAGGGCCTACTATAAGGAATGCCGAAGACTATGCAAAGGAGACGTAAAAGTAGGAATGCGGACCCGGGCTCCCGGGTGGGATGCAATTGGAGACTTTTTCATGTACGTATTGTAATATCAACATGAAAAGTCTGCGTGCTTCCAGCTCGCGAGTGAGCAAGCGAGTAGACCGCGTCCTTACAGTCAGCCCGCGCCGTCTGCGTGCTTACTTGGCGGCTGGCGCCGAATCCGAGGCGTGTTCAATCTCAAATGTTATGTAAAAATTGCACTTGCGGGACCAGCAAGCTTGCACCTTATTGCCTGCGCGTGGACTGCGTTGCACTTCGCAGACGACGCGTACCTAGTGCGCTGGAGGCTAGCCTTAGCCTAAACCGCGCCGCCCGCCGTGCTGTAGCTGTGCCGTTGCTGTGCTGTAATACTGTGCTATGACCTTAAATCGTATGAACCGTGATATAGCTAGCTAGTTGTCATTTTTCAGGTGATCTAATTCGGTTGCCGCTATAATAAACAAATACTAAAAAGAGAAAAAAAAAGTGGGCGGAGCTCCACTTAAACATTTATTTTATTCTGTAGGTACAATAAACGTGTTTATTTGCACTGAATGGTACGAAATCTTTCGTTTGCGAGTCCGACTCATATTTATCTAGATTTTTTATTAGAAACACTTCCAAACACGATAGAGTTATTGAAAATACTCAACACACATGAAGTTGCATATTAAAATTGAAAAATGAGTAGACGTTGCAAGCAAAATAGCAAGAAATAATAAGATTCTTGTGTAAAGCTAACCAGTCGTGACTTGAAGCTTTCGCCGAGGTAGTGATGGGACACGAGCGTCGATACAGTTGGGAAGTATCGATATTTGATTACTCGATAAAGTACAAAATTCATATACCTGATAATAACACTTGACATGATCGTTTTGAATCTTCAGCAATTTACTGTGTCTTCGGAACGCAACCTCAATGAGAAGTAGCCACAAGAATCTCCCATGAGTTTTTTGCTGTGATAAAATATATAGTTATTCATATCTTAAAAATATTAAATTTTGTGTTGCATATTTCATTTCAAATGCTTGTCAATATATTTTTACTGAAAATAATTCCCTAAATAGGGATAATGAATATCCCTAAACACCTAGGCATAATATTTTAAATAACTACCTGCATATCATGCCATAATTTATTCGACCCAACCCAACATCGACGTACCTACGGCTATTATATCGACTCGATTTTTAAAAACCGAACAGAGATTCTTTAATTGGAGCCAATTATTATCGACATAATAAATCGCGTCCCTAACCGCCTCGAGCGATCAAATCGTATCCATACATTAAGAACATTCATAGCTAGTAGAGGCCCTGTCGCTTAATGCAATTCATTGTACAAGGATCCTTGCTAAAACCAGAATAACCAGACTCCAACCCTTCTTCCACTAACCTCCAACGCTGTAGCAATAAGGGATATTATTCAGTTTTCAAAGCTCGAAGTACACTGGCCATAAGGATCGCTTGCATACATTTCGGCTATTGTAAACTGAGCTGCCCCTCCCCTTCCTACTATACACAAATCAGGTTTTCGGTCGTAAACGTCTGGGCTGCTGCAGCTCAAGTGAATTTGGCCACGTCCGTCAGTTGAAGCCTGTATTCTGCTTCGATTTACAAACTTAAAAGGATTGTGGAGATTCAGATATTTTGTTATTGAATATTATTTAAGAAATATGATAAGAATTTTCGTATTAGCGGTGTTCTCAAAGCGTACCGAAAATGTTATTAGTTTGAGTGCCGAAGCGTAGTATTACTTATTGCTTCTTTGTACCTTTGACTTCAGTCTATACTGTTTATACATGAAAATATTTTCTGTGACAAGCATTGTTATCTATTTTTATAAATATTGATAAGGAATATTGGTCGGATCTTGTTCCACTTCCATTATTCTTCTGCTAGACGAGCGTGTTAAGTCTTAGACCATATTGTCACTTACCATCAAGTAAGATACTGGTCAAACGCTCATCTATCGTGTGTAAGAAAATGGTTTTCCTTGAAATTTAACAGCTTGTCGTGCATTTAAATTGCTAAAGAAAAATTAGCTGACGTCTTCAGTTAGTTTAGCTTAGCTCCGCAAGGTCCAGCTAGCTGTGCATACTTATGCGTCCACCGTAATCTATGCCAGCTATGCCGTCTTGTTTGAAAACTAGCAAGCTAAGCGAAGCTAACTTAGTTTCGGGGAGGGCAGCTGGTTTTAAACATAACAATAATTATCTTCAAAACTCGGTTTTCAATTTACAATATCCATAGAAGAGAACTGGACCGGTTTAAATATTAGAGACTAGAAGGCCAAAAGTCGCCTGATAGTAATGCATTTTAGATACGTCTCTGACCGACAAGCTTCACCAATTCCAAATTCAAACTGTTCGGAAAATTACTCAACCTCTTTAAAAAAGATAAATCATAATTCGAGCGACGACGTTGTTAGAATATCCATCATCTATGGCATTATAGCAAGTGGCAGAATAGAAGAGTAATTCAATTATCATAGCCAAATAAAAATAGTGGGTACGTTTTTTTTTATTTCAGACTATAATTTGACGTTTTGGTTCCTTGTATGTGACATTTTTTGTATAGAAAGAAGCGTCAAAACGTAGTCTTCAATTAAAAAATTAGCTATTGGTAATGTTAGAGCATACTTTACCTACACAAAAAGTTGGCCTTTTATGCAAAATCTCCTAAATATTTTACGCGGATTTTTCCTTACAAAACATCAGTATAAAAGTTTTACAAGTATTTTCTAGTACTACTTCCATCATTAACTGACAAAGCAAGTTATGTAATGGACCCCATTGCTCTACCGAATAAAATTGACCTTTACTCTTTAGAAATTAGAATCTAAATTGGATTAAATTCGTTCCCATATTTACTTAACATTAACTAGACCTTTAGTACGACGTCGTAAAATCGATGTATTCATAAAACTATTTATGACAGCGTTACTTTTGAAACCACATGTAATTCGTGTGAGCCTTATCTCCATATAGTTAAGATAGAAAATTGAATTTCATTTTAGAAATGAGTACCTTTATTAAACTTGTTTTTGACACAGTATATCCTTAAAAAGATTTACGCGAGATTATGTACCAAATTACATATAGGTTTTTTTATTGTGCTTGTATTTTTATTGATTCGTTGACTGATCTTTGACTGATCTTGGTATCAATATTTATGTGGCTATTAATGTCGGTAAAGTGCTATTTTATATTTATTACTCGACCGTTTTCTATGGAATCTTACCCTACTGTTATTATTACGAAGGTTTGTATGTTACATGATTTAACTACTAGATTGATTGTGATGACACTTCATAGATATGCAAAGTAGCTAGTGGGATTGCGATTGACACGTAGGCTAGCATTTGATGTCGATTTGTCTTTATATAATTCGGGAATCGGGAATTATTCAATATTACAGCGATAGATCATTTCTTAGGATCCTAAATTTATTAAAAACCCGCATGAGTTTCTTGTGATTTCTTCTGATCAGAAGGCGCGTTTCGAAACCACACATTAAGTATTTAGTATTTAAGACATATGTACGAGTAATTGAATATGACTAACAAAATTTATCTTTCACTTCCACAAAAATGGTAAACCAATTGCGATGAAACTTATGTTACCGAGGTATGTAGAATACTGGCATCTATTCGGATATATTATTCTAAAATTTCCGATATACTTACCTAAGCGAGTAAAGCTGTGTGATGTAGCTATAATATCTCAATAGTAACTGTTTTGAAACGCAGCTATGTCGTCCGAAGGAATATTATTTTTTATAGTAAGTACAGAACTGTTTTTGTGGCAAAAAGAAGTATAAATCTTTAGTGACGCATAAAACACGTTTGTTCCGCTTTTGTTTGCAATTTCCATTTCTCAAAATTAATAATCTAAAATTTGCTTCTCTGTTATAATAACTAAGAAGTTCTTTCTATTTTATTCGTGAACTATCTGCGCCCCGCGGTTTCATCCGCGCAAGTTGCGAACCCGCGGTGTTCGAACACCTACCTACCGCAATGCAAAAATCCACACTTAAACGGACGACCAGGGAAGTACTGATGATGCCAAGCGCGGTAGCGCCTGTCTTCAACACTTAGGTACTTCAATGGGCGACTTTACTTTGACATTGACTTTACTTCAATGGGCAAACTTTACCATACAATGAAGTAAGGTAAAGTTTGTATTTCATCAGTAAGTGACGATAACGATGACGATCAATGACGATGGATGACGATCAATGACGATGGATGACGATGATGATGATGCCACTCTACATCACTTACCCTACCCCTGTCGATTTTCATTCATTGAATAGTTATCACCCGCGTAAGTCCCGATCCTGCGGGATTTTCGGATCAAAAGTATCCTATGTTACTCTCCATCATTTAAACTATCCCTATGCAAATTTTCATCCAAATCAGTCGAGCCGTTTGACCGTGAAGAAGGAACAAACAAACAAACAAACAAATAGACTTCCGGATTATAAATCCGTATAATATTAGTAGGATTACAAAATGATCTTCGACTATAAATTCAAATTTAAAGTTTATGCTTAGATCTTGCTAAGCTCAGTCTTTAGATTTAAAATTTGAGTACACTTAAAACTTGAGGGCTACTTAAATATTAAGTAGCTCCCATATTTTAAGTGTGGTAGAAATGAGAAAACTTGCTTAGCTGCTGAGCTTGAGCTAAGCGAGTTGCAAAGATCGCGTTATAAGTACCAAAATTGTCTTAAGTCAAAGTCTTTGCTTAGCTCAAGCTAAGGTAAGTCTGAGCTAAGACAAAGTGCGGACTATAGATTTCAGCCGAAGTGTCAATTGAATCTGCTGAGGCGGTAGGTACGCGCCGCGTGGAGTATGGATCACGCACGCGTCTACGTAGCAGGCCATAATATTTTGTCGATTTATGACGCTCGGCCAGTCGATAGATATCTTATTTTAGATCAGCTGAACGCGGTCTTTCGGGACTTGTGTGGTGTGCAAAAAAGATACATACAATTTTTTTGTCCTTTAAATTAGTACATTGTTTTTTGTACTAGGTTTTTTGTAATTAACTATTTTATTTCTTTTTTAGATTGTCTTCTTCACATTTTGACCCAACATAATATTTCTTTTATTCTCTATTATCCTTTTTTTATTACAAATTAAATCCGGGGTATTTTTTATGCTTAAATTCTTCTCGTGAATAAGTCGGTTGCAATTAGGTGAATACTAGCGAAATATCGAGATCCTCGTTTTTTTTTTATTATTTTAAATAATATTTAGTTTCAAACCATCAGTGTCAAATCATATCATAAAAGTGACTTAGGTGAATTGGGAGAATTTAAGCTTATAGGTACCTATATGACATAAAAATTTAGATCTACATCGTTATTCGTGCGGTAGGCATATTTCACCTTCAACCACGACGCCACTTGAACCACCCCACCACAAGTGGTAAACGGTTAACCACTGAATTGTATAAAAATATAGTAACCACAGTTTTGTGCGAACCGTACAAACGACCCCAATGTTGACCGCACTTATCTGCCCGTGAGGTATGCCCCGTATTATGGGAGTTTGGGACCCCTTAGCTTAGCAACATTTACAGTAACGTCATCATAGAGGTGTGCACTTACAGGCGTGCTATAACGGGGGTAGTTTGAGAAAACTATTCCTAACTGCGCTGCGTAGTGCATTCTGATGTTTTACCCTCAAAGGTTTCCGCGAATTTCTGTATACAATAATAGGAGCCTTTCTTTATTTCTAACTAGCTGCGCCCCGCGGCTTCAGCCGCGTAAGATTGATCAAAATCAGTTCAGCATTTTTTCTTTCTTAAGAACCTTCTCCTGATCATAACGAATACAACAAAAAAAGAATTATCGAAATCGTTCCAGCCGTTCACGCGTGATGCGATGACCACACAAATAGGGATTCATTTTTACACGACTGCCAAAGGAAGTGTTATGTTTTTATATTTTAAGACTAACTTACCAGGGGCACTTTGTATCGCCACGGATTAAAATAATAATTTGACACTGGCAGAATTACAATGTCACATTACTGTATTAAAAAAAAACGTAGTGTGTTTTGTTTACGTATGTTTGAAAATGGAATCCAGTTCATTTATTCCTCCTTCCTCAAGTATTATTATGAGAATATGAATCAGGTATGTATTTTTTTTTAGTTTTCCGTTACTATTTTTCAACGATGACTAGACTGTATTTTAGTCTAGTCTAGACGGATACAAATATACCGAATCAAATATCATAAAATTCGGTGCAGCCACTTTTGCGTGATTCCATTTCCAACTAACACAACTTCTTTTAAATAGTTTGGGTGATATTTGACTATCACTAGGTGGTACATGTTGAAACTTTTAAGTTACGAGTGAAGTTGGAAACGCTCCGATTTGACTGAAATGATAATAATATCTTACTTTATACTAATATTATAAAGGCGAAAGTTTGTATGTATTCATGTATGTGACTTTTACGCAAAAACTACTAAATCGATTGCTATAAAACGTGGAACATAGGCAGCTGGATACCGGAAATAACACATAGGCTACTTTTTTTCCCGATATTTCCACGGGAACGGGACTTACGCGGGTGAAACCGCGTTGCGCAGCTAGTTTTGAATAATTTTGATTAGAAAATATAGGCAATCTGGAGGTTGTAGGTTCGAAATTCACCGGGAGCTTTTTAAAAAGCATTTTTAAATGCTTAATCTCATCAATAGAACTCAAACCGGTCGTGATCTCAAATGTTATCATGAAGTCGCATCTCGTGCTCATATCGATTACAAAGAATATCGAAACAAAATCGTTCGATTCGTTCGACCTTGATATCTAGATGATCGATATTAAAAGATCCGAGATATCGATTAATGACTAGAGGTTTTATTAACCGACTTCAAAAAAAAAGGAGGAGGTTATCAATTCGTCTGTATGTATAATTTTTTTTTTTTTTTGTATGTTTACCGATTACTCGAAGACGGCTTGACCAATTAAGATGATTCTTTTTTTAATGGATAGGTGGGAGCTCCAAGATGGTCCCATAAAAATTTGATGTGGATCTGATGAGGGTCTTCGGAGTGATGAACGGAAATGCTCCTCAAAACGCATTTATCAATCCAGTTGTTTATCGATTACTCGAAGATGGCTTGACCGATTGAAATGATTATTTTTTTAATGGAAAGGTGGGAGCTCCGAGATGGTCCCATAAAAATTTGATGAGGATCTGATGAGGATCTTCGAAGTGAGGACCGGGAATGCTCCTCAAAACGCTGTATTCAATTCAATTGTTCATCGATTACACGAAGATGGCTTGACCGATTGATATAGTTCTTTTTTTAATGGAAAGGTGGAAGCTGCGAGGTGGTCCCATGAAAGTTTGGTAAGGATCTGATGAGTATCTTCGGAATGATGGACAGGATAGCATCCCAGAATTCAATAAAATACTCATTTTAGACTTCTACCAAAAAGAATAGACCCCTAAAGAACTAAGTACAGATTGATGGGGCATCTGAAACCACCTTCTCATCAGCAAACTCCTCAATTATTAAAATTACGGTAACAATATTGTTGATTTTTAGGTAGGTAGGTATACTCAAAAGGGTAAAATAAAAAAATAATTTAAAAATTAAAAAACCGACTTCAAAAAGAAACAAAAAATAATTTAAAAAACAACCAAAAAATAAAAAGAATTGATAAAAATGACCAAAATAACCTCTACATAGGTACAGTGCCACCGACTAATTAATCTGTTTTATCATCTGAAGTCGGGCAGTTTTACTGGTTGGTTCCATATTGTACTTAGGTTGGCTGCCCGTTGGCTTGGCTTTGGTTGGCTGTCATTTTTATCAATTCTTTTTATTTTTTGGTTGTTTTTTAAATTATTTTTTGTTTCTTTTTGAAGTCGGTTTTTTAATTTTTAAATTATTTTTTTATCGAGTCACTATTTCAATGGTAATCGGTATTTTCACCGGTGGTAATAAAACATATTAATATATAGTACCATACTTACATTAGTGTGATTATATATATAATATACTAGCTGCCCCTCGCGGGTTCACCCGCGCAAGTCGCGTTGTTCTTACACCTACCTACCGCAATGCCAAAATCCACACTTAAACGGACGACCAGGGAAGTACAGAAAAGTACTGATGATGGCTTGCCCTTGCACTGCAGTAGGTAGGTGAAGTAAGGCATAATGACGATGGATGACGATGGATGCCGATGGTTCAACAACAACGAAATTACTCAATTCTTTATTTTTTAGGATAAGTCCTGCACTTATAATATTGCATCTTCACGTAGTACATACATAATATTATATAGGTTGTTGTCAAGTTAAAGTTAAGAGGGGAATGTGTCAGTGTTGTGATTCCAAGTGTCGTCGTCGCCGACTCACGAACTCGCTCACGCATCGCACGTGCACTACGGGCTGTTGCACAATGGTCGCAATAATAGGTATAGTATATAAATAATATAATACCTAGTCTACTTATAGAAATATTTTCTATAAGTTCTTTTTTAAAAAAAAAAAAGTAAAAAAAAAAAAACAAAAAAAAAAAATAAGTATAGGTACTTACAAATAATTATACGATTTTCGATGTGAAACATCTATAGGCGCGGATAAACCTGATTGTTGGCATGGCGATAAAGACCGCGGCGACGGTTCACAACGCTCTAAGAAAACACATTTATTTTGTCAATATCACATGTTTCACATCTGTCAGGCGTCTCGTGACAGCTCACATTTTTGATGTGTCGTGGCGACGCATCGCCGCGCTACTTGTTTAATCATAGGTATGGCAACCTCAGTTTTAGATTTTATTCTGTTTTCGCGAATTTGTATTGAAATAAAACTCATTTTTCGGTTTCAATCGCGTTGTGTTTATTGTCAGCAATGTTGCAATGCCGACCCGACGTTTCGGAGACTATTGAAACAACTATTCGGTAAAGTAATCTTTCGGTCAATCGTCTTCGGCGAAAGGTGTTTCGAAGTAGCGTAGGGAACCCATAGCAGACTTATTTTTCAAGGTACCTAGGTACTTAAAGACGTAAAATGAGATTTATTTCAATTTTGATATTGTTTTTAGGATTTCACAGAGGGTAAACTGCATCCTTCGACTAAGACTCCCCTGTCTGTCAGTCAGCAGGCTGTATTTACTGAACTGTTATAGCTAGACTATACTTACTAGGTATTTTTCAGATGAAATATTACAGTTGCCACTTTAATCTTCATATTGAGTATCGCTAGTTCAGTTTAAGATATACTATTAATTTATATTCAAAACTATACAATCACTAAACATAGTAATAACTATTCGCGAATAAGACTCGGAAAAAATATAAAAACAAAAATGTTGAGACCACTGTAGAACATTTCTCCTCAAGTCACGCAGCGATATTTTCTTAAGGGCAAACCCGCTCAAGGAATCGCGTTTAGCTAAGTCGACAACACTGATTCCAAATAGTAACGGTCCACTAATTGTGCCTTTAAATTGCGGGTCAAACTTCAAATTGGTTTCGGCTTTCACTAAGATTGTTGTTCGGAACATATTGGTTCGTATAACTAATCAATACTTAACATTCGCCATAGGGCTTGTGTTTTATTTTCTAATCATCGTTTCGCAAGACGTTTTGTGTTCTTTAAATTTTTGAATATTACAGTAAGAGAATTTGTTACATTTTTATGTTGTACTGTGTCCCTAAGTCTCGATTAATAATAAATAAATAAATATTGCACAACATTACACACAACGCAATCTAGCCCCAAACTAAGCACTAGGCTTGTACTATGGGTACTAGACAACGGATATACTACATAATTTTTTTTTTTTGTAAATACATAGATATTATACATAGAAAGACATCCAGGCCAGATTCAAATATTTATTTTTAGGCATAAATATTTGCATCTGACGGGAATCGAACCCGCAGCCTTCTGCATTGCAGTCAAGCGTACGCCCGACGCGCCACAGAGGCAGATTAAGTGCGAATTTTGAAAAACTCTTTCTTTTGTCATAGTGTAGGACTTGGGCATTAGAGGCAATATGTAAGAGGCAATATGAAATGTCTCATGCCATCGGACGGTGGTCGCCTAAGAAATGTCGTTTTCATCATAATGTGTTTTACCTAATTGTTGTACCTTTTTTTTTTATCTAATTAACGATAACTATTTTGATAAGTAAAAGATTAATGTTCGCTACTAATCTGAATGAGACTTAATAGGTATAGCATTGCATGCATAGGTGACTAGCAGTGTCCCATGATTTCACCCACATAAGTCCCGTTTCCAAACACTTTTTCGTAATGAATATATATCTAAACATCACCTTTAAATTTTCACATCTCTAGGATCAGCCATTTGGGCTGTGCCCAACTATACCTTCTAGTGTAAAGAGTCGGTTACGACTTTGAATTCTCTTAAGATATAGTTAAAATGCATTGTCCTGCGTGACTGACCTATTCATTAATGCCCCTACTGCCCAACAGAGCCCATACTGCTGATCCTGGAGACATATGAAATTCGACAGATGTTATTTGTGGTTCGTAGGGATCGACTAAGATGTTTTGAAAAATCCCGAGGGATTAGAACTTACATACGCTGAAGAAACCGCGGAACTGCGAGTACCTATATGTATAGATTATAAACACGTCAGAGACAAACCCTAACACCATAAACCAGAACCATTCCACACACGGATTGCCCTTAAATAATCCAGTTTAAAAAGCCTTCTAAATAAACATTTTCCATTGTGTGCTAATAAGGTCGAATATTGTATTCCGATAACCGAACCGGGCCTACGAAATGTTGCGATCAAACTTATAGATAAGTATAGAATATTGACCTTTACGAACTTAATGACTTAATAATGTCGATGTTATCTTTTTAAACTGGTGATGTAGACTGGGTATTTGCGTAAAGCGTAAAATGAGCGTATAGTGGTGACATGAATAGGGTCCTTTTTTCAAATATTAAATGCTTTCTAAGCCGTGTAGATTGCAGCATTGGTCTCGGTGTTTTGGAACCAGAAAGCTCTTGGTGGAAGCTTTTTGGTTTCGGCCGTGCCTTTGTACAGTCAGGGTAGAGTCTAGATAAACCTACTAAGTAGAAGTTTAGATTACAAACTTAGGTCGGTACAGTGGCTATAATACTTACAAACGTATCAGTTTGTCTGGGACTGTGGGAATTGGAAACGCCACGAAACGGCAAAGGTGTAGTAGAACAAAAAAAGATAGAAAAACCATGATTAGTTACGTTAAAATGACCTCCCGGGGATAACTAGTCATTGGATCTTTGGATCACTGGGTGACTGGAATTTTCGAAGTAAAACATTCATCATCATCATCAGCGTGTTGCAGTCCACTGCTGGACATAGGACTCTCCAATTGCACGCCACTTAGATCTATTTTCGGCTTCTCGCATTCAGTTTATGCCAGCCGTCTTGCGCAAATTGTCGCTCCAGCGTGCCTGAGGACGGCTGAAGTAAAACATTAAACTTATTGTTCTTTATCATCATCATCACCTTGTTAAATTGTTTTGTTAGTTGAGACTAGTACATGTCTTTTAGGTCGTCGAATCACTTCTGCACCTGCCTTCCTTGGGCATTTGCCCTGTAACTTTCCATTCAGGAATGTTCAATGTTAATCCGCAATAATTGACAGCAGTCGTAAGGTCGCCAGTTCATTACCCGTTACCATAATTTTGTGCGATCCCAATAATTCTTGAGTACAGCAACACAAGGGGTCGGTTGTCGGTTCAAATATGAGTTATTGTCTCGGCCGGTAATGATCTGACCACATTTCGGCGCTCGCTGTCGTTGCACTACAATCATGAGCACTGTCACGACTCTGTAGTGCTACACTAACAACTTGGGCTCAGGTTGGCCGATGCAAGGAAACATGGCCAAATGGGGAATTCTCATGAACACCTTGCGCGACTGTGGAAGTGATGTATTTAATGGACTGTCAAATGTTTCCAGTTAGGAGTTCCGCAGCCATCTTCAACAGCGCCACAGACAGTATGCAGTAGCCATCGTCGAGTTTTAGGCTAAGGTTCTATAATATGGACAATTTGATGCCGTTGCCACGAAAAAGTAGAAGACTTGGGTTTTGTTATTTTCCTAATTAGTACACTCTAATTCTCTATTCTAAACCAAGTCTAGTTAAAGTATGATATGCCTAATAGCCATCGGGGAGTAAAAGTCCACGAGTGGAGTGTGACCTCGAGTGACCACGATCAATGCAAAACGAAGTGTTGGAAGACCACCTACTTGGTGCACCGACGACATTGTAGTGGTCGCGGGAAGTAGATAAAGGAGGCTCAGCATCACTATTTGTGGCGTCGTATGGGGGCGACATGTGGGGCAGTGAATGGATAAGAACTAATTTGATTTTTATTGCTCTAGGCACTTCTACTAGACTTCACCGCGAGTGAATTTTTGACAACTCTCATGGTCTAGTTCGTGAAAACTGACTGTACTGAGTTCTGACCCGGACACGCGAGTTCAAACCTCGAGTAAATTTTGGAAGATGTATTTTTCCTTTCAAATATTTCCAAGATGACAATGTTTAAGCATACCCTGAGTCTAACCAAGTTATTACCCTCGTGTTACAATATCGTGCGTCGATCATAGAGCTCTAGTCTGTATAATTACATGGTGGAGTTAATTGCCGCTCTCGAACTGGGTCACTGATGACCGCATTCAGATTTTATCGATCTCTTTTACAGATTAAACTTGCTTCGAGCTGAGATTTGGAAGGTTAAGCTTGTAGGTACTTTGGGGATATTGAAGCATTGTTAAATTATACTTAACGATGTGCGATTTTGCTTGCGTGAAGGAGTGACAAACATACTTTAAATTCGTAATTACCATATCGTTCGTATTCGACCTGTCTAAATTATTTGCGTAAGACATTAGTATAATAGTAGATACCTACTAACTCAGAAAGTGATATTTTTGTGGATGATTGGAAGATTGGTTTTAATGAGGGTATGATTGACATATTGCAAGAATGATGAAGGAAGCTAAAAGAAACTTGTGTTTATTCTCTTTTAAATGTGTATAAAATATTTATTAATTAGAGTCATTGGTCTAGTTCGTTTTAATTAAATAAATGATAAATAAATTAGTTGTAAGATACAGAACTTGTTTGAAAATAACGTAAATCACAACCCCATCCATCTAACTATCAAAAGCCATACAATTCAATATATTTCCTTCCATAGAATCACCTTTACACCACCCTAATATATACTGGGGCTATTCATCGCCTCCAACCAATTTATATGTCTACCCTTGGGGTATCCTTTTGCCAAAAAACTTCTAAGAAATCTTCAAAAATTTCTCGGAACTACCTGCTACCATAAAACTGATTTTTTTTACAAGTTTTTTGTTTGTTAACTGCCTCTGCGATTTATCATTCGATAGGTTTTAAAAGTACGAAGGGACGGTTCATTTTCCCTCAAAACATCTTAATTTGCAGTTATTGCAATTTAAACTTTGTTTAGGAGATTTTTAGGTTATTTTTAGCTTGTATATCAGTAGGTAGTGGTCACAAAAAAGCTCTGGAAACATCAAATATTTTATCTCGAGACGAGATTTTGAGTTATGGAAGAAAGCAAGATTAGAAAATAAAGAAACGATTTTTGGTCGTTTTTAAAACTATTATGAGTTGTAATAAATCAATATATTTTTTATGATTATTTTTATGTTAATTGCTCCTATCCTCGCTATAAAAGGACGACCAATTAACTGATTCGATAGATAACAGAAATATGTAGAAACAGGTTTATTAAAAGGTATAGAAATTTGTAGTCTGAGTCATTTAAAAAGAATGTTTTCGAAATCGTAGTTATTTCTTACAATCCAAATTAGTTATAACGACCCTAATTCTATATCTTACTTCTTACTAATTATTATAAACGTAAAAGTTGGTATGTATGTATGTATCTGACTTTGTTACTCTTTCACTCAAAAACTATTGGACCGATTGCAATGAAACTAATGGAATATAGGTAGCTGGATACCAGGAATAACACAAAGGCTACTTTTTCCCCGATATTTCTATATAAATAAAACGACAAGTATCTACCAAATTCTAATTGATAGAGACACAGCCAACTTTTGTATTTTTAAGTTCAAAAAAATTATTGTTGGTATATTTTTATCGCAATAGACAGGACAATACGGCGTTATATTTACCAATATTAATTCATACACGTGGTAATTTTAAATAGCACCTGCTTCTTTTCTAAGATGTAAAAGATTTTCGTATACCAAGAAGCTGTTATTGTCAGGCATTACAACCGGGACTAACTGCCTAATTTACTTTCCAAAACAACTAAAAGAAAAACTTGTTATAATACAAAACCGTTACCTATATTAAAAACCTAATTTTGGATTTTTTAAATTTTAATAAATAAATATTGCTCGACATTGCACACAGCGATATCTAGCCCCAAACTAAGCACTAGGCTTGTACTATGGGTACTAGACTACGGATATACTACATATGATACTTTTTTTTAAAATACATACCTATTATACACGATATACACCCAGAACCAAACATTTATGGTCCGAAGAAATATTTGATCCCAGCGGGAATCGAACCCGCAGCTAGCCTTCTGTATTGCAGTCAGGCGTTTGTTCGACGCGCAACAGGGGCCGTCATCTAACGATGCTGAGGCGTTATTGAGACGATTTACTTTTTAGTTTTTAGAGTTTTAGTTTTTATTAGTGTCCTCGTCCTTAGTTGATTATTGAGTAAACAAATAATCCGCAGTCAAACTAAAAACTACTTAGAATAATTTTATTCATATCTCTCTCAAGGGCACATTTGCGAACAGAAACCAATAAAACTTTCAATTTCAAGCCAGCACTGACAATAACTTTAAACTTTCAACGGGTATTCAAGAAGACCAAATAAAATTCTTTCTTATGAACCCAAGTCTGCAAAACTTGGACTCTGAAGTGCCCGTAACAGCTGTTTTATAAAGTTACCAACTTTGTTTTACTATCGCTATGAACTCTATGTCTTCTATCACAAGGTCTACATTTCTCGATACGAACTGTAAATAAAGTCAGCTGTTGTGCAATAGTACCAACTGTATTCTGCTGTCGAAATCAACTTTATGTTTTGTGTAGTAGCGTCTATATTTGTTAATTTCAAATGTAGTACAAGTTTGTATTGGTTTAGGTTGGTCTTGTACTTTCCTATGGACTAGACATTTTTGTTAATAAAACAAAAGTGATGTTTCTTTGAATTGATAACTTTATGGTTCTAGGTTCCGTTTACATTTCCAGGGTCCATTCGCAAGTCTTTCTGAAAAAAGTAAGTTTATTTTTTAATGTCAATAACAGAAGTAGTAAGTAAATTTCTAATTTATATTTGTATAAATCTTGATTTTATGATTGAATAATTAGAAAGACATGATATTTTGATTGTGTGTTATATTTGTAGAATGGTAGGTATCCACTAAGAAACAGTAATTGAATAATTCCGCGGAGTCTGTGGAATTGCGAGTGTCTGCGAGTTTATATAATACTAGCTGTGCCCCGCGGATTCACCGCGGTATAGGATTTATCTAAATCAGTTAATGTTTTTTAATAAGAACCTTTTCGTGAGATAAAAAAGGTTTAGCGAAATCGGTCCAACCGTCCAAGCGTGATGCCGTCACCAAGCGATATATGGATTCATTTTGATAAAGAAGAAGATATTAATGACAATTTAAATAGCCCTTAACTTTTTAGTAGCAACGGCCTTATTATGGATATAAACCCTTATTAAAGTTTTAAAAAAATATTTATATATTATGATCCTTTGTAAAAACATGATGTAATTTAAGACATTTACCTATGTAATTGAAAAATGTTCGTTATCCAATCAAATAATGGCCGAATAAAAATCCTCCTTTTTCATAATTAGACAATGAAAATGGCAAATCGAAAAACAAGTTGGGGCACTTAATTAGGCAGGCACTTAGTGCTTGCAGTGGCACTTCGATAATAACTCCCAACTCCTCGCTTCAAACGGCATTAAATTCCGAACTACACCGGGAACACGGAGAGATAAACCCAACTAATCTAGGGTGCTTCTATATGGATGCTGGTTTTAAGGACGTGTTTAAAAACTAGCGAACAGCCCCGGGTTTGGTCGTCTATGTATTCTTCTTCTTTTTGGAGGTCGATCTAATAACTCTAACACTTAAGGGACCGTCTCCACGAGCGTTAGAATCGCGGCGAAATTATCTTGTTTCTATACAACACATCGCCACGTTAATATCGCCGTGTGGCGTTCATAGAGACGTTCATCGAGATTGTATAGAAATATGTGGGTCGACGTTATCGCCGCGATTCTAACGCTCGTGGAGACTATCCCTATGAGAGCTTAGTGTTAGAGTTTTCAGATCGACCTAAGTCCTCTAACTTTACCTAACGTCTGCTATCAGAGATAACAATTGGGACCAACATTTTCAGGCATCAAAACTGTTTTGGATTTAATTTTGGTGGTTTTGGTAAAAACTATATCAAACCGTCGCTTGGATTAGGAGTTTGTGGATAAAGAGGACGTGAAAAGCGAATTTATTGTTATATCTATACAGTAAACATACATTCAGAAATTGACATATACATACTTACATATAGTAAGTACATATAAAACTTAAAGTCTTGACTGATTGACTGAGTGATACAATCGATTTATCAGTCGATTTGGGCTGCCCGCATCTTAACGGACAGCCAAATCGCTGATTCTAAAGAAATTTAACAGTGATTTTGAAGTAAATAGATAATTTGAAAAGTTCTTTATTAGCCTTAATTGATATAAAGGGAATAAGGTGTTTATAAATGCTTTATTTTTTACTGTGACAATAACTTTCAAAGTTGACAGACAGAAACAATAGTGGAATAAGACTATACTCGTAAGTACCTAAAAGGTAGGATCTACTAAAAAAGGTTTTTTGAAATTCGGAACGGAATTTACGCGGGTGAAACCGCGGGAAACTACTAGATTTAAAATAAAAACTTTCAATCAATTTTTCAAATTACGAATTTTACTCGATTTTTTTTTAATAATTTGATCTAATGCAGCTGGAAATTCAGGTTAACCTGTCGAGTGCAGAAATTTTTGGAAAATGTCTTTATTTATAATTTGATCTAAATTTAAAAACAATCAATTCAACGTACGCCAGGTTAGTTCAACTCTAAGCTCTCCAGACTCCCGCGTCCCTCTCCATATTAACTAATTGGCACGTACCAATAAAGCCAGGACATCTGAACTAATCCAATGCAATGGCTGCACTCGTTTACAAGTTAAATCGACGGGGAGCTAGCGCGGTAATTAATTGGGGTAGTCGGAAAGTTCCGGGACAAACACTGTTGTACGGAGCGTTGAAACGTTGGATGTGACTGTCAATTTGTTTTTTTTAGATCTCTCTTCGGACGACGTGAAGACCTAAATAAACAGACAATATTCCATCACATTGATTTAAGATCTCCTTTGCACTTAAAATTCGACAGCTGCCTTTTATGCTCGTCATCAAACTGAATTTGGAAACAACATTACAATTGTTTTGGATTTAATTGCAAGTTGCGGAAAGGTTAGAAGGTAAAATCCTGTCTGGTGCAGAATTTCTGTAAACTGTTGTAAACACGAATTAAGGATATTGCAAAAGTACCATGCTATCAGAAGTCAGTAGAAGATAGATTTCACATTTCTACTTAGATTTTTATTCTGTTTTCACGATTTGAATCAAAATTAAAGTCAGTTTCTGATTTGAATCGCTTTCGTTTATTATTTTTAATATTTTATCAATACCGTACGTTTCCTAAATGGTGTAAGCCTACTCCATGGCACAGTTAGATCATCTTTATTTCTCAAATTAAAAACATGTATATCCCGATTTTTAACAAATTTGTCCTTATTTTTATGGATGTATAAAATGCTTTTCAATATTATATTGTGAATATAAGAATATTTATTTCTTTAAACTTTTTTCTAAGAGATTTTTTAGGACCCAACCCGTAGATAGCTGGGACCACTCTCTTCTGTAATATGAAGATATCCTCTATGTCTGCAGCATACACCCACAGCAGGATGCCATTATGACATAGTGCTGTGGAAGTAGCTTTATAAGACCATGCGGGCTTGTTTTTGTTGCATATTGTATGTGTTGCACTCAAGACTAGGCTGCCAGTTCTTGTTTAATTTATAATCTACTGTTTGTAATAGGGAGGGGGGGGGGGTAAACGAGTTGGAGAGTGGAGACCGCCTCTCGGCAAACGTAGTGTAGGACGTCCTCAGGCGCGTTGGAGAGACGATTTGCGCAAGACGTCTGGCACAAACTGAATGCGAGAAGCCGAAAATAGATCTAGGTGGCGTGCAATTAGAGAGGCCTATGTCCAGCAGTGGACTGCAACAGGCTGATGATGATGATGTTTGTAATAGATCTATAAGTATTATGCCATCAGAAGCCAATAAAATGTAGAATCAGTACCATTTCTACTTGGTATTGAATATCCACAAGTTCTCACATCGATGTGTTGTTATGTCTGAAACAAACTGTAGAACTCGGCGCTTGTTTTCGTTGCACATTGTATGTGTTGCACTCAAGACTGCCACTCCTTACTCGTTTCATTATTTACTTCAACGCACGGAACATTTAATAAAATTGTTTTAACGAGGCGCGTTGTGAGTTTTCCTTGGGTTAGGTAAAGGGCTATAGATATATATGGAGGGGATTTACAAAGCAGGTACTATGACAAGTCAATAAGTACGTACAAAATTTGACAGGCTAGTGGGCCAGTAAAAAGGACCTTATTGAACATCAAGGTTAAGAAATTTAACTCAAATTAAACTATTTTTCTACAATATTCTACCATACCTTTATCTATATACCTACCCTTACATATACGAAGGACCAAAATGCTCTAATATTAAAACGGCACATGATCCAAATGACCTAGTAGCAAAACGTCCTATAATCCGAATGACCACATTATCACTGTACCACAGATCATAGTATACCTACAAAAACTTGTATAACAATTTACGTTCTGAATAATTACTTTTGAGTTTTTTTTTGTATTGTTTTCATTATAATTACTAGGTTAAGTATTTTACAAAATGAAATTCATCATCAAAGCCCCTCGTTTTGATGGGTTCGAACTCCGTCATCGGAGAAATTTTCATCATGGATATTTTCGTGGTAATTATTCTTTAGCGTTAAAAATAAGAAACTATGACTATGAAATTAAAACTTTGACATTTATAAATGATCTCAAAGTACACCAGACCTGTACCCTGTACGTAATTTTCAAAACTAAAGCTAAAACAGGACGCTTAAAAACAATATGTCCTCGTGGTATATTCCCTAAAAAAACTTTCAGAATCAAATACTTACCTACCTCTTCTCTGCTTACTTTATTAATTTCGGCAGGCCAATAACTTCACGAACAACAGATAAAACAACTAAAAGTACGACATAAACAAACATTTCGGCAATTAAATTGGGAACAAACAAAACAACAAATCTCTAAGCAGCTCCTTACGTGTAAGTCTCAACTATCCTAATTCACTATTAATGTTCACTTTGTACCAGTTAAGACTGCTTTAAACCGGCTCAAACCGGTTAAGGATATACAAAATAATGGTCCTTCCAGTCTAGTACGGAGGTTAGGGGATAGTGACCCGGGTGCACGGAAATTAACAAAAAACTACCCTGTTCAAACTTTTAAAATTTTAAAAACTTCGGTTCTTTATCATTATTAGAACTAGGCGTGTAGATAGCGTTTGTAGTTTATAGATAATTTTATATTTATATTACTTCGACGTTTCGGTCACTGCGGTTACACTGACCGTGGTCCTAGTGCTGAATTTTATTATCAAACTAAAACGTTTTAAAAACCGCATCAACAATGAAAAAACATTTGTAACTCATATTTAAATTATGAACCACATAAAAGTAATGATTATGATCATATCTGAAAGAAAAATTAATAATTTAGACAATAAATTGATGCATCGAAATAAGGATTCACAATATGCAAACTACAAAAAAGTTTCCTTCTATTTTTACTAAATTTCTATCGTCTCCGTAACGCAATCCCTTTAAATTAATACCTATTAGATGAAGTAAGAAAATAAAGGGTTTTCTTAGTTTATTTCGTTTCTTTGTTGTTGTAATCTAGAATCGTAGCTCGTGCTCGCCTTGTCGTTTTTCCGGATTCATTTTATTGTTTAAAAGAATTTTGTTCTAGAAAAAAATGTAAGTAAATTTTAGACAATGTTTGATTATTGAGTCTTTGATAGTTTTTATTCATTTAATAATATTTTAATCTGAAAGTTCATCTGTTGTTGGTTCCCTTTTCGTGCACAAACGGTTTGGCCGATTTAGATGAAAATTTGCATTTGTTTATGTGATGGACAGTAACATAAGATTTTGATTCCGATAATTCTGCGGGATGGGGACTTACGCTGGTGAAACCACGGGGCGCAGCTAAGTAGTCATTCATAATAAAGGTACTGTTCTATTGTAATGTGACAAATGAACTTTACACTTTTTAGGCTTTTAATAAATGAAAATGAATCATAAATGTATAATTGGAAGTACCAGTAAATGAATTATCGCAAAAATAAATAAGTAACAAAGAAACACATAACGAAACATAAAAATACCTATTGTTTTATCGAATGGCCAAATATATATTTAGAACAATGATCACGACCAGCAGATTTATCAATCAAACGTAGAAATTCCGATCAGATCCGTGTATTAGAGTTGCCAAATCTAAGGATAATGGAGACGAATGAGCGCTATCGACGGAACAGTCACTCGACCGACTTATGGTACAACTATACGAATATGTTTTAATTCTCACAGGGTTAGTTGTTCAACATTTAATGGTGATAAATAATCAGGGTTGGTTTTCTTGAGTTGCTTTTATGACTTAAGTAAGTCTTCTTCTTCTTCTTCTTCGTGTTGATGGCGCATATGTTTTCAGTGGAATGGGGTTAAACTCGCCCACTCCAGTATGTTGCAAGGTTTTTAACCTCATGTGAAACTGGCCAAATTGCTCTAAGCTGCTAGCAGAAGGCCACAAATAAGAATCTGAATCTGACAATAAAAGACAAACGATGCAAAGTTATGCAGCGCATTAATTGGCGTTATAAGTAAGGGAAGTAAAATTCATAGTTCTTAGAAATCTTTTTAAAGGAAAAATTCATCTTCAAAAATTCACTTGCGTGGCCGAGCGGTATAGGCACTGGAATATTGAACCAGGGACGCGAGTTCAAATCTCGCCGCAAGTGAATTTTTGAAGATGAATTTTTCCTTTAAAAATATTTCTAGTAAATATTATGCCTTGAGCAATAAAAACAAATTTACGAAATATTCATAGTTCTTCTTGACGAAACTATAAATCAAAGTAGTTTAAGAAGCGTTTTAGAAATATTAAATTTGAAGGATGTGTTCTTTGCGACGTTTACTCGAATTTGTAATATGTGTGTACTGTAGGCAAAGTCCTCGAGGGGCGACCACGATGCAATGTGAAGCGGAGTGTTAGAAGACCATCTACTCGGTGGACGACCGACATTGAAGCTAGGATGGAAGTAGTTCGCGATCGCTATTTGTGCATGGCGTCGTATGGGGAGGCCTATACCTATAGCAGTAGACGGATAAGGGCAGAAAAGACCATCGTCTTCTCTGCCCTTATCCACAGCATCATCATGCTGTAGAAGGGCGAGCTAGCATTAACACATACATAACATACATAGACAATAATAAAGCAACATGCACATTCTATTGCGCCAAACCCCGCCGTCAGTTAAAAATCCTACAAGTTCCTCTAACACATTCTCTATGTCCCTTTAATATACACAGAGATTCAATAAATTTTCCTAATTCTTGGTTCAAATTCTGAATGTAACGCATTCTCTCCATCATCCTAACTACAATTAACTCCAGATTCGAAAGCTATTGTTCAGTTTAATAAGGCGTACGGATTAATAGCTTAACAAATAATTATACAAAGCCCACCTTTGCGATACTAATAAAGCAGGAGCTGCCGCACAGCGAAATTAATCAAAGAGAAATATTCATGCCAACACATGCCATGAAATGATAATGAACCCGTATCGGTGATTGGTCTCGAATGTAGGCGATAGCGGGTATTTCGTTATTTTCTTCTTGTCAGTGGTACGCAGCAATAACACATTTATTTATTTATGATATAGAAAAAAAAACTATTGTGATTAAAATTCAATCGTTTTAGAAAAGCATAATTGTATAAATAGGACTAAATTCAATAATGCTTAACAATTTACATGTGTCTGAACTAGAAATGTAAATAGTCAGTGGAATTTAATTTCATTTAGCATATGATATTATAAATTCGATGACAGCCTTTTAAGGACTTTATAAAAAAAAATAACTATAGTAGGCACCTATAATTATTTGACAAGAAAACAAGCAGCACAATAATCGCGTTCGGGTGTTTTTTTTATAAGTTAGAGAATTTTTTTTGAAAACAATAACAAAATTTAAAAAGAAGAATACCTACCGAAGAAAGTTTATGTTCAATAACAAACGATGTAGGTAATTCAAAAATCTCTAGGATCTTATAACTTAGACCACATTCCCGGTGAGCTGGTACATATATTGTGTAAAACAATACGTTTCCGAGGAATGCCTGTCTGTCGGAACAATTAGAGTAGATATGCCTTTGACCCACCCCAGCCCTGGGCTTCAATAACAACGAGGCTATATTCCCCGCGCCCCCGGTCCGACATCCGATCTAATTATTGGATTTGACAATTTTCGTGGCTTCGATGATAATAATTAATTTGAGTTACATATAATATCTGTATTCATTAACCGACTACCAAAAAGGTTTTTTTAGTGAATTTATTATAGGATTTTTAGAAAACTTTTGCAGCGTGTGATGTATACGGTTAGGTGTTCGATTTCCGTTTTGGAATAAATATTTTAAAGGAGTGGGGACAAACGCTGGAAATCTTTATATATTTACGTACATTATAAGTAGGATTACCAGGATTTTTACAATATTTAGCTTTTAGCCTCATATCGTGCTAAAGCTTTTGATATGTTTGTGGCTCCTTTACGTAAAAGCCGCTAAATCTATTGTCATGATCTTGGTATAAACCAAGTTTCATGACAATAGATTTAGCGGCTAAATCTATTTTCATGAATCTATATAGATAGCTGGAGACTTGGAATAACAAATAGGTCGTTTTGACAGTTATTTTTAGTAGATGCACTGGCCTACTAAGTATTTGCCCACGACTACTTTCTCACCTATACAAAATCTACCCATCAAAATCGATTGTATCATGAGGATAAACAAATAAACCTTCACATTTTCAATATTAGTGGGGATTTAATATTGCGCTCTGCCTCATAGAAGCGTCCCCAGTGTGTGTATGTAAAAACAAACAATTTATTCTACCCTTTTTCCTATATTTGTCTGTTTATAACGGCTAGGTTCCACTTTGATACACCCCGTATACACTTCCGCAAACTTGACTCGAGATGTTTGACAGAGAAAACTTAAGATATTTAATATCTTTGAGTACTTTAACTCTGCTGTAGAGGTAACATTTGATTGATCAGAATGTTAGGAAAAATTTGATTGGAATTTGGAAGTCAGCTTTCGCATATTGTATAGAGTAAAACGCTTTACAGTATCATCAAGGGGGTATTCACAGCCTCCGATCCGTAAACGACGACGGAAATTAATGAAATCCGTTACTTTATATTGAGTATTTTTTATTGAGTAGCTATCAGCGAGAATAGCAAGACGGAGATATGTTTCAAATCTTCGGTATCGTACCGAAGCCCGGATTGAAGGATACCTCTCTAGGACTGTTCAGTATAACCGCTCTCCATTACAAACTAATAACTAATAATTACAGTCAAGTGCATAAGTCTAGACTTGGCTATCATCAAAATGTCGCTTGGGCATAAGAAGTAAGAGATGCAGGTTCGAGTCCCGTCTTGCATCGCCTTGTTGTTTTTATGTCGATGTATTTTTCCTTTTCAATATTCCCAGCTCAAGAATTGTGCCGATGTCATCATTGTAACTATCAACTTTAAATCTCTTTAGAACAAACCCAACGTATATTGACTTATTTCGAGAAAGTTAGGGCGGTATTAGAAGAAATAAATATACATATTATGTTGCCAGTGGTTGAAGTATATTTGTATATGGGGTAAAAGTGGCTTTAATTGTGTCAAATTGGCTGGAATTTGTGGTGGAAATACATTGATCTTAACCATAAAACTAGATATAAAATGAAAAGGAAAGCAGTTGTAAACAGCCGATGCGTTACTACCGTAAACTCAATGATGCTTTTGGCGTTCTGATCGTCATTTATTGACTTACGCAGGGGGCGACTTTCCCAGCGCGCGTCCACAGGGATTCTTATTTCATTTGTACGATAGACGTTGCATGCAATAATGTCAGCGCTGCAGCGTCTTTTCATATTTATTTCGCTGCAAAAGGACCATAGAATTTGTTTGTGACCTCTAGTTCTTGTAGATACGTGGGTATCACAATGCCTTGGGTCGACTAGTTTGATTTAAGGAATTACGAATCTTTAAACAGAATATTCTCACGATGCCAATTTACGAGTAGCCAGTAACCCAAAGAGGGCTGCGAATCTGACAGGTCAGAAAGTTAGTTAAAATTGTATGTGTGTAGAATAATTCAACTGTAATTTAATAGTGACTTTCCAATCAATATTAGGTATCTTGAAACTTCGAAAAAAAGTAAAGGTTCTAAAAGTCTTACACGCTTCATTCGAAAAAAAAAAGTTGATCTAAAACAATAGAATTAAAACTTTTACAACTTCGGTCGCCCTATATTATCGTCCCCAAAACACACAGTAGGTATATTTTTCGTGCATCCGGTACGAAATCCCCTTAAACCGACACTCCTCTTATTAACAAACTTAAGCAGTATACTGGCACTAAATTTAGCACTTAACAGAATTTAATCTAGAACTATACGTCGGGTCGTTAATTGGAAATGGCTGTCAAGGCACCACCTGATGGGAGAAACATCAAGTACGCTGCTTAGTGGAATGCAAATTGCAATTTTGCCACGGAATGTCTCCTCTGTACGTGAAGTTAGTGTTTGTCATAGATTCTGGGATATGAGTTAAGACTGAATACGGTATTCAGTTCTACTAATATTATAATCATATAACCTTAACATTTTCGAAAAAAAACGTAATTCCAAAAGTCGTAAAACAAAATTTATTCATTTTGATGTAGAAAACTACCCCGCGTGTGTTTTATTAGAGTAAAATAACTCTGTACAATATATATGACTTTGTTACGCTTTCTCGCAAAACTGCAGAACCGATTTCGATAATATTGAATTTTAGACAGACAGCTATGGACCTGGAATAACACATAAATTACTTTATATCCCGATGTTCCACGGGTACGTACAAGACTTACCTACTTATTCTAGATCTCCGGGCAAATTTCATCGCAATCGGTTAATAATTTAATCCGGGTGCATCCTATGTGTTAATCCAAATCTTCAGCTATATGAACATCAAATTTCATCGCAAATGGTTCAGAAGGATTTACATGAAGGAGTAGTAAACATACTCGTTTACTGACTTACTTACACGCCAACTTTTATCTTTATAATATTACCTATAAATAGATAAATATGTATGGTAATTTTACCCTTAGAATATAAAGGTAACACAAACAAACAGTAGGCAAACTAAAGGTTGAGACACTGGATTTTCCTAACATCTTTATTGATTTACGACTCTGTAAATTTACTTTGGTCCCATTAAAAGTAAATCAGAGGCGGCTGTAAATCGTCAAAGCAGAGTATAGCCAGTTTAATTCGAGCTGTGACCAGGGTAGTGTTCGGTGGTGTTTGTTTGTGATCGGCCCACCCTGGCAGGCCAGGATATGCTGGATTTGTGGTACGAATGAAGCTTACCGCGGTCGCATAGGTCCCGTTATGTCAGCATTTTATATGTGTGCATTGGATGCAATCAATTTTAAGGTGTTTATTTTTTGGAAAATATTATTTTGTGTATTTGTTAAGTTGTGATTATTTTGTTTATGACGGCCGGTAAAAAGAGACCAGTATCCAATCGTTTTGGGTACTTAGTACGTACCTAGAAATATTTTTAATATTCAAGATAAATTTTTCGTTTAAAATATTTCTAGTAATATGCCTTGAGCAATAAAAAACAAATTACGAAATAGTAGTAGTACTTACTTACTAATTTGTTTAATAAATGTTTGTATATTAATTTTGGTCATTTTAATTGAATAATATAGGTACTAAACAACCATTAGCTGATACATCTACTATAGCTGTTAGTTTATATACCTACTTAACATGTAAAATATTTGTATGAATATCACAGCACCGCTTGGCCTCGATGGCATTTCTGGGGAGCTAATTAAGTACTCAAATTAATAACAAATTGGCAAATACGATTATTTACAATATTAACTGTTATATTAGAAAACGTTTCTAATTAGGTAAAGTTGTAGAACGTCGATTATCCGAACGTCGATCAACCGATTAACCGAACCGCTCGTCGTTCGTATTTGTGAAAGAGATTCATTATAAATGTTATTTTATGGAATATCCGTACATAATAGTATACACTGCATCATCGACTAAAATTAATTTATTAATTATTAATGTCACAAAATAAATAAATTTGTATTAAAAAGTGTTTTATTGGTATATTCATACATAATAGTATTTACATAAATGAATTGACAAAGTTTATTAATAGTATTCAGTTCGATTATCCGAATTAACTGGTTTCCGAACACCCATGTTCCCCAATTAGTTCGGATAATCGGCGCTCTACTTTATAATACCTAATAAATATGGAAAGGCTAAGTATGTTTTCAAAAACATTATTCGTTCGAGCGAAATTTATCCATCTGCGTAGAATCAACTACGTTCTAGTAGAGTTTTACCTCTACTACGAGTTTTTACACTTTTTAGGGTTCGATACCCAATGGGAACTAATAGTCTTCGAGTGACGACCATAATGCGACACGGAGTACTTATTGGAAGACCACTGAGTACTACTCAGTGGACCGACGACATTATAGCGGTTGCGGAGAGTCGTCGGATGGAGGTGGCTTGGGATCCGTATTTGTGGCGTCCCGTCGTATGGGGGAGGCCTATGTTCAGCAGTGGACGGATAAACGCTGATATGATGGTTTAGAAAGATAAAAATGGTACTCTCTTACTAAGACTTAATTAACCTTGATAGTTAACGTGGAGTAAGGTCGGAGTAGTTAGCACATGCTTTGTCTTTTTCCGTAACAAGAACTTTTAATGTTGACAGACAGAAAAAGCCGAATAACTACTCCGACCTTACTCCCCTTTCATTAATAAGGATATATCTGTACATCACCCATCACGCTATAACTCATTATGTATTTGTGTTGATGCCTTAACAAAAAAATAAAAACATTCCATCCCATTATACAATAGCATGAATTCTTAGCCCTTGTACTTAGCCGGTTTTTCTAATAAATACGTTCATCGATTGGAGTACTTACCTAGTTTATGTATTCTGTGGTATTAGCCTCTTAATGACTCAGATATATCACATTTTAGCAAGCCTTATTATAAAATTAGCCTTATTATAATTATTAAATTATTAATTATAATAGTGGTGTTGGTTTAGTGGTAGATACCCCGACTTTCATTCCCAAGGTCGTGGTATCGAATCCCAGCTTACCGCGCACCAATGTCTTTTTCCTTGCGGAATAGTTATGTGCGTTAATAACATCGCTCATACGGTGAAGGAAAACATCGTGAGGAAACCCACGGCTTAGTTAGCTCCAGGCGTATTGACCAGTTCTTTTCTCTGGGCATGGCTGACTAGGCTGAGAGGGTGGTATAGGTGCTGGGCAAGCCTACTCCTCCTAACAACGTCCCGGGCACTAATACATAAATCTACTATAAATCATTTAAAATTAGATGAAAAGGCCAAAAAAATTTGAATAAAGTCGTAGTAATTATTCACTTTTAATTTCTGTCAGTCAACTTTGGAAGCACTTGTCACGGAAAAAGACAAAGCATGTTCTTACTATTTCGACCGTATTCCACGTTTATTAATAGAGGCCATCGAGTTCAATTCGAGTTCCTATAGTATCGTTTCCATAAATTCACAATAACATTATATTATTTTCTTTAATTAGTTGTTCACCTGTTAAAGCTTAAACATAAACAGCCATTGTCTGTCTTGTTTACTTTTGCAGTACTTATACAACGCTTCTCCGTTGTAGGATTTTAACACAAGGTTCGAGCTTAATAATATTTATTATTGTACTTTGGTACTGTTTTATTCCATGTTTTTGGTTTCCGTTGTAATATCAGGTTGTAGGGTTCCGGCAGAGAATAAACAACTCCCTCCAGTTAATCTACAATACTTATGATAATATAGCGTTCCCACTTGACAGTTTCTAGTTAAGCGTTCCAGGCGGGGTCTGTTGTACCATAATACGCCCCAACGAGCACTGTTCGGGATCAGTTATAGACAGATTGAAAAGGATCGTAAAAGGCGTCCAAAATGCTTTGGCTGCGGCTTATTACCAGCCACTCTCCTTTATGAGAACCAGTCTAGCATTAAGGACCAGATCAGTCT
The DNA here is from genome assembly GCA_949358125.1 of Idaea dimidiata. NCBI lineage: Eukaryota > Metazoa > Arthropoda > Insecta > Lepidoptera > Geometridae > Idaea > Idaea dimidiata. The sequence goes on from OX442341.1 coordinate 14,448,342, forward strand.
TAAACTCGATCCCAGACGCCGACCTTCGAGGTGTTCGCTCGGGTATAGCGTACCCCGCACGGAATGCCTGCATTAGGCTACACATTAGGTGGGGACGCTATGACATATATAAATAGTCAAGTAGAGAGTGGTGTGTTCTAAGCTGTAGCGCCAAGTGGACTTGTTCAATTTCCGATACGTAGACCGCTGCAGCAGTCTTGTGGAAAGTTGCCCTGCTGTTTTCCTTTTTCTAGAATAGCGTGTTGGATTTTAGACCATGTTATCTTCACATTCCAAAACACTTTAATTTCTTTAATGGTGAAACCATTATACATTCCTACATACATAAAAAGTAATATTATCTTCATTGCACCAAAATAAAAATACAATAAAATAAAAATATAAACAACTTTAAACTAAGGCAGAATGAGCATCCTTATAGCTTAAAGTTTTCTTTCCCAGGCAACCTTTGTATGAACGTGAAGTGAAGAAAGATAAAAGGTAGGGTGTTCATCTAGCGTATTAAAAAAAATACCTATAAATAATGTACGGAACTCTCAATGCGCAAATACGACTCACGCTTATATTACCTTTTTCTAATCGATAATGAACAAAGAGGTGTTATGTGTCTGTTATTTTGATAGTTTTTATTATTACTTTAGTTCTGTTATGGCTTGCTTATGCCAAAGAAGGACTTTGTTCCTTACATAACAGTTGTCTATTACGTACCGAGTAGGTAAGTACGTGACAATTCCAACGTATCGGGTTTCAAAGACAAACAAAGAACTTTATCATTATTGTGTTTATAAAGAAGTAGCAGGTTTTAAAGCGCCGAGACGCAGTAACTATATGGTAAAGTGTGCTTTTTCTCATTAATTTTAATTGTATGAGAACCCTAGCCTTTACTCAGTTGTTCTAGAAGTCTAGGCTATCAATATTTTGTTCTACGATTTTGGAGCTTTTATTTTTTTCGAAACACGTACGATGGTGGAGCCAAACGAAGCTCCTCGGGAATTTAAAACACCACACTCGAGCTCCTTACAACCTTCTAGGCGCGTATTTGGCCACATTATAATAAAACCTATTTCTCCCTGTATATCTACTGGTTCCTGTGAGTATGGCTGATTAGGCTGGTAGGGTGGTAAAGTGCTGGGCAATCCCACTCCACCTAATAATATCCTGGGCACAAATTGACCTTTTCGTCTAAGTTTCAACTTTAAATCCATGCTTGATTTTTAGGTGGAATAGGTTTGCCCGGCACCCTCCCAGCCTAGTCAGCCATGCCCCAGAGGAAAAAACTGGTCAAAACGTCTGGAGCTAACTAAGCCATGGGTTTCCTCACGATGTTTTCTCACTTCAACCATACAACCTACTTAGATACCTGGTATTACAACATCATCAACCTTTCACGGCCTCTGTGGCGCGTCGAGCTTAGCTCCGACTGCAATGCAGAAGGTTGCCGGTTCGATTCCCGCCGTATGCAACTATTTATACTGAGAAAATAAATATTTGTTTTTGGTCTGGGTGTTTTCTTTGTACCGTTGTGTAGTACAAGTTCTAGTACTTAGTTCGGGGCTGGATTGCTCTGTATGAAATGTCGTGCAATATGTTAATTAATTTTATTTTTTAAAAGCTTTATTAAGCTATACCTATTTATTAAATGATTATTATTTCTCCCTACAGTGAAGACAATAACTTCGATTCCACACTCCATGCCCTCACCACACCTTCACCTGGGATTAATGATATGGCGTACAAACCACCATTAATATACACAGTTTTTTATGCACATCGCGTGACAATTCGATCGTTTACCCTGTTTTATTTAGTTTTCTATAGTCGAAAGTTCTATAGGTAATTGTAGTGTGAACATAGTAGTGACTGGTTAGGGTAGAGTGTGCAATTTGTGGCAAAGTTTAGGGGTTCTTAGACTATACTAATGTTTGATACTTCATCACGTAAAAACTGCTTAACCGATTACGTTGAAACTGATACTCTGTTTATCCTGATATTCCCGCGGGATCCAAACTTGACAGACAGACAGACTTCTAAAAGGTTGTACAAAAACTAGCTGCGCCCATGAGAATATCAAAATGTGTTTTATAAATTAACCTTTGTATTGAATCACTCTATCTACTTAAAAACCATATCAAAATCGGTTTCGTAGTTTTGAAAATCTAAGCATACATAATAAGAGACAAAGAGCGGTAAGCTACTTTGTTTTATAATATTATGTAATGATTAGTTATTTTATATTACAGCTTTATTGCATAGATTCCTTTTCATTATACTAAGTTCAAACTGCTACTTAGGTAGCAGTTTATAGATAGTACTATAAAGAAAAAAATTGTCAGTGACATACGGACGGATAGACATGACAAATCCATAACGGTTCCATTTTTTGCCATTTGACTACGAATCTCTAAAAACTAAGATACATTATATATGCCTACCTCTAAGCTGAGGCATTTCTATAACGTAAGCATATCTATTATGACCAACGGTCAGAAGTTCGAATGGAAAATTCCAATTTCAAAATACTTTAATTCGAATTTGGAACTACAAAATGGTGTCTGTCAATCATCTGTCGACGTCACGGTAAATGTCAGATAGTCGAACTAATATTTGTTCGGACCTATCGAAATCTATTTTGAAAAGCTATTTATAGTGTTATCAGAATTGTTTAAAGAAGGAGAGTGGCAAGCAATAATCTATGGATCCATGTTTATTACCCTTTCACGCCAAAACTACTAAAACATTAGCTATTTTTATCCTGATACTAGCTGCACCCTGTGTAAGTCCCGTTCCCACGGGAATTTTGGGAAAAAAAGTAGCCTATAATGTTATTCCAGGTTTCCAGATACCTATATTACAAGTTTAACCGCAATCGGTTCAGCAGTTTTTTTCGTGATTAAACAACAAAAATAATAACAAATTTTCAGCCGTATAAAAGTAGGATTGTTACAAAAAAAACCATACAACATACTCACAAACTTTCAGCTGTATAATATTAGTAGAATTTTCCACAAAATCGGGACATGTACGGGTAAAACCGCGAAACACAGCTAGTTAATGAATAATATACAAAAAAATGTAGAACATTATGCTAACTACCCCATTTTCGAACAATTAATAGTTTATAATTAATTGTTCTAATTATTCTAAAATATTAAGCGAGCGTTTTGACAAATGATGTAATGCTGTATCCATTTGCATATACTTAAAAAATCATTAAATAAGTATCTAGATTGTAATTCAACTAACTTGGTAAATATTTCAGATCGCTTATCGTAGAGGTTCAAATTACTCACAACTGAATGCAACTCATAGACCGGGACGTCGGCGTCGGTGACCCTATCTCATTTATTACCACCTTTCAAATTGGATGCTAAAACGCCCTGGCTAACTAGCGGCCTCCCTTACCTTAATAGTCTCATTAAAAAAAATACAAAGAAAACTATAGTTCTTTCTAAACCATTCAAAAATACAATAAATTACACATATACCTAAACTAGGAACTAGGTCCTGTATTTCCGGCACTATTTTGATACTATATTAGATAGGGTTACAGACAATTGCATCCCGGTCTATCAGAAATGTACCTGAAGGGTAAAAATTCGTCTGTGTGTGACCAGGCTGTATCTCATGAATAATGATAACTGTAATATTTACTAACTGTACTCCATACATTTTTCCCAATAATAGACCATTGAGATGGTGCCAACTTCCCAAGCATGTGTTTCCAAGTGATTCGGTACTGCGCCGTCCGTAAGATAAATGTCGGATTCAATTTTAAGTTTCTGGGTAGCTTTAGGTTCGATTTCTTAATATATATTTTTTTTAGTTGTTGGCAAATAAAACAAACTTAAAAAAAACATAATGCTGGCCGTAAATCACAGTGATTTGTCTGGCGTGTTGATTTGTAGTACGTACTAATAAAATCTTCTTAAACATCGCAATCCAATAAAAATAAAAATATACTCAAGGAATTTAATAAAGGAAGGTATTAGCTACCTACCTAGGTTTATTTACCAAACGAATTGCCCAAAATTAAAGAAAATACCAAATTCAGCGTAAATAGACAACAAACATACATACTGACACATTCTTTTGTACATTTATTACGTCCATTGATAATAATCAAAGGAAATAATGTTAGAATCATTTTGTTCCGTAATTATTAATTCAGGGGCTTCACGGTTCAGCAATACTATGAACGACGCAAACTTGAGAATTTAAATCGGCCGATTATTGGAAAGCCCCTACGGTAAGGCGTTATTTGTAGAGCGATCTTAGTAAGTAAGAAGTCTTGCAAGTCAATTTACTTAAGGCCCCTATACTCGTTAAACTGAAAAACCCTTGTCGGATTCATCGAAAATTGTTGATTATTTTCTGTCGCAATATTTTAGAATATTTTTGTTTATAGCGTTTTGTAAGCGACATTGTTTTTTACATTTTGGCATATCTCACGTCAATAGTAAATTGAAATAACGTAGTGAAAATGCATATACCGGTGAAACATTCAACTGTTTTCTAGCTATCACGGTTTATAGATGCGCCCCGCGGTTTTACCGTTCCGTTCCCGCGGGATTATCGGGATAAAAGTAGTCTATGTGTTACTCCAGATCTGCAGCTACCTATATTCCAATTTTTATCACAATCGGTTCAGTAGTTTTTGCGTTAAACAGTAACAAAATCACATACGTACATAGATACATACATAGTCATACATACACACTATCGCGTTTATAATATTAGTAAGATTAGTAAAATATGTACAGCCTAGTGACACATAACCAGATAATCAGACAGCGAAGTCTTAGTAATCAATGAAAAGTAAACTAAAACGGCTTTAAAACTTAACAAATGTTGGCCAACTAATATCGGCCGACAGTTAATTTTAGTCTGAGCGCATGTTCAGGAAATCCGCCTCCCTACATCGCCTTACAACTTGATCTATCCACTACACACGGCCTCATACAAAACGCATTAGACACCCCGCGGTCTATCACCAAGTTTTCGACGCGGACTACTCGTATTTTATGTTACGATGCATTTAACACTGAATCCATTATGATTTTCAATTTATTTAGCCCATTAAATTGGTATGCGGAAAATCTTAATTATAATAAATTAATTTATAATTTAAGTTATTATTCTTATTTGACTATGTTGTGTCGTCTATTTAGCCTTGATTCGACCAAACTGGAACAACCGACAAATAGCAAATCTATCCACATATCGTCGTTCTAGTCTTATTAATAAACGTGGAGTAAGGTTAGAATGGTGGAGTACATGCTTTGTCTTTTTCCATGACAAGAACTTTCAAAGACAAAAAGTGTTAATTTCCTACCTTACTTCATGTTTATTAATAAGACAATTAAGTAAATTGCAAGTTTTAACAGCTAAATAAGCGATCTTAGCTGGCATTGTTTTCGATAGTCACACATAATATGTACCCAAAACAAGCGTCGAGGCACCAACTAACAGCACCAACAGGTAAGCTGTTTTAAAACTGGCTCGACTATGCGAAGTTATGCTAAACTAAGTTAGTTTAGTCGGGAATAGACAGTTTAGCTTTATGGACTTCTTCTTCTTCTCGAATAGTGCTGTACCTCACCTAGTGTTATAGAGTTTTGAGGTCGCTCTAAGACCTCTAACTTGACCTAACGAAAATGGCTGGCGTACGATCCGTCATCTTATCTTAATGTTATAGATCCTTGAAAGTGATTCATTTATCCCTCTGATTTTCGTATTGCTCCAGTTCCACTATAGCCCTAAAAATACGACAATTTGAATCACATGATCATTGCAACAAAATAACCCCATGAGTTTCTTGTGTCTTCTTCTCATTGGAGGTCGCATTCCGAAGACACGGTAGTTTACTTGACGTTTCTAAAAAATATGTAATAGCTAGGTACGCCCCGCGGTTTTACCCGCGTAAATCATTATCCAAAATTTAAAAATGTCTGTTATACGATCCTTCTCCTGATCATAATAAACGCAACGCAAAAATAATCATCGAAATCGGTTCAGCCGTTCATGCGTGATACCATGAAATAGAGATTCCATTTTTATATATAACTAGCTGCGCCTCGCGGTTTCACTCGCTCAAGTCCCGTTCCCGCGGGAATATCGGAAGTAGCCTATGTGTTATTTCCGGTATCCAGCTACCTATATTCCAAGTTTCATCGCAATCGGTTTAGTAGTTTTTGCGTGAAAGAGTAACAAACTCACATACATACAAACTTTCACGTTTATAATATTAGTAAGAAAGATAAAATATGGGGAAGATATTTAAAAGAAAATAAATATTTTGAATTTGACTGATGTCAGAGAAAACAACCGGGACTAACTGATTAACGAGCTTTCAAGTATTATTGCTGGCTTTATTGTCTGATAAACTAATCTGAATTATATGGGAATGTCGAATAAGCATCAAAAACAAACAGTGCTCGGGCGGATCGATGCCTGGATGGAATTATTGGATGGAATTATTGGAAAAGCGGAAATCAGTGATTGCTGAACTGTACTAACATCCGCCTGATTCTGTTTTATCCGTTCTCTAGCCTGTAGGCATTCAAAGTGCCATTCACACGGTTCCCACTTCAAAGGCATTCCACTAAGCCAGTAGATAAAGAAGCATAGTGAAAATGCACCGGACACATCGACGGCTTCTGTGGCGCGGCGGGCGAATGCCCGACTGCAATGCAGAAGCTTGCGGGTTAAATGCCTTGCTTCAAAGTAAATATTTATGTCTGGTTTGGGTGTATTTCTATCTATACTAATATTAGGTATAAAGCTGAAGAGTTTGATTGTTTGTTTGAACGCGCTAATCTCAGGAACTGCTGCCTGATCCGATTTGAAAAATTATTTTTGGATAGTCCATTTATCGAGGAAGTTTATAGGCTACTTTTTTTGTATTGGTTAAACCGATTTGAATGAAATTTGGTACAAGGATAGTTTAGTGGTTGAAATAAGATATAGGGTAGGTACTTTGAATAATCTTACGGGTTAAGCAACGCTTGGTATGACATACGTGATGCGTCACATACGTTACGGGATAGAAATTTATGCACGTGAAACCGCGGGCTGTATAATATGTATGTAATTACAAAAGTAAAATAAATATAAGTAGTATATCCGTTGTCTAGTCACCGTAACACGAGCTTAGCAGCTTACTGTGGGGCTAACCTGTAAGATTTTCCGCTATTTTGCAATATCTTATTGAACTTGCTTAGTGCCTAGCTTAGTGGCATGACCTTCAAATGAGCTCCGTGTAGGTGGTCTATAGTGTTAATAACTTGGGGCTCTTACCCTACTATTAATATCAATGTGTAATTAAATCTGTAGTAAGGTGTAACAACAAGCTTGGTTCTGTGATTTTACTCGCATCAGTTGATGTAATGCCTGCAGTTTATTTCCTACCAATATTCAATAATTTACATCAAAACTTATTATAAATCCGAATATTTGTTTGTTTATTTGTTTGTACCCTCTTCACCGTCAAACGGTCAAACCGTCAAACAAAAAAAATTACAACGATAGTTTAAGTGATGGAGCGATACTTTTGATCCCGACAATCCTGAGGAATCTATAGTTAGCAGTTCCGGTTTAGCCTATGCGTTGAGCTATCAGTCAGTCAGTCAAAATGCTAACGTCCGGACTGATTGACTGACAAGTGACTCAGTCAGAACATAACATATAGATAAGAATATAAATTAAAGTTATAGCTAATGTGTAATTCCGTGAAAAAATATAAAAGACTTACTTCTTCCACTCACGATCATGTTTTACTACAAAATAATTCATATTAACAAAGCACATACCAACAGATTATTAACACACTTATCCTACCTACTAATAGTGACAAACAAACACACGTACCCTAATCATCGAGGTCGTTGACCCGACTTTTGGCTAAGCTAATAACGCTCAGCTTTGTTACTTGATAGGTTAATTAATTGGGACACTGTGATGGATTACTTAACACGAGTCAAGTCAAGCTAGAGATTTGGTAGGTACTAGAGATGGGCCGACTATGGTTTTTGCCGAATAGCAGACAGACGAATAAAAAGGTTTAATAAAAGTGTAAAAATCGCGGAACAACTCCGGTGATACGCTCCGACATTATGAGTGTGTTTAGCTGTGAACATTAAAAATGAAATGTGGGTAGTTCGGTTACCAACACATTTTTGGACAATAAGTACCAAAGACATCGGGTATAAATAGAGGACGACGCCCGCCGCAGCTCCAGTCCCCTTCGCGACCAAGATCAATAAAACCCGGGAAAAATATTAATAGAAGTACAAATCGCGTAGTTTAAAAAGATTATAAGCAGATAGACAGCCTTAAAAAGGCCGACTGGTCGGCAATGCCAATCATTATAAATCAAAGATATTTGGTATTGTTTTTATTATCGTCATCAAAATTCCAAAAAAAGATAGAGCGGTTTTCGAAAAAATAGAATAGAGTTGATACATGATAAGACATTTAAGTTGCGCCCTGATTGAGAGGCACAATTTGAGGACTAATCGGCACCTACCGACTAGTCGATAAAATTGCCGACTAGTCGGCTTTCCCGGTTAGTCGGTTCATCACTAGTAGGTGAAGATAATGAAACTGAAATGTTACAATAGGAAACGACCTATATATTTTACCTTAAGCGTGAAGAGGTGGAATATTATTTTTTCCCTATGTAATATTAGAAGGTATTTGTTATTAGATATTTTAATAACAATATATAAATCGCTGTGAGTTTCTTGTGATTTCTTTTCATCGGAGGGCGCGTTCCGAAACCACAATAAAATCATAATTCTAAAGACGTTCCTTTTCATCTAAAATTATAACATATGTGCATTATTTTTTATTTAAAATTAATATTTGAGTAGTTTAGTATTTTTTGTTAGGCAGCTAATTTGTAAAATTTAATAGATTTGAAAAACGTATTTTATAATTAGTTTTCCACAAGTAAGAATAAATAATAAGTATCTGTATTACTATGAAATCGGTCGTAGTGGTATAGACTCTGGTCCACTCGCGGAGATATGGCACAAGAATTACAAATTTAGCTTTATTATTTTGCGCCTTGTAGCATTTTTTTTTATTTATACGAAAGACTTACTACTCGTACAACCTACACCCCTATATATAAGGAATCAGGACGATTCAATATTCTGCCGTTTTCCGGGGGTCTCATTCGAAAGGCCCCATATTTCAAGTGCCTTTGAAAACTTTTAATTCATATTCAATAACAAACATGTATAAATCACGGCCCTATAATACGGGGCCTATAGAATCTTAGGAACGATAGCAGACTACCGATATTTTGTGATACAATTTAAAAGCGGATTTTTAACAGTAGGTATTTAATTATAAATGTATTTCATTTAGTCTAACACCCGAATACAGAAACGATACTTACATCAGTCACTCAATTGAATGCTTCCTAAATTTAAGCACCTCTCACAAATTAAGTGGTATTCTCAAACGAGACTTCGGCGACTTGAGACAATGATTAGCTAAGTATCTGTTAAATTTTTACGTTATGGCAAAATTGATCTAAAAAGCTTGTTCTCAGTAAACTAACACATTTTATTTTATTACTTTACGTTGTGAATTCGTTCCACGCAGGATTATTTGGATGAGTAAATTTTTTTTAGATAAACATTTAGTTTAATTATCCGACAGAACAGTTGAGTTTCAGTTTTTTTACAATTTTAATTGTATTTCGATGCTTTTTTAGTTTCAAAGTTATTACATTTTCAAGTAAAAAAATAAGTCGTTTGTTATTTAAACATAACCAGCGCGCTAATCCTATTTAGTGTAGAACGAAACGTTTTAACTTATTTGACAGTGACACATGAATCACGCGCGTCAATCAGTGAGTGAGGAGAAAATTTTCTTTGGATAATTAATTCTTCTTTAATTTTATAGTTAATAATTGTCTGGTGAAAAAATGGAAGAGAAGAAGAAAAGAGGAAGTAATTACACAAACAACGACAAAGAAATGTTATTAGAATTGATAAAGAAGTAAGATGTTACCTCAACTATAAAAACCATGAACATTCTGTCTTTGAATGTCCGTCAACTCCGTTCACAAGTTTTCCTATTAGGATTATAGGTGCTGCAGATCCCAACATCCCAAGAGGGATGCAACCGGGAACATAGCTTAGATCATTATGCTAAAATAAAAGTAATTGTAGCTTTTTTTCCCAGATGCAATGACAACAAAAGCAAAATATTTCCATTTGAAATTGAATAATGCGAGATTGGAGAGGAAATGTACGCTTGAAAGGCACAGATTGGAGAGGAAGTGTTTACTTGAAAAGCACAACTAAAGGTGGAATTATTAAAAAATAAAAACCTAGATTTTTGCTCATTATTTGTTTTTATTTTTATATTATTATTGTAAAGCCTTTATTGCAGATTCACTTACAAAACATTAATATTAAATAATATATTATATTAAGTTGAATCAGCATATCTGACACATAGGTCTCTTCCACCCATACCCCTGTATATCATTAGCAAAGTTATCCTATAAAATATGCTATTGTTTCATTATGTTTTCGGTTTCTATCCAAATAAATTTATGAAATTCCCAAATAAAGTGTCAGAATTTATTAGTGTTCCTGTCTTATGACTTGTCGAAATGGTTAGTTGGTGTGGAATTATACTACTACTAATAATATAATAGAGTATAAATATTGAACTGAGGTATGTTAAATCAAATTCAGTTTATGAACTTACAATATAATAATAAACAAGGCATAATACCTCTAGTACATACAAACAAGTCTTATTACAGTAGTTGAGTCCTTAATTTAAGATTAATTATGTAATTAGCATATATATCGTGTATATATAGGCGTGTCTCTTTTCGGCAAAACGGACTCCATTCCAGCTGTCTCCTTCTTTCCGGGATAGGATGATACCATTGACTGACAAATTGGAATTACTTGGCGTTACCCTCACAGCAGACCTTAACTTTGGGCCTTTTGTTGAGTCGAGAGCCCAGTTGGCTTCAAATAAGTTAGGAATCCTTGGCAAGGTTAGGCAGTACTTCACACCAGGACTGCTTCTGAATCTGTACCAAGCACAGGTCCGGTCGTGTATGGAGTACTGTTGTCACCTTTGGGATGGAACAGCTAAATACCAACTTGATGCTCTTGACACTTGTCGAGTCGCGCCTTTCGAATTTGGGACATCGTCGCGAGGTCGCTAGCCTTTCGGTCTTCTATCGAATTCACTTCGGGGAGTGCTCGCAGGAATGGCATGAGCTTCTTGCCCTTTTTATTATAAGACCACGAGGGGTACGGTCGGTCGCCATCCTCATCTGGTAAACGTTCCAATTTCGCGTACAAAGCGTCACGCCTCCACCTTTCTTGTACGCACTGCCAATAAGTGTAAAGGGTGATGAGCAGTTGGTCCACTGATTGAATTGGACTTTTTCGTTTGGTTACTGGTTGCAAAGCACTGCCAATCATTGAATCCAGATATAAAACTGTCTCCTTGGATATGCGAAACCGCGCACGGAATTTAATATCATTATATTTTTCAAATGAATGATCCAAAAGTGAGGATAATGAGGATAAAGACATTTTGTACAAATTTTAAGACCGGTCGAAAGCACTCTCAGATCTAACAGCTACTCACGTCGATTTGACAGCTAATTGAGAGTCCATTTGCGTTGAGCGACGTTCCAGTATTCGAATTTGGCATTTAAGTACGAGTAATTTGAGAAGTTCGTAATTATAAGTCTTGCTTATTTGTGACGCTTGAGTATCGTTTCAGTATACGAATTTTGAGTTTAAGAGCTGCTTAGCTGTTTAAAAGGCCGTTAAATAATTGAGTATCGTTTCTGTATTCGGGTGTTAGTCGAGTAATTAAGATTGTATGATATTTAAACTTGAAATACGTTAATTTACCTTGAATACATTTACACCTATACATACAGGATTCAAAAACACTCTAGTGTAGAGTGATTCCTAGAGTGTAGCAAGGGAGAGGAAAGATGGCTTCATAGATAGATACATAGAACTTCGGAGGCGGGTCCTAGGGTATATATAGGTCGGATGTCGTTGGTCGGGTTGTGTGTTTGTGGATCCTGTTGTGTAATTTTTTTCTCTTTTACAATTTATTGTAACCGATAGACAGAATTACTTTCGAACTTTTACTTCTTTGTGTTAAGGTAGACCACGCCCATGTTTTTCGGCAAATAGGACGATCAAATTATGTCGTAAACACCCTGCTCATTGTTCTAGGGCCTATATTGTTCAGGGTCCATAGACCTGTAGGGTTATCCAGAGAGCTTCGGTACGAAACCGAAAATCAACTTGACATGCCTCTCACTGCCCTGTTGTATTGCGCTGAAAGAGATGGAGAAATCATTTTCGACATCGGATTCAAACCGAAGCTCTCTGAATACCCCTGTAGGCCATCGTATCGCATGCACTCTGATCAACAATCCAAATATAAAATGACCGACTGGTGCTGGCTTAATTTGTTTGCAAACATTTTGATGCGATCGGCCGATCTCAGTCTCTTGTCTACGGCCTGCGTATTGTTCTATGGCCTATTGTTTAGGGCCCATAGACCAGGCCATCGCATCGCACGCACTCTGATTTACGACTCCCGAACTAATTAAAAATGACTTTATGATTTAGGTGCGTAATTCGAACGATTTGTGAATAGGATGCCCTTTTGTATTTGAAAGTTTTGCTTTTGTTTAATGCTTGTCTTGAGGGTTATAATAAGGTGTCGGTTGTCTTTTATGGCCTAGTAGTGGTGCCCTGCGGTTTTGTCTGTGTAAGTTCTGATCTCTCGGGATAAGAAGTAGCCTATCTGGTATTTCAGTTTTATTATAGTTGGTAGTTTATTACGCAGAACGGCACAAAGTATACTTCAGCACAAGGCGCGTCTGCTTGGATGCACAGTCCTACTAATATAACGAAGAATGTTAATAAGTATGCCAAATCGGTTGAAAGTATGTTGTATACAAATACACTAGTTTTTGTGGGATTTAAATAAAATAGTTTTGATTTTACAGGTATTTAAAGAACGGGACTTAAATAGGTGAAACCGCGAGGCGCCGCTAGTAACATATTAAAATCAATGCGACCTACCAACAATTTTAATACCAAACCTATAATTATACCTCCGTTACCCCTAAATAGCGTACGCAATTTGTTTAAAAGCTAATTAAAAGTGAAGCCATCATTGGAGACCTGAGACGGCTTTGTTTTGAGCTCGTAAAGGAATAACGCGTTGGATTTACGCGCGCGCGCCGATGTCGGCGATGGTGACATCGGATTGATATGGGACTGTGACACGCTAGTGTACTGCTTTCTCGTAACTGTGGACCTGGGTACTTTATTTTGATGGTGGCTAAAACTACAACGGTTTTTTCTAGAATGTTCGCGTAAGCATTGATCTTTGTTTGTATCTACTTCGATCTACGTTTGAACTGTTTCGATCACCTTTTGTACTATGTTAGTCCTAAACGCAATATATTGACCCGATTGCGATTAAAGATTAAGATATTGTAATGTAGTTAGATGCAGAATTAACAAATAGGATTTTTATTCTGATATTTCCATGGGATCGCAACTTGAATCGCGATGAAGGTTTATCTGAATGTTTTTCGTATACAGCCTCATATTAGGGCCATTGTAGAATACATGCATAAGGCATAATGGGCAGTCGATTGTCGACTTGGCGTTTGCAAGTCCATGCCTGGCTGCACGCGTCATGGACTGGAGGGTCCTAGAAGGAGTAGAGACGCTGTCTGATCACCGCTACGTTCGTTTCAGCGTCTCAGCCCTGACTCCGACCCCTTCGGCATATGTCATGACACGTGACGAGAACCCTCGGTGGACTCTCAGTCGTTTAGACCCACAGCTGGTAGAAGAGGCAGCGCTAGTAGAGGCGTGGCCGATGGTGCCTGATAGACCAGTGGAAGTCGACTCCGAGACAGAATGGTTTCGAGGAGCTATGACTCGTATATGCGATACATCAATGCCCCGTTCCGGACCCCAACCCCCTAGACGTCGAGTGTATTGGTGGAACACGGGCATAGCGCAGCTTCGTAGAGACTGCGTGGTGGCGAGGCGCCAATACACTCGGCACCATAGGAGACGCCGCCGCGGAGACGACTTTGCTGAACAAGCAGTCACCTTAGAGGAGGCGTATAGAGCGACAAAACTAGCTCTGAAAATAGCTATTGGCGAGGCTAAAACCAGGGCCAGGGAGGAAATGCTGGAGACTATCAATGGTGATCCGTGGGGACGACCGTACCGTATGGTCCGGGGCAAGCTGCGCCCGTATACTCCTCCTCTCACTCAGAGTCTTCAGCCCCAATTTGTGGACAGGGTAGTGGGTGCGTTGTTTCCAGATGGAGGCGATATAGTCCCTCCCCCAATGCTGCCTCCAGAGTACAACGCACCGGACGATACTAGCGAGTCAGTAGAAGTAACACCTGTGGAGCTTAGATTGGCAGTTGCCAAGATGCGGGCCAAAAAGACTGCTCCCGGTTGGGACGGTATCCCGGGCAGAGTTTTGGCAATAGCTCTAAAGGCGTTGGGACCGCGGTTTCTTCGCTTATTGAGTGCTTGTATGGAGCGCGGCCAGTTCCCTCGTCACTGGAAGACGGGGAAACTGGTACTACTCAAAAAGGTGGGTCGCCCGATGGAGACGCCGTCCGCGTACCGCCCCATCGTGCTCCTGGACGAGGCGTGCAAGCTCCTCGAACGAGTCGTAGCTGCACGCCTTGTCATGCACTTGGGGAGAGACGGTCCGGATTTGGCAGACGCTCAGTACGGGTTTCGCAAAGGCCGCTCAACGATACAGGCCATCACGAGAGTGAAAGCGCTGGCGGAGGAGGCAGTAGCCCAAGGTGAGGTCGTATTGGCGGTGTCACTAGACATTGCCAATGCCTTCAATACCCTTCCCTGGGTGATTATAATGGAAGCCCTTCGGTTTCACCGAGTACCGCCTTACCTCTGCCGGCTTATTGGTGATTATCTCAACACTCGTAGAGTGGTTTATCCGGGGCGAGACGGAGTGTGCAGTAAGGAAGTATCGCGCGGTGTTCCACAGGGGTCAGTCCTCGGACCTACCCTGTGGAACATCGGGTATGACTGGGTCCTCCGGGGACATAACCTCCCGGGCGTGAGCGTCTTTTGTTACGCAGATGATACGCTAGTAATCGCCCGGGGGAGCACGTTTCACACTGCGGCAGCACTGGCGTCGTTTGGTGCGGAGGACGTCATAGGTCGCATTCGAGTCTTGGGTTTGGAGGTTGCTCCGGACAAGTGTGAGGCTATCAGCTTCCACAGCCCTCGCCGAGCGCCTCCTGGGTTACTCTGCATCGATGTTTGTGGTGTGCGCTTGGCTGTAAAGTCGTCGATGAGATACTTAGGTCTTATCCTCGACTCGACATGGAGCTTCACAGCGCACTTTGCAACGCTTGCCCCGAAGCTCAACACAGCTGCATTGGCCCTTTGCGGACTGCTGCCAAATGTGGGCGGGCCGTCGGTGTCGTGCCGGCGATTGTACATTGGCGTAGTGCGGTCTATGGCTATGTACGGAAGCCCAGTGTGGGCGGACACTCTCACAGACCGTAATCGAGCAGTGCTCCGACAGTCACAAAGACTGTTGGCTGTGAGAGCGATACGCGGATACCGCACTGTGTCGTACGAAGCCGCGTGTGTTTTGGCGGGGGTCCTACCATGGGACTTAGATGCAAGAGCCCTTGCGGCAATGTTTCGTTGGCGCGAGGAGGTGCTAGAGCGGGGTGAACGACCGGCTCAACAGGAGGTGGAGAGATCTCGGTTGGATCTACATCAAGTGGCTATGGAAAGATGGAAGGAGCGGTTGGATCGGCCCACAGCCGGCCATGCCACAATCGCGGCAATACTTCCAGTGTTGGACGAATGGGTAGAGAGACAACACGGGGTTCTCACGTATAGACTGACGCAGATGCTTTCTGGACATGGCTGTTTTGGAAAGTATCTGTGCCGCATAGCACGTAGAGAACCCGATGAGAGATGTCATCATTGCTCAAGCATCATGGACACCGCAGTTCATACTTTTGAATCTTGTGTGGCTTGGCGCGAACAGCGGGATGAACTGCGAGAGGTGGTGGGAAGCGATCTGTCGCTCCCCACGATTGTGCCGTTGATGGTGACTGATGGAGCGGCCTGGAACGCCATGCTGCGCTTTGCCGAGACCGTTATGTTGGCCAAGGAGGAAGCAGAGCGGGAACGGGAAGTCACGACTGACCTTCCCATGAGGCGCCGTCGTTCGGGAAGACCTCGACGTGGAAGGCGCCGAGGTCGTGTAGACGACCTCATGCCGCCATAAATGGGCCCAAATGCGGCAGACTCGGGGGGGTTCGTCGCTGTATAAGGGCCCGAGCGAGACGCACGTGGTTCCAGTGCGCCGCTCATGCGGATTGAGGTTCAACCTCTGAGAGAGGGGGTCTGACGACAGACCCACGCCGTCGGGACGCGGACGAGTACGAACGTGTCCCCGCGTTTTCGACCCCGACATCAAGGCGTGCGAGGAACCGGTGGAGTTGTTTAGTGGGTAAACCACTGGCCACTTACCACCCTTAGGCCAGCTGGGAGCCCCACACATCCCCGCCGCACCCCCCGGGGCGGCGGGACGGTGCATAAGGCCGCATTCCTCCACCATAAAAAAAAAAAAAAAAAAAAAAAGGGCCATTGTAGAATGCGTATTTTAACTTAGGTTTTATCCGCGATGTTTTTAAAGGTGGACATTTTTTAATTCCAATAAAGACTCAGACGAAGACTGCCATAATGTCGTATAAGGGATGATTTATATTAGACCGTACGAGCACCGGCCGGGTTCGAGCTTCGTTGTCCATTGCTCATCCGCCACTTGGTTGCAACAGACCGATCGACTGCTTGCCGATCAATGGATAACGAAGCTCGGACCCGTGACGGTCTAATATAAATCATCCCTAAGGTGGTAAAAGCAATGGTAACGCAGAGAGAAATGTGGAGAAAATTGCAACAATATACTCGACAATAGCTACGCTATCAAATGATAAAAAAATACTTAACTTCTTTCTTTAAATGTTAATTAAAACCATGAACACATCAATAGCAATTACACTGGCAAAATATCAAACTTTATAAAACAGAAATTAAAACCTGTTGTAAATACCTACCCCGTTCCTTCTTTTATCATAATTTTGTAATGAAAAAAGTTCAAACACACTGTAGTCGTTAACTAAGCAAAGGGCATTAAAAAGTTTAACTGCTAATTTTGAGGTCAAATCGTGATTCGTGACCAAATCGAGGAGGAAATGGATTTCCTTAGAGTTAAGATAGTACTAAAGCCATTCCGTTAATATGTTTTAAACTTTACTTTGATATTTAGCGATTATTTGCCTCGAACTAAGGTTAATGTTGGATCTAAATGATTCTTAATTCTCCCTTTTGTTACGATTAAATGAAATATTCATTATTGAAGGTAAATTTACAAGAAATGGTTTAGCAGCTGCTGAAGAATATCTTATTTATAGGGTATTATTAAAAAATATAGACTAAACTAAGTTAGAAATATTTTAACAAGGAAATATATTTCCAAAAAAATGGCCGAAAGATTATATCATGACACGTGATTCTTGTGTAGCTCAGTGGTTAGAGCAGTCGCCTGGTTAGCGAAAGGACGAAGGTTCGAATCCTGTCATGGGAATTTTTTGGAAATATATTTCCTTGCTAAAAATATTTCTAAGTTTAAAATGCCTTGAGCAATAAAAACAAAAATAAATATTAAACTAAGTTAGTTTAGCATTAACTTGGCATAATCGTTTTCATTCATTCGCGTGCACCGCTAACTACGTCACTTATGCTCACTCGTTTGAAAAAATTGAGTTAAGCTTAACTAAAATTATCTAACTTTACACATCTGTAGCACTTCATATAGGTATCAGTATATGAAATGCGAGTGTGTGAAGTACGCCTTCCCACATAATATATCCATGCAGACGAACGATAAAAGGAAACAACATCATTCAAAATTAATAACAATAAAATACAAATTTCCACAAACACAGGAATGCGACAAGAAAAATACATTTAACGGATACGTAAAAAACGAAGCGCGTATTACGCATTACGCGGGATACCTGATTTTTGCTTAAAATATTTTATTACGCTCACGAAACATTCGATGGAAATAAAAAATCCATTTACGATGCCTCGTGGACGAGTAAAAGGCATCAATTTATATATGAACCGCGCGTTTTAAAGGCACACCGCCATTTCATCCGGGTACAGTGAGAATGCGGGCGACACGGGGTTCCCGGTCAAAATGGCCGCTCGCATATACGCGGCATTATGCTCCGTCCGTACTGTATGTTTGAGCGATTCTGAGTGCATACCCGGAGGCAATGCAGTCCGTTGATTTTTTATTTTTATTTATTAACCGGACCGTTGAGAGGCGGGCGTTAATCAATACTTTGTACTACAACGTGTACGCAAAACAAAAAACAAAATATGTTTGTGTGCACGGATAACAATTTTTATCCGGATTCGCCTGCGGATATTGGAAAAATGAAAAGCTGTATTAAATCGATCGTACAAAAATATTTGCACATGGCACTGTAACTGTTAGCTATCCGGGTAATATCCGGACTTGATAAACGAATGAACCAGGTCGAAGTTGATATAGAAGTTTGCTTCATTAAATCAAGTTTGTTTAATGGTTGGATTTCAGGATTTATTAATAGTGTGTTTGTTTTAATGTTTACAAAAACAAAACAGAAATCGTTTTGCTACTTTATAATCGATCGATTCCTAGTTCACTGTTCGTCTTAAGTATTCGAACTTAAGACTTATGTAAATCAATAATCGACTCAAACACATTATTAAGAGAACGACACGAAGAGTTTGTAGATTTGGTTGTCAATATATCTCAGTAATTACAAAACATACGCATACTGTTCTGTTTAATTTATTATTTTTTTGCCTTCAGTTTGGTAGTTTTATTGCCACGCCACATTTTTGATAGACTAGCATAGTAGAAGGAAATAAACTTGCTTATTTTCTTAAACAGACTACAACATTATGTGACCCCCAAAATTTTAAAATGAAACCTGTTTTGGGAAATTATGTTTGAAAGATGAAAGACTGTAAGTGGCCGGGAGGCCCCTACTTCTAGGTAAACTATGGACAAACAGTCGGACAGTAATGTACTAGTAAGAGGATTTTAAACGTTTCTTGTGCTGGTATGCTGTGCTGCTGAAAACCCTTACACTAGGTAAGCCACGCCACTACACAAAAAAGGAGTTTAATTTCAAAACCTACCACAAACTATATTATACTGCTATTGAACTTCACTGAAGGCCCCTATACGAGCTAACCTGTAAATCCCTGATGAATTCATCGAAAATTGTATATAATTTTATAAAGCAATGTTTCAGAATATTTTAGTATGTAGTGTTTGTAAATGACATTGTATAATAAAACACTTTATTTATCCGGTTTTATCGCGGTTTTATTCATTATTTGAACCGAGCTTTCGCCAACTTTACAGTTGGCTTTTTCAAGGTTAACTGGTCAAAAAATGCCTTTTTTGCCTGAATTATGCTAAGGCTTTAACACCTACATTAACGTCGAAAACAATGTCATTTACAAACGCTACAAACGAATTTATTCTAAAACATTGCGTCAGAAAATAATCAACAATTTTCGATGTATCTGTCAGGGATTTTCAGTTTAACTCGTATACGCCTTAAAGAGCCTTGAAGAGCCTTAAAGAGACATTGCAGATACATTGTGAAAATGGTGCTTACGGTGGTATGGTCACATCTTACGAAAACCAGCTTGTTACTCATACGTGGAAAACAAATGTATTGCTATGGCGCCCACACTCAGCCGCAGCAGATTGGGAAGACCCAAGAAGTGCTAGCTTGACGTCGTCGTAAGCACTGTTATGCATGCAAATGGTACACGGGATGCCAAAGATCGTGCAAAATGGAGACGCAAAAGTAGTAAAGGGGACCCCGGGCTCCCGACAGGGATTCAACCGGGAACATCGCGAGTGATGATGATGATGATGAAACTTTATTTAAAATGCAGTAAGTACTAAGTAAGTACCCTTAAATAGTCTTCTTTTACTACCATTTTTACAAGACTAAGTTTGTCATTTCTAATTTACTAATACCATAAAAGGAAAACATGTTTATTACAGCATTCTGTCTTAATTATGTACAGACAGACACGTGTTACAGCAAATTGTTATGTTTTCTTGTAAAAACGTTAATTTTAACATTGTTGGTTGCCTCGAGGTATTTTTAAAGACGATAGTCTTTTGTTAAGTTCAAATTAATTAAGAATTAACAGACGTAAGGTAGGTATTGTATTTTTAATTTATTTCTTTTACTTACATAAAATTATAAATCATATTATAAAAGATCAAGGAGTATGAATGTATCAAGGAGTGAATAGAAGCTCGATTTTATTAAAATTACTGGAACAAAACGTCATGGAAAATTGGAAGTGTGTTTGGTTGTTGCTACTTCACGCAAAAACTACTGAACCAATTGCGATAAAACTTGCTAAGTAGATAGCTGAAGATCAAAGGCCACTCGATGTTTATCTCGATGTTCCCACGGTATCGGTACATACACGGGTAAAGCCGTAGGGCATAGCTAGTCTATTTCTATTCTAATATTATATAGAAGAAATATTTAAGTATTTGTTTGTTTGTTTGTAACGCATAGTCTCCAAAACTCCGCAACCGCTTTAAAAAACTCTTTCACCAATCAAAAGCATTATCGAGGAGTAACGTAAGCTACTTTAATGGCGATAATTTCACGGGATCAAAACTTACACGTGTAAAAACCGCCGAGCGCAGTTCCCAGTAAATATACCTGCAAATAACTCTCCGCTCGTTCCACTGTACACAAGGAGGTATTTAAGCTAAACTCTCACAGAACTAAAACTATGCAGAAAAATGCTTTTAAAATATTCCAACTAACCTATCGACATGCCCTAATGGCTAGTTTCGAAAGTTCGTAACCGCTTTATATGTGAATAACTTCTTTCATCCAAAAGGGTGGCCACTCAGGCCCTTTCATGCCACTTTGACCCTTAAGAGCTTGCTTGTTTTGCACAGTTTTTTACGGATATAAAATATATTATATTTTTTATGCTGATGATGCTGGAGTTTTGTCGATTTAGGGTTGAATTTTCATTCTACAGTCAAAGTTTCAAATCTTTTGATCAAACTGTACTAAATTGCAAAAAACTTTAAAAGTTAGATTTATTTTTAAGCATCTTTTGTACCTACACACATAAAGTCACATGTCTCATTCATAAAAGGAAAATAAAGTCGGAGTAACTAGGTACTCCGCTTTTTTGTTTCTGTCTGTCAACTTTGAAAGTTCTTGTCACGAAAAAAGACAAAACATATTCTCACTACTCCAACTTTACCTACTCCACGTTTATTAATAAGGCTAAACAATATTTTAACTTGCATTTAATCATATTTTTCTATCCTCGTTTAACAAAGTTAAATATCACAAAATTTCGTGATATTTAACTTTGTTATTATTTAACTAATTTAATATTTAACTTAAAAAAAAAGAGGATATAATTTCATAAATTCGTAGCTTTACCGTATTCGTTTTATTTTGGTAGAATAAATCCCGGCTATTCGGGAAAACTCTCCCGGAAAATATTCCCGCCAAAATATTTCCCATGCAAGGTAATAGTGAAATGAAGCTTTGTGATAGTACATTGTAACTTTAACAAAAAAAAACAACAAATCCCTGAAAACCCCCCAATACCGGGCCATTCGCTCACAAAAAGTACATTTTACAGATAGACGAAATATATTTTTTGTGATCGAACTTTTTTGATAAGGTATTGTATCGAAAGCTCGAATATAGATACTAAGCGTATTACAGTGTGCCCACAAAGCAATGCACCTCGTACTGCTGGAAGTAAGAGGGTGTGATGTAGGTCTGTTCTTCTTGTTGTGATCAGCGAAAAGTATATGACTTTTGGTACGTACAAGAGTAAAAAAGAGTTAATAAATATTTCAGTCTAGCCCCAAATAAAGCAACTAGATTTGAACCCCCTTACTTATAAACGATGATTATTAGATGATCGACTAAGTTATGTGACGTTTGTCTCTGTCTGTCAACTTTAAAACTTCATCTCACAGTAAAAGACAAACGATAGATCATCTGTTAATCGTCACCATGCATCTGTTAATTGGCGTTTAAAAGGAAGAGGGGTAATGTGTACTTATACAAAACTTATATACGTACTAATACTTTTTACTTGTTTTGTAAATATATAATTACATAATCCATCTAATATACAATTTGTAACAGATATGCCCTTTTAATCCGAAAGGGGGTTGTTCTAGATGTCTAGGCGAACACCTTTTGTTCTACGACTTTTGAAAACTCAAACTTTTTTTTTGAAAATTTTGAGATTATGTTTCACTGAAAAAACAGCTGCTTTTGAAAATAAAGGTAATTGAAGTTTTGATTGTAAACCATCAAACTAAATAAAAGGACAACATAAGGTCAATGACCTCGAACTCTAAGAAACAGCTGATCTTCAAGTAAACTTTACACTTAATATTTTTGAAAAGTACTTCGAATTTTCAAAAGTCGTAGAACAAAAGTTGTTCGCCTAGACGTCTAGAAAAACCACCTTTCGGCTTAAAAAGGCATACCCGTTACATCTTGTATAGCTAGTAATTACATAATTAAAACACCCAGAACTCCGAAACAAACATTTATGGTCATAAATACTTATACCGAGCGATAACCTTCTGCGTTGCAGCCCAGTAGGGTTCTTCACAGAGCTTCGGTCCGTAACCGAAAATCGACTTGACATACCTGTCACTGTCTTATTGAATAGCGCTGAGCGAGATGAAGATATCATTTCCGACATCGGATTCGGACCGAATAAATGTCCGAATACCCTTACAGAATTCGCTCAGAGGCCTTCACATTTTTAACATGGTGTAAAAGCAGAGGCAAGACGTACAAAGGTGCCTTTTACCCGACTGCCCAGGAAGGCTTATGTTTTTCAATTTTCGGTTCGAAATTGGGCAGAGTGGATACTGTCGCCTACCTATCCGGTGATTGAGACAGGGAACGTCAAAATAAAAGATTTAGACCGATATAGGTAGTGACACATAAATTTATTTAAAACTAAGCCTAATTAATATTACAGTAGTAAGTAATTGAGTTTATTTAGAAAAAGTCTAGATCTATAAGATTTTATAATTCAGAACAGGTTATCTGTAGTAAGTTATATTTAGTTAGTTATTTAGAAAAGTCTAGGTTTAGAGATATAAGTTTTCATTATTCTAGTTTATAAGTTAATTAGGTATTTGAGAAGTATAGATTTAATTTAGTCAGTAATGGTAAGTTATGTAAATAATTTAGAATTTGGAAAACAACATCATTTTAGACTGAAGGTCGGATTATAAAATTAAGACATGAAACTGTTCCCTAATTAAGGTTGGGTCATGTTTTTTAAGAAAGGTTCGAGCTATAGGTTGATGCAGTAATGTCTCTCTGGATTTCAGGGGTACAACCGATGATTAAATTTGACTCATCTGGTAGCGATGATGCAACTCCTGTTGAAGCGGTGATGGTTTAGGTCAGAATTTGTTATCTAAGTGGTTCACAGCCAGGAAGGTGGCCTGCACCAATCTTCCACGGCCCACGCATGTCGTGCTTCTGGTCCGGCAGTCATTTCACTAAGAGTTCGAGTCCTCCTGGGTCGGTTGCTCTTGAGAGTTCCAAACCGGAACGTAGAACCCTGGAATTACACCAGTCGAAGAGACAAATCAGTAAAGGCACTGTCAGGCCAGTCTGTGTGAACATCAGCCACCGAGAGATGAGTTTACAATATAAATAATTTCCTTGGCTGACGTTTACACAGACTTGTCGCAGGGCGGCCAACATTTTAGGATTAGTATCTTAGATATAAGATAAGCACAATAGTAGGTTTATATTTAGTTCTTAAATTTAGTTGATTTTAATTTGTTAGGTTATCTTTAGGTTAAGTTCTCAAAAAGTAAAAGAAATATTTCAGACACAGTTTGTTCTAATTACTTAGGTATATACTGAAATCCTATTCAGAGGTTCAAACATTTAGCATCAGAATCAGTTCCAATAGGAACTGCCACATGGTAACTTGAGCATGTGTTTTTTACAATTAAGTACGCAAAATCCACTCAAAATGCAAGGCGATCGTAGATCGTAGTTGTTCACTTAGTTTAGTTATTGATTTTACTAGGAAACATGGTTTCTGAAACCAATCTGGTCTACTGATCCAAGCTTGAGCACGTGGGAATCGAAAGCACAGCTTTTCCGAGTGTTTTCCGAAACGTGAGCTGAGGAAATATCACTTGTGAAAACAATAATATTAGATTATATTCTATAACTCACCTATTACGGAGTAAATTACTTTTATAATATATATTTAAGATTTAAGAATTGAAATTTATATTTCTCGATGGGTCTAGAGGTGATCGACGCGCAGAGGAAAAAGGGCTCTTTTAGTGTTGTCATACCATATTTTCAAAAGTCCTCCTCCAGCACCAAAATATGTGACATTTTGGGACAAGGTGGAAATGAATTGTGGTTAATCCATTTCAAACACCCTTTCGTCGCTGTTTTAAGTAATGTCTCACATTATTTTGAATGAGTACTAAAAGGATACGTTAATCTAACTGCAAACTATTATTTTATAATATAATTCTAAATAGAAGATTTGTGGCTAGAAAATTATATCAAATGTAATTATTTTCTTAGTATGGTAACACTGGACGACGTACGTCACACGGCTACCTAAGTATACGTATACCTACATATAGTCACAGTATTTCAATTTATTCTACTGCCGTACAAGCAACGCCATCTACCGTTCATTGATGTGTATCTAACCTAAATTGTCACTACAATATCGATACGGAGTCTGTCTAAAAGGTTCGCCTTTTTGTGGGAGACGGACCGATACTACGACCAAGATGTCGCTTATGCAAATCTTCTCTGCTTATAAATAAATCTAATACCGATTTTATTTCTTATTTTAATGTTTACTAGAATAATGTTGAATAGTTATAATATAAGTAATTAGAATAATGTTTATTATTCTCGAGTGTCAAACAACGTGACAATACATAGTGGATTTTGGATACAGTTTACACTAAACTAAGGAATTAAACTTAAACTGAGAAGTTGCGTAACTGCCATTACCCATTTTCATTTCATTTTATCTTCAATGTATACAAAATTACATAGATAAATCCAAGTAGATAACCTCCTTCTATTTTAGAAGTCGGTTATAAACGGCATCGCTATCTCAGTAAAGTTTTTACACCCAAAAATGATGTTTTAAAAAGATGTTGGTTACAAATATTGTTCGCGACTTATCGTCGCATTGGATTTTGTATTAGCGTGTTTCAATCCCGGAACAGGGGTTTGGTGTGATTTACAATATCCCATCTTTCTATTTTTACAGGGTGCATGGGTGCGTGGAAAAATAGGTGACACAATAGGGTGACGTAGTTAGAAGCTGTGGAGGCATTCGAGCTCTTCAGATGATATTATTATGAATATAAAGGATACCTTGGGCTCATTTAAAATTAACACAGTTCGATTTTTTTATCTTTTATTATATTTATCTTGGTTGCAAAGGGACTGCGGTCCAGTCCGCTTGCGATCAAGATTATTGTAACATGATCGAAATGTGAGAAAATTAGAGAGTAAAATAAAATACGAAGTTGGACTATGTTGAGTATATCCACCAAAGCTTAGGTATTGAATTTGGTGGTTACCTATGGGAGCGATGATCAGAATTCCTTTTTTAAAAGTCGGTTAGCTGGGGTATTTTAGTTCGTAACTTCATATTTATTACCAAGTTATTATACGTGATTTTGAAACGTGGGCTTCGCCACGATGTTTTCCTTCACCGTAAGAGCATTAGGTAATTTTCTAGTAGAAATGAAATATTAATTACTTTGAAATCACTAAGTAATCAAAGTCGTAATATAAGTTTTAATTAACTAGTAACAGTACGTCGAAATACCGCGCATAAAAGATTCATCCGATGTTGAACTTTCTTCCACACTTTCATAAGTTAATTCATAACCGTTGAGGTAAAATATTTACTATTTAAATAAAGTATTTCTATGTTAGAGAATACATCAAAACTTTTCAAATATCCATTTAGAAAATGGTAATGAATTTCTGTTTAGACCTAGTTCTGAATAATTAAATAAGAAAATATGATTTGTTCATCGTCAGAAACCACATCGTAATCGGTATTGAAGTCCTACTGTACAAAGGAATAACCTGCGCGATTCAAACCATAGCGTTAATTTGCATGCATTTGAAGGCGACGCCGTCGAGTTCAACTGTCATTGAAACCGGCAGCTCAAGAGACGTCGCTTTCATTGACAGTTAAACTCGACGATGCCGGCTTCAAACGCATGCAAATCAAGGCTGTCGTTTTTACTGCGCAAGTATTCCTTTGCGCAGTGGGATTTTGATGCCGATTACGATGGAAGTTTCGCGGTAAGGTCCCATAAATTTGATGCAAATTGTATCCATTTAAAATATTATATAATATGAATAGGTACATAGTCAAAAATCCTCCTATGACGGGTTCGTCGACGTCGACACACGTCGTCGTTCGGGACAATAAGGCTAGATAGCGCTTTGTGATCATTGCAAAAAAATAACTCCATGATCCATGTCTTCTTCTCATTGGTGAAGTAGGGAACTGTCATTAAAACCGGCAGCTCAAAAGACGCCGGCTTTAATGACAGTTCAAACTGAGACGACGACGTCGGCTTAAAATGCATGCAAATCAACGCCGTCGTTTTGGGCCGTCGTCGGCTTGAACTTGCGCGGTAGGCTTTCCAAAGACATACTAAATTGCTAACGTGCTGGTATTTCACATGATTTTTGATCATGTGAAAATATATTGATGAATAATAATACTTGAACTTTTATTATTTACTGTATAATATATTATTTACCCGTTCCTGCGGAAATATCGGGATAAGCCTATGTGTTATACTCGGTATCCAGCTACCTATATTCCAAGTTTCATCGCGATCGGTTTAGTAGTTTTTGCGTGATTGAGTAACAAACATCCAAACATCTAATAATAATATTAGTAGGATAAAAAAGACATTATATCTCTAACTTCAGAACTGTTGCAGTTAACCTGCGGTTTCGATGAAAAAATAACTTTTAGCTTTCATGCTCTTGGTATTTGAGTGCATACAAGTTATACCGACGAGTTCCCTCGGGCACGCCGCCTACCGCCGCCCGCCCGGGTGCAGCGGTTCACAGAAATATGTATCTGAAAACCCTTTCATTCCGTCAGGAATTTCGTATGAACTTTTAATGGTGGTAGTGGGGTGTAATGTATAGAAATTAGTAGATACACGTAAAACGGAACGTTTAGACAAAAGAAGCATTATTAGCCTAGTGCTTAGTTTGGAGCTAGGTTGCGCTGTGTGTAATGTCGTGCAATAATTATTTCATTTTATTTATTTTTATTATTATTAGATTAATTGTTTTATACTTATAAATTTTGATGACCTCTGTAGCGCGTCGGGCGAACGCTTGGCTGCAATGCAGAAGGTTGCAGGTTCGATTCTCGCTGGGTGCAAATATTTATGCTTAAAAATAAATATAAGTATTATATACACAAGCTTAGCAGCTTACCACGGCGCTAGATGGCGCTGTGTGTTGGTCACAGGATTTATTATTTATTTATTTATTTATTATACTGATTGGAAGTATTTGTTGTTCTAGCGGCCATAGAAATCCATCGTCAGTAAAAATTTTAGCTGTCTACCAATGAACAACTTGGTTTCAGATAGATGGACGGACAGTGGAGTCTGAGTTTTACTCAGGGTCCTGATTTTAAAAGCCATGATTGCTTCATTGAGTACAAACCCCAAAAACAATTATTCTAACAACTGCGAGTTTCTACAGATGGTAAAAGTCAAAGTAACAGTTTTTTTTCTATGTGACGCAATTTTTAGCTGCTGCTTTTACGATGAAGAAACTCGACGTTACCTAGTTTTTTTTTTAAATTAAGAATTGTATTTTTTACGAGCTTTAAAGCCAAAAAACAAATAAAAGTAACAAGCGATTATATTTGTAAGTATACCTCATCATCATCATCATCATCAGCCCGTTGCGGTCTACTGCTGGACATAGGCCTCTTCAATTGCACGCCACCTAGATCTATTTTCGGCTTCTCGCATCCAGTTTGTGCCAGCCGTAGGTATACCCGTAAGTATACCTAATTATAAAAAAAATGTTATATTTGATCGTATCGTGAAAATTTCTGTAACTAAGCCATATTCAAATTCAAAACACAATCGCGAATCCGAAAATACTTGCCGCACTATTTTCACAATGCAATCTATACAAACAAGAGTTCAATTATTTTTACAGCTATTCAAAACTGGACTCAAAATCCTGTAAAATAAAGTTGATGTTCGAATGCAGGGGTTTGTAACGCAGTAGCGATTTGGTAGCCGTATTTGATTAGAAGCATTCACCGAAAACCTACACTGCGTTAAATGTAACTGAGCATTCAGGTTGAAGATACATCAAACTGTGAGCTGTGGGTACAGTGGTGGGTGGCGCGATTTATTAGCACGGTCCTGGGTCGATAGGCCTTAATAAAATGGAAGCATTTTATGCCATCAATACATTAACTCAAAATTTTAGATCGATTTTCCAAAAGTACACAAGTAATACAAAAGTTGTTTGCCTAGACGTCTAAAACAACCTTTCGGCTTAAATTGTCATTGTCGAAACACTCTGTAATGTACAGTGCACAATAAAAAAGTATTGATGTTTGTTTATTTGGATGTTTGTTGTGTTTCTATCACCCAAAAACTACGGAAACGATGCGTGAAACTTATTTTGTAGATATTTGGAGATTTAGTAATCTACAAAGGCTTTTCCCGATATTCCCACTGCGCCCTGGATCGAAACGCTGTTAAAACAATCAAAGACGTTTGTTCAACATGTAAATATCGCTAATCGCGTATCCCACTGACGTAACCATACCCTTCCAGTGATAGACACACGATAGTGATGCGAAGACAGACATGTTAATCGTCAAACAATCGCGGCGAATAATCTAAATGAACGCAGCTCGGTGTGGTTGCGTTGACCATTACGAGATCTATAGAGATATCGATATCTACAGTTTTATGGTCACTAGCGCTGCACTATGCTAAGCTTTGTAGCTATAGTGCTAGTGATTTGTGCTTTGAATAGCACTTGCTACATAGCACAATAATCTAAATGAACGCGGCTCGCTGTAGTTGCGTTGACCAGTTGCGTTGAGATATCGATAACTACAGTTTTATGATCACTAAGCCAATGCATAGTTGTTAGCATTGTTCAACAACTATGCTAATTAAGCTTTTTAACTATAGTGCTAGTGATGTGCTTTGAATAGCACTTGCTACATAGCACAATAATCTAAATGAAAGCGGCTCGGTGTAGTTGCGTTGACCAGTTGCGTTGAGATATCGATAACTACAGTTTTATGGTCACTAAGCGCTGCTTTGCTTTGCTTTGCTAAGCTTTGTAGCTATAGTGCTAGTGATGTGCTTTTTAATAGCACTTGCTATTAAAAAGTACGTACGCCCTGTGACTTAATTCGCATAAGTGTTCAGCATCCGAATTGTTTTGAAGAGGCCTTCTAGCGCGTTAAGATGAAGTCGATTAAAAATGATTTTAATAATGAACAAACATGCCTTGTTATAGTAGATGGTAAATACAGATGCGAAAAATTAAAAATTCAAGGCGTGAATCACCGAAGCCAGTGGACTAATTGGTCAAGTTGTTTCTCCCGATTTAAGAAAAGGTGCGTAAAATTAAAATTATTTTTAAAAAGATGCGTGGTTCGAATGCCGCTCCGTGTCGGCCGTGCGTTGTGTTTTTTTATATGTGATATTTTTATTTTTATATAAAAACGATTTTTTTCGACTCGTAGCATAGTAGAATACTTACTTCTATTTACAAACTGGCCGTGTCAATATCAAGTAAGTAGGTAATTTTATTACAGTCTTAGACCGATAACGATACGAAGTGCGCCGGTTCAGCCCGATTAAAAACAAAAACCAATCAAGTCCTGTCTACCCAATCAAGTCTGTAATCAACTGTCTAAGATATTAAAACGTTCGAAACTACAAAGGTGCTAGACGAACTGTAAGAAATTTCGAAACAATTGAGGCATAATATCTTAATACTTTCATCAAAGGAAAAGGGTAAAAAGCTCCAAGTAACTCCCTGGATACCTAACACCTAACAGGGTAAGGACTTGTGTATACTTAACGATACACTTTTTTAAACTAATACAATAGGCTATTTAACTGAAAATTGTTAAAATTGATTTAAATTATTCGTTTGTACATAATTAATACACCACCAGTATACAAGGTGTAACGGGTAAGCCCTTTTAATCCGAAAGGGGGTTGTTCTAGACCTCTAGGCGAACAACTTTTTTTCTATGACTTTTAGAAATTCGAAGTACTTTTTGAAAAATTTAGGTGTAAAGTTTACTTGAAGATCAGCTGTTTCTGAGAGTTTGAGGTCATTGACCTTATGTTGTCCTTTTATTTAGTTTGATGGTTTACAATCAAAACTTCAATTACCTTTATTTTCAAAAGCAGCTGTCTTTCAGTAAAACATAATCTCAAAATTAAAAAAAAAAGTATGAATTTTCAAAAGTCGTAAAAAAAAAGTTGTTCGCCTAGCTAGACGTCTAGAACAACCCCCTTTTGGATTAAAAGGGCATACCTGTTACAAATTGTATTTTCGCGCTAAAAACGCTGTTTCTGTAATGGCGGACGCCATATGATAATATAAAACTGTGTCAGACAGAGACATAGATAGTGAGACGTTCCATATATTTTGCGCTACCATGCTCGTTTGTCGTTGCCATGTCGTCCTTTTGTCGTTCAAAAAAATAAAGACATTAGAATAAAATATACCCCGACTACTTTTAAAACCACAGACAGATTATTTTTTTTTTCTTTTTTGAAGTTTGTTTTTGTTTTTTTTTAATTATTTGATGTGTTTTTAGCAAACGTGATTTCATGAGTTATAGCGCAAACGAGATACCTCTAGACGAAGTTTAATCATCTCATGTATCGTGACTTAGGCCGGCTTGCATTACGGTTCCTAAACATGTTTAAGCTGTTAAACGTGTTTAAAATCTATCAGAATTTCAAGAACTGTCAATGTGTGGCAACATATTATCAATCGTCCACTTAATGAAATAGAGTCCAATGTTCGATTTCCCAAATATTATTTTAAAATTGATTTAGTTAAATATGTTTTTAAATTGTATTATGCAAGTCGGCCTTAGTATAGTAACGTAAATTTTTTGTTTAAATTTTTAATAATTAATTTCGATATTTAGAATCGGACTTACACAGGTGACACCGTGGGACGCAGTATTATTATTTTTTCCAAATAAAAACATAACCAATAACACATCCCTTCAAATAAAAAACCGATTGTTTTCCCCGAAAGGTTACCAGTAACTTTTGACATTTAATTAATTAACCGTCCAGTCGTCCGCCCAGGGATGGACTGTCATTACAACGGTTACTTTACAATTACTTTTAATTAGACGCCTTTGATTTCAGCTTTTTGTAAACGTCGTACTTTATAATATAGGTTTGAAGGATTTTTGAAGGATAATATCTGTATTATGACGATTGTAATTTAACACATGATCACAAAAAAAACCTCATGAGTTTCTTGTGGCTTCTTCTCATCGGAGGGCGCGTTCCGAAGCCACACTAAAATCAATACACCTAAGACGTGGCCAAATTATCATGTGAATTTAATGTTGTACAAGAGTCTTAAGGAAATAAACTATTTTGACTTTGACTTTGACTTTTGACAATTCACTTTGGTAATGAGTAGGTACACTTTTGTCCCTTTGAGCCGTGCTTTCATCACTACGAAAGTAGTGTCGCGAAAGTTATAGTCAACTTTACAAAAAAAGTTGCTCGACACTAGTTTTACAAAACATCGCTACGCATTTTTTTGCAAAGATGACTAAAACTTTCGCGACACTAGTTCTGTAATGAAAACACAGCTTTACTCCTATAGACCCACAGCAAAGTTCATTTCATGCTATACTACTAATATTATAAAGCTGAATGTTTGTATGTATGTTTGTTACTCAATACTCAGTCAAATCAGATAGTTGAAGATCTGGATTAAAACATAGGCTACTTTTTATCCCGATACTCCCACGGGATCAGGAATTACGCGGGTCAAACCGCGGGGCGCAGCCAGTGAACTATATAAATTGATAGAGGAGATCTAAATAAACGGAAATTACATCACATGAATGATGTCCTAAAGTGACTCGTTTGGGAGATATGGGCCTATGAAATCTTCATTTCATTTCATTTATTTTCTCAAACAATATTTATACTGAATTGGAAAAAATAAGTACCTACGATAAACGACACGATAAAATAATAATCGATGAACTTAATAATAATAATAATAATAATCTTTCTTTATTTCAACATAAAGAACTTCACAGTAGGGGACGCGGAAATTCGACTTATTTTTTTTTTTTTTTGATGAAGGTCTAGGTTTAAATCTTCCTTTAAAACTTCAAAGCGCAGGGCATTATAGTTCCGGAGATATACTTTTTCGCAAAACTGAAAAAAAATACGCAATCCTAATCTAAAAAATCTTTGCAGAAGTAAGCGATTCGTTCCTCGTACTTTTATTTTTACTTCCACAATTCAGGCGATAAGAAAACTCTTCGAAAGTTCTATAAAACGTCTAGTTAATAAATATGAAATATTTATTCCATTTATTTCAGAAGTAACCGTGGACACGACCTAAGCGTGAGGCTTGCCACAGACGAGTGAATATTAAATAATGGTCGTATCTTGTAAATTCCAATTTTGAAGCTTCTAAAATATGAACTGTCTAACACTAAGAAAAGGGTGAGCGCGGGTATTATGGCCAGAATGCGCGATAATATGCTCTACTTACGATATTGTGTTGGGATATCTTAATTATTTATTTATTAAAGTCGGGTAAGATGTTTTAGCTACCTACCTACATTAAATTTGTAAATAGTAAGTCGTAATTATAATTATTACATTAAAATAAAATAATATCTTTATATTTGGGCAGGTAGCTTTTAGGGTCATTCTCAATATATGTGACTTCTCAACTGAACGACAATCCCGGTTGCATCATTGGAAAAATAAAAATTAGCTCACGATAATAAAAATATAAATTTTCTATTAAAAAATAAAACAAAAACAATCGAAATAAGAATAAAAGTTAATTGAAACAAAAAAATGAGTCAAACTATTAACAAAAGTAAAATATGACAATATCAAACAAAAAAAACAAAATCAAAATTGCTTCAGTCATCTCAAATAAATAAGCTAAACCACCCTTTTTTTTGTATTGTTTTTGTGTTTGTTGTTGCGAATAAACAGTTATTCTATTCTATTCTACTTCGATACGTTAACTCGTTTCCAATTTATAGAAGTAAATGTGGACTCGTACTCGGGTGTGACGTCACGTCACACACGCCCAGTCCACTCGCGCTTTTTGTGTCGATGTCACAGTACATGTCGTCAACGTTTTGATAAAGGAAGCGTTAAAAATGTCGTCACGTGACTCTTAGCGAGATTAAATATTTATCGTAAGTTTGAATGTCTGCAAAGTCAAAACTAATAGGTATGTTTGACCACAACAAAAACTAGTGTATTTGTATACATACAAGCTGTACTGTAACAAACTTTCAACCGATTTGGCATACCTATTAACATTCTTTATACGGTGTAACTGTGACCGAACCCTACTCGTCCACCACGGAACCCTCCCAAACTTGATATATTATGTATTCAGTGGTATTCGAGCGACGAGTTTCACGCCACTTTTGACACTAATTATACACGAACCAAGTTTTCACCTCCATTTTACCTTACGAATTCTTTTGATTTTTTTGAATTTAGATTTATAGCGCGTGTACCTTTTGTTAGGGGTTTATCAAGGGGTTCATTATGGACGCTGATATTCAAATAGCTTTAAATATTAATAGGGCGATAAGCTATGACAAATATAGAAACGTTGTAATGTAAATAGGTTACTTTTGTCTGAAGCCAAATTAAGTTCTTGGGTCATTGTCTATTACAGGAGTAAGTGCTAAACATCACGAAAGTTGTGGGTAGGTGGGTACTGTCGCATGAAAAGGTGATTTTGTTATTATTTTTCTTCTTTTCATAATAAAATTTTAAGGTTGCTTTAAAACTTCTAACTTGAATGCTATCAGAGATATCAACCAGTAAGCAATTGCTTAACGTGCCTTCTGAGTCACATGTTTCTGTTATACAAGCATAATGATCAACGAGCGTAGGTAGCGTAGGTAGTTTAAGGTAATGAAGAAGTAAGATCGATCTTCTATAAATTTCTGCTAGCCTAGTACTTTTGTGAAACTACGAAAGTGTGTAGGGTTATAAAGTGAGTGCTTAATATGAAGATTCTTCATATCTCTAAGATTATGAAGACGTAAGATCGATCTTCTATAAACTTCTGCTAGCCTAGTACCTACTTTTGTGAAACTACGAAAGTTTGTAGGGTTATAAAGTGAGTGCTTTATATGAAGATTCTTCCTTTTAAAAGACGGTTTCATGTTAAGAAATAGAATAGATCTTCTATGGTCGCCTAGTACTTATGTGGTGTGACGTTTGGTAACTGCGAAAGTTTGTAAGTACTTAATGTGAGTCAAAAAGTGAAGATATAACTCCTCCACACTAAAATCACTGAACCGATTGCGATACAGTTTGGAATATAAACAGTTGGTAGTTCTAGGATAACACACAAGCTAGTTTATCGAGAAATTTCCTCGGAGTTGGGGCTTAAGCGGGTGAAAATGCTATGCGTAGGTAGCAAAATATAATCCCGTAGACGTAAAATAAGCACACTTTAAAGAGATTCCTCTTAATTCTCCTAATTAGACATTTAATGCGAATCTGCAACGAAACAGCTTTCAACATAAAATATTTTCGTTGAATTTACTTCGGAGATATTCTCGAGTTTGACCGTTAAGCTTTGCACAAACATAAAATATCAGTCGCGCGATGGGATATACCTAGCTGTTTTGTTATTACATTGATTTTACATTTTTACATGAGACGTTTCTTCTTTTCTTATAGTGGTGTAAGGGACAGTTTTTAACAACAAGCAAAATATGCGAATTTGTTACTGGTGTGATTTGTTTTTGAATTAATTTACCTACATTATATGAATTTGCGTACTTTCGAAAACAAATTATTTTATGTTATTGAAGACTAGTGTCAATTACCTTAAAACAACGAAGCTTCTGATAGATCTTCGAATACTTTGCTAGTACTTTTATTAGCCACAAGGAACAAAATTTTATTTTTTTGTATTCTTAGGTAAGTAAATGGAAATTAATAAACGGCAATTACTTGTGCAATCAAATATTTTATTTCACTAATTAATAACTTATTTTAGAAAAAAAACAGAAAAACTGTAAATGTGCATTCACTCAACTTTGAAAAAGTTTATTCGCTTACGAATCGAATTATTTCGATAGCACGACCAAACGTATTAGTTGGTGCGTACCTATAAGCGTTTAAGTGTTCAGGGTCGTAGATTTATTTTCAGTCATGATAGCAAGAACTTTTGCAATTAATGCTTCGAAACTAGTTTCGTGTAAGAATTTTTTTAATTTTTATAATTCAGTGAGTGTTCGTGAAATGTTTTAGCTGAATTTTATGATTTTTGGAAATTAAAATAATATTATTAATTTCTTCTATAGTTTTCGCGATTTTGCATAATAAAACACTTTATTTATCCGGTTTTATCGCGTTTTTATTCATTATTTAACCCGAGCTTTCGCCAACCTTCAGTCAACCTTGAAAAAGCCAACTGTAAAGTTGGCGAAAGCTCGGGTTAAATAATGAATAAAAACGCGATAAAACCGGATAAATAAAGTGTTTTATTATATTATTATTATTTGAAAAGGAATTTTATTGTTAGGAGCGTTTTTCCAAACAAACGAATTCCATTACTTTCTCTCTGATGCTTTCCTAATGCTTTTAACTACAGTAAAGCTAAAACTACAGTAGGTATCGCTTCGTGACTTTACCACAAAATACCCGACTCCATGAAAATATCGAAATGAGAAAGATAAGAATCAAATTCGACGTTTGTCAACGGACATTTGACATTATTGTAAATTCTGCTTTTCATACATTTTTGAGTCGACAAACTTTCGATTTCATTATAAAAAGATGAAATAAAAAATTCGCAAAGAATTAAATAAAAATCACAATCATTAAAAAACTTCGAACAAACTCCATTATCATTATTATCACTATAAGCCGAGTAATAAGCAATTATATTTTCCATTTCATTACACAACACAGAAAATGACCTATCCACACCTATAATGGGCGCTTTCATAGCAAATAGACTATAAACAAAATGTTTTACTAGCAGAGCGTAAGTATCGAACCTGCGAAATATCGGAATAAAACATGGTGACTGATAATGTATCCAAAAACCTTTTTCCGAGCTCCTTTGAGTCCGCATCGCACGTTTACTTTTATAAATCGGAAACGAAGTAATGTATCGAAGTAATTCTTTCACTTGTATTTTTATTTTTGACAAATAATTTATGGAGACCTCATACTCAAAATTAGTTTTTTTCTTCATTGATCTCGGTTAACTCCGATGGCAGTTGTCTAGTCAAGTAAGAGGCCTTAGTGCGAACTAAAACCTAACACTGGGCCAAATGAAAAAAAAAGACAAGTTGTACCACAATTTACCTAGTAGTTGGCGCCTCGGAGCTTCTTAAAGTTGTATAGTTTCACATAAGTTGTAGGCAAATATAAGAAATTTGACCCATAAGATGTCAAAGCCCGTTTTCAGAAAACAAACTTTGCATATTATTTCTGTCTATGATTGTACCTAGACCAAAGCCTGCCTGTAAGTACATTCGAGACATTAAATCGTAGTAATTATTGTGAATTTTTCACGAGCATAATGGCCTCGATCGATCCTCTAACACGTCACTTCGTGCGATAATGAACTCGCTTTCAATATTCATAGTGTTAGCTTTCGCCTGCGACTGCGTGTGGGGTTCCGAAAGGTCTCTATAGATAGGTAAACAGACAGGACGAAGCACGCGACACGATATGTTGTTATTGATGTGACATTGTAGCTTACAAAGTTGCTTTAGAATAATTCGTGAATGAAAAAAAAAATGGTATTGTGGAAGTTTATTTTTAAAGTTATTTTAAAAACCCCGAGTCTAAGGATAAACCTAAAATGTATCGTCGGTGCCACTTTTCTCTGAGCAATCTGTAACAATTAAAATTAAACGCCTATGATTTTTATTTTTATAGTGTTTCCTGCACTTAAATGACTAATTTTTTATGAAACGCTTTTCAAAAATTGCACCTGTCACGGACTCGGACTCGGCTACGTGCCTCAGTCGCAAAGAACGAATTTTGAAAAAGAATTGAGCGAATTTTGGACAATTCTTAAACAGTTCTACAATTGGTACATTTGCCTGTTGGAGACAACACGAGACCAGAATGCTGAATTTTACTTGGCACAAAGAATAATCAGAGTGGCAATGCGGCCAGCATTTTAGGCTCGCTCCCAAGTTACGAAGACTTGGACTAGTTTGAATAAGTTCCTATGTACTGTAACTATGTTTTTAAATGTTTATAATTAACAGAACGAACCCCTAATAAATAATCAATGTATAAACACAACAGTGGATATTATACCCCTTCAGTACATATATCCACCTACCTACATCACGCTGATGAAACTGTTTCAGTTACCAAATTAATAGTTGGTTAATACGTAATTAAGACCTTTGTAACATGAACGTTGAACGCACGCATATAATAACATTACAGAGGTCTCCGAGTTTGTGGCTGATTGCTTTCCAATCGAGTTACGGAATGTGAGTTTGAATTATGAGGATCCGCTTTGTACGAATTAATGATAGGTACTGCCAAATATGTATGTACTATGTTATATGTTATACACAATTTAAATCCTAGACCAAGTTATATGCAGAATAAAAAAAAATAATTTATAAAAAACAAAAAACCCGACTGCGTAAAAACTCGATTAAAAAATACACATAGAAACAACAAAAAAACCAAAAAGAAAAAAACAAGCCCAGTAATTTGAAATTACGCTAAGTAATAATAGTTTTGTAATCGATACACACAGAACACATAATAAATGAGTAAAAAATTACTCACAGTCGGGACCCATTCATTTTACCAATCTAATTTTTCCAATGGGTCCCGACTGTGAGTAATTTTTTACTCATTTATTATGTGTTCTGTGTGTATCGATTACAAAACTATTATTACTTAGCGTAATTTCAAATTACTGGGCTTGTTTTTTTCTTTTTGTTTTTTTTGTTGTTTCTATGTGTATTTTTTAATCGAGTTTTTACGCAGTCGGGTTTTTTGTTTTTTATAAATTATTTTTTTTATTTTACGCTTTTTAGTTATTTTCATTTATTGATGGTAGGTAAGTCTCGTAATCTATTCATTTCATTAGGGGGTTATAATGTATGTACTAGCTGCGCCCCGCGGTTTCACCCGTGTAAGTTCCGTTCCCGCGGGAATAGAAGGTAGGCTATGTGTTAATTCAGGTCTCCCCGCTACCTATATTCCAAGTTTCATCGCAATCGGTTCAGTAGTTTTTGCGTGAAAGAGTAACAACCTCACATACATACATACTTACATACAAACTTTCGCGTTTATAATATTAGTAAGATTCTATTTCAGTTTATTGTTTAAATTTATTATTATTCTTTTAACGTTTTTAGGTACCTAAGTGTTATTAGGCTTTTATTCAGTAGGTAGGTACAATTTATGTAATTATTTTTTTAGTTTATATCAATAAATTCCTGTCACCTGTACCATCACGGTCTAAACTTTGATAGTTCCAAGCGTAACTTCGTAACAAAATAAAAACTTGTTCGTTAGTAATAAAAAGCATGAATACCTAATTGTAAATTAACTTTAAACCGTTATAGTTCCTA
Source organism: Idaea dimidiata (assembly GCA_949358125.1). Classification (NCBI taxonomy): domain Eukaryota; kingdom Metazoa; phylum Arthropoda; class Insecta; order Lepidoptera; family Geometridae; genus Idaea; species Idaea dimidiata. The sequence continues at coordinate 14,487,491 of OX442341.1, forward strand.
AATGGTTCTTTAAAATGAAAAATGGTGAAAGAAACCTAATATTTATTTTAAAAAACCTATTCAACGATACCCATCTTGACATACTTTGACGATTTTGGATTTTTTAATTTTGACAATATGGCGTCTGGTGGTGACATAAGTTACTTTGGATTACTGTCATGTCTTTAGTCACACTCGCCAGATTAAGACGAATCGATTGACGTAAGAATCATCGAAATCGGTCCACGCGTTTGGCCTCTAGAACGCCACATAGAAACATCCATACATACATACATACATACATACATACATACATACATACTTACATACATACATACATACATAGACCTATAAACACATTACCCTCCTTTGCGTCGCGCAGTCGGGTAAAAAGAGCCTTTGGGATTTTGATTAATTTCCTTGAGAAGGCGAAAAAACACTTTAACAAAAGACGATCAAAACGAAATCAAAAGACAAGTCAATCGTCTTTCGTTTCTATGTCTGCCTTCTTGTTTTAAAATGATTATTATGATTTGAACCTTCCAGGAACGCACAGTCCGCGTATCCTCATAAACAACAAATAAAATTTTAACACCCACCATTATTTTCATGTCCTGACAATTACCAACCGAAAATTACATTATAATTAAGGGTACGTCGGAAATACTTTTAAAACATATAAAAATGTCGAAAAAGCCACCAATTAGGTGTCATAAACGAGAGGATTTCAAGATAAATATGTATCTAAACTAGTAAAGAGTATACATCTGAGGCTTTTCTTGGCTGAACAGATTTGTCAGAGCTTTAATACTTACGTCTTCTTTCTATGACTTAAATAATACGTATTAAACCCGTGCCTGCTTCATATGGGTTTTATTTAAGGGTTTAATTTGAGTTCAATTTCTTTAAAATATCAAGTGTTTGACTCCAAAAACTTATCGATTACGTAAAAATCATTTTTTAAAAATACCTATTACAATCTAAAAAACATAATTATGTGCAAATTTTATAGAAAAAAATAGTTTAGTTTAGATTTTTTCTTCTGTTTTTGCGATGTTGCCTCAAAAAATAAACCTATTTTTGGGTTTTGAAATGAAATGAAATGATTTATTGTTTGTGGATCTAGGTAAAAATAGATAGTATACACAATTAAGGAATCTCTAGTCCTACCACGTGGGCATACAAACATGGTTCTTAGAAATAATAGTCAATTTTAAAACACATTCTTATAGTGAGGGTAGGCTACTAACATGTCCCGTTCACTTTTACAATTGCAACTGTTTTCATATTAATCACAATACACAATTAAATACATTAATATAGAATAAACATACATTGTCAAAGGATAATTATATTAATAATTCGTCAATTGTATTTTATATTTAATACAGCGATAATTCTATTCAAATTGTCAAGTACTGCTTCGATTATTTTTATTATCTAAAAATTGTTTGATTTTATAATATGCTTTTTTCACCAAGAACTTATTTAGGGTATGCTTGAATTCATTTAAATTTTCGATGGCACGGATTTCTTTGGGAATTGCGTTATATATAACTGGTGCCATACCAAAAACACTTACCTGTAAAAGATGAGTTTTACTTAACCTGTATCTTAAAGAGACACCTCGCCTTGCACTAAATTCAGTCTCAAAATAATTGCTGTTGTTTCTGACAAAAAGAGCCACTTCGCTAATGTAATTTAATCGTGTGGTGTTTATTACTTTTAACATTATTATGTTTTCAAAGTTTCTAGATCTTTACACAAATTCTTAAGAGTATTAATTAGTTAAATTTACTAGGATAGATTAAGATATAAATTCCATTGTTTATTCGATTTTATATTGATTAAATAAAGAAAAGTTCTTTTTATATTTATGTTCCTGTACGTAACGATGGCTGAAGTTATTTCTTTTCCATAGTAACTTAAACATCAATAGGTAGAAGCAATACGAAGCAGGTATACTGTGGACGGAGGAAATCTGTGGAGGTTGGAGTCCGCTCGTAAAACATCCACGTAGGGACCAAAAACTAAAAAAAAATAGAACGACATTGATCATAAAAGTCGCAGACATGATACTTTAAAAATTTGATTAAGAAAATTTGAAGCTTTACTAGTTTTTCAAACAACTGGAAATAGCTAACGTAGTTTGTGGTCGGCATATGTATTTATGAAAAACTGGCTTATTATGTTAGTTACATTTTACTAATATTTTACCATTGTAACATGTTGAAACGTTAAGATAAGAAAATAAATAAAATACGCGATAAAGACCCCATGAAATGTAAGTATTAAGCTTTTTACTTAGGTAAATTTTTATGAAAAATATTTTTGATATATATTATTATGTTTATTTTTTTAAATATGTGATGTAGTAATCAAAAATTAATCATATGTACTAATTTTATGATATTGGAAGAGCAGAGTGTTCTGACACAAGCGTAATTCGCTTAAAAGAAGGTTCTGAACTTTAATTTTGCATAGTTTGTATCTTGGTTACTGAAATAAAAAACATTGTTACATTTTATATTCACACGATTAAAATGTAACTATGTTAGCGTCTGGATTAAAAAAGTTTATATAATTTATTATTTAAATAATTAAAATGAAATAAATACTGTCGCTAACAAATTTTGATTGCATTTGAAACTATAGCTACTTACTTTATTTATTTAAGTGTCATATTGTACATTAGTTATCGCAAAAATAAAAGCAACACATTTTCTCAATTTCAATCGATTTTTGTTCCCAACAAAATTTTATGATTACCTAGCGGGTGTGGTCTGTAGTGTGCAGGAGTTCATATTATATAGTTTTCTTTCAGGAAAGAATACTATCTAATAAATATTTAATTGCGTAAATAGTATTCTTTGGAGGGATATTGCGGCTGCGGTTTGTTACCACTCACGGTCTAACTCGTAGCGCTAAGAGAACTCTTCCGTGTTTAAAATACGTAAATGGGTACAGCCACTGAGGAAGAGAGGTCGTATCTTTTTCCACTGCTTCAAGTGACACCTCTGTACCACCAAAACCACTTACTCACTGCCATCACAGCGGATGCACAAACCCGGGGCCTGCTCGACGGGTTCCCGTGTTTTTTGCTCCACGCACACACACGCACCGCACACAGACGCACACGGACGACCGGCGCGCGCGCATGTCCGCGTGATCAGCTGACGAACAGCTGGTACCATAAGGGCATCGCAAATCGGTTAAGTACACGCCTAATTACGCGTTGTCGGGTGTCTTTTGGTATTTATGGAATTTTAGTACAGTAGGTACGTAATTTTAATGTTTTTAACTAGATGTTCATGGTGTAAAATGTCCGGACAAAGCTCTCAAAATTATTAAACTTAGAGGCAATGGGCAGGCCTTATAGCTCAAAGTCCTCGAGTGGCGACCACGATGTAATGCGAAACGGAGTGTTGGAAGGCCACCTACTCGGTGGAGCGTCGACATTGTAGCGGTCGTAGGGAGTCATCGGATGGAGGTTACTCGCGATCGCTATTTGTGGCGTCGTATGGGGGAGGCCTATGTTCAGCAGTGGACGGATGGGAGCTGAGATAATGATGATGTTTATGGTATCTACATTCTCCGATCTTATTCCTGCGGGTTAAGCAACGCGCGGTCATTACTTGAATGGGTAATCAACAATGTGAGTGGCAAAAAAAATCTTGAGCTCCTCAGTGCTTCGGAAGGCACGATAAGCAGGTAGTATGTTTAAAAACAAGAACAATAACGACACGAAATGAAGAATACGAGCTATAAGATGTGACTTAGCATGGTTTTAGTTGCAGGAAGATTTACTTGACAAGCGGTATCACCAGGAGAGTATGAATAGAACTTGAAAGTAAATGGTTGTAGAGCCAGAGAAACGTTAAAGAAGACTTCTTACTGTCTCAATACCTCTTCGTCTTACTTCTTTCTTTCATCTATTTTTTTTTTAATTCTCATAATTGGATTAACATAGCTGTTTTCACAATCGAGTCTGTATGGACCTATCTTTTTCACATTTTCACTGATGTTGATTATTGATAAGTACCTGTTATTATTTTTAACAAGAGCAAAATACAATATTTAATAAGGACAAGGAACAAATAATTGTAAGTTTTGAAAGATAATGTGACAAAATGTACCGACCTTAAAAAATAGAGCTCAAAATAATAAACTTTATAAATTACTAGCTGCGCCTCGCGGTTTCACCAGCGTAAGTCCCGTTCCCGCAGGAATATCGGGATTTAAATAGCCTGGTTTCTTCGCATTCGGTTCAGTAGTTTTTGCGTGAAAGGGCAACAAATTCTTATACATACATACAAACTTTCACGTTTATAATATTAGTAATAAGATAAGATTCCATTTTTAGTCCATCTTTGTTTGAAGCTTATTATTTTCTGCAATTCGTAGATCAAAATGGACATAATCGTACTTACTTTGAGGTAGTAGTAGAAGATATGACAAAATCGGTAATTACATCTTACTAATATTAAGATTGCTTGCAAATATTTCGTGAATATTTTGATTGCCCAGAATATATCGTTGGCGATTCAACGGGGTAATGCCGCCAGTGTGATGGGCACTTTTAGACTCAATGGTCATTCTCATTAGATAATTTATATTATATATATATTGTAATTTTTTTTTACTTAAATAAATTGAGTATACTTAAAATTCAATACATACCTACGTGCTTAGAATATTTCAATGATAAGATGAACATCATATAATTATATTAATTTGTATATTTCATTTCCGAAAATTTTAATTTTTTGACATTTTTATTATTGTTATTTTTTACTTGACATTTAAAATTATTTAATTTAATTTTTATTTTTGTGATTGTTTTAAATATTAATCTGATGACTGTTCTTAAATACCTAATCTACTAACGTTCACATGCCACTAGGCGAAGCATAGTTGTACCATATTTTAATTATTAAGACCATTGTTTTACCTATGTTTATGGACGAATAAATGAATCTGAATCTGAATCTGAAATAGGGTTTGTTGGTAGTAGAAATATGCGTCAAATCTTAAAACGAGGAATTGATACATAAATACTTATATAAAACTTGATACTGCTAAAACTGAAATACTAAGTTTTTTAATCATCATCAGAATGGTTTTTCTTTAGTTTTAATTTCGATTCAAAACTAAATCATTACCAACTTTTAGTGTATTTTCTTCAGTGCAGTTTTGATGTTCATATAGAATCATCAAATTCTTCATTTAATCATCGGAATTTCTGTCATTTTGTAATCAAACTCTTAGATTACCTAGATGGTTCGCATTCAATTATAACAACTACATTCGAATTTTGATTTACATTTTTAAAGGTGTATTTTTGTGATTTCTCGAACAGTTTGACTTTGAAACTGCTGAAGTTAGTCCGTCAGAGATGAGTTTTAAATGCATCACTATCTAGCGACCTTTCTCCTTCTCTAATAGAGACCAGTCCAGTTCTATGATTCAATCAAACTACACCTACAGTCATATTATTATTATAGTCATCGTCATTCATCAGTCAAGCATTAGAACAAGTCGACATCAGTCGTAATCGTCATACATCAGTCAGGTCACAATTTAAAAATCGAACGTGCTAGCCGCCATGCACCTTACCTCCCGTAGAGCTCACAAAAAGGAACACATTGACGAAAAAAAAACAGCCTCCATCCCTTTCCCACTAACACAGAAATCTATGCATTGTAATCGTAGCTCTCTTTCACACCACCCCAGATCTGATGCACGTTTTTTGAGACCCTCTCATTATGTGAACAGTCAACATCCTACAGTGCAATCGAGTTATATTTTCCGACGGATTTCGTTCGAACTACAATTTAAGTAAGGAATCGCGTAGAAGTGGCGCCGCTGGTGACTGTAGGAGTGAGTTTGTCATAGTTCCCGTATACACGGTTTGTTTATTTGTGTGTTTGCGTGTAGTCAGCTGAGTAAATCTGTGTGAGCAACACGTGCTTGTCTCGGTGTGGGTGTGTGGCTATCGGGATAAGGGCACAGTATAAAAGTATACAGTAGATCGAAGCTCCTAAGAGATTAAAAACTTGACATCTTTGAAATAAGCTTTATCTACTGCTTACTGGATGAAACCGCAAGACAATACGATGCATGCTTGCAAAAATATAAGGCAAAAGATGTGACTGAAGCAGACCATTATACCATTGAATACCTACTTACCATTGAATACTTTACTTACGAAATTTACTCGATCGAGTACATTTGAAAAGTGACTCGAACTACTTTAACCGCGTTGTAGGTAATCTTGGTTTTAAATTACCCTGACGTTTTGACAATCGGGTTACACCGGCCATGGTCACACAACACAAAATAATCCATCTTACAACTCTTAATACAGTTTTGGTAGAGAGTTCATTGAATCGTCTCCTAACAGAAATATTAAAAAAAAAAACGTCTCCAAAAATCGCAAGTGGGAGCTTGCGTAGCCCTGTTGATAAGGCGTACCGGAGGCGCGAGTTGAAACCCCGCCGCGAGTGAATTTTTGAAGATGTATTTTTCCTTTAAAATATTTCTAAAAAAATAAATTAAGAAACGTTTCCTTACAGTTTCGCTACTGTATTATTTTATCTGTGACATTGACTATAAGGTGATTTCTGAGGGACGTTTGATGTATAGAATAGAAGTGTACAGTTTTATGGGCAAGTCGAGGCTACTTCCTTTCAAGGGTATTCAAGGATTACCTTGGCTTAAAGCAATTGATAATAATTATTATACAAAACAATGTTCGGATACTGTTCTAGGTTATTGCTGAAACCTAATAATCTCATTAATGTTTTAAAGTTTTTATGTATGTGACTATGTTACTCTTTCACGCAAAAACTACTGAACCGATTGCGATGAAACTTGGAATATAGGTAGCTGGATACCGGGAATAACACATAGGCTATTTGTTATCCCGATATTCCCGCGGGAACGGAATATACGCGGATGAAACTACAAGGTACAGCTAGTAAATATTATAGAAGTGAAAGTTTGTGTGCTTCTTAACCAAAGTAAACGCAAATGTTTGTTATTACTCCTTCACGTGAAAACTACTGAATGGATTGCAATTAAACTTGATACAAAGATAGCTTCTGATATGTATTTGTATTTTTGTGGTTTTATTTTTATTTCCACAGAAATACAGTCTATGGCATTCAGCAGTCTTTATTTTTTTGTGTTGCTGCAAATGACATACCAAATGCTATCATGTATCCGAACATTGTAATAAATGTTAACCGAATATCCGAATAGCATATGAGAGTTTTTCTTTTTGATTCGTTGTTCCAGTTTTAAAATAAGCTCGAACTAATCCATGCTTTCCATGGCGTTGTAGTTCCTGAAAACGACTTATGTAGATGTTAAAAACCAATTACATTTTTCATTTTAATTGCCAAAGAGGAGAGAGAACAGGGGAAAGAGCTGAAGCTGATGGTGGTGGCCTGGCTGGACTCAATTAGGTTACTTACGGGATTAAATATTGGTACTTATGTAATCTATATCTTTAAAATGTTTTTCTCAAACATGCTTGGAAATTCGAGCATTATTTTGACAACCTTCTTTGAAGTGGCAAGTTGACATAAATCAAACTTGCTGTACTAGTCGAGCGGCGGCCGGCAATAGTTGTATGAAAGTCAAAATCTGTCGAGTTTGGCGGCCAAATAAATTTTAATAATAATGTAAAATCATTTGTCGTGTAATTTAAAAATGTAACGATCTTTTACTCCGCAAAATGGTGACCAAAGAGGTAACTTATCAAAGGTTTAATTTAAATTTAGAACTGGCTTGCACATAGTTATGTGAAAAAAAAAAAAATAAGAATTGTACATTCAATAATTCTATTTTCAAATAAAAGTTCTTAATTGATTTCTGAAAATACTACTTAGTTTAATTTCCGCGCAATATTTGCAAAAAGTACTATACAACTGCACTAGTTGGCCGCAACTAGGCATAGATGGACTTACGTGTATATATATTCATACGTTAGTCCATCAATGCCTCTCTTGCCGGCCGCTGTAGTAATGTACTATATTCTGACTGCCTGATGGGCACAGCCTAAACTGCATGTGGTAGAGAGCTGAAATAAATTCAGAGATTGATAGCAATTCTGTTGTTAATTTACGCAAACTAAACTAAACCTAAAATTGTTTAATTTAAGTTTACAAATTTCAAAAAGCTATTCTGTAGCTAGGCTTAGTTAAACTGGTTATTATAGTATACTAGACATTATCGATACCACAAAATGAATAGTTCAGAACTGTCAGTCTAAATTTAAGTTTAGTGTGGCATCAAAAGGTGTATAAACTTACTCCCTTATTTATAAAATATTATTTACACATGACTAAGTTATGTGACGTTTGCCTCTGTCTGTCAACGTTGATACTTCATGTGACAGTAAAAGACAAACGATGCATAGTTATGCAACACTTTAATTAGCGTTTATAAATAAGGAGGTTAATTTATGGAATCTTTAGGTTCAATTTCAAGATTTGGTGACAGCAAAATTGTCACATTTGCCGCTTTGCTTTCTTATCATAAAGGGTTTAACGTAATATCTACAGTGTAGGGACTTACAATGCTGAAACCACATGACCTAGCCAGTGTAGAGAGCTACTAAATAAGACTGATTGAACCTTGTCTTTCTTCATTTGGATAAGCGTGTTACATCTTAGACCATATCTCACTTACAATTAGTGATATAGTGCTCAAATGCTCATCTATAGTATGTTAAAAAAAACTATCGTAGATTATTAGGTAGGATACTACTCCACTGCTAAATCTATTCATTTACAAGAGGTTTAAGGGCGCTAGGAACACATAACTTAAAGGAACTAGGTTTTCTAAATAAAACAAACTACCCTACAGCTGCCGACTCGGCGACTATAATTAGTTGAACTACGCCAAAACACTGACAAACTAAAACTGAACTCTCCCAGACATTCTAAATACAAATGTTTATGAGCAAAACGTGTTTAAATTTAGAATTTCGAAAACTATTCAAAAAAAAGAACGTCTGTCCTTGAAATCATATGGGAGCCGGTGAGAACAGCTGATGGTTGGTACCTGACACCTGACGCACACATGCATACAAGCATCCATCCTACTTAATAATAAAGTTAAAAAGAAAGTATGTGAGAATGTATGTTACTAACGGCCGAATATAGAAACGTCATTAAAAATGTAAGAGCTACTTAAACAAAAAGAATATCTAATCTTGAAAATTCGAATTTCCAAGCTGTTTAGTTATTTATGAAGCCTTCAAATTTTAAGCGGCGTTTTTGTATTAAACCGTAATTTACGCAAAAACTACTGAACAGATTGCAATAAAATTTGAAAAGGATACAGCTAGAGTTCTGGAATTTAATTTTTTATCCCAATATTCTACTGATTTTGATAAGTATTCGAAAACGAAAAAAAAAATAGTGATCGTTCTTTTAAAACCTTACTAATATATAAATATTATAAATGTAAAATAGAATTCAGTAAGTTAAGTAAGTTATTTTCTGTCGAAATTAAACAGAGTTCACGCAGGTAAAACCGCGGGACACAACCTATAATCTACATTTACGTACTACACATACACATTGTATATCTACAGATCAGGATAGACAGGGTTAGTGTAGGCGTGTGTGTTTCTGTGTGTGTTTGTGTGTATGAGGGTGTGTGTGTGTGTGTAGGGTAAGTTTTTGAGGCATTCCTGTGGTCATTGTAATAATAATAATATCTGTTGATCACTACTTCATGGTAGAAATACCAGTCACCGGAACCATGCGTTTCGCATCATCATTCTTTATTCGTACTGCGAGGGAATGGAATCAGTTGCCTGAGTATGTCTTCTCTTGTCTACGACTTGGGGGTCTTCAAGTCACGAGTTGACAGGTATCTCCTAGGTAAGCGAGCAATATTTTAGACCACATCGTCGCTCTTTATCAGAGGAAGAAACCCGGTGAGATTGTGGTCAAACGCTTACCTATCAGTTTTCTGAAAACGAGCTTTTACAAATCACGTGTCAAATTTCCTATAACTTTCTACAACTTATGTGGTTAATTGATTATTGATAAACTTCTCCTTTTTTGGAAGTCGGTTAAAAACCATTGACGGTCCATTTATAATTGGCAACATTTGAATTTTTACAAAAAAAATGGCAGTCGAAAAAGGCGGGTTTGATACGCGTTTATGACGAATTGAGATTTCCAGCTATCCGCATGCTAAATTTCATCGTAATCAATTTATTAGTTTATGTGTGAAGAAGTTATGAGTATACTCGTTTACTTATTTAATTACTTATTTATACATCCTACCGAACTCCCTTCTTACTAATAAATATTATAAACATGAACGTTTGCACGTATTTTATGTACATACCTACTTATGTCACTTTGTTACACAAAACTACTAAACTAATTGTAATGAAACTGGAATATAGATCACTGGAAACCTAGAATAGAGATCTGTTTAACTTTTTATCGCTTTTGACGCTTTATGCGATTTAAACCATGGAGCACGGCTAGTTTATAATATATGTAAGACTAGCTGTGCCCCGCGGTTTCATCCGCTAAGTCCTGTTCCCGCTGGAAAATCGGGACAAAAAGTAGCCTATGTGTTAATCCAGGTCCCCAGCTACCTATATTCCAAGTTTCATCGCAATCGGTTCAGTAGTTTTTGCGGTAAAGAGTAACAACCTCACATACATACATACAAACTTTCGCGTTTATAATATTAGTAAGATATACTTATGTAGGTAGGTATCAACTAGGTATCTCTGTTTAGTACGCGCACCACACAAATATTTTATTATGTACCTACATAATGTGCCAGCCCCAGAATTTGATAAGAAGAACTGTCAAAATTGACAGAAATCAATTGCCTTTACACAAGCCTCTAACATCGATACTTGATGTGAAACGTTTCGCAACTCGCAAGTTACGTGAGACAAATTGAATAATGTCATATCATCGCATCTTTACAGAGGTTGTTGTACACAGGGAGCGTTTGACACACTTTGTAATTCATTTTATTCATATTCATTTATTCATAATGATGGGTAAGGTACAAAAGTAGATCGTAATTGGTAAGTGATGAAGAATTCATACATAATCGAAGCTTTCGAGCTTCGATAAAAACATTGCTTTTTTTGACGACCTCTATGGCGCTTCGGGCGAACGCTTGGCTGTAATGCAGAAGGTTGCGAGTTCGATTCCCGCCGGGTGCAAATATTTATACTTAAAAATAAATAATTGTGTCTGGTCTAGGTGTATTTCTATGTATAATATATATGAATTTACAAAAGAAAAATAAATTTAACTGGTATATGCAATGTTTATCCTGATATTCTTGCTGGAACGGGTGAAACCGTGGGGCGCAGCTAGTTGATATATAATTAAGCCGATTGGCTCAATAACTTAAAAATAATTATTATAGGTACACGAATTATGATGTAGTTTTTAATGGTTTATGAACACGAAATCAATGAATTACTGAAGAAGAGTATGTAAAGATCCCGGAACGTGGGACACTTACAATATGTTTAAAATAATTAGAAATATTAAAGAAAACCAGTGTACCCCTAACTTAATAATAAAAACGATCGATATTTTTGCAACAATATAAGTTCGATTCCCAATCGAGTGATTAATTCTTGTTAATATAATCGACAAACTATTCAATTTTAGTTTGAAATTGTAAATTGTTCGAATTGTCAATGGAATAATTAATCATAAGGCATTAGTTATTCCTTTAGAATAGGTACGTCTTTCCAATGATATTTTTTCTTTTAAAAATGCTTTTACCTGCTCTGTTTGAAAACTATGCACTATAGTGTAATCGATTTGTCAGTAAAATTTCGTACATTGACCTCTCTATCTATCTCTGTCACTATAACGTAAGTATAATTAAACATTTCATATCTATATTAGTTTGTAACTATGTATTTAAAATGTTGCTTAGTTTGTAGCTAGATTGCGCTGAATATTTTACAGTAGGTACCTATTTATATAATTTATTCTTAAAAACATAATGTATACCTACCTAATATTTAAAATTTAAATAGGAACACACTCATTTCAAACTTACCGCAGCAGCAATCAAATGTTTAAAGAACGATGATGTCTGTCTGTTTATTATCTTCCTCCTAAACCTTGGTTCAGTTTTAAACCAACCTTTTGATGCGGTTTTTATTATCATTCAGTAGTACCTCAACTTCTAGTATACTTGATAGTACTATTAGTATTACATATTGGCAGATTAGGAAGACCTAAGAAATGTTTTTTTTTTATTTCTTATCGGTTGTGAACCGATTATGGCCATTAGGAAATTAGCCAGTGTCATGTATTTTAATATATTATGCAAGTTTTTTGCATCGAAACAGTCAAGTCGTCATAGTTAAAGTCAAGTCTAGGGAATCATTTGTAAACACGGCGGCCATTTACAAACAATCTTCACGGAGCCTTGGAGACAACACTAAGTCAATGTTTTGCACCGATTTTCACTTTCATTCCACTTGTACACCTTCACGAAACTAAATTGATTAATATGCCCCCGAAATTAAACAATTTGCACGCATATGAACTAGGTTTCACAAAAATGAAAATTTAGCACCATATCTCCTTAACGAGTTCCCGCCAAGCCTAAGAAATGTTAGTTTGACGTCGGAAGAGCTGCACCCATATTATCCATCCAGTGGATGTCTTACAACAGTGTAAAATGACAGGCACTATGCAGTACATTGCTGCTTTGAGGTTATAACCGGTAATAACCACGTTACGTCAAAGCAGCAATGTACTGCATATTGTCTGTCAATTTCGGTCAAATTGATAATACGCTTGCTAATATGCGTGCAAATGGCTTCAGTACACGTGATGCCGAAGATCGTGCGAAGTGGAGAAGTAAAAGTAGGAAAGCAAACCTCGGGCTTCCGAAAGGGATGCAATGCAACCGAGAACATCGCACGGATGATGATGATGATGACTACTAGTACACGCATATAAGATGTCCCTACACACATATACCTAGTAGGTACCTATCACAATCTCCGAACAAATAGAACCGTTCGAAAGTTAAACAGAACGCCTAAAACATTTCTACTAAACTTTGCTCTAAAGACTTAACTCCTCGAACAAATGTTTGCAGCAAATTATCAAGAGCCTGCATCGCTCCCTTACAAACTCGTTCATCCAACAGCTGATGGTTTATCAAAAAACATTAGACCATCGACCAGTGTACAACCAACTCTATTTCTTATTAACTAAAGTCGTGTATTCAATGTCGTTCTCTCTAGTAAATGCTATGTTTATTTTTTTGCCCATGCACGTGTTTTGTATGCGTTAGTTTTTTTTTGTTCGTCGTATAAAAGGGTCATTTTATACGAATAGTTTGAATGTGAGTTGGTATAGTTTTGATTGTCAAAGTCGTCTTTTTAAAGTATTCTTGGAATTTCAGTGTTAGGACGTAGTATAAGGTTTTATGAGGTCTAAGTATGGATAATTGGGGAGGTTTATGATGCCTTTACTCTTTTGAAAAAGGTGAAGATAAGAAGTAATAATACATCTTAGACCTCAAAGTCATTTATTTAGGGGTGGTAAATTGGTACATGTCAAAGACCAAAATAATGACTAACAACGTCAAACGCGCAATCTCCGTGGGGAGTGGGCGAATTGACTACGTCCATGAGTATGTGTATTTGGGCCAATTAGTCTCCTTCAGGGCGAGACAAGAAAAAGAAGTAGCTAGACGCACCGAAAACGCCTGGAAGAGCTATTGGTCTATGAAAGATCTAATGAAGGGAAAACTTCCCCTGTCCCTAAAAAAGCGACTCATGGACGTGTGCATTTTGCCAATCCTCACGTACGGCGCTCAAACTTGGTCTTTGACTGCCCGTCAAAGATTCGCAATCGGGGTTTGCCAAAGGGCAATGGAGCGTAGTATTCTCGGGATTAAACTAATTGACCGAATACGGAATACCGAAATACGCTTCAGAACCCAACTCACAGACGTAACCCAAAAAGCTGCTGCCTTAAAATGGAACTGGGCCGGCCATGTGTGCCGAATGCCGGATGAACTTTGGGCCAAAATAAGTACCTTGTGGACCCCCACCAATGGTAGACGTTTACCCGGCAGACCCCGTCGAAGGTGGCGAGATGACCTGGACAAGTTCGACACAGATTGGCAATCTACCGCACAAGACCGCGAGCTATGGAAGGGGAGTAGAGAGGCCTTTGCCCTGCAGTGGGACACTACAGGCTCATAATAATAATAATAATAAAATTGGTAAAACTGTTGAATTTGTGGTTAAAAGCTTATAATTTATTCTACTGATTTTATTTAAAGTGAAAAGTAAGTGAGTAAGTGATAATTATGAGGCGGTAGTTTACAGTAACTTTTTAGAGTGTTAAAATAGACAAATCACATCTCAGTCAACCTTGAAAAAGCCAACTGTAAAGTTGGCGAAAGCTCGGTTCGTTTAAAAATCATGAATAAAACGCGATTAAACCCGGTAAATAAAGTGTTTTAGTAGTGAAAAGTTATGTGTTAGTAAGTAAGCAAGCACACAAGTATATGTATATTTTGTTTCTATTTCACGCAAAAACTATAGAACCAATGGCAAAGAAACATGGTACTAACAAATTATATCTAGCGGGCAACATCTTAGACCACATCGTCGCTTTCCATCAGGTGAGATAGTGATCAAACGCCTACCTACCTATCAATAAAAAATAAATATAAAAACATATCTCTACACAATTTTGAATCCTGATATTCCTGTGGCATCGGGACTTATGCGGTTAAAACCGCAACGCAACAAATCTAATTATTCCTATTAATATTTTAAACGCGAATATTAGAAGTATGTATGTAAGTAACTTTGTTATATACTCTTTCACGTTAGAACCATTGAACTGATTGCGATGAAACTTGGAATATAGGTAACCGAAGAGCTAAAATAACACATAGGTTTTTAATATTCTCGAAAGCTTGGGACGAACTAACCGTTTGTGGTTTTAATTACTTTTTAGCTTTTTTGTAAG
Source organism: Idaea dimidiata (assembly GCA_949358125.1). NCBI lineage: Eukaryota > Metazoa > Arthropoda > Insecta > Lepidoptera > Geometridae > Idaea > Idaea dimidiata. The sequence continues at coordinate 14,502,502 of OX442341.1, forward strand.
TAAGGTAACTGCAAGAAATATTTTAAAGGAAAATATTCATCCTCAAAAATTCACTCGTGACGAGATTTGATTTGATTTGACGCAGAGACGCGAGTTCAAAGCAATAAAAACAAATTATTCGAAATAGGTAACTGCAGTTCAACTGACTTCCCAAAAATCGAAGTAGGAGCTTAAAGTATAATTTCTTTTATGGTTTCCGCGATTTTGCATAATAAAACACTTTATTTACCGGGCTTAATCGCGTAAATTCATCAACGATGATGATTTTTAAACGACCCAGATTTTGTCAACTTTACAGTTGGCTTTTTCAAGGTTGACTGGTTTCAGTCAACCTTGGTAAATAAAGTGTTTTATTGACCTTATAGTATTATCAATTCGTCGTATTTCGTACGTAAAATATATTTTTGTATAGGTATACTATATACTCCGCTCTTTAATAACAATGGTAGCACATATCATCGCTCTGATTGAATAATTCCATATCTATCAAATCACATATTTTAAGAGAAGTGTGAGTGTATGAAGAATGGTAGGAAATTGAAAGATCCTATCAATGAGTTGGAATATTTTGGTAAAATGGTTGATATTTCTTTACAGTTGTACCTAAGTATATCTATACATTTATGAGGTAAAGTACCAACACCGTAGCTGCTACAGAAAAAACATTTTTAACTTAGTAAGCATACTAAGTGCATACCAAGTGTGGTTATCAGTGAGGAAAAAACTAATTTTGAATAATAGCTCTCCATATTCCCTGCAAAAAGAAAAATTGATTGGGAGATTGGGTGCCGGTTGAGTGGGAGGGGGCTTGATGTCCGTTCCGGAGCTGCGGTGCTGCAACGATTATCCATTGCGGTTCAGCGCGGAAATGCTGCTAGCATTTTGGGCAGTTTTGCGGCGGGGATGCTTGGGGATGGATTATTTTAGTTTTAGTTTTTATTTTAAATTGTGTTTCTTTTTTTTAAATGTGTGTGTGATTAAATTGTATGATCTGAATACAAGAAAAAAAAAATATCTTTGAATTAATCCACATCTGTAGCTATCTTCATACCAAGTCACATCACAATCGGTTTAGTAGTTTTTGTGTAATTGAAACACAAACAAACATCGAAAACTTTCGCATTTATAATATTAGTAGAGATACCATACCATACCCATTAAATAGGGTAACACTGCGTGCTTCACTAACCATTGTAATTTCTCCCATTTCGAAACTAATATATCGAAGTAATACATTAGTTACCCCAATTCTCTTATTCAAGTTGGTTTCTCTTTTATATCGAGTAACAACAAATAAAGGTAAATATAAGGTACTGTTAGTGTTACCCAACTGCGCCTGCACGTGGTCACTTTACCCTATTCGGTGTGACTTAGCTCTGGACAAAGGGATTTTCAACTTGTAGGATGACCAAGTCAATGGAACAAGGTAGGACATAAAAAAAAAGTCTAAATCAGGGACTGTATATCTGTACAATACTTTTTTGTATGACGTAGTCAGTCATGCTATTAAATTCCGGTACTCAAAAAAATAGCAGTACAGATATTTTAGAATAAATACTTTTTAAATATTTTATACCGATATGCAGTCCTATCCTTTTAATATTGCAAAGCTGAGTCTGTGAGTATGTATGTATAATATTTGTTATTGGTTATCGGTTCAGCGGTTTTCACGTGATTGAGTAACAAACACACATACACATACTCACAAACTTTCAGCTTTATAATATTAGTAGAATACGCAAAACCAGAAACAAACACTTATGGTCAAGGATAAATACATGTCCTCGGCAGGAATCGAATCCACAACTTTCTACATTGCAGTCAGGAGTTCGCTCGACGCCACGTAGACCATCAAAGTTTGTGACGTTTTTTTTATTTAGTATTGTGTAAATTTTACAGAAAATTAGGTTATTAAATTATTATTATTATTGGGGAGCTCATTGGCCTAGCTGCACCAGCTGATCTTGAAAGGTCGTGTGGGTTAAGCAACGCTTGGCGCGGTCCTTACATGGATGGGTGACCGAAAATTTGTGTGACAAAAAATCATATTCTTGAGCTCCTCCGTGCTTCGGAAGGCACGTTAAGCAGTTCGTCCCGGTTGTTATCTGTGAGAGCAGGTCGCCCTAAGGCCTCTAACTTGACCTAACGTCAAGTTAGAGGCCTTAGGGCGACCTGACAACTCTAACACTAGGTGTGTCACACCACTACACGAAAAGAAGAAGAAGTAGGTGTTTTTTTTAGTATAATCCCGAACTTTCTTCAAACTCACAGTCACCCTAACAAAGGTCACTATTCAAACCAATTATAATGGCCACGATTAGTTAAAACTCGTTTGGCGGGGAATTGTATGGAGTTCCATACATGTATGGGTAGTCATTAACAATCAGAAGTGTTTTACATTTGTATGGTCTCAACACCTGATGGGTTACCTTTGGAAATTGGGTTACAGTGGGGTTTTGTTTGTTTGTGTGACGTTTGTCGTTTAGAAAGTGGTGAATTATTAATTAGAAAACTTAAATTAATAGTTAAGAAAGTTTACCTGTAATAATTATGATTAATGCAAAACTAACGTCGACGGCCTATGTGGCGTGTCGGGCGAAAGCAGGACTGCAATGCAGAAGGTTGCGGTTTCGATTCCCGCCGGGAACAAATGTTTCTGCGGACCATATTAGTAGTAGACTGTGTGTTAATTCAGACCTCCTGCTATCTGCAAGTTTCATCGCAATCAGTTTGGTAGTTTTTGGGTGATTGAAACACAAATATGGTTTAGATAATAATGTCAACGAAGTTATATGTTGTTATATGTTATATCTTCTTCTCAAGTGAGGGCGCGTTCCGAAACCATGGTAGTTTTTTGAGCTAGCTAGGGATAAAATAAAAATTATAATAATTTAAATTGAAAACTATTACAATAACTCTATAGTCTAACGTTTTGTTACAAATAATTATGAGGCGGTAGTTTACTGTAACTTTTTAGAATGTTAAAATAGACAAATTACATCTCAGTGAACCTTGAAAAAGCCAACTGTGAAGTTGGCGAAAGCTCGGTTAGTTTCAAACCATGAATAAAAACGCGATTAAACCGGATAAATAAAGTGTTTTATTTATGAAGTTATATGCGAACAATACTGTCTTAAAACGCGAGTGAAACCCGGTATATATTGTATTTTATTAATACTGTCTTAGCTAACCAGTGACTTTAAAAAACGTATTCCAGTCTGACGCAAATCCGCCTAAGGGGTAAAAAGAATCGAATTAAAACTTTTTAACAATAATCCCACAGGCCACTGTCTGAATGCATGAAATATTAAGTTAACAATTCAAAACCGGTACCGAACAAACAATATGAAACAAAATCTCGATTACTCTAGCAAAAAAAACCGGTGAAGTGGGAGTAGGACTCGCACGCCGAGAGTTCCGTATTATATTATAGGTACAACTATACAAGATGTAACGGGTATGCGCTTTTAAGCCGAATGGGGGTTGTTCTAAACGTTTAGGCAAACAACTTTTGTTCTACGACTTTTGGAAATTCGAAGTACTTTTCGAAAATTTTAAATGTAAAGTTTACTTGAAGATCACCTGTTTCTTAGAGTTCGAGGTCATTGACCTTATGTTGTCCTTTCATTTAGTTTGGTTTACGACAATCAAAACTTCAATTACCTTTATTTTCAAAAGCAGCTGTTTTTTCAGTGAAACAACCTCAAAATTTTCAAAAAACAAGATCGAATTTTCGAAAGTCGTAGAACAAAATTTGTTCGTCTAGACGTCTAGAACAAAAACCTTTCGGCTTAAAAGGACTTACCCGTTACACTTTGTATACCCATACGGAGCCCTTGGCGGGTCTGTAATTGTTGACTAGCAAGTAAAGACCCAAAAAACAAGATCGAATTTTCGAAAGTCGTAGAACAAAAGTTGTTCGTCTAGACGTCTAGAACAAAAACCTCTCGGCTTAAAAGGACTTACCCGTTACACTTTGTATACCCATACGGAGCCCTTGGCGGGTCTGTAATTGTTGACTAGCAAGTAAAGACCCAGCTTTTGTATCGGCGCTCACTTCATTTCATATTTGAACCTACTAGAGATCATAGACCTTAGAATTTTACTAATCTATCTATATCTGTACTCTATACTTATAATAAAGGAAGAGAGGCCAAAAAGTCTGTACCTACTTGGAAGTAAATTTAAAAAAAGTGGTCTAAGGGAAGGGGGTACTTAGAATAAGTCGTAGAACAAAATTATATAATTTATAAAATTTGGCTTTAAAAATTTGTCTGTCTGTCTGTTTCTTTGTTTCTCTTGTTTGTTCCTTATACAATAAAAAACTACTAATCCGATTGAAATCTGGTTTTCAATATTGGATAGTTCTATTTTCGAGGAACGTCGTGGTATACCTACTTTGCATCGAAATCCAATTAGTAGAACCCGAGTAATGAACGAAATAGTGCAACCGCTCGAGAACCGCTCGGCCGCCCGCGCCCGTGATAACGCGTTTTTCACTTTCGCGAGTGAAACTGGGGGCGTAGCTAGTAAGTATTATAAATGTGAAGTATGCAAGTAAGTGATTACGTAAGTAAACAAGTAAGTACTCGTGGTTGTTACTCCTTCATGTATAAACTACTGAACCGATTACGATGAAACTTAGTGCATACTAAGTTTCATACTACTACTACTACTGCTACTGCTACTTATCTGTAGCTGGAAATCTGAATTAAACCGCAGAGCAACAAACAAGAAAGTAATTTTATAAGGATTCTTTTTCTTACCATTTGAAGTACTATAAGTGCTGTTGATTTTATAAGTGCTGTTGATTCTAGGATCATTAAATAAAAAAAATAAAAATAAAAGTACGGTACCCTAAAAACCCGGAAAATATTCCATATTTCTTCTTAGCAAAACACTTCGTTATTTCCGAAGAATGTGCAGCCCCGAATGACAATAGCATTAAAGGTATAAATTACTTAATGAATGTAAATTTGGACATTCTCTCCGAATACCGAACTCGAGGCCTATGCCCTGTTTAAAATTCCGCAAAAATTTTAACGGTCCGCGATTTATTTTATGAAAAGAATACCAAATTGAAGTATTGTAAAGGAAATTTTTCGTGATTTGTCGATATTGTTCTTTTTTTTTTCGAAATTCGAGTTACCGAAATGCCCTTTGGGTGCGAGGTTCATTAGGAAAAAGTTGTAAGTCAATTATTATTGTTCTAAATTCAAAAATCTTTATTTTCCTTTCCGATACAGTTTATTGTTGATTGTTTCATTTCTTTTGATGTCGTTTAATTGGATTTCGGAAATAATATCTAGTAATAAATTTAATTAAAACCTGTCTGTTCATTTACCGTTTACCTCTAATATGCTACTTACTAAACCTATTTGGATAAAACTCTGAATTTCGATGAACTTACACGAGTGAAACGGGAGGCAGCCAATTTTCATATTTTGCAAAAATTGAAGTACCTATAAGTGTTGAGGTTTAAATTAGTGCAATAAATGTTGTACTTATTACAAATTTACTTTGGTCTTAATTTAAGACTACAGAAACCAATTTTCTTTCAACTAAAACAATATCGTTTCTATTATGAGAAATCAAGAAATAACCAGCAATATTAGCAATCCGGTAACTTCCGATAAAACCCGGTAAATTCCGGTAACAAACGTATAGCGCGTGAACAAATTGTTAATTCTCCGTTTTCTTTTGAGAAATTAGAAAGCTTTTGCTGAAATGTTCGTAATAGGAAGAACGCTTTCTTATTAAGGGATGGGGTACCGGGAGGGAGGTAAACGCGAGGCGAGGCTTTTTTTTTTCAACATTTTATTTCTTAACTAATGACACTGGCATGTCGTCGTAAACGCTTTTTAATAAAATTATTAGTTTTGCAATCAATTAGAGGCGAGGTCTACTCGCGATCTTCTCACACTAGATCCTAGGCAATACTGGATTAATAAAACCTATAAAGGTACTTTACCATTTTAAAAAAGCATGAAATTATAAATGAGGTGCTTGTGAGGAAAAGGTGGTTCCAGTAGAGCGCCATCAATATAATAAGTGTCGATAAAAACCTATGCTATATGTAAAAGTCCAATTAGTTGGCAATTAGCTACATCTATAGACGAGCTATTATGCTCCTTAAATTAGGTACTTTAATAAAACACTTTATTTATCCGGTTTTATCGCGTTTTTATTCATTGTTCTGAACGAAACGCGATAAAACCGGATAAATATTGTTTTATTATGCAAAATCGCGAAAACCATAGAAGAGATTACGTACTTCCAGTTAATAAGATTAGGTATTTTTTCCCAATGTCAATAAATACCAATTTGAACCACAATCATTGTTAGTTACTTCTAATAATTTTATTGTTAAACTTATTTCAAATTTAAAAATACATAAATAATCGTCGCGCCTTCGGTACTCGCTCCCTGTAATGAATTTCCTTTTAATCTCTTGTTGTGATGTAGAACAAAGCATTACTTATATAAAAGTCTACTTACTTAGTGGGAAATAAATTAAAATCGGGCTTCAAAAGTGAAACATACAAATTTAAAAAAAAAGTCTATTAAGGTTTTTTTAGGATTTCGTAGTCTCAAGAAACTCATTAAATTTCATCATATTTGTCCGTCTTTTTGTCCGCGGTTTAACGTCTAAGAATACAGTTTCTTTTTAAGCTTTAAGAACTTTGCATATCGACGCTTAAAAGGTAATAGGGGCTAAGCGACAAAAACCAAATTGTTCAGGAGAGCAGTTTAAAGTTTTAAATTTCAGAAAAATGGCCATAACTTTTAAATTAATTGTCATATCTGTAAGATGGAAACAGTTTTGAAATCTAGAGAAAGACAAGCATTAATTGGCATTTTCTTTTATTTGATTAACCATTGTATTACATGGTTTGATGGCGCTTAAATCAAATGGTCTTGATTTTCATTTGAGGTAATACGGCATAAGTTACATCTACCCAGAAAAAATCAAAGAGTACAGAAGCCTTAGTATCATTTGATATCCACATACGATAAGGTAACAGGGCATAAGTCACATGACTGTAGAGTAGCTTAAATGGGTAAAGAAGGATACGAGACTATTCGCATTATTATGCCACAGGGTAATAAAGGACAAACTACAGTGCTTAGCAAAAACATTTTAAGGAAGTTAGACATTAACGACACTGTAAGTGGCTTAATTAATAAGGTAATGTGGTACATCCGCACATCAAAATTTCTATACCAAGAGGAAAAGAAGGATATCTTACATACGACATTATCAGGGCATATGGTAATGTGGGTTAAACGTTAAGTCTTAAAAACACTAGACTCACAAGCAACATTATTCTTCCTTAAAATTACACCTAACCCAGATACACCTACTGTCCTATATAGCGCCGCCGACACTCCCTGCGTACTTGGAAAAATCCAAGGATGGAGAAGCAGGTGTTATAGGTGTTACCTAATTATTAAAGTTAGTTAATAAAAACAAAAGTACGTTTTTACTAATATTTAAAAAAAAAGTACCTAAAGACACGGATACCGGCTTAAGAAATGCCGCGGGTACCGGCTTTAGAATGCCGTGGGAGACGTAGGACTCGTCTGAGGGACAAACACTAGAAGATTGGCAGCAGTGTCTTCCGGCGTATTACATCGCATCATTTACTGCGCTCGCCAACCCGCCTGCCAAGCGTGGCGAGTACTGGCAACCCCCTTCATAATTATGCAGACAAAAAACAGGCTCTGAGTCCCCGGCGGACTCGCTATTCCTGACTACGGTAGTAGCCACGGTAAAGGCTGGACTAGGGGTGCTAACAATCTCCGGCAGACGCCGCGCTATCACCCCCAACCGAGACCACTAGCCCTGGCAACACACAACATCCGCATTTTGAGGGAAGGCGAAAAGATAGATGAGCTGGAAAAAGAAATGAGTAGGTTAAAATGAAACATTTTAGGTTTATCGAAAGTCCGGCGAGAGGGAGGGGATACGATAATCTTAAAGTCCGGCAACCTGCTCTTCTACCGGGAAGGAGACCTAAAATCCCAAAATGGGATAGGGTTTCTCGTTGACAAATCCCTCGTTGGCAACATTATTACCATCGAAAGTGTGTCGAGCAGGGTCGCATACTTAACACTTCGAATATCCATGTTGAGTTGAGTTGAGAAGTTGAGACCATGTATGAGGACATGATGATAGGGTTACCATATCGTTAAAACTCACTTCACTGTTGTTATGGGGGATTTCAAACTCAAACCTGGGTAAGAGAAGCGATGATGAGTTGACAGTAGGGCAATTTGGTTATGAGCAGCGCAACCATACGGACACAGGCTGGCCCATTTTCTGGAGAAGGTGGGACTCTTTATGATGAATTCGTTCTTCCAGAAGCCGCCTCACAGGAAATGGACCTGGATGAGTCCCGATGGTTCCACGAAAAATGAGATTGACTTCATCATGACCAACAAGAAACGGATAATTATTCAATGATTTATCTGTGATCCACAGAGTGAAAACCAGCAGCACATTGAATATGAACGTTAGACTTGAACGGTCTCGGTTGATGAAGTCCACGCTCCGTCCTACTTGTGCCCATATCCAAAAGCTTTCAACTTGAGCTTTCCAACCGCTTCGACTGCCTAGCTGATGTTGCATTGGTGAACGATATAAATAGCAAGTTTGTAGAAACTGTCCCTACGGCGGGGTCTAAGTACTTTAAGACCCGCCGTACAAATAGGCCTCAGAAACTCTCTGATCACACCCTTAACCTCATGGCTGAGCGGAGATCACTGCGACTGCAGTCTCCCGATGATGTGGACTCACATAGGCGGCTCAATAGACGAATTTGGAAATCCTTGCGTCACGATTTTGGTTTCTTAATGCCTTGCGTATTAAGGATACGATCGAGTGGAACAAGGGCTCGAAAGTGTTCGCAAGGGATATGTCTATTGGGCTAAGCCAGATGACGAAGCTGAAGAAAGATGACGGCAGCGTAGCCTCCACTAAAGCCGAAGTGTTGAGGGAAAATGTCGTTTTACGGTGGTTCACCCAAGCACAGATCTTTTGATCTATATGGGTGGCTACAGTCTAAAACACCTTAATAATTGAAAATTATACGAAGGTTCGACTCTCAATTAGGGTGTGTTATGTTCAATTTTTGTTGTGTGTAAATAAATAAACAAAATAAATAAAAAAATCGAAAGGTTCTATGGATAGCTATACGATTCGTTCGCTAAACCTGCTAGCAGTTTAGCTAGAGACCCGCGAGTCAAAATGACCCGACACTACACCGCGGATATCCCGGACATTAGTCTGTACGAGATTAGAATAAAAACAGATAAAAACAGAGCTTCTGAATGGAGCGCGTGGATCACAGGAACTTAAAGTCCTGCAGAAACTCTTCAATGCCGTCTTGCTTGATGGTACAACGCCAGAAGAATGGAACAAAAGCGTGGTGGTTTTGTTATTTAAGAAAGGTGACAACACCTTATTAAAGAACTAAATACCCATCTGGCTTTTGAGCCATGTTTATAAGTTGTTTTCAAGGGTCATCGCGAGTCGTCTTGAGCGCAGGCTTGATGACGTCCAGCCGCCCGAACAAGCCGGGTTCCGAAAAGGCTACAGTGTCATAGACCATATCCATACGCTTCGGTAAGTTATACAGAGGACCGAAGAGTATAACTTGCCACTTTGCTTAGCGTTTGTGGACTATGAGAAGCCTTTGATTCGATCGAGACATGGGCTGTGCTCGAATCTCTCCAGCGATGCCTAATTGACTATTGACACATCGAAGTATTGAAGTGCTTGTATAAAAACGCCATCATGCCAATCCGAGTACAGGAACAGACTTCGAAGGCTATTCCCGTAAAGAGACGCGTCAGACAAGGAGATGTCATATCTCCGAAACTGTTTACGGCCGCTCTGGAAGACGCCTTCAAGCTCATAGACTGGAAAGGACTTGGCATCAACATTAACGGCGAATACATCACTTGTCTTCGGTTTGCCGACGATATCGTAGTCATGGCAAAGACGATGGAAGAGCTCGGCAATATGCTAGAAGGCCTTAATCGAGTCTCCTAAAGGGTAGACCTTAGGATGAACATGGACAAGACGAAAGTCATGTGAAATGACCATGTTGCTGGACCTATCTAGCTGGACAAGAAAGAGGAAGACGAGAAAGAGGTCATTAGTCGAATCTAACTCGGATGGGCAGCGTTCGGGAAACTTCCAACATCTTTTCGTCCAAAATAATTCAGTGCCCGAAGACAAAGGTCTTCAATTTGTGTGTGTTACCAGTGATGACATACGGATCTGAGACGTGGTGTTTCACCATAGATAGGCCTTATGTACAGGCTCAAAGTCGTTCAACGTGCAATGGAGAGGGCTATGCTTGGTATTTCTCTACGGGATCGAATCAGAATTGAAGAGATACGTGGAGAAACAAGGGTCACCGACATAGTCCAACAGATTAGCTGGCTGAAGTGGCAATGGGTAGGTAAAATAGCGCGGAGAACGGATGGCCGATGGGGCTGAAAAGTTCTCGAGTGGAGACCACGGACCGGAACACGAAGCGTAGGACGTCCACCGACGCGATGGACGAATGACCTGGTTAAGACCGCGAGCCAGTGGTGGATGCAGGTTGCATTCAACCGCCTTGGTTGAAAATCGATAGGGGAGGCCTATGTTCAACAGTGGATGTCCTACAGGTGATATGATGATGATGATGACCTAAAGACAATTATAAAAAGTAGTTACAGAGTTACAAAAATAAAGTTTTAGAAATAACATAATGTACCTACTTAGGCGTATCTTCTTAAAAGGTACTTCAGAAAAGGAGTGGACACGCATGCATGTTTGCGTAATTACCAATTAGCGAATGATCATTTCGAGGTAGTATAGCAATAGCGACAGTGTTGTATTATAATAGTAATTGGTAGTAGGATATAACCGACACTTCAATATTAAATTATATTTTAGTAATAGTGGATAAACGTCGACGGTGTTGTAACGTTGCAAGTGGTAGTAAGGTATAAGTGACAGGTCATACTAAATTCAATTTTGGTAGTTATGTATAAGCGGCAACTACATTGTAAACTTATGAATGGTAGTAAGGTATAACCGATGCTTAATACTTTTGATGACAAAGGTAAAGAGGTATAAGTTCTAACTTTTCAAACACGTGTTTATGGTAGCGAAACATAAGCACCCCGAATCTCTACATCGGTAAAAAGTAAAGAGACATTACCGACTACAAGTCAAAAATAGTGCTATTTTTACGATGGTACAAGCACCTTTATAGTAAAAAAGGCCTAAAATACGGTCGGTAATACCAAAATGACATTTAAAAGTGCTTGGATTCAAGCGACAAAAAGATCAACGTAGAGCTACGGGAGTGAGCGCATTCGATAGAGCGGAAAATTTCAAGTAAGACTGCATTTAAAAGTCGTTTTGGACCAAAGTGTCGCTTATCCCCTATTACCTTTTAAGCGTCGATATGGAATACATACTTTCACATTAATAATAATAGGGGTTAAAGTATGAAATTGCCGTTTTATTGCAATAGGTTCTTTGAATTGACATAGAATCTTCATGGTTTGAGGTTTTCGAATGAAACTTTTTTCAAATGGTTTCTGTGATGTTCTTTTTTTAAAAAATGTGAAACATTTGAATATCGACTTTCAATTGTTTTTGTTATTCAATTTAGACAAGAAAGATGGATACTGCGAAAATTCGAGTGATTTTTGAATACGAGTTCCGACGCGGAACTAACGCGGCAGAAACAGCCCGCAATATCAATGCTGCGTTTGGAGAGGGGTCTACTAATGAACGCACCGTGCGATTTTGGTGTAAACGCTTTCGTGATGGAAATTTCGACTTAAAGAACGAGCCACGAGAAAGACCGCCCACACAGGTGAATAACGATGAATTAAGAGAGATAGTGGAAGCCGATCCTAGTCAAACTACCCAGGAATTAGCGGCATGGTTTAACGTTACCTTACCCACTTTATTGACTCACTTGCGTCAAATCAATAAAATAAAAAAATACGAAAAATGGGTGCCTCATGATTTGACTGATCTGCAGAAAGAAACGCGTGTTGACACTTGTGTTGCCTTGTTGAACCGGTACAGAAATGAAGGAATATTGGATCGAATAGTAACATGTGATGAAAAGTGGATTCTTTATGATAACCGGAAAAGAAAAATGCAATGGCTGACCCCAGGTCAAATGCCACAACAGTGTCCTAAAGCAAAACTTACCAATAAAAAGGTAATGGTAACTGTTTGGTGGTCTCAGCATGGTGTTATTCACTATAGTTTTCTTCGATCTGGTCAAGCAATTACGGCAGATGTCTATTGTGCCGAACTCCGAACCATGTTGACAAAACTAGCAGTAAAACAGCCCGACTCATGAATCGATCTTCACCATTATTGCTTTACGACAACGCGAGACCTCACACAGCACGAGAAACCATTTTGACCCTTCAGGAACTGCACTTAGAAACCATTCGTCATCCTCCGTATTCACCAGACCTTGCTCCAACGGACTACCATTTTTTTCGTGATTTGGACAACTATCTACGTGACAAGAAGTTTTCTTCCCAGGAGGCAGTACAAAATGCTTTCACACAGTTTGTGCAGTCTAGATCGTCGGAGTTCTATCGCAAAGGCATTAATAACCTTCCCATTAGATGGCAGCAATGTATAGATAATAATAGCAACTATTTTGATTAAATAAATTTGTTAAAAATTTAAAAAATAAACAATTAAGATTTTCAGTACAAATCGGCAATTTCATACTTTAACCCCTAATATTATTGGAAAATTGTAAGCATTCTGACATTTGTTTCCTATATTTGCGACACAAATGGTAAGTAACTACACGATCTAAAATCTAGCACGCTCGTCTATAAGACAAGAAATGTTGCTTCTTATTTCACATCAATATTAATGTATAATATTTATTTAATAAGATTTCACATGATCGTTTCAAAACAGTTCGAATTGCGGATGATTCAAATCGTCAGAGTAGGCAATCTTCGAACACTGTTTCTTTTCTCATTGCATCGTGGTTGCCACTTGAAGAATTTTACTTCTCAACTACTATTATCCTTCGAGCTATATACATAATAATGGCTTGCCCTTTGCCACTTTAGTCTGCTGAATTTTCATAGCTATGTTTCGGTGACTTTGGTTCTCCTACGGACTTCCGTACTTCGGAATGAAAATATGTCCGCATTCATTTCATGGGGCTTTGAATTTATACCCTTTATGTTATCACCTTTTTCGACTACTACACCAAACTTAGGGTCATAACTTTAATATCACAATACAGTTGTGGATATCCCCGTCGGTAAATATTTGGTCGAGCCGTGCTTGTGTCGGACGAGTGAGGGGTAAACGAGCAACAAACAGAAAGATGAATTTTGTTTATTGTTATTGCTTCTAGTAAGAAATATCAGCTGGCCGTGTTTGTAGAGCTAAGAACGATTAGAATAGTTATGGATACCTACTCCGCAGGATTGTATTTTGTTTTCGTTTCAATCGCACTTTGTTTTAATTTTATTCGTTATGTAAATAGGGACATAGGTTAGAAGATGACTAAAACTGACCATCAATGTTGACAAGATTCAAAATTGATTCAGGCGGATGAAACACAGGTGTTATGTGATAGCAAAAGAGTATAGTATAAACACCGTCAGTAAGACAATGTAAACAATTTGAAAACGTTTCGGATAAAAACGACTTTCTAATCAAAATATGTTTATTATTTTAATTATTATTATATATAATTTATATTTGTTTTTAATGCTCAAGGCATTTTAAACTTAGAAATATTTTCAGCAGATTTTTTTAGCAGTCGCCTGGTTAGCGAAAGGACGCAGGTTCCGGTCATGGGGATTTTTTGGAAATATATTTCCTTGCTAAAAATATTTCTAAGTTTATTCTTATATATTTTTTAGAAACGTCAAGTCAACTACCGTGCCTTCGGAACGCGACCTCCAATGAGAAGAAGATACAAAAATGTCATTGGGTTATTTATTTTATTTTTCTCTCACAATGATCATGTGATTCACATTGTCGTATATTTAGGTTCGTCGTACTTTTCATCATCATCAGCCTGTTGCAGTCCACTACTGGACATAGGCCTCTCCAATTGCTCACCACCTAGATCTATTTACGTCATCTCGCATCCAGTTTAGGGCGTTTACATGACATGTTTAACTTTGTGTTGTAAAACATGTTCTGTATAAATATTTGATTTGTCTGTTAGAGTCGTAGGTCTATACGATAACAACATTAAAATCGTGTAGTGGTTACATTACAGCCATATTACGCACATGTGGTTGACGATACGCACCGACATACTGCACTCAATTTACTTATTAAATAAAATCTACTTCGCTTAAATAACTAGGTATTTAATGACATTGATAAGCTTTAATACGAATGCAAAGGCAAAATCAACCTGAAAGAAAAATTAAAGGACTACTAAAATAATTAAGCAGCTTCTGAATTCCAAGAATGGAACAGATCTTCAAATGTAGGTTACAAAATTAGCGTTACATTATTCGACAATCTTAAATAAGTAATTTATAAAAAAACAAAAAACCCGACTGCGTAAAAAACTCGATTAAAAAATACGCATAGAAACAACAAAAAAATCAAAAAGAAAAAAACAAGCCCAGTAATTTGAAATTACGCTAAGTAATATTAGTTTTGTAATCGATACACACAGAACACATAATAAATGAGTAAAAAATTACTCACAGTCGGGACCCATTGGAAAAATTAGATTGGTAAAATGAATGGGTCCCGACTGTGAGTAATTTTTTAATATAAAAATAAAAACTTGTTCGTTAGTAATAAAAAGCAAGAATACCTAATTGTAAATTAACTTTAAACCGTTATATTTCCTAAACGGTTCTTTAAAATGAACAATGGTAAAAGAAACCTAATATTTATTTTTAAAAACCTATTCAACGATACCCATCTTGACATACTTTGACGATTTTAGTTTTTTTAATTTTGACAATATGGCGTCTGGTTGTGACAAAAGTTAATTTGGATTACTGTCATGGCTTTAGTCACACTCGCCAGATTAAGACGAATCGATTGACGTAAGAATCATCAAAATCGGTCCACGCGTTTGGCCTCTAGAACGCCACATAGAAACATCCATACATACATACATACATACATACATACATACATACATACATACATACATACATACATACATACATAGACCGATAAACACATTACCCTCCTTTGCGTCGCGCAGTCGGGTAAAAATAAGGTAAATTAAAACTATCTTCACTATAGAAATATTTTTAGCAAGGAAATATATTTCCAAAAAAGTAAAGTTTAAAAACTAGCAAAAAGTAAGTTTTAAGTTTAAAATGCCTTGAGCAATAAAAACAAAAGGAAATATTATCTTCACTATCTAATTTTAAACGACATAAACCGCAATTGAGAAATAAAGCGTAATGCGTAGTAGTAAACAGAATTTTTGAAGTAAATACTTAGATATGACTGTCAAAGAAAACCCATGGTCCAACTACTACAATATTAGTCCTCGTTTGTTAATAGCCCTGTACATCGTACGACTAAACTCTTTAAGATATAGTCCTAATTTACACAGACAATTTCTTCCCACCATACGATCTGCCAATAACCTTACATTTTAGCCCGGTCATAAAACAGTATTACCAAACATTCGAAATACAAAGAAACACTAAAATCTGCACAATAGAACTGACGCTCCGAAAGAATTTTATTTATTTAAAAAAAGCATTCGCTTATTGCATATAATGCACATTCTACTGTATGTCGGTGTGTAGGTATTACTCGATAATTTACGATTTTGGCATTTATCGCTCTATGTCAACTGCGCGTCGATCCGTTTTTATGTGCGCAAGAGCATTGTGAATCATTCGTGGGGTCAAAGAGTAGTGGTATAGAAGCGATGTATGTTTTTACCGACGAAAAGAAAGGAGACCGGTTATATTTAGATTTAAAATCTAAATATTTCAGCTTTTAAATTTTGATTTCAATTATTCTTTTTAGGGTTCCCAGAACCTTATACTGTGACTTCAGTGTTCGTCGTGATAGCTAGACAGTTCCAATGTTCCAAAAAACTATATAAATTGTTTAATTGTCAACTACTATCAGTAAAGACATTTTAAGTAACATTTTAACTTACTTATTTTACAAAGTTTGTGAGATTTTTTGTTTGTGCTTTACGCAAAAAAGCATGGAGTTGGTTGTGATGAAATTCAGTACTTGAATGGCTGGATATGTGGAATAACTGTACTCTGTATTAGAGTCTTAGTTCAAAAATGTATATATAGAACTGTCAATCAGTAAAGGAAAAAGTAAACAAAGAGTTGTCATTTTCGAATAAATGAATGAGTTTTTGGATAACATTTTCGAAGAAATGCTTTCCAAAAATTTGCACCCTACAGACCTTACAAACACCACACACATTTACATGTTTGCTTTAAAAGATTCGGAAACAGAGTGAAATGAATGTCCTTCCTGTACGTTACGTTACTCTTTGCCCAAACATTTGAAAGCTCAATACTAATCCACATAACAATGTTACCATCAGAATCTTTACGACTCTTCACGAAAAAGTAAAATTTATGTACAATTCATACATCTAATGACATTTACGATTACTGAATCGGCCATTTTGTCGGTTATGTCTCGTATTATTTCGGGTATTAGTCTTATTATTGTATTATTATGGTATTTAATAATTGCAACATCGGGGTACGGTTTATGTACCGTGAGTAATTGTTGTCGTAATTATGGGAAATACGATAGCCGATAGGGTGGGTTATAATAAATATTATCTATAAAATTAATCCAGGGTCTTTACTACGTATAGGTTTAATGGTTTTTTTTTCATCTTAGCCCTGTTTCTTAAGACTTTTCCTCGTAGATACGGGCGTATGAAATAATACAATTTAGTACAGAGTGATTCTGAAGAAAATTAATGTATTCTCTATAGAATCGACAAAACGTAAGCACTTAATTTTTTTACTATCTGTCTAGAATCTCACTATAATTATCTATCTTTAAAGGCAAATTCAACAATCCTGGTTAAACTCTTACCTTTCAAATCTTCAAAAGAAATGCCAAAATTTAGTAGCTGACCTGCAATCAAATAAAATTGTACGACTAATAAGTAGGTATATTGGATATTGTCTATTTTATGTGACAGGGTTACAGTACTTAAAAGCTAATTCTCATTAAAATATAAAACAATGGTATAACGACCAAACAATAGATATAAGTACAGAATACCCACTCTATTTCGTAATCTCTGACCTCCAATGTGAGGGCACTAGCAATATTATATAAACCAACCATGACCAGTTTTCTGGTACGAAACCTATCCCAAATCTCAGCAAATTAGGTATGTGTTTTATTAATAATTTATGTTGTACGGTGAAGGAAGACATCATGAGGAACCCGACATGTCCTAGGACTGACCTCAGCCTGAGGACATTGTATATTCCTCAATCTGGAGTTTCCTCTCGTGCTGCTTAACCCCTCTAAGAGAGGGCAATTGCCCTGCAGTGGGACAAATTAACAAGCTATATTTTTTATTTCACCTAAGTGAGATGATTCCAAATGAGATCACAATCTTTACCAAGCTATTTCACCCAAGCCAAGTGAAGAAAGTGGAATACTCCTAATGGAACACATTCTCGAAGCATATCTAAGTTATTATTATTGTTGTTGTAACTAAAATAGGTACGTTGGTTCAAAATAATAGTGCTTTCCCGTGTAACTTTGGTTAACACAACATGTTACCATATTATGGTTAAAAACAAAACCGCGCAACGCCATATTAGGCCGGTCGCAAACCACTGACTAAATGGTGGCCTGATTGCTGGTTGTCTGAAAACTTTAAAGCCAAAATTAAAAACCGACACGGTTGTACTAATCACTAATTGAATCTCGCGGTTTTTGTCATGTAGGCATTGGTCCCATGGCTACTTTTATGTCCACGAATTTCGAAATCGGTCCATCCATTTGACTTCCGGAGCGCCAGATAGGGACAAACATACATACATAGACATAAATAGACGTAAACATAAAATTCTTATTTGCGTCTCGCAATCAAGTAAAAAATAAGAATAAGTGTATTGCGTTACCTATGTAATATGTCTCTAGCCTTGCAAAATTCATACCTACCTATTCGGTTTCATCGCAATCGGCTCAATAGTTATTAGCTGAATAAACAAAGACATCTTAACCTAGCATACCTACATATAACCTCAAAATCTGTCATATTTGTAACAACATTACAAAATAAGTTATTCTATAGTGGCAGATCAGAATTAAAATATCAATTACTTACCTACGTGTAACATTCACGTTGATTCAACTATCAGCCGACTACAAATCGCTAGTCAATATTCGCCCTTAATGTTAATTTCTGACATCGACAGTGGGTAGTACTAAAATCACGGCCCTATCACGAGATATGCTAATCTGTGGCTGTTCATTTGTAATCTATGGTCATAGAGTAAACCATAGAAGGGTTACTCTCTCATTTCGCTTACTTTTATATAGTTATTCTTTTCATCCTCATTATTTTTATAGTGGCTGTGCTCCACGTTTTCATCTCGATCCTGTGGAAATATCTAGATAAAAGTAGTCTATGTATGCATACCAATTAATCGCAATTCAGTAGTTTATACGTGAAGTGTAACAACCATACTCAGTTATTTACTTTCATTAATTTTTTTACATCAATCAAAAGGATATTTCTATTCGTTGTCAGATTTAAATGCTAATTCAGATCTCCAGCTATCTGCATACCAACTTTTATCGCAATCAGTACACTAATTTTTGCGTGATTGAAACACACACATTTTAATATTATTTTTTATAATTTTAGTTATGGGGATTAGTGGGATACCTAGTAAATTATACTCAGCCTCTACTTTTTGACGGCTGGTTATAGAATTATTTATTTATTTATATGGAAACCTAACAGCTAAAAAACAAAAACATGAAAAACAGTGTAAAAACGGAAAGCAGTAAAAAAAGTAAAAAATAACTTTAAAAAAACACAAGTGCAAGTCTTATTATTATAAGAATCAAAATTCAAAATTGGAACGTCTCATTATCAGCCATGCGTTACGTAGTCAATCAGTCCTTACGAATACGTGCCGATTGGTCGACTCACCATCTGCGCGTGCGCACGGAGCATGTGCGCATGCGCGTGTTTGACACCGTCATTTCATTCGTTTATTATTACTTACCTTACGCAGGTAATTTAATAAGATAAGTTTTTATTACACGTGTCAATTTCTGACAAATAATAATATTGTTATAGGTAACTGGTATTAAAAATGAAACACTTTTTCGAACGAAATGAAGCTCTATTACATTTGATAAATATAAAAAAATAAAAAAACAAAACAATTATTGATTGTTCGACATATTTGTATTCCTGTCGAACCGTTTTTGTTATATTTTAAAGTGTTTCCTACACTTGGATAACTATACTTAAAGAAATGCTTTCCAAAAATTTCGCACCCGACAGGACTCAGGACGATGAATATCACAAATTTTCGGAATTAAATTCATAACTTTTTTTAAGCAATTTTAACATAAATTATTTTTTTTTATTTTTATTATTAAGTAAATTAAAATAATAAAAATTATCATTTAATTTTTTTACACGCCTATTTCTTATTTCTATGGTCACAGGCAAGCCCAATCACCGCCAAACTATGTAAGTATCGCTTAGCTAAGCAGTTCAATTTTCAAACAACGGAACATAACTGGAATATAGGTAGCTGGAGACCTAGGCTGGAATAACACATAGGCTATTTTTTATATGATAGCCTATATGATAGCCGCGGGAACGGGACTTACGCGGGTAAAACCGCAGGGCGCAGATAGTTATAAATAACTATCTGCGCCCTGTAATTCACTTTTCGGTTTTAGTCGCGTTGTTTTATTATCAGCATTGTCGTAAAGCCCTTCAGACGTTTTTAAGTCGTTTCAAAATCCTTCCTCTATATATTAAACCGGAAAATTGGTATTACAATACAAAGTCGCAAAAACAGAAGGAAAACTGAAATAAAAAAATACGAAAATATCTTATCTGCATTATATTTAATCTATGTCCAAAGGAATCGAAGCCAAGGGCAGAACCGAGCTTATTCCTTGTAAATTATGCAGTAACTTTCTAACTTAGAGTTTAGTTGGACTAAGTTGGAGTTAAGTTGATGCTAAGTAAAGTTTCGTGTAAGTACAACCATCTTGGTAAAGTTGGCCACCCGGTGAAAACACCATGATTTTTGATATTAATAACTTTTATTGTTAGAGTGCCAAGTTATGATTTGTTAGTTGGCTGCTGTTCTTTTGTTTTTGGCTTATTTTTCTGTTTATTTACTTAGGAAAAAGACAAACATCTTTAGCTGAGAGCGAATGTGGAACAGTAATTGTTTTATTTTTATAAAATAAACTTCAAAAGTCGATGTCCACACTTAGATTTACAAAATATAATATACATAATTGGGTGTGTTATAACAGGACAAATATTCTGCAACTGTTTTCTACACTGAAGTCGGGCAGTAACAATCCACTATGACTCGTTGATTGAACCTTACATAAATAAAAACATAAAAAATTACAAATGCATACGTATTTTCTTTGCTTTAAAGCATTTGTCATTTTTTATTTACTTCAAAAAGGTTTCACGAACGAGTCATCGTGGATTGCTCTGACTATACTAGGTGACCAGTGGGTCTAAATTTTTGACACGACATTGACGATTTTAAAAATTGGAATGTTGTCATCGACTTTTTGACGGTGACTGTACTACTAAATATCTATAAATCAATCTCTAGTTTACAAATATAATTTTAAGTACGTCCCTAAGTCTATTTTGGAACATAAAACGACATTTAAATTATATTTTTTGCCATAAAACCCTACTTTATACCGCTGTCAGCCAAGAAATTCAATGTTCGACATTCAGTACCCTTTACAAAAATGATATTTATATTGCAGTGAAATAGAGGTAACATGTTAATTAATATGAGCTTAAGCTTCAAAGCTCATTTGTTTGTAATAAGTCTATGTAAATGTTTGTTACTTTTTCACGCAAAAACTGCCGAGCTTTGGAATGCTGTCTCGCACCCTACTTGAAAACTAAGTTTCACTGGCACTATGCAGTACATTGCTGCTTCGAGGTAATCATTGTACTAATACTAATGATTACCTCAATGCAATGCAGCAATGTACTTATCGTAATTAACAGTTTTATCTATCGTGGAATCGATAGCGTACCTAATAGATAGCAATTGCAAACAAAATACTGAAAATGAACTTAATATTACCAACTCCATCAGACTCACGGCGAAAAGTTTTGCCGAGACTTCTTATCTCGTGATTCCGAGAAATCCTTTGTCTCGGCCTAAAATACCGACACCAAACAGAGAACAGGCGAACACGAGAACGAAAAGGCGAGAAACTCCACACATTCACGCTTCTGGGTATTCTCGAAGGTTCTCGAATTGAGTCTGAAGGGGCCTTATAACTTGCAATTGGCCTGCAATCGAAACTTTATTAACTAAAAATTTTAGAAAAAGTATATTCTGCTTAGAATTTATTAGTCAAAACAAACGTCAAATTTGAAATTAAAGCTTGATTGATTTCTAATGAGTAATGTGGTTAAATAGGCCATTTGGTTAGAAAACATTTATTTTTCTCGGATGATCAGTCTATTCGATATAAATATAAAAATCTTCGAAGTACACACATCTGTCCATCTGTATGTCACAGGTTAATAACTATAAAGTTTATTATCCGAGTTCTAGTTTAGTTTAACTGCGATATAACTTCAGTTTAATTCCGTTTTAACTGCTACACTGAGAATGATGTGACGTAAACTGAGGGAACTATGCTATTCTAATAGTTTTACTATTATGGAAGACTAGCAGGGCCCCGCGGTTTCATCCGTGTAATTCCTGATCCCGCGTGATTGGGATAAAAAGTAGCCGGTGTGTTTTTCTAGGTCTCCAGCTATCTTAATTCAAGTTTCATCGAAATCGGTTCAGTAGTTTTTGCGTGAAGGAGTAACAAAGTTACATACATACATATCATACAATCCCATCAGCAAAAACCACAATAGTATAGCATTTGAGCCATAGTTGCAACCTAAAAAGATAAAACTGAAATTACGTTACTCGTGCAATATTTAATTTTAAAAGTTTATAGTTGCAACCTTTTACAATAAAATATCTGACAGTCATCTCTCTGACTATAAGACCGTCTAACACAGTTCGATTTGCATTGAATAGCTTGAGTGAATAACGTAGAAAAATATACAGAATATCAGCAATTGACAGAGCAAAACATAAAATTGAAATCGCTACTAGTGCTTTTGAACAATTGACCGAACTCCGGTTGTGGTACAAGACACAGGAAACAGACGAATTATGTACTTTAAGTTTTTTTTGTTCTGTTTCTCTTAAGGTAAAACAAGGGTTAGTCGAATTGAGCCGAGCACTAAGGGTTCCGTAAGCACCATTACCACAATTTGGTACCGAAAAAACTTAAAATAAACTCTGGACCAAGCGAAATCCTTGAACGCAACTTATACTAATATATTATATCACACTTCTCATTGTTTTATATGCCATTTAAGGTATCTCTTACACTTAAGACGAGGGTCCATGTTGGCATTTCCGAAATCGACCTTTGTTTGATTCAATAGTAAGTAATCGTAAATTCATTTTTGGTCCGATAAAAATAGTTCATAAAACCTAGAGGAAACATTTGGTTAAAAACACATTATAAGCAATTTCGCTCGATAAAAAAATCTCAGGAAACTGGCATTTTTTTTAGTAGTTTTTCGTTTGTATTCAGAGAATGTAGGACTTTTATTCATAAAAAACGTAAGTATTTAAGGGCAACAGGCCCTTAAGCTCGAAAAACATTGTTCAATTTAAAGCAAAGTATAATTCTCAATTTCTCAAGAACGGCTTTTAGATTGTGCCTTCAGCTTATAAATTGTAGTCCATAAGTTTAACACAAGTCTGTGCTCACAACCGAGCAGCACTACAGTACATTACAATGTTCGTTCTATACAATGTAAGCCGACCCAATGCTATTGTTTCATTCGACAGCTACATCTAGCTAGCGTCTTCAAGTTTAACTTCAGTGTATGTTTTCAATTTTGTACCTACTTATAATAAAATGTGTACTGTGTTTCAGCATATTGTCCAGTCCAGTTGTAAGTTGTAAAGTAGACGCCAGATCATTACCTACCACATAATTTTATTATCTGATTGTAAATGTTGATGCAGTGCAAATCGGAATGTTGTAGCGAAAACCTAATCGGTGGACCGACGACATTGTGCCAGTCGCGGGCAGTCGTTAGATGGAGGTAGCTCGTGATCGCTATTCGTGGCGTCGTCGTATGGGGGAGGCCTATAATCAGCAGTGGACGAATAAGGGCTGAGATGATAATGATGATGATGGAATGTTGACCTTCATTATTTTGTAAAAGCTGAAAGTTTGTCAGCGCATGCACCAAACACAGGTAAGAACGATGGACCATTATGAAGTTTGGGATAAACGGTTGACATATGGCTTCGTCAGTAAACGCTAGTCGAAGGTGCGTGTAATCGCATGTTCCGATTGCAATGCGAAACGGAGTGTTGAAAGACCACCTACTTAGTAGACCGACGACATGGCAGCGGTTGCGGGGAGTCAATAAATGAAGACTGCTCGAGATTACTATTTGTGGCGTCGTCGAACCTAGCAGAAAACGGATAAGGGCTGAAATAATGAATCGCATATTCTTATCGCTTTTACAACTGATGATGCCGTATTGCCAATTGCCTGTGACATGAGACGCTACAGGCAACACAACAAAAAGCAAGCCTTAATTTAATGCAAAATAATGCAAGATACAACTTGACACTGGCATATAACACATAAGTACGGACAATCCTTCCTAAACCATAATTCAAAAAGAAAAAAAAACCTCTTTAAGTTTTACACAAAATTCCTTTAGCTCTCTCTTGCATCAAAGAGCAAAGGCCACCTTACTCAGGTAGAATAACCGTCTTAAGGCGTTCTTAAGTAAAAAATTCTATAGTAAGGCTCTATACAAGTGAACAACTATGTATACGACTATTTTATATTGGCGTTTGGCAACAATGTCGGATTGTAAGACCGATGACGTCATCGATCACAAATTGAAGGCCTCTCTCTACTGGATTTGTTAGGTTTTACGGCCCTGTACACACTGGGATACCTATTGGTTAATTCTATTAAAATTATGGGATTGAGAAATCATTGGTTAAAGTTTTGTTCATTCACTATAACTACAATGTAAAAAAATATATGTATTTTGACGATTGTAAAACATGATCACAAAAAATACCGCATGAGTTTCTAGTGACTTCTTCTCATCGGAGGGCGCGCTCCGAAGTCACACTAGAGTCATAGTTGTAAGAACATTCGACGTATTTAAAGTTGCGTATTTAAGTACACACCAATTAAATTTAAATAAAAAATGACTTTGACAGTAACAGTTTAGTGTAACTAAACGCAGGTTTGTACAGATTGTACACTGTACAGGTTGACTAGCGTCTTATTAACATAATCTGGGATTGATTGTGGTTTACTACAGACGAGGTGACTTTAAATCTACAAATAAACGCTTCCAATGAAATATTCAAAAACAATGTCCGATGAATCTGACTGTGATTTTCAGTTAGAGTCTCGCCGCTTCGTGACGACGCTTTCAATCAGGTGAGATAGTGGTCAAACGCTTACCTATCAATCATAAAAAAGGTTTGGGTAGACCTTTAACTCGCATTACTCTCTTTTCCGAGCGAGGTTCCCGGTTGCATCCATTTCAGGAGCTCGGGGTCTTGGTTCGCTAAATTCACAAATTATTTGGAGTTGGCACAGTAGGTAAGTTCATTGACTGTACCTACTGCAAATAGATTTAGCAATATTATTTCGGCGGGCCGTCTGCCTGACATCAACTATCCTAGGGACCAAGAACTATATCCGTCACCGCGCGTGGAACTCACGTTTGCTAGATCTCTAGATCTAGATCTTTCCTAGATCCCTTAATCACTTTTTACGACACCCACGGAAAGAGATGGGGTACCCCTATTCTATGCCAGGCCTACACCGCATTTTTTCCAAAACCTAATGTATCAAATTTTAATAATAATAACATCTCTCTTACGGCGAAGGAAAACATCGTGAGGAAACCGACATCTCCTAGGACTCACCACGGTTCAAAGACATGGGACATTCGCCAATCCGGGGTAGGCTCCCGTGGCGTCTAACCTAACCCCTCTTAGAGGAGTCCCTTGCCCCGCAGTTGGATAGGTGAACGGGCTAATAAACAAAAATTTATCACAGAGTTTTATTAGCTGTCCCAGTCTGAACAGTCTCCATAGGCCGGTCAAAGTACACATCCCCAATAGTTCTATTCAAAGACGATATTAACTCCCTCGCCCTTTTATATTTTACAATCTACTATATTCTTCTCTCCGCTCCAGGAAAAGGCTAAGCTACTTAAGTAGGACTCAAATTATTTCTCAAAGGATTGAAACATCCTTTTGAAGGGTAGGTGGTGAGATTTTCCGATTGTTTATCAACAATTCGTACAAACAGAAAGACAGGCAGATATTCGTACAAGTGCGAGGTATTTTATAAGGGTTCCTTTTTACATTTTAAAATATTAATGATATCTCAGGTCACTTAAGTATTTTTATAGCAACATAACTCTGCACACTCTAAGTGTAACGGGTATGCCCTTTTAAGCCGAAAGGGGGTAGTTCTAGACGTCTAGGCAAACAACTTTTGTTCTACGACTTTTGAAACTTCGAACTTTTTTTTTGAAAATTTTGAGGTTTTGCTTCGCTGAAAAAACAGCTGCTTTTGAAGATAAAGGTAATTGAAGTTTTGATTGTAGTAGACCAAATAAAAGAAAGGGCAACATAAGGTCAATGACCTCGAACTCTGAGACACAGCTGATTTTCAAATAAACTTCACACTCAAAATTTTCGAATTGAAATTTTTGAATTTGTCTTTTGAATTTTCAAAAGTCGTAAAACAAAAGTTTTTTGCCTAGACGTCTAGAACAATCCCCTTTCGGCTTAAAAGGGCCTACCTGTTACACCTCATATACATACCTATGAAAATCTATAGAAATTGGATTTTATTTAAATTACCGACGTTTATCTATTGTACAATAAGTTACACAAACAAAAGTAATTAATAATTACTACCTAATTTATTTTATTAATTTATTTAAGTACCTACCTAATTGTAATTATCCTTTTTCATGTTGTACATTGTAAATCTAAACTAATATTAAAATAACACTTCCAATAGTAATTACTATTACTATTAGGCTAATTAGCCTATTTAACTAATTTCACATGATATGTATGCAGCGCATGTAAATTTTAAACTATGTTATTATTATTAATGACGCTACCAGCTGCGCTTCACGGTTTGTCGTACCGTAGAAATATCGCAATAAAATGTGCCTATGTTTTAAACCAGATCCCCAGCTATCTTAGTACCAAATTGCATCACAATCGGTTCAGTAATTTATGCGTGAAGGAGTGACAAACATAACATCAATACGTTAAAATATAAGCCATAAAATACGGTGAAGGAATCACTCTCGGTCTTATGACGACCTCTGTGGCGCGTCGGGCGATAGCTTGACTGCAATGCAGAAGGTTACGAGTTCGATTCCCGCTAGGTGCAATTTTTATGTTTAAAAATAAATATTTGTATCTGGGGGGTGTATTTCTATGTATAATATGTATGTATTTACAAAAGAAAAATTAATATAAGTAGTATATCCGTTGTCTAGTCACCGTCACACAAGCTTGGCAGCTTACCATGGGGCTAGATGGTGCTGTGTGTTGGTCACAGACATTTATTTATTTATTTAATGATCAGGTGCAAGGTAGTCGATATCCCTATACCTAGATGTTGATCTAGCCGTTGTGAATCCCCTAGGCGATACAGATGCGTTCACTGTTGTTAGCTAGGTATGTCGTTAGACATTTTATAAACGTCAGATAGATAGGTACCTGTTTGTTTGTTTCTAGTTATAGTCCACACGTAGGTATCTCCTATCTAACACCTGACTATGTTGATATTAGACACGCATCCACCTTTCAAACGGATCGTATCAAATACTAGCTGCGCCCCGCGCATCCGCTAAGTCCCGTTGTCGCGGGAATATCGGGATAAAAAGTAGCCTATGTCTGTTAATCCAGGTCCCCAGCTACCTATATTCCAAGTTTCATCGCAATCGGTTCAGTAGGTTTTGCGTGAAAGAGTAACAACCTCACATACATACATACATACAAACTTTCGATTTCGTTTTTCTTTAGTAAAAAAATTTGTAAGAGAGAGGTATATATTTTTATGGTATTATTAGGCGTCTATCTATATTGCATTATATTGGTACCTCGGTTACTGCGATACAAGCTTGTGCTTAGTGTAGAATCGATGTCTGATATATGTAATTTTAAGTTTTTGATTTTTAATTCGATTTGAGTCACGCTAGTGCGTCTAACCCGCATCGTACGGATCGCTCGAATCTGCTCATCAATACCTCAAAATCTAAAATATAAATTATAAAATAGAAGAATAAATAGAAGTGAACTATTTTGAATTAGATTTTTAGATTTAGATTATCATCCATCACATAATCGTTTGAAATCCAAACTAACGAAAACTCCATGTCTTCAGAACGCGATCTTCAATGGGAAGAAAGAAGACACAAGAAACTCATTGTTTTTTTCTATTTTCATTTTGCATTGATCATTGTAAGGGATTCACATTGTCGCATTTAGAGCTAAAGTAAAACTGGAGCAATCTTTAATAACACTAAAAGACAAAAAGTCGATTCATTTGGCTCGGATCAACCTGCGTTCATCTTAAGACGCCGATTTGTGTAGACTGACAACAATATCTTACCACGATGACTAATACCGAAGCATAACTCCCATTTCATTCGACAATCGGTTAATTACACTACAGTCACTATTCTTGCACTGCACGTGGACCGGTGACTCACACACTACGGACATCGCCGCTCACATTCTATGTAGAGAATAATTTTAAGACAGTGCTTGTCTCGAAGTGAAAACCTAAGCGAGTAAAGCAGCATTTTGTCCGCATAGTGAAGGCGAGTCACACGCTCATCCGGTGTTAGAGTTATCAGCACCCATATTATCTATTCAGCGAATGTGCAGTGGAAAATGACAGGCACTATGCAGTACAGTGCTACTTTGACGTAACGTGGTTATTACCGGTGACTACCTCAAAGCAGAAATGTACTGCATAGTTCCTGTTATTTTCCACTGTTGTCAGACGTCAACAGATAGATAATATACAGGGTACTGGTCGCTCTAACAAGTCTAACTTGACCTAACGACTGCTATCAATAATACTGATAACAATCGGGATCAGCACGACAGCAACTAAGCTTGTATTATTGAGACTATAAAAGAGTAACACTAACTACTGAACTAGTTCTTTTGTATAAAACGTAGATATGACGTTTGTGGCTTTGATGCGGAAAGTTACGAGTTCGATTCCCGCCGAGGACAAGTGTTAATTCTAATGCAATCAATGTTCAAATTTTACACAAATTTACACTACATTACTTCATGGTGTTATTTTGTTTTTATTTATTTATTTTACTTCATGGCTACACCGCCCTACGTATCAGAACACGGACGAGTAAAAAAGCTTAATTATTTATCATAAAATATTCATAAAAGAAACCCATAGTCAGTAATAGTAAATACTTCGTACTAAAAGTTCTTCGCTCCAATATGTTACCCATACTATTATGAGACTGTCAAATAAAATCTATCACCTGTCAAAGTAAACTCAAAGTTGCGTAAGAATTACCAAGATCTTAATCCGAAGGTGTAAGGTTCATTATGCCATAGAAAAAAACAGTTGAATTGTTCGAGCAGTGACGAATTAAGAAAATATTCAGTTTTGGATGTAGATGTTGGGTGATAGTGCGTGACACATACCAGGGTTGCCATCCTTGAAAAAATATATGCAGGTAATAAATAAACAAAAATAAAATATACCCTTTAGTTGAACATAGCGCAATCTAATCCCTAAACTAAACATACCAAATGTTTATGATATGGGTATGAAACAGCAAATCGATCGAATAAATTTTGGTACGAGTAAAATATGTATTGCAAATACTGCCAGTCAAAGTAATAATTACCTTTACCTACTTGGAGACAGACGGAACTGGAAACATATATTTTTAGAAACTAAGTTTTGTTTCATAGATGGAATCGAACGCCTAACCTCCGCGTCGTTGTCGAACGTCGCTCTATGACGTCCCACAGATGTTATCGTATAAGCAAGTAATTGGTAGATAGATGAACCGAAAATCTGAAGTGCTAAACTACGTTACACGAATCGAATTAATTCATTGAATTAGGCGTTACTTTTTGGAACTCCATAACAACTATGTTAAAGAATAATATTTAGTTTTTAGTCCCGGCACCTGACAGTATCACTACAGATCGTGCAATGTGCAGCGTGTAAAGAGCGAAGCAAAAGCTCTTTGCACGCTGGTCAGAACTAAATATAATTCTTTATCATAAAACCAAATTAAAACCCATGTGCGAGTCTCACTCGTACTTGACCGGTTTTTATTTTCGTGGTAGTTAGTGCTTACTCGTCTTTAGTAAGTGACAACCCTGCAATGATACATGGTGTTTATTTTACACCGCGGGAGCTGCGTGTGCGCTGACACATCCCCGCGCTGTGACTCATCACCGGGTTTAGGTGAACCAACTGACGCGCAACGATTGTACGCATTTCACTATATTTGTATTAGATTACAACACAACGACTACTACTTAGTAATTTATAATCTTACTGTTATATCCTCATACTTATAAACGATGATTAAGAGGTGGCTAAGTTGTGTAATGTTTATTTCTCTCTATCAATTTTGAAACTTTATGTCACAGTTAAGGACAAACGATAGATAGGTTCAAGGATTTTACATAGTAACTCGTATATTTTACAAAAAGCTTTGTCCTTTCATGAAATTCTACTACGCTATAATATATAAAAGTGGATAAAGACCGATAAAACTATTTTCCCTAAACTAAACTAGCTCCCTGGTGCTTGGGAATAAAACTTAAATAAATAAAATAAATAAATATTGCCCAACATTACACACAGCGCAATCTAGCCCCAAACTAAGCACTAGGCTTGTACTATACTATGGGTGCTAGACAACGGATATACTACATATTACACTTATTACCTCAAATACATACTTGTTATCCCGATGCGTCACAGGAGGCTGGCAAAATCAAAAATAACAACTTAAGGTCCTGGTTGTTATTTCTGATAGCAGTCGTCAGGCCAAATTAGAGGCTTTATACCTCTAACTTAGGTGAGTCACACCACTATACGAAAAAAAGAAAGGGGAGGACCGATAATTATCATCTATCGCCGTCTTGACCCCAGGCTTCTGCAAGGAATGCCACCGGCAACAAAGCTCGAAAGAAGAGGAACCAAAAAATTTTGACCAACTTTTCGTCAATCTGTCGCACTCAAAAACTTGCTCTACTTACCGGACAAGCAAACAATAATGTTCTTAAATTACTCCATGGTTAAACCATTAGCGAGCCCATTCCGCAGTTAATAGCGATCTTTAAAGATAAATTGGTACCATTCTAACAATTTTAATGTAATCTGAACCGATTCTTAACTCCTCAAATGTCATGGTAACTTGCAAGGTTGGCTCTGATTTATGTACCAATAATATGATTGCGATCTACACTAAGTACCTTTACTTTTTTCTATTTGGCTTTGCACATTTGGTGTATATGGCCAGTGTCTTTTAGTTTAAGGAAGTGTTTTGATGGAAATTGAGAATACCTAGGAAAAGAAGTAAGTATTCTGTTTTAGTATTTAGTATAACTAGAATTCCCATTTCTTTTGTAAAAATACCTAGATAATGTAGGTATCCATAACGCTGGCTACATACAGAGCGTCTTTGGATGGTAGTAACTAACCATTGTCAAAAGTAGCAACTAGCTATTCTATAACTAAAATATATTTAATTTCTTATATAGTTTTCGCGATTTTGCATAATAAAACACTTTATTTATCCGGTTTTATCGCGTTTTTATTCATTATTTGACCCGAGCTTTCGCCAACTTTACAGTTGGCTTTTTCAAGGTTGACCTAGGTCAACCTTGAAAAACCATGACATATATTTACCATGACATTATATTTATATAACCACTAGCTGTGCCCCGCGGTTTCACCCGCGTAAGTCCCGTTCCCGCGAAGATATCGGGAAAAAATGGAGCCTACGTGTTATTCCATGTGTCCAACTACTTATATTCCAAGTTTCATCGCAATCGGTTCAGTAGTTTTTGCGTGATTGAGTAACAAACACCCAAACACACACACTTTCAAATCCCACTATCCTACTTCCTACTTAACCAACTAATATGATAAATGTGAAAGTCTGTATGTTTGGATGTTTAGATGTTTGTTACTCAATCACGTAAAAACGGCTGAACGGATTTGGATGAAATTTAGAATGTAGGTAACCAGATGGGGACCTGGAATACCATAAAGGCTACTTTTATCCCGAAATTCCCGCGGGAACGGGACTCGGGTGAAACCGCGGGGCGCAACTAGTTTATAATATTAGATATCTACTTAAGTAATTGAGCAGCGCTACTCAACGTATTCGAAAACGGTTTAACATTTTTGTAGCTTTGCAAATTTCTGCAAATAGATGCCCAGCTAGCCCTTAGCTCACCATAAGCTAAAATTAATAATTGTGAAATAAAGAATTTTATACTTAAATAAATTAATTAAGATAAGATTAATAAAAAAAAAATTAATAAGCTTTTCAAAAATTTCGCTCCCGACAGGACTTGAACCTGCATCTCTGGGGATCCGTCCCAACGCATTTTCCAATAAAGAATTTCCTTTGGATTTCATGATACTGATATGAGATTATTAAAAATGAGATATTTATGTTTCGGTTTTAATAAACTAAAGCAATAAACAAATCACGTTCCGGGAATTAGTACAATTTTTCAAAGCAACCAACACAATCAAACTAACACTTCATAATCATTAAAATAATTAAAATACGTGTACAATCTATTATAAAACGGGTCATTTATCGCACACACCTATTCTATATCAGAATCTAAACTAAATCCAGCAAAGCGGAACGGGCTAAGTACTTAAAATAAACCGACACATTACTACCATTATGTAAACTTAATTAAATATTTCCACTGTTCTGAATAAAGACAATCGAACTGATGGTCAGTTATATGTACTATATACCAACTTAAAATTACACACTGTATATTTAACCAACCAATTCTCAACTCTAATTACACTCAGTACATAAGGTTGAAATTGCAGTTCTAGTTCATACGAGATGTATAGGTTAAATTGGTGGGTATTGAAACGGGTGGTCGGTAGTGCATTGACCTCCAAAACTATGACCTTTGTATGCTGTGATTTGGTAATCTATGGTAGAAATAGAACCTCAGACTAAGTACAATACTGCTTCAAATAGAATAGATTACACAAACCTGGTATTAAACATGTCCTATTTAGCGTACTAAAGTCGTTTTATTTAGCTAAACTATGTTTTAGGGTAAGAGAATCTTCTATTCTATTCTATTTCTTATCGGTTGTGAACCGATCATGGCCATTAGGAAATTAGCCAGTGTCATGTATTTTAATATATCATGCAAGTTATTTGCATCGAAACAGTCAAGTCGTCATAGTTAAAGTCAAGTCTAGGGAATCATTTGTAAACACGGCGGCCATTTACAAACATTCTTCACGGAGCTTTGGAGACAACACTAAGTCAATGTTTTGCACCGATTTTCACTTTCATTCCACTTGTACACCTTCACGAAACTAAATTGATTAATATGCCCCCGAAATTAAACAGTTTGCACGCATATGAACTAGGTTTCACAAAATGAAAATTTAGCACCACATCTCCTCAACGAGTTCCCGCCAAAACTCCAAGAGAATCTTCAAAGTTGACAGAAAACAACAAAACATGACTTCGTTACTTACACAACCTACTATTCTACATAAAATTGTTTTGCCAAGCTATTCTTTAACAAAAATGTATTCTTATGCGGGTAAAACCGCAGGGCGCAGGTAGAGCAATCCTAATATTATAAAAGAAAAGATTGATTTGTTTGTTAGTTTGTAACAAATAGGCTCCGATACTACTGAACCGATTTCAAATATAATTTCACTATTAGAAAACTACATTATAAATGCGTCTAGGATACTTTTGATCCTGATATTCCCAAGGGATCGGAACTTACGCAGGTGAAACCGCAGAGCGCAGCTAGATAGGTTATGAATACTTATTATCCCACTCAAGTACTATAATAAATTGCAAATATAATTGCGTGCTAAAAACAATTAGCTTATAATTCTGAGATAACTAATAACTATTAATTTTGAAAGGATCATTAATTAGTGTCAGCTTATAATATCATTATTACAGTTGGCAACATTATACTTACGTTGAGGATTTAGATCCGGCCCGGTCCGGTCATTCTTTCAGGCGAAACTGACAGTTCAGATCGAATCTGTAGGACTATTCCAAAGTTTTCATAACTAGGAGTTCGCTCCGAACTGAGACCTCACGACCCCTATCTCCCCAACCCCCCTACCGATACGGCTCATCATCGAACTTATAAATTCTATTGACCTCAACTACGAGCATACCAAAATTCATGAAGATCGGAGCTACGATACTCAAGTTATCGTCAAACAAACATACAAAGATACAAGGACCAGGCGTGTCTACACTACACAATAATCTCCTCATAGTCGACTCAGTTTTTCATACATATGCGTGCACTGCAAGCTATGCCAACTATGCTTACATGTTTAAAAAGCTAGTGAGGTAAGCTAAACTAACTTAGTTTTGTTGGGGTTAGACGGTCGAACCATAGGTGAGCGTTAGATCATTATCTAACGCTCTGATGATCGTGAGATTATAGTTATATGCATGATTGATACATAAGTTATGTACCAAACCAACACTTAATTTAAACAAATATTATTGAGAAAAACTTAAGTCTAGTGCGGCACAATGAACGAACTTATCACCTAAGAGCGATCTCTTCTAGGATTGTCAAATTCATTTGTATTATATCCGATCATAAATCCGGCTACCGGATATAAAACCTAAAATTATTTTGCAAAACTTCTAACTAGGCGCATACATAGGACTTGTAAGTACTTGTAAATATATGAAAGGTTTGAATCATGAGTACAAAAGTATTACATTATAATAATTAGTATATTATGTTGTACCACAGACTACTTAATAGTTGGTTGTACTCACAATAGGTTTGATAGTTAGACAACGACGCGACGTGAAAATATAGAAGTTTTCATTAAAACCTTTTTATAACATCCATAGCAAGTTTCATTGCAATCGGTTCAGTAGTTTTTGCATGTAAAGAGCATACTTTTTAAATTCACACGATTTGTTAAGATATTTACATTTATTTTTATCAGGTCTCAGTCCCTTCAAGACCAAGATTATTGTAACATGATCGAAACGTCGAGGTAAGAAAATAAATAATAGTACTTACGCGATTAAGACCCGGTAAAATGTAAACAAGAACATACTTGATTACCTCCATAAGGACTTCCGCACAAACTTTAATTTTTTATTCTAATAATTGCCTAATTTGATAATATTGTGAATTTCGCACTCAGTATCTAAGTTAGCTACCGAACATTACATGGAACGTATAGCCGAAAGAAGGTTGTAGTAAACTTTGTTCTACGATTTACTAACAGTCTTTTATTTTAGATCTCTTGAATTTTAGTAAAGTATCAAGTACAACCAGTATACCTGACAATACATGGGTTTCAATATCATTTTATAGAATTCAGTGTAAAAACATAAATTTAGTATACTAAGGGCCGAATACAATCACGTCAAAATATGATAGGTACTTAAATAAATGAACTGATCCTAATTTTAAATTAGGATGGGATTTTTTGAATTTAAAAGATGCTTTGTTGTTTAAGCAGAACTTAAATTTTGAGTACCGGGTCTGTATTCGGGGTTTACAGTCTTGGGCAGCTTCCTTTTCTGTATTAGCTAGCATGGATTAGCGAGATCGCCACATTTTGTATTGACATTTGCTGATCCGGGCTAGCTAGACCGGATTAGTTTGTTCGATGTATTCAGCATATTGCATAGAAATAGTACTACAGAGTAACTAGAAAGCTTACTTCGTCAAAAAACGGTCCGAATTGATGTTAGAGAGATCCCAGTCTGTCCTTTTTCACTTTAGTGTTCGTCGGTTGTCAGATAAGGACAGACTGGATCCAACTGGGTTCAACAGGACCGTTTTGATATATCAAAGCAAAAACTACCCTTACATTAAAGTGCATGATTGAAATTAATATTTTAAAAGTTGTCAAGTGCACAGTCTTCTAGGATCGAAGACGACGATGTGACAGTGTCGCTGGCCTAATGTTGCTTCTTCTTCTTCGTTTATATATGGCTTATTCCATTTGGACATTTGCCAGTGTCAAGTATTATTAATTTATGGAAGTTTTTATTTGCATTGCATCGAAACAGTCAAGTCGTCATAGTTAAAGTCAAGTCGAGGGAATCATTGTAAAACGGGGGCCATGTTTTACAACGTTTGTTCATGGAGCCTTCGAGACAACGCTAAAGTCCATGTTTTGCACCGATTTTCACTTTCATTTAAACTTGTACACTTTCACGAAACTAAACTGATTAATATGCCCCCAAAATTAAACAATTTACACGCATTTTAACAAGGTATAACAAAAATGAAAATTTAGCAACACATCTCCTAACCGCGTTCCCGCGAAAACTCTAATGTTGCTTCTATTAATTGATAATTTCAGAGAAAAAAGCTTCAATTCGGAATTCAAAAAGGTCGCCCATTCATTGATGAAAACCTTATTTTCGTAAATCAGCTGACTCAAACATCTGTCGTCGACCGTTACAATAGTACAACTAAAACTTGTCTCATTCATAATTTTAAATGCAGAACGTCAGCTGATGTTCGGCTACTTTTGAATTTGGAAGCGCACGCCATTGGTCGGGTGTCTGCTCGTGCGCAAACTACGCGTGGCATCCCTAGGGGAGGTTGGGGAGGCTGGATGATCGTTTATTAATTTTGTAACCATAAAAATCTCTCATTGGTAAAGTTATTAAAATGCTTTATAATTTTTTTGTTTTTACTTTTTGTAGATCTTGATTAAAATACAAATAATTTTAAAAAATAATATAATTAACATACTTTCAGTATTTCGTAAATTTGTTTTTATTGCTCAAAGCATATTTACTAGAAATATTTGAAAGGAAAAATTCATCTTCAAAAATTCACTTGCGGCGAGATTTGAACTCGCGTCCCTGGATCAGTACCCCAGTGCCTTAAACCGCTCGGCCACCCAAGTTCCCATCTCAATCTCGCCGCAAGTGAATTTTTGAAGATGAATTTTTCCTTTCAAATATTTCTAATACTTTCAGTATTTTAGATTCGGGTTGGAAAGAAGATTAGGT
The DNA here is from genome assembly GCA_949358125.1 of Idaea dimidiata. Lineage (NCBI taxonomy): Eukaryota > Metazoa > Arthropoda > Insecta > Lepidoptera > Geometridae > Idaea > Idaea dimidiata. Next base: position 14,539,161 of record OX442341.1, read on the forward strand.
ACCTACAGCTGTATATTTTACATATAATATTTTAAAATATTGTTTCTAATATGATACCTACTTGTAATATAGCTGTCTATATTACAAATAGGTATCATATCAAATATGAGGTGGTGTTTATGCCAAATTTAATTTAAAAAGATCTGATTTTAAAATATAAAAAAGTAAGTATTTTATGGTAATATCATTATTTAAACTAAAATGTTCAAATTAATGGGTAGGTTTATTCATGCAAAGTTACAGCTTCTCAATAATAGATCAGATATAAGCCTTTATCAGTTAGACAGACAATCAGACAGACGTGACGAAACCATAAGGGTTATTGTTGACTAACGAAACCCTAAATACCAAGACTAGGTTTAAAATTCAAAGATAAGTACCATAAAACCAATGTACCAACCACCCCAGTCCACCTAACCCCGACCTCCCCTCCATACGCACGCACTCATCAGTTCTGCACTTGTCCCCACCTGGGGCAGGTGAGCCACATCAGCTGTTGTCAAACCAGTCTGTCCTGCCTGTCGAGTATCCAGGGCTCTGACCTAGTTCATTAACGCACTTTTACTGGAATATCTAGACGCAGGGACTCCGGGACTATACGGCCTTCAGCGGCTTGCTGTTGTAAAACGACATTTTGTCAAAGATAAAGTAGGCAATAGTAATGAAGAGAGTTTTTGGCGGGAACGCGTTGACGATATTGCGTTGCTAAATTTTCATTTTTGTAAAACCTAGTTCAAACGCGAGTAAATTGTTTAATTTTGGAAGTATATTATTCAATTTAGTTTCGTGAAGGTGTACCGTACAAGTGTAACGAAAGAGCAAATCGGTGCAAAACATGGACTTAGCGTTGTCTTCAAAGCTCGCGTGAATCGTCATTGTTAAGAGCCGTTGTCTTTAAAGCTCGCGTGAATCGTCATTTACAATGACTTCCTTGACTCGACTTTTACTACGAGGACTTGACTTGTTTTGATACAACATGCAAATAACTTACAATTAAAAATACTTGACACTGGCTACTTTCATGCTGCTTTGTGGCGAGCAGAAGCCAATAACTAAAAAAAAAGAAGGAGAATAGCAAAGAAGTTATATTTCTTTTCAATTAGAAAGAGACAACATGCTCAATGTAGAGGAACGCTTTTTAGTTCTACGTGAACATTCTAGTTGCTTGTAATATCTTACTAATATTATAAACGCGAAAGTTTGTATGTATGTATGTGAGGTGTTACTCTTTCACGCAAAAACTACTGAACCGATTGCGATGAAACTTGGAATATAGGTATCTAGGGACCTGGATTAACACATAGGCTACTTTTTATCCCGATATTACCGCGGGAACGGAACTTAGCGGGTGAAACCGCAGGGCGCAGCTAGTAATTCATAACTTCTTATTGAGTTTTAGAAAGAGAAACGTTCCCATAACTTGATACTTAAGTGTAAAAAGTTTCAAGGTTTAAGACGATTTTCTTGTGAAAAAATATTATTCCAGAAATCGGTTTAATATAAAGGCAATTAGTAGAAAATAGAGCCAGTAGATTTTTATTAATACCTTTCGAAATCTTCGACGTATTAGGCTATGAAAATAGCGATTTATTATATTTTTCTTATGTATATTGTGGTAGTTCAATCTAAATTTCCACTCGCTCTGTGCTTTATTTTTACAACAATAATTTTAACTGATAGACGTTTATTTCGTAATTTGTTTTTATTGCTCAAGGCATACCCACTAGAAATATTTTAAAAGAAAAAATAATCTTTAAGAATTCACCGGTAAATCACTGGAAAGTGATCCTGTAGATGGCGTCTTAATCGAGCCTTAGTCGAAAAATAGAAGACCGGGGTAACATTCATATTGTTAAATTTGTCGCTCGAGTTGGGAACTCCAGTGGCCTAGTTGGTTAAGGTGCGGCGGTTCGAACCTCGTCACGAGTGAATTTTTGAAAATGAATTTTTCCTTTAAAATATTTTTAGTGATAGAGGTTTTTATAGGTACTTTGGTGGAATATACAAATAATAATCCCTGCCATCAAATTAGATTGCTAAAAATCGATAGGTTAACTTTTATGAAAATTATCTAAGTTCTGTCTCTTTCATTACTCCCAATAGAATTATTATTGAAAATTATTATTCAAAGTCTTCGATGTTAAAATTCTATTTCCGGCCGAATTCGAACCTGCGACTTCCGGATTTACAACGATTATCAAAGTTTTTGAATCTCCCGTTCAGCTGTGGTATCATCTAATTAGCATCCACCGCTACTAGCTGCTATTTACTGTCAAAAAACATATTTTGTATTCTACATTGCTGCTTTGAAGTAATCACCGGTAACAACCACGTTACGTCAAAGCAGCAATGTACTGCAACTTAGCAACTTCTAGCGATGGATGCTAATTAGATGATACCACAGCAGGATCGTTCTAGCCGCTTTGCCACAGGAGCCATTTTGTAGAATATTTTTTTCTTTGGTTTTATAATACTGAATGTGAGTTTTGCGCTTATTTCCGAGCCACACTGGCAACATTCGTTTCGGAAATTATTTTAGCAGAATTGCCACTCGCGTCTGAGAGGGACTCCTGACTCAGACTCCCTTTTCCTCTCAACCGATTGTCAGGCACACGACAGACCGGAGACTTTAAGTCGAGCGATTCAATGTTTTTTCCTGGCTTTGTACGGCTTGTGCATATTGGCCAATGTCAAGTTATTTTATTACGGTGGCTCAAGTCACAAGAGTTATTTAATAAATATTGCAGAACACAGCGCAATCTAGTCCTAAACTAACCGACTAGGCTTATACTATAGGTACAACACGTTTAATGTCTAATACTAGCTTACTATCCATTAGGTATACTTTTTTTTTTTATAAAAAATGCATATTAATACTAATAGAAACAGTCAGAACCAGAAACAAAGTTTTATGGTCAGCATACAAACTTGACACCAAGGTCCCTGACGGGAATTGAACACGCAACCTTCGCCCGACGCGCAACATAGACTGCAGTGGATTATTAAGGAACGAATTATTCTTATTCTACGAGATAGGCAAAGCAGTTCAGCCACTAAAGAAAACGAGTAGGACCTTGTTACACTACCTTCTTCCTACTTTTAAATGAACGTGATATGTTTTAGACCATATTATCACCACTTACCATTTAGATAGATATTTGTTAAACGCGCATCTATCTATCATAACGTGTTAAATAAAAACTAATAGTGATTTTTCATAAGACCCAACAACATAACGTATCAAGTCTAAACCCTACCCAATCATAGATTTTTATACAAGCCGATTTTTTCCATTATTCGGAGGCACCTACAAATTGTAATTCAATAGGATTCCTTATTGAAATGTGAGATTAACAGCTTCTTACTTGAATGATTATTTCGTGAATTGGTACTCTATTATGTGAGTCAATCGACACTTGAAATTGAATCATGACTTTTGAATGATTGGCGATTGATTTTGAGAATCGGACCTTTTTATTTGAGAGAGCTCAAAACAAAAATTAATGGGTCAAAATCCGATTTCAATAGGTTGAATTGAAAAAAAGGTAGATCGTTGATTTTTCTATAATCCTCAATGGCCCTTTTTAATTCTATTGACTTCTTTATATTTTAAATATTTATTTAGGTTGAGTATTGAGTAGGCAATATTGACCATTATTTTGTACGAAATTAATTACTGACTTTTTGCTTGTACCTGCCTGTAGTGCCATCTAGTGATTTTTTACAGAACCCTATACACTAATTCGATTCAACCATTAAAGAAACTATACAAGGACGGCCTATGTGGCGCGCCTGGGGCTCGATTCGGTAAGGACATAGCATGCGGAATGCCGGCGGAATGCAAGCGACGTGCAGGAGATGTACGTTAATTCGTATTCTGTAAATGTTATTTTACTTAATTACTACTTAATAAGTTAAGTAGCCTTCAAAATTAAGGGCTACTTAATTATTTAAATAGCTCCCCTTGTCCCTTACCCAATCAGTATTAAAATAAGTTATAGAATAGCTATTATTTTTACTCCTGCGACAAATCGACTTCTGCAATAGTCATGCATCCCGCCTGTTTGTCGCATGCTTTGTTTTTAGAGAATCAGGGCTCTGGTCTATTAACTTTGAAAAATTGTTTTCTAAGTATGTATGCATTATAGGTACAAAAAAGTGTAATATGTAGTATATCCGATGTCTAGGACCCATAATAGAAGCCTAGTGCTTAGCTTGGAGCTAGATTGCGCTGTCTGTAATGTCGTGCAATATTTATTTATTTATACTTATTATAGGTACATATTGCAATATTATTACGTAGGTACATTATATCGATTGTCTAGTCTATTACCATAGTACACGCCAAGTTGCTTAGTTTGGGGCACACAGTGCTGTTTTAAAACGTCGTGGAATAAATAAATATTCATTATGTAAATAATCCTGTTACTGTAACAAACAATACATGTAACGACATCTATCCTCAACTACTGAAACTAACTAGCAGTATTCTATAAAACACGTCTTATTTGATCAAATTCTTACAAGAAAAGTATAAGGCGGTATACCTACAAGTAAACATCAAAAAACTAATCGTTTTTCAAATATTTTACTTATAATATACTTATCTTACTTTTTACTATTTTGCAAATTTCGTTTATAATATCAATAAGGTAATTTATTATAAACGAAATTTGCAAGGATATCTGTGACTTTGTTACTCGATGACGCAAAAACTACTAAACCGATTGCGATGAAACTTAGAATAAAGGTAGCTGAAAACCTGGAATAACACATAGGCTATTTTTATTCCGGAAATCCCGCGGGACCGAGAATTACGCGGGTGAAACCGTGTTGCGCAGCTATTTAGTATACAAGATGTAACGAGTATGCCCTTTTAAGCCGAAAGGGGGTTGTTCTAGACGTCTAGGCGAACAACTTTTGTTCTACGACTTTTAGAAATTCGATGTACTTTTCGAAAATTTGAAGTGTAAAGTTTACTTAAAAATCAGCTGTTTTTTAGAGTTCGAGGTCATTGACCTTATGTTGTCCTTTCATTTAGTTCTGTCTACTACAATCAAACGTTCAATTACCTTTATTTTTAAAACAGCTGTTTTTTCAGTGAAACATAACCTCAAAACTTTCGAAAAAAAAGTTCGAATTTTGAAAAGTTGTAAAAGGTTGTTTGCCTAGACGTCTAGAACAACCGCCTTCCGGCTTAAAAGGGCTTACCCGTTACATCTTGTATAAACCAGGCATTAGTAAAATCATGTACGAACTATTACCCTATCAGTTAACACCATGAAGGCCTTTGATATTCAAATAACATGTCTAATTTATTTAATTCATATAATTACAACCGAAAGAATTCTATTCACATCTCCTACATTGTTTTAGTTTGACCGTGAATGGACCTTGTTACTATTTCCTAATGACTTGTTCTGTTTTTCCTTGTAGGAAATTTTATGTACTTCATTTTATAAGACCAACTTCCTGATTCCAAAATATCATCGAGATAGATGGATAGATAGATTATTCTTCAACTCAAATAAATTATACTTCTTACTAATATTATAAACGCGATAGTTTTTATGTATGTAGGTATGCATGTTTGTGACTTTGTTACTTAATCACGTAAAAACTGCTGAACCGATTCCGATTAAACTTCGAATATAAGTGGCTGAAGACTTGAAAAAACACATAAACTACTTTTTATCCTGATATTCCTGCGGAAACGGAACTTATGCGGGTGTAACCGCGGGGCACAGCAAGTATTATAAACGTGAAAGTTTGTCTGTGACTTTTTACTCACTCTTTCACGCAAGAACTACTGAACCGATTGCGATGAAACTTGGAATACAGGCACCTGAAGACCTGGAATAACACATAGGCTTTTTATCCTGATATTTCAGCGGGAACAGGACTCTGTACTTCTTGATATTGATCTTTTACTATCTACTACAACTTAGGTATGTTTGTGGGTGTATTTTTCCTATAAAATAGTTGTAAGTTAACAAGAAGTCAACCATGGCACCACCCAGTAAAGCTCCAAAACACGCGATTGCCTCAGTTCTGTATCTTTCCAAGTTATAATGAGAAGCGTGTTGGACGCAGCACGAAGGGACTTCAAGGATCTTCGACTTCGAAGGACCTGTTTGATGGTAACTGCTAATTGGACAGTTCACAGGTACCTAATCATTTTGTTTTTCACCTTGAAAGTACCTTCAGACTCGAGAATATTAGCATAGAATAATCAATACAGAGTAAGGTATTTTTTCGTTCCGTGCCCAAAGGGTAAAAACGGAACCCTATTACTCAGACTTCGCTGTATGTCCGTCTATCCGTCTGTCACCAGGCTGTATCTCATGAACCGTGATAGCTAGACAGTTGAAATTTTCACAAATGTTGAACTTCTGTTGCCGCTAGTATATACAAAGTGTAACTGGTATGCCCTTTTAAGCCGAAAGGGGGTTGATCTAGACAGCTAGGGGAACAACTTTTGTTCTACGGCTTTTGAAAAATCGAACTTCTTTTTAAAAAAAATTGAGGTTATGTTTCACTGAAAAAACACCTGCTTTTGAAAATAAAGGTAATTGAAGTTTTGATTGTAGTAGACCAAACTAAATGAAAGGACAACATAAGGTCAGTTACCTCAAACTCTAAGAAACAACTAATCTTCAAGTAAACTTTACGCTTAAAATTTTCGAAAAGTACTTTGAATTTCCAAAAGTCGTAGAACAAAAGTTGTTCGCCTAAACGTCTAGAACAACCGCCTTTCGGCATAAAAAGGCCTACCCGTTACACTTGTATATATAGCTCTTAGAATTGATAACCGCTAGGGAGTAAAATTCCTCAAGTGTGACCACGATGCAATGCGAAACGGAGTGTTAGAAGACCACCTACTCGGTGAACAGACGACATTGTAGCGGTCGCGGGGAGTCGTTGGATGGAGGTAGCTCGCGATCGCTGTTTGTGGCATCGAGGCCTATATTCAGTGTGGAAAACCGACATACGTGCGTATGAGCCATTAACAAATGTAATTATAATTTTATTCAAGTACTCTCTTGAACAATGCGGTCGCAGTAACAACGGTATAAGTTCAAACATGGATCGTGGCAAATAATCTCGACTCGGTGTCATTCGTAAGTTTAATTACAATTTTAGCGGGCGAAGCCGGGAGCAGAGATATAGCTACGTGCCCTGCCTCCGTTATTAGTTCAACAATTTTCATATTAGCTTAAATAATATGTTAGGTTGGTGTGCCCTAAGCTGTAAGAGAAAGCGATTGTATTTATATTATATTAATTTTAATCTCAATTACAAATTCGGTTTAAAAAAAGTATTCGATAATCAAATAGTTTGTTGTTCCACTGAAAGGGCATATCTCTTTCATTGATTACCAAGTCTGTAACGACTTTAGGCGGTGTTTGACCGGTAATTGAATAAAATGTACAATGAGATTCACTCGGGCTTGCTTGCCTAGAAGCGTCAATAAATAAATAAATGAATAAATATTGTACGATATTATACACAGCGCTATCACTAGGCTTGTACTATGGGTACTAGACAACGGACATACCACTTATTATACTTTATTTTGCCAATGATTATTTTATTACATTCATAACTAAGTCAACTGAACAGGAAGTAACTTTTGAACATCCAGTATTGCATAAACACTTCCTGAGGACTTCATACTCTTCCCTGAGTACCGATCCATACTAAATGATTAAAAACCTCTATTCCTAATCGTTGTCATACACAGAAGATGCTAAAAATATTGCAATAACAACGTCATAATCACAGATAGTGTCAAAGGAATTTGGCGCCACTACATTAATGCGCTACTACCGCTGACATCCTGTACAAAAAAACTGTTTTCCTTTACCCGCTTCCGCCTCCAAAATGAACCGTCCAAAAACTCCGGTAAACTTAGTTTTGGAAAGAGCAAGTTTCTGCGCGCGTGGTCTTTACAGTGTTCAATGTTGCAACCCACCTGTATTGTAATTAGTTTAACTGCTACGTGGTGCGTGCTGAACCGACTTCGAGCAAACTTTCACGCGGACGTAGTTCTAAGCAAATTGCCGCTTCCGACGCTGATTTGTGACTATTTCGAAGTTTCGGGGTTTATGATTCTGTGAGAAGTTTTATGGTTAGTTTTGATGGTATTCCAACGGATTGTGAGGAAACGAATATTGGCGATTTGGTACAGGTTTTCAAGTGAAGGAATACATCGCGAGGAAACCGACATGTCTTAGAACTCGACCCGGTTCGAAGGCATAGGATAGTCGCCAATATAGAGTGCTGCCTAAACCATCTCAGAAGAGGCTCTTGCCCTTCAGTAGAACAAATGAACGAGCTAATTATTTACTATAGATAATATTATCTTTATTTAATCTATATGGTATATCCTACTAATATTATAAAGCTGAAAGTTAGTAAGCATGTACAAACATACATACAAATGTACATACATACAAGTGTACAAACATACATACAAATGTATGTTTGTTACTCAATCACGTAAAAACTGGTCAACCAGTTGCGGTAAAACTTGGATAATTGATTGTATTAGGTGTTACTTTTCGGAACTCCATATGAACTATTATATTAAAAATTAATATTTATATTTGGTCCCGATACCTGACTATAGTATCACTACGTATCATGCGGTCTGCCGCGTGCACAGAACACCTCCCGCTCCTTGCATGCGGCAGAAAATTAGATATTATGTTAAAATTAGATATTATTATTTCTTCTATGGTTTTCGCGATTTTGCATAATAAAACACTTTATTTATAATGAATAAAAACGCGATAAAACCGGATAAATAAAGTGTTTTATTAGATATTATGTTAAAATTAGATATTATGTTAAAATTAGATATTGTGCGGCAGACCGCATGATACGTAGTGATACTAGTCAGGTATCGAGACTAAAAACTAATTATTAATTTTAAATATTGTGAAACTTATAATATCCCATTGAATGTACAGGGTCCCTGGGGTCTAGGTACGGAAAATGATACTGGTTTTTCAAAACAAAATGGATCCGGGTAGGTATCGTGAAAAATGCTTATTTTAAGCATTATTTTACATTTAGCGATATATAATTGTGACATAATTGTGTTGGGCTTGAAATTTCTGATACACTAAATTTAGCTAAAACAACTGAATTTATTTACCTGTTGCTCTAATTATGATGACAATTCCAGATGTCCATTTTTTCTATCTGCTGCAACGCTGCTGCAACGGGTTTCTCACATCATATTTCCATATTTTACGAACAACCACTCAAACCACACACTTATTTCCCTTACAATATTCACCTCTAATCATATTACTAACTATGCTACCCTCAATTCACAATAAATCACTTAGAAATAAACTTAAAACAAAACACAATCGCGAAATCGCCATCCGCCATTATTCCGGCTCAAAAGTTGTCGGCTTTTTTCACTAATTATTTCACAATTATTCGACAAAATAACACTATACACATAAACTACTGTCTTTTTCTGGTATTTTTATGAAAGAAAAGTCACCGATTTGTCCTTCTAAACATTTTTTTCACTTTTTATTACTTTCCACTTTCACCTCACAATGTGAAAAAAATGGCGGACACAGAAACACTAATGAAGCGTCGTTTATTTTTCTTTTATTTCCGTTTGTAGTTCCAATTTACGCAAATTATCTATGGGACTTATTAAACAATGATGGGACTGACGTATATACATCAATTACTACCTTCATGCAAAAAAGAAACGTTCACAATCATAGACAAAAGTAGACCACTTTAATGTTACACACGGGTACGTGTAGAAAACACGTCACGCGCATTTTAATTCTACACTAACGTATGTGTAGAATACACTTCGAGGGATATAGATAGCTGGAGACCTGGAATAACACATACACTACTTTTTATTTCGATATTCCCGCGGGCTCGGGTAAAACCGCGAGGGGCAGCTAGTTATACAATAAACTAATTTGAACAAAAGTCAATGATATAGCTTCTAAAAGATATTTTAAAGTTTTTTTTCGTTTTAGGTTTTTATAGTTGTTAAATTCATAAAATAATTTGCAATAACGTAGGTAGGTATAAACACTTTCTCGGTGACGTCGTGTGTCGTGTTGCCAGCCAATATCCAGTATCATCCCCTATTAATATTCTCTAAGATCTTTTTCTACGTTATTTCTCTTCAAAGAGGTCGGTTGGCCTTTTAAAAGGTTAGGTATAAGCATTTTTTAAATCTAAATTTTCTCGCTCTTAAGTGAAATTGAGTGAAAAATCATACGCTATGGATCCTCCTGGCTCACTTGGGCACGTGGCTACTCTCCTTTATAGATAACCAATCTAGCATTGAAGACTAGATTAGTTGATAACTGATTCCCGATGGAGCTCCTCGAAGTGTCCTGCTGGGAACAGTGGACCCCACATGGTAAGCCTGCGGGTAGCCATCAGTGAGAACACTATAACATTGTAAAGTTTTCAGTCTGTTGCTTTTTAGATCCTCCTAGCTGCCTATTTTAAAGTTTTTTTTTAAACACGATAGACAAGCGCTTCGTCACTATCTTACATTAGGGTAAGGAATTATATGGTCTAAGGTTTAGCATGCTCATCTAGAAGAAAAACGGCAGTGAAGCACGATCCCAAATGTTTGCCAGAGGCTTCTTCTCATCGGAGGCCGCGTTCCGAAGCCACACTAAAATCATTACACCTAAGACGTGACGCCCGAATGATCACGTGCATTTATTGTTGTACAAGAATCTAAAGGAATTAAACTAATAAAACAACTTTACAACTTTCGCCAACTTTACAGTTATCATAAACCCGATAAAGTGTTTTATTATGCAAAATCGCGGAATTAAACTATTTTGATTGTTGACTTTTGCATAAAACACCGTGTCAGCGAACCCTGGGAGTTAAACAAAGTTTAGTGCAAGCCAGCCTAGCACTAAGCTATCAGTAGCCACATAGTTTAAATAGATAATACAACACAATATTTGCAGTTACCATGCAATAACAACCCCGCAGGAGCGTTCTCATAGCGCAGTCCAAACAATCGCAAGGCAAGTGCGAACACTCACGAAAATTGTTCACTCGACGTCGAGGATCTTGTCTGTTGCATTGTCATGACTCCCGCGACTAACGCTAGTTGAATGGCGTACATTGCGCGTCTTGGCTGATAAGTTTATTAGCATACCCACACCCACAGATTATTAAAACAACATGGTCATGGTGAATCGTGGGACTCACCGCGTTCAGAAGATATGATATTTTCAATAGTGACATTATTAATGATGTTTAACGAAATATTATATATTGTTTTGTTTATGTTATAAATTTTTGTTTTTTAATTATTCATTGTATAATAATAATTATTAATTAAATTAATATTAATATATAATTGATAATGATAAGTAATTAAAAAACAAAAACAATTAATTAATTGATTATAACTAAGGTGAATGACCATTGAGTCCGAAAGTGCCCATCACACATTGTTATGTTAAATTTTAAGTACTTAAGTAATGTTCCTGTGACATTTTTCAGCAAAACTTTACAAAACTTCAATAACTTATGCTTATTTTTATTATGTCTTTTGATCTGGGTGGCACCTTATAATAGTATTGTGAGAATTTACGAAAACGAAAGTATTATAGGTAAGTAGTATATCTATCGTCTAGCTAGAGGTTAGTCTAGTAGGTTCGTATAGTAGGTAGTAGCTATAAACCTAGTTGGCTAATTGGGGCTAGATTGCGATTTGCAAATTTAATAAAAAACGACTTTCTAAAGTAATCCTTTTTATTAATTTTCTCCGGTTCAATTTCATCAATCTAATTTCAAACTAAAATAAAACCCACCCTAAACTACGAGCACATACTTAAAAACAATACGAACTCGTTTAAAACAATCCTTCACATTCGCAAGCAGCAATGTACTCGCCACAATAAGTTCCTTTCAGACGCTATAGCCCGCGGGCTCGCACTAACGACACACTCCAGGCCCTTGGGTATTTAGTCGGCTCGGCTAATGGCCTGTAACATACACGGGATAAATTTTACAATATTCTAGCTTCCTTCTTCGTGTGTTGCAGTTGGACTTGGGAATATTGCATTTGAATATTTACTAGTTGCAAAATCGGAAAGAGATGTCTGTCTAGATAGAAAAATAATCTAAGAAAATTATACTATCTAGCTAGGTATCTATAACATGAAAGCTAAGCGAAGCGAGGTCATTAATGTGCGTGTAATAACCTACGACAATCGATTTAATAGCGTGAAAAAGTCGTTTTAATTGTAATTCTTTACGGGCTTGTTTTCCGCAAATAGACCGCCTTAGATTTGGGTCCTTTTTGCGTGATGTTTCATTACGTTAGTGGGAGAACCAGCCCAGCTCTTCCATACATTTTGCCACAAGCTGTGGCTTCTTGAAAATTTGTTGGAGGCTTTTTACGTCACCAATAATTCCGAGTCTAATTTCCGCCAATGCAGGACATTCCAGAAGAACGTGTGCGGCCGTCTCCTCTGCATCCATGCAGGCTCTGCATAGCGGACTGTCTGTTAAGTCTAGGGTGCGTAGGAGCTTGTTAAGACCTCCATGACCTGTAATTGCGTTTGTATCGTATGTATAAACACAAACAATGTTTTTTACACAAGAGAGTTGAGTGTTTGACCGTCTCACCTGATGATAAGTGATGATAAATTTTAACATGTAGCACGCTCATCTAGAAAAAGGAAAATGGCAGTGGAACAAGATCCAATCCATCTTCCCTAGTCCCACTGTATCGGAACACGGGCGAGTCCCCTTTGGCGCTACGGCTAAGACCTATGGACGGTAACAAGCTGTGACCAAGTCTTCCTACCAAGAAACCTCATTTGATCACCTTTCACGACAGGCAGGGATACTGTAGTCATACCTTTTTTCATCACCATCATCAGTCTTTATGCGTCCACTGCTGAACATTGGAATACCCCATAAGACGCTACAAATAACGATCGCGAGTTACCTCCATCCAACGACTCCTCGCGATTGTTACTCTCGGGCCACCGAGTATGTGGTCGAGAACTTTTACTTCCCAACGGTTATTTGTCTATTATGGCCTGCCCATTGCCACTAAACTTACTAATTTTGAGACCATATTATTTTGGGCTCCCTAAAAGATATAAAAATCTGCCCCAGGATCAACATTAAACCAATTCAAATAAAGAACTACTCAACACAATGTAATTAAGCATCATTTCATTTCCGTTTCCCACATTTCTGCCATGAGACCTCGTAAACCCCACATACCTATCTACAGTACTGTCCCCCGTAAAATTGTAAACAATAAAGAACAACAACACATCCCGAAGATAATCTGTTACAATAACGTCCCCGATTATCCCCGGTTGTCCTTCGTGACGAACGTCCGTCATAGAGGACTCATAGGACTACGATTATGTATGCCAATCATGGCAGTAGTAAGAGCTCGGGGTATTTGGGTGCTTGCTTTTGTTTGTACTTTTGGGCGCATTATGTGCCCATTTCAGAGGATAATAACAATGACCTTTTGATGGGCGATTTTAATGTAGAAGTTTACAGATTCGATTCCTGTGCGGTGTTAGTGGACTTTGTTTTTTTTTATGAGCGGCATTATGTTGTGATTTTGATTGTAGAAAACTATGATATAAACATACAAAATATAGGAGAGCTGAATTAGCGCTGTGTCGAAAGAAGGACGGAGGTTCGTCTTACAAATGCGCAAAGTCAAAATGAATAGTTTTGGTTTTTCCATACACATCGTTTTTACCCGACTTTAAGTAACCGGAGAAGGAGGATATTAAGTGCTAATTTACTAAGCTGTCGTGATTTCTATCGCTTTCTGGCCACTAAGTTGCGGAATGAGCGGTAATGGAGAGACTTTTGCTAAGCTATGAGACGCAGAAGGTTAATTAGCAAAAGACTTACAAATACTGAGTTACCTATTTTAGAATTATGCTTGTCATAATAAATGGTAAACATACTCGTACCAATTCAACCGTAATACCTTCAACCGTAATAAACTGATATAACACACAAAATGGTACAGCAAAAGCCTTCATTACAATATCAAAGGCTAAATACAAATTGATATAAAAGAAAGGTAAATATTACTCGTCTATGTACGTACTCGACATCACAAAACGAAGGAAAATAACAAAAATATTGAATGACGCAAAAAAGAAATTGAAACCGAAGTAAAACTCTTCATCGCTGACAATTATGGGAGAAGTCTTATATAAAAGAATCAAATACAAGGAACGCGGAGTCAATAAAATTATCATTATTACACGTGTCCCGATTTACCCTTACTTTCAAGTGGGACACGCTAGAGCAGTTACGACAGCGACAAAATGTATGTCGATCGAGTATTTTGTGTGCACAAGTTTACAGTGTGGTGTTTTCTACGCGGTATACTTTGGCCGCGGTTTGTAACCTACCAGCCTAAAGCGTAGTGCTCAGTGGATTTGTCTGTGTTCCGATGTAGTTACTAAGAAAGACAGGTTGGATAATGTTTCATTCTTCTAGATGAGTGTGCTACGTTTTAAACCATCCGTTAATCCAGTGGGGAAATTCTTCTACAAACAGCTTCTTTCAATCATTATTTTTAAATAAAAAGTCATTCAAATAACCCCACTAGTAATAATGATGTCATAAAGCTATATTTTCTTTAGAACGTCATTTCAGCTGTTACTTTGAAATTTTCTTTATTTAAAGAAATTGGCGTTAGATATCTGTTGCCGCATGTCGCTCTATTGTGGACGGAGTTTTTCCCCCGGTTACTATGGCATCAGGGTACACGGTTGGTAGGGAAAAATTACAGATTTAATGAGAGATGCGATACAATGGCGGACGATTTTGGCTACACGTTGTACACTGCCGTGCAATTTATTGGACACACACACTTTATTACAGTACCGTAGACAGTTAATAACGACCTTTTAGTTCCAACATGTTCGATAGCTTAGTAGGTCAATTAATTAAAATTAATACGTAGTAATTGTTAATCATACATATCCCTTACAATACTTCAAACTTATCCCTCCATTCATCAGCAAACACATTCAGGAGAGCATTGGGCAGCAGAGCTAGTAATTTGTGCCTTCGAACTCTACGTCCCCAACATCCGCATGCTCCATATTCACCTAATTAAAGAAGACGTAGCGTGCTTAATTAGCAGATGTATTATATTTTGATTATGTTGATATGAAATAAAACTATTTTTTTCGGATTTCTATTTTTCATTGTCCACCTGTGAGACTTATATGAAGAATACGAAAAGTCGGACGTTTAAAACCCGTTAGCAACATGATTAAAAGCAGAAAAACAAGTTAAATATTGCCCTTTATTCCTAGATCTTTACCGACCTCTTCCTTAGGAGTAGAAGCAACCTAGACAGGTAAGGAGACAGTAAAAAAATATACGAAAATGACACTGACTCGTTGTCCCTAAGTGTACAGCCGTTAATGTAAATCTAATAATGATTGTATCGAAGCAACGCAGGCTTGTTTTTCTGTTCAATCTGATACTTGGCCTATCTTAGGCCTCGTGACCTCGCCTTGTTTACCTAATCAAGACCGTATTTTCATCTACATAAAGTTTATTTTGTGTTTAGACCGTCTTGTGGGTTATTTTTAGCAGAAATTATTGGAAATTGTCGACTTGATTATGATAATGTGAATTAATCCGATGAAAGATTGTGATAAAAAAACTGGGAAATACTGACGTCATTTAAATAGTACAAGAAGATTCTTAGGGGTGTTTGAAGTAAGACTAATTGCATCCCACGGTTTCAGGCGTTAAGTCCCGTTCCAGTGTGAATACTGGGATCAACAGTAGCTTATGTTACTCGTCTTTAATATAACTTTCTATTAGTGAAAGAATTTATGAATTAGGTCCTGTAATTAATATTAGATATTAGAGGCTTGCATTTTGACCTTACCTAACTACTTTGTCTTAGATTTTCGCGATTTTGCATAATCAATCACTGAATTTATCGGGTCAACCTTGCAAAAGCTAACTGTAAAGTTAGCGAACGCTCGGTACATTTTAACAATGCCATTAATAAATAAACGCGAGTAAAACCCGGTAAATATGTTATTTAGATATATTTAGATGTTCGTTTGTTCGTGTGTTTCTTATACCTTACTAGTTAGAAAGCCATGATCAGGTTAGGTTAGTTTTGAACCTAACCTGCTCATGGCTTACATTTATTTAGTTTTAAATGTTATTTTTAAATGTGTTGTTTTTGTAATATTTTTGTGATTGATCAAATAAAGTATTATCTATCTATCTATTGAAGACTAATTTCTAGGTTGTAGCTACGGTTGTAGTTTTGTATAGTATTCTATGTTTTAGTCTAGATTATAAACTAGCTGTGTGCCCTTATGCTCATATGTGCAGCAATTTAAACCAAAATTTAGGTAACCGTGTTTGAGTGATTGACAGACAAACATCTAAACAAACAAATTTTAATAAAATCTAAAATTTCGCTTCCCACTTCCCATTAACATTGTTAATGGGAAAGTTAAGGTGTTTGTTTGTTTACATGTTTGCGTTTCAATCACGCAAAAACTATTGCCCCGACCGTAAGATCCATAGAAACACTGAAGACATTCCTGTTTTTATCGAATCTATGTACCACACTAACCCGATGTACCTACATAGAACTTTATCAAACAGAAAGGGTGCAATATTGTCTGTTTGTCTGCGGCTTTACTGTGTAACTTGTGGAATATGATTTGATGCTGCCTTTTTGTAATGAAAATATAAAAACTTAGGTATGGTTATTTTCACAATGAATATTATTAGCTATTTTTTTTAATTATTTGTTTGTCATTAATTTATTTTCATATATTATTATAATTTATTATGTTATGTTTATTGTACATACCTACTGTGTAAGTTGTGTGCCTGTCTGAATAAACGTATTTTCTTTCTTTCTTTCTTTCTATAGTGAAATATCGAATTCCTTGTAAATAAAAATAAACATGGTAAATACCTCGTTATCTTATAATATTCAAGGTAATTAAATAATTGGGCAGGTTCTCAATTCAAAATGAGTATGGGATTATTTGAGTTTGAGAGATGCTTAGTTGTTTAAGTAGAACTCAAATGTTGCGTATCGTTTCTGTATTAGACTGTGTGTCATTTGGTTTTCCCGTGGGAATTTCTACCCTTTCTTATCGGATGCCTACATCATATTATATAGACTACACTCTCTTAATTTCAGTACTTTACTATAAGCGATTTTTGGTTGTACATTGATCCATCAGTAAGCCCAGATAGCATTTTATAGATATAGATAGATAGCATTTCGAGCATTTTAGGCAGCTTTGCATTGCTTGCGGACGGATTATTTGAAGTTTAATATAGTAATTTTAGTTTTGTGTAATTATCAGCCACCCATCGTAATAATAATACCACCAGGCATTCCTTAACCCGCACGATTACATAAGATCAAAAAACCAACTCCCATTAAGTTGTGTAACAACAAATTTTCTTTTATTATTATCACACGTTAAAAGACTTTCTCTGATAAAGGAAACTGTATTACGGGCGTAAATAGGCAAATTGTTTGTTGTATGTAACATACTCGTACATCGTGTTTTACATAACGTTATCAAAACAAGTAAATAGAAGGTATACTTCATTAAACGTAGGTACTTATTTTTGGGGAAAATGTAGACTTTAAGGAAAATACCTAATTAAATTCGGATTTGTCTATTACAACAAATACGAATTTATTAAGGTATTTTTCCTTAACGAAAATAGCAACAAAATACATCATCATCATCATTATGAAAAATACAACAAAATATAACGATGTATTTTTTGTGCAGTTGATTACGGTTCATGAGAAGCAACCTGGTGGCAGACAGACTGACTTCCTAAACGTACCCAAAGGGTCCCGTTTTTAATCTTTAGGTACGGAAACTTAAAAAGTATTTTATTTTGAACTAGCTGCGCCCCGCGGTTTCACCCGCGGAAGTTTAAAACGCATTGTCAGTTGTCACGGGCGCGGGCGGCCGAGCGGTTCTCGAGCGGTTGCACTTCTTCGTTCATTACTCGAGTTCTACTAATTTTATTTCGATGCAAAGTATACCAAGACCTTTCACGAAAATAGAACTATCCGATATTGAAAACCAGATTTTAATCGGATTAGTAGTTTTTATTTGTATAAGGAACAGACAGAGAAACTGACAGACAGACATACATTTTAAAAATTATATAATTATGTTCTACTACTTATCCTAAGTCCCCTATACCACTTTTTTCGTAATTTACTTCCAAGTACAGACTTTTTCTCCTCTCTATAGAAGAAGATAGAAGATACAAGCTTCACCCTGCGCAACTATTCTTCTATAATTAATCGTCTCTATATTAAGGGAAAAAATCAATAAAATAACCGATATTTGACGTTACAAGACCGCGACACTGTGCGACACTGATCTCAGCCGTATACCAGATCACAGGCACATTCACTTGATCAGCTGTCAAGGCATACGAGTCTGTTCTTATTGAATTTCGTGGTAGGAGCATCGCCGCATACCAGCCTTTGACAGACTGACGGCTATGACTCCTACACACTGAGCCGGCGGCTTTTGACGTCCGGCTGCTACGGCTTGTCAACATCAGTACACAACCGTCGATTTTGAATGCCGTATGGCTAATTTGTAACCTTCACCTTTAGTGGAAAAAAAGTAATAGTGTGGAAAGCGTGCCTGTTTTATGAAAACGGACTTTGACAAGTCGTACGTGAAATTTCTTACTATTTCCTACAACTTACGTTAACTTTTGGTACAACTTGTGTGACCGGTACGTTTCCTTGTACAAATTTGTATGAAATTGGGTAACTATTGCTGTAAGAAGCACAGAACCGCCAACTACTAAGTTAACTGTGGTATGACAGAGGCGAATAAATAGAGGTCGACATCTTTTCAAAGCATTTTTATGCCTACTTAGTATCAAGATAGTCTAGCATAAAAATGTCATTGAGTAACATTAATTTGATATTTTCACCGACTCTGCACCTATCTACTCTGTGCCCATCGTATCATCTCATCATATACTGTTATAAATAATTTATGAGACGAAGCACTTAGTACCTACCGAATCAAATACGCTTTTGTACTTTTATATTAAATTTACTTAACGACTTCGACCTAATTTTAGGGAACTCAAAATGATGCGATAAGTGACATAAATTGCCGAATATTTAAGTGAAAAAGCCAGATACTGCCGATTAATTACCCGTGGATCTATCTATTTCAAATACATAGTGGAGCGACTTACTTAGTGTTAGGCAGGTGGTTTGTTTACTTCGATGCACACTAAGCGAATAGCTCGGTGCGACCGGTTGCAGACATCCTAGACTGTTAGAACTAGGTGCTCGCTAGTTGATTCGCTAGGTTCTAGGCGCTGAACTTCATGCATGTGCGGACGTAGCCTTAAAGTTTTAAGGCTTCAAGAGCGCATCTGAATTGACCTAACGAATGCTATCAGTTTCACAACAGGGACGAATTGCTTAAAGTGTATTGATTGATTGAATAATTAACACTTTATTGTACCAAAGACACAAATAACAACAAATTTGACGTAGAAAAACTTAAAACTAAAGTGGCACAATGTGCGGCCATATGAGCGATCTCTTCCAGGCAACCAATGAATGGACAAGACTTGAGGATGGATGTGTATTCCGAAGCACGGAGGTCATTGCTTGGATGTGTGACTCATTATCGGTCTCACATCCAAGCAATGACCTCGTCAAGCGTTGCTTTACCCGTAGGACTAAGCTAAGCAAGTACAAATACTACTTTCAAGTAGGAATATGTCACTATAACTATAAAACCTACAGTATTAAACCTATTCTGTTATCATTATGTTTTTAAAACGTATCCCAAACCTAAAAATACCATCAGACTATCTCCGAGGTCGTTATTCCCTTAAAGGTCCTAACGACTATATCGAAATCCAGGTTTTAATGTTACACCTACAGGGATATTACTCTGGGCTTAGAACAAGGGATAGGATGTAGCGATTAACTCCCTTGTTTATATAATATTATTTACACATGACTAAGTTATGTGACATTTGTCTCTGTCTGTCAACTTTATGTGACAGTAAAAAACAAGCGATGCATAGTCATGCAGCGCATTAATTATTTATGAACGCTAATTAATGCGGGGGTTAATTAATAAAAAAATTAAAAGAAGGATTAATGTCGTCTTTCTTTGAATACGCTATCTGAAATGCAGATTTTAGATTCGTTTTACAATAATTATACTATACACCATTTCTATCTCTGAAAATTTATGTCTAAAAATGCTTTTTCCAGAGCACGTATAATGAAGTTAACGAAAATTTCATTTCAGCATCATTTCAATATCATCGCAATCAATTTTCAGTCTGAAATTTGACGGTTGTCAAATAATATTTCTCTACAGAAAAGTTTATCGTCAAATGTCAAATGATATTTAATAACCGTCAAATTTAAGAATCAAAATTAGAACTTTACAAATTAGAACAAATGAACTAAAAATTAGTACCTACACCTAGAAATATTTTATTTTGAAATTGCATATCCCTTTTAAGGAAATGAGTAGAATTCGTAAGAATTCCTGTTGTACTAGAAATATATTTATTTTTTTTTAAAGGAAAAATTCATCTTCAAAAATTCACTTGCGGCGAGATTTGAGCTCGCGTCCCTGGATCAATATTCCAGTGCCTACACCGCTCGGCCATGCAAGTTCCAAGTGGGGAACTTGCGGGGCCGAGCGGTAAAAAAAATATTTCTAGTAAATATGCCTTGAGCAATAAAAACAAATTTACGAAATATTTAAATTCCTGTTGTCACAAAAAATCGTCACGTCATTGAATAAAACGCGAGTAAAACCCGGTAAATATTGTGATTTATTATGCAAAATCGCGAAAACCTTAGACAAAATAAGGTAGTATTCGACTTGAAATTTAGGATGTTTACAATCCACACAATGTTCTTAACCTGTACCACTCAACAGGGTCCAGTGTAAACGAGCTGGCAGTTTTCACAAACACTTGGTATGGCGTAGTATGGATGGCAACGACTTCATTGTGAGTTTGTGATATAACTGCCGCGATTTAATCTCTCTATGTCGTTATATTGATGAGTGGACGTTATTTCAGCTTACAATTGCGCGCGGTACAGAATTTTAGAATACCTACGTGGAATATTTTCCAAACAACTGCTGGATTTTTCTGATCAAAGTGGTCACACAAACTTTTATTTCTATTTTAGGTTTCGAATGACATGGATTTCCAAAAATTCTTTTTTAGTGCCTGCTTATGAACTCTACCTACAGACCCCTGTACATTTTTATACATGCACTAAAAAGTTTTAGGCCTGATTTCTAGGCCTAGTGGTTTAGGCTGTGCTTACATACTATTAAGTAAGTTATGATGGTAAAGTACTCTATTTATAATTAAAAAAAAGAAACAGACAAATTTTTCCTCTTTTTGATAGTAGTGTAGATATTATAGAGTTTTTAAAATATATCCCAGTCTAATGCTTATCCACATATTATGAATAGAATGCGGCTTTTCTTTATATTCTATTAACCGCGCCCCGCGTTAGTTCCATTCCCATGGGAATATCGGAATAAAAATCCTACCTGCTATTCCAAGTTTCCAGCTACCTATATTCCAAGTTTCATTGCAATCGGTTCAGTGGTTTTTGCGTGATTGAGTAACAGACTCACAGACATACATACAGGCAAAGTTTCGCGTTTAAATACTACTTAAGTGGGTTTTACCCACTTAAGTAGTATTTGTGGGTTATGCTACCCCTTGAATTTCACCCTTTTAATTTTCAATTTCAGCTTAATAGCACAAAATAGTGGGTTTTACCCACTTAAGGCCCAATACCGCAGGAACACCGGGATAAAAAGTTTGTTAGTCTATGTTTTAATCCAGATCTCAAGTTATTTGTATAGCAAGTTTCATCGCAATCGGTTCAGTAGTTTTAGCGTGATTGTTACACAAACAAACATCGCATTTATAATATTAGTAAGATGTTCTGGGACTTTAATACTCTTACTGCCAAATACTAAATTGTCACTTAAAAAAGATCTACTGAGCAGCTTTTATAATTCAAAATTGACATGCAAAGATTTTAGTTTAGGAACACCTTATTTTTTAAGTAACCCCCAAGTATTGAGGTTCAGTATTTCGCCTACACAATAAACCTTCCATTACTCGTCTAAATAAAGAAAAACATTAACTTATCACAAAAAAACGAACATCCAAAAAAAACGTAGCATTATCTTATTGTCAAAACGTATAAAACCTTGGGTCCTTTCTAATTATATTTGCAGTAGATTTATATCGGTCCGTCCGTTTGTCAGTGTTCCCGGGTAAACGGGTAAATTAATTAAGGTTCGGTCACGGGTTCGAGTTCCGTACGTGTTTCATTGCTCCCGATTGTGAGCCGTTCGGCTGATGTGTGGTTTATTCCCGGTATTGTTCAGTTTTTGATAAGTGTTCCGCCATTTTGGGACACCTATTTTGTTTTTTTTTGGCTTTTGTATTTAAGGCTCTAAACAAACAGGCTGTATTTCAATTCTAATGTGTAGTAACCTTTTTACTGCAGAAAACACGCACCTTGTATTTGTAATGTTGAATGAATGAATGAATGTCATTTATATGCTCGAAATATGGTTACAGAGATGTAATGTTTATTTGGAAATTTACCGTTTTGCGTTTGATTTTGCGATTTGAGATTTCAACGTCAGCACTCAAAGAGTTAAAGGAAGGAAGAAGAGGAAAAAAAATAAAGAAGAAAGGAAGGCTGGAAGGTTTGTTTGTGTCGGTCAAATACGGTAGACTCCCAACGGAATACTGAAATGCTACTTAAGATAGTTAAACAATTAAGTAGACCACATCTTCACTTTCCATCAGGTGAGATAATGGACAAAAGTTTACCTTTCAATTTAAAAATAAAAGTATCTCTTAGGCCGGCTTGCATAACGGTTCCTAAACTTGTTTAAGCTATTAAACGTGTTTAAAATCTGTCAGAATTGCAAAAACTGTCAATGTGTGGCAACATATTATCAATCTTCCACATAATGAAATAGAGTCCAATGTTCGATTTCCCATAAATTATTTTAAAATTGATTAGTTAAATATGTTTTTAATTTTTTTTATGCAAGTCGCCCTTAAACTCAAAATTTCGCCTACTAATTTTGAATTTAGAAGCTGCTCAATAATATAAAACCCTCAAACTTTATGTTCGGCCGTTAGGTTTCTATACCTAGTCGGCGTTAATTACATGCATAGAAGCTCTAATTAATTTTTAATATTCAATTCTCATACAAACTATAACTTCACAGTACATTTTTAAGTTTCGTACTCTTTGAGTATTAAAACTACAATAAAATTATAAGCCATACTAATATTATAAAAGCGAAATTAGTAACAATTGTTTGTGTTTTTACGATGTTTGTTTCTCTTTAACACAAAACGTACTGAATAGATTTCGATGAAAAATATAACGTAGATAGCTAGAGTTCTATCACAAGCGATAGGTTATTTTTCCCAGATATACCTCGTTATTATGATGGTTCCTCGTTGCTTTGTCAAAGTTAAAAAGTAAATTTTAAACAAAAAATACCCCGAATACTTTTAAACGGCACAGATAATATAAAAAATCATTTTTTTTAGTCGTTTTTTTGTTTTTTTTTTATTATTTGATGTGAATTAATTCAATTTTGTTTTGTTGATAAACTCTTAGGCGACTTAGCTACGTCTCATAAGATAAGTAAGTTATAAGGATTGTCACTGAATCAGGATTGAAGTGAATAAAACCGCAGGACGCAACTACTGCATACATTAAATACATCGCTCTTATTTCGATTTATGCAACGTTTTAGTTGTAAGCTATCTCTGTAAATATCCCAATGTTATTCTCTATATTGTTTGTTGTGCAAATAAAACGCACATCTATCTATTAAATAACACACAAAGCAATCCATAGACAAAAAATCTTGTAGAATCCACTCTGGATGTATTGATATAATAACATTTATTCATGCCGACTTCAGTTATCCGTCAAACTGTGTATTCAGGACTGCTAGCATCATTTTTTATGGCTCTTAGTTTACGACTCGACTCATCTGAAGTCAATTCTCATAGCTTTCACGGCCAACACACAATGGAGTGGTGTAGTTGGCCGACAGTGGATGGCCGACAGGCTTTCGGGAATTCTCGTCTTAATCAACTTCTTATTTTGTACTTTAAAACGAAAAATAGAATGTGGCTATACAATTTACATTTAAAGTTAAATCACATAGAATTTAAAATTACTTAAAGCATATTTACATTTTACCGGGTCTTAATCGCGAACTATTAGTATTTTCTTACGTCGACGTCTCGATTCTAGATTCATGGTCACGAAGGGACCACGAATCCCACGAATCTTGGTTTCAGTCCCCTCGATAGTTTCACATTTTACAGGGTCTTAATCGCATATTATTATTTTTTTATTTTGAGGTCAACGGTTTAACATACTTACACTGATCACTTTCCTAAGTTTTATACAACTTACACCAATTGTCGCAGGTCGACGTCTCATAATATCATTGGCACCGGTTGTAGCTCGTCGCTCCAATGTGCACAAGACCGTACATCTAAATTGGCAAACGTAACTCCGGTCATAAAGTAATAGATACGAGTCGAGTACGTACAGAATAGTTATTTAGGCTTTAGGATAATGTGGGTAGTTTACTAAATATCCTTGGATTGTTTATTATATCACGGTTCACATTGTCTGTGGTATTTAGCCACTAGAATTTATAAATGTGAAAGTTTGTTAGTTGGTATTTTATCCTTGCGTCATGTCGACTCTACTATTCTTATTAATAAACGTGAAATAAAGTCGGAGTAATTTTACCACTATTTATTTCTGGGAACTTTGTAAGCCTTTGTCACTGAGAAAGACAAAACATTTTCTCACTACTCCGACCTCACTTCACGTTTATTAATAAGGTTATACAAGTTAAGACTCACTGGATTTGAGTCGTTTGGATAAGTTACTGAACCTAGTTTGGCAAAGTCATGCTTTATGTTGTTACAAGCAATTAATTCAATTAAGAAGGCTGACTTGAAGGTTAGAAGCTAGCGAGTCGCCTAACTAAAACTAACGGTCTAGAAAGTTCGCGACTTGGCGCCTAGCTGTGTATCTTGTCAGAATACAAGCCACTAGGCGCTAGGCGCGAAACAAGCTGCTTGCGAATGCGGCCGCAGCCTTACGATTTCATGTACTGTAACCAAACCAAGAAAGTTGTATTACTGAAATGCACACTAACTAAGAAAGTTGTATTACTGAAATGGAACTAATAAGCACAGAAAAAATGGTCCAATCTGATGAGGAGTTCTGTCCCTTTCTCATAGTGTAATTAGAAAAGAACAGCATGATTAATACAGGAGCTCTGTCCCTTCCTAATTCTTTCTAATACAGGTTGCTCTGTCCCTTTCCCTCGGACCACATTTTAGCTATTCGTTCACATATTCTAGTTCTAGTGATATACATTCTTTGAACCAAACACATAGCGTTACACTAGCGGCATACAGCAGTTGTTTTTCCCAGATTGAGAAATGATGCGTGGTTCGAATCCCGCTCAGTGGCGGCCATTCGTCGTATTTTTCGTTTAAAATATTTCTATCAACTCGCAGGGCAGGCTTAAGCACAGAATTTACTACATCTAAGTTGCAAAACTTATGCCCGTTAGCGCAAACAAAATCGTAGACTCCTTTTCATGAAAGAAGTCCTGTGGTAATAAACAGAACTAAAGTTAGTTCTTCAAAATATCCATAAGAATAAGAAGAATAATTTATTGTTCAAACTATGTAGGTACATTGGTCTTAAATATGTACTATATTAGTGCACAGTCTACTCATTTCGAGCATATAATCCTTCCTATGTAATGCTTTTAGCTAACTTTATCATTTTGATTCAAACATGAATTTCATTACTTCATTTCAAAAATAGCTAAAAATTCCATTTGGTCTAGGGGACTTTTGTGAAAAGGAGTCTACGTTTACCATTACCCGCGACTATAAACAATCAAATTATCCAGAGGCTGTAAACATTTCCTGGAAGCATTTAATTACGATCAAAAACAAAAGATGCCATTTATCTAACGAAAGTAATAATTGTTTGTGTTGAAAGTAGTAAAATTAAAGAATGGACGATGTAATAAAATAGGTAACAATACAACTCTTACGAGGGGAAGCTCGGAGATAACTCGAGTTACCCTACCCTACTCCCCTTGGTAGGGGGTGAAATTCAAGGGGTAGTATTTGCTATGTTTGTGGAAAAAGGTGTCTTTATTTATTATCGGATGTGTGAGGAAGTTGATAATGGATTAGATTAGTTTTTATTGATAATTTTTATGGAAATTAACGAGAGGAAATAAAATTGTTTATAACTAGAGGCACCTAAAGGGTAATGAATATTAATTAAATTATTTCACGCACATTATTAGATGTTTTATTTTCTTTTTTCTTTGTTTTATTTCCAGTACAATCCACCTACATACAACTATTACTAACTTCATACAAAGTTAACAGGTCTTTAGAAAGTTAATGGTCGCTTAACAGTGAAGCATTTCAAACTCGACTACCTACATACCTACATCAGTTCCAATAAATAATCTTATCTTACTCTTACTAATATTATAAACGCGAAAGTTTGTATGTATGTTACTTTGTTACTCTTTCACGCTGAAACTACTGAACCGATTGCAATGAAACTTGGAATATAAAGAGCTGGTAACCGGGAATAACACATAGGCTTTTTATCCTGATAATCGAGCGGAAACGGGACTTACGCGGGTGAAACGCGGAGCGCAGCTAGTATCAATATAATTTGGAAACCTCCAACATAAACTAGCCGTAAATATTTATTAAAGTGGGTAGGTAGATAACACAATAACCCCCGAGCCATGACGCGATATAACCATCGATAAGTAACAAATATATCTGGCACCTTTGTTTTTCGTGAAAGCCGACCGTCCCCTTGAGTTATAGTCCTCTTCGTATACAACACTACGCTTTCCTAAAGCAGGGGTGCAACACATCTCTTCGAAATTACCCCTAACCAAAAATTAAATTGTAATATGGACTCTATTTTAAAAGTCTCTCTCTCTCTGTCTTTCAATGCTGCCTTTAAGAAATAGACTTATGTGAAAAGATCGCCCATTTCTACAAAATTTATTAAGTA
The DNA here is from genome assembly GCA_949358125.1 of Idaea dimidiata. NCBI lineage: Eukaryota > Metazoa > Arthropoda > Insecta > Lepidoptera > Geometridae > Idaea > Idaea dimidiata. Next base: position 14,566,420 of record OX442341.1, read on the forward strand.
GACTTTTCTTCTGTATTTACAAAATTGCATTGAAACTACCTAAAGGCGAGTGTGACATGTCGATTACGAGATTCAAAAAATAAAATAAACATAAAATTGTGTAATTAGGCGTAGGTATTATGATACGTCGCATATCTTAATGAAAATAATCCATGGTCATTATTATTCATTGCTCCTATTCAAATTATAGATATCTGTGTTATGTATGACGATTGTAATTTAACACATGTCATGATCAAGTGGCTAATTCTCATCAGAGGGCGCGTTCCGAAGCCACACTAAAATCTTTAGATTTAAGACGTATCCAAGTAATCATGTACATTTGATCGTACAAGTATCGTATGGAAATAAATAATTATGAATTTTGAAATGAAACTCTTTTTAATTTCCATTCCTTACCTCTTCCTCCTGGATTGATTCTAAGGAAGAATTCTTTAAAGATCTAAAAACTTAGGGCGTAGATAAAGAAAGGTGGTTAAAAAGGGTTGAATTTCAATCAATTCATTAATTTAAAAAGAAGTGTATTTTCTATAATTATGATTGTTTTTTTCCAAATAAAGTATTTCCCTATATTTTATAACCTTTGGTCGGCGATTTCAGACGTTAATTTAAAGTATATCTATGGGTTTAGCTTCAGCTGGTCTAACAAACGCTGTTTGTCAAAAAAATTATAATCAAAGTATCTACTTATTGTACCAAATTTATTTATTTATTTTATTCCTTTTTGGCACAGTTACAACATACAAATTCAATTAATTATCTAAACATATTATTATAGTTAAAGACATCGTTATTAATTTGATCGATTACAACTATACACACCATTTAATTACAGAGTTATACAATAATTAATTTATTGGTAAAAGTTAAAGTTTTAACTGTGTGTTTCCGCAATTAGCCCTACTATAGTTGGGGCTTTGTGAGTGATTTTTAGCCGTGGGTTTCCTCACGATATTTTTCTTCACCGTAAGAGCTATGTTAATAGCACACATCTTTTTTTCTTAATGACTTTGGTGCGCGGCCGTGATTCGAAACCACGACCTTTGGAATGAAAGTGGGGGTATTTAATTGGTAATTATCATAAAGTAGGCTGGCCCAGCACCTATACCACCTTCCCAGCCTAGTCAGCCAGCCCAGAGGAAAGAACTGGTCAATACGTCTGGAGCTAACTAAGCCATCCTCACGATGTTCCTAACAACAGACGGGCAAACAGCGCCATAAAATAGCATGGATTAAAAAGTTGCTTGCGCTGTTTAAATCATCTAAATTTAGATGAAAAGGCCAATTATTATTATCATAAAGTAACTTTACTGTCTCTTACATCCAAATTGAACTCAAGCATTTAAAACTGTAATAATATGATTTTAATATAACTCAATTCAGCAAACGCGAATATTTTATTTCCTGCGATATGATGAAAAAAAAACATTTTAGATTCACAACTCTGAAATGACTCTGCACGGTTGTTAAAATAAATATTAGCCTTTAATTAATTTTAGAGTTCTGAACAAATTGCAACTTGATATTAACGGAATTTGACGGGAAAATTTTATTATTTCAAATGAGTTCATGATATTATTCGTAGACTTTAGTTTCATTCTTCCATTTAACCAGTGTGTGACTTTTATTATTAGATGTAATAAACCAAATATATGCGCCTTCTTTAATTTTAATGGCAAAAATAAAATTACCTTGAGTTTTAACCAAGAGTCCGGATGTCCTTATGAAATTTTAGCGAAAAAAACAGCTGTCGAAATTGAATATCAAAATTTCTAAATTGTTTATCATTTTGTTCTGTTTGCATTTCTATGGTTATCTGGGTTTAACTTCTACTTTTTTTTTGGCAACCTGCAACCTTTTTTTTAGTGTGAATGCCCGACTAAAGGTTGCGGGTTCGATTCCCGCCGGGTTCCAATATTTATGCTTATAAATAAATATTTGGGTCTGATCTGGGTGTCTTTCAATTGTGTAATAATATGTTTCAAAAGAAAAATAAATTTAAGTATTATATCCGTCGTCAAGTCCTCGTGATACAAGCCTAGTAGCTTACTATGAGGCTAGATGGCGCTGTGTGTCGTTCACTGAATTTATTTATTTATTAACTTTTCTGTTTTTGCGATTATGAATTTTGTTTGTGATGCTGTGGTTAAGTCTAATTGTTGTGTTTTATATCTTATGTGACAAAATGTTGGCCATCCCTGCCGGTCATTTGTCATGGTTGCAGTTTGGCAGTTAGGTATACTTGACTGATTATTGATTGTTATAACCTAATCGGACGAAACGACTCTAAATAACGACAACGGATAACCTTTACAATTTACTATTAGATATTTCATTAAAATGAAAGGGAAGTTTAATCCTTTACCTTAGAGGCTGTTTACTAGAAGGGAGAAAGTTTTAAACTTCTTTGGGGAAAATAAAATAGGTAATTTTGTTGATTTTTTCCGACTACGGCAAACACAAAAAAAAGAGTGATGTTTTTAAGGAATAATTCGTTTACTGATAGTTGGTTTTTCGAGGCTTTAAACGGTGATTAAATCAAGTAGATTTTACTTTCTTATGAAGAACCTAGTTTTAGGATTTTTAATAGAATCTCGTCAGTAATTGCTAAAGTTTGAATATCCTACGCCGACTTTTTTCTCAAAAAAGCCCATTTCATAGTTGAACTTATTTATTGTCTATTGGAACTTGTTTCACTGCTTCCTTCCTTCTTCTAGATGAGCGTGTTACATCTAAGACCAAATCATCCCTTATCATCAAGTGAGATAATGGTCAAACGCTTATCAATCGTGTGTTAAAAAAACACAATAATAAGGCATAAGTAGTAACCATTTTTTTAACCGACTTCAAAAAAAAGTAGGAGGTTATCAATTCGTCTTTTTTGTATGTTCACCGATTACTCGAAGACGGCTTGACCGATTAAGATGATTCTTTTTTTAATAGATAGATGGGAGCTCCAAGATGGTCCCATAAAAATTTGATGTGGATCTGATGAGGATCTTCGGAGTGATGAACGGAAATGCTCCTCAAAACGCATTAATCAATCCAATTGTTATAATTTCTTCTATGGTTTTCGCGATTTTGCATAATAAAACACTTTATTTATCCGGTTTTATCCAAAATCCAATTGTTTATCGATTACTCGAAGATGGCTTGACCGATTGAGATGATTCTTTTTTTAATGGAAAGGTGGGAGCTCCGAGATGGTTCCATAAACATTTGATGAGGATCTTCGAAGTGAGGACCAGGAATGCTCCTTAAAACGCTGTATTCAATTCAATTGTTCATCGATTACACGAAGATGGCTTGACCGATTGATATAGTTCTTTTTTTAATGGAAAGGTGAAAGCTGCGAGGTGGTTCCATGAAAGTTTGGTAAGGATCTGATGAGTATCTTCGGAATGATGGACAGGATAGTATCCCAGAATTCAATAAACTACTCATTTTGGACTTCTACCAAAAAGAATAGACCCCTAAAGAACTAAGTACAGATTGATTGGGCACCTGAAACCACCTTCTCATCAGCAAACTCCTCAATAATTAAAATAACGGTAACAATATTGTTGATTTTTAGGTAGGTAGGTATACTAAAAAGGTTAAAATAAAAAACTAATTCAAAAATTAAAAAAACCAACTTCAAAAAAGAAACAAAAAATAATTAAAAAAACAACCAAAAAAAAAAGACCAAAATAACCTCTACGTAGGTACAGTGCCACCGACTAATTAATCTGTTTTATGTTTTTTTTATCATCTGAAGTCGGGCAGTTTTACTGGTTGGTTCCATATTGTACTTAGTTTAGCTGCCCGACTTCAGATGAATGGCACTGTACCTACGTAGAGGTTATTTTGGTCTTTTTTATCCATCCTTTTTTTTGGTTGTTTTTTTAATTATTTTTTGTTTCTTTTTTGAAGTCGGAGTTTTAATTTTTAAATTAGTTTTTTCCCACAACACTACACACATCGCAATCTCTCCCCAAACTAAGCACTAGACTTGTATAATGAGTACTAGACAACGGATAGCTATAATACATATTATACAAATTTTATATTATTACATACCTATGTTTATTGTTTTGCTTTGTTTTTTATTTCTGTATGTTTTGGTAAATAAATAATTTAAAATTTTTTTTTAATGATAAATGGAAAATACCCAGACAAGAAACATATATTTGAACATTAATACTGCACCCGGCGGGAATCGAACCCGCAATCTTTTGCATTGCAGTCGGACCTTCGCTCGTCGCGCCACAGGGGTCGCCATTACACCTAGTATATCAATAATGCACAAGCAAGTAGACATGTATTTACCAAAACCAAACCAATTTCAAAGTCAATAATCCGGCAATAAAAGCAGTCGTAAATATTTGTTTGTTAGAAAAACAAGGTACGATCAATCTGTACAGACAAATATGTTTGTCATTCAGTCTGTCGTTACCGAAATAATTACATAATAAAGATGGTTGATACGTACATAAGTTGGCCATTACGTGAGTTGTGTGTCAGCGGGCGGTTACTTTTGATAGGTTTTCATAGTAGTTTTTTTTTGTTTTACTGGTTTTTGGTTTAACCCTTCGTAAGAGTTAGTAATGGTCGAAGTTAACAACGTATGTACCTACTTTTAGGTACTACTTTGAAACCAACATTTTTACGTCGCTTTTAGTTTTAAAATAAATAAATCCTGTGACGAACACACAGCGCCATCTAGCCCCGTGGTAAGCTGCTAAGCTTGTGTTACGGTGACTAGACAACAGATATACTTCTTATATTTATTTTTCTTTTGTAAAAACATACACATTATACATAGAAGTACGCCCAGACCAGATACAAGTATTTATTTTTAAGCATAAATATTTGCACCCAGCGTGAATCGAACCCGCAACCTTCTGCATTGCAGCCAAGCGTTCGCCCGACGCGCCACAGAGCCACGTTTTCAGTCTCTGAAGCTTGGTACTTACCAACCAAGAAGTGGTACTAGCTGCGCCTCTCGGTTTTACCTGCGTAAGTTTCAATCTCGCGGGAATTTCGGGATAAAAAGTTGCCTACGTATTAATCCAAATTTCCAACTATCTACATACAAAGATTTATCTGAATCGGTTCAGTAGTTTTTTGTGAAAAGTAAATAAATAACTCGTTATTAATAAACTTTACTATCATCAAAACTTTCTAATGTATTATATTAGTACGATTAACAAACGCGTACCTTAATAGTTATTCGTAAAACAAGATTTTTTCAAAGTTGATAGAAAAGAAACAACGGTCTAGGTAGTACGAGCTTAGTATTACTTTATGAGCAAGGGCAAAAACGACCGCGACTTACAGGTGATACCGTGCTAAATTCTAGCCTTTGATCTATGTAGGTACTTATAAAAGCTTTTAAGCTTTCTTCCCCTTACTTATAAACGATGATTAACAGATGACCAAGTTATGTGACGTTTGTCTCTGTCTGTCAACTTTGAAACTTCATATCACGTAAATGACAAACGATACATAGTTATGCAGCTGTTAAATGCGATAATTAATTACTTTTGACTACGAGTAAAATACTGTTTAGATATATTTAACAAGAAAAAACCATAATTAAAAGAAGATCTCATCAATACTTTTTTTTATAAGAAATGTTGATTTTGTTTGTTGTCAAATGAACATTCATCTATCTATCTTAAATTACAAATTAATAATCGAAGTTAAACCAAATTTGATTGACCTATGACGCACTTAAATTTTACTAACTCTCAAAGACTGGGGAATGTAGATTAAAAATTTGAAATCGACCGATAGGTTATCAAAATTGTTTTTGCTACAGCGATTTCGTTTCAGCTTACAAAATTCTTCTTGGAGAGCAAATTTTTAGCGCGAAAAGTAGTTATTTTAACAAAATAGTGAGGACCACAGAATTTCTTAAGCAAGATTTACAAAGAGTAATTGAGAAACTAGTGGCATGCATTTTCTAGAGTCAATTTCATACAACAGTCTCGCAGCAGTACTGGAAAAAAAAATATCAAATAGTTAAATAGTACCGCTGTGTGAGTTGTGAAAATAACTGTATACCTTTTATGACTCGTGAAAATAAAATGCATGCCACTAGTTTATACGTTCGTTTTACGTAATATAAATAAACATGCTTTAATATAACGAGCAATCGGCTAATTTTCAGTCTATAGTGTAAATTGAAAATTGGTCGGAAAATAGTTCAGTCTATAGTGAAGTGTGCAACCGATAAATTTTAGTCTATAGTCTGTATTCGAGTAGGCAATCGAACATTTTTTGGTCTTTAATCTGTATCAAGGTGAGAAATCGGCCAATTTTAATATTAAGAGATAATGAAACTATGTATATTGGAGGTTATTTCCGAAACTATTAGACCGATTTCAAAAAATATTACACCAATAGAAGACTACATTATTGATCCGATATTTCTACGGGATCGGGACCAACGCGGGTAAAACTGCGGGACATAACTAGTAGTTTATTTATACTTAAGTGAGCAATCAGCCGACGTTCAGTCTATAGTCTGTATAGCTCCATTAAACTAAACTACTGAATTACGCAAGAACTAATACAAATCGAAATATGTATACTTTACCTTAATATACTCGAACTAACTAATCAAAATCGAACTCTAACCCTGAGAAATAAGGTTATTATTGCCTAGAACGTAATCATTAGGGTAAGTCGAGGAGTAATAGACAGAAGGCGAATCAAAGACGTCTTTGTAAGCAGTTAAGTAACCCATATAACTAGACGCGATATCGTTTTGATTACGTTTAGATTTCAGTACTTAATCGAATTGAGTTTAGTGGAGTTTGATGAGGTTAGGTGATTTAAAATGGGTACCAATTGAAATTACAGTAATTTTTCCGGTTTTAATCGCGTAGCTTTTATTGTTTTATGGATTTTATCAATGTAGTTTATTTCGAGATCATTATAGACCTCTTTCTCAGGGGTAGGAGGACCAAGTTAAAGACTTTTAACTTGGAAATAATTGGATATTGATACTGGGTTCTGGTAAAGTAAATTGTTATTATTTTCCGTGGCTGTGAAATTGTGTGTTTTTACATGACTGCCAAGGAAGTGTTGTGTTTTTAGATAAATGATTTACCTGTCAAAAATAATGAACTCCTGTCAATCTTGAGGAATACCAAAACGTCGAAATAGTAAAACTTGAAACTATTAGACAATCAGTGACAGATATAATCACTGCCAACCGATTTGGAGCAGTCGATAGAAAACATTTTGTTTGTCGATTTTTAAGTTTTCTAAGACATCTTTCTTTGGCACTGTGTATAGTCTGAATAATTCATCAGATTTTTTATAAATCGATAAACTTTCTGCGACATGAACATTGAAAATATTTTAAAAGTCGGTAAAAAAGAACAACGGGTTGGATCTTGACTTGTTACCTACACTGCTTTCTTCTAGATAATATCATATCTTAGACCATAATATCATACTTACCATCAGATGAGATAGTGGTCAAACGCTCGTAGTGGACAAATCTTCAGTGTTTAAAAGTTATATGAGAGTTAGAGTTTTGAGATCGCCTTATTGCCTCTAACTTGACCTAACGACTGCAAACGCAGATAAAAACCGAGACCAACTGCTTTTAACGTGCCTCCTGAAGCACGAAACGATTCATGACATTTCCATTGATCTGTCAAAGTAGCCGATTTAATAATCCGACTCAAATACTTTGTCCCGCAGTGTAATATGAAATGATCTGCTAAACACTAACCTTTTGTGTGAACTTAGCCCCTGTGCACATTAGTCGAGATGATTAACGAGATGAGATATAAACTGTAGGTGGTCGCTCGTGTGCAAGCAGCTTAACCCTATTAAAATCTACTCTAAAACGTGTTAAACGTCACTTTTAGACTAATTTATGATGTTTTAGTGTTCGTTAGTTGTTCGTTAGTAAGTAAAAATGGTTTTTTTTCTTACAAAAGTTATGGTTTTAATTTTTAATGTGCCCTTAATGTGTGACAATAAAAACTTCACACACGCTTTGTTAGTAACAATAAAACCATTGTAATATCGTAACTGATATAATACGCGCGTTTTTAATTTTGGTTTTTATAAGTCTTTTCTCATAATCACAAAGATTAAAGTAATATCTATGGTTAATATTTGGTAATAATTATCCTACTAATAAAAATATGAAAGTTTATTTATGTGTGTGTTTGTTGCTACTTGATGCAAAAACCACTGAACCGATTGCGATAAAATTCTGTAGGTGTGTAGCTGGATGCATTGGCAACTTTTATTCCACAATCTCTTCCCTGACCCTACCATGAGAAAGAAATTTGTAAATATCTCGAAACGTAGGGCATTGATAAAATACCAAAAATCATAAAAACAACGCTATTAAAAACAAGGTAATTAGGCCTGATTTTTTCAGTCTACGAATAAAATTTATCTGTCGAATAAGTTGGAACCCACCAAATTTAAAAGCCCTCAAATTTCGATTCTTTTTAAAGTCATAGTGACGTTTTTTATTCGGTGGTGTTACATTTTATTTGGCAGATATCTCTATCTAGGGATTTGAAAAATAAACCCTCAAACAAATATATTTGAAATCAAAACTGTATTTAGGTCTCCCGCGGTTTAGGATTTTCCTTGTGCAGGGGCCAAAGTTCAAAATAAACTGGTAAAGACTTTCAGTAAATAAACTTTTTTTTTATCAATTTCAATCAATGGTATAGATAGATTTAAACATAGGTAACTAGACCAATAATCCAAACTATTCGCTCTAACCTCCAGTTCCTAGTCACATCTGATTCACGACAACACAACCCAAGTGCGGTCGGTCGGTTGCGCAAACGCAGCACCCGTTATCGACATCTGCGGGTAATTAGACCATCGCTCACCAGTACCCACCCAGTACCAGACATCTTGAGCTATCGCATCGGTTGAAACACTATCATTTCGTGTTTATTTATTTGGATAGAGTTTGGAGAGAATTGGGTCGCACTTGTGGCTGGTAGATGTTATAAATTATTGAACACATTAATGTTATCTAGCCTAGCATCATATTAAGGGAATATGAGAATGTGTTGTTTAAGTCGATTAAGTGTATGTTTTTGTCAAATTTAATAACCTAGGCAGGAATAATAGTAGGTTTAGCAAATCTATTAAACCTTAAGAAAACATCAATAGTTAGTACTTTACCTAAGTCTTTTTGTAAAACCCTAGTTTAGAAGTAAAAAGCACATTGTAAAATACTGGTATTTTTTCTTTATTTTTTTTAATAATGCCGTTATTAAATAAAACGCGAGTAAAACCTGGTAAATATTGTGGTTTATTCAGTCTATAAATAAATATAAATATTGCACAACATTACACACATGAGAAACTTGCCCCAAACTAAGTACCAGGCTTGCACTATGCGGGTACTAGACAACGGATATTACATAATTTATACTATTTTTTTTTGTAATATTATACATAGAGTACACCCAGAACCAGAAACAAACATTTATGGTCAGCAGAAATATTTGTTCCTGACGGGAATCGAACCGGCAAACTTCTGCGTCGCAGTCCGAGCTTCGCCTCGTATTTGTTGATATTTATTTTACTTATTTTCATTTCTTAACTTTTGCAAATTACTCTCTTGTTACGAGACAGGAATACCTAATTAATACTTAATACAAAAGAAATCATCATTCTTAAAGTTTAAATATTACTAATCATTGACTCTCCGTTAAATAAAGTATTTTAATAAAGTTGTAAATTTCCCAAATTGCCTAATCCTAATCTGAAGTCTTGTTTACAAAAATTCAGATAAAATAAAATTATTATAATGATCAAATTGTATTAGAAATCAAAATTCTAATTTCAACAGAATAATATTGACAATTTTCATCACCTTTATGACTATCTGTTGTTCTATAAAAATAAATTATTATTTTAAACTCTACACTACTGATTTCAAAGTAGTTTTTTCTACAATATCTAGTAGTATAAAAGCTCTATGGACAAAAGCATGTGTGAGTCACATGGAAGTAGGTAACATTTGGTGTTAGTATGACTCATTATAATAAATGTTGTAACCAGTAGCTACTATATTTAATTTATGACCAGTTTTCTTGTAGTTTTTATTGTGTAAGTGCCCTATTTGTTTTACTGCTGGCTAACTATATTTGATGTGATAATCATCAGTAAATATCAGGTACGTAATTTATTCTTCTTTTGTCCCGTTTTAAAAAAGAAAAGCTATTTAAAAAAAAATAGAAATATTCGAAATGTTTCTTAAAGAGAATGTTACCACTTGTCAAATGGTATTGTAATCCTTAGTGTTAGTGATCAAGGTACATAAACTTAAAGAAAATTAAAGTACTAAGGTATATAAATCTGGACTAAATAAATATTTAAATGTCTTTACTAAATAAATAAAGACAATTTTTTCCCGGAAGAAATTGCTTTCAGCGATACGGCCATGCATTGTACAACTTAACTTAATTTCAAGCTTAGATAGCCTTTACTCTATGTACATATTTGCATTTTGATCTCGTGTCTTAGATAAATGAAGTGATGAGGTGATGAAGTGAGTAAATGAAGTGACCTCTCAATCTATCTACATAACTTAAGATAGATATAGTCAGATGCCTGTTCTACGGACATCATAAAAGGACACTTTAAAAATGTTTTGTATTTTCCTATCCTGCTACAATTTCAAACAGAATTTCGAAAACATTTTTTCTTTCAAGTTAGTATGAACAATACAAACAAGGATGTATTATTTAATTTTATAACCATACCTACCCATTACGTCTAACAAATCAACAGAGTAATAAAACGAAAAATCCAGCCGTGAAATTTCAGCACGTCATAAGGTGGTACCTACACTACACACTAAACCAACAACTCTAAATAAATATGACGCATTACAAATACTACCGTTCCCGTTAGCTATCTAATATACTACACCACCCTATTCTAATTAAAATGGAGCAAAATAGACAATTATTATTTTAACTTTGTAAACGGGAAGCTATTGAGCTAACCACCGAACAGTACCGTGGTGAAGTTTTATTTTCATGGCTGTGAAGTAAAATTGTATTAAATAGAGTTCTGTTTAAATGCAGAACTGATGTGAATCTGGAAGACGGCAGGAGATCCGACCTGTCTTCCATAGTGGCTGCAGCTGTCTACTGAACAATTGGCTAAAATTTACGTCGGTTGGTGGTAACAAGCCGTAGCCAAAGCTCGCACTAAGAAACCCCTTTTGGTTGCGTTTTACGACAGGTGTAGGGGATATCGCAGTAGACCTATTCTTTTAGACCTCGGCTACAGTATACAAATGTCTTACTGCATTCGATAAAGTCAAAGTAAAAAAATCTTTATTCATTCATTATAATCGTGTTCATGATCACATTAAAACGTCTTATAGCTATGAGTTTAGTTTCGCTTCGGAACGTGCCCTCCGACGAAAAAACGCCACAACTAACTCATGGGGGTTTTATTGTGATCATGTGTTAAATTAAAATGGTCATACACATATATAATTCGAACGGGAGCAATCAATAATCATGTCCATGAATTCTTTTCATTTTACGATATATCGACGACGTATATTCATAGTACATACCTACGCCTTTTTTACACAATTTATGTTTAGTATAAGATTAATCCCCTATCTATTTTACAAAGCATTTCTATGCCAAAAACACACACCTCATTGTGTCATTCTACACTATTAATTTATGAACATCACGTCTCCAAATTTTTAAACTCCACATCTAAACACAAATTTACTTCAAGGAATCAAAACGAAAAATTTCAACCTTAACAACTTACAATAAGGTTTACAAACCTGAAAAGTATATGATTGCAAAACTCTATGAACAATTTTATTTCAGTAATGAGTTGTTCTATTTTGATTTCTATAACTTTCAAAATAAGGTTGACGTCAAATGATTCAGTACCTACGCTTTTGAACAAATTCACAAATGTTTAACTTCAGAAATTAGTAACGCGTAGTAATTTTAACATTATTGTCTTTCTAGTTTGTTTGTTAATGAATTTTGAACTTTATGTGGTAAATTTATGGATGGAATTGATTTAATTGTAATTGATGAAACTATGGTTAACTATAAATAGGTTTTTGTCATCATCATTTTGGAAGATACAAGTAGGTTATATATACACGAACTGACATAATCAAAAGGCGCACATCCTTTAACTTTTTATTAGTGATAATATGAAGAGTAGTTTAAATAATTTACCATCAGTAATAAACACTATCTGAATGGTCATTATATAATTAGCAGAATCCCCTAACAATGGAATCCAATCAGTTTGCTCTATTCCCTGAAACCCTATGCAAGTTGACTGAAACTAAATGTTACGCCTAAAATATTACTTATACAAGATCTCTGTGACTTGGAAGTCAAACTACGCCTTCGATACACAATTGGGTATTGGATACACCATCAAACAATTAGGTATTTGCCGTAGGTATTTGGTATTGTTAATATTTCCTAACCAGCCCGAACGATGGTTAGATGACATCGTAGTAGAAACACAGTGGATACGCCTAGCAATTGCGCCTAGCGATGTAGAAAGGTTTACAGATTTCAGTGGGTAAACCTTTGTTTAGCTCTTTAGCTAGAATGAAGCTGTTCTGGTAGATGACGTTCAAATCAAGCTTCAGTCTCAAAACGAACTAGGGAGATAATAATTAATTCACCGTGTCACATGAGTCCCGTGTGGCCCAATGGTTAGCGCACTCGCCCGGCAAGCGAGGGGCACAGGTTAGCACAGGTTCAAAGCTCATCACTGTAGGATTTTTGTAAAATATTTCTAATCTGACATATATTTGTTTTTGATATATGTATATTCGGTGTTTCCAAAATCTAACTAAATAAGCCGAACTTAAGGGCATGTTGCAGTACCAAGTTAAATTATTTTGCCTTGGACTACGCCAGACAGCAGAATGCGAAAATATTTTATATATAATATTATCAAATTGTATAACATATTTTATATTTTAGAATTGTTTACCAAACATGTCCTAAAATATTAATGTTAATACGTGTTAATACTTTTTTATAAATAAGAGTCCAAATTTTTGAAAATACAGACGAAAAAATACTAAATTTTCTGTCAGTTTTCTGAGATTTTTTTCATCGAGCAAAGTTGCTTATAGTGTTTGTAACCGAATGTTTTCTCATCAGGTTTCTTGAACTACGACATATAATATTTATCCAACTAAAAGATGAGTTTAAGATTACTTACCATTGAATCAAACAAAGGTCAATTTCGGAAATTCTAACGAAAACCTCCTTAAGGTATGTAACCCAGAACCAATTTTATAATTTCAAAATTTCGTACAATAGCTCTCAGTCAGCCATCATCATCCAAATACAATAGAAATATCCTTGGCAAATACTCGAAACACCATAATTTCGTTTAGTGGAACTGCAAACGACTGATTAAATAGTTGACCGACATCTCCGTTAAGTTTGAAAACTAATTAAAGTTTTACCCAAACTTTTTACTTTTTTTATAGTTACATTTTACCGGGTCTTAATCGCATATTATTATTTTATTTTATTTTATCTTAATCGCATATTATTATTTTATCCAACCGTTTTACAATGGTCTAGGTCGCGATGTTAACAAATCGTCTGAATTTAAAATGTTTATTTTGTATGTTTATTATTTTATTGCTTCTCATGCTCATCAGAGTATTTGAGTTTGCTTATCCTCTAATATTATAAATGTGAAAGTGTGTGTGTTTGGATGTTTGTTACTCCATCACGCAAAAACTACTTAACTTAATTGCGATGAAACTTGGAATATAAGTAGTTGGATACGAGGAATAAAACATAGGCTACATTTTATCCCGCTATTCCTACGGAAACGGGACTTACGCGGGTAAAACCGCGGGGCGCAGCAAGTTAAACAATATAAATGTTTGTAATAATCTCTCTCTCTCTTAAAAAATATTATTTACCCATGACTAAGTTATGTGACGTTTGTCTCAGTCTATCAAACAAACGATGTAATAGTTATGCAGCGCATTAATTAGCGTTTATAAGTAACGGGGTAAATGTGTAATATGTAGGTATACAAATATCATAATATATGTATAATATATTACATAATAATATTATATTCGTAGTCTATATAATCGCAGTAACACAAGCTCAAGTAGCCTACCATGGGGCAAGATGGCGCTGAGCGATACTCACAGAATCTATTTATTTATTTCTAAACTACTATCGGCCGACAACAAATCCTGTATCCACGCTCGCCCTAATGAAAACCGTCAACCGTCCTCCTTCCGGCTCATTTCGTCCGATGGGGTACTTGAAATCATAATTGATGTTATTTTACAAAATAATCAAAATGTCAGAAGCATTGTCGAAACAAGACCGCGCGCGATGTCGACGGTTGGGAATACTTGATTATTTTTGGTTCCTTTCAGATTTTAAAGAAAGTTATTTATTAATTTGTGTTTTTAGGGTTGCGTAACTAAAGGGTAAAAACTGGATCCTATTACTGAGATCTCATGAACCGGGATCGCAAGAAAGTTGATATTTCCACAGGTGATGTAAATTCTGTTACCGATATAACAACAAATAAATTCGGCTTGAAAGGGCCTCGTTACATCTTGTATAGGGTTACTTCAGTTCCATGCTACTTAGTTACATATCTGTCAGCCAGCCGTGTCGGCAGTGTGTTGCCTGGAGACTGCATGCTCTCAGCGGTAAGGCAGCAGCCTATTGTTTCCCTTCCAAGTCAATGCGTTTACTTTGTTAACAAGCTAATCAGCTTGTCCCACTGTAGGGCAAGAAGACCCTTGCCCTGCAGTGGGACAGAGAGGTTAGGCAGTAAGACGCCACGGGAGCCTACCCCGGATTGGTGAATATCCTTGCCTTTGGACCGTGCTGAGCCTTAGATCATGTCGGTTTCCTCACGATGCTATCCTTCGCCGTAAAAAACGATATTAGCATTATTAGCGCACATAACTTTTTGTTAACAAAAAGACACGAGTGCGCGGTCGGTCTGGATTCGAACCTACGACCCTCGGAATGAAAGTCGGGGTATCTACCACTAAACCAACACCGCCCTACTTTTGGAATACATAATAAAGCTTTTTTTTCAATATACTAATCTATTCATATATAATTTAATGTATTGATACGACTAATAATAATGATGGAAGTAGATATTTTATATAGAATGTTATGTGAATAATGTGTGAATAATATTGGCTTTGAAGCCTGAAATAAACGTTTTTTTTTAATATATCTCATCATATCAAACATACTTTGCAATACGAGTAAGTATCTACAGCTCATAACAAATCAAGTTAAAATTCTTGTAAGTCAAATATACCTAAACTTTCTATGGTCCCTCATCTTTCGAAAAGGATATAAACTACTTTCTAAGTAAATTTCTTCCGAGTTTCCTTTGTTAGCTAATAACGTTTAAAAGTATAGGTAGGTATACAGCGTGTCTGAAGGACGGTCAAAAGTAACAATACCCTGGAGGAAGGCCCGGTTAAAATATTACTATAAGTACTATTTTAGGTAGCAAGTGCCGCCAAACTATCCAGCCTCGCGAGAGATCGAACTAAAGATACTGAACTGAGTGCTAAGCTAACCTTCATAAGATGATGACCACCCTGACAAGAACAAGATTTTAGATTTATCTAGCTGCGTCAAAAGTATCCTTACTTTAACTATTCTTTATACACTTGTTCACCCAAATCGGTCCAAATAATTAAAAAAACGTTAGGGCTGGACACTTAGAGGTATGAAAAATAAATAGTAGCCTATTCTCAGACCAACTGAATATGCGTATAAAATTTCATAAAAATCGGTCAAAACATTCCGGCGGAGTATGATGAATTGATGATAAATGATAACTAACACTGTGATACGGGAATTTTATATAAAAGATAAGATTACCGTCCCCGAAACACACTGTATAATATTTCGAATGGAATAACGTCTGAAATTAAAATCAGCTAAACCTTTTAACGAGATGGTAAAAGCGAAAGGTTCGATTGAGTCGAACCCCAGATCGTAAGTAAACAAACTCCTTCAAACTGCTCCATCAAACTCGGAGCAAACACAACTACCCACCGCGACCGCCATGTTTTAAATGATCAAATCGTCATTTCCGGTGAGATCGCCCGGGATCCAAGATGGCTACCGGAAATTGCCGTAGCCAGTACAAATGTTGCCATTACTGTTATGTTTTTGTTAATGTTTGTTTTATTTGGTTGTTTATGAGCTAGGGTAATTTGGGGATTGTTACGATACTAGCTGTGTTACGCGGTTTTGGTGCTGTTGGTTTCTTTATACGAGTATAGGTACATAAAATAGATATGGACCATAGAAATATAACCATAGAATTCTTTTTTTATATGGCTATATTCCATTTGGACTTTAGCTTTTGAACCAGAGATGTGTTGATTGAAGTAACTTTATAAATACTTACACTAAAAATTTACAAATTAATAACGTACATTTTTTAAGTTACGTTGTCCTCTTTCCAACAAATAAAGAACATCACAATCGGCAAAGGCGTTTTCGCGTAATCAGCGAACATCCATAGAAAACTACAACCGAATAAAAAAACCTTCTGCTTTTTTGAAGTTGGTTAAAAAGCATTTTTTCAACTCTCAAAGTATCTACAAAGCTTACAATGCAATCGATTCACTAATGATTTGCCTCAAAGACAAACAAACTCACATACCTAAAGATATTCACATTTATAATATTAGTGAGAACTGGAGTGCATGGGCTTTTTATCTGTGACGGTAAGAGTAAACTTTATTAGATTTTGAGCCTACAAATAAATGATGATTTTGATGATATCGCTCGTTAAGCCACGGAATAAATAAACATCACTTTCTAAACTAACGTCCACTGACGATTAAGATTCACGCCCATTTTACTAAAGCTTAATTAAGAATTTTAGAAACTAGTGTGTTCTGGTTTAATAATTCGAATAGTATTTTGTTGTGTTTTGAGGATATCATTGGCCTATCTGCGCCCGCCAATCTTAGTGAGGTTAAGCAACGCCTGGCGCGGTCACTACTCGGATGGATGATCAATAATGTATGTGGCAAAAAACAATCTCACGTAATCTATGATTTAGAAGGCATTTACTCCCTTACTTATAAAATATTATTTACACTTGACTAAGTTATGTGACTTATTTGTCTCTATCTGTCAAACTTTGAAACTTCATGTGATAGTAAAAGACAAACAATGCATAGTTATGCAGCGCGTTAATTAGCGTAAGTATGGGGGATAAATAATAAATATTGCACGATATTGCACACAGCGCAATCTAGCCCCAAACTAGCACTATGTAGGCTTTTACAATGGGTACTAGAAATGCTAATAAATAAATAATGCCTCTGAAAGTAGTAGAACAAAAGTTGTTCATTTAATTGTGTAGGTCCACCCGCCTTCGGCATATATTACCCACCCCAAAACATACTGTATATTAGTTTTTTTTTAACTTATGTAAATGGACTCATAATAAGGGCACAGACACACGCACAAAACTACATAATATGTAAATAATGTGTGTAGTTTATAATAAAATAATATGAAATATATGCAAAAGTTATTGTGCTTGTTTGTTTGTGTTTAAATTACGCAAAAACTACTGAACTGATTGCGATGAAACTTGGTATGCAGATAGCTGGAGATCTAGGTCAATACATAAGCTACTTTTTATCCTGATATTCCTGTGAATTAGGACTCACGTAAAACCGCAGGGTGTTGTTAGTATAATATAATAAGTACTATGTATTTAATTTTACCTCAAAAACAAATTTATTCCAACCCAATATAATAAATCACTCCGCACATAAATTTAACAAAACAACCCGAATTCCAGTTTTTATCAAGCACCAAAAAAATTACATTAAAATTTCGATTTTCATTCGTTAAACACGCAAACTTTCGCCTAAATTAAAATTTTAATTAGTCAAACTTAGCGTCACAGAAAATAAACTATGATACCTAGGTGACTGATTGCAGGCAAATTTAATATGAAAACTGTTTTGTTTTAATTCTGGAAATCCATTTTATTTTACAGGAAAAATATATACCTACCTACATCTTAAACGCATAGGAGAAAAAACCGAACACTTTGACTTCAATGACAGTTTGTTTATCTGAAACGAAATATCGCTCTTACGGTGAAGGAAAACATCGTGAGAGAACCGACATATCCTAGGATACACCTCGGCCCGAAAGCATGGGACATTCGTCGATCCGGAGTAGGCTCCCATGGCGTCTTACCGCCCAACCCCTAGCTCTATAGTAGGGCTAAATTAGCGTCCTAAAAAAACATCCAAAGCTTTGGGGAAAGGGGTAAAAAAGGGGTGTTGTAGAAGGAGTCTGTCTGTGAATCTGTATTTCTGTCTGTAGCATCGTACCTAAATGACGAACGGATGAACCAAATTTGATAGTATGTTTTTTTTTCAGCTTTTGAAATTAAAGGTTTTGCATTAGGGTTCCGTCCTCAAAAGATAGAAAACGTCTTCCTATTACCAAGGTTTATTATAATGGTATGGAACTCTTTGTGCGAATGTCCGATTTGATCAGTTTTTTATTTCATAACTAGCTGCGCCCCGCGGTTTCACCCGCGTAAGTCCTGTTCCCGCGGGGATATCGGGATAAAAAGTGTTAAACCAGGTCCCCAGCAACCTATATTCCAAGTTTCATCACAATCAGTTCAGTAGTTTTTGCGTGATTGAGTAACAAACACACATACATACATATACACATGATCACAAACTTACAGCTTTATAATATCAGTAGGATTTGTTTTTATTGCTCAAGGCTTATCTACTAGGAAAATATAGGATAATTGGCTTTAGGGCTATCGTGTGGCCTAGTTAGTTAAGGCGCTGCGGTGCTGACGCAGAGACGCGAGTTCAAATCTCGTCGCAAGTGAATTTTTAAAGCAGAATTTTTCTTTTAAATTTTTTCTTGTTTATTTTTTTTCAATCTGCTTTGTTTCGGTAAGTTTACAGTTCCCACGGTCCCGTTCACTTGGCCGATCTCCAAACTGTGACCATTATCTGTGCCCGCCCGCTCTAAGTAGTAAAGTAGGACAAACTAAAAGATAACAATTTAAAAACTTTGAATATTAAAGTCTCTTTTGTGAAAAGGTTATATTTTTATCAAAGTGAAACGTCGTTAAATTTTAAAGGAGGTTGTTTTAAAGTCAGACTACTCTTATATCCATAAGGTAATTGAAAGTACCGAGAGACGCCGGGGGAGCAAGCTAGTGCACAATAAATCACCCCGTTGGATGGCGCAGCTATATAATAGGTCTTTGTGGTGCACACACGGACCGTACGAACCTCTATTTTATATTAGATAGATACCTACCTTATTGAGAATCGAAAACTTAGAGGCAAAAGGTATAGAGGCAACACTATAGTATGGAAGCAATGCACCCTTTGACCAACAGCATGATAATATTACATTAATTATAGTGTTAGGTTTTCGCGATTTTGCATAATAAAACACAATGTACTGAGTTCTACTAGCATATTGCATATTGGATTTTATACCAATTACCACAATAAGGAAAATATACAAAGGTTGCCTGGATGCGATGGCGTTTAGCGATAAAGCCGCCCATTGTACCTTTGATTTATAAGTCATGTATATAAGTTTAAGTTCTTGTTTATTTCATTTTGTTTATTTTACTTTACTCCATTCATTGTAGTTCTTTGTAATTGTTGACATCTATTATACAAAGTGTAACGGATAAGCATTTTTAAGCCGAGAGGCGGTTGTTCTAGACGTCTAGGCGAACAACTTTTGTTCCACGACTTTTCAAAATTCGATTTATTTTTTTGAAAATTTAAGGTTATGTTTCACTGGAAAAACAGCTGCTTTTGAAAATAAAGGTAATTGAAGTTTTGATTGTAGTAGACCAAACTAAATGAAAGGACAACATAAGGTCAATGACCTCAAACTCTAAGAAACAGCTGATCTTCAAGTAAACTTTACACTTATAATTTTCGAAAAGTACTTCGAATTTCCAAAAGTCGTAGAACAAAAGTTGTTTGCCTAGATATCTAGAACAACCCCCTTTCGGCTTAAAAGGGCATACCCGTTACATCTTGTAGACATAGAACTTTACAGACCTTCTGTCGCATGCGCTAATGTTTTACACGTTCGTGGTGAAGGAAACGGTTTCACGCGGGTGAAACTGCGGACGCTGCTAGTAATTCATAAAGCATTGATTTATATATTATCTAAGTATATAAGTCCAGAACATTTATTAAGAAAAACGAATTACCATAATAAAATAAATAAATAAACATTGTACGACATTACACACAGCGCAATCTAGCCCCAACTAAGCACAAGGATACTAAACAACGGATAAATTACATAGTACACTTTATTTTTCGTAAATATATAGGTACATAAAATATGATACATAGAAAGACACCCTGACCAATTTTTTATATTTGCACCCGACGGGAATCGAAATCGCAACCTTACGCATTGCAATCGAGCATTTGCCCGACGCGCCACAGTTGCTTAATAAGAGTATGTACATATTTACTAAGTACTAAGGTTGAGGTCATGTTAAATCTTAAACCACTGAGTACCTATACAGCATAGCTGTATTCACAAACAACCCTATGGGTTTTTTCTTGCTCTTGGTCATTTGTGAATACGGTTGAGAGCATAGTAGTCTTCTTTTTTCGTGTAGTGATGTGTCTCACCTAGTGTTAGAGTTGTCAGGTCGCCCTAAGGCCTCTAACTTGACCTAACGACTGCTATCAGAGATAACAACCGGGAGTTAAGCAGTCAGTTCAATACAATATGCTTTCCGAAGCTTGGAGGATATAAAAAAAAATATTTTTTGCCACATATAATATCGTACACCAGCAGCACCGGCAGGCGCAGCTAGGCCAACATAGTTAACCTTTCTCTCAAGTTTCTGAAGGTCGCGGGTTCCCAAAAAGCGCGTTGCGGTGTTCCATCCATATGTTCATTCATACCGAGCACATTAAGTAAATCCAGCACATTAACTTCATTATGATATCTTCTCCCACAATAAGGGAGACTGCAGACAGCACACTAAACTATCGACCGATAGCTAGTCGACCCCAACAATTTGTAAGCGGACAAAAAAATATAAAGTCATTTATTCATCACACAACGGCACGGTTTTAATCGTAATGCTTTTATTATTTAAATTTCATCATTTCCTTACGTTTCGAGGTTTTTATTGACTTCTTCCTCAGGGGTAGACTGAAAAATAACTTTTTACCAAAATTTAACAGTTTTGTTTCAAATAATGTCTAAAGTTTTCGTGATTTTGCACAATATAATTAACGGGTTATTAAATAAAACGCGAGTAAAACCTGGTAAATATTGTGTTTTATTAGTTTATTTAGGGTTTCGTAGTGAACAAGAAACCCTTATAGTTGCGACATGTCCGGCCGTACGTCCGCAGATTAGCTCAGATTTTTTTTTAATTTTATTTGTGTGGACCTGTTGATAACGCCGGGTCCGCCAAGCGTCTTCAATCCCCGTTAAGGAGTAATTTAATGATGTTTTCATTTTTCCGAATCGCTTTTTTATTATTTGTAACAAAACGCAAAAAAGGGTTTTTCGAAGTTTTTGTTATTACATTCTGATCGTTTGCCAATGCCAATTAAATTGGCATAATAATATTAGAACTGGAAATTCAGTGTAATATAAATAATCTGCCAATCTAAAGTGTACATATTGCATTTTGATCGTTTGGCAACGCCAATGATATTGGCATAACAATATTAGAACTGGCAATTCAGTGTAATATAAATGTAAACTATCTGCCAATCCGAAGTGCTTCGTCTATACGGAAGCTAGCTAAATCCTCATCACATATTAATGGCAATATTAAGTTGATATAGTAGTAGATGATTCGGCCGAGTCATTAGGTGCGCTGTCGCAGGTAAATGACTATTTTCGTGGAGTGGGATAGGCAAACAATAATGGGCAATTTCGTGTAATGACCGGTACGGGTACCCTGGGTGCAGGCGCCAACGGGAGTTGAGCGTGAGCGCGCGAGCGTAATGAAATGACGATCGAGTCCATGAATTTAAATTCTTAAAGATATAACTTAGCTAAAAGAACGGGTATCAAAATTAAAATTTCCAAGAAAATAGCAAATAGCACGCAAACAGGCGGTTTAGTAGAATAATTAGTGACAAAAATTGTAAGTTTAGACGACTTGACTAGCTGACAGCCCAAACCACTGGTCTACAAGACATGAAATTGAAGTTGGTGTTCTATGTGAAGTTGAGGCAGGTATATATTAAGAAAGAGCTTATTGAATATTCCCATAATTCCCGGTAAAGATAGGTACTGTCTAAATTTGAGAAACTTACGCGTAAATTAAAAAATCTTATAAAAGTTTTTTCTTAATACTTTAGATAAGTTTAAGGAGAATTGCATTTTAAAAAGGATGTATGATGATGTATTTCAATTTACGCATAAATATTATAAACCTAGATCGTGAAAAATTACCGTTTACATCAAATGAACTTGCACGTGTAAATTACAATCACAATATCTCTAATTACAATCGAGTACAGCTAGCGGCGGTGCACTCCGCCTATACTATACGTATACATTGGGTTCCGTAGATCACTATAATAATCGTGACATAATAATCCGTTTAATAGAGCGTGACACGGAACCATTACATTGATGGTCTGATGGCCGCCTGATATAATAAGGGCTACTGCATAGCTAAAACAATCAAGAAAAAGAGAAAAGTAAGTTCAGATCACAGACGGGCCACGTTTTGATCGCCCGTATACTTAGTGATTATTCTGTCACTCTTCAAAAACTATCGTTTTTCACTCCGTACATTGTTGCTCTGAATCACCTGTTTTTATTGTACAATGGGCTCGACGACATTAGTTTGTTTAAATATCAGTTTAAAAGCTCGTCTTTTTTTCTACAATCTGAGGTTTAGACCTATAAGCTAAAATGGTTACTAGTGTTACCATTATAAATAACTAGCTGCGCCCCGCGGTTTCACCCGCTAAGTCCCGTTCCCGCGGGAATATCAGGAGCCAATAAGCATATGTGTTAATCCAGGTCCCCAGCTAACTATGTTCCAAGTTTCATCGTAATCGATTCAGTAGTTTTTGCGTGAAAGAGTAACAACCTCACATACATACATACATACATGCATCAAATGAACTTGCACGTGTAAATTACAATCACAATATCTCTAATTACAATCGAGTACAGCTAGCGGCGGTGCACTCCGCCTATACTATACGTATACATTGGGTTCCGTAGATCACTATAATAATCGTGACATAATAATCCGTTTAATAGAGCGTGACACGGAACCATTACATTGATGGTCTGATGGCCGCCTGATATAATAAGGGCTACTGCATAGCTAAAACAATCAAGAAAAAGAGAAAAGTAAGTTCAGATCACAGACGGGCCACGTTTTGATCGCCCGTATACTTAGTGATTATTCTGTCACTCTTCAAAAACTATCGTTTTTCACTCCGTACATTGTTGCTCTGAATCACCTGTTTTTATTGTACAATGGGCTCGACGACATTAGTTTGTTTAAATATCAGTTTAAAAGCTCGTCTTTTTTTCTACAATCTGAGGTTTAGACCTATAAGCTAAAATGGTTACTAGTGTTACCATTATAAATAACTAGCTGCGCCCCGCGGTTTCACCCGCTAAGTCCCGTTCCCGCGGGAATATCAGGAGCCAATAAGCATATGTGTTAATCCAGGTCCCCAGCTAACTATGTTCCAAGTTTCATCGTAATCGATTCAGTAGTTTTTGCGTGAAAGAGTAACAACCTCACATACATACATACATACATGCAAACAAACAAACTTTCGCGTTTATAATATTAGTAAGATATTGCAGGACGTTAAATAATATACGCTCATCAGCGCCATCTAGGTGAAGGCTGAAGATATCATTTTTTCTCTCTATATTAGAATCACATTTCACCACATAATAATATTTAATCGATCTCCATATTTTTCTGTAGAAAAGCACCCTTTTGTAAGATAATGATAATTGAATTTTACACAATGTTTTTTATACCTTAAGATTAGATTTTGCGTGCTCGAGATGGTTTACTAGTGTATAGGGGGCCTTATTTCGTGTGTTTGTGAATACAACCGGGCTGTATATTGGTTTTATAAAAAACGACATCCGCAATTTCGCCCATATTCCCGCGGGATTGCGACATGCCTACACTGCGCAATCCCGCGGGAATATTACCTAAGACAAAAAGAGCCTATGTGTCAAACCAAATCTCCAGCTTTCCGTCTCATCGCAATCAGTTTAAAAGTTTATGCGTGATTTCAACACAAACATCCAAAGAAACACCTTCATTTTTGCCTATATAATACTAGCTGCGCCCCACGGTTTCACCTGCGTAAGTCCCGTTCCCGCTAAAATATCGGGATAAATAGTAGCCTTTGTTTTATTCCCGGTATCCAGCTACTTATATTCCAAGTTTCATCGCAATCGGTTTTTGCGTGATTGAGTAACAAACACACATACACATACTCACAAACTTTCAGCTTTATAATATTAGTACGAGTAGGATTAGTGGTACTATCTAGGCTTGTCTTGTTACATATCTGGTTGGTTACTCTATTTAAAAAGGTACCTATTTAACAGTTAAAAAATCATTCAAGTCAAAACACAACTTTATTATTATTTTAACCACGGCAGACTGAGTCCCGGACACCAGGCGACTATTAGAAGATAGCAAGACGAGCAGCACTTATAACTTGTACCTTATTGACTGGACCCAGCTGTCACTAGATAAAGGAAGGCCTTTGCTCTGCTGAAGTAAGGTACATACACATGCTAATAATAAGGCACATGACGAGTAACAGAACGCTTCTAATCTTTCCTAAGGCCAAACTTCTCTTCTTGCATGCCTTCAGCAGTTATTATAAGTATATAGATACTATCTCCGGTGTAGATATCGCGCTCGGCAGCGCTGATAAATACATCCTTAAGAAGCGAAAGCGCCTTCTTCCGAGGAAGAGGCATCTCCGTCACATTTTGCATGTTTTTCAGACCAATTTGGTTGTCGAGCAGTGGCTGGAGCTGAGCGCCTGCAGATCCGCTCGCCCGATACATCGACCGCTCGCAATGCCCGATCGCATCATAGCTAAACACGCAACCCTTCCCCTCTGCATCCAGACCGGCCACAACATTCGATATGTAGTACGGGAAGAATCTCTTGTAGTACAACAGCGTGGAGAGCATCTGAGCGACAGCAGGCGTCGACATGGCTTTGTCGTTGTCGTGTTCGTACATCTGCATGCGGGCCTGCAGCAGTCGTGTCAAGGTTAGCGTGTCGCACCAACATCCTGTCGCACCGAGGACTGTACGCTCGGAGAGCTTGAACAGCTTCTTCTGCTCCCTCGTGTAGATCGAGAAGCCGGTGCTGAGACGAGTATCTGCTCCGATCACGGCGTAGCCTTCACCGGCGATGGCCACGACGCTGCCGCCGTTTTCTGCATACGGTTCGAATTTCTGTGGTTTGGTGAAGGGGACGACGTACTTAGGATAGTTTTCGCTAATGCTCCACATGGTATTCAATCAAAATTAATGTAAAATTGTAAAAATATGTATAAAAAACCTCAGTAAGCAATGAATTAAATTAAAATCCAAAGAGAATAAAATGACATCTCTGGAATCAAATGCATCAAATGGCACATTTTTTGACATTGACAAATAACCTTCATATACAAATTATGCCACCTGTACATGCTATAGAAGCTTGTTCAACTGCCGCCTTTCTTCTTCTAAATAAGCGTGCTACATCTTAGACCCTATCATTAGTTGCCAAACGCTCATCTACGAAGTGTTTAAAAAATACAATAACTATCTTAAATAATAATAAATAATAGTAAAGTTTTGAGTTGAAGTTGGAAAGCCTGCGAAGAATCCACAAATTTCACGACATGATCCCCAA
Organism: Idaea dimidiata; assembly: GCA_949358125.1. Taxonomy (NCBI): domain Eukaryota; kingdom Metazoa; phylum Arthropoda; class Insecta; order Lepidoptera; family Geometridae; genus Idaea; species Idaea dimidiata. The sequence goes on from OX442341.1 coordinate 14,592,412, forward strand.
GTGGACGAAATTAAAGACGGTCAAACACGAATTGAGTTCTTCCGTTGTGCTTTATACGTGCATTTTTTATTATAATGATTCTATCCCAAATATGTATTTGTCCTCTAGTGTACGAAAAGGAAAAACTAGCAGTATCTAGCAGTAATATAGAGTTGTCTAAGTATTTAGTAGGTAGATGATCAACTGCATACGAGCCGGTTTCCTTGTCATTAGGTATACCTGCCGCCTTCACGGGGAGAAAGTTACAATGTATTGATGCTTGAGGGTGAAACTATCAGGCTGAACATGGCATGTTTTAGGAACTAAAAAGAACTAGAAATATTTTGAAGGCAAAATTCATCTTCAAATCTCGTCGCGAGTGAATTTACGAAGATGAATTTCTCCTTTGAAATATTTCTAGTTGATCCGTAGATATTCGTTATTTGTTTTTATTGAGCAATTAAAACAAAAATACGAAATATTTAAAATAAAATTATTTTGGGGCTGAAGCCAGTTATAATAATTGTCATACCACATATCTGGTCTTTGTGGTTTTCATATGGACTTAGAGTCGCGTAATAATATTTACCTAACTATGCTGAAAATTGTAATGTATTTGTTGTCTCACTTAGAAACCAAAGGCCATTAAAAAGTGAAATAGTAGAAGCGAATATAACTTTGAGAGATTTTATTTTTTTGCCTACTTTAGGACAAGGACCTCCTCTTAGATTTAGTTTAGCGCTATTTTTCATTGAACGAACTTAAGTTATTATCCCAGCTTAACACAAACCCCGAAATCTGAATCAACTCACTAAAGAAAATATTGAACCAAACGGAATTTTATTATTTACAGTATTAGGCGCTACGTGTTGTCATGTTCTAACATTAACCTAACCTATCCTAATCGAGGTGCTCCGTTTTGATGTTTGCGTTAAATACAGAGGGATAACAACATCTATTATTTACGATTTCAACTAATATTTGACTTTACACACAATAAATACACCTAATCGCAACGTCATAATTCTATCTACTTACATTTTTCCTATCTATTTTGTTTTGAATGTTCTATTATTTTGACTCTCCATGTTGTAAACTTTGTCATTGTACACTTTTTGATTTGCTTCTATATTTATATAAAAGAAAGTCGTGTTAGTTACACCATTTATAAATCAAGAACGGCTAAATCGATTTGTCTGAAAATTGGTGGAGAGGTAGCTTAGAACCAGGAGAAGGACATAGAATACTTTTAATCCCGCGGGAACTGAAACGGGAACGGGACTTACGCGGGTGAAACCGCGGGGCGCAGCTAGTTATAGATATTTTGAACCGTTAGCTGAATATAAGAATTTGTAAATTTAGATGTTTTATCCGTAGTCAGTGTTACATCATTAATGTATGTAAAGTATTAGGTGTTGTAATTTTAGGGGTTTTGACCATCGGGATTTTAACTGAAGATATTTTAATTTTAGATATTCGAAAACGTACTCCACAAAACTCATAGGCACTATCTGTTACACACTTTATCTTAAACCCAAAAATCTGTGAAACGCGATGACGTCACCTCAGCGGCCATATTTCCTTTGACAACAGCATGTAACTAAGGGCGCTGTAACTCTCATCTCAGAATTGCTACGATCAAAACGCGCAGTTGCGCTAATCTCCTTACGCGTCATAAAGTGCGTTTCACGGCTCTCGACCGCACAGATGTGGCTTTCGTCTTCAGAGGAACTTCAACTCTACCCCCTTGGAATAAGAACTAGGATTAAGATTGAAATTTTCAACGGTAATTTGAACCGTATGCCGTTGTAATAAGAGATGAGTATTAGTAGTTAGGCGCAGGGAATTGGGTCAGAGTATGACGTGCAATCAACTCGCTTGAGACGAACTCAGTACGCTGCGGCACGTGTAGTTTATGATGTCTTAGTGAGGATAAGACTTGGTCTATTATATTTATTGTGTTCATGTTTTGTTAAAACGAATATTCATATATTTTGGTCATGTAATAAGGGTGATGATGACCTGGAAAAACTCGTCAAAGTTCATATTTCACACGGCATATCATTTTCTATATTTTTTACCGACCCAAAAAAAAGGGACTCTTAGAGGAGTTAGACGGATCCCACGGGATTCGACTCCAGATAAGCGATTGTCCTTAGTCTTCGGACCGTGGTAAATCCTAGGACATATCTGTTTCCTCAGATTTGGAACAATAAGAAATATAGGTGAGTATAATTAGGAAACCAAGAGTTTCTTCAAATTAGAAATACTATAAGTAGGTACATTTAATTATTTTTATAGGTTCCTACTTATTTATAAACTAGTTTTAGGTATCATGTATTGCCTGCCTGTAATAGGCAAGTTATTGTCACTTAAATAATCAATAAATATAATAAAATCGTAACTTAGCGGTGTCTGTTTTTGAAAGATTTTTGAAAAAACTATTTTTAGGGGTATATACTAACGTAATCTATAATAAGATCTTTGTGTACCTACATAACATAGGAATATTTTTTTTATTTCTTGATAGTTGTCTTCACCGTAGCTCACATAAAAAAAACTTAAAGTAAATTACTTTCTAACGATATAGTATACCCAGACTCTCATTCCAAACTACATATAGTATACCCAGACTCTCATTCCAAAGGTCATTCTAAAGATCGTTAGAAAGTAATTTGCTTTAAGTTTTTTTTATGTAAGCTACGGTGAAGACAACTATCAAGAGCTGTATGCAGCTCTTTATACACTAGATAAATATCAATTTGAGGTTCTAAAAATTTATATCGATTTCTGTGATTGGAATATCCATACTAATCCATCGTATTCATAACAAGTGTCCAATGTCAGCTATACGGAGCGATTAAAAATCTTACATTTCAGAACACATAAAAGTAATTTATTGTAATTCTGCTTACAACATGCTATGGCTATATTTATGTTAATAATTTTATGGCCCCAAGTGTACTACAGAAAAAAACTATAAAAGTGTAAGGTAAATAATTAATCGTAGGGACAATTTGAGTGACGATCATTTGTCATGCATGTGTTTTGTTTAACATATTCATTAGTATGCAATTTTTATTATGTCATAATTCTTTTTAATGTTGGTTATACTTTCTCAGTGCGACAGTCTGCAACGCCCCTTACGTGGGTCTAAAAAGGTTTTTCAAATTAAAGTCAGAAGCTCATAAAGTCCACAGACGACCTCTGTGGCGTGTTGGGCGTCTCCTCGGCTGCAACTGAAAAGTTTGCGGGCGCGATTCCAGGGCATGAATCTATTTATGCTGAAAATTATTATTATATCCGTTGTCTATAACTCTTAGTACAAGCCTTTATGGACAGAAATATAAATGTTTTTATCACAATTAAAGTAGTACAGTATAGGTACATTAAGAGTAAGAAAAATCAAACAGAAAGCTTAAAAGTAAAACGTTGTATAAATGGGCGAACTTTTGCTTAAAGCGATTTCTTCCAGTCAATCTCGGAGGAGCAAAAGAGTGACCTTTGCCTAGCAGTGGGATGATAACGGCTTTTAAATGATTGTAATAATAATAATCTTTTAATAGATAGGGAACTAAAACATAGCATGTATTCTACAACGTAATCATCGTCACATTAGCAGTAGGACGTCCACTGTTGAACCTCCCTCATCGATTTCCAGCGGCGGCGGCTGAAAGCAACCTGCATCCATCGCTGGACCCCGGTCTTAACCAGATCATCCGTCTATCGCGTCGGCGGACAACTTACGCTTTGTTTCCTGTTCCGTGGTCTCCACTAGAGAACTTTTTGGCCCCATCGGCCATCTGTTCTCCGCGTTATATGACCTGCCCATTGCCCACTTATCCGCTGGACTATGTCTGTGACCCTTGTTTCTCACTACAAAATTAATTAACTCAAAAGAATTTCAAAAGAAAAATCGAAACGTGTCGAAGCAAATTAGTAGACTTTTCGCTAGACTGCGTTTCACCCTCAATAATTAGAAGACGCGATTGATTTACAGCCATCAGTGGTTATAAATCAAGCGGTATTGTCGCATCGACGGATTTATTTGGTCTCGTTATGCCAATAACTGAGCTAGGGTAATGAGTTGGACCTAATTAGGAGATTGTGGCAAGGAATTAGAGGAATGTTGAGATGTGTCCTTTAGCAGGATTAGTGACAAACTAGGTAGTTATATAGAATTAGCAAAAGTAATACTTAACAAACAGACCCGTTCTAGGACACATCGTGCTCTGAATGCAGGATATTCGCCAATCCGGAGTAGAATTCCCTGACTGAACAAAACAGCTGTTACTTCTGTAAATCTATAATCTCAATATTTTTAAAGTAAAAATTCAGAATGTCCAAAAGTTTTAGATTCAAAGTTGTTGATCTGGACCTCGAAACAATTCCTTTCGGCTTAAATTACCTTCACCGAAAGACACTGTATACAAACGGGTAATTGAAAAGATCTTTAGGATTCCGACTAACTCTAGGACTTCCCACAATCCCAAGGACTCACTACAGTCTAAAGGCATAGGACATTCAGTAATCCGGAGTAGACCCCCGTGATGTTTAGCTCAGAATAGGTCTGAAGGAGGAACAGTAAGGTATTATTTTGTTATTAATTGTCTTCTTCACAGAAGACATAGGTATTTATTTTCCTTAAGTCATCACTGGTATGCCAGTGAACAGGCCCACTCATCAACGTGAGATGTCCCTAATCCGAGCACTTATACTCTCGCAAGTCCACTCTGACCTCGCTTCCTCACCAATGTTCACACCAACCAGCCAAATATGACAAACTATATAAAGAACGGTGACTTACCCCTGGAGCATTCGAAAGCCGTGAGGTTGTTACTCTCCGACACCTCACCTCAAAGGTGTTCCGTGCACTATTATTATATTATTAACTAGCCCTACCTTAGAGCTCGTTTATTGTGCAGGAAATCATTCGCCATTTTGTATGTTGTTCCGTTTCATTCACAGTAATTAATATTTAATAACACAGTAAGATGTTAATACGGCGCCCTGTGATGGATTCCATCAAAATACGACAGTATATGTGACATACTAATGACTAGGAAGTGTTGAGGGAACCACACGTGATTCCTACTAACAGTACAAAGGTGAAAGTTTATATCTAAGTTCACGAGAATGTTTGTTACTCGTTCACGAAAAAATACTAAACTAATTTCGGTGTAACTTGGTATACTGATAGCTGGTGATTTAGATTAACATATAGGCTACTTTATATCCCGATATTTCAGTGGGTTCGGGACTTACACGGGTGTAAACGGCGGCGGGGTGCAGCTTTTCTGTAGTAATATTATAAAGCAGAATGATTGGTTTATTTGTAACGAAAAGGTCCCAAAACTACCGATTAGAAAACTATAATCCAGGAGTAATATAAACTACTTTAATCCCTATATTCCTGTGGAATCGGGACTTACGCAGGTAAAACCGCGGAACGCAGCTAGTTAAATACAAAAGTGTAGATAGGTCGGCCTCTGTGTTTGAACGGTCGATGTTTTCTCCCTACAACCTGTCACACGGGGCCCAACCTACGCATTATCCAATACAGTACGCTGTCACTACGTCAGAATCAATTGCTGCCTACTAATTTTGAAACTAAACCAGTTGGTAGGTTGTAGGTACCCATCTATGTTTGTACTTACTCGTAATCCTCGACGCCTTGACTATCAGCAAATGCGGTCTTTACCCGTAGTTCGAATTATAATAATGGGAGTTTTGGCGAAACGCATTGAGGAGATGTGTTGCTAAATTTTAATATTTGTTAAGCCTAGTTCAAATGGACAGTTTGACGTGTTTGATGGACTTACGGCAGGCGCCATAATCACCATAGTTACCCCAGTAGCTCATCCACTACCACCACATCACGAAAGCTCATTCCATATGTTGTTTTCATCCGTAGATTTCTTAATAATTATATCTAATCCAGAGGTTGTCCTTGGATGCATTTTATAGTGCAGACAGAGATAAAGATGAATTCACAATAACATCTGTATTGTACACGAATATTTATGAAATAAATAATTAAATTTAATATATTAGACCGCCACCCGGCCGTGCCGGGTGCGAGCTTCGTTGTCTGTTGCTCAGCCACCACTCGGTTGAAACAGCCCGATGGACTTCTCGCCGAGCAATGGACAACGAAGCTCGGACCCGGCACGGCCCGGTGATGGTCTAATATAATTCAACTGATAAACTTTTTAAACTTACACGATTGGAACTCATATTTACACGATTAAGACCCGGGAAAAGTGTAAATATAATTCAACTGGTGTGGTGACGCTATTTCTCAGGTCACATCTACCAATTCTGTTAGTTTTCTTGGTATACAGTTAGCAGGAGTTCAAATTAACACATAGGCTACTTTTTATCTCGATACTCCCGCGGTATCGAGACTTACACGGCCGAAACTAGGAGGCACAGCTAGTCTACACTAATATTATAAAAAATAAAGTTTTTTTTGTTTACAATGAATAGGTTCCAAATCTACTGAACCGATTTAAAAAATATTTTACTATTATAAAGCTACATTATCAAGGAGTAACAAAGGCTTCTCTTGATCCCAATTTTATAGAAAATCGAGACTTATTATTTCTTATAGGTTGTGAACCGATTATGGCCATTCGGAAATTAGCCAGAGTCACGTATTATTAATATTTGCAAGTTATTTGCATCGAAACAGTCAAAAAACAAAAAAAACAGTCAAATCGTCATAGTTAAAGTCAAGTCGAGGGAATCATTGTAAAACGGCGGCCATTTACAATGATTGTTCACGGAGCTTTAGAGACAACGCTAAAGTCCATGTTTTGCACCGATTTTCAATTTCATTACACTTGTACACACTCACGAAACTAAACTCATTAGTATGCCCCCGAAATTAAACAATTTACATGCATTTGAACTAGGTTTCACAAAAATAAAAATTAAGCGACTCATCTCCTCAACACCTTCCCGCGAAAACTCAATCGAGACTTACATACTAAAATAAAACTCTCATTAAGTAAATTGAATTAACAAAAAGCAGTAAATAGTTAAGTACAAAGTCCGTTTAATGAAGTTTCACTGGAACCTGCAAAGCGCCTCGTTACGACACCAAGCGACGCGACGCGCTCTCCCTTTGAAATTATTTACTAATTATAACATTACTGATCAACTGGGTTTTGTCGTTTTAATCACAGTGTTGGTAGACTAGGGAACTTCACTTTATGGACCTTAATTTTCAGTTCCGCGTCACGCGACTATGTAGCTAAGCCAGGGTACTAAATACTTTTTTATTCTACTCTATTACAAAAATGGTAGTTTGTGTGTAAGCATGTCACTAAGTAATCGACTATGTTTGTTACTTCTTCACGCGAAAACTGCCAGTTTAGTATTGTAATGAAACTACATACATCTCAGCGTTTATCCGTCCACTGCTGAACATAGACCTCCCCCATACTACGCCCCAAATAGCGATCGCGAGCTACCTCCACAACGACTCACCGCAGTCGCTACAATGTCATAAAACTACGGATGCAAAATTTAATTAAATATTGACGAAATATCGAGCTCAACATAAAACAAATCAAAAACATGGTAAATACCACGTTATATTAACATTTGTAATAAAAACAAAAACAACTAGAAATATTTTAAAAGAAAAATTTATCTTTAAAAATTCACTCGCGACGAGATTTGATTTGATTTTTGAATATGATTTTATTCTTAAAAATATTTTTAGTAGATGTGCCTTGAGCAATAAAAACAAATCATAAAATAAAAACAAGTTAAAAATCGTAATCATAAGGTTTTTAAAAGTTTTTACAAAAACATACGTTTTATTATCACCCTAGAGAGAATTAACACTTCCACCAGATCAAATTACAGTCAGTACCAAGTAAACCGTTATATAAAGGCGAGTACACACGGCCACACGAGCGTACAGCGAGCGTAGGCACCAGCGTACAACGTACAGCGTAGTTACCGTCGTTCGGCGATAGATTAATTGAATTACATCAACACCCCGGTTAATGCGATTAAAATCTGCGAGCGGCTCGCTCGGATTGGATTGGACCGGGTTACGTACGCGCCAGTGTGCAACGGGCTTTAGTTTTTAAAGAGTAAATTGGTATGTTTTTTTTTTGTAATGAATTTGTTGTATGTAGGTGACCTACCTGTAGGGGCTAACAGATGTCACTTTTGCCTCAAGTCACATACATTTCGCATTAAAAATGCCCTGTCGGTTCTGAATGACTGAAGTTAACAGTTTATAGATCGTCTCTTTTTTCGACTTCGTCTTTTGTTTCAGTTTCGATTATCTTTGCTATTGATTTATTTTATTATATAAGAATAGATCACCACCTGTATATTCGGCGACCGATGGGAACAAATGAACGGAGAAATGGTCACTAAGGCAGCAGCTGGTGGCTGCTAGTAATATACGCTGATAATTGTAAAACTTTAAAACAACCTAAAAATCTTAAAAAAAGAGTATCTTTCGTAAATTTGTTTTTATTGCTCAAGGCATATTTACTAGAAATATTTTTAAAGGAAAAAATCATTCACTGGAAATTTTGGGCACTGGAATATTGATCCAGGGACGCGAGTTCAAATCTCGCCGCAAGTGAATTTTTGAAGATGAATTTTTCCTTTAAAAATATTTCTAAAGAGTATCTTATCAAACTGGTGGTTCTCATCAAGTTACATAATATGTACCTACCTACCAATTATATATACCTACCTATTTTGTGTCTATCGTACTAATTCCACCAGTATTCTAAAAAAGCTGCGCCCCACGATTTTTTTTGATAAGAGCCTTGTCCTGAATAGAAAGAACAACAAAAAAAGAATTATCTAAATTGGTCCAGCCGTGACCACGCGAAATATGGATTCATTTTTAAATATAAGATGAGAAAGTTTAGTACATAATATATTTGTTACTCGTCAACTTAGTAAACAGATAGATGTAGATCTAAATTAAACTTTACTTTTAATATCACTTTAGTTAGGTCCTTCAGCGAACACTTGCCGAACGAACTGCTAAACTGTTTAAGCTTTGAGAACCTCTCCTTAACACAATAACGATGCGCCTGACAAAAAACTACAAGCAATAAAAACCAACGCTTTTCATCAATTCATACACGAACCTATTTTGTCAACGTACAGAGATACAGATTTCTGTCCAAAGTCTAAAATCCTTTTAATCACGGCTTTAGTATAGGAGTCGGCTCTATATCACGTATCGGAGTCGGCTCTATATCGACGTTAAAAAATCGCATTGTTTTGTTCTAAAAAGTCAGTAAAACTAGACAGAGTGCTGTGCTTTATGAAATATGGCGGCTTCGGGCTGAGCTAGCGGCTCGATATTTCCACGAACAAGCTCTAGGCGCAGTATTTATCTAGAATCTAGACTATAGGGAATAACGAAATGTATGGACAGAGCCACCCATGCATCTTCGGGTTACAAAATAAGAAAAGCATTATTTTTATCTACGAGGAAGGCTGTAGTGCCTTTGAGACTATATAAACTTTGAACTTTATTGTTTCCGAAAGCCTGTACATAATAAAAACAAATAAATATGAAATTAAATTAGATTATATGAATTACAGATTTACCAAAGTTAACAAACCACGACTATTTGGCTCTAGGTGGGCTGAAGCGGGGCTTTGGGAGGTCATTCGAGCGCATCCGATTAAGATATAGGAGATTCCTTGGACCTAAATGAGTATCTCCCTCCACCTAATATTAGCGCTTCATAATCGATGGGTACGTAAGAGCGTCGGTTGATCAAAATACAAAATGAGACTTAGATTAAGGTACGGTGAGATATTTAACTTGTAATCCACATAACTAAATCGAAAGCGCTTAAATATTACTAACTATAGATTTGTTTACTATCTGATCAACGACGCTTTAATTTGAAGGGCTATCATTTGGTGAAGAAACTCAACGAACTCCAAGGTATTTCTTAGGCGCCCTTAGGCAATAAGGCTGCAAAATGTGTCATTCTAGATTATTTCTTAACAATTATTTGTAAATTTGCACTTTGGTACAATTAAGCGTTTATCTATCTTTCCATCTGTTTCTTATATTTTAATCCGACGCGCTCTAATAACGTCACACATCCCCACTTCGGCTCCTCTACTACAATGATCAACAGTCAGACATATTTACGTTTCGTTTTAGGATTATACTAAACTAAAACAAACAGCGAAACGTACATTTTATCCTTTGAACAAATAACGCCATAATCATTATTACTAGCTTTGAATAATTACATCCCATCTACTAATGTTTTAACGTGAAAATTTGTGGGAATGTTTGTGGCTTATCGGAAAAACTACTGAACCGATTTGGATATAACTTGGTATGGAGACTGCTGGAGATTGTACATACTCCGATATTCCTTTTGTCGACCTTGATAAAACGAAATAAATATTTTTTTGTTTTTTACTTTTCTTTCAGACTTTTTAAGAGTTTCGTAGTCAACAAGAAAGACTTATGAGTGTTTCTAAATTGCAATCCATGTTATTTTATGATAGCTACAAATATAAATGCTAAATTGTTTATAAATTGTAGTTTATTTTACATGGGTTAGGCTAGCATTTATATGCTAGCCTAACCCATGTAAAATAAACTACAAACCCCTACACTGAAATTATTTAATCAGTAATTATAATTTCAATTTAAACAAAATACCAAATTACACCTCTTATTACTTTATCGAAATCGATGCAGTCAGCCGTATAGAAATCCATTTTCGATTACAAATCGAAGAATCACAGAAACAAGTCGGTTTCTTTACAAAACCCGTGAAATTTTCAAGAGAAGGCAGGAACTCCTTTCATTTGCACAATTTTGTTAGCACGTGAGCTCTGACCGAGCGAGAGCACGTGACTTGCTTCGAAAGCAGGCTCTACGAAGAACATTAACTTATTGTTTTATAGATGGGACATTACATTTTCAGATTTTTCTTTCGTTTACGCGGTGCTGTTATGAAACGTAGGACATAGAAAATCTTCATCTTCTTTTGGTATAGTTTTGGCTTATATAGTGTTAAAGTTTTCAGGTCGTCCTAAGGCCTCTAACTTTACCTAACGACAGCTATCAGTGATAACAACCTCCCGGTTGTTATCACTGATAGCAGCGATCAATCGGAACTTACGCGGGCAAGTTTTAAAACTTGCCTTCCAAAGCACGGAGGAGCACGAGAAAATACTTTTTTGCCACAAATTTGGAAAAATAACAATCTTAAGGATATGATAACATCGCTTTTAGGTCGCCCTAAGGCCTCTAACTTGACCTAACGACTGCTATCAGAGATAACAACCGGGACCAACTGCTTTACTTGCCTTCCGAAGCACGGAAGAGCTCGAGTAAGTGCTTTTTTTCCACCAATTCGAAAAAAACAAAAATGTTAGGGAATATAATAACATCGACATGATTAAAACCGACATTATGTTTATTAAGCCTAATTTACATTACGAAACTAGTGTATTTTAGAGTCAATTCCACAAAAGCAGTCTCGCAATAGTTACTGAAATTTTGTCAAATAGATAAATAGTACCGCTGCCGCTGTGTCTACGCTATATTTTTTGTGAAAATTACTATAATATGCATAGCACTAGTTTAAGCATTAAGCATTTTCCAATACCCAACGTTTCGAAGTCTTAACAGGCCTCTTGCCCACGGTTAAACGAATAACAAAAATCGGTTTAATTTCAGTACCATGGTATCTCCATACTATTACAAAAATGTATTGTAGTTTACTTAATATGTATATCCGTCTCCTAGTACCTACAGTACAAGCTTATTTGCTTAGTTTGGGACTAAATGACGTTGTGTACAAACTTCCTTATGTAAATAAATATCTATATTTATCAATACTTTGTAGTTGTTTGTAATTTTTTACGCTTCTGTTGTAAGTTACGTACGCAATTGTTTTTCTTTGATCTTTTCCTTTACAGTATATTATGTCTAATATTTATGTAACTTTTTTAATAAAAAAAAATAACGGTATTTAAGTTGATTTTAATGTTTCATTATTTTGACATTAAAGGAAATACACGACCAAAAAATGTCTTGTTTTTTATTACCCTTAGGGTACAGAATCCCCTACTACTAATATTATAAGCTCGAAAGTTTTGTATGTATGTATGGTTGTGACTTTGTTACTTCCTTCTCTTCCATACAAAAACTATTGAACCGATTGCTATGAAACTGAATATATTATATTTAGCTTTAGACCAAGAATAATAATAAAATATATTTTATTTCAGACAGATACATCCATAAATAAGTTATATGAATACCTACTACACTTAAACTAATACAATAATAAATAAATTTATGTCATAATAGATAATCAAATCATAAATATAAGAAAATTAAATAAATTAAAATTACACACTACATAAACATCAACTTCTTTATTTATAAAATATTATTTACACATGACTAAGTTATGTGATGTTTGTCTCTGTCTGTCAACTTTGAAACTTCATGTGACAGTAAAAGACAAACGACGCACTGTTATGCAGCGCATTAATTAGCTTTTATAAATAAGGGGGCAAAGTTATAATTTTTCTCCCAGCAAAAGCTTCATCCATCCTATGAATAACACATAGGCTACTTTTTATCCCGATATTCTCTAGGGATCGGGCCTCACGCGGGTGAAACAGCAGAACGCTGCTAGGCATAAATATCAACCAATAAAAACTCATAGAAATACAAAAAGTATTTTTCCATACCTATTGGATATCTACACAGGTTTGGGGTTTTCTTTGATATATTTATTTCATCTAACAATTAAATTATTATGGACGACTGATTTTTGTCATTGATCTTCAGGAAATACAAGACAGATCAAAACTCAAATTTTAATGAGGACAAATAAAAGTAATATATTATCATAGGTCCTAATATTACAAAGGTGATACTTTATGAGTGTGTTTGTGGTTCCTATACGAAAAACCGTTGGACTGATGGCGATAACAAAAATTATGTGGCTAGATAGCTAAAGACGTGGAATAACACCTAAGCTACTTTTTATCACAATATTCTCACGGGTTCAAAACATTCGCGAGTGAAACCGCGTAGCGATACTAGTATTATATTTAGGAAAAATAGGGTGGTTTCGAAATAGGAAGAGTTTATAAACAAATCGTATAAAAATATATTTTCCTTCCAAAACCAAATATAAAAACATGTTTACTAGGTAGGTAGACTAATTACCCTATGTTAGAAGCAAAGTTCTAAGATTTTTCTTATATTTAGAAATATTTTCGTGAAAAAATACATGTCTTAAACTCACCCGCGGCCTCTTCCAACTCGCGTCCCTCCGTTTCCTCGAAAATGATAAAAACTAGTTTTGTACTTTGTGGCGAGTAATATTTTAAAGATGTATTTTTACTAGAAATATTTTAAATGAAAAATTCATCTTCAATAATTCACTTGAGGCGAGATATGATTTCATTTGCGGCACTTGATTTTTGAGGTTAAATTTTTCTTTTTTAAAATATTTCTAGTAAAATATGCCTAGAACAATAAAAACAAATTACGAAATGTAATTTTGTTAAACATGATACTAAAATTAAAAGACTTTATTTTCAGCGTTAAATTTAGTTTTCTGATCTAGAAGCGTTTTATCAAAACATTTACAACAAAACTTTGCTGTACGAGTGGGTACAAAATACTCCATATCGAATAAAAAAGCAATAAATATAACGATGACAACATTAATACAGCTAGTAGCAGAATGGGGAGGCGTTGTCGGTCTGTTTGTCTGTATATTGGATCACAAAAATATCCGTTTCAAAACCCGTATGAATGTGCCCTAACGAGCGACTCAGAATCACGGGACCTACTCGTTTATACTATCCGATTTACTTATAGTACGATACGATTAAAGGATGACTAGTGCCGTACTTTTCTTTCTTCAAAAAAGGTCGTCCGCACCACAGCACGGACCTGACGGGGTCTAGCACAAAATCGTCCTGCACAAGGAAAGCTCTCTTGGAGGTCACAGATGCCGCCTTGACTGTGGCTGGCTTCTGGTCTGACAAAGTTTAATTTACCCTCTCTAACAACGGCCATTGAAACGATAAGAAGAAGAATAAGCCCTTTAATTCCTTTTTCCTTTCACGCGTTTATACCCACCCTTACACTACACACTCCTACAATTCTTATCCATCCAAAGGTTGTCTGGTAGAGATCGCTTTTAGCGTTTTATAATTAGCTGTAAGTATTAGTTTATGTAATTTTTTGGTACAATAAAGTTTTATCTAATCTAACCTAATGTAATCTAACCCTTTACTTATAAACGATGATTAACAGAAGACCAAGTTATGCGACGTTTGTCTCTGTCTGCCAACTTTGAAACTTCATGTCACAGTAAAAGACAAACGATACATAGTTAATGCAGCTGTTAACCAGCGTTTAAGTAGGGGGATAAATGTTAACTTTAGCCAGCGCCAATATTTCTCCTTAACAATCTTGGAGTATTCTAGTAAAGAGTGAATATTTCTTTTACAGTCAAGCATGTTACACCGTCTTCGACCTCATCGTCTCTTACCATCAGCTTTTTCATCATTCCCAACAATCCCATACTTTTTTCCCCTTTTTATTTCATACTAGCTGCGCCCCGCGGTTTCACTTGCGTAAGATTTATCAAAATCGGTTCAGCATATTATTTCTTCCATTAGAACCTTCTCTTGATTATAACGAAGACAACGCAAAAATAATTATGGAAATCGGTCCAGCCGTTCAGGCGTGATGCCGTGACCAAGGGAAAAAGGGATTCGCTTTTATATATTATATTTCATTCATTCATATAAGTGATGTTTTTTTTTACTTTGCAGACATATTCGAAAATAAAACTTCGAGTATCAAAAGTTTTAAAGTAAATAAGTATACATAGCCACATACATTTTTAAACTAATAATTATCAGTAAAACGTCTTTTCAAAATATGGTATGATATACCTCCAAATTGTTACGTTTTATCGGATCTAAATCAGGTATTTTTATTTATGCTCTTACTTCGACGGTTGAACCTCGCAACCAAGACTATTGTAACATAGTCAAAAATATGTGAAATTTGTTATATTTAAGTTAAAAAACTGATTTACGAAATTAAGACTTGCATGTAAAAACTGTTTACAAGTCGTGTGAAATTAAAAACTTTATCGTACGATATAAACGGCAGTGTAGTACAGTACCCGTGTACCAATTACGCGTCTCGTCTATAATGTGGACTAACGAAGGATAACCCACTGCTCTGTTCGCTACACTGCAACCCCGTCTTTACCCATTTATTTATATTTGTTGAGTGCTTAAATTGAGTAAAACGTGTTAACTAACTTTAGGTTTTTTGTCTTTATTTTACTTTGGACTGAGTTATACTTAAAGAAATGCTTTCCAAAAATTTCGCACCCGACAGGACTTGAACCTGCATCTCTGGGAATCCGTTCCAGCGCCTTTCCAATTTGGCCACGGATGCATGTTCAATCGAGTCGAAATTAAGGATTGCATTTCTTATTGTTTTTACGTTTTTGGAGGCACGTAGGACTTGGACTGAGGACTGAGTTTTAAATGTCAATATAAATATATCATTTATCATTATTTCATTCTTCTAAAATTACAAATGCGAAAAAGTCCATGTTTGTTTGGATATTAGCCTTTCAATTAGTTAGCAAAAAATGATCCAAGAAGCCTAAAAATTTTACCCCACTTATAGAAATAGTAAAGTAATTACTACAAAGCTTACTTCGTCAAAAAACGGTCCAATATCAATTAGAGAGACCCTAGTCTGTCCTTTTTTCACTTTTGTGTTCGTCGGTTAGTTAGATAAGGACAGACTGGGACCAACGGGGTCAACAGGACCGTTTTGATTTATCAAAGCAAAAAGTACCTTAACCTTTGAGAACATGATTGAAATTGATATTTCAAAAGTTGTCAAGTGTACAGTCTTTTAGGAGCAAAGACGACGATGTAACATGTCTATGACTCCACTTGACATAGTCAAGTCAACTTTTATTTTTATTTTTTTACAAAATAGCATCTGTTGGTCGTTATTTTGAATTTTGTTAACTATCGTGTCTTCAGTGACACTGGCAGGACTAAGGCAATTCGATTGGCGTGCGAATCATCAAAATCAGTTTATCCGTTTGGTCTTTGGAGCGACATATAGGAACAAGCATACATACATGCAAACTCACTGATAAACATATATCCCTTCTTGCGTCGTGCAGTCGGGTGAACACTACCGAAGTGATTGCTGCGAAACTAGGTACCTATACAAACTAGAGATTTGTATTAATACATAGGCTACTTTTGACCCCGATATCCCCGCGGGATTGTGACTTATGCGGGTAAAATCGCGGGACGCAGTTAGTAATATACATCGAATATGAACCCCTTCAACGCAACGAACAGACAAGCAAGATGAATGAATTCAACTCATAAATCTCGACGCCATATTGCCAAAATGATGTTTCCCAAATTACGTATGTATATTGTCTACATCCATCAAATAAACACTTGGATTATTTATATGTGTTCACGGTATTCGGTAAGTATATTACCTTAGTGTATTTTATTTGGAAAAGTCATTGAAATAATTTATATTTCCTTCCTTTTGCCTTCGCCGTAGTCGCGTAAACAAATATCTCAACGAACTGAGTTCTGAGTATTCCTTCTTTGTTTCGTTGTGGCTTACCCTGTTGCAGAATGTTCAATGTTCAAAATACCCATCGGTCGTAGATATGCTACGAGCCGTAGGCCGCTACGAGCTACGAGATCAAATTAGACTAAATCGGTTTAAAAATATTAGAAAAAAAAACCATTTTGTGCGTTACTTCCAAGCTTTTAAAATAAATATTTGTATCTGGTCTGGGTGTCTTTCTATGTATAATATGTATGAATTTACGAAAAAAAAGTATAGTATGTAGTACTGTTGTCTAGTACCCATAGTACAAGCCTAGTGCTTAGTTTGGAGCTAGTTTGAGCTGTGTGCAATGTAGTGAATTATTTATTATTTTTATTTAATGAAACAGTTTCATCAAAACCTCCTGATTTAAAATAATATGTTCCAAATCTAAAAAATATGTAACAATATTAAAATGAATAAAAAAAATTTGATTTTCATTTTCTGATTTTGACACCGCGGGGCGCGGCTAGTAAATGTATATTATTAAATTCAATATGTCTAAAAAAAACTGTTTTATCCTTCCCTTTTGCCAAGTAAATGATGAAAGCCATCGTCAATTTCGCGCACGCACAGTTTAAAGAGGCTCCGGTCGCAGCCGTGGGAATACTTCCCCTCCCACGAAGCCTCTTTTGGTAAACATGTCACGTGTTCGCACAAACCTATTACGTACCAAATACATCATATAAATGCATATTTAAAACAATAATGTATATTATAGAAGTTATTTTTGTATATCTTATCGGTTGTAGAATAAGCTATACATCTTTGTAAATTGGCTAAGTAAAATTAGTTCTTAACTTTGTTGAGAGATGGCGCCACTAGTAAAGTTAACTCACGCCATCGATGTGTTTCAGTGATTTACTATAGCAAACCTTTGTTTATGAATAAAAAAACCTACCTAAACGGAAACTAACTGTTAAACTTGACCTCCCCTTGGGTACCTTGGTACGAATTAGTACATCGGTTGTGAACCGATTATGGCCTTTAAAAAGTAGCCAGTGACAAGTGTTTTTAATTTTTAACCGACTTCAAAAAGGAGGAGGTTATCAATTCGTCTGTATGTATAATATTATTTTTTTTTGTATGTTCACCGATTACTCGAAGACGGCTTAACCGATTAAGATGATTCTTTTTTTAATGGATAGGTGGAGGATCTAATGCGGATCTTCGAAGTGAGGACCGGAAATGCTTCTCAAAACGCTGTATTCAATTCAATTGTTCATCGATTACACGAAGATGGCTAGACCGATTGAACTAGTTCTTTGTTTAATGGAAAGGTGGAAGCTGCGAGGTGGTCCCATGAAAGTTTGGTAAGGATCTGATGAGTATCTTCGGAATGATGGACAGGATAGCATCCCAGAATTCAATAAATTACTCATTTTTGGACTTCTACCAAAAAGAATAGACCCCTAAAGAACTAAGTACAGATTGATGGAGCACCTGAAACCACCTTCTCATCAGCAAACTCCTCAATAATTAAAATTACGGTAACACTATTGTTGATTTTTAGATAGGTGGGTATACTAAAAAGGGTAAAATAAAAAAATAATTTAAAAACTAAAAAACCGACTTCAAAAAGAAACAAAAAATAATTTAAAAAACAACCCAAATAAAAAAGAATTGATAAAAATGACCAAAATAACCTTTACATAGGTACAGTGCCACCGACTAATTAATCTATTTAATTCATTTCATTATCATTTTTAACCAGTTTTACTGGTTGGTTCCATATTGTACTTAGTTTGGCTGCCCGACTTCAGATGATAAAACAGATTAATTAGTCGGTGGCACTGTACCTATGTAGAGGTTATTTTGGTCATTTTTATCAATTATTTTTTATTTGGGTTGTTTTTTTAAATTATTTTTTGTTTCTTTTTGAAGTCGGTTTTTTAATTTTTAAATTATTGCAAGTTACTTGCAATTTACATCAAAACAGTCAAGTCGTCGTAGCAAAAGTCAAGTCAAGGAAGTTATTGTAAATGGTGGCTCCTTTACAATGATAGTTCACGCGAGCTTTGAAAGTAACGCTAAAGTACATGTTTTGCTCCGATTTTCACTTTAATTACACTTGTACACCTTTACGAAACTAAGACAAAATTAGTATGTTCTATACAAATGTAAATCATTGCAATATTACAATAATTATAAATAAATAAATTCTGTGACCAACACACAGCGCCATCTAGCCCCCATGGTAAGCTACTTAGCTTGTGTTACGGTGATTACAATAAATATATATATACAATAAATATTACTAGCCTCCCCCCGAGGTTTTTCCCACGTAAGTCCCGTTCCCGCAGGAATATGGGGATAAAAGTAGCCTATGTGTTATTCTCGGTATCTAGCTACCTATATTCCAAGTTTCATCGAAATCGGGTTAGTAGTTTTTGCGTGATTGAGTAACAAACACACATACTCACAAACTTTTAGCTTTATAATGTTAGTAGGTAAGATAGGATAGTCTTAAGTGTCTATAATGCTTATATTTATTTTTCTTTTGTAAAAACATATATAAATACTATAGGTACATAGAAATACTGATTTGTATAGATGTGGTAAAGTATAAAATGTAAACTGTATTTCAAAATGAGCACAGATTTCCACTGCTCGCAGATATTTGCGAAACACCCCGCGTTATATGAATGCAAAAGATAAATAATATGTTTGGTTCATCCCGTCCCGGAAATGGTAGCTTAGGAATTCCGGGCTATGATTTGTGAGAGCTTTCTCGACTACCCTCGCCTTGCCCGACGCCCGTGCCTGTGCAGGGGCCGCTATAGCTTGGGGGAGTTATTCTCTATGACTCCACGAAGATACTTCGAAATCACGTCAAAGTTTTGAAAATTTCTAATTCACTTAAAGTTAAATGTTTGATTTGTTATAATTGTTTGTATTTGTAAGCTGCCAATTGGAGTGACTTCAAAGTGTAATATTTAATTTCTTCTATGGTTTTCGCGATTTTGCATAATAAAACACTTTATTTATCCGGTTGAATCGCGTTTTTACAATGTTAAAATTAGACAAATTACATCTTAGTCAACCTTGAAAAAGCCAACTGTAAAGTTGGTGAAAGCTCGGTTCGTTTAGAACAATGAACAAAAACGCGATTCAACCGGATAAATAAAGTTTTTTATTAGTATAATATTTATTTGGTAATCTGGTGTTTTAGAGCTCTATATCCAAAAGAGACGGGACCCTATTACTTAGACACTACTGTACGTATGTCCGTCACCAGTACCCATATTATCTATCTGTTGACGTCTGACAACAGTGGAAAATGACAGGCACTATGCAGTACATTGCTGCTTTTAGGTAATCACCGGTAATCCATACGTTACGTCAAAGCAGCAATGTACTGCATAGTGCCTGTCAATTTCTACTGCTGTCAGACATCCACTGGATAGATGACATGGGTGCAGGCTGTGTTTTATAGACCACTAGCTGCGCCCCGCGGTTTTACCAGCGTAAGTCCCGATCCCGCAAAAATATCGGAATAAAAAGTAGCCTATGTCTTAATCAAAATTTTCAGCTATCAGCATACCGAGTTTCATAGCAATCGGTTCAGTAGTTTTTGCATGACTGAAACACAAACCAACCAACTAATTAACAAACATCTAAAGTTTCGGATTTATAATATTATTGGGACGATAGGCAGACAGTACGAAGTTTTACAGGTGATGTTTATCTGTGGCCACTATAATCAGAGCGGTGTTGGTTTAGTGGTAGATACCCCGACTTTCATTGCGAGGGTCGACGGTTCAAAAATGTCTTTTTCTTTAAGATAAAGTTATGATACAGATACAGATACAGATATTTTATTGGTAACGATATAAGTTACATGTCATGATACAAATAAACTATTATTATAAATTATTTTACGTAACGTACTAAGTACTAGGTAACTCGTAAAAAACTATAGTTAATTTATTCAATTAAAATTAAGGTCAATCTATATAAATTTCAACATAATTTTATACGAAAATAGGAAAAAAAAAATTAAATAAAAACAATAACAGTTGATCATACGATAATTGGCATTTCATTAATTGAATAAAAATAATATTCAAGGAGCCATTTTCTTAGTCTAATTAGTCATATGTGCGCTAATAACATCGCTCTTACGGTGAAGGAAAACATCGTGAGGAAACCGACATGTCCTAGGACTCACCACGGTCCGAAGACATGGGGCATTCGCCAATCCGAGGTAGGCCGAATCCGACCCGTAGAGTCTTATTGCCTCATCTCTCTAAGAGGAGACCCTTGCCCTGCAGTGGGACCAAATTAACGGACTGATGTTGTCGCTATAATAGACCTAGGGGGTCTGAAATAACTGAACAAAGAGAGTTTTAACAAGATATTTTATTTTGACGAAGAATTTAAATTAACAGAAAGAAAGGGGTAGGTCGTAGACCGCCTAGTCGAGCTCACTTTTCCCACCAAAAACCGGGCACAGATTCTACCGCACTTCCCTCGGATCGAAGGTCGACGTAATCCGGCGGCGCGGCGCGGCGAAAAGGCAAGTTGCAGTCCGAGCGGTGAACAGGTTGTAGGCTGGGCAGCAGATAGCCCGTGCAGAGTTCCAAGGTCGGGCAGCAGGAAGCCCGAGCCAAGTTCAGGTACTAGGCTGGGCACCAGATAGCCCGTGCGGTGTTCATGGAAGAAGGTTGGGCAGCAGATAGCCCGTGCAGAGTTCCTGAAGATTCAGAATAAAATACGTGTCAGGGCCCTGTTTCACATGCTGCGCCTTTTCGTAGGCGTCGCACTAATCTGCGCGTGCGACGTAGTGACGTGCACTGTCGCGCCGCAGATGGTCTTCCCGTGACCTTGGTCAGCGGGTAGCCTGTATCCACTATAGCTGTATTCTAGCGATGAAGCTGGTCATGGTGAAGTGATATTTAGGCAGCAGTGCGGAATAACAGGCTAATGAGATTATAGTAGGTACGAGAAAGCGAAGGTAGGTTTTATAACGGTTACATATTATGATGGAGCAAGAATGAAAGTGAGACTAAAATTACACTAATATCACGAATAATGTGTGCCTTATTTTATACAAATAAGGGTGAATAAGCCCTATGCAAATTGTCGTTCGATCAAGCAAGATAATATAGTACATTGAAGGATGCAGGTAGTAGGTTTAACGGTTTACAATAGAAAGACTAGAACGATATTACAATAATAAACAATTACACAAATACTTTGCACAACTTACCCGAGATCGGGAACTAGTATTACACTGATTTTAGTATATTATAACAAAGATATTAGAAATTCATATAATATATAATAATTAAATAAAGCTCGGACGCACGGCGCGTCCGCCGAGGTCGGAGGACGTCCGCGCGCTCCGAGAGACAGCAATATGTGACCCAATAAACAAATGCGCGATCACGCAAGTAAGCTAGGTAGGGTACCTAACGAACTGCGCAGTCGGCGATTTGAATATTAGAGATGCGTAGGCGCGCGAAGGAAAACGTTTACAACGTTACAATGTGTGACTATAACAATAAATACTAAAACCAGCCTAAAATAAACATTTACATTCTTACTTATAAAAACTAATGAATGCGCTGTAAAAGATAAACGATGCATAACTATGCATCGTTTATCTTTTACTGTCACATGAGGTTTCAAAGTTGACAGACAGAGACAAACGTCACATAACTTAGTCATGTGTAAATAATATTTTACAGGTAAGGGAGTTAAGTTCCCCATACCTACAATCTTTACATCGACAACTGAAATACCTACATCATCAGTGAAAATTTTAACTGTCTAACTATCACGGTTCATGAGAACCTGATAACAGACAATATTAGAGCTCCGTTTCTCTAAAAAGGCTCCCGTTTTACCCTTCGAGAATAAATGCCTAGGACTCGTACTCGCCTATGCATCGGCGAACCTCCGGCAAGTTTCAGTAATCACTTCAGTAAACCACATCGGTACCAAAAAGGCAGGAAGTCATTGAAAATACTCGCGGAATTTTTATTTTTCTTCACAGGTTTGGACACGGACAAATAAACTAAGTTAGTTTAGCTTAGCTGACATAGTTGAGTCCGTTTAGGTCAGTCAGTGAATGTATGACGACCTCTGCGGTGCGCAACTGCAATACAGAAAGTTGCTGGTTCAATTTCCGCCGACTGCAAATATTTATGCTTAAAAAAAAATATTTGTGTCTGGTCTGAGTGTCTTTCTGTGTATATTATGTACATAATGTATGACAGTATAATGTATAACAGTATGTATTTACAAAAAAAAAGTATACTACGTAGTACCTATATCCGTTGTCTAGTACCCATAGTACAAGCCTAGTGCTTAGTTTGGGGCTAGACTGAGCTGTGTGTATTGACGTGAAAAGAAAATGTTTTATTACACACGACAGATGAGCATCTGACCACTATCTCACCTGATAGTTGGTGATGAAATGGTGAAGATATAACACACTCATCTTGTAGAAGGAAGACGGCAGTGAAACAAAATCCAACCCGCTGCACAGGTCAACTTATCGGAACTCGGACGAGTCCGCTTGGTGGTGGGTAACAAGCCACGGCCACATTATTTTAAGGTGCTCCCACACAGCGAGCATTTGCGTGTAATACTAGATGATGTGTAGACTGTTAATATGTATGCTAAATTGGTTGAAAGTTGTTACAGTAAAGCTTGTATGTATACAATACACTAGTTTTTGTTGTAGCCAAAAATACCCATTAGTTTTGATTTTATAGGCATTTAAACTTACGATAAATGTTCACTTCATTCACAACGTTCTTCTAATTAAAACGTTAGACCACATGTACTGTGACATCGACACAGAGCGCGAGCGGACTGGGCGAGTGTGAGATGACGTCACACCCGAGTACCAGTCCGCATCGCTCGTTTACTTTTATAAATCGGAAACGAATTAACGTATCGAAAGTAATTCTTTAACTTGTGTTTATTTTTATTTTTGGGAATATGGAGAGCTAATATTCAAAATTAGTTATTTCTCCTCATTAGTGATCATTTATATTAGACCGTTACGAGCGTCGGCCGAGTCCGAGCTTTGTTGTCCATTGCTCGGCCGCCACTCGGTTGCAACAGACCGATCGACTGATCGCCGAGCAATGGACAAAGAAGCTCGAACCAGAAGCATCTCCTACAGATTTGAGCATTACATACAGCGCGCACCTTGTGAGTCGAATCTATAATGTAACATTATTACAAGTGAATGCTCGCGAGCAACTTTAAACCTGGGCTACGGAAGAAGAAGCCCAAGAATGATACTAATTGTTATTGTTTGTTATGCAAATAAAACATATATATCTACCTATCTAGATAGATATTAAGGTTGGCATATACTTTAATACCTAAAACATTGTTATTATTCTAATTTGTTCGCTCGCGGTTGTCTTAGATACACCTTACAACAATACTCCCACAATATTTCATTATATTGTCCAAAGCTGACAGACATCACTTCGCAACATTCAAATGTTGGGGAATTTAATTTTCCCTTCCTGCTTCGGTCGCTAGGTATACCTATAGCTATATACAGCTATATACAGCTACTTATTATTTATTATATTCTGCTTTATTTATTAAGATATGAAGTAATTTTGTTCTGCCTCGCTATTAAGTTTCACAGAACAGTCGAATAATTTTGTACAGTGTGAAATCTTTAGCGTCTCTCGAGAGTCGTCTCTCTCTATATCTATTCTATGTATCATAATGTAGTATGTATTTAAAAAAACGTATACTATGTAGTAGGTGTATCCTTTAGACCGCATGCCTAAAGCCGAACACAACACGTAGAGACCTTTTTCTATAGCATTTTTACTCCCATTCTATGAAGTGGACAATAAACCTGCAATTATCCCTGTCTGCACTATAAAATACAGTCAACGACAACCACCAGATTGGGTAGAACTGTTGAGAAATCTACACTTAGGTTACTTTTTACCTTGATATTCGGTACTTAACTTAAGCGGTTGGAACCGCAGAACACAGGTAATAGCAACTAACCTAAAGCCAATTTGTCATCAGACAAATAATTCTTTACTTTTGTCTGCAGTTTTCGCGATTGTACATAAAAAAAAAACAATATTTAACAATATTTACCGGGTTTGTAAAACCCGGTAAATATTGTGTTGTGGTTGACCTTGAAAAAGCTAACTGTTAATTTAACAAAAGCTCGGTCTTTAGTAACAATGTCGTTATTAAATATAACGCGAGTAAAACCCGGTAACTATTGTGTTTTATTAACTCTTTAATTTTTTTAATATCATAAATTCTGCACTGTAAATTCACTGTGACAGACCACTGGAAACAAATTTTGGCGTCTCGTTGTATATTTTATTAGAAAATTTCGTTTAGTATCGAGAGATATTGGTGTTTTGCGAAGTGTAAATACGTTTTTAATATCAGCTCGTTATTAGATATACTGTTAAACAAAAACGAGTATTTACCTACTTGACTCAAGGTCTTAAAGTATTTTCGGCGTTTACCACTACTAAATAGGTATTACTTACCACTTCTACATTCTAATGTAAGAAGTGTAGTAATTGAGTAGATGGTCTATCGCTTCAACAATAGACCACTTCTACAAATGACCAGTTCTACATTCGACCACTTCTACTTCAACACATCTACACACACATCACATCACATCTACACATCTACATTACACCACTTTTTTACAAGTGATTTTACTGAAATATCTAGAAAAAAAGGAATGATTGACACGGATACAAAATAATATTTTGTGCTTTTTAGTGTTTTTTTTAATTTCTCACGTAGTCCCTTTGCAACTACCTATTTTTCTATAAAAATGAAGTCCAAATTAGTTTTGTACGAAAGTTACATCCAAATTGAACCGTAAAAGCAAACAAACAATAACTCATTTTAATCAAGACATTATCCACTCAATTACCTACCAAACTCAAACTCATCTACCTACTCTTAGACCAATTTCCACAACCTTGTCTACCTTATTATTATACCTAACTATAACTATTAACAAAACCAAAAACCAACATTGACTGTACCTACCAAAACCAAAGCAAACAGCCCCGTTTATCAAAGCCATTTGTGACGTAAACAAACTATAAGGGAACGCGCACACTAGGCAATAAAACGGTAAATGATAATCGCGGGTCCGCGCCGTTTCCGCCCCGCGCCGGCTCCGGTTCCGGTGACACGCATTACCCATTAGTACCTACCGCGTGACGTCACGCCATGGACACAAGTATAATACACAGGACTCGGGAGATACAGAGCTTTCACAGGCACAGGTGTACAGGAGATAGTTCGTGTTGTTTGACGGCCTCTGTGGCGCGTCGGGCGAAGGTCCGACTGCAATGCAGGTTGCGGGTTGGATTCCCGCCGGGTTCAATTAATAATAAAAATAAATATTTCTTTCTGGTCTGGTTGTTTTCTATGTATCATTTGTATATATCTACAGAAAAAAGTATAATATGTAGGAAGTATATCTTATAATTAATCTTAATTATCCTACTAATATTATATATGTGCCGTTCCCGCGGGATTATCGAGATAAAAAGTAGCCTATGTATCAGCGGTTTTTACGTGATTGTGTAACAAACAAATTTTCAGTTTTATAATATTAGTAGCACTAACATCGCTCTTACGGTGACGGAAAACATCGTGAGGAGACACCACTAAGACTTAGTTTGGAGCTAGAAGGCGTTATGTACGACTTGTAATATTCATTTATTTAAATATTCCGTGTCTTCAAACACAGAAGCCATTTCTAGTCTATTCTCCTCGACCCCCCGTGTTTCTGTTTTGATAGATATTGAACGCTGTTGGTTTCTAATGGTGAAGATTAGCGACTTCCCTTTTCATGATGGAAATTATTTTACTCTGATGTGTTTTACTTCAACCAATTTGTTTTTCACGACATATAATATTGAAGAACTATTGGAAGACTAGCCGATTCCCGCAATTTCACTCGCAAATATCCCGGTCCTGTGGGAATTTCGAAAAACCCTTTCTTATCGGATCGTCACTATAAAGAACACACATAGTTGAGAAAACGGAATACTGCGCTGCTGTAGTGTAGTGGAGAGGTTTTTCATTCATATGCGACCGCCACAAACTAAACCAGTTTTGTTCACTTGTTTGAAATACTGCCGAGCTAAGCTAAATTAAGTAAACGTGGAGTAAGGTCGGAGTAGTGAGAACGGATCTCACGCAAAAGGTCAAACACGCATAAAGACAAGCAAGCAAAATGACAAGAAAAGTTTTATTTGAGGAAAATGTTAAAACCGCATTTTGTCAACGCGCATAAAAGTGAGAACATGCTTTGTCTTTTTTCTTTACAAGAACTTTCGAAGTTAAGAGACAGAAACGATTTTTTTTTAAATAACTCCGACCTGACTTCACGTTTATTAATAATTCTCAACGACATTAACCTATGTCTAGTTGACGGTGGACGTTGAACTTAAATAACGCGTATAAATGTATGAGCACCTTAAATCCAAACTTCCCCCAGCAATGGCGTTTTAAACCGCATAGTTTATGAACAGATAAGAAGTATTATATCACCGCAGACTTCCTAGGTATTCTAGATATCCTAAACACACCGGTGGAAGACAATAAAAATGCAAATTCATACAAATCCTCATTCGAAATGATTTATGTAAATGGTCTTACATAAAAGATAATGTCTCGACTGGGTTTTAGTTGAAACTTTACACTGTGACTTCAAAATACCAAACATATCTTTGGGTACTAGCTACGTCTTGTGGTTTTACCTTTTTAAAATCCAATCCCGTAGGAATTTCAGGATAAAAGCATCCTATGCTATCTCCAGCTATCTGTTTACTAGTTTCATCGCAATCGGTTATGTAGTTTTTACGTGTAGTGACGGTTCGACATCATGAATGCTGCAACCTTAATAAATATTAGGATGGAAATAACATTCTTATGAAATTAATCTCAATTTTCTGGTTTTTAATTACATTGCTTTTATTACGATAAGCATTTTATTAATATTAATATCCTATCTTTTGACATAATTATCTTGCTCACGAACAGATAGAGATGTCTGGAAAGACTTCGAAACGAAGGGCGTTTAAAAATAGGTCATTAAAATAAAAGCAATGAGTCAATCCAACAAGTCAGTCCAACATCGAGTAAAAATCTGTTTCATTCAAAAAATCTATAAAATTGCTTGAAGATCAAAGTAATCCTTTTCACCTTTTCCAGTAGATACTATATCTAAAGAGGTATCCATATTTGTTATACCTAGTTTAAAGCTGGCCTGTATAAATCTTAATGTCGTTGGGAATTATTACAAAAGTGTTATTGTGGAGAGTTATAGCCGGCGAGGGTGAATCCTGCACATAATAGAAGAGAATGCATTGCGATAGGTATAACAACAGGGTAAAATGTTAAATAAATGTATCAGAGACTAGGTTTGTGATAAAGCGCATCGATTTCATCCTTTACACTCAATTATTTTCATGATCCGTCAGCATCAAACTCAGTGTGGGCAACGAGTTTGATTCAGATTTCCTGAATTTGTCATCGTCGTCGTTCCTACATCGTAGGTATCCAACTGAAGATTAAAATTTCAGTTGGATACTACTGTTCAAACTTAAAACGGGACGGACATTCCGAAAATAAAAGGGAATACAGAGAGTTATTGAAATTATGAAATGTTATACGAAATCATGCAAAAGCTACTGAACCGATTGCGGTGAAACTTGGAATATAGGTAGTTGAAAACCTGGAATAACACATGGGCCAATTTTTATCCCGATAATATGCCGCCTCCGCCCTCTCGCGGCAGATTGGGAAGACCTAACAAATGCTAGCTTGACGTGCGAAGTGTAGACGTAAAAGTAGGAAAGCGGACCCCGGGCTCCCGAGAGGGATGCAACCGGGAACATCGCGAGTGATGATGACTAAGCATTTATCAATGCCCAATGTTTCGAGGTGTTTCTAGACCTCTTGCTCATGTGTAGACTTGCTGTGGTATCATCTAATTGGCATTCACCGCTATTTGCAAAGTTACAGTACATTCCTGCTTTGACGTGACGTGGTTGTTACCGGTGATTACTCCAAAGCAGCAATGTAGAATACGAAATATGTTTTTGACAGGAAATAGCAACTAGTAGCGGTAGATGCTAATTAGATGATACCACTGCTGTTTGGCTGTTAAACGAGTTGCTTATGAATTACGACTTGGCTACATCTACCTATATATAGCTACGTAGGTACATCATAACTATCGACAAGTGTGGTAGACAGACAGGTCGGACGGACGTACAGACGGACACCTGAGCGGGAAACCGTGAGAGTGCAGCGAGCCGTGTAGACCCGACCGGTGTCGGATTACAGCGAGCGGCGAGCGGCGCTGCCAGACGGATCGGCGCGCCGGACGATCACCTATACTATGTTGTATATATTATAACTTGATGTACTACCTACCTATCTATACAGGGTTATGTTTTTCGAATCCAAAACCGTTAAGGGGGGGATTTTCCACGTCAAAACGCATAACTTTTGTTCTACGATTTTTGGAAAAACGTTTTTTTTTTTTAATTTTAAGGTTATACTTATTTCACTGAAAAAAAAAACAACTGTTTTTGAAAATAAATTCAATCAAAGTTTTTATTGTAGTAGACCAAACTTAAAGAAAGAACAAGTTAAGGTCAATGACCTCCAACTCTAAGAAACAGCTGATTTTCAAGTAAACTTTACACTTAAAATTTTCGAAAATTACCACGAATTTCTAAAAGTCGTCGAACAAAAGTTATTCGTTTTAATGTTGGAAAATCACCCCCTGAGCGGTTTTGGTCTTGGATGAAAATCCGACTTCAGCTTGTACCTAGCCAGCTGAAGTCGCATTTTTATCCAGCTACGTCATTCGCTGAAGGCGCTAAGATAAAGTAAGTAAGTAAGTAATTTATTCAAAAACAGATTATACAAGGTACAGAAATCTGAGCTATATTACAGAACTGAATTAGACCTCTGATTCCTAAACTAGGGGTAACCCTGTATCATAGGAATCAGCGCTCTTCACAAAATGACATAATGCTCCAAGATCTGAAAGTAATTATATGATAAAAAAAGAATCTATCTTATTAAGTTAGATTTAATTATTTAAAAATTATTTTTACATTATTACATCATATCAAAGTCGTCGAATATAACAAAAATATACCTAATTGAATTTGAAGTAGCGTTCTTTCAGGGGCTTGTTTCAACTGTCTACCTTCTGATGTCATATCTACTGTTAAATCAATGCAGACTAACTATGGGTTTGTATTTGTGACTAAATCGGTTACTTTTCTTCCCGAATCTCTCGCAATGAGTAAAGCACTACACACACTAACGCTACATTTTAAGCTCATAAAGCTCAGGCTTAAAACCTGACACATATAGGGAGATGGTTAAATATGCATCACTCAGTCTGTACCCAGCCTTACGGAATGTTATAATAATTACGTAATTTTCAAAGGTAATAAGATTTTGATTTAGAGTATATAAACAGTATATAGCTTATTATATCATGGCATAAATTGATCTATCTAACTGACTCCAGAAAAAGGAGCAGGTTATCTGCTCTATCTGCCATATAGAGGTTTGACTACCTCAGAAGGTTGCGGCTTCGATGCCCACTGGGTGTATATATTTAAAAATAAATGTTTGTATCTGGTCTGGGTGTATTTCTATGTTTAATATGCATGTATTTACAAAAGAAAAATAAATATAAGTAGTATATCAGTTGTCTAGTCACCGTAACACAAGCTTAGCGGCTATGGGGCTAGGTGGCGCTGTGTGTTAGTCACAGGATTTTATTTATTTATCTATTGGGGTGGCGGTAGTTTTTGTGTATATCTCCGTATATCTGTGTATATCTCCGTCTGAGGTTCGATCGATTAATTTTCTATTAGAAAGGCTTCTAGTTAGTCCTATAAAAAGTTTGTGAAGTTCTGATGAAAATCTTCGTAATAATGAGCAGAATAGTACAGTAAGCACTATTTTTGGACTTATATCAATAGAATTGGTTCCTAACGAATTAGGTTCAGATTTTTTAGAGCACCTGACCATCTTCTCATTAGAAAACTCTTCAATATTTAATTAAAGTAAGTTTAATAAAAATTGTACTAGTGTTGATTTTTACTGTTTATCCCGATATTCCCGCGGAATCGGAACTTACGCGAGTGAAACCGCGAGGCGCTGCTAGTCATAAACATATTTCTTTTATACCTAACTTATGTGTTCATACGATATAGGAATCCATAACTGAATATACGACAAAGCCATAAATAACCGAGGAATAATAATATCATGATCCATGGTATGTGAAAGATTTGCCATAAGTTAGGGATCGGACGCCATGCCAACATGGCGACCACAGGATTATTAGACTTTACCACTTTACGTATATTATTCCACGCTTGCCAATTATTGTTTTATGTTAAGGACTATCAAACACTTTCAGATATTAATACAGAATGGTGAAGGTCATAAAATAGTGTGTACTTTTTATTTGGTATGTATTGGCTGTTACATCTAATCCAGACATTTTATACAGCGCCAGAAACTTGACTTTTTATAGGCGGAGTGGTGACTAGAACATCAAATTAGATGAAGAGTGTACTTCATCTAATATGGTGTCCCAGCACACGTATGGTAAAGTTACATAATCATCGTCTCATCTTGTACCTAAATAAAAAACAAATCATTTTGTATCACAACTTTCATGATGTTTTTTTCCGAAGTTCTAAAATATTTATTAATACGAGTAAAAATATAACTACATCATTTGAACTCCAAATTAAAGAATGAAATTTGTGAAATGTAAGTACTGTGGTTTTTCATAATTTCCTTCTAGAATTTTCTTCTGGCTTAGATATATTTGTACTTCTTCTTCTTTTCGTGTAGTAGGTATGGCTTACCTAGTGTTAGAGTTTTTAGATCGCCTTATGGCTTGACCGACTGCAATCAGAGATAACTAACGGGACCAACTGCTTAACGTGCTTGCTTCCCGAAGCACAGAGGAACTCGAGAAAGTGATTTATGCCACACAAATTATCGATCATCCATTCAAGTAATGACCGCACTAAGAGTTGCTTAACCCGCAAGACAATTTGTACTAAAATGGTAGATATTATCTAATAATACCTAAAACGGATTTCCTTAAAACTACAGAATTAAAAACGAAGTAGGTACTTTACGAGTCCCACAAACATTCAAAGGCTTAACACAACATAAAACAAGCATACAACCTTAAATTTTCACGGGATGCGGTAAAACCGCGTGACGTAACTAGTTAGGCATAAGATCAAGCCATTGAAACGATTAAGGGTTCGTTTGATATCCCAAGATGCCCAGAGCGACGTGTAATTGCCCTCTTACATGGAAAGCCCACGTCTTCTCCGGCATAAATCGTAAGGCAAGTGGCATTAATGTGTGATTAGGGGTTAAGAACATACCTAGCTAGGTATATAGCTACTTAACAACGTAAATTGTAAGTACATCGAACAATAGTTACCTAATCTACTGAGACATTTTTTAATAAGTATACGGGGAGTGCTCGCACTCAAAAATTGTTTTCTGTTCCTGGGTGTTCAAACAATGTGGCATTCAATGATCCTGTGTTTAGATTACGCAGAGCTCATATTGATATAAGTAAAGAACTAGACCTGTTCATTAATTTTCCACAATATTACAAAAGTGTAGTCATTGTAAGCTAGGATTTCTTTTTTAACAAATTGTAGCATAATTTATTGCATGTGAAGGCTTTTCATAGCTCTCAACGGAGCATAATTTAAGTTATCAATAAGTGTACTATTTTCGCATTAATGTCATCTATTATTAAAAGTGCTTGTATGTATATTTATTTAATATCAACCAAAATTCAATGTAAAAAACAAACATACATAATCCTTCTACAGAAAAGCATTTTGTAAATCTTTACCTTTAAGACTCCATTTTACCACTTTTATTCTTCGAACCGTTTCTCCCCGATACATCTCACCATTCAAAATTCAACCCTATTCTGGAAGAATACAGTCTATTTAAAAGTTGGAGAGGTGTGCAAAATTAGTCGTATAAATCTAAAATAGAGTTGAGGATCAGTGGTGTGAAAATGCGTAGCTCCTTAACGACTATAATTTCAAATCAAAGCAGTCGAGTGGAGAGATAGAGGTGCTGGAACGTTCGGCGTCCATACGACAACATCTTTAGGTGGTAGGTGCCTATTGGAATAACTAGACCTACCGACTTGAAGCAATTGTTGGAATTTGGGGCACATTCTAAAGGGATAATTTATTTTTTAGATTTAGGTGAGGCCACGAAAACATGACGTTTTCGATAGATAAAAATAAGTGCTTTTCTAAATTATCCTTATCTTTTAAACGACTTGAAAAAAGGAGGAGTTTCTCAATTCGTCGCGTATATATATATATTTTTAATGTTGGTTCACCGATTATTCAATTTCTTTTATATTTATTGATAATTCTCAGCTCTATAATAGTTTTTCCTTTTTCTTAAACATAAATATATTTTTTTTAAAACCGAATACGATCGATGGGATCAACGAGAAAAAATCATCCCTAATTTTATATATATTGGGGAGGAATCCTAAAAATATTTTCTATTGGTTGATTTTAACAGCTTTATCATTAGTATAAATACTCAAAGTTTCTTAAGACTAAGCGTACCTATGTATGTCTGTAAATGTTTCAATTTCACATTAAAAGGTGTAAAACAAATATTAGATGGTGATATTTAATGGCAATTTTTCTACGAGAAACTCGTCGCGAGTGTATTTTTGGAAATGAATTCTTCCTTAAAATATTTCTAGCAGATACCTATGTCTCGAACAATAAAAACAAATTACAAAAATGTATAACTTTCTACGAAATAAATAATTAAGAGAAAATAGAGATTATATACATAGATACAAAGTAAAATAACTCTCGAAACGCGAAGGAAATGAGCAGGAAACGCAGGCCCGAAGAAAGTAAAGTTTGAATTAGAACCGAGTTGTTGCGAGCGACACAGTTTTCACAATTTAATACAAACTTCTAATCAAGAGACACTCGTTCAACGTTCAATTCATAATTAGAAGCAAAGTCGCCTAAATGCCCGCCCTTTCTCGTCAGACTTATAAAACAAAATATTATAGGATGAAAGTAGACCACGGACTTACGATCGGCTGATAAGTAGCCGACTGTAAAGCGGGAATTTACATTACAAAACTAGTGGTAGGAAATTTATCGCCTTTGTGGTGGTTGCCCACAGCACCTACTAGATGGCGTTACTAGTATGAAATACTGGATTGCGATATCAACTTTCTTTCCGAGATAAGCTCATATACAACTACCGACGAGACCTCGTCGGGCCGCGGCCTACCAGGTGGAAGATTCTAACTCCTACCGACTGCTATCAGAGATAACAATTAGGAACAGTTGTTCCTGATTAAGCAGTTAAGCAGTTGCTTAATGTGCTTCCATCGCACGGAGTAGCTCGAGAAAGTGATTTCTTTGCCTCACAAATTATTGGTCCCCGTCCAAGTAATGGCCGCGCCAAGCGTTGCTTAACCCGCATGATCATTTACGGTCGGCAGGTGCAGCTAGGCCAAGGAGCTGCACAAACCAAGTAAATATGTAGTAGGTACGTAGACGAAAGGCATCATCGTAAGTATGTAGTACGTAGACGAAAGACATCATTATCATCATCCGAGCGATGTTTTCGGTTGTATCCCTCTTGGGAGGCCGGGGTTCCTACTTTTACGTCCTCTAAAAAAAATATATATATTTGTTTTTTCTAACCTCTTCATTCACCTGGGGTCAATTATTACCCAATTTTAAAAAGTACTCAAAGCACTGAGAGTCAATTGTTACTCAATTTCAAATCTTGCGGGTTTATCATTGCCTTACGATTATGTGACTAGGCTAGTAGGTGGTATGCTGAAAACGAAAACTATTAACATTAGACATTCGCACGTAAAACCGCGTCAAACGGCTAGTAAAAAACTCTTAATAAACTCGAAATTCAACGTTCGTCACCCTTCTGATGAAATAATGAAAACTTTAAGCGAGCGGAGTTTCACTCAGTTTCAATTATGGCCCGGTTATTAAGGTAGAGTTTGTTAATAAGCCTGCTATTCACCAACTTGAGATATTTTACAACATTTCTCAAAAGGTCTTGTTAGGAATTTCGGTCTTACTCTGATTTGGGTTTTTAATTTTTCAGGGTTCCGTACCTGTAGGGCAAAAACGGTACTTTTTTTACTAAGATTCCATTGTCGGTTATAGGTCTGTCTGTATGACAACAGGTGATTCTTCATGAACTGTCTAAGTTTGACACTTGAAATTTTCACACATGATGTTTTTCTAATTACTTCTGTGGTTTTTGCGATTTGGCAAAATAAAACACTGTATTAACCGGGTTTAATAACGTTTTATTCATGATTTTCAAACGACCGAGCCTTCGCCAACTTTACAGTTGGCTTTTGCAAGGTTGACAAGGGCGATTAAACCCGGTAAGTAAAGTGTTTTATTGATGGATTTCTGTTACTGATATAGGTATGTAACATCAAAATACATTCTAAAGCGAGATCCCATACGACAAACGTAATTAAAAAAAAGATTGTTAAAATTATCTTTGGTTTTTACAAGTAGTCGGGGTATTTTTTATTAAAAATTTATTTGTTATTTTGAGCGATAAAAAGGCGACAAAGCAACGAGAAACGATCATGGTAACGCGGATTGTCTAGTACTAGTAGATAATGGGCCCTACCATGATGTCTTATAATTCGTCGCGAAATCGTCGCGTTGTCGTTCAACTAAAAAATAATTAAAAACACAAAATAATTTAAAGAAAAACATACTTTAAAAAAATTTTTTTTTTGTCTTTGGTCTGTGAATTGTCTGTGGATTTAAAAGTAGTCCGGCTATTTTTTATTTAAAATTTACTTAATTTTTTTGAACGACAAAAGGACGACATAGCAACGACAAACGATCATGGTAGCGTGGATTATATACTTATCATTGGCCGCAACTAAAGTAATTTCTACTCGAAAATATGCTTTCAGAATCTATAATTACTCTCCAAAAGACAGATATCGCTAAACAAATTTCTGTATGACACAGATCCAGAATACAAATAATACTTAAATTATAAACGTCTTTGAACCCCAACGTAGAGATAAACTACTGTAAATAAAAATAACTCCTATACTTATATGAAAATGTAAAGTGGAATGAAACGGTTTTAATTGGGGTTGATTTTCGAGATTTATCCAGATCTTCTGTGCAGGGGTAAAAGGTTAAAAAATTACTAGCAGCGCTTTCATGGTTTACGCCGCGTAAGTTCTGACCCCGCGGGATATGAAGAGGTCTTTGAATTTATTTTAGCTATCTATAATTTCAGTTTCATTGCCATCGGTTCAGTAGTTTTACGTATCGTAACTATTCTATTTTTTTAGTGTTTGATTCTATTCTACAAATGAGTATCTTTTACTAACAGCGCCCGCGGTTTTACCCGCGTAAATCCCGATCCCGCCGGAATATCGGGATCATGAGTAGCCTATAACCTTCCTCGATAAATTATATTCCATCAAACACAGAGTTTTCGATTCGGACCAGCAGCAGTTCCTGCGATTAGCGCGTTCAACTAAACAAAGAAACAAACTGTTCAGCTTTATAATCATATCTCTTACTTTTATACATGAATACTCGTACAAATTAAAAAATACTATGAGTAAAATAACACAACGTACGAAAAGTCAAAGTAAGTTCTTCATATTAGTGAATTTTTCTAGTAGAATAAATTAGAAAACAAACTTTATTCAGGCAACTTAACCCAATACAGGGATTTCAAATAAGTAATTAGCCTGATTTTTCATTCCACGGATGAAAGGTATCTGTCGAATAAGTTCGAACCCAACCAAATTTAAAAGACTTCAAACTTTGATCTTCCAAATTTAGATTTAGCTTCTTTGTAAATATCATAGTGACGTTTTTCATTCGGTGGTGTTACATTTTATCCAGGGATTTGAAAAATCCGCCCTCAAGTATTATTAATTATGTCAGGAAAAAAATCTACAAACAGTGTATATATCTAGACCAGTAAAAGTAGTTTATCTCTAAGAACCCCTAAGAGTAAACCAAACGAAACTGCGAAACGGTACACACTTATTTGCCCATCTACAAAATTTCGACGCTCATTACCGAAAGTTCCAAAATACTTTTCAACGATACCAACCAAAACCCGACCCTAATCCACTGACACAAGGTTCATTTTACCTCGCCAAGTTCACGTTAGTTACGATAACTTGTAGTGAATATACGGAATATGGGTTTCAATCATACAACATCAAAGTAGTTTGATCAAAGAAGCGCTTCAAGCTAAAGATTTCCCACCTGACAATATTGGTGTACAGTTTCCGGCACAACTTCTTTGAGCTATAACCTTTATTTCTTTGCAATAAGAGTTAGAATAGATAGTTTGTAAACTTGGGAGGGCTGTATAGTTTTAATGGCTGTACCTATATCGCTTTCAAACGGCCGTCCTTACTGAAGATACTTATATACGTAAACAAGCAATTATTTAGTAAAGTTTGAAATTCTCAGTTTATTTCTATATGAATAATGAATGGAATATGGTTTTGGAAGTTTTCTATGGAGTTGTGTTATGAAACCACTGATATTTATCATGTATGGCTGCTGGTATTAATCTGAAAATATAAAACAGAGTATGTATGTATAAGGTTGAATTTAGATTGGAAATGTTTATATCGGCCGACAGTTGAAAGTTAACAAAATCAATTAACCAGAATTATTTTATTCTTTACTAGCTGCGCTCTGGCGGTTTCATCCGCGTGAATTCCGTTCCCGCCGGAATATTGGGATAAAAAGTAGCCTATGTGTTATTCCAGCTACCTATGTTCCAGGTTTCATCGCAATCGGTTCAGCGGTTTTTACGTGATTGAGTAACAATCATACCCACTCAAAAACTTTCAATTTTATTAATTTGATAGGGTTTTTTTCCCTGTTATTTTTCATTTAGATTTATAATATTAAGTTCTGAGATTCGTATGTGAGCTATATTTTTGATTGGATATCGTTACTACGTTAAGTTATAAACTTTATAGCTACAAAACAAGAACCCATTTTAAAATAATACCTAGTTACAGTAAGGAATCATTTACTCTAAAATACTATACTTAACTTCATGTTCTACTGCTTCTTCGACCTTTTCTACTCGACTGCCAATGTTGGGTAATGTTATTTTTAATTTGCGTATGTTCTCTCTTCCTCTATTATTATAAGTACCTATAGATTTTATTTAATAAAAAGATCCTACCACGTTTTTATATATCAAACGTTTTCCACTATTTGATATTAGTTTACACCAGAAATACGTAGGTAATTTAAAAAGAACTACTTTTAGGAAAAACGTCAAGGAAAATATAAAGTCGGTAGTATTTGTAGGTATTGCCAACTGGCAAGTTCGAAACCAGTCCCCGGAGTATCAGGTCGATCTCGAAGCCACCTGCAAACTTGATCCAATTATCACCCTCATACATATAAATCAAACTTCTAACCAAAAGTTGTTCTTGTTCTTTTCGCTGTAGATTGGTAAACACGCACCCCCGAATGGAAAAAAAAACAGGGCAAGTGTGAGAGGGGCTCGCGCACGAAATGATCCGTACCTTCTTTAAAGTCAAAGTCAAAATAGTTTATTTCCTTTAGATTCTTGTACAACGGTAAATGCACATGATCATTTGGCTACGTCTTAAGTGTATTGATTTTAATGTGGCTACGGAACGCGCCCTCCGATGAGAAGAAGCCACAAGAAACTCATGTTAAATTAACAATCGTCATAATACAGATATTATTTATATTTCGAACAGGAGCAATCAATAAATTATGTCCATGGATTTTTTATATTAAGATATGACGAGGTATCATATAGTACGCCTTTTTACACAATTTATGTTTAACTAGCTGCACCCCGCGGTTTCACCCGCGCAAGTCGCGATCCCGCGTTTTTCGAACACCTACCTACCGCAATGCAATAATCCACACTTAAACGGACGACCAGGGAAGCACTGACGATGCCAGGCGCGGCAGCGCTTGGCTTTAACAGTACTTTAACAGTACGGTAGGTAGGTGAAGTAAGTGTATTTTTGTATTTAGTTTGTAGTTTGTATTTCATCAGTATCATCAGTATTTCATGACGATGACGATGACGATGACGATGACGATGACGATGACGATGACGATGACGATGACGATGACGATGACGATGACGATGACGATGACGATGACGATGACGATGACGATGACGATGACGATGACGATGACGATGACGATGACGATGACGATGACGATGACGATGACGATGACGATGACGATGACGATGACGATGACGATGACGATGACGATGACGATGACGATGACGATGACGATGACGATGACGATGACGATGACGATGACGATGACGATGACGATGACGATGACGATGACGATGACGATGACGATGACGATGACGATGACGATGACGATGACGATGACGATGACGATGACGATGACGATGACGATGACGAAGAATGACGATGACGATGGTTGACGCGATCAATGACGATGGATGACGATGACGATAATGATGATGCCACTCTACATCACTTATTTTACCCCTGTGTCGATTTTCATTCATTGAATAGTTATCACCTGCGTTAGTCCCGATCCTGCGGGATTTTCGGGATCAAAAGTATCCTATGTTACTCTCCATCATTTAAACTATCCCTATGCAAATTTTCATCCAATAAATATTATCACCCACGTAAGTCCCGATCCCGCGGGATTTTCGGGATCAAAAGTATCCTATGTTACTCTCCATCATTAAAACTATCCCTATGCAAATTTTCTTCCAAATCGGTCGAGCCGTTTTACCGTGAAGAGGGAACAAACAAACAAACAAACAAACAGACTTTCGGATTTATAATAATAGGGGTTAAAGTATGAAATTGCCGTTTTATTGCAATAGGTTCTTTGAATTGACATAGAATCTTCATGGTTTGAGGTTTTCGAATAAAACTTTTTTCAAATGGTTTCTGTGATGTTCTTTTTTTAAAAAATGTGAAACATTTGAATATCGACTTTCAATTGTTTTTGTTATTCAATTTAGACAAGAAAGATGGATACTGCGAAAATTCGAGTGATTTTTGAATACGAGTTCCGACGCGGAACTAACGCGGCAGAAACAGCCCGCAATATCAATGCTGCGTTTGGAGAGGGGTCTACTAATGAACGCACCGTGCGATTTTGGTTTAAACGCTTTCGTGATGGAAATTTAGACTTAAAGAACGAGCCACGAGGAAGACCGCCCACACAGGTGAATAACGATGAATTAAGAGAGATAGTGGAAGCCGATCCTAGTCAAACTACCCAGGAATTAGCGGCATGGTTTAACGTTACCTTACCCACTTTATTGACTCACTTGCGTCAAATCAGTAAAATAAAAAAAAACGAAAAATGGGTGCCTCATGATTTGACTGATCTGCAGAAAGAAACGCGTGTTGAAACTTGTGTTGCCTTGTTGAACCGGTACAGAAATGAAGGAATATTGGATCGAATTGTAACATGTGATGAAAAGTGGATTCTTTATGATAACCGGAAAAGAAAAATGCAATGGCTGACCCCAGGTCAAATGCCACAACAGTGTCCTAAAGCAAAACTTACCAATAAAAAGGTAATGGTAACTGTTTGGTGGTCTCAGCATGGTGTTATTCACTATAGTTTTCTTCGATCTGGTCAAGCAATTAGGGCAGATGTCTATTGTGCCGAACTCCGAACCATGTTGACAAAACTAGCAGTAAAACAGCCCCGACTCATGAATCGATCTTCACCATTATTGCTCCACGACAACGCGAGACCTCACACAGCACGAGAAACCATTTTGACCCTTCAGGAACTGCACTTAGAAACCATTCGTCATCCTCCGTATTCACCAGACCTTGCTCCAACGGACTACCATTTTTTTCGTGATTTGGACAATTATCTACGTGACAAGAAGTTTTCTTTCCCAGGAGGCAGTACAAAATGCTTTCACACAGATTGTGCAGTCTAGATCGTCGGAGTTCTATCGCAAAGGCATTAATAACCTTCCCATTAGATGGCAGCAATGTATAGATAATAATGGCAACTATTTTGATTAAATAAATTTGTTAAAAATTTAAAAAATAAACAATTAAGATTTTCAGTACAAATCGGCAATTTCATACTTTAACCCCTTATTATAGTAGGATAGGATATATTTTTTAATCTTGTGATGGACAAATGG
The DNA here is from genome assembly GCA_949358125.1 of Idaea dimidiata. Taxonomy (NCBI): domain Eukaryota; kingdom Metazoa; phylum Arthropoda; class Insecta; order Lepidoptera; family Geometridae; genus Idaea; species Idaea dimidiata. Next base: position 14,633,399 of record OX442341.1, read on the forward strand.
ACATGTCACATACGTATTTAGGTAGTTTAGTATAATAAAGAACACTGGTGCTACAGAACGACCTGCTTATTTTCCGGAGCCTACTATAGGGTACATAGGGTCTTCTTCTTTCGTGCCTTGTCCCACTTCAAGTAGGGTCGCTCTGCTTATCTCGCGGGGCCAAGACATTCTGTGAAGGTTCTATCAGATCGAGTCTTCTCTAAGTTTTATCATACTGGTCAACCACGTCGAAGTGGGCCACCCTCAGCCTCTCTGGTAAGCTCAAAGCTGTTTTGACGACGTGCTCCTCCGTTCTTCTCATGACGTGACCATACCACATTCTATCGTAAATAATTCATACCATTTCTTAAAAAAATACACGTTTGTTGTATTGGATACATAAACATACATGTAACAATATAATCAGCCCGTTAGTTTCTCTTACTGCTGGGTAAGGGCCTCCTCTTAGAAGCGTTAAGCAGTAAGACGCTACGGGAGCCTACCCGGGATTGGCGAATGTCCCATGTCTTCGAACGATGGTGAGTCCTGGGACATGTCGGTTCCCTCGCGATGTTTACCTTCACCGTATACACCCGTGAGCGTCCGTACTGGATATCGGGGACAATGGACATCAATAATATTTAGTTGTTTCTGGTTTCATTACATCATCTGTAAAATATGTAACCTCACATGGGACCCGCAGCTGTCAGGGGTGAGTCAGAGGATGTTTGCGTCCAATGCTTCGCTAAGGCGGTTGCGGAATTTCTTACCAACGGCCACCAAAGTTATGTTATCTCAAACTTTAATGCTTCCCATTCTTGACTACGCAGATGAGTGATTCCTTGATCTCACCGAGGAACAACTGAACAAGCTTGAGAGGCTCCAGAATCTTGCCATTCGGTTCGTTTTTGGTCTTCGAAAGTTTGATCACGTGTCAGAATTTCGCCGGAGGCTCAAATGGTTGCCTATTCGTCTGCGTAGAAACTATCACATTTTAACACTTCTTTATAGAATTCTATTTCTACCCACCTCTCCATTATATCTTCAGTCTCGGTTTCAATTTCAGCATCCCCCTTCTCAATCTGTCCGCTCTTCAAAGGCCCTTCTCCTTAAAATCCCTTCTCGTTCTTCCACCTTTTATGGTGATTCTTTTTCAGCTAGGGCGGTGGAGCTGTGGAATGCTCTGCCTACTTCCATTCGACAGTCAAAGTCTCTGGCAATTTTCAAAAGAAGCGTGTTTAAGAACTATCTCGATATTTCTGAAAATCGTTAAGTAATAAGTTGATCATAGTATTATTATAGGTAAGTATCTTTATTGTATGTCGGTATATATGTACTTGTATGTATTTTATATATTGTCTATGTTTAAATATGTATTAGTATGTGTTATTTATTGGTATTTGTTTGTATTTATTCATATTTTTGTTATGTATTTGTTTACTATTTTATGTGTCACACTATTATTGTAATACTTATCGAGTATTTTTCTCCTGTTAGAACACCCTACCTTTCATCATTCTTCACTTCTTTTCCATCCAAAGGTTGCCTGGAAGAGATCGCTTTAAAGCGATAAGGCCGCCCATTGTGCCACCTAGTTTTAAGTTTTTTATGTTTTTTTTTTCTTTTGTTGTATTATCTTTATTTTTGGTGTGTTGCAATAAAGAATTAATCAATCAATCAATCAAAAATTTCAACCGTTTAGTTTTCACAGTTCATGAGATACAGCCTGATACAAACTGACGGACAATAGAGTTTATTAGTAAAAGGGTCCCGTTTCCGTCCTTTTGAGTACAGAACCCTAAAACGAGTGTTTGAGGCTTTTTCAAAATTAGGGATGAATTAGGTCACTGACTTAAGGCTGTATTAACACAATGATTGCGAAACGCGAAAGTTTGTATGTAAGTATGTATGTGAGGTTGTTACTCTTTCACGCAAAAACTACTGAACCGATTGCGATGAGACTTGGAATATACACATAGGCTACTTTTTATCCCGATATTCCCGTGGGAACGGGACTTAGCGGCTGAAACCGCGGGGCGCAGCTGGTCTATAATAAAGACCAGCCCAGTTATATTACGCCCAAAACATTTTTATTTAAATATCAAGTTCATAAAATAGAAATTAATTCAAAACTAACCCCATTACCCCGCCCAACGCTAATATTCTAATAAGCACTAAAAGGAACTACTAAGCAGTTAAGCAGCGCATTACGTAGTTAAGTCTGTGAGTTAAGTAAGCTAAGTACATTTACCTAACGCTGACGTGTTCATATCAAAAGCGTTCAGTTAAAACCTAAGCTAAATATACTAGTTAGTACTCAAAGAAAGACTTGGCTGGTCTAAGGTATGTGCGGACGATTGAAGGATTTTAATATACAAGATGTAACGGGTATGCCCTTTTAAGCCGAAAGGGGGACAGACGTCAGATGTTCCAGACGTCTAGGCGAATAACTTTTGTTAGACTTTTGGAAATTCGAAAGTACTTATCGAAAATTTTAAGTGTAGGGTTTAGTTGAAAATCAGCTGTTTCTTAGAGTTCGGGGTCATTGACCTTATGTTGTCCTTTCATTTAGTTTGGTCTACTACAATCAAAACTTCAATTACCTTTATTTTCAAAAGCAGCTGTTTTTTCAGTGAATCGTAATATCAAAATTTTAAAAAAAAGTTTGAATTTCTGAAAGTCGTAGAAAAAAAGTTGGTCGCCTAAACGTCTAGAATAATCCCCTTTCGGCTTAAAAGGCCATACCTGTTAAAGCTTGTTTAAGTATACATTCCCGGTGGCGTAACAGGGAAAGCGCTTGTGAAATTCAAATATGTAAGAGAAGGACATAAGATGCGATTGATTAAGTTATGCAAAATATTGGAGCGTAAATCACACAATTGCTACGTATCATTAAATGACAGTTTCTTACACTTTTGGTGTAGTTTCAAGACAAAATTTTCTTAATGTTTCAAAGCCTTAGCACATTTTAGTCTAAAAATGTCTCTTTTGCCTGAATTATGCTAAGGCTTCAATACCTTTTGACATTGTTATTTATAATCCACATCGGAACGTCGAAAACAATGTTATTTACAAACGCCTTTATCGAAAATATTCAAAAACATTGCGTAAGAAAATAATCAACAATTTTCGATGAAATCGTGTTTTTAAATTAAAAAGTTTTTAAGGTAAAATTTAGGCTCACTAGGTACTACTTGTATTTATTTGTAAAATTTAAAGGAAACTTGTCAATGTATATAAGTTTATAAGTTTTTTGCAAATAAACTTTTTATGAAAAAAAAACGTCTCAATATACTTACACGTATATCATGAAAAAAAAAATAAAAAAACATTAATTTTGTAACTTTTTCTTTCGAGAAAATTTTATAGAACACTTTTGTTATTATGACTTATTTTTCTTTAGTTCGCGACTTTGTATTATAATAAAACACAATTTTCCTGGTTTTAATCACATTGTTGTGATGCCATTTTGACGTTTCTGCTGAAAATGAAAACAACGCGATTGAAACCGAAAAATGAGTTTTATTTCATTTAACTTAGTTTATAACTTAGGCCTGTCCATTAAAGTGCTATAGAGTGCTATAGAGAGATATTTGTAAACGTCGTAACTACGTAAACGGTATGAAAACATAGCCTCCCCTTTAACAACGACTTGAAAGAAAACTTCACGATATTTTTATATTCATTAGAGAAACTATATGTCGCTAAAACTAAGTTAGTAGAATGTTAGTAAAAAAATTTGAATACTTGAAATGGAATAATGTAATTTAAATGAGTTTATATTAAATACTGTATTTTGACTGAATGACTGACTGATAAATAAACAAATAAATCCTGTGACGTACACACAGCGCCATCTAGCCCCATGGTAAGCTGCTAAGCTTGTGTTACGGTGACTAGACAACGGATACACTACTTGTATTTATTTATCTTTTGTAAATGCATACATTTAATACATAGAAATACACCCAGATCAGATACAAATATTTATTTTTAAGCATAAATATTTGCACCCAGCGGGAATCGAACCCGCAACCTTCTGTATTGCAGCCAAGCGTTCGCCCGACGCGCCACAGAGGTCGTCAAAACTGACTGACGAATCAAAGCACAGCCTATGAAGTGTGTTTTTATGTGGGCCTTAGGAATGATTTATATTATCACGAGCGCCGGCCGGTCCGAGCTTCGTTGTCCATTGCTCGGCCGCCACTCGGTTGCAACAGACCGATCGACTGTCCGCCGAGCAATGGACAACGAAGCTCGTGCTCGTGACGGTCTATTATAAAATATCATCCCTTACACAGGTGACACCGCAAAACAACTAGTTACAAATAAATCAGTTAAATGCTTTGTTCGGACTGACTGACTGACGGTTTAATTTACAGTCTAAACCGCTGATAAAAGAAAGCTGATGTTTGGAGAGAGTGTTATTTGCATTATGTAGGGTTTTATCAAATAGATGCCAAAATTATTACGTAGAGACCTATTATTTCGTGATTTATGTTATAAATAAAATGAAGTAATTAATATATTGTGCTTCATCTCCCTGTTTGTTTTTCGACTAATTGAACGTCATCTATCAGGATGTCTTTAACCTTGAATGGATGCTTCATAGCTTCCCGCTGTGTGTTTGTATTTATGCTTAGATCTTTGAAACTACGAAGCGGATCTTGATGCGGTTTTTTAGTAAATAGTGATTCAATAGGAAGGTTTAAAAGTATAACACATCCTGATATTCCCGCTGGAGCGGGACTTACGCGGGTGAAATCGCGGAGCGCAGCTAGTTGAGCAAAAAACATATGAGACCTAAATATCGTCACATAATTTGGTAAAATGGCTGCTGAACGTACCTACTGTAGAAATAGGAATTAATTTTCAAACCTTTAACTGATTTTAATAAAGCAAACGGTCTTAAAGGGAAACCAGGTGTCTCAAAGAAACAGTATTTCGTTTAAAGACGGAAGACGGAACTGGTGCGGCGACCGCATACTGCAGACTATGGATCGGCTGATCGTTGGTTACCTTTTTGTAAAGTAGGGTTTTAATTTACGTTTATGGATAAGTTGACCAAAAACTATGAATAGCAAACGTCTCTTTACTTCAAATCAGCAACTATCATGTCGAGTTTCAAGAATGTGTTGAGAAATTTCATAGTCTAATTTCGGTGTCATATTAATCAATTTATTTTACGTGAAATGCAAATCTAATGTTTTTTTTTCTTAAATAAATAAAATATTGCAATACGTTGCAGTTAACTCCAACAAACCCAAAAGTTACGATGCGTTTTTATTGGCGTATTATTTCGAATAAGATGTCTATGCTATCATGCCCGACAGAAAAGTGGCAAGTCTGCGTCTACCCTAACTTCAAATTCAATATACATTTAATCATTTAACTAATCCTGCTTTATATCTTAAAGAGCCTTTGATAGTATCTTTTGGAGCGGTTAAACGTAACCATAGATACCAGTGGTTAAATAGAATACCACATTCTTAGAATATCCTGTTACAAAAATCCTTCTCATAAATGAATGAATAAACGTCGAGGTAAGATAATTTAAAAATAACTATATCCGAATAAGATCTGGGTAAAATATTAATACAAGAAGTACCTACCATATTCCTATCTTATGGTAGTTAATACTAATATTATAAACGCGAAAGTTTATAATGTCTGTATGTGACTTTGTAATACTCCGTCACCCAAAAACTACAAAACCGATTGCTATGAAACTTGGAATATAGATAGTTGGAGACTGGAGTAACTCATTTTTTCCGTTTTTTTTTTCGGGATAAATACAGCGACCAATAAAATCAGAAAAATACATACCTAATCCAAATTCAATCCAAAGTAATTTATTATATATTCGAAAGTTTGTTTGTATAATTAGTTGATTCTTCTTCACGTTCAAAAGCATTGAATTTTGGATCAAAAAACATTTATTCAAAAATATACAAACCTTTCTATAATTTTAAAAATGGAAAATTTCATAGATTTTTTTTAGATTAGCTCCTACCCCTGTCTTTTACTTCTTTGCGGTTTTCAGGACGGTGCAGCATCGGAAAAAGGCCATGAAACCCCAAGGCCATGTGGACGCAACATTAGCGGACGCTAATGTAAAGCGAAGTTGCTAAGAGAAGTATTCACACGAGTCGAGTCGAATCGTTCGCTATTTAAATTTACATTCGACGGTGGCGCGCTTTTCTAACTCTAGCAAAGATAATTAAAATTAATTCATTCGGATACAGAGGGAACATTTAGCCTATCTACGTGGTGAGACGGATGAGTCGCTTGTGACGCCGCAGGTTGTGGGTTTGATTCTCATCTTCTTATTATGGGTTCCATTTTTCGTATGAAACATCTATAGGGAGAATAAACCTGATTGTTGGAGTGGCGATACAGGCCGTGTGAACGCAATGCCAATTCATCTGTCAATTTCATTTTCTTTTTTTTTTGCGCTAGGAACAATCGATAGAAAAAAAACCTATTTTACCTATTTGTCGCCCATTCTGTCGGCGTTACCATAATTATTTTTATTTGTTGAGAATAAGTATACAAATGAATCATCTTATAAATAAGAATTCAAAAACGGAATCAGTATACCAAATTATAGTATACACGCAAGTTACAGCTTCTACTAAGCGTCCTGGAACTAAGTCGCTGACAAATAGACAGACGGACATATTGCCAAACTAAGTATTTCTTGTCAACCACGAAACCCCAACAATGTTGAAAACCGATACACAGTTGAGACAAAAAACTCGGTAAATTTCCATCCCACACTTTCTGTAAAATCTCAATCAAGTCGATTTCAGTGAAACCGAAACATAGATGTCTCTTCTAACACCATTATAGACCTTATTTATCTTTACTCTCAACTGTACAGGTAGTATAGTGTAGTGTAGTGTAGTGTAGTCAAGTGGTACACGTGACACATTTCCAAAGGTAACGTTCCCGTCGCAGGAACGTTTTATTGCAATTTTATTTATATTTTAAAATTGGTTTTAAGTGGTTCGAAATTCGAAGGCGCGTGTTCTGAATTTGTTTAAATTCGAACGTAGATATTTAGAAGCGGAATGGCAGTAAATGGTTCGACGAACAACAAGATACATGAAAACCCTTCTTGTTGGTTTGGGGTTTAGAATAGGTATACTATAGGTATTCCATTTATCGAAAAGACCATAACATAGTAAGTAACACAAATAAAAAATTTGAGGGCGAGGATGAGGAAAAACTCATTTGAAAGTGTATTTTTTACTCGCTCTAGCTTCAGCTTAACTGGCCGCAAGCTGCCACTCTTTTAAATTATCAATCATCGACGTTCGCAGCGATGCTCATCACCATCGGCATCATCGGCTCATGTAGGTACACAGATATGCAATAAATGATTTCTAATTTCTACTTTCATACTCCATTCATTTAACGACAACAACATTAGTCAGCGCTGCAGTGACTTTGTACCCGACCACGAGAAAAAGGGTCATAATTTATCGTAAAAGGAATGCAGAAGACTATGGGTTCGATTCCCACCGGGTGCAAGTATTTATGCTTATATATAAATACTAGCTGCACCCCGCGGTGTCACCAGCGTAAGTCCCGTTCCCGTGGAATTACTTCGATAAAAAGTAGCCTATGTACAAACAAGCTTTCGCGTTTATAATATTAGTAAGATTTGTTTCCAGTTTGGATGTTTTCCAAACATCTAATCTAAGTTTTTGTATTTACAAAAAAATATTTAAGACTGTGAGCAATATTTATTTACATATTTATATATTTATTAAAAGCAATCATGACAAACGTGACTCAGACCTTAGGCCAGTGAGTTAAAAAAAATATAATAAATAAAAATAGGGCAACACTTTTCCCACCTGCATAGTATTTACAAGGGGGTAAGAGGGGCGCCGTGCTCCGGCATAATGCGCCCCTGCCAGATCAAGCATCCCTTACAGAGATAAATACAAGGATTTTAATGAACGCGAGGGCGCAAGGCCTTACTGTGTTACAAATATATAAATCTATATTACGACTGTTTTAGAAAATACATTTACGATTTTTTTTATCTTGGCTTGACATAGTGTCATCTTATTAATATTATAAACGCGAAAGTTTGTATGTATTTATGTAATTTTGTTAATCCTTTACGCAAAAACTACTAAACCGATTGCGATGAAACTTGGAATATAAGTAGTTGGAGACCTGGATTAACACATAGGCTACCCGATCCCGATTTTTTAGTTAGTTAGTCCTGGTTGTTATGTTTGATAACAATCCTTAGGTCAAGGAAAAGACCTTTAGGGTGACTTGAAAATACTAGGTGAGAAACACCAGGATAGCTACTTCAATAATAAAAACGAGCGAAAAAAAAATTGTCATTATAGATAGGTCCGTTCGAAAATAAAATGTTTGTAAACAAAAGTTAGCTTACAGTGAGAAGAAGAAGAAGTCTAATTATTTGTCTCTTACAGCCAAAGTCTTTCCAACGATACCAAATATTCTATACTTACCCTCCAAACCTCAACTTGTAACAATCTAACATCTTTAGAAAAGTAAAAGTAACGTAACAAACCAACACACAAACCGTCTAAATAAACCCATCCCATTCAAAACTCTGAATACCTCTTTAAATACAAAATGACATCGAAATACCAATTGAAAGAAAGCAAAAATATAAATTGTGGAGGGCCGAAGATTCGGCGAATTCACGAGATATTATGTCTTGAGTTACGGAAATTGATAAAGTTTCCGAAGATCTGTAGAATTATTGAAAGTCGACGCCGAACACAACAAAATTCAATAAGTGAGTGTCACTGATTGGGACGGGGGACTGTTCCAAGTTCTACCACTGTATAGAGCATGAGAGGAAGCGATTTGTGTTCTTTTTTTCTCGACTTATCAATTTAGTTTTATTTATTTTTTACTTACAGGAATGGGCAAGGGTGGAAAGAGCTTAAGAAACTAATTTAAAACCTTGAAAATTTGAATACAGCTTTTTACAAAACAAAACCATTTTGGATACTGTATAGCACACCACAACTGATACACCATTTATATATGTTATAGCGTCCCCACTGACGGCCATCCGCAGGCTTACCATGCGGGGTCCGCTGTTCACAGCAGGACACTCCGAGGCCCTTCGCCGGGGATCAATTATAGACTGATCTTGTCCCCGATCCTAGATTGGTTCTCTATAAAGGAGAGTAGCCTCGTGCTCAAGTGATAATATCTGATTATCCAGAGAGGTACCAGATTTGGGCACTGGATACACCATCTCTCTACTTGAATATTTACATATGTAATAGCGTCCCCAGCGACAGCCAAATGCAGGCATTCCGTGCGGGGTCCGCTATACCCGAGCGAACACCCCGAAGGGCGGCGTCGGGGATCGAGTTCAAGACGGAGAGTGGCCTCGTGCCCAAGGACACTACCGGGTACTGGGCACGAGGCTACTCGATGGGTACTCTTGAGTACTGGATAATGGATTCGACCACTATCACATCTAAGAAGAAACCAGTCGAAGGAAGATGGTATTGGAACAAGATACAACCCATCTTCGTTAGGGGCCACAGCTGTCTACGGAACACGAACGAGTCCCTTTGGCGGTATTATGTTATCACGACCAAATTGACGAAATTTTTTAGAACACCTAGTTAAAATTAAATAGGTACGTAAAAAGCATAAAAGCAACGCGATTACAACCTAAAAGAAGGCTACTAGGTAGGTCTAGAGGTCCGCTACCTAATTTTAAGCTTTGAATAACCTAAAAGCTAAAAGTAGGCTGTAAGTACGTAATGTAAAAGATATTATTACCAAAACATATAAGAAACAGACAAATAAATTAAAATGAGGTTAATCTCAATCCAACATTGCGAGAACAGAAAATATATCTACACCTAGTTGGTACAAGTTTCTCGCTTCATCTCTCAAACTGGACCGCTACTTGACTTGTAAACATTTACGACGTTCTCCAAGTAAAGTAGTACTTACAGTAGTCCGGTCGACTACTGGCGTTTACTTCGACTACTCAACGAGTTTTTTACTTTATTACCGACTTTATCGTTACTTTGTGCGTTACTGTTGCGAATAAAACTACTACGGCCCTTAACTGTGTAGAAGTATAATAGTTTTTTCTCTATAGAGCTTCTTTATTTACAAAATGTCCTAATTATATAGGAAACATACATCAATTTCGAAGTATGTCTCTTTTCTGATGTATTACAGTTGTTGTCTAATAAATTATTTATCTATCTATGTCATCCCGATGAACCGAAAACCGGGAGCGCGGGGTCACTTAATTCGTCATGACCATACCTACAGCAAATTGATTTGTCAATCTTCTATATTTAAATAAAGACGATTCAAAACGATCATGTGAAGTCTTGATAAATAAAACTATTTTGACTTTGACTTTCACGGACTGCCTGACTTAGGATAGCTATTCACCTCCAAACCCCTTATGTACTCGCCCTTTACGACAAATATCTACGGTAAAGATTGGGAACTATTCTATGCTTTTATTTCCAAAATGCATTATAATTTTATAACTTTATTTTATGGATTCTAGCAGCAGCCCTAAATTTAGCATACAAAAGTCCCACGGGAATCGCAAGAAGGCCCAGATCTCCCACTATTCATACAAATTTTTATGACACCGATTGTCATTGATTTCATTAGTTTTTGCGCGAAGTAGTAAGAAACTGTCGTTTACTTACCTAGACGCAAAGTTTTGAATGTCTTAGGTCACGGTTTGTAGATAATTTTAGATTTAATTACGTCGACGTTCTGACAACGTGCACCACATACACCACTTCAAAAAATGTACTCTCTATTTTATCGGATAGGTACTATGTTTATATTATATTTTTAGACGCTAAAGGCGATACCTGCAATAAACGTCTAACGACTGACGGCCGAACGGCGAGCGTACTGAGCGAGGGGGGGTGGGCACTAAAACTACATGTTTAATCTGTAAAATCTTAATGAAGTACTTAAGTTATGTAGGTAACCATCGTAACATGGTACCATGGCCATTATGGAGTTAGAGAAAATCCATTTCAGAAATATTTAAAAAGAACATACCGTGTAGGATATAGAATAGGGTATAGAGCTATCCTATCGCTCCCCGTGGGTACCGTGACTTAGGGATCTGGAAAGGAATGGCAAGTGGCGGGCATGAATGGACCCGTTCGTTAGGTAGGTACTCTGGGCCATGGCTGACTAGGCTAAGAAAGTGGTATACCTAATACGTTATGCCATATACCTGTAGTGCCGCAGACATTTTTATGTCCCGAACACTACAGCGTCATTAACAGCATGAATTAAAAGTTGCTTGCACTATAAACTTGTTAGCCTACCCTCACTATAAAAAATGTGTTTTAAAATTGACTACTATTTCTAAGAACCATGTTTGTATACTCACGTGGTAGGACCAGAGATTCTTTAATTGTGTATACTGTCTGTTTTTACCTAGATCCACAAACAATAAATCATTTCATTTCATTTAAAATTAAATGAAAAGACTTAGCTCTTGTATCTGTAGGTAGCTATGTTCTCAATTATCACAGTAAAGTTTAAAGTGACCACAGTATTGTTGCGACAGTACAGTATGACATCTTCGAATAACGTATGACAGGAGCAAGTCGACTACGGTTCCGAACGTAGCTCTAAAGTAAACAAGCTCTTGTTAAAGAAACGCTGACTGGTACGATCTTGACCTGACTCTTTTACATCATACGATTTTTAATATTCAAACGAACTGATAAATATCCACAATTTCAACTCTACTCATTGAGGAATGTCATGATGAGAAACTGAATCCAAGTTTTTAAGAAATTCTTAATAAATTAAAAATAAAATTAATTTATACTAATTTTTCGGTTTTAAATCCCAAAATTAGTTTAATGCGTTAAAATGTAAAAATCAGTTCAAATCAGCATCGCAAAACCGATCTTTTTCATTACATGTTAAAATGGAAATTATTTACGCGGTCTGAATAATTTGGCAAAGAAATAAACAGAGGGTAAGTGTGACTTTACTTTAAACTGTTTATTAGATACTTAATCATTAACCGAGTAAGCGAAGTCTCTGCTTCAAGTCTGGCCAAATTTTCTTTCGTCTGTCACTATGTTGGTTCTCGTTTACAGGTCGCATTTGTCATCCGATTTTCACTTAACTTGGGATATAGGTAAATCGAGTTTGTATTTTCTTTTTGCTATACGGGATTTATGATCGATGGGATATTTCGCCCTCAACGGATAAATTGATATCTTAGCTGTATGATATAAACTAAATACATGAAGTTCGCGAGGTCTACTGTTCATAGAACTTCGTTTACGAACGAACTTGTGTTAAAAATATCGTATCATATAAATTCCCGTTACACACGTACCGTGTGAAATCGCTGCGTCAGAGTGCCGCGTGCCGACCCGACTTATTGCTATTAAATTGTACACTAGATTTTTTGGGACGTCTAACGTCTGTGCGACTGTGACTACTACGCCATTTCTGATGGAGGTTTTCTATGAAAATTGATAAAAAAATAAATTTAAAACTTACTTCGAAAATTCGTAAAAAAAAATTACACCTACATAATCTGAGGTGAGACCGCTCATACACAAAACTAAACTAGTTATTCTAAAGCTGAAAGTTTATAAGTAAAGAAGTGGCCGAGTTTTTTTTGTTGCTCCTTCACGCATAAACTACTAAACCGATTCAAAATCAAAATCAAAATCAAATATTGGATGTGTTGATTACTTTAAATACGTCGAATGTTCTTACAACTATGCTCTAGTGTGGCTTCGGAACGCGCCCTCCGATGAGAAGAAGCCCCAACAAACTCATGGTTTTTTTGTGATCATGTTTTACAATCGTCAAAATACATAATATATTTTTTACATTTTACAATGATCATAATAATATGATTCACATTGTCGTATATTTATGGCTATAGTGGAACCGGAGCAATATTCTACTATAATATTTAACAAAAGTTTCCAAAGTAATTCTATTCCAATGAAACTTGGTATACAGATAGTTAGAGATCTGACTTATAACATAGGCTATTTATCACGATCCTCCCGCGGGATCAGGACTTACGCGGGCGCTGTTGGTAATTATAAAGCTAAAAATTGATGTGTAAATAAGTTAGTTACTCCTTCAAGCAAAAACTACTGAACTGATTGCAATGAAATTTAATATACAAATAGCTGTAGATCCGAATTAAAACATAAGCTACTATTTATCCCGATATTTTCACGGGATCGGGACTTATACGGCTAAAACTAGGAAGCTCTACTAGTTATTGATATTGCTCATGGCACCACTGACTGATCTATCTTACCGAGTGATCCAACATTTTAGTCTCGTATTTTTTTAACGGCAATCCGTCATAGTGTTTTGAGCTGTAAACAGGGGAGCTATCTGAAGTTATTGTTATTTTCAGACGCGGATTTATGGCCGTTTCTAGCTATTGCTGTTTTAGGGTAAACTTCACTTACTTGATTAAAAAATATAGTGAAGAATAATATTGTAAAACTTGCTAATAAATAGGTAAGTGTGAGTACGATTTATTTAAAATTAAATTATTTACATAATACAATATAGAATTATTGTCTGGATAGCAATCGACTATATCTGCACCAGAAACGCAACGGGGCGACCATCTAAACCTCAAATAAAAGTTCTAACCTACCTTTGCGAATTATTGGACGGGTGACCGAACATTTTTCGAGCCCCTCCGTGCTTCGGAAGGCATGTTAAGCAGTTGGTCGCGGTTGTTATCTCTGATAGCAATCGTTAGGTCAAGTTAGAGGCATTACAGGGCGACCTGAAAACTGTAACACTAGGTGAGCCGCACCACGAAAAAGAAAGAAAGACCTACTCAAATCTAATTTAACTCCAACTAATATTTGAAATGTGAAAGTAAATCTGTCTGCCGGTCTGTATCTTTTCACTTCTAAACTGTTGAATTGATTTTGATGAAATTTGGTGTAGAGATAGATGGAACCTTGGAGTAAGACCAAACTATCCACCTTCTGAACCCTGGACGCTCAGCAAGGACGAGGTCAACCGCAACGATCTTAATCGCTTCGCAAGTCACTTCGATCCAAATTGGCCAGAGGTCGCAAATTACCGCAATAGATAGAAAGGAATAGGGAAGGCCATTGCCCAGTAGTAGAACAGTTCTGGCTAGTCATCATCATCATCAGACTGTTACAGTCCACTGCTGGACATATGCCTCTCCAATTGCACGCCACCTGGATCTATTTTCGGCTTTTCGCATCCAGTTTGTTCTAGCCGTCTTGCGCAAATCGTCGCTCCAACGTGCCTGAGGACGTCCTACACTACGTTTGCCGAGACGCGGTCTCCACTCGGTTTGGTTCTGACTAGTAAAAAGGGTTTCTAGCTTTATACATTTGGCATAATAAAGATTTTGAATAAGATCATTGTTTTCATTGAGAAATAAACCTATGCGTCAGTCATGGAAAGGCTATATTGCTAAACCACCAACAAATTTTTTTTGGGAATTTAGGTTAAAAGTTGCTTCTTGTCAAAAAACTGTGGTCGAAACCGACATCAATCGAGGCGGAATCCAAAATCCAATCCATTGATATAGAAACTCATTATGGCCAATGTGGCGCTTCAGCTAAATAACCTTCCAACTGAAGATATTAATATAAAGTTTGATAAGGAAGGAAGATAATTTCTTATCTATCTACGAGAACACAGAATCCACTCAATCGTACATCCTCTACCGGTACAATAAGAGTACATCGTCGTTATATTAATTATGCAGCTTTGGTAATGGTATCGGAGGCTCCTCGAGGGCCCGTCGGCGTCGCGTCGCGTTATGAAGTGTATCCGATTGGGGTGGGGCCATACTTGCAGCGATTTTATATATATTATTTATTATGCAGCATTGGTATCCGAGGCTCCTCGATTTTGAATGGCATTCGACGCTCCTCGAGCCGTCGTTATAACAATTTCAATAAACTCTTTGAAACTGGCCAATCTCCTTCGTTAATGTCTTCATCACTGGAAAATGGCTGTAAAATCCCGACAAGCCCCTTGCGAAGTCGTTCAAATTTCCATTGTATTATTATCTTCATGTCACCTCCGCTCTTTATCTAGGTACAACATATTTAATAAGGTCTTCTCCCTCAGAGTTAGCCTCCCCGCTACAAGTGTGACCGCCCGAAGCCCGACAAGTCCCTCGCGCACGCCTTCACTTTTTCTTTGTATTATTATCTCCAAATCGCGGCCGCTCTTTACTACAACAAATTTGTATAAACTCCTTTCCTGCACAGTTATCCTCCCCACTACAAGTGTGACCGCACGAAGCCCGACAAGTCCCTCGCGAAAGCGTTCACATTTTCTTTGTATTATCTTCATGTCGCCGCCGCTTTTTATCTACAACATATTTCTACTGGAACAATATATTTATGAACGCATCTCATTTTGCAAGGTTTCTTGTTTTGTGGGAATAGGACTCCGTGTTATGTGACGGCGTACTAAGGGAATCGCCGATTCCACAACTTTATGTAAATGAGGATGTTTACTTGAATTCATGGAAATATTGCGCAAAGCCCTGACGCAGCACTATGCAACCGTGCGACCGGCTTCTAGAATATAATTTTAATGACTTATTGATCAAACCTCGATCTGTAACGTCATAAATTAATAATTGTAATTTTCTATTTTAATTAAAGTATTTTTTATAATTTGGTTTTTTTTGCAACCACCGACTGCCGAAACCAAAAGTGGCGCAGTCTTGTGGATACTCGAAAATCAAAAATCGAGTAACGAACCTATATACATCGTGTTTCGTAGTCGGGGTGAATCCGGAAATCGATTCCGCAATTAATACCAAATCCAGGATGCAGATTATGTAAGTACTTTGAAACTTTCTCAGTCCTTCCAATTCGTATCCTTTATAATATAAACTAAAGTATTTTTTTTCCTATCCATAATACTATTGATAAGATAACTTTCATTCGTGCATACATATAGTCTCACGCGACTTTACCTTTGAATTAATTTTTGTAAAGATAATCTTGGCATACCTTACTCTACTTTTGAATTAATTTCTGAATTGATACTTTTTGCATACATATAGTTTCACCTTACTTCACTTGCGAATTATTATTTTTTTTTGTATGATATTTTAGTGTGTAATTTTATTTCAGCAAATTTCAGCTTTGTTTCGTATTCTACTATTTGTGCTACTTTAATCTTTCAAAATTTTTCATCCGAGTGAATATCGTAGGACTAGGCCAGACTTAAGGTCGGTTAATAGACTTAGTACCATAGACGAAAATAGGAATTTAGAAGAAAGTGAAGAAAGAGATTTATTAGAAAATATGGCTCAACCCGATGTTGATACGATTTTTAAGTCGCTTAGGGTGTTACCCGACTTTGACGGGAATGCACATGTTTTAACGAGATTTATTAAACTCTGTGACCAATTGGTTTTACAATATTTTAGAACGACCCCTGGTAACGAACTGACAAATTTAGCATTAATTAACGGGATTTTAAATAAAATCTCGGGACCCGCTGCTTGCCTAATTAATTCTAACGGGATACCCGAAAATTGGGCAGGAATTAGGAGCGCACTAATCAACAACTTCGCTGACCATCGCGATGAGACCGCTCTTTACAGCGATTTGTCATTACAGATACAAGGTTCTAGTACACCTCAGGAATTCTATGAGCGATGTCAAAATCTATATAGTACTATCATGACATATATATCTTTACATGAAACGGTAGACACGACAATCGAAGCTAAACGTAGTTTGTATAAGAAGCTTACACTTCAAGCTTATTTGCGTGGATTAAAAGACCCCCTTGGATGCAGGATTCGCTGTATGCGACCTGAAACCATGGAGAAAGCTCTTGAGTTTGTTCAGGACGAACTCAACACTTTGTATTTGCAACAAAGAAATGAAGGTAGCTCTAGAAAGGAACCACAGGCTAATGCTAGTTCTAGTTTACCCTTAAATAATTTTGTGCCGAAATCTATTCCATTTACGATGCCATTTAAACAGCATAATTTTAATATGCCCGGTCCGTCAAGACCGTTCCCAATGCAAGGTCAAAGTAATCAAGGTTGGAGACCCAATGTACCACTGCAAATGCAACAGCCCCGCGGCCCCTCTAGAACTCAGCAAATGATGCGTGCTCCTCCACCAAATTATAACCAGCAAAGCAATGTTTTTAGAATCCCTAATAGACCACAGCAGCCGCAGCCATCTTTTAAATTCGGTGGTAACCACGGTGGTAACGCACCGCGCCCAATGAGTGGTGTAAGCCATTTCGTACCAAAACCCTTACCACCTTCGGGACATGATTGGCGTAAATTTGGCAATCCACCCCCCTCAAATTATTTCAAAACTCGAGAGGTAAATTATAATGAATTTTGTGACAACGATTATAATGATTATTACAACTATGACTATTACACAGATTATGACTATGACCAGAATAATTACTACTATGAACCTTACGTTTGTGATGAGCAGGCCGAGTATTCCGTACACGAAAATTCAGAGCTAACTTCTAATAACGATGATGAGAATTTTCAAATAGTGTCGAAATCAGAAAAGCCAAAATAGAGTTAAACTTTCATGTGCAAAGACAACTAGGATATATTCAGATATCAGACCCTCCACTTAAGTTTTTGATTGACACGGGTGCAAATCAGTCATTTATTAGCCCAGAGGCCGTTGAAAGGTACTTCAATCACATACCTTTAAATTATGAACCCTTTGAAGTCACTAACGTACATGCAACCAGTAAAAACGATCATTCTATTACCTTACCGTGCTTTTCAGAGTTTAACGAATATGAGAATGTCACCCTATTCGTTTATAAATTCCATAACTATTTCGATGGATTATTAGGACTAGACTTGTTGAAAGAATGGGACTCTAATATTGACCTTAAAAATAAAATCTTAAAAACCCGTAACGCGCAAGTACCTATACGTATGTATGACTCAAAGAACTGTAACTTATACGAAGACATTATACCAGCCAACTCCTCAAAATTAGCTAGGTTACCTATTAATACAGAAGATGGTGAAGTAATTGTTAATAATCAGATTATATGTAACTGCATAATTTCAGAATGCTTAACTAAAGTGACTAACAATCGTGGCTATGTAGAAATTACTAACCCCTCGTCTAACGATATTATATTCTCAATGGATCGATCGGTCGAAGCTGAACTTTACAACTTCGAATGCTATAGTACTAGAATTTTATCAGATCGTGCTAACAAAATTTTATCCCGTCTTAGAACAGATCATATGAACGCCGAAGAACGTGCTAATTTACAAAATCTCTGTGCAAACTACGCAGATGTGTTTTATCTTGAACATGAACCATTAACGTTCACCAACAAAATAAAACACAAAATCAGAACCACCGACGAAATTCCAGTACACACTAAAAGCTATAGATACCCTCACATTCATAGACAAGAGGTTAGGGACCAAATTAACAAAATGCTAGAACAAAACATAATTAGACCATCAGAATCAGCATGGAGCTCTCCTATTTGGATTGTACCCAAAAAGGCCGATGCTTCTGGCAAAGCTAAGTGGCGTATTGTCATAGATTTTCGCAAAGTTAACGAAAAGACAATAGATGACAAATACCCCATCCCTAACATTACGGATGTTTTAGATAAACTCGGAAAATGCCAATATTTTACAACCCTAGATTTAGCTAGTGGATTTTATCAGGTAGAAATGGACCCTAGTGATATTCATAAAACCGCATTCAATGTAGAAAATGGGCATTATGAATTTCTTAGAATGCCCATGGGTTTGAAAAATTCACCATCAACATTTCAAAGAGTAATGGATAACGTACTGAAAGACCTTCAAAATCAAGTGTGCTTAGTGTATTTAGACGATATTATTGTGTTTAGCACCTCTTTACAAGAGCACATTATCAATTTAGAGAAGGTATTCCAAAAACTACGAGAATCGAACTTCAAAATACAGATGGACAAATCTGAATTTTTAAAATTAGAAACTGAATTTTTAGGCCACGTAATTAGTAACGAAGGAGTCAAACCGAATCCTAACAAAATCAAGGCTATTAAAAATTATCCATTACCTAAAACCACTACTGAAATAAAACGTTTTCTAGGTTTAATTGGCTATTACAGGAAATTTATTCCCAATTTTGCACGAGTTACTAAACCACTAACCCAATGCCTTAAAAAGGGCTCTAAAATAACCTTAGACCAGAATTATACTAACTGTTTCGAATACTGCAAAACTCTTCTTACAAATGATCCGATATTGCAGTACCCAGACTTTACCAAAGAGTTTATACTTACAACCGATGCGTCAAACGTAGCTATAGGTGCTGTATTATCTCAAGGAACAGTCGGGGTAGATAAACCTATAGCGTATGCATCTCGAACTCTTAATGATAGTGAGACCAACTACAGCACTATCGAAAAGGAGCTCCTAGCAATAGTTTGGGCAACGAAATATTTTCGGCCGTATCTATTTGGACGTAAATTTAAAATCATCACGGATCATAAACCATTGCAATGGGTCATGAGCTTAAAAGAACCTAACTCGCGATTAACAAGGTGGCGCTTAAAGCTTAGTGAGTATGACTTTTCAGTAGTATACAAGCAGGGTAAATATAATACCAATGCCGACGCCCTTTCACGCATTGAGCTTAATAATGAGGAGCTTCTGTCCATTGTAGCTAATCCATCTAGTTCGGTACATAACACACTTGACAACTCTAGAACTGTAACAGCTCCCGACATAGATCAGGACAACTCTAGAACGGCTACCGTACATACTGACGCTGAAAATCCTATATTTGAAGTTCCTATTTCAGATGATCCATTAAATAAATTTAGTAAGCAGTTAATTTTCAATATTGTAGGAGATATTAAAGGGAGGCCTATTGTAACAAAGCCATTTGATACATGTGTTAAAATAAATTTACAGATTTCAGAATCAAATTTAGAAGAAGACGTAGTTAACGCCATAAAGGAGTATGTCAATCCAAAGATTAAAACAGGCCTACTCATTAACCCATTTTTATCTATGTACCAAGTAATACCTATCATCCAACGTAACTTTAAAAACTCTGCTATGCAATTAGTACTAGTAAAAAGGGAAATCGAAAATGTTCGGGAATATCTTAGACAGCAGGAAATAATTAACAAATATCACGACGGAAAAACTAATCACCGCGGAATTAATGAATGTTATATGGCTCTATCTCACAAATACTTTTGGCCAAAGATGAAGGAACATATAACTAAATTTATAAATGAATGCACAGTATGTGGTCAAGCGAAATACGATCGCCACCCTATAAAACAGCAATTCAGGGTAGTACCACCCCCCACAAAGCCTTTTGAACTAATACATCTAGATCTATTAACCATACAAAGCGAAAAATTCCTAACCATTGTTGATGCATTTTCTAAATTTGGACAAGCATATTATTTGAGAGATGGAACCGCAGTCAGTGTACTACAAGCCTTGCTTAACTTCTGCACGCACCATGGCATACCTATTACTATGGTGACAGATAATGGCACTGAATTTACCAACCAGCTTATCGCAGAATTTGTCAGGCTTCATAAAATACAGCATCATAGGGTAGCCCCTCATACTCCAAACGAGAATGGAATAGTCGAGAGATTCCACTCGACCATATTAGAACACTTACGTATTTTGAAACTTTGTCAGAAATTAGAATCAGTAATTAATATAATGCCTTACGCCATTTTAGCCTATAATAGCAGCATACATAGCTTTACGAAATGCAAACCAATTGAATTAGTTACAGGACACTTCGATCCGCGTGATCCTTTTGATTTAGATATCTCCGCACATTTACTACAACAGTATATAGTTAATCATAAAGAAAGGATGGAAATTGTGTACAATACCATACACGAAATGTGTAACGACTTCCGAAATGACATTATGACAAGACATAACAAAAACCGTGAACCCGAAGCCAATTACTCGCCCGATCAACCGATTTTTGTTAAGAACCCAGTCGCTTCACGTCAAAAGTTAGCACCTCGGTACACACGTGACGAGGTCATGGCAGACCTCCCAATTCATATTTATACCAAACGGAAGCAGGGTCCAATCGCGAAGTCCAGATTAAAAAGAGTCCCTAAAAGCGCACAATTGTTGCAGGACGCTGCTGGTACATCATCTTCTCCTGGTCCCGGTACTAACGCAGGAGATAAAACTTGAAAGCCTTGCAAAAGGACCTGGAATTTTACCTTTCAAGTTAGGACCAGCGAAGATAATATCGCATTACCATTCCTTTCTACAGTACATTGATCTTCACGACATACACAATACAATTGAGTCAGTTAACATTCAATTAGGCAATTTTAGCTCCGAATTACATAATAAAACCGATTCCTTGTTTGAACCCCACATAGTTTTCCTGAAAAATAAGCTTGACAGTGTGTTACAGCAATTAAAAACTTTTGAAACCGATCGTGTAAAAAGAGGACTCATAGATGGTCTCGGTTCAGTCATCAAGAGCATAACCGGCAACCTAGACTATACAGACGCGCAACACTATAATGAAGCTATAAAATTCCTTCAGAACAGCGAAAATAAAATAGTTACTGAATTTAATAATCATGTTAGTCTCACTAAAGACTGGTCTGAACAGTACTCGAAAATTATTGATAACATCGTAAATAATCAGAATAGCTTAGAAAGTTTAATTAACAAAATAATCGAAAGTGAAGCTACTAAGGAATACAACCTAGTAAAATACGCGCATTTGGCCCAAGTACTTTTAATTTTATCCGACAATGTAGATTCCATTTCCCACGAATTATACAAGTTGCAAAATGTACTAGGTTTCATCCGAGTTTCCACTGTTCATCATGCGGTCTTAGATTTGGACGCTATACGTAATATGTCTAATTATGTAAGCAACCTATATGGCAGTCAGAGAGTAGTAGATTTAGATATTAGAGAATATTTTGATATAATTAGAATAGGATCCTATTATGTAGGAAATCAGATAGTATAGCATTTAAATTTCCTATAATTTTTCCCTTGACGTATGATATATATAAATTGTCCATTATACCTAACCAATATAACGAAACCCTCATTCCGCCGTTCTCTTACCTTATCCTGTCCGAGAAAGATTTCATGTACATAGAGGCTGAATGCCCGAAGTCAAGCAGATGGTACCTTTGCGAGGACAATCGACATCTCCGAGGTCAAGAATCCAACGACTGTATCCAGCAATTAATAACTACGCAGCAACGAGCATCTTCCTGCAAGCCCGTCTCCGTATCCTTGTCGAAACCAGCCTTCGAGAAACTAGATGACGAACACTACAGCATCAGTTTCCCCGCTCTGACGAAAATACATCTTTCCTGCGGACAAGACTCATACCGTACACTACAGGGCAGCTATCTCGCCGAGCTACCTCATAACTGTTACCTGGAAACCACTGAATTCACTTTAACGAATATGAACAACCGACTAAAAGGACAACCCCTGAAGATAATGGACTTGCCCAATTATGATGTCACCACCGCAGCCTCAATACCTAAAATCGAGCTAAACTCCATCGATCTGCGGCATCTACACGAATCTAACGCCAAGATCACTTTACAATCTCCACTGAAATTAGACAAGGACATCAACTATACGATCTACTACACCACAGTCCCTCTATACGTGGTACTATTAAGTGCAGGTGCACTCGCTATCGCCCTGCTATATCGCAAGTACAAACTGAAGCAGACATACAACTCTCAAGATAAGTCTGAGGAGAACCAGTTAGAACTACAGGCAGTCTACGCTATCCCTGAGACGACCAGAAGGATTGATCCCGATCAACTTCCAGCTCAATTCACGACCAATGTCTTTCATACTCGCTGATCTTCAGGAGGGAGGTGTTATGTGACGGCGTACTAAGGGAATCGCCGATTCCACAACTTTATGTAAATGAGGATGTTTACTTGAATTCATGGAAATATTGCGCAAAGCCCTGACGCAGCACTATGCAACCGTGCGACCGGCTTCTAGAATATAATTTTAATGACTTATTGATCAAACCTCGATCTGTAACGTCATAAATTAATAATTGTAATTTTCTATTTTAATTAAAGTATTTTTTATAATTTGGTTTTTTTTGCAACCACCGACTGCCGAAACCAAAAGTTCCGTAAAAATGTTTTATATCTATCTAAACAAACATTGTAAATAAATGCACGGAGTTACATACAATACAAGCAATAGGCTCGTAGTATGGGTACTAGACAACAGATACTTTTTTTAAATACCTACATACCAACACAATATGATGCATAAATAACACTCAAATATATATTTAGGCAAAAATACTTGCACCCCCAAGCTTTTTCGTTGCAGCCTGACGCGAATTCGTCGCAGAGGCCGTCGATTTAAAATTAAAACTTAGCCACAACGAAATATCTCTATATTTACTCATATCTACCACTCAATTAATAAGCTTTCCATTTTGTATTTGATCAAACATCGATGCGATCAAACTATTTTAACCCTTTTGATGGAACTTTCCAAAATGGACCGCTTAGTTACATCCGCTAATATTCATATCAGCCCGTTATTCGATATTTAAATAAATGTTTACGAAAACATCGTTGTTTATCTAAAACTTTAATGATAAATTCATCCGTTCGTAACATTCATTATAAGGGATGCTTGGATGTTTAAAGTTTTAGCGGTAAAGAGGTAACATTTGAACCTCGATGAATTATGTGGTATGACAGACAAATGGCAGGTATAAGAAACACTAATTATTTAAGCTGCTTTTTAAAATGTTCGTTCCTAATTCTGAAATGCATTTGTAGTTACAATTTATTTTCGTATATGGTGTGGCTCACCTAGTGTTAGACTTTTCAGGTCGCCCTAAAGCCTCCCACTAGACTGCTATTGACTGTTAACGTGCCTTATGACGCACGTAAAAGTAAAAAAAATCGTTACTAAGTTTGAATTCTAGTATAGCTATCTAAATTCATTCGACGCGAAGTAACTGCTGGGGACCGTGATACGTATAAAGAATTAGGGGAGGCTTTTACCCAACATTGTTATACTTTAAGCTATATATAATAATCGTAAATAATAAATAAGTTATAATAACTTATCTGGTGGTGTTGTGTTTTTGCGGATCTATGTATTTTTCGTACTTCTAAATGTCACAAAAACCTAATATTTTGCAAAGCTATTTCTAACACCGATATAACTGCTAGATAAGGTCCAGCCAGATGTTATCTTTATTACTGGGACGTTAGTTCTCTTTGCGTTGTAGTAAACCGAGATTTGAATCATGATTTATAGAGTTAAATGTAAATTGATTGTTTCAGTTTTTGGGTTCCGTAGGTTCGGGTCTGTTCAATTGTTTTTGTAAAGGGGTAGGTATATATTTACTTAAATGTTCTTTAGGTACTAGCGAGCCATATCAGACAAAATGTGAACGTATGTATTATACACTTAGCTGTATCCCGCATTTCCACTCGAGTAAGTCCCAATCCGGTGTGCATATCGGGATCAGAAGTATGTTACTCCAAGGTTACTCCTCAATGATCTAGCTTTCTATTAGTAAACGATTTTTTTAAATCGGTCCAGTAGTTTCGGAGATTACCTCCAATATAATAAAGACATATACATACATACATACCTACATGTTACCAACGTCAACTCTTTTTAATAGAAGTATAGATTTACCTAGATATTAAATTAAAAGTCCTTACTCATAATCGGTTTGTATCTGGTCTGGGTGTATTTCTATGTATAATATGTATGTACTCGTATTTACAAAATAAAAATAAATATAAGTAGTATATCCGTTGTCTAGTCACCGTAACACAAGTTTAGCAGCTTACCACGGTGCTAGATGGCGCTGTGTGTTGGTCACAGAATTTATTTATTTATTTATATATTTACTGTAGGTAACTTTGTAGGGACTTTAATAGGTTATGCAACGATGTGCTAGAGCTCTGCAGGCGTCATATTAAATCCAAAGCGTACGAAGGACTCTCGTTAAAAACTTATTTACCTAGAGTCCTGAGCGAAGCGTGGGATTCAAGGGCCCTCGATTAAGACAGGCTTTATAACCGAGGTGAGTACCTACTCTACACATCTACTACAAGACAATAGAAAAGGCAACAAAAATAAGCATTTAATTAACAACAAAACAATAGATTGATGCCACGTATATGAAATATATTACAGCTTTTTATTAATTAAGGACGCGACTCATGTGAAATCCCTTCCGCTTGAATAGATTTCTTCATAGCTGGTATCAAATAGATCTTTAAACAATGTTTAATGTTATTGTACATGATACAAGAAGTGTCCCCTTCATTTCAAAAACAATAAAAAATAACTTTAAATATCACTATTATACAGGCAAAGTTACCCCTGTTTTACAAAATAGATCAGTTTTTCTTCTAAATCCTTAACCGCTATATTTTCTTATAGGCATCATAATATTAGAAAATACAATACCTAGAACCCCTTCATCGTATTTTATTAAAATATTATTTTAATCTTCGTTAATTATTGATTTTACGAGAAATTGTAGATTTTTTCACGCAATTCCATCTCGCTCATTTATATGCAATCGGACAAGGACCGTTGATTATCATCTATCGCCGCCTTAAGTTGATCAATCATAAACCAAAATGACGAAACCAGGCATTGGCCTTAAAATGTTTTCTTTCACCGTAAAAGCGATGTTAATTGCTCACATATTAAAAGAAAAAGACAAGACTAAAAATATATCACCCATGCCCTTCCCCATTCATTGGTTGCCTGAAAGAACTCGCCCAAAAAAATAAGGCCGCCCATTGTAACAATTTAGTTTTGTCTTTTTTTCAAAATTTCCTGTAGGTAATTTGTGTTTTTGGTACCGTAACGTAGATATTCTAGTGCGCGATCGGCCGGGGTCCGAAACCACGACCCTCGGAAATAAAATAAGGAGTACGTACCACTAGACCTAAACCACTCAAGAATCAAGAATCAAAATTTCTTTATTTAATTGGATGTATTGATCACTTTAAATACGTCGAGTGTTCTTACAGCTATGACTCTAGTGTGGCTTAGGAACGCACCCTCCGATGAGAAGAAGCTACAAGAAACTCATGGGTTTTTTGGGATCATGTTTTTATTTACAATCGTCAAAATATATATTTTTTATCATTTTTTTACAATGAATCAAAATATGATTCACATTGTTGCATATTTAGGGCTATAGTGAAACCGGAGTAATATTCTACTATAATATTGAATGACACAAAAGCTTGCTTAATTCTATCTATTTTCGTCCCAAGAAAAAATAAAACTTGTTTTATTACAGACACTAAATCATCGTTTCTCTTTTACCTAAACCTTAATTATGAAACTAGAGAATAATTAAGATGTTTTCGTTTGAAATCATTAAAGATTAATTCTTCAGTCGTTAGCTAGAGGAAAACGGTCATTATTGGACTAGCATAAAGTTATTAATCGACCGGAGTCACGGGATGAAACTAACACCCATAAATAACAATAAAATACGGCCTAGTTTCTGAAAAAAATATCTTTAATTTCCAAGAAAAATACTCAATGAAAGTTATCGGTAAAATATCTTTGGAGAAGCAAGTTTTGCACGCGGTTTCGCATGTGAGGGTTTAAAAGACTGTTTATTAAATAACGAAATGCATTATATATAGTCATTTTCACAAAAGGATAGGCTTGCAGTAGTTACAGCAAGCAATTTTATCAAATAGAAAAATAGTAACGCTGTGTCTACGCAATTTTATTGCGAAAATCACTATAAATCACTAGTTTCGTAATGTGAATCCCGCTTAATGTTTGTAAAAAATATATACTACCCACCAAGATTTTACTCTCAACCAAAAGTAAAATAATGAAATTATAACAAGATTCCAAATCAATTAATATCGAAGGGAATCACTATAAACTCCTCAAAAAGCGGGGGTTAAAGCAACGCATTTAAAACTGAAAAATGAGTATTATTTTAAAATGAAAGAGGAGAAGACCCACCTTCCTCACCTTGTAAGACAACTTCCGTTTAATAACTTCAAAAATAAAATTTATAATTTCTTTAAAATAAACCCCTTTTATAATATATCCGAATATATGGCTTGCTCATTTCTTGACATATAAAGACGCGTGATCTAATTAGTACCATTCATCTCTTTACGTAACAACCATTTTTACTTATTTACTTGCTTTGACATTATTATTATTTAGTATTGTATGCTATTGATTTGACATTATTATTTAATATTTTATGATTCTATTATTTGACATACCTAATTATTATTACTCACTAATTTATTTTATTATTATTATTTTTATTGTATGATTTGACTTGCCAATATTGCGAAATGTAATGACATGGCCAATAAATGATTTATGATTTATTTATGATTTATGAAGAGAAACTCGAAAGAAATTACGATAAATGCGGTTATTTCCAGTAGTCCCCTCTACCTTTATAAAATAATAAATTCTGCGTCTTTCATACTTTTCAGAGTGCGATTTCGATATTTTCACATGATTAAGACTTACACGCTGAAAACCAAAAGCCGCAACTAATAATTGGTTTTAAATATCTATCCACCTATTTATTAAATTGACAATTACCTTCATTCCTTTCATCAGACATACATACAGACAGTCAAACAAACTGTTATACCAACAAATAAGTAGAATTTACTAATAAAACTGTTTTTATAAAAGTTATGATAAGGTATCTTTTAGAGAGAGCTAATATTTTTTCTGTGTATTTCTTGTGAAAATAGACTGGATAAAGACAGACTGTAGGTACATTTGCTGAGATGAGTTACGAATGTCATAGGTAGGTCATTTCGGCATTTCAATAAAAATATATGTTTTTTACAACTTACCAGAAAGCCCCGCGGTTTCACCCGCATAAGTCCCCATTCCGTGGAAATTAAAAGTAGCCCAAATTACTCCTCGATAATCTAGCTTTGTATTGTTAAATGAATTTTTGAAATCGGTCCATTACTTTCGGAACCTAACAAACAAACAAATAAATGTTTCCTCTTTGTAATATTAGTATAGATAAACTAGCTGTTCACTGCAGTTTCAACCGTGTAAATCCCGACAGAACGGGAATATCGGGATAAAAAGTAGAGTATGTGTTAATCTAAATCTCCAGTTATTGGCATACCAAGTTTTATCGCAATAGGTTTAGTCGTTTTAGCTTGAAGAAGTACAAGTAAACGTACTCGTTTATCTACTAACTTCATACACACGAACTTTCACATTTATAATTTTAGTAGAATAAAATGTGTGGGTAAGTAACCAATACTCAAATGATAGGTTTGGGAACATACTTATTTGTAGGAAAATCATCTGTATGTTAGTAGAATTTTCGTTTTCCCAGGTTTATTTAAATTTATTACCCATATTTTATTACTTGGCGATTGAAAAAAATTGCGCGACAGTTTAGTATCTCCTAAACTCAAATTTTTGTGGCAAAAACCAATTTTCTTGTGCTCCTCCGTGCTTCGGAAGGCACGTTAAGCAGTTGGTCCTGATTGTTATCTCTGATAACAGGCGACCTGATAACTCTAACACCAGGTGAGCCACACACACCACTGTACGAAAAGATGTAGGAGATACTGAAATTCATTGATTAGATACATGGGTTACATGGCTAAAAATATTCCTCCAGTGCGAGCTTTCATTCATGATGAGAGTCTATCAATGAGTCTGTATGGCGCTAAAAATAAGGCAAGGTTCTCCTATCGCTTATTCGATTTCTGTATTTATTTTCCAATAAGTTTCATTTTATGACATACTCATTACAAACTAATTTTGGCTTTGCGATCGCTTGTTGCGTTTGAAACCGTGGGGTGCAATTAGTAAGTGCATGAACATACCTTAAAATTACGAATTAATAATTAAAAAATTAGGTAGGTGGGTAATAATTATATTATATAAAATTAAATCATAAAGTGAAAAACTTAAGAAACGTACCAAAAATACTAAGAAAATAAAAAATGTTCATGAAACTTTTTCTTGAAATCTTACATACCTTGAGGTGATTTTCCTATGTAGAGATGTAAAATCTATTTCACGAAAGAGAGTACATTACGCTTAGTTTTTTGCCCGATACAGAAGTCATTCGTTACGAGTTGGGAGACAAATAATGTATGCTACGGGGGCTACGGGGAGTTTTGAGACAAAACGATGCCGTATTATTTATTATAGGTGTTACTGTCGTTTAAAATAATCGATAAAATGTCAATTTTAAATTTAAAAAACAATGTGATAAATTGATAATACACTTTTAAACTTACACAATTTCTGCTCAGTAATATTTTTATAAAAACTCGGGTCTCGGGAAACCACGTCTGTCATCCCGCGACCATGGCCGGTGTTACCCGTTTGTAATAATAAATTTATATTTAAATTTATAAAAAGTGCATAAACGCTATCGAGACCCGAGTTTAAAAAAAAATTGTAATGTGATAATGTAGCAACTATGACTATGACTGGATGATAGTGTAAAGTACTACCAAACACACATACTCGTAAATCAGCAGATATGAACCTCTTTAAGTACCCTCTATACGACTAAGTATAAGTATTGTATATCTATGCTAATCTAGCAACTATGACGAGATGGTACGGGTATAACAATGTTAGAGGCCAATTATCCGAACTTTCCCGGAGATTGCCGACTTGCCCCGGCTTCTTTGAATTATTAATTTCAATTTTTCCAAGCGGCCAGTTAGTTGGCAAGTTTTTCATGTTAAACTTGGGTTACACTCGCTCAAGTTAGTCGAGTATTTTAACAATTTTTACTATGAAATATTTTTTGTTTTACTTTTACCGTTACATCACGTCGAGTATATGCAACTATGTTCGTTTTTCTTTTAATATTCAAGTTTTTGATGTTTTCTGATGAGTTGGATGAATAGAAATTGGTAACTAATACTTCACCGCAAGCAGTCACTTGTAATGCAACATTAAGGCTTGTTTACAGTCGCGGACTTCCCGCGACCGCCACAAAGTCGTCAGTCTACCGAGTAGGTGGTTTTCCAACACGTTTTTCGCATTACATTGTGGTCGCCACTCGAGGACTTACATTGATTCAGTCACTTGATCCAGTAAGTGGATCAATGTAAGTCCTCGAGTGGCGACCGCGGGAAGTCCGTGTCACAAGGTATAATAATACTCCATATGTACCGTTATATTACTCGCAGCGAGGAAGAACGTAAAAGTAAAAAAAATATTTGTTTGGAGTTTTACAGATAAAACACTTTAAAAAAAGTTATTAAAAGGTGTTTAAGGTATAATGATTGAAAACTAAGACGACACTTCTCACAGAAAACAAAAGACTGTATAAGAAGTTATTTTTCGAATGTCTTTTGCTTCTACAAAAGATGAAATTTTATCTTTTGTTATTTCTAAAAAAAAGAAAAAGAACGATTAGAAAAAAAGTCACGCGAATACTTCCAATTTGTTACCGCTATAAAATATCAATTTAAAACTGCAACTTGTTAATAGATTAGCGATATTATAGAAATAAAAACACACCTACATCTATGTTGTAGGTATGTATCGTAACTGTGTACAGTATACAAAATTATCAGCAATTCATTAAGTTCCAAAACGAACCAGAGCGTTATGTCCGCCAACTTTGACAATTAAACAAAGTTCGAACAAAGAACTCGGCGGTGAAAGAGAAAAAAAGAAAATAATTACTTTCTTTAATGACCGGCGCTCTCAAAGCAGCCTCGTAGGTTTAGACACAGTCGAACGGTTACAGAAGGGCATTTAGTTTACAACTAGTAGAGCAGGAGAGCGGTGTTTGTCTAATAGTTGATACTCTGATTTTCGTTCCAAATGTCGTGATCTCGAATCCCAACTGACCGCGCACCAAGATCTGTTTCCTTGCGGTAATAACATCGCTCTTACGGTGGAAGAAAACATCGTAAGGATACCCACAGCATAGTCAGCTCTAGACGTATTTGATCAGTTCTTTCCTCTGAGCATGGCTGACTAGGCTGGGAGGGTGGTGTAAGTACTGGGTAAGCCTACTCCACCTAACAATGTCCAGGGCACTACAGCGCCAAATTTCACCGCAATCGGTCTAGTAGTTTTGATTGAAACATTTGATTGACACACAAACACACCTGTAAAATTTCGCATAATATAATTTATTTAGTTAAGTACCTATGTTTACCTGCGGGTCATAGCTAGTCGACCATAATTCAAAAACTTCAACAATTATAGTATTAGCACAGGTATTAGCTGGATTCTAAATCATTTTGCCGCGATAATACCGTTCATAGTATCCGAAACTACTTAGTTGACCAGACAAGTTGTTCTACTGCAATAATTGCGACTGTGTCGATACGAGGCAACTAACCCCGGTAATGTACAAAGTAAAAGTTACATAAAAGCAACTCTGGAGGGCCAAACGAACAACTGTATTCAAATTGGCACTCCACTGCGTTTAGGGTTACCATGTCTCAAGGATTGTCCCGAAACTCAGGCGTTTAAGGGTCTTGACAGGATTGGAACTGGAACTCAAAATCCTATCCATATTTCAGAGAAACTTTAGCTTTGTGTGATATGTGTCAAACATGAAATAACACAAGCTACATTAGAAGCCTTACGTGGGTGAATTAAACCGCGGGGTGCTGCTTTTAATATTTTGATTTTATGTCGTACTTAAATGGATATGAGCAGCGTTGGTCTATTGGTAGATACCCTGACTTTCATTCCAATAGTCATGGGTTCGAAACCCGGCCGACCGCGCTACAATGTATTTTTTTCTGAGAAAAAGATATGTGTGCCAATAACATGGCTCTTACAACGAAGGAAATCATTGTGTCCTAAGATATGGGAAACGTGCCAATCCGGAGATATATCCTGGAGCGTCTTATACAGTTGGGCAAATTAACAAGCTAAGAAAAAAATATGGATATTTGATTTCTCGATGTGGTCCAAGATGAAGCACATTAGCCAAAAGAATATTACAACTTTCTATTACACCGCTATATAAACAAAAAAGCAAAAATAAATTGAAGTAAGTAATCATTTGGTCAGAATAATAATAGATTTTTTCTTTGAACTTTTAATTTCTTCAGCTGGTAACCCTAACCACGCTCCAACTTGTATGGGAATTAGTTTGATAAGTGGCTGTAGAACGCGATATACGGCAGCTATCAGCGATATAGTGGCGATATAAGTGATATAGTGGTGTTATACGGTGATATATCTGATCCCGATTGCGACTGTAATGGACCAAGTTTCTATGTCATGTTTATGCTATTAGCTTATGTTTTATTATTACTTACTACTAGGTGACCCGGCGAACTTCGAGTCGTTATCACAAAAAAACTTTAAAAAGAAAAGTACCCGTGTCTGGTTTCCGTACGTTTCAAAATGGAAAAAGTACTCCAAACTTCATAAAAATCGGTCTAGCTGTTCTTAATGAAATTAAAATATTTTTAAATTTAAAATCTCAGTTTTTTCATTATTCAGTAATTAAGCCTACTTTTATAGATGTATGCACGACCTGTGCAACTGTGCAATGTGCATACGTCTATGCACAGGTCGTGGGGTCAAATCACTCCTAGGGCGTTACATTTGGAACACCATTCAATACTGCAATTAATTTTAGTTAACGGGGTAACCTATAATAAAAAAAAATATTATGAAGAGAAAAGATTTAATTGTTCGTAACGATAGACTTCAAAACTTGATTATATAAATGCGTTAACCAATAGTAAGCTACCTTATCTAGAAATAACAAAAGCTAATTTTGATCCCGATATTCCCTCAGGATTTAAACTAAGCCGAGTAAAACTATAGGACGTAGCTAGTATATTATTATCTAGTAGAATGTTCGGCGTTGACAAACAGGTCCTAACTAACAATTAACAAAATTAGGATGTCTGTGCGTGCAGCCATATGTTTCAATGTGTAGATACTAACTATCTATAATATCTCGCGGTGTCACTTCTTGCCTGCATTAATCACATCCAATGGTGATCTTAATTAATTTACATATTCACAGAGTATATCATTTTTTTTTATTCAATTAGTTCAATACTATGTTGTATTAAAAAAAATCAAACAAACAAACAAACTAAGGAGAAACTTGGAGCATGGAAAAGCCTAGAGTCACACTAGAGTCAAAGTTGAAAGAACGCTCGACGTAAGTATTTAAAGTGATCTAATACATCCAATTAAATAAAAAAAACAATCTTGAATCAAAAGATGTGCAGGCAATCGGTATCATTTACATATATAACAGAACTAATTTAACTTAGTAAAAATTTAGTACTAAAATTAAATTAAAAACTTAAACTAACAACAAATCTAGAAATCCCGCATGGGCAACCCGAAGCGACATCGTACGTCGCATTAAAAGACGAGTTACATTTGCTCACTGGATGGCTACGCTCACAATCTGAAGAAAAAGACGCTAAGACGCTCCCAGAAAAAAAATTTGAAGAAACACTAATGAATGATACTTTGGAACATTAGTACATAGTCTTGCTCATCGATGTCGACAAGCCACCTATTTTCAATGGACTAGAAATATTTTAAAGTGAAAAATACATCTAAAAAATTCACTCGTAAAGTCGCGTATCTGCGTCTCAAATCTCGTCGCGAATGAATTTTTGAAGATTAATTTTTCCCTTAAAATATTTCTAGTAGAAATGCTTTGAGCAATAAAAACAAATTAAGAAATATTCAATAGCCTACTTAAAAACAGGCCGCTTCCCATAATCAGTTGTCGTCGCTACATCGCGGCACATATGGTTGAACTGTATACTCATACGGTTATACCCAACCGAGTTATTAATAATTAAAGCTCTGGATTTATGGCCTCGTAACTTGTATTACATCGTAAATACCAGAATAAATACTAAGTTTTTACATGTGTACATGTGACGAAACTCAAGGGAATTCCTCTTTTTTTACGTCTCTTGTAAATAATAGATTGGTTCGAGCATATCTTTGAGGGTACGCGTGAAAATTAGGTGGGAAATGCTGTTATAATGGTTTTTATTATAGGGGGTTTGTTTTAAAATTTATACTTAATATTTTTTTATGAAGAAGTGTTCTCTCATATTCGACAAAACTGTATAATATTACTTGTTAAGCACCTCATGATAAACTTCACATTTTCACTATTTTTAAAAGCTTTTATTTGTAAAAGTATCGCAAGCGATATCGTCATGGAGACTAGAAGTAAATGTTCGCCAAGAATCAAAATTGGTCGAATGGAGTGGTGC
Source organism: Idaea dimidiata (assembly GCA_949358125.1). Lineage (NCBI taxonomy): Eukaryota > Metazoa > Arthropoda > Insecta > Lepidoptera > Geometridae > Idaea > Idaea dimidiata. The sequence continues at coordinate 14,667,704 of OX442341.1, forward strand.
ATTTCAAACTTGTCTCTAACGGCCGAGCTTCAGCAGTTCCAGAGTCAAACTGTTTTGAAATTGACGAACGTAAGCGTTCGTAATCATACACCTAAAAAAAATAATCAAAATTCGAACGGCGTGGTTAGAAAACCCACCGTCCATTCATTTGAGTTGTCAAGGCTGCCGGTTCAAGTCCTGTCGGGTGCCTAGTTTTTTTCACTAGATTTTTTAACGGTATCCGGTGTGTATCCGGTGCAAGTGAAAGTATAAGGTACTGTTATCGGATCAAAAACAACATCAACAAAATATGTTATAATTCGATTATTCCCAGCTGTCCCCTCTAGCCCTGTCCCCCGGGGGGACAGATGGGAATTATTTTCCCAGTTGTCACGGCAGGGGGACAAGTGGGAATCTATTCTCCCATTTGTCCCCCCTGTAACTATATTTCGTGCAAATAAATGACATTCATTCATTTCATTAATTCTTCAAAAAGCACCTTAGTTGTATGAAATACTAGCTGCGCCCCGCGGTTTCACCCGCATAAGTCCCGTGCCGCGGAATTATCGGGATAAAAAGCATCCCGATCCTTCGATATTATTCCAGGTATTCAGCTACCCATATTCCAAGTTTTATCGCAATCGGTTCAGTAGTTTTTCCGTGAAAGAGTCCGTGTAACAAAGTCACATACTTACATACATACAAACTTGCGCGTTTGAATTATTAGTAAGATAACTTTTTACAACCATATATTTTTTTCGCGATGCTGAAATAAATAATTAAACTGATTTTTCGGTTTTAATCGCGTTGATTTTATTTTTTGTTTTTTAGGAACCTATTGTGTGTCTCACTGCTGGGCAAAGGTCTCCCTCGAATTTTTAATTATTTTATTAAGCATTTTTTAACACTGGACGTTTCGAGGTCTTTCCAGATCTCCTGTTAAATAAACACCCTTTTAACATAATAAGAGAAATGTCATTCAAAGTGAAAAATGAGTTTCATTCCAACAATAGCAATGTGGTTGATTCAACCCTCAAAAGCTAACTGTAAAGTTAGCGAAAGCTCGGTACTTTGCAACAATGCAGTTATTTGACGACCTCTGCGGCGCGTCGGGCGAACGCTTGGCTGCAATACGGAAGGTTGCGGGTTCGATTCCCGCTGGGTGCAAATATTTATGATTAAAATAAGTACTTATTTGTATCTGGTCTGGGTGTATTTCTATGTATAATATGTATGTATTTACAAAAGAAAAATAAATATAAATAGTTTATCCGTTGTCTAGTCACCGTAACACAAACTGAGCAGCTTACCACGGGGCTAGATGGCGCTGTGTGTCCGTCACAGGTTTCATTTATTTATTTATTAAATAAAACGCGAGTAAAACCCGGTAAATATTGTGTTTTATTATAGCAATATCGCTACTAAATTCAGGAGTCACTCTCGTCACAAAACAAACTCAATACAAAACTTGTCGTCGACCCCCTGGTGACGTCACGCACACGACTGTCAACATTGAAACGTCAAAAAACGTAAACGTTAGTAATTCGAAAAAATCTACATAATCTTTCATTTGAGTGTCGTCATTCGTCGTTCACAGCCGACAACCATGTTTCACTGTAATTTTAATACGTCACAAACTTATCAAATACAGGCTAGTTACTTAAATATAACCTCTTGAACCTTCGAAATAAGACTCAGAGTTGTCAGTAGGTGGTGTAGTAGTAATTTGGTATTGGTATATTTAAATGCGGCCCACAATAGTACAAAAGAGTGGGTGCAATCAAAGTGGGGCATTTGGTGCTTTGGTCCATTGTACCTGAAACGCGCGGGACTTTTTTATTGAACTGCCATTTCCTATTTGGTGGGATCAAGGCTCTTCAACGGTGCAATTAACGTTCCGATAGAAATTTACGTAATGGCTATTTATTGTTTTATGTAATTAGTTATGTAGACATTGTAATAAAATATTCTATGTACTGGATTTAACTTTACAGTCAGCTTTATCAAGAGACCAGTCTACATGGTATGGTAAATCTTTCTTTTTGAATTTTATCACACCCATTCTTTATGTATTTATATTGGTACCCATGTTTATGAGAAATAAATGAATTGAACTGAATTTACCTCGATAAAGCTGTCTGTAAACTTAGCGAAACGTCGGTACGAGCATTGAAACAATGCCGTTAATAAATAAAACGCGTGTTAAACCCGGTAAATATTGTGTTTTTTTACAATGCAAAATCGCAAAAATATAAGAAAAAAATATGGACATTAATATTAAAAATAAAAACCAAAATCTAGAATCGGCTAAAAACTAGAAAAAATGAGTTGAATCCAACATCGAGAAAGCAGAAGAACGATTAGTTTGAACTACTTCAACCTCTGTGGCGCGTCGGGCGAACGCTTGGCTGCAATGCAGAAGGTTGCGGGTTCGATTCCAGCTGGGTGCAAATATTTATGCTTAAAAATAAATATTTGTATCTGGTCTGGGTGTATTTCTTTGTATAATATCTATGCATTTATAAAAGAAAAATAAATATAAGTAGTATATCCGTTGTCTAGTCACCGTAACACAAGTTTAGCAGCTTACCATTAGGCTAGATGGCGCTGTGTGTTGGTCACAGGATATAGTTATTTATTTACTTTATTTCATCTACCAACAAACGTTACGTTTCGTCATCAGCCATTGAGATTATTTATAATTCCTACTAAAGGTGATGTCTTAAATATAATCCATGTCCCTTTCACTTTTTTTAAATGACCTATATAGAAATTGAATCATCTTAAAAAAGCGAGAGATTTCCAAGTGGCGAGCTTGTAAAATGGTGATTCTAAAAGTAGTAGACCAAACTAAATGAAAGGGCAACTTAAAGACCAATGACCTCTAACTCTAAAAACAGCTGATTTTCAAGTAAACTTTAAGTTTAAAATTATCGAAAACTACTTCGAATGTCCAAAAGTTGTAGAACAAAAGTTGTTCGCTTAGACGCCTAGAACAACCCCCTTTTGGCTTAAATGGATATTCTCGTTACTATACCTTGTAGATACAGCTAGAAGTCGAAAGTGAACAATTTCCTGTGTTTATGTGAATTTTCAGCTCATAATTTCGAATAGAGCAGGTTGTTTTCGTAACCTGATCATAAACAACCTGCCAAAAAAATCAACAAACAAAACTCCGCTACAATCCAAAATTGTCTTCAACAAGTAGCTAGTGAATTAAACAAGTAATCTGTCACAGCAAGACTCATATTAAAAACATCTCAGTGATGTATTAGCAGTAATTTCCGAGAGCTATCCGAGAGGGGGAAAGGGGGAAATGGAGGGTGAGTGGGGGGGAGGTGTTGTGATTTATAGATTCCTTAATAAATACGTGGAGTGGCACCGCGGTGGTTTCGCAGAATTTTTATTAATTGTACCGAACGGTTATTAATTGCGGTCGATTGATAGACTGTATCGAGGTTTTGGAGGGCGATAAAATGTATTATTAAGGAAAGCATTGGAGAATTTTTATACTATAAAAAAATAGCTTGTTTCTAATGTAACTAACACAAAAAAGGTTTCAGTCGGGTAAAGACAGAGAATGTTACAGCGTTTTGCTCATCAGCTCATTACACAAGATACGGGAACAGTTTAAGGTGGTTCTTAGGTTTCCCAATGGTTCGCCTTAATAATACTAGCTGTGTCCCACAGTTTTACAATCACGCGGAAAGTTCTACGTTAGACGTCAACAATAATGCTTCTTACAACCGTTAGACGTCAACAATAATGCTTCTTACAACCGTTAGACGTCAACAATAATGCTTCATACAAGCGTTAGACGTCAACAATAATGCTTCTTACAATCGTTAGATGTCAACAATAATGCTTCTTAATACAGAAACGTAACTCAAAATTTAATTTCTACGTAAATTAATAAGCAGCTCTAAAACTCAAGATTCTCATACGAAGCTTGAATTTAGAAGCTCAATTACTTAAGTAGCCCTTATTAAATGTTAAGTGGCGTTTTGTATTTGGCTGTTATTTACCTTCGCTGAAATTGAAAACATCATCAAAGTTGCATGTAATGGTGACTGTAATTTAACTTTCACAATTATTATAAACATATTTTATGTTATAGACATTGTAACCTCATTTATTACGACTTTGTTCGTGATTTAAAGACGCGGTTTTCCTTGTGATATTTTTCTCCACGAAAATAATACAATATAACACCATCTGTAGAAAGAAATCTCACGAGGTACCAACTAAGCTGTGATAATACACACTCAAGAATTTTTAATAGGTACTCACTTACTTTCAAAGTAATCCAAACACAATAAACAATTAGTAGATTTTTTTATTTTATTTATTTATTTATTTTATCTAACTAATATTACTTCTTACTAAAATCATAAACGAAAGTTTGCAAGTGTTTGTATTTATCTGACTTTGTTACTCAATCACGCAAAAACTACTTAACCGATTGCGATGACACCTGGAATAACACATAGGCTACTTTTGATCCTGATGTTCCGGAGATCGGGACTTATACAGGTAAAACCGCGGATCATTGCTAGTAGATTATAAATCTAAGGAATGTCGCCAGTCTCTCGGGGACGATGCCGCAGAGGGACGCCCTCGATGAAGTTTTTTATTTATAAGTCTTATTTTCTTTTTAAAATTACTGTGTTTTATGGCTATATCATTATACTAGCTGCGCCCCGCGGTTTCACCCGCGCAAGTCACGATCCCGCGTTGTCCGAACACCTACCTACCGCAATACAAAAATCCACACTTAAACGGTCGCCCATTGAAGTACTGTTGAAGCCAGGCGCTACCGCGCCTTGCATCACCAGTACTTCCCTGGTCGTCCGTTTAAGTGTGGATTTTTGCACTGCAGTAGGTAGGTGAAGTAAGGTAAAGATTGTATGTCAGTATCCAGCGGGATTTTCGGGATCAAAAGTAACCTATGTTACCCTCCATCATTTAAAGTATAGCTATGCAAATTTTCATCCATAAAATAGTTATCACCCGCGTAAGTCCCGATCCCGCGGGATTTTCGGGATTAACAGTATCCTATGTGACTCTCCATCATTTAAACTATCCCTATGCAAATTTTCATCCAAATCGGTCGAGCCGTTTGACCGTGAAGAGGGAACAAACAAATAAATAAACAAACAAACAGACTTTTAGTAAGATTTAAGATTTAATTTTAGTTTTAATATTGTAGTTTTAAATTTGATTTAGGTAATATTTGTTATTTTATTAGTAATAATTAAATACATCATGTTTTTAAGTTTTATGAATAAAATTATGTTATTTTCCTAAGCCTGAATATGCAGGCTTAGGTATACCTGAGTGCTTTTACAAAAAAGAAAGAATATTTTCGAACTTAAATCGACAGCCAGACAATGATAACTTAAGGAGCTTTAATATAGACAATAACAATGTCTGTGACCTAACTACTACGTATTGCGACATTTGCGACCGACACTTGGGACTTTTCCCACGACTTGATATTAAATAATACACTGGCTGACTTTAGAATACTATATTTCGAACGCCATCCTATCTTAATAACGTAATACCTGTGAATGTGTATTAGTGTGAGTTTTTTGCTCCTTTATGCAAAAATTGCTAAATCATTGCGTTAAAAACTCGATAGACAGATAGCTCCAGACTCGGAATATCAGTTTATAAGCTACTTTTTATTTCGATATTTCCACAGAATCTGTCATTTACCGTTCGATTAAACTATTATTAAATGAGAAATGAATATGTATGTTACTTCTTTGCGCAAAAACGACTGCACCAATCATGATGAAATTTGATATGGAGATAGCAGGAGACCTGGAATAACGCATAGGCTACTTTTCATTCTGAATTTCGCGGTCCGCGGGACCGGGACATACGCGGCTGTAACCTGCTACCTGCTGCTGCAGGTTATGAAATAATATTAGGGAAATTTATTCGTATGGTAGTCATTGCCGGAATTTTAAAATGTGGATATTTACGAAGAACAAACAGAATCCCAGTTCGTTTGTAGACATGGATAATCGCCGGCTTGGTGTTCGCATCATATTTTGTAATTAAATTGTTATATTGATATTATTAAAGTCATATTGAATTCTGTCATAGATGCTAAAATACATTTGGTTTCGGGCACTGCTTCTAGGTCCGTCGGGCTTTGAAAAATAGTAAAAATAATACTAGAAAGACGAGAAAGACTCAGAGACGTTTAGTGGCTCATTTAACTATCACTAATTAAAGATTTCACTTAGAAAATCTTTACTCAGTTAGTTCGTTAACTAACGATATTTGATAGAGTTAAAGTTGTTTACTACTTTTTTCAGCGATAAAAGAATACTAAAACATTGACGTAGTACAAGTAAAATACATCTTCAAAAATTTACTCGTGGTGACATTCGAACTCACTTTTCTGCGTCATCATCGCAGCGTGCTCACCATTATACCACACGAGTATTTTGAAGATGTATTTTTCCTTGAATAATTCTAGTAGATATGCCAGGACATAAGAACGTCCCATTTGAAGCAAGGTAGGATATTATAGGTTAGGTGCAAACGCGGACTAACTGTATCTTTTAAACATGGTTTGATTAAAATGAGATTGCAATATCCGGCCAATCTATTCTACTCCTCGCAAGCATTCGAGACATTTCTAAATTACTGCTTTTGTCTTCAACGACTGAACGTCTTTTTTATGCATTCAATACGCACTGGGTCGATCACACAACGCGACGTGGCATGGCTGTTCAAAATGCAGATAATAATTACATTATACAATAATAACACTATAAAAAGGCTACTTTTATAGTGTTATTATTGTATAATATAAATAAATATAAATAAAGGTTTTTTTTTATTATTTTTGCATGCATGTCCTGGAAAAAAGAGAATGATTACAATTAATAAATAATAAACGATGTTTGTTATTACGTGTTTTATTTCTCTAATTGATACTCGTATCAAAACGTTCTTGTACACGCAGATTTTAGTTAAAGTTATTGTAATAGTTTTGAATTTAAATTATAATTGTAAATATAAAAATAAACGTATTCTTGTTCAAAAAGGTCGCGTTTTAGAGCTCCAGTGCGTAAAGCTCCGTTCCCTAATGTTCAATACGGGACGGATCGGAACTCGTGGAATGCTCCATCCCTGCTAATTGATTGTTTAGCTCTCTCTCTCTCTCGATAACTGAACACACACTTCTACTGAGATTTCTGAAACGAAACCTTTCGTCTTCGAACTATGGGTAGGCGCTTCTTGATTTTCAACTTAGAAGCGATCCCTGTAACATGAATTTTGGGAAATTCAACATTTATAACATTTCAAACAAATTCACTAAGCGGGCGTAATTTGGCTTTATAGGAAGTTTTTTTTAAATACCTGCTTTGATATTACCCTTAAATTGACTAAGTTGGCGTTTTGACTATTCAGATAGAGTTTTTATAAATACTCATTTCGATATTATCTACAATATTAAGGTTTGAAAGTCTAGAATGAGTAGGTTTCATCTAGACAAGCATGTTGTACTGTCGACCTCATCGTCGCTTCTCATCAAGAGAGATGAGGTGAAACACTAGAATATCTCATGTAAAAAACCCCGATCGCAGGTGATACCGCAGGATAGTACCTATTAGTATAATAAAATAACTAAAGGGTACCAATTTGAAGGCTATACTTATTACGGCCATATTTACGACTTTTACGCTAAAGAATTTAAAATTCAAAAGCTGATAGGTATTTAAATTCTGCAGATAAAAGTTAAATATGTACCATTTGCATAGAAGCTTATTGGAAGCTCGCACTTAAATCTAACTTTTAGATCTCTCGCTAATCCTTTTGTATATTGGTCTAGGTGAGTACGCTAAATCCAGTTCATTGTAATATTACGTGGGGGCTAAGCTTGGCTCGTCAGCCAATAATTTCGAACCGCGATTTGAAATGTGGTTCGCAACACCAGATATTAAACTTGGCCGCAAAATCCCGCCTCTAACCTATATCTAGTTGTTATAGTTGAAAATAATGGTGATGCCGGTATGGTCACAGAATAAATAATGCAGTGAAACCTCGATACAACAAATCGGCAGGAACTAAGTAAATATTCGTTAAAATATCAAGTAATTCGTTAAACTGAGTTCTGTTATATTGAGGTTAAGTCGGTTTAAAATTTGTTTTAAAGAGGTTCTGCGATTGATAAGATACACCTTTTACGTTTCTGAGTCATTATAACTTTCATCTGAGACAATAGTGATGAGCTATACAATTTTTACGAAAAAACTTGTCGAAACCTGTCGCGCCATGAATGACATACCTACTATGGAATTAAGGGCCATTTATTCGTGGGGGGGAACGTTATATTTAAGGTTTTGGGATGACAAAATTCGTAAATTAGGGGTATTGACATTTTATTTTTAAGTTTAAAATTCGTTAAAAATAGGTTGTTCGCAAAAAATGTTTGCAATGTAGAGGTGTATTTTACATTGACTCTTATGGACAATACCGCAAATGGATTAAAAAAAGTTATTACATCAAGGGAATCTTTATATTGAAGTTCGTGTTATTAAGTTTACACTGTATTACGTATGGTGGCGTCTTCTCGCTTTAGCTGTGAGATTTAGACTGAAATCTATTGCGTACTTTGACTTTGCTCAGACTGAACTTAGCAAAAGCCAAGTATAAACTTTAAATTGGAATTTGCAGTCGAAATTCATTTCGTAATATACGAATGAAATAACTTAATAGTCATAACAATGAAGCAAAGTTCTAAATTTGAAAATCTTCGACTTCACTAAGCAAAAACTTTGGATAGTTGCGAAGATCGCTTTAAAAATACCACAAAATCAAAGTTTTTGCTTCCAAAGTCAAAGTACGGACTATAGATTTCAGCCGTATGTAATTTGTATTTGAGGGTAATCAGCTGTGGTATCATCTAATTAGCATCCACCGCTACTAGTTGGTATTTGCTGTCAAAAAGCATATTTCGTATTCTACATTGCTGTTTGAAGTAATCACCGGTAACAACCACGTTACGTCAAAGCAGCAATGTACTGCAACTTTGCAACTACTAAGGATGGATGCTAATTAGATGATACCACAGCAGATGACCCACAGACTAGTAAGAAGATACTAAAATGACCTATTCGCGTATCAAATATACCTATACATTTTCAATATCTTTGTCAGTCAGTCGACTCTAAACTCAAATTAAAATTTGACGTCTGCCAATAATTGTCATTTTAGATAAAAACTTATTTCAAGCAAACGTTTTCTTTTCATATTTTGGAGTCAATAGAGTTTCGATTGCAGTCCAGTCGCAAGTTGTAGTTTCATTTTAAGTGCCATTGGAATGTTCAAATGATATTTTGAATAATTTTCTTGCAGGAATGACAATTTGCGTTTTAGCGTGTGTTGTTATTCTGGAAGAATCTATATATAATAAATAAATAATAACGAATCGATAGTAACACTCTAAAAGTGAACCCAAACAAATTGAACAAAACAGGTAGGTTTTTGGTAAATATAATGAGCATGGATGTGTAAACCTTCAACAGAATCTTCGTCGTCGTCTCCTAAACGAAAAACGCCGTAACAAATAAGTAATCATGTCGAAATACCGCAAATTTCCCGAACTCGAACTGAAGGAAAATAATTTTCTCATCTGGAAAAAGGCTGAGCCTTAGGACACAGCAGAGTGCCGACTAAACGATCAGCCGATAATTTTTTTGTAAACTATTTTGGCAGAATTCATCGCGTTTGATTATGTCCTCGTTAACCTACCAATACTTATTTACTAGCTGCGCCCTGCGTTGTTAGGACACCACCTACCGCACTGCAAAATCCACACTAAAACGGTCGCCCATTGAAGTTCGCGGTCGCCCAGACGTGGCAGCGCCTGGCATAGAAAAAATAAAAAAACAAGTCCAATAGTCAAGAAAAACAGCTACTTTAACAGTCGGCCCATTAAATGTCTAGAATCTAAACCATCATTCAAATAATGGGTGCCGACAGTAAAAGTAGCTGTTTTTCGTGACAACTGGATCTTTTAAGTTTTTATTTGGTTTTTAAGCAGGCGGTTTTTTTTTATTCTCTTCTAAATTCCAACGAAACATGATTCACACAAACTATTAACTATCGAGCGATACCAAGTCCGCGGTCTAATTGTGCCCTAATACTTCCCTTTGATGAGCTGTCAAATGTCTCAAAAGAGAGTGACTTCATTCATCATTTAGGTGTAAAAGTTACTGAATTGGGAAAAGGGTTTCTAAGATTCCTTTCAATCTATAAACATGTCAATCATTATTATTTGCAGATTTCTTTTTGAAAAGGATATTTCTCCAGGTATAGAGGTATTTGGGACACTTTTTCCGCTCACTTAGCTTACATACTTCATTTCATATTTCTATTCAAAATACATGGTTCAATTTGGTTTTACCATATCCCTTTTACCATCTGACATCCAGGGGAACTGATAAGCGGCACCGGTTCATGGTAAAAATACCTACCATCAATTATAATAAAAAAATACATAACTATTGTGATATAAGGAGGTAACCCATGGCATCTAGCCACGTATATTAGCTGTTTTTCCTTTCACATAGGTATTTAGGTAAGAACCCATATAATAGTAATTGTAGCCGAAACCAGCTAAGTGGACATTCATCAATTCATCATAATTTAGTAATTAAGTGTGATTTTAGATTATACTATTACGTAAACTGGGAATTATAATTTGTACCTTTTTAGCCAATCAGACTTTAGAAGCTGTCTACTATTACCACACTTTACAATGAAAAAGCAAAATTTAATCGAAAATTGTGAAATGTAAATTGACAAATATCAATTAAAAACTGCAATGAGACTGAAATAAAATATTTTGGATAATTTTATTACGCGAGTAGGGGAATAGGGTTATTAGACTTCAATCGGTTAAACGCCTAACCGAAAAGCTTAAAAATAAATACTCTACTTAATAAAACACTTTATTTATCCGGTTTTATCGCGTTTTTATTCATTATTTGACCCGAGCTTTCGCCAACTTTACAGTTGGCTGTCAACCTTGGAAAAGCCAACTGTAAAGTTGGCGAAAGCTCGGGTCAAATAATGAATAAAAACGCGATAAAACCGGATAAATAAAGTGTTTTATTATGCAAAATCGCGAAAACCATAGAAGAAATTACTCTACTTAAAATATTTTAGTATGTAGGTACCTACGTAGACAAACTGTCGACTAAACCTCAGATGGTTTTATCTCCTAGAGGTCGTATTATTACCTTTACCCTACCTACAACGAAAACTCTTACCCTAATGTTAATGAACGTCGTCGTCAATGTGTTCAGAGGCAGGCTAGCAGGTATCAGGTCGATGCAGCCTGCGCTCGGCGCTAGGGAAGTAACGCTGACCCGTCGATAAATTACCATACATAATGTATGCGGAGACGACGACGCCCCGTTGGCCCTTCAAGATATGCCATCAACACCACGCGCAATGAAGTTGTGGATGCGGCTTATGGATTAGGTCCCTATACTCACGGAAAAAAGACTACAAAAACAAAAAGGAAAGTAAGAGTAACGACCGAGAATACTATAAAGTTGTTTGTGTTGATACATAAACAGAAAAAAACAGTAGAAAAATTTATTCTGTTCATTGTCACAAGTACATTTTGATATCAGTATATTATTTAGCACTATCTTGGTGCTACTAGCTGAGCTCACTCTTGTTTCTGTTTGTATTAAGAATCTTCTAATATAAGTGAATAAGTCTTTTAAGTAAATATAAGAACGCGTACTTACTTTAATACGTTGTCTTATTTTAATGAAAAAACACTAATGGATATACTAATAGATATATGTCACCGGAAAATAACAAGTTCTAGTTTATAACTTACGATTCTTTTACGATTTTGAACAAATTTTTCGTTTATACTCGTAAGTTTATAAAATTAAAAAATTTCAAATTTGCGGAAATGTGTTCGTAAAATAATACAATTTATCTTTCGTGTAGAATCCTACGATTATAATTATACGTAATTTACGTTTTTTATTACTATACGGTGACATATAGGTACATTGCTCCAGTTAAAATGACGATTGTAATGATCATGATCTCAAAACAGTAAACCCCTATTAGTTTCTTCTCATTGGAGGGTTTCAAAATGATTATGTATTTGCATACAGATACACCTCATTAATGAATGCCCTGCCCATTATTACCACATCCACTCGGCGAAATTTATCATCGCACCTCTCAGACAGAGTACACCGTACACCGAGTAAACACTCTACTTGTTTTCGTCTGGAGGCTCAATTAATTGTTCGAGGCAAACTTTGTCAAATGAATTCATTATATTTTTATATTTCATTACCGCGTACCGCCCGCGTCGGCGACGACAGGAAACTTTCGTTTACATGTTTTCAGGCGGAAAGTTAACGAATAATAATTTGACGTTCACTGTGTTAGGAACATTTTAATATTGTAGGTATTTTGTTATATTCTATCTTCTATCTAACTTCATCTTTCTTTACATTTTGTCTATCCAAAGATTACTTGAAAGAGATCCCTTTAAACTGAATTTTATTTTTATTTTGGTGTTACGATCGGTTTTAGTCCTTCGAGTAAAAACTACTAAATCGATACATTTTTAAACCAAGCTCATTGGAACACATAATTTCATTTCAGCCAGTCCAATCGCGACCAAACCATTGCAACATGATCGAAACGTCGAGGTAAGAAAATTAAAAACTAAAATTCACGCGATTAAGTCCCGAGAATATATGAAATTACTAAATCGATTACAATGAAACATTTACTTAATTAAATACAGTTCAATAATTAAAACAAACAAACTAACAACGCTCTCCGCTCAGGATACATACCCAAAGCTTGATTAAAGTTCAGGTGCAAGGGCAATGTCCTGCTAATTGGTTCTGAGTAAACTTCAGTTCGCGAACCAAATTGGAGATAATTCACCACTTCCACCAGGTGGTATGTGACGCGATACCTGCGGAATGTTGAATATGTTTCTTTTAAACAAAAGTGTATTCTAAGAAGTTTAAAATCGCTCCGCGTATGTATAGTAGATACTCGTACTTACCTAACTGAGCACCTAAAACTAAGAGATCCTACTAATACTATAAAAGTCGAAGATTTTGTGTATGAGTAAATGAGGAAGTTTGTTAATCCCTCACGCTAAAACAACTTAACCGATTGTGAGGAAACTTGGTATGCAGATAAGCTGGATATCTAGATTTATACACAGAGTACTTTTATTATAATACTTCCTTTATTTTAAGTATAGATTTCCACGGAATCGCGACTATAGAGGCGCTACTAGTAAATAAATAAATATTTACTAATCGTATTTCTAACAGCTGGTTTATATTTCTTTTTGTTTTTATTGCTCAAGGCCTTTTAAGCTGGTTTATTATAAGACTTTTGAAAATATGAACGTATTTATTTTTGTTTTGAGTCTTTTTAAAATCCCCGATACCATAGTTTACCTAACCGATGTTAAAACACATTATACCTCCTCGTAGAATAAACGACCAACATATTTTATCAGTTGTCACAAGCTTTATCACAAAAAGAAACGCTTTCTTTCAGTTCTTTAACTAAATTCAACATCAATAGAAAAATAAGCAGGTGTCTGCGAGCTACTTTATTTCTTCAGATAATAAATTCGAACGAAAACGTCCACAGATCTCCATAAATAAACATCTAACTTTCTTTTAACTGGGTTTTTCATGTGAAAAACCGTTCCACTGTCAAACAACAGGATTGTAAAGTAAAGGAGACATCAAAACATTTAAAAAGATACTCGTAGCATGATATAATTAACAGATGAAAGAAAATATTTGCTGATTGTCTAAATAAATACCATCAGTAGGCAACACTGTTTCTTATTAATTAATTAAATCCTACTATATCCTATCCTATCCTACTTATGAATTACAAAGCTGAAAGTTTGTGAGTATGCATGTATATGTGTATTTGTTACTCAATCACGATAAAACCGCTGAACTGATTGCGATGAAACTTGGAATATAGGTAGCTGGAGGCCTGGAATAACACATAGGCCATTTTTATCCCGATAATCCCGCGGGAACGGGACTTACGCGGGTGAAACCGCGGGTCGCAGCTTCTATTGGATATAGAGAAAGAAACATCTGAATTCTTATTTGTTTTGAGTGGTGTTGGTCTAGCGGTAAATACCCCGACTGTCATTACGAGGGTCCTGGATTGGAGTCCAGGTCGACCGCGGACAGCGGTCTATTTCTTTAAGAATAAGTTATGTGCGCTTATATCATCGCTCTTACGGTGAAGGAAAACATCGTGAGGAAACCGACATGTCCTAGGACTCACCACGGTCCGAAGACATGGGACATTCGCCAATCCGGGGTAGACTCCCGTGGCGTCTTAATCCTCTCTAAGAAGAGGCCCTTGCCCTGCAGTGGGGCAAATTAACGAGCTGTTTAAAAAAAAGAAACGAAGAATAGTTTTCAGGCGGCAGTTTTAAGGCCTTGATCGATAACTTGATTAGTAGTTGTAGTTGTAAGTAGTTGTTAACTACAAGGATTATCAACCAGGATCAACTGCTTAGCGTAAGTACCTTCTAAAACACGAAATTATTCACGCAGAATACTAAAGCTGGAACAAAATATTGCCACAGATTTTATCAGTCGCCCATCAAATGAATCTTTCAGTTCCATAATGTCTAGTGTACTATAATAATCAGTGTTTAAAAATGTCTAGTCTACGATAACGACCAGTCCTAAAACGTCTAGTGTTTCAAAATGACTAGTCTACCTCAATGACCAGTGTACCAAAACGTCTAGTCAACTACAACAGCCTTTTTGCCCGCTCTAGGCGTTGCTTATGTGTTGCTTATGGTGTTTCATCTTAGTTATCTCTGTTTTCTACAACTTTAAATATCATAACGTCGCTTTACCTATAGTGTGTAATCTAGGTAGGTAGGTATAGTATATTTGTTAGGGAATTCGGTCAAACGTCGGAGCCACCACATAAATATAAGGTAGCTGTCTGTAACGCGCAATTTGAAGCAAATGGATCGCGCCTCATTTGACCGAGATGTTATAGAGTAATTGCTCTTTCGATTCAGATGCGGTACTTAAATGTCGGTCGAAAAGTACCTATTTATACTGAGGATTATTATGGTTTTACTTGAATTTGAGAGAGTTATGTTGAAAATAGATAAATGAATGTTTTTTAAAATAAACGTTTGAAGAAATTCGTAAATCATATCTCCGCAACCGGAGACATTAAACTCAATATTCTTTATTTATTTAGGTACAAAAAATTCATACAATTTGCATGTAATTATAGGTACTACTTTTCTCTTTTAGTCTACCCAAAGGTTGGCAAGAGGATATGGATTTTTAGCAACAAGGTTGCCCGTGATGATGTCTAGTTATTACGTTGACTTTATTAATATTTATAATATTTATCGATGTTTTGTCCACAATCGTCGTCTGACACAGTATAGACTCCTATGAGTTCTGCTAATCACTGGCATCTCATTCGTCTCCTGATAAATTCAAGAAAATTAGAAGCAAAGTAATTAATTCTGTGACGAACACACAGCGCCATCAAGCCCCATGGTAAGCTGCTAAGCTTGTGTTACGGTGACTAAACAACAGATATAATACTTATACATGTATTTTTACTAAGTAGGTAGTGTAACTTCTGAAAATATAGCTTGTTCTATGCCCAGTGTCGGACGTTAGACTGACTTGCGGATCGCTCGGCCGTACTGCCGCCGCGCGCCCGCCCCTATCGGTGAGATGCGCAGATATACTCCGCATTTTTATACACGTTTCAAATCACTTTCATGTCAAATTGACTGTTCAATTATTATGAAACAGTTTTAATATTTCCTCGCTCGATGCGATGACTGAATTGTCAACGGCAAAAATAACGAGTGTGAGTTAAATTGGTAGATTTAGTAGTTTTTCATGATGAAATAACGAGCACCGTAGCCAATTTATTTAAATTTTTGATTTGATGATGTTGCAATGTCTTGCACGGTCAGTGCTTATATCAATACGCCACCGCTTCAGTGTGGAATTTTGCACAGTGCGAAATAACGTATTACGCGCACCTTATATAATTATACTAAAGCAATCCACAACGAGTACCTACTGGTAGGAAACTATTAAGCTAGAAATGTTATGTTATAGGTAATTCAAGCTCAGCTTATCATCCGACCTCTGTTCCAGGTGACATCCCTATCGAGAGTTCTGTGTGCACTTTCCCAGCTATATGCATTCCAAGCACCCATATCGATATTTCAAACGAATTGTTATGCTTCAAATTTAGTTAGGTATTTACAGAAATAGTCCACTGCCAAGAAATGTAGAGCAAAGTGAACACTTCTTACACATTTCCTTTTAAAAACTCACCAACACCCAGTTCTTTCTTTAACCTCCACTACAAACTGTACAAATCTAATCAACTTTTTTCATCCGTCCCGACATTTTTAGACATATAAAACAATCTAACACGAGAGCTGGCTAGATAAAATACTAGATATTTTGCATAAGCGCGGCTCAGAATGTCTGTCTGTCACAGCTATTTCTTGTTTCATACTAGGTGTCTAGACGGGAGCGCTCCGAGCTATGATATCAGCGTAGATATTCTAGATGTACCTACTAAGTAACATAGAGTTAACGACCTATACTACTACAATAGGTTTCAGTAATGAATGGGTATTTTTGGGAAGATGGGTTTCAATTGTCGAGAGCCTGGAATCCGGTGGTTAAACTATGTAAACCCACAAAGAACACTATAAAAAAATTACAAACCGCAATCTCCAGTCTTAATATTTGCACGTCTGCTTGCAGACTGAATACATGTTCTATTATTATCTTAACATCTTTATGTATTGTATTCTGGCAAATAAATGATTTTATCTTATCTTTATCTGTCTTGTGAACAAGTCAGTTGAAATGACTGAGGAAATTTCCTGCTCCGTGTAAAAACAAAATTAAACATATTGATATTTTTTAATGTGTTTCCTACACTTGGATGGCTAAATTTGAAGAAATGCATTTCTGCAAATTTAAAATTAAACAAGGTAATATGATATGATGATTTGATGATGATTGATATGATTTAAATAATATTTTGTAAAAGTTAAGTGCTCAAAACACCTTATTTTCATTGCTGCAGCATAATTATGTGCAAGGTTTATGCGATTTTGCATAATAAAACACAATATTTAACGAGTTTCACTCGGGTGTTATCTAATAACGTCATTATTATCAACCACCGAGCTTTCGACAACTTTACAGTTGGCTTTTTCAAGGTTGAAAAAGTCAAGGTTGAAAAGTCAACTGCTACAGCAGTTTTAAAATTAAACTAAATTGTGACAGATTAAAGGTTGCCATAACACATTCTTTCATTCTATTATAGTAGTATAGATATTTGTACATCTGTTCTACAGTATAGTAGACCCAAACAAACGTTGTTGTAGGAAGTGAAACTTTAATAAAATATGCGTGTACTTCGCTTTATTACGGTAAAAGGTTCCCATCGTAGACTGTTGTTGGTACAAACTACAAACGTAAGGAAAAATACATAATTGTCATAGAGAATGTTGCACCTTTTAAATGTCTTTTCTTTACTATTAGAAATATTTAAAAAAAAAAAACATCTCCAGTGCCCTTCCACCTAGGTTACGCGAGCTCCCAGCAGCGAGCTAGTTGGAAGGGCACCGGAGTACGTACTGATCCGGAGACGCAAGTTCAAACCTCGCGGCGATTGAATTTTTGAGGATGTTACTATTCTTCCATCAAAATAATTCTATGTGGGTACTTATTACTTGCTTAATTTTGAAGTAAAAAAATAAGTTAATAGAACAGATTTTTCGCATACTATAAAGTGGACGGGTGCTTAATAGTTAACATAATAACAGACAGTAGTTCATATGCGTGTAAATTGTTTAATTTCGGGAGCATATTATACAATTTATTATTATAAATTTCGAATATTAAACTCATTGAATATAGTATAATACCTATCACAAGTGCATTAGAGAAAATGTTCATTATATAAACAGAAATTGGTAAATAACAATTACCTATATCAAATATTGCGTGAAAGAGTAACAAAGTCACATACCTACATACAAACTTTCGCATTTATAATATTAGTAGGAAGTAGGAGAAATAGATATTAATAACACGACGTAACTTTACGGGTTTCTTGTTGTTTATTACGAAAGCCTAAAAACTGTATATTATATCCTTGGATTCTACAACTTAACCCTATTCAATGTAAATGTAGGTAAGTATATAACACAAAGCAATATCTATGTATGTATTGATCGTAGTAGTATATAGGTACTGTAAATATATACCGCATTTCTCCCTGTCTACTGTCCAGTCCATACATGATATACACCTCCTGAATGACGTCACGGGGTCACCAGGAATGTGTCATACGACCTCGTTACGCAAGACATTTAATGTCACAGCTAAATAGAGAGTACACCTAAAATAATGTTTGGTTTCTTATAGAGATGAATCGGATGATAGCCCCGTAGTAATGTAATAAGCTTGTGTTACGGTGACTACACTACGGATAAAGTACTTCGACTTATATTTCTTTTGTAAGGAATGAATGAATGAAGGAATGAATGAATAAAGGAATGAATGAATGAATAAAGGAATGAATGAAGGAATGAATGAATGAATGAATATATGACATTTATGTTATACATATACATATAATATACATAAAGAGACACCAAGACTAAAAACAACCATTCTTCTTCTTATTTTCCTTGTGATGTGCCTCACCTAGTGTTAGAGTTGTCAGATCGCCCATAGCCCTCAAACTTGACCTGACGACTGCTATTCTTTAGATGTTTTTTTGATGTGTTTATATTACTCTGTAAGTACCTATGTATTAATGAATAAATAAATAAATAATAAATAATCAGAGATATCAAACCGGGACAAACTGATTAACGTGCCTTCCAAAGCACGGAGGAACCTCGAGAAAATGTTTTTGCCTCACAAATGTTCGGTTACCCATCCAGGTAATGACTGCCCCAAGCGTTGCTTAACCCGCACGCACGACCGTTCAAGATCGGCTGGTACAGCTGCTCAGTATTCAGTATTTTTGCTTAAAACAACCATTTTTTTTTGTTTTAAGCATAAATACTTTGTCCCCGGTGGTAATCAAATTCAACCATAAGGACAGCACGTATAAATAATTGCATGTTAACCGTCCCTTAAACTTTAATAGTAACTCTAAACCGGGACGAGTTGGACCACAAAATTGTGATGATGAAGGATGATTAATTAATTATTATTCCATTTAGCAAAAATAAATGAAACCGTCGCAATTAAATTTGGATCTAAGAACGCTCGAATACCCTTTGCACAAAGGATACTCTTTACGAAGAATTTCCCACAACACTTTGGCTAAATCTGTCACCTTTTACTAAACGAATAGATTTCGCATTATTTATGTCTAGGCCTCGCCCCCTCGGTTTCACTCGCAAAAGACCCGTTCCCGCTTGAATATCAGGATAAGAAATAGCCCATGTATTATTTCAGGTCTCCAGCTACATATATTCCAAGTTTCACCGCTATCGGTTTAGTAGTTTTTTGCGTGATTGAGGAACAAAGTCACATACATACAAACTTTCGCGTTTATAATACCTACTAGTAGTTCGCCCCGAACTGAGACCTCACGAGAATCCATTTACAGAGATTTTGTTTTTTTGTAGGATTTTAACACCAACAGCTTTATTTTTTTACAAAATAAGAATTATTATTAAACGAATATTATAACGAAAGACAAGAATAACGATAACAACAACAAGAATTATTCCTTAATTACGACAATCGACCACAATTTGTAACATAAACATGAATTATTTACATTGAACACTAATAGACGTTTACATTCCCTACAAAAATGTCAGATCTTGGAGTATATATCGCAAGCAAACGCAACGATACCTCGATCTAGGAGGTATGTTGAGCGCCATCTATTGACAAATTTTTAGAACTTGATTATTTTCTCTTTTTGCACCCCCTATCTCCCCAACCCCCCTACCGATCCGGCTCATCTTCGAACTCATAAATTCTATGGACCTAAACTACGCGCATACCAAAATTCATGAAGATCGAAGCAACGATACTCAAGTTATCGTCGAACAAACATACAAAGATACAAGCGCCAGGCCCGTCTACACTGGACCTCACTCGCTTCGCTCGTTCGGTCAATTAGTAAGACTAGCTGTGCCATGCAGTTTCACCCGCTTAAGCTCCGTTCCCGTGGGAATATCGGGGGAAAAGTAGCCTATGTGTTATTCCCGGTATCCAGCTACCTTCCAAATCTCATCGCAATTTGTTCAGTAGCTTTTGCGCGAAAGAGTAACATAGTTACATATGTACTTACATACATAGATACAATTCGCGTTTATAATATTAGTCAGAAGTAACATAAGATATAGAATTCCGTTATGCAAGAAAAACTATTAAATGTTTCTTCTATTTCCTAGAAATTTAAGTACCTTCACAAGCGATTCGTTGTTGATTTACCGTTCTCCACCACCGGGGTCAGATGCCACCAACATTTATTACTCCTTCTACTATTTATTACAAGCAAAAATAATCACATTCATATTTACCCGACGATTTTCTTACTAAATTATTGTAATATTTGTCTTCCTTATTTTATGGTTACTGGTTTTTTTTGTTTTATTTGTGTCGACCACCAAATATTAGGTTTAGGATTTATTGTAGGTTTTTTGGCGTTCTGTGTGTGTGTACATATAAATATAATTTTGACTCCGTATTTACTATACTATACTATATAATTTCGTAACACCGAATTTCACGTCAACGAATGCTACCACGACAAACTTTACAACGAATGCACGCCACCATGTAAAGCTTAATAATAAATGCACGCCACCACGAAAAATTTCAAAACTAATACACGCCACCAGGAAAAGATAAATAGATAAAACATTAAAAAAAAACGGAAAATTTATTATACAAGAATATTAGTTAAATATACCTACAAATCTATGACTGCCTGGGCTAAGCTAACTTAATATCTTCATTAATTCAGTAAGTAAGTACAGTCGTGATCAAACCAAAAAGTCGATAACTACATTTCTATTTTTAAAATAACTATCCTTTTTGATATATTTTTTCCCCAGAGAAGCAGGTTCAAGTCCTGTCGGGTGCGATATTTTTGGAAAGCATTTCTTTAAGTATATAACTATCCTTACTAATAAATTACAAAAGTTTGCAATTATGTATGTAACTTTGTTACTTTTCCACGCTTTTATCACGATCCGGACTTACGTCGGTAAAACCGCTAAGCGCAATACCTATATGATAATTAATTATACTGTGGTTTCAAAGCATGTTTTTCCTATTTTGACAAGCCACAATTATAATAATAGGTATAGTGTATTGTCGGCTGTCAAAAAAAGATATTATAAACAAATAGTCAGATTTTCAAAATCGTTATATAATATATTGTATGTTCAGCAGTGGACGGATAAAGGCTGAAATGATGATGAAGAATGAAAGATAGAAAGAAAATAAGTTTATTCAGGAAAGCACACAAGTATAACAAACAAATAGAATGGTCGTCGACTTTCAATGCCGACTGTACTTCCCAAACATAGAGTAGGTAACTGAATTAACCCGAGCTGGACCGAATGGACTGAAATCACAGGAATTAGACAAATACTAGGTCGTGTACTCTAGTATAAGTACTAGGTAGATAGGTATAACAAATTCTATCGTCCTCCAATTTGATTACTGACTTGTTAGCTGATTGCCTTCGTTCGGACAGCGGGCTGTGCGGGCTGTGGAACCTTTTCTATTGAAATAACTTTTCAAGCTCTTATGGCACACCACTACGAATATTATTATTTACTAGCTCAATGCGTAAGTCCCGTTCCCGCGGGAATATCGGGATAAAAATAGCGGTAGCCTGTGTGTTATTCCTGGTATCCAGCTACCTATATTCGAAGTTTCATCGCAGT
This sequence comes from Idaea dimidiata, assembly GCA_949358125.1. Lineage (NCBI taxonomy): Eukaryota > Metazoa > Arthropoda > Insecta > Lepidoptera > Geometridae > Idaea > Idaea dimidiata. The sequence continues at coordinate 14,689,725 of OX442341.1, forward strand.
TGGTTCAGTAGTTTTTTAATGAAAGAGTAACAAAGTCACATACAAACTTTCGCGTTTACGTTTATTAGTAAAATTATTATTATATGTGGAAAGGGCAACTGAAATCTTAAGTTTGAAACGTTTTTTTTAGCTTATTTTTTTAACAGTAGATATAGCATCAGAATAAAAAAAAAAAAAAAAAAAACCTGTGACGAACACACAGCGCCATCTAGCCCCGTGGTAAGCTGCTAAGCTTGTGTTACGGTGGCTAGACAACGGATATACTACTTATATTTATTTTTCTTTTGTAAATACATACACATTATACATAGAAATACGCCCAGACCAGATGCAAATATTTATTTTTTAAGCTTAAATATTTGCACCCAGCGGGAATCGAACCCGCAACCTTCTGTATTGCAGCCAAGCGTTCGCCCGACGCGCCACAGAGGTCGTCAAATGACGACCTCTGACCTCAGAATGAAGACACTTGAATGAAACAAGCCACTGAAATAACGCTACGTCAAATTTAATGAAACTTTAAACGTTGCAGTCGTCATTCATCGACTGCGTCTTAGGCTGAAATCTATAGCGCGTACTTTGACTTTGCTCAGACTGAGCTTAGCAAAAACTAATCATAAACTTTGAATGGGAATTTTTAGTCGAAATTCATTTTGTATGATACAAATAAATAAAAAAGAACTTCATCGTCATAACCGCTGTCATAAAGTTTTTGCTTAGCAAAGTCAAAGTACGGACTACAGATTTCAGCCTTAGACTTTACTAAGCAAAAACTTTGACTTAACATAATTTTTGGTATTTATAAAGCAATCTACGTAACTATCTAAAGTTTTTGCTTAGTAAAGTCGAAGTTTTTCAAATTTAGAATGTAAACCAATCAGAGAAGCAAAGTTTAGGTCATTAGACCTAAACTTTGCTTCTCTGCTATGACTATGAAGTTCTTTTTATTTTATTCGTATATTACAAAATTAATTTCGACTTTAAATTCCAATTCAAAGTTTATGCTTAGTTTATGGTAAGCTTAGTCTGAGCAAAGTCAAAGAACGCACTATAGATTTCAGTCTTAGATCCGCAGGGATTGTAATGGACGTAATAATATTATGTGCTGCAGCGCTTTTCTTATATGTATATTTCACTTAAAAATAACATTTAATATATTCAAGACATCACGTCTAGTACTAGAAGTTAGATAGTACTTCAATGTATCTGAGGAACAACCCCCAGACGGACAATAACCGCTTTTCTGAGTAACTATAGTAACGTTGGGACTGCGACAGTATTCATTTGTATCAAATTAAGTACTGTAGCTATTTCTATAGCGATTTTATTAAATTTAGTATTCACGTAGTAAAATCAAACGTCCGTCAAGCTCTAAACTTCGTTAGTTTGACTTCACTTCGCATAGCCAGGTTAGTTTTTCACGATGTGTATCCAAAAATAGATCTAGGCCGAAAATAGATCTAGGTGGCGTGCAATTGGAGAGGCCTATGTCCAGCAGTGGACTGCAATGAATGTGCATCTACTGCAAAGTATGCCTGAAAAAACCAGTCAAGTGCGAGTTTCGTACCATTATCACAATTGGGCACCAAACCCAAAAATAAACACCGGCCAAAGCGAAATCCCTGAACGCAACTTACGCTATTTTTCACTAGATGGAGCTAGTGATAAAAATAAATCGCGGTATCGTTGCGTTTATTTTTGAAAAATCACGGTTGTTGTATGGGAGTCCCCCATTGCTTAATTTTGTTGTTGTCGTTATAGCAGCAACAGAAATACCACATCTGCGAAAATTTCAACTGTCTAGCTATCAAGGTTCATGAGATACAGCCTGGTGTTAGACGGACGGACGGACAGACAGCGAAGTCTCAGTAAAAGGATCGCTTGACAGTTTTAAACGATCAACTTGAATGTATGACAGAGCCATCAAGTTCGATCGGACATTTTTATAATCTAGTTAGACATGGAGTCTTTCACTAGCGTTTTGTTTTCATAGATCTACCTACGTAAGTAAATCTAGCTGCAGAAGTCCCGATCCCATGAAAATGTCGGGATAAAAATGAGTATAAGTAATAGTTCAAGGTTTTATCTGTCTACATGTCGAATTTATCGGATTTTTAACCGATTGTGAAAGGATCCTGAGAGAATATGGGGATTAAAGGAGCCTAATGTCATATCTCTGGTTCTTATATCTAAAGTATGTATTTAGACTCTACAGTTTAAGAGTAAAGGGCAACTTAATACATAGCTAAATCGATATTAATATAATTCAAAACTTTAGGTCACAGACGTAATAAATAATTAACCATACCCATTAGGTAACTTTCTTTTTAGAATTCTAAATATCACTACAAAATCCCCAGAATTATAAAATACCCAGACGACGACGTAAATAAAATAAAAACACGATCATTCTTCAAAAGTTTAATTAGCGCATAGCGCTCTAAAACGTCCACCGTCCCTGAAAAAGGTATAAAAGCAAAGAATGTTTAAGGCTAGACGACAAAAATCTAGATTTCTCTAGTGTTCCTAGAAACCCGATCATAACAGTTTAGAGACTTTGCAGACCGAATATTTTAATCGGACTTTGACTTTGCTCAGACTGAGCTTAGCAAAAACTGAGCATAAATTTTAAATTGGAATTTATATACTTAAAGAAATGCTTTCCAAAAATTTCGCACCCGACAGGACTTGAACCTGCATCTCTGGGAATCCGTTCCAGCGCCTTTCCAATTTGGCCACGGATGCATGTTCAATCGAGTCGAAATTAAGGATTGCATTTCTTATTGTTTTTACGTTTTTGGAGGCACGTAGCGCCATCTACTGACAATATTTGCAGACTGCCAGCTTGAACTATTCTATTTTCCATAGAATTAAATTCAACGTTGAGATGTTGCTTCCGATTAACCGTTTTTGTTATATTTTTAAAAGTGTTTCCTACACTTGGATAACTATACTTAAAGAAATGCTTTCCAAAAATTTCGCACCCGACAGGACTTGAACCTGCATCTCTGGGAATCCGTTCCAGCGCCTTTCCAATTTGGCCACGGATGCATGTTCAATCGAGTCGAAATTAAGGATTGCATTTCTTATTGTTTTTACGTTTTTGGAGGCACGTAGCGCCATCTACTGACAATATTTGCAGACTGCCAGCTTGAACTATTCTATTTTCCATAGAATTAAATTCAACGTTGAGATGTTGCTTCCGATTAACCGTTTTTGTTATATTTTTAAAAGTGTTTCCTACACTTGGATAACTATACTTAAAGAAATGCTTTCCAAAAATTCAATCCTTAATTTCGACTCGATTGAACATGCATCCGTGGCCAAATTGGAAAGGCGCTGGAACGGATTCCCAGAGATGCAGGTTCAAGTCCTGTCGGGTGCGAAATTTTTGGAAAGCATTTCTTGGAATTTATAGTTGAAATTTATTTTATTTTTATAGGAATATAAAATAAAAAGAACTTCATAATCATAACAGAGAAGCAAAATTTAGGTCATTATTTTTGATTGGTTATTTTATGACTTTACTAAGTAAAAACTTTAGATAGTTTTCTAAAAATTGTCTTAAGTGAAAGTTTTTGCTTAGCAAAGTCATCTGTACTTTGACTTTGCTAAGCAAAAACTATAGATTTCAGCTTTATACACCAGCAAAACCGTGGGAAGTGCTATTACAGCTGCCTACATATCGAGTTTTATTGGATGCGGTTCAGCTATGTTTACGTTAGGTACCTATTATAAAGATGATATAGTCCCCTGTGTGATTAAATTGACGAAATTGTGTAGATATGTACAATTGTCACATTTTTTTAAAGTAAGGGTCATCATCATCTCGACATACGACGTCACAAATAGCGATCACAAGCTACTTTCATCCAACGACTCTGTGCGATTCGCTACAACTTATATAGCCGCCGCGCTAATATTATGAGTACTCTACCTATACTTTTTCGTGCACATTGCAATACGTTGTCGGGAGATAGGACTAACAGTCGGCCGATGAATACTCTCCAGTCTACGGTAAACGATATCGAGGTCAATGACCGGTCAGACCCATTAGACGACAGATGTTCGATTGTTCCATAAGTTATGCGAGTTGAATCGGATTACATAGAACGATAGCAGCCGACCCGACATCGACATCGACAGCCAACCGAGTGTGGGACAAAAACGCTTTCAACACGTTGCTATTGGTCTGACTTGCATGACCTGGCCACCTATTCTATAACTCATCATCATCATCATCATCCAAGCAATGTTCCTGGTTGAATTGAATTACACAGAACGATAGCAGTCGACCCGACATCGACAGCCAACCGAGTGTGGGACAAAAACGCTTTCAACACGTTGCTATTGGTCTGACTTGCATGACCTGGCCACATATGCTATAATTCATCATCATCATCATCATTCGAGCAATGTTCCTGGTTGAATTGAATTACACAGAACGATAGCAGTCGACCGGACATCGACGGCCAACCGAGTGTGGGACAAAAACGCTTTCAACACGTTGCTATTGGTCTGACTTCCATGACCTGGCCACCTATTCTATAACTCATCATCATCATCATCATCCGAGCAATGTTCCTGGTTGAATTGAATTACACAGAACGATAGCAGTCGACCCGACATCGACAGCCAACCGAGTGTGGGACAAAAACGCTTTCAACACGTTGCTATTGGTCTGACTTGCATGACCTGGCCACATATGCTATAATTCATCATCATCATCATCATTCGAGCAATGTTCCTGGTTGAATTGAATTACACAGAACGATAGCAGTCGACCGGACATCGACGGCCAACCGAGTGTGGGACAAAAACGCTTTCAACACGTTGCTATTGGTCTGACTTCCATGACCTGGCCACATATGCTATAATTCATCATCATCATCATCATTCGAGCAATGTTCCTGGTTGAATTGAATTACACAGAACGATAGCAGTCGACCGGACATCGACGGCCAACCGAGTGTGGGACAAAAACGCTTTCAACACGTTGCTATTGGTCTGACTTCCATGACCTGGCCACCTATTCTATAACTCATCATCATCATCATTCGAGCAATGTTCCTGGTTGAATTAAATCACACAGAACGATAGCTGCAGTCGACCCGACATCGACCGCCATCCGAATGTGGGACAAAAACGCTTACAACACAGTACACACACACATCATAATCTAGGGATATTTTAATCTGAAATTAGTAATAATAATGTACAACTATTATAATAGTGACATAACAGAGTGGCCAAACGCCACAGTATACATAATTTGACGGTATACAATACGGTGCTAGTCTTTAAATTTTTCTCGAAAACGCTTCCATATATTTCAGTTATTTTGTAATAGCATACTATCACATCAAAAGCTTTGTGAAATTTCGGAAACTTATTAAACCGTTTTCAAGAAAAATTGTATTGAGACCAGGACAATTTAGTTAAGACAGTTTAGTTATAGAATAGGAGCCTTGAATGCTGGTGACTGGGCAGAGATTTCCTAATATTGCTTACTAAAGATTATGTACCTAGTTTATCTATTTTATGGTAGATAGATTCGATGTAACTCTAGGTATACTAGTAATATAATATTTTGCATATTTGTCTGTAGCCGATAAACTCAGAAACTACTAAACGTATTTTCATGCAAGTTTCACCAATAGATAAAATATGTCAAATTATAAGTAAACTAGCAACGTTCCGCGATTTAACTCGTAGGTCCTGTTCCCGCGGGAATATCGGAATGTATTCCAAGTTTCATCGCAATCGGTTTCGTCTTTTTTGTGTGCAAGAGTAACAAAGTCACAAATATACATACATACAAACAAACTTTTGCGTTTATAATATTAATAACTATGCCTTGAGCAATGTAAAAAATACTAAATTAGTAAGATATTATTAAAATTATAAGTATATAAATAAATATTTTTTCCAGACATTTTTAAATAAACCATTTCAAAGCTGGACCTACCATTTTCAAACATACAATTACCGCGGGGCACGAAGAAGTTTGTTTTTTAAGTCTTCAGTAGGTATACCTATGTATTCAATTGATGGCCATACGATATTTCGTACATAGTGGTATAAGTAGTTAGTGTATCTAAGTAAGCACACTACACTCAGTGGATGATTAACGCTAAACCATCAAACATACACTTGATAGCAACCCAATTAGACACAGCTCAGGTTACGACATTCGTAACACGCCAATTAAGCCACTCGAAGATTATCTGATACCTAGCTTCTGATATTCCAACCACGTAATGAGACCTAACATCTCAGAATTACTTGAGGTGAAGTACCCATCGTAAATACTAAAAACTTTGCCCTTAGTGCATGTTTTTTAAAGTCGTCTTAAGGTGACATACCTACGAATCTCAATATTTCTCAGTAATTACAAAACATTCGGAAATACTATTTTGGTATTTTATTTTTCATTTTCTTCTATCTTCATCTTCATTTTGATAATTTTCTTTACACGATTGGTTAATTTTTATAACAGAAGAAAATTAACTATACCTAACAACTCATTTAAAACAGAAATTTTCAATTTACAGCTAAACGTATTTAAACCTTTTTTCAGTATTAAAGTATAATAACGTACACTTGAAATTGGTAGCTGTTTTACTAAATTAGTAATAGTTATCTTGTTATTAGAGACTAGCTGCGCCCTGCGGTTTCACCCGCGTAAGTCCCGTTCCCGCGGGAATAACGAGATAAAAAGTAGCCTATGTGTTAATCCAGGTCCCCAGCTACCTATATTCCAAGTTTCATCGCAATCGGTTCAGTAGTTTTTGCGTGAAAAAGTAACAACCTCACATACATACATACAAACTTTCGCGTTTATAATATTAGTAAGATAAGATTGTTTGATTTTACTCACTATTTTTGGTAGCAATTTTTTTAAATTAATTTCCAAGTACATACTTTTTGTTCTCTCTTCCTTTATTATAAGTATATAGACGTTTTGTGATGCTTTATTTAATTGCACGGATATCTTTAACTACAATTCTAAAATTAGCCCATTTTTTAAACTACGATTCATTCTCATTCATCAACTACTTACAACTAATTACGAGCAAAATCTTTGAAACGAACTTTTTTCAAGCTGGAAATTCGTATTTTAAAATGTTCGCTGAGTGCCTACCCAAGTAAAGGACGGAGCCAGTCAGAACTACTCATGTTCTGCGTTAATGAACTTAATTAGCGCATGTCATATCCAGTGCTTATTAGTCTGAGCTTACGCTTCAGGCTATACCTAGTATATAGGTGAATAGTGGAATTAGTTTAATAGTTCTGGATGGGTACAGTCAAGCTTAAGTCCCAAGCTTCAAAAAGTCTTTGGAGGTATGAGGTGGTGGTATTCCCCGGTAGGCCGCGGCCCAACGATGTCTTGTCGGTAGTTGTGTATATGAGCTTATCTCAGAAAGAAAGTTGATATCGCGATACAGGATTTCATACTAGTAACGCCATCTACTAGGTGCTGTGGGCGACAAGTCAAGGCTTAAATTAGGTGCTAAATCTAAATACTTGTATCAATCTAATTAACAAACCTGTTGCCAATACTGGCAAAATAATCGAAGTAAAAAACCAATTCAAACATGGTAACTAGGCTATTAATTAGGGTCTGTAGTGAACAATCAAGTTACAAAGCCTTGAATATCGTCGTAGGTTGCAAGCTTGTCGGTCTTTTATCGGATACATTTCGGAAAGTGTGCCACGGAACTGCACCATTTGAATGACTATAACACCAAGTCGAATCATTTTAAAACCTCTATTTCTACTGATTTTTGTTCGTTTTCTTTATTTTTTCTTTGTGAATTGTATTAACCACTCGCCGCAGGAGTCCGACCTCGAACGAAAATTAGTAGATATATTATCGAATTATTTAAATCGCCTAACGAGTAATGAGCGATTTAAAAATAAGGCTCCTGATAGTTTAAATTACACTATTAGTTCTTTATACTATGCCAAAAGTTACTTAAAACACAATATTTACCGGGTTTTACTCGCGCTTTTATTTCATAACGGCATTATTACTAATCACCGAGATTTCGATTTAAATCGCTAAACCTAAGACAAAAATAAAAGTTATTTGCTGCAAAACAATGTCATTGATTCATCTGTCTTCACACTTCCCTTGTTTGAAGCTTGAGGCTTGACATGATTTTGATCGTGTAATAATTCCTTACGCAGCCAGATGCATCTGTTTCAAATTACATACAGTTATAGGTATCGACGACCCATTATAATTAATTAATGCCTGATATTATTGTGTGAGCAATGTTTGCTTTGAGTTGTAAATACAGTTTTATCAGGCGACTGAGCTTCATTGGACTTATTCAGATGAATCAGGGAATTACGCTTTCCTGGACACAATTTTACCAGATAAATAAAATCAATCAAGCGTAAAATTAATACTACTCAAATAGACTCACATTACTTACATGAAGATAATAATAAGTTTTTTTCGACCGCGTATTTTAATTCTGTAGTAGTAAATGAAACTGATAAATTGCGAGTTAGACTCGCGTACGAATGGTTTCATACCATTATCACAGAAACATTATTTTATTATATTTTCAGGAGCCTTATTTTTGAACCGCTCGTTGCACATCAGGCGATTTAAATAATTCGGTATCTGCTGATTTTCGTTGGATGTCGGATTCCTGAAGCGAGTAATTGATACCACTCGTTGCGGTCGTTCGATTCACATAGAAAAATAACAGAAATCAAACGAAAATCAGTAGAAATAGAAGTTTTAAAATCGCTCGAAGTCGCGGTAGTGATTCAAAAATAGAGCCCCAGTATATTTGTTGTATAAGTAGTGGCAACAAAAATACATAATGTGTGAAAATTTAAACCGCCTCACAATTCAGCTATCGATTAACTATCACAAATTCATGCATAATACAGCTTAGTAACAGACCGGCGGACAGTGAAGTCTTATTAAAAGGGTCCCGATTTTACCCTTTCGATACGGGACTCTAAAAAAATATCTAGAACCTATTTGGTTCTAATTGTGGTCGGTGGTCGGCTCTCTATCATAGGTGTAATAATAAAGGAACATTAGCCGGTGATAACGTTAACTGAACAATGCGGGTAGATAGGTGACATGTTTGTCCCAGCCTCGTCTGGACTGTGGTCTGAGGTATAAACTAATGGACACAAATTAGTGAAAATATTCGAAAACGCTATCGTTCTCCATCATCATCCGAGCGATGTTAGCGTTTGCATCCCTCTCAGGAGCTCGGGTTCTGCTTTACTGCTCTTACGATTCCACGTCGCACAATCTTCAGCATTCCAAGTAGTAAGGCCATTTGCACGCATACCTATCACCCCTTTATAAGAATATAACCAATCGTTATATTCTTTGAATAGAAAGACACACAAGTGCCTCCACTAATCGGCATCGTATCATCTCGTCATCGGCAATGCCGACGCCGTTGCTTCGTGCCGATGACGTCTTTCGATTGCATAGATAGCGTGGTAGGTGCGTCGGCAAATTAGCCGGTGATAAAATTTATCCATTTGATGCCGGATACCGGCATCGTAAGCATCGCATCAAATGGATACATTTTTCACAGAGCGTCAGCAGCGATCGCATTTGCCGACGCAAATACCAAGCCATCTAAGCAATCGAAAAAAAGAAATCGTGTTAAAAAGAATTGCAACCTGCTATGTGAGCTTTTTAAATAAAATAAAATAAATCGAAAGACGTCATCGGCACGAAGCAACGGCGCGGCGTCGGCATTGCCGATGACCCGATTCGAGCGATCACTAAGAAGACTTGTAAATGGTCTACTGTTTCGTGACGTAACATTCTGAATACGCTTCCTCTTACACTTTGTGTCTTGCACATCGGATTCGTCCGACGACAACAGATTTGTAGGCGGTCGGCCATCGTCGCCGGCGGATTAGTTATCGGGGCTGCGGTCAGACATCTTTGCAGCGTTCATCCTACCAGCTTCGTTTGCAAATTATAACACTTATTTCTTTACAAACAGGTTAGTACTTCTGGTGCTATACGTGCCAAATTAATGTTATACAAGGTGAAACGGGTATGCCCTTTTACTTGAAAATCAGCTGTTTTTTAGAGTTAAGGTCATTGACCCTATGTTGTCCTTTCATTTAATTTGATCTACAACAGTCAAAACTTCAATTACCTTTATTTTCAAAAGCAGCTGTTTTTTTCAGTGGGATATAACCTCAAATCTTCCAAAAAAAAAGGTCGAATTATCAAAACTTGTAGAACAAAAGTTGTTCGCCTAGACGTCTAGAATAACCACCTTTTGGCTTAAAAGGTCATACCCCGTTACACCTTGTAAATAATAAAAAACTAATTTAAAAATTAAAAAACCGACTTCAAAAAAGAAACGAACCAAAAAAAAAAGAATTGATAAAAAAGACCAAAATAACCTCTACGTAGGTACAGTGCCACCGACTAATTAATCTGTTTTATCATCTGAAGTCGGGCAGCTAAACTAAGTACAATATGGAACCAACCAGTAAAACTGCCCGACTTCAGATGATAAAACAGATTAATTAGTCGGTGGCACTGTACCTACGTAGAAGTTATTTTGGTCTTTTTTATCAATCCTTTTTTTTTGGTTGTTTTTTTAATTATTTTTTGTTTCTTTTTTTAAGTCGGTTTTTTAATTTTTAAATTAGTTTTTTATTTTACCCTTTTTAGTATACCTACCTACCTAAAAATCAACAATATTGTTACCGTTATTTTAATTATTGAGGAGTTTGCTGATGAGAAGGTGGTTTCAGGTGCCCAATCAATCTGTACTTAGTTCTTTAGGGGTCTATTCTTTTTGGTTGAAGTCCAAAATGAGTAATTTATTGAATTCAGGGATACTATCCTGTCCATCATTCGGAAGATACTCATCAGATTCTTATCAAACTTTTATGGAACCATCTCGGAGCTCCCACCTTTCCATTAAAAAAAGAATCATCTCAATCGGTCAAGCCATCTTCGAGTAATCGATAAACAATTGGATTGATTAATGCGTTTTGAGGAGCATTTTCGTTCATCACTCCGAAGATCCACATCAAATTTTTATGGGACCATCTTAGAGCTCCCATCTATCTATAAAAAAAAGAATCATCTTAATCGGTCAAGCCGTCTTCGAGTAATCGGTGAACTTACAAAAAAAAAAAATTATACATACAGACGAATTGATAACCTCCTCTTTTTTTTTGAAGTCGGTTAAAAATCTTACTAATATTATAAACGCGAAAGTTTGTATGTACATTGTACATTATGTGACTTTGTTACTCTTTCACGCAAAAACTACTAAACCGATTGATATGAAACTTGGAATATAGGTAGCTGGATACCGGTAATAGCACATAGGCTACTTTTTACCCCGGTCCCGCTGTTTTATCCGCGTAAGTCCCGATCCTGTGGAAATATTGAAATCAAAAGTAGCATACTCCTCGATAATGTAGCTTTCTACGGGTACAAGAAGTTGTTATGATAGTTATGTTAAAAACATGTTAACAACGTTACCTCTTTATAATATTAGTATAGGTATAGTATATAGAGTACTAGCTGCGCCCCGCGGTTTCACCCGCGCAAGTCTCGATCCTGCGTTGTTCGAATATCTATACTTACCGCAAAACAAAAATCCACACAAAGTATGTGTGTCAGTAAATGATAATGATGACGATAGATGACGAAAAATGACGATGGATAACGATGATGATGATAAAATAAAATAAATAAACATAAAATAAAAAAATTATGTTAGAAAATTTTCATCCAAATCGGTCGAACCGTTTAACCGTGAAAAGGGAACAAACAAACAGATAAAAAAACAAACAAACTTTCTGATTTATAATATTAGTAAGGATAGATAATATAGAATAGATAGATAATAATATATAAAAATAAACTACACGAATAGACAAGCAAAAATTCGTTAAAACCGACTCAATGCAAAAATTCAAAAAAAATTAATAGAAACCCACTTTCACATCAAAAGCGAGCGACTTTATCATAACTCGACAAAAATAAAAGGCAGAGATAGATAACTCTACAGTTCCGGTTTTCGAATTCCGGCGAATTCAGTTTTTCGGTAAATTTCGGTTCGACCATTGGCTTTATTTGTTTTCCCGCTCCAGGGCAAAGGGATCCATTAAGTTGAGCCCAAGGAGATATATATATCCCATTATTGTATGCAAATAAGGGTAAATTAGGTTTTAATGCCCATGCAGTGGTATTCCGAAGGCGTCCCTCAGGAATACTCAAACAAAACACACGTTGGGATATCGCTTACATAAAAAATATAGACGCAATTCATCTCAACTCAACGAAACATTTTTTATTTATTTTGTATTGCTATTTTTTAAGTACCGAAACAATGTTTTTTTAATTATTTTGTATTGCTATTTATTTAAGTAAGTATGTTTATGTTATATTTGTATGATTTGTTTTTATTAAAAATATTGATCACAATTGTACTGATTTTACTTTCTGTTCTCTTCTGTTTGTACACTTTACTACCTTAAACTGTATTATTTCTATCCAATTAAGGGTTGTCGGGAAAAAACTCTTACAGGGTTAGACTCACCTTAGTATATATTATTTGTATAACATCTGTTTTGTAATGTATTTCACTTGTGTACTGAATAAATTAAATATATAAGTAAACAATGTTACGTTAGTTTAGCTTAGCTCCGCGTAATTAAGACGTGGGGTTGATAAGCTTGAAGCTCATACTAGTTTACTATGGGTAGCTAGCTCGACTTGCGACGTCGTGTAAGCTCCAAATCAGTATTTCTCAGTTAATAATTATTAATTATCTACTCATTAGATGAAAATGTATTACCAATTTGAAGTTTAGATTACTACTTGTCAATGCAGGAAAAACCATTGTTCAAATATTTTCCGTTTCGTAGTAAAATGAAATTCGATGTTTAGAAGAGTTGTTTTTTTTTTCGTGTTGTAAAAGTTTACTAATCGGGTAAACAAAACTACCAAAATAAAGGCGAAAGAAGGATAAATTGTATACGACAATATAGTTCCGTATGTTTTGTAATTACTGAGATAAATTGGCAACCAAATCTACAAATTCTTCGATTCGTCCTCTTAAGTTAGCTTAGCTTAGCTTAGCTCCGCGTAGCTTAGCCAGTTTTTTCTACATGTGCGTCATTATGCGTCCACACCAAACTGTGACAAATGACGTACTTTTAAAAACTAACAGAACGCGCGGTCTAATTTATTGAATACCGTAATCTACATTAAAATTTGTTTTCTTGAGTAGGTAAGTATGTGATAAATTCGTGCAAAAATGGTTCTAAATAAAGCGTACTATAATGTATTCTATTCCCGATTCCCACATAATCGGGACATAGCGGGTAAAACCGCGGAGCGGATCTAATTTTCTTCCCAATCCTTAGTGTTTCCTCTATGCAAGACCTCCGTGGTTGTAACTAGGTACCTCCTCTGATCCGATGGTTTGTTTTGCGAATAGATCTGAAGGGTCAACGTAAGTGAATCTTTTAGCTAATATTTTTATTTTTGTTTGTTTCACCAAAGGTCTATTGTAAGGGATTTTGTTTCAGCCGTGGTGTGTTGCTAATGAAGGCTTAGGACGAGTTCCCATAGTGAAAGAGGAATGACCATGTGATGCTCCACAAAAACCTCAACATTCGTTTTGCTGAATAAAACTACATAATTAAATTGTACGCAATATAAACTTTAGTACTTACTTAAAAAAAATGTACCTGAAGAGGTAAAAAGGTACAGCCAAATTAAATTCGGGGCTGCTGTAGAGCATCTCTTCAGCAACCCCAAACTTTAGAAATTGTACTCACGTACTAGGGTTTTCTTCTAACAGACTATTTTAATACCCGGGTATCGGGTATTATTTTTTCAGATACCGGTTACCCCAGTAAATGTTTGAAGTAGCGACCCCACGGGTTCCCGAGTCTCCAGGGGGAAATCGCCTTTCCTCATCTCCGGCTTGCCTTTGTTGGCTGGTCGTAGTGAACACCTGATGAGGAAGCGGTCCCTCGCCTCTGGCTTGCGTTCACTGGGCAGTCAGAGTGGAGTCGTGAGAGCATACAAATACACTAGTTTATTTTGTTGTAGTCAAAAATACCTTTTAGTTTTGATTTTACATTTATGGCATTTCAATTTACGAAAATATTGAATCTCGGTTACAGTAACGTGATGACACAACCCCTAATCAAAACGTTAGACGACATGTACTGTGACATACGATTGACGACCTCTGTGGCGCGTCGGGCGGACGCTCGACTGCAATGCGGAAGGTTGCGGGTTCGATTCCCGTCGGGTGCAAATATTTATGCTTAAAAATAAGTATTGGGTGTCTTTCTATGTAAAATATGTATGTATTTACAAAAAAAAAGTATAATATGTAGTATATCCGTTGTCTAGTACGAGTCCGCATCGCACGTTGACTTCTATAAATCGGAAACGAATTAACGTATCAAAGTAATTCTTTCACTTGTATTTTTTCTATTTTTTACAGAGAAAATGGAGAGCTAATATTCAAAATTAGTTATTTTTCCTTGTTATAAAACTCTTCCTTTTCAACAGTCAACAGTGAACAAGTTATGTGACGTTTGTCTCCATCTGTCAACTTTGAAACTTCATGTCACAGTAAAAGACAAACGATACATAGTTACGCAGCAGTAAACCAGCGATTATAAGTAAGGGAGTAAAGCATTAATCTATCTATCTATCTTTCAAACACAACCACCCAGGTAACTTTTTTCCAAAGAGCAAAAGGCTACAATAATTACCTTCATCGAGAGGTAGCTACCTCACTCGATATGACAGAGGTAGGAGGTACCTACCTCCCGGGAGGTCCAGGAAATATGTCCGAGTGCGTCCGTCCGATAACACCGGCTTATGGTAAATACTGCTGCGGTCTGGATTATAGGTATTTTCTACGGATTTACGGTATTTTACGGATTTTTCGACGCGCTCTCTTCACTCGGTTTCACCGTGCTGTTTTAATGCAGACTTTGGACTAAGGATTTTTAATCGACTAATAATGTATACTATCGACATCAACAGTACATAGAAAGCTGGGGCCCGGGGCACAGCAGTATGGAAACTACCTACAAATGGTCGAAAACGGCTCACTCACACAAACACTTTTTCTTTTAAAAGTTGTATTTCGCTCATGACTCGAGGAGTCACCAACCGTAGGGTTTTGCCGGAAGACCAGCGCTGCGGCGGATTTTGTTCTGCTGCAGTTATTTTTTGCTGAGGCGTAACCTTTTCGGGGGCACACGGCTTCTTAGAAATAATTATTATTTTCATTAACTTAGTAGTTTGCTGTTTATTTATAATTATTTGTTTTGTTGAGTTCCAAAATTGATTGTTTTTTTTTTGTACTATTTGTTTGGCATTAATTTAATTTCATATATTATTATAATTTATTATGTTGTGTTTATTGTACCTACTGTGTAAGTTGTGTGCCTGTCTGAATAAACGTATTTTCTTTCTTTCTTTCAAACATGCGCGTCGTCTAAGGTGGTTTCGCGGTGAAGTCAGTTACTGCGTTTGCGTCTGCGTGTGCATTTTCCATATTGCTTCCTCTATTTACTGTGTCTACACTTCTATACTAATATTATAAAGATGTAAGGTTGTTGACATGTATGTATGTATTTTGGGGGTAATCTCCGAAACTACTAAACCGTTTTAATCGAGGAGTAATATTAGGCTACTATGATTCCGACATTCGAACCGGATCGGGAATTACACGAGTGAAACTGCGGAGGAGCAGCTAGTAATGTGATGAATACCACTTACCTCAAATAATTTGAATAGGTCTCTTCTAGGAGACTGCATAAATACTTAAAAGATAAAACAAACTTAAAAAAATATATAAGTCCAGTAGCCTCAAAACTCAGCTACTTTTACAGTCGGGACCCATTATTAGAATGATGATCTAAATTCTAGACATTTAATGGGACAAAGTCTGCTAGAATAGCTGAGTTTCGTAACACTACCTTAGAGGCGCGACTGATGTGAATCAAGCTGAAATCCCTTTCCATTGAATATTTTTCTTTTTAATCCGTATCAAATACATCTTAAAACAATATACTATGTTATTGTACATGATACAAGAAGTGTCCCCTTCATTTCAAAAACAATAAAAAATAACTTTAAATACTATAACGATATTGACGTACCGATGCGACTCCAGAATATACACTTTCAGCGTATAGCTTAAGACCCCCTAAGCTTTTTGCTAAGACTCCACTGTATGACCGTCACCAAGCTGTATCCCATGAACAGTGAGAGTTCTAGATAGTTGTTATTTTCATACATAGACGATGTATTTCTCTATTGCCGCCGTGACAAATAAAGAAAAAAAAACAGTGGGGCTCCGTTACGCTAGGTACTCTTCGTGTGCAATTCAAACTCGCACATGATTTTTATTGGTTACCAAGTATCGGCCGATCATTTAGTCTGCAGTCTATGTGTTCCCTGCCATTCCGTATTACCTGCCTTCACGTTCGACGATTAAACTTGCGATTGGCTTTTCAAATATTTTTATAGATTTTCATAAAAAAACTGCATATTTTATTGGACTGCATTGAAACGTGCAATAACTGAAGAGGAATGCAGATGACAGATTTTTTAATCGATCGATTGTTTAGTTAAACGTTCAATTTGGAATAAAAATCCACTTTTTATCTAAATTTTTCGTTTAAACACGATAGATGAGTGTTTGACATCTATCTCACCTTATGTCAAGTGACAATAATGGTCTAAGACGTAACACGCTCATCTCGAAGTAAGTAGACAGCAGTATAACAAAATCGGACCCGTCTTCCTTAGTGGCTGCACCGGTCTACGTATCGGAGTACGGACGAGTCCGTTCGGTACTACGACTTATACCTACTGGCTTAGTGAATTTTTGCTTTCATGGTACAAAATGACTTTTTCAATGTGTAGTCCCTTGTATAATACTACTAGCTGCACCTCGCGGTTTCACCCGCGTAAGTCCCGTTCCCGCGGGAATATCAATATAGAAAGTAGCCAATGTGTTATTCCCGGTATCCAGCTACCTATATTCAAAGTTTCATCGCAATCAGTTTAGTATTTTTTGCGTAAAAGAGTAACAAAGTCACATACAGATATACATTAAACATACAAACTTTCGCGTTTATAATACTAGCTGCGCCCCGAGGTTACACAGTATCCAGCTACCTATGTTCTAAGTTTCATCGCAATCGGCTCAGTAGTTTTTGCGTGAAAGACTAACAAAGACACATACATACATACATACTTTCGCGTTTATAATAATTAGGAAGATTATGTACGCTTCACATTATTACGTGACTCTAACTCACGACATTTCCGCTCAACTGAGACCATCCCCCTCCAAGTACTTACTCCAGCTCCAATTTCTACAATAAATCCTTTTCCTTTCAATCTGTCATCCTCTGGAATTCCTTACCCCAAAATACTCATTCCGCTAAGTCGTTGCCAATTTTCAAGACTATGATGACTAATCACTACCTAAGTACTGTCTGACCGAATTATGTACTCTTATTTGTTCATTATCTTTATATATTTATTTGTATGTATCTTATTTCGTTATTTAAATATTATATTTATATCTGTATCTCTCTGCCTACCACACAAACTTTACTTACCTTCTCCATCTAAACGTTGCCTGGAAGGAATCGCTTTTAACGACAAGGTCACCCATTTGTACAACTTTATACTTTTAAGCTTTTTGTGTATTTGTCTTACTTATGTAAACTGCTCCCCTACCGCGTAGCTCCCGTCGAGTTCAACTCGACGTCGATTTGGGAATACGATGCTTTTGATAACGGGGTTGGATACAGACGCCTACGGAGACCAGGACCAGGAGGCCCCAATCAAACGCGGTGGCATCTTAGGAAGAGATGGTATGGAAATTTTAAAAGTCGGCACTACAGGAATTATTGTTTGGTGATTTGGAAAAGATGGCATACTGACGAAAGTCAGCATTCAGCACCATAACCGATCCTAGATGCTCTGTGCTAATTAAGGTTAGGTCTAGTGGAATCTAAACAGCATAATATCTAATGTTATTTAAGCCTAGACATCTATAAGTCTAGGCTTAAATTACAAATAAATGAAATAGAAAAAGCTGGTGAGTGCCTGCGTTCGCTTTAAGAGTTATCGAAGTTTTCCCCTCAACAGTCGCTATAATTTTCAGTATTCCTCCTCTAAAACAAAATAGTACTCTAGAAACAAGTGTACAACCATCGAATGGACCCAAATATTGCGCATAAAATAAAGTAGGAGTGAAACGGCCCGCTTTCAGTTTCCGTCAACAAAAATTGTCTGCAGTTGACACAAACTACCGGCCCGCAACACAAGGGCTTTTCAATTTATCGCTTTGATGAAATTCCATTAACGGGCGAACCGCCACAAGCGTCTATATATCATTTAATAAAGTAATTCGGGGGTAAAGAGCCATCTTACATTATCCCAAACACTTAAGCAAATAGCCCCGGTCTTTGTTGACCTGGTATTACATTTTTAAAAGGTTTCATTAAGAACTAGGGCAAGCTAGGTTTGGAAGGACTTTTTGGTTGATGATTCGCTGACCTCGATGACTTGACTTAACCTCTATTTAACCGGCTACAAGGAAAGGGTTATGTTTTAGCCCCTATCTTGAATGTATGTTTGTAATATTCTTAATTAGCTCGTATCTTCTAAACCACTCGATGATTGTTTTAAATTAGGGTTTGTTAGATCCGTCTCATTTTTCCAATGGTCACCCTTCAAATAGGTGATATTACAATAAAAACAAAATGGCAC
Organism: Idaea dimidiata; assembly: GCA_949358125.1. NCBI lineage: Eukaryota > Metazoa > Arthropoda > Insecta > Lepidoptera > Geometridae > Idaea > Idaea dimidiata. Next base: position 14,708,536 of record OX442341.1, read on the forward strand.
CCACCAGGCGCCATATTGTTTAAAAGAAAAAAAAAGTGTACTGACTATGTCGAGTGAGGTATCGTTGAATAGGTATTTAAAGATTATTCTAAGGTTTCTACAATCATTTTTCATTTAATGATACCATTTAGGATCTACAATGATTTAAAGTTGATTAGTAGTCGTTCATAAAAAGACCCAACCCAGTCGCAACCTACATAATCCTCAACTTAATAACTCCCTCAATGCAATGATGCGATTAAAATAAAATTAATTTAATTAAACGTCTAACAAATGTTGACTAAATAGTGTAAAACAAAAATAAAAAAAACTTCAAAACTGAACAAAAACTGAAAAGTTTTTAAAAACAATATTTATACAGCGCAATCAGCTTTTAATCCATGTTTCCATGGCGTTGTCGTGCTCGAGACATTGTTAGGTGAAATAGTTTTGCCTAGTCTACACACTTAGACCGACTTTGTCCTCACTAATCTATACTTATAATAAAATCGTAACTTAGCGGTGTCTGTTTTTGAAAAATATTTTGAAAAAACTATTTTTAGGGGTATGTACTAAGGTAACAGACCCCATTTCCGTGTTTAACTTTTTGTCTGTTTGTCCGTTTGGGTGTTTGTCCATTTGTCTGTTTGTCTGTGCGTTTGTGCGCGCTAATCTCGGAAACGGCTGGACCGATTTCAATGAAATTTGGTATGAAGATAGCTTAAGACTTCGATTAACATATAGGCTACTTTTTATCCGGATATCAAGTCCGAATATCCGGATATCCGGATAAAACATAAAAATTGCGTAGTTACGTTGTTTTTGAATAATCGGCATCCATCGTCATCGACCGTCATCCATCGTCATCATCACTTACTGACATAGAATTTTTTTCTTACTTCACCTACCAACTGCAGTGCAAAAATCCACACATAAACGGACGACCAGGGAAGTACTGATGATGCCAGGCGCGGCACCGCCTGGCTTCAACAGTACTTCAATGGGCAACCATTTAAGTGTGGATTTTTGCATTGCGGTAGGTAGGTGTAAGAACAACGCGGTACCGCGACTTGCGCGGGTGAGACCGCGGGGCGCAGCTATATTATAATAAATGTAAAAGAAGCGTAGTCCACCCTCTCCCGGAATAGCTATAAAGACATAACAGACCTTGAATATGGCTACTTCGATCACATTATTTCAGACATTCATTTTATCTAATTGTACCTAAATATAAAGTTTTCTTGTTCTTGTGAATGAGACGTACGAGCGAGGCGACCAGTCGCTCTAGTCGGTCCGTCACTGCGACAATTTCCCTCTATTTACCTTACAGCTTACCGGAAAAGGTCCGGATTAATCCGGATAGTTACAACCATTCACTCATTCATTCGGTCGTCGGTATCCATTCATTCGTTCTAATAAGAGCCGGTTTGTAAGCGGCTTACGATGCCCGAATGCCGGAAATTTAGTTTGGAACCGTTTTGAGATCGACGATTTAGTACGTTTTACGTTATTAGTTCGATTTCGACGTTCCTTTGACAAACAACTCTTGTACCGTCGCGCATTAGAGTAGAGAAAAATATACTTAAAATGTGTTGGACACTTTCAGTGAATATTCAATATTAATGTTTTAAAACGTAAATCGAAAATGAATCTTTACCATTTTAGTTTAGAAAACAACTATTTAAATTACTAGCTACGTCCCGTGGGAATATCGGTATCAAAAGCCTATGTTACTCCTCGGTGATAGTTATTATTATTATTAGCTATTAGTAAAAGATTTTTTGAAATCAGTCCAATAATTTTGGACTCTATTCGTTACTAACCAACAAAAGTTTCCTCTTTAGTCGTCATTGCTATAGGCTACTATATTATTCTGCTGTGATATCATCTTATTAGCATCCACCGCTACTATTTGCTATTTACTGTCAAAAAACATATTTCGTATTCTACATTGCTGCTTTGAAGTAATCACCGGTAACAACCACGTTAAGTCAAAGCAGCAATGTACTGCAACTTGGCAACTACTAGCGATGGATGCTAATTAGATGATACCACAGCTGGTTGGTTTCTGGTAAAGTCGTCTCATCGATCGTACGATGCAATGCTGCACGGAGTGTTGTGGCGTCCACTAATTCGGTGGACCGACGACATTGTAGCGGTCGCGGGAAGTCGATGGACGAAGATGGCTAGGGATCGGTATTTGTGGCGTTCTATGGGAGAAGCCCATGGAAGGCAGTGGGAGGATAAGGGCTGAGAAGATGATGACTAAATAATATATATGTTATGGTAAATGCTGAATAATGTGTAGAAATATTCCAAATATTTGATAATGATAGAAAGACTAAATGGTAGGTAACGAGATGATTAGAGCTTCTCCTAAGCTCCTTTGTTATCATTCATTCATGTATTACGTATTAGACAGCCACGGCCAGGACGTGTGTTCTGTAATCAAATAGTCTCAACACTTTATAAGCTTTAATGAAACTGCAGTAGGTATTGCCGAAAAATATTAAACCTTTTTCGATAAAAATCTAGCGATGCTGACGATTTAATTATAAAAACGTACCCTGGAAGCCAGCAATACTTTTTCCCATTATTATTTAAAGTAAATTAAAACCGACCAATACGTTGCTTTAGTCCAATCGTTGGTCTCGAAACTCTCCAAAATATGACGTATAATAATTACACGAAATGAATTTTCATTACGTATTTACATGAATTTTGTTAAATAAAATATGCAAGCTATTAAAATCATTAAAATAATACGTAAAATTGGCATGCTCCCGTCGTAATACCCAAGGTCGATGTAAATATGGCCACATAGTGACAATTACTGCAATTTATTGGCAATTTCGAATGTGTTACAATTAATGTAACAAAGACTTGATGTAATAATCGTATTGTAATTATATTTTATTGTAACCAGCACGTGACATTCATATCCAGTTTAAATTAACGAAATTTGTATTAAATTAGGTAGGTAGATATAGGTAGCAGTCACCATTTCAAACTGGACTGTAATTATGCAGGCAGTTATTCAGAATAATACATTTTAATGATCATAGAATAATACCACTAATAGCCTTGAGTATAATAAATGGTAACAACTAAACAAACCGTTTATAAAAACTATATATAACCCGACTACGTGAAAAAGGGGTTCTTCTTGTTTCGTATTTTTTAGACTTTTTCACACAGTCGGATTAAAATAGTTTTTTTATTCATTACTTTTCCATATCCCGATTAGATTATATATTATTATTGTAATGTGCTCGCGAAGATCTTTCTTTTGATAGGCAGGTACCAAACTCGTGATATTATCTCAACGTATTTTTTTACAAGGTTGCAATCTAAGTTTTAAGTACCGACACATAAAATGTTGAGAAAATTTATAGTCATAGGCCACTTCCCATTATTACGAATCTATTGACACCTCATTTATAAAATCGGTTCAGAAGTTTAGGCGCTAAGGTGGAACATACATATTATACATACATAGATTGCCAAAAACATTACCCTTCTTTTTAGCTTCGACTTAATCGGATAAAAATAATGTTAGCCTGCTAATTTGTTCCACAGTGGGGCAGACTTTTCTTAAAGGGCTTTGGTTGTAAGATGTCAAATTATATTAAACAAAATATAACTTTTATTATATTTGAACGGTTTTCGTTACTAAAGTAAACCTAAACAAAAATGTTTTCATATTGATTAAGGACGCGACTCATGTGAAATCCCTTCCGATTGAATAGTTTTATTCATAACCGGTATCAAATAGATCTTTAAACAATGTTTAATGTTATTGTACATGATACAAGAAGTGTCCCCTTCATTTCAAAAACAATAAAAAATAACTTTAAATACCACTATTATACAGGCAAAGTTACCCCTGTTTTACAAAATAAATCAATTTTTCTTCTAAATCCTTAACCGCTATATTTTCTTATAGGCATCATAATATTAGAAAATACAATACCTAGAACCCCTTCATCGTATTTTTTCAAAATATTATTTTAATCTTCGTTAATTATTGATTTTACGAGAAGTTGTAGATTTTTCACGCAATTCCATCTCGCTCATTTATATGCAATAGGACAAGGACCGTTGCTTATCATCTATCGCCGCCTTAACAGAATTATCTAAGAGCCTATAAAAGAAAACTTTATTTCATTTTATTTACCTGCCTAAAATACCATAAATTACTTTACTTTTTGTCAATACGTATAATATACCCACTATCCTTCGCCTTCCGTGATTTCTAGCCAGCTTTAAATCATAGGCTCGCCAATCGTTTCACCTAGTCTTAAAATGTTCATATTGTTCGATTTTATGTTATTTTATATACCTACTTTTGTAAAAACTTTACCGCCATTTCAGTTCTACCAGAACCACAAGCATATTATAAGAAAAAACTTCTTCATAGAAATTGAACGCTACCTGTACCAACCTACTTCAATTTGGCAACATTTACTTTTCCCGCCCAAACCTTATCTCCCGCCAAAAAAAGGTAATTGATATACAAGCTCATTAACTTCCTGCATCCCTAACCAAGCAATCTTTCATCAACATTTTCCATCTCGTTGGTTTCCTCCCCATCTCACCCCCCACCCCTACACTCACCCTACATGCCCCTGCGTTCCTAATTAGGGGAATGCACTCAAAATCCCTCTCTCTCGAGTGTAGGTGAGGTAGTATAGATAAAGGGCGAAGGTGATAGTTGTGATCCTGGGTTGTTTTCTATCGAGCCACTTATCTCGTACTCATTAGTCTATATAGAAACCATATGTGGGTGAGCGTGACACAGTTCTTTACAGTGCTGAAACTAAGAAAATGAGGACTGAAGCACAGACTGAAGGGAGTGTTAATGTTTTGCAGTTTTAGAACTTGCAGAGAGCAAAGCCATTAACTACGCTCGCTGCTTGCTGTGTAATTTTATCCATTAATTTTCATTAGCTATAACATTTAAGATATTTAACACTTCTAATACAATTAAATTTTAACACGCACGCTACAAATAAATTATATTTCGCTTTTTTGTTATTTCTTAATAGATTATTTCTTCTTTTACTACTTCTTCTTCTTTGTTAGAGTTTTCATACGCTCTAAAGCCTCAAGCTTTACCTAACGTCTGCAATAGAGATAACAATCGGGACGAACTTTCTAAAAGAAACATGTACCAGTTTGAGTTTTTAGAACATCCTCTAAAATAAAGACGTAAAAAATAAAATGGTCTATTACAACAAACCGTGTCTATCCTAGAAGTTTACTTTTATGTTACGACTTTGTTATTCCCTACTAAAATAATTATAGCGTGCTGCTGTTTGTTTATTATTATTGACGACGATCACGCACGTCGTTGAAACTTTTATAATCGCCTGTAAATTCCTCACTGGCGGTTTACTCTGAGCCCTGTTTTGACTTAACCAAGATCCTGAAGGTACCGTCGATCAGTGCGAACATGTTTAACTACGGTGCAACTATGGCGTCGTTGAAACTTGTATAATCGTCTGAAGATTCCTCACTGCCTGTTCACTATGTGCCTTGTTCCGACTTAACCCAGATCCTGAAGGTACCGTTGCGTTGATCCGAGCATGTTAAGTATTATCGCAGGCGTGCGTGAACGAAAGGGTTGCTGTGTTCATAAAAGGAGATTTATTCGGTTTTGGTATGTATGTTGCTACCTACTCACTTTTAGTACAGATAAGTGTTTTTGCACTATCTATAGGATTAAAGAGAGACTGTTCCACCTAATTACATTGTAGTTAAATTCATGTATCTAGTTGGACATTTTCAAACCATGTAGTTACATAATAAGGGACGCTAGAAACGTTTTTCCATACTCACAAACGGTTATCAGTTTCCGACGTAGAACACGAGCATAATAACAGACTATTGAAATTGCACTATCACATTAATAACATTAACAATGAATAATGTGCAAAGAAGTTATATTACTAGAAGTAGAATGGTCACGTAGAACTGCTCACGTAGAAGAACTCCCTTATGCTATTAGAAAGGGACCGCATGTATTGTTATTAGAAAGGGACAGCATGCCCAATGTAGCGGAAAACTTTTTAGTTCTACGTGAGCATTTTAGTTCTAGGATAATTATAACTTCTTTTATAAAGAGCAACTTCTTTTTGTATTCTGTGGCCGAACGCCACAGAATCCTACTGATAATATAAAGCTGAAAGTTTGTGAGCATGTTTGTTACTCGATCACGTAAAAACCGCTTAACCTAACCATACCATGAAACTCGGTATGTATTTAGATAGTTGGAGACCTGGAATAACCTTTTATCCCGATATTCCCGCGGGATCGGGACTTACGCGGGTAAAACCGACGCAGCTAGTACAATACGATGCGGTGCTCGTTCGATCGTCTGTTACGGCTACAGAGTTTTGTTCTTTTTTTTTCTCTTTTTTTATAACCGTTTTCTCTGCTGTGTGTCGTGTTTTGTTTTCATTATACTCGTATTCTGACTGACTGAGAACGTTCTGGGGCGGGTGTTTATTTTCAAGTTATTATCCACCGTATTTCACAGACCATGGTGGCATGATGCTCGCGGTTTCCGGTCTCGGACTTTTTTGGTATGTATTTTCTTTGCTGTAATTTCTATATAGATAGATGTCTTGCCTGCTGCATATTATCACAGTTTACCTAACAGTTGGTACGCAGCGCTCTTATTCTCTACTATGAAAATTTATTTGACAATTCAATTTAAAAGCAAACAAAAGGAACACGTGATGTTATTTATTTTTTGTTCCAAATTGTGCACAGCGTCATCTAAGTAGTGTTAAACAAGTCGACTAATAGCCGTATCCACAAACGTTTAGTAACATTTTCGTTGAAGTTGCTCATCACTCATAAGAACAAGAGAAACCATTATGCATAGGGTTGTTTATGAATACGGCTTTAAGTTTTATAACGAAGATACCAACCAGGAAATATAACAAAATACTTTTTTAGAATTTTGTTTTTTTTTCTATAAATTCGTAATTAGTTACTATCAGGGGGTTTTAATGAATAACATAAAATTACATCACTATAACGTCAAAGCAGCGAAACTACCCCTAAAACCACACAACAATGGGTTGGACTAAACTTATTCCTAAAATAAAAAAAAAACATTTACATATATACCTATTAAAACATGAACATATTAAATACTTACACAAGAAATAAATAGATAATTAACAATATAAATAATCTAAGGTTTAACCATTGAGTCCAAAAGTGCCCATCACACTGGCGGCATTACCTCGTTATATAACCTTTTATAAATTATTTCCTGTACATTGTACTTAAAAGATTCCCCGTCCTATTTACTTAACACGAACATTTACAAATAATCATTTGAAAAAATGTTTTCCACAATTCTGCACCATGCAAAGCTGCTTATTAGTAAACAGTTTTTCAATAATATATTTTTCAAGTCTAAGAAACACTTTAAAAATAAAATCAAACTACAATTTGTCTAATCACGAGTACAGATCACTCTCATCTTCTCCTATGCTTCGAGTACACTTCTCGAAGGTACTTCAGCGACTCCGTGTAATATAGCGGTACAGTTGAGAAGTGCTTGTCTATGACAAAGCTGGTGGGTGAAGAAGGGTCTACCGGCAGCCATCGGACTGGAAGAGATGCTGTTGGCTCTGGAGTTGGATTCCTGAAACGTAAACCCAACATTAGTGTAAATTGAGAAAGAGGATAAGGGTTCGAAGACATTTGTATCTAGGCGAGTAAGACCACCCTGTAATTATGCAATTAATTGTACCCGAGGAATTTTGAGATTATCAGGGGATGGTGTTAGTGGTGGAACATTTTCACATCATTCCCTATCAAGAACTTTTGAACTTAATCTAAATATCAGTAAAAAAAATTCAAACAAATAAAGATTTTGAATTTGATTTTTACCACATCCTACTGCAAAATCTGTAGGAAGATTTGGCTAAACAGTACAAAGACTGTTTAACCAAATCTTCCTACAGATTTTGTGAGAAGAAGACTAGTAATCGCTGTTATCTGCACATTTAAAAGACTTCTAAATGACTGATTAGTGGATCAACACATAGATTAAACCGCTGAAAATAGAGAGCTGAAGTTTGGAGAATGCATTCTTAAAAAAAACCATCACACGGGATGGAACTTATACGGGTGAAACAGCGGCACTGAGTTTGTACATAAATAAACTGAAAATTACTAATTAATACAGTTGAATAGATCAGTGTTAAATATACATACCCATATTTAGCAAAATTAGTCCACAACGTTGTCATTTTATCGATAAACTCTTCTTCATACAGACTGCCGATAAACGGCTGAGAGAACAAATAGAAGAGCTCGTCGGCATGGGTTGCTGTATCTGGGAAATGCTCGCGGTTCCTGGTTATATGCTTCGGGATATTTCTCCAACCGGTGTAATTAAAGATATAGCTATAGACTGGAAAGTCATTGGTTTTTGAAACTCTTTCAGTCTCTTCCAAACCAGGGTATATCAGTCCAGGTTCACCATATAACTTTGACAACTTTACCTCATCATGCATATTTACTTTTTCTCCCATATAAAATCTTTTCAGTCTACCAGATATTTCTAATCTTAATTCCTCCGAAGTTATGTTCAGGTTTTTAGGCAACGCTCTTTCGAATTTTACCTTTTTTGCTACGGTCTTATTCTCAAAGCCCATTAGAAACATACCTTCGTCGGAATTGGTTCCAATTATCATTGGAATCTTATTATAAGTGCCTTTCTCGAAGATAGCGATAGGAGACTCCATTAAAAAAGGTTCTACTCCATCAATAGAAACTTCGGAGCACGGTGTGTAGAGAATTTCAGAAGGTATAATGTTACCATCTTCGCGAGGTACTCGAGTTAATATCAATTCTTCGTCAGATTTTGATTTAAAAATTTGAGCTAATTCTTGGGCATCATCAGTGTTGTACAGCATCGACTTAGCAAGTAGACTCGCCAAGTAAATCGGTTTGAACTGATAAGCCCAAAATGCGAGTGAGGAACCACTTTGAATAATCGCTCTATGGAACAAACCCTTGGACATTGGAGACAGAACTTGAAATGATACTGAAGCACCTCCAGCGCTTTCTCCAAACAGAGTCACATTATCAGGGTCACCGCCAAATACTTCAATATTCTTCTGAACCCACTTAAGAGAGGAATTTATGTCTTTCATGGCTGCGTTACCAGGAGCTTCTTTTATCCTCAGACATAAGAAACCTTGGATGTTAAGCCTGTAGTTTAGAGTCACAACAATTACGCCTTTTCTGGCGAAGTATTTCGGCCCATAAATTACAGGTGAAGCTGAGCCTTGGAAGAAACCTCCTCCATGTATGAATACCATGACTGGTAATTTTTCACCCCTATTAACATGAACGGGAGTGTAAACATTGACTACTAGACAGTCCCGCTGTCCTACCAACGTAACATCGCTCAGAGACTGTTGGCATCTTACGTGTTCATTGACCGCGTCAAATATACCATCCCATGTTGGTGCTGGTCCAGGAGCCTATAATTAAAAATAGTGAATTTAGTTTCTAAGAATTAGTCTTGAATGTTAGATAAACCTTTTTCTAAATAAGTTATATGGTAATGGTTAAAAAACCCCTGATAGTTACCCACAGTTATAACTTAATTATCATCAGATTTCTCTAACAGCATTTATTATTAAACTTTTTAAACTAACACGATTGGAATATTTACATATTTTAATACATAAAAAGTTAAATCACGCGATTAAGACCTGGGAAAATGTATCATTTATTATTTTCTATATACATCCAGTATTACAGGGCTACGAAGGTCTGGACCTTTGGAAGGTGTGCGTTGAGCCGAAACCAACACGTAGAGGCACTTTTCAATAACAATCTTATTCGTCAACTATGAACACCAAGTCGATTATCCCTATATGTACTATAAAGTGCAGTCAAAAGGACAAGCTTTGAATTAGATAAAGCTATTGAGAAATTACAAGTAGGAGCGACTTGGTATCGAAAAACCAGTAATTGAGCTGTGTGGAAGGATAGTGAAGAGGCATTTGCCCTGCAGTGGACAAATAAATGATGCTGAAGAAGAGAAGTTGAGGTTGAGAAATCTACGGATCAAAACTAGTTGAGCGGTGTGATGTGATGGTACCCCGCTCTGACCGACAGGTGAATGCAAGCCAGTGGCGGGGGACCGCTTCCTCATCAGTGTTTACTCCGATTAGTCAACTATAGCAATCTGGAAAAAAGGATTGGTAAATTTATTATTATTAGAGCTAATTTAAACAAAGATACTTGTAGCTTACCTGAAACCTTTCCACAACAGTAGCATAAGGTATGTTGGTGTAGCGAACGAATGCTCCATCTGGTGAGATCATGCCTCGTACCAACCCGCTGTGCAGACGCAGTTCTGGCGTATGCTGCGGCACCAACCGAGCCGCCCAAAGCGACCATAGCACCAACCACTTATCACTAATACTACACCTCATTTTGGACTCTATTTCACATACACTTAAAGTTTATTTCCGTCTGTTTTCATTCGCGTAATTTCGATAAATGCCACTTTTTCGGTGCACTTATTGTTTTTAGGGTAAACGTCTTTTACCTACATGGAGAACCTGTTGTACTAGGTAACGTTTTTTCGTGTTTACGTATCACTGAGTACTGAAAGTCTACGTTACATTTACTAGGTTGTAGTGTTACTAATTGTATGTTTGTTTCATTCATGTCAAGGCACATTTTCGTCGTACTTTATCGATCTTCTGTTGTGTGCGAGTTTGACATATGCTTGGCTAGAACAGCCATAACAGCGACTAGCGTACTCTTTAACTTTAGTTCCTTAATAACAACGTTCGAATTTTGTTTTGACTCTTTAAAGGTGAAAGTAATTTTCCGAACAATTTCACTTTGGAACTGATGAAGCTCGTTCGTTAGAGGTAAGTTCGACTTCACTGTTTTGCGACCTTTTAATCTCTTAGAAGATCCTTGTCTGAATTCTTTGTTTATTTACTTATCTTTTTTTTTTCATTAGTAGGTTTTATTTAGATTCTATTTCCTTTCAAATACTGGCGTATAACTTGTGACCTGAAAGCTAAAGAACAATAAAGTCATTAAAGTCTTAATCATAAAACATGAAATTTTGCGGAAACTTATACAGAACGAAGATTTATGAAAACAAGGATAATAATTATGATTTATTTCCTCCAAATTTAATTTTAATTATTTTCTTTATTTATTGCATAGGTAGGTCTAGATGCCTACTTAATTTTGATTTATCGTTAAAATGATTTGCTATAGGTATATTTAATTAATTTCACCTGAACGAAATCTAAAGTTGACGACCTACGTGGCGCGTTGGGCAAATACCTGACTTGCAATGCAGAAGGTTGCGGATTTGATTCCCACCGACAAAAAGTAAGTATTTATTTTCGGTCTGGTTGTCTCCATATAAATAATAATCTATACTTATAATATATAATAAAAATAATATAAGTATTGTGCACACAAGTGTAGTAGCTTATCATTACGGCTAGATGGCGTTGTGTGAAGTACCCAGAATTTATCAATTTATTAACTTGGGTCCGTCATACTTCACCTGGAGTATGTACAACTTGTTAGTTTAGTCATACATAAATCATTAGTAGGTATTTAAAACAAAAACATTAATATTAATGTACTTAGACTGATAGATAAAACATAATAAATAAATAAATAATAATAAATCCTGTGACGAACACACAGCGCCATCTAGCCCCGTGGTAAGATGCTAAGCTTGTGTTACGGTGGCTAGACCAAGGATATACTACTTAAATTTTATTATACTACTTGGATATACTACATACTATACTTGGATATACTACATAAATAATGATCATTTGTGCATATAATATTGTACAAGAATCTAAAGGAAATAAACATATTTTTTTTGATAACCTTACTTCGGCAGTCGACATTGAAACGCTCGTTTTTGTTAATCAGACTGAACTTTGATTTGGGTAATGATGGATGATAGGTAATTTACGTCAAAGATAAACTTGATAGGTAGGTACCAAACCAACTAACGACACAGAATTCTGCAAGGTTGCAACTTGCAAGTAACTGCAACTTTGACATTGAAGCTTACCATCACTTTAAAACCACATTAATTTAGGTATGGGTTACTTTGGTTGTATTCATACATATCTAACTCTATAATATAAACTTTTTTTTAAATCGCAAGGCATTTCAACTAGAAATATTTTTTGAAGATATTATTTATTATCCTTTTTTTTTAGTATTTTTTATTAAACCATTGTTTTTATTTACCTCGACGTCTCGGCAAACGGGTTACACCGGCCGTGGTCTTGAGAAGACTGTGTCTACAATAATAATTTATTATGTTTGAGGTGCCTAGAAAATACATGAATGTAGTAATTTCAAAGTAATTATTCTAAAACCTAATTAATAAAAATAATTCATTAATATTAATTGTTAATAGCCTTGATTATCTAAGAAATATTATAAACGCGAAAGTTTGTATGTATGTGACTTTGTTAGTCTTTCACGCAAAAACTACTGAACCGATTGCAATGAAACTTGGAATATAGGTAGCCAGGATAGGGAAGGGGACTAACGCGGGGTATCACCCGCGTTAGCCGGGTGCAGCTTGTTTATCATAAAAACATAATAAACGTACTACCTGGACCCTGGTCCATGTTTTGTTTATGTCTACTTGTTAACTAGGAAAGAAATTTGTCAAAAAAGTAAACGAGATATTTGGACTGATTCTCGAAGTTTGTTTGCAACGCGTTAATGGCGCATAAATTAACGAGTGTAGTAAAAATTAAAAAAAAAAAACAGTGCCAAACACAGAATTATTAGATTACCAACAAATACTCCCATGGGTTCCCAACCATTTATATTGCTACCTTACCCACTGGTTACGGGTGGATTTTTAATAATGCATTTCTCCTTGTTAAATATTGCTACAAATATAGTAGAATGCAATGAGCTATAAAAATAAGAAATATTGTATGAAACTTACCTATTCAAATAAAATATCCGTCTTTGCACTTCGTACTTACAACTCACACTGACACACTCCGCTCATATCTAAACATTAAATAACATAGATAAAGAGTTAGATAACACCTAATTTCAGTCTACCAATAATCTTAAAAACCAATTCAATAATCATACTGCCTATAATAAACCAAATACCTACTTATTAATGTCACTTAGGGAACGCAAGAGTACCACCTATTGTTTTGACCTCACCTTTTGACAAATTGTATAAAGTATATATCAATAAATAAGGTCAAGGTCACAGATAATCTATAAAATGACAGGATATCTCGTCAGTTTTAAAACCGGCGCGAAAAATGCCTCGTAAATCGATGTTTTCGTATCTACAAGATTATTTAAATAGGTGATACACAAGCGACCTCGACCGCAGTGTACCCGGCTATGATAATTATGTATATGTAGTAGTAACGACGTAATACCACAATCGGTACGCTCATGATATTATAGATATCACCTACATATTCTGTGTGAGCGCCTGGCATCATCAGTACTTCCCTGGTCATCCGTTTAAGTGTGGATTTTTGCACTGCGGTAGGTAAAGTTTGTATGTAAGTAAGTGACGATGATGATGACGATGGATGACGATGATGATGCCACTCTACAACACTTATTCTACTCCTTTGTCGATTTTCATACAGATCTGTCTCGATTTGTAAAGTAATTATCACCTATGATACCTGGGTTATCAATTGTTTTATTTTCCTTCGGTTCTCGCACAGATTTGTTTAACTGATATTTAGGATTCAATTGCGTTCTACTGGTAAACAGGAGGACTGTAAAGTCCTCGATACGTCGCTCGGGCGTTTAGAAAATGCTGAACAGGACATTCAGGGGCCGTATTTCCACAATGAAGTATTACGAAAATTTCATTGCAGCATCATTGCAATATCATCGCAGTCAATTTTCAATCTCAAATTTGACGGTTGTCAAATAACATGGCAAAAGTTTTCGTTAACGGCCTCTGAATGCTAAAGAGAACAGTTATGTTTGCCGCGCGCAGCTTGAAGCAATTTTGATGCATCACAATTTGAGTAAAACTGCGAAGCGCAGCTAGGACCCAATACACTTGTTACCAAAACCGTGTAAGTAGGTATCTACTAAGTAGGGTATAATTGCATAACTCCTCCTCGGTTCAGTAATCTACAAGCACACTGGTTCATCGGGTGACTGGTCGGGTCTTGAAACAATTCGGTCAGATACCTACTATTGCTAGTGCTACCTACCTCCAGTGACGCCCCGTGAAGGAACCGGTCGACTGTAGGTAGCTGGCAATCATATCCATTTTGCAGTGGCGTAGAGTGAACATTGTCATGTTTTGTTATATATTATTTATTACTAGCTGCGCCCCGCGCTTTCAACCGCGTAAGTCCCGTTCCCGCGGGAATATCGGGATAAAATGTAGCCTACGTGTTATTCCCAGTATCTAACTGCTGATATTAAAAGTTTCATTGGAATCGGATTAGTAGTTTTTGCGTGATTGAGTAACAAACATCCAAACACACACACTTTACATTTATAATATTAGGTGGATTATCAAAATCCAATAAATACAAAAAAAAAAAAAAAAGTATGACTGTATACTTAGTAATAGTAATTGGCCTTTTTCATATAATTTTAGATGATTTAAACAGCGCAAGCAACTTACAATTCATGTTATTTATGGCACTGTAGTTCCTGGGACATTGGTAGGTGGAGTAGGCTTACCCAGCATCTATACCATCTTCCCAATGTTTCTTCCTCACGATGTTTTCCTTCGCCTTTAGAGCGATGCTAACGCACATAAATTTTTCGCATGGAAAAAGACATTGGTGCGCGTCAGCCGAGATTCGAATCCGTCACCTCCGCAATGAAAGTCGGGGTATCTACCACTAGACCACACACACCCCACTGCATAAATAAACATAGTATGCCATCATTGACAGGACCTAACCTTTACGAAACAAAATCATGTTTTGTGTTGCTAATGCTTTCTCTAACCCGGTGAAATTTAAATGTTTTGGTAGCCGGGCTAGCCGGTACCGCATTCACCGTTCACATCGGACGTAGAAAACTCGTGCGTGTGCGCACAATGCGGTGAAATTGTAACCTGTTTCGGATACACTTTCATTTTTAACCTTAGTACTTTGTGATAAGAGTTACCTACGTGTGTAGATTAAAAGATAACCTCTAAAGTTGATATGTGAGTGGTTTTTATTAATATTTCATATTAGATCTGGATGACGTGTTTTGTGTTTTTTCTCAAAAACTAACGGTAAGTTAACTTTAATTTCGGAATTTAAATAATAATATAGAATTAAGAACAAATCACGTGTTGATACTTCATAGTTAACATACGGTTGTTTTCACTACAAACAATATTAAATAACAGAGTATATTATATATAAATATACACTTAGCGTGTTTTATTGGTAAACATTTGGTATCGTTTAAGTACATTGTAAATACAACAGTTATTTAACAATATTTGTCGGTAATGTTTTGAAAAGTTTAAACCAACAGTTCAATTTGCTAATTTAAATATTTTCAATTCAAAGGCCTCGCTTGAATAGTAAAACATTATAAAAATTCCGTTTTTACAACTCGAATGTAAGCCAGTTTCTGTTGCCGACTGTTCCCAGGTAAATATTCTAAGACATAATAATTACATAAACTAACCAAATTATATAATTAATGAAGCGTGTAATTCGCGTACATAACATATTAATTTCACAAATATTTGATATTATATTATGTAGGAGTACATACCTACCTATCAAATATGAGTTTCGTTGAAAGGTAATTAATTTTCTGAGTCAATTACTAATTAATCAACTGTATAACATAAATCATATTAGATAACATTCACGTGCTCAAATTTTTTAGCTGAGTAAACAGGTAATTTTAACCTTTCCCTTTTGTGATAAAATTGTAATTTGATTACCTGCCTAACACGTGTAGTAAGTATTTTGCTGGTTTATTTATTTACAGTTATGCGTAAACGTGCATAGTTAATGTGAATGTGTGAAAAAGCAGAATTTGACAGATTACTTTATGCCCCCGTTATCCTTTAGAGACATCGTTACCACCTAGTGAAATAATAATCAAATGTAATCTAATCATCATTGAAGTGACTTCAAGTGACTTTAGACTCTTGACTTTGTTCCTAAATGATGTGTTTTTGATAAGACAATAAGTATGAGTGTATAGGAACTATGTATACTATATAGGTATATCACTCGCGTACCTATAAATGGATAATCAATAAAAACATTATCTTATGAAATAAAAGAGTGGTGTTTTATTGTGGTCATAAAGAACTCAAAGTTCTGGCTGATTCACTGACGAATTAAACTGTGTTCCGGACTATACTACTCATCTTACAATCTTACTTACTAATATTATAAACGTGAAAGTTTGTATGTATGTATGTATGTACATACATGTCTAGCTGCCTCCCCCGGTTTCACCCGCTAAGTCCCGTGCCCGCGGGAATATCGGGAAAAAATGTAACCTATGTGTTAATCGACCTGGATTAACACATAGGTTACATTTTATTCCGATATTCCCGCGGGATCCCGATCCCAGCGACCTATATTCCAAGTTTCATCGCTATCGGTTCAGTAGCTTTTGCGTGAAAGAGTAACAACCTCACATACATGCATACAAACTTTCGCGTTTATAATATTAGTAAGATAAGATGTGACTTTGTTACTCTTTCACGCAAAAACTACCGAACCGATTGCGATGAAACTTGAAACGCTAATATTCGACGAACTGCGGGTTCGATTAGCGTTGAGTTCAAACAAAAAAACTTAAAAATAAATATTTGTATGTAGTCTGGGTGTCTTTCTATGCTTATGTATATATTTACAAAAAAAAGTATAATATGTAGTAAATCCGTTGTCTAGTACCAATAGTACAAGCCTAGTTTGGGGCTACATTGCGCTGTGTGTAATGTCGTGCAATATTTATTTATTTATTTGAGCCGAACCCCCAAACGATGGCGCATTTAACGACCTGCCCTATTTGCCCTGTTAGCTGCTCTGCAGACGACCTCAACTGGGCAATTGCAGTTGTGTCCGTAGCTATAGATATATTTGCACACAGCCCACTGATTCTACATACCTTCCTATACATGAAATTTTGATAGTGTGTTCTTTGAGATGTAAAGGCTTTCAGTGGTTTTGGTTTCGCCCCGCAATAGTGTCGGGATGAGCCTCCAATCGGTCCTCATATTACACTTTGCTTTTGCAATAACATTATAACTATACAAAATGAACAAAAACTACTTTTTAATCATACAATGTGTTTTTTTACGGTTTGGGAGTGAAGTTATACGATATAAAACGAGTGTTTACCCACCATGCCACAAAGGTCTTCATATAAATTCATATTAAATTTTGATTTCAGACGAGAAGACAAATACTTAAAGCGGATCATCACAGAAAAGAATATTGAAGCATCGAAATAATGTATAGAATCATACATGCACAAGCAATTATTGAACGATTAAAGCAAGCAATCAACAGTCATTAGCTTGTAGGAACTTTCCAATGTAATACAATTCGTAATCAAGTATATTTGTTATTATAAAGAAACAACGAAAATACACGGGAAGTAAAAGAAACGAACACAAGAGAATAAAGACTAAAAGAAAGAGACAAAGAAAATAAGTACGATTATTCAGACAGACATACGACTTCAACAACTAATAGATACAACAATAAATATAAACAAAAGAAAATAAATTGGTTATCAAAACAAGATCAAATAATTGTGATGGTTTTAAAGTCAACAATACAAACTAAATGTTCCAAGTCTTTATGATCATCAGTCGTGATTAAATAAGTGAAAGTGACTTTGTGACATACCTAGTGAGTTTCGCACGATTTTCCTCTTACAATGTCATAAATAGTTGTTTTCTCAACCACCGGGTCATACTCACACATCGATCGATAAAGTACGACTTAAAATGTGTCTTGAAATTAATGGACCAGACATAAAAACACTGCAACCTTGCTGTAACATAGACTTTCAGTACTCAGTGATATGTAAACGCGAAGAAACGTTACCTAGTACAACAGGTTCTCCATGTAGGTAAAACACTTTAACTTCCGAAACAATAAGTGCAGTGAGATAACAGTAAAAGTGATATTTGCCAAAATTACGTGAAACAAAATAGCCGAAAGTTAATTCTAATTGAGTGGACATAAGGATTAAAATGAGGTGTTTAACTGAGAAGTGGTTGGTGCTATGGTCGCTTTGGGCAGCTCGGTTGGTCCCCCAGCGTACGCCAGAACTGAAACTGAACAGTGGATTAGCTCGAGGGACGCTGGCGCCAGATGGCTCCCATGCGCGATTTACTAACATACCTTATGCGACAGTCACGAGACGATTTCAGGTAAGAAGGTCTAAAAACATACAACGGTATCAGTACAGTAGTCGTTATTCAGTAACTTTTTAAACAATAGAATGACAAATTAGCAGTCTACCCTGAGGAAGTTATCTGTAAAGATTTCGAAACGTAAGATATTGATAAAATGCTAAAAATAACGCAATTAAAACCGGAAAATAAGTTTAATTTCAATCCAACATCGCGAGAAAAGAAGGAAAATCTAAGAAGGTCTAATAAAACGAATAGAAGAAAATCAAGAAGAATGTTCCCTTAAAATATTAAATGGATAGTTTTTGAATCTGTAAATGGCGTTTCACAAGAGTGAAACCTCCAAATTGTCTACAAGGAATATTTTTCATATTTTTGTGTAGTGGTGTGGCTAACCTAATGTTACACCTAGTTTTATGTCGCCCCAAGGCTTTTAACTTTACGTAACTACAGCTATTGGAGAGAATAACCCGAATCAAGAAATAAAATAATTCCACAAATTAGATAGGTTTTGCAAATAGATACCTACATCAATTTCCAAACAGCGCACGTACATGAGTTAGAGAGGAATTTGAAACTAACTTGATATGTAAACTCACAGTGGACCGAACAGCGGCTTCGTCCAGGTCACCGCAAATCCAAGTCAAAATGCAGTACTGTGACCAACTGACCACGGACCACGGCCAAACTTCGCAGACTAGAAACTTTCTGTCAGGCAATATTATCTACGACTTCAAATACTAGATGCGGTGTTGCTTTATAGTAGAATGCTATGTTTCATTCCGCAAGATGTTATTTCAGCCAACCAACCAACGCACAAATGTAGTTTTCTTAAAAAAAAAATCTGTTTTCAAATATCCATCATCATCATGGTCAATCGCATAGAAAAATATATAGAAAATACATGCTGTATTGTACCAAAACTTGATTAAACATATATTAAATGTAGTTTGGCATAATGGGTGGTCTTATCGCCTAAGGGCGATCGCTTCCAGGTAACCAATTACTTATTTACTTATAAACAAACTGTTTACATTGCTCACACATAATCGGCCGGCCGATCGACTGTGTCCAGTATGCAGTCTTCATCAATCACTTTCGTATTCACCTTGAGAACCGAGAACCATACTATTTGATACTATCCAGATATAATCACACGACATTGCTTGCACGTGCAACTAATTACTTTACCTTGCAAAGTATTCGAAATAAATTGCTAGCTTGGACTTGATGCAATTGCCGGGTTTTCCTTGTTGTAGGCGAAGCAGCGTTGCAATAGTTGGAACAAATTACTTCACTTATAAGCCTTAATCCCACTAATATTTTGAATGCGAAAATATGTCTGTCAAATTACGTTAAAATGCTCAAAAGATTGCCTGAAATTCGGCACACAGGTAGCTTATAATCTGGCCGAA
Organism: Idaea dimidiata; assembly: GCA_949358125.1. Lineage (NCBI taxonomy): Eukaryota > Metazoa > Arthropoda > Insecta > Lepidoptera > Geometridae > Idaea > Idaea dimidiata. The sequence goes on from OX442341.1 coordinate 14,728,348, forward strand.
TAGAAAACACTACATTAGCCACTAAAGAAACGGTTTTCCTACATGAACGGGAACTACGTGAGCAAACCCGCGGGGCACAACTAGTCAACTAGTTGGTTAATCATTATGATTTAAAAACGATGATTAACAGATGACCAAGTTACGTGGCGTTTGTCTCTGTCTGTCAACTTTGAAACTTCAAGTCACAGTAAAAGACAAACAATAAATAGTTATGCAGCTGTTAAGTAGCGTTTACCAGTAAGGGAAATAGACATTTACGTGGTCACTTTGAAACGAATAGTTTAAATGTTAGGATTGATTGATTATGGATTCTTTGTTACATTCCTCTAAATAAACCAAGACGGGATTTTGTTTTACGAGCTCGGAATTACACGCTCCACATCTGGATGCAGAATGATAGACCTAGAAATAAAATGTACATTCCCATTTGATTGTGCTACGAAATGGTTACGGGTAATTTAAAAGTATTGCAGAAAGAAGTAGAATCATCATTATGAATAACAGCCGTAATTTGATAAATTGCTATTCTCCGATTGCGAATAATCTTTTCTACCTACACTCGTAGTACGAATGACAATTTAAGAAATGCCGACTACTTGCATAATTAATTTAATTTGCTAAATTATTTCAGGCAGCAGCACCGGTAGACGAATGGGAGGGTGTCTTCACAGCTGAAGACGAACACATAAGATGCACACAAAGGTTCACCAGCTCCAAGATCCTTGGCCAGGAAGACTGTCTTAGACTGAATGTGTACACACCTTTACCGTCTTCTGATGGCTTGCTACCAGTCATGGTTTTCATTCATGGAGGGGGATTCCGCGATGGTTCAGGATCACCTTTCATCTACGGTCCAGAGTACTTTGTTAAACATGGAGTGGTTCTAGTCACATTTAATTACAGATTAGAAATCTTAGGATTTCTATGTTTGGGTATTGAAGACGCGCCAGGAAATGCTGGTCTTAAAGATCAAGCAATGGCCTTAAGGTGGGTAAAGGAGAATATCTTGGCTTTCGGAGGAGATCCAGACAACGTAACGATCTTCGGAGAAAGCGCAGGTTCAGCTTCTGTGATGTATCATTTAGTGTCCCCTATGTCTAATGGACTATTTCATAGAGCTATCATGCAAAGTGGATCAGCTATTTCTCCTTGGAGTTTTCAATGGAAGCCTGTCGACACTGCCTTTAAACTAGCGCCTCGTGTCAATTCCTCAGTCCTATGTGAAACTGCCCAACAAGTATCTGACTTTTTCAATACCGTGGCAGCAGAAGACCTAATGAATGCTCGAGTGCCAAGATCTGATGGTGATATCGTCCTATCGGAAAATATTTTTGTACCATGTGTAGAAAAACACTTACCAGGATCAGAATCCTTTTTACCAGATACTCCTTACAATTTAATTACTAGCGGAAACTTTAATAAAGTGCCTGTAATTATAGGGTTTAATAGCGCTGAAGGGTATATGTTTGCTGGTAAAGAAAACGATACTATCATACCCAAGCTGAATTTCTATGGTGCTTTACCTCGAGACTTAGACATACCCGACGAAAGCGAAAGAAGAAGAATAGCAGAAGTGTTCAAACGGTACTATATGGGAGATAAGAGTATCAGCAAAGAGACGATAGCAGACTTTGCTAGTTATGAAGGAGATTCGAGTATTACTTACCCTGTTATTTTTACAACTGATCTCTTGCTCAGACACAGCAATGAGCCAGTATTTGCCTACAAGTTCAACTACGATGGTTGGATGAATCTTGCCAAGTTTACCTTTGGGTTCAGCAATTATCCGGGGGCGACGCATGCTGACGAACTTTTCTACATGTTTAAGATAAAAGCGTCTCTAATCATGTCCTTTTTGGAGACAGATATCATTAATAGAATAACGACTTTTTGGACGAACTTCGCCAAATACAGGTAAATTAAATATTATTTTTCAACACTTAGGGAATACTGATTTTTAAATGCTCTCAAAGGTTAGTAATCAGCGGACTTTAAACCCGCGACTACTGACTGACGTACTTAGCTGACGCTGATGCGCTGGTTCGGATTATCAATAGTCACAAGTTTAGATCCGGCCGAGAAGGAGTTTTTAAAAGCATTTCTTTTTTCTATTCAATTCAATATTTATATCTATTGGTATATGATGGTTGGCCAGATAATGTACGTAATACGATATAATGTACTAAATTTCATCTTATACTAATTCTTATCTTGTTTTACCTACTAGCTGCGCTTTGCGAAGTTTTGATCCCATAGACACCAAGTTAGCCAACAGCCAAAATTCATGTTTGATCACAATCGGTTCAGTACATTTTAGAAATACTCGTATTAACAAAACATTCTAACGTACATACCTACAAACTTAGTTCACAAACTTTCCGTTTAACCTTTCCCACAGATTTATTGAATTAGGTACCTTTCCACAAATGATTATTTGAATAATATCAATGAAAAAGGTGTTTTGGTTATAAACTAGTTGATTAGGAAGCAGATGTGTTAATTACATTTACCAGTTAAAGTGTGGAACCCTGAACCAGTTTTAGATATTTGCACAATTGTTATTTTGTGTGCATTGCGCCAATATTATTGAAACTAGTTATAAACAGACGAGAAAATCAGGGCATAAATATTGTGGTTTCAATGTAAAAAGGAAGGTAAATTAAGCAAAATGAAATATTTACGGAGAAGAATGAGGTGTATCAATATCCTAAACAATAAAAAATAACATCACTTACCATTTAATAACATCACTTACCATTAAATATCATCACTTGCTGTCTGGTGAGTTAGTGGTAAATTCTTATAAATAAAATTCTCATGTCACAGTGTTAGTTCTCATACTCATCCGAAATAGCTTGACCGATTTTTATGAAATTTTATCTGCATATTTAATAGGTCTAAGAATAGGTTACCATCTATTTTTCATAAGTAATAAGGGTTGTCCGCACCCCTAACATTATTATTATTTTTTATAATGTGGCATTAAAAATACATACAACCCTAAATTCTATCACCAATCCCTAACTAGTTTTTTTTTATAAATATCGACTTCTCACCTCTTATCTTTTAATCCCATATCACCACGATTTTTCTATGGTGGGAATCAAATACCCTCACAACATTCGTGGCATGGTGACATACTTCGGCCTGTCATAGGTTGAAGAGATACAAACGTATGCACCTAATGAAGGTAACCAATAGGTATTAGAAGGTAAGTTAAAGTAATAAAACGATTACCTTGTAAACATAATCAACTACAAAAACATAATTATATACCACATTTGAACGCTATGTACGAAAAGCAATAACTATGTGAAACATCGAACTGATTATTCTCGCCGCAAAAATCCCAGCAAAATTGCGTACCTGCCGTATAGTGAGCAGTCAAAAAGGTTTACCATTATAAAGGAATAAATAGAACATCTTAATATTATAATTAACTAGTTGCAATCCGCGTTTCCCGTGGCCTGGCCCATTTTACTCCTAAATATGCAATGTATCTTCATAATGAAATTTCTTTCAAATTGGGGATTATTCCTAACATACAATCATACAAGTACTTACATAATTATAATTACCAACTCGCAATGTTACCTCCTTATAATCTATATCTTCTATCTATACTTACAATAAAATCTTAACGGTGTCTGTTTTTGAAAGATATTTTGAAAAAACTATTTTTAGGGGTATGTACTAACGTAACAGAACCCATTTCCGTGTTTAACTTTTTGTCTGTTTGTCCGTTTGTGTCGCTAATCTCGGAAACGGCCGGACCGATTTCAATGAAATTTGGTATACAGATAGCTTAAGACTTTGATTAACATATAAGCTACTTTTTATCCGGATATCAAGTCCGGATATCCGGATAAAAAATAAAAATTGTTTAATTTTGTTATTTTTTAACCATTGCCATAATATCGATCGTCATCCATCGTCATAATCACTTACTGACATGACTTTTTGCCTTACTTCACCTACCTACCGCAATGCAAAAAAACACTTAAACTGACGACCAGGGAAGGCTTCAACAACAATTGGCTTCAACAGTACTTCAATGAGCGACCGTTTAAGTGCGGATTTTTGCATTGCCGTAGGTAAGTGTAAGAACAACGCGGGATCGCGACTTGCGCGGGTGAAACCGCAGCGCGCAGCTAGTATTATAATATTAGTCTTCTAGATAAAGAAAGCCAACTTCAAACCTAACAAAGCCCTAGCTCTGAAGTTTGAATTCGAACAGTTTGGTTTATGTAGATTCAGTGAATAATTTTGAAGTATGCTTCAAAGTTCAGATGTTTTTATATCATTGGGTACTTTTAGTGCCTTTTTACTGTCACTAAAACATTGGCCAAATATGTTTTTTCTTGCTAATATAAACTATTACAGATTACTAATTTTCCATTCTACTTATTATATGTTTTCTCTCCTGCTGATTTAAATATCAGTAAACAGGTGTAAGTAGCGAAATGTTCACGTTATGTGTCACGTATTTCATTTACATGTGGCCTTCAACGAGTTGGGAAGTCGTTCCCTAAATATTACATTATATCTCTTTAACTTTACCTTTTATGGTATTCATATTTGCGGGCTTTACAATTTATGAAGGTATGTACTAGTGACATCCCGCGGTTTCACCCTTACCAAAATAATTTTACAATCGTTTCTTGTTATTTTATCGTTTTTTGGTCGCTCAAAAAAGTAATATAAATTTTAAATAAAAAATACCCCGCCTACTTTAAAAACCACAATTTTATTTTAAACCTAAACGATTTGGGTTCCACATTAAGGAGCTTATGTTAAGGGCCATTGTATTCATGTATCCATGCACCCATCAATACATATCTATATAGTTATTATACTCAGAATTATGTCTTACTTTAATTAAACAAGAAACAAAACAATAGAAAACGTTAAAACCTAAAATAAATCTAAATATTACAAAACTAGAATTAAAACTAAATACTATTTGTAACGGGTATGCCCTTTTAATCCGAAAGGGGGTTGTTCTAGACGTCTAGGCGAACAACATTTCGATGGTAGCAAAGTATAAACGGTCATCTGAATTTTCGTGTTTTTTTTTTTTACACAAAAATTAGCTTGTATTAAGCCTCTCCACAAACTTGTATTATTTTTTTTTTTTGTTTCATAATAGTTAAAAAGATCTGGTACGTATACCGAGATATCTACCCTCCAATTTTCAAAAACGTCGCAGTAGAAACAGATATTTGAATTTATCCGCCTATACTCCGGAGCATCCGCAGATAACTCAAACGTAATCAAAGATGTCTGTCACTTGTCACACTCTTGCGCGTCGCGATTTTATTATCAAATTTTCAGTTTATAGCATGCTATCCATATTTTTATCTTTAAAATATAATTTTCTTTTTAACTATGAGTGTCTCATTTATAATATTCATAAAATTAGAATTGAAAATGATTATTTCAGTAAATATAATATTTTAATTGTAATCACTACTCTTTTAATAACAACGTATAAACGGATATCAGACAGTTAACTTTTTTACGTCAAAATTGTAACAAAGCAAAAAAATACATCTACTTTATTTCTGCAAAAAAACGATATAGCGATAAAATATATTATACAATAAATAAATAAGGACATTTTAACTTATTATAGAAAAAATTATATCAATCGGTACATAACTCTCAAAATTGTGACTATTTTTTACAAAATGTGCTCTCCTGTAAAGTTGCTGTTACGTAGATGTACGTATTTACTTTGCTACCATCGAATTTTGTTCTACGACTTTTGGATTAAAAGGGCTTACCCGTTATACCTTGTATATCCTTCGAATAAAATAGTAGTTATACTTATTTTTCTATACATATTTAATACATAGTTATTATACTTAGTTTCACAGCAGTCGACTCAGATTTACAGTTAAGAAGGAAACTTTAAATACAATCATAACAAAATTCACGTTTTAATTTAAATATAGAAATCTATAGTTTATTATAATGAACCTGTTTATTAAAAAAACCTTAATGTCACAAAAAAACTTACGTACAAGCCTTTTCATTGTTATTTTCCTTAAAGTATCAACTTTGCGAATTTAATTAAAATGAATTATAATAATTTGCAAACTAATAATAAGACTACGAATCGTGGGAGTTGAAAAATATTAAACCATAGATTCTTGACAATTTTACGGGCGTTAGTCCAGTCCCCTCGCGACCAAGATCATTGTAACATGATCGAAACGTGCGTCGAGGTAAGAAAATCAAAAATAAGACCCGGTAAAATATTACTATGTTAATAAATCGTGTGAATTTAGAATTTTTAGAATTGATCCATTGATCGTGTGAATTTTATTTTTTTAGTCCTAAAACTTCAGAGACAGAACTTGGTTGTGTTCTATCCATTAATATTGCATTCTTCTTTTTGCTTGGTGGTGCTAGGTGTCGATTATTCCCAGCTGTCCCCTCTAGCCCTGTCCCCCGGGGGGACAGCTGGGAATTATTTTCCCAGTTGTCACGGCGGGGCGACAAGTGGGAATCTATTCTCCCATTTGTCCCCCCTATGTTGGTGTTATAATAGAAGTACCTGCGCCCCGCGGTTTCACCCGGACTAGTGTTAGAGTTTTTAGATTGCTCTAAAGTTTCTCATTTTACCTATGAGTATTGATACTAATACTGCATTGGAACTATTTTATAGAAAGTATATCATCATCATCATCATCTCAGGCTTTAATCGTCCACTGCTGAACATAGGCCTCTCCCATACGATGCGACGCCACAAATATCGATCGCAAGCCACCTCCATCCAACGACTCCTGCGACCGCCACAATGTCGTCGGTCCGTAGATGTAGTAGATGGTCTTCCAACACTCCGTTTCGTTTCCGTTCGCGTGTATAGAACCCTTAGTTTAATTACAGTTAAAATTAAGTTAGCGTTAACCAGCTCATAAGTATTCACAAAAATAGTACGTCTTTTTAGTAACACTCACGCGCAAGTACAGCCAATCACAAAGTTTCTAGGTATAGATAGGTATGCATCGGTTCACAAACGCAGACGGCTTTATTGTCTTTGACAATTACTAATTTACATTGTAAATCTTCATCTTCCAGCGACCCTACACCAGTCACGAGCCCACTGACACCTGTCAGATGGGAGCCAGCTTCCAGAACCAGCCCTCGTCTCCTGGAGATAGACCGGGAGCTCTCCACCGCGCCGCTCTGGAAAGATGACATCATTCTCTTCTGGAATACTACGTACACCAAATACAGAAGAAAATTATAGGGGGCCCTAGCCGGAAATGTGCCAGTTTGTAGGAGTTTTTAGTGACTGTTTTGCTTTGACTGTATTTATTCCTCGAAAGACATGGAGATAGACGAAAGCAGCCATACTCTGCAGGAATATTCCAAATTGTACCTAATCCATACCTTCAGAACACTTTGAATGAAAATGTCAATGTTTTTGATTTTCGAGTTTTTTGTCGATATGTGATCGATCATCAATACATCAAAATTAAAAATTTAAAACCGTAAAAACCCTTTATATTGAATTATTATGTATTTAGGTATAACTCGTAACTACTTGTAATATAAATTAGTATAAAAATGATTGTTGTTACAACAAATGAATAACTTTTATATTTTTTAATCCGACATTTTTATTACCCCTTGCTTTGCAAAATGAAACACACAATATTAATTAATCATTTATGTATAAAGGTAAATCTTACTTTACCTTTATACATAAATGTGCAAATATTTATGTTTTAAAAAAATATATTTGTATCTGGTCTGGGGGTCTTTCTTTGTATAATATGTATGTATTTACAACAAAAATAGAAGTATAATATGTAGTATATCCGTCGTCTAGTACCCATAATAGAAGCCCAGTGCTTAGTTTGGGGCTAGATTGCGCTGTTTGTAGTGTCGTGCAAATTTATTATTATTTATTTATTTATTGCCCACGTAACTAGCCGATTTTCGAAAGATGTGATCGTACCACCACCGTAAGCGTACTAATTCATTTGTATCAATGCTCCCCTATAAATCAAAATATGCAATGAATATTTTGTATCAGGTTTTATTTTATTAATATTTTTCTTACGTATATTATAAACAGGTTTGGTTACAAAATAAACCCATTCATCATGCATATAACATCATAACATTTTCTCTGCGAGTTAAATGCTAACCTCAGTTTAGGTTTCAAGGTTCTACTCGTATACAGATATGAGCTATAGATACCTATCTGTTTCAAGGTAGTACTTACCTATATAATATGTAGCTCTTATTAGTTCGTTCGTATAGGTACCTACTTAGCTATACATGTTTTTATCAATAAAAAGTTGAATCGTTTGACATAGAAATGTCAGGTATACCTATCTTAGAAGTGCCTTGTTTTATAAAGAGGAGCTTATTGGCCTCGCTGTACCTGCCAATCTTGAATGGTTGTGTGGGTTAAGCAACGCTTATCTAACCACAAACTAAGCACTAGGTTTGTATTATGTGTACAATACCTACACCACATCGATACCTCGGGGCTCAAAGGGCGTAAGCGCCAAAACTCAACTTTACAGGAGAGCCAAAAAACAAAAATAAAAAAACTATTTTTAACATAACTTTTTTGATTTTTGGCGTAAATGAACCATTCAAAGACCAAAAGTCTTATTTTTATTTGGTGCAGAACACTGTCAAATAATAATTCTTAATACATTTAATAGTAACGAAATAGCATTCCTATACGCCCCGGAAAATGGAATGTTTGGGGCGTTTACACCCTAAAAATCAATGGGTGTGTGATGATCGTTGGTTGTAACAGTCAAATTGCCAACTAATTCTATTGATTTGTTTACATTTTCTTTGTTTTTCTTAGCTAATATCTTATTTTCTCTCTTGTTTTATATTTGATTGCAATTTATATGGCCTTTACTAACTTATCTCACATTATTTATCAACTCATATGACTTATTATACAAATAATTATAATTGTTGTATATTTTTTGTCGTACAATTCAATAACTTATCTTACTTATTCATTATAAATGTATGGTGTATAGGGTGCACTAAGGTATTTGGGCCCAAGCCAACCTCACCTACTAGCTTGGTGCACCTGTTGAAGAACGGACGAAGCTCTGGCGCAGACTTTCCCTTCAGGGTTGGGAGATCAGACGTCAATCGCTCCCGTAAGAGTAAAAAAATGACCAAATCTTTATGGAGAGTACAACTAAGAAAGGTTGCAAGAGTTTTTCACGACTCCTGTGGGATGTAGACGAGGGCTACCGTGGTACGAGTGGGCACGGCCAAAGAAACGAGCCCCTACACATAAGAAACTTCCTTTTGCAACGTGAATCATAGGCACGCTAACCAGATGCGCAAAGGAGCCAGCCAGCCGACGTACTTGGCAGGCGGAAGGTGGCCGTGGAGTTCCTTCAGGAGAGTATTGACTCCGAAATCTGCTGCTTCCTATCCATCGGGATAGGAAGCAGCAGATTCCGACCCATTGGGAATGGTTTACAAGGAAATCTACATGGGTGAACCATTTCGGCGCCGAATTAGATGGTGGATGCTAGATGAAGCCAAGTCCCGGATGCACTCCTAGCAGTCGATAACAAATGTGCTAATGCATAAGGCAAATCGCTACAGAACCACTGAGATAGGATTCAGATATCTATCACTAATTCAGTGCGGGCGGTGCTGAGTATGTCTAAGGGAGGACGCGAGCGTGACAAAGAAACATGGTAGTGGAACGATATAGTCCAGAAGAGATTAGGGTGAAGAAATCCCTCTTGAAAAAGTGGCAAGCGTCCAACTCTCCCGAAGATCGCAACGCATACAGGACTGGCAAACGGGCCACAAAGAGAGCAGTAGCCAGATCCAGACGCGACTACTACAGCCATTGTAAGACAAGTGTCTGTCTGAGGATGTCTGAGGAGCAGAACAGAAGCTTTTTATACGTTCTGGTATCAAAGGTATTCGGAACGCACACGACCAGCTCCCGTGGATGCTAATGTATGCTGATGGTATTGCTATGGCGGATTCGGACAGGTGAGGGCTTGGAAGACGCGTAAATGCATATAAAGTCGCTTGAGATCAGAGATTTGCAGCAAAATGTAGAGAAGACTGAATATTTGGCTAGCAATACCACAGATCTCACACCTGTCTGCATGTTATATGGTCAAACGGACAGACCAGTTTAAATACTTGGGGTCTCTGTATCATCCGTCTGGCAATGTCTTGACTTCCCAACCCTCTTCCATAGCATCATAGCTATCTAGATTGAATGCTCAAAGGGCGCATTGAAACAATAAATAGTGAATTGTTAGACGTAATGAGTCACCTTATTTTGGAGTAACAAAAATGTCGAGCGTATTGGCCAAGTTAATTCTATAAAAATGAAAATACTCGGGCTTAGGCACCATACCGTTACTAGGCCTGTTGTTTACTACCCTCATATTTATTGTTGAAAATCGAGTGATTGCTTTTACGCCCGAAAACAACACAAACTAAAAATATTTTTGATGAAAAATGTTAGGCGTAAAAACCTTTGTATTATCTATGATGTCGTTTACTACCCTCGCGTTTAGGATCATCAACAGTGGTTGCTGTTACGACACAAAAACTCAAAATATCTGTTTTACTTTCCTAAAAAAATAGGGGTGTAAACGCCATTTTTTGGCGAATTGGAAGATTTTAAATATACAGATCGATAGAGAATGAAAAAATAAGTAGAACTGCATTTAAAAGTCATTTTGGCCAAAATGGCGCTTACGCCCTTTGAGCCCCGAGGTATCGACATATTATTATAATACGATATTTTGTAAATACTTTGTAAATATTTAGGATACATAGAACACATCCAACCATATTATCTATACCTATCTTATTATACATCATATTCAATAATATAAGTTAAACATAATTTCTTCTATAGTTTTCGCGATTTTGCATAATAAAACTCTTTATTTATCCGGTTGAATCGCGTTTTTATTTATGGTTTTAAACGAACCTAGCTTCCGCCAACTTTACAGTTGGCTTTTCAAGGTTGACTGTCAACTTTGAAAAGGCCAACTGTAAAGTTGAAATTAAACAATTAAATTCTCAAACCGTCTACTACTTAAAACAAATCTAGCTGTAAACAAGCTTTTAATTAACTTGCAATACCTATACATAATATAAATAGATAGAAAACATTTATTGACACCAAACACAAAAAAGAACACCAAAGACGTTAAAGAAAAAAACAACATTTTACACACTAGAATATACGAAAAACAAGAAGGGGAAAAAGAACAAAACAATTAAAAAAACATAGGTAAATAGTCCAATTAAAAATGTCCAAGGAGCCGTGTGTTTACAATGAAGATCTGCCTCGGCATACGTTGTGGCTCCACAGCATATATTAGCATTTACGTATTGTGAGTTTGTTTGTTCGAGTGTGGAATCTTGCAAGTCAAGTTACACACTAACCATTGACATGCAAATACTACCTACTGATCAAATATTAGTTAATTTGTAAATAATAATAGTTAACTTGACCATGGTCGGGACCTTCGGCCGTACTTGTCAAGCTTGTGCAAGAACTTCGGTTCTTTCTGATACGCGTAGGTCAGTCAAGCGACGGTCATCTCGGTGAAAACTTGTATACTACTTACTACTTAACTTACTAAGTTAAACTTGAATTGATAATATAGTTCGAACCGTTCTAGAAGTGATGTGAACGAATAATGTAAAGTTATTCGTTTCTGGATTTCAGTGAAGTGTTATTTAATTCATTAATTAATAATTAGTCCTACTGCTGGGCAAGGGCCTCCTCTTGGATAGGCAGGAAGTCGCAATCGGAGTTGAAAATGTCAGAAACCAAAGAGTTTAAACACGCGACAAACTTTTTTAACTAATTAAAAGCAAAGCAAAGTAATTTTAGAAGAGTTCCTTTTTATTACCTTTTAAGGTACATAACTCTAATAGAACTAATACTAATCATAATACTAATACAACACTTTAAATAATATGATAAAAGGACAAAATATCAGTAGATTGTTAGATTTATTAAATACTTTAACAGAATTGTTTAATGTCGTAAGAATAGCATTGCAGCAATGCTGAAAATAATAAATTATGATTAAAACCGAAAAGCTATAAGGGTTTCTCGTTCAATACGAAACCCTAAAAATTATTGTAATATCAATTTTATTTTGGTTTGATTTTCTTTTGTTTATTTTATTAGCTGCACTGCATGTTATTATAACTGATTAATCGTTATTGAAAAACATCTAAACCAATAATATAGAGGTAACGTTGGTAACATGCATTTATGTATGTAAGTAGGTAATATTAGGGGTAATCTCCGAAACCACTGAACCGATTTCAAAAATTCTTTCACCAATAGCAAGCTACTTTATCAAGGAGTAACCTAAGCTACTTTTGATTCCGATATTCCCACGGGATCGGGATCCATAATGACATGGAATTAGTTACGGTTGACTGATCCAGTCGGAAGCATTATTGCCGATGGTAGGAAGTTAGCGAAATGTTAGCAAATTCAGTTCGCGGCCATCGATTCAAGTGAAGTAATGTAAGTAAAGACTTGTTACTTAGTATCTTAGGAACTATGAGCAAGTACTTATAACTTATAATATAAAGCTTTATAACTTACATACGAAATTGACCAATATATACCTATATGGCAGATAAAATATAATAAGTGGTAGAGACAAATACAAAAAGTGTCGCCCAACTAACGCTGAGTTTTCAGAAAATGTTTGTGCAGCACGTTTACTATACCTTGTAATATTTATGTATTCTGTAATCATGATATTTAACAAAGAGAAACGCATGATCTTAAATTTTCCCCAGATAGGTGATCAATTAAATAATTGATCACCAATCGAAATATTCCCTAATTAATATTCACCAACTTAATAATGTTTTTGAAACTCAAATGAGTTTCAAAAACATTATCAACACATACTCTTCAGTGTTCTTTCGTACTATTTTGCTCCCAGTCTTTAGGTCAAGTTAGAAGCCTTAGGACAACCAGAATTCTCTAACACTAGATGAGGTGCACCACTTATTCGACATTATGATTGTATCAAGGTTAAAAGACCGTATCTAATACAAAGCAAAAGTATTAACTAGTTATGATTCACTGCATCCATTTTCATCTCTATTGGGAAATCGAGGCTCCGTACGAAGTTGTCTTTGTTGTTCTACAAGTACGCAATTTGTGACGAAATGTTGTCGTTTTGTAGATGACTTCACTCTTTGTTTAGACTGTTGTTGATCATCAATGATGTACCACATGATAACATGATTTATTCAATGATGTACCTAAATGATAACATGATTATGTTACATGATATACCCACATGATAACATGAATAATATAATGAACAAGAGATTGTTTGGTACAATGATCGGCAGTAAAAAAGACAATTTATATTCCTTTTTTATTAGAATCTGCGAACAAAAATGTAAACAAAAAAACTCATACAATTATTTGAAAGTTGATCTAAGTTTCTCAAAAAGGGAAGAAGAAGTGTAAATTTAATTCAAAATGAATTTACTAATTTAGAGCATCTATACAAATACATGATAATTTTGAAACATCTTAAATATTATACGGTATTAATATGGTTTCGGAACACGCCATCCGGAGAAGAAACCACAAAAACTCACTGTGGTTTACTTTTTAGTATTTACTAATTTGTACAAATTGTATCTTTAATTTTATCGGGAGCTTTTGATAAGCAAGTCCATTAAGAGCTGATTTTTCAAATCCCTAGATAGAGATATCTGACAAATAAAATGTAACACCACCGAATGAAAAACGCCACTATGATATTTAAAAAGAAAATAAATCTAAAATTAGAAGAATAAAATTTGAAGGCTTTTAAATTTGGTTGGGTTCGAACTTATTCGATAGATATCTTTTATCCGTGGAATGAAAAATCGGCTCTAAAACATGTAAAATATTTTACCACTACACCGTACTACTTGTTTATTGGCCGGTCAATATAGCGCGTCGGCGATGCAGAAGGTTTGGTGTTCGATTCCCGCCCAATGCAAGTATTTATACATAAAAATAAATATTCGTTTCTGCCCTGGGTGTTTTAAATACGTATCATATGTATGTAGGTATTTACAAAAAAAAAGTAGTATATAAAAAAAGCAGTTATACCCATAGCACAAGCGTAGTTTTGCAACATTTATTTATTTAATATTTCTTTACAAGATTGAGTCCCCTAACTGAACATCAGTAGCATCGTGTCGTATCGATTCCAATCAGTAGAGTCGACTCGATCACTCGATAATTTGTCTCGAATACATTAACATGCGTAAGTAATCGTCACTAATCGAATATAACCTTCAGCGTTGATCATTCTGTCGACGATTATATTACACTACTTGTTGTATTCATGCAGTGCATTCGACTGATTAAAAAAAACTTATGGTTTTTTTATTCGTTTTTTTTTTATTATTGGGCATTTTGATAATTACTCAGCGTCAAGTATTTTATAACATTTGCAAGTTATTTCCAAATCCGAAAACGTTTTTTGGCAGGAATCCTACGCGTATGCTTAAATTTTCATTTTCGTGAAACGCAGTTGATAAGCCTGTAAATGGTTTAATTTTGGGTGCATATTAATCAATTTAGATTCGTGAAAATGTCCAAGTGTAATAAAGATGAAAACGAGTGCCAAACATGAACTTTCGCGTTATCTCCAAAATCTCATGTAAAAAGTCATTGTAAATTTCACCACAATTAAAATACACTTTCACAAAAAAAAAAAAAAAAAATTAGGACATTGTTACGTGGTAGGCTGGGATTCAAACCGACTACCTTCGAAATGATAATTGGGCAACCAATATCCCAACAGCCTCTATCTATTTATCACCGGGAGCTACTAAAATACAATGATTCGTTTGTTTAATCTCACTAATATTATATTGCGAAAGTTTAGATGTTTATTTGTTTGTGTTTCAATGACGCAAAAACAACTGAACCAATTGCGATGAAATTTGGTATGCAGATAACTGTAATTCTAGATTAAAACATAGGCTACATCGGGACATACGCGGGTAAAACCGCAGGGCGCAGCTACCTACCTATAAAAATCCGCGCCCCGCGGTTTCACCCGCTTAACTTCCGTTCACGCAGGAATATTGGGATAAAAAGTATCCTAAGTTTTAATCCAGATCGCCAAACACTTAAGAACCAATTTCCATCGTAATAGGTTCAGTAGTTTTGACGTGATTGATACACAAATATTCAAACACCTAAACTTTCGCATTTATAATATTACTCTCGTATTATTACCTATAAATATCTGATTACATCTAATAATAACGAGCCTGTAATTAATGGCAATAGACGATGATTAGCGCTGTACTTAATTAAGACAACATAATGGAATCTGATACTTACTTACATACTTCCATACCTACTCACTGATCTTTATTATCTATGTTATTTAATTAGAAACTCGGTAGCGATGGAATTTTCCATTAAAAAAATAAACTCCTTCTTTTTTTTAAAGTCGATTAAATAGTGTGCTTTCCTTCCACTGAGCAGTTAATCTCTCTAAAAAAAACTCTTATGAGCCTTTTGTAATTTCTTCTCATCGGAGGGCGTGCTCCAAAACCACACACTGTGACATAGTTCTAAGACGTTTTCAATTCAATTTTTTTTCTGATACTAAAAGTATCAGAAATAACGTAACGTCATATAAGTTTCGTTAGTCGGCAATTGCCATTTTTGGTCAAAACAAAGTTGGTTCGTCAAACGATCGAAGCCAAAACAAATTTATCTTGACTTTTTACAAATTTATGATTACTTTTAACTTACTTTACCCTAAACTAAAAATAAGTACAATCGTATTTGCCCTATGAGTGCTTTATAAGTAAACGGTTAATATTTTATAAGTTTTGTTCAAAGATCAAAGTACCCATTTGGTTCATATCGATCGGTCAAGTAAATCGTAATGATTCAGCAAAGACCTTGTATGATATACAACTGGCTGCGTGTTTTAATTTAACATACTAGTGATCATACGCCCGCGATAGACTGACGCCTGTACATACAACAATACATATGTTATAAAAATTATCAATTGGAACCAAAAAGTTACTTCAAACAGGATAAATAAATAAAACATCTTGAAAAAATAAACATTTTTATAACCACAACGAAAAATTATTTAAAAATAAACTAAGTAAATTCAATATCAAATACCTACTTAGATAACAAAAAAAAAATATTAAAACGTCATTTTAGTAAAATAAAAATACTTTAGTAAAAATAAAGCCATTTAACAATCGCGACGAATGTTTTTAAAAAAGAACTTTTAAAACTAGTTTAAAAATAAATAACACTTCAGTGAAGGCAGAATTTTATTAACTAGGTAAACATTGTATTTTGGACAGTAAAGGAATAATTAAATAACTAATTAGTCATGTGATTTCAAGTGATTGTGTGCAAATGAGCAAAAGATTGTCAAATTTCAAAAATGGAACGTGAACAGTTGGCTGTATAGAGATGAAGTGGTTGGCACTGCTGTCTCTCATTGCTGCCAACCTTGTGAGGATCCCGACACCTGTCGTGAAGACCAGCAGCGGGCTGGTTAGAGGCAGAGTCAGCGAAAATGGGAAGTTCTACGAATATTTAGGAATACCTTACGCGACGGTTGACGATACTAATCGGTTTCAGGTGAGTGACTGAAATACTGGGCCCTACCATGATGTCTCATAAGTCGTCGCGAAATCGTCGCGTTGACATTCAGCTCAAAAAAAATAATCAATGACATTAAATAATTTAAAAAAGGAAAAACAAACTTAAAAAAAACCGACTACATTTCAAAACCACAGATAATTTTAAATTATTTTTTTATTATTATTTGGTGTGTTTTTAATTTAATTTTTTTACCTGAACAACAACGCGGCGACTTCGCGTCGACTTAAAAGACATCATGGTAGGGCGAATTGTCATTTATCACAAATCGTATTGAAATAAGAAATACCTACTTCAAATAAAAACGTAGATCTTTATTTTATTAACTTCGATTCAGATATTTCAGTGAACTGAAAATATTTAAACCTAATATAGTAGCAATATTTCGTTTTGTTCTCCAATGGAAATATCGATTACAATTCGTTATAAACGAAGGTAGGTCTGTATGTTTAACGTCAATACCTATCCGGACGTACCTACAGTTTCAAAATACGCTTTCAGACAGAATATAATACCGAATATTTCCGCGAATCCAAGGGCTTTGTACATGAAATACATTTCCACAAAATTCTGCAACAGGATTTAAGCAAAAACGTTGTATTTTATGAAACAAAAATAGTAAATTAATACCTTTACGAGAGATTTTTCCATCGAAATAACAATTCGTGGAAAATATTATACCTACCTAGAGGGAACTCTATATAATTATTACCTACTATAGAAATACAATATAACCAATAACTTTTTAAACTCTCACGAATTGTGCAAAATATCGCATATTTTCATCAAGACACTGAGTGCAAATAGTTGTAGAACTAGTTGTATCATTCGGTTTCTGTATAGCTTCAAATAGTAGATAAATAATAATAAGTTTTCGCAAAGCCAAAGTCAAACTCAAAATAAATATTTTGAATAAAATTATTCCACAAGATTTAATAACATAAGTGTTTAGAAAGGTCAACATTAACAATATGCGTTTTTGACACTTTGCGCAAACTTGTATTTCTTGTCATTTTTCGTGTTTGACCTAATGCGAATTTGTCCTTAACCGTATGATCCGAACTACCGCGTCTTCGGAACGCGACGACAAGAAGAAGACACAAGAAACTCATGGGTTTTTTACAATGATCATGTGATTCACATTGTCGCATGTTTAGGAGTATAGAGAAATGGAGCAATATTCTACCATAATCTTTACTACCATTAAAAGTGCGTCAGTAACTCCGTCTGTCCGTTAAAATAAATTGTTAAAGAAAAGAAAAACGCAATCGCATCCACAAACACACAACCCGCCCAACAACATTTGACCCGCCCCGGGACCTCCATGATGCCATCTTTTCTCTCCCTTCCTATACTCTAGAATTTCATTATGAAGTGCGCATCTGAAATATATTTGGTTATCGTTTTGACTCAGAACCTAATTGTTTTTATACCTAACTAGCTGCGCCCCGCGGTTTCACCTGCGTAAGTCTCGTTCCCGCTGAAACATCGGGATAAAAGTAACCTATGTGTTATTTTAGGTCCTCGGCTACCTATATTCCAAGTTTCATCGCAATCAGTTCAGTAGTTTTTACGTGAATAACACACACATACTCACAAACTTCAGCTTTATAATATTAGTAGGATAGGATAGGATAGTAGGATAGGGCTATACACCTCAGGATCTGGTATTAATTCCACCAATTCCTCAGAAAATCGGTGGAAACACACATATAGACAGTACAGCGAGTGATCTTATGAGGATTCCTCTTATTACCTTTCAATGTTCGGAACCCAAAAAATGAAGCATTAATTAGCGATAAAATTGCAATGAAAGCAGTGAAATTGGCTACTGCCTACAATATAAGTTGCAACGTTACAATTTATTGCAGGCTGTACGGTTTCTCCTTATCATCTCAGAGAGATTATCTACACAATATGTCTTCTTATTTGCAATTAACTATCTTTGTCTGCAACTTCCTTTGCACAAAGAAGCAATAGATATCTACTGACTTTCGTTCTATTCGAATAATTTTAGATATTAATTATTATGTAGGTGTAGTATAAAAACTAAAACGTAATTAATTTCTTCTACTGTTTGCGCGATTTTGCATAATAAAACACTTTATTTCATTTAATCGCCCATTTTAAGGCCCGGTAAGGGTTAAAACCGGGCGATTAAACCCGGTAAATAAAGTAATTATATAATTAAAAAAGTAATTATATAATTAAAAATTGTTATTGACAGTACCCACCTAGTCATAGCTTATTGTTAGTATTTTATACACAAGCTCGTCATGAGTAGAGGGGTTATTTCTGTATTTTTTTATTTCTTTACATTGATTTCAATTTAACATATTTTAATTTGCAATTAATACCTACCCTCGAATAACTAACTATAATATAAGTTGTAAATACACTGCAATCGAAACTTTATTGACTCAAAAGTATTAGGTCCAGGGGGCATTCTCGACTTTGGGAAACTTCGACTATTCTTAATAACTTCTGCATTTAACCTTATTTTAAAAAGTGCCATCTATGACCAGATTGCGCAATAGTAGATTATTTTCGTTCGAGCGCCACTAGTTCGAGGGTGAAATGCGTGACATTCACCTGCCTTTTCATTTTTGTCTTTGTGAGGAAATTAAAATACTTGTCACACATTTAATAAGGTATTTTAAAAATCAGTTAAAATATCAAGTAAAATTAGAACAATTTGTAAAACGCAAATTCACATATATATTTTTTTTCGAGTCTGTTCGGGTTTATATCGAACACGCAGCAATTTTGTGATTGTGCTAATTACACAAATACGTCATTGCTGCGATTTAGCTGTGTTTTTAAATCAGTCGGACTAAAACCATTGAACGCGCTTGTTACCAATTAATAACCATTGTTACCAATCTTTTACCATCATTAGTATTTACCAGTTTTATCACAATAATTAGTTAATCGTTGTATTCTACGATTAACTAAATAGTGTTAGAACAATAGACAATAAAAAGGTCTAGATGAACAATTCCACCTTTTCATTATAACCAATACAGCGAGGAGTTAGTAGTAAACTGCTGCAACTCTTTTCAGAGTCCGCTTCATGAGTTATGAAGTTGTGTTTAGGGTTTTCTAGAAGTACCTATTACCGAACACAAACAAGTTTTCACATTTACAATAATTCAACACTATACACAATTATTCTTCAACTTACATCAAGTCTTTAAACAACTTAAAATATTTTTATACAAGGTTGAACTCTATATTTATTTCGCTACATTTGCAAGTATATCCGATATCACCTTGTTTTTGTACGACCCAGTTGAACTTGAATTCAGGATTATTTCCGGTGTTCCTTTTACTTCTGGGTTGGAGCAAGTCGGTCGATCGATCTCTTTCCTTGGATGTCGTAAGGCGACTAAGGGATGTAGCGAACCTTGAGTTCTCCGTGAGTGGTGGCGGATAAACTTCTTGGGCCCAAGAAGGGTTGGATGTCAAGTAAGGCGAAAAAAAACAGCGTGCATTCCCTGCGGTGGCGGATGTACTCCTTAAGCCCAAGGAGGGTAGGTGTCAGACAGGCGACAGGCAGTAGATATTGTAAAAAAATACTATCTCGAGCTTCTCCGTGTTTCGGAAGGCACGTTAAGTAGTCGGTCTTGTATTCGGCAAAAGTCGCTAAGTCAAGTTAAAGGCCTCAAAGCGACCTAAAAACCCTAGGTGAGCTATAGATTACACCACTACACGAAAAGTAAAAGAAGAAGAAGCATATTTCGAAATCCCTAACTTCAATGGCGTTCAGTTACTTACCTACACCATTCTTTGGACACATTTGAAACATTACAAATAGCTCTATAGTCAGTTTTTGAACCGGTTCAAAGTTTGCGGGGATTGAAGGGGGAGGAGAACGGTTTAAACGAAATGTATTACTGCTAACTTGATACTGTTGACCTTCAACTAATATCCGTGTCGAAATAAATTTGTATTTTTTTTTGTGTTTATGTGATGGGTAGGTACTTGTTTGATACAAACGATAGCTTAAAGGAATTTCGGAATATCAACCATTTTAAGATCCCGTGGGAATTTGGAAATCAAGGTTATATGGATAAATGATTTTAATCCATTGATCTCAACTTAAACAGTAGATATCTGAAGAAAGAAAGCTGTAAAAGCCACTGTGGTAGCACTACCTCAAGCTCGACGTTTCAATCGTCATTCATCAACTCCATCTTAGCGGCCCGTAGCGATACTCATTTCAATCTAACGATAGACGTGAGTATATTGTTAGCGCTTCTGCGGCTATTTAGTTAAAAAACTAGACAATATACGATCGAGTGAAACCTCAGACAGACCTCAGCTAGTAAATAATAATATAAAATATACACATTATGGAATATTTTTCAGAAGTTACCTCTAGTACTAGTGTATACCTACATAATATCTCAAGGTTAGTAGAAGCAAATTTTAATGATTTAGGTTTTTGGTTACCGGTCTGATACAATTAGGTACGTATTCATACTCGTACAGTTGAATTATTTCACATCAAAGGATGATACCTAATCATTATTATTGATAAGTAGGTAGATAATAATTTGCTATGCTACTCTTGCATAAACCATATCCATCCGCTTCTGAAGAAATAGCACTCTGTTATAAACAAGCATCCTGTAGGTATGTGAACTGTGGTTACATACATATTGCAATCGATCGATCGACCAATACTAACCAACCAATCAAGACCAATGATAACCTTCTTCTTGAACTATGCGACTGTCGAAGTAGGTAAATTTAATGAAACTATTTACATTATGCATACATATATTATTGAAAAAAAACATACATAAATATTACGTATAGTTATGTACGTATTAATATTTTATCAAGTGCACTTTATAATTGAGGAGCCGATTGGCCTCGCTGTATGTGCCGATTTTGAACGGTCGTGTGGGTCAAGCAACGCATCAAGCGGTCATTACTTGGATGGTAAAATTTGTGTGGCAAAAATCATTTGTGCTCCGTGCTTCGGAAGGCACTTTAAGCAGTTAGTCCCGGTTATCTTTGACCGGGACTAACTGCTTAAGGTGCCTTAAGCATAAAATCAAGTATGAGTCTGACTCCCGCACGAAAGGTTAGGTACCATTTAAGTATTTGTTGATTATAGTGGCAACAGAAATACATCATCTGTTAAAAATTTACCCGTCTAGCTATCAAATATCTCACGGTTCATGAGATACAGCCTGGTGACAGATAGATGGACTGTGGTGTTTTAGTAAAAATATTCCGTTTTTAAGCTTTGGATAAGGAACCTTAAAAATAGATTATAGAACGATGACCAAAAGTATGTATGCGGCAGGGATATGAAACGGTAAAGATCTTATTTGAATTGCTTCTACAGAAGTCTTGTCTCTGATTTTCAGGCACCTCTACCGCCACCGAGATGGAAGGGAATATTCGACGCCCAAGAAGAGAACACGTGGTGTCCCCAGCGGAACTGGGGCAACACCGTGGTGGGCGACCCCGACTGTCTGAAGCTGAACATCTACGCACCGACCCATGTCAACACTAACACACCCGCTCCCGTGATGGTCTTCATCCACGGAGGCTGCTTCTTCGCCGGTTCCAGTTCACCTTTCCTCTACGGCGGGGATTTCTTTGCAGAACATGGCGTCGTGTTCGTAGGAATCAACTACAGATTGAGTGTCGAAGGATTCCTATGTCTGGGCATTAAGGAAGCACCCGGCAACGCTGGACTTAAAGATCAGATCGCTGCACTGAAATGGTTACAGAAGAACATTCGAAGCTTCGGAGGTGATCCCAATGACGTCACTCTGTTTGGAGAAAGTGCTGGATCAGTGTCCACGTCCTTCATGATCCTCTCTCCGGCTGCAAAGGGACTGTTCCATAAGGCGATCCTGCAAAGCGGGTCTTCGTTAGCACCCTGGGCGCTCCAACATGATCCTATCGCTGTAGCAAGCGACTTAGTTAAGAAATTAGGCTATCATACCAAAGATCCTCGTGTCATTCATAGTATTTTATCGAATAGAACCGCTAGTGAGTTAATAGATACGCTTATAAGAACCGAAGAGAGGTATTGCGTCGCAGATAAGAGTATATTTGTGCCATGTATAGAAAGGGAGATAGAAGGAATCGAACCCATAGTCACTCAGTATCCCGCTGATATAATAATGTCAGGTAACTATACCAAAGTGCCAATGATAATAGGTTACACTGACAGTGAAGGGATATACTTCGTCTCATCAGATTACGGTAGAAGCATGAGAAATGGAACAGTTGTGATAGAACCATTGAAGACTTTGCAGAACGATCTAGAGTTTCCAAATGAGTTTGAAAAGAATTGTACATCGGACAGTATAAAACGGCATTACTTTTCATCGCACAAGGACGAGATGGTTATGAATATGGTAGACTTATATTCGGACGTGCATTTCAAGTTCCCTTTGATATTGGAATCTGAGTTATATGCGAAAACTACCGACCAGCCAATATACTACTACTTGTTCAAGTATAATGGTTATATAAACATTGTCAAGTTTATATCGGGCTTCGGATTGAGCGGGGGGGCTTCGCATGCAGACGACATCTTCTACTTGTTCAAGCCTCATTCATTCCCCATACCACACCGGGTTGTTGAAGATGATATGGTCCAGAGGATGGTTATGATGTGGACCAATTTCGCCAAATATAGGTAAGAAATTGACTTATTGTAGTTTCTAAAAGTTCAACCTCTATGTGCTATTTGTAAGGCCTATAATACTCACTATAATTATGGTTCCGAATGTAGTTGTCATCTGGTCAAAATATGTATAAAAAATAGTGTATCTTGTGCATATTGAATTCTAATAACTGCAAACACATAGAGCGTTTGCCGGTTCCTACCTTTTCGGAATCTTTATTTACATAAATCCCTTAAGTTAATAAATAAAACGGTAAAACAGTAAAATAATTTAATAACATTTAATTTACAATGCAGATTCAATTAAGTATGAAGTAAATGAAGCAAATAATTAAATTAATTATACCTACCTTTACATGTTATTGGCAAGTTTGTTAGAAACAGGTTTCAGTTGATGTTTATTTAATTTCCATTTACAAACATAAACATAATATATTCAGTGTCAAGGTATATAACCTATCGTACATAGTATCAGACAACGCAATATGTGTACCTAATTACAGTGATTATTGTGTGGCTTGATTGTCGACCTTGAGTCCGACTTCATATATAATACTGTTGTCTAAACTTAGATCTCGGTGTTTCAAAGTATTTTCCCAGTTTAAAGTTAACTGTAGTATTGCAAATGATCATTTAGTTAATTGGTCTTTACTTAATTGTTTTTAGCTACGTTGTGTTGTGTAATAGATCTTATATTAGGTTTCTTTTTTTAAGAACTCATTGATATTCGGCGTTGTATTTAGGTAACAAAATAATTTTGTAGATAGAGCGATTTCATTTCTTACTTTCTTATCTTACTTTATACTTAATATTATAAGCGCTAAAGTTTACAAGAATTTATGTATGTGATTTTGTTGCTCTTTCACGGAAAAACCAATGAACCGATTGCAATGAAACTTGCTAAATACAGGGAATAACACATAGGCTACTGTTTCTCCCGATATTCCCGCGGGAACGGGACTTACGCGAGTGAAACCGCGGGGCGCAGCTAGTCTTTACATAAAACAACAAACACACGGAAAAAAACTTTACCCAATGTAATAGATATGAATATCCGGGGAATTAACATGCTTATGTTTGGTGTATTACACTGTGGTGGTTACATTCTATACCTAATAAACCATTCTAACAATCACTGTATACGTTAGGTTTAGGGCTTAATCAGGCTTACATACATACAATCTTTCGCGTTTATAATATCAGTAAGAAGTAAGATTATACATAATGTTTACATGCACAGATAAACACACTGATTATATGTATCCACAGCTTCGAACTGGTTATATTGCGCTGGCATTGAAGACACTGTAATTATATGACAATTGGAAACAATAATCTATTTACAATTAGATGACCTTCCAGTTAGTCGCATCCATCATTTAAACTAACAATTTTTAAACAAGTCACGTAGTTACTTTGGCAAGGTAAAGTCTTGTTACAAAACAGATTTATACCCGAAATTAATATAAATATGTTATCGACCAACTTACATCAAAACAGAGATTTTGATTTAGTTAAATATAACTCAATAAATAAGTCTATAAATAAGGGCTAATGTCTGAAATGTCTAGATAATTGATATTTATCCAATATAATGGAACTAATCTTTAAAATAAATCAAGAATTCTAAGGTTTTATTTTTTAAATAATTTGATAATATTTTATTTTATTTCGCACAAAGATTTTTATCTCTAGTTTGAAAAATCAACTCTAAATTGATAACATCAGTTTTCAAATCAATATTTAACAAGTTTCAATGCAAATCTGTCATTGTTTGACAAGTTTCAATATTAATCTGAAATCAGCCGTTTTGTTCGACAGATCTTTTACTAACTTCCAGCGTTAGCCAACGTAAATTCGACTAGTCTACAAAGTAACTACCTACTTATGATAAGTCTAATAATATAATATTTGTCCTGGTTTCAAATACGGCCACAGATAATATAGCCCAATTAGATAAACAATTGGATAGTACTTGTTGAACTAATTTAATCTTTAAAGATTTAGTTTAATTCATCAAATAAAAATTGCTGAAATAAATATTGCTCGACGTTACACACAGCGCATTCTAGCCCCAATTTAAGCTTGTACTATGGATACTAGGCAACGGTTATACCATATTTATACTTTTGTTGTGTAAATTATATATTTATATGATATATAAAAAACACCCAGACCAGAAACAAATATTTATGTCTAAGAATAAATACTTGTACGGGAATCGAACCCGCAACCGCATTGAGGTTGGACCTTCACTCGACACGCCACAGAGGCCGTCAAATTAAAGTTGAATACAATACTAACCCGATTTTTAAACTGATATAATATAAAACAAGATGGGAACATTAGATTTAAGTAGGTGCCATTTCCATGGAAAGTTTTAAGTGTCCGACGTATGAAACCCGGCGGGCTCTCAACTCTGATTTTATGTGCCGCCAACTTTAGGGCAGTTCTCAACAGCTTTTACTATTAGTACTATAGTACGAGTACTACGGAACTACTAATCTCTCGAGATATATTCATGTGTGTTTATACCGCTATAGTTAGGAAGTAAAGTGTAACAGTACATTACAACGCGGTTTTTTTGTATGAGATATTTTAGCGTTTGGCCTCATCTCATGCACCTGATGGGAAGTGGCGATGAGACAGTGTAGGTGCTTCCGGTTTGGGTTGTCAAATTTGATACGATTTGCAGTTTTTTTGAGATTTAGCAATCTATCTAGGGAACTCGACGATTTAGTCCAATTTAAGATCTCTGATGTTGCCTGATGTGGTTTTTAAGGCTTTGTTTTTAACCCACTATTTTTTTTAAATCAATCTGCATTCATGGTCCTACGAATTCTTTTGGTTTTTTATTTCTCTCCTTTTTTTTCTTATTTTTCTGGGTTCTCAAGTCAAATTCATATCTATACTAATACTAATTGCAACCCGCGGTTTCACTCGTGTAATATCGGAATAAAATGTGGCCTATGTGTTATTCCCAGTATCCAACTACTTATTTTCATCAAGTTTCATCGCAATACGTTCAGAAGTTTTTGCGTGATTGAGTAACAAAAATCCATACATCCAAACATTTCACACACACACTTTCACATTTATAATATTAGTAGGAAGTAGGATTAGTAGGATTATAATAATAAGTTATTATATTAAAGAGGAAACGTCGGTAACAATGTAAGTTTGTATATTGCGGGTAATCTCCGAAACTACTGAACCGATTTCAAAAATTCTTCCACCAATAAAAAGCTACTTTATCCAGGACTTACACAGGGTGCTTTTGATCCCGATATTCCCACGGGATCGGGACTTACGCGGGTGAACCCGCGAGACACAGCTATCAGCTAGTTCAAAATATATTTATTCAATGAGATATTCAATTTACACACGATTTTTTCATGATCGTTTTGAATTGTCATTAATTAGTGTGTATTCGGAACGCGAACTCTAATGAGAAGTTTTTTTTGCAGTGATCATGTGATTCAAATAGTTACATAATAAACACATAACAAGAAACCCTTTTTAGGTATATTTATTAAAATCAGTTTAACATTTTCTATTATTTTGAGAGTAACTATCAGTCCGTAAGATTTCGTAATGAGTCTGAGTATGACTGTACTTTGTCAAGTTAGTTGGCTTCTGAATACCTAAGTATACATTTGCCCAATCGACCATCATGACTCAACGATTAAACACATGCCATTTCTTGCATTCTAAGAACGTCTTAAGACATAATATTATTATGGGCTTCCCAATTTACGAATATTGAAAAACGAATTAAGAATGAAAAAAATATATTGTTGTGTGCAACCAAACTTTCGTTTATGTGTAACATAAAAAAAGTGACTACAAAACTATGGTAATACATGACCAAATTGATTCGGTTAAATTTTTTAACTGTATGTTTTGTAATAATGTAATCGCAATGATGTCTAATTTAAACGAACGAGTTGAGTTGTATCTCAGCTTAAGTTTAGTTACCTCTATCTTAACTTTTTAGGTAACATATCGTTACTTAACTCACTCTGTTTTGTTAATACTAATCAATTAGCTCTGTATTGACTAACCAGATCCTTAGTCTTCTTATAACCACATACTTATTTTATATGTAAATAATTTGTTAGGTTAATGTTAACAAAACTGATTGCTTGTTTTAGCTGTACTTGCTTGATTACAATTTGCCATTAATTTTGTTGATTTGAACCAACTAATTTTGTGATGAGTAACTAGATTTTTGTTTTACTTATAACCCTATACTTAAGTTAATGGTAACAAAACAGTGTGATAACAATAACAAAAATGTTTTGTAGTGTGTATCACATGTTTAGTTACTAGTAGCTAATCATATGGTTGAAAAATAAAATGCACTTTTGTTACATACAACATTTATTTTTATTTAAAATCAAAGTAACATCACACTAAGGGCCAGGAAAATCACTTAGTCTTGTCACTTGGGTTAATGTAAAAGGGACGAAATACTGTCATTGTTCATGATGTTGAAGATCATGCTGACGTTAATTTTATGGTTATTAAAAATATATACAGGATGAACCATTTCAATGGACTGTCAGGGGGATATCTTAAACTATAAGAGATAGAGAAAAATGCTAAAAGGAATTGCGTCCCCGATTTTGACATAAACTAAAATAGCACTATTAGATTTTTGAAAAATGTATTTCTCTTGTCAGGAATCGAACCTTGTCATTTTGTAAAAAAATAAACACCCTAAATTATTGTACCTATCGATAATGTTGCTGATAGAGATCAAATCCTGGAAGGAAACAGTGTGTTAAATCAAGAGATTTTTCTGTCGATTTACCATACTATGTTTCCAGAATTTGATCTTTGTCAGCAACACTATCAATCGGTACAATTATATAGGATGTTTATTCGATTCCTGGCTAGGGTAATACATTTTTCAAAAATATAATGATGCCATTTTAGTTTTTGTCAAAATCGGTGACGCGATTTCTTTTAGCATTTTAGATTAGGATATCCCCCTGAAAGTCCATCGAAATGGTTCACCCAGTATACATATATTTTTAATAAACATAAAAGTAACGTCAGTAGGATCTTCAACATCATGAATAATAACAGACCCAGGCTCGTATTTCGTCTCTTTTACATCAACCCAAGTGACAAGACTAAGTGATTTTTCTGGTTCACAATGACATGAAATAATTAGGTATACAATTGTCAAAAAGAATCAATTATCATAACAAAACGGTAGGTTCTATCCCTACAATTTGCGAGCCCGCGCAATCAACTATACATAAAAATACTATAAATTAAACAGGTACTCGAAGAGGTAATTAAAATAAATTAAAATGAACTTACACAAGACCTGTCAATGGCTGCTTGCGAATGTTCACTATGTCCAGGTTCCTCAGCATCTATCTCAAAGTTTGTATCTAATGGCTGTACCACATATTCAATTGCCACGCCTGGATCTGGAGCACTTTGTAAAATCAGTTCTTTAGAAGAAACCTAAAAAGCCAAAATTGATTAGAAATCGTATAAAAACAGGTTATGAATAGAATTTTAAAGGTAAAGGTATCATTACAATTGTTTTTTTACCATATCTAACGAAATAGTAGTATTTTCTTCTTCATTACTTCTGTATGTTACTGATGGTAATCCTGTTATAGATCTTAATAATTTGATTTGAGTGTTGAGTTTGGCTCGATGGCCTACTATGGGTATGAGATCCTTAACATCATTTTCGGATAACATTTGTAAGGTTTCCAAATCTATGGATTGTTCTGGAAAAAAATACACAGGTACTTAGTATGTTTTACTAACAGGTCCTTCCTATCCTATACCTTTGTCAGTCCGAAACACTTCAATTAGTAAGTAAATAGGTAAGTATCTAACAATTTGTTATCAAAGTACGTAACATATCACAAAAATAAAATAAATTTACCTTGAAATGTAGGTATGTACATTTCCAGTCCCCATTGACGCAAATAATCTGCCAGAGGATGAGCTGAGCTTCGGCCATGCCTTTAGTCCGCGAATCTTTAATAGTTTTACAAACACGATGGATAACTTATACCTATGTAAATGAACGAACAGGAATCAACCTGTTTTAAACAAATGTGTTCAGTTTTGTTTAAACAAAAAATGACTGCCATAAGATAACATTTGGTTCGAGATCAAAGTCTGGCTTTGTTGTTAACTGATAAATTGAGTTTTGTTCTATGCAGCCAAAAAATAGACTAAATTGTTCGAAATGTTCGTCAAAAATAGTCAAACTTCACAGGTGATTAGCTGTAAAACTTTTGTCTATAGCTTAACAAAAACGATCGTCTCATGGCAAATCAATGTTTTGGTAACGTTTAGACACTCAAATATTTTAAATTGATTTAACTGATTTTGTAACATGTAACCACTGGGGTTTGTTTAAATTACTTTAGTTAACGATAACTTAAAGTTTAGTTCCACACAACCGAACTAAAAATAACAAAACCTGTTTTGTGTTTCCTTAATTACCCACTTTTATTATTTTAAACCAACTTTAGTAGTGACTAACCAATTTTTGGTTAAAAGTAATTTAACTAAATCATTTTTGTTATTTATTTTTTTCAGTGAACGTGGTTGAGTTTTTCTCATACTAATGCAATGCTTAAAAATATTTAGTTTTAAGTTTAAGGTAAGTACAATATAGTTGGTCGTTAAATTATATTGTCGAAGGCCTCTGTGGCGCGTCGGGCGATCGCCCGACTGCAATGCAGAAAGCTGCGGGTTCAATTCCCGCTAAGTACAAATATTTATGCTAAAAAATATATATTTGTATCAGCTGGTCTGGGTTTCTAACTATGTATAAATGTATTTATTTAAAAAAGTACAATGTGTAGTATATCCGTTAACTAGTACCTATAGTACAAGCCTAGTGCTTAGTTTGGGGCTAGATTGCGCTGTGTTTGATATAAATTGTATTGTATTCACTGTAGTATCTAAGTTAAATAAATAAATGAATGAATGACAAGTCAAACCCAAATTCTGGTAGTTAAAATACATGTAGGTGCATCTTCTGAGATTATAAAACTGGTTTTAACGTAACATTGATACGAGACCGTGACACAATAACATTGAATATTGACAGGTTATCTAAGATTTTATTCGGCTTTCAGTGAGATTGCCTAGAACGGAGAACTTTATACTACGAGTAGAATCAAGTTGTTGCATTGACATTAATTGGCAGAAACTAGCTCACCTAGAGTACCTACCTACTATGATTAATTAAAATGTTCATTGATTACAAGCCTAGTGACACGTTGCATTTTGCCCATTTATAATTTGATTTTCATATAAAAGAATCTATATTACTTATAATAAATAACAAAAAGTCTGTACTTGGAAGCAAATGAAAAAAATGAAGGCACTTAGAAAAGGTAAATAGGCAAAGGAACAAGAATTTTTAGTCTTTAAAGTTTACACCTAACTGTCTGTTTATCTGTTACTTATGAATTCAAAAACTACTGAACACATTTGGGTTTCACAGGAAGAGGTTCTCAATTCAACTATTTTGTTTGTTTCTTTGGGGATTATTTGAGTTAAATAAAATCACTGTAGTATAGACTAACTAAATCCGAAGATTTCTGATTCAATACTCTCCCAACTTATAAAATATTACAATCCCTATTTTCCTGGGCATCAACCACATTACAAGCCTGGTCGTTCAATCTTGACGATGTATAATTTTATTATATTTTCAAATGTTCTATTCCAGTGACCCAACCCCAAAACCGTCCAAGTTGGTCCCCTTCCGCTGGCGTGCAAGCCGGGACCACAACCCCACGGCCCTGGTGATCGATGCCCCCGTCAGCACCGCGCCGCTATGGGAGCCCGCGTCGGTCGCCTTCTGGAACCAAACGTATCGGAAGTACAGGCGGAGACGATATGGGTTTCTTAAGCGTGATTTAGATGGGGTTACTAGTTAGACTGCTTAAGAGTATAAAAAGCCTAATTTACATTACGAAACTAGTGTCATTTAAAACTTCAATTTCACAAAAGCTTCTCGCAGTAGTTACTGAAAGCAATTTTATCAAATTTGTAGATAAATTGGTAGTATACTGCTGTGTGTAATAGGGTGTATATGCATATATTTTTTAAGACAATCACTATAAATCAAATATGTAGAAAAATAAAAGTACTTACCGCTGTGTCTATGCATTTTTTTTGGACAATGACTAAATTTGCATGCCACTAGTTTCGTAATCTAAATTCTGCCTAAGACCTAAACTCAAAATCCTTGTCAGATTCATCGAAAATCGTATTTTTTGTCATGACGCATTTGTTCATATCCGCGGGTTTCATAACAACAACAACGTTCTAATTATGTTTTGACTTTTTAAAGGTATATGAGGAACTATAATTTACCTGACAATTTGACTTTGGAACGGATGATAAGCTTATTGTCTCTTATAGTATAACAGAGTAGTCTTAATTCTGTAATTTTGAGTTTTTCAAATGTTTGTAGGTGACATTTTTTCTTACGTATTGGTTGATTTAAAAAAAGACGCGTTTCGAACTTTTTTTTATAAAAAACGTAATTTTCCATTAATAATCCGACAGGGATTTTAAGTTTAAGTCTTATATACCCCTTTAGTTTATTAAGTTTTTGTATTTGTGTTTGTTGTGTGCTTTGTGTTAAAAATAGAAAAAGGCTAGGGGATTTATTTTGACTGTGATCGCGTTAGAAAAGGTGTGGTAATAAATAAATAAATATGTGTAGTTTTTAAGAAATTAAATTATTTAGGAATTGTTATTTTTGTTTTTGTTTTTAACTTAATAAACAAACCAAAACATAGTTTTCGGTTTCTTAAACTTATTTAAATCATTTTACACAGCTAACAAACAACAATTTGTATAACTACGTAAAGCAATACAGAAAATAAATCAAAAGCACAATATAGGTAGAATTGAAAATTAGTCGTCAGTCAAATACTTATAAATATTTAGAATCAATCAAACCTACGACTTGCATATTTGAATAACTTTCCAACTATTTTATGCAGTCTGTGACCTCATCATAATTATAATATTTGGATAGGTAATAAAAGGCTTATGTTGCAATGAAGTTCATAATTAGCAACCAACTTGCCGTTGATTGGGCAAGTCTTGTCCTTCAAACGAAGATGAGGGACGCTTATTCTCTGGTCGACTGGAAATAAAAAGAAATGAAATGATTTATCGTCTGTGGAGGTTTATACAGATGGTATATATCTTTTTATCTTCTTCTTCTTATATCTCTTATTTTTATAAAAGAATTCCTATTTATCTTGGTCACGGCATCACGCTTGAACGACTGGACCGATTTTGCTAATTCTTTTTTTGTTGTGTTTGCTACGATCAGGAGAAGAGTCTTATGCCAGATTTTTTTAAATTTTGGATAAAGACTTACGAGGGTGAAATCGCGGGGCGCAGCTAGTACATGTATTATAAAAGTACCTCTAGTCTTAATACATGCAAACTTTCGCGTTTATAATATTTGTAGGTAAGATTTGGTTGTATGTACCTATGTTAGTTCAAAAGGTTATATATAGGTAGGTATATCTCAGGTATATTTTTAAGGGAAAGGAAATCATGAAGGAGCGTTGTGCACCGAGTGATCGGCAATTTATCCTAGATACGACCTTCAGCAATGAACATGACGAATCAGAAGAGAAGGTAAGTATATATTTTACTGAATTATGTTACGTTTATATTATTATATGGGTCTATCGGTTACTGCAATACAAGCACAAGTTTTGTGTAAACCGATGTTTTTGATATCTGGAAATGTTAATGAAGTTCATCGTTCATAACAATGAATACTTACAATTGAATTTTAAATACTTTCCACGTGACGCCGCATTTCAAGTTTAATACAACTGGTATTAAATATAAAAACTTACAAGTTTTTTAAGCTATTTGAACTTAAATGTGCACATTAATGAAGTAAGTAGACAGACACATAATATTTAGTTGTTGAACATCACTACTTGAAAAAAAGTGAAACCTGCGCGCAATTTGTCCATAATCAAAGTGAAAACTTAGAAATATTTTTAGCAAGGAAATATTTTTCCTAAAAATCCCCATGACAGGATTCGAACCTGCGTCCTCTCGCTAAAATATTTTATTCAATAAGATAGTATCACATAGCTTTATTGTCTTGTTTTTCAAAATTATTTGAAAAGGTAATTTACACTAGACTTATGGGCTTCTTTTTAACAAATAATATCTTAAATAATTTACAGTTTGGTTTTCAAAAAGGAAAAAACACTTCACTTGCTATTTTTAAAATGCTTAAAGAAACTTGGGATGCCATTAACAAAAAGAAAACTGGGTTAGTTTTTTTTTTGGATTTAAGCAAGGCGTTTGATTGTGTTGTTCACAGCATATTACTAGAAAAACTAGAACAAGTAGGCATAAGAGGCAACGCTCTTGACCTAATGGCATCTTATTTAAAAAATAGAACTCAAATAACTGTGCTTGATAATTATAACAGCAACACGAAAACTGTTGAAAAGATTTATTCCAGTTCTAATGAAATCTTATTGGGTGTTCCACAAGGGAGTGTCCTTGGGCCCCTTTTATTTCTCATATACATCAACGAGTTACCATCTGTTACAAATCATTTAACTGTCATGTTCGCAGATGACGCCACTGTTTACATATCCAAAAGCAATATGTCGCATTCTCAGTTCCAAATAGATATCAATAATACACTTAATTTAATAATAAGTTGGCTAAGTAAACTAAACTTAAAAGTAAATATTCAAAAAACCATGTTCATGCAATTTAAAAATTATAGAGCAAAACCGCCAAAAATAAATGTCATACATGATAATGTTAACATTATTGAAGTAAAAGAAACGAAATTTCTTGGGGTTATATTTGACTGGCATTTAAGTTGGAAACCACAGATTAAAAAGGTTAACAATATATTATCCAAGTATTGTTATAGCTTATCAGTAATAATAAATATTTCTTCCCGAAACATAGCAAAAGTTGCATACTATGGGTATGTTTATTCAAATTATGCCATAGGTTAAAACCTATGGCATAATTTTCTGGGGTAACTCCGTGGAAGTGAAATCTGTATTTACTTTGCAAAAAAGGTGTTTAAGAAGAATGTACAACATGCAAGATAGAGAGTCATTACGTAGTGTATTTAAAAATGAAAAATTCCTAACCTTGATATCTATATATATTTTAGAAATATGTCTATTCGTCAAAAATAACCAAGATTATTTCTTTAGTATTACCTCATCTAGATCTGAAAGTCAACGTAACAAGCATAAATATAACATAGTCATACCCCACGTTAATAACAATTTATTTTATAAGAGTTCCTTTTACACAGCTATAAAAATTTATAATTTTTTACCTGTAAATTTAAAAATACTTTATAGTCCCCTTTTCCAAAAAAAACTAAAGTCTTGGATAATCAGCAAGGTCTTTTATAACCTATCTGAGTATTTTGACCATAATGAAAAATAAATACCAAATATTGTTGTGCTGGTATAAATATTGGATTTCTTACATAAATTTAAGTACCTAATGTAATTTTATACTACATTATTGTATGCTCGAAATGAGTAGACTGTGCACTAATATAGTACATATTTAAGACCAATGTACCTACATAGTTTGAACAATAAAATCTTCTTATTCTTATTCTTATTCATAATTAGAAACGTTAGCAAAACCTACCGTGTTTTAAAAACGACCTTAAAAAGACCTCTAATTAAAAGAAGACATAAGAAACTCATGGGGTTTTTTTTTCCATGATCGTGTGATTCACATTTATAGCTATAGTGGAACTGGAGCAATAATCAACTATAATCTTTACTAACATCAAAAGTGCTAAAGTAACTGTCTGTCCGTTAAAATAAATTGTAAAAGGAAAAAAACACGATCGCATCCACAAACACACAACATCCGCCTCGCCCCCAAACTACTTGAACGGGCAATATGCGACACGGATAATAGAAAAAATAGCTATAAACCTTGCATAAACCTATAATATAGATAACTTGATCGAGCGACCGAAAAATGTATAGTCGACGTCCCCCCTCCCTTACTCTCTGCTAAATTAAAATGATTTCCCTCACAAAAAGGTCTAAAAACTCGGGCCATATCTCGATGAGACGTAATGAAATGTAAATAGGAAAGCAGGAGGCATTTTATAAAATAAAAGAGCTAAAATAAAGGAAAGAGCCCTTTACCGATATTTAGTTAGGTCATCTCAAATAATTTAAGGGCGAATGTAGACTTGCAACTCAATTATCGGCTTGTCAATCCGTCTGAAATCCTACTAATATTATAAAGCGATGCCTCGTGCCGATCCCCTCGATGACATTTTCTATTTGTAGCTTTAGGAAAAATGTTTCATGTAGTCTTATAGATTACTTTTTTAATATTTTATATGTAGATTGTGAGTAGCATTTTATTTTACTATGAATATTAATGTAATTGGAATTGTGAATTATGATATTAAAAGCTGAATTAAAACATATTATACGCTGCGCCCAGCGGTTTCGCCCGCGCGTGAGTTTGTACCGTTCCCGCTGGAATATCGGAATAAAAAGTAGCCTATATCATATTCCAGGTCTCTAGCTACCCGTATTCTAAGTGTCATCTTAATCGGTTCAGTAGTTTTTGGGTGATTGAGTGACATACATACAATCTTTCAGTAGTATATCAAACTACCTGAGTAGGATACTTTTATTTTACGTGAACGATAAAGTAACGAGAAACGATGTGCGATGCAATAATGTATGTGGCAAAAAACATTTGCCGTGCGTCAGGAGGACCGCAGTTATTATTAGTCTTCACTGTTAGCAGTCAGGTCAAGTTAGTGGCCACCCTATAACTGTAATACTAGGTGAGAAATCACAGTACGAACAGAAAAATCGATTCTCTGGTACTAAAAAGGTGAATAATTAACTTCATTCTAAAGACAATATTTTACCTCATATTTACTAATATTATAAATGCAAAAGTAACTCGAATCTATCTGTCTGTCTGTTACGCTTTCACGTCCAAAGAGCTGAACCAATTTTGATGATTTTTGGTATCTTGATAGCTTCAAGTGGAGCTATCGGGCGATTTGAAGTCTACGTGCGCCAGCTTTGGTTACGTCATCTCAAATAATTTAATTGAGAGAAGGTCGTATGCGATTCGTATTAATAATACCTAAATTACGTGAGGGTTGCTCAATATTATGTTATTACGCGTCAAAAGACAGAATTTCGGCTACAGCCCATATGAAAATTTTAGTTAACACTGTACGCCCTCAATCTTTAGATGTATATTTATTTGATATGATACCTATTAAAAGCAAATAATAATTGCTAATTTAAGAATATCCATTTTAAGAAAATCAATCAATTAAAAAGTAAGAGTAAGTTGTGCTAAGTGTAACAAAAAAATCGAAAAAGTTAGTTGATATGTAGATTTTACATTTTAGAAAGTTACGTTACCTTTTTCGGTGTAGGATATAAATTTACTTAAAAATCCATTAATCTATCTAAGTTGCTTTTCCACGCCGAACCCACAAAACAGATGGCGATAAAACTAGGTTAACCTAGATAGATAGCTCGAGACCTAAGTTTTTCGTGGGATATATACATAGGCTTGCATTTGATGTTATTCCAAGATAAACTCAAAGGAAGCGATGATAAAGGTCGACGGTACGACATGCTTGTCTAGAAGAAACCTATTCACTCTTGACTTGAAGACTTCAATGTTGTTGTGGGATTGAGCGGGAATGTGATATGTTATGGAGGAATATCGACGCGGGCAATGATTTCCACTTATTATTTCAAGGGATCAGGATTTATTCAACCGAAGCAACTTTACTATGTACCTACTACTTAACTTCTAAGTTAGGACACTAATAAACACAAACTTACAAACATCATACGTAACCATCCACTAAAACTGAAAGTTTCACAAATAAAACGCAGGCCAATATCCCGTAAGTTTGTATTATGAGCAATTTCTGCGTTTAACTGGAACCGCCCGAACTCGGGCAGTTTCAAATTCAACAAGTTACAGTACAATAAGTTACGTCAATCTGGGAACAACTGTGCTGCCTTCGGTATGACAACTGTACTGTGGTAACACTGGGATCTTAAAGAACAGATTAAAAAAAAAAACATGTTTTGTTTTGACATTGGATTTAGAGTCTAAAATTGTACAACTGTACCTCTCTAAAACGTCTCTATATTTTGAAGTAAAATTGAAATATAGGTATCAGATGTCTACATCATAGGTATAGGGCACAAATTTCAGTTTTCTACTATTAACTGATTAGTCTGTGCGTTGATCAGTCAGTTAGTCCGGACATAGCATTTTAGGTATATATAAATAAAGATTGTGCATCATCTAGGTACCTACATTATAATTCTATAAACTCGATCAAAGTTTCAGCAGGGAAGATATATTATTATATAAGCTACGGAGGAAATAAACACACGATATAAGCACTACAGAACTTCGAAAATCCACAGACAATATATCAGGTCAATTTGAATGATAGTAATTAAAATTTATATAATTTGAATGATTTTACGATCTTTGCACACTTTGAACTCCACAAGTTTTGTACCCGGCTGCAAGAAAAGGGTGATCTTTTCCGCGCCTATCTTGTCTTGTAATTATCAATCGTAGCTGCCATTTCATATACATCCTTGTAGCAGTGTACCAGCTATACAATCGAAGACGTCCGCCTCCGCGGCCGCCCCGCCCCGCCTCCGCCACGCCGCCCCGCCTCGCTCCCTCGCTGTAGCAGGAGCGAGTAGCGACGACGAACGCCTCGGCGGCGCCTGATGTATTCTACTCTGTTACCAACTTTGATCATTGCTATTATGTCTATCAATTTGTTACCTGGCTGCAAGGAAAGGGTTATGTTTTTCTTGCCTCTCTTGTACTATGTTTGTAATATTCTTCCTCAGCACGTATCTTCTAAACCACTCGATGGATTTCTTTAATTTCTTTAATTCTTTAACGTTCAAAAAAAATGGCGGACTGACCAAATTCGCTCCCGCGTATTAAATCTTATAAATTGCTTTTTCACTATAATAAACGATGAAAACGTCATAAAAGTGTTAAATTAATTGATATAAGTGCAATGTAGTTAAAGTTTTTACTAGAACAAAACAGTGAAAAACTTATGTTTCATACAAGTACCTACTCAGAAGTTTACAAACGAGCAATTTCAAGTTTTTGTTTGTGTGAAAGTGCCAATAACTCTAAATAATAACAGTACAAAGCTAGTGCTAGTTTTTTCAGTACCTATTTTATCAGTTATTTATAGCAAATAGTGATTTCATAACTTTCAAACTAACGCTAACAGTGCATTGACCTTACTGAAACTGAAAGAAATGGTAAAATAGTGAAATTTCGATTTTTTTCGTTAATCACATTAACAAACAAAGCAACATTTATATAGTCGGTTTACAGTGTTTTGTATAAATAAATAAACGTTGTAATTAATAAAAAGTATAAAATACAAAAATATTGGATTAAAAAACAATTAGTGACATCTATGTGTGATAAAGTGAACTACAAAAACCTAACTTTTAAAAAATATCTAAATTAACCATACCTATATATAAAAATTCAGATTTGAGTAAATAAATAAACTTTCCGAGTGAAATTATCTTCAAAAAAATTAAAATAAGTGAACTTTACTGACATTTTTCCAACAAAAACCAATTAGTGACATCTGTACTGCTCTTTCTGAACTAAAAAAACGATATTCTAATTCAAAGATGTCGCACCCGGTAACCCAAAATGATAACAGAGATAACATAAACAATATTGAATGTAAGGGCTGTTTACAAATGATTAGTGACAGACTTTACCTAATATGTTTTTATTGCAAAGAAACTTTCGACATAGCATGTGCAAACATAACGGACAGCAGGTTTTATCTAATGACAGCAGAGCATAAAGCACAGTGGAAATGTCCCACATGCCGCTGTACTGACCGTAAAATAAATAAAAACAGGTACTCGCCTGCAGCAAGACATGATATGTCATATCATATTGAGAACTTAGACTCTTGCCAAAATGAAAACATTACAATAAGGAAACCCAGGGTATACAGACAACTCTCTCTAGATAACTTAAATCTATCAGATACCATGTACGAGGTATGTATACCATGTATGATGTTTGTTGATTGGCAGCGGACTCCCCCGAGTCCGCCGCCAAGAGTCATTTACGGTGGCAAATGGTCATCTCTGACCACCTGCTGTCTGCGACTGAAGCGGCTCCCGCAACCTCTCCGCGTCCTCCTTTGCAGTCATCACGGCCTCCGCAAAGTGCCGGACCGCACGCCATGCGTCGTCACTGCCAATCATGGTTGCAATGACGCTCAGCAGCGACAGGTTGCTGCCAATTACACCCATTAATTCCTGCCTGGGTTCGGTCCAAGCAGGACATTCCGCCAATGTGTGATGAGCGATCTAGGGCAATGGTGGCATCGCTCATCACTCTCCTTTTTTATGCGGCAGAGAAAACTGCCGAAGCAACCGTGGCCAGTTAAGAGCTAGGTGAGGCGGTAGGACAGTGCCCCGTGCACATAAATGCATAAATGAAACCGAGAGTAACGAAGAAACTTGTGATAGCTTAAAAACAGAACTAGAGGAGTTAACGAAACATCTAACTGAAGCAAGAAAGAAGATAAATGATCTTTATCTTGAAAATAATACCCTAAAAGGCCAGATCATTCTCCTCACAGAAAAATGTCAAAGTTCAAAAAAAACAGAAAGTGCAGAATTAATTAACAAAAAATTAAATAGCTCAGATTTTTGTACACCTCTGGGTAAGCCAAGACAGTCCAAAATTGCTTCAACTTCGAAATCGCCACCAGAGCTGGCAGGTCAGTCAAAAAGACCACTACAGTCACCAGATATCTTTAAAACCCAGCCGCTGTCTACTGATATCCTGATGATGCCAACACTCTCTCCAGATGCCTCGGGATTGCTGCCACAGTCTTCAAATGTTTCTGGAAAGCCTCCGAAGCCTGAAGATGTTTCTATACTTGATTCAAATACTAACTCCGAAAAAGAGAAAAAGAATAGACTTTTAATAATAGGTGACCAAAGTACAAGAGATCTAGGGTCTCAACTGATTAATTTACGTTCAAAATATCGAAATTCATGCGATTATAGTGTTATAAATTATTGCTTTCCGGACGCTACAACTGAATTTAATAATTTATTTAAAACTACATATCTAACTTTTTCCATCACATCGGCCACGTCTCCGTCCGCCCAAACTTTCTCTCTAAAGGCACATACCTGTTCACCTGATCAACTACAAAGCTGCGACTGTCAAAAAATCACTAAAAGTAAAAATATCAAATATCTCGGTGTCCTTCTGGATGAACATCTAAACTGGAAAGCGCATATTGACTTACTGTCAGCTCGTGTCCGTAGATTAATTTACATATTTAAAAAGCTTAGATCATCTGCGGACTTTCAAACCCTAATGACGGTCTACTACTCCCTTTGCCAGTCCATCCTAACCTACTGTGTGACTGTTTGGGGTGGCACCTACGCAAATAGTCTTATGCCTCTTGAACGTGCTCAGAGAGCGGTATTAAAGGTGATGTGCTCGAAACCAGTTTACTATTCGACAGATCTTCTTTACGAGGAATGCCAAGTGTTATCAGTTAGAAGACTGTTCATTTTCCATGCTGTCCTCCGCAAACATTCGCTTCTGACTTTTGATCCTAATTTGCAGGCAAATACTAGGAAGGCTCGGAATGTTTTAATATGTTCCTATGAACGTACCCGAACATCTTTCGCAGGGAGGTTTTTCAATGTGCTTGGGACTCACCTATACAACCAACTTCACGTTAAATGTACAATATATCACCTTAGCAAATTTCAATGCAGACAGCGTATTTTTGAGTGGATTCAAAGACTAAACTACTCTGAAACTGAGAGTCTTTTGGTTGTCTCAACATCATAATTGCTGACTGTTTGTAAATTCAATTTCAATTTAAATCATTTATATGTAAGTCAATTATTTTAAATACTTACTACAATAGATCAAAGGGCGCACCGTTCTGTTTCTGCACGGTTTTAAATTTTTGTAATGAAGGAACAGTCACCCACAACACAAGTTAAATCTTATCGTGGGTGTCTGAGTCTTATAAACACTGCTTTTGTTACTTAAGTTATTGACTAGTAATGTCCTTAGATTATTTGTGTTTTTGGGATAGTTTTTAATGGAAATAAACAATTTATTTATTATTATTATATTATTATAATACATATTGTCTAAATTTAAAACAGACTGTAAGACTCTCAATAGAAATGATTGGGTAATTATTAGCTTGGGTTCAAATGATAAAAATCCATTTAAACTCAATCTGGAACTTACAACTTTCCTTAAAAGTCTAAGTTCCACTAATGTTATAGTAGTTGGTATTACAAAAAGTCGATATTTAAATGAGGATAAACTAAACCAGTGTTTGAAGCTACTCACATACAATTTATCTTACTGCAAATTCATTTCTCCTATTTATCACAGTAATTACAAACTTACAAAATTAATTAACAGTACTATTAACACTGTAGACTATGAAAATAGTTATTTAGGAATCAATGTTCTTAAAAACAACCCAAAAACTAAGAAAAATCAACCAAAATGTCCAAATACTGTCTCAAGTGTTTCTCCCAAAAGATATAGTACTATACCAGAGATGTTTAAAAAATTTTTAGCCAAAAAAAGTTTGGTTTTAAACTCACCTCCGAAGTCATTTAACGATTCAAAAAATCCCTCAACTTCTGTAAATACTCCAGTTAGTAACAAAAAAATTAAAATAGGACCCAAACCAGGTACCATTCCATTTTATTTTAAGAATACTAGGCATGCAAAAATGTCTACAACTAAAGACCCCGGTGTTGCAGCTACAGGTGAGTTTTTTCTTGAATAAATGTAAAAATAATAATTATATAAATTTAATGCATCTCAATATACAAAGTCTTAAAGCAAAGCTGGATCAATTAGAAATTTTTACTAGCCAGAATAAGATAGATATTTGCTGTCTAAGTGAAACTTTTCTTCGTGACGATAATGCTGATGTTCTTCAGCTGGATGGTTACAAAAAAGCCGCTCATTTTTCAAGAAAGAAAAGAGCGAGAGGCGGTGTCTGTAT
This sequence comes from Idaea dimidiata, assembly GCA_949358125.1. NCBI lineage: Eukaryota > Metazoa > Arthropoda > Insecta > Lepidoptera > Geometridae > Idaea > Idaea dimidiata. Next base: position 14,770,876 of record OX442341.1, read on the forward strand.
TTTTTAAAAAAACTGTATTAACTACAGAAAGTTAGATTGGTTAACTGAAATCTCTGTTGAACGGCATTTTGAATGCTGTGGAGTTTTCCTACCTGACCTTAATTATATTATTATTTGTGTGTATAGAGTTCCAAATAGCAACTTTAAACTGTTTATACAAACTCTAGGTAATATATTTAATAAAATAGCCCTAAGAAGCAGACATAATAAAAAGAAGGTATTTTTGGTGGGAGACTTTAACATAAATATTTTAGAAAAAACTAAAAGTAGTGAAACATTTTTAAACACATTAACTACGTTTGGGTTATCTTTTTCAATCCAAGAACCAACAAGGATTACACAGCATTCAAAGACCTGTATAGATAATATAATTACTAATTTAAACCGTTACAATTCTAAAGTATTAGACTTAGGAATTTCTGACCATACTGCCCAGATTATAAATATTTCAGCTAGTAAAAGTTATTTTGAAAAGTATTGGTATGTGAAAAGGCGAAATATTGATAGACACCTTGAGCTATTCATTCATTATTTAAAACAAATTAATTTTTCTGATATTTACAGTATTGATGATCCAAACAAGGCCTATTCTGAATTCATCCACCTCTATAAATTGTTATTTGATTTGTGTTTTCCTACTGAAAAATATAGGATAACCTATACAAAAAAACCAAATTCGAAAACTAAAGGTATAGTTAAAGCTAGTCAAGAAAAACGTAGATTATATATTAAATATCAAAAAACTAAAACTATTGATGATAAAAATAAATATAAAAATTATTGTAGATTGATGAAAAAAGGCATTAAACACTCTAAGAAAATATCGAATATAAATTATATAAACAAGAGCTCAGACAAAAGTAAAGCAACCTGGAGTGTTATAAAACAACACACGACCCCTGCAAATTATATACGTACAAGTATTGAAAAACTTACAATTGATAAAAATATCGAAATAAATGATCCTCTCATAATTTCTGAAAAATTAAATAATTATTTTCTACAAAATAATTCATGTATGTCTAATTCAAATTTGTATAAACCCATTCATAATAAAAACTGTAAAAGTATATTTTTAAAACCAGTAACTTATACTGAATTAATTAATATTGTAAACAGTATAAAAAATAAGAAAAGTACCGGTTACGATCAAATACCAATTCAAGTAATCAAATATAGTATAAACTACATAGCTGACCCATTAATCTACATAATCAACTTATGTATGTCTGCTGGTATTTTTCCTGACAATCTTAAATTAGCTATTGTGAAACCTCTCTTCAAAAAGGGTTCTAAATCAGATATGAAAAATTATCGTCCCATAGCTTTATTGTCTTGTTTTTCAAAATTATTTGAAAAGGTAATTTACACTAGACTTAAGGGCTTCTTCTTAACAAATAATATCTTAAATAATTTACAGTCTGTTTTTCAAAAAGGCTTAAAGAAACTTGGGATGCCATTAACAAAAAGAAAACTGGGATAGCTTTGTTTTTGGATTTAAACAAGGCGTTTGATTGTGTTGTTCACAGCATATTACTAGAAAAACTAGAACAAGTAGGCATAAGAGGCAACGCTCTTGACCTAATGGCTTCTTATTTAAAAAATAGAACTCAAATAACTGTGCTTGATAATTATAATAGCAACACGAAAACTGTTGAAAAGATTTATTCCAGTTCTAATGAAATCTTATTGGGTGTTCCACAAGGGAGTGTCCTTGGGCCCCTTTTATTTCTCATATACATCAACGAGTTACCATCTGTTACAAATCATTTAACTGTCATGTTCGCAGATGACGCCACTGTTTACATATCCAAAGACAATATGTCGCATTCTCAGTTCCAAATAGAAATCAATAATACACTTAATTTAATAATAAATTGGCTTAGTAAACTAAACTTAAAAGTAAATATTCAAAAAACCATGTTCATGCAATTTAAAAATTATAGAGCAAAACCGCCAAAAATAAATGTCATACATGATAATGTTAACATTATTGAAGTAAAAGAAACGAAATTTCTTGGGGTTAATATTGACTGCCATTTAAGTTGGAAACCACAGATTAAAAAGGTTAACAATATATTATCCAAGTATTGTTATAGCTTATCAGTAATAATAAATATTTCTTCCCGAAACATAGCAAAAGTTGCATACTATGGGTATGTTTATCCTCATTTAACCTATGGCATAATTTTCTGGGGTAACTCCGTGGAAGTGAAATCTGTATTTACTTTGCAAAAAAGGTGTTTAAGAAGAATGTACAACATGCAAGATAGAGAGTCATTACGTAGTGTATTTAAAAATGAAAAATTCCTAACCTTGATATCTATATATATTTTAGAAATATGTCTATTCGTCAAAAATAACCAAGATTATTTCTTTAGTATTACCTCATCTAGATCTGAAAGTCAACGTAACAAGCATAAATATAACATAGTCATACCCCAAGTTAATAACAATTTATTTTATAAGAGTTCCTTTTACACAGCTATAAATTTTATAATTTTTTACCTGTAAATTTAAAAATACTTAATAGTCCCCTTTTCCAAAAAAAACTAATGTCTTGGTTAATCAGCAAGGTCTTTTATAACCTATCTGAGTATTTTGACCATAATGAAAAATAAATACCAAATATTGTTGTGCTGGTATAAATATTGGATTTCTTACATAAAAAGTACCTAATGTAATTTTATACTACATTATTGTATGCTCGAAATGAGTAGACTGTGCACTAATATAGTACATATTTAAGACCAATGTACCTACATAGTTTGAACAATAAAATCTTCTTATTCTTATTAATTAGGGTTTTGTAAGATACGTCTTATTTCTGCGATGGCTCTTAGAAAGGTTACATAAAAATAAAAACAAAATGGCGACCATCAGGCGCCATATTGTTTGAAAGAAATAAATGAAAATCGACTATGTCGAGTGGGGTATCGTTGTATAGCTATTTAAAAAATATTGTAAGGTTTTATCAACCATTTTTCATTTAATGATCTAACCACCTTCAAAGTTTTTTCAAAACTGTAAACCGTTCTTAAACAAACTGGGAAGAAAAACAATGTGTACCTACCTATTGTGTATGTCCCTCTAAACCTCGTAAACAGTATCAAAGTATGTGGTTAAAAATAATTTAAATGGAAAATTTGAAGAACAGGTCGCCCGCTCTTCGTTTCTTATACTGTAAGTACCCCATGTCAAATATTTTTTCCGTTCTATTAGAGCATTAAATTAAGAGTAAAGATTGTTTTTAAAACCAAATTGTGTAGACTTAGGGATTTAATATACTTAGAGATGTTATGAAAAGAAAACAAGTAACATTTATGTTTTAATTCTACTCAGGAATTGCGTATTAAAAAAATCACACAATACAGAGAAAGATGCCGAGCTACCGAGCTATGTTGTCTGTCAGTATAATATAAAATATCGTGGCTCATAGGGATTTTTGGAACTTCACATTACGAATCGTTGTTACATAAAGCTTTTCGGCATGAACAGTTGAAATGAACACGGTATTCAGTAAACTTGCTCGGTTCTTTCAGATTTATGTATATTGTTAAGTTGTAAATGCCCTACTGTATGTTTTACGCTGGAATGTGACCCGCGACGGTTGTTGCACGGTCTCTCGTGTTGCTTTGTCGCTCGGGTGTTGTATCTGGCAGAATGTTGGTGATGAATGTTGCAAGTTGTAGGGAGCTTGATTTACAAACTGTATATTATGATACGCGAATAAAACCGCCCGGGATTACGGATCGGGAAAATAAAAAAATATATATACGCGACGAATTGAGAACCTCCTCCTTTTTTGAAGTCGGTTAAAAAAGAACAAAAACAACCTCTACATGCAGTGTCACCAACTGTTTGGTTATCTAAAGTCGGGCAGCCAAAATGTAATATGGACCCAGCCCGTAAAACTGCCCGACTTCAGATAACAAAACAGGCAAGTCGGTGGCATTGTACTTAGAGGTTATTTTGTGTCCTTTTTTAAAGTCGGGTTAAACGTCTGCAATTTAATGTCGTGATGGACTATACTAAGTATTTAATATACGCACGCACGCCCTAAACCGCTGAGACATGAAATTTGGAGGAGTGTGTTCTTTGTAAAATGAAGGTATCCACTAAGAACGGGTTTTAGGAAAATCCCGAGGGATCGAGCCTTACCCTGGGTAAAACCGCAGGTAACAGCTAGTAATAGTAATCACGGCCAATAATTACAATAAAAACGTTTCAATTGTGAGGTTTAATATAAATACTTCTATGGTCTAAGGTCGATTGGTCAAGAAGATACTTATAAACCGACACTTGAATGAAAAGTTCATGATCAAGATGCCATTTTAGGAACCAATTAGTAATAAATGGTTCTTTTATGCATAACTGAGGTCATGTCGCCTATAACTAAGCCTTATTTAGTTATTTAGACATAATGGAATGGCATTTTAAGCAGTTCCCACATTTCCTAACTCAGTTTATTCGTCCTATTTCGTATGTATTCGTAGGATTTCCAGGTCGACACCGTGACACCGTTCTATAACTAAATTGGAAATTTAGTTTCATTGGAAATTTTGTAAGGTTTCGCTAAAACTTTTGAATTGCTAATCATTTCTTGAAACATGTTCCAACATTTAGGTACTAAATCGTTTTACAATAGATTAAATAGATTTGAGGTATTGAATTGGTGACAATATTGCGTGCCACTCTGATCAGGCGGAGACGCGGGGAGTCGTTGTATAGAAGCGTCTCGGCATCGCTTATTATCACGTCGTATGGGGAAAGCCTTCGTTCAGCAGTGGACATGTGCTGAAATTATGATGATAACTAAGTAGTTTGAAAAAGAGAAGAATGGAGAATTGTCAGATCACTTTCGAAAATAAATCCGGTCCATCAGATCGCTTTCAACTAAGACGAGTGGAGTAAAACGAGCGGACCCGGAAAACAAAGACTATAACAACAACAATTCATTCGTTGCGTAATGAAGTGCAAGTCGGTTCAGCTCACTGCCCAGAACTGTGAACGTCGGTCGGTTACAATGCAGTTTGGGACAATTACATAGCTTAAAATTCAATATGCAGAAGCTAGGTACCCTTACACACAAAGTTTTACATTTAAAATGTTAAGTACCTAGCTTTAACTATGGTCAAACATACCAATGTTTGTTTATTAATATACCAAGCCTTAAAAATGCACCAAAGTGGAAGATGTGGGGTACCGCATCGCAAATTGAATTGGGCGTGGGCTGGTCATGTGTGCCGAAGGGAAGACGGCAGTTGGAGTGAAGTGGTCCTAGAGTGGAGACCTAGAGTCGGAAAGCGAAGTGTGGGCAGACCACCTGCCAGTTGATCCGATGTGATAACATCACATGCTGGGGCGATGTGGCATCGTTAAATCAGTTACAAAGTTGTGTAGAAGGAGATTGGAGAGGCATATGCCTTGCAGTCGGCAAAGACAGCATTGTTCAAACTATTTTAAAGACAGGATTGTTCACGTCGTCAATATTTAGTCTGCGAACAAGAAACAGAAGTGGTCCTAATATGGATTCTTGAGGAACCCCCATTGTTACAGTAAAGCCGGGGGACTGTATTGCTTGACATCGACACACTAAATCCTATTGCTCAGATAGGAGGATACTAGATCCAGGGCGATTTCTTTAATAACATACCTATGGGTGTTTTTCCAGTAGTGGATTAGTTTGTTTACTCTTTCTTGGCTTCATACTGATTTGTAACCGGCTATTAAAGAGGAGGAGGTTCCCGATTCGGTTGTGGATACATTTTTTCACAATTCCTAATGAGTAAAGTAACGAGCTACATTCTCAGCATCTGACTCCGGTACTCCGTTCTCTCAGTTAATCCCGGTAATAAAGAAAAATCTCCGGACCAGCGTCGTCCCGCCCCGCCCCCGCGCCGCCTCCGCCCCGCGTCTCCGCGCAAGGCTAATTGTTATAAACTGGACAAACATGCAAATTGGATGGACTGCGAACTCCGCTGCTTTCATACATTATCGTTACAGCTATTAGGATCATCAACTCGAGTCTTCATTTTTTTGCAGCTCTTTAGGTAAACAGCGTCATCTCGCAATTCGGACTATAGTCTTATTTGTAATATAGTCGAAACGTCGTCGGGGTAATTGAATTTAAAAATAACAATAACACCCTGCAAAAAGAAAAAATATGAGTACAAAATTAAATAATGTAAGGGTAAACAGTTCAAAAAAATACATACGCGACTAATTGAGAACCTCCTTCTTTTTTGAAGTCGGTTAAAAAGAAAAGATACCAAAACGTCACGTCGGGCATTGATAAGTGCATTGGTAAAAGTAACGCAATTAAAACCGAAAAAATAAGTTTGTCTATACTTATCTATACTCGAAAGTAAATTAAAAAAAAAGTTGTCTAGAGGAAAAATAAAGATGCGATGAGATGTGATGATGATATGCGATTTTGCATAATAAAGTGTTTTATTATGCAAAATCGCGAAAACCATAGAAGAATTTTTGGACTTAGGAAAAGTATAGTAGAACAAAATTATGTATTTTTAAAATTCATGTCTGTCAGTCTCTCTGTTTGTTCCTTTTAAAATAAAAATACTAATCCGATGTATATCTGGTTTTCAATAGTTTATAATTCTATTTTCGAGGAACTTTGTGGTATACTTTACATCCAATACAATTAGTAGAACCCGAGTAATAAACGAAAAAGTCGGCCATGCACTATTTCTACGCAGACGAAGTCGCGGATAACAGCTAGTTTCATAATAAGACTGAGTTCGACACTTATTTGGTGCTTTTGCACAATTGGGTACTGTTCTAGTTGCGACGCGACGATTCTAATTAACTGATCGCAAATGTATAGTTTTAATTCTAACGGAAGGAAGAAGCCTGCTTTTGGAGATAATCGAGACGTTATAATACTGGCAATGCTATACGCAATTCAATATCTTTTCTTGTAGTAATTAAAAAATATTCATCTATAGTCATAAAATGCTTGGTCCTCCCTAACTGACTGAGGGATTATTTTTTATATTAACCTAAACAGCTGATAGTAGAGAATTTGGAGAGTGTATTCTTACGCAGGTGAAGCCGCGGGATACAGCAAGACTTTAAAGTAAAGAAAAACGTGAAGAATTCCTCGTTACAAAAATCTCTTTCATTTTCCTGCAAGTATTGTAGGAATAAGTATAAAAAAAAGTGAACTGTCACGGGACGCCTGACAGATGTAAAACATTTGACATTGACAAATATGTTTTCTTATAGGACTCGCCACGATCTCGCCACGCGAAATATCAGGTTTACCCCGCCTATAGATATTTCACATCGAAAAATCAACTAATATAGTTATTTTCACCGCAGGAACTAAAGTTATCCAAACTTATATTGCAATTTTGAAATTTTGTTTGTATTTTTGTTTGTTTGTTTATTCTCTGTTCTCGGTCAAACAGTTACTTAAACCGATTTGGTTGAAAATTATGAATAGTTTGAGTGATGAATGTATCTACGTGGTTATTAGGAATTTATAATATTAGATGAAGTAGATAATAAACTTTTAAAGTTTTTAACTTTCAGTCCCCTCGAGACCAAGATCATTGTAACATAATCGAAACGTCGAGGTAAAGAAATTAAAAAAGTTAAAGTCACGCGATTAGAACCCGGGAAAATGTGTAAATAGAAGTAAAAGATACAAGAGCCCGTTTTTTTATAATATATATTAATGAAAAAATGTACCCTTATTACTTGTTAAAATGGTCTTGCGCAAAAATTCCTTAGAATGTAACATTAAGGAATACAAAAACAAGAGAGTTTGTCGAGTGTTACTGTTCATTGCGCAAGAGTCGGTTGGCACATGCGCCTGCGCCGGAGCCTCGAGTCGAGACCTTTCGCTGCGAACAGTGATGCTGCAGCCTCTATACCATATATACCGTGTTATAATGTAGTTTTATCGGTGAATCGATCACGTGTGTGTGTGTGTGTGTCTGATAATAACGAAAGATATCTTTGCAACATTTTAATAAAAAAAAACTAATTTTAAGTACCTAATGTCTCAGATAAATTGACACGAATTGTAATTTACAATTTTGATGGCATAAAATGTAGTTAAAATTTATTCATCTTCAAAAAACATTACAAAATTAAAACGCTAAAATAATAACTAAACAACTTTTAGATTAAGAACACTAAAAAAACTCTTTTTATATTTAAAAACAAAATCCTAATACAATAGGTAATAAATAGTATGTTAATTGAATAGATTTTATGATTTAAACAGAATTTAGTTTGTCAATAAACTATGTATCAAAGAAATTGTTTAAAAAATGAAACTAATCCTGTTCTGCCTTCTGTGTTCGACTGTGAATGTGTTATCTCTTTGGACAGACGTTATCAAAATAGAGCAAGGCAAATTACGAGGGTTGAGGAGTGTGTCTGGACAGAATAGGTTTTATGGGATACCTTATGCGAGGAGCGAGAGGTTTAAAGTAAGTTCGATTATTTAGATTAATCAGGTTACATGATACATTTAGACATGTTAGGTACATCGGTTGTAAGTAAATTGTATATTCTTGGAAATAAATATTTGTTTATTATTATACTTTCTCGACCTCATTCTGCATCATAAATCTACTTGCAGTAAGATTTTTCGGTACGTAACTAAGACTCTACTTAAAAATGCAGTTCTTTGGTTAGCGCGGAAGATAATGTGATGTCAAACCAATATCAATCTTGAGTTATAGATTACTAGCTGCATAATCCCAATGCAAATTTTCTACCAAATCGGTAAACCGTTTGACTGTGAAAAGGGAACAAACAAACAAACTTTCGGATTTATAATATTAGGTATTGATAATTGTCATCTAATTAACTTTTGTAAACTTTACATTTCAGCTTCCAAAACCACCTCATAAATGGAGCGGTATCTTCGACGCAGTTAACCCCTTCGAAACTTGCGCCCAGGCTGTCTCCTTCATCAGAACAGGATCAGAATCCTGCCTGGAGTTAGACGTGTACGCTCCAGAGACTGCCCAGCCCGACTCTAGACTTCCAGTCCTCGTGTTTATCCACGGTGGAGCTTACTACTACGGTTCCAAGTGGCACTACGATCCTGAGTTCCTTGTCACCAAGAATGTCGTAGCTGTGATCATAAATTACAGGGTTGGAGTGTTCGGTTTTCTCTGCACTAATACAACAGCTAATCTTGGTCTTAAAGACCAAGTAGCAGCTCTAAAATGGATCAGAAAGAATATTCCAGCATTCGGCGGAGACCCTGATAATGTGACTCTATCGGGACAAAGCGCCGGTGCTTCCGCTGCAGCCATGCATCTTCTGTCACGATCCAGTAAAGGCCTATTTCATAAACTAATCCTTCTCAGCGGAACACCATTTGCACCTTGGGCATTCAATGTGGAACCGAACAAGCCAGCGCTAGAAGACGCTAGAAAAATAAGAATACTCGAAGGTGATGAAGATCCATTAGCTATCTTCTCAACGTCAACAGTAGCAGACATTTTAAACGCCACAAACGACACTTCGATCAACCCTAAATATTTCAAATACTCACCCTGTATAGACGCCAATTTTTCAGAGCCATTTTTTCACGAAATGCCGTACGAAACTATAACTTCTGGGAACTTTAATAAAGTTCCGATAATATCTGGCTTCGCGAGCGTTGAGGGAATGTTGTTCTATGGTCTGCACGACGATAAAACTTTCAAAGAATGGGACGAGAATTTTCTTGAAAAACTGCCGGCCGTTTTTTCTTGGTGCTCAGCGAATAAGATGGTGATAGCGGAGAAGTTACGCGACCATTACCTCGCCGGAGGAAGGATAAGTGGAGCGGCCATGCGAGGGGTAGTAAATTTTTACTCCGATTGGATGGCGTACGGCAGCGCGGTCGCGTTCGCCGGTCTTATGGCGGCACACTCGCCCGCTCACATCTACTCCTATATATTCGCTTACGAGGGCGATCGAAACTTCGCTAAAGCGATATTCGGTTCTGGAACCGGCTTAAAGGGCGCCTCGCACTCGGACGATATATTCTACATGTTCAAGCCGGGCGGGATGTCTCTGCTGTTGTCGCAACAAGACAAGTTGTTCGTGGACCGGCTGACCACAATGCTGACCAACTTCATGAAGTTCGGGTAAGTCTGCGACAACTCAACAAGCCGTAAGCGGATTATGCTAACTACTGCCAACTAATCTTGTGGAAGCTCGGCATTACAAGCACGGCGTGGTAATAATATCGTGGGACGTGCCTCGTTAATGATGAATTGCGTAATAAATAACGTAAATTTAGCAATAAATCAAGGTATTTCAATGATATAGCAATCAATTTGATATTTTAAGAACTTGCTTTCAAGGTTCGACTTGTTTAATTAAACTTTTAGTAAAAAATATCAAAACATCACTTTTTAAGCTTTACTACAGAATACATAATATTAAGCTTTACCTAGAACCAGGTTAGCTCAGACTCTACAAAAATTGTAGATTAAGTACACCATACCTATTTATTATTATAGTAGATGGCCAACTAATTCAAGCAAGCAACAAACTCTGACAGCATTTGAGCATAGCTGTCATAGTTTGCGGTGCCCTCATATGTATAAAAAACAAGCTTAACTGCGTGGAGCTATAATATTCTTGAGTGTCAATACAAGCAAGTGTTTGGAAAAACAATAAACTATTCCTTATTTAAGTCGGCGGTGGACGATCGGCTACAGATTCGATTCCAATACCTATTCTACAATTTACGTAGTTATTTCGCGGCGCCCTTACAGTACCACATCTTTCATTCTAATTTGTTTCCCAGGACTGGTCACATAAGTTGTAGGAAATTTGACATATGACTTGTCAAAGCCAGTTTTCAGAAATCTGACAAGTTAGCATCGTATTACTTTCCTCTAATACGAGTATACCTACCAGTTATTCTCTAGTACAAGTACCTAGATCTTAATTGCCCTAGGGTAACCTACAAGACCTGCCGTTGAAGTTCTGTGTCAGTAGGTGAACGGGCCTACCTAAGACTTGAGATACTTGAGCGGTACCTACTCAAATGCCAGAGTTGGGCAACAGAGTTCTTAACATTGCGGTGCTAAACAGCTACTGTAAACAAACTATGGCTATGTGACTACTGGATATCACTGGTAACTAGCTTTCTTAAATTCACACGCGATTTGTTAACGTTTATACTAAGAGGTTTTTGTCTCCTCTCGACCACTACTATTGTAACATAGTTGAAATATATTTTTACTTAAACGCGATTGTGACGAGGTAAAATGCAACTATGCTTTGTTGGTGATATTTTGTAGGATGATAGAAGATTTTATTGGGTTGGCTACGTTACGTTTTTGTAAAAGTTGATTGATGTGAGACACAGCAAAAGAAAGAACAAATTTCCTAACTGATCAATTACGTAGGTATGTTTCTTAGTACACACGACACTTTAATATACCATTTTTAAAGATTTTTGACGAAATAAGGCGCTACTGTGAAACATACACACACATAGACTGCCGAAAACATTTTCATTCCTTTTGGCTTATAATAAGTAGCTATTAAAGTACGTAATTTCTTTAATTTCCTACTTACTTAAAAAAATCAGTAAAATAAGACGTATTCGACTTGCAGGAAAATTAGGTTCATGAGCCAATTGGATTATATTATATGTTTCCAGGGATCCGACCCCACGCAAGACCCGGCTGCTTCCCACTCGATGGCCACCGAACACCATGAACCACTCCATCAGCATGATACTGGACCGGTCTCCACGACCTATTCCTACACCAAACCAGTATAAAGGAGACTTTTTCAAGGTAAGCCATACTAAAGTTAAAGTTTTAACTGTGTGTTTCCGCAATTAGCCGTACTATTGGGCCATTGTACGTGATTTTAAGCCGTGGGATTACTCACGATGTTTTCCTTCATCGATCGTAAGAGCGATGTTAAGCGATCTTAAAGAAAAAGACATTGGTGTGCGGCCGGGATTTGATACCACGACGTTCGGAATGAATGTCGGGGTAGCTACCACTAGACCAACACCGCTCTCGTAGATATACTTATCGTAGATTTGAAATCCAACTAATATTATAAAGGAGAATGGTTGTGTGTTTGTTTGTTGCACCTTAACTCAAAAACTGCTAAACCGATCTCGGTGAAAGTCGATTCGTAGCTACCTATAGTTTTGTAATCAGATATAGGTACGCCTGGAATCGAAACTCACGCGGCTGAAACTGTGCACTGCTAGTACTTTTACTTCGTTTTTTAGTTGTAGACTTTGATTTGATACATCTTCCTAAACAAAAAAAAGACAAATACACAAAAACCAAAACGTCAGTTGCAGTTTTAAATTTAAAAAATAAACTGTAGCAGGTATAAGCCATTTTAAATAAGCAATAATTACCTACACCTCTTTAAATTTGTTTTCAAGGGTTTGCTGTGTCGGTATGGAATGCAAGGCTACGTGCCGTGCCAAAGTGAAATGAGATGTGGTGATGTAACCTAATTATGGGTATTCGTGACTCCTATTTATCAGCATTGCGAAAACCGAAAAAAAATTGTCTTTAACATTTCAAATGGTACAGTACAAAGTCCCCACAACTTTTTACTACCACGAGTATTTTAGCTACTTTAGTTATTTGTCCATGAAATTACAAAAAAAGGTGGATACCTCTGAGGGGAGACCTAAACAATCATAAAGCTACGACAACAGAGAAGCAGAAATGAAATAAACTGTAAATCTACAACAGCCGGGAGGCAAACAGAACGGATTTATAAATATGCAGATCAAATATTAAAAGAAGATCCAAGATGATCTCTCTACATAGAGTAAGTATTTCTGTGCAGAAATGACGAAGTTACTTTTAAGTTGTAAATATGTTAAGTTAGATAAAACTCTAAATAAAGATGAAATTCAATTGTTTATAGCGTTGTGTTTTTTTTGACATATGAGAGACGAACGCTTGATCGCTATCTCACTTTCATGCAAAAAAATCTGTCGATTGGCATTTTCGTTATTTGATAAGAATTTTGGCTAGGGCCGCTGATTGTTAGTAATGATATCTATATACTTAAGTATAATAAAATCGTAACTTAGCGGTGTCTGTTTCTGAAAGATATTTTGAAAAAACTATTTTTAGGGATATGTACTAACGTAACAGAACCCATTTCCGTGTTTAACTTTTTGTCTGTTTGTCCGTTTGTCTGTTTGTCTGTGCGTTTGTGCGCGCTAATCTCAGAAACGGCTGGACCGATTTCAATGAAATTTGGTATGCAGGTAGCTTAAGACTTTGATTAACATATAGGCTACTTTTTATCCGAATATCGTATCCGGGTATCCGGATTAAATTTAAAATTTGCTTAATTTCGTTGTTTTTAACCATCGTCATCGATCGTCATCCATCGTCATCAATAAATTTTGCCCATTGAAGTACAAAGTACAAATCAGTACTTCTCTGATCGTCCGTTTAAGTGTGGATTTTTGCATTGCGGTAGGTAGGTGTAAGAACAACGCGGAATCGCGACTTGCGCGGGTGAAACCGCGGGGCGCATCTAGTAATCTAATAAGAATGCAACACGCTCATCTAGAAGAAGAAAGACGCCCCAGTGGAACAAGATGCGACCCGTCATCCTCAGTAACTGCACCAGCCAACGTATCGGGACACGGACGACATAATTATTATATTACTATCTGTATTCCATTTCATCTTTTTATACTTACCTAGTTCACTAACTTCATTCTGATAGTTGCCAGATTTATTTAATTGGGTTTACTTAAAGTTCATATTAGTTCGACGTTGTTTAAGTACGAGTATGTTTATTTTAAAACCTAGAGTAGATTTTAAACTTACACGATTTCTGTTCATAATAATTATTAGAAATTCTGGTTTAGATCGCGTTAGTCGGTAAAAATATTTGAAATTTAATTTATAAACATATTACATAATTTATTTAAACATGTGTACAAACGCGTTCTAGACCAGGATTTCTAATAATAATTAGTGTATATTTTAAAATAATTTACCTGGTAGATTTTAAGATTTCTCAGTTGTATTAGAAAAGCATTTCGAACCACTCTCTTTCGTATCTAATAAACTTAAAGCAAATGCTTACTGGAACTAGAACAATTGTAATAAATAGCCACAACCGAATTGAGAACCTCCTCTTTTTTTTTGGTTTGTGTGTTTTATGTCTAATTTCCCCTATATGCTAATTCGATCATAGAGTGGTGTATTTGATTTAAAAAATACGTACTATATACTTTTGTGCAGATGCATCCAATATCTGAGATCCGTAGCCGAGTCGTAGGATCATATCCTGTGTTTTAATTATTATAATAACTAGCTACTTATTAGAATAATTCTGTTTCTAATATACATTCTGTTTCTATAATCTTTGGTCGAAGTCCAGAGCAGGGCACTGGCATCTTCGCAGAATAAATATTCAATGTTTTCATTCAATTTCTCTTCGCCCGGCGCCCGGCGAGCGGCGCGGTGCGCGGCGCCGACCGCTCTCGGACCTCAAAGCTGACGGAACTAGAAACTGTTTCTGTTTGAGAAATGGATGAATAAAAATGTACTCATTCCTTCTCTTTACGATAGGTTACTTATTGCATCAGATCATATCGGTCGCGGTGGCGGTGGCGATAGCGGTTTTGTGCTTGAAATGTTGTCCTATATTTATAACATTACGGTAAACGAAAATTATTGTGGTCCACCATATAGGGGTCCATTAATATCCTACTAATATTGTAAATGTGAACATTTACGCAAAAACTACTGAACCGATTGCAATGAAACTTGATAAGCAAATATCAGGATTAACACTGTTTTTACTACTTTTCATCTCAATATTCCCATGGGATCGGGACTAACGCGGTAGTCTATATCTAGAAAATGCTTTGTCCTGACTGACTATTACTCGACTGACTAGACTAACTGACAGTAGAGGTCTGAAATTTGGAATAATATGGTCTTTATAGGATGTAAGCATCCGATAGGTAAAAAAAGGTTTTTCGAAAAACCCACAGGATCGGAACTTACGCAGACGAAACCAGAAGACCCAGCTAGTACACGGATAGAACAATTTTGATGATTCTATATTAGAAAAATGTTTAGGTACAAACTCAACTCCCTATGTATCTAAGTCGAAGTCTATCCCGAAGTCTATCTTACAAAAATAAATTATTATCAGGTCGTGTGTGTCTATGAGTGGAAGTGGGAACGTACTTGTAGTGAATGCGGAGTATTAATGACGTGCACCGATGAAACTCCCAAGTCGGGAGTAAGTGCTCATTTATCACCGGCCGCTCGCGTTGGGAAAAACAGGGAAACTGCGTGCCACACTATACGCGAGGGAGAAAGGTCACCGTATAACTACTTACCTACTTATTTATTATCAGATGATAGCTGTACGTTATATCTAAGTAGGTAGATTATAACGGACCCGTTTCTCAAATGTCCAGGACCCGTATTATCTATCCAGATGATGCGATAACTCAGCTTCATAGGCACTGTACGTACAATAGGTATAAATTGTTGCTTTAAGGTGGTGGTGATTACAATGTACCTAAATGGATAAATGATTCAGTTATCAACTAGGTAGAAAATATGGGCAAAGCATGTAGGTACCTAGTCTATAACTACAATGTCTTAACAATGCATCAGCATTGTTGATTTTTCTCACTTCAAAAGCTTTAGCGATAATTTATAAAAACTTTTACTGTTTTCGAGTAATAGTAATTCTAACAAGTAACAACGCTGAAGCTTTGTTAGGTACCTAAGTAAGTAGGTACCAAGAATAACTAAGTATATGTAAATATTCGTGATACTTAGGTACCTTAATACTTATTTACTAGTTAGGTAGGTACCTATATTGCAGAGAAAATGCGATACAAATATCGACCCACCATCATATCCATCGTATCCATCATTTTTCGTAAATAAATCAAAGTAATCAAACCACGAGACGCGTAGGTAGGCTGCGAACATGAAACACGGCCTCTCCCGATATTTGATAACCTACAAATATAAACCGTGACGCTGATTGCAACCAAACGGCCCGATATCGGTTAAAACCGTAATTAAATTCCCCGCCCTCGGATTTTTCCGATTTTATCAAAACCAATTCGCGACATAAATTAATGAAAATCATTGGTAACCGAGGGCGGGAGGCCAAAAGGGGCGCAATTCTCTCCCCTCCGAAATTTATTGAATTTGTTCAATAATTTTTTAACAATTATCATAATTTTTCAATGATTCGTTATCTGGTGGTGCCATTACTGACACTGTATTTCATTGCGGACTTTTTAATGTGAGACCATTGTGACACAAGATAAACGCACGGCCTGATGAGACAAGGGTCATAAAGAACGGGGCCATTGCCTGCTAGCGAAGACGACAATGAACGTTAACAGCGGCCCTAGCCAACATTCTTATCAAATAACGAAATCGCCAATCGACAGATATTTTTGTATGAAATTGACATAAGCTCGCGAAAAATTAAGCGTGACTTTATGTCAATTTCGTACAAAAAAATCTGTCGATTGGCGATTTCGTTAATCGATAAAAATGTTGGCTAGGGCCGCTGGTATGCCAAATCGGTTGAAAGTTTGTTGCAGTAAAGCTTATATGTATACTAGCTGCGCCCCGCGGTTTCACCCGCGTAAGTCCCTTTCTCGCGGTAATATCGGGATAAAAAGTAGCCTATGTGTTAATCCAGGTCCCCAGCTATCTATATTCCAAGTTTCATCGCAATCGATTCAGTAGTTTTTGTGTGAAAGAGTAACAACCTCACATGCATACTTACATACAAACTTTCGCGTTTATAATATTAGTAAGACTAGTAAGACAAATACAATCGTTTTTGATGTGGTTAAAAATACCCTTTGATTTTACAGGCATTTAAACTTACGATATGAGTCTCGCTAACAGTCACGTGATGACACTTACAACGCTCCCCTAATCAAAACGTAAGACGACATGTATTGTGGCATCGACACTAGAGATGACGTCATACCCGCGTACGAGTCCGTATCGCACGTTTAGTTGTGTAAATCGGAAACGAATTAAATTATCGAAGTTATACTTTCAGTTGTAATTTTTATTTTTGACAGAATAATAATATGCAGAGCTAATATTCAAAATTAATTATTTTTCCGCATTCCAGATAACATAAGTGCCTATCCTTAGGTCAACAATTTTGCTTTAGAGCAGAGTTTAGCGACTAAACTTGTATGACATGTTTCTTTCTACTACATTAAAAATTAATATTTAGTTTTTAGTCCCGACACCTGACTAGTATCACTACGTATCATGCGCCGAAAGAAACATTCTCTGCCGCATGCAAAGAATGTTTCTTTCTTTTTTTAAATTCTTCTAGTTCCACTTAATATCAGTTTTAGCAGTTAGCACTGTTAAAATATTAGGGTTACCTAATTTAGGTACACTAGCGTAATATTGATAACAAATTCGGAATAGCACAACCATGTTATTACCTACATTAAAAATGTTTAATATCAGTAAGAAATATCGCAAATCCTAAACAAAACTACTTACCCATATTTTTAATATAATTTTCGATTATTTAATAGAAATATATTGAAGGCCATACAGGTCATAATCGGCCATTGCAATTCTCCCTTTATTTTCTATTAGCTGCGCCCCGCGGGTACACCCGCGTAAGTACCGATCCCGCAGGATTATCAAAAGTATGTTACTCTCCATCCCATCCATTTTGCATAGGGATAGTTTAATATTAGACTTAAACTATCCCTATGCAAATTTTCATCGATATCGGTCAACCCGTTTGACTGTGAAAAGTTGACTGTGACTGTGAAAACTTCTTTTAAATTTATAATACCGACTACTATAATTAAGTAAGGATATACTTTCTACTACGTTCATTAAATTCCTTGTCATATTATAATATGCGTACTATCGTAGATCGGTCGGGTGTCGGAGGCTGTAAATAACGTATTATTATGTAAATCAAACAATAAAACGCATCGGAAGTCAGTTATCGGGTGATTGTAAATGATCGATGCCCTGTCGGTTCATAAAATAAGACAAATTTTCATTCTTATATTATACTTAGTAACTCGGTTTCGCTACGTGCCCCGTCTGCGTAGTTATTCCGATTTGTCCTCATTCCCGACGTCCCAGTGGGAAGAGGTCCAGATAATACTCTTGACGCGATATTTATATAGGTATGTTATAGCGGCCGCACTGACGGCCAATCTGCAGGCTTACCATGCGGGGTCCGCTATACCCAAGCGGACACCCCGAAAGGCGTCGTCTCAGGGATCAAGTTAGACTCATCCAGTTCCCAATACTAGACTGGTTCTCGTAAAGGAGAGTAGCCTCGTGCCCAACGACACTACCCGGTTATCCAGACAGGTAACGGAGCAATAAGGCCGCTCACCACCCGCACCTCAATGAGGAGCTAACGACAACCTAACTGGGGCCGGCAGAGAAGCCACCTCCCGCATCTCCAGTGTGGTACCGGAGGCGTTAAAGGCGCGCTCACTGGTAAGGGGACTAATGGGAGTTTATTGTTTTGACAAACTATTTCGACGGCCTATGTGGCGCGTCGGGCGTACGCCTGACTGCAATGCAGAAGTTTACGGATTCGATTGCCGTCAGGTGCAAATATTTATGCTTAAAAATAAATATTTGTATCTGGTCTGGGTGTCTATCTATGTATAATAAGTATGTATTTACAAAAAAAAAGTATAATATGTAGTATTTCAGTTATCTAGTACCCATAGTACAAGCCTTGTGCTTAGTTTGGAGCTAGATTGCGCTGTGTGTAATGTTGTAAAATATTTATTTATCTATTTATTATTATTATAAACCTACCTTCTTTAATAAATTCCTATCCTAGAGAGACGAGAATAAAATGATAATGCAGGTGCGGCGAATGCAGTCTAAACAGCCAGAGGCGTTCGAGACACTATTCGTGCATGGCACCAGCCATGGCCTCGCCATGTTTGGACCCATAACTATGCAGGAATACTAGTATTTTATAGGCGGAAAGTTGCTCCTTCACACTAGCTATACTTTTTCTTTTCGTGTTGTGGTCTCACCTAGTATTTAGAGTTGCCAGCCGCCCTAAGGTCTCTAACTTGACCTAACGACCTAGCAACCCGAACCAAATGCTTAATGCAACTTATTTGGTCAGCACTTTAAAGCTCAATATTTCGAAAACCCTACAATGAAAAATCGTTTTGAAAACTCACAATTGAATCTTTATCAGCAACACTGTCGGTCGGTACAATAATATAAGTGTTTATTTTTTTGAATAAAAAAAGATAAGGTTCGATTCCTGGCTATAGTAATAAAATTACCAAAACTCAAATAATGCCATTTTAGTTTTTGCCAAAATCCGCAACTCCTTTCAGCAATTTTCGCTATCTCTTATAGTTTAGGATATCCCCCTAAAAGCCCATCGAATTGGTTCACCCGTATACTCCCGTTAATAAATAAAATGCAAAATCAGCCGTTTAAACACAATATATTATTAAAAAAAGAAAACAATACAATATAAGAACATTATTGTAGATCTATACAGTAGAGTGGAGCGGTCTGTCTCGCTCACACGCGCGCGTCCGTCTCGCTCGCACGCCGCGCAGACGCCGCGTTCGGTATCGCATCTATATGTATCTATATATTTACAGAGGTAAGTTAAACTAAGACTAATTATTTGAAGGTTCACAAATGTTGACAGTCTTAGGTTCGTCTAATTCAAGTTATCAAATAATATAAGTTCAGAGTGGCCCGGTAGTACGGCATTTGGCTGGAATTCAGTATTTCTTAAAGTTGCCTGGAAGATGTCGGTTTTAGCGATTAGGTTGCCTATTGTAATTATTAGTTTTAAATTTAACTTCAGATGAAAAAAAGGCTTAATTTGTTTCTTTCTTTTTTCTTATGTATTTCTTTTGTTTTACAGACGATTAACGAAAAGCTTTGAATATAGCTAAATCGCTTTTTTAGTTGTAAATTCCAAAAGTTTCGATTATTTATTTATTTATATCATCATTATTGATATGACTAAGTTACACCAAATTTATGCTTGAGGAGCTGAAAAAAGATATTTGATTCCTTCCAAATACCGCATGAGACCTCCTCTAAACACTGTAATATGAAATTACAGGGTAATTGAAAGATTGAATCATAATGTTTTTCTGTCGGTTGTTTGTAGTAGTTCGGGAGGTTTTATTACATAATATATCACTAACTCTCGGCGACACTGTCGAACAAGTCTTTATCATATACATACATACATACATACTCACTTTACTATTGGTTATATTACAAAAATAACACATGTTTCTTTCTAGACATTCGTGTTTTTAATGAGGGTATCTAAGTATACTAAAACATATCACATCATTCAATAGCGGTATGAAATTCCTTATATGGAAAGCAAGAAATACACACAAAAAACAATTTAATTTCGTGACAAAAAAATTACAATTTCGTAATTATCATGTTTGTCATTCAAATATAGTGACTTAAAAACTGTGTGATATTATTATAACGAAAATTTAAAATCAAGTTTCAACACAGACCTCTTTAACTTTTACCATTCTTATTCGTAAGTGTAACTTTACGATACCAAACAAAAATGTCTAGAAAGAAAAAAACGCGTTACAAAACAGTGACGTCATCATACAATACGATTCCCATACATCATCGACCACAGTCTTGTATGATACGTCACCATACGATATCCATACACCGTACAAAACACCACAGATTACTACATACATCAGTCGATTGCCGGACATTATAAAAAACTCACAATGAACACATTAAAAATATAATCACAAAAATCAACAGTGCCCCTTCCCTTCCGATCCTACGCTATATTATTTATTTATTTATAATTATTATTGTACAGGGTCATTTACAAAACGTCTGAAATATTTTGCTGGCAACTTCCCTGTATTAGGTTGAAAAAGCTTTATTCTGAGCGTAAAAAACTAGACTAAATTTTAAAGTTTTTAAACTAACACGATCGAAACATATACTTTCGTATTTACCCGCGTGTATAAAAATCACATGGTTAAAACCGGAGTTAATAAGTAATTATTTGACAATAGATAACAGGGGAAGAGATATATTGATTGTGAAATGACCAAAGGGAGCGAGAAGAAATATACGAAGTATGTTTCTGTCAGTAAAATGCTAAGTATAATAAAAACAACGCGTTTAAAATGAAAAAATAAGTTTAATTTCGACATAAACGCTTTTTTTGTATGATGTAAGGAAGCTGCCGGCAAAATCAGCCAACGTTTTACCCACGACCCTGTACAACAAAACTAACCGAAGATATATATATATTTGTTTAATAACGTGATATATTACATTCGTTTCACATCACTATCTCTACACTCGATTCAAAACGCTCTTTATATCCGATTTATTTCAGCACACTGTATCATTATGGATACATTATCTATTCATATTTATATAACCTTGCACTTTTATTGTTACAATAATCTCCTCCTTTTTTGTAAGTCGGTTTAAAGGCTCGATGCTTTGAATGTGCCGCGGATTTGACGCATTTTAAAACACTGTGGGAAAACTGCAATAAAAATAATAAGTAAGTATAAAAATAATTTCTAGGACTCGTACCTAAACTGAAAATCCCTCTCGGAATCATCGAAAATTCTTGATTATTTTGAGACGCAATGTTTTTTTAATTTATACGTTTTGGTTTAGATTTTTAACACTTGAATCTGAAACTCTATTTAATTTTTATTTTTAAAATTTAAACAGTTATAATTTATTAAAATACATAGTGTATTAAGTCCTTATTCTTCATTTTATCAAAACTTATGTTATATTTACTAGCAAGTTTGGAACATAACTTTGAGAATATTCTAAATTGCAATTTTTTTGTTTCAGTACGACGGCGCCATTCATCCACAGCGAGCCGCTGTCAATGATCTCTCGAAAGCCAAGCGAGGTTTTATATTACAAGTTATATTTATTTAATTATTTATTTATATTATTATTATTTATTACATACCCAGTTCGGCAACACACATCAATTTAAGGCATACAATGTGCGTTTGACAACAGTAGAGGGAGCTATTTACAGTATTTATTCTGTTAGATGCATTAACAAACCCGTACTAAGGTCGTGCTAGCTAGACTTAAGATAGAACACGGTTCAGCTGCTACGAAGTTGGTACGAGTTTGTTAATAGCGCTTTTGAAAGTGAATTCATATACCACCTTAGAGTTGAAGCGTTTTTAAACACCTTTAAAGTTGTCATTGGAAATTCAGCTTTATCTCAAAAACTTTAAAGCGAATTTGCTACAATTTAGTAAGAAAGTGCGGCAATTTGCGCGACTTTTTTTCCATGTCAAAAGGAATAATGTGCTGTAACGTTGTGGAAATAAAGATGTATTTACAATGACAACTTTTAGATTGCCGCTTTCGTTCCGCGTTAGCGTGAATACAGCCTTAGTTTAGATTCTAGGACATATTCGGGAGCGCAGCACCGTTATTTACGGATCTTAGCAGCTATAATACAATTTTTCACTCGCTGCACACAAATCAAATTAGATTACAGCGGCGTGTGCAACGAAGCACTATACCAACTATTAAAGATCAGATTATAATAGTGGAGCAGAAGTTAGTCGGTTTTAAGCTAATTGAATAAGCTCTGCTTTCGTACTGGACGGTCGATAAATTCCAAATAAAATCGTTATGGTTAAATTCAACTGTAATTCATCGGGAGAAGTAAAATCATCTTCGATTTCATTTTGAACTTAACGAGTGTACAGTACTAAACGCCAATAATTAAGAAAGCTACTAAAATCGAGGCTATATAGCAACATCTATCCATCCGAACGACTTAAAGCTGCGACGATCCTCAACTCTCCACGGTCCTATGGCGATGATCCAGCTAAGACCATCCCCAACGCTCCACGGTCCTATGGCGATGATCCAGCTAAGACCATCCCCAACGTTCAATGGTTCTATGGCGATGATACAGCTAAGACCATCCCCAACGTTCAATGGTTCTATGGCGATGATACAGCTAAGACCATCCCCAACGTTCAATGGTCCTATGGCAATGATACAGCTGCGACGATCCTCAGCTCTCCACGGTCTCACGGCGATGATAAAGCTGCGAGGGTCCCCAACGCTCCACGGTGGTGGGAGGTGGGAGGTGGGAGGTGGGAGGCGGGACTAACGTTTGAGGAGCGCGGGAAGGTCGGCGAAGGCGACGGCGCCGAGCCCCGCGCGCGCCATGCGCTGCAGCAGCTCGCGGGAGTGCGACACGCACGCCTCTACCGGAGATATCCACGACATGCCCACTGACTCTGCGGGGGGAGGGGGGGGGGCGTTACTACTGGGTGACACTTATGCCATATTAGAGATACGTCAGAGAAACACCACGGATGTCAATAGAAAACCGACTTTTCCGCCATGTTTCTCCGACATATCTTATTATATGTATGTGACTTTGTTACTCTTTCATGAATATTGCGATGAAACTTAAAATATACGTATTTTAAATGTAAACTGATTGTATTGTTGTTGGTTGTGCAAATATAATATTAATCTTGCTAATATTATAAACGCGAAAGTTTGTATGTAAATATATTATGTATGTGAGGTTGTTACTCTTTCACACAAAAGCTGGGGACCTAGATTAACACGTAAGCTACTTTTTATCCCGATATTCCCGGGGGAACGGGACTTACGCGGGTGGAAACCGTGAAGCGGAGCTAGTAAGACATAAATTGAAGTTCCACATATCAGGTGCAAATAACCGTTCCCATTTTACTATACTAAAGATGTCGATAACATCTACGATCGTAATTTCTGCTTACATCCCTTTCGGTATTAGAGAGAGGGGTCGCTTCGTTCATTCGCAAAGAAGGATCTCATCATCTAGATCCAAAATGACAGGGATAATAAGAGAGATGCTTCAAAAACTAATCTATCATGCTTACGATTTAGCTCACCCACATATCGGAATGCTGACGGGAGTTTCCGCTGAATCGTCAGGGTGTTCAGTAGAGCGCCGTCAGGTATCAATTATAAACAGAAGGTGTGAAAGACGATACCACCTAGGTCAGTAAGACCTCTAGGCCAAAGAATCATGTCATCTACGTCGGTAGAGGTACCAGTATGCCATCACACCAGGGCTTACTATAGTAGAGTGCACTGACCGAGTATGGCGGAGTTGAGCGCCTCGCAGACTGCCTCCCGCCTGACGGGCTCCAGCTGCCACCCCACCGGACTGTCCCAGGGGTTGCTGTACGCCAACAAACTGAACGCGTTCTGAAACATCATCCCATTCAGTTTTTATTATTTATTTCTTATCGATTGTGAACCGATTATGGTCATTAGGAAATTAGCCAGTGTCAAGTATTATTAATATATTATGCAAGTTATCTGCATCGAAACAGTCAAGTTGTCATAGTTAAAGTCAAGTCTAGGAAATCATTTGTAAACACGGCAGCCATTTACAAAGATTGTTCACGGAGCTTTGGAGACAACACTGAGTCCATATTTTGCACCGATTTTCACTTTCATTCCACTTGTATACCCTCACGAAACTAAATTGATTAATATGCCCCCGAAATTAAACAATTTGCACGCATTTGAACTAGGTTTCACAAAAATGAAAATTTAGCAACACATCTCCTCAACGCGTTCCCGCCAAAACTCGTTGCGTAGGTTGACGACAAAGAACAGGGGCTCGACCGCGCAAGCTCCGTCGAGTTCCACTCGACGTCACTTTGGGATACACACAGTTGCCGTCTGCTACAAGTACTGTAATGTATGCAAAACAACGCCATGGTTCTCGCCGCGCAGGTTTTTCCTTTGCGCAGTGTATCTCAATGCGCGGTCTAGCCCAACGTCCAATGATGTTTATATTGACCTATCCTTTCAGTTTTAATGCGATTTTCGTGTCACAAATTACAGTAGAAGGGCTATTACGAAACAACTTCGGCCTAAACTTCAGACCCGACCAAACGTCACTACGTAGTTATTGATCGTTCTGGACCAGTATTTCTCAATATATTCTTTGTTTTTTTTGCTCTTGAACGTATAGTAATTATTGGTCCAGGGCGATAGATAACTATCTGATGACGTTTGTTCGGGTCGGAAGTTTCGGTCGAAGTTGTTTCGTAATTAATAATCCTTCAGTGCCTTTTGACACTTGGCCGAAGCTAAATTAAAAAGACACACAAATGTAAGCAGATGAGAACACTAACCTCCAACATTTTATTGCATAGATCCTGTTGTAGTTTTTGACTCATCGCGTACAGTTCGCGACCGAACGCGAGCATTCGTTCGACGGACGCTCGCGAACATCCGCCTTCTGATTCTAGAAGAACGAAATTTCGCTTTATTCAATGCGAATAAGGTCTATATTTAAACAGAAAAACATGTACCTACATGCGATTGAGAAGATAGGATAGGATTGGATTAAAGCGCTAAAATGACGCTAACCCGATCCTATAGCAATTTATATGTTACGTGTATAGACAGAAAAATAGAGACCCTACTTCATAAAATCAAACGTGGTACATTTTTAAGTGAGTGCAAAAAGAAACAACCAAAATGTGGTAGTTAAATAAATCGCTTAGTTTTCGATGTAATGCAGCCTTTTCTTAAACCCCTTTTCGTATATA
This sequence comes from Idaea dimidiata, assembly GCA_949358125.1. Lineage (NCBI taxonomy): Eukaryota > Metazoa > Arthropoda > Insecta > Lepidoptera > Geometridae > Idaea > Idaea dimidiata. The sequence continues at coordinate 14,796,524 of OX442341.1, forward strand.
TTCATATAGATATATGTAAGTGTATATAATAACTGGTTGCAATAGTATAAGAAGCAGACATATACAATAAATAAAGTATTCATGCTGCACAGTACAGTTATACAGGATGTAAAAAACTGTATTTAAAACGTGTTGTACAAAATTTATGAATTCGCTCCACGGTTCCACTTGCGTAGGTTTAAATTCCGAGAAAACATAGCCTGAGTTCATTGGACAAATCATCCCAATGGTTTGGGAAAGATAGATTTCCGTATTCACAATGTACATGTAACTCAGTTTTAATCGATACATTTTCCTGACATCCTGTACTTCAGTCATATTGCACCATCCCTTACCCCTTCCCTTCATGTTACCGGCATACTTTTTAATATAGAAAAATGCAAAACCAAAATTCAATGCTGCCAATGGCATTCAAACCTACATCCTCCACAGTACTACCCTACCGACTGCGCTTAGAACTCTAGTTCAGCGGGTTAAAGGCGTAGATTCGAATTCCGCCTTCAGCGTTAAATTTTGGATTTGAAAGTTGTTTTATATTTCAAATACAATTTGCCCTTAGTGTAAGTTAGCACTTTAAAAATGCAACCTCAATACTAAACTTAACAATTCCAACATGCAGAAACGCTTTTAAACTTTAGACAAAGACAAGTTGAAAAACGTCTTGTAAGTACATAATAATATTTAGAAAACTCCGTGTTAGTAACAATCACATACTGTGCAGAACAAAATAATGTGAAGTTAGATATCATTATGTGGAACTCAATTCGACATCTACTTAAAACTCAAAACATTGACTGTTAGGCAAAACTTAAAATAGGAAGAAAGCAAAAGAAAACTCTACCGATTCTTTTTGCTTGCATATAAGACTTTAAATTGTGAAAGCGTTTTTTTAAGAATCGGGTTGGAACATGTAGTAAACGCCTAGAATCCCGTTTTGCGAAAGAACCGATGGAAAAAGGAGTGTGCAAAAGTGCACAATGTTTCCCTCCTGCTCCCACGTTTATTGTTTGGTGGTATTCTTATATAGACTAGAAGATAGATATAGACAAAGAAATATGTGCGTACTTTCGAGGATCAACCAAAAGGAAGCACGCAGGAATAGCTATTTACAATTAGTCTGACGCGCGTACATTCTATCGAGAGTAAAATAACGTTTACACTTTACACGAATGAATACTTCATACAATAGAACTTCTTCTTTTGGATCCCATAAAAATGTACTGTCTAAGAAAAGGTATTTGATATCACACTATGACAAACGATAAGTTAAAAAGTTAAGCTTGTGAGCGGTTGGCCTACGCTGTTTCTGCCGAAAGGCATTCTCTGTTAAGAACCAAACTATAGACTCCGTTGTCCGTAAAAAATGACTTACGGGTAAGGATAACCCCAATCGAGAGATAGTAGGTGAAAGATATAAAGACTTTAATTCCATTGCAAATGATACTGCGCCACCTTTGAATTCAAAGTACGGAGATTCGGTCAGGTGTCAAGTAATATAATAACATTGGATTGACCGAAAGTGGAAGCAATTATCAGATTGTCTGTGATTTAGTTAACGCCAAACAGTCCGGCAGAAGTTGCAACCGCCGCTCGCGGATCAAGTTAGACTAGAAGGCGATATAGAATGTACGCTCGACAGCCATAGAGAGAGCTCCGTACTGACCGCTGCAGTCCGCCATGAGATGCGCGACGCTGGCCGTGACTCCCGGCATGCCCTTCACGAGGCCACACGCCCACCCCATCTCACCTACAACCACCAACCAGGTGTTCGCTAGGCGCAGAGACTCACTCCCCAGTACCGTACCGTACCATACTCTACACTAAACTAGCCACGGCCTTCTCTAGCCTATCGGCACGATCTGTCGGGGTATTCGGAGAGCTTCGGTCCAAACCGAACGTTATCTCCGTCTCGCTCAGGGCGACTCAATAAGACAGTGATAGATATATGAACTGTGAAGTCGATGTTCGATTTCGGATCGAAGCGCTCTGAATACCCCTTCTGATCATCTGTTGGATCAGAAATGACTAGATCATGGTGATAGATAATAGCTGACGGCGAAATGGCCATTTCTTTTCGAGCTTTGATCGTGGACTGGCCATGTCTGATCTAGATATGGCCATGATCGATTACTGATCTAGGTATAACCAAAAAGTGACCATTACTGATTTGGCTATTGCTGTTATTTTGGCTATTTCTAATCGAGTTATATCTACGATCTTGGCATTGCATTGAATTGAATGGTCATAGCTAGATCAGTATCATGGAATTCTGGCCATTTCGGATCAAGCGATGTCCATAATTCTGACCATTTTCGATTCAGCAATAACGCCGCTCTTGGCAGTGTCTGAGTCTAACCGCTTCATTCTTAAGATCTGGCCATATCTAGGTCAGCTAAGGCCAACTTTATATGGCAATTAAGGCCGTCTTTGACATATCAGAATGCTTAAAGCGCTCGCAGCGATCCACTCGAAAATATAACAAATTAGCTATTCTTACAGAGGACATTTCGTTTTTTCAAAGTGGTCGCTGCGATTGTTTCATTTAGCCAAAGCATTGGAGATACAAGTATCAAAAGTATTTAAAAGACTCCAGGGCTAAAAGAAGGCACACTTTTTATTCAATTAGAAGCGTGCCATTTTAGAGTCAACGATTTTTTACAGAAGGGATTAGTGATGGCCATAAGTTCAGTAACACTATAACCATCTACGTACGAGTAAGATAACGAACTGATTTAAACTGAACTTCTAACCGTACATTAAAATACTTCTTCTATATACTTGTACCTCATATTGTCAAATTATTTACAGTATTTTACTCATATTGTAAAATACCGTCAATTTGTCTTTGACGTTCGACTTTGTCCCACCATGCGCAAGCGATGACTTAAACTAAATCCAAATAAATTGAACTAAGTGCAGTCCGTGTGTATGCGCTAATGCGATGTTACATGAGCTGTGAGGAAACAAGCGAGAAGAAACATGCCCGAACTATTGTGTACCTTAACATCTCACAATTAAGGTACTAATTACTAAAATTTTAAGGTTAGTTGTAGTTTAACTTATTTCAGACCAAATCTATTTTTCCATTTATGTCCTACATAAAACTATGGCTTATCAATTCTATGATTGGCTAATAAAATACTTGTTATCATTGTTTAAAAAATTTAAGCAAAAATAGTGGATTGGGGCTAGAAATTAAAACCAATCTATCTCATACCCAGTCGTAAACATTTCAGATTGATATTTGACAGAATTGTCTTGGAAACTCGTCGAATATCAATCTGAAATCTGTCATGCGGAATAGATGCCTTTTTCTCCCGGACTATAAGAATTAGAATTATAATTCATTTATATACAAGATGTAACGGGTTAGCCCTTTTAAGCCGAAAGGGGGTTGTTCTATACGTCTAGGCGAACAACTTTTGTTCTACGACTTTTGAAAATTCGAAGTACTTTTCGAAAAATGTAAGTGTAAAGTTTACTTGAAGATCAGCTGTTTCTTACAGTTCGATGTCATTGACCTTATGTTGTCCTTTTATTTAGTTTGGTCTACTACAATCGAACCTTCAATTACCTTTATTTTCAAAACAGCTGTTTTTTCAGTGAAACATAAACTCAAAATTTTCAAAAAAAAAGTTCGAATTTTCAAAAGTCGTAGAACAAAAGGTGTTCGCCTAGACGTCTAGAACAACCCCCTTTCGGATTAAAAGGGCTTGCCTGTTACATCTTGTATACCGAAGATTAAATAAAAGAAACAAAACGAGAAAGTAATTGATCAACCAAGCATAGTTTAGGCATTTCAACTCTGTTGACAAATTGTTAATACCGTTTTCAAAACCAGTAGAAGAAACCTAGCGAAGTCACTGGTCCTAAAACAGTAAAGTAGCTTTGCCATCAATTTAGAAAGTCACTAAGCCAGAAAAACCAGAATTCAATGGCCATAAACTTGTGAAGTCACTTGGCCATTAACTAGTGAAGTCATTTTGCCAAAGGCAAATGAAGTCACTTGGCCATTAACTAGTTAGGTCACTTGGCCATAACCTGTTGACGAAAATTGATATTACTTACAGTGACGATTATGTTACCGGTTGAAAGTAATGAAACCAGTGGTAGTCTATAATTTTTGACTAATTACTTTAAAATAAGTTATTAATGGCTTACAACAAAAAACGCCATTTGTTGACTTCACATGACACAAATAAATGGCCAAGTGACTTCATTTAGGGCCAGTGACTTCACTGGCATATAATGGCCATTGACTTAACAGGTTTTCCAAGTTCTTTTATTGAAAACGGTTGTAGATCTAGTAATTATAGTGAAACACGCGGGCGAAGCGAAAGTTGGGGGGGATGGTAGACATTAGGGGGTATAACGACTGTAGTAGCATAGACTTCATTAATATTATATATAGGTAAATTATGTAGGTACTCATAACTGATAAATACCCATGCAAACTGAAAAGCGACCAGCAAAATAAAAATAACAATGAAATATGTTACTAAATAAAATATATAAATAAAATAGAAAACAGTATAATGAATGATTATGGTGTGCAAATCATAAATAAATTATTTAAACAATATAAATTTTGAATTTACATAAAATTTATGTAAGTACGTAAACTTCTGTAAAAAGTAAAAATAAATTAATACTTTACAAAAGGTATTGCCAATTGTTGTAAATATAAATATGTATACTGTTTAATATAATAAATATTATCCTTTTATACTTTTGACGTCAAAAAATCGTCAAAAGACTTAAACCCAATTTTTAACTTCGGCATCAAACATAATTCTATCTATATTTGGATCAAACAACCTCATATTTTGACCTCATTTGGCATGAAAATGCCTCATCTGACGTAACTTACTCTAATAACACGACATTGAACAAGTTACCCCAAACCTTATGTGAAAAAATCTAGAAAGTTCTTAGGTAATTTTCAAAAAATATTCTTTCTTTCTTTGTTTATATTCTAATAGGGTAGTTAAGACTACGTTACCTTCGTCGTGTGTTCCATTCGTTGACATTTCAACGTCTTTTGTTTCTGTTGATTGTTCTGTGCTCTCTGTCACACCTGGAAATATCATTTGGACTCGTTTAGGATAGTTTGAAAAACGATAGGATTTGAAGACAGTAGGGTCAGTGGGACAACTGGGAGTAGGACAATAAGGCCAGTGGGACAATAGCACTTAAGGAAAATAATGACAGTGGGACGATAAGAATAGTAGGAAAATAAGGACAGTGGGATAATATTGATAGCGGGACAAAATGGATAGTGGGAAAATAAGGACAGTGGGATGATAAGGATAGTGGGACAATAAGGATAGTGAGAAAATCAGTGGAATAATATTGATAGTGGGAAAATAAGGACAGTGGGACAATAAGGATAGTGGGAAATAAAGGACAGTGGGATAATAAGGACAGTGGGACAATAAGGACAGTGGGAATGATGCCCGGGAAACCGTTAATAAAATTCCCCGATAAGAGATGAACTATAATCAAGCCGTAGTAGACGTACCGTTCGTGTGTTTGTTGCGGTTGGTGTGCTCTATGACGGAGGTGGCCACGCCGTTGCTGGGTGCACACGCGGCTCCCCCCTCCCCCTCTCCCGGCCCCACCCCCGGCCCCGCCACGTGCTCGCCGATACCGCACGCCTGTCGAGGGGACAGAACGAAACCGTTACTTTACCGACGTTCACAGACTAGAAAACCAATGGACTCGATCATAATCCCGTCGTCCGGTCGAGAATTCGCGGAATTTATAGACTCCCAGACGATTGGTTTTCTCGTTTGTTCCGACATTCAAAACTTTAAATAGGTGTCTATACTCCACTCCTCTCGTATTACCACAGCGGTACTCAGACGCCGGCGGCGCCGCCGGTGTTTGCCAGTTTACTATACGGGTAAGGGAAAATACGGTTTAAATAATACAATGGTCTATTGACTACTAATTACAGAGACTCGTTCGGCTAAAATTGAAGTCATTTTCCGGTTCCAATCACGTTGCTTTTATTATTTTCAGCATTTTACCAATGACTTACTTTTCGACATCTGTATGGGTCTCTTGTGGGGTGTCTACGCCTGTGGAACTTCTAAGGAAGAGATCTGTAAAGATCTCGAAACGTGGGACATAAAGTCTAGAATAAATAAAAGCAACGTGATCAAAGTCGGAAAAATGAGTTAATTTCAATCTAACATCGTGAAAACAAACAAGTATGATTTTAGAATGTTGAGATTTTTAAATCCACGCAACCGCTTTTGATGCGGTTTTTAGTAGATAGAGTGATTAAATAGGAAGGTCTATATGTATAAGTGGGTAATAAAGGCTATTTTTATTTTATTTATATGTATAAGACAGGGTGGGAGGTACCGACCTGGTCCGCGGTCCCGTTGACCATCTCGACGAACTGGCGACACTTGAGCAGGAAGAGCAGCTCCTGGTCCCGCTCCAGCAGGCCGGGCCACAGCCGCCGCACCAGGCAGCACGCCTCGCCGATGCGCCCCGCCAGCACCAGCGACGACACGCCTGCAACCGTCCCACTCACAGCTTACGGCACAGGTGCAGGGGCTTACTGCGATCTATCTATATCTATCTATCTTCTATACTTATAATAAAGGAAGAGAGGACAAAAACTCTGTACTTGGAAATAGATTTAAAAAAAAGTTGTTGCTGGGACTTAGGAAAAGTAAAACAACAAAATTATATAATTTTTAAAATTCATGTCTGTTTTTCAATATAGGATAATTCTATTTTCGATAAACCTCGTAGTATACTTTACATCGAACTTCAATTAGTAGAACCCGAGTAATGAACGAAAAACTCGGCTATGCACTATTTCTACGCATCATTTATCTATCTAATTATCTTAAAAATATCTCGGAATCCCGGATGGCCGCCGCTCCGTCGGTCGGACCAGATACCGCCGAAGACCTGCAAGAATTAGGAACAGCAGAGGGCAGGAGGAGGCAAAAAACTGACAAAAATTGCGTTCGAAGGCCAAAACTCACTTCGGCTCGTCACGCCAGAGGAGTAAGTAATCAATTTTTAGTTTTGTTTTGGGTCTTTAATCTTAAGTTGAGTTTTAGCGTAATTAATTATCTGAGTTATTAGAAATAATTTTAAAGGAAAAATTGATCTTCAAAAATTCACTTGCGGCGAGATTTTAACTCTGGATCAGTACCCCAGTGCCTTAACAACGCCTCGGCAACGCGAGTTCAAAGCGAGCGATGAATTTTTCCTTTAAAATATTTCTAGTAAAATATACTTTGAACAATAAAAACAAATTACGAAAAATATGGGAATACGTCGATATGACGTATGTCAAATTTTCATAATGACAGTTTTGGTATCGTTACTAAAAAACCGTGGTCCAGAGCCCTCAGTATGAGTTTTGATAGTTTATCGTCTCGATGAACTGGCAGTTTACTTCATACATTTTCCATCAGCGCCCCTAGCGGTAACCATCATGAACTAAAATAATGTATGGAAGTAAACTGGCAGTTTCATCGAGACGATTAACTGCCAAGTGAGGTGAGAGTGTCGTGTCGTACTCACGCTGTCTGTTCTTGATCGAGGTAATGTCTTCGAGTATCGGATGCGCGGTGGAGCGCGCGAAGGCCTGCGCGGCGCCGGCGTACCCGTGGTGCACGAGGTAGGAGGCCACCATGCGGTGCAGCAGGTGCTGCCAGTGGCCCGCGGCGGCCGGCAGCGGGAACGAGTCGATGGCGAGCCGCGTGCGCGCGCGCAGCTCGCGCAGCATGTCCTCGATGTCGAACACGAACGGCGCTTGCCCGAAGTTGGCGTCCACTACCTCGCCGGGAGTCTGCAGCCCTACGGTGGGGTACAGGTTCGCCTGGGAGGACGTAAGTTAGGTGCTATTTAGATTTACCATCTTCGGGCACCTCGAGGCACTTTTACGGTAAAAATCCAACCTTCATACATATTTGTGGTCCTGGGACCGGACATATGAGATGTAGAAAAAGGTCACATATAGATAGACACACACACACATCAGCTCGTTAATTTTGTCCCACTGCAGGACAAGGGCCTCCTCTAAGAGGGGGGGCTTAGACATGTTAGACATGAAAACGCTTCGGAAGACAACTCCGGATTAGCGAATATCCCATGTTTTCGCACCGTGGTAAATTATAAGCTGACATAATTAGTAGGAAATTTGACACATGACTTATCAACTAGTAACGTTGCATACTATTCTTCTTTTTAATGGTATAGGAGCCTTGACAATTTGACAATAAACAGAGGCAATACAGCTGAATATAGCTTGGCGTCGTCAAACAAGTCGAACTTGCTCAATGATGGAGATTCATAAAAATGATTTTTTGGAAATCCATCTTCCATAAAGGTTAAAATGGGAATTAAAAATTTATGGAACTTTGATTGAATAGCCCAACGTGCTATGGTTAGAGGTCCACCGAACCAGCGCTTAAACGCTTTGATCTAAGCGCTGGTTCGGTTCCAGACATGTTCCTTCTGCACCAACTAACCGGTAATCCTCTGAAAGCAATGCCGAGATGGTGTCCGTTCTTAGTGTAAAAGCAGGTGTTGTCGACAAGATTGACTCCGCATCCGATGACGTCGCCGGTTGTGAAGGTCGGGCCGTAAGGCTGGCCGGTGCCGGATGAGCAGAATGAGTGTCCGTCGTCGCCGTGGTAGCCGTACGAGTGTTTGTCCCAGCCTGTAATGTGTGCCCTCCACGTCATATACTGAAGTTGATCGACTTTAGGGCTGAGTGACGGTATGGTCAACCCTATGGTTATGAGGTGTTAATCGAGTTTCAAAGCATCATGCATAATAGATATTAATTATATTACAATACCACTTTTGGATCATACGCTCGGTAAGTGTTCTCTGTGAGTCTTGATCAGCAGTTAACAAACGGTATGGGTTTCAAGGCAAAAGAACCCTGGCAATTAAGGCGCGCCTTGAAAGTCAGCGTTCCTTTTACATACGCCCTATACCGTTCGTTGACTGCTGCCGTAACTGCTTTGGGAACCTGAGTAAGCGGAATAACGGCAAAAGTCTTCATCGAAATCAAGTCATAGTTAACTTTCGAAAGGATATATTGCTTAAAGAAGCACTTTTAAATTTTGCTTTGATCCTGATAGAATAAGCACCTGAGGCGAAAGTGGAAGACGTAGTGAAACAGTAACCCAGGGGTTGCAGGTTCAAATCCTATCGGTGCATAATTTTAAAAATCATTTTTGTAAGTAACTTAAATTTCCAAGTCTTGGAAACACTTAAATTTTAAACTTGTAAATTTATCTTTCGATAAAATCTTTCGATAAAGAAATTGGCCAAAGCAGTAAGTAAGCTCGTAGTGTATAATGTAAGTAGTGTAAATGTAAGTAGTTAATCAACGAATGACACTTTCCATGCTTACCAGGTAATCTGTTCATGTTAACCCCATTGGCGGAGAGGCCGATGCCCATGTAGCCGTCCCTGCCTTTGGATACGATGCGGACTTCGAAGTAGTAGAGCCCACAGGCTGCGGGGATGGGGTGGGTAGCGCGCACGCTCGCCGCGTCTTTGTGGGTTTTGCCATGGCCTGAGGACACGGGAATGTTTACGTTGTTAACATCTATCTTTACAGTTGACCCATTGGGATAGAGAAGCACATCAAAAAACATACTGCCTTACTTATAAAATCATAAATCATTTATTGGCCATGTCATTACATTTCGCAATATTGGCAAGTCAAATCATACAATAAAAATAATAATAATAAAATAAATTAGTGAGTAATAATAATTATGTCAAATAATAGAATCATAAAATATTATTTACACATGACCAAGTTATGTGACGTTTGTCTCTGTCTGTCAACTTTTTGTGACAGTAAAAGACAAACGATGCAAAGTTATGCAGCGCATTAATTAGCGTTTATAAGTAAGGGGGATAGTCTATAGAAGACTTGTACATAGAAGAGTTACACATTAAGAGGGCTACAGACCATTAATTTTAACTGTCAGTTATATACTGAATAAAATTTTAACTGTCAGTTATATACTGAATAGGATCAGTTGATGTAATTTCGATCAGTTATCAGTTTAAATGTTCAGTTCTCGGTTTTGCTTAAACACATACGTTTTTATTTGTACAGGTAAAACTGATGGTCTGTAGCCCGCTTGCGCTCTAGCCAGACAGACTGTATGTCAACTGGCATCTGCAGTTTAATTGTCAGTTAGTACGAAACTGCAAACCAATCAACATACAGCCAATTGAAGTCGGTGTGCAGTTCGCCCAGAGAGGTATAATAGAGATAAATGACATAGGAAAATGTATGTCTGCTGTAAGCACATAAATAGTTTAAAGACATAATTATTTCATTTACATAAACAAGCAGACGAAATTTAAAAGGATGACACTGCATTAAAAATAAAATAAAAAAAGAAGAAACAATGAAAGAAAAAAGAAGCAAACCAAAAATTGAGAAACAATTAGTATAATTATTAGTAGAAGTCATTATAAACCTTACATCTATAGAAATAAGGTCGATTGTCAAATAACAATGAAACGTGGAAACGGTTCATCTATCTATCACAAGGCCAAACACTTGAGACATAATGTATAACCACGTATCTATATCTATACTAATATTATAAAGCTGAAGAGTTTGTTTGATTGTTTGTTTGTTTGTTTGTTTGAACGCGCTAATCTCAGGAACTGCTGGTCCGATTTGAAAAATTCTTTTTTGTGTTTGATAGTCCATTTATCGAGGAAGGTTATAGGCTATATTACATCACGCTACGACTGATAGGAGCGGAGCATCCATGAAATATGTTGCAAAAACGGGAAAAAAATCCCCCTTTTCCGAGATACTGTCGCGTGCGCTGAGTACACGGTCAAAGTTACGCAAAAACCATTTATGAGAGAATTCTTTCTCTAAATAGGATCTAATAAAAAGTCCGCGACAGCATATGTCTAACTCTTAAGGTTGACTCAATATAACATCTTTTAGAGTAATAAAATTTATTGTAGAACAATGCATTGTTTCCGAAGGTAATTTTGTAAATATGATATTAATCCTTATCCAAATAAATACGGTATTCATTAAAAGTATTTAATTTTAAACATAATTGTCCTTAACATCACTTGATTTCAATGAATATCTCACGAGATATTACAGTTTTAAAATAACTCCACAATAAATAATTAATAAGTACCAAGCGTGCATATACATAATACACGTAGCGGGCGACGATGATGAGGGTGGCCAGCCAGCTCTGTGAGGCATCATGCCGCGCGGCTCAATCGGTCGGCTCCATGCGAGACGGTAGTGTCAAGTGTCACCAAACTGCAGTGCTTTTTGATAATTATTTTGCAATATCTCATTGTACTTTTGATTCTTAATATTTTGTTTTATGTTGATAATTAATATTTTAAAGAGGTTACGTTGGTAACATGTATGTATGTATGTATTTTGGGGGTCATCTCAGAAACTTCTAGACCTATTTCAAAAATTCTTTCACTAATAGAAAACTACATTATCCAGATGTGACACAGTCTACTTTTGATCCTGATATTCCCTCGGGATCGGGACTTACGCAAGTGAAACCGCGGGACGGCAGCTCTGAAAAATAAAGTCGTCTAATTCTATTTCTAACTCAAAAACCCGTAAACCGATATGAATGAAATTTGGTACAGGGTAGAAATAATATGTAGGGTACTTTGAATGATCGTACGGGTTAAGCAACACTTGGTACAAAATACGTGATGGGTGAAAAAGAGCAGGTGACCCGATATTCATAAACTTGGTACAGGGTTGGTTTAGAGGTAGAAATATTATATAGTACTTTGAATGATCGTTAAGCAACACCTGGTATGACATACGTGAGGGATCATTAACGTTACGGGATAGGAAGTTACGCGGGTGAAACCGCGGGGCGCAGCTAGTATTCTAATATCAGAATATTTCCATTAGTAGAACCAACCCGATTTTATGCGTTATTGCCGCGTCCCGCGGTTTCACTCGCGTAGGTCACTATCCCGTGGGAATATAGGAATCAAAAGTAGCTTATGTTACTCCTCGACAATGTGGCTTCAATAGTAAGTGTTAGAATTTTTAAAATCGGTCCAGTAGTTTTAGAGCTTATTCGTTAAAAACAAAAAATAAATATTTTCTCTTTATAATATCTGTATAAAAGAAAAACATCGTTCCGGGAAGTTAGATATCTAACCACGAACCGGTGTATCACTAATTGGTTCAAATGATCAAACCACAAGCGTGATGCATCCGACTATTATACAGCCCGGACAACAAGAAAATTTCAGATGTAGCCCTTCAAAAACGTAGCTATTGCGTAGTTATGTTTCTGAGTATGTAAATAAATAGCAAAAGGAACAACAGAAATTTGCTTCGACTCTCGAGCTGTTCAATCGAAAAAATGACAATTTATGCGGGGAATTGTTAGCCATTGTAAGTCACATAGAGATAGAAGTATGTTTCAGCGATAAAGCCGCCTATTTATGTAATTTATTCCAGGCAACCTTCATGCCTAAGTCATAGATAATTACGTTACGCTGTAGCTTTAATTTCATATACATCCTATATGAAATTTAAGCTTTAGATTCACTGTAAACTGCGCAAGTAAAGTCGAACAGGCGTACGACGCAATAGCAGGCATCTCGCGAAGCTGATATTACACTCACACGCCGACACGTGCGCGTGCGCCGTGTGTGTGTTCACACAGGTTAACGAACCTACACGTGTTTACTATACAACACATATATACCCAACAATAATATATTTATGTGTGCCTGTTTGCCTCGCTCTTACTTGCTTTAAGCTATTTTGAAATGGTTTGGGCTCTTGGCTATTACCTATTATTAGTAACAAATGAATTTTGATAAAATTACAAGTAGCAACAATCAAAGTACTCTGAGAAAACAAGAAACTACAGTTTGGTAACTATACAAATAGATAATCCTGGTATTTCAAAAGTTACGCTTAAGTCTCTTTCTTCATTTATCAAACTATACAAAAACTCTGTGAATAATTTTATGTGTAACTTTATTAACATAACGTAACATTTATAAAACGTTTAACGTGAACCGCAATAGACTAAAATTGAGGAACACCCAGAAACAGAACGCAACGCACGCCGCTAAGATTAACCCAATATAGAGAGAATTTAAAGAGGTTCCTACATGAGATGTTTAAGGCCTTCGACCCATAAGGCGAAAAACATCGAGTAACTCGTGGCCCTCGTGGCAATTTTAGACGTTGGTTGTCAGACTTCGCCAACAGGGTCGGCTACTGATAAAAACTAAAGTGGACGAAGACAAGACATCGGACGACTTTGTGCCACATTTTAGGGAACACGTGTCGCAGGACATTTGTCCCCTTGTGAGTGCGAGGCTTTACCAACCAATTACCTTCTATTCTAGACATGCTTAACAGCTTTTGCATTCAGTAACTATAAACCATGCTATTCATTATCGCTGTAGTCATCCAATTATATCATAGAGGTTGATTCAACATCAGACATTCGATTAATTAATTTAAGGAAGGGAAGTTCCAAAAGCTAATCAGCTGCTCAAGGTAGCCTCGATTTAAAAGGGATAATAAAAGAAAATGTTTTCAAAGGACGTCCTGATCTATTAGCCACCAATCAATCACCACTTACTTAATCACATTGTATAGAGGACAAAGCTTCATTCGAGTGTTGAGAGCAAAAGTAACCGGAGTATATGGCTAGTTGGGAACTGCCGAGGTCATCACTCCCGTGGTTCCCGGTCATTAAAATTTTAAGAGAAAATGATACACTCCATACAAACGTAGTCGCGTGTTTCCTCCCTGGATAAAAACATTAGAGAAAATAAGTTTTTGCAATAAACCCTACATCTGCCATGACCGGTCATGCCACTATGTTTCATTTTCTAATTTGAATACCAAAGAAAATTTGGATAAAAGATAAAAGGCATGGTCATGGCAGATATGGGCTTTTTGGCATAAACATATTTGCCTTTGTGGCATAAACATTATTATGTCTATATCCAGGTAGGAAACAGTCGACTACAATTGTATGGGGAAAGCGTATGTATCCTTTCCACTTATGAAGCGAACACAGATCGATAGTATTTAAAGGTATCAAGATAGAGGCTTCGGAGAGCTATAGTCCGATCGAAAAATACAATGTTCCTTGATCTGACGCTGGGTGAGTAATCCGAAGCCAATTATAGCTTTGTTATTGTATCAATTGTGAGATACGGATCGGATTGGATGCTTCAAATGGAGATCGATTTATTGAGAACTTGTATAAAAATGTACTTGAACAATGTTTATGGTGAAGGTTAAAATGAGGAAAAGTCAGTGAACCGCAACATAGTAACGGGTGTCGTCTCGAGTTGCCTATAATATGTGCAAATATACAACACTATACGTAATCTATACAAATATTATAAAAAGAAAACGTATTTTTTGTCTTTCCGAAACTACTGAACCAATTTCAAAAATTCACTCTTCAATAAGATACTGCAATATAGATAAGTAACCTAAGCAACTTTTGATCCCGATATTCAAACGGTCTTGGTCAGCACTTATGGATGATTTATATTAGACCGTCATCAGCACGAGCTTCGTTGTCTATTGCTCGGCGAGCAGTCGATCGGTCTGTTGACTGTTGCAACCGAGTGGCGGCCGAGCAATGTACAACGAAGCTCGGACCCGGCCGGCGCTCGTGAGACGGTCTAATATAAATCAACCCTTACTCGGGTGAAAGTCATGATCTGGACCGCAGAACGCTGCAAGTAATTTTATAAAGAGAAAATATATTGTTTGTTTGTTTGCAACGAATTGGCTTCGAAAACACTTGATCGAATTGAATAATTCTTTCACCAATAGACACTACACAGCTACATAACCGAGGGGTAACATTGATTGGCACATTATCATACGATTGGGACTCAAGCGAGGGAAACCGCTGAACGCAGCTAATCAACCTAGAAAGTCAAATTAGAGATGGAATTACACCGAAAAATACACAATTGACATCTCAAAGATACCTTACTGGACTATTAGTGGGATATTAGTGAACCACAGAAATCAACTAACACGATTATGTTTCGTGTCGACGACGGCGACGATGCGAGCATTCCGGTCACGTATCTTCTGAATTACCATCATATATACGACAATGTTTCTACCAAACTCCTATTAACATTTAAGTTATAAAACCCTTGTTTAAATATACAGAAAATTATGAATTGTTCCTATGTTTTAATAAACGATTTTAAATTTACACGGTTCTAACGAGCCAGTCAGTGAGATTCGTTAATAAGCCAGTTAGAATTACTGGCGAAATCCGAAAAAATTGGGCTCCGTAAAAAAGCAAATTGAAACAAGGTAAATATGGTAAATTATTTAACAACCCGCGATTTTGTCTGCGTAGAAATAGTGCATCTAGACGACTTTTCGTTCATTACTAGAGTTCTATACTAATTGTATTTCGACGGTCCTCAAGGTTACGAGTTTCCGCGAAAATAGAACTATCCAATTTTTTTTGAAAACCAGATTAGAATTTTATAAAATTTCAATCCCACAATAATATAAACGTAAAATGTAATTGATTACAATATGCAAAGCCTAACGGGCTTCATGTATGTGCTATATTTATAAAAATATGATCTGTAATACTCATGAAAGCAATCAATAAATGAATATGAACCAGGTTAATAGTTTTCAATTGTATAAGAAACAAATAGAGAAACAGACAGATAGACATTTAAACTTTTTTACTTTTTTTTTAATTTACTTCCAAGTACAGACTTTTTATCCTCTCTTCCTTTATTATAAGTACAGATAGATATCTTACTAATATTATAAACGCGAAAGTTTGTATGTAGGTATGTATGTGAGGTTGTTACTCTTTCACGCAAAAACTACTGAACCGATTGCAATGAAATTTTGAATATAGGTAGCTGGGGACCTGGATTAACACATAGGCTACTTTTTATCCCGATATTCCCGCGGGAACGGGACTTAGCGGGTGAAACCGAAAAGGCGCAGCTAGTAGATGTATAAAGGACCGATTCTCTATGTGATTAATAAAGCGGAACTCTTTGGACGCGAACATTAATAGGTCTATAACTGAGGAAAATATAACGGAGTATCATGTACAGTACGGACAGTATATACAAGCCGTGGAAGGAAATTAGCTGTGTTTATACGCAAACCGATATACGGTTAGGCATCACACGCAATATTCACCTAGGGTTGGTGGCTACCACTAGATTGGAGTCTAAAATATATGAGTAACACGTGAGTTACATATATTTCATAATTCATTTAATTTCATTGCGATATTATGTAATGTACGTTACAGCATTGTATTACTTATCAGCAAATGCCGATCCCTTCGGAATACCGTATGATATACTATTTTCAAATTTACACCGCTATATTAATATTAAGCGCTAAATAATTATCATAAAAGCGTTTATTAATTTCATAAAGAGGAAAGATTTATTTGTTTGTTTGTTTGTAACGAATAGGCTCCGAAACACATATCGATTTTGAAAATTAGTTCACCAATGGAAAGCTACATTTTCGAAGAGTAACATAGGATACTTTTGATTAATGTCCTCACGGGATAGGGATTTACGGGGAAGAAAAACGCGAGACGCAGCTATTTATTTATATTACCATCGAAAGTATCTAATTCACACGCACTATGATAAGTGGGAAGTCCAGTCGTAAAGTGGAGTGTTAGTTATTTTCGAATTAAATTCATTCTTTATTTAGACCATGCAGCGGCCAGTAGTCGAAGCCCTACCTACTGTCCAAACGCAAAATAACCAACCGTAAACACGTTCTCTAAATATCTGCAGGCTCACAGTCTTACAAGCATTTTGTGCTAAATTACTTTTAAGACAACTCAATCTGACTTCTTGGGTTTCCGTACCGAGTATAAAAACGGAACCCTAAGAAGAAATATTTTGACAGAAATTGTTTTCGTATAAACATTTTAATAACTAGGTGTAAACCAATACAATAATAAAATGACTTATACATGTTTGACTATTTATGAAGTCATTGGTCTAACAATTATAATTTTTTATTACTATAATAATAAGTTATTAGTGATTTAAAAACACGAACGTTAGGTTAGGTACATAGACTAACATAGCTTAGCTTGAATAGCATGGTATAGCATAGCTTGAAAGGGAACACTATTTAGGAAAACCTAGATTGGGCTACTACTAACTAACTCTAGAGATCAAAATATAATGTTCATCAATATTATCGTTTATCAATGTTTACAGTTAATTAAAATACACACAAAAAAATACATCCGAATATCGATAATCTATTTCAAAATATAGGAGAAAAAATAATACGCGATTACGGCCCGGTTAAATATAACTAATTCTCTTCCTTTTTTGTAAGTCGGTTTAGGAAAAAGTTCCTTTATCAATGGCAAACAAATTAGTTCAGAAGGTTTTCTAATGGTATCAGGAATTGTCCCCGCCTAAAATCCTTAAATGGTTAATTAATTACAGAGAAGAACAACATGGAAGCAGACAAAATATATAAGAAAGCACACAAATGTCTCGTGAATGTTAGAAGAAACTGCAAGTGATATAAACTGGACATCACGCTGAGAATGTTTGCACATAAGACACCCGTTGGTAAACAGAGTAACGGGACTAGAGAGAACGCAAACACATCGGAGTAAACACCATCACACGCACACTAAGCTACGGTTACCCGGGGATGATGGCTTTATCAACTTTGAATCTTAGATACCTTTGTCTTGAATTTCTGGTGAAAGATAAATCATTTAGCTAAGGGGAAAGGCTCTATTCCTACTCTGTTTTCCATACAAACGTTGTCGTCAACATATTTCTACCATCAAACCTATATCTTTCCTGACCATGCCCGTACGTTTTCTTATTCTATTTTCTCTAAATTTTATTTTTATTCTAGTTAGAAAATTAATAAAAACGTAGGGGCATTAGTGGTGGCAGATATAGGTTTTATGGCATAACCAGATTTGTTGTAATGTCTTAACAGGGAGGAAACAGACTAGGTTGTTATGGAGAACGAGTAGGTGTCCTCTTAAAAAATCTTACGTTTTATGTCAATTCAAAGTCGATAGCAAATACTCTTTACTTGACAAACAATAAAAAACGCACACTACCACAAATGCTACAAGAGTGTTCGCTAGCTAGCTTGTGTGAGTGATTATGTATGTGTGTCAACGTACGATACATCCAGAGGCGTAAGTGGAGGTAGGGCAGGTGGGGTCGGCGGCCCGGGCCCTGCGTCCCACCTTGACAACAAGAGAAAACGTCCATCGGTTAGTAGTTCCACACTGTGGCCCCATACACACCACTTACGCTTCTGGCCGCTTGCAGGAACTCTGGACCTGATACAATGATCTACCATCACATGCAACCGGGTACTTACGTACGACGGAACTCACACACGACACGAGCGAGCATTAAGTGGTGCAATGGAGCCGATACTAACACTATACTAGATATCTAACTTATAATACGTAGCTATTTTTAATTCAGGCACAGAATGGAAGAAGCCATTTGAAAGTTTTAATCGAATTCCTGATTAAGGAAGCTTGACATCAGTCTTTTTTGTATTGTATCTTTAACGGAGCGAATAGGTTCAAGGAGATCTCCTTGGACAGTGCAAACCAAGGTCTTCTCGTAATTTGGCTAATTATACAGCCTGTTTTTGAAGCGTGGGCAGAGTAAAGTAGTTTACGAAAGTCAATATTCAAAGTTGCTAAGTAGGCGGAATTATTGATCTGTTTTCGACATTTGAAACGGAGCAGTTGAAGTCAAAAAGTAATACAATAAATATGCAGAAAAGTATATTTTTTGTTTCCAAATTTATTATGCACAGCTGGACTTTTACCTGCCACATCCCAACCGTTAGCCGTAAGTACTATACAACTATTGAATTTTGGAACAAAAAGCATTTTCGAGACCTTTATAGATTTCTTCAAGGTAGGCTGTGAAGAAGTCTGTAAAGGTCTCTAAACGTCAGGCATTAAAACAATGCTAAAAAAATTAACACAATGAGATTAAAACCTAGTAATAAGTGTGACATAAATCCAACATGGCGAAAACAGACCAAAATACTACAAAAAATAAAATCTGAATACTAAATTAAGTATCTATTGTATGTATCAAATATAAATTATCCTAAATTATCTAAGACGCTACGTAGTTTAAAATAATGAGAAGCTGAACAGTAGTGAGCATCACACGCATACATAATGAAGTGAAGGCGTTGCGTTGCGGTAGCAACTGGCAACAAAGCCGTCCGCTTAGCTGAGCCAACCTTGCATGCATGCGGCGGGCGTAAGCGCCAAGCGCTTCAAATTCAATTATATTTTCTACATATTACGTTTTACAACACACAGTGTGCTGCAATCGTTTCCTACACCTCACCGTACCGTACGAACTTTACTGCAACTAGGATCTTCG
Source organism: Idaea dimidiata (assembly GCA_949358125.1). Taxonomy (NCBI): domain Eukaryota; kingdom Metazoa; phylum Arthropoda; class Insecta; order Lepidoptera; family Geometridae; genus Idaea; species Idaea dimidiata. Next base: position 14,815,997 of record OX442341.1, read on the forward strand.
ACAAGTACAGACATATTACAGCATACTAGTTCCTTCTTTGGTCATTTAGTTGCTCTGTTAGACCAAATTAGATCTAAGACACTGGTATTAACACATAAGAGGAGCTTGCTGCGCCCATCGATCGTGTATAATCGTGCGGGTTAAGCAAAGCCTGGCGCGGTCTTTACTTGGATGGGTCACAAATAATTTGTGTGACGAAAAAATGCTTCGTGGTTCGGAAGACACGTCAAGCATTTGGTTCCGGTTGCTATCTCCGATAGCAGTCGTTAGGTCAAGTCAGGGCTTAGGGCGCCCTAAACACTCTTAACACTAGGTGAGACACACAACTACACGAAAAGAAGATCTAAGACAATATATTTATACTACAGATCATGTTATGAATTACGATCCGTAGCGTCAGCAGAGAAGTTTGTAAACCAACTACAGTTAGTTGAGACGTGAAAGTGTAAACGCCATAGAGATTACGGACAAATTGGATATCAAAGAGCAAGATCCGGTGGCTGTCATTACCAGTAACACCCAGGCGTTGATAGCTTCATAATGATATAATATAGTCGAGCAGTGGAATTGAATTTTGTAATGGAGTTCCATCAATGTAACAGATCGATGCTAAGTTTTTGACAAAATTATTGTACCACTGATATCTATCCATACGACTGTAATTTCATTTTAACACAATTATTATAGAGAGAAAAGAAAGAAAATAGAATTAATTACATGCATGAATTAATGCAGAATTTTGGATAGCGTTTTTCAACTAGTCTTGCAAGGGTAGGAAACATTTTAAAATGAAAATCAAGATATTAAAAACATATGAAAAATAGAAAATTCAATCTTTAATTTTTATTATAATTATAATGCGGGATAAGGATAGGTTTAGTTCACTTACAAAGAAAATTATTGATGTGATATAAACATAGAAAAGTCACACCATACATGTTATTTAACTCGTCGTATATTCGTTGTCTAGTCACCGTAACACAAGCTTAAGCTGGTAAGCTTGTGTTACGGTGACTAGACCATGGAGTTAGATGGCGCTGTGTGGCAAATAATTGTGGAAACGAGGCCTTTCCGTGACCTAGGTCCTGTCGGGTCACGTTAAATTGCAAAACAATCAATACAATTTGGTCATAAATACATAATGGTCCCGTCAGATTTTAAAGGTTTTACCGACTAAGTAGGAACAAACCAAACATTTATGTACATGGTCAACAAGCAGCGTCCCGTGATTTCACCCGCAGTCCCGATACCGAAGGAATTTCGAAGAAAACTTTCTTAATAATTGATTTGATTACGCATGACAAAGAACATACTATCGAAACGTCATGTTTCTACGACCAGCGGTTTGGTCTCTGCGTTGATATGTATTGTCAGTCAATCAATAAGTCAGGACTTTGAAATTTTTATGTAGGTATAGATAATGTATATTGGCGAAGGCAATTAGATTATCCGTAGAATATGTGGTTTATCTATGAATCACAAACGAGAATACCGTTATTATACGTACTACATAGATTTTGATTTTAGCAAAATTACACGTCATCTAACGCCCGAAACTAATAAGCAATGTATCTCCAGTGTTACAGATTTCAGATCAATCTTAATTTACTTAATAGATGACATATGGATGGTCGAATGGTATGGAAAAAGGTATCTCGATCGACAACTGTCATCTGTAGAAAACACAATTCATCAGAAAGAAATAATATAATATCTCCGAATGTGGCTTTAGCTCTACATTGGCTCACATAATGGCATTACCTCAGGTAATAGGTTTGCAACGTCGATAGCCTATTCAATTCCAAATCACGGACTCAATAGAAATGCATCCGACAAGCCAAATTGACAAGCATTCAAATGTCCATTGAGCTCCGTAAACCTAGACACCATCTGGGAACTGCACATACGTAGCTAAACTTCCTACAACTTCAGACAGATTAATGCAGATCAAAAGCAATATATTTTCAAGCAATATATTTTTAAGTGTTCCTACCAATCTAAAAAACTAGACGACTGCTTGGAAGTCGTCTAACTCTAAAGGAGAAGTCTGTAAAGATCTCAAAACGGAGGCCACTAATAAAATACTTAATATAATAAAATCAATCAATCCAACATCGCGAAAAGAAAAGAAAAGCCTATAAACTCTTTAGAGTGAGTAAAATGATAAATCATTAAAATTCATATAATATTTAAAACCGCAAATGCAAAAGCCGCAACCAACCCCAATGACATTTTATGTGGTATGCAATCGATCGGCATCGGAGCCTTGCTCGGCGGGACGAAGCGCGAATCACTGATACCTTGTTCATCTAGATTACAATTTGCATGACTGAATACATAAATAATATAACACAGTTGCCAACAGGAAGCATACACCTGTCTGATCTACTCATTCGGAAAGTGTTCGCGGTTACAGCATTCATAAATACGTTGCATATTTAGAACTACAGATATATTTAGCCTAAAATAGCATGCTCAATAACGTGAACTGGATTTTTTACATGACTGCCTAGGGAAGTGTTAATTGATCAACAGATTGTGATATTTTTTAACTGTATAAGATATATCTATCACCCGAATCCCAATTTCTGAAAATTATAAAAAAACTTTTCTATAATATACCATTTTCTAGACCAAGCTTTGTCACATATTTTAGCATCAGGCAATTATATACAATTAGCTGTATACCGCGATTTCACCAGCCTAAGTCCCGAACCCGTGGGAATTTGGAAAACCCTATTCTTTTCGTATGCTTACATCATCATATAAAGAACACACACGCGGTTTAGGCTCTGCGTTGATTATAGGTAGGGTTGCCATAACTTCTTGGAACCAATACGGGACGTTTTTCTCCCATACCCAAAACTCATAGCAAATTCAACGCCAACACGCGGCTTTTCAACTATACATACCTACATAATACTCCTGTGCACCTACATAGTGAGATGAGACTAACTAACAGAATATACCTTCTGATCTCAACCGTATCAAAATAAATTCAAACAAGCATATTGAATCAAAGTTTTTATTAGAAATGTTTTGGTTGACAATTTTTTACTTAAATTAACATTAAATTACTTAGCATTTATTTTTTCGACCAGTCATATTTTGAACTTGATTTTACCTTTGCAATAACTTCTTTTTCTTTTATTATATAATCATAGAACTGGGCGCAAGTCATTTTAAAATTGTAATGACAAATCAATATGGATTCAATTGTATCTACCGACAATCTGTTTCTTTCGTCCGTCCATTGAGCAGTCATCAACGAAAATATTCTTTCTACATTTGCATTGTGAGCTGGAATTGCAAATATATATTCACACAGCTTTAACAGACATGACTTCTGCTCAAAATGCTCTGTATCTCCAAAAAACTTCAGCCACTTTTCTTCCATGCTTAGTGTTTTCATTGAATCATTATTTTTTTTCAGATAATCTTTTAAGTATACAAACTGGTTAAAGAGGGTTTCAGTCTGTTCAATATCTATTTGTTTTGTTTGTAAATATGTAACAGTTTGTTCAATTTCTTCCCATTCAGGTACAGTCTTCAGAGACATCCAGTCAAAGGCATTGAAGTTTTGAAGTGGTTGTGACCATTTCTTAATATATTCGACAGCTGTATTAAAGAAATCTTTTGCTTGTTTTTCAAAAGCTTCTACCTTATCATTGTTTTCAGAATCAAGCTTTAAACAATTCAAAATTTGCTTCGTCGCTATTCCAATAAAATTAGATGTTTTTCTCTCCATCATAATTTGAGTTGTCTCTTGTAAAATGGACTTAACTTCAAGCACCGTAATGGTAGCTTTTTCAACTTTTCTTATTTGAGATTCAAACGTATTGAGCTGCGAATGCAAGAAGCAAAAATACACTTCACTGATTGGATCATCAAAAAAATCTTTAATAGCTTTCGGCGGCCTTTCTTCAGTATTAAAAAAATCTTTTAATGGCTGCCACAGCTTTAAGATTCTCTCAACTGCTGGTAATAATGATAACCACCGTGTCCCAACGTAGGACAATAAGTTTTTGTAGGCAATATCAGCATATTCACAAAACTCTTTTAGTTTTTCCGTCCTCACAGTGTAAATGTGAAAGTACTTAAACACCTTGACCACTATCGATTCAACGTCGACATTCAAAATATCTGCAGCTGTCGACAGAGTGTTGTGTAGAATATGTGCAGGACATCCTACGCCTTCAATATCTCTTCCCAGTTCAGCATTTAGTCTCGAAAATACATTATTACATCCACCTCTGTTGAAGCCGCCAAAGTTCGTATTCGTATTATCCCCGCAAAACGCGATAAGCCTTTCGCGAGGAATATTCAGATTTTCTAGAGAGGTTTTACAATATTCGGTTATTGTTTCAGATCGCTCATTATTTAAAGAACCTAATTTTAATAGCTTAGATTGCTGGCCATCTTTTTCATTAAAGAATTGGACCACCAAAGGAAAAAGTTTCTCGGCATTATGATTGCTGGCATCAGTAGCTATTCCAAAAAACGACGTATTATTTAAATTTTTAACGCAAAGTTGCACACTATGAGGAGCGAGAATATTTTTTACTATTGCCGTAGCCTTAGTTCGTGCAGTCGTTTGTTTAGTAGCAATTTTTGAGTCTGGATACATCAGTGCATTTAATTTGGTAGTACAATCCAACGAATTAAAGGATTGGTGGTGACGTACGACTTTGTATGCTGTAGTCAACTCCGCAGCTGCGACCAAAATTTCCTCTTCCGAATCCTTCTTTATCATAAAAGTAGAAATATCCTTTGAAGTTGAAGCAGTTCTGATGTGTGATTTATGAAGACTTGTAGCTATATGCTGTTGAATGTCAGATTTACCACCATGTACTATGGAAATTTGTGAATCGCAAATTGAGCACAGAGCTTCAAATTCCGTCCTGCCTTTTTTTATAAACGACCATTCTTTGGTGTAGTCATCCTTAAAATGACACTTTCTCTTTGGCATTTTTATGACGGTGCGATAGTAAGTAACAGAAACAAAAATAATGTTAAATAAACAACGCGTTATCTCTCGCAGAGCGTCAAGTTCGAGCAGAGCCGCGAGCAACACAAAACAAAACCGCCCTAGACTAACGTGTAGCAAGCACTGACAGACTGACCGAGCGAGCGACCTGCCCCACCGGGCTGTACCACCCCCTCACCTCTGCAACTGCCGCCGCGCGCCGCCTGCCGGGCGAGCGAGCGCACGCGTCACACCTTTCCGTATTTTGTCGAAATATGGGACAAATACGGGACATGTAGTAATACGGGACGGGATGGTCAAATACGGTGACAGTCCCGTATATACGGGACGTATGGCAACCCTAATTATAGGTCATCCAGTAAGTCAGTCAGGACAAAACATTTGAAAGATATAGAATAAAGGTACTTAAACCTTCAACGTATGAATTTATGTAAATGAAAAATGAATAGAAGGAAACAAAACTCATTATGAAGAAATCTAAACAATCGATGCATCCGAGACGAACTTGACCTGGCATTGGCTCGGCTTGGCTCGCAGCAGACCTACAAACATTTAATTTGTCACAGATAACGCGATAAGGACCTCACGACCTTCTTACTAATGTGAAATAGATAACAAATACAATACACGTAGTTATAAATCACTAACATTACATTTAACTTCGATGGCAAGCTCACCCAAATAACATTTTAAAAGGAACCAATAAATAACTAAAAGCAGTTTTCTCTAAAGCGTCCCCTTATTTATGGGGACGTGAATGCGAGGTTGACTTTCAAGAATATCTATGTAATATTTTGGGCCATTAATTTTGCCATTTACGTGGAAAATGTTCGGAGGCAGTAGGCAACGGTAAATCAAAAAGTCGGTCACGAATGGGAGTTTACTTTCACTATCGCTAGCTAAAGCCGAGCGACTCGAGTTCAAAACGATGTTGCATAATTGAACCCAGATAATGTGGTGTTTGCACGCGTCCCTTATACAATTCATTTTAAATTAATGTGTATTCCACATATCAAATCAATATGGTATCTAATAATTATATTCAAGAATTTACATGATTTAAATTTTCAAAGATTTCGAGCTTTTAAACACTGAAACAAAATAAGCATTAGACCTTAACGCAATATTATTTATTTATTTTATTTAATAAAGCTCACATAGCAGGTTACAATTCTTAATCGATTCAATTCTCAATAGTATTTTGATTGGAAATTCAAATCAAGTTCGAAATTTCATAGTCATCATTAATATCTCAAGATATAGTTCAGATCTAAATAAAATTGAGTCATCATATAAACTAAGGCAATGTCTAGACGTTACATTTTTTTTTATCTCAAATTAAATTATAACATGCATGATTCAACCTGGATTCAACTAATATTTTCTACGCGTTATACATTTTGCGTCACACTATTTACTTTGGGAAACACAACATAAAGAACGACTTCCTGATTGTGGCTTCTGACCACATTCATTTAGAATTCAAATAACTATTTATCGTGCATAAGCGTTAAGGCCTAACTCTCATCATCACCAACACACCATTGTTTTAGTTGGACCAGCTGAAAAAATAAACACTGTACTAGCTGGTGACAAAGTTTAGAATTGCATATCGGTGGTACGAGATTCGTACTAGCTATCGACAAGGCCGATAAAAACACAGTTCTAACAGTGCAAACCATACTCTAATACACGACTGGTAGAGTCCAATTAAGCTTGGTTTGGAGCAGAAATGAGGAGAGTGGAAGTGGGGGAGAGGAGCACGTGGCAGCCGACCCGACGCAAGCGAGCTTGACCTAGTTTGTAGATGCACCATTTTGGTCCCATTTTGAAAGCAAGGGCGGCCCTTTACCGTCACTCTGTCGGACCTAGTACTTTGTTTCCTTTGTTCTCTCTCGTAGAACGTCAAACTACGATTGTACCCAGTGGTATTGGTGTGGGATCAAGTATCCCTGAACATGTTTCGTATTTTGTAATCACAGTTAATAGCTTTACCAAATTATGAGCAGATTCAGATCTCAACTAGTAATTTGGCATGTTGCCCTTACAGTTTCCGATGTGTCGCTCTAACAATATTTATATTCGAATGGTGATGTACAAAATATTATCTTTGTCTGTTGTTTATTTACTCGGGTGAACTGCGGTAGTTGCGGTACGTTATTTTATACAAAATTAGTGATTTACATTAAACGCCATATTTGTATACGGTCAGTCGATCTGAGGACTGTGACATCTCATAACTTTTATTTATTTGAGTAACAATCGAACCAAATATTAAAGAAAGTACTACCTACTTAATCTAAATGAATATTATATTTACCAAAGTTTGTTTTTATATATTTTGTTCCCTCTTCATAGTCAAACGGTTCGGACGAAAGTTTGCATAGAGATAGTTTAAGTGATGGAGAGTGACATAGGTACTTTGATCCGGATAATCCCGCGGGGTCAGGATTAACGCGAGTAAAACCGCGGGGCGAAGCTAGTATTATCAATGAATGCATTAAATGTCGAGTTAGATTGAATTATTGAGCGTAACGTACTGAAATATTGGTCCCAGAACAAAGGCTTTGTAACAATACAGACGGTCGCGATGGTGTTACTCGCTGATTACGGGGGGCGGCGGCGGCGGCGCGGGCGTGTCGCATTCGTGCCACGGTTCATCAGCGCGAGCGGCGCGACAATAGAATAGAACAACACATATCTGATAAGCAGGCGAAATTGATGACAATAGAACAACATAGAAAGCGAGAGATGTCGCTCTTATGGCTGTAGCTAGTCTAATCGAGAAAGTGATGAAACTAATTGGTTTTCAATTTTATTACAATCTCGATTCATAATGTAATTTAAAACTTCGTCGTAATCAGTTTTTTTAAGACATGACTGCGAAGATCACGAATGTATGAAGATTTGTTAATAAAAGATATCCAAATTTTACTAATATTTTAACATTTCGTAAATTTGTTTTTATTGCTCAAGGCATATTTACTAGAAATATTTGTGTGTCTATACCTAGTGCCTATACCGCTCGGCCACGCAAGTTCGGGGAACTTGGGCCGAGCGGTATAGGCCCCGGAATATTGATACAGGGACGCGAGTTCAAATCTCGCCGAAAGTGAATTTTTGAAAATGAATTTTTCCTTTAAAAATATTTCTAGTAATAGTGAAAGTTAGCAAGTATGTACTTATGTATGATAATGTACGTGACTTTGTTACTCCTTCACGCAAAATCTACTGAACCGATTGCGAATGCGATCCCGATATTCCCGCGGGAACTGGACTTATGCGGGTGAAACCGCGGGGGCGCAGCTAGTAGGTTTATAAATAAGAGCAACACAGACAAATATAGTCATAGGTTCAAGATTATCATAGTTTGTTAATTTGAGGATAAAAAACTTAATCAAGAAAATGGTTGCAATGTAAAAATTATAACAGTTATCTATGAGCCGAGTAATCCCAGGTGACGTAGGTACTGCGACCTCATTAGTTAGTTCCATGCATGCCCATTGCCCTCGTCCCCTGGGGTCTGGCTTCTACGTAAAACGTAGCAGTATCAACGACGCTTTCAAGTAACATATTTCTTCAAGTAGAAATATTCTATATACACATATATCAATAAGTAACTTCCAAGTCCAAACAAAATGGAAATATGCCCCTTTTTATTGAATGACAAAAATACGACGTTGTATTCTGGAAGTGGTAAATAAGGTATAAAATAGAGTGATGAATGAATCCAATTCTTTTTTACAGCTTGTGAATGAGCAATTGATACATTTTCAATTATTGATACAGCTTTAAATTGTTCATAAGCATTAAGCTGTATAATTGCAAAACCTCTTGGTGCGAAGGTTCGGTTGCGGCTTGTTACCACCACCAATAGGTCGGAGTCGTAGCGCCAGGCGGAGCGTATTATAATTCGTAGACTGGTGCAACCACTACGGAAGAGGGTCGATCTTCTCTCGGGTCGGGTAGGATTCAGCGTTACACACAATGTTGCACTAATATTTGGATTCTAAAACATTTGTGTACGACTTGAGAGTACATGTAGGAAATAATTGACATATCAATTGGATACAAACGATTTAAACAATCGAATAATTACTATTGTAATTAAATGACTACATAATTGAAATTGTATGGCCTTACTTTTCTTCACTTCATCAGTTTAGTACAGGTAGGTTTGCAGGGATTAAAAATTGAACAAAGAAATTCCCAGTACCTACTTGAGCAAATTATATACCACATCGGAATATTGGATGTAAGGGTATTGATCGTGTGTCTGTCGCGACAGCACTTGTATGCTTCCAATAACAATATAGCTTAGATGGTAACTGCTTTTCAGACTTTGGTCTCTACAATATTTAAAATGTAATTAAGTAATTAGTACCTAATTAGTCGCATTATCCGTAAGAATATATTGTCTCTGTTCAAGCAGGGATCGTACTTTGTACTGCGGACTGTAGTCTAAACAATGTATTTTTATTGAATTTGATAGCAAATGAGTAAGGGTATAATATAACATAACAAACAAGAGATAGCAGGAATACTGGACAATAATAATTATAACCGAAAGACAAACAGGGGACGTAAAAAGGAAGAGAGGGCGTCAAGATCAAGAGATGGCAAAATTATTACATCAAAAATAATATGATAATAAGTGTTTTTTCTTGTATGAAGATGTATAGAATAGAATGGAAGAAGAAAGAAAATACCTACACCGTATTTAAGCCACCGACCCGGTTTTTCACCGTATTTTAATTGAAACTCCAAAACATGTTTATTTTCTGAGTGATATTTTTAACAATGTTTTACGAAAAAAATTACATTTTCCTATGACGTTTTATTGCGAAAACACCTTGTTATTGCTCTTAGCAACCATGTTTCTATGAAAATGTTTGTCTTACATAGTAATTACAGCGAGCCTGAATGCGGGCGGGGAACCGAGCCCGAGGCGGCAACGGAGCCCTACGCTTCGCTGGATCGCGTACAATGCACTTTCTACGCCATATTACTTTGTATACTTATGAAAAATAACTGTGACGCAGTTACTTTGATTCACCATTCTGAAATTGTAGTCTTTCACGCTTTACTGAGCACTCGAGCAGTATTGTTATTTATTTTTTGTACTCTCACGTTTTGTTATGATTCTTCGATGGAATATCCACAACATCAGCATCAGAATACAACGTATATTATTAAATAAATTGTGAGTTTGTGTCACGTTACGCCTGTATTGATTTTAACCAGTCCTGCAGACATTGCACATAGCTCGCACTCCGGCCCGGCCATTATTAGCTCGTTTTCCGTGAATTCGTAAACACTGAATAGTATTTTCGTATAATAGTGTATTCTTTGTTGGATTTATAAATGGAACAAATAAGTGAACTGATAATTTGCTTTCGCTGATTGATATCCCAATTTAACAAGCTGTAACGGGATTCTTATAATTGCTTTACTAACTGAATCCTTAGATGAAAAACTAAGTGTACTTAATCAATCAGCAAAGCTAGCGGTCGCCGGTCGGTGGAAGCATTCGCAGTCAACAGGTTTCGTCGGTCGTTCGCCTTAGTCACCGGCCAGGCAACAAAATGCTGGGAGCAAGCTTCAAGTTTATGCCCTCAACTCTACCCTTTACTTTTGACACCCTACAACTGCGGCAAGAAATCAAATAGATACAACGATAGATCATTGTTCATTTACGTCAATTTGCAACGCGCGGCTACAACTCGGAAGGTAGATTATAGGGCTTCGGTGAAAGAGCTTATTACCGCTTCTTTCATACACGCTCGTAGGTCATCAGATCACAGAGTAAGACGGATTTACGTAAAAGGGAACCAAAATAACACGACTTCTCCTAAATTAGACAAAATTTATTCCATCAAATTGAGAAAAACTCCATTCAAGTTAACACAAAGCAAATAAACGGGTTTTACTCCAACTTTTAAATTCAGTTGACCTTTCCAACCCTTCGGAATAAAAGAAAAGCGATCGTTCGGCACGCGTCGAGACCCAAAAATAATAAATTGGCCGGGATGAAAGCCCAGACGAAGGAGACACCTTGAAGTATCCTCCAAAGAATCGGATCGCCGTGTATTGCTAATGTTTCAATAATAAGGACAAGTCTAGTCAATGATGGCTGGAGGTTGACATCCACTCGTATCTGTTTATAGTTGAACAAAAACCATGTCGTAATTCGTTCAAATCTTATTACCTACAATGATACAGCACTGTTAGATTTGTAAGACAATATTTTAAAGAATTTCTGAACACTTCTTGTTAGGAAGTATTCCAAATACTTAAGATAGCAAACACTCAGAGAAAATGTTACATCCTTTGACTTTTGAAGAAAAACAAAGCATTCAAAGACAATAATATCGCTTTTACAGCTTCCTATCTACAAAGTAAATAGTTTTGGAGTGCAAAGTGCAGTCAAATATGAACGGGTCGTCGCGTCGAGTAAACAACGTCAAGTGTACGTTAGTAATTCTTATTTGTCATTTTGTGGCGGGACTTGGGAGGTAGTCTGGGGCCGTTAGACTACAAAGGGCATTTCCTCGGTCCTTCACCTAGGGAATTAGGTAAGTGCAGAGCACGGTGCAGTCAGACGGGCGGTCAACAACCGACGCGGTCTGTCGTCGGACGTCTGCCATCGCGTCGTCGCGTCGCGTCGCGTTGAGTCGTCGCGGTCGATACTGATTGAGATCTAGGTGTAACGACTCGAGCGACTAGCACGAGAGGTTGGGGATACATTTTAATTTTGATTGCAAATTATGCTTGTGTCTGCTTTAAGATATTTTCCGAGAACAGGCATCGTTTTTGTAAGAAAATGTAACTACAACTTCAAAGATCCCTTTGTGTAGGTACCTCAATTTATTAAAAAACAGTTGCGCCCCGCGGTTTTTATTCGCGTAGATATGTCTCGTTCCCGCGGAAATATCGGGATTAAAGTATTCTATGTCTTGGTTCTATGCTACCCCCCACAAATTTTCAGCCATATCACACATTCATACCTATGCTAACAATCACAGAGCCATTTTGTCGACTTTTTTTGTTTAAGTTATCCATAATAGTTTATTATATCTCCACTGTGGAGCACATGAATTTTGTTTTTTAGTTTGATAACCATTTCTGGACGCTCAAGCAAGATACAGGACTTGTTCCTAGTTTGAGGTCCTTTGTTTATGATTGTACTTTGTCATTTCTTTTGTCAATAAACTAACTATTTATTTATTTATCAGGTCAGCCGTTCTTGAGTTATAATAAATAGAGTAACTAACACATCTTTCTTTTATATACATAGATAAAGAGAAAGAAGTTTACGTTGAACTCAGCACTGTAGAATGAAAAAAATCAAGGTATTATTAGTATGTTTTAAAAATGTGTGTCTAACCTTAGTATAAAAGAAATAAGTATGTCTTATGCAAGTGGGGATAAGGGTACATTTCTACTGAAGCGGAGCGAACCATGAATTAGCCAATCACTCAGTGGTTCAAACCTCCACTCTGCATCAGTAGAAACGCACGCACCCTAAGTGTGTGATTTGTATTGAGTGCACAGTAGATTTATACATTTTGATTTGAAAGCTGAATACTTTAAATCATCACGGAACTAGCCTCTACAAAAGTCAAGTTTTTTTTATAACTAGTTCATTTCTACAAATGAACTTAAACAAGCATAAAGATGTATTAAACATATTTATCTAGTTTATCTACTACTAGCTGCGCCCCGCGGTTTCACCCGTGTAAGTTCCGATCCCGCGGGAATATCTGGAGAAAATGTAGCCTATGTGTTATTCCCAGTATCTAACTATTCAATCTGTTCAGTAGTTTTTGCGTGATTGAGTAACAAACAAACATACTCACAAACTTTCAGCGTTATAATATAAGTAGGATAGTATGTTTGTATAAAGTTAGTTAGATTTCTGAATTTAATGATATACTCACCCACGCAAATTTATCAAGGTTGTATAGAGTGGCGGTGATTAGACTGACTTATCTCGTCTAGACAAAATATGGAAATCACACCTATCTCATATGACTGTTAGTTATTAAACCACTAGGAATACATAGCCAAAAGAACTTTATTATAGAATAAGCTTTACAATTACTAAAAGTTAGAAATTGACTTTTCATGGGTGTTATTTAAAGCAACTAGGGAATCAGAAGAAGACGAGTGAACCGGGAGTTAGCTGCTTGATCCAAAAAGGGTTTAGGTCAGGCAGGTGGTGGGCCATACAAAAACATTACCAAATATATTTGAGAATACATTATAGAGAAACAGGGCAACAAACAGAGAATGACACATGTTTCAAATGGGCCTCTACAGGAAATATAAATTTGGCAATGTTTTAGCTGAACTGTTTTACGTCAAACATAAGCTATGGTTGAGTTTATGTGAGTTGAGAATTGTTTTTATCAAAATATAACAACTTGCTCAAGGCATTTCTACTAAAAATATTTAAAGAAAAAATACATCTTAAGAAATTCACTTACCGCATGGTGCCTCATAGGGCGAGTGAATTTTGAACATGTATTTGTCCTTTAAAATATTTCTAATAAAATTTAACTTTTTTGATGAAGAGCTTTGAAGTCATATACAGGTAGTAGACAAAGATTTTTGGTATTCAATTTCAAAAAATCTGACATTATTAGAACTCAAGGTATTTTGCACCTGTAACATATTCTTTAAATAAAATAATTACCCTGTACCGTGATGGGATTTAATAATAATTATAATTACAATATCTGGAATACAGATCTGGAAAAGAATATAAAGAACTTATGTAAGTTTTATAAGTTTTGTTCATGGTTAAGTAAGTAGATAAACTTCAAATTTATGTGAATGATAAAATGAATTGAATATTATAAATTATTAAATCATACAAATATTTACTTGGTCCCTTCCAATTTGTTGTATTGAGGTTGCACTGCTATTGTATTTGTGTCATAAAATGAATTTAAGAAAAACAAGTAATAGAGATGATGAGTATTACCTAGATAGGTTCTATATTTTTAGTAAACAAGTCAATAACTAAGTACTCAATACAAAATGTAAGTAACCATTTTTTTCAGATAACATTATCTCTGAATAAAAATAACATGTGTTATTGCAACGTGGTATTTATTGTACTTAATAAACGACGACAATGATTAGCAACTTTGAAACCGTGTTTCTCACTTTACTTTTTGTCTGCCATTTTATCAGAAGACCTTGTACCTACATCAATAATTTAACATTCGATTTAACATGCGCAAATCACTCGACATTTCTTTTCTCTTTACATTATTGCGTTTGGAACCAAAATTACGATAAAAAATAATGTACAGCGCTCAATACAAAATATTAGTGCGATCAGCTGATTCCTTTGTTAGTGAGCGCGTCGAGTCACAACGTCGTTCATACATAACTTCGTAGCGATATTGCGACACCTCGGATAGCTCGCTAATTACATAAACATCTCATACCTATCTACAATAACAACTAAATCACTTCCAAATGCTGCAACGAAGAGTTTCGCGAGTAGCTTATTCACAAACAAACCTTGAAAGTTTCTTACCTTTGTAATGGACTCGAAGATTATTTTGGGACAACCCGATGTAGCTGAACTTGTCCTTGGTGCTCCAGGATCTTGGTAATGGAGTCTCTTCTTCGTTCACATTAGGATAAAGCAGTTTCAAACGGTCTACGGTATCACTTTGCACTTGATTTTGGGAATCCATCGTTCCCCGTCCACTACCTATCGCAGCCATTTCTAAATTCAGTTTCCTTCTTGTCATGAACGTCAGTGACGTCATAATAGTCATAAAAAATTTTGTCTATGGTCACATGTCCATGTGTACCAAAGATGTAAAACGGCTTTATAACTACAGATGGCGCTTATATCAAATAAAAACCGTAACTATCCGATGAAAATAATTTGTCTGTCTATAAATGCGGAGGCGTTCATGCGAATGCTACGATAAGAATTGGGGCTCGATATGTATTAGTCGAGGATAGCCGCACGTTGGCATTATATCTACACAAATATGTCATTCAATGAACAAACAGTAGCTAATTACCACCTAGGTTGGATACAATCTGGTCAATGACCAGGTGGTCATACAGGTTGCTAGCTAACTGTAAAAGGACGAACAAACATGTTAAAATGGCTTTATTAAGTATATGGAGTAGATGGACTATAGGATATTTCTCCCACAAAAAGGAGTAGCGACTAAATATCTCCGCCATTTGATATCCGATTTTGATGATTCTTTTTTTATTTACAAGGGACGTGCGTGGTGACGATTCCGATCTGATGAAAATCTTCAAAGTGATGAATAGATTTTCTAGATTCAGTAAATTGCTTAATTTTCGACTTCTACCTATAGAATGCCATTTATCTACAAGGTATTTTAGAATATTATTATTATTATGGAACGACATCAATATAATACCTTTCTTAAAAACTCCATAATTGACTTTTTGGAGTTTTTAAGAAAGAGTTTATGATGAATAGGTGGTTCAGGAGAAAGACATCATCATCAGGAAGCGATCTCGCTCGCTACGCTCGCTCGGTCAATATCAAATCTCTTTTCTTAAATGGTTTTCGCGATTTTGCATATTATAACACTTTATTTACCGGGTTTAACAATTAATTAAAGTTATAGAGACGCCGTTGCAGAACAAATCATCATTGAAAAGCGGCACAAACTATGTTAAACAACAAAACTATTGTTATCTCTTTCTAAAACATAATACTCAATGCTACTTAAGAATAAGAATAAGAAGATTTTATTGTTCAAACTATGTAGGTACATTGGTCTTAAATATGTACTATATTAGTGCACAGTCTACTCATTTCGAGCATACAATAATGTAGTATAAAATTACATTAGGTACTTAAATTTATGTAAGAAATCCAATATTTATACCAGCACAACAATATTTGGTATTTATTTTTCATTATGGTCAAAATACTCAGATAGGTTATAAAAGACCTTGCTGATTAACCAAGACTTTAGTTTTTTTTGGAAAAGGGGACTATTAAGTATTTTTAAATTTACAGATAAAAAATTATAAATTTTTATAGCTGTGTAAAAGGAACTCTTATAAAATAAATTGTTATTAACTTGGGGTATGACTATGTTATATTTATGCTTGTTACGTTGACTTTCAGATCTAGATGAGGTAATACTAAAGAAATAATCTTGGTTATTTTTGACGAATAGACATATTTCTAAAATATATATATGTCGTATCCGATTAGTTCAAGTCGGAACGGAAGTCGCGTCGAGCGCGGCTAGTTTCACTCCGATGCGGCTGGACGGAGTCGTGCAGTCAACCGAACGTTGCTGGGTGGAGGGAGCACGCCTTCGACTCAGTTGGTTCTCGGCACTCGGTGTGACAACACGGAACTGTCTCTCCGTTCCACTACGCGGTCGTTACCTTTTTTTGATTACTTTGTGTTTCTATATTATTACGTGAAAATTAGCATTAAAAAATACAGTGATTAAAAAAGATAGATTTTGTCATTTTGCACGTTTCCCACACACGCCCAAACTATGTCGTCCGACAACAATAGCTCGAACACTTCTGATCCGACATCAGAAGTGGGATCGAATCGTGCAAATGACTCAACAAATAGTGACTCCATGAACAATAACGGTGACGTTCAGTGGCGGTTACTTTTCGAAATGCAAAATCAACAAATGCAAGCACTGATTCAGACCCTGAAATGGCCACACGATAAAAATGAAATCAATTTGCCGGAATTCAACCCAGATAAGCGCGACTCTGATGCAAGTTCGTGGTGTGCAACTGCCGACCTATGCTTCGACGGAAGAGTGATAGAAGGCAGTAAACTTATTATGATAATCAGCAAGGCACTCAAAGGATCTGCATCGTCATGGTTGTCGCAGATAACTTACCCGGGGATGACATGGATCCAGTTTAAAGAACTTTTTGTGGCTCGATTTGTGTGTCTTGAAACATCAGCAGCTACCCTCATTAACTTAAATAATGACAGGCCAAAAGAAAATGAGACCCATGCTGCTTATGCCAGTCGCCTTGTTACCACACTGATGGGCCGTTGGAGGGATTTCAGCGTCGAACAGATCGCAGTATCAACAGTGATAGCGCATTTGGCACAAATTGATACTCGATTGCAACGCCTCGCATTTACGACGGAACTCAAGACACGACAACAATTGCAACAGGAACTGCAGGCGTTTTCCTACCTAAAACGAAAACTGCCTTCCGATATGCGCATCGATTCAGGGGATGAAAAACGACCGAAACCATCGCTGATAAGCCATATTAAGTGTCATTACTGTGGAAAACCTGGGCACAAGCAAGTAGAATGCCGTAAGAAGCAGGCTGATATGAAAAAGCAATCGTCGGCGGCTACTACATCGGGCTCCGGACAGCGAAAACCAGTCATCGGTAACACGGTGGTATGCTTCAAGTGCAACGCGCCGGGCCACATAGCTAGTCGCTGCACTACGAGCGGCGGGTCTATGGGAACAACTGCACCGTCGGCAGAGCGTCGTGTCGACCAATGTGCGGTCGAGTCTCCATCGGGAACATTAACACAATCAGGTACAAGTTATAAATTCGATTTCGACTCAGGCGCTGAGTGTTCTTTGATAAAAGAGACTGTAGCGAATAGATTTAGTGGTAAACGAATCAATAAGGTTGTTTCGTTAGTAGGTATAGGTAATAAGAATGTTTGTAGTACAGTTCAACTATTATGTACAGTAGAAATTAATGGGTTCACAACTGAGATTCTATTTCACGTTTTGCCAGACATATACCTTCGAAGTAACATTATGGTAGGCCGTGAGATATTACGTAATGGTTTTAGAGTAGGTATGAGTGCAACTAGTTTTACTTTGACCAGAGATTTTACTGTAAATACGTGTACGCCTATAACGGAAGGTACCTCATCTGAAATCAGCCTAGATATTATTAACACTGATATCCAATCTAATGGAAAAGGGGAGCTTCTTGATATTCTACAACAATATTCAGATTTTTTTATTAACGGTTTCCCAACTACTCGTGTTACTACTGGCGAGCTACAGATTAGGTTAGTTGATCCTGCTCGCACCGTGCAGAGGAGACCTTATTATAAATCATCACCACATGAACGTCAGGTCATGCGTGATAGAGTCGAGGAGTTATTGCGCGCTAATATAGTTAGACCAAGTAGTTCACCTTTCGCTAGCCCAGCTCTTTTGGTCAAGAAACATGACGGTTCGGATCGCATGGTTATTGATTACAGGGAGTTAAATTCAAACACTGTACCTGATCGTTACCCTTTATCCTTAATATCTGACCAAATTTCTAGGTTACATGGTGCCAATTACTTTACTAAGTTAGACTGTGCAAGTGGCTTTCATTTGATCCCGGTACATTCCGATTCTATTGAACGTACAGCGTTTATTACTACCGAGGGACAGTACGAATTTTTAACCATGCCCTTCGGTTTACGAAACGCCATCTCAGTTTTCCAGCGTGCGATCATGAAAGCACTAGGTGACCTTGCACACAAATACGTCATTGTTTACGTCGATGATATTTTAGTGACGTCAGACAGTGTTGAACAAGGTTTGGAGAGACTACGCGAAGTTCTCGTGGTTCTTACTAGGTCTGGATTTTCCCTTAACCTAAGCAAGTGCTCCTTTCTTAAAAAACGTGTCGAGTTTCTAGGGTACGAGGTTGAATCAGGTGAGATTAAGCCGAATAAGCGCAAAATTGAGGCATTGTCATCTTTACCACCTCCACAAACTAATACACAGGTGAGACAGTTCATAGGTTTGGCGTCTTACTTTCGCCAGTTTGTGCCGAACTTCTCCCGACTAATGGCGCCACTCTACAGGATGACGTCAGGTAAGTGTCCCTTCGAATGGAAGCCTAACTGTGAAGAGATGCGGCAAAAGGTAATTCAAATTTTGACCAGTGAACCAGTCCTCATGATATACGATCCGCAGTATCCAGTGGAGCTCCACACCGATGCAAGCGCCTCGGGTTATGGAGCAATCTTGATACAGTTTGTCGAAGGTAAGCAACGTCCTGTTGCCTATTTCAGTAAACGCACGACACCAGCAGAGTCCCGTTACCACTCATATGAGCTGGAGACACTCGCTGTTGTAAACGCAGTAAGACATTTTAGGCAATACTTGCATGGACGTAAGTTCATTGTCGTAACGGATTGCAATTCGTTGAAATCGTCACGAAACAAAATCGATCTTACACCAAGAGTGCACCGATGGTGGGCTTTCCTACAGGCGTTTGATTTCGACATAAAATACAGAGTTGGTAAGCAAATGGCACATGCCGACTTTTTATCGCGAAACCAGTTACCAACGGAACCACCCCTTTCGCAGTTTCAACGAGTTGAGCAAAAACGAGTCAATCTCACTGAACTAACAGATAATTGGCTTCAAGCAGAGCAGCAGCGAGACGACGAGATTAAAAAGATAATTGCTGATTTAAACGATGAACGCCTTAGTGATGATGTAGCCAGGACGTACGAATTAAGGTCAGGTATTCTTCATCGCAAAGTACAACGGAACGGTCGAACAAAATGTCTACCTAT
Organism: Idaea dimidiata; assembly: GCA_949358125.1. NCBI lineage: Eukaryota > Metazoa > Arthropoda > Insecta > Lepidoptera > Geometridae > Idaea > Idaea dimidiata. The sequence goes on from OX442341.1 coordinate 14,835,559, forward strand.
TGTTCCTCGCGCGATGCGATGGTCTGTCATAAATAATATCCATGAGTCTCTATTCCATTTAGGTTATGAAAAGACCTTAGAGAAGCTATATAACCATTACTGGTTCGAAGGTATGAGTCGATATGTCCGTAAGTTCGTAGATAATTGTGTCACATGTAAAGTCGCAAAACCACACAGTGGCAGAATTCAAGCTGAGCTACATTCTATCCCAAAAATAGCGATTCCTTGGCACACTGTGCACGTCGATGCTACAGGTAAGTTAAGCGGTAGGAGCGATAAGAAAGAGTACGTCTTCGTGTTGATCGATGCATTTACAAAGTACGTATTGTTGTACCATACTAAGAATATCGATAGCAAGAGCAGCATTAAGGCGGTAAAAGATAGCGTTGCTCTTTTTGGAGCCCCGGTTCGCATAATCGCGGATCAGGGTCGTTGTTTCGCAAGCAGAGAGTTTAAAGATTTCTGTGAGAGTAAGAATATCAATCTTCACCTTATTGCCACAGGATCATGTCGTGCGAATGGCCAAGTGGAGAGGGTGATGAGCGTGCTAAAATCAATGCTAACTGCTGTAGAAACCGACAAAGATAGGTCATGGCAAGATACCTTAGGTGAGGTACAACTAGCTCTGAACTGTACGGTTAATAGAGTTACGAAAGCAAGCCCGTTAGAGCTCCTGATAGGCAGAGTTGCACGTCCCTTAGATCTAATGGCTGATGACGATGAGGAACCTTTTCGTTTAGACGAAGTTAGGCAAATAGCATCTAGTAGTATGGAGGCAGGTGCGCGGTACGATAAAGAACGTTTTGACAAAACTAAGGCTAACGTGATTAGATTCTCGGTTGGTGAATTTGTCCTTATTGAGAACGAGGAACGTAATCAAACTAAATTAGATGCGAAATTTAAAGGTCCATTTAAAATTATAGAAGTTTTGGAGGGTGATCGCTATGTATTAAAGAGTTTAACAAGTAATCGTACCTACAAATATGCCCACGATCGAGTCAGAAAGATGCCTGAGGGTCAAATACCAAGTGACATAGACGTAGATAGTGGAGACTATGAGACAGATTAATTTTTGTTATTAGTGTACTGGATTTTTGTTTCGTGGGTCGGAGACTGCACCAGAGTATCGTTGCTGTAGCCCGGTAGAAATCGGCGTCTACTCCTGGAGTAGACCGTGGGTAGGCAGTAAAGCGGTAGCTCTGGGTGGTGTAGTCGGGTCTAGCCTTGTAGCGAAGACCGTAGAGTCATAGAACGACTCGACATTCCATAATGGAATCAATCAGCAAATGTGTTTGCTAGACTTTGTGTGTGTGTGACCACGAAAGAAAACTCGGTTGATTGTAGACATTGTTAACATGTCGTTGATTTTAGTGTTGATTAATGAGACAGAGTACTTACCTATGTCATTGTATTTGGCCTCAGACACCTCAAGTTTTGATTTCTGTTCCTAGTACGTAGTTAAGTGATAAAGGTTTAGTTAGGTTGGTTAGTTTAATTATCATTAACAATTTTTGAGTCAGTAAGAATAAAATAAGTCGCACAGAGGTAACTTTATTTTGAAACACTAATCATTATTGAGATAAAGGGCAGAGTTACAACCTTAGATTTAAGAGAAATGGCCGAGCGGTAGTGCTCTCGAAATTGTTTATTGTTGCAGATTAACAAGACACACGAGGACGTGTGTCATCGCAGGATGGCCGTGTCGTATCCGATTAGTTCAAGTCGGAACGGAAGTCGCGTCGAGCGCAGCTAGTTTCACTCCGATGCGGCTGGACGGAGTCGTGCAGTCAACCGAACGTTGCTGGGTGGAGGGAGCACGCCTTCGACTCAGTTGGTTCTCGGCACTCGGTGTGACAACACGGAACTGTCTCTCCGTTCCACTACGCGGTCGTTACCTTTTTTTGATTACTTTGTGTTTCTATATTATTACGTGAAAATTAGCATTAAAAAATACAGTGATTAAAAAAGATAGATTTTGTCATTTTGCACGTTTCCCACACACGCCCAAACTATGTCGTCCGACAACAATAGCTCGAACACTTCTGATCCGACATATAGATATCAAGGTTAGGAATTTTTCATTTTTAAATACACTACGTAATGACTCTCTATCTTGCATGTTGTACATTCTTCTTAAACACCTTTTTTGCAAAGTAAATACAGATTTCACTTCCACGTAAGAAAGAGATGTCATAATTTTATTACAAAAGCGATCGTGACATGAGCTAGGATGGAACTAGACTTCTTTGGCTAGTTAGCTTAGATTTGTGTTGCCAAGAAATTTGCCCTATTACGAATCTAGAAGTTTTTACATATCTCTGGGGTTTAATCGCATTTTTTCATGATATTTAAACGACCGAGCTATCGCCAACTTTACAGTTGGCTTTTCAAGGTTGGCTCGGTCGTTTAAAAATCATAAATAAAACGCGATTAAACCCGGTAAATAAAGTGTTTGACACACCTACTGCTCTACAAAGTTACTTTATTTGACCAAAAACGTCAACGTAAAGCGAGTCTTTATTCCCTAGGTGCATAAAGTGCTCATTATAACCCTAGGGCATAAAGTAATTTTCAATTTGGAACTAAGGTTCTGATAGCATACGGCCATTTCAAACTGGCCATCTAGACATAACACATAAAAAACTAAAAACTGGGTTATTTTTCATCTATTTTTATTTCGACGGAAGGGTAAGGCAAAAAACTTTAGTTAATATAAAGCTTCAACTTTTTTTTTCATGATGTTTGGTTTAGTCATTTTCAGATAACATTGGTAAATTTAATTAATATAGAGCTGTAAATGTATTTCATACACGTTGCATTAATATATTGGTTTTTTGTTACTTAAATGCTTAGTTTTGTAACTTTTTTGTTGTCTCGCAGTAGATGTGTAAAGTAAAGTATTCACCTCGGTAATAAGTAATAAAGCCTGTCTTTATCTTGGGCGCTTGAATCCCACTCTTCACTCAGGACTCTAGGTACATAACTCCTTCGCTTTGCTCAGGAGTTAAGTTTTTAACACCCTCGCTGCGCTCGGGAGTTAACTCTCTAGAGTCCTTCGTACGCTTTGGATTCAATATGCGCCCGCTATATAAGACAGGGCTTTAGTACCTCGGTGCGTAAACTACTATTACACATCTGCGGCTCTACAAAGTTACTTTATTTGACCAAAAAGGTAAACGTAAAGCGAGTATTTATTCCCTAGGTGAATAAAGTGCTCATTATAACCCTAGGACATGAAGTAATTTAAATTTGGAACTTGGGTTCTAGTAGCATACGTCAATTTCGAACTGGCTACCTAGACATACACATCATATAAAAATTAAAGTGGGCTTTTTTTCTTCTATTTTTATTTCGACGGAAGGGTAAGGCAAAAAGTTTTAGTCCCAATTATTTTTCTTTCATCATCATTATTAATTTCGTCATTTTGATGTCACATTGATAAATTTTATTGATAAAGAGCTGTATATATATTTCATACACATAGCATTATTCTATTGTTTTGTTGTGATTTAAATGCTTATTTTTGTAGCCTCTTTATTGTCTCGCAGTAGATGTGTAAATTAGAGTATTCTCTTTGGTAATAAAGCCTGTCTTTATCTTAGGCGCTTGAATCCCACGCTTTACTCAGGACTCTAGGTACATAAGTTTTTAACACCCTCGCTGCACTCGGGAGTTAACTCTCTAGAGTCCTTCGTGCGCTTTGGATTCAATATGACCCCCGCAATATAAGACAGGGCTTTAGTACCTCGGTGCATAAACGACTAATATTATCAAAACACATTTTTATATTTCAGCATATTATATAGGTACTACTATCTTTTCGAACAAACTCACAGGTGGTAGTGCAGTCATTATCAAAGATAATATCTACAGCAACCAAACAAACCAAACAATTCCATTTAAAATGGCTTCAATAAGTTCACCTAAATATGTTAAAAATATAAAACTTAAAATTGACGAAAAACTACTTAAAGTAAAGAAACCAAATTCTGAACTACATGAAATGCAACAAATATACTGCGACGAAATCTTAGACGTAAGTTTTGAAGTTAAATACATTACAACATCTTTAATGAGACACGTTTCATAAATTGCTTTGTTTGATTTTTATCATGGTTTTAGATTTATCGAGAAGGGTTTGAAGGTATCATCGATTTAACGATTACACATTCGACTATTCTACGAGAAATAAAAAAAGCTTACGAGAATGCTCTCCAAATAAGAAATCAAAGAATTTCACAATTTATTATTCAAGATGTAAGTTGTATCTTTTAATTTTAATAACATTAATGCAGTGCAATGCAGATTAGCCGTAAGTACATAGTAAGCAAGTAAACGAGCAGTCACTCCATTACGTAAAAACCGAACCGATTGGGATGAAACTTGACATGCGGATATCTGGAAATCTGAATTATCATTAGGCTACATTTTTTTCCGATATTTCCACGGAATCGGAACTTATGCGGGGAAATCAATTAGTCAGGACGCAGCTAGTCCAATTTTTAAATTAATATAAATAGAAGAAAATTGACATTCTTCTTCGTTTATATATGGCTTATTCCATTTGGACATTAGCCAGTGTCAAGTATTATTAATATTTGCAAGTTATTTGCATTGCATCGAAACAGTCAAGTCGTCATAGTTAAAGTCAAGTCGAGGGAATTATTGTAAAACGGGGGCCTTTTTTTACAACGTTTGTTCACGGAGCTTTGGAGAGAACGCTAAAGTCCATGTTTTGCACCGATTTTTACTTTCATTTCAACTTGTACACTTTCACGAAACTAAACTGATGAATATGCCCCCGAAATTAAACAATTTACACGCATTTGAACTAGTTTAACAAAAATTAAAATTTAGTAACACATCTCCTAACCGCGTTCCCGCCAAAACTCCCAAATTGACATTAAAAACTAAAATGAACATGAAGTTTTTGTGGTGAATTCAGTTGTCGTATGCTTACACTTGAATTCAAGGTAATTTACCGTTTAATTTACGAATCATGATCTTCACTATCTATTTGAGGTAATATAATAATGTCACTGTCAAATTAATGTCAAAATAGAGCCGGGAAGTGTTGGCTGCGTGTGAATTTATTTTTATTTTTCAGTTTTATTTATTTACATTGTTATCAATTGTGTGATAACTTTATTGTATCAAATATATGAGTCTTTGCTATCATTTGCTTAGCTAAGCGCGTGAGAAACAGTCGTAAAGTACCATATTTGTCCTATTAGTTTTACAATATGGTATCGCTGCCTTCAGTATTCGTATTAGACGGAGGTTTTTCGACACAAGTATCGAAACATGTCGGTAGCAGCCCCGACGGTGACCCGCTGTGGAGCGCTAAATTTCTCCAAAGCCACGCTGACGAAGTATTAAAAACTCATCTCGATTTCTTACGCGCCGGCTCAGATATCATAATAACGAAAGTATTCGAACGAAATATTCCAAGCATCCGTCCCAGGGTTTGTAAAGTACTTAGGAGTGTCGGCGGAAGAAGCATATGGTCTTATGAAAAAGGCGGTAAATCTCGCTAAGACTGCACGAGACATATTCCTTGAGGAGGAACCTAGTAAAAGGCCCCTGATTGCGGGGTCGGTGGGCCCGTACGGCGCGTACTTGCACGACGCATCGGAATACAATGGTTCATATGCAGACACCACTTCCACGGAAACCATGCGTGAGTGGCACATGCCTCGCATCAGTGCTCTCGTAGAAGCCGGCGTAGACTTACTAGCCCTTGAGACTATACCCTGCGAGAAAGAGGCTGTAATGCTGGTAGAGCTCATAAAACAATACCCCACTGTGAAAGCATGGCTGTCTCTCAACTGCAAAGACGAAACTTCACTAGCACATGGAGAAGAATTTAAGAAAGTTGCCATCAAATGCTATGATTCCAATCCTGGACAACTTGTTGCCATCGGAACCAATTGTTGCTCTCCGGCAATTGTCGGACCTTTGTTTAAGAACATTAATGAAAGCAGATCTAATCTGATGCCTCTGCTAACTTACCCAAATTCTGGGGAGCAGTATGATGTAAAACGGGGCTGGTTAAACAAGGACCTATGTCTGTCTGTCTCCAGTTTTGTGGAAGAGTGGCTCGATGTTGGAGTCAGGTATGTGGGGGGATGTTGCAGGACCACTGATGAAGACATTGCTCAAATAAGAACAAAAGTTGATCAATGGGTGGAAAATAAGACAATGTTATAATAGGTGCTGATAAAAGATAAAAATATTTTTGTAACTATTTATAAATTTGAAGGTGCACCCTCGAAATCACACTTAAAAATCCTGGTGCCTTAGGGATGGGGCAATGAAAAGTATTTGGAGAGTAGTTTTTGTAAAAGAAGTCCTCACAGATGCAGCATGATTTTATAATGTCTTAGTGTCAGTTTAGTATTTAAATTGTATTAAATCTATTGTTTTCAAATTCTATTTCTTATCAAAAGGTTGAAACCTAAAAGAAACAATGTTTTGAAGATCTTTAGTTTAAATTTGATCTGCGGAACTCCATTTGTGAAAAGTACTTTGTCATTATAATTTGTAAAGTTTTGAAAACAAAATTGCATAAAAGTATTGTGTTTTAACTATATAAATACAACATAGACTTATCCATATCTACATGATATAGCAACTTACAGGACAACAGTCTCAAATTATTCCTTTATCAAATACAGTACTAAGTATGTAACCAAAGCGATACAATAAAAGATAATATAATATTATCAGTTTATGTTCAGACATCTTGATGATACTAAGTTAGGATGCAGTTCCAAACAACATATACCCTAAATTTATTGAAAATTACAGAAAGTATTTGGCATATCTGTAAGAAAGAATCAGAGAGATGATAAAATACAAAATTATGCCAGAGAAAATGATGATTTAAAAGAACGGAACCTGAAACTCTCTTTTGAGATATCAAAGCTTAAGAAAGAGACGGGCAAGGTCTGTAGGGTGATGGGCTTCTAATCTATGATCATTGTTCATTGTTCACCTTTGTGTGCCCTTTGATAATATTTGTATTATCTACTAATATATTGTGCGTGTTATTTTATTTATCATGTATGTACAGTATGTAGAATTGTTTGTGGAAGAAATCTTTTGGTGACTGTGATGATGTTATGTCGTTTGTTTTACGAGTATTTATCATTGTTTATTGGAGAATAAATTATTTTTATTGTATTTGTTGTTACTTATTATTACAGAAGATAAAAATGATTAGACTTCGCCAGGAACAAAACATGTTGACAAGATTTTAGTTTTTAATTACTAGTGGATCTTGGAGATAGACTGGTTACCTACTGTTTTGATCTCGATATTCCCGCGGGATCTGGATTTCGACGGGTGTAACCGCGGGGCGCAGCTAATAATAAAATACGGAGGCTGCAGCCTTAGGAGAAACCTTCACCTACCTAGATCTATATCTGTAGAATGCTTTGTCCTGGCTAACTTGACTGATTTATCTATCAACGCACAGCGAAACTGTTAATAGTAGAGACATTTGAAGAGTGCGTTCGTCATATGGCGTAGGCATCCGATAAGAAAGGATTTTTTCCAAAATCTCACGGGATCGGGACTTACGCGGATGAGCGTTACACAACACAGCTTAGTCTACAACATATCCCCTGTGTGGTCCAGCTGGCAGACGCCAAGTTCAGCGACTACCTGAGCGTGATGCGAGAACGCGACGCACGTTACACCCTCTACTTCGAGAACCTCGCTCTGCAGAACAAGCTGAAGGAACTGGACGGCAGCGCTTCCCCGGTAGACCGCGCGTACGGAGATCCAGTGGTATTGAGGATAGCGCTGGATAGGTGCCGGTTTGTTATATCTACCTACTGGTTCTAAAATATTATGTCTTTAGTCTAGATCGGGTTAGATAATCCTAGGTTTAATTTACCTTGACGTTTCTGCTAAGGGTTACACCGGCCGTGGTCGCGACAGTCTTCTCGCTTACGCTAAAACTTAGATTGCTCTGGCTTTTACGTATTGGATCGGGAACTAAGTACTTACCAACACCAAGTCTTAGGTACTCTCTTAGTGTCAGCAGGGACCACAACATTGGGACACCTAAGGATGATATTACACGGCCACACACGATTACAACTCTAAAATTACAAGCCGATATTGGTTCATACTTGTGTAGTTCTAAACCCTTTTGTGTAATAAATTTGTTTTCAAATTGTGTATCAAATAGTGTCTGATAGATAGTGATTGATATGATAACCGTTCGCCTGTTTTTACAGAGAGCATTTATCAAGCACGCAAACGGAACTTAGCAAGAAGAACGAAGAATACGCAGAGACCGTACCACGTCGCGAGTACGACACGCTGGAAGCAAGGCACGGTGACGTCTCCAAGCAGTTGGAGGCGGTCAGGACTGAGCTGGAAGTAGAGAAAGAGGCTCATAAGAAGCTTCTAGGTGAGTTACAGTAGCGTAGGACAACGACATGTGTACTGGATTCTTCTAGAAGACTAGCGCTGGAGTTGTGGCCCAATGAGACTGCATGTATAAGGTTTCTTTGACAATATTAAATGCCTAGATGAATTATTGAAACTAGTCGTCCATGTTGATGGTATTTATTGTATACCTACTCCGTATTACCACAGGTATTGCAGTCGAAGTATAGCTTAACATACTAGAGTTGTTTGTTAGGTGCTGTGTTATATTTTGTTGTACCTATGTTGTAGAAAAAAAGAAGAGCGTTGACGAGGAATTGTTCGAGTGCAAGGAACGCGTCAGCGAACTTGACCGCGCTGGGACGCCGCGCCCGCAGTGGGAGATCTGTGCTGACTTCATCGGGGGCGGTCGGGAAAGGTCAGTACTAGGGACTGATTTATTTAGGGACAGTAGGACCTATGTCTAAGTCAGTAACGTGAATGAAGTGCTTCAAGACGTCAAATAGCTACTTAGGCTACCTAATACATTCTACTGTAGATGGTGTCAGCTGGCGAGCGGGCTATCCTCGCGAGACATGCTGCGAGTGTTGCTCAAGGAGCTGGGACCGGCAGCTGAGAGCGAACATCTCGAGTACTTCGATGGACTAGTAAATATGACTATCCTATACATTATAATCATTTAAATCTAATTTTAATACCATTACCATTTTAACGCCAGACGTCTAGGCAACTACGCAGGTTAAAATGCGAGATCGATAAGATTGAAACAATTTTTATTTCACCGTAAGAAAAATTATTTAAGGTGACGTACTCACGATATTTAAGGGAGGGATCTCAATGTTATTCAGTAATTACAAAACATTCGGAAATAATATTTTGGTACCTATTTTTTTCTTATAATATCTTATCTGCATTTCAGTTTCAGTAGTTTTGTTTACAGTTTACTTTTATATAACAGTTTTCTTTATCTAAAACAACTCGTTTAAAACCAAAAATTTTATTTAACAGCTAAACGTGACTTATTTAAACCTCTATTTTTTCTGTATTAGGTATCGGTAAAACAGTTTTACTAAATTAGCAAGAGTTATCTTGTTATTAGGAATTGTTTGATTTTACTCACAAAATGTTGCATAGTCGCGTCTTACGTCCTTCTTTTACACATCTGATATTTGCTAGCCCTAATCTGTCACGTTATTAGCCCTAAAGAAAAATACACTCGGCCGGAATTTCACAACATTTTTTAGTAACATTTTACCAAAGCGTAGAGGTTTCTGTTCGGTTCTGCAAGGTAGATATCATCTACTACACTAGATTAGCTTCTTTTGTTTCCCCTAGGGTACGGACCCCATGATCCCCCCCTACCTGCGCTACGAGGGCAAGGTCCGCAACCTGCGGCTCTCGCGGCGCGAGATATGCGTCATTATCACCGACATCTGGCGCGGGAAGCGGGACCATCGGGACATCTCTATGCAGGACTACTTGACCAAGTACTTCGAAGACAGGTGAGGGGGAAAATCATTGCATGACTTTCTCACAGATTCGATGAGATCGAAGGGCTGTTCCCATCGATCTCATCATAGTCGGCCTAAAATGGCACTGGACGTTCGTACATATACAAAATCACAACTCATAGCCGACACTGAGACTGGGTTCGAACTACATAGGTATTCTTGATCCGAATGTACGTTTTAGGGGAATTCTTGAACTGGATTTCTTAAAGTCGAAGAGAATAATATGTTATTTGTTGTAGGTATCAGCAAGCGTCTATGCGTGCTGAGTGGGCGTACAATCTGTGCGCGGGTGCAGAGCAGTTGTTAGACGACGTGTCCGTGCGGGTAGGTGGGGGGAGGGGGAGGTGGACGGGTGTGGTGTGGGGCCACTGAGCCACTGAGTGTTCTGTGGTAAATACGCCACGGAGCATATTTACCACAGAACACTTACTCCTAGCGGGTGTTTAATGTACGATCTATGGTGTACTATACAGGTGTGGGCGGGGGCAGCGCGCGGCGCTATCGACGAGCGCGTGTACTGGGGGCTACGGGACCACTGGGGCCGGCTGCGGGATGCGCTCGCAGGGGCCACACGGAGCGAAGTGAGGGCACTATATCACTGTGCTTGATGTGACGATACATGGAATGATACGAACTCGAAGCAAAAGACCTCAAAAAGCCTTTAAGCTAAAGATCCTTTAGGCTAGAAAATTAAAAATTCAGCGTAAATCTGCTGCACCGAATTTGTCACCTTATAAAATTATCTTTATTGATCCATTATGTCATGGCATAATAACCAGATAACCACATACCTACATTTCCTATCTCGTGACAGATAGTATTCATCAAATTCGCCCTCCATTGATTAGATTAGATGATTGGTAAGTACTTAGATCTTTTCTACCTTCGACTTTTTGGGGAGATGAAGGTGACAAAAATATTTCCAATCTACCTTCTAAACGAATATCCTACTTCCTACTAATATTTCCTACTATAATATTATAAATCCGAAAATCTGTTTGTTTGTTTGTTTGTTTGTTCCCTCTTCACGGTCAAACGGCTCGACCGATTTGGATGAAAATTTGCATAGGGATAGTTTAAATGATGGAGAGTAACATAGGATACTTTTTATCCCGAATATCCCGCGGAATCGGGACTTACGCGGGTGATAATATTCATTGGATGAAAATTTGCATAGGGATAGTTAAAAAGATGGAGAGTAACATAGGATACTTTTGATCCCGAAAATCCCGCGGGATCGGGACTTACGCAGGTGATAACTATTTCTTAGATGAAAATTTGCATAGGGATAGTTTAAGTGATAGAGAGTAACATAGGATACTTTTGATCCCGAAAATCCCGCGGGATCGGGACTTACGCGGGTGATAATATTTATTGGATGAAAATTTGCATAAGGATAGTTTAAGTGATAGAGAGTAACATAGAATACTTTTGATCCCGAAAATTCCGCGGGATCGGGACTTACGCGGGTGATAATATTTATTTGATGAAAATTTGCATAGGGATAGTTTAAATGATGGAGAGTAACATAGGATACTTTTGATCCTGAAAATCCCGCGGGATCGGGACTTACGCGGGCGATAACCATTCAATGAATGAAAATCGACACAGGGGTAGGATAAGTGATGTAGAGTGGCATCATCATCATCGTCATCGTCACTTACTGACGAAATACAAACTTTAACTTACTTCACCTTCATTGAAGTACTGTTGAAGCCAGGCGCTTCCGCGCCTGGCATCATCAGTACTTCCCTGGTCGTCCGTTTAAGTGTGGATTTTTGCACTGCGGTAGGTAGGTGTTCGAACAACGCGGGATCGCGACTTGCGCGGGTGAAACCGCGGGGCGCAGCTAGTTATTATAATAAAGAGGTAACATGTATGTACGATTGTATGTATTTATGTATATTGGGGGTAACCTCCGAAATCACTGAATCGATTTCTAAAATTCTTTCACCAGTAGTAACCTACATTATCGAGGAGTAACATAGCTACTTTTGATCCCGATATTCCCATAGGTACGACCAGAACTTACGCGGGTGAAACCGCAGGAAGCAACTAGTACTTCCTACTAATATTATAAAGCTGGAAGTTTGTAAGTATGTGTGTATGTGTGTTTGTTACTCAATCACGCAAAAACTACTGAACCGATTGCGATGAAACTTGGAATATAAGTACCTATATCCAACTATACCGGGAATAACACAGGCTATATTTTATCCCGATATTCCCGCGGGAACGGGTCCTACGCGGGTGAAACCGCCAGGCGCAGCTTGTAATTAAATACAATTGAATGTTTAGACCAATGAGTCTATTGAAGTTTTTACATATCTCTGCTTTAGACCATAACATTGGAAGATTTCGAGAAAGTAACGAAAGCAACATTTCCACTGAAGAGTGACGTTGAGATCAAGAACTTAAGTGACGTCGTGAAAAGACAACTCAAGCTGAAGATCGGACACAACGAGGTCAACTTGGAGAAATTGTTCGAGGAGGTAGCTATAATGTAATGTAGTGCAAGGGTATGTACGTTTTTGAAGAGCTCGATAATTCGCCAGTAATTGTACTTATTGTTGTTATCAGAACGAGGAAGGGTTCGATCGGTCGGAGCTCGGTCGGGAGTTATTCCGACAGCGACAGGCCGCGCAGGACAAGTACATCCGTGAGGTCAGTACTCAGTATACAGCTGGACTGATGAGTAGGTAGCTCTCGAAATTACCAGACTGAAGTGCAATAGCAGGCCATACCTATAGGTGGGCTGGTAACTGGGGAGTAAAAGTCCTCGAGTGGCGACCGTGATGCAATGCGAAACGGAGTGTTGGAAGACCACCTCCTCGGTGGACCGACGACATTGTAGCGGTCGCGGGGAGTCGTTGGATGGCGGTGGCGTCGTATGGAGAAGCCCTATTTAAGGCAGTGGGGAGATAAGGGCTGAGATGATGATGAGATAGCTTGTTGCAATTAAGCATTGTATTTTTATGTTATCGTCTAAAGGTGTTGTCGGCGCTGGGTCCGAGAGACCGCGCGGTCTCCGTAGACGCGCTCAAGCGAGCCTTCGCTATCGTCGACCCAGCTATAGGTGAGTTCAATGAATCTCACATCTCATCTCCTTCAAAACTCGCTAGTTGTGACTTTTTCACTGTTTTGAAGCTACTTACGAGAAATTAAACATTTAAGTAACAGCCTCCCTAAACCTTCTCAATTTTTTTAGGAAATCACAACTATTTGGTATCAATGCATTGGACGGGCTCTGTGGCGCGTCGCGTCGTCGGGAGAATACCCGACAGGTCACGGGTTCGATTCCCGCCGAGGTTCAAGTATTAATGCTGACTATAAATTTTGTTATTACAACCTTTATAATAGAATAGCCCACCTTCGATCCGATCAGATTTTGGGAATAGATAGTTCTATAGGTGAACCAAAGAACAGCGGCGATACGCCAGCAAAGAACAGGCGATACGCAGTAGTGAACCTCCGTACCCCCACCTACTTCTTGCCTCGCAGGCGTATCGCCTGTCATATGATTTACCTATAGTTAGGTAGTCCGTGCTGTGGGTGTTGCAGACCACATCCGCATGGAGCGCTACATCCGCTGGGCGTTCTCGGCCCCGCACGGCGCCGGCGCGCTGGAGTCGCAGGCGCCGCTGCCGGCGCGCGCGGTGGCGGCGCGGCTCGCGGCCGGCGACCTGGAGCGCGTCGGGCCCCGCGACCGGTACAAGGCCACCAGGAAGTACCGCAGATCTGTCTCCAGGCATACTATTGGAAATAACCTGACTACTTACTAGGACCTACCTACGTAGTGCGCTATCTATTACGGAGCTGGTGGAGAAATTGTTTGTATATAATGGGCCCTACCATGATGTCTTATAAGTCGTCGCGAAGTCGTCGTGTTGTCGTTCAGCAAAAAAAAAAGAAAATCAAACTTCAAAAAAAATATATTTTTTTTTAAATTGTCTGTCGTTTTTAAAAGTACCATGAATACCCTGAATGAAAAATACCCTAACATTATTATTTTAAATTTACTTAATTTTTTTTAAAGACAAAAGGACGTCATATCGACGACAAACGATCATGGTAGCGCGGAATATGTACACACCGACGCTCATCTAAAAGTAGTTTCCACATCGGCTGTGGAACGAGATCCGTCCTACCCATCATCATCATCATCATTAATGTATTTAATTAATGTAATTAATCATCATCAAAATAACATTAAACATTGTATAAAGATCTATTTGATACCGGCTATGAAGAAAACTATTCAATCGGAAGGGATTTCACATGAGTCGCGTCATGGCACCTAATGACGGGATAGGGCTAGGAAATAGATGTGTAGCTAAAGAAGGATGTAAGATGCGACTATGCAATATTTTATTAGTGACTAAAATCAAACAATTCCTAATATAAAGATAATCATTGCTCATTTAGTAAAGTGTTCTAAAAAATTCCAATGGTATGTTATAATTATAATGCTTTCATACAGAAAAAATAGAGGTTTAAATAATAGGGGTTAAAGTATGAAATTGCCATTTTATTGCAATAGGTTCTTTGAATTGACATAGAATCTTCATGGTTTGAGGTTTTCGAATGAAACTTTTTTCAAATGGTTTCTGTGATGTTCTTTTTTAAAAAATGTGAAACATTTGAATATCGACTTTCAATTGTTTTTGTTATTCAATTTAGACAAGAAAGATGGATACTGCGAAAATTCGAGTGATTTTTAACCGACTTCAAAAAAAAGGAGGAGGTTATCAATTCGTCTGTATGTATAATATTTTTTTTTTTTTTTGTATGTTTAACGATTACTCGAAGACGGATTGACGGATTAAGATTATTCTTTTTTTAATGGATAGGTAGGAGCTCCAAGATGGTCCCATAAAAATTTGATGTGGATCTGATGAGGGTCTTCGGAGTGATGAACGGAAATGCTCCTCAAAACGCATTAATCAATCCAGTTGTTTATCGATTATTCGAAGATGGCTTGACCGATTGATTTTTTAATGGAAAGATGGAAGCTCCGAGATGGTCCCATAAAAATTTGATGAGGATCTTCGAAGTGAGGACCGGGGATGCTCCTCAAAACGCTGTATTCAATTCAATTGTTCATCGATTATTCGAAGATGGCTTAACCGATTGATATAGTTTTTTTTTTAATGGAAAGGTGGAAGCTACGAGGTGGTCCCATGAAAGTTTGGTAAGGATCTGATGAGTATCTTCGGAATGATGGACAGGATAGCATCCCAGAATTCAATAAATTACTCATTTTTGGACTTCTACCAAAAAGAATAGACCCCTAAAGAACTAAGTACAGATTGATGGGGCACCTGAAACCACCTTCTCATCAGCAAACTCCACAATAATGAAAATTACGGTAACAATATTGTTGATTTTTAGGTAGGTAAGTATACTAAAAATGGTAAAATAAAAAAATAATTTAACAATTAAAAAACCGACTTCAAAAAGAAACAAAAAATAATTTAAAAAACCAAAAAAAAAGAATTGATAAAAATGACCAAAATAACCTCTACATAGGTACAGAGCCACCGACTAATTAATCTGTTTTATCATCTGAAGTCGGGCAGTTTTACTGGTTGGTTCCATATTGTACTTAGGTTGGCTGCCCGACTTCAGATGATAAAACAGATTAATTAGTCGGTGGCTCTGTACCTATGTAGAGGTTATTTTGGTCATTTTTATCAATTCTTTTTTTTTGGTTTTTTAAATTATTTTTTGTTTCTTTTTGTTGAATACGAGTTCCGACGCGGAACTAACGCGGCAGAAACAGCCCGCAATATCAATGCTGCGTTTGGAGAGGGGTCTACTAATGAACGCACCGTGCGATTTTGGTTTAAACGCTTTCGTGATGGAAATTTCGACTTAAAGAACGAGCCACGAGGAAGACCGCCCACACAGGTGAATAACGATGAATTAAGAGAGATAGTGGAAGCCGATCCTAGTCAAACTACCCAGGAATTAGCGGCATGGTTTAACGTTACCTTACTCACTTTATTGACTCACTTGCGTCAAATCAATAAAATAAAAAAATACGAAAAATGGGTGCCTCATGATTTGACTGATCTGCAGAAAGAAACGCGTGTTGAAACTTGTGTTGCCTTGTTGAACCGGTACAGAAATGAAGGAATATTGGATCGAATTGTAACATGTGATGAAAAGTGGATTCTTTATGATAACCGGAAAAGAAAAATGCAATGGCTGACCCCAGGTCAAATGCCACAACAGTGTCCTAAAGCAAAACTTACCAATAAAAAGGTAATGGTAACTGTTTGGTGGTCTCAGCATGGTGTTATTCACTATAGTTTTCTTCGATCTGGTCAAGCAATTACGGCAGATGTCTATTGTGCCGAACTCCGAACCATGTTGACAAAACTAGCAGTAAAACAGCCCCGACTCATGAATCGATCTTCACCATTATTGCTCCACGACAACGCGAGACCTCACAGCACGAGAAACCATTTTGACCCTTCAGGAACTGCATTTAGAAACCATTCGTCATCCTCCGTATTCACCAGACCTTGCTCCAACGGACTACCATTTTTTTCGTGATTTGGACAATTATCTACGTGACAAGAAGTTTTCTTCCCAGGAGGCAGTACAAAATGCTTTCACACAGTTTGTGCAGTCTAGATCGTCGGAGTTCTATCGCAAAGGCATTAATAACCTTCCCATTAGATGGCAGCAATGTATAGATAATAATGGCAACTATTTTGTATAAATAAATTTGTTAAAAATTTAAAAATAAACAGATTTTCAGTACAAATCGGCAATTTTATACTTTAACCCCTAATACGTCACGTTTAGCTGTAAAATGAAAATTTCGATTTTATACGAGTTGTTTTAGATTAAAAAAAAAATGTTATAAAAGTTAACCAATCGTGTAAAGAAAACTTCCAAAATGAAGATGAGAAAAAGAGATGAAAAATAAAATACCAAAATAGTATTTCCGAATGTTTTGTATTACTAAGAAATATTGTAACCTCTGCCGCCAATTTCGTGGGTATGTCGCTTTAAATTAAAACATACTAGGTACCTACCTATATATGTATATTTTGGTCCAGTAAAATTGTCGTCCGAATGTATAGGATCGCATGCGTTAAATCCGGTAGCTGTGATTTTTTGCAGGCTTGTTTAGGATGGGGGCCTAATGATGAGTAATTCTAGTTTGTGACCTCGAGCGCTAAACGCAACAATGTCAAAAATCGAAAGAAATGCAAAAATATCGGCCATCGAAAATATTGACGATTATAACCCTTAAGGACAAGTTTTTGATAGTATCTTCTCAGGTCGTTTAAAAAGTTGACTAAATTTCCACAAGACTAGTATTGTCTCAGTAGACCTAATTGTTTTTGAGATATAGCCTTTCAAAGTTAATTATTTGCCACTTTGCCAATTTTACGAGTATTTTAGACATCAATCGAACAACTCCAACATTTTTATGTTTCTTTAATCCCGTTAAAGAAACATAAAAATGTTTCGCAAATTTGTTTTTATTGCTCAAGGCATATTTACTAGAAATATTTGAAAGGAAAAATTCATCTTCAAAAATTCACTTGCGGCGAGATTTGAACTCGCGTCCCTGGATCAGTACCCCAGTGCCTTAAACCGCTCGGCCACGCAAGTTCCCATCTCGAGCAGCGAATTTAAGAATATGAATGTTTCCCTGTCTACTATTTTTCGACTACGGCTCGATTGAGACGCCATCTACAGGATCACTTTCCAGTGATTTACCTGCGCCAATGATTAACTTTACAGTTAACGCGTTGACCAAGAGATGTCGCTCTTTTTCCTCTTAAATATTTCGCAAATTTGTTTTTATTGCTCAAGGCATATTTACTAGAAATATTTGAAAGGAAAAATTCATCTTCAAAAATTCACTTGCGGCGAGATTTGAACTCGCGTCCCTGGATCAGTACCCCAGTGCCTTAAACCGCTCGGCCACGCAAGTTCCCATCTCGAGCAGCGAATTTAAGAATATGAATGTTTCCCTGTCTACTATTTTTCGACTACGGCTCGATTGAGACGCCATCTACAGGATCACTTTCCAGTGATTTACCTGCGCCAATGATTAACTTTACAGTTAACGCGTTGACCAAGAGATGTCGCTCTTTTTCCTCTTAAATATTTCGCAAATTTGTTTTTATTGCTCAAGGCATATTTACTAGAAATATTTGAAAGGAAAAATTCATCTTCAAAAATTCACTTGCGGCGAGATTTGAACTCGCGTCCCTGGATCAGTACCCCAGTGCCTTAAACCGCTCGGCCACGCAAGTTCCCATCTCGAGCAGCGAATTTAAGAATATGAATGTTTCCCTGTCTACTATTTTTCGACTACGGCTCGATTGAGACGCCATCTACAGGATCACTTTCCAGTGATTTACCTGCGCCAATGATTAACTTTACAGTTAACGCGTTGACCAAGAGATGTCGCTCTTTTTCCTCTTAAATATTTCGCAAATTTGTTTTTATTGCTCAAGGCATATTTACTAGAAATATTTGAAAGGAAAAATTCATCTTCAAAAATTCACTTGCGGCGAGATCAAGCCGTAGTCGAAAAATAGTAGACAGGGAAACATTCATATTCTTAAATTCGCTGCTCGAGATGGGAACTTGCGTGGCCGAGCGGTTTAAGGCACTGGGGTACTGATCCAGGGACGCGAGTTCAAATCTCGCCGCAAGTGAATTTTTGAAGATGAATTTTTCCTTTCAAATATTTCTAGTAAATATGCCTTGAGCAATAAAAACAAATTTGCGAAATATTTAAGAGGAAAAAGAGCGACATCTCTTGGTCAACGCGTTAACTGTAAAGTTAATCATTGGCGCAGGTAAATCACTGGAAAGTGATCCTGTAGATGGCGTCTCAATCGAGCCGTAGTCGAAAAATAGTAGACAGGGAAACATTCATATTCTTAAATTCGCTGCTCGAGATGGGAACTTGCGTGGCCGAGCGGTTTAAGGCACTGGGGTACTGATCCAGGGACGCGAGTTCAAATCTCGCCGCAAGTGAATTTTTGAAGATGAATTTTTCCTTTCAAATATTTCTAATAAAAATGTTTTTTAAATACCTATACAACGATACCCCACTTGACATAGTCAGTCCACTTTCATTTTTCTCATTTAAACAGCTTTTAAACGGCATCTGGTGGTCGCCATTTTGCTGTTATTTTTATGTCACCTGCCTAAGAACCATTGGAGAAATGAGACAAATCTAACGAAACCTTAATTAAAGAAATCTGTCGCGTGGTTTGGAAGATACGTGCTGAGAAAGAATATGATAAACATACATAC
Organism: Idaea dimidiata; assembly: GCA_949358125.1. Classification (NCBI taxonomy): domain Eukaryota; kingdom Metazoa; phylum Arthropoda; class Insecta; order Lepidoptera; family Geometridae; genus Idaea; species Idaea dimidiata. Next base: position 14,854,773 of record OX442341.1, read on the forward strand.
TACATACAAGGTAGGCGCGAAAAACATAAACCTTCCTTGCAGCCGGGTAATAACATGGCCAATATTGTAGTTTTTTTCGTTTTTGACTTAGTTACGTTAAGCGCTCGAGGTCACAAACTTGGATTATTCATAGTTCATAAGGTTAACATCATACATAAGTTACTTAATAACAGGGTATTTACCATGTTTAATTATGTATCCCCTTTATATGTAAATTAATAGTGAAAACAACCATGTTAGTTTAATGTCGTATTCATACATAAGCTGCAATAACACTTCCTTTGGCAGTCGTGGAAAAAATCACAGCTACCGGATTTAACGCTTATACGATCCCATATAATTCTCGTAGACTATTAGATTTACGTAAATATTTTAACTGTATTAATAAAGTATTTTCGATACATACCTATGTCTAATATTTTTAAAAGGTTTTCTTGGACAATTTTAACACGTAGTGTAATATTATACGAGATTGAAAACGGTCGCTACACCCTTTAGTATGCAGGCTCCCTTTGCCTAGACTAGACCTAAAACACATCGAAAGAAATTCGTGTACCTACCATAAGTAAGTATAACGTAGTGATTTCCAACCTAAATCCACATACTCGTCGACAAATAATATTAACCTAGTACCCAATGAGTCTAATATAAAAGCTTTTACATATCTCTGCTAGTACCTACCTAATTTCATAAAAACTAAAAATACCTAGCACTGTACGCTCAAAGAGTGAATAATGTAGACCTAAGATTTTATGTATTCCATCCAATGAGTCTATTAAAGTTATAGAGACGCCATTGCAGAACAAATCATTATTGAAAAGCGGCACAGTTGTATGCTATACAACCTCATTATTTATATTCATTCACATAATTTAAAGAAGAAATAGACGAAACTATTGTTATCTCTTTCTAAAACATAAGACTTAATGCTACTTGCATTACGTAAGAAAGAGATGTCATAATTTTATTACAAAAGCGATCGTGACATAAGCTGGGATGGAACTAGACTTCTTTGGCGAGTTAGCTTAGATTTGTGTAGCCAAGAAATTTGCCCTATTACGTATCTAGAAGTTTTTACATATCTCTGATTCCATCCAGAGATATGTAAAAACTTCATCTGCAAAATTGTACAGTGATTTACAGTGAATAAATGAACAAATTGTCTTTCGATGTGAAATGTCGGTTGGTTAAACGATCGCGAAATAAAAACATACAGAGTAATTTGTGATAAAAACGTTCTGAAAACTTTCAGAAGAGCCATTGGCAACACAAAACCGCCGGTCAAAGCCATAAGTGGGAGATGAAGTTTCATCTTCTTCTTCTGGCTTTTCCATTCGGACATTTGCCAGTGTCAAGTATTATCAACATTAGCAAGCAAAAAAAAAAGTTTTTTTTTTTTATTTTTAAGTTTAATGGCTTCATGTGATCACATATTCTGCCAATGACACGTAGTGAAGAAAGTACAAAAAATTATAGGATCTTTCCTCGATTATACTTTTATATTTGCATTGAACGAAGCAGTCAAGCCGTCTCATAGTTAAAGTCAAGTCAAGGGAATCATTGTAAATAGGGGGCCATTTTTTACAATGCTTGTTCACGGAGCTTTGGAGACAACACTAAGATAAAGTCCATGTTTTGCACCGATTTTCACTTTTATTTACACTTGTACACCTGCACGAAACGAAATTGATGAATATGCCCCTGAAATTAAAGAATTCACACGCAGTTGAACTAAGTTTCACAAAAATGAAAATTTAGCAACACATCTCCTCAACGCATTCCCGCCAAAACTCGAAGTTTCATCTACCTTTAGACCCGAGTCAAAAAAAGATAAATTAAATGTGAATCAAACAAGCAAGCAAAAATGAATATTTTTAGTTCAGGTATCCGAACAGCCATTAAACTTTGACAGCAAACGTCAAATTGTATTTGACAGTTGGTGTTCGTGTATTTGTTTTGTTTACATTTTGTAATTCGGTATTTTAACTTCTTATGTTTCCGTAAAATATAATGGGTGATATTATCGACAATGAAGAAATCGACCGGGATACTGTGGATCAAGAAGTTTTAGAGCAACAGTTTAGTAAAAAATACAAGTTACTCACCGAAACTGCAGTTTCTCTGAAAAAATCTTACATTCACATAATGAATGGATCAAAGTAAGTGCACAGTAATTTCAATTAATAAGTTTATTTAAAATCAACGCTATAGCCCAGAGTTTAAATAACACTAAAAAACCATAAACAAAATTACACGCTTACCTAACCTAAAAAATGGATGTTCATATCTCTAGTTCACAGAAAATAGCAGTAGGTCTATTAGACAACAGTATAGAAGTGTACCAGATAACAAACTCGTCATTGAACAAGTTGTGTCGATTGAGCGGACATCAGAAGGCTCTAAAGGAGGTGGTGTTTTGCCCCAAAGAAGACCATGTCCTATATTCAGCGGGGAATGATGGAGTGCTTAAGATGTGGGATACGAGAGCTGGTGGAAATTGTGCGCAAGAGTATAAAGGTAAAGATGATACAAATAATTTAAGATTAGGTTTCACCTAGGGCACAAAATTGTCTTTAAAGAATTGAAAACAAACACACTAGAACCTACTGAAGATACTTTTAAACTTCAGCTATTAGTTGCAATCTATGTAGCTATTATGTGCAATCTATCTACTAATCAATTTTCTGCTTATTTCAATTGCATAATCTGAGGTAATAATAGACTAAAAATAAGAGAAAACATAAGATTATTTTTCTATTCTAAAGCCTAAATTGGCATTTGTGTCTGAATTGTTTATGATTATTTTATTCAATACATTGTCCCTAGATGAAGATGAACAACTTTTGAAACAGTTTGAGTGTATGGACGTGTCATGCAATGGCCGAGTGTTGTGTGCAGGCAGTCAGGTCGCTGAAGATGATGCATATCTTGTGTTCTGGGACAACAGGAACACTTGCCCACTGGGGGGCTACTGGAACTCCCATACGGATGATATTACACAGGTACAACATAATACTACTTACATCCAGTGTTTAAGTCATATTTAGACAATGTTTTGTCATAATGTTCACAGAAGTAAATGCAAAATCTTAGCACACTTTGGTATACGATTTTTAACAGTTGCAACCCCCTTTTACAAGTCATCTTGCAAAAAAGAATCAGGCAAGTGCGTGCCTTGTCAGTATGGAACATTCACCAAATTGTACTTTTTATTTCTATGAATTACTTGTAAATTCGAGTTATTAATATTAATTTCTTCTATAGTTTTCGCGATTTTGCATAATAAAGCACTTTATTTACCCGGTTTAATCGCGTTTTATTCATGATTTTTAAACGAACTGAGTTTTCACCATCCTTGAAAAAGCCAACTGTAAAGTTGGCGAAAGAGGATAATAATAAATAAATCCTGTGACCAACACACAGCACAATCAATGCTAAGCTTGTGTTACGGTAACTAGACAATGGATATACTACTCATAATTATTTTTCTTTTGTAAATACATACATATTATATATACATCCCCCCTCATGTAAAATGGGTTTTGTTTTTTAAACTTCTTAAAATATTTATACTATAGAATATATTTTAATGGTAGTACATTTTCTTACCGTGATCAATATGTATACTCATGCAAAATTACAGCTTCTTAGTACTAAGCGTCGCTAAGATAAGCTGAAGACAAACAGACAGACATGACGAAACTATAAGGGTTTCTTGTTGCTGACTACGAAACCCTAAAAATAAGTGATAGCCAAACAGATAACAAACTGTCAAACAATACTACGATTAAAGTGTCAGAGAATTATTATGACAGAAATATGCTTTCAATTGAGTTATTTTTAATGCTTTCCAAATTCTGAACTCTTAGACTTTAACCTGCTACCCTTACATTTTAGTTATTCTTAATGCTTTCCAATTTCTGCACTCTTAGACAAGAAACTGCCACCCTGACAATTTAATTACATTAGAATAGTAAGGGTTGCAGGCTTGAGTCCGGATTTTTGTTTATCTTAATAGTTTTTCATTTATTATCTGTTCTCAGGTAAAATTCCACAAACAAAAGACTGAGATGTTAGTATCAGGGTCCCTGGACGGGCTTCTGAATGTGTACAACACACTAGAACCCACGGAGGACGACGCTCTGACCTACTCCCTCAACGTGGGCAACTCCGTCGAGAGACTGAGTTGGCTGGACGACGCGCGCCTCGCCTGCGTCACACAGTCGCACGACTTGCAGCTTTGGGATGTGAACACTGGGGATATGGTCGGGAGTTTCAGCAGAGAAAAAGTCGCTAGGAGTATTAGGGTAAGTATTTTGGGAAATATTATGTAATAATAGATAGATAGATAGATATCTCAAAATCTACCAGAGACCGATGGAGCGCAGCATACTAGGTTTAAGGCGTATATAGAGTCTTCGACAAAAATAAATGCGATAAAGAATGAGCATCGCAGATGTGATCCAAAAGATTAGCCCGGCTTAAGCGAAAGTGGGCTGGCCATGGGTGCCGAATGGATTCTGGGGAATGAGCTAACAGAATCACCCGCTGGATCCCTCAAGATGGCAAGCGTCTTCGCGGTAGACCCAGGAAACGGTAGCGCTATGACCTGCATGCATTCGACACAAGGTGGCTAGAAACAGCTGGAGATCGAGACACGTTTAAGAAATTAGGGGAACCCTTGGCATTTTTAAAAAAATGGCATCTGAAGGAAGATAGGTGAAACAAATTACTGAAAACCGCTACCTCAAATCCAATGATACTTTTGACGTTCAGCGATTGTCATTTCAATTAAACGATAGACGTGACTGCAGTGCGGCTTTCACATTTAGGTAGTAGTAGTCTGTAGTAGGTACACTTTCACATAGTAGGTACATAATATGCTAATGATATCCGTTGTATGGACTCCAGCGCAGTAAACCCGACGACTGCTACCTGGTGGACGCGACCCCCGGCCCCGCCGCGCTGCTGGCGGGCTCCTACGGCGGCGATGGGTGAGTCTACTCTAGTCTACACTACACTAACTGTAGCGCAGTCAATTCATTGAAAGAACGCTTTGTTGTACTCACCAAAAATAAAATTACAATAAAATAAAAATCTTTATCTTAAATGTACCTTAGCTATTCAAATCTGTTCTGACGATAGTCACTACATAACTGCGCGTGGCCAAAATCGGTACTAATCGCTGTCCTCTAAGGAGCCGCACCGACATTAGGTAAACTGGCCAATGTCAGGCGGTGGCGGCGACGGCGGTATCTAGCTCGCACTCTAAGTACCCACCGCACCCGCGTAAGTTCCGTTCCCGCGGAAAAATTTCATCATGAAGTTTCATCGCAATTGGTGCAGTAGTTTTTGTGTGAAAGAGTAACAACCTCACATACATACATACAAACTTTCGCGTTTATAATATTAGTAAGATTAGTTACGGTCTGTATCGGTGAGTGATGTCGTAGAACTATATAAAACCGTCTTCAGGTCGGTGATGCGGAGCGTCACGCTTGAAGGCAAGAAGCTCGTCCCACGCTCCTTGTTTCGGGAGAACGAGCAGATTGTGCGGTGTTCCTGGTACGATGCACAGGTAACATATTTAAAACATTACTAGCTAGCTGATCCCGTGAAAGAATCGGGATCGAAGGTGGCCAAGTAACTCCCAAAGATGCAAAGTATCTTCATATTCAAAAGTCGGTACATTGGTTTTCGTTACCCGCAACATACAAACGTTGCATTTTGGAAGAAAAGTGTTTTTCAATACTAGCAAATTCTATACTTCAGATATTTTAATGACTTTTCAGCGTGACATCCTGGTGACGGCAGGAGAGGGGGGTAAAGTAAGTGTGTGGGGTGGGGTGGGGGACAACTCGCACGGCGGGGGCGACTCGCACGGGACAAGTGGGGGCATCTCGCCCGACGCGGGGGCGTCGCGACGCGATCGCCTTCATGCCAACAGACACAAACCGTATTGATATAAAACTCTAATATAAATATAATGACTTAATGAATAAATAAGTGTTTGTTATTATAAAACTCTTTGTTTTGTATTTATATGAGTCCAATTTCAAACTATATAACTTATACATAACAAAATACAAGGAGTTTTGGCGGGAATGCGTTGAGGAGATGTGTTGCTAAATTTTCATTTTTGTGAAACTTAGTTCAAATGCGTGTAAATTGTTTAATTTCGGGGGCATATTAATCAATTTAGTTTCGTGAAAGTGTACAAGTGGAAATAAAAGTGAAAATCGGTGCAAAACATGGACTTTAGCTTAGTGTTCTCTCCAAAGCTCCGTGAACAAACATTGTAAAAATGGCCCCATTTTTACAATGATTCCCTCGACTTGACTTTAACTATGACGACTTGACTGTTTTGTTCGATGCAAATATTGATAATACTTGACACTGGCAAATATCCGAAAGAAAAGCCATTTTAAAGAAGAAGAAGAAGAACAAAATACAATCTTTCAAATCAAAACAGAACTATTGAAATCTGATGAAATTGCGGAGATATCGATTACTGTACTGTTCGATGTTCCCTGTACTTTGGGTAAAGTACGTAGTCGATTCGCATGTGTTCTGCATTTCGTGCGAATTATCTCAATTTCTTAAAGACTTCTTATTATTTGATCTAGGAAATTTGTCTAGGAATGAAGAATAATTAGGGAGGTATGCCAAATAGGTTGTAAATTTGTTACAGTAAAGCTTGTATGTATACAAATACACTAGTTTTTGTTGTAGTCAAAAATACCAATTAGTTTTGATTTTACAGGCATTTAAACTTACTATAAATAATGAGCGCCAAGATGGCGGGACCAACTCTTGAAAATAAAAACTTTATATTGCAGGATTTAGTACCAATTTGGTAAAAAAAAACTTTATATTGCAATATAAAGTTTATTTTCGAGAGTTGGTCCCGCTATCTTGACGCTAATGATAAATGTCGAGTCCCGCTAACAGTCACGTGACGTCATTAACAACGCTCCACTAATGAAGCGAAGCCGACACCGTGCTGACAGCGCGAGCAGACTAAGCTAGTGATGGATGACGTCACACCCGAGTACGAGTCTGCATCGCACGCTTACTTCTATAAATCGGAAACGAATTAACGTATCGAATTCTTTCACTTGTATTTGCCTCATTGGTAACAAAATAATTAACAAAACTTTATGTCAATTTGATAACTAATTTTTATTATAAATTACACACAAAACATGTCTATAATAAGTATATAATATATTACTATGAAATATAAATAATGATAATTTGATGCGGCGATTTGCCTTCACATAATATAATCAATTTACTAAAAATTCTTACAACAAACGAACACAAAAGTGAAGTCAAATACCGGAGGTACTTCCACTTTGCAGTCTTCCGAGAAAGCTCACAATTTATCTTTTAAATAGTGTAAATAAAATTAAAGTCAAATTACTATCAAATTAGATAAAATTTGTACTCGTGAATTTAATTTAATATACCTAGCATAGAGACAAGAAACTCATATTACAATAGAGGGAACATCAGCTAGTCTACCATGACAGCATGAGAAACATAAATGTCCCGTCTCTTTTTTCGTCATTTGAAAGAAAGAGCCGGAACCTTTAATATGTCCATTCGACAAAAAAAATGTCATGCTAGCCTATCGGACAGCAGATCATGAGTTCAAACACGTTTAAAATAAAAGAGTCAGAGATCTAAGGTATCGTCTCCACGAGCGTTAGAATCGCGGCGATATTATCGTCGAGCCACTGATTTTTATACAATCTCAATGAAAGTGTCTCCACACGTCGATGTTGAAGCGGCGGTGCGTTGTATAGAAATAAGATAATATCGCCGCGATTCTAACGCTCGTGAAGAAGGTCCCTAAGGCTAGAACTTAAAAAAACATAGCTATAAATTTCTTTGCAGTTTTTCTCCTAGTAATACTAAGTTTTCTAGTCCGATGCACAAGAGGCTATAATTAATTAAATCATCAAGTGAGAGTTGTCCATTAAAATGAACGTTTTTGATTAACATATGTGAGTGACTCCTTAGATCTCTGACTAATAATATAACAAATATAGTTTTACAATATTCCAAAAATTATATTATTGAAATGTAAAAGGTACCGAGATGGAGATATTCTTTAATTTAGTATAAGTATTTAATCTCTATGAAACTTAGAGGTAACTTACTTCTAATTAAATATCAATAATGTGGCTCATAAATGGAGATCATTTCATGTAGCACTTCAATCGATACACTTACATTTTATTGTCTCACTACTCTGAAGGGAATAGTATAAACTCATTCAAGCTACAATGCCATTAAATCATACGAACAAAATTTGAAATACAGATGTGTTAGTAGTCAATTTGTCTACAAAAATTTGATCGAGTATACCTAGTCAATTCGCACGCTTGTTACGTTTCGTACGAATTACTGTGTGTCTAGGTTTATTACTTTATTACTTTGGTAGCGGGAACCCGGGATAAAACGTACCTAGGCAACGGAACTACAGTAAAATACGTTTACCTTGACCAATATTAACCAATTGTTAGTTTCTAATTTCTACAAATCTTATAATAGCAACTTATTTCATTCATAACCAAATATTTGGAATAGACAGTTAATTTGTGCTTCTTCTCTCCCCATTTTAATTTATGAAGTTTTATATATTTTTATTTTACATTACATGAAACGTTTTACAATTCAAATTGTAATATTCCCCGCCCCCCGTAATTAGTTTATTACGCGAAAAGGGTAAAAAACGTACGAGTTGACCAACAACCACGGCTACTTATTATTATTAGAAGTACGGGGCTAGATTGCGATTTTAAAAGATAATTTACATTTCAATTACCTCAACGTTTCAACGGGTCACACCGGTCGTGGTCGCTAGAAGACACGAACCCGTTCTAATAGTAATACTGAGCAGAAATAAGTAAACTTAAAGAAATGCTTTCCAAAATTTTCGCACCCGACAGGACTTGAACCTGCATCTCTGGGGATCCGTCCCAACGTCTTTCCAATTTGGCCACGGATGCATGTTCAATCGAGTCGAAATGAAGGATTGCATTTCTTATTGTTTTTACGTTTTTTGGATCCCCAGAGATGCAGGTTCAAGTCCTGTCGGGTGCGAAATTTTTGGAAAGCAATTCTTTAAGTTTAGTTATCCAAGTGTAGGAGACACTTTAAAATATAACAAAAACAGAAATAAGTAAGTTTAAAAAGTGGATCATGGCATGGCTAATATTGAATAAATACTAAATACAACTGTAAGATATTCGTCAATGGCACAAAACTATGTGATCAGTGGAGATAAATTTAGAGTTGTAACTATACAAGGTGCCAACTTCCGACGATTTGTTGTTACAATGATTTTCACGAGCAAAGAATCTAACATACTTGGAAGTAATCAGATAATCTAACAGACTGTGATGTGAACGAGGAGATTCAACAAATGCATCGTCGCAGGTCGCAGGTCGCGATCTGTGCAGGGCTCCTTAGGCTTGGAACATTATTAGGCTGAAATATAAAGTATTTAGTAGTAAATAGACGAATTACATATCAGTCAACCTTGAAAAAGCCAACTGTAAAGTTGTCGAAAGCTCAGTTGTTTAAAAATAATGACGTTATTTAATTAAACGCGAGTAAAACCAGGTATAAGTATATTGTGTATTGATAAAGTATTTTGTAAAGGTTAAAGTATTTTTTAAAGGTTAAAGTATTTTTAAAGGTTAAAGTATTTTTTCGGTGAGACTATTTTTTAGATTTTTTTATGCTTTTTGGGAATGTTTTATGTACGTACCTAAGCTTTAAAAATTAGAACGTTCAATCTAATTTTCACTTAAATAAAATCCTACTAATATAATAAAGCTGAAAGTTTGTGAATATGTGTATGTGTGTTCGTTACTCAATTGGAATATAGGTAGCTGGAATAGCACATAGGCTACATTTTATCCCGATATTCCCGCGGAAACGGGACTTACGCGGGTGAAACCGCGGGGCGCAGGTAGTAGAATCATAAAGATTGCTATGTAGAATAGGAGCCGGAGACTAAGATAACGGTTATATCCGGTAACGACGTTATCGGCACCGCTCGCATGTGACGATGTGGTCAGTAGTAGGGGTGGCGCCTGGCAGTATACTGACCGGAAGTAGATGGCGCGGTTGGCGAGCAGACGGTTGGCGTCGTGGGGGTCGCGCAGCGGCAGCGGCGCGGGGGGCGAGGCCGCGTCCTCCGCGCGGAAGGTGTGCGCGCGCACCGCCGCCGCGAGCCGCGCCGCGCCGTGCGGCCCGCGCAGCGCCACCCAGCGCACGCACACCACGCCGCACACCTTGCTGCGGGCCACCACCTACACCACACACCACACCCACACCACGCATGTACTCGGAGACTAATCGTCGCATCGAGTACTTACAGTAGGGTTGCCAACACTTTTTCCCATAAATATAGTATTAGGGGTTAAAGTATGAAATTGCCGATTTGTACTGAAAATCTTAATTGTTTATTTTTTAAATTTTTAACAAATTTATTTAATCAAAATAGTTGCCATTATTATCTATACATTGCTGCCATCTAATGGGAAGGTTATTAATGCCTTTGCGATAGAACTCCGACGATCTAGACTGCACAAACTGTGTGAAAGCATTTTGTACTGCCTCCTGGGAAGAAAACTTCTTGTCACGTAGATAATTGTCCAAATCACGAAAAAAATGGTAGTCCGTTGGAGCAAGGTCTGGTGAATACGGAGGATGACGAATGGTTTCTAAGTGCAGTTCCTGAAGGGTCAAAATGGTTTCTCGTGCTGTGTGAGGTCTCGCGTTGTCGTGGAGCAATAATGGTGAAGATCGATTCATGAGTCGGGGCTGTTTTACTGCTAGTTTTGTCAACATGGTTCGGAGTTCGGCACAATAGACATCTGCCGTAATTGCTTGACCAGATCGAAGAAAACTATAGTGAATAACACCATGCTGAGACCACCAAACAGTTACCATTACCTTTTTATTGGTAAGTTTTGCTTTAGGACACTGTTGTGGCATTTGACCTGGGGTCAGCCATTGCATTTTTCTTTTCCAGTTATCATAAAGAATCCACTTTTCATCACATGTTACAATTCGATCCAATATTCCTTCATTTCTGTACCGGTTCAACAAGGCAACACAAGTTTCAACACGCGTTTCTTTCTGCAGATCAGTCAAATCATGAGGCACCCATTTTTCGTATTTTTTTAATTTATTGATTTTACGCAAGTGAGTCAATAAAGTGGGTAAGGTAACGTTAAACCATGCCGCTAATTCCTGGGTAGTTTGACTAGGATCGGCTTCCACTATCTCTCTTAATTCATCGTTATTCACCTGTGTAGGCGGTCTTCCTCGTGGCTCGTTCTTTAAGTCGAAATTTCCATCACGAAAGCGTTTAAACCAAAATCGCACGGTGCGTTCATTAGTAGACCCCTCTCCAAACGCAGCATTGATATTGCGGGCTGTTTCTGCCGCGTTAGTTCCGCGTCGGAACTCGTATTCAAAAATCACTCGAATTTTCGCAGTATCCATCTTTCTTGTCTAAATTGAATAACAAAAACAATTGAAAGTCGATATTCAAATGTTTCACATTTTTTAAAAAAAGAACATCACAGAAACCATTTGAAAAAAGTTTCATTCGAAAACCTCAAACCATGAAGATTCTATGTCAATTCAAAGAACCTATTGCAATAAAACGGCAATTTCATACTTTAACCCCTATTATTTACGGCTAAAAAAAAAGTACATCCAGAAAAAATATAGTATTTTTGCGTAAGTACTATATGTTTTTAAAAAGTATTATAGTACGTAGACCTGAAATATAGTACAATACTATATAATACAGTAGGGTTGACAACCCTAACTTACAGTTACATTTTTGAAGGTCTCCATTCAAGTATTCTTCATTTTTGAAGAATACTTAGTCTGAAATCTGTAGTCCGTACTTTGGTCTTTGCTAAGCAGAAACTATTTGGTATTTATAAAAAGCGATCTCCGCAAACTATCTCAAGTTAAGATAACTTTGAAAATTATAATGATCCGCAATTCTTGGACAAAATAGTATTCAGAGATCCTTGAAATTGTAGTGTTCAGTAAATTTTGAACTTAAGTGATGTTTATTCTATTTTGATGCTTGTTAAGTTAAGCGATTTCGGTATATAAGGATTTTAAGGATGTATAGCGATTTTGAAAATTTGAATGTGGTCATTGACTTTTGGTGCTGACTGTACGCCTCACCTGATAGGTGATCTCGCGCTGCGCGGATTGCGCCGGCTCGCGCTGGTTGCGGTTGACGTACGCCTTCACCACCCACTGCTGACCGAACGCCGTGAACCGCAGCGACTCGTAGTACAGCTTGTGGACGAACTCCTCCGTGCGGTACGGCTTCAGTTCCAGGTCTAGGCGAGGGGGAGGGGGAATATAGTGTCGACTATTGTAACGACGTACCGTCAACCTATAGAAGTACCGACTACAGATATACTATCATACCGTGGAAGGTAATGTTCTCAGAGGAGAGCAGGTCGAGGACTTGGTCGAAGAGAGCGAGGGAAGCGGCGCGGTCGGCGTCGCGGCGCGCCACCGCCTCCGCCACGTCGGCGGCCGAGCGGTGCGGCGTGGCGCACTCCGCCTCGTGCGTGGCGCGCGCGTGGCGCGGCCCGCGCCACGGACAGCCGATGCTCGTGTAACGGCACCCGGACTCTCTGGGGGGAATATTATTGCAAGCTAGCACTACTTACACTACAAGCTTATACGAGATTCGACGTCAAACCGAAATGAGGTTCGTTCGCCTTTCGACTTAACGTCGAGTTCTGAGACACTATCTACAATGAGATATAAATGCGACGAACGTTAGTGAAGCGTCGATACCTAAATGAGTTCGGTTCGCATTATGCGTGACGGTTAGTAGAATCGCACGCACCTGCGGAGGGACGGGTTGCGGGCGAGGTGGCGCAGCGCGGACACGGCCGTGGCGGCGACGTGGCTGCGCCGCGCGGCCGTCGCCACCAAGTAGAACAACCCGGACAGAATGCGAACTAACACATCGAGATATCGGCGTTGCACCGAGGACGTCGCATCGAATCTCGTAGTCGACTCACTGCACACTATTATTTGCGAAAACTTGTACTCTGTCTCCCTGTCGAACAAACATCGGCGTCATCACCACCGGAGAAGGTTAATACCGAGGGTAAGTGACGATCTCTATTCTTCATCTTAAGGTATCTAAAGTCTCTATCTATTTAATCGTAAGTAAACTTCGTATTGTAGTCGGGACGGTACATCGTGTCTGGCTCACCTATCGTCACACACGCTCTCCTCGTGATGCTGCAGCGAGTGTCTCGGGAAGACTTTAGTGCAGAACCGGCACTCGGAAGGCAGCTCGGAGACGGCCTTCTCGACGGCGAGGTTCCGGGTCACCGTGGTCTTGGAGATCTCGACGCGGCAGTTGGGGCACGAGGCGGACGCGTCGTCGCGGAGCCGTGAGTCAGCCAGCAGGTGCGTGAAGCACGCCGCGCACATCAGGTGACCGTTCACGCACTGCAACACAACGTGTACTCCATGATCTAAGAAAGCAGCCCCGGTGTCAACAGATGACGTCATCTGCTGACATCGGAATGGCATACCTGGCGAAGTATGCTATTGTATCATGGTGAAGACGACGCGAACATACTTCTACACTCACAAATAACTGCTAGTATATTACCCAAAAAACCCGCTTGCTTAAAAACTTAATGAAAACTTAAAATTATAATAATAATAACTTTTTTTTTTTAACTTGTAACACTTTTTAGTCAGCATTGGTAGGTATAAGACGTTTAATTATATCAATTATATTCTTTTATTATATTTTTTGTAATATTCTTTTCTCAATAACTTACTCAATGCACCGATTACCTAATACCGATTACCTGGATATTTTTGAATCGTTGAAATTCAGGACGCGTGTGAATTGTCCACAACTAATGAAATTAATTCAAGGAGACAATTCGCCTGGATTCTTGGAGCGAATTGACCACTAACCCGCCTATGTGTTATTCCCGGTATCCAGCTACCTATATCCCAATTTTCATCGCCATCAGTTCAGAAGTATTTGCGTGATTGAGTAACAAACACAGATTCATACATACATACACACACCCTCACAAACTTTCAGCTTTATAAAATTAGTAGGATTAATAATTAGTTACTCTGTAATAACAAGAACAGCCGTATTCAAAAACGACCCTATTGCAGAGTGGGCTTTGCTTTTGTCACATTTTTAAAGACGAACCTTAATTATCAGAAGGTATCACTCACAAAAGCAAGACAAAGCATTGAACCATGCCACAGGCCATCCAGGCCAGGCCATAGGGTCGTTTGTGAATACGACTACTGTCAGACACTTACCTACTTATCTAAACCCATATATTTAGATATGTTTCAGGTTTTATCTCCACTATGCTATCTCTGTAATGTTTGATGATGATACACCTACCATGGCTTAATGACTTCAAAATATTCCTAAATGCTTGTCACATTTAATGTTTATCTGTATAATACCGACCTACCAACAACTGGTTTTCATATCAATTTAAAACTAATATGATACAAACATTTTAAACTCACACGATTTGAACTCATAATTATTTTTCCCGGGTCTTATTCGCGTATAATTATTTTCGCGAGGGGACTGACCGACCAAGATCATTGTAACATGATCGAAACGTCGAAGTAAGAGAATTTAAAAATAATTATACGAGAATAAGACCCGGGAAAAATAATTATAATATGATACACCTAGACTACTATTGGTAATAGGGGTTAAAGTATGAAATTGCCGTTTTATTGCAATAGGTTCTTTGAATTGACATAGAATCTTCATGGTTTGAGGTTTTCGAATGAAACTTTTTTCAAATGGTTTCTGTGATGTTCTTTTTTTAAAAAATGTGAAACATTTGAATATCGACTTTCAATTGTTTTTGTTATTCAATTTAGACAAGAAAGATGGATACTGCGAAAATTCGAGTGATTTTTGAATACGAGTTCCGACGCGAACTAACGCGGCAGAAACAGCCCGCAATATCAATGCTGCGTTTGGAGAGGGGTCTACTAATGAACGCACCGTGCGATTTTGGTTTAAACGCTTTCGTGATGGAAATTTCGACTTAAAGAACGAGCCACGAGGAAGACCGCCCACACAGGTGAATAACGATGAATTAAGAGAGATAGTGGAAGCCGATCCTAGTCAAACTACCCAGGAATTAGCGGCATGGTTTAACGTTACCTTACCCACTTTATTGACTCACTTGCGTCAAATCAATAAAATAAAAAAATACGAAAAATGGGTGCCTCATGATTTGACTGATCTGCAGAAAGAAACGCGTGTTGAAACTTGTGTTGCCTTGATGAACCGGTATAGAAATGAAGGAATATTGGATCGAATTGTAACATGTGATGAAAAGTGGATTCTTTATGATAACCGGAAAAGAAAAATGCAATGGCTGACCCCAGGTCAAATGCCACAACAGTGTCCTAAAGCAAAACTTACCAATAAAAAGGTAATGGTAACTGTTTGGTGGTCTCAGCATGGTGTTATTCACTATAGTTTTCTTCGATCTGGTCAAGCAATTACGGCAGATGTCTATTGTGCCGAACTCCGAACCATGTTGACAAAACTAGCAGTAAAACAGCCCCGACTCATGAATCGATCTTCACCATTATTGCTCCACGACAACGCGAGACCTCACACAGCACGAGAAACCATTTTGACCCTTCAGGAACTGCACTTAGAAACCATTCGTCATCCTCCGTATTCACCAGACCTTGCTCCAACGGACTACCATTTTTTTCGTGATTTGGACAATTATCTACGTGACAAGAAGTTTTCTTCCCAGGAGGCAGTACAAAATGCTTTCACACAGTTTGTGCAGTCTAGATCGTCGGAGTTCTATCGCAAAGGCATTAATAACCTTCCCATTAGATGGCAGCAATGTATAGATAATAATGGCAACTATTTTGATTAAATAAATTTGTTAAAAATTTTAAAAATAAACAATTAAGATTTTCAGTACAAATCGGCAATTTCATACTTTAACCCCTAATATTAAGTTACCTAATTTTAGGCTTTATGATATATTTTTAAAGTGTTTCTTACACTTAAATGACAACATTTAAAGAAATGCCTTAATCCATTTTGGCCATAGGTACTTGTTTAGTGGAGTTGAAATTAAGGATTATAAGGTAATCGGAAGCGACATATTAACGTTGTATTCATTTCAATGTAAATAGAAAAATGCAAGCTGGCAGTCTGCAAAGAAGGTCGGTAATTAGCGCTGCGTGCCTTAAACGTAAACAAATAAGAAATGCTATCCTTAATTTCAACTCAACTAGACAAGCACCTGTAGGCAAAATGGATTAAGGCGTTGGGGCCGGTCTCCCCAAAGATGCTGTTCAAATCCTGTCAGGTGCAAATTTTTGGAAAGCATTTCTTTAAATGTAATTTTAAGCTGTTTTTAAAAGTATGGTTTCAGAAATTCACCACTTAACCAGACTAGACTAGGTATCTTCAGGGATTGTAGATACGTATCTATCTAATTTATTACATTTCTACGAGCCAATAATGCACGTACAGCACTTTATTGCATGTACTGCACTTTTACTTAAAAACCTAATTTTAATCAGTCTTTACAAGAATGCCTAGCGTACCTAACATAGGTTGTAAGATTCAATAACTACTTTACGTAACTTAACATCGTGGTTTGATGATTTATAACTGTAACTAACTACAGAGTTACTACCACTATACAAGGTAGAAAGAAGCCCTGACAACATTTATTTTATAACAGACTAGCTGCGCCCCGCGGTTTCACCCGCGTAACTTCCTATCCCGTAACGTTAATGATCCCTCACGTGTCATACCAAGTATTGCTTAACGATCAAAGTACTATATAATATTTCTACCTCTAAACCAACCCTGTACCAAGTTTTATGAATATCGGGTCACCCGCTCTTTTTCACCCATCACGTATGTTGTACCAAGTTTTGCTTAACCCGTACGATCACTCAAAGTACCCTATATGTATATTATTTCTACCTCTAAGCCAACCCTGTACAAATTTCACTAATATCGGTTCACGGGTTGTTGAGTTAGAAATACACGACTTTATTTTTCATAGCTGCCGTCCCGCAGTTTCACTCGCGTAAGTCCCGATCCCGAGGGAATATCGGGATCAAAAGTAGCCTATGTCATATCTGGATAATGTAGCTTTCTATTAGTAAAAGAATTTTTGAAATAGGTCTAGATGTTTCTGAGATGACCCCCAAAATACATACATACATACATACATGTTACCAACGTAACCTCTTTATAATATTAATTATACCAACATAAAACAAAATATTAGGAATCAAAAGTACAATGAGATATTGCAAAAGAATTTTTAAAAAACACTGCAGTTTGGTGACACAACCGTCTCGCATGGAGCCGACCGATTGAGCCGCGCGGCATGATGCCTCACAGAGTTAGCTGGCCACCCTCATCATCGTCGCCCGCTACGTGTATATATGCACGCTTGGTACTTAGTAATTATTTATTGTGGAGTTATTTTAAAACTGTAATATCTCGTGAGATATTCATTGAAATCAAGTGATGTTAAGGACAATTATGTTGAAAATTAAATACTTTTAATGAATAACGTATTTATTTGGATAAGGATTAATATCATATTTACAAAATTACCTTCGGAAACAATGCATTGTTCTACAATAAATTTCATTACTCTAAAAGATGTTATATTTAGTCAACCTTAAGAGTTAGACATATGCTGTCGCGGACTATTTATTAGATCCTTTTTAGAGGAAGAATTCTCTCATATACCTATGGTTTTTATGTAACTCTGACCGTTTACTCAGCGCACGCGACAGAATCTCGGAACAGGGTGATTTTTTCCCGTTTTTGCAACATTTTTCATGGATGCTCCGCTCCTATTAGTCGTAGCATAATGTAATATAGCCTATAACCTTCCTCGATGAATGGACTATCAAACACAAAAAGAATTTTTCAAATCGGACCAGCAGTTCCTGAGATTAGCGCGTTCAAACAAACAAACAAACAATCAAACAAACTCTTCAGCTTTATAATATTAGTATAGATTAGGCACTTATTAGATTTTTTTGAGAACAATTTACAACTGAGCTAATAAATTATTTAATATGTGATGAAAAATAAAACATTGTTAAAGAATGTTTTAAGTGGGTATGGGGTTTAGTACTCACTACTCATCTACTAAAGAGATTTCAAGTAAATGTGCATCGATACAGATATATGTACTCATTGCATCGATATTTAAATCTGCCGTGTAGAAATTTTTGGAAATGCATTTTTTTTTACTTTTTAGACTTAAATGATTTACTGGATGAAAATATTACCCCTAAAGAGTGATTTTTTTTTCCTAAGAGGTACAACAATAACTAGGTACCTATGTTTTTTCTATGCCTATTTATGGGCAGCTAAGAAAAAGTTTTAGTCAGTTTTTGTTTTAATCTAGAATGATTTTAAAGATTTTAATTAGTCCTAAGCTAAATGTGTGTGAAGGATTTGGTAGGGAAATTGTTAAATAAACAAAATGCTATTTGTATAAAAAAAAACAACTTTATTGAGATGCTACATGGATCCCTAGATGATACAATAATGTTCAAGTACCTAATTCACTACTTTACAATAACTATCAATATCTATGTACTTCCTTACAAGATAGAATTCATGGAAGACAATAGGTAGGTACCTACAATATTATAGATTTTCATAATATTGTAGGCACATCTATAAATAGATGAAGTAGGTAGGTCCACTACACAAAGAAATGCAAGTAGGTACTTATGTAATCAATTTAGTAGGAGATAGATACAAATAGGTAACTATACGTACAAATAAGCACAGTAGATAAACCACATGAAGTCATGTCATGATGCTTGCTTAAGACTACTAGTAGATACAATGTTAAATAAGTTAACTACTAAGGTCCTACTTTTCAACAGAATTATTGAACAGAAAGCCAGGACGTACAAGTACATCTAAGCCGCGTAGGCGTTGTCGCGTGTCGAAACAGATGCTTCAATTTTTTAAGATTTATTAGACCTACCATGGCTCGAAAGGAACTCTGGAAGTTCCGTTTATAAAAACATCAACTTTTCATCAAAAACAGCTGATGCACAAGTTTGTTGCAATGGTGAAATCAGCTGTTTTGTTTACGTTACCTGATAGACAGCAGAGCGTGGCAGGTCGAGGCAAACTGCGCAGCGCAGTATGCCCCCGAGCCTGTGCTCCAATTTCTCGTTAACGTCGCGCTCGCCCTCGGATACTTTACGCTTCTTCGGTTTAGGTTCCGATTCCGAGGTTTCAGACGCTTCCTCGATTGGCACATCGCTAGAAGACGGAGGCGCGACCTCGATCGTTACTTCTTCCATTATTCTAATAGAAAAATTTAACTTTTTACGAATAGAATCACACAAAATCAATTGCACACAATATGAAGAATTTAACGACAAGCAAAAACAAACAACAAACAAAGAGATCGCTGTTTTTATAACTTCCCCTCCTCCCGCAACCCGCTGATGACGTTTGTTCATATTTCAGACAGTGGCGTTCTCCGCGGTCGCCAAGTGGAACATACTCATAGTGATGCGAACGAGTCTAGCTAAAGTCAAATATCGGTAAAATTGATTGTCTATTTGTGAAATGAATTAAGTTTCTTGGTCTTTGCCTATATAACTACGTACGTCTACGTAGTACTTTACAACTTCTTAATTCCATGATAGCTACCAACAACACTTGGCCGTGTTCCACTAGAAAACATTTTCGACACTTTCGACCGCAAACGTCCACACAGAAAATGCCGTCACACTTTGCATCCGCGCTAACTTCACGTCGGGAGTCTTGGCGGGAACTCGTTCAGGAGATGTGGTGCTAAATTTTCATTTTTGTGAAACCTAGTTCATATGCGTGCAAATTGTTTAATTTCGGGGGCATATTAATCAATTTAGTTTCGTGAAGATGTACAAATGGAATGAAAGTGAAAATCGGTGCAATGCATTGACTTAGTGTTGTCTCCAAGGCTCCGTGAAGATTGTTTGTAAATGGCCGCCGTGTTTACAAATGATTCCCTAGACTTGACTTTAACTATGACGACTTGACTGTTTCGATGCAAATAACTTGCATAATATATTGGAATACATGACACTGGCTAATTTCCTAATGGCCATAATCGGTTCACAACCGATAAGAAATAAATAAGCCCTCAACGATCGGGGCTAGAGGTGGGTCGGCGCGGTCGTTTTGTTTTTTTTTAAATTCCGACTCATAATACAGGATGTAACGGGCATGCCCTTTTAAGCCGAAAGGGGGTTGTTCTAGACATCTAGCCGAACAACTTACCCGTTAAACATAACACCAATGTCATCAAAGACGTCAATTCTTTAGAGGAGTATTGGACACTAAAACACTCTTACAGAAAGTAATATTGGATCATTCTCACCAGTTCCAGTGGATATATGTTCCATGGAACTACTGAGACTTTGTGGTTTGCACCATTGGTAGCAGTAGGTTATCATTTTTATAAGTTTATCTTTATTTTTTTAGTAATTAAGTAGAGGTACGGAAATAAAATTAAATAAGACACTGGGAAATGTACTTAGCCAGGCAGCTAGCCATTTTTAATACACCTATGTACATAACTATATTATTTTAGATACAGACCTACATCACAAGTCAATCCACAAATATCATAGTGAAATACCCAGACAACTTGGCTCTTGGGTCAGCAAGTGTTAAACATTCTCCTTTATCATTATCACACTTATCATTTTAAGCAAATGTTACAAACAATAGATATATTCGGCCTCTGAGACGGCCTCTGTGACACAGAAGGCTGCGGGTTCGATTCCCGTCGGGTGCAAATATTTATGCTTAAAAATAAATATTTGTATCTGGTCTGGGTGTCTTTCTATGCATAATATGTATGTATTTACAAAAAAAAAGTATAGTAGTATATCCGTTGTCTAGTACCCATAGTACAAGCCTAGTGCTTAGTTTGGGGGTACATTGCGCTGTGTGCAATGTTGTGCATTATTTATTTATTCTCGATGGAATAGCATTTTAGGTAGTAAATCAAATTTTTGGTTTTTTCGGCAATGACCCAAATGCTGATATAACTGTGCCTTTGGTTCCGGTGACATTGGTGGTGAGTGGCTGTTGCACAAGCCCCGGCTGCTTAATTGTCGGTTTGTTTGACACATTCGGAGCTGCCTGGTCCCATTTTGACTTCCTCTTCTTCTCATCATCACTCTCAGGTTTTTTAGCCACTCCATTTATAAAGTCTATTTTGGCAAGTTTCTCTTTCTTCTCCTTTTCCCGCCGATCCATCTCCAGTTTCTGTACTCGCGCCAGCTCATCATAGTAGGATTCCTTTCCCCATTTCAATGGGTCATAGATCTCTGGAGGGTAATTAGTGTCTAACTCATTGATGTCACAAAACTGTATAAGTTTCTCGTAAATGCTGGGATTTCGGAAATTCTTTTTGTCTTGAATGATGCGGTTCATGTCGATACCTTCGTTCACCATACGGGAGTAAGACTTCGCGATTTTGTCTTGGAGTTCTTTGGGACAATGTCCGGGTGGTTCGGGCGGGATGTCGTTGGAGTCCGTTCCGGCGGAGACCGGCACGGGAGCTTCGTCCGTGTCGGTCTCCATCGACAGCCGCCGCATGTCGTCCCCAGAGCGCTCCTCGTCCGACACAATTGTGTCGTCAACATACGACACGAGCCGCCCGCGCCGCCCTGGGCTCGCCGCCTTGCTACCTCCACCCTCGCCTCGCCCTGGGCTCGGTTCTACCGACGCACTCTCTTTAACCGCTTTCTCTGGAGTCTGATCTTCCATGTCTTCCTCGCCTTCCGAGTCGGTGTACGTGGCTGTGAGCGATGCTAGAGCTTGAGACGCCATTTTTGACGATTATTTGTGTCACGGCCGTAGTTGTAAAGTCCTGAATGCGTCTCGTAAATGTTTAAGCGTTTTATATAAAATAACCAGGAAAACAGATATTTCGCGAAACAACGAAAACATTCATCGTAAGAATGAATGACAGTTGGATGACAATTGACACTATTGACAACTATTATTTTTATCGGTTGTGAACCGATTATGGCCATTAGGAAATTAGCCAGTGTCAAGTATTATTAATATTTTATGCAAGTTATTTGCATCGAAACAGTCAAGTCGTCATAGTTAACGTCAAGTCTAGGGAATCATTTGTAAACACGGCGGCCATTTATTTACAAAGGTTTTTCACGGAGCGTTGGGGACAACACTAAGTCCATGTTTTGCACTGATTTTCACTTTCATTCCAGTTGTACACCTTCACGAAACTAAATTGTTTAATATGCCCCCCGAAATTAAACAATTTGCGCGCATGCATGCACGAACTAGGTTTCACAAAAATGAAAATAACACCGTTTTCCCCCCATAGGGTAGAAAACGGATATTTAGGTTCCAGCGAAGCTTGACCCACTTGGTGAAGATGACATCTTGGATTTTGCGTGTGGTAACACTGTTTCGACTAGTTTTGCATCGCCCAATCACGTGCAAGCGTTCCCCTGCCCTCGCTCGCGAGACGTCACAGCGCTGGGCGCCGTAGCGCTTCATCAGTACGCATAATAGCCGGCAAGGTTATGAAAATATAGTGGGTCAAGCTTCGCTGGAACCTAAATATCCGTTTTCTACCCTATGGGGGGAAAACGGTGTTATTTAGGTGTCCGAGCTCCGCTTGACCCACTTGGTGAAGAATTGTTTATCTTCTGCCGGTACTGTGACGTACTGTGATGGGGACAAATTGAGATCTATAAATCAATTTTTATTTACAGATTCAGTCTTAGCTAGCTAGATAGCTAGTACCTACTCCAATAAGTAATAATCAGGAAAGAAAAGGGAAATATTTAAATACTAACTAAATTAAATGTTACACAGGACTAATCAGACTGGTCAGCCTTCTTCATGACCTCATCAAGGTCCAAGTTTCTATTCAGCCAGTTATGGCTTTTCATTGCCGATCTAAAGCTGCCTAGCGTGTCATCTATTTTAGCCTCATTATGTAGGGTTTAATCCATCGTGCAATGACCGTACGTGATGCGGGTGCTATCTTACCATGAGTAGTAATAAGGAAATTAGTAAGGCTTTCTCTGCTGTTTCTCTTGCTATGAGAAACTTCGATATGTTTCTGAATCTAAAATATCAAGTTGAATTTTTTCTTCACTACTAGGGAGAAAATTCCACCCCGACTATTGGTATGTCAAGGAGTTGGTTTTTAATCCAAACCTAGGCCAAAATATTACATAAGAGTTGTTATTCTCGAATAATGAAGGTTGTAAGTCCAGTAAAGTAAGATAATGAATTCTTTGACCCGTTGCTAGTAAAAGTAAAGTAGCCACATGACGAGATACTTGAAATAAACTGTCGACATTCCTTTGATAATGTCGCAGATATTCGATAAGTGTGTTTACATCCCAGGTGTGTGGTTTTCTCGGTCTCTCGTTGCTAAGAGCTATTGCTAGAGTTTGCTAAGTGCTTTGAGAGTTCGATTAAAAATGAGATGTTCACTCAACATCTTTGTTTTCGTAGTATTTGTAAATGTCGTTACCACAGACTTATGTAGTGCTATAATTCTCGGAGCTAGGTTAAATTCATGATGTAAGAAACATAAATATTGTGCTAAGTCTTTAGCATCCACATTACATTTACATCGTTACATCGTTAGCCCATTGTTGCCATTTCTTCTACGCAGGTTTGTAGGTTCTGAGAGTGGATTTACGCCAAGCATTTTCTACTTGGTTACGGTGTTCAGGTGGCCAAGTGTTTATAAGATTGGTTCACCCTGTATTTTCACAGCTGGTGGAGACCTGCCCGTTCTTAGATCTATCAGGTGATTGTGGAGTTGTCGAATTCTAATTGGTGGTTCCAAGGCTCGTTGCTGTAATGTTGTGATCCAGAACGTCTTCTTCCACTTGGATACCACGAGAATGTAGGTTCAGGAGCAGATGTTGAGATGGCGAGGGACGCGTGGTGCTAGACCTGGTGGTGAAAAGATTGTACTACCATGGTCGACTGAAAGAGTCCACATAGAGGCACTTCTGAGCTCTCACATCCTCGGAGACATAATTTCGACAAGCGCTGACCGTTCACTGGCAAAGAGATCTATCACGGAAATTCCGAACTTGTTTGTTATTTACCTTCACTATTTCGTTCGAGAGAGTCGATTCTGGTAGTTTGTTGAATCTGGAGAGGCTGTGCACAATAATGTTGCATCGTCCCGGGAGATAGCGCGCAATAATGTGCGCTTGATACATTCTTGCCAATCGAAATTTTGAAAGTGATTAGCAGGGATTGACTAGACTTTGTGCCACCCTCTTTGGTGATATAGGCTACTACAGTCCTGTTGTCTGTTTGGATCATGACGGTTTCGGTTTTAAAGGCATGGCCAACTATTTTTAGTATTTCTGCAATAGTCCATATTCCTTTGAGTTGCTGTGCTAGTGTTTTTGTTCTTTCTTCCATAATTTGTTTAGTTTCACACCGTTCCCCAGCCCAGGCTGGTTGCGTCGGTGCTTACTAAGACTGTTCGTCTGTTGTACAGAATAGGAGTTGTGAGGGTTATATTTTTCAGCCACCAGATCAATTCTTGACCCACTATGCGTGGAAGTGCAAACTTTCTGTTGGGCATCTTTGGGTAAGGTGATTCGCTTTGCATTGAATCAAACGGGTGTGTAGTCTTCCGTACGGGACGACGCTTGCAGCTAATGTTAAGTTTCCTAGAAGCATTTCCGCTTATTGCCACGTCCATCGATTCTTTCGTAAGGTTTCTTGTATGATGGCTATATTTCGAGCAACTTTTTCTTGAGGAAGACACTTGCTGATGGTTTCTGTGTCTCATATTAATCCGAGGCCATGCAGTTTGTGGGTGTGAGCACAGACTTTTCTTGGTTTACACACAATCCTAGATTTACAAGACAATCCAGAACAAGCCAAGTCTGTTTTTTGAAGTGTTTCTGGATTTGTGTGCATAAACAGGAAGCCGTCCAAGTAGACGAACACAAGAATTTTTTGCTTCTGAAAAGATTTGCCAACCAGTTACTTACAGTGGCGAAGGCCCAAGGTGCCGTGGCTAACCAAACGGTAGGCATGTCATTTCGTAAGTTACTCCATCGTAAACGAATGCAAGGAATCTGCGATGTGTAGCTGCGGTGACTATGTGAAAATATGCGTCGATCTTTGTCATATAGTCGGATTTATTTAAGCAAAATGGAATTTATAATGGTTAAGAATTAACATTTTGGAGGTCGTATATATTGATTTAATTTATGAAGATCAAAAATTGGTCTATTTGACCCATTAGACTTTCTCCTGAGGAAGATAGGGGACAAGATAGGGGTCTTACTGCGACACTTGCTTATCGCCCCTAATTGTTTAAGTTTCCGGATTTCTTTAGACATGTATTGTGAGGGGACTTCTTTATTTGAAATCTGGAGCAAGTGCTTTTGTCCAATCTATACAACGGAGGACGACTTATAAACGGAATCCGATAAGCCGATAGAGTTGAAATGACATTTGGCGGGGCCCCTAATTCTTGCCAACGTGAGCTGACCTGTCCAGCCTGAAAACTAGTGTTTTCTTGGTTTGAAGCCTCGTGAATTATTCTGCTTTGGTGGAACTGACTTTCCAAGCACTGATGTGGTTTTTGGGCCCGTATGATCTCCAGCTACGTGTCGATTGGGCACTATATTTGCTTTTGGTATTGAGCGTGCGGTTATCTCCCTCCGGTCTATTTCTTGTGAACGTTGTGGGTTTATGAAATTTCCCTAAAAATATTTTGGCTATGCCCCCTTGGTATTTTACCAACTCGACGGCGGTAACTCGAGTAGGAGTTCTGCCAAGGTTTTATTCGAGGCTTTGTATATAGATCTACGCTCCTCAATTATTTCGGACCTTTTCCACAAGTATATTGTGATGATTAGTCAGATGTTGTTCTAAAGGTTGATTCTGATGACAAGACATGTTTGTTAAATGTTTTCTTACTTCGGGTGTAGCATTGTTGCATATATTTTATCTTGAAATGCTTTGCTTTGTTGGAGTAAGCCGTGGGTAATGGCGCCCAAAGAGAGAGGTCCATTTTCTCTTTATATATTTACCAATTGCCATCCTGGAGTAGCACACCGCTCTCTACTCGACTTTTATATATGTTATAGCGTCCCCACCGACAGCCAAATGCAGGCATTCCGTGCGGGGTCCACTATACTCCAGCGAGCATCCCGAAGGGCGGCTTCGGGGATCGAGTTTAAGACTCATCTAGTCCCCAATGCTAGACTGGAGTAGCAGGAGCCAATTAGCTATTCACTTTTAAGGCAGTGAATACAGTAGAGGCCTGAAATTATGTTTTGGACTTCAGAGTAGCGAATGTTACGCCATCCATTATCATTGAAACTTTGGCATTGCCTGCCTTGTGAAGCAAGCTTCTCGCTGGCTTTCGAACTTTATGTCTTTAGCCTCTGCTTCCTTTGTTGTGGGTGTAAAGTCGAGGAGATGCTCTTTGTTTCTTTCTTCCTCGCTTGTGTCTTCCTTCTCCTCTAAACGTAAGGGAGGCGGAATCTATCCGCGTGAAGAAGAGGACACGGGGGAAGCTAAGGATAAAGCGGCCTCTGAATTAATTCGTAAGTTATTTCGCACAATTTACCCAGGATTTCGTTGTGCTGGCGCTTATGGTCTGTTGAAGACTCAGCCGTATGTTTTCTGGCGAGGTCAGATGGTGGTTCGTCTCTTGTAGGACTTGTCCCAGACCGCTTAGACGACGTCGATTGTGAGCTAGTGTGATAGTGCGTTGTTGGCGTCTCCCTTCAGCATCGGAGATGCCTCGTGGCGAGATATTAGAGAATTTTTAAGGGTCTCCGATCTGATGAAATTTATTATAGGCATTCACAGGGTGAACTTTTGTCATTATGGTTAATGGTAGAACAGGGCTCTGCCGAGAGGCCACTTTTTCCCATATATCGACGTTCGCTGAAGCTGGGTGTTTTTTTTTTTTTTTTTTTTTTTTTTTTTTTTTTTTTTTTTTCTTGCTAAATATGCTTGCTAGTTGTATAGTGGGGATGGCGAACCGTAGGCAAGCTTCGGTTTCGGCCGAATTGATCAACGTAGGATCTATTATTAACTTCCCAGTCCTTTCAATCTTCGGGATACAACATGTCAAACGCTTCTAGGAGGTTATTTGGCCAATTAAGGCACCCATAGTTGTGGTAACCATCTGCAACGGACCATCCGCAGTCATTAAGCAAGGAAACGACAGTTATGTCGCGTGATCAGCCGTTGAGGCGATCTTGCAGACGACGTCGCGTGACGTGTCGTATGTCTGAGCAGACGACGTCGCGTGACGTGTCGTATGTCTGAGCCGACGATGTCGCCTGACGTGTCGTATGTCTGAGCAGACGACGTCGCATGAAATGTCGTATGACTGAGCAGACGACGTCGCGTGACGTGTCGTCTGAGCCGACGATGTCGCCTGACGTGTCGTATGTCTGAGCAGACGACGTCGCATGAAATCGTTCGTTTAATGGAGGTAGTTATCATTACAATCATAGGGCTTTCCTAGATTTTGATAACTGTTACTCGACCGTCCTGAGAGCGGGTCGGCAAAGCAAAATATGCTTTAACCAGACGACATGTCGCATCACATGTCTTGAGCAGACGACGTTGCTATGTAGACGATGTGTCGTCTGTTCGCTCAGGCGACATGTAGTCTGCAAAGTTATTAACAAATAACTTAACCTCTGAAATTCCAGAGAGATTTCAAACTCGTACACCTCGTTTAATGGAGGTAGTTATCATTACAATCATAGGGCTTTCCTAGGTTTTGATAACTGTTACTCGACCGTCCTGAGAGCGGGTCGGCAAAGCAAAATAGGGCTGTCCTATTTGTATAAAATACTGATTATTATCTTTAACTTTTATTTATCTGAAATGGAGTAGTGTTAAATTATTTTTAGTAGGTACTAAGAGCAGTGTTACACCACAAAAATCCAAAACGTACTGATGAAGCGCTACGGCGCCCGGCGCTGTGACGTCTCGCGAGCGAGGGCAGGGGAACGCTTGCACGTGATTGGGCGATGCAAAACTAGTCGAAACAGTGTTACCACACGCAAAATCCAAGATGTCATCTTCACCAAGTGGGTCAAGCGGAGCTCGGACACCTAAATTTAGAACCACATCTACGACTCCCATCTACGACTACTCAACGAGTTCCCGCCAATTACCCTTATGAGTTTTGGCGGGAACGCGGGAATTAATGGCACAATTGCAGCCTTATGGCAAGCAGAAGCCAATAAATAATAATAAGAAGAAGAAATGCGTGTTTTTCGGGGACATTTAATCAATTTCGTTTCGTGATATGTAATGAAAGTGAAAAACGGTGCAAAACATAGACTTAAGCGTTGTCTCCAAAGCTCGCGTGAACCGTGATTATAAAGAGCCACCATTTACAATGATTTTTTTGACTTGAATTATACTACGAAGACTTTCCATATGGCCATAATCAGTTCACAATAAAAAAATAAAACCTGACGGAAATATGTGTCAGCTGTCAAATGAAGCTGGAGTTGTGGAGTGGACGGTGTCGGGTCGGGCGGGGGTGGAAAACTGCGAAAAAAGAAAAGGAAGGGGTGATAAGTTGTGGATTTTGCTGAATAAAATCAAGTTTCAACTCTTCAGGATTTTCACACTGAAGATAATTAACATTGAAATGAAATTGGTTATGTAGAGGAATCGTTTCCACGGTAAGCATTCGACGTGTGTTAGCTCTATCATGGCTACGCAACCGAGAGATTACACGGAGTTTCCTCCAGAGATAATTCTGAAGCCCTTGGCGTTAATAGGGCTCTCGGGTCTTGACGCCGTAAACAATGCCGTCCATAAAGAAATATGGGACGCCTTCTCCAACAACCGCCGCGCCGATCGGACTCCAGTACGATTCAAGTTGCTCAATAACACTTTCGAGTTTCCCGTAGTGAAACCGAAGAGGAACTCCTATGAGTGGTACATACCGAAAGGTATTTTGAAGAAGAATTGGATTCATAAGAGAATATCGTTGATCCCGGCCGTGGTTGTGATATTTTACGACATGGACTGGAACGACCCGCAGTGGAATGAAAAGATGATCGAATGTGCGTCGAAAGTGCAGTCGATTCGTGCGGCGGTGGAGGGGCACGCGACGCGCGTGTGTGTGGTCGTACTGCAGAGCCGGCTGTCGCCGCCGCCTTCCGAGTACCTGGTGGGGGCGGAGCGCGCGCAGGCCCTCTGCGCCGCCTGCGAGATCCAGTCCAAGGCGTTGTTTGTGTTGCCACACACCGACCACCTCATGGGCTACATCGTGCGGCTCGAGAACGCCTTCTATGACATCGCACAGAACTACTACCATCACGAGACTAAGAACATAAAGCAGCACAGAGATCACCTCAATAAGACTACACATCAGTATTTGTTTGTGAGGCATCAGTTTAAGTTGGGCTACCTGAATGAGTTGAAGCAGGATCTGAGTACTGCTCACAAGCACTACATGCACGCTTACAATAACCTCCTAGAGACCAGAACGGTGGATACAAACACGCATGAGGTTCGAACTGTGGCAGGTTTCATCAATTATAAACTCTGCAAGCTTTTGTTTGCTCTCAATCTGCCTAGAGATGCCATCGCTCAACTTAAATCTCATATAGAGAAATATAAAAGCAGAGTAGGATCGACTGACTTACTCTTTGAACACTATGCATGGATAGGGAGACAATATAGTGCATTTGGTGAATTATTTGATGAAGCTATTAGGGCGGGACTGCCTGCGATACAGTCTCAACATCCTGGCTTCTATTATCAACACGCTGCCCAATTCACTGTAAAGAGACGACAGGCGATGAGATCTGTCTGCAGTGAGGTTGTTCAATATCCTCCGCCACCTGACCCTATGGATGGCATTGTGGAGTTCTATGGCCAGAGACCATGGCGACCTGGCAGGCTCAGTGCCGACCCTCATGACCCACAAAAGGAGCAGGCTGCCATCTTAGCCCTGCAGTACAATGAACGTGTTTTCAATCATTCAGGTATGATCATCAGCTTCCTAGGCTGCGCTATTTCACAATTTAAAACATTCCACTCCCCCAGAATGCGAAAGCAACTCGTTGTAGAAATGGCAGATGAATACTTTTACTCTGCAGATTATGGGAAAGCATTGACTCTACTATCTCATATGTTATGGGATTATCGAAGAGAGAAGTGGTGGTTTCTTGCTTCTCATGTATTGAACCGTGCATTGCAATGTGCTTATCTATCTGCCAAAATTCAAGATTACATACAGCTCTCCATAGAGGCTTTGTCTAAATATATTAAAGTACCTAATAATGATAAAGATAGGATATTCAGGAATATCATGGCAGTGCTCAACCTGAATATACCTTCTGCAGAGCCGGACCTGCCAGCTGCCTCTCAAGGCAAGGCTTTAGAACTTTGGCAAACCACTATTGAAGAGGAGCCTTACAATGTGTCTGTAGATATGGCTAATATTTCAAGTTTTCTAGAAGTTAAACCTAAATTCCAAAAACAGAAATATAGAATGGATGAGAGTATTGAAATTGAACTGTACGTAAGATTGAGTTTTTCCGTGTCACTGAAGGTGAGAAAGGCCTTCCTTACAATATCTAGTCATTCAGAGAGTATCGAAATACCAATAACAGATGGAGACAGCACATCTTTATCTTTAGAAGGAGGAAAAGTAAAGAAATTTCTGTGCCAGTTTAAACCTAAACCACAGGATAATGGTTCTGATTTGAATATAAAAAATGTATCATTTGTGTTAGATACAGATAAGAAGAGAAGAATCACCATGAACTTTAAAATGGATGAAAACAAAGGGACAGACTCTACCGTACATCCAGAATTGTTACATTTTATTATAAGTCCTAAAGCAGACTTTGAATTTGATTGTATTGTGCCTTTGACAATAGCTTCGGTAACATCGAGAGAGTCCAATTTATCAATGGATGTTTCAAACGAGAGTCCTGCTCTACAAGGAGAGTGGTTCCCTACAAAGTTCACAATAATCAACAATGAATGTTGCAATGTTTATGATGTGAAGATTACTCTGATGTTGCAGAGTTCCCCTGATAACCCAAACCCAGAGACTGTGACTGAACTCAGCCTAAAGGAGGGAGAACCTCAGCCATATCCATTAAAGATTGAAGTTGACAACATCAACCAAAACTCAACCTTTGCCAACTATTTCTACTTGAAAACGAACAGGACAGCCACAACTTCAGTACAAATAAAAGTAACCTATCTCATAGATCTTCCAAATATTTCCAAGTTGGAATGTATCAAAGAATTTATAACAAAAATAACAGTAATTAAACCGTTTGAGGTCAGTACTAGTTTTGTGGCAATGAATTTTAAAAACATTACCAAATGTTTTGTTGATGACCCCTTCATCGTCATGCCTCAAATCAAAATTCTCAGCCCTTGGGACCTCCTGATAGTGGATACGGACATGGAACTAGTTGATTGTTTCCGCTATGGAGATGATACCAAACCTCCATCCTGTATAAGTGATCTTCAAGTCTCTGAGAAGACTGTGGCAACAGATGCAGTATGTGTGCAGGCAAAGTATAAACCCAAGGATACACCCACAAGGGTAGGACTGTACAATATTACTTGGATGAGGAAGGCCAACACCGGTGGGCAATGTGTCATGAGTAGCACAGCTCTGCCGGGGCTGGCCATCGATGAGTGTCCTATCTCAGTAGAAGTCAAGTATCCTGAGGTAGTTGAACTTCTGAGTTCAGTGCCTTTAAAATGCACACTTATAGGCAAATCTGAAGCTCCTATCAGACTGAGCCTCACAGTAGAAGGCACAGATGCATACATGTTTTCTGGCTACAAGAAAATGTCAGTAACTGTGCCACCAGGTGGGCGAGTGCAGCTCTACTATAACATTCACCCTCTCTTCCCTGGTAACACCACTCCTCCTCGGTTAAAAGCTACAGTTATAGGTGAAACAACATGCCAAGATGTAATAAGTGAGATGTT
This sequence comes from Idaea dimidiata, assembly GCA_949358125.1. NCBI lineage: Eukaryota > Metazoa > Arthropoda > Insecta > Lepidoptera > Geometridae > Idaea > Idaea dimidiata. The sequence continues at coordinate 14,886,907 of OX442341.1, forward strand.
CGATAAAATCTTTCCAGAAAATATATTTGTTATGCCCAAGTACAATAAATAAATTGTATCTAATGTTAATTTAAATTATAAATTATGTAATAATTGTAAATATATGATCAAAACATCAGTTAGATATTGTAGTTACCTCTTAGTTTACACAATAAATTCAGTTATTTGTTAAAAATTTGAGTGTTTTATTCAATTGATTTTATCTGTCTGTAGTTTATTTGACATGGATTATATGGATGGATCATACATTTTAATAATAAATCAAAGAAACATTAGGTAAAAATTAAACTTTATTACAGATATTAGAGAATAGTACTAATCTTTTCTAAGTTCAAACTTCTCTTCTTGAATACCATTAGCAGTTATGATGAGTATGTAGATACTATCTCCGGTGTAGATGTCGCGCTCGGCGGCACTGATGAACACATCCTTGAGCAGTGAGAGTGCCTTCTCACGGGGGATCGGAGTCTCTGTCACATTCTGCATGTTCTTAAGGCCGATCTGGTTGTCGAGGAGTGGCTGCAGCTGCGCGCCTGCTGATCCTCCTGCTCGATACATTGATCGCTCGCAATGCCCGATAGGGTCGTAGCTAAACACGCAACCCTTCCCTTCCGAGTCTAGACCAGCTATCACGTTTGATATGTAGTACGGGAAGAATCTCTTGTAATACAACATCGTCGAGAGCATTTGAGCGACGGCCGGCGTCGACATACCCTTATTGTGATCGTGTTCGTACATCTGCATGCGGGCCTGCAGCAGTCGCGTCAAGGTTAGCGTGTCGCACCAACATCCTGTCGCACCGAGGACTGTACGCTCGGAGAGCTTGAACAGCTTCTTCTGCTCCCTCGTGTAGATCGAGAAGCCGGTGCTGAGACGAGTATCTGCTCCGATCACGGCGTAGTCTTCACCGGCGATGGCCACGACACTGCCACCATTATCTGCATAAGGTTCGAAATGATGTTGTTTGGCGCCGGGCACGGCATACTCGGGAAAGTTTTCGTTAACACTCAACATTGTTGTCGAAATTATAATGAAATTGCAAAAAATCCTCAAATCTTCGGGAAACAACACTGAAATGGAATCAAATAATGATATTACACATTTTTTGACATTGACAAGTGTCTTTTTTTTATTTTCGATAAAAATTTCTTAACCGATAATTTCCAAAAATAAAAACTATTCCCTTTACGTGTGTAGGCTCCCTATTACAATGTTCATGAGTAGATCTACTCAACATAATTTAATTAGTGATAGTTAGTAGTAATTTTGTTCCAATTTTAATATTATTCTACGTAAATTTATTCGATAATCGATACATTTGGATCAAGCAGAACAAACATCCCCTCTAATCACACGCTTTTATCCAGCACTATGTTGTCGTTGTCAATGTCATTATTGATTTGTCTTAGTTTGTAGTGACGTGTTTTTCCGCCGCATAAAATAATAAAAAATGAGTTCTCTTACTTCAGTAATTCCCAAACTATATCAAGAATATTCAACTAAGACACCAAAAAAGTTGAAAATCATCGATGCCTACCTTTTGTACATATTTCTGACAGCAGTTATCCAATTTGCTTACTGTTGTCTTGTCGGCACATTCCCATTCAATTCTTTCTTGAGTGGCTTTATTTCCACGGTCAGCTCGTTTGTTCTAGGTGGTAAGTTTCACAAAATATTCACTGGCTACCTTAATTGGCCAGATATACTAAAGAGTAAGCTTAAAGTGACGACCTCGTACTTAACCTGTAATATTGTCGTTGCAGTTTGTTTACGTCTCCAAGTGAACCCCGAAAACAAGCACGAGTTCCAAGGACTGAGTGGCGAGAGAGGCTTCGCGGACTTTATATTCGCACACCTTGTGCTGCATATAGTCGTCATCAACTTCATAGGATAGGTTAATTATTACTTTTGTTTGTACTTGCTTGAATATAATATTATATGCCGAACTAAAGATATTGCATCTTTCTCTACGTTTAATCTTGCTGATAGCCATTTAAATGGAAAGGATACCTACTCTATTCTCCATACAAACTTATATACCCCATTCAAATTTGTCCAAATTTTATTGTAATTAAAAAATGCACAAAACCGTAACATAGAGGCATAGTTATGGCAGATATTGGTTTTATGGCATCAACATTTTTGCTCAAATGTCTTTATCCAGGTAAGAAACAAGTTATGTAAAACAAAATTTTTATGGAGAACAAATAGGTATCTGTTCATCTTAACTTGAGGCCATCTTTTAAGATAAACATTTAATTTTTACTATTTAACAAATTTAAGAAACTCCTCATACTATGGGTACCAGGCAATAAGTATCCTATATGTATATTATTTACTTTTTATTTGTAATTACATACCCATATCATAACTGTGTTAGTGCATTTTATTATGTGAGGGATAAAATTTACTAATTATATGAACTCTGGTGCTTGCATCAGCACAAGCATCTATACAGCACTAGCTGAGTCCCGCGGTTTCACCCGCGTAAGTCCTGATCTCGTGTGAATATTGGGATCAAAAGTAACCTTATGTTACTGCTTGAGCTGTAGTTGAATGTAATGGTTCAGTAGTTTTGGAACTTATTCTTTACTTACAAATATATGTACCTTTCCTTTTTATAATATTAGTACTTTCCTTTATATTAGTCCTTACCTACTTATATAATATTTTAATAGAAACCAAGTCCTAATAGGTAACAGTATAGAATCATAGGTGTATGTATGAAAATAATGTAGTAAAAAAATATCATTTATTTATTCATTTATTGTGACTAGGCATGAAATCATTTAGGTATAAATTAATAATAAAATTATGAACAAAGTTTTCTTGAGAATTAATATAATAAGTACAGTAATTAACCTAAAATTGAGAGAGAACCTGTGGTCATGTTTATATTTGCAATGTTCAACATGCAATTATTTTCAATTTTGAAACATATTTTTTAATCAAAGAATGTTTTAAGTTTGGTATGAGGTTATTAAAGTCAGTTCTTTTGTTCAATAGCTTGAGCGATATCAACATGTACATTCAGGGTATTGGCATGTACAGATAGGAAACAAGTCACCGCTGCAGTAGTTACACCCGCATAACCATGCGCCGGAACAGTGCTCTAACATATATAAGCAGTCTGGTGCACTGTTCCACCACACAGGTAGGTTAGCTGGCATACCACCTTCCTATCTGCAATACAATAGACGGCACCACAAGGTTCCGATTGTGACGACTGACTCCAGAGTGACGGGTGGAGGCCCACCACCACAGAGCTCAGCTGTCCGGTGCGGCCCCGGGGCCTGGCGGTGTGGCCCCGGGGCCCGGCGGTGCGGCCCGCGCCAGGTACCGCTCGCGCGCCGCCGCCACGAGGCGTCGCTTGCGCGCCTCTAGCGCCGCCTCGCGCTCCGCCGCGCTCGACTCGAACTGCCACCAGCTGGAATATTCGACAACATTTTATTACTTTCATCATCACGTGTCGAGGAATTCTCAGTTAGGATAGGTAGGAAGGAGTATTACCATTAATATTTCACAGCCTTTTGATCGGATACCAGTTATCTCACTGGGGCCTGGGGTCCGATAAGACAGTGAGACTTGTAAAGTAGATCATCAGTCTGTATACAATAAATGTAAGTATAACTCACTCTCTGGAGAACTCGTCTAGTGTATCGACGGCGACGGAGGCGACGGCGAGGGCGGGTCGCGCGGCGCGTGGTGGCGGCGGGGGCAGTGGGGGCGGGGGCTCCGTGTGGGGGGGCGGGGGCTCCGTGTGGGGGGGCGGGGGCCCCGTGTGGGGGGGCGGGGGCTCAGCGGGCGCGGGGGGCCGCACGCGCGTCACCTCCACAGAGAAACTCGGGAGCCACGACACGTAGCGAGACCCTGTAACCACATACAACACTCGTCATCCATCATACACATGGGGTAATAACAATGTGAGTAGCAAGCTGTGTTGTTCTGAGTTTCTGACAGTTCTTTTTTTTTCTCAAACAGATACTCTTATTTCTTATAATTATTATTATTAATAAAAAACAAGAGTATATTATTCTTATTAGGTTATTATAGAGATTATATAACATGCATATCTCTTGTGTTTACACGGTATATATATAATAAGGTATATGTGGTGGACACATTTTCTATGTGTCAGCATATTTCTTCGTAATCTATGTGTCTTCTGGTACTGTGGAGGATAGAATATATTATATGGTACAATTCTTGAGCGAGAAAAAGTACGCAAGAAAAGTGAATGCAGGTTGCAGACGATGCAAGTTTGGTGCGACCTGCGCCCAATGTGTTACCATTACTCCCTGGTTCTACAAAGTACGAGAGGCACGCACCAGTCCCCAACAACGTCCGCGTCCCCGCGGCGAGGGCGAGCGCCGCACACACACACCCCACCAGCACGCAGGCGTACAGTAGGACCCTATCTCTCATTTAACGCAGGCATAAGGGGAGGAAACTGTTCGGCATTCTTACGAACTCTATTTCTTTATTATTATGACATTTTGAGATCAATAATTTTGAGACGTCCGAATGACGTCTCCTAAGTGTTATTACAGCTGTCAGCCTGTCACAAAGACATTATAACCTAGAATGCTCACGTAGAACTAAAAAGTGTTCCGCTACATTGAGCATGCTGTCCCTTTCTAACAACACTATTAGAAGGCTCATGCTTAAATGAAGCGTTCTGTCCCTCTATAGTAGTGTTATTGAAAAGGGACAGCATGGTCAATGTAGCGCACATTATGTATCGGAACACTTTAGTTCTACGTGAGCACTCTAGTTCTAGTAATATAACTTCTTTGATTATAACCACTATGTTTGTCTGTCACGCGACTAAAATTCGAATGAGGTCGGTAGGCACGCATAAATATCAAAGGGTAGTAAAATAATAAAACACTTTATTTATCCGGTTTTTATCGCGTTTTTATTCATTATTTGACCCGAGCTTTCGAGCCCGGTAAAATAGATAAATAAATTGTACTACCTACGTCCCGCGGTTTCACCCGGGATGAAATTCATTCAGAATGAAATCGAAATCTGTCATCCAAAATGAAGATCTCGAAGAGCTCTATCACTTTTGCAATGAAACTAGTTGTCTAGAGTCGATATTTTTCGAGATTTTGAAGTTTTCAGTTTAACAGCTTAGCTATATTCTATTTTATTTGGGACAAAAAACAGTTACACTTTAGACTTAAATCTAAGGTTGAATGAACCTAAACATTAACGTTAGACATTATGAACCTAAACGTTACTGATTACATTCAAAACATTTTAGGAGTAACTTTCCTGCTGGGCTTACACCGTTGTGAGCGTTAGCGAGCGAAGGTTGGCCAAATTTTGTTTTTTCTGTATGTTGGTTCTCCTCCTTAACAGGTCGTATTTCTCAACCGATTTTGATGAAACTTGGTATACAAGTTTATGAGCAATTAGATTTTTTTTTGTCGTGGTGGATTTTTGATTGTTGGGGTGTTTCTCCCACCCTCCATAGAAAAATTCCTGATTTTCTTTCTTTTGTATGTTGCTTCTCCTCTACAGGTCGTATTTCTCAACCGGTTTTGATGAAATTTAGTATACAAGTTCTACGACCATATGAAATTTTTTCGTCGTCGGGGATTTTTGATCGGTGGGATATTTCTCCTACAAAGAGGGGTGCTAGATATTATCTAGAAGATCCGATTTTGATGATACTTGGTATACAAGTTCTACGAGTTTATGGTTTTTTTTTTCGTTAGGGATTTTTGATCGGTGGGATATTTCTCCCACAAAGAATACTCACCGTTTTTGAATACTTGTGTTTTATACTAATCGTTTAAAAAAGTCTGTGTTCGCATGGTGCTCGTATCGTGAGGTCTACCGTTCGTAGAACTACTTGTGCAAATACTGACCGTCGAAGTGAAAGAGATGGTCGGTGTGCGGTCGTCGCGGGCGTGGCTCGGGCGCGGGCGCGGGCGCGGGCGTGGCGGCGGCGGGCGGCGCCGCGTGCAGCGCGCGCCGGCACGTCGGGCAGCTGGCGTCGTGCTGCACCCAGCGACACAGGCAGCCCGAGTGGAAGAGGTGCGCGCACGGCAGGCGGCGCGCCTCGCGCATCGGCTCCCAACAGATGGCGCACTTGTCGCCGTGGCGGGAGACCTCGTCCGCGCTGGCCGGCGGGCAGGCGTGCGCGAGGTGCCGCGACCGCGCCGCCCAGCGCCGGTGCCGCGCCAGCCGCGCCTGCAGCTCGTGCGCCAGCTGCCGCAGCTGCATCAGCAGCACGAGCGACGCCATCGACACGAGCATGTTGGTGTAGGCCAGCATGTGCACGACGTGGGCGAGCTCCGCGGCCAGCGCGGCGCACTCGAACGCGAGCCGCGTGTAGTGGGCGAGGGGCGCGCCGGGCTCCGCGCCGCGCCAGGCGACCGCGTACCGCGCGAGGCCGTGCAGCGCCCCCAGCCCGACCAGCACGCACTCCGCCGCCATGAACAGCAGCGTGTCGCCGCACGGCGCCGCCGCCCACGCGCACCCGGACAGCGCGCCCGCACACGCCAGCACGCCGCCCAGCAGCAAGCCGAGGCGGACGTGCGCCCATTGAGACGCCGCTGCCACCGATGACAGCTGCAAACGATACGAGACAAAAGATAACCCTATGGGATTCGAAAGTGATAGACGTCGAGTGGAATACGGATGCTAAGCTAAGATAACCCTTTGCGGAAAAACTTAGATACCTACACCTAATTCCTAAAATTATTACCTTGTTTGATTACTTAATTTTGGCTGAATTTACCTGTCATAGTCTATCTTCTCTTATAGATGTGAGGTAGATTTGTTTAAGTTACATATAACTAGACTACGTCAACTATATAAACTGTAATAAGTTTACACCATGATCAGTAAGTAAAATAGATTTAAATGTTTCGTGTATTACTAAAAACAACATTACAATAATTCATAATAGTTTCTCGATCATAGTAGCCGAAGCTAATGCAGTTTGTAATCTCAAGGCTGAACGGTCACGATAAGGAAATAAATTGGAGTAAGTAATCTAGGTATTTCTCGAACAGAAGCTGAAAGAGGTCGACCTCGTCGCGGATTGATAGAAAGATAAATAAGAATGACACTAACAATGGCAGTAACTAGGTACGTTAGTACCTAACGGAAAAACTCTAATCGTTGTTTTTCTTTTAAGTACACATTCTAAGAACGTCATTTTTACCCTTGAGATACCTAGCCATTAGGCACCTATATATTTTCAACTATACTGCATTTTACTTTGGCAATTTTAATCCTCTATTCAACATCTTGAAACCAATCATCATCGGAAATGTTGTTGCAGCAAAGTTTAATCCACTAAATCCTGCGGAGAAGCCGAGGTTTTGATCATCGTAAGATTCCCTAAACAGCCCGATGAAACACATTCTACGATAAGTAACCTTCGTTACCTTACTGATATTTAATAAATATATTTTGAATTTCACAGTTATTTGTAAAGTTATAGGTACCTAACAAGTTAAAGGCAAGTCGAACATGTCGATGAAACTCCACACCTGCTACCTATGCACTGTTTAGACAGTAATTACGATGACGCCGCAGAAGGAGCGCTTGGCAAAACACCTATAATAACAATATTAATAACCGCTTGTAGGCCAAGTTCGAGCTGACGTGTTCCAATGGAACACTTCCTAATACACCTGATTACACCTATGACTATTATAAATGAACATCAGCACTGCTATACTATACTACTTACAGTCCTTTAATGAACTAGGTAGGTAACCTATATTACGAGTATACTATACATATAAGTACTATATAATTATATTATACTACATTGAATTAGGTATGCATATTATTCATTGTGCATTTATTTATTTAATATTTTTTCTCAAAACTATTGTTGAAGTTGAAATGTAGAAAAATTGTAAATATACTTAGTACCTATCTACACGAGACGCGTCTCGTCGCGACGCGAGCGAGCGACGTTACAAGGAAATACATCTTATATTAGGTCTGCTAAAAAGTCTTATCTTATTTAGTATGTTGTATGAACTTGTAATAAAAAGATGGATTTGGAATCATTAAAAAGTTTAAATTTTAAAGTATTCAACTTCAAATTCAAATTAAGAAAATGTGTGAAATTCATTTGTTTTTCTTATTGTTAAAATGAGTGAATCTAATGAAGAAATTCGATACAAAATGTACTACAAAAAAAAATGTAAAATGCAACTCAAGCCACAAAAAAAATTTGTGATGTTTATGGACCTAATGCAGTATCTGTGAGAATAGTGCAAATTTGGTTTTAGCGTTTTCAATCCGTAAATTTTGATATCAAAACGGATAAAATAGATGCCATTTTTGAAAAAGTGGAGCAGGATCGGTATACTAGTAGTAACCATATAGCTGGAGAACTGGGAATTAAGCACAATACGGTTTTGACGCATTTGAAACAAGCTGGGTACACAAAAAAGCTCGATACTTGGGTGCCTCATGAGATCACTGAAAGAAACCTAATGAACCGTGTACTCATTTGTGATTCTTTATTACGACGTAATGAAATCGAACCATTTTTAAAGAAGTTAATAACTGGTGATGAAAAGTGGATCATGAACGACAACAACGTGCGAAAAAGATCGTGGTCAAAGGTCGGTCAGGCTTCACAGACTGTGGTGAAACCCGGGTTAACACGCAACAAGGTGATGATGTCTGTATGGTGGGATTGGAAGGGCATTATTTATTATGAGCTGCTACCGCCAGGCAGGACCATCGATTCAATCTTGTTTACATACAATGTTACTCATGATAATTTTACGTCTATAACTAAAAGATAAATGGATCAGCGGACCTAATTGATAAAGAGCGAACAAATTTGTAGGTATCGTATTATTTATCAATCGGCTCACCATCCCACCACACCGTACTGCGTTGACATTTACTACCGACTTTCTCTTTCAAACATTATTAAAAACACACTTGTACAATGGAAAACTGCATCGTAAAGCTTCGTCCGATTAATTAATCTATCAACATACGTAGGCATAACATAACATATATATTTGACGTCATTATGATAAAATTATTATAATAAATTGAATTAATTCTCGTAAATGCGTCACTTAAAAAGTTATAACATTACGTGGAGCATCTCGTTAGATAAACCTAATGTGATAATATGTTAAAATCCTATAACACGCTTTTATTATATAAGTACTTATTTTATTGACGTAGTTTTCCTCGATTATGAAGTCCGTAATCGGCGCTAATATCTAAACTAGTTAAGTTATTCACTGACGGTACTTGTTGCTGCAATATGTCACTTCCTTTGTAGGCACTTTACATTACTCACCTACACGAAAATATTTACCTTGAAGTTTCAAGTAATGCGTTTTATCAAGTTAATTAGTGTAACTAAAGTGTGAACATTGTAATATGTAGACCTATGTTGTAGTTTGGAAGCTCTTTACGGATGGCTAAAGTCCAGAGCTACGCGTACACGTATGGCGCGATCATAGCGAAATAGGGGGATATAGATACCACAATATAACTAAATAATTCAATAATATTAAATAAATAAATAAATATTGCACGACATTACACGCAATCCAACCCCGAATTAAGTATAAAGCTTGTACTATGGGTACAATGTACAAAGTAGTTATATTATACATAAGATACTTTTTTTTGTAAATACATATTTACATAACTATAAAAGTCACCCAGGCCAGATACAAATAAGCATTTATTTTTAAGCATAAATATTTGCAACCGGTGGAAATCGAACCCGCAGCCTTCTGTATTGCAGTCGGGCGTTCGCCCGACGCGCCACACAGGCCGTCAATTTTTACCTATTTTTTGTTGAAAATGCCGTCATTCATAATTATTATGTACTGGCTGCGCCCCGCTGTTTTATCCGGATATCCGGACTTGAAATCCGGATAAAAAGTAGCCTAAGTATATGTAAATCGAAGTCTTAAGCTATCTGCAAATCAAATTTCATTGAAATCGGTCGACTCGTTCCTGAGATTAGCGCACACAAACGCATAGACAAACGGACAAACAGACAAAAAGTTAAACACGGAAATGGGGTCTGTTACGTTAGTATAGTACATCCCTCTAAAAATAGTTTTTTCAAAATATCTTTCTAAAACAGACACCGCTAAGTTACGATTTTATTATAAATATAGATATAGATTTTATTGCAATTTTGCGATTAATATCGGTCATTAATATGAGGTATATTTATGATAGATATCAATTGCAATCGGTTGCATGACACCCAATAGCCCTTTTAAACGTCTCCAGTTTGCCTCACTTTGCACAAAGTGAACCTGACTGACCAACTGACCACGGAAGACGGCGTAATAAATAAAAATAAAAGCGTCACTCATGGGACTTGCATGTATGAGCATGCATGTAACCCTGTTTAGTACCCACAAACATACGTACAATTCCATTATAAATTCGAGCGAAAAGTTTGTAGTTACAAGATTATTTAGGAATAAAAAACAGTTGTCCCATTGTGCGGGATTGGACACCCAACTTACCATACACAGTAGTTGGGTTACATAGGTAGGTACTTACATAGTCGAATCTATCTTTGGCCAGATGCGCGAATATGTGCAGGAAGCCGAGCAGCGTGAACCAGGCGCACCAGAGCAGCACTTCGTCCATGTACTGCACGTTGACGACGCCGAACACGAAGATGAACTTGTAGAACACGTAGTTCCAGAGCTTGTCCTTGACGCGCTGCGTCTCGGCCGCGCGCAGCGAGCCGAACACGCAGCGCTGCACCGCCCATCCGACCACTCCCAGCGAACAGTATGCCACGTTTATCAACGTCTGGAACACAATATTACACATACTTTACATTTTAATGGTCTGGTATGGGGTAATTCCGGCTGAGATGGACCTGTGGGAGAGACAACCTTCAAAAAAATACCAATTTGTTTTTTTTTTAAGTGGATAATGTTTCTGGCAGCCATTGTTTTCGTATAAGCGCAAACAACGATGCGTTTTTGTTGATTTAGGAGGGAAAATAATCATTTTTTAAATTCAATTCCCGGCAGGATTTAAACTTGCGAACCGCGACCTATGAGTCATTCACTGCGCCACTGGAGCTAAGTGGAGCTTAGGGTGTTACCCACAGAACACTATATTATGATCGGTGGTGTTACCACACCAAGCGATCGATCATTAATCGATCGAGTTGGTGGTTGGTCCCGGTTGTTATCTCTGATAGCAGTCGTTAGGTCAAGTTAGAGGCCTTAGGGCGACCTGAAAACTCCAACACCAGGTGTGTCACACCACTACACGAAAAGAAGAAGATTAATCGATGCCATCGATCGACATTGATCGATTGGTGTGGTAACACACTAGGCTACCGGTTTGACGATTGCGAGCCTAAAAGCCCTAACCTAACTCACTAGTACAGAAATCATACCAGAAATGTTGTTAAATTGGTTGGTTACGCAGCTATAAGCGAATACAAGGGAAGGCGAGGTAGGTATTACTCTATAGAAATTTTGTTGGTGTCGGCGACTAACTTCGTCCCCACCAGTGTCTTTGATTAGTGCCATGATTTAAAAAATAAGAGACCGTTGCCTATCTAGGTCCTACTCAGATTGCCTAGGTACCACTTATCTATCAAGTTATGATTGCTCGATTGTCATCATCACTGATCTTTGAAACATCATTTTGCCTAAAATAGAGACGAACGAAATAAATTTACGTATAAATTTAGGGACATTTATTATATTTTAAATATTTTGCATTAACAAACTAACGAAACAACATTCTTTTTGGGATCCATAGATACCTACCATCTAAGTTGTTTTGGTATTTTTAGTTCGAAAACAGTTTTACATTACTTATATACCTACATAAGTAATCTTCCAGTCGTAAGTATGTAGGCCATGGGTTAGGCTCGATGTTGAATATTAAATTACCGTTGTCCTTTTAAAGTAAAACCAGTTAGAATAGTGATCAAAGTCAGAATTTTACCTGCTTATTTGTTAAAGATGACATATTATTTATAGATTAACTAGGTATATATTCATTTAATATAGTTAGATATAGATAAATACATGTAATCGATCTAAAGTCGAGATATTTCGATGACTTGATGTAGGTATATGAGTAGAGGAAAAGCGCCGCGCCTCGGGTTGCTTTCTATATTTATTATAGGTACTGTGATATGTGATAGATCCGTGTCGATTACCTTTTACATTTTTGAAGTTTAATCATTTTTATTTTTAGGTAGGTATAGTTATTGCAATTGCATAAAACATACATTTTAAAAATTGACCTTTTAACATCATAGCCATGCTCAAAATGCATGAAGGATTCGTCCCTTACAGCATTCAATAGAAAACAATGTCTAAAAACAAACAATTCAAGGACTGGGAAAATATTAATTTACAAAAGGGAATTGTTTATCACAGAGATAATAGTAATTAATAGGTATCTATGTACGTATAGTGGTCATTCATAATGGTTGAAATCAGTAGTTAAACGTGTCACGCGGCATCGCGATTGTAGCGAAACGATGACCGTGAAACAAAGATTAAAATAACCTTACCAAGAGTTAAGTATACTTGATTAAGTAATTAAAGGTTGCTACACTGTTTATTCAACCCCAGATCAGGAGTTGGATCAGAGATCATAAGGGTTGTTATTTTGTTATTTTTTTGCATACAGCGTTGTGTATGCAAAAAAGAAACAAAAAACGAAATTTCAAAACAGAAGTTACAAAAAACCCGACTGCGTAAAAAACTCGATTAAAAAATACGCATAGAAACAACAAAAAAACCAAAAAGAAAAAAACAAGCCCAGTAATTTGAAATAACGCTAAGTAATAATAGTTTTGTAATCGATACACACAGAATACATAATAAATGAGTAAAAAATTACTCACAGTCGGGACCCATTCATTTTACCAATCTAATTTTTCCAATGGGTCCCGACTGTGAGTAATTTTTTACTCATTTATTATGTATTCTGTGTGTATCGATTACAAAACTATTATTACTTAGCGTTATTTCAAATTACTGGGCTTGTTTTTTTCTTTTTGGTTTTTTTGTTGTTTCTATGCGTATTTTTTAATCGAGTTTTTTACGCAGTCGGGTTTTTTGTTTTTTTATAAATTATTTTTTTTATTTATAAAGATGAAAGACAGAGTAAAGTTACAAAGATTACAAGTTTCACAATAAAGCAACAAATTCAACTGTTTTGAAAGTTCAGACCGATAGTAAAGATTCAACGAAATCATATGCAAAATGCTATTCCCACGATCGTTGATCGCAGTCGGGTTTTTTGTTTTTTTATAAATTATTTTTTTTATTTTACGCTTTTTAGTTATTTTCATTTTATTGATGGTAGGTAAGTCTCGTAATCTATTCATTTCATTAGGGGGTTATAATGTACTAGCTGCGCCCCGCGGTTTTACCCGCGTAAGTTCCGTTCCCGCGGGAATAAAAAGTAATCCAGGTCCCCCAGCAACCTATATTCCAAGTTTCATTGCAATCGGTTTAGTAGTTTTTGCGTGAAAGAGTAACAACCTCACATACATACATACATACTTACATACAAACTTTCGCGTTTATAATATTAGTAAGATTCTATTTCAGTTAGGGTTTAGTTATTTTTGTTTAAATTTATTATTATTCTTTTAACGTTTTTAGGTACCTAAGTGTTATTAGGCTTGTATTCAGTATGTAGGTACAATTTATGTAAATATTTTTTTAGTTTATATCAATAAATTCCTGTCACCTGTACCATCACGGCTTATACTTTGATAGTTCCAAGCGTAACTACGTAACAAAAATAAAAACTTGTTCGTTAGTAATAAAAAGCAAGAATACCTAATTGTAAATTAACTTTAAACCGTTATATTTCCTAAACGGTTCTTTAAAATGAAAAATGGTAAAAGAAACCTAATATTTATTTTTAAAAACCTATTCAACGATACCCATCTTGACATACTTTGACGATTTAAGATTTTTTAATTTTGACAATATGGCGCCTGGTGGTGACATATGTTACTTTGGATTACTGTCATGTCTTTAGTCACACTCGCCAGATTAAGACGAATCGATTGACGTAAGAATCATCAAAATCGGTCCACGCGTTTGGCCTCTAGAACGCCACATAGAAACATCCATACATACATACATACATACATACATACATACATAGACCGATAAACACATTACCCTCCTTTGCGTCGCGCAGTCGGGTAAAAACGCAATCACACATGCTAGATACATTACAGTCCTACTCATTACTCAAATATATTAATATCCACTCATAATACGTACATAAGTAGAAAGTACCTAGGTACTTTCTACCCTAGGGTACCTAAACTACATAGGCAAATATAACTCAAAACTAGGCAAGGCATAATTATTTATTACTTATATTCATCTACCTACTTACATTCTAATAAGGAAGCATAGATAACTGGACTCTAAAATAGAAGCTATTTTAAATAAAAAGCACGAATTATTCATCATTCAAAACTACAAATACATCCTGATTTGGTACCATTTGGAAGCAGATTTGCGCTTCACCTTGAGAATTGCGAACACAAGACACCATTCAACTTTAGATTAGGAATAGAGTACATACAGGTACGTACGTACTAGTTTGCAATAAATTAATTGGTAGTAGAACTCGGTTTTCAAGTTCCTTTACTTCGTCACAAATTATTTGACGTAGTACAATGGAAAAAGACTTGTTCCGCATAGTCTAATGCATAACGATTTCAGAAATTAAGTCTTTGAAACATTAGGTATCATTTTACCTTCGTAGGAAGGTACCTGCTTGAAATATTCTATAGGAAATAGGTCAGTATTCTAGTAGACCTCAATGCGGTAGTTATCCTTGCCTTCTCTCGTCTGAGTAATCATAATATAGGCTACGCTAAGACCTTGCGAACGGATTATTAATTGCAATCATGCTCGATGGATAACAACAAATGCAGGAAAAGAGGTATTTGACCTTTACCAGTTTCCACTTTGGAGGAAGATGATGTAACACTAACCACACGGTATTTTGTTAGAGAAAACATCGTATTCATTCAAACGGGAATATTTTACTAGGTAATTAAAATTGAAACCACAATTTGTTAAATTAAACGGACTACAAGTAACTCGTCATGTCACTTTTGTACGCGACTTTAAAAATGATTAACAAGTGAAAAAAATAACACATAATTTAGATCACGTTTTAGGTTTTAATAACAATCGGATATATAAAATAACATATTGTTGGTGATGCTGATGTTAAAACATATTTTGGTAGAAGAGAAGAGGCTTTCACATACAAACCGACAAATCCTGTTTCTGTATTAAGCTTTCTACACTATTACAATAAATGAACTATTGTTCTATTGCCCTTGTTCTATTTTTCAGATTTTGATTCTTTCGATCCCGTTCATGATTGGTGTGAAGGTTGTATGTAAACCGGAACATATACACGTGTAACGTTGACCTCCAGTGTTCCATTGTAACAAGCGGTGTCACCTCCAGCTCCGGAAGCTCAGCGACAACTTGACCTCAGCCAGTCAACGACCGACGGTGATGTTCCACAAACGACACGGCAACGCTTGTTTTGGCTTCGAGCATCTTACGCGCGTCTATCGACATTTTGGAAAGGATACGAGGCGGTTGACATTTTCACAGATTAGTTGTTGCTTTCGAACCTACTTCATGGTAGGTTCGAAAGCAACAACTAATCTGTATGCAACCCCTTGAACATACAAGAATTATATAATGAATCATAGCTTGTTTTAAAATTTCAGGATACAGACAAATTTCTACAGGAGGAATTTGGTACTTCATTTTGTTAAAAATGCCATACCTGTTAGCAGCGCGGGTAAAATTGCCGGGCGCCACTAGTAATTAATATAATAGGTCAAACCAAGGCCACTTTATGCAAATATTATTAGCTTCATTTTTTAACATTCTTTTGTCTTTAATTACCGCCTTTGCAAAAAAATATCACCGGTTAAATTATCGTTAATTAACCAAATAAAATAGGTACATAATGTATTTGTTTTCTACCTCAATAGTAGAACAATTTTTTTTGTTGTCAAATGTTCATTACAAATCACAGTACCTAATTACCCATTACTTCATTACCCCGGTTGTTATCTCTGATAACAGTCGTTAGGTCAAGTTAGAGGCTTTAGGGCGATCTGAAAAACTCTAACACCAGGTGAGCCACACCACTACACGAAAAGAAGAAGACCGATTACTCTCTGTAGATCAAGTGATCAAGATCCATTTGATTCCATTGAGAAAACTTTTTCTCTTTAGATCCATTTCTGATGATTTGGTTTTAACAAGAACTTTTATCATCTGTAGATCCAATGATCAAATTGATTTTGTTCCAGTGAGAAAACCTTTTGTCTTTAGATCCAATTTTGATGATTTGGTTCTAAGAAGAACTTTTACTTGTAGACCCAATGATCAAGATCTGTGACGGTCGCCCACAGCACCTACTAGATGGCGTTACTAGTATGAAATCCTGGATCGCGATATCAACATTCTTTCCAAGATAAGCTCATATACAACTACCGACGAGACATCGTCGGGCCGCGGCCTACCGGGCAAAACCACCTGCCCGGTGGAAGATCTTCCCTTTGGTACCTACACCACCTCATACCTCCAAAAGATCCATTTGGTTCCAGTGGTAATATTTTTTGTCCTTTAGATCCAAAATTAATTACTTTGATCTAAAAAAAAAAGCAGTATTGAAAGTGACAATTGCATTTTGTTTGCTCAGATGCAACTTGTAAATGGGGATATCAATGTTGGCCATTTTCAAGATAAACTACGTTAATAAATGTATTTTATTAGAACTACCTATTACGTTTAAATTATTTCAATTTATATGATGAATATTATGGCAAGATAAAAAAGATTTTTTTATTTAATTATGTTGTTATTGTATGTTTTGTTTTAATAGAACCAATTGGATCTTGATCACTAGATCTACAGAGAGTAAAGGAAGAAGACAGTACCTAATAACGTTACAAAGCAGCTGGTAATGGGCAAAGACCTCCCCCATTTCCTTCCCTGTGCTGAGACGCGTTCTTCAGATTTTTCCGACCACTTTACATCGAATGCATCGAGATGATTGTTCCACCGTTTTCCGGGTCTACCTCGAAGACGTCAACTGCCTTTACATTGGGTGGCTCGTTGATTGCTTACGTTTTTTACTTGTTACAAGACCTAAACTATCTGTACTGTGTACCTTTGGTGACTAATCATAACGGTATATTACTTGTCTTGTAAGTCCTTACACACACAGTCAAAACAACAACGTTAAAATACGCATTTATTGACTGAATTCAAAAGTAGCAACACGACGGTAACGGTAAAATTTATATATTCTTTCCCGTTTTTTTTCTAGAAACAAATAATTAGAAAGCCGGTGAGTAGCCCGCTGTAGCTAGAACCCTATTTTATGAAATACGTTGTGTCGATTTGAGCGATTTGACTAGCCACTCGCCGCAGAAGTTCGACATCGAACGAAAATAGGCAGAAATAGAGATTTTTAAATTGCCTTAAATGTCATTGTGATTTTAAAATAAGGTTATTGGCCGTATGCTGTCTGTGGTCTATACGAATAAATTACTATACAGTATTAGTACTTTGTACGAGAAACGGTAAAAAAAACAATGTATACCACTTTAGGTATCATGTCAGCCAGGTCAGTGTATTTGTTATTTATGTAAAGACGATTCCTTAAACTAGGTACTATGTACCTACAAAGTATTGGTCGAGCGATTTTCGTGTAACTATGAAATTATCGCACCTGTAAACTGTTTTGAATACATTTTATATCGCAATCAAATCATTAAAATGCCGCGAAGGACGTGAAGGACGTTTTCTTTGCATAATTGCTAAAACTATCCTGGGTTGCTCCTATAATAATGAAACAATAGGCGCCGTGTGTTAAGAGGGAGGGGCTAATGTAGTCTGATCGCATGACTATCATCACGCGTCGTCGCGTCATCATTAACCAATAATAATAATTGACCGTGCTAGATAAGTAATCAAGAGTCGCGTCGCTCTTCAAACTTCGACAAAATATTTTTGTTTTCTTTGTGTATTTATAGATTTGGCACAAAACTAGCTTTCGTTGTTGTTCTGTTTGTTTGCGTCCGCGTCGTGGTGATATAAGAAACTATGTATAACCTAACATCAACTCGACGGTTTTTTTCTTTATTCTGTAGCAAAATCAAGTAGGTAGAAAACAATAGACAATTTTTGTTCAATCAAGCCAATCTGATTGAACAAAAATTGTCGAGTTCTATAGGAAACGAAAAGATGTTTTCATTGCATCGTCGTCGGTACAATCAGGCAGGCAGGCTGTCTGACCATGAGCACCTGGAAAGCCGTCATATTGTCAAGTTTTTACAAAAATCAAATAAACGCGATGCCTACTTAAATTTATTATCTATATAGCGTGACCATAATGTTGTTGTTTTTCTAGATTCGCATCCCGTGGCATCGTTCTTTACCATTACTTTACGATCCACTCTTACCTACCTTTGTCTCCAGGTTTCACATTATCGATCCAACCAATAAACTATGAACTGCAAATTAAACTGTTCAAAAACAAAAAACAAATTAAGGATGACACATACATACATAACTACCTACTTGGTAAAAACTTGTCTTGTTGTCAAAAATGTGTTGTCTAATTGAGTGGTACCCAGAGTACAGAGTACTCAAGAGTCCCCAGAGAATAATTTACTGGAAAAATCCTCAGCTAACCGGTCAAGTTAAACAAGCCAATCATCCTTCCACCGTTTTTGTATGAACACGTGCGTGTCATTGGCAGAATTGTTTAGCGACCGCAATACCGACGCCATAACTAAAAATTAAATTGAGTCATACCTACTAAGTATTTAAATCCTATGGATATTGTTTGTTTGTTTATTCATTATCATACCTATTTACACGTGATAGGCATTGTTTTGTTGCGCCATTAGTCGCTTCAGTGAGAAGGCAAAAGGGTGCAGGCACTAACTAATAACTTTAAATTAAATTAGGTAAATGTATGATGATTGATGACAATTAAGTCTAATCAATATTATAGGCAGCAAGAACTCTATCGGCAGCAGAGTTTGACGCTTATTTAAAGAAAAGATAGAAAGACAGGGAAACGTACACAACAATACAATTGGAAGGGCAGACAGATACGGTTATAGTACAAGTATATGGAAGTGGAAGAGATAAGGGCGGCTTTTGCCTATCAGTGGGATGAAAAAGACTAACATAATGTAGGAACTTGTCTTCCTTAGTTATACAAAGATCTTGGTCTGACAACACGTTGTACCTAAGCTGCATAAGATACCAAATTGGTGTACCTGAATGTTTTGTTCATATATAAACCTTTCTATTGAATAACTCTGTCTAAGTACTAAAAAAACCGCATCAAATATGTTGCGTAGTTTTAAAGACCTAAGCATACATACAAACAGACAGCGGAAAGCGGCTTTGTTTTTATACTACGTAATGATTTTCATATGCGATGAAGATAAGAAGTTTAGGAAATATGTAGATATAACCACTGATATCGGGGACATATTGTCGGACGAGCCAGACATTCCTACAAAACAAACAATGTAACGATGACGTCGGACGCAACGAACGATTGACTATTTGTATGTTTATTTGATATAAAACTGTACATGTAGTTTAAGTTTATCTCACAACCAGCTGGCACAGTGTAGACATGAACTATACTATCATAATATGACGGTTTATTAATAGCTGGAAGGTCACGGAACAGTCGAAGCTAAACATTGTTTTTTTTTCTGATGATAGATATTTAAGGATTGCGCAACTCATTATGAGATGACTTTATTATTTAACAGCCTCTAGTAATTAGTAGTCATATATATTTAATATACATTTTTTCCCCGACAAGAAGTTTCCTCACGACCAAGACTATTATAATTTAGTCGAGGTAAGAGAATTTTGTATTGAAAATACGTAAATAAAACCTGCAAAAATGTAAATGTCACCGGAATATAACAAAAACACTAAGACGCTCACTTTTGATTTTACACATGAGGTCAATAAGTTTATAGATTTACGAATATGTGTTCGTAAAATATTATAACGTAAATTTACGTTTCTTATTACTTTACGGTGACATATTAAATATTATGAGTCCAAATCGTATAAACGGGGCGGCGCGAGGTGGCACCGTTCGAGATGGCCACGATTTGCAATTTTTTTGATAATGAATGACAAATTGAAAGCGAATTTAGCTTAAAGGTACCATCAGCAAGAGTCTCAAACTTTTAATCATTGAAACTATAGTCATAGAAACATAATGCATGTTCGGCTGCTGTTGTCTTTGCCGGTCTAATCCGGTTATACTCCGCTGTAAGGAAAGGGTTAGGTTTTTCCTACCTATCTATACCATTAATATGATTCTGAATAATTAGGTTCGACCGACTTTGTTTGTATGTGTATTGAAATGGGGCGGTCCTAAATACCTTATACCTAAATACACATTGCAAGTCGGTAGGAATCATAAAATCTAGGTGAATAAAATAGGTACCTAGGTAATTAAAAATTCCTAAGATGAATAACGTAGTTTGTCGCGTGGCGCAGTTGTAGTTTAATCATAGCGTCTGCACGACGCGCAGAAAGCTGCGAGTTCATGTCTCGTGCCGGAGCAAAGGAGACGCATATTTCTTTAATATAATTTGTAGAAAATAATAATGAGGTTTTTCGTAAATAATATTTGTTTTCAAAAATAATATGTCCCAGGTCCAAATAGTGCACACCTCCCCCTAGTTATCTACTTTCACTTCTGCGTCTCGGTACTATTATGTATTCTGTGGCTGTGAGAGAGATCCTCCAGTGTTCGCTATTAAAAACCAGTATTTACGAGAAATTAAAACAAAATATGTTATGGGACCTTTGCTTAAAATAATAATGATTACAAAATGACAACATTGTTTTTGAGAGGTAAACTTCACATTTAGAAAGTTTTTTAGTTATGAAGTTATTCCATTATCATTATATTGTAGTTAATTGGCTTAAGTGGAATTCAAACCCACACCTGTATGTGGCCCGAGTTCAACTGTCTGTATGGGGATTTTTTCAGGGAAAAAAATTCTTCTGGAGAACATTTTGTTCTAATATATCTACCTATATTCTTTCAAAGATCATTCTACATTCTCACAGGAAACTCTCTGGACAGTGGTTCCATAAATTATATGCCCTTTCATGATCGTTATTTTATCGTCCATTTGTCGCTCAAAAAAAAAAGATTACTTTAGTGTCTACTTTAGAAAACCACTTAAAATAGAAATCATAATTTTTTTTTATTATTTGATGATTTTTAATTTTATTCTGTTTAGCTGAACAATTTAGGTCAGCTTTATTTTTTTGTTAAAGAAAAAGAAATTGGTCGGGATTTGAAACCACAATTACTAATGAAGTCGGGGTATCCACGGCTAGACCAACACTGCTCTGAAAATATTTTTAGTTGTTATGCTTAGACCTTAGTAGAGCATTAAAAATATTGCAATAAAAACATTCCGAAAAATTATTTTTAATTTAGTTTTATTAACTAGGTAGTACCTACCAAAACTAGGTAGGTATATTTTGTCTAAGTATTTAAAATTATAATTAATTAAGGTAATTCTTAAAAATATATATAATATTTTTGTACTAGTTGCGCCCCGCGGTTTCACCCGAAGAAGTGAAAACGGGCGCCCGAGCGGTTCTCGAGCGGTTGCACTGTTTCGTTCATTACTCGGGTTCTACTAATTGGATATTCATAGAACTATTCAATATTGAAAACCAGATTTCAATCGGGTAAGTATTTTTTAATTATTTAAGGAACCGACAGATAAACAGACAAATTATACATATAAGTAAAATCTACTACTATTTTTTTAAAGCCCTCTAGACAACTTTTTTTAAATTTACTGCCAATTACAGACTTTTTGTCCTCTCTTTCTTTAGTATAAGTATAGAAGAAGATTTGGTTACCTATTTTTATCATTTTCTTAACATAACAACAACAATTGAAAAATTTGTGTTGAATCGGTAGGTACTTTTACAGTGCTTTTTTGTTTTATTATTTGGCAGAGTCTGCAACAGCAGGTAGCCAACAGACTCCATAAACATAAAAAGCCAGAGTCAAGTAGTTAAAATATTGTATTCTGACCTTCTTTGAAATTGCAAAAAGTAGATGTGAAGGTCACTGACCTTCATGTAGCTCTTTAATAATTATTTTTAACTTTTATTTTATGGATCAAGAAACTAGTTGTGCTTCACTATTTCATCTGCATTGTTCCACAATATAATAAATTATTCCACAATATAATTTATTGCAATATGGTATCCCTTACATTTTGCAATTGCAATACGAAATCATACCTGTATCTGTAACTAGGTATGTAATGGCAAATACTAGTTAACAGAATAGATGTTTGCTTTTTAACCGACTTCAAAAAAAGGAGGAGGTTATCAATTCGTCTGTATGTATAATTTTTTTTTTTTTTTGTATGTTTACCGATTACTCGAAGACGGATTGACGGATTAAGATGATTCTTTTTTTAATGGATAGGTAGGAGCTCCAAGATGGTCCCATATAAATTTGATGTAGATCTGATGAGGGTCTTCGGAGTGATGAACGGAAATGCTCCTCAAAACGCATTAATCAATCCAGTTGTTTACCGATTACTCGAAGATGGCTCGACCGATTGAGATGATTATTTTTTTAATGGAAAGGTGGAAGCTCCGAAATGGTCCCATAAAAATTTGATGAGGATCTGATGAGGATCTTCGAAGTTAGGACCGGGAATGCTCCTCAAAACGCTGTATTCAATTCAATTGTTCATCGATTATACGAAGATGGCTTAACCGATTGATATAGTTCTTTTTTTTAATGGAAAGGTGGAAGCTACGAGGTGGTCCCATGAAAGTTTGGTAAGGATCTGATGAGAATCTTCGGAATGATGGACAGGATAGCATCCCAGAATTCAATAAATTACTCATTTTTGGACTTCTACCAAAAAGAATAGACCCCTAAAGAACTAAGTACAGATTGATGGGGCACCTGAAACCACCTTCTCATCAGCAAACTCCTCAATAATTAAAATTACGGTAACAATATTGTTGATTTTTAGGTAGGTAGGTATACTAAAAAGGGTAAAATAAAAAAAATAATTTAACAATTAAAAAACCGACTTCAAAAAGAAACAAAAAATAATTTAAAAAACAACCAAAAAAAAAAGAGCAGTTTTACTGGTTGGTTCCATATTGTACTTAGGTTGGCTGCCCGAATTAAATAATGAACTACCCCAGGAGGGTACCGCGCACTGCGGAGAATCCCTCTCTGATGACTGTTCTCAACAGGAGTCAGGCTGCCCCACGTATTCTGGGGGGGGCAAATCCCGCTACACAGGAAGGAAATCGACGGAGGAAACTAATAAACCCAAAACGTTGACTCAACAAGTCTTTCACAAGGCCTTGTTTACGAACCAAGCCAAACTGACGAATCCTACTCAAGAAAAGTTGAATTCCGAAGTGATGAGACCCAGAAGCTCCTCACTTGGAAATAAATTACCTGATGGACAGACAAGCACATCAAAACTTCTTTTTATTGAGAAAAACGCAACCAAGAAACGTAAAATTGATCAAATTTCACACTTATCACCTCCAGGCATTGTCCAATCAAATAGTTTCACTGGATTATCTCTGGACGCTACAGATGTGCCCACAGTGGAAAAATCACGACCTAATAAACCACCTCCAATTCTCCTATATGGTATCGAAAATGTAAACGAGCTCACCGAACTTCTGAAAACCACAGTTGACCCAGGAAAATTTCGGTACAAAATTGTCAACAAAAATCTACTTCGGATAATGGTGGACGATGTTGACAGCTACAAAAGGACCATTGACCTAATCCGACAACAAGGACTAACTGGATACACCTTCTCTAGAAAAGAAACGAAATGCCATCGTATGTGATTCGGAACTTACACCATACAACACCTCATGAGGCAATAGCTGATGAAATCTCAAAGTCTGGGAACAAAGTAAGGGGGGAAATAATAAATGCTCGTTTCGGCCCTAACAAAATTCCTACATCCACATTCTTTGTAAATGTAGAACCAAGTCCCAACAACAAACTGCTAAAATGCATTGAATTCATCTATCACCAACGGGTTAAAATCGAAGATCCACGAAAGCCAACAACAATAGTTCAGTGCCATCGATGTCAGCAGTATGGTCACTCTAAGAATAACTGTATGAGGCCATACCGTTGCGTCAAATGTAGCGAGAATCACAAGACTTCTGAATGCCCTAAAAAGATAGAAACACACCAGCAACCTGTGCGCTTTGCTCTTGTGAACATCCAGCTAACTACAAGGGTTGTAGTGTGTACCAAGAAATTCTTGCTAGAAAGACAAGGAGAAGCACAAGAACACAACGACAACCACCACCGCAAGTAGATTCACCACAAACTTTCCCACCCCTACCCCAGCTGCAAGATGGAAGGTTAAACATAAACTCTATGGATCTGGGACAAACATACGCACACGCGACTGCTCCCAGCGAGCCAAAAACACTTAGCCTCCACAAGGCACAAAAAGGTGGCCCCCAAAAGCCACAGTATCCCTGTACTCAAGCAGACAAATCTAAAAAAGACCAACAACAACAAAACTCTACCTTAGAACAGCTACTAATCAAGCAAAATGAAAAAATAGACTTACTCCTTCAACAAATTAGCTCGATGCTTAATCTTCTTACCACCGTTCTCTCTAAACAATGGTCTCACTCAAAGTAGCTGCCTGGAACATAAACGGGCTTAATACCAAGAATGATATTTTGGAAGTAGAAGCCCTAATGGCGACCAACAATCTAGACATAGTTCTTGTCTCGGAATCACATGCTACCGATAGAAGTTCTTTCCGCATACGAGGCTGTAATACTTACTGTACGCCCCACCCAGACGGTAGACCACATGCTGGAACAGCTTTAATTGTAAGGTCGCACCTTAAACATTCAGTGATGGAACAATATCGTCACCCACATCTGCAAGCCACCACAATCATGTTAGAAGACCACTCTGGCCCGATTACCATATCTGCAGTATACTGCCCACCGAAATATAAAATTGATGAAACTATGTTCACCGAATTCTTCCAAACGCTAGGTAATCGTTTTATTAGTGGTGGTGACTGGAATGCAAAAAACACATTTTAGGGCTCTCGATGTACTTCTACTAAAGGCCGGGAACTCATGAAAAGTATTTCTAAAAACCATCTGCAGACATTAACTACATGCGAGCCTACTAGTTGGCCTTCGGATCCAAACAAAAAGCCTGATTTGATAGATTTTTTCATCAGCCGAGGAATAAATGATCAACACATTAAATTGGAATCCTCTTTCGATGGATCTTCTGATCACACACCTGTCATATTGACGATAGACTCTAACATGAGTTTCAATGATATGCAAGAAAGACTTCACAACCATAAAACCAATTGGGAAGAATTTCGAAACTACTTGAACTCTAAAATAAACCTGAAAGTTCCTCTAAAATCTGCCAGTGATATAGACGAAGCTTCTCTTTACATTACTAATCTCATTCAATCGGCTGTTTGGATCAACACCCCGGAGATCACAATCAAACCTCAAAATCAATCACTGTCAGCAGAAATAAAAGAAAAAATCTTAGAGAAGCGAAGAATCAGAAGACAATGGCAGCAGTCTCGACTAAGATCAGATAAAAAACGCTTACACCAAGCAGCACGAAACTTAAAAGCTTTACTCAGAAGCGCCGAAAACCAAAGAGTTAAAGACTGCATAGAGGTTATGTCTCCCTCTGGCAAGGGTGAAAAGTCGCTATGGAACGCAGTTCGAAATTGTGAGAAACCCAAATCCTTTTCCCCTCCTATTAGAACGGGATCAACATGGGCTCGAACAAACAAAGAAAAGGCCGAAGCTTTCGCTGGGCACCTGGAAAACGTTTTCAAACCAAACGACGGTGACTGCCACTCAGAATCAGTGATCGAAATGGCTCTACTCCAGGACTTTCAGATGTGTTTGCCCATTAAACCCACGTCACCTGGAGAGATCGCGAAGCAGATAAGATCTCTGGACCCAAAAAAGGCTCCGAGTTACGACTCGATTACTCCAAAAGTGCTTAAGGAACTTCCCAGGAAATGTGTTACTTTTTTAGCATGCCTGTTTAATAGCATTTTCAGACTGTCACACTTTCCGTGGTTGTGGAAGATATCACAAATAATAATGCTGCACAAAACAGGAAAACCAACTGAGGAGGCAGGGTCCTACAGACCGATCAGCCTAACACCCGTACTATCTAAACTGTGGGAACGAATCTTCTTGCCTCGCCTACAGCAGTTTTTGGATGAGTACGAGCTGATACCCGCACATCAATTTGGCTTCCGTAAATCTCACTCAACGGCGGAACAAGTTCATCGGGTCTACGATACCGTTAGACAATGTTTTGAACGCAAAATGTACTGTTCAGCTGCCTTCTTGGACGTACAGCAGGCTTTCGACCGCGTATGGCACAAAGGACTTCTGTACAAGATTAAAAATAACCTGCCTCACACTGTTTATTCCATCATAGCATCATACCTTGCTGACAGAGCATTTCAAGTGAGGCACGGCGATGCCAGATCCTCAATGCGCAGAATAGAAGCAGGAGTTCCTCAGGGATCTGTGTTGGGCCCAGTGCTGTATAATATCTTTACCGCAGATCTCCCAGTCACAAATGGCGTTACTATCGCTACATACGCAGATGACGTGGCATACCTAAGCGTCGATCAGGACTACCGCGCAGCAAGTACTAAACTCCAAATGGCACTTGACGAAACACATGCTTGGCAACGCAAATGGCGGATAAGAGCTAGCGCGCAAAAGTCATGCCACATAACCTTCACACTTAGAAAGCAGACATGCCCTGAGGTGAAGCTAGGAAACGACACACTCCCGCAGCATGATTGTGTCAAGTACCTTGGGTTTCATCTTGACAGACGCCTAACATGGAAGACTCACATCAAGCATAAACGAGACCAAGTGAACCTGAGATACAGAAACCTTTCATGGTTAATGTCTCGCAACTCTACACTATCAGTAGACAACAAACTCCTTCTATACAATGCAATCCTTAAGCCGATCTGGCTCTACGGAATCCAACTGTGGGGAGTGGCCAGTAAGAGCAACATAGCTTGTCTCCAACGTGTGCAAAACTCTATACTCCACAACATATGCAAAGCTCCGTGGTTCACGAGAAACGTCGAAACTCATGAGTACCTAGAGATGCCAACAATCACAGAGGAAATTGCTAAATACCAAAAGAGTCATATTGAACGCCTTGTGGCTCATCCCAATCCCCTTGCTGCCCAGCTGATAGATCTCACAAATAAGACACGCAGACTGAAAAGGCTGGATGTCGTCTAAATTTAGAGGAAGCATTGGCAGTGGCTAGTGCGCCTTAAATCATATTATACTCGCACAACTATACTGATTATAGTCTATCAAAGACTGATTGCAGTATCAAAACAGGAAAAAAAAAAAAAAAAAAAAAAAAAAAAGGTTGCCTGCCCGACTTCAGATGATAAAACAGAATAATTAGTCGGTGGCTCTGTACCTATGTAGAGGTTATTTTGGTCATTTTTATCAATTCTTTTTTTTTGGTTGTTTTTTAAATTATTTTTGTTTCTTTTTGAAGTCGGTTTTTTAATTGTTAAATTATTTTTTTTATTGTTGTAAAAGGATTTATAACTAAGTTGCATATTTATTTTGTTAATTACATTTATGTTATTGGCAATGTTTTATTTCTACATATTTTGTATGTGTAATTGTGCATTAGGTAGGTAGTAAAGTGGTAGGTTTTCCTCCATTAAACAAATCAATAACAATTTTTATTTTATGTACCTAAATAAACAAGAAAAAACAACGTTATTCACCCAGATATACCTATATCTGGGTGTTGTTTAAAAACAGTAACTACCTAGTTACTGTTCTTTATAAGGGGTGTAGTTACTGTTCTTTATAAGGGATCCCATTCATCTTGCTGTCTCTGGGTTAAGCAATAACTAGCCACCAAAATCAATAGTAGATTGTTATACAAGGGCTGAAGGTCAGATATTTAACCTGAGATATGTTTAGTTCACCAATATTTCGAGGGTGAAATGCGTGACATTCACCCAAGTTAAACACTTTACTTTTCTTTTCGACTGTGAGAAAATTAAAATACTACTAGCACATTTAATAAAACAAAGAATCAGTTAAAATATCAAGTAAATTTAGAACAATTTGTCTAATCCAAATTATTTTGTTTAATAGATTAAAAAAAGTTAAAATATACACTTACTGCCATTATTAGAAAATTTTGTAATGGTTGGTAATTAGAAAATTTAAAACATTAAAAAACTTATCTATTGGCTACGTTAGAATCGAGTTACAATGTGCATCTATGCGGCCAAGCCGACAAGAGAAAAAAGTAAGAAGCAATCATGATGTGGTATTAGAGCGAGTGGCAGAATTGAAGATTAGGTAATTTGATTATCATAGCCTAATGAAAATACAAAAATAAGGAGTTTTTTTAATTCATACTATAATCTGACGTTTTGATTCCTTGTATTTGACAATATTTCTATAGAAAGAAGTGTCAAATGGTTGCATTAAATAAAAAATTAGGTTAACTTTCAACCCTAAAGATGAAATGAACCACTTTCGACCCGGTCCATGAAAGCCTATATACCCATGAAAGTTAAACTTTCCGAACAGGTGAGATTAATATTTAACTATGGTAACTACCTCCTGTATTCACTAAATTGATTTTAACTAAAATAATGTCTAGATACCTGGAAATTACAATTACTTATGCCTATGCAATCAACTTACCCACATACAAAGTGGCTCCTGTACCATGAAGGTAACCACCTCAGCAAGGTGTCTTGAGACATTCCTTTCGGCATCGAGAGGCGGCGGCGCGGGCGCGGGCGCAGGAGCCCCGGCCTCCGCCGCCGCCGTCATGTTCCCGCGCCAGTTCGGGTCACTTGTCACATTCACAGCATAGTACACAGCCACTGACAGCAGCAAAACACTACCAGCCGAATACACCTTCAAGTTCGGCAACGGCAACCTCTCCACGAAACTTACGGGCATCTTGACCCTTCACTACAATATTTTACACAGTACCAAAACAATTTATCAAATCTTATATTTATTAATAACATTGGACGGTAATTAAATTTACTAATATGATGCTTCTAAGAGTCCACTTCGAGTTTCCTTGCTCGCATTTTGTTGTTGGAAGTTCAGACAACAGGCAGCTGTCAAAAAACGATAATGTTAGGTGATGATGTAGGTAAAGTTAAACACACGGTCCAGTTCGGCGGTCAAACAAACAATGCACTGCCCGCATGATTGCTGATGGTTCGATTGCCGATGTTTTTCTGCTGTGTCTGCCCGCTCGGCTCGCACGGCTATTTTCGATTCGGACGAAGTGTTGGAGAGGGGGGAGGGGGGAGAAACTTGTTTGACACTTGACACCATTTGACACTGAGGTATGACATGAGTTTGACTTAAGAAGGTAAGTTTGTACTAGCTACCGTCAATGTCTAACTCAATCAGCTGATTCGTGTGCTGCCAGATACCTATGTAAAATATTCCCTGAATATTATAGAATATTCTATGTAACCTTCCCAATCACATTTTAATTAATATGGTGTATATATTTTTTTTTCATCTCATTCCATTTCCATAATGGGTTCACAACCGCAACCAGCGACATGTCACAACAACGTCGCCTTATCACCCACCGCAACTGATAAGAAAAATAAAAAGAATACGTCTTAAAGAAACTTGTGTCAAACGATGTTTTAAGTGGCAGCCCCGGCGAATGAAGTTTTGTTGACGTTTGTTGGGTTTGTTGTTGTGGGGGCAGTTCAGGATAACAAAATTATAAATAATACGATTAATTAATTATTATTACAATACAATGTCTGATAGAGACTATGCGCCACTCAGTGTGGCTTGCGTTCGTGGACTATGTGATAAAATATACGAGAAACGAAAATTCGCAGGAGCAGAAATAGAAAAGTCGGTACCTACATATAATGTACACTGGATTAGGTGCTAAATAGTTTGTTTGCTCTAAATTGAATTCTCACAAGCTCGTGTTGTATGTAGCTGATCCAGCAGCTTGCTAAAATCTCCAAATTAGAAGATTACCACTACGCACCCTCTATAGGACCAAACTTTTGTTTATAATAAGAGTTTACTTTCATTATTGCATACATTGGCTCCAGTGGAAATTTGTTTGGTTCTTTCAGAATGGTGAAGGATTTCAGTGAGGCAAAGAACACAAGTCAGATCCGGCGGCTGATTAAAGTCCTGGGCCAGGAGTTGATGTCATCTACAAACCCCAACGTTAAGAACGGTGCTCTTATGGGACTCTCTTCAGTCGCCGTCGGCCTGGGAGAGGTATAACGCAGGCTACACATGTACAATTATAGATAACTGACAGTTGTAGACAAAATCAAGACACCTTTAACGTTTTAAGTGTTCAACTGAACACTTAAAACACAGTTTTAACTTATTGGTTAGCTTCACCTCAACTAATTTCACATTTAAATGTTTTCTTTTTCTTTTATCCAAAACCACTTTGCTTTGTGTATTTTTTTTAAAGAGGCACTATTTACCCGACCACAGCAATGCCAAAATTGATGGTAATGTTTTTGGCAGTCTATGTGTGTATGTTTGTATGTTCCACCATAATGCCTAAACTACAAAACTTTCTTTAATATATGAGGTGTCAAAAGATTCGTAATAATGGGCCAGGTGCTTGGCCGGGTTTCATAGGCAGTATTTAACATAGAAGACATAGACAAAGAAATAGTACAGTATTTACTAGAAAGCGTACTTTATCACAAAAACGGTCCCATTTGATGTTAGAGAGACCCTAGTCTGCCCTTTTTTACCCAGCTGCAAGGAATGGATTATATTTTTCGGGACTATCTCGTATGTTTGTAATATTCTGTATTATTTACTGTAGTGTTCGTCGGTTAGTTAGATAAGGATAGACTGGAACCAACTGGGTTAAACAGGAACGTTTTGATATATCAAAGCAATAACTACCTTAACCTTAGAGAAGATGATTGAAATATATATTTGAAAAGTTGTCAAGTGCACAGTCTTCTGAAGATGACGATGTAACAAATGTATCTGCTTATATGACAGTATTAAACCTTAGATTCTAACCTCGAAAAAAATTAACAGGTTTAAGAAAGGTTTCCTAAATATATACTCTCATAGCTGCAGCAATTCTAGAACCTTTACTGGTTGCTAGGCCAAAAACGAATGAGCGTTAACGTTCGCAGCGGGGCTGCGTGGAGTACCTGAGCGAGCTGGTGCAGCCGATGATGGCGTGCGTGAGCGAGAGCGAGTCGCGCGTGCGCTACCAGGCGGTGGAGGCGCTGTACAACTGCGTGAAGATGTCGCGCGGCGCCGCGCTGGCGCACTTCCCGCAGCTGCTGGACGCGCTGGCGCGGCTCGCCGGCGACCCCGAGCCGCAGGTGCGGCAGGCGGCCGAGCTGCTGGACCGGCTCGTCAAGGACGTGGTCACCGAGAGCCCGGCGCTAGAGGTGGGCGCGGTCGTGCGGCTGCTGCGCGAGCGGCTGTACGCGCGCGCGCCGCACCAGCGCCAGCTGATGGCGGGCTGGGTGTGCGTGCTGGACGCCGTGCCCGCGCTCGACCTGCTGCCGCACCTGCCCGACCTCCTCGACCCGCTCTTCAAGATGCTGGGGGACCCCAACCCGGAGATACGACGCATGTCAGAACTATTTACCGTTTTATTCCACGAAATAGAATCCTACTAATATTATTAAGTTGAAAGTTTGTGACTATGCTTGGTACTCGGTCACGTGAAACTAGCCGTTTCTGGGGACGGTTTCTTGCCCTGTGGCGATGAAACAGTTTTCTGTTTTGGATTGAAATGGTTCTTCGTTGTGCAAACGTCATTATTATACACAACTCTTGCTTGATCACGTTCGTTCGAACTTTCAAGTAACTGGTTGCGGTCCGGGAAAACATGAAACTCGGTATGTAGATAGCTGGAGACCTGGAATAACACGTAGGCTACTTTTTATCCCTACGGGATCGGGACTTTCCCGGATGAATCCGAGGGGAGCAGCTAGTTGTACTACCAAAGGTCATATATATACCATCAAGCCAAACATTTGTAGTCAAATTCGCAAGTGGTTGCTATGAATACGAGTCTCGTAGCGTAGCGGCTACGGCGCGGACGTTAGGTCGGTATTCTCGGTCGAACCGTCCGCTCGTCGCTCGCAGGGTGGACGTGCAACTGAGCGAGTTCCTGCGCAGCATCAAGAAGGAGCCGTCCCGGGTGGAGTTCCCCGCCATGATCAACGTGGTGATCTCGCACGCGCAGTGCTCGGAGGAGCTGGTGCAGCTGACGGCGACCGCCTGGCTCAAGGAGTTCGTGGAGCTGGCGGGCGCAGCCATGCTGCCCTACGCCTCGGGGCTGCTGGCCGCCGTGCTGCCCTGTCTCGCATACGCAGACGAGCCCAGGAAGAGTATCCTTTCACAGGTCGTGATCCGTCCACGCTTTTCAATTAAAAATAACAAACGCTATAGGAAACTTTTTCGCGAATTTGCCGGCGTAATGGCTGGCCAGCGGACCGGGCTCGTCTAAGTTCCCTTTCACATCCCATTGTTATGTTATGGGGTGATAAGAATGGCATTCTTCGAACTGGAGCCCCCAAACTAGCAACGACACTTAAGCAAAACCTGCACCTGGGTAAATGGGAGAATGAGAAACCTCAGAAAATAGTAAAAGTTTCTTGGTCTCTAAAATTTCCACTAAATTAAGTTGCACTAGTACTTACCTGTACCGCACTGTTCAGCACAGTTTCCTTAGCGGTCAGGTTCAGGTATCCGCGAGACGGCGGCGACGGTCAACTTCCAGCTGACGAAGCTGGTGACGGCGCAGCGCGAGCGCCCGGAAGGAGTGGACCAGGAGTCTGCTCCTGCCGGCCAGGACCTGGACCTGGACCTGGACGCCGTGGTGGGCGTGCTGACCGGCATGCTGGTACGCCCCGCTGTGCCCACCAAGGTAGGTAACATAGGACCTGGACCCGTGGGAGTGTCAGGAAGTGTTAGCATAAACCTAATGAATTACTCTAATACTAAAAAAGCGCATCAAAATCAGTGGCGTAGTTTTAAAGATTTAAGCATACATAATCCAGACAGTCAACGGGATACGACTTTGTTTTTTACTATGTAAAGATTTTGTTTTTACTTGACTCTACTATTCGTATCTGACTGGTTTTAATGAAATTAAAACATAAAATAGAATAGTAAAATGTTTCCAGCTGTTTGTAATTTGTTTATTTAAAAAAAAAACGTAATTGACATTTTAAAGAATCTCTTCCTCTTTTGGAATTTGGTACAAAAATTATTAAAATAAGGCAACTCCACCGCCTCTCCTGGCTATTATTTATCCAGCACTACAACCATAGTAGCTATAACGATGTGACGTATGTGTCGGCCCTACAAGGTGGCGGCCCTGGACTGGATCCTGCACCTGTACAACCGTCTCCCGCGCGAGATGTACGTGGAGACGGACGCCGTGTTCGTGTGCGTGGTAGCAGTGCTAACCGATGCGTCCGATGACGTGGTACGGCGCGCGCTCGCCGTGCTGGCCGAGATCTGCGAGTGTGACCCCAACACCGCCCCCGGCACCGCGACACACGCGCGCCAGAGAGACCTCGAGGCCAGCCCCTACTACTACAAGTTCCTGAAGGCGTTGTTGAGGCTGCTGGCTGCGGACGAGAACTTGTTGGAGGATCGGGGGGCGTTCATCATCAGGTGATTGTCGTCGGTTATAGTGTCGCGTAGTAGAAAGAAGTAACAGTTTGCATACGTGCCTGTTTTCTTAAAACAGACTTCAACGAGTCATCAGTCAAATTTCTTACATTTCCTACACTTTATATTACCTTTCCTACGACTTACGTAACCTTTCCTATAACTTATGTGAAGGTCACATTAGACTTACACGACGACAACTACGACTTACATCTGCATCTTACAATACTTCGCCCTGATAATCTACATCTATATATCTTCTATCTATACTTTATACTATATCTATTCTATACTTATAATAAAGGAAGAGAGGACAAAAAGTCTGTACTTGGAAGTAAATAAAAAAATTTGTCTAATTATGTAGTTTTTAAAATTCATGTACGTCTGTCTGTTTGTTCCTATACAATTTAAAACTATACTAATCCGATAAAAATCTTTTTTTCAATAATGGAGAAGTAGTTCTATTTTCGAAGAACCTCTTGGTAAACTTCACACACATTAAAACCGATCAGTAACGAACGATAAATAACCTGTCGTGCGCAGACAGCTGTGCGTGCTGCTGACGGCCGAGGACATCTACCTGGCGCTGGCCAAGACCCTGCGGGCCGAGCGCAACCTGCGCTTCGCGGCCACCATGGTGGACGTGCTGTCCGCTATCCTGCTGACGGCGCCCGAGCTGCACGGGCTGCGCGGCGAGCTGCGCGCTCTGCCCGGCGCGCCGCTCGCCACGCGCTCGCCGCCCGGCGCGCCGCTCGCCACGCGCTCGCTGTTCCGCTGGCTGTACCGCTGCTGGTGCCACTCGCCGGTCTCGCTGCTGGCGCTGTGTCTGCTCACACATAACTACACGCACTGCAACACGCTCATACAGACCTTGTATCCTTTCCGCGACACGACCGACCGTCGACCGTCTGCTCGGACCGGGCAGCTCCTCACACGGAGACGCTCTTCCGAACTTACCGATACCGATCCGACTAAATTAATGGCTATGAATATATACCTACCCGCCATATTCCGTATGCGCTGAGTATATTCCGAACTACTTTTGCTCCCTATCTCATCACGTGGTAAGAGATGATGTCATCTAGAAGTTAGACGTAACGGCAGTGGAACGAATCAGGAAATTTCGATCGATAAACTTACTCGTGATTGCTATGTCGTATCCACAGGCAGGCATTCCGAAGGCGTCTAACGTCTCTAGAGACAAGCGCCTCAATGAGACAGTTACCATTTTGGACATTTTCGGCGGCTAACATTGTGGAATAAATTGAATAGTAATCCTTAACTCGGTGTACAGCGGTGACCTGGAGATCACGGTAGAGTTCCTCACGGAGGTGGACAAGCTGGTGCAGCTCATCGAGTCTCCTATATTTGCGTGTATGTAACTACTAGCTGCGCCCCGCGGTTTCACCCGCGTATGTCCCATTCCCGCGAGTTTTTGGGATAAAAAGTAGCCTACGTGTTATTTCCGGTTTCCAGCTACATATATTCCAAGTTTCATCGCAATCGGTTCAGTACATTTACACGACTGCCCAAGGAACTGTTATGTCGTTGCGTGATCTGATCACGGTAGAGTTCCTCACGGGGGTGTATGTAACCAGGTATGGAATCTTTAAGGCGCTTTTTTGATCACATTATAAGGTCATCGGGCCAGGCCCCCAGTAATTCAGCAAAAGCGCTATCATCGTTAACTTTGTGTGCCCACAAGTATTATTTTACAAGTAAAGAAAAGCGTTCTAAGAAAGATGTACAGCAGCCGCGCGTTACACTGCAGACCTGCGGCTGGAGCTGGTGGGCACGGCGAGCGACGCGGCACCGCTGCGCCGCGCGCTGTTCGCGCTGCTGATGCTGCTGCCGCAGGGCGACGCCTTCCACGCGCTGCGCCGCCGCCTGCAGTGCGCGCCGCCTCCCCCCACCGCCCCCGCCCTCCCCCACACCGCAACCCCCGCCCCCACCCCCGCCGACCACGACGACTTCACCGAGCTGCTGGAGGAGTTCCACCGAGTACAGGTACGTAGAGCCGTGCCTTATTGGGGTGTGCGAGGTGGTGTGTACCAAAGGGAAGATCTTCCACCGGACAGCTAGTTTTGCCCCCGTAGAGCGTTTCCCGGCGATTTCTCGTCGGTAGTCGTATATGAAAGTCGATAGCGCGACTCGGGACTTCATACTAGTAACGCCATCTAGTAGATTCTGGGGATATCCGCAACACTCACTTCACACTTATTATTATGTGAGCGCGCCTTTTAATATGCCCGGTGCCGCACCGGAGACGTAGGAAGGGGCTTCTCTACCGGCCTCAGCGAGGCGCTCGCCGGCTCCTCGCTGAAGTGTGCGAGGGGAGCGGGCGGGTCATTAGTCCGATAGATTAATTCGACGGAGCGAAGTCTTCATAAGTTGTAGGTAGGTCTGGGTATGTACGTAAGTATGTTGAGTGATCGCTGCCGGTTGCAGGCGGCGCACCGAGAGTACCGCATGGCGGAGCGCGCGCCCCCCGCCACGTAGCGCCCGCACCGCGCCGCACTCCCGCCAGCGCCGGCGCCGGTACACGGCTAGGGCTGTGCGATACGCAGTTCATCGGGCCATAGGTGTAAACTAAGAAAGCTTGCAAGTCGGATACTGAACCGACCTCATTGAAGAATTATTATAGGAAACATAGAGTACCAAAATTCCTCAAATCAATAATTGTAGTCTAAAATTAAAAAAAACGTAGGAAATACTGACTTCACACAGTTTTGTGTTTTGTTAAGTCAACTTAGTTTAATTTATATACTTTGTAATAGGTAAATCACTTTATTTACCGGGTTTAAAATGTTTTTTGTTTCGTTTATTGGTATGGACGTTTGTGTATTCCAATTTGTCATTTCTATTTAAAATAGGAGTGGGCGTTGCAAAGACGAACCGTTTCTAAGAACCGTTTATAGCCGTACGACGATGGAACCGTTTTCTTTTTTGGTTTGAAACGGTTCTTCGTTGCGCGAACTAGTCTTCGAAACTAGACATCGAACGTCGCGCTTCGTCGCCAACCGTTGCGCAACCGGAAACGGTTACCGTTTCGAGGAACGAATAATTCGACGACCACTCCTAATTTTAAAAAGAGGTTGTGGGGTGCCTGACCATTAAGGTATACAGACAGACATGCTAGCTACTGGCATGCTTTAGACCACACATACAGAGTGCTCTTAGGACGAGACGTTTAAGAGGATGTGTTGTTTCTAGACGTCTAGGCGAACAACTTTTGTTCCACGACTTAGAAATTCGAATGTTTTTTTTTTAAAAAACACCTGTTATTTCAATGAAACATATTCATTGAAAAAAAAAAGCTGTTTTAAAATTTTAATATTACTAGACCAAAATAAATGAATGGAGAACTTAAATCCAATGACCTCCAACTCTATGAAAGAGCTGATTTTCAAGAAGTATATACTTAATTAAATCTCAGAATTTTCAAAAACTGCCTTGAATTTCAGAAAGTTTGAGAGCAAACGTTTTTGCGTCGACGCGACGTCTAGAACAAAACAACCCCTTTCGGTATAAATGGCCATCCTCGGAACACTCTGTATAAAGAAATTCACGCGCACATCGACAATTTGCTTCGAAGTGTGCTGTAGAGTGTTTTCGCGTTTTTTTTTGCGGTTCTATTTCTATTCTATGAAGATTTTCTTAAAATCAATCTTAACGCGTGCAAAAATAGAAATAAATATTTTTAATAATAATTTTTAAGATATTTGATTTCAAGAAATAATCAGCGAGATGGGAATGATGAAATTTTAAGGAAACAGTTATTGTAATGCAGTAGCACGTAGTACTTTATTATTAGTAATAGTTTACCCCCAGTGTATCTGGCTTATATAAGCAAGCATGCCAGGTGGCATGTCTATCTGTACCTTTAAGCATTAAGTGCCAATTTCAAGAGAATACAATAATTCATAGGTACATTAAATCAAATCATACATTAGATGTAACAGGTTAGCCCTTTTAATCCGAAAGGGGGTTGTTCTAGACGTTTAGGCGAACAACTTTTGTTCTACGACTTTTGAAAATTCGAAGTACTTTTCGAAAATTTAGGTGTAAAGTTTACTTGAAAATCAGCTGTTTCTTAGAGTTCGAGGTCATTGACCTTATGTTGTTCTTTCATTTAGTTTGGTCTACTACAATCAAACCTTCAATTACCTTTATTTTCAAAAACAGCTGTTTTTCCAGTAAAACATAATCTCAAAATTTTCAAAAAAAAAGTTCGAATTTTCAAAAGTCGTAGAACAAAAGGTGTTCGCCTAGACGTCTAGAACAACCCCCTTTCGGATTAAAAGGGCTTACCTGTTACATCTTGAATACATGTGATACTGCCTACAATACTGGCAGACAGGCCATACATAACAAACTGAATTGTCTCCATGTCGCACTTTTAGTGTGGCACCTCTCAACTTTTGTCCCATGAACATACACCCCTAAAATATTTTATAAGTATTCCTTTATCTACATTTTGTTTTTATCTTTACTTATATTATAAAGCTGAAGATTTTGTTTCTTTGTTTGGTTGAAAGCGCTAATCTCGAGAACTACTGCTATGGTATCATCTAATTACCTAAGGCGGGAAGGTAGCTTGGTCTCTTTCCCGCTTGGAAACGATGAAGGAGCACGATTGATGTGTATCTGGTTTTCGTACTTATCTAATGTTTTACTCAACTTTGTACCTACATACCGGACAAATCTTTGTGATTTTTGGTATGTTTGTTTGTGTTACTTTTTTGTGAACGTTTAAATAAATAAAAAAAATTAGCATCCACCGCTAGTAGTGGCTAACTTGCAGTACATTGCTGCTTTGACGTAACGTGGTTTTTACCGGTGAATACTTCACAGCAATGTAGAATACGAAATATGTTTTTTGACAGTAAATAGCAACTAGTAGCGGTGGATGTTAATTAGATGATACCACAGCAGGTCAGAACTGATAAAATCGTTGGGTTTGATGTGATGACTTATGTGGGTTGAAACCGCGGGCTAATAAATAAAGTTGTAAAAGGTTTTATTTTGGAAGTATAGGTACTAATCATTAATGTCACGAGGCATCTGTAAGAGGCTCTTAAGCTTTTTACTTGACTGCGAGACTGTTATTTTTAAAACCTTTTTTGTGATATTTCTTTTTTGTTTTTATTGCTCAAGGCATTTTACCAACCAGTCAATGAACCAGTCAATAAAAGCTGCAAAGCTTGACCGGTAGATGGCGTAGAAACCAAGCCTTAGTTGGTAAAACAATTAGCGAGGAAAGATATGGCCGAAAAATTATACCGTGTCACGTGATTTCTGTGTAGCTCAGTGGTTAGAGCAGTCGCCTGGTTAGCGAAAGGACACAGGTTCGAATCCTGTCATGGGGATTTTTTGGAAATATATTTCCTTGCTAAAAATATTTCTATACCTTTTTTGTGTTTCAATTTACTAGACATTCCATCAAATTAGTACTAAAACTCGTCAAATCGTTATAATAATTTAATAATATTAAATCTTTCGTATCAATCACTTAAATGTACAGTCCCTATAAAATTTAAGATTATCTATTACACGTGTACAGTAATTAATTATTTAGGGTATATTTTAATCACGAATACACGAGTCTGTAAAAATAAATAGTTTCAATCGGACGTAACCTCCGACGGCACCTCACTACACTCGGAACGATGTCATTCAATCTACACGTTACGATCGCGATGGTAGGAAAATAGCACTGCAATTTGAGATCGATACTTCTGTACGACACGTCGGCGTATTCACAGCCCTTCGCTCCGATATCGACGTCTCAACTCGCATTCAGTGCATGTCGTATAATAAAGATAGAAATGTCAAGTCGATCATCGTGGTCAGTGGGAGACGGTAGCGCGGTGCCTCGCGTGGTGTACCGGTGCGGCGGCGACTGGGGCTAGGCGGGCGGCGGCGACGGCAGCGCGGCGGCGGCGCGCTTCAGCTGCGACACCAGGTCGGCGTTGCGGCGCAGCGCCGCGCCCGCCTCGCCCACCGCCAGCGCCAGCGGCGCGCCGGCGGGCCGCGTCGCGCCCGGCCCCGGCCCGCCCCCCGCGTCCCGCCCCGCGCCCGCCCCGCCCGCCGCCTCGTCCTGCAGGCGCGCCGCCAGCGCCAGCAGCCGCAGCTCCGCGCCGCACGCGTCCTTGTCGAGGATGGCGGTCTGCAGGTAGACCGTGCCGGCCGCCTTGCACCAGTCGGCCGCGGCGTCGGCGCGCGCGCGGGCCGCCGGCGCCGCGCGCGCCAGCAGCCCGCGCAGCCGCCGCCCCGTCTCCGCCACCGTGATCCGCTCGAGCACGTGGAACTGCTCGTCGTTGTAGGTGAGCGACCGCGTGGCGCGGTCGCGGACCAGGTGCTGCCACGACTCGCGCAGCCGGTCCACCAGCGTGCGAGCCACGCGGGCCGTGCGGGCCGCCGCCGGGCACGGCGCGCCCGCCGGCCACTCGGGCCGCAGCGCGCCGCGCGCGTGGCGGGAGAGGAGCGCGCGCGCCGCCGCCGCCAGCGCGGCCGCGTCCTGCGCGGGGCGCGCGGCGGCGGGGGCGCGACCCAGCGCGCGCGCCGCCAGCGCCGCCAGCGCCCCGTGCGCGGCCAGCGCGTCGGCCCGCGCCTGCAGGCGCGCCAGCCGCGCGGCCAGCACGGCGCCCCAGCGCGCCACGGCGAGCCCCAGCAGGCGCGAGGCGGCGCACACGGCGTCGACGCGGCGCGCGAGCGCGTGCCCCGCGGCGCACGCGGCCTTCGCCACGCCCGCGTCGTTCTCCACGGACACCACGTTGGGGAAGGTGGGGAACTTGGCCGGCTCGGGCTCGGCGGGGAGCGCGACGTTGTTGTCGTTCTTGTCGAACATCAGCAGCGGGTCGGCGGGCGCGGTGTCCCTCGGCGCGTCCGGCCCGCCCCGCTCGCCGCCCGCCTCCGTCCCGGCCCCGCCCCGCTCCTCGCTCGGCACCCTCTCGCCGTGCACCAGTATCTGGCTCTCGGCTACGACGCCGGTCTGCTCGCAGATGTACGTCTGCAGGTGCTCCAGCTTCTCCTCCGGTCGTAGATACACCTGTGATACCCACCCTTACGTTACACGTAACGTCGAATCTATTCTACAAAATTTATAATCGGCGATGGAGTGGCCGAGCTTACCCTGATGAGCGAGGCTTTATTGACGTAGAAAATATGAACAGGTTTAGTAGAGGTGGCTCGCTGGCCCTCGGCGAAGAATCGTTCGAAGGTCCAGATGCGCACGGGGTCGACCTCCAACAGGCCGGCCAGCAGCGGCGTCACCAACTTGCGGAGCCCCGCGCTCAGCTGGCAGTGCGCCGGCAGGGACCGCGACCACTCGATCGGACCATTCTCTGTCGTTTGACTGCCCTGGTTACGAAAGTCCAATATTTATTTATATTTTAGTTTTAGTCTAGGCCTTAACATGGTCACCTAGACATTCTAATCTAGGGAACTTGTCGTCACTGAGACCACTAAATTGTATTTATTAGCTGTAAACTAAGATCGATGACTTTTATTTCTAATTTGTAACAACAATACTGGGCCTATGAGTATTTAACTTATAGTATAATTATGTTTTAAGTTTAATTATTTGTATTACAACTCCAAAATTCTTGTGAATTTTACATGAAATCAGATTTTGAAATGAAATTTTAGTCAACTATAATTTAAAAAACCAGGGTCAGAGCTGTGTGGAAGAATATTGGACAGGCATATGCCCTGCAGTGGACAAATACATGCTGCTGAAGAAGAGAAGAATTTAAAGAGCTGAGCTGAGTGAGCTGAGGTCTCACAGACCCCTAGCAAACTTTGGATCAAAATAACCTACCCAAACTGCGACTGTTGACTTAACTATTGCCATATAGTGTTAGCACAACTCCTTTGTTCCCAACGAGTCACACTGTAACCTGTAACACTGTGACTCGTTGGGAGAATTTTATAAAATAATTCCCAACTAGTCACACTGTAACACGTTGGGAGACCTTTCTTAAATCATTCCCAACTAGTCACACTGTCAATCTAATGATAGGTACTATACTGTTACATGTTCATTATATTTTGGACTCCATTTATATAGGTAAAACTTTTTACCAATCTTTGACTCAAAGATTCGATCCTATTCTTTTAAAATGTTATTAATATTCCTTGTCGGCGCCGAAGAATATTGAAGAAACAACACCGACAAATGTTTATATAGTTTTTAATGAGAATTCACAATACATAAATAGTACTTAACGTCGCGCGCGATACATCGAAGTCGATATTCAGAAGACAAGTATACGTGTAATTCGCGACGCGGCTAAGGTGAATCTGCCGGGCGGCGGTGAGCGCTCGCGCAGCCTTCCCTCCTGCCGTCTCGTCCCGCACCTCACTCCGAAGCCATCTGACGCGCGGGCGTAGACATTCCTAATCTTGATAGCCTACAAAGCTATACTTTGACCTTTTGTTTACCTGCTAAAACATTTATCCCTTTTAACAGGGAAATAAAATAAAACCGACAAACGCTAACTATCATTGACTTGCCGCTGTCATTAATCATATTATTTTGTTAAAAAGATCAGGTGTTTTATTGCTCTCAACTTGTTTACGTAATTTCCTAGGTAAGGTTTTTAGGTGTTCGAAGTAAACTGCTGATTTTCAGTAGGCAAACCAGAGATATGTAAA
The DNA here is from genome assembly GCA_949358125.1 of Idaea dimidiata. Lineage (NCBI taxonomy): Eukaryota > Metazoa > Arthropoda > Insecta > Lepidoptera > Geometridae > Idaea > Idaea dimidiata. The sequence goes on from OX442341.1 coordinate 14,929,449, forward strand.
AACTTCTAGATACGTAATAGGGCAAATTTCTTGGCAACACAAATGCAAGCTAGCTAGCCAGAGAAGTCTTAGTTCCATCCCAGCTCACGTCACGATCACCCGCTTGTTATCACACAGTACATTTAGTTCACTTTCACAACATTATTCACAGACAACAATGCCTTCTGGCGTATTTAGGCGATGCACGAATTGTACTTCAAAAACTGGCAAAAATATTTCATTTTATACGTAAGTAAAACTGTATTTATTTATTTTAGTTTATTTTGTGAAAAAGTTTATTTTCCAAAAACTCAACGAAGTTTTTGACTTTGACGTTTTATTATTCTCTGCTAACCTCTATGAGTTGTCATAATAATATTATGACATCTCTTTCTTACGTCATGCAAGTAGCATTGTGTCGTATGTTTTAGAAAGAGATAACAATAGTTTCGTCTATTTCTTCTTTAAATTATGTGAATGAATATAAATAATGAGTTTGTATATCATAATTTGTGGCGCTTTTCAATGATGATTTGTTCTGCAATGGCGTCTCTATAACTTTAATAGACTCATTGAGGCAAACATACATTGCTACTGACTTTGTAGCTGTTAAAAACTCACATAAAATAGTGGAAAATATTTATCAAATAAGCACTTACTTTTAGTCTTAGGATCCCTTTGCAAGTTTTTCGTTTTGTGCACGCATACACTGTTAAACCACTTTTATGTTTTCGTCTGAAGTAAAATTGATATCCGACACGTAGCAAAATAGTCCCACCATTATTTTTAATTAACTTGTATTGTAATCCTGTTGTAGTTCTGCCGAAGTAGAAGCGGGTTCCTCCATGGTATGTAGTGAGGCGTGCACTGATAAGCGTTGACTTAAACGTATAACTTAACCTATACATCATATTTGCATCCCTTTTTTACGAGGTTTAACAGGGTTCCTGATGATTCATATTTATGTTTGTACAGAACAAGCTTTGGGTTAAGTTTCTGCGAAAAAATAAGATTAAGTGTTATATTGTGTTAACAGATAAAGAAGCTCAGAATGTCATACCTATTCGGCTGCTATTTCGGCGATTTAAAAAAAAACATTACCTAGGAAATTACGTAAACAAGTTGAGAGCAATAAAACACCTGATCTTTTTAAAAAAATAATATGATTAATGACAGAGGCAAGTCAATAATAGTTAGTGCGTTTGTCGGTTGTATTTTATTTCCCTGTTAAAAAGGGATAAATATTTTAGCAGGTAAACAAAAGGTCAAAGTATAGCTTTGTAGGCTATCAAGATTAGGAAAATTAATAACATTTTAAAAGAATAGGTTCGAATCTTTGAGTCAAAGATTGGTAAAAAGTTTTACCTATATAAATAGAGCCAAAAATAAAATAAACGTGTAACAGTATGCATATCAGCAGGTTGACAGTGTGACTAGTTAGGAATGATTTAAGAAAGGTCTCCCAACGTGTTACAGTGTGACTAGTTGGGAAATATTTTACAAAGTTCTCCCAACGAGTCACAGTTTTACATGTTACAGTGTGACTCGTTGGGAACAAAGGGCACAACTTAACTTGAAGGTACTGAGAGGATAATGTCTGGGAAGGAAACGGAACTAACTGAACTAGCACTTATGAATTGTGGAGGTGTCTGAGAAACCACTAGTCGGCAGTTAAAGGTTAAGCCAAATATGGTCTATAAAAAAAGGTTTATTTAGCACAGGTAAATCTCTAGAGAGTGATCCTGTAGCTGGCGTCTCAATCGAGCCCTAATTAAAAAATAGTAGGCAGGGAAACGTTCATACTCTTAAATTCGCTTAAGATGGGGACTTGCATGGTCTAGTTGGTTAAGGCACTGCGGTACTGACGCAGAGATGTGAGTGGATTTTTCCTTAAAAATATATCTAGCAAAAGGTTTATTTTAAAGAGGAAAGTGACAAGGTAGTAAGTATGTAAATGTTGTGGGTGCTCTGGTTTTGAAAGGTAATACTACCAGCTCTTCTTTCTCATTTACCATGAAGTATTATGTATGTGCTAAGATAGTTTAGATTTCTTTCATAGTTAAGACTTACATGTATTATTGCAACAGTAAAATAGCTTAGTATTTTCATTAAAAGGCATAAACTAGCTTAACATTGTACAATAATAAACATGTCTCACAGATATAACACCGGAGGCTTTCTTAGTAGTGATGTAGAACATAGTCTCCTTGTTGCGTCGTCCTCCGTATGGTCGGAAGGGCAGCTGGCCGGTGGCCACGTGGTAAAGGGTCACGCCGATGGACCAGAGGTCCACCGTGGCCCCAAAGCTCTTCCCGACAGGCTTGCGCAGCACCGCGCGCTCGTACATGTCTGGGTGGAGGTACTCTTCCGTGCCATACAGAGACACAAACTGCTCCTCTTCATGCAGCTCACGAGCCGCCCCGAAGTCCGTCAGCTTGTAGGTGGTCGTGCCATCCTCATTCATATACTTCATGATGTTCCCCGGCTTGAGGTCTCTGTGAACTAAATTGTTGTCGCGGAGGTGCTTCATGCCGGCGGTCAGGTGTTCCAGGACCAGCAGGAACTCATCCTCGGCTAGCCCGTACGCGTTCTCTGGGTCATCCAGTATATTGAAGAGACTGCCTCCAGTGCAGAGTTCCATCACGATCACCTTCCCGCGTCCTTCCTGCTCCTCCTCTATAGCCAATAGCTTCACGATATTCTCGTGCTTCACTTTCCTCAGCACCTCGAACTCTCGCATCTGCACATCGTGCGGGCGCATGTGAGACAGCTGATTGAACGTCTTCACGGCGACAGGCTCGCCGTTGTTCTTGTTCACGCCCTGGAACACGGCGCCCGTGGCGCCCTTGCCGAGCACACTCGTCGTGCACCACACGTAGTTCTCCGACCCTCGTAGGAACGACATTTCCACCTCGAGACGAGACCGTTCACTTCACCCACCGAACGACTAATTCACAGATCTTATTTCAACACTACCGTAACTAAGCTTTCATTGTTGTAATTGTTTGCCAATGTTGTTTCCTGTAATTATGAATGATGCAATTCTAAAATCTACAAAAATAAAATAAATCCACAACAACTCCGAGGGGTAAGCTGTCGAGATCAAAACAAACCGTGAAAGGAAAAAGAGAGAGGATGTAGAGAAATGAATGAGAGCGAGTGAGAGAGTTTTCTATTCGAGCATGTGTCACTGTCAAAATCGTTGGTGTTGTCAGCAGCACTTTTTTTTTCTGGGATTAACGAAAACACATTACGATTCTTTTTACACTCCACCACATTTTAACTAGAGAGACAGGTGGTTGCCAGACACACGGTCGATGAAACGCTATGAAAATGATAAGCACCCTTGATTGATCGATTAACGCTGACCACCAATTCTATGTACCAAAAGAAACAGATTAAATAATAAAAATAAAGAACATTTAGGGCTAAGATCACAGACTTCTAAACTATAGCAGACCCAACATTTAGTAATCCAAAGCGTGGCAATTTTACTACAAACAAACGTTACTCACACAGACACAAAATACAGGACCGCAATAAGGTCGCAGCATCAAATCATTTGTAAATAAAAATCGTACGACTTCTGTGGCGCGTCGGGCAAACCTCAGACTGCAAAGCAGATGGTTGCGCATTCGACTCCCGCCGTTCACAACTATTTATCTTGACAAACTTTTCATATTCATATTCATATTCATTTATTCACTATAATCATGGTACAAATCAGTTGGAATAAAAACAATAGAAAGCTCGACATGATTTGCTCTATTGAGCGTATAGTAATTAAAATTTGTCTAGGTACTAATAATAAATTTAAAAAAAAAATTTATCACAATAATCATTTAAAAATGGAGTTCCTGGCAACAACTTTAATTTAATACTTTTATTTATTACAATTCTGTCACAGTTGAGTAGGTATTGGGCTTCTCTTTGAAGAAATCAAAATTAGTTTTAACGAAAATACATACCTCATAAATATATAAACAACATAATGTCAGTATATTTGATTCTTTAAAGAGAGGTTCACAGTGATACGTCTGATCATTTATTTTAAATAATGCCCTCATACATTTTTTTTGGGCGGTAAAAACGGAATCTGCCTCATAAGAGTTACCCCAAAGAATTAAACCATATCTTAAGTTAGACCCTACATAACCATGATATGCCATTAAGCCAATTTTGAATGAGGAAACATTTACTATCCTTCGTAAAACATAAACATACTTATTCAACTTTGTACAGAGATTCTGACAATGCTCTTTCCAGCTAACATGTTGATCCAATGTGATGCCCAAAAAAGTAATTTTATCTACTCTATCTACTTATACATTTCTATATGTGATTTTGATCTGTGGTGCTTTGCCTTGCGGGTTATAAAATTGCACGTACTTAGTCTTCTCGATATTCAACACTAAATTATTGTTTTCCATCCACGTACCCAACTTCAGTAAATTTTGATTTGCTTTATTTTCTAGTTTCTCAGCAATATCTCTGATGACCACTACACTATCATCGGCAAACAGAACCATTGGGTCATCTACTACGTCAGGAAGATCATTTATATATAATAGGAATAGAAGCGGACCCAGCACACTACCTTGAGGAACGCCATATTTGTTATGTCTAAATATCGATCCATATTCCAGTAGAGTTTTTGTTTTAGGACATATCTGTTAGAGAATACCTATACGGCCTATCTAGGAAAGTGTTGTAAACTCAATAACATTCTCTATGTCTCAGTCATCTTTATGACAGACGTAATTTGTTTTTTGGTTACTTGTCATTGAACCGTTTTTCTGTACGCATTGTTTATTTTTCCTGACAAAATAAATCTATAACTATCTTTGAATATAGTGTTTGTTTTATGCCCATAACTCTTCAGGTTATGGGCCCAGGTATCGACTTCAATACCTGTTATAGTATTTAACTCGTAAAATCGTAAAAACAAAAATTTGAATTTGCACCGGCATAAAACATCGCACGAACAATGGCGGAAAAGATTCAGTCGGGTCAAATTGATAAACTTCGAGGAATAGAAAACTACACCTCTTGGAAGTTTATGATGCGGATGACTCTCATCCACGAGGATCTTTGGGATTGTGTGGATGGAGGTGTGGCAGTAAGTGCTGTAGACATCAAGAAAGACGGAAAGGCACTTGCAAAAATTGCGTTAGCTGTGCAACCAGAGGCTATTCCTCATATCCGTGGAGCAAAAACAGCAAAAGAAGCTTGGAATAATCTTCAAAAAGCGTATGAAGATAAAGGGCTTTGTAGGAGATTAACATTATTAAGAGAAATGTTTGGCACAAAGCTTACTAAACACCAAAACATGGAGACGTATGTAAACTACATTACCGAACATGCTCAACAACTTTCAGAAATAGGCTCTGAGCTGGAGGATGACTTTATAGCTGTGATTATGCTGAGCGGACTCACATCAGATTATGATCCGTTTATTATGGCAATAGAAAATACGCACACTAAGTTATCAAGCGAGCTAGTGAAAGCAAAACTCCTGCAAGAATTTGCTCGAAAAGATGGAAGATCTGAAGAAAACAGCACAGCTTTGGTATCGAGATGGCAACCGAAATGCTTCAAATGCAAGAAGATAGGACACTACATCAGAAATTGTCCTATGAATGCAAAGAAGGCTGAACGAGGAAATGCGGCTTTAGAGACGGGCGACGTGTTGCTATCAGCTCTTTCAGTCAAATTTGAGAACGACCAGTGGCTGATTGATAGTGGTGCCACGGGACACATGTGTTGTGATAGAAGTGTAATGAGCAATTTTATGAATGACAATAATAGTGTTGTAGTAAAAATTGCGAATGGGGAAAAATTGTTTACTGCTGGTAAAGGTGAAGTGATGGTTCAAATGAAGAACAATTCCATATTGACAATAAGTGAGGTTTATTATGTACCTAATCTGGCAGCCAACTTATTATCTGTAAGTGCTATGACAGAAAAGAAATATAAGGTTGTGTTTGGTCCTGATAAATGCCATATATACTCAAAAAATAAGATGTTGGCTTCAGCCACCCTCAAAAATGGTGTATATCGATTAGATACTAAACGTATTTTGCAAAGCAGCCTTGTGGAGGTATCCTCTATAATTTCAGATTCTATCTCTTCCCAAAAAACTTCGGATGAGAATGCTTTACAGGTTGAAAATATTGATGCTGTTCCAGAGGAGTCGTGTGCGATGCCTACTATAGAACAAGACATGCAGGAAGTCTGGCATCGCAGGCTTGGACATCTGAATCACCGTAGTATGCAATTACTGAAAAAAGGTATGGCTTTAGGAATTAATTTTAATAATGGTGACTTTAAAAGTTGTGTTTCATGTATAGAAGGTAAACAGTGTCGGTTGCCATTTCCTAAAAGGTCTGAAACAAGGGCCAGTAATGTGCTGGAATTGATTCATTCAGATGTGTGCGGACCATTACCAGTGGCATCCCTGAGTGGGAAAAAGTATTTCCTTACCTTCATAGACGATTACACGAGGAAAACATTTATTTACCTCCTAAAATATAAAAGTGAAGTGTATGAAAAATTTAGGGAGTTTAAAGTGTTTGTTGAGAACCAAACAAACAAGAAAATTAAATTTTTTCGTTCCGATAATGGTGGTGAATATGTTTCTTGTGAATTTCAGAATTTCTTGCGTGAAAACGGTATTGGTCATCAGACAACAGTACCTCACTCACCTCAACAGAATGGTGTTGCGGAGCGAGCCAACAGGAGTATCCTAGACAAAGCTAGGTGTATGCTCCATGAAGCTGGCCTGGATAAGAAGTATTGGGCGGAGGCGGTCAACACTGCAGTCTATCTGAAGAATCGGTCCCCGACAGTTGCAATAAAAGGATGTACTCCCGAAGAAAAATGGACACATAAAAAGGTGAATCTATCCCATTTAAGAATTTTTGGATGTATAGCCTATGTTCACAAGAAAAATCGATCAAAATTAGATTCAAAAGCCGAGAAATTCATACTAGTGGGCTATTGTGAACAAACAAAGGCTTATAGGCTTGTAGACATTGATAATCCAACTGTGTGTATCAAAGCACGTGATGTTACTTTTTTTAGAGGATAAATTCATGATAGATCTTAAAAATGTGTCACATGATGATAATTTAAAGGGTAGTACTCAATTTAGTTTAGAACTAGTTGAGCAACGTCCATTTGAATCACAACCATCCACTGATGAACCCTCAGAGTCTGATGACACATCAGTTAGAGAAATAGATCAAGAGAAAAGAAGGTCAGTCATATCTGTGGATGACTCTGAAGAGAGTTTAGGAACAAATTCTTCGGATGCAACCTATATTCCAGGTGAAGAATCGGAAACAAGTGATTCATATGAGGATGGTGACTCCATGATGTCTTGTACTGCAGTTGAAACGATGTCCAGCATCGATGAACCTCAGACAGTAAAGGAAGCATTGACAGGACCAGAAGCCAGCAGCTGGAAACAAGCTATGCAAGATGAGTATAATTCATTTATTGTTAATGAATGCTTCGAACTCTGTGAACGGCCTACAACTCAGAAGCCAGTCAAATGCAAGTGGGTGTTTAAAAAGAAGTATGGAGCTGATGGACAGTTCATTAAGTATAAAGCTAGGCTGGTAGCAAAAGGGTATACTCAAAAATTTGGCATTGATTATACAGAGACTTTTTCTCCAGTAGTGAGGTATTCTAGTATTCGTACTTTATTAGCGATAGCTGCCGAGTATGACATGGACATTGATCATCTTGATGTGAAAACGGCTTTCCTCAATGGTGATCTCTCGGAGACAGTTAATATGGAGCAACCTGAGCTATTTATACTGAAAGGTAATGAAAATAAAGTATATAAACTGCGGAAAGCCATATATGGATTAAAACAGGCGTCAAAAGCTTGGAATGATAAAATAAATAAGACTGTGTGAGAAACTTCAATTTAAGAAATCTTTTTCAGAACCATGTGTGTATGTAAGGTTGAAGGAAAATGATTTAATAATCATTGCTTTGTATGTTGACGATATAATTTTGCTTTCCAGTCCAAATTCAAAAGAAAAACACGTTGTGAAAGAAAAATTAGGCATGGAATTCGATATTGTAGATTTGGGACCAGCTCATAGTGTGCTAGGCATGAGATTACAAAAAGCAAACGGTGTCATACAGCTTGATCAAAGTACTTACATAGAAAAGATGTTGCTAAAGTATAAGATGGCAGATTGCAAACACAGTCACACTCCTTTGCAGACGGGGATTGTACTTGAAAAGTCGCAAGATAATAATAATGTGTGTAATTATGATTACAGAGGTTTGATCGGCTCCCTGATGTATATTGCAGTTTGTTCTCGTCCAGACATTGCTCATGCAGTAAGCTACAACTTGGTCGTTACAGTTTGCTGAACTCTATCTGCTAAATAAGATTCAATCAGACTATAAGCGTTACCTCTAATACCAAAGTTATTTAGTTTTTTCAGGAGAATTTCATGACTTACAAAATCGAATGCTCTGGACATATCCATGAAGATCCCACATATCGGTACCCTAGCTTCCAAAGAGTCAGTTACCAGCTTTATTAAATGATAAGCTGCAAGAGTCGTAGACTTATTTTTACGAAAACCATGTTGCTCCGTTTTAAGGAGACTTCGTGTCTCTACAAAGTCAGTCAACCTCTGACAGATGACCTTTTCAAAAACTTTTGCCAAGGTTGGTATAAGGGTTATTGGTCTATAGTTGTTCAGATTTGACCTATCTCCTTTTTTAAATAGAGGCTTAATAATTGAAAACTTCAACTCTTTCGGAAAATAACCCTGTTCGAAGCAAAGATTAATTAAATAAGAAATCGGTATTGACAAATAGTCCTTACATGATTTTAGTACTTTTGTAGCAATACCATCATATCCGACTGCATTTGTGTTCTTTAGGGACATAATAATTTTTTTAATTTCGTCTACCGTAACAGGATTCAAAAAAATTGAATTTAATTCTGAAATATTAGATGTCAATTTCAATTTACTATTACTATTACATTTAGATTCCACCATGTCAATAAAAAAGTCATTAAATAAATTACAAATGTCTTGGGGATTCCTTACTCTAGCATTGTCAATGCATAGTTCGGTAATTGTTTCTGGAGGTTTAATATTTTTAGTCGACTTAATAACATTCCATGATGCTTTTCCAATGTTTCCAGCCCTATTTATATATTTAAGGTTTGATAACTTATTTGCAACTAATACACATTTTTTTAATACTTTCGCATACTTATAATATGTATGTAATTGCCCAGCACTTCTATCCCGCCTAAGTCCTAAATACATTTTCCTTTTCATAATACTTGATATCCTAATACCTCTAGATATCCAGTTACTCTTTACATTGATCTTTTTCTTAATTCTTTTTGTAGGAAAGCATAAGTTATAAAATAATACAACACTATTATAAAATTAAGAAAAAGCTATTATTACATTACTTTCTTTTAAGGTATCATTAAACGTCAAGCTAGACATAATTTCTTTAAATTTTCTAAGATTATCATCAGAATAGTCTCTCACAGAAATATACCAATACCGCAAATAAACATTATTATGAGCTTGGAATGTAAATGTTTGGGCTGTATGCCTTGAAAGACCCAAATCATGCACCCGACCTCTACCATCGAAATTAGTCACAATGTTATCAATACAGGTCTTTGATTTGGCCGATATGTTAGTAAATCTTTTGATCTGGTGTTGTAAATTGTGGCTATGTAAAATACTTAATATATCTTTTGTATTCTTATGTTTTTTGTCTCTAAAATTTATATTATAATCACCACATATTAAAATCTTTCTATCTTTTGTAACAATGATTTGTAACAATTTATTAAGCTTTTGTAAGTAGACGTCTACATTTCCCGAAGGGATTCTATAAACGCATACAATAATTAAATCTATAGTAGGAAGAAACACCGCACAACACTCGAACTCAAAGGGTTTTGACAACTCGAGAGCAATGTTCATCACCACATATTCCAGATCTTCTCGCAGCATAATACAGGATCCCCCTCTACTCTTATCCATTCGCTGAAATGCTGTGGCTAACCTATATCCAGCCAAATTCAAATTGCCTTCGTGTCCAACCCTAATAAAATGCTCTGTCACGCAAATAGCGTCCAGATAGATATTTTGCCTTCGAAATTCATCAATTGCAATAAGCATCCTATCTTGTTTATTTATTAAGCCTTCTATATTCTGATGAAGCACTGTGAACATAGTCTGAGAATTACTGCTGCTGGGTCGTCAATATGTAGGTAGGTAACCTATAATAAATATTATGTATGTATGTATGTTTTAGTACGAGTAAGATTGGATAGATTTATAAGGTTTTACGAAAACAAAATTTCTCAGCTTCTGTGAATATTTTGAAAAATTTAAACTTTCTTCATTTCACATCTTATTATCAAAACAATATAACGTATAGTTGTTCAATTATATTTTTAATATTAATTTTTACGCTTTCTATTTTTTGCTCTATGTCATTTCAAACTTACTAAAAATCACGTTCTTGGGGTAATATCGAATGTCAATGTAAAACCATGTCTATTCCTTGTTTATAAAAGACAAAAAAATCATATCCGATCTTACCGAAAGAAAATAAAAAAAATCTATCCTTTTCTACCTATCTATCTCTACCCTTAAATAAAACAAGTTAAAAAGGTATAGGTCGATCAAATTGTCATCAACATGCACCCCAATGGGGAACCTCTTATCAGGCACCTGATAAGAACTTGTTGTGTTCCTTGGAATTTGAGTACAATTGTAGAATTATGGAATTTATTAACCGGGGCCCGGTTTACCGCTAATTTCAGAAACTACAGAACGGATTTTGACATTATCTTTGCTAGAAACCATTAAAAATATGCTTATGCTTCGTTTTTTTTTTTTTTTGAACTTTCAAAACCGTTTCTTATTGTTGTTGCCTACGAAACCCTAAAATTTTCTTGCAAATGACAAAACAAGAGCCCGTGAACCCTGAACATTCATTATTTTGTAAAAGCTGAAAGTTTGTCAGCGTTTGCTTCCAAAACAGGTAAAAACGATGGACCATTCTGAAAATTGGCTTAGAGTACAGGCTTTAGCAGATAATAATACTGTACAGCATTAAAAGTGTATAAAAAAAAGTAAAATAAACTCACATCTTGTGTGTTATTTGAATATTGTAGAACAAATATGAGCGGCGGCCTTTAATACAAAACAAATTAGCGGCAACATGCGTGGAACACAATACACTATTTGCTTTTGGCTGCCAATGTCTTCTATTAATGTTTTATATCCATCGATTTTTAATATCTTTTTTGGGAAACTTGAAACGAAAAATTAGTATGATTTAACTATGAAATGACCTTAAAATGTATTATAATCAGCAAACATACCTAGTACCTAATCTGAATAAAAATAGAGTAGGTAATATAATTTTGTTGCCCTGAGTTCGACCCCCTATACTGCTAAAGTACATTAAGTGTCAAATTGCGTCTTTGAGACAGTATAATCCAAGTCTTTGAGACAATATAAAACGTAGTGATTATATATTCTCTTTGATATAATCAATGAATACGACCCCATTTCATTAAAATATCTGGTTCAAACAGTTTTTGAAATGATGAACATAAATTTCTTTGCAATCTAAAACAACAAAACATATGAACTTATTTCAGTAAACAAACAAACAACTACAAAATAGTCGAAGAAAAACTAAAATGTTATTTACATACCCGTGAAACGTAATTTCAGAAGCTTTATTGTAAGATGCGTTGGAACACATTGGGGCACAACACTTCACTATTGTAGTTTAGCTTTTAGCTGACGATTCTTAACCCTTAAATGCATAGTGAGGGAAATTTCCATCGTAAAGAATTTTTGCGATTATTTTTAGTCTGTGATCCGAAAAAAATTATTCATGGACATGTATCCGAACTTCAATATTTGGGCAACGTTTTTGAACGAAAAAAAAAAAAAGTCAATGTCAAATGTCATGGAAAATCATCTGTCAAAGGAGACGTGTATGCTACTTGAAAAATAAAAAGATTTCGATTGATATTTTGCGGATTATTACAGCTAATTTATGTTGGAAAAATAAATATTTTATAAAATAAGGTAAGTTTTCAATGTTTTAGTAATTTGTTGTAGAAAAATCATAGTTTTTTGTGTGTGCTGAGGATTTTTTGTTTGTGATGGAAATTTCCATCAATATGCATTAGTCGTCGTTCTCGATGTATGAAAACCTAACTTTTCAGCACTACTATCGTTTATCTCAAGTTTATAATGTTTTTATGTAATGTTTTAGCCAAAATGCCTCATCCAAGATCAAGAATCTCTGATAGAGACATTGAAGAGTACTTGTCTGCACTGGAAGGAGGATATCTGTCAGAAGATGGCATGGAAATGTCTGATACAGAAGATAATGAAGAAACTACATTCTACACTAATAGGAATGAATTGCTCCAAGACTTAGAGGATAGTGATAATGAAGAAAATGAACCTACTTTACATGACCAACAAGATGAAGTGCATGATCCCCCTCTCATTCAAGAAACATCATCTGTGACATCTGAAGTAGGAGAAAACTCTGCTAGCCCGGCTTGGATTTTAGATAAGAGGAAACTAGTGTGGAAGAAGAGATCACTCCAGTTTTCTGAGTCAAACATTGAATTTCAAGGCAGCACTGATCTGGGAACTGAATTAACAGCCCTAAAAACGCCATATGAATGCTTCAACTACTTTTTTACACCTGAACTTTATGGCAAAATAATATCAGAAACAAATCTATATGCCACTCAACTAAATCCTGAAAATAGATTTATTTTGACTCAAAATGACCTGAAAAAGTTTTTAGGCATTCTACTTTACATGTCTGTTCAACATTTTCCCAGCACACGCAAGTACTGGTCAAGGCGTTTTGGATTTGAACCTATAAAACAAATTATGAATGTGAATACTTTTGAAAAGATCAAAAGGTACATCCATTTCAATGATAATGACAAATATGTACCGGTCAACCAACCAGGACATGACCGTTTATATAAGGTAAGACCAATTATTGACAGTCTGAATCAAACCTTTTCAAGCGTAAAAAAACATCAAAGATTATCAATTGATGAACAAATGTGTGCAACGAAAGTGGGTCACTATCTCAAACAATATTTGCCAAACAAGCCCCATAAGTGGGGATTCAAGTTGTATGTTTTGTCTAGTGTTTTTGGATTTGCCTACAAATTTGAAATTTATTCTGGCCAAGACCTTACCACAAGGCCTGAAGGTGAGCCTGACTTAGGTCCTACAAATAATGTTGTGCTTCGTTTAACCAGAGATGTTCCACGGATGGTCAACCATATTATCTTTTTTGATAATTTCTATACATCTGTGCCATTAGTTATCTATTTGGCTAAGCAAGGAATATATTGCCTTGGCACAGTTCAACAAAATAGAATACCCAATAACAAACTACCTGACAAAAAAGAGATGATGAAAAAAAATACCCCTAGGGGTACTTATGAAGAAAGAACAGCATCTTATGAGGGAATTGATTTGTCTTGCATTGCATGGAAGGACAATAAAATTGTGAGTATGTTGTCAAGTTATGTAGGAGCTGAACCTGTTTCTACTGTAAAAAGGTTTGATAAAAAGAAGAAGGAAAGAGTTGATATATTGTGTCCAAAGGCCATAACAGAATACAACACTCATATGGGGGGTGTTGACTTGTTAGATAGTTTCCTGGGTCGATATCACATAAGAATTAAATCTCGCAAGTGGTATATTCGTATATTTTTCCATTTGCTTGATCTAGCTGTTATCAACTCCTGGATTATATACAAAAACAATGCAGTACAGGAAAATGTTGCAAAGAACAAGATTTTGAACTTAGGTGAGTTCAGAAACGAGCTGGCCTATGTTTTATGTAACTCAGGTACATATGAAAATAAAAGGGGCCGGCCTAGCTCTTCCAGCCTGGAGCAAGAGTTGCAAGCTAAGAAGAAGAGATCACAATCAAAACCAATCCCTCCAATAGATTTACGGATGGATGGTCTAGGGCACTGGCCTGATGTTGGTGTGTCGCTTCGTTGTAAGTATCCACATTGCACAGGATACACCACCATAAGCTGTGCCAAATGTGGCATAAATTTATGTCTAAACAAAAATAATAACTGTTATACTAAGTTCCACACTTCCTAATATCATTGCCTATATGTATGTTACCTTTGAGTGCATAGTGATGGAAAAATCCATCACATAATAAAATGTAAAAATAATAAATAAAAAACATAATTATAACTCATTTGATATTTTTTTATATAATAAAGACACTTTTTCTACATGCTGCATATTTTTCTTATTTTAAAGTCCAAAGTCAAAAATATTCTATGCAATTAAGGGTTAAAAAATAAGCAAATTTTTCGGAACACTTTAAAACTTCAGTACACCATGTTGCTCTCTTTTATGTCATTTTGGTAATGAGCAAAATGGCATCCGCCCCAGGCTGTCGTATGTGTCTATGTTGAGTTGTTGTTGCAATTGGAGAAAGAAAGGGATAGAGCTATGCACTATTCCTTCGGTGTGAATGAGACAATTATGTTATTTACACGGATCAATGTGTGCGTATAATTATGTTCAGTCTGTATAGTTTAGAAGAGAAGTCTGTGGCTAAGATAAACATGCCACTAAATCTAAAAAGCATGCTTTTTCTCATAGCTATAAAGAAATTAGGTGTTGTGTACGTAGTAGTACTTGATAGACAGGTGTCCTGTGTACGTATCGTATTTCATATTTTGGGTGGCATGCTCAGTACCCTTACCTTAAACCATTTCTCAGACCGAAAGAAAAAAAACAACTACGTCACTATTTTTTTTTTTTTTTTTTTTTATCGGTTGTAAACCGATTATGGACATTAGGAAATTAGCCAGTGTCATGTATTCTAATTTATTATGCAAGTTATTTGCATCGAAACAGTCAAGTCGTCATAGTTAAAGTCAAGTCTAGGGAATCATTTGTAAACCCGGCGGCCATTTACAAACAATCTTCACGGAGCCTTGGAGACAACACTAAGTCAATGTTTTGCACCGATTTTCACTTTCATTCCACTTGTACACCTTCACGAAACTAAATTGATTAATATGCCCCCGAAATTAAACAATTTGCACGCATATGAACTAGGTTTCACAAAAATGAAAATTTAGCACCACATCTCCTCAAGGAGTTCCCGCCAAGACTCTACGTCACTATAACGCACGATCTGTCTGTCACTGACTGATGACTAGTGTTGCCGAAATATCGATAGTTTCACTATCGATGGTTTACATCGAAAATCATGTACCCTATCGATAGGCCTATCGATAGTATCGATAGTATCGATACTATCGATACTATCGATAGCATGGTTTACAATAATACTATCGATACTATCGATAGTATTGATAGTATTATATAATAAAAAGCAATATTATCGATAGTATTGATAGTATTATGCACTAAAAGTAAACTAACTATTGATAGTATCGATAGTATCGATACTATCGATTAATCTATATTATCGATTTCTGCTTAAATTTCGATAGTATCAGTCATAGTGCGGTGTTCAAGTATCAGATAGAATAACCAATGCAAACCAAATAATGCTTGTCGACCTGGACTTAGACAAAACAACACTGAACTGTTGACAAAACAACACTGAACAAAACTTCACTGGCATTCTACCCACTGCAACTTATTAAGATGATTGATACTATTGAATTTTAGGCCACTATCGATGGTACGAAACAATCGACAGTATCGATACTATCGATAGTATCGAGTGCTCTCATGCAATACTATCGATAGTATCGATACTATCGATAGTTTAGTTATTTTTAATGTATGATACTATCGATAGTATCGATAGTATTGATGGTAATCGATAGTATTAGTACACACCAAGCTATCGATACTATCGATACCATCGATAGTATCGATACTATCGATAGGCTATCGATACTATTGTTTTTTAATGAACTATCGATAGACTATCGATATGCTATCGATAGTCGACTATTGATCGGCAACACTACTGATGACTGACATAGAACAGATATTTGTTAGCAAAGCAAACATCATTTTGGATTTTTTTCTATTTTTCACATTATTTATTATTGTTTAAGTTATTTTAATAGATAAAATTACCTGTTTATTGCATATATTACACGAGAGGAACTTACAATAACTTAAAATGTAAGTAACATAAGGCGATATGTTATTGGTATCATGATTACACTTGTCATAAATTTGCAATCGTTCTGTTGTTGGTCACAGGTCCTCGCGCGGTGAAGGAAGCCGTAACCGACGACACGAGTCTCGCAGTGGTCGGTCTTGCGAGCGCCGCGCTAGCTCCGAACGGAAACACAAGAAGAAGAGCAAGAAGAAACGCTCGTCGTCGAGCAGCAGTAGCAGCGACGAAGGCGAGCTGAAGCTGCTGCAGCGGCTGGAGGCGGAGCGCCGTCGACTGCACGACGAGCGCCGAAAGCAGAAGGAGGAGATGAAGGCCAAAGAGACACCAGAGGAGAAGAGGTTTCCATACCATTACTATGCTATGCTTTTGATACATACTAGCTAGATTAAATCTAATCTATAACAGATACCATTACTATGCTATGCTTTTGATACATACTAGCTAGATTAAATCTAATCTATAACAGATCTATGCTCAAATCCTTTTGTCTTAATAATTATGTACCCAAGTTATTGTGAAGGTAGAGCATTCTACCCATAATTTTGTTGCGAGATGTGATTGATCTACATCATACAAGAAATCCAATGTCTTGGTCATTGTTACACATGGTACATTTTTTATACAAGTGTTTAAGGAGTTGAATTTGGTAAAATCTAAAAAAAATATGTTAACTGAGGACACCTTTGTAAAAGCCATAGCATTGAGTTTCACTTTAAATACTTTTTATTAATATTTGTACAGGTGAGTCATTTAGACCAGCCTACAGGAGGATTTCATAAACTCTAAGGCAGGGATAGGCACTTTTCCTTCATTTGCTAATATTTATGCTATAAATATAGATTTATAGCATAAATACTAGCAGTTATATTCAAGTATTTGAATCCTATTATCTTATTTGATGTCCTATCCTTATCATATCTTATTTTTACTAATATTATAAATGCGAAAGTTTCCAAGTGTCTGTATATGATTTTATTAATCTTTCACACAAAAACTAATTTTACGATAAAATTTAGTTGGCTGGACTATCATAGGCTATATATTTAACTCTATAGTCCCACTTGTGCCTATGTGATTATTTATTATGGGCTGCGGATCAACAGAGAGAGTTTTATTCAACAAAGTCAGTACTTGATTTTTAATTTGATAGTTGTGGGCCCGATTGAAGCCATTCCGTAGATTGCCCATCACTGCTCTAAAGGATAGTTAAAAATTGTGAAGGAGTTGCAACCCCTATTTAGATACATTTAAAAATTACCAATTAGAATAACATACAAGGTGCTTAATTTTGTAAAACAAAAATCCGGTTATTCCTTGTGGATTGCTGGAAAGTAAGGCAGGGATAGGCAAACTTTTCCTTCAGGGAAGGAAAAGGTAAGGCTTGGGGCTTACATGGGTTAAAATGAAAAGAAATGATTACATTCTAACCAATTTTGGAATTAAACATCAAATCTTCAACAAACAAACTAGAAATAAAATAAAAGAAAATTTTAAATCTGAAATCTGTAATTTATATATTGAATTTAGTCTGGTTATCTATTTTTTAATTTAATTCTACGAATCTCTAGTATTTAAAGGAGTCTAAAAATCCCATCTTGTACATTACCGACATACTGATGTAATTTATATTATTACAGAGCACGTCGCTTGAAAGAAAAGCAAGAGAAGGAGCGTAAACGTCGCGAGCGCATGGGCTGGGACAACGAGTATCAGTGCTATACCAACCAGGACAACCCTTTCGGAGACTCCGCTCTCACCGACACCTTCTTCTGGAGCAAAAAACTCACCAAGGAGGGCCTCGTCTCCGTCTCCACTGATCAGCTCGATGCGCTCAACCGACAGAAGCAGTTGGAGAATAAGAATGAACTGGAGAAGGTAACTTTTGTCATATATTGTGTCAGTTTAACATGAAACTCATGTACCATCACTACCCTTAAGTCTAGTCCATTCCAGTTTGTTTTCTTCGTTCAGCTTACATAAAAATATGGTTATTATCCGTTTTTTTAGTTGTAAAAGCCCTTAATTGGCTTTCTGTTCTTAGACTTGACTAGTTGGGAGTAAAGTACCTTCTAGGCCAGTGTGCTCTGTATTAGACTGCATCAGTCCTAGCTTCTCACCCTATTTCCTATTCTGTGAACGTTCTATTCTCTGTGTTACTTTTTAGTGGATCTCTCTTCAAAAAGGATAAGGTCCACTAAGATAGTAAACAAGCAAGTTTAGAAATCTAGATTGCGTAAATTTATAATAATGAACAGAAATCGTGTGAGTACATATTATTATAAGTACATACATGTGGCGTGTCCCCACTATCCAGGTGAAGGCGCGGCGCCTGGAGCGCGAGGCGGAGCGCGCGGCGCGCGAGGCCGAGGCCATGGCGGCGGCGCGCGCGCGGGAGGCCGTGCAGTACTCCTCGTGGGCGCGCCAGGAGGACGCCTTCCATCTGCACCAGGCCAAGCTGCGCTCGCAGATCCGCATCCGCGACGGCCGCGCCAAGCCCATCGACCTGCTCGCCTGGTACGTCTCCTCCGAGGACGTGGTCGACGCGCTCGAGATGCACGAGCCCTACCAGTACCTCAACGGGCTGCAGGCGCAGGACCTGGACGACCTGCTCGAGGACATCCAGGTGTACAAGGAGCTGGACAGCGAGGACAACCAGCCCTACTGGCGGGACGTCGAGACCATCGCGCGGGACGAGGCGGCCAAGCTGCGGCGCTCGGCGGCGGCCGCGGCGCGCGACGGCGTGCACCGCGCCGTCGCCGACGACGTCACGCGCGTCTTCCGCGGCAAGACCGGCGCCCAACTCGAGGCGCTCGCGGCGCAGGTGCGCGCCAAGCTGCAGGCGCCGCGCGCCGGCCTCGACGTCGGCTACTGGGAGAGTCTACTGTCGCAGCTGCACGCGCACATGGCGCGCGCTCGTCTGCGGGACCGGCACCGCGCCAACCTGCGCCGCAAGCTGCGGCTGCTGCGCACGGAGCAGGGCGTGGCGGTGGACGCGGGCGAGGCGCCGGCGCCGGCCGAGCCCGCGCCCGCCGCGCCGCCCGACGCCGGCGCCGCGCCCGGCGACGACGCGGCCGCCGAGGCGGACTACTCGGCGGGGCGCTACTCGCCGGCGCCGCTGCCGCCCGCGGCGCTGGAGCCGGGCACGCTGCTGACGGAGCCGGCGGAGGACGAGCAGCGGCTGCGCTACCTGCGCGCGCGGCTGGCGGGCGCGGCGGGCCCGGCGCCGCCGCCCGCGGCCGGCGCGCCCGCCGACGACGCGGCGCTGGAGGCCAGCGCGCGCCGCGCCTGCCCCGGCGCGCCCGACGAGCCCACGTTCGCGGTGGAGGCGCCGCTCCCGGAGACGCCGTGCCTGTGGGCGGACAAGTACCGCCCGCGCAAGCCGCGCTACTTCAACCGCGTGCACACCGGCTTCGAGTGGAACAAGTACAACCAGACCCACTACGACATGGACAACCCTCCTCCCAAGATCGTCCAGGGGTACAAGTTTAACATTTTCTACCCCGACCTCATCGACAAGACCGCCACGCCCGAGTTTACCCTGGTTAGTATTTCGACTCATTAGCTCGAGTCGATCTTAGATATATAGGTTTGTAAGGAAAATGACATTAGTGAGGGCACAGAATACTTCCCAGTGAGATAGCCGACATGTGTTTGAAATTATCATCACGCCCTTCTTTGAAGAATGTCCAGCTAAATTAGCCTTGCTAGTCAAATTACTTTTTTAATCAAAAAAGCATTTAACATTTTTAACAGACCTCTAATTTGTTAAAACCCCCTGAAGGCCAGTCTAAATGATATGTCTAGTATACACTAACTTCTAACTGTGCAATGGATTATAATGCCGTTTTTACTTAAAGAATTTCTTGCAGATTGTAATAATTATTTTTAAACTACAATCAAGGAAAAAAAGACTGGATCATAATCCACTTCCCAGTAAGATTATAATGTGAATGTTTAGATGTTTGTGTTTCATTTGTTTAAAAATTTGATTGTTTTGTTACAGAAACCATGTCCAGAAAACCCTGAGTTTGCAGTGCTGAGGTTCCATGCGGGCCCGCCTTACGAGGACATTGCGTTCAAGATAGTGAACCGAGAGTGGGAGTACTCATACAAGCGCGGTTTCCGCTGCCACTTCCACAACAATATCTTCCAACTCTGGTTCCACTTCAAGCGATACCGCTATCGACGATAGCCCATTTTATGTAGGACAGGGACCTTATACTTATGTTGTGTGTATGTCAGTTTCAAATAATTCAAACAATTTAGTTCAATTAAGTGTATTTACCCTATGTACCTATATAATTAATAAGTGAAATAACAAATTACTTATGCAATTAAATAAATGGTTTAATCTACATACATCAACAAGTTTTATTTATATTAGAGGTATATAAAATCTATTGTTTTTTGTCGTCTGTTGTGGTTGTGGTGTCTACTTCCTCGACAGGGTTGCCCCGGAAGTTAGGGAACTGTTCCCATGGGGCACTCAGCTGGAAGCGGCGGAATTCCTGAGCCAGCTCTAATGGCTCCACTACGACGCGTTTCTGTTCGTCGTCATAGCGTACCTCTACATACCCACTTAGAGGAAAATCTTTCCTGAAGGGGTGACCTTCGAAGCCGTAGTCAGTGAGTATCCTTCTCAAGTCGGGATGATTGGCGAAGAATACTCCGTACATATCCCAGATCTCGCGCTCGTACCAGTTGGCGGCCTTGAAGACCTCGCAGGCGGAGTCGACGGGCGTCAGCTCGTCCGCGTACGTCTTGACCCGGATGCGTGCATTGTAGCGCAGCGAGAGCAGATTGTAGATGATCTCGAAGCGGTTGGGGCGCGTCGGCACGTCCATGCCCCCGATGTCAGCGAGGCTCACGAACTGCGCGCTGTGGTGGTCCTTGAGGAATTGCAGCACAGGCACTACTCCTTCTGGCGGGATCAACACCTCCAGCTCGTTGCCGGTACAGATCTGTACCTTCTGTACGTACTTTGGCAAGCAGTCCGCCACGTATTTGCCGAAGTCTACGAGGTGAGCCTTCTGAAGAGGATCGATTTTTGCAACAGTAGGTCGTGTTTCGACTTCTTGGCTTGCGTTGTCGGTTTTTGTGGCGACGCATTGCACCGAGGTCGACTTTACGTTATTCAAAACTGCACGACCGATGTTGCAGCCCGCTCCGAGGGTTCGTTTTAAGAGGAAGGACATTGTTTGTTTCAGTTATTCTTAATTTGCCTTACGTAATAAAAATAATGTAGGTATTTCGTTTGGACATCACAAATGCACACCAAAAAAGTAAAGTATGCAGTTGACAAATCGTGATGACATTGACGATAAAATCTTATTTAAGGGCTTCGCACGATAGGAGCTAAAAGCTCCGGCTAAAAACGAACAAATCTTTTTTTATATATAACTACCTACGCGACTTCGTCTGATTTGTGGATTTTTTCTAATGAGTGGTTGTAAAATTCTTCGGCATTTCCTAATTTTCTTCCTTGACTAATTACGAGCGTAGACATGATTTTTTGCGATATATTTGACACTGGCTTATTCCTGGCCACAAAAGACCGACAAAAAATGATTATTCTTCTTTTAGATCAATTTGGAAGTTGGCCAGTGTCTAGTATTATTAATATTTGCGTCGAAATAGTCAAGTCGTCATAGTTAAAGTCAAGTCGTAGGAATCATTGTATAGCGGCGCGGGCGGCCATTTACAATGATTGTTTACGGAGCTTTGGAGACAACGCTAAAGTCCATGTTTTTGAACCGATTTTCACTTTCACTACACTTGTATGTACATACACCAGCTTCACAAAACTAAATTGAATAATTTGCCCCCGAAATAAAATAATTTACGACTGCAAATTATAATTACTCGCAAATATAAAAAAAATATTTTTTAAAACTCGCATCGCCCTACTGTTCACCTTCGTAAGGCCCGTTTCCGCGGGAATATCGGGATAAAAACTAGCCTATGTGTACCTACTACTAAACCGATTGCGATGAAACTTGGAATATAGGTAGCCGGAGACCTGGAATCACTCATAGGCTACTTTTTATCCCGATATTCCCATTAAAACAGGACTTACGCCGGTAAACTCGCGGGGCGTATAAAACCAATTTTAGTGCAAAATTAGTAGGGGCGCGTAATAATAGTAGTTTCTTCACCGATGTACTAAAGCCCTGTCTTATATATAGCGGGCGTCATATTGAATCCAAAGCGTACGAAAGACTCTAGAGAGTTAACTGCTGAGCGCAGCGAGGGTGTTAAAAACTTTACTCCTAAGCGAAGCGAAGGAGTTATGTATCCTGTTATGCTAGAGTCCTGAGTGATGCGTGGGATTCAAGCGCCCAAGATAAAGACAGCCTTTATTGCCGAGGTGAATACTCTACTTTACACATCTACTGCGAGACCAAAAAAGGCTACAAAAATAAGCATTTAACAAACAACAAAACAATAGATTAATGCAACGTGTATGAAATATATTTACATTCAATTAAATTTATCAATGTGACATCAAAATGACGAAACCAATAATGATGAAAAAAAAATTGGGGCTTTATATTAACTAATGGTAGATTTATATTGACTATTTTTACGGCGAGAGTGTTTTTTGAATCCAGATTGAAGCAAAGGATTCTTGAGTAGAATCTTGAGCGAATCGAGGGATTCAAAGTACCTCACTCGAGTTAAAAATTGTATTTGCTCCTGAGGTACCTAGACATTCTTACTTTTCATCGCCCTCTATGAGAAAATGAGTACATTAAACATACTAGAAATATTTTTATAGAAAAAATTCATCTTCAAAAAGCCTTGAGCCTGCCTCTGAGCTCTGCCTTGAGCAATTAAAATTTACGATACATTAAACTTGTTACTCCAAATGTTTCAAAGACTATTTTTAGTCTATTCCAAGACTATTCCGAGTCTCCTACTCTACTATTAGTATACTCCTATTCTACTCCTGTTCTATTCCTAGTTTATTCTTCTTCAATTTCTATTGGAACTCTTTGGTGATTGAATTTTTTTACAAATATACACGTTTCTTTTTTGTTTTTATTGCTCAAGGCATTATAAACATAGAAATATTTTTAGCAAGGAAATATATTTCCAAAAAATCCCCATGACAGGATTCGAACCTGCGTCCTTTCGCTAACCAGGCGACTGCTCTAACCACTGAGCTACACAGGATTCCTGTGTGGAAATATATTTCCTTGCTAAAAATATTTCTATAAATATACACGTTCCAAATTAAAGTTCCCCGGCCAATCAGTAGCCGGAAAAGTAAAATCCCTGAGTTAGCGTGAGCGCCAGCAAAGGGCTAGTTCCAGCCTAGTTTACAGGGATTGGATTAGCTCTTTTCTAATAGATGTGATAAAAAACTATTTGCCTTACCCTTCCGTCGAAATAAAACTTAAAGAACTTAAATAAGAGTCTTCATCACAGAGTACATTATATACATAGGTACATTATATCTTCATTTCCGAAGTTCATAAATTGCTCATCATTATACACCTAGGGCATTTGAACAATTATGTACCTAGAGTCCTGAGTGAAGCGTGGGATTCAAGCGCCCAAGATAAAGACAGGCTTTATTATCAGATGAATACTCTACTTTACACATCTACCGCGTGACAATACGAGAGCTACAAAAATAAGCATAAGTTTTAAACACCCTTCATATAAGCGATATTTAAACGAGTCAAATCGAAAAGTTTTTAATAACCGTGCCGTTGTCCTTGCGAGAATTACACCTGCTCAAAAATGTAAGTATAGTATATAAAATAATGGAAACCTTTAAATACAATAAATTATAAACAAAAATTCAAGAAAGAATAAAATATATCGTTTGAATGAACAATGTTGCGCGTTTTCCCGGTTTTTATTTATCGTCTACTAGACCAATCTTGGTTTATAGCGTTTTAATCTTTATTTTATTTTAATGTACACTATGTCACTCACGCGGTTATGACGAATCTAACGACGTATCGTTTATCTAAATCGGCCTAGCCGTTTAGGCCCTACGACGGCACAAAAATAGGTCACATACCTACATAATATTAAATGTCGTGTCATATATTTGCCGTGAGTGTATGTAATGTAACATACACTCACGGCAAAGACTTAACACACGACTTGGAAGAAGTGCAATCAACGCAATGAACTTAGACGCGTGAACCGCCGCGCAGGTTTTTCCTTTGCGCAGAAGCAACGTCGAGAATTCGACGAAGCTTGCGCGCTCGAGCCCCGTATTGCCAGACCGACGACGTCCGTCGCGTCGCTCGTCTTTGGATCAGGGTCCCTGATCCAATTTCCAACGAAAAACACATCACCCATCTCCTTCCTTAAGTCTTTTACATTCATTGCTTGCCTGGAAGAGATCGTCCATTGTACCACTTTTGTTTTTTTGGTTAAGTGTTAAATAACCCTAATAGCGTGACAGGGATAAAGCTAGCGAATTTCAGATGTGTAAGTGAAAGACGTAAGATGCGACTATGTAAAATTTTATTGCGTAAAATCAAACAATTGCTAGTTTCAAGATAACTAAATGTTATTCTTGAAATTCAAAACATTCACTGCCTGTATTGAGCTAAGTTCAGTTCTTATACAAAGTTTTATTAGTTTTCGTACAATATTGACTGAGTAATATCATACTTATTTGTACAATTTAGAGGGAAGTTTGGTTTTTTTTTCTATCGAGTAAATTTTCAGGAATCGTGTTTTCACGACATTCCTGTGTTAGTAAATATCCTCGACTTTAATAAATATGGTTTCGAAAACTTTTGTTTTAAATAACTTTCGTAGTACATCTCAGTGTACCTTGAAACAGCTAACTGTAGAGTGGGTATATAAAACGCTCTTGAAAATTGTGTTTTTATTGTAATGCAGAATCGTAAAAGCTTAGGACAAAGATATCGTGTTCGTTATGAATATTATAAATTCAATGATGATAATAAAATAATTAGATGTAGTTTGAGAAAATATTTATTTTCAATAAATGTTGTCCTTTGATTGATTCCTATCTCCTTATAAATTATCACAGAATCAACTTTACAACAGATGCAGCTTATGCAGTTATATTTATTTGTATACAGTTTATTACAAAGTCTTATTTATAATTAGGTACCTTTTTGAACAGTCAACCTTTAAGGCTAGTAAATACAAAAGGCTAGTCCACATTGGCAGGGTAGCGCGTCACGTGACATAAAACCGACCTGGGGACCAACCGCGCGCCTTCCGTCGTAATCGGCATCGAAATCCCACTGCGCAAAGAAAAAACCTGCGCGGTTCAAACCATAGCGTTAATTTGCATGCATTTGAAAGCGACTCTGTCGAGTTCAACTGTCGTACTGTCATTGAAACCGGCAGCTCAAGAGACCTTGCATTCAATGACTGCTCAATTCGACGGTGCCGGCTTCGAATGCATGCAAATCGACGCTGTCGTGTTCACCGCGCAGGTTATTCCTTTGCGCAGTCGGATTTGATGCCGATTAGGAGGAAGTTGCGCGGAGAGTTCGGTGTTTGTTTACTTCGATGCACCTGGCTAGCCTAGTGTAGCCTATAGATAGGTAGTCGCTAGGCGTTGGCTATATGTCACGAGACACGCTAAGCCTTCTGGCAATGCGGCCGTAGCCTAACGGACGCGATACATAACATGGGTACTTACTATTAAAATGTAGGTTTTCAGTAATCATCACCCAGGACAGTAGGTAACATATGTAACATACAGAACAATGTTAGAAGTTAGACTGTTCGCTCTTGAAGTATGCTTTATATCTATTTATATTGAAAATAAATAAATAGTACTTTGAAAAAATAAAATAGCAACCATTACCAAACAATATTATCAAAATTTACGATTTACTCATTACGAGATATTTGTGCCTTGCCTTAGCTAAAAAAAATTATAAACTATTACTATATTCTTTTAACTGGACCTTTAGGGTTAAATTCCTAAACTATGAAAAATAGTGAACGACAAAAACGAATTTTGTACTACCTTATTATTATTAATTTATTATATTAACGAACTCGAATATTAATATAAGGAAGTTGCAATCGTTTGAAAAAATGTTCCACGCAAACGGTGATTGCGGGGCCTAGAACGGTGATTCGACCACCCCAGTCTGTCACTAAAGGTCGTCCGCCATCGGTCGAACCAAAGGTCGATCATACGTAATACTGTACGGAACTATATGTCAGTGTGTGCATCTGCTGCTGCGTCACCGTAGAACATGTTTTTTTTTCGAATGTAATAGAAAAGTTAGATCTCCATTTCTTTTATTCCTCGTAGAGTTTAACAAATAATAGAATAATCATTTTTCGCTCCTACTTTTAGTTTAGGAATGTTCTCTGAAGGCCCAATATAATAGGAAAATACGAAATATAATGTGCGTCATTTCTATGTAGTACAATAATATAGTTCGTATCGCGTCAATAATATGAATAACAATCTTACAGTTATTATACGTATTCAACAAAAAAATCCATCTTATTCTAAGAAAGAAAAAACGATTAAAATTACAAGTCAAAGTTTAAGGGGGAGAGAGGGCTTAGAACCCAGGAGGGGGCCGGAAGCACTGGGGCAGGGGCGGTTGCAGGGGTAGGGGCGGGGGCGGGGGCGCGGGCAGGCGCGACCGGCCCTGCAGCGCCGCCATCTTGTACCAGTTGGCCGTCGCGCTCAGCCGCTCGTACATCGCCCAGTCCGCCGCCGTCAGCCACAGCTCGGGCGGGGGGGGCGGGGGGCCGTACGGGGTCGGCGGGGAGCAGTAGGGGGCCGGGGCGGCGGGCGAGGGGCCGTACAGAGCGGCGGGCGGGGGGCCGTACGGAGCAGGGGGCGGGGGCCCGTACGGAGCAGGGGGCGGGGGCCCGTACGGGGCAGGGGGCGGGGGCCCGTACGGCGAGGGAGGCGGAGGGCCGTAGCGGGAGGGCGGCCGGGGGCAGACCGGGACTTGAGGGAGAGGGAAATAGCAGGAAGTTGATGTTTGCATCGTTTGAGGGCGCTTCGCGGACACGACGGGCGCGGCAGGTGGGGGCGCGGGGGCCGGGGCGGGCGGGGGCGCGGGCGCCGGGGCGGGCGAGGGCGGGGCCGCGGAGGTCGGCAGCGCGGGGGCGGAGGTGTGCGCCGGCGATTGCGGGCGGAGCAGCGGCACAGCGGTGAGCGCGGGCGGCGGTGACGTGTCGGCGGGGGAGGGGGAAGCGGCGGGGGAGGGGGAGGCGGCGCGGGCGGGGGAGAGCGGCGGCAGCGCGGCCGGCACGTGCCGCCGGTACGCCGGCACGTAGTCGAGCGTGATGCCGTCGCGCAGGTAGCGCTGGATCTCCGCGTAGTTGGGCGTCGCGCCGCTCTCGATGGCCGCGAACCGCGGGTACAGGTAGCACTCCTCCGCCTGCAACCAACACGACCTGTCTCACCGCGCGTCGCCGCCCGTGCCGCGCCCGCGCCACGTCCGCCCCACGCCCGCTCCCGAGGGATCCCTACCGAGGTAACCTACACACCGATAGCACACGGCGGACGGCGCAGCGTGATGCGAACTGTCACACGAAGTCGTAACATTTTGAATTCGCGTGTCACCGCAGTAGATAGCATCGTAATCGAACTCGCTCACTTAAGACACGGCCTGAGCCATGTGACCAACGGGACAGAATTCATTTACAGATTTATCGAAGAAGTGACTCTTAAAATGTCCCGTTACTTATAGAAACATTTTTGAAATGTTTCGTACGATATGATCATACACATTAATTTTATTTGTTTATATGTATATCCTTACTTAAAATATATTACAAAACAATAAATTTTATGAGTTGAAAAAAAAGGCGAAATGGCGATGCGGAACTAATACTGTCGATATCTGACGTTGATAATAGAGGGGCCGGAGCGGCGTTGGGGGCGGGAGTCGACGAGTAGGAAGGGGGTTAGGGGCGGGACGGCGGGGCGAGGCATCGCACGCGCAGCTGTAGCGCGCTCGCCACGGACGCGGGAGGCGAGGGGGGGGACTGCGGCCCGCTCGTCAGGCAGCGCAGGCGGGTCTGGAGCGCGCTCATCCGTGGGGGAGGGGGGGAGCGGGCCGGCGGGGGGGCGCCGGTCAGGCAGCGGAAGCGTGCTTGCAGAGTGCTCACCTCCGATCTGGGGGGAGACGTGGGCGGGGGGAGGTCGGCGAGAAGGGAGGGGGAGCGGTGTAGAGTCGCGTGGAGGGGGGCCTGGTGGGCGGGCGGGGGGAGGTCGGCGAGAGGAGAGGGGGAACGGTGGAGGGTCGCGTGCAGCGCGGCCAGGCGGGCGGGCGGGGCGGGCTCGGGCGGCTCCCAGGGCGGCAAGCGGCGCGGGGCGCGGCCCGACACGGCGCTGGCCGTCGCCGACACTTCGCTCTCCGCTCGCTCCGGCGACGAGACACTCACCCGCAGCGCGGAGTCGTGGCGCTCGTCGGCGAACCCGGCGCGCAGCAGGTCGCGGGCGAGGTCGTCGTCCTCGTCCCCGCTGGTGTCGACGAGGAACACCTCGAGCGTCGCCTCGGGCGCGTCCACCGCCACGACGCTCGCGATGAGCGCGCGGTCCCGCACCAGCTGCAGGAAGTGCGAGCAGGCGGCGGGCGGCCAGCGGCGGCCGGCGGCGGCGGGCCGCACGCCGGCCTGCCGCGCGCGCACCGCCTGCGCCGGTAGTGCGGCCCAGCGCCGCGGCAGCGGCCGCAGCGTCGCCACGCTCACGGTGTCCACGGTGCCGTAGTCGACGTGCCGCACCTTCACCAGCTCCTCGCCGTCCAGCAGGTCCACGATGATGGCGCGGTGCCAGTCGCGGTCGTACAGCGCCGCGCAGTACTGGCCGACGCACACGGCGCCCGCCGCCAGGTACCGCGTCTTGCCCTCCCCGTTCTCGAAGTACTCCCTGCAACGCGACACACGCACGGATCGTACCGTCTGCCCGCATAGCGTACGCGACCCTCCCGTGCACTATACGAGTAGGTACCACTCACGTCATCTCGTCCATGAGGTCCTCCATGGCGATGTTGTGCTCGGGCCCGAGGCGAATCATCCAGAAGTGGCTCGGCGAGTAGACCTCGCCGACGATGACCTCGAGGTTGGTGCCGGGTCGCACGGCGCTCAGGTCCGCCGCCGGCACCGACTCCTCGAAGCGCAGGCAGTCGGCGGGGAAGACGTCCGGCGCGTACGGCACGCCGGGCAGCGCGTCCTCGTCGCTGGCGCGCGTGCGGGGGCGCGGCGCGGGGCGGGGGGGCGCGGCGGCGGGGCGGGGGGGCGCGGCGGCGGGGGCGGGGGGCGCGGCGGGGGGCTGCGCCGCGTCCTGCAGCAGCCAGCCGCGCCCCGCCACCGGCGTCACCCGCACGCGTGCCCCCAGCGCCTGCACGAAGCTACCGATCGTCGTGTGCCCGAACCGCGTGAACTCCGGGACGCGATCGTACTTCTCTCTGTACCATAACATATTTCTCTTGAGGTCGACGAGACATGAAATTGAACTTTTATGACCCTGTAATTTATTAAGTACAAATATTTTGTTTACAATTTATAATGTTTTAGTTAGACCGTTCTGAAGTTTGAAATTCAAATAAAATGATATCCAGGTACCTAAATTTACAGCAGAAATACGGACTCACCGATATTTCATAACGAGGTCTGTGCACCATACGCCATCTTTGGATTCTTTAATTACTGCGTGTAATTCGTCTTTCAGTTCCTCTAACTGTGCTTGCTTGGTGCTGCTATGACCTGAAGATAAATCACCATCGTTATGAAATTATTTTATAAATATTAGAAAATATTCTTAAAGTAAATGGTTTTCTTAACCAAGCTCTAGGGCTAATTTCTTAAAAACTATTGTCAAAAACCTCACTTCATTTTTTTCAGAATTTTTGAGTCATAGTTTTAGAATT
The DNA here is from genome assembly GCA_949358125.1 of Idaea dimidiata. Classification (NCBI taxonomy): domain Eukaryota; kingdom Metazoa; phylum Arthropoda; class Insecta; order Lepidoptera; family Geometridae; genus Idaea; species Idaea dimidiata. Next base: position 14,959,520 of record OX442341.1, read on the forward strand.
GGCCCTGAAGGCTAGTTTAAAAACGATCATTCTGTAGATACAACAAAAATAAACTTTAATATAATTCAACAATATGAGATAAACTGACTTGATGATGTGTGAGCAGAGGCTCCATCGTCGTCAGAGGGTGGGACGGCGGCGGCGGCAGGCTTGCACAGCTCGCGCGAAGCCGCCAGCCTCCGAACCAGCGATGCCCGCAGGTTACTGATATTCTCACTGTCAATATTTTCCTTGCTGTTGACTGACTGACTTGCCGGCCCACTGCTTGGTGACTTTGGTGTCTCTGATTCTTTTATTAAGTTACTATTCAGATCTCTAGGTTTTTCAATGCTTGTATTTGTAGGCTTAGTGTTAACAGTCTTTTTTTCTACATGTTTTTTATTGAAAGTGCTTACTATCATGTCCTGTCTGAATATGTGAGACACATTTTCAGGTATACTGGTTCTTTTCCCTTTTCTGTAAGTGTAAGAAAAAAGATAGATGTGATGAATCACACACTTACATTGATGAAAGGATGTGATCTCAAAGGGTTTCATGTTATTTATTGCAAAACTTGTAGATAACTTACAGTTTAGTTGAAGGCGTAGCTTTCTGACTTTGTACAAATTTGTCAATATGTTTCAATGTCTCAGGAACTATAAGAGTTAAATATGGATTTGAAGGTATACCCTGAAACTATAAACATTCCAATTACTCTATGCTACATTCAATCTAAGCCGACCAACTGTCCCCAACTTAGCAGGATAGTCCCAGAATATTACAAGAACTCTTGCATTTTAATATGCAGTAAAATCATAGTTGAAGACATTGGCTGTGTCCTAGATGATGCGCATTCATTTATAATAATATTCTTCTAGTTTCTGTCTACTATTGCTAGTTGTGTGCATGGAGGTAGTACTAAGAACCACCGAGGCGCCATCTACTAAGTAACACACACCATTAGACTACACATGCTTGCTTTGTTGCACAGTATTTATAGGTATTTCTATTCACTGCATAAAATAAATATGCCATTTTGTTTATCAATTTCATCCAGATATTATTATTGTTGTTGTTCAAAATCAAAATAGTTTCCTTTAGATTCTTGTAAAACATTAAATGCACATGATCAATTGGCTATGTTTTAGGTGTATTGATTTTAGTGTGGCTTCGGAGCACGCACTCCGATGAGAAGTAGCCACAAGAAACTCTTGGGGGCTTTTTTTGTAATCATGTGTTAAATTATAATCATCATAATACAGATATTATCTATAATTCAAACAGGAGCAATCAATAAATTATGTCCATGGATCTTTTCATTAAGATAATAATATGACGACATATCATAGTACGCCTTTTACACAATTTAAGTAATATATTTTTTGAATCTTGTGATGGACATGTCACATACGTCTTTAGGTACTTTATTATAATAAAGAACACTGGTGCTACAGAACGACCGTTGAAAGTTAGTTGACTTGAAACCCTAGCCTGCCTGATCCATTAGACTTGGTGTTTGGTTTGATAAGTTTCATTAGATTTACGCCTTATCTGTGTCACCGGAAAATAAAAAAAACGGTAATTGTAAACGAGAGATAAATTGTATTATTTTGCGACCGCATTTTCGTAAATATAACGTTTCTTATTACTTTACGGAGACATCTATACTGCAGAATGAAGATCAATGAACTTCAAAACTTTGAAGGTCAACGAACTCATCAGGTACTGTAGGTACCTGATGAGTTCATAAGTAAATATTATTCTAGGTAAGTAGTGATAGAAAATGTACCAGAAAACAATCGGAACATCGTTCTTTGAGAAAAGTTAGCGGATCTCTGTAGCCGAAGCGGTTGAGGGGCAAGTGCTCGCCGATGAGGCTGCGATAGTCGCGCAGCAACGAGCGGAGGTCCACGCGCGTCGGGCTCGACACTACCAGCGACCGCAGCGTCGACTTCAGCGACGCCAGCTCTGCCTCACTCATCGTCACAAAACACGATAACACTCACTACATCAATATACAATCAATCTCGGTTTTCTGCTTCAATTTAACCAATAGATTTCGATGATAGTGGAAAGAAAATTCCAAACATGCTAGAAAATAGTTTTTTTGAGGGAGTGTGGTGTGACCATACCAAAATACTAAAAAAAGTCGAAAATCAAAACTTTAAAACTTACTGTGGCAAGGTAACGAAGTGACGTACGTAAACAAAACATACACATGTCTGTGGTGGATAATATAGGTAATTCAAATCATGAAATTCATTTATTACCAAGGTAAACAAAAATGGAAAGGTACCATTTTACAAATTGGCAATCCTGTAAATTATTTGTCTTTAGTCTGTACCTACCTATCATTAGTCTGTATTGTCTGTGGCAAAATGGTGTTAAACAAAAAACATGGCTTCCAAAGAAGGAGCGTCTCGTCTTTTTGATTTTTTGTGATCACATTGTAATTCATCGGGTTTCAAAGAAAATAGAAGATTTCTAGTCCATAATAATGTTAAGCGGTGGTGATGTGTCAAGTGGAGTGTGAACGTGAAAGGTGAAGCGGTAATCTGCATCGATCAGTGAGCGCGACCGCGAGCGTGTCGACTGTAGGTGTCGGCGTATGGTCGGCGTGGATATGGTGTTTGTTGGTGGGTGTCGGGGTCGGGTCCGACGGTCCAGTGCCGGGAGCGCGCGGCGCGGGCTGCGGGTGCTATGCAAGCGGGCCCGGCGGCGACGCGCTACGTGTCTGTGAGCGAGCTGTACTCGACCGACGAGGTGGAGCTGCTACTGGACGAGATCCGGGAACTGGAGCCGACCAGCTGCCGCGGGGAGGACGTGCAGGTACTACACACATATACCACTACACTGTCAATATGGGACTATCAATTCTATTGGCAACAGTTCAGGAACATACTAGGAGCACTCCTACTGTACGCGGGCTCTGTAGTTGAAGAGTTACGGGTAAAGTTAGCAAAATTATCCTCTATTGCAAAATTCCTGTTATTTGGTTGTTGATACTTTTTAGCTTATTTTGAGGAAACTTTAGTTACAGGACTGCAACTCTGCACATGACATTACTATTATCTACTAGGTATGTCCTAGGAGTGGGCGTTGTAAAAACAAACCGTTTCCAGCTCTGCAATGATGTAACTGTTTTATGTTTTGAATTAAATTGGTTCTTCGTTGTGTGAACTAGTCTTTAAACCTAGAGGTTGAGTGTTGCAGTCCGTCTGCATCGTCAACCGTTTTCCCGAACCAAACCAAACTTTACTGTCCCGACCAAACTTACTATTCTTACTTACTATTCTAACATATTGTCCTAACTTACTATTCTAACTAGGTTTTTTTGTTGCTTTCAGTGAAAGAGGAATTTTATTACTATTAAGACTCTACTTTTCATTTCGATGTGAGAAATTAAAATACTACTAGCACATTTAAATATTGACAGTCAGTTAAAATATCAAGTAAATTTAGAACAATTAATTTATAAAATCGATGAACAATTGAATTGAATACAGCATTTTGAGAGTATTCCTTACTTCGAAGATCCTCTTCAGATCCTCACCAAATTTTTATGATATTACAACCTAAAAGAACCATCTCAATCAGTCAAACCATCTTCGAGTAATTGGTGAACAAACTTAAAAAAAAATGTGTTGAATTTAGAACCTCCTTTTTTTAAGTTTGTTAATATTAAAAAAAAAAAAACAAGGAAATTATGTGGTGGAAAAAAGGGGATGTAATGGATATTGATATTTATAGTAATGGATGTGATGGTTTTTGATTCTTCCTATTAAGGATGTGATGCGTTCTGATTGTTATGTGGAGGATACCGTTATTTACAAACTATGTATTATCTCTAACTCTTATGCGGCCATTGAAGAGTGCAATGAGGCCATGACAGCTATTAATCAAATCCTCATTGTCAAAAAGTCATCGGTGATGTGGCGGCAATCGATACTCTCTCAACAAGTAAAGGATAGAGAACACTTTTTCATTCTACTATTTTTAGCCCACCACAATTTTTTGCCTCAAACAACACAAAATGTATCAGAGTGCATACACGTAAATAAATTGTTGAGTTGGAAGTAAAGTTTAAAAATTAAGCCATAATGATCGAAACCTTTATTTTTGTGAAAAGTCGACGTGGCGACGTGGTGACATCGTAGACGACACAATCATCCTCTCGCTACTGACGCATCTGTTTAGTGAGTAATTAAAACTGTTATAATTTAGGTGGGCCATAACATCGGTTTCAGGACTTCGAGATAGCGGGTAGCGGGTGTTCGGGCGTGGAGACGGGCTGCGGGTCCGGCGGGGGCGGCGGGGGAGGGAGGTCGCCGGCCGGCACCGAGGTGTCGTGGGACTCGCACGCCGTGTACCGCGCGGCGTGCGGGCCCGCGCCCGCGCCGCTCGCGCCCGTGTACCTCGCTCGCAGCGTGCGCGGCGCGCTGGCCGGCGTGGTGGCGGCGGCCGCGGCCGCGTGCGCCGCGTGCACGGCGGCGGGCGGCGGCCGGCGCCCCGCCGCGCGCCCGCTGCTGCTGGCGGCGCTGCTGGCGGCGCTCACGCACGGCACGCTGGCCGCGCTGCACGTGACGCGCCTGCACCGCATCATGCCGCTGCCGTGGCCCGCGATCGGCGCCGCCGCCGCGCTCGGCTCGCTGGTGGCGCTCGGCGCGGGCGGCTCGCTGCTGCTGCACCACGTGGCGACGGCGCCGCGCGCGCCGCGGCGCGAGCTGCTCGCGGCGGGCGTGGCGCTGGCGTACGCGAGCGCCGCGTGCGCCGCGCTGTACGCGTGGCGCGCGCTGCGGGCGGTGCGCGCGCCGGCCCGCGGGGCCTACCGCGCGGTGCCCCCCGCCCCCGCCCCGCCCCACCCCGCGTTATAGCACCCGCGACCCGCCGCTTCCTCGCCCACTGACTTCTAGCGAGGGACCGGAGAGTGATGGCCTCGTTGTGGTCGAATTCCTCTACGTTTATCCTACCTAGAATAATTTAATCTCGTAAGAATATACTATTATGTAAAGGCACAATTAAATTACACATAAAAGCCCAAAATCGACTGCGAGATGTGAGTAGAGTTGTCGGTATAGAGTACTTACTGCCATCGTATTTAGTTATGATTATGATATGAATGAATGATTTGATTACGATATGCGATATAGTAAAGCCGTGGAATACCCGCCCTGTGTATATGTTTTGTCCGATTCGAAGGGAGTTATGTGACGTTACTTGCGCTGCTATACTTAGCCCTGACTAACTAACGTGCTAACTCTTGTGATTGGTTGTGCACTGACACAAATGTCAGTGCACAACCAATCACAAGAGTTAGCCCCGGGCTAGCTCACTAGCCCGGGGCTAAATAAAAGCAGCACAAATAAACCTTAGTATTTTATTATAGTTCAAAGATCGTCATAATTTGACAAAGTCTGATTCGATGCTAGTCCACGTCACATCTAGTCAGTGACGCTACTCATTCCAAATATAATTTATTTCGAATTTATTCTTCGTCCACTCTCGTGTTTTAATATAATTAATTATGTATGTACTTAGATTATTGTAATGTTAAATGTGTACACATTTTATTCTCGAATTAGGTTTTGAATTATTCACATTTGAATGTAATGTAGCCATTTAATTTTTTACTCACTGCCTGCGTCGATCATTCCCTCTAAACAACAAATTAGGAGGAAGTTTAACATCTTTTAAAAACCGATGGTAAGGAGTACAAGCAACATAAAATCTTTATCAATTTACCATGCTTTATAGTAATTATCCGTTTACAAAAACAAGAAGCTTTCAAGTTAAACATCAAGTATCTGTGACTTAGTCAATAACAAAATAATATTTTTTACTAAGTGAAGTTAATATCGATAAAATGTTCTCATCTCATCAGTCATCAGATCACTCAGTACTGTTTGATGTGACTTATCAATATGTCTATTTGGTAAAGTGTCTGTTTGTGTAATTATAATAGTTTATATGGCATGGTGGATGGTTGTAGATCGGGTAAGCTTGACATAGATGGCGAGGCGAGTCGAGGATCACACATTGTATGTACATCATAAAGTAGGTACTTAAGAAGTCTAAGATACACAATAATATGTAATTACAATAAATAAGAGTTGTTATAAGTGTTTTATACTGTCCAATCAGATGTAACCGTGACCGCTCCATGAGCTTAACATTGTTTCGATTATTTTTTTAAATTGTGATCAGAGTTCATTTTTTTGTTATCACTTTAGATACTTACTTTTCTGTTGTGTAAGTAGTGTACATATCACATACATTTTTTGTGAACGACGGACTTAGGCCGCAAATTCGGAACGGGGAGGCGCGTGTAGCGGAACGCGCCGCGCCCTCTGCTCCAAGTCGCATGCTCGGGACTTGCTGCACGCTGCACGCTGCACGCTGCACGCTGCAGGCTGCGAGCTGCACGCTACTCGCTGCACGCTGGAATGCTCCCCTGCCCGCGGCGCTATTCCGAATTTGCGGCCTCAGAATGCCGCAGTGAAAATGTCTCGACTGTATCGTAGCATTTCACGTGCTGTGTCCATCGTAGCCTACAATATTGACCATTCCATGATTCCCTGTGATTATCTCTGATTAGGAGACTATTTGAGTAATTACGGAAGGTGTACCTATTGTAAAATGTAAACAGATATAATGCCCACAGACATTTTTCATGAGTGCTTTTTACAAAAGGAGTCCCGCGGATCGATCAGAACTTAAGTTAGTCGAAATTAAACTATTTACCCGACTACGGCGAAGCTAAAAGGAAGGGTATGTGATGATTTTTGCCTCATACTTTTGTGACTCCTTTTATGAAAAAAGCACCACTTCGCACAAGTTGTGTTTGTATTTAAGAATTTACCGATTGTAGGAAACGTTTCATGTGTGGACAGACGGAAGGCGTTTCGCGAGCATTCGTAGTCCTGTACAGTTATTCTCGCGAGGTGTAACAACATTTTATTTGTGTTTTGATTTTTTCGTATAATAAACGCTATCTCGGTGATATAAACTAGAGGTAATGTTTTGCATTAGCTCTGGTTGTCCGCCAGGGGTTTGTTTAATTTTCTATTAATATATGCATTTACGCAAACGCAAACCTTGGGGTACTGTACTCGTGAGATAAACTGTACTAGTGGTAAAAATCCTTGAAAAGACCTGTGTTGACGATAATGAATATAAAACGTAATTTGCAATAAGCCCCCAATAAAGATACCTCACGATGTGCTTCCGACGCGCGTCCTTGACCAAGGCCATTATCGCCTGACTGCGATCTCGACCTGTCTGACTTCAGTCAGTAAGACCGTTGTCTGACTTCAGTCAGTAAGACCGTTGTCTGACTTCAGTCAGTAAGACCGTTGTCTGACTTCAGTCAGTAAGACCGTTGTCTGACTTCAGTCAGTAAGACCGTTGTCTGACTTCAGTCAGTAAGACCGTTGTCTGACTTCAGTCAGTAAGACCGTTGTCTGACTTCAGTCAGCGAGACAGGCTGGCATATGGCAGGGTGACTTACAATCTACACGCAAACAGACTGACCATAAATGCGATGTTTCCAACAAAACTAGGTCGACACTAAGGCCCTACTACACCTCCGCCACGAAACTATAACAGCGGAACCGCAGTATTTTTTCTATATCTTGTCCGTATAAGAGAAACGGAACACTAGCGAAACTGCTTGTTCTATTGCCTGCATGCTTACAATTGATTATAATGCTGTTTGTTTCCCCACACGTTTCGCCAATCTCCAATTTTTCCGTTCCGACGCATTCTACACTGCCGTGTTTCGATCGCGGAGCGGACTGAGACGGACAAGACATGGAAATATTACGTGTGTGTTCGCGCAGCGGAATAATGTTGAATTTAAAGATTTGATTTATGCAGATATTTAGTGTATGACGTCGTATAATTGTGTGTGGTAGAAAAAATTTGTGCACGCAGCCATTGTGGACAAATTCACCAAAAACTGTTTCCGCTGGGCGAACGTTGTCCTGGCGGAACTTTTTTTAATCCATTAACTTTAGAAGGAAAGAGATGTGTCCAAAAATTAGTGTGTATTTGTGTGTAATTGTGTATGTATGAATAAAGTTAATGCATGCATAAACTTCGGAGAAATTCAAGTTTCCGCTACGCGAACGTTTGGCCATTTCCTAGTTTTCATATAAAGCGCTTACATAGAGAGCTGTAGATTTTTACATACGTTGTTTTGAATTTGTTTATATTTGTTTAGAAAACAGATTTAAAAAAAATCGTACGGCTTAAAAGATAAAAATATAAACGTAAAATACGCTTATTAGGTCCTAGTTCTTAAAGTATGCACTTTGGGGTCTAGATTTTCACGTTTATACAAACCTTGTAAGAGTCCGCAACATGTTGCCAAGTATCAATATTGCTCCGTTAGTAATTAAAGAGTTATAGGACAAATTACCATGAATAGATCACTGTTTACAAATCAGTCAAATATCACGTCGTTCTAAAGGAATTGCATGGTAAAATGTATGCCAATAATTATAGTGTATTCATTCAACTATTCACATGCAAAATTTCATGTCATGAAATTCAGTAATTAAAGAAAAACAATTATAATACTAACGAAGCATCGAAAACCTATATAACCCGACCAAGTTCGGATGGCTACAAAAAAGCGGCCGTGCAATATATTTAGGTAACATCCCAAAATTTACAGTATAATACCGGTATTGGTATAGGTGATAACACAATTGTTGTTTCGATATAATTTATCGGTCATTTATACACCTACTTTTTAAATGTATTTGACTAGGACAGAAAGTAGGTACTATTTACGTAGGTACATTATTTAAGTATGCGCTTGAGACTTGAGATATAATATTATTTATGACAATTAAAAATCATACAGCTAATTTCTATTGAAGATTTCACGGTTCAGGATTTTAACTATGGACCCCTTAGGGAAATTAAATAATTACCATATGTAAGAACTACTGCTTAGGTAAATATTTATCATACTGTAGCTTATTACACAATGATTTTTATTGTAGATAGTGCCGTTATTATTCAAAAAATATTTTTCATTCAAGAAATGCAACTGTTTTATTTTTTCCTAACGCTTGTAAGCAACTGTGCCATAATAATAAATACTATATTGGAAAGTTAAGAACGTTTCTAAGATATATGGCACGGCCGCTTTTTTGTAGCCATCCGAACTTGGTCGGGTTATATAGGTTTTCGATGCTTCGTTAGTATTATAATTGTTTATCTTTAATTACTGAATTTCATGACATGAAATTTTGCATGTGAATAGTTGAATGAATACACTAATTATTGGCATACATTTTACCATGCAATTCCTTTAGAACCACGTGATATTTGACTGATTTGTAAACAGTGATCTATTCATGGTAATTTGTCCTATAACTCTTTAATTACTAACGGAGCAACATTGATACTTGGCAACATGTTGCGGACTCTTACAAGGTTTGTATAAACGTGAAAATCTAGACCCCAAAGTGCATACTTTAAGAACTAGGACCTAATAAGCGTATTTTACGTTTATATTTTTATCTTTTAAGCCGTACGATTTTTTTTAAATCTGTTTTCTAAACAAATATAAACAAATTCAAAACAACGTATGTAAAAATCTACAGCTCTCTATGTAAGCGCTTTATATGAAAACTAGGAAATGGCCAAACGTTCGCGTAGCGGAAACTTGAATTTCTCCGAAGTTTATGCATGCACTAACTTTATTCATACATACACAAATACACACTAATTTTTGGACACATCTCTTTCCTTCTAAAGTTAATGGATTAAAAAAAGTTTCGCCAGGACAACGTTCGCCCAGCGGAAACAGTTTTTGGTGAATTTGTCCACAATGGCTGCGTGCACAAATATTTTTCTACCACACACAATTATACGACGTCATACACTAAATATCTGCATAATTCAAATCTTTAAATTCAACAACATTCCGCTGCGCGAATACACACGAATATTACTGCTGTTCCGCTGTTATGGTTTCGCGGCGGAGGTATACTAAGGGCCTAACTGCGTGCAAGTAAGTTTTATTACTTTAAAGTTTTTAATTATACTTACCTAATTATATGGTTTTATACAAATGTGCATTTTATTAATCTCAAGTCTCTAATCCATTGTTGCCCCAGGGCAAGTTAGCTTCACGTTTTATGAAAATATAATTTAGTAATGACCACAATTTACACACACATTTTATCAGCAGGTTAAAGGAAAGATAGCATCTGAAATGAAAAGTTAATTGTTGGTTATCTAACTAAATATATCTTCGTGGTTTTGCCTATATCATTGAACATTGTGCGAAAAGATATCGCGCGCGCTGTTACAGGACTGTGGTTAACTAGATAGTGTGATTTGGGCAAACTGCTCAACTTAACCGTACACCTACTGGTTGGCACAGTAACGTACCATGAAACGAACGAACTTTGGCATTTTCTAATTTTCGGATTTTGCTGTATTTGATTGCTGTTTAGTGTACAACGATGGTTTCTGGCGAGCACATTGTTATTTATCGTAAATATTACGAGGAAGCTGACGTTTTACTGTCGACCGAAGGGATTTTGAAGATAGAGTCTATTGTAAGTACCTACTTTTTACAGTATCGACCATTTACTGAACCGTTACTGAAAATTTGCAACTGATGGATAGGTTCCCAACTCTGAAAAGTAAAATACCTATCTCTACATAACATACCTATATATTTCTATGTGGTGAGTCTGTTACCCATAAATTGCGTTGCTCTATCATTATAATCAGCTATCAATTTGATTTGTTAATTTACCTTTCAAATATTCCGTCCAATTCATTAAAGGCATTGAGTAGCATACCTATATCCTTTTGATTTGTAGGAAAGAAGTATCGCGGAGCAAACAGGAACTAAGTTCCTTCGTTTTGTTTCTATTTGAAATTAGGTACCTACCTACCTATCCTTTAGCACCACAGCCTTTAGTTAGGAATAAGTAAGGCATTTCCTCTTATATTAACCGACTTCAAACTAATATTTATTTTTAAAAACCTATTCAACGATACCCATCTTGACATACTTTGACGATTTTGGATTTTTAAATTTTGACAATATGGCGTCTGGTGGTGACATATGTTAATTTGGATTACTGTCATGTCTTTAGTCACACTCGCCAGATTAAGACGAATCGATTGACGTAAGAATCATCAAAATCGGTCCACGCGTTTGGCCTCTAGAACGCCACATAGAAACATCCATACATACATACATACATAGACCTATAAACACATTACCCTCCTTTGCGTCGCGCAGTCGGGTAAAATGAACCCTTTAAAATGAAAAATGGTTTCTTTCACCATTTTTCATTTTAAAGAACCATTTAGGAAATATAACGGTTTAAAGTTAATTTACAATTAGGTATTCATGCTTTTTATTACTAACGAACAAGTTTTTATTTTGTTACGAAGTTACGCTTGGAACTATCAAAGCTTAAGCCGTGATGGTACAGGTGACAGGAATTTATTGATATAAACTAAAAAAATATTTACATAAATTGTACCTACCTACTGAATAAAAGCCTAATAACACTTAGGTACCTAAAAACGTTAAAAGAATAATAATAAATTTAAACAATAAATAACTAAACCCTAACTGAAATAGAATCTTACTAATATTATAAACGCGAAAGTTTTATGTAAGTATGTATGTATGTATGTATGTGAGCTCTTTCACGCAAAAACTACTGAACCGATTGCGATGAAACTTGGAATATAGGTAGCGGGGGTACAAAACTATTATTACTTAGCGTAATTTCAATTTACTGGGTTTGTTTTTTTCTTTTTGGTTTTTTTGTTGTTTCTATGCGTATTTTTTAATCGAGTTTTTACGCAGTCGGGTTTTTTGTTTTTTATAAATTATTTTTTTTTTAATGGAAAGGTGGGAGCTCCGAGGTAGTCCCATAAAAAATGGTAAGGATCTGATGAGAACCTTCGGAATGATGGATAGGATAGCATTCCAGAATGCCGTAAATTACTCATTTTTGGATTTTTGTAAGTTTACAGATTGATGGAGCATCTGAAACCACCTTCTCATAAAAAACTCAATAAGTAATGTAAAATTATGGTTACAATTTTGTTGATTTTTATAGTGGTAGTAGATAGTGAGATAGGTAGGTATACTAGAAGCTGTACTAAAAGGGTGAAATATATCACTCTCCACACATGTCCACTCTAATAAAAGCTTGCTCGTTGTCAGCTAGGTTGCATAGCGCTTGTGTGTGTGGGTGTTGTCGCGGGCGGTAGATGCGGTACGCGCGTGGCGGGCGTCGCGCTCACTGCGGGCGTCATCCTGGCGCTGCTACTGGCGGCTGCTGGCTTCCGTATGCCGCTGAAGGCGCCGCAAGCTGCCTTCTATACGGTGAGACCGTAGCGTAGGTTTCATAGCGTTCTAGGTAGATGGGTACCTTTTGCCTTGTAATCTTTTTCTTGGTACGAATAAACAAGGCAGTGTTAAAGAGCAATTCAGACTTATAAAAGCTATTAGCAATAGCATTTCAGGCGGATCGAACCCTCTTCATGGGTTTAGATAAAATAATATTGTAACTGAAGATAGGTATAATGTAATTAACACATTATTCTGCAGGAAATAATACTGTCTGCGGTGGGTGGTGCGACGATATTGGTGGTCTCTATGCTGAACATGGCGCTCTGCGATCATGGTACCGTGTTAAATTACTTTATGGGGGTAAGTGATATTAGTTACCTTGGTAAAGTACCTACTGCCCTTTACTAATCTCTACTAATCTGTGAACCTGTAATAACACATAGGCTACTTAAAATCGGGACTTAATGAAACCGTGGCGCGCAGCTAGTACAAAATAAATCTCTTGCCATTTCTTCGTACTAATAATAGTAGTTTATTCACCTCGGTACTAAAGCCCTGTCTTATACATATAGCGGGCGTCATATTGAATCCAAAGCGTACGAAGGCTCTAGAGAGTTAACTCCCGAGCGCAGCGAGGGTGTTAAAAACTTAACCGAGTTATGTACCTACAGTCCTGAGTGAAGCGTGGGATTCAAGCGCCCAAGATAAAGACAGGCTTTAGTACCGAGGTGAAAACTCTACTTTACACATTTACTGCAAGACATTAAAGAGGCTACAAAAATAAGCATTTAATTTAACAACAAAACGATAGATTAATGCTACATCTATAAAATATATTATAGCTACTGTGTCGCGATGTGTTGCAGTCACTAGGCGTGTGCGTGTCGCTCACGATGACCGCGAGCTGCGCGGCCTCATTCCGCGCCGTGTTCAGCCATCACTCGCCTCACGCCCGCGCCGCCGCCGCTGCCGCCGCGAGCGAGGCACGTTCGTCACACATCGAAGTGTGAGCGTGGATAGTGGGTGACGAATGCATATTATCGATTAAGTATCGTCAGTCAGTTAGGATAGTAAGCTAACATAGTTGCGACAGTAAAGGAAAGTTAGTTACTGTCCACACCAACTTTCCTAACTTACTTCCCCTACTTACTATTTTATTTTAAGATTGAGTCCTGCCTTACTAACTGACTATCTTCAGTGGCTGTTAACTTATTGACTTTTCCCTAATTAAGGATAGGTGTTGTGAAATAAAATCATGCTAATAACAAATTTTAAATGTATTAATTTGTATAAAAGGCCATCACCTACATACCTACCTACCTAATTATAAAAAAACTATTTTATTTATATTTAATAATAATAATAATAAAAAAAGGCAAAGATAGATAATATTATACAGAACAACATATATAAAAGATTCAGTGAGATGACAGAATAAAGAAACTGAAATCAAAGAAACAGGGGGTCTACCGCGCAAGTCCGTCGGATTAAACTCGACGTCGTCGCTTTGGGATACACATTATGTTGCATGCATTTGAAGGCGAGGACACGCAGTACAGTACAGTTGCCGTCGAGTTCAGCTGTCATTGAATCCGGCAGCTCAAGGGACGTCGTCGCATTGAACTCGACGGCAAATATACTGTACAGCAAAATAACGCAATGGTTATCGCCGTGCAGGTTGTTCCTTTGCCCAGTGTGTGTGTATCCCAAAGCGACGGAACTTGCGCGGTAGACCTTCGATGGTAGACTCCCAGATTATTATTTCATGTTATTAAGGTACCTCTTTATGACTTGTACTTACCTACATACTGAGGAGCGACATTGATTATTTGAAACAAAAATTACTTTGTTTTTGATTGAGATGATTTGAGAGAAAATTGAACAAAGAGTTTTCTTTAAATATTTTAAAGGAAATAATATTCAATCTTCAAAAATTCACTCGCGGCGAGGTTTGAACTCGCGGCGGGGTTGGAACTTGCGCCTCTGGGCGCGCGTGGCTTAGTTGGTTAGAGCACTGGGGTACTGACCCAGAGGCGCGAGTTCACACCTCGCCGTGAGGGAATTTTTAAAGATGATTTTTCCTTTATAGTAGATAAACCTTGAGCAATAAAAAAATTACGGAAAGATTAAATTAGATTAGATTAGAAAAAAGAAAAAAGTTTGGAAAAAAGTTTTTCATTGAAATAGAGTAGCTACTAACCCTGGTCTCCCAAACCTATCATCAGGCATTACTGGGTTAAACCCAGTTTATCATTATTGCACAAATTATTAATGATATTTACAAGAAAATAATAATAACAGTCTCATTAAGACACAAAATATTTGCATATGGAGTCAACAAGGCTGTCAGGGCGGGGTTTGGCAGCGACCCCGGCAATCTCCAACCCGAGGGTCTCAATCTTGTGAGCTGTTGAGTTGCCGATCGCAAAGTGTGGCAGCTGTGCGAGCTCATTACTGAATGTCTGCAGCGCTCGGTGGATATACTCGCACCCAGATGGACTAAAGAATACAAGGGCACATGGTTGGGAACTTAAAACTGCAGGCAAGCTCAAATCCATCAGGTTAGTCTTTAGATTTACATTCTCGGTAGTCTCGTAGACAGTTAACGCATCTACCGATATGCCCGATGCGTCAAGCACGGCCGGAAGGGTCTCTGATCGGAGATTTCCGCATGGAAACAAGAATTTTGAGCCAGGAGGGTTTTCATCTGTAATGAATTTGGCGAGATTGTGTGCGTTGCCGGCGTGTTGTCCGCGTGCGGCGAGGCCGAGCGCCTGCAGGCAGCGCGCCCCGCTCGCCTCGCCCACGGCGTAGAGGCGGCGCGCGCTCCACCGCGCGAAGTGCGCCGGCTGCCAGCGCCGCGCCACCGCGTCCACGGCGCGCGCGCTCGACACCACTAGCCCCGCGTACCGCTCGGGAGCCGCCAGCGCGCCCGCCAGTCGCTCGCCGTTCACCTCCGTGAACTGCAGCGGCTCCACGAACACCGGCTCGTACTCCGTGCCGCTGAACGCGCTCCGATACTCCTCCGACTCGCTTTTGAACAACACTACCTTCTTGCGAACGTCCACTTTCTGTCTGGCCCCGTCGATGGCTCGTAACGGCGGCGGCGGCGGCACCTCGAACTCGCCGTCGCTTCTACATGCCGATTGACCCTGAAACACCAGGAAACGATAAAGTTTTTACATATCTCTGATTTTAACAGTTGGAGCTGACCCTGCGCAAGCAGATTTACTTAGATTTCTTATTTACCATAACGCGCAATCGCTGAGTTTCTTCTTTGTTTGGAATCACATTGTCACAAACGAGATCGAAGTCTTGTTTTTCAACGCGTGGCCTTGCCGTTTTATAAATCAAAAAGCTGTATTTCAACTAGTTTTTAACTTTTGGTTTGCAACAAAAATAAATTGGACAACTCGCAGTGACAGTAACAGTGATTGATAATAAAATAAATAGTCAATTTCAATATGTCAATGTCAAAAGTTATTTTTTTGAGTTTTGGCGGGAACGCGTTGAGGAAACATTCATTTTTGTGAAACCTAGTTCAAATGCGTGTAAATTCTTTAATTTCGGGGGCATTTTAACCAATTTAGTTTCGTGCCATGAACAAGTGTAATGAATGAAAGTGAAAGTCGGTGAAAAACATGGACTTTAACGTTGTCTTCATAACTCCGTGAACAATCTTTGTAAAAAATTGCCACCGTTTTTTTAATAATTATTATTCCCTCGACTTGACTGTTTCGATGCAAATATTAATAAAACTTGACACTGCCAAATCTCCAAAAGGAAAACCCATAATAAAGAAGAAGATTAATTCATTTTATAATTCCCAGTGTAAAATCAAATTTTTAGTAGCGACATCTAACGTTGAACATGAGTAAACCTTTCTACTGGCGACATCTAGTGGTGATGATGTGAAAATTTTTATTAGCGACTTCTAGCGTTGATGATAAATAAGTAAACTTCTAGTAGCGATATCTAGTGGTGACACAGAATAAAGTTATATAAACATCTTGAGGGACTTTAAAGTATCTTTAAAGACAGAAGATGCGTAAAGTTTTACTTGAGGTTTTACTAAATGGGGTTCTTCACTTGACTGTGTCGCTTAGGCCTCCGCTAGGAGTAATAGTGGTAGGTGTCTTTGCTCGATGATACAATATTTATCTTCTTCTATATCTATTACTTTTTATAATAAAGGAAGAGATTTTAATCATTCTTGTTTTACTGGGAAGGGTACCTACCTCGAAGTTGGCCCATAATAAAAAAATAAGTTAAAAAATAAAAAACCGACTAAAAAAAACAAAAATCAATTTAAAAACCACCAAAAATCATCAAAATAACCTCTACATACAGCGCCACCGACTAATTAATCTGTTTTGTCATCTGACGTCGGGCAGCCAAACTAAGTACAACATGGTACCATACAGTCAGTAAAACTGCCCGACTTCAGATGATAAAACAGATTAATTAGTCGGTGGGGAGTCTTGGCGGGAACTCGTTGAGGAGATGTGGTGCTAAATTTTCATTTTTGTGAAACCTTGTTCATATGCGTGCAAATTGTTTAATTTCGGGGGTATATTAGGGGTTAAAGTATGAAATTGCCGATTTGTACTGAAAATCTTAATTGTTTATTTTTTAAATTTTTAACAAATTTATTTAATCAAAATAGTTGCCATTATTATCTATACATTGCTGCCATCTAATGGGAAGGTTATTAATGCCTTTGCGATAGAACTCCGACGATCTAGACTGCACAAACTGTGTGAAAGCATTTTGTACTGCCTCCTGGGAAGAAAACTTCTTGTCACGTAGATAATTGTCCAAATCACGAAAAAAATGGTAGTCCGTTGGAGCAAGGTCTGGTGAATACGGAGGATGACGAATGGTTTCTAAGTGCAGTTCCTGAAGGGTCAAAATGGTTTCTCGTGCTGTGTGAGGTCTCGCGTTGTCGTGGAGCAATAATGGTGAAGATCGATTCATGAGTCGGGGCTGTTTTACTGCTAGTTTTGTCAACATGGTTCGGAGTTCGGCACAATAGACATCTGCCGTAATTGCTTGACCAGATCGAAGAAAACTATAGTGAATAACACCATGCTGAGACCACCAAACAGTTACCATTACCTTTTTATTGGTAAGTTTTGCTTTAGGACACTGTTGTGGCATTTGACCTGGGGTCAGCCATTGCATTTTTCTTTTCCGGTTATCATAAAGAATCCACTTTTCATCACATGTTACAATTCGATCCAATATTCCTTCATTTCTGTACCGGTTCAACAAGGCAACACAAGTTTCAACACGCGTTTCTTTCTGCAGATCAGTCAAATCATGAGGCACCCATTTTTCGTATTTTTTTATTTTATTGATTTGACGCAAGTGAGTCAATAAAGTGGGTAAGGTAACGTTAAACCATGCCGCTAATTCCTGGGTAGTTTGACTAGGATCGGCTTCCACTATCTCTCTTAATTCATCGTTATTCACCTGTGTGGGCGGTCTTCCTCGTGGCTCGTTCTTTAAGTCTAAGCAGAAGAAAAATATTGTTTGTTGCGAAGCATATTCTGCATCAGCCACAAGTTTGGCGAATGTGAAATTCAAATACATGTTTTATTGAACCTTCTTCTAAGGTCTGCAAATAACAGAATCACGATTCATTAAGTTTTGTTCGATACTTTTTTACTTTGAAAATTGTGCTGTATTTTCTATATTTTACTCTTTTCTCCTCTATTATACTATATATCGAAACAATTTTTGATTTAATACAAAGGAAATAATCAATACTGTTAATTGCTTATGTGATGATTTTTAATATTGCTTAATTTCCGTAAAATTATCGAAAAATGATTTGAGACTTACGCCTTTTTAGTTTCGTGTTAAAAGCATGAAAACCTTCAATCTAAAATCAACTGTATTACATCGCATCTAAGTAGACGTTGCGCCAACCTCAGTCCGCCGTCTGGCGCCGTCGAAGGTGGACCTATGTCAGTTTTCGCTCCCAAATAATTACGTAATCTATTTTAAATTATATTTCTTATAGATTCGAACTTTTTACATTTTTTCCGGCCAATATGAAAATAATTGTTATGTTCCGGCCAATATGACAGTCATGTCAAATCATACCTACTGTCATAAAACTGTCTAGTATTGTTGTGATTGTTGGTAAAACGTAGTGATTATTTATCTTTGATATTTGATTGTTGTTGTACTAAAAAAAGAAAGACTAAATAATTACACAAGAAATAAATACTACAAAGATATAAACAATATAATTAATCTAAGGTGAATGACCATTGAGTCCAAAAATGCCCATCACACTGGTGGCATTACCCCGTTGAATGGCCAACGATACTATTTGTACTTAGTGTTGCAATCAGAGTAACTGTATTTACTAGCAATTTGCAATAAAAAAAGCTTTTTCCAAACGAAAGCTTGCTAAAACATCAAAAAGAAATCTAAATATCGTAAGAGAGGCGAAAAAATAAATCTATTTACCTCTTCCATTGTCAAAATGAAAATTGAGATAGGTACTTACCTACAAGGATTTTGCGGAATTAATATAATAAGTATCTACACTTCATCAAGGTAATGCAAGATAATAAGTAAAAATAGTAAGTTTACACATCTACGGCTCAACAAAGTAATTTTACACACCTACTGCTCTACAAAGTAATTTTATTTGACCACTAGCTGCGCCCCGCGGTTTCACCCGCGGAAGTGAACGCGTTAAACGGGCGCGGGCGTCCAAGCGGTTGCACTTTTTCGTTCATACTCGGATTCTACTAATTGGATGTCGATGCAAAGTATACCACGACCTTCCTCGAAAATTGAACTATCCAATATTGAAAACCAGATTTCAATCGGATCAGTAGTTTTTAATTGTATAAGAAACAAAGAAACAAACAGACAGATATGAATTTTAAAAATTATATAATTTTGTTCTATTATTTTTCCTAAGTCCACTAGACCACTTTTTTTTAACTTTTTTTTTTTTTTAGTGCATAAACTAATATTATTTGACCAAAGAGGTCATCGTAAAACGAGTAATGACTCGCTAAATATCTAATGAGATATCTGGGAAGTAAAATGCGCGTTTAAGCCCTAGGGAATAAAGTAATTTAAATTTGGAACATTAACATTTGCTTGTATTACAGGTACAATAATAAAAATCAGACTGGTACATTCAGGCCCAGGGCCAAATGCACATTGCAAACAAAAATAATTGTCTTTTGGCCGCATGGTAAGGTGATAATAAATTGAAAATAGATATACCGGAAAAAGACGATCAATTTTGGAAAAAAGAGATGGAACCGAAGTTAACAAGTTTTTACATGGAATGCTTACTGCCTGAGTTGATAGATCCACGCCATCCCAGAAAAAGAACAATTCTCGATCCAGATTACATAACCGTCAAAAAGAGTGTTTGTCAAACCTCTTAATCTGAAATTCCATCGAGAAAACGACTACTTCCGCCTATTGAAAACCATTCAATAATTGTTACACCATCAGTTCAACGTAGGAAATTGGAATTTCATGAAATGTAAATACTTAATTATTTGTAAATAAAAAGGAGTCAGTTTTGTTTACAAATGAAACTTTTAATGCAAGAGTAAATAGTAATAATATTAAAAACCTATTTGTGAAAACTGTAAAATGAAAAAAATAAGAATAACTCCATAGTTTTTCTGTTCGTTGCGCTGATATTTTTGTATCACAACATTATTGATGAAGTTGCATCAAAACCAATTTTTCATCTCTCCCGTTCGGAAAGTTTAATTTTCACGGGTAGATATCCGGGTTGAAAGCTACTTTCAACCCGGATATCTACCCGTGAAAATTAAACTTAATTTTTAAATTTCCACCCTATGAAATGAGCTCATTTCATAGGGTGGAAATTTAAAAATATTTTTTAATTATTGCAACTACTTGACAAATTTTAAGGGGTATTTAAATAATTAAGTAGCTCTCAAATTTTCAAAGGCCTCAAATTTAAAGTAGATTTAAAATTGATTAAAATTTGAGGCCACTTAAAATTTGAGGGAAACTTAAATAATTAAGTAGCTTTTAAATTTTGAATGGCCTCAAATTTGATTAAAATTTGAGGCCACTTAAGACTTGAGGGCTACTTAAATAATAAAGTAGCTCTCAAATTATAAATATGAGGCGCCTTCTATTTTCTCATAGAGGGTAATAAAAAGTAGAGTGTATCACACTACTCTAGAATCCCTCACTTCGCTCTGGATTCAAAAAACCACCCTCACCGTAAAAATATTATTTTGCTTCATTGTAATACAATCTACTAACTATTCTCATAGTGGGCGATGAATATTTTTCATTCGAAAAATAGTATTCGCATCCGAGGTAGACATTCTAGTATTACGGTATGAATCGCGTTTGTTGCCTCAGATGAGGGAGGCTGGAAGGGCTCCGAAACGTTGGGTTTGTATTATAAAGCCAACAAAACAAACGCGATTCAAACCGAAACACAGTTTCAGCACGCTAGCTAATTGGAAAGTGTATCAAATTGAATTTGCAAGATTCCGCCCGGACTCCGGACAGACAAACTAACAAGAAAAGTGAGAATGGCACGACAATGGTCAAGTCTGTAATAAGTCAAATAGGTAATTCGTCAAGTCCAGTATCGACAAGTTATGAAATTTTCCAAACATGCCATTAGCCTGGTCCACACTGTACGATCCACATGCTCCAGAATCTTTTATCCTATTTTCTCCCTCTCCGCTGCTTGAGCGCGAATAAGATAAAATATTCTTTAGCGCGGGGATCGTCCGGTGTGGATGCGGCCGATTATTCCCAGCTGTCCCCTCTAGCCCTGTCCCCGGGGTGACAATTCGTGGCGACTGTCCCCTTTGAAAGCTGGCTAAAGGGGACAAATGGAATTATGTTTCTCAGTTGTCACGGTGGAGGGGGGACAGATGGGAATCTGTTCTCCCATTTCTAACCCGCATGTGTGTGTTATAATAAAACTAGCTGCGCCCCGCGGTTTCACCCGTGTTCTTAATAAGTACCCTAATGTACCATTATTATTTTAATGAACTTTATAAACGCATACCACTTGCATTCATGGTACAAAATATTACTATGAATGCAAGTCGTAAGGGGTTCGTCGGTTAGGGGTGAAGTTTGTAATGAAGATCTCGAGAAGCTCTATCA
Source organism: Idaea dimidiata (assembly GCA_949358125.1). Lineage (NCBI taxonomy): Eukaryota > Metazoa > Arthropoda > Insecta > Lepidoptera > Geometridae > Idaea > Idaea dimidiata. The sequence continues at coordinate 14,981,007 of OX442341.1, forward strand.
CTTATGCTAAGAAACTAGTGGTCTAGTGTCAATAGTTTCCGAGATATTGACGGTTCAAGTTTGACAGCTGTCAACCAAAAAGATGATCTCGAGGAGCTATATAACTTAGGCTGAGAAACTAGTGATCTAGTGTCAATAGTTTCGGAGTTAGGTTAGATCGTTTTTTGTTTTTACTTCGATCGTCTTTTGTTTTCCACTAATCTCTTCTATTAACTTTTTTTTCCCAAAAATTTACAAAGTCTTTTTAGTATCTTCTTAGTGGGACTACTTCACCTCTAGAGTATATTAATATGTATGTAGTCGACTCGTCCCAATGTCTAAACTACCGTCCCTGGTCCCAGTTTCGAAGGGGACGACTTCACCCCTAATCCAAAATATTGCTATAAATGCAAGTCGTATGCGTTTATAAAGTTCATTAAAATAATAATGGTACATTAGGGTACTTATTACGAACACGGATGAAACCGCTGGGCGCAGATAGTTCTATTATAACACCAACATGCGGGGTAGAAATGGGAGAACAGATTCCCATCTGTCCCCCCCGCCCGCCGTGACAACTGAGAAACATAATTCCCATTTGTCCCCTTTAGCCAGCTTTCAAAGGGACAGTCGCCACGAATTGTCGCCGCGGGGACAACTGGGGAAAAATTCCTAGTTGTCCCTCCGGGGAACAGGGCTAGTGGGGACAACTAGGAATAATCGGACGATACAAGTTTTGAAGATACAAAACAAACAACTTGCAAATTATTAAATAAATATTATTGCACGACATATACAGACAGCGCAATCTAGCTCCAAACTAAGCACTGGGCTTGTAATAGGGGTATTAGACCACGAATATAATACATAATATACCTCTTTTTTTTTTTTGTAAATAAATACATATTATACATAGAAAGACACCCAGATCAGATACAAATATTTATTTTTAAGCATAAATATTTGCACCCGACGGGAATCGAATCCGCAGCCTTCCGTATTGCAGCCAGGCCCGCTAGGAGTAATAGTGTTCCGTGAGCCAGGCGGTCGCCCGACGCACCAATGAGGTCGTATTATAAAATACTTGACACTGGCTACTTTCGAAACGACCATAATCGGTTTACAACCTATGAAAAAATATATAACAGTTTTCATTTCGCGCGCTTGGGCGCTAGATCAAAAAAGTTGCGATGTTCGAAAGTGCATACGTGTGCGTGTGACTCGTGGATGTAGGGGTAAGTGGGCGGGCCGTTCATGACATATTTATTATTGGAGCTTCCTCTTAAGTCGAAATTTCCATCACGAAAGCGTTTAAACCAAAATCGCACGGTGCGTTCATTAGTAGACCCCTCTCCAAACGCAGCATTGATATTGCGGGCTGTTTCTGCCGCGTTAGTTCCGCGTCGGAACTCGTATTCAAAAATCACTCGAATTTTCGCAGTATCCATCTTTCTTGTCTAAATTGAATAACAAAAACAATTGAAAGTCGATATTCAAATGTTTCACATTTTTTAAAAAAAGAACATCACAGAAACCATTTGAAAAAAGTTTCATTCGAAAACCTCAAACCATGAAGATTCTATGTCAATTCAAAGAACCTATTGCAATAAAACGGCAATTTCATACTTTAACCCCTATTATTAATCAATTTAGTTTCGTGAAGGTGTACAAGTGGAATGAAAGTGAAAATCGGTGCAAAACATTGACTTAGTTTTGTCTCCAAGGCTCCGTGAAGATTGTTTGTAAATGGCCGCCGTGTTTACAAATGATTCCCTAGACTTGACTTTAACTATGACGACTTGACTGTTTCGATGCAAATAACTTGCATAATATATTAAAATACATGACACTGGCTAATTTCCTAATGGCCATAATCGGTTCACAACCGATAAGAAATAGAATTAGTCGGTGGCGCTGTATGTAGAGGTTATTTTGGTCTTTTTTATAAATTCTTTTTTTTTTGGTGGTTTTTAAATTGTTTTTTGTTCTTTTTTAAGTCGGTTTTTTAATTTTTTAATTATTTTTTTATTTCACCCTTTTTAGGGTACATCTACCTACCTACTTTCGACTGCCAAATAAATTAACAATACCTATTGTTACCGTAATTTTAATTATTGAGGAGTTTGCTGATGAGAAGGTGGTTTCAGGTGGCCCATCAATCTGTACTTAGTTTTTTAGGGATCTATTCTTTTTGGTAGAAGTCCAAAAACGAGTAATTTATTACATTCTGGGAAGCTATCCTGTCCATCATTCCGAAGATACTCATCAGATCCTCACCAAATTTTTATGGGACCACCTCATAGCTCCCACCTTCCCATTAAAAAAAGAACTATTTCAATCGGTCAAGCCACCTTGGAGTCATCGGTGAACAAGTGAATTGAATACAGCTTTTTGAGGAGCATTCCCGGTCCTCACTTCGAAGATCCTCATCAGATCCTCACCAAATTTTAATGGGCCACCTCGGGGCTCCCACCTTTCCATTAAAAAAAGAACCATCTCAATCGGTCAAGCCACCTTCGAGTAATCGGTGAACAAACATAAAAAAAAAAAAAAAAAAATACGCGACGAAATGAGAACCTCCTCCTTTTTTGAAGTCGGTTAAATAATAAAAACTACAATCTTGACCCACCCAGTACCCGACCCCGCTGCCCCTGCACGGCAGTACACACTGCCCGACTTTAGATAACATAACAGATAAGTTAGTGGCACTGTATGTAGGTGAAGTTATTTTGTACTAAATGAAGTTGGTGTTTAAGTATTTTAAATTTCTATTATTTTGTTTACTTTTCAATTTCCAGTTGCAGTTCAGTTTTTTCAGTTTTTTTTAAAGATTTATTATAATAACAAGCTGCGCGTGTAAGTCCCGATCCCACGGAAATATCAGGATATATAAGTAGGTATATATAAACCTTCCTATTGAATCACTCTTATCTAGTTAAACCGCATCAAAATCCGTTGGGTAGGTATGTATATGTAGTTTAAAAGATCTAAGTGTAGATATAATATAAACACGCAATCAGCAGGAAGCGACCTTGTTTTATACTATGTAGGTATGTTTGTTAAAGTATGGTTAAAGTCCATTCGTATTAGGGGTTAAAGTATGAAATTGCCGATTTGTACTGAAAATCTTAATTGTTTATTTTTTAAATTTTTAACAAATTTATTTAATCAAAATAGTTGCCATTATTATCTATACATTGCTGCCATCTAATGGGAAGGTTATTAATGCCTTTGCGATAGAACTCCGACGATCTAGACTGCACAAACTGTGTGAAAGCATTTTGTACTGCCTCCTGGGAAGAAAACTTCTTGTCACGTAGATAATTGTCCAAATCACGAAAAAAATGGTAGTCCGTTGGAGCAAGGTCTGGCGAATACGGAGGATGACGAATGGTTTCTAAGTGCAGTTCCTGAAGGGTCAAAATGGTTTCTCGTGCTGTGTGAGGTCTCGCGTTGTCGTGGAGCAATAATGGTGAAGATCGATTCATGAGTCGGGGCTGTTTTACTGCTAGTTTTGTCAACATGGTTCGGAGTTCGGCACAATAGACATCTGCCGTAATTGCTTGACCAGATCGAAGATAACTATAGTGAATAACACCATGCTGAGACCACCAAACAGTTACCATTACCTTTTTATTGGTAAGTTTTGCTTTAGGACACTGTTGTGGCATTTGACCTGGGGTCAGCCATTGCATTTTTCTTTTCCGGTTATCATAAAGAATCCACTTTTCATCACATGTTACAATTCGATCCAATATTCCTTCATTTCTGTACCGGTTCAACAAGGCAACACAAGTTTCAACACGCGTTTCTTTCTGCAGATCAGTCAAATCATGAGGCACCCATTTTTCGTATTTTTTTATTTTATTGATTTGACGCAAGTGAGTCGATAAAGTGGGTTAGGTAACGTTAAACCATGCCGCTAATTCCTGGGTAGTTTGACTAGGATCGGCTTCCACTATCTCTCTTAATTCATCGTTATTCATCTGTGTGGGCGGTCTTCCTCGTGGCTCGTTCTTTAAGTCGAAATTTCCATCACGAAAGCGTTTAAACCAAAATCGCACGGTGCGTTCATTAGTAGACCCCTCTCCAAACGCAGCATTGATATTGCGGGCTGTTTCTGCCGCGTTAGTTCCGCGTCGGAACTCGTATTCAAAAATCACTCGAATTTTCGCAGTATCCATCTTTCTTGTCTAAATTGAATAACAAAAACAATTGAAAGTCGATTTCAAATGTTTAACATTTTTTGAAAAAAGAACATCACAGAAACCATTTGAAAAAAGTTTCATTCGAAAACCTCAAACCATGAAGATTCTATGTCAATTCAAAGAACCTATTGCAATAAAACGGCAATTTCATACTTTAACCCCTATTATAATATAAATAAATATTGCACGACATAAAAAAAAAATATTTTACCAATAGAAATAAATACACTAATTACAGCGCAAATAGTTCCACACTAGGCTAAGCCTGTATCGTGGAATCCATGAATACAATGAGTTTATTACATTCACAACTTATTCAGGGTACTCAATGGTTGATACTAAAAATTATACTTAGAAAGACACCTAGACCAGATACAAACATTTATTTTTAAGCATAAACATTTGAACCCGCAGCCTCCTCCATTGCAGTCGGGCATTCACCCGACGCGCCACAGAGCCCGTCGAAATCATTGTTTTTATTTACCAGTTTAGAATGATTTGCCGCCTCACTTTATTATGCGCTACGTTTACGTTCGGTCTGGGGGACGTAACGTGAGGCTTCCACTTTCTTAAACAAAAATTGCGTAAACTCTGACTACGGGTGCTGTAGACTAAGCACGCTATGAGATCGTTAGATCAAGGAGCCTACGAAGCCCTGCGACATAGGCTCCTTGATGTCGGCGGGGAGCTTCGTGTAGGTGCTACCGTACTCCTGCTACGAAGCTCCCCGACCTTAGTGTTCTGTGGACCCATTATTCTGTGACCTATAAATAAAAAGTATCCCGCTGGCTGGAGGTAGAGTTAAAACCAACGACCTTTTTAATTTGACGGAACAACTTCTAATTTTGGCTGCATTTGATAGAACAAATTAAGAACTACATCCTAGACATACTCATATCATTTTAGGATGGGGGTCCCCCTACCGCTACCCCTTCCCCTACCAACCCCTACCAGTCCCGCGTCCGCGCCGCGCCGCCCGCGCCGGTACGTAGGTACCTATACAAGGTGTAACGGGTAAGCCCTTTTAAGTCGAAAGGGGGTTGTTCTAGACGTCTAGGCGAACAACTTTTGGAAATTCGGCATATTCCATTAATCCCCTTACTCAATCCCCTGCCCAGGGGATTTGTAGACTTTTTATCCACAAATCCCCAGAGCATCCCGCCTTAGTGCCGCCAGGGGATTTGTTACCGCCAGTTGAAAAAAAAATAGGAATTGCAAATTTTTGTTTTCAGATTTATCAGTTCCGCCATTTTTTTTTGCAGTTTGTGTGAACGTGATAATTATTAATTGTTCCAAATAATGATAAGTGGGTAATTTTAGTGGGAAATTAGTGTTAATTAGTTTATTTGGTTCAGTTTTTTGGTATGTATCGTATCAAAATTTCAAATATCATTGTAGAAACACTTATCGAGCGGTTTTCTGACTTGTAAAAAACAAGTCAGAAAACCGCTCGATAAAATACGTAAAATTCGTGTTTGGTTGAGCTCTAGCGTCATGAACATAAGGGTCACAATGGAATGTAGTTTGGCTAAACTTGTAAGTTATACTTACGGCACTTTTATTTCATCTTGAATTATTTATTATTTTCCTATGATAGCTATATGTAAATGATATTTTATGGTAATAGGTAGACTGTAATGGACACTTTTTACAATAGTTGAACTAGGACCAGATTACAGTCATTGAGAAATAAGTTTCGTAGAGAAAGTCGGAAGAAAGTTAGGAAAAAGTTTTTACTTCAAAGTAAATCAATAATTTTATACTGCTTATTAAATGCCAGATGCGAGGCGCGGTAGCGCCTGGCATTATCAGTACTTCCCTGGTCGTCCGTTTAAGTGTGGATATTTGCACTGTAGTAGGTAGGTGAAGTAAGGCAAAATTTGTATGTCAGTAAGTGATGATGACGATGGAGGCGATCAATGACAATGGATGACGATGGATGCCGATGATTCAAAAACAACGAAATTACGGATTTTTTATTCTTTATCCGGATATCCGGACTTGATATCCGGATAAAGTAGCCTATATGTTAATAGAAGTCTTATGTTATCTGCATACCAAATTTCATTGAAATCGGTCTAGCCGTTTCCGAGATTAGCGCGCACAAAGGCACAGGCAAACAGACAAACGGACAAACAGACAAAAAGTTAACACGGAAATGGGGTCTGTTACGTTAGTACATACCTCTAAAAATAGTTTTTTCAAAATATCTTTCAAAAACAGACACCGATTTTATTATAAGTATAGATTAAGGTACTTACATATAAGAGTGTTTAGATTTAAGAAACTCAATCAACATTGATGAAAGTGATTATTCTATGATTTTGTTCACCACTCGTATATTATGTAAATAAACAATAAAACAAATAAAAATAGTTTTTTCAAAATATCTTTCAAAAACAGACACCGATTTTATTATAAGTATAGATTAAGGTACTTACATATAAGAGTGTTTAGATTTAAGAAACTCAATCAACATTGATGAAAGTGATTATTCTATGATTTTGTTCACCACTCGTATATTATGTAAATAAAACACGAAGACTGAAACTACGTAACACACTGTTTTTATTTGATTAAAAAAAAGGAAATGTAAATTTCGGTTAAGGGGATTTGTAGACTATTTGTCCACAAATCCCCTGCTAATCCCGTTGTCTCGCCGCCAGGGGATTTATGGAGAAAAACTACAAATCCCCTGGGCAGGGGATTGAGTAAGGGGATTAGTGGAATATGCCGGAAATTCGAAGTAGTTTTCGAAAATTTTAAGTTTAAAGTTCACTTGAAAATCAGCTGTTTCTCAGAGTTCGAGGTCATTGACCTTGTGTTGTCCTTTCATTTAGTTTAGTCGACAACAATCGAAACTACAATTACGTTATTTCAATGAACCATAACCTCAAAATTAAAAAAAAAAAGTTCGAATTTTCGTAGAACAAAAGTTGTTCGCCTAGATGTCTAGAACAACCCCCTTTCGGCTTAAAAGGGCATGCCCGTTACATACAAAAGGTTTGCATTTATTGTACCTGAACTGCGGCAGTAAAAGCGGAAGGAAAATTGATATAATGAACGACCAAAAATGTAATCTTAATTAATGATGTCTGGAAACGAATTCGAGAATCACGGAACTCGATAAAACATAAACCGGATCACGAGAACCATTCATCAGTCGGGACCGCGACGAGCGACGAGCGACGGGTTTTTCAGGGAAATTATATTTGATACACCTGCGTCCCGCGGTTTCACCCTCGACGGACCAGATTCTGGGATAAAAAGTGTTATATCCAGAAGTTATATGTGTCAATTTAGATCTCCAGCTATCTGCATACCAAGTTTCATTACAATCGGTTCAGTAGTTTTTGCGCGAATGAAACACAAATATCGAAACAAACTTACTTTTTGTTTGATTGAACCGAGTACGAGTATTAACTGAGTAGGTCTGTTGCTGCGAAGCACGACTATGTTTCTTTAAATAGATGCTCCGATCTATTTTAAGAAACAATAATCCAAATACCTGAACGGTTTGGGAATGAAATATATAAAGGCTCTGAAATATCTACACAAGGATCCCATCCACTTCACTCGACACATATCACACCCCAAACATACCTACTTACAACTTCGTGGCAATCGAGGTTAAACTGGTTATCTAAGGAGACACTGGGACTAAATTAAAGGACCCGTCGCGTTGATATAAAACACAAGAAATACCTACCTCCGCACTCTGCCGCGCACATGATTTTCTTGGTAACACTTATGGAACACTTATGCTGGAAATAAAACTCAATTTACGGTTATCAGGTTTGTTGCAATGCCGATCTAACGTTTGGAAGCCTATTTTGGGCGTCTACCCCGTAGAATGAGTTTGACTTTTGTACAAAGCCGCGAAAACAATTATAAACTATATCACCTAAGCTTCAATATCTCACGTTATTAATAAGGTAATATTATGCAACACAATTATTAGATAGTTCCGGAAGCCGACCGCGACGCGCGATGGTTTGCTTTGCTTCACGATCCTTGTGTATTAGTCAAATGTAAAGACTGAGGACGGACAACGAAGCTCGGACCCGGCGGGTGGCGCGGCGCGGCGCGGCCTTAACGTGACGGTCTTATATAAATACATCCTTTAGGGATCCGGGTGCGAGCTTCGTTGTCTGTTGCTCGCCTGCTACTCGGTTCAACAGACCGATCGACTGCTCGCCGACCAATGGACAACGAAGCTCGGACCCTTTTCCGTGGAATTTGACGGTCGCTCGTCTGCGCCCGCGCCTTTACTAGGTACAGTCGGGTTCAAAGTGGTTTTCCACCACAAGGTGCTGAATTCTTTGTACTACTGTTTGCGACGCGCTACGACGTAGGTATACTTATTTTTAAAGATGATAAAGCCGATTGACTGCTCATACAGTGTTAGTTTTTCACAAAACCACAACTCACCGTTGCGGGCATGTACCAAGACTGTTGGCCGGCCATTCTTGCATGAGAGTGCTACTAAATAGACGTACTAGTACTACTATTTTCGTGAGAGAGGTATACTTATGAGCAGAGCGGTTGTACCTATCGTCTCTGCTGTCTTCATCTGTGATTGATATCCGTCCCAAACCAAGTTTTGTTTTGTTAAGCTCGCGTAGTCGCTCGGTGAATGGACGACCTCTGCCTTTTAAATAAATGATTCCATAAAGCTGAATCTAAAACTAAATCTGTGGAGTCGCTCGTCTTATCGTGCTCTTTATTTGTCGGGTCGAATGTTCATTAACTCAATCTATAGTATGGTTATATTTCGTGTTGCGCCTCCAAAGCTCTCCTACTTTAGTCGTACTCGTAGAATCGGCGTATTCGTGAAATGCCCTGTTTTCGTATAACATTGGATCGTCGCACGTGTGTTGCTTTTTATTGTAGATTAAGGCCTGATTTCACCAAACATTATTTGTTAACTGTTAATGAGGCATAAGCAATGGTAGTTTAAAATTAACAATGATGTTAAAATGATTTACGTCCTAAGGAGAATATTTAACACACTATTATTTAATCCAACGTTAAACGAATTAATCGCAAATCATTCACTCTCGTTGTAATACGACTTCATTGAAACGTTGTATTTGACGTTGCATTATTCATACAAATAGACTACTTTTTTACTTAGTCGTATAATACGTCATCTGCTTGCTACGCTACCAAATTTAGGTAACATTCGCTCTGTGGGATAATAATGAAACCGGGTTGCTTTTCATTCCATACTGGTTATAATGTCAAAATTGATGTAATTTTTTAACCGACTTCAAAAAAGGAGGAGGTTCTCAATTCGTCGCGTATATATATATGTCGCAGTCACATCAAATTAATGTGAGACGGAAATTGCTTCAAGAACAATGAGTTACACATAAAGCAATTCGGCAGAATCGTGACGTCATCGAGTGTCGCCTATGAGAGTAGCGTGGTGCATACATTCCGACAGATTGGTGTTAGATTTTGTCCTGGGCGCACTCGTTACGTTACGGGACTGCTTTTCCGTTTCAGTCCTACCTGATAGTCTATTTATAGCATACTTACCTTAAATTTCTGAATAGATTGTTTAGTGATTATAATGTAACATCAATACTCCTATTTAGTGGAAGACAAACTATATTGTAAAACCAGATTGTGTGTAATATAAAACGTGATTAACGAATTTGTACTATTATACCCACTTACGCCCACCTAGAATATCTGAAAAACATAGACTTTCCAAAGAGACTCCGTCATATATATATATATATATATTTTATGTTTGTTCACCGATTACTCGAAGGTGGCTTGACCGATTAAGATGGTTGTTTTTTTAATGGAAAGGTGCGAGCCCCAAGGTGGTCCCATAAAAATTTGGTGAGGATCTTCGAAGTGAGGACCGGGAATGCTCCTCAAAAACCTGTATTCAATACACTTGTTCACCGATTACTCGAAGGTAGCTTGACCGATTAAGATGGTTCTTTTTTTAATAAAAAGGTGAAAGCCCCGAGGTGGTCTCATAAAAATGTGGTCAGGATCTGATGAGTATCTTCGGAATAATGGACAGGACAGCTTTCCAGAATGTAATAAATTACTCGTTTTTGGACTTCTACCAAAAAGAATAGACCCCTAAAGAACTAAGTACAGATTGATGGGCCACCTAAAACCACCTTCTCATCAGCAAACTCCTCAATAATTAAAATTACGGTAACAATAGGTATTGTTAATTTATTTGGCAGTCGAAAGTAGGTAGGTAGGTACTAAAAAGGGTGAAATAAAAAATAATTTAAAACTTAAAAAACCGACTTAAAAAAAGAACAAAAAATAATTAAAAATTTAAAATCCACAAAAAAAAAAAAAGAATTGATAAGAAAGACCAAAATAACCTCTACATACAGCGCCGGAGTCTTGGCGGGAACTCGTTGAGGAGATGTGGTGCTAAATTTTCATTTTTGTGAAACCTAGTTCATATGCGTGCAAATTGTTTAATTTCGGGGGCATATTAATCAATTTAGTTTCGTGAAGGTGTACAAGTGGAATGAAAGTGAAAATCGGTGCAAAACATTAACTTAGTGTTGTCTCCAAGGCTCCGTGAAGATTATTTGTAAATGGCCGCCGTGTTTACAAATGATTCCCTAGACTTGACTTTAACTATGACGACTTGACTGTTTCGATGCAAATAACTTGCATAATATATTGGACTTCATGACACTGGCTAATTTCCTGATGGCCATAATCGGTTCACAACCGATAAGAAATAAACATACAGCGCCACCGACTAATTAATCTGTTTTATCATCTGAAGTCGGGCAGTTTTACTGGCTGTATGGTTCCATATTACTTAGTTTGGCTTTCTACTTAAATTATTTTTTATTGAGGTGTACGGTTATAAATCACAAAGTACATTACATTATTTAAACTGAGTATAAATTCTGTATTGTTTGTTGTTGTTTCGTGTTATTATTTTCACACTTATCACAATGTATATCCCCAAAAAAACTCGTGGACCCAATTTTACCAACAATGAAAAGGAAATATTAATAAGTCTAATTACAAAACATAGAGATATAGTTGAAAACAAAAAAACCGACGCGTGACCTAAGGTCTAGTTTTACCATACAATGTTAAAAAAATAACGCCTTGTTAAATCCAATAACGGAATGTTAAAGTTGTTGTGTGTCTCACCACGCGCTAATGGGTGTTTAATTATCTTAACAAGACGTTAATTTTAATCACTGCTCTAGAGGTCCGTTAAAACAATAACAGACTGTTATAAATGACATTACATGGACTTTACCTATTGGTATGGTACTGAAAAACAACATTTATACCTACATCAAAAGATGGGCGCATTTAATTTAATTTTTGAAAGCGATATTTTAGAAACTTTATACAAGATGTAACAGGTAAGCCCTTTTAATCCGAAAGGGGGTTGTTCTAGACGTCTAGGCGAACACCTTTTGTTCTACGACTTTTGAAAATTCGAACTTTTTTTTGAAAATTTTGAGATTATGTTTCACTGGAAAAACAGCTGTTTTTGAAAATAAAGGTAATTGAAGGTTTGATTGTAGTAGACCAAACTAAATGAAAGAACAACATAAGGTCAATGACCTCGAACTCTCAGAAACAGCTGATTTTCAAGTAAACTTTACACCTAAATTTTTCGAAAAGTACTTCGAATTTTCAAAAGTCGTAGAACAAAAGTTGTTCGCCTAAACGTCTAGAACAGCCCCCTTTCGGATTAAAAGGGCTTACCTGTTACATCTTGTATAGCTTGGACAGAATAGTACGATAGACATTGTGATAAGTGTGAAAATAAAACAAAACAACAACAAACAATACAGAATTTATACTCAGTATTCGTCAGTATATACAATGTGAAAAAAAAAAACTATTGTTTTTGTTTTGTTTATTTATGTGTTTTATTGTATATGGTTTGTTGCGAAATAAACATTCATTCATTCATTCAATGTAATGTACTTTGTGATTTATACTTTGATGCCCACCACAAAAAATTTACATCAATTTTGACATTATAACCAGTATAAAACAAAAAGCAACCCGGTTTCATTATTATCCCACATAGCGTCTGTTACCTAAATTTGGTAGCGTAGCAAGCAGATGACGTATTATACGACTAATTAAAAAAGTTGTCTATTTGTATAAATAATGCAACGTCAAATACAACGTTTCAATGAAGTCGTATTACAACGAGAGTGAATGATTTGCGATTCATTCGTTTGACGTTGGATTTACGAATGGTATGTTAAATATTCTCCATAGGACGTAAATCATTTTAACAGCATTGTTAATTTTAAACAACCATTAGCTTATGCCACATTAAGAGTTAAGAAACAATGTTTGGTGAAATCAGGCCTTAGAATTGAAAATAAACTGCTCTAGTAAGAAGTCAGAACTCGAGCAACTGGCCTAGTTTGTAGTTTGTACCTATCTAGATGGCGCTGTGTGCAATGTCGGACAATATTTATCTAATTATGAGCTCTAAATTGAAACCGAGCACAATATTATTGTATACATGAAATATTATTTCTGTTTAATTAACAGAGATGGTATAATAAACAAGAAACATTTATATTCTCGTATTAATTCAACGAGTAAACATTTATTCACCGTCTGGAGGCCGGGGGAGAGGAGAGGGATGAAGGGAAGGGGAGGAGGAGGGAAGTAACAACACAATACTTCAAGAAAATCGTCAAGTTGCGTGTTGCTCCGGCAACGATTTACATCTCGATAGCCTTCCTTAATGAATAAATAACAGTTCTAAATAAGTAATGTATTATTATTATTACATCATGTTTTACGAGAAAGGAAAACATCGTGAGCTTAGTTTTCGCTTGACACGACACTCCGAAAAGCTAAGAGAGAACAAGTAGATTAGGCGTGCATCCCAGCATCTCGACCATTTTGTGGCAGCGATCTATGCTATAATATTATCCGCCTGGGTTTGCAACACATTTTCATATCGGGCAACAAATAGATAAATACTAAGATAATCGATCAGAACGTAACTTTATTGCTAGCGTTACCTAGCGGTATCGATTACTGATAACATCGCCTTTCCTTTGGTGTCGGAGCATTTCAGAGTTACCTTCGCTTAGTTATTATTTTTCACTGTAATTTTTTACACTATTCGCGCTTGACGTAGGTACCTATGATCCCGTATAGGTGCCGGGCAAGCCTCCTGCTCCACCTAACAATGTCCCGTTAACTACAACGGTATAAATAACATTGATTAAAGTTGTTTGCGCTGTATATCTAGTTTCTTAGAAACCAATTTTATTGGTGTATTCTGCATGCCTCTTTACTGATAATTCTTAATGCATAGTTCAAGTTCGTATAGGAGCATTTCACGTTGGTTGGATAATATCTGTGAATGTAGGTACTACTGTAACATTTATTGTAGAAATTATTACATGAGACGGCGGCACCTAGACGTAGTCTGTGCAATATAATCTGGACATAGAACATTACACTAACGAGTGTAGTGCAGTGAGACCGCAATTAGCAGTAACAGCGCGAGCGGACCCGGGGGGCGAATGTAACATGTTCATATACATAACGTTAGAGTTCACATGAGCGGAATGACATTGTCAAAAACCCTTAAAAATAATAAACTTATTTTTTGGGATTTTGTAGTAAATAAGAAACAAGATCGGAATTTTTCCTATGGGGTAGAGGTACATTAATAAAATTTTAAAGGCATTCCTAAAACACTAGATATATTTACTTGATCTAAAGCTACACTGTTAGTTTCGTTTATTTTCCGCTTAATTAAAAGATATTGTATATTAAAGGTTCACGGTCAGGCAGGAGCACCATTGTCCAAAAATGTCCGCCCAATCTCTCCTAACTTATAGGAGAATAGTGTAGTGCTCCTAGCTGTGAAACTTTAACATACAATATTTTTAATTTAGCGGAAATTAAATGCAAATACTAACACAGTGGCTTTAGAACACGTACTTAAATCTATTGAATAATCCATATTTCTTCTTTTAGGAATGATACAATTTCGTATTAAAAGTTGTTTGAAGTATTTCGTCAAATATTATGGTAGAGCAAAAATGTTGATAAATCATTTTTCATTTGTTCAATTATTTTCCCTTGCCCTTATGGTTAAAAAGTATATTCCTCCTCATTTGGTTGTATCAAAACTGTTCCGTTCCTCCTCACGTAGCTCGTTGTACCAACCAACGTCCCGCGGTGTGGTGCATGCTGGTGTGGCCCAGCGCAGCGGCAGCGTGGCTCGTTAGCGCGCCCGGTGCGGCATTCAGATAGTTAGTCTAATGAACAGCTCTCTCTAGACTCTGATACATGCATTATCTTATCTAGGTACATATACATATACTTACTGCTTAAACATTATTCTATATACTTTAGAATAAAATTATATTATGTTTTGAGAAAGACTATAAACAATGGGTCTAATTAATATAATATTATGGAATAACATCAATGTTATTCCACGATCTCAAACTAGGTACCTATGTACTTAGTCTATTAGTAGGTAAATAGGTAAACGTCCCGAGGGCTTAAATCCATCGAGATTCCGATTGGTGGAAAATTTCACAAATCTCAGATTTGTGTTAATTTACGACTTACCTTACAACATGGAACGTTCAAACAAACTTCAAACGAATACCATCTCGTGGCAGGCACCTACTTTATGAAGAATCTTTTTTTAAATAAAGAACCTTTGGACAACTTCATCTCCCTATACGAGTATTCTAGGGGGTAGGTAACCCTATTTTTACCCGACTGCGCGACGCAAAGGAGGGTAATGTGTTTATCAGTCTATGTATGTATGGATGTTTCTATGTGGCGTTCTAGAGGCCAAACGCGTGGACCGATTTTGATGATTCTTATGTCAATCGATTCGTCTTAATCTGGCGAGTGTGACTAAAGACAACAGTAATCCAAAGTAACTTATGTCACCACCAGTAAATTAAATTAAATTATTAAAATTAAAAAATTAAAAAATCCAAAATCGTCAAAGTATGTCAAGATGGGTATCGTTGAATAGGTTTTTTAAAATAAATAAAAAATTACTCACAGTCGGGACCCATTGAAAAAATTAGATTGGTATAATGAATGGGTCCCGACTGTAAGTAATTTTTTACTCAATTATTATGTGTTCTGTGTGTATCGATTACAAAACTATTATTACTTAGCGTAATTTCAAATTACTGGGCTTGTTTTTTTCTTTCTTTTTTTGTTGTTTCTATGCGTATTTTTTAATCGAGTTTTTTACGCAGTCGGGTTTTTTGTTTTTTTATAAAAAAATTTTTTTAGTATAAACATTACTTCGGATAACAAAGGCTGTTATTTTTTGATATTCGATGACAAAATTGGTTTCTAGCGATAGATAGGTAGCTCGGTGTTCGTAAAGTATAAATCATTGTTTTGTTCGTATACCATTGTTTTGTTTTATCATTCCTTGACAGTCGGGTGTCTATGGTAGGTATGCTGTTGTATGGTAGCATGATGTTCATGGACATGGTTCCTGCGAGAGTAAAAGTCAGTTAGACCATCGAGGCCGCGCCGTCCGCGCTTCGAGCCTTCCCTCTTATTACTCACTTACATTCAGAGTTCCGACTTACAATTACATTAACATAATGAACCGCTTCACTCGACGATAAACAACTATTTGCTGAATACCATTTTGTAAGTACCTACAGTGCACAAGGTAGAATAAATAATATACTGAGTCTAATATCTCTGTTACAACGGCTATGACATAAATTTTCTGGAAACAGAAAATGTATCTTTACTTGTGTTCTATTCTTGGGATCCACACTTTTCGCATAAACTGTTTTGTCATAAAATCACTTGGCAGAACACATTTGGCATAATTAGTTTTGGCATAATAGTCTTATTGCATACATGGTTTTCGCATATTTTTTAGGTTTGAACGTCATTTGGACTAATTTCTTTTGGCATAGTAGATTATGGAATAATCGTTCTAAGCATAATTTGTTTCAGTCTTATAGTTTAGCATAAATTAATGGCATAATTTTCTGAAGTTCTTGGCCTTATCATGATACAATTTACTAGAGGTATACCAAAGAGGAAAGTAATAGGTTTAAATAAAATAATAAATAATAAATCCTGTGACGAACACACAGCGCCATCTAGCCCCGTGGTAAGCTGCTAAGCTTGTGTTACGGTGACTAGACAACGGATATACTACTTATATTTATTTTTCTTTTGTAAATACATACATATTATTCATAGAAATACGCCCAGACCAGATACAAATATTTATTTTTAAGCATAAATATTTGCACCCAGCGGGAATAGAACCCGCAACCTTCTGTATTGCAGCCAAGCGTTCGCCCGACGCGCCACAGAGGTCGTTTAGATTAGGTTAGGTTAGATATTGTGATCAAGCAATTCATTTTAGCATATTAGTTATTTGACATAATGTTTTGAAGTTCTTGAACTTATCATGAAACAATTTTCTTCGTATACCAAAGAAGAGGTTTAGGTTAGGTTAGGTTAGATGCGAAGCGAGCGCTTTTCTTTCGGTTACATCATTTTCTACACCAAAAGGTTAGGTAGGTTAGGTTTGATACTGTGATTAAGCATTCGCGAGCGAAGCGAACGTTTATAAAAAATCGGATTACTGTTATTTTCTTCTACGGTTGTATTAAAACATAATTTTAAAGTAAGTATTGAAGTTTTCTAATTTTTTGTGAAAATAATAATTTATTTTTTATGAGTTTCAGTTTCTTTATTTGCATAAAAGTTGGTACAATTGACAAAGGTACATAGGTGTTCTTATACAATAGAAAGTGTCTGAACTTTAGTCAATGTTTTGTATGTTATGTCTGAATATTGTTATGTTATTTTAATTTTATACCTAATTTGTTTTTGCGTTTTCAATATTATGCTATATGTTCTTATAATCCTTAAAGAGTGTATGCATTTTTAGTTGATGGTATATAAAAATTATGCTACATTTGTTAAAATCAAAAAAAATTATGCGATAAGTAGAAAACCCTCTAATCTTCAGGGGCGCGTTCACCAACTGCGCCAAGAGAGCTCAAGGTACCTAATTACAATCAGCGTTGAGAACAATGAGATTATAGAAGAACGAGATTATAAGTTTAGTTGTTCTATTTCGATGAGTCGGAGTGTTTACATCAAAGCCGAGGTACGTCGTGGTGCCAGACTCCGCTAAAATACCAACTAATAATATTAATATGAAAGTTTGTTCATAGACATCTACGCTGAACGAACAAACTGGGTCAATCGGACCTTTACGCGACTCCGACCGATTTCAATATCAATTTACATACTTGGAGCACCCACAAGGTAGCGCGTGTACTTTGAAGGCTACGATGGCTATTGTCTTGTCTATTGTCATTCTCGTGAGACTCGAGTGAACCCGCAGCTAGAACTGTGTAAAGTAGAATGTTATGCGAGTTCGATGCCCGGCGTGGGCGCTCTGCGGCGGTCGATGTCGTGTCTCGATCAATCTGCATATTCATCGAGGAACGAGCGAGCCATGGCTCTGTAAACATGGATCTTTATGAGTCCCGCCCTGGATAAATACGGCATGAAAGCCATAAACCTTCTGTCAATCGTATACGAAGTACCGAAGTAAGGAGGTCTAGTTGGAGCGGCGCCAGCGGTGCACTAGTTTTATTTGGTGGCATCTGATGAATGGATGGCCGATGTGGCCGGTCGATACGATACCATCTGTCTTGATACCCCGCCATCGCCATTCGCTGGCGACCCGCGACGACGACGCGATGGCGGCGGCATCGTCCGCATCGCCTTGCGGTGTCTATGCTTACTAAACTGTTACACCAGAAACCACTGAATCTCGCACAGAGATTTGGAAATGGAACTTTTGCACAAAACCAATAATGCTTAATAGATTCATTGCATTTGTAAAACATTGTGCACGTCTCTTGTAATTTGTAGTCAACGCAGTTTGATTTCATATTTAAGTAGAAATTTCTTCTTTTATTCGTGTAGTAGTTATGGCTCACCTAGTGTTAGAGTATTCTGGTCCTATTGTCTCTAATTTTGACTTAACGACTGCTAGTTTTTACACGACTGCCAAAGGAAGTGTTATGTTTTTGCCGTGAGTGTATGTATGTATGTGACCTATTTTTGTGCCGTCGTAGGGCCTAAACGGCTGGGCCGATTTAGATAAACGATACGTCGTTAGATTCGTCATGACCGCGTGAGTGACATAGGGTACATTAAATTAATAAATAATTAAAAATAATGATGTAAAACGCTATTAAACAAGATTTGTAAAGACCATAAAAAACAGAGAAAACGCGTAACATTGTTCACTCAAACGATATGTTTTATTCTTTCGTAAATTTACATTTGAAAAGTATTGCTTGTAAAGTTTTACAATTAAGTTTAAAATAATTAATTATAAAATTATCGGAAGTCGTTTAAGTAGGTTGCCTTCATTACTATGTCACTTGCCTTCGGCTCGGTTGTCTTGTCTTTAATGACGTTCATAATAATATTCTTTTTACTTACGTCAATTGATGGCTTAGCACTACCTCTGGAGTGGGATTTTTGAATTTTCGCACAAAAATTCAAAATTCGCATGCGAAAACAATCCGCGTGTGAATAGTGTATTCTTATAGTCATTCTAATGGTTAATCTTCGAAAGTTATGTTGCTACTACATTTATGATTACGCAGGTAATTTTCGCAAGAACAACGGAACGTTAATTAAAAACTTTTCGATTTGACTCGTATAAATATCTCATCTATGGATTTGCATTTGACGCCGAGTTTAAAAGGAATTGGCAGAGATGACATAAAATACTTTAGTATCTTCTTACCAGTCTGTGGACATAAATAACCACTTTGTTTTTCAAAGAAAACAATACCTAAGTAATAACCTAAAATTAGAAAGCTAAAAGAACTTGTCAGCAACAACAACCCGAGGCATTGCGTTTGCGCCCAAGATGCTGGCGGCACGGGCGTTCCCGCGCTGAATAGGAAACTCTTGTACTTATCACCCTGAGTAAGTAAAAACAAGCAATACACGTCCTCGCTACTGGAGTTTAATATACATCTAGAATTAATGAATTTCTTCTGGTGTAATTAAATCTGATCTCTGAAAACTAAAAAGCGATAAATAAAAAAAATATTTAAAAAATAAAAAACCCGACTGCAGTTTTAACAGAAAAGTGAAAAACAAGATGCTTCTAGTAGCTTTAGGAATGGTGGATGCAGTCGGGTGGGACTCTAAATAAAAGGTGAATTAGTTTAATAAACCAAATACTTAGTGTTATATAATTAGGCATAAGTACTATCTTTATGTTATTTGGAGTCCCACCCGACTGCATCCACCATTCCTAAAGCTACTAGAAGCATCTTGTTTTTCACTTTTCTGTTAAAACTGCAGTCGGGTTTTTTATTTTTTAAATATTTTTTTTATTGTCTATGTGTGTACTGTATGTTTATTAATACCGTAAAAACCGCTAAACTAATTGCGATGAATCTTGGAATATAGGTAGCTGGATACCGGGAATAACACGTAGGGTACTTTTTATGCCGATATTCCCGCGGGAACGGGACTTACGCGGATTAAACCGCGGGGCGCAGCTAGTTAGAAATAACAACCGGGGCCCCCTGTTTAATGTGCCATTGGAAACAATAAGGAGATTTTTTGATACACATATTATTGGACACCCACTAAGTAATGACCGCGCCAGGCGTTGCTTAATACACACGACTATAAAAGATCGGCGAGCGCATCTAGGCCAGTTAAACCAAATAAATCAATATTTAGTAGAATACCTCGGTATATTTTGACGAAGCAAGTATACAAAGCTTACATACCTTTCCGCCTTGACTCGAGGTAAATGTGCACTTCGATCGAACTTGGGAGATGTTCACGATTTAGTAAACTGTTTAAGTTAATGTGGCCTACAGCAGCTCGCGTCGAGTTCAAATTGTTTATAAACTAGTAATATCTAGCAATTCATCTGCTTGCGACCGCGATCCATCCTCCTATTTCCGTGGCTAAATTTTAGCAGATTCTCAGGAATTTTCAATATTTTTCAGAAGTGTTAGTGATTTCTTGCAAAGCTACCAACATACCACTTACTAGGTATACTACTTTGTTCATACAAAGGCATGGCCATGGCCCATGGCTCAGGAGAGTACAGTATTATTCATTAATACAGACTCTCCTGAGCCTGAGATTAAAACTGGCTAACATTATGGAACATCAAACGTGTTCTACAGAATGAGGTAGTAGATCGGTATCCGACACGTCCTTTTCAAGGGTTTCATTCGAAAATATATGGAAATAAATACAAACCTAAAGTTTTGCTCTAGTAGATTCCAATTTCGGACCGTGATGTAGTTGTCCGGTCAACCGAATTAAGGAATAAATAATGTTAGTGTGAATTCACCGATTCCCATCAAACTGTATCTCTGATAGGTACATTTTCATAGGATTAAAAGTACAGCTACAACGAACGAGAGTGTTTAGTCGCGAGCCACGTGATGGGAGGGATTCAGCTTTCACTACGTTTTATAATTACAGGGTAGTGTTATGATCAAAGACGAATATTAATTAGTTCCCTTGACCTGATTAGAGTGAGCCAGTCGAGCGTTCCTACTACCGTCCTCACTACCACCGTGCACCGCGTCGCTACCACTACCAGCTCCAACTCACGATATTCATGATATAATTATTAAATAAGTTGTATGTCGAGGTCAACTAAATATTTATCTCATAAAACACAAGCAATCCGATGGAACTTATACTATTATGTTTGTAAGTAATGTACTCACATCGCCGTCGGATAGGGCAGGGTGGGCGGCGGGTGCCACCGACCTCGCATCCACTCGACTATAATATAACATAAACTTTCAAAATAAACACGATAAAAATTCATAGCGAAGTTGCGAGAACTCGCTAAAGGCCCTGAATCTAAGTAAAACGCCCTCCGCGGCGATTTATACAAATTCTTACATTATGTTCCCAAAGTGGACGATAAAATCTAAATAAACAGCTTCAACTTGGAATTATGTTATTTTCAACGTCTTCTACCGTAACGCGTACTTGTAGCTTTAACTCGATATGGATGCGGCACTTGTATCGAGGTACGTGGGCTCGTGTACGCGACGGGACGCGACGTGCCTCGAATATATGAACACGTCAAACTGAGCGTGGAACCTCGAGGTTTGTCCGAATGACGATATTTTACTAGCTTGTTGCTTAATGTGCAGCAGATTGCAGCAGTTAACTTAATGTACCTACGAGTACTCTCAGCTCAGTCGTGTCAAACAACACATATAAATGTACACCGCGATCGTCGATCGTACCTACCGCATTATTGTCGAAACCTATTCAATTGTTCGATCATCAATGCATGAAGAAGACGATAGCTGTAAAAACTTTAGCTACCTGCAGGGAAGGCATAAGATAAATTCAAAGCAATAATATTTTCTTACATTTTTCACGATCGTTACTGCCGGACGAAGTAACCTGTTCCTTTAAAAATATTATTATATTCATCCCGCTACCGATAAAATATCAAAAATATCAATTGAAAGGAACAGTATATTATATTTCATTTTACCTTTACTTTTTCCTCTTAAAAACAATAATAAATTTACCGTTTGCGACAGCCGCTAACGAGGGGGAGTCTCGCGCGCGCTCGACTCGGCTGCTGACTCCGGGGGAAACTTGACGATTTATGGCGCCTATAGGCCGACACGTGGTTCTTAACCTTTTCATTACGACGGACCACTTAACAGTTCCCGTGTCACTACACCGAGTACTGGCCGAGATCGCTCGGGAGTGGGCCACGGACTTCGATTCAGAAACACTGATATACTAGACGGTTCCAAGTATAAATCATGAAGGGAATCGCAGACGGCTGAACTAGTAAGTGTCAGTGTTCTGCGACTACCTACGTCATACATAATGTAAACAGGGCGACGTCCGTGATCCCCGCTCATTACGGCCTCATCCGGCCCCTGTCCGGACTGCTCTCTCGAGGCAAGATCGCAGATTAACGTGGGTTAATACTTCAACGTTTACAGATACCCTGATTAGGTCCCGACGCAGGCCGCCTCGCCTCGCTCCCAGCGGGCGCCCGCCGCGCCGCGCACCGCGCACCGTGCCGCCCGGCGAGCGGTGCGGCTCGGCGCCCAGCGTATATAACGTACACATTAGTAAACATTTCGGTCGTGTAATGGTTAGATTACGTTTAGTAATAGGCACGTGTTTGCACTAAAACGATTTGTTTAATATTTGGATACAACGTTGAAATCTGAATTTGGTAATCGCGTCGCATGTACAGAACTTGACCAAATTACAAAACGGTGTCGTTCCAATTTACGCGCAGGACATATTACGTTCCGTAATAAAGCCCTCTCATTAGCCCTGAATTTGTCGGTGATTTACAGCGACACGCCGACACGCCGCGTCATGAATAACGAATGAACTCTACGTTTTTTATAGACAAATTGAGCGCACAAACACAGTACCTACGGACGGATAATACCTCAAAGCAAAGGTTGAATAAAGCCCTGTGTTTTATGCTGATGTGATTTCTCTGAGGAGCGGGCGAGCGTGCGTGCCCCCCCCTCCCCGTGCCCCCGTGGCCCCGTGCCCGTGGTCCCGCGGGCCACACGGTGCGCGGCTAAATCAAAGGTGAAGGCATTCATCTCACTTGGATAAATTAAAATATTTCATTGTCACCACGAATCAGAATACAAATCTGTACCGAACGTAGGTAAGTAACCTATTGGGATATAAAAGTCTGACAGCAGTCTATTCAACGCAGATCGTTTGTAGTACTTACTTATAAGGCGTCGTCTCTCTCTCTCACACTTCTTTTACAAATTTACATTTCCGTACCATAAGTTTAATGCGGGTTAGCCCCCCCCCCCCCTCCCGGGCCGTGAACCACGCCAAGGACGGGCGCGGGCTATGTATGTACGCGTACAGTACACCTATATCTGGGTTAAATAATGAGTGCGGGCTCGGTCTGAGCGCGCGCACACTGATGACGTCATCTCGTGATTTCCTGCCGCGTCTCGTGACGAGGGTCGGTGACGTGACGTGACGCGAGCTGTCACACCGCTCAAGCATAATTCCTGCAACTAATAACATGTAATTACGTACCTAACCTACCCTATAGCTATCCTCACAGGCTACCGTACACAAATAGATCATTCACATCACGACAATGGGGCATCGTCAATGAGTCTGCTATCTGTGTTGTTGGTTGTTGTCACATTTTATATCGTCCGAATCATGGGCGCATTCGCTTTGAACTGGGGCAAAAGTAAAAAAACATAATAATATGATGATGATGATTTTGTGACTATGTTCCTAAATAAACGTTTATTCATTCATTCATTCACCGTGTTCGCAGCAATTTTCATGATTTTAGCAATTAGGATTACAGAGGTTTTGTAAAAAAAACTCACGAACAAAATTTATTTGAATTATTTTAATCAGCTCTTAGGGCTGACTTTTCAAATCCCTAGATAGAGATATCTGGCAAATAAAATGTAACATCACCGAATAGAAATCGTCACTATTATAAAATCAGCCCTTACGGCTTATTTTCAAATCCCTAAAACGTCACTATAATATTTAAAAAGAAAATAAATCTAATAAAATTTTAACCGAGTTTATTCACGTATATAACTTTTAAGTCAACGTCGTGGTAACATAATTTAATAGTAACAATACGCGTATAAGACCCGGTTAAAATATTACTATAAGTACAAATCGTATGAGTTTAAAAAGTTTACAAAAATCTAAATTTAGAGGATCAAAATTTGAAGGCTTTTAAATTTGGTTGGGTTCGAACTTATTCGACAGATATATTTTATCCGTGGAATGAAAAATCAGGCCTTAGTGTAAAGCGGAATTGGATATCGAACCCTTAAAATATGCCTTATTTTACAAAGTTCCATACTTAAAGTAATCAAAGTAAATTTGCTGAAATGTGTTGTATATGTCTAAATCATTAATTGTCCTGTTTTTTTTGTCAGGATTTAGACTCGGGGCAAGCGCCCTAGTTGCTCATTTCCTGCGTAGGTACGCCCACAGTCCGAATGTAGTAGCTGTATGGCTACGTAGTAAGTTCGTATAATACCTACCTACTCGTCGTACGACGATGTCGAACCTCGTTCTAGGTCAGCTTACGGAGACCCACGATAACGGAGCAGAAGGGTCTCCTGGTACTAATGATACGAGTACAGTACAAGTTACTTCCTGCGACCTACAGCTACTTAGTTTGGCGAGTCATGGCCTCATTTGAGGGGCGTAATTACATTATCTCAAATCACAGACTTAGCGAGATAAATATTTTCACCAAAATGGTGGAAATATATATCTGTTCGATGATGAAGCTTGTGCCCATGTATTATTGAACAGTCGGTCGGTCGGTCTGGTCGGGTATGCGTTCGTAAACTGCCCCCGAATGGAGCCGCCTGCCGCCTGCCGTCAACGCCGGCATGCATTCGCCCGCCGTAAAGAGCTGTAATGTTTTACAGTTCTATACCTACACAATATAAGTAGGTACTGATTATCTCGGAGCATTTTATACTATTTTCACTTAAATAGTTTCCATAGTATTTTGTTTAGAAATACTGTCTGTACATGTCGCGAGGTACACGCCACACGCCACGCGCCTCATGCTGCACGTCATGTTGTGTATCCGAGTTGTGCTTACTAAGAAACGAATGCTATTATAACATTTACGACGAAGTCCTGCCATGGAGGCTCCCTTTCTCGTGTATTAAAACAGACAATTAAATCGAATAACTAATAAAGGTAATATCTTTAGAAAAACTATATAATATGTATAATATGGTTCTATCTGGTTGTAAACTCGAGACATTAGTCAGATAGTTACGTTTTACGAGGAGCTGGCGACGCGCAGGCGGCCGCGGCGCCAGCGACCGCTGCTTTATGATCCATTACAATGGCTAATGTCCACCCATATACCTGCGCTACTTATAATAACATTATAGATGTACTGAAATAGTTCCAAAGACGATATTTGGAATAGAACAAGAACCTTTGAAATACTATTTACTGGTTACTGGTCTAGGTATGACGGCAAATCTGACCGCTACGACGAGCCGCTACAAACGTCGCTCATGTCGTAGCCGTAGAGGTTTCTCGTAGCACGAGCTACAGGAGCGTAGCACCTATTTTTAAGTGAGAAATGTGCTTAATGCGCGGTGAGGGTGTTTGGGGCTCCCTATAGCTGTTTAGGGCGATCCCATGACAAGACGCCGGCCCTAACGCACACTGCCTCGTATTACGGTGCTAGGATCCTCCGAGAGGTCACGGCCATCCTAGTACCGATCTGTCGTGCATTTTTTAAAAAAAAAATTAGAAATCTAAGCGTACATGCAAACAGACAGACAGACAACGGGAAGCGACTTTGTTTTATACTATGTAAAGATAATTTGGCAGAAATAGCTCACTTTTTAGAAAAGAAAGGAACAGATAAAAAATCATATTTCTGAATTTCTTTATCTGGTCGCGTCTCCCGGATCGTAAGACTCGTCACATCGATTCCTTCAGAGCTTTGAGTATTCGCTTTCCTCTGAATGAGGTAAGTATTATCAATCGTCATTGAATTACAACCCCGAAGAAGTTCCCCTCGTGAATGAACCAGTCGCTAGTCGGTCGGATGAGGGAGGTCTGCGATCTGCGGACGGAAACCGCGCCGCGCGTCGATACCGCACTAATGGATCTTGAGAAATAGTTTTCGATAACAAAAAGGAAGCTTTACTCTGCCTTATAAAATACGATGTGTGTCTCGCGATCGCAGTCGAATATAGATCTCAATGGTACATGATAAGGTTCAAGTTTGAATAGCGAGAGATAACGCTCTCGGGTGATTCGTAAATAGAGTTGAAATTAATAATGCATTTAGAAGGTAAACGTGGTAGCCGCAGTCGGAGTGTTTGATCGTTTAGTTAAACTGATAGGAGGTCGCGTGGCTCCCCCCCCTCCCCCGCCTCCCGGGTCAAGGGGGAGGTAACGCGCGCTACGATATCACATTGTTTCAATTTTACTCTTTTACACAGTCAAGTAGTGCACTTGGGGTTTGAATTGTTTTATAGGTGTTGTTAAACTTATAATAGTATTTTATGAAGCACACGTTGATAATGGAAATTTGAATTAATGTATGGGGACATTTTGGCTAAATATAATATACAAGGTGTAACGGATAAGTCCTTTTAATCCAAAAGGGGGTTATTCTAGGCGTCTAGGCGAACAACTTTTGTTCTACGACTTTTGGAAATTCGAAGTACTTTTCGAAAAATTTAGGTGTAAAGTTTACTTGAAAATCAGCTGTTTCTGAGAGTTCGAGGTCATTGACCTTATGTTACCCTTTTATTTAGTTCGATGTTTTACAATCAAAACTACAATTATTTTTATTTTTAAAATCAGCTGTTTTTTAACTGACTTCAAAAAAAAGGAGGAGGTTATCAATTCGTCTGTTTGTATAATTTTTTTTTTTGTATGTTTACCGATTACTTAAAGACGGCTAGACCGATTAAGATGATTCTTTTTTTAATGAATAGGTAGGAGCTCCAAGATGGTCCCATAAAAGTTTGATGTGGATCTGATGAGGGTCTTCGGAGTGATGAACGGAAATGCTCCTCAAAACGCATTAATCAATCCAGTTGTTTATCGATTACTCGAAGATGGCTTGACCGATTGAAATGATTCTTTTTTTAATTGAAAGGTGGAAGCTGCGAGGTTTGCTCCCATGAAAGTTTGGTAAGGATCTGATGAGTATCTTCGGAATGATGGACAGGATAGCATCACAGAATTCAATAAATTACTCATTTTTGGACTTCTACCAAAAAGAATAGACCCCTAAAGAACTAAGTACACATTGATGGAGCACCTGAAACCACCTTCTCATCAGCAAACTCCTCAAAAATTAAAATTACGGTAGCAATATTGTTGATTTTTAGGTAGGTAGGTATACTAAAAAGGGTAAAAGAAACAAAAAATAATTTAAAACAACCAAAAAAATTAAGAATTGATAAAAATGACCAAAATAACCTCTACATAGGTACAGTGCCACCGACTAATTAATCTGTTTTATCATCTGAAGTCGGGCAGTTTTACTGGTTGGTTCCATATTGTACTTAGTTTGGCTGCCCGACTTCAGATGATAAAACAGATTAATTAGTCGGTAGCACTGTACCTATGTAGAGGTTATTTTGGTCTTTTTTATCAATTCTTTTTTTTTGGTTGTTTTTTAAATTATTTTTTGTTTCTTTTTGAAGTCGGTTTTTCAGTGAAACTTTATCTCAAAATTTTCAAAAAATAGTTTGAATTTTCAAAAGTCGTAGAACAAAAGTTGTTCGCCTAGACGTCTAGAACAACCCCCTTTCGGATTAAAAGGACTTACCCGTTACAAATTGTATATACCGTTAAATTCAGAGCATTCTGCTGCATCGAATGGCATTTTTAGAATTGTGATATCTTCTAAAAAATGTCCCTTACCGTACACATTTTTGTAGACCCTAGCATATTCTTTACTAAACAAGTAAGTGTAGGAGATAAAAATTATTTTTTTCTTTAATTATTGTAAACTAAGTCTCTAGTAAGTTAGCAATTTGGTACTTCCATTAAATGTTATATAATAATAAATTCCAAGGCAATTAATATAGACTTTTCTACTAAAAAGGTTAATATTAAAACGTGGAATATTGTATAATAGTAATAAAGGTATGAAGTTTCATAAATCATTTTTTTATATAAAAATCAATTTTTTGACTGATTGACCTACTTGTTAACTTGTATCAATGCACAACCTAAACCGGTGGTCTTAAAAACATGAAATGTCATTCGGAAAACGGGAAGTGTGTTATTTGTGATGTTTCGATTTAGCCTAATTCTCTAATTAAGTGGAATAATAGCCCAATTAAGTGGGAATTTTATTTCGTAAACTGCGTAGATGTGGATTGTACCAATAGTTTCTGTGTTTGATCTCGATCCAACTGGTAGATATTTTATTATTGAGTCGGGACATACCAAAAAACGTATATTTTCACTGTATAACCTACTAAGACAAGCTTTTACAGTGAAAATCTTTGTATAAAACAGTCCACTTACACTACAATAACACTAAAATAAGAGTTCTTAATCATGTTATTAACCTAAATTTGGACACTTACACTAATATGATACGTAATTCACATGTATCATATTAGTGTAAGTGTCACTTACATGTCAAATACATCACTCTAGTTTTTTACTTTTAAAATGGAGTACTGTAAGGGCCAATTATGGTGATATTTTTACCGTAAGGGACAGGCTACTTCCTAAACTATGGGAATTTCGTATAATATGATAATTTAGCTTAAAGGGGCAAAAAATCTAAGAAACTGTGTCCTTGATATCGTTTAAATAAATTAATAAACAAAAAAGTTATGGTCAATTTTAGAAATAAAAAAAAATTAATAACCACCAAAAAAAAAGAATTGATAAAAAAGACCAAAATAACGTCTAGATACAGCGCCACCGACTAATTAATCTGTTTTATCATCTGAAGTCGGGCAGTTTTACTGGCTGGTTCCATATTGTACTTAGTTTTTAAATTATTTTTTGTTCTTTTTTTAAGTCGGTTTTTTTATTTTTAAATTATTTTTTTATTTCACCCTTTTTAGTACCTACCTATCTACTTTCGACTGCCAAATAAATTAACAATACCTATTGTTACCGTAATTTTAATTATTGAGGAGTTTGCTGATGAGAAGGTGGTTTCAGGTGCCCCACCAATTTGTACTTAGTTCTTTAGGGGTCTATTCTTTTGGTAGAAGTCCAAAAATGAGTAATTTATTGAATTCTGGGATGCTATCCTGTCCATCTTTCCGAAGATACTCATCAGATCCTTACCAAACTTTTTATGGGACCACCATGCAGCTGCCACCTTTCCATTAAAAAAAGAACTATGTCAATCGGTCAAGCCATCTTCGTGTAATCGATGAACAATTGAATTGAATACAGCGTTTTGAGGAGCATTCCCGGTCCTCACTTCGAAGATCCTCATCAGATCCTCATCAAATTTTTATGGGACCACCACGGGGCTTCCACCTTTCCATTAAAAAAAGAACCATCTCAATCGGTCAAGCCACCTTTGAGCAATCGGTGAACAAGTGAATTGAATACAGGTTTTTGAGGAGCATTCCCGGTCCTTACTTCGAAGATCCTCATCAGATTCTCACCACATTTTCATGGGACTACTTCGGGGCTTCCACCTTTCCATTAAAAAAAGAACCATCTTAATCGGTCAAGCCACCTTCGAGTAATCGGTGAACAAACATAAAAAAAATATATATATATACGCGACGAATTGAGAACCTCCTCCTTTTTTGAAGTCGGTTAAAAATTAGTTTTTTGGCTCTACTGAAAAGTCTTTGTTTGTCCCTTACCTTAATTCATATTTCCAGTATCGATATTGCCGCACGTTACTTCGATATTCATTCACATCGCTTAGCCAACAAACAGCCCGAACATTTGAAAGGTCGTGAACTTGTGTTAATATTTAGTTTAACCTTAAAGAACCTTAAACTAATGAATTTTACAAATCTAATTTTCTAAGTTCAAGTGTCATCAGACAACGTCCATGTAAGAGAGACTACCCACTGCCATAATAATGTTGTACTCGAAAACCAGTTCCCGAATATCGAGATAAAAAAAAATATTTCCTTCTCCTAAAGTTTTGTGTTATAAATGGTGTAACTGACACGACTTTCTTTTATACTCGTATATATAGAAAATAGATACTTACGTTTGTAATTTCAAAAGAAAAGAAAATATAAACATCATACTCATTGTCTAGTCACCTTAACAAAAGCTTAAATAGCTTACCTTGGGGCTAGATAGCCCTGTGTTTTGTCACAGAATTCATTTATTTAATGTAAGCTAAGAATTTCATGAAACAGATAACTTTTACATAATAAATGGTAAATAAACAGTGTCAACCTTGAAAAAGCCAACTGTTACGTTGGCGAAAGCTCGGTCGGTTAAAAATCATGAATAAAACGCCATTTAACTCTGTAAACAAAGTGTTTTATTAAATAGTGAATAGTTTCAAACGCATAGTCCTCCTTCTGTCGTGGTATGAAGTTTCAAACGTGATTGAAAGGATCAAAGCGTTGTGTACGAGTGAGTATGTACCGTTTACAAGTAGTTGTATTACTGGTAAAGCCATTTGAAAGGGAAGGACATGGAAACCCAGATTAACAGTAAACTACACGTTTCCAGGAAGTCTAATTATGTTCGCCCCGAACGGTGTTCGTTCCATATAATTGTACCCGCCTGATTATTTGTAACAGAATCCACAGCCAGATAAAAGGAGCGAAACGTAAAAATAACAAACTCATTACGGTGAAAAGAATATCGCTTGTATACCGTAATATTTACCTATATAATACAGAATGTTTATCGCACTGTATTATAGAATAGTGGATTGAATGAATGTTGTCGGTACAGGGAATGGAGCCGATTTCGATGGCCGTGATCGACGCGATGGGCCATTCTCAGGCGACAACGAGGGGTCGCCCGCGCCCTTGGGACCGACCCACCGGACCGACCGACCGGTGCGGTCATCGCAATCCGTCCGGTCGTCGTCGTCGGTCGTCCAGCTCGCTGTGGTTGGGACCGACCCACATTATAACTATACGGTCGCCACATTTATGCTTGTTTTAGTTGCTCTTAGAAATACACCAAAATAAATTACCTTTACGGCTTTTGTTACATATAATCGATGCAAAAAGCTACCAATTAGTTGGATTATTACTTATTTTGCTGTAAATTCAATTATAAAACTGCGAAATATCACATTAATTGGTGACTGATTCCTTACGGATAAACAACTCAATTACCTGAAATGGTAGCAATTAATGAAACATGTTAAACTTTCCATTATCCAGTAGCTGTGGGTTGCCCGGTCGGACCGACAACCGTATACTACCTAATTACTGACGGCAACTAGCTTCGATACCCTGTACTCTACTCTACGACGACGCGACGCCGACTGTACGAGTATAAATAAACGATTGAGATTACAAGGTACCCACCTTTAGGTTGGTAACGCGAGCGAGCGGCCGGTATTACCGTATCGTCTCATTACGGAGATATAATTAATATAAAGTGTAACGAGGGTTCCTGACCGCCCCGCCCAGGGCGAGTGGGCGAGACGCGCCCAGGGCGCGTGCCCCGGCCACACCACATCACTCGATACCATCTAGCCATCGTTTATCCACTCGGCTTATCACTGCCGACACAACACGACTCTATTACAGCAACTAACTCCGAAATCTGACAACAGTTACATACATATATTGTTGTTTTCATTTATTTTTCTCAGTTTGTAGTCGGCACCTCACGGCTGAGGATCGTATAATAGTCATCGTCGGGCAGTCTACACAATAACCACGTACAATGGTTGTATGTACGTTCACTACAGAGTACAGCATCTTATACCTACTCTTGCAAAACGAGCGTACCTGAGTGGTCTGAGATGAGCGAAAATGATGGCAATTGCGTCGACATTGTCGAACTTGACTTGATAAAGTTTCAATACAGACAAAGATACTCATCGGTCTCGATACCCATTATTTATTTTAAACCGACTTCAAATAAAAAGCCTGGTTAGACGCTGCAACGGCGATGTAAATATCTCTAGAAGTCTGGAAGTCGGGGGCTTCTACCTCACCAGGACCATATTTTAACAATTAATTTTTATCCTACACAGATATATAGAAAAACTATAGCAACTCGTTTTAAAACAATTTGGTTAAAGTACATGCCATAAAATACAGTATCGTTCAATCATTTTTCAATTACACAATAAAATCTAATTCCGGGAAATATTTTTTTATCGAGCATCCACCCGATTTTCATTTCCCTCTCTCCATTTCGAAAGCTTTATTTTCCATTATTTGAATTTAAAATGTTCCAATAGATATTATACATAAATAATATCGGCCATTTTTTTGATGTGATCTACCGTTTAATTCCTATACAATTTGTAACGGGTAAGCCCTTTTCATCCGAAATGGGGTTGTTTTTTCAGTGAAACATAATCTCAAAATTAAAAAAAAAAATAAAGTTCGAATTTCCAAAAGTCGTAGAACAAAAGTTGTTCGCCTAGACGTCTAGAACAACCCGCTTTCGGCTTAAAAGGGCATACCGGTTACACCTTTTATAGTATAGACCAATATGCGATTAGGTGGGGTAAGTGAAACGCTGGGCCTGGTGAAACAGACACGAATAAAAAAAACCTATTTTAAATGTATCCTGTGATGATAGATCGATAAAACATTTTCAATGCTCAAATTTACAATACTATGTTTAGGGTTATAAATATACTAAATAAAAAAAACTATGTCTCCCTTACCCCTTCTGTATTTCCAAGATTTTAAAGAATGGAGAATAAAGCAAAAGGGGGTATTAGGACCCTGGCTTCAATTTTGAAGGAGATCATTTGTCCTCAAAACCCGACTGTTTCACATATTCCCTACTTATCCCCTGTGAACAAAACCATAGGAAAGAATCAAATGTTTTTCTTCCTTATGGTAAGGGAATAAAGAGCTAAATATCTCGTTTTCGCATAGAACTTATTCAAGGAGACTACTACAATTATGAGTTGCGTTACTGTTTTAGACGGCTTTACATTAATGTACAAGTAAAGTACATTCTACTTACCCCACCTGACCTAACTCGTTAGAGTAAGTAGCCACAGCATGTAATGGCTAACGCACGAATAATGACATCTAATCTAGCGGGGCATATTCATGAGAGTAGGTATCTTTGCAGAACTTTGATTATTATTCGAGGTAAGCGTAGACCGTTCGCCGCTCACCACCTGTAACAAAATGTAACAAGTTCCCTCGACCAACTTTCTCGAAACATTTACTGACAAAATTACACCGAAGCTTGTGGATGGAACTTTTAATCTTTGCTATTGTATTACAGAAATAGCTTTGTTTGGATTAGTCGTGTTTTTCGCGAGCGGTGACCGCACCGCTTTCATCGCCCCTTACCTCCCCGAAGCGCCTCTCACCGCCCGCCATACGATACCGCCTTTTCCCTGTTTCATGGACAAACACAGCCTCCCCGGTCGTTGTCCTAATAATTATATTTGTCGAAACATGTTTGTGATTGTCAGTCGGTACGTTGACACACTTTATAAACTGATAGGAACATGGGTCGGACCGAATAAGAGAGTAGCTGTACAAACGTGTGTAGAGTTTAATTCCACGCAAACCGGCCACCAGGCGACGTTCGCCCGTGTCGTATCTATACATAGGTATAGGTGTAGGTAGGTGTGCGCGTCTATCGCCTGTAAATATTTGAAATCTCCGTTCCCGGAACACCGGTGTTACGTTATGTAAGTAGGAACGAACCCCGCTCGCATGTTCCGATTAATTTTTCAAACCAAATGGTTTTTCATTAATTAATTCTGTCCGGACAACGGGCGAGGGATAAAGGCTCGACACTGATTTAAGTTTTAACAGTGATTTCCACCGATACAGGACGATACTATTATGTTGTACTGAATTAAGGTCTATTAGTTCTTTTCTATAATTGCAATTCATATTTGAGGAGAATCTTACTTTACTTGAGACCGAGGAGAATGGAAATAAATGAATGTAATCCTCGGTCCTCGGTCCAATAGGTGTTATTTATCTGCGTGTGAGCCAATTATAAGAACATCGTTGACACGTGTCGGTACGTACCGAGCGTCCGGCGAGCGGACCCAAGCGAGGTGTGTCTGTGCATGCGAGTCACGCTCGACGCTCGACGACCGACACTCAAACACACATCGTTCCCGGAGGCCATCGCATCGACTCGTAATGCCATCTAATTGATTTCCTCGTCCAGTTTACAAACCAAATGCCGGTTCGAGGCCTCACCGCACCGCACTACGACACGACGCACGACGGACCTCAATAACTGTGGCTACACAAATGGACCATTAATGTTTACATTTACCAATTCAACGTTTATGGACACAGAACCTGCGTTGGTTTCACCGTAGCTTAGCTTGGTAGGCACGATGAAATAATTTATAAGGGCACTTCAGTGCCTTTATCAGGATTGGCAATGGCGTAGGAATTTCTCAACGTCGAAGTAAAGATGTACACGGTTCAACAATCACTTTTTTTTTGGTCTGCTGAAAAATTGTAATATTTGAGTTATCACATTTGACACGGGACACACAAAATTGTATCCAGTACAAGCAAATAATCGCCAAGGCAATTCACGACGGATTGCCGCCAAGCCTCAAATAAGCTTCACACTTTCTTAATCACTAGCTTAATCGTAAAAGACGCCGATATCTTGCTTACTTGCTTATTGATATTAATTTTTTTTGTAGAATGATCCTTCATTCGTTGGTGACATGCCAACGTTGGTAGGTGACATGCCTATTAGATTTATCTATGTGCCTATTCAACCGTGTCAATATAATCTGAGGAGAGCAAAGAAGTTATATTACTAGAAATAGAATGCTAAAAAGTGTTCCGCTACCATTGAGCATGCTGTCCCTACAATGTATGTAGTGAACGCTACTTTGAAGCGGACCACTTTTTAGGTTTCTAGGTTAGCATTCTAGATTTAGTAATATTACTTCTTTGCAGGAGAGTGACAAGATGGTTGACCATCCAGATCACCAGATCACAGTTCAGTAGACCCCGCAAGTAGTACGTCCCTTCGACTAGACTGGATGTCTGAATCCAGTCTAGTCGATTCAGACATCCAGTCTAGTCGAAGGGAAGTGTCGTCCGGAAGTGTCGTCCGGTCTATGTCTGAATAGACCGGACGACACTTATGTCTTCAGCACCACAGTATATATTTCATCAGTATTGTATGTATAACGTCACCAACCTCTTTTTGTCATAACATTCTCGTCATCTAAGTCATGAACGTGTTTATCTGAATACACCGATATTGTATCCAAACCAACAGTCAAAGTGTTTGTCCTAATTCAAAGACTTTTGTGAAATAGGAGGTAGGTGTAAAAAACTGGGTAGGTTAAAATTCCTACCCAGTCGACGGTAAACGAAGCTCGCCACTCGAGTCTTCCCGGGACCACGGCCGGTGTAATCCGTTTGCCGAAACGTCGGGGTAATTATAAATTTATATTTTAAATTTATAAAAAGTTAACAATCGCGATGGAGGCCCGAGTTTTAATAAAAATTGTAATAAGACGTAATCACCCTTAGCGAAAGGAATCACCTTTGATGGGCCACGATTAAAACATTGCGTAATTGCGTTTCTGAAGTCCCTTCCGTAATAATATTTCAATGTACTACCAAGCTCGCAAAGGTACTATTTTTTTAACGATCAATATGATTGGCTTAAACAGATGAGGTACTCTCTCACCGGGACACGTTTCTAAGATCCCTCTTGGAAGTGTATGCTCGCAGGCTACTCAATAGCGTTTCGCTAATATTAGATGGTTTTCCACCCAGTCCCACTTCTGTTAAGGGCACTTCGGTGCCTTTATCAATTTGATATTTGAAATTGAAAAACTTTTATTTTAGACGTATTAACATTCATAATGTTAGTAATCAAAATAACTTAAAAACGAGTGATAGTAGGTAAGTATATATATTATATTATTACTTATATTAAATACAAGTATGGAGCTCTACCCAATGCCACAATAGAGGGCAGTCCCACCGGTCCTGGAAAACATTCAGAAGGCTGGTGGTGGTGGAGCGGACTCGAGCAAGCATTGGCCGCTCGCTTTCTTATTATGGCGTAAAAATCATCCATATGCGCCTCCACGAACATCCCGGACGCACTGCACCTCCATGACAGCCCGAACAGTGTCCTGAATGCGTTATTATACTGGATGCGCTGATCGCCATATTATTATGTCCGACGAGTGTAACAGGTCCAATGGCTGCACGTATAGAATGACTGACAGTAGGCTGTAAATAGTGTCATTTTCACGGAATCCGTACAACGTGCAAACCTCCGGACCAGCATATTACATCGAACGGCCAACGACCTACGCTCCCTCTCGACATCCTTATTATATTTGAGGTCATCCGTAACCCAGTGACCCAAGTACTTAAAATACCTAACCCAGCCCAAAGAAGTTTAGAAAAAACTAAAAGTAGTGAAACATTTTTAAACACATTAACTACGTTTGGGTTATCTTTTTCAATCCAAGAACCAACAAGGATTACACAGTATTCAAAGACCTGTATAGATAATATAATTACTAATTTAAACCGTTACAATTCTAAAGTATTAGACTTAGGAATTTCTGACCATACTGCCCAGATTATAAATATTTCAGCTAGTAAAAGTTATTTTGAAAAGTATTGGTATGTGAAAAGGCGAAATATTGATAGACACCTTGAGCTATTCATTCATTATTTAAAACAAATTAATTTTTCTGATATTTACAGTATTGATGATCCAAACAAGGCCTATTCTGAATTCATCCACCTCTATAAATTGTTATTTGATTTGTGTTTTCCTACTGAAAAATATAGGATAACCTATACAAAAAAACCAAATTGGAAAACTAAAGGTATAGTTAAAGCTAGTCAAGAAAAACGTAGATTATATATTAAATATCAAAAAACTAAAACTATTGATGATAAAAATAAATATAAAAATTATTGTAGATTGATGAAAAAAGTCATTAAACACTCTAAGAAAATATCGAATATAAATTATATAAACAAGAGCTCAGACAAAAGTAAAGCAACCTGGAGTGTTATAAAACAACACACGACCCCTGCAAATTATATACGTACAAGTATTGAAAAACTTACAATTGATAAAAATATCGAAATAAATGATCCTCTCATAATTTCTGAAAAATTAAATAATTATTTTCTACAAAATAATTCATGTATGTCAAATTCAAATTTGTATAAACCCATTCATAATAAAAACTGTAAAAGTATATTTTTAAAACCAGTAACTTATACTGAATTAATTAATATTGTAAACAGTATAAAAAATAAGAAAAGTACCGGTTACGATCAAATACCAATTCAAGTAATCAAATATAGTATAAACTACATAGCTGACCCATTACATAATCAACTTATGTATGTCTGCTGGTATTTTTCCTGACAATCTTAAATTAGCTATTGTGAAACCTCTCTTCAAAAAGGGTTCTAAATCAGATATGAAAAATTATCGTCCCATAGCTTTATTGTCTTGTTTTTCAAAATTATTTGAAAAGGTAATTTACACTAGACTTATGGGCTTCTTCTTAACAAATAATATCTTAAATAATTTACAGTTTGGTTTTCAAAAAGGAAAAAACACTTCACTTGCTATTTTTAAAATGCTTAAAGAAACTTGGGATGCCATTAACAAAAAGAAAACTGGGATAGCTTTGTTTTTGGATTTAAGCAAGGCGTTTGATTGTGTTGTTCACAGCATATTACTAGAAAAACTAGAACAAGTAGGTATAAGAGGCAACGCTCTTGACCTAATGGCTTCTTATTTAAAAAATAGAACTCAAATAACTGTGCTTGATAATTATAACAGCAACACGAAAACTGTTGAAAAGATTTATTCCAGTTCTAATGAAATCTTATTGGGTGTTCCACAAGGGAGTGTCCTTGGGCCCCTTTTATTTCTCATATACATCAACGAGTTACCATCTGTTACAAATCATTTAACTGTCATGTTCGCAGATGACGCCACTGTTTACATATCCAAAGACAATATGTCGCATTCTCAGTTCCAAATAGAAATAAATAATACACTTAATTTAATAATAAATTGGCTTAGTAAACTAAACTTAAAAGTAAATATTCAAAAAACCATGTTCATGCAATTTAAAAATTATAGAGCAAAACCGCCAAAAATAAATGTCATACATGATAATGTTAACATTATTGAAGTAAAAGAAACGAAATTTCTTGGGGTTATAATTAACTGCCATTTAAGTTGGAAACCACAGATTAAAAAGGTTAACAATATATTATCCAAGTATTGTTATAGCTTATCAGTAATAATAAATATTTCTTCCCGAAACATAGCAAAAGTTGCATACTATGGGTATGTTTATCCTCATTTAACCTATGGCATAATTTTCTGGGGTAACTCCGTGGAAGTGAAATCTGTATTTACTTTGCAAAAAAGGTGTTTAAGAAGAATGTACAACATGCAAGATAGAGAGTCATTACGTAGTGTATTTAAAAATGAAAAATTCCTAACCTTGATATCTATATATATTTTAGAAATATGTCTATTCGTCAAAAATAACCAAGATTATTTCTTTAGTATTACCTCATCTAGATCTGAAAGTCAACGTAACAAGCATAAATATAACATAGTCATACCCCAAGTTAATAACAATTTATTTTATAAGAGTTCCTTTTACACAGCTATAAAAATTTATAATTATTTACCTGTAAATTTAAAAATACTTAATAGTCCCCTTTTCCAAAAAAAACTAAAGTCTTGGTTAATCAGCAAGGTCTTTTATAACCTATCTGAGTATTTTGACCATAATGAAAAATAAATACCAAATATTGTTGTGCTGGTATAAATATTGGATTTCTTACATAAATTTAAGTACCTAATGTAATTTTATACTACATTATTGTATGCTCGAAATGAGTAGACTGTGCACTAATATAGTACATATTTAAGACCAATGTACCTACATAGTTTGAACAATAAAATCTTCTTATTCTTATTCTTATTCTTAAAAAAAAAAAAGGAGAGCCACAAAGCGAGACTTCAGGGACATTGTAATATTTTGTTGTACCCGATTTAAGCATAAGGAGCTCGCCTTACGTTGTACTTGAGTTCATGGGCCACCGCATAGGCATCTAAATGGATACGAGCCTCCTGAGATTGTCGACCGATGGACTCAGTAGCGCCATGTCGTCGGCATAGCTCACATTGTTCATGCACACCACGTCAACATGACATCCGACACACGCGCCGCTATAAGCTAACATATCAGGCTCAATACCCTTTCTGCCTCATCCCGCACTTCAACCCATACACATCGGACCGATTGGCCATGGCGTAGGAATTTCCCAAGTTGAAGTAAAGGTTTACACTTCTCGTTAATCACTTCTTTTTGACCAGAAAGAAGACCACATGAAAAGTTACAATATGAGATTTTATTGTAAAACTAGCTGTGCCCCGCGGTTTCACCCGCATAAATTCCTGTCCCGTAACGTATGTGCCGCATCACGAATGTCATACCAAGCGTTGCTTAACGAGTACGATCATTTAAAGTATCGTGTTTATACCCTTAAACTAACCCTGTACCAAATTTCATTCTAATTGGTGCGATCGTTCTTGTTGACCCATCAAGTATGTGTCACGCCAAGCGTTGCTTAACCCGTACGATCATTAAAAGTACCCTATATTTTATTTATACCCCTATACTAACGATGTACCAAATATCATTCCTATTGGTATCGCCGTTCTTGAGATATAAACTAACACGACTTTCGTTTTTATAGCTGCGTCCCGCGGGATTTACCCTCGTAAGTCCCGACCCCGTAAGAATATCGGGATCAAAAGAAGCCTATAACCTTCCTAAAAGAATTTTTCAAATCGAACCAGCAGTGCCTGAGATTAGCGCGTTCAAACAAACAAACAAACAATCAAACAAACTCTTCAGCTTTATAATATTAGTATAGATAAAGGACGTCGGCGATTCGTGAGTTCATGCCTATCCACCCGTGCCAATCAATCTGAAGAGAGCAAGGAACTTACATTTCATTTCTTTCTTGGAGGAGAGTGACAAGAAGGTTGACCGTCCACATAACGCTTCGCCTGAGTTGTCTCAGCTGTGGTATCATCTAATTAGCATCCACCGCTACTAGTTGCTATTTACTGTCAAAAACATATTTCGTATTCTACATTGCTGCTTTGAAATAATCACCGGTATCAA
The DNA here is from genome assembly GCA_949358125.1 of Idaea dimidiata. Lineage (NCBI taxonomy): Eukaryota > Metazoa > Arthropoda > Insecta > Lepidoptera > Geometridae > Idaea > Idaea dimidiata. The sequence continues at coordinate 15,021,111 of OX442341.1, forward strand.
CCACGTTAAGTCAAAGCAGCAATGTACTGCAAGTTAGCCACTAGTAGCGATGGATGCTAATTAGATGATACCACAGCATGTCCTGTCATTTAGTTCCTCGCTTAACAATTATGTTGCATAGCTATTTGAGTAGGTGTTTCGTGAAATACTACAAACTAAGCCTATCCACAAGTTTCTAATTGATTTATAAACAATTATCGTTAGTTTTACCTTTATACTAAAACTAGCTGCGTCCCGCGCTGTCACCCGCGCAAGTCGAGATCTCGCGGGAATATCGATATTTTTCTTTCATGAACCATTTTCTGATCATAACCAACATAACACAAAAAGAATGAGCGAAATCGGTCTAGCTGTTCACGCGTGATACCGTACCAAGTAAAATAGGGATTCATTTTTATATATACCTAAGAGAAGAAGATATGGACATTCTGTGTAATTACAAATAATGTATTTCGACTACTTAATTAATCAATACTTGGTTTCGATCCAAATCATAAGGACCCGGAACATTGAATACAACCAATATGGTAATAAAAGTGTTAAGTCTAGAGGTGATTATTAAATAATTAACACAGTTATTGTTAAACAAAATAATTAGTTGGTGACTTAAGTATAAGTAGATTGGTATTATTTTAATAATGATAATCAATACTGTTAAGATAAGAATAATTTTAATCAATATTGTAGTAGAATAATCGCTGTGGTATCGATATCAAGTCGCCAACGTTGTTATCTCTGTTATCGCGACCACGTACTGTATTAAATGTAAAAGTACGATTATATGAAGTAGTGCTCGCAACTTGAACTGTGGTGTATAGTGTACTCAGCAAATCGCAGACATGGTGCTAAAGTTATACAAGATAGATGGCAGCCCGCCGGTGCGCGCGGTGCTGATGACCACGCAGCTGCTGGGCCTGGAGTTCGAGGGCGTCGAGGTGAACACCATCAATCAGGACCAGATGAAGCCGGAGTACGTCGCCAAGAACCCGCTGCACACCGTGCCGCTGCTGGAGGAGACGGACGGCTTCCTGCTGGCGGACAGCCACGCCATCATCACCTACCTCACCTCGAAGTACGGCGCCGACAAGCGCGCGGTGCTCTACCCCGTCGACCTGCGGACGCGCGCTCTCATCGACCAGCGGTTCTTTTTCGACGCGTCCATCGTCTTCCCGAAGATCAGAGCGATCGTGACCAGTCTCGTGAGGGACAAGGCGCCAGGACCCACTCCGCAGCAGATATCCGAAGTGAACGAAGTGTACGCCCTCATCGAAAAGTATCTAGAGAGGTCAGCGTTCCTCGCCAGCGAGCACATCACGCTGGCGGACATATCCGTGGTGTCGTCCGTGTCGTCGCTGGACAAGCTCGTCCCGGTCGAGGACAAGTACGAGCGGCTCAAGGAGTGGTGGGGCAAGCTGCAGGAGAAGGACTGGTACCAGACCGGTAATGTACCCGGACTTGAACAGTTCGGGGGATTTATGAAGATGCTTATTGAAAAAAACCAAAAGTAGTACATTTCAGAACAATGTACGAAGCTGGCGGTATCACGCTGTGTGTGATAGTTTAATTTACAACAAACTTATATAAATGTGTAGTGTGTTTGATAAACGAACATTTTATTTACAAAAACTTATATTTCATTTTCTATTTATTCCTAATTTCTTCGGAGTTAATATGCTAAAAACCTGAAGCATTAACAGGTCAGTGAGGTGAGATCCAGTGTAGACGGGCCTGGCGTTTGTATGTTTGTTCGACGATAACTTGAATATCGTAGCTTCGATCTACATGAATTTTGGTATGCGCGTAGTTTAAGTCAATAGAATTTATGAGTTCGAATATTGAGTGAGTTCACTCAATTGCCTAAATCAGCAAACAGCGTATTCTATATCTCGTATTCCGAGCACATTTCTTGCCAAAATAACAGGATCTAATACAAAAAAAACTTAAATCTCAATCTTTTGCATATTTATGGCAGTTGGTCAAATGGTCACCAGCAATGTACGCCGACAGTTAGCTACCAACATGCACACATACATTTTAGTCTGTCTATATTTCCTACAATCACTATAGTGTACGTACCTTCAATCTACATGCATACATATACATACATTGTATAGAATAGTTGTCAAGTAATTTAGTGTAAACGTTGCTCGTATAGGTGTTGTCAGTTGATTAGTTGTCCTAATATCGGTGCGGTGGGTGCGTGAGGCAACGGTCGGTGCACGCAGACTGGGGACATTCTATCCGCCGACGGTTCACCGACTGCTCGACCGGAACGTTCACAACGCGACGTGTAGTGTCCAGTCTGCGTTCACTCCCCGTGACACCTGTCGCCGCTCTCTAACAACTACTGCCATTAATTACAAGCCCATATCTTATGAACGTTGTTGAAACATGTATCGCTGTAGATACCGCACGTAGGTACCGCACCGCCTGCGTACTCGACTCTACTGCCTACAGCAAGCGGCGCGCGGTAATTAACATCCAAATAGTTTCTATCGCTGGATTACGTACCCTTACCCTTATTACCTGAACCGCCCTGAACATCAGAGGAAATGTTTGAATTATTTTCAACATGTCATTTTGCTATCATAACAAATACATACTCTCATTCACATGATTGGAGAACTATGGCATCTTGTAGTTTGTTTTCTTAATCATTAATATTGATTCAAGTGTAGGAGGCGATGGATATCAGGTCTAGGTGGTTAAAACTTAAATTCCATTAAAACAGATTAGTTCGAATTGCACTCGTATAGCACTATCGTTATCTACACTACAACTTGTTGCTTCGACTCACAACTTGTTATCTAACCTCTTTCCCTCATGTATGTAATGATGAATTGTCTATGCTATAGCTAATGTCACGGTCAAAGTACTACCTATGTACGTACATGTCGGACGGACATGCCGGCAGTTCTCGGTCTCGCCCTCGAACACGGACACGCTACACGCCCGGGGCCGGCCGTGGCGTGGCGTGGGTGGGTCGCCGCGCTCGACACGCCATGTCGCGTCATTTATCACACGTCACTCGCACCGTGTCAGTGTCGAGTGGTCGTCGCGGCGACATGCCGCATTCATACTTCTTTTTACAAAACACAAAAAAGCTCTACAAACACACTGCACGTTTTATTATGGAATTGTATAGATTACACAGCGTACGATTTAGTCTGTCGAGTATGTATAGCAGCAGTGCAGTAACTCGCACTGTTTGGACGTAAAATTAGAGTAACTCTTAGGCGCGAGGCCTATGTCTTGTATAGACAGTTAAGGTTAAACAGCGGCTCGCACTTTGTAAACGGACTATTATAACCACAGCCTCATGTGAACCTACCCAATAAACCCTTTATAATTATACTGCCCTTTGCCTTTATATGTCTAATGTGACTTAGTATATAAAATTTTAGGTATAACTGCCAAATTTTTTTTTTTTTTTTTTAAATTTATTTAATCAATTATCTGAACTTATTAAAAACATTCATAACACCATAAATCACTAAAATTTGTCTGGTGTTTAAGTAAGTACGAAATTTCATGACTGCATGCGTAAGTCTACAGTAATTATATTAATAACTTACTATTATTATTCACTACTAAAATATATACATATTGCAAATATAAATATTGCACGACCACGACACAGCGCTATCTAGCCCCAAATTCAGCACTAGGCTATGGGACTAAACAACGGATATACTACATATTACACTTTTTTTTTTGTAAATACATAAATAATATGATACATAGAAAACATAATTCATTTATCCATCCAGAGAATCGACGGCGGGAATCGAACCCGCAATCTTCTGCGTTGTAGACCGGGCTCGCCCGCTTAGCTACAGAGGCCGTCGGCAACTGAACTGTTTCGTACGTACCTACTCTCGATTGAAAATATTATTCGGCCTGCGATAATAGGTGGTCGGCTGTCGGCATCTCGCGCTGGTTCTTGCAGTAGTAGGTGTCTGTTACCGCCACAATATGTAACTGATGTTGTTGTAGGTTGTAGTAGTGTGTTGTTTACGGTACCTTCGTCACGTTGTGAATACGAGTTGTCGATACCACGTCTCCTGCGGGGCTCATTGTCGTGGGAACGTGTGTCGTACACCTACGTATATTACTTAGCCCTTATTGTAGCTATATCAATTGTCGATATATTTAGGTACGAAGGGCGGACGCACGCTAGAAACTAGCAGTAATTATTTGTTAGTGTGATTCGTCGTGTATTCGTGATTACTACAAAACTGATCATTTGCGCGACCACACATCCTAATTTTAGATGTAGCCTACCTAGTTTTAGATTTCCAGGTCGCCTCTAACGTTGACCTAACGACTGCTATCAGAGATAACAATCGGAACTAACTGCCGCGGTAAAGTACGGGGGAGTTTTGGAAAGAGTTTCGAAGTTCTTAATGGGAATCGTTTTTATTGAGAGAAATATTTTCAATTCGATCTACTCTCGACTCGAGTGCCTCTAGAAGTCTAGAGGTCAAGTGTTTTACTACATCGCATTATTGGACCAGTAGGAGAGAGCAAATATCTACGAATCGCTTTCAATCAGAAGAACGTCGGATTGGCTAGAACCATGATCTGTGAGTTTTATGACCGGTGCTGACTGCGCGCTGTTTTATGATCGGATTAAGTCAGAAAAAGTCCGTGTTACGTGAGGTTCAGTTACCGTCCATCCGCCGAGTACACACTGAAATCTACCTGTTCTAGTTTACAAATACACATCGAAATTAAAATAAATAAATATTGCACGATGTATTCTAGCCCCAAACTAAGCACTAGGCTTGTACTATGGGTACTATACAAAGGATTTACTACTAACTAATATACTTTTTTATAAATACATACAAATTAATAATACATATAAAGACCCAGTTGTCTTTATATGTATCATTAATTTGTATGTATTTATACCACCAGAGAGACCAGATTATATTATTTATATTTCTCATAAATTTTCTTTTTATGCTTTTATACCCACCCATCCCCTTCTTCAATTCTTGTCCATCCAAAGAGTATCTGGAAGAGATCGCTTTTAGCGATAAGGCCGCCCATTGTACCTTTATTATAATTAGCTGTAAGTATTTGTTTATGTAATTTGTTTTGTAATATGTTGGTAAAATAAAGTTTTATCTTATGTGTTTTGACGTACTCTGTGACGTACTCTCCACAGAGTACGTCAAATTGGGACGTCTGTATATCTATCTAATCTATGGTTGAAGCATGATTTTGTGTTAAAGACGCGATCAGATCAAACGGTAGAGGGATCAACTGGGATTATCTGTAACTTCAGAGAGACGTGTACTTACTTACGTCTGCCATGTATTGTGTGTTGTATATCTGTCTGCGTTGCTGTAACTCACGGATGAATCATCTATTTTAAGCCGGTTTTTAATAAAAAGGTTTTATTTAGTTCACTTTTGGGGTTTCACCGTGGATTTTTGTAATTCAAGGACACAGAGTTCACGTTTCTATGAAACTTCGTGAAACATAGGTTCGCGAAACGCTTGTAAAATAACTCCGAATTGTATTCTGACAAGACAGAGGGAACACTCTCATTTCAAAGATCAAAATCCGAGTCGGTAGCCGAGAGCGGGTTGAGGATATACTGCTGTATTATGATCATTATTTGTATCTTAAAATGTTAGCAGTAAAAGGTTGTTGCGATAAACACTCGCATACACGTGAACCTTTGAATTGATTACAGTGTAATGTTATATGCAATAACTACACATTACTCGTACACAAACAACCCGCCATGTCATTGTAAACTGCAGGCAGTTATTGCTATAGATAGATAGATAGATATAGTATAGAACACCGCAGTACAGAGCGGTCCCGACACTTCCTTCAATATTATTTGCATTTCCGACACTCGCTGCTGACACACGGTACGTTTATTGGTATTTACCATAGAATAATATACTATTCTCTTAATTATTATAAACGCAAATGTTTGCAAGTATCCTGTGACATCCTGTGTGTGTTACTCTTTCACGCAAAATTTACTAAACCGATTGCGATGAAACTTGGTATGCAGGTTTCAGGAGGCCTCCCAATACTTCCACGGGATCGGTATTTATTCAGGGGAAACCGCGAGAAACAACTAGTAGTATACCTATACGATTAATGTTGAAATAAATTAACGTTGCATCTAACCAGCACCAAAAGCAATCTCACAAGCCCAGTGGTGTCCCTTGCATGTTCTGGATCAGTGGGCGGAGACCTTAATGTCCGTTGTAGGAACTCACGAGTTGTGGTACATAGTGGTAATATGACCGCAGCTCTTACGATTGAAGAACCCTGACGACGCGGGAAGCGGGAAGCGGGATGTGTGAAGCGGGACGCGGGACGTGTGACGCGGGACGCGGGATCCGGGACGTGAGCGCCCGTTCCGTCCTCACTGCATCGCTTTAGCATGAAACCGACCGTGAAATGTGATAGATGTCGTAGCGTTCGTAGCTCGTAGCGGATGTCGTAAATACGTAGCGCTGCTACGATACATCCACGTCACGAGTTCATGAGTCATGTCATGAGTTCATGAGTCATCTCATGAACTACTCTATTTATGATAATTGGTATATTTTCACGCGTAAACTCCTCGAAGACACTTCCTTCGTAGACAGCTGAAACCTTGGAGTTACGTTAGTGGAATGATATTCTGACGTTTCTACTGAAACACGAACGTTAAAAACCACAAATTGTTCCCGGAATAAGATTGAACATCAATTAAATTAAAATAAGATTAAGGTTAATTAGGGGTATAAACAAGACAAACGTAAGTATAAATAAATGAGTTTTGTAAATGAAGTGGCGGTGAGAGAGCCATTAGGGCAGTATCTCGCGGCATTATCGCGGGATGGTTACCGCCGACGACGCTCTACTGCCTTCCTCAACACTACCCCCTCTCGCCCCCCCCATCCCTCCCTCGACCGGATATTTACTGTAACGCGCGGTGCGGAAGTACCTATCTAGTTTGAACATGAAACACCGCAAAGTCCGCCGAGTGGCCGGTCGTGGTCGCTCGCGCGTGCTTTCCTTCTATAAACATTTATAATAGTTCTAAATCGCTCGCTTACAGGTAAATGAATAAGAACTGGTATAGACACACATTGTCTGAAAGTGAAGTGTGACTTTACGAGCTTATCCACAGACACTACACACGCGTTACGTGTTAATGTGTTTATAACTTACCTATACTGTAAGACGAGATGTCTACTGGGTCCGACTTACCAATTAATGGTACAAGCTTAGGGTACAAGTGATCCTCGGATCCCAAGATATTTATCTCACTAATTATAAACATGAATGATTGACTCCACCAAGCGGAAGGTGTAACCGCTTCTCTCTCGGAATATACCTAGACACTTCTAACATCTACCTACACCTAGGTTACTGTTCGTTCACGATACGAGGCCCGCAGATCAAATAGTGTAGTGTGAAGTTAGTCTTTTTACTTACATATTACGTATTATTTTCTTACTTTTACGTTTCGACTACCTATATGTAACAATACAATAGTTTTGGTCATGACGAGACCAAGACTTAAACCTCCTTGGAGGAAACTTCTCGCTACTTAGATTATGTTGTAAAATGTACTTAATGTAAAATTTTATTTAAAAGATGCATTTTTCTTTTTATTCAGGATATCGGTTTTCCCTATTTATTTCGAAAAGTGGTAGAACACATCAACAGTCATCAACGAGTACAGCGCAGCGTATGTTTGTTCTGCGGGACTCTCTCTAGTATGTTAACTAGCACCTGTAGTACAGAGGGCGCAACGCGACGCGACGCTCGGTGCCCAGAACAGGGCACGGAACTGTTCGCTCCATTTCACTAATTAGTTCTCGTAGTTCCGCTCCCCACGAGCCGACCTTCGTTTCTTTTAACTCCGCGCACTCTCGACCTCATTTACAATTTAAATTTCATTGAATTCACGCCGCCGCTCGCTCGCGCTGTCGGCCTCGTCGGTCCCACTGACTATTAATCAATCCACATTTTTAGATACAGGAATTCGAAATCATCTCGAATCTTGTCGTTCCGTTTGTTAAACCTACTTCTTCGGAACATTGCTCGTTCGTTTTTTCTATATTATCTTGAAAGGATTCTCGAGTTTGTAGAGTCGAGTGTTTTAACCGAAATAAACATCTTCTTCGTCTTTACCCCGGGCCTCTTTCCACTTAAATCGAGTCGGCCCTCCTAATAGTTTTTCACCACAACGTTAGATTGTGTGTCATCTTTGCATCGGTGTTAGTCATCTTTGATACTTAGTTCGAGTGAAGGTTGCTGGAACGGTAGCTGTGAAGGAACTGAATTCAAGACTTATATAGTATTATGTTGTTGGGAAAAACGCAGTTCGATGAAACAAATTAGTGCGATATCAGATGTGGTTCATGTTGGGTGGGACCTGGTCAGTGCCACGTCGCGGCGAGTCGCGGGCGGGACGAGGGCGGTACGCGGGCGGGAGGCGGCGACCGCTGACGGCCGTAAACCACGTGCGGCGATATAAATAAAGGGTGCCGGCAAATATCTGACGTTTGTTGGTTCGTATTTGAGCAATACGTATGTACTTCCGCGTCAGATTATACATGGATAGTACCGTAAAATGTAGGATGTAGCAGTAATTCCACCGTTATATCAATTACGATAAATCTAGACTGTAGCAGATATGTGCGATGCATACATTACGCGAGCGTCGCGTCGAGCGCGTCGCGTCGTGTCGCGTCAGGCGGCGTGGACGCGACCTAGTCGTCGAGATAACTACCGCACTCAAATATCTTCTATTACTTATTATATTATTTCCGTTCCATTTGGAGAACGTTCACGTAGGTATGCGGACAGCGCACTGCATGCAGTCGCATTATAGAGACTGCGACATTATTCCAGCTGAATATTACAACTGAAAGTACGGTTTTTGCGCGCACATATCGTAGCTACGAGACGCGACGCGACGTAGGAAGCTCGCAGTCTCTCGCGCTGTAAGGGAAGTGTGAACGCGGCATGTGCCTCATACATATTGTACTATCCACATGGATTCAATTCGACGCCGCGCCGGCTCGTAAACAACACGCCGAACGAACGCTACGACCGATGAAAATCGACAAATACTAGAGAAATGGAAATAAATGCTAACTTTGCTGGTTCTGAAGTTATATGAACACGAGTACGTACCTACAACTTGTGTTACATCCGATTCAGATGGGTCTACCCTTCGAATATGCTTTGAATAATACTTTATTATAATCCAATGTAAATGTGTCTACTAAAAATATTTTCAAAGAAATATAGGTCCATTTTTAACAATTCGACCACAACGAGATTTATCCATTAAACTTTTGTAATAAGATGCCTAGAGCATTAGAAATAGGAAAAAGAAATGTATCTCACATTTGAATACTAACTACTTCTCATAACGCGGGCTTCAATGACAATAAGATAAACGGTTAGAACCTTCGGGTTATTTTCATTCGATTATGTTACAAATTATTTTTTGTTTTACGATATTGTAGCGGGTTTATGTAATTGTATAGCGAAATTTACTAATATTATACAAGATGTACTGAATACTTTCCTGTGGCGAGCTAGCAATAATCTCAACAATTTGATTAAAGATACTGACATAGATTTATTTTGTACTAGTATTGACACGGTGCGGCGGCGCGTGTCTAAGCACTTTTATGGTGGTGAATGACGATTGGCTAAATTTTTATCTGATAACGTTTAGGATTGTTTTTATTTATTCTGTTCACCTACTCTTTGTAAGAATTGGTTGGATATTATTAATATTTAAGCTCATACCTACATTGTATATCTATCTACATTGTTTTTTGTTCGTGAGATCCTATAATTGGCTTCCTGGTGATACACGTTAATTTATACTTCTGTAATAGCTGTTGGATTTCCTAAAAAATAAATAAATTAATTAATAAATGTAACAGGTAAGTCCCTTTTAATCCGAAAGGGGGTTGTTCTAGACGTCTAGGCGAATACCTTTTGTTCTACGACTTTTGAAAATTCGAACTTTTTTTTTGAAAATTTTGAGATTATGTTTCACTGGAAAAACAGCTGTTTTTGAAAATAAAGGTTATTGAAGGTTTGATTGTAGTAGACCAAACTAAATGAAAGAACAACATAAGGTCAATGACCTCGAACTCTAAGAAACAGCTGATTTTCAAGTAAACTTTACACCTAATTTTTTCGAAAAGTACTTCGAATTTTCAAAAGTCGTAGAACAAAAGTTGTTCGCCTAAACGTCTAGAACAACCCCCTTTCGGATTAAAAGGGCTTACCCGTTACATCTTGTGTAGGTGAAAGTTTGTGTGACGGTCTGTGTGTGTTTGTTGCTTCTTCACGCAAACACCGCCCTATGAAACTTGGTTTGTACTTAGGTGGAGACTCAAAATAACAACACATTATATCTGAACATCAAAATATAATTTGTTTGTCAAACATTATTGTTATTGTTTGTTTGACGTATAGTAGTAATAGTATCACGTTATTTAAAACTTGAAATTATATATACTTCATTTAAAATAGAAATTGTGTACAACATGGGCTATATTTATTTATTTATTGTTTAGTAATTTTTTCTTTAACCATTCTACGGCTATCCGTACCCGGAATGTCTACATATTATTAAAGGAATCGGCTGAAAATCAGTGCGCTGCACGTCTTGATGTGTAACGCTCAATGCTGAGACGATTTACTTTTTGTAGCCACACTAGTTAATTTACATGTACAGCGTAGTTAATAAGCTGTGTTTTTTTTTCTGTGATTACAAATAAACGTTTTTCATTTCATTTCATAATTTTAATCCCCTTTGGTATCGCGCGATCTGGAGTTGCTAGTTATACATGAACTATATAGAGAACTCTCTAGTTCAACAAAGCTCGGCAGTGCAGTGATATTGGCGGCGTGGCGGTGGCGGTGGCGGTGTCGGTGCGGAGGCGGCGGCGCGTGTCGATGGAGGTCGTGGCGTGACGCAGTCGCCGGGACTCGCGATGAATATTAAACACTGCTCGATCTGCATTTATATTCTCATTAGGTATTAGTTACGTTTCAAAGTAACACTGCAGAGTTGAGCTGCTTTTTGCAACTTCCGAGATAATCTGGTTAACTATCGCTTTGATGTTACCTACCTACGTACCGATACTGATCTTGTTCCAAACCATTTCATAAAGTAACATTACGCTAATAAGTTAATAGAAACGCGGTATTTATCATGTTAATTTGCTACTTTCTGTTACGTAATCCCGACAAGTACAACAGTATCGAAATATCGAGATTCACGTAATCATTGTAGATACCTACAATACAAATGTAAGTAACTGTACTTTGTATTGCCATACATAATAAATAACATATTGTATATCGTACGTTACGTAGTATGTACCTGTGTCAACAACAAATAGCCGGCAAACGAACGGCACGTCTACATTTCACAAACATTTCGTTTGCGTCGCGTGCGAGTGTCATGTTGCATCTCTGAGCACGATTGTTCGCAGCTCGCGGAACGCATATCCCTCCTCTATGTAATCTTACCTAGAACTGCTTTGATGCACCCGAGAAGGCCGCGCTGCGCCGATCACGCCGACAGCGCCGACATAGCTCTTACTCGATTACTACAGGTACGCACGGATTGCAAACATGTCGGCCGACGACGAGTGAACAGTTAGTATCCATAGAACTGTTATGTCCTTTAAAAGTCCTTTAATGTCCTTTAAATTACACGTAAATACAAATAAGCCCGCCGCGTCCCCGATTATTCCCACTCTCGCCCTGTTCCTCTGGGAACAGGGCGCTCTGTTGCCCCCGGGGTGACAATTCGTGGCGTCGAAACAGACTTGCCATTTGTACACCCCCCCCCCCCTCCCTCCCCGGTGACAACTGAGAAACAAACTCCCCATTTGTTCCATTTAGTCAGCTTTCAAAGGGGACAGTCGCCACAAATCGTCACCCCGGGGACAGGGCTAAGGAGGACAACTGGGAATAATCGCGCGGATTGTTTCCTCCTTTGCTATGTATGATAGATGCAGTCGTCTATATGCGACATGGGGCGACTGTTATGTTCGCGTCTACGTTACCCTTACAATATGTCGGTTCCAGCTTGTGAGCCAGTAGCCAGTAAAGGTCTGCGTTGCAATTTCAAGATGGTACTGTAAAATATAATGTATCCTGTAATTGCAAGAGGTTCCGCTGCAGCGTTACAGTGCGAGCGATCCTCTCGCCTCCCGCCTCCTTCGACTTTCCCGCCGTGCGGTGCGTTGCGGTGCGGTGTGCCGCACGCGTAGAGATATAATATACTATGCGAACTTTTCATCTTGATTTCTTAAGGGGTAAACTGATAATCCCATGTCATTTACAAACGCTACAAACGAAAATATTCTAAAACATTACGTCAGAAAATAATCATTATTATCGATGAATCCGACAGGGATTTTTAATTATGCGCGCAAAGGGAGGGGCCTTTAGATATGTGTGTGTGTGTCAGGTATCGGGACTAAAAACTAAATATTAATTTTTAATATAGTTGATATGGAGTTCCGAAAAGTAACGCCTAATACAATCAATTATCTTTAGATATGTGTCTAGTTAGTGTGTAATATTGATTGACATAACCGGGTGTGCTTGTTTAGGGAAGGAACGTGAACGTTGTGAATGTTATGTAAGTATATAATACATACATTATTAAGTCTGTAAGTGTTAAATGTCTATGATCGCAGCCTGTAAAAACTAACGGGTTTCCGTCCGGAATGGCTTCACATTTTACTACTAATTTCATAAAACCACATTGTTTAACTGTTCCGAACAACTTGCCGAGTTTCGTTGTATTGTGTTGTGTGTGTGTAGTGTAGTGTAGTGTGTATAATACAGACTGCAGCCAGCGGACGTGTCGTGTTCGCTCGTTGCAGTGCAACTTTATGTTTGCATCTTTTGTTTTATTTGCGTTTTACAAAATTTGTTCACACACAGTAATATGAATGAATACACCATTAAATTTCGTTTATATAAAAAACAGTGGTATTATCATCATTTAAACAGATAAAAACAGATAAAGTTAAAACATCTTGTTTAGACTATTGACAGTAGAATCTATCCTATCCTACTGTTATTATAAAGCTGAAAGTTTATGAGTATGTGTGTTTGTTACTCAATCACAAAAAAACCGCTAAACCGATTGCGGTAAAACTTGGAATATACTAAAATTACTTAATAACGGGGTATTTACCATGTTTAATAATTTATTCGCGAATAAATTATTAAACATGGTAAATACCCCGTTATTAAGTAATTTTAGTAGTGAAAATAACCATGTTAGTTTAAAATCGTATACTTGGAATATAGGTAGCTGGATACCGGGATACACATAGGCTACTTTTTATCCCGATGATCCCGCGGGAACGGGACTTACGCGGGTAAAACCGAGGGGCGCAGCTAGTCATTCATTATTCATTTCTTGCAACTATGGACCCATAGTTGATGTTACATATAAATATATTATTAGATCACCTTACTTAGACTTATACATAAGACAATAGGATAATTATATCTAACGTGGGCTAATTAAATTGTTATAATATCGAATTGAATATATATAATCTAATAAACAACTATCTGATAATATATATAATTAAATATATTCATTTATGAGTCACGTGATATCACGTCGTGATCAGTATGAAACAATCTATAATTATCAATTGTATATTGTTGACTACGGTAAGTCGCCGAGATTTCTTCCTAGATTTAGGGAGGTGTATTTTGGCATTTTATAAAAGCCTAACAATATTCCCATGAACATTTTGGTTTCCTTTTTAAAAAATGAGTTTCTCGAAAGAATTTAACTGAAATGTGGCAAATACCAATAAAGTTCTCTAAAATGATTTTAATGATGTTTATTTATAGTAGGTAATACTTACGTAAATCATTACAAAAATAAGATGTCAGAGGAGATCGAAGATTGGCTGAATTAATGTAAACAGAAAATGTAATATAACTTTTTTAAATTTCAATAATTTTAACCGACTATTATGAACTAGGTATGCCTTGCGGTTCCATTCCCTACCAAAATAATCACCTCCATACCGCCCTACCTATTTAAAAATTGCCACCCCAGTTTGCCACGAAATCATGGTCAAACGGTTTAATATTGTTTTCTTCAATTATTCAGGGTGATAGGTCCCTTTCGGCCCCTCCTCGCCCCCTCTCGATATATATACTCGTATAGTGAACAGATGCCAGCGGAATAGTTCGCTCGTTCTTCTCTACACTTTGTTGGAGTTCCGATTCCTACAGAGATAATCTAAAGTTGTTGATTGTAGAAACTTACCTGCCCTCACCTGCTCATGGCTCAAGCAGCGGTTTCTAGAAACTAACTGAATCGAAACTTTATCCATTCTAGTTGCCGGAGCCATTCATTAATACTCAATGCATTATTTTATACGTTTAAAACAATACTTTATTTACTGAAAATCAAAGTTCAATTTTACTTCTAATAAATTAATGTGGAAATCTAAAATGGCGTTGGATTTTCGACTCTACCTTGGAAGGAACAAAGTACATTATAGTTTGTAAGGAGATGACACAACCGCCTCCGCCCGGTACAGATGCATCATGCCTCTTTACCTCACCTGAGATGCGCCAGGGCTGGCTGGCCATTTTGTAAAAATAATTAATTTTCCGATCGATAGAAAATTAAAAAGTACATTGTGTGGTAAACGTTCTAATTGATTATAATCTTGTAATTTTTCCACTGACAATATTAGAAATAGCCTCGACGACGGCCGTTTCTTCCCTGAAGGCTTGATATCAAATTGATTTATAATTCATACAAAGTATTACTTCGGGCTTTAAGTACTTTCAACCATAAACTAACTAATTGGTACATCAATAGGTAAATTGAAGTGGGCGTGAGCTGGTCATGTGTGCCGAAGGGAAGGCGGCAGGTGGAGTAAAGCGGTCCCAGAGTATGGATGGAGACCTAGAGTCGGAAAGCGAAGTGTGGGCAGACCACCTGCCAGATGGTCCGATGACATAATATCACATGCTGGGGCGATGTAGCATCGAGAAACCAGTGACAGAACTGTGTGGAAGGAGATTGGAGAGGCATATGCCCTGCAGTGGGCAAATACATGCTGCTGAAGGAGAAGAGAGAGGTACATCCCAACCTATATACTTGTACTTTGAATTTTTTACGTTAAAACGCTTAGATATTTAATGTGTTCTGTGAAATATTCTTAACTAAGAGTTGGCAGTGTAATGTCGTAGAACAAAAGAGTTGACATAAATTTATAAGTTGGCAAGTTTTATATCTAACGAAATTGAGGCGTTTGCGACTTTAATGGGTTTGACACGAGAGAGTACGCTTGCCATTTGTTTAAATAGTTGAGTAACGCCTTTTTGACCTGAGTTTCGCGTTCAATTTCATAACTCACACTTAAAGCCGTAAGTTAGAATATTTGAACAAACGAGCGAGATGATAATATTTGTCCGTTTGAGGTGGCAGCCCTCGGGGTTAACGCAGGAGTCTCAGTAGGCAAGTCGGCAAACACTCCGGGGATGGAGTGTCGGTTAGATTTTAAACGTCGACCGTCGAGATATTGTAAAATTGTAGGAAAAGTCGGCCAAACCCCTACAGTGCGGAAGGAAGGGGTGCATCCTTCGCGTGGTGCGGTGCGGTGCGGGGACTGTTCCGGTCGCTCCACCGCGCGGCGACACGTAGAGCTGCAACACGTACGATCTTCTTATACAATCTCTTAATCCAATTCATCGAGTTTGTAACAGTTTTAATCGCCGCCACGCCCCAGAACGCTAAGTTTGTTTCTACCTACACTGATGATATTTCTACAAAGTTTTCCTTAACTAAAGATCAGAAATATTAATTTAAAAGCAAGAGAATTTCCTCAGTCGCAACCAACTTCGCGGAAAGTAATTCTGTTCATTTAAAATTGTGAAAGTAAGTATACATTAAGTGGCAGTAGGCAGTAGGCACCTCGTCAAACGGGAGCGGAAGAACGCGCCTCGACGCGGACTCTCGCGCTGTTTGACAGGCGACAGGTCACTCTCTTTAATTAAAATGTGAATCAATTCGTGGAGGTCGGTCTGTGCTGTAACGATGAAGTTAACTGTACAAGTAACAAATTGTACAGTTAACTTTTTCGTTTGCTGTTTGTTTAAGCAATCCGTTGACGTTTAGGTATTTATTTGAATATTTTATAATAGGCCGAGCGGTATAGGCACTGGAGTATTGATCCCGGGACGCGAGTTCAAATCTCGCCGCAAGTGAATTTTTGAAGATGAATTTTTCCTTTAAAAAAATATTTCTAGTATTTTATAACAGTTACTAAACAGTAGTAGTATCTGGGCGACACGAGGCTAGGTACTCCGTTAGAGTACTTACTACTAGGGGCACTGAAATACAATAACGATTCAGTGTCGCTGTATTGACGATAAAATAGCGCCATTTATTCTTAAATATAGGGCACTTAACGTCGGAGCACGGTCGCAAAAAGGGAATCAACAATAACGACAGACAAGGTCGCGGACACTGCATGCAAGGCAATCTGGAACATGTAGACAGTAATCCCCTAGTTGATGTTCGAAGGGCTAGAGTCTTAGCCGAACAACTATCGTACCTACTCGTACTTACATAATAAACATATCGAGGACGCGGCGAGCGACACGAACGACGACGCTCAAATATACCACGTTATCGATAGAACACGAACGAAACGTACTAACAAATGGTATATCCGACCGAGGATAGCCAAACTCGATTACTGAGGTGTTACTGTGTTTATTGATGTTTGATGTATGCACATTGCTTCTTACGCCATTCACTGAGCCGATTAAAACTGAAAAATTAAGGTTTCGCGGGGATTATGCGAATAATTTCGTGTGGAGTCAGCACTGACCCAAATATCAGTGTTCAGAAAAAAAACAAAAATAATAACCTAAACGGATTGTTTCGGATGTTTTGAACTGTTAAATGATGCGCGCCGGGCGCCGACAGAATAGACCGACAGTTCAAGCCTCTCCTCTCGTTAGTTGAGATATCTTCGAGACTTTACGTAAAGTTAACAACCTGAAGGAAAATGTGGTTTTTAGAATTATTTTTAACAAAATGGAGGAAAGCTTTTCCCTCTTGGCAATAAAATAACTGATTAAGTACTTTATGTCGCAACTCGCAAGTGTAAGGGAAGGGAAGTGAACGTTTTAGGGAGTGATTGAGAGCTCATTGAATAGGCATTCCCGGCAGAGAGAAGTGGGGCCACCGTTCGACCTTTTTCAGGCAGTTATTTAAAATACATACCCCTTTACGGGGTCGATGACAGCCGCGTACCGACCTATACCTGTCTACATAGGTAGGTATAGCTAGCTAGCTCGTTTACCTAACGGTAATTAACTTACGTGGAAAGTGTGCCTTCCATATACCTCCCCGTTTCATTTAGACATATTATACATTAAATATATTTGACGTAGGTAGAGTAGGTACTCTCGCGACTACGAAAAGGTGACCCTCAGGCGATCTCCGTCTGTACTCGGCCACTGTTCATTAATTACCCATTTAGGTTACTAAGGTAATATTAAAAAACCCTTAATCATTCATTCGACTGCAAGATTAGTAAAAGTACCTTTAAGCATTACTTAATCTGTTAAACTTTAAGAGCTGTGGATTTTGTTCAATCTATAGTATGCTTTGTCCTGACTGACTGACTGACGACTGACTAATCTATCAATGAATAGCCTAAACGGCGCTGATCTTAGAATTCTGAAATTTGGGGAGGTGTTCGTTATAAATGTTATAATATAATGTAATCCGATAAAAAAGGGCATTTCGAACGTCCCTCGGGTTCAGGACTCGGGTGAAACCGCGGGACATAGCTAGTAAACAAATAAAGTTTTACACTTACAAAACTTACACGATTTCCGTCCATCATTATTATAAGACTACGGGTATGACCGCCTTGTAGATAACCATGGTTTTAAATTACCTCAGTGTTTCGGCAACGGGTTCCCGAAAAGGCAACTAAAATAAAGTTGTAATTAAAGTTGTCTACTTTCTGACAAACGATTATTTTGTTACTGTATGTTATAACGTCTATTATCATAATATTATAATTTATAACTGAATGTTTTTAATGCTATGAGGTCGCTTGTTTTCTGAATTAGTAATAGACTCGGTTCAAAGTCCCATACTGTTGACATTAGGAGATTATTGTAAATTAAACATTCCTGCGGGCGTTAATGTGAACAAAGTTACGTTTTCATTATTTGATACTAAATTATTCAATTATTTTTATGCGAAATGGTTTAAATACATTGTATTTCTCTATCAAAGCTGTGTTGAATGATAAATAACTTGTGTATATTGTTATATTGATGCACAGTAGTGACATTTATTGCTCAAATTACTACTTACATTTATTGCTCAAATTGTGACTCGTCACCTTCTTTAGTTTAATCTATCTCATTTCTTCCTGCTGCAAAGATTGTCCATCGCGGTTCAGCGCGGGAATGCTGCTACCATTTTGGATAGTTTTGCAGCGGGATTGGTGTGGTGATTTTTTTAGTTTTTATTTATTTTGTGTTTTAATGTGCTCTTTTTTTTAAGTTAGGTTTTGTGTTGTCTGTTTGTGAAATAAATATTTGTTTTTTTTTGATACATCTCTATACTAATATTAGATTTATAAGAAAATATTAGATTAATTTATTTGTTTGTTTGTAACGAATAATTAGACTCTGAAACACTGAACGATTTTAAAAATTCTTTTACCAATAGGAAGCTACACTATCGAGAAGTAACAATATTTAGGTGACTTTTGATATTGATACCTCCAAGGGATCGGGACTTACTCGGGTAAAACTGCAGGATGCAGGTAGTAATTCATAAAGCTATTATAACCGGTTTAATTTATTTCAGAATACTTTATATGCGAGACCCACAGTTCACCTGCTCGTCTTCAGCTCCAGCGTCCGAGAACGTAATAATATTCCGGTACGTTAAGTAGATAGGTACCCCCTAAGCAACGTACAGATAAAAAATAATGTCCGTTTATAATACGATCAAAGTTTTGCCATAAAAGGTTGTAGGAGCCCGTATTTAATGACGCCCGTATAATGAAGTTGTGCGGTCACATGAGCCGTGTGGGAGCGACGCGACACGACGAGGACGCGCGGCCGCATGGGGCTGCAGCACCAGGCCACGCGGTGACGACGATGTTACGACTCACAAACTTCACCAACAAACAGATGAATCTTCTATACTACACGCAGCAGGTAGAGTTACGCCTCGGTGTTCTTACATTATTTTTTGTATTCGTTTTACTTACCTAAATGAATCTATGCACCTAAGTTAGCAATTGAGCAGTGTCTCTTTAAACATGTTGTTATAATTGCTGTCTAAACTGTAGCACGATTACCTAAAATATACTTGTCTCTGGTGACTTGAAGATATCCAAACACAGACTCGAACAAACTCAATCTTTACGTACTCTATGTACCTCTCTGGTTGTAAATGCCGCAATGAAACGCTTAGTTGTACTCTCAAGACGCTTCATCGTGCGCCGGTGATCGTTCCTCGTGTTCCAGGTTTATGATGACAGGTCGGCTATTGAGTGTTTATGTATATTCATTGTTCAGTCGGAGATCACTCCCGACTCCCGCTAGAGACGCATCGGTTGTAAACGTGTAGAAACAAAACACTGTTGTACTAAAAGTACTCACTTAGAGTTGCAATTTAATGGTCGCACAGTCGCCGGTCGTGCTGTTTCTTGAAATCGGACGTGCTTTCTTTGAGATATCGTGGCATCCCTCAAAAGCTAAAGAAGATTCATATCTTCTTTTTGGCTGGATGGTTGTGCTAGAACCAAGCTATCAACATCGCTCTTATGGTACGTGAAGGTGAAGGAAGCTCACGGTTTATCTGGCTCCAAACGTATTGTCCCGTTCTATTTTTTGGGCATGTCTGGGAAGGTGGTATGGGTACTGGGCAAGACTTCTCCACCTTACAATGTCCTGGGCACTACAGAGACATAAAAAGCTTGGCTTAAAAGTTAATATAGTGATGTAAAAATCATCTAGAATTCAAGTTGTGTACAATATTTTGATAATTCGCTAGTGAGTTACCTACGAGTCTAGTAGAATCTAAGAAGATAGTGCCCGTTTGACTCGTATTTTCAAACGTAACATTATTTCTAGTGACTGGTATAACAGAACAAGAACGTTTTGGATGTACTCTCTATAGTACTGTAGGTATCGAGTGTAAGTGTTCCATGTTTAGGTCTGTAAAGAGTTTTATGTCTCGTCTGGTTTACGAGAACCGTGATAGGTCATCAACTCTTTTACTCATCGGTTTAATTGCTTGTTAATAAAGAGTAAATATTTAACGAACTGTTTGTATTTGTTGTTGTTCTCGGAACGAGCAATAATGTTGGTTCGTGGCTGTAGCTGTAGGTAGCTGTTAGGTAGGTACGCACAGTTTACTGCCCCCGAATCGCGACCGCTATTGTTGCCAGCACTCGACTGCGGATCTTTATACATACATACGTACTATTATTGTATATATCTATACTACTGTTATAAAGAGGAGAGATTTGTTTGTAACGAACGATTTAAAAATTCTTCAAAAATCACCAATAGATAGCTACAGTATCGAGGAGTAACATAGCCTTCTTTCGATCGGGAGATCTTCCTGGTATGGAAATTTACGCAAGTGAAACCGCTGGACGCATATACACTTCGGGTCTTGATCGTATTTGTACACATTTTCAAATTTAAAATTACCCCGATGAAACACAAATAGTTATTAATAAGCGTGTTTCATTACCTAACATTTGTTGCCTTTTACTTGTAGAGCACTTGTGGTAACAATTTTCAGTTGACGTAACAACGTATTCTCGCAAGTACGACTTTAGTACGCGTTTATTAATACCAGTATAACTGTCTAAATACAGCGCGGCGCGTTGTCGTAATGACACTTGCTAGTTTAATGGCGACATCGACACCCTTCGACACCCGCAGATGTTTACTTACTTACGTTATACTTATATTTGAAAACTTGTTCGAGCCGAACACGAACACTACAGAAACATGTCCGCTGGTCGTTACACATATTTTCACATCTTAAAATTTATCCTAGGAAAAAAGAAAAATGTCTTCGTCATTTTCATAGCATGAACGACTCCATCCTAACCCTCACGACCGTTCAAGATATGCAGGTGCATATAGCTAGACCAATGAGCTCCTCCAGGATCAGGACTGTACACTACGTTCGACGATACAACATACGACTGTTAACGAGGGAGGTAGGTGTAATAGGTTGGAAGCTATCTCGCTCACTCCTCGCTCGGAATATAAGGCTAAAGAGTTGAGATATGTTTATTGTCTCATTGTTTATGAAGGAAATACGTCCATAGATCATTGTCTCACGGTCGACCGCCGACTGCTAGCGTGTACCATACATATAAAACATTATTATGTTTTATAATATAATAATATGTAATATGTAGATACTGCCATTATAATGTTTTCATTACAGAATGATGTGCAGCCCCCGCCGCACGTCAGCGTCCGCGCCACGTCGCGTCGTCGTCGCCATATCCGCGTCGCGAGAATCCCTGCCGGTTTCTAGCGCAGCGGCCTCACACTTGATGGATTTGTCTGACCTTTTTTTTGTGGGATGTATTTTTTATCTGACTCTGTGCCCGTCAGATAAGTCCGCCCAGTTTGAGGGCAACTTATTTATAGTACCTACTTCATAATGTTTATTTCAATGTACTTACTACAGTATATTTATGTATGTACCGTTAATAGAGCGATGTATCCGGTTGCATCCCTTTCCGGGAGTCTGGGGCTCGCTGAAACTAAATAATTTGTGTTTGGCACAGCAAGTAAGTCACCGTTGACTATGCCTACTGCAAATAGATTCGGCAATATTTTGACGGTCAGCCGTCTGCCTGACACCAACCCTCCTAGGGACTTATTATAAGTTTATCCGGACGTCTATCGGTCGGACGTCTGATGTCCTCATGTCCTCCTGATCAATATACAGTTGTTGTAAACTACTATTACAATAAATCAGGAACATTAAATAGCTGATGCCTGATTTCTTAAATCATATTATATCGATATTGATACACGACATTAATTTTATGTATTCAAACCTAAAATAGGAAAGCGAAGAGGGGAAGGTATGTTATCCTTTTTTGTTATTTTAACAGAAATCCACTATTATATTTCTCACCATGGGTGTGTGAACTAGCTGAGACCCGCGTCTCCACCTGCATTAGACTCGATCACCGACACACAGTGAGAAATTTACAAAGTGTCAAATTTCAGACTGAAGATCGTAGCCTGACACACGACGAAACGCTTCGAGAAAAGAGAGGAATTGACTTTCTAATCATGTTGGCGACGACATTACCGAGGTATATATACGAGTGTCGGTGTGAGCTGCTGTTCTGAGACATTACCGTGCCTCAGATACATGCTCTGTAGGTACTGTACTGTACGTACGAGTATAGTAGCAGATTACAATTTGATTTCTATTTGGATCATTCTTACGGATAGGTACATAAAGTAATAGCATATCACGTTCATCGTGTCTCCATTTCTTTAATGACAGTTTGTGAGGCTATAAACAACGCGACGACGGACGACGCGTCTTGCACGAGAACGCAACGCGACGCGACGCGTCTCGTACGCTCCCGATCCCGGCGTCGCGTCGGTGTAAAACGACGACATTTCTTTACGTTTTACGAGCCATAAACCGAAATACACAGTGAATAATTGATAGTAATTTGTTAGGACGAATGAAGTAACGTCGAGTAATCTTACTCATTTTTATATTATACTAGCTGAGCCCCACGGTTTTCCCACGTAAGTCCCGTTCCCTCGGGATGTTGGAATAAAAATTTGCCCATGTGTAATTTCCGTATCCAGCAATCTATATTCCAAGTTTCATCGCAATCGGTTCAGTAGTTTGGCGTGAAAGAGTATCATAGTCACATACAGACATACCTACATACAAACTTTTGCGTTTATAATATTAGCAAGACTAAGTATAGAGAGCGAGAGACGTAATCACTCCATTTATTTGCTTGTCATAACAACACTAATTATAAGTAAAAAAAACGGAGATAAAATAATGAGGAGATGCGGGGTGCGGGGTGCGGGCAGCGGAGAGTGCTACAGGGACAGGGGGAATATTACAGTTCATACGTCGACGTTGTAATATTTGTGGAATAGGGCAATTTGAAAGTTGAAACTGGATCGCACCGAACAGCACCGAACGACGGCAAGTTGCAAAATGTGAATGGACTATTCCGGGTTCGGGTGGACGCTGCACTTAGTTTTCAAACTGTTCTTTTTTTAAATGAGCGAACTATTTGAGTTTGAAAGGTTCTCGTGCAATGAACGTGAGTGTCACGGTATCTCCGTGCAGCCCTCGCCTCGCCTCACCTCACCTCACCTCGCCTCACCTAGCAACGGTCGCGTCTCTCTAAATGCCGCGATAAAATTCCCGAGCTCGCCTTCGAGATTGTTTTTAATGTCGCCTCGACTGTTCCAGTTTTCTTTGTTCGGCTTCCTCTATTGTGTAATTATTTTCCGAGCGAACTGTAGCGATTACTGTTATTTCCCTTTTTATGTAACGCCAAATAGAGACATTTGTTTGATGTTTTCTCTAGCCAGCGATAGACTAAAACGATTCGTCATAATAGATACGTAATTAGGTAGCTGCGGAGTCTGTAGCGGTGCTTTCATTTGACTCAGTCATTACTACTCATTACTGATTGAACAGTTCGGAACCGCGCCGCGCGCGCTACTGATAATGAACTACCTATTACTGCTTTATTCAATAAACTCATTTAGTGCCAAACCACGGTATCGTTTTACTCGCGCTCGGCGCTCGGTGCTTGTGCGGTGGACGGATATAGCGCTTGTGGCGATACTGTGGCCTTTTCCACCCGGTGAGGATCGCGCTAATTGTCATATTTCATTAATCGCATCTATATCGCAGATCTACAACGTATGTAATAGGTTTTATTTTCATATTTCTGACAATCGTGTACTCGCTAGCGTTAACAAGTTACGCGCCCGCCGCGTCGTTCGCGTGTTAACGTTAGCTTAATTTACATTCGAAGCAGATTTAATCGGTAATGAGAATTTACTTTAAAGGGTATCGGGATCTGAACGGATTAGTAATCCAATCAGAGCTCGTTTAATGAAGTTATAGAGAGACAATGGGTTGAGACAGGTGTGTGTACGTGTCGGGATTATGTAGTCTGGCTGTAGCTGGAGGCGCGTGACGTTAGCGAGAGGATGACGCTAATTACAGCGCCCTTTGAAGACGACGAGACGAGACGAAACGAGAGACCACCGATCGAACCCATTGCACGCCGAGCGAGTTCTGAGCGCGATTGGATTGTTTATAGATCGCGATATCAGTTGAAGATCAATTTTTGGACAGAAATATTGAATGGGAAAAATATCGGCACATTTATTCGAATTGTCTGGCAACTTTAATGGAACCAATTACATTATTACTACAACACGATCGCCAAAACTTTGGATGAAGAGACGTTATAAATCCGGTGAAGAATGTGGCTACAAAATGACGGCTGTACAACACATTGATTGATTGATTGATTGATTAATACTTTATTGCAACACACGATTAAATAATTACAATAACAAAAAAGGAAATAAACAACATAAAAATAGGTGGTACAATGGGCGGCCTTATCGCTTAAAGCGATCTCTTCCAGGCAACCTTTGGATGGACAAGAAGCAAAGAAAGAGGAAAAGGTAGGGTGATTAAATAATATTATAATTACTTCAATAGTATAACGATAATAGTATGACACATACCAAATAATAATGGAAAAATAAATACAATTATAATATAATTCTAATATCAACATATTACAATACTACACAAACATACTAATAAATGACATAATAATACACCTAATATTATACACAAATATATACATACATCCATACATAAGTACACATATACACATATCACATAAAATACACATATACATACCCACATACAATAAAGATACATTATGACCATCTCACAACCAAACGTTTCTCAGCAATATCAAGATAGTACTTGTAAACGCTACTTTTGAAAACCGATAGAGACTTCGACTGTCGAATGCAGGAAGGCAAAACATTCCACAGCTCCACAGCCCTAGCTGAAAAGGAATCACCATAAAAGGTGGAAGAACGCGAAGGGAGTTTAAGGAGAAAGGCTTTCGAAGAGCGGACAGGTTGAGAAGGGGGACGTTGAAATTGAAACCGAGACTGGAGATACAGGGGAGAGGTAGGCAGGAATAAAATTCTGTAAAGAAGCGTTAAAATATGATAGTTTCTACGCAGACGTATAGGCAACCATTTGAGCTCACTGCGAAATTCGGACACGTGATCAAACTTTCGAAGACCAAAAACAAACCGAATGGCAAGATTCTGGAGCCTCTCAAGCTTGTTCAGTTGTACCTCAGTGAGATCAAGGAAGCACTCATCCGCGTAGTCAAGGATGGGAAGCATTAGAGATTGAGCTAACATAACTTTGGTAGCTGTTGGTAAGAAATTCCGCAACCGCCTAAGCGAGGCATTGGACGCAAATATCCTTTGACTCACCCCTGACAGCTGCGGGTCCCATGTGAGATTACTATCCATGGTGACACCAAGATTTTTGACCTCCTTGCTGTACGGCACCGCAGTCCCGTCAAAAACAACTCTAGGTAGTTGAGAAAAATTCAACTTACAAGTCAACCTAGAACTGCCTATTACTATTGCCTGAGTTTTTGCTGGGTTAACCTTAAGTCCATATGATCTACTCCATACGCAAATTTTGTTTAAGTCATCATTTATGCAGACAATCGCACGGTCTATCACATTATGGTGTGGAAGTGTAAGAAATTATCTGAACGAAAGCTATCCAGCCAAGCAAGAGGGATCTGTCGCTCAGGTCCAATAATATGGCCTCCACGTTCGCCAGATTTGAACCCCATGGATTTCTTTTAATGGGGTTGTTTAAAATACAAGAAATACATGAAACCGACTTCGCCCATTGATGACCTGCGCCTACGCATTTAAGAAGCGGCATGACGAATTAGTAAAAAAAATAAAGGACTAAAGAGATCATTTAATGAGAGATGTAGGGTTTGCATAAATGACAGAGGAAGAATTTGAGCATTTACTTAAAGTGTCGACGTGATAAGTACCCATAAATGTGGAATAGAGTAGATTATTTTAAGTTTAAACAAAATTGCAAGCCCGAACGGCTTGGAATAGAAAACTGAAATTCAGGGGTTAGGCCCCTGCTTTATCCACACACACGCACGTGCAGGATTGTCTACTCATTCCCGGACACCCTGTAGAGTCATAATTATTTTTCCCGGGTCTTATTCGCGTATTATTATTTTTAAATTCTTTTACCTCGACGTTTCAGTCCCCTCGCGACCAAGATCATTGTAGCATGATCGAAACCCGGGAAAAATAATAATGAGTTCAAATAGTAAGTAGTAGTAGTAGTTTAGTAATTTAAAATAGTGGGCGTGTTGGTGTATACTGTAAGCTACTATTTGTCTTAAATAAATAAATAAATAAATAATAGTTTATATAATATAATAAATAATAGTAATAGTGAGTTTAAAAAGTTTACCCTGTATAGTCGCCGGAACCACCAATATCTGACACGCTAAACCATTCCAACAACGGCTCGTGAGGGGGTGTTTTATTGGTCTCGGATACTTATATGTTGTACAATGACAGGGCAATTGAATTGAATTGAAGTGTCATCCTGTAGGTATTATATCAGCTAGCTTTGCTGCCTGCCGAGACGACGCGGACGCGCGGCGATTGTCTCACTGTCAGCAACATACTAATCAATGTACGTCAGTTACTTAATTGTAGAGTAAACGAGAAGTAGACCAATTCATTCCAAAAATAAATAGAAAATTAAATTAATTTGGGTACTTTGATTAATTTAGAAGGTCGATTAATATAATGTATTATAGAGGGTCCTCGGGTGAGGCTGACCGGCCGCGCCGCGCCGACCTCTGGCTCCGCGCCGGGTGTCCCACTCTAGTGTAGTAGCCAGTAGGTAGGTGTAGGTGTACGTGTACCCTACACGGGTGTAGGCCGAGAGGGCCGAGACGGACGGTGCGTGTAACACCGTCATAACTCAATCATCGTACCCTTATTCATTACTTACTATTTTGTTAGCTAAAGTTATTATTGTAATAACTAAGCCCTGCACAATATCGAGAACCGATTGCCCTCATTCGCCGAATGTAGTTCGGCAACTGTATCCAGTACATAACATTACCTACTCTGTGCTGTAATAACCTTAATCCAGCAAATATCTTCGACAATTAGTTAATAGTGCACCGCCAGCGGCTGGCGAGCTGGTGATTAGTGTGAAGTGAACCCACCTCGCGAGTGATTGCCCACGTCAAACATAATGGAATGGTTTACAACAATTTGATATGTTAATCAATACCTAATTAGTCGAGTTTAATTATCCATATTGAGCTCTCAGTTCAACTCGAATATATTGTAATTCAATATACTATAATATAAATCAATATTCACATCGAATCGTGTAAACAATACGAAATGTCACGAAGGTCTATGATCAAAGTCAACTCATTGTATTCCGGATAGATAGGTACCTACAACCACAAAATTCCTAACACCAGGCTAAAGGTAAATAACTAGCAGTGTATCCGAAATTGATGGGAGACGTCGGTCGGCGTGTCGGCAGTGAAGAGCCGAATTCCAAACATTTTGTCGAGCGTCCGCTGATCGTAGCGTACCGTTAGCTTCTAGCCTTTACCTCTACCGCTATAATATGTATACCGGTAACAATGCAACTGAAACACGGAATCTGTACATCTAACTTGCCATCGGTCGTGCAGCGTGCTGCATCAGTTAATCAAGTGATTAAACTGTATTTGTTCTACGATTGTGTATGGTACCAGTAAATTCCAGACAGGTCGGCACTCGGCACCGTTTGCATATTTCCATTTCATTTTTGCGTCCATTGTCTGTTTAGTTCCACTTATGATTGACGTGGCTTTCCCTATAATGGAGGAAGAAGTCGCAAGTGGAAGCCACAGCGGTGTATATAAATAACGCGCGTTCGTCGACAAAACGACGACGAAGAAATCTCTAATCTCACTCAACTGAAACAACAAGCTTCCATTTTCAAACCGAACGATGACTCCTTCGAAAAAGGTTTTATTTTCAATCAAAACAAAATCCAAGTGCAGAAAATGGCTCTGATTTTCTCACTCGACTGAGATTCGATATGAAGTTTGTCTTTTTAGGAGTATTTGTGGGAGAGACGGCGGGCGGCGCGGCTCGGCGAGCGGCTTTACGGTGCATGGCGGTCGGTCTGACTCCCGGCGTAAAATGTTTATATTCGCTATTTTAGATCGAGCAGTTTTTCTTTCAGCCATGTTTCAATCAACGTGAAATTGATAGACATTTTGCTGTTCATTGTTATAGTTTTAACTCTAAAAGCTTCGCTGAACAGAATGACTTTCAAATCAATGGATTTCCATTTAATCTTGGATGCATTTCACAAAACCAAATTAAACACTTTCAAACTACCCTAAATATATCAAAAGCGATGTAATGTTTTAACTTGAACGATGATTTAACGTTAGCTTGTCTAAACAAAACTTATGAATTTTATTTTATTATACTTAACTGTTCCTTAATTTTTCGCCAAAAGCATTAATTTTTCGCCAAAAGCTGTTACAACTTAGGAAATATGAATATATAAGACAAAAGACAAAACTTACAGATGCACTCTACTTTGCTCTTAAACAAAAATGGGGATGGGCAGGACATCTTGCACGTTATACTGATAAACGATGGACGAGAGAAGTAACACGATGGACTGGGCCAATAGGAGAAAGAAAAGTAGGAAGACCTAAAAAAAGATGGGAAGATGACATATTAAAAACAACAGGAAAAAACTGGATGAACAAGGCAAAGGATCGTGAGAAATGGCAAAAGCTGGAGGAGGCCTATACCCAGAAAGGGGTTTCAATCTATAAGGAAGAAAAAGATAAAAGAAAAGAAAAATAAAGTGATTTATTTAAAATATATTGTTGTAAAGTAAAAACTGTATGTATAAGATTGAAATCAATAAAGGCTTATTTATTATTATTATTTATTATTATTATATACTTGACTGTGACCTAACAATTGCCGAAAGCTAGACAAAACGCTCGCTATGTGGGGAGATGTGCTGTACATATCCCTTCACTCCCCGGAGTGACTGCGGCCAGGCACCACCAGCATGCCACTCTCGGTCGCATTATATAATTTGCTTTCTCCGAGAAAAACGATTTATCCATTTCATATGGACACTTCTCAACCAAAGCGTTTAAATTGTACTGGACGTTACGGTTTCAGTCTCCGCCTCATTCTTTAAATGTTTGTAGTCAGTTTAATCAATTATTATTTCCTGTTATTTTTAACTGTATGCGATTCGAGATACAAAACTTTTAGTAACGTTTACTGTATTCAGTTCGTAACTGACGAAGCTTAGTTTCCTGTCAATATGTACCTACCTAAGTTTATTTTTTCTCGGCTAAGCTATAAAGAGATGAGACTGTTCACTGTGACGAGGAAGACCCGCTTTATAAATACATAGGACGTCGTGAAAGTTAACAACGTGACAAAACGTAAGTAGACAGACGGTTCCTTTGGTTGGTGCTAGTCGTTGTCGGCCGTAAGGGCGCTGCCATGTGGCGCGCAGGACAATACACTTATAGATTAGATAGTACCACATCTCACTTATCATATAGATATACTCTAGCTCACTTTATATGTTATAGGATCTAGGAAGGTGATTCTCAACATTTATTTAATTGTAAAAATGTGCAATTAATTAAAATTGTAACGTCACTAGTTGAGTTTGAACTTACGTAGTAAATATAACGTACGTATTATAGTGTATCAACAAAATGGCGGTGCAGTATTATACACATGTCTATGACTTTATTGTGAAAGTTTCTGCTATATAGTATCTGTTAACTTAAACTCATATTTCAACTTTACGTTCGTTCCAACAGTATGTTCTACTGCAGTACACACACAGCACGAACAGTTTATTTCTTTTAGTAAAGTGAGTGTGGCGGCGGCGGGAGCGGGAGCGGGGCGGGGGCGGGGCGGGCGCGAGCGAGCGGTGTCGGCAACTTAGTCTAGCACCTCGTATATCCTGCGGAATGTTTACTAAATGTATTCTATGGTCTCTTTGAAGCGCTTCGAAGCGCTGCGAACGTACGATATCGTAACACTAATATTATGCAGCGGGCACACATCATCTTAGGTACCTACCTACTTAAGGGAAAATGGTTTAATATTTATGACCGCTGAATATATTCGTAGTCCGTCCATATCAGTGTTCAAACAACACGACAGCAATATGATTCAACTGTCAGTCAGGGTCAGGGTCAATCTCACACCGACATTGAAAATGAGAGCATCAAATATTGTAGTTTTCTTTATGATAAAGGAGTAAAGGTTATTTTGTAAGATTTACACATTATGTACCTAGTTGTTGGTACCTAAATGTGAGTGGAAAGTTAGGTCGAAGTTCCACACCGAGGCGACTTATGAGTTAATATCATTAAGTATTCATGGAGCGGTGTGAGTGCGCCCTTAGCCCAGGTATTACGAAGATAATCTAAATTGAAGCGGCCATTACGTCGCGTGGCCGGGTGGCGCGGGCGTGGCGTCGACGGGGCGTGGCGCGGGCGGTGGCAGCACGTCGAACACTCATTGGCTTTGATCTAGCACGAGGTAGGTACTAGGTACCTACCGCATTGACGCGACATCCTACTTTTTTCTCTTTTAACCCACAAATGAAGAAAAGTAAATGTTACGGGTTTCACTCTTATTAATTTGGTTCATATCGAATGGAATTCCTTGAATCGTTTCAAGAAAACATCACTGAGAACTCCACGATTGCTAACAACAAACAAACACACAGTTTCGGTTGAATCTTTTACATGGGGATTTTATTACCAACTTTACTACGTTTTTATTCCGTTTGCATTCTATTCCATCGCGCTATAACTCCGAGCGAGGGTCGGTCGGTGTCGGTGTTCGTACTACTTGTATTTTAAGAGAAGTGTTTAAAACTAAAATAGTTGGTTCGTTTTGTTCACTTCGGAGTTAAGACATAGAGACAATAAACGGGATCACTCCAGACGAGACGTACACGAACCGTATCTAATGAATGATATATTATATATATAGTCTGGAAGTGAGGAGGTACCTACTTGACAAGTACTACCTATCAGTGAACTCGTATTTATCTCCCGTGGTTGCATCTGTCTTAGTTATTTTCAGTTTAAGGAGAATAAGTCGTGACACGACAACGGACAGGAACAAATAAGCTCTCTTCTACGGACATAAACGCTATGAGAGCTTGTGTAGGCTAACTAGAGCTCTTATATTTTTGTGCCATTTCGAGAGATTTACATAGTTCGATTTGTTTTGATTTTCGTTCGAAATTTTTCTATCGTGGGTGTGTGATGTGGGAATCGCAAGACGACAACGAGTGGCCTCAACTAGTCGCAAAAGCTGATGAAAATGAGCTATTTAAATAGTAGAAGTGACACGACCGGTTCTAAAATAAGGCCTCTGAAATCTGTACCTACTGGTCTCAATTAGCGGTGACTTGCATGAGTTCACGTGAGCAACATGAGTAAGTATAATTGTAAAATACGAAGCTATTCTAAATAGTTATAAATCACTGCAGCGTAAGTTAAAATAAAATTGAGTTACAGCGTGACGTTAATTATGGTTTAGCTTTTAATCACAATTACTTAAATCGGACTGTACTTCTCAACTCGGACGACACTGCGAAGCGCGCCCTAAGGCGAGAGAATAAAAACAAAATTCACTTTCACTTAAAATAATTCGTTTTATTTTGCGTAAGGCTTCGTATTACGCGTAGAACAGCGCGTGTCAAAAGTAACCAAGTACCGAGAGATATCGACTACGAAGGTGGTTCTATGTTGTGTATTACACTGCACATGTGTGCGCCCGTTATTAGATTATCATAATATACGCCGGTAACGCGTTGTATGACGATACGACGACAACACGCCGCCGCCGTCTCTACATAATTATGGAACGGTGTAATTTGTTTTTATGATTAGGTATGCTGCGAACGGTGTGTCTAGATATCTCGGTAATTTTGTTGCGAACAGAGCAGAGATTCTGTAAGGCACATGTCACGCGGAGGACACGCCATCGACGCCCACGCCGCGCCGCGCGTTTGGTGGTGGTGGTGCGTCTCATCGCGACACCTCCCGGGCAGGTTTACGAGGGACCGCGCGGAGTTATGTCGCGTCATTTGTCGGGAAAATACCGACCGGGTCCAAACGGCACTAAACTCGCGTGACAACACTAAACTTTACTTTTTATTCGACTCTGTATGCGTCTATCCGGCACATTATGTAATAACTATGCCTCGTACGGCCCTCGAGTCCTATAAATATTGTGTATTCAATGTGACCGCCACCGCGGCGGGCGGCGCGGGCGCGGGGAGCCGCCTCTGTAACGGCAATCGAAACGTTATGATGAGCAATGCTTTATAGTATTAGACCACATTAACATAATATTAAACATAACATTAGGGGTTCGTTTATACCTCCATAGTGAAGGATGCAGCGCCGCGACGCGAGGCGACCATCTCTCGAACCCATTGTTGTGTTGCTAGCATGAAACATTACCTCAGTATCTTTATGTGGCTCTCTATAGATAGGTACCTCATTTATATTTAAAGTGGTCCCTTTGTCTCAAAATGGGAATGTATTTTAAATGACTTAAATCATTTTTCTATCGCTGTCGTTCCACCCGGTGGCCCCGCGCTCGCCCGACGTCAACAGTCAGCGACGAGAGTTCTCTCATCGCATTCCTCTACAATTTAATATTTACGGCGAATGGAATCCCGCTGGAGCGCAGAGCGGGGCGGGAACGGGGCTGAGGCGAGGCGGGATGTATCGAGGTCTACAACACGTTCGCAGCATTTTAATACATAATTTGTATCGTAATGCGCGCGGTATCGGGTGAGTGTGTTCGAGTGGCGGGCGGACCCGGGGGAAATAACGAACGGTTAGCGCCCGGGCCCGACCCGCGCCCGACGCGACCACGACACGCCTCGTCGCGTCTCATGGAGGACCTGGGATAGTTGTTAAACCATAAACGTCAACCAGCAAATACTGACTCTCTATAAAATATATAGGTATATTCAAATATAAAATAATTGAATACACCAGAGACAATTATAATAGACTAGCTGCGCCCCGCGGTTTCACCCGCGTAACTCCCGTTCCCGCGGGAATATCGGGATAAAAAGTAGCCTATGTGTTAATCCAGGTCCGCAGCTACCTATATTCCAAGTTTCATCGCAATCAGTTCAGTAGTTTTTGTGTGAAAGAGTAACAACCTCACATACATACAAACTTTCGCGTTTATAATATTAGTAAGATTCAGCGATGTACCTACATTAAAACGATTTTAACACTCGATACTAAAGTTACGAGTCACCGAAAGGGCCACAAAAGTCGGCAGCTTTCAAAAAGATTAAGAGTTGTATTAAAAGTTTGTTTTGAGCTTTATCATCGCGACGTAAGCTCGGGGGCCATTAAGTGATTACAGCCAGTGGGAGCGCCGAGACTTCGAGAGTAGAGGCGAGACAACCGACCTATTATTTCATTTAAGGATGGAACCAGACTGTCTGGTAATAACTCGCCCGCGCTCAGTCCTCATGTATCTGATGAGTCTTACTTATTACTAGAGGCAGAGAAATACGAACTATGATGGTCCCGGGTGCGGCCGTCGTCGATGCCGAGATGGTCAGTTGGTGCATTACGAAATTTAAATATTTACAACATTTGTAAATGTCTCTAAAACTTTTGCCAACAAAAAAGAATCAATACTCTGTTTTCGCGATCTTGAATTGAAATTAAACTCATTTTCCGATTTAAATCTTTCTCAGAGTAGACTGCCGTACCCTAACGAAAAGATCTGTGAAGATCTCGAGATGTTGAACCTTTCATAGGACATTGAAGAAATGCTAAAAATAAAAAACTCAACGCGAATTAAACCAGAAAATGAGTTTGATTTCTAGAAAATAGATGCAACGGCGTAAGTGAACCTGTTGAAGTTGACCATTCAAAAACAATCGGTTAAACGTCGGCTGATAAAAAGTGTTTTGTTTGTACTCACTCTGAACACTCAACACTCGCTTCAAACAGAACAAATCTCAGGGTAAAAGATTTGTTTAGTGCTCAGCGAGTGTTTGCCGTGAGCTGATGGGTCGCGGTTCGAATCCAGGACGAGTGGTTTATCTGGGGCGACCTGTAATTTTAGGTTACTACAAAATGATTGTTTTTTTTTTCTTTCTAAAAGACACATCTGTGAGTTGTAATAAAAATTAAAAATTTATGATGTATTTCGTATCCGTGCACCTCACTGTTGAGAAGTTCCTTACCGAGAAGCCACTTTTGACATTAGGTTATTTCTATCATTCTATCATTTTAAAATTATACATTCAATTTTTATACATTAAGTATTGTGACCGGAGCTGAAGAAGATAACAAAATGTTAACAATCATTTGGAAGTGGTTCAAATTTTAATTAAAATAATTTACGACTTTACCCCAAACGTGAACTACGAGAACTTAGTAAATAAATAAAAAAACTTTAAACTTTTAAAACCGTTTACGCATATACTACGGATTGTAAAATTGTAATTCAAGTAAAACTGAATCGTAGAACTTCCCTTTGTATATCGATGCTGACGGTTCACACTCCCAGCCAGAGCAAGGCAGCAGTCTAGTGCACATCTAGGCTGAAACCTACAGCGCTTGCATTGTCTATAATCGGCTTAAATGGTTTTCCGACTAAAAGAGATTGTACACCAGAGACAGGTACACGAGATATCTACACTAACTGTTAGGTATACTTACTGAATTATGTCATAATATAGTATTCTATCTACGGATATGTTAGGTATTATGTATTCAATACATATAAATATTTATGTTCCACGGTTCCAAATAAGTACAATAAATTTGAAGTACCTATATTTGTAATTAAATTATATTTACAGGTAATATTTTTTATGGAAATAACTGTAGTAGTTAGATACTAGTAGACTTTAAGTAGGTAACTACTAACTTAAATTATTAGTTTTAAGCTTAAATTGCAGTGCCCAACCGGGTTCATAATGTAAACAAAATGTCATTTTGTAAACCATTACCTTATGAAGCAATAAATAATTATTATTATTATTATTTGTTGTTACCATTTTGGATTCTCGGGGCTATGGAGCACCCGGACCTTTGGAAGGCGTGCGTGGGGCCGAAGCCAACACGTAGAGGCCCGTTTTAGTAACATTTTAATTTCAAAATATGTGATGGACACCAAACCGGCAATTATCCCTGTCTGCACTATAAAATGCAGCCAAGGACAACCCCCGGGTCGGATAGAACTATGAATAAACTACGGGTTGGTAGTGGATCGGGTACTGGGGGGAACTATGGGGAATATGGCGCCTGCCGTAACAATGTTTAACAAACACGTAAAAAATGGCAGACGGAGACTAGCCA
The DNA here is from genome assembly GCA_949358125.1 of Idaea dimidiata. NCBI lineage: Eukaryota > Metazoa > Arthropoda > Insecta > Lepidoptera > Geometridae > Idaea > Idaea dimidiata. Next base: position 15,056,777 of record OX442341.1, read on the forward strand.
ACTCACAAACTGGGCCACCCTAATTAAGCCGAGCAAATTACAGCCAGGGGGCAACAGGGGCGTGAGAGGCTGAAGGATGGAGGGACCTCACTGGATTTTAAACCATCCTAGGTCGAGATCCTGTGGAGCGGGCCAACTCATCACTGACGTGAGGCGTCCATCCTCCGAGCATTACTGCTCTCGCGACTCCACTCTGACCGGCCGGTGAAGGCAAGCCAAAGGCGGGGGACCGCTTCCTCGTCAGTGTTCACTCCCGCCAGCCAACTAAGGCAAGCCGGAGGTGAGGAACGGTGGCTTCCCCCTGGAGCACTCGGGTAGCCGCGGGGTCGCTACTCCCCGACACCTCGCCTCAAGGTGCCCTGCGGGCTTATTATTATTATTATTACCTGCGCTAAGCTATGAGCGACAACGACGCACGGCCCAGTCGTCTGCGCTAAGTTACGACCGACGACAACGGACGCTCGGGCCAAGCTCAGTCGCTTGGGCAGTCATATTGGGTGTCAATTCACTGATATCGAGACTTTATTATAAAGAACTTCAGGGCCTATGCTCTGTTTCTACGAACGAAACAAAAATCTGGCAATGTGTGACAGATTTTCTTTTTGGATGAAATATATTTTTCTTTCGTTCGGAGAATTAGAGTAGAGACCCGGGTCTGTGACCTCGAAAGAAATACTATAGAGACACTTATACTTGGTAATAATGTGTTCTACATTACATTTCTTTTGTGCGTTTTATACTCGTACATTCAGCAGTTTAGATGTCCACGTGGACCGTGGGTACGGTATAAAGTATCTGCGATCGTAAAAATATATTGTTAACATTCCTTACGCTTTGTGACAATACAATAAAACCAGTAGTAAACATTCAATTGGCCGTCATAAAGTTGTGGGACGACGCGGAATGTTACCGCGATATGTGATATCGTATATTATATACGTATTATGCGATATACCTACATAATTATTATTCTCGGTACATGAAACTAGGGACGTCACTCGCTCCTGCCCTCGCGCCTCGTCATGCTATGTCCCACTCTCTCGCTGGTGTTTTCACGAGTCCATACCAACCTTGACGAAACATGATTATAAAAACTCTTTCATTTTAAATGGTTAAATCTATTTTATTGAAATAAAATATTATCAGAGAAACTATTTTGAATAAATGTAATTTCTTATTAATAACGTTCAAAATGATTTTTAACGCGGTGACACATTAAATTATACATCGTATATGGGGTTAGACGAGTGGTGTAGACATCATATTTATTTCATGATTCGGGGTTAAAACCTTCCTCTACATTACAATAATAGGTCGTCGTGTGTACTGTACAGTGTACCCGACACACAGAGCACAGCGCTCAGCACACGACGACGGTTGAGCTGCCACTAAATGCAGCTTAAACGATATTAAGTTCCTTTGTGGCGGAGTCGGCAGTCGGTGCTCCAAGCGTTACGTAAACAATGCTACTTCCACGAGATTAAAGATCAGCTCAGCTTTACTGATACCACCTGGAGCGGAAACAAAGGATTTACTTCTTACCGCGAACGTAACGTACTACCTACCTACCTACTGAGTGTTTATATATACTGTTCATTATAATGTACATACATTAGTGGTACGCCCGCCCGCGCCTAGAGTACGTACATGTGTACACGGTTCATTATCCCGGCGAGTGTATTGTGTGTAGTGGGACAAGGTCGGCGGCGCGCGTTATGTCACGATCACTTCAAGTTATCGCACCCCTCCCCTCCCCTTCCCCCCTTTCCCTTCCGTCTTCCGAGTACTACGACACATCTCACTCTCCACGAACTGTGATTGTTCAATGTGTATTTTAATTGTAGTATAACAATATGTCAGCATGTGAACTGTGAACGTGTCAATCGGGACATTCGCAGTCGGGTCGACTGTTTAGGTACTGTGCGTTGCTCATATCTCAAATATTCGCTAGTTGTTCCATCCATCACCCCCCTGGAGCGATGCGTTATCTCAACTATTCGGGTCGCGTCGTGTTGTCGGCGTTACGCGTTACGCATTACCTACATCATGTCTCAAATATAGACACGCCGCTCGCGCTCTCTCTGCCTGCAGTACCCGTCCGTCCGTCCGTACCTCATTCATACACAACTGGGACGCTCATTTGTTTGTAACATACGAGTACATTTGAAATACTTTTGAAATGTTATCTCTCTTTGTACCTGTTGCCTTACGGCGGCTTTAAAGGAAACTGTGTTTTTAATCAACCGCTTTATAGCCGTTGTGCTAAATGAGTACATTCCGAAGGTTCCGGCGGACGCGACGTTACTGCCAGCGAGGGTACCTGCAGTTACATGAAGCTGAATAATTTGAAATTGAACGATAAAATACGGATATATTATACTTAGATATAAATAAATATGTTACCAAATACTCGGTAATACTCGTTCAGGATAATCAAATATTCACGACGTACCCCGCGACCTACGACCGATGCGACGCGACGCGACGCACGATGCCTAAATCGTGCTCATTTTAAAACAACTAAAAGCTATTAGTCGAGTGTTATGGCACAGTTTTGGGCCATCGCCGGGTGGGATAGTTGCCAGAAATGAAGAATATATCCTCGACTAAAACAATAAACTAAAATAAAGAGGCAGATTGAGTTCGTCTCGGAGTTTACTCTGAATGAGCTTTAATTAAGCTTTGTGACTGCGACTCGATTCAGAATTTACATCTCAAACGAAATTAAATTAATCTGTCTATAGTAACTAGGTCCCTACCTACTGGGTGCTGGTGCTGGGTGTACAATAACAACAGTCTGGACTCCGCACAGCGAGCTACAGACGAGACGTCTGGAGTTCACAGTGATAGCTCGTGTAGACACGGGGCGAGATAGCGTACGAGTCACTAGCAGTAAGCGACACAGTCACGGGTGAGTACAGCTGACGCGTACGAGTAGCTGTCTACTCGGTAGGCACACACAACTCGCACGCTAGCTCGCACTCAGTAAACGAGCTCTCTGTCAATTTATAAGTAGAAAGTCCGTGATTGGGCGAGTAGTGACATTACATTTAATTTTACAACGAAAATATGGTGTCAATATTCCAGAAATTTCCAAATACCTATAAATGTTATTTGTTATTGGCAAAGTATTTATCGCAAAACATTTTCGGTCGAGGTAAACTTTTGGCTCATTGAGCTAATAATATCTACAGATATATTACAGCAGCTAGTAGTTAGTAGTTCGGATTTTATATATAACTAGCTGCGTACCCGAAACCCGGCGGATTTCAGATAGCAACGATTCCTTTCGGAATCTGTGGTAAACAATATATATTTTTTTTATTTTGATAGCAAAAATGAACGCCGTAGATTATTTTTAAATCAAGTGGTTATGATGATGAGGCGTGACTCGAATCCATCTGGTTCTGTGGTTTATAACATCCAACAAAAATAAACACAGAAATAAGATAAAAACCTAACTCGTCTAGTGGAATTAAAACCGACGAGACGTCCGGGTCGTAGTCAAAAAAGATAAAAAAACAAACCACCGAACGAAATTGAAAAAAATAATAAATCATAGTAAACAAAAAAGAAAAAGAGATACTACGAAACCCTCACAGTGCGTGGCTCGTGGCACAAGGCACGCGCTTGCCCGTTTCTTTTATTTCTATTAGAATAAAAGGTCTATAAAAAGAAGTAATTGAACATGGTTAATATTCATGAATGGCGGAAGGTTGTTCGAATTCGGTCAATTTCCGGGAGTTCGACATCGAACGTATTAAAACGGTATTATCGGAAACCCCACACGTACCGTTGCGATTTCAACGGGAGCTAATAGCGTCGTCGCGTCGTTCGCGTCGTCCGCGTCGTCTACATACCTACATCTCTCTCTCACTCTCTCTCTCTCTCTATCTTGCATGATTGAGGGCGACCGCAGGTTACAGATACAACATCGACCGATACTCACGTAGTCGTTGAGTTATTATTCGAGCGAGTCTGCGTGGCCCTCTCAAACTTGTAACAATTTTATTGTAAAGATGTCTGACTCGTATTCTATTTGAAACTTCATTCTAAAGTACGAGTATATAGCATTAGTCTCTGCTTGCTTGGTGTTCGATGATATCCTTAGCTATGCTACAGAGTCGTAACTGCTGTTGACGACTCGTGAAGTGGTCATCGATCCACTACTCTGAACAAATTATAGAAATATATTTAGGTATGTACGTTGTCGACGAGGCTCGCTCGCCTATGGCCACTCGCCATGCACCTTCGCTTTCAGTTCACAGCTGACGAAGGAGTTTGAAAGATGCCTCTGAACTCCACCTTATACAATATTATGCGGTGATAAATTATATAAACCTTTGTCGCTGCTCGTATTCCATCGTTGCTGTAAGCATATACAGGGAATTCAATCAATTGTCTGAGTGTACGAGTTTAGCTCTCCAAATTGCCAATAAATCAGTACCACTTACCTAGAATTACCATTAGCAGTTATACGTGTCAAAAGCTGTTCTACATAATAATATGTAGGTAGATGACAGATGTTATATTAGTATATGAATTTGTCATTTATCTAAAATCTGTAATGTAAAATCAGTAATGAGTTATAATATCATTATCAAAAGCATTACAGAGCTGGAGGTTTCGTTGTGTGACAACAGAAAACAAATCAAATACTTTGTGAGATTCTTCCTGACCCAGTTAACCTACACAGATAACCTTCCAAGTGGAATTTAGTTGTAAGGCTTTGAATGATCAAATAAAGTAGATGTAACCTTAATTATGATTTCCACGAAGGTCGCTTCCATCCGTTATCTCGTCAAGTCGTCGGCGTCGTTTAGAGGCGGCGTACATCTGTGGAGTAATATATTCGGGAGGGGCTCGTAATCGTGACTTAATGTACTCCCATTACGTACGTCCCTTAGTAGCGCAGGATTCTCGGGTGAACTATAGAGTCTAGATTAGTGGCAGGCTATGGGTCTGGCTGCCTCCCTTCCTCGCGCGTACACAGAACATTATTAAGTCGACATCTGTGCTGCGAGTTCTCTTTGCTTTGCGGCTTCAGACTTCATGCAATGGACTAGCTTCGTTATTTGTATGACCCTCACAATCCACATACTCGGACCACAGTGGGGGTTGTTCTCAATATGTATTGTACACTCTATAACTCGCTCTAACTACAGCAGAGACACATAAACCTTAGACACTAGTATGTCTCCACAAACTAATCTAACTTGAAGTAGAATTATAGTGATGTTGTTAGACAATGAATGTATATTCGGCGACGACGTCGTTGTCCCCAATATACTGTATCTAACACACACGACGATACGCGAGTTAGTTGCATGTGTACTACTACCACCGCTTTAGACGAGATATTTTAAATAAATTCTGAAACTGTTTTCGTATCTAAATGTTCATTTGATCATCCATTTTAAGTAGGTATGTAATATTTATTATTTTAATTGTTCAAGGCATTGCTTGCCGGACGAGTGCACTAACCGGGACACAATACACACGCATGATTTCCAACCCTGCCCGGGAAGATTTATGATGATGCATTTTCTTCATGTAAAATATTCCTAGATAGGTAATAAAACAAATACCAGCGTAATTTACATATTTTGCTAGTTTGATGATCGACACAAAGTAATTAATTTGTTTAAGGCCCCTCTCTACACGAGCTAAACTGACAATCCTCTACGGTTCATGACATTGTTCCCTACATTTTGGTGTAGATTTAAAATAAAATGTCGAAAGGTGTTGAAGCCTTAGCACGCATTTTAGAAAAGCTTCGAAACCAAGGCTTCGAAACACTAAGAAGTTTTCGTATTTCGTAGTTTGTTTTTATTGCTCAAGGCATTTCTACTAGAAATATTTTGAAGGAAAAAATCATTTCGTTGAAAAAATAAATTTTCGAAGATGAATTTTACCTTTAATTTATTTCTAGAAGTTTTTGTCTTGACACTACATCAAAATGTAGGGAACAATGTCATTTACAAACGAAAATATTCTAAAACATTACGTCAGAAAACAATAAACCTGTTTCAGCAAACATACAACTGGGTTTCTCACGTTCTTTTCCTTCACCGTAAGAGCGATATTATTAATAGTGCACATATTTTTTCCTAAAGAAAGGATATCGATACGCGGCCGGGATTTGAAACTACGACTTTTGGAATGAAAGTCGAGGTGTTTACCACTAGACCATCACAGCTCATTAATATTATTTAATGAGTGAAATATATACTTTTGGTTTGTATCCAAGGGTGTAAGGACCTCATGACAGCCTGTGGTAAGGCCTCGCTCCGGTGTGTGTCCAACTGCGTCCGTCTTGTGTTGCCGATTATTTATGTACATACAATTGGTTGTGGTACTGTCCAGTCTGTGCGTGTGTGTTAGTATGTGTATGTTGCATCGCCCACATAGTAAGAGATGATTTATATTAGACCGTAAAGGGCGCAGGCCGTAGCCGAGCCGTACCGGTTATACGAATATTAGACTGACTGTGCACCACCGAGTCATTCCGCCGCCTCCGTCAATCAAAAAGGGACGTAATGCTGTGAGTCTCGACCCTGCCGAACTATCGATAGTTCGACTATCGATTGCTAAGTTTGGTACAATAGTATCGCTACTATCAATAGTTTTGCCCTATCGATAGCCTAGCAGTAAAGTAGGTATGCCTTATAGATAGCGTACAACTATCGGTTAATGTTACATCAGTCAGATTCGATATTATCGATAGTTTACGCTATCGATAGGACGAAACTATCGAAAGTATGGATAATATCATTATTATCCATAAAATAACTGTTAATACTGATACTATTGCTTTGTCTCAACTGTCGATAGTCTAACGAAAATGAACTACCGAACGGCAACACTTCATAGAGTACTGGGTTCTTTCCTAAACATTCAATTTATATTTTCGTCCTCCAATATCAGTCGATAAACGTGGTGCGTGGATATGGCACGAAATGTCGACGAACAGTCCAACAACGAATCGGTCGTAGGTGAACGGTTGCCGAATCACGGGAAAGCGTTTACATTACGACGAGTCGTGCGTCGACCGAGCCTCCTCCGTGCCTCGCTCGGACCTCGGACATGGCACGGTGTAGTATTTATAAACAAACAAAAATTAACCGCGTCATACAAAATGTTCGTGAAGTTTTGAGTTCGTCCGTCGTCGTCCGTTCCTCGTACGCGGCACGGTCCGCGCCCGTGACGTTCTAATATAATCCAGATTTATGCAACAATCCATAAATAACACGAGCCGAGTGTGCTACGACCGATACTGCAACATCTATAGCTGCAGAGGAAATACATCAACAATACCTATTAGTATATCCACAGGAGCCATTTTAAGCTGCCGATACTCAAGCCACTCCAGTAATGTGAAATAAGTGCAAGTCGGACAGGCCAGTAAGTCAGTACGCCAGGTGCTTTAATTTTACTGGCTTAGCTTAGCGAAATGGCGTAAAAAATATCGTGGTGTGAATAGATCTTAATATCTCTTACTGAACTGTACGGTAGGAACGGTTTTAATCTTTCAATATTTATTTTTCGTTCTGTTTGAAAGTGGTTGCGTTGGAAAAATATCCGGGTGTTTTACTTGATTCCAATATCTAAGGAAGTTAAAGATATATTTCCCAGAACGGGACTCCATCGGCAAACAGTGCTGACCTCTGCACATCTACAGGTCGCGGTAGCGGGCGCTATTCTACAATTTGTAAATACGTCTACACACATTTCAGTAACCAAATGGTTTGTTTACAATATTTGATGACATAAATATACTGTCGGACTACTGTCTCATTTGCATCTTAGAAAACTGCCGTGAAATATGAAGAAGAGTCAATTACCCCAAGAATATGACTGTCGAGTAGACACGAGGCGACGAGGACGGGACGTGCGTGACGGATGTTCAAACGGGCGGAGTCAAGAGGAAAGAGTTCTGTGTGGAGTGCGTTTGTGAAAATAAACAAGTGTCAGTGGCTATTATGTCAACGTGTACCTATAGTGCGTGGTGATCATTACAAACTACTTTGTATAACATGAATCCATGGCTATATTGTAACCAAAGACTACAGACTGAAGTATTACTGTTTCTTCCAATATTGTAACATACCGGTTCTAAACGTCGAATATGACAGGTCGTCATTGGCGCGTCTTGCGATCCTCTCGCCGAAGTTGATTGAGCTGTGTGCAACCTCCTGCACTATTTATCATCCTATTAATATTATAAAGCTGAAAGTTTGTGTGTATGTGTGTTTGTTACTCAATCATGTAAAAATCGATGAACCGATTGCAGTGAAACTTGGAAAATAGGTTACTGGATACCGGGAATAATACAAAGGCTACTTTATATCCCAATAATCCCGCGGGAACGGGACTTACGCGGGTAAATCGCAGGGCGCAGCTAGTGAAGTATAAAGATGAACCATGACCATAACATAAGCCAATCTGTCATCGGTAGGTCTCTATACAAGGTGTACCAGGTAAGCCCTTTTAATCCGAAAGGGGGTTGTTCTAGACGAGTAGGCGAACACCTTTAGTTCTACGACTTTTGAAAATTTAAACTATTTTTTTGAAAATTTTGTTATTATGTTTTACTAAAAAACAGCTGTTTTTGAAAGTATAGGTAATTGAAGTTTTGATTGTAAACCATCAAACTAAATAAAAGGACAACATAAGGTCAATGACCTCGAACTCTCAGAAACAGCTGATTTTCAAGTAAACTTTACACTTAAATTTTTCGAAAAGTACTTCGAATTTTCAAAAGTCGTAGACCAAAAGTTGTTCGCCTAGACGTCTAGAACAACCCCCTTTCGGATTAAAAGGGCTTACCTGTTACACCTTGTATAATATAATCTCGATACTACAGAACAATACCTAAGAGTCATCGTGTCGTATAATCTACGCAACTTTTAAAGAACATTTGAGCTAAAGCACGTCGTTCGGTGAATAGCGGCCACTCTACGAAAGGTTATTGTGTATTCGGTGATTGTGGCGAGTTTATACAACACGTGCAGGGGATGGGGGGGATCGGACAGGGGGACGGGGGGGGGGTCTGGAATTTACAATTACATTTTTCCACCTCTCAAACGTGTGTTGCGACGCTTTGTAGAGAATCTGTTTAAACGGAAACGTGCGGTGACACGGGACGGCCCAGGGACGGGACGGTCGAAACATCGCATCCTTGTGGACGTGTATATATATGTCGACATACACCCACACACACACACCGCGCCGATTGTAAATCAAAGGATGAAATCAGTATATTTGTTCCATTCCCACGATACAAACAATGCGAGTAAAAGCACTCGTATTAGATTAATCCTTTGTATTTTACGATAGATACGTAAATTGGTCACAACGCTCGCTCCCGCCCCGCCTGCGTTCCGCCGCCACCCGCCACGCGGCGTTGATGTGCGCTGATTGCGACAATATGGTTACACTTACAATACGCATTCCCGCGTCATCAAATGATGGCACCATCGCAACGTCAGACAATTCACCAACATTGTGATGATGACGATCTCTGAACTGCGCGAGTCTTCCGACCGGACTCGTCTGATCTCAGTGACGAATGTTGTCGTGTGACATGTCATCGCTCGCGCTCTGTAGGTGAGGTCGCGAGACAACATGTCGGTTCTTCCCTATCTTGCAAGATTATCGGGATCAAAAGTATCTTATGTTACTCTCCATCACTTAAACTATCCCTATGCCAATTGTCATCCAAATCTGTCGAACCGTTTGACCGTGAAAAGGGGACAAACAAACAAACAAACAAAGAAATGAACTTAAGGTTTATACAATTAGTAAGTATAAGTAAGGATATGGGGATATCGGGAACTCATTACTGAAGTACTGATGCTGCGAGTGTGAAGTCTCCACCCTCGTCCCTCTCTTATCAGTAATCATCACACGCGAGCACATTAAACTCGGCAATAAGTTACCTCCGGGCGGCCGCGAGCCCGGCCTTGCCCTGCCCGACCTGCCCGACCTGTCTACCGCCACGTACCGCTATACATAGGTAGCAAGAAACTTGGGAAGTGTGTAACGTGTGAACTGCCGGTAATTATCTCGCATTTTGTTTGTTCAAGTTAAATGTGTTTGTTTTGCAATGAATTTTGTCTTCAACTTCGTTTTAACTACGTCCTCGACGCGATGGCGCGGGCCTTTCATCTTACAAGTTGTAGAAAGTGTCACCCGTTTTGTTTACTATTTACATAATTACATGCGTGGGGGCGATGGATGTGATGTGGGGTGCGACGCGGGTCGTATCGTATACATCACATAGCGAGCGGGTAGGTACGAGTTTATGTAGCTACAGATGTAACACTTCGATATAATTAGTTAGGGACAATTCACCGTAATGAACGATGGTAATGATAAACTGCCTGAACGACGCGACGGGCGAAGGGCGACACGCGACCCGCATTCAGCCAGCTTCGTGTCAATCTCATGTCCCCGTACGTACTGTGGAAATAAATACCTACAATCACAATAGCAGAAGTCCTAAAACCAAATAAATATTTCAAAAAGACTAGTTTTGTAACACTACAATATTATGTTTGTCGCCGAATATAAAAGGAAAGCTTTAGAAGGAGAACTGTTAACAAAGACAGTATTGAGTTTCAATTTGCCGTCGTTTCTGTTTATAAATAAAGCTGCGAGAGTAAAGTGATGTCTTCGAGATGAGCTCCTCCACTTCACTCCGCTCAAGTCCGACGAGTGTGCGAGCGAGACGGGAGATGCACGTCGCTGTAGTGACGTCACTCGTGTGCGGCGACATTGCGGCGTATCATCAGAGGGCTGATTACATTCTTTTGTATATTTACCCGTAGCTCAATTATACATTCTGGCCTACCATGATCTCATAATAATTATGAGTCGTTGCTAAGTCGCCGCTATATTGATCAGTTAAAAAAAATTATAACACATCAAACAGGTAATTAAAAAAATAGTTTTTTTTGTATTATCTGTGGTTTTTCCCCACGTTTTTATACTCTCATTTTTCTTGTTTGTTTGTTTGTTTCTCGGTCCTTTAATTTGATTTTCAACTATTGCACGAAACGCAATGAGGTTTGAACACGCGAGAAAAATAAAAAAAAATCAATATATAAATTAGTCAGTTATATTAATTAGCATCAGATTAAATTTTATATGTTATTCCAAATTTTAATTATATATAATATTAAATTATATTTATATATTGTAATATTTATTTTTATTAGTTTATAAAGTAGGTAGGTAGGTGTTTTCATTTTTATACATTTATATTATATAATATATACCATATAATATACTAACAAACATGTGCATGCGGTGAACTTTTTCGCGTCAAACACTATTATTATAAAACGAGGTCGATATTAGCATATTAACATACCCTAGCACAGGTCTAGGCCTATATGGGTTGTTAAAAGTCGCAGACCGAAAATACATTATATTTGGCTCACAGCTCCTCAAGCATAAATTTGGTGTAACTTAGTCATATCAATAATGATGAAATAAATAAATATTAATAGATTTAAAAAATCTATTAATCTATCTATTAAGACGTTTAAAAACGTGGGATTTTACATTTTTTCATCATATTTATTAGAAAAGAGCTAATCCAATCCCTGTAAACTAGGCTGAAACTAGCCCTTTGCTGGCGCTCACGCTAACTCGCCGGCAAAACTTTTGCCTCCCTCTTCGCAGGGATTTTACTTTTCCGGCTACTGATTGGCCGGGGGATTTGAATTTGGAACGTGTATTTTGTAAAAAATTTCAATCACCAAAGAGTTCCAATAGAAACAGAAGAGGAATACACTAGGAATAGAAAAGGAGTAGAATAGGAGTAGACTATTAGTAGAGTAGGAGACTCGGAATAGACAAGCAATAGTCTTGGAATAGATTAGGAATAGTCTTTGAAACATTTGGGTTAACAAGTTAAATGTACTCATTTTCTCATAGAGGGCGATGAAAAGTAGAATGTCTACCTCAGGAGCAAATACTATTTTTAGCTCGAGTGAGGTACTTTGAATCCATCGATTCGCTCAGGATTCTACTCAAGAATCCCTCGTTGCGCTCGGGATTCTTTTCTAGAATCCTTCGCTTCACTCTGGATTCAAAAAACACTATCGCCGTAAAAATAGTCTAATCTACTATTTTAATCTATTAATATTCTCTTTAAAGTAGGCGAGATATTTAAAATGGGTTCTTTTTAGTGAATGTATGTCGCCGTAGCACTTCGTAGCCGTAGCACTCCGTAGCCGTAGCACGCCGTAGCTGTAATAGTTCAAGCAGATAAACGAATGGTCCGGAGGGACGCGGGTCGACGAAAGGATGGAAACAGCTCGAAGGACTTGTTCCGCCCACCTTACTTATGTACCCGCGCGAATTAAGCAATGCTTAGCGCCGTTGTTCCTTGGATGGGTTGCAAAAACATTATCTCTAGCTCCTTCGTGCTTCGAAATACTAAGTTCCGTAGCCACAGCACTATACAATTTGTAACGGGTAAGTCCTTTTAATCCCAAAGGGGGTTGTTCTAGACGTCTAGGCGAACACCTTTTGTTCTACGACTTTTGAAAATTAGAACTTAATTTTGAGATTATGTTTCACTGAAAAAACAGCTGCTTTTGAAAATAAAGGTAATTGAAGTTTTGATTGTAGTAGACCAAACTAAATAAAATGACAACATAAGGTCAATGACCTCGAACTCTCAGAAATAGCTGATTTTCAAGTAAACTTTACACCATTTTTTTCGAAAAGTACTTCGAATTTCCAAAAGTCATAGAACAAAAGTTGTTCGTCTAGACGTCTAGAACAACCCCCTTTCGGATTAAAAGGGCTTACCCGTTACACCTTGTATGAAAAGAAGAAAAACTCTTAAGTATATCCTGCGTAATAGACGCCAGAGTAGAGGTGCAAAACTCTAAACTTGACTTTGTCTACTATTACGCAGGATGATAGATAACTCGACGGCGAGTGGCGAGCAGTGGCGACACACAATTAGAGCTCCGCAACACGCTATTACCATATTAAATTATACCGATATCCAAATCACCATATTTTTGCTAATTCCCCGTCCTCCTGCCGCTCGGAAAGGGAAAATAGTTTGTTGTTTGTTAGGTTTGAAAATAACAATTTAGTTTCGCGGCGAGGGCGGTACTCTAATTAATTCTTGAGCCTGACCGGGTCCGGACCGGCGCCGGCCCGTGTTTCATAACTAGCAAAAGTCATTATAAACCCGAGAACGGTCGCTCCGAGTTACCTACTGATGGAAACTTCTCGTGCTTGTCATAGGCGCTGTGTAACGAGCGCGCTGCATATCGCATTACATCGCGCGGCGCGCCGCCGCCGGACCCACTAGACCGGCAATGGTCACTCACTACATACATCATACAGTAGCAGGTAGCCGACGATGCATGCACAATCGACTGCTAACTCACTGAGAGCCGACGCGTCCGTCCGACACTATTACAATGGGGTACCGGTTCAAGATAACATGCAGAGAACATCGAAAATAAATCAAAACATTAGAGATTATTTCATTTTTTTCATTCATTTAGTTGGCTCACTTCCAAAAAATGTCATCGAAATTTAAAAGTTTAAATCATTTGACTCACAAAACTCTTCGTTTAATCGTCGTGTTAATAATGAAATATAATTCTACCCGATCTACTCGGATTTAAATTGGTTTTGTAAATACCTGCCGTTGAAATGGTCAAATCTTTCCTGTTAGCGATAAGGTGCCTTCTCAAATCGATAATTACTGGGAAACGATTAAAATTCATGGAGGGTGGAGGAGTGGCGGTGAATACTGGCCGAAATGGAGGGACCTTTCATATTACTCTCTTGTAACCGAACGAGCGTTTGTAACATAGATGTATTGACCGAAATGTAGGCAAGTGTTCGGTCGCAGGCGGCAGGCGGCCGCTGCACCCAGCTGTGTACAGTCGGGATCGAAATCACAAGAGAATTGTTACGGTTACAGTTGCACTTGTTGCACTCGATTGTACCACAAGTATTTATTGCTTCAACAACACAGTAGGGAGAGTACATTGTGATCGACCTTGTGTCATGATTTCAGGAACATAGTACCGAAACTGTCTGATTGATGCGTCTTTTTGAGAATCTATCTTTATGAGAACAATCTATTAATTAAACATCTATGTAGTTCCGAGCTAAATGTGATCGATGTCGTACTCACACCGGATCACTCGTACGGTGATCCGGTGTGAGTGAGGTCTATTGTGGACATTAATTGCGTGCTCATTCTGTACAGACTTACATATTAGTTATCAAATATTCAAGACTCCACCTCACGAGATGAATATCGGTGAGTACGTAACCCATGACCCGTGTACAAATGAACATCGCCAGCTTTGTGGCGGCGGCGGGGCGGTAGCGGGGCGGGGGCGGGGCGGTCTACACGCTGCAGGTCGCAGCGAGGACACCGCTCGGTCGGCCGATCACTGTCGAGTGACGCACGCACGACCTGATGTCGTTCATGACTCATAGCATCGCATCACTCGACATACAAGTCGACGTAATATCGACTATCGACTATCGGCCGACTAGTCCGCAGTTTGCTCGACTCCTTCCAGAAATACGCAGGAACATTACAGACAATGTGTGAGCTCATTTCGACGCGTCGAATTATAATTTCCCTGAAGAATCGTTTTTATAAAATAACTTTGCGTTTTAATATTACAGTGACTCAGAACTGAGATCAGTAAAAGAAAACGTTTAGTTGAAATCGAAGCATATTTCTTGGGGACGAGATACATATTCATAAGATCATAATGGACCATTATCACACTGTGAAACAATATTCGTTACATTAACGATCTAGAGAGATATCTGCGAAGAATATTTCTTTGTAATGTATTCCATATTTTGTTTTCATTGCGGAACTAACTAACTAAGTGGGAAGGGGTTTCCTGGTGGGAGGCTTCTGCCAGCCCACCAGCCAGCGTGTACCTTGACCGATACGTAGACCGGTGCACTCACTCAAGAAGACGGATCGCATCTTGTTTTACTAGATGAGTGTGCTACATCTTAGATCATATCATCACGTACCATCAGGTGATGGTTTTGGTCAAACTCTCGTCATAAAAAAATCTAAGTACTTACCTACCAGTTTACATTCCCTTGAAAAATTAAAAGTTTCACAACGAAGTTATTTACCGTTTAAACTTATGTTATATAATGGAACATTATGTTGGTTTATTATTTTTTTATTGAATGATCGATCGATTAAACGTTTTGATATATGCCTAACAAAGGCACGATGTCATCGACTTCAAATCCAGAGACCGCTTCTAGGTAGACCCCACATTAACACACAAAGAATTTTAAAACATTGCTTTTCTACTGATTTCATAATACAATGCAGACGCAAAGTGACGCGCCCTTGTCTAGTTAAAGCTAGAACTTTATCGTTTGAGCTCAGAGCTAGTCAACAATGGAACGGCGACAACGTCTCAGACGATTCATGATTCAAGGGTTTAACGATTTTAAACAACAATAGTTAAGTTATTTAGTTTTTGAAGAGTCTTAAGTAACAAACTACGTTTAATGTTTGCTGCTGTAACTACTCGACCCGACAACGCGGCTTCTGTCATCGCACGTCGTCATGAATGAAGGTCGGCAGGTTCGTGTTACCATATATACCGAGGTTCACCAACTATTATGTACAGTGTGGTATGGTACCTACATTACATACATAAACAGCTGTTTGTTCAGGTCACCGCTTGTCACTGTGAACGTGTCGGTTGCAACATGCGTCGACGTTTACCCTGTAGTTGTAGACCATTTCATGGATCACGATCACGTTCTGAACGCAGACCACGGACGGTCGGCCGACTACAGAACGAGTGACGACATAGCTGTTTACTTGTTGCCAGATGTACCTACTATCAACTATCTGCCAACTTTAAATCCTTCGTCTGAGTTCACCTTTAATCTAACCGGTACTGTGTCACCATAATTTTTACACGGAAACTTTTTATGGTAAGATATTAAACTACGAATGTGTAAAAATAATATGTTCCCTGTGCCCCTGCCTGCCTCTGCTCGGATACCATAAAATTGAATTACGGTCCACCACTAAATTTCGAATTCCTCTACACAAAGACTCTTTTAAGTTGGAATGAATTCTTGTGGCATCGTTCTATGTTCGCACAACGAGCGAGCGAGCTCCCGCATTGTCTTACACCGGTTTAGTGTAGTCCGTCCCGGAGCCGGAGTCAGAGTGTTGGACGAGACGAAGGTACATTCTCCTCCAATTAAATGATGTATCTCCGCGCCGCAACCGACGTTATGAAGGTACGCCCTTCTTCAAATAATAGCCGTAGTATTTATTTAGGATTCATTCTCTTCGGGTCTATCTGTTTGACAATCTGCCGACTTCAATAATTCCGTAACTTACCTCAACTTAGATAATATTTATATGAGCTAATTTTCCTTCTGATGGACGAATAAAACAGAAATATCGAGTGATATTTCTGTTAAGTAATACTTAACTGTATACCCATTATCTATCTATTTGAGAGTGGTCTCTAGAGGACCCGACCTCTCTGTGTAGATAGGTGCGAGTGTCGGGGCGAGCAGCGAGCGGCGACCCAGCCGCGGCCGGGGTCGGGACGAGTTGACACAGGCGGGACGCGGGACGCGGGACGAGTGTACACAACCCGACCTACGTAAATAAAGATACCACCTAATTATAATTGAATAACAATGAAAAATTTGAACCATGTTTCAAATTCTTTACCGTTGAATTTCATATTTCGTAATTGTGAGCTTTTATTTTAGTTCTGTTTTAATTGTCGGACTTTTATAGCTGAAACGGTTTAAAAGGAAGCGGCGGTGGTCGAGCGAGACAGATATCGTCACCGCAACACAGGCGAGAGCATCGTCGTCGGTACCGTCACACAATGGAAATCGTTCACATTGACGATTTCACTGATTATCGCCGATATCAATAAAGCCGAGAACAATCGCGAGCCGCGGCCATTTCCATCAGTAGGTATCGGAATAATAAACGCCAGTATTGTCAGGGGGGGGGGGGGCGTGGGCAGCCTCTCGTGTTACGATAACAACACACTTATACACTCAAATTTGTTAAAGTTTTTTGTTGAGCGTCGCGCTTCGTTCGACAGTCGCGTCGTCGCCAGTGTTGCCAACTTAGCTAGATTTAGCTATTTTTTTATGTAAGGCAGTGTTTTAATTTCAATCTAGCAACTTTCTCTTAAATTCTAGCTACAAACCTTTGGTAGCAGTTGGCAACACTGCACTAGTCGTCGCTCGAACCACAGTTATCTACTGTGGTTGGAACCCTGCGGAACGTAAAACGGTTGCCGTTTCGAGGAATAACAAATTTAATCGATGAAAGATTGATAAGTACTACTGTGCTGTGTATTATGACTCCCACAATATACAACGGACTATAAAGCTGAAAGTAGGTGTGTATGTTACTCAATCACCCAAAAACTAAAGTTACCTCTAGCCATTTCAAACCGGTTACATGTCTAGAGGTAACCGGTCCGAAATGGCCGTATGCTACCAGAACCTTAGTTCTAAATTTAAATTACTTTATGCTCTAGGGTTATAATTAGCACTGTATGCACCTAGAGAATATAGACTCCCTTTACGTTTACCTTTTTGGTCAAATAAAGTAACTTTGTAGAGCCGTAGTAGATGTGTAAAATGAGTTTACACACCTACTGCTCTACAGAGTTACTTTATTTGACCAAAAAGGTCAACGTAAAGCGACTCTTTATTCCCTAGGTGCATAAAGTGCACATTATGCACCTAGGGCATAACGTAATTTAAATTTAGAACTAAGGTTCTGGTAGCATACGGCCATTTCGAACTGGCCACCTAGACATAACACATGAAAAAAATAAAAACTGGGCAATTTTTTTCTATTTTCATGGACGGAAGGGTAAAGCAAAAAGTTTTGGTTAGGATAAAGCCCCAACTTTTTTTTTTTCATCAGCTAAGGCCGATGTGTGGTTTCGTCATTTTGATGTAACATTGTTAAATTTAATTAATATAAAGCTGTCAATATATTTCATATACGTTGCATTATTCTATTTTTTTGTTGTTAGTTAAATACTTATTTTTGTAGCCCTTTTATTGTCTCGCAGTAGATGTGTAAAGTAGAGTATTCACCTCGGTACTAAAGTCTGTCAGGACTCTAGGTACATAACTCCTTCGCTTCGCTCAGGAGTTAAGTTTTTAACACCCTCGCTGCGCTCGGGAGTTAACCTTCTAGAGTCATTCGTACGCTTTGGATTCAATATGACGCCCGCTATATAAGACAGGACTTTAGTACCTCGGTGCATAAACTACTATTAAATCTTTTATAATGACTGAACCGTGGTAGATTTAATCTCATTGATCAAATATTCATCTAAAACTCATCAACTACCAAGTAACAGTTCAAACTACAAGAGCTCGTTCAATTAGGGCATCTCTACAGTTGGATAAGGATAACTTTGGACTAATGTCGAATCAAAGCGCCGCCGCGCCGGTGGAACACACGACAGGGTGGAGAAGGGGAGGGGAGGGGAGGGGTGACGTCATAACACGTCACTTGGTGACGCACACGCCGCACCGAGTGCCTCCATCGCCGTCTGTCTTCAGTAATAATGTCTTCGCGTGTCATCTCAATACAGTCATTAAACAAGTAACCAACTCCAGCAAGGTGGTCGGTTGGTTGCTCGAGCTTTGTGTTGTGAACTCTGTCTCATTTTGGTACTGTGTTTGACATCACAAACAACGAGCGTTCGCAAACATACAGTACACCCGAGCGTATGACCTACGGCCTCTTCAGCTCTTCTTTAGCTCTGCTACGAGTAGTAATATCCTTGTATCGAAGTGACGTCACGCCGGAACCAATAAATGCCGCGAACACGCGAGCGTTCTGACATTTTGATAAACAGAAAAACAAAAGCACAAGCGTAAGTCCCGATCCTGAACTGTATTCAAGTCCGATCTACGCTTAGTTATACTGAGTTATATCGTACTGATATGACGGGAATGGTTTTATAACATTGATATCAAAGTGTTATATAACTCGACGACACGACGATTGTATCACGTCCCGTTCCGGTAATTAAGGTCTCCGGAATGTTCAATGTAAATCCAGATTTATACGAGCTCCGGCTCGGGCGAGTTCGGACGTCTCCACTACTGCACGACCATCAAAGTACCATGATACAACTATAACAAACCGGGGAACTGGTGAGATGCATCATAAACATAATTTTATTATTGCGAATAAGGATAGTACAATTGGTGTTAATGCTGGTAAGAAACTTTCATTACTATAACGTGATGCTAATGTTCATTACGTTCATAGATAGATAGATATAATGACACTTTATTTGTTCAACATATAATAAAAATAAAAACTTGTTCGTTAGTAATAAAAAGCATGAATACCTAATTGTAAATTAACTTTAAACCGTTATATTTCCTAAATGGTTCTTTAAAATGAAAAATGGTGAAAGAAACCTAATATTTATTTTTAAAAACCTATTCAACGATACCCATCTTGACATACTTTGACGATTTTGGATTTTTTAATTTTGACAATATGGCGTCTGGTGGTGACATAAGTTACTTTGGATTACTGTCATGTCTTTAGTCACACTCGCCAGATTAAGACGAATCGATTGACGTAAGAATCATCGAAATCGGTCCACGCGTTTGGCCACATAGAAACATCCATACATACATACATACATACATACATACATACATACATAGACCTATAAACACATTACCCTCCTTTGCGTCGCGCAGTCGGGTAAAAATACACATATTCGATAATTACACAACAAGATTAAAATTAAGATGTTGCACAAATGGGCGGCCTTATCGCACTATACACACTACACATCTATACTTACTAATATTATAAAGCTGAAGAGTTTGTTTGTTTGTTTGTTTGTTTGAACGCGCTAATCTCAGGAACTGCTGGTCCGATTTGAAAAATTATTTTTGTGTTTGATAGTCCATTTATCGAGGAAGGTTATAGGCTATATTACATCACGCTACGACTGATAGGAGCGGAGCATCCATGAAATATGTTGCAAAAACGGGAAAAAAATCCCTCTTTTTCGAGATTCTGTCGCGTGCGCTGAGTAAACGGTCAAAGTAACATAAAAACCATTTATGAGAGAATTGTTCCTCTAAATAGGATCTAATAAATAGTCCGCGACAGCATATGTCTAACTCTTAAGGTTGACTCAATATAACATCTTTTAGAGTAATGAAATTTATTGTAGAACAATGCATTGTTTCCGAAGGTAATTTTGTAAATATGATTTAATCCTTATCCAAATAAATACGTTATTCATTAAAAGTATTTAATTTTAAACATAATTGTCCTTAACATCACTTGATTTCAATGAATATCTCACGAGATATTACAGTTTTAAAATAACTTCACAATAAATAATTAATAAGTACCAAGCGTGCATATACATATACACGTAGCGGGCGACGATGATGAGGGTGGTCAGCCAACTCTGTGAGGCATCATGCCGCGCGGCTCAATCGGTCGGCTCCATGCGAGACGGTACTGTCACCAAACTGCAGTGTTTTTTAATAATTATTTTGCAATATCTCATTGTACTTTTGATTCTTAATATTTTGTTTTATGTTGGTAATTAATATTTTAAAGAGGTTACGTTGGTAACATGTATGTATGTATGTATTTTGGGGTCATCTTAGAAACTTCTAGACCTATTTCAAAAATTCTTTCACTAATAGAAAACTACATTATCCAGATGTGACATAGGCTACTTTTGATCCCGATATTCCCTCGGGATCGGGACTTACGCAAGTGAAACTGCGGGACGGCAGCTCTGAAAAATAAAGTCGTGTATTTCTATTTCTAACTCAACAACCCGTAAACCGATATGAATGAAATTTGATAAAGGGTAGAAATAATATATAGGGTACTTTGAATGATCGTACGGGTTAAGCAACACTTGGTACAACATACGTGATGGGTGAAAAAGAGCAGGTGACCCGATATTCATAAACTTGGTACAGGGTTGGTTTAGAGGTAGAAATATTATATATAGTACTTTGAATGATCGTTAAGCAACACCTGGTATGACATACGTGAGAGATCATTAACGTTACGGCATAGGAAGTTACGCGGGTGAAACCGCGGGGCGCAGCTAGTCATTTGATATTTTTAAAAGTAACTTCTTTAATTACAGTCGATGGAATAGTGGACCGAATATCTTACGAAAACAGATGTTAATAAATGTGTGTGTGTGTACTAGAGATGCCTTTGAGCGTCAGGCAACCGACAGAAATTACCGGAGTAAGACGATGCTC
The DNA here is from genome assembly GCA_949358125.1 of Idaea dimidiata. NCBI lineage: Eukaryota > Metazoa > Arthropoda > Insecta > Lepidoptera > Geometridae > Idaea > Idaea dimidiata. Next base: position 15,078,119 of record OX442341.1, read on the forward strand.
TAACAAGACGCTACGCTTGGTACCCTGCATACCAGGAATATGCACCATGGATGAGACACGACCCTCTTCAATGAACGAATGGAACGGAGGAACCGGTATCGACGTGTATATTTGGTTAGGTCATTCATTATAATGAAGGAAGAGGTTGTTTGTTTCACGTTTATATTTCAATCTAAGGAAGGGAACAATTTAATATAATATTACCGTTGAAACCGTTTACCTAGTGCGGACTGGGGAGGTAGGTACTCAGAGTTGTCGACGACGCCGCGTGCCGGCCGGGTCCACGATCAACGATGATTTACATTATGTGTTAGGTGGAGAGCTCCGCGCAACTTGGACGCTAGAGAGGCTCCGGTTTCGACGGCTCTGTACCGAGCAGGACACAGTGATGTGGGTCGAGTCGGTGTCGGCGGACTCCGCCCGGCCCGCGCCTGCCGCCACCTGATATTATGCATCCTCGACATAAGTTACGGCCCCGGCTCGGCTCGCTCCGCCAGCTCCTGCTTATTGCCAAGTATAAATAAGCCGAGGGTTCGAAAGGGCTATGATTTAGTTAAGAGGCTCCGCCTCGACGATGTTCTTTGGAGAATGTTAGTACCGTTTGTCAGATTACGAGTTGACTTTAAGATAAAATACAAAAGTACATATTATGTACTACTGTGAAACATTTCAATACACTGGGCAAAGTACTTGTAAATAGTATTCCAGTTTCTTCTTATTTTCGTGTAGTGGTGTAGCTCACCTAGTGTTAGAGTTTTCAGGTCACCCTAAGACCTCCAACTTGACCTCGCGACTGCTATCAGAGATAACATCTAGGTAACAACTTCACACAGATGTTCCAGCTAAACATCTACGTGAAGGTTTAACGCTGGCTGATAGATCCGCTCCGCTGCACGACGTGCTGTTGTGCTATGACGGCTCATCCAAGTACTGCACAGACCTACCACTGGTCGATGTTCTATTGTAAGTACATACCCACCACCTTTATATACAATCTTTATGCAGAATCTACTAATCATTCCATTTATCTGGTCGTGTAGGTCGGGGCAGCCGGGCGACGAGGCGACCGTCGTAAATACCGTCGGAACCTTTCCAGGAACATCAAATAACATTATAACATAACATAAAAACTTACGAGCCGTGGCCCATTGCATCCTACTACCTATATACTGCTGGTATATATGCCTCGGGCGGGACGGTCCCGGCGGCGGGGCGGCGGCGCGGGGCGGTAGCGGCGTTGCCGGGACGGTCAGATGCTTTAAAAAACATTTTGACTTTATTACGGTTCTAGAGATGGGCTATAAGATAATCGTAAGTTTTACTGTGTTCTATGTTTTGTCGACAAAAACTGAGACACGAATAAAGTTAATTAGTTAATGGAATGACTGAACCCTATTTATCTTATGCTTCTCATCATAATAATCATAATCATATCATTTATTTCGCAAACATGGGTTACAATAGATCATAGGATCACATGAAGTATGATCAAGCCATGTCTAACTTTCCAAGATTTGTTTATAAAGTTTAATCTCATAACGCATTAAAAATCATTAACCATTATAATACTCTCTAAAATAATAGTAATACAATTTATTCAATTATTTTTTACAAAATAAACTAGGGTACGTATATGTATTAGTACTCTTGTTTATAAAGTTGCACAAAGATGGTCATTAGCAGTACAAAACATATGAGAGAATTTGCAAGTCATATTAATATAATTAAGTGGAAATCAATAACAAAATCGTTAAAAGGATGTCAAAAATAATAATAGGTATTTAAATCAATTTATAATAGTTAAGTACTTATAATAAACAAAAAAAACAAAAATTTGTCTTCCATGTATTCTCTTATGTTTAATAATAATAATGGTTTGGGGAGTAGAAATTGTTTAATTACATTTTAAATACATGTATTGAATCAATTTACAACAAATTTTGGTCGGCTGATGATTATACCTACATATATTTGTGGAGCCATACAATAAATACTTCCTTTGGCAGTCGTGTAAAAAACAATTCGTCACTATTTTGTCTCTGTTGTTGAAGCTAGTTGTCATTCAACAGAGCTAGTTTATGGCCGGAACATAATATACAGGGTGAACTTCTTCGATGGGCTTTTAGAGGGATATCCTCAACTATAAGAGATAGCGAAAAATGCTGAAAAAAGTTGCGTCCCCGATTTTGTCAAAAATTAAAATGGCAATATTCGTTTCTTTTTTAAATGTATTACCCTTAGAAATATTTTTAAAGGAAAAATTCATCTTCAAAAACTCACTTGCGGCGAGATTTGAACTCGCGTCCCTGGATCAATATTCCAGTGCCTATACCGCTCGGCCACGCAAGTTCCCGGGAACCTCGGGAACAACATACCGCTCGGCCACGGAAGTTCCCGGGAACCTCGGGAACTTGCGTGGCCGAGCGGTATAGGCACTGGAATATTGATCCAGGGACGCGAGTTTAAATCTCGCCGCAAGTGAGTTTTTGAAGATGAATTTTTACTTTAAAAATATTTCTAGTAAATATGCCTTGAGCAATAGAAACAAATTTACGAAATATGTATTACCCTTGCCAGGAATCAAACCATGTCTTTTTTTAATTAATTAACGATCGGTAGTGTTGCTAATGAAGAACAAATCCTGAAAACAAACATAGTGTGAAACATAGTGCATAGTGTGTTTAAAGTGTTCTTATTATTATTTCAGAGGTGTCAACTCCCTTAAAAGTATCACAGGTTTTTGAATCTTGGAAATAAGTCTCGGTAGTAAGTATCTCGCGAGAGCAACAAATGTACGAGTAAATAATGTGTGGAGAGGTGGGGAGGAGGGGGTGAGGGGGGGGGGGTTGGTGGGACCCACCGACCGCGGCTCTCGGGACGGGACGCGGATTCTCTTTGAATATCAAAATAGGCGAGTACAGTAGTGCGACGTGAGGTTACATATAAAATTCAAAAAAGAAATCCTTTGAAGTTAAGTACCATTTTTACGAGAGTTTTCCTGTGCATCATTGATAACCAGATATTTGAGGCTTCGTATCTTACTGAGTGCTAAGATTGTCATTTGTTTGAGGCACATCTGTAGTTACTTATGCCCACCGTATGGCACATATAGGATTGTGTACGACGACATCGGACAGTAGCGTCAACTTACAGTATTGTATGTACTAGTATGTAGTGGGTATAGGTTAGTTACTTTCCCCTAACCTCGTCTCGTCTCGTCTCGTCTCGTCTCGTCTCGTCTCGTCTAGTTCACTTCTATCGGTTTTCATAAATAAATGTCAGCCATTGTAACAAACAATACGATGTGAATATTACATTTGGGGTGGCTGACGGCATACGGCTCAGGTGTCGACCGTTCTCTCCGACTTATATGCTGTGGAAACGAAACCTACCCGGGCCCGGGAGGTACCGTCTTTCTTACCCAAATATTTATTCGAAATATAAAGCCTTTCGAAATATTTTCAACACTACTCGCTAACTGTGCGTTTAATAAAAATAGTAATTTATGGTAGTGACTAGGTAGTGGTACCTACATGTTTTGGCGCGTACCTTATTTATAAAGAAAGAAAATACATAAACTCCAGCACTCCTATCACACGAGCATACGCCACTAGTAGTATATTACAATACAGTATAGAGTATATTCCTCGCCACACTCGCATGTATGAGACGCGAAAGTTATTCCGTGTGTCATATCGCCTGACAAATGGCGAACGTTTTTAATATCCGAGAGTCAGCGGCGGTGTCGCGCGTCGCGTCGCCGCGGTCGTAACCAGCCAGCTCGCACTACAGCTCTACTTATGAGAACTATCTCCTCTACTGTACGAGTACACACACACACACACACTATCTACCTACATCCACACTGCGGGTATTATACTGTACTTCAAAATAGACCAAAACGCACTGCGACTGTTTCACTTGCATAGTTAGTTACATGAAAAGAAAATTGGCTCATTGTTTTGTATTATTTACATTTTGTGCAGAATTCGAATGGATTGTAGTCGCCATATTACTTACGTGTTCCATTTCTATGGTTTGATTATTTAACTTGCATTTGTCGGTGCGCTTAGTGCACGGGGGTACAGGGTGGACAATGTTTTGATCATGATCAGTCCTGTGTGCTTGCTGTTTCTTAGTATTTTATTGAAATATCAATTTAAAAAGTACATAATAAGACACCGTTTTCTCATGATTTGTTGCATTAATGTGACAAAGAACCGTTTTTTTTAGTTCCATTAAGTAGGTAAGTACTTATTTTATAAATATATTTTTATCCCCGATGTGAAGAAGTTCAGAAATTAAAAACGGAAATAAAAGACTATAGAAAGTACCAAATTGTTATCGAATGTACATACATACCTATGTCAAATTCTAAAAGGAAATTTTTATTCTAATTTAATGGGGACTGGTCAAGTCACGCTTAAGTTAAATAAACAGTTAATAATAACAACTTTAAGGATAAGTCGCACTTTTATTGCCGACCGTAATAGGTAGGTTTCCTTCTTGAGTCTCGGTGTCTTTTTCCGTTTTAGGAAGGTTTAGAGTAAATTTTTAAACTTCGTCGTTAGCAAATGTATTGTTAGCAACAGATCGCTTAAATTAAATAATAATAAAATCCTGTGACCAACACACAGCGCCATCTAGCCCCATAGTAAGCTGCTGAGTACTACATGTAATAAATATAAGATTGTTGCGAGAATGTTTGTGGTTTAGAGGCGTTCTGTTCGCAAAACGTTTGACAATAAAGCTCGCAAACACCGCTCATTGCTATGCATAGAGAGCGCTATCTGAATAAAGTAGAGGTCGCGTGTGACAATACACCGCACAGCGCGCACCGTAACCCCACCGGCACTACTTAGGGGCTTCCGCGAGCGAGCTGCTATCGAATATCCTATGATATAAAGTTATTTGCAGCCGCGACGCGCGTTTAGGGCACATTGGGGCGCCTCTATCTCGATAATAAAGAGTTCTGTTATTTCCCATTCATATGTTTCGCCGAAGGAACATATATTGACGCGATTATGAAAATGATCCTTTTTGATTTACTCATACCACTGAACATACAGGAGTAAACACCGTGCGAAGTGGTGTAAGTAGAAACAGTCGGACTCAGGATTTAGAACTCTCAAATTAGGATTGTCAGGAGTCTGCCGTCTTATATAATCGTGCGTATCAGGTTAAAAGTGTCCAGCTCGACTATTCTTGTTCCAGACAATCCGGTCCGCTCCGCTCCTCTCCGCTCTCCTATTTATTGCCTAAAGTTGTAACGGAAGGCGACGGCGACGCTTCATTCGTTCGACAACTCTTTACATTTACATACAAATTGCAATAAGGGAGAGCTGTAAACTCGGCTATAGCCGTCGCGACGTCGATCGTATATCGACTTGTGGCGAACGAACGACTCACTTTTTTATTAGTTTCTCTTATAAATAGTTTGACACTTCAGAGTGTGCCGCCCACGCGGCGCGGCGAGCGGCGCGGCGAGCGATCTTCGGGGGCGACCGACTCGCAACAATCAACTTTTATTATACCCGAAGGCATATTTTTATCGAATTATTTTCGGTTATCTGGTGTGAAGGATCCATAAAATAGTTCAATTTGCGTAGAAACTTGATCTCGAAGGAGTTTAAAGTTGAGCGAGACGTGATTAGTGGCGGTCGGTCCCGACGGGAGACGCGACGGGCGACGGGCGACGACGGGCTATGGAAAGTGAGAGGTCGGCGTTCAGAGGTGAGCACTCGCTATAAATCCCGCTGAGGGAACCATTCACGATGTAAATAGAGGGGCGTCTTCATTGTCCTGCATCAATACGATAAATTGCAGAGAAGTGAGAACTGCCTGCCCCGCACCGCACCCCGCATCACCCCGCGCCGCGCCACTTCAACACTCACACAAAAGGAAGTGAATGAGAATTATTGACGCGGCTAAATGAGTTAGAATTAAAGCGACAATAATAATAGTAACCATAATTAAATACAGACGTTCATTACTTTGATCATTCGATCGGGTATTGTAGTTTATTTAACGTACGGGCCCATACTATGAATAATCTACAACAAAATGTACATAATGTTAAATTATGTACATTTTGTTTAAATTACCAACTCTGGAGGAGTTAATTAACGACTTAATTCTTAGGACAATTCTTAATTTGATAACAGCACAGCAGCACATATATCGTGTGTTGTCTTGTGGTCTTACTTATAGAGCATATTACTGTAGATTTGTGTTACTCGTATCAGTAGTATATTCTCGAGACGAATGGCGTGTTGTAGCGAACCTGAATCCATCTCATTACATATATATCGGCTACTACGAGAGACTGTACCACAGTATAACTATACGGGGAGACTATTCTCTGACAGGTAGTTATTTGTATGCATACAATCATACAATAGATTCGTTAAGGTTAATTCAGTGAGTCGGATGACGCGAGCGTCGCGCGCGCGACTATCTCGCGCACTTTCAAAAAGCCGGACGTCCGCTCTCGCCCGGCCCGCCTTCTCTCCGGACTCGGAGCAATTTAGGAAATCCGGATTATGTATACGCCAGCGTGCGCCGTGCGCGACGCGACCTACCACCGCTCTGTTAAATACTTCACTTTGTTATATGACGCGGATGACGCGACGAACGCACCGCTCGCGTCGGGTCGTGGGGTTTAGTCGACAATATTGTTACACGACGAGCAAATTACAATCCTTCATATAAATTGGTCCTGTACCGGTATGTTTATAATTATTGAAAAGTGTCTGACATGTGATATACTCTCTCTGTGTAGGGATCATAGTCCTAATTGCCCAAATGGTTGCTATGCGTAGCGTAAGTACCTACTACATTACGTTGTATTTAATCTCTATATTAATAATTTCTTCTATGGTTTTCGCGATTTTGCATAATAAAACACTTTATTTATCCGGTTTTATCGCGTTTTTATTCATTATTTGAACCGAGCTTTCGTCAACTTTACAGTTGGCTTTTTCAAGGTTGTCAACCTTGAAAAAGCCGTTCTCTTTATATTATAAAGTGTTCTCTTTATTAATGTTAAATTTAGATAAACTCGTGTGTAGGTGTATTAGAAGCTCTATATCTTTCTCGGCTCGAGCGGCTTTCGGGTGTTGTGTGTATTCTGAGCATGGAAAATCACAAACCATTATACGAAATAATGCAACATCGCTTTGAGCATCCGATGTAACTCAATCATTTATTCATGTTTTAATGTCGTTTTAGTGGTAGGTTATACGATAAATTATGTTCCTTCTATATTGGCCAGTTCGGCATATGAAGTCATAACAGGTTCTGAGAAGAAATTACGTACATGTCAATTAAATCTATTATTCCAACATATTTATTAACCACTAGCTGCGCCCCGCGGTTTTACCCGCGAAAGTGAAAAACGCGTTATCACGGGCGCGGGCAGCCGAGCGGTTCTCGAGCGGTTGCACTTTTTCGTTCACTACTCGGGTTCTACGAATTGGATTTCGATGCAAAGTATACCACGACGTTTCTCGAAAATAGAACAATCCATATTGCAAACCAGATTTCAATCAGATTAGTAGTTTTTAATTGTATAAGGAACAGACAGAGCAACAGACAGACAGACATGAATTTTAAAAGTTATATAATTTTTTTCTACTGCTTATCCTAAGTCTCCTAGACCATTTTTTTTAAATTTACTTTCAAGTACAGACTTTTTGTCCTCTTTTCCTTTATTATAAGTATAGATAGATGTCATCCGTCGGACCTTTGGTAGTGCCGGCGTTCCGTCAACCTTGGAACCCAACGGTCTGTTGCGGGACGACGCAAGAGACTTGACGGAATGACTCTCGTTCCCTGGAAGATGAGTTGCCCTTAAGTTTGGGATGCCACGTGTATGGACACGCTGGCTCCTTCCCATCTTCCAATGACCACGATGCGGGCCGGAGCTGCCGCTTATAAAGCTGAATACCTCAAGCGGCACAAATATAGTACCTAATCTAAATAGGAGTAACGGTTTCGAACGGACCATACTGCGTATGATCTTCGGACCGATGCGAGACGATGATGGCTTCTATCGACCTAGAATGAACCATAAACTGGATGCTCTCATCAGCGCCGAAAACATTATCAGATACTGCAAGTGCACTTGGAGAGAATGGATGTAGGCAGAGCGGTGGAAACCATCTCTAATTGGACTTCTCAACAAAAACGTCCAAAGGTACGACTTAGAAAGCGCTGGAGAGACTGGGTAGAGGAAGACCTGAGGCGGATGGAGAAGCTTACATCCTGGAGGAAGACGGAAGAAGAAAGAAGAAGAAGAAAATTGGGGTTACATGTTGGTGCCGTTTGGGGTGGAAACCAAAATGCTGGCTTGTATGTGGCCCAGAAAATAAGTATTACTTAAATTTAAGTAGTTCTATTTTAGTTTAATTTTTTTTTCAAGTGTATTTGTGTCCAATAAATATTTATAATATATATTACCAAAGAAAATACACAAGTCATGATAGCCACAGCGTTGTTATAAATTTCTTTGTACCTATACATTATTAAAATGACCTTAGATAGAATGACCGTCAATGCAGGCAAAGCCCTCTCCGCCACGCACCCGCACCCGCACCCGGACGCGGGCAGTAATCTCGGCTGATCCCAGCAACTGGAGCATCCATCACGTCGACCAGTCGGTCGGCAGGTCAGCCACACCACACTCATATCTCTACAAAATACGTCATATTTCATTGCTGACTATGTTTAATATCATCAAGTGAGCTCAACGCGGGCTCTATAAATACCGCGTAATAAATGATGGCCTACGACCAGACGCGACCGACCTGCGACCGACTACGACTACACAACACACACACATATACACACACACACACAGGGGTCCGGTACTACAACACTCGCTCGAGGATATGATTTATATACTACTTTATATATACTGTGTTCCGACGATCGGGGCGAGATGTGACGAGGTGACAAAGTCACAGCTAGGTATACGAAATGGGCACATTGTCGGTCAGCTTTAGTAGCAACCCATCGCTGTACATTGCTGTGTATCTAACATTATGAGTATTAAACTTTTTAAATTCACACGATTTGTTAACATATTTACATTTTATCGGGTCTTAATCGCGTACTATTTTTATTTTCTTACCTCGACGTTTCGATCATGTTACAATGATCTTGGTCTCGTGGGGACTGGAGCTGCGGCGGGTGTCGTCCTCTATTTATAACCGTCGTTGTTTACTGTCCGGTGGTGGGTAGGTAAAGAAATTTTTAAAGTACGTGAGTAACCGCACTACCCACATTTTCTATTACACTAGTTCGTAAACAGTTTAAGGCACGCGTCACACCACACGAAAGCTAAGGGGCGCGACAAACTACACTCACGATATTAGAAGACGCGATAAGTTTTTTCGTGACGCTTGTACATTCCTATTACCGGATTCCACGTAGACGAGAGCTTGTATCCACTTTCCCGGTTGAAATTTCTATGTTTCCTAATTTCAACCGCTTCACGAACAATCCTGGAGTAGTATCGTCGTTCAGTGGAAAGGACACGCGGGGCATGCAACTCAATCCAGTGGTTTGATCCTGATAAAGTGATAATAGAAGGTGTTCTGCTATCGCAGATTTCGCGATATAATAGTACGCGATTAAAGACCCAGTAAAATGTAAATATTATAAGTATTGTTTAAAGCTAATTTATATATATTTACTAGCTGAGCCCCGCGGTTTCACCCGCGCAAGTCGCGATCCCGCGTTTGTTCGAACACCGACCTACCGCAATGCAAAAATCGACACTTAAACGGTCGCCCATTGAAGAACTATTGAAGCCATCATGTGCAATCATCAAAGCCATCAATGGCTATAAGTCATTTTTTACTCATTTAATATGTGTTATGTGTGTATCGATTACACAACTATTTGAATGATTATTCAGTAATACTATTACTTAGCATAATATCGTAAGTATTATGCTATTATGCTTTTACGTAAGTAAAAAAATACTCACAGTCGGGATTCATTGGAAAAATTAGATTGGTAAAATGAATGGGTCCCGACTGTGAGTAATTTTTTACTCATTTAATTTTTAAATGAGTAATTATAAATAATAATAAATAATAATAAAATGTATTTATTGAGTTCTCCACAATAACAATAACAAGATACGAGTAAGTACTTAAAATAAAATTAGTGTCTATTGTTGTTTAGGCTATAGATTATTGTGGAGACTGGAGCCTGCACTAAAGTTTACTGTTTAAAGTTTACAAAAATTATTGGGCTTGTTTTTTTTCTTTTTGTTTTTTTTGTTGTTTCTATGCATATTTTTAATCGAGTTTTTTACGCAGTTGGGTTTTTGTTTTTCTATAAATTATTTTTTTTATTAAGAGCCTCAGTTCAGGTTAGATTTATCTTCAATTATTCGTGATCGGAGTGATCGGCGCGGCGCCGGAATCTCGATTCCATTATCTCTAAAATGAGTAAAATAAACATCAGACAGAGGCAGCATTCCCAATTTCCGATCGTCGAATCATTTTGGACAAAATTATATAGAATTTAGTGATTATTCTGCCTTTTACCGCTTCGGAGTAGATTAGAGAAACCAGGCGGAGGCGGAAATCCAGAGATTTTCGAATTTACCATTTCTAATAATATATTACTTACTTGTAGCTGTCGATGTTAGAGGTGGCGTTTCATACCTTGTGTCTATGGTTGCCGTGGGCTTGTATTAACCTTTAATATTTCTGTCTATAGTCTATCAATGGAAGTGTTCGTAAGAATTTACCAACACAATAAGTTACAACAAATCCATCTACTAAACAGATTGTGATGAAACTTAAGTTGTCGATAGTTGGAGACCTGAAACAGAATAGTGCGACAAATGGACTACCAGACTAGACACAACACATAGAATATTAAATTTATACATGCAATAATGTACTCATTTAATGGATGCGTATCAGTTATAATATGTTTGTTGTAAGCAGCTCGGACTTTTAAACTTACTTTCGGTTTATAAAATATAAAACCACTTAAATCAAAACATTTGTTTAACTTATAATTCAATCACCCTTCATACAATATAAACAATGACGAATCTATAAAACTGTACTGTGCAAATCGTCCCATACTATGTAGAGGTGGTGTCGGCGAGGTATCGGCCGATCGTTAAGTCTACGGGCGACTCTAGCCGCTATAAATACTAATAACACAAGAACGTCGTTAGCCGGCTCTTTCACTAGCCCATAACTTGAGAGTTGCGTTCTTGTTAGACGCGCCGGTTACCACCGACCGCCTCGATGAGGAGAGCTGCGAACGATGCGACGACACGACGCGATGACAGAGTACATACTTGTTTACCGTTACTGCGAGTTTTTGGCGAGAACGCGGCGAGGAGACACATCCCCTCGCCGCGTTCTCGCCAAAAACTCTTATGTGTAGTTAAAATAATTTAACTACACATAGTTAAATTTACATTTTTGTGAAACCTAGTTTAAATGCGTGTATATTGTTTATTTTCGGGGGCATATTAATCTAGTTTCGTGAAAGTGTACAAGTGTAATGAAAGTGAAAACGAACGCATAACATGGACTTTAGCGTTGTCTCCAAAGCTCCGTGAACAATCATTATAAACGCCGTTTTTCAATGATTCCCTATAGACTTTAACTATGACACTTGACTGTTTCGATGCAAATAACTTTTATTTCTTATCGGTTGTGAACCGATTATGGCCATTAGGAAATTAGCCAGTGTCATGTATTCTATTATATTATGCAAGTTATTTGCATCGATACAGTCAAGTCGTCATAGTTAAAGTCAAGTCTAGGGAATCATTTGTAAACACGGCGGCCATTTACAAACAATCTTCACGGAGCCTTGGAGACAACACTAAGTCAATGTTTTGCACCGATTTTCACTTTCATTCCACTTGTACACCTTCACGAAACTAAATTGATTAATATGCCCCTGAAATTAAACAATTTGCACGCATATGAACTAGGTTTCACAAAAATGAAAATTTAGCACCACATCTCCTCAACGAGTTCCCGCCAAGACTCGCAAATAACTTGCAAATGTTATAATACCTGACACTGGCTACTTTCTATATAACCATAATCGGTTCACAACCGATAACAAATACCGTTAGGTACTACTACGAACATACAACACTATAGATAAGATACTACATTCCGTATTTCTTCTTATGTAGACATGTGCTACGACTGCGACGACAAGTGCTACGGTTCGTAGACATGACTGCTACAAACCCGTAGCATATCGAAGTTATCTGATTTCAACTATTTTAAGACAGACGCTTTGAAACAAGTAATTTCCGTTTGATGTGACGTACAGTAACAGTTGCTGGTAACGTTGTACAGCAGCTACTAGTTGGATTCAATGGGTTGATTGATACTGAATGTAGTTACTGTAACACGTGTAGCAGTAGGTAGGTCTACGTGCCGGTGTCATCGATGGTCGGAGTAACGAGCGAAGGCAAAAACCAATGTCTATAATTATGTAGTATGTACCTACCTATAATACGTCGATACTGTTATAGGAAATCAATCAGAAGGTAATCAAATAAAGTTGAGATAAAACTTGCTCGGAAGTTGTATCGATAAATGTTCCCTTGCGGGCCGAGTTCACAATAGATATGATTAGAAGAGAACGATCGACCTCCCCCCCCTCCTCCCCCCTCCCCCCTCCTACCGACCGACACAGGGACTAATATATTGTATACGTAGCTCTTAATTGAGCTAAGTGTATTCTGTACAATGTAATAATATTAAACTCTGTGATAATATATAACTCTGATTAAACAACTACCGGCTTAAATATTTATATTTTACATCTCATTAAAGTTACAGTAATTTGCTCATCACTCCCGACATAGTCGTGGACTCTGCTACAGTGTGCATACACTAGACCATTATACGTACAGCAAGTATGGCCGTGATGTATAGAATCAATGCAGACATTGTGTATAGTTTTACTATCGAGTTCGTCGCTTTTATAAACATCTGACGCGACGTCCCATAATAATTAGCATCTGTATATCAAATCTACCGGTTAAATTAGATAGAAATTGGTCTTAAAACTGTCAAATATTGAACTTAAAATGATGAAGTTGATGCCGAACACCGGCCGAGGTGGTCTGCTCGCTTCAGATGACATACCAAAATTACAGTTGTTGGTGTTACACGAGGGTAATATGGCATAGCTAGCGGTCTATATAGCACCTCCGAACAATACACTGTAAGTATAATGGTATTTAAATAGCTCCTGCTTATTTATACTGTCACGTTGTTTGACACTTGAGAATAATAAACATTATCCTAATTACATATATTACTAGTAGTTCGCCCCGAACTGAGACCTCACGAGAATCCATTTACAGAGATTTTGTTTTTTTTTAGGATTTTAACACCAACAGCTTTATTTTTTACAAAACAAGAATTAATATTAAACGAATAAATATAACGAAAGACAAGAATAAAAAAAATATTTAAAAAAAATAAAAAACCCGACTGCCGTTAAAACTGAAAAGTAAAAAACAAGACGATACCTAAAGGTAAAGAAACCTTAAAAATCGTTCGACGCATCTAGGAGCCTTAAAAAATTGTGGATGGACTCGGGTGGGACTTCAACACAATTTGGTGTCATTATACTTTTCCTTTAAAAGGAGTCCCACCCGACTGCATCCACAATTTTTTAATGCTCCTAGATGCGTCGAACGATTTTTAAGGTTTCTTTACCTTTAGGTATCGTCTTGTTTTTTACTTTTCAGTTTTAACGGCAGTCGGGTTTTTTTTTTTTTTTTTTTATTTTTTTTTTTTATTTAACGCTTTTTAGTTATTAGAGATTAGATACAATTACACCAGAGAAACTCATTAACTCTGGATGTGTATACTCCAGTAGCGAGGACTCGAAATCGGTTAAAGATAGGCTATCTAAAAGCCTTCAATATTATAATAGCTATTCTTTTTGAGTTTTGCTGAGACGGCTATGAAGTAGGCAGGTATTCATCTTAAAATATAACTACCAAATCCGAAAACTTCGTCGCGACTGGTGATACAAAGGCTGGCGGTTTCTTGTCCTAGCGGATTAGCCTTGCTATCCATTATCCATAGCGCGACATTTCAAATTTTTAGTTAATTAGGTACTTATTGTAAACATAGTAATTGTTCTTCTTCTTCTTTAAAATGGCTTTTCCTTTCGGACATTTGCCAGTGTCAAGTATTATCAATATTTGCAGGTTATTTTCATCGAACGAAACAGTCAAGTCGTCATAGTTAAAGTCAAGTCGAGGGAATCATTGTAAAAAGGGGGCCATTTTTTACAATGTTTGTTCACGGAGCTTTGGAGAAAACACTAAGCTAAAGTCCATGTTTTGCACCGATTTTCACTTTTATTTTCACTTGTACACCATCACGAAACTAAATTGATTAATATGCCCCCGAAATTAAACAATTTACACGCATTTGAACTAAGTTTCACAAAAATGAAAATTTAGCAACACATCTCCTCAACGCATTCGCGCCAAAACTCAATAGTAATTGTTATTTATGTTATCTCTGACAAACTGACAAATTAAACATTCAAATTCCTTCAAAAGTTGAAACTCTGCGTCAAAGTCAAATCGAAAAGTTTTTAAGTAACGTTCCGTTGTCTTTGCTCGGTTTTTATGGTCAAGACAAATCTTGCTTAATAGTGTTTTAAATCTTTATTTTTATTTATTTATTATTTTAATGTACCCTATGTCGCTCTCACGGTCATGACGAATCTAACGACGTATCGTTTATCTAAATAGGCCCAGCCGTTTAGGCCCTACGACGGCACAAAAATAGGTCACATACATACATACATACATACATACACTCACGGCAAAAACATAACACTTCTTTTGGCAGTCGGTGTAAAAACGATAACATCCCAACTAACAAATCAACCTCAAATGTAGCTATATATCGAGAACAGAGCAGTCGCATATCCGTGGTAGACACGTTTCTGCAATGCGAAAATGGCCCCACTTTTAGCACTTTTAAGTAATACAATGTATCTACAGTAGCTCCACTTAGGACTAATCGGATACATGTTGGTGATAGATCTGTGTTATTTTTATCTTGTTGGTGTTATATCAGTGGCCTTAAATCAGTTGTAACACAATAAAGAAGCAGTAGGGTCACAGCGACACCAATGTATCAAGTAATTTGATGATATATTGGTGATTGTGATTCTATAATAACTATACATTGTTGGCTAGTATTTTGGCAGAAAAATATCAATAATAACTTTGGTTAAGGTTTTTATATATAATGTTAGAAGTTACATTTCAATGTCCATTTTGTTTTAAAATTTGTGCGTGTATTTAAAAAGTCATAAATAGTGTAAAATCACATGCGCTTGGAATTCTGTTGATAAATAAATGGTACAATATTAGTGTTTTTTCAGTGGGCCTCTCTAATTTATACTTTTTAATAAAATAAAGATGATTTAAATTATGAATTGATTTTGTAAGCAGCATTATACAATTCATTAGTGTTATCAATGCTACTAAACAAACGATTTACAACATCTTGCAGCCATTACAATATTTAGGGTTATCTGAAAGCAAGAAGATAACTAAGTCCGTCCTAATAAAACTTATAAATTCCTCAGTCTTCTTAATCTGCACTCAATCAGGAAAAAATGGTACCCGAGAAAATGGAAAAAGCGATTAAAAACACAAAACTTAATATAAAGTAGTTGTCTGATTAATATTTTGTTAATTTGGCGACAATAACTATGCAATAACGCAGAAAGGTCCAGTAAATGAATTTCTGTGAATGTATATGTGTCTATTTAGGTTTAAATTAGAAATAAAAACGTTTTTATGTCAATAAAGATATATGAGCGCACACAGATCTTCTTTGTAACTTATTAACGTTATTAAAGATCCCTTATCAAATATTTAGCACTAGTGTTAATAGATGTTTATATAAATCATATCTGAGATATAAGAGCTACAATGACATCCATTATATCACGTGTTAGCTACAGTGGTGATCAATATATAATTAGCTCGATTTTAGTGATCTTAAAGCCATATTAGTTTACTATTGCGTTTTAATGGCATCATAGAACCCATTGTGCAACATAATTGTTCTTTATTCAAGTTAAAAGTTTCAATTTACTGCTGTGTTATATAAGTTGTATAAAGTAGCTGACAAAACGTTTATGTCGTTAAGTATAAAGGCAATTGAGCTGTTTAACCTTATACAGCTTTTAAGCGTTTTATAACACAGATATACAAAAAGCAGTTATAGAGTTACGTATATACAAGTTAAATATCATTACTTAGTAATAAAAAATTGCCTGTTAACTCAATTTTGCTAGTTGGGATAACAAGAATTATTTCTTAGTTACGACAATCGACCACAAAATTTGTAACATTCCCTACAAAAATGTCAGATCTTGGAGTATATATCGCAAGCAAACGCAACGATACCGCGATCTAGGAGGTATGTTGAGCGCCATCTATTGACAAATTTTTAGAAGTTGATTATTTTCTCTTTTTGCACCCCCTATCTCCCCAACCCCCCTACCGATCCGGCTCATCTTCGAACTCATAAATTCTATGGACCTAAACTACGCGCATACCAAAATTCATGAAGATCAAAGCAACGATACTCAAGTTATCGTCGAACAAACATACAAAGATACAAGCGCCAGGCCCGTCTACACTGGACCTCACTCGCTTCGCTCGTTCGGTCAATAACTACTTAACAACATTATTCTAGTAAACATTAAAATAAGAAATAAAATCGGTAGAATATATTAGATTTATTTATAGGCAGAGAAGATTGGCATCAGCGACATCTCGGTCGTTGTATCGGTCCATCTCCCACAAAAAGGTGAACCTTTTAGACAGAGTCGTATCGGTATTGTAGTGACAATTTAGGTTAGATACGCCTCAATGAACGGTAGATGGCGTTGCTAGTACGGCAGTAGAATATAACTGAAATATACTTGGGTCATACTTGGGTAGCCGGGGTGACGTACGTCGTCCGGTGTTACCATATTAAGAAAATAATTACATTTGATGTAATTTTCTAGCCACCAATTTTCTATTTAGAATTATATTATAAAGTAATAGTTTGCAGTTAGATTAACGTATCCTTTTAGTACTCATTCAAAATAATGTGAGACATTTTTCTAAACAGCGACGGAAAGGTGTTTGAAATGGATTAACCACAATTCATTTCCACCTTGTCCCAAAATGTCACATTTTTTGGTGCTGGAAATGAACTTTGGGTAAATATAGTATGACAACACTAAAAGAGCCCTTTTTTCCTCTGCGCGTCCACGACCTCTAGACCCATTGAGAAATATAAATTATGAAATCCAAAAATAATTCATAAATATAACAAAAGCTAATTTATCCCGTTATAGGTGAGTTATAGAATATAACCTAATATTATTGTTTTCACAAGTGATATTTCCTCAGCTCACGTTTCGGAAAACACTCGGAAAAGCTGTGCTTTCGATTCCCACGTGCTCAAGCTTGGATCAGTATACCAGATTGGTTTCAGAAACCATGATTCCTAGTAAAATCAATAACTAAACTAAGTGAACAAACTATAAGTACGATCGCCTTGCATTTTGAGTTGATTTTGTGTACTTAATTGTAAAAACGCATGCTCAAGTTACCATGTGGCAGTTCCTATTGGAACTGATTCTGGTGCTAAATGTTTGAACCTCTGAATAGGATTTCAGTATATACCTAAGTAATCAGAACAAACTGTGTCTGAATTATTTCTTTTACTTTTTGAGAACTTAACCTAAAGATAACCTAACAAATTAAAATCAACTAAATTTAAGAACTAAATATAACCTACTATTGTACCTATCTTATATCTAAGATACTAATCCTAAAATGTTGGCCGCCCTGCGACAAGTCTGTGTAAACGTCAGCCAAGGAACTTATTTATATTTTAAACTCATCTCTCGGTGGCTGATGTTC
Organism: Idaea dimidiata; assembly: GCA_949358125.1. Taxonomy (NCBI): domain Eukaryota; kingdom Metazoa; phylum Arthropoda; class Insecta; order Lepidoptera; family Geometridae; genus Idaea; species Idaea dimidiata. The sequence continues at coordinate 15,096,105 of OX442341.1, forward strand.
ACAGAGACTGGCCTGACAGTGCCTTTACTGATTTGTCTCTTCGACTGGTGTAATTCTACGGGGTTCTACGTTCCGGTTTGGAACTCTCAAGAGCAACCGACCCAGGAGGACTCTTAATTGAAATGGCTGCCGGACCAGAATCACGGACAGAGTGGCCCGTGGAAGATTGGCACAGGCCACCTTCCTGGCTGTGAACCATTTTGATAACAAATTCACTTAAACCACCACCGCTTCAACAGGAGTTGCATCACTGCCACCAGATGAGTCAAATTTAATCATCGGTTGTACCCCTGAAATCCAGAGAGACATTACTGCATCAACCTATAGCTCGAACCTTTCTTAAAAACATGACCCAACCTTGATTAGGGAACAGTTTCATGTCTCAATTTTATAATCCGACCTTCAGTCTAAAATGATGTTGTTTTCCAAATTCTAAATTATTTACATAACTTACTATTACTGACTAAATTAAATCTATACTTCTCAATTACCTAATTAACTTATAAACTAGAATAATGAAAACTTATAGTTCTAAACCTAGACTTTTCTAAATCATTAACTAAATATAACTTACTACAGATAACCTGTTCTGAATTATAAAAATCTTATAGTTCTAAATCTAGACTTTTCTAAATAAGTAACTCAATTACTTACTACTGTAAGATTAATTAGGCTAACACCCGAATACAGAAACGATACTTACATCAGTCACTCAATTGAATGCTTCCTAACTTTAAGCATCTCTCACAATTTAAGTAGTATTCTCAAACGAGACTTCGTCGACTTGAGACAATGATTAGCTAAGTATCTGTTAAATTTTTACGTTATGGCAATATTGATCTAAAAAGCTTGTTCTCAATAAATTAACCATAAATTAACACATTTTATTTTACTACGTTACGTTGTGAATTCGTTCCACGCAGGATTATTTGGATGAGTAATTTTTTTTTAGATAAACATTTAGTTTAATTATCCGACAGAACAGTTGAGTTTAAGTTTTTTTACAATTTTAATTGTATTTCGATGCTTGTTTAGTTTCAAAGTTATTACATTTTCAAGTAAAAAAATAAGTCGTTTGTTATTTAAACATAACCAGCGCGCTAATCGTATTTAGTGTAGAACGAAACGTTTTAACTTATTTGACAGTTGACAGTGACACATGAATCACGCGCGTCAATCAGTGAGTGAGGAGAAAATTTTCTTTGGATAATTAATTATTCTTTAATTTTATATTAATAATTGTCTAGTGAAAAAATGGAAGAGAAGAAGAAAAGAGGAAGTAATTACACGAACAACGACAAAGAAATGTTATTAGAATTGATAAAGAAGTAAGATGTTACCTCAACTATAAAAACCTTGAACATTCTGTCTGAGAATGCCCGTCAACTCCGTTCACAAGTTTTCCTATTAGGATTATAGGTGCTGCAGATCCCAACATCCCAAGAGGGATGCAACCGGGAACATAGCCTAAATCACTATGCTAAAATAAAAGTAATTGTAGCTTTTTTTCCCAGATGCAATGACAACAAAAGCAAAATATTTCAATTTGAAATTGAATAATGCGAGATTGGAGAGAAAATGTATGCTTGAAAGGCACAGATTGGAGAGGAAGTGTTTACTTGAAAAGCACAGACTAGAGGTGGAATTATTAAAAAATAAAATTAATCATTTAAAAATAAATACCTAGAATTTGCTCATTATTTGTTTTTATTTTTATATTATTAGTTAAGCCTTTATTGCAGATTCACTTACAAAACAATAATATTAAATAATATATTATATTAAGTTGAATCAGCATATCTGACACAGGTCTCTTCCACCCATACCCCTGTATATCATTAGCAAAGTTATCCTATAAAATATGCTATTGTTTCATTATTTTTTCGGTTTCTATCCAAATAAATTTATGAAGGTAAGTAAATAAAATTCCCAAATGAAGTGTCAGAATTTATTAGTGTTCCTGTCTTATGACTTGTCGAAATGGTTAGTTGGTGTGGAATTATACTACTACTAAATAATATAATAGAGTATAAATATTGAACTGAGGTATGTTAAATCAAATTCAGTTTATGAACTTACAATATAATAATAAACAAGGCATAATACCTCTAGTACATACAAACTAGTCTTATTACAGTAGTTGAGTCCTTAATTTAAGATTAATTATGTAATTAGCATATATATTGTGTATATATAGGCGTGTCTCTTTTCGGCAAAACGGACTCTATTCCAGCTGTTTCCTTCTTTCCGGGATGGGTCGATACTATTGACTGACAGGTTGGAATTACTTGGTGTTACCCTCACAGCAGCACAACTTTGGGCCTTTTGTTGAGTCGAGAGCCCAGTTGGCTTCAAATAAGTTAGGAATCCTTGGCAAGGTTAGGCAGTACTTCACACCAGGACAGCTTCTGAATCTGTACCAAGCACAGGTCCGGTCGTGCATGGAGTACTGTTGGCACCTTTGGGATGGAACAGCTAAATACCAACTTGATGCTCTTGACACTTGTCGAGTCGCGCCTTTCGAGTTTGGGACATCGTCGCGAGGTCGCTAGCCTTTCGGTCTTCTATCGAATTCACTTCGGGGAGTGCTCGCAGGAATTGCATGAGCTTGTTCTCCCTTGCCCTTTTTATTATAAGACCACGAGGAGTACGGTCGGTCGCCATCCTCATCTGTAAATGTTCCAATTTCGCGTACAAAGCGTCACGCCTTCACCTTTCTTGTACGCACTGCCAATAAGTGTAAAGGGTGATGAGCAGTTGGTCCACTGATTGAATTGGACTTTTTCGTTTGGTTACTGGTTGCAAAGCACTGCCAATCATTGAATCCAGATATAAAACTGTCTCCTTGGATATGCGAAACCGCGCACGGAATTTAATATCATTATATTTTTCAAATGAATGATCCAAAAGTGAGGATAATGAGGATAAAGACATTTTGTACAAATTTTAAGACCGGTCGAAAGCACTCTCAGATCTAACAGCTACTCACGTCGATTTGACAGCTAATTGAGAGTCCATTTGCGTTGAGCGACGTTCCAGTATTCGAATTTGGCATTTAAGTACGAGTAATTTGAGAAGTTCGTAATTATAAGTCTTGCTTATTTGTGACGCTTGAGTATCGTTTCAGTATACGAATTTTGAGTTTAAGAGCTGCTTAACTGTTTAAAAGGCCGTTAAATAATTGAGTATCGTTTCTGTATTCGGGTGTTAGTCTTAAATAAATTTATGTGTCACTACCTATATCGGTCTTAATCTTTTATTTCGACGTTCCCTGTCTCAATCACCGGATAGGTAGGCGACAATACTGAGAGATAAAGTCGGATTTTAATTGATATTCGAAGTACAACATAATTTGCGGTTGAGACATTTCTGCCCACGCACAGATTTCGAATCGCCCCTGGAAACAGCCTCGTATTGTACATAATTATGAAACTATATTTGATTGTAAAGTTTATTCCGACCGTCCTGCTTACATTACTTCACGACAATTACCGGCGCTACGATAGATATTACATTCTACCTCGTTGTAATAGAGTTGAAAGTTGAACCGTCTGCGAGTTCTGCGAGTAGAGGCTGTAAAACGTCGCCTTCAATTTCAAAACGTAGAACATTCCGAACATTAAATTGTAAACAAAATCTCAAAATAAATCAAGTTTTAAATTTTAAAATATTCAAGTCTTAGAAAACAATATACTCTCCGAAATGTCCCTAAATCCAGTAATTCTTCAATAACCCTGTATATCATAATTAAAATATTAATTTTTCACTTAGATCATTTCGAGATTCAAATGAAATAATAATTGAACTTCTTTGGAGCTACTTACTTAATCAGTGATATTATAGTTCTTTAATCACCGTAAAGATACCGAACTACAGAACTAATTGACAAAGTGAGCAGCATCGCGATATTATTGTAATCGATATAATATTACCAATGCGACGAAGCGGAGGTACATTCGTTTTGTACATTCGTACAATATATTGATATTGAAATGTCAAACATAATGTAGCGCAGCAAAGGCGAGATGATGCAATTTGTCTCGAGTTCGATCGAAGCGAAGAGCTCTTATATCAACTTTACAACGTGTTATTTCTTTGTGAGATGGAGTTGTAACTCCCGGCGGAGACCGCGAGCGTCGTGTCACACTCACATCGAGTCACATCGTCCGCCTCGCTCGGTACGTTCCTGCTGCGGGACGCGGCCGCGGACACTGATGTTATCATGGGATGTCTTTATGATTGTCACCGCGGTACACTTAACCCGTTGTACATACAGGTAGTGATATATGTAATATTGTAGTGGAGGTGGTGAAATTCAGGCGAAGGACGGGTTTCAGGCGAAGGAAACGAAGCGTTGAGGTTACAGTGGCTTTATTAACGACGGGTGCCTACTGTACACTGCTAGGTAGGGAGGGGAACTGAACACCGGCCGGCCAAGCACCCCGAGTAGTTCGGAAGTGTTCGCTAGCGCAGCGTGTCCAGTCGATATCGCCTCGTGGTATAGCGGCAGGCAAGCACCTAACGGTTCCTGGAGGTCCAAGGAGCGCAATAGGTACTTCCAAACGCTATAGGTAGAAGCGGAGGATTTTCTACTTGCTTCCCCAAACAAAATCCAGTCAACACCTTATAGAATGTTTGAGACGCAACAACAGCGTGATCTAGCATTGTCGGTGGCGCCATCTACTAGTCAGTAGCGTAAACTACCATTCTTTAGTAAGGGTGCTAGTTTGTGTTTGGTTTACATTATAACATTGTGTTACAATATCATATTTACCCACATTTAGGTATCACTTACATTATGGTAAAGACGGTAACACTTCCAATGATGAGTATGCGACATATACGGCCATCGTACTTCCGATTGACCGACAGATTCACGCGACAACGTAACCCACACATAAAATAACTACCTATTTGATATTTCGACGTCGCATCGCATCGCGTCCCGTTGTCGTGTTTGTCGTGCCTCGTACACCTAGCTAGCTAGCTAGCTAGGACGACGGGTGATTAGCATCGAGAGAACGCTCGCGCTTGCACCGATCGGTCTCATATGTAGGTATATAAAGTGTAAACCAAGTCTATTAAGTTCACGAGAGACCGCGATCACCTAGCTTGCTCACCGCATCAGACGTCTAGAACGACTCCCTTTCGGATTAGGTACGTTACTCTCGAGGAATCACATTGTACAAACTTACTTGAAACATTGTTCACGGAGTGCGAAGTGCAGATCTGAGACGGATAGTGTCGTCGAGTTGTTCGGTGTAATTCACTTGAGTGCAGGAGCTACTCGTTCTAACTACGTACGTAGTAGGTAGGCTATGTACCTCTACTCCTACTTGAACGCGCATAGCGAGAGTACATTTGAAAGTTTAATGACTTTCGTGAAAGAAGTCGGACTCGTCGAGCGACGAGCGCACCTCGTGATCGTTTACCGGGACAAATTCCGCGCGACTCGCTGCGTTTCTATATTTCATTGACTTTCATCTTGTGTTCTATTTCAATGGCATTTTCCAGTCTCGGTAACAAACTCGGTTAAAACATGACAAATTGGTCCGACGAGTCGGTCGGACGGTCTCTCTCATATACAGTTTCTAAATCGTAAATGTTCTTGTAAATGGTAGAGTGACATGTGAACATTATAGTTAGAACACGAGTTAGAGAGACAATAATTGGTGTCGTTGCGGCCGTAGGATACAGTTTACGCAACAAGTGCCCCATCTGATCGTTCCCTTACTCGATCACATAAATCCCGAGCCCAGGCCTGAGGGCCGTTATGTGACCCGCCAGCGCGGTTCAATGCGTGGTTCGACTGTAGCACCACGAGGCGTGTAAGCCACGTACGTGTGGCTACACTACGAAAGCTCGGGGCATGTAAGCCACGTACACATGGCTCGGCTATACCTCCTTATCTTTGGAGCCAGAACTAAATTACGTCGAACGACTTAATGCAGCAATCTCACATCTTTTGTGAGACAAACTGTAGATAACTTGAGAAGCTCGTAAGCCTTCATTGGCTTATGTCTTTAGCACTTTCCCGCGGGAATATTAAAGCCTTTAAAATATAATTGCGCCATTACTGTGGCATCGTCGTCATGTCGTCATGTTAACCGCTCGACGCTCGCTCCTTCGTCGACGACCACTTTTATTTTATGTAAAAACCTCAGCTTGATGTTTGTTTAGACATCGAGAATGGTGTTATATATAAACATCAAATATATGAAGTATGAAAGACGGATACGGGACGGGACGCGATCCGAGAGACGCGCGCGACGCGACGCGACGGGACGTGCGACGTATTGTATCCAGTTTATTAAACGAGACGGTGTTGGTTATCGTGACGCGCGATCTGTTATTCATGAATGAAATGCGTTCAAGTTGGTAACCTCATTATCTAACTAAATATTGACCGAATGTTCCGAACCTTTCCTGCAAATTGTAACCTTTTAATGTGGAAACAGAATATGAACCGGTAACTCGCCGCCCGCCGCCGCCTCGCCCCGCCCCGCCCCGCCGCCTTCTCGCCCCGCCGACGACGCCTCGCGCCGCGGAATTAAATGAGATTCCAGCGTCAATTATAACCAAAGTTGAGCAAATTGAACTGTACCGCGACGTTCGTAGGGACGGGAGTTGCGTGGACTTTATTGTATCGTACTAGAGCTGAACCAGGTAGATTAATGTAATTATAAATAAAATTGTGGTGTTAGTATGTATGTATGTAGGTAATTAGGGCGGACGGATGGAGAAAGATCCCGAAAGATGCGTCAGCGACGACGCGACGACGGACGTGACGGCTGTGGGACTTGAAGTTTGTGTGAACCCACCGAGTGTTGCTCGCGATATTTCCAGACTAACGGTCCCGGTCCCGAACTACAGACATATACACATCCCTAACAAATCTAATAATTTGTGACTACACGAAGGTATAGTGCTGCGAGCGCTATCTATACCTTCGTGTAGCTGGAGTCCGCACATCTCTCCGTAGCCTAGCAAGAGGGAGCCGAGCTGATTATGGTGCGAACAGTAATTACGGCCCGACAATTTACAATTGTCTCACAGATTACAAATATTAAAATTGCTAACTTTTTTCACAATACTTACCCAAAACCATTTCGTTGAAAGTTAAATTAAAGGAATCTTCCGTGATGTCCCGGCAGACGGCGCGGCGGACGGCTCGGCTTTATCTCTGTTAGTTACGTTGATAGTAGATCTGGTATCTTGGCGACTTCGTTAACATCGACACCCGCCTTGTACTTCTATTGAAATAAAAGTAAGGAGTTGTTGAGTTGTTGTGTTGACCACATCACCATACACGTCACTTCATGCCCAAGCTATTGGTTTACACACGTGACACGATAGAAGGAAGCCACATCTAATACTCGCCGAGTTTGTCTGAATGAAATCTCTCTACCTATTGTTGTCACTTGATCGATTCGATCATATTTGCTGAACAGACAAAGACGTTGCGTTCGTCCGGACTCTCTGTTCTACTCGTACCTATACCTTCTACAGTAAATGATGTTCGTTACTAAACAAAAGACGCGCACAATTAGAAAACAAGTTTCCTTTAGACTTCAGTTTCTCGCAACTTCAACAAACTCGTTTACTTTCACTGAAACAATTAGCTACATTAACGAGTACAATCTTATTTTGGGTCGATTGTCACCTCTCGACGTCTAAGGTTTTATGTTACTCAGAAATTCAAAGAATTATTTGAGACACAAAATAATAAAATTTCAAAAAAATGGCGTTCTTCTCAAACACATAGATTGTTATAGATAGAAAGTTGAAAATAGCTTTCGCTACGCCATGTCAAAAAATTTATAAATCCTAGTATCTAAAACTGTGATCTCGATTAGGCGAATATTTGAGCAAATATCCGTGAAGTGAGAGAAGATAAATGACGTGGAAGTATAAGTGTTAAGTGAAAGCTACGGTGAAGGTAATCTCGTGGAACCGATCCACTCGGAGTTTGTCTGTAGGTCTATCGGCAGGCAGAGTGTCGACTGTCGCTGTCGATAACTAGAGATATCATCTCGTTTGGATTGTAATCTAAAGTTGGTGAAGTTATCATCGTGAAGGGCGCTCGCGACTTGCGACTCGTGCCTAGCGCCCGCCGCACAGTGGATCGAAAATCGATGCTAGTACTTTTAGCAACTTGAAATTTTCGAAAGACTTATTTAAAAAAAAACGGGAACGAGTTTTACTCATTCATAGTAGCATTTTTGATTCTCACAAAAAAAAATGTGGTGGGGTTATTTTCAAAGGTATGGCCAATACTATATTTTTTGGAAAATGCTACTTTATAGTATCGGCCATATCTTTGAAAATTAGCACTTGACATTTTTTTGTGGGAATTTAAAATGCTTCTATTAATGAGTAAAATAATAATTTATTCAATTTACAAAAGTAACATTGACTCATTTTGTTGGCAGAAGACTAATAGCTATGTTAGTATTCATAAAAATTGAAATAAAAGTACGCAATAAAATATATAAACATTAACTTAACTATAGTGCCACTGTTTTTATTTTTACACCATGGGCAGAGGCACAACATCTGTTTATATATTCGCAATCTAACCTGGTAGCGATCATGGCCAAGATGGTGTTGGAACTGCTGCGCACCCTAGCATCGGGGACGCGGATCTTTTTCGCATTATAGTGGAGAAGTAGTTTACAGAAGATTCTGCGAACATCCCTGATGCGCTGTAAAATCGAGGCAACATCAACAACACCCTAAAGGCGTTGTTAAACTGGACACGGAGGGCATTGTACAATTTCTGAGTATATTTAGCCCAGTATTTTAGCTCAGGAACAATGTTAGCTAGTAAAACACGTTCTCGATTTTTTTAAAAATAAAATAGTCTATAATAAAGTCCCGTTTTCGGGAGAAGTCAAGGCACGGGGGGGGGGTACCAAAATTAGGTACATATGTAGTATATCCCCTCTAGTTTCTCATCTATGAAGATTATAAGGGTTCTGCAACAAACAATCCCTTTTTTTTAAGTTATATTTTCTGTATACAAAAAAAAAACATTTATGGCGTTAAGTCTTGAAATAAGGCATTTACGAAGTTTCGTCAAAACAAACATTGCTTGTATTAATGAGCACAACCGATTCCCATTCAATTTTTTTCAAAATAAGTCGTTTGAAAATTTCAAGTTGCTAAAAGGACTAGCATCGATTTTCGATCCACTGTGCGCCGCCGGGGCCGCGGGCGACGTCACTCAACAAATGAATATTAATTAGCGCGTTACGATTCAAATGATACTGTTTGCAGTTTCGCAGTCGCGTGGCGTCGCGTTTCATGGCGATCTCAAACATTGCTAACACTCGGTAAGTTGGTTGTAGGTACTAGTAGGTGTACGGAGCTGTACATTCATTCTCGTCACCGTCACCCACATAATCACATTACACTTCACTTGGAAGTTACGTGGAAATCTTGTAATCCTACAATAATAATATAATATTATAAATCTGAAAGTTTGTATAATAAAAAATAATAATAAAAGTATTTATTGCCAAAGAAAAAAAAACAACTTAAACTATTTAGACTAACTAAAACGAACTAGGTAAACGCAAACGGCAAAAGGAGCAAGCTCAGCAAATGCTGCAAGACGCAGCTATGTGCATCTACAAAGCGCTGGTTTTCAGCTTGCCCCTTTCTTACATTTTGACTTAATTAAAGGGTATAATATGGATGTTTAGATGTTTGTTACTCATCACGCAAAAACTACTGAACCGATTACGATGAAACTTGGAATATAAGGTAGCTGGATACCGAAAATAACACATAGGCTACTTTTCATCCGAAAATCCTGCGGGAACGGGACTTACGCGGGTGAAACCGCGGGGCGCAGATAGTAGGTAATAATTTGTTTGATCGTCGTTTGTTTCGTTGTGCTCGTGTAGTGTCTGTGGACGGAGTGCGCGTGTGTGGAGTGCGTCCCCTTACGACTCACTCACGCACAGGTACACACTAGACAAGCAAGCGCAACTATCATTTACGCAGCTACAGCTGTAGCTTCTGTACCTACACTGAGTTCTGATAAACTCAATCAGGTTGGACTCTTTTATATTTTAGTAAGTATAAAGTTTAATGTACATTAGTTAAACGTGTTTTCGAAAATTAAAATACAGAAGAAATTAATTAGTTAAGAGTGCATGTACTGTGCAGTCGGAACGCTCTTCGCTACGTGTCAGGTGTATCTCTGAGTGTTTACCTAATTACGGTGCGGGGAGAAGTGAGGGGGGGGGGGGTTAGGAGGGCTCATAAAGGAAGTGTGTGTACTCGACTCAACTCACTGGCGAAAGAGCTTTGTGAAAACAGGCGTCGGTACTAATTAATTAATAGTAACTAATACTTTTGATATTTTACAAGTTCGAATCCTGGACAAACGTTGAATACAATAAGAATTACCTTTTAAAACAGAAAAATGTTTTAATAAAATTGGCATTCGGTGATGTTTAATCTATACTTATAATAAATCTGTAGAGAGGTCAATTCTGTACATGGAATATATTTTCAAAATAACTATCGGGGGGTGTTTAGTTATCGATACTGATGTCAAAAATGCAATCAGTAATTTTTTTTTCTGTCTGTCTGTCTGTCTGTCTGTCTGTCTGTCTGTCTGTCTGTATATTCGTTATAGAAACAAAAACTACTGAACGGATTTTAACAAAACTTGGTACAATAATACTTTATACTCCTGGGCAGGTTATAGAATACTTTTCATCATGCTACGATAGATAGGAACGGAGCAGTAAAGAGAAAAGTTTCAAAAACGGGAAAATTTACTCCATTTTTTAAGCTTCCGTCGCGCGTGTGCAGCCTGAATGGTTTAAGTTACACAGAAATCATGTATGACGGATTTGTTCCGCTAAACATGCCATAAAATAATAAATATGTAAATAAAAAAATTAAAAATTAAAAAACCGACTTCAAAAAGAAACAAAAAATAATTTAAAAACAAACAAAAAAAAAGAAGAATTGATAAAAATGACCAAAATAACCTCTACATAGGTACAGTGCCACCGACTAATTAATCTGTTTTATCATCTGAAGTCGGGCAGCCAAACTAAGTACAATATGGAACCAATCAATAAAACTGCCCGACTTCAGATGATAAAACAGATTAATTAGTCGGTGGCACTGTACCTATGTAGAGGTTATTTTGGTCATTTTTATCAATTCTTTTTTTTTTTTGGTTGTTTTTAAATTATTTTTTGTTTCTTTTTGAAGTCGGTTTTTTAATTTTTAAATTATTTTTTTATTTTACCCTTTTTAGTATACCTACCTACCTAAAAATCAACAATATTGTTACCGTAATTTTAATTATTGAGGAGTTTGCTGATGAGAAGGTGGTTTCAGGTGCCCCATCAATCTGTACTTAGTTCTTTAGGGGTCAATTCTTTTTGGTAAAAGTTCAAAAATGAGTAATTTATTGAATTCTGGGATGCTATCCTGTCCAACATTCCGAAGATACTCATCAGATTCTTAACAAACTTTCATGGGACCACCTCGCAGCTTCCACCTTTCCATTAAAAAAGAATCATCTCAATCGGTCAAGCCATCTTTGAGTAATCGATAAACAACTGGATTGATTAATGCGTTTTGAGGAGCATTTCCGTTCATCACTCCGAAGACCCTCATCAGATCCACATCAAATTTTTATGGGACCATCTTGGAGCTTCCACCTATCCATTAAAAAAAGAATCATCTTAATCGGTCAAGCCGTCTTCGAGTAATCGGTGAACATACAAAAAAAAAAATTATACATACAGACGAATTGATAACCTCCTCCTTTTTTTTGAAGTCGGTTAAAAATATCCTGCGACAGCATGTCTATCTTTTATGGTTGACTCACAATCAATCAATTAATCAATCTATATCTTCTATACTTATAATAAAATCGTAACTTAGCGGTGTCTATTTTTAAAAGATATTTTGAAAAAACTATTTATAGGGGTATGTACTAACGTAACAGACCATTTCCGTGTTTAACTTTTTGTCTGTTTGTCTGTGCGTTTGTGCGCGCTAATTTCTTAAAAGACCGATTTGAATGAAATTAAGTATGCAGATAGCTTAAGATTTCGATTGACATATAGGCTACTTTTTTCCGGATATCAAGTCTGGATATCCGGATAAAAAATAGAAATTGCGTAATTTTGTTATTTTTTAACCATCGTCATCTATCGTCATTGATCATCATCCATCGTCATCGATCGTCATCCATCGTCATGAACAAATTTTGCCTTACTTCACCTACCTACCGCAATGCAAAAATCCACACTTAAACGGACGACCAGGGAAGTACTGATGATGCCAGGCGCGGTAGCGCCTGGCTCCATCAGTACTTCAATGGGCGACCGTTTAAGTGTGGATTTTTGCATTGCGATAGGTTGGTGTAAGAACAACGCGGGATCGCAACTTGCGCGGGTGAAACCGCGGGCGCAGCTAGTGTATGATAAATATTGAATATACCTATTCTTGTTTTCAGCTTCAAGTTAGTATAATAATATCTTAAACTAATATTATAAACGCGAAAGTTTGTATGAGTTTGTTACTCTTTCACGCAAAAACTGGATATCGGTAGCTGGATATCGTAAATAACACATTCCCGATATTCCCGCGGGAGCGGGACTTACGCGGGTGAAACCGCGGGGCGCAGCTAGTTTATACATATTATATTGATAAATCAGGCATCTTTATGTAAACGCGGCGCGATCAAACGGAACACAGCCTCGAGTGGCGATACATCACACCGCTGTCGTCGTGTCCACCCCTCCCTCCGTCCTCCTCCCCACCTCCCCCCTCCACACTATCCTCCACTCATTACCTATATTTACAAAATACGTCTCTGAACCAGAATAAACTCCAGCGATACGGTAGTTGCGGTACTTGTAACTTTGACGCACGCTCGTATTCTTCACGCGGGTCTTCTTTCACTCTATTCTTAATTTGGTTTTCTTTTAGAAAGGCACAATATAAAGGAATTTGATAACAGCTATCTGTAGTGTTCCTATAACAAGATAAGTAATATGATAGTTGACCGAACGAGCGAAGAAAACGATTTTTAGTGAATTCGATCTTAGTGGTGGGTATTTGGTGTGTCTAAGAGGAGCAGGATGGCGGGTTACGTATGGAGATAGGGAGAGAAAGGAAGGGATGAACGTTATAAGGCAGGCAAATTACAAGAACTGTAACCGCAGTCGAAGACAATTTATTCTAATCTCGTTAAAATGGGACAATACTATTTGTATGGGTGTGATGATGATTGATACATGTGATGCAAAGACTTCCGATCAAAATAGTCCATTAGTCATATATCTTTATGATAAGTAGGAATACTCTCACCAGGTGGTACTGGTAGTCGTGTGAATTACAAGAGGGAGTGTAAAATACTTTAGTAAGTATATTTAATGAGACTAGTTCAAATAAAAACTCGTGAGGTTTCAGTTCGTGCGGGGCGAACTAATAGTTATACCATTCCACTAGGCAATTGAGTGACATAAGTACGCGACGCGACGGTACGCGACGCGAGACCGTACGCGAGAGAGTCGCGTACTGTCGCGTTCCGTTGCGTAGATATACCAGGCATGTGAAATAAAAAATGAGAATACGAGTCTATAATCAAAATGAGCGAAGTACCGAATCATCACGTTACGGAATTGATATAAATGTCGACAATAAGAGGATGGTTTATTATATCTCGACGTGAACGAAACGTGCGAGCTGCGTGCGACAGGGACGACAGATGAGGTAGCGAGCGCGTGCGGGCGGGACGGTCCTTTGTTGAACCTCTTGCCGGATCGTTTCCGTGCCGGAGGCTCATTCCGAAGATAATAGGTAAAAATAATAAAATAACAAAGGAATTTCGAGCGACGCGCGACCGCCCGCCGACTGCCCGAAGACCGAACGCACGTCTTCAGGCGTCGGTCGTCGCGGTCGTAGCCCGGTCCACACTCGTACAGTCGGATGGATGACTGTACACTGTACAGTACACGTGATTGTATTCTCGACGGATCATACTCGTACCGCGTACTGCAGTCGACGTCGCGTGTCGCGTGTCGCGTGGCGGTGTGACCTTCGCATGGTGGAGATCTTACTGATTGCTGCGTGATTGTGTGTGTGAGGCATTCGACGCCACGCCGCCACGCCCGCGCCCTCACCGCGTCCGAGATTCGTCCGCGCCCCGTCTCAACACATACATGTCTCACCGCCTGTACATGTTGTGGCATACATAATTGGCTGACTTTAGTTCGACTTCATCAGACTATTATACTAATATTATAAATCTGAAGAGTTTGTTTGTTAGTTTGGTTGAGCGCGCTAATCTCAGGAACTATTGGTCCGAATTGTAAAATTATTTTTGTGTTTGATAGACCATTTATCAAAGAAGATTCTTATGATCCCGATATTCTCGCGGTCATTTTTATAATCATCGCGGGAGAAGCGAGGAGGGAGACGAAGAGATGGGAGGTGACAGAGGGAACGACGCGGTCGGTGATTAGTTCCCGAGTTACACACGACACGTAATCGACGACGCGGGGACTTGCAATACTCTATAACGAGTAAGATAGTTACGATCACAGGTCGCGCGGTGGCGGTGGCGGTGGCGACAGGTGGTCCGCACGCTACACGCTACACGCAACCGTCACCCAGTTTACTCCGCGTTATATTGACGCTATAAGTTTTAAAATACCCCCGACCTACTTCACACGACCCGCTCTGACTAAATACTCGACTTTTCACTACTCGTACCAACTATACCAGTAGTGTTGCACTGAACTATAGATATAGCAATGTCGGTAGTCTTCATAAAGTAATTCTACAGCAGGACTCGTAGCAAATGCTACGACGCGGTTCTCACAGGCATCGTATCTCTGTTTGTTTATTTAAAAAGCGTGGAGTAGGTACATATCTGACTATTCAGTCTGTTTTCACATAGGTGGGTACTTAGGTCTACGTTTTCAATTAAAAAATAGTTTGAAGTTTACTTTCTATGTGCGAGTGTTTGTAATACTGTCCGTATGTGTTGAGGTGGGAACCGTATGGCTTAGTGTGAGAGAATCCGTACGTCGTCGGTCGGAGGCTAGTGTCGGAGGGTGCGAGTGACGTCACCCCCCCCCCCCCTACCTTCGCCTCGTCACAGCCTGCAAACACTCACGACGTGCTGTGCTGTGTCCACTCCACGGTCTCTCCCACAGTCTCTACACTACTGTCGTAGCAGTGGAGTCTTCGCAGTGTCACATGACATACGGCCTACGGCTGATAGGCTGACACTCTAGTTTCTCTAGGAGAACTATTATTGCTGGAACTGAGCTTCATGTCTTTAAAGTACTACGACGACGACGTGTCTATACATTTCTTTCCATTTATATTTGAATGTTCACAAGTTCAAAATATAACAGTGTTATTACGAGAATGAAGGCTCGATGGTAGTAGAGCGGAGGGCGATGGCGGGGCGATGGCGGGGCGGTGCGGGGCGGTGCGGGGCGGTGTGTCGGGCGCGCCAGTCGCCGGCCGAGCTCGCCGCGAGCGCCCGCGTGTGTCCGCCACCGCCCCGCACCGCCCCGCCGCCACGACCCCGCACCGCCCCGCGCGGCTCCACGTGAATGCGACCACTGTTGTGCTCGGTTACTGTGATACATGTGCTGACGACAACTATACGGAATTATTCAAGTTGTTGACGGTCAGTTTCATAGTGGTTACGATACTTGTGTCATAGTTTATTGTTATCTTGAATGTTAGACACGCTTTGTAAAGTAGTTGCTCCTTAGCGGTCGGTGGGTTACCCCTTACTGATGATGATATTTAAATAGATAGTAGGTGATGGTAAGTACATACTTGTGTGCCGCGCGGACGGACGGGCTGTCGCGTCTAGCGTGTCGCGAGCGGGTTACACCAGGTAGGTAGGTAGGCACTTACATTAGGGAATCACTTGTCATATTGTTCTAATGATCGACGATACTGAAACTGGTGATGACAATCGAAACAACACATTCACATGAAACAAAGTGAAAAACTAATAGTTTAAGACATTGGTACTTGCGCGATAGAAATGCTTTTTATACCTTCGTATGTAACGTAAAGTCCGAGGGAGGTCGTTCGTTGCGGCAAAAAAAGCTCTTCAAATTTAAGTTATTTAGAATGATAATTGGGTTACGTTGTTGAAGTAACTATGTCATTAATTCACTTACTTATACTTAAGTACCGAAAATCTATTAATTGTTTGAGGTACCATCGACAATCAAGCGGGCGGAGTTTGATAGTTCGTTGAACACCTACCAACGATTTGTTTTAGTACCTACTTTTACATAATACTTACCTATAAAGTTTGTGTGACAAAAGAAATGTGCCCACAAAGGATCAACCCTCGCTGTACAGCAAATGATTACGACAATATCAATGGATTGTGTCCTGTAGTTCGTGACTCTATCCAGTGTCTTATGCTGGTCTCCCGAAGGCATTCTTACCATTGCAGTTCATAAACTAGTAGGTACGTTTAGCCTATTTGTACCTACAATGTATCATTTGCACAATAACACACTCCGGGACTTTTATGAAAATTCTCGGAATGAAGTTGACCTTTACAGCACATTTATCCAGGTTCTCGGCCACTTTACGCGTTAATCTGTTAATGAAGAATTCTTTATAAATGGATGGATGCGACGAGTAAATATGGAGTCATCATCTACATATCACCCGTAGGACGTCCATTATAGTTTTCCAGCGGCGGCGGTTGGAACCATCCATCGCTGGCCCGCAGTCTTAACCAGATCATCCTTCCATCGCGTCGGTGGACGTCCTATGCTTCGTTTCCCGTTCCGTCGTCTCCACTAAAGAACTTTTCGGTCCATTCGGCCATCCGTTCTCCGCGTTATATGACCTACCTATTTCCATTGCCGTTGGACTATGCCGGTGACCTTTGTTTCTTCTACGTGTCCCCTCATTTCGCATTTTCAATACGGAGTAGTTCACGGTATTTAACATCCCATTCCTTGCAGTCGGCGTAAAGCGGCCTGGATCTAACGGGACACTGTCTCACGATATATTACATAGAACACACTCCACAACACCTTCAATGGTGTTAAAACTCTATCAACATTACATTAAAGAAATTATTATGTTGAGGTGGAAGCGAAGTGCCTACGTGGGCGAATATTTTTTCCATAAAAATAATTACCTTATAAAAACAAATTATTAATACCTACCTACACGATTTAAAACTAACATGGTTTTTTCACTACATATAAGTAATATTAAATAACAAGTAATAAGTACGAGTCTCGTAAACAAGCCAGTTGATATTACTGGCGAAATATCGAGCTCCGCAAAGCATGGTAAAAACCCCGTTATTTAATAATATTTGTAGGGAAATGTTAGTACTTTTCAATCTAGTCAACTAGAACATTAGGTGTTGTCCAGCCCGTTAAACCTAAGTCATGATTTGGAACCATCCGAAATTGAATTGCAGCTGTAATCTATAAAATAAACACGTCAAAATCTCGATCGAAAAACTTAAAAAGAAAATCGCACCCAAGTTCTTTCAATAAGATGGGTGTATGTTGCGTAAGCCCAAGGATAGACATTAAGTGGAATCGACCACACTATGCTCGCCCTACATAATACATAATATTATGTAGCGAACTTTCTCTATTGCCGATAGATGTTCGAAGATTTCATTCCACTTTCTCAAACCTGGAACAGCTATGAATGAATAATTTATTGCACACACATGCATGAATTTAGGTAAAATTCAATTGGATCTCAATTGGTCGGCCCATCTTCTAATATATTTTTTACGTGACAGCTCTCGAATCTCGGACTCTCTCTTTACGTAATTCATTACTTTCTATACTTTTTACATTGACGTCACTTTATGTGACTGTTATATCTGAGAATATTATGTATTTTGTATTTACAAATTAGGCGAAAGGATTCCCAGCACACAGCAGAATTCCAACACTACATACTATTATGCATCATTATCAACCATAGCTTGTTCCAGTCAACTGCACTAGCGGCAGTATACCTCGTCTGTGCTATCCCTCACCTACCACTAGGTACACACAGGAACACACTTATAAACAATGAACCGATAAATAGGCATGTTATGTTAATGTCGGCATCCATCAGGCGCGCGGTAGCGGGTCGAAGTTACCACGCGCGCCATGTGTCGGCTCCACAGAGGAGACGTGTCGCCTTCTCTCGTAAAAAACACATCAATCTCTGCATGTTGTTCGACCTAATCAATCACCACCATTAGCCCTCGTCGCCCCCCCCCCCCCCGCTCCCTTTCCGTCGTTCACTTCTCGCCGCTCAACCGACAACTTCAAAGCTGTACCTACTAGTATACCTAGCGAAGCTTTTTTATATTCGATTATTACTTTCAACCGAAGACGGCATCGTTAATACCGTTGCGGAATCTACCTTCCGCCACGGACGTAACGATAGTTCAGTTCAAAGATTGATCGTATACACTTTATTAGTTAGAAAGAAAGAAGAATCATCGTCAGTCGATTCAAATATTTTTAATATAAACAATGTAAATCCTTTAGTGGCTGTAAGATTAATTTTATTCTTTTGTAATATTAAGAGCTGTGGATTTTGTGAAATAAATAAATAAATAAATAAATAAATAAGAAAGAAAACACGTTTATTCAGACAGGCACACGACTTACACAGTAGGTACTATAAACACATTAAATATAGACACAACATAATAAATTACTATATAAAAAAAGACCAAAAAAAAACAAACAAATAATAAAACAATAATAAAAAAATATTAAAAAAAATAAAAAACCCGACTGCAGTTTTAACAGAAAAGTGAAAAACAAGATGCTTCTAGTAGCTTTAGGAATGGTGGATGCAGTCGGGTGGGACTCCAAATAACAAATAACATAAAGCCTAATTATATGACACTAAGTATTTAGTTAATAAACTTGTTTACCTTTTATTTGGAGTCCCGCCCTACTGCATCCACCATTCCTAAAGCTACCAGAAGCATCTTGTTTTTCACTTTTCTGTTAAAACTGCAGTCGGGTTTTTTATTTTTTTTAATATTTTTTTTATTTATCGCTTTTTCATTTTTAGAGATCAGATTTAATCACACCAGAAGAAATTCATTAACACTCCAGTAGCGAGGACGTGCATTGCTTGTTTTTGCTTACTCAGGGTGATAATACAAGAGCTATCCAGCGCGGGAACGCCGCCAGCATCTTGGGCGCAATGCCTCGGGTTGTTGTTGCTGACAACTTCTTTTAGCTTTCTAATTTTAGGTTATTACTTAGGTATTGTTTTCTTTGAAAAACAAAGTGGTTATTTATGTTGACAGATCACTAAGAAGCCAGGCTAAGAAGATACTAAAGTATTTTATGTCATCTCTGCCAATTCCTTCAAACTCGGCGTCAAATGCAAATCCATAGATGAGATATTTATACGAGTGAAATCAAAAAGTTTTTAATTAACGTTCCGTTGTTCTTGCGAAAATTACCTGCGTAATCATAAATGTAGTAGCAACATAACTTTCGAAGATTAACCATTATAATGAATATTAGAATACACTATTCACACGCGGATTGTTTTCGCATGCGAATATTGAATTTTTGTGCGAATCCCAATCCAGAGGTAGTGCTAAGCCATAAATTGAAGTAAGTAAAAAGTATATAATATTATGAACGTCATTAAAGACAAGACAACCGAGCCGAAGGCAAGTGACATATTAATGAAGACAGCCTTAACTTCCGATAAGGCTTTTGTTTTTTTCGCGTTAGTGAAATGTCGTCCTGAATTTTCATTTTTACAAAATCATTGTTTTATTGCGTTTAAATTGTTTAATTTCGGCGGCAAGTTACCAATTTAGTTACGCGAAGTTCAACGAGTTCAGTGAAAATAAAAATACCAGTGCCAAACACGAAATTAGCACGTTACAAACAATTGTCCCATAGGGTTGGAGAAAAATCGTCGCCATTTTTTCTACAGCCGTCACGCATTGAAAATTATTTCAAACGATTACAGTACAATAGTGGTAGTTCGCTATTCGTACGAGTATTTGGCTAAATTGTCCTATATTGCTGACAGAAGCCATAACTAAGAAAAGAAAGAAAGAAGAACTTCCGATAATTTTATACTTAATTATTTTAAAACTTAATTATCAAACTTTACAAGCAACACTTTTCAAATGTATATTTACGAAAGAATAAAACATATCGTTTGAGTGAAAAATGTTATGCGTTTTCTCTGTTTTTTATGGTCTTTACAAATCTTGGTTAATAGCGTTTTACGTCATTATTTTTATTTATTTATTATTTTAATGTACCCTATGTCACTCACGCGGTCAGGACGAATCTAACGACGTATCGTTTATCTAAATCGGCCCAGCCGTTAAGGCCCTACGACGGCACAAAAATAGGTCACATACATGCATACACTCACGGCAAAAACATAACACTTCCTTTGGCAGTCGTGTAAAAATCAAAAATTTTGAAGAATATATTTATTTTATACAACAATATTACAATAGATAAATACTTATTAAATATAGAAAAAATATATATATATCGATACATAGTTATGCCGACGTTAACTGGCGTCTATAAGTAAAGGGTTATGTCTAAGAAGCCGTGTGCCCCCGAAAAGATAGTTCTTAGTGAAGTCCATTATTAGTGTCGTTCATTTCTGGCGTGTTATTTTAATAGGGCGGAACGTGAGGCGGAGTGGCGTCATGGATCGCAGCGAGGGAGAGTAGAGGCGATGTCCGGTCGCGTGCTCGTGGCTGCGCTGCTGGGTGCGCTGTGCGGCGTCGGCGGCGGCGGCCTCGCGCCGGCCGTGGTCGAGGTCGCTCCCACCGGCCCCGGAGCCCTGGAGCCCGCCGGTGCCAGTGAAGAGCCACCCTTCGACCCCGGCTCGATGGAGGTACCCGCGTGGCGCGAGCTGTGGTACGGCTCGCTGGAGGCGCTGCACCGCGAGCCCACCATCAACAACACGCAGGAGGACGTGCTCGCGCAGCTCGGCTCCGTCGCCTTCCTGCACTGCCCGGTGCGGAACCTCGGCGAACGTGGGGTATGTATACCGTATACTGTACCCTTATCGTACACCATTGACTCGCACACCACCGCCGCCGCCGCTCCGGTGACTGACTGTACCCTCGTTGTCGACAGGTGTCGTGGGTGCGGCGCCGCGACTGGCACATCATCAGCTCCGGAGTGTTGATGTACACCAACGACGAGCGCTTTCAGGTGCTGCACGCCGAGGGAACCGACGACTGGATGCTGCAGATCAAATATGTACAGAAACGAGATAACGGCACTTATGAGTGTCAGGTGAGTGAGTGAGATACACACTGACTGACTCCCTCCTATCGTCGTCTGAGTCGGATGGACATCTCAACATTTTTCTACAATTTTCATCCCGTTTCTTTAAGACTGTGCAATTATGTCGTAAGATCTACCTAATTTCGGAGAAAGTTACCTGATATATGTATGAGGGACACATGAGATCATCTTTCTTAATTCATTGTACTTAATATACTCCTTAAAGTAGATGTTTCGTTAAGTTGGCCGACAGCAAGGCTGGAGCTAGCACATCTGTGTGTGTGTGTTACAGGTGTCGACAGGTTCGGGCACGCTGTCGCGGCTGGTGCACCTCCATATCGCTGTGCCAGAAGCCTTCATCCTGGGAGCGGACGAGCACCACGTGGACGCCGGCTCCACCATAAACCTGGTCTGCATCATCGAGAAGAGTCCGGTGCCTCCGCAGTACGTGTTCTGGTACCACAACTCGCGCATGATAAACTACGACGCGGCGCGCGGCGTCACCGTCGACACGGAGCCCGGGCCCAAGACGCAGTCCGCGCTCGCGATCCGCAGCGCCACGCCGCGCCACTCGGGGAACTACACATGTCGCGCCGCCAACACCGAGCCCGCACACATCTACGTGTACGTGTCGCAGGGCACCGACACCATGGCCGCCACGCTCAGTCGGAACGTGGCGCCAGAGCCGCCCGGTGCCGGTCTGCTGTCCTCGTTGCTGCTGTTGCTACTGCTGCTGGCGACGAAACACACGAGCTCTCTATAGGGACGCTTTACAGCATCGATTCTCCGATGCGACCCTTAACTATGTACTTGAATTTATGTGATCCCTGTAATGTAATTTTCTAACGAAACGACGCTGATGTTGAGAGGATACTTATAAAATAAAAGTACCTACTTACTGCAATTTTACGATGTAAAATAATATCGTCCACCAAGAACGGCGCCGCCGCCGGGGCGTTCGTCTCTGGTAAACGTTGACCTCAGATAATATTATCCGGATTGTGTCTGGACGAATAACAACGGACGAAACGGGCTAAACCAGAAAGTCACAACTACGATACGTAAGTCAGAACTTCTGTTGTTGGTATATTCTATTAGTGTGTTATCGTCAGAACGACACCGTACCTAGTGCCGTACAGTCCCAGTCTTACGATCCGATCGATGGATTTTATCTTTATTGTTATATTGTTATCTAAACAAGATTCTATTGTAATTACTAATTAAAGTCATACTTTAAAAAGTGTTAGTAAAAGTGTAAAACACCTTATCTCGGTTTGTAAATATTTAATTATAAAATGATCGCTGTAAGTTAATTTACAAATTGTAAGGAGCGAGTGCAGTGGAAGGGTAGAGCTTGTAGCTTGTAGCAAGCGACGTGAATACAGCACGGACTAATACAAAAGGGTACGTGTCAAATGGGTGACCAATCATTAAAATCCGTACATGAATTGATTTTTCAGTTTTAAAGATCTTACATTTTTTACAATTCAATATTAGTCTCATTTTAAATTAGCAAATATAACGTGCTACTTCTAATTTTAAACATAGTTTGTTATGTTCTGTCTGAAGTGACGAGAGATGCTAAACTCGACTACTACATTCGCTCTAAATCAGCTCAATAATAATTACAACATAATTCATTTGTAAAAATGTTCATTCGATTCCACTTATCACCATCAGACTTCCTAAATATATTAAAACAATCGAAAAGTATCGTGTTTATTTTTCGACCCGCACATAAAGCCACGCGCTACCGCACCTGGCACCATCAGTACTTCCCTGGTCGTCCGTTTAAGTGTGGATTTTTGCATTACAGTAGGTAAGTGAAGTAAGGTAAAATTTGTAAGTCAGTAAGTGATGATGACGATGAATGACGATCGATGAGGTTGGATGACGATGATGATGATGCCACTCTACATCACTTACCCTACCCCTGTGTCGATTTACATTCATAAATAGTTATCACCCGCGTAAGTCCTGATCTCGCGGGATTTTCGGGATCAAAGTATCCTTTGTTACTCTGTAATATTTTAAACTATCCCTGTGAAATTTTTCAACCAAATCGGTCGAACCGTTTGACCGTGAGCAGGGAACTAACAAACAGACTTTCGGATTTATAAAATTAGTAAGGATGAAACATCTCCCATCCCAAGTCATACTTATAATACAAGAAGAGAGGACAAAAAGTCTGTAAGTACTTGGAAGTAAATAAAAAAAAAGTTGTCTAGGGGACTCAGGAAAAGTAGTAGAACATATATAATTTTAAAAATTCATGTCTGTCTGTTTGTTTGTTCCTTATTACATACATTTAAAAATGACTAATCCGATTGAAATATGGTTTTCAAATCGGCTAGTTCTGTTTTCGAGGAACGTCGTTACTTTGACATTGAAATTCAATTAGTAGAACTCGATTAATGTACGAAAAATGGCTATGCACTATTTCTACGCAGACGAAAGCGCGGGTAACAGCTGCTGCTAGTAGGTAATATAAACTATAGGTAAACCAGATACCTGCCCCGCGTCCGCCGCCTTCACCTCCGCAACACCTTGCAGGCATAATAATATCGCCTGTTATC